>JBAIAC010000004.1:129600000-134520000 GCA_037349315.1 Chelydra serpentina
TTCAGAGTGTACACAGCACTACTTACACAGCACAACACAAAGCTTCTGCATGGTCTACAAATATACCATAATTTTTGAAATACTTAAATGCAAGACCAATTATTTAGTATTGGTGTTTTTTCACAGCTTGTAAGCACTCACTTTCCAGTGTATGGTTGTTTTTTTAAAGGAAGTTTTCAAAAATAATTTCTTTCCAGTATCTATTCCCAACCCATATATTGTCTCACTGCATATAATGGGTAGGTATTGTAATGCAAATCCTTTCTTAGACAGGATAAACTGGACTTCATTCTAAATTACCATGGACTCAAATAAAAAAAATAAAATACATTGCATTATATTCTAGCACAACTGCCAGAATGGCACTATTCTTGTATAGTTCCACTGACTACATTAGGCTACCTACCATTACAGTACAAGACCAAAAAAAGCATCTAATGCTCTGAAAATGAGAAATAGTCTTGCAATTTGACAGAGTATTACAAAATTAGTAAGTACTGTAGAGATCAAATATGCAGCTAATTCGCTCTTCCTTTTGGCAGGTGAAGTCTGGCACCCTATTAGAAGGTATGGAAAAAATGAAAAACAAAAGAAAAAAATGCACAAATTGCATGTTCCCTACAAACAGAATGCTGCTGTTTGCTTTGTATGTTTTACTCAAAGAGGTGATGATGCCATCCTGCAACAAAGAATATTATAACTTCAGGAGAGAAAACAGGAGCAGATGAATTCAAACAAAATGCTCTCCTCTCCTCCCCATACCGCCCTTTCCTCTTGCAAATATTTTTAGTAAGAGAAGTTTTTAATCAAAGTTTCCCATAAGACATCAGACATTTTTTAAGTATCTACAAAACTTTACAATCTCTCTGAAGTTCGAGGATGAAATTCTGGTCCCGTTGAAGCCAATGGCAAAACCTCCGCTGAATTCAGTGGAGCTATAATTTTACCTCAAATCCTCACCAACCCCAGTAAGCATTAGCCCCATTTTAGAGACATGGAAATTGATATAGATATTTGTACCAGAATTTTCCAAAGTGTTCACTGTTTCTGGGTGCCTCTTAGGGTGACCAGATGTCCTGATTTTATAGAGACTGTCCCGATTTTTGGGTCTTTTTCTTATATAGGCTATTACCACCCACCCCCGGCCTGATTTTTCACATTTGTTGTCTGGTCACCCTAGTGCCTCTAGCTTTGGTCACCCAACTTCAGTCACATTGGGCCTGATTTGCAGATGTGTTGAGTGCCCCCAATTACAAATGAATTTAATGGGAATTGTGGCTGTTCAGCACCTCTCAAAATCAGGCTCAAGGCATCTTAATGTGAGCACCTAAAAATAGAGGCACCCAAAAATAGTGGACATTTTTGTACATTAGGCCTGAGTGGGTTGCCTGACATCGCGCAGGAAATCTGAAAGAGCAAGGAATTGCACTCGGGTCTCTTGGCACCCAGGCCTGTCTCTTAAGCAAGAGGCCTTCTGTCCGCCCAGTTTTATATATTCATATTCTGGAAAAAACATTCCCACACCCCCAAACTGTCATTCTGGCTCCATGCAAACAAATTCTAAAGCATCCCACACAATTTACAACACATTTGATTTATAATTAACTCAAAAATTTCTTAGCAAAAGTAAAATTCTAACTTCACAGTCATCGTTAAACTCTTGAAGTCTTTTGCAGATTGTACCATCAGAAAACTGACACACAACCAAGTAATCTGACCTAGTAGAAGGTATATTGCTATTTAAGACAGATATTTACAGATGAATAAGTTGTTTACAGACCCACTTAATCTTGATTTGAATGGAACCAGTGTTTAAGAAATTTCCTTCCCTTTTGTAGTTCAACTAAAGTAGTTTCAAGCAATTTCTGTAGAAGTTTATTAACACTTTGCATGAGTCACTGTTTCAAAATAGCTCACACTATACTTACAATGTTGTATCCAGAAATCATGTTGGCATTTATTTCCTTTGCACGTGTTGCTAACTGGTACTAAAACTGTAATGCCCAGGGGAAGAGGGTGTAGCAGAGAAATAGAATACTAATACTCTAAACAATAAGGCATACATAGACCTGTTCCTGGTTTTCCAGTTTGGATTCATTAAAAGTACAAGATTATATTAAACAATGTCATACTTGAGATTTTACATGCGCAAGTTATGGTTCCCACAGCAACTGAAACGTATCCCCTTTGTGTGTACTGTGACAAAGCTCCAACTTTGTCTCAGTGGGTCCTGCGCTTCCTGGTGGATTACGCTAGCCTCAGAGGCTCACTGTGACCCTCCACGTAGCCCTTCTCTCTCTAGAGGCAAGGGTCATCTAGAGAGCCTACGGAGCCATCTTCATCATAAACCAGCAAGGGAAGGGAGGAGAGGCTATCCTCCCTCGCACAGTCTCTGTTGTCTCCCAGTCTCAGTGATTAGTCGGGGAGGGGCAGGGAGAGCTCGGGCCCGCTCTCTACTCCGGGCTCCAGCCCAGGGAACCCCGATAGTAGCAGCTCTTTGTAGCTAACTTTACGGAAACAGGGCGAGTACGATTCCCTGGGCCACTTCCCTACAGCAGCCCCCACTTCCTTAATATCTACGTCACCCTTACCTCACGGCCGCCTTCCTTGTGCCTGATAGGGTTTGTACTGCTCCATTTCTCCAGCAGCGTGGCTTCCTCCTACAGCTCCTGACAGAACACCCCGCCCTAACTGGGAGGCTTTTAACTAGTTTCAGCCAGCCCCTGATTGGCTTCGGGTGTCCCAATCAACCTAGCTGTCTTCCCTGCTTTCTGGAAGGATCTTAATTGACCCCAGGTGTCTTAATTGACCTGGAGCAACTGCCATTTGCTTACCCTGGTAACAGGGATTTGGTTAGCCTGGGGCTAATATATCTGTCTCCCACTACTTTCCTATAGCCATCTGGCCAGGAGAGAGGAGGGAGGTAGAGGGCTGCTGCTGCTCCTGCTAGGGCTGCCGCTGCTAGGCCCTGGGCTCTCCCTGCTACTGCTGTCGCTGCTGCTGCTCCAGCTACTCCCCTGGCTGGGTCAGACACCCCCCACCTTATTCTACCATCTGGTTACCAGCTAGCTGCTGAACCTCCCCACACCTTGGTTGCTGCTCCTCCTGCTGCCGCAGCCCCCTGGGGAGGGGGCTGCTGGCCCTCTCCCTAGAGGAGGGGAGTGAGGGGCCCCTCCACCAGCCCCCGCTGCTGCTGCTGTAACCACCACCATTACCACCTGTGAGGGGTCCTGCCTGGCCACCGGACTACCATCTGGAGTTGCTGCTGTGTTTGCTGCCAGTGAAGCTGCTGAAACCCAGAAGACGTAGAAGACCATCAGCCACTACAGGAGCACATGGCAATTCTACAGACCACCCTTTGGAGGGGGCTTCCAAAGACTGAGTATTTTTTTGAACTGTCCTCTAGTGGTGGGGGTATTGACTGTGTTTGTGGGGGCACAAGGGGTGTGGCGTGGAGCCCCTTGGTCCATCTGTGCCCCCCCCCAACCACCGCTACTCCCTCCACCACCTCGGCTGGCTACTCACCATCTGCCTTGTGCTAAGGCCTCGGGACTTAGCTGCTTCCCTGGCTCACCATGCCCTTTTACCATCATTTGGGCCTGCAGCGGCAGCCAGCCCACCAGACTTTGCACAAGCGCACGTGGGTGCACGTGCCCCCCCCCTTTACCTCTTGGACTGACCCCCCCCACCCCAGCAGCACGTCCCTTGCTTTGCCCCTAGTTACCAGCCCCATTTCCCCTTGCAGCTGTTTGGCCCCCCCTTTTTTTTTTGGTCCCAGCCCCTTGCTAGTTTCAGTTTGCCTGCCCCGCCCTTCTCCCTTTGCAGCCTTTGTTTGTTTGCCCCGCCCTAGCCCTGAAACTAGCCCCTTGGTTTTCTGCCCCATTCCCAGCTGGTTGTCTCCCTCCCCCTGCAGCTCCGTTTGCCCTGATTATCCCCCCACTTTCGTGCACCCATGCCCCCTCCCATGCACTTGGTGACCCTCCCCTATTTGAGTTTCCCCTTGATTCACTGCACCCCCATGCCGATATATTCCCCTCCTTAGTGTAGATAGAGGAGCCGGAATTCCTACCTTGAGTCAGTGACTGATCCCCCACGAATCCTTGATAACCCTCCCCCAATCCAGTCCCCCACCCCCTCCAATGCCCTCCTCCCCTGCCTGCAGCCTAGCAGGGAGGAGTGGCGACCCACTTCCCCTTCCCTTCCTTTCTCAGGTGTTTTCCCTTCCCCCCCCTGCTCATCATGGCAGGCGACATGGAGGGGGGAGCCCCTCCAGACGGCCCGGCCGCCCCTCCTCCGCCTGTTCCCCCGTCATCCTCCCTAGCCTCTACCTCGACCACCGCTGCCGAACCACCTGCTCTCGCCCCCGCTGGGGCACCGGCAGCGGCGGACACTGAAGACACCTCCGCTGCTGCCACGTCCCTCGCCCCCCCTGATTCTGGGGGAGCCCCCCCAGCCAGCAGGAAGAGCCAGGGTAAAAAGAAGGGTAAGGGCCCCGCGCTGAAGGCCAGGCCCTCCATGGCAGAGGCTGCCACTACTGCTGCGGCCCCGCCACCGGCCGCGGCATCCTTCCCTGCTGTTCCCTCTACCAGCTCTGCGGGTGTCCCACCCCCGGCCCCCAGAGCATACGCCCAGGTGGCGGCAGCACCCCCCCCACCTGCCGCAACGTCACCTAACCCGCCCACCGCCTCAGCTACCATCTATAGCGGCCGGGGCCCCTTTCCCACCTTGACCAGGAGGCATGGCGTCCGTTGCCTCCTGGTACCCGCCTCGCCCCACGTAGAACCCTATGTGCGGGCGTTGGCGAGGGAGGTGGGGCCCACGGCCATCGTAGCGGCCTCCAAAATGTACGGGAAGGTAGTCTTCTTCCTAGCATCGGAGGCCGCAGCCCAAGAGGCGGTGGAGAAGGGCCTGGCGGTGGGGAGCATGTTTGTCCCACTTGAGCCGCTGGAGAACTTGGGCGACCGCCTAGTCCTCACTTCCGTCCCTGCCTTCCTCCCCAATGCCGCCCTGTTACCTGCCCTCTCTGCCCTGGGGAGACCCATCTCTGTAGTCAGCCCTCTCCCACTGGGCTGCAAAGACCCCGCCCTCCGTCACATCCTCTCATTCCGCCGGCAGGTGCAGCTCCAAATGCCGCCGGCGGCACGTGACGGAGAGGCGCTCGAGGGGTCCTTTATGGTCCCCTATAAAGGGGCCCGTTACCGGGTGTACTATTCTACGGGGGAGGCCCGGTGCTACCTCTGCCAGGCGATGGGACAGGTCCGGAGGGACTGTCGCTTGGCCCGGCAAGGAGGAGCATCCGAGATCCCCGAGCCCCGGCAGGGCGTCGACCCCGTCACTGCCGGCACCCCTGAATGCCCGGTGCCCAGAGCCGCCCCTCCTCCTTCCCAGTCCACCGCTGCTCCCGCTCGGGCCCTGGGAGTACCTCCCCCAGTGTGCCCAGACGAGCGGGAGAGGCCCGCCGCGAACAGCCTGACGAGGCCTGTGGAGGAGGGTGAGGCAGGGATACCGCCAGGCATGAGAGAGGGCCCACCCCAGAGAGACTTTTCTCTCCCTTATGCTGCCCCACCACTACCTCCCCGAGTCCCTAAGAAATCGCCCCTCCCCCTGACCCGACCCTTACTAGCCAGCCCCCAGATGATGCCATGGAGGGCTGGGCCTTAGTACAGGGGAAGTGGGGCAAGCGGAAGGCTCGAACCCTGCTCCTTTCCACCGATGCAGAAGCCCCCCGGAAGACCCGGAAAGGGGGCCCCGATACCGAACCTCCCGCTTTTCCCCCAAGTGGCTTTTGTCCACCAGTACCGGCTGGGGAAGACGTGGCAGCACCGGAAGGTATTACCGCCCCTCCCTCGGAAACCCCCGATAGAGCCCCTTCTGTCGACCCTGCAGGCCCCAACTCGAGTATCGCTACAGGAGCCGGCGGGAAGAACTCCGGGGTGGCGGAAGGTGACCTGCCCTCCATCTACGAGGCGATTGAGGCCCTGGGTCTGACCCCAATTACCCAGGGGAAGGACGACCCTCTGCCAGCGGGCCTCGATCTCAACGACGTCACCCCGGTGCCCCTTTCCTCCCTCTCCCCATGCTCCCTTCCACTGACTGCCGGTTCTGCTCCCACCTCCAAGGATCCCCTGGGTTCCTCCACCTACCCGGTCGCAAGTGGCACCCCGCTAACGGCCGCCAAGCCTTCTGAAGTGACGGCCAGTGCCCTGCGGCCAGGACCCGAACCCCAGGGGGTACCCCTCGTGGGGTGGGGCAACAGTTCTTCTCCCCAGGCAGGGACCCCGCAAATATCTGTCCACCTCCTGATGCCGCGGCTGTTACACAAGCTATCACACTAGAGCCCGGCATCGCAGGGGGTCCCCTTCCCAATTCCCAGATCCCTGAGCCGCACCAAGAGGAGACACCTACCGGTAGCTCAGCTCCTGCGGCTCAGCAGCCTGTAACCATTCCTCAGTCCGGCCCTGCTCATGACCCCCTCCCTGCCCCTACTTCTGACCCCCCACCCGGCCCCTATGCCTGATCCCTGCCCTGCCCCTGATGCCGTCCCAATCTCCTCCACCTCCCACGATGACATTGCCACCCCTGGGGCGGTCTCCCTCCCCTTCTTGGAGGATGACCCCCAGGGAGTGGCCCCAGTATTCCCTCGTCCCGACCCACCAGGGGCTGCTCTTCTCCCTCCGCCACCTCCCCCCACTAAGCTGAATTTCGGGGTGGGCCCTAAGGCGCCGGCCCAGCAGGAGCTGTGTCGAGGGTCCACCCCTTGCCTGTCCGTTTCGGTGGGCCACGGGGCTGTGTCAGGGGCCCCTTCTTTAGATAGCCGGGAGCCAGTAACCCCAGCCCCCCATACGCTGCGAGAGGAGCCGTGGGAGTTCCTGGAGGACGTCCGGGGCTCCCGCAACAAAGTACAGCTCGCTCTGCAGCGATGGGGGGATTTCCACCAAATCCTCCGGGCCGCGAGGGCCCTCATGGGGGAGGGTAAAAGGACCGGGAAGCAGGCCGCCGCAGCCTACCAACGGGTCCGCCTTTTCCATGACTCACTACTCACCTACGGGGTGGGTCACGAATTGTTACGCGGCCCGACGGGGGCCGTGAGTGACCCTGCCGGCGAGGATCCCCCCCAGCCCTCCTCGTGGCATCTCTCCTCTTCGCAACATTGAACACCCGGGGCTGTAGGATGGGTCTCCGCAGGAGCCAGGTGCTCTCCTTCCTTCGGGAGGGGGGGTACTCTGTAGTATTCCTGCAGGAGACCCATACGGATCCAGCCGCTGAAGACAGCTGGCGGCTGGAATGGGGGGACAGAGTCTACTTCAGCCATCTTTCTGTTCGCCAGGCTGGAGTGGCGACCCTGTTCTCCCCCGACCTACGGCCTGAGGTGCTGGGGGTTGCCGAGGCTGTGCCGGGCCGCCTGCTGCACCTACGGGTCCGTATGGAGGGGCTCGTGGTCAATCTCGTCAACTTCTATGCCCCGACATCGGGCCCGGAACAGCTTCGTTTCTATCAGCAGGCGTCCGCCTTCCTCAGCACCTTGGATCCTCGCGAGTGCCTGGTCCTGGGCGGGGACTTTAATAACACCCTTGAGGAACGGGACCGCTAGGGGATCGAGCAGTGCCCAGCCGCCGCGGACGTCCTCAGGGAGATTGTTGAACATCACTCCCTGGTGGACGTCTGGCGCGACCACCACCCGGACGACATCTCGACCTTCACCTTTGTCCGGGTGGTGGCCCATCGGTCGCGCCACTCCCGGTTGGACCGCATCTATTTATCACGTTTTCACCTTTCGCGGGCCCATTCCTCCAGCGTCTGGCCGGCCCCGTTCTCTGATCATCATCTCGCTACCGTGACGGCCTCTCTCTGCGCGGAGAGGCCGGGGCCGGCCTACTGGCATTTTAATAACAGTTTGCTGGAGGATGTGGGTTTCGTGGCATCCTTCCGGGAATTCTGGCTGGCCTGGCGAGGGCAGCAGCGCGCCTTTCCCTCGGCGCGGCGATGATGGGATCTCGGGAAGGTGCACGCCCGGCTCTTCTGCCGTGACTACACCCAGGGCGCCAGCCAATGGAGGGATGCGACGATAGAGCAGTTGGAACGGGAGGTCTTAGAGCTGGAGAGGCGTCTGGCCGCCAGCTCTGAGGATCCATCCCTCTGTGGGGCATGCCGGGAGAAGCGGGAGGAGCTCTGGGAACTCGAAGATCATCGGGCCCGGGGCACCTTCGTTCGATCCCGCATCCATCTCCTTCGGGAGATGGATCGCGGCTCCCGCTTCTTCTACGCCCTGGAGAAAAAGAGGGGGGCTAAGAAACACGTCACCTGCCTCCTCGCAGAAGATGGCACCCCCCTCACGGATCCGGCGGAGATGTGCAGAAGGGCCAAGGCCTTCTACGCGAGCCTTTTCTCCCCGGATCCGACCGATCCTAACGCTTGCAGAGTGCTCTGGGACGAACTCCCTACGGTCAGCACGGGCAACCGAGACCGGCTAGAGCTGCCTCTCACTCTGGCCGAGTTCTCGGAAGCCCTCCGTCGCATGCCAACTAATAAATCTCCGGGACTGGACGGGCTGACCGTGGAGTTGTACCGCGTGTTCTGGGATGTCCTCGGCCCAGACCTTGTCACCGTCTCGGCCGAGTCCTTGCAGGGCGGGGTCCTCCCTCTTTCGTGCAGGCGAGCCGTGCTCGCCTTATTGGCGAAGAAGGGGGACCTCCGCGATTTATGGAATTGGCGCCCCATCTCGCTCGTCAGCACGGACTATAAAGTCGTAGCAAAGGCCATCTCGCTGCGGCTGGGGTCCATGCTGGCAGACGTGGTCCACCCAGACCAGACCTACACCGTCCCGGGCCGCACCATCCTCGACAACCTGTATCTGGTCCGGGATCTCTTGGAGCTTGGGTGTAGAGATGGTCTGTCGTTCACCCTCCTGTCTCTGCATCAGGAGAAGGCGTTCGACAGGGTGGATCATGGGTACCTCCTGAGCACTCTGCGAGCGTTTGGCTTCGGGCCCCAGTTTGTGGGTTTTCTTCAGGTGCTGTACGCCTCCGCAGAGTGTCTGGTCAGGCGCAACTGGACCCTGACCGAGCCGGTCAGCTTCGGGCGAGGAGTATGGCAGGGGTGACCCCTCTCGGGCCAGCTGTACGCTCTGGCGATCGAGCCCTTCCTCTGTCTCCTCCACAGGAGGTTGACGGGGTTGGTGCTCCGAGAGCCGGAGCTGCGGCTGGTCCTGTCGGCGTACGCCGACGATGTGCTCCTCGTGGTCCAGGACCCGGGCGACTTGGTGCGGGTGGAAGCTTGCCAGGCGATCTACTCAGCGGCCTCCTCTGCCCGGGTCAACTGGGTCAAGAGCTCTGGCCTGGTGGTAGGGGACGGGTGGCAGGCGAGCTCCCTCCCACCCGCGCTTCAGGCCATCAGGTGGAGCACGGGTCCGCTGCTCTATCTCGGCGTTTACCTTTCTGCCACGCATCCATCCCCGCCGGAGAACTGGCAAGGTTTGCAGGGCAGGGTGACAGCGGATCCGGAGATGGACAGGACTACTCCGGTGCCTCTCCTTTCGAGGGAGGGCACTGGTAATCAATCAATTAGTCCTGTCCATGCTCTGGTACCGGCTCAACACCCTGGTCCCGGCCCCGGGTTTCCTGGCCAACCTCCGGACGTCGATTCTGGAGTTCTTTTGCTCAGGACTGCACTGGGTCTCTGCAGGGGTTCTCCATCTTCCTATGGAGGAAGGTGGGCAGGCCCTGAAGTGTCCACGCACTCAGGTCCATATCTTCCGTCTCCAGGCCCTGCAGAGGCTCCTTTATGGTGCAGGTAGTCCGGCATGGAGCGTATTGGCACACGCCTTCCTACGCCGCTTCCGAGGGCTCCAATACGACCGGCAGCTCCTTTATCTTCATCCGAGAGGTCTTCCACGAGACCTCTCCAGGCTGCCGGTCTTCTATCAGGACCTCCTCCGGACCTGGAAGCTATTCTCAGCGACCAAGTCCGTGGCGGCCACCGAGGGGGCAGATCTCCTCGCGGAGCCCCTGCTACACAACCCCCAGCTCCGTGTGCAGGTGGCGGAGTCCCCCTCGGTGTGCCAGAGGTTGGTCCTGGCAGAAGTCACTAGGGTCGGAGACCTCCTGGACTACGACCGGGGAGACTGGCTGGATCCCCTGACGCTCGCTCAGCGCATGGGGCTCTCCAGACCGCGTACTTCAGGAGGTGAAGGCCGTTTTGCCGCCCGCTGCTTGGGTTTACCTCGACCGGGTCCTGCAAGAGGGTACTCCCCGCCCTCCCTTCACCCCAAGCCCTCCAGACCTTTTTATTGGGCCCCTGCCCCGTGGACCCAACCGGGTCCCCTGTCCCTTCACCGCAAGCCGGCTGCACAAACTGCAGCCGGTCTGCTTCCAGATCGCGCCAAGGAAACATCTATACACGCTCGTGCTCCACACCCTTCATCTCCTCACCCTCACATCCCGCCCCGATACGAAATGGCGGGACCTCCTGCCACTTCTAGAGGGTGAGAAGCCCCGGTGGGCCAGCCTTTACTCCTCCTTAGTCCCAAGGCCCGCCGGGGATGTCAGTTGGCGGCTCCTTCACGGAGCCGTGAGCACGGGCATGTACTTGGCGCGGTTCATCCCTATCCCAGACACCTGCCCCTTTTGCGGAGTGAGGGAGACCCTGGCGCACATTTATCTGGAGTGCGCCAGGCTGCAGCCCCTGTTCCGGCTCCTCTTAGACATTTTGTTGAGGTTTTGGTTGCACTTTTCCCCTCACCTTTTTATTTATACACTTCCAATCCGCGGCCCCACGAAGTCGCGGGACCTCCTGGTCAATCTCCTCCAGGCCCTAGCTAAACTGGCCATCTACAAAACCAGGGTAAGGAGGTTGGCTGATGGAGGCTCCTGTGACTGTGGGGCCTATTTCCAATCCTCTGTTCGTTCACACATCCGGGCAGAGTTCCTCTGGGCAGCGTCCACTGGCTCCCTTGACGACTTTGAGGAGCAGTGGGCGCTGTCCGGGGTTCTCTGCTCAGTGTCCCCATCTGGTTCACTTTGTTTGACCCTTTGACCGCACTCCCATTCCTGTTTTTTCATTTTTTGTCCCCCGGAATCACTTGGTATCCAGGTCCTGTGGATCCCCACCCTTAGGCTGGAGGGGGGGATCCTTTAGCACTTCCCGGATCCCAATAGAACTACTTTCCTATAGTCATCTGGCCTTGCCCCATCACAGTACAAAGTACTATTACTGTACAGTAATAATGGTGATGATTTTCATCTTAATATCAGATGTATATGTTACATTTATATTTTAATTACTTTTTAAGATTAATCAATTTTCTGATAGAGCTCTCTTTAAATCATAGAAATCACAGAAATGTAGGACTGGAAGGGACCTCAACAGGTCATTTAGTTGAATCCCCTGCACTGAGGCAGGACTAAGTATTACGACCATCTCTGACAAGTATTTGTCTAACCAGCTCTTAACCTCCAGTGATGGAGAGTTAAGAGCAGGTTAGACAAATACCGGAGAGAAGGGTTTGGATTCTTTGACCATGGGATGGTGTTCCAAGAAGAAGGAGTGGTAGGCAGAGACGGGCTCCACCTGACGAAGAGATATATCTTATGATATTCTCATAAGATATCGCTCTTTGTGCGTTTGATTATGAAGAATTCCAGGTATTTGAAGCCCCACACTGATATATGAAAAATGTAATCACCTAAATACCTTTAAAAATCTGTCCCTAGGCAGTGGTCTGCATTTTTAGGCACCTAAATACCTTTAGGAATATGGCCCTATCTCCACAGCAATTCTCAAATTTTTAAAGGAAGTCTTCCAAGCATAAAATAAATGACTGGATTATTTTATCCCCATCTCCAGAATCTGATCTCTCATAAATATTGGTCAAATGGAATTTTGCTAACCTTTTCAAGGGAATAAACAACTGACTTTCATCCTTAAACCTAGTATGAAAAATTCCAGCTCAAACAATGTTTTTTCCTCAAAAAAAAGGCAGAAAAAGCTTGGACACACATAACGGAAGTGCCTTCTGAAACCACTGGGAGCAGGATAGGTCCACTAATCTGCAAAACACATGAGTAATAATCGCACTAGTTTGTTTCCAGAGTGTTATATTACTGTGTTCTACAGCCATTCTTCCCAAAGAGGAAAGAGATTCCCAGGGGAAACAATAAATACATCCAGTCAAGAGGTCACTTCCCCTGGTCTAAAAAGTCCTGCTAATAGATGTAAACCTCCAGGAAATAGAGTAAGCTGCTAAGTATGCTCCTGCACAGAGGTGCTTAAACTTTAACAACGAAAATTCAGATAGGATGTGTAAAAAGCTGTAATTTCAATCTACATACACCTACTTACATTGACTCACCAGCAACATGTGAACATGACAGCAGTTTAAACTATTACTAATACTAGTTTAAACTGCTGTCATGCTCACATGCATCAGTAAGAGAGGGACGAAGAGGTATATTAAAGCAAGGGGTGACCTACAGGAGAATAATAATACGTTAACTGATTTTCTTGCTGTGCTTCACTGTGTCTGAGTTACACCAATTTAGACTCTAAGGGTATGTATACACTTTGAGCTGGAAGTGTAAATTCAGACTCGAAGGAGACATCCACCCTAGCTCTGACAGAGCTAGCATGCTACAAATAGAGTCCATCTGCGGCACAATGAGCAGCAGAAAAGGGCTAGCCACCCCAAGTATGTAGCCAGTGTCTTCAAGAGGATCATACTCAGGTGTCTAGTGCTTCCTGCTGCTTGCACCGATGAGGATACACTCTATTTTTAGCATGCTGGCTCAATGAGAGCTAGTGCAGATACGTCTCCTCAAGCCGAAATAGAGACATCCCGTAGAATCTATGGGCCAGAATCAAGGTGGTTTGGGAAAGACTGTAAATTCTATACTGGTAAGGGGGTGTAAACCTGAGTAAGCGTAGGGGAGCAAACAAATCATATAAAGTTTGATATCCAAACATGCAGGTCCATATGAAAGAGGGAAACAAAGAGAAAGGGAGAAACTAGGAATTAACAGGGATGAAATCCATGGGGTTGCACAGTAATTACTGTAAAACCTACATTTAGTACACAGATTGATGTTGTTTTTGTAGGGTTTTGAGCCATCCTTCAGAATTCTATTGCAAAGATGTAATTATCTATTCAATTATATATACACACTAATTGATGGGGGAATACAGAATGATTATCATTCGCTATTACATTTTATAGGAATTTTCCTTAAGGACTAGCAAACATTGTACAACCAATTCTGTCCTCACTAACATCTTTGCAGAACTGATTGTAATGAAGTTGAATAATGCTGAGAACCCAATATATAGTATTAGGATTATTATTATTTACTATTTGCATTACCGTAGCACCTAGGCATAGGCACCGACTTTACCCAACGCCGGTGGGTGCTCGCATCCCCCCGCTTCCGCCCCAACTCCGCCCCTTCCCCGCCCCCATTCCAACCTCTTTCCCAAATCTCCGGCCCCGCCTCCTCCCCCAGGCACGCCACATTTCCCCTCTTCTTTCCAGGCTTGCAGCACGCAAGCCTGGGAGGGAGGGGGCAGAAGCGGAGCAGCGGTGCACTCAGGGGAGGAGGCGGAGCGGAGGTGAGCTGGGGCGGGGAGATCGTGGGGGGGACGCACAGGAAGTAACCTTCGGGGGGGGGGGCCCAGAGGAACCACTCCCCGCCCCAGCTCACCTCCGCTCCGCTACCTCCTCCCCTGAGCGCACCGCCGCCGCTCCACTTCTCCCTCCTCCCTCCCAGGCTTGCCACAGGAAACAGCTGTTTGGCAGCAAGCCTGAGAGGGAGGGAGGAGAAGCGGCGCAGCAGCGGCGCGCTCAGGGGAGGAGGAGGCAGCAGAGCAGAGGTGGGCTGGGCGGAGGGGCCGTCAGGGAGCTGTCGGTGGGTGCAATTTTTCCCTGTGGGTGCTCCAGCCCCGGAGCACCCACGTAGTTGGTGCCTATGCCTAGGATCCCCAGTCATGGACCTGTCCCCCATTGTGCTAAGTGCTGTAGATGCAATGGAGCTGACTACTGATTATGTGATGCTTTGGGACCCAAAATAAGGCAACGTGTGTCCATTCACCAGTGGAACAGTTGATACAAGTATATTGAGTTACATTATAACACCTACTGTACCCCTACCAGTACATCTTAGGTATAAGGGTTTTCTCCTGGGTGATGTAGTTGTCTATTCTCAGTAGACAATGTGAGTGTCCTTTTTAGCTTAACTACTTCTGCAGCTACCACCATTTTTTAATGGTGTTAGATACACTTATGGTTATATACACTATAAATGAGATACTTACTGAGTGTAGCATAACACTTAGAAATTACAATCAGGCATTATACTAACAAATCTAGTTTTGTCTAAGCACCTCACAAGCTTCTATATTGTCAAAAAGAGACTATAAGTAACTGAAGATAAACAGTTTCTCCCTCCATTTTCCTTTACAAGTAGAATGCTGCAAAATGAATTACACAATTTGCTCTCAACAAGACAATTTAAATACCTTCTAACAAGAAAGAGCTTTCTAACTGTTATACGCTCAAGGGACCATTCAGCTGATATCTCTCTCAGATGTGGTGGTAGCTATGCAACTGCCAGTACTTACAGACCAATCATAATGTGGTCACTGGGTAATCTTGCGGATAACCTCAAGAGAAATATTTCCAACAAACAAGAAATAAAGGCACAGCACAAACATGCATCAAAATGAACACAAATACGTACTACAGTGCATTAGATTACTTATGTACATAAGATGTAAAAACAGACAAACACACAATTGTAAATTTCTCTTTTCCTAAATCAACTTCTTCTTAGCAGGGGTCCTCACTAGCAAGAAAGGAAGGTATTATCCAATCAATTTGTAAACACATAGAAGACAATAGGGATATAAGGAATAGCCAGCATGCATGTGTCAAGAGCTAATAATACCAAACCAATCTAATTTCCTTCTTTGACATGGTTATTGTCCTAATTTGGGGGGAGAGGGAGATTGTAGATGTGATATATCTTGATTTCAGTAAGGCTTTTGACACAGTCCCATATGACATTCTCATAAGGAAACTAGGGAAGTGTCTAAATGAAAATAGCATAACGTGGGTGCACAACCAGTTTAAAGACCGTACATAAAGAGAAATTTATCAACGATTCACTGTCAAACTGGGTAGATGCACCTAGTGGAGTCCTAGAGGTCTGTATGGGGTCCAGTGCTAATCAATATTTTCATTATTGAAGTGGAGGGTATGCTTATGAAATCTGTGGATGATAAGCGCTTTGGAGGACAGGATTAGAATTCAAAATGACCTTGACAAATTGGAGAATGGTCTGAAATCAACAAAGTTAAATTCAATAAAGACAAATACAAATTACTACACTGAGGAAGGAAAAAAAATTAAACAAACAACTACAAAATGAGGAATAGCTGTCTAGGATGTGGGAATTATGGTGGATCACAAACTGAGTAAGAGTCAACCATATGATCCAGTTGTGAAAAAGGCTAATATTATTCTGTGGCGTATTAACAGCAGCGTCATATGCAAGACATAGGAGGTAATTGTCCTACTCTACTTGGGACTGTGGGGCCTCAGCTGAAAACGATACAAGGTTTAGAAAACATGACCTATGAGGAAAGGTGAAAAAAAAAAACCTGGGCTTGTTTAATCTTTAGAAAAGAAGACTGAGAAGGGACCTGATAACAGTCTTCAAATACGTTAAGGGTTGTTATAAAAAGAGGATGGTGATAAATTGTTCTCTATATCTACTGAAGGTAAGACAAGTAGTAATGGGCTTCCTCCACAACAAGGGACATTTAGGTTAGATATTAGGAAAAACTTTCTAACTATAAGAATAGCTGAGCTCTGGAATAGGCTTCCAAGAGAGGCTATGGAATCCGTATTATTGGAGTTTAAGAACAGGTTGGCCACACACCTGTCAGGGATGGTCTAGGTTTACTTGGTCCTGCCTCAGCTCAGGGAACGGGACGTAATGACGTCTCGATGTCCCTTTCAGCCCTACATTTCTAGAATATCATGATTCTACGAAGGTAGCCCTACATTCTGGCCTGGCATCCCTTCAGGGCAGATTGTAACTTCTATGAGGCTTTTCTTCACAAATCATGCAATATAGGCCAATACAAATCAACATATGGGATCTGGATTTGAAGAATTGTGTGTGTGTGTGTGTGTGTGTGTGTGTGTAGATATATAGAGCCAATGCAAAGTACAAGTGTTGTGTGGCACTACATTCTGTACTAGCAGAAGCTTCCAGGTGTTTTTCGTGGGTAGGCCCAAGCAGGCAGCATTGTAGCAATTTAGCCTTGAGATGACAAGGGCATGGATCGATGCGGAAAGGTCTCTATTGGAAAGGAATGGTTGCTGATTTTAAGCCAAAAAGTGGAAAGATGGACTGCATGACAGCTGTCTGATAAGAATCTAGAGTGGGAATTAATCCAAAATTATCCTGATACTGCAAACTAGGTTGACAAATATCATGCCTTCATTGAAGTGGTATACCTGGTAGCCACATACTTCTGCATTCTCCATATCTGAACAGCTCACAACCCTTGTTCAGTCTTTGAGATACTTCCTACTTAGATAGCTTCCTTCTTATTTGGGTTGAACCGAAGCCTATTTTTTGCTAGGCGCGGGGAATAGCACAAGAACTGTGATATTCATAAATTGTAATTCTAACATATATACATACTGGTGACAGTGCAAGCCAAATCACGTCAGTGTCTCCCCTAGCATCTATTTGTATTCACTTAATAGGGGGTGATGACAAGCTGGAATCCTATGGAAGCCTGATACGAAGCCCTCAATGAGAAAAAATAAATACACAATACCACACTTTGGCATATCTGAGAGAGGAAGGAACATAACTAGAGAAGGGGCTTCCCCAACCACTCACACCAAACTCTGCTGGCAAACATACAAAACCTCATTAATTATGTGGCCACTTCCCCAGTACTTACACTTTTACTCTAAAATAAATCATTCGTTTGTTATTTAAACCTAGTTTTTGCAGGGAAGCTTCCAAAGCTCAAAATGAAGCATCCACTAAAGGGAAATTTAATTGTACAAATACTAATGGCAGTGTGATATGATATAGGAGGTGAACCATTTACCACAGAGAAAACAAGGAAACATCTACGGTCATGGTATAAATGAAAGGCAAGAAGTCATGTTGTTTCATCCAGAGGGTCACTGGGATGCAAAATAGTTTGCCAAAAGAAACAGAGGGAGCGGCTAGCATTACAGACTTTAAAGTTGGCCTGAATATCCACTTGAAGACCTACAACATATCTTGGCAAGACAAAGGATGGACTAGATGGTCCTATAGTTCAAGGTCCCAATGGCTTGTTTTTCCATGTACATGCATTAACATATCCCCAGTGCTTTAATCAGCTTAATATTTCTCTCTCTCAAGTTTTCATCTTCAGATTCTGTTTTCACTTTAAAATGTGTTTAAATACCAAATTACTACACACAATTTACAAAACAGACTGGAAATTTTTTTTTAAAAAAGACTGCTCTGTTCAGGTAAAAAAAGGTCCAGCCTGCATTGACATGGAGATATACAATACACACTTTATACTCTCATCCCTGAGTACATTAGCAGGGATTTGTATATGCTGATGGGGGCGGAAATAAAAATCTTTAGACTCTCTATTCAGTTTTAGTCAGGCTTGATAAAATTTAACAATGTATCCTGACAACTCTTCACAATGTGTTTTTTTAATACAAACTTGAAAAATATCACATTTCCATGTATTGCAAAATAATACATGTCAGGCTTTGTGTTCTGCAAGAATACTGCATGCTTTCAGAAATGTAGATATTCAGACCAAAATTTTCAAACTTGGGTGCCAGAAGTTTGGTGCCTCAATCCATATTTAGACATTTATTCAAGTGCCTAATTTCAGAAGTTCTAACTGACTGCCACTGACGTCAATATTGCTGATAGTTTGTATTAATTACAAGTTGATCAGTAAAAATTATACTAGATTGATATCTGTTACATCTGTGTAAATCCATCCTGCAGTATACAATCGGGTATGACACTTATAGAATTCAGGCACCTGAAGTTAAGTGCCTGAATCCATATTTAGGCACCAACTGAACCAGCCTGCTTTTCAGAGATACTGAAGTCAACGGAGCTAATCTGGTTTTACACCAAAGTAACCGACATCATAATCAGGCTCAGACTCTACAAAGTTAGCACATTCCAAAACAAACAAACCAACATACAAAATAATCTTTAAGAATAAACAAATCAAGTGGGTCATAAAGTGTCAGATAGCATAGGCTCCTGGTATCACTTCTAAGGTAGGACTCAGACAACTGTTACAAAAACACATACACTTTTGGAGCAACACCAAACTCCATTTTGTATAGTTATAACGGACACCTACACTTCTCATACAACCGCAATAAACTTAATTCACATTGCAATACTGTAGAATTGTTAGAGGCAATCTATAAAAAACTACTTCTTTAGTATCCATTTTCACATCAGCACTTTCTAACATCCTCTTTTTTGATTTAAAAATCCTTTTTACTGTGTATGGTCGATAAAGTTTTACATAGCAATCATTACTAAGGAAAAAACAGTTCTTATTTTTCTTTTTTAAACCAATTAATCCCGATAAGGCACAGGCTCTTTCCCAAGGGAGCTTTTGGAGGTGACACTCCCATAGAGCTAGTGAACATGAACAACATGGATATGTCAGCCCGACTTCGCTTTATAAAGGATTTTTTATTCCTTTTGTGATGAGAACATTGCATGCGCACCTTCTGTATTCCCTGGATAGATGAAGCACTTTTATTTCCATCCTTGTATGCTTAAATACCTTTAGAAAACGATGAACAACACGAAACATGAACTCTAAATGTACCTCATCGACCCATTAAAAGTTCAGCTGGGCCATCACTATGGAAACAGGTATTGCATTCAAATACAAGAAGAGAACTGTATTTCCATGGAGGACACGAAGCAATGAATAACAACCAGAGGTATATTGGTAGTCAAAATTGAGGAAACACAAACTATGAAATTAAAGTCTTCAAGAGACTTAGCTAAGCATATCAAATAGAATTGGTTTGTTTCTTAAGGGGACTGTCAGGTCTATTTTGACTCAAAATTAAGATTTTACATAAATAAGCTTTTTCAAAAGCTGCGACAAAGAAATGCATCCTGACGTTTATATTTATATATATATATAAATTTCCCCCTGCAGTCTATGCATTGCATTGTGTTAATAAAGCATGAGACTAGGGGCTTGTCTACACTTAGGCTTTGTCTACGCTGGCACTTTCGCCACTCAGGGGTATTGAAAAAGAACACACCCCTGAACGACAAAAGTTTTAGTGGCGAAAAGCACCGGTGTGGACAGCGTCTTGTCGGTGGGAGCCATGCTCCCGGGGACAAAGCTAACGCACCTCGCTGGAGGTGGTTTTATTTTGTCACCAGGAGAGCTGTCTCCCAGCAATAAAGAGTGGCTACACAGCGCACCTTACAACGGCACAGCTGCAGTGGCACAGTTGCGCCGTTGTAAGGTGCACAGTGTAGACGTAGCCTTACAGAGCTGCAATCGTATAGCTATACTGGAGTGCTTAGTGAAGATGCTACTTATGCCAACAACAGGAGAGCTTCTCCCATTGGCATAGGTTCTCTACTTCCCCGAAAGGCGGAAGCAAGGTCTACACTGGGGATTAGGTCAGTATAACTATGTCGCTCAGGTGTGTGGATTTTCCACACCCCTAAGAGACCTAATTATAACATTAAATTGCAATGTAGACCAGGGCTCAGAAAGTGAAAATAACCAGCAACTAACAAAGAAAAATTGCACTGACTGACTATCTAAATACTTCTATGGCACTGATCGTCATAAGAGTGAATAACTTCATTCTCCAGGCTGAAAGAAATGCAAAAACTAAACAACAAAAAGGTCGCAGCTCGTGTCTGATTCCTGGGCAAGCACTGCTGACCCAGATGCAGATTTAGAAAGTTGTTGAGTTCCAGAGAGAAAAAATTGAAACACAGGACCATCAAACTGTTAGATAAACACCAACCCCACAGAGTCTATTATTTTTATTTCTGTCACATCACCTTAGTATCTGAGCACCTCCCAAGCATTAATAAGTTAATCCACAAAACCAATTCCCTGAGGCAGGGAAGTATGTTCACGGGAAAACTGAGGCACAGAAAGGTGAAGTGACTTGTCCAGAGTTACATGCGGAATGTGTGGCAGAGCCTGGAAAAGAACCCAGATTTCTCAGTTCCCTGGCCTGTGCATTATCTATAAGGCCAACTTTCCTTCCAGTACTAAGCCTGCTACTGACCAACTGCCTAAGAATCTGCTACTTGCACAGACTTCCACAACACTGTGCTTTAAAGTTCATTCACAGAGCAGATGTGTTAATGCAGGTCGGCCTGCATTGGAGATTAACTATACGGAGTTCCCTTTGTCACACTGTCTGGAGCGGCCCATGACTGAGAGTTAGTCAATTCTCCAGTCCATCCTGCCACCCAGACAAACTGGACCTCACAATAAAAGGTCATTCAAACCAAACATCACACCACACCAGGTTACTCCCAGTCCCAAGAGACCAGTCACTCACCCCAGATTAACTGGCACTCTAGATCACACACCAAAGCCAATGCTGGTAGGTTGGTTGGTTTCCACAGTAAACCAACCAAAGGTTCGCTAGCCAAGAAAAGGATACGAGAGACACAGAGGTTAAAGCAGGCAAAACACATGCACAGGTGAGTCACAGTTTACAATTCCGAATGGTGGCAGCGATGCAACAAACAGCCAGTTTTCCAAAAGTCCCCTAAAGGTACCCAGATTGTCTCTGGGAAACTTCGCCTTGCATCTGGTACACTTCCTTGAAAAAGTCCAAACAGTCCAGAGATGCCAAATCTTTCCTTGAATCCATACTGATAGCTTCTCACAGAAAACAAGTCGAGAACACCACTACCCATCTAGGCTTTTCCCTTTGATGACAGAGAGTGAGGAATGCATTTTAAGTCTTTGACACACAATGACCACTTATGTTGGAAATTAGCACTTTCTGTTAAAGTTCTTCGTTTGCATTACACAAGGCTTCTTTCTCGCTTGATGGCTCATTTGATGGGTTATTTATTTACAGGGGTATACACCGTGTAAATGTTTGCTATTACTTTATAACAGGATACAGATAAGTGAAAACAATGCGAATAACATCCCATTAGTTTTCATGACATTTAAACACCAAATATACTCGTATACATTTAAAAATTACTTTGATCTATACAGTCAAACCTCAGAGTTACAAACTCCAGATTTACGAACTGACTGGTCAACCACACACCTCATTTGGAACCAGAAGTATGCAGTCAGGCAGCAGCAGAGACAAAAAACAAAAACAAAAACATACAGCACAGCACTGTGTTTAAGCATAAACTACTGAAAAAAAAAAAAAAGAGAGAAAGGTAAAAAAAAAAAGGTTTGACAAGAGAAGGAAACTGTTTCTGTGCTTGTTTTATTTAAATTAAGATGGTTAAAAGCAGCATTTTTGTTCTGCATAATACAGCTTTGGAACTTTAAGTCAATGTTTAGTTGTAAAGTTTGGAAAGAACAACCATCACATTTTTGTACAGAGTTATGAACAACCTTCATTCCTGAGGTGTTTGTAACTCGGGTTCTACTGTACTAATACACAAGTGAATTGACTTGGGGCTTCAGCATGAGCTGGCACCTGGTCTGACAGCGTCACAACCACATTTTACTAGAATCCTGGATGGGTGTATTAAAGTTTAAGAACTCCTGTGCCTATTTGAATTAATATCCTCAAGCTCAGCTCAGGAACAGATTTATTAAGCAATACCTCAGTAAAGACAATTCTTCAACCACAAAGATTATAAATCCCACTACAATGATAAATTATCCAATATAAGGGCGAGAGAAAAATCAGTGAGTTGTGTCTCATATCTATACTACCAAGAGGTACAAAATTCACACACATGGGCATGTGCAGATCCAAGACTACTTAATATTTGTACCATGCGGTGAAAATGCTAACTAATTATTTGAACTGAATTGTACTTTCACTCTGCAACTTTCTAAGAGCTTGTGACACACAAGGTTTTATTCTGCTCTTTACAAAGGAGACGACCTCTCCTTCTTTCAACCTGGCTTCTCAATGGTCAGAGTCACTGAAACTTTCCATGGTTGATGAAACATGAATAGGCTTCAGTGTCCATAAATATCATTCTAAGCTTGACGTAGGATTCATTGCTGAGTGGCACAAAGTACTCATTTCCTCACTTTATGTTTTTTTGTTTGTTTTTTCAAGATTAACAGAAAAGACACTTCTCAAATTCTTATGATTTTATAAAGTGAATCACTGCTGTCAATGGGAATTCTGCCCCCAGGTGAAGAATGCAAGATTGGGCTCAATAATAATCATGATCTATCATTTTTCTCCAGAAAACAACCCACACTTTTGCAGACAATAAGATTTGTTAATCTGTAAAAACCAGAAGCTCAGGCCCAGAAAAACTGTTGCTAATCGGACTAGCTAATTTGCTCATGCAACATAGCT
Source organism: Chelydra serpentina (assembly GCA_037349315.1). Lineage (NCBI taxonomy): Eukaryota > Metazoa > Chordata > Testudines > Chelydridae > Chelydra > Chelydra serpentina. The sequence continues at coordinate 129,622,583 of JBAIAC010000004.1, forward strand.
GAAAATATTCCTTATATCCTGAAATTCTATTAATTTGAAACAGCAACGTGAAAACAGTTGACTACTCCTTTGATTATTTGAGTAATTGAAAAAACTGCTATTAAAAAAAAAAAAAAAAAAGATTCAAAGTCATCGTTCCACTAAAATAAAGGACACTTGGGACTTACTATAACCATTGAAATAAAAAGGAAATGTTTGTAGCACACAGTTCTATTGTTTCTATCTGTGAATGGCTTCAGACACAAGACATCAGATAGCATACCTTCAAACCAGAAGTACAAGCAACTCTGTTTAAAAAATAAGTCTAAGATTCCGCAAAAAGAAATTCTTAAGTAGTTCGATTTTCCTCAACCATGGATTTTTATTGTCGGCGGCGCTTCGGCGGCAGCTCCTTTGAAGCTGCGTTCTCGGCAGCATTTCAGCAGCCGCTTTTCTTGCCACCGAATCGCCGCCGGGAAATGAGTCGCCGCCGAAATGCTGCCCCCCAAATCCTGCCGCCCTAGGCAACTGCCTAGGGTCGCCTAGTGGAAGCCCAGGCCCTGGGAGGAGAGGAGAGAGAAAGAGAGAGAGAGCGCTCGCTCTCTCTCTCCCTCCCTCCCTCCCAGCTAGTTGAACAGTGGGAGTTTTGCTGGTCAGGGCAGAGCCACTTCTGGCATGTCTTTTATTGACTAGATTTCAAGTTGGCAATTACCTTTTAAAAATAATGTAAATATTATAATGCTGCTTAATAAGTATTTAAGATAAAAAACACAGAGCTGTAGCATTTTTTAAAATTGCTATTAAAGATTTCAAAAGTTAATATAATTTAAGAATGAATAGGCAGAAGCCTCCCAACCCAGATCAGGGGGTGACAATCCTCCTTTATTCAGCTCTTGTGAAACAGCACCTGGCACACTGCTCTAAACCCTTTGGTTTGGGAGGAAAGATTAAAGCATCCTACATGGCTAGATAGCAACTGGCAAGGCGAAATAACATCTTCACGTATTTACAATACTGCAATGATGTAAACACCAACTAGGGAGAGGAATTATTTGGGGTGGTCCAAATTATGTAGTTAGGAGGTAATAATGGAATTAAGTTAAAACAAAAAAAACAGCTGAATGTTAGAACAATTGTGGTGTTGAGATGAGTTCCTGTCTGCTTCCTGTAAAACTTGCCCATACAGGTACTGCCCTGGCCTCTTCTTTTGTCATTCAGTGTGGCACACATTCTAAAGCAATATGCATTTCCTCACCTTTTGGGGGCGAAGCCAGACTTTGAGGCACCTGCCCCCCCCCTTGGTGTAAGCTTTGCTTGTGCCAATCAGAAACGAACACAAACAGGTTTTGGGCCCCGTCGCCTATGACACTTCTATGATGTCATAGTTGGTACTTTAGGGGCTGCCTGCCATGTGCAGGCAGGAAGAGGAGAAAGAAAAACAAATCCTGTGTATCCCGTGTACACCCGTAACCGAGCCTGATCACCTCAAAGCCTCTCTCTCAGCTCATGTGTTTCAAACAGAGTTTCTACGTTTGCCGGTCGTTATGTGTTGGTTTGTATTTGTGAGTATCAGTTATTACTAAATGCTGCATCTTTGTTTATAAATATTGTTAGTACATATTTAGTTATTGTGTGTTTTAAGTTTCATTAACTCTATTAGCTAATCTAACGCTGCTCCCTTACCCCTTGTAATTATCCCCAATAAAACTTTAAATTTTAGTTGTGTGTGTGCGTGTCTGCAGTTTGCAGCGTGACCCATATTCTCCTTGCATCCCTTACCAATATAGTCTATTGCCACGTGCAGCCTAGTAAATAACAGGCCTGCATTTTCTTTCGCCCCTGCGTGCCCGTGGCAATCCACATGGCGTCACGAACAGGATGCAAGGGAGTTGGGCCATGCCCGTGGCACGCTGCAGACCGCGCAGATGATGAAACTGAACAGTTCCAACATTTGCAGTTTCACCTTTTTACTAGCCAAAATTCGACTGATCCAAAAATAGAATGGATCTGTTCCCTTGGCTCGGGTAAAACTCTAAAAGGCTACACTGTACCATTAACCCTGGCAGATACGGGATGCCTCCTTCGGTGCCACCCGAGCTTTAGGTGTCAGCCAGCCGATTGTTCCCTACAGCCTCAGTGCACGGAGACTGTGGAGAACCTCGGTGCTGCAAATCCCTCTCAGCTTTGGAGAGAGTGTAGCCGCATTGTTAGAAAATCCGGAGGTACCGTTTCCAAATTGATTCCCCCAATTGATTCCCCCACCTCGGGTAATACCTGCTGATCCGGCACACAAATTATTATGCCAGATGATAAAAGAATTAGATTTAATTAAGAAAACCAAAAAATTGCGACCCGATGAATATAAATCTGAGGATGTTTCCACCGTCCTGTTTAGCATGATATACAAGGCCCTCGATCTGTGCTCTGTCCTCCACGGGGGCACAATGTTTGCAGCTAAACAGGCAGCCCCAGGCTCTCCTAAAGATGATAATGAGGAGAAGACAGAAAAGGTAGAGCCCATCACTACCTCCCCCTCCCCAAGCACCTCTCAGAAAATTTTGCCACCCCCATATGAAGCTCCTAAAACTCCTCTGTATCCAGCTCTGCCAACAGCCCCAGAATTTACTGAATCTGAAACTGTAGCAGAAGCTTTGCCTATTGCGATAACTAAAACTAAAATAGATGCACAAACAGGCAACACCACGCAGGTTACTGAACTGCGAACACGTACTAAGGCCGAACTTAAAGAGTTTTTAAATCAAACACAACGAAAAGCCGATGAGGCATCTATGGTTTGGATCGGGCGGCTAGCCTTAGAACACGGAGCAGAATTGGTGGACCGTGAGGAGGCTGGCATCTTAGCCAAAGCGGCCAATTGGGCACGAGGCTTCCCGGGTCATGCTTTATTAAATAATCGCTTTTGGCCACTTACCACCCCGGCAGCTGCCATTTTAGCAATGCAAGGCAGTTTTAAAGGATTGTATATCCCCCCGGGAGCCTTAGTTACTCCACACGATTTAATATGGGCAAACGCAGGAGCTTCCATAGTCCTGTGGGATCCACTACAAAACCCACTTAATTTAACTGTTCAACAGCAATTGGTGGTCACACCCTTTATACATGTTACTGATCCCACCCAAATGCCTGTCTCAGCAGAGGTAGTTGATTTAGCATTAGAAGCTGCCCCTGGAGCTGACACCGGTGCCATGCTGCACTTGCATGCGGCTGTTCGCAGATCCATCTTAACGTTATTTGAAGTAGTTAGTAAAATTAAGTTGTCACTGCCGCCCCCGCCTGTTGTCCTCCCAGTTGATTCGCCACCAAAAGACCCTCCAAAGAGTCAGTTTAATCCCCAAAAATATCCTGAGCGAACTAAAGCTGAACGGGCACGATTTGGCTTCCTTCTTAACAAAGGAATCCCTAAAGAAGCCCTGCGTAAAATGTCAGACCAAGAGCAGCAAAATATAGCCGAACAGCTAGGCTGGAAAAATTGGGAGGACTATGTTAGGTCAAAAAACGAATAGGGGCCGGATGCTGCCCAGCCCAAATTAAAGATCCCACCGATGAACGCCCATATGCCACCCTGTTAGTTAACGGTGACACCCCCACCTCCTTTTTATTAGACACTGGAGCTCAAGTTAGCATTATTGAGCCCAATGTTCCCCACTGTCCTACTGGCTCCTTTATGTTTGTTCAAGGCCTCAATGTAGTACAAGAAAAACCCATGGTTTGGGTTAAAATTGCCCACGAAAAATACGTAAGAAAAATAAAAGCCTTGTTAGGATCAAAAAAACTGCTAGGTGTCTCAGATATTAAAAAATTTAAACTGCATAATCAAATTCTGCAAGCCCTCCCTATAACCATAGGCGATCATTCCCCATATACCCCCGAAGTAGTTAACTCCCAGCCATGGAAATTTTCCCCTATCCCCACAAAATCCGAAGGGCTTCCCCTTATTGAAGCTTTGCTCACTCAGCTTCTAGAAGAGAAAAAAATAGAAAGGGTTACTGCATCCACCTTTCTGTCCGCGGGTTGGGGTATTCCCAAGCCCGGCGATCACTCTAAATATCGCCTTGTCATTGATTATAGACAAGCTAACAGCCGTGTAAAGCCTATTGCATTTTCCAGCTCTGTCACCATTCCTGAAATACAGCGGCAACTAAGCGATGCAAGTAATCAGTGGGCATGTACTCTTGATTTAAAAGATATGTTTTACCAAATCCCACTCCAGGACACACAAGGAATCTTAAATTTTGCTTTTAAGGGCATCCAATATAAATGGAAAGTCTGCCCACAGGGGTTCTGTAATTCACCTGCACTGGCCTCGTCCCATCTCAATATCACATTACAAAAGGTAAAACCCCTACAGGATGTGTCTGTGTTAACTTATGTAGATGATATTGTCATTTGTGGGCCCAATCCATAAGCAGTTCAAAGTACCACCCAAATGATAATAGATGCATTAGAAGCAGATGGGTGGCAAATTAACAAAACAAAGAGCCACCTGCAGGCCAGCCAGCAATTCTCATTCTTGGGACTCCATTTCACTCCCACCACTCACACACAAGCCCCAGCCAGCGTATTAGACCCTTGGACAGAAGCCCCTCCAAAAAATAAACGAGAGCTTCAGCAGCTACTAGGTCTCCTTAATTATCACCGCCAATATATTCCCGCGCAATTAATTTCTAACCTAGAAATCCTACAAAGCTCTCTCTCTTCTAAATGCTCCCGAGAAGTGTGGAATCAGCACAAAAAAGCTTAGAGAAGCTCGCTGGCTGGTTCGCCTCTAAACCCCCCCTCACCCGTTTTAATTCCCAAGAACCCCTCAACATTTATTTGTTTATCACAAAACACCATGTAGGGTTCACTGTATTGCAACATGGTAATGCCATTTACAATTGGGCCCATCACCTATCTGGACCCCAGTATAACTATGGTCTGGTGGGAAAAATGCTACTGGCTGCGTCCAGTGCTCGTCACTGGTCCCAAGTCCCTATCCCAGGTACCTTGTCTGGACCATGTGTTCATTTAATCCCGTGGCTTACAAGTACCCCTCCACCCGATTTTCATGACACTACTCGCACCTGGCAGCTTCTATGTTTCCAGGTTCAGGTAGCTTGGCAGGCATGGACCCTAACTCCCAGCGATAACATCTTAGCCCCCACATCTCACCAACCGTTATGCATTGAAGCAAAATATGATCCCTGGGTTGTGTCTGACGGGGGCACCTCACCATCCCCTAGGGTGGGAGTTCTTTGTTCCACATGTAATTACTTTAATGTGCAGTTACTGCCCCCCTCCTGCTCCGCACAAGAATGCGAAGTGCAGGGCGTTCTTTTAGCTGCCCAGCATGTTGCTAATGCCCACTCTGCCAACAAGCAAGTTGTTTTAGGTATCGATTCTCAATTTTGTTTAGATATTTTGATTGAGCAAGCCTCTCCCTCAGCTTTTGTTAGAATGTGGGACCAAATTTTTACCCTAATTCGTAAATTCTCTCACCCTTGGTTCGTTACACACTGCCCCTCTCATCGACCAGACTCTAACCCCCTGCATTCCAGTCTTGATCAAAGAATGAGAGAGGTCTCCCAAGTTCATATGGCAAATCCCGCCCCACAGGCCGACCCGCTGCTGCGCTGGCTCCACGAAGAATGGGGACACTTACCACCCACAAAATTGTATGGCCCGTTATCTGGCTTTTCTGACCAGAAGCCTGACGTTAGCCGCAGTCAGTGCGAGCTCATTGTTCAGTCTTGCTTGCAGTGTGTGCAGGTAAAAACTATGAATCGTCCCCGATATGAGCGCTCTGCATACGCTGCAGAACACTTTGCCCCAGGTAGTACGTGGCAAACTGACTTAATAGGACCCCTGCCAGGTGCCTGTCGTTTTCCAAAAGCCTTGGTTACTGTCGATCTGGAGTCTCGGCAAACTTTTTGTGTCCCTCTTACTAAAACCAATGCTGCTTCTGTCGCTGTAGCTCTTAGGCAAACAGCAGCTGCCTGGGGCACTCCCACTGAAGTCCAAGCAGATGGTGGGCCACCCTTTACCAGCAAAAGCATTGAACAGCTCATTTTTGGATGGGGGGCTTCCCTTCACATCCATACTAAATATCATCCTCAAAGCAATGGTGTGGTGGAGCGAAAAATCGCAGTCCTTAAGACTATGCTGCAAACAGCAAACCCCAACCCTGATTTTAAAAACTGGAGCTCATTTTTACCCCAGGTACTTATCGCACTCAACAAAAGTTACTCTCGCTGGCCTCACATTTCACCTACACCTAAGCCGCCTTGGTCCCCCGTGTTTAACACCGGCCAACTGGTTTGGCTTACAGAACCCCAAGCCTCTGGCCTTCGAGAACCTATAAAAGCCACCATTCTCCGGGCCGGCAAGTACCCTAACACCTACTTAGTGGCTACAAGTACCCCCAGTGACAAGCTAGTTCATCATAACTGGCTCAGCAAATGTAGTTCTTAATAAACAAACTAATGCCCCTGAGCAGGGCTCATATTATTCTGTTTTACAGGTTATGCTGCTCTCCCCCACAACATCTTTGCCCACGGAGCCCTTAGGAGAAGGTGGACTACAAACCTGGTTCGCCGCCTACTGGGTGCAGGAGGTCAGCGGAAACCAGTCCCTGTCAGCGCTGAGTCCAGAAGATTGTCTCGTTTGCTCTGCTCAGTTCTCACCTAAATATCCATTACCCTTTCAATTTGTACCAATAGTTTATAATTTTTCTTCATTTAATATTTCTAGTGTGAATTGTTCTTCCCCCTATGTGCAGTGGGTTGCTTCTAGTGTTTGGAATAATTGTTCCTCACAATTTAATTCTTATGTGTTTCCAGTTCTTAATGCTTCAGGTCGAAGTGATCATAGCTTTCCTTTAATTGAGAGTATTAGAGTTCCAGCATCTCATTGTTGGGTTTTTGTTGGTAATAGTTTAACCCCAGCCCCTACTTGGGTTGGTACTTATTAGGCGAAATAACATCTTCAAGTATTTACAATACTGCAATGATGTAAACACCAACTAGGGAGAGGAATTATTTGGGGTGGTCCAAATTATGTAGTTAGGAGGTAATAATGGAATTAAGTTAAAACAAAAAAAACAGCTGAATGTTAGAACAATTGTGGAAGATAAACCATTCTCATTGAATCATCAAAATTTCCCATTAGCTGACTTTTAAAAAATAGATTTCAAAACAGAAAGATGTTCCAACTTGTTGACAGGAATGAACTGTTCGCCAGTTGAAGTGTTTTTTCAGTGATAAGGCTCCAGCATTTAATTCAAAGCATCGCTGTGAAATAAGAAAATAGTTGGCAATCTTGCTCCCATTGAAATCAATAGCAAAATTCCCACCAACTTCAAAAGGAGTAGGATCCAACCCGATGACAGTCATATGATCTGAGAAGGCAATCCCACTTTCCATATTATAATATTAGTTTCAGCTACATAGTTACACCTGATTCTTTATCGACAACAGCTCTCATGTTCCATGTTTATACCTAGCACATGCTTAGAAATATATCAGGAACTTTGTGAATTACAATGGTATTCAATGTGTTATTTTATTCCGTTTATTTTTTAAAGAATGGCACATAAGTAAACAGTCCTAATAAAAAACAGAAATATTGTTATATTGTCCAATAATAAATATTTGTGGCTAAACAATACTGTAAGAGCACTTTTTATTTCACATCATCATCAAGATAATCCAATAACTTGATTTTTTATTTAGTCCACACAACTATTTAAAATTAAAAGGAATATCAATAAGTGACATTCAAATAGTAGTGACTAAGGCCTCAATCCAACAAAATACGTAAGCATGTGCTTAATGTTAAACCCCTGAAGTCAACTACTATTCACAGGCTTAAAGTTAAGCACATGCATACGTGCTTTGCTGGATCAGGATCTAAATCTTGCTATCAAACTGTTATCCCTCCTTTGCATTTTTTCATGCAGACAATATAGCTCAACTAGGTCTTTTAAAGGGAAATTAGATTAATTTATTGATGTTAATTATAATAAACAAAACAAAATAAATAAAAACAAAACAGTTGTCGTTCTTGCCACTTTTCTGATGTGGCTGATCATTGAGCCTGCTTCTTCACAGGACAGCAGACCTGAACTTTATGTCAGGTGACTGCTGCCATGAAGATGAACTAGAGGCAAACTAAGAGAAACAATAACATGGTAGCTTCATGGTGGGCTTACAAACATGATCACAGGAAGCAACAGAAATTGTAGTATGTGACACACTTTATGCATGCAGTGTTGCTGTAGATGTGTTAGTCCCAGGATATTAGAGAGACAAGATGGGCTGAGCTAATATTTTATTTTATACAGAGGTTGGCCCAATACAAGATATCACCTCACCCACCTAGTCTATAAATTTTGTGTCTGTTGGAGAAACTTCTCCAAGTATTAGTGGGGCAACTGTCCTACTAAACCAATAGGATTCTGTATGTATCAAGGTAAACAGGTACTGTATATACAGTTATCTCAACCAAAGATGGAAAAGCAAAGAAAAGAGTGGAATAGCAGATTTTCAAAGGGACTGCTCATTTACTGACAGTAACAAATAGTTCAGCAGACTTATTACTACTACAGAGAGCTGGGATAGATTAAAAATATTCATACCGAAGCAACCAGCCTTTAGAATCTTCTTCGTTAGCTGAGTCTACTAAGTACTATCTGTGGTGGAGCAATACTGTGGTTGAGTGGGTATGAAAATATTTTCAGAACCCCACACTCAGTATAAAAGTACGTACTGAAGAAAGTTGCAAACATTACTTCACTCCTGAATGTTCACTTAAACATTTCATTTAGACAAATGTGCAACATAAAAGTTGTATAATGGCAACTGCTGAAATAATGTGGGGGATGAGCCCTAGTAGTTCAAGGTGCCACGTTCTGTCTCACGATTGGACATCAGACTACATGGAAGAGGGTGTCCCTAGTTTTCCTAGCAGCTGAATTCCAATACTGATAAAAGTTACAGGCCCAATGCTGCTGTCACTTATCACCTAGATGTAAATCATGTACTCTACTGACTGCAATACAATTATTCCTGATTTACACCAGTGTAAATGTGAGCATGTTCTTAACAATTCTAACTTTTGCATATGGATTAAGGCAATAAACAGAGTGGAGACAGTTGCTTTTTTCACCCAAACAGAGTTTCACTGACAAACAGAGAAAATGCTCCTAATAAGGCTAGTAAAAAGGAAGTGGTTTCTCAAGAGCTCAGCTCTTGTGAAGTAAATGATACAATATGGTCTTATCACATAAAATGCCGGAGAAGCAGCAAAAGAATCAGTAACTGAAAATGACTTCAAGTACTGGCAATTCATTCTTCCATCCAACTTGTTAGGACAAAAGGACAAAATGCCAATGTAACTGATGAAGAGTCGCATCACTTCTTTAAAGTACATTATGCAAGAACAGCTCGGTTCTACAAATTGCCTTACAAAAAGAAATGAACTGGTTATGGCTTGTACATATTGTATTAACACAGCTAGCTTTTAAAAATCTCCTCGTGTTAGTTTTAAAAATAACCACATCTCACCCTCTCCTCAAAAAAGGCAGCATTACCCCTCATACAAAGAAATAGATTAAAATACTAGAGATTTTTAAGTTCTTACACCGTACCCCATCACCATGCTCTCTGAGTGCCTGTCCTGGTAGGTACAGCACATTTACATAATTCTCACAACCAAATCCCTTAGTAAGTAATGCTTTCTGCTGGTTTCCTCTCTACCGTAACAGCCTCAATAGTTCTAAGGAGATGCATACTCCGTTCCCTGCAGTTTATCCTTGGCAGACAGGAGCTGACAAACTCCAGTCCTGTTACACACAGTGCCGGCCTCTCTCAGGGGAGGAAAGAAAGAGGAAACCCTGAGGGATCGCATGGAATGCCACACCCAGATGCAACAACCACAAGCCCCTTTTTAAGTGCATTCATATGAAAAGAACGGCCTTTAAAAAAAACAAAACTCCCTGACTACCCACTGTCCAAGCAAATTTCCTGACCCCTCGCAGATCATTAGGAACTGGAGAGGAGCCGGTACCGTTTTGTTCCTGTTCTTGCAGCGCGCTTGACCCAAGGGAGTGAGCGGATTCAGGAGGAAAGGGACCAGTCCCCCCACGCCCAGTCACTGGGCACTCAGCCGAGGAGCCTCTCTCCCTCCCCGCCCCGCTCCCTTTCCCCACTCTTGCAGCCCAGCAGCCGCAGACCCGCCCCTGCCCGCGTGGGCAAGTTGGTGGCGCTGTTTGAAGCGAGGGGGAGCCGCCGGGCCGGCCCTGCAGAGAGCCCCACGGGGGACCGAGCAGGGCGCATGGCTGCTCCGCTACCGCTTGCCTCGGCGGGGGAGTCGGTCAGCGCCTTCCTCCTCCACCGACGTCCCCCAGGGCCCTTTCCCCGCCCGCAGCGCTGCCGGGAGCGATGCTGCAGGGGTGAGGGGCAGGTCACCCAGGCAGCTCCCTGCGGGAAACGGGCAAGGTCCCTGCCAGAGGGGGGCCCGTGCCCGTCCGCGCGCTAATTATGGGAACCGCTCCGCGCATCCCACCACCCCCAGCGCCTGTGCCCCGGCCCCTCCGCACCCCGGGCACCGGCCCCCAGCCTTACTCGGGGCATCCACTCACCACGTAGTAAAGCGCCGGCTTCTCGCTAAACACCGAGTCCCCCATGGCCGGGGACAGTCACCCCCCGCGGCCGCCCTTCACAGCGCCCCGGCGGCGGCGGCAGCAGCAGCGCCCGCGGGCTCCAACCCCGCAGCCTCTGGCACCATCCTACCTACAGAGCCGCCGGCTGCCGCTTCTCGCCGCGCTCCAGCCCCGCCCCGCCTGGTCCCGGCGGAGCAGGAGGAGCCGCTGCTGTCCCAGCGCTGCCGGGGCGGGGGGTTGATTCCTTCCGCGCTCGCCGGGCTCGGCGAGAAAGCAGCGAGTCCGCCCTGACCCCGCCGCCGGGCCTCCCCCGCTGCTCTGCCGGAGGGGCGGGAGCAGGCCTGCACCTGAGAAAGAGGGGGCGGGGGGAGGGAAGTGTGTGCAAGAGACAGTCCCTTGCCCCAGGATCTGCGGGGAGCCCGGGACTCCCAGCTAGCGGGAGCACATTAAGCCACGGCCCGAGAAGCGCCCGAGAGAGCCCTTTGCCTGCAGCGCCAGCTGCTGCTCCCGCCCTCCTCCCCCAGCCGAAGGCTCAGTCCTAGCAGGTCCTGCTACCTGGGGGAGGCTGGAGACTGGGGAAAGAGGTCTCGTTGCTGGTACCAAGCGGGGGGTGGCAAGAGAAAATGGTTTGGCGATGCAGGATTCAGCAGACTCAAGAGAAGGCACATTAGAGGGGGGGAAAGCCAGCCAGGGGAGACAACTCAGAGAGTCCCCAGCCAGCCACCAAAAGCATCTGCTTCCAGTTCAACTTTTATTTGCATGAGGGCACATCTGCCTGAACTCCATCCAGCAAACAGTGTTTAAAGGGGAGTGACAATCAGACTTTCTACTAGAAATCAGGACTCTGGAAATCTCAACTGGGTGGCTACTCTAAAACTCTGGAAGTATTAATTTTAAAAGCAACTCACCCACAATTTTCAGAGTGGCAGCTGTGTTAGTCCGTATCAGCAAAAACAACGAGGAGTCCTTGTGGCACCTTAGAGACGAACAAATTTATTTGGGCATAAGCTTTTGTGGGCTAAAACCCTTGGGAGAAGTGGGGTATGGGGCAGGTCCTCAGGAGTCCAGCTAATAGCTATTAGAAAGGTGGCAACCCTATACTCAATGGGGACCCTATCCTGAAAGCAATCTTTCCTGAACCCCATCTTCTGACCTTCCATCAACCAGGGCCAGCTCCAGGCACCAGCTAAAGAAGCAGGTGCTTGGAGCAGCCAATACCAAGGAGCGGCACTCCGTCTGCTATTGGGGTGGCACGTCCAGGTCTTCGGCGGCAGGTCCCTCAGTTCCTCTTGGAGCGAAGGACCTGCTGCCGAATTGCCGCCAAAGAGTGGAGCGGCACGATCGCGCTGCCACAGCTTCCCCACCCACCGCCCGCCCCACTTGGGGTGGCAGAAAACCTCGAGCCAGCCCTGCCATCAACCCCCCCCCCTCTCCCCGCTTGTCCAACCTCATCAGAAGCAAGCTCCCCACAGACCAGGACACACCAACTCAAACCAGCACCAGACCCTTCCAGAACAACAGATGCAAAACCTGCAGACATATCTCCACTGCTACAATAAGCAACAACCCCCACAACACACCTTTCAAGATCCATGGGTCCTACACGTGCCTATCACAACATGTGGTGTACTGTACCTCATCCAGGGCACTAAATGCCCCAATAGCAACTATTATGTGGGTGAAACCAGACAATCACTATGCTCTTGAATGAACTCAGACAGGAAAGTGATAAAAGACAAAAACACCCTGTCACCTGTGAGGAAACACTTTTCACAGAGTGATCACTCTGCATCTGATTTCTCAGCCCTTATCCTTAAAGGAAACCTGCACAACACCTTCAAAAGATGAGCTTGGGAGCTTAAATTCATAACTTTACTAGACACTAAAAATCATGGACTGAATAGAGACACTGGATTTATGGCTTATTATAACAATCTGTAACCCATTAACAACTCCTCACAGCTGCTCCCGCCTCCCTACTTCCCTTCCCATGACAGAAGAGGTGTTAATGGGCCACTTCACCTTGAATGGTCCCTTGAAATGTGTTAACTACTTATCCTAAACAATCTGTTCCACCTTGTATTTAGCTGTGACACCTGAGTACATTTCCCAGACCTGAAGAAGAACTCTGTGTAAACTCTCAAGCTTGTCTCTCTCATCAACAGAAGCTGGTCCAATAAAAGATATTATTACCTCGTTCACCTTGTCTCAAAAATTTGGCCCCCCCCCCACTGCCTGGCAGGTGCCCATCCAAGAGCGTTGCCCTGGGGCAGAGGACAAAGGCTGCCATTCTCCCTGCCCCCTTGCTGGGTGACCTTCCCCCCCGCCCCTGGGGGAACTGCATGAGGGGAACACTCCACTGGCTTATTGGGTTCACGTTGCCTGGGGGTTGTGGCTTATGCATCGCAAACATGCCCAGACTCCCCATTCTGCGCAGCCTGCCCAAACATGGGCCTTGGAGAAAGAGGCGGAGGGAGGGCGGGGCCTCAGGGCTGACCGAGGGCAGAGCGCAGGCGGGGCTAAAGTCTGGGCGCCACGACTAGGGAGTTTCCAGCACTCCAGAATGCAAAGGCAGCAGGCTGGCACGCCTCCAAAGGAAGGTGCCCCAGACCTCATCCAGCATTTGCCCCCTGCTTGGCCAGCCTCCCCAAGCCTCTTATACATGCTGCCCATGTTGCCACACCACCTGAGGGAGTACAATTTGTTTCAGCACTGCACAGGTTCTAGAGCAGTGCACAGAGAGGCAGCACCGAGCTTCCCCAGGTAAACAGAAATGGAGCAAGCTCTATGCATCCTCAAATACAGATACTGATATTGTAACCTGGTCATTACTTGGTCCATGTACAAAGTGCGGGAGGAAAGGCACTTTGCACCCTTTGCACATCCATAGTATAAAGGCCAAGCAGTCTGGTCATATGTGAGCAAAGCGTGCAAGACCCCAAATTACTAATTTAAATCTACAACCATTCAGCATAAAAAACAGTCAACATATGAGAACACCACAGGTAAAATCCTAGCCCTAATATAGTGAATGGGAGTGTTTCCATTGAGTTCAATAGCACTAGAATTTCACCCCCATATATTTACATTCAGTAACTACATCCCTATTTTTCCATCTAACAGACCATAAAACTCTTGTATTTGTACATCAGTATATGTTGCCCTCTGTGTGATGATAAAAATTGTCATCAGTAGGTTTTGGCAAAGAAATGTAATTTAGAAGACTTATATTCCACAATAAAGTTAAATTACTTCATATTCCTATTTGTTTGCATAATGTTCCCTGTCTCCTGAATCTGTGAAATGTTACTATAAAAATCTTTAAACTCAAACTTCTAAATATCTTCTGAGTCAAGAAATCACAGTACCACGTATTTTGTGCATTGCATTCTAACTTAAATTTAGCTTTTATCTTGTAAGTCATTATAATTGTTCATTTTTGAAAACTGAAAAGAAACACAGATTAAAAAGAAAATTAAGTAGGGTTGATGCACATGCATGTGTGTATTTCAACTTCTTTTTGTTTCTGGAATATTCAAGGAATTGATTTTCAGTAATTTACAGTCCACTTGCAAAAATCCAGGACTTGGGGAGGGTGTTGTTTTGTTTTTTATTTTGCCTTGTAGTGGCTTTTTTTTTTTTTTTTTTTTTTTACTTTTTTAACTCTTTGAATAATAACTTCTCAATGAGAATTTGTGAAATATTTCAGCTTCATTATGACAATATGACAAACGTTGCCAGTCAAAATTCTCTCTCTCATATTTTCAGTTGGAGTTCCAAACCACCCTTGAACCAAGAGCAGATGTTATGAGTAGAGCTAAAGGAATTTACTTAGAGTGCTAATTACATTAGCCAAGTTTCATTTAATAAGAAAAAAAAATCTTGAATACAGCAGTGCAAATATTATGCCTGAATTTGCCATCTTTGCATTGAGGCATCCTTTACTCCACAAAAGATCCCATTGAAATTAATGAGACTACTCACAGAGTAAAGTAATGCTCCATGTGAGTATGAATGGCAGAATCAGACACTCAGCTTTTTCCTTTTAGGTTTCGTTACTTCAGGTTGCATTCAGTTTGGTCACCGAGGGAATCAATCTAAAATGCAACATTTAAGTCAGTAAGAAGCTGAGAACAATGAACAAATAAATAATAAAATAAAAATGCACAAAGTATATGGAATCAAAATAGCAGCTGAGGCCAAGAAGTAACTTCCAGACTGAGACTTTCAAAGCTGCCTAGGGGATACGGACACACATCCAGATATCCTAGATAGCTTTGAAAATCTCAGCCCTACTTCATTTGCAGAAGTGAGATTTAATTGTGAAAAAGCAACTCTTTGAAGGGTTTCCTCTAGAGCCCTAAGGGGTCAGAGTTCTGTCATGTATTTCCTTTCCTGATGTCCTCCTCTCACCTTTGCTGTTACCTTATTCTAATGCAATGCCTAAGTACCTTATTCTGCCAACACTGGTACATGTGAAGGCTGTAAATAAATACTGTCTGATCTTTTTTGTGTTAAATCTCCAAATTGTCCCCACTTTGGAAACCATTCGATGACTTTCCTTGCACTTTCCTAACAGAAAGGGGAAATCCTGTTATAAATTCAAGGGATGTGTAGGAGCCTTCCATGTGTAAACAAATATAACAATAATACTGTTTCCAGGTGAAGAATTCCCAAGAATTCCCAAACAAACAGATTTCCCAGGAGAAAATATTGAGATAAATATCACCTGTAGTTAGGAGTGCTGTGAATTGAATGCCAAATAAGGTCTTTCCAATTCAGAGAAACAAATCACACTTTCTGATGTTAAGATTACAGCAAATTTAGGCCCCGTCCTGCAAAGAACAGTGGGCGGGTGGGACTACTGCACTCACAAAGTGTCCCTTCAACAGCAACCTGGCTCCATAGCCAAAGGATTCCACCCAAGTGCTGTTAACTGTAGGATGAGAGCCTTATTACCAATTACTTTATTACTTAAAATAAGGTTTGGGGAGTGGAGGAGAGAACAACAATTTTGTTTCACTCAACTGATACTGAAAGAAATCAAAGATGCATAACAAGCAATACAACCCTAAAATGAAACCTTCAATTGGCTACAGAAATGTGATTTGTAATCCTCTCTGAATAGGAGAATGTCTACCTAAATAGAAGGACTGCATGATCAACAGATATTTGATGTCTTGAGCTACTGAAAATATTTGGACCAGCATCTTAACCTACTATGTGGATGTTTAACAAGGACTTGTTTTTTGTTTTTTTATTTATTTAATGTTAATCAAGATTGACACCACTGTAACAATACTATGTCCTTCAGAAAATAAACGCTTGTATCATCAGAGAACAAGATAAGTAATGAACGTTTTCATGCAATGTTGCAATTCATATTCCATTTTGTATAAAGTAATTAAGTAATGAACAGGGTAAAGTATGTGGTGACCAACGGTAGTCTTCTTCCTATATAAATAACTCACAAACGATGTCATTTTTAATCAGTTATGGATTGTGTAGGCTGTGGCTGTAAGTGTATAGTTCTCATCAGATTTGGGATAATGTAAAACCACTGAAACATTGTCCTTGTATTCTAGAAGTTAACTGAAAATTAGGTTCAGAATGTTACTCTTAGTATTAATGGCTCTTAAAATTTCCATCCTTATTTTATTTACAAAAACAGATTCACATATCAACAATTTTCTAACATATACTTCATATATTCCTGATGAGCTATCTTAAATTTCTCAGTCTTTGCCACTTGTCTATTCCAAGAGCTATATATTGGCCTTCCTGCCACTGGAAGTTGCACAGATCTAGGGCAATGTCCAATTACCGAGCATTTGCCTGTTTTACTTCCTTGTGGTGTTACACTAGTCAGTGAAACAGTAGATTCTTGGCCATATTTTGCCCTTGGACCACAACTCCGATTGCTAACAGTTAGACCTGCACAAGTAGACTGAGGGAATAATATGACTCTTTTTGTAATTTGGAAACTAAAGGGACATCTTATTTAATTATATACTTTTTGTATTTTACAGTATATGTGCATTGTTAAGTACTAAGATTCACGTGACTGGGTCCTACACAAACGCCTGATATGTCTGGCTTTATTCACTCAGGTAGTCCCACTGAACTTAGTGGGACTACTTTTGTGAGGAAGGACAATTTCCATGAGCGAGGGTTGCAGGACTGGCTACTATAATTACTATATTATTAGTAAATTATTAAAGGACAAAATTTCCTCCCATGACAATTGTGAGTGGGGTTACATGATTATAAGTGATGGCAGAAAGTGTATCCACATTATTGTTTCAGTGATGTATATACTATGTCACTTACAATAATTTTCTTTCTGCAAGTCGTGTTATACTATTTACCCAGCAAAGCATGATATCAAAGAAGTGAATCAAATATGGAAAGAAATGTTATTTCTTTAACCTACTGGATCATCCTGTAGAGCCGCTAAAACAGGAGGATAGTGGGTTTGAGTCTCTCTTCTCCCATCTCCTCACACAGACATAATACTGAGTTACTGATGTGAACAGGAACCAAGCCATCAGGAATCAAGCCCTAATATTCCTTGGAGGGATTTCACATTGTATCAGTTAGAGAGTCAAGTTATATACGGATTAATTTATAAAACTGTGTCTATTGTAACCTTTAAGCACATGAGCAATAAAACTCTGTGTGACGTTACTGACAATAACTGGGACCATATAGATCATTGTTGCAACCAAGGTCCGGTAGTGGCACCAAATCTTATATAAAGGGGGTCAAATGAGGTGTCTAAGACCAGGTTATGCTTGGCTGGTTATGATTATGCCATTTATATCTATGTATCAGTTTTGTAGTTGAAGTTATGAATATTGGCTCTATACTGTCTGTATTGCAAACTGGGGCTGTGCTTTTGGGACCCCAGACAAGCTATCAGCTCTGCCAGGCCTGCTTGATGGCCCATTAAGAACCATTAGCGATACAATGGCCCCATTGAGAGAAGGCAGACACGCCTGTGACTCAGCAAGGTATGCGGGGACATGCCTATGGACCAAACTCTTAAGGTTTTTTCTTGCCATGTGCACCAATGCTTGTCTTTGGAACAAAGAAAGAGAGGCCACATGATGAAAGGCTATAAAAGACTGCTGCAACTCCTCCATCTTGTCTTCTTTCCTGCTTCATACCTCTGGAGGGACTTTGCTACAAATGGAAGCTCTCGGCACAAAGGACTGAATGACCCATCCCAGCTGTGTATGTATTCCAGAGACTTAATATGAACCTGCAGCTTATTGCATCACTGAACCAAGAACTTTGCTATTGCTGTATGTAATTGATTCCTTTTAACCAATTCTAGCTCTCACCTACACCTTTTTCCTTTTATAAATAAACCTTTAGATTTTAGATTCTAAAGGATTGGCAACAGCGTGATTTGTGGGTAAGATCTGAGTTGTCTATTGACTTGGCTCTGGGGCTCGGTCCTATGGGATCGGGCGAACCTTTTTTCTTTTACTGGGGCATTGGTTTTCATGACCATTTGTCCCCATAATGAGTGGCACTGGTGGTGAGATTGGGAAACTGGAGTGTCTAAGGGAATTGCTTGGGGTGACTTGTGGTTAGCCAGTGGGGTAAATCCAAAGTCTTCTCTGTCTGGCTGGTTTGGTTTGCCTTAGAGGTGGAAAAACCCCAGCCTTGGGCTGTAACTGCCCTGCTTGAAGCAATTTGTCCTAAACTGGCACTCTCAGTTGGGTCCCCCCAGAACCAGCATCGTTACACCCTGTAAAACTACATTTATGTCAAAAAGGAAAAGGGGTTCAGTTAATATAGGAGCAATTCTTTTTCTTATGTGCTCCAACAGCAGAACCTGAAAATCTGCCAAATCATATGTCCAGCTTCTTTAGATTAATACATTATTTCACAAAACTTGTGTATAACCCAATATTGCTTTTATTAAAACATTGGTAAACATAATGAAAAGAAAATACATTTGCACAACTCTTGTTGTCTCCTACAGAAGTCATGGTAACAGTCCCTGAAAACTGCATCAGCCCTGACTAATGCTCAATATAGATGGCTGAGACAGATGTGGCAATTTCCTGCAATATCCTTGGAAGACCTTATTGAATTAAATGTAATTATCTTTGGAGTTCATTGTATTAAATGCAAAGTTTCTGTATTATTGTGGGCTGGGATTGTATTTAATCTTTTAAGGGGAATATATTGAACAATGTGACAGTCAGGAATGGACTTTTGGAACAAAGAATGTGAGGTGGTTTCCCCATGGAATATCTAGGAGGAGGTGAACGCAAATTCCCCACCTCCAGTTGTGCAAAAAATACAGACTTTTGAAACTACACCGAGAGGAATGATGAGCTATTGTCTGGTGATCACCTGTTACACGAGTCCCAAGCTGTATAAAGGAAAGACTCAACTATTTGTGGTTGTTCTGGTTCTGAATCTGAGTCAGTTATGAACTTGTGAAAAAAAAATTGTTAAATTACAACCAAAAGCTCAAATTGTCTCTCAGTATATTGCTATAAAACAGCTGTATAAAATATGACCCACTTAAGAATTGTTCTTGAAGGGTCAAAAGGGGGACATGTAGTAGTAGGATTTTATGTTTGTATTTTATCTAATTTAGAATGAAAAATAAAGAATAATAATGTAGCATGTATTAATATAATTTAGAATAAAAAATACTACTAACATAAGAACATAAGAATGGCCGTACTGGGTCAGACCAAAGGTCCATCCAGCCCAGTATCCTGTCCACCGAGAGTGGCCAATGCCAGGTGCCCTGGAGTGAATGGACCTAACAGGTAATGATCAAGTGATCTCTCTCCTGCCATCCATCACCCCCCTCTGACAAACAGAGGCTAAGGACACCATTCCTTACCCATCCTGGTTAATAGCCAGGGCCAGCTCTAGCTTTTGGGCCGCCCCAAGCAAAAAAAAAAAAAAAAAAAAAAAATGGCCGCCGAAACAAATAAACAAAAAATGGCCACCGTCGAACTGCCGAAGCAAAAAAAAAAAAAAGGACGGATGCCCCAAGAATCCTCGGACTGCTGCCCCAGGCACGTGCTTTCTCGTCTGGTGCCTGGAGCCAGCCCTGTTAAATAGACATTAATGGACTTCATCTCCATGAATTTATCCAGTTATACTGTAGCATGTATTAAATTTATTGTTGTATGACTTGATTATATCCTGCCAGCCACCCTTTTTGAATAACAAAAAACAATGGCCTAATGGGCCAATGGGTAGAAATACATCAGCCAAAATCTGTGTCTGTACTAATTTCAAAGCAATAACAGACCTTTGAGGGTAAACAATTTATTGTTGGTTTAGCATTTTAAAATAAGTTAAAAAATGCCATAATTGTTTTCTTTTGCATTGCGATTTAATGTTCTTGTTCAAAATGTTATGTGTAAATTAATTCTGTTTTGTGTGTAAATAAAGAATGTATGTATTAAAAAATAAGTGGAAAGGCCAGCGCTAAACCAAATCTACAAAAAAATACCCGGAAACAGATACAAGGGTGCCAGGAGGCTGCAACATGCCCCTATTAAAGTATCAGAGGAGGGCAAATTGACGACTCTAAAGATGAGATAGGCACCTATCGATGAGGACAAAATAGTGGTGATCAAAACCAGCATGGAATAACTCCCTGAGGAACTTGATGTAAAGAATGAGAAGGACAATTTAAGAAAACAAGCACTTGTCAAACAACAATTAATTACAGCATGATGGTGCAAAACTCATTGGTCCCAATGAAGGAAAATAATTATATAAACAGGGTGCCTTGCCATGAAACTTTGGGTTTGTCCTGCCAAGACTTCCCCGGAGCATCGTGTTGCGACCGATGGAACCTGGCTCCTCCCTACCGGTAATCAACCTAGTTGGCCACTAGGTTGATCCGAACTCCAAACTAGTAACTATAACGTTGACTGGCAGGACAATGTGTGTGTGTGTGTGTGTGTTTGGTGTAATTGAATGCATATGCTAATTGTTATATCTTTAATAAATGCGGCGTATTGCCTTTTCCCCTGAAAAAGATCCTATGTGCTTCTTTTAAGCATAACACTTGTAACCATAGGGGAAACCCAGTGATGGGTTTTGAAGGACTGATACCTATGAGAGCCCGAGGTTGGAGTTGAGGTGGCCTGTGGTAAGCTTTTTAGTATATGTATAGGTTCCTTTATTGGTACTGATATGTTTTGTCTGTAATGCCTTCACCTTAAGAATAAATGTGCTTGCTTACAAAGAGCTGTGTGGTAAATTTAACTACTAGCAATTACAATGTTCATAATCTCTGGAGAGAAAGTAAAGTGCTGACCTTTTAAATGGTCTGGTTTGCTGGGAATATCACAGCGTGGGTAGGGAACAGTGCAGCCTGGAAAGCCCGTGGTCCAGAGGGAGAGAGATGTGGGTTTCTGCCCAAACATAAAAGTTGGTGCCCTGGGTGAACGAAGGAGAGGGAATGCAGGTGCAGTTGCCCTGAACTGTGACAATGGCCACTTCACTCCCACAGATTTCAGCCAGTGCCAATGGGGGATGAGGGATTTAGGATGCAGGAGGGTGCTCCGGGCTGGGATCGAGGGGTTCAGAGGATGGGAGGGGTATCAGGGCTCAGGCAGGAGGTTGGGGCATGGGGAGTGGCTCAGGGGTGCAGACTCTGGGCGGCGCTTCTCAAGTGCCACCCAGAAGCAGCGGCATGTCCCTTCTCTGGCTCCTACACAGAGGCGTGGCCAGCCGGTTCTGCACGCTGCCCTGTCTGGAAGCACCACCCCTGCAGCTCCCATTGGAGCACCAGAGGGGGTCATTGGAGCAGGGCCATTGGAGTGCGTAGGAGCCAAAGGGGAGCCATGCCGCTGCTTCTGGGAGCTGCATGGAGCAACCCCCGACCCTGCTCCCCGGCTAGAGTGCCAAAGCGGGGCCATGCTGCGGCTTCTGGGAGCCGCATGGACTGGCCCCCAACCCTGCGCCCCTGCTGGAGCGCTGGAGTGGGGCAAGCTCCAGACTCCACTCTCCAGCGGAGCTCGAGGGCTGGCTTAAAATGGCTGTCAGGCCGGATCCGACCCACGGACCGTTGTTTGCCCACCCCTGTTCTAAATTTACATATAAACTTAAAACATGGCTTTAATTAGTGTTTGTATATATTTTTTCTTTATATATGATTTAGATACAGTGCTCCTGTCAGCTAATTTCTAAGTTATTTGCAAAAAAACTAGAGTTTTCAGGTGACTAAGAATCACGGTTAGAGTCTCCCCACCCCGTCCCCCCAATCTCAAATGGTGCCTCTGGTTTCACTGATTTCAGTGAATTTATACAAGCATAAAGCTGGCATAATGCACTGGTGAATTAGTCCTCTTCTGTCTTTTTTCTTTTTTATCCTTCTCCCTGGATTGAAAAGTTAAGGGGGCAAGTCTTGGAAATGGCTCTGTATATCATTTGTGTCCACAAGCAAAGCCAGAATGCAGACAGCAGAGTGCCAGAATCTTGAGAGTTGTACTGTTTATACTGAAGCCTGTATTCTCTGGCTGCAGCATTTCAAGACTGCTGTTCCGCACAACAGCTGTAAAGTGTCAAGGCTCTTGCAAGCTATCCACCTATTGATCTCCAGTTAGACCAACTAGCTACAAATGCTAAAACACCACAAAGCATTAAAGATTTTCTTCACATTAGTGCAAAGAATTTAAGCTGTTTACAAGTTTCTGGTCTCAGGCTACTACTGCCTAGCAGTACTGCCCCCACCCTTCGTATCTTGTGTTGATAGAGTTAATGAAAATCCAAGAAGCATTCCAAAGATAGCCATGCAGAATGAGAGTAATCTTAGCATTGTTTTCTTAGAATCCAACTTGCCAATGAGGCAAAATGAAGTAATGCACTCTGTCAACATGTAGCATGCAGCATAAATGGAATCACTTGTCCATCTGTTAGTGAAACGTGTAAAAAGCAGCTATTTGATCAATGTTAGATAAAATACAATTCAGGCACAACCAGCTTGACTTTTTTTTTAAATATAGTTCTTTACGTTTAGTTCAACCAAGAAACTATTTTGAGATTACTGATGAAAAAAATCCAAGTGAGTAAAAATTGAAATTTAATGTAACTCATTTACATATCACCATCTCTTTACATAGTCAGTCTTGGATTAATGTCACTGTTGATGGAATTAAAATGTTGGTGAGCTAACGCTTTGAATGGTGAAAAAAATTCATTTCCATATGCTACTTCTTGTTTCAGTCAATAATATATTATTTTTCTTTTACAGTCAGAGGTGTCTGGATTAGCTAACCTGGTAGAGATCGGACAAGTGGTCACAAATTTACTGGCAGCTTCCAAATTGAATGTTTTTAGACAAAGTTTATGGAGTCAGACTTGTCATATGAGTTACTTCTGCAAGCCTCAGGTAAATACACAGGATTCATTTTGTTTGTCAAAGTGCTGTTCCTTTTCTAAAGAATTTTAAATTAATCTTGAGCAAAAACAAAAGTTCATTCAGTACATTTCACATTTTGTTGGTTTTGATCCCTTTTGGGAAGCATTTCCCTTCCACTGGTCTGCACTGACCCTCCCTCTTCTCAACCCTCTCATCTCCCTTTTTCCACACTTTTCTTCATGCCTCCTATATACACTGTCTCCTGTACCTGTAACAGTCTCTCTTTTCTTGTCCTCCAGGGACCATCTCCCTTTCAAATCTCTCCTTAAAACCTAACTCTTCGAGCATTTTGCCTCCTTTCCTCTCATTAGTATTAATCCTCACACCTTCCCTCTGTTATCCCTATATTTGGTGTTGGGACAGTCTAATTTAGGCCTGGTTTACACTTAAAATTTGTACCTATACAATAACTACGTCAAATAAGGGTGTGGGGTTTTTTTTGTTTTGTTTTACTGAAACAGTTTTATAATTGATGCAGTTGTACTGCTGCAAAATTCCTTATGCCAGTATAGCTTATTTCTCCTTCCTGTATGGGAACAGCCATATCTGTATAAGGCACCTTTATAACACTATAACTGCATCAACAGTAGGATCTTTGCACTGCGTTAACTACACTGGTATAGTTAAAAACCTACAAGGTTCTAGTGTAAACTGTAAATCCCTCAGGACAAGGAATCTCTCTTATCTAAGGGCTTATCTACACTACCAGCCGGATAGATGGGCAGCAATCGATCCAGCAGGGATCGATTTATCGTGTCTAGTATAGACCTGATAAATCGACCGCCGATTGCTCTAGTGTTGACTCCGGTACTGCACCTCCACCTCAACGAAAAGCACAAGGGGAATTGATGGGAGAGTGTCTCCTGTCGACACACCGCAGTGACGACACCGTGGTAAGTAGTTCTAAATACATCGACTTCAGCTACGTTATTCAAGTAGCTGAAGCTGCATAACTTTGATCGATCTCCCCCTTCCCTCCATAGTGTAGACCAGCCCTAAGGCTTAACCATAGCCCATTCTTCAGCACAGTGAACATAAAAGTTTGCCTATGCAAATCAGATTGCAGGATTGATACCTATGTTTGTAAAGCACCACACACATTTCCAGATTATCACAGTAAAGCATATTTACATGTAAATGTTTGTTACTAATGATACTATACATTACAATAATATCTTTATTTTGCATAGCATCTTTCAAACAAGAATAATAAAGCTTTACAGAGTTAAATAGCAACAAAATAAAATAGCAGGGAGAGAAGTTAAAATATATGCAAAGAAATAGTAATATGTTTTTAGATGAGAGTTGAAAATTGATGGAGATTTGAAAGGGAGAAAGATGCAGCTGAGCTGATCCAAATGGCAGGAGAAACAGAAAAGATAGCTGTTGTATCAATGGTTGTCCGAATGTTTGAAGAGACAGATAAAAAGCCAGTGTGGATAAATAAAGGGGAGTGGAGCGCATAGAGCAATATAAGATCTAGGGAGACGGACTGTTACAAGTTCATAGAAAGTTCTAAAAACAAGGAGGGCAACTTTGAAGTTGATACTGAAATGACTAGGGATTCAGTGGAGTTGTTTCAGATTGAGCTGATAGGGTTACACTTTTCTGTACCTCTGAGAAGGCAGGCAGCAGCATTTTTCTCCTGCTGCTGTCTGGAGAGCTGAGACTTGGCAACACCATGAAGTTGCAATATTTAAAAGGAGAAGAGATGAAGGCATATTTGAGAACGATCCATGTAGCCTGTGGAGTCCATAGGTTCCGATATGTACTGCTCCAATTTGATTTGTTCAAGTAAAGAAGTATTGCCTGCTAGGACCTGTAATGCCTTGTAACCTACATCTCTATATAAAATATGAGGACAACTGCAAATTAGGTATCTCTGTTAGTCTCCTGGACAGGCCTTTGTTTGGCAAAGCTCGTGTGCCCCTGATTAAAGAGAAGGATCAAGCCCTGAATGTACCAGTTGTCTTGTAATATCATAGTGTTCATTTATTATATATTAAAACAAGCATTGTTCATTCTTCTGTGCCTCCAATCTCTCACCTATAAAGCTAGACAAAATCACTAAAAATAGCCATTGGGTATATGTCATAGACTCTTGGAAAAGCAATTCAACTTTACTAGTCTAAGGTCTTGTCCACACACAGTTGTACCAATAAAACTGAAGGTACAATTTTATACTGACTTAGTTGAACTGACAATTGGGGGCGGGGGTGGGTGGGTAAGGTGCAGTGTATACATGGCCGAAGTGTGTGTTACAGGATTTTTTCCCAGTCTGGTCCTTTGTGGAATATTAGGAGAGAGCGGTCAGTCTCACACTGAGAAGTGAAAATGGTGATATTAGGACTCCTTCTGTTCTCCTATCTCCCCAGGGCCTTGCGCTGAGAAAGCTCTACATCTCCGTATTCCTCAGAGCTATACCTGCATGCTTTAACAGAGTTTTGCCAGATAGTCCCAGCTGCAGTGGTGAGTCCTGGAAGAAGAGGCAGCCACTGAGAGGGTGTAGGCATACCCCATATTCTTTGTATTGTAAATCTTTCTCTTTATCTCTGTGTAATGTCCCTTTTATCAATTGCTCCCAGTTCAGTCCCTATTATTTCAGCACTGAAGTACCATCCAAGGGCAAAGTGCTTTGGTCCTTCTCCATGCACTGCATAATTACACTGCATTTGTGCGATATCAGATGTTACAGCGAGTGCCAGTAGTAGCACGAAGCAAGATAACCACTTAATATAATCTAACAGTAACTTGGCAGCTGTGCTCCTGAAGGGTGGTAGTGACACACAGACCTACACTCCTGCATGTCTGATAGGAAACTAACCAAAACAAAGGGGGGATTCTAGGATGAAGGGAGGAGAGTGATCTGTGTACAATGTAAACAAACAACTGGAGCCATCGGTGTAGTTTCACAGCTTAGATTGTAGCTAGACCATAACATTCCACAGGAGTATATGCATTACTCAGACCATTTTCTGTTTATTTTCTTAACAAAGGTTAGAAGGTTTTAAAGAACTTTTATAATGTTCTGTCAGGGAAGTGGAGGCAAGTCAGATCTCTAGTTATTAATCTTTCTAGTTTTAAAATGCTATAATATGATGTTGTAAATAGAATAATTACAAATCTCTATTCAGAACATGTCCATTTCTTTATGTATTGAGTTTTTAATGATTTAAAACACTATTCATAAGCTTTAACTTTTTTTAACCTTTTGGCACCGGAAACTTTTTAGTTAAATATCATCATAGAATCATAGAAGGTTAGGGTTGGAAGAGACCTTAGGAGATCATCTAGTCCAACTAGGGTGACCAGATGTCCCGATTTTATAGGGACAGTCCTGATTTTGGGGTCTTTTTCGTATATAGACTCCTATTACCCCCCACTGCCTGTCCCAATTTTTCACATTTACTATCTGGTCATGCTAAGTCCAACCTCCTGCTCAAAGCAGGACCAACCCAACTAAATCATCCCAGCCACACCTTTGTCAAGCCGGGCCTTAAAAACCTCTAAGGATGGAGATTCCACCACCTCCCTACATAACCCATTCCAGTGCTTCACCACCCTCCTAGTGAAATAGTGTTTCCTAATATCCAACATAGACCTCCCACACTGCAACTTGAGACCATTGCTCCTTGCTCTTTCATCAGCCTAGCTCCATCCTCTTTGGAACTCCCCTTCCGGTAGTTGAAGGCTGCTATCAAATCCCCCCTCACTCTTCTCTTCTGCAGACTAAATAAGCCCGTTTCCCTCAGCCTCTCCTCATAAGTCATGTGCCCCATCCCCCTAATCATTTTCAATCAATTCAAATAAATTAATTCAATTGATTTAATTAATTCATATCAATTAATTTTCAATCATATCAATTCATTACATATTATTAAATGTGCAAAATATGGCACAAAGGAAATATTCTGAAGCATGTGCTGTTTTGCTTTAAATTCAGAGACTAATTCTTGGTTCTGAATCAAGTTGACAGTAGCTGCCACGTCATTTGTAAGTAAAATCTTACTGCTTTTTCAATACTGAAACATAATGCTGGTATCACACACGTAAGTGCTCTCCACTGTACATCAGAACAAAATATCAGTACATCAGTGCCTTTCCTACTGGTGTAATGGAAAATCTAAATCAAGGAGATGAACAGAGGTAGGAAAGGGGAGGAAAAGTGCAGCTACTGCTTATGACGTGCTCTCTCTCGCTCTCTCTCTGTCTCTCTCTCCTTTCCACTGAGGTCAGGACCAGGCATTGAACAAACAAATGTCTACTCACAAAGATCCATTCTACTATCCAAGTGCAGGAGATTTATGCCCATAACTCTCACTAGTGTTTCTAAAACAAGTTCTGCTCTCAGTTACATGAGAATTGCATCCATGTAAACGAGAGCAGAATTTCTCTCATAGTTTAAAAAAAATAATCACACAGTAGTCAAGAAATCTTTGAAAAGCCACCATTTTTGTGCACCATATCAGGACAACAGCATGTGTCACGCTCCTGGTGCTCTACAGCAGTTGACTAGCAAACACTATTCTACCACTGACTCACTACGGGGTCCTCTAGTTAAATCACCTAATCTTGGTGTGTCTCATTTATACCTTTGTAAAATTACCCACTGACCTGTGAATCTTAATTAATTCTCCCCTTAGACACAAGTACAGCTCATCACTTTAGGAGAGTTGTGCATGTGTGCATTAGAGGGTAGAATTTGGCACCATGCTTATAACTGAGACCCTTAGAGGAAGGATTCTGTAAAAGCACAAAACATTATTATTACCATCATCATCCTCAGAGCTCTATACATTCCTGATGATTCTCTAAACAGCTATTCACAAAATGGAGGATGGAGAGGGAGCGAAAGAGAGAGAGAGAGAGAGAGAGTTTTGCATATCTTCAACTAGAAATACAGGGGAGGGGAAACACA
Organism: Chelydra serpentina; assembly: GCA_037349315.1. NCBI lineage: Eukaryota > Metazoa > Chordata > Testudines > Chelydridae > Chelydra > Chelydra serpentina. The sequence goes on from JBAIAC010000004.1 coordinate 129,650,561, forward strand.
GTGATCACTAAATCGATCTGATTATCTCAAAGTCATCTACCATTGTCAAAGATAAAGGAAAAAATCAATAGAGATAGAAGAATGTTCACTCTTTTAAGCGGGTATGACAAACATTAGAGGGGTAAATATTAAAAGGAGTTGACATTGTCTTGTTTACTATCCTTTTTAAATTGTTGTATTTTAGAACTGATTTCAAATTCATTTCAACACTGGAGGATAACCCTAACCTACCTATTTACTTAAGCTTTTTTCCTGAAGGCTTGGATTAAGGTGAGTAAGAGATTCTTTGCTAGAGAGGTCAGAAAATTTCATCAGTTGAGAAGGAAAAGATGCATTTTATGTAGTTTTAGAACGGATGTTCACTTGGGCCATGATTCAGAAAAACACTTAAACCTGTGCTTAAATCATCCCTATTCAGGCAGCAATTAAGCAGGTCCTTACAGTTAAACATATGTTTAAATGTTGTCCTCGCAGGGTCCCAGAGCTCAAGCTCCAGCCTGAGCCTGACTGTCTACGCTTGCATCCGATGAAGTGGGTATTCACCCACGAAAGCTTATGCTCCAATACCTCTGTTAGTCTACAAGGTGCCACAGGACCCTTTGTCGCTTCTACAGATCCAGACTAACATGGCTACCCCTCGGATACTGTCTACACTGTAACTTTACAGCCCCACAGTTCAAGCCCCATGAGCAGGGGGCGCTGGAACAATTTCTATAGTGGGGGTCCTGACAGCCATTAAACCAAACTGTAAACCCTGTATATGATGGAAACCACCCTAGTTCCAGCACCTATGCCTATGAGCCAGTCAGCCATGGGTGTTTAATTGCTAGGTAGACGTACCTTTAATTCATTCACACATTGCTGTCATCACATTCTACACTCTATTGCCACGCACTCTGAATTGTCTCAGAAGCCTCATACTAGCTCTCCCATACAGTTCTGCTAATTTGCCACAACTTTGACATGCAGCAACCCCTCTGTTCTGGTCCTAGGCCTCTTATGAGCAGAGACCACCAAGCAAGCCTAATGGCTTATGATCAGCCACTAAACTTAGTCTAATCAAACATTTCACTTAGTATTTTAATCCATACCTTGAACCCACGTCTCCAGAGGTGAAAGGTGAATTGCCGCACCATTTTTAACTCATATAGCTGCATAATTTCTAAAAGCCATGAAGCTGAACTAAAAATCTTTCCCTTTTTCTTTAATGCTAGTTTTGTTCTGCCGAAGGACTAAAATGCAATTATGACTTACCATGCATCACTACAGCTTTTCTCCTTAGTGTCCTATGACCCCCTCCCGACTTCCCAAAAACCCAGAATAGGAGAGTGAGAGTTTGCACAGTTTTCCTGCAAGCAGACCTTCTGGTAGAAGGGATTTAGGAGACCATGGATTCTGGAGATTGCTTCCGGTGTGAATACCTGAAGAAGCAAGCTCACTGTCATGTGGGGAGAAGGGATAACTGCTGTTCTGCTGGCTTTATTCCCTCCTGGCGCCGTGACTGGTCAGGCATCAGCAACACTGTCTATGGCTGAGTGCCCCTGCAGTAAAAGCCACAGATGAAACCCAGAGGAAGATAATCAGCTCCATAGAGTACTACCGCCCAGCTGAAATCAGTGGGTTCTGCAGAGCACTGTGCCCCAGAGACAGCCACTTCCCCACTCCAATCTACTTATCTCCAAATTCCATGGAGCTCTATCCAGGTCAAGCGCCAGAGAACCATTACCCACATTGCACAGTGCAGGGGAGATGGCACCATAGCACTGTCCCCAGCTGTGTGGGCAGGTGGGGAACCAGGCACGGAAAGCATACGCGAAATGATCATTGGGGGATCATTCAAGCTACAGATTTTTAGGACTGGAGGACATTGTGTCTGATACTCAGTTACTCTATTCTTGCATGTGGGGCAGATATCGGTGGTGGCAGTATGACTCAAAAGTGGCTTTAAGCCACCTTTTCCCTCCCTGCATTGTAGAGCTCTTCATGGCCCTGCCTAGCTCTTAGTGTAAGTTAAAGCAACCTCGGGGCTGCTATAATTTCTGCTTTGTTTCCCATGGTCCCCTACTAGCTATAGAGTAGTGTATTCTGGCTATGCCCCTGAGCTGCCCTATATATTGGGGAATAACCCTTATACACCCTTAATGTCAGCTCTACAGCATTCAAGGAGACCCTTTGCCCAAGAAGTATTCTCAAGGAGACATTTCTATCCATTTCAAGGACCTTCTGCTGCCAGAGTAGCATAAAGGGTCTTAGTATAACTGACAATTAGGCCAATAAATTGTTTTTCTTGCTTATGTAAATAAGTAGAGCTGGTTGGAAAATGGGTTTTTGATGTTTGTTTTGTTTTGTTTTCAGGAGGTTTTTGCCTAAAACAGAAAAAAAATTGCCCAGAAAACAACAAAAATTGTTTTTCAGTAAAAAAAATTTTAGTATTCACAATTTTGGTTTTCTGACCAAAAAACAACAACAAACCACTAAATTTTTGAGGAAAGCAGACACTTTGAGAAATTTATTTGTTTCCACCAAAAAACAGTTTTCCGTTTGGGGGGGGGGGGGGGGGGGAAGGTGATGGGAAAATTTTGACCAGTCCTAGTGCTAAATCCAGTTTTCTCTAACCATATCTTGAGGAGGAGCTCAACAACTTCCCTAGGTACTGTAGATTTTTGCATTTCCTGACTGGTCCCATATAATTTTCCTAATATACAGCTTGACTTTCGCTGTTTTTTTCAACTAGTTTTCATTGACCACCCTTAGCAAGTCCCTCCCTTTCTTTTTTGTTGCCATCTTAAAAAATATGATACAACGATAATATTTTTAAAGTGTATTTGTGGCCCTTCTGCAAACCTGTAAATACCCACTTCTACCTGTCTTTCCTATTAGACCATGCCTGCTTTAGGCTCTTTGAGTTATCTTTGTCCTTTCACAACTATGGAGCACAAAACAGAATGTAGTATTCATGGTCTTACTAATGCTGTGTAAAGAGAAATGATCACCTCCCTGGTTTTACAAGGGGTATAAACCTATCAGTATACCTCAGAATCATACCTGCCTCACTCTGAATGTGAATCCAGGAAACAGGAAAACTAATAGTGCACACAACTTAAAACAACATGTGATTACTTTAATCCACATTATTTATAACATGCTTCTGCATTCCTAATGTAAATAATAGACAATAATATTAGACTGGGTCTCCATGGAACAGAATTTGAGGTAATCCTGGATCTAAAATGAGGAAAAGTTGGGAACCAGGACCAGAATGGCATTTTCTATTTTTGCAAATGCATCACTCTGAGTTGCTGATATTTAATTTATCTATTACTGTCCAGATCCTGTTCCGCATTGCTGCTATCTAATCATTCTTCTCTGGGTTTTGACTGATGTTAGTTTGGCGTGGGATTTATTTTCCTCTCAATTTTATTACCTTATATGTAATTACATTGAATTTCCTCTTGGACGCCGCACAACTTGCTAGAACTCTCCATGTCCTTTGGCAGTTTCACTGCACCATAGTCACAACCTTCCATAATTTGGAATCATCGTCTAATTTAAAATTCCAAATCATCCATGAAAAGAGATAAAATATAGGATTGTCCTTCATACATATAATTGCATAAACATTGCTTGATACCTCGATACTGAAACAATTTGATCTTGTAGGGAATCAGCTCTGAACTTCACTCACTTTTTTTTTTTTTTTTTTTTTTGGACAAAAAATGTGTCAATGTATCAACAGAAAAGATGTGCCTGGCATGGTCGATTTTCTAACAACCAATGCCTCCCACAGAACTAGCGAGATATTATCTGAACATTTACAAAACAATTTATTTATTTGCCATTGAATTGTACAAGATTTTGAAGTTAGGCAAAAAGGTCAGCAGCTCCTTGAGTTATCCATTTTATCATTTATGAAGAATGGAGCTCCATTCACTTTTCTCCAGTCCTCTGAAATTTCTTTTTATCATAGCAGTTTAATGGCTCCCTTCTCTTTACAGAACCCCTGAGTGCAAATCAATCATTAGGTGTATAGCTGATTTAAATGTTTTGCTTATTCAAACATTCTGTAGCTTACTTCTTTATTAATAATAATGACTACATTAAATATATTGCTTTACCTCTTCAAAACACTGTACAAACACTAGCTTGATTTGAACTTTGGGGAATGGAAGCAGAGAGTGTTTCCGGTTGGGTGTCCCATCAGGGAACTGATTTCCCTACTTTCCAGGCAAAGCCCAATTTTATTGACTTCAGGGTTCACTGCAAGGCCCTCTCCACTGCAAGGCCTCCTCCCCAGGAGGGTTTGGTATGCACACCAACCCCTCCTGAGTAAGTGGTGAGAGAAAAGGGCTTCCTTTTAGTGAGTGTGTGTGGGGGGGTGTCTTCTATTTTCAGTTGACCTTTGTCCATTTTTTCATTTTTATTGTATGGTTTGAATAATGTTAAACATGCCCAGAAATTACTGAGCACATTGTTTACAAATAACATACAGTAAAACCTGTGTTAAGCAGCTACTCAAGGACAGACATAATTGCTTAATGTAGGTGGTCTTTTAATAAAGGTGGAACAGAACCGAATATGTTTGGGAATATAATCTGGGGCAGTCTTGCAAAACAGAAAGTTGACTAACAGCGATGTTCTCTTCTACAGGCTTCATTATAAATACATAGTTTTATTTAGGTTTAGATCAGCTTTATGCCTCATTTATGCCACTCAGTTCTCTGTGCTTGCTCATTAGAGACTGAGGCAACGTATTTCTTAAATAATTCAGCCCCTATAAACTTCTTTTAAAGTAATAAAAATACTAATAATTTGCATTTATGCAGTAACTATTCTGGGATGTAGGCAATCTGGGATGTAACCTGGGATGTAGGCAACCCTTGTTAGATATTAGAAGTGATATTATTGAGTCAGGGTATGTCTTCATAGCAAAGTTAACTCAAATTAGCCACATTTAATTTACTCTTACCAGTTTAGCTTAGTTCAAGTGAGTGGCCACACTACAAAATAACACTGGAGCTGCTGTGTCCACACTGGTGCTGCATTCACTCATGTATGGTGCTAAGGTTTATAAGGGGCATACCCCATGATTGATTCATTGTGCTGCAGTAAGATGAGCCCGCTCTATGAATTCTTTCCCAGTGAATGTGGAGAGCTTGTCTCTTCTTTCTGAGCACACTGGGGGAATTGTGGAAAGGCACTGAAGGACTAGCACCACCCCTATATCCACAATGCAGAGTGGTCACATCAGCAGCTGACAAGTTGTGCTAACTTGAGCTTTAGCCTATATGGTATAGGCTATATACCCCCTGATGGGCAAGCCAGCCCAACATAAAAGCACTACCACAATTGAGGCAAGGGGTTTTGCATGTGGACAGGACTCAAGTTAGGGACAACAGAGTTAACTCACATTACCTTTTGCAATGAAAACAAGCCCACAGCGTTGGGAATACAACTTCTGACTCCCTGTTCTAACCATTATACCATATTTTCTCAGGGGGCCTTTCTACTTCTGGGATGGCCTGACCTTCCATCCTAGTTTTCCTCTTGCCTGTGAAATGTTTTTCTAGCTCTTCCATTCCCTAAAAGTTACATACATTTCATTTTGCATTCTTGTCTCAAATATATTTCCAGTTCTATAGGTTTTAACAAGCACCATGCTTGTGTTTAGTAGTTTCTCTCATTTCTGATCACACTCCTTTTTGTCATTTAGAATGTGTGTTTGAATTTCATCTTATTTTGTTCCCAGACATTTTCTTTCTGCCCAGAAAGACACTGTGGGGAATTCACTAGAAACAGAGAGGAGTCTGGCCGTCAACCTAGGTCTCCAACACCGCTCACAGGGGGCACTTTTGGTATGGAGCCAGATCCTTTGTTTCTCAGGCCCATATCTTCAATCAGAAGAGAGCATTCCCTGGCTCTGGGCATCTATGTGGAATGCTGCAGTACACAGCACCTAGTCTTTGTGAGAGGTAAGGTGCTGATTGCCCAACTTTCAGCACAACCTGAAAGCTGATTCCCAAGACCAATATTGTTGTTGGCTCTATACAGAATTGCTCACCTTCCGGGGGAGAAGATCCAGCCAGAAGAAAAAAAGGCCAGGAAAGTTTCTTTAATAGAACTTACAAACCAGAGAAGTGTGAAGTTGCATTAATCCAAAAAACCCTAAGATCTAACTCATACTTAACAAAACCATGTCAACATCATTAATGATTTCCTGCTTTCTATCCTGCTTCTTAGTTCGAAGGGGGCACATTAGAAAGACCTTTGTCTCATACATTTAAATCAATGCACCTATCTTCCCCAGAAAATGGCCATCGAGAAGAGAGAGATGAACACCATAGTGAGCTGCTGAAAAGTCAACGACAATCTCAGAAATAAAATAGCACAAAGACAGTGCTTCAAAGCTGTTTCTGAATCACCAGTTTTGTTGCCCCTCCAGTGACACAGTGAATGGTACTGGAAGTGTTCAGCAATTAGTAAGATACTTCTCAGGTTGGAGAGTCTTCTTAATTTTGAACAACTAAGACAATTTAGTGCAGCTATTGAAAAATGCCCAAAGCTTCAATCCAGTTCTTAAAACTCTCAGGAGATTCAATTATTAAACTGGAACAGGATTAACAAATGAGCGTTCTTTATCAATAAAGCAGATTAGTGTTGTGTATACACAGTAAAGGAACAAAGCAAACAGTCATCATGCAAATTTCCCCTCTCACTTGACAGTGAGATTGAATGTAGTGTCACTAAGTCTTTCCCATTGCCAAGGGGCAAAAGAATGATTGCATTTGGAAGCTACTCTGACTTCCTTAAAACAGGAACAATAGAACGGAGTTTTTAACACTTTTCATACTCAAGCTATCCCAAAGCACTTTACAAAGCACAGTGGGCTAGATACTAGTTGGGCAGTGATTGCATGGGCAAATGCAACAGCCATTGTACTCTTAGCATATGCCCGGCCACAGCCTTGGAGATTAGTTTTAAGGAGACTTTAGCCAAGACCACTGAGCAACACTGAGGGCTCTGGGCAGGGCATTCCGCATTAGAGCCCTGCACCTTTGCAAGTCTCTGCCTGTCCATTGCTCTGTTACAGCTCATTTGTTAATGTCCCGGGTGCCTCCTCCAGCTGTACACCCCAGCCCTTTCTTGCATTAACCCTGCTGTCCTCCCCAAGGGAATATGGGACAGTGGGTCACATATGGGCTGAGTCAGTGACCTTTGTTGCTTCTGCCTGGCACTCATAGCGAATAAAAATGAACTATTAAAGTAAGAAAACACACTTCAGGATGCCTAAGCCCCAGACCATCATGTTCCTTGGACCTACATACTAAGGTCCTTTTCACCAGGGGATAACTGGCCTTCCTCCACAAACCAGAAAAAACAGTCCCAACAGCTTCATCATAATTCGATCTGAGGGTGGAAGCAGCCCCAAATACAAGAAGAGAAGAAGCAGGTACTGATGTAAAACGTCTACATTTTGGAAGATGGTGGGAACGCACCACCCATTCTATTTTTCTAGTGCCTACTCTCCCATCTCCAGGGCCTTTTGCCAGTTCCAACTCCTTGTCACATCCCCCTTTACAGAAGTCCAACCCTAATATGTTAAGCTTCCTCTCCACCACCTTCTGCAGTCTTGTAAACAGGGAAAGGCTGGCCCATCCTACTCAGCCCTCCACACTGCCTTGCTCTTCTGAAAGTTGAATTGAACCTCCCTCCCCTTGAGGCTCTCTCAATAAGGGTGTAAGCAGAAGCAAAGTCTCTCATTGTCTTCTGCAATTGTAATGATCCCTGAAATGTCATCCACAAAAGCCATTACACAAGGGTAGAGTTCACTGTTACTGATGGCCTGAAGATGGTGCTCTTCAGTCTGAAAGGACTCCCCATTGTCACCTGTTTTCCTCCTTCCAGGAACTGAATCAGAGAATCCACTGCGAAGACATGTAACAGGGAGCTCAGTGGGCACCCTTGTCTTACCCCAAGGGTTTGACAACTAGTACTGTATATCACGGAGTACTGAGTTATATTAACACAACTGCCTCAACATATTGGACATGCAGAGTATGCATTAAACTCAACAACTAAATTAACCTTTTGATTCCGATACAAAATAGACATTATAGGGGAATATGTGAGGAAACAACAGTCACTGACGTGGCTCAGTTCCAGCTGACCCCAGATTTGCTTTAGCTAACAGTATATCACTTACACAGAGATTGGAGGCCTTTCCATCATCAGAGTTTAAAGACTGAAAGACGACAGTTCTGATTTGAGACATATCATTAAAAGATTACCACTGCTATACAGGAGCAATTCATTCTTAAGAGCCTTTAGTCTCCTGCTTTTCTTAGATGTCCTACCTACATGTGTGACCCCAATCACAGCAGCATATGAAGACCTCCCAAGTATTTACAGATAGACATAACAACAGCACTTCTATACATGAAGGGAAAGAAATGGGGTGGGGGGAAGAAATAGCTTAATTAGATAATAAGGTTTTTTGTTTGGTTGTTTGGTGGTTTTTGTTGTGTTTATGTGTGAGAGAGAAAGTTCATGAGTACGTCAATTTATGAGGCTTTGCTAAATCAAATAAATAAACTTTGCATTAGTTCTGAAACTGGTGAGGAGTGTGGTCATTCTTCTCTCTTATGGAAGATTTTTCTCTCTTATGGAAGTGAGTTTAATGGTCTAGGTCCAACTCCCCTGAAGTAGTGTTTTTATACTCATCAGGCTCTCCTTATTGAAAACATCAAGTAAAGTTTTATGTCATTATGAAGTTGTTCCTCCTTTTTCTTTCCAGGTTAAGCACACCAAGTGGATGCCATTTTCTGTTCCTTTTCTGCAAAGGCCTCTGAGACATCCTGGAAAAGTTGCAAATTCCATCCTTCAATTCAGAATTGGCCAAAAGCAATTTGTAATAAACCTTCATTTTTGCCTAAGGTTCAAATTGCAGGACTTTAGCAAACCCTGACTGGAAAAATAAAGAGTGACGTTCTCTCTATTCTTTACAGCTCTATTCACAGCATCAAACCCAAGAACCTACTTTTAAAAGAAACAGATCAAAACATGCTTTTTCCTTCCTACCTTCAGTATGGCATAGATATTCTTCCAGGGCTTTCTCTTTGTCAACTAGCTGAAACCTATCAATTTGAACACTGAGTTCAGTCACAGCCATGCTGACTCCACACATGCTCTGTATTTAAAGAACCTATCTTCTATTATTGGCAAATAGATAACATAATCCTGAGGCCTATTAGTAAATGTTTGTTTTATTAAATTTCACCTCCATAAATAAAGAGATTAATGATACTTACGTTATTTTGGCAGTATTGAGGTCAACTTCATTTTCTTTACTGAGAAGCTTGCTTCACATGCCCTTTTCCTGTCTCCTCTGGGCTTAATGAAATTGACCAGTCTGACTTCAATGGCACTACTCTGCACTTACACTGATGCAACAGAAAGAGAAAAATGGAACCTTGTCTCACTGTTTTTGTTATTTGTATTGCAGTAGTGCTTAGTGGCCCCAATTGAGATTTAGGGCCCCTTTGTGTCAGGATGCTGTACAAAACACATAAGAGAGCTTACAGTCTAACCCAGGGATTGACAACCTTTGGCACGTGGCCCACCAGGCTAAGGCCCCGGGCTGGTTTGTTTACCTGCCAAGTCTGCAGGTTTGGCTGATCTCAGCTCCCACTGGCCGCGGTTCGCCGCTCCAGGCCAATGGGAGCTGCGGGAAGTGGCACGGGCTAAGGGATGTCAGAAAGAGCAATGAGATGTAACTGTATCATTCACTTTTACTTCACTGATGCTGTTCTCAGTGTGTTGTAACGGGGTTGGGAACATGTAGTAGCTTGGACGATTACTTTTCAGTCACGCTTGTCATAGTGCTAATGACTTTTGGTATGCTTGTATCTGTTCACAGTGTTGAAACAAATTATTGCCTCTTCCTTGTAATTTCAAATTCAGTTAGTTTAAAATTGGGAAAGTGTCAGCTAGAGATGACAGCTTTATTAACCAACTGTCATCGTCAGACAAATTTGCCAAGTTAGACTCTTTCTCTACCAGAAAAATTTGAATCTCATTCCTGAGTTCGTACATCATTGTAAGCACCCTGCCCCATGACAGCTACCATACTTCAGTGTGAAACAGTACATGAGTATGCTCCGCTCCCTTCAAAAAGCCTGTTGTTCAGTGAGCTTCCTTTAATGAAATTAACCATTTTCACTATCTCCTTCAGTACTGCCATAGGATCAGGGAAAATACTCTTGGACGCCAGGGCTTCATGGTGAATGAAACAGTGATTCCAAACAACATCATTACCAGCTGCCTCAGATATTTTTTTCACAACTCTGCTATTTCTACCTGCCATAATTGCTGCACCATCATTTGTAATTTCTTTGCAATTAGCCCAGTCCAATTTTTATTTTCCAACTACGCAGTCACACAGTGCTTCTGTTGTATTTGTTGACAAAGTCAGATAACACAGCAAATCTCCCATAAAGTCATCTTGCCATATATACCTCACGTAAACTACCAGTATTGCACAATTTGAAATATCAGTACTCTTGTCAAGTTGGATAGCAAAATCCCCGCTGACAGTAACCGAGTAATAAGCTGGGCTTCCAAATGCTCTGCAATATCACATATTCAACAAGACATTGTGTTATCGCTGAGAGGAATACGTCTCAATTTTTCAGTGACTTCTTGTCAAAAACTGTACATACGCATGTCCAGAGATGCTGGAAGAATAATTTTTTCAGCAACTGTATGGGCCATTTTCTCTTTTGCCACATGGTATGGAACTAGGGTGACCAGATGGGAAGACCCGAAAATCGGGACTTCCCACAAAAAAAAAAACAATGGCTCAACCAAACTTGTTGAGCAAAAAAAACCAAAAAAACCTCTGCTTCAGGAACCCAGCCATCGGTCGGGACGCGGGACAAATGGTCGGAAATCGGGACGGTCCCGATTTTATCGGGACGTCTGGTCACCCTATATGGAACCAAATACGATGCTAATTGTGCCTTATAATTCAAAGTTGTTGACTGACTAAAAACTTGTGCTAATAACTAATTCCCATTGCTTCCTTTGAAAATAATCAAAAGTCTTATCAATGAGTTCCCCATGATTTGTTTCTAAATGTCTTTTTAACTATGACATTTTTAAACTCTTGTTTTGCAAGCACTTCACTGCAAACACCACACTGGGGCTTTGGATCTTGGTTTGCGTTAGCACAATTGATGAAACCATATTTCAAAAAAGCATCATTACACTGCCTCGTCAATGATTTGGTTTTCTTTTTAGTGAGTGGTTCAGGCACGGTCAACAGGGCAGAAGTCTGTTATTATTAGAACTTTCTGTTGCAGATGAGGTACTTATATTTGTATTTTCATTTTCAGATATAGATGGATTTGATGACTGTTTCTGAACTTCTTATTTTTATTACAAAACTATCCATTTTTCAGGATGAAGGTTTGTTGATTAAGCCTCGCAACTCAAGTCTCCTCAGCATTAACAAAAGTGACTGTGTGGAAAGCAGTCTAGTTAGGTGATTACATTCAAAACAGCTATCTTATGTACATGTGTAGTGCATAAGGAACTCTCTGCAAACAAATAAGTCTTACTGGAAATAAGTAAAATGTCCACATTTAAATGATTGTACTGTTATTTTAAAACTGTAATGAAAGACATTTTCAGAGATCATGACATTTTAAATTTGCAAGCAACGCAGTGCCTGTACTTTGAAAACCATTGCACTAGACCATGTTGCAGACATTTTACTAAGGGAAGTAGAAATCATGGATATAATTAGATGCACATTTCCATAAATCTTCATTTTAGAAAAAGACTTATTTAGTGGGGGGGGGGGGGGGGAATCTGCTTGGATCGAAGAATGGCATATAGCACTGCATCATTCATGGAAAAGGTCACCTACATCCCAGTTACTTTTTAAAGGAAGATTAGTCTTCTCTTTACTGTTAAATGAAAACATCGTAATAATACTTGCATTTCTATAGCACCCTTCATCCCAGGATCTCAAAGTCCTTCACCGACATTAAGATTCAACACACCGCTGAAAGAGGTAAATGCACATCAGGTTGGTGGGAGGGATGGAAACAGAACCTAAAATTTGTGGCTTCCATTCCTCTGTTTGGCTCTTACAGCCCACAGACCCTGTCTATGTAGCTGTTACATCACAGTACCTAAACTATCCCATTCAGTGCCCTACATAATACAGGTAATATCTTATGCACCCATTGCTCTGTGTATATAAATTACACTGGTGGTCTCAAACTGACTACAAACGGGGTTCATAGAAGACATAAAGAAGCTTCCTAAGAAGCCCATTAATATGGTTAGGCTGCAATTATTCACCGATACTAAACTGAATTGTCCAGAAATCTGCATTCACCATATCACCACTAGGGTTACCCCCCACATACAAATAAAATGCAATGGCTGTTAAACCTCTAATAAATGGCAGTTTTTTTCTAAATTAGGCTGCTGCCTAACAAACATTGCTCCAAAGGGACATAACATATGTCATGACCAGGGGCATAGTAATATTCAAACTGGCTCCTGAGCAAAAATCCAAGGAGTTGAGGAGTGAGATACAACACTGAACCCTAACCTTCCACTATCCCTTTTGAAACCAATGCAAGATATTTATATCCCCACCTACCCCAGGCTCTGGTGAGTCTGTCCCTCTCCTTGGTTCCCCTTGCCAGTCCACTCCTTAGTGGCTCTGCCTCTTTCCTCTCTTTCCTCTTCTCATCTCAGTCATTGGTGGCTCTGCCTGAATCCTCACTTCTTCCCACTCACAAATTCTGTCTGTCTCCCCAGAGGGCCAGCAGTAATCATCTAGCCAGTCTCCCTACTGCTGCTGCTCTCCCTCCTGCTTCTCCCCTGCAGGAAGTAGAAAAGGGAGGTAGGGCACCTACTGAAGCCTGACTCCTACTCCTGAGACAGCAGTAGCTCCTGCAGGACTTACTGAAGGTCTCATGGGCCCCTGGCACTGCTGAGATAGCATCTAAAGTAAACCCATAAATATTACAGTGATATTTCAGTAGGAGCTGAGTTTTAAGGCTGATATGGTTTTTATTCCCTTGCAGTCATTGCCATCTCTCAAAACCATCACAGATTCAAAAGACAAACCATGCTTTGTTTTCTACTCATTTTATAAAGTTTTTAAGTAATGACACACTCAGCTTGAATGAGCACAACTCAGGGTGTCTACACTACCCGCCGGATCGGTGGGTAGCGATCGATCTATCAGGGGTCGATTTATCGCATCTAGACACACTAAATCGATCCCTGAGCGCTCTCCTGTCAACTCCGGTACTCCACCACGGCGAGAGGTGCAGGCGGAGTCAACGGGGGAGCGGCAGCAGTCGACTCGGCACTGTGACGACGCCGTGGTGAGTCAATCTAAGTACGCCGACTTCAGCTATGCTATTCTCGTGGCTGAAGTTGCGTATCTTAGATCGTTCCCCCGCACTCCCAGTGTATCATAGAATCATAGAATCTCAGGGTTGGAAGGGACCTCAGGAGGCCATCTAGTCCAACCCCCTGCTCAAAGCAGGACCAAACCCAACTAGATCATCCCAGCCAGGGCTTTGTCAAGCCTGACCTTAAAAACCTCTAAGGAAGGAGATTCCACCACCTCCCTAGGTAATCCATTCCAGTGCTTCACCACCCTACTAGTGAAAAAGTTTTTCCTAATATCCAACCTAAACCTCCCCCTCTGCAACTTGAGACCATTACTCCTTGTTCTGTCATCTTCTACCACTGAGAACAGTCTAGATCCATCCTCTTTGGAACCTCCTTTCAGGTAGTTGAAAGCAGCTATCAAATCCCCCCTCATTCTTCTCTTCTGCAGGCTAAACAATCCCAGTTCCCTCAGCCTCTCCTCATAAGTCATGTGCTCCAGTCCCCTAATCATTTTTGTTGCCCTCCGCTGGACTCTTTCCAATTTATCCACATCCTTCTTGTAGTGTGGGGCCCAAAACTGGACACAGTACTCCAAATGAGGCCTCACCAGTGCCGAATAGAGGGGAATAATCACGTCCCTTGATCTGCTGGAAATGCCCCTACTTATACAACCCAAAATGCCATTAGCCTTCTTGGCAACAAGGGCACACTGTTGACTCATATTCAGCTTTTCGTCCACTGTAACCCCTAGGTCCTTTTCTGCAGAACTGCTGCCCAGCCATTCGGTCCCTAGTCTGTAGCAGTGCATGGGATTCTTCCGTCCTAAGTGCAGGACTCTGCACTTGTCCTTGTTGAACCTCATCAGATTTCTTTTGGCCCAATCCTCTAATTTGTCTAGGTCCCTCTGTATCCTATCCCTACCCTTCAGCGTATCAACCACTCCTCCCAGTTTAGTGTCATCTGCAAATTTGCTAAGGGTGCAGTCCACACCATCCTCCAGATCGTTAATGAAGATATTGAACAAAACCGGCCCCAGCACCGACCCTTGGGGCACTCCACTTGATACCGGCTGCCAACTAGACATGGAACCATTGATCACTACCTGTTGAGCCCGACCATCTAGCCAGTTTTCTATCCACCTTACCGTCCATTCATCCAGCCCATACTTCTTTAACTTGCTGACAAGAATACTGTGGGAGACTGTATCAAAAGCTTTGCTAAAGTCAAGAAATAGCACATCCATTGCTTTCCCCTCATCCACAGAGCCGGTTATCTCATCATAGAAGGCAATTAGGTTAGTCAGGCATGACTTGCCCTTGGTGAATCCATGCTGACTGTTCCTGATCATTTTCCCCTCCTTTAAGTGGTTCAGAATTGATTCCTTGAGGACCTGTTCCATGATTTTTCCAGGGACTGAGGTGAGACTGACTGGCCTGTAGTTCCCCGGATCTTCCTTCTTCCCTTTTTTAAAGATGGGCACTACATTAGCTTTTTTCCAGTCATCCGGGACCTCCCCCGATTGCCATGATTTTTCAAAGATAATGGCCAATGGGTCTGCAATCTCATCGGCCAACTCCTTTAGCACCCTCAGATGCAGTGCATCCGGCCCCATGGACTTGTGCTCGTCCAGCTTTTCTAAATAGTCCCGAACTATTTCTTTCTCCACAGAGGGCTGGTCACCTCCTCCCCATACCGTGCTGCGGAGTGCAGCTGTCTGGGAGCTGACCTTGTCTGTGAAGACAGAGGCAAAAAAAGCATTGAGTACACTAGCTTTCTCCACATCCTCTGTCACTAGGTTCCCTCCCTCATTCAACAAGGGGCCCACACTTTCCTTGACTTTCTTCTTGTTGCTAACATACCTGAAGAAACCCTTCTTGTTACTCCTAACATCTCCGGCTAGCTGCAACTCCAAGTGTGATTTGGCCTTCCTAATTTCACTCCTTCATGCCTGAGCAATACTTACTTTTATACTCCTCCCTGGTCATTAGTCCAATCTTCCACTTCTTGTAAGCTGCTTTTTTGTGTTTAAGACTAGCAAGGATTTCACTGTTAAGCCAAGTTGGTTGCCTGCCATATTTGCTTTTCTTCCTACACATCGGGATGGTTTGTTCCTGCAACCTCAATAAGGCTTCTTTAAAATACAGCCAGCTTTCCTCGACTCCTTTCCCCCTCATGTTATTCTCCCAGGGGACCTTGCCCATCAGTTCCCTGAGGGAGTCGAAGTCTGCTTTTCTGAAGTCCAGAGTCTCTGTTCTACCTTGGTGTAGACCAAGGCTCAGTCTATTCAGCTTACTGAAGGGGATGGATTCTCTATGTAGACTATGGTCTGGTCTACACTGGGGCGGGAGGGTGTCGACCTAAGATACACAACTTCAACTACGCGTCTTGGGTCGACTTACCTGGCCGTCCTCACAATGGCGAGTCGACCGCTGTCGCTCCCCCATTGACTCCGCTTCTGCCTCTCGTGGAGGTGGAGTTCTGGAGTTGACGGGGAGAGCGTTTGGGGATCGATTTATCGATCGATCAATAACTACCCGCCGATGCGGCGGGTAGTGTAGACATACCCTGTGTGTGTGTGTTTACACACAGACACACACACAAATGAAAGAAAGTGTGCAGGCACATGTGGAATTTTTTACATGTTAGTTTCTTCCCAGCTTGCTACTTTGTTCTAATGTCACAGCAGTGAGCTTCCATGGAATCAAGCCCCTTTTGAAGACCATTATTAAAATATAACTAAACACTCTTTAGCAAGCACATATGGATTTGCTTGATCAAATCTGATATAAACTAAACATCTAGATTATAGGACAGGTCAGCGTATGGCAAAATAAGGGGTAAGCATTCTATGTTGCCAATGTGTTGTTGACAGAGCCAGCTGATGTAATTTAAGTTAGGCTTCCTGCTAGCAGTGAAGTTTCAAAGCTGGAGGCTCCTTCAGACTGGAGCCAGGGGCTTCCGGAAAAGAGAAACAAAACCGCCTGAGCCTCAGCAACAGGTCAGCCAACAAAGGCCTATGAAGCCACGACCTTGATGACTGACAGCAAAAAATGAAGAAAAAGTCTAGCGCAGTAGACAATAGGGCCCTGGGAATTACCAAGACAAAGATAAATATTTTATTTTATATTGTTGCCGAGTTTTGTTGAAGCAAATTACAGGAAAACTGCTCTGGGATTTTAATTCTAGACATCAATATTTTCCATGTTTTAAAGTTTCTCACTTTGATTTAGAACACAGAATTGAGATGGATATAAACGATCTCAGTAAAACAGATATTAGCAGTGTTTTAAAAATAAAAATATCAGAATTTCTTTGCTTTTTTTTTAATTGTTAATTTAAAAGCCACCAGGGCAGGCCTCATCTATATTATAAATGGCACCGGTTTAACTAGAGGTATTGTGATAAATTCAGGACAGACAGCTGCAAGGAGGGTGTAGAAAACAGTCCCAGAAGGTTGAAAGGCCCTCCTCCCTATCAACTAAGGAGGAGTGTCTACAGGTCAATCAGGTTCACCTGAGGCAAGAGTTACCAGAGTTCAATTAGGATCAGCTGGGAGGGAATTACCTGAGGTTAATTAGGATCAGTTGATTCCAACTAAGGGCTGCCTGAGACCTTTCTAAAACCCTCCCCAGTTGAGAGTGGAGGGAGAGAGAGAAGGAGTCATGCTGCCAGTAGGTTAGGAGCAGCAAGACAGTGACCCTCACCAGGAGGGGAAGAAAACAAGCCCAAAAGACTGGTGGAGGGAAGGAACGGTCTTCCTCTGTGCAGCCAAGAAGGACTGTTTTACCCAAGCCTGTCTTGCCAAGGCTAAAAACTGTTGAGGCTGGTGAGACCGAGAAGGTGCCTTGCCACAATATGTTTTTAAATTGATGTAGTTAAAACAGTGCAAATCCTTTTGTGAAAGCTCTTTAAATGATTTAAACTAATTCCTTACCAATTTAAGCTAAAATGATATAAACCAGATTTAAAACAATTTGAGTGTCCATGAACTGTGTTGCACTGGTCTAATTAAATGTATTTAAAACCAATTTTAGTTTAAGCAATGCAAAGCATGAAATACTTTTTAAATCATCCCTTCTGCAAAGGTCTCTCTCAGATGGTTCAGTTGGACCACACCACTACTAATGCTCACCTCAGAGGTATTAAAGTAGCCAAGCTTAAAGTGCACTTCTTCTATGAAAAGCTTAAAAGTGGCATCTTGGGGTCCCATGTTTATTGACTCTCAGTGCCTGCCATATCAAAAGGTGTTTAGTTTACAAAGCAAAATATGGTTTTACTAACTGCCAGCCCCAAAATTCAATCTGGGATCTGACACTCAAGCCGGGTTCACACATCATCATGTCCTGTGAAAGGTTCTGCTAGTCAGAATATGTTGCTATGTCTTTTGCAACCCTATTATCTTCAAATTATGCCCTGATATCTGTGCTACCTCACTGCCTCCAATGTCCTTTCACAGGTATGAGTGACTGGAATTTAATAATCAATTCTGCATATGATGTCCAAGCAGGAACAGACTCCAGTTCAGATTATCCTAGCTGTGCTGGATCAGCAGGGCCAACAGAAATAAAAGGCATTAAAATCTTATTTTTTTGTCATTAAGACAAGCAGTGACTAGAAGCAAGTAGCAACCACTAAAAAGTAATTCTGAACACAAGATACAAGAATTAGATCTGTTCAGAAGGTGACATCTTTACACAGTGACTTTTCAAAGAACAGTACTGTGAGATGCTATAGAAAAACTGCTCCCGTTTTCTTTAGTACAATGGAGCACCACGTTGTTTTGTTTCCTGTTCCACCAACTCTCCTACAATGGTTTCCAAATTTATTTCAGCACTGATCTGACAGAATAATGGGTACATTTAAATAGCCAACATGACAGGATTTCTGTGATTGTACTGACTCTGCACCCTGTTTACATGTTGTTTTTCATAACAACTCAGAGACTAGTGTGGAGCCCATAAACGTGACTAAGGCTAAGGCTACACTTGCAGCTGTACAGCGTTGTGAGTTAAACCCGCCTTTGTACAGCTGAGTAGGGAAAGCGCCACAGTCTGTCCACACTGGTAGCTGCCAGCGCACTGTCGTGGCCACATTTGAGGCATCTGCAGCTGTATTGGGAATGGTGTATTATGGGCAGCTATCCCAGCGTTCAAGTGGCTGCAACGTGCTTTTCAAATGGGGGAAGGGGTGAGGTGGAGTGTGACAGGGAGCGTGTGGGGAGAGAGAGTGGGTTTTTGGGGTATCCACAGACTGTCAGCACATTATCTCCTAAGTTTACACACCCCACCTTTCCCGCCTCTCTCTCACTCATTGAAAACAAATAGCAGGGGCTTTGTGGGTTTTTTTAGAGCAGATAAGCAGCCGCTCGCCAAAACCGACCCCAACCCCTCCCCCTTCCCCCGCCTCTCTCTTCAAGCTAACGTTTGCTGTCGGCACTCCTAACAGAGCCCCTCTGCTTGCCTCTCACTCATTCAAAGCAAACAGTAGCAGTGTTTGTTTTTTTGATAAGCAGCCCCCAGAACGGAGCTCTGAACTCCAACCCGGAAGTGCCGTTTCAAAACAAAGGGAGCTTCCGGAGATCAGTCAGTGCGTACTCCAATGACTACATTACAACAACAGCATCTCAGCCACTACACAACAGCTGTTATTCCTCTTGGGGACATGGAGTACCAGCAGCGCTGCAGCCACGGAGATACAGCGCTATACGTGCCTTGCCAGTGTAGACAGTGAGTGAGGTACAGCGCTCTGGGAGGCTTTATTGCATTGTAACTCGCAAGTGTAGCCAAGGCCTAAGGATTATCAGTGGAGTTGGCAGAGACGGGCTGTGAATTTAAAATAAATTAGCGAAAGCACATTAAACCCATGTGTGGAAGCTCTCATTCAGAACTAAAGTGACCTCAGTTTGCTTTAGTTTAGCCCATCAGGAACAGCTAATTGCCAGTGAACACACGGAGTTTTTTCAAGACCTGCACAAAAGGTTACTGCTTTGATACACATTTAGTCAATGGCAGATGTAGAAATGGAACCCACGTCTTCTGAGTTCTTTGGGTGACCTTTCCACTGAATCATGCCACCTCCTGAGAGATCATGGGCTACTGTAGCAGCCACAGCCTGCGGTACAGGTATTCCGTGACCAGGGGTGAGGGGAGATTTGATGCCACTGAAATCCATGAAGTTCCCATAGACAGACCTTACAGACTTTGTGCAAAGTGAAAGGATTTGGTTGGGATTTTTGAAATGGTCCCCTAAGTCCCTAGTTGGCAAAGAGATTAAATATTTCATGTAAGTTTAAGGTACTAATCATTTTTTCCTTGGTGCATTATTCTTTATTTTTATAAATTCTACAATAATATTTGAGGAAAAGAGCAAAATCAGGGACAGTCTTGTCAGCCTTCTGCCACTGGGGAGTGCAAAGTAAGATCCTGAAATCCTCTCCCTGGGCTAGCAGTACTTAAGAATATTGTGGAGAGAGCACAGCCAGTCTTTAGGGCAGGGGTAGTCAATAGGCGACCACGGGCAAAATCCACACCACCAGATGCTTTTGAACGGCCCCTGAAATCTTTTTGCTTACTTATTATCATCATTATTATTAATGATTAATTATTCTTATTATTTTTTAATTTCTCTAGAGTGTGGACCTTGATTATTACTTGACCAAGAAATTTGGACTTTGACAAAAAATAATAGTCTACCCCTGCTTTAGGAAAAGAAGAAGCAGCACAAACACCCTACATTGGTAATGAATGTCTCAATCTCCCTATGGCTAGTGCGTGAAACAGTTTTTAGGGACTGGAGAGTTCAATTGCTCGAGAAAGAGAAATTGTAACACGGGCATTGCCAGGGGGTGGGAGGGGTGGGTTGGGGGGAAACAGGCAGAGGTGCAATCAGTATAGATACTATTATAGAGGATATACTACGCCAGGCCTGCACAACTCGTAAAGCAGCGAGGGCCATATTACTCCAAAGAAAACAGCTGAGGGCCGAACCCCCATCGGCCCCACGGAAACACCCCCCGCCCAGCGCCGCCCGCCCCGTGGAAACAACCCCTCCTTCCCCAACGCTGGGGTGTAGAAGCCTGTAGAGGGGGAAAGAAACAGCGCGCATAGGGTGACCAGATCACAGCAGTAAAATAGGACCCGCCCCCTCCCCGCTCGGCCCCACTCACCCCTCTTCAGCCTCCCAAGGGTCACTATATTACTGCACACAACAGTCAATCAATGCAGTTGTAGATAAATCTCTGCATTATGCATTTTGTATAACTTTTATATGACTTGTATTGAACCTTGGTAATATGTTATAGCGGGCCCCTAAGGTAGTATAATTAAGGTAAAAGAAAAATGTCTTTTTGCTAAAAGTAGAATAAGATCATCCCCGCACTTTGTATTCAATTGCCCTGTTGAATGAATGAGGTGTGAATGAGGAAGGCGTGGAAGGCAGGCACCACCAGATAGCTGCAACCCTTGCCTACTCACCGCCCCGCGGGCCGCACAATGAGCCCACGCGGGCCGCATGTTGTGCAGGCCTACTCTTTCAAAAAAAGTGAGTTTTATAATTATCTTGAAATATCTATTTTCTTTTATCATGGGGTGACAGGCTCCTTTAAGGGATGATAGGGGCCAGCCAAACGTGTGCTATAATTAATTAGCAGCTTCACCACCTGAGGTGATAGTTTAACGGACACCTGGGCCTTATACAAGGGTTGAGTGAGATCTGTCTGGAGTTGGAACTACAGGGAGTGAGTAGGTTCCTGTGGAAGGCCTTAAACCAGCATCTGCAGGGACTGAGAAGGGGAACCAGCCTGGGTGGCAGTGCTCTATCCTAGAGCCAAAGAGAGTCTCAAAGGTAACCCAGGAAGAGGCTGACCAGAACAGGGTCCAAAGGATGGGCTGAAGAAAAGCCCCCAGCGGACAGCAGAATCTTTTTGTTTGGGACTTTTAGTTGGACACTGTGCTATCCCAAAAGGCAAGGCCGGTGCAAGGAAGTTTTGCGCCCTAGGCAAAACTTCCTTGCACCAGTCCTGCGCCCCCCCCCCCCTCCGTACTCTCTCCCCCAGCTAACACTGCTCCCCCTGCGCCCTCCCCCCCAGCTAAAACCTTCCCCCCCCCACCCTCTCCCTCGCCTAACACCACCCCCTGCCGCAGCCAGCCTCCCCACCCCCTGCAGGCCACAGCTCAGCCCCCTGCCCGCGGCCAGCCACTCCCCGACTCCCGGCTCAGCCTCGGAGCTGGGAGGGTGGGAGGCAGCCGCGGCCAGCTGCCTGCCCTCCTGGCTCCGCGGCTCAGCCGGGAGCGGGGGGGGCGGGGGCGGCAGCAGGCCAGCCACCCCTCCCTCCCGGCTGAGCTGCGGAGTGGGAGTGGGGAGCCGGGCGGCAGCCGCAGCCAGCCACCACCCCCTCCACTCCTGGCTGAGCCGCGGAGCGGGAACAAGGAGCCGGGCAGCAGCCACGGTCAGCCACACACCCCACCCCGGCTGAGCCGCAGAGTTGGGAGGTGGGTGGCAGCCGTGGCCAGCCGCCACCCTGGCTTCCGGCTGAGCCGCGGAGTGGGAAGCCGGGAGGCAGCCACAGCCAGCCGCCCCCGCAGCTCCCGGCTGAGCCGTGGAGTGGGGAGCCAGGCGGCAGCCGCAGCCAGCCACCACCCCCTCCACTCCTGGCTGAGCCGCGGAGCGGGAACAAGGAGCCGGGCAGCAGCCACGGTCAGCCACACACCCCACCCCGGCTGAGCCGCAGAGTTGGGAGGTGGGTGGCAGCCGTGGCCAGCCGCCACCCTGGCTTCCGGCTGAGCCGCGGAGTGGGAAGCCGGGAGGCAGCCACAGCCAGCCGCCCCCGCAGCTCCCGGCTGAGCCGTGGAGCCGGGAGGGCGGCGGCAGCCGCCCTCCCGGCTCAGCTGCAGAGCCGGCTGGCAGTCGCGGCTCAACTGGGAGCGGGGGCCGGCTGGCTGCAGAGCCGGGAGGCAGCCGCGGCCAGCCATCCCCCGGCTCCCGGCGCCCTAGGCGACCACCTAGGGTCGCCTAGTGGGTGCGCCGGCCCTGCCAAAAGAGGTAGTGTTTCTTTGTGACATAGATGGAGGGCTAAACCACATCTCCAGAACACAACAGTGTCTGGAAAACCAAGGACTTCCATCCCAGGGAGGGAAATTGAGGCAGGGAACGCCTCAAGAGCTGCACTCCACCAGTAGAGAGCACTGTGTAGTGGTCACCTGAGGGTTGCCAACTGTAATTGCACAAACCCAAACACCCTTGCTCCACCCCTGTCCCACCCCTTCCCAAGCCACGCCCCTGCACCGCCTCTTCTCTGAGGTCCTTCCCCCTGATTACCCCCTCCCCCTCCCTCCATTTCTTACTCTCCCTGACCCTCACTCACTTTCACCAGGCTAGGGCAGGGGATTGGAGTGTGGAAGGGGATGTGGGGTGTGGGTTCTGGGAGGGAGTTTGGGTGTGAGAGGGGGCTCAGGGTTGGGGGTTGGAGTGCAAGAGGGGGTGAGGGGTGCAGTTTCTGGGCAGTGCTTACCTTGGGCAGCTCCCGGAAGCGACCAGCATGTCCCTCTGGCTCCTAGGCTCAGGGGCAGTCAGGTGGCTCTGCACGCTGCCCCTACTTACCGGCACCACAGCTCCCATTGGCCCCAATTCCCAGCCAATGGGAGCTGTGGAGTCGGTGCTCATGGCAGGGCATGGGGGCAGCACATGGAGACCCCCTGGTCGCCCCTGCGCTTAGGAGCCGGACATGCCAGGCACTTCCAGAAACAGCGCAGAGCCAAGGAAGACAAGGAGCCTGCCTTAGCCCTGCTGCACTACCGACTGGACTTTTGGCATATTAAAATCTCCTGGATTGCTTTTGATAGTCACTGGGAGGTTGAGGCTGATTCCGGTAGACTCCCAGCCAATCCGTGAGGTCACCCCCATGACAGCTCTCTAAATGCCTCTGTTACTACATCGCTCTGACTTTTCCTGTACAACAAAACAGTAATGACTAGCTGAAAATTACCATAGACAGGGCTTCTGAATAAGGCAGGAATCTTGTGAAAAAGTAGCATGTGATCATGGAATTAAAGACTGTATCATAATGCATATGCATAGAAGAACACCAAATTATAACTGGAAACATATTTTCCAAGGGCTGCTCTGCACACAGCTTTTGTATCAATTTATCTATATCAGTAAATCTATGGACATGAGCTATACTGATATAAGCACCTTTATAGCAGTGTAACTGCATCCCACAGTAGGGGGTGGCACCATTTTAACTATTTTTAAACTGATATATAGCTAAACCAGTACAGACACTGTATTGCTAAACCCTAACTTTTCATGCTGCAACCTTTGCATTATTTTAGAATAGATATTTAATGTCATTTCATATTATATAGCAATATGATTTCTTTTTAAAATATAAATAAAACCAAAACACTCTATAAGCAAAGAACAAACACGATGGGTGGTATAGATGGTGCCAATGGGATAAGAGGGTATGGGAGGGCACCAGTGTGTTCGATTCTCAGCAGCTGATCTAATTTACAGCAGTTTGCCCACTGCTGACAATGGCTGGAGGACTTTGACCACTCCCATCCCCACCCTTAACACATGCCCATAATTTTGGGGGCTGCAGGGCCCTGTACACGGCCCTCACGCCATGTCTGCACTGGGGGGAATTCTTTATGGACCAGTTGCACCCTCTTACATCACCAAAGTAGCATTAAGGAGACCCAGTGGGTGACAGAATCTGCCCTTTCCCTTATGACTTTCACTGAGCCTTATTGCTTCAAGACTTGGTACAATCTTTATAGGATAAATATTGGTGTTATTGTCTGTCCAATTATAAAAGAAGAAATAAAATTACTGGGCAGACAGTTTGACACTCAGAATTAGATCAGATTGCTTTTGTCTACACAACGATGAACTCTGTACTTCGAATAAACAAGAGAGATTTCTCAAGTATCCATGTACTTTACAGCAGCTTTCTGTTTACAGTGTTATCAAGGAATCCAAGGCTAGGTCTACACTACCCCCCCCTATCGAACTAAGGTACGCAACTTCAGCTACGTGAATAACGTAGCTGAAGTCGCAGTACCTTAGTTCGAATGAAAAAGCACTTACCCGGGGTCCACACGCGGCGCGCAGGCTCCCCCGTCGACTCCGCCTACTCCGTTCGTCGAGCTGGAGTACCAGCGTCGACGACGGAGCACTTCCTGGTTCGATTTATCGCGTCTTGACAAGACGCGATAAATCGAACCCAGAACATCGATCCGACGCGTTCGACAGACGCGTAAGTATAGACGTACCCCAAGATGTGTATTTAAAAAGGAGTAAGAAGACCAAATTGAAGAGCATGAAAGGAGATGTAAAAAAAGAGAAACAAACTGAATATAGAGATATAAAAAAACCATTAGATAGAGACACCAAAACTTGACTCCCCACATTTCCTTCCTCAGATGAATCAGAGAGAGTAGAAAATTCATGCATCTAAGGCCTGGTCTACATTACATGGTTAGGTTGACACAAGGCAGCTTACACTGTGGAAAAACGGTGCCTGTATTCAGTGCCATTGTCTTATACTACTAATTGTGCATGTGTCTACACTCAAATTGGTCTCTCGTCACTGTAAGCGCCCCATTATGCCAACATGAGTAAAACATGCAGAGCTCATCCCAAAGATTTTATTAATTAGGGACCCACTGCTATAATCTTATCCATAAAAGTAATTTATGAGTAGTCCCAATGATGTCTATGATGTTACTGCCTGAGCAAGGAATACTCATGTTGTTTAGTTTTTAGATTGGGGTATGAGATAGGAGAATCTAGTATATGACAGAAGCCAGGAGCTTCTGAATTCTGACCCTGGCTTTGAATATTGAGGCCTGGTTTACACCTAAATCTTAGGTCAACCTAGTTACATCACTGAGGACTGTGAAAAATTTCATGACCTGCAGACAGAGCTAGCTCTCACCTCTCCAGGCTGTGGATTTACCCCTTCCATCACTGTAATAAGTGTCTACACTACAGCGGCACAGCTGTAACACCTGTAGCGTAGAGATATCCTGACTTTCTTGGCAGTCTTGTTGGTAGTGACTTATTTTCATTTTATAGAAAGAGATAGAGGTTAATATTTGTCTATCTCACAGGAGAACAAGTTTAATACTCTGCACCTTTACCAGCATTGCTAAGTCTTAAAACAAAACAAAGGTTACTGAATTTTTAGTTTAAATGGTTGATATCATGGATTTAATTAACTGTCTTTGACCATGGTCTCATTTAGGAGATCCTTCATTCTTTAATCCACAGGAATTATTTTATCTTTGTGCAGAACCCAGCCCAAGCCTGAATGCAAATTTATAGTCCCGCAGTCCAAGCCCCAAGAGCCTTAGTCAGCCCACACAGGCCAGCCGTGGTTGTTTTTATTGCAGTGTGGACATCATACTCTTAGAGACCAAGATAAAACCTAGGGTGACCAGGTGTCCGGTTTTCCAGAACAGTGGCCAATGGGAGTTGCAGAGGAAACACCTGCAGATGGGACAGCGTGCAGAGCCGCCCGGTTGCGTCTCCATGCAGGCGCTGGAGGGGGGACATGCCGCTGCTTCCAGGAGATGCTTGAGGGAAACACCACCTGGAGCCTCACCCTGATCCCCTTCCAGTCCTGAACCCCCTGGCCCAGCCCTCAGATCCCCCTCCCACCCTCAGAACCCTTTGGTCCCAGTCCAGAACACCCTCCTGCAACCAAACCACTCATCCCCAGCCCCATCCCAGAACCTGCACCCTCGTCCGAGCCCTCACCCCCCCTGTCCCCCAACCCCCTGCCCCAGCCCAGAGCCCCCTCTTGCACCCCAGCCCCCTCATCCCTGGCTCCACGCCAAAGCCCGTATCCTTAGCCAGAGCCCTGACCCCCTCTCGCATCCCAACCCATTGCTTCAGCCTGAACTCCTCCTCCAGCACTCTGAACTCCTCATTTCTGGCCTCATCCCAGAGCTTGCACCCCCAGCCAGAGCCCTCACCCCCTCCCGCACCCCAGCACCCTTAGCCAGCCCAGTGAAAATGATCAAGTGAATAAAGGGAGAGCATCTAACAGGGGCCATAGGTGCCGACTCCGTTGGTGCTCCAGGGCTGGAGCACCCACGGGGAAAAATTGGTGGGTGCTCAGCACCCACCGGCAGCTCCCCGCCAACTCCGGGGCCCGCGCCCAGCTCCCCACCAGCCCCGGGACCCACGGCAAGCTCACCTCAGCACCGGGAGACGTTGCGGGGCCCCACCCCCGACGCTGGGCGACGTTGCGTCGGCGTCGGGGCCCCGCAACGTCACCAGGTGCCGGGGGCGGGGCCCGGCGTCGGGGGCGGGCCCCCGTCGGCGCCACCGGAAGTTGGCGCCTGTGACGGGGGTGGGAGGGAATGGAGTCAGTGGGAGGAGGGGCCTGGGAGAAGGGGAAGGACACAGGTGTTCGGTTTGTGTAAGTAGAAAGTTGGCAACCCTAATAAGACCTAGTGCCTAGGGACACTATTCTGAATACTGGCACAATTTTTGACAAGTGGCAGTGATAGAAATGGATATCCTGCTCCTGAGGGTAACCAAGAATGCAGGGGTGCAGCTCCTGTATGCATGCAGTTTCAGACTGGGTCCGTATGCTGCTTGCCCACGGAAGTAATTGCCGATTGGGGGAAGAAACAAGGCAGTCCTCCCAAGGAACCTTTGGCAGAGGATTGCAGAGTACTTCCAGGAAAGTTTCCTAGAGATCTCTATGGGAGATTCCTGGCAGATTCCAGTGTGCATTAACAAACTTTCCCACAAGGCCCTCTCTGCCTAGCTGCACAGAGGAATGAGATGCAGATGCAAACAGTGCTAGTGGAGTGCTAGTGTTGGTCATTTCTATCCCTTATCCCTCTTCTACCCTGTTTAAAAAAAGAGAGAGAGATCTCTGTCTCATGTCTCCTTGCAGCATTGAACCACGAGTACTTACTGGAGCTCCCCTCTCCTTCATCAAGCGCACCCGAGCCAGAGCGCTGGGACTGGCTAGACCCCTCAGGAGTCAAAAAGAGGTCCTGACTCACCACACCACTGGACGACCCTGTTGTCTGTTCCTCATCCTTCTCCAACTTGACCTCCTCATCCACCACTTCATCCTCAGGGTTCACTCTGCTGGCCGCTGCCTCCAGCCCACTGGAAGTATCCACCATGGGGCACTTGGTGGTGAAGGTGGGGATGCCACTTAGGATGGCATGCAGCTCCTTGTAGAAGCACCATGTCTTTGGTGATGAAACAGACCAATGATTGGCATTCCTTGCCTTCTCAATCTTAGCACAGCTCTGCTGCGTGTCCCTTTTGTGCCCCTTCTCCTCCATGCCACGAGCAATGTGCCCGTAGGTATCAAAGTTCCTATAGCTGGAGTGGAGCTGCAATTACACAGCCTCCTCTCCTCACAGACAGCTCTGGTGTACTCCATGCAGGAGCGTGTTTGCTGCAGGGAGTCGGCACAGTCAGCTGGATAGATGCTATGTGAGCTATACACATGGAGCGAACAGGAAGAGGAATTTCAAAAATTTCCAGGGCTTTAATGGGGAGGGGTGCATGCCTGTGTACCTGGCTGCACGGCAGCAGAGTTCAAACTGGTGACCAGAGCAGTCACGAAGGGCATTGTGGGACACCTCCTGGAGGCCACTTAGGGTGCAGTGACTACACTGACACTGAATCGCTTTAACTTTGTTGCAAAAAGCTCTATGCCTCTCATCAAGGTGGTTTTATTATGTCAGGGTATCAGGAGAGTTAAATTGATGGGAGGAACATAGCAGTGTGTAAACCTCCACTCTTTGGTCAAAGAAAGCTGCCTTTTGTTGACAAAACTGTGTAGTTTAGACATGGCCTACTTCAGAAACTAAAGTTCACATTAACCACCCAATTCAGAAACACTGGTGAAAATCTTTGGCTGACAGCTTAAACAAATTTCCAGCTATTTTTCACCCCATCTATCAGTTTGATCATTAATTTTCTCACCACTGCAGTAGTTTAGTATGATTTCATTTGTGTTTTTAGGATGACATTATTCCTTTATAAAGTGTTAAAAAAAATTAAGATCAGATTCTGACACGGTACAGTAGTTTATTTCCCTAGTAGTCCCAATAGCAATCAGTGGGGCCACTCACAGGGTAAGGTTCTAATCAACAGGCATCAGGTTGGCAGAAACTGGTCCTAAATAAGCAAAAGTCAAATGTTATCCTCTCCAGGAACCACTGTGTACTAAGGCAAACACATTACCAGCATGCGAATTTGTAATTGTTCTATTGGAAGCCCCTCAGAACAAACATGCTGTTTTGTTTGAGTTTCAATAAAGAAATTAAGACTGAGCTAATCCAAATGTTATTTTAGCTCTAGCTATTCTCCTATTTCACTATAATTGATAGCACCCTGTTCAGATTGAATAGCTTTGGATTTAATTTCAAAATCTCTATGAGTTAACGACTACAGTTGGAAAATTTCAGCCGTGATCTTGTCAGCTCTGACAAGCTAAGCACTTGGGGTCAAACTGGACCAGTCACATTACTTCTGGCACTTCATTCCTGGAGGCTGCTATGTTGAGTTCAAGCATCAAAGCTTTTTTTTTTGGAGGGGAGGATGGGAGAGATGACGTGAAGTTGGATTTTTTTGTTTTTTAATTTAAGTGTCTAGCCTTCATGGCTGCACAGAAAACCTTAGCGATGTGATCTCCTGTAAACTGCTGGTGCAGTGATGTTCTGCACACAACCTGAAACAATACCTCAGACAGGTGGGACCTTCCTCTGGTCTTAACAGAGAGTTATTAACTTGTAAGTAAATGACGATAATTTGAAAACACTGGTAGCTCTATCTGGGTCAATGGGTACTGTTGCATCCACAGAAATCAGGCCCAGATGTGCACTATCACTAGGGTGACCAGATAGCAAGTGTGAAAAATTGGGACGGGGGTAGGGGGTAATAGGAGCCTATATAAGAAAAAGACCCCATAATCGGGACTGTCCCGATAATCTCGGGACATCTGGTCACCCTAACTATCACACATGTATCTCACTTGGCTGAGAGCACAGCTGGCACCGAGGACCACTCCACCTGCCAGAACCCACAGCAGCCTCTCTGAACACCAGGGACAGACAACAAGCTTTGTGCTAGCAGGGAGCAGTAAGGATTTAGATGCGGGGGGGGGGGGGGGGGAGAGATATAAGATTGGCAGGGAGCTGTGACACAGGGGGAGGGATGGGGGAGGACTGCCTAGACCACCTCCACTTGGACAGGGCTGCCTGGCCTGTGAACTCTTGCTCACCACAGACTGCAGTGGCAACATCATCCTGAGGAATCCTGGGGAGGGGAAAAAAGAAAATAAGAAAGAAATACTTGTGGCACCTTGGAGACTAACAAATTTATTTCAGCATAAGCTTTCATGGACTACCGTCCGCTTCATCAGATGCACAGAATGGAACACACAGTGAGAGGATATTTATACATTCAGAGAAACATGAAAAGGTGGAAGTAACCATATCAACTGTAAAAGGCTAATTAATTGAAAGGAACTGTTATCAGTAGGAAAGAAACTTTTGAAGTGATAATCAGCATGGCCCATTGCAGACAGTTGACACAAAGGTGTTAAGGGTATTTAACGGGGGGGGGGGGGGGGGAGATAAATTCAATTAACGTAATGACCGAGCCATTCACAGTCAATATTCAAACCTAAGGTAATGGTATCTAGTTTGCATATTAATTCCAGTTCAGCAACTTCTCGTTGGAGTCTGTTTTTGAAGTTTTTCTAAAATTGCTGCCTTTAAATCTGTCATTGCGTGATTAGGGAGGTTGAAGTGTTCACCTACTGGCTTTTGAATGTGATGATTCCTGATGTCAGATGAAATAAATTTGTTAGTCTCTAAGGTGCCACAAGTATTTCTTTCTTATTTTCTTTTTGCTGACACAGACTAACATGGCTACTACACTGAAACCTGGGGAGGGGAGGCATCCAGCAAGGCTGGATGTGGGCACAGAGTGAGAAGGAAGGAGCAGTGCTGGACACTGGGCAGAGAGAGAGAGCAGAGGGGAGAAGGGTTGGACATGGGGCAGAGAGGGGAAGACCCTAAAATCCTTACTCCACAAAAGCCTTTGGAATAGTAGGGAGGGGTAAGGAGCGATGCGGGGAGGCAGGGGCTGCTGGGAGAGGAACGTAGGGGAGCTCGGGGGTTGGGAGGAAGGGCAGACACTCCTGATGTCCTGGGTTTCACCGTAGTAATAATCATAAGTCTTCTGACATTGAACTAACTTGCTGCTGTGCTGCTACAACTGAAGAATGGCATAATCTATCAATCAGTCTCTTGTACAGTGAATGTATACAGTTATAGCGGCGACTCAGGGTAGGTCTACACTTACCGGCTGGATCAGAGGCATCGGATCGATGTTCTGGGTTCGATTTATCGCGTCTTGTCTAGACGCGATAGATCGAACCAGGAAGTGCTCCCCCGTCGACGCTGGTAATCCAGCTCGACGAACGGAGTAGGCGGAGTCGACGGGGGAGCCTGCGCGCCGCGTGTGGACCCCGGGTAAGTACCTTTTCATTTGAACTAAGATAGTTCGACTTCAGCTACGTTATTCACGTAGCTGAAGTTGCGTATCTTAGTTCGAATTGGGGGGTTAGTGTAGACCAGCCCTAAGTTTAGTCAGTGTAAGAAGAACTTAAGTATGATTGTTATTAAGTCTCTACCGGACTACTAAGGTGGCCACTGGCACATCCCCAGAATATAGGACATCCCGTCCTCTGTTGGCCAGGGGCCACCTTCATCACTCCACATGGAGGCACTGCCCTCACCCTTGCCCCTCCTGGTGTCCTTCTGCATCCAGAGTCTTGCTCATTTTCACTGGACAAAGCCATATCCGGGTCCTATGGACCAGGAACACTGCTCCACAAAAGTAGAACTGTCTGGCTTTCAACTGGATGAATGCCCCCCCTACGGACTTCACAGTAAAAATGTTATAGCCGCTTTAAGTGTTCATTAACTAATGTGAATTTATGGTGATTACCTGCTGGAAATACTTTGGGGTACCAGCCTGGGCCCTCTCTGACCCCATCCCTTCTGGAAAGGCAGTGACCCCACTGACTGAAACTTTCTCTCCCCTCCCCCCTTCTCTCTCAGTTGTTGATTAAGACGATAGACCTACATTACAGAATCTAGATGTCATTATCTAGTGGTATATAACTTTGAAGTGCCATATCTTAAATAATGGGAAATGAAGAACTCTTTGCTCATGAAAGCAGAGTCCTCTTCCTTACTAAATAAAGTTGGGACATACAATGGACTTTGAAGCCAACATACCCTCCCCATCATATCCTCTATGCTGGATTAGCAGTCACCAAATAATAGTGTTCATACCTAGACTTTACAGGAAGTAAGTGTATAAATTACGGACCCTTAGAGGAGGGATTGGAATAGAGTCTCACTGACAGTTATGACCTCAGGCACTAGGATGTTAGTATAAAGGCAGAGCCCATGATAGCTGGGGGGAGAGAGAAAGTGAGACACTGTAATCACCAATTTACCAAAACTATAACTATTAGATTTAACCTACCTAGATTGGCTGTTGCCTACCCCGTATACTAGATATGATGTTATTCCATTTACCCTGGATTTAGTAATACATTTTTTTAAAGATTTTTTTCTTTTATTTTGTACAGTGTCCAAGTATGCTGGGATCATCACTGTGGACCATTCTTGAAAGCAAACTACTGACCTCTAGCAAGATACAAGAGGAGGTTAACAGGTATCTGACCTGCAGCATTCACTACAAGACAAAGGGCAAAAGACCACTCCATCTCCAAGAAGCTGTGTAAATAGACTGACTGCAGTCAGTAAGGAATATGGGGAAAGACTAGTGACAAAGTTGAGCAGGGAAATGCAAGTTACATTAGTATACATGTTAACTAAGATTTTCCCCTCAAAGCATTTGGGTTGTTTCCCTGGCAGAGTGAATTGATGACCATGGCTTCGAAATGGTCAGGAAGATTTAGATTCCCAAGAGTTAACTATTTACTATAAAGTTACACATCAGTTCTAGACTACAACTCAAAATCATGTTCAAGATTACATCCAATTTTTCTGGGAAATGAAAAGTTCCTAAGGATGATCTACCACCTACTACTCAGCTTGAGAAGCATTTAAGAGAATGTGAAGAACCACAAGGAAACATTCCAGTGACATCTACTGCTGCAATTCTGTCCATTGTTTCACAAATCTCAACTCTTATTGAGTGGATCTATCTGCTGGTAAGGATGAGAAATGATGTCAACCAATACTTCAAAATGATCCACAGAAAATTATCAGAAAAGTGAACCATCGTTTTAATCTGGTGATGTACAAAGAATTCCCTTTCATTTTATATTCGGTCCATGCTGGTGCTGTCTTCTGTTTCTGTTGTCGACACTTCACGCCATCCACAATAAATAAGGTAGGAATGGCACTGAGTTATTCACTACAACTGGATTTGATATATAGGAAAAGGCACATGGACATATACAAAGGCATGCTTTTTCTCCTGCTCAACATTACTTTTTCAGCAATGGGCTGCCTATCTCTCACGCAAAAGCGGTAACAATGTCATTGACTGTATCGACTCAGGGAGGAAAGCACAAGTGAAACAGAATTAACTGTTCTTTCAGCACATTGTTGACTGCGCCCTGACTCTTTCTTGTGAAGAAATGGCACTATGGGGGCATAACGAGAAAGTGAAAAGTCACTCAAAAGGGGAAACTTTCTTTGCAACCCTTGATTTACTTCAACAATAGGATGGAACATTCCACAAAATGGTGTGGAATACAGAGAGAAACAAATATACTTCAAAACATTCCAAAATTAAATACTAGAGATGGCTGCATCTTGTGTCAGTGATGTCATTGTTGCGCTGTCCAGAGTGGTTCACAACTGTGAGTTGCAACCTCAGGACAGATTGTCAAGGAGCAGGGAAGAGACCCCAAACTGGTTAAAAGTTCTCTAATTAGATTTCAGCAGCCCAGTAACAAGTGTGAATTCTTAAGTCTTACCATGCAGTCATAGATCATTCCAGTATATCTTGTCATCCAGGCAAGCCAGACTTAGTGATAGTTGGTTGCTGTACATCAAAGATCACAAAAGATTCAGGTTGTTTCCAGTCCCAAGAGACTAATCACTTACACCAGGTCAATTTGTACCTTAGATCTCTCACCAAAAACAATACTTGTAGCCAATCCCATAATAAACTAACTAAAGATTTATTAACTAGAAAAAAAAGCTATTACAAGGTTAAAGCAGGCAAGCATATATGCACAAATGGGTTAGTCTAAGGTTTTAAAAGGCGACAGAGTTCATAGAATCATAGAAGATTAGGGTTGGAAGAGACCTCCGGAGGTCATCTAGTCCAATCCCCTGCTCAAAGCAGGCCCAACACCAACTAAATAATCCCAGCCAGGGCTTTGTCAAGCCAGGCCTTAAAAACCTCTAAGGATGGAGATTCCACCACCTCCCTACGTAACCCAATCCAGTGCTTCACCACCCTCCTAGTGAAATAGGTTGTAGTAATCTGTCAGCTCTGCATGTCTTTTAGGGCTAACCCAGGTCGACCCTGGAGAACTCTGCTTTTGTTTCATAGCTCTAGCCCTGTCAGAGTCCAAACAGCACAAGAGAGATGAAAAATTTTCGTGTCAACTATCTTTTTCTTTCTTTCTTTCTTTCTTTCTTTCTTTCTTTCTTTCTTTCTTTCTTTCTTTCTTTCTTTCTTAATTCAAGCTGACGGGATGAGCTCTTTGTATTGTGATGTCCCATAATGGCCCATTTAGTTTTGATAAGCCTTCTTGATGAGCGGGGAGATGATCCCTCCTGACAGGTTCACAGCAAACATTTTGCAGTTATAAAGCAAAAATTTACATATTACCTTACAGCATGTGATAAAGAAATTATAAGTGAGATTAATGCATTCAGCAATTCACAAGCATTTTATAAAGTCATTGTTATAATTTGATATCCATCTTAACCATACTAACACATATGTGAAACAGACTGATTTCCAGCAATGAATTTGTAAGTGCTCAGCTGAGGCCTAAACCCTTGGCAAGAGCTGGCACTTGGTTTGCCAACATCACAATCCTAAAAGAAGAAGTCTTGTGGGCAAGCAAGTTTGCTCTGATGACCAATGAATCTGAGGACCTCTCACATAGCACACACAGATAGAAAGCTGCTCAATGTAAATGTTGATACAGATAAAGTAAAAGAGGTTTCGCTGGGCTTTCTACAGCAAAAGAAACGTTGGATAAAATTATATATAATAAGGGCTCTCGATCAAAAATTGCATACCACAATGTTACTTTGATGCCAACGTCATGTCTGCCAAAATGAATGGTATCCAAACTTATGAGCAGGCAGCCAGAACCCATGCCCTTACATTCGCTGCATGACACATGAGTTGAATCTGATTATTGTTTACCTAGCATGAGGGATCTGTCAGATCAACAAAATGTTTAGATTTATACAGACAGTTCATTCTTTTTCCAGCATCCCTTCAACGAGAGTAACAATGTATTCATGAGGGTCCAGGAACTTCATGGAGTACGCATACATCCTGATTGTTGTCATGAGTGATATTAGTTGGATGTGTCTTTTTGGATACATTTGTGAACTGATTTATTGCATCCCAAAGACACAGGAATACTGGGTGAGTGTGATGACATGCTGGCTGATTCAAGTACTGGGCAAGACACAGATGGGTTGCTAGCAGGGATTTCATCCTTAACACCATCGCACTTGATGATGACTATGTTAAGCATCTTGCAAGAAAGACAACCAATCTCCGATAGCCTGCAGAAGGACAGAATGTCACACAGGGAAAGTGTTCCAGTGAACCTGGTGGAACTGCGATCACCTGAATGGGTTGCTAAGATTTGGTGTAGGGATATTAAAGAAGGTACCGAAAGTGATTCCCACAATTTAACCTCATAGCATTACCAAGTAAAAGATCTCTTGGATCCCTTGTTAAACCTACAAGCTACTGTCTGTGTAAACCATTGATTGTATCTGTTCTCGGAAAGATACTGTATTGCTATGAGAAACTTGCAAACAAGCTATTTGACTTTGTTCCTTATGCATGCTTTGTACCTAGAAACAGCATAGAAAGACCCCCACCCTCTTTGATTAAAGGGCAGGGAGTCTCAAATAAATTAGTACACACCCCGAAAGTGTTAAAGACAGTATGTCTGCTGATGAATGCTTGGTGTACATGAATGAATGAGCAGGGAGGTGCCAGCCTAGGAATTCAGTGACCATCGGCTGAAGGCGGCATCAAGTGGGAACGACCAGACAACCCCCCCGGAGGGTAAACTGGGACCCACCCGATCATCTCAAAGGATGGAAAAAACAAGATAACATCTGACAGCACGGAGCCATCAGGAATGTGCCATCCCATAGACTGACATAGGAATAAATCCCTATAAGAATGGTCTCTAAATACTGAGGACTTTGAGTCTCTGGTTCTGCTGCCAACCTCCAGCAGCATCAGATGAATCTGACAAGGACTCGGCTCCACCCTCATGCCCAGGTTACCTGGCCAGTAACTTGGCATGAGCAACTTCTAGGCTGGTAACTATGACATCT
Organism: Chelydra serpentina; assembly: GCA_037349315.1. Taxonomy (NCBI): domain Eukaryota; kingdom Metazoa; phylum Chordata; order Testudines; family Chelydridae; genus Chelydra; species Chelydra serpentina. The sequence goes on from JBAIAC010000004.1 coordinate 129,686,581, forward strand.
ATACAGAACCTGTGTGTGTGTGTGTGAATGAATGTGAAACTGAATGAAATGTTATAGCTATAACTGACTGCTTACTATGATTCTTTTTGTATTCACAATAAACGTGACATTCTGTCCTATCCCCTTTAAAAAGATCCTGCTGGTTTTTATTTTATTGGTATAACATTGGATGGTTGTTACTCGTATAGCACGTAAGGCTCACGTAAAGGAAGAAACACCAAGGCGATGGAAGAAGGCACCCACAGTATCAGGCCAACTAAATTCCAGCTATGTAATGTCTGAAGCTGTAAGAAGGCAAGAACATGCATAAATGATGTTATATTATCACTGAATCATGTTTGAGGAGATTGTCTTATCAATCAACTCAACGAGAGATTTACAGACAATCATGATATCTTCTTGGCTAAGGCTGCACTGGATCCCCTTTGTGAGCTGTTCCTCAATATGCACACAGACTTACTTCCTTAGTTGATGTTTCTGGAATTTGTACTGATTTTTTACAGTACTTCCATATACACACTGAATGCTTACTTGCAAGATCATCTCTGACAATGTCACAAGTGATCTAAGAACTGAGTGATAGAGGAGTTCCAGAAGTGTGAGAATTACTTAAGATGACAATAACCTTCCCTGAGAATTTGTCTAATTTTGATCTCATTCCATACAATGAACAGAATCAAGAACTATACACTCAACAATGTCACAGGAAAGACTGAACCATGTGGCCATGATTGCAGTGGAGCTGGATCAGTCTTACAAAATAGATTTGAATAGACTGACAGATGTACGCACTCAAATGCACCCAAGATGTCTAATGTAATAGGTTGTTAAAAAGATGGAAAATGACATCTGAAAAAAAGCTGTGAATACAGAGCATTTATTGTAATATGCAATATTATGCATCATAACTTTGCCATTACTAGTTGAATATCATAAATAATAAGATTAAACTTGTGGAAATAATAAATTGTAACAATAAATGTTAATAAATGATACATGCTCTTTGTATTTTTTGTTGGTTAAGCTCACTCCTAAAATATCTGATAATTTCTGTTTTTGACAACGACAAAAACACTTTAAGAAAAGCTTCGCTACCAATATTCTGCTACTTCAGCTTCCAGCCAGCATCACAAAACTGAAACCACTAGGGTAAAAAATAATAGCTAAACAAACACTACTCCAAAAAAGGTTTTGAGTTTGAATTTTCATCTTGATTATTACCGATTCTGAATGGTCTCACCCACTATATTCAGTTTTCTGAACATTTAAAAGATATACTGTGTCAATGGTAGTAATTCATTACCTATGACAAAAATCCTCAGTACAGAGAGAACTTTTGCAGCATGTGACCTTGTATTTCTTCTCTGAGACATGTGCTCCAAAAAAACCACCAGGATTATGAACATCTTGGAGACTCAAACCTTTGAACCTTCAAGATGAAAAAATTCTAAATTAGGAATCAAAACATTTTCTGTTTCCTAGCAGAACTTTAAAAGCATACAAACACTTCACGCAGTCAGTGAGCTAGCTGAAAAATGGATTTTATCATCCAAGATGTCATAAAATGCCATTCCAAATGAGATATATTAACATTTTAAATTAACGGCACTTTCTCTTAAAGATATTTTTAAGAGCAAAACGTGAACACTGTTGCCATAATAAGGCTGACTTCTGGCATGTTTTGGGGGGATTTTTATAGGTCTTTGGATGAGTGAATTTAACCACCCAAGAAGCATAATCATCCCCCAGCATGCATTCATTGCGCAGCATTTTATTGATACAATGAAATGGAAGTTACATAAAAGAAAGACGTAGGTGAGGAATGTCAGGCCTGTGCATTTCGTGTGTATTCTTGATACTATTACGACATAACAGACAGGCAATCAGGAAGTTCCACTTACAATACATTCAAAGACATTTTCAAATAAACTTGATACAGTAAATCCCGACTGACTGCAATTCCTCTCCTCTTCTGCAATGAATCACACTCCTATGATATGTACTGGAGACCCAACAAAATTGTCCCCCTCAGCTCTTGAAAATCATTTAATGTTGAATTGTGTGGAACTGTACATAACAAATGGCAATTAGGAGATGTTAATCACAACACAGATTTAGCTTAATACAAACTGTTAGCGCCAACTGTCATATTTAGCACACTAGTCCATGAACCATTTAGCAGCTCTTCATCCTACTGCATCTAATACAAACCAGATTTATTTCCCTCATTTGGTTTGCAAGTTCACTAGATGGATACGATGTTTATATATTTTTAGCTTTATAGCAAACAGGGATTTGGAAGGGGAAGGTTTGGGGTTGGTAACATGTATTTCACGGGCCTTCTCTTTACACAGCCAGCAGGGCAGTGAGCACTCAGGAAGGTTCTTAACATAGGAAGTAAGATTACAAAATGCTCTGGTGATATGAAAATCATGAGGAAAACCCAAAATGCCAAGGGCTTCAGAATAGAAATGGAGAAGAGGGGACAAAAATAGAGTTGCAAGAGAGCAACAGGACCACAGCAGTAGCCATTGAATGACACAAGGAAGAAAGGAGAGCAAGAGAACAGAGACCCTGGACTTCAGAAAAGCAGACTTCAACTCCCTCAGGGAACTGATGGGCAAGGTCCCCTGGGAGAATAACATGACGGGGAAAGGAGTCGAGGAAAGCTGGCTATATTTTAAAGAATCCTTTTTGAGGTTGCAGGAACAAACCATCCCAATGTGTAGAAAGAAAAGTAAATATGGCAGGCGACCAGCTTGGCTTAACAGTGAAATCCTTGCTTGTCTTAAACACAAAAAAGCAGCTTACAAGAAGTGGAAGATTGGACAAATGGCCAGGGAGGAGTATAAAAATATTGCTCAGGCATGAAGGAGTGAAATTAGGAAGGCCAAATCACACTTGGAGTTGCAGCCAGCCAAAGATGTTAGAAGTAACAAGAAGGGTTTCTTCAGGTATGTTAGCAACAAGAAGACAGTCAAGGAAAGTGTGGGCCCCTTGCTGAATGAGGGAGGGAACCTAGTGACAGAGGATGTGGAGAAAGCTAGTGTACACAATACTTTTTTGCCTCTGTCTTCACACACAAGGTCAGCTCCCAGATGACTGCACTCCACAGCATGGTATGGGGAGGAGGTGACCAGCCCTCTGTGGAGAAAGAAGTAGTTCGGGACTATTTAGAAAAGCTGGACGAGCACAAGTCCATGGGGCCGGATGCACTGCATCCGAGGGTGCTAAAGGAGTTGGCTGATGAGACTGCAGAGCCATTGGCCATTATCTTTGACAAATCATGGCAATCGGGGGAGGTCCCGGATGACTGGAAAAAAGCTAATGTAGTGCCCATCTTTAAAAAAGGGAAGAAGAAAGATCCGGGGAACTACAGGCCAGTCAGTCTCACCTCAGTCCCTGGAAAAATCATGGAACAGGTCCTCAAGGAATCAATTCTGAACCACTTAAAGAAGAGGAAAGTGATCAGGAACAGTCAGCATAGATTCACCAAGGGCAAGTCATGCCTGACTAACCTAACTGCCTTCTATGATGAGATAACTGGCTCTGTGGATGAGGGGAAAGCAGTGGATGTGCTATTTCTTGACTTTAGCAAAGCTTTTGATACAGTCTCCCACAGTGTTCTTGCCAGCAAGTTAAAAAACTATGGATTGGATGAATGGACTATAAGGAGGATAGAGAGCTGGCTAGATCATCGGGCTCAACAGGTTGTGATAAACGGCTCGATGTCTAGTTGGCAGCCGGTATCAAGTGGAGTGCCCCAAGGGTCGGTGCTGGGGCCAGTGTTGTTCAGTATCGTCATTAACCATCTGGAGGATGGTGTGGACTGCACCCTTAGCAAGTTTGCAGATGACACTAAACTGGGAGGAGTGGTTGATACGCTGGAGGGTAGGGATAGGATACAGAGGGACCTAGACAAATTAGAGGATTGGGCCAAAAGAAATATGATGAGGTTCAACAAGGACAAGTGCAGAGTCCTGCACTTAGGACGGAAGAATCCTATGCACTGCTACAGACTAGAGACCGAATGGCTGGGCAGCAGTTCTGCAGAAAAGGACCTAGGGGTTACAGTGGACGAAAAGCTGAATATGAGTCAACAGTGTGCCCTTGTTGCCAAGAAGGCTAATGGCATTTTGGGTTGTATAAGTAGGGACATTTCCAGCAGATCGAGGGACGTGATTATTCCCCTCTATTCGGCACTGGTGAGGCCTCATTTGGAGTACTGTGTCCAGTTTTGGGCCCCACACTACAAGAAGGATGTGGATAAACTGGAAAGAATCCAGCAGAGGGCTACAAAAATGATTAGGGGGCTGGAGCACATGACTTATGAGGAGAGGCTGAGGGAACTGGGATTGTTTAGCCTGCAAAAGAGAAGAATGAGGGGGGATTTGATAGCTGCTTTCAACTACCTGAAAGGGGGTTCCAGAGAGGATGGATCTAGACTTTTCTCAGTGGTAGAAGATGACAGAACAAGGAGTAATGGTCTCAAGTTGCAGAGGGGGAGGTTTAGGTTGGATATTAGGAAAAACTTTTTCACTAGTAGGGTGGTGAAGAACTGGAATGGGTTACCTAGAGAGGTGGTGGAATCTCCTTCCTTAGAGGTTTTTAAGGTCAGGCTTGACAAAGCCCTGGCTGGGATGATTTAGTTGGGTTTGGTCCTGCTTTGAGCAGGGGGTTGGACTAGATGACCTCCTGAGGGCCCTTCCAACCCTGAGATTCTATGATTCTATGATACTATGACATCTGAAAATAATAAGATACATACGTTTACATTTAGAATAAATGGACATAAATCTGACATCAGGAATCATAACATTCAAAAACCAATAGGAGAACACTTCAACCTCCCTAACCACTCATTGACAGACTTGAGGGTCGCAGTGTTGTGACAGATTCACTCCAAAAACAGGCTACAAAGAGAAGCTGTTGATCTCGAATTGATATGCAAACTAGATTGCATCACCTCAGGATTAAATAGGGACTTGGAATGGCTTGGCCATTACGTTAATTGAATCTATTTCCCTTAAGTTAACGATCCTCATTCACACCTGTGTGGCCATCTTGTTTATCACTTCAAAGGTTTTTCTTCCCCTGCTGGTATGGTTCCTCTCAATTAATTAGCCTCTTAAGGTTGATCTATGCACCTCCACCTTATCATGTTTCTCTGACTGTATAAATATCTGTCTACTGTATGTTTCATTCCATGCATCCGATGAAGTGGGTTCTAACCCACGAAAGCTTATGCTGAAATAAATTTGTTAGTCTCTAAGGTGCCACAAGTTTTTCTTTCTTATTTTTGTTTTGCTGACACAGACTAACACGGCTACTACACTGAAACTTTACATTTGTATCAGATAACAAGTTACACTTGTAATAAACCTCCACTATGGGCTTGTCTACACTTACAGCCATGGGTAGAGCGTATATGACGCTGGGGGAGGCTAAGCCTCCACAAAAAAGGCTGGCCATGCACATGGTTGCCAACTTTCTACTTGCACGAAACCAAACACCTTTGCCCTGCCCCTCCTCTGAGGCCACGCCCACACCACGCCCCTTCTCAGAGGCCCCTCCCCTGCTCACTCCATCCCCCTCTCCCTGTGTTGCTTGCTCTCCCCACACTCACTCACTCATTTTCACCGGGCTGGCTCAGGGGGTGGGGTGCGGGAAGGGGTAAGGGCTCTGGCTGGGGGTGCAGGCTATAGGTAGGGCCAGGGATGAGGGGTTTGGAGTGTAGGAGGGGGCTCTGGGCTTGGGGGTGGAGCCGAGGGGTTCAGAGTATGGGAGGAGGCTCAGGGATGAGGCAGGGGGTTGGGGTGTGGGAGAGGGGTTCGGAGGGCAGGAGGGGGATCTGGGGTGGGGTGGGGTGGTGAGGGCTCTGGCTGGGGATGCAGACTCTGGGGTAGGCCTAAGGATGAAGGGTTTGGGGTGCAGGAGGGGGCTCCAGGTTTGGGGGGGGCGACTGGGGTTGAGGTGCGGGCTTACCTCAGGCGGTTCCCAGTCAGCAGCGCAGTGGGGCTAAGGCAGGCTCCCTTGCCTGTCCTAGCTCCACGCTGCACCCCAGTAGTGGCCAGCAGGTCCAGCTCTTAGGCGGGGAGGCTCTGCACGCTACTTTCCCCCGCAGGCACCGTCCCCCCACTCCCAGCTCCCATTGGCCGCGGTTCCCGGCCAATGGGAGTGCGGAGCCGGTGCTCAGGGCAAGGGCAGCATGCAGAGCCCCCTGCCCCCCCCCCCCCCCCCGTCTAGGCGCTGGACCTGCTGGCTGCTTCAGGGGCGCAGCATGGAGCCAGGATAGGTAGGGACTAACCTGCCTTAGACTCACAGCACTGCTGACCAGGAGCCGCCTGAGCTAAGCATCATATGCCCTATTCATAAACAATGTTGCCTCCAGATTTTTTGATGCGGGGTGAGGTGGTTGGTTTTTTTGGGGGTTTTTTGAGATAACCAGTCACGCTTACACATTTCAGTAGTGTCCTACTTTAGAATTTTCTTTACATTTCTAAATGGAATAATGCAGACTCCCTTCCAGCCATTACAATGCATCTGCCACACCCATTATTTTACAGTGCTCAAGAACACTAGATGCATTACAATAAGGGTAAATTTAACAAGGTCCCTTCCTTAAAACCTTTACAGTCTAGAGGGGTAACAAACTGGGAGTTCACAGGTTTCTACTCCTCCTTTAGCGCCTGATCCAAAGCCTATTGGTCCTCAGTTCAGTGGGCTTTTGGTACTCAGACTGGTGAACACTGGCATGTTTTGATAGATGAGAGAAGCAAAATTAGCTGAGGGTCCTAAGCCAAGTGGTCTTAGAAACCTTTCCAGTAGCAGAGGTTTATGTGAAATTATTTTTTGGGAAGAAATTTAAAGGATCATTGTATGTTTGATCCTTGTGGTATGTGGATTGGGGGTCCTGCATTTTTGTCAGAAACAGATTGAAATATGGAAATTTTATGCTGAGTGGAGATGTTATTCTTGTATTGAGAAATTTGCCCAGTAGAAGGGTAATATGAATTTTGTGCATGGTTGATTTACTGTATACACTATTTATTGGTTCATTTTGTGCTGTTAAGGAAACTCTGGATTTTCACACTAAGTAAAGTGCTGTGGAGAAAACAAGCCAATGCAAAGCTGAGGTGGGGGAGGCAGGATTTTGAGTCTTTTCCACTCCTGGGGCACTCCAGTAACTCTTTGAATAATTGTGCTGCCAATTAAAATGCTTCTGACATTCCTGTGTGAGGTCACTTAATGAAAACTGTATGTTAGGAATTTAGTGCTAAAAGAGCAGTCATCAGCTCCATATGGCAGAGCACTCACTTTTCTCTCACCTGCCCTCCCCCTACCTCTCCAAAACTCCTGTACTGCATACTTGGAGGTAGTAATCCTCAAGTACCTTCCCTTCTAGATAAACATGAGTCCACAAACTGTAATTTCAAACAATAGTTCACATAGGTAGCCCATAGAGCCATGTGTGCTTGGTTTTCAGAAAGAATGTAATGATAAATAACTGTATCCACGGGTTTGCACATCTCTCATTGATGCTAGGGCCCCGACTACGCCACACAGTTACAACCAAGCCAAGGGCCAAGGGTACAACATGCTCACCACCTGACCCAATTACAACATGGTTAAAAGCTTTTATTGTAGACAGGGTCTTCATAACTGGGTTTAAAGTCCAGGCACTCTAAGGTTCTAATCCATTTGCAGGGATAATGTTACACTACAAATTTAACCTGTATTGTGAATAGGTCACAACATGTCCTGACTCTGTTATAAACCGAGCCTACTTCCTGCTTTTAGAATTAAATTCATGGTATCTGTGTCACATTATGTTGACACGGTTTCATTACCGCAGAGCACATCGAGTCAGATGCTTAAAAGATTTAATAGCTCATCCCTTTTTACTTAGATGGTCACAATAGTAAACATCCCATTGCCAATAGAAAAGTCGGTTATGCATGCAAAGCAAAGAATTTGAATTTAACTTGCAGATGTTTGTGCATCCCCAATCACTCACACATCATTGTGTTTTTATTTGGGATTTGAAACGGCTTCCTCTACCATTGTTACAGCTTTCACACGACTGTATTATTCTATATATTTAGAACTAGCCAACCTCACAGAAAACCATCTCCTTGTTAACTGCTGTCCGAAAGGGCACAGTGTAGACATAATTATAAATATCTAGCTTCAGTTATTACATTCATCCACAACAATTCTGACTGATGCTTATTTGCTTCTGTCTAGTTTAGCCAGGACTGAGAGATATGACCACGATAATAAAATTACAAACTTCATGGGACAAGTAAAACAACCTTAAAAAGCACTCATGGAGAATCCCTGTGAGTATGTTGTGCTGTAGAAGAGATCACACTACAGCCAAAGGAAGTTAGTGAGTCTTGTGTGTCATATCTTTTTGTCAGAGGAAAAAAAGACAACAAACACATGTGATGGCCACTTAACACTGCTTAAATGGAATCAATGGGGTGACAATCAAAAGGAAATTCTAAATAGCTTGCTTGCTGCTGTTGCCAAAGGCATTACTCTTACTTCAATTTGTAAAAAGTGGGAGGGTGGGGGGTGGAGTAGTAAATTGGTTATCTTTGACCTGGAAATGATTTTGGCTCTTCACCAACAAAGGGCCTCATCCAGCCCGGTGATGAGTGCTCCCTGGAAGAAGATGAGTGGAGGATTTAATTCCATTGACTTAACTGTGTGTTCAGGGCACTCAACACCTGCTAAAAAGCTCTTGGCACCTCAGAGGCTCATAGCTGCTCCCCAACAGAAACTGACGTGCAGTAGTGTCTCCTCAGCAGAACAGGGATAAAAACTAATCTAACATCACAAGTCAAATTCAATTTGGTGCCAATTTGTGTACATCATAAAACTACCACGCACCTTGCAATTTATACTCCATAATCTCTGAGGAGATAACTGTACACTGGAATAAACGCATACTGGCAAAATACTTTGGGCAAGTTTTGCCTAGAGTCTGCTTACATTAGGCCAATTTACACTATTCGTTCCTTAGTTTCTTGAACTCTTAAGTTTACTCCCACAAATTTTAATAAAAAAGAACTGTGGTTTACCTTTAAGCAGTGACTATATTACAAAGACATGTAAAAAAAAATTTTTTGGATGCAGTTTTTAATTAAGTGAATTACAATCATTTTACACACACACTACCCAATTGACTTGAAAAATATTGCGCTCAGAACAATACTGATATTAACTGGTAGCCAGGTAATGTACACCTAGAATTAGCCTATCTTCGATGTTTGCCTTATACAATTCACACAGTCAGTGGCCTCTGTTTTAAAAGCATAATATTCCTATGTCTCTTGTCAGGACCAATTAACAAAGGCTAAAATACTTTAGTTGATGCATTTTTATTAGTGTAATAACCTGTTCACAAAATTGTTTTAAATTTAAAAGTTCCCTTATTTTGTCTTTCTGTCGTTCATACACATTAAGGGCAGAGGGGATCATTATGATCATCTCATCTGACTTCTTGCATAACATTGGTGATATTTTTTCATCCAGTTATCCAACTACGTGTCGTTGGATTTGGTGCAGGAAGTACAAGATGTCTCAGGCCTGGTCTACAAAGAAAACGTAAGTCAACCTAGATATGTCGCTCAGGGGTATGAAACATTCTTCTGTCAACCTAGCCACTGCCTCAAGGGGGTGGATTTACTACAGAAAAACTAGTCCATCCCTGTAACAAGTGTCTACAATACAAGGCTACAGCAGCATAGATGCAGCGCTACAGCTCTTGTACTTGTAATGTAGACCAGTGTCTATCTTTTCTTGTTACCTTCTTTCCTGTGTTCTACCTGTCTAATTTTTATTGTCAGCTCCTCAAGGCCTGGACTTTGTCTTCTTGCATTTATGTAAAATGCCATGCATGCAAGTGAAACTACGTGAATAAGAAATAGGAATAAAATAACCTAAATTTGGCCAAATTTAGCCTGCTCTAATGCCAGGAGATAAAGAGAGACAAAAGTTGTGAACGCCAGTAACATAGCTTACTCCTTACTTTTCCATGGCTTTCTCAACAAAAAAGAAAAAAAGAAAAGAAACAGAGCAACAGTGTTAACATAAGTAAAAAAGCAGAAAAAACCTGTTTGGTCACTAAAATCAGTAGAAATGATTTTGAATAAACCCTGGGAGCAGATTTATTCAGTTAAGATGCCACTTTCATACTCACTTTTCAAATTAAAACTGCACTTTGGCCTCAAATTAATTTATTTCTGTCCGACATTAGTGCACAAAAAGGTTTGCCCTAGACAGGCAGTCAATCATAATTTTTCTTTATCTTCTAGTTATTAAAAACAGACAAGGTCAAGTGCAATAGAGGTCAAGTTATTTTAATAGGGTATTGAAAATGTCAATCTTTCTCCATCTCCTCTCTAAAGGAGGAAAACTGATGATAGAATATTATTGGCAAATTGTTTTTGTTCTTCTTTCTGAAAATATGTATGAGCCCTGTGCTGAATTAGAAAGAGGTTTTGATTAGGGCTATCAATAAACTAAAAAAATTAATTGCGATTAATCGCGCGATTAAAAAAATTAATTGCAGTTAATCGCACTGTTAAACAATAATAGAATACCATGTATTTAAATATTTTTGGATGTTTCCTACATTTTCAAATATATTGATTTAAATTGCAACACAGAATACAAAGTGTACAGTGCTCACTTTATATTTATTTTTTATTACAAATATTTGCACTGTAAAAACAAAAGAAATAATTTTTCAATTCCTCCATTGCAAGTACTGGAATGCAATCTCTTTATCATGAAAGTTGAATGTACAAATGTAGAATTATGTTAAAAAAAAACCTGCATTCAAAAATAAAACAATGTAAAATAGGGATGTCAATTAATCGCAGTTAACTCACGCAATTAACTCAAAAAATTAATTGCGATTAATCACAGTTTTAATCGTGCTGTTAAACAATAGAATACCAATTGCAATTTATTAAAGATTTTGGATTTTATTCTACATTTTCAAATATATTGATTTCAATTACAACACAGAATACAAAGTGTACAGTGCTCGCTGTATATTCTTTTTATTACAAATATTTTATTGTAAAAATAATAAAATACTATTTTTCAGTTCACCTCATACAAGTACTGTAGTGCAATCTCTTTATCCTGAAAGCGCAATTTACAAATATAGATTTTTTTTTGTTACATAACTGCACTCAAAAACAAAAATATGTAAAACTGTAGAGCCCAAAAGTCCACTCAGTCCCACTTCTTGTGCAGACAATCGCTAAGAGAAACAAGTTTGTTTACGTTTATGGGAGATAATGCTGCCTGCTTCTTATTTACAATGTCGCCTGAAAGTGAGAACAGATGTTTGCGTGGCACTTTTGTTGCCGGCATTGCAAGGTATTTACGTGCCAGATATGCTAAACATTTGCATGTCTCTTCATGCTCTGGACACCATTCCAGAGGACATGCATCCATGCTGATGAAGCTCGTTAAAAAAAATGCATTGATTAAATTTGTGACTGAACTCCTTGGGGGAGAATTGTATGCCTCCTGCTTTCTGTTTTACTTGCATTCTGCCATATATTTCATGTTATAGCAGTCTCGAATGATGACTCAGCATGTTGTTCATTTTAAGAACACTTTCACTGCAGATCTGACAAAATGCAAAGAAGGTGCCGATGTGAGATTTCTAAAGATAGCTACAGCACTTGACCCAAGGTTTAAGAATCTGAAGTGCCTTCCAAAATCTGAGAGGGACGGGGAGTGGAGCATACTTTTAGAAGTCTTAAAAAAGCAACACTCCGACGCGGAACTACAGAACCCGAACCACCAAAAAAGAAAATCAAACTTCTGCTGGTGAAATCTAACTCAGATGATGAAAATGAACATTCATTCGTCTGCACTGCTTTGGATAATTATCGAGCAGAACAGGCATTCGCCTGGCACTGTTGTAACCAGCGTCACAAGATATTTACGTGCCAAAAACCCTAAAGATTCATATGTCCCTTCATGCTTCAACCTCATACAAGTCCAGAGGACATGTGTCCATTCTGATGACAGGTTCTGCTCGATAACCATCCAAAGCAGTGCGGACCTGACGCATATTCATTTTCATCATCTGAGGCCTGGTCTACACTAGGACTTTATGTCGAATTTAGCAGCGTTAACTCGATTTAACCCTGCACCCATCCACATTACGAAGCTATTTATTTCGACATAAATGGCTCTTTAATTCGATTTCTGTACTCCTCCCAGACGAGGGGAGTAGCGCCAAATTCGACATGGCCATGTCGAATTCGTGTTACTGTGGACGGAATTCGACGCTAATAGCTCCTGGAGCTATCCCACAGTGCACCACTGAGTGGACGCTCTGGACAGCAATCCGAGCTTGGATGCTCTGACCAGCCAATCAGGAAAAGCCCCGGGAAAATTTGAATTCCTTTTCCTGTCTGGCCAGTTTGAATCTCATTTCCTGTTTGGACATCGTGGCGAGCTCAGCAGCACTGGCAACGATGCAGAGCTCTGCAGCCGTGGTGACCATGACATCGCAGAATAGGAAGAGAGCACCAGCTTGGACTGATTGGGAAGTCTTGGACCTGATCGCTGTGTGGGGCGATGAGTCCGTGCTTTCGGAGCTGCGATCCAAAAGACGGAATGCAAAAATTTATGACAAGATTTCCAAGGCAATGGCGGAGAGAGGATACGTCCGGGATGCAACGCAGTGCCGAGTGAAAATCAAGGAGCTGCGACAGGCATATCAAAAAACCAAAGAGTCCAACGGACGCTCCAGATCGCAGCCACACACATGCCGTTTTTACGAGGCACTGCATGCTATGCTCGGTGGTGCTGACACCACCAGTGTCCGTGGACTCTGACGACGAGGTCTTATCTACGGCCACGTCGTCTGAAATTTTCGCGGACGGTGAAGAAGAAGAAGGAGAGGAGGAGGACGAGGCAGTCGACAGCGCTTTCACCACTGATTTCCCCGACAGCTAGGATCTGTTCATCACCCTCACCGAGATCCCCTACAAACCCTCCCAAAGCAGCAGCCCGGACCAGGACCCAGGTGAAGGATCGTCAGGTCGGTGTTTTAAACATTTATTTTGAATAGAATAGGCATTGGTTTGTTATCAATGTGTTTTTATTGCTTGCTTTGCAATAGGGGCTTCAGTTTTCAATCTTTTCCAAGGCAACTACTCGAATAGTCTGTCAATATGTATGGGGATAGAGGAGAAATCCCCATTGGAGATCTCCGCAAAACTCTCCTGTAGGTACAGTGAAAGCTTTTGCATCAGGTTCCCAGGGAGAGCGGCCTTACTATCTCCTCCATGGTAGGATACTTTTCCGCGCCATGCAAGCTGCAGGTACTCTGGTATCATTGCCTTGCATAGCATGGTGGCATACGGCCCCGGGGTTTGCTGCAATTCACGCAGCATGCGGTCTTTGTCTGTCTCCGAAATCCTCATCAGAGTGATATCAGTCATGGTGCCCTGGTTTGAATGGGTGTTTTTGTTAGTATAGTGACTTCTTGATTTTTCCTTTAAAGAACGACAACCGGCGGTTTGCAGACATGTGGGGGGTGGTAGCTGTGAGGCTAACCGCTGAAACTTTGCGGTGCGCAGGCAGGGAGAGTTCCCTGAACCGGCCCCGCGGAGGGGGTGGGGAGGGTAGGCCAGCCATTAAAACACAGCCGTGCGCAGGCAGGGAGAGTTCCCTGGACCGGCCACGCGGAGGGGGTGGGGAAGGTAGGCGAGCCATTAAAACACAGCGGGTCGCGGGTAGGGAGAGTTCCCGGTACCGGCCCCGCGGAGGGGGTAGGGAGGGTAGGCGAGCCGTTACAACACAGCGGTGCGCAGGCAGGCAGAGTTCCCTGGACCGGCCACGCGGAGGGGGTGGGGAAGGTAGGCGAGCCGTTAGAACACAGCGGGTCGCGGGCAGGGAGAGTTCCCGGTACCGGCCCCGCGGAGGGGGTGGGGGTGGGTGACCGTGTAGGCAAGCCGTTGTATCTGAGCAGTTTTGCCGGCATCAGGAACTGGCCACCGCTAGGAGCTGTGCTTGAAACATGGGAGTACCGCACTGCTGTGAAGTTAGGTCACAGCAGTCCAAAGGCAACGGCTTACCATGGTCTCCAGAGAGCAGTTTTCCAGTGTCCAGGTCTGCTTGTGTGATCTGAACACCAGGACCCCTGGCACTTAATACAAAGACATAATATTTAACCTTGTACTGAGTGCACATGTGATAGATAGTATGCATGGTCTTGTTCACAGGGAAAGAGTATAGGCATTGTTCGGGAAAATGTATCTTTCTGAGGAATTCACTCCCTTTCTCCCATCCCACAGTTGTGAGTGTCTCCCTCCCTACCCGTGGATCGCCCTCCCAGAGGCTTGCGCAGATCAGGCGGCGCAAAAAAAACCCCCGGGATGACATGTTTTCGGAACTGATGGTCTGTTCCCGAAATGATGCTGCACAGCGGAGAGAGGACGTCTCAAGGTCCGAGCGAGCAGTCAGCGAACGGGAGCAGAGGGCTGAAGCTTGCGAGGACAGGTGGCGGGTGGAAGACCAGCAGACGACTCAAACGCTGCTTGGACTAATGAGGGAGCAAACAGATACGCTCCGCCGCCTTGTTGACGTTCTGCAGGAACGGAGGATGGAGGAAAGGGCACCTCTGTATGTTATTTCCAACCGCCCTCCCCTGCCACAAAGTCCAATTCCCCCCTCACCCAAAGTCAGTAGAACGAGGGGAGGCAGGGGCCGCGGAAAAAATCACTCCACCCCTGCGGACTGCTCCAGTAGCAGAAGGCTCTCCTTTCCAAAAATTGAGATGGGACCTTTACTTCCCTCCAAACGCACCCCACCCCAGCCCCCGTCCAAGTTTCATCTTAAAATTTTGCTCTCCTTAATAAAAAATTGTGTTCTGAACAGTCCTGATTCCTTGACTGTCTTTCAAAGGGCTGTTCGATTTTGGGGGAGGGGAGGGGTGGTTTGTGATTTGAGACAATAGTCGCCGATAACAGGGTGGGGACAGGGGAAAAGGTTCAACAGAAAGTCACACTCACATTGCATTCACTAGGCACACTTGCCATTCTGGGAGGGGGTTTTCCTATTCTCTATGGGGGGGGGGGGCTGTCACTTTCTGGTGATGGAGGCTGGCTGCAGATCGTTGGCGGCAGGCAATAGCCTGCATGACAGATCCATGCAGCAGGGGATCAGTGGCCGCAATCCCCGGCCAAGAAGTCACACAGGCCCCCCCCTCACAGAGTTGCGAACAGGAGGGGTTGCAGGCTCCGTTGAAACAAGCAGTACACCACTGCGGACTGCTCAGGGAGCAGGAGCCTGTCATTCCCCGAGTTGGGAAGCGTCCTTTCCATCACTCCACCCACTCCCCAACCGCGGTATTCGTCCCAGTCTCAACCCTTTACCGAGAAATCATTAATAAAGAAGACGGTTTTAATAAACAATGTTTCCTTTATTATACTTTTAAAGCGGGGAATGAAGGGGGGGGGAAAGGGTGCTGGTAATTGGAGAGGATAGACAACGGTAACTGGGTAAAGAAACGGGGGCTGGTTCAGCTTCAGTTTTAACAAGCGAAACAGTCACTGGTTACCCTGCTCGCTCTGGAAGCTAGCTTTCAAAGCTTCCTGGATGCACAGCGCGTCCCGCTGGGATCTTCTAATCGCCCGGGTGTCCGGCTGTGCGTAATCAGCAGCCAGGCGATTGGCCTCAACCTCCCACCCCACCATAAACTTCTCCCCCTTGCTCTCACAGAGATTGTGGCGCACACAGCAAGCTGCAATCACAATGGGGATATTTGTTTGGCTGAGATCGGAGTGAGTAAGTAAGCTTCACCATCTCCCCTTCAGACGGCCAAAGGCACACTCCACCACCATCCTGCACTTGCTCAGCCGGTAGTTGAAGAGCTCCTTTTCAGTGTCCAGGGCGCCCGTGTATGGCTTCATGAGCCAGGGCATTAGCGGGTAGGCTGGGTCCCCGAGGATCACTACAGGCATCTCCACATCCCCAACACTTATTTTGCGGTCCGGGAAGTAAATACCTTCCTGCAGCCGTCTGAACAGACCAGAGTTCCTGAACACACGAGCGTCATGAACCTTGCCCGGCCATCCGACGTTGATGTTTGTAAAACGTCCTTTATGGTCCACTAGTGCTTGCAGCACCATAGAAAAATAGCCCTTACGGTTAATGTACTGGCTGCCCTGGTGGGCCGGTCCAAGGATGGGGATGTGTGTCCCATCAATAGCCCCGCCGCAGTGTGGAAATCCCATAGCAGAAAAGCCATCTATGATCACCTGCACATCTACCTTTGAGAGCAGCAGGTCAACGATTGCATGGGCAACCTGCATCACAGCAACCCCCATGGTAGACTTGCCCACTCCAAATTGATTCGCGACTGACCGGTAGCTGTCTGGCGTTGCAAGCTTCCAGAGGGCTATAGCCACTCGCTTCTGGATAGTCAGGGCTGCTCGCATCCGGGTGTCCTGGCCCTTCAGGGCAGGGGACAGTAACTCACAAAGTTCCAGGAAAGTGCCCATACGCATCCGAAAGTTTCTCAGCCACTGGGATTCATCCCAGACCTGCAGCACTATGCGGTCCCACCAGTCAGTGCTTGTTTCCCTGGCCCAGAATCGCCGTTCCACAGAATCAACGTGACCCATTGCCACCATGATGTCTAGGGGCCGGGGTCCCGTGCTTTGCGAGAGGTCTGTGCCCCTCTCAGAGTTCATGTCCTCGCGGAGCTTCCGTTGCCTCCTCACCCTATTTCTCTGCATCTGCCTCTGGAAAAGGTGGACGATAAGGCGCGAGGTGTTGACAACGGACAGAACAGCAGCGATAATCGCGGAGGGCTCCATGCTCGCTGTCCTGTGGTGTCCGCGCTGTCAATCACCAGAAAAGGGCGCGATGTAATTGCCCACCAGCGCTTTCACGTAGGGAGGGCGGGAGTGTGGGTCGAATGACGACATGTTCCCAAAACCACCCTCGACACATTTTTGGCCCCAGAAGGCACTGGGGGCTAGACCCAGAATTCCAATGGGCAGCGGGGACTGCGGGAACTGTGGGATAGCTACCCACAGTGCACCGCTTGCAATGTCGACGCTTGCCCCGTTAGTGTGGACTCACAAACTCGAATTAATGTCCTTGGTGTGGATTCGCACGATCGACTTTGTCAAATCGGTTTCACAAGTTCGGTTTAAGATAAATCGAACTATTCTCGTAGTGTAGACATACCCTGAGTGAGATGCCACCAGCAGAAGGTTGATTTTCTTTTTTGGTGGTTTGGGTTCTGTAGTTTCCGCATTGGAATGTTGCTCTTTTAAAACTTCTGAAAGCATGCTCCACACCTAGTCCCTCTGAGATTTTGGAAGGCACTTCAGATTCTTAAACTTTGGGTCGAATGCCGTGGCTATCTTTAGAAATCTCACATTGGTACCTTCTTTGCATTTTGTCAAATATGCAATGAAAGTGTTCTTAAAACAAACAACATGTGCTGGGTCATCATCCGAGACTGCTATAACATGAAATATATGGTAGAATGTGGGTAAACACAGAGCAGGAGACATTCAATTCTCCCCCAAAAAGTTCAGTCACAAATGTAATTAATAAATTTTAACAAGCATCATCAGTATGGAAGCATGTCCTCTGGAATGGTGGTTGAAGCATGAAGGGGTATATGAATGTTTAGAATACCTAGCACATAAATACTTTGCAATGCAGGCTTCAAAAGTGTGAACGCCAGTTCTCACTTTCAGGAGACGTAAATAATAAGCAGACAGCACTGTGTCCCGTAAATGTAAACAAACTTTTTTGTCTTCGCAATTGGCTGAAGAAGAAGTAGGACTGAATGGATTTGCAGGCTCTAAAATTTTACATTTTTTGTTTTTGACTGCAGTTATGTAAGAAAAAAAATATACATTTCTAAGTTGCACTTTCACCATAAAGAGATTGCACCGCAGTACTTGTATGAAGTGAACTGAAAAATACTTTTTCTTTTGTATGTCATTTTAGAATGCAAATATTAATAATCAATAATAATAATATAAAGTGAGCACTGTATACTTTGTATTCTGTGTTGTAATTTAAATAAATATATTTTAAAATGTAGAAAAACATCCCAAAATATTTAATAAATTTCATTTGGTATTCTATTGCTTAACAGAACGATTAAAACTGCGATTAATTGTGATTAATATTTTTAATCAGAATTAATTTTTTGAGTTAATTGTGTGAGTTAACTGTGATTAATTGACAACCCTAGTTTTGATTTTATCATCCTGAAGGCTCCATATACATGTATCTGCATACACACACATAAAACCTTTAATTTTTTAAGATGCAGCTCTTCCTGAGCCTCGTTTATTCCGTATGGCCAAACTTTAAAAGCAATTTAAATTCTGTATCTCAACAAATGCATTACTGTCAAACTGAGAAGCAGAAGTGGTACCACTTCATTTTCTTCTATTATATTAATCTTTGGTGAGAAACTGGAATAAAACTAGTTCCAGAAAAATCTGCTACCATTCAGATACAACATAAAACAATTCATAGTAGGTGCAAAGAAGGCCATTTATGTCATGATGGGTTTGAAAGAGCTTTTTCCAAGACTTTCTTTCAAAATAAGTTAAAGAAGCTATTAGGTGCATGATGAACTCCAATATGCATTTTCTCCTTGGTCTTTGTTGCATTCACCTCCCTTCATTTTAAAAATGATTGTCAAGCTAGCAATTTATTTACATTGTCATGTAGAGAAATTAACTGTCTGATTAACAGATACTAAACTTTCCAAGGACCAGATCCTGGATAGTGCACCTTCTTAACTTTATGTATCTAAGTAGTTCGATTGATTTCTCTAGGAATACTTATGTATAAAGTTAAGCTAGTGCATAAATGTTTATAGGACTGAGGCATAAAGTGGTAAATTGAACCTCTTTAAAAGATACTTTGGACTGAAGTCTGAAAGGTTAAAGAAAATAATTTGTTCTGAACTACGTTTTTCAACAACAAACCCTTAAGAGGAAAGAATGTCACCAAAGACAGAAAAGCTATATTAAACAGTCTTCAGCTAATGACGTGTGTTCAATCTAAAACAGGAAAGAGTTTATTAATTTTACAGGCCTCCTTTCTAGTAATACACCCACTCACCTTCCTAAGTACTTCACCAAAGTCAGTCTAGAGTACCTCTTGTGTTACATAGAACAATATAGTTCCAAACAGGGTGTCATTCACAGACAACTACTGGACTAGTTTTCTTAGGAAACATCAGATTGGTGCCAACATTTTCAGTACCATCTTTGTTACACATCCCCATCCATTAGAATATGGAGAACATACCGGGTTTGAGTAATACAAGATATCAACACTGGGCCGACCTGGTGCCTAATGACAAAGTTCTCTACTTCCTTGGGGAAACCTTGGTTCGCTACCCAGTCTCTCGTTCTTCGGGTTGGAAGGGGATAAGGGTGCTGTCCTATACTGTTCAACAGTAACCTCTCTGACCACCTAAGAAGTGGGACTGATAAACGTCTAAAGGAAAGTCCACTTCCGCAAACAAAATAGTAGCTACGATGTGGGATTTTGAGAGTGGAAGATGTAAAACAGGTGAGATGTCCCCAGTAGTTTTGAAAAGAACATGGAGGTTTCCCAGAGAAATCAAACTGAGGTTGGCAATTGCTTCTGAATTTTGTCAGTAAAAAGTGCTAACTAATGCCTTCATAGGAAAGTAGATCGATTTTAAGTTTTAAATTATCACTGGTTTGGGATCCCAGTATTTTTCAGCCATCACTTTGCAGTTGTGATGATTTTAAAAACTCTGTTCTCAGCGCTCACACTATTTGTACAAGTCTCATGATTTTGAGCCTGACTATAGGCCTCTCACAGGACACTTGCAATAGGTCAGGATTTCTGCTTGAGTTCTACTTGAGCTGCACTCCCCGGCTCCAGAGGCTAAAGCTGGGAACCTGAACTGCAGGTGTTGGGCTGCCACCAGCAGAAGTCACCGCTCTGTTTACTGTGACGTCTCTGCTTGTACAGCTAATCCAGGGCACGAAGAGCCACAGGAGCCCTTCCTACCCCCACTATTTCTCACCCCTACTTGTGTTATATTGGACTGTGGTAGAAGAGCCAAGGTGAGCAATGTGCGCCAGAGGAGCTGGGAAGGAGGAAAGAGTCACCGAAGTCCATGCTTCATCTTCTCCAGCCTACAGGGAACCAGCACCAGCATGGCTGCTCTTAGCCCATCATATCCCACTGCTGCTGAGCTGTTTAGAGGGGAACTGGGCACAGATATGGTCAGGCAACGATAGAAGGAGTAGGGCAGGGGCATGTAGGAAGAGTAGAGGCCATTGAATAGAAGAACTGCAGGGGGCAGGGCACATAGGCTGGAGCTGAGGACAATGCTTGGTTACTACAATAAAGTTGAACAAGTGGAATTTTATTAAACCCTATGCATGGCTCTGTCCATGTGGCTGAGTTGCTTCCACCCTAACTCTTTACAGTCCCTGTTCTACTGGTGGCCCCGAAACAAAACAGTCTCTGAGATCTCTGACTCCAGTTTCACGGATGATACATCCTTTCCTATTTTAATATAAACAACATTGAAGACAAATAATTGACACCCAGGTCCCCATTTGTACAAATCTGACAATCTTTCTGAGAACTTCCTCTGCTCTTCCACATTGAAATGCTCTCAAATGTGCTCTCAAATGTGGATCAGCTTGCTACATTCCTTGCAAAATGTTGTCCTAGTGCGGGGCACTTCTCCTTTACCCACTTACGCTCGCTATGGGTATGGAACCCTGGTCACCTGCTCTCCTTTGCTGTCGTCTCACTGCACGTACTACTGGGGGTGTTGTGCCTCCTAGAGCTTCCATCCTCTCTCTTGAGTCTTCAGCAGCACGCCCCATGTCTAAGCATCTGTCTGTGAGATTGCCTTCCCAGAGCAGCTGCTCCTGCAGCTGGTGATCCCAAGTGCCACAGACTATCGTGCTGCAAATCAGGAAATCTGTCATGTCCCCAAAATTGCATATAGCAGCCTGCATATGTAAGGTGGTAACACAGGAGTCTATCCTCCCCCAACCCTTTGGATTGGTCTCTAGTAAAAAAACCTGTGTCACTCAACAGTTTCTTCTGCTTTGGGGAGCAATGGTTCCCCAGGGCTCCTAAGACTGCTGTGAGGCAAGGGGCAGTAGAGAGCTTCAGAGTGCTGCAGACCCCTCTGTCTTGTTCCCCAATAAGGTAAAGTAACCATAGGCGCCAACTCCATGGGTGCTCTGGGATTCAAGCACCCATGGAAAAAAGCACCCTCGGGGCCGCCGATCAGCTGTTTGACAGCCACAGGCGCCGACTTTCTGTGGCGCCGGTGGGAGCTCACGCCCAGCGTCGGGGGCGGGGCCCCGCCGCCGATGCCGGGGGGACGTTGCGGGGCCCCGCCCCCGACGCAACGTCACCCAGCGTCGGGGGCGGGGCCCCGCAACGTCTCCCGGTGCTAAGGTAAGATGGTGGTGGGCCCCGGGGTTGGCGGGGAGCTGGCCGCGGGTCCCGGGGATGGCGGGGAGCTGCCAGTGGGTGCGGAGCACCCACCAATTTTTCCCCGTGGGTGCTCCAGCCCCGGAGCACCCACGAAGTCAGCGCATATGTGACAGCTGGTGGGAAGCACTGGAGGAGGGCGGAGAGCAGCAAGTGGCAGGCAGGCAGGGTGCCTTGCGGGAGGGAAGGAGCAGGTCCTCTGACACCAGTTCCACTGATCATAATACAGGATGGGGTCCAAGGAAGATGCTGAAGTGGGGTGGGTGTTGGGTGTTTATTGCTTTCTTGCATTTCAAGTGGAGTTTCCTGAAATATGTGTGCAAAATTTTCCCAAGGAGTTCAAAAAGCAGAAGACGGACCAAAAAGAAAAGTGAGTTTAAAAAGAAAAAAGAAATCCAATATTTTCAAACTCATGGGGTTGGCAGTACTGTAAAACATTTATTTTCTTTTATTAAATAAGAAATTGATTGTATTGCCTGTGCTTGATTCTATATCACATGCTTGAACATGGTGGTAGAAATATACTACATCTAGCATTAGCCATAATTTCCTGCTTTGAAATTTGGTCTCCTAGATTCTTTCAGCTTTGAACTCTCAATGACCTACATATTGTACTGCGTCCTCATTTACCTTGCAAAAGCATTTCAAATATGTGCTTCCCAAACATGAAACCACAAAGAACTCTAAGTAGTATTCAGTAGGAAACTTCCTTCTGTGGATTAAATCTTCAAGCCAAGTCTGTTGCAGATGCTGTGAAAAGGCACTCACACAAAGTGGTTCTAGACTTCCCCTGCCTCCCATCTGCTTCCTTGTTCCATATGTTATTATATTTGTACTGGAGATTGCAAGAAGGAAACCCACATGGAGTTACAACATTCAAAGGAGTCATGGTTTAATCCTATGAAAAGTGAATTTCTGCTTCCGAAGTTACAGCACATACACCCAAGTGCATCGAGTTCTATGGCAGCTAACATTAAGGCTTTTGTATTTTTAAAACATCTTCTCATCTAAGGGTCCCAGGCCTAGATTTTCCAAAGGTGACTAATAATTTAAGGTGAATAACTTGAGATCTCTTAAAGGGGACAGATTTTCAGACGGTGTTGAAATTCAAGCCTCTTTAAAGGGGTATCAAGTCAGGCACCCAAAATCACTAGTTACTTTTACAAAATGCAGACCACAAAGCACTTATCTAACTCAAAGAGGTTGTCTAGTAAAAATTTATTTCTGTATGTATTAGCCCCATTTTACAGATGGGGAAACTGAGGCACAAAGTAATTAACTGTACACTGTTTTATTTTTTTAACAATAACAACAAAATAATTTCTCACAAGTGGTAGCAATCTTGAGACTTAATGTAGACAAGGTGCTGGTGGCCACCAGAGTTTTAACTGCTATGTCATCTAGATGTGCTCCTAGTAGGTCTGGTTAAAATGTTAGTACCTGGTCAGGACTAGTACTCCTATCAATGCTTCTACCACTTACCTTCCATGTCTTATGTACAACACTCCCTATTGATACAACTGTGATGGGCTGGCATCCCATTGCTACCCTCTGCTCCGTCTACACAGATTTGGAGACCTTCAATTTAGACACCCCAGTGCAATTTATTTACAGTTTCAGTTTCTCCTCAGTTTTCTGCGGAGGAGAGGGAAGAGATCTCTCTACCAAGAGACCCTTCCTGGTTCTGGCTCTGCTAGCTTGTCTCTTTCCTTTGCACTTCCTTCCTGTACTTCTTATACCTCCTGAATTAATGGGCCAATTTGCTCATTAGTCCTCCCTCAGCTCATTCAAATCCATTAATTAGGCCTCATCAGGTCAACCCTAGAAGGGAATTAATTGGTGTTTAAGTGACCAGAGTACTGGCCCAGCTGTTGGTTCCCAACACTTGTCACAATACTCCAGAATGATATTAGCCTTTTTTGTGACTGCATCACATTGTTGACTCTTTCAATTTGGGATCCACTATAACCCCCAGATAATTTTCAGCAGGGTTACTGCTTCTCCTCTAGCGGGGTCCCAGAGTTAAGGCTCCAGCCTGAGCTTGAACGTCTACATGGCAATTTTATAGCCCTAAGTCTGAGCCTCGCAAGCCAGAGTCAGTTCACATGGGCCAGATGCTGGTGTTTTACTGCATCATAGACATACTCACGGAGAAACTGACAACTCTCCTGAATGTTTTTCCTCAGATTTTTTCTCCAAGAAATATTACCTACTAGTTCTCTGAGTTTGTTAAAATCTGCTTTTTTGAAGTCCTTTGTTCTTATTCTGTTTCTCACACTCCTTCCATTCCTTAGAATCATGTAATCTATCAGTGGCAGATTAGTCACTGGGTTAACAGGGTCCATGCCCAATTGTGGGTCCCGGAAAAATGGGCACCCCCACACCCCAACCCTGCTCCCCAGCAGGAGCACCAGGCTGGCAGAGTCGGGAGAGCCCCCTTGCCCCGACCCCACTCCCTGGCAGGAGTGCCGAGAGGGCAGCGGGGGAGCGACTGCAGTCAGAAGGGCTGGGGAGGGGCCCCCCTCTTGTCCTGGTCAAGGGCCCTACAAAACTGTAATCTGCCTCTGTAATCTATCATTTCATGATCACTTTCATCCAAATTGCCTTCAACATTCAGATTCACAACCAATTCTCCCTGTTAGTCAGAATCAAGTCTAAAATGACTCTCTCCCTGGCTACTTCCTCCACCTTCTGAAACAAAAAGTTGTCCCCAGTGCATTCCAAGAACTTACTGAACTTTCTGTGTTTTGCTGTATTACTGTTCCAACGGTTGTCCTTCTGGACATTGGAACAAGTGTATAAGAGTTATGTATAAGGCAACACCTCCTCCCTTTTTCGCCTGCCACTTCATCTGAATTCACACCCACAAATAAAATTATTAATATTGAACTTCTTTAAAAAATAAGAAGGGCCAACCTGTCAAACGTGATTTGAGCAGCGTTTTTATCAAGGTGAGGAAATCTACAGCAAAGTTGTTTTCATCTAATTTGTATCAATGTGACTGAATTGGTGCAAGTTTCATGGATGCAGAGCATCCATACTAGTTACCCAGTTTCAGATGCACACAACCCTCCTTACAAGCATTGCAGGGCCTGTGGATAAGTGTGCCTGTCCCACAATTCCTGGTACAGCTCCTTGCTTCCGATACACAATGTCTACAGAATAGGGTGCCTATCTGCCATGCCAGGGGTCTCAACACACGGCCTGCGGGCGAGTTATTTCCTGCAGCCCACCATAGGCGCCGACTCCACTGGCACCCAAGCTCCAAACATTACTGAGGGTTTATATTTTATTAAAAACCCTCTTTGCATTACAGTTTTTTAAAAGTTAATACATTGACTTTCAATATAATACTATATTACTCTTCATTTTTTTCATTTTTGACTATATTTTTGTATCATTGTATGAAAAGGTTTCAGTGATGCGGCCCTCAGGCCAATTTACTAGTTCTCATGGGGCCCTCGTGGTATTTGAGTTTGAGATCCCTGTGCTATGCCCTCAGACTATTCATGCCGATGGCTTGTTGAAAAGTGACCAGTCTCTCCTTGAGTTGTTGCCAGATCCACTCTGGGCCTATCAGTTCAGTGTTTATGGTGATGAGCGCCCTTATCTTAGGTGTCAGTGCATGTGCAGATATGGAACTTTATTATATTCTTTTCTTTATATGTCCGGTAATTATGTGTAATTGCATTTGTTCATTTTCTCTTTTCTTGTTTTGTATCTGAATTAAGGGCTTCCCTCATGTTTAGGTTTTCACCTTGGATAGCAAAACACAAGTTGTCTGGGCCCTGAGGACGCAGTGGTAGTCAGATTAACTCAGAGCAAGTGCAGTCACAGTGTTGTTGGGAACACCTTTGCACTATGACATGAACTTGTGTGTGGAGGTGGGAGATGTTTTATGGGTTTGCTAAGGGGTTGCCATGGTGGTTGCATCATTAAAATGCTCTTGCATAAGCAAGACTAGACAGAGGGAAGGGGACGGGTAGGGTGACCAGATGATAAGTACAAAATATTGGGACCACCACAGGGGGAGCTCCTTTTCAATTGTTACACTCACCTGGCGGCACTTCGGCGGCGGTTTCCTTCAGTCCCTGACGGTCTTCAGCGGCACTTCGGCGGCGGGTAATAAGTCTTGTCGCCGAAGAAGTACCTGCCGCCAAAGGGCTGCCAAAGACCATCAGGGACTGAAGGACCCGCTGCCGAAGTGCCGCCGGGTGAGTGTAACAATTGAAAAGGCGCTCCCCAACCTGTCATCGCCTCCTAACCACAAAAAAAAAAAGGGAGTGCCCGAAACAAAATATCGGGACAAATGGCGTCCTGACCGTACTTCATTCGGGACGTGGGACAAAATGCTCGATATCGGGATGGGTGAGAGGCCAAGTTAAACTGAGTTGCCTAATCAATAGGGTTTTTTGCTTGAAGCATGGATACCAAAATATACTCAGGTTTCGTGGTGACAGGCATGGTATAAGAACCTCATTAAATAAAACAGATTGTGCTTCCTGGGACTATATTTAAACTGCTATTTATTTATACCTTTTGTTTTGTTGTTTGGTGTTCTCTAATCATCTTAAAATAATAGTTTATATGGGTCTGTAATGCTACTCTGCCTTCTCATAAAAACACAACTAGCTAACTTCCTATCTAAAAGATTTTCATCACAGAGAAAAAAAGTGAGGAAGAAGATGTAGAAGGAGAAAATTGTTCCAATATATTTAAAAACCTTTCAGAGTTTTGTTTACACATAGAAAAAAGAAAAGAAGATGTATAGAAAATCAGCAGCAACATCGTTAATTGAACATGTGCCATATTTACAGCTGTTGTTAGTAACCACTTGGGCCTCTTTACCCCTGGCTGACATTAACCAGGCTCAATGTATTTTCTTACAAGAGCACTTCATTCTGCAGCCTCTCAAAGAAAGGGTGTGGAACGGTCGCTCATTTTGAAGAGATTTAGCACTAAATCTTAGGAACTCTTCCTTTCTTGGAAGTTCTGAAGAAGATTTCTTCCTCTGCTACCTCAACCACACACTCACTCCCCACTTCCTGACCCCATGTAACCACCATTCTTATGAACAGGACACCCTTCGAGCCACAATCCTTTAATGATCTGCCGAAGTCATTACTGAACATGTTAAAATGAATCTTCAGACTAGAAAGATGAGGTCCCTTTAAGGGAGCCAGAAATTTTAAACTCTACCCCATTTGCTTAGTAGGTAGATTTAGGATGACTACTGTTGATGGATAGAGTTCTCTGGATGCATGTGGATGTTAGAACTAGGCTTTGCATCTCTTAACCTAAAGACATGGTGTGATAAGGGACAAGGCAAGTTGGAACAAAAGCTAGAGCCATTGTAGTATATTGTTAACAATAAAATAATACTTTGCATATACCTATCAACTTTCATCCAAAATTTTAATGCATTTGACCCACACTAATAAAGTCTTATAGGGCTGGTCCACACTAACCCCGCAGTTCAAACTAAGATACGCGACTTCAGCTACGTGAATAGCGTAGCTGAAGTCGAAGTATCTTAGTTCGAACTGAAACACACTTACCTCAGGTCCACGCGGTGCAGGCAGGCTCCCCCATCGACTCCGCGTACTCCTCTCGGCGAGCAGGAGTTCCGGTGTCGATGGGGAGCAGCTCTGGGATCGATTTATCGCGTCTAGACAAGACGCAATAAATCGATCCCAGAAGATCGATTGCTTACCGCCGAACCCGGAGGTAAGTATAGACGTACCCATAATATCACTGTGAAGTAGGTAGTAAGCCCATTTTACAAATGGGGGAACAAAGGAACACAGGGCTTAAGTTACTTGCCCACGGTCACATAACAAGTCAGTGGCAGAGCTAAGACTAGGATCTAAGAGTCCTGCCTTCCAGGCCTGTATTTAGTCCACTAGATGACATTTCTTTACTTTATCCTAGTGCTGCAGTGAATAAAGTGGAAAAAAATCTGCTAATCTATCTCGGTAGTGTTAGTCCCTGGGAGCCTGCTACTACAGTATATACTTCATGCTTGCTTTCCAGGGGTATTTCTCCCAGCAGAATCACATCCACTATTAATATACAATGACCCACAATGTATGCATCTGATTTCTTCCACCACTCTTTTAAGCATCTAACTTTGCTAATAGTTCTGCAAGGGCGTGGAAAGAAAATTCTAATGGACACAGAAGTAGAAAGTAAAGGGACTATTATGATAGAAGGGCACTAGTCCTTCTCTAGTGAGGTCTGGAACTATCTTGCATTATAGACCCAATATCCAACCTTGCCAACTTTCTCCATTAACAAACCAAACCCTCTGAAATTTCAGACACCGCATCTCATCCCAGGCTAGAATTTTTCCAGGAATTTTGGAATACATATGTTCATATAAATACACCTCTCCAAGTGCTACAACATGTAAAACAAAACAAAAAGTCTAAGGAGTCCTCTTATGGTATGAATATTTTTAATCCTCTTCAAAATACATGTAAGCCATTATTACAATCAGGTTAGGTTTTGTTAATTGATTTTTAATTATGATGCTAAAAATAAATGATGTATGTGTGCTCCTAAGGGATGGATCTTTTAGAAAGTTTTATTTTGGGGTTTTACACATGTAACCCCCAAGGAGATTGGGACTGTCTACTGGCAGCTCAGGGAGGGAGCAAGCCTGGGAGCAGCAAGCCCAGAAGGGAGCGGGGGGAAAGCGGAGCGGCGGCACCTCGGCGGAGGGGAGGAGGCTGGCCACTGGAGCCAGCGCCTCATACGCAGCATGCAACTGCCTAGGGCACCACGAAATTTGGCCATGCATGGCAGGAGTGGCCTCGCTCCGCCCAGCCCCGTGCGAGGGCACTATTTACAAATTGGCAGTTGCCAGACGCACAGTGGCCCACCCGGCCTTGTGCTGCCAGCATGCCCCTTCCCCTCAGGCACTGGCCCATGCCACGCCACCCAGCACCCCTGCCCCAGCCCAGCACCCCACAGGTGCCAAATCCGTGGCTGCTCCGGAGCTGGAGAGGAGCCCTCGGCCAAGAGGGGCAAGTGATGGCCGGGGGCGGGAGGAGGAGCCAGTGGGCTAGCGGGGTCTCAGGGCGCAGTGCAAGTGGAGCAGGCCAGGGCCCCTTCTGAGCATGGGTCCTGCTCCATGGCGCCACTGTAAACCCGGTACTGCTCTGGTGGAGTATGAATTAACCTATAGGACAGTTTAATACAAGTTGTAATGATGTATGCCAGCTGCAGAGCTAGTATCCAGTGTCTGCAGATATTATGCCATAAATTATGCATACAATTCCACTGAAAATGTTTCACTGGACAAATAGCAAACTGATGAGAAAAATCTTGTTTTGTTTTTAAGGGTGAAAATGAAAACCCAAAATGTTCTATGCTAGCAAGTAATCGGCTTGCAGCTAGATAAATGGATCAAGACTCCCTCAAGTGGTCCTTGAAATATAGCTCTCACCTACTCAAAAGCTAGATCAGACTCCCTGCCACTGAACCAGAAGCTAGGTACAAATAATCTTTTTTTAATCCAACTGAAAACATCAAACAATGGAAATGGGAAACCACTGAATATTAAAACATAACAGATTATCATGGGTTCACACTCCTGAGAAACGGGTACTAAAAGAAATACCGTTTCTCTGTGACTAATGCCCAATTTGCCCTAATATAAAGCAGATAGGTGCAAAGTGAACTACAATGCAGTTCCAACATAGCTTTTTGTTAGTTTCCATCAGTTTCTGCAGACGCTGTTCATAGTAGGTTTATAAATACCCTGCATTTCACAAAATAATACTCTTTAGCTCTTGTATTGTGTTTCATTTTTTGCTTAAAAATGAAAGTTTTCTCCTCCACCCTCCCCCAGTGTAGTTAATCTCTTTAAATCCATAAATATAGCAAATTGGATTCATTCAATCAGTTGAAAGGCAGAAAATGAAATGAATTGTTTGACATTGGCAAGTTGGATGGACAACTGGAATAGTGACCGTATGGTGTCTTATGTATATTGTGTGCGTGATTTGGGGAGTATAGTAAAAATGTATAATCAGTGACAAACAGAAAATGGAAATAGTGTTATTGTTTTTTATTAGATTAGTTGAAGGTTTGTTTTTGTTTTTATTAGGAAGGGAGGTTTAGTGAGTGACAATTGTTCTCCCCCAAACGTCATATCAGAAATCTGCTTTTAAACATGTCGGTACTTAAAGAGAAGCAAATTGTTGTGTTATTATTGAAAGTGATTGAAATGTGTGTTATCATCAAAATGTCATGCTACAATTTGTTTTACAAACGTGAAATGTAAATTTGTCTTGTCCAAGGTACAGCATGAATGAATGAAGAGGAAGTTTGGGTATTTTAGGAATGATTAGTCCTGCAGTGTTTATTTGAGTATTGTTTAACAAATGGAAGGAGGGCTATATAAATAATTCCATTTTAGTACAGTATACATTGAAAAGGGCTTTATCAAAACAATTTCCCGCTTCTCATATAGAAAAATCTTACTTTACATCCTAAGATATTTTAGGTTTTTTTGTTTTTACATATAACAAAACAGTTTAAGAGGATTTGATTATACCCTTTTTGTCAATTAATATTTGTATGGGCTGCTTTGAGATGGCTAGTTCTATTTAAAATAATTTGAAACTGAAAGACAAACATTTTTTAATAGGGAGAGAAGTGCTTCAGAAGGATCTTAAAATTAGAAAAACGATTTAGTATAGAGGGGGAAAAACTCAATACCTCTCTGCAGCGTTGGTCAGGAGGGTGGATTCTCTCTCTATATATATATACAAAAAAAAGGGAAGATTTTCTAACACAAAGTTTGGAACCCTAGGCTAGAGTGAGGCTGCAGTACACATATGGAGAGGCAGAAACGAAGATGCCTAGAAAACTTATACTGCAAAAATTTAGGTGCGGAGAGTGTTTAGGCACCTACAGGGTTTCGTGGCAGCTGAGCAGGGATTTTGTAAATCTCAATGGG
The DNA here is from genome assembly GCA_037349315.1 of Chelydra serpentina. Taxonomy (NCBI): domain Eukaryota; kingdom Metazoa; phylum Chordata; order Testudines; family Chelydridae; genus Chelydra; species Chelydra serpentina. The sequence continues at coordinate 129,717,089 of JBAIAC010000004.1, forward strand.
GCCTGATTTAGGAGTTAGTCCTTTTGTGATTCTAGCCTGAGTCTTTAGCTAAGGTGTTATAATTGCAAAGAAAACCTTCAGAATATGACCTGAGTGAAACTGATGCAGAGAAGAGATACCTGATGCAATAGCTCTGAAGTTTTAAGTGCTCCATTCATTTCAATGGGTGTCAACTCAGGGCATGGCTACACTGGAAACTTCAAAGCGCTGTTGCGGGAATGCTCCTGTGGCAGCGCTTTGTAATGCGAGTGTGGTAATCCATGAGGGGATTAGCTCCGGTTCCCAGCGCTCGGAGCCTGTCCACACTAGCGCTTTAAAGCGCTCAGACTTGCTGCACTCAGAGGGGTGATTTTTCACACCCTTGATCCAGCAAGTTAGAGCACTATAAAATGTAAGTGTAGACACGCCCTCAAATGCCGGTGATGTTCCTTTAAATGTTAACATTGTTATTTAATAAGTCTGTCAATTAATCAATTACAAGAAAAAGTCAGCTGACTGGAGCCCCACAAAAAACCTTTTATAACAAGACTTTACAGTGAACAGAGATGGAGTTACGGGATTGGATGGAAACCATGCAAAAGTGGGTGGTTTCACATGGCTTGCACCCGAAACCAAGTAAAATTTGAAAATTTTGAATTAGTTTCACTTTGAGTTTTGGGTGCGGCCAAATCTGAAGTCCAAGCAAACTTCAGCAGGTATGAATCCATTTGAACAGAAATGGAGAAAAGGTTCCAATGAATGTGTACATTGAAACCACTAATTTCAGCACAGCCCTCTCTGTCAGTTACTAAGGGCTTGTCTACACTACAGGTTATGCTGGTATAATTTATGTTGCTCAGCAGTGTGAATAAGCCACTCCCTGAGGGACAGAAGTTACACCGACCTAAGCACTGGTGTGACCAGTGCTAAGTCGGCGGGAGGGCTTCTCCCACCGACTTACCTGCCGCCTCTCAGAGAGGTGGTTTTAGTCTTCACCAGACATGCCACAGCGGTGCATTGTTGTAGACTAGTCGTAAGGTTCTGTCTCAAGAGCCCTAATTGTAACAAGTGACAGTCTCATTTTGCTATCTAACAAACAGATACCCTACAATAACTTATATAATCATGGACTGTGTACAGCTCCCAGGAGCACTTTAAATCCTATGTCATCAGTGCTGCTGGTCGAATTTTACCAAGATCTGTGCAGCCTGGGATGAGGAGCTTTTAAAAAAATTACTTTTATCATTAATAAAGTGTGGTTTTGAAATTTCAGAAACAACAATATTTTTATTTAAATACTACTGAGCAAAAATAGCTCATTTTGTTATAATTATAGGGCAATAATTGTTCTGCTGATTTTAAATCATATGCCCTCCTCACGGAAAGTACCTTAAAAACTATTGGCTAGAGCTGGTTGAAAAATTTCAATCTGAGTGTTTTTCCATCAGAAAATACTATTTTGTAAAAAATGAAACTTTCTGTGAGCACGTGTTGACTTTGATACAATTTTGTTTAGGAAAAAAATCAAAATGAAATGTTTTAACCATCAAAATGGCACTTGCAACAGGACATTTTGATTTTTTGTTTTGAAATGAATTAGTTTCTAAATGCTATATTTATAATAAAAAATAAATTTAACAACTCAGAAATTAAACATTTTGATTTTATCAAAAACAAAACATTTTGACTGACTCCAAATTAATTCATTTTCCAAAAATTTTGTTGTGGAAAATTTTGAAAGTCTGTCTGTTCCAATTTGGAAGAAAAACAAATTGTGGAATTCCCTGTGAAACAGAAATTCCAATTCTTGCACAGTTCTACTGATGGCATATGATCACTCTGACTAAAAATAGTCTACATTGTATTACAGAAAAAATCGTAAGATTGAGGAAAAAACAAAAAAACAACAAAAAAAACCCCAAAGAAAACAAAGAACAAAATCTATTTTGGGATAGTAAGTTAGATGACTACTGAATATTTTCCTTACTAGCAAAAAGTTTCTACTTCTACTTTTCTTTTCTTTTTATCTTTTTAGGTGCAGTCTGAGGATTTGCCATACTCCTCATCTCCACTTGGTGGCATTTCAGAGCTGCTGGCTATTTAACTAAAGTAGCTGGTGTGTAAAAATAAAGTTCTCGATCAACATGTTATTTTTGAATTACAGAACTATATCAAATCAAATTTCCTGAAAGATTCACCTAAACCATACAAGGCTTTATTCTGGCTACTGTCATATAATACTGCCACTTTTGTTATCTAGATCATTTTTATCTAACATTCTTTTTCAGGATGAATACCTTTACCCTGAAATACTCTTACCTTTCAACACATGTTAATGTTGTGTTAATATTAATGAATTTCATACACACAGACTTAGAAATAGGCTTGGCAGAATTCAAATTTTTTAAAATTTCAGTGTATAAAATTAAGGCTTATTTTAAAGCACTTTTAAAATTTGTAACCATTTATATTTTCCCAGTTGTGCAAAATTATGGGTTTTAAGCATTTTTTCCTGATTTTTATCTATTTAAATGTCCACAGTTACAGGAAATTATGGGGGAGGTTCAGATGATAATTATTTAATGACAGTAGACATTGAGATTCAAAAAGTTAAAGCTTTATAACAATTTAAACACAAACTGTCAACATCACTCTTCAAAATATACAAAGTAAATATCCTTAAACTCTAGTAAGTTCTCAAGCAGCATTTTTCTTATTTTGCCTGTCTGTACATTTCAATTATTATTGATGGAAATATTTTTCATCGGTTTATATACTGACAGTGAAATCGATGTTTACTAATGTTTACTGATAATCTAATCCAGGGGTAGGCAACCTACTTAAAACATTTTAAAACTTTACATACAACAATAGTTTAGTTATATATTATCGGCCTATAGAAAGAGCTTTTCTAAAAATCTTTAAATGTATTACTGGCACGAGATACCTTAAATTAGAGTGAATAAATGAAGACTCGGCACACCACTTCTGAAAGGTTGCTGACCCCTGATCTAATCCTTCCAAGCCTACTCATAAAGTAGAAAGATTAAAATAGCCAAAGCATGAAATAGTTGTGTGAAACAGGGGGATCCCAAACAAAATTCAGTATGAAAACTCACTCAAACTTTCAGATCCGGCTCTGAACCAGATAAAGCGAGGTACTTTAGCACATGAGTAGTCCCACTAAAGTTAGGCACACACTTAATAGCTTCTTGAATCGGTATCTGTGACTTGAGGTTACCTCTAGCATGAAACACAAAAGAATATTTACATTTTTCCTTTTAAAAAAGAGAGACGAGGTTCAAAAATAAGAATAGGATTTTTCTTTTTATAAAGAGGTAAAGACCAAAATAATTAAAATATATATAAAAACAGGCGGAGAGTGAAAATATCAAAATGATTTTACTATGGGCTTAAACTTTCACTTCCATCTGGCATTGGTTAGGCAAGTGCTGAGCTGAGACATTTTCTCCTGCCAAGCCCTTTTTGTTCTCATCCTCATGCTCACCTGTGGCATCCTGTCTGAGACCTTCACTGGAAGCTCTCGGGGTTGACACTGTCTTTGTTATTTTTCTGCACAGTGCCTGACACAAGTGGGCTCTTTGATCCTTGAGGGGAGTCCTTAGGCACTACTGAAGTACAATGAGTGACTTTCAAGTTGTTGCACACAGCTGAACTATTTAATTGTATAATTTTATTCTCCTTCCCCTGCCCCTCCACCTCCATTATGTTCACATGTTGCCTCCTGTTCTCAACTAGATTGTAAGAGCTTCAGGGTTGGGACTGTGGCATACATTTGTACAGTGCTTAGCACAATGGGTTCCTGATTCTGATTGCACCCTCTAGAATACAGGAATAAAAATAATGTCATATTTCCAAGAAATGTTGCAAGACTAAACTTCTCAGGTCAGAGGCTCTGTCTGCCAGACAATGTGCTTTCTACTTTGATTTCTGCTCCAGCCTTAAGCAAAATCAGTTTGAAACGGAGTGTTTTATAGATTTAAAGACCCAGGCCCAGTCAGGAACAGCCCTAGCCATTTTCCTGGCCCAGACAGAAGAAAATGTTTTTACCCCAACCTCCCTTCCCAGGTGGCTAAGCCCAAAAAACTCCACACACAACATCTAGAAAAAGCTGAGCAGCACAGCAATTCAGTACCCCCTGGAAATTCGCACCCTGGGCCATCGCCCTGCTCGTCTGGCCCTAATACCAGCCCTGGACCCCATCTTAACTAAGCTCCTGATCACATGCAAAATGCCCAGCGTGTGCACCAGTCCTAGCTTGGCTGTGAGCATGGGTGGCAGGACTGTACATGGTACATCTCTGAGCACGCACTGCTGAAGATTTAGGTCACAACGTACAGTTCTCTAAATTTCTTAACTATGTAAACATTTATAAAGAGCAAATTCTCTCTCCGAAGTTAGTCAGCAAGGCTAACCCTCTCTTCCTGCTACTTGCTTTGCTCTGGTATTATCTGCATTAGCACATTCATTTCAAGCAAGAGCTTTATTTAAAAACCCTCTATGTCTCACTTGCCTGACTTGTGCTTAAAACCCACTTATATGGGCAGAATCATTCCTCCTCCTTTTCCAACTCTCAACTGCTGCATTTTTAATTACAACAGCTTTCAGTATGATAGTTTTTGTCCCTTATTCAGTCAGAATTCTCCACTCTCCCCGTGAGCTAAGCTCCATGTACGGTGCTCTTCTTTGTCCTCTGAGGCACTGGAATGGGGTGGAATTAGAGCATTCCATCCACAAAGGCTGCCCATTTAGAGCTCAGCAAGCAAAAACATTTTGCTGATGCCATTGGAGGGAAGTCCTGGCCTCTTTCATGATGTGAGTGACTGGGCTTTCAGTGATTACCAGTAAATCACTAAGGTCCTAATCCAAAGCCAATTTAAGCAACTTTCTGTGTACTTAAATGAGCTTTCATTCCGGCCCTGAGGCAAACACTTCCACTATGTCTACACTACAAGTTAGGGGTGCGATTCCCAGTTCGCACAGACATACTCGCAGGAGCGCTCATCTGAGCGAACATGCTAAAAATCGTAGTATAACCATGAGGAGTGGCTGCAGCACCATGGGCTAGCTGCCTTGAGTACAAACTCGCTTGTACCCCATGGGTATACATCTAGGGTGGCTGGCCTGTGCCGCCGCTGCCCAGGCTACCACAGCTACACTACTATTTTTAGCATGCTAGTTCAGATGAGAGCTAGCACAAGTATGTCTATGCAAGCTGGGAATCGCACACCCCACCTCGTAATGTAGGCAAATCTGTAAGGGTAAGATTAAATTTATACACACAAGTTGAAGTCCATAGGGCTATTCACATGAGGAAAGTTAAACATGTGCATAAATGTTTGCTGGATTAGGACCTATAATGTTTTAATCTTTATTTTCACCTCTCAGAGGGCATCAGCAACCCACAACAATAGTGGCATAATAAAATAAAGAGTAGCATCTGGAACTCCAGCATCTGTTATTGCAACTCAGACGTGGTTAATTCAGGATTCAGGGATTCCTTCCATGGTAGCGATCAATGGTATGTCCAAGTGCATTTTGCTTTTCAGTTCTCTCACTTGTCCAGTTGTCTTGGACTGTGCGTGATGTACACACATACAATACATGTATACAAAATACCAGACATGTTTATGAGATTACAGGGAGGGAAGGAGGAATAGCTCAGTGGTTTGAGCATTGGCCTACTAAACCCAGGGTTGTGAGTTCAATCTTTGAGGGGGCCATTTAGGGATCTGGGGCAAAAATCTGTCAGGGGACAGTACTTGGTCCTGTTAGTGAAGGCAGAGAACTGGACTCAATGACCTGTCAAGGTCCTTCCAGTTCTATGAGATAGGCTTATATTTAGGTTTCTATTTTGTTTGTTCCTGTAAATCAGATTATGCTATTTTGGCAGTGGCAGCAAGAAGCAGTTGGTTCAATGCTACCCAGTCTGCTTAGCTTTGTCATTTTGGGTTTCATTTTTGCTGATCAATATTGTCTCATTGTTTCCTTGTACTGCCTCGTCTGTCTATGTCCATCTGTTGTCTCGTCTTACGCTTACATTGTAACCTCTCTTGGGCAAGGACTTTTTGCTCTGTGTTTATACAGCACCTAGCACAACAGGGACCTGGTTCGTGAAGGAGGCTCCTAGATACTACAGTAATAATTAATAATAATTGTAAAGTATTAAGTACAATGATGGCCTCTCTACCGCAGGGTTCAGGCAAAGTGCTTCGTTCACAGCCAAACTGTATCCAATAAAAGGAATTTGAAAGAGTCAAAAATATAAATAAATGCACATTGCCAGCTATTTGGGCCACAGTGACTTCAGTGAGACTACTCCTGTGCTTAAAATTAAACACATGTTTAAGCACCTTGATGAATTAGGCTTTGTATGCTCTCACTTTTCTCTGTGACTTCCCATTCTTCTTCCAAGGGAAGGGCAGCAGTTTGTAGACCTCATGTTGGAGTATTTCACAAGGCATTCAGGGCCACCTGCCAAGAAAACTCAACTTTTAACCCGTCCTTATCTTGGGTACATCTCTACAGTAGACAGAGGGGTAGTTTTCTCTCTTCCCAGACCCTCAACCCAATCAGTTTGGACTAGGATGTTTTCACCAGAGATGAATTGTGTGAACCCAAAGGGTTAGCACAGTCGCCAACAATGATATATTTTCAGAAGACAGTATTTCTGGCCACATGAATGCTAAGATTCTCTCCCATGCCTGGTAAGATGTCATTAATCATTTTAATAAGAACACAGAGTAAGCTATTTAGAATTCCCTGTCTCACAGTGTGTACAAATTAGCAAATGCAAGAAAGAAAAAAAGAAAAAGATTCCTAATATGGCAGACAGCTAATTTGCCTTTTCATATGAAATTATGTGTATACTATGGCCAGACCTTGTTCCCTTAGAGTGCATTTTTTGTATTCTCAAGAAAATAATTAAATTAGTGACTAGCCCATAAAATAGTTCTATGTTTTCTTCTTTTCACCTGAGACATATGTAAATAATTGTAGCCGATATACCACTGTTTCAATAAGCATATGTGGCATGTAATAAGATCTATCTACATACCTGAGGGATTTGCACTGCTCTTCATTACTGTAGTAGTGTCTGAGCATCTTGTATGTAAAATAAATTGGCAATAGCAAAGTCTGTAGTAGACTTCAGAGTCTTTGACTCTTTTCAGGTTATAAAAAGTTCTGATGGCAATTTTTGTTTGGTTTTAAATGTGGAAGAGATGGAATGGTCGATAGTGTGAATAAAAATGAGTTGACAGTCACTATAGGATATTTCAAATTTTAACATCAGACTCATCTTTTTGCCCCCATCCCTTTAACTTTTAAGATACCCCAAAGCATACATTTGGGGGTCTGTCTTCACGGCAGAGTTAGCCCAGGTTCTTATTCTGTCACAGGGAGCTGTGGGGGGCTGTGCCTGCAGACAGTCAACGTAAACAAAATATTTCACGGCCCGCCAGCGGATTACGCTGATGGGCCGCGTGCCGAAGGTTGCCAACCCCTGTACTAGTACCATTGTTGAATCTGGTCCATTACATCTAAATCGGCCAAAAGAGATCACATTCAACTGTGGTGCAACCCCATTATCCTCCATGGCATACTGAATAATGCTGTAACCAACCCCAAACTTTTTGGCCCAAGGGCCACATCTGGGTGGGGAAATTGCATGCAGGGCCATGAATGTAGGGCTGGGGCAGGGGGTTGGGATGCAGGAGGGAGTGCGGGTGTGGGAGGGGATGCAGTGTGCAGGAAGTGGCTTAGGGCAAACGTTTGGGGTGCAGGAGGGCTGCGGGCTCCGGCCCAGCGCCACTTACCTCGAGTGGCTCCGGGGTGGCAGTGGTGTGTAGTGGGGCTAAGGCAGGCTCCCTGCCTGCCCTGGCCCCGCACAGCTCCCAGAAGTGGCCAGCATATCCGGCAATGGCTCCTGGGGTTGGGGTGGGGCAGGCGGCTTTGCTGCGCGCTGCCCTCGCCTGCGGGTACCACCCCTTAAGCTCCCATTGGCTACAGTTCCCCGTTCCTGGCCCATGGGAGCTGCAGGGGGCGGTGCCAGCAGGCGAGGACACCGCACGGAGCCCTCTTCCGCACCCCTCCCCCAGGGACATGGTGCCGGCTGCTTCCGGGAGCAGCTCCGGGCAGGGCAGGCAGGGAGCATGACTTAGCCCTGCTGCGCCAGGGGGCTGGCCATCCCGCGGGCCAGACTGAAAGCCCTGATGGGCCAAATCCAGCCCGTGGGCCGTAGTTTACCCTCACCGGCTCTAACCCTTAGTGGGTTTCGATAAACGCTCACATACATTGCTAGAACTGCCAGAAACTAAAAGGGGCAATTACCCTAGCACAATGATTAAGTTACAACCACAATTAAGATCAAAACAATGGTTCCAAATCCAGCCCTACAGAACAATTCACTATAGGGGCAGGAAGACTAAAGAATGTCATTGGAGTTTCCTCTTCATTGTCATCTAGCTGCGCACATGCAGTTGCTCCCGTGACTCCTGCTTGCCACCTCCTACAGCAGGGGTAGGCAACCTATGGCATGGAGGCCAAAGGCGGCACGCGAGCTGATTTTCAGTGGCACTCACACTACCTGGGTCCTGGCCAGGTCTGGGGGGCTTTCCGTTTTAATGTAATTTTAAGTGAAGCTTCTTAAACATTTTAAAAACCTATTTACTTTACATACAACAATAGTTTAGTTATATATTAAAGACTTATAGAAAGAGACCTTCTAAAAATGTTAAAATGTATTACTGGCACGTGAAACCTTACATTAGAGTGAATAAATGAAGACTCGGCACACACTTCTGAAAGGTTGCCAACTCCTGTCCTTCACTGTACCATCCTCCTGTGGCTACTGCTGGCACCTGCCAGCACCACACTACTTTCCTGCCCTACTCTCGGCCTTTCAGTCCCAACTCACAGGCTACCAGCCACCTGGCCGCCCCTTCACAGCCAGTAAGCTGGCTGCTGCCTCCAGCCCTGCTCACATGCAACTACTATTCTCCCTGGAGCTTGGTCCCTTCTGAATCTGACCTCAGAACTAGAAATGGTTAAAAGCTGGAATTTCCATTGCACAAGAAATTCCAAAATTCTGGAGAAAAATGTTCTTCCATTTCAGAAGCAGAATTTTCTAAATTTTTCGCAGAAGGGAAAATTTAAAAAAAAATCATTTTGAAATAAACCATTTTGTTTCAAAAACTGCAAAACCAAAATTGAGCCTGGGAGCTGAAGTGCCAAGGCTTCAGCTATGATATTTGTAGGACTTCTAGGTGCCCAGCCCCAAATCAGTTGAACTGATGGAGAGCCAGGAGCCTACAAGATCTTGGAGCCGGGGTTCCTAGGCTCCCAGCTCTGTGGCAAGGAGCCTGTAAGTCCTGAGAGTCTTGGCTTAAGCCAGGATTCTCAGGGCTTCCAAGCCTCCTGCTGCAGAACCAGAAGCCAAGCCCTGGCTAGAGCCGGGGCTCCCAGGTTCCAAGTTCCATAGCAGGTGGCCTGGGAGCCCTGATATCATCCAGGGCTTTCAGACTTTTGGCTCTGTAGCAAGGAGCCCTGGAAACACAGGGGTCCGTGCTCCTGGGGTGGTGTAGAGAGAAATCTCTGTATTAAGTATTTCTATGAATCCTTATGATGTTGCATTGTGTTATTTTGTATTAAGTATCTTTATCTTTATGACATTGCATCTTGCATTGTGTTATTTTGTATTTATATGACTTGGCATTGTGCCTCTCTATTTTCATACAACTTTGTATTAGATCCCCATTTTGTATTAGATCCCTATTTGATATGGGAACTTTGTATTAGATTCCTATATAGAAAACTTTGTATTAGATGTTCTAGCCCCTAAGGACAGTATAGTTAAAGTAGAAGAAACATGTTTCTGTTTGCTAGTAGGATAAGATCTTCCCCCACTCTGTAATCAATTGCCCTGTTGACTGAACGAGGTATGAATGAGTGAGGCTTGGAAGAAACCCACCTCCAGACACTGCAACAGTTGGAGAGGGGATGGGAGCCAGATCAAAGAACAATCAAGTGGCAAAGAAGAGCAGACATACTGACGGCCCTGGGGGTTAGACGCGAGGCACCTTCTTTAGGTAACACCCTCTTTGAGCAGCCTGGGGACAACACCCAGAGAAAAGCAGCACAAAGACCAACGGACACAGACCCAGAGTTTGACTCTGGAGTGGATTTGCATGAGAGGGAAGCTGCTATAAAAGTGAGGTGTCTTGCAGAAGGACCCCGGGTCTCGTCTTGTCACCATCGGAGCATCGATCCGGATCGGCAGAAGCCCGGCTCCACCCCTCCCCCATCTAACTCACCTGGCCAGTGCAGTTAAGGGGAGCAACCAGTTGGTAACAACAGCAAGACGGAGTGTGTTTGTGTTTGTGTATGTGTGAGTGCATGAGTGTGATATATATATCATATGCATATGCTAGAGTATTGATTGATACCTGTATTACTAATAAATGTGGCGTTTTGCCTTAATCCCCTTGAAAAGATCCTGCATAGTACTTTGAGTACAGCAGTGGTTTATATATCAGGGCTGCCTGGGAACCAGGCAGGTTTCCAATGAAAACCTGTTTGTGGTTCATTGAAAGTTCATCAAACCTGATAAGTTTCCATGAAGGTTCAACAAATAGGCATTTTCGTGACCAGCTCTGCTCAGGATGTTACTTGATTTCCTTTCCTTTATGATGTGGATTATACTCTCCTTGCTAAGAGTTCCCTCCAGTGGCTAGATCCTTCCTCTCCAGCTCAGCGAGGGTACAGAAAAGGTACCCAGTAATGAGGCAGCAGGTTCACAGCAACACTTTATTAGCATGGCACAACTGTGTTTTGAATAAAGTTAGTCTTAATTCACCCACTCCTCAAGTGGTTGTGAGCAAAAGAAAATGGAATCTTAGAATAAAATATTTTACCCTAAATTGCACATTTGCTATGAGCTTCATTTCTTAGTATCCCTATACACCAGCATTAGGCATGAGATTAATTTCAAGAAGATATCTGGCTTCTCCAACTAATGCTGTTCTAGCGTCCCATGTGAGAATACCTCATGTACGGGATGTGAAAGTTAGGGAATTTTAACTGATTGTCACCGGCAAGGTCCCAGAGATTTCAGCACCCAAAAAAATACAGCTCAGGAAATGTACACCCACCAACCCATTACAGCCTATGAATTGCGGCCGCTGCATAAGAGGAGAGACAAGAAAAATGACTGGGACTCAACAGACTTGGGTTTATTCCAGCTTGTCCACAGAACTGCTGTATAACTCTGGACAAGTCAAGTCACCACTTTGTTTCTTGTTTCCCTTCCACCCTTTATATTCTCTATTCAGATTGCAAACTTTCCAAGGCAGGGACGGTCTCCTACTCTCTATAACTGTGCCCTAGCACAATGGCACCCCAATCTCAGTTGGGGCTTTTAGGCACTACTGTAGTATAAATAATAAACAGCATGAGTCATAAAGTACCTAAGGGTCCCTGCCAGCCCTTGAAATAGTCCAGTCCTCATGATAGGCATAAAGCTGTAGTAGACACTCTCAAAGCAAACACACGGACTTTCCTCATTTGTGTATGTGTGTGTGTGTGTGTGTGTGTGCGCGCGCGGGGGGTGGGGGGAAGGTAATCCAGCAGAGGCCTTGGGCTTCACCAAATTTGAAAAACTCTAAATTTGTGAGGTTGGAGGACAGTAAGAGCATGATGTGGAGGCAACACTTGCCCTCCCTTCCTCATCAGCAGGGTCCTTTGTTGATAGCTTTTAAGTAGTGATATCAAAAAAATGATGTTAAAATTTTACTTTTTTATGTTAAGTATTGAAATTTTTCTAAAATTACAAGTATTAAGAAACCTTGGATACATTTTGAAACATGAAACTCCTGCTGCAAGTGATTTTAAGAGTTCACCCTTCTCTTCTAAGGCTTTTTCTGAAGCTCTGTAAGAATTTCTGAGTTTGCAATTCTATTTTTGGAAGTTACCCACTTGGGATCATTTTAAAGATATAAAGGAATCTACTGTAAGCGCTGAGTCTCACCCTTCACACAACCTCCTCATTCTGTCAAAGTCCCTTTCTCAAAGCAGATAAGGAAACACCACAACGGAATCCCCCAGGAGCCTTTACGATTCTCCAGTCTGAACTGCCTTCTCTGTGAGACAGCTCTACTGCAAAATATCTCCTTTTCAAGGAAATGTGCAACCTGAAAAGCAGATCCTTTTCTTTGTCCTCATTATTTGCCTTTTTGGCTCTCCCTGGAAGTATGATTTGTCTCTTTGCCATTGCTATAAATTATTGAGCTATTGAGGATGTTATCTATAAAGTATCTATGCTAAGATGCTGGAAAACATATTCCCTTACCCTGTCCACTTACCCAAGTGATTAAGGGTTTTTTTTAAAGGCTCCTAGTACTGTGGCATCTATACACTGATAATACAAACACATGTGCTCTAAATGGCAGTATCTTTACTCCATTGCTCATAGTATGCTTCCCCCTCCTCTGCCTTATTTTCTCTCCCACAATCTCTATAATGTGGTCTGGTATTGAGACTGTAACGGGTTGGACTCTCCTCCCCCCCCCCCACCCACCCATGGGAATGCCACCGGATGTGCTGGGGTCCCACTGAGCCTGCCAGTCCTACCAGCCTGGGTTTCCCTTGCACTGGGTTGCTGTGTGAGGCTCTCAAGCCCCTTTCCAGCACACACCCAGGCAAGGCCACACCCAGCTGCACACACAGATTGAAACCAGCTCTGTGTAGGAGGATTCAGCTAGGGGAATGGCCAGCACTCCGGTGCACACACCATCTGGAGTGTAAACCCCAAAATAATATTGTCTTGCGCTGTAGAGAGAGATCTGGACAATGCAAGCTCATAAAAATCGCCCCCTCCCTCAATATGGAGGGAGATATGCACAGCTTTTTGCCCCTCCCCAGGTATGACTTGCACTAACTGGGTTTTGAAATAAACAAGAAATAAGTTTATGAACTACAAAAGGTAAATTTTAAGTGATTATAAGGGATAGCAAACAGAACAAAGCAGATTACTGAGCAAATAAAACAAAACAGGCAACCAAAGCTTAATTCACTAAAGAAACAGGTCACAAAATGTACTTTCGCACCCTAAATGTTGTTTTGGGCAGGTTGCAGAGTTTCTGCAGCTTAGAGTTCCAGTCATGTCTCTTTACAGACTAGACCCCTGTCTCAGCTGGGGAAAGGCAAGGGGTGAGTCCAGGCTTAGTTCCTTTCTCTCTTCAGGTGCTTTCAGCAGTCTTCCTTCTTGGGCAGGGAGGCAATGGAGAAGAGCTCTGATTGACTCACTTCCCAACCTTAAGTAGGATTTACATGAGGAGGAATCCTTTGTTTCAAGTGGAAAAATACCAGCAGAGTTCAACATGGTACTCCCTATCAGGTGACATCATCAAATGACCCTACAGTGTCAAAGCAATATCCCAGGAAGCTCCTCAGGAAGGTGGGAGACTAGTATCTTCAGAGTTCTCCTTCACAGGCCCACCCGACTCCACTGCATCCCAGCCCAGGGCCCTAACAGGGGCAGAGTGGTCTGCCGCTGGGTCAGCGGGGAAATCCATCCGCAACACGCTGGCCGGCTGTCAGTCAGCAACACAGCCAAACAATATTTGGCTCCCTTGGGCTACTTCCTACACTCCTGTTCGAGCGGGTACCTGGTCCTGGGACGTCATCAGTCTTGCTGGGGTAAACAGCTTATGGCAGCCCCAGCAGCCCCAGCAACTCCTTGGGAGACACCAAGGCGATCGGCAGCTCTGGCAGTCCCTCCAGATCTCAGGCGCTGCAGTGGTTGCTGTCAGGGTCCGAGCTCCAGCACAGGTGAGAGACATCCTTCTCCTCCGGTGGCTTCTCTCCAACTGAGCTGGGGGTTGGGGGGCACCAGCCTTTTATACTTCCTGTTCCTGTCCCGGCCCTAGGCTTCCAGCAGGGCAGGCATGGGTGTCCCAGCTCAGCCCACTGGGGGGTGGGGCGGGGCGGAGGGGAGGGAGGCTCGCAGCTGTCCCTCAGTCTGTCTCCGAGGGAGGCCACACACCCCTGCTACAGCGTGGTAGATGCCACATGTGGACCAGTTCCTTAAGGCACAACTGAGTCCTATGTAAAACATCTGGGCATGCACATTGGAGTGAAGTGATATCACCAATGCTGAAGGTGTTTTGCTACCATCTCCTTCTATTCAAATGTGATTTATGGGAGGTAATAAACTTTTAAGCAACTCATCCTTTGATGTTTGGCTCACAGTTTCCCAGAGGAATCATACATACTATGGAAACTAGGATAGATAATCTGTTTTTTAAAAGTGCATCTGTTTCTTACACAAAGTTTCTGGCACAAAACCTAGCTTGCAGTTAACAGATGGGTCCTTCTTGTATGGGATCATTTTGTAGATAACTTCCCTCCCAGATGGCCTCAAATGCTTTTTAATTTTCCATGAGAAAACCACTGTTTACATTCATGCTTGCCCATGTTAATGTGATTCTTATTAGGAGACAAGAAGTGCAAAATTTTAGATGTTTGATAAGTAATGTGTGGAAATGCAGTTTTCCAAGGGGTCAGTGACACCACCATCTGCAGTCAAATGAATGCCAATTCACCTGAGAGTGTGAGAGAAAAATTAAGATCTGCTACTCAGCAGGGAGAGTACATTTTGGGCAATGCTTATTTTTAAATGTGGTACCCTGGGGTATATCTCCGATCATGTTAACCTGGCCTTTTAACAGGAACATAAGAGGCGGAAGCTGACCAGACTGTCATCACAGTGGAGTTTGAATCAATGTCAGATCTTCTCTGTCTTTTTTAAGCACTCACTGGAGCAAAGCATTGCTAGCCAGATGTCTTGAAATCCTATATACATGGACTATGTGGGAAGCTCATCCTCCCAAGTCTTATCCATAAACTCCATTCAATGAAAGAAACACATCTAAACCTGGAAATCTTCCAAATAGGTCTCTCTGATATCCTTTCAATGCCTTCCTTTGATATACACAAAAATGATCTATTTCCAATCTAATGAATGAAATAAATTAATAGCATCCTGCACTAGCCTGGCTCAGTAGATCAATGAGATTTAATCACTTCTGGCACAAAGTTAATGTGAGGTCAGTGTTTTCAGTTGGCATCCTGCCATCATTACGGTAATGACATATTCTCCTGGTAAGTAGCTGAACTTATAAAATACATAATGACAAAAGAACAGAACTTGCTCTTAAGCTTTCAACATTTTCAATTCCTAAAAATATAGGGACTGTATCAGGTGTTTGTCTTTTAAAAGAACCAGTTTTCCTGTAAATACTTGGTTCCAGCTATGGTGACTGGGAGTGAAGAGCTGGTCCTCTATTTGGTAAGAGTGTTTTATATTGTCAGCTACCTTTGGGCAGTTCAGCCTCATGTTCATCTAAAGCACTATTAATAACAAATTTTCCTAGCTGAAAAGCTTGAGCCATGTGAGAAAAGATCTATTTCTGATCACAATGGCAATGGCATGATTGTTATATGATCAACTGGGCTAAGCAGAGTCATACGCCCTAATCTGGAAAAAGGCCAGTTCAGAAGTTATAATGTGTTATTCCATGATTGTCAAAGGGGAGGGAAGGATTTCAGAATTTATCTCTGGAGATTCTGTAGGGTTGTTTGGTTTTTAAACAGAACCAGTCTTAAGACAATAAAAGCAAGTGTGCCCACTTAGCAAGGAATAAAGGATCAGGTAGTAATTTTAAATGTTAGTTCTATGAATCAATTCAATGGTACAAAGACATCAAAAGATGAAAATGGCTTATTTATTGGTCCAACCATTTCAACATCTCAAACAACCAGCTACACGTTTTTTTTTACTTTACTATCAAAAAGTTGACACTTGGTGTTTACTTTAGAAACACAAAATATGGAATCTAAAAACAGTTTCAGATTTGTGGGATTCTATTGTTTTTTTAAAGCTTCATTTTGATTAAGGAGTGCATGCCACCACACTGTCTGGAAAGTTAACAGAGCAGGATTATTATTGAAAAAAAAAAGGCAGGGCACACTAACTAGGTGCTCTAATATCTAAAAGATTGCCCAGAAGTCCTGTGATGAAATATAAAGGAGAAGAAAATTACAAGCAACAAATGGCCAACTCTAAATTCATGCACTGTAATGCTGTATGATTATGAAGAGAAATCAAATACACCGGGTTTAGAAAATGCCTCTTGTACAGATAGCAGCTAAAAATATGGAATTTACACAGGGTCTAAGGGTAGTTTTATTTTGCATTTTTGCTGCAGAGGGGGATTCATGCACCTTATCTGGACTTTCTTTAAGTCCTTCCACAGACCATATGCCAGTGGGGATCTCCCTCCTCCAAGACCCAGGAAATACTAAGCCCATTTAAAGGGGATGTGGGAGAAGAAAGCAGTAAGGCTTTCAAACCACCTTCAGTCAGGACTATCTTAACAACCCCATCTGAGAACACAAGCACTATTTCATCCTGTTTCTCCATCACTCAAGCCCTTGAAACCTTGACCAAGGTTTTGTAACCCATTTCTACTTCCCACACCCAAAAATCAACAGTAGTTCCTTGGGCAATTTTGCAGTTTTTGCTGTCCTTTCTTTCTAGAAACAGCCTTGACACATATCCAGCATAACAAGGAAGGCATTACAATTCTTCTCTGGGAGAATGCATAAAAACGTGCCTCGCTACCAAGCCTGGCAGGATAGCCCTCATAATGAGAGCTTGCCTACATATATTGCTTTAGTGCACACCAGAAGGGATGTAAGTTTTGATGCATGCTAGCATGTTGTACACTAACTGGCCAGTGTGGACTCTGCTGGAGCACACTAAAAGTTCCCCAGTGCGCATTAGTACTGTTTGAAATGGGGCCATGTTAACATGCACTAGGGAACTTTTAAATGAGTACCAGCAGGGTCAACACAGGCCAGTTGGTACACAACACATCAGTGTGCACTAAAATTTACACCCTGGCTGATGATCAAGGCACCATGTAGGCAAGCCGAGAGAATAAGAAAAGGTGGTTTTAAGATCGCTATCTTCTGGAGAAAGACAAGGATCTCTTTACTGATGCAGAGACGGCTCAGTGTGTCAGGCCTGAATCCAAGGGTCAGATCACAACCTGAACCTATCGCAGGTGAAATAGTTTATTTATTCAACCTAGCCTGACTATGGACCAACTTTGTTGATCTTCTCCCAGAGAAGAGGGACAGCTCTGTATATATTCCAAAATAAAGGGACAAGTTTTATTTATTTTTGCCACTCCACAAGAAGAGTTTATTTTGTTATCCCAAAGCCTGGGGATTAGATTAAAGTTTCTGTACCAGAGACAGGACAAAGGTTTCTTCAACACTCTGAGGATAGAGAAAAAACGGTCTATGGTGACCTTTTCCCAATCAATCTGTTAACCCCTTTTACTGCTGGTATTCAGCTGTTTCTGGGGATATGAAGCCAGCCAAAATCAGATAGCACCTGTTGATACATCCACACCCTACTTCGTTTCATAATAGTCTAGAATAAAACCATAGAGAATGAGCAATTCACTTTTTATTTTAAATCAAAATCTAGCTTTTTAACAATCTAAATTCCAATGTAATCAGTGGAAACAGAAACAGGTGTGTATCTTATATCCCACTTATATGTCAAACATTTTTTCTGGCCATATCCATCAGTTATTTCATAGGATTTCAAACAAATAAAATGTTTATCTCCATGCTTAATAAGGAAAGCATGAACTAAATTCCTCATGATCTATGTGCCCCCCGCCATTTTTTAAAAAAATGTGTGAATAAGTCTCCATTCAAAACTGCATTGGAGGCAAAACTTTTACCACTCTTTAGGTAACACTGGCAATGTTAATAGAAATATATCTTTTGAATATATTGTCCAGTGGAGAAATGTTTTACTTTGTGGCATCTGGAAGAAAGAACCAGTGTTGCCTATCTCAGCAGTCCTCAGATGTGACTGAAAAGTATTAAAAATGATCAATGAAACTTTACTAACACCATCAAAATGTGCTTGTGACCTACCATTGTGGAAGAATTGCTTGTTTAACTTTTGCTTCTGAATGATAAGATTATAATGTTACTATTGAACATTAGGCTCCTGTTCTAGACAAATTTGACCTTTTTCTGCATTTATAATATGTTTCCTGTAAAATAAAATTTATATAATCGAGAGACACCCTGTCTCTCACTGATGCTTCTAAATATTCTACAGTTTTGTATCACATATGGTGTATCGTGATAACTTTAGTGTGGATCATTGATGCATTAGAAAGACGTCAGAGACAAAGGCTGGATTGAGATATCCAATGTAGAGGAGAGGGGAAGAGAAACAAACAATAAGGGGGAGCAGGAAACCTCTAGCATTAACAAAAACAAACTAACACACAAAAAGACACAACCCAAGTCTTCCAACTCCCTTAGATTCATGTCTGAAACCTTTCCTATACATAGTCCATCCATACATCCTCTTTGCGTCCATGTTCTGGATCCCTTTCACATAGGTCTGCCATCTCCCCCGTACTCTTATCTCTCTCCTCTATGGGGAAAAGTTAAGTTGGTCCGTTTGTTCAGCCACACTGCTGAGGATAAATAGGAGATCCCATTTCTATAGTCTTTCTTTCTGACGAGCACAGCAAGGCCCATAATTAGGTCTTCAGCTTCCAGGTAAAGATGACTGCATGTAACAGGGATCCTTCAGGCTTTGTCTATATATATACACAATATAGACAGGGCCTAAGACATGGTGTCTGACACACTACGAACTACACTGTATCCTAGCAGTGGAAATACTACGGCATAACAGTCAGAAAGGCAACTTAAGATCCTTGGGTGAAAAACAAAAACAAATAAACAAACATTGAATTCCTGATGGGATAGCTTTATGCCTTGCCTGTCTGAAAAGGGCCTGTAGCAGGGTGATCACCCGCTTCAGCCTTGACAGGGTTAAAGCCAGCCCTGGGAGAGGGCTAGGGGCTGGGAGAAAAGCATAGGCTGAGTGGGGAAGCAGCCACAGCTGGGCCACGCTCCAATCAGGGCGCAGCTGGGCCCTATAAGAGGCTGTGAGCCAGGAGCTCAGGCAGTCTCTCTCTGACTGTAGTAGGTCCTATCCCCCTTGCCTATGATGACTGGCTCTTATACTGTAGTCTGCCCCAGAGAGTGGGGGCTTGTTGATGACTGGCACTAGCCACTGAGAGAAGATAGGATTAGGAGATTGGGGGCTCCCCAGGGAGGGGAGACCCAGAGACTGAGGGGATACTGCTGGGGCAGAAACCCCAGATAAAGGGGCACTGGGGTTCAGGAGGTGATGACACCAGCCTTCAGAGGGCGCTCCAGGCTGTAAAAAGCTAATTCCCTGGAGAACCAGCAGGAGGCACCGCAGGGGTGAGTCGCGCGCCCTTACAGGGCCCAAAAAGGAAAATCATTAAAAATGAAAGTACTGTCTTAAACGAATTCAGAGTTCAAATATTTCCACAGAAGCCTTTTCCTACTGCAAAGCACGGAAAAGGGATAGGCTTGCTGAAAAGATCAGAACTACATTTCCACTAATGAATGTATTAATTCTGCCTCCTTTTGGAACTACTGCATAGCAGTATACTAAGGACAATCAACTGTGAAAACAGAATATATTTTTGCATAAATGGAACTATTACTTGGACACATATAGGTGCAAACAAACATGAAAAAAAAAGCAGCAATTGACCCCAAAAGAACTTAGTGGTGTGAGCACTGTCACCTCGTGTCTACTGTGTAGAAGACAAAGAAGTTAGTAGACTGGGATAAAGGAAGTATGTGGATGTGATCAGCTCATGAATGAAGAACAGCTGGCTGAACCTGAACCCAAGCAAGACACAGGTGATGCTGGTGGGTAGAGAAAAATATTCTGAAGCGCCTGTAACCATGGTGCAGTCTTGTTTGCGTGAAGATACACACCACAATTGGTCAATTCATTTCACAGTCTAGGAGTACTCTAGGATTCCTCACTGACACCGAGCTCTCACATAGCAGCATCTGCTTGGCCAAGTGACTTCGTCCCATCCTGGCAGATAAAGACCTGGCCTAAATTATTCATAATATTAGTGACCTCTTGGCTGGATTAGAGCAATGCAATATACATAGGCATGAAGCCTTCAGCACTTATGGAACTCCAACTAGTACAGAACACTGCAGTGAGTCTCCTCAACAACATAGACTACTGCAAGCACATCAGACCTGTCCTCCACTCTCTATGCAGATTCCCATGGAATTTCAAGTTCAAGGTCTCAGTCCTTCTCTTCAAGGCACTCCATGGGTTAGGCTGAGATGATACAAAAGATCATCTAAAACTCCAGGACAAAGACCGTGGTCACCAACTTTGCTCCTCTGGCACAGTGGAACTCAACAATGAGAGTAAAGCTCGTCTGTGCAGGAGATCAGAGACTGTGGAATGAACTCTCCTCAGGAGGTAAGGCCCATCATAAACTTCACCTCTTTTCACTCCAAATGTAACCTTGCCTTTTTAAACAGACACATAGCAACAGGTGTATTTATATTAAAACAACAACAACCACCACCACCAAAAAGCCCCGCACTACCAAACCAAGACATTCCATTGCACATGCATCTCCCGCTAGGGGAGGATGAGAGAACAAACACCATGCAACAAATGGGTAGTCACACTACTGCAAGGTACTCAGATACTACAATGATAAGTGCTGTATAAAATCCTATATAGAACAGAAGTGCTTGGGGGTTGGAGTTGGGAACTGAACGATAGAAGCAGCACACATTACAGTGTTAACAGCTGGGAAAAGCGATTTGCACAGAGAGAGACCTGAGTAATTATTCCTGGGTGGAGCCATCAAAGTCTGATGTGTCAAATGTAAGGAGCCACATTATTTTCCCTGTATGCAGCCAATGAGAGAACAGTAGTACTGGTTTGGCTGCACAACCCTAAATTTATCTATTTGCTCAAAAAAAAGAACATCAGTTTTGACTGTCTGCTCGGACACCATGGAACAATTCACTCTTTTCTATGGAAACAAAGATTTTATTCCCAAGAACTGCTGACCCTCTTGGTGGGTTAGTCATGAAAAGTCTCTCAACTATGCTGTCTTCAGCAAGGGAAGGCTTGATATGGGACTCCACCAGAAGCTTTGATTTTTAATGAGAGGGGGAGCCAAACTCCCTGGAGATTTCCCACCTCCAACCCTTCTTTCCTCTCTTCAGATTAAGGACTGGATTCAATCAACTGGATATTTTCACAAGCATTTAATCATAATGAAAAGTAAACAAAAATTTGGCAATGGGATACAAGCTCTGCATTCTGAAGTTAACCTACAACTCGTTACCAGCCCATTTAACTAGACTGTGAGGATGCCAACTTCTATCCTACTACAATACAGAAAATTGCTAGTTACTCCCAGGTGACAATGGAGAAGTGACAAACTAGAGAATTCTATACAATTAAAACAAGTGAAGTCTTCCAATATTACTATAGCTCTTTGAATTGCATATTACTTTAGGGCCTAATTCTGAATGTGTATTTTTATTAAAAAATTATTGAAAGGCCATCACTTGGACGCACAACATTTTGTTCTAGTAAATGAGTCTTGATCAAGTCTAGGTCACATGAGTCAATCTCTTTGCACTGTTGTCTGCTAGTTTCTTTGAAGGTGGACAGGATGCCAAGCCAAGGGCGAACCACACTGGTCATAAAGGGAGGCAGGGGTGGGGGAGAGAGGGACAGGAAGTAGAAGCACCAGAGACATAGTGGCAAAGCAGCATTGTACCATAGCATACCAATGAGCAGAGTCAAGCTCCTATGTGGTTTCTGTACTGGGAGTTTTTTGCAAATCTCTGATCTCAATCTTCAGATTTGACTAATTTATAATAAAAAAAAAATTGTCATAATAAAGAGTTATAATCACAAAATGAGCCATCTGGTTTTACCAGTTGGTTAATGGTAATATTCGGATAAATAATAATCTATGTGTTCTCCCCCTGCACCCCAATAATCCCAAAAATAATTTGGCATTATCTGAAATTTCTAGTGTAGTTTTAAATTCAGTTGAAGTTTGAAAGAGTAGGGTTGGAAGGGAGGAGGAGAAATGTTAAAATGTGTTTTCACGGAAAGAAAATTAACTGAATCTGTGTGAAGCAAACAGATTTAAACCCTAGCATAAGAGATACAAAAGACAATAAGTATTTTATTGCTTACTGTATTAAGCTACAAATAAACAATACAAGTATCTGACAAAATGAGAACAGAAAGTTCACCCAGTCAGGGATTAGGCCCATTGAGCCTTGGACAGTAAAAAACCACCCACTCCTTGCTGATCTCTGCAAGGTATTAGTGAGAGTCAAAAAAGGGTATGTCTAGACTGCAATCACTGGGTGATACTGAAGCTTGAGCTGATGTACCCAAGCAATCCTTAATCTAACTTGCTCGAGTCCTGGAGCAGTGAAACCACAGCAGTGAGAGCTTCAGCGTGGGCTGTACAAACCTGCCTACAGCCCTGGGTAATTACTTGCAGAGCTAGCCCGCACTGAAGCCCATGCTGCCACGGTTTCACTATTCCAGGACCTGAGATAGTTAGATTAAAGCAAGATGGGGTATGGTAGCTTAATCACACCCTGCCATTACAGTCTGGACAGACATTAAGAAGTGAAGTAATTGGAGTGGCAAATTGCCCATTGGTAAATTGGCTCCCTGGCCAGTGCCACATACGGTGGGGACTACTTTGGCTGTCTGCAGGCCACTGGCAGAGAAGAAATTGCAGGCACCTTGTGTCACTCTGTAACCCTCTTCTGGGCAAAATTCCTGCAGCTGGGTGCTCTCTGGTCTTCAGTGTACGAGCAAAGGCAGGCATACAACAAAGGTTGAATCTTACATTGTCTTATCAACATGTCACTTATACCAAGTACCTTACTTCTGACTTTAGCTCAGCATCTCTACTTTGACTCTGAATCTCATTGGTTTGGTAGGTCATTTAAATCATAAATACTAGAAAATGTTTGTGTTGTAATATTTTATTATTTATATATAGAAAGACCGAGTAACATCATGGGTTAATACAGTCTCCTCTGGATGCAGAGTGCAACTTCAAGCCTCACTTGGGTCACAAACATTAGTTTGATGGTTACACTCTTTTCATGAAAAGTTTCATACACAAAAAGTCCTGCTTCCCAATCAGCTCCAAGCATATCTGTGCCAATAGGGATGAAGTTAAGCACATGGTTAACTGCCTTGGGGAATCAGGGCTACAGGGAGGAACTTTTGAATAAATGAACAATCAGAGTCTGATCCTTTACAATGTTGAGTGCCCTCAGCTTCCACTGATTTTAATGGGAGTCAAAGGAATGCAGTATCTTAGGACACCAAGCCCCCAATTTTTGTCAGTGAGATTTTTGTTTTGCTATTGGACATTTGGTGCCTAGAGCACCCATCTTTGTTAACATGTATTTAACATCATTTCGGCCCCAACTGTAACTAAAGTCATGTAAACAAAGACTGGATTAAAACTGTACCGAAAAGAGGCTTCTAAGAACTTATAACTCAAGTTACCGGGCTCAATATAGGAGTGTCTGAGTGCAATTTAATGTATAAATTAAGGCCTGTGCTATACAGGAAGTTAGACTAGATGAGATAATGACAACTTCTGGCCTTAAACTAGATGAAACTATAATGTCCCTTTAGTGCAAGAGCTCTGCTTCCCCTCATTTTCTAGTTCCTTTTGCCTGAAATCTGTCCTCTTAAGTGAATGAATTTCTGGCTGGAAGCTGATCAAAAGATCTGAAATTAAACATTCAGGACTTGTACGGGAGTCTAAGAATAGCATACAGAACTAAAGCCAGCCTGTCCGCAATGAAAAGTGAGAACCTATGGTGTGACAGAAATGAAAGACCTGTCCAGGATTGCAGTCTCAACGGACTGTAAAGCACAAGCACTGAAACCACAAAGTTTTTTTAACTGTTTCTTTCTGACAAGGGTGTTATTAAAAAATTTAAAAACTGGGAGGAAGGACAGTCTAGGAATAGGGCATTGGGCCAAAAGCCAAGATTCTTGAGTCTGATTCCTGTCAGAAGTAGTGTGAGGATAAAATACATTAATAACTCTGAGACACTCAGGTTATATAGTGGCCATATAGGTACCTGGATAGATAAATCTGCAAAGACACAAGCAAAGTGTGTGGGGGGAGAGAGAGGGGGTTAATTCTAAAAAGCAAATGGAGATGACAATGTTGATGATTTGCATTGTGGTAACACTTAGGAGCCGCAGTCATGAACCAGAATCCCATTGTGCTAGGTGCTGTACAAACACATAAGAAAAAGTTGGTCCAGTTTCCTTGTCTGGGAAGCATGGTACTGTGGCTACTGCTCCAAATTAGGATTTAGGAGACTTGTATTCTATTACTCACTCCTCCAATGCTTTGTTGGCTGACCCTAAGCAGCTCTCTTACCTTTGGTGCCTCAGTTTCCAAATTGTTTAAAATGGAGCTTTATGTAAGAAAAGCACTATGCATTATTAACCTTGAAATTGTACCTGCTCCAAACAAGCCCTTCTCTGTTCAGTTGAAGGAACAGAGAAATATCTTTCAGAAGGCCTCTCTCTGGATCTGTGTCAACCCCTGGCATAGCGTGCTACATTACTAAGGTTTACTTTTCTATGGACCTTTCTACTTAGGAATGTTTTGACTGATTTTATTCATTTGTTTACCTAGAAAAGGTCAGATAGATGCTGCATCTGTTCTTCTTTCATTGACCCCTGCTTGTGCTTGATGCTACTGCTGAATAGGACAAATGAAAGCACTTAACCAGTATTGGAACATTTTAATTATTTGACAGAATGGCACCCTGTCTTTCAAAAAAAAAAACCTTTAGAACGGACAATGGAAGTCTGATTTATGTTTTCCTTCTCAAGGATTATTCGCTATCTTATGAAAATAAAATCTTGAAGGATGCTTTCGCTATGGCCCTGAAAGTTCACTGTCCTTTAGAAAAATATTGCTGATATGTTTTTAACTCAAACCTTTTTGCTTAACTGCTCAATGTTGTTAACGATAATTATAAGTGGTTGAGGAGCATAGTAGTAAAAATGTTAGCACACTTCATTACAGCTTAATTTAAACAAAATATATGTTCCTTTATCCATCTGTTTTTTTAAAAACATACACACCCACGGCATGAACAATAAAAGAACACTCACATATCCCAGAAGATTCATTTACACCTCTGCAGTCTTGCCCCATTTTGTATTTAGTTAATCTGATGATCAAAATCACTTAAAGGTAAATAATCCAAGAAGATATCCACACATGCGGTAAATTGCAACGGTTTCCCATCGACCAGATGTCATCATTCAACTCAACTGTCCATATGTTGCCCAGCACAGGAGTAGCCATGCATATAAATACATATTTTATTCCTAGTGCTCATGTCTAGTTTTGATGTGATCCATAAATGGGAGAGAAGAAAAGGTGGCAATTAGGAACGGAGAGAAAAAACTAGTAAAATAAAGAAAAAATCTGAGTGTTTCACAGAGTTACTTGCCTTAGATACTTGTGGTTTGTGGAAAAGGATTAAGGCCTGCTTTTGGTTGCAACCGCCATTCAAATGTTAAAATGCTAGAAGTAATGATGAAACTAGAGGCTTTAGGGCCAACTCCAACAGCACTTCCTTTTAGCTCATGCAATGCCACTAAATGTTATTTCCTTCTACTATTACATTCATGTGACTACAGTACTGTCCCTGTAGATAGAGCATAGGAGGATGAAGCTGCTAGGGAAAATTGGGATAATGTTGGTGCAGGAGGAAAGTGTACTTTATCAGGAAACACTTTAAAAAGGTAGGTTAAAGAGTCTACCTAAACATCCCATTTCCTCATCTATAGCAAGAGTACTAAATTTACCACTGTAAATGGAAGATTCACAAACATTTTTTGTCCCTGAATTGGTAGGAAGCCTCTGGAATCCCTGTTTTTTACCCTTTCCCCAAATCTATGCACCACAACAAGCTTCTGAAGTGAGCAGTGTTGCATGTGACTCCCTCCAGAGCTCACTCATCGCATTCCTTCTACCAGACAAAGTGGGATATGCTGTCCCCAAGATCAGGAGTAAGGGACTGAAGGCTGATCCAAAGTTTGGACCCACCACAGATCAGTGTATTCCAGAGCCACTGGACTAATCTGTTAAGTGTCTCCGTCGAGCCTACCATTCCTCATCCCAGCAAACTCAGGCCATGTCTACACTTACCAGGGTTGACGCTGCTGCGATCGATGCAGCGGGGGTGGAGGGGGTCGATTTAGCGGGTCTAGTGAAGACCCACTAAATGGACCAAAGAGCACTCTCTGGTGGCCAACTTAGCTACTTTGTCACTAGATTTAGTGACTTTTTGGTTTCCCTAGCGAGAAAATAAGTGTTAAAGTGACTAGTGATCAATCTAGTGACTTTCACTGCCAATTACAGTGACATTCAGAGAAAGAAGTCACCAATAGGTATAGTCACAAAATCATTCACAAGCAGCTCAGTGGTGTTAATAAAATCCATTCCATGCTCTTCTTACTACGTTCTGTTGCACACCAAGTTAATGTCATTACGTCTCTATGGAGCATGTCCTCGGAAGGAATCACATTCCAGGGCTTCTTGGGCTGAGATCACTATAATCTGCAGGTGAGGAAAAGAAGTCTGTGGAGGCATTAAATACTTTGCTAAAGCCAGGCGCACTTTGGAGAGAGCAGCACATTAGCCAGGGCTTGTTTTTACCCAAATGTGTTTTCTTGCTGCTCCGTAGTAGGTAGCGCACCCTGTGATGCAGGGAAAGATGGCTAATGAAGCGGGCTGGGTCAGGGAGGCAAGTTAACCAGCGAGGCGAGCCGCATGGATGGAAGGTGGGGTGGGATGAGACAGGCCCATGTGCCCCAATAGAGCAGGGGGCACTGTGCCTCCAGGGATGAAACCCTTACTACAGGATCAACGGTGGAGCTAGCTTGATTTCAGTCCCCTTTACTCCTTCCCCTGGCTTGGCCAGGGATTAGCTGCCCACCTGTTTTCAGAGATGAAACCCTGGAAGCGGGGAGCAGGGGAGAGAGGGGAAGGGGTCCAGCTAGTGGATTTTTGTTATTAAATCTACTTTCTTGGCTCCCTGCAGTGCCGAGCTCAGGTCAGGTGAATGCCCTCTTCCTCCTTTGTTCTGGGCTCTCCCTTCCACTATCCTGTCGGCTCAAATCCAGGCTGGCAAGAAAGGGAAGCTCAGCTGAAATTAACCAACCCCAGCAAACCTGGGCTGCAGTGTACAAAGCGCCCTTCCCAATGAGCAGAGGGCAGTGTTGACATTCTCCAAGTATGAGGAAGAGAGCTGCTGAGTCCAGAGGGGCCTGTTAGGTGCACATCCAGTGCTGAGAAGGATTAGTTTTATTTAACGTTGTAATATTTATATACTACTGTGCTAAAAATCATAAGTATGATCGTTAATAAAATGATACTGACAGCCCACTAAAAACTTGGCTGTTACAGGTCTCCAAGCCCTCGCACCACTGCGCTGTTCCTCCTGGTGTCTGACAGTCTGATATGAGCCTGGTTTTCAGACATGCTGAGCACCCAGAGTGCCAAGCAGAGCCAACGGGAGATGCAGGTGCTCAGCACCTCTGAAAACTCCGGCTGCTACTATTCATGAAGTAGCCCCTGCTTTCTATTCGAGACAGATCTTAAACTACTCACAAAAGGCACTTTTTAAGTCAATAACCATGCTGAGGAGCAGGTTGGGAGTGTCCAACCTTTCAGGAGAACTGGTAGATCTCAAATTTATTTAAATGTATGATTTTGCTGCTTGATGTCTATTTCAGTTTATTCTAGTTAGACTAACATTTATTCTTCCATAGTTAGCAACATATTTGGCTGGGAGAGGTGAGTCTGACGAGGGCCATTCTGTCAAACTTGCAGGTCCAGAAGCATTGACCACCATGACAATTCTCCCACATTTACAGGTGTTACCTCAAGAATCCAGCACAATTTTAATTTTTATGATGGATTCATGCTGTCTCAGTAGTTTCTTAAATTTGTAATCTCAGGAAAGAATAAATGAAAATTACCATGTTCTTGTCCCTCTTTTGTTTTATTTTAAAGTTACAGGCACTTCAATTTACAAATTAAGGTTCTGATCCTGCAAACAAGTAGTAACTTTACTCCCATGAGTAATTCTATTGACTTCAATGGAGTTGTACATGAATAAAGTTAAGCACAAATGTAACTATTTGCAGGATCGGGGCCTTAATACATATTCCAGGATTGAAATAATAGGGTTGCTGCAGGTCATGATTTGGGTTAATTGGCAGAGCTGCAGTCTGGGGAAGGAGATTGTAAATTACATAACCTGCCTGCACTACAGCCAGCTCACACCAGTTCTATTTACGGTAGTCCCTCACCTCCATGAGCACCAAGATACACTACGAGAGAATGAAGCAACTAAAGACCGTCATGCCAAAATGCAGCTCATACTTGCACATGCACGCACACTGACACACACACTACTACAGCAGCAGTAACAAATCCTGCACTAGAATGGTTGACATTGTTGAACATTTTCCCTCCAAATTTGGTGCTAACTTTTTCATCGTATCATTTTTCATGGGTTTTGAGTCCTCTCTCAATTTGGCTTTCTGAGAAATGTTGAGGCCTCCCACATTTTTTCCTCAGACATATTTACATGCCCTGTTTTATACTTTCACAAGTAGCATAGGGATCTGTTCCACATTTTGCATCCTCATTACACAGAGCTGCCCAGGCAGAGAAGTAACGTGACCAAAGCAACAACAGCTTCACGGAGGGACGTTAAGCAA
This sequence comes from Chelydra serpentina, assembly GCA_037349315.1. Classification (NCBI taxonomy): domain Eukaryota; kingdom Metazoa; phylum Chordata; order Testudines; family Chelydridae; genus Chelydra; species Chelydra serpentina. The sequence goes on from JBAIAC010000004.1 coordinate 129,745,896, forward strand.
GGCGGGGGTGACATTACAGCCAGACGATTTTTAGAGAGGGAGAAGGGCAGTGGTGAAAATTCTCTTTCCCATTGCTTTGGGGCTGCTCTTACTTAGCAAGACAGGGACCTGAAAAGTCAGGATTCAGCCTTGGATGACAGAAAGCACTGAAATCTCTACAACGGACACTGAACCATCCCACCACCATGCAGCCAGCGACACATATTTCAGAGTTGGTGCAGACAGCCAGAGTGCCTATGAAGGTGCAGGCAGTCAATGCAGGCACTTTCTTAACTGAAGCAAAAAATCAGACCTCTCTTCAGCATGATGTATTGAAAGCTGTAAAAATTACATGCAGTCACTTTAAATCCTGTCATGCGTGCAGGCTAGGGGGCTCTAGAGAGAAAAGTGATTCTGGGCCTAATAGAGTCATTTTGCAGTCAGCCAGGTAGACCAAGGCAGGGGGTGGGGGTGGTAGTGGGAGGGGTGGTGTGTGTGAGTTTACATCTGTTTTAGGGAGCAGCCTGTTTTGTTTCTCTGTTTTGGGGTTCTTGTGTGTTTCTGAAATTTAAGAAATAAAGACTTGTTAGGTTGCAACCTTCCTGTCAAAAATGTAAATACCTTATCTCCAGTTTGAATTTGTCTAGCTTTAACTTCTAGCCATTGGATTGTGTTATACTTTTGTCTGCTAGACTGAAAATCCCATTTGTTCTCCAGTAGGTAGACTGTGATCAAGACACCCATTAAACCCTGTCTCTGCTAAACTAAATAGATTGAGCTCCTTGAGTCTATCACTAATGCAGGTTTTCTAAACCTTTAATCATTCTCAAGGCTCTTCTCTGAACTCTCCAATTTATCAGCCTCTTTCTTGCAGTGTGGACACCAGAACTGGACGCAGTATTCCAGCAGCAGTTGCACCAGTGCAGAATACAGAAGTAATATAACCTCTCTACTTCTACTCAAGATTCCCATTTATGCACCCAAGGATCACTCTGGGCACTCATGTTCGGCTGATTATTCACCATGACCCTAATTTTTTTTTTTAAATAGAGACACTGCTTCCTAGGACAAAGTCCCTCCGCTTGTAATTATGACCTACAGTCTTTGTTCCTAGATGTATACATTTACATTTAGTCATAGTAAAACACAAATTGTTTGCTTGCACCCATCTTACCAAGCGATCCTGATTGCTCTGTATCAGTGACCTGTCCACTTCATTATTTACCAGTCCCCCAAGTTTGGGTCATCTGCAAACTTTATCAATGATTATTTTATGTTTTCTTCCAGGTCCACAAAAACAATTCCAGCTGAGGAAGCATTTGACTTTAAACCAGAATTTTGGGTAGCAGGAGCCAGGTGAATGAGGTGAGACGGAGGGACAGCTGTTACTGTTGTTTTGGTCTGCCAGCAGATGATCCACCCTCTCCCACTAAGACCCCACAGAATACCAAAAGCATTACTGAATCTGGTCAACTGCACACTGAAAATCCCAACAAGAACACAGCAACTATGTATCAAAGCATGCTATAAGACAGTCTGACTGTGGCCAAATTGCATGTAAAACATGCTATATGCCAGGCTCAACATAGCCAATAGCATGATGGCAGAACCTGAAAAATTTCAGAGTTCAGATGCTCATGTGATCATCTGGAAGACCCATATGACGGGGGCCTCTACTCACTACTGGACAGTGATGTCTCCTGGAGGTTCTGGGATTAGCTCTGCCAGGCTGATGCCCCTTCTGACAGTCAAACTCCATCACTCTGTCTCTTCCTCTCTCTCTCTGCAGCCCCTCTTTTGTTCCAGGAACTGCAGCCTCTTTGTGACTCAACCATCCGGCCTGGTCACTACATGTTTTCCCCTTCCAGGGGTGAGTCAATGTCTCTTCTTGCCAGCAGTCTCCCCATTCATTACCCCAGGTGCCACTCCCTCATTGGCTGGCAGGTCCACCCTCTACTCCGGGTTCCAACTCAGAGACCCTCTAGTCAGCAGCCAAAGCCTGTTCCCGCCTGAACCTTGCTGCCTTTCCCTGAGCCTCTTCCCTGCCTTCTGGCTCTCCCCACTCCTCTGGTTTGCCAGCCCCAAAATCCCTCCTCTCAGGGGGTAGCCACAGGCTACCTACCTCTGTCACCCTAACTACACCTCCCTTCTCCCAGGAGTGACTGCAGACTACTTTCATGCAGCCTCCTTCTGTTTCCAGCTTCCTAGCTTCATAAACCCAGCCCAGCTCCTCCCCCAGCAGGGCTTTATCAGCCAATTAGGCCTGAGCACTCCCTGGCTTTCCTCCAGGTGCAGCCTATAGGTCAAATTGACTAATTTACCCCTTAAGGCCTCATGTTGAGTAGTCAGCCCACCACAGACCCTTAGCCCTGACACAATTCCCCACCAACCCAACAGGATTTTTTTTTCTCCAGGCAGGGAGGTAGGAACAAGCAGGCAACTTGCTACTCTCTGCAGTATCTTTCGTGGGTAGATGTCTCTCCTTGTTGATGTTTTCACATGGCTGCCAGGGAAAACCCTTGACCTCCTAACGAGATCTTTTCGTGAGGGCCAATAAGCCGCCCTTATCCATACACCACAGAAGGAAACAGTACAGAGCTGCTCCCTGTTGCTGTTACCACCTGTTTCTGGCTGGCTTAAAAAAAGAGCAAAACATATGTCCCCTGCCCCCCTCTGAGAAAATGTGTCAATGAGTTCTGACCACGCAGAGTTGTCTTAGCCATCCATGGAACCAATACCACGTGTCTTTTGGGACAAAGCACAACCAACCCAACATGAAATGCAAAAAAGTTATGCCAAACGTTCCACATGAACATTGCATCAGTCTTTCCATTTATAATACAATTGCTGCTATTCTGCAGACATTTTGCAAAATAAAAATGAGCAATTTCAATTTCTGATGCAAAAATATTACAAGTAACTCACACAGCTCTATTCTGTACTCTTAGAAAAAGACATTCTGACTGACTTTATATTTGTTGTTAAGATGTCAGTGTGCAGGCAGAGCAAAAATTGGACAAATAAATGATCATAATCATTGAGGAAACTATATTTTATTTTCAGGCTTCTTTGGGATTATCACAAACAATGGAGAGTAACCAGAAACTCTACGAAGAGCAGTTCACTTTGAAAGCAGTTCTTACAAAAAAGAACCTAACTAGCTGGGAAAGCAAGGAGGACAGGGAATAACCTTGTAATTCTGGTCTTTTTATGTATTTATTTTTACTGTTTTCACAGCTCAGCAAAATCATTTAATTGATACCAGTCCTGGCCTTTCAGTCAGTCATCTCCCAGTGAGGGAAGTCCAGGCTGATAGTGCTGCTCTGCTGTAATGGGATTCCTCTTCAAAGGATTCACTTTGACTAGGCCAGAGGCTCATATTGAACTGACCTTCCCCATCACTCATCACTGTCAGCATTAGGAGCTGTATCAACATCTGGAGCAACAGCAGAAGCAGTATCTTGCGAATGAAAAATTCTCATTGTTTGCTTTCTTTAAGATGTTAGTTCTACATTCAACATGCTGAGATTTATTTCTTGGTCAGTATCACTTCCAGCTGATGCATTTTGACTAACCAGCCAGAGGACAATGTACATCTGCAATGATGTCTGTGAAGTGTTCAGTACATGCTTCTCCAGAGCCCAGTGTATATACAGAGATTCTCCTATCAATGCTTGTGGTTTACTTCCCCCTCATCTTTCATAAAGGTTTCTGCCACAGTAAAAGCTCACATGGTTTTTATCATTTGTGTAAAATTAGCCTACTTATAAAATGTCAAAGGGGCATGTACAAGAATCAAAAGATAAAAGATGCAATTTCTTTGTTCTACAAATAATTAACAAAGTAAAAAGGACTTTCCCCAAAAAATCAAACCAAATGCCAATCCACCTGCCTAATCTCTTCAGGTAAAAGCTGAGAGAGGAGCGGGGCCCTGCATCATATTCTAAGATTCAACCAACTCACTTAGGCTCTAGAGAAAAAAGCAATTTTTCTCCATTTATTATGAATATACAAAAGTATCAACTAAGGTGGGTCTACATATAACATACCCAATTTAAAACCATAAAGCAAGGAAATGAAAAGTTTATCAAACATTACAACCTTTCTCCTCTACCCAAAAACACACACCTCACCACTGGATCAATCACCATATGCTATAGACAATTCACTACAATTTTAAGTCGGTTCCAATAAGAACCTTCCAGCCTTCTCTTTTCCCAAATGTACCAGACTTCCTCTCTACTGTCCTTTCTACACAGTTCTGGGGAGTGGGAGGGAATCGTACTGGTTTCTCATTTAGGAAAATGTGCTGGAAGGCCACCATCCCCACTGGGCCAGCGTTATGATCTCTAATATAGTAAACTACTTGCACAAAACCCAAAACCTTTATAAAAGTGCACCGTCAGCTCAGTAGCGCTACTGTCATGATTACACAAAGATCCTGTTCTTTGTGAAAGGAGCTGCTGAAGATCTTTCTTTATGAAGAAACACAAATGCTGCTGGGACTGGAAAAACCCATTCCCCTTCAACATGTGAGCGCCTAATTTCAAACAGACAGACATCGAGCACATTCCTGAGGGCACATGACAATAGCCAACGTTCCACTTCTCTCCTGAAGTGTTAAAAAATAAAGCTGGTTCAAGAGAATTTTATGTTTTTGAAACAAATTAATTTTTTTTCAAAAGTGAAATTTTTAAAGAAAATATTTTAATTTTTCCCACCAAGTATGTTAGTTTTTGACACACACAAAAAAATCATTCTCCAATTTTTTTCTGTTTTCCAGGATTTGATTTTTTCCTACTGAAATTCTGAAGACTTGGCTTAGTTACATGGTGAGGATTTCAAAATCAAAAGTTGTTTTTGAAAGTTCCTAGTTTTGATTCAAAAGTCTTCCAGATGCTGTATTGCAGAATGAAAGCATTATCCATCAGCTACTCATTATGCATAAGTTTTCATGCTGTATTTTTTCATTAGTTAATAAAAAGCATAATTTTCAATGAAGCAACAACCACTAGTATCTTTGTGAGAAGTCCTTTAGACACCCTGATTAATGTGAGATATAATGAAATACATAGGTATGTGTCTCCAACAGAAAAGCCTTTCCTCTACCCTCTTTCCTCCTAAGGGCCTAAATTCAGCAAAGCACTTAAGCACATGCTTAATTTTAAATACAGATTTAAGTCCTACATGCTTAAGTGCTTTGCTGAATCAGAGCCCAGGAATCTAGCCTTTCCCCAGCTGGTCAGAGATACAGATATGAAATGCAAAAGGTGATATTACACTGTGGGTTTCACCACTGATTTCAGTGGGATGTCCTTCTTTTCAAAAATAAATAAATATGGCTCATTAAACCTAAGAAGATAAAACATTCAAAATGCAATTATCTTCTCTTCTCAGTGTCTTTCATGTTTATTATGGAAAAGGATATAATATTCACTCTATAAACTGAAGTCACCATGTGTATGTACTTTTCTACTATTCTTGCGATCTTTCACTACACAGTTACAATCCTGGATTAAACACCATTTTTAAAAGTAGGGTGACCAGACAGCAAATGTGAAAAATCGGGACATGGGGTGGAGGGTAAGAGATGCCTATAAGAAAAAGTCCCAAATATCGGGACTGTCCCTATAAAATTGGGACATCTGGTCACCCTATTCAAAAGGAACCCGTTGTTCTCCCTGTAAAATGTCATGTATACTTGTGGTGTTACATACAAATGTTAAGCAATGAAAAGTATCCCTTATCCCTCCCCCATGATGGATACTTTGAAAAGTTAGTGCTATGAAAGAAAGGCAATTTAGCACTTGCTGAAAAGGCATTTTCTCATTCATAGATTTTAAGGCCAGGTGGGACCAGGAGTAGGGGGTGCAGGTGGTATTATCGCCCATCTTTCCAGTGGAGGGTAAGGCAGGGACATGTGCATCCTGGAGATGAATGTATGGTTGTGCAGCTGGTGTTGATGGGAGGGCTTTGGTTTCCTAAACCATGGGATGCTGGGAAGGAGGACTGCTGGGAAAGAGATGGGGTCCACCTAACCAAGAAGTTACTGATACGTACTCTCAACCTTAATTCCAGTTTAACTCAATTTATTGTATGGCTATTCGATAATATTTAATGTCTATACCAAAACATAAACTGCAATATCATCAAGGACATTTTCAATGTTAGATGTTACATGTCTGACTGTAAATAAGGAAATCTCATTATAAAGAGCTGTTGCAAACGCATACCAGCCAGACAATGACATGAAAGTCATGGCTTTCATGCTAATTTGATTCATATTCCACTTTTAGAGAGTGTATTAGTCTCATAAAATACTTCAGTTACCATGATTTTATTCTTCTATTTGCTGTACTGTAGAAAAAGGCTTAGGAAGGCTTTAAACTTGCTTCTAAGCAACAAATGATGCAGAATGGGAAAGAAGGGAATGACACATGTTGAAATTATTAAAGCAAAACTACCATTAAGTGCCAGGGGTAACTGCCAAAAAACAAACTATGTAGTTTGAAAGCTGGTTTTAAAGGCTACATTCACCATCCCATTATGAAACTGAATATGTTCATTTCTGATGGATAAAGGGATATCTGTAAGAAAGTTATATTACTTGTATATTAGAGCATGTCAGTCAAGAGCAAAGTGGCTCGTGAAGTGTTGGTAGTCCTGCTGCTCACACAAGCCTTGACAAAGCACACATGCCAAAGTTACTTAAACAACTATTTGCTTGCCCATCAGCAAATACACATACATTATATTTGCACAATTCTGTTGTTTCCCTGAGGACAATAACTGCATAAGAGGAAAAACTATAGGGAAAAGCCGTCCATTCTAACTGACACAGCAGATTTCTGTTGCATATTTTGCACTTATTCATACTATGCACAGAATTTCCATTGACAGAAATGGAAGTTCAGCACATGAATATTCACTAGAAATCGTCACTGTCAGGTCTGTTGCCAACACTCATTTTTATACCAAGTCTCCCACTCACCCCCTCCCCTACCCCGTTCCTGGAGTGATGTGAATACTTGAGAATCTCAGTGTTTCATAAAAAAAAAAAAAAGGTTTTAGCCCTTATTATTCGAGAGAAATGTTTGAAGAAAAATGTACCCTAAAGGCTCAAAAATCAGAAAGCAAAGAAAAAAACACAAAGTATACTATTTAAAAAAAAAACTTGATTTTTTTCAAGCCTGTTTCATGATGTTTAAATAATTGATGTTGGCAATGTGTTGAGAAGCTATAATGCCTCCATGCTTTGGAGCAGGGACTTGAAATTGGACAGGACGGTAGTGGTGCTAGGAAAGTGCCTTTTACTGGTCCCATAAAAATTCACCCAAATTAGGGCAATTTCTGAGCCGCTGAAAATCTCAAGTTCCCACAGGCTCAACAGAGACTTCTTAGAGTTTGCCAGTGATAGTCTCTGAATAGCCTGTCTGCATGCTGACAAGACTGTACATGTGTCCCCACAGAGCAACTGAGCATGCTCCATCCTGGCGGTGCAAAGGCTGAGCAGGACTCTTCCTGCAATTGCTCCTCTGTGTCTGTCAGGAGGCAGCTGTAGCACTGAGTGCCTGAACTGAGAGTTCAGAGACTGTCTCTCCTATACTCTCAGTGCTCTCACTGCTTCTACACATGCAGACTGGTGGAAGAGTAAACAAGCAGCTTAATTTGAATGCAAAAGGTTGAGGAACTAGGGGCCAACTGGGCGGGGTCACATGTGGAGAGGGTGAAATAGTGACAGGACCACAGGTGGAAATGGTGGGGAGGATCCCCCACTTCCTCTGGCCCAGGGCCCCAGGAAACCTTAAATTCGCCTCTGACAGTAATACACAGAACTTGTCTTCTAGTGGCTACAAAGGAGATCCAATCAGCAAGAAAATGTGTAATGCAACAACACTGTTGTGTTTCAGGATATTGGAGCTAAATATAAGAGCCCATGTCTGTGAGTTTATAAAACACATTTTATATGTAAGATTAAAAATGCCATTTTTAGACTGTACTCACATTAGCAAATGCATTATATTAATACAAAGTTATGGAAAAAAATCTCATGAAGTGATCAAAACATGTCCTTACTCTAATAATAGAAGAGAAAACTACAGCTGGCAAATTTAGAGACAATTAAGTCAGTTTTACAGAACTCCAAATCACTGCCAAAATAAATATTCAGATAAAAGAACCCAGCTTCCACTCCATGCTTCCTTAATTGTGTTTTCTTTATTTGCTCATTACAACTAATTTTGAAAAATAGATTACAAAAAAACAACAACCCTACAAATGCGTCTGTTGTATATTTGCACTTGATCACTCTTTTTGAGGTGGCTACCAATTGCCAAAGAAAAGACTCCAGCATTCTTCTTCCACAAGCAGTCTGTTAAAAATAAAGGCCACTGTACGCACAGGTCACATGAGGAAAAGGTGGTAAATTCCACAATATATGGGACTACCAGGCTCACAGGCTGCCTTCCAAATGCCTGATAATTCCAAAGTTCTATCGACTGATTAACGAGATGTGTGGCAATTCACCACAGTTTTCAGTGGCCTTTTATTTTCACTTGTTGCTTACACACCTATGCCATATGAAGGTGTTACTTTGTGGCTGAAGAGTAAATCATCTTCCCACATCTACAGGGACATAAGCCACAGGGCACCACATTAGATCCTGACCCTGTCCAGATGTATGAGAGTGGGTAAGGGAAACGAGAGGGAAGAGGCACAAGCAGCTTCTCCCACCCATGCTCCATGGAAGCCAGGTCTAGTTGCAGCCCTGGTGCTCTCTTGGGGTATATATATACTGCAGCTGCGAGCATGCCTCCTGCCCAGGGTTGCCAACCACCCCCCCTCCCCCCCAAGGATTGCCCTGGAATTTCCAGGAATTAAAAATTAATCTTTCATTAAAGATTATGTCATGTGATGAAACCTCCAGGAATACGTCCAACCAAAACTGGCAACCCTACGAGTCCCGCCTGGGTAGACAGACTCACGCTATCGCTGCTCGAGCTAGCACGCTAAGAATAGCAGCGCGGATGTTGCGGCATCGGTGGCAGCTCAGGTTAGCCACCCAAGCGTGGACCCAGGAGTCAGACAGGCTTAGACTTGGACAGCTTGCCCAAGCCATGGCCTATGCTGCAACATCCACACAGCTATTTCCAGTGAGCTAGCTCACGCAGCGATAGCATGACTCTGTCTACCCAGGCTGGGAGGCATGGTCCCACCTGCAGTGTAGACATACCCTGGAGCACAAAGGCTGTGACTCTAGAGCCCACACCTGTAATAGCCTTCCAGAAGGCAGCTGGAGGGGCCATGCCCACCTCCATACTAGCCATGAGAGCTGGGGGCCTCTGCAAAGCTTGTGAACACAGCACCCTCTGATAAGCTGGTTCAGGAACTATACTCCCCAGAGCACTAGCAGGCACTGTGCCTCCTGAGCTTTTGGCACAGCATCCCTAATTATCTAGGGTTTATGGAATGCAGATGCTCAGTGGTGGGAATCCAGAGGATGCAGTATACAATAACTTTGCAGAGACCCCACCAGACTATTATATATATATATATATATATATATATATATATATATATATATATATATATATATATATATATATATATATATAACACTTGCTAACACCCCCGTCTTCCCCTTCTCAGGCTACAGAAGTCAGTTGGTTTATTACTTTATAGCAGGGTGGATTAATTTAAATCAAAGCTATTTAAGTCACCAATTTTAATCATGATTTAAATCAGCAGGCAGGAAACCTTGATTTAAATAATCAGTTTTAACTGTGTTTGCATTTTTAGTTATTCTCCTAAAGACAGGCTGATTCTTATCAGGCAGAAATTAGCAAAACATGTTGATTTGCAACTATAGTGTAAACGCTAAATTTGGTGCTTTTATTGCTAACCAGGAGGATACACTATATCTATCTACTTATTTAAGCAATTATATAGCTTAACTTACATTTATTCAGATTCTTAATTTTTATATTTTTATTATGGTAGAAAATGGTGAATGATGCATTTCTTATTTACTAAACGATTATTTTTTTCCTTGTAATTATTGTGTCAAGCTCTATTTAGACAGTGTGATATAGAAGGGCCAGGGAGCAGTAGTAGAGTGTAAGAGGGGAAATATATAAGCCCATGGCTAATTAAGGTGTGGTTCCCTGGAGACTAGGGAGGGTGGCTACAGTTTAATTGGAGCACCTGCAGTCAATTAAGGCCCTCTCAGGAACCTAATAAAACCTCCTGCTTCAGGCAGACAGAGGAGGAGGAGGAAGGAGTTGGAGCAGAGTGGCTTGGAGTAGAGAACAATTTGGAGGAGCTGAAGCAGAGTGATTTGGTGGTGGAGCAAAGAGCAGTTTGGACGAGTTGAAGCAGAGTGGATTGGTGTTGGAACAGAGAGCAGTTTGGAGGAAAGCAGAGGAGAGTTTAGAGAAGTGCTGCGGCGGGCTAAGAAAACCAAGACCCTAGGTAAAGGGACACCTGGCTTGTGCAGAGGGAAGGCAGGAAGCCCCACAAGCTGAACGGCAGGAGAGGGAAGTAGCCCAGGGGAAAGAATCACTAGTACAAGTGGTTTACCTACTATCCTAGGGCCCCTGGGCTGGGACCCGGAGTAGAGGATTGGCCCGGATCCCTCCTTCTCCACTTCCCTTCTCTGGGATACTAGTAGGACAGCTGATACCCCAGTTCAGGGGCAAGACACAGCGCCCTGAAACCCCCCACAAGAAGAGAGAGCACGGGACCCATCATAGTAGTGCCAGCAATTTGCCACAACAGAAATTCAATTAAAATGCATAAAAACAGCATTTAGAGTTCTTAAAGTTATTATTAAATAAAATTATCTTAGATGTGCTGTATACATAAGAAAAAAAAGTTTATCAAAACATATTTTGCATTTAAAACTAACTGATTTATTAAATAAAGGAAGTATATCTGTACTTAGTGAATTGAACAACTGTTTGTGTTTTTGTTCATCACGCTCTTCAAGATTTTAGAACTAGTATATCTCACCCTCTCACACTCAGGGCCGGCGCGCCCACTAGGTGACCCTAAGCGGTCGCCTAAGGCGCCAGGATTTGGAGGGTGGCGGGCGGCTGCCACCCGCCTTCCGGCTCCGCGGCTGAGCTGGGAGCCGGGGGGGGCAGCTGGCCACAGCTGCCTCCTGCCTCCCGGCTCCGCGGCTGAGCCGGGGGGCGCCGCGGGTGTGGGGGAGGCTGCCGCGGGCGGGGGGCCGAGCTGCCGTGGCCTGCAGGGGGGTGGGTAGCCGTGGGGGGGGGAGCTGGCTGCTGCAGGGGGGGGCGTTAGCTGCAGAGGGGGCGCAGGGCTGGTTCAAGGAAGTTTCGGCTAGGGCGCGAAACTTCCTTGCACCGGCCCTGCTCACACTTAGGTTTTCTTCATAGATTGGAAGAGGAAAAATCGCAATTGTCTTTCTAACTTTGAATGAACTAGTTGAACAAACAGAAGTGTAGAAAATATTCTCTCTGCACCTACAGAAAAGGCTACTGCTGTCAAAAGCTGGTTTAGCCCTTCAACCAGCTAGATATTTAGCCAGTGACTTCCACCAGTTCAGCAGTTTTGCTTTCTTTAAAATTTGGCAGCAAAAATGTACTGCTTAATATTGTTTTTTGTACTTAATTTAAATGATTTTAATAGATTATAAGAAGTTTATGTCTAAACATAGGTCGTCAGTTTCAAATTTAATTTTAAATAGATTTTTTAAAAATAAACCTGTATTTAAATTTAAATTTAAAAAAACTTGATTATTGTTTTTAAATCATTGATTTTTGTTCACCTGCTTTAATTTGTGTATGAAGAAAGAGTTTGGCATTTAATCCAGAATACAGTGAAGTCTGTGGCCAGTCTTACCTGTTACAGGAATGAGATTCATTGTCTAGACTGAATTCTGTCTCCTATGTTCCCAAGGCTCCCCGTTTTGGTCGACAGTTTCTTTGTCCTGGTCACATGGAAAATAGCTGTCATGAGCGGTCATGCTCACAGAGGAAGAGGGGATCTCTCAGGTAGCTAGGCCCACTCCTGTGGGGGCCTGCGAATATTAGCACAGAGACCTTGCACTGGGCTCTGTATTCAAAGAGTAGCCATTGCAGAAAATAAAGTGCAGGGGTGATGTGACCATGACAAGGTGTGTTGCTAAGCAGATGGGCTGCTGTGTTCTATACTAGACAAAGATTTTTCAGGGTGCATGTCTTTAGTTCAAAATATCAGTTGAAATATTCAAGCCTGAAGGTAATACATGCATACGTCACAGTGACCCAAGTCTGAGCTCAGTAGGAAAGGGTGGAGTGCCCTGGCTAGCTGCAGATAGGAGCATGAATTCTTTCTATTGGGGCATTCCATTTGTAGCACTGAGGTTCTTTTGGAATATTTAATGCTATTGAACAACATGAGGGCTAAACCATATGCCTTTGGGGAATGTTATAGAGAAGGTAATTTCTTCAGAGTGCTTCCTTCTTCTGCCATACTCACTTTCATTCCACTTGGACCCAGCTCCAGCCAGTTGCTCTTCTCTCTGGTACTGTCCTTGGCTAGGCACTAGGAAAACTGGGAGATAGTGCCTTTGCTGTTTCATGTAAAGGAGATGCAGAGCTGGATGTCATCCACATAGTGACAGGTTATCTCAGCAGCTCCCCTCATTGAGGGAATGGCCTTAACTACCTGAGATCCCCTCTCCTTCTGCAAGCATGACCTCTCATGACAGCTACTTATGATGATGAGTAAGATGGGGGAAGAGGATGAAGTCTTGTGGGACTCCACAGGTGATGACTCTGAAAAGGTATAAACCATTGCCTTTGGTCTGACGGGAAGGATTCAAGCCATTACAGGGCAGATCTGTCCCCTCAAGGCACATTTGAGTCCATTAACACCAACATCAACTTCCAGTTAACAATTAAACTTAAAGCTAAATTTTATGCTAACTTAGTTTTAAAAGAATTTCTCACCTGACCTGCACATTACATGTCATTTGACCAAGCACAATTCATTATTGCATATCCTGTGTGCCATTTACGGGTCTTTAATGGTTATTTATATTAACCTGTTTAACTATATATTATGTGTTACTGTCAATACTACACAGCGTTTAATGGCAACTTTCTTATGTATCAAATCAACATATTAAAAAATTAACGGATAGTAATGTGAAAGATGCACGTGGAGTAATTTACACAAAGCAAACAGATTGGTGGAATTTTCAATAAATGTTATCTGATTCTGTGATATCCGATACTAAATAAGAGGGGAAATAACTGAAGCCAACAGGAAACAGCATTAACAACAATCCTCAAAATAAAATCTCATTTACTTAGCACTGGCCTGTGTTGGATTATTTTCTTAACATAAAGATCAAAATGACCTTTTCCACAGTAATTAATAGAGTAAAGGAAGCAATCAGAAGAGCAGAAAATAATAAGTGAAGTGGACAGATGTGTGTGAAACTGAACAGTTATTCCACACTGACATTTTTAGAATATAAGAGAAAAATGTCATCCTGTTGCTAGCTTTATCTGTTATTGCGTCTTCCTGAGGGGAAGGGTGGGGGCATACAGTGTCTCCAGGGAAAAGGGAAACATACTTTTTTCCCGGAGAGACTCACAACACTCTTTATTTCAGTTTCGAGGCAATTCCTCGGCAATTCCTGCAATTTCCATCATTTCTTTTTAACCTAAATATTAATTTGTTTTCAGCACCTCCACTCTACATAGTAGATGAAGCTAGTTCAATGAGACTGTCTTGGAAGCACGAAGAGCTTCTTGTTGACAACCCCTTAAAACAGGGATGGGCAAACTACGGCCCGGGGGGGGGGGGGGGTCACATCCGGCCCTTCAGACATTTTAATCCGGCCCTCAAGCTCCATCCAGGGAGCGGGGTCTGGGGCTTGCCCTGCTCCACGCATGCCGGGGCTCTGTGCGGCTCCCGGAAGCAGTGGCATGTCCCCCCCCCACTTTGCCTCCTACGCGTAGGGGCAGCCAGGGGGCTCTGCACATTGCCCCTTCAGTTCCCATTGGCAAGCAACCGTAGCCAATGGGAGCTGCAGGGGCAGTGCTTGCGGACGGGGCAGTGTGCAGAGCTGCCTGGCTGCGCCACCGCGTAGGAGCCAGAGGAGGGACATGCTGCTGCTTCCGGAAGCTTCTTGAGGTAAACACCACCTGGAGCCTGCACCCCATACCCTCTTCTACACCCCAGCCCTGATCCTCTCCCGCCCTCCGAACCCCTCCGTCCCAGCCGGGACACCCTCCTCCACCCCCAGCACCCTCATCCCCATCCCCACCCCAGAATCTGCACCCCCAGCCAAGCCCCCACCCCCTCCTTCACCCCAACCCCCAATTTCGTGAGCATTCGTGGCCTGCCATGCAATTTCCATACCCATTCCATGGCCCTCGGGCCAAAAAGTTTGCCCACCCCTGCCTTAAAATCAATGCTTTGTTATGATCTTGAGAGAAAGGAAATTATCTGGGATGATATTGTTCTAATTTTTGCAAGAAAAATTGCCCCTTGTAAAAGTCTTTTCATGCAGGTTTGTTCGCTATATACATGCAAGGGAAGGAACATTCTTAATAGTGTTAAATGAGAGGTTAGAGGCAGTTTTCTGTGGTACCATGAGACTCCAGGGTCCAGTTGTGGTTGTGTGCACCTGCTGGGAGGATTGTGCATGTCTTCAAAACTAAAACCTGAACCACTTATTCTTCATAGTTATTTCAATGACTCAGAGGCTGTTTGTGTTTAGGCTACTTACCTATTATTACTCATAAGTAATAGCTTTGAAGCTAAAAACTCATTAAGACAAAGAGAGGCAAATTTAATTATACTTCTGTTTGTGTTATTGTTCATGGTTACCGCCGCCCCCCGCCCCCCCCCAAAAAAACCTTTTAGGTCAATGTTTTCAAACCTGGCTGCCTGAAGTTAGACTCCTAAATCTATATATAGGCACCTAACTAAAAGTGGCCTGAATTTCAGAGGTGCTAAGCACCCACAAATCCCACTAAAGTCAGTGGGAGCTAGAGGTGCTTAATGTTTGCGGTGGGCGGGGGGAAAGGGGGGAGGAGAGGGAGGAAATAGTGCCACAAAGTTGAAAGCTTCTCATATGGTGTTTAGGAAAACATACCCCAAATTGTTCAACAATACAATACTGAGCCACCACATTTGTGCAGCTAACCCATGGGTTGCAACACATCACAAGGTGTTGCATCAGTGCTCATATGGAGCTATCAAATCATCACCCCATCTAACTGAGGAACTTAAAGAGTGATGCTCCATTAGTGTTTTGTGTGTTTTGATCTGTTGTGTTTTAAAGTGGTTAGAATTTAATTTTGAGTCTGAATTTACAGTCCTCTCACTTTCCAATTTGAAAACAGGATCTGAGAGGTGATGCTAGGTGGAGCAGGACAAAAGAGATGCAGCTGCTGCATCCAACCAGTGAGAGGCTTCCAGATGCCAACAAAGGGAACCTGTTGTAATGAAGAGAATTCTCTGTGCTCCAGGAATTCAGCAGAAGAGTGCACAGCACCTCCTAGTCCCCTCTGCTTGACGGAACAAACTGGCCAGCCCTATTTCAAGCATCAACAGCATGCATACAGTTACTGCTGATAGGCTTCCAGTCTGTTATAACGAAAAGACATACACACACCACTCTCACTGTACTCCAGGAAGCATGTGTGCGTGTATGTGTATAGCATTACCAAACACAAGCATTCAAAAAAGCATGTGTCAGGCCCCCAGAATCAGGACATTTTAAAAACTAAACAACCTTTGGGTTCTTTTGACTTTTAGTTTCTGAGCCTTTACGGTGCACTTGAGTCATGTTTTCGAGCTTTTCTTTGCAACCATGAGGACTAGAAACTTACTTTTTATACATGAATGACAGCTGCTATTCGAACATGACTCTGAGACCTGGGGCTTTAAGACAAACAACAAATATTGCAAGACTCATGATAAAATCATGACAGGTGGCAACACTAGTGGAAGGGAGAAGGGGGAGAACACCACTTTTGGATGCTCTGCTTCAATTGCAAAAGTTTGGGGCGGGGAATGTCAGTGTGTCTACTGCAACATTAAATGTATAGCAGAGGAGGCAATAGAAAATGCTACCGTGCCAGACAGCTCATCTGTTTTGGTCTACTGGTAGATTTGGAGTAAAAGTGGGAGGTACTTTCACACCTGAAACCTCCCACAAATCAACATTCTGAACTGTAACAAAACCACCAGAACCACGGTTGACTTTGCCAGTTTAAGTGACATTTGTTTGATGGGACATTGTTTCTGAACACTCAGGAATGGGCACAAGTATGCAAACCACTCAAAATAATAAACACAGAGGGAAACCTAAATATATTTTACAGCAAGTGTCAGCCAAAAGTAGAAAAAGCAATTTTTTAAAGGGCTTAATGACAAAAAGGCATAGGCCAAGGGGAGATGGATAGCAGTATTTCCTAAGTCAAGCTGAGCCTGGTGAAAAATGAATTACTACCTCTTATAGCAAACTGAATGGATTTGCACTCAGAGCCAGATCCTCCTCACTTACATCAGTGAGAATCAGGAGTAACTCTACTGAAGTCAATAGAGTTCCAGTGCTCTGCAGAGAATCAGTTCCCCAGTCTGAGATGGCCCAGCTCAAAGTTCTGTAACTGTTTATCTAATGCTCATAAATTATTTGGGATTTGTTCTCCAATGGGCCAGAGACAGGCCAACCTAAAAATAAGTTCTGTGAACAAAGCTACACAATTATACAGAGCTCTCAGGAACTTGACAGCTTTTAGGTTGTGTTCCAAAGAGATTTTTTTCTCCTACATAAAAAAGTAATAAAATATTTTCCAAGGCTGTTTAGGAGAACTATGTGCATATTCCTACATGTATATGTCTTGCTGTCCTACATTACCAAGACTGCCTTCACCGCTCTCTTATTTCCTGGAAATGCTCACATGAGTGTCTGTTGGCTGCACAATGGTGGAAGCAGAGGAGAAAGTAAAGGCTGCACCAAGCCAGTGAGCACTGAAAACTAAACAGTCATAATTTAAATTAGGTTTTAAGCCATGTTTGGAATAATAACAGAATACTTCATTTTCAAACAAATCCTAAATGAAGAAAGTGGCAAAACATCACCACTCATGGTCCAAGATTTCTTCTCCTCACTCCACCCCTTAAATTAAGCAAATATATTTAGTTTTACCTTCCTACAGAGTGTGATAAAAATTGAAACGCAATAGAAAAAAGTCTATTTTCTGTCTATGCAGAAGTCAACCTAAATCATATATTTGTAATGCATATTGTTTTGTTAACACTTTCTAAAATAGAAAAAAAGTCTTCAATTTTATTCTGTTATGGAAGAATGTAGCCATCCTATATAATGACAATTTTTATTAACACTGGGAAATAGGTACTGTGGCTCAGAATGCTTGCTGTTACGTCCTTTGTTATAGTAAGGAAACTATTTTTTGTTTGCTGGAATTGCTATTCTGAATCTTTCAATCATAACCAATCAGAAAAATTTCTAAACTTCAATGCCACTGGTTATAAGATTACTCAATGAATGACTTACCCTTTAAGAACCCAATTCCATCTGCCATTCACACCCCCGCCCCCATTATTATTATTACATCCCAAAGGGAGCTAGGCACATCACAAATGCATAAGACATGTCCTAACCCCAAAGAGTTTACGGCCTTAAACTAGACAAGATACAAAGATTTGGGAGAAGAGAGAAGAATTTGTGCTGAATACTAAGTTTTTCCTCTTTTTTACTTTTATTATTATTACCAATGATTTAGCCTTATCTTCTTAATCTTTGCCTCTAAAGTTCAGTTTACTGTAAACATTTAGCTTATTAAAACACCACATGGCCATTCAAAAAAACCAAACATATGTAAACATACCCATATACACAATGTAATCCTGGCTCCGCTCAAATCAATGGGAATTTTACCATTGACATTATGGGGACAGAATTTTGCCATTTGTGTGTCAAACGTACACCCAAAGATTAAATATGTAGTTTGGACCCAGTAAATGGAAATGCTTTATACCCCTTTCATTTTACAACTGCCTCCCTTCATGACCTCTAAATCTGGCTACAAACATCTTCCTCTTACTCTATACTGACACAAACTCCAGTTTGACTCCCAATCTGAGTTACGAACACCCTCTCCCATGTCACCCTGCATGAGGGCACCCTATTCTAGTTTAGAAACATCATATTTAAAAGGGTTATTATTAGGGCTGTCGATTAATCGCAGTTAACTCAAGTGATTAATTTATTTGAGTTAATCGCGATTAAAAAATTAATTGCAATTAATCGCACTGTTAAACAATAGAATAGTTTAAATTTATTAAATATTTTTGGATGCTTTTCTACATTTGCAAATATATTGATTTCTATTACAACACAGAATACAAAGTGTACAGCGCTCACTTTATATTATTATTTTTGATTATAAATATTTGCACTGTAAAAAGGATAAAAGAAATATTATTCAATTCACTTCATACAAATACTGTAGTGCAATCTCTTTATCATGAAAGTGTAACTTACAAATGTAGTTTTTTGTTACATAACTGCACTCAAAAACAAAACAATGTAAAACTTTAGAGCCTACAATTCCACTCGGTTCTACTTCTTGTTTAGCCAATTGCTAAGACAAACAAGTTTGTTCACATTGATGGGAGATACTGCCGCCTGCTTCTTATTTACAGTGTCATCTGAAAATGAGAACAGGTGTTCGCATGGCACTTTTGAAGCCTGCATTGCAAGATATGCTAAACATTTGTTTCGGCCACCATTCCAGAGGACATGCTTCCATGCTGATGATGCACGTTAATTACATTTGTGACTGAACTACTTGGGGGAGAATTGTATGTCTCCTGTTCTGTTTTACGGACATTCTGCCATATAGTTCATTTTATAGCAGTCTCAGATGATGACCCAGCACATGTTCGTTTTAAGAACACTTTCACAGCAGACTTGACAAAATGCAGAGAAGGTACCAATGTGAGATTTCTAAAGACAGCTACAGCACTCAACCCAAGGTTTAAGAATCTGAAGCGCCATCCAGAATCTGAGAGGAATGAGGTGTGGAGCATGCTCTCAGAAGTCTTAAAAGAACAACACTCAGATACGGAAACTACAAAACCCAAACCACCAAAAATTAAAATCAACCCTTCTGCTGGTGACATCTGATTCAGATGATTAAAATGAACCTGCGTCATTCCGCACTGCTTTGGATCATTATCGATCAGCATGGACACGTCCTCTGGAATGGTGGTTGAAGCATGAAGGAACATAAATATCTTGTGTCGCCAGCTACAACAGTGCTGTGTGAACGCCTGTTGTCACTTTCAGGTGACACTGTAAACAAGAAACGGGCAGCATTATCTCCTACAAATTGTAACCAAACTTGTTTGTCTGAGCAATTGGCTGAAGTAGGACTGAGTGCACTGATAGACTCTAAAGTTTTACATTGTTTTATTTTTGAATGCAATTTTTTTTGTACATACATCTACATTTGTCAGTTCAACTTTCATGATAAAGAGATTGCACTCCAGTACTTGTATTAGGTGAATTGAAATATACTATTTCTTTTGTTTTTTACAGAGCAAATATTTGTAATCAAAAATAAATATAAAGTGAGCACTGTACACTTTTGTATTCTGTGTTATATTGATTTCAATTACATTTGAAAATGTAGAAAACATCCAAAATATTTAAATAATTATTATTGTTTATTTAAATAAATATTATTATTAACAGTGCAATTAATCGTGCAATAAATTTTTTTAATCGCTTGAAAGCCCTAGTTATTTTGGATAATGTAACTTCTGAAAGCTGCTGGAACAAAAATATGCCTGAGCACAATTAGCCAATGAACATTTGTTCTAAAGAAGAGCCCTTTCTACTTTTGCATTTCATTGACTGTGAGTGTTCTCTCACTCAGTACTGTGCTCAAGAGTTCGAGGGCGGACTTCTGTAAAAGCTTAGAAGATTCCCTCCATTCCATGTAGACTAGTTAATTTTTTATTGAATCAAACAATGTCTTTTCAACTTGTCTCTGGGCTCTATTATTGCTCCAAACAACAAAACAGCCATTGCTCTTCAAATTACCCTTCTTGATCCTGCAGGTGAGCAGAAGCACCTACTTTTGTATGTAAATGAGGCCTTTAGAAAGAGAATAACCTCTTCTTTCAGATAGCATACAAATAAACCATGCTCTTGTAGGAGCAAAACCTTTCATCAAAGGAATTTTACAGATGTAAAATAAACAGAATTAATGAACAAAGAGGGTAAAGACCTCCATGTTTATGAATAAATTAAAGTGCTAAAGCCTTCTGTCACACAGAGATAAGAGGAGAATTCCCATGTAATATGCCAAGGTATGTGGAGCAACTATGATTTTAGCCAAATTGAAAATGAACAAGAACCTCTCGGATGTATCCAAAGAAACAAACCAAACCAAAAGATCAGTATTTATGACATTTCAAGGTAATTTGTGCAGTTATATTACAGTACTAATGCTAATGTGCATTTGTAGTTAATAGGATAATGTAACGGAGTAATTAACTTATTAATTCAGCTCATTTACTGAAAGAATGAGAGCCCTATGTCAGACACATCTGTAAATCATACCCGTGCTTTTTGTTTTGTGGTTGTGGCTGTGATATTTTTGTACTTCTTTAATTTAATATTATACGATAGTATCATAGTAGTAGTACACCCATAAATATTGAAGTACCATTTTCATTCTAAAGCCTCTTGTTGCTGAAAATTCTCACATCTGCTTTCAGTCCAAAACTGATTACTTTTAAAGTAAATAAATATATATATATAGTTCGAGTTACCTGAATGGGGGCTAGCTGTGGTCACTTAATTAGGGTGAACTACAAAGAATGGGGCAGACAATCCCCCAAAAGCTGGTGAACATTCCAATACTTAGATTTACCAAACCAGCATAAAACAGCTTCTTTATTACCTTTCTAGTTACTCAGAAGTCCAAACAACACAGTTCCCTTAAAGCAATCCAGCCTCAGGCCTCCATCCAGGTACCCAAGTCAAATACGATGATTTTTTTAAAATCTTATTTCACCATATAAAAGAAAAGGTTCTACCAATCCCAAAGGATCGGACACATTACCACTCAGGTTATTGAATATTTCAGATCTTACCCAAATACACACTACAGACAATTCTTATTAACTTAATTAAAATGTATTAAAAAATAAAAGAGAGAAAGCATATGGTTAGAAGATCAATATACATACAGACATGAGTTCAGTCCATTAAGGTTCAGATTCATTGCAGAGATGGTGAGCTTTGTAGTTGTGAAGAGTTCTTTTAGAATGTAGTTCATAGGTTATGGTCCAATGTCCAATACCATTTCAGGGCCTTCCAGCTTAGGACTGGGATGTTAGTCCTTATGGCCTAAACTTCCCCTGATGAAGTTTAAGCAGATCTGAGATGACAGAATCAGGACCCGAGGGTCTTTTATACAGTGTTCTAGTATCCACTTCACCACACAGTCCTGGGTAAACAATATGCTTTTGATTTAACCTTCTGTTTTCTAAACACCACCAGTAATTAGTTACATGAATTAACATACGGCAATTTATACATTAGGCAATCTATCACAAACTTTAAAGAGACATATAGACAATGACATTACTTCACCCAAGATTCATCTAAATGTTAATATTCCCTTTTGATCTCTGAATTAATAGTTATAGTGACAGACAGGAACTGTCTGTTTACATGCTAGCATCCAAGATACACACAATTAGTATCACTTCCAACTTCTAACAATATAGGTTTGCATTTCAAAGTTCTAGCCTACCTAGCCATAGAACGGCCCCTAATTACCATTTCTAACATATCTTTAAAGGTCGGCTTTGGGTCAGCCAGTCTGCAAGCTGTTTAACCCTTTCTGGTCATGAGTTATATTTTGTATAAGATTTGCTGCAATTATATAGCAGTAGTAGCAATAATGTTTGCATGATTATATTTTAATTAGACAACGTCACAGCTTAGTTTACTTGCCTTTGTGAGCTTAGACTACTGAAAACAAGCTATGATATGTATAGTATGTACATTAGAAGAGACTAGGTACTGTGTTTTTTGTAGAAATTTGGTTTTGAACAGGGCCGGCTCTAGGCACCAGCAAAGCAAGCAGGTGCTTGGGGCGGCACTTTTCGAGTGGCAGCATTCCGGCGCCGGCCATCATAGGTGTCGACTTCGTGGGTGCCTATGCACTCACCGGCAGCTCCCCGCGCCCCACCCACCCCAGCTCACCTCCGCTCCGCCTCCTCCCCTGAGCATGCTACTGCCGCTCTGCTTCTCCCCCTCCCCCCAGGCTTGCCGCATGAAACAGCTGTTTGGCGGCAAGCCTGTGAGGGAGGGAGGGAGGGAGGGAGGGAGGGAGGAGAAGCGGTGCACTCAGGGGAGCAGGTGGAGCGGAGGTGAGCTGGCGGGGACACGGGGAGGGCTGCAGGAAGTAACCCGGGGGGGGGGGGGGGGCGCAGAGGAACCGCTCCCTGCCCCAGCTCACCTCCGCTCCACTGCCGCAGCCTCCCCCAAGCGCGCCGCCGCTCCGCTTCTCCCCCTTCCCTCCCTCCCTCCCGGGCGCGGAAAGCCTGGGAGGGAGGGGTAGGAGGAGAAATGTGGTGCACCTGGGGGAGGAGGTGGGGCCAGGAATTTGGGGAAGGAGTTGGAATGGGGCAGGAAGTGGCAGAGTTGGAGCGGGGGCAGGGGGGACGGGGGGAAAAGGGGAGCAGCCAAAAAATTTTTTGCTTGCGGCAGCAAAAAATCTAGAGCCAGCCCCGGTTTTGAAATAATCTTTTAGGGGCTTAAAAATAGCTCACTGAATATAAACGGTATGTGACAATAACCTCAAATGGTATACTGAGATTTGCATGGGTGGCTATTTGAATTTGTGATCATTCAAATGCAGGAAAAGGTGAAAGTAGTGGGGAGGGAGACCAAGGCCAATGAAATTTACATAAACTCTACTGAGTTTGGATTGTCTGCTCATCTTCCTTTTCCTACAAGCACTAGCCATATTTTTTTTTCCAATTTATCTCCAACACACTGGCTTATAAAATTTTAACATGAAATTTAATGTAAAAAAACCCAGCCTCAGATAGTGACAAAGCAATTGAGCAACCGCATCATGAAATAAACTTCAGTCATAATAATTTGCAACTGTGGGGGTGTAGCGAGGCAGTGGTACATCTGTGTGTTGTATCTGCAGCTGCTGCCATTGTGGCCTTCAGGATATCCCCCTCCACGCCCATGGAACACCTGAGCCAGATGAGGAGAAAGAAGAGGATTCGGGATGACACGCTCCAGGAGATCCTACAAGCCTGTGCTGCATTAGAGAACAAGACCAGGGCCTGGAGGATCACCCTTGCAGACAGCATGGAGAAGGAAAGAGTGGAGAGGAGACAGGCCCAGAAGTCCCAGCAGGAAAAGGAGAGGGAGATGCAACAGCATATAATGGGGCTTCTCTCAGACAGCAAACAAAGATGCCGCAGGCTCTGGGAGACCAGCAGGTTCAACAATCCTATGCTCACCTCCCTCTGCAGCCCATCGAGAACTCAATATAGGGTCTTCCCTACACCACCCCTCAACATTCCATGTGGCATTAGGGGTCACTGCACTGCCCCTGCCACTCCACCCCAAGAGACGTTAAAGACAGCCACAATTGCACACACACTGACCTGTGAAAACCGCGATTGGTATATGTGTACATGAAAAGGAAATGTGTGTTCTTTCCTTTTATAAGTTCTGTTCCCTTAATTTATTAAGTTTTAAATGGGTTTTTTTTAATTTCCCCATTTATGTTACCCAATAAAATTCTATTTTTTTGGATCAAAATTCATTTTTATTAGTTCATAACACATGCTGTCTAGTGCTGAGCAGCACTGACACAGCAATTTCCCACAGCTTCATTTTGTCACAGAACCCATAACATCAGTCACAAACAATATTAATTGGTGTATTGACAATTCCTACATTCACAGCAAATCACTACAAGAATCACATCGAGCTGCAAAAGAGCAAAGCAGGTAGCGCACACTACAGCAACACACACTATTGAAATGTTCTTTCAAAGCCTCCCTAAGCCGTATAGCTCCGTGCTGAGCTCTTCTGATAGCCCTTGTATCTGGCTATTCAAATTCAGCAAAGAGCTGTTCCATCGCTGCCCTCCATCCTGGCAGAAACGTTTCCCCCTTTCCGTCACAGATATTATGCAGGGCACAGCAGGCAGCTAGAACCATTGGGGTTTTTTTTTTCACTGAGATCCAATCTCGTAAGTAAATGCAGCATCCCTTCAAACGGCCAACGGCACATTTTACTGTCATTCTGCACCTTCTGATCCTGTAGTTGAAGTGCTCTTTGGTGCTGTTGAGGTAGCTGGTGTACAGCTTCATAAGCCAGGGGAGCAAGGGTCAGCTGGGTCTCCCAGGATCACTATTGGCATTGCAACATTCCCAATGGCAATCTGCTGGTCGAGAAAGAAAGTTCCTGCTTGTAGCTTTCTGAACAGTCCTGTGTTCTTAAACATGCACATGTCATGCACCTTTCCTGACCAGCCCACATTGATCTCGGTAAAGCGTCCCCCGTGATCCACCATCGCTTGCATTACGATAGAAAAGTAGCCTATTCTGTTGATGTACTCTGTGGCAAGGTGGTCCGGTGCTAAAATAGGGATATGCGTGCCATCTATTGCCCCACTGCCGTTGGAGAACCATACTGCTGCAAAACCATCCACTATGTCTTGAACATTGCCCAGAGTCACAGTCTTGTGTAGGAGGAGGCAATTAGTGGCTCTGCACACTTGCTACATCAGGGGTCTCAAACACGCAGCCCGCAGGCCACATGCGGCCCGCAGAGTTATTTCCTGCGGCCCGCCATAGGTGCCGACTCCACTGGCAGCCAAGCTCCAAACATTACTGAGTGTTTATATTTTATTAAAACCCCTCTTTGCATTGGTTTAAAAAAGTTAATACATTTACTTTTAATAGAATACTATATTACTCTTCATTTTTTTCATTTTTGACTATACTATTGTATCATTGTATGAAAAGGTTTCAGTGATGCGGCCCTTGGGCCAATTTACTAGTTCTCATGTGGCCCTCGTGGTGATTTGAGTTTGAGATCCCTGTGCTACACAATGGCCCCTGTGGTGAATTTCCTGACTCCAAATTGATACGTGACTGACCGGTAACAATCTGGGGTTGCAAGTTTCTACAGTGCAATCACCACTCGCTTCTGAACTGCCAGTAGGGCTCTGATTTTGGTGTCCCTGCACCAGAGGGCTGGGGCCAGTTTGGCACACAGATCCAGCAATATGACCTTGCTCATTCAAAAGTTCTGCAGCCACTGCTCATCATCCCAAATCTGAATGACAATGCAATCTCTCTAGTCAGGGTTTGTTTCTTGAGCCCAGAATCAGCCCTCTAGCATCTCCAGCTGCTCTGTGAATGCCACCAACAAGCTTGAATTGTTTCTTTCTACATCTCACAGCAATCTACTCGCCAAAGAATCATCATGTTCCCCACAGCTCACCTTGCAGCTCTGCAAATACTGCAGGATCATGCGCCCTGTGCCTGCAACATTCATGACAATAGTGCAGAGCTGTGCAGGCTCCATGCGTCTGTCAGACAGTGGACAGCGAAGAAGAACGTGTGAGGTTGTGAGAATTTTTGAAAAGAAGGCACGAAATATTATGGGATGCAGATGAAATTATGGGATGCAGAACGCTGTATTATTGGAAATTGACCCCATGCTTCCAGTCCCTGCTGCACAACTCGTTTCAGTCCCATGAGGCACTGCAAAAACTTCCCAAAACACCCTGTCCTTGATGGTGGTGAGTTGCACAGTGGAATACCTATCTCCGGTGCACTGCTCTCTGCATTGATACAAGCGCTTCTGGTGAGGGTGCACACCGCCAACACAAGGAACGTAACGTGCACAAGCACGAGTGATGTAATAACTGTGGTGGCTCTATGCAGACATAACTTAGGTCGACATAATTTTGTAGTGTAGGTCGACATGACCTACAGGCTATTTTGTTCGCGGAACAGCAAGAAAGCTCACCTCACAGAATGATGGTTTATAAATCGTAACGGCTTGTTAGGTTAGCTCTAGCTCTAATAAATTGTCTGTAAGAGAACAAGTTATAATTTATGCAAAGGATGACTTTGTGGGTTTAAATATTTTAGTGTAAAATGTGCTAGTCTACACATTTTCAACTGTTTCCTCTACACTAGGTCATGATGAATAAAATGTTATATTGTGAGGGAAACAAAGCTGACAAATCCAAATGACCTCGTACTAACCATGTTTGAAGGCCAGAAGGCGACATACCGTAGGTCATGTTTTGCATTCTAATGTGGAGCCACCTAAGCACATTAACATCTGCAAGTCACACCACTGATGCCTGTACCCATACATTAACTACTGTTAAAACTTGTTAGAGTCCATAAACAGCTGCTTAACAGAAAGAAACCTATTTGTCAAGAATGGTTGAAATGCATGTCTGAGCAGCTGAGTTAGACGGAATGGTTTCTGGTGTGAGAGTTACTCTGCTAGGGAAAAATCCTTCTGTGAAACCAATTCCCTACCTACCACCTTCTATTTCCCCCTCTCTTCTGAAGTTGTTTCTATAAAAATGATAAAGCATTTGGCACTCATTTCTGTATCCAATCTGCTGCTACTTCCCTCCCCCCCGCCTCTTTTTTTAAATGGGCCTAGTCAAGTTAATTTTTTAAACCCAGAGATGGTAATGGTAGAAGTGGATATTTTGGAAACAAACACAAGATAAAAAGGAAGTTGCTTTTGTAAAGAGACAGAGAATGTGATAGTGCTTGCAGTAGTAAACAGAGCATGGCAGAAGCCTGACATTAAACAAAAATAATGTGTTCTCCAAGAAATACCTAATTTGCTGTGTAGAGTGCCAGATATGTGAGAATCTCAGACCTTTACAGTTATTCATCCATGAAGTCTCCTCTATTGCATTTCCTGTTTGCACAGTTATGGAAACCTCCCTTAGAACACATATATTTGAATGTCCCAGATTTTGAAACAAACATATTTCAGGATTAGGAGCCAATTTAAAAAAACAACATTTTTTTTAAAAAGGAACTCTAATCCTTTTTAAAAAAAATAATCAATTTATAAACTGAGAAATTTGGATATGGCTGCTACCGAACAAAGAACAAAATATGAAATGCCAAGACTCCTCTTTCCCAGCAAATTGCCTCCTAAGAAACAGTGGATTCCAGTTGTGTTTCTTTTTAAGCAGCATCTTATATCTATGAAGGAAAAGGTAGCAAGATTTGTTCCTCTCTTTGGAGGAATCTTAATAGCTTTTTAAAAAAATCTTACTGTCGCCCAGATACTATGATGATCACTTTTTTATGTATATGAAAATAATTTCACAAAGTCATGTTTTAAAAAGCCACAATCCAAATGAAACAATAACCAGCCTGCCATGTAGATTTATATCCTGTTCTGTTCCTTTACTAGGAATGTGGCTGAACTTTATGCGAACATTGCCAAAGCAAGGTTTACATTCCTGTTCTATACAGCTGGATGCCCATGCAGTTGCTGCCAGGATTCAGAAAGGGGAAAACCAACTAAAGCTTGGGTTGCCGGCCGCGCAGCAGTCAGGATAACTCAATGGCATCAGTTCCATGACAGGAATGCTAATGAGCATAACTGGCAGCATAAACCTGTTCCTAGGAGGCAAATTAGCAACAGGGAAGGAGAAGGACTGAATGCTCACCCTTGAAGTCT
Source organism: Chelydra serpentina (assembly GCA_037349315.1). Taxonomy (NCBI): domain Eukaryota; kingdom Metazoa; phylum Chordata; order Testudines; family Chelydridae; genus Chelydra; species Chelydra serpentina. The sequence continues at coordinate 129,773,668 of JBAIAC010000004.1, forward strand.
GGCTATAGAGTATGAACAGCAATGTCTAGGGTTGATTTTTAATATCCAAATATAGTTAAATTCAGAGTGGAATAACATGATCAATTTAAGGAATCTTAATATTACAGACAAACAGAAATGCCATCAACCTGGCTGTATGGCCTTGCTTTGTTCGGCCAAACAAAACAGCAAGAAATGGTGGGATTGTCTATGCTACAGATGCTTCGGCGGTATAGCTATGGTGCTACAGCTGTGCTGCTGTAACGCCATAGTGTAGACACTTGCTAAAGGGTTTTTTCCCGTCACTGTAGTTAATCCACACATTGAGAGGGCATAGGTAGGTCAACGGAAGAATTCTTCTATCAACCCAGCAGTGTCTATACCAGGGCATAGATCAGCTTAACTTCGTCTCTCAGGGATGCAAATTTTCCAACACCCCTGAGTAATGTAGCTAGATTGACACTTGCTAAAGGGTTTTTTCCCGTCACTCTAGTTAATCCACCCATTGAGAGGGCATAGGTAGGTCAACGGAAGAATTCTTCTATCAACCCAGCAGTATCTATACCAGGGCATAGATCAGCTTAACTTCGTCTCTCAGGGATGCAAATTTTCCAACACCCCTGAGTAATGTAGCTAGATTGACCTAAATTTTAGGTGTAGACAAGTCTTGTGTGAGTGAATGAGTTAGTCGGCAAGGTGATCTTGCAATTAGACCCACATGTCCACAGTGAAGCTCAGAGTTCAAGTACAGGGACAAATGACTGCCTACACCAGGATTGAACTGACCCTGTCAGCACTGGTTCTCCACTTGTGAGGTAACTCCCTTCTCTTCAGGTGTCAGTATAACAATGCCTGCATCTGTAATTTTCACTCCATGCATCTGAAGAAGTGGGGTTTTTACCCACGAAAGCTTATGCCCAAATAAATCTGTTGGTCTTTAAGGTGCCACCAGACTCCTTGTTGTTTTTGTGGATACAGATTAACATGGCTACCCCCGATACTTGCCTACACCAGGGGTTCTCAAATGGGGGGGGGGGTTGGGACCCCTCAGGGGGTCGTGAGGTTATGACCTGGGGAGTCATGAGCTGTCAGCCTCCACCCCAAACCCTGCTTCACCGTCAGCATTTATAATAGTGTTAAATATTTTTAAAAGGTGTTTTAAATTTATAACGGAGGGGGGAATCGCACTCAGAGGCTTGCTGTGTGAAAGGGGTCACCACTACAAAAGTTTGAGAACTACTGGCCTACAGAGACCTGAATGCAGAATTCCAATTCTACATAAGGTCTCTTGGCTAACAGAGCTAGGAAACTCCCCAAGGTTCTGTGCTAAGCTTTGAGCAGCAAGGTGGCAAAGCCCAGCACTGCTGGGACAATCATCCCAGACAGGAAAGATTTCCAACCAGGAGATGGATTTAATTCCCAGCTGTGGCACAGATTTCCTGTGTTGCTTTGGTCAAGTCACTTAGGGCCAGATATTTAAAAGGTATTTAAGGCACCTAAAGATAAGAACTTTTGCAATCCTAGTAGGTGCCTAGGTGCCTAACCCGCAATGATTTCAATGAGAGTTAGGCACTTTTGAAAAATCTAGTTTCCCATCTGTAAAATTGAGATAATACTTCTTTTGACTATCTTATCTATTTAGACTACAAATTATTCAGGCAGGAACTGTCTTTTGTTATGCGTTCAGAAGACACCTAGTGCAATCTCAATTGGGTCCTAATAAGTGCTACCATAATACAAATAGATAATAATGGGACACTAGCCCTGAATGGATAGTAGGACAAGGATTGGCAGGTTCTAGCAGAAACTGTAAACAGTCAAGGCAATGGTGGGGGTCTCTCTTAATATGTAATCTTTCAACCAAGCTAAAATAAAAATGATATGATTCTGATGACACTACATTACATATGCACTTAACTTTACACAATATGAGAAATGTCATGGAAGTTGCTGGGGCTACTGTTAGTTAAGTTATGCATCTACATAAGTCCATATTAGATTGTATCCTAATTTTCTAAAGAAAAAAATGACACATTCCATTATGAAGTGGAATATAAAAATGAAACCTAGATATTAAACATATGAAATAATTTCTCTTTATACTTAAGGAATAACAATTATTTTTACAATACATATGAAGTTCTACACTTGTGTACCTAAGATAGTATAAAATGGTATGATTCTGATATTATATTGTGTTATTTTAGAAACAGTATATGATCATGTGAAAACACTGATTGCTAATGCACATGCAAAAGAGGGCCCAGTTAAGGTTGCACAATCTACCTTGACTTGTCATTTCCACATTTTTGATGCTTTGCTTTGAAACCGTCATGTTCTTTTAACATAGTTTGTGCATAAGAATAAATAAAAACACCGTTTAACTCATGGCAAGTGCAGAACTATGTCCAGAATTACTACCTTATGTGCAGGCATCATCCCCCATCAAGTTGAGGGCTGTGAAAGGGAAAATAAATGAAGATTATGTTTAAAAATAATAATAAAAGGGAGCAACAAATAAGATGTCTGATACTGGAAAAGAGCAAAAGTCATCTAGAGACTGTAAAGATAGGGAAATAGTCAAACGAAACTAGACTTGAGTTATATGTCTGCTGTACAAGCTATTCTAGGTATGGCAAGCTCTTCCCTTTCCTGCCTACAGACCCGGTCTGCAGCCAGACATGTGCAGGAGCTGTTCCCTTTCAGCCTCTATTACTCTCAGAAGAGAGATATCAGCTAACATCCCCACCGCCTGTGGAAAATGGTTCCAGTATTTAGTTCAGTTGTCCTATAATCATGGCATATAATCATGCCCGTGAGCTACTTCCCACAAACTTATTATCCCAACTTAGCCCATCTCCCCCCTCTCCCTCCCCTGAGCCATACTCACATTTGGGACTGCCGCCCTGCTCTATGAATCCCCAGGAGAAGTGAGAATGTAGTGCTTGCAACTTGTGTGGATCAAGGGGAGTGAGTTCAGTACAGCAAGTTTCCATTTATCTTGTGAAAACACTCACAAGAGTACCACTGTGCATTGTATCTTTTGCAACTGGAAATGTGGGCCCTGAGGGTCTCTCCATCCACACCAGTGGAGCGGCTCAGCCAGATAAGGAGAAGAAAGTGGACACAGGATGACATGTTTCAAGAGATCCTGCAAGCCTCTGGTGCGTCGGACACCCTCACGGACAGAATGGACAGGGATAGAATGGAGAGGCGAAAGGCACAGGAAAAGGAGAGAGATGTGCAGCAGGAGATGCTGGCACTTCTCAAGCAGCAAAAAAACATGCTGGAGACTCTTGTTGACCTTCAGGTTCAACAGATCTGTGATCGCCTCCCTCTGCAGTCCATAGAGAACTGCATTCCAGGACCTCCCCTACTCACCCCGCCGACCCACATTCCACATGGAGGCTGGTGCCACTGCACTAACCTAAGCACTGCACCCCAGAGGACTGTACGGACAATCACAGTGGCACATACACAGACCTGTGGGAGGCATGGTTGGTGTATGTGTTTGTGAAATGACTGTTCTGTCCCCTTCAAAGGTTCTTTCCCCTTTATTTATAAAGATTCATTAAGTTATAAATATTGTAGGGATATTAAAGAAGGTACTGAAAGTGATTCCCCAAGTGAAAGTAACTCCCCATAATTTGTCCCCCACAATTTAAACCTCATAGCATTACCAAGTAAAAGATCTCTTGGATCCCTTGTTAAACCTACAAGCTACTGTCTGTGTAAACCATTGATTGTATCTGTTCTCAGAAAGATACTGTATTGCTATGAGAAACTTGCAAACAAGTTATTTGACTTTGTTCTTTATGCATGCTTTGTACCTAGAAACAGCATAGAAAGACCCCCACCCTCTTTGATTAAAGGGCAGGGAGTCTCAAATAAATTAGTACACACCCCAAAAGTGTTGAAGACAGTATGTCTGCTGATGAATGCTTGATGTACACGAATGAATGAGCAGGGAGGTGCCAGCCTAGGAATTCAGTGACCATCGGCTAAAGGCGGCGTCAAAGTGGGAACGATCAGACAACCCCCGGAGGGTAAACTGGGACCCACCCGATCATCTCAAAGGATGGGAAAAACAAGATAACATCTGACAGTGTGGAGCCACCAGGAATGCCATCAGAAATGTGCCATCTGCTAATTGATTCAGCAACAGCATGATGAAGCAATTCCCATAGACTGACAGAGGAAATAATTCCTATAAGAATGGCCTCTAAATACTGAGGACTTTGAGTCTGGTTCTGCAACCAACCTCCAGGAGCATCAGATGAATCTGACAAGGACTCGGCTCCACCCTCATGCCCAGGATACCTGGCCACTAACTTGGCATGAGCAACTTCTAGGCTGGTAACTATGACATCTATACAGAACCTCTGTGTGTGTGTGTGAATGAATATGAAACTGAATGAAATGTTATAGCTATAACTGACTGCTTACTATGATTCTTTTTGTATTCACAATAAATGTGACATTTTGTCTTATCCCCTTTAATAAGATCCTGCTGGTTTTTATTTTATTGGTATAACAATATGTCTGTTTGCATGGGTTTGGAATAAAAGTCTATTTACTGAAATTTAATTAATCTTTACTAGTTCACAACATATGCTGGCTGGGTCTGATATCATTCACAGATAACAACAATAGGGAAGGCTACCTTGTAGTCATGAGTATTTTTAGTAAAAGTCATGGACAGGTCATAGGCAGTAAAAAATTCACGGCCCTTGACCTGTCCATGACTTGTACTATGTACCCTTAACTAAAACTTGGGCCAGGGGGCCGCTGGTGCTCTGGCGGGGGGTAGCTCAGGGGCGCGCTGTGGGTGCTGGGGGGAAAGTGGCCGGGAGGGGGCTCCTGGGGGGGGACAACAGTGCACGGCCTTGAACCCCTGCTGGTGCTGGGTGGGGAGGGTTGGTGGGGCTGGACCACCCGGCTCTGCACAGCTCCCCAGAAGCGACCAGCATGTCCCTGCAGCTCTTACAGCGAGGGAAGGCCAGGGAGGCTCTGCACGCTGCCCCTGCCACAAGCACCAGCTCTGCAGCTCCCATTGGCTGTGGTTCCTGGCCTGCAGGCAGGGGCAGCACACAGAGCCCCCTGCCCCTTCCTCCTAGTAGCTGCAGGGACATGCCAGCCGCTTCCCTGAGGTAAGCGCCACCCCGCACCCCAACCCCCAGATCTGAGCCCCCTCCCACACCCATACTATTGCTGCTTCTGGAGGGGGAGGGCATGGTGGCCTGAGACTGCCTCAGCAGCGGCCGGTGCGGCTGGCCCAGGGGCTGCCCAAGCTGCTCGGGCAGCACCAGAGCCAGCCACACCGGCTGCTGCAGAAGTCATGGAGGTCACAGAATCCGTGACTTCCATGACAAGCACACAGCCTTAACAGGTGCATTTGCAATATTATATTACTACACATACGGCACTTACAAGGTTCATACTAGAATGCAAAACAACTATGGCAGACAAAGCACACTACAGCAACACACATTACTGGGGCTCACTATTAAAAAGTTCTTTCCAAGCCTCCCTGAGCCGTATAGCTCCTCGTTGTGTTCTTCTTATAGCCCTGGTATCTGGCTGCTCAAAATTAGCAGACAGCCATTCTGTCTCCGCTCTCCACCCCAGCAGAAACTTTCCCTCCAGTGCTTCACAGATATTATGAAGCATACAGCAGGCAGCTATAGCCACTGGGATATTTTTTTCACTGAGGTCTAATTGTGTGAGTAGACAGCGCCAACAGCCTTTCAAACGGCCAAAGGCACATTCAACTGTCATTCTGCACTCGCTGAGCTTGTAAATGAAGCACTCCTTGCTGGTGTCGAGGTGGCAGGTGTACAGCTTCATGAGCCAGGGGAATAAGGCTGGGTCTCCCAGGATGACTATTGGCATTTCAATATCACCAATGGTAATCCTCTGGTTTGGAAAGAAAGTCCCTGCTTGCAGGTTTCTGAACTGGCCTGGGTCTTAAAAGATGGGTGCGTCATGCACCTTTCCTGGCCATCCCACATTGATGTCAGTAACAGCCATTCCATTAATGTACTCTGTGGCAAGGTGGTGTGATGCCAAAATAGGCATATGTATGCGTGCCATCTATTGCCCCCCCCATAGTCCGGGAACCCCATTGCTGCAACACCATCCACTATGTCTTGCACATTGCCCAAGTCAGTTCTTCGCAACAGGATGCTATTAATGGCCCTGCACACTTGCATGACAGCAACCCCAACAGCGGATTTTCCAACTCCAAATTGATTCCCGGTTGATTGGAAGCAATCTTCCATTTCAAGCTTTCACACAGTGATTGCCACTTGCTTCTCCACTCTCAATGCGGCTTTCATTTTGGTGTTGCTGTACTGGATGGCTGAGGCGAGCTCCACACACACTTTCAGTAATGTGGTGTTGCACATCCAAAAGTTCTGCAGCCACTGCTCATCATCCCAAACCGACATAAGGATGTGATCCCACCCATCAGTGCTTGTTTTTCAGGCCCAGAACTGGCGCTCCCCATCTGCAGCTCCTCCACGAATGCCAAAAACTACCTTGAATTGTTTCTTTCTATGTCCCACAACAAGCTAGCCTTCAAGGAATCATCTTGTTCCCCGCGGCTCTGCAAATACTGCAGGACCAGGCGCATTGTGCTTGCAACGCTCATCACAATTGTACAGAGCTGGGCAGGATTCATGCTTCTCACAAAGACGGTGGACAGACAGGTTTGTGAGGTTTTTGAAAAGAGATGCAAAGCATTATGGGATACAGATAAAAGTATGGGATGGAGAAAACTGCATCATGGGATGTTGAAACTATGTTCCCAATCACCCCTGTGCGACTCATTTGCTCCCAGAAGGCATTGCAAACTCTTCCCAAAACACTGTGCGCTAGACGATGGTAAGTTGCACGGTGGGATAGCTACCCACGGTGTGCTGCCCTCTGCACTGATGCAAGCGCTGCCAGTGAGGATGCACACTGCCAACACAAGGAGCATAATGTGGACATGCAAAAGTGATTTAATTATTGTGGCGGCTGTATGTTGATGTAATTTAGGTTGACTTAATTTTGTAGTGTAGACTTGCCCCAAGACTTTAAACTAGAACCTAATAAAATAATTAGCATAATTGTTTGGGGAAAAACAGCATCTCTATTTGCTTTGATAAAAGAGAAATTCATATCTCCTCTTCACAACAGATGCCAAGACCTCACAAGTAGGAAAAACAATATCTTAAGTTCAATCCCCCTGAGAGTATGTGCAAGGTCGAAGCCTTAATGTTCTTCAGCTCTTGAATCCAGTTCTTCACTTTTACATAAGAAAAGTTAGACCTTTCACTCTAGTCCTTCTGTTGTAACTACATCTCAGTTTGATACTTGTTAGTCTTCTCTAAGACATATAAACAATAAATTCTGCAAGCTTCCTGTACTTATCCATGAGAGGCTTTTTCTTTTACCTCCATTTCTCCTTTTTAGTTTACTGTTGTTGTTTTTTGTTTGTTTTTTCATTCAGTCAGTTCTCTGAAGATTAAGCGGGAGAGGCAGTGCTTCGTTACAATTGTACTGTCTTCCTTTTAAAAACTTACTTTAAAAAAAAATAGAAATGAGAGACATTTACATTCCCAATTACCCACTTGCATTAGATATTCCACTCTCTCTGTATCCTTAATTCCTTATGATCCTGGAGTGTTACAGGTCTTAAAACTATGTTTTTATAGTAAATGTAATTATAATGGAGATTTGTGTAGTTGGGAGTTAGGTAACAATAGCCTTCCATCAGAAATAAAGCAAGAAGCGAAAGAGCAAGTAGGAATTTTTGGAAACCAATTATTTTAGGCCTACTCAAGAAGATGTACTATTATTAAGAGCACATAAGAACTACTCACAGTAATCACAATGATTCAGTATGTAAGGCTTTTTTCTCCCCCATGGCATTTCTGAAAGCCATTTTGACCTTGGAGTTTGAGCTTTGTCTTGGCTTTGCATGGCTATGCTACAGCAGTGCTATTATGATAAGCACTGAATTTGAATTCACAAGTGAGCTCAAGGAACTTCTAGAGTTACTCCTAATAGGAAATTAAAAATATGGGATGATTTTAATACCTAGTACTACTATAGCCATCAGATTAATGAACTTCAAACCTTCACAGGAATCAGAATCAGTATTAATGTAGTATTTCAGAACAAAGTTGTAGTTTTTCCCTCTACTGCTAGCTTTTAGCTACCGGTCTAACCTGTCACACACAGGTCAATTGTCTAGTGCTGACACATTCCCATTTCATTCTTCCACATAAAGATGGTGTATTATTTGTAAGAACAACTGCTTGACTAGAACTGTAGACGGGCTGGGGTAAAACATCTAAAGAGAAAATTCACTCACACTAAAGACACATTTGAACTCTGGACTGGGTTTTATTTCAGTGGTTCTGGTTTAATCCAAATTGACACTCATTTGTCAAGAGTCTCTGGCTGCACTTCCTTCCAGACAATTCTACTAGCAGTAAACTCAAATACACTAGAACAAAAAAAGTGCAAGTCATACAAGTAGCTCATCTAATCCCCCAGAGCATCCTTCCTTGGCTTCTGGTCAACACGTCCCCTTCTCTCTCCTTTTAGATGAGGATCCTAAATAGGCTCCATGGCACTTAATTACTGACAATCTAGTAATGCCTCCCTTAGCTACCTCTTATTCCTGGCTGGGAATTAATGCCCACAAGCCTCAGGCCATGGTCTGGCTTGATGGGACATTTCCCTAGGGATGCACTGGGACTGGACTAAAGAGTGTGTAGCGATTATGGGGGTTACCCTGTCACAGAATGCTTGAACATGATGTGAACATGTTGATCCCAGATGTTCTCTCTGCCGAGGATGACAGGAATATTGAACTATTTCGCCACAGCATAATATACTGGAAAATCAGTTTTGTGATGCAAGATATGAGACATGTGAAGCAGCAGCCACATGTTTGCTACATTCCAATTCTGATGAACTCACATCTGGATTAAACCATGCAGTAGTTTGCCTCTGGGGGTGGTGGCTCACTTTCACATCTGAAACCATAAGGATCTGTCTTTGCAACTGGCTGCCCTATTCTGAATACTAGCAACTTCAGATCAATCTTTCCTTTTCAGAGGTATAATATTTGGAAAATAAAATGAGCTACAGTAGCGCATATTTTTCAGTTTCTGGACTCTTAGTTGGCTTTGATACCCAACAATGTCAAATAAAAACCCTTTTGCAAAATTATAAATCAATACTTTTAAAAATCTATTTTCCCCCTGGGGGTTAATATGACCTGCAAGTCTAAAGAATTTTCTTTCTGTAAGATTTACTGACAGACAAATTAATATATGTTGATACCAAATGTTTAAACCTGACCAGGGAAAAGCAGTTGAAGGGTTTGTACCTCACTGTCAATTACACATGTTTTAGTCCATGTTATGAGCTGCAAAGAGAACACTGCAATGTTTTCAGTTGAAGTCTATGGGGTAACGATTAGCACAAGAGTTCAAACAAATAATGACTCACAGGGTTAGACAGCGGTCCTGGGAATAATCTCCATGAAGTGAAGAATGACGGTAGTACTTTCTTGCTACTTCCTGAAGTACGCATACAGAGGAAGTTAAAATGTAAAATGAATGGATGTGTTCTGTTCAAAATGAGCAGCCAGGTTATTTATGGGTTTCACCATGCACTACAATTCTTACTGTTTAAATTACGATTATTATATATTGGAAAGCACTATCATGAGGAAGTACTTACAGAAGTAAGTTGTTCTGCTTTTCCAATATATTTTTTTAAGATAACAATTCTTATTGCATTATTGTGTACACTTTCAGCGAACTCTAAAGGGTACCTAACTTTCTCTGGCTGCATGCACTGTGCCACTCTTGCCAAATTCACATTCAACTATGCCAAATTCAACCATCTACTAGTGCAAGAATCAGCTTAGCCCCAGGGAAAATGAGGTGCTGTCAAGATGGATTAAACCAGGGGTTCTCAAACTGGGGGGGGAGGGGAGTCATGAGGTTATTACATGGGGGGTCACGAGCTGTCAACCTCCACCCCAAACCCTACTTTGCAACCCACATTTATAATGTTAAATATATAAAAAGGTGTTTTTAATTTATAAGGGGGGGGTCACACTCAGAGGCTTGCTTTGTGAAAGGGGTCACCACTACAAACGTTTGAGAACGTCTGGATTAAACAGTAGTGGATTCAAGCTAGTTATCCAAGAAACCTTAGAAAGCTCTGTTAAATGCTTTTCACTGTGAAAACCTGGGCTGCTCACTAAAGCTGCTCATGGGAGGACAGGTATCAGCTAATATAATTGTTTTTAAAGACAAAAAAAACACATTTTGAAATAAAATGTTACTGAATTTTCAGGGTGAAATCCTGGTCCCATTAAAGTTATTGGGAAAACTCTCATTGATTTCAAAGGAGCCAAGATTTCACCCACACGATTTTACCAAAACAAAAACCCCAGTATGATGGATTTACAGGTGGTGCCGGTAGGGCCGGCGCTATAACTAGGCGACCCTAGGCGGTCGCCTAGGGTGCCAGGATTAGGGGCGTGACTGCCTCCGGGCTCCCCGCTCAGCCGCTGAGCGGAGAGCCCGGAGGCAGCCGTGGCAAGCTGCCCCCCTGCTGAGCGTGGAGCCGGGAGCCAGCCATGGCAAGCTGCCCCGCTGCCTCCCCGCTCGGCTGCGGGTGGGGGTGCTGAGCTTCCGCGGCCCGCGGGCGGGGGGGACTGAGCTCCCATGGGCGCGGGGGGGGGGAGCCGCAGGGTGGGATGGCGTTGGCTGCGGGGGGCGCAGGGCTGGTGCAAGGAAGTTTCGCCTAGGGCCCTGGGTGCCGGGCTCATAATGGTAGGGGCTGCCAACTTGGTCACACACCACTTAACAGCTCCCATCATAGAATCATAGAATCATAGAATCTCAGGGTTGGAAGGGACCTCAGGAGGTCATCTAGTCCAACCCCCTGCTCAAAGCAGGACCAACCCCAACTAGATCATCCCAGCCAGGGCTTTGTCAAGCCTGACCTTAAAAACCTCTAAGGAAGGAGATTCCACCACCTCCCTAGGTAACCCATTCCAGTGCTTCACCACGCTACTAGTGAAAAAGTTTTTCCTAATATCCAACCTAAACCTCCCTCTCTGCAACTTGAGACCATTACTCCTTGTTCTGTCATCTACCACTGAGAACAGTCTAGATCCATCCTCTTTGGAACCCCCTTTTAGGTAGTTGAAAGCAGCTATCAAATCCCCCCTCACTCTTCTCTTCTGCAGGCTAAACAATCCCAGTTCCCTCAGCCTCTCCTCATAAGTCATGTGCTCCAGCCCCCTAATCATTTTTGTTGCCCTCTGTTGGACTCTTTCCAATTTATCCACATCCTTTTTGTAGTGTGGGGCCCAAAACTGGACACAGTACTCCAAATGAGGCCTCACCAGTGCCGAATAGAGGGGAATAATCACGTCCCTCGATCTGCTGGAAATGCCCCTACTTATACAGCCCAAAATGCCGTTAGCCTTCTTGGCAACAAGGGCACACTGTTGACTCATATTCAGCTTTTCTTCCACTGTAACCCCTAGGTCCTTTTCTGCAGAACTGCTGCCCAGCCATTCGGTCCCTAGTCTGTAGCAGTGCATGGGATTCTTCCGTCCTAAGTGCAGGACTCTGCACTTGTCCTTGTTGAACCTCATCAGATTTCTTTTGGCCCAATTCTCTAATTTGTCTAGGTCCCTCTGTATCCTGTCCCTACCCTCCAACATATCAACCACTCCTCCCAGTTTAGTGTCATCTGCAAACTTGCTAAGGGTGCAGTCCACACCATCCTCCAAGTCGTTGATGAAGATATTGAACAAAACCGGCCCCAGCACCGACCCTTGGGGCACTCCACTTGATACCGGCTGCCAACTAGACATGGAGCCATTGATCACTACCCGTTGAGCACGACCATCCAGCCAGTTTTCTATCCACCTTACCGTCCATTCATCCAGCCCATACTTCTTTAACTTGCTGGCAAGAACACTGTGGGAGACTGTATCAAAAGCTTTGCTAAAGTCAAGAAATAGCACATCCACTGCTTTCCCCTCATCCACAGAGCCAGTTATCTCATCATAGAAGGCAATTAGGTTAGTCAGGCATGACTTGCCCTTGGTGAATCCATGCTGACTGTTCCTGATCACTTTCCCCTCCTTTAAGTGGTTCAGAATTGATTCCTTGAGGACCTGTTCCATGATTTTTCCAGGGACTGAGGTGAGACTGACTGGCCTGTAGTTCCCCGGATCTTCCTTCTTCCCTTTTTTAAAGATGGGCACTACATTACCTTTTTTCCAGTCATCCGGGACCTCCCCTGATTGCCATGATTTGTCAAAGATAATGGCCAATGGCTCTGCAATCACATCGGCCAACTCCTTTAGCACCCTCGGATGCAGTGCATCAAGCCCCATGGACTTGTGTTCGTCCAGCTTTTCTAAATAGTCCCGAACTACTTCTTTCTCCACAGAGGGCTGGTCACCTCCTCCCCATACCGTGCTGCGGAGTGCAGCCGCCTGGGAGCTGCCCTTGTCTGTGAAGACAGAGGCAAAAAAAGCATTGAGTACACTAGCTTTCTCCACATCCTCTGTCACTAGGTTCCCTCCCTCATTCAGTAAGGGGCCCACACTTTCCTTGACCTTCTTCTTGTGCTCACATACCTGAAGAAACCCTTCTTGTTACTCCTAACATCTCCGGCTAGCTGCAACTCCAAGTGTGATTTGGCCTTCCTAATTTCACTCCTGCATGCCTGAACAATATTTTTATACTCCTCCCTGGTCATTTGTCCAATCTTCCACTTCTTGTAAGCTGCTTTTTTGTGTTTAAGATGAGCAAGGATTTCACTGTTAAGCCAAGCTGGTCGCCTGCCATATTTACTTTTCTTTCTACACATCGGGATGGTTTGTTCCTGCAACCTCAATAAGGTTTCTTTAAAATACAGCCAGCTTTCCTCGACTCCTTTCCCCCTCATGTTATTCTCCCTGGGGACCTTGCCCATCAGTTCCCTGAGGGAGTCAAAGTCTGCTTTTCTGAAGTCCAGGCTCTGTATTCTACTGCTCTCCTTTCTTCCTTGTGTCAGGATCCTGAACTCGACCATTTCATGGTCACTGCCTCCCAGGTTCCCATCCACTATTGCTTCCTCTACTATTTCTTCCCTGTTTGTGAGCAGCAGGTCAAGAAGAGCTTTTCCCCTAGTTGGTTCCTCCAGCACTTGCACCAGGAAATTGTCCCCTACACTTTCCAAAAACTTCCTGGATTGTCTGTGGACCGCTGTATTGCTCTCCCAGCAGATATCGGGGTGATTAAAGTCACCCATGAGAACCAGGGCCTGTGATCTAGTAACTTCTGTTAGTTGCTGGAAGAAAGCCTCGTCCACCTCATCCCCCTGGTCTGGTGGTCTGTAGCAGACTCCCACCACGACATTACCCTTGTTGCTCACACTTCTCAATTTAATCCAGAGACTCTCAGGTTTTTCTGCAGTTTCATGTAAATGGTGCAGGGATGTTTTCACAGTAGTGTAGCACAGGGTAAATGCAGGTAAAGTTTACTCACTTCTCATTTCCAGAATATGGAGTTTAGGTTAGGTTACTTTACTCCTCCCTTTTTTTAAAAAACCCACCACAACAGTCTTCAGACCTAGAAAGTCACCTGCTTTTCTCAGGGGTCCTGTGGAGGAGATTTGTTTAAAATTTGTGTTACTTCCTAGGAAGAGTGGGGAGAAGAGATTTCTGCTTTGGCTGAGGAAAAGCAGCTTTCAAGCTTCCTTAAAATCCAAGCAAGTGAAACATATAAAAAGGGTCATCTGTCTTTAGATAAAGATCGGGCCAAAAAAACTGCTCTCGGGAGACTCTTTGGGTATGCATACACTGAAAAAAAAAATTTTTTTTAAACCCGCAGCAGCGAGTCTCAGAACTTGGATCAGCTATGGGGCTTAAAATAGCAATCAGGGCTGGCTCCAGGCACCAACCAACCAAGCACATGCTTGGGGAGGCACCTGGAGGGGAGCGGCGCTCAGGGTTTGGGTTTTTTTTAAACATACTGCGCCCCATGGCACTCTGGGAGAGCGGGGCACCGCCTGGGCTCGCCGCCCTCCCCCCGGTGCTCCGGCCGGCAGGGAGAGCCAGGCCGCAGCCAGGCTCAGCGCCCTCCTCATGGCGCTTCCCACTGGCACCCCGGCCGGGGCAGCGGGGCCTGCCGCACTCCCCCCCGCACTCCCCGGCCAGGGCAGCAGGGCCTGCCACGGGCCTGCCATGCTCCCCGGCCATGGCAGCGGAGTCTGCTGCGCTCCCCGCCACACTCCCCGGCCGGGGCAGCGGGGCCTGCCACGCTCCCCATCCCAGCCGGGGCAGCGGGCACGCCGTCCTTCTCACCAGCACTCCAGGTAGGAAGGGGGGGGGTGTTTTGACGGGCGTTGGGGGGGTTGTTTTTTTTGTTTGGGGGGGGGCGCATTTTGGGGGGTTTTTTGGTTTTTTGCTTGGGGCAGCAAAAACATTAGAGCCGCCCCTGATAGCAATGTAGACATTTGCACTCCACTCTGGCTGGAGTTCGGGCTCTGAGATCCATCCCTCCCCATGTCCAGTGCTCCGGTCCAAATGGGAATGTCTACATTGCTATTTTGATCCCCATAGCGCAAGCCCCACAAGCCTGAATCAGTTGACCCAGGCTCTGAGACTCATTGCTATGGGGGTGGGAGTTGCAGTATTGATGTACCCTTCCTGAACAGAAGTCTAGACAGGAAGCTTGTGAGAGAAGAGATTGGTTATATTTGTTTTGCTTTTGAATCAAAAGGTTGTTAAACCATATGATAGGAAATACAGCCTGTGACTCAGCCACCCTGATTTTTAGTTTTCTGCAGCACTATGAAAGCTGTAAGCAAACCTGAAACCCCAGATTAGGTATTTCTTCACTTGAATTTTTGGTTAGTGTTTGTTGAACTGTCCCTGAGCTGCAACATTATAGAATACCCATATGAACACTGTGTTAAACTGGAGCTAAGGTTAAGTAGATACATATCAGTCACTTAAGGGTAAGAACATTACAGTGGCATTGTAATTATCCCAAAAACAAGCACTACAAACACAGGAAATTCAGAGTAAAACTTAAAAGAAACCCAAATATATTAAAGTACAGAATTCCACAATTAAGGAACCCAATCTATATGGCATCTGGTAACGATACCATGCAATAACCATACTTTAGTTCCCCATAGGTTCTTGTGGTGACAGACTACACTGGGACTGCTGTTTAAAGCCACAATGTACTTTCTCTTTCCCTCGTGGGCCCTCTTTTGATGAGCAGAAAGCATGTGTTTTTCAATCATACAATATCAGGGTTGGAAGGGACCTTAGGAAGTCATCTAATCCAACCCCCTGCTCAAAGCAAGACCAATCCCCAATTATTGCCCCCAGATCCCTAAATGGCCCCCTTAAGGATTGAACTCATAACCTTGGGTTTAGCAGGCCAATGCTTAAACCACTGAGCTATCCCTCCCCACAAAGGGAATTTAACCAATTAAGGCTCACAACTGGATCCTCACAGGCAGACTTGCAGGGCTGTGCAAAGCACCGTTGGTAATTCCCGGGGGTGCTGCTGGAACAATTTTTATATATATATGTTTATATATCTGTTAATTTAATGTGACAAAAAGTCCTGTTAAAATGCAGACTGAAATGTGTTAGCAGATAGCATTGCAGTCTAGAGGAAAGACTAGACTAGAACATAGCCAACTAACATGGCTTCAAACCTCAGATACATCCATGTCCACACTAGGCCTTATGAAAGCCAAAGGTGGATCCCAGGACTACACCCTGCAATGAATCTCAGCATCTTCCCCAATCCCAGCAGCAGGGCAGGAACTATGCTTTTCATCAGAATTTCTAGGAACCTCACTAGTGAGTGTTTGCACACTTTTTTCACCATTGGGTAGTAGGTCTTTAGTAGAACGTATAAAGTGCCTTAAAAAAAAGACAATGCCTATAGGAAGATTATGATAATGGACAGAAGAAGGGATTGCACTAGCACAACAATATCATGGAGGTGGTAACAGACACACACACCAAGTAAGGTTATAGATTCTATTACAAGCCCAATTCCTGCCTTCCCTCCCCTCACCATTAAAATCTTGCAAAAAGATAAAAAGGGAACGTTGGTTACAAAATTGGTAGGAAAAGGTCTGTGGCAGCAAAGATCTTTTCCTCAGATTCAGAGATTAATCAGACAAGCGCTTTTTAAAATGACACATTCAAAAATGATATTTTAAAACAAGTTAACTTCATAAAACTTGAAAAATCACCTTTTTTTTATTGCTATCATATAGGTGAATCCAGGTAGATGTATCTTTATTTGCCTGCCAGGTCCTGTTTTCAAGCTATTATAGTTATGCTGTAGTCTACTGTACCACATTTCTGAAATTTAGTCAAAATTATAAGTTATTAAAGGGTGAATTAGGAACATCATAATGACATGACAACTTTTACAAGGTGGTTCAAACCCATGTATAAATCTACCATGGTACTGATGTGCTTTAACAAGATTGGCAAAATAGTCTCACCTGCGGGTTGTACCTCAACTAATATCATAGGCAATACATCTGAACTTCAGGAATTAACTTATTTAGCACGAAAAGGATTCCTTAGGCCTGGTCTACACTAGGAGTTTATGTAGAATGTAGCAGCTTTAACTCGAATTAACCCTGCACCATCCACACAATGAAGCTATTTATTTCGACATAAAGGGCTCTTTAAATCGATTTCTGTACTCCTCCCCGACGAGGGGAGTAGCGCTAAATTCGACATGGACATGTCGGATTAGGGTTAGTGTGGACGGAATTCGACGCTAATAGCTCCGGGAGCTATCCCACAGTGCACCACTCTGTGGACACTCTGGACAGCAGTCCGAGCTTGGATGCTCTGACCAGCCACACAGGAAAAGAACCGGGAAAATTTGAATTCCTTTTCCTGTCTGGACAGTTTGAATCTCATTTCCTGTTTGGGCATCGTGGCGAGCTCAGCAGCAGTGGCAACGATGCAGAGCTCTCCAGCAGAGGTTACCATGCAATCCCAGAATAGAAAGAGGGCTCCAGCATGGACTGATCGGGAAGTCTTGGAACTGATCGCTGTGTGGGGAGATGAATCCGTCCTATCCGAGCTCCGATCCAAAAGACGGAATGCAAAAATTTATGAAAAAATGTCCAACGCCATGACGGAGAGAGGCTACACCCGGGATGCAACGCAGTGCCGCGTGAAAATCAAGGAGCTGCGACAAGCGTACCAGAAGACCAAAGAGTCAAATGGACGCTCCGGATCCCAGCCCCAAACATGCCGTTTCTACAAGGCACTGCATGCAATTCTAGGTGTGGCCGCCACCACTTCCCCACCAGTGTCCGTGGACTCCGACGATGGGGTATTATCAACGGCCACTTCCTCGGAGGTTTTAGCAGACGGAGAAGATGAGGAAGGAGATGAGGAAGACGAGGCAGTCGACAGCGCTTTCAACGCTGATTACCCCGACAGCCAGGATCTCTTCATCGACCTGACGGAGATCCCAACCTACCCTCCCAAGGCGGTAACCCAGACCGTGAATCAGGGGAAGGATCAGTAGGTGAGTCTTTTAAACATTTATTTTGAATACAATAGGCATGCTATGTTAGCAATGGGTTTTTAATGATTAGTTTGCCCTAGGCGCTTTAGTTTTTAGTCGTTACCAGTGCAGCTACTGGAAAAGTCTGTTAACATGTCTGGGGATAGAGCAGAAATCCTCCTGGGACATCTCCATGAAGCTCTCCTGGAGGTACAGTGAAAGCCTTTACATAAGGTTTCTGGGGAGAGCGGCCCTATTGCGTCCTCCATGGTAGGAAACTTTTCTGCGCCAGGCTAGTAGCAGGTACTCCGGTATCATTGCCTGGCAAAGCATGGCAGCATACAGCCCCGGTGTTTGCTGGCATTCACGCAGCATACGGTCTTTCTCTGTCTCCATAATCCTCATCAGAGTGATATCAGTCATGGTGACCTGGTTTGAATTAGGTGAATTTTAGTATGGGGACTGGTTGCCTGTTCCTTTAAAGAAATCTACCCGGCAGTTCCCAGCCACGCGGTGGGGGCGAGGAGGGGGAACGTTTCTGCTTGGCAGCTCCCCGGCAGCTTGCAGGGATCTTTCCTGAGACCAGCCACATGGTCGGGGTGGGGAGGCGGACCGTTCATGCTGAGCGGTTCGCCAGAAGAATGCAGGGACCGTTCCCGGGGACAGCCACACGATGGGGACGGGGAGGTGGACCGTTCATAGTGAGTGGTTCACCGGCAGAATGCAGGGACCAATCCAGGGGACAGCCACGCAGTGGGGGCGGGGAGGTGGACCGTTCATGCTGAGCGGTTCACCGGCAGAATGCAGGGACCGTTCCCAGGGACAGCCATGCCGGGAGGGGACAGGGGGAGAGTTAATGCTGGCCGGATCGCCGGCAGCAGGAAGTGGCCAATGCTAGGTGCTGTGGTTGGAACGTGAAAGGACGGCGCTGCTGTAAATTAAGCTTTCAGCAGCCAAAAGTCTATGGCTTACCATGGCCGCCTGCTAACCGAATTCCGTTGTCTGGCCCCGCTTGTGTGATCTGTACACCAAGACCCCAGGCACTCAATATAAAGATAGAAAATTCGACGTTGTACTGAGTGCACATGTGATAGGTAGTGTGCGTGGTCTTGTTCACAGGGAAAGACTATATTCATTGTTCATGAAAATGTATCTTTGTGAGGAATTCACTCCCTTTTTTCCATCCCACAGCTGCGAGTGTCTCCCGGCCTATCACAGCATCTCCCTCCCAGAGGCTGGCTCAGATCAGGCGGCAAAAAAAGAGAACACGGGACAAGATGTTCTCCGAACTTATGCTCTCTTCCGAAACTGAGTCGGCACAGCTGACTCAGTGGAGAGAGAACATGTCGCGAGCATCCAGCGAACGGGAGGAGAGGACGGAAGCGCGGCAGGACAGGTGGCGGCAGGAAGACCAGCAGGTGACTCAGACGCTGCTTGGGCTAATGCGGGAGCAAACGGACACGCTCCGGTGCCTTGTAGATGTTCTGCAGGACAGGAGGCAGGAGGATAGAGAACCACTGCATTCTATCTCTAACCGCCCTCCCCCGCCACAAAGTCCCATTCCCCCCTCACCGAAAGTCCCAAGAAGGAGGGGCGGCAGGGGCCGCGGAAACAGTCACTCCACCCCTGCGGACTGCTCAAGTAGCAGAAGTCTCTCATTCCCCAAGATTTGATGCGTCCTTTCCTTCCCTTCAACCGCACCCCACCCTAGCCCCCGTCCCAGTTTCATCCCATAACTGTGTAGTCTTTAATAAAAAGTACGTTTCTGTTAAGTACTGTTTCCTTCATTTTCTTTTAAAGGACGGTGTGTTTGAAGGGGGGGAAGGGGGTTGTTAATTGGAGAGGATAGGCACCTTTACCAGGGTACAGACACGGGGGCAGGTTCACCAGAAGGTTATACACACATTGCAGTCATTAGGTACCCTGGTCAGTCTGGGAGGTAGTTTTCATGTTCTGTGTGTGGGGGCTATGTGACTTTGTGGCGGGGGAGGGCGCTTACGGATCTTCTGCAGCAGTCCGGAGCCAGGATGACAGAGCCACGCTGCAGGGGATCTGTAACCGCCCTCCCCCGCCACAAAGTCACATAGCCGCCCCACACAGAGTCCCAAAAAGGAGAGGTGGCAGGCTCCGTAGAAACAACCAGTCCACCACTGCGGACTGCTCTAGGAGCAGGAGCCTGTCAGGTCCCGGGTTTAAAAGTGCCCTTTCCATCACTCCACCCGCACCCCACCCTAGCCAGCGTCCCAGTTTCAACCCTTTAACGTGAAATCCTTAATAAATAAGACGGTTTTCATGAACAATGTTTCCTTTATTTTCTGCTTAAAGGTGTGTTTGAAGGAGGGAAGGGGGTTGGTAATTGGAGAGGATAGGCAACATTAACTGGGTAAAGAAACGGGGCAGGTTCAGCCTCAGTTTAAACAACCGTAATAGTCACTGGTTACCCTGGTCAGTCTGGAAGCTAGCTTTCAAAGCTTCCCGGATGCGCAGCGCGTCCCGCTGGGCTCTTCTAATCGCCCGGGTGTCTGGCTGCGCATAATCAGCAGACAGGTGATTTGCCTCAATCTCCCACCCCGCCATAAACGTCTCCCCCTTGCTCTCACAGAGATTGTGGAGCACACAGCAAGCTGCAATAACAATGGAGATATTGGTTTCGCTGAGATCAGAGCAAGTCAGTAAGCTTCTCCATCTCCCCTTCAAGCGTCCGAAAGCACACTCCACCACCATTCTGCACTTACTCAGACGGTAGTTGAAGAGCTCCTTTTCACTGTCCAGGGCGCCTGTGTACGGCTTCATGAGCCAGGGCATTAGCGGGTAGGCTGGGTCCCCAAGGATCACTATAGGCATCTCCACATCCCCAACACTTATTTTCTGGTCCGGGAAGTAAATACCTTCCTGCAGCCGTCTAAACAGACCAGAGTTCCTGAAAACGTGAGCGTCATGAACCTTGCCCGGCCATCCGACGTTGATGTTGGTAAAACGTCCCTTATGATCCACCAGTGCTTGCAGCACCATAGAAAAGTGGCCCTTTCGGTTAATGTACTGGCTGCCCTGGTGGTACGGTCCCAGGATAGGGATGTGAGTTCCATCTATAGCCCCACCGCAGTTTGGGAATCCCATCGCAGCGAAGCCATCTATGATCACCTGCACGTTTCCCAGGGTCACTACCTTTGAGAGCAGCAGCTCAACGATTGCGTTGGCTACTTGCATCACAGCAACCCCCACGGTAGATTTGCCCACTTCAAATTGATTCGCGACTGACCGGTAGCTGTCTGGCGTTGCAAGCTTCCAGAGGGCTATGACCACTCGCTTCTGGACTGTCAGGGCTGCTCGCATCCTGGTGTCCTGGCGCTTCAGGGCAGGGGACAGTAACTCACAAAGTTCCAGGAAAGTGCCCTTACGCACCCGAAAGTTTCGCAGCCACTGTGATTCATCCCAGACCTGCAGCACTGTGCGGTCCCACCAGTCCGTGCTTGTTTCCTGGGCCCAGAATCGCCGTTCCACTGCATCAACATGACCCAGTGCCACAATGATGTCCAGAGTGCGGGGTCCCATGCTTTGTGAGAGGTCTGTGCCCCTCTCAGAGTCAATGTCCTCACCGCACTGCCGTAGCCTCCTCGCACGATTTCTAAGCATCTGCCTCTGAAAAAGGTGGACGATAAGGCGCGAGGTGTTGACAACGGCCATAACTGCAGCGATGATCGCAGTGGGCTCCATGTTCGCGGTGCTGTGTCGTCCGCGCTGTCAATCACTAGAAAAGGGTGTGAAATTATTGCCTGCCGCCGCTTTCACGGAAGGAGGGCGGGAGTGAGGGTTGAATGACGAGTTACCCAAAACCACCCGCGACACATTTTTTGCCCCAGCAGGCACTGGGGGCTTGACCCAGAATCCAATGGGCAGCTGGAACTGCGGGAACTGTGGGATAGCTACCCACAGTGCACCGCTTGCAATGTCGACGCTTGCCCCATTACTGTGGACTCACAAAGTCAAATTACTGTCCTTAGTGTGGATAAACACGTTCGAATTTGTAATATCGGTTTCACAAATTCGGTTTAAGTAAAATCGAACTACTCTCGTAGTGTAGACATACCCTTAGTAGTTAAAGATTCATGCCAGTCACCTAGATAACCAAGTCACATTCCTCTATTGACGAATGGGGGTAACTCCATGCTGAATATAGCTATGCTTGGATGAGTTATCATTGCACTAGCCAGAAAATGGCATGTATGACTCTAAGTTGCAACCTAGTTAGTTCTATTCTATATGCTCAATAGATTGTAGTTGGAGTTCCTTCATGAATCCTAAAAAAGGTAGCCAATTTAACTAGATGAAGTGGTTAGATTAGCAGGTAGTAAGATCTTAAGAAATTATTTGCTTTATCATTATATTTGGTACTTTACAAGGCAATGAAGAAATGTGTTTACTGCAAACTCTACTTTAAGGACACCTTTTAGTTCTACCTTGTGATTATCTACTACACAATTGCACTTTTTCTAACACACAATCAGTATAGCAGTTGTTCTACTGAATCAAGTGAAAGTTACAAAGGAAGTGTCTAATAAACATCACTGAAACTTTCCCTCACATCAGAAGTGACCTTTCTTTATCAAGATCGGCAGCAAGAGTCCATATTACTTATATAGTACTATTAAAAAACACAAGACCAACAGTGGAACAAGCTGCCAATAGGATTTGTGGAATTACCAATTCAAGAGTATCTGGACAATTCACTATTATGGATGCTTCAAAAAAAATCAACAAATATTGCAGGCTAGATGACACCCAAATACACTTTCCATGGATAGAATGACTATGGATAGAAGCTCTCAAGTATCTGTTTTCAGTTTTGTTATTTTGGGAGCAAGAAGAGCTCCATTAAACATATACTGCTGTGAAATTTTGTCTGATAAAATCTTTAAATTTTCTTCATAGAAGAGGCATTCTATAAAGCCACTAATATGTACATTATAATAAACTATATACAGCCTGACTTGGATTTAGTCAGAAGTTTTATGAAAGAATACTATTAAAATCTGCTTGCAAAACAATTCCACTACAAGAAGCCCAGTAGCGCACACCCGTTGAAAAGCTTGTTGGTCGGAATGGCAAGTTACAAGGCAAGTGTCCCATCTTCTCACATGTGTGTGAAACGCCAATCACTCTTATGATCCAAAAAAAAATATTAGTAATGTTAGTAAAGTTAAACACATGCATGAAAGTTTGTAGGAAGAAAGTGGGGGTAAATTGACCTCTTCCTGCAAAGGGATCTGCAAGTCATTAAAACTCTTTGTGGAGTAAGGGGCTGTGCTTGCAGATTCCTTTGCAAAATCAGGCCCAATGTGTGTAAGCTCTGGTCCTTGATAAGATGGGGCGGCAGGCAAGCAGGCGGGCGCAGAGAGGAAGAGGAGATGGACAGTAATCAGGCAGGTAATATGACCTTTCCGGACAAACGATTTTGCTTTCTAGGTTGTTTGCTACTTCACTTATATGTTTGCTGCTGCAACCTTTCTTCTTTTTTTTTTTAAACACCTAAAAGTGTGCTCCACTATTCTTTACAAAGTATTCAGCTGAGCGTTTCAGATAAAGATTCAAACTCTTGGTTATTTTGCTTAACCTGTGAATATCATTTGAGAAGGTTCCGTGATGGGAATTATTCAGATTTTATTTTATTTTGTAAAGGAAGAAGAGTAAAAGCAGTGAAAATGAGAAAAGGTGTTAAACAAGAGGGTGTATTTATTCATTCTGTTGTTATAACCATGTCTGCTGTTCTGAAGTTGCTTAAGAATAGAGCTCAGAATGTCACAGGGAAATGCTGCATCAATAGGAAGAAACAAAATAATTATTTAATATTTATATTATTATAGTACCCAGAGGTCCCAGTCAGGACTGGGGGGGTTACATTGTGCTTTCTGCTATTCAAACTCATACACTAGATTCAAGACCAGTCTGCTCACAGTTATTCCAGATTTACTGGTGTAACTCAAGATAAAAGGGATCACAATTTGGCTCTTTGGCCTTAAAGAGACTAGGAAGGTGGGAGTTATGTAATTAGGAAGAGTGAAAGTCACAGTTCCAAAATCTTTTTTTCTGGGTTATTGTAATATAACACCCTGTCCTAGTGTACTATGTTGCAGTATATGATCAAAATTTAAA
This sequence comes from Chelydra serpentina, assembly GCA_037349315.1. Lineage (NCBI taxonomy): Eukaryota > Metazoa > Chordata > Testudines > Chelydridae > Chelydra > Chelydra serpentina. Next base: position 129,797,394 of record JBAIAC010000004.1, read on the forward strand.
ATGTTTTAGTCTACCAATGGCATTTTGGAATGGTAGGACATGGGCAACTTCTATTTCCATATGGAAACGTCTTCATAAGATCCGAAATTGTGACTCATAAAGGTAAAAAAAATCAGTTTCTTTTTAATTCATTTGCAGAAAACAGAGAGAAGCACACAAGCAAAAGAAATGAAGTAATCCAGAAATGCTCTCCATTGCAAAAACAATTCAGTTGAGAATTTAAGGAACAAACCACTTGCTTGGCAGATTTTTCTAAGTATCTGTTCAGAAGCAACGTTTCTCTAGATACCTTTGAAGGTTAACTGGAATTTAGTGAAAGCTAGTTTTCTATAGCTGTTTGTGAAATATAAAGGTCAATTTATATTTTCAGCAATGATTTTGTATGTGTTGCATTTTACTACTGTCTTTCTGAGATCTAGGGGGCAGAGTAACAAAAACCCACAATACCCCACGACATCCATGAATATATTCCAGTTTCACAAAAGGACCAGCACTCATTTCTACCACAAACAGCTCTTCAAAGGCCATATAGACCCCGATATGGAAAATTACTGCTGCAGGCCCAGGAAACTCTGCTAGTTCCAGCCGCAGAGTTTTCTTCTAATTGACCCATGGGGATTGGTAGGAAGGACTTTTCCTTCCCCTTATAATTGCAAGGGCAGCAATGCCCTCTTCCCTCGCAGATGGATCAGATCTGTGATGAAATCCTGTGGATCTCACGATACCAGAAGAGGGCAACGCAGAGCCATGCCTCAACTTCCATCACAGCACAATGCCTCCTAGCCAATTACTCTGTGTAGCTCATAAGTTTCTCTCTTTCACCAACAGAAGTTGGTCCAATAAAATATATCATCTCACCCATCTTGTCTGTCTTTTACCACCCAAGAGAGTTCAAATGTGTGGAGGGGAAAGAAATTTAATATAATGTTGACAAGGTCTCTACAGCTCTGAGAGCAGATAGTGCTGCAAACAGCAGCCTAGTCCTGGCATATACCCCAGACTACTGATCCTTGACCCCTGCAATGCAACTGAACAGGGGTTTCCCTGTGATTGTGACTGGTGAGGATGCCCCTGTTCCCTCTATTTGCATGCCTCCACTCCATTTAGGTCTACTTTGCACCCCTTATAATGCAAGGGGAGGATCCTTTATATTTCCAAAGCATAAAAACAGAGTACAAATAATTGGCAACAATTTTTGAAAGTTTTTCCAATGATGACCTGATTATAATGGAGCGTGAGGGCTTACTCAAAACAAAATTAAAATGAAAACAACAAAGCTTTATGCAACAGGCAAGTTACTAACCAGTAGTTAACCAGCATTTTAAGCACAATCAAAAGGAGACAAAATAGATATTACTGACTTTTCCATCTGATATTCTGCTTTTAATCTGAACCTAATTTTAAAAATTCATCCTTCATTCACATTTGTCACATCAATAAATGTATTCCAATATTACAAATATTCCATTTCTGTTGCCCTTCCCAGGTTGAACACCAGCCTCTGTAGTAAAGCTAAGAGAAGCGTGATTTTTTTTGTTTAATGGCATCCTATTTGTTACTTTTCTAACTGCCACAGCAATTTGTAATGTAATTGTTCAGGATTATTTTGCCAGGGATTGTGAATCCTATGCTGTATATCACCCAATAAGAAACTATTATTATTAAACACATAGAAAGAGTAAAATGAAACAATCAAAGCATTTAAAATTTCATTGTAAACAAACGGGGGAGGGATAGCTCAGTGGTTTGAGCATTGGCCTGCTAAACCCAGGGTTGTGAGTTCAATCCTTGAGGGGGCCATTTAGGGATCTGGGGCAAAAATTGGGGATTGGTCCTGCTTTGAGCAGGGGGTTGGACTAGATGACCTCCTATGGTCCCTTCCCACCCTGATATTAAAAAAAAAAAATCAACTAAATCTCTTAACTAATTTTGTTTATTCCAGTCTCTATCTATTACTAGAGGATCTTTTGAAAGATAAAAACCCCTGCATTGAAATTCTTAAAATGAGTCAGTTTAAGTGTTAGCTCAGCTGCCAGGTTCTGTTACAAACGCACTAAGGGGTGAAGAAAAGAATAGCATAACCTAGGAAAATACAACCTCTGTCTCTGCTGCTTGCATCTTAGTTACTGGAGGTGAAATCCTGATCCCACTACGCTGATGGCAAAACTCCCATTGACTTCTGTGAAGCCAGGATTTCACCCTGGAAGTCCTCAGACTTGGCACACAATCCAATTAACAACTCCTGGACCCCCGTTTCACCCTTCCGGCACATACTTCGTGAACTGTTTCTGTTTTTCAAGCTGATCAGCCAGGAAAAATATAACCTTGCAACATCTGGCTGTGGCCAGACTTTTAAACAGAAGACAAAAACCAAGATAGACAAGAAGCTGATACACTGATACACTGGGAGGGGGAAAAGAGAGAAGGGAAAGAGTATAACAGAAACATTAGGTTCACAATTCAGGAGTTGATCATGGACATTTAGGGTGAGGAGTCATCTGCCTCCCTCTTATCATCTGGTTGGGTTAGAACATCTTCCAGAATTAGGAAAAAGAAGGCCCAACCAACTATGTGTGTTAGTAAATCCCTGGATTTCAGCATATGGTGTTGGTGCACATGACAGCAACACTCATCAGGATGGTGAATATGCTGCTTCTGGAATGCCCTTCCACACTGAGTAAATTCTCAAGTGTCCAACACACTGACAATCTTGTCCCATCAAAACAATTTTCCAGCTATCTATATGGACAGTTCCTCGCCAAAAGTCTTGAAGACCCCTTGTCAATATTTCGTGCAGTCCAGACAAACTCAGTAGCCATGATTTCTTTGACTTCCTTCCATACTCCCTTTTAACAACTTTACATAATACACATATTATCTTAGCTTTTCCTGATATCTTTCACGCACTTTGGAAAATATGTGTCTCAGTTAAGGGAAGGGGATTAGCACAAGATTGCCTGCTACAAAACGTGAATTAATGTCGCATTTCTCAGGAGTGTGAAATACAGTCTCAGGGCTAGTAATTTACCAGGTAACATCAGGAAAGCCTTAACAACAGTAAACTCCTACTAGTATATTAACATATTGTACTGGAATGCAGTATAGGCAACAAAAGACTCAAAGAAACAATTTGAAATCCATAAATGCACCTGCTTTCTATCCCAAATGAATCTATTTCTTCTTTTATGGGGACATCTGCTGAGGGAAAGAGAATTTGGCCTTTCAGAGCGGTTCTTTTAGTCAGTGTAAACACTTCTTACTTGGCATATGCTCGCATAATATTGACTGGTAACTGCCTTACAAATAGAAATGGAAAGAGAATGAAAAATGAAATAACTTGTGATTATGGAGTAATTTATTTAATTACAGTAATGGAAAATTAGCCATTTGTGATATTTCAGTTCCAATACTGAAAAGGAATACAGAGAAAATAAAGTGGGGCAGATTTTCACCCCATGTAAGTACTACATTTACACTGAGCTATTGAAAGTTGAAATATTATTATTTTACATATAAAGTTGTTCAGGTGTGATTTTCCAACACCTGTATTTAGTTTAGAAATAATAGACACTTTCACAAAAAGTGATAAAGAAAGAAATATTTAAGATTGTGCTGTTTTCATTTTAATTTATTTTCAAATCTACAACATACATATTTAAACCGTAATTCAGTAAGATGGAAATAATCTTGAATTACTAATCAAGAAGTAGTAATACGTTACAATTTCATTCTTTTCATCCATAATACAGTGATATGAAACACTAAAGCCAATTATATATTTATTTCCTTTTTGACATGTTTTATTTATGCTAATGGAAGTTACACACCAAACACATGTCAAGAGGATAATACACACCAATTAACCTCCCTCGGCTCTTACCTCTTCATTTTTAAAGCAATCCACACGGCATACATCTGTGTTTGAAAAGTTTCTAGCCCTGGCAAATGGGAAGATTATACTCTGGTCACATTTTGAAGACAATTGAAGCAGTGATGTCTTCCTGAGTCTGCAGACAGCCTGAAACAATAAATATGTCAGAGAGGGGTGAACTGCCCCTACTCATTTCAGCAGCTTAATTATGAAGTCTATTAATGGACAAATTAAATTTCAACTTTGAAATTTCACTCTGATGAAAACATACAAAGAGAGAAAATTTATGAAGAGGCCAATCTTGCTTTGGCATCTTAAATGGATGGAACTTGTGAAAATAACATATTTTTTTTCAGTTTGACTTCTAGGTCTGCAAGATTAAATCATATTACCGTCCCCTTGATGTGATCTGAGGAGCTACATGCTGTGCAGTGCAAAGCAATTAAAGCAGACTTCTTTAATTAGAAAGGTGTGAAGAGTCTTCCTGAACTCTTTTGCACCCTCTTGTCAGTGGTACAAAGAAATCAAATTTTGCAACAACTACTCACTTAAGAAGAGGAAAAAGCCAATTAGTTGGGAAGTAATCTTGTCTAGGCAAAACTATTAAAGAGTTTTACAGAAGGTCTGCGCAAAATCTGTATTTCTTAAAATTAGCTATCAGTGTACTTGACAAGTACTCCATGATATAGGAACTGTTTAGTTAGAAAACAAGTTTTCTGACCTAAGAGTGTGGAAGAAGATCCCGTGAAGTACTTCTTCTAAGGGCATGGCTGCACTTGCAGATGTAGAGCGCTTTGAGTTAAACCGGCCTTCGGAGAGCGCAGTAGGAAAAGCGTTGCAGTCTGTCCACACTGACAGCTGCAAGTGCATTGGTGTGGCCACATTTGAGGCACTTGCAGCGGCATTGGGAGCGGTGCATTATGGGCAGCTATCCCACAGAGCACCTCTTCCCATTCTGGCGCTGTGGCTTGTAGAAAGGGGGTGGGAGGTGCGGGTGCATTCTGGGTCCTGTCCCAACACCCCGTGATGCATTGATTCCCAGCAATCCCTGGGCTTCCGTCCGCATTTGGCGCCATCTTTCAACATTTTTTGTACTGCGCGCTCTGTCTTTCCTTTCAGTCTGCGGGAATGGACCCCGAACTGCTGAGGAATATGCTGACAAGTCTCACCAGCACGTCACGTTTAGCAGTCAAGTTACTGCTTAAGATCCAAACTGACAGTGAGGACTCCGACGCTATCGACTCGAGTAACGCATACGACACGAGATTACTTGTGGCATTCACGGACATGCTCACCACCGTGGAACGCCGCTTTTGGGATCAGGAAACAAGCACTGAGTGGTGGGATCACATCATCATGCAAGTCTGGGATAACGAGCAGTGGCTGCAGAACTTTCACATGAGAAAAGCCACTTTCATGGGACTGTGTGAGGAGCTCGCCCCCACCCTGCAGCACAAGGACATGAGATTGAGACCTTCCCTGACGGTGGAGAAGCGGGTGGCTATTGCAATCTGGAAGCTGGCAACTCCAGATGGCTACCGATCGGTCGCTAACAAGTTTGGAGTGGGAAAGTCGACCATTGGAATCGTGTTGATGCAAGCTCGCAGGGCCATTAATCGCATCCTGCTCAGAAGAACCGTGACTCTGGGTAACGTGCACGACATTGTGGCTGGCTTTGCACAAATGGGTTTCCCTAACTGCGGAGGGGTGATAGATGGGACGCATATTTCAATTCTGGCACCAGCCCACCTAGCCTCCGAGTACGTTAATCGGAAGGGGTATTTCTCTGTGGTTCTCCAGGCGCTTGTGGATCACCATGGGCGTTTCATTGACATTAACGTGGGCTGGCCCGGAAGGGTGCATGACACACGCATCTTTCAGAACACTGGCCTGTTCAGGAAACTGCAAGTCGGGACTTTTTTCCCAGACCAGAAGATCGCCGGAGGGGAAGTTGAAATGGCCATTGTGATCCTTGGAGACCCCACTTACCCTTTAATGCCATGGCTCATGAAACTCTCAACAGGGAGCCTTGACAGTAGCAAGGAGCGGTTCAACAACAGGCTGAGCCGGTGCAGAATGACTGTGGAGTGTGCTTTTGGCCGTTTAAAGGGCCGCTGGCGCTCTCTGTATGGGAAGCTGGACCTGGCCGATGACAGCATCCCCGTGGTTATATCCGCATGCTGTACCCTCCATAACATTTGTGAAGGGAAGGGGGAAAGATTCACTCAGGCGGGGCAGTAGATTTCAAAGTGATGACCAGAGTGGCAAGAACAGGCACTGTGGGACACTTCTGGAGGTTGATCAGAGCGCATTAACAGACCAGGCATCCACACTGGCGCCGCGGCACTCCAGCGGGGGCGCATCAAACGTTATTCCACTCACCGAGGTGGATTACCAGGAGCACTCTACCTACGGAGTTAGAGCGCTCTACGTGCCTTGCCAGTGTGGATGCATCGTGAGTTAGCGTGCACGGAGCTGCTTTAATGCGCTCTAACTCGCAAGTCTAGCCATGCTTTAACATCTCAAAAAGCCAATGGCATAAGGACATAGTAATCCATACAATGAGGGTAAGTTTAAAGACACAGCTCTCAGACTGTTGCCTATGTCCAGTCATAATTATCTTCGGTTTAAAGTCTATGTCCCTGCTAAAAGGGCTAAAAATAGTGCTACAACTAGGGACAAAGATGTTCTAAATGTAAACAGTTTATAAATTGGTGTTATTTCATATCAGCTATGCACCTTCAGCATAGGCACTTATACACAATGGAATGTTAGTGCCATGCAGAAACTCCGTGTTAACTGCAGGACACCTTCCTTAGTTTGCTTAATTACTCCAGAAAGAGGGGGGATATTAATTATGTTATTCCTTTCTCTGTCTAAAGTACCATCAGATTACTTTCTGGATAATTTCCAGGAATTTAAACTCCCCTTTATGACCAAATATATATTTTCTTAGGGTGGAACTGGAGTTAGGACAATGCGGAGTGCTTCTAAATATCCTAACTTTAAACGATAAACAATTAACTCCACGTAAGGGTATGTCTACACTGCAATTAAAAACCTGTGGCTGGCCCATGCCAGCTGACTCGGGCTCCTGGGGCTCAGGCTAAGGGCCTGTTTAAATGCAGTGTAGACATTCAGGTTTGGGCTGGAGCCCAGGCTCTAGCACCCTGCAAGGCATCTACACCACAATTAAATAGCCCCTTAGCCTGAGCCTGAATCAGCTGTCATAAGCCAGCAGCAGGTGGGGTGACCAGACAGCAAATGTGAAAAATCGGGACGGGGGTGGGGGGTAATAGGAGCCTATATAAGAAAAAGACCCCAAAATCGGGACTGTCCCTATAAAATCAGGACATCTGGTCACCCTAGCTGCGGGTGTCTAACTGCAGTGTAGATGTACTTTAAGAGACATGTCACAGTTTCTTCCCAGAGGTGTATAGCAGCGATGCCCGGAGTGGTCTGTGTAGAGCTGGCTGACAGATTGATTTTTGTGACCTAGTCTAACACCACAAGAAAGGAAATTCAAGTTTCAAATTCACAGAATGCCTAACAACCTCAACTTTTTGGTCAGTCTTCCAGCTTATCATAACTAGATTAGGGAGATATAAACATAATTTATAAAGAGTGGTCAGCTAGTCTCTGCATGCAGTAAAGCAGAAGAAATGTATGGTTTGTGGTTTTTGTCTATGTCACATCTGAGACATATTAAATCCACAACTAAAACCCAATTTGGTTAGATTAAATTACCAATGTAAAACCAGTCAGAGAAATGATAGTCTGGGTGTGCATGCATAAAAAGTCCTGCAAACCTTCCCTCCACCCCACCCTCATCCACACATAATATAAAATCCAACACTATATTGTGGGAAAATATCTGTCTTATTATGGACAGGTGTGTTGTTCTCATGCAAGTGTTGCTCTCTTGAAAGTTTTGAATTAATGAGTCTGAGCTTTCAATTGGGCCCACCACCATTCTGATTCAAAGCCATTTCTAGGTAATAGGTTAAATGGCATGATACAATGACCCTATGACTGTCAGGGGACAAATATTAATCCTAGTGAATAAGAGGGATATTTTCAAAAGCACATGGGGCATGCAACTCCCACTAAAAACTGATGGGAGTTGGGAACCTATTTATGCTTCTTAAAATCTCCTCCTAATTCACCGTGACATTCTGTTTAGCCATGAGATTAAATGTGTGGAATAACTGTTCTTAAAGATCATACTAGTTCTGGAGCAAAGGTAAATGCGGGGAATTAAAAATGGAATTGTATCAATGTGTCTATACTTCCAGGAAAATTATCTTTATTTATGTATACTACAGAGGATAAATAATTAAAAATGGATTGACGTGGAGGCTGGTTTTTTTTTAATCAGCAAAATTAGGCCCAATTCTGCCCTCGTTGACATTGGTGCAACTCACATATATATGTCCTTGTATCTGAAGGTATGATTTGGACCTTGCTTTTTGTGAAACATTATATTGGCAGCTGCAAGAGACTAAGCATAGTATCTTGTGCTATGATTGGGTCAGATGTCACCAGTTTACCAGGATCAGACCTGGTCAATATCTACCTGGGAGACCTCTAAAAAACCCTCAGGTGCTGCTTACTTAAGTCCGATCGCATTACAACCGGTTACAGTTTTTAAGAATAGTCAATTATTTTTTGTCAAGGTCCAAATTTCTTGGTCAAGGTATAGTCAAGGTTCAGACTCCAGAGAAAATAATACAAAAATAATAACAATAATGGTAATAAATAAATAAAAAGATTTTGGGGTCCGTTCAAAAGCGTCTGGCAGTTCAGATTTGACCTGTGGTGTGCCTATTGACTACCCCAAACCTTTATGTTGCTGTGGGCTGTTCCACAGTTGTCGTGTTTTACCAAGCAGTGACAAAGGTATTCTGTTTAGCCACAGTGCATAGATGGAGACAACACATGCTTCACTGTCAGTGTACCTCATTCCTCACCTGAACGACTTTAGGAGTGTGGGGATAATTTTATTGTGGGCGTTCTTCAATGTGGACACACATACCCATTATGAATTGGACTGAGACCACCAATTGGTTTCTCAAAGGCTCATTTTAAAATTCTTTAGACATAATTACTTTCAACCTGTCTTGTCAAACCTTACTAATTCTTTTATGGGTGCCGATGTTCCCTGACAGCAGAGAACAGCTGCAGTTCCATTCTACAGGTTGGAGGAGGATAGTGGGAGCAGATTTCATGACACTACATGCTGTGCAATCTAGTTCTCTAGAGTTTTATGCACTGCTGGGTACGGAGGTTTTTATGGGAGTGGAACAGAGCTAATGGATCCATTGCTACATGACTGGTTTCAGGACCAGAGGTAGTAATGCTGCAGAGTCTACAGTGCTAAGGCTGAAGTAGCAGCAATAGAATTAATCAACTGCTGCTTGTGGTCTGGGAAGCACAGAAGGTGGCTTCCGTCCCCACTCCCATTCCAGAAGATATCCCTGTGCATTTCCTCTGGCTGGGTGGTGGAACCAAAATTTGTCCCATAACGTAGCACTGGCTTAAACACAACCAGATACTTGGGCAGCATTACTGCTTACAAGAGAATGTCCAACTTCAATTCCTCAACCACAAAGAAAATTAGGTAAAAGTGGGAGCAAAGGAAAGAACCACCACATTTCCAAAGGTTACAAAAAGGACTGATTTCTAACCTTCTAACGACATCCTATGGCATCATCAATCAACTACTTTCCAAGTGTCATTCATTTTGAGTGACAGTCACTCTTTCCCCTGCTGGCACTCTCTCACACCAGCTGAAGTGTCACTCACAAGAAAGGCTGCAGGCAGTGAGCAAGCTTTCCCCTTCAGTTCCTTCTCCCTGCTAATAGAACCTACCAAGCAGACATCCAAGGCTTCCTCCCCTACCAGTTCTCCTTACTGTTTCTGGTGGCTCCCTCATACCCGCTCTGCTCGTCAGTGAAACACACTGAGGCAGCAAGTGGGGAGCAACAGACTAGCATAACTGCTGCTTTCTGGCGTGGACCAGAAGCATTTTCCACCCCCAGGAGACAGTCATGGTGTGAGGCAGGGCCACACTGTCCTAGAGAAATTCAGAGAGCAAAGGACTGCAGTGAAGGATGAAGAAACAGGGCCAATAGAAGAAGACCAGTGGCATGGAAGGGAAGGGAAATGGCCAGGTGGTGGACAAAGAGAGAACCAATCTAAAAAGTAAAAGGGAGATTGGAACTGATAGAGGGAAAGGGAGGAAATGAGACACTGAAGGGATAAATTAGGGAACGATGGTCTTGTGGCTCATGCACAGAACTGAGAGTTCATTCCCAGCACCACCACTGCTGTGTGACCTTGATCACATCACCTCTCACTGCTTTAGTTTACCCCTCTGTAAAGTGAAGAAGCCCAGAGTTAGGTAAGAGCACATTAAGTAAGAGGGCTAATTCAAACACTTCAGTACAAAACATTCTGAGTTCTGTTCAGGGAACACATTTTCATTTCATAATCAAACACCTTGCCCGCCACCCTCCCAAATACAGTTGCTCTCAGGGGTCAAAAGTGGCCTGTAGGCCATAGGCTGGTCACCACTGAGATCGGGGAAGATGGGGCCAATAAAAAAAAGTTACTCCATAAGCTACTTATGGCATGGCAGCTGTGCAGAGAAAATCTGAAAGAGTTGTCCTTTTTTATGTTTTTACATTTTCTTTCCTGACTCATCTAGCAACTAAGTCTCCTAATTAGGTAGCAAACGTCTCATTGTGTTTGTTTCTTTGATTACAATCCAAACAAACTGCTGTCATGAAAGGAACTGTGTCATAGCACAGTAGAGCCACCATCTGCATATTTCTGAGACGATGCAACCTGCATCCCAGATGTCTTCTATGTGTGCACTGCAACAGAAGATTACACAAGCAGAAAAAGGCAAAGGATTAGGGGCTGGCCAGCAAACAAGAATTCTGTTTCATGAAAAAAATTGCGGTTTTGAAATTTGTTTTTGTGCTGCATTGAAACAAAAACAAGGCCTTTTGACAATTTCCATGAAAAAAACATGAGAGGGAGAGAAACCCCAGATTCAGAGCAGGGACTTGATCCTGGTTACTCTACACTGTACATAAGTGCCCTAACTATCAAGCTATTCTTTATTTTTGCTTTCTCTGCTTTTGAACAGAAATTCCATCCTAGACCTAAGAACCTTTCCCAACTAAAGTTTCATTGAAAGAGACATGTTTCCACAAAATTGTTTTAGTTTCAATGAATTGGCATTTTCTGATGGAAAAACCTTCAATCAAAAAATTCTTGACCAGCTCTACAAAGGATAGTTGCTTTGGATTCACAGCTACAATGCACACACAGTAAGTGCAGTTGGCATCAATATTAGGATGTGGGTTGATTTCAGGCCAGGGCACTGACTACTACAGGGAAAACACACACACACACACACCTTCTTTTAGCTGTGAAGATCCTCTACACAGATATTGAGAAGTGACTGAGGAGAATCTTATTACCCCATAGGATGGAAATATCGAAATTCCAAAGAGCTCAAGATGAACCAAAGGAAAATGGCATCCAAAGAGATAAAAAGTTCCAGCTGCCTGCTGACCACATGAGAAATCCAGAACAGCTCCAAAGCTGCCAAAACAACTGTTCAAAGGAGTGTGCCAAGCATCCAGATGCTGCTGCTGGCAGAGCAAACATATCTCCCACAGTCCGATAGCATATGGGCCTGGGGGCAGATATCCAAGAGCTTAAGTGTAAGCGAATAAGTGACAGCTCAACACCCAATTTGTATCCTTTCCTATAAATAGGCATTTATTAATTATTTTTAAAAGCTTTAAATTCTTTTGGAAATGGCAATTTTTTAATATTAAAATAAAAAGATGTTTGAACTCATGGTTTCATTGCAATTGATAAAGGTCTGCATGGCAGAGATTAATCGGGCCAGTGCCTGCAAAACCTCACTCGTGCCAGCAGGCCCACTGAAGTGAGATGATCCTTTTAAAAAATAATTATTTTGATGTGTTGGTGACCCAGGAATGAGTTTTTCCCTTGTCCTCTCTGACTGGTGGAGCCTTCAGTGCCTTGAGAGAGGAACTCAAAAACGGGATACCATCCCAGTGTTAGTTATGAGCTTTGCACTCATGTGCCTTCACTCTAAACAGTTTTCTACGCTCTGCCTGTTCCCAATACCCTCCCTTCCATAAGTCACAGCAGGCCCTGCTCTAGAAGGGAGCTGGTACAATTTAAGCAGAGTAATGCCATGAAGTATCAAGAGAGAGAAGGAACTCATAATGCAGTAACCAAAGAATTGAGTAACCAAAGATTGCTAAGAACTTTACAGACATTTAATATGACAAGTCTCCACCCCAAAGGGGTCAGATTTTCTCCTCTGGTTATGAGGTGCAATGGAATCATACTAGCAAATGGTTTCGCTTAGCTATGTATAACTATAATTTATAATCAGTAATATAATTGATTGAGTTGAGTTGGAGGAATAGCCGGGGAGGAAGTTCAGGGTAAGGTTTATATTTTCATATCTCTTATTTGAACTGCAGTACCAATAAAGCCAAATCTCAGGACAGATATTGTAGCAGGAAGGTCCAGTGATCAGCTAGCCTAGTGGTCAAGTCATGGCCTTACAGTGTCTGCCAACCTAGTCAAACCAGAGGGGGCCTCCGCTGTGGCCTCAATCATCCCCATGTATTCCGACTATTCCTCCAGAGGTTTGTCATTACAAGGGAGAAGTAGGCAACACAAGTTAAGAAGAACCAGACCCAGCCACGCCACTGGGTCCCAATCCAAGGGCCTAGTAGTTTGTCAAAGCATCCAGCCCAGTTACTGAGCTACCCCAAATCACTTCCTATCTGTCTGGATCGCCTCAATTTGGGACATGGGTCACTGACTTAGCAGATTCTCCTTGGTCTCGTAGTGTGCTGCTCAATCAATCTCTTCTAGGGCTTTCAGCTCATAAAGAGTGGAGAGGAGGAATCCAAGTCCCTGCTGCTTGAACAGCCTTCACGAAGCTGTTGCCACTCCTGACAGCTCTTAGCATCAGCCTTGCTTCCTAGTGCTACATGCAGCTCATTCCTCCCTTTTCCTGGGCTATCAATGTCTTTTTAAACTGTTCCTTCACTAACAACATGCCTTGCACTGTTGAGGGGCAGGGCCTCCCTTGCCCAGTACTGCTCTACTCCCAGCCATGGTTTAGTGTGGGGCCTGTAGACCCCATCACAGATATATTTGGACTATACACAAGAGTGTTTAACTGTATTAGGAGCAGGATGGGCACTCCTTCTGCTTACGCCACACAGAAAGGGATACAATCAGTGTATTTTTCTTTGTAAACGCCTCATATGCCCACTAATCCCTATCACTGGGATTTATTCGTAAAACCTTCCAGATCCCCAAGCAGCTTCCAACAGCTGCTTTTTAAATCAACCAATGTCAGAGAAAGATTTCCTCCTCTACCCCTTCACAAAAGAAATATATATATACCTGGTGAAGGCGCAGTATAGATTAGACTCAGCCCTAGGACAGTAACAGCTTTTCTATAAATAAATATGTCACAAAATTAAAGTATAACATCTGGCAACTTTGCCAGATTAGAAATTAGAAGCAGGATCTTATCCCACAGGAAGAAAAAAGATTTCCAACTTCAAAATGAGGCAGAACAATCTAGCCTTGGAAGGACTCAAGATATTGGTCCTCCAAAATAATGGTTTCAGATGTTTTCATGGCTTTCACTGAGCCCTTAGTGGACTCATGGGATCAAAGCTACCTGGCTCTACCTGGAAGGATATGAAAAATAGTCCCAATAGAATTTTAAAATTCTCTAAGATATTCCTAAAAATAGTTTGTGACCCATGGGACACATACATTACAGGGAAACATTTTATAATAATTCTTACTCTCATTTACAATGTCTTGCATAAGTAAGTCATTCATGGCCTTTACCCATAAGCAATGCAGCTATCTCAAAGTAATGCTGCTAAAATCTTTCACAATGCATTCTTGTGTTTCATTTTTTTCCTCTCACATTCAAGAGACACAGACAAAGAAGTTTTTAAAATAGGCTAAATGAAGGAACTAAGATGAAACAGGAAATGGGTTTTCTGCAACTTCTAATAATAGAAACAAATATGCTAACATCTAAGCAGGGTCCAGAGGGAAAAAAAAAAAGAGGGTCAGAGAAGCCTAAAATAAAATATATATATATAAATTCAACTGTACATAAGAGGTTCAGATTCCATCTAGGGGTCAAGACTTAAATGAGGTGTCAGAGGAGGGCCCATGAAACTTCTAAAGCTCAATGAGGGTGAAGGGTGGGTATTAATCAAATTAAAAGTACATAGTGTAATCTCTGGAGCACAAAGAATATACCAAAGATTTTGTAATGAACCCTACTCTCAGGAAATATCTACAGAAACAGACCTGAGACAATTAGAAGTTTTGATGAACTGATATATGTCTGTATATGTTTATATCAATCATCATCAGTCTGCAAACTCCATTCCATTTTGTGAACACCATTTTGATAGTAAACTGCCACGTGCTCTTCACTTTTGCACTGTAACCTTCATCTTGGGTTAGGACACCTAGGAGATGTTAGGATAAATCATTATACCTAGCAGAGGATCTAACAATGGGAAAGTCATCAAGAGTCCTCAGTCTTGAGGATCCTTCATTCAAAAGGGTCCACCCTAGAACAATAGTCCAGGGGAAATATTTTTCCCAATTTAGACCTCTGGATAGGAGGCTGGAGTTAAGCAATGATTACCTGACAAGGGATTTTGAATCTAGTTGGAGGGTCACCTAACTGAAGGGCCAGAACTCTATTTAAGGGATAGATCTTGTGAACAAAAGTGCTCTCTCTCCAGTCAGCTGTTGGTGGCCAACAGGAAGACTGAGCAGGAGAACTCTGAAAGGACACAAACCAAAACCCCAAAGCATTAGAGTGGTGAGGACATTAGAGGGGGGGTTTGGCATGCACATTTGTTATTTTTCCCTATAGTTATAGCTCTTGTGCTCTGTCTATGAGTAAAGTGTGTCTGGTTTAGAAGTTCCTTTTGTATAATCTCTGTGTTCCCTTGTTTAACTGTTACACAGTCCCGAAAGGATTAAACAGTAAACCAGAGTACCTACAAGCATGGAGGTGTCAGGAGGGTGTACTTAAACTATTGGAGGCTTAGGGCAGCTGGACCAAGGGGTCCCATATCCCAGGAAAGGATGTGTTGTCCAAGAGTACGTCAAAGAGGCAGACTAAGACAGTATCTGGATGGTGTTCAGACCCAGTAGGCTTAAAGGCACATGGGATCCAACGGCTGAGTCGATTGCAGCAGCCTAGTGTCCAACCATAAGAGGAGCTCAACCAGGGCTGTAACAGAAGTAAAAATGATTTTGAAATGTCTTAATATTCCAGATATAGTCACAATTATTCATGAGTGTATGCTCTTTGGCTGGAATCCTGATTGTCATATATGACACGAGGAAGATAATTTCAATAAGCACAAGTTCATCATATCTTAAACCCTTCTGCAAACATAGGTTCAATAATATACATATGTTCCTAACCAGATGATAGGAAAATGTATATAAAAAGTGAATCACTAAAACACACAGATATCCTGAGCCTCTTCCAATAAATAAGCAATCTGATGATGTTTCCCAGATTTTGACTACTTTTTTTTAGTCCTATGTTCTGTTACAAGTAGGTACATGTTAAATGATGTCATGTTAAATGATGTCACCTCATGTTATATCATGTTAGATAAGTACATTTTGTTCACATTGGTACATCTGCTTTCAGTTCAGACGCTGAAAGTCCAGTCTGATGTTTTGGCAGACAAAAATGGAGCCAATCCCAGGACAAGCAAGTGATTTTTTTTCAATTCACACTATTTCACAATGGTAGCATTCCCTACCTGTATGTTTCTTCTGTTCAATACCTTTGATACCATTCAAAGTTTCAACAAAAGAAAATAGAATGAAGATATTACCTGATACAATTTATTTTTACAATTAAGGCAGTACTTGTTTAATTTGAAGGGCCAAATTGGTTTGAACAGGATAGGCAGGATAGGAGTATTGGGTTTATTAATCAGCTTGTCATTAATACTGGCTTAAAAGTCATGGGAGCTTTACTGTTCAAATATTTAAACCAAATATGTTATTTTTAACAGTGAGCCTTCTGATTACATTTTGATATGCTTCACTGCCAAATTTTCAATATTTGTTTTCTATATTGCATCTGTTAAGTACTCACAGGAGCAAATCAGTAATTATGTATGGAAATTGTGCACATTAAGTGCAATTTGCATTTGCAATTAAATATTTGCATATGTACACTTATACTTTAGGGAGCAACACAGAGGTATAGTTTTGAATAAGATTAAGATTTCCAACTAAACGATGTAATTTTCACCAGCTGAGGATCTGGCTCCATGTGTTCAAAGGAAGACAGGGCAAACTGATGCGTTAACTGTACATTTGCTATTAATGCATTTTATTTTTGTGCTTGAAAACAAGAATCGCAAGTTGCTCTTATCAACCACAAGTGGTTGGGCTAGAACAGGGGTCTCAAACTCAAATTACCACGAGGGCCGCATGAGGACTAGTGCATTGGCCAGAGGGACGCATCACTGACCCCACCCCCTTGCTGGCCCCGGCCCCACCCCCACTCTACCCCTTCCATTAGGCCCCGCCCCTTCTCCGCCTCCTCCCCTGAGCGCGTGGCTCCCCGCTCCTCCCCCCTCTCTCCCAGAAACCGCAAAGCTGCCAGACAGCTGTTCTGGCAGCGGGAACTGCCTGGGGGTAAAAATAGAACCTTGGAGCAGCGCGGAGGGAACGGGGATCTTAGCAGCCAGAGAATGTAACTGGGGGCAGGGGTGAGGGGAGTTGGCGGCCACAGAATGTAACTGGGAGGGGGGGCCGGGGGGGAGCCCGGCGGCCTGCCTCTTCTCCCACCATCCTCCCCTGTGTGCGCACTTCCCGCTCCTCCCCCTTCCCTCCCAGAAACCGCGAATCTGCCAGACAGCTGTTCTGGTGGCGGAACTTCAGAACGTAACTCGGGGGGGGGGGGGGGCCCGGCGGGCCGCAGGGAAGCGCTCCGTGGGCGGCATGCGGCCCGTGGGCCGCGTGTTTGAGAACCCTGGGCTAGACACAGGAATCACTTGGTGAAATTATATGTCTCTGCTATGCAGGAGGTCAGACTAGATGGCCATAAAGGTCCCTTCCGATCTCAAATTTTATTATTTTGTCATAGTACACAGATGAACTAGAAAAACACACAGTGAAGGTTTTATTGTGCATCTATGTTGGAAAAATGATAAATGGCCTAAAAATTTGAAATACTTGCTACTGGAACAATAAAATGCTTGTTTTAAATGTTCACTTTAGTTTTCAATAGTCTCATAACAGCAGATCCCAGCCAGGACGGGTACTGGCATAAATCTGTTAATTTGTAAAACAGTTTATTTAGTGGTTAAGGATTTGATGTCTCCATTGTGCTTTTAATATGTACTGTTGACGTGGATTGTAAAAATAGCTTTATTTTCTTTGGCTATAAACTCTTTGTATGATGAAGGCCAAGCTACAGATAATGTCACAGCTACATTTCCTCCCATTACTACCTCAGTGTTAAATACCCAAAAGGATGTGGTGAAACACAAACAAAAACTATCAGATATTTTAAATGAATGAACAAAATTGGAAGGAGAGGGGAGGCAAGGGAGAGGGGATTCCAGCATAGGCACTGTTTTCCCCCACACATTCTGGCAAAAACTTTCACTGGTTTCCATATTCCAGTAGTCCCTGTAGGAACTTCCCCCATTACTTTCAAACAGCCACAGACAAATACTGCCTGCTGCTTACATTTGTTGTTCTCATTACAAGCCCAGCTATTCAGAAAGCCTGCCTACTGCAGTCCAAAAGACAACTTTAATAAAATCCACTTTCTTAGGAAAAAATGTTGGTTTCTAGGGGATACATAGCCACAGAGCATACAAAGGTTTAACATATCAGCAGAGAAACTATCAGACCTGTTGAATTCCAGCAGGTCAGCTGTTCATTAAAAATGGCTCTTGCTGGTGACAGTCTTAGAGATAGTGGAACGGAAAATAGAGTACTCCCCTCATCTCCCCCACAGAAGAACTCTTGACTGAAGTAAGAATGCCATCACCTGTTACAGGATTATCAATGGTCTGAGATGAGAGTGGTCCGTTTCATTGGAGAGAGGCAGTCCAAGTGCTACTGGAGTGTTGAAGGGACAGAAACCACATACCAGAAAGATCAACAGGGGGAGTTCAAAAAATTCAGATTCAAGAAAATAATCCAGTTTACTATCTCAAAGCTGTTAGCTCTGCAAAGCCAGCACAGAAGTAAAAGCTAGCAGAGATTTGTTTTCATGTCTAATGTCAGCGGATATCCCTGTGAATACAGACATAGGGACCAGATTTGCTGAGTAAAAAGATGTCATCTTCATAGTCCTTTTTGGAACCACCCTCTAAAAATCAATTGTTCTCACTACACTCTTGCTTCTCCTCCTGCCCTCCTCAACTCCATCATTATTGTAGAGCCCAGTATTCTCAGCAACAGCTAGAGTTAAATATTAATACATTACCCCATGTGACATTATCTCATTAAAATGTGACCATGCAAACCATTGTTGCTACCACTGTTATATAATTGCAACAGATCTTATACAAAGTATGACACATGGCCAGAAAGGGTTAAGCAGCTTGCAGGCTAAATAACCCAAAGCCAACCCTTTAGAGACATGTGAGAAGAGTATGCAAATGGTAATTAGGGCCATCCCATGCTACATAGGCTAGAACTTTGAAATGCAAACCTATGTTGTTAGAAATTAAAGGTGATACTAATTGTAGATGCTAACTTATATCTAGCCATGTAAACAGACAGTTCCTCTCTGACACTATAGCTATTGATTCAGAGATCAAAAGGGAATATTAACATTTAGATGAATCTGGGGTGAAATAATGTCATTGTCTATGTCACTTTAAAGTTTGTGATAGGCTACCTAATGGATAAACTGCTTTATGTAAATTAGTGTAGCAAATTACCGGTGATGCTTAGAAAATAGGTCCACTTCAAAGTATCTGTGATTGCCTACTGTTTGCCTAATGACTCTGAACTGTATAAAGATGCATTGGGTCCCAATCCTTTTTATCTCAGAGCTGCTTGATGCTTCATGCAGGGGAAGCTTAAGCCACAAGGCTGAGATCCCAGTCCTGACTGAAGCACCCTGAATATAAACATTGGACTATAACCTATGAACTAATTCTGAAAGAACTCTGCAACTACAAAGCCCACCATCTCTTCTATGAATCTGAATCTCAGGAATTGTACTCATGTCTGTATATATACTGATCTTTTAAGCAATACTCTCTCTCTCTTCTTTTTTAATAAATTGTAGTTGAGTTAAATAAGAATTGGCTGTAGCGTGTATTTGGGTAAGATCTGGAATATTCATTAACCTGGGAGGTAATGTGTCCGATCCTTTGGGATTGGTAAAACTTTCTTATATAATGAATAAGATTTTCAGTAATCCTCATCATATTTGACTTGAGTGTCTGGGTGGAGGCCTGAGGCTGGGTTACTTTAAGGGAACTGTGTTGTTGGCTTCTGGGTAACCAGAAGCTGTTACCCAGGTATTATAGAAGCTGTTTTCTGCTGACATGGTAAATCTAAGTATTGGAATATCCACCAGCTTTGAGGACTGTCTGCCCCCATTCTTTTCAGTTCACCCTAATTGAGTGACCTCAGTTGGCTCCCCTGGGACTCCGGTCACATCCTATTTAAAAGTGGAGGTTTCAAGCTTTCAGTTAGCATACAGCATTTTAGTTCTAGCTCTAGCAACCCTAAAATAGTCTCAGAATTGAAACTGAACTAACCCATACTTACACAGTATAGTGCTATGTCCACCTCAAGTGTCTGGGCCACATAAAGTATTATCACGCTGCACAGTCTTTCTGTTAACAAAACCAGGCCTCTACGTTCAGGTGGTAGAAGCTCATTCTCTTGGATCCAGAGGTCCCAAGTTTGATACTCATCATCAATGATCCATCCAGGGGCCCGATTTAACAAAAATATTGCATTAATCAGATCACAAAATGCTTGCTATTGAAATGGTTACTCATCCCTCAGATCAGCCGTGCTAGGTTGACACTTTCCAAAACTCAAAATACCAGGTCCGTGTAACCCTAGCTTGCAGCTTCAGTGCTATATGACGCCTTCTTCCACTTATCACCACACAGCCAGGCAGTCACCATGTCCTGCTGCCTTGTTCTCTGCCTCTCTTTACCCTCTCAAAACTCCATCCCTTCCTCTCCGATCTCATGGCTAAAAAGTCTGTCCTGAGTATCTTTCACCTGTATCACTGCAACCTCTCCCACCTCCTCAATTCCTATTTTGTTCCCTTCCAGCCCACTTAAAACATCAGCTAAACTTCTCCCTCCCAATTTGGGCAATGTTTCTCCATTCACTGGTGTCCTCTACTCCCTCACTTAGGCCTTGGCTACACTTACAAGTTACAGCGCAATAAAACTGCCGGCAGCGCTGTAACTCATTAACTGGCTACACTTGCAAGGCACGTGCAACGCTGTATCTTCTCAGATACAGCGCTGCATGTACTCCACCTCCCCGAGAGAAATAGCAACTGTTGCGAAGTGAGTGGAACGCTGGTCTTTCAGTGTAGCCGAGGAACAACGCAGTTACTGATCTCCGGAAGCTGCTTTGTTTTGAAACGGCACTTCCGGGTTGGAGTTCAGAGCTCCGTCTAGAACTGCTACAAACACAGCTTTACAACCACAGCTATTGCTTGCAGGCAGGGGGGGGAAAGAGGGGAGGGGCTCCGTTAGGAATGCCTTGGACAGAGACGGCGGGGGGGGGGGGGAGAAGAACGGCGGGGGGGAGGGGGAAGGCTCCGTTTCCTCTCTTTTATCTGCTCTTTAAAAACAAAGAAAGCCCCTGCTGTTTGCTTTCAGTGATTGAGAGAGAGGCAGGGGATGTGGAGGTGTGGAAATAATGAGCTGACACTCTGTGGAGATTCCAAAAACCCACTCTGTCTCCAAAAACGCTCCCTGTCAAAGTCCCCCTCACCCCCCCCATTTGAAAAGCACGTTGCAGCTACCTGAATGCCCATAATGCACCGCTCACAATACAGCTGCAAGTGCCGCAAATGTAGCCACGTCAGTGCTAGTTACTGCGCTGGCGGCTGCCAGTGTGGACAGGCTGCAGCGCTTTCCCTACTCAGCTGTACGAACACGGGTTTAACTAACAGCGCTGTACAGCTGCAAGTGTAGCCAAGGCCTCATAAAAGTCAAGCTTAATTACTCATCCTTGTTGTCAAGTCTCTGTATAAAACTCTGTCTACTGCTTATATCTATGCTCCTGTTTCAGAGTACTTCCAATTCTCCCCTGATCCTAATTAATTCCACCTCACTTCTCCCTTTGCTCCTTCCACTTGAAGTTCTTTCCTTTGTACTGCAAGCACACTTCTTTCAGATCCCTCGTCAAAACACGTCTTTCACAAAGCCCACATAAACTAAACCATCTCAGTGAAAGATGCTCTCATCTTTTCATAGCTGAAAAACCAAAACCACACATTACTCTATGTATCCTACTTCTCTAGCGATAGTTTTCTAGTTGATTTTTCAGTATTTCAGGGATCTTAGAATCAAAGCTAAGGAGGAAAATTAACCTGCAGTTACCACAAATGCCCTCCAGAAGAAGGAAAATGGACCTCCATTATTACCTTTTACAGATTTTTGATTCAGCTTAATGGAGATTTCTGGAAATTGGACTGTTTATTATTATTTGTGTTGCAGTAGTACCTAGGAGCCCTAGGAGTGGACCAGCACCCTATTATGCTAGGTGCTGTACAACCAGAATGAAAACAGTCTCTGCCCCCAAAGAACTTACAGCATCTCTTGAAATAAGCAATGCAATTTTTTTTCCCCCATAAAACTATTGGAATTACTCAGGTCCTAGTGCCTGGTTGGACTTCAATGAGTGTGTTGAATCAAGAATTTCCTGATACATTTGGGACACTGTCTTTTGGGGAAGTGTTTGGGGTCAGTAGTATCTACAGAAGGTCTTTGCTAAGTATCTTTATAATAGTGAATGTTAGGACTTCTTATTCTTCACAATTTGTAATATTCGTAATTTGTAATATTCGTAAGTGTTAAAATATTATTTCTGTTACTAAGTATTTTGAATTGTGTGTATATGTGTATGTTTGGGGAAGCTCTTGATTTCCATCCCATTACACTGCTCTACAGCCAAAATGCTTCTGAAATAAATGTAGTCAAACTTTACTAATTCTGGGTCACTGAGAACGAAAATGATGCTTAAAATTGTTGATTGGCTCTAGTTTTCAAGACATGCTATTGGGTCAGTATATACGACCCTTGATTTGGGAATGGCGGAGGATAAGTGAGTTATAAAGGGAAGGGATCTCAATTTAAACCAGAAATGACTAAAATACATCTTTGACTGGATCTATGAATAAATCTATGACTGGGTTTGGACAGTACTTGCTTTTTAGGCAAAACAATGAATGATGCAATCTAAAGCTGGTATTGCGTCATACATGATATGAATTGCATCATGTTATTCCTAGAAGTCATGGATGATGCAATCATAACGAAGCTTACATCACTCTGCTGAACAAATTGCCTTATATCAGCTCTAGAAATCATACAGTGTCGTGCTCTCTTATTTGTCAGTGTTTGATTTTGCAAAGGGACACATTTCTGTTTAGCCAAAGTGAGCAGAGATGCCTCGTACGCGTGTGAACAGTGCAGATAACTTCTGCTATGTTTGTGGTGAAGTGACTTTTGCATCACAAAAGCGCAGTATAACCACTATGGTTAAGAAAGCCTATCACCTTTCTTTTGGCTGCAAAATTGGAGATCAGGACAAGAGTTGGGCCCCACACATATGCTGCAACACTTGTGCAACAAATCTTCGCCAGTGGTTGAACAGGAAAAGGTAATCTATGCCTTTTGCAGTGCCAATGCTTTGGAGAGAGCCAACAGATCATACCAGCAATTGTTACTTCTGCATGGTGCCTCCAGTTGGGAAAGGTGTGTCAAAGAAGAAAAAGTGGACTGTGCATTATCCAAACATTCCATCAGCTATACGCCCAGTACCCCACGGAGAAGGACTGCCGGTTCCTGATGCACCAGAATCATTCTCACTTGAGTCAGACGAGGAAGAGGAAGAGGAGGAAACCTCTGGTCCTGAACCATCAATGTCACAGGACCCACATTTTCTCCCATCCTCCTCCTCTGAACCACACCTCATAACACAAGGTGAACTGAATGACCTTGTCAGGGATTTGGAATGACTCAAGAGTAAGGCAGAGCTTTTGGGCTCCAGACTACAGCAGTGGAATCTCCTGGCAGGTGATGTTAGGGTTTCCATGTTCCGTGACCGTCAAAAGGATCTTGTCCCATTCTTCTTCATGGAAGGTGATCTTGTGGCCTGCAACAACATCGATGGTGTGATGGCAGCCCTCAACATTGTTCACGATCCAGATGAGCGGAGACTGTTCATTGATTCATCGAAGATGAGTCTTAAAGCTATTTTACTGCATAATGGCAATGTTTTGCCATCAATTCCAGTTGGTCATGCAGTCCATATGAAGGAAACCTATGACAACATGAAACAACTTTTGAGGTGCATAAACTATGACCAACATCAGTGGCAGCTTTGTGGCAATTTGAAGGTTGTTGCTCTCTTGCTTGGTCTGCAGACTGGATACACAAAGTACTGCTGTTTTCTCTGCGAATGGGATAGTCGTGCAAGAGATTCCCACTACATCAAGAAAGATTGGCCACTCCGACAATCATTGGAGCCTGGGAGGAAAAGTGTGCAGCATCCACCACTTGTTGACTCAAGGAAGATTTTGTTACCACCTTTACACATCAAGCTGGGTCTGATGAAGAACTTTGTCAAGGCCATTGACAAAACACAAGCAGCTTTCAAGTACCTCCATGGAAAATTTCCAAGGTTAAGTGAAGCTAAGATAAAGGAAGGTGTCTTTGTTGGTCCTGAGATTCGTGAACTTCTTCGAGATGATGCATTTGACCATGCAATGCGTGGCAAGGAAAAAAAGGCACGGAAAGCCTTCCAGTTAGTGGCAATACATTTTCTCAGAAACAACAAGGCAGACAACTACAGGTTGTTGGTGGAAAACCTCCTCAAGGCATACAAAAGCCTTGGTTGCAACATGTCACTAAAGATACATTTTTTGCACTCTCATCTAGATTTGTTTCCACCGAACTGCGGAGCAGTGAGCGACGAGCATGGCGAGCGATTTCACCAGGACATTGCAACAATGGAGAAACGCTATCAGGGCAAATGGAACCCATCAATGATTGCAGACTGTTGCTGGACAGTGACAAGAGATGCTCCATTTAATGAATACAAGAGACAAGCCAAGAAGCTTTAGTGTCGAGTAGACACTAAATAGGACTAAATTATATACATAATAGTTTTTTGCCTTTTGTTTCATAATAAATGTTATTTATATAACCCCTTTGCTGATTTTTAAAGTGTTACATAAACAGGACAGGTGAAATAGTATCATGTAAAGCAACCATAAACACATGAAAAGACCTAGGTTTACAATTGATGATTAAAACTCTATCTACACAATATACATCGACATAAAATGTAAAAACTTAAATATCTTAGAAACAGTAGCCAATCAGTTGTTTTAATTGTCATATTTGAATTCAGCACATCAAAATACATACTAAATAGCATACTAAATTTATCTCTGAAGCAGACGACTTCTCAAAAATTGTAGACCAGTGTTATCAAAGCATGACTATTAAGCATGTCAACAAGTCTACGAATTGGCACTGTGCTCCCTCTAGTGGCTGACTAGTACTTGGAGCTGTAACGATGCTGCCTCTGGCGGGACAACTGAGAGTATCAATTCAGGATAAATTGCTTAGAGCAAGGCAGTTACAGCCCAAGGCTAGGTTTCCTTTACTATTAAGGCACACCAAACCAGTCAAACAGAGAGGACTTTGATCTCACCTCACTGGCTAACCATAAGTCATAGAAACAATTCCCTTAGACACTCCAGTTCCCAGTATCACCACCAGTGCCACTCGTTATGGGGACGAATGGTATGAAAACCAATGCCCCAATAAAAGAAAAAAGGTTCTCCTGATCCCAAAGGACCAAGCCCCAGACCCAGGTCAATATACAAGTCAGATCTTACCCACAAATCACGTTGTTGCCAATCCTTTAGAATCTAAAATGTAAAGGTTTATTGATAAAAAGAAAGAAATATAGATGAGAGTTAAAATTGGTTAAATGGAATCAATTACATACAGTAACGGCAAAGATCTTGGTTCAGGCTTGTAGCAGTGATGGAATAAACTGCAGGTTCAAATCAAGTCTCTGGAGTACATCCACAGCTTGGATGGGTCATTCAGTCCTTTGTTCAAAGCTTCAGTGTAGCAAAGTCCCTCCAGAGGTAAGAAGCAATAGCTCAGTGGTTTGAGCATTGGCCTGCTAAACCCAGGGTTGTGAGTTCAATCCTTGAGGGGGCCATTTGGGGATCTGGGGCAAAAATTGGAGATTGGCCCTGCTTTGAGCAGGGGGTTGGACTAGATGACCTACTAAAGTCCCTTCCAACCCTGATATTCTATGAAGACAAAATGGAGGGGTTTCGAGGGCCTTTTATATTCTCTCGTGGGCGGAAACCCCTTTGTTCTCCTGTGCAAAATCACAGCAACAAGATGGAGTGTGTAGCCACTTGGGCAAGTCACATGCTCATGTATGACTCAGTTTGCAGGCGGCAGCCATTGCTCACATACTACCTTAAACATCCCAGGCAGACTTTTCATGTGGATTGGAGTCTACCAAGGTTTATTGTCAGTTAAGTGTTTCTTGATTGGGCACTTAATCTGCAAATTCCTTTCTCAAGAAGCTGACCAAATGCTTCACTAATGCTACTTAGAATCAAACACATTGAGATACAAGTACATAGCCAATACTCATAACTTCAACTACAAACATGATACACACATACAGATAGCATAATCATAACCAGCAAATCATAACCTTTTCATAGACACCTCACACGACAACCTTTGTACAATATTTGCTGCAAATATATAACAGTGGTTGCAACAATGATCTATACGGTCACAGTTTATGTCAATAACGTCACAAGAGCAACAGAATAAAAATACTGTAGGGCCATTTAAAACAAACAAACAGTCTTAACATCAGCAGAAAAGCATAGGGTTTATTTAATATTCAGAAAATGGACGATAAACCCTACTACATAACAAAATTACAGTTTAAAGGCAGGTCAAATATCAGGTTTTCAGTGCACTGGTTGGCAGTGTTCTTTTAATTCTGTCAATTTAGGATCCTGTAATAATACTGCATTTTTCTGCTTGTCTATTTAGACTGTAAGCTCTTTGGGGCAAGGACTGCTGTAGCCTAACGTTATCTGATCTGGGAGGCTATCCAGGACAATTAAAAGCTGGAGTGTGAGCTCCTCTTAAAGGGCTAGCTCTTCCTGTGACAGAGTCTCAGTAAGTTAACAAAAGCTGATTCCTGTAGTATATGAGTCTTGAGAAAGCCAAATATACCAGACAGTGTGTGGTATACACAACAACCTTTTGAGATGAGATAAAAATATTTACAGTTTCATATCTCATCTCCTTTTATTAAATTGGGTATTTTACTTAGAAACCAAAAACATTACTAAGTACAGTATTTGTGAAGTAGTAAAAACTATTGATGCGTTTGGAAAGCACTCTAACCAGAGAGTGGTTTAAAGATTAATTACAATTGTACTGAGAACATTTTTCACCTCTCCTATTGTTCAACCAAAAATATCCTCTTTTAAAGTAACGTTTAACATCCTTTTTAAAATTAGTTGTTTATTTATGAGAGACATTTGTGTACATGAAGTCATTACATTTGTTATCCCTTCTTGGAATTTTTCACAATATTTTGTGAATCTTTGGTGGTCCTCAAATTTTTATGAAATGTCTGATTTTTGAAAGGAACAATTATTTTGTTTTATATTTATGACTTCTTTGTTAATTTGTGTAATACTATGCTTCTTTTACTGCCCCTATGTGTCTTTTTTTTTCTTATGTACTGATTTTATGTTTAATATACCATGGTAAAAGAAAGGTAAGTAAAATAGACATAATATCCAAAGTGAGGTTTGCTAGGTTTTTAGTGTGATCTGCAGTTTGTCTATGGAAATGCTTTGGAAAACTTCAAATAACTGAAGAGTGACTCATTAAAGAATCAACTTCTTCCGTCTCTTCAGTCCCATGATAAAGTTTACTTAATGTGACCATTTCAAAATTCAGCAACTACATTCATGTGGGAGAAAAAGCAAGACTTAAAAGCACTTTAAAAAGGAATAGTAAACATACAGAACCAGTTTTTAAAAACATGGAAAACGAGGGGAACTGTTGTTCCCTTCAATGTCCTACAGTTCCAAACGTATGTTCTTGTTGTGAAATTATGTTTCCTTAAATCATTTATAACCTAAAGTAGTACTATTATCTCTTCCAAACAGAGGAATGGTTCCTATGATCAACCCCCAAAAATCCTGGGCATAGTGGAGAATCAAGAACTAAAAGTGTAATCATAGGATCCATTCCTCTGTTTGGAAAAGATTGGCCCCTCAAAAAGCAGAGATTGAAGAGGCCACGGCTGAGATAGAGCAGATCCACATCTTGAGTTTGGAGTTGTCTTACAACCATGCCAAATATAACAATGTTTTAACTCCAAATAAAAGCTAATAATAGTTTCTGATTTTAATTTACAAATCAGCAGTTTTAAACACATTTTTGAAACCTTACCAGGTTTGAAAGATTTATCTTCAGAACCTAATCATTGACCACAAGTCTGTACAAATAAATTCTGCCACTTGCACTAAAATGGATTTAGCAGGTACTGTCCCAAGAAAAGAATCACTCTGCAGCCCTGTAAAGAGTAACAAAAATGTTCAAAAGGTCCTAACTATTAACTACCCGCTGCCAGCAGCCTTGTTTGTATATTTAGGAAGAAATCAATAAATGGCCTCTGAAAAGGGCAAGTTAGCCCCCCCTACACACACCCCGCTATTTTCTATGATTTAAAACACACACACAAGAATTTTGCTCAACTGTGTATATAGGATTTTTGAAAGCACTCAGCATTGAAATCAATGGTAAAACTCTTTGACTTTAATGGGAGCACAGAATGTTTTTAAAAACCTCACCTGAGCAAACCTCACCTTTGATAATGGGTGGACACAACTTGACTCCTAAGAGTAACAAAAAGAATTCCTGAATAAAATGCCTCCACCCAAGAGCCTGATTCTTATCTCACTAGTGGAACTCCATTGTCAATGGTCTTCCAGTTTACACCTGTATAGGTGATCAGAATCAGACTCCAAATTGTTTTTAGCATATGAACAGAGAATTCTTTTAAAAAATAATTTAGCAGCAAGATAACCCAGAAATTGATGGACAAATATACCAGCACTCATAGGCGCCAACTTCCGGTGGCGCCGGTGGGGGCTGACGCCCGGTGTCAGGGGCGGGGCCCCGCCCCGACGCCGGGCCCCGCCCCCGATGCCGGGTGACGTGGCGGGGCCCCGCCCCCGACGCCAGGTGACGTTGCGGGGCCCTGCCCCCGACGCAACGTCGCCCAGCGTCGGGGGCGGGGCCCCGCAACATCTCCCGGTGCTGAGGTGAGCTTGCCGCAGGTCCCAGAGCTGGCGTGGAGCTAGGCGCGAGCCCAGGGGATGGCGGGGAGCTGCCGGTGGGTGCTCTGCACCCACCAATTTTTCCCCATGGGCGCTCCCGCCCCGGAGCACCCACGGAGTCGGCGCCTATGCCAGCACTATGCCATTGTTAGGTCCTCCTTATATAAATAGCTACAACATGAGATCCTGATGGATCAGCTTATTAGAATCCAGTAAACCTTCCTCAATAGATTGCCAGTAATATTTTAAAAGATTAAATTTGAGGGCTAAATTTAGTGTCATGTACTTAAAGGGACACTATCAGTGCAGTAGAGTTTTGTTATTTCAGAGATAAAAGCATATTTATATACACTCCCAACATTACATCATGAAAGCTATTTAAATTTCAGTATCATTTCACTATTTTTGGCTACGTCCGCAGATATGGAATATCATTCAGTTTAACAATTCCCATTTCAAGATAATTGTTTGTGGACTGGGTGAAACATCATTGAAGCTGGTGTGTGTAACTCCCACCCTAGGGCTATGTCTATACTGGCAACTGAACAACAACACTTGTCTTGTTCTTGTTAAAGAACCCCTCCCCCCACCCAAAAGACAAAAGTTTTGCTGATGACAAGCACCGGTATGAACAGCGCATTGTCGTCAGGAGCGCTCTCCTGCCAACAAAGCTAATGCCACTCATTGGGCGTGGACGTTTTTTGTTGGCAGGAGAGCTGACAAACAGCGGCTACACTGTACGCCTTTTAGCAGCATAGCTGTAGTGACACAGTTGTGTCGCTAAAAGCTGTGTAGTGTAGACATAGTCTAGAACCCGACAGTTACATACATCACATGTGTTCAGGGTGGTAAAACTGTATTTGCACAGAATAAAATGTTGAAAAAACTCAAATATGATGCTCTGTTGAGGCATCAAAAGAGTGGAGTGCAAGGCTTCCAAAACTTTCTAGATCGATAAAATAAACCAGTATATTTTTCAGGTCTACAAATTGTTTAGTAAAGAAACCCACACACTCATTCACTCCCCATAGCAGTTAGGTTTTGCTCAGCCAGGCCCAGGACTACTTCATAGTTAGAGCAGAACAGAGCATTTTAAAATGAAATTTGCTATATAGCAACTTGGTCTTTCGTAGAGCTGGCTGGAAATTTTCTGACAATGTTTCTGACCCATGAAAAATGCAGTGTTTGGAAATTGAAACATTTTGTGGAAGTGTGTGGATTTCAACAAAATTTCAGTTAGAGAAAATAACTGATATGGAGCATAGTTTCATTGGAACATAGCTGTGGATATGTCAGTCACAGACAGAGAGATGATCTTGGAGATGGCCCAGAACAGTTCCATAGAGGGCTCTGAACATTAAAATGGAGACCACAATTAGACTGCATTTGAATTAGGGTGACCAGATGTCCCAATTTTATAGGGACAGTCCCGATTTTTAGGTCTTTTTCTTATATAGGCTCCTATTACCCCCCCACCCGCTGTCCCGATTTTTCACACTTGCTGTCTGGTCACCCTAATTTGAATGGAAAACCAAAGAGCAGAGCATCAGAATGATATGCTCACAGCTACATGCATTGCTGAGAAGGCAGTGCAGTGCTCTGTACCTCTTGAAGCTGTTTCAGGATGTGACCTTCATTCCTAGATAAGAGCTGGAAACTGAAACTGGAATCCTGAATTCTTGGATTACTATAGCTAGACCAGTTTCTGATACGATGAAGCACAATCTAGTGGAAGTGGGTATTTTTCACACCTGTAGATATTTGGGCATCCAAATATACTGAGTGTAATTTAAGGCAGAAATTATACAGTTAGGCTAAAGAAACACAACCAGAAGAGCTGAGGCTATTTCAAAATCCTAGAGTGAAGATGTTCATTTGTTTGGCAGCTGTGCAATCTTTGGCCTTGCTGAATGCCTGGATGCTTCCAGCTGTTCAGGTACCACCAGCGGCCAGGGGCGGCTCCAGGCACCAGCAGAACAAGCTG
The DNA here is from genome assembly GCA_037349315.1 of Chelydra serpentina. Taxonomy (NCBI): domain Eukaryota; kingdom Metazoa; phylum Chordata; order Testudines; family Chelydridae; genus Chelydra; species Chelydra serpentina. The sequence continues at coordinate 129,828,003 of JBAIAC010000004.1, forward strand.
GTGCTTGGGGCCGCAAACTAACAGGGGCAGCACAGTGGCAGTGAACCGGCAGAGCGGGGCCCCGCCGCTCCCCCGCAGGCAGGCAGCGGGCAGCGGCCGCTCCAGCCGGTAACGCTGCCCTGCCCCGGCTGAACAGGGTCGCGCTGCAGCGGCCACTCCCCACCGAGGGGGGAGCCACTCCTGGCTGCCCTGCCCCGCCGCAGCCGGGGCAGGGAGCCGCTGAGCAGGGAGCGGGGCCCTGCCGCTCCCCCGCGGGCAGTGGCCGCCCCCCCCCCCCAGGGAGCCGGTAACGCTGCCCTGCCCCGGCTAAGCGGGGTTGCGAAGTGCCTCTGTCGCGCTGCAGCGGCCACCCCCCACAGGGGGGAGCCGCTCCTGGCTGCCCTGCCCTGCCGGGGCAGGGAGCCGGCAGAGCGGGGTCGCGCCGCGCTGCTCTTCCGCGGCAGCAGCCACCCGCCCCAGGGGGAGCCGTCTGAGCTGGGAGTGGGGTCCCGCGGCCACAGCGCCGCTCTCCCACGGCAGCGGCCACCCCGCCCCCCAGTGAATTTCACCAGGAGGGATAAATCTCGGATGGCTTCCGTAGGAGGTTTGCCTGAGCCAGGACTGCAGGATGTGGCCCTACCGTGCAGAGAGAAATGTTTACACTAATGCACCCGAGCTGGCTTGAGTCTGCATTTAAGTTGCCAGAGCAACACACACACACAGTCCCGTACTTGTAGAAGGGGAGAGAGATTCCCTCCATGCTCAGCACCATAGAAACCAGGAACAGAAACGTCCTAATGTGCAGGGAAGTTGCCTTGAGAGAAATAACTTTTGTGGGTTTGCTGGTTCTTGTTCAAGATCTCACTTTGCTCCAGACTTCATGTAAAGCAGAAATGAATGACTAAAAATGCAAGTAGTAAGGAGCAAGAGACAAGATTGCTGGAGGAACTAGTGAAACTGCTGTAATGCTGATTTGGGGGTTCTGCTCATAGTTAGCCTTTACTGGCTATCGGTACATAAGTATTGAGGAGTATGTGGATATTTGACTCAGTCAAATCAGAACTCCTGGAAAATAAGGCTGGTAAAGTGGATTTGAGGTAGTGAGATCTAGTGAAAGGGCACTGGATTGGGAGTCAGGAGATGTAAGGTCTATTCCTGGCTCAGCCACTGACTTGGTGTGTGTGAGGTCAGGGGGAAAAAAATCACAGTATCTCAGTTTACCCATCTATTAAATGAGGGTAAGGATACTCTCCAACCTTGATTAACCCCATGGAGATCTGAAGGTGAAAGCACTGGGTAAGAGCTAACTATTAATTTGCAGCTCTGCTCTCAAGAGCAACTTTGTCTTGTCTTTTTAAGAAAAGGTTTAAGAAAAAATTGTGTTTTGTTTTTTCTGTTTTGTTTTTAAAGAAAAAAAATGAGACCTTAAGGACTGGTCAAAGCACAGAAGCTGCACCAGTTTAACTTAAATCAAAACAATTGTTAAACTGCTTTAAACCTGTGTGAATACCTGTTCAATCTGTTTAAAACTGGTTCTATTAGCTTAGCTTGTCCCTGTAAATTCTTCAACAGAAGCCAAACTAATATAAGCTAGTCCTGAACTAGAGCTGGTTGAAACTTGGGAATTCCCTTCTGTGGGAAATTCAGTCGTCCTGTACTGTTCCCTTGTCCCAGTTCAGATGCCAAGTGGAAATTTCCCATGGAATGAAATGTCTGGAACAAATTCATTTTGGAAATCTGGAAATGACCTTCCTGAAGTTCTTTGTTTTTTCTTTGTTATAAAGGAAAAGCAAAGTGCTTTCACCAGGTCTGAAGTGAAGCATATCAAACTGGTATTTTTCTGATGGGGAAACCTGTTTCACTGGAGAATTTTTTTTTTTTATCAGCTCTAGTTTTAAACTAGAGCTCTCCCCAGGGGGGAGCCGCCCCTGATGGGCGGGGGGAGGGCAGCCAAAAAATTTTTTGCTTGGAGTGGCAAAAAACCTAGAGCCGGCCCTGCCAGCGGCCAAGTGAGCTCCCGTCCTCTGCAACATGTACTTGGCAAGGGGGTTATCCATTTTTCTTCCAGAAGCAGACTTCTCTACAGTTATTGCCACTTCCAGATAAGATTACTAAGATGTAGCCTGTATGAAACTATATCTAAAGACTATTTGGAAACTGGCTAGTGCAAAAAGTGCATCAGCTCACTTGCCTAATAGTGCTTCTCACAAGAAGCACTTTACATCTGGTCCAACACAGCCTAACTGTTCTTCTTGACAGCGCACTGCAAACCATATCCATTCTCCCAGCCCTTCAGAAAGGAGAGAGGGGTTAAGGAGGATATAAGTGCCTTTCAAGGAGGTGGAATTTATTACCTCTGAGGGAGTAGGTGAACAAAGAAGAGTTTGTTATTGATATTGGTTTGTTTTGTAAGTGTATTTTATAAGTGTATAAATTTTTTTAATTTCAAGATTAATCCAATGTCTCAGTTTTTTCACCAACACCTTAGCCTGTACTGAGAAACAGACATATAGATAGCATGAGGCAGTGGTGTTGTGTTTTAACAACTAATCCCTCTGCAAAAAGGGAACAATTGCATTCTGCATTAGGAGAAGCTTATAGATACATTTTGAGGGTTGTCCCAAGAATAATGATCTGCAGTAGTTTAGTTTTGGAAGTTAAAAATAAAAGCTAAGATTTTCACCATTTATGGTGTGTGGATGTCTGTTTGTACTGCACTCTACTTTTACAGAAATTAGTCTAATCAATTTCAATGTTCCCATTGTTGTACACTAGCACAATGTTGTATTGCATGGGGTTCCAGTCCTACAAGGAAGTTTTGTATCCAAAATAAAATAGTTCTAACTGAAATTAGGAAAGAGAATTCAAGTTCACAGGAGAGTCTAGACCCTGTTTTAAATAAAAGAAAGTACATCTAAATTTGCACCCTAAACTACACAATACTATCCCTTTAAGTATGTTTCACTTGTCAAATTCAATAGCAAATATAAACAAAAGCACACATTGTCTCTATTCACTACATTTTGGTAGTTTTAATTGTAAAAATGTAAAATCTTATGCTGTTCAACAGCAAATTATTAACTTTTCACACTTTCAAAACATCTACTCTTTGTTGTACTCCTTGCTAATGTACTTCAGGAAAGTCAGGTGGTGTGATACCTGCAAACTGAACTGTCTGGCTTTGTTTTTAAAGACTGGTGCTGTGGCTTAGCCCTCCAAACAAAACAAAACAATTCTTCTGCCCTTCAGGGGCTTCTCTTCAGCCCACCCTCTGTGTCCTGTTTTCAGCATCTCTCTGTGCTTTCTTGGAGAGTCTTTCCCCTGCTCCTGTAAATAGCACTCACCCCCCAGGCTGGTTCCCCCTGAGTATGTAGCCTCCTGCAGACTCTGACTCAGGACCTCCCACAGGAGCCTACCCACTCCCTATGGTTCCACTCACCAGACTGATCTCTCTCAGCCCTTATATGAAGCCCAGGTGTCCATTAAGCTTTTACCTGACATGCTTATTAGTTCTACTCTCTTACGCTGAGAGGGAGATAATTAATTATGGCACAGGTGGGGCTGGCGCTATCTCCCTTTGTAGGGGCCAGTTACCACTCACCTAAGCAGCCTCTGGCAAATCAATCTAAACAGTGGTGGTTTCTCTTACCTGTGAGGAATAGTCTCTTTTCCATCTGCAGGTTGCCACAGAAAAGTAATTGAATTTTTTTTAAGCTATCTGGTGTGATTACAACTGTTCAATAGTACAAAATGGCTCACTGGGACAATCAAAATACAAATAATTGCCTCTCTTTTGATCAATGGTTGGATGAAAAATAACAAATCATTCAGATAACTATAAATGAAGATTTTTTTAGAAGGCCAATGATCAGACTGTGGCACATTTCCCTACACACTTTCAGGATTTGAAATATCTAATAGACATCTAGCAGCCACTAGCCAGAGGACTAAAACCTACTAGCCTACCTCCCAGAATCCACTTCCAGCTGGTGGGAATGGAGTGAGTGCCAAGATTCTTATCAGGGCTCTGCCCCATATCCTGTTGGGAGGCTTCATCTTTCATGCCAGTCTCTGTCTAGTGGATGGGATAAGTATGAAGTGCTCTTAACCCCATCTGGCTGCAGGAAAGAAAAAAGACCTATCGCTACCCCCCAACCTGTGAGCCTCCTAGCTCATGTGGGATGATGGGTCTCTACTACTCTACCTGGGCCTTTCATTTTTCTGGTGCTCCTCCCCCATGAATACTTCAGTACTAGCTTAAAGACTAACAGATTTATTTGGGCATAAGCTTTCGAAGGTAAACAACCAGATGGATGAAGTGAAAATTACAGATGCAGGCATTATATACTGACACATTAAGAGAAGGGAGTTACCTCACAAGTGGAATCTCCACTTGTGAGGTAACTCCCTTCTCTTCGAAAGCTTATGCCCAAATAAATCTGTTAGTCTTTAAGGGGCCACTGGACTCCTTGTTGTTTTTGTGGATACAGACTAACATGACTACCCCCTGATACTCAGTACTAGCTTTCACTTCTTCCCCTGCCCTCTCAGAGAGGACAATAAAGTTAAAATTGACAAGATTTTTGACTGTTGTCATAGGGCTCTAAATAGCAGCAGGGAATTTCAGGGTAATTCTTCTGCTGCTTGGCAAAGATATGAGCAGTAGAAGACCCTGGAGTTGTCTGACTGCAGAAATAAGAAGACAGCACTGCCTTAGTTCACACTTGGATTATCATTGCAATCAAAAAGGCTAGAAACTTTTGTTTTTAAAGGAACACTTAAAATTCTGCCAGATGGTGTAATCTCTTCGCTCATTACGGGAAAGCAAGCAATCAAATCTTTTTTTTTCAATCTTGGTTACATTTTTCCAAATAACAGACTGAAAAACATCAGAATAACATTGATTAATAATGGAACAATGTGAAAAGAAGGAATCCTCCCATTTTGCTCAGCAGCAGTGAAGATAACCAGATCTAATCTAAGGATATTTAAGCACTGCTATAAGCAATATATGACTCATAACATGCCTGTCATCGAAAACTGTTTAAAACACAGCCTGGGTTAAATAAACAAAGACTGATCATGACTCTAAGCAGCAGTGTTCAGCTGGGTTCAGTTGCTGCATGGCCAAAGGTCTTGTTGGATGAATATTCAAACAATGCATTTAGCCCCATGACCTTGGACTCTGTTAAAGAAAATTCCATGAGACCTCAGGGGTCTGATCTTCCACGACCTCCCTGGAAGGGAAGTTTGAGAACAATTTTTTGAAAGAACAATATGAATAGACAGTAAGGGAAACTGAAAATTTTTTAAGCCATGTTGAAGAAAAGTTGTAAAATTAATAAAACTGGAAAACACTGAGGGAGAAACTTCAATAAACAGTGGAATCGCAGTATGCTTATGGGGGGGAAAGAAACAATGGCAGAATCAAAATAAAGCCCTTTATGTGTGCCCATTAGGAAAACTTGTTAAACCTAGATGTAAAATGCCATGCAGACGACATAGACTCATGCTGCAGTAACCTAAATGGAGACCAATGTATATTACAAAATGTGTATACTACTATTTAGGACAGTGGTTTCCAAACTTTTTGTATTGGTGACCCCTTTCAAACACCAAGCCTCTGAGTGCAACTCCCCTTAGAAATTAAAAACACATTTTTGATATTTAACACTATGTTAAATACTAAATTTAAACTCTATTGCTTAAAATGAATTGACCTTTTCTCACTGCTTTTAAATTAAGACTAAAACACATTTTTATCGAATTAAATATAAATGGAAAAGTTATTTTTAAGTAGAATTTTTTTTTAATACTTGACAGCAATTAATGACGTGAAGCAGCCAAAAATCAGTGAGATGGATGATGCTGTTTATTTGACACAAGAAGTTTTATTCTTGGCGTTGTTTTAGAAAGGGCGCATCTGATGTCGTTCTTCACATCAAGCCGGTTTCGAGATTTCGTCTTTATTGTGAGAAGGCTGGGTCGGGGCTCATAGCCGCGCACCGGGGTCAGGGCTTGCAGCCATGCCTCCCTGTTGGGGTCGGGGCTCGCAGCCGCACGTCGGGGTCGGGGCTCACAGCCCGGCGCAGGGGTCGGGGTCGGGGCTTACAGCCCGGGGTCGGGGCTCGCAGCCGTGCACCGGGGTCAGGGCTTGCAGCCACACGTCCCTGTCGGGGCTCGCAGCTGTGCGTCGGAGTCGGGGCTCACAGCCCGGCACAGGGGTCGGGGTCAGGGCTCATAGCCCGGGGTCGGGGCTTGCAGCCGCGCACTGGGGTCAGGGCTCACAGCCCAGGGTCGGGGTTCACAGCCTGGCACCAGGGTCAGGGCTTGCAGCCACGCGTCCCTGTCAGGGTTGGGGCTCACAGAGGAGGTGTAATACAGAAAAAAAGGAGAAATTGAGGTTGAGGGGACAGAAAGCTAAATGACTTCTTTGCATCAGGTCTTCACCACAGGGGATGTTTGTGAGGAGAACTATGACAAAGCTACTCTTTTTAGACAATAAAGATAGTGTACTGTTGCAGGCTCCTGGAACAAATATGTAATATTGGGTTCTACTCTGCAATTAACAACCTGCAGCTGGCCCGTGACAGCTGACTTGGGCTCATGGGGCTCAGGTTAAGGGGCTGTTTAATTGCAGTGTAGACGTTCAAACTCAGGCTGGTGCTCAGGCTCTAGGACCCTGTGACAACCCCTTAGCCCGAGCCCCACAAGCCCGAGTCAGCTGGCACAACCAGCCGTGGGTTTTTAATTGCAGTGTAGACATGCCCTTAAAGAACAGGACCAGATGGTATGCAATCAAGAGTTCTGAAGAATTTAGGAATAAGTGACTGAGCTGCACACACAAATATGATTAAAACAAAACTGCTGTATTGGAGAACTGGAGCTCAGTAAATGCACTTATCTTCTAAAGGCATCTGAAGAAGTGGGTGTTCACCCACGAAAGCTTATGCTCCAATACGTCTGTTAGTCTATAAGGTGCCACAGGACTCTTTGTCACTTCTATTGATGAAAGTGTGGCCAAAAATATAGCTGGGCCCTAATTCACTGATGGTCTCAAACTGGTGCTGTAAGCCAACTGAGAGCCTAGCAGGAAACTGAGGACAAGGAATAATGTGCATATTATATCTGACCTACCCTAATAGTTGTCTCTGTGCTTCTCAGGAATACTATGTGTCACCAGTTTAATATATTCTGGACCACCATATTAGAACAGAAGCCAGTGATCAGAACCAGACTGAAAGTATCATGTTCTGAAGGGGAGTAGGGAAGAAAACACTAGAAGGAAACTAGTTTAAACTAAGCACTTGCTGAATGCCCCCTCCTAGCCTGGCTAATGGAGACATTTAAGCACATACTGCTGAAGTGGGTGGAATTTTAATGATTTCATTTGCAATTCACCAGTAAGAAAGCCAAACAAAACAAAAGTAATTGCAAAAGATACCACATGCACTTTCAATTATCTATATTTACACACTAATGTATATAAATTAACAAAGTAATGCAATTGGTTCATGGCCAGTCATTACCTCTTCAGGATTTCCAACAGAACATTCACACATGTGAACTAAGCAGAAAAAAAGGCAAAGAATGAGAAAGTCCTCTTACTGCTAGCATTTTGACTATTTTAAATTGCATTTGATATAATATATTTGATATAATAAGCTACATTAAGAGAACACTCATGTTACATAGTTAAGCACTCTTAAGTAAGGATATGCTGTTGAAGTTGGATGTGTAACCTTCATGCTGATCTCATTATGAGGCAATCTTTAATTACATGGTCACATTGAATTTCTCAAGTACAATATTATACTTTTTACCTACAACTTTAAATATTTAAGTATAGCATCTTGTACTATTGGAATACACAGAGACAACCAGAGTCTATGAAAAGCATTTGCAAAAAGTACATAGTAAAACCAGTCACCCAGCATTTTCTACATACTAAATCTTCACTAGTACTGTCACAATTATTGACATACATAGCCAACCTAACTCTGCAGCTAAATTACCTTCATAGTGAATGGCTTAATTCACCAATTTGTGCCCAAGGAAGGCTGAACTGTGGTCAAAGAGGATTATGATTCCTATGTTATAGTACCATTGCATCAGAAGTTTTGAAGCCAGCCTAATAAACGTAAGTTAATGAGGACTTTGAGAGAAAACTTGCACTTTTGAGCCTCCTCGAATGTGCAATCAATAGTGAATTTCCATTTTTATACATCTTTCATACATACCACTGAGCTGCAAAAGCTCAACTGTGAGACACAATGTGGACCAAAGTCTGCCAAATGAGGGACATACAAAAAGTATTCATGCAAGAAACTCAAAATTATGTGGGATTCACTCCTTGAGTTTAAATAATTTTTATAACCTCAGTTACAAGGTTCTTTATTTCTGATGCAAATAATTTTCAACATTAAAAGTGAGAGGACACCACATTTATGTAGAAAGCGGGTAACAAACTAAAATGAGTGATGTCTCTTGAAATGAGGGATAATTGAGAAATATGCTTCCAGACAAATAAGATTAAACAGCAAAAATTTAGAACGTAAAGATGGTGTTTTCATGTGAATTTTTGATACTTCCATAGACTTTCAGTCTATGAGGTCCAGGAAGGCATTACTATATTGACTCATTATCATAATTCTGTCATCCATGACATGCACAAAACTGAAATGATTCTTATCCTTTGTTAACTGTTTGAAAATAACAATTGTAGAGGGGAAAAAACAGATTGAATCTGTTTTTATATAAAAGTCATGGAAGGGGATAAAGTAATTTAATGCCCTAATGTGAAAGGCATGTCACATGCAGGGCTGGCCCACAACATTTTGGTACCTGAGGCGGGGAGCTCAAATGATGCCCCCATGCCTCCTCGCTTGGGCCAAAACTTTCAAAGGTCTCTTGTGCCCTCCTTCCTCCAGCACAGCACTCCACCATCCCTGTGCATCTAGAGCAGAGAGAATACATATGCACCAGTAGCAGACACAATTTTCTACACTCTGGGTCCTAGTGGCGCCTACCACAGTCTGGCACCTGAGGTGGCCGCCTCAGTTAGCATCATGGTAAGGCCAGCCCTGGTCTTGTCACCTTCTAAAATGTGGCAAGCTACCTAAGAAGAGAAATATTGCACCTCCATAAGGTCACATGTTGCAGTATATTTAGGTCAGGCATATTATATTGTTGAGCTATATGTATTTATGAATTTAATGGTTGCGAGTAGCAGGTAGGATATGAGGCTCACTGTATACATTTTCAGAGTGGTAGCCGTGTTAGTTCTTGTTTATTCAGTTTGTTGGATTAAGGTGTGAGGAAGCTGCACTTCTGAGTGAACATTATTTATTCCTGAGTGACAGAGTGCCAATCACTCTTTCTATGCTGGTTCGTCATGTTCAGTAAATATAGGCCTGATCCAAAGACTATTAAAATCAAAAGAAGTCTCTCAATTGACTTAAATGGGCTTTTAGATCATTCCCCAAAAGATCAGGAAGTCTGCAGATTGCTCAGCTAGAATAAAGCACATCGTGCTCACACACAAAATATTAGCTAGAGAACTACACAGGAATACTCATGAGTCAAAGCTTAACATTATACCTGGAAGTGCAAAATTACAGGAACTGATTGTGATCCCTTAAACAACCATTAACTTCAAACATGAAAATTTACACATTTTTTAGAAATATCTGTCACTGTTTCACTATTACTATAAATGTGAATAGGGTTTTTATCTTTCTACAGCAACTGTCATCATACTAATACTTCCCAGCAGGAGTTCCAGTTAGAGCATGCAGATTAAGACCAAAGAAATATAGCTCCCACAACTGTATGAAGAAATAGGGTAAACTGTTTTAAAAAAATTAACAAACAAAACAACATACCTTAAAAAAAGTGTTAATAATCCATGTAGTCAAATGGAAACCATATCAGAGTCCTAATCTACATCATTGCACTGTCTAGATAGCTTCTTATTTGATTGGTCAGTTACTTTGTTTTAACTTTTTTAAATAAAAAAGCTCAGTAAAAATATTATCCTTTGTATTTTAGAATAAATAAAATGTATTTTTTATATTATGGTCCCCATTAATGATAAAATGTGTTGCTATTAGTATTTCTGTAGCCGCTTCCCGAGTCTCAGTCACAGACCAGGACCCATTGTGCTAGGTACTGTACAAACACAGAACAAAAAGATGGCCTTTGCCCCAGTGATCTCACAATCTTGTTTTATAGAACCCCAAAGGGTTTATACTCTTTATAGAAGTTGCTACACAAAACACAAAGAAGACACAGTCCTTGCTCTTAGAACCTGCAGTTGAAGATCCCATTCCTGCAAACACTTCAATGCATGCTTAGCTTTACTCATGGGAGGAATGTTATGCACATGTTGAACAGTTTGCAGGATCAGGGTTTAAATAAAGACAAGTCATAACAAATGGATAAAAGAAAAGGGATGGGAATGGTGAAAGAAGACAAGAGTTACAAGATTTGTGTGACTGCTTAAAGAGTAATGTAACCATCTTACTAAGTTTGTAAACTGTGATTTTTGGCAAGGGATTGTTTTGTTTAAGCTAATGTTTATTTATATTATAAAACCTTAGAATATTTTTTGTGGGCACACACTATTATTGGAATGTGGGAGGAGAAGAAAGAGGGATGGGTAAAGGCAGTAGGGAGCTGATGGGAGATAGGAATAAATGTAGGGAAAAGATAGGGCAGGAGGAAGAGAGTTGAGGTTAGGGAGATTAAATGTGTAGTGGTAAGAGAAGGCAGGATGAAGACAATATAATCACATGTAGTACAAAAATCCAGATTCCAAACTTTATGGACTGATGCCATAAGACTGCAAAAGGTCCCTCTGAATCTTGGAAGTAAAAGAGGAGGAGCAGAAATACCCTGACTTAGCCTCACACACTCAGCTGTATCATGCTGCCTGGTGCAAAGAAAGAGCCTTGAGGGTCTGAAGCAATCAACTGGGAACTCAGCCACAAAAAATAATAATAAATAAATAGAAGGGCTAAGAAGAGGAACATTCTTAGTGGTGATTGTGAAGGGGAATCCTGAGTCAAACAACCAGGCCAGACTCTACCTACTACTCGTATGTTACTAGGGTGGCCAGGTGCCCGGTTTTCGACCGGAAAGTCTGGTTGGAAAGGGGACCTGACAGTGTCCAGTCAGATCTACTGACTGGACACCCAAAGTCCCTGTCAGGGTTCCCTCCCCACTCTGAACTCCAGGGTACAGTCGTGGGGACCCGCATGAAAGACCCCCCTAAGCTTATTTCTACCAGCTTAGGTTAAAAACTCCCCAAGGTACAAATTCTTTCTTTTACCCTGAAAAAGCTAACCACTGCCACCACCAAGTGATTTAAACAAGAACCAGGGAAAAGGACCACTTGGGAGTTCCCCTTCACCCCAAAATATCCCCTCAAGCCCTTACACCCTTTTCTTGGGGAGGCTTGAGAATAATCTCCTAACCAATTGGTTACAAACTGATCAAAGACCCAAACCCCTGGGTCTTAGAACAATGGAAAAATCAGTCAGGTGATCTTCCTGAAAACACCATCTTGGCCACCATGGATGTAGAAGCTCTTTACACCAATATTCCACACGAGGATGGATTACAAGCTGTCAGGAACAGTATCCCTGATGAGGCCACGGCACACCTGGTGGCTGAACTTTGTGACTTTGTCCTCACCCACAACCATTTCAGATTTGGGGACAACTTATACCTTCAAGTCAACGGGACTGCTATGGGTACCCGCATGGCCCCCCAGCATGCCAACATTTTTATGGCTGACTTAGAACAATGCTTCCTCAGCTCTCGTCCCCTAGCACCGCTTCTCTACGTGCACTACATTGATAATATCTTCATCATATGGAACCACAGGAAGGAGGCCCTTGAAGAATTCCACCTGGATTTCAACAATTTCCACTCCACCATCAACCTCAGCCTGAACCAGTCCACACAAGAGATCTACTTCCTGGACACTACAGTGCAAATAAGTGATGGTCACATAAACAACACCCTATACCGGAAACCTACTGACCACTATACTTACCTACATGCCGCCAGGTTCTATCCAAGACACATCACACAGTCCATTGTCTACAGCCAAGCTCTAAGATACAACCACATTTTCTCCATTCCCTCAGACAGAGACAAACACCTACAAGATCTTTATCAAGCATTCTTAAAACTACAATACCCACGTGGGGAAGGGGGGGAACAGATTGACAGAGCTAGATGGGTACCCAGAAGTCACCTACCACAGGGCAGGCCCAACAAGGAAAATAACAGAACACCACTGGCCATCATGTACAGCCCCTAGCTAAAACCTCTCCAGCACATCATCAACGATCTACAACCTATCCTGAAAAATGATCCCTCACTCTCAGACCTTGAGAGGCAGGCCAGTCCTCACTTACAGACGGCCCCCCAACCTGAAGCAAATACTCACCAGCAACTATACACCACACCGCAGAAACACTAACCCAGGAACCAATCCCTGTAACAAACCCCGTTGCCTACTCTGTCCCTATATCTACTCTAGTGACACCATCAGGGGACCCAACCACATGAGCCACACCATCAGGCGCTCATTCACCTGCACATCTACTAATGTGATATATGCCATCATGTGCCAGCAATGCTCCTCTGCCATGTACATTGGCCAAACCGGACAGTCTCTACATAAAAGAATAAATGGACACAAATCAGATATCAGAAATGGTAACATACAAAAGCCAGTAGGAGAACACTTCAATCTCCCAAGACATTCAATAACAGATTTAAAAGTAGCGATCCTTCAACAAAAATGTCAAAAACAGACTCCAAAGAGAAACTGCAGAGCTACAATTCATTTGCAAACTTAACACCATTAATTTGGGCTTGAACAGGGACAGGGAGTGGCTGGCTCACTACAAAAGCAATTTTCCCTCTCTTGATATTGACACCTCCTCATCAATTATTGGGAGTGGACCAAATCCATTCTGATTGAATTGGCCCTGTCAACACTGGTTCTCCACTTGAGAGGTAATTCCCTTCTCTTCATGTGTCAGTATATTTATGTCTGCATCTGTAATTTTCACTCCATGCATCTGAAGAACTGAGGTTTTTTACCCACGAAAGTTTATGCCCAAATAAATCTGTTAGTCTTTAAGGTGCAACCGGACTCCTCATTATTTTTCCTCATAGAAATGCTTCAAAGAAAAGAAAACCCCCAGAACTGACTCTATTAGATTATTCAACCAATGAATAAGATGTCCAACATAGTTTACATTAAGTTTTAAAATATTCTTATTGGTTTCTCAAATAAAGAAAAGACATTTTGTCACACAGATCAACTATCTCTGTTGGAGCTATATGGTTATATGCCTTCATCTGAAACAAAAGAGCACATTTTATAATCCCTGACGGAAGCCAAAAATAACGTTACTATCTGCAGAAGACAACTGATTTCAATAATTGTAACTCAGAGTGGCAAGTTACCTGAGACTTCTGGAACCACTGTCCTTGGTTCCAGATAAATGTATAGGGCTAAATCCCATTCCATGTGCCAAGCCACACTAGGCGCACTTAATCCAGAGCCAGGGCCGGCTCCAGGCACCAGCCTACCAAGCATGTGCTTGGGGCGGCACCTGGAGGGGGGCGGCACTCAAGGTTTTTAGGTTTTTTTGTTTAAAAAAAAAAAACCCTTTCTCTGGCGCCCCTACCAGGGCAGCGGGGCGGCCGGCGTGCTCTGCTCCCCGCCGGCGCCCCGGCCGGGGCAGTGGGGCCGCCGGCGTGCTCTGCTCCCCGCCGGCGCCCGGGCCGGGGCAGTGGGGCGGCCGGTGTGCTCCGCTCCCCGGCCGGGGCAGTGGGGCGGCCGGCATGCTCTGCTCCCCGCCGGCTCCCCGCCGGCGCCCCGGCCGGGGCAGCAGGGCCACTGGCGTGCTCCGCTCCCCGCCGGCACCCGGGCCGGGGCAGCGGGGCAGCCGGCGTGCTCCACTCCCCGGCCGAGGCAACGGGGCGGCCGGCGTGCTCCCCGCCGGCGTGCTCCGCTCCCGGCTGGGGCAGCGGGGCCACCGGCGTGCTCCGCTCCTGGCCGGGGCAGCGGGGCCGCCGGCGTGCTCCGCTCCCCGCCGGGGCAGCGGGGCGGCAGGCGTTCCGCGCTCCCCACTGGCAGGGGGAGCGGGGCGGCGGGCATGCCGCCCTCCCCGCTGCAGGCATTTTGGCAGGGCGGCGTTGTTGGGGGGGGGGTGTTTTGGCCGGCGTTGGGGGGGGGCGGCACTTATGGGGTTTTTTATTTTTTTGCTTGGGGCAGCCAAAAAGCTAGGGCCGGCCCTGTCCAGAGCATTCTGCAGGAGCCCATGGGTAGGGGAAAGGAATCCAATCCCCTCAGGCTATGGAAAGGCAGTGTAGCCACTGCAACTGCCATTGTAACCCTGGGAGTGGAATGATGTAGTCCCACTGCTCTTGTATCTCTGGCCTTGGCTACACTTACGAGTTACAGCGCAATAAAACTGCCTGCGGCGCTGTAACTCACTAACTGGCTACACTTGCAAGGCACGTGCAACGGTGTATCTCCTCAGATTCAGCGCCGCATGTACTCCACCTCCCCGAGAGGAATAACAGCTGTTGCGAAGTGGGTGGAACGTTGGTCTTTCAGTGTAGCCGAGGAACAACGCAGTTACTGATCTCCGGAAGCTGCCTTTGTTTTGAAACGGCACTTCCGGGTTGGAGTTCAGAGCTCCGTTGTTGAGGTGCTTTACAAAAAACCAAACACAGCTACTGTTTGCAGGCGGGCGGGGGGGGGGGGGGGGGAGAGAAAGAGGGGAGGGGCTCCGTTAGGAATGCCAGCAGCAAAGTTGCCTTGGACAGAGACGGCGTGGGGGGGGGGAGAAGAACGGTGGGGGGGAGGGGGAAGGCTCCGTTTCCTCTCTTTTATCTGCTCTTTAAAAACAAACAAAGCCCCTGCTGTTTGCTTTCAGTGATTGAGAGAGAGGCAGGGGATATGGAGGTGTGGAAATAATGAGCTGACACTCTGTGGATATTCCAAAAACCCACTCTGTCTCCAAAAACGCTCCCTGTCAAAGTCCCCCTCACCCCCCCCATTTGAAAAGCACGTTGCAGCTCTTGAATGCCCATAATGCACCGCTCCCAATACAGCTGCAAATGCCTCAAATGTAGCCACCTTACTGCGCTGGCAGCTGCCAGTGTGGACAGGCTGCAGCGCTTTCCCTACTCAGCTGTACGAACACGGATTTAACTAACGGCGCTGTACATCTGCAAGTGTAGCCAAGGCCTAAGTCTCCATTCAGCAGTGGATTTAGCCAGCCACCTCCAAAGCCTTCTGCACATGAAGCACCATAAATACTAGATGGTATTGTGCAAACAGTCCACTCTATATGAAGTCTCAAATTCTGCGCCTCATGTAGTGGAACTTCTCTGTTTCTGCTGCGTCTGGAGCCCTCTCCAGCTGTAGAGGGGCAGGCACGCTCTCCCCAGCAGAAAGCAAGACAATATCGTGGTTTGAAGTGAGTTTTCATTTTGAATCCCTCTTTATCAGGATTCCAAATGAGCCACCCCTCATGCTCAGCTCAATGTCACATTCCACATTGCTTGGTTTTCAAAATATTTTATTCTATAGACAACCCGTAATGGCTCCATGAAACAGTTTGAAAAACATAGAACTACAGCATAACACATCATTGAGCTGTAACCACACTGGGTTACCATAAACAGAATGAGATTTCAAAGAACAGATCTAGAAAGACGGACAATTGCTCTTTTGGACAGAATTACAAAATTAGGCCAGGCACTGCACTCTTCACTCAGTCAAAATTCCCATTCACCTTCAGGGATAGAGTATCTGTCTCTTAGTGGGTAAAAGGAGTACAGTAGATATATTTAGAATTTAGTACTACATTAATACTGTTTCAGGAAGTATTTCTTGAAAAATAATTTCCAATTGGCTCGGATAGGAACATTGTCAGAAACTGAAAGCCGACTGAAAATAAATAGTGATGATAATGAGCAATTTAATGTAACAAGTTGTGGTAAAATTTCTCATGCCACAAGAATGACCATTAGACCCAGCCTTAACAGTCTCAATTTATCATCAGCAAGAGGGAGCAAACAATACATTAATGACATTTGCAAAAGATACAAAACAAGAAGAAGATGAAGTCAGAACAATGCAAAAGGAACTAGGAATTATGGGCAAAAAATAAAATTCTTCTGGGGAAAATGAAAATGAATACACACAATAATAAATAAATAACTTAAAATAATGCTACTTTCCAGGCTGATTGGAATTTCAGTAAGGTTGTAAGAGACCTAAGGTAAGATTTTCAAAAGCACCTAAGTGACTTAGGAGCCTAAGTGCCATTTTCAAAAATGACCTAGGCGCCTATGTTATTTAGGTGCTTTTGGAAATCTTACCTCTAGATATGACTGTGACAGATATAAAGCCAGGATGATTAAAGGATTGTGTAATAACGTGCCAGTCAGGAATGGACTTTTGGGAAAATGAGTGTGAAGTGGTTTTCCTGGGGAATATCTAGGAGAAGTTAAATGCAAATTCCCCACCTCTGCTTATCCAAAAATCCAGTCTTTTGAGCTATGCCCTGAGGGGACCTTTGTCTACTGATCACCTGTTACATGAGGCCAAGATCAGGGACCCAAGCTGTATAAAGAAAAGATTGAGCTGCCCAGGTGATTGCCCTGGTTCTGAATTTGAGAGAATTATGAACTTGTAACCATAGGGAAAACCCAGTTGTGGGTTTTGACGGACTGATCCTTCCAAAGCCTGATGATGGAGTTGGAGTGTTCTCTGGTAAGCTTTTTAACATGCATGTCGATTATTTTATTGTTTTAATGTTTTCTCTGTAATACTTTCTCCTTAAGAATAAACATGCTTGCTTAGAAAGTACTATGTGGTAACTTGTAACTGCTGGCAATTACACTGTTCATACCTTCTGAAGAGAAAGAAAAGTATAGACACTGGCCTATTTAGGCAGTCTGGCTTGCTGAGGATATCACAGTGTAGACAGGGAACTGTGCAGCCAAGAAAAACTACAGCCAGGTCTGTTTGCAGCAGTAAGCTGGGATCTGCCTGATTGTACAGATAGCCTTCGGGTGTATCCCCTAAGCCTTAAATGAAAGTCATACAAAATGAAGCTGCCATTATACACCCAGAGTATAGTTATGTTGGGTGTTTAGGAACACTCTCTCCAAATAATACTTCATACCTCTTGAAAAAAGGTGGTTTTGGCACTTTGTTGATTAGACCTGCCCTGAGCACAAGGAGACAAGGTAACAAAACAAACAAACAACGCAAGAGTTGCGTGGAGAACAGTAATTCCATTTTGTGGTGCATTTCAATATTTGGTTTAGTTCTGGTGAGAAACAAATTCCAACAATTTGAAGATTCTCTAAAAAAGGAAATGGAGTCCTGGCTGGATGCCCTAGGGTCCCTGACTCTGATGCAGTCTAGTAGGTGGGCTGCTGAGGAGCCAGGTAAGTGAGCTAGCAGGAAACCAGGCAGGTTTTGAAACCTACCCAGCAGGCAGAGTTCAATCAGACCCCTGCCTGGGTTCCATCAGAACTTTGCTTAAATTGAATAGTCTCCATAAAACATTTCAATTTTGACAAATCAGAAAATGTGTGTGTGGGGGGGGGGGGGGGGGAGGAAAGGAGTCATCAGAATTTTTCCAACCAGCTCTAAAAACACCCATATTTGTTTTACATATGTGCTACCACCAGTGCATCTGCAAAGCCACAGTGGTAGATTTCCCCCAAAAAATGCTAGCACAGAAGCAGCCTCTGAGAACAATGAGACAAGAGACATCTCTCAACATAGGCCTTCCTCAGATAAGCATCATTTCTCCTGCACTGCATTCATTCAGACATATGCAGTTTGAGATATGACTGAAATGAGGGGAGAGTTGTAATCCCATATGATTACAGAAATGAGGTTTCCTTTTATTTATACACAAATTATGTATATTTCACCATTCATTATTATATCTAGCTGCCAAATATGAGGGACCTGATTTCCTCCTGCCCTGTACGTTCTGGAGCCATTTATTCTGGTGCAACTTGGGTGTAAAAAATTACCAAATCAGCATTTGTGTATAAGCTTTTTATACCCATTTTACTCAGATGATGGGAAACGCAGAGGAGAATAAAGACCAAGAACGATTAAAATCAATACCATCCTAGTCAGATTACATTCTCTATAGCACCCTCAGAGGGACTGTCTTTCACTAGTGTCTCTCCCTTTCTCTGCCCCCATGGGGAGTTATCTATGGGAGTGTCTAAGACAGAAAAACCTGTTTTCAAACACTAGTGTAGCTACACCTATATTAACACTACTATAGATCAGGTTTTAGGCATTCTGGTCTTTATGATGTAGTGCTGAAAATGCCTGAGCCTAGATACTAATGTCAGTGTAGTTTAGGGTGACCAGATAGCAACTGTGAAAAAACGGGACAGGGGGTAGGAGGTAATAAGTGCCTATATAAGAAAAAGTCCCAAAAAGCAGGACTGTCCCTATAAAAACGGGACGTCTGGTCACCCTAGTGTAGTTGCACTGGTGATGGAAAACAGGTAGGAAGTTCTGTTGTGCACGCCATCATTAGAAGGGAGAGGGAGCTCATCAGCCGGATTGTCACAGTTTCTGTTGAAAGAAGATTTGTGCAAACAGAGGAGTCTTACATTGTGCTTTGAAGGAATCAAAACATGGTTTTCATGCTGACCTTCTCCAGCAGAGTTACACAACAAGGTACCCTTCAACATGAACACATTGTCACTAGCAAGCCTCATCTTCAGCCCTGCCAGATACATCCTGCCTGTTGGTCCCCATATTTTTGAACGTGAGGAGAGGGAGAAGAAGCACTGAGGTATCAAGCCTCAGCTCATTACGAACTTTGAAGATGAGTGCCAGGACCTTGTACTAGATTCAGTATTCAGCTGGAAACCAGTGCATAGCATCATAACACTTGTACAGGATCCCAGTCACTTTGTGTTGCCAGCTATAAGAATTCATGAATAATGACAGTACAATACACATTTTCATGATTTTGTATTAAAACTATAGATAAAGCACTTGCTGATGTTTTGCTAGTTGTGTCATGTTACCTTAGGGAATATACGGTATTACAAAACATTAGCGAACATGAGTCACATTCAGGAAAAAAAAAAATCAGACCAAGGATCAAAGTAGTTGGTTGCCTTAGCAACACAGGGTGACAGGGGAAAGAAGGGCACAATTTCCCCTCTTTTTGATGGGGAAGAAATTTGTAGGGGAAAAGTTACTAAAACTGTACCTACAATATCTGTATAGAAATGTGGTTGTCATCATAATTCCATTCTTATTTACTTATCTGGTGTTATTATGATAAGGATATTATAATAAAGACCCATGCCCCCTGATTATACACAAGGCTGAAAACTGCATTTCTTCCTGCTCTCTGAAAACTATTTTTAGGCCCAGTCTGCGCTACTATTTTCACCAAGTGCGTAACCAGTTCCTAGCCTGGTTAATTCTGTTACATTGGAGGGTGTTGGTGGCTGCCACCAAGCATGTCTTTGATCTATGAGCAATCACAGACCTCGCTGAAGCTTATAGGTGCACTAGCCACCTTTCAGTGAGGCTAAATGAGGGAGAAATTAGATGTTCCTTTGTTTAGAGACAGCTGAAACAACAGAAGCCACCGCATAAGTTACTGGACCCTATGGGAAGATCAGAACAAGAACTAAATTAGGGATAATAAGAAGGGTTTCCCTGGGTGAGTGCAAATGTAGGGGTTGGGGCACTGATTGGTGAAGTTGTCTGTGTGCCCATAGGCGCCGACTCCATGGGTCGACTCCCTGAGCAAGGATGGAGCACCCCCAGGAAAGCTGAAAGTCGGCAGCTGTATGTGTGTGTCAGAAGCAGACAGGAGAAAGCCAAAGAACTGTGAGTGTGGCCCTTGAAGGAAGTCAAGAGAGATTCTTTGGGGCATGAGATTAGTTGGAAAGCAGGCTTGGATTTCTGAACAAGGAAACTATCTTCTGATGTTTGATTCTTATTGTGTTCAGGGAAACAGTACTTTGTGTACATTCTTTGTAAATCAACAGGACTGCACCAAAGAAACATCTGACTCACAGCCATTTCTCCTTTTAACAGCAACAACCCAGCAAGGCTCCAAATATTGACTAACCACCGGGGCCGGCTCTAGCTTTTTTGCCGCCCCAAGCGGCAAAAAAACAACAACAAAAAACAGCCCTTGAAATGCGCCGCCACAGGAATGGCCGGAATGCTGCCCCTTCACATGTGCCGCCCCAAGCACCTTTGCTGGTGCCTGGAGCCGGCCCTGCTAACCACTCAGACCAATGGGCAGCAATACACATGGTAACCTTAGATTTTCACCTGAGGCTGGCAAATGGTTAAGTGCATGTAACTAGTTCAAAACTCTTTTTTTTCCCCTTTGTGCAATGTAGACAGGATTTCCCAGCGAGTCGTGGGCAACCAGACCTCATAGTTGGAGCCAGAGTTCACAGTCACGAGACAGGAGTCAAGAGTTGGCTGGGTCAGGATACCAGAAGGTCAGAAGCTGGAGACAAACTGGAGATCAGAACCATGAGTTGGGAACCTGAGTCAGGCTGGTCAGGATACCAGAGAGTCAGAGGTGGGAGACAAAGAGGTTGGGAACCACAAGGCAGATGCTACAAGTCAAGCCAAGGAAGGAGGAATAGGAACCTCTAGTCTAATCACACCCATGAAATCCATTTGGCCAGTGTTAAGATATTTAGCTCCATTATGCTTGCCCTGGCCTCTATTACAGGATACACAGCCAGCCCGCACTCTGCGCTGAAGGCACCGCCCCTCCCCCCCCCCCCTGATCCTTAGTCCGTTGGGGTGCGGCAGCCACATTCCCCTCGAGCATCCAAGCGGGGACACAAACAAGTCCTTCGTTTTCTCCCCATTGTCCTCTTCCCCCTCCCCTTTTTTCAAGTTTCGGTGCTCACGTCACCCTGGGTATATCTGTCCTGTTCCACAAAGGAACAGCAGGGGAGGAACCGAAGACTCACACAAGTCACTAATTCGTAATTCGGGCCTGATCAACCCGAAACCTTTCCCGACTCAGCGTATGCCGGCCGTAATGTTCGTGTATGGGTTTGTATTTGTAAGTATTCTTTAATACCCTATTGCTTGATATTTTGCATCACCCTCTCCCTGTAATTGCAATTCATCCCTGCAGAAGCATCCTATGTATTATCCCTCTAATTCTACTAGTCCGTGGCTCATCCCGAGTAATTATTGGGACTTAGAACAACTCCAAGGACTGTTACTGTTTTTAATAGGAGTAGCCTTGTTTTTTGCATTAATTGTGTATTGTAAACCTAGGTTATAAGTGTCATTTGCAATAAAGCTGAAATTTCTGGCCTTATTGCCTCGGTGTCTGTGTGGTTCCCATCCGCTCCAGGGGGGTTCCCTCCGAACATCCACACGAACCTTAGTACTGTGCCCTGGTAGATAACAGGTGCACACATACCCTCGCCCAGCCAGGTGGCCCTCAAGGGTACTCGCTTCCACAGCCAGGTTTCCTTCCTCCCAGCTGTGTGAGTGCATTATTAGGACATCATAAAGTGCAAGTGCAGGTGCAGGTCTGTGCCTGTTCCCCAGGTACCCTTCCCCATGCTGAGAAGGTGAGAGAGAGCTGCCTAAATATTCCCATAACATACTGGTGCAAAGCCTGGCAAAGCAGCATGCCAGACCTTACCTACACTTGCTGTGGCATGGAGGGTACATGAAGCTACACATGGCAGTGAAAGGCATTGGAAGGAGGGGAAGCAGAGGGAAAGGCTCAGGCAGTGGGGAGCTGCCAGAGCCTTCCTCTCGCCAGAGTCTTTCCCAGCTGCCAGAGTCTTTCCCTGTGCTAAGGAATGGCTCTAGGAGTTGGGAGCTGCCGGAGCTTTTCCCTGCTGCCTTCCCCCTGCCAGAGCCTTTCCCTTCTGTTGGAGTCTTTCACTGTGGTAGGGAAAGGCTCTGGCAGCGCAACACTACACTGCTAAACATAGCAGAGTAGACACGGGAGGCACTGCTTGGGTGGGGAAATCGCATGCAGGGCTATGGATGTAGGGCTGGGACAGGGCATTGGGGTGTGGGAGGGGTGCAGTGTGCAGGAAGGGGCTCAGGGCAAGGGGTTGGGGCAGAGGAGCAGTGCAGGATGTACGAGGGGGCTCAGGGCAGGGGGTTGAGGTGCAGGAGGGGTATGGGACGGGGCTCAAGGCAGGGCGTTGAGGTGTGGGGTGCAGGAGGGTTTCAAGGTGCGGGCTCCGGCCAGTGCCGCTTACTTGGAGCAGCTCCAAGGTGGCAGCAGCGCGCAGCGGGGCTCAGGCAGGCTGCCTGCCTGCCCTGGCCCTGCGCCACTCCCAGAAGCAACCGGCACATCCCCGGTCTACACCGGTATTTATATCCACGCTAGGGGTGTATGTAGTGTCTATAGTGTACACAGCATCATAAGTGTAGACATAGCCTAAAAAGCAAACACACAAACATGGTCAAACCATGTATTTTGTCAGATAAAAATCACAAAATTAACCTGTAACGATCGCACAGTTGTACCATAATGTAGTGTAGAATTGGGTCTTTCTTTGGGTCATAAAAATGTCAAGCCCAAGACACACATACATCCACACACACACTCTCATATTAAAACAACCAAACATACTTAACTTCTAAACAGGATGTTATTATGAGGGTTAAGTCTTTTCATATATACATACATACATGCTTTCAAAAGAAATTACATTAATTAGATTATGGTCCAAAGCTTGGCCAGAATTCATTTAAAACAGTAAAAAAAAGAAACTTTTCTTCATGGTGTAGGAAAGAACAAAAACGTATCACCAAAAATATTATGAAATTTAAGAAATTACTGAAGATTTGTTAATCTTCAAGCAACCATACACAATTTGATTTTCCTCTTGATCTTTAAACTTTCATATATCCTGTGAGCATCAGCTTTTCCCAATCCTTAAAGTTACTGTAAAACTGATTGCATCTCTTCTAAAAAGAAGAGAAGGTGAGATATCTTGGATAGCATATCCAAAAAAGTGTATTGTGAATAAGCTCTTATGAGAACACAACTCCAAAAGATTTATTCAATAAATTAGAAGTACTACCTCCTACGGGAAACAAAAGACGTAACAGAATGAGAAACATTTCCTGTAAGAGAAATATTTTTAGCTCTTTCAGAGAGAGAGAGAAAGACAGGCAAATAAAAACTGAGGAGAACACTACCGACTCGTTTCTCACCAAATTACTCTCAAAAGGGGGCAACTAAATTGAAATAATCTTCCAGAGACATAGAAGGCCAGTGCTGTAAACCACTGTTTAATACAATAATGGCTGAACACACACTGATAACTAGAAATTAAAAACTGAAAATAGCATAGGAAAAGTGGTTTGAAATGTTGCAACCTCTCTCTTTTCCAGCAATGTTTATGAAGGTTCAGTCCTTGTGACATCACTGTGGACCACATTCAACAAATCAGTTGCATGTTTTGGAGTTGCATGATCTTTGTATGCAAATACAAGATTATATTATTTTAAATCAAATTTAACCCATATTTACAAACATGTACTTTACATCTTTGGCATATATTCTCAACATCTGTACAAATGTGCATCAATTAGTTGCTCACTTAAATCCTCACACACTGAGCTTTTATTGGACCAACTTCTGTTAGAGAGAGAGACACACTTTCAAGCTCCACAGAGCTTTCCCAGACCTGAAAAAGAGCTCTGTGGAGCTTGAAAGCCTGTCTCTTTCACTAACAGAAGTTGGTCCAATAGAAAATATTACTTCACCTAGGTTGTCTATCTCATATCCAGAAACCAACACAGCTACAATACTTAAAACGTATGTAAAACTTACAATTTTTGATTGATTTTATTATTTACTCCCTGTATCATGTACATTAAACAAGCTATTTGATAACACATGTGACGCTAACACATGTAACCTTATCTTGACAGATGTTACAGGAACATCAAGACTCACTAACATTTGACTGGGTCTACCTTCACCATACAACGAGTTGGCTACAGAAGGTAGCAGAGTAAAATAAACTATTTTTTTCATTCTGAACTTCAGGTGCGTGATAACCAAGAAACAGATCACTTGATGGGGGTCCCTGATCACCTGTAGGGGCTTGTAGGCTGGCCAGGAGGATCACATGGAGAGAACAGGAAGAAACTAGTTTCAGGGTCTAGGCCAGGGGTGGGCAAACTACAGCGAGCCCCTCCTTTCCGGCCCCTGAGCTCGCCGGGGAGGCTCCCCCTGGCCCTTCCTCCGCTGTCCCTCCGCAACACGCCGCCGCGCAGGCAGTGCTCTGGGGGGCAGGGCTGCGCGCTCCAGTGGGGCAGCGCAGCAGCGTGTCTGGCTCCGACCGCTGCTTTGAGTGGCGTGGTCAGGGGGCCAGGGCCGGTGTTTGGATAAGGGGCAGGGAGTCCCGAGGGGCAGTCAGGGGACAGGGAGCAGGGGGAGGTTGGATGGGGCAGAGGTTCTGGGGGGGGCAGTCAGGGAACGGGAGGTTGGATAGGCGTGGGAGTCCAGGTCTGTCAGGGGACGGGGGTGTGGATAGGGGCCGGGGCAGTCAGTGGTGGCCAGCCGCTTCCCACAGCCTCCATTGGCCTGGAGCGGCAAACGGTGGCCAGTGGGAGCCGTGATCGGCAGGTAAACAAATGGGCCTGGCCCGCCAGGGGCTTACCCTGGTGGGCTGAAAGCCAAAGGTTGCCAATCTCTGTTGTAGGTAATGCAAGGAAAAGTTAAAGTCATTTTTCATTAAATGAAAAATCAGCCAGGTATTTGTATATAGACATTAATCACTGTTAATGGGAAAAAACAGACAGAAGACCAATAATTATGGCTTTGAAGATCTATGACTGAAAGAAATTAACAAAAAAAACATGTATTTTTCCAAATATCTTTGTCTTCAGTGGGACTGCTTTTAAAGTAAAGTATATCCTTAAGTGCTTTGCTAGTTTAAGATCAGAGTGCTCTACACCTTGCAGGACTGAGCCCTGAATATCAGCTTCTGGCTAATATGAATCTTGTAATTTGAATCCCAGTTTACCTCCCATGCCTCTCCTTTAGTTGCTGTTAAGCAGGAGTAGCATTTGGCTTCTTCTCCTCCCATCCCAACCTCCTGGTTCAGTCAAAAAAGAATGTAATTCAGGAAGTGCACGAGTTACATTTCAAAATAGCCGCTTTGTTTCAACCACAACACACATCCTTTATGTTCTAGGATATTACACTATACATTAAAGGGAACACAGGAAAGTAAAAAAAAATGTGGGCTTGTGCTTTTTTGCACCAACTTTTTAATAATTAAGAGGAAAAACTGAAAAACTTGTGACAAAAGTGTTTGGCTTTTTCAGTTTTTTTTACAATAGAAATTCAGGTCCTACACTGTGGCAACTGGAGAATGATTAATACTGTGACACCACAAGAGACTGAAAGTTGAGGAGCTGGGGAAGGTCTCTTCAAATTGTTTAAATGTGTTCATTGTTAATGTAGCTCACTGGTGAGCACAGACGCTGACTCCGTGGCTGGAGCACCCACAAAAAAAAAAAAATAGTGAGTGCTCAGCACCCACTGGAAGTCACGTGGATCAGCTCCTCCCTCTTTCCCCCAGCCTTCCCACCCGCTGGTGGGGCCTGCCAATCAGCTCCTCCCCCTCCCTCCCAGTGCCTCCAGCCTGCTGCAATCAGCTGTTCAGCAGCATGCAGGAGGCGCTGGGGGGAAGGAGGGGAGGCAGGGGGAAAGGGCGATGAGGAGTGGGGGCAGGAAGAGGCAGGGCAGTTTAGGGGAAGGGGTGAAGCAGGGGTAGAGCACCCCCCGGGAACTGGGTAAGTCAGCGCCTCTGCTGGTGAGCATGTAGTGTGTTTCAGATTCCCTTCTGTAGTGACCTACAAATTGCTACAACAGCCCCGTAGGGAGCATTGCCTCTTCAGCTCCAGCTGTAGCTATCTATGCTTGTAGCTCTGAAGATCCCCAGTTCAATCCTCGAAGAGGCAACTAGGAGGGAGGCTCTCACATTAACACCTTTCTAATTCTAATGCCTGATGAAAACTTCGGAGAAAGAATGCCTTTGCTACAGATTCAATAACCCATCTTTGATTTTTCAAAATAAGGAAGCTGCAGAATATTTAAGACACAAACATATTCCTTTCAGGCCTTCTTTATAAACGGTCGAAGAATACAAAACAAGAATACTCCATGCTCCTCTTTTTGCAGATAAACTATAAAGGAGAACCTTCTTTATTGAGACATTTTGCACAGAAGCTGCAGTGTGACAGGAGGTAGAAAAACTATTGTAGAAAAACCTTCCCCAGTCTAAACATTTATTTTGAACAGAGTCAAAACATCAAGTGCAATGTAATCACTGATGCTTAAGGATCTCATCCTGCAAATTCATATTCATGTGAATAGCCCTTACTCAGTAGCGTAGCCAGGTCTGGGAGCACAGGGGGAGCGGCGCTATAAAAAGGTGCCTCCCCGCTCCCGCTGTACTCACCCAGTGGCGCCTCCGGGGGGGTCCGGTACGCGTACTGGCAAGAGCCAGCGCTGTGCCGGACCGTACCAGCGGTGATTTAAAGGGCCTGGGGCTCCAGCCGCTGCGGTGAGCCCATGGTCCTTTAAAGCGCCACCCGAGCCCTGCTCCTGGAGTCAGGCTCGGGCGACGCTTTAAAAGGCCTGTGGCTCCCCACAGTCCCAGGAGCCCCGGGCCTTTTTAAGCACCACCCAAGCCCCGCTGCCGGAGCCGGGCTCGGGTGAGGATTTAAAAGGACCGCAGCTCCTGCAGCCGCGGGGAGCAGTGGGACTTTTAAAGTGCCGCCCAAGCCCGGCTCCAGCAGCTGGGCTCAGGCGGCGCTTTAAAAGCCCCGGCACCCCGCGGCTGCAGGAGCCGAGGGCCTTTTAAATCCCTGCCCAAGCCCCGCTCCAGCAGCGGGACTCGGGCGGCGCTGCTTCGCTCAGAGGGGGAGTGGCTGCTCCCCCTGCTCCCCCACCGGCTACGCTACTGCCCTTACTCACTTGAGTTGTCCCATTGACTTCAGAGATACTATCCACATGAGGCCCCAAGGAAATGTACACCTGTATCATAAAAGTACCCCTCAATCCAACCAATAGAATTTATTAAGTTCTAGAAAGCTTTCTAATGAAGTATGATTTGCTCTTTTTCTATCTTGATATTTTTGTGCCCCAGCCCAGTCAGTGCAGTTTCGTAACTCCTGAGCACTAAGCTTAAAAATACTATTTGCCTACCCAGCAAGGTGAGTAAGAAACACTGGCAAATGAGGGGGCAGATAGGGGCTGATGTCATTAATGTCTACAGAATTAAGCTTTTAAATTAAGGGACTGATTTTCAATTGTGCAGAGCTCCCACTAACTTCAACTGGATTTGTGGGTGTTCGCGTCTTCTGAAAATCATGCCTTAAGTTATCAGCCCTTATGATTTCAAAGATGAATTGTGAAATAATTAAACTAAAGCAGCATTGTCCTCCCAAGTATATAGACAGGCAGCTCCAGTGCCCCTGCTTTTGTTCATAGTTTTGCCAACCAGCAGCTTGCAGTGACATTAATGAGCCCCTAGTTTATTGCTCTGCTTCTTTTCAGAACTCTACAGGCAGTAGGGAAACCGACAAAAATAATGCTAGTTTTCACTTTGTTGCTGCTTGGAAAAGCTATAAGCAGCAGTAGCGTGCACTGGAGCTATTCATGACGGAGGGCCAGCGAGAGTGTCGAATGAAGTGTCTCTCACAACACCCAGGAGGAAGGGTAGGGGAGCTGACGCCCCAGCTTGCTACAATACTCCAGAGCCTTTGGAAAAGGAGTGGGATTGGGAACAAGAGTTCCTTCTCTTTCCCAACATCCAGAAGGAAAAATGGAAGGGCTTCAGATGTAAGAAGCATGCACTGATGTGTTGCCATTACTTTAACAAAAGCATTTACAAAAGAGTGCATTGGCTAAGGATGTTTACACTGTTTATTCCTTAGCAATACACACAGTACATTAGCAGAATGACCAGGCTGTAATTTGAAGTGTGTAGATCTTGTAGGAGACTCCTGGGCTATCCTCCCTTCCAGCTAAGACACAGGTATGAAAAATGGAAGCTTCTCCACCACAGCATAACAAAACAGATACCTTTCATGCTGTGGTTTTCTATTCTAATGTCAAGTGCAGAAGAATAAGCAGCATACTTTACATAAGTTGATAGTTTAAAAAAAGTCAGTTCTGAATACTGCTAGACTTCTCAGTTTGCAAATGTATTTCAGTCATTAAAAAGATATATACCTTCTGAAGCCATGATCTAGCAAACATATACATCCTTAACTTCTGTGGGACTATTCACATGCAGAATTGGGGTCTTAGGTAATCATCCAAGTATTTATTTAACCTTTCCAAACGTGTTCAGTTTACTTAAAAACAACATAATTTAACTACATAAAATATTTACTAAATAGAAAAAATAATTAAAAACAAGACTTTTTTGACAAGTGAAAAACAGGAATTTTTCTTGAAGAAAATTTCTTAAAAGCAGAGCTGACATCTGAAAGGAAACTGAGGAACACATTTGGAGTTTTTCCACTGTCTTCAGTACAACCAGGATTAAGCTCTTACTTAAATAGGTCACATATGAGCAAGGAAAGACTTCTTGTTGCGGTTTTACAGTAATACAAATAAATACATAATAAATGCTCTACTTAAACGTATTCTCTTAATTATAAAACTTTCTTATTCATACAGTTACTATCAATGCACCTGGAAAGCAAGAGTTGAGAAGTAAAAAGAAATAAAGCCACTAGAGAGTTGCAGGAGTCTTCTTTACACCGTTTCTTCAGATCCATTAGAATCTTGTAGCAGAATCAAGACCATTTAAAGCCTAATAACTTTACGTGATTTGGTTAGCATGGTTTACTATTGAAGCTTGAAATCCCACAGGTAACTTTGATTTTTAAAGTCATTAGTGAATGTCAAATTGTGCAAAACTACAAGTCAACCTTCAGAAATCATTCCAAAGAGGGTCTATTTATAAAATGCCAAAGCCAAATAACTGAAATAAAAAGGTAACACTATCCTTAGCTCGGCCTCATATGCATAATTATTACAGAGATCTTTGAACAGTGGGTGATTCCACATATAGCACGTTCTGTAAAGTCTGAATAGAATTGGGCAAGCCATTCTTATCCAGCTGTTCAAGTGACAGGAGGATATAAAGATCTGACACATGGGTTTCCACACATACTATATACCAGGGGTCTCAAACACGTGGCCTATGGGCCACATGCGGCCCACGGAGTTATTTCCTGCGGCCCGTCATAGGCGCCAACTCCACTGGCAGCCAAGCTCCAAACATTACTGAGTGTTTATATTTTATTAAAACCCCTCTTTGCATTATAGTTTTTAAAAAGTTAATACATTGACTTTTAATAGAATAATATATTACTCTTCATTTTTTTTCATTTTTGACTATACTTTTGTATCATTGTATGAAAAGGTTTCAGTGATGCGGCCCTTGGGCCAATGTACTAGTTCTCATGTGGCCCTCGTGGTGATTTGAGTTTGAAATCCCTGCTATATACCATGGCAGCCTAGTTCCACAGGGGTTCTCTGCACATCAGTAGACAGCTGGAATTTGGGGCAGATGCAGGGTATCCTTCTCCAGGTTATTTTTTGTTTTAATACCTACCATTTGATTTGAAGACAGATCCTCTAATTGCCCATCTACTTCTCTTTACCCACCTGGCAGCAAGCGTCATGGAGACTGGAGCAAGCAGCTATGGGAACTGCTTGGCCAAAGATAGGAAGAAAAGAGATTCTTCCTACATATTTCTCCTCAGGGACAGTGCTGTGTGGGGTGGGGCTTGTGGCGCTATAGCCACCCCAAAATTTGCCTTAGCCCCCTTATAGCAGCCACCCAGCTCTGAAGGGCAGAGTGGAGAAAGAGGGGGCTGCTGGCCAGGTACCCAGCTGTGAAGATGGCAGCGCTGCCACCAGCAGCAGCACAAGAATAAGCCCAAGCGAGGGG
The DNA here is from genome assembly GCA_037349315.1 of Chelydra serpentina. Taxonomy (NCBI): domain Eukaryota; kingdom Metazoa; phylum Chordata; order Testudines; family Chelydridae; genus Chelydra; species Chelydra serpentina. Next base: position 129,858,051 of record JBAIAC010000004.1, read on the forward strand.
CAGAAGGCCCGAGAGCAGCCCCCAGGGCAGGTGGAGGGTCCAGGGCTCTCCACAGCTGCCCAGACTGACCCGTTCTGACCCAGATGCTGGGCCCCATCCCTCACGGTCACTGCTCCCCAAGGGCTCTGCCGGCCCTGGAGACAGGTCCCCCCACCCTGGCGGCAGTTACTAACTGTGAGCATTTGAAAGGCGACAGGGAGCTGAGGAGGAGCTACAGTCCCAGCCAGGGTGTTGGAACAAATTTTATAGTGGGTGTACTGATGATGGAAACCATGTATTTGGTTTTTGTTATTACTACTTCAAGCCAGGGGGTACAGCAGCACCTCCAGCACCCTACTTCCAGCACCACTGGCCCCGGCAGGGGAGTGGGGCCTCGGGGAGAAGAGAGGTGGAGACAAGGCTGGAACTTAGGAAGAGCAGGTGCAGCCCTCCCCCCCCCCCAATTTTCTGTCTAGCCACCTCAGCCTCTCCACCAGGAAGACGCTGGCACCACCCCTGCTTCTCCTCTAGAAACGCTTCACTGCGTAACCCAGCTGTTTTCACTGTGCACATGGGGAAATATTTGGACCTCTATCTCAGGTACTTACATGGCCCTCATGACCATAGTATCAGAGCACTTCACAATCTTTAATGTCTTTGTTCTTACAACTCATGTGAGGTAGGGCAGTGTTGTTAGCCCTACTTTACAGGGGAACTGAGGCACAGAGAGGCTAAGTGACTTGCTCAATGACACACACGAAATCTGTAGAGGTGGAGCAGGTCTTCCAAGTCCTAGGTTACTGCCCTAACCACTAGACCACCATTTCCCTCTGATCACTTATCAAAAAGTATAATTATATCAAAAGATGCAGGAGTAAAATTAATATAAGAAGTATTTGTAATTCATTTTATATTTATAAAGCCTCCATGTACAGTTTTAGCCTATAGCAGAGTTTTTAACAGCTGAGTAAACTCTTATCCATTATGAACTTCCTTTTTCCATCTGACATAACTATAGATGTGCTACAAGGGATGTGATCATTTAGATTTTGTACCTTTTAAAGTTACAGTATTATAAATAATTACCTCATGTTCACCCATTCAGATCATTCTATTCTAACACGTCAACCAACTTATTTTGCCACAGTGATGGTGTTGCACTGTAAAAGCGGAATTGTTTATTTCCCAGCCTAGGGATAAGGCTTTAATTAATAAAGAATGGATATGAAATAATTAAATTGGTTCTTTATAAACATGATTTTCTGATGGTACATGGTTGAATACCCATTACAAGAGCTGAAATAGAATTAATGTATGTAAATAGAAGTTTTACTAATGTATTCAATGGGAAGACTGCTTGCATACATTTTTTAAAGATACAGATTACCGTTATTTACATTTTAAATTATTGCTGACTATATGGGTGAGTAATTAATGTTTGCACAGCACCTTGCCAATATAAAGTGCTCTATAACTGCCATGTATTACTATTGTATGGGAAGGATCTTCACATAACCCTGCCACCTTATTCACTTCAGTTTTCATATTCAAACTCCACGCCAACATGCTTATTAGATACAACATATCATATCTCCACATTTCCAGCATTCATCCGTAGCAAATGCTATGGCTATGGTTGAAAAGAAACTTTCATTCTAAGTCATGCAAGGGGCTTCACATAGACTGACCCTTGCACTCTCACAGAGCGGTAGTAAGCCTCAGAAGAGTATGCTCAGGGGGCTGGACACATCTATTTAAAAGAACTGGGGCCTAAACTTGTGTTTTGAACTGCTGGAAGCTTCCACAAATCTCTTCCTTTGCACCAAAATTTCATGCATATTGTCTCAGCCTTAAGGTGAATTAAATTTTAAAAAGCATATAAAGTGTATCATTAAACACATATATATCTGTTTCTCTAAAAATCTGCCCTTGCCAAAATTACTTCCTCAAAGTGTAAGAGATTACTTATTAACATACTCATTTTCTTAACCTTATAAATGATTGTTATAAATACAGAGTATTCAAATTTCATGGAATAAAATAAAAACCTGGACAAGAACAGCATTATAACGAACAACATATGAAACCATATTGAGTTTAAATTCAACAAAGGGTCCCATGTTGTAAAATTCCACATGGTAAAGAGCTATAAGACAACTAATGAAGGGAAAAGGGATTATTTATTTAATAATGCTAGATACACACCAACACAGTCAATCGCCCTTGCTCTTTAGTTTGCAGACTGAGGAACACATTCAGTGCTGTACAGTTGCACCACACATTGCCTCCATCCTGCAACGAACTCCATACAGACATCCCTCCAGCCACACACACTGATTTCACTCGGGATTGGTGGGGATGCAAGGATCTACCCATATAGAGCTCCTTGCAGGATGGAGGACCATAGGCTGCCTAAATCCTGGACAAGATTAAGCAATCACTGAATGAAAACCGCACACCTTAATTATCCTAGAAAGTGTAATTTACCAGTTCTGAACTCATCATGACAGGGCACATGCATTCCTACCCTTAATTTATGATGACATTAAAGTCCAGATTATCTTGTCCAGTGTTTCACTATGAGTGTCATTGCTACTGAAGCTGCTACTCCCATACATTTTCTTTGACATCTACTTAATATAACTTCTAAATTATTTAAAATGTGTTTACATCTAGAAAATTCTGAATGAATTCTGACCAAAACTTTCAATGTTTCTATCTTCCGAACCATGTATAAAATCTCCAGTCTCCTTGACATCCAAGTACACAGCTCTTTGTCACCATACAACATTGATAGATGTTGAGAGCTTTTATGTTTAGTGTTATATTTTGCTCTTACAATTATCTTCTATTCCTCTATCATGATAGCTTTCAGCTTCATTTTGAACCACAAATCATACTCATATTAAGCATTTTACTTAAGAATTCTACAGCAGTACTGGAATGATGGATGAGATTTCATTAACTGCTATAGAAATGGTTATAGATAATGGAAGAATGTCTCTCTATCAGAGAGACAAGGTGGATGAGGTAGTATCTTTTATTGGACCAACTTCTGTTGGTGACAGAGACAAGCGTTACATCTTACACAAAGCTCTTCTTCAAGCGTGGGAAATGTACTTTATATCTCTATCTTATTGTCCTTATGGAAGAAGGTTACCTTCTAATTGCAATCTGAATGCATCAAAAATATTAAACACAAAAAGTTAACAAAATAAAAACTATGTACCAAAAATAGAAGGGAGAACTTGTGCCACATCTAAACTTAAGTAGTTTACAGCTATATTTTATCTTCAAACCAATTACAATCAACTAACAATGTCACATTATTTTAATAGCTTTGTCAACCAGCTATTATAACTACAGCACATAAGACATAAACTAAACCAATAAATATTTGCATTGTTAAAGTAGATTTGTTTTGGAATGCAGTGGCTCCTCATGTGGCTCAAGCACATCTATGTGGTCAGATAAACTGAGAGCACTGGGTGTGCGCATTAAAAATAATATCTTGTTAGAAGCCACTACATAGTCAAGTTTATGAGGTGTTAGAATGGGAGGGGAGAGTTTTACATGCCCAATACAACTATATATGGAATTAATCTTAGAAACATCAAATACAAAAGTTTACGCTGCCAACAAAACAGATCAACGCGTTTAACTTTAAAACCCCTGTATATTCTTTAAAGAAATATCTGTGAAAGAGTGTATGTGTTTTTTTGAAGAGTGCACAACAGTTAATATCTGCAGTTATCCATAAACATTTATGATTCTCTGTGTGTGTGTGTGTGTGTGTGCTTGATTCTTGTTTGTTTCTACTACAAACACGAAGAATAAAAGAATTACTAGGAACAGACTTCAGATGTTGTGACTGATCACATATTTCAATTCTTAACGAACATACAGCAAGACCCATGTACACGTCTCCCACGTCCCCGCCTTCCCCGTCCCCCCCGGCCGAGCTTTCCCGGACTCAGCCCAGGCTGGAAACGCAGCGTACTGCCGCTCAAAACTCTCCTTAAGTGCTCTAGGTGCACTCTATCGGCCAAACCTGTCAAGTGCTCTCCCATCCTTACTGACAGATCAAGAAAGGCACCTGCTACAGCCATGGGATTCTCCTCATTCACACAACTCCTTTGACCTCTAACAACAGCAGCGCCAGAAGCCAAATGCCCCTAGTATCTGACTAACGCAAACCAGGAGCTCGTGGATAACTCAGCAACCTGGGAAGAGAGAGATGAGCAGGGACCCTTTCCCAACATGTAGAAGGGGGGGGGAGGGAGAAGTAGGGGGGGGGAGGGAGACCCACCCTGTAGAAGGGGGGAGGGAGACCCACCCCGGGAGGGAGACCCACCCCCGTAGGACCAAGGGAGCCTGTCCTCAGGGGCCAGGCAGAAGAGACCTGAGGAAGTTGGGGATTCCCGGGAGCCCTATCCCGAGGGGAGGGTCCATCCTGTCACCTCTCTCGGCCCAGCTGGCCTGGGGGTGGGAAGGCTCTCGCGCTGCAGGGGAGTCCTACCTCGGATTTCCACACGATGTAGGAAGAGGGGTGGCTGCTGGGCGCCTGCTGCCCCTTCCTCTGCTGGAGCCACTTCCTCGGGGAGAAGATGCTGTTGGTGCCGCCGCCGGGGACGCTGAGGGCGGAGGCGGAGGGCGTGCGGGCCAGGAAGGGCAGCTCCCAGGCCGTGTTCCTCTTGCCCCGCGGGCTAGACTCGTACTCGAAGTGGAAGCTGCCCGAGGGGGACTTCTCCAGCGGGGTGCTGGGCGTGGAGAGCGAGCCGCAGAGCGGGCCGCCCCCCGGGCGCAGCAGGGCGCGGGAGGAGAAGGCGGCGAGGCACTCCGCCGAGGGGCCGCCAGCCGCCCTGGCCCGGGGCGCCCTGGCCGGGCCGTCCCCCTCCTCCCGGCTGGAGCTGCCGATGATGGCTGGGTCCAGGCTGCGGGTCTGGCGGAGCCTCCGCTTGGAGAGGCTCTTGGAGGAGGCGGCGGCCGGGGAGGAGCAGGAGAAGACGCTGTTCAGCAGGCTCTGCGCGGACATGGTGGCGGCCGCCCCGGAGCGCTGCGGGGAATGTGTGTGTGTGTCCGGGGGTAGGAGGGCGGGTGTCCTCCCCTCTCAGCCGCCCCGCGGAGCGAGCGACGACTCCGGGTCCCGGAGCGGGTCGGTCAGCGGGGGCCCGCGCCGCGCGGGGCTGCTGCTGCTGCAGCTGTGGAGCCCGCAGGGGCCGGTCCCGGCGCGGGCAGCGGGAGGCTCATGCTGGCCGCCGGGCGCCCTGTGTGCGCTGGGGGCTTTGCAGCCGCCGCGGTCACTGCGCCGGGGGGCGGGCGGGAGGGGTGGGGGGGAGCAGGGTTAGCCGAGAAAAGGGGAGGGAAGGAGGCAGCAGCCGCGGGAACTTTGATCGCAGCGCTCTGGAGCCTGCCAGAGTCACTCCCCCCGCGGCAGCGATGCGCACGGGATCTGCCCAGTCCCCTCCGTACGCGGCGGCCCGGGAGGGGAGGGCAGCCGGGTGTCCTGGGGCTATCTCCCCCAGCCGGCCGCTCCCCGCATCCCCAAGCGCCGCTCCGAGCGCAGCCGGGTGAACTACTGGGGGACGAAACGGGGGGGGGGGGGGTGGGGGAGGGCTATCCAAAGGCGGCTGAAACTTCCCCAGGCATGTGACCACCAGGGAAGTACATGGGCACATGAACAGGACCCCTCCCCCCAATCGCTGCCTATCTGAGTAGGGGAAGGCGGTGTCACTGTCAATAATGGGCCAGGCCACCCTCTCCCTGGGGGCAGTGCCCCTCCCGGGGTGTTGTTTCGCTGGTTTTAGTCCCTTGTCAGCTATCCCACAGCTATTGGGTTTCATGTCAGGATGTTTACGCGGATTGGAGCAGGGCTTGAGCCGACCCAGGATTTCATTACACGTGCTACGTGTTTTCCCTCTTCGGGATAACCACAGCTTGCGTTACACCTTCGGTTGTTATGCAGGTGTATGAATGATGGTTATTGCTCCTGAGAGACGGGGACTAACTCAATGGCGGGGCCAGGTCTGAGAGAGCAGCAGGTGCTCTGCAAAACTTGCACGCGGTCCTGCCGCTCGCCAGACAGCTGGTCCTGCCGGGGCCTCCCGATAGCAGGGTCTGCCCAGAGCCCCGGGCTATCGGGTGGCTCTCGTGTTGTAGGATGCCCACGGGCTGACGCGGAATGACGTTTGTGGTGTGGGATTTGTCACTTATCTAACGCTGATACCTATTGCTTCCTAGGGGGAGTAAAATGAAGTATCCGTAAAGAGCGCTCGATTTAAACTTATTTCCCAGGATTTTGCTAGAATTTTTTTTATAGTGGAAAGTGCATTGCTTCAAAACGGTTTTGGTGGATGTTCAGAAACGGTTTTTTCCCGGCCTTATTGTCTCAAATGCCTGGTTGGATAAAGCCCAGTAAATCATCCATATCAAATCAGTTGGTGCATTCCCATCTGATTATAATGTCATCAATACTATAGAGCATAATTTTGCAGAATAAGTGGGCTATCTGCCCTCTGTTCCCCTTGCTTATATAACTATACAGTTCAATTAGTGTGCTGTTCCTTCAGCCTGATGTTTTCAGAGAAAGCCAACGGCCTCAGGGAATGGCTACAATAATAGGCAAATTGCCTTCTATTTATATGGGTTAGATCCTCAACTGGTGTAAATTAGTGTAAATCCTCTGTTGGTTTTTTTCCCCATCCTGTACCAAGATTCTTCTGTTCTGTTTAACCAATGAGAAAAACTACTATATTGAGTTCAGACTCTGCTTCCTCTTGCTGACAAGGTCCAGAGGAATAACAGCACTTAGAAGAGGCATCTGACAAGAGTCCCTGGGGATGGCATGGTTAACAGCAATAAGACTGAAAGCATTATTATAGTAATCAAAAATAAAGACATATACGTGTGTTTCCACATGGTTAATAGCAGCAAAAAAGACCGGGTTCAATATATCTAGGTTCACCCTTGACAAATAATTCATCCAAACAAATAACTAACACCACCCAAAACCCTAGGAAAACCAAACCCTCCCTTCACAGGCAGGACTTCCCCACTCCCAAACACACTCCCAGACTGTGTACAAACAAGGACATCTTTATTAAGGGAAAGAGAACACAGTCATAAGCTTGGAAAAACACAGCAACATAACATAAATAGATAGATACACACACGTATGCTAATAAAGAGTAAAATGCACTTCTCCTTCCAGCAATCCATGTAACGCCCATCCCACCCACCAGTGACAATGTTTCACAGGTATTAAATGTGCCTGGACCATACCACCATTCCTCACTCATCCACCAAACCCCACTCATAGCTGGGATCAGGGATTAGTAGTAGAGTGTCTGAATATTTCTCTCTAGTCCTAAGAAAGCTGCTTGTCTGGAATCACAACTGCCTACCCCAGCTTAGTGATTCAGCTTTATTAAGGTGCTGGAAAAGCAGGACCTCGTGGTAGTGCACTCAGTTCTTCTGCTGTTCTCTACATCTTCTCTCAACATTGTAATCAGCCTGCATTGCCTCTTTCAGCAAGCTCCCAAAAGAGGGGAGGCCAAGAGCACTTAGGCTCAGCGTAGAATCTCGACTACTTGAAAATTAGCTCTTTGCCCTCTCAAGCTTCTCTGGGAGCCCACATCCTATGAAATCTAAGTTCATGTATAATTATGCTGTATAATTATGGTGACTAGAGGAATTTTTTCCTTTTCAGCAATAGAGGGAGTAGAGAGCTCTTTCCCCTCTGAAGCTTTTGGCCATTGGACTTACAGAGAGAAGAGGCATATTCAGCCATCCACCTTCAAATTAAGGATTCTCTCTACACTATGTTTTTCAAGTGCTTTGTCCAGTTTTTTTTTTAATAGTAAGATGTAACTTCTCCCACTTCTCATGAGAGAGACTGTTCCACTGCTTAATTATTGGACTATGCCAGTGACCCCCTAGTTAACATTGCAGTTATGGTTCTATTTAAAGCTAAATTTTGCATTCTAACTAATGCTTTCAATGAGGTCTCATGCAGGTACAAGCCAACATCTGAATGAGCCCGCCCTTGCCAACTAGTGATGAACTGGGCCATGGCAGACTAACAATTTCCTGCAATATACTACTAAATGAAGTTTACTGAATTATACTTGATTGAATTATGTTAATAGATTTGGAGTCCATTGTATTAAAATGCAATTGTGTATGTGTTATTGTATGTATTTTCATGGGAAGGGTAAACAGGAGAACAGCAAGGGGTGATTAGGCAAATTCACTCAGGTTGTAACCTCTCCAGAGAAACCACCCCCATAGAAATGTACACATGTACTTATTCAAACTGGATTCTCCAGGGACCAACAGACAAAGCAAAGACTTTTTGGATAAATAGCTTAGTTTTAAACTTGCTCATAGCCTTTTTCTTGATGCAGCAAATAGACAGATCCTCAATCCTTAAGGTAGGAGGGTTGGAAGGACTGGGCCTGCCAGAATCCCTATTAGGGTTGGGGTTAATTCTGGTAAGCTTATTGGCATGGGGGGTAAATTCTTTCATTGTTTTTTATGTTTTCTCTGTAACACATTTTACCTTAATAATAAATTAGGCTTGCATAGAAAGAGCTGTGTTGTAACTTATAACTGTAGCAATTCTCCCTGTAAACCATCTCTGAGGAGAGAACAACCAGGTGTCCTTGGGCAACATGTGTGTGCTGAGAAATACACAGTGAAAGCAGAGAACTGTGCAGCCTGGAAATACCCTGGTCAAAAGGGAGAAAGGTGTGGGGCAGTGGCGTAGCCAGGTTTAGAGCACAGGGGAGCGGCACTATAAAAAGGTGCCTCCCCACTCCCCCTGTACTCACCCTGGCGGCGCTTTAAAGGGCCCGGGGCTCTTGCCGCTGCGGGGCCTTTTAAAGCGCCGCCTCCAGCCCGAGTCCGGCAGCGGGGCTGGGGTGTGAGCTTTAAAGGGCCCGTGGCTCCCCGCAGCAGCAGGAGCCGCCGGCCTTTTAAAGTGCCCCCCCAGCCCCGCTGCCGGACCCGGGCTGGGGGGGGTGCTTTAAAGGGCCTGTGGCTCCCCGCAGGAGCCCGGCTCCCGCAGCGGGGCTCCAGCGGTGCATTAGCGCCGCTTCTCCTCACAGGGGGAGCAGCCGCTCCCCCCCCCCGGCTACTCTACTGGTGTGGGGTCTCTCCACCCAAGAGAGGTGATAGCCAGGGGAGCCGGAAGCCTGAGAATGGGTGCCCTTGCTGGATTACGGAGGGAAAATACACAGTGCTTAATTTGTAATGAAAGAGTTCCAGAGCTCAAGCAATTGTTTTATTTTCATAATTCATGCGGCAAGCCCAGAGGTGCTGGGGCTATGAACTGCTGTTGAAGCTCAGTCTTGGCAAGCCCTGGCACAAATTAAGCATTGGAAATACAGGTGCAGTCGCCTTGCACTGTGACACAGGGGGAAAGACCTCAAGAGTATACCCTATTTGCATAGACACACCTACTTTACCTGGGTGATCATCAGACAGACCTGCTTTGTCAAAGTGATCAATTTTGGCTGTTTTAGGTTAAAATTCACTTTGGTCTTGAATGCATGGTTAATTAAATGTTGTTATCCTTATTTAATGAGTAAAAGATAGCAGAACTGTACTTAATATGCCCTAGTGTGGGGGGGGGGGAGAGAGAGTCACCCTAACTTTAACCTCACTCACTAAGCAGAGGGTAGTAATGACAAATTCCAGTGAAAGTCAAAAAAGGTGAGTATGTGGTGTTAAAATCATTGTTTAAAGAACCCAACTTACAAAGATTTGATTTTTTCCTTCCTATGTTTAAAAACAGATAATCAGATCCAATTTAGAGTTCTTGTAGCTACTCAGTAGCTGAAATCACTGATGAGCTGTGGTAATAGTTTTGCAATGAAAGCCAACATGGAGGATGTAGTAGTGAGCTTCCTCACTATCTCCTGAAATCACTAACTGGGCTAGAAGGAACCTTAAAACGTGATACTGTAGCTAGAGGCAAAGGCGGCAGAGATAGCAGTGAGCAGTGGCAAATGCAGCAACGAGGGGCAGCAGAGACAGCAATGAGAAACAACAAAGTTTGTGGCAACAAGCAGTGACAAAGACAATTGTAACAGTGGTGAGCAGCAGCAAAGTTGTTAGTCAACCTGAACCCATGGAAATGTACCTTTGAATTCTCTGACTTTGCTGACTGCGAATAGCTAGTTGCACAATGGCACGAAAGGGAGTGGTGTATTAAAAGGACATTCATCCATCAGACTTTCACACCATTATGTGAGAAACTAAGGCAAAGGACACTACGCAAATGGTGTTTAGTTATGGTTTGCATACTTTTGTATCACTGGTGCAGTATTTTCCCAAATTAATGCTGAATTCCTTTGGCTCGTAATAAAAGTTTTATTTTGTTATATACAGACTCAGTGCTTGTAAGTGGGGAAGTATTGCCTCTTAGGGGCACCATGGGGTAGTATTTAGTTTACCCAGATATCTGGGTGAGGGGTGGTGCTGGTTAGGTTTTGTAATGTTAAGAGGAATCCTTAGATATTGAACCCAGCCCTTGTTGCTGTCAGCGCCACCGGGCTGAAGGGTTACACATGGTACCAAAAAGAAGGTTAACCAAAAAGAAGGTCTAAAATGTAAAATATGAATAGTTATTTGACCTTGGTTTTGGAGCTGCATGACAGAGTGTTAGCAATATTGGAACCCATGTGCGATGTGCAAGCTTCTTTGCAGAGCTGTTAGCTGCATGCCTGATAGAGCTGCAGCTATCAGCTCTTTTCCTCTCCCCCTCCTCCAGACTTATCAAGGAACATTATGGGGACAAGAAAAGTGTGAGGAGTAGAGATGCTGGGAATTGAAGCTGCGTCATGCTTGCCCCAGTTATCCCGTGGGAAATACACCTGGACATCATCATCCAGATAATCCAGTTGTAAAATGCAGCCTGAATCCCCTCTCATACCCTCACCAATACTCCATCACTGGGGAAGGGCTGCCTAGGTTACTGTTCCGGGGGGGAGAGGGAGACACAAGTTGTTTCCCTTTGCACTTGTCCACAAAGTGGGGAAGGGGTCCTATGGTTACACTTCCTCTATTCAAGGCTGCCCTGTATACTATCTGCCTATCTCCAGTGAGTGATCCATCTCTGGATCACCAGTCACAAGTGCTGGTTTAACAACTCACAGATGGATCATCAGACTCATAGGCCATGTCTACTCTACAAAATTATGTTGACTTAACTTACATCGGCATACAACCACCACAGTTATTAAATCACTTGTGTGTGTTCACACTTGACTCCTTTTGTCGACGGTACACATTCTCACCAGGAGCAATTGTATCAATTGTATTGTCAGTGGAGCCAGATTATGACATACTGAGGTCCTAAACTATGTCCAGGGCCGGACCACAACATTTTGGCACCTGAGGCAGGGAGCTCAAATGAAGCCCCCATGCCCCCTCGCTTGGGCCAAAACTTTGAAAGGTTTCTTGTGCCCTCCTTCCTCCAGCACAGCACTCCGCCATCTCTGTGCATCTAGAGCAGAGAGAACACATATGCACCGGCAGCAGACACTATTTTCTACACTCTGGGTCCTTCTGGCCCCCACCCCCACCCCCTAGTCTGGCACCTGAGGCGACCGCCTTAGTTCACCTCATGGTAAGGCCAGCCCTGACTATGTCAAGGGTAAGAGACCCCATACCATAAAAAAAATAATGTATTATTTTCACAGAAAGGACACTGAATATATAAACACAAAAGCTTTATATTTGCATATATCCAAAGGCAAAGTTGTAAACATAGAATAATCTAAAGCACATATCTTGCAATATGCCTATTTCAATTATAAAATAATTTCAAATTAACATATTTTGTCTATGATTTCTTAATTAGTAGATATGAAAACTTTATTTCTACAGCAACACAAAAGCAGTTACAGTTACACAGACCAGCTTAGTTAATGGAAGCAGTACAACCTGCAGTATATCTGTTTGCACATCACATCAATTTTAACGCTGAAATTGAAAATATTTTCTTTCGTGATTTTTGGAGAGCAAAGTCATTGATGATGTCCTCAAATGATAAGCTACAGTTTGTCACTTTCGATGCTCAGAATGCTTATGGCAGATAGCTTTTCTTGCAGCATTTTCTAAACAAACATCTCACTTCACGTTCACTTTTCTATCCTCTGTCTCCCCCAGGACCACTAATTAATCTCGAGTAAACACCTCGGACACACAGAATGACAACACACCATGTGCGTGAAAGAGAAAGAAAGAATGTACCAGAAAAAAAGACTGGTAATCTCTAGACAGGGATTGAGAAAGTGAGAAACACTAGCCTATACTCAAGCAAATATAATGAATATTACAGGCTTAAATAGCCTATAAATCATATGTGATGTTGCACTCCATATGTTTTATGGAAATATGTTTATAAGTGTGAATATAATGTAACTGGAATATGTTTTATGCAAAAGGTCTCTTGTAAGGTATCATTACAACATTTATAATCTACTGAGTGTGTTCATTCTATTTGTATGAATGTATCATTCTTGTAGCTGAAGCTAGAAATATGAAGTATTACTCTGAAGTCCTATTGTAACTATGCAAAGTGTGTGCCATTAATGGTGGTTTAGAATCTTGATGGCTCCCATTAACCAAGACAACTGGTTGTAAATGTCTCTGTTTACCTGCAAGCCTTTCTGTGTTCATGTGCGTCCAGGGCCAAGAATGGAGGCACGGGGGGTCTCACAGGACATGTGACCATGTCACCTGGTACTGGAATTCATCTTAAACTTGGTGCTTTTCCATTTAGAAGGAAGGGTGGGAACCCAGACAGAGACAAAGGATTCCCGCCTTGTGCCAAAGCTATAAAAGAGGGTGGAACAGAACAAAGTGGGCTGCCAGTCATGAGAAATCCCCTAGTTAGCACCTGAGCTGGAACTAACAAGAACTGTACCGAGGAAAGGATTGGGCCCAGACTAAGAAGGAATCTCGTCTGTGAAAGAATCTTATTGGAACATCTCTGAGGGTGAGATTTACCTGTATTCAGTTTCTTAATGTATTAGGCTTAGACTTGCTTGTTTTTGCTTTATTTTATTTGATGACTTACTTTGTTCTGTCTGTTATTACTTGAAACCACTTAAATCCTACTTTTTATACTTAATAAAAATCACTTTTGTTTATTATTAAACTCAGAGTCAATGATTAATACCTGGGGGAGCAGTGGAAAACGGACTCAGAGGTAATTCCAGCACATCAGGTGACAGTCTCAAGGGGGTCTCTGTGACCGAACCCGTCACATCACAGTTTGAAATAACTTGCTCACCAAATACTCAGAATATTTTGACATATATTTATATCTTCCTTCACTTCTCTCAAAACCCCTCTATTTATCCTTTCGTTAGCACTCTCTAATATTTACTGTGAAGGTTCCTGAAACTGACGGAGGGAAGCCAACAAATATTTATCCTCCTCAAGATCCACTCACCCCAAGTCCATATGACAATCACCTGCAAACTCAATCATGTGAAGCATGGATAACACATGAAGCAGAAGGTGGTGTGCACACTAAAATACACAACTGAACATATGTACAGATCAAAAGAAGAGAGAACACACTAACACTTAAGAAAACCAGTAGCGAAGGCACTATATGACTGAGCATGCGAGACCGTAAACAAAAGATGGCGGCCTTCTGGCTATTAACAGCCACGGGGGATACTATACATGATGTCACTCCTAGGATTAGTCTCATATGAGCATGAGCTTGGCAGGATTGCTTCACGAAACTGCTGTCTCTTACCTCACATTTTTCCCAATTTTATTGGCAGTGAGATTATTTATTTATTTAAATAAGTTATGAAGGCATGGTTAGTATTTTACAAGTAGCAGCTGGCCAACAAAACGCTGCCTTAGGAGACTGATAGCAGACTTACTCATAGAAATACTAAATTTACAAGTGCAATTATTCGATTAGTGAAGGGTAAGGGTAGGGTAAGGGTATTTGTGTAGCCAGATGTGTATATTTTTGTCATATTTGAATGAAAATGTCTCTATTTAGAGAGAATCTTCTTTTCCCCATATCTCCTTTATCAACCAATTTTGATAACATTTGAAATGGAATAAGTTTTTTCTTTTTTAGACGCCCCTCTTATAGCGAGGCCCTAAACTGTATCTTAGTTAGTTTATGCCTTAATCTGGCCCTGATTGTCAGTGTAGGGCATTTGGAATGGCCAGTAAGAATTGATAAAAGCAACACAGTGTCTACACTGCTATTGCATCAACCTAATTATATCAACCATGTCTCTATGGTGGGAGGTGGTGTTACTAAATCAGTGTAGAGGTAGGTACTTACGTTGGCCGGAGTCAAATTTATGTGAAGACACTTCCATAACTAGCTCGACGCAAGGCAGCTTACATCGCCCTAACCCTGTAGCGCACACCAGGCCATAGTTGCAACCAGTGTTTTAAACTCAGCTCAGCAAGTAAGATTTAAACACAATTAGCTACCACAACGATGAACGTGATTTGTCCTGATCTATGTTGACTGCTACATCATGTCTAGCATTTTATCATCACCAATGTTCATAACCGTGTTCAGATGGCAACGTTTTGTAAGGGAGACCAAGCCTGAGACTTCAACTGACATGCATGCCTCTCTGCAATCAAATACAAATTGCACTGCATATATCCTTTATTGTCTTCAATCGTAAACAGGAATCTTGCATGTTTCACATCTAGACTCCTTCATTAGCCACTCTTTATTTCAGTTTTTGCTTTGTTCTTTAGCCCACCCCCTCACTCGTTACAACCTGCTACAGCACCCAAAATTTCCCTTTTTTGCTACTTGCTGTTTACTGAATGACTACAATTTTGAATGTGCTGTACTTATTAACCTTACTTCTGCTAGCTACTATTTGAGTTTACCACTCAGCACTAACCTCCACTCAGCTCAAACTCCATTACTGCAGAGTATGAAAACTTTACCAGACATCTACTAGTTGATAACCCATTTTTCCCCCAGTGGCACTTGTAAGTTGCTGAGAAGTCCAGCTGGAAAGGTACTGAGATTCCTATCAGGTTGCTGTTTCTGGTGACTCTTGTACTTGCTCTTTTGCATGATTCTCTGGTACTAGATACCTGACAAATTTGAAGACCAGCTCCCTTGTACCTGCTTGGTGAATGAGCTTTTTTTTTTTTATCCCACCCAGACCCTCCTGGTAGTTGAATATCATTACTATTCCTATCCTTCCCCTAGCCCATTGGCAGTTAAGGCAGGTTTCTCTGATATTCTACCCTTTCTCTCACTTCCAGTATATTTATCCTTCTGCACCACTATTATTAATTATATTATTTATTATTATTAATTATTATTTATGTTGCACTAGTGAACAGTGCACAGAGCCCCAATCAGGATCAGAGCCCTGTTGTGCTAGGTGCTGAATAAACATACACAAGGATGCATTTCTTGCTCAGAAGAGCTTATATTCTTAGGCCCAGACCCTGACACTGCTTCCATAGGAGCAAAGCCCTGCATACATGAGGAGCTACCTTAACTTCAACCATACAGAGGCAGTTGCGGAATCAGGGCCTTAGACAATGGACATATGAAGCATGTGGAAAGAGACACACTCAAATAAATACAATGATACAGTCTGTGTTATTTTTTTTAAAAGGCTATAAATGAAGTAGATACCAAATGTCCACATTTCTCTCTTCCCGCCCCTCCCCCCACCATTGTTAGGTAGCTGATGCCTGATAGGTTTCATGACCGATGTGGGTTTTGAGGAGGGATTTGAAGGAGGAGACGGTAGGGATTTACGGATTACTTTAGAAAAGGGGTTCTGTGAGTAAAGGGCAGTGTGCAAAAAGATGCATGGAGCTTTGTGTGAGAAGCTGATAAACAAGCAGATAAGGCTCTCAGCGGCACCTCCTGCTGGTTGTCCAGGAATTAGCTCTTTTTACCATCTCCGAAGCGCCCTCTGCAGGCTGGTGTCCCACTAGCCACTGGGCCCCAAATCCCTCCCAGACCCTGGTGCCCCTTTCCCTGGGGTGCTGCCCCCTGGCAGTGCCCCACTGTCTCTGGGTCTCCCCCTCCCTATCCCCACCTCGCCTCAGTATATGGCTACTGCCCAGTCACTATCTAGCCCTTGTTAACTGGGGCAGAGTGCAGTATATAAGCCACTCATCACAGGCAAAGGGGGTTTGGACCTGCTGCCTCTGCCTACCTGTGGGCTGCCCCCTGCAACCTCAGTACCCCTTTTGGCCTTACTCTAGGCCAGCAGCCTGGGGGGGTTCCAGGCTGGAGTTCCTCAGCTCCTCTGGCCTTCCCTGAGCCCTGCTCTACTCCAGGTACCTTCTTAGGCCCTCCAGCAACCAGGCCCATCTCACTCCACAGCTAGAGGAGACTCCTGAGCTCCTGCCTAGCAGTCCTTTTACAAGGGCTTGCTGCGGCCTGATTGGGGTGTAGCCCAGCTGCGGCTGCTTCCCCAATCAGCCTGCTATTCCCCTTCACAGCCCTCTCCCGGGCTGCTTTAACCCCCTTAGGGCAGGAGCGGGGTAGCCACCCCGCTACAGGTTGGTATTGTCAGAACAGAGGGTCTGGAGGCAACACAATAAAAGACCAATGCGAACAGTTTTAGTGTCTGTCTTTGCTGCTGCTTATAGCTTTCTCAAGAAACAGTAATATGACACTGATTGCTGGTTATGCTGATAATATGGCATGATTGCTGGTTATATTGCTGCCCACTGGGTTTTCAGTGGCAGCCTAGGACTATGTCTACACTACAAAGCCTATGAGTGCATAGCCCCTATTGTAGACGCAACGTATGCCAACAGTGGGAGGAGTTCTGCTGGTGTAGGAACACCAAGTCCCTGAACAACATTAGCTATGCCAGCAGAAAATCTCTTGTGTGTCTACACTGGGGGGTTTGTTGGCATAACTATGATGCTAGGGGGTGTGGTTTTTCACAACCCTGACCAACATAGCTATGCCACTATAAATGTAGAGTAGGCCAAGGTCTAGCGTCTTTAGTAAATTATTAACAGCAGCACAGGCAATGGAGCTCCAATTCACAGTTGGAAGGTTATCTTAACATTTGTAAAATTAAAGCTTAAATTCTGCAAGAACTATTACTTGGGTCCCCTGCTTCAGAAGGAATGTTTACTATTTGCCCTATCTTAATCTTAATGTCTGAACTCATCCTGTTGCTATCTTGTTCAATAATTGACCAGCCACTCTGAGTTTGAAGATACTTCCTTCAAGTTTTAAAAAGTATATATTTAAAAAAAAAAAAAGTAGTAGAATTAATATGGATTACTAAAGCAATGGGATCACGGAGAGAGAAATTCTTAGGAATGAATGAAGTTGATTGTTATGACTTCTTCCTTTCCACTCATCAGTTTCATTCTGAATCAGCTTCAGTCCCCACAAATGGAGTTTTGCTCTGGGCCATGCTGCGGACAGACCTAAGAAACCACCGTCCTCCTGCTTAATTTAAGATATATTGTCTCGAAGCCCTTTGGCTACCATAATTCCAGCCTGCATGTGGCACTGGATCCCAGAATATGCCATTTGTTTTTTTTTGTTTTTAAGTCAAAGCCATATTTGAGTTCTATCAACACAAAATGAGATCTTAAACCAGTTAATTACTATTTTTTCAAAGTCATATAACCCAGAGCCAGCCAAACCTAACATATAATGTATTACTTTAAAAATGTATTACTTAAAGTTGTCAGAACTGAAAAATCTTTACTGTGTATTGGCACATGAATGACATTTTCAAAGAGAGTTAACCAAATATGAATGAGAAAAGATCTATACTAAAGCTAAGAAAACCTCAATCTCCGGAAACCTTTAAGGAGTCAATATAAAAACTGTATAGATCCTACTACACTCTCTGTTGTGCTAGCAGGCTGCTCAGACAAGTTTTAGAGGAATTATTGTGCTGTACAAAACTTTCAACAAATTCTGAAAAAACTAATGCCCCAGTTTGATTAATTCAGAGTTAGTAAGAGGTTGAGTTTTGGGGTTTTTTTAAAGTTACTTGAGAGGAATTTAAAAACAAACTGTTTAAAAACTCATTGATAGAAATGTACCTACTTATGTCAACAGTAATTGTTGCTCATAGTCACTACAGAAAATTAATGAAAAGTCGCTACAAAATATGAATTTCTCCATTTCACAAATTGAATACAGATCCTCCTGCTACTGTGACTAACACCTTGTTAAACTTAAGTTAAAAGTGAATTGGAAAAAAAAAGAAAAAGGATTTGCATCCTTTCATTACTGCTGTACGATGTATCAAAATGGGCTCAAGTATAATTAAAAATATGTAGTTAACTTAGTTTTTCCTGCTTTTTTCTTACATTAGAAACTCCAAGTCTTGAATTAATGTGTTTTGTCACAGGACCAATTGGAGAGCTGGAGATTTTAAATAAAACAGTGATGTCACAATACCTAAGGCCTGGTCTACACTAGGACTTTATGTCGAATTTAGCAGCGTTAACTCGATTTTACCCTGCACCCGTCCACATTACGAAGCTATTTATTTCGACATAAATGGCTCTTTAATTCGATTTCTGTACTCCTCCCCGACGAGGGGAGTAGCGCTAAATTCGACATGGCCATGTCGAATTCGTGGTACTGTGGACGGAATTCGACGCTAATAGCTCCGGGAGCTATCCCACAGTGCACCACTCAGTGGACGCTCAGGACAGCAATCCATACTCGGATGCTCTGACCTGCCACTCAGGAAAAGCCCCGGGAAAATTTGAATTCCTTTTCCTGTCTGTCCAGTTTGAATCTCATTTCCTGTTTGGACATCGTGGCGAGCTCAGCAGCACTGGCAACGATGCAGAGCTCTCCAGCAGAGGTTACCATGCAATCCCAGAATAGAAAGAGGGCTCCAGCATGGACTGATCGGGAAGTTTTGGATCTGATCGCTGTGTGGGGAGATGAATCCGTCCTATCCGAGCTCCGATCCAAAAGACGGAATGCAAAAATTTATGAAAAAATATCCCAGGCTATGACGGAGAGAGGATACAGCCGGGATGCAACGCAGTGCCGCGTGAAAATCAAGGAGCTGCGACAGGCATACCAGAAGACCAAGGAGTCCAACGGACGCTCCGGATCACAGCCACACACTTGCCGTTTTTACGAGGCACTGCATGCTATGATCGGTGGTGCTGCCACCACTACCCCACCAGTGTCCGTGGACTCCGACGACGGGGTCTTATCTACGGCCACGTTGTCGGAGGTTTTCGCGGACGGTGAAGATGAGGAAGGAGAGGAGGAGGACGAGGCAGTCGACAGCGCTTTCAATGCTGATTTCCCCGACAGCCAGGATCTATTCATCACCCTGACTGAGATCCCCTACGAACCCTCCCAAGGCAGCATCCCTGACCAAGAACCAGGCAAAGGATCAGCAGGTCAGTGTTTTAAACATTTATTTGTAATACAGTAGGCATGGTGTATAAGCACTGTGTTAGTATTGCTTAATTGGCCTTAGGCGCTTCAGCTTTGAGTCGTTTTCCAGTGCAACTACTCGAAAAGTCTGTCAATATGTATGGGGATAGAGGAGAAATCCCCATCGGAGATCTCCGCGAAGCTCTCCTGGAGGTACAGTGAAAGCTTTTGTATCAGGTTCCCAGGGAGAGCGGCCTTATTGTCTCCTCCATGGTAGGATACTTTCCCGCGCCATGCAAGCTGCAGGTACTCTGGTATCATTGCCTTGCATAGCATGGCTGCATACGGCCCCGGGGTTTGCTGGCATTGACGCAGCATGCGGTCTTTCTCTGTCTCCGTAATCCTCATCAGAGTGATATCAGTCATGGTGCCCTGGTTTGAATGAGTGGTTTTTTTAGTATGGTGAATTCTTCATTTTCCCTTTAAAGAAAGACACCCGGCGGTTTCCATGCACGCCGGGGGGGAGGGAGTTGGGATGCTAACCATTCGAACGTAGTGGTGCGCAGGCAGGGAGAGTTCCCGGGACCGGCCACCCGGAGGTGGGGAAAGGGTAGGCGAGCCGTTCAAACAGAGCGGTTCGCGGGCACTTTCAGTTCCCGGGAGCGGCCACGCAGAGGGGGGTTAAAGGGTTGGCGAGCCGCTGTAGATGACCGGTTTGGGCAGCAGCAGGAACTGGCCACCGCCAGGAACTGTGATTGAAACATCGGAGTAGAGCACTGCTGTGAAGTAAGCTCTCAGCAGTCCAAAGGCAACAGCTTACCATGGTCTCCAGAGAGCAGATTTCCAGTGTTCAGCAAGGCTTCTGGGATCTGTACACCGGGACCCCAGACACTCAGGATAAAGACATAGTATTCGACCTTGTAGTAAGTGGACATGTGATAGGTACTGTGCTTGGTCTTATTCACAGGGAAAGAGTATAGGCATTGTTCGGGAAAAAGTATCTTTCTGAGGAATTCACTCCCTTTATCTCATCCCACAGCTGCGAGTGTCTCCCGCCCTACCCGTGGATCACCCTCCCAGAGGCTTGCGCTGATCAGGCGGCGCAAAAAGAGAACCCGGGACGACATGTTCTCAGAATTGATGGTCTGTTCCCGAAAGGAGGCGGCACAGCGGAGAGAGGACGTCTCAAGGTCCGAGCGAGCAGTCAGCGAACGGGAGCAGAGGGCTGAAGCTCGCGAGGACAGGTGGCGGCAGGAAGACCAGCAGGCGACTCAAACGCTGCTGGGACTAATGAGGGAGCAAACTGACACTCTCCGGTGCCTGGTAGACGTTCTCCAGGACAGGAGACAGGAGGAAAGAGCACCTCTATATGTTATTTCCAACCGCCCTCCCCCGCCACAAAGTCCAATCCCCCCCTCACCCAAAGTCACTAGAACGAGGGGAGGCAGGGACCGTGGAAATAATCACTCCATCCCTGCAGACTGCTCCAGTAGCAGAAGGCTCTCATTTCCAAAACTGTAGATGGGTCCTTTCCTTCCCTCCAACCGCACCCCACAACAGTACCCTGCCCAGGTTTCATCTAAAAAATATGCTCCCCTTAATAAAAATGTTTGTTTTGCACAGTGCTGTTTCCCTGACTTTCTTTCACAGGACGGTTTGGTTTTGGGGGAGTGGGTAAGGGGGTTTGTTATTAGCGACGACAGGCGCCTGAACCAGGGTACAGACAGGGGGAAAGGATCAACATAAAGTCACTCTCACATTGCATGCACTGGACACACTTGTCATTCTGGGAGGGGGTTGTCTTGTTCTCTATGGGCGGGGGGGGCCCTGTGACTTTCTGGTGGGGGAGGGTGGCTGCAGATCTTTTGTGGCCGGCGATAGCCTGCATGACAGATCCATGCAGCAGGGGATCTGTGGCCGCAATCCATGGCCAAAAAATCACAAAGGCCCCACCACACACAGTTGCGAATAGGAGGGGTTGCTGGCTCCCTTGAAACAAGCAGTCCAGGACTTCGGACTGCTCTGGGAGCAGGAGCATGTCATTCCCCGAGTTTGGAAGCGTACTTTCCAACACTCCACCCGCTCCCCAATCGCGGTATGCGTCCCAGGTTAAACCCTTAACCGAGAAATCATTAATAGAGACGGTTTTAATAAACAATGTTTCCTTTATTATACTTTTAAAGCGTTGAATGAAGGGGGGGAAGGGGGTTGGTAATTGGAGAGGATAGGCAACAAAAACTGGGTAAAGAAACGGGGGCAGGTTCAGCTTCTGTTTAAACAAGTGTAACAGTCACTGGTTACCCCGCTCGCTCTGGAAGCTAGCTTTCAAAGCTTCCCGGATGCGCAGCGCGTCCCGCTGTGATCTTCTAATCGCCCTGGTGTCCGGCTGTGCGTAATCAGCAGCCAGGCAATTTGCCTCAACCTCCCACCCCGCCATAAACGTCTCCCGCTTGCTCTCACAGAGATTGTGGAGCACACAGCACGCTGCAATCACAATGGGGATATTTGTTTGGCTGAGATCGGAGCGAGTAAGTAAGCTTCTCCAACGACCTTTGAGACGGCCAAAGGCACACTCCACCACCATTCTGCACTTGCTCAGCCGG
This sequence comes from Chelydra serpentina, assembly GCA_037349315.1. Lineage (NCBI taxonomy): Eukaryota > Metazoa > Chordata > Testudines > Chelydridae > Chelydra > Chelydra serpentina. Next base: position 129,880,017 of record JBAIAC010000004.1, read on the forward strand.
TAGTTGAAGAGCTCCTTTTCAGTGTCCAGGGCTCCTGTGTATGGCTTCATGAGCCAGGGCATTAGCGGGTAGGCTGGGTCCCCGAGGATCACTATAGGCATCTCCACATCCCCAACAGTTATTTTGCGGTCCGGGAAATAAACACCCTCTTGCAGCCATCTAAACAGACCAGAGTTTTTGAAAACACGAGCATCATGAACCTTGCCCGGCCATCCGACATTGATGTTGGTAAAACGTCCTTTGTGGTCCACTAGTGCTTGCAGCACCATAGAAAAATAGCCCTTTCGGTTAATGTACTGGCTGCCCTGGTGGTCCGGTCCCAGGATAGGGATGTGTGTCCCATCAATAGCCCCGCCGCAGTTTGGGAATCCCATAGCGGAAAAGCCATCTATGATCACCTGCACGTCTCCAAGGGTCACTACCTTTGAGAGCAGCAGGTCAACGATTGCATGGGCTACCTGCATCACAGCAACCCCCACGGTAGACTTGCCCACTCCAAATTGATTCGCGACTGACCGGTAGCTGTCAGGAGTTGCAAGCTTCCACAGGGCTATGGCCACTCGCTTCTGGATAGTCAGGGCTGCTTTTTCAACTGTTGTGTTTTTCACTGTTGCACCACATGCTTCTAGCCAGTCAATTGAGTTTCTTGCAGAAAGATAGTGAGCATTTGCTGGTCTTGTTCGGAATCAGTGTTCAACTTCAGGATGAACAAGTGACAATGCACTTAACATTGGCCTCCAGTTTGTAGTGTGTGGTATCTCTTGCTTAAATAGAAAGTATGATGCGACAGCCATGTTTGTTCACATGAACTGTGTTATGTCTCCAGCATTCTTAACAGCCTCATTAACACTCACTGGTGTTGTCCTTGGTCAGTGGAGACTCAGAGTTCAGAGGTGCTTTCACATGAGTTCACCTTCCAGGTGGGGGGCAAGGAGGCACCTTGCTCATTCCTCCAGCTGCTCACTGTTCACTCTGGCCACTGTTATTCATTGTGCCACCATTCACTCCATCGTTCTGTTGCCAATGGCCCTGCGCATCACCTTCTGCTACCACCTGCCACCTTTGCGAGTTGATCTCTTGAGGTTCCACCCAGCTCTCAGCAATTTCAGCTGAGCTCTCAGTGGGGCAGGGTGACCAGATGTCCTGATTTTATAGGGACAGTCCCGATTTTTGGGTCTTTTGCTTATATAGGCTCCTATTACCCCCCACCCCTGATTTTTCACATTTGCTGTCTGGTCACCCTAAGTGGGGGAACTGCACTGCTAGTGCAGACTGGGCCATCTCTTCCACAGAAACATTGTCCCACAGCAGGTCTAAGCACTTAGACCTGATTATCAGTGATTTCAGCAGTAGTGGTCACTTAACACAACAAAAGACTATCTATGGAGCCTAATCAGCTCTATCTTTAAACAGTAGAGAGGGGCAGGTCAAATAGTACTTATGACTCAGGAAGACCATCAAGCAAAACACCTGTCCCCATCCTCTCTCTCTTGATGCCCTCAATCAGCCACAGGCTAAGTACAGCTCTACTGCCCTTTACTCATACAATAAGAATAACAACATGTAATCCTCCTCCCTCCCCGTCAGCCCGCATTCAAGTGATTTGTAACCCAACCCCAGCCAAAATCTATCACTTGGGCAAGACAGCTCTGTTTGCTGGATACCTAGGTAGATTAGGTGTCCATGTAAATACAATCTGGTCCTGAATCCTTTCTCCCCAGCCCCCAGCTCACCATTAGCTGTCAGGGAGAGCTCATTTAGAGTTTGCTTACAAATCATGTGAAATTATTAGGTTGGCCAACGTCACCGAAATGAATGCACCGACATTGTCATAAAAAACAACAGCTGTATAAGGAAGGAAGGAAGCTCAAATCTATTATACTTTTTCAGATACATGTATTCTATCATACACTTTATATGCTTTTAAAGTGTGTATTAATGTTTCAATTTAAATTCACATTTCCAATCAGCAAATTGGCAACACTGCATGTAACTAGTTCACAAAACTGGGGGAGGAGGAGGCTTGGAGAAATGCAGGGTGTGTGTGTGTAAGGAAATCCCTGGCTGGGACCTTAGCTTGTGACATGATTTGGGATGGACAAGTCTGCCCCTAGCTATATGGTGTTTAAACTGAGTTCAGCTAGGACGTGCTTCCCTAAGTGGGGTCTGAGAAACAGTCCCTGACTGCAACAACAGCCTTGGGGACCCGTTTACAGCCAGTGCAACACCATTGCGTGGGAAGGAGCTGCTGCCCCCCTCTCTGTTCTGGGTGACAGAAAGCTATGGGCACGGAGTGGGGGAGCGCACACAGGGCAACTGCATTGCGACTGGACCCCGGACACAGATCTGTGTGTGTGTGGGGCGGGGGTGCCTGGGGTGTGTGTGTAAAACTGGGGGCGGGGGAATCCCAGCTCGGGCCGGAGGGTGGCGGCGAGTCCCCGTCACGGGGGCGGGGCCGGCGGGGCCCTTGTTCCGGGGAGCAGAGACGGAACTCGCTGGCCTGGGCGGCTGTAGGGCCCTGGAAGCACCGACCCGCCCCACCTTCACCCCGGCGGCCCTGCGCGGGGCTGTGGGCTGGCTCCTGCCGCCCCGCCCCGCCACTGGGGCTGGAGCCGCCGCCTCCCGCGGCGCGTCCGCCTCAGCCGCGCCGATGCCACGTGGGAGGCGGAGGAGCCGCCGCCGGCGCCGGCCTGGAGCCCCGGGCCCCCCCCAGGCGCAGGGGGCGCCGCTGGCCGGGCGCCGAGAGGCGGGGGGCTCCCGGGAGCGGGCGGGGGCCGGCCTGCCCCGCTGGGCCGCGCGGGGGGAGATGCTCGGCGGCGCCCAGGGGGAGCTGGGCCTAGCCGGGCTGCTCCCGGCCCCGCCCGGTAGCGCGGCGGGGCCCGCCGGGGTCTCCCACCCGTGGGCCGCCCCCGCCCCGCTCCTCGCCCCGCTCCTGGCCCCGCCGGCCCCCCGGGCGCAGGGCAGCGGCCTGCCCGCCGCGCTGGGCATCTTCCGGGAGCTGGCCGGGCTGGCGCGGGAGCCGGGGCCCGGGGGCAGCCGGGTGGGGGCGGCGCCGCGGCTGAGGACCGTGTACGTGAACCCCAGGTGGCTGGAGCGGCAGGCGGCCTTGGCGGCGGCCCCGGAAGGCCCGGTCGGGCCCCAGGGCCCGGAGGCTGCGAGTGGCTCGCCGGGGCCACCGCCCGCCACCCAGGGGGAGCCCTGCCCGGAGGCAGCGAGTCCCTACGTGGGGCTGCGGAGGCCCCTGGGCTACCAGCTGGCGAAGGCCACTAAGGAGCAGATCTGGCGGGGGGAGTTCATTGACCTGTTCTCCTTGCTCCACACAGAGCTGGCCCCGGAGCACGAGCCTGGCCAGGGGCTGGGGGACACGCTGGACCAGTGGGTCTCCGCCTTCCTGGTGTACGCCAGCGTGCTGTGCGAGAAGCACCCCCAGAGGTGTGGGGCCATGTTCAAATACCTGGATGTCATCCGCAAATTCCACGCCACCTACGGCGGCACTTCCTGGCTGCACTACGACGAGGACTTCAGGCGGCTTGCTGCTAAGGACCCCACCATGGCCTGGGGGGATGTGGACTTGGATCTCTGGATGAAGTGGATGGCCCCGTTGAAGCCATCGTCAACCAGGCAGCCGCAGGCTGTGGGTGACCAGCAGGCTCCACTGAGGCCTCAAAATCCCAGGACGGATGATAAAAGTCAGGTGTGCCGGGCTTGCAACAGTGGCACGTGCTCCCACACTGTCTGCACATTAAAGCAGAAATGTCCAAGGTGCCAGGGGCACCAGGGTGCTGCCCATGCATGCTCTGCATCCAAAGGGGAAGAGGAAGGAGGGCACAGACCACAGAAAACAGAAGAGCAGCAATGCTCAGAATGTCACTCGAGTTGAGACAGGGTCTCACTCCTAATAGTCTAGAGATTTTCAAACAGATACAGATTATTTGGCTAAAAAAGTCAACTATGGATTCTTAGTTGACTGATGCACAATGGTTTAGGGTGTAAACAAATCTCCAGCAGGTTAGGACAGAACACATATTACAAAATGTGTTCCCTACTTGTATTATTTTTTTGGACATGCTATTACCCAACAGAAATTAATTATCGATACTGTTGTAATGTTAAGGCCCCCCAACAATCTGTTTTTCCTCTTTGTAAAGAATATGTTGCTTCCCAAGAAATGGCAGGTGGGCGGGAAAGAAAACCAGGATAATTGACCTCTTCTCTAATTGTCTTAAATATGTTCCTAATGATAGTTATTCATATACAAAACAGAATGTGTATGAGATTTTGCTGTTGTCATTTTGGGAGGATTTGGCATCTGCAGGCGGGGTGAAAGATAAAAGCTGGACAACGATGCACGTCAGTGCAAGTGAGATAAACCAGAGTTTTGGTGGGCACAGTTTGCACCATTGCTAACGAATAGAGGATTCAGGTCAAACTCAGAATTCAACAGATTAAATCCACAAGAGTTTTAGCCTGCCTTGTGCAAAAGCACAAGAAGAAGGCCTTGTCTGCATTATGGAGTTGCCATTATTACAGTCATCAGTGTAACTGGACTGGTGCAACCCCTAAGGTACATCTGGTGGAGTTTATTTCATTTGAAGAAGGAAGGAGCTCTTCCACCAGTACATACAGCAGCTCTGTGAACACGAGGGGTTGCACCTGTCCAGTTATAATAATGACTGTAATGAAAGCAAATCCCCAATATATACAAGGTCAAAGACTGAATATTGAGTCTCAGGTAAAATATATGCTAGTTGAAAGGCTTTGTTAATGCATTCGCTATTATTTTTTTTTAATTGTTTTGAGGACCCTAGGATGCAAACTAATTTTTGATGCGTCCTTTTGGATTCTTGCTATTCTACGTTATATTTTATAGTGACTGGCACAGAGCTGTTAAAGGATTGGACTGTACTAGCGTGATCTGGAAATACATAACTTTTCTAGGAGAATTGCAAGTATTTAATCAGTCACACTAAGTCCTGTGTTTTGTACCATATCAAAATTGGTTTGTCTGAGCCAACTGCAAAAACAGTAGAAACGAGTACCATAGAATGTGTACCAAATAACAAATACTATAATAGCTCCCAGTGCAGCTATTGTGGCATTAGTACATTTTTGTAATGATAATACTCTATGCTTATGCAATTTGTTCTGACATCTCTCTTTAGACTTCTCATTTCTGAAATGTAGCAGATCAGTTTTTACTTCACTGCAGATCTTACCATGTGAGTACTCTAAATATAACATGTTAGACATATTTTTCATCCTGTTAGAGATTGGATTTGCAGTTTGTAATCTTAATCAGACTCTTAATTCTGTTTAGGTTATTCGGATTATTAGTACTGGGTCTGGAACAGCTCTTATATTAAGCACCAGAGGACTTGATCCTCTTCCTATTGAAGTCAGTGGCAAAACTCCCTCTGATTTCAACAGGAATAGGATTGGGCTCAAATTTGCAGTGTTTTCCTAAGAATTTGAGGAAGCTGTCAGAACTTACTAGCATATACAAAAGTGTTAAATGTGTGTGGGAGGGTTCTCTTAAATGGGTTCAGATAAACAGTTTGCTTGTATTTTACAGTAAGGGCTTGTCTAAAAAACTGTATCCACCTTAACTATAATGGTGGTTAACTCTACCAGTGTAGTTAAAGCAGTATAGCTGCCCCTAGCATGGATGCAGTTGTATTGGTATAAAAGATAGATCTTATACCAGTGTAGTTTCCCATATGGAAATAATCTCTCATACCGCTATAACTACATCCAGACTGGAGCACATACAGGTATAACTATTTCAATTAAAAAAAAAAAAAATTTGCATTCCTAACTGAAATAGCTAGGCCAGGATATCTGTTATAGACCAGACCTAATTTAAAGTGAGGCTTCTATGGCATGGCACGGCACTGATGGAGGCACAAAAATGTGGTGGGATTGCTTTCCTTATGGGTGACCTGCAAAGGAAAACATTTCTTTTCCTGAGCTATTTATTGCTCCTTTATGATGTATAAAGATGGTCTCCAAGAAATAAAAGTTGTTGTCCGTGCTGGAAGACTATAGAACTAAATGGAATAGTAACATCACATTAAGCTTAAATCTTTTTCATTCTTGAATCCGAGAAGGGGATGCTGTCTTCACACAGGGAGCTTTTCTCCCAGCTGTTTGAATTGTTTGAATATTTCTATTCATTTTTTTGTTTCATAAAAATAAAACAATAAACAATTCAGTTTTAAGCAGTGTGACTAAACATTCTTTCCTTTTACAATTAAAGTTTGTGAAAACTACATCTTAGATTTCAGTCTCTTGTAATGTTTTATCCCTCCCGGTTCTCCTGTTCTACAGAATGTTGATCACAGCTAGAACAAAATCAAGACTTGATATTTCTAATGTAAAAATTAGAAGAACTTAAAAAAAACAAATACCAAAATGCTAGAGGCACTCTTTACTTCATAAAGAAGCAATCAAGAAACAATTTTTAAGGGCTGGGACGAGAAATGATATTTTGGTTTTGGACTTGATAGTTGGCATCAGTGTGTCATCTGAGACAAATTCTTGAAAGTTTTATGTCTAGATTAATTTTAGGTAACTTTCAATTTTTTTTATACCACATTCAAGGAGAAAGCTAGTTGGAAGGGCAGTCCAACTAAATTGGTGAGTTACATACTATAACTGACTTAACTCTAAATTTTAAATGTGTGTGCATTTGTTAAATATAGAATTTTTTATAGGTACCAACAGCCTGACACCATTGTTGTCTAAGTGGAGCTCAGGTATTGTAATGCATCCATTTACCTCTGCTTATGCCGCATTGCATGCTCTGCTAAAGAAGACTTAGGAGACTCATTTTACCCAACCAGCAGTTGTAGCAATGGACTACAATCAAGCCAGTTTGTTGGACAGTAGGAATACTTGCAGTGCAGCATTTGGCACAGACTATCCAAAGAGGGCTAAGATTCAGGAGGGTGAATGAGTTGAACTGCCTTTGAATGAAGTCTGAAACAACTTCCAGAAAGGGAACCCTACTCTAAAATGCTACATAGAAAATATAAGTTAAAGTGAATATTGTAATTACCAGATTGTCCCTTCTCATTCAAGCAAACTATTTTGTACTGTTCTGGGTCCTTAAAAGATCACACCTGAATATTTCAAAATCTGTGTACTACACTTTTATTTTAAAAAGATTTCAAATATTTGTCTTTATTAACTTTGCCATTTCACAAAGAATATCTGCAACAACATGTACTGAGTTGAAATAATATCCTACATTCAATAGATCAGCAGCTGTTGACAGTTGTTTTATAAGATTCATAAATTTCCTCTTTCCTCTGGGGGGGGGGGGGAAAGCATTAATTTCCATTGGCACCTTCAAAAAAGCCATAGGGGAGTTATACATACCTAGCTTCTTCACCATACATAGAGATGACAAATTATTCTTTCATACATCCTGATAACCTGATATTTACAACGCTAGATATGCTATGAATGGTTATTGTCTGGTGCCAATGAAAGTTAGATTAGATGGATCATGGCTTAATTATTTTGGTTTTTTTCCCGGTGTTGTTTTCTCTCCCTCTCACCTCACACACCAGGGCATATGATCAAGGTGATAGTATTAGGTAACAGAAAATCAACCATCATCTGTTCTATTTTTCCATTTTTGGTTGTCACAATATTATGCACTAACTTGAAATGTTTGTAAATTCATATTAAAAATGTTTGAGACTCATCTAAATAAATTTTTTTTTATAAAAATGTCATGCTTAACTTTTAGCTTTAGACTCATTTTTTGTTCTCCCATGCACTGCCATGTCCCCTTTAATTGCCTTCTTGCTTCCATGTCCCTGTGTGTGCCTCTTGCACCCTTTTTATTTTTGTTTTTTCATTGTGATGGTGCAGCAGAACCTTTTTGTGCATGGAAGAAAATTTGACTAGTATCATCGGCAGAAAATACTTTGGCCATGGAGCTATTGGTTTCCTTGGAAATTGGCTGTGTGTTTTACAAGGGTTTCCTGAGTGCAGTAACTGTTCTGGGGACAGATTATCAGCAGGGATAAATTCACCTAATTCCATTGATTTCAGTGGAGCGGTGATAGTTAATACCACCTGCCGATCTACCTCCTGTCATCCAGAAGTTGGTATGGCTTATAGTTATGCTTGGATAATTCATGCTGTTCTTGAGACAAGAATACTTTGAAAGTCCCAAAACAGGGCCTCCACAAGTACTCCGGTAGTCAGTGGACCACCTAGTACTGTAAAATGCAATTGGTAATTTTATAACTCAGACCGAACAGGCTTGTTTTAATTAAATGCATTGTCCAGGTGCTGAGGATTATCATATTTTTCTGTTCTTTATCCTCCTTTTCTTCCTGCTTGTGTTAAAATTCCTCTACTCAGCATTCATGTTGTCTCCCAACCATTGCTACTGCTGCAGGTGCTGACTGGGGAAAATGGTTGTTAACATTGGTGCCATTGTGATGGGATCCCTGGGGTGAAGCCTGGGATTGTGGGACTGTGCCCCCTTAATTCTCCCGCCTGGGCTGTCTCTCACAATGCCTTGCTAGTGGCCAGCAGCAAACCCCTTCAGGCGCTGTGCTCACTCAGCACGACAGCATGTAGAGCCCTATATCCAGCTATATTGCATGAATGCTCCCAGAGCCACTCATGAATCGCACAGAAAGGCATCAGAGCCAAATCCCCCTGCCCCAGCTTCCAGCACTGTACCCCAGGAATAAGCCAACTGTTCAAGATGAGTAGTGAAAATTTATTAATTGGTTCACTTCATCAATAGAAAGTGGATATACACCAGTTTTTGCAAAATCTGAGCAGATTTGCCATGCACTTCATACAAACTAACTGGTAGAGAGAAACAGTTAAACAAATGTATTGACTCTAAAAGATAGATTTTAAGTGATAGGAAAAAGAGTTAGTTACCAAAAGAAATAAAATATAAGCACCCAGTCTAAACTCTCAACCCTATTAGACTGGGTAGCAACTAGATTACACAGTTTTTTCTCACCCCACTGGATATTGCAGTCTTTAATATACAGATTTGTCCCTTAAATCTGGGCCAGTCTCCTTTGTTAGAGTCTTCAGTCGTCTCAGTGTCTTTGTTGCTTGCAGCATAGGTGGGGGCAGAAGAAAAAGCCAAGCATGTGGCCACTGTGTCTCTTTTATACCCTCAGTCCATGTGCTTTTAAAACACAAGTTCAGACATGTCTGGGTGGGCATTGCTGAGTCCAGGCAAGGTTGAGCAATTCACCTGGTGTGGCCTCGTGCGGGTGAGTCATTGAATTGTATGTAGGTTCCTTGCAGGACAATGGCTGTTGATGGGTTGTTTCACACCCTGGCCAGGTGTTGGTTGGTTACTTTCCTTGTTGTTGCCTCTGGGGAGCTAATATTTGGCTGAATCCCCAACTTACAGAATGTTTTAGTGACAACCATACAACATAATTCTCATAACGTCATATGAATTAATAATATAGATAGAGAAATGACTTTCAGCAGATCATAACCTTTCCCCTGATACCTTACAAGGCATGCTTTAGATGCAAGATCACAATCATATATAAATGAGGAATATGGGGGTTACAGGGTGCACCCCCAAGATATAGAATGTCGCAGTTATCATCAGTGGCACTTCTGCTGGAGAAGCACTGTGTAAGAACCGCACAGGTGTTCCTCCAGGGGTTATGGAAAACACACAGCCTTACTGCTGCCTCTGAACTTAACTGTCTCCAGTATTTGTTTTCCCCTGAACTTGCTTAACTCAGCCCTCACAGCCTCCTATTATCCTCAACAGTTGGTTACTTATATTGCTCACCTTGATGAGCCTGGTCAGCTATTCTTTGTTGGACAGGCAGGTAATGATAGGCACTTCTAGTAACTCCTATTCTGTCCATGGGAATGACTGGCCTTTTCCCTTATGAACACTGAAGTCACCATGCCTTTGGTTAGTAATCATCCCCCAGTTGTTTGCACAGCATTTTTTTCTTTGCCAAGTTTCACCCAATATGATGGAATCTCTAGTTGGAAATACTTTAAAATGCTCGGGACCTCAGTTTGCATTAACTGACTTGCTTGGGAGAATCAGCTCCATTACAGCGTTACGGGATTCTGAAGTAGTCGAGCAGGCCCCAGGGTGTGTACTGCTTGAGATAACTCCAAATAGTTTTTCTGATTTCTGGCAAGATAGAGCACTTGTTTTCACAGATGTGCTTTTCAGGGTCCTGGTTTGACATTGGTTGTTGTTGCAAAGGGCAAATTAAAAACACTGAAAATAGAAAAAGTGCCAGATGCAACATGACTCTGACAACGCCATGCCTCTTGTGTCTCTTCTGTAGCATAGAACAGAGGAGAATTAAGATAGCTAAAGGGATTTTTCTTTGAGCTAGCTGATAGTGTCAATTGGCTAAAAGAGTGAGGTTACAGTAAAGGCAGCATCAATTTAATGGAGTTTCTTCACCTTTAGTAACTTCTACCCAAAGTATTTGAAATTAATTTTGAGCATTTGAAAAATGAAATATTGACATTATCCTGACCTGACTGATAAGGTGACTTGTCTTATCCTCTCTTTAGCTGAATGAGCTGTATCTGGAGAAACCTCTGCTCACCAAACACTTGACTCTAGCAAAGTGATAACCTTTGAGCTCCAAATTGTGGGGGTGGGGAGAGGACCATATATAATTTAGATGTGGCTTCTACTGCTACTCTAAAGTGCTCTTTTTTCTTTCACACTGGCGCACTTGGCTTGTTTTGTGTTAGGGCCAGCAGTTCAGGTGTCAGCTGAAAAGGTGCCAAGTTTAAGCTTCGCTATCCCTGCTTTTGCGCTAGTACTTTGAGATGTTGTATAGTGCTCTTCTTTCCTGTAAGGGATCTAGACCTTGCATTATATGATTTTGCCAGTCAGGGTAGAAAATTATATATAGGGCTAGATTCCATTCCTCCTCACATGAGTAAGTGTTTATAGGTTTGGACCTTAGTCAGTAAAGCAAAGCATCACAAAGCCTGCAAAGCATTAGTCAAGCCAAATAAAACATCCATCTTTAGTGTATGTATTGGCATCAGACTAATCTCCTTTTGGGGCATAACACATTTCCATTTGGTATTCATTTTTTTTCCTCCTGGAAAATACTGTTTATCACAGAACTAATAGCTTCTTGCTGTCCTGCACGTTAGTGGGCATTTAGCAAAGGCACAGGTGAGATTTTTAAAAATGGGACTTCTTTAATAATTTTCTTTAAATTGGGCTGTTTTCTATTTTTGATCTTTGTTTAATGAACACTTTCCGCATCTCATGCCCCAGCACAATATTGCCATGTTAGAGTTTCTAGCATAGCAGGGGAATGTTTACATCCCAACAGAATCTGGTTGTTGTTTTTTCCCCCATTGCAAACAGTTGTAGCCATAGAATGCCTTCCACTTAATTCAACTGTTATACCAATATTCAGTTTCACATTCAGTCACACACACACACACACACACAGGTTCTGCATAGATGTCATAGTTACCAGCCTAGAAGTTGCTCATGCCAAGTTACTGGCCAGGTAACCTGGGCATGAGGGTGGAGCCGAGTCCTTGTCAGATTCATCTGATGCTCCTGGAGGTTGGTTGCAGAACCAGACTCAAAGTCCTCAGTGTGTAGAAGCCATTCTTATAGGAATTATTTCCTATGTTAGTCTATGGGAACTGTTTCATCTTGCTGTTGCTAACTCAATCAGCAGATGGCACATTTCTGATGTTTGTGCTGTCAGATGTTATCTTGTTTTTCCCATCCTTTGAGATGGTCGGGTGGATCCCAGTTTATCCTCCGGGAGATGTTGTCTGGTTGTTCCCACTTGATGCCGCCTTCAGCCGATGGTCACTGAATTCCTAGGCTGGCACCTCCCTGCTCATTCATTCATGTACACCAAGCATTCATCAGCAGACATACTGTCTCCACCACTTTCGGGGTGTGTACTAATTTATTTGAGACTCCCTGCCCTTTGAGGGTGGGGGTCTTTCTATGCTGTTTCTAGGTACAAAGCATGCATAAAGAACAAAGTCAAATAACTTGTTTGCACGTTTCTCATAGCAATACAGTATCTTTCTGAGAACAGATACAATCAGTGGTTTACACATACAGTAGCTTATAAGTTTTAACAGGAGACCCAAGAGATCTTTTTACTTGGTAATGCTATGAGGTTTAAATTGTGGGGGACAAATTATGGGTAGTTATTTTCACTTGGGGAATCACTGCCAGTACCTTCTTTAATATCCCTACACAACCACTGTTTAATTTGATTCTCAATTTAAATTCTATTTAGAGGCTCTGGAATGAACTAATATATTTTAAAATAAGACTTCTACCTTGTTTAGGTGAATTACTTTAAACTAGTAGTGGTGGATAATTCAGTCAGGATGTGGAAAATGTCCTTTGCCATTTAACAAAATTAACAAAACATACCAAAATTCTAGAGATTCAGTATGTAAGAATGACCTGTGCGGTAATAATACAACTAAAAGTTGTGGTACTGATGTTTGTTGAGGGGCATACTTGCCCCCATATCATCCTCTGCTGCCTGAGTGCGGTACTGCAGGAATTCCCTGCTTCAGTTTCCTTTCCCAAAGTAGGTCTCCTCTGCTCTCCACCCGCCTGTGTGTTGGAGATGTGCCTGAGCCCTAGGGCCAAGTCACAAACAAAACTTAACCCCTTCTACAGTAGCAAAAATACAAACAAGCGAAAGATTCTTCTGACCTTTGGGACATCTCTTCAGCCCACCCTCTGGGCCCACTTCTGAGCCCCTTTCTAGGCTACTATTAAGAGTCTCTCTGACTCCGGGCTAGAGAATTTAGCCCCCAGGCTGGTTTCCCTAGTGCACTCCGTTCATTGTCTTGCTCTAGTAAAGGGCATTGGGCCCCAAGTTGATTCCCCGGAGTACCCTCCTGCAGACCATAGCTCAGTATCTCCCACAAGAGCCTATCCACTGCCTCTGCTTCTAACCCCTGACTGAGCGCTCTCTTTTTTTAAGGCCTAGGTCTCCATTAAACTATCACCTGACCCCCATAGCTCTACCTCTCAGGCTGGGAAGTAGTAGCTAATTAATTATAGGCCAGGAGTGCCTGGCACTTCTCCCTTTAAAGGGACTGGTCACCCTGAGACAATGTTATACGTTCTAACCATCAGCTATTCATGCTATGAGATGCACCCAGCTGCTCATGAACAAAACATGGTTAATTTTGTATTTTAATCAAAAGTTCAGCTAGTAGTGAAATCTTGGGGGTAAACTTCCAAGGATCCGCTTTGAGAAATTCATCCCTTAGAGATCTCTCTGTGGAAAAGGCCATAGGGCCTGCCCCAAATTTGGAGGGCTCCATGGATCTGTGTGGAGGCCTACTGTCTCTGCACTGAACCTAGGCCCTGGTATTACCCCCTCTAGCTCCATGGCAGTATGGCTACATTGGATTGCACTATCTCTTACATATAGTTACCCTTGGGGAGGAGAGACCTTCATGGAATGGATAGTACAGTCCAAGCCTACTTGTAAGAGCATAAACATAAGAACGGCCATATTGGGTCAAACCAATGGTCCATATAGCCCAGTATCCTGTCTTGTGACAGTGACTGTTGCCAGAGACTTCAGAGGGAATGAGTAGAAAAGGGCATTTATTAAGTGATCTGGTCCCCGTCATCAAGTCCACGCTTCTGGTAGTCAGAGGTTTAGAGACACCAAGAGCATGGGGTTGCACAACTCGCCATTAAACTCTTGTACTAGCTGTAAATATGCAGAGATTGATTTAAAACCTAAAGCAGGAATTTTTATCCCTTTCAAAACTTTATTCTTATTGTGAAATTGTAAGTATCCAATTTGTCTTTGAAGCATCCTGGATTCTTGGCCTTGTGGTGCTCCTAGCGACAACATGCTGCTCACGCTGGCACTTGTGGGAAAACTTTTGTCTTTTGAAGGGGGAGGGCGGTTAACATCTCTGAAAGACAAAAGTTGTCATTCAATTGCCAGTGTAGACATAGCCTCAGAGAGAGACAGTTCTGAGTCACAATTCCTCCCGTTCCCTCCCAGGGTGAGAGGGTGAGGTTGTACATTACTTACAGGGTAAGCTCTTTGGGGTAGGAACAGGCTTTTTGTGCTATGTTTTTACATCACTTAGCACAGTGGAGTTCTAGTCCATGACTTGGGCTCCTAGGCACTACAGTAACCGAACAGACTGAAACGTTAAGGAGAATGTTTGTTGCAGGAAAAGGGTGTGGCTCTTTCTTAATATGAAGACGTAGCATTGTAGGCCGAGTCTTACAGTTTACAACATGCAGGCATACTACTGTAACCGTGCACAGCCCTATTGGGGCTTTCCATAGGCACAGGAGTCCACCCATGCATTGTAAATTGCAGGAGTAGGGTCTTATTGTCTGATATCCAGGAAGCCATCTCGGGATGAAAGATCAGCGGGTTTAATTTACCCTTGTCCTAGGCCATTACCCTCTGACTCCACTGAGGATTACCAAAAGAAACGACACCATCTGCTCAGGAAACTCCCTGAAGAAGCACAGGAACAAATCTACACTGACACACGCTTAGAGCCCCGACCAGGGGTATTCTATATGCTACCCCAAATCCATAAACCTGGGAATCCTGGATGCCCCATCATCTCAGGCACTGGCACCCTGACAGCAGGATTATCTGGTTATGTAGACTCTCTCCTCAGGCCCTATGCTACCAGCACTCCCAGCTATCTTTGAGACACCACTGCCTTCCTGAGGAAACTACAATCCTTTGGTGATCTTCCAGAAAACACCATCCAACCCACTAAGGATGTAGAAGCCCTCTACACCAACATTCCACACAAAGATGGACTACAAGCCGTCGGGAATAGCATCCCCAATACTATCACAGCAAACCCGGTGGCTGAACTTTGTGACTTTGTCCACACCCACAACTATTTCAGATTTGGGGACAATTTATACCTTCAAGTCAGCGGGACTGCTATGGGTACCTGCATGGGCCCACAGTATGCCAACATTTTTATGGCTGACTTAGAACAATGCTTCCTCAGCTCTTGTCCCCTAATGCCCCTACTCTACTTGCACTACATTGATGACATCTTCATCATCTGGACCCATGGGAAGGAGGCCCTTGAGGAATTCCACTAGGCTTTCAACAATTTCCACCCCACCATCAACCTCAGCCTGGACCAGTCCACACAAGAGGTCCACTTCCGAGATACTACAGTGCTAATAAGTGATGGTCACATAAACACCACCCTATACCGGAAACCTACTCACCGCTATACTTACCTACATGCCTCCAGGTTCCATCCAGGACACATCACATGATCCATTGTCTACAGCCAATCTCTAAGATACAACCACATTTGCTTCAATCCCTCAGACAGAGACAAACACCTACAGGATCTCTATCAAGTGTTCTTAAAACTACAATACCCACCTGGTGAAGTGAAGAAACAGATTGACAGAGCCAGAAGGGTACCCAGAAGTCACCTACTACAAGACAGGCCCAACAAAGAAAGTAATAGAACGACACTAGCCGTCATCTACAGCCCCCATCTAAAACCTCTCCAGTGCATCATAAAGGATCTACAACCTATCCTGAAGGACTATCCCTCACTCTCACAGACCTTGGAAGACAGGCCAGTCCTCGCTTACAGACAGCCCTCCAACCTGAAGCAAATACTCACCAATAACTACACACCACACAACAAAAACACCAACCCAGGAACCAAACCCTGCAACAAACCCCGGTGCCAACTCTGTCCACATATCTATTCAAGGGACACCTAACCACATCAGCCACACCATCAGGGGCTCATTCATCAGCACATCTACCAATGTGATATGTGCCAGCAATGCCCCTCTGCCATGTACATTTGCCAAACCGGACAGTCTCTACGCAAAAGAATAGATGGACACAAATCTGACATTAGGAATTATAACATTCAAAAATCAGTAGGAGAACACTTCAGTCTCCCTGGTCACTCAATAACAGACCTAAAAGTGGCAATTCAACAAAAAAACTTCAAAAACAGACTCCAACATGAAACTGTAGAACTGGAATTAATTTGCAAACTAAACATCATCAAATTAGGCCTGAATAAAGACTAGGAGTGGTTGGGTCATTACAAAACCTAAACCTAATTTTCCCCATACTAATTTCCCCCTACTGTTACTCACATCTACTTGTCAACTGTTTGAAATGGGCCACTCTAGTTACCACTACAAAAGTGATTTTTCCTCCATTAGTATCCTACTGTTAACTGAGTTGGCTTGTTAGACTGACCTCCCACTCGGTAAGGCAACTCCCATCCTTTCATGTGCTGTGTATTTATACCTGCTACTGTATTTTCCACTCCATGCATCTGATGAAGTGGGTTCTAGCCCACAAAAGCTTATGCCCAAATAAATTTGTTAGTCTCTAAGGTGCCACAAGGACTTATTGTCCTTGCCTTAACTGTGATGATGACTAAAATCACTGGTGGCTTTGAGAAACTACTGTCTGTAGTTGTGAGGAGCTGAGAACATTCCACTTTGGTATGTTCCTTTCCCTCTCACAAATATATAGGACTATACATTAAGTTTAAATAAATAAACGTTTTTAATTATTTGAGCAAAGAAAAGGTCTTAATATCCAAACAACTATTTTTCCTGTGTATGTAATTCAGAAATGTCCCACTGGAGTTTCCTCATGCTTACTCATACTTTATTTCTAGAGTAATATCAGAGCTAAATGCCATTTAGAAGTTCTATCCAAAATGCAGCCTCCCTTGATGTCAGGCTCTTAGCGGAACAGGATGTGTTTCGTTTGCTGGTTGCATCACTAGTGACAGGTCTTCACAGTCTTAAATTACATTTTGGGCAAGCACCAACTGAACTGCATTGTGTGCCATAGATTTAGTATCACTGCTGTAGATACGTGTGCCGTAAATTAAGCTTCCAGGATTTGTTATGCTAAACTAGATCATTTGAAAGTGGATGACAAAATAGATCATAGACAGTTTCTAAGAGCGGGAATCGTTTGAATACTCTCTTGCTGCACATCATCCTAGTATCCTAGAAAGACTTTCCACTGCCAGAAAAATGTTTATTGCATTTTAAAACAGGATACATCTTTCTAACTGTATGTGTTCACGTTGGTATCAATTAGGTTTATATTTAGTATGTAGAAAACTTTCTTACCTGGGTAGCAAAAGTCATCATGTCCTGCTGAGCCAATAATGTAACTTCTCTTTGCCACGGTTAGATCTCATAATGCACTGTAGCTCAAAATAAATACTGAGTACTTTTATTGTGCAGAATCGTAATAGATAATTTTTGTGTTAGGAAAACATATCAGCATGTTTAATAGATTGTAGTTCTTGGCAAAAAAAATAGTTGGAACTTGCTGCGGTTTTGAATTGTGAGAATTCTATCTGAGAATAGCCATCTCCCCTGGGAAAAAGACAGGAAGGGATAAATGAAATAAATAAGAGAATTGGAATGGAAATCATGAGTTATCAGCAACCCAAAGTGGAAAGTGGAATGCAACTGTTTATCTTAGAATGCGTGCATGCAGTAGACATACATCTCAAATCTAGAGACAGCATACACACAATCTGTCCATTCTTTCCATCAACTACCTTTATGCCATTATCTAACTAAAAAATTAACATTTTTATTTTCAGACAGCACAAATACTTTAATAGGATGATATATTTTGTACTGTATAACTAATGGGAGATAAACTGTAGTGATATATTTAGGTGGTTAAATTTGATGGATTGCTAATTTTGATTCTTTCCACACCTCCCCTTAAATTACATGCTGACTAGCTGGTTATTTTGTTGTCTAGTGGAAAATATACAAACTTGATAATTTTGCTGTTTGATTTATTCTCTAATTTAATACATTCACTGTTATAGTTAATCAATACATGGACAGCTTCTGATACTTGTGAAAAATAGGCTTAAGAGATTCTGAGTATAAGTGAAGAAGAGTTAGATATTTAGGACCAGCTCCTGGTCCATGAAAAGTCTCCTTTGTGCTGTTCAGAGGTTGGATGAGGATTAATTTAGGGCTTGTCTACACTTACAGCACTGTTCTGGTGCAGCTGCGCCACTGTAGCGCTTAGTGAAGACTCTGCCTACACCGATGGGAGAGCTTCTACAAACATCGAACAAAAAGGTCAGCCCCTACCTCAAAGAGTTTACAATCTAATCTTAGACAGCCTTGTCTTGTGTCTGCATTGTACCACAGAGGGCCAGCCAGTAGTGGCACCAGGGTTTTTGCCGCCCTAGGCGGCAGCGCTCCGCCGTAATCGGTGGCGCTTCGGCAGCAGCTCCTTTGAAGCTGCGTTCTCGGCGGTGTTTCGGTGGCCGCTTTTGTTGCCGCTGAATCACTGCCTGAAAATGAGTCGCTCCCGAATGCTGCCCAGGGTGGCGAAATGCTGCCCCCCCAAATTCTGCCACCCTAGATGACCACCTAGGGTCACCTAGTGGAAGTGCCAGCCCTGGGGCCAGCACTTGCTGGAACCCACTTACTTGTACAAATAGCGCTTGCAAACATTTGCTGATATTTTATCAGCATCAAATTCTTGCACAGTAAATTTCTAATACATTTGTAGTAACTTATCCATGTCTCAGAGGAATACTTCCTATGAATTTATTGCCAGGAGCATGTGTGTGGGCACTGGTGACTGTATGGAATGATGAGGTAATGCAATCTCATCTGAACTCTCTCATATGGAACATCCTGGTCTACAGCACCTTGATAAACAGAGCCCCACTTGGTCTGGCAAGCTCTTACATTTCAGAAGGCAGTCTAGAGAAACTCACACCAAGAACAACAAGAAGAACAAAAGAAGCATACAGCAACTTTGTGAAGGGTTTTATTTTTTGTTTTAAATGAACGTCATCAGATACAAATCTCTGAAGTACAACACTGAGATGCAAACTCAGACAATATTCAGATTTGAAACTAGACAAAAAAGTCTATGATGGTGGGTCCAACATGTCACAGTAATGAGACGGGGGACAAACCAAAACCCAGCTCCAAACACCTCCCATATTTTGAGGGATTTGATATCCATAATCTAGGAATCATCTCTACCAATAGTGTATTAGACATTTGCTTTACACTGGGCTCTCCTTAGGGGCTAGGTGTTGGTCCGATTAAAGGTATCACATCACATCTTCCTTCTGTATTCTTTCAAGAAGTAATACAGGAACAAAAGCACAATCCTGTTGAATTGCTCTATATAAAGAAAGCATTATTAAAGAAATCTCATTTTAAGGTTAATTTAAAAGCTGACACTTTTAAAATCTCAGTCCTAATGTCTGATTTATGACATTACACTGCAGGATCAGGTAGTTGTATAACATTTTACTTGTGGAAAATAAAATTAATATAGTTCTCTTAATAAATGCTGGAGCACTTTACTATTTGTACTTTAAAAGCTACTTAAATTACCAAATCTATTGCTGAATAGTTTTAAACTACAGCTATTTTTTAAATAAACTGGGCAGCTCCTCAGCTGAGGTATGATCCAAAGCCCAGTGAAGTTAATGGGAGTTTTTCCATTGACTTCAGTGTGCATTGGATCAGGTCCTTGGTATAAACTGGCATAGCTCCATTGCCTGAGTATCTAGCCTGTTGTCTTTAGTAACTCATGCAATAAACAGCACTTTTCCAAGGGCCCAAAGAGTGAGTTCATCAACCTTGTCAGTACCAGGTTAAGGTCACATGATTAAAGGGTTATTTGATCATTGGGAAGATGTTAACCAGATCTTTCAGGAACCTTTGGTTGTGGGATAACTGAAAATAATAAAACTATCCACTAGCAAACACTAAAATGGCAGACAGAGGCACCTTGAAAGAATAGGAGGAGAGACTGAGATTCTTTTAGTCCAAATAATTAGTCCAAAACAGATGATAAGGGAACAAGATTGGAGATGGATAAAAATGTATGGTCAGCAGATAACTATTTCTGAAGGTAACCAGAAGCCAGTGGGCTAGCATATCAGCCCATGTGCCAAAGAACATGCTCCAGAAATAGAATGTCAGTCTCCTTTGTTTCAGGGCTTCAGTTTTAGTTCTTCAAAGTAAA
Organism: Chelydra serpentina; assembly: GCA_037349315.1. NCBI lineage: Eukaryota > Metazoa > Chordata > Testudines > Chelydridae > Chelydra > Chelydra serpentina. The sequence continues at coordinate 129,900,086 of JBAIAC010000004.1, forward strand.
ATCTATAACACAAGTTCAAAATCTCAGTCATGTCCTTTCCCACCAGACCCAGAATGTATTACAGGAGCTTATTTACTCCCTGCAGCTCTTGCACTCCTTCCTAAGCTGCTCCAAAGCCATCTAGATTTAAGCTAGGAGCTACAATAAGCCTCTCTGCTCCCTTCTTCTCTCTAGCCTGATTCTTGCAGGATTACACCCACCAGGCTATCCACCTGGGACGTGCATATGAACTGAATTCTTTCTTCTGATCCATGGACTCCTGCAAAAACCTTCCTACTCCCTCCAGTTCAAATGAGCCACCTGCTGGCTTTTATGAGGACCAGATGATATGCAAGCTATCACCTGATCCCTTGCCTCACAGTATCAGATGGCAGGCTGATGGTATGTGGTAATACCAGATTAGACCCAACTACCTTAAAGGGCCAATCACCCTGTGACAGTAACATTGCAGCATAGATGGCTTTCTATATTGCAGCATAAACTTCTGTACTTCTGCAGCACTGAATGTCAGAAGTAGTTACTGTCACATAAATGGGAAGCATGTCAACCTTCACTAACATGGATGAGCATGGTTCACACCACTTAAATGTGTCCTCCTTATCTTATCTTTGGTAGCTTGATTGGCCCTGACCAAAAAGGTTAGAGAACTTGGTCCAGATAAAAATTAAGTGTGGAATGACTCATACTACTTAACGCTTACTAAGGCATTGTTGCTCCTGCAAACACTTAGATAAATGCTTATCCTTAAACATGTGAGTAGTCCCCTTGAAGTCATAGGAACTACTTGTGTGCTTAAGGTTAAGAAGTTACTTAAGTGTTTGCAGAAGAGGTGTGTAATTAATTACCAATATAATACAATCTAATTATATAAACTAAGGTGACGGACAGTTGCATATAATCTCTGAAATCACCCTAGGCATAGAAAGAAGGTCCTGACACCTTTAACTAGCTATGGAAACAGCCGACATGGATGAGGCCACAAGTCCCTTTTATAGCCAGTACTCCAAATATTCAGGCATGTCTACACTACAAACTTTGGTCGACACAAGTTATGTCAGCGTAAAGCCGTCACGGTTAGTGCGTTGCTTGTGTGCAAGCATGCTTGATTGCTTGTATGTGCTTTGCGTACTCACTAGGAGTGCTTGTGTTGATGCAAAGTGAAGTGCACCAATGGTTAGGTATCCCAATGTGTCACATATCACCCTTCAGCTCAATGCTTTGTGGGGAATTTTTGCAATGTGTTGCAGGGCACACACACGTCCGGCAGAGGGGGCTGGGAGCAAGGGGTCAAGATCTCCATCCCATACTGCTATCCATGAATGCATGACATAGGCGCTGACTCCGTGGGTGCTCCGGGGCTGGAGCACCCATGGGAAAAAATTGGTGGGTGCTGAGCACCCACCGGCAGCTTCCCGCCAGCCCCGCCCCCACGCCCAGCTCACCTCGGCTTCCCCAGGTGCCGTGGCAGGCACCTCTGGGCTGGCTGCAGCTGATTGGTGGCAGCACGCGGGGGCGGGGTGGGGGAAAGCGCAGGGGCAGCACCTCGGGGGAGGAGTATGGGGAGGAGGCGGAGAGCCGGCTCCACCTCCTCCCCATACCCGTGCTGTGCTTCTAACTTCACTCTTGGGGTGCATCTATACTAGAGGGAAAAAAAGGTATGTTCTTACCTCTTGTTAGCTAACACACACGGTAGCTAACACGAGGTAAAATTCTAGCGAAGACAAGGCAGTTTGTAGTTTTCACATGTGTTAGCTCCGGTTTAGGTAACTGTTGCGGGGGAGCTTTTATGTGAGCAAAAGAATATTCTCAGGACAACAAAACATAGCTGCAGAGAAGAGCCTTTAAAAAGAGGAAAAAGTTGTTAATTCTCATAAATCTTATTTCCCAAGTTTTCTGTTTAGTAACTCGGCTCTTTAGCCCAGACCATGCCTAACTTGCAGTGTATGAAGTAAATAATTGAGGACAGTGTTATGCTACTGCTGAATGGATTAAGTAGCCAGGCCACCTTGAGGAAAATGAAGGCAATAACAGCCTTTACTGACTGTACTTTGTGAAGGGGAGATTGAATGTAGTATGTACCCGAGTAGTCGGATTCTAATATCTAAACTGTATTGTTAAATCTATTCACCTAAATGTGGGTTATTGCTGATTATGTACTCTATGTATTATATGACTTTTAAAAACTAACTTTACATTTGTGGATAATCTAAGCACTATACCCAGATGTACAGACACTCTTTTCCCAACCTATGTATTATATCATTTAAAAAAAATCATTTAGCTGTGTGTTACTGTTCCTTTGTTCTACTAAAATTCAGGTTCATTTACCATGAGTTTTATTTTTTATCAGCAGAGAATGTTAGCACACTGTAGCCTAATCAACGGCTACTTTCTCTACTTCAGGTTAGTGCCATCTTGGTGAACACTTTCAGACAAAATCCATATTTTGCATCCTGTTATAATTCAGGCCAGTTGGCAGCCTTCTTTGTGAAGAAGTAAGGAATAAGACCATATTGAGGAGGAAGTTGCAGTATGACCTAACAATGGTTTGGTTGTAGCTCTGGTAACTGAGAGGGCAGTAGAAGGAAGCTCCCCTCACTTTATCCATTTATAGATGAGCAGACTTCAATGTGTACAGTTCTGAAGACCAAACCTTCAAACCCACAAAGCAGTTAATAAAAGAAACCCTAATAAATCATCATAGCCCCTGTTATTTCCTATGTTAAAAACAAAGTTTAAAGTTTCCTTAAATCACAGTAAGCAGATTTATCAATAACCATGTTAGAGACAAGGGCATGAAATGATCAAAGTGTACGTTAATCGGAAGGTGTGAGTAACAGTAGGGGGAAAAATTAGCATGGGGAAATAGTCTTAGTTTGTGTAATGACCCATCCATTCCCAGTCTTTATTCAAGCCTAATTTAATGGTGTCCAGTTTGCAAATTAATTCCAGTTCTGAAGTTTCTCGTTGGAGTCTGTTTTTGAAGTTTTGTTGTTGAAGAATTGCTACTTTTAGGTCTGTAATTGGATGTCCATGGAGGCTGAAGTGTTCTCCGACTCCTACTGTATTTTCCACTCCATGCATCTGATCAAGTGGGTTTTAGCCCATGAAAGCTTATGCCCAAATAAATTTGTTAGTCTCTAAGGTGCCACAAGTACTCCTCGTTCTTTTTACAATAAGTTATGTGGCTGTGAGGTGTTGATTGGCTTTGGTAATTCATTGCTAAGTGTTCAGAGATTGGTGGTATTTTTGTTCAGTTTCCAACTTTTAAATCATCACAGAAATCCCATATTTGCCCCTCATTTGGTTTTCCTAGACTCTGGCTACTGGCAAACTTCAGTCTTCTTTTCAAGCATGTTCCTGCCCTGCTAATGTGAGTGAAGCAGTGCCAGGTTTTGTAACTATCCTTCTCAAAAGTGTGACCAAGTCAGACCTGACAGCTATATGAGTGTGATGGAAGCCAGATATATCAGTCCTAGAAAGTCCTTTCCCCCTATGAACTGAAAAGAGGTTACTTCAGGTTAATTGGAGACACCTGAGTCTAATTAAGAGCTGCCAATGATCTTTAACGCTCCACCCCCTTCTCATGAGAGGAATGAGGGATGAGAAACAAGCTGTAGCAGTAAGAAGAGGGTCCTCTTAGGCAGTGCCGGCGCGCCCACTAGGTGACCCTAGGTGGTCGCCTAGGGCGCCAGCATTTATGGGGCGGAGACTTCCGTCGGCGATTAAAAACGCTGCCGAGAAGCGGCTTCCCCTGAGCTGCTGCCCCTGCCCCCGGCTGAAGTGAGCTGCCATGGGTGGGGGTCTGGCCACCGTGCGGTGCGCTGGTGGGGGGCCGCCGGCGGGCGGGGAGCTGAGCCCAGCACCCCAGCCGCGAGCCACAGGGAGCCCAGCCCAGCCCGCCGCGGGCCACGGTGGGGGGAGCGGGGAACCAAGCCCAGGCCCTACCCCGGGCGGGGGAGCCCAGCCCACTGCGGGGGGGGGGGGGAGCCCCGCCCAGCTCGCCGCGGCAGGGGAGGGAGAGCTGAGCCCAGCGCTCCTGCCGTGTGGAGCCGAGCCCTGCCCCCACCGCGGGCCATATCTCTTCTTCAGACCCCTTGTTTTTATTCTTTGTTATTACTGGATATGTACAATACATAAATCCAGTCCTTGTACTCAATAGCCAAGCCTAGTCTATTGAATAACAGCGTGGTGTATATGATCCAAACAAACCTGAACACCTTTAGGCTATTTGTCTGACATAAACAACTGACTTCAATAAATAAAACTGACAATATAAACAAAATGTTATGGTTAAATTTTTTTTTATATAAAAATTAGTAAAATGTAAATGCTAAGGCCATCATTTGGATACCAGCTATAGTTTTAATATGGCATGAGGAACTAACCACTTAGCTTCTACTAACATCACTGATCACATCACCCACCTTCCCAGTATATAGGTTAGAAAAATATTTTCTGGGAGTGTAGAAAATGATCTACATTTTTTCTAGAAAATCCATGTTGATTTTTCAGATCTGATCCCATACAACAGAAAGACAACTTTTCCTAGTGAAAGCATAATAATAATAATAGTAGTAAACAATGAATATGCACGTTTCTAGCAACTGCTAATTATGGATTTCAATGTGCTTTACAGACATTAAGCAATTAAACCTCAGAATAGCTGTGTGAGGTATTCAGGTATTATCAATATTTTACAGATGGGGAAATGGAGACAGAAATGTAGGTTGGTTTGCTCAAGTTTGATGCAGAAACCAGACTAGTATACCGAGGTGAAATCCTGATCTTACTGATATTAACAAAAGTTTTGCTCTTCATTGGCATTGGGATTTCACCCCATATTTCTTGATGCTAAGTTCTGTGTCTGACGGGTTCCCCGGGGTACAACTTGGAACTGGGGTACTACTGAGCCCTCTGTTTTACCAACTTGGGCTTCCTTTCACACTGTGATGCTGTGACAAGCTGCAAACCTTTCCAGGTCCTGCACTTACACAACCATCCACAGGCAGGGACACACCCAGCTGAGTTACACAAATGCTTCTCCTAGCCACTCATGAACTAACAATAGAGAGACTCCAGTCAATTACCCCAGCTCCCCAGCCTAGGACCTCCAGAGCTGTACTGTCATGCCCTGGTCAGAAGCCTGACCAGCGTAAGTTTATTACCGAGTAGGGTAACCAGATGCGAGGACCTGAAAATCGGGACTTGTGGGGGGGCAGAGGGGAACCTCTCCCACCAGACTTGTTGAGCAAAAAAACAAACAAACCCCTCTCCCGCCGCAGGACTTATTGAGCAAAAAACAAACGGAGAACGGAAGAAGCCCGGATATCGGGACAAATGGCGTCCCGACGCAGGACAAAAGAAGAAAAATCGGGACGGTCTAAATTTTATCGGGACAGTGCCGATTTTATCAGGACGTCTAGTCACCCTATTACCCAGTCTGCCACTTCTACAAAGGAAAGTGGATGTGTACCAGCTTTTGTACACTGAGCAGACTCACCAATCACTTCAAGCAAAACACACTGTTTTAGGTAAAATATAAAACAGATTTATTAACTACAGAAACATAGATTTTAAGTGATTATAAATAATAAGTGTACAGATCAAAGTTGTTTACTTAAGAAATAAAACAAATTCGCAGTCTTAGTTTTATAAACTAAACAGTGTTTGAATTAAGCAGTGTCTCACCCCGATGGTGTCATTCCTTAATACACAGGCTGGGATTCTCCTTTCCATCCTGGGACCACCTCCCGGTTCAAAGAATTTGTCCTTCATTTTGTTTCCAGGTGTTGAGTTGTGGGGGGAGTGAGGCCAAATTTCACTTCCCCTCTTTTATAGGTTCTTCCAGCTTGCTGGAAAGATCATTTGCTATGCTACCTGCTCTCTCTGAGAGGTCTCCATTGTATACAGTTCTTGGGGTAGTCCTTGTGAGTGTTTATTCCCCTTAATGGGCCATCATCAGTGTCTGGTTGCCCCATTGTTGTACCTGAAAGGCTGGTTGTGGGTGTTTTTAGCTCCACAACATATTTTAATAACATACACACAACAAAACTTCATAACTCCACATACAAGGATAGCATATACAATTCAACAGGATATTAATGTTTAACAGAAGACTTTAAAAATAATACCTCACAAGGCATACTTTGTGCAATACATTTCACAATTATATGACAGTAGTGAATATGGGGGTGCCAGGATGTTGCTTTGGGGTACAGAGTGTCACACTGTGCTTTAACAACTAGTAATTCTCTAACTTCTTCATTTATTTATTGGACAACTTTAAAAAAGAAAGATCCTCTCTCGGGTCCACCTTTTCTCCCTACCTCCAATCCCTCACTGCTTGGTTTTCAAGATATTTCTGTCTGTGGACTACCAGGGAGGGCTTCATAATTTATTGGTAAGCAGCCATGGCAATCTGATGGAAGAAGACCGTCTTTCAAACAGAGACCAGTTTGAACAGCGTTTGAGAGAGAACCAGAGAAACAATCTGTCCCACACTAGAGATAGGGTTTCAGATGCAGTTTTCTCCCATGTCCACATCATGTACTACATCATTGCAATTGCACTGCTCTTTGTGCACTTATCCTATGGTTCCCAGCACATATCTCTTGTGGGAGATTTCAGAAGGCCTGGGAACCAAAAGACAATATGGAAGAAGAGGTCCAATTCCCATAATTGTCTGGGAAACTCCCATAATTCCCCAGAAACCAGCACCTTTTCCAAATCTTTTTCTCAGCATGGAAGCTAGGATGAATGCCTCAGCATTCTTTGTTCAGCAAGAAAGGCTGTAGCTTTTGAATAGTAGTCACAAGGTATCTTTGTGGCTCCAATGAGGTAGTGGAGTTTATTCCAGAAGTACCTGCAAAGACCAGAGACCAAGACCAGCACAGAGTTATTGTGCCAACCTCATGCCAGCCTCAATCTCTGGCATAGCTGCATATGGGCATTTTTAAATGATGATGTTCACTAGGTGGAGTACTGCTTTTGGGTCAGGGTCACAACCAGAAACTGATAGACCAAATGTTTTGAGACCCAGGATGAACATTAGTATCTGCATAACTACTTACTGAGGAAGGAGACATTGACAATTGCCCTTAGAACTGGCTATCTTGCATAGTTACTAGTGTGTAGGGCACTAGTATGGGACTGGAGAGCCCAAATATTATGCAAAAATAATCACTAGCATTAATGTTTGTAAATAGTGAATAAAACACTATATTTGTGGTATTCAGTCTGTTCTATTATCAACCATTATTGTGTATTTGGAGTATATCTTCAGTGCACCTGGTTACATAGTTACAGGACTCTGTATTGGGTAGTCAGTGCGCAGTGCTTAACTGTTTGAAATGAATCTGGAAAATTTCCCAGGATATGCATTTGCGTTTCTAACACACCTCAGATGATGATAATGAACAGGGAGGCACACAGGACAATAAACAACAGTGCTGGGCTATTTTATTTCTGTAGAATAACTTTCTCCTGCATATACATGTACGTGCGTGCACCTCCCCCACAATCTGGCATATTCTGAATCAAGCATCTGTATGCCAGATATACACAGATGAGTTTGAGTTGCTGGTAAACCATCTGCAGAACACACCACAAGCCAGTTGTTTGACTTGGGGTGAATTAGGAGAAGAGGTTACTGAGAGGGAGTGGGAGGAATGGGGGGAAAGAAAGTTCACAGCTCAGTTAAGAAATCTTTGAGTGAAAATTCTTTTCACTGCTCTTATCTCCCTCCTTCTCAAGTTTCTGTGTTTCCCCCCCAGATTTAACATAAAAGTTGTGCCAAATGGTAATGAGAACACTTGGTTGCAATCCCAGACAGTCATTTTTCAAGCAATTTTTCTAGTTTTTAGTTTCACCAGTCACCTCATACTTATATTTTAAAGGTTGATTACTTTGGAGTATTTTGATGGATCAGGTATTTAAATTCTTGCACATTTTCAGAGATCCACACAGATAATATTTACAGATAGAAATATGATTTAAAGTGGAAGTTGTCCCTTTAAACCTCCTGGCCAGATTTTATGCTGATTTATACTAACCCACTGATTTGAATGGGATTGCAGGGGCTTGTAAATCAATGCAAGCTTAATGGTTATAGTTCAAATTTCTCTTTCTTGTTCATAGGCATTAATATAAGCAAAATAAAAGCACAGGTAAAAGGACTGAGCTCTACAGGGACACTATTCAGTGCTTCTCTCTCCACTATGTTGGGCAAAAGTCCATTTTCTCTGTTTTGTTCTGTTGCCAATTTTTTATTCTTTCCCATGGTCCAAGCAGGATCCCTGCTGCCTTTAGTTTAACTGGTCCATTAAATGGAACAGTATCAAAGCCTTCCTGAAAATCTAGATCAGTCATGTTGTATGCATTTCCTGTTACCCAATTCATCTGTAAATTCCTCCAAAATATACATGTGCATTTAAAGCCAAGGAGATCAGTTAGATTGGCTCTATTTAGTTTGCATATTTTCCCTAATCTTAAGGCTTTAGGCCCTGATTAAGTAAAGCACTTAAGCAGATGCTAAACTTTCAGGATGTGCTTAAGTGCTTTGCTGAATCGAGATGGAGTTAAGCACATGTTTAACTTAAAAAAAAAAGTTAACTTAAACATTCTCAAGTGCTTTGCTGAATTCTTGGGGCCTTGTCTTCCAGCAAAGCAACTCTTGGAAGTCTATGAATCTGTCTTTAAAAGAAGTCTTATCACTTTCTGTTTACAGGGTGCATTATCCTTCTTAGGCCTTGGCTACACTCACGAGTTACAGCGCAATAAAACTGCCTGCAGCGCTGTAACTCACTAACTGTCTACACTCACAAGGCACGTGCAGCGCTGCATCTCCTCAGGAACAGCGCTGCAGGTACTCCACCTCCCTGAGAGGAATAACGTTTGTTGCGCTGCTGCTGGTGCGCTGCGGCTACAGTGTGACCACCCAATGCGCTGTTATTGGCCTCCAGAAGTATTCGGAAGTATCCCACAATGCCTGTTCTAGCCACTCTGGTCATCAATTAGAACTCTACTGCCCTGGCCTCAGGTGACCAACCGCCACTCCGACCCTTTAAATTCCCTTGGAATTTTAAATATCCCCTTCCTGTTTGCTCAGCCAGGTGTGGAGTGCTCTCAGCGCAACTTTCCAGGTAACCATGCCTCCACGTGCCAGACAAGCCCCAGTATGGCACAATACTGAGTTGCTGGACCTCATCGCTGTTAGTTAAACCCGTGTTCGTACAGCTGAGTAGGGAAAGCGCTGCAGCCTGTCCACACTGGCAGCCGCCAGCGCAGTAACTAGCACTGACGTGGCTACATTTGCGGCACTTGCAGCGGTTTTGGGAGAGGTGCATTATGGGCAGGTATCCCACAGAACACCTCTTCCAATTCTGGTGCCGTGGGTTGTGGGAAGGGGGCGTGGGGTATGGTGCATTCTGGGTCCTGTCCCAACGCCCCGTGATGCATTGCTTCGCATCCCAGCAATCCCTGTGTTTCCAGCCACAATTTGCGCCATCTTTCAACGGTTTCTTTGTAGCGCGATCTGTGCTCCGTTTCGGTCAGCGGGAAAATGGATCCCGACCTGTTGAGCAAAATACTGACGAGTCTCGCCAGCACGTCACGTTTGGCAGTCGAGCTGTTCTTTAAGATCCACAGTGACAGCAAGGAGTCCGACGATGACGATGACGATGAAAGCAAAACTTGTTAAGCAAAACGCGTACGACACTAACTTGCTTGTGGCATTCACGGACATGCTATGCACCGTGGAACGCCGCTTTTGGGCTCGGGAAACCAGCACAGAGTGGTGGGATCACATTGTCATGCAAGTCTGGGATGACGAGCAGTGGGTGCAGAACTTTCGAATGAGAAAAGCTACTTTCATGGGACTGTGTGAGGAGCTCGCCCCCGCCCTGCGGCGCAAGGACACGAGATTGAGAGCTGCCCTGACGGTGGAGAAGCGGGTGGCTATTGCAATCTGGAAGCTCGCAACTCTGGACTGCTATCGATCAGTAGCGAACCAGTTTGGAGTGGGATAGTCGACCGTTGGGATCGTGCTGATGCAAGTTTGCAAGGCCATTAATCGCATCCTGCTCAGAAGAACCGTGACTCCGTGTAACGTGCAGGACATTGTGGCTGGCTTTGAACAAATGGGTTTCCCTAACTGCGGAGGGGCTATAGATGGGACGCATATTCCTATTCTGGCACCACCCCACCTAGCATCCGAGTACATTAATCGGAAGGGGTATTTCTCCATGGTTCTCCAGGCGCTTGTGGATCACCGTGGGCGTTTCATTGACATCAACGCAGGCTGGCCCGGAAAGGTGCATGATGCACGCATCTTTCGGAACACTGCTCTGTTCCGGAAGATGCAGTCCGGGACTTTTTTCCCAGACCGGAAGATCACGGTAGGGGAAATTGAAATGCCCACTGTGATCCTTGGAGACCCCGCGTACCCTTTAATGCCGTGGCTCATGAAACCCTACACAGGGAGCCTTGACACCAGCAAGGAACGGTTCAACTACAGGCTGAGCCGGTGCAGAATGACTGTGGAGTGTGCTTTTGGCCGTTTGAAGGGCCGCTGGCGATCTCTATATGGGAAGCTGGACTTGGCCGAACACAGCATCCCCGCGGTTATATCCGCGTGCTGTACCCTCCATAATATTTGTGAAGGGAAGGGTGAAATGTTCACTCAGGCGTGGACCTCAGAGGTTCAACACCTGGAGGCTGAATTTGCACAGCCAGAGAGCAGGGCTATTAGAGGGGCCCAGCGTGGGGCTGCAAGGATTAGGGATGCCTTGAGGGAGAAATTTGAGGCTGAAAACCACCAGTAATGTGTGCTGCCCTGCACGACCCTGAAGTGAAGTGGTTCCAATGTTATTAGTAATCTGTCTTTGCTAAGCTGATTTGTGTTTGCTCAGCTCACTTGCGTTGCCTGTTTCTTTCCTGGGCTAAGGTATCTTTTTTCTTTATGCAATAATAAAGACTGTTTGCACATCTAAAGAATCCGTTTATTACAGAGAAAATACATGTATTAAAAAGAAACACAACTGCTTGTGAGACAGAAAGGGCAAGGGGGTGGTGGGTGGTGTGGGGAAGGGTTCAATCACAGGGTATGGTATGTCCTGCTTTCATACTCGGGCTTCCTGTCTGGAGTGCTGTGCAGTGAGTGCTGGACCTCAGGATGTCTATAATTCGGGATGGGAGTTGAGTGCAGTGGGTAAGGGTCATAGTTTCCAGGGCTGTCTGGTGAAGCTACAGGTGTTGGGGGCATCTGCTGTGGGCGATAAGAAGCAGTATGTTGGGTGAAGTGGGCAGGTGGTGACATGGGGGCACAAGTGTTTTGGGACACTGGCTGCAGGGGGGGGCGGGGACGGTACTGCTCCGCCTGCATGGCGACGAGCGCCTGGATAGAGTCCGCTTGGCGCGCCATGATGCTAATCAGTTCCTTTGTGCTTTCGTGCCGGAGCTGCATGCTTTGCTGCCGCTGCGCTGCGTTTTCCTGGCGGAGCCTACTTTCACGCTCCCTCCACTCCCGAGCCTTTTGATTCTCTTTAAGAGACTGTTTCATAACTTCCTGCAGCATGTCTTCTTTCGTTCTTCTGGGCCTCTTCCTGAGCCTTTGTAGTCTCTCAGCCGGTGATAAGAAGGATGGCGGAGATCTCAAGGTTGCATCTGGAAGGCAAAATGCAACATTTAACAGAGGCATCATTGTTTTATGCCAGACAGAGCAATGATTCCCCCACACTTAAGGAGGGCACACACAGTCTCCAAAACAGCACAATTTTCCCATCCCAAACAGAGCGCACAGAACCCACGGGAGCCCCAAAATGGTGAGTAAACACAGGGTAAAGGGGGACTGATTGTTTCACGGATGTACTGTCCGATGGGTTTCTGTGCCTTGGGGAGAGCCAACAGCTACAGGGGGAACCTACACTGAACACTATCCCCACATTTTCCACAGGAGTTCGTCCTGGAAGATATCTCGCTGCTGAGGGTGTCGGGGGAAGCAAGGAAGGGTCTTCTACTGCAACGCGGCTTCCGCCCTGGCCCATATGCAGCTTGCCTGTGTGAAGCAATGGTCCCCCCGCCCCTCGCGGCACAGTGGCGCGGACACGTTACCCTGACTGGGACAAGGACCACGGCGGCTCTCCCAGTGAACCTGCGCAAGCACATTGCCCACGTCCTGGCTGAGACTTTTGAAGAGATTACAGTGGCCGATTTCTCCGATGTGATAGACCACATCAATGCGCTCTTCCGCATCTAGGCATGCATGCAGCCCAAACCCTCCTCTCCCAAGGACCCCACACCGAAAAAACTTCTTCCCGAAAATAAAAGCTGCTTACCGCGAACCTGTTCTTCTCTTTCTCTCCCAGCGCGTACTGGCTGCTGCGACTGGCTCCCTTCCTCCTGGCTCGAGAAGAGCTCCTGGCTGCATGCACCCAGGGAGTCAGGGGTGTCTCCCCCAGCCACAGCACCCTCGCTTCTGTTTTCTTCAACCCCCTCCTCCTCCTCCTCCTCCTCTCCCTCCTCTCCCTCCTCCTCCTCTCCCTCCTCCTCCTCCTCATCATCCCGCTCTCCCGTGTCCACGGTGGTGCTCGGAAGAGTAGTGGGGTCAACCCCAAGTATTGCATCCAGCTCTTTGTAGAATCGGCAGGTTTTGGGGGGAGCACCCGAGCGCTTGTTTGCCTCGCGGGCTTTGCGGTACGCACTCCGCAGCTCCTTTACTTTTATCCTGCACTGCATTGCGTCCCGGTCATGGCCCCTTTCAATCATGGCCCTTGATATCTGGCCGAAAGTATCGAAATTCCTCCGGCTGGATCGCAGCTGGGACTGGACAGCTTCCTCCCCCCAAACAGCGATGAGGTCCAGCAGCTCGCCATTGCTCCATACTGGGGCTCCTAACATCCTGTTTGCTTTTTTGACTGCCTCTGCAAACTGCGTGGACGTCTTCAGAGAACTATCCACGATGACTCCAAGATGTCTTTCCTGATTAGTTGTAGCTAAATTAGCCCCCATCATATTCTATGTATAGTTGGGGTTATTTTTCCCAATGTGCATTACTTTACATTCATCCACATTACATTTCATTTGCCATTTTGTTGCCCAATCACTTAGTTTTGTGAGATCTTTTTGAAGTTCTTCACAGTCTGCTTTGGTCTTAACTATCTTGAGCAGTTTAGTATCATCTGCAAACTTTGCCACCTCACTGTTTACCCCTTTCTCCAGATCATTTATGAATAAGTTGAATAGGATTGGTCCTAGGACTGACCCTTGGGGAACACCACTAGTTACCCCTCTCCAGTCTGAACATTTACCATTTATTCCTACCCTTTGTTCCGTCTTTTAACCAGTTCTCAATCCATGAAAGGATCTTCCTCTTATCCCATGACAACTTAATTTATGTAAGAGCCTTTGGTGAGGGACCTTGTCAAAGGCTGTCATAAATGAAGGGAACGGGGAGAGGGTCTGATGCAGTGCTATAAAATCCTCTTACCAGTAAAGGGTTAAGAAATACAGGTAGCCAGACTGACACCTGACCTGGCTGGCATCTGACCAATAAGGGGACAAGATACTTTCAAATCTTAGGAGGGGGGAAGGCTTTGTGTGTGTGTCTTTGTCAGTCAGAGTGATCTTGGAAGACAGAAGGAACCTACAGAAAATCAAACCTCCCTTTTCTGAAGTAAGTTTAGATAGCATAGCGAATAGATTTCTGTTTAATTTTGCTTGGTGTATTCCCTGTGTTAGAAGGGGCGGGGGTGGGGGGGCGTTATTCATGGTTTTCTAACTTTAAGGTTTTGTCCAGAGGGGGAAATCTCTCTGAGTTTGGAAATTAAGTGCCCTGTAAAATAGTTACCATCCTGATTTTACAGAGATGATTTTACCTTCTTTATTTTTAATAAAATCCTTCTTTAAGAAGCTGACTGTTTTCTATGGTGTTAAAACCCAGGGGGTGGGTTTTTAGATCACTGTGTAACCAATTGGTTGGGAGATTGTTCTCAAGCTTCCCAGGAAAGGGGGTGTACGGCTTGAGGGGGTAGTTTGGGGGGGAGGGAAGTTCAAGTGATTCCTTTCCTGGATTCCTGTTAGATACTTGATGGTGGCAGCAAAAGAAGCATTTCTCAGGGTGCAGGGAATTTTGTACCTTGGGGGTTTTAACCTAAGCTGGTAAAAATAAGCTTAGGGGCTCTTAATGCGGGTCCCCACGTCTTTACCCTAGAGTTTAGAGTGGGGAGGGAACCCTGACAAAGGCTTTCTGGAAATCTAAGTACACTATGTCTACTGGATGCCCCTTGTCGAAATGTTTGTTGACCACTTCAAAGAACTCTAATAGATTAGTAAGACATGATTTCCCTTTACCGAAATTATGTTGACTTTTGCCCAAAAATGTATGTTCTTCTATGTGTCTGACAATTTTATTCTTTCCTATTGTTTCAACTAATGTGCTCCGTACTGACGTTAGACTTACTGGTCTGTAATTGCCGAGATCACCTCTAGAGCCCTTTTTAAATATTGGAGTTACATTAGTTATCTTCCAGTCATTGGGTACAGAAGCCGATTTAAAGGACAGGTTACAAACCCTAATTAATAGTTCCGCAATTTCACATTTGAGTTTTTTCAGAACTCGGTTGAATGCCATCTGGTCCCCGGTGACTTGTTACTGTTAAGTTTATCAATTAATTCCCAAACCTTCTCTATTGACACTTCAATCTGTGACAATTCCTCAGATTTGTCACCTACAAAGGACGGCTCTGGTTTGGGAATCTCCCTAACATCCTCAGCCGAGAAGACTGAAGCAAATAATTCATTTAGTTTCTCCACAATGACTTTATCGTCTTTAAGTGCTCCTTTTGTATCTCGATTGTCCAGGGACCCCACTGGTTGTTTAGCAGGCTTCCTACTTCTGATGTACTTAAAAAACATTTTGCTATTACCTTTTGAGTTTTTGGCTAGCTGTTCTTCAAACTCCTTTTTGGCGTTTCTTATTACATTTTTACACTTAATTTGGCAATGTTTATGCTCCTTTCTATTTACCTCACTAGGATTTGACTTCCACTTTTAAAAAGATGCCTTTTTATCTCTCACTGCTTCTTTTACATGGTTGTTAAGCCATGGTGGCTCTTTTTTAGTTCTTTTACTGTGTTTTTTAATTTGGGGTATACATTTAAGTTGGGCCTCTATTATGGTGTCTTTCAAAAGTGTCCATGCAGCTTGCAGAGATTTCACTCTAGTCACTGTACCTTTTAATTTCTGTTTAACTAACCTCCTCATTTTTGCATAGTTCCCCTTTCTGAAATTAATTGCCACAGTGTTGGGCTGCTGAGGTGTTCTTCCCACCACAGGAATGTTAAATGTTGTTATATTATGGTCACTATTTCCAAGCGGTCCTGTTATGGTCCTTGGTCTTGGAGTGCGTTCCACTCAGGACTAAATTGAGGCTATATCATGATTTTTTTGGAGCCTCTTTTTGTCTGGTTTGTTCAGTATTCATGTATTGAATCTGGATTAAATTGAATCTGGATTGTATCTGGATTAAATTGAGAAGTGTGAGCAACAAGGGTAATGTCGTGGTGGGAGTCTGCTACAGACCACCAGACCAGGCGGATGAGGTGGACGAGGCTTTCTTCCAGCAACTAACAGAAGTTACTAGATCACAGGCCCTGGTTCTCATGGGTGACTTTAATCACCCCGACATCTGCTGGGAGAGCAATACAGCGGTCCACAGACAATCCAGGAAGTTTTTGGAAAGCATAGGGGACAATTTCCTGGTGCAAGTGCTGGAGGAACCAACTAGGGGAAAAGCTCTTCTTGACCTGCTGCTCACAAACAGGGAAGAAATAGTAGAGGAAGCAATAGTGGATGGGAACCTGGGAGGCAGTGACCATGAGATGGTCGAGTTCAGGATCCTGACACAAGGAAGAAAGGAGAACAGTAGAATACAGAGCCTGGACTTCAGAAAAGCAGACTTTGACTCCCTCAGGGAACTGATGGGCAAGGTCCCCTGGGAGAATAACATGAGGGGGAAAGGAGTCGAGGAAAGCTGGCTGTATTTTAAAGAAACCTTATTGAGGTTGCAGGAACAAACCATCCCGATGTGTAGAAAGAAAAGTAAATATGGCAGGCGACCAGCTTGGCTTAACAGTGAAATCCTTGCTCGTCTTAAACACAAAAAAGCAGCTTACAAGAAGTGGAAGATTGGACAAATGACCAGGGAGGAGTATAAAAATATTGTTCAGGCATGCAGGAGTGAAATTAGGAAGGCCAAATCACACTTGGAGTTGCAGCTAGCTGGAGATGTTAGGAGTAACAAGAAGGGTTTCTTCAGGTATGTTAGCAACAAGAAGAAAGTCAAGGAACGTGTGGGCCCCTTGCTGAATGAGGGAGGGAACCTTGTGACAGAGGATGTGGAGAAAGCTAGTGTACTCAATGCTTTTTTTGCCTCTGTCTTCACAGACAAGGGCAGCTCCCAGATGGCTGCTCTCCGCAGCACGGTATGGGGAGGAGGTGACCAGCCCTCTGTGGAGAAAGAAGTAGTTCGGGACTATTTAGAAAAGCTGGACGAACACAAGTCCATGGGGCCAGATGCACTGCATCCGAGGGTACTAAAGGAGTTGGCCGATGTGATTACAGAGCCATTGGCCATTATCTTTGACAAATCATGGCAATCGGGGGAGGTCCCGGATGACTGGAAAAAAGCTAATGTAGTGCCCATCTTTAAAAAAGGGAAGAAGGAAGATCCGGGGAACTACAGGCCAGTCAGTCTCACCTCAATCCCTGGAAAAATCATGGAACAGGTCCTCAAGGAATCAATTTTGAACCACTTAAAGGAGGGGAAAGTGATCAGGAACAGTCAGCATGGATTCACCAAGGGCAAGTCATGCCTGACTAACCTAATTGCCTTCTATGATGAGATAACTGGCTCTGTGGATGAGGGGAAAGCAGTGGATGTGCTATTTCTTGACTTTAGCAAAGCTTTTGATACAGTCTCGCACAGCGTTCTTGCCAGCAAGTTAAAGAAGTATGGGCTGGATGAATGGACGGTAAGGTGGATAGAAAACTGGCTGGATGGTCGTGCTCAACGGGTAGTGATCAATGGCTCCATGTCTAGTTGGCAGCCGGTATCAAGTGGAGTGCCCCAAGGGTCGGTGCTGGGGCCGGTTTTGTTCAATATCTTCATCAACGACCTGGAGGATGGTGTGGACTGCACCCTTAGCAAGTTTGCAGATGACACTAAACTGGGAGGAGTGGTTGATACGCTGGAGGGTAGGGATAGGATACAGAGGGACCTAGACAAATTAGAGGATTGGGCCAAAAGAAATCTGATGAGGTTCAACAAGGACAAGTGCAGAGTCCTGCACTTAGGACGGAAGAATCCCATGCACTGCTACAGACTAGGGACCGAATGGCTGGGCAGCAGTTCTGCAGAAAAGGACCTAGGGGTTACAGTGGACGAAAAGCTGAATATGAGTCAACAGTGTGCCCTTGTTGCCAAGAAGGCTAACGGCATTTTGGGCTGTATAAGTAGGGGCATTTCCAGCAGATCGAGGGACGTGATTATTCCCCTCTATTCGGCACTGGTGAGGCCTCATTTGGAGTACTGTGTCCAGTTTTGGGCCCCACACTACAAGAAGGATGTGGATAAATTGGAAAGAGTCCAACGGAGGGCAACAAAAATGATTAGGGGGCTGGAGCACATGACTTATGAGGAGAGGCTGAGGGAACTGAGATTGTTTAGCCTGCAGAAGAGAAGAGTGAGGGGGGATTTGATAGCTGCTTTCAACTACCTAAAAGGGGGTTCCAAAGAGGATGGATCTAGACTGTTCTCAGTGGTAGAAGATGACAGAACAAGGAGTAATGGTCTCAAGTTGCAGAGGGGGAGGTTTAGGTTGGATATTAGGAAAAACTTTTTCACTAGTAGGGTGGTGAAGCACTGGAATGGGTTACCTAGGGAGGTGGTGGAATCTCCTTCCTTAGAGGTTTTTAAGGTCAGGCTTGACAAAGCCCTGGCTGGGATGATCTAGTTGGGGTTGGTCCTGCTTTGAGCAGGGGGTTGGACTAGATGACCTCCTGAGGTCCCTTCCAACCCTGAGATTCTATGATTCTATGATTCTATGATTCTATTGAAGCCAAAAGAAGAATGGAATGCACTGATTGGGTGACCCTAGAACGTAAAAGTAAATATACAATAAAATATGTTGTTATTTTAAAAAGATCTTTGGATAGTCTTTTCTACTCTGGATTAAGCAGTTGGCTACGTGGTGTGGAGCCAGCGTTCTCAGTAGGAATAAGACAACAAGGAAGTCCCAGGCTCAATCTCTAAGTTAAAGCTGCCCAGTGATGATTTCATCCCAGCAGAAATGTAGGCGACTTTACCAGTGGACATTTGGGTGCCTAGGGACTTCAGGTGCCTACAGAGTTAGGTAGCAGCTGAGCAAAGGTTTTGTGAATGTCAGTGGCACAAGTATGTGGGACTTGGATGCCTAAAGGGGCAGATAGGTGCCTATGTCCCCGTTATGAATCCAGCTCTCAGACACTACAATAATAATAATAGTAGTACCTAGCTCTTACAATAGCACGTTTCATAGGTAGATCTCAAAGCTCCTTTCAAAGGGAGTTAAGTATTGCCCCGTTTTACAGAGAACTGATACACAAGGGTGAAGTGCCTTGCCTAAGGTGTAACAGTTCTGAGAGTGCCCAGGACTGTAAGTCATCTTGTTAGTTCCCCTGCCACCAGTGTGAGTGAGACTCAAGATCAGCACTTTGTTTAATACTGCAACACTAAGGGTACGTCTATACTTACCTCCGGGTTCGGCAGTAAGCAATAGATCTTCTGGGATCGATTTATTACGTCTTGTCTAGACGCGATAAATCGATCCCAGAGCCGCTCCCCGTCGACACCGGAACTCCTGCTTGCCGAGAGGAGTACATGGAGTCGACGGGGGAGCCTGCCTGCATCGCGTGGACCCGAAGTAAGTGTGTTTCAGTTCGAACTAAGATACTTCGACTTCAGCTACGCTATTCACGTAGCTGAAGTCGCGTATCTTAGATCGAACTGCGGGGTTAGTGTGGACCAGCCCTAAGATATAATTATAGTGAAAACAAGAATAAGTTTATTATCAAAGATTCAAGAGATAGCGAGTAAGGATAATGAAAACAAAGGGGTTACATATAAAACAAAACCATAACATGCCTTCTAGAGACTAAATTTAACTGAACAGGCTAACCTCCTGTTAGCAGTTTATCTCACCCCAGATGCTTTCTGCTGCATTTTCAACCAAGCCTAGTTGAGATCCCATTTTCATGAATGTAAATGTACTGCCCATTTACTTCTTAGGCCCAGGATGAGGGGGTATCTTGCTTGCCTTCTACTTATAACCCCCAAAATTCATTGTCTGTACTCAAAGACAGTATAACACCTGTGGCTTGCTTTCCTGTGTGCTGTGGCCTCATTGACTTCACATTCCTTTTAGTATGTAAATGTGGAACAATTGTGTTAGCTTATAGTTCTTAATTTACATCCAACAAAGAGATGGGTGAATAAACATCCCTTGTCTGACAGGAAACCTCTTTCTCTGCCTCTGTTGTGATACAGAATCTAAGAACATATTTTTAGTATACATACATAACTCCTTACATAGTATTTGTACATACCTTTCACAACGATATCAATGACCAGTGTGACCCTGGCTTTCATTTAGGACCTCACATGATTTTCTTTGGCAAACCAGAATCATGAAATTCTTGTAGCCCCCTTGACAGTTAGCACTGAGGGCTTCTTAGGATCACACAGGTTCTGTTCCCAACAGAGCTGGAACCAGAACTCAGGCCTCCTAAATCCCAATCTAGTGCTAGGTCCTTTTAGTCACACTACTTCACTCAGTGATGAGTGCCATAGAAAAGCCTATGAGGAAATTAATAGTTCTGTCTTCAGAGCAGGGTTTGAATAGTGTGCCTGGGGCCATACATTGAACAATGAGGAGAAAACAACATATTGAATAGCTGCTCATTAATGCTGCACCATCCATCTTGTGCACTGAGTGAAGCAGAGGTCTGGTGGGAAAAAATAGTATGTAGTTACAGACTGCAGCATAATACATACATATATGGGGGTTAAATTAAGATTGCACACGCAACCTTAATTCTGGCATTTCCTAACTTTTGAGTGCTTGACTTTCCAACCTTAATAAAGTTCTTTTAGGATTTTAGTGTTCAATTTCCAGTTTTTAGAAAAGCAAAATGAAAAAAACAGAAATTCCATCCTGGGGCATCACATGGGTCATTAGCAAGGTTAGAACCTTCAGATCCATCACAAAGACCTCTGCCACTTGATAACAACTTTTACTGCTTATCAGTTAGCTTCTCTTTGTGGACTAACACTAGAAGGGGAAAGGACACTTTGCCAGTGGGTTTCACAGATATTTGCTGACCACAGAGGAATGGTGAGACTCAGGAATCTTGGGTTCTATTGGCTCTGGTGTGCTCTACTAAGCACAGACTCTTCTGCCTTTTCCACTCAGGCTTTACCCCTTCAGCCTGGACCCTTCCAACCTGTCCCAGTCCTGTCTCATCTCCTCATTCCAGTCTCTTTTTCCTTACCTACCCAGTCCCAGTCTCCACTCCTCATGCTTCTCATGCTAGGACCAGTCTCCTGGCCCAGCCAATCCAAGTCTCCCTCTTCAGGTTTTTCTGTCTGAGTCCCAATCTTCCCCCCTCCCCATTCCAAGTTTTCCCCTCTCCTCACTCTCCCCAGTCTCACTCTTTTTGTCCAGCTAGTTCCAATTCTCCCCTCCTGACTTCTCATATGACCGGTGTCTCCCCCGACTGGCTACCAGTCCCAGTCTCCATCCCAGGCTCCACATCCAATCTCATCCTCCCCCTATAGCCAACCCTGGACCTTTGTCCCAGTTTCTTTTCACAGCCAGTTCGTTCTTTCTTTGCACCTCAGCTCCTTGTCAGATACATCTCCCTCCCAACCCTCCTTCTTCCCCATACTGCTTCCTAGTCTCCGTCTTCTTGTCCAGCCTGTACCAATTTCCATCCTCTGCTCAGGTCTTCACCCAATCTCAGTGTCCTGTCCTCACCCCCAGTCAATTGGCTACTAGTCTTTCCCACCACCCCACTTCGCTCACTAGCTTCTAGTCTCCTCTGAGTCTCAGTCTCCTTGTCCACCCAGTCCCAGTCTTCCCCCAATTCCGAGTCACAGTTTTTCTCCCCCAGTGTCCCAGTCTCACCAGACTGCTTGTCCCAACCTACTCCTTTTCATCTCCTTCTGGTCTGGGTTTTGTCTCTTCTGCATTCAACACAGAGAGCTTCCTCCTCCATGAATCCTGGATCCCAGCAGGGGGTTATTGAGAATACAGGAGACCCAGGGCCCTTGTTCTCAGTTCCAGTGTCCTGCCTCACCCTGGGAAACAGCAATTACAGGGAAAGTCCTATTAGCCCTGGGCTGGAGCATGCTCAGTCATTCAGTATGGATTGTGCATGAGTAGTCCAGTCAGCACCCGGAGCTGTAAGAGGCTTGACCACGCAGACTGAAGATGGAATCTTCAGCTGCTCAAATGAAGACATCTCTACTGAATATGTGAACATTGCAATTTTTCAAGTGCTTTTAACTTGGCCAAATGTGGGCAGATGTTTTCACAGGCATGGCAAAAGGCATATCCCCAACACACCAGTCATACACACTCCTGTTACCGCACCCCACTACAATAAATGGAAATACAGCCCTTACTTCCAGAGTTTCCCATGACTTTATGTATAGTAGAATAGTGATTGTCCTTTTCATATCTCTTAATTAAATTATAGAAAAGCAAGAAGTACACTTTGTATAAGTAATGTCAGGATCTCTCGGTAGAGCTGTATCCTGAAAGGAATAACTGCCTCGCCTTCTCAGGTAAAGGTTTATGGAGCCACTGTAAACAGCTGAATTGAGTGAAATTACCAGAGCTTAACCTGAAGGAGATTTGAAAGGAGCAAATTTCCCCTTAATAAAATGAATTAGTTTTATGTAGTCAAGTGAGATTGCAGAAGCAAAAAAGAGTTCCCCCTATTAAATGTTTACTGTCTGAGCCTTGCTAATGATCGTCTCAAAGAATTTAAAAGTTGATTCTCTCCTCCCATTCAAGTCAATGGCAAAATTCTTGTTGGCTTCACTGGGAGCAAGATTAGGCCTTTACTTGCTTATACATGGGGATATAATTTTCCTCATATATAATATTGCAAATCAGTACGATATTAACTAGTACCAGTCATGTAATATTTCTGAAAAACTGTACAATGGGTTATTGGTAAAGGGAAGTTTTTTATGAGTTGTGCTTTGATTCTCACTACGGAGTCTGCTGCTCTGACAGCTTGATGCCTTTGTCCAGTTCCTTCCAGTGACCTAACTGAGAGGGGACATAAGTATTGAAAGCATGAGCTATTATACTAGTGGGAAGATTTGCATTATTGGAATGTTAAAATCACTGGTTATAACCTATTTATGAAGAATTAAGGGGGTGAAAGGAGAGGGGGAATGGGACTCTGTCGAAAATGGTATTCCTGTTTCTGAGTCACTGATGGAAGCAAATGATCTTGATTTCTTATGGATCAAATCTCTAGCAGGTAAAGGTAGTAGTTGATGTCTGCTACAGACCATTAAATCACACCAGAGAACAGGATGAGCAGATCCGTAAGCACTTATCATTAAGGGGTAGGGAAAAAAACTCTGTAATATTGGGGCACTTCAATCTGAGTAATATGCCAGAGGTCTTCCAGTACTACATTGTCCCTGGAATTATCATGGACAATTCTGCCATTCCCATCTAGTAGTGGATCAACACCATTGTTAGAATTCCTTTGCTCCTGATGTACTTAAAGAACTCTTTATTGTCTTTAATTCGGCGGGCCATGGAGCTCTCCTTTTGTCCTTTGACTTCCTTTATCAATTTTCTACAATTCCTAGTTTCTAATTTATATTCATTGCTATCAACCTCCCACTTTTTTTCCATCTGTTATATATTGTGTTTATTTTTTACAGCTGCTTTCACTTCCCTACTAAGCCAAACTGTTTTTGTTTGTTTGTTTGTTTTGTTTTGGTTTTTTTAACCATTGTAATCTTCTTTCTTGATTATAGGATTGCGGCTTCTTGGGCATCTAGTAAATTGTTCTTAAACCATTCCCAATTATCCTCACTTTTTTCCGTTTAAATTCTATTTCTCAGTGGACTTGGCTTATGATTGTTTCAGCTTTGTGAATGGGCCCCTTTAAAGCACCATGTATTTATATTACTGGTTGGCACTTTGTTACGTTTGCACATAACAGATATAATCACGCAATGGTCATTTTCCCCCAAGCAACCACTAATTTTAGTTCTGTGATCAATATTTCTTGATCTGTCTTCGGCAGAAGGAGGCAGTGGAGGAATCCTGCCGGGAAAGAAGCAGATGGAAGAGAAGCTTTGCAGGGGCCAGGAAAAGGAGCCTAGAAGCAGATGACAAGAGGAAAAGCATAAGAAGTTATTAGTTTGGAAATTTATTTATTGAACTTTCATTTGGACCTTTCTGTTGCCCTAGAAGGAGCATGGATTTTATGTGACTTGGCTGGAGGGCTGAGCCACAAAAGACACAGTGAGAGGCAGTCGGCTGGCAATAGGACAGGAGCCGAGGATAATGGCAACCTCATGCATTGACACAAGGGGGCATTATGGTGGTAAGCCCAACCTATCACAACCTATGTTAAATTGATTAAAAAGTGGCTTACTGATAGGTCTCAAAATGTAATTGTAAATGGGGAATCATTAAGTGGGTATGTTTCTAGTGGGGTCCTCCAGGGATTGGTTTATGACCCTATATGAACCATTTAATATTTTTAGCAATGACCTGCACAAATATATAAAATCATGCTGATAAATATAGATAAAACAAAGATTTGGGGAGTGATAAATAATGAAGAGGACAGGTCACTAATACAGCATGATCAAGATTGCTTTGTAAGCTGGGTATAAGCAAACAATATGTGTTTCAATAAGGATAAATGCAAATGTATGCATCTAGGAATAAAGAAAGTAGGCCATACTTACATGATGGGAGACACTATCCTAGGAAACAGTGACTAAAGAAAGACTTGACTATCATGGTGGATAATCAACTGAACCTGAGCTCCCAGTGCAATGCTGTGGCTAAAAGGGCTAACGTGATCCTTGGATGAATAAACAGGGAATACTGAATAGGAGAAGAGAAAAGCATAAGAGCATAAGAACGGTCATACTGGGTCAGATCAATGGTTCATCTAGCTCAGTGTCCTATCCTCTGACAGTGGCCAAAGCCAATGCTTCAGAGAGAATGAACAGAACAGGCAATCATCGAGTGATCCATCCTCTGTCATCCACTCCCAGCTTCTGGCAATCAGAGGCTAGGGACAGCCAGAGTACTGGGTTGTATCCCTGACCATCTTGGTTAGTAGCCATTGATGGACCGTACCTCCATGAACTTATCTAGTTCTTTTTTAACCCCATTATCGTTTTAGCCCTCTCAACATCCCCGGGCAACGAGTTCCACAGATTGACTGTGAATATATTACCTCTGTTATTTGGTACTGGTGTGATTGCTACTGGAATATTCTGTGCAGTACAATTCACGAAAGAGGTGAAAAATTGGCCAGGATTCAGAGAAGAGCCACGAGATGGATCAGGAAACACATCTGCTTGTGAGAGATTCCAGGAGCTCAGAATTTTTGCTTATTTATCTTACCAAAGAGCAGGTAAGGGGTGATTTGATCACAGTCTACATGGCCACAGCTATTTTGTAATACAGGGCTCTTCAATCTAGCAGACAAAGGTATAACAAGATTCAGTGGTTGAAAGTTGAAGCTAGACAAATTCAGTCTAGAAATAAAATGCACATTTTTAACAGTGAGTATAATTAATTTTTGGAACAACTTACCAAAGTTTTTGGTGGATCATGGATTCTTCATCACAGGAAACTTTAAAATCAAGATTGGAGGTTTTTCTAAAAGATATGATCTAGTTCAGTGGTTTTCAACATTTTTTCCTTTGTGGACCCCTAAAAATTTTTGAATGAAGGTATGGGCCTCTTTGAAAATCTTAGACATAGTCTGTAGACTCCCAGGAGTCCAGGGTCCGTGGACCATGGGTTGAAAACCACTGATCTAGTTCAAACAGAAGTTAATTCAGGAAAGTCGTTTGGCCTGTCTTATACAGGAGGTCAGACTAAACGATTACAATGGTGGGAGTGTGGGAGCGGTCTATAGCAGGAGTGGCCAACTTTTCAGAAGTTAATATGTAGCTCCTTGTATAGGCACCGACTCCGGGGCTGGAGCTACAGGCATCAACTTTTCAATGTGCCAGGGGGTGCTCACTGCTCAATCCCTGGCTTTGCCACAGGCCCTGTCCCCACTCCACCCCTTCTGGCCCCCTCCCCTGAGCCTGTCATGCCCTTGCTCCTCCCACTCTGAGCCTCCTGCATGCCATGAAGCAGCTGATTGGGAGGTGTGGGGAGGGCGGGGTAGGCGCTGATTGGTGGGGCTGCCAGTGGGTGGGAGGCGCTGGGAGTGCGGGGTGGGGGGGGGGAGCTATGGGAGGCTGCTGACATATTACTGTGGCTCTTTGGCAAGATACATTGGCAAATTCTGGCTCCTTCTCAGGCTCAGGTTGGCCACCCCTGGTCTATAGCTTTTCACAGAAGCACCAATGCTGAGAGAGGTCCCAAGCTTGTGAGTCAGAGGGCTCAGAGGTAACCCAGTTCCAGGTGGCACCCCGGGGAACCCGTCACAGTGGGGCCTCTCTCGCCATGCTTCTCCCAGCATCCCATCAATGGCAGCATGGTTTTCCCTTTTGTCGCTTACATTCTTTCCAAACCTTTTACTCTCTGTCTCTTTCCATTATGTATGCAGTGTTGATGTAGCCATGTTAATCCCAGGATATTAGAGAGGCCAGGTAGGTGAGGTAATATCTTTTATTGAACCAACTTCTACTGGGGAGAGAGACAAGCTTTTGAGCCACACAGAGCTCGTCTTTTTCCTTTTCCTGGCCTGAAGAGCTCACTGTTGCTCGAAAGCTTACCTCTTCCCATTATTGGCTTTATTAATTCTATTGTTACTATCACACCTAGTACTGTGACCCTGTGCCTGAAATAGTGTCGCTGGACCCATTTACCAGCCTCCCTTTCCTCTGTTAAATTCCTCTTTAAAACCCTGTTCTCTGAACAATTCCTCCTCCCTCACATCTTCAATAATCCCCCATTTGTAGTCCTATTTTATTAGTGAAATCCCTTCAACTGGGAATCTTCCTAATCCATGCTTGTTAAATGCTAAATAAGGTAAAATAAAAGTAAATAATGTCATCAACAGAGGCCCAAAGAACAACCTCAGTTATTTAAATATCATTTGATAACCTAGGTTTCAGATAAATTAGGGAATTGAACTCACAGCAGATAAGAGGGAGCTTCAAATGATTGGGGTAAGGATAAGTAAAAACCCAGGAGAAAAATTGAAGAACAAGTTATGGAAGGAGAGATGGAGATTATTTTCAAAAGTGGCTTCAAATCATCTGTTTAGAACAGTTCTAAATGAAAAATAAACATGATTTACAAGTAATTTAGGCATCATGGGTGAAATTATGGCCCTACTGAGGTAAGTGGGGCCAGGATATTGCCCTATGTTTGTAAAGTTTAAGTTCATTTTAAGGCTGTCAAGTGATTAAAAACATTAATCACGATTAATGGCACTGTTAAACAACAAGAGAATACCATTTAAGTATTTTTGGATGTTTTCTACATTTTCAAATATATTGATTTCAGTTACAACAAAGAATACAAAGTGTACAATGCTCACTTTATATTTATTTTTGATTACAACTATTTGCACTGTAAAAAACAAAAAAACTGCACTCAAAAACAAAACAATGTAAAAGTTTAGAGCCTGAAAGTCCACTCAGTCCTACTTCTTGTTCAGCCAATCGCTCAGGTAAACAAACTTGTTTGTATTTGCAGGAGATAATGCTGCCCGCTTCTTGTTTACAATGTCACCTGAAAGTGAGAACAGGTGTTCTCATGGCACTGCTGTAGCCGGTGTCGCAAGACATTTACATGCCAGATGTGCTAAAGATTCATATGTCCCTTCATGCTTCAACCACCATACTAGGGGACATGTGTCCATGCTGATGGCGAGTTCTGCTCGATAACAATCCAAAACAGCGCGGACCGATGCATGTTCATTTTCATTATCTGAGTCAGATGCCACCAGCAGAAGGTTGATTTTCTTTTTTGGTGGTTCGAGTTCTGTAGTTTCTGCATCAGAGTGTTGCTCTTTTAAGACTTCTGAAAACATGCTCCACACCTCGCTCCTCTCAGATTTTGGACGGCACCTCAGATTCTTAAAGCTTGGGTCGAGTGCAAGAAATCTCACACTGGTATCTTCTTTGCGTTTTGTTAAATCTGCAGTGAAAATGTTCTTAAAATGAACAACATGTGCTGGGTCATCATCAAAGACTGCTATAACATGAAATATATGGCAGAATGAAGGTAAAACAGAGCAGGAGACATACAATTCTCCCCCAAGGAGCTCAGTCACAAATTTAATTAACACATTTTTTTTAATGAGCATCATCAGCATGGAAGCATGTCCTCAGGAATGGTGGCCGAAGCATGAAGGGGCATACGAATGTTTAGCATATCTGGCACATAAATATCTTGCAATGCCGGCTACAAAAGGGCCATGCAAATGCCTGTTCTCACTTTCTGGTGACACTGTAAATAAAAAGTGGGCAGCATTATCTCCTGTAAATGTAAACAAATTTGTTTGTCTGAGTGACTGACTGAACAAGAAGTAGGACTGAGTGGACTTGTTGGCTCTAAAGTTTTACATTGTTTTGTTTTTGAGTGCAGTTACATAACAAAAAAACCCCACGTTTGTAAGTTGCACTTTCACAACAAAGAGATTGCACTACAGTACTTGTATGAGGTCAACTGAAAAATACTATTTCTTTTATCATTTTTACAGTGCAAATATTTGTAATAAAAATAATATACACTTTGATTTCAATTACAACACAGACTACAATATATTTGACAATGTAGAAAAACATCAAAAATATTTAATAAGTTTCAATTGGTATTCTATTGTTTAACAGTGCTATAAAACCTGCGATTAGTCATGATTAATTTTGTTAAGTTAATCGCATGAGTTAACTGCGATTAATTGACAGCCCTAGTTCATTTATAAATATGTTCTTTAAGTCACTGCCTCACACATTTGTTTACTCTTTGTGCGGTAGTGTAATGCAATATCTAGAGGGACAAACATCCATCTCAGGCTTATGTTGTGCAGAGTGAAACTAGCCACATAGTGAGGGGGAAGCTTTGCCAGGACTGGTGTCCATGTTTCTTGTTAGATTCATGAAGGGATTAGATACTGATACACTCAGCAATCCACGTTGTACACACACAAACATATACCTTTGTTTTCATGTATCTCAGATGATTTTGACTTTTCTAACCATGGGGATCTCAGCAGGGGGAAAACAGTTTTCCAAATGATTGAGACACAGATCACGAATCACTGACTAGAATATGAACACTTTCCTAGTTCAGGAAAAAAGCCATTTTCAGAATGAGGTTAACAATAAAATGTATGCTACATGGGAACAGTGCTTCATAGTGAGGAATGAGCAAATGTATGATTGAGGTTTTTATGAAGTGCTTACTACTTACAGCACAATGTGTTACTATCAGATCAATTGAGGTAAAAATATATGATGTGCAACTGTGCAAGTTACGGGGACACTGTGCTGCAGAAGCTCCAAAATTGCAAACTGGAACACAAACACGTAATAACATCCTAATGTGAAGATTTCAATAACATTAATTTGGTTACGTTTCACATGAGTAGAATTTTCAGTTATTGGCTAGGGTGTAAATTATTAATTTAATGTAAACTGTATGCACTGTGTCTCTAGTTAATGGACATTACATTCTGGAAATTTAATTTTGTGGTTTTGGATGTTTTTGTGTTTATATAGTATTAAGTTTGTTCAGGTTTTCTCTATAGAGTTATTTGTAAGACTATTGTCTTTGGTCATATATACCATTATTATATATTTTATGAAAGTTTATTTTAATTTATAATCTTAAACATAATTGTTTTAATTTTTGTTTAGTGTTGTGATTCCTCTATGACGATCTTCACATTACTGGTGTAAAATCTCGATAATTAGACTGTCCTCAAGAATAGATGCTGATTTTTTGAATTTTTGACACTACAGAGGAAAAAAACTAAATTGCGTAAGAACTGCAGATACAGTAGTGAAGTTAGCACTAGCGTCACATGTTGGCTGGCCTTTTAAGGGTAGCTAGGTTCAGCCACACCCCTGGGGGATTAGGGGCCCCTTTCCCCATCTCCTGACCAGGTGAGTGATGTCTGTACAAAGGGCTGAGAACACTGTTTGAGGGAAAACGAAAATAAGAAAGAAAAACTTGTAGCACCTTAGAGACTAGCAAATTTATTTCAGCATAAGCTTTTGTGGGTTAGTACCCACTTCATCGGATGTTTGGGGGAAGACCCACAAAGGCAGAGTGAGGTCGTTGGTGGGTCTGCAGGAGACTATGAGGGGGCTCCAGGCCGGGAAGGAGCCAGGGACTGAAAGGCAGACCAGGAGGGGCTGGGACTGAAGGGGGAAGAGGAAAGCAACTGGGCCCATAACCTCCAGTGGATGGTGACTGGCCCGTTATATGCAAAAAAGCTCACTAAGTAATTTGCACCACACGTCAATCATGCAGCTCCATAACACGGGGGAGCTACAGCCGTTCCGTGCTCCCCGGCTCGCGTCCCCGCCCCCCATCAGGGTCCCTGGCCGGGGGGGGGCGGGGCTAGCTCAGGCCCCACCCCACGCAGGGGGCGGGGTTTTCTCCACTCTTCGCCATGACGAACAAATGACCGCGCGGGGAATGAGATTGAAGTTCCAGCGAGGCGAGCGCGTTCTCTGCTTCGAGCCCGACCCCACCAAGGCCCAAGTGCTCTATGATGCCAAGGTGACCCACCGGCCACGCGCGCGCGCGCGCCGCTCCCCCAGCCCCGCCCCCCGCCGCGGCCTCCTCGCGCGCTCCCCCCCCCAATTTCGCGCCCGGCCCGCAGTCGGCGGAAGTGGCTTCTCCGCCCGGCCGCGGGGTGTGTGTGAGTGACGGGGAGAGACAGGCCCCGCCCCCCCCCCCCCGCTGGGGTCGGGCCCAAGGGGCTCTTGGTCCCTCCCCCCGATTTCCCGCTGTCTCCGGCCGGGCGCCCCGGTCTCTCCCGCCGCAGCCGCGGGGCTCCGCTTTCAAGTCCGCCCCGCCCCCAGCCCCGCCCCTGGCCCGGTGCAGCGTCACACCGGGGCCTGGCTGCTGCCGCTGCCCGACCCCGCCAGGGGGCAGCAGCCTTCGGGCCGCCGCCGCTGCGCCGAGCCCTGCTGGGCCCCTTTCCTGGGAGCCCGCGGCGGGGAGTCAGCGGCGGCCCCGGTCCGGATCCTCCGGGCGCCCGGTTCCTCTGGGCATCCGTCGCGGGTCCGGCGCCTGGGAGCATCCGGGCCTGGGGGGCCGCCAGCGACGCGCTTGGCCCGGCCGGGCTCTGTCCCTGGCTCGGGGAACGTCCTTCCCCCGGCGGATGTGCCCGGCCTGGGAGACCGTGGCCGCTGTGTGCGGGCGGCCAGTCTCGGGCTCGCCCGTGGTAATAAAAGCTGTGAGCGAGGAGCCCTCCCGCCCCAGCGCAGGGCTCTGCCTGTCCTGGAAACGGGCGCGGTGTGAGCGGGCCTGGGCCAGACACATGCCCACCCTCAGGTCCTGGTGCGCCTGCAGCATAGTCTCCACTCTCCAGTTCAGTCCTATGCGCCATTAATGGGCACAGTGTCCTTCGGGAGCCCTCCCTGGTTACAGCATATTAAGTTGGGACTTCAAGTCAAAGGTACCCTTGAATTAAGCAGAAGCAGAGTGGGTAAAGTGGCAGTGTGTGATGAATTACATAGTGTTGGCTAAGTGGTTAGTTTCTAAGCATTCTGACTTAAAAAAAAAAGGAGGGTAGAGTTTTTAGAAAAAGAAATGTAATATTGATTTTGGGTGTTAACTACATAACATTGAAACACTCTTTACATTAAATCTTAACTCAGGCAGTGTAATGGTGCAGATTGTTTTCCCAGTTTCAGGAACTTCAGCAACTTTGATTTTTTTTTTCATCACACCCAAAGGATAGTCTGGAATCTCTAAATCTAGTTTTCTGTGACAGAGGACTTAGCAGTTTCTCTCTTAGAAGACTGCCCTTTTAGTTGCTATAAGAACATCCAGGCTTGTATGGCTGAACTGCTCCCTTTAGTGTTCCACTGGGATAGTTGCCTGTAGGAGCTCCTTAAAATGGGTGTTGCGGAGTTGCGTATTTTTTTGTTAATGCTCCCAAATGTGTTTGCAAAAGCTATAGAAAAACCAAAAGACCCATTCCTGTGGTCCTGGCTCCTTAGCTGGATCACAACTCCTACAATGGACTGCGTTGATTCAACTGGTGAGTAGACTGCAGTGCATCACAGGAGATGTGTTGCAGGTCTAGTGAGGGAGCCAGGCCCATAGAAGAGATTGCGGGCATGAAGCACCTGAACTACATGAGGCACTGCAACAGCAAAACAAAATGTTTTGGTTCAGTTCCGCAAACCAAAAACTTAATATTTAGTTTTGATTTTCCAGTGGAAAATTGTGCGAAACACATGCGTCTGACAAAGTGGGTCTTTGCCCACGAAAGCTTATGCTCCAATATAGCTGTTAGTCTATAACAGGGGCCGGCAACCTTTCAGAAGTGGTGTGCCGAGTCTTCGTTTATTCACTCTAATTTAAGGTTTCGCGTGCCGGTAATACATTTTAACGTTTTTAGAAGGTCTTTTTCTATAAGTCTATAATATATAACTAAACTATCATTGTATATAAAGTAAATACATTTTTTAAAATGTTTAAGAAGCTTCATTTAAAATTAAATTAAAATGCAGAGCCCCCCGGACCTGTGGCCAGGACCCAGGCAGTATGAGTGCCACTGAAAATCAGCTCGCGTGCCGCCTGTGGCACCCATGCCATAGGTTGCCTACCCTTGGTTTATAAGGTGCTACAAGACTCTTTGTTGCTCTTGCAGATCCAGACTGACATGGCTACCCCTCTGATCACTGAAATTATGGAAGCTGCATTTTGTGCCAAAAAACAACAACCCCCAAACAGAAAATTCCAGGCCATCTCTAGTTAATATGATTGACTTGATTATTGTGAGCATTGTGGAAGAGATTAGGTTTCGAAAGGGACTTTCCTAAGAAGCACTTTATAACACTCCTGATATGTGTGGTGTTTATGTTGAGTGTGTATTTAAGTCTTATTTGAGGCACAGTTGTCGAGACTAGATTTTAAGTTATTTGGAAAGGTTTAAGGCAATCCTTTAATCTTCTAGATTATTTAGTTTTTTGGGAGATATCAAAGTGATATAAAGTAGATAGTGATATAAAGAGATATCAAAGATATAAAGTACTTTGAATTCAACTCTGTTTATATGAGTAGGTGGAATTGCAGTACTGTGAGGGGCTGTGGCTGTATTAGTTTTTAGTATAAAGAATATCTCCATTCTCAAAATCTGTCGTGCTAGCTCACTTGGAGTTTGTGCTAGCTCTCTTGGAGTTCAGTTCAGGCATTTGCAAAGCATTGTTCTCTTAATTTTGCAGTTTGGCCCTACATGCTGTTCAGAAGAAGAGTGTTCAATAGTTTTAACTAAGCATTTGGTCTTCCTTCTGTATCATGATGTTACTGGTTAGTCTCCTGTATTGAGGGTCGCAGAAGCAACTCATGAAGGAGATAAGAACACTACTTGTCCAAATGTGATACCTCTGGAAATCTACACTGTTCCATCCCTCTTCTTCAGAGCATTTTTTGGGATGCTTTGAGATGGATCGGAAATGAGGGCAGGGCCTATTAGTAGTCTCTTCAATGTTTAGATCTCAGCTCAATACTCAAACATTGTCTATCATCTTGTCTAGCTGCTCTTAGTAGTTCCCATGGGCTCAGGAGAAGGTGCATGATTTCCTACAGTATGGATGTTCAAAGACAATTCATTAGGTTTCCATTTACTCATAAGTATCCATTCCTTTCTTGCGCCCACAAACCTATTCCCTAAACACTCATTTCTATAGAAAGTGCACTATAATCTTTTATTATGCCATATTCTTTGTTTTTCAGATTGTTGATATTGTTGTTGGAAAAGATGAGAAGGGCAGAAAAATTCCAGAATATCTGATCCATTTTAATGGTTGGAACAGAAGGTGAGAATATACAGTGCACCATTTTATTTAAAAAGTTTTTGTATTTACAAAATTGTTTTCAGTGGCATGCTGTAGCCTACAGGATGGTGTAGAGTAAGAAATAAGTAGAAGTGAGGTTTTGTGCATAAATTAGCTTAAGGGTAGAGGAGTATGGGAAATGGAAGTTGCTAGTGTAAGAAAGTTGGAAATAGTGTTATGGGTAGGGCCCTACCAGTTTCACGGCTGTGAAAAACATGTCATGGATCGTGAAATAAGCCCTTCCCCGTGAAATCTGATCTCCCCAAAATCGTCTGGGCTGGGGAGGGGCAGGACATGGGCTCTGAAGGCAACACAGAAGTGAGTATGGCAATCCTGCAACCCCCTACAACAGCTTTGGGCTCCCCCTCCCCCATGATCCTCTTTTGTATCAGGACCCCCAGGGTTACAGCACAGTGAAATTTCAAATGTAAACATCTGAAATTGTGAAATTTACCAATTTTAAGACCCCTGCAGGCGTGAAATTGACCAAAGTGAACCTTGAATTTGGTAGGACCCTAGGTATCGGAAAGTAAGAGTTAGGAAGAACATGGCCCAGAGTTATGTTACCATTGTGTTTTGGTTATAACTGGTTTAAGCAAGGTTTTTAATGAGTACTTTTAAAAGTTGTGAATGTTTTATTAAAATGCTATTTATATTGATAGTATGGGAAAGACGTTGATGCAGATGTTAATTTAAATGATGTGTAATAGAAAGTACCAGTAAGAAGGTGGTGGGAATATAATTATGGAGAAGGGCAGTTTAAAGTTACTTAGTGTTATAATTGAGTATAAAAGGAGTATTCTTGCTAAATTTCAGGAGATCTCCAGTTAACACAAAAAGGGTACTGTTAGGTTCCAGGATTATAAGGCTGTATTTCTCTCTGTTGTTGAACTGATTACCCACTGATAATTTGAGTGTAATTATAATTGTAGTATTGTGTAAATGGTAATTGTATGCCTGTTTGCTTAACTAATCATTTTCCTTTTAAATAAGGTTTGGTTTTATCATTCAAAATGTCATCCAGTGGTCCTCTACTAAATAAATGTTCTTGAACTGATCTAGAGGCTCGAACCTGAACACGAAGTTGGGTTTTATTGCATGCTTCTCTTCAACAATGTTATATTAATTGGGAACATTTCAACATAAAGATTACTATACCTTCATAGAAAGAAATAATACTATAATGAGAAAGAAGAACTTCAGTAATCTTTATTTTGTGAATACCTTTAATAAATGCTTTCTATGGGACTAATTCATTTATGTTGACATATTGGTTTGTGGCCCCTGTGTGGTTGGAAACTCAAACTCTGTTTCTGTCATAATCTGAGTTGCTTGATGGTGAAGCCTGGAAACATTCTAATATTGACAGGACATTCCTTAACATTATCTTGTTGCTTCAAGTACTTCAACTTGTAAAGTTAAGGAAAAAGTCTATTTTTTTAAAAGGAAAAATAAAGCTAAAGGATGGTGCAAAAAGATGCAAGTCTACATCATAGTACCACTAAATTCCAGATTTTGCTTCTAAAGAGCACTAAAATATTACTTTGTAGATGACTAAATCTACATTTGTCATTCAGTATTTAATGGTAAAGTAAGTTTCTATTAACCTTTTTTTCTTTTGACCCATATTTAGCTGGGATAGATGGGCAGCTGAAGATCATGTTCTTCGTGATACAGACGAAAACCGCAGATTACAACGTAAATTGGCAAGAAAAGCTGTAGCTCGCATGTAAGGAATATGTTTATCTCTTGACTTCAAATGGCTTTAATTCAAAATAACTATATACCACTTTTTAAAGAGAAGACTTGTTATAAAATTCCTGTGTGCTGGATCCACATCCATCTGAAGAAACATCACTGACAAGTACGTTGGGGAGACTTGAAGAAGGGCTCTTTCCTCAAAAACAAATATCTGTCTGTAATACTTGCTAGCCTTTTATGGCCGCAGAGAAGAACAGGATGGAAGAGTATAGTAAAATGTAAAAATATTGATCTGTCCACTACCGAATATTGTCCCTCAAGTAAATTTATTTTTGAAATAATAAATACAATCACAAATATTCATTGCCTATGCATATTTTATTCTTACTTTTGCATATAGCACTGCTTCTTATGCTTTGACAGCAGTAGTAAACAAGTGGAGTAATGACACATTGAACAATTCACTCAAATTCTTCTTTAGGAGAAGAAAGGGAAGAAAGAAGAGACGTTGTCGGTTGCCTGGTGTTGACTCTGTGTTAAAAAGCCTTCCTGCTGAGGAAAATGATGAGAGTAGTGAAAATTGTGAGTAGTCTTCTCTTTGATTTGATGACTACACTTGCATCATGCTATTTACAAAATTGTTAACTTATTAAACTACTGTAGCATCTCAGTTTTACAAACTCCAATCTTATGAACAACCAGTTATACAAACAATTTTTCCCGAGGGGCGGGCGGGGCGGGTACACACATAATGAAAGCGATGTTGATGATGAGCAAGTTGACATCCCTTCACATTCTGATGCCTTCGTTGTGTTGGTAATCACTTTGCAGTGATTTGAAGGGAAATGTTGCAGGGCACCATACTGCAACATATCCTGTATGTACTATAAATGGAGAGACTCAGTTTTATGAACTCCGTCCTCAATTCATTCATAAAACAAGTTTTACTGTAATTGTGCAAATTGAACAATCTGAGGTGCTACTGGGTTTGGTGTTATAGGTATGTAATAGTACTGGTTAGAATGTTAATATAACTATATGAAATATATTAATGTTTTGTATAAAAAATGAGCAGATGTTACACCAAGATATCCTTCTCCTCTCCCTACCCTTGAGGCATACAATACGCTTTGCTTCACCCTCATTCAGCTCTTCTGGGCACTCTGGCCCAGATTTTTAAAGCTATTTAGGTGTTGCTGCTCTCATCGTGTCAACACCTAACTGATTTAGGAGCTTAAATCTCATATTCAGAAAGGGATTTAGGCATGTAGTTGTTGCGATGCTGGGAACAGCAACACCTAAATAGCTTTAAAAATCTGGCCTCTACCCTTTTATCTGAGAGTAGTGTTGCTCTGTTTGGCCCCAGCCTGCCCTGTTGTCCTTGCCTGGTGGGCAAAAACTCTGATGCTTGCTCAGTTACCATTTTGACTTGTCCTTATCTTCTGGGCAACAGGATTTCCCCCCTACCTGCATGGTAAAGAGGTCTGTTTCTTGCCTCCAGCATGCTGGTGGTTGTTTCTGGCCTCTTCTATCAGCCATTTATCCAGGGGCATTTTTCTAGTAACTTTAAGGTCTGTTTGTATTGTTTTGCAGGGTCAACACTTCATTACCATGCTGGCCATTGTCATTCCTCTGATTCAGACATCTTTACACCATTACTATTTACAACTTTTTAATTTCAACATTTGGTATAACTTGCTCACAACTTGCATTTGGACATATCATGTGATATTTATTTAAAGGCTTTTTCTTCTTTTTGCCCTTTTAAGCTGAATACTCTAACCTTTTGCTTACAACTGGAGTCCAGTGAAAATTAAAAAGAGCTACTGTTTGTTGAAAAATTTTGTGAATTTGCATATATTGGTGAATGTTCATCAATTACAGTTAATATATGAACATTCTGTTTGAGCTTCCTAACTGTTACATGCTAAAATACTTAAAATATTTCTTCAGCATTTCTAGTTTATACCTCATTACAAAAAGCAAACCAAACAGCCTTGAATTAAATGTTACAAAGTGAAAAATTGTTGGGTATGAATCTATGTCCAATGTAATATGCAGAATAAATTTGTGAAATATCAAAGATAACTCATTTCTCTCTTAAACAGCTATAAGTAGTTCTTCCGATGACAGTGATGAAGGAACAGATGAAGAAATAAAAAGTGAAGAAAGTGACATTGAAGAGAGGACAGACATGGTATATTCCTATGAGCTCCCTTAATTTTAATAATACTTAGTACTTTACCTGGTTGAAAACCTGTCTCAGTTTTCCCAGTTAAGTATATTAATTGCTCAAAGCCATGAAGCATGTAGTTATAGGGGCAGGACTAGAACTCATGATTGTTGACCTCTTTAATAGAGGTTTTATTGTGGTAGAGCTATTCAAACCCATAGAAGATGTTTTAATCCCTTAGATGGCATTGATCTCAATACAAAATCTATTAACTTAGACTTGTTCTTCTCATTCTGTTTCCACTCTTAAGGTCTGCCAGCAAACAGCACCACCCTGATTTATAGTTAGTGTAAAATGTTACTAGTCTCTTCAGGTGAAGCAGATTCTATTGCCATCAGGATTTTAATAGCTGATGTACACAGTTTCTTTAAAGAGGGTCTGCCAACTCAAATTAGGCTAAAACTTAGACCTATTTGTAAGAATCTAAGACCAGTAAAAATATTTCCACTGTACAAAAACGGCAGTGGAAACAGGTGTGTGAAAGGTGTTTCAAATGATCTCTCCTGCAGTGTTTAGATTATAAAGTGAAATTGGTTATAAACAAATGGAAAAAGTGACCCAACTGATAATTATTATTAAATTAAGTTTAACATGAAAGAGCAAAAAGCAAACAAGAAAACGGTGAAAAAATGAATAGAATATTTAAAACAGGACTTTAAAATAAATTGAAGGTGTTACTGGTAAGAAACTACATTGTGTGCTGTCCATCTACATTCACAAACCCTACTGTTACATGTATTTTACCATACAAGTAATTAGATTCAGTTTCTGTGTCGCAGAAATTTTAATATTTGATCAAGTTTTGCCTAACATACTACAGTAATTAACTAGTAACACTAACCATTTTTTCTTACACTGATTTGTGCTGTTGCAGAAAGAAGAACAAGAGATTCACACCAAAAGGGATATGGAAGACAGAGCAATAAGCATAGAAATTCCTGAAGTTTTGAAAAAAAAGCTTGAAGAAGACTGTTATTATATTAACAGGAGAAAACGGGTATGATTGGTTAAATGAGAGAGAATATATGAAAAAATATATATATTTATAAAAAACAAACAAACCAAACAGCCTTGAATTAAATATTACAAAGTGAAAAATATATATATGAAGGCAGTCAAAAGTCGCACTGGACTTGTGATTTCCATTATTTTAGCTAACTTGCTTTTACAGCAGAACTTCTAAGATTTCAGGGGATAAGGCTTCTAAATGACTAGAGTACTGAATTACCAATATATTAATCTGTAAAATTGGGGTTCACATCTTTATCTGGTTTTGTTTTAGGAGACTTGGAATAGAACACTGAGCTAATCCCCTTCTGCTATCATATTTGTATGTTCCCCAAAACTGGACATGCAAGGGATTATTGAGCAAAAGTATAATTTAAGGAGCAAATTTGAAATATATGTATACAATTTTGCTGAATAAACTAGTTAATTAGATTAGGCAGTGGGTCACAAGTTAATGTTGTGGCTCATTGCTTAAATCCATAATTGTATTATTTGACAGTCATCAAATTGTCTCTTCAGCTAGTGAAACTGCCTTGTCAGAGAAATATAATAACTATCTTGGAGTCGTATGTGAAGCATTTTGCCATTAATGCAGCGTTTTCAGCTAATGAAAGATCTCGGCACCATCAAATGACTTCACATGTCAACATGAACCTTCATTACGTCCCACCAGAAAAGAAGTAAGTAATGTCTACCATTTGTCTGGGTGTAGAGGAAGAGCAGATTTGAATTTCAAGCCCAGGTTTTAGATGTGTGCTTTTGTGCCCATCCATATACATTGGACTCATACCCCACAGTGTAAGACAGCACAACAATATCAGGACAACTTTATGTTTAGAGATGAGAAAATTACTATTATCCAAAGAGTTGATGTTGGAATTGCTAATAATAATACAGGGATATTGCCACAGTACTAATTTAACCATACATTTCTTTTAGGTCCAAAGGCCAAATGGTATTTTTTACAATTGCTCTAAACATGCCTAACAGCCCAAAGAATGAGCAGTCACTACACCCAATACAGTAACAAGATTAATAAACATATGATCAGTATGCTTACAAATAGTTTCCCCTACATTTGGCCCTTTTATCCTGGCGTTCTCCAGCATGATCAGGTAGGGTCTGACAAAGAACCCTCAAATTCATAACTCTTTTTATACCCTTCAACAAATAAATGATGTCATAGCTATTACTACTTTAACTACCAAACAATTTGAGACAGTTCACCCTTATTTCTAGTTTTAATCCAGACAAGATTTACAACCTCCTTTCTCCACAAGGCCTCTCCTCCTTCTTGCTGACCATTAGCTATTATTGTTGCACCTGGGTTCACATGGGGCTTTACTTTTTAAAATAATACTGGTATATGAGATGTGAAGCTCCTTCTTGGACAGATTCTCTCTTATTTAAAACCATCTACAGTTACCCCTTTTGTTCAGAGGCCCTCTTTTTAGAGACTTTACCTTACCTTATTAGTTATTCTTTGAACCAACATCCTCCCTAGTTAATTTAAAAATAAATAAAATATATAAATAAATGGAGATTGCCAATCTCCTAGAACTGTAAGGCCCTTTCAAGGTCACCAAGTACTGTCCCCTGACATATTTTTGCCCCAGATCCCTAAATGGCCCCCTCAAGGATTGAACTCACAACCCTGGGTTTAGCAGGCCAATGCTCAAACCACTGAGCTATCCCTCCACCCCATTTGTTTTGGCCTTAGATTATTGCAGGCCTTTTCTGCTTCTTTCCTTCATTTCTTTCCTTAGATTCATGAAATCTGTCATTTCATGGTCACTGTCATCCACATTGCCTTTCACATTTGCTATCAATTTCTCCCTATCGGTCAAAATCAAGTCTAAAATGACTGTCCCATTGGTCACTTCCTCCACTTTCTGGAACAAAAAGTTATCCCCAATGCATTCTAGGAACTTATTGGAAATGTTGTGTTTTGCTGTATTACTTGTCCAACAGATGTCTAGGTTAAAGTTAAATTCCCCCAATACTACCACCTTTTGGATGTTTCTTTTATATGTTCTAGAAATGCCTCACCCACCTCCTCTTCCTGATTTGGTGGTCTTTAGTAGACCCCACCATGATGTCACTCCTGTTTTTTTAACCTTTTTATCTTTACCCAGAGATTCTCTTACCTAGTCTGCCTCCCGCCTCCTTCTGGACCTCAGAACAAGTGTTGTTGTTGTGTAATGCAACACCACCTCTGTTTTTACCCTGCCTGTCCTTCCTGAACAAGTTATAGCCCTCTATACAAATATTCCTTGTCTTTATCAATGCCTGTAAAGTGGAATGTTCATTCATGACAGTGTATTTAAAAACAAAATAAAACAAAAAAAAACAGCTCTGGACTCAATAGTTATGTTAATTATTTCTTTCTCTCATACAAAAAAACCCTTTGCTCTCCTGATTTAACTTTCCCAAGAACTGCTACCATACTAAAGTAAATCATTTAAATCTAATTTTGCCTGCCACTCAATCAACATGATTGTATAACTCTTCTATAGCTGTCTCTCTTGACTATTTATAAGAGATCTTTTTAAGCAGAGGTAAAAATCGGTGAATTTTTTTCCATGGTGGGGTTTTATGGCACAAACACCATTCTGTACAGACTAGAGAGAGAGCTTGCACCAGGAACTTTGAAAGTAATTGCAAAGTAGGTTCTCTTTTCATCTGGCAAGCATGTAATCTTGTTTCTTATGGAGTTATTTTGTTTACTACTCT
This sequence comes from Chelydra serpentina, assembly GCA_037349315.1. Lineage (NCBI taxonomy): Eukaryota > Metazoa > Chordata > Testudines > Chelydridae > Chelydra > Chelydra serpentina. Next base: position 129,941,068 of record JBAIAC010000004.1, read on the forward strand.
GCTTGGTCACAAACATCTTTAAACTGAATGGGATTTTCAAAAGGACTGATTGCGGTCATAATTCTCTTCCCATTGACTTCAGTGAGAACAGTTAGGCCAATGCTGAAATCCTGCCCCGCCCCCCAAATGTACAGTGTATAATTGCTAAGGCAGAGTCCTCTCTGGTGGTATTGTGCTCTGTTTCAGGAAATGCTGACTAAATTTAGTTTGTATTTTAACATATCAGCAACAATTATTGGATTTAAACTTTAAAATTCAGATGTCGCTTTTACCTTTGTGACAAAATAGATTGAATTTTGGTATGTATACTAGTTGAGTCTCTCCGTGGTCTGTTTTTAAAGGGGATTTCCTATAATTACATCACAAAATCTTAATAACATGCAACTTCAGGCTGCATAACCTAGAACTGAATCCTCTTCTCCCTTCTTTTCAACCTTTTCTCTAGTGTTGAGTTATGTAAAGAAATGGTGGATGGACTGAGGATAACCTTTGACTTCATTCTTCCATTGATCTTGCTCTATCCCTATGAGCAAGCACAGTTTAAGAAGGTGACTTCATCCAAATTCTTTCTTCCAATCAGAGAAAATGCAGCAAACACTAACAGGTAAGTTGGATAGACTGAATTGTCACTTTCCTCATGAGGCAGCAAACACATTATTTTCTTGAGCACTGAAATACATTTTGAAATAGATAGGGTGATTAATCATAACATGTTGCTTTTGTATTTCAAAATTGCTTTTATAAAATCTTGAACTCTTTCTTCCAACAATTGTTTTTGTGGGTTTTTTTTGTCCTGGTTTGGAATTTTTGTTGTAACCAGAAGGTTGACTTAACTTTGGAAAGAAATTAAGGTATAGAAGGAAACTGAAATTTTGGGAATAGATTAAGATTTACATTTCTGTTTAATTGGTGTAAAGGGCTTCAACATTCTGAAAAATTAATACTCATATTTGGGGAATGCAACTTTTTAAATAATCCACATTGTCCCCCAATTTTTGAAAGGAGACTAACCCCAATTTGGACAATTATTTTGCTAGATCTGTGAAGACAGGATTTTTTTAAATCTGGAAAGCTGTTCTCTTTTATAATTATATGAGAGGCTTTCTCCTCATTTCCTAGAAATCAGGAGGAGCTATCCCCGAGTCCACCTCTGCTGAATCCACCAACTCCTCAATCCACAGACAGTCAGCCTACAACAGGAGAGCCAGCAACACCCAAGAGGCGAAAAGCTGAGCCTGAAATACTACAGTCTCTGAGGCGTTCTACACGTCATACATCGAACTGTGACAGGTTGTCAGAAAGTAGTGCATCTCCACAACCTAAACGACGACATCTCGATACGCCTGCTTCAATGCCAAAACTGTTTTTGCATCTGGAAAAGAGTAGGTTGCAGTTTTATGATATTACTGTAGGTCACAACACCTTTGTGGGCTGCAGAACAAATCTGTTTGTCTTGAGTAGTTTCTTATTGTCATATTAACCTTTTGCCTCTAATTGTTTATGCACAAAGGGGAAATCTGTAGCTACTGTGGGGGAGTTTTAAGCAAGTAATGAAAACTGGGAAGAGGATGGCTTCTGTGAAAATCATGGTTAAGACTTGGAAGTAGGTAGGACCAGTAGTGGAGAGGTGAGATTGTGCTAAAGGGAGAGCCAGCTAAGTGAGAGGACCCGAGTTGTTACTGGTCTACTGTCACACAGAAGCTGCAGCTGTGACACATGGCAGAGGAGAGGAGGTGAAACTGCATGCTGGGGTTGTGAAGAGGTAACTTTTTAGGGAGTTAAGGGAGAAGAACTGGTCTCCAATGTTCCATTTGTTTAGTTAAGGAGCAAGGCACTTTCTGAAGTACTGGAATGTTTTTGTTAGCCAACTGTTTCCAGTGTGCTGAATTATACTTTCCAGTATAACTGCTTTATTCATAGAATAGTTTCTGTTCTGAGACTACTCACATTTTCAACACCATTATAAAGAATCCATTGCCCAGTATGAAGGATTCTGCCTTACTCTTGTCCCTCCCAGCCTCCCCTTTAAAAATAAAAAAATAATATCTATGATGCTTTGGTGTCAGAAATAGGAACTGTAAATTGAGTTGTAAGAAAAACATTTTATTCCCCTCTCTCTGTCCTGTTCACTAATAACTTTTGTCCTTTTTAGCTAAAACCTTCTATATTCTGTATGGCTTCTAAACTAATAGTAGGCACACTTCCTTTTATGCCCCTTTGTGGGCAACAAATAAAACTTTGTACTTATTCACACTTGCACTAGTAGAGGCCAGCTCATAGTTCATTACACTTGATAGATGTATCACTGTTCTGGTAGGCTGTCCCAGGTGATTGCTCATCCCACTGATGTGTGTGTTTGTGGGGGGGGGGGGGATGGGGGGTGGCCCTGGGACCCAGTGTTCTTGGCAGATTTTGACTAATCTGGGGACTTGGAGGAGGGGGAAAAAGAGTTGCAGACCAATACTTGCTCAGTTTTCTGGTGTTTCTGCTGGCTGGCTGTAGGGTAAGGTGCTCTGAGGATCTGGGGTCTGTAATAGGCAGCCACAAATGTCTCTGTGCCCACCAGATAGGAGGCTGCTAGGATTGTTCTATAAAACACTCTGGATGAATAGGTGTACAAGGATTTGTCTGAAGTGGTTGGATTAAAAACTGGTTGCCTGGCTTTCACATGATGTTCAGCAGCTCTGAAAATCAGGCCAAAGGTTTTCAGTTGAGCTTTCTGATGGTTGAGTGGCACTTACAGGATCAGCTCTTTTTAGTTCAAGTCTGCACAAACTGTCTCATTCACATTGTCCACAAGCATGTGAGACTTTTTTCTGACCTTGTAATTCATTTAATTCAGACATTTAAGTGAGATTTCATCATCTGGAAAAATTACTCTAAAAATGGATTCCATGTTGTTGTCTGTCCCAAAGCAAAACCAGGGAACAGGGTCATAAAGTCATAGTTTTTCAGAATAAAAATAATGTGGTTTAAAAAAAAAAATTAAAGGAGCAGATCTGAAGAGTTCTTGTAGATATTCAGTCATATAGGTAGGGCTCTACCAAATTCACAGCCATGAAAAATGCATAACGGACTGTGAAATCTGGTCTTTGTGTGCTTTTACCCTATACTGTACCAATTTAATGGGGGAAACCAGAGTTTCTCAGATTGCGGTCCTGACCCAAAAGGGAGTTGCAGGGGGGTCACAAGGTTATTTTAATTGGGGGATTGTGGTATTGCCACCCTTACTTCTCACTGCCTTCATAGCTGGGTGGCCGGAAAGCGGTGGGTATCGGCTGGGTGCCCTGCTCTGAGGGCAGCGCCACGCCAGCAGCAGTGCTGAAGTAAGAGTGGCAATGCCATACCATGCCACCTTACCTCTGCACTGCTGTCTTCAGAGCTGGGCGGGCTGACTGAGGGCCTACCTCTGCAGGCAGCAGCGCAGAAGTATGGGTGGCAATACCCTACCATGCCATCCTTATTTCTTCACTGCTGCTGGCAGCGGACTGCCTTCAGAGCAGGGCTCCTGTCCAGCAGTTGCTGCTCTCTGGCCACCCAGCTCTGAAGACAGCGCCGCCACCTGCAGTGGTGCAGAAGTAAGGGTAGTAGTACTGCAACCCCTCCCCTCCCCCCAGTAACCTTGGAAACCCCTGTCCCCTCCCCCGCAATTCCTTTTTGGGTCAGGACTCCTATGATTAGAACACCGTGAAATTTCACATGTATATAGCTGAAATCATAAAATTTACTATTTTAAAAAATCCTATGACTGTGAAATTGCCCAAAATGGACCGTGAATTTGGTAGGGCCCTACTTATAGGCACACTTTATTTTTATCCCTGGTGAATCAACACAGCTGCGGGAGTGAACTGGATACTTTTCTGGTTCGTACATAACCAGTGATAATGTATGAACCAGAAAGAAAACAGCTGGACTTGAAAATCTCGAATGAGTTTGCAATGCTGTCTGTTAAAAAATTGATCTGGAAATTTATTTGGACACGATGCTTTCACAACTCTCCAATATCAGTTTTACAAAGTAATTTGCTTTTCTAGCACTGACCCTCTTCCAAAGTATTGCAAGAGTGTTTCAGGGCTGAGGGCTGAAAAGCCAATGGGTGGCTGGAGGATTGGATCAGGCCCGGGAACTCCTCTCTCTTAAACCCATCTGCCCCACTTGCCCTCCCCCTTGATACCTTTACACAAAACCTGAAGACTTTACTGACTGGTGCAGGTCAGAACTGAAGGGGCAATGGTGTTTTGTTTTTGTTTTTTGTGGGCAGATTTGATAAACTCATGACAGGTACTTTGGATATTCAGTTTGTTCCTATGTTTAAAGTTTTAAAGGTTTTAGCAGCAGGCTTTGACTGTGTTTAATAGCTGCATAAGAAACTGACCTGCATAAGAAACTGAAACTGATAGCTGAATGAAATAAACACCACATTTAATGGATCTTTGTGTAAAGTATTTTTCTGTGTACTTTTTGAAGAAACGCCGGTCCATAGTGGGTCATCATCACCTATTACTCTGACTCCTAGCAAAGAAGGGAGTGCTGTATTTGCTGGCTTTGAAGGTAGAAGAAATAACGAATTGAATGAGGTAACAGCTATGCTGAAGAGTCATCTCCACAATTGGTGCCCCAAACTGATGTTAGATTTATGTGGAAAAACTTAGGACCCTGTAAAATGCAACATTTTTTTTAGAAGGGCAGTAGCATCTCTATAGCTCAGAGTAAAATAGTAGTTTCATTACATATTGGTTTATATGCTTAGTTTCCAGTCCACCCATCAGCCTGAAGACTTCTTTTCCGTTCTGTGGCCAAGTCGGCTTTTTTGTCTGTCCAACACTTATTTTAAAAATGAAGTTACTTTGAAATATTTGTGTATAAACACAGTAAAACCTTTAAGCAAAATACTTCGTTTCTAATTTCTCAGAGTAGTAATTTTAGAGACTGGAAAAAATGGAGCTACTGTACTTTTTGTTCTAGGTTCTGATGAAAAAACAGTATTCTGTGTTTCCAGTGTTAACTCTGTGGCACTAGCGACAAAGGGTCCTGTGGCACCTTAAAGACTAACAGAGGTATTGGAGCATAAGCTTTCGTGGGTGAATACTCACTTCAGGCATTCTGCCCCTGGACATTTCCACTGCTTGCATCCGATGAAATGGGTATTCACCCACGAAAGCTTATGCTCCAATACCTCTGTTAGTCTATAAGGTGCCACAGGACCCTTTGTCGCTTCTACAGATCCAGACTAACACGGCTACCCCTCTGATATCTGTAGCACTAGTTACATAACAAAATGCTTATTCCTAGAACTGTGCTGGCATTGGTTGGATAGGCTAACTGACAAGACAGTCAGGAGTGCATTTATGTTTAGGAGGCACGGACTCTGAGTTTAACACAGTATTGTAGTGTGTACAGCGAAGCTTCGAATGGTGTTAAACAGCCTTTTTAACATTGAACAAGGAAGTTAAATAAAAGGCGGAATGTAAGAAAATATTTTTAAAAAATCTGATTGTTCTCTAATCCAGATCTCTGTGTGAATTAAGTCAGGCTATAGGCTATACTATTCTTGATCATACCTTGATATATTTTTCTAACCGGAATGTTGTATTTAGGTGTTGTCTTGGAAACTGATGCCAGAGAACTATCCCCAAAGCGATCAGCCACCTCCTCCCTCTTACATCTATGGATCTCAGCATTTGCTACGGATGTTTGGTAAAACATAACTCTCTTGTTTTATGAAACACAATCTCTATGCTGTACATCTAAATTGATGGTTTTACATTCCTGTTTTTATTTTTTTCCAGTAGTGACCTCAGGTAAATTTGGTTAATAATTTAAAACTATTAGGTCTCAGGTGCACTTACAGAACAGCCATTTAAATTTTTTTGGTATACCTGACACTGGTATCACAGCATTGCAAAATGGAAATTTTTATGTTTAATGCAGTTGTCTAGTTGCAAGAAAATATTGTGAAAAATGTGCATTAGATTTTAAATACATTTTAAAAAAATTGTTCTTTATATGAGCATTTAAAATCTGCCTGTTGGGTGCATGTCAAGAAACAGTATTAACTTCCTTAATATATTTGTAATGGACATTAAGTGTTTGGTAGTGGTGATTATAAATACTTTCCGAAGAGAAGCTGCTAGGGGAAAGATTTTTATTTTATTATTTATTTTAGATTTCCTCTTCTATGAGTATTAAGTCAAATATTGAATACAAGCAATTAAACTGTTTAAATTGTATTTTTTTTTATTTCTCTGTTTATTTACAGTTAAACTTCCAGAAATACTGGGGAAGATGTGCTTTCCTGACAAAAATCTAAAAGCTTTGGTAAAACATTTTGAACTGTTCTTGAGGTAATTTGACATCATATACTACATGTAAAAATGATGAGGTAATATTGGCCTAAGCTTTGAAGGGTAACTAGTGATTTTGGATGCCTTGATTTTTGGGTGCCCGATGCAATATCCTAAAAGGCCTGATTTTTTTTTTTTCCCCGGAAGCTGAGTGCCATTGAAAATCAGACTCCTTTAAGGCATGCGATTGGGAATGCAAAAATTACTAGTCATTCTTGACAATTTAGGTCATTGAGTCCATCTGGTGTAACTGCCAGAGCAAATTATCGTCCTTAAACTTTGTCATAACTTTTGTTAAGGTGCTTCCATTTTTGATAGACTCAAGTGGGGAGCAGAACTTACATCTATAGTCTGCGATGGGCATACAGTAGTTCAGAATTATAGCACATAAACTTTTATTGTTGATCACCAGACATATATCATCCCATCTGTCTTGGCCTGAAGATAAATTTTATAAATGAACATTAACATACATCTGCACAGCTTTCACTGAGGTCATAACTGGAAGATAGTGAAGTTACATAGATACAACCGAGGGAAGAAATTTGGTCCCCAGAACCTTTGTTAAAGATGTTAACTTATTAAAAGGAAAGAACTAGCTTGTATTTTAGGTCCCAACACAAGTTTGCCATGGTTGAAGTTATAAAAATCTTGTAAACTGAATGTATTTGGTTAGAAAGGCGTTGAAAGAAAATGAATAAACCTCTTTTAATGTCACTTCGTGTGTGTCTTCAAAGTAGTCACACATTGAAAAGTGGTTATATGGAACTAATGTATCAGAAAGTGTGTAAGATTATTATGTCTATATAGTTTGAGCATATGAAATGACTTTTTTGCTGTGTTGATTGTTTATTGAAAATAAAACAAATCCTAATTGTTACAGTTTACCACAGTATAACTTTAAAGCGTATAACTTTACATATGTGGTGAGAACTGTACAGGTTTTTGATCACTTATTTTAATTTGATAAGACCTTTCAACGATAATCGGCATTTACTTACTATAATATGCTTGTAACAGGATCACCATTATTCAGCAGTTGGATATTGTTTTTGCTTGGATTGAATATTATCGCCTTGCTGTACCTCAGTTGCCTGTGTCTGGATGACAACTCCACATTTCCATAATATGTACAATCTACATTTTGTTAGATAGTAGCCTTGAAAGATTATCACAAATACTTATCAGGCAAGGCACAATATCTTTTTGCCTATCCTTGCCATTGGGCAAAAAATTTAAAGGTATTTCACACACAAGTTATGGAGAGGGAAAAAATTGCCTTTCACAAGTGACTGTCTAGAATTTTTGCCAGACACTTTAGTCGGTATCTGTTTTAGACTTCCATCAAATTATCATGCTGAAATTTCTACTCTTAATCACTAACATGGTCCCTAATTATAGATGTTGCTGAACTATTTCAAGTTTTAATGTATAAAAATAAACTCTTATTGTTGGTTCGTAGTGATGGTTGAGCAGAGCTTCTAGCTTAGTGTTTCTTCGATCTCTCTCTCCTATTGCATAGTTTTTGTGCCTCTGTCCCACTCAGTCTTCCCTATATGGTCTCAGTCATCAAAGTGTCTAAGCACCTCATGACTGTTTTAAAAGATAAAAATAATGTCCTTGACCCTCTGCCCTTATTTGAAAAGTTTGGGTACAATATTGATATCAAACATGTATTTGTGTCTTGTAGTGAGAGCTTCTTTCTGCCATCCCTAGACTAGTGGTAGTCTGAAACTTTTGCTTAACAAACATGGCATCACTGAAAAGTGCTTTCATTTTTCAAGGCTTACCTACTATCATTCTGCTTTTAAAGGCACTCCGAATTTTATATATTGAGAGTGCAGTAGCCTATATTTTTAAAGCTATTCAATTGATTTAATACATTGCTCCTGAAAATCCTTTCATTTGGCTCTCAATCCAAGTCCATTTTAACTTGTTTTATTACATTTTAAGGCACTAAATGATTATGGCCTTCATATGTGATGGAGTTTTTATCACAATGTATCTTAGCCTATCTGTTGAGGTTAGAATCAGCAAGCCACTGGCACATTCAAATTGTAACTCAAAATCTTAGAAAAAGGCCGCCTACTATCTTTCTTGATTATGAAACGCTATTCTTATTACTCTAGTCAGTACTCTGTGTTACAAGTGTTTAAAGAAAACTAATTGTTTCAGGGTGCTTCCTAAACAATTTTTGTGAAGTGCTTTCCAAACCAAGGAGACTGATCCCTTTTTAATTCTATCCCTCTCTTATGCTGAATTACTATTTTTATAATCCGTAGACTATTGGAAGTATTGGTTTTTAATTTGTGGGCCCCTCAAAAGTAGAGTTTCCTAAATGTAGCTCTTGCTATAGGAGGCTCTTACTCCTGTTTTATGTGAATTTCTGACAGTTTTTGTAAAATAGATTCTGAATTTGTGCTGTAATTGTCCCAGTAGGAAGGACCTTTGTCTTTATTAGCTAGCCGCTAAACTGCTTTTCTTAGCCTGTATACTTAGCATCTATTCAGCAAGGATATTTAGAATCCAAAGAAGTTAGGGTGACCAGAAAGCAAATTTGAAAAATCGGGACAGGGGGTGGGGGGTAATAGGACCCTATATAAGAAAAAGACCCAAAAATCGGGACTGTCCATATAAAATCGGGACATCTGGTCACCCTAAAAGAAGTGTAATGGATTTTTCTCCCTAGAGCAGTGGCCACCAACCGGTCAATCACGATTGACCGGTCAATCCTAGAGGATCTCTCAGTCGGTCGCACTCTCCGGTGCTGTAGTGGGGCTTTTTTTCTTTAAATTGTGGCTGATCGCAGGGAGGAGATCTACGCTGTCCATATCAGTATAACAGTGTTCCTAAACCCCTTTAACTAACCAGTATAGATCAGGCGTAAGTAGTTTGCTATTATACTGTTGGCATGAACCATGTTTACATTTTATTTAAGAAAAAAATCAGTTAAACATTTTGATCTCTAGTGTAGACGGATTTAATCTCTGAATTTTAGAGAGATGAATTTAGCATTTAAATTTATAGTTTCACTTAAGTCTTTGAGCTATTGAAGTTTATCCTAAATTGAGAAACTTTCTTTGATATACCATTTTTGTCTGGAAGCTTATTTTACACTACATTTATTCTCATCCTGGTGGATGTTATAAATGAGATACTGCTCTGTAATACTTCTCAGTCAAACGTCAGATTGCTTCTGGACACGATTGATTTCAATTTTCCAGGATAAATATTTTGTTGTAAGAAATATAGAAAATATACAATTTTTTTTTCATTAAATCAACAGTGTACTCGTGCTCAGCAGAGAAGTTTTACAGACTATAGTGGGCATTTCTTCATGTACTGTTGAGAAATGAATTTTAAGTACAGTATTCTTTTTGAAAATGGTCAAATTAAAACTGGCACTTGAGAGAACACTCACCCTGAGTCCTAAACAGTTCAACACACTTGCTGTAAGAAGGTAAAACTGAGTTGCCATTGAGGCTAGTGCCTAACTTGCCATTTCTTGGTTGTGATAATAGAGTAATCTATCAGTAATCCCTTTCAGTCCTACACTTCTTGCATTCTAGGCAGCTTGGGTTAAAGTGATCATGAAACGATAGAGTTCATGATTCTAAGGAATGGTAGGAGGGAAAACAGCACAACAAAGATAATAGATTTCAAGAAGGCAGACTTTAGCAAACTCAGGGATTTGGTAGGTCAGATCCTATGGGAAGCAAGTCGAAAGGAAAAAAACAGTTCAAGAGAGTTGGCAGTTTTTTGGAGTCATTATTAATGACACATGAGCAAACTATCCCACTGCACAGGAAAGATGGGAAGTATGGTGAGAGACCCTCCTGGCTTAACAAGGAGATCTTCTATGATCTGAAACTCAAAAATGAGTCCTTCAAAAAGTGGAAACTAGGTCAAATTATGAATAATGAATATGTAAAAAACAATGCAAGCATGTAGGGACAAAATTAGAAAGGCCAAGCCACAGAATGAGATAATACTAGCTAGAGCAGGCATCGACAACCTTCAGCATGCGGCTGGCCAGGGTAAGCCCCCTGGCGGGCCGGGCCAGTTTGTTTACTTGCCACGTCTGCCGGTTTGGCCGATCGTGGCTCCGACTGATCGCGGTTCGCTGTCCCAGGCCAATGGGGGCTGCGTGAAGCGGCGCGGGCGGGGGGATGTGCTGGCCACTGCTTCCCGCAGCCCCCGTTGGCCGGGGACGGTGAACTGCGGCCAGTGGGAGCCACGATCAGCCGAACTGGCGGACGTGGCAAGTAAACAAACCGGCCTGGCCCGCCAGGGGGCTTACCTTGGCGAGCCGCGTGCCAAAAATTGCCGATGCCTGAACTAGAGACATAAAGGCTAACCAGAAAACATTCTACTAATACATTAGAAGGAAAAGGAAGACCAAAGGCAGGGTAGGCTCATTACTCAATGAGGGGGGAAAGACAATAACAGAAAATGTGGAAATGGCATAAGTGCTAAATACCTTTTTTTGTTAGTAGCAATTGGACATCTAACATAGTAAATGCCAGTGAAAATTAAGTAGGATCTGAGGTTAAAATAGGCAAAAACAAGTTAAAAATTATGTAGACAAGTTAGATGTCTTCAAGTCACCCAGGCCTGATGAATTACATCCTAGAATAATCAATGAGCTCACTGCGGAGATATCTGACCCATTAACGGTTATCTTAGAAAAGTCGTGCCAGATGGGGAGATTCCAGAGGACTGGAAGAGGGCAAATATAGTGCCAATCTATAAAAAGGAGAATAAGAAAAACCCAGGGAATTACAGACCAGTCAGTTTAACTTCAGTATCTGAAAAGATAATGGAGCAAATAATTAAGCAATCAGTTTGCAGACACCTAGAAGATAATAAGGTGATAAGTAACAGTCTGGATTTGTCAAGAACAAACCGTGTCAAACCAGCCTAATAGCTTTCTTTGACAGGGTAACAAGTCTTGTGGATGGGGGGGAAGCAGTAGATGTGGTATATATTGACTTTACTAAGGCTTTTGTTACTGTCTTGCATGACCTCATGAACAAACTAGGGAAATATAGCTTAGCTACAGCTACTATAAGGTGGGTGCATGACTGGTCGGAAAATCATTCCCAGAGAGTAGTTTTCAGTGGTTTATCAGTTGAGCTGGAAGGGCATATAGAGTGGGGTCCCGCAGAGATTTGTCCTAGGTCCGGTTCCGTTCAATAATTTCATCAATGATTTAGATAATGGCATAGAGTACAGTTATAAAGTTTGAGAATGACACCAAGCTGGGAGGGGTTTGCAAGTGCTGTGGAGGATAGGATCGTAATTCAAAATAATCTGGACAAACTGGAGAAATGGCCTGGAGTAAATAGGATGAAATTCAGTAAGGACAAATGCAAAGTATTCCACTTGGGAACGGTCATTTGTACACATACAAAATGGGAAATGGCCTGGGATGGAGTACTGCAGAAAGGTATCTGGAGGTCATAGTGCATCACAACTAAATATGAGTCAACATTGTAACACTGTTGCGCAAAAAAAAAAAAAAAGGCAAATATCATTCTGGGATGTGTCTGCAGGAGTGTTGTAAGCAAGACACAAGAAATAATTCCTCCACTGTACTCTGCGCTGATAAGGCCTCAGTTGCAGTATCGTGTCCAGTTCTCGGCGCCACATTTCAGGAAAGATGTAGACAAATTGGAGAGAGTCCAAAGAGCAACAAGAATGATTAAAGGCATAGAAAACATGACCTGTGAGGAAAGACTGAAAAAGATGGGTTTGTTTAGTCTTGAGAAGAGAAGACTGAGGGGGAGGGACAAGTTTTCACATACATAAAAGGTTGTTACAAAGAGGAGGGTGAAAAATTGATCTGGTTAACCTCTGAGGGTAGGACAAAAAACAATGGGCTTAAATTGCAGCAATTGAGGCTGAGGATGTATATTAGGAAAAACTTTCTAACTGTCAGGGTAGTTAAGCATTGGAAAAAATTGCCTAGGGAGGCTGTGGAATTTCCATTATTGGAGGTTTTTAAGAACAGGTTAGACAGACACCTGTAAGGAATGGTCTAGTTGTTACTTAGTTCTGCCTTAAGTGCAAGGGACTGGACTAGATGACCTATTGAGGTCCTGTCAAGTCCTACACTTGTATGATTTTACCACTAGGTTCATAGAGGTACGTGCATATTTGGTGACACTGAAATTAGGTCTGTAAGATTGGTCATGTCATACACAGAACCAGGAGAAGAGGTGACTTGAGAGAGGTGAGATTATTTAGTATAAGACTTTATTTTTCCATAACCATCTGAAGGGTAGCATAACCTATGAAAGGCAGATATTATGGGATTGTTTTGCTTAACATTGTTCCGACATATGAAGGCTGTTGCCACATAAGCACAATTAATGAGGGAAAACTTTAATTTCTCTAGTAGTTCCATGTGTCCAGGAATTCTCCCCCTGGGACTTGATAGTTCTGGAATGGCACTGGGTGTAACTCCCCCAGCTCAAAGCTTTTCTAATCTGATAGTGGGTGCTGGTCCAAGAACTCCTTTTACTCACAATGTACAGTAGCACTCACCACCTATGACAGCTACCTCAAACCTTCCTGCCAGATACCATGGATACAGTGTAAGAATTTGTTTTTCACCAATTACGTAATTTCAGTCTATTTTTGATAAAATGTGCTATTGGGCTGTAAACTCTTTGGAACAGATGTCACAAATTTCTGTGTGTCGTATGAGGCACCTAGCATACCTCGATCTGCTGCTTAAATAATAAAAGATGGTATTAGTGTGAGCTACCGCAACCATTTGCTATAATTCTGATCTAGAGCAGCCACCTCTCAATGAAAAGGGTAAGTTCACGTTCTTTCCTCCTACATCCTTGGTATCTGTCAGCCAAGGGTGCCAGTTGTAATTAGTCTTCCGTGTTGTGGACCCCTCTCTACTGGAAATGGTCTTTCAGTCAAATCTATTTGTTTCATGTAGGTCCTTGAACAGCTTCCAGAAGGCTACAGCTATTCATCATTTCTCTTATTCACTACTTTTCTTCTATTTATTCATTAGGATTTAGAGAAAAGTATGTTAGTTCCTAAAATGACACTTCTAAAAAGTTCCAATAAATTTATCTTTGCGAGTCCAACATGTGGCTTTTCAGATTATAGGAAAGTGCTTTCCCTAGTAGTCAATAGCTTTTTCTGTTATAAGCTAATAATCTTATTAAAACTCAGTAAATCCTATTTCATTGCATCCCTTAAAACTTTCTTTAAAAAATATTTTAAAGCAGCTTACCTCCTGTACTGCTGGTCTCAAACTTTTTGCATTATGGCAGTAAAGAATTTTATTTCTCTTCATACTTTGAATATTTTCCGAGTAGGGAGTCAGATCAATATTTGACAAAAGTATATAGGAGTTTAATCTTATGAGACCAACGAGAAAAGTCTTGTCTGTGGTTATTTTCTGTTGAAAATCAAAGTTGTTGCAGAAGATGTGACTTTACGAAAAAATGTCCACTGGATTCTGCAGCCATACTATTTCTGGGAGTAATAAGTAATTTTGTTACTCGTTGTAGTAGTCAGTTGTGTCCACTAGTCTGTGCTAATGTGCAATTAATGTTAAGCAGTTATGCTATTAGAAGCTTCATGCGAGTGTGATAAGGTTACAGATTTCAGAGACTCAGTTGATAAATGTTTAACGGAATATTTTATATATTTTAAGAAAAGATGTTTGCTACTGAGCTGTGAAGATGAGGTGAGTTGAAACATTCTGAGATAAGAGTTAAAAGTGGTTATCTAACAAAATGTGAACTCTATCAGGAGCCTGGTTCTGTTGCCATTTCTCATGTTGAGTAGTGCTTTACTCTTGTGAATAATCTCTCTAATTTCAGTGTAAAAACTTTGATTCAGGAAAGTGTACCTATTTAGGACAGTAATTAATCACATGCTTAAGAGTTTTCCTGAATCAGGGCTTAAATGTGGCAGAATCAGAATTCAAATGAAGATTAGAATTCTAATTAAGCAGAAGTCACGGTATTGGTAGGAGGGGATAGACCATGTAGTAAAGTCTCTAGGGGCAGATCTACACTACAGCCAGGATTGACGCTCTGAGATTGATCCACCGGCAGTCGATTTAGCGGGTCTAGTGAAGACCGGGGGGACAGTGATTAATTACTGTCCTAAATAGGTACACTTTCCTGAATCAAAGTTTTTACACTGAAATTAGAGAGATTATTCACAAGAGTAAAGCACTACTCAACATGAGAAATGGCAACAGAACCAGGCTCCTGATAGAGTTCACATTTTGTTAGATAACCACTTTTAACTCTTATCTCAGAATGTTTCAACTCACCTCATCTTCACAGCTCAGTAGCAAACATCTTTTCTTAAAATATATAAAATATTCCGTTAAACATTTATCAATTGAGTCTCTGAAATCTGTAACCTTATCTCCCCCCCCCTCCCCCCCCCTCCAATCGACAGCAAGTCGCTTTCCGGTCGACCCCTGTACTTACCCCCCGATGAGAAGAGTAAGTACAGTCAACAGGGGTAGTATTGCGTCCAGTAGTATTTTATCATTCAGCATTCCTTGTTTTTTTAAAAACTATATTTATGGTAGGCTTTTTGAAGTATTTTCCTACAGTAAAACAGGTGCATAGTACATATGACAAACAGTTTCTGTGGGAGCAGGGAGAGTTTTTTGTTGACTCTTCAAATAGATTTTTTTTTTTTGGTAAGGAGTGCCATCATGTCCTGTGTTAAGTATTGCATAAAGTCTTTGACTGGTTATGCAGCCTGGTAAACTTAGCAGAGTGGCACCTAAATGTCTAGTGATCAACTAAGGTGGTGTGTTGAAGACATAGAGTACTCAAATCTTGATTACTAAGTTAAGTTCTGGTTCTGTATTAGTTTTTATTCAGCAATAAAAGTTTTCCCACTCTTTTTATTCATCTTGGCAACTGCCAAAATACTGTACTATAAAACCCATTTATATTCACTATAAAGTATCTTCAGTTTCTTTGATTGTGAAGAGCTGCCTTTTATTCTTTTAGGACCAGATACATAAGGAACCGTCGTCATTTCTGTGAACAGAAAGCTGTAATAATAAATCTGTAACTGCTGAACCACTTAATATAATTTCTTAACCTCAGTTGAGGGTAATTTTCATGGAAGTCTTCAATCCTATCTATCTGCCCCCTAACCATATGTGCCTTTCTGCTTTGTGCTAGAGGTCTCAAACACGCGGCCCGCGGGCTGCATGTGGCCCGCGGAGGTATTTCCTGCGGCCCACCATAGGTGCCGACTCCACTGGCAGCCAAGCTCCAAACATTACTGAGTGTTTATATTTTATTAAAACCCCTCTTTGCATTACAGTTTTTAAAAAGTTAATACATTGACTTTTAATAGAATACATATTACTCTTCATTTTTTTCGTTTTTGACTATACTTTTGTATCATTGTATGAAAAGGTTTCAGTGATGCGGCCCTCAGGCAATTTACTAGTTCTCATGTGGCCCTCGTGTTGATTTGAGTTTGAGATCCCTGTGCTAGCCTGTTAAGTACTGAGTAAAATCTCCTGATAGCTTTTGTAGGAACCAGTGTGAAACCAGTAGAATGTGCATATTATATTGCATATAAAAAGCTAAGTTTAAAAACATAGCGTGCACAGTAAAGTATTCATAGGTTAGGAAATGCCAGAATGAAAATTGCCTTACACACGTGCATTATGATAGTCTTGCCCAGCATCAGTCTGTGACAGAGCCTCTGGAATCCTTGCTTTAAACACAAAGGAACATCCTTCCCCACCCCTCTGCCCCCCTGCAACCCTCTTGCTCAAACACATAATGCCAGAATTAAGGTAACTTGGGAGTTTTAGAGTCCTTCTAATGTAGTTTTCTGTATGTAGCTTCCCAAGCAAATCCATTTCCCCCCCTCTGCCTGCCCAAAAGGCACAATTCTATCACATGGAAACATATTGTTCCCCCTGCCCCCTGTCTTGGCCCATCAACAAGATTTAAAATTGGGACCTTTTATGCCCAATATAGAGCTCTGCCAGCCTACACTGTTGACTTTCTGTAATTAACACCCGTGAGAATGAATGAAATGTCATAGGATGGCAGAGCCCACTCTAAAAAATAATGATGAATCAAAGAGATGTTCACTAGATAAAATGTCTATCTTTTATTGCTTCCATTATTTTATTAATTTTTTTTTTAATAAATATTGAAGTAGTGGTCTTGCTTAAGCAAAACCAGAGAAATAACAT
Source organism: Chelydra serpentina (assembly GCA_037349315.1). Lineage (NCBI taxonomy): Eukaryota > Metazoa > Chordata > Testudines > Chelydridae > Chelydra > Chelydra serpentina. The sequence goes on from JBAIAC010000004.1 coordinate 129,957,643, forward strand.
GTTTGATACCGTGGTCTGAATAAAGTAAAGGCATGAGTTGTAGAGAACACATTTCCGTGGTTGCTGTAGTGTGTTTCTATTTAAAATGAAAGATAAGCTTCTGAGCTTTTAGTAATTAATATATTCCTGTTTACATTTTGATTGCCTTATGTGTAGAATCTTCTTTTTCAGTATTTTTTGCTGCCTCAGATTTCTGAGGCATATATATATCTGATATATAAGATCAAAAGAAATTACTTATTTAAGAGAGCTTAGTGAGGAATAAGGTTGGAGAAATGTAGAGTTTTTTGATGCATTATATGCTGAACATCATTGGTACCACTTACATCTAGATTGTATATACCGAACTATTTATTATACTAAATTTACTGACTGGAGTTCTGGCTTCTAACAGATAACTCCTGTCCAACAATCAAGCACAATGGGACCAAATTTCCATTGCATCCCTACCCATGCACAAATGTGCAAAGTATGGCTAATAGTTGGAAATACTAAGTGATATAAAACTTGTTTATTTTCTACAGGGATTATTTTTGAGGAGGAGGGTTTTTTGTTTTTTTTTACTAAACTCCTCTGTTCCCAAACTCTGGTTTCATGTGCATGTGTCCTAGAGAAGGGCGAGCTTGTCAGTTTTAGCAGCCCTCTCCCCAAGCGTTGGACTTAGCTCTCCAGGCTACACTGCTTGGACTTCCTTCATGTTTCTGTGTCAAAGCTGGGCTCCAGGTGTAGCTCCTGCCATGGAAGAGTGAAGGGAATGCGCACTGTAAGCCAGTTAACATCCCCTTATGGGGAAAGCTGGAGAACAAGAGGCAGGTCGCAGCAGAACAAAGAGACAACAAAATGTCACCCTGCTGCAACAAAATGATGCATTTTGTGGCATCTTGGAAAAATGCCAAATTATGTGGCTGTGGAACTGCAGTGTCTACAAAGGAACAGGTGTGTGTGGAATCAGGGCCTGCCCTAGACCAAATGGCACCCCATTCAAGGAACGTCTTCAGTGCCCCCCCTTTTCAAACCTTTGAATACCTTATTTGTTGTTGCAGTTGTAGCCCATTTCACGACTTTGATGCACTATTTGCATGCATGATTTATCCCTATCATACAAGACGATACATTTGCATGCTAGGATCTGTAAATCTGTATTTATTCATGCAATGTATAAGCAAATAAAATTTTTGTTTCCTCTAAGCTTATAGAAACTTTTTGATTTTAAGAATAACAAATGTACTTATGTCAAGTAATTGAACAGTGCACCAACATTGGATGGACCCCAGTATTAAATAAGTGTTACAGTAGGCCTTAGAGTGTTAACCCTAGTCCTTTAGTTCAGAAGGTCATTTTCTTGCCTTTGCCCTCGCAAACTGAAGCACAGCGTCAGAGAGATCCAAAGATTGGCCAATGGCATTTTTGAGCGGTAAAATAGCAAGTGATGTCAATCTCTCGTCGGCAATTGTCGATCGAAGATATGTTTTAATGAGCATGAGTTTCGAAAAGCTGCGCTCACCACTTGCGACTCTGGCAGTGTGAGCAGAATCCTCAAAGCTATTCACACATTAGGAAAAGTGTCCCTCAGCTCTGCATCATGAATGAATTGGAGAACTTGGAGTAGGGAGTGATTCCTGTGTGGCAGAATGTGACAGATGTTGTCCAGTTTGACATAGAGGTCTTTATCATTGACGTCCGAATATTCCCCATGTGTCAGCGTCTGGTGAAGGTCCATACAAGTGTTTTACGGTCTGCTGGAGCTTACTAAAGTCATACAAACCTTCCCCCCCCACATATGGAATACCTGAAACATTTTACTTCAAACATTCCGTTTTCCCTTTTGTCGCTAACAACAAAAGCAGCACCCCGAGTCCGGCACCCCAGGCAATTGCCTGGCTCGCCTGGCCCTAAGAGTGTGTGTGTGTGTGTGTGCGCGTGCGCGCAGGAGGACAGAAAATGGGATTATACTTACTTTCAAGGGTATAAGATGACTATTAGCTTTTATTGGATAGCCAATAAAAGCTATCTATGTAGAGCTACAGATTCCATTTTAAATAAATATGGGTGAAAGTACATAGTAGGCACGGTTCGTGTCTGCTACAGGTAAAGTTGCAAAAACATTTCTGCAGTATCCCCTTGTTCTCATATGCTTATTTCCGGAAACTTTTTTGTTTTGCACTGACATTTTCCATATATCGCCTCTATCCCAGGTTTTTTTGGTGATGCTTGAGCAAACTCCTTCCAACTCCTTTAGATTTGAAAGGATGAGGGGAAAGGCTATGTTCTTCACTGTGTGAGACTTTAGCACCTTTTACACTTTGAAACTTGTACATGAAGGACTACGTCAGAGAATTGCACAGCCTATTTTACGGCATCTTTAAACCCAAGTCTTTTTGTTCGTTGTCTGATTTTAATCTATTGTGTGCTTTCTTCTCAGGTTTCTAGCAGAATACCATGATGACTTCTTCCCAGAGTCTGCTTATGTAGCTGCATGTGAGGCTTACTATAGCACCAAGAATCCTCGGGCAATCTACTGAAGCTTTTAATGAACAATAAATCCTACTGTACGTAGCCCATGGTTATTGCTGCTTTGCCACATAGCTACGAGATGAAGATGAAATGGAATTTGAATGGCCTTTTTCATATAGGAAAAGGGGAGTTGCTTCTATGACTACTGGATTCATTAGCAGAGATGGACCACTTCTTGTTTCAGAGCCGTGCAAGGATTGCATTCTAAATTGCTCCAAGTGTTGCATGTAAGCTGCACTTCTAGAAGAAGCCCTGCACTGATTTCTAATGCATAGGACTGCATATAGTTCTGATTAAGTGTGTGTGTGGGGTGGGGTGGGGGGAAGCAGATGCATTAGCAGTGGGACGTTTTCATGAAAACAAATACCTCATGCTGTCTTTCATTTTAACATGAACTGTTTTCAGCATGAAAAGTAGAACTGGCCTCACTCTTGTGTAAGGAGAATGCATAACTGGCATCCTGTGGATTTCGTTTCACACACAGAACCCACACTTCATTTTGTGAAACGGTCATGGCAGGAAAGAGTGCTGCATATAGAAGAAGAATTGCATAGCTATTTTATTGTCATGGTCTCTGACTCACGGAAGTAGTTTTCTGTGGCTTAAATGAAAAATGTTGCTTGCTTTTTCTTTTTGAAAGGTATCCGTCTTTTTCCCATAGTAGGTTGCCACACTTATGAGTGCAGACCTCACCAGTGATTCATCTTATCCGTGTCTGTGAATGATTCCTAAAGGCATTAAAGAACAGGATGTTCTAACAGGTTCTTACAGAGTAAGCATAGAGTGAATAAAGTGACAGCAATTACTTTGGCAATTTTTTTCTTAATAAAGAAACTGATTGGTAATCGAAGGTGTGATATTTGGGTAGATGATCTCAAAAATGGCATTTTGTTTGGGCTTTCATGGTATATTTTCACTAAATATTACTATGTAGAGAATGAGGGGTGAGAGTAGTGACTGTAAAAATGGCACCTTTTTATTGTACAATTCTGTCTGTCTATAAACCAGAGGCACATCTCTTAGATTTATACTGACAAATTTTACTCTCTTTAGCCCTGCAAAACTCATGCAGCTGTATGAGAATGAGCTGGATTCTGTTATTCCCCTGACAATACATACTTGGCAGAATTAACTAAACCAATTCTGTTTATCTTGGGTACTTCCATTACTGTGAGTGCCTCACAATCATTAATGTATTTATCCTTACAACACCCCTGTGAGGTAGAGAAGTGCTGTTATCCCCATTTTGGAGATGGGGAATGTGAAGCACAGAGAGGCAAGTGACTTGCCCAAAAACACATGAAACCTGAGCAGAAAATTGAACCTAGGTCTCCGAAGTCCTGGGCTAGTGCCCCAATCACTGGTCAGTCCTTATTCCCTTGAAGCACCTCAATTACAGAAAGATTGTGATTCTGGGGCCAAAAAGAATTCACTTGAACTTGCAAGTCTTGGAGTTAGTAAAATCATCTCTTTACATGTAAATCACAAATATATTCTGTAAGAAGTAACCCAGATCTGAAGAAAGAGCTCAGTGTAAGCTTGAAAGCTTCTTTCTCACCCCACCAGAAGTTGGGCCAATTAAAGATATTACTTCACCCACCTTGTGTCTCTAATATCCTGGGACGAACACGGCTACAGCAGCACTGCATTACCAGTTAATGTCACTTGTCAAAAGTGCAATGGCATGTTAAAGCCTTTGAACTGAGAAGCTAGAAATGACCTTGATTTTAGTTAATGAGACTCTGCAAAAGGAAAAGCTTCTACAGAGTCTTAACATCAGGGTAGCTACACTCATTTTGGATCCATACCAAAATGAGATTTGGAGACCCTTATTTCTAAAGATTCATTGAGTGGTGCTTTTTAAAAAAATTGTATTCCTGTACTGTCAAGTTTCTCAGGCTATAGTCTCCATTCCAAAACTGTAGAGATTCTGAATCTACAGTACAAGCTGAGAAGTTCACAGTCCTCTTTAATATGGGACACTCCTGTCATAAACTTGATACAGCAGGTAAAAAATACCATTCAAGTATTAATGAATGTCTAACATGATATTAAGCTTAGAATATTGCTGAAACTCCATCCTTAATCCTCTCCATTGTGGCAGAGTGTTGCAGTAGATACGATCGGGGGGAAAAGATTTGACCTATCAATGCCTAAGAATAAGAGGGCAGGTCGAGAGTAGAATTTAAACCTTATTGCATGGTTATGTTTTAATTGTAACAGTGATGTTTTGTGCATGCCATAATTATTTATTAATGTCTGTATTCAGTTTGCTCAGTGATTTGAGAAGCAGCTTAGGTAGTACCTGCATGCATTGTGCCTGGTTCAAACCAGTTGTATGAGCAATTCATTTTCATGAGTAGCCATTTCCCCCCCTTATTTCTACCTCTACACTACTAGGTATAAAAACAGACTCTTGCATCCTATAAATCTGCAATATGTGAGAGCTTGGTCGAAGTATTCATTGATTTGTGTTGAGTACAACACTAAAGGCAACCTGCAAATCTTCCTACAAAATTTCTCCTGGAGCAATATGTGACTTGTCTGTTTATGAGGACTATTTGCCACATTACCAGATTCCTCAAATGGAGCAGAGAGACTTGCAGGCTATCTTTTTATATCTATGCTTTAATTATAGTGGTGCTAAAGATGCTGCTATAGGTGAAGGTTAGTGAACATTTTGGTTGCTTATATATTTTGTATGCTGCTTGTTTTTAAAAAGAAAATCCTCCCAACAGAAATACTTTGGTTACGTTTAGATCTCATGTGTGGCTGAGTAGGAGGTAGTTTTTACTAATTGTTTGTTTTTAAGCAAAGTTTAATATGGATTTTATACTTTTTACTGTGGGTAAGTGACTAGTACACAATTATCTAATTACTCTGGCATTAAATATCTGCTGTTCTTTAATAAAAAAATAATTTTTGAAATGTACAATTGATATAAACAGCAACTAACTGGATATTTCATAAAGATTTTACTCACTGACAGATGGATGATATGACACACACAATATATATGCAGTATTGCCAACCCCAATCATTCTGAAATCATGAGTTATGCCCCAAAAAGTAATGAGATTGGCTTACAAATCGTGATGTTTACCTTCTGTTTTTTGAGTCTCTAAGGCATACATCGGTCAAGTTTTCATGCTTTTCTCTGCAACTATGAGTGTTAGAACCTTTTTTTAAATAGCTGAGATTTTCAGCTAATCACATGCCTCCAAGAGCTGGGACTTTAGGAAAGTATCACAAGATTGGCAATAAAATTGAGAGTTGTCAACCCTGCATTGTTGCAGGATGCCATTAAATTCAACACAAACACTTCACAGTTTTTCTGACGCAAACAGATGTGAGACATAACTCAGCTTCCAATAGGAGTGTTTTTCAGGTAAGTAATTGCTTAAACAAAATTGTACTGTATAAACTGGCCTACCTATGCCAAAAGAATATCTAGTTTATGGAGCAAATAATACATTTTTATGACTTAAAGTTGCTTGCAATGAATATGACTGTCTAGAGGAAAATGTCTAGGTAAATAGTGTATCAGCACAAAATTACACTTCTTTAGAAAGAAGGAAAAATGACATTGTGACACTCGAATCACTGATATAGTGGTGACGTTGTTCATATTGCTCCTGACCCCCCCCTGAATATTTCAATTTCTTTTGCTTATCATAAGAATAAGGGGAAAATAAGTTACCTAGTGGTATTGTCTTAATCCTCTTATTACTGAACCCAGAAGAGACAGGAACTAACTTGTTTGTTCTGTCACTGACCAAGCACACACGATGTATATCAACAGTTCAAGCTGACTTGAGGCACTGTAGTTGCTTGTGTCTGATGGTATTTGGATCTTCTGTTAGTTACAGAGCCCCATTAATTATAAATCCCTCCTCTGCCTTTGCACCAAACTTACTACAGATGTCCATGTGCATCACCATATTACTAAACAAGAACAAAAGGACAATGTCTCTAAATGGAGGACAAAGGCTAAAAGGAAAAAAAATGCCTAGAATATGGAAGAAGCATAATATTTGCCAATTTTATCTATGCAAATAACTGGGTAATTTATTTGGGTAATTTATTGTTTGCAGGCAGAAACTTTGTGTGGCTTGAAAGCTTGTCTCTTTCGCCAACAGAAGCTGGTCCAATTAAAGATTACCCTACCCACCTTGTCTCTAGGTAATTTATTGTAAATGTACATAAATATTTGGAAGGACTGTAAAGGAGAACTTGGGAGGGAATAATATCAGTCCTACAGATTCAACTGCAATTCTTGGCAATGAGGTGTAAGATGCAGACAGTGGTGACTGGAGGCATTTTGGCCAGAGGGCAAGTATAAATGTCTTCAAAGATGCTGGGTTGAGGAGCATGCTGTATGGCAGCTCCTTCCAAACCGTTAGGAAAGATTTAGGTGGTGATTCCTAAATGGTTCCCCAGAGCCAGTTTCATTGTTCTTGCCAATGTGGGAGATTCTGTGTCTCCAGCCAATCGAGATCCACCTTCTGTGGCACTGCTAAACACTGGCAGTAGTATCCTCTTGTGTGTAGGGAGTGCACACAGCCACATTGCCTTCTACACAAAAACACGAGGATGGGAAAGGGGCTACTCTGCTGTCTCTTTGCCCTCATGCCCCTATGCACCAATAATAGAATGGCCCTAATTTTAGCACAAAAGGGATGAAAGCCAACTATTGGACCCAATATGGTCCAACAGCACCCAACTTCAGACAAATAATGTATTAAATGCTAATCAGTGAGTAGTGGAAAGGGTTAAGATGCTAGTGAAAGAAAAATACAAAGACTACTATTTTATCAGCTGAGATAGAAGATACAGCCAAGGGTTCATATGATTCCAAAACTATTGAAGACTGCTGTACAAGTAATGGACATTTTTTATTATTAACCATAGATAAAGTCAGTGACTTGGAAGGACAAATGTAGTTCCAGTCTTTATGAAGGTGAAAAGGGATTCATCACCATATTCACATTGTGCTGAAATTCATGTGAAATTCACACTTTGTACCAAAGATCTTGACCCTCCCCCCTCCTTTTTAAGATGGTCCCTGGTTGCGGGCTAAATAATGCTTTCTAACTATTTAAAGATGTTTTTTAAATTGGGGTTGAAACTGCTGCAAGTAACAAGTAGTCAGTGCCAGCAAATGTCAAAACACCAGTACAGTTTTCTCTGGGTATGTCTACACAGCAACTGGGAGAAGCCTCTCAGCCCAGGTAGGTTGACTTGCGCTAACAGGGTTCAAGCTAGCATGCTTAAAAATAGCAGTGTGGACATTATGGCTTGGGCTCTGAAGTCTGGGGAAGAGGTGGGCTTGGGAGCCCAAGCTCTGGCCTGAGCTACAATATTGAAGCACCATTTACACAGCTATTTTTAGAGTGCTAGCACAAATCTGCTGATTTGGGCTGGGGGGTTTCCTCCCAGATGCAGTATAGACATGCCCTTAGAGGTCAAGTTCATTCAGGGCTTGTGTCAGCTGGAGAAGATGAGGAAATGGTGGCAGCCAAGATGATGAAACTGAACAAGTGAGTCAAAAGGAAGCGTGAGGGAGAAGAAAGATTGATGAAGACTTCACTAACTATGCCTGCAAAAATGCTGGGGAAGGGGCCCCTCACTGTTGAGAAATGCAGTGACCGCATCTGCAAACCCCACATGTAAAATATGATTACCATGTAGAGATACTGAAGGCATCCCTGCTGCTTCTGACAAAATGTAAGAATCACCCATTAGAACAAGATATTTTTCTGGGATGGGAAAATTGCTGTTATTCTAAGAGAAGTGCTGAGGGAGATTAGTTTCCACCTGAGATTTGGGCTCCTAAATTGAGGATTCAATTGAACACCAAATGGTGTTCGATCTGTGTGCAATGTGTGCTTGTGTCAATTAAAGAGTGCTTTCTCTTTCATATGTAATGATCAATTTGAGGTTCAGTAAAGGGAAGTGAATTCCAAGTCCCATCAAACTGGTGGATGTTTTTATTACTGTGAAAATGGAGATGAAGGATTCAAACTGTAAATGAAGGATGATTGTTTCCAAAGAGGCTGTTCAAGCGTTGAAAAGGAAATGGTTTAACCTAGTTTTTTAAACAATAGTTTAACATAGGGGTTCTCAAACTTGCATCACAACCCCCTTGTGACAACAAAATTACCACATGACCCCAGGTTGAGGGAGAGGGGGCTGGAGCCTGAGCCCCGGGTGGGGGTGGAGCTCAGGCTTCAGCTTCAGCCCTGGGTCTCAGTAAATAATGCTGGCCCTGGCGACCCCATTAAAATGGGGTCGTGACCACTTTGTGGTCCCAACCCACAGTTTGAGAACTACTGCGTAAAAAGTTCTGAAAACCAAAACAACTTTTGGACCTCTCATTTCCTTGTCTTTGTTTTAAGGCAGAATTGCGAGGGAGCTCAGATTCTCTATATGTATTGCAACGTCACAAGCCTTGCTAATTTCTAGAGTGGGAAGCATAAGAGAGAGACTGGAAATCCGGTCAAGGTTATAAAACAATTTCCCCCTCACCAGTCTGAGAACCTCATTTTCATGAATTTTGGGGTAGTTATTTTTTTCAAGTCACATAACATGGAGTGTTTTTTTCTGCTTTAGTTGAAGAATGTAAGGGTGTAGTGATCAACTGCTCGATGTCTAGTTGGCAGCCGGTATCAAGCAGAGTACCCCAGGGGTTGGTCCTGGGGCCGGTTTTGTTCAATATCTTTATTAATGATCTGGATGATGAGATGGATTGTACCCTCAGCGAATTTGCAGATGACTCTAATTTGGGGGGAGAGTTAGATACACTGGAGGGTAGAGATGGGGTCCAGAGTAGACAAATTGGAGGATTGGGCCAAAAGAAATCTGATGAGGTTCAACAAGGACAAGTGCAGAGTCCTGCACTTAGGATGGAAGAATCTCATGCACCGCTACAGGCTGGGGACCGACTGGCTAAGCAGCAGTTCCGCAGAAAAGGACCTGGGGATTACAGTGGACGAGAAGCTGGGTGAGAGTCAGCAGTGTGCACTTGTTGCCAAGAAGGCTAATGGCATATTGGTCTGCATTAGTCGGAGCATTGCCAGCAGATTGAGGGAAGTGATTATTCCCCTCTATTCGGCACCGGTGAGGCACACATGGAGTATTGCGTCCAGTTTTGGGCCTCCTACTACAGAAAGGATGTGGACAAATTGGAGAAAATCCAGAGCAGGGCAATGAAAATGATCAGGGGGCTGGGGCACATGACTTACGAGGAGAGGCTGAGGGAACTGGGATTATTTAGTCTGCAGAAGAGAAGAGTGAGGGGGGATTTGATAACAGCCTTCAACTACTTGAAGGGGGGGGGGGTCCAAAGAGGATGGCGCTCGGCTGTTCTCAATGATGGCAGATGATAGAACAAAGAGCAATGGTCTCAACTTGCACTGGGGGAGGTCTAGGTTGGATATTTGGAAATACTATTTCACTGGGAGGGTGGGGAAGCACTGGAGTGGGTTACCCAGGGAGGTGGTGGAAGCGCCATCCTTAGAGGTTTTTAAGGCCTGGCTTGACAAAGCCCTGGCTGGGATGATTTAGTTGGGGTTGGCCCTGCTTTGAGCAGAGTGTTGGACTAGACCCTAATTAGATTAGACAACCCTAATCTATGATTCTATGAGGTTGATTAGGCCAAGTCTACATTTAAAAACATAGGTTGACTTACCTGTGTCGCTGAGGGCTGTGCTATATCCACACCACTGACTCAGATAGTTAAAATGATCTAATCTCGGGTGTAGGTCTGTCAGCCTAACTACCACCTGCTAGGGAGGTGTATTAACTACAGTGAAGGGAGAACCTCCCCCTGCGCTGTAGGGAGAGTCTGTACTGAAACACTACAGCTGGCAGTGTTTTTGTTGCTGACAAGTAGCTTGACAGTTATGAGTACAGGAGTCATCTGGACAAGAGAAAATGAAGTAGACTAGAAAGACTTGCAAAATGTGTAAATCCAAGTATTCTGGCTGTATTGGTTATCCAGTTAGAGTACAGAGGTTTACATACTGTGTGGTTACTGAGAAATAACAGCATAATAATGATGCAAACTGGACACCAATAGACTAGTTGTATTATAAGATATTGCCTAATTGATTTGTGCAGTCACGCATTAGTAATTATACAGTATCCCTGCACCTTGACAGAGACCAAAGTTCTATTTTGGTATAATATTCAAATGGAAAAAGAGATATATCTGGTCAACCAATGGTGTATATAGCTTAATGTTGATATCTTAATGTCTGTCAATACTATGATAGGAATACTTTTTATGTTTAGAATAACTGAGGGCGGATGTGTGGCCAGAAGCTTTGAGGTGAAGTGAATTTATGTTTTATTACTTGCTCTTAAGAGCTGTCGATAAGTTACTACTTCTGTTTCAAGCTTTTATAATATATCATGAACATGCAGGTGTTGACATTTCTCTCTCCTTCCTAATTTGGAAACAGATAAGATGAGAAATAAAGTACAAGATTTCTTCTGTTAGTAAAATTGATGTGTGTGCATATCTGTTTAAATGTGCAAAAGCATGCAGTTGTCATTATAGTGAGTCTAGTTAACACATGTTGTCATGCTGTACCTGAGCTCTGTGTCATTGTTTTTAATTAAAACATTTATTTAGAAGACTAATTTGGGAGCTCAAAAATATTTCCAACCAATGAGACTAAGCTCTCATTACTATGTAAAATGCTTAAATAAGTAGTAAGGTAATCGGAGCGGAGTTGTCCAAGCATAAAACCCCCGCAAAAAACGGCTGTAGCAGAGTTGTCCAAGCAAAAAAAAAAAAATGGCAGAAGCCCCGATATCGGGACAAATGGCGTCCTGATCATGCATCGGTCGGGACGCGGGACTAAGCACTAAAAATCGGGACGTCTGATCACCCTAGTATAGGTACTTGGAGGCACTAAGTTGATGAGTTGTAGGCAACATGAGTTCATAAACCGTATGTGCCAAACTTAATTGCTTTCTTTCATTCAATTACAATTTCAATAGATAATGGACATAACCTAGCTAGAGTTCTGTAAAGGTTCAATGGGTTACCACATGGGAGTCTAATTAAGTTGAAATGATATTGTGTAAATAAACATAATTTTGGTGTTAATACAAATTTGGCTGAACAACAATAAATAGAGAACAATTATAAATGGTAAAATAGCAAAGTGGGGCTCAGCAGGGATTTGTATTGGAACGAGTATTGTTAAATGTCTTCATAAGTGATCTGGAATAACAACAGAAGTAAAAACTGTACATTAATCAGATTCACAGATGCTGCCATATAACAAGTGATTTCAAAGAAAGTGCTTGTTAGAGACAAACTACAGAATGTGTTAATCCAACTTAGAATGAGAAACTTGGAGACGATTGAGCAATGCAAGGCAATTTTGTAAGCTAAGGTAACATTAATGTAAGTAGCCACTGGAGTCGATAGATTACTGCTTTTGCCAGCTGACAAGAATAAGTTTTCTATAATTCTGCCTCATGTCATGTAATAGGCCAGGCAATTCAGCTCAGGCTTTAACAGCAATCTTGCGTGTCACACTCTTTCCCTCAGAAATAGAGCTGGCTGGAGGACAACAATTAAAGTAAGTGACAACTTTTGTAATTTGTTCCATGCTACAAGGAGTTCACCCTGTACCTCAAACCTTCCCATTGAAAAATTCGTCAGAATCGATGCAAGTCAGGCAAAAAGAGTAAATGGAACAACCTGAATCCCTCATTGTGGAAAAGGACTTTGCACAAAACGGTATGAAAGTGCTGAAAAACCTGAGACTCTCTGGATTATGTTTAGAAGTATGAGCAGCAAGGGTGATGTCGTGGTGGGAATCTGCTATAGACCACCAGACCAGGGGGATGAGGTGGATGAGCTTTCTTCAGGCAACTAATAGAAGTTACTAGATCACAGGCCCTGGTTCTCATGGGGGACTTAAATCACCCCGATATCTGCTGAGAGAGCAATACAGCAGTGCACAGACAATCCAGGAAGCTTTTGGAAAGCGTAGGGACAATTTCCAGGTGCAAGTACTAGAGGAACCAACTAGGGGCAGAGCTCTTCTCGACCTGCTCACAAACATGGAAGAATTCGTAGGGGAAGCAAAAGTGGATGGGAACCTGGGAGGCAGTGATCATGAGATGGTCGAGTTCAGGATCCTGACACAAGGTAGAAAGGAGAGCAGCAGAATACGGACCCTGGACTTCAGAAAAGCAGACTTTGACTCCCTCAGGGAAATGATGGACAGGATCCCCTGGGAGAATAACGTGAGGGGGAAAGGAGTCCAGGAAAGCTGGCTATATTTTAAAGAATCCTTATTGAGGTTGCAGGAACAAACCATCCCGATGTGTAAAAAGAATAGTAAATATGGCAGGTGACCAGCTTGGCTTAACAGTGAAATCCTTGCAGATCTTAAACACAAAAAAGAAGCTTACAAGAAGTGGAAGATTGGATGACCAAGGAGGAGTATAAAAATATTGCTCAGGCATACAGGAGTGAAATCAGGAAGGCCAAATCACAACTGGAGTTGCAGCTAGCAAGGGATGTTAAGAGTAACAAGAAGAGTTTCTACAGGTATGTTAGCAACAAGAAGACGGTCAGGGAAAGTGTGGGCCTCTTACTGAATGGGGGAGGCAACCTAGTGACAGAGAATGTGGAAAAAGCTAATGTACTCAGTGCTTTTTTCGCTTCTGTCTTCACGAACAAGGTCAGCTCCCAGACTGCTGCCCTGGGCAGCACAGTATGGGGAGGAGGTGACCAGCCCTCTTTGGAGAAAGAAGTGGTTCAGGACTATTTAAAAAAACTGGACGAGCACAAGTCCATGGGGCCAGATGCACTGCATCCGAGGGTGCTAAAGAAGTTGGCGGATGTGATTGCAGAGCCATTGGCCATTATCTTTGAAAACTCATGGCGATTGGGCGAGGTCCTGGATGACTGGAAAAATGCGAATGTAGTGCCCATCTTTAAAAAAGGGAAGGAGGAGGATCTGGGGAACTACAGGCTGGTCAGCCTCACCTCAGTCCCTTGAAAAATCATGGAGCAGGTCCTCAAGGAATCAATTTTGAAGCACTTTGAAGAGAGGAAAGTGATCAGGAACAGTCAGCATGGATTCACCAAGGGCAAGTTATGCCTGCCTAACCTAATTGCCTTCTATGATGAGATAACTGGCTCTGTGAATGAGGGAAAAGCAGTGGACATGTTATTCTTTGACTTTAGCAAAACTTTTGATACGGTCTCCCACAGTATTCTTGCCAGCAAATTAAAGAAGTATGGGCTGGATGAATGGACGGTAAGGTGGATAGAAAGCTGGCTAGATCATCGGGCTCAACGGGTAGTGATCAATGGCTCCATGTCTAGTTGACAGCCAGTATCAAGTGAAGTGGCCCAAGGATCGGTCCTGGGGCCGGTTTTATCAATATCTTTATTAATGATCTGGAGGATGGTGTGGACTGCACCCTTAGCAAGTGTGCAGATGACACTTAATTGGGAGGAGTGGTTGATACGCTGGAGGGTAGGGATAGGATACAGAGGGACATAGACAAATTAGAGGTTTGGGCCAAAAGAAATCTGATGAGGTTCAACAAAGACAAGTGCAGAGTCCTGCATTTAGGAAGGAAGAATCCCATGCACTGCTACAGACTAGGGACCGAATGGCTGGGCAGCAGTTCTGCAGAAAAGGACCTAGGGGTTACGGTGGACGAGAAGCTGGATGTGAGTCAACAGTGTGCCCTTGTTGCCAAGAAGGCTAACGACATTTTGGGCTGTATAAGTAGGAGCATTGCCAGCAGATTGAGGGACGTGATCATTCCCCTCTTTTTGGCATTGGTGAGGCCTCATCTGGAGTACTGTATCTAGTTTTGGGCCCCACACTACAAGAAGGATGTGGAAAAATTGGAAAGAGTCCAGCAGAGGAAAATTATTAGGGGCCTGGAGCACATGATTTATGAGGGGAGGCTGAGGGAACTGGCATTAATTAGTCTGCAGAAGAGAAAAATGAGGGAGGATTTGATAGCTGCTTTCAACTACCTGAAAGGGGATTCCAAAGATGATGGATCTAGACTGTTTTCAGTGATACTAGATGATAGAACAAGGAGTAATGGTCTCAAGTTGCAGTGGGGGAAGTTTAGGTTGAATATTAGGAAAAACTTTTTCACTAGGGAGTGGTGAAGCACTGGAATGGGTTATCTAAGGAGGTGGTGGAATCTCCTTCCTTAGAAGTTTTTAAGGTCGGGTTTGACAAAACCCTGGCTGGGATGATTTAGTTGGGGATTGGTCCTGCTTTAAGCAGGGGTTTGGACTAGATGACCTGAGGTCCCTTCCAACTCTGATATTCTATGATTCTATGAAAATTGGAGGAGAAGGTTTCGGTGCTTCCAAATTTTCTGAAAACAAGTGATATTGCAGATAATTATGAGATGGAGAAATCCTCCACATTGATATATGTGGCAGATGTTAGGGGCTCAGGAATGTACAATAGATTGTGCACAAAGAGTAGATCAAGCTGCTAAACAAAGCCATCCAAAGCTTTTGAGATTATTGTGATCCATGAAATATTGTTACTTTACAAGAAAGCAGCTGACAGGGAAAACCACTGACCATTATTTGGGCAAGTCACTTAATCTTTCTGTGCCTCAGTCCGTCTGTAAACTGGGGATAACTACACTTCCTTACCTCACAGGGGAATTTCTAAACATTGTGAAGTGCTTGGTCACTATGACATGTGTATGTGTGTTGGGAGACATGGGTACAATAGTTATTTAGATACTTTCCCAAATGAAATGAGTAGCAAGCAGTGAAAGAACTGAAGTGCACATACAAAAGTGTGGCAAGGCATTAAGACAAAAAAAGCACCCCGCACCCTACTCGACAGTCCAAGCATGGAAGCCAAGAACTGAATTGGCACAGAATGAGTTACCCCATAAAAGTGATCCCTTTCAGTGCATGGGTGGAAACATATTGATGGATGAGTCAAGGGAGCTTGCAGTATCTTCCTTTAAAGAAATAGAGGTTGTAATAATACAAAATAAAAATTGCTCCTGCCACACACTCCTCTGTTTTTGGAGGCGGAAAAAGGTGAGTGCACACACTGCTGCTCTAGCTGACATGGCAGTTGCATTCAAAGTGATGGCTGACAGTTAAAATGAAATACTATTAACATTATATGGGTTGGGGTGCTTTTACATAATGTGGCATGGACACAAATTCAAAGATTCTCCTTAAACCCAAACTATTAAAACGCGCTCTCTGTTTATTTTTATGCAAAGCACTGTTTTGGGGAGATTTTGGTCTGTCTCTCGTTAGCACAATATTTTCTTTTCCACTTCCTGTTTGTATGTTATGGTCATTTTTTACATGTTTTCCCCATGGTTTTCTAATCCTTTCCTAATGAGGAAAATCATTAGGATTAGAAGAAAGCTACATCACTTTAGAAGTCCATGTACATTTTCAAAACGAATTAGCACTTTCTGTTTAAGACTATTGGCTTGTTTCACATCTCTTGGTGAATGTGGCATGCAAATGAACCATGCTGCACCTGGGGTGGGGAACTCACTTGTACAGTCAGGATCCCCGAGGAAGGAGCAGTTGCTGGGTCCGCAAAACTTCTGAAAATCAGGCTCTTTATTTAAAGTTTCTAAATGCAGAGTTAGATGCTAAATTTAGCTCCCTCTCCTTTCCATTTCTGAAAATGTCTGCCAATAAACTTATATGTAGTTTTGTTTATGATTGAATGCACACCCCACAATATAATGGTAGAATACTCTTTAATCAGTAGCCTGTAAAAATTAAAGAAAAATGTTAGATGGAAAATATTACATTGGCGTGTGCGGTTGTAATTGTTCTCTTTGTTCTATGCAGGAGCGTAACCATGGGTGGGCCTGGGTTGGCTGCGAGCACCCACCACTACCTAAATCTGAGCCCGGTGTGGTACTGCTAGGTGTAGTCCTGAAGCTATTGCTAATAGTTACGCAGTAGTGATTTTCAACAAAGTGGATGACCAGCTGTCTACCCTGGAGAAAGAGTGGACTTTATTGTGGGATTCTACCACAGAGATTCCTGGAGAACAACTGGGACTAAAGAGAATAAAAAAACAATGCTGGATTACAGATATCTTTAAATTATGGGGGAGAAAAAATAGGTGCAGTGCTGATGGGAAGGTCCGAGGCAAGTCAGTGAAGGGAGGAGGAAATGGGTAGTAGAGGAAAAGAAGCTTCTTGAAAAAGCAGTCAAGGAGGCTGGTAAAAATGATCATAATCAATGGTGAAATAATATGGCACAGTGCAAGTGCATTGAGGAAACCTCTGAAAGACATGACCAGAAATGTGAATCTGAGACTTTGAAGGCCTTAACTGGACATCCATTCTCCTGGCTTCTGCCAATTAAGGACAAAAATGGACAACACTGCCAGGATATTTATGCACAACTTAAGCATTGGGGTGAGCATTTTTGTAAAGTAATGAATGGATCCCCACCAGAATGTGAACTACAACTTCATCCAAAATGAACCCCGCAGAAAGAAGCTTGGTGTCACTGTCCACAGCATCACTTCCTCCAAACATTTTCTGAAATGATAACTCAGCTGGTTTTGACAATATTTCATCTGAACTGCTTAAGAGTAGAGATCTGGACTTAGTTCAATGGCTTCATAGAGTTATCTTAAAAGTTTGAGAATCGGGTCACATTTTAGAAGATTGGGAAAGGGGGGTGGGCTGCATCTTCCCTTTTTTCAAAAAAGGAGAGAGTGCAGCCTGCTCAGATCATAGGGAATTAATGCTGCTGACAGTCCCAGGGAAGGTGTTTATGATCATACCATTGAGCCAACTGAAATATTGTCTCAATCCAAAAATGAGAGACCACCAGTGTGGTTTCTGCACAGGTTGATCTACAATCCATGAAACTTATGCTGTATGGGATGTTACTGAAAAACAAGTATAGCAACAAAAGGGAGTTAATAGACTTTGTTTATAGACTTTGCAGCTGCTTATGATTCAGTGCGTCAAACAGTACCACGGATACTTCTACACCAGTATGGGGTGCCTGAGCACTTAGAGTGCCTAGTGCAGAAAAAGTACCGCAGTATATTTAGCTGCAGCCAGGCCAATGGATATAAGCAGGAGTACGCCAGGGATGTTTCTCACCTACCGTATTTAATATTCTAATAGACTATCTGACGACAAAGCTGATTGAGGCCAAAGTAGGAGGTGTGAAATTTTGAGATTTGTCTTTAGAAGATCTCAAGTATGTGGATGATCTTACCTGATTCTGAGAGGCTACTGACCAACTACAGCTAATGCTAAAAGAGCTGTGAAAAATTGCAGAATCTATGGGACTTAAAAGCAGCGGTAATAAAACCTGTTTTCCATAAAACAGAAGCCCCACATCCAGCAGCACCAGAGCCAGAAAGAGGGTAGGGTGCAGTGTCATGGGCGGGCCCCCACCTGTGTGCAGACACATGAGTCATGTGCTTCTGTGGTGGGCTCCTCCAACTTGGTGAGTGGTGTGAGAGCCAATGGGCTGGAGCAGGAAGCTAGGCCCAGCCCACTGGGGACAGGAGTACTGCTACGGGGTGAATGCCTGGGCCTTGTTGTCCAATTCCCCTCCCCCCAGGACCTTCCTTCCACAATGGCCTCACATCCCCTCCTCAGAGAGTGGGCTTGTCCTCATGCACACAGGGGAGGGGGGAAGGTGCCTATGCACCTGGAAAGCCCTTCCCCACAGAGCTGGGATCCTGGTCGCTCTCCCCCACCCTCCTACAGAACCACCCTCCTAGAGAGCCGACACAGACCCCCCCCCCATCTCCCTGTTGGGTGTTGGGGTAGCTCCTCCGCCTCATGGGGACAACGCCTTATTTCGCACTCCCAAAGGCCATAGCTGTGTGTACCAGTGTCAGGCATCTCCTCCAGTCAGATACGTTTCTCATGCATCTTCCCTACCTTAGACCTAGGGAGTTGGGTGGGCTTGGACTCAGGTGGCTAGTCTGTGCTGCAGCATCCACACCACTATTTTTAGTGCGCTAGTTTGAGCAGGGCTAGTGCAAGTCTGTCATTTACCATGCACCATATGTTAGAGTCCACCCGTTTCCATTCCTCACTACACCACTGGTTCTATGTGGTTTGTATTGTTTTACAGCCCATTTTAAAAAGGAATCCAAAGTAATCACTATATTTTTGGCCTGCCACAAAATATATTAATATTTTGCACTCCATCTATACATTTCTTAAAAGTATGTGTAACAGGACTGTCAGGGTTTCCTCCCTATTCTGAACTCTAGGGTACAGACGTGGGGACCCGCATGAAAGACCCCCTAAGCTTATTTCTACCAGTTTAGGTTAACTCCCCAAAGCACAAATTCTCCCTTGTACCTTGGGTTAAGTAACGCTGCCACCACCAAGTGATTTAACAAAGAACCAGGGAAAAGGACCACTTGGAGATCCTCTTCCCCCCCAAGCCCTTACATCCCCTTTCCTGGGGAGGCTTGAGAATAATCTCCTAACCAATTGGTTACAAAATGATCAAAGACCCAAACTCCTGGATCTTAGAACAATGGAAAAATCAGTCAGGTTCTTAAAAGAAGGATTTTATTAAAAAAAGAAAGGTAAAAATCATCTCTGTAAAATCAGGATGGAAAATACTTTAGAGTCCTCAGATTCAAAAAACAGAGGATTCCCCTCTGGGCAAAACCTTAAAGTTACAGAAACAGGAATAAACCTCCCTCTTAGCACAGAGAAAATTCACAAGCAAAACACACGATAACCTAATACGCATTGCCTAGCTTACCTATACTTGTTGCAATATTGGAGACTTGGTTCAGGATGGTTTGGAGGAGATGGATTTCTGTCTGGCCCCTGTAAGTCCCAAGA
Organism: Chelydra serpentina; assembly: GCA_037349315.1. Taxonomy (NCBI): domain Eukaryota; kingdom Metazoa; phylum Chordata; order Testudines; family Chelydridae; genus Chelydra; species Chelydra serpentina. The sequence goes on from JBAIAC010000004.1 coordinate 129,977,020, forward strand.
GAGAACACACACACAAACAAAGAGCACAAACAAAACCTTCACCCTCGACCCCCCTGTCCAAGATTTGAAAGTATCTTCTTTCCTCATTGGTCCTGTTCGTCAGGTGCCAACCAGGCTATTTGAGCTTCAATTCTAGGCTACTCTTAGCTGTATGTGTATGACAAGGACCATGTATTTTGTTTCCACAAACCTCTCAGAACAAAGCTGGTTTATTTGGTGGTGGTTGTTTTTTTAAATATTTAGGGTTGAGTGAACTGTGTTTAAGATAGCTTGCTAATATTATAGAAAAGCTTTGGTGCTGACTAACTGCAGTCAATAACAATCTTTTAATGTAACTTCTGGTGTCTTGCTTAAATTGCAGTTTCACCTCTAGTTATAAAAGATTGCTACTGGGACTGTCAGTTTGAGTAATTCCACGTGCTTTTTAGGCCTGCAGCTGTTAATGGACTTCAAGATCACCAGTTTGATAAATAATTCAGCCTTGAGCCATTTTTATTGCAGCTTCATTTTTCATATTTTGCTTCTCTGTACTGATCGTATCAAATCTAAGTCTCCTTTAAATTTAATTAAGTGTCTGGGTTTGGCAGGGCAACATGGTTTCCTAACCTATAGGAGTCTTACACTACAACAAAGAAGCTTAATTCATACACTTGCTGTGAAAAATCAGATTTCTTTAAGCTGAAATGACAGGCTTTTCACATTTAAGACAAGTTTTAAATGGCTGACTTTAAAGCTTAACTGTATTGTGTGAATAAGGAAACTGTAAGTGTCCAATTACTTTATCAGCACTGTGAAATGTACTTCACTTTTTGTAAATCATTTTGCTAACTTATTGGATTCTCATCTAAAATAGCAGTTAAAATGGGATGATGAGCAGATGAATGCTTAATACATTTCTAGTTAATATGATCTGTGTTCTTCAGAAGAACTACAGTATTACATTTTTTAAAATTATAAATTGTGGCCTAATCTTCAGACAACCACATCCTTCCATTCCAAGCCCTCCCATCTTGCCATAACTCTTGATCCATATTGTGAAAGCGGGCCTTCGATTTTTCACATAGACTGCATTGATGTGTTAGTTTCTAATTACATTGCTGCATTAAACCGCCTGAAGCCAAAAACTGTGTATAATTTAGACGTAAGCCGTGTCTACACTACAGAGTTAAGTCGATGTAAGTTATGTTGATCATAAACTGCTGTAATGACATTGCCTATGCATGTCCACAGAACGCTCCTTGTGTCGGCAGAGCGCGTCCACAGTTGGTGCTCTAGCACTGACAGAGAGACCAGTGCACTATGGGTAGCTATCCCACTGTGCAAATTGCAACCTTCTCCTGCTAGGAGTTCTGGGAATGGATTGCAAGCATCATGGGGGTGGGATCACAACCCCAGGATGCAGTTTTCTCTGTTCTATAATTCCAAGGGCTTCCAACTACGTTTCGTGTCATTTTTCAACTGTTCCTGTAAATTTTGTGCATGCCATCTCTGCCTGAAAGCATGGATCCTGCACTGCTCACCAGTCTTGTGATAAGTGTTATGAATACAACGTGGATGATCCTACAGTATTTTATGAGCTGGGAATCTGAACAGGAATCCATGGTGCCTACCCTGCTGTGCAATTCAAGATTGATGTTGGCATTCACGAAGCAGCTGCACATGGTGGACCGTTGCTATTGGGCTCAGGAAACAAGCACTGAGTGATGGGTTTGGATTGTGATGCAGGTATGGGACGATGAGCAATAGCTGCAGAACTTTCGTATGCACAAAGCAACCTTCCTTGAACTGTGTGCAGAGCTCACCCCTGCCCTGCGGTGCAAGGACATCAACGTGAGAGCTGCCCTCACAGTGGAAAAACATGTGGCCATTCCTGTGTGGAAGCTGCAACTCCAGACTGCTACCAGTCAGTCACAAATCAGTTTGAAGTTGGGAAGTCCATTGTGGGGGTTGCAGTGATGCAAATTAATCGCCTCCTGCTATGAAGGACTGAGACTCTGGGCAATGTGCAAGAAATAGTGGATGACTTTGAGGCAATGAGATTCCTTAACTACTTCTCTATGGTATTGCAGGCACTGGTGGATCACTGGGATCGTGTCACTGACATCAGTGCGGAGTGGTCAGGGAAGGTGCATGGAGTGCACATGTTTAGGAACACTGGCCTGTATAGAAAGCAGCCTGCAGGGACTTTCTTTTCAAACCAGAAAATTCCAATAGGGGATGTGGAAATGCCCATGGTGATCCTGGGAGACCCAGCCTGCCGCTTACTTCCATGGCTCATGAAGCCTTATGGCGGAAATCTTGACAGCAGCAAGGAGCACTTCAACCACAGGCTCATCAGGTGAAGCATGACCATAGAATGTGTATTTGACAGATTAAAGGATCAGTGGTGCTGCCTTTTTGATGGGTTAGACCTCAATGAGGAGAAGATTCCCATGGTTGTAGCAGCCTGCTGTCTTCTGCATAACGTTTGTGAAGCCAAGTGGGAAAAGTTTCCCCAGGGGTGGAGCGCTGAGGTGGATCGCCGGGCAGCTGATTTTGAGCAGGCAGATACCAGGGCTATTAGCAGGCTATTTGAATCAGGGAGGCTTTGAAGCAGCATTTTGACAATGAGCCACAGTAATGTCTTTCTGTAATGCATTCAGGCAAGCATTGTTTACTTGCCACCTTGAATGACACTTGTAATGATTCCTGCCTGGAATGCTTAATTGTTGTATGCAAATGTGCTGATAGCCACTGTGTATGAATTTTTTCTGCAACCACCATGTATAGGTCACAAATAAAGAATCATTATCTTTAATAAAAATGTAGTCTTACAAACAGAGTAATACACAGAGTAACATTTCTTGCAGGGGATATGACTTTGAGCAGTACTCTCTGATATGAGGATCTCACAGCTGTGTGTAAATCCAGCTGTCATTATGGAAAATGTCTCTGGGGTACTGTGGGGGGGCTGGGAACATTTGGGGAATGTCTGTGGGGAGTTTGGGGAGGGCATAGAACACAGGAGGAGTTGAGCATGGATGTGTTCAGACTGCAGCGCAATCAGGGACTGGAGCATCTGATTGGTCCTCCATGAGCTTTATCATCTGCTTCTGACCCTCTATTTGCTCCTGCCTTCTCTCCTGGCTATCCAGTTCTAGTTTTTCATTTGTCGTCTCTCTCCACACAGAAGTGATGATAAGACGATTGCAGCACTTCTTGAAACATGTCCTCCTTGTTCCTCCTCATTCGCCTCCTTATCTGTCAGAGGTGCTCTGCTGGTGTGAGGGGGTTGGCCCTCAAGGGCTCATCTAGATAAGCCAAATAAATACTACATAGAGTCAGTATTGTGTGTGCATTCACAGTCTTGAATCATAAAAGTTACATACACCTCTTTCTCACTTTCCCTAGGCAAGCATGGAGCACATCCAGAGCACTAAGCATGGTGAGTTTGCCCCGAGGGTTGGGGGAGAGAGGTGCAAGATGGGACAAAGGGTCTGGGTGGTTTCAGAAGGACATCACTACAAGCGCCTAGGGGCACTATTGTGAATCCTGGCACGGTTTTCCACAGAAGGGGGTGATCTAAATTAATATCTCACTACTGAGGATAACTGAAGGTGCAGGGGTGCATCTCCTGCATTCGTGTGGCTTCAGACTGGGCCTGTATGCTGCAGCCTGTGTGCTTGTTTGGTCCCTGCAGAAGTAATTGCCAATTGATTCAGCAAAGTTTTCTACAACGGGGGAAGAAACAAATCAGCTTTGCCAAGAAACCTTCAGCAAAGGATTGCAGAGTATGTCCAGGAAAGTTTCCTAGAGATCTCCACGAAGGATTTCTGGGAGATCTTGGTGTGCATTAAGAAAATTTTCCACAGGTCCTTCACTGCACAGGGGAATGAAAAACAGATGCAAACATTACCTAGTGTTGTTAATTTCAGTCCCTTCTCCCATGTACACCATGTAACCAAATAAAGGACACCTCTACCTCACATAGCAGTACAGTACCAAAGCAAAATAAATACTTACCAGAGCACCCCGCTTCTGCTTTAGGCACACCATAGCCATTCTGGGGTCCAAAAGAGGTCCTGGCTCACTGTGCCACCGGACGAGCCTCTTGCCTGCCACATATCCTCCTCCAACTCGACCTCTGTGTCCACTACTTCATCCTCTGGGTTGACTCTGCTGGCCGCTGCCTCCAGTCCCCCCTGAAGTATCCATGGGGCTCTTGACAGTGGAGGTGGAGTTGCCACCAAGGATGGCATCCAGTTCCTTGTGGAAGTGGCATGTTTTCAGCCCTGTACCAGAGTGACAGTTGGCCTCTCTTGCCTTCTGGTATGCCTGCCTCCTCAGCTCTTTGATCTTAGCACAGCACTGCTGTGTATCCCTTTTGTGCCCCTTCTGATCGATGCCACATGCAATCTGCCTCCTCTCCCCACAGATCGAACAACTCCGGTGTACTCCAGGCGGGACATGTTTGCTGTGGAAAGCTGGCATTGCCATCTGGGAAGATGCAATGTGAGCTGTCCATGCCAAGCAAACAGGAAGTGGAATTTCAAAAATTCTGGGGCTTTAAAGTGGGAGGGGCTTATATCATAGAAGCATAGAATATCAGGGTGGGAAGGGACCTTAGGAGGTCATCTAGTCCAACCCCCTGCTCAAAGCAGGACCAATCCCCAATTTTTGCCCCAGATCCCTAAATGGCCCCCTCAAGGATTGAACTCACAACCCTGGGTTTAGCAGGCCAATGCTCAAACCACTGAGCTATCCCTCCCCCCATCTGTGTACCTGGCTGCAGGGCAGTGGAGTAGAAACTTCTGACCAGAGCGGTCACAATGGGCATTGTGGGACACATCCTGGAGGCCACGTAGGGCGGCAAGCACACTGCTTACACTGACACTGCTTTGCTTTAACTTTGTCGCAAAAAGCTCTATGCCATTCATCAAGATAGTTTTATTATGTCAGCTGAGCAGGATTGTTAAATTGGCCCGAGGAGCATTGTTGTGTGTATACTTCCACTGGTTTGTTGATGAAACCTGACTTTTGTCAACAAAACGGTGTCAAAACTGACAAAACTGGCACATGATGGCATATATCACATTAGTAGATCGTCCCCCTAACACCCTTACTCTACTTGTGCTACATTGATGACATCTTCATCATCTGGACCCATGGAAAAGAAGCCCTTGAGAAATTCCACCATGATTTCAACAATTTCCATCCTACCATCAACCTTAGCCTGGACCAGTCCACACAAGCGGTCCATTTCCTGGACACTACTGTGCTAATAAGCGATGGTCACATAAACACCATCCTAAACCGGAAACCTACTGACCGCTATACTTACCTACATGCCTCCAGCTTCCATCCAGGACACACCATATGATCCATTGTCTAGTGCCAAGCTCTAAAATACAACCGCATTTGCTCCAATCCCTCAGACAGCGACAAACACCTACAGGATCTCTATCAAGCATTCTTAAAACTACAATACCCACCTGCTGAAGTGAAGAAACAGATTGACAGAGCCAGAAGAGTACCCAGAAGTCACCTACTACAGGACAGGCCCAACAAAGCAAATAACAGAACACCACTAGCCATCACCTTCAGCCCCCAACTAAAACCTCTCCAGCGCATCATCAAAGATCTACAACCTATCCTGAAAGATGATCCCTCACTTTCACAGATCCTGGGAGACAGACCAGTCCTCGCTTATAGACAGCCCCCCAACCTGAAGCAAATACTCACCAGTAACCACACACAACACAAACACTAACCCAGGAACCTATCCTTGCAACAAAGCCCGATGCCAACTCTGTCCACATATCTATTCAAGTGACTCCATCATAGGACCTAATCACATCAGCCACTCCATCAAGGGCTCATTCACCTGAACATATGCCAATGTGATATATGCCATCATGTGCCAGCAATGCCCCTCTGCCATGTACATTGGCCAAACCGGACAGTCTCTACGTAAAAGAATAAATGGACACAAATTTGACATCAGGAATCATAACATTCAAAAACCAGTAGGAGAACGCTTCAGCCTCTCTGGCCACTCAGTAACAGACTTAAAGGTGGTAATTTTGCAACAGAAAAGCTTCAAAAACAGACTCCAACGAGCAACTGCTGAATTGGAATTAATTTGCAAACTAGATACCATTAACTTGGGCTTGAATAGAGACTGGGAGTGGCTGGGTCATTACACAAATTGAATCTATTTCCCCATGTTAAGTATCCTTACACCTTCTTGTTAACTACAAAAGTTTTTTTTCTCCTGCTGATAATAGCTCATCTTAATTAATTAGCCTCTTAGAGTCGGTATGACAACTTCCACCTTTTCATGTTCTCTGTATGTGTGTGTGTATATATATACATACTATATTTTCCATTCTATGCATCTGATGAAGTAGCTGTAGCGCACAAAAGCTTATGCTCAAATAAATTTGTTAGTCTCTAAGGTGCCACAAGTACTCCTGTTCTTTTTACTTCAGCAGTGACAGTGTGTTTGTTTCGGCGCTGTAAAGTGTGTTAGTATGTTTGGGAGTTTTCATGTTCGGATGGTATTACATGTGTGTCAAGATTTGGCTGGACAGTAATAGCACAGTAACAATTCAAACCCTAAACTTCACGTGGATACTATATTGAGGGCACCATAGAGGTGACTAAAACAAATGTAAATACAATTGTATTGCTGCATAAATTAATTTTGTAAAATGTGTTATAAGGTCAGAGAGCGATTAAAGATTCAACCTCTAAATTTTCATGAGAGAAGAGACACAGCTCCTGAGGCATTAGTGTCTCCTTTAATGCTACTGCAATTGTGCCGAATATATTTGCACATTAAGGTCATAACCATTAGACCCATGTAGGGAAAATAGCCTTACTGGGTACCTCACTTTTAATCTAAGCACATGCCCCTTTTTGATTCTGTATGTGTTTAACTGGGAATTTTAGTTCTATGACTTTATATTAAAGATGAACAGCCTAATGATCTGTAGATGCCACCAGCTCATCTGAGACTGCGAGATGCTCTATTACAGAGAGATATAAAAGGTTGGCCAGAAGAACACAGTGGGTTGACATTGTCTCTTTCTTGTAGTAGAATGGTTTGCCATTAAAATGTGTGGGAGAATGGGATGGTGCCAAAGTGGTATCTTTGGAACAAAAGCAACAATAACAAACTTTCATACCATGGAGGCGCAGTAAACATTTTCTCTTTTGATGGAACTGTAGGCACAGATTTCCAGCTTCCAGTAACTGCAAATGCTGAACAAAAAGATGATCCCAAACAATGCAGTCATACACAAAGATGTGCTGCTAAATTTAAATCCACAAATAGTCATTTATAAGAACAAGATACATAAGACAGGAAGAAATTGATTTGAAAGATGGGAATTGACAGAACTGTTCTGTAAAGTGCCATAATGAATAAGAACTGCCACTCAAAACAGAGAGCGAGCAACCAGATATTTAATGCCCACTTTGCCTCTGATTTTTTAAGTCCTGTGGGCAGTAGCTTTGCTTTTCACTCCCACACAGTGCTAAAATGTTTAATACCACATGTTAAGTGCTCTCCCCAGATGCTATAGTGACTCCTACAAAGTGAAAAGAATTTGTCCTGTTTGCAGAACTTCGCTTACACACTTGTGTCCCTGGGAAATCATTTTGCACATACACAGTTTTGCAAAAGGAAGTTATGCAGGGTCAGAGTTTAGTTTAGCTACAAGAAAGGGCAGTTGTATTTGAGAGTTTATCTACGTGCTCTCAGCCATCTTTACTGCAAGCAAAAGCTTTTATTTTAGACCCACAGATGCATAATATAATTGTGACGGGTTCGGTCACAGAAACTCCCCACAAGACTGTCACTCGATGAGCTGGGATACCACTGAGAACAACCCTCCTTCCGGAACAGGTACCCCTCCACTCCTGTCTTGCTGAGTTAGACACTCCAGTCAGCTCCAGCACAGACCCAGAGGTTGGGCCATGCCTCTCTGCAGTTCACTGAAACTGAGATTCACTCACCCTAGGGGCTTCTCAGTTAACAGGGACTTTCCCAGCACCCAGTGTTCAGCCTTTCTGGGAGCCTGACCCCCTAATGAATCAGTTTTACTGTGTATAAAGCTTATACAAGGTAAATTCATAAATTGTCTGCCCTCTAACACTGATAGAGAGATATGCACAGTTGTTTTCTCCCCCAGGGATTAATCACGTACTCTGGGTTTATGAATAAACAAAAGTGATTTTATTAAGTATAAAAAGTAGGATTTAAGTGGTTTCAAGGAATAACAGACAGAACAAAGTAAGTCACAAAGCAAAATAAAACAAAACACGCAAGTCTAAGCCTAATACATTAAGACACTGATTACAGGTAATATCTCACCCTCAGAGATGTTCCAATAAGCTTCTTTCACAGACTAGACTCCTTCCTAGTATGGGCCCAATCCTTTCCTCGGTACAGTCCTTGTTAGTTCCTGCTGCCCCCCTTTTATAGCTTTGGCACAAGGTGGAAATCTTTTGTCTCTCTGGGCCCCACCCCTCCTTCTAAATGGAAACGTACCGGATTTAAGATGGAGTGCATTATCAGGTGACATGATCACATGTCACTGTAAGACCCCTAATCTCCATTCCTCATGGGCTGGCCCACACATATGCAAGAAGGCTTTCAAGTAGCTAAGGCCATTTACAACTGATTGTTTCTGGAGCACCCTTAATGGCCTCCACTTAATATGTTTATATCAGTGATACAAGTTTATATCTAATTCTCCTAACTCCAGACATAGAAATAATACATGCAAACAAATAGGATGAACACACTCAGTAGATTATAAACTTTGTAATGATACCTTGCAAGAGACCTTTTGCATAAAGCATATTCCAGTTACATCATATTCACGTTTATAAGCATGTTTTCATAAAGCATATAGAGTGAAACGTCACAATAATTGCATCCTGTTGTCATTCCATTTTTAGTTATGTAATATTTGCACCTTAGAAAATGCCACATCATGAAAGATAAGCTAGAAAGAAATGATCTCAATATCATAGCAAGATCCTTCTCTGATCCTTCTGTCTGTGCCCTTTGCTTGGTCATACATTTCCAAGGCCTGTGATTTGCAATTAAATTCATGGCAAGTTGAGAGCTTCAGATTTTATTTGTATATGTGTTCTGTTTCATCCTTTTGTATTTGTGTGTGTGACCTACAAAGTGGTTTGAAGCTCTCTTGCCTGCCTTTATTAAAAAACAACACCACAGGAACAAGCTTTATCACCACATTTTTATTTCCTTTGTGAACTGACTCCAAGTCTTGGGCTGTATATACATTGACCATTTTGGTGAAATCTCCCATTGTTGCACTGTATCAGTGCAGCTACACTGGTGGTTGGAATGTTGCGAAAACTAGTGTAGATAGGGTTTGGGCATTCTTGCCACTGGATCAACAAGTCTGGCTTTGATTAGGGTTAGACAATACAGTAATAACAGCCGACTCCTGTCCACACTAATGCGCCTGCTCTTGCTACCGCCAGTGGAGCTGTACAAGCGATAATGTGATGGTGGGAGATTTCCTGGGATATGTCAGTGTAGTGGCAGCCTCACAAACCTATGTGTTGACTCTCAGGGTTCCCAGCACCGTGAGACACCTTGTTACCACCTGCCTCCAATATGAGAGAGTCTTGGCTGTGCCTGGAGGGTGTCAGCTCCCTAACACTACCAGCCTTTCAGCCACTCAAGCATGCTCCTCTGGGCTATGCCAGCCCAGCCCCTGACACTGGCTTCTCAGACATCCCAGATCCTCTGCTCCCAAAGAAGCAGTGTGCCCCAGTTTACCAGATTTACGTTAAATCTTCACACCTGTAAACCACACAGCACTTGTGAGCACTTCTAATAAAACAAAAATAGATTCATTTATAAGAAAGGTTAAAGGTATAACTAGAAATGAGAGAAACTGGTGAAAACAAAGAGTTACAATGCAAACCAAAATTACAAAACACAAACCTAGGTCTCCACTTATGAATAATTACCTTTCCTATCTAATAAAGTAGGTCCCCCCCCGCACAAAGTTCAGTCTGTTGCAGGGTTGGCTGGTTTCACAAAAAACAGGATCCAAAACTTTATGAAAAGACCTGTGCTCCACAAGGGTTTCCTCAGTGAATGAATTCAGAGGACCTCTCCTCTGTGTTATACTGAAACAGTCTTTTGTGCCTCTTTATATAGAGGGGGAACCTGTCTATGTTCCTTTCTGCCCTTTAAGTGGTTCATTTGTTTGCAGTTGCCTCTGATGGTTTTCCATTGGAAATCTTAGTATTATGCAAGGCTAAACAATTGAGCCCTGCATTGCATCACTGGCTAAACAGGGTGAGATGACAACTCGCTCCTGCCTCAATGGGCTATTACTGAGCCACATTATCCCCTGTTGACTAACCTTTACTCCACGTCTATAAAACATACTTTCAGTATAAACACATTATTCCTTAAATACTACCCATACATGCATCTTACAATGATTATGCATCTTTACAAATTCTGAGCTTCCCGTAGATACCTGATGTAAGCAAAGTCTGAATGAGCTCTCCCCTGACATCTAATGGTGAGCTGTGGAAAAAGACTTCAGAAGCTGATCTTGTTTGTATGGACACACCCACGCTGCCTAGATGCTCAGCATGATGGGATTGCTTGCCCAAATGATCGCTTGTGGCTGGTGTTGAATCCCCAGTCTCCTTGTTATTGGGGCAGGAGTAATAAAAGGTTGTTATCCTTGCTGTGTGAACCGAGGGCAGCAGAACTATACCTGGCATACCCCAATAGAGGGACTCACCCTCAACTGAACAGCACTCACTAGGCAGGGGACATGGGTTCCAAAGCCCAATGAGTGAAGAGAGGGTGGGGATAGGTACTTGTACCTTGGGGGTGTGGGCCCCAGACACTATTTGATCCTTTCCCTCTCCATGGTATAATAAAAATTAAGTTAGATTCAATGGATAGTCTAGTTATGTGCTGCAGAGCTGAAATTACTGATACCTAGGTCTAAGTATTAGACCTACTTTGTGAACAAATAGTGTCTCTATTGCAAGAGACTGCTCAGTGTGCACCAGCAGTGAGGCTCCCCCACTAACAGCTGAAATCACTGAGAGCTGTGTTAAGTTGGGGGGGCCCTGAAGATATCTTGGAGAGTGGCCAGCTGGGCAGCTGGTGGAGAGGCGTAGCAAGCGGCCAGCAAAGAAGCTGGTCGAGAGGGCCAGAGCAGAGCCCTGCAGAGATGTGGCAATTGGCTCTTGGGGCAATGAGCGAGTGCCCAAGCAGTGCAGCATGTAAGGTGCCTCCTTACCCTCCCCTGCCTTCAACACATGGAATTCTGTGGATAAACCTCTGAACTCTGAGGCTGCACTGGCCAAGGACAGCAACTGTGAGTGGGGTGCAGAGAAGGGACGGGCACATTAAAGGGACTTTTGAGTTGCTAGACTTAAGATTCTGAGGGGAAAAGGACACAGCCCAACTTACTTGAGGGTGAGTCTTTTGCTCATGGTTTCTGTTTATGAACCCTAGTTGCGGTGTTTTCCCAAATTAATGCTGAGTTACTTCCCTACTTTTATTAAAAGTTTTTGCTACACTCAGGGCTGGTCCACACTAACCCCCCGGTTCGAACTAAGATACGCAACTTCAGCTACGTGAATAACGTAGCTGAAGTTGAAGTATCTTAGTTCGAACTACAAGGTACTTACCGCGGGTCCACACGCGGCAGGCAGGCTCCCCCGTCGACTCCGCGTACTCCTTTCGCAGAGCAGGAGTACTGGTGTCGACGGCGAGCACTTCTGGGATCGATTAATCGCGTCTAGACAAGACGTGATAAATCGATCCCAGAAGATCGATTGCTTACCATCAAACCCGGAGGTAAGTATAGACGTACCCTCAGACTCTGTGCTTGCGAGAGGGGAACTATTGCCTCTTAGAGGCACCCAGGGAGTGGTGTGTAATTGTCCCAGGTCACTGGATGGGGGCTCGAGCCAGTTTTGTGTTGTGTTGTTGAAAAGGAACCCCTGGATACTGAAACCAGCCCTTGTTGCTGCTGGCTCCACCTGGCAGAAGGGTTACACTTACAAGTTACTCTTTATGAATAAATATCCTCTAAGATGAGTTTTGTGTAGTGAGTTTGTCAGGTCTGAGATAAGTTGTTTGCAAAGAACAGCAGACCCTTTGCTAAGGAGCTTTTTTCTCACAGCCTATCATTTTCTCCCACCTTGAGAGGCGTTCAGGAATTTCAATCACAAGCTATCCAGATCCAAAGGGCAGGAGGAGAATGATTGTCTTTGTTTGTTTGATGGGAACAAAGGAATAGTAAATTTGAATTGTTTCTGGAAGGCCAAGCAGTGTGGATAGCAAATTACATCAATAGCTTTTCCTGTCTAGAATGATGGAACATGGCTCATGTAAATTACAACTAGAGACAGTAAAAATAAAAGGTAGGTTTGTGACAATTACTATTATGACTTGAGTTTTATGATAGCGCCTGGTAGGTTTAGGATCTTAGTTTGCTACACAAAGATACAGGAAGGCAGGCACCTGACTCTAAAAGATAATGGGCTGCTGGTCTGATTGATTGGTATGGAAATTCCTATGCTTCTGTAGAACTTTTTTAGAAAGTTCAGGTCATCAGAGTTTGAAAGTGACTGTAAAATAATGGTTGTTCTTCGAGTGGTTGCTCATATCTATTCCAGTTAGGTGTGCGCGCGCGCGCGTGCACGGACATCGGAAACTTTTTCCCTAGCAGCTACCCGTCGGGCCGGCTGGGGAGCCCCCTGGAGTGGCGCCGAAATGGCGCTCTATATAGTACCCTGCCGGCCTGACCCCCCCTCCAGTTCCTTCTTACCGCCCATGATGGTCGTTGGAACAGTGGTCTCTTGCTAGCAAGTGCTCCACTACTCCCTAGCTATCCGTGTTAATAGTTCTTTGTACTTAGTGTTAATAGTTTTCGTTGTTATAGTTATTAGTATAGTTACAATAGTTGTTATAGTAATTAGTGTAGTTACGATAGTTGAGGGGCTCCTCTCGAGCCCTCCGGGCTTAGGGCATGCCTTCGCAAGGCTTCAAGCCATGCAGATCCTGCAACAAGCCCATGCCCACAGGCAACCCCCACGACTCCTGTCTTCGGTGTCTGGGTGAGTCCCACACAGCGGACAAGTACAAGCTGTGCAAGTCCTTCAAGCCTCGCACCAGGAATGAGAGGGAAATCCGCCTCAGACAATTGTTAATGGAAGCGGCACTGTGTCCCATTCAAGGTGCGGGCTCCAGCGTCTCGGTGCACAGCGTGCCTCCATCAGCGCCGGCTGCGGCACCGCGGAAGGACTCCCACCCACCTTGGGGCCGGGGATCTTCGGGAACCCGGGGCCGCTCACGGCACCGCTCCCTGTCTCCATCGGGCCGCAAGAAGCAGACCAAGACTCATGACGTTGTTGCGGCACTGTCCTGCCCCAGCCCGCCTGAGCCTGCGAAGACCCAGACGGGCAATGTGAGCCCGCACCCACTGGCACCGCTGTGCCTTGATGATGTGGCCGCACCCTCGACGCCTGACACCTTTGAGGCCACGAGGGGGCTTATTGAGATGATGGCACCGGTGTCCCCCGTGCCGATGCCAATCCCGGTACGACCCCCGGTGATCTCCAGAGGCAAGCCGACGTTCTTCGGATCGTCCGCACAAGTACTGCCTCCTGCACGCCGCTCTGAGTCCCGGCGCCGTTCAGAGTCCCGTCACCGCACGGTGCATTGGTCCAACTCACGACGCCGGTCTGACTCGCTGTGCTGGTCTCGCAGTCCAGACCCTCAGAGCCGTTCACACTCGAGGTCATCCTCACCTGCCAGATCATGGTCTCGTTCGGCGTCCAGGATGAGCTTGACGGCCACCCGGCACCGAGCAGACCTGCATTATCCGGTATCGGGACGCCGATCACCACCTTGGTCCCGATCCTTGGTGTCCGACCGTTCGCGACTCTCCCCACGCTGGAGTTCACCTCAGCATCGAGGGTCACCGCACCGCCGAAATTCACCGCGGCACCCGATGTCTCCACGACACCAAGACTTGCCATGCTGAGAAGTGTCTCCCTGGCGCAGAGACTCACCGTACCGAGAGGTGCCCTCCCGGCGCCGAGATTCACAGTACCGCTGAGAGTCCCCACGGCACCGAGACTCCCCGCGCTGAGAGGTGTCTCCCCAGCGCCGAGACTCACAGCGCCGAACTGTATCCCCACGGCGCCAAGAGTCGTCGCACCGAGATGTGTCTCCACGCAGAGATGTGTCTCTCCGGCGCCGAGACTCGCCGCACCATGGCGTGTCTCCGAGACGCCGGCACTCGCCGCGCTGAGACGTGTCTCCACGGCACCGCGACTCATCTCGCCGAGATGTATCTCCCCGGCGCCAAGACTCACCGCGCCAAGAGGTCTTCCCCCGGCACTGAGTTTCACCGCGCCGAGAGACATCTCCCCGGCACCGAGGCTCTCCACACGGAGAACCGTCCCCCCGGCACCGAGGATCACCACGCTGGGAAGTTTCTCCCCGACACAGAGACTTGCCACGCCACGAGTTGTCTCCCCGGCACTGAGATCCATCACGGCACCGGGACTCCCCACAATATCGGGACAATAGGGTGCAGTACCGGTCACGGTCCCGCTCTTGCTCACGTGACTCACGTTCCACCCGATACCGACCGTCGATCTCACGTACTGCTCCACCCTGGCCATCGTGAGAACAATCATCTGCCAGCTCAGGTAGGCCGTCCAAGACACCTGAGGCAACCCAAGCGGCACCTGCGCAAGACCCCGTGCCTGTGAGTTGGCAACCCCAGTGGCCTTTCTGGACACCTTGGGCATACCACCAAGCCCAAGGTGCACCGTTGCCTGCCTACCCAGTGGTACGCACCCATCGTCCTGTGGTAACCATCAGCCATCCACCTGCGGAGGAGTCTGAGTCTGCAGGCCCAGTCCCGGTGGAAAGGGAAGCATCCTCCGGTGCCCAACAGGACCTCTCCACTATGGAACAGGAGAACCTGCCTGATCCTCCCCTCCCTTTGACGACGTCTTCATCCTCGCCGGATGAAGCAGTGGCCGGTACATCGGCTTCTGCGCCCCCCCTCCCCAATGGATTTTAAGGTCCTGCAGGAGTTACTCCGGAGGGTAGCTCTTAGCATGAACCTGCCAATAGAGGAGGTGGTTGAAGAAGACGAGGATCCCATGGTGAATGAAATCCTAAAACCAGAGGGACCCTCCAGAGTGGCCCTGCCAATGAACAAGACCATTCGCGGCAATGCCACGGCACTTTGGCAAACCCCATCCTCCATTCCACCAACCGCTAAAGGGGTTGAAAGAAAATATTTTGTGCCTAATAAAGGCTTTGAGTATCTGTTTACTCATCCCATGCCTTGCTCCCTGGTGGTGGACGCTGTCAATGCGAAAGAGAGGCATGGTCAGCAGGGTCCTGCACCGAAATCCAAGGACTCAAAGCGTCTGGACCTCTTTGGAAGGAAAGTCTACTCCACCGCTGGACTTTCGCTAAGAATCGCAAACCAACTCGCGATTCTTAGCAGATACGCCCACAACTCCTGGTCGTCAGTCCTCAAATTCCAGGACCAACTTACACCAGAGTCCAGGACTGAACTCACGGCCATGGCAGACGAGGGCAAGCTGATAGCCCGTACTTCCCTCCAAGGCGCTCTGGATTCAGCAGACGCAGCAGCCCGTACGCTGGCGACGGGTATCTCGATGCGTAGGAGCACTTGGCTTCAGTCGTCTGTCCTGCCACCTGAGGTCCAAAACACCATACAGAACCTGCCTTTCAATGGCAAGGGCCTATTTGCGGATCAGACTGACTCCCGGTTGCATAATTTCAAGGACACAAGAAACACCATCAAGTCCTTGGGTATGCACACCGTGGCAACACTGCGAAAGCCATTCAAGCCTCAGCCTCCGCAACAGCGCTCGTTTCCACCTTGAGCAAGGCAAGACTTCTCCCGCCTGAGAAGCAGCTTTACACGTCGCAAACCTTCCCGCCCTTCCCAGGGACAAAACAGGAACAAGCCTAAACCGCTGCCAGGTGCTAAAGGTCCATTTTGATGGGACAATCGAGGACGGCCTACCAAAACCGCAAAGTCCAGTCTCCCTACCCTTCTTGAATCGTCTATCTCGATTCTACCATGCCTGGTCCCGTATTACATCAGACCGGTGGGTCCTACGGACAGTAGAGGCAGGATATTCTATCCACTTCCACTCTATCCCTCCTTCCCACCCACCCTCCCCATCCCTCTTCAGGGACCCTTCTCATGAGCAGCTCCTCTTCCAAGAGGTGCAAGCCCTCCTCAGCCTGGGGGCGGTGGAGGAGGTGCCCCAGGAATTCAGGGGCAAGGGGTTCTATTCACGATACTTCCTAGTCCCGAAGGCCAAGGGAGGTTTACGACCCATTCTGGATCTAAGGAACCTCAACAAATACATCGTCAACCTGAAGTTCCGTATGGTCTCCTTTGCCACCATCATTCCTTCTCTGGACCCAGGGGACTGGTATGCCGCCCTCGATATGAAAGATGCATATTTCCACATCTCCATCACACCGGCTCACAGACGCTTCCTTCGTTTCGTCGTTCACAAGACACACTAGCAGTTCACAGCTCTCCCCTTCGGACTGTGCACGGCCCCCCGTGTCGTCACGAAATGCATGGCAGTAGTGGCTGCGTTCCTCCGCCACCACCACGTTCACGTGTTCCTGTACCTCGACGACTGGCTGGTTCGGGGCCGGTCTTGTCAACAGGTCCAAGCACACGTACAGATGATTACGGACAACTTCTCTCACCTCGGTATCATCATAAATGCCAGCAAGTCGGTGTTGGCGCCAACTCAATCCATCGAGTTTATCGGAGCAATCCTCGATGCAACCAGAGCACGAGCGTTCCTCCCAGAGGCTCGTCGCCTGGCTCTCATGGATTTAATCACCAATCTCCATCTGTTTCCCACTACCACGGCAAGACAATATCTCAAATTACTGGGCCACATGGCGTCCTGCACTTACGTGGTCCAGCACGCCCGATTGCGACTTCGACCTCTCCAGGCGTGGTTGGCTTCAGTCTACCGACCAGGCCGCAACAATCTGGATATGGTCATCACAGTTCCAGCTCACACGTTGGATTCTCTGCATTGGTGGTTAGACCCACTGACGGTAGGCGAAGGAGTCCCGTTTTAACCACCCCTCCCCTCCCTAACTCTAGTGACGGACGCATCAGCGCTGGGTTGGGGCGCACACCTCGGGCAATTAACAATG
The DNA here is from genome assembly GCA_037349315.1 of Chelydra serpentina. Classification (NCBI taxonomy): domain Eukaryota; kingdom Metazoa; phylum Chordata; order Testudines; family Chelydridae; genus Chelydra; species Chelydra serpentina. The sequence continues at coordinate 129,994,289 of JBAIAC010000004.1, forward strand.
CAGGGCATGTGGCAACATCACGAGCTCGATCTCCACATCAACATCAAGGAGCTCAGGGCAATTCGTCTGGCGTGCCAAGCATTCCTGCCTCACCTACGGGACCGCTGTGTGGAGGTCCTCACAGACAATACCACAGCCATGTTCTACCTGAACAAGCAGGGCAGAGCCCGGTCATCACCACTGTGCCGCGAAGCCCTTCTCCTTTGGGACCTCTGTTTAGCCCATTCCATCTCTCTCCAGGCGTCTTACCTCCCTGGAGTCCAGAACGTTCTGGCAGACAAGCTGAGCAGACGCTTCCTTGTCCACGAATGGTCCATACGCCCGGACGTGATCCATTTGATCTTCCGCACCTGGGGGTTTCCCCAGCTCGACCTGTTTGCCTCACGAACCAACAGGACGTGCCCGACCTTCTGCTCCTTCAGAGGACACGGCTCGGGCTCTCTTGCGGATGCCTTCACGATCTCGTGGTCACGCCACCTGCTCTACGCGTTCCCGCCTTTTCCGCTGATCCACAAGGTCATCCTCAAGGTTCGCAGAGACAAGGCGGACGTCATCTTAGTGGCCCCTGCCTGGGCATGGCGGTGCTGGTACCCGACCCTGCTGGACCTGTCAATACAGCCCCCTATTCCTCTCCCAATCAGTCACGACCTCATCTCACAGGATCACGGTCGTCTTCTCCATCCGGACCTCCACTCGTTACATCTCACAGCGTGGAGACTTCGTGGCTGAACCGAACAGAGCTCACTTGCTCGGATCCAGTTAGACAAGTACTCCTTGAGAGCTGCAAGCCCTCTACAAGGCTCACGTACGAGGTGGAAGAGGTTCTCTGTCTGGTGCGCCCAACAGCAGATATCTCCACACCTTGCCCCCGTGCCGTCTATTCTGGATTACGTATTACACCTCAAGGACAATCACCTTCCCCTTGGATCATTGAAGGTCCACCTCGCGGCCATCTCGGCTTTTCACCCAGGAGCAGATGGCTGCTCAATATTCACGCACCCCATGGTGCGTCGCTTCGTCAAGGGATTGGAGAAGGTCCACCCTCCAACGAAGTCACCCGTTCCGGCATGGGACCTTAATCTCGTCCTTTCTCGCCTCACAGGTCCTCCATTTGAACCGATGGCCTCTTGCTCTCTTCTCTATCTATCGTGGAAGGTCGCTTTTCTCATGGCTATCACCTCAGCCAGACGGGTATCCAAGTTAAAGGCTCTCCTGTGTGACCCTCCATATACCATCTTTCATAAGGACAAGGTTCAGCTTCGGCCTCACCCGTCCTTCCTTCCAAAGGTAGTCTCGCACTTCCACATGTCACAGGACATTTTCCTGCCTGTTTTCTTTCCCAAGCCGCATGCCAACTCCAGAGAGCAACGGCTACATTCATTAGATGTAAGGAGGGCGCTCGCCTTCTACATAGAGCGCACGAAGCCGTTCCGTAAGACGTCCCAACTGTTCGTCGCTGTTGCAGAGTGTATGAAGGGTGCACCAGTCTCTTCACAACGCATTTCATCATGGATTACAGCCTGCATCCGTGCCTGCTACGACCTGGTGAAGGTGCCTCCGCCATTAGTCACAGCCCACTCTACGAGAGCGCAGGCTTCCTCGGCGGCTTTCCTGGCTAACGTCCCTCTTCAGGAGATCTGCAGGGCCGCATCCTGGGCATCGGTGCATACCTTTACATCACACTATGCCATCACCCATCATTCCCGTGATGACACGGCCTTCGGTAGGGCTATCCTACAAGCTGCTTTTGCGTAGCTCCGACCCTGCCTCCAAGGTAAGGCTTGGGAGTCACCTAACTGGAATAGATATGAGCAACCACTCGAAGAAGAAGAAAAGGTTACTCACCTTTGTAACCGTTGTTCTTCAAGATGTGTTGCTCATATCTATTCCATTCCCCACCACCTTCCCCTCTGTCGGAGTAGCCAGCAAGAAGGAACCGGAGGGGGGTCGGGCCGGCAGGGTACTATATAGAGCGCCATTTCGGCGCCACTCCAGGGGGCTCCCCAGCCGGCCCGATGGGTAGCTGCTAGGGAAAAAGTTTCCGACGTCTGTGCACGCGCGCGCGCGCACACCTAACTGGAATAGATATGAGCAACACATCTCGAAGAACAACGGTTACAAAGGTGAGTAACCTTTTCTTTTAGAAAAACAGGGACTGAGAAAATGAACATGGATTGTACCTATTTTTACCTCTTTATGCCATCTTCAGTACAGAGACCTGTTTTATTACTTTTGTTGCAATAGAGCCTTTATGTAACTTTTTAGATAGGTTTTGGGGGCAGTTGGCACACATGGCATAGTGCTGGTTAATAATGACATGGTTTTTATTCAACATTAATTGTCCCGGTTCTAACAGACTTCCTGTTTGGATCAAACACATGACATTTGAGAATTTGAATATAACTTCAATATATTCCATTTTAAGCCCCCGAATGCTACGAAGTAAACGTTAAGGCCTAAACAGGCTAACAATGCCCCTTTAGCCTATCAGGTCAGTACACATGCAAATAATTCTTCCCAAAGCTTTTGTGAACAAATGGAAAAAAATATTGGGAAGTTGAGTTTTAGAGAAACCATGAAGATGTATTCCATTTTGTTTGGCCTTCTGCTATATTCCTAATGTAGTCAGTGATATATCTGTGAAATTCCCAATGGGTCAAGAGGAGAGCTATACACCTCATGAAGACATCAACCAAGATAAATGACTTGTCACATTAACAAATGGATAATGAAAACCACAGAAAAACATACAGAGCAAGGGAAAGTACATTCTATGGCTGGGAAGCTATTGAAGATTTAGTGCCATGGAACTAGTAGCTTAGAAAAGAGATTTCCCAGGTTTTGCCATATACATATTCTTGATTCTTTATAGTCCATTCTCCATGTGTGGAACAGCTAAAAGGTGTAACCTCTTTACCTGTGCTGGGATGGCACAGGGTTTTTCCTTTGAAACCAGGTCCTTCCCATGATCTAAGTCAAATACAATCTTTTAGTTAATGAAAATGATTTCCCCCCTTCTAATTAGCTTACCAATATTTTCAAAAGTGACCGATGATTTTGGGTGCCTCCTTTTTTGCAATGCCGAAATGAAAAACCCTAAAGGGAGCTATTAAGAAAGAGAGAAAGAAAAATAAAAGCTGGGCACCTGAAAATCAGCTTGGGTAGTGTCTCAGTTTGGGCAACCAAAAATGGAGGCACTCAAAATCACTGTTTCTTTTTGAAAATCTTGGTACGTACTTCTGGAGTTCTGTAGAAATATTGCAACCAGAGCCAAGGAGTGGAAGAATTAAGCCATCTACTACACAGGTATAGCTTCAAATGACAATGAAAATTCCCTCTTTAACAGCGTTCCTTTCTTTGGCCTTCTTAAGATTTAAAAAAAAGAAGAGTTGCATTGGCTGCAAAATGCATTGCTACAGTAACTCCATCATGACAGAGGTTAGACCTGGGGATGTTCAGAAATGTAAACGCCTCAGTTTAGATAAATGCTGCACTTACACACAACAATGCTTACAACAATAATCCTATTTGAAAATGATAGCAAACACTTAGGGAAAGATACAGTTTTATGAAGTGTATGAATCATCGGTCTTTTGGGGAGCTAGCTTATAGCTTCCTTTTGCTGATTCTGCTCTAATATACTGATTTCATTTCTGACCCATCCTCTGGAGAGAGGGCTTAATAATCACAACCTTGAGAAGGCAATGTCAGTGTTTCAAAAGGCCCACACAGGCCGAGAGCAACCAGAGTTATGGAGGGGAGAACAGACTGTTCCCCATCACTGCAAGCACCCTCTGTAGTTGATCTGGGAATAGCAGAACTGCCAGCCATGTTGGTGACTAGACTGGACCTGCCAAATTAGTTATGGCCAGGGGTTTCGTTTGGGGAAACTGATGGCCCAGGAGGAAGTAGTAGGTGAACGCCCCATGACTAATTTTGACATTGTAGTCTGTCTTTTGGAAAGGTCCTTGGCACACAGTTCTGTCTGTATGTGGGTGAGAGAGAGCACATTTTTGGATGTAATCTAATTGGCTAAAGGTCCCATACATGCTTCATGATATTATGAATAGACTCTATTCAATAGAGAACCTTCTGACTGCTACAACTATCTTAACAATTGATTTTTATCTGTAGACAGGGTTAGTACTGCCAAGGAACTTTCTTGGCCCAGTTGAAATGTTGTCAGCTTGTTCTCTAAAGGCTAGTCAGGCTTATCTGCATCTCTTTGGTCCATCTATCTCTTGGTGTTACATGTGTTTAGATTACTGTGATTAGATTTCTTATGGGTTTTTTTTGTACTCTGCTTTCATTCCTGACTGGAAGCAGGTCATGTTGAATTCTCTCTGAGGTTGAATCACATTTAAAGACATATCTGTTTCTTTTCCAATGATGTTGTAAAAACAGTCCATTTGATATTAAAAGTTATTTCATATTTTATCATTTACATATACTGTTTGTTTACCATTTTGCTTAGTTTGGACGATGACAACTGCTCAATTGCTTTCACTTTCTGGTTCTCAAGCATTAGCACAGTCCTGCAATGCTTGGGCAGCACATGCTGTGGAGGGAATAATTAAATCTTAACATTGCTGGCACTTTGAAAATAAAATTAAGGAATGCAACAAAAACATCTCTTGATAAACTTTATAAATATTTTAAAACAAAATTTAAACGTGGATCTAAATTAATGTGGGGTTTCAGATTTCAGAAGACATTTGGATTTACTTTGAATTTTTAGGCCCTTATCCAAAGTTTAAAATCAATAGCAGTCTTTCCCTTGACTTCAGTGGGCTCTGAATAAGGCATTTCATGGAGATTTTGGTTATTTTTATTTGGTTGAGCATAGAAAACATAATCTCCCTACATCCAGTTTTCTGTCCTGGTCTGTCTGGTGCCTCTCTTCAATTCCTTTCTAAACACTTTTAACTATTTAAGAAGCTTTTCCCTCTTGGAGAAGGGAAGAACCAAAAGTGAGCAATTGTGTGTCTATCATCCTATTGAGATGCAAGGAAAAGAGACAGAATTCTAAAATCTAGTGATGAAAGCCTAAGGGCTGGTCTACACTGAAAAGCTAGACCGGCAGAGCTATATTTTTCAGGAGCGTGAAAAATCTACATCCATGAGTGACGTAGTTAAGCTGACCTAACCCCAGATGTAGCTAGCACTAAGTTGATGGAAGAATTCTTCTAGCTACTGTCTTTCGGGGAGGTGGATACCTACAGTGACAGGCAAGCCTTTCTTGTTGCTGGAGTAAGTGTCTACACTGAAGCACTGTAGGTCTGGAGAAGGAAACCGGAGAAGGAAACTGTATTTAAGCTAAATACAAAGTGGGGAAGATTGTTAAGCAGACGGAGTTCACACATGTTGAAGTTGGCAATAAACAACCCCACATTGGTGGGACAATGGAGGATTAGTAGGCAGCAGGGTGTGTTACAGGTTGTTGGAATTGGCCATAAAACCAGTGTCTCTTGTTAAGTTCATAGTTATTATTGTCCAGCAGAGTTATGAATGTAAGCTCCCAGCCTTGTCTTTTGAAGGTGTTGTGCAGGTTTTCTTTGAGAAGAAGGACTGATAGGTCAGATATAGAGTGACCATTCTGTGAAAAGTATTCACCCACAGGTAATAGGGGTGGGTTTTTTTTGTTTTTTTAATATCATTGTTCTGTGAGAGTTCATTCAAGAGTGTTTATTTTTCTGGCCTTCAGACTACCCCCTCCCCTCAGTCTCACCAAGCTCATCCTCAGAAGCAAGCTCCCCACAGAACAGAACACACCAACTCAAAGAGGCACCAGACCCTGCCAGAACAACGGATGCCAAACCTGTAGAAATATCTCCACTGCTACAATGATCAATATCCCACCCAACACACCTTTCCATGGAACCTACACATGCCTGTCACAACATGTAATGTACCTCAGCCAGTGCACCAGATGCCCCAATAACAACTATGTGAACGAAACTAGACAATCACTATGCTCTGCAAGGGGAACTACACCTACAAAGAGAGCTTCATTTGTGTAAGCTTTCTTCTCGAATTCCTCCAGTGACACTTTGGGAGACATGATAATTAAATACAATCTCGGAATTGGTTGGGTAGTGGAACCTGAACAGAAAGAAGAAAAAGGGCTCCCATCTGGTAGCAAAGAGTGCATCCCCCGTGTCAAGACTCTGTTCAGGGTCCTATAGGCTACTAGTTCCCCTCCACCGAAGAACCTGCACCACTGGCAGGGCTTTCTGCTGAAGCCAAAGAGGACAGCAGCAGAGCTGAGCAAACTCTCTGGTGAGGCTCCTTCTATCCAGGTAGAAATCACCATGGCTGGCCTAGGTGGTGGAGATTGAGGACAGGACCAGGCAGCACTCCCCAAAGCATTGGAACAGACCTCCCCAAGTGCACCTCTAGGAATACACTACTCACTCACGTGAGTTGGGTTTAGTGCATGGCAAAGGGAGAAGAGAAGTGGGAAAGGGACAGTTGCATATTGGACGTTGGAAACAGTTAATGGACTACTGCCAAAGTCACTGTGGGAAATGATTTATTTGTGATTCAAATACATATATTGTTCCTGTGTTCAATTTCCCTGTAATAAAATGTTTATAAGAACAGCCATACTGAGTCATACCAAAGGTCCATCTAGCCCAGTATCCTGTCTTCTGACAGTGGCCAATGCCAGGTGCTCCAGAGGAAATGAATGAAATGAGTAATCATCAAGTGATCCATCCCCGTCGCCCATTCCCAGCTTCTGGAAAACAGAAGCTAGGGACACCATCCTGGCTAATAGCCATTGATGGACCTACTCCCCATGAATGTATCTAGTTCTTTTTTGAACCCTGTTATAGTCTTGGCCTTCACAACATCCTCTGGCAAAGAGTTCCACAGGTTGACTGCGTTGGGTGAAAAAATACTTCCTTTTGTTTGTTTCAATCCTGCTGCCTATTAATTTAGTTTGGTGATCCCTAGTTCTTATGTGATAGGAAGGAGTAAATAACATGTCCTTATTTACTTTCTCCACACCAGTCATGACTTTACAGACCTCTATCATATCCCCCTTAGTCATCTCTTTTCCAAGCTGAAAAGTCCCAGTCTTATTAATCTCTCCTCATACGGAAGCTGTTCCATAGCCCTAATCATTTTTGTTGCCCTTTTCAGTACCTTTTCCAGTTCCAGTATATATATTTGTGAGATGGGGTGACCAGATCTGTACACCGTATTAAAGATATGGGTGTACCAGAGATGTATAAAGAGGCAATATGATATTTTCTGTTGTATTATCTACCCCGTTCCTAATGATTCCCAATGTTCTGTAAACTTTTTTGACTGCTGCTGCACAACTATCCATGTCTCCAAGATCTCTTTCTTCAGTGGTAACACCTAATTTAGACCCTCATCATTTTATATGTATAGTTGGGATTGTTTTCTAATGTGCATTATTTTGTAGTTATCAATATTGAATTTTATCTGCCATTTTATTGCCTGGTCACTCAGTTTTGTGAGAGCTCTTTGTAACTCCTTTCAGTCTGCTTTGGATGTAACTATCTTGAGTAGTTTTGTATCATCTGCAAATTTTGCCACCTCACTGCTACTGCTTTTTCCAGATCATTTATGAATATGTTGAACAGTACTGGTCCCAGTACAGATCCCTGGGGGACACCACTGTTTACCGCTCTCCATTCTGAAAACTGACCATTTATTCCTACCCTTTGTTTCCTATCTTTTAACCAGTTACTGATCCATGAGAGGACCTTCCCTCTTATCCCATGACAGCTCACTTTGCTTAAGAGCCTTTGGTGAGGGACCTTGTCAAAGGCTTCCTGAAAATCTAAGTACACAATATTCACTGGATCACCCTTGTCTATATGCTTGTTGACCCTCTCAAAGAAATCTAGTAGATTGGTGAGGCATGATTTCCTTTTACAAAAACCATGCTGACTCTTCCCCAACAAATCGTTTTCATCTATGTGTCTGATAATTCTGGTCTTTACTATAGTTTCAACCAATTTTCCCAGTACTGAAATTAGGCCTGTAATTGCTGGGATCATCTTTGGAGCCTTTTACAAAAAATTGGGGTCACATTAGCTATCCTCCAGTCATCTGGTACGGAAGCTGATTTAAATAATAGGTTACATACCAGAGTAGTTCCACAATTTCACATTTGAGTTCCTTCAGAACTCTTGGGTGAATGACTTATTACTGTTTAGTTTATCAATTGGTTCCAAAACCTCCTCTAATGACACCTTAATCTGGGACAGTTCCTCAGAATTGTCACCTAAATGGCTCAGGTTTGGGAATCTCCCTCATCCTCAGTTGTGAAGACCGATGCAAAGAATTCATTTAGTTTTTGTGCAATGGTCTTATTCTCCTTGAGGGCTCTTTTAGCATCTTGATAGTCCAGTGGCCCCGCTGGTTGTTTAGCAGGCTTTCTGCTTCTGATGTACTTGTGCCACTACACCCCATATTTGTCATAGTGATATTATTATGATATGATTAAGGCATAATTATGATGCATTTTGTACAAATGAGTAATGTAAGGTGTCATAGCAAATCATAACTTTTCCAGAATATGATTATCCTATTTATATGCATGCATCATTTTTGTATCTGAAGGTATGAATATTGACTATGTATCTGTGCACTTCAAATGTGCTTACTCTAGAAAACACCCTGAGGTACAACAATGAAGAAGCTAGACAGTGCTGATGGCCCATCAGCAAAGACAATGGAACATAGAAGAGCTTAGGCTTCCTGAGAATGCTCCAGACAGCCTGTAAGTAATGGCTGTTATGACTCAGCAGGGCATACAAGGGCATGTGACCAGACCACATGATACCGAACTCCATTTGGATACCTGTGTTTTTCCACAAACTAGTCTGGGAACTGAGTTTGGAACAAAGGGTTCCCGCCATATAGTAACACTGTACAAAGTCGGGTGTGACATCATCTAGTGGCCTCACTCTCCACACAAGGAAACTCCTGGAAACACCTGAGGAACAAAGACTGAACTAGGGGAAGTGCTGGTCCCAGGCTAAAAGAATTTATAGCCTGTGTATGGAAACCTGGTGGACTGCTTGTATCATCAGTCAGGGTGAGAAATTGCTAATTCATATTCATATCTATCTAGTATTTTAGGCTAAGCCCAGGTCCATACTAACCCCCCCTGTCGAACTAAGATACGCAACTTCAGCTATGTTAATAACGTAGCTGAAGTCGAAGTACCTTAGTTCGAACTTACCTGTGGTCCAGACGCGGCGCGCAGGCTCCCCCGTCGACTCCGCCTACTCCACTCGTCGAGCTGGATTACCAGCGTCGACGAGGGAGCACTTCCTGGTTCAATTTATCGCGTCTTGACAAGACGCGATAAATCGAACCCAGAACATCGATCCCGCGCCTCCGACGCGACGGGTAAGTATAGACATACCCTTAGTTTATGTTTCTGTTTACTAGGTAATCTGCTCTGATTTGTTTGCTATCACTTATAATCACTTAAAATCTATCTTTCTACAGTTAATACATTTGGTGGGTTTTTTTTTTTTTTTGCTTTATCTAAACCATTTTGTCTTTGAATGAAGTGTGTGGGGAAAAATCTCAGCTTGGTTAACACAGGCTTGTTACATATCCTTCCCATATCGAGGGGAAGGTGAACTTTATTCATGAGTTTACCTTATCAGATCCCTGTGCAGTGTAAAATGGTATAATTTTGGGTTTATACTCTAATGGAGGATGCGAGCTTCGGGACCTGGGGAATTGGCTGTCTGTCTTTGAGTGGCTTAGGTAAGCACTAAGGTAGCTCAGTTTGGGTGTGTGGCACCACCTGCTGGAGTTTATGCTCCCTTCTATTTTCCTCAATAGGATTTAACTTCTACTTTTTAAAGGATGCCTTTTTGCCTCTAACTGCTTCTTTTACTTTGTTGTTTAGCCACAGTGGCACATTTTTGGTTCTCTTACTATTTTTTTAAAATTTGGGGTATACATTTAAGTTGAACCTCTATTATGGTGTCTTTAAAAAGTTTCCATGCAGTTTGCAGGAATTTTGCTTTTGGCACTGTACCTTTTAATTTCTGTTTTTGCGTAGGGTCCCCTTTCTGAAATTAAATGCTACTGTGGTGGGCTGCTGTGGTGTCCTCCTGCCCCAACAGGATACTATATTTTATTATGTTATGGTCACTATTACCAAGCGGTCCAGCTATATTCACCTCTTGGACCAGATCCTATGCTCCACTTGACTAAATCAAGAATTGCCTCTCCTCTTGTGGGTTCCAGGACTAGCTGCTCCAAGAAGCAGTCATTTAAGGTGTCAAGAAACTTTCTCTGCATCCTGTCCTGAGGTGACATGTACCCAGTCAATATGGGGATAGCTGAAATTCCTCATTATTATTGAGTTTCTTTTAAATTTTTATAGCCTCTCTAATATCCCTGAGCATTTCACAGTCACTATCACCATCCTGTTCAGATGGTCGGTAGTATATCCCTACTGCTATATAATTAAAGTATGGAATTTCTATCCATTGAAATTCCATGGTACAGTTTGGTTCATTTAAGATTTTTACTTTATTTGTCTCTATGCTTTTTTCCACATATAGTTCCACTCCCCCATCAACACGAACTGTTCTGTCCTTCTGATATATATTGTACCCTGGTATTACTGCGTCCCATTTTATTATCCTCATTCCACCAAGTTTCTGTCATGCCTATTATATCAATATCCTCATTTATTATGAGGCACTCAAGTTCACCTATCTTATTATTTAAATTTCTAACATTTGTATATAGGCACTTAAAAATTGAAAGCACTTACAAAATTCATACACACTCAGACAATATTTCCCCACTTGCAAGCACTTATTTCAGAGTGTGATGGAATATACTCCTGTATTCACACCCTACATACTATTGTAATAATCTTTGTACAAGATATGTCTTGTAAAGTATCGTTTGAAAACTCATAATTTACTAGTCAGTATTGTCCTGATAAAATGTGTGGCATCGCTGTATATCAAGTTATAAGAGTCCCTGTATGATGTTGATTGCATGTTCAAAACTCACGTAGCATCAAACTGATCAAACAGACTTATCTTGAACAAAGGAGTGTATGTTTGCCTTAATTTGCATTTAACAGAGTCATCAAGAAGGAAAGGAAAACAATGGAATCTCTAATAGGTGAGAAAACACAGCAGGGAATATCCTTCCACATAGACTCTATCTCCTAGTTCCCAGCTGGAAATGTTTTTTTTTTTCAAGAGGGGGACTGAAACGATGAAAAGAAAGGGAAACATCCCAGGAAACCCTCTGCCTCCCAGTCTGTCTCTGGCTTCGCACCTAAAGAAGACAAAGGAAAACAACCATTGGATTTTTGGAGGAAAGGTTCTGACCTGAAGATGTTTGGTCAGTAGCCTTACTGGAAAAATGTGAGGAGAAATTTTGCTTGACTCTGTTATAGTTTGTTAGGCATTAGTAAGCATTTTGCCTTTATTTTTGTTGTAATCATTTCTGACTTTTGTGTCTCATTACATATATTCACTTAACATCTATCTCTTTGTAGTTAATAAACTTGTTTTATCTAATCCAGTGTGTTCAAGTTGAACTGTCTGGGTAACTCCACTAAAGATAATCTGGCATATTATTCTCTTAAAGGAATAATGGACTTAATATATTTGCACTGTCCTGGAGAGGGCTCGTCAGTATAGGACATACATTTTTGGAGGAAAATCTGGGACTGGAGTTGTGTTGTGGTCTCCCTGCAGTATAACGAAGGCTAGTGAGAGCTAGGATGTGACTGGCAGGCTGCAGTTACACACAGACACTTAAAGTGTGGCTTGCATGCTGGAAGTCTGTTTGTGAGCGGCCCAGGTGGGAGCTACTTCAGCACGGCATCGTAAGGCACCCAAGGTTGCAGGGCAGGGATGACACAGCCCCAAACTAGTCTGGATTGTACCACGGTGTGTCAAATTTAGGGAAAGTATTTGGCCATCTCAGAAGCTCTGGGTGGGGCTTAAACCATTTGTTTTAATTTTAAAGCAAGTCCTAGCTCTTTGAACCTGTCCCCCATTGTTACCATCATTCCCTTGCAGAAGGATTACACTTATGTCAGGTATTACATCTTCAATATGCCATACAAATATGAATGAATCTAACTTTCCCCACCTGTAGAGGGATGTTGTGAGGACTATGTTTTGCCCAAGGTTGAGAATGAGCCAGTGGCAGAGGCAGGGATTATTTTTTGGGAGTGCTTGGATCTCAGTCTGTGTGTCCAATCTACCAGAGCCACACTGCCTGTTATATGAAAGATTCTTGTACTGACAAAGCTGGCAGATTTACCTTGGCAGGAAGAAGACAAAAAAGGCCTTTATCAATTCATTCTTTCTGCAATAACAAAGGAAGTTGTGGATTCCATCAACTGAATCATTCCACAAAGAAAAATTGGTTTCTTCGCTCCTGCCAGCTACTTACTAAAAATAAACTATTCATAGTTGTTTATTAAAATGCAATCATGAAGTGCTGCCTTCTGTTCTGTGCTTCCACATTAATAAGCAAGATATTTACGAAATCATCAACTGCCTTTCTACATTGCGAGAGCTTGCTAATGAATGTGAAATTCCCTTTGCAACAAAATGTGGAAGATTATCAAAAATAGTGAATACATTTAGAGAACAATGGAACGAAGCTGTTTATACCAGCATTTCGTTAGCACAGATGTAGTTTGCAATTTGTAAAAATTCTTTATCAGTTCTTCATCGTCTTTGGAAATGGGTTCTTTAGAAATCTGCTCAAAGGCTTGCACACAGAGTGTGGTCATTTTATTTTTTTAAATGGTGTTACATAATTTTGTTAAAGTAGAATTCACACTCCTAACATGGCAATGGGTGTTTTAGAAGCGTCTAAGTAGATTGAGGTCCTGATTCAGGAAAGCATCCAAAGAACTGCATCTTCAAACATGCCCACCCCCTCTTTTGCCTCTGCGCCCTGTCTCTGGGATATCTCATTCATAAATATAACTTGAACTATCATCTTCATGGTAATGACTTGCAGATTTATCTCCCTTGGAGATTTACCCCTGGACACGTCTCCTTCTGCTCATACTAAAATCTCAGCTTGCCTCTCAACATCTCCTCATGGATGTCCAGCCATCAGCTAAGCTAGACATGGCCAGGACAGAATTCTTAATATTTTCATGCTCCCTACTTTGTCAGTCACTGTGGACAACACTACCATCCTCACTCTCATTAGGCTCATAACCTGGATCTCTCTCTTGACTCAGTTTTCTCTCTAGGTTCTCCCATCCAGGCTATGTCTACATCTTGCTGCTATTTTCTGTGTAACATTTCAAGACTGGCCTGTCTTCCCCATCTACACAGCTAAATCGTTTGTCCAGGTCTACTCATCTTGTATCTCAACTACTGCAACCTCCTCCTCTTTGATCTTGGCAAATAGTCCAGTTTTATACTATTTATATCCATTCAAAGTGCAGCAACAAAGATCATTTTAATAAATTCCACGGCCAGAAGGGACCGCTGTGATAATCTAATTTGACTTCCCATATAACACAGGCCATAGGACTTGCCCAAAATAATTTCTAGAGCACAGCTTTCAGGAAAACATCCAATCCTGATTTAAAAATAGTTGTAATGGAGAATACGCCATGACTCTTGGTAAATTGTTCCAAAGGTTAATTACCCTCACCATTGTATAATTATGCCTTATTTCCAATCTGAATTTGTCTAGCTTAAATTTAAAGCCATTGGATTATGTTATATGTTTCACTGCCATGTTGAAGAGTCCATTATTAAATCTTTGTTCCCCATGTAGATATTTACAGACTGTAATCAAGTCATCCCTTAACCTTCTCTTTAAGCTAAATAGATTGAGCTCCTTGAGTCTATCACTATAAGGCATGTTTTCTAATTCTTTCATTCTCGTGGCTCTTCTCTGAATCATCTCCAGTTTATCAACATCCTTGAACTGAGGGATTCCAAAACAGGACACACTATTCCAGCAGCAGTTGTACCAGTGCCAAATATAGACGTAAAATAACCTCTCTACTGCTCCTCAAGATTCCCTTGTTTATACATCCCAGGATCACATTAGCTCTTTTGGTCACAGAGTCTCATTGGGCGCTCATGTTCTGCTGATTATCCACCATTACCCCCATGTTTTTTCAGAATCACTGCTTCCTGGTATAGAGTTCACTATCCTATATGTACGGCCAACATTCTTTGTTCCTAGATGTATATATTTACATTTAGCCATATTAAAACACACATTGTTTGCCTGTGCCCAGTTTACCAGGTGATCCATCACTTTGTATCAGTGACCTGTCCTCTTCATTATTTACCACTCCCCAAATTTGTGTAATCTACAAACTTTATCAGGGATGATTTTGTTTTCTTCCAAGTCATTGATAAAAATGTTAAATGCCATGGGGCCAAGAACCAATTCCCGTGGGACCTCGCTAGAAACACATCCGCTCAATGAAAATTTCCCATTTACAATTACACTTTGAGACCTATCAGTTAGCCAGTTTTGCATCCATTTAATGTGTGCCATGTTAATTTTATATCATTCCAGTTTTTTAATCAAAATGTTGTGCGGTACCAAGTCAAATGCCTTACAGAAGTCTAAGTATATTTTGTCAAACCTATTACCTTTATCAACCAAACTTGTAATCTCATCAAAAACAGATACAAGTTGGTTTGACAGGATTTATTTTCTGTAAACCCATCTTTATTTGCATTAATTATATTACCCTCCTTTAATTCTTTATTAATTGAGTACCATACCAACCACTCCATTATCTTGCCCAGGCTCTATATCCGGCTGACAGACCTATAATTATCTGGGTCATTCCATTTATGCTTTTTAAATATTGACACATTAACTTTCTTCCAGTCGTCTGGAACTTACCCAGTAAGACCTACTGAAAATAAACATTAATAGCTCAGATTGGACCACTTCACCCTCATTGCATCCCTCCACAGGCTACCTATCCTCTATTGCATCAATAATAAATTACTTGTCTTCACCTTTAAGGTCCTTTCATCTATCCTTGTGCTAGCTGTCATCTCTTATACAATAGCGAGATGCTGAGTCTGTCTGTGTTCTGCGTATGATGCCCGTTTTGATTGCCCATTTACATATTTTTCCAACAAGCACCTTTGCATTTTCTCTTCAGCTGCCCCTTTTTGTTTGGAAGAAATGTCCTTTAAATAGCTGCAAGGCCACCTCATTCTCCTCCCTTAAATCTTTCTTTTAAACTCTTCCCTTCCATGATGCCCGTGGGGAAAAAAATCTCAACAATGGGTAAGCAGCTGGTGTGCTGTGACCACTTCTCATCATGCTGGCCTGCATAGACTCCTAGCTCCCTTGTGCTTCTTCTCCTCCACCCCCCGCCAAATTTGTTTGTTTGCTTCCACCTATTGCACGTAGTCTTATCCTCAGATTGTACACTCTGTAGGGCAGGCACTGTTTCTTTGTTTTGTGTTTGTCCAGCATCTAGCACAGTGGGGCCCTGGCCTCTAGTGGCTATCACAATGCAATAATCATAATTAATCCCTATTCAGGAAAGCATTCAAACACATCCTTAACTTTTAAATATGTATTTAATTCCCATTGAAGTCCATGGTATTTAACCACATACTTAAAGCTAAGCATGTGCTTTCCTGAATCTGGGCCTTAGATTGTAGCCTCTCAATCTAACGAGCTGATCAGATGATGAACGTCAGTGCATGCATCAGGATAGCATAGATTACATAATAGAATCAAGAGTATTACTATTCGATTACTATTGACATTTCTATGGCACCTGTTATTGTAATGTGATTACCCATAATAATTCCTTGCATTTCTATAGCATCTTCTATCGTACAATCTCAAAGTGCTTTGCAGACATAAAAGGCCATGTTCTATGAGAAGCTGAGAATTTTGGGAGCTGCAGAATTAAGACCTAAATAATTACTTACCTTTTTTTAAAAAAATAGTCTTGGCGTGCCTGTTAGAGTTTAATTTGAGTTGGGAACAGGTTTCAGGTTTGTTCCATTTATGCAATTTATGATCATTCCTGTTGTTCCTAATTTCTGAAAATAGAGGTAGTTTGGTTGGCATCCTGATACTGCCTGGGTCACGTACTCCAGCACTGTGACTTCATGACACGGAGGCACTGCTTTGGAAGCTCATTCCTTCTCATTGGTGAACACCACTTGATACAGCTGATTGGCTGCTACAGATAGAGCAACATATTCCCAATGTTTCACTGTTATGTAATTGTACTGCAGTAGTTCTAAGGCTACAGTGATAAGTGCCATGCATATGCACAGTAACAGACAGTTCTTGCTCTTCTACAAATAGACAAGACAGACACAGGAAGTATATCTCTGTTTTATGGTTGAGGAACTGAGACACAGAGACTTAGGCTATGTCTACCCTGCCCCACTGTTCGCACTATAGGTGTGTGAATAGTGTGCCCCAAAGGGCTGCACTGTAACTTCCCCTTGTGGACACTGCAGATGTGAACTAAACGGGCCTTAGACTAGTTCACATTAACATGGTCCTATTTGAAGGGGATTACATGGATGCAAACTAGGAGCATTTTAGTTCCATACCTGCACAGGGAAGTTACAGCACAACACTTTAGGATGCACTGCAATTCACACCCCTGTAGTCTGACCTGCGGGGCAGTGTACACAAGCCCTAAGTAACTTGCCCAATGGCTCATAGGAGTTCTGCAGCAGAGCTGATGATTGAACCTAGATCTCCTGAGTCCTAATGCAGTGCTTTAGCCACAAGATGATTCTTTTTCTCGCATTTGTTCCCTTTCCTTCCAGCCTTGATAATTAAGCATTTTCAGTGGAGAAAATGTTGGGGGAACCCAGTATCAACACTCACCCCATCCTTTTCTTTTGTTCAGCAGTCTGTATTTGGGAGAATCTAGAAGTCTTCTCCTTATGGTGACAATAGCGATAGGTTGAGAATTCTACCTAATAATATTCCTTTGTACTGAAGATGTTTTCACCACAACCATATTCAGGCAACAGAACCAGAAGGAGAGTGGCCGTGTGATCTGAATCCTTAATGCTGGAGCACCTAGATCAGGGATTGGCAACCTTTGGCATGTGGCCCATCAAGGAAAGCTGCTGGTGGGCCAGGACGGTTTGTTCACCTGCAGCGACCGCAGGTTTGGCCGATTGCAGCTCCCACTGGCTGCGGTTCACCACTCCAGGCCAATGGGAGCTGCGGGAAGTGGCGCGGGCTGAGGGATGTGCTGGACATCACTTTCTGCAGCCCCCATTGGCTTGGAACGGCAAACTGTGGCCAGTGTAAGCTACGATCGGCCGAACCTGTGGACGCTGCAGGTAAACAAACCAGCCCGGCCCGCCAGCGGCTTTCCCTGACAGGCCGCGTGCCAAAGGTTGCCGATCCCTGACCTAGATCATCCATCTCATTCAGGCTCTTATGCAGCAAAGTACTTCAGTGCACATTTTTAAGTTTGTAATTCCAACTGACATCAATGGGACTAATCATATGACTAAAATTGGCCCAATACCTTGCTGAATCATGACCTAAAGCAGGAGTAGAAGAAGTCAGTGTGGCCACTTGTGTAGGAGTGTCCACACATGCACACTCAAAGGTATGTTCATGCTAGTTTTTGTGGATGGAAGCAATCTTATTTGAGACATTGAGTATGCAGGGATTGATTTAAGTATATGGAAAGAATTGTCTTGTTAAAAATGTCATTCATATTTTTTTTTTAATGGTGTTAACTCTTGGCAATGAAAAATGTTCTATTCTTTCCTGAGGGACCAATCAATTCCACAAATTATATTGCTTGTTAATTTCTGTGAGGCGATTAGCAGACTTTCAAATTGGCCTTTAAAACCTTTTGCAATTGGAAGGCTATGCAATGCAGGTATTGTTACAAACTATAAAAGTGACATCCTGGGCTTCCTGATGCACAGTTTGTGGGAGAAACACATTTTGCTTTGAATGGAAGTACTTTTATCCTTCTAAAGAAGCTAACGCCAGAACTAGAATGTCTTTGGTTTAATTTTTTAAAATTCATACCTTGTATAATTTCTCCAAAGGGAAATGTACTGCAGTGTATGTTCTACTGCATTAGAGGGGGGAAAGGGCACTTAGACGGTATGAAAGAAACTGAAAGGAAAGTTATTGGCTAAGCAGTGTATCCCCTATTCATCAATTCTTTCGGTTGTCAAACGCAGTATGCTTTCAGATCTGTTCATTTGTTCTGTGCTTCAATACTATTTTCTATCATTTTTCAGTATGGCTCGAATAGTTTGTGAGTTACCCATTTACATGTGCTAAAAACCTTACACTGAGAAAAAGCAGTTTAATAAATGTTCCTTAGATAAAGGTTAAACAAAATCTATATCTTAAGAAAAGATGAAAAATCAATGTTAGAGGGACAAGGACAACAGTCATCTAAATTTCATTTGAAAAAAGCTCATTTTTTCTTTTATCTCAAAAGGTATATGGAGCTTTGATAGATTAATTAGAAGTTGAAATGTGTTTATTACCTCCTTTTTTGCTTGATCAGACTACCTTGATCTGCTTATCTCCTCTTTTAGATCAATTTCTTCATGAACAGATGAAATGCTTGAAAAAATTTACTGTGCAAGTTGAAATAACTTTGTAAAAAACTTTATTTAGGAACTGCTTTCTATATATTTTCTTGTGGTGAAGAGAACGGGCATTGCTGCTGATTAAGGGTTAGATTATGGACTCCTTATTTATTTTGAGTAATACACTGATCGAATAGTCATATTTTTTTCAATAGGGCTACATAAGGAGTAAATTATTACCCAACGTGAGTGAGGGGAGCTCAGTCTGTCCTTCATAGGGACACTTTTATACAAACTATCTTTGTTGTTTAGGAATCCATCTTTTCACTCCTCACCTGAAGTCATACTCTTCATCTGAATGCAACGTAATAATTATCTCATCATAATAACAATTAATGATGTTATAAGCAGAGGATAACAACTTCAGCTGAGGAGTAAGTGTCAGTCAGATTAACTCTTATGAAACTAAGATTTAGCTTCATGAGTGTCAAAATTCATACAAAATTGGGTGAAGAGCTACAAAAAATACAATGTATTAACAGGAATTACAGTATTATTTTACTAATTACCACTTTGGTACACCTGAACACTTCATAACATGCACAAAAGGGCTAGTGGCCTATCCCCACTTCTCAAAGATTTAATAGAACATGCTCTAATGAGGTCCTGTGTTACTAAGATCCATTACTGTTACAAAATATACTACATTAAATTTACTGGTAAACTATTATTCAAACTAAACTAAGTTGAGCAAAGTACACTTATGATGTATCCTGCTTAGCCAGTGAGGGGCACAGTTTTGCCCCATTATATGAAGCGTGGTGCATTCCTTTCAGAGTAATCAACCTGAGTGACAATAACAGAGCTAGGCACTGAGTCACAAATTCAGTACTTGGCAATGGGTCTGCCAGTCTGTCATTACTTCATATTAGCCAGGTGCTTTAGTATTTCTAAAAATAAAATAGTCTAGGTTTTCCACTGTGTTTTAGTGAATCATTATGAAAAAGTACTCTTCTGCTTTATTGACCCAAAGATACTAATTTAGGGCTAGGCTGGGACTTTGCCACAAGCCCTGAGTGGGGGCAGCATGCTGATGTGCTATCACATGAACAGGTTAGGAACTAGACCATGACTTAGACAACAGTATGGTCTCTGCTCCCCTGTCTGTTCTGGGATTAGGAAGGGACGGAGATGGGCTAGAATAAATCACATCTGGCACAGATTACCTCCTCCTCCATACCAGCTCATCTACTTATGTGGTGCAGAGTCAAGGCTTTATCCACTTCTTGCTCAATTGCTTGGGAGGCCAGGAGTAGACACCACATAGATGCTTCTTTTTTCCACAGCATTGTGATCCATGATATGGGTAGCCCATGAAGAGGAATAAAAGGTACCACTTGTGAATGTCCACAGTTTAAATATTGCAGTGTGCTGTCCATGGTGCTATAGTTAAAACTGTGCTAATATTTCCATGATCAACTCTGGTTTATGCATGTTCAGGCGTGGCTCTCTCATACTATTCTGGGCACAGACTTGGCATGCAAAGTCTTAATCTGTCATGCAGGATTTTTAATGCTAGTTGTGGGAATTTTCTTTTAAAATTATAAAATTGTCAACTATAAGTGCTGGAATTTTTTCCCCACTCACAAAATTCAATGTAAGGGAAGGATTAAAACCACCGTACTCTCATTGATGTAATTTGACCATATAATTTAATAAGAGAAAATTAACTTCAATTTCAGCGCAGTTGTATGTAAAATTTGTGTGCAGAGCCAATGGAATCATGTATCCCTTAGTTGCTTCATTGATTTTCCTCAACATGTACTCTGTAGCCTCTCCTAGTTCAGGAAAATTAGGGTCTTCAGACTGTCAACAATGCTATTGAGAAACTCAGGCAGTAGTTCAAACTGGAGGGACACTTTAGTTCCTTGGAGGTGTCCTGTGAGGTTTGCAACTGAACTCATGTAAATTGTAAATGATTGATTTTTTTACTGATGAGAGAGCTGGGTTCTCATTCTGGGCCTTGCTTTGTGATTTTGGGCAAATCATTGCTCCTCTCTGTCTCATTTCTCTTCCCACCCCATTCTCTCTGGTCCATTTAGATAGCAGTCTCTTTGGGGAATAGATTGTCTCTTAATGTTTTTACAGTGTCTATCCCAATAGGACCCCAATAGCAGTAATGTAATTCGAATACTAAACAATAAGAGAGACCTCAAAAGGCATTGGACAATCTTTTTCCCCCACCAGACTAGCAGTGTTAAAAAGATGGAAATACTAAGTTGTATATCACTAGCATAATGAAGCTGCTCTATCCCTGCGCCTCGTCAGTAACTCCCCTAAGAACCCATACATATGTTGAATAGGATGGGTGACTGTGACTGTAAGAACCGCTAAATGCCAACTGGCAAAAGGTCACTGTTCTGCAACAGCAACTCCTATCAGGCCTGACAAAGTCACAATTGCACAAACACACTGTTTGCATAATATTTACTCTAACGGGTCATGTGAGTGTCTAAAGAAAGCTTAAGTCATACCAATCCTCCTAATTATTGCATAATAGATGTACAGGTGATATTTAAGAAGTTGTGTGTTTGTTCTGGAAATGTGTTTAAGATCTATGTCCCAGGCAGGTTTGGCAAACTGGTTTTGCCAAACAAAGGGATGTGGGATCACCTTCCTTGGTTCATGTGCAAACTAAGCATTATAAAGCCAACACAAAGAGAACCACATTTACATGTGACAGTCATCAGGAAAAACAGGTTGATGGAGGGGGATGTGAAACAGAGGATTATGGGAGACATCTTGGATCCAGAACCCCAGGAAAGAAACCACAGGTTTATCCTTCAGTCCTCCTAATCCTAGTCCTTCTAATTCAGCTCATCCAGTCATCCTGACTGGGAACAAAAAAATCATAGGCTGAAATGTAAGCAGAGAAGAATGTGCACAAGAATGTGCTTTCTGGAAAATACTTTCCTGATCTCTCTTAATTTAGAAAGAGAAGAACTTTATTTTCCACTTTTTTAATAACCAGGCACAATACAATGACTTTCTTAAGTTCTCTGCAACTATGAAAACAAGCTTTTGAAGGCTACCTATGAATGAAAAACTCATTAATTTAGTGGTGACCTTGTAAATCCTGACTATCGTCAGGAAAGCATTTCAATGCATAAAATAATTTCTTTGCGAAACATTTCCCATTTGATTTATATTTTTAAAAGAAAACTGTAAAACCAATTTGACTAATTAAAAAGGTATTTTCTTTTCTTCTTTATCTGTGAGGAAAAGATAAGAGTTATTTCTGTATTTTGTTTCATGTTGTTGCATAATATGAAAGCTACAAGGTTATTCTGATGTCAGGTATATGATACCTTTTGTTTCCCGCTTTCATTCACAAACTGTATTCTTCTTTTGTTCTCAAAAGATAATGGAAATATAGATAAGAGCTCAGATAAAGGAAATTGTACCAGAAGTAACTTCAAATGTATTCTTTTAAAGACTGTATCCTCTGGCACCAAATGTAATTGTCTTAACATCTCGACACTACATAGCTATCTGAGTTAATTGACATTTCTGTGGGGCTCAGTACCTTAGTGTTTGTGATGCTTAGTATTAAAAGTATTTCATTTACCTCTTGATACAACCCTTCTGCCTTCTTTTGAAAGTGGTCTCTGACCTTGGAAGGGTGTTGATGGATGATGTCATCAATACAGTTTAGACAGGGGTATTTGTTTCCGCAGTTCCTTCTATTGGTGAAAAGGTGAGTTCAGTCTGATATCCTGGAGGTTTTGTTCCACAGGTGTGTACTCTGACTTTGGTTATAATGAAACCTTGTTTCTGTCCCTACTGAGTGCACTGGTAGGGAGAAGAGAATGTCATGGAGATAATTAATCCTTAGTCCTTCTGAGGCTTTGAAGACAAGGCTTAAGATTTTGAAATGGATCCAGAATTTGAATGGTAGCCAACACAGAATAAGCAGCTCTGGCCCATGTGTCAGTCCCAAAGATAGTGAATTGTAGTAGTTTAGTCTGGAGGTGAAAAGTATATGAATCGGTGTTGCTGCGTTAAGAAGAAAAAGCAAACTCCAAAGCAATTTCTAGTAGGTCATCACATCTCTGATTATCCAGGAGCACTGTAAAACACTGTAAAAACGCTCCACTGTTGGGATGAGAAATCTTCTATGAATGGTGAAGTCAAGTTTAAGCATCAACTCATTCATCTCATTCTTCAGTGCTGTTTGCCTCCCAGCCAATATCACTTTTCTCTAATACGAAAGCTACAAAGTTATTCTGATATGTCAGGTGTATATGATACCTTTTTGTTTCCCCCTTTCATTCAAAAGCAATACTCTTCTTTTCTTCACAAAAGATAACGGGTTGAGCCAGGTGGCACTTCATCCAGACCCTACTATACTCAGCAAAAGTGAATGTTGTCCATGTCCTATTAGCACCCAGGATAGTAGTTGCACCACACAATGTGCCTTAGGGCAGTGGTTCTCCAAGCCCGTCCGCCGCTTGTTCAGGGAAAGCCCTAGGCGGGCCAGGCTGTTTTGTTTTAATGCCTCTTTCGGTTGGATATTTTGCTATGTGGTAGGACAGGAGGGGTGAACAATGAGCTGAACTCGTATTTATTGTGTTATGTATGGTTTTGCAAAAGGTTTCTATAATGTGGGAGAGCTATATTTTTCTTGTCAGTTATTCATCAAAATACATAAATCATTTGTTTACCGTTGTTTTTCTTGTATCAGCACAATGTATGAAAAATACACAAAGGATCTGATCTCATAGCATGTAGAAATCCCAGTAACTTTAATTGGAAATTGACAAAGAGTACAGCGGCAGGAGAAGGCCCCCACCCCTCCATAAATGCTGGCCAATTAAAATATATAAAGATTTACAAAGAATGGGCTCGGTGCCACAAACACTGAAGCATGTGTGTAACTTTACTCTTATGAGTACTCCCATGGACTTCAGTGGGATTACTCATGTAAGTAAAATCACACACATGCATGCTTTTTCAGGATTGGATCTTGGGGGTATATTTCACAGCCGTTATTAGGTGTCATGACTATATTAGGGAAATTGCTCATTACCGAAAATCATTTGTACTATATTGTTAACAATAATCAACTATATTTTTAAGTAAGGGAGAGATTTTGGAAGGCAAAAAGGGGAGGTAGGCACCAACTCCTTTTTGTGCCTCTGAAAATCTTCTAAGTCATCTAACATAGATCTACTGCTTCTTTCTGGGTGCTGAAAAATCCAAGCTACACTAAATAAAGAACCCCATCCTACTCCAATGAAAGTGAATGGGAGTTTTGTTATTTATCTTCATGGAGGTAGGACTGGATCAAAAGGAGCAGTACATCTGAGAAATGTGTCTGTAGAGAAATCATATGTTTTCCTCATAAACTTCCAACTAAATGGGCTTTATCTAGAAACTCTTACATGTGTCTGCCACCAGACCTCATTTAAAAATAAACAGACATCTCAGTAAGTTGTTTCCAAAATGGTATGGTCTTATTTTATATCATTTATCCAAATACATAAGACCCTAAGCAGGAGGGAGGTATAAGTGCATTCAAAATAGAATGAAGTCTTTGTTTTTCATTCGACTTCTTCCATCTGTAATACAGACAGGCAGGTACAGCTTTTCGTACAAAATCGGAATCGGGTGTTCACCAGTCACTTACTAAAGACCAAAACCACCGGTCACTTAAATGGCTGACCATGCAATACCATGCATCCTGACTTATTCCCAATTCAATGGGAGTTTTGGGTACCGTGGAAGTGCATCATTAGCACCAGAAGTGAGACTGAAAGAGTAGCTTGGTTGCACTCTTGGTGCCCTAAGATCCCCTCAGTGACCTGCTGCAATTAACTCCAGTTCTCAGTGGGATAATTGATCATTTGAATAATGTATGGAGCCTGTAACAAGCTGGCCTTCTCCCCAGCTCACAGAGGACCCACTGCCACACCCAGAATCTCTTTCCAGGCAGTTTTATTTCTCCAAACATGGGCAAATACAACAAAACAGTTTTTCTGCCCATCCTGGGCTACAGCTTCCAAGGTTTTTCCATCTTTATCTTTCAGTCCTTCCATGCCCTGAGCATGAGCACCCTGGGTTTTTCTCCCTGGAGGTCCTTTTTTCTTCAGCTGGTTCCCACTGTCTCCCTTCCCAGAGGACTCTGGCAGCCACTCCCAGGAATTTCCTGCTTTTGGCCTGTTTCCCTATTCCCAGGGAGCCAACACTGAGAACCCCATGTCTGCTTTCTCTGCCTGTTTCCCGACTAATGCTCAGATGTGATTCACCCAGGCTTTTCCCCTCTAGAGCCCTTTTCTTATAGCCCAATTGGGTGTGACCAGACACAGATATATTGGCCCTGCCATCTCTTAAAGGCCCAGTGCCACCCTGTGACAGAGCTCCTTGTTCCTAGCTAAATTAAACAGATAATATAAGAAAAGCTTCTGGTAAAGAGGTTCAATTAAATGAGACAACTAGTGGATGTTTTACTCCAGATAATTTTTCTAAATTGGCTTTGCCAGCTTGAATCTATCCAAGGTAGGGTTTTCTCTAGGATCTAGCACTATAGATTGAAGTATTCCATGAACGGAATTAATACATCGTGAAGCGGGAGGTGTGGAGTTTGGGGAGGGGTAGGATTATTAAAAGTAAGTCTGAATATTTTATTCCCATCTGTTCCTGCTTGATACTATTTATATTAAAGCAAATCTGGATGTATAATATTTTCATAAATAATAGAAGAGCCATAGTTCCTTAAAGTGTTTTCTGAAATGCACTCATATTTATTTTGACTTTCAATATAAAAAATGTCAAAATTGATGCAATGTGCTTATTTTAGCTGTGGTCTGAAGAGAGAACACCAAGTGCAGTCCAGCTAGAGAGAGAGAGAGAAGAATTTCTTCCGAGAGCAGAGAATCTGGGACACTTTCCTTTTAGGCTGAGGTGGTGAAGGACAGGACCTTAGATCAGGAATGGGGGAATAGGAAGGAGGATAAAGATGACTTTACATCATTTTTATATCTCCGTATTCTGGGGATGAGAACAGTCTCTGGTGTAATTTATAGTAGGCCCTGGGGCTTCTGTAATTTACACTCTGCTGCAAGAGTTCTCTGTCAGCACAGAATAGGCGGAGCACAGTGGTCACTGATCACTCCCTTATTATTTGTGTTTCCTAGGTGCTATGGTACCCAAGTCAGGGATTGGGACCCCACAAATAGGCAGTAGCTACCCCAAGGAGTTTACCGTCTGAGTTTAAGACTAGAAACAACAGCTGGCTATAAACAGGCTGATAGGGAGTACAAGGAAACAATGAGCCATCAGTCAGTCAGCGTGATAGGCTTTGCACTACTTTGAATAAAGTACAGAGCCCCTCACTCCTGGATAGTCAGATTACAAAAGAAAAGGCTTTGCAGTGGGTCATTTTCCATCTGGGAAAGAAATATTGATGAGACAGACCTAGGATAATTTATTTACAAAATATACACAAGGCCTGTTTACCTTGGAGAGCAGGTTACACTTTTATTTGCAGAAACCCCAGAGGCACCACTGAGTCATGCCCTGTTGGCCAAGAAGCAGACCTCCCGTGATCCAGGGCCAGCGCGCCCACTAGGCGGTCGCCTAGGGCGTGAGGATTTGGGGGGCAGTGGGCGGCTGCCTCCCGTGGCCGTGGCTGAGCCAG
Source organism: Chelydra serpentina (assembly GCA_037349315.1). Lineage (NCBI taxonomy): Eukaryota > Metazoa > Chordata > Testudines > Chelydridae > Chelydra > Chelydra serpentina. The sequence goes on from JBAIAC010000004.1 coordinate 130,020,551, forward strand.
GAGCCGGGGGGGCAGCTGGCTGCAGCTGCCTCCCGCTTCCCGGCTCCGCAGCTGAGCCAGGAGCCGGCGGGGAGGGCGGCTTGCCGTGGCTGCCTCCTGCCTCCCAACTCCACGGCTGAGCCAGGAGCTGGGGGGGCGGGCAGCTCACCGGTGGCTGCCTCTTGCCTCCGCAGCTGAGCCGGGAGCTGGGGGGGGGGGGGGGGGCGCTGCGGGTGGGGGGAGGCTGCCGTGGCCCGCAGGGAGGTGGGGAGCTGCGGGGGGGGGGGGAGCTGGCTTCCTCAGGGGGGGCGGCATTAGCTGGAGGGGGGGGGGGGCGCAGGGCTGGTGCAAGGAAGTTTCGCCTAGGCACGAAACTTCCTTTCACCGGCCCTGCCATGGTCTCTGCCTCCTTTCTTTTTGCACAGTCTGTTCCTTTCTTCTGCCTGTGCTCTACTCTCCTGAGAAACCACTTAGACGATCTGGTGGCTCCTTATGCTTTAAGTTCTGTGTTTCTATGACACTTAGCTCCAAGTCACTAGCCATGGATCACATGGACTAGTGTTGGTGGGCCTGGTGCTAACCCTTCTTTTGCACAACTGCTCTGTAACGCAAAGAAACCTGAGCAAGGTTTTACTATACCCAGTGTCCACTGGTTCATCTGCTAGGACCCATCTAGACAACAGAGGATGCGTAACCCACACAATGGGCATAACATCTGTCCCTTGCCATTATTTTGCATGAGAGAGGCAAGCGAGACTTTTTTTTCCTCCAGAAGGACTGGAAATTTCCATCTCCCTCCCTCTATTAGTTTATTCATGGACCTCCTACTTTTCCAGGGCCTGAGAAAATGTTGTCCTCCCTCTCCCCACAACTGGCAGTCCCATGCCTACTGTCGCACGTTATGGTCTCAGCAGCGTCAAGTGCTCTTTTTATTTTCCCTCAAGCTCTAAAGGAGATGGATTCATAGTTTACATCCTGTCTGTCTGGTTTTTTTTTTAAGTAGACGTACTCTGCTACAGTCAGAGGCCTTGTCCATATATTTAATATAAACGTTAATCTTTTCTCCTTTAGAAGTCATCTGGATCTTCATGTTGTTGTTACCAATGACACGCTATCTGAAGATAAGCCTTCCCTGAAAAATATTTCATCTTCTTTGAAAGAAGGTAAAATGAATGTTTTGTGACTGGCATAATTTGGAATTCTTTTTTAAAAAAGCATGCATATCTCTGACCTGTTTTTAAAATCTCCTCCTGTTCTCCACAATGCGTCAGAACTGTTTGAAGGTGCACTTCTTTGTGTTTTCTTGTAGGTGGTATGCCATACATGTACTGTAAGTGTTTAAATGTTAATGCTCATGACAATGAAAGACTGATAGGGGTAGCTAAGTGTAATTATTGCATGGTAACATTGTAACATTGCATAATACTTTCCCATTGGATCTCCAACAATCTCGTTTCTACCCTGCTGTTCTAATCTTGGGATTTTCTGAACAGAGGCTGGCAATCTTTGGCAAACTGTTCAGTAGTCCTGTGATGTGATCAAACCCAGCAGGTGCTTGGCTGAAGCCATCAAATTCATTTAACTAGTTTCAGTTAAAAAAGCAAGGCACGTATTCTGCAGTGGTGTTAAGTCACCTTGCATGTGTTAGCACATACAGGCACAGTCCTGGAATGACAACATTGGTACAAGATGAGTAAATCAAATAAACATTTCTTTTTATTACTGGAAAAGGACACAGAGGCAGGTCCCCTCCTGCTGTTACCAAAACTTTTCCCTTCCTATTACAGATAGGATGAATAGACCCCTCTGAAACATGGGAGTTACTTCCTGAGACACGGGAGTAACCATACCCTTTAGGGGCTGTCTGTGTGCATGCCAAGAAACACCCACTCATTCCACCAGTACAGTAATTCTGTTACATGTGTATGGCTTTTTTCTAGTGTAAGCAAAGCCTAAAGGCAAAGACTGTGCAGAAAACAATTGATAGAAAGGATTGCCCAGTGGTTAGCGCATTAGTTTGGGACTCGAGAGGTCAGGGTTCAATTCTCTGTTCTGCACCAGACTTTATGCATGACCTTGGGCAAGTCACTTTAGGCTATGTCCACACTGTGAGTGGGGGCTGTGATTCCCCTATTTGTATACAGATGGTAGCATGAGTATAAATAGCAGTATAGCCGCAGTAGCGTGGGTAGTGGCAGTGGAGGCATGGCTGAATGGTGCTGAGTAGAAACCTGCCTGAAACTGGTAGGTATGTTCTCACCACAGCTCAGTCATGCCTCTACTCAGCTGTTTATACTCATGATTAGGGGCCCTGTGCCTGTCACAGATTCAGTGACCTCCATGACGTGTTGCTGACCCCAGGGCCGCCCAAGCAGCTGGCTCCGGGGCCAGCTGCTCAAGTGGCCCCAGGGACAGCCACAATGGCTGCTGCTGGAGTGGCCCTGGGGCCAGCCGCACTGGCAGCTGCGTGAGTGGTGCGACTCCCCCTCCACCCCCCCAGCAGCAGCGGGCCCCCTCTGCAGTAGCGGCTCCCCCAAGATTAAGTCAGGGCTATTTATACTATATGTCATTGATAGGTCACGGGCATGAATTTTTGTTTATTGTCCGTGACCAGTCCCTAACTTTTACTAAAAATACCTGTGACTAAATCATCACCTTACTTGTGCTAGTGCAATGAGAGTCAGCTTTACATGAGCAAGGAAATCACACCCCTAGCTTGTAGTGTAGCGGTAGCCTCTAGTCTCTGTGGTTTAGGCCTCCATCTGTAAAATGGGGACGATAGTACTGCCTTACCTCACAGGAGTGTTGTGTGAATAAATGCATTAAGAGATTGTGAAGTGCTCGGATACCGGGCTAACGAGGGCCATATGAAATAGGCAACTGCTCCAGTCTGTGAATTGGAGAGGTGAATGTGAGTAAAGGGATTTCATTACACTGCTGTCATGAGAGCTTTAAAAAAAGTTTCCTGTTTGTATTTATTCCTATTTGCGTCACAGTTTTCTTGATGTCCCACCAATCCCCACCTTCCTTTTAAAAAAACACACATAATGGCTGTGGGATTTCTGCTTCATCCAATTTCCCCTCCCACAAAGATGCCACAGTATTGCCAATTCTCATAATTTTCGCATGAGCCATCTGATATCTGGTATTTCACTAAGAGCCCCAGCTCCTGGACACGAGTGATTACATGAGAATGTTAGCTTTCTCTTCTTCTTTTTCTTTTTAAAAAAGGCAGGTCTCTCATGATTGCATACAGTGTGCGTGTGCACACCCCTACCCCCACAACACCTCAGACACGTAGAATTTAGGGTAGAGCCCACCAACACACAGGATCTGGAGAGGGATGGGCTCCTATTCTATGGCAGAATTCGCCAATATTTGGAAGATTGTTCATGGATAATTTTTTAAAATGTAGACAAATAGAAAAGGATTTGAGGGAAGGTGACTCTCACTCTGATACTCAGGTTTCAGGAAGGTGCTTAACAGCTTACTATGAGGTTCTCTAACCCTGAAATGGGGTAGATTGCTTGAAGGTAGAAGGTCTTATTTTCCCATCATAAGCATTTCCTCTTGTTGTACTGAAGAAATCCCTGAGTGTGACAGCAGCCCAGGCCTGGAGCGCTCTCTCTCTCTCTCATTTATATTTATATGTATATTTGAATTTTGCTTTATATTTATATAAAGCAAAATTCAAGTAGTGGGCTTGATTATCCACTGTGTCCGAGCAGAGATGCTGTCACAGAGCATGTCACTGCTTCCTAATTCTCAGCTGTCCGGCGTCAGCATAAATGTAAACTGCAGTAGGGCCTCTTAATGTATACTGATGCTTCTGTCAGGTCTCTCGAAGTCCTAACCCCATTGCAGAATTGGGTTTAGTGGAGTCTTGTTCTGGCATGCGCCCTCCCTTCCCCCGGCATGTCCCCTGCTTCCCCTTATGCCAGGAAAATGGGGTTCTGTAGTAGGAAGTGATGGAACTGTCTCTGCCAGCTTTATGACAATAAAGATTCCACCTACGCAGTTTGAATTTTCCAGGGGTAGCCTCCAGCCTCTTTAAGTTGACTTTGTGCTAGATAAGTGGTGCAAAATGAATTAGGCAGATTAGAGAATCCAGACCAATATATCGACAGACGGCTCAAGGGACATAGATTCTAATCATACATTATTTAAAATAGCTCATCTGAATTTACAGTATCCCTTTAAATCATTCAGTGTAGTCCGTAATCACAGAATCTCACACTAGTTGGGCTTTTGGCCTGTTCTTGTATACTTGCCTCTGTCTTTTGGTTTGTGATATTGTAAATACCTGAACTACTTTAACATCATCCTTGAAAGAATCCCTTTTATATATGCTTATAGACACTCTAAGTATGGGTTACATATATCCTGACTTCTGTAAACAGAGAATCCTCTCCATATTTCATGCATACATACATACTACTAGCGTCTTCCACTGCTGAATTACATAAAGAAATATATGTTTGCTGTGTCATATCCGTGTTAGTCCCAGGCTATTAGAGTGAGAATGTGAGTGTGGTAATATCTTTTATTGGACCAACTTCTGTTGGTGAAAGAGACAAGCTTTCGAGCTACACAAAGCTCTTCTTCAGGTCTGAGAAAGGTACTTGGAATGTCCCAGCTAAATAAAAGGCATGGCAATTTATTTAGCATAACTAATTATCACATATTCTAAGGGACCATTCAAGGTGAAGTCGTCCATTAACACCTCTGCAGTCACAGGACAAAAAAAGGGGGTTAATGGTTTACAGATAGTTGTAATAAGGCATCAATCCAGTGTCTTTATTAAGACCATGGTTTTTAGTGTCTAGCAAAGTTATGAATTTAAACTCCCAGGCTTGTCTTTCGAAGGTGTTCAGGTTTCTTTGAGGATGAGGACTAAGAGGTCAGATATGGAGTGATCATTCTGTGCAAAGTGTTCACCTACAGGTGATATGGTGTTTTTGTCTTTTATCATTTTTCTGTGTGAATTCATTCGAGAGCATAGTAATTGTCTGGTTTAATCCACATAGTTTTTCTTGGGGCATTTAGTGCACTGGATGAGGCACACCACATATTGTGATAAGCCTGTGTAGGACCCATAGATCTTGAAAGGTGTGTTATAGGGGGTGTTGATTGTCATAGCAGTAGAGATATAGCTACAGGTTTCACATTTGTTGTTATGGCAAAGGTCTGTTTTTGCTTTGGTATGTTTTGGTCAGTGTTTTTGCTTTGGTATGTTTTGCTTGCTTCTGATGATGAGCTTGGTGAGTTAGGGGGCTGCTTGAAGGCCAGAAGAGGAGGTTCAGGAAAGATTTCTTTTGGCATGTGGTCCCCATTGAGTATGAGTTGTAATTGTTTAATGATACCCTGAATGGGTTCCAGTGGTAGGTGACAACTAGAAGTTTGCAGTCAGAGAGGGGATGGTTTCTGTATTAAAGCAGGTTCTGTTTGGATATTTGGTTGATGCATTGCATGACGTGATCTACTTCTCTGGTGGAGTGTCCTTGTTTGGTGAAGGAGGCTTCAAGTATGTTAATGTGTGTATCCTGGACTTTCTTCTCAGAACATATTTAGCGGTGACACCCTGAGTATCTTTCCCAGACTGAGAGAAGAGCTCAGTGTAGCTCGAAAGCTTGTCTCTTTCACCAACAGAAACTTGTCCAGTATATGATATTACCTCACCCACTTTGTCTCTGTAAAGAAATATATATGTTTTGTTTCCTATGTTGTGTAATATTTCCCCATTGTGATGTGCAGTTGAACTCCACATAGAGCTGAAGGCTGCTACTGCTGTTGCACCTTTCCTGGGAGGAGACTCTTGAAAATGCAACACATAAATGCCATGTGCCCTTTCCTTATCCTGTAGTAAGTTGGTCTTGCCCAGAAAAGAGAGTATTTTCCTTATCTGGTATGAGTATTAGACTGTGGTTCTACTAATTGCTTTGGAGAGGCTTCAAGGATGCTACAGAAAGAGATACATTCTAAGCTCTGCTAACAGATTGGAAAAAAAGTAACCTCTTGTGGCTTTTAAAAGTACGTTTATATATATTTATGTGGCTCAACATTTTTGACACTGTCCTGGATATTTGATGGGAAGTCTATAAGCCTGAATGTCAGCCTGAATATCAATACAGATCTTGCTTCTGTTAAAGAGAAAACCTCATATGGCTTCTCTGATAGTCATTGCCTCTGTAAATCACTCAGGGCACATGACCTCTTAAGCATATCTTGTTTCTAACTAGCAGAATGATGAAATGTGATTGGCCTCCAAGCACTTACTGCCACTCTCCTCCCAGTCTCGACTCTTACACAAACACACAATCCCTTTTCTAGCCTTTTTCCCCCCTCTCCTGCTGTTGCACTGACAAAGTAACTCTAGCTTACACCATCATTCTCCTTCTGAAAAGAACCAAAAGCAGGACTGTGTTCTTGGGAAGAGCAAGAATAGGTCTACCCTTGGAAAGAACAAGTTTATTCCTGTTCTTTATCATGGAGAGGGACTTTGGTGAAGAGGGAAATCAGCAGACCCTCTGCAATTCCTGGGACATCAGCAAGATCACATATGAAGAAGAGGAGGAGCAGTTTTGCCCGTGAGTAATAACAATGAATTCTGTCGTTTCCTTTTTTTGATTTTCACAGGATTCACAACATACTGAAGACATGTTAGCAGATCTGAGAACCGTTCCTGAGTTACATAAGGGAACAACAAAGCACATTTGACACTTTGCATTCATATATGTAAGTGTATTAAATAGTCAAGAGCACAGTTAGGGGATGATCTTGGCAGAGGAGAACAATGGATCATGTATATCTCTGATGGTTCCTTCATTTGTACACATGCAGACTTTCCAAAGAAATATAAAATGTTTAAAAGTAATTTATAATGAAGGAAGATAAAGCTAGATACTACAGCTATTGAAATTGCAGATAGAGCCGCTACAGGCTATGTTATTGTCTGAATACAGATTTTTTTTTAAAGAGGATTGGATGAAAGTCTATGTTTTCAAAAGATCCACACATCCCTGCAGTATAGGCTAGTTGAGAATAACTATTGTTACCTAAATATTGTATCTTTCAATATTAAAGACTAGAATATGAATTTATTTGTGTGCAAGAGAGATAGAGAGAGAGGATGTTGACAGTATGATATCTTAGCCTGGTGAAATGGCAAAGTCAAGTTTTTCTCATGTTTTAATCTTGATAAAAAGAGCAATCTTAGCAGAATTTCAGTAGTAATTGGTGATGTCTCTTTTGATCAGTATACAAATATTGCACTCTGGCAAACTCTTCCAAAGCTTCTTGACGATACACAATCCTATTCAAATGCTCTTTAAAATCAATAATACGTATATTAATGGATGCAATTTTTAAATAAAGTGGACATCTTTCAGATATAGAAGTTGTCCCATGAAATCGGATATTTCGCAGCTCTGCTAATGGTGCCGTCTATTTTCTGGAGGTATGTCCAGCCCTCCCTCCCTCACCCCTGATGGGCACTGGAGGCCTGGAACGAAGCAGAAATACTGCAGCTTCACTTAGAGTAATGAGGTTTGGGGAGCAAGGAACCTGTGCAAGGGATCTGCTCCATCTATAGGGTCTGGGACAGCGCTCGGTAGGGTCTCCCTGTGACTTAGAGAGAGTGATGGGGCTGGTTGATCTGCTGTTATGCATATCCAGCAGCCAATGCCCTCACCCTTTCAGAGGATAGGGATACTGCAGCCCTGAGGCTTCAGTATTCTCTGCAAAGCAGCACTGCGATGATTCAACCATCTTTGTGGAGGAGACATTTTTCTTCTCCTGCCATTCAGTGTCGTCCCTAAGTTGGTCATTAGAACTAGAATGTATTCTTCTGCATTTATGACTGTAAAGGATCAGTCCCCTGATCCTTGGCACTGATTTGATCCCAGTTTTCTCTTAGAGCAGCTACAGAGTTCTAAATTGCACCAATTGCAAGGAATCTTTCCAGTAACGGATCACCAGGGCTTTAGTTCTTCAGCTATGCCCCACCACATCCTCTATGCAAGGAGCTGTGAGAGAGGGTAGTATGGACCTGCCAGATTTCTGCCTCCCCCGCCCCCCGCCCCCTGCCCCGCAGGAGGAATTCTCAGTTGGCTGGATAAGATGGCTGTAAGGCAGCTTTTCATTGTTCAACAGGGCCAAGTCGCTGGCTCTTTGGGTTAAGAATATTGAGTACTGAAAGCTCACAGAAAACCAGTCATGATCAACCCATATTGTGTGTTTTAAAAAAATAATTTGAGAATATCACTCTTTGTTGTGGACATTATACCAGCAGAAAAAGAAGCTGAACTAACTGAGTAAATAATTTGTGCAAATTATTCACTCAGGTCTCTCAAACTGTTATGCATATTGTTTAGTCATTTACTTTAGAAGAAAGAGAAAGGGAAATAATAATAGAAACAGGAACAAATTTCAAATTCAAACAATCATAATACAGTAAAAGCTTTATCTGGCATGTTGGGGGAATAGGGGGTGCTGGTAAGTGAAAAATTCCAGTTAACTAAGAGGGAGGGATTTTGGGTGAAGAAGGGGGTACGGGGCTGTGGGCTGGGGCATGGGAGGGGGTGTGGGACGTGGGCTTTGGGAGGGAGTTTGAGTGTGGGAGAGGGCTCGTGCAGGGGGTTGGGGCATGGGAGGAGGTGCAGGGCGTCGGATCCGGGTGGCGCTCACCTCGGGTGGCTCCCTGTAGGCGACTGTGACCTGTCCCTGCTGCTCCTAGGTGGAGGTGCGGCTAGGCAGCTCTGAGCGCTACCTCCGTCCGCAAGTGCCACCCCCGCAGCTCCCATTGGCCAGGGGGAGGGAGGGGGGAGGGCGCAGAGCCACCTAGCCAGGCCTCTGCCTAGGAGCAGCAGGGACAGGTCACTGTTTTATATGAAATGCTGGTTTATAGAGCTTTCCGGTTGGTAAAATGCCGGATAACACATCTTTTACTGTAGGAAATTTCTGTCTCGTTATATTTTCTCTACACATAGAGCACAACCTGGACCTTCAGTCTAGATGACTTTAGATGTAGGAGAAGACAGCAAAAAAAGGAAGAAAAAATGTAAAATCTCAAGCAGTTTCTCTTACTCCACAGATCCTCTATCTCAAATATTTTTACAGCCCGGCAGAAACAGTTTGTAAATCTAGAAGGTGCATTACACGTGCACCCATACATATGTATCATAGCCACAGAGACCACACTTCCCTCCAGGTCCTTCAAAACTGTTTCTAATGATTTAATGAGGTGAAGGACCTTCGTAGGTTATGTAATAACCCATTAATGCACCTGGCACATAAGTGTGAAATATGCTGATGTATATGTTGTTGAAGTGGGGTTCTCCTTTGATATAGAACTGTAGGTCTGCCCATATTGGGTCAACCTTATCATGTTTAGAAGCCCAGAATAGAAAGGGCCACAAAAGTTGAGGTTAGACAGGATTTAGTAGATCATTAGCACATTCCTCCTCTTAAAGTGAGCTTTTATATGGTGTACCTGAATTACCTAGGATGGAGTTTTTGTCCCCCTATTCCACAAAGTCTGCACCTTACAAGATAAATAACTTGATGTTTTAAAGGAGATTTTTATGCTTGCTTTTACTCTATTGTATTTTTGAGGTGAATATTTCCATGACTTGGTGAGGACACTTCTTGTAAGATTAATTCCAGTAGTTTTGTGGGGCTTTATTTTTACCAATTAATGTTGATTTTATTCACTTTATACATGGATGGAAATTTAGTAGCTGCCTGACCTTCACATGATTATTTATACAAAATTTGCTAACTACTCAGACTGATTATAAGTGATTTGTGTACATGGTAAAGATGTAATTTTTGCTTCACACATGTTTATAGTTTCCCATAAATATACTCTATTTAGAAAAATTGTAGGTTGCTTTCATCTTGTTTTTGATGTAGGTATTTACTTTATTGAAGGGATGGGCCTGTGGTGCATCGGACCAAATCCGAAGAAGTGCAAGGCACCTTCAACTTCCACTGAAATTTAATGGGAATTTAAGGTACCCTGCACATTTCAGGATCTGGCCTATAGTTTGAATCTAGATATGACCTCTCCCAGAGTTTATGAAGGTGTTTATTCCATATGTTCGCATTTGGGCTAATTTCTATTATGGAACAGTTTCAAAATAAAAGTATCCTAATTGAATGTCTTCAAAATGTGATCACCTGTCCTATATAGTCATGCATGCAATATGGAATTACTAAGAAGCATTTTAAAAGATTTTACCTTTCTTTAGGGGCAAGGACTGTTATTTTACTACGTTTGTACAATGATCAAGAAAAATGGGGCCCCTACCTGATGGAGTCCTCTATTATTATAGTTAATAACAATAGTTTAGACAAAAATAATAATAGATTATTTTGGGCAATAATCATTCAAAAGCTGCTTTTGTACAGTGAAGACAACATTGTAGAAAAGAGAACATTGTGCAGGTGTTGCATTATAATCAAGGATAAATACACCTATTCTGAGGTCCACAAGGAGGTGAGATGCAGACCAGCTGAAAGTCTCTGTGTAAAGATAATAGGGGTGATATCATGGTAGGGGTATACTATAGACAACCAAGTCAGAAAGAGGAGGTGGATGAAGCATTTCTAAAACAATAACAGAAACATCTAAAACACAAGACCTAGTAGTAATAGGGAATTTTAATTACCCACATCTCTGTTGAAAAAGCAGTACGGCAAACCACAAAATTTACAATATAATGCATTGGGGACAACATTTTTTCAGAGAGTGGAGGATGTAACCAAGGAGACAGCCATTTTATACTTGATTCTGATCAACAGGGAGGAATTGGTAGCAAATCTGAAGGTGGATGGCAATTGGGGTGAAAGTGATCATAAAATGATAGATTTCATGATTCTAAGAAAAGGAAATAATGAGAGCAGCAGAATAAGGACACTAGACTTCAAAAAAAAGGAGATTTTAACAAACTCAGAGAACTAATAAGTAAGGTCCCCTGTGAAGAAAATCCAAGGGAAAAAGGAGTTCAGGAGACTGACACTCTAAGGAGACAATATTAAAGGCACAACTGCAAACTATCCTGATGCAAAGGAAAGATAGAAAGAAGAGTAAGAGGCCAATATTGCTAGACCAGGAGCTCTTTAATGATCGGAAAATTAAAAAGGAATCCTACAAAAAATGGAAACATGGACAAATTGCTAAGGAGGAGTAAGAAAGAATAACACAAGAATGGAGGGACAGAAACCAGAAAGGCTAAGCACAACAAAGGGATGTAAAAAACAATAAGAAAGGGTTTTTTAAATACATTGGGAGCAAGAGAAAGATGAAGGAAAGTGTAGGTCTTCTACTTAGCAGGGAAGGAGAGGTGATAACTAATAGCAGCAATATGTCAGTGTTTAACACCTATTGTGCTTCAGGTGTCACGAAAAGAGTTAATGGTGACCAGATACTCAGCACAAGTAATAACAACAACAAGGAGGAAGGAATGCAAGCCAAAAGATGGAAAGAACAGGTTAAAGAATATTTAGATAAATCAGATATATTGAAGATGGCAGGGCCTGGAGAAGGTACTTAAGGAAGTAGCTGAAGCAATCCCAGAACCGTTAGCAATTATCTTTGAGAACTCATGGAGGAGGGTGAGGGCAAGCATAGTATCTGTCTTTAAAGGGGGGAACAAAGAGGACCTGGAAAGATACTGGAACAAATTATTAAACAACCAATTTGCAAGCACCTAGAGGATAATAGGGTTATAAGCAACAGCCAGCATGGATTTGTTACAAAAAATCATGCCAGACTAAACTAAATTCCTTCTTTGACAGGTTACTGGCCTAGTGGATGGGGGGGAAGCAGTATACATGACGTATCTTGATTTTAGTCAGGGTTTTGACACTGTCCCACATGACATTCTCATAAGAAAACTAGGGAAACATGGTCTAGATGAAATTCCTATAAGGTAGGTGAGCAACTGGTTGAAAGACCATACTCAGAAAATAGTTATCAATGGTTCACTGTGAAATCACTGGGAGGGTATATTTAGTGGAGTCTTGCAGGGGTCAGTCCTGGGTCCTATAGTATTCAATATTTTCATTAATGACTTGAATAATGGAGTGGAGAATATGCTTATACAATTTGTGGATGACACTAAGATGGGAGGGGTTGCAAGCACTTTGGAGGACAAGACTAGAATTCAAAACAACCTTGAAAAATAGGAGAATTGGTCTGACATCAACAAGATGAAATTTAATAAAGAAAGTGCAAAGTACTTCACTTAGGAAGGAAAATATCAAATGCACAGCTACAAAATAGGGAATAACTGACTAGGTGGTAGTACTGCTGAAAAGGATCTGGGGGATAGTGGATCATAAATTGAATATGAGTCAACAATGGGATGCGGTTGTAAAAATAGGCTATCATTCTGGGGTTTATTAATAGAAGTGTCGTATGTAAGACACAGGAGGTAACTGTCCCTCTCGTCTTAGCACTGGTAAAGTCTCGTCTGGCATATTGTGTCCAATTTTGGGTGTCACACTTTAGGAAAGTTGTGGACAAATTTGGAGAGAATCCAGAGAGCAAAAAAAATTATAAAAGAAAACTTCACCAATGAGGAAAGGTTAAAAAAACCTGGCATGTTTAGTCTTGACAAAAGAAGACTCAGGGAGGACTTGATAATAGTCTTAAAATATGTTAAGTGTTGTTATAAAGAGGCTGGTGCTCAATGTTAGGTATTAGGGAAAACTTTCTAATTATAAGTGTAGCTAAGCTCTGGAATAGGCTTCCAAAGGACGTTGTGGAATCGCCGTCACTGGATGTTTTTAAGAACAGGTTGGACAAACACCTGTCAGGGATGGTCTAAGTTTACTTGCTCCTACCTCAGTGCAGGGGGCTGAACTTTATGAGCTCTTGAGGTCCCTTCCAATCCTTTCTGTGATTCTATGATTTTTAAGGCTGCTGTCCTCTTAAAAATAAGTTTGATCACTATTTGTCATAGGGTTGTCTTTTCTTTCCTTAAAATGTGGTTGGTTATCTTATTCACCACACTGATTACACCTTATTCACCACACTGGTTTTGCCTGACAAGTTGAATTTTGCTACAAGTCTGTGCTTGATCCTGTGAAGCACTATGCACACTGTGAAATCAGTGGGAATAAAGGGCTCTCAGAAACTTTCGGGATTGGGGTTCTGGTACAAAATTTGTTCTGAAGACTAGCTCAGCCTCAGAATATAGCCTTTGTCTGCTTTTGTTTATCCAAAAAAGTGATTACTACTTAATTTTTGTTTAAACTAGGTAGCATGCTTCTGAAAGGTGTCAGATTAACAACTGTAAGAGTGAAGTCCTTTATAGATCAACAGAACACATACAGTGGAGGGAGGGAAGAGTATGCTTATAATAATTAATTTAATTCAGCACTTGGTCTCCATAATGAGGCTGCCATTTGTGATTGGGGGCAAGGTGGTTTAGGGAACTTGTGATGTGGTCATTTGTTCACTAGGAGCAGCACTGAGATAATAAATGTTTTACTGTTTAAGAATAAGACAATTTGTCTAAGTTACCAAGAAATTTTCATTCTGTTAGGGAGATGAGTCCATACATTCAGTAGCACAGAAGTTGTTTGGCTTGCCATTAGAGCCAGATGCAAAGAGATCCCATATTGGTTTCCCGAAAGTCCGGACTATGCTGTCAAACACCCTCTGGTGGAGACACACCTGATCCACTCTTTAGTAGCTAAGCCAAACTGTGTGGTATTCAATTTCCCTTTGATATGCATGGATTGAACTGGCATAATGTTTATCTTGGTCTACCTGAACAAGATTGTGGCTTCCACTTGTTATGAGCTCAGCTGTGTGCCCCTTTGCCTGTTTGTGTATTTCATGACAGTAGTGTTGTCTGTGAACACAAGTATGTGTCTGGCGATTAAGGTAAGGTAAGGTTCAGAATGATTTATATTGTAGTGAGATTCCATCCATGAGCACTAACTTTGTATCATGTATCCAAGTGTGAGCTCCCCATCCCTCCAAACCAGAATCAGTCATTATGGTGTCTCTCTGTGGCTGTGCCAATTGTATATGCATGAAATGAATATGCCTAGAAGACACAGTAAGTCCTTCGTGCAAGAGTGTGGACGGTAAAGGATCTTGTATATTTGCTTCATAATCCATGCCTGCCAGACTCTGGAGAGAGAGGCCCTGTGGTGTGTGGTGTCCAGCTAACCCCACACGTTTTCTATTGCCTGTGTAGGGACTAGCTGGCTATTCTTGAGATTGATTTATATACCCATGTTATTGAAGGGTGTGTACTGTCAGTTGTGTGTCCTTGACTGAAGGGGCTGTTTGTCAGAATGTCGTAAAGAAAAGGGTACAGATGTCCCTGTTTCTAACATAGGAATGTCACTCTTGCCACCAAGACTTTTGTGAATACAACTTCAGGAAGTGGCAATGCCAAAAGGGAGGGCATAGAGTGAGTGCTGTATGCAAACTTCAGGTACTGTCTGTGGGCTGGAAAGATAAGGATGTAGAAACATGCCTCCTTTAGGTCCACTGAGGTTAGGAAATCTCCCTGGGTGATAGCTACCATGGTGGACTGAGTGGTGTCTGTTTTGAACTTGTGGGAGTGAATTGACTTGTTGAGTGTCTTTAAACCCAGGACCAACCTCCTCCTGATTTCTTTGGAGTATCAGCCATGATAGCTGTCCTGGTCTGGGACAGGCAGTTCAGAGGAGGTGATCAACTTGCCTGAACATAGCCTTCCTCTCGGATGGGTTGAGGGAGAGGGGAGACATCTGGGGCACTCAATCCTTTTGAATTCTAGGGCATAGCCCTAGAAAATGATGTCTCACCCATTTGTTCATAGTGGTGGTAAATCAGGTGTGAATGAGTAAGAGACGTGCTCCTTCAGAGGAATGTTGGAGGGAGGGTGGCAGAGGTTGCTTTTAGGGGCGATCCTAGACGAGGAGTCACCTCTGGATTTACTGTACCTGACTTTACCTCATGTATTCTTGGACAATCTGTCACCTCTCTTACAATATCTGTATGAAGCTCCATATCGCTGAAAGGGCTCCTAGGGTAGAAAGACAGCTTCAAAACTCTCTTCTGAGTTTTGTCTATCATTAACAAAGGAGAGAGATTTTTTGTTTTGGTCTGGTATTTCAGAAGTGGCTTTTTCTCTGAGTCCCCAAAAAGTTTCTTTCCCAAGTATGGGTTGCTACCAAAACCTGTTTGGCAGAAATATCTGCCTTCTATCCCCATAGCCATAATATCTACTTGTTACAGCACTGGACACCAGCCATCTGACCTGAAAGCATCAAGGCAGGCATCTGAAACTAGAGCAGATGTTAGGGAAATTTTCTTTAAGGAGGACTCCAACCCCTCGGCTCTTTTCACCTTTGTGGGGATGTCAGAGCGCAGGGGCTTCGCATAAGCAAATACTGCTCTGGTGAAAAAAGTGGCCACTGCTGAAGTTCTGAAGGCTGCTGTGGCCACTGCATAGCCCCTGTGGAGGGCTGAGTCCACCCTTTTATCATTGATATCTTTGGGTAGGAAGTCCCCTTCGATGACTGTGTCCTCAATGAGGATTGACAAGACTTCATACATTTTAGGTAGAGCTATCAAGAATGCTTTCGACTGGTGGACATTATAGAATTTTTGCTCAGATGCTTTGCCTTCACTGCGTTTTCCCATTCCACCTTTGCAACCTTGAGCAGGACGGCTGAGATGGAAATGTAAGGGCTAGTTTTACAGTCTACTTGAAAATATTTTCAAGTATTTTCTGTGTCTTTGACCTCCTTCTCATACTTGTCCTTTCCGTCCAAATGCTCAGGGAAGATACCAAGAAAAACAACTGCCTCTCTCAGAATAGATTCAAAAAATGTGCAGGGAAAAGGAGTTCCAGGGATCTTCATAGAATCATAGAATCATAGAATCTGAGGGTTGGAAGGGACCTCAGGAGGACATCTAGTCCAACCCCCTGCTCAAAGCAGGACCAACCCCAACTAGATCATCCCAGCCAGGGCTTTGTCAAGTCTGACCTTAAAAACCTCTAAGGAAGGAGATTCCACCACCTCCCTAGGTAACCCATTCCAGTGCTTCACCACTCTACTAGTGAAAAAGTTTTTCCTAATATCCAACCTAAACCTCCCCCTCTGCAACTTGAGACCATTACTCCTTGTTCTGTCATCTTCTACCACTGAGAACAGTCTAGATCCATCCTCTTTGGAACCCCCTTTTAGGTAGTTGAAAGCAGCTATCAAATCCCCCCTCATTCTTCTCTTCTGCAGGCTAAACAATCCCAGTTCCCTCAGCCTCTCCTCATAAGTCATGTGCTCCAGCCCCCTAATCATTTTTGTTGCCCTCCGTTGGACTCTTTCCAATTTATCCACATCCTTCTTGTAGTGTGGGGCCCAAAACTGGACACAGTACTCCAAATGAGGCCTCACCAGTGCCAAATAGAGGGGAATAATCACGTCCCTCAATCTGCTGGAAATGCCCCTACTTATACAGCCCAAAATGCCGTTAGCCTTTTTGGCAACAAGGGCACACTGTTGACTCATATTCAGTTTTTCGTCCACTGTAACCCCTAGGTCCTTTTCTGCAGAACTGCTGCCCAGCCATTCGGTCCCTAGTCTGTAGCAGTGCATGGGATTCTTCCGTCCTAAGTGCAGGACTCTGCACTTGTCCTTGTTGAACCTCATCAGATTTCTTTTGGCCCAATCCTCTAATTTGTCTAGGTCCCTCTGTATCCTGTCCCTACCCTCCAGCGTATCAACCACTCCTCCCAGTTTAGTGTCATCTGCAAACTTGCTAAGGGTGCAGTCCACACCATCCTCCAGATCGTTGATGAAGATATTGAACAAAACCGGCCCCAGCACCGACCCTTGGGGCACTCCACTTGATACCGGCTGCCAACTAGACATGGAGCCATTGATCACTACCCGTTGAGCCCAACCATCTAGCCAGTTTTCTATCCACCTTACCGTCCATTCATCCAGCCCATACTTCTTTAACTTGCTGGCAAGAACACTGTGGGAGACTGTATCAAAAGCTTTGCTAAAGTCAAGAAATAGCACATCCACTGCTTTCCCCTCATCCACAGAGCCAGTTATCTCATCATAGATGGCAATTAGGTTAGTCAGGCATGCCTTGCCCTTGGTGAATCCATGCTGACTGTTCCTGATCACTTTCCCCTCCTTTAAGTGGTTCAGAATTGATTCCTTGAGGACCTGTTCCATGATTTTTCCAGGGACCGAGGTGAGACTGACTGGCCTGTAGTTCCCCGGATCTTCCTTCTTCCCTTTTTTAAAGATGGGCACTACATTAGCTTTTTTCCAGTCATCCGGGACCTCCCCCGATTGCCATGATTTGTCAAAGATAATGGCCAATGGCTCTGCAATCACATCGGCCAACTCCTTTAGCACCCTCGGATGCAGTGCATCCGGCCCCATAGACTTGTGTTCGTCCAGCTTTTCTAAATAGTCCCGAACTAATTCTTTCTCCACAGAGGGCTGGTCATCCCCTCCCCATACCGTGCTGCGGAGTGCAGCCGCCTGGGAGCTGACCTTATCTGTGAAGACAGAGGCAAAAAAAGCATTGAGTACACTAGCTTTCTCCACATCCTCTGTCACTAGGTTCCCTCCCTCATTCAGCAAGGGGCCCACACTTTCCTTGACTTTCTTCTTGTTGCTCACATACCTGAAGAAACCCTTCTTGTTACTCCTAACATCTCCGGCTAGCTGCAACCCCAAGTGTGATTTGGCCTTCCTAATTTCACTCCTGCATGCCTGAAAAATATTTTTATACTCCTCCCTGGTCATTTGTCCAATCTTCCACTTCTTGTAAGCTGCTTTTTTGTGTTTAAGACGAGCAAGGATTTCACTGTTAAGCCAAGCTGGTCGCCTGCCATATTTACTTTTCTTTCTACACATCGGGATGGTTTGGTCCTGCAACCTCAATAAGGATTCTTTAAAATACAGCCAGCTTTCCTCGACTCCTTTCCCCCTCATGTTATTCTCCCAGGGGACCTTGCCCATCAGTTCCCTGAGGGAGTCAAAGTCTGCTTTTCTGAAGTCCAGGCTCTGTATTCTACTGCTCTCCTTTCTTCCTTGTGTCAGGATCCTGAACTCGACCATCTCATGGTCACTGCCTCCCAGGTTCCCATCCACTATTGCTTCCTCTACTATTTCCTCCCTGTTTGTGAGCAGCAGGTCAAGAAGAGCTTTTCCCCTAGTTGGTTCCTCCAGCAATTGCACCAGGAAATTGTCCCCTACACTTTCCAAAAACGTCCTGGATTGTCTGTGGACTGCTGTATTGCTCTCCCAGCAGATATCGGGGTGATTAAAGTCACCCATGAGAACCAGGGCCTGTGATCTAGTAACTTCTGTTAGTTGCTGGAAGAAAGTCTCGTCCACCTCATCCCCCTGGTCTGGTGGTCTGTAGCAGACTCCCACCACGACATTACCCTTGTTGCTCACACTTCTCAATTTAATCCAGAGACTCTCAGGTTTTTCTGCAGTTTCATACTGGAGCTCTGAGCAGTCATACTGCTCTCTTACATACAATGCAACTCCCCCACCTTTTCTGCCCTGCCTATCCTTCCTGAACAGTTTATATCCATCCATGACAGTACTCCAATCATGTGAGTTATCCCACCAAGTCTCTGTTATTCCAATTACATCATAATTCCTTGACTGTGCCAGGACTTCCAGTTCTCCCTGCTTGTTCCCCAGGCTTCTTGCATTTGTGTACAGGCATTTAAGATAACTCACCGATCGTCCTGCTGTCCCAGTATGAGGCAGGAGCCCTCCCCTCTTGCACTCACCTACTTGTGCTTCCTCCCGGTATCCCACTTCCCCACTTACCTCGGGGCTTTGGTCTCCTTCCCCCGGTGAACCTAGTTTAAAGCCCTCCTCACTAGGTTAGCCAGCCTGCTTCCAAAGATGCTCTTCCCTCTCTTCGTCAGGTGGAGCCCATCTCTGCCTAGCACTCCTTCTTCTTGGAACACCATCCCATGGTCAAAGAATCCAAACCCTTCTCTCCGACACCATCTGCGTAGCCATTCGTTGACTTCCACGATTCAACGGTCTCTACCCTGGCCTTTTCCTGCCACAGGGAGAATGGATGAGAACACCACTTGTGCCTCAAACTCCTTTATCCTTCTTCCCAGAGCCACGTAGTCTGCAGTAATACGCTCAAGGTCATTCTTGGCAGTATCATTGGTGCCCACATGGAGAAGCAGGAAGGGGTAGTGATCTGAGGGCTTGATGAGTCTCGGCAGTCTCTCTGTCACATCATGAATCCTAGCCCCTGGCAAGCAGCACACCTCTCGGTTTTCCTGGTCAGGGCGGCAGATAGATGACTCAGTCCCCCTGAGGAGACAGTCCCCGACCACCACCACCCTCCTCCTCCTCTTGGGAGTGGTGGTTGTGGAACCCCCATCCCTAGGACTGTGCATCTCATGCCTTCCAGTCAGTGGAGTCTCCTTCTGCTCTGTTCCCTCAGATGTATCATTCACTCCACTCTCTGCACTAGTACCTGTGGAGAGAACATGAAAACGGTTGCTCATCTGAATATGCGTTTCTGGTACATGGACTTGTCTCGTACTCTTTCCTCTTCTGGAGGTCACATGCCACCAATTATCCTCACTGGCCTTCTGTCCCCGCTGCGTAGCCTGCTCTGAATCCTCAGAACACTGTGCCCGCCGAAGCCTATCCTGACGTCTATCCAGGAACTCCTCATTTTCTTTTATGGAACGCAGGGTTGATACTCATTTCTCCAGACCTTGAATCTTCTCCTGCAATATGGAGATCAGCTTGCACTTTGTACAGACAAAGTCGCTTCTATCCTGTGGAAGAAAGACAAACATGGCACATCCTGTGCAGGTCACGACAGCGGATCGCTCAGCATCCATAGTCCCTTCCTTCGAAGAGTTTCCTCACTTGTGGCAGAAGCTACTCAGGGAACCTGCAAGGAGGATGCCGCAGTAGGCTCTCTCCAGGCGAACTCCCAGGCTAACTCCACCTGTTTGCTTCTCTGCTATTCGCTGCTCAGCTGGTTCGCAGCTGACTGACTGTCTTTTTAGAAGAGCCTGGAACAAAGCACTCCCAATTCACACTGTTCAAACAGGCAATCAAACAATCAAGCACACGGTCAAACTGTCCCCACAACAGATACTCACTCCCCCGTCTGCAGCCCCCTGGTTGCTCTGCCTCTGCCTTTAGTTTGGGTTAAAGGAGTTAGGAATGGCAAGGATAGCTTGCCCCCTTCTCACTCCCCTTCCAAACTCCCTCTCAAACTCCCCTGTTTGCAGCTCCTGTTCGCAAAGCTCCCTGGTCTTCGTGGGTTTCCTCTGCCTTGGATTCTGAAAGTTTATCCTCTTCTGAGGAGGAGTGACTAGACTTAGAGGATTTTGTTGCTTTATGTCTGTGTTTGTGAGCTTTACTCTGCTTAGAGGGAGGACTACCAGGAGAGAGGGCTGAGGATTTGTAGTCATAAGAGTTCAAGGAAGAATACCTATGCCTGTACTTTATACCCTTATGTCTTCTGGTGCATATGATCACCTCATGGGGTTGGGGAAAGGAGGAAGAGACAGGTCCTTGGATAAGCTGTCTCTCCTATGACCCCTTAGGGATCTGTTCCTGCACTTTTTGGATCCTTTTTCCCCCCACCTGAGCTCCAGGGAGAAGGGGGAAGTGGATGAGGAATGGCTTCCTGTACCCTATTTTTTCCATTGGATGCCACTGGGCTGGGATGACTCTAATATGGCCACCGAGGAGGCAGTGGCAGGAGCTTGTTCTAAAATGGCTGCCTGTGGAATGTGAGCTCCTTGTGCCAAAATGGCTTCTGTAACCGTGCTGCGAAGGGAAGAGAGAGCACTGATGGGAAACTGAAGAACGGAGAGGGTGGCCTGACTGAAGCACACCCAGGGTGTGTATGTCCCCTGGCAACACATGTAGACCCCTGTCATGGTACTTTGACTGGTAGAGGGGAGGAGGGAAGGTAACCAGGGCCCCTGAGGATTTACCCTGCATGGGATCTACTGACTGGCGCTACTGGAGCCTCCACGTTACACCCTCCTGGGGTGGAATACCCAGTGATGGGATCTGGTCCATGTCAGTGGCCAGGGATTGAGCCCTCCAGGCCCTTTCTTCAGCACGTTGCCTTTCTGGGACTCTTCCTTTTTCCATAACTGCTGCTGTGCTGTCCTGTTGGGACAGGCTGGCAGCCTGGTATGGTAGCAAGACTGGAGAAGCAGAAGGAACACTTTTCCACTTTAATACACTTTTGCCAACGGTGCTGAGCACAGGGTATAGACCCTGCCCTTTCTCTTCTTTTTCAGCCATTACTAGGGACTAGTTTTGGGGGGCAGCGTGGTAAAAGGCCTTACAATTGCCTACAACTATATAGGGTACATTGAAATGGCCAATAACCTCAACCTAAAAAAATAAATAAATGGAGAGCTGAGGAAAACAGGACCTGGAAAAAGAAGAAAAAGGTAATTGGGTGATGGACAGCATATAGTAGAACAGAATCTTAGCCTGCTTCACCTTTGGCGGCAGAGAAAATTCTGGAGAGGCTCTTCAGCTGTAGGAAGTATCTGGTAAGTCCATCTAGCCAATCAAAAGCATCTGACTGTGCCTCCTATAGTATGGGGGAACTGAAGAACCCATCACTATTGAAATTTTGGACCCATCCTCCATTTCCAGTGAGAATCTGTTTAACAATAAAAATAATTAAATATATACATATCTTTCTCAGAACTTCTTGAGGATCCATAGCGCAAATATGGCATCAACTATGCTCCTCCCCGGCTTGAATTCATACTGACCATTCCAAACTTCAGTCATTCCGAGTAGATGCTTTTCAATAATCTTCCCCCATACTTTCATAGCCTGTGACATCAGCTTATTTGAGCAAAAATTAGCACACACTGTAACATCTGCTTTGTTTAAAAATAGGCAATCAAACTTTCATGCCATTCATCTGGCATTTTCTCTTGCTTAAGAATATCGTTGAACAAACTTGTCAGATACTTGATGCTTTCACTCCACAATGACTTCACTCCACCCACTGATACTTCATTTTCCCTTTTTCCTTTTCCTTAGTTCCTCTGCAACCTCTTCCTCCTGTATGGAATCTATCCTGTCCCGGATAGATTTACATATTGTTAGTTCCTCCCTGGGGATCTTCTCATTCATTAGCCTTTCAAAATAATCACTCTAAATTATGTTGGTTGATTCACCATTTGTTTGCAGAATATTATATTCATTTCTAATATGAACAAACTCATTCATATCCCTTGCCATTTTATCTCTTTCCTTGGCGAGTCTATAGCTAGTCTTTTATTCATGCCTTTGTAATCACTTATATAACTCATCATAAGCCATACTTTTAGCTGTTGCAACACTTCTTTTGGCCTCCTTTTTTGGCCTCTGTATATGCCATCTATCACTGCTCAAGCCACTGGCCTGCAATTTTTTGAAGGTTACCATTTTTTCCCTCAGCAGATTCTTTAACTTGAGGATTTCAGCATCAAGTTTCCTTTCTTTTCAGTTTTCAGAATGGAGAGAGGTAAATAGTGGTGTCCCCCAGGGGTCTGTTCTGGGACCAGTCCTATTCAACATATTCATAAATGATCTGGAAAACGGGGTAAATAGTGAGGTTGAAAAATTTGCAGATGATACAAAATTACTAAAGATAGTTAAGACCCAGGCAGACTGCCAAGAGCTACAAAAGGATCTCTCAAAACTGGGTGACTGGGCAACAAAATGGCAGATGAAATTTAATGTTGATAAATGCAAAGTAATGCACATTGGAAAGCATAATCCCAACTATACATATAAAATGATGGGATCTAAATTAGCTGTTACCACTCAAGAAAGAGACCTTGGAGTCATTGTGGATAGTGCTCTGAAAACATCCAGTGTGCAGTGGCAGTCAAAAAAGCAAACGGAATACAGGGAATAATTAAGAAAGGGATAGATAATAGGACAGAAAATATCATGTTGTCTCTATATAAATCCAAGGTATGCCCACATCTTGAATACAGTGTGCAGATGTGGTCGCCCCATCTCAAAAAAGATATATTGGAATTGGAAAAAGTTCAGAAAAGGGCAACAAAAATTAGTAGGGGTATGGAATGGCTTCTGTATGAGGAGAGATTAATAAGACTGGGACTTTTCAGCTTGGAAAAGAGACAGCTAAGGGGAGATATGATTGAGGTCTATAAAATCATGACTGGTGTAGAGAAAGTAGATAAGGAAGTGCTGTTTACTACTTCTCATAACACATAAACTAGGGGTCACCATATGAAATTAATAGGCAGCAGGTTTAAAATAAACAAAGGGAAGTATTTCTTTACACAACGCACAGTCAACCTCTGTAACTCCTTGCCAGAGGATGTTGTGAAGGCCAAGACCATAACAGGGTTCAAAAAAGAACTAGATAAATTCATGGAGGATAGGTCCATCAATGGCTATTAGCCAGGATGGGCAGGAATGGTGTCCCTAGTCTCTGTTTGCCAGAAGCTGGGAATGAGTGACAGGTGATGGATCACTTGATTACCTGTTCTGTTCATTCCCTCTGGGGCACCTGGCATTGGCCACTGTTGGAAGACAGGATACTGGGCTAGATGAACCTTTGGTCTGACCCAGTAGGACCATTCTTATGTTCTTATGCTTTTTGACAGTGGTTTCATCATTCCTAGGACTTCATGTGCTGTTTCCAACAAAGTTAACTTTAGTTTGCACCAGGAGTCCTCCACACATCCCTGTCTACACATTATTCCTGGTTTGACAGCTTTTTCATTCCCATCTTTAAGTTTCCATCACTTAGACTTTTCCAGTGTCTAGGGATTCAAATGCTTTGGCAGTCTCTGCATTCTGAAGTCCATAAGAAGAAGTCTGTGCTAGCTCAGAATGCACTTACAGGTATTACTTTCCAATTCACTATTTCTGCCTGATGGGAGTTAACCGCTCCTACACAAGTACATACATGCATGTCTAATTCTCTTAAACAACGTTTTTTTTCTGTTGTATTTCACAGAGCTTACTGTTTGCCATAAATAAACTGTTGAGATGCCCACTAGTAGCATCCATCAGGAATGTGTTTCATCAAGAGATTAACTTATTCTTTTGGTATGAGAATAAAGTTCTGCTAATGAATTTCACCTGTCAACCTGCCAACTCTTACTTCAAAATCCAGTGAGAAGATTTTGATTAACCAAAAATAAATTCAATCTTATTAATGCAATTAGATCCATTTCATTTCCAAAGTTCAAGCAGCAAATGAGATGTTTGTAAATCCAATGGCCTTTAAAAAAAAAGAAAAAAAAAAAGACTTTTTGAATGGTCTAACTTTGGAAAAGGCATTTCCTGATAGGGATAGAACAAGAGTTTATACTTTTTGGCCTGGTCTCATCCAGACCTAGGAAAAACAATCAAAGTATGATGAAGCTGCCAACCCCCAAAACTGTTCTACTCTGACTGGATTTTCTGCTTACCTACTTCCTCTTCTGAAAAGCTAACTCTTGTCTCACCAGAATCATGTGAGCTTCTGGGAGTAGTCACATGAGAGCTGGAATCTTTTGTGTCTGCTACCTTGGAGAATTGCTCCAGGACATGGATTCTAGGATATATTTGGGAGTGAAAGCCAAACAACTGAGCTAAAATGGGGGCACCCTTTAGACGAAGAATTGGCATATAGGACTGAGTTGGACGTTGAGCTCTGTGGATCAGTTGGCTTAAAGCAGAAGGGGACGATTCTGCAAACAGGCATGAAATTCCACCAGAGTGTAAAGTGCCAGTGCTCCTGGGCCCAGCCCTAATCAAGGCACAGCAACTACAATCTGAATATATTTTAAATTGGAAGTGTTCTTGACTCTCGCATGCAGTTTGAATTGCCGGCATGATTTCCCATTTCTCCCTGTTTTGTTTTAGAATCATAGAATATCAGGGTTGGAAGGGACCTCAGGAGGTCATCTAGTCCAACCCCCTGCTCAGAGCAGGACCAATCCCCAATTTTAGCCCCAGATCCCTAAATGGCTCCCTCAAGGACAGAACTCACAACCCTGGGTTTAGCAGGCCAATGCTCAAACCACTGAGCTATCCCTCCCTCTTGTATGAGCAAGCATTCTTGTGCTTGATCATACAAGGCCACGATAAAGATGGAGTTTACCAGGTGATGAATAATGGTAAACTCATACTAAAACAAATGTTGAGGGCCTTGGTCACTGCTGTATCCATAACTCTACCAGATAGACTGATATAACAATATGGTTTTACGGTTTACACTCAACTTCTATGGCTGCCTTTCAGTTATATTACTTTACCCTAACTGCCTAACATACATTAAAAAGACGCTGCAGCTACAGTGATTATATTCTGACCTTTTAAAGCTTACTTTCAGAGTAAAGATTTTTATCCTGTATTACAGATAATTGCTGATTGAGCTTAATACAATCCTCCCAGTGCACTGAAACTGAAGGGTCTGTGATTTCTGTGATTTAATAGATCAAGTATCTTGACTGGTAAAAGGGGGCGGGAAGCCTACGGTAACTGGATCTTTGCTATTTGGTGTATTTTAGGTTTCCTACCTAGATGCAGTTTGTAGTCGCTGCTCACAAGCCTTGATGGACTGCTTTGGATTGTAGCTGTCTGTGAGGTATGCTAAGACATCAAAATTCAAGGGCAGATTTAGGATTTTAGGGGCAAAAGGGCTGTCTGATACTAAGCTTCTCAATCAATGAGGTTAGAGAAGGAAGAGAAGGTGCACTAACCCCATGCACCAACCTCCATGTAATAACCCTTTTTCCAGTAGCCATACCATGTATATGGATCAGCAGGTGTTTCAAATGGAAAATAAATTTGATAGAAACCATGGCACATTGATCTGTCTACTGCAAGTCTATTGGAGCAGTGCAAGGTAGTGTACTCACCACCCGCAGTGCCCACTTCTTGAACCGTCCTTTTTCTTTTTCACTCTTGGCATAAACAGCTTTTCCACTGCCACCCTCATCAACTATAAACTTAGGGTCTCCTTGTTCCCCTGCCTAGTATCCTCTAACATTCCCCAATCTACCTGAGTGTTTATGACTTGAACTCGGAGGCCATCTCCCTCCATAGCCATCCTCTGTTGGGGTTTCCATTCAGGAACCTGTCTCTCTTATTACAGCACTGCCTACTGTCTCCTAGACCCTATGTCACCCACTGTTGCGTCATGGAAGGAGAGTGGGGGGAATCTTCTTTTATAGGGGTTTTTCTTTCAAGACCCCTCTTACCTGATAGGCACCTTCCTATTCCTTAACCAGATTGTAAATGGGGGTGCTCCCTCCTGGGTTTCCTCTCTCATCCAGCTTGCATAGTCAATGTAGCTCTGTGTCTCCTTACACTGGCCAGAGAAATCATGATGGGGAGACCACATCTGCATGTTCTGGAGCTCTTGCTAAACACACTTTATCATCTCAGTCACCAACAGCAGGTCAGCCATGGTATCCACCTCCCTCATGGTTATCGCCTTCTGCTGCTCTAATGTCACTGCTGTTGTTGCAGGATCCGTATGACTTCCTCCATGTCCAAATTGCTCCCCCATTCCAACTCCCAGGGGGCAATCCTGTCTCTCGTCAGTTTCTCTTCCTCTATGCATGATGGGAAACCCTGTCCTCAGTCCTCTTTCGTTGTTGGGCGGGGACCGAGATCCCACTGTTGGTACCACTTTGTCATAAGCCCATGCCATGGGCCAGGCCTCAGTTACCCTTTTGGATATATAAATCAGTCTTGATTCAGACTTTACCTTCAATAACCACTTGTTTGGGGGGAGTTTATTTATTAATAACCAATAAACTAGCAAAAGAAATAGTCCCAGGCATCAGTTTCCTCTTCACAGGAGTCATCGTCTTCTTGTTGTCTTCTCTCATAGGTAAATTGCCAGCAGCTCCCCCTTAGCTGCCAGAGCTGCTCTGCCTCCATCCACACTGGGATTCAGTCTCTTGTTTGCTATTCCTCACTAGAGAGCTAACCTCTTAGTTATTTGCTCCCTCTCCAGGGTCTCTTTGTCTCTCTTTGTCAGCTGCTTTACCTTCCTACTCCCTTTACAAGGATCAAACTGTAGGCTCTCTGGTCCAGAGACAGATACCAGCTCTCTTCCTGGAGTTTACTGACAGGAGCTCCCCATTGTCTCCCTTCCTCAGAGACACTGACAGTTCTCTTGGGCCTCTCACTGTTCCCACAGAGGCCGCCTCCTCCTGTGGGTTCCTCCAGCCAGCGCCTGCCACAGGGCTTCTCTAGAGAGTGCTACTGGGCAACTTCCTCTTTATACTGTTCTAGCAGCCTCCTAACTCAGCTTCTCCATTTCTAATTAGCCAAAGGGGCACCATCTGGAGCATCTGATTGCTCCCAAGTATTACGCACAGGGGCCAGTTAGACCCTGATCCTTCCTGAAGGGGCACTGGCCCCATGACAAGCACATATCCTGTATGTACTAGTATTGCTGGGCAGTGCTGAAGGATACTACCATCCAATGATCATTTAGTACTGGGATGAGGGATGGTGGGATGGACAATGGCAAGGGACAAGGAACGTTTTCATACTATTCCAGAGTCAAAATTAGAGCATCTGGGGCCTGAACAACAGTGTTCTGCATCTTTTGCCACCATTTCCTCTTAACCTATTACATTTCATTAGCTCATTGGCTCAAAAGATTAACTCAAAACACTTGCATTTTTAGTAGTTGTTTTTATTCCTGTAGGGCCTAAAGGTTGCAACTATGATCGCAGCCCCATTGAGCTATGAGCTGCATAAACGTAGAGTAAGAGGCAGTTCCAGCTGCGAAGACCTAGCATTCTAAAAAGAAGAGGCAGAGAAGGAAGGAATATTGCCATTTCTATTTTCAGATGGGGAGCTAAGGCACAGAGAAATTAAGTAACCCTTCCAAGGTCACAGAAGAAGTCAATGGCTGAGCCTGGAACTGAATGCAGATCTCCCAAACCCCAATCCAGGGCCTTCCCCATGAGACTAACCTTCTTCTCTTAGTTTAATATTGATACAGCACATACAGAGAGCGCGCTCACCTTTACTGACAGACTACATACATTCAAAAGAGATAACACATGTAGCAACCAAAATGTTAGTGTTATCCTTTTATTATGAGCAAAATCCACACTAGAGGCCAACTGAGTATTTACAAGCCTAACTTCGCAAACTGTATTCCCAAATACCAGGTGGAGTATGGTAACACAGGCTTTGTGCACCCAGACCTTGTAAACACCATTGTAGAGGCTACTTTTGAAAACCTGATACAAAATGAATGGGGTTAAAAAGCATGTGATTTAGAGCAAACCAACAAAAGCCAGCAAACCCAGAGTTAAAATCTGAGGTAGCAAGGTTGTGAAACATAGATTTTTTTAGATCCTGTCTTGTTTATTTCCTTCCCACTTTATTACAAAGGACTTCAGCATAAAAATATTCTTGATAGATCATCTGCTTGGGCTGATGATTCCTCTCCCTGCCAGCCAAGGAAGGGGAACAGAGATGTTAACTGATTTATTCTCTCTACAGAAATCCTGCCGGTATTTCTCAGAGGGGCTGATAAGGGAGGCACATTCTAGAGCACATCTTGCTGCTACTCTGAATAGGAAGAATGTGTACCTTGGCTGTTGACTGGAATATACTTACTGGTTGGCGGGGGGGTGGATCAGGAAAACTCTTTTCTCCCCACATGCCCACACACAAAACCACAGTCCAGGCTCCATTTGACATGTGGGTCTTAAGCAGTATGTAGTGTTTTTTTCTTGGTGCTCATGCAGGGGGAAAATGGCTTCTATAGCTTCTCTCCCTTTGTAGTGCCCTAGCACAAAAGGATTTATCCCTGTGACATCACATGAGGAATAAGGAGATGAATTTTTAAAAAATCGTGATGTCATGCCAGTGTTCCTGGTGACTAGGCTGAGCCAGATCAGATGAATTGTAAAACACAAACCTTCAGCCAAGACCAACTGATCCCAACATTTTTGAAATTCAAAGAGTTTGATTTTTTTATGTTCCTTTAATTTTTGCATTTCTTGAGCAAGGGGAGAGCGAAATGGGATGAGAGTGAAGAGGCAGGGAAGTCAGTAAATGTCTCAGTACATGTTAGTGCTCAGGGAAGGTGCTGTATTGAAAGCCCTTGAGAGGGAAGCCCTCTGTTAATCCACTGAACAGCAACAGCTGCAGAGTAAGTGTCCCTGCACCATCCCATCAACATACCTGTCCTGTGTCCAAGAACCCACCTCAAGGAACCAGGTGGTAGTTTGGTTTCTTTGACCACTCATTTCTTGCCCACACTTTGCTGGGATTGCTACCATGCATGATTTTGAAACGTGGACCTGTGACTAGGCAGACAGCTGATTTCATAGGATCACCAACTAGCCATCACATGGTAACAACCCTTAGTCAGTACCAGCCTGGTCTGGATTTGTACTAACAACCTAGAGTTGAAAGGCTGTGTATCCTGTGCCTCACCAGTCCCCTGAGCCACCCAGTTCCCAGGCAATCTTTATTTTTTCACTGGATGGCTTCAAGCCTCAATATTTGTTTTAATAATTTTCTGTCTTTAATTTACATTTCGCTCCTGGCATCCGTCCTTCCCATGTATTCTCTAAAAGAACACTAGACAGCTGAATGTTAAAAGCAAACATTTTAGTGGCACCCCTCCCCCCTCCACAGTTTTCAGAGGCTGAACTTTTGTTTCATCTGTGATGTTATACAACCCCTATTTCCATGGCAAATGTACAGCCACAGGCTTGTCAAAATGCATGGTCTATTTAGCAAAATTGTTGAGACACATAAATGCCATATGCAATCTCCTATACTCTATAAATATGTTTTAAAAACTGTGTTTTCCTGCTCTGATTAGGCCTGTCTTTTGGGCACTTCAATGGATGTATTCAGCATCAAAGAGTGATTCCAGCCTGGCTCTCCATAAATAAGAATACATAATTCAAAAACAATCACCGTACCCTTTTATGTTTTTTCCCTATCTTTTATAATCCTCCATTATATATGGTATTTGTTCCCTTCCACCCACCCACACTTATTTATCATGTATTCAGAAGCTTTTTCTATTGGCACCGTATAAGGTACCAGTAATTCACACACCTGTTTGCACTTGAAGATAGAGGTTCAAAATATTATTATTCTAACACATTTTATCAGTGGGTCTCAAGTAGCTGTGTAACCATCAGATACCAAAGCCCCTCAACTCTGCAGCAGCCAATATGACAGGCAAGTGCCCACATAGTCATTGTACAGGTGGCAGTGTCAGAAACAGAGGAGGGAAAGGGAAGGAGACCTCCTACCGGATGAAGTGGCAGAGAGTCAAGAGAAGGCATGTACAGAGGAAGTTTTGTGGGTCTTTGCCCCACCCCTAAGACTCTAAAGGAGCTCCCTTCATCGCCAGGGAGGGGAAGGGAGAAAGACGACAGCAGTAGACAAGGATGGATTAGGCATAGGTACCTCAGGACCTCAGCTCTGAGTCGAATGATGAGTAAAGCTGGTCAAAACATGGTTTGTTTTTTCCCTGTGGAAAACCTCAACTTTTGGCAGGAATTCAAATACTGAAATATTTTGTCTGAAAATTAATATTTCAATGTGGAAATACTGCCCCTTCAGTGGTCACAGGCCCCTGGCCTGTGTGCCTGTCAGTGGTGGCGTTAGGCACCTGCAACCCCTGCAATCACAGGGGGTCAGAGGCAATGAGATCCAGATCTGGCCCACAAAGGCCTTCCTTTTGGCCTGCCAGGCATCAGTTGCTCCATCCTGCTTCCCACTTCCCCACTGGGGGCTCTGCTATATGGATGGCCCTGCTACCTGGCGCCTGCTCCTCCCTAGCCTCCTGGAGGCTCCAGCACCTTCACTCCCCTGCCTGGTCCTAGCTGCAGTGGTCTCATGCTGACCTGCCTCTGAGCGCCTCCCCCACTGCCAATTTGAGAGATGCTCTGCAGCTGAGAGAAAAAGGGGCCACCTGGTAGCCCGGGAGCACAAGGACCAGAGCTGCCAGGAGCTTAGGGCCAGCTGGAGCCAGGGAGCAGAAGCCCCCAGTGGGGACCAGGAATGAACATCTGGCATGGTTGGGCCACAATTACTGCATGACAGTTGTCTTTCCTTTCTTTTCTGGCGTTTTTCTGCGACCAGGGCAAGGTGATTTTCCTCAGAAGTGGACGTTCCCTCTCTGACAAGTCTTCGCCAGTTATCCTTCTCCTGGGTTGCTGTCTCCCAGTGTGTGGTGTCAATGCCACATATCTTGATGTTTATCTTGCAGGTGTCTTTAAAGTGTTTCTTTTGGGCTCCCCGTTTCCTTTCGCCTTTGGTGAGTTGGGCATACAGCAGTTGGTTTGTTAAGCGTATGTCAGGCATGTGCACACAGTCAGGGGCGGCTCTAACAATTTTGCCGTCCCAAGCAGTCGCCGCCGCAATTTGGTGGCAGGTCCGCCACTCTTCCCGCCACCGAATTGCTGCCGTGGGACTCGGACTGCTGCCCCATTCTCGCCTGCCACCGCAGCAATTTGGCGGTGGGCGAGCGGACCTGCTGCCGAATTGCCGCCGTGGTGGGCGAGAATGGGGCAGCAGTCTGAGTCCCATGGCGGGAAGAGCAGTGGACCTGTCGCCGAATTGCCGTTGCGGGACTCGAACTGCCGCCCCATTCTCGATGCTGCCCCAAGCACCAGCTTGGAAAGCTGGTGCCTGGAGCCGGCCCTGCACACAGTACCTGCTCTACCTCAGCTGGTGCTGGATAATCAAGGCCTCAACACTGAAGATGTTGGCCTCTGTGAGGACACTGACAGCAAACTAGTGACAGAGCAAGGAATAGATGTAAGGAGTCCTGACTCCAAGTTTCTTACTCTGATGACTTGATTGCACCAAATGACACAGACATGCTGACATAATTTTGGGCGGGGGGGTTGTTTTAAAGATGCATCAAAAATTAGAAGTTGGTCTGAACTGGAATTTTGGATCTGAACTCCCCCTCCTCATCAATGTGAGGAAATTTCCACTTAGAACCAGAGGCAAACTTTCCCGCTTGGGCCTTGCTCTAGCAAACTAAAAAACTAGCTGGCTGATATGGGAACATGCACAAAGCAGCAGTATGCCAGGGCAGAAAATCTATAAAGAAAAATCTAAGAGAAAGTGGCAATTAAAGTAGAGCAGGGAGGCAGGAAAGTTTCTTAATATTGCCATTAGTATAGACTTTCTGGCTAATAATGAACTTACCAGAAGTGGAGCTACTGGCATGTGGTGCTCTGCAGATGGCTCCACTGCAGTGGCATCCGTACAGCTGTACACGTTGTAAGGGGTGGACAGCTGTTCAAGGTACTGTTTTGCCAGCTAGCTAGACATCTTTGGGGAACCTCCAACTGTTGTTATGCAGAGAGAGGGAGAGAAAATAGTTTAGTAATTTTCCTCCCTTCTTCCCTGCTAAGCCTTGTTCTCTGTAACTGAGACAGTCAGCCAATGATCTTTATGTACCCTTTGTTATCTGCTCTGATAGGCAGTCCCCAAACATTGCCTGACTCATTAGGGCAGCATGAACACTGCGGGGAGAGAGAAGCTGGGAAAATGTCACAAATGCTTCATGAATTCTAATGTGCCATTTGATGTGACAATGTTTTATATAAAATTCCTTTTTATTTATGTTCTTCTTTTTATATAGTACAGCTTTGTTTGTATAAATGTTTCTGGAAAATGAATTTAGGGTGCATAGCTGACCAAAAAATGTTAAATTTGCTTTGCTTACTGTCTATTCCAAGTGTCAGCGCCTGAGTGCTGGGACTAGACTGGTGGATCTGTGTGTGAGCATACATACACACACATCACCTGGATCACCTGGATCGATTGGACTTCAGCTGTCGTTAAGACTGCGCCGATCACAACACGTCTGCCATTTTTCTTGCACTCTTGCCTTTCTTCTTCACGTTCGTCCGAAACGTTTAACGATGTCATCTTCCCATCTTCTTGGAGGCCGACCGGGGGGTCTTTTCTGTTCTCACGGGTACCACTCAGCAATGATTGCGGTCCACCTGTTATCCGTGAGCCGTGCTGTGTGGCCCGCCCATCGCATCTTGTTATGTCTGCTTTCCACGATAATATCTTTCACACCGCTGCGTTCTCTGATGATTTCATTTGGTATACGATCCAGAAGGGAGATTCCCAACATAGCTCATTCCATTGCCCTTTCAGCTACCAACAGCCGTTGCTCTTCTCTCGTCAGTGCCCACGTTTCACTGCCATACATGGCTGGCAGCACTGCTGAATTGAAAATATTTTTATGTGTGGTCTTGTCAATTTTTCCTTTGAAGACGTCCTTGATGGAATTAAACGCACACCATCCTGCCCGAATCCTTCGCGAGAGTTCTCCATTCAGGTCTTGGCGCATATTAATTTCTTGGCCCAAATACACACATAACTAATTGAAATCAAATGGTTTTTGGAAAAGGATAAAAGCATATGTCCTTTCTGGAAACAAGTCAGTGCTGACGATCATGTTATGGAGAAGAAATGTATTAGTTCTCAACGAATTCATCCATATTATGCTCCTCCTCCAGCTCTGTGTCCTGTTCTTTCCCACCATTACTAGCCATGTGTTCTGGCATTTGGTAATCAAGGAGGAGTTCATTTATTTAAATGAAAAGCATTCTCCCAGTATCATATCATATGGAGAGGCAGATAAGTGTGTTGGTAACCCTAATGCAGGGGTCTCAAACACGCGGTCAGGCCCGCAGAGTTATTTCCTGCGGCCCGCCATAGTCACCAACTCCACTGGCAGCCAAGCTCCAAACATTACTGAGCGTTTATATTTTATTAAAACCCCTCTTTGCATTACAGTTTTAAAAACGTTAATACATTGACTTTTAATAGAATACTACATTACTCTTCATTTTTTTCATTGTTGACTGTGCTTTTGTATCATTGTATGAAAAGGTTTCAGTGATGTGGCCCTCGGGCCAATTTACTAGTTCTCATTTGGCCCTCCAGGTGATTTGAGTTTGAGATCTGTGCCCTAAGGTATAATTTCAAACTCTGCCTGAGGATTTAGTAGTGTGACTCCCCATTAACATTAATGGGACACAAATCTCACGTAAGCTTTTGAAAATGTAGAGATCTGTATTCACCCCCATACTGAAGCCCTTTGTGGAGTAGGATACATATAAGAAATGGCCATCGTGTACTGCCTTCCATACATTTTGACTGTTGCCTTAGGCCATAATTGGGGAATTAATAAGACCTCCTAGTTCCAGCACCTATGCTTCAGGGGGAGGGTCAGCAAACTGGTTTCAGGGGGTCTGCAGCTGAATCCCACAGCCCCAAGCCCTGGCACACCCCGTAGGCTCCAGTGGGGCTTAAGCCCCACACCTTAGCATGCCCTGCGGGCAGTGGCGTAGCCAGGTTTAGAGCACAGGGGGAGTGGAGCTAAAAAAAGGCGCCGGGAGCAAAAAGAGTTGGGAGCAAAAAAAGGCTCCGGGAGCAAAAAAAAATGCTGCGCTCTGGCTGCGGCGTAGGAGCAAAAAGCGTTGGGAGTAAAAAAAGGCGCCGGGAGCAAAAAAAAATGCTCCGCAGCAAAAGGCATCAGGATCAAAAAAAGGTGCCGCTTCTGCTCAGTGGGGGAGCGGCCACTCCCCCTGCTCCCCCCTGGCTACGCTACTGCCTGTGGGGCTCAAGCCCCACCTCACACCTGAAGCCCGGAGCAGTGAATGGGTGGAGGCTATAGGGGGCTTTAGGAAATACACTATGAGAATCTAGTTCAGCCACTATGTTGCTGGCTTGCTTCCTTCTCTCATCATCTGAGACTGCTATAACAGAATGCGGGTAAAACAGAGCTGGGGACATACAATTCTCCCCCAAGGAGTTCAGTTACAAATTTAATTAACGCATTATTTTTTTTACGAGCATCATCTGTATGGAAGCATGTCCTCTGGAATGGTAGCCAAAGCATGAAGGGGCATACAAATGGTTACCATATCTGGCACATAAATACCTTGCAATGCCAGCTACAAAAGTGCCATGCAAACGTCTGTTCTCACTTTCAGGTAACTGTCAATAAGAAGCAGGCAGCATTATCTCCCATAAATGTGAACAAACTTGTTTGTCTGAGTGACTGACTGAACAAGTAGGACTGAGTGGACTTGTAGGCTCTAAAGTTTTACATTGTTTTGTTTTTGAGCGCAGTTACGTAACAAAAAAAATTCTACATTTGTAAGTTGAACTTTCACAATAGAGTTTGCATTACGGTATTGTATGAGGTTAATTGAAAAATACTGCTTCTTTTGTTTATCATTTTTACAGTGAAAATATTTGTAATAAAAATAATATAAAATGAGCACTGTACACTTTATATTCTGCTTTGTAATTGAAATCAATATGTTTGAAAATGTAGAAAAACATCAAAAATATTTAATACATTTAAATTGGTATTCAATTGTTTAACAGCGTGATTAAAACTGATTAATCGCAATTAATTTTTTAAATCATGATTAATTTTTTAAAGTTAATCATGTGAGTTAACTGTGCTTAATCGACAGCCCTAGTAATAATGGATATTTCCTATAAGGAAACAATTTAGTTTTTCCAAAGTTTATAAGAACTTGCGGCCATTTTCAAGAACAGGTGCCAAAAGTAAGGATCCAAAATCCTTACTTATGTGGGTAAATAAGTGGCCTAGTTTAAAAAAGTGCTGAGCAGTCAGTAACTCCTACTGAAGTGAGAGCTCAGCACTTCTGAAAATCAGGCCACTGAAAATCTTGACTTTGATATTCAGGACAGTAGCATACAACTATGGTTTTGTTAATCCAATGGAGGACTGAGAACAGAGTTAAGTGAGAGGCTGTTAGCTGTTTTATCTAGAAGACTCACTGCCACAGGATTTACAGAGGCAAACAGCTTAAGACTACACACAAAGTTGCCATGGTTTCACTGTAGGTGTTGTAACAGAGTCCTTGGTGGGTTAGATAGCCCAGTGTTTAGCACACCTAGCGCTCCCTCATGGTTGGTCAGGCTTACAGTCATGATCCTCCTCTACTCAGAGGTACAGTGAGCAGTACAGGTGGTTCAAGTCTCTCCTGTAGTGGGGGTAGAGGTAGGGGACTGTGGGCCCACTAAGCTCCAACTCAGGGCCCTAGGTGGGTCAACAGTGTCTGGCCCCCAAAGATGCCTTCTGAGTTACCCTCCCTGGTCGCTTCCTACCACTGCATTCCTCTCTCAGCTTTCAGCCCCAGCTATGGTGAAAAGAAAAGGTAAACAAACCATCACCCCCTACCAGGCTCAGCATACAGTCTTATTCCTCACAGAGGCTTCTACAGCACTCTTGTCAGGCCACTTCAGGGTAAGGCTGTCCTCCTTCCCATCCTCTCCTTTCTGAGCTGGGCTGCTCCCTTTCCAACCCCTTCTCCAGTTGGAGCATGGTCTGTAGAGCTGGAGGGGCTGGGCTACCTGGGCCCAGTACCGTCTTTTAACCCCTTCCAGCCCTGTGTGGGGTTTGTGCACCTCATCACAGGTGTGATTTTAAACTAATTTAATTAAACCAAAGCAACTTTCTGTGTGAACACCCTTACACCGATTTAAACTTGACTTGTACTGGTTTGACTAGCACCTGCACATTTATAAGTGCAAAATAAAGTAATAAATATAAAACCTATATATAAACACCCAAAGTAGTACCAATTTAACTAAATCAGTTTTTAATTTAATTCAAGTTAAATCAATGCAACTTGTATGTGTAGACATGGCCTATGTTTCAAAAAAGCATATATATAGCTAGCAAGTAATATTCATATATATGAACAAGCATAGCACATGTAGTTTTAAATTATTTTAATTATCACCTGCTATTGTAAGGAAGTACTCTTTCCACATTTAGGTCTATTATAGGTGTTTAATGCCTTCTGAAATAGCCTGCAACACCAAATGCCAAAGAGAGGCTACTGAACGAAATGGATCATTGGTCTCTTTCAAGATGACAATTATGGTCTTATGTGAAACATATCAATATTATTGTGATACTGGGACCAAAATAAAACTAATGGAAAGAGAAGAACAAGTAATCCCATTCCACCTGACCAGATTCTTTTCTTGTCATTAATGGAATGGGGGGGTCATTAGTAGAGCTAGGTTTGTTAGCTAAATGAATAGTATTACAGAAGTTTCTTATGTCATATGTGCCAAATCTTGATTTAATCAACCTGATTTATAAAGGATATAAAAGATCATTTTAAATCCCAAAAGTCAGAATTTTAACAAGGATTTCTGAATCTCAGTCTATCAAAGAAATCTGATGATACTGAGAGCAGGAGATCAGTTCATGTTCAGCTGTGGAATCATAACATCAGGAAAACATCCTTGTGAGCTGTTACTAGATTCTTACTGAAATAAGAACTTACATTTGGGAACTATGATGACTTTATAGATTTTTTTTTAAATGAGGCAGTAAAATCCACCTGTCCCATATACTTTTTAGGCTTTATTGAATTAAACTGCCTATATTACTTTCTTTGGGCTGGTTTACACTACCGCTTAAATCAATGTAATTTACGTCGCTCAGGATGTGAAAAAGAGACACCCCCCCTTGCGAGACTTAAGTTACATTGACCCAAATGCTGTCCATGCTGCTGACATAGCTTCCACCTCTCGCCATGGTGGAGTAATTATGCCAATGGGAGAGTGTTTTCCCGTTGGCATAGCGCGTCTTCACCATACGTGCTACAGCAGTGCAGCTGCACCAGTGCAACTGTGCCAATGTAATGTAGACTTGTTCTTTGTTTGTGAGTAGCAAATTCATGGATGGAACCAGAGGTTTTGAATGTCCAGATTGCCATGTATTTAAAGTCTCATCCATAAAGCTGCATTAATTCTGAATTTTAGTGCTGAATTATAAAACATGGCTTAATGAATTAGTCCTGAGAACCCCTGAGGCACCTAAACTGAGAAATGGGAGCCAAGTTCTGTTATGAATGCTCCTTGCTTCTCCACATCATGTGCTGTAGTAAAGTGGTCATCATAGGTTTAACTGGATTACCAAGAGTATTAGGGATGGAGCCATCTTCCTTCCATTCCTCCCTTCTTTTGGTTTGTCAATGGGTGTTCTCTCTCCCACCACCCTCCCCGAGTTGTCCATGAATAAAGCAGGAATTTGCAGCTTGTAATACTGTGGGTACAGTATTATTTTGGTTCCACTGAATGATCCTTTGACAATACGAACTAACCTTCACTGCCCTGCTGCCTGTTTCCCATGCTCCAGCAAGGCCCCTACCACCACCTTAACTCTTCCTGGCTCTTCTGAGCAGGTAGGAGGCCTTATGCTCCCCTCCCACCTTGAATGAACTGCAGGCTACTACTCTGTTGCTCCCCCCACCAGGGCCATGAGATGCTTGCACATTACTTGCTAGCAATGCATTAATGTTTACAATGCAATCAGAGGTGTGACTGAAGCATGTGTCCACATATGCAAGCTAGCTTTGAACTAGCTAGCTCAAACAACAGTATCAGTGAAGCTACAGCAGCACAGGCTGCACAAGCCCATGACCGTGGGTATGTACTTGAGTGGCTGGCCTGTGCTGCTGTAGCTTTAACACTATCATTATTCCAGCTAGCTAGATCAAAACTAGCTCAGGTAGGTCACTACATGCTACAGTCACACCTTGGATTGCAGTGTAGCCATACCCCAAAATGCATTACTAGCAAGTAAGAAGGGCAAACATCTCTACATCAAATTAAGTGAATATTACAGTACTAGTGTTAGTTCCTCTTCCACTCAGCAACTGTTGTGTGCCATTTCCTCTACGTGATTTATGGGAAGGGTTGGGTCATAACAGACATGCAGTTAGTGGGAGGAGAGGGGTCAGGATATAAATCCTAAGAGCCCTTCCTCCATACCCTCACTCCTTCTTCCTCACCAAAAGGTTCTTAGAAGCCAGTTCTAGTCCCCCAAACTAGTTTGTGTTTAAAGTGTGCAATCTCTAAGATTAAAGCCATTTTTACAACAGATTATTGTTTTGAATCCGTTTTGCAAACCAGATACACCTCAGGGGAAAATAATTATTTTGCATTATGGCATCAGTCCCACAACTCTTCACTGGTTTCTTCCTCTATTTCTCACATATTTTATCATTTTAGCCAGAAGCATGCCTCACCCCAAAATCTGAGGAAAAACAACCTAACCCCTATGTACTGAAGCTCACAAGCTTTGCAGGGCCAGTTTAGTTCTGCTTGCCAATAGGGAAAGTGATTCATTGGAGCTCTGCAATGCAGTTACAGCTGATTGGACTTTACTTGTCATAATATACCAAACATTTAAGTAAAAGATGTTAACATTAATCATCAGTTGCCAGATTCATTAGACTATATAAAAATGTTAGTGTCTAGGTTTTTGGGGTTTTTTTGGTATTGGTTGAATTACCTCCACCTGTATAAAGTAAGTCTATATTCCTGTAGTGCTTGTGGACCTAGGGCCAGAGTTATTTTGTTAGAAACTATACGGGTGCATTCAGACTTGTTTTAATCATACTGAGAAAGAAACATTTCTTTTATTCAAGCATTATATTGCACAGAAGGAATATATATCCCCTAATAAACGTCTCCTTTCTTTATTTCTCATTTCCTTACTTTTCTCAGTACTAGTAGACGAAAAATAGCTTAATAGTTCCCCAAATGAGAATGCTCTTTCCCAAGCCGTTTGCTGTGTATAAACTGAAAACTTTGGAAAGGGAAATCTGCTTTCAGATTATTAAAAATGGTTATGTTATTGCTTTTTCAGTAACCAAGAGACCACACCGTTAAGATAGATGTATATCTGAATATATTTCATGTCTGATTGTAGGATACTAGAAATCATTCCAAAACAAAACCAGTCAGGAAACAAGATGAGGTGCTCTGACACACTGATGTGAATTTTTAACAAATCTGGAACATTCTAAAAGATTGGAGGACCACCAGTGTAGTTCCTACATTTAAAAGGGTAAAGGTGAGATCACTCAGGGAACTATAGACAGATTAGCCTGAAGCTGAGCCCAGGTAAAATAATAGAATAGCTAGTTCAGGACTCTGTCAACAAAAATATACTTAGTGTCAGTCAGCATGGTTTCACAGAAGGAAGGTAGTTCTTGTCAAACAAACCTGTTCTCTTCTTTTTATTGACCAGATTATAGATCTGGTTGCTAAAGGCAAGTGTGTTGATATAGTGTACTTGGATTTCTCCAAGGCTTTTGCCTTTGTACCACGTGACACTTTGATTAAAAAACTTCCTTTATATGGAATTAACAGGGCACTCTAGCTCACTGGCAGCTCTCCAAACGTAGCTATTAATGGGGAGATATCACTGAGTGGGGCCATTTCTAGCCAGATAGTGCAGGGATTGGTTCTTGGTCCAATGCTATTTAATATTTTTATCAATGATATAAATGATGATATAAAATCTCCACTGGTAAAGTTTACAGGTGACACAAAAATTGGTGGTATAGTAAATAATGGTCAGGGCAGGTTACCATATTACAGAGTGATCTGAATCACCTGGTTAAATGGTCACAATCCAGCCAAGTGCATTTTAATACAGCCACATGCAAGGTGTGTTCTGGAAACAAAGACTGCAGATTATACCTACATGATGGGAGATTCTGCCTTGGAAATCAGTGGCTCAGAGAAGGATTTAGGAGGCATTGTAGATAAGCATCTCAACAGGAGCTCTCAATGCAATGCAGTAGCATAAAGGGCTAATCCAGGGATGATCCAGGGATGTATAAATAGGGGACTGTCAGTGATCTTGCCTTTGTATGCAGCATTGGTAAGATTGCTACTAGAATATCATATCTGGTGTCTGCACTTCAAGAAAGGAAGTGGAAGTACTAGAGTTCAAAGGAGGCCACAGAAATGATCCAGGGGCTGGAAAACAAGGCTTATGATGTGAGGTGTAAAATAAGGTGGAGAGGTGACTCGATCGCTGTGTCTAGGTGCTTACATGGAAAAGATAGCTGATAGTGGGGGCGGTTTCAGCCTTGCTGACACAGGCATAACAAGATCCAGTGTCTGGAAGTTGAAGCTAGATAAATTCAACCTTGGAATAAGCTGCAATTTCCTAGCTGTGAGAGGAACAGTTTAGCAGCGGAGGCATTGGGCTCACAATCACTTGGCGCCTTTAAAATAAGATTAGAGGTTTTTCTAGAAGACATACTTTAATCTAGCTTCTGGGAGAAATTCTGTTGTTTCTGTGTGCGGGGAAGGGTGGAGGTAGCGGGTGTTAGGCTGGATGGTTGTGGTGGTCCCTTTTTATTTTTATAATCTGTGAATCTAGGAGTCCCCCTGTTCATTCCCTTCCTTCATGGGCCTTGGGGAGAACAGGATGCCTGCTTTGCACTCAATATTCTCAAAACACAAGCAGTGCTGCATTAAGACAATGACTAAAATCAAATCCCATGCTTCAGGGCTTTAACTGGTTGTCTGCAGGGATCAGCAAGGATCCCCCCTCCACCCAAATGCACAATTGCCCAATGTATTCTGGGGTTGTGGGAGGGGATTGTTTCATTATTATTTTTTGCCTTCCTCTGGAGCAACAGAGATTTGGCCACCACTGGAGATGGGACACCAGATGGGGAAGACTAGCATTAGATAGTATATGTAATCCTCTTTCTTAAATGCCTGGCTGGTGTGTCTTCCTCACATGCCCAGGATCCAACTGATCACCAGATTTGGTGTCAGGAAGGAATTTTTCCCCAGGTCAGATTGACAAGGACACTGGGGTGTTTTGCCTTCTTCTGAAGCACGAGGCATAGATCACTTGTTGGGATCATCTGGGCATGTCTCACCTAGTTAATTCCCTGCCATTGCGGTGGCCCCAGGCATTGATGAATCCTTAGTCTCTCCTGTTCTCTGCCTGTGGTATACCTAACAGTTTAATCTCCTGAGGACTGAAAAGCTTTAGTCTAACTAAAGTCATTGGGCTCAGTATCATGGTGCATGGATGAAATGTAATGACCTGTGATATACAGGAGGTCAGACTACATGATCCAATGGCCCCTCCTGACCTTAAACTCTATGAAGTCTATGAAAAGCTCAAGATGAGGACATTCCTTTGGGAAAGTCCAGCTCCTGAATGCACATTATGAGGGTAATTAACCACTGGAACACACTACCAGCAGATGTGGTAGATTCTTCATCACTTGGAATCTTTATATCAGGGTTGGCAGTTTTGCCACTGACTTTAGTTAGGTTAGAAATTCACGCTGGCTGTTTTCTGAAAGATATGCTCTAGTTCATCCACAAGTTACTGGATCCTATGCAGGAACTACTAAGTGAAGTTTTATGGCCTTTTTTATGCAGGAAGTTAGACTAAATGATCACGATCAACCCTCTGCACCCTTAAAATCTCTAACCTCTCAACACTGCAGTTTGGGCCTATTCTGCAGTGGTTTTTTGCACTTCTATGAGACCTTCCATCTGAAGAGTTCAGCATGGCTTACAAACATCAATGAAATTAGTTTCAACAACTGTGTGAGATCAGTAAGTATCCCCGTTATATAGATGGAGAAACTGAGGTATAGAAAGGTTAAGTGACTTTCCATAGATCACACAGAAAGACTGTGGCACAACAAAGAACAGAAATTAGGGCCAGATTCTCTGATGTGTTGTGACCAGTGCAAGCCTACCCTATAATTGGCATATCCATTTGACCGTATTCATTTGACAACAATTAGGCCAGGTGTATCAACCCCACACAAGGCAGAGGAGGTTAAATTAAGTCAATTAACCTGATAGGCTGCATCTGGGGGAGTGCATGGGATTGAAAGACTAACTGATGATCAAGCTCATCTGGGCAAAGGCAAGCTGATCTTGTGTGACGTTGTCTGATTAAAATATAACCATGCAAATCATTATTGCTACCACTGTTATATAATTGCAACAAGTCTTATACAAAATATAACTCATGGCCAGAAAGGGTTAAACAGCTTGCAGGCTGAATGACCCAAAGCCCGACCTTTAAAGTCATGTTAAAAAGGTATGTGAATAGTAATTAGGGCCAGTCATGCTAAGTAGGCTAGAACTTTGAAATGCAAACGTCTGTTGTTAAAAGTCAGAGGTAATATTAATTGTGTGTGTATCTTAGATGCTACCTGTCTGTCACTATAGCTAGTAATTCAGAGATCAAAAGGGAATATTAACATTTAGATGAATCTTGGATGAAGTAATGTCATTTTCTATATGTCTCTTTGAAGTTTGTGATAGCTTGCCTAATGGGTAAATTGCCCTATGTTAATTTGTGTAACTAATTTCTGGTGGTGTTTAGAAAGCAGAAGGTTACATCAAAAGTCTATTGTTTACCCAGGACTGCATGGTCAAGTGGATGCTAGAACACTGTATAAAAAGACCCTCGGGTCCTGATCCTGTCATCTCAGATCTGCTTGAGGCTTCATACAGGGGAAGCTTAAGCCATAAGGACTGAGATCCCAGTCCTAAGCTGAAACATCCTGCAATGATATTGGATACTAGACTATAACCTAAGAACTCTGCAACTACAAAGCTCACCATCTCTGCTATGAATCTGAACCTTAAGAATTTAACTCATGTCTGTATGTATATTGATGTTTTAACAATACTCTCTCTTTTGTTTTTTAATAAAGTTTAGTGTAGTTAATAAGAATTGGCTATATGCGTGTATTTGGGTAAGATCTGGAATATTCATTAACCTGGGAGGTAATGTGTCCGATCCTTTGGGATTGGTAGAACCTCTTCTTTTATATGATGAAATAAGATTTTCAGAAATCTTCATCATATTTGACTTGGGTACCTGGATGGAGGCCTGAGGCTGGATACTTTAAGGGAACTGTGTTATTGACTCCTGAATAAGCAGTGAGGTAATTAAGAAGTTATTTTGTGCTGGCCTGGTACATCCAAGTATTGAAATATCCACCAGTTTTGGGGATTGCCTGCCCCATCCTTTGCAGTTCACCCTAATTGAATGACCTCAGCTGGCCCCCACTGGGACCCTGCTCACAGCTTGTCTAAAGCCAGCAAGCTGAGAACAGCAGGGGCAGTAGTCTGCAGTCACTTCCTGTGAGGAGGGAGTTTGGGCCAGTAAACCCAGAGGGGTAGAAGATTGTGCAGAGAGGTAGGAAAGAGTTCAGAGAAATAGCAATAGGGTGTGGGAGCAAATAGACTGGAGTTGTTAGACATAGGGTCCCTG
This sequence comes from Chelydra serpentina, assembly GCA_037349315.1. Classification (NCBI taxonomy): domain Eukaryota; kingdom Metazoa; phylum Chordata; order Testudines; family Chelydridae; genus Chelydra; species Chelydra serpentina. The sequence goes on from JBAIAC010000004.1 coordinate 130,064,685, forward strand.
GACTGGAACTCAGAGTAGTGGGGAGGCCCAGGTTTCCCTACCAGTTGCGGGAAAAGCGGCAGAGACCTGGGCTTGGCTTGGAAGACAGTCTGGCACAGATGAGGACAGCTGATCCAGTGGGACTTTGATACCCCGGAAGCAGTAACATAGCCAGGAGGGGAATGGGGGGAGCGGCTGCTCCCCCACTGAGCACAAGCGGTGCCTTTTAATTTTTTTGGCACCATTTAAAAGGGGGAGTGGAGCTAAAAAAAGGTGCTTTCCCTTGTACTCACCCGGCGGCACTCCAGCTGTTCGGTGGCACTTTGGCGGTGGGTCCTTCATTTGCTCCGGGTCTTCGGCGGCACTTCGGCAGCGGGTACCACCGAAGACCCGGAGTGAGTGAAGGACCCGTCGCCGAAGTGCTGCCAAACAGCTGGAGCGCTGCCGGGTGAGTACAAGGGAGGGGCGCCTTTTTTTAGCTCCGCTCCCCCCGGTACTCTGCACCTGGCTATGCCACTGCCCGAAGGGAGGAAAAAGCTCTAGTGACCTGGTCGGAGGGCCAAGGCATGAAGATGGAGCAACTGAGTCACGAAGAGAGAGAGGCACCCTGAGTCGCAGAGAGAGAGGATATGGGATGTGTGAACGAGAGTCGGGAAGGGGAGTCAGATTGGGTGGAGCTAATCCCCAGAGCAGCCCATGACACCTTGCTACCACAGTACAAATAACTAATAAAGGAAGGCTCCACTGCTGTAAATTGTCTCACAATGGCAGGATTCGGTTACTGGCTCACCACAGTACGTAATTCCCCAGTCACACAGTCCCCTGTTCTTTAGAGAAACCTGTCTGCTTTCCCTAATCTTTGCTGTATCAACTCTTCCTAACAAGAAGGTTCAACAGCAGGGGGCAGATCCTCAGCTGGTGTAAATAGCCATAGCTCCATTAACCAGTGGAGGGTCTGCCCCCAGGTTAACAAATCACCGTTGGACCAGGCAGTAGGGAAAGGACAAAAATAGGCCTCGAAGCAATGTTATTTTGGCAGCTAGAGGATAGGCTGGAGGGGATGATATTTGAGAACAGTGTTTAAGCAAAAGCTCCTATCACAAGAAAGGAGTTAACACAATGATGTAATTATGTTGGAAAGGCTGCATTGGTGTCACTTTCCATAGCACAGACTTCAGAGAGAAGGAGAGAGGAGGGTGCTGCTGGGAAAAAAGTGTGAAAATAGCTATGAAACATAAGCTATTAATTGATCTTTAGCAATATTTTAAAACTAAAATGGACACGCTCAAGTTCCATAAAGATGCATTCATTCAAACAGAACAGCAATTCATTGCTTAATATTTTGCCTTTCCTTATCGGTACACATGGTTCCACCTGGCCCCAGAGATCTATTTCATAGTCATATGCTTGACCTGATGCACAATTAATATATAAAGAGAGTGTGTTCTGCAGCTGACCTGCATAATGTTCTTGCTAAGGACTCACAACAGGTCAGAATGATCTTCTGAATTGCTGGTTTATATAACACCACTGACTGGGGCTCTGAAAGGCTTTTAAAATTCATTTACAGTTTAGGAATGAGTCATATTGCTTCTTCATTTAATGTGGAGAAAAAAATGCCTAATGACTTCCTTTGGGATATTATCATGTTCCGATGGAGGAACTGTAAAATGTATTCATGCTGACGGCGCATATGTGTTTTCTGATCTTCTTACTTTGGGGTAAACATAAAATCCCACTGGAGGGCAGTGAATATTCTTCCATACTCTCAGCAGCCATGGGAGAGCCATTCCTCCAAAACTGTTACTAGAAAAGGAAATATCCAATCTGTTAGAAAAAGAAGACCCTGACATATATAAGCCTTGTATATAACAATACTGCTCCAAACAAACATTTCTAATAGAGTAGACATTGGTATAGCAAACACCTATAAATGTTAAACCAATTACTTGTGTACATGTACATATATAACAGTGCTAAGCCAATTTCTGTGTATTTATTGGCAGATTACTACACCAGAAATACTGATGTTACCTGCTATTGGGTAACAATTCCTTTTCTTAGTCTCACAGACTTTAGAGTCAGAACGGACCATCATGATCATCTAGTCTGACCTCCTGCATATTGCAGGCCACAGAACGTCACCCACCCACTCCTCTAATAGACCCCTAACCTCTGGCTGAGTTTCTGAAGTCCTCAAATAATGATGTAAAGACTTCAAGTTACAGATAGTTCACCATTTATACTCATTTAAACCTGTAAGTGACCCATGGTTCAGAGGAAGATGAAACCCCCCCCAGGGTCTCTGCCAATCTGACCCAGGGGAAAATTCCTTCCTGTTCCCACATATAGCAATCAGCTACACCCTGAGCATGAGGGCAAGAGCTCAATATCCAGGTTTCATAACCTCTGGGTCAAGGGAGACTAGGCATTGCAAACTGCCCTCCAGATGTCTAATTAGGCACTCTTCTACCACGAGTTCTTGTCTGCAATGCTGCCCCACAGTCGCAGAGTCGCAGGCCAAGACAAGCCAGAGAGTCACCCGATGAGTCAGGTCCAGGATCTGCGATCAAGTGGACAAGGAGCAGGTGCAGCAATGGACTCCCAAATTTAGTTTGTGAGATTTTCTTTCCCACAAATGCTTCTACTCCATAAGAATACAGTTTTCAGCTCCCTGGTGGTGCTGATCATTCGTTTTAATGCAAAGGCCAGTAGCATTCTTTGCTATGGGAGCTCATGCTCTCCTGGACAAGGGGTATTGAGAGATCAGCCATGGTGTCACACCCCTGTCTGCAGAAGTGGGATCCTTGTCCTTCAAAGTGGTGCTGAGTATTGTTTCCTGTCTGAAAACGGGGCATCGGTCAATCAGCGATGTAATAGCTTGGCAGATGTAACAGTACTGGCATCTTGTCAAAGCTCTGGCACATACAGACTGGATATTGGTATCTAATTCAAGCAGCCACTAATAATACAAGTAGCTGAATTCAATAAGCTAAGTGTGGCAGCTGCGCCCCCCATACTGCAAAGCAGTAGTCAGCTGGAGCAAACACCTGGACCGATACAAATGTATAAAGGACTTAAGGATCTGCTCCCCAGGAGGCTCCCAATAATTTCCAGATCAAGGCAATACAGGAAGAGATCTTCATTTTCAGGTGTTCTAGCTGAGGTCAATATGCCAGGCTATGGTAGAGTTTTACTCTCAAATATGTGCCAACTGCTTGAAATAGCAGTAACGGTCCTTGTACACAGATCAAGATGGGTCGATTTAGCAAGGCAGTTGTTTAGATGGAAAGTAGTTACCACTGTCTTGATTTCATTAAGAATTAGTCTCCATTGTGGTAAGTAAGTGGTGAAAATGTCCACAGCTTGGCTGAGATTCCCTTCAATCCTATGGATATCATTTCCAAAGTCAGCAGTACAGATGTCATCAGCATACACATACTTCTCAGCCTGTTTCAAGAAGGTCACATGTGTGTAAGGGGAGCTAAAACTGACCCTAGTGAAAGGCCATTGAGGAGATGTTTAAGGCAACTATATTTTCTCCTGGACTTGCAGGATGAGGCTTTGGTTGCTAATCATTCCTTGGATCAACTGCACCATCAGCCTACAAGGGACAACGTGCAGCAGGTTGGTGTAAGCCTGATATGCCAGACAGTGTCATAGGCTGCTGTCAGATCAATAAGGACAGCGCCAACTTTCTTTCCTGACTCGTGTTATTTTATATTTTGAGTCAGACAAAGTATCTGATGTTGGGTGCATCATCCTCTCCTGAATCCAGCCTAAATATAAGCAGCTGGGGAGCAACTACCTCACTAGTACACATCAGGGTTCGTCACTCCATCAGCTTGTAGGAAACACTTAGCAGAGAGATCCGTGGGTAGCTCTTTGGTCTCTCAACAGTTTCCCTGGCTTGGGAACAGCTACGCTTGCTCTGTGCCAGGCTTTTGGGATGCTGCAATCCTGGGTACAATGATTCAGAAATCAAAGCAGCCAGCTTTTGGTGACTGGCCCAAAGTGAGAGAGAAACTGATTGTCAGGGCCGGCTCCAGGCACCAGCAAAACAAGCTGGTGCTTGGGGCGGCACATTTCTAGGGGCGGCATTCTGGCACTGGCCATGTTGCCCCTAGAAATGTGCCCCGGCTGCCCCAGCTCACCTCCGCTCTGCACTGCCAGCTTTCGCGCACCGCTGCCGGCTAGGCTTCTCTCCGAGCGACTGCACTCGAAACAGCTGTTTTGCACGTTGCTTCTCCCCCTCCCTCCCAGGCTTAAGGGAGGGGGAGAAGAGAACCCGAGCAGCTGGGGCACGCATCCCCACTGCCCTCTTGGCCACTGAGGGCAGATCTACACTACAAGTGTTACATCGGCACAGCTGCACTGATCCAGCTGTGCTGCTGTAGCACATCTGGTGAAGACGCTATATGCCAACAGGACAGCGCTCTCCCGGCGGCATAATTACTCCACCTCTGTGAGAGGTGGAAGCTATGTCGGTGGGAGAGTGTCTCCCGCCAACATAGTGCTGGTGTGGACAGTGCTTAGGTCGCTGTAACCTGCATCGCTCGGGGGGGGGGGTGGTATCTTTTTCACACCCCTGAGTGATGTAAGTTAGATCAACTTAAGCGGTAGTATAGACCTGTCCTGAGATTTCCTCAATATTGAGACGCAACACCTTGAGAGCAGATCCCAGTGATAAGGTTTGTAATGCTAATGGGGACCAACTGGATGATGATTCCGTCAGGCAGTATTTGTCTTTCCCTTTTTACAATGAGAACTTGAGCTTACGATTTGCATTTAGTTTACTTTAGCTTTGCTTTTTGCTGCTTGCAGGGGATGCCATGTGAAGGCAGTAGATTTCCAATTGATGTACTACTACAAAGAGAACCTGTGCAGCACTTGATTGTAAATAACCTATACTTGCTGTTTGGAACACAAATTAATGATTATTTTTTTAAAAGGGTAAACAACAAAGGAAGAAAAACTGTGATGTATGCGTTTCTTAATTCAACTCCTTACCTCACAGATTTTTTTTTTTAAAGAAAAAGATTTAAACGGAGATGGGTTTAATATCAAAGTGCTATAGCCACAATTTAAAAATTTTGCAAGTTCAATATAAAGCTAAGCTACCTGGAGGCTAAATGCTTTTGTGGTAAAGGCACTAGTTTGAGATGCAGGAGGACTGGCTTCTATTCTTTTCTCTGCCACAGACTTCCTGCATGACCTTGGGCAAATTACTTAATCTCTCTCTCTCTCTCTCTCTCTCTCTCTCTCTCTCTCTCCCCCTATCCTCCATTCCAGATCTGTAAAATGGGGATCGTGATTTTGTCTTGTCTTACATTGTAAGACTTACATTGTAAGCACTTTATGGCAGGGAGTGTTTTCTTTCCATGTGCCTGCAAAATCACAATGAATCCCCGAATTTGTTTGAAACCTCTACACAATACTACAATATGAATTAAGAATAATAATTCAGAATTGTTTGCAGTAGTAGCAGTTTTTGAACATACAGCTTTTAAAATGATATATTCATATTCCAAATTCATACCACGCTAGTGAGATGCTTACTGAGGTAACGATCAAAGACTGGTAACCAAAAACATATTTTGTATTTGCAATCTTAAGGAAAAATATTTACACATAATCATCTGTGTTTATAACTATTGTATGAGAGATTTTATTACCCTCCATGCCCATGAAAAAAGCTTGAAAAGAGACCACATTATCAGGGCAGAGTTGTAAGTTATTTGACCCCGTGTGAAACAAGATGCCATGTCTACTTATACTGGGACTGGAGGTAGAATTGGGGGTATACTATATATGCTGCTTTTGAAAAAAATGCAGTGTGAGAGTGACCATATTAAGCATAAGGACACAGCAGGTTATACAAGCTGTTCTCACTGACACTATGCTTTAGTATGTGCGATCCATGAAACGGCATTTTCCAGCTTTCTGTAGTTAGAGCCACTTTTTTTCTTCTATGATCTCATATTTTGCAGACACTGTGTGTCTGTGTTTTCATGTGCAGGTATTTGCAATTGAAAATTAAGTAGCTGAGTGCGCAAATACCCAAACTGTGTTTTCGGCTCTGGAGTTTTGTAGAGTCAAATGGGCATTCAGGAAAAATTAGAAACTGGTTTGAATTATTGATTGATTATTACATTCTGGAAGTATATGAAGTCAGCTGTCTCTTCATTAAACCACAAAAAGTACCATTAGAAAATATATAACACTGAGCCTAATAAACTTTAAAGTAGAACATACTAGGCCATTTTATTGCTGGAGTTGCAATACCAATTTGGAGAGTGTCTTTCTGAAGACTACTTAAGGTTTAGATTAATTTTATCAATGGTAATAGCATAGTTCATGCACTCAGGGATGCTGGTTGCACACAAATACTTTGGGTTAAACAGTTGTATCATCAGTAATTTCCTTCATGATAAGAATACAACGAAACCAAATTTTGGAAAGAGGCATAGACCATAAACTGGACTGAGTTATTCTGGTACAAAATAAGGCAGTCATTTAGACTGTTGTGTTCAAGAATGACTGTCAAAAGGGGCAGAAGAAGCAACTAAATTATTCAGGCTTTGGGAGTAAGTAAAAGGTGACACCTCAATTGCTTCCAAAAAAAAAAAAAAGATGGATGGAGTTGCTCAAACTAGGGTGACCAGATGTCCCGATTGTATAGGGACAGTCCTGATATTTGGGGCTTTGTTTTATATAGATGCCTATTACCTCCCCCCCCTCATCCCCATCCTGATTTTTCAATATTTCTGTCTGGTCACCCTATCTCAAACTCATATGGAGGATACAGCAAGGGACTGGGGCCAGATCCTCAGAAGCCTAACTACCTTTGAGAATCTGATCCTTAGTTCATACAGATAAAGATAATGGGCCTTATTCTCTCTTGCCCTGCACCATATGTAGTCATTTATAGCAGTGCATTGTGGGTAGGAAACACTATCATTCTGACTGTGTCCTGGTGTAATTGATAGCACAAAGGTGCAGGGCAATGGAGATTCAGGCCCAATATATGCAATTTATTACTAATCCAAATTCAAGAGGAAAGGACTGGTGCTGAACAGAATACTGCCACACGATACAGACTGAACAATTTACTAATATGGAAAGTTGCTGGAATACAAAACAAATAGACAAATTAAACAAAAGGGGGAAAAATAAGGTCAACCAGAGGGATTTAGACAGCACTTCAGATAAATAACTCAAATATAATGCTGCCAATAAGTATATCAGTATTAAAGTGTCCTTAAATCTATTGCTAAGTAATTCTGACAAAGTCTGAAAAACTCTGACCGACCTGCAGAAAAAGCTTCTTTAAACTAAAATTCTATCTGTTACATGAATGAAAGCCTTCTGGAAACAATAAAGCATGCTGGACATGAATATGTTAGCCAGGAGGATGTTGGCTAACATAAGATGGAATGGAAAAAGTTTTCACTGGAATCTTACTACCAATTTGGGTAGTATCTCTTGTCCCCTTGAATTAAATATTTTTGAAGGTTAATGTGCTATTAAAAGATTGGGAGGCTGACACTAAATATGTGTGTCCTGTTTAACTACTGCATACAAAGAATGAATTTTAAAGCAAGGAAAACAGTGAACTGATCTATGTTTATTTTAGTGGAAGGCTGTATCCATGCTTAAAATCTATAAGTATCCCAGAAGATCCTTTGATTTATTCTAAGATTAAGAAACTTGATTTGGCAAATATTTCTGGTTTTTATCCAACTTACCTATACTCTAGTATGTATTACTAATGAATCAAACCCCAGCTACATCAAAGACTACGTTTCAATCTATGAAGCACACAACACCCGTGAGCCTCTCGGATGATGCAGATCACAAAGCCCAGGCTGAAGCATATGAGAGCTAGGGACAAATCATCTCCGTCAAGGGGATCCGCTATGGAACAATCTCCCAGACAAGATCAAGCAAATCCAGAGTCTGACCATCTTTAGGAGGCATTGCAAAGCCTTACATCTGAGAAAGCCTTCCCATCATAGGTGACACTCATAACACCCTTTTATTCCCACACTCCTTACTGCTCTCCTCTATCCCCCCAAACAAGAAAGAGAACTTACCCAAAGCAAAATTTTCACTCTGAAAAGGGAGAAGTGCCAGAGACTCCATGAAGTTCACTAGGGACTTTGCTATTACTTTTGATTTTTATATGCAATGCGCTCAGCTACTATGGTGATGGGTGTTAGTATATAAAACCCTAAGACAGCCAGATGTATTAAACATGCTAATGGTGGCATGGGGAAAAGCCAAAGTTCTCCACCTAATCCAGGCAGTGTTTGCAGGGGTTTTTATATAAAGCTGGCAACATTCTCAAATTTGACATCTGTCTCTCTGATTTACATGTTAAAATAGCAGCACTCGGTTTTCAGCACATGCGAAGCCTCTTTCTCCTGAGAGTCACAAAACAATCTTGTAAAGAATTGTACTGAAATGTCATGACCATGCTTGAATTGTGACATTGCTTCATTATGTGATGTGGCATTGTCACCCTTTCTTGAGGCAACATCATACACTGCTGATAGTCTTTCTTCCCTATACTGGTAGCTGAGAGAAGAGGTCTTTTCTGAGACCTCTTTGAAGGAGAAGAGAAAGCTACCCTTCTCCTGGCTCCTGGGAGAGAAGGAAGCAAGCCAGCAACATAATGGCTGAACTAGATTCTCATAGTGTATTTCCTGAAGCCGGATGATGACCCAGCACATGTTGTTTGTTTTAAGAACACTTTCACTGCAGATTTGACAAAATGCAAATAAGGTACCAATGTGAGATGTCTAAAGATAGCTACAGCTCTCAACTCAAGGCTTAAGAATCTGAAGTGCCTTCCAAAAATCTGAGAGGGACGAGGTGTGGAGCATGCTTTCAGAAGTCTTAAAAGAACAGCACTCCAATGCGGAAACTACAGAACCCGAACCACCAAAAAAGAAAATTAACCTTCTGCTGGTGGCATCTGACTCTGATGATGAAAATGAACATGCATCAGTCTGCTCTGCTTTGGATCGTTATCGAGCAGAACCCCTCATTGGTGTGGATACGTGTCCTCTGGAATGGTGGTTGAAGCATGAAGGGACATATGAATCTTTAACGCATCAGGCACATAAATATCTTGCAATGTTGGCTACAACAGTGCCATGTGAACACCTGTTCTCACTTTCAGGTGACATTGTAAACAAGAAACGGGCAACATTATCTCATAGAATCATAGAATCTCATGGTTGGAAGGGACCTCAGGAGGTCATCTAGTCCAACCCCCTGCTCAAAGCAGGACCAACCCCAACTAAATCATCCCAGCCAGGGCTTTGTCAAGCCTGACCTTAAAAACCTCTAAGGAAGGAGATTCCACTACCTCCCTAGGTAACCCATTCCAGTTCTTCACCACCCTACTAGTGATAAAGTTTTTCCTAATATCCAACCTAAACCTCTCCCTCTGCAACTTGAGACCATTACTCCTTGTTCTGTCATCTTCTACCACTGAGAACAGTCTAGATCCATCCTCTTTGGAACCCCCTTTCAGGTAGTTGAAAGCAGCTATCAAATCCCCCCTCATTCTTCTCTTCTGCAGGCTAAACAATCTCAGTTCCCTCAGCCTCTCCTCATAAGTCATGTGCTCCAGCCCCCTAATCATTTTTGTTGCCTTCCGCTGGACTCTTTCCAATTTATCCACATCCTTCTTGTAGTGTGGGGCCCAAAACTGGACACAGTACACGCGAGTCGCACCTTAGGCACATTTAACATGCGTGAATTCAGCTTTGCGTGGTCGGCAAAACCAGAAAAAAAAGAGAAGAAAAAAGAATTTAAAAACGGCATCGGTACTGCGGGTGATTCCATCCACCATTCAACTCAATGGCGTTTCACTATACGCGGTTTTCACTTTACGCGCGAACCGTGGAACGGAACCCCCACGTAAAATGAGACTTGCCTGTACTCCAAATTAGGCCGCACCAGTGCTGAATAGAGGGGAATGATCACGTCCCTCGATCTGCTGGAAATGCCCCATCTTATACAACCCAAAATGCCATTAGCCTTCTTGGCAACAAGGGCACCCTGTTGACTCATATTCAGCTTTTCGTCCACTGTAACCCCTAGGTCCTTTTCTGCAGAACTGCTGCCCAGCCATTCGGTCCCTAGTCTGTAGCAGTGCATGGGATTCTTCCGTCCTAAGTGCAGGACTCTGCACTTGTCCTTGTTGAACCTCATCATATTTATTTTGCCCAATCCTCTAATTTGTCTAGGTCCCTCTGTATCCTGTCCCTACCCTCCAGTGTATCAACCACTCCTCCCAGTTTAGTGTCATCTGCAAACTTGCTAAGGGTGCAGTCCACACTATCCTCCAGATCATTAATGAAGATATAGAACAAAACTGGCCCCAGCTCCGACCCTTGGGGCACTCCACTTGATACCGGCTGCCAACTAGACATGGAGCCATTGATCACTACCCGTTGAGCCCGACCATCTAGCCAGTTTTCTATCCACCTTACTGTCCATTCATCTAGCCCATACTTCTTTAACTTGCTGGCAAGAACGCTGTGGGAGACTGTATCAAAAGTTTTGCTAAAGTCAAGAAATAGCACATCCACTGCTTTCCCCTCATCCACAGAGCCAGTTATCTCATCATAGAAGGCAATTAGGTTAGTCAGGCATGCCTTGCCCTTCATGAATCCATGCTGACTGTTCCTGATCACTTTCCTCTCCCTTAAGTGGTTCAGAATTGATTCCCTGAGGACCTGTTCCATGATTTTTCCAGGGACTGAGGTGAGACTGACTGGCCTCCCGCAAATGTAAACAAACTTGTTTGTCTGAGTGACTGAACAAGAAGTAAGACTGGGTGGACTTGTAGGCTCTAAAGCAGGCCTGCACAACATGCGGCCCAGGGGCCGCATGCGGCCCACGTGAGCTCACTGTGCGGCCCGTGTGGGGGTGAGTAGGTGGGCTCACTGTGCAGCCGAAAATCTGGGACTGTGTCAGTTGGCCCTTTTTGCTGCTTGTCTCTGGGCTGGGGGTTGTCCCAATGCTGCAAAGAGGGTGTTCCCAAAGGAAGGTGCTTGCTTCTAACCCCCGAGGCCATCAGTATGTCTGCTCTTCTCTAGTCAGCCCACTTGACAAGTTTGATTGTCCTTGGTCTGGTTTCCATCCCCTCTCCAAGGGTTGCAGCTGTCCGGAGGTGCCTGCCTTCCACGCCTTCCTCATTCACACCTCATACATTCAACAGGGCAATTGAATACAAAGTGGGGGGAAGATCTTATTCTACTTCTAGCAAAAATACATTTTTCTTTTACCTTAATTATACTACCTTAGGGGCCTGCTATAACATATTACCAAGGTTCAATACAAAGTCATATAAAAGTTATACAAAAATGCATAATGCAGAGATTTATCTACAACTGCATTGATTGACTGTTGTGTGCAGTAATATAGTGACCCCTGGGGGGGGAGGGGTGAAGAGGGGTGTGATGGTGGGGCCGAGCAGGGAGGGGGCAGGTCCTATTTTACTGCTGTGATCTGGTCACCCTATGTGGGCTGTTTCTTTCCCCCTCTGCAGGCTTCCACACCCCAGCGCTGGGGAAGGAGGGGTTGTTTCCATGGGGTGGGCGGCACTGGGGGGGCGTGTTTCCGCGGGGACGGGGGGTTTCGGCCCTCAGCTGGTTTTTTTTGAGTAATATGGCCCTCGCCGCTTTACGAGTTGTGCAGGCCTGCTCTAAAGTTTTACATTGTTTTATTTTTGAATGCAGGTTTTTTTACACAATTCTATGTTTGTAAGTTCAACTTTCATAATAAAGAGATTGCGCTACAGTACTTGTATGAGGTGAATTGAAAAATACTATTTGGGATAGCTCAGTGGTTTGAGCATTGGCCTGCTAAACCCAGGGTTGTGAGTTCAATCCTTGAGGGGGCCATTTAGGGATCTGGGGCAAAAATTGGGGATTGGTCCTGCTTTGAGCAGGGGGTTGGACTAGATGACCTCCTAAGGTCCCTTCCAACCCTGATATTCTATGATTCTATTTCTTTTGTTTTTATAGCACAAATATTCATAATCAAAAATAAATATAAAGTGAGCACTATACACTTTGTTCAGTGTTGTAACTGAAATCAATATATTTGAAAATGTAGAAAAAATCAACAACTATTTAAATAAATAGTATTCTATAATTGTTTAACAGGGTGATTAATCGTGCGATTAATCACAATTAATTTTTTAAATCACTTGACACCCTAATTAGTACCTCTAAATCATTGCCTAAGAAAATGGTCAACAAAACTGGCATCACAGTCTAACCCTTATAATTAGGGCCCTTCCAAACTCACGGCTATGAAAAATGCATCATGGACCGTGAAATTTGGTCTCCGCCCGTGAAATCTGGTCTTTTGTGTGGTTTTACCCTATACTATACAGATTTCATGGGGGAGACCAGCATTTCTCAAATTGGGGCTCCTTACCCGAAAGGGAGTTGCGGGGTTATTTTAGGGGGGATCGTGGTATTGCCACCCTTACTTCTGCACTGCCCTCAGAGCTGGGTGGGCAGAGAGTGGCAGCTGTTGGCCGGGTGCCCAGCTCTGAAGGCAGTGCCTGCCCCCAGCAGCGCAGAAGTAAGGGTGGCAATACCATACCTTCAGAGCTGAGCTCTAGGCCAGCAGCCGCTGCTCTCTGGCCATCCTGTTCTGAAGGCAGCGCCACCACCCGCAGCAGCACAGAAGTAAGGGTAGCAGTACTGCAACCCTCCCTACAATAACTCTGCGACCCGCCCCCCCCCACATCTCCTTTTTGGGTCAGGACCCCTACGATTACAACAGCGTGAAATTTCAGATTTAAATAGCTGAAATCATGAAATTTACTATTTTTGAAATCCTATGACCATTAAATTGACCAAAATGGACCATGAATTTGGTAGGATCCTACTTACAGTAAATGGAAATAGTTATCTCGAAGCACAACCACCAGTCAGTTTCCCTTGTGCCCCAATGGCAGATGATCCACTGGATCTACTGCATCAACTTATTTTTATTAAGTATCAGTTGTACTATCATTAGAATGAGTAGATGAAAAAATGAGGTTTAGTGTTTACCTATCACGTTTAATTATGTAAATACTTAATTTCTGCTTTATTTTTATGCTATTTTTTTAAAGATCCAATCCTTGCATTTTTTCTCCCATAACCCATTTGGCTGTGGAACACAAGGAAAAAATATGCCCATTTCCTTCTCTCTTTGCAATGAATTAGTGACTAATTTATTCATCTTTAAGGCCTATTTGCACACCTATGCCATATTTCATATGTGTACAATGAGATAAAGCGTATTGTTTTCTGAATTTGGGATTTAATTAAGCCCACTGAATTTCAGCTCATAGGTTTCAGGGAGCGTCACAGGATCACTCACACTTCTGTGGGTTGTGTTTTGTTGTTAAAAACCCTGAACAATTTCAACAGTTGTTTTTGAAATTAACATCCAACCTTTGAAAACAGAGGTTACTTACTGCATCAGTCTGGTAATATACTCCATAGAAAGTAAATTGTTTCCTTTGGGTTTTTTCCTTCAGTCATACAGACAGGCTTCACAGCTGAGTATTATGACAAATACCATATGTTCACCTTCAGGCCACTGCGTTATTTGCTAGTAACTGCATTTCCTGGTGCTGTAGTTATGCTGTGAAATGTAGATATGCTATGCCACTTTCTCCATACAGTGGGCTACCTTATGTCAGTTTATATTTATAGGCAACTTTCTAAAGTCAGTGCCCCATGAAATGGGTAGAAATGCATGTAGATTCATTGTTCAAAATAGCAAAACATGAGGAATATTTGAATTGTTTAAAGAAATGACAAATAGCTAAAACAGAAAATTGCCTGCTAAAAATTCAATATCTCTCTGTCATTATTCATTCATTGCAGACAATAGTGCTTATGAGGCTGGTGTGCCATTAGGCAAGAGTTTCATTTCAGTATGAAATGGATCACTGGAATGGACCACATGTCCAACATCATGAGAAATTTATAGCAATGCTATGGAGGATGTTGCTTGATTTGTTCATCCATTGGTCTGTAATGTACACATGTTGTGCATGAATTGTCTGGGATGAACGAAAGTTTGCTATGGATGTTCAAGCAAGTGTACTGTTCTAAATTTTCAGTTTTTAGATGCTCATTCTTTTTTTCCCCCTTTGACTTATTGGGTCTGACTGTGTTTATGTCCTCATTTGTTAATGATATTTATTTGTTGTGTTCTGTGTTTCTGATATCTGAATACTATAGTGCACATTATATGATAGCTATGGACCCTAATCCTTTATTGCCCACACACCACAATTGATTCAATAGGAGTTTAGCATGCAACAGAATTGGGCCTTACACTTGCTCTTCCTCATTCTGACAGTACAATCTATAGAGTCCTGATCTTCTTGGGGAAAGATGCCATCCAGAAAGAGCTGATGAGAATTTCATGGCTCACGTTACTAAGTACATTGGATTGCAGAAGGGCACCTTTACTGAAGATTTGGAGGAAGTCTTATAGATCTTTCCCACCTTTAATTTTTTAATCGATTATGTGGCCTGTGGCTCTACACCAACAAAGCCTAAGCTTTCCTAGCTTAGGGGGAGGGATAGCTCAGTGGTTTGAGCATTGGCCTGCTAAACGCAGGGTTGTGAGTTCAATCCTTGAGGGGGCCATTTAGGAATCTGGGGCAAAAATTGGGGATTGGTCCTGCTTTGACCTCCTAAGGACTAGATGACCTCCTAAGGTCCCTTCCAACCCTGATATTCTATGATCACTGAATTATACAGTTAGTCATATGCAAAATGGGCCTTTCACTTGCCCTAGTGTCTGTAGTCAGGATTATGTTCTGGTCCTTGTGCTACCATGGAGGGCTTTAGCTCCCTTGTCGTATCTTTCTCCACTGCTGCTGCCTCAGTTTCCCCTCCTGTATCATCATAGAATCTCAGGGTTGGAAGGGACCTCAGGAGGTCATCTAGTCCAACCCCCTGCTCAAAGCAGGACCAACCCCAACTAAATCATCCCAGCCAGGGCTTTGTCAAGCCTGACCTTAAAAACCTCTAAGGAAGGAGATTCCACCACTTCCCTAGGTAACCCATTCCAATTCCTCACCACCCTACTAGTGAAAAAGTTTTTCCTAATATCCAACCTAAACCTCCCCCTCTGCAACTTGAGACCATTATTCCTTGTTCTGTCATCTTCTACCACTGAGAACAGTCTAGATCCATCCTCTTTGGAACCCCCTTTCAGGTAGTTGAAAGCAGCTATCAAATCCCCCCTCATTCTTCTCTTCTGCAGGCTAAACAATCCCAGTTCCCTCAGCCTCTCCTCATAAGTCATGTGCTCCATCCACCTAATCATTTTTGTTGCCCTCTGCTGGACTCTTTCCAATTTATCCACATCCTTTTTGTAGTGTGGGGCCCAAAACTGGACACAGTACTCCAAATGAGGCCTCACCAGTGCCAAATAGAAGGGAATGATCACGTCCCTCGATCTGCTGGAAATGCCCCTACTTATACAGCCCAAAATGCCATTAGCCTTCTTGGCAACAAGGGCACACTGTTGACTCATATTCAGCTTTTCGTCCACTGTAACCCCTAGGTCCTTTTCTGCAGAACTGCTGCCCAGCCATTCGGTCCCTAGTCTGTAGCAGTGCATGGGATTCTTCCATCCTAAGTGCAGGACTCTGCCCTTGTCCTTGTTGAACCTCATCAGATTTCTTTTGGCCCAATCCTCTAATTTGTCTAGGTCCCTCTGTATCCTATCCCTACCCTCCAGCGTATCAACCACTCCTCCCAGTTTAGTGTCATCTGCAAACTTGCTAAGCGTGCAGTCCACACCATCCTCCAGATCTTTAATGACGATATTGAACAAAACCGGCCCCACACCGACTCTTGGGGCACTCCACTTGATACCGGCTGCCAACTAGACATGGAGCCATTGATCACTACCCGTTGAGCCCAACCATCTAGCCAGTTTTCTATCCACCTTACTGTCCATTCATCCAGCCCATACTTCTTTAACTTGCTGGCAAGAACACTGTGGGAGACTGTATCAAAAGCTTTGCTAAAGTCAAGAAATAGCACATCCACTGCTTTCCCCTCATCCACAGAGCCAGTTATCTCATCATAGAAGGCAATTAGGTTAGTCAGGCATGACTTGCCCTTGGTGACAGCATCCTAAGGCGTGCTCACTTACAAACACCGGGAGGAAGTGGCTTGCTACTTAACAGATGACTCTAGAATTGCCATATTAGCATGAAGTTTTCTTGGGGTGCCCAGAACCAAGGATGACCTTGTTACTTTTATGGCGTAGCAAAAGAGAGTCTTTCTGAGGCCAAGTAGGTGACAGCTCCCAGTTACCCCAGTCTGATAGCTACCCTAGGACTCTGCCAGCCTTTACTTTGTCTTGCAGGTAACATTTGGTGCACCCCAGTCCTCAAACCCCCTTGAAGAGTGTTCCCTTGTGGCATCCAGCCCCTGTCATTGGACACTCACAGTAATTGCAGGACATATTTTAATTTTTTTTATTAAAGCTAACATTAACATTATCTAATACACAGGTTAAGGAAAGAGTGTCCATACATCTGGGTATAATGCATAAATTATTCAAAAATATAAAGTTTGGTTTAAAAGTCATAACATTCATATAGTACATAATCTGCAATAGTCCAAATTAAGGTTTATAAATGTAACAATACAATTAAAATATTAGCATCCAAATATCCACATAGCATCACTCACAAAAAGTTTTAATCGCTTGTGGAAAGCAAATATAGAAATGATTGTAGATTGTCCCTCAGTAATTGAGAATTTAGGATAGGTTGGCCCTCAGTAAATACAATCCATCAGAGAAGTATTTCAGTTACTTTCCTGACTTCGTTTCTCAATGGCACTCCAGCTCATAACTCCTGGTATTGCCGATGTCTGGTGATATGTTCTAAATAAAGGTCCCTTGACCACCTGATGAGTCCAATACCATGAGTTGGCACATCAGTTAAGCGCAGTGCTGACCGATTCTGCATTCCCACAACACTCGCTCACTACTGGGGTCCCATGCACCCAGGACTCTGACAATCAGCACGTGTGTTTGAACCTCATAACCCCTAGCTCTCAAGGCATCAGCCAAAGGGGCATATTTCTCCCCGTTTTTGAGCTTGGGCATTGCGAAAGGCTAAGGTCCTGTTCTCAAAGGGAACTGTGATGTCCACCATGATCATCTTTTTCCATTCCTCTTCAGTGATGATGATGTCTGGTCACAGTTGGCTGTCTATTCCAGAGTTCCAGGCAAGCTTCCCCATAGGTGACGGGACGGCTTTGACTAGGTGATCTTGGATGGCATTGTGGCACAGCTGCCGGGCTTTGGAGTGGGGCTTGCAGCTGCACAAGACGTGGGGTAGCGTCTCATTGGCATAGCCACACTTTCTGCATCGCTTGTCCTGATTCCCATGGCAGACAGCTCCGTTCAGTGGGATGCAATTGAGCCGGGTTCTCTGGATGAATCTCTAATCAGCAAATCAGGTGAAACTTCCCCTGGGGAGGAAGTGATTGATGGTGTCTCATTTGCACAGCACCTCGAAGACCTTGCCCTGGTCGGGCTTCTGTCTCAGGTTTTCCATGTACTGCCAATGGACGGCATCCATCAGGGTCCTCTCCAGCATAGTTCTAGGTCTCAGAGTGATGACTGTATGCTCTATACTCTTGACCTGTGGCAAGACTCCTAGTTCCTGATGTTCCTCGCACCATGTCCAGTAGCAGCCAATACACTTCTCCAGCCGTCGTGTAGCCAGGGCCGGTGCAAGGAAGTTTCGCGCCCCAGGCGAAACTTCCTTGCACCCCCCCTGCACCCCCCCAATGCTGCCCCCCTGCAATGGCCCCCCCAGCCAACTCCCCCACCCACGGGAACTCAGCCTCCCCCCCAATGCTGCCCCCCCCCAGCCAGTTCCCCCGCCCACGGGCGCTCAGCCCCCCCCCCACTCGTGACCCACAGGAGCTGAGTGGGGAGCCCGGCGCAGTGGGGAGGCTCGCCGGGGCTGTCCCCGGCTCCCCGCTCAGGCGTTGAGCGGGGAGGGAGGGGGGCGGCTCGCGGCGGCTGCCCCCGGTTCCCCGCTCAGACGCTGAGCGGAGAGGGAGGGGGGCGGCTCTCAGTGGCTGCCCCCAGCTCCCCGCTCAGCGGCTGAGCGGGGAGCCGGGAGGCAGCAGCCCGCCGCCTCCCAAACCTTGGCGCCCTAGGCGACCGCCTAGGGTCGCCTAGTGGGCGCGCTGGCCCTGTGTGTAGCATTGCAGGCACGAGTCCAAAGTGAAACAAAGTCTCCCCCGTCTCTTCCAAATTCGCCTTCCAAGGAGCCGCTCAAGTAGGTGGTGACATCTTGGTTGGAGGGGATCTTGGCAATTCACTTTTGGATGACATCATGCATAGCACTCACTGCGATGTTCCTCGCTATGGCGTATGGGCACGTCAGAGGGCGGAAAGCGTGAGTGATCAGCATCACATTCGAGGGACATTGGTGTTGCCTTGCCTGTGTGAGATGTACACCAGCTCATTACTGGCCCTCTGGTGAAGAAACATCCACTTCTTCACTAACTGCCTTATGATGTTGTCCACCTTGTTGAGATCCCCTCAGGCAAATGAAATACAGGGGATCAAAGTTGTTCAAGGTGCCGATCTTCTGCCATGGTGCCAGTAGGGAGGAGTCAATCTTGGCCACATCCCATAGGATCTCCGCAATGGTATCCTCAAGTGTCTGCTGGACACGAAAACCTGTGGGCATGCTGAGATGTTGGTAGTCTTGCCCATCCTCAAGGAAGATTGTGGATTCACCCTGGATCTGAAACAGCGTTGCCTGGACCGAGTCCCTTCTATTGCCATCAATATGCAGGGATGCACACTTCCTAGCATTGAAGTTGGCAGCCTGGCTGGTGACATCGAGCATTTGTTGGAGACTCTTCGGGTTGTCTGCTCTGCATGTCCCTAAACCTCTGACTGATGGAAGCTGGGAATGGATGACAGGGGATGGATCACTCAACAATTTCCCGTTCTGGTCATTCCCTCTGAAGTATCTGGCACCACCCACTGTCAGAAGACAAGATACTGGGTTAGAAAGACCATTGGTTTGATTAGATATGACCAGTCTTATGTTCTAATTGCCAAGTCTGCTGCCCTCAAAGAGGTAGTATACACACCAGTTTACTTGATTAAACTAAGAATTCACAGTTATGATAAAACAAAGAGATGTTTATTAACAAAGATAGAGATTCAAGTGATACTGAGTAAGGGTAGTAGAAACAAACATGGTTATAAATGACACAAAAGTGTAACACACTGCTAAGACACTAAACATAACCTTAACAGACCAAAATCTTTGTCTTAGATAAGTATCTCACCTACAGCAACCTCTCAGCATCACCAACCCTCTGAGCCAGGATCCAGCTTTCGTGGACACAAAAAGTATTCCCCTGTGCTCCCTCACTGAAGGCCTCCAAAGGGGTTCTCTTGACTCCTTTGTATAGTCCAGAAAACCTTTGAAATGTATTCTTTAGAAGCATACCCCCAGATAAAGTTCTCCCCTGCTGACTGCAGACGCCAGGCTGTCCATGCTGTTTTTCTCACCCTTCTGTTAATTTGCTTTTCCTGTTGACAATATGCAAATGAATCTTGCTTTGTGTTGGCTTTTCCCATGTTCTATTTGCATCAAAGACCAAGGCAGACAGGTAAATCAACATTTCTTTGTCAAGGAAAACCTTGTTCCTCAATTCTGCCTGGTTTGCTTGGTTTACATGTATTTTCAGTATAAACATACAACTTCTTAATTACAGGTTTCAGTGTAGTAGCCGTGTTAGTCTGTGTCAGCAAAAAGAAAATAAGAAAGAAATACTTGTGGCACCTTAGAGACTAACAAATTTATTTCAGCATAAGCTTTCGTGGACTACAGTCCGCTTCGTCGGATGCATGGAATGGAACACTCAGTGAGAGGATATTTATACAGTCAGAGAAACATGAAAAGGTGGAAGTAACCATATCAACTGTAAAAGGCTAATTAATTGAAAGGAACTGTTATCAGTAGGAAAGAAACTTTTGAAGTGGTAATCAACATGGCCCATTACAGACAGTTGACACAAAGGAGTTAAGAGTATTTAAAGGGGCGGGGGGAGGGGGGGAAAATAAATTCAATTAACGTAATGACCGAGCCATTCACAGTCAATATTCAGACCTAAGGTAATGGTATCTAGTTTGCATATTAATTCCAGTTCAGCAACTTCGCGTTGGAGTCTCCTTTTGAAGTTTTTCTTTTCCAAAATTGCTACCTTTAAATCTGTCATTGCGTGATCAGGGAGGTTGAAGTGTTCACCTACTGGCTTTTGAATGTGATGATTCCTGATGTCAGATTTGCGTCCATTTATTCTTTTGCATAGAGACTGTCCAGTTTGGCCAATGTACATGGCAGAGGGGCATTACTGGCACATGATGGCATATATTACATTGGTAGATGTGCAGGTGAACGATCCCCTGATGGTGTGGCTGATGTGATTAGGTCCTATGATGGTGTCACTTGAATAGATATGTGGACAGAGTTCGCAACGGGCTTTATTGCAAGGAAAGGTTCCTGGGATTTTGTTTTTGTTGTATGGTGTGTGGTTGCTGGTGAGTATTTGCTTCAGGTTGGGGGGCTGTCTGTAAGCGAGGACTGGTCTGTCTCCCAAGATCTGTGAGAGTGAACGGGGGCTTGATGATGACTGGCAGTAGCCCATAGGCTGAGGCAAGGTGGGGATAGGGGGTGGGGGTCCCCTTGGGAGGGGAGACCCAGACTAAGAGGGATACTGCCAGGGGGGCAGCACCCCAGACAGAAGGGCACCGGGGTCTGGGAGGGACACGTGGGCCAGCGGCAAGCAGGAGACCGGCCTGCAGAGGGCGCTCCGGAGGCTGGACGAGCTAATTCCCTGGATCGACCAGCAGGAGGCGCCGCAAGGGTGAGTCACCGCCAGCTTACAAACTGGCATCTTTTAAAGGAGTGCTCATCTTATTCCTTAGCCTTTGTTGTTTGTCTGTACCGTGTGCTCTGCTGCATCTTAAGATACTTTACATCCCTCATCACCTGAACTACAGGGGGAAAAAATTAAAAAAGGTCATATCTGAAAGGCTTCAATTAGGTTCATTTTGATGCCTAGCAACATTGGAAGTATCCAAGTTTATCTAGCTTAGGCCTGGTCTACACTGGGGGGAGGAGGGAATTGAGCTAAGTTACACAACTTCAGCTACATGAATAACGTAGCTGAAGTCGATGTACTTAGATCTACATCGACTGCTGCCACTGCCCTGTCAACTCTGCCTGCGCCTCTCACGGCGGTGGAGTACAGGAGTCAATGGGAGAGCACTTGGGGGTCGATTTATCGCATCTAGACTAGATGTGATAAATCGACCCCCGCTGGATCAATCACGGCCCACCGATCCGGGCCTGAACACCTCCATTCTTTAATGTATTTGTCCTTTGAGGAAGGGAAGTGCTATTATCCCATTTTAAACATGAGGAACAGAGAGACTGAGTGACTTGCCCAAGGTCAACAGTGACAAATGATTTAAGATGGCTCGCTTTTTCAAGTCGTTGACTTGAGGCAACTAAAAAAGGCCTGATTTTCAGATGGTGCTGAGCACTCCCCCTCTGAAAATCAGGCTGCTTTAAGGTGTTAGGCAGGCACACAAAATCACTAGCCACTTCTGAAAATTATGGTCACACAGGAAGTCTGTGGGAGAGGAAGGAACTGAACACAGATTTCCCATATCCTAGGCTCAAATACCAACCACTGAACTGTTCTATTTTTCAAGCAAACTTTTACCTAATGGCAAGAACCCTTAAAATTAATTGAACTCCAGCCTAAATAAAACCAATAGCAATGAACATAAACTATAGCAAGTAAAATGGAAGCTGGGGGGCTGAAAATAATTTGAAAAGCAGATAGAGAATTTTTTATAATATGTTTTTCTATTTTAGGCTAAGTGTATCAAAAGTGGTACCTGTGACAGAATCAGTAGGGTTGCTGGACCATTAGAGAGTCAAGGGAACAAAAAGGGAGGCTAAAGACATTGCAGAGAAGCTAAATTATTTCTTTGCATTAATTTTCACCAGAGACGATGTTGGGAGATGGCTCATTTTTCCTGCTAATAAAGATGAATCACTGTGAGATTGAAGTGTCCAAAGAAGACATGCTGGAACCAATTGCTATATTAAGCAATAATAAATTTAAAAGGAAGACTGGATAGTATTCACTCAAGAGTGTTTTAAATCCTTACTTCTTCCATCCCAGTACTAGAACACGTCAATCCCTGATCTGGCTCCAACCTCTACTTACCCGTACAGCAAGGTTTTGTAGGAACTTTGGCATGAAGTCGATGAGTTACTAACAAAAACATACAATATTACTAAATCAGTTGACTGTACAGTAGTAAATATAGGATATCCGTAAGAGAAGTGCTGGGGCATGATTGTGGAAATTATAGACTAGCAAGTCTTACTTCAGTACCAGGTAAATAGGTTGAAATGATAATTAAAGGGCATTATAAAACATCTGCAAGAAGATGAAGACATGACAAGGCACAAATCAGCACGGCCTCTGTAAAGGAAAATCATGCCCCCAGTCTACTAATATTTTTTTTGAATGTGTCAACAAAGTAGCAGACAAAGAATTGGCTGACATAATTTATTTGGACTTTTAAAAACACCTTTGACAAAGTCCCACACATGAGGTTATTAAGGAAATTAAGTAGTCACAGGGTGATAGTTAAAATCACTGTAAAGGACTGGAAACTAGCCAAGGGTTAGAAAACCAGGAGTAGAAATAAATGCTCAATTTTCATCATGGCAAAAGGTGAGATGATTCAAGGATCCATCGGAAGAATGGCGTTTCATACATTTATTATGGCTGGCAACATTTGCAGATGACAGAAAATTACTTAAATTTGTCCAAACTGGAATATTATCAATTAATGGTATGCCGTCACTTGAATATTGTGCCCAAAGTTGGTAGGTGTGTGATGGCAGTGGCGGCAGGGGATCTCTTTTGTTGCCTCAACATTTCTCCCTCGGGGGTGGGGGTGGGAGAAAGGTGCTGGAGTAACTCAGTCTGATTTACAAGGTGGACCTCAGGGTAGGCTCAAGTAGTTCTCTTAAGAACAAACAAACAAACAAAACAACAAAACCCCCAAAACAACACCTCCCCCCGCAAAGGAAGTACATCTCCTTGCCCACACTGGAGCACTGACTTATTATGCTGGCTTCCAGTTACCAGCGCTTGCCCAAACAGAAGAAAACTCAATGTTTCCCCTATAGGGAAGTGAACAGCCTGCCACCTAGAAGAAGCCTTTTCTCCTTGCTGCCCTGGGCGGGGTGCTGGGAGGCCCAAGAGCAGCCCATGGCCTCTGTCCCTGCCCCCTGGGGCATGCTATCCAGGGCAGGTGGAAGGTCCGGGGCTCTCCACAGCAGCTGGGGCTCCCTGGGCAGCTCTTAGTATGGCCTGGCTCTAGCTTCCGGCATGGCCAGAGGGCAGGGCCATAGGGGTGGGGGAGGGGAGGAAGAAGCAGAGCAGGGGTCAGGGCCCCATGGCAAAGGCGGCTAAGGCTCACCTCATCAGGGTCTGCGCTTAGCCACAGGAGAGCTTATCACCTCATCAGCTCCCTGCTGCGAAGCATAGCCCCCGCTGCTGCCGCTCTGCACCTGCCCGAGGCTACTTTGCCCATGTTAAAAAGTGGGGGGGGGGGGGAAATGTTCTTTGTGCCCAGGACCCCAATAAATCTTAATCTGCCTCTGGAAGTGCTATTATTCTCATTTTACATACGGGGAACTGAGGCACAGCGACCCAGATCCACAAAGGTATTTAAGCTCCTCACTTACATTGAAATCAATGTAAGTGAGGAGCCTAAATACCTTTGAGGATCTGGACCAGAGAAGCTGAGGCCCAGATCCACAAAGGGACTTAAGTGTAGTGATTCTGGGCATTGCAATGCCTAACATTCAGGCACCTAGATAATCACAGGAACAACATTGCAATCCACAAAACCTAAGGGAGATGCCTTGGTTCTTAGACAATGCATGGGGAGAGAGAGGCACCTAAGAATGGGATCCACAAAAGCCAGCATGCTAAGTGGAAAGCTGCTTAAGCTAGCCAATGGGAGATGATGAGGATGTATGTCCTAAGCCCCTCCCCTCTCATGGAGAGAGGTGCCTAAGTGCAGGCTGCAGGGAGGCACCTATGTCTGCTAGTGATCCATGAATGGGAACCCTTCTCCTGTAGTCGGGGGGCTTAGACAACTAAGTCATTTCTTGTGAGAACGAGTTAGATGCCTGCCTCAGTCCTCACAAAACAGCTGGAGGAGGAGCTGCTCACCTTAAAATTTTTAGTTTAGTGGTTAGAGCACTCACCTGGGATGCAGAAAACAGAGGTCCAATCTTCCCCTCTACCTGAGTGGGGTACAGAATTTGAACATGAGTCTCTCATCTTTTAGCAGCTTGCTCAAACCACCGATCTATGGGATAGTCTGACATAGGGAGTCCCTTAATTTTTCCTATTGAAGCTGTTCCACTTTGAATTAAATAAAGCATGATTAGGCCAGAGAGAAACAGAGTGAGACTGACTCTGCAGCCTGGTAGTTTGGGCCACCTATTTAGGAGGTGGGAGAGTCAGGCTCTAGTCCCCCTGCTCCAGTGCTTAATTTGCAATGAAAGAGGTGCTGGGGCTCAAGCAATATTTTACATTCACATCTGATTCAACAAGCCCAGAGGTGATGGGGCTATGAACTGTCAGGTGCCAGTGCTAAGCCCTGGAAAGCCCCGGCACAAATTAAGCACTGCCTTGCTCTAATGAAACTTTAATTATTTAGACACAATGGAAGGGCTTCAACAGGAGAGACCAGGGGAGCCCCTACATCAGAATATCCCATATCTCATTGGTTTGAGTATGCTCTTGAGAGGGATGAGAGCTCTAACTATTGGCTAAAAGTTTAAGGTGGGCAGTGGCATGACCGCTGGCCAGATTTTGAATATGAAGTTGTCCATCAGGTGGCCTCTGGATACACCTACCAGATTGGGTGCAACAGGTGAGACAGGCACTCTTTTGCTGCCTTTCTCCCCCAGCTCACAGATTGCTCTGGGAGATAGGCATCTGGACGCCTAGAGCGAAGCAGCAGTGCACATGCCCAGAGATAGAAATGCAGGTGCCAAGGAAGCTCGTGCAGTAAAAATTTAGGTGCTGAGTGAATTCAGCCACCTACATTGCTAGATTGCAGCTGAATGAGGGTTTTGTGGATCACAGTGGTGCCTAAAACTGGGCTGCCTAAGTCTGATATTTAAGTACCTAAGTCCCTTTGTGCCACGTCAGAATTGAAAACCTGCTACTGCTATGACCATAAATGGTACAACCTGTATTGGTCAACGCCGAGTGCTGGGCGGTGGTTAATTAATCCAGAAACCTCAGGAAGTACCAAGGGCTTCGGGCAGATGAGTGCCTGAGGAGGGCAGTAGGACCCTTGATGGAGGAAATGCCATCAAAAGGCTGATGAGCAAATTCACTCAGTGTTTTTGCGAATGACATCCACACAGGACAGATTGGTCCCTTCAGCTGTGGCTGATATCCAATTTGGGATTGGAGCCCCAAAAGACAGGCAAATGGAAGATCTCCTCTGCACTGGTAACTCCTGCAGAGGAGGTGGTTCCAAATGTATCAATGGGCATCCTTCCTTTGGTCCAAACCAGTGAAGTCGAGATGGGGACGCTGACTCATGGGCAAAGCAGTGCCTCCATATCAACCGCCCAGGCTATTGCAGCCACATCACATGGAGAGGACACTCCATCCTTGCTGGTAGCAGGGACACAACACAGAAGGCGGCAGTTGCGGGTTATAAGCTCTCACTTGATTGGTGTAGAGGAGGGTGCCATGGGTCATCTTCAATGGTGGGAGGAATTACTGCATTCCATTGGTCAGCCCACCCCCCACCAGAAAGCTGGGCAGCTCCCAGATAATTAGGTGCTTACCTGCCACAGCTGTCTGCCACATTGGGTGCATGGAGCTAGACCAAAATTTGAAAGACAGACGGAAACCTTGCACCTGGCAAAAATAAGAAACCAAGAACTTTCCAGCTTGGAAGCTAGAATGTCAGGACCATGTGTCCAGGATTGACAGACGATGATGACCTACAATACACAAGCAGCATATGGAAGTCAACTTTGATAGAGTGTGAGCTCTACAAACTCAGTGTTGACATTGCGGCACTTCAGGAAACAAGACTTGCAGATGATGGTTCTGTCCAAGAGGCCAATTGCACCTTCTTTTGGCAATTTAAAAGCAGCGAAGAAAATCGTCTGCAGAGTGTCAGTTTTGCTGTGAGAAACAAGAGGGTAAAGTTTCTAGAAACATCCATTGGGAAGTCAGAGTATTATCTCACTTAAACTTCAGATAACCATTGGCTCTGTGAACATCATTAGTGCATATGCACCAACACTCAATCTAGCCCCGAGGAGAAGAATATATTTTACAGCTCTTTGCATCAAGTCATCCAACTGAGCAACTTTTCCTCCTCAGTGACTTCAATGCAAGAGTCAGCGCAGACAACAACTCATGGTCAGATTGCCTAGGACATTTTGGCATTGGCAAGATGAATGAGAACGGCCAAGGACTTCTTGAATTCTGCGCCCAAAACCAAATGTGCATTACCAATTCATATTCTACAGGAAAAGATCGCCACAAAGTGTCATGGCGACATCCACGATTAGGCCACCGGCACCAATTAGACATTGTTATCATCAGGAGGAAAGACCTACCCTTAGTGCAGAACACTTGTATGTTTCACAGTGCTGATTGTGAAACTGACCACTCCTTGATTATTAACAAAGTGAAGATTACAGCCAAGAAACAACATAGAGCAAAACCTAGGAGCAAGCAGTACTATTAACACCAAAAACCAGAGTGACAGACTGACAATGTCCTGGACAAACCTTATGGAATTAAGATAAACTTCACCGAATTAAGTTAAACCTCATTGAATTAGGTTGATACCTTTGGGGTCTATGGTGTTAAAAATGCAGTTGCGTGTATGTTCTTGTGGAATTTCATGTAACTTCTCTAGGAGGAAGTGCGTGCTAATGTAATTGGTTTGGTTATCAGCCCTTTCAAGTCATCCCCTGGTGAGGTCTACATATACTAGTTCAAACTGGATTCTCCAGGGACCAACAGCTAGAAAAAGAGTTTTGAATAAATAGCCTGGTTTTAAACTGGCTCAGGGCCTTCTTCCTGATTCAGCAAACAGACAGGACCCCTGATCTATGGAGGGCCCAATCCTTAGGGAAGGGTTGGAAGGACTGGGCCTATTGAGGCCCCATAAGACTAAGTGCTTTTTCTGAGGTGAAGCTGTGATGAACTTGATACCACAAGGAAACTCCTTGGGAGTGGTGTTGATGGACTGCTTCTGCCGGAGCCCATGTTAGGGTCGAGGTGATGTCTGGTCTGCTTATTAGCAAGCGTGTATATCCTTTTATTGTTTTGAATATGTTTTCTCTGTAGTGCTTTTGCCTTAAGAATAAATTAGGCTTGCAAAAAAAGAGCTGTGTGATAACTATACCTGAGGGCAGTCACACTGTTAGTGTTAACCATCTCTGAAGAGAAAGTAAGCAGGCCTGCTTGGGAAAGCCTGTCTCTGCTAGAAATAACATAGTGAAGGCAGGAAACTGTTCAGCCTGGAGATAGGTGTCTCTCTCCCTTCTGACTGGGGGGGAGGGGGTCTATCTCCAGAGAGATGATGGCTGGGGGAGCTGGAAGCCTGAGGGTGGGTGCCCTAGCTGGCCCACTGAGGAGAAATACAGGTGCAGATGCCTTGAACTGTGATAGACAAAAGAGGTCATACACTGCAGTGCATGTTATAAGAGTTGACTGCTTTGCCTGCTGCCTACTAGAATATGGATTGAGTCCAGCAAATGGCTTTTACTTTGTAACTCTGGTTAGGCTCTGATAATGGTGCCAAAGAGGAAACATCAGTGATTTGAATTGACCAACCTCCCCCAGACCATTAGTGAGGGAGACATAAAGCCATTCTCCTCTCTAACTGGGAGAGCGAAGAACACTAGCCTTGAGGGTTCCTGAGGCCTTTTACTACTGAAAACTATAGTTGTTGCCTACATTATTTCCCACTCTTGCCACCACTGGCTCAGCTCTACCTGTTGTAGCAATTGCGGAAGTGTTAATGTGGGATGTTTTTTAGGAACACAAATCCCAGCGGATGCAAGGACTGTCAGCATATTTTAATCAGGGGCAGGAGAGCTAATTTTAATACATTTCAGATTAAAAAAAATATGTTATAAAACATATTTTGGGTCCAGGTTAAGGAATTACAGAGAGCTGGGTCCAGATAGATTTAAATACCTCTAAAGGCCATGATGAAACAACCAGTGTGTGCCATTGCTATTTCAGATGATAATATGAGAAGTTAGACCACCTACTGCTTGCACATTGGCACTGCTGTCAGGGCCGGCTCCAGGCACCAGCGTACCAAGCATGTGCTTGGGGCGGCACCTTAGGGGGGCGGCGCTCAGGGTTGTGCTTTTTTTTTTTTTTTTTTTAAACGTTGCATCCGACTGGGAGAGCGGGCCGGGGCCGGGCTGGCCGCCCGGGCCGCAGAGCTCCGGCCAGGAGAGCGGGGCCTGGGCTGGGCTGGCCGCCCTCCCAGCGGAGGTCCGGCCGGGAGAGCGGGGCCCAGGCCGGGCTGGCTGCCCTCCCAGCAGAGCTCCGGCCGGGAGAGTGGTGACCGGGCCGGGCTGGCCGCCGAGCTTCGGCCACGGAGCTCCGGGAGAGCGGGGGCCGGGCTGGCCGCCCTCCCTGCGGAGCTCCGGCAGGGAGAGGCGCTGGCAGGCGGGGAGGTAATTGTTGAGGTGCAACACTGGGGGTGGGCGTGTTTCAGTGGGGCGGCGCTTGGGGTTTGTTTGTTTTTTTGCTTGGGGCGGCCAAATAGTTAGAGCAGGCCCCGACTGCTGTAACCCAAATCCTGCAAAAAAAACCAAACAACAAAACCCAAACAGAGCTTAGTAAAGTAAGAACTCTGCTTTTGTATTGGTTTGTTTTTGAATAATGCAACTGTAGTTGACGTTTTACTGAGTGCAGGTGATGATGTTGGTATTCAGCAAAGCTGAGTTAGATGCACATGGGACTTAGTTTTTAGAAAGTTAAATTGACCTTATACTTATTTCACTACTGAACAAAACATACAAGGAAGTAGAAGAATGATGATTTTCTGTTCTGCACACTCTACCATGGGCTGAATTATGTTACAAAATGTCTTCATGTTCAAACACAATCATCAAGAGCTGAGTTAGATGACATGATAGTGGCCACAACAGCTGGCATCATGTAGAACAGGGCAAAGTATTGACAGGCTCCCATCAGCTAACTTGATTCTTATCAATCATATTCGGTCATGATAAAAATCCCTAGTGGAGACACAATAATGTAGCCGGGGGGGAGCAGGGGGAGCGGCTGCTCCCCCTGTGAGCAGAAGCGGCACCTTAAAAAGGAAGCGGTGCCTTCTAAAAAAAGGCGCCGCTTCTTTTTAAGTGCTGCTTCTTGCACTCACCCGGCGGCGCTCCGGGTCTTCGGCGGCATTTCAGCGGTGGGTCCACCGAAGTGCCGCCGAAGACCCAGAGCGCCGCCGGAGGCCGGGTGAGTACAGGGGGAGCCTGGGGAGGCGCCTTTTTATAGCGCCGCTCCCCCTGTGCCCCAGACCTGCCTACGCTACTGTGGAGACGAGCCCACAATTGTCATCTCATTTTGTTGTCATGTGTAGGTGGCACTAAGCACCACCAATTTCCCCCCCGAATCTGCCCATCGAGTACAGGAGACCCAGAACTGAGCCATTCGATCACTCCTCCAAGGATTTTAATTTGCTTGTTTTCCCCCTCTAAGAAAGGGGAGCTCAGACTGATTTACCTTCTCTATATGAAGGGACTGGATTTTTGTTTTCCCTTCACAAAGCTAGTACTGAATCAGACCATAATAATTCAGCTGGGTGTTAGTACTACAAGCAAGAGAGTGAAGGCCTGAGAACTCTGGTCTAGAGACATTGCAACTCCAGGTCAGAAACTTATGCCCAGGGATTGAACAAGGGGCAGAGCTCCCCCAGTAAATATCGATTTAATCCTTAAAATGGGTCTCCAGGCTTTGGAGAGTGGACCAGATCCTATTAACTGTCATGCAGCTCATAAGTTTTTCACAAAGATTTGCTGGTTTCATTTCCATGTTTGAACCCCAAACTAGGAGAGCTTTGCCTATTTGGGGGCTTCAATGCAAATGGTTCATATAACTCTATTTCCTGAATAATTGTTTCTTCCAAATCCTGGGACAAATTCCTCCCAAGTGCAGCTTCTTTGTAGTCAGTGGAGTTGTACCAGGGAAGAAGTCAGACCTTTTAAATTACAACAAAGTCCCATTGCAGAATGTTACAATTTATCTTTAATTTTCATTACAAAGTACTTTGAGATTTTCAAACAATTAAATCAATGGCCGCATTGCACATACAATTTAGGGCTTGAAAATGAATAGGATATTAATACAGACTACTAGAGATATGCAAGGGGGCCAAGTAACAGTTGCTATGGGAACCATAACTTTGAATTACATTACTTTTGTGCAGTTAAAATCTCAGTATTAATGTTGCATTATGGTTTCATGCTCTGAATGCAGAATTTATTTTAAAGATGTACCACTTGCCTTTTTGGTGATCATTTTGGTCAGAAAAGTGCTGTAGATGTGTATATTTTCAAACAGAAAGAAGCTTTTAATTGTCTTTGATTTTTTTCATAGTAAAATTTATTTTTCTACTTTCTTTCCCCTAGCAGCAGTAACCTTCCCAAAATGACCTTTATTGTTAACAGTAAGAATAACACATGACTTTCACGGTTGGTGGTCATTCAATGGCAGAGAATCATGTAAAATATTGATATAGAAGATGTCACCAGGTGACCAGATACTTTTTCTCGGTTTGCAAGTAAATGGTCAATCTTAGGAAGACATGCTGTATTGTTAGTTTTTGCTTATGCAAGGTTCTGGTAGAAACAGATTGTGGGTTGAGGGGGCTGTGTGAGCAGCAGAAGATCTTGTTTTCTGCCTTGGTATCTGACTGGAGTCAGTTTTTGAGGCAGTGTTGTTCTCTGGGAACCATGCATTGGGTGAGTTGAATTGTCTGAAAGAAAGGATTGCCTGTATATTGTTTCAGCTTCTCAGCCCCAGGACTGCATTTTACATGTAACCAAAATAAGTTACACTTAGAATATACCCAGACTCCACATCACTGATTTCTCCTCCACTGGGAAGCTGACCTGCAAAGCCTTAAATGTGCTACCGTTCAGCAGAAGGGTAATGCTGGCTTCAGATTGAGACATTGCTGTCAGAAGAAGAGGCAACCATATGATACGCTGATAGGCAACATAATCTAGTGCAGGGGACTGAAAGTTAGGAGACATTCTGGTTTTGGTTCTACTGACACGTTGAGTGACCTTTGGCAAGTAATTTCCTCTTTGCTTCCATTTCCCCATCTTTCTGTGTCTGTATAATATTTATGTATGTGACGGCACTGGGATTTTGAAAATGTGGGCTATCCCAATCTGTTGCCTACTCTTCCTTCTCTCGCAGCTGTAGTTCATAGTGAGTTGGATAGAGTTGTGGGACTGAATGGTCAGGTAGTGGCCATCCAATTGTCTGGGATTACAGTAGATGGCATGTTATGGTTTCCTAGGAGTGTGCTATTGGAGAGATGTAGGCCCTGCTGTTGGAAATCAACAGGTACAAAGTTATGTACTTTGCTCATATCAGGCATAGAGAGAGAAATAACCTTGAGAAAATTATGGAAAGAATCGTAGTGGGTCATTGTAGCAGGGACAGCTAGTGAGGAAATGGGTGGATGGGGGCGTGCAGCAGATCACTGATAGATCATCTGCTGAGTGCTCATGACTAGCGAGAATGCTTCTGAAAATTCTGCTGTGATGTCACCAATACTCAGCCAGGAATAAATGGATTTTACTTAGGATAGTGCTATGCTAAATTAAATGGTCATTTTGTATCTCTTAAACCCAATAAGGGTAGTCATTCCCCTTCCCTTTCTGTTACATAAGTATGTGTAATGAACATTAACGTACATAAATTGACCTTATGTGAGCACTGCCACATGTGGCGGGCTGAAAAAGTAGGGTAAGACTGCCCAAACTCTGCTGCTAGTGGTTGTGCTGACCCTACTGGCTAGAAGGGGATCAATCCCAAAGGAAAACCCAGGTTCTCCAGTGAGGTAGTGACTCTAAACACAGTATTGATTTACAAGCCAAGGCTCTTGGGTGGCCACTCTCTTGAAAAGATGTGGGAAGGATCAATACTGTGAGTGGAGAACTGTGGCTGGAACGGCGTGAACACAAAATACAAGCTGACAATTGAACAGGTGGGTAGAGAAGGACCATCTCACCACACCTGATTTCAGGAGATGTGGGCAGCTTAGCCATTCCCATTTCAAACAAGAGGGACTATCTGGACACCATATTGATGAGCTGCCAGTGGCACACTAAGTGAATATGCAGCTTATGGTACACCAACGTGCCTCAGCTGCTGTCTCTTATCTTCTGCTCTCTTGGGAGTCCACCAGTATTAATACCTCTTGGCTTGCACCTGCCAGATCCTTGATAAGCTTGTGGTCCCCTAAACCAGCCTGAGTTGCTCTCACCCAATCTGAAAATAGGCTGTCGATGCTGATCCTTCATGCCACTCCCATGATGCATCCTTTCCTGTGTGCTCCCTTCCTTTGTTACTTACACTCTCTGCACTCACCCAGCTCAACTCATTTGAAAATCTCATGCATACCTCACTCAAATCTCAATTCTGCCCTGGAACAAGCACTCATGCGTATTTCCTCACATACAAGCTATAGAAAACAGAGCCCTCTGTGTCAAAATCAAACGTATTATTGTTGACTGTAAGTAAGGTTTCATTCTGTAATATTAATGGATGCCGGAAGCTGGAATACACTCTTTTCCAGGCAAAGATGCAGTTTTCAAGGAGAATTCAGCATCTAAAAGTTCTCCAATCATAGTATGTAAAGTAAGTCAAAGGAGTCATTTCAAAGAGTATCTTTTGATCCAATATTCTTTTTCCCTGAAGGTCTGATCAAATTAACTGGTTGCATGAATTGTTATTCATTGTAGGAAGAGATGCTAAAAACTTCTGCCTATCAATTCATGCAGATATACAGCATAATCTAAAAAAGCATGTGCAGTAACTGACAGCAATGAATACCGAAACAGATGAAAATCATGAATAATTCAATAAAGTGAGAAAATCACAGCTGAGAGTTAGTTCACAGGTTGTCCTATTCGCACTTCCTATAAAGGAGAAGTATTAATTACAGCTGGAACTTTTCCTGTGAGCTTCCACTTAATTAGGGAAAAGCAAAGGATGATGGTGAGATCACAAGTGCCTAAGAGCAATTTTACTTTTGAAATCTTTAAATATAAAATCCAGTGACTGGGAAGGAAAACCCACTAAAATGACATCTCTGTAACTGAAAGGCAAATATTTGTTTTCTCTGAAGAATATAGTAAACTTGACAGAGAATGATTGGTTTGCCATTGAAGCTGAAATGCAAAACAGATGCTACTGTACAGACTAAACAGTCTGGTTAGCTCAACAAGGGCCTGGTGCAAAGGCAGCTAAAGTCCAATGTAAAGAGTCCCAGTAACTTCAGTGGATGACAGGTCATGCTACAGCCTTGCTCTTTGTGCTTTTCTTATTACTGGTGGTATTACAGAGAGGAAAGATCCACGTCATAATTCAGGTTGAAGCCAACTTCCATAATATAGTCCTATATTAGTCCCCCTATCACTTTGGCTTGGAAAATCAATTTGGCCAGAAAGTCATTCTATTAGGTTGTATAGAGCTTGAAGAGAATTTGTCAAATTGGTTTTGAATTGCAGGTTATCAAAAATTTACCCTGATTTGAATTTTTCATTTATGTGTAATTTTTCAGTCTCTCAAGCATACAAACAGCTACTCACTGTCCCTTCAAACTTTTCAAATAGTAAAATCTTCTTGAAAACATAGGTACCAGCTATAGCTGTGAACACAGGCTTCAAAATTAATCTTTTATTGTTGCTCTGGATAGGCTGGGGCCCAATCCTGCTCTTATTGATATCAGTGACAGTTTGGGGCTAGTTACTTCAGTGTTTTTAGGCTCTGGCACTGTGTGTGTGTGTGTGTGTGTGTGTGTGCGCGCGCGCACGCACATGTTCTTTGTCACCTGGTTGCAATTTAGGAACAGGTCAGAGAATTGACAACACTGCCTGCATCTCCCTCCTCTTCATCTTTGCCGGGAGCAGAAGTCATTAAGGAAGTGTTCTGGCATAGGTCTGTACCTGACAGAGACAAGTGCAAGTCTGGCATATCAGCCCAATCTCCTAGCCATCCTCTCCTCCATAAGAACTAGTCAGATTCAGAAACCCAGCTTTTAAATCAGAAAGGAAAATAAAATAAACAAAATGAGCTTGGAACTAGTGTCTTGTACAGTAATGGCCAAAGCTTTTGGAAACACCCACTGTACCTTTAATTAGGAAAGAGGTGCCAGATTCTGCAATCCTTACTCCTACAAGCAGTCCTTCTTTATTTATGTGAGTAGTTCCAATGGTTTCAATGGGACTTGTAAAATGAGGAGGGACAACTTGCCTGAGACAGGGGTGCAGGACTGAGTCCTGGCACTGTAGATTCGTTTGCTGGGAGATGCGATCAGTGATAGAATATGACGATCCAAAAAATGCTATAACTTACTTATTCAAGCCACTAGCAGAGAGATTTCCGTACAGTAATTGCTCTCAGTTGCACCCTACTTAATAGTGAAAGGGAACAAATCATTACTATTGTATAAAATTGTAGGCTGCTAAAATAAGGCTGGTGTGAATATCTTAGGGCCATATTGATACACTTAGTCATACAGAACAGTACCTTACTCCTAAACTACTCCCACTGAAGTCAATAAGACTGCTCACTCTCAGTCTGAGTAGAGTCTCACAATCTAGTCCCCAGAACCAGTACTAGACATAAGCAGCCGAAGCAAATACTTAAGGCCCCACGCAGCTCCAGGGACCCCCCTATTAATTATTAGTATGTGTTGGGGGGGATATTCTTGCTTTGGGACCCCAATGGGTTAGCACTGCCCTGCTAGTCCCTAATATTCTGGCACAAACTGAACTGAAAGGGACCCTTTTAGTGGGTTCCTTAATGAAAAAACAGAAAAATCTTCATTTTGGAAAGAGTAATTGTGCAACTCTCTTTTGAGGTGACTTTTATTAACCTGAAGTAAGAGCTGAAATGTAACCAAGGAAATAAATAAGATGGTGACTAATAAGAACACGATAGATGGTTGGAACAGGGTCTTGCTGCTCAGCCCACCAGTGTCCGCTGCAAAGAACAAAGATATTGCCTTTGGCAGATGACAAATTGAAACTATTGTGACGCTCTGTACCTCGGGGAAACACCCTACACCCCCATGTTCATCTTTATAAAATGATTATGTGGTATCCAATGCAAAGTTTGTCATGTTGGGTGTCTTCGGAAGGTTCATGATGCACTGAGCATGGTTGTCATAGTGATATTATAGTAATTGTTACAGTAATGTTATAGTAAGGTTATAGGTTATAATTTCATGTATATAGTTATGAGGCTGAAAATGTGTCCTCATGGCTTAAAATAAGTCCAGGCAAAAACTCTCCAAGAGCAGTTCACACCTCATCAGGGCAGGTATGGAACAAACCCAGCCCAGCCTCACTGGAACACTGGCCTAGGCAGCAACAAAATAATCTGTTGGACTCTTGAGGGAGTCACCCCCCTTCCTTTGGTCAGTTTGGGACTGCAATGAGGTAATGCTCACCTGACTCTGAAGTGGGGGGCAAAGCCAAGAGGGAAGAAAGGACATGATAAAAGGGAGAGACATTTGCCATGCTCTTCCTCTCTCTTCCACCTCCATCTACAGACACCACACCAAGCAACTGAAGCATTGATCAAAGGGGAGAGCCTGACTGAAGAGCAGCCAGCCTGTGGTGAGAAGCATCTAAGTTTGTAAGGTCATTGAAAGTCTTAAGATCAACTTAGAATGCATTTTACTTTTATTTCATTTGACAAAATCTGACTTATGTTTTGACTTATAATCACTTAAACAGATTTATTAACTATAAAGATAGATTTTGTTTATTCTACCTGAAGCAGTGCATTTGGTTTGAAGCGTGTCAGAGACTCCCCTTGGGATAACAAGCCTGATACATATCAATTTCTTTGTTAAATCGATGAACTCATATAAGCTTAAAGCGTCCAGCGGGCATAACTGGACACTGCAAGATGGCGGTTCTTAGCGTTGTGTCTGGGACTGGAGATATTGGCTAGTGTCATTCAGTTGCAAAATCCAAGGAGCAGCTTACTTGCCAGAAGCTGTGTATGAACAGCCCAAGAGTGGGGATTCTCACAGCAGAGCAGGGTAAGGCTGGCTCCCAGAGTCAAGGATTGGAGTAACGTAGCAGATCACCAGTCCAGATAACAGCAGAGGGGAACGTCACAACTATGAATGGTGGAACTGAGGTAGGCAAAGGGGTCAATCATGCTGGAGCGCCAGTTTATGAAGAAGCTGTAGATAATCTTCAGTGGTTTCAGACTGAGGCTTCTTTTAACATTTTTTTTTTCAGCCACTAGCTGAAGATTAATTAAAGAGTCGTTCTTATAATACAGTTTCCATTTCCTGATATGCAATCTTGACTGTACTTGGCCTAAATGGTACAAGTTAGCCATTTAATACAAGAGATTTTGCCCATAAAATGTACTTTTCACAAGCACTTGTTAACCAAATGAGCTACTTCACAGACATAGAAAAGCACCTGATTGACACACACTGTGCAGTCAAGGAAAGACTCATCCTGGGAAGCTTTCAGTAATATGGCACTGAATACTGCGCTGTAGAAAGTTCAAGGAACAGAAATAGGCTTCATTAGATGAATACAGAGCACCTCAATCATTGCGATGAAAAGAACAGCTCAAGATATGTAGATGGAGTGATGATTTTTTCTTGTTCACATAACATTGCTGGCATTTGTGTTCTAGGCTTCAGAGGTATTGCCTCCATACTGTAACAGGAAAACAAGCTTTAAAAGGCTGACACCGAGATACTGCCCACGAAGGCTCTTTGGATATTGCCCTACCTCCCTCCACTGCTCTCACAACCACTCTCAATAGACCTCTTCTCCAACTGACCTTGCTTGTGCTTATTCACATGTTAATGCTCGAAAGAGCTGCTGTGCTGCCTCCAGCTTAGTTACAGCAATGTACTGCCTCCTTCACTAATGTGTGTCATTGTGTATGTGCTGTCAGTGAACAGGCTATGACTCACTGCTGTGAAGAGAATAGAAGTGGCACTCTAATATTATGGTGCACTGAGCTCACGCCCGGAGTTATCTTTTTAATTAAAATTCAGCACCTAATGATTGTTAACATTATTATTCATTTTCAGTTCTAATTACCTAAGCATCTCCACAGCCATGATTTTTTTTTTATTTGGCTCTTCCATATATTCATAGATCTTTGTCTAAATTCTAATTCTGAGAATATCAAAGATGTGTAAATATATATATTTATAATCCTTTCTGAGCACAAATAAGTTAATGCTCTGTAAACCCAAAGGGAATGCCGCCTAGCAAGATATGTAGGATAGGATCTGTTTCAGTATGGTTTTCAACCAGTGAATCTGCACTTTCACTTTAGTAGAGAAAGAGAAGCTGTTATTTTGGAAAAACAACTAACATGAGCAAATGAATGCTGCAAACACTCTTCTAGAGGTTGTCATTTTCTGGATACAAACTAAAAAAACAACAAATATTGCTGACTGTAATTCACTTTAAAGTCAGTTGCTCCAGTTAGCTTTTATTTCTGTATACAAATCTGGTACATTTACTTAGTGTAGCTGAAATTTAGATGATTGGACAACATCTCCCCTAATTAGCCCCTTTCAAAATTAATTATCTTCTGCAAAATAAATCACTACAGTTTCCTTAGTTACAATACATCGAATGGTTTACAGTTTAAAAAAAACATTAGTTTATGCTACCAGGATTCTCTTGAGTTATAGGGAGAAAAAGGACAACATTACAAAATAATTTTACTGTGTTATTATCTGCTAGATATGCATCTTATTTAGCAGTTAGCGCTTTAGCTTTTTTGCACTCCCCCCAGTCATTGTTTGACCTCTTAGCCAGCCTCTGGTTTTTCCATCTTAAGTTTGAGAGCTAGTGACAAATTAAAAAGAATCTGAAAATGCCATTTCAGTCATTTTAAATTTGAAAATTAATGGAAATTTTTTTGTATAGCTAGACCCTTTATACCTCTTAGATATGCTGGAAATGTTAACATGTCCCATTTTTCCTACCCTCCAAGAACCTGATCAGTAGCTTTTCCATCTCTGCATCTGGGATCTTTAGAGATTTCCCTCCACCCTGTCATTTTGCAGTAGTCATTTAAGTACAGTTTCCTCCCACTCTTTTGATTAGAAGTACATGAAACATTCCAATATCCATGTACAGAGTTACAGTAATAACCTTTCCAAGTTCTCTTCCTCCTCCTGTAAAACACAATTGATGTTACTCTGTGAAATGCCTGGCAGATGTGTCAGCTTTGTCACACATCTTGTCTATTTTGAACCATTACCTCCATGATTAATCAAAAAGAGGCCCAGAGCAGAAAACAGCAAGGGAGACCAGTCTTCCAGTGTTCTCTTGTTAGTCATAAAGACATACATTTTTTTTCTTTGGATGGAAATCAATGCAATTGGCTTAGCTGTAATTCCTTGGATATATAAAAATATTATTTTAAACAGTGGGCAGTTCATCTAAGCCACTTGCATGGATTTTAGAAACTCCATCCAAAGAAAAAAATGTATGTTCTTATGACTGACCAGAGGACTGGTGGGGTTACAGCAAGAAAAAGGGCTTAGGGTTCTAATCATGGCTTTGGTTATGCCAGGATTTTCAGATGTGGTCTATGACTTTTGGTGCCTCATTTTGAGACACCTTGAGCCTGATTTTTCAGAAGTGCTGAGCACCTGCATGTCCCATTGATATGGATTATGTGGTTGGCCTCTTAACACCAGGCTCTACTTGCCTCAAGCTAGCCATCCAAAACCAGAGATTATTTTAGATAGGAT
The DNA here is from genome assembly GCA_037349315.1 of Chelydra serpentina. Taxonomy (NCBI): domain Eukaryota; kingdom Metazoa; phylum Chordata; order Testudines; family Chelydridae; genus Chelydra; species Chelydra serpentina. The sequence continues at coordinate 130,103,910 of JBAIAC010000004.1, forward strand.
GACACTATTTTCGTAAAGGGAAAATGGGACAGCCCCAGGCTGGCCTGATCCCGATCCCTCCTCGTCCCCCCCTCCCCCCCCATGTGGGGCTGGCCCAAGCACTCCCTGCCTCTCACTGGTGCAGGGCTGGGCTGAGGTCCCCTCGTGCCTGGAGCCGACCTGAGCCCCTGCCCCCCATGCACAGGGCCGCCCGAGTCCTCCCACTGCCCCCTTCCTCCCTTGCGTGGGGCTGGTCCTCCAAGCCCCCCCACTGCCTGCTTGTGAGTGGGACTAGTCCTCCAAGCCCCCCCACTGCAAGCTCGCACATGGCGCTTTCTGAGGCCCCCCCCACTAACCCTCTTGTGCGGTGCCACCTGAGGCTCCCCTCTTCATCCATGCACGCAGTGTGGACTGGTGAGCCTGAGCCACTCTCCCTAGCCCTCCTCCCAGTGCAGCGCTGGCGTTGCCTCTCCCTCCTCCCTCCCCGCGCTGGGCACGTTCCTCCTCCATCAGTTGGCAAGAGCAAATGGGACAAATGCCCAGTTTTGCCAAAAAAGTTGGGATGGCCGGGACAGGACCTAAAAAAGGGACTGTCCTGGCCAAAACTGAACATATGGTCACCCTAATTTTAGAAAAATTGGATTTAAACCTCTCTGTACCACCTTTACCCATCTATAAAATGAGTATGACAATCCTAACCTCATAGAGGTGTTGTGTGTCTTTAATGTACAGGTAGTCCTCTTCAGATTTGGAGTTATTGTTGGACTGTTTAAGGTAGAAACATTGTTATGGTCTGCAGTGTGAACAGCCTCAAACCATGTGCACATATCTTTTCAGAACATGGGGGGAATTGGGGAAATGCTCCTCTCAGGAAATATGTGATTTTTAATGAAAATGTATTCATGGTATGTACTATGTATTCACTGTATGTAGACATTCTACAGAAGCTTATACATGACGGGTGTCAAAAGATGTCCTTAAGGTCTAAAAGGACACCTGTGTTTGATTTTCTCTGGCTCCAACGATGTTCTCTGTATGAGTATTATTATAACTCCCCCTACTTACAGATGTCTACAGCCTCTACCCTTCAAATCACTTCCCAGTGCACAGAGTGAAAAAGAAGTCGTCTTCAGTGGTTTCTGCTGGCTGCACTGATTTGCAACCCATGTGAAACCTCTTGGTTATTTTTTTAGAGCCCCGAACCAACATTCTACTGTTGAGGACTCTAGATTCAATTCCATGAAGCAGAGGTGAAAAACAGCAAAACATTTTTAGGCTAATAGTACAAAGGACCAGAGGAAGTGAAAGCCATTTGGGACCTTGGAGGGGATACAGAGGGAAGAGAGGGTATTTTGGGTATGGAACTGAAGAAAGTGCAGGGAGCAGAAGCCATCCAGAAGATTATATCCAGAGGAAACATGGCAGTGAAGGGAGTGGATTGAGGGAGTCTGATCCATTATTATAAAAAAGACAGGTACATAATTGTCCACCTTGGGTATTTTACATCTTCCTGGCCACCATCAGAGACGGGACACTGGACTAGATTGATCATTAGTCTGAGCCAGTATGACAGTGCATATTGTACATTCTTCTGTTCCTGTTTTGAAATCAGGCTTATAATTCCTTCTCAGAATTTTGGTACTCACAAAAGCAAACCTAACTTTGTTCTGATGCTTTATTAGATCACCAGAGCCCATCAAAGGGATTATACTGCCATAGTTCAGATACTATTATTTTATGCAGTACCAGCTGAAGGCCTTGGTGGAGCCCTAACCGTAACTAAGAGTATGAAGCAGAATAGGCCTTGGCAGAACCACTTAGGTGGTACCTGAACACACCAACCCCTTATAAAGATAAGGAGGGGATGACAGAGTAACGGATGAGAAGGTTTTAACTAGCAGGTACAAAATAACAAAGCATATAGAATGTAATACATAACTTAATTGTATCAATGTATATAAGGAGAGTGGAAGGAGGGGCATCTTTGTATTGATCTAGGGGACAGCATCATGTTATGTTGACTGAGCTGGTACCTTGTCACAGGCATACATGTGTTAGTGTACCTGTAGCCTTCTTTACCAAACCGAGCCTGTAATCTTCCTTTACGAATAACATAGAGGTCTGCTGTATCAGCAAGCTGCACTCTCTGCTGTGGCCGAGCTCCTGAAACTAGCTTTATTAGCTACCTAATTTGAAAAAAATGCTTTAAAATAATAGTAGACCTAGTAAATTATAAATTACAATGAAAATGTTTAGATAACACATCCCAGATAATATCTAGTACATTCATATTTTCCTCATTAAGCAATCACTAATACCTGGCCACTTAATTTAAAAATGTTAACCCTGTGTAATGGAGCCTAAAAAATGGCTGGGTCTGATTACCATCAGTAGCAATGGTTTGTTCTTAGTGATTCACCCACATCCAATGCAGTCATTTCTGTGGTCACATTCATATTGTTAAATGATCTTCCTTACACATATTAGTCAGGGTTTTCTTTATTCAGTGCAGTATGGTTTTACTTTAAAAAAAACAACAAAAAACTAAAAACAACCCTATTAGTATGTGTCTTTGTGAGCAAAGGTGACCACTAAGCAAATCCCTACTCACTTCTTATGATAAGAAAAGAAAGCAAAGTTAGCAGTTAAGGTAATGAGCAATACTATTACTCTCATTAAAATCTGCTGCAGTGTAATTTAAACAGCCTTAACAAAATGGCTGCTATTTCATTTTTTTGGTAAATATAATATGGTGCCTTTTGTATCGCTTAAAAAGAACTAAAGTTGACAAAATCAATTTTCTGCACTTGTGGCATATAGAATACAGTGGTGTTTGAAAAGTGCTGACTGTAAATGAGAGAAGTTTTTAAGTATCTGATCTCCTGTGTGCTTTTCTTGTCATATACAGCACTGCATTTTTGAGACTTCTATTAAAATACCAATACTAGTAAAAAGCTTTTCATTTCAGAGTATATACAGTGTTGATATATATAAAATAAGGTAAAAGACAAGTGTCTTTTTTGTGGAAAGAAGCTGAAAAAAGTCCCTACTTTCCAATGGTGAAAATATCTCACTTCATGGCACTTTGCCAGAGATGTAGGGTAATGGCTGGGACAACAGTCATCCTTCACCCACATAAGCCTCCTAGTCCTTCTGATATTTTAGAAAAATGTATGAATGTGATTAATAAGGGAGAAGGCATTGTGTCCTTAGATTCCTGTAGATAGATGTCAGTACATGCCGATAAATATTTGCCTGAAACCATCATTCAGAGAAGGTCAGCTCTTTCGCTCTGGCTTCAGGGGAGGAGCCACTAGACCCAACCAACTAATCACAGGGACTACCAATGAAAAAACAAGGATGGCAGTGAAGGCACAGGGATAAAATCAGGGATCCAGTAGCAGACACTAAGCAGAGAACCCCAGACAGTGCCCACTGCTCCTCAGAGGCATTCAGAGAGGCAGTGGGACCAGAGTGGAATATGGACTGGCCCACTGTGGTTCCTTGCCCTCCTAGGGTGGTAGGATGTCCCACCACTTGGAGTCAGGGCATGACACAAGGGTGAGGAAATGAACAATGTGGAGCACAAGCACATACAGATGTTTCCTAGGCACAGTTTGGAGATGTCACGCAGCCAGCTCAATTACGTGCCAGGAGTGGCCGGAGAGACTCACGGGCAAGGGCCCAATGGCAAGGTTCAGAGGCCAGGTGTGATGGGTGGGCAGGGAGCACCCTCCCTCAGGACTCCATTGGAAGGGCAGTTGAGCAAGCAGCCCTGGTTTGGCTGTGCATTTGCCTCACGGGTTCAAACAAAACAAAGGTTCACCTAAATTGTCACTAAAAACTCAAACTAAACCCAAATTAATTCTTCAAGAGTTTTTTTTTAAAAAAAGGGTGTGTGTGTGTGTGACCTTAACCTTATTTTGACGAGAGATGGAGCTTGGAGACCAAGGGCTAGATTTGATATGGCTCCTTTGTGCCAAATAGAGGATGTGCCGGGGCACATTATGGACCAAAGAGTAAGAGCATTTTGGCCTCTCATCTTTGACTGCAAAATGGCCTCTTGTAGGAAAATTATCAACCCCCAAACTTTTCCCAAACTTATGACAATTATATTATTTAATATGCAATTATTAAGTAACAAAATATTGATTCATTGTTCTTATTGTAATGTAACTAATAGAAATGTTAGGAAATGTCTAGATGCCTTCATAACAGAAAGCTATTTTTACAAAACTGGAAAAGCTTTTGCCAGCTACATATTGATCACTCACTACATGTCATCCTTAGCATGTATATATTTGAGGGGATTTATTCTTTCAAACATAACAGGATGGAACCTTTCCTTGCTATTGGAAGCTTAGCAAATACTTTAGTTTAAATTAATAGTGAATGTTTGGTAGCGTACACACAGCATGAAATAACTTCAGAGATATATACCTCCTTATAACATGCGTGATTTTGCTTTAAATTATAAAGGTATCCTTATCTGTAAACAGTAATGACCTTTCCAAGCAGCACCCAGTCTTTAAGGATCCTTATAATAATGGTTCAGATTGAGATGCCAGATGGAAACAGCATTAATCATGGTGCTCTACAATCTTCCCAGGACAACGACTAGAGGCCAGCCTGATATTAATATCCATGCTGCTATTACTGGATCTGTCTGCAGTAGAACTGGTTTCATTGAAAATTTGATTTTTTTTTTCATTGGGGGAACCACAAAAATGTTAAACAAAAATTTTGGTGGAGTGTGAGGAGGTACAGGCTGTAGTCAGCAATATGCTCTACATCTCATTTTTAACAAACCCAGACAGAGCTGTCTCCCAGTGCCTGGCAGAAGCAGGGATCTGGATGAAAGCCAGCTGGCTCAGTCCAGGAAAACAGAAATGATTCTGCTTGGAAGAGGAAAGCAGAGTGAAGACTATCAAAGGCAAAGTCTGCTCCATCAGTTGAAGGTGTCTACCCTTCTATCATTAAAGTAGTTTGCAACTAGGGTGACCAGATGAGAAGACCCGAAAATCGGGACTTCCCACCAAAAAAAACCAAAAAACGGAAGAGGCTCTTCAGCAAAAGTTGTTGAGCGAAAAAAAAAAAAAAAAGCATCTGCCTCCGGAATCCTCGGGCGCGGAATCCTCCTCCGTCGGAAACGGAAGAGCCTCCACCGGAAGCTGTGGAGCAAAAAAAAAAACAAAAAACCAAGAACACTGAAAATCGGGACAAAAGGCGTCCCGACCGACCATCAGTCGGGACGCGGGACACATGCTCAAAAATCGGGACGGTCCCGATTTTATCGGGACGTCTGGTCACCCTATTTGCAACAGTGAAGTTTATTGGACTACCCACTGCTCCTGGGTCACCAAGACTACAGTAGTGGATAGCAATGCCTTCTTTCATCGCTCATTTGCCAGAAGGTTGGGAAAATTCCTTTTAGATGTAGAGTCCTGATGTTAAAATCCACGTCTGTTACCTCAAGACTGGTACTGCAATTCCATTGTACAGTATCTGAGGCTAACCTTGACAGCCATTCAGAAGTTTCATCTGGTATAGCATGTGACTGCCCACCTTTTAGGCTTAACTTTAAGCACATGCTTAAGTGATTTTCTGAACAGGAATCCTTTCTGAACCGAGGCTTTGGTAGGCTGCATTCTTCTGAATGGTGGTTGCTCCAATGTCCAAGTATGGTGTTGGGGCACATTGCCACCTCTTTTCGGATGAGAAATTTAAAAATCAAGATGCTGATCACTTGTCCAGTGGCAGTGTTTTTGCAAGACTTAGGGGTGGCATTCTGGCCACATTACTATTTGGGTAACTGTTGTGTGTTAGCTGCTGTCGCTCTCCAAAGGAGGCTGCTCTTTGGGACTGAGTGAAGTGATTCCTGATTGTAAAGCACTTAGGGCTCCTTCAGAATGAAAGAGTTATTATTATTATTATTGCAGACATTGTTGTAAAGAAAATGGACATAAAATGCTGCAGACAAAATTGAGGTTGAACTAGGACTTTGTTCTAGACACTTTTCATTGACGATTTTATCTTGTTTGAACTTAGAAGTGCTATAGTGGATTATAGTGGATCATATAAACCTCTTTAAGGCCTGATCCTAGTCCCAATGATATCAATGGCAAAACTTGACTTTAATTAATGAAAGTAGGATCAGGCCTTAATGACTGTCAGGTAGCAAAACTCTCTTTGGCTAAAGAAATGACTTTCACTGAGGTGACTGTAAATGTAATATTGCTTATAAAGCATTGGCTCACCGTGGGGAGATAGGCAGGCATTGGCAATAAGAAAACTTGAATCTTTCCTGCCTGCTGGAAAATGTGGTATACTCACTAATTTAGTGCTGTTGTTAGAAATTACAGTGCCCCTGGTAGCTCTGTTTTGGACAGATATACATAGTGAGTGTTTCAATAGTCAGCACGCGCACAGGTCTAGTTAAAGCAAAGGTTCTGCAAATAGAGGGTCCATCAGCCCTCCCATAGGTTCCCTTTGTGGACTTTTCTGTAAATTGTCCCTTCATGGACAAGGAGGTTGGCAAACTATGGTATTGGAGGCAAGTCCGATATCACCCAACACCACAGAGCCTAGAGGCCCACAGGAGGATTCTCCTTCTCTTCCTCCAACGGATCTGACAGAGAAGGAACTGTCGCCAGATGGATAGCCTCAGCATTTCCAGTGCACCATGCACCCCCGCTCCTATGTTAGCAGCATGGCTTTTGCAGAAACTGCACTGTCATTGGGTAGAACCCTTCTTTTAAGCTTTTTAATTGAGATTACCCAGACGAGGTTAATACAGTGCCATATATTTTATATTCAGATTCAATACCGATTGTAACTTAAGATTACTTCTACTCTTAGTTTATAGAGCAGGGTGTGACGGGTTGGGGCCACAGAGACCTGCTTGGTGCTGCCACCTGGTGTGCCAAGGCTACTTCTGCCCCTGCTTCCAGGCCTTTTCCAGCTTGGGACTCCCGAATCCTGTCTGTTTTGAGTCAGATTCCACTGATCTGCTGCAAACACAGACCCAGGTCCGAACCGAGTCCACTCACCACTGTAAGGCCCCTGGAAGCGCTCTTGCCTTTGACACCCAGCTGCTCAACTCCAAGGAGGTTCAAACCCTTAATAAATCCGTTTTACCCTGTATAAAGCTTATACAGGGTAAACTCATAAATAGTTCGCCTTCTATTTCAAAGATAGAAAGATATGCACAACTGTTCGCTTTCCCAAGGCACCAACTCGTACTCAAGGAAACTTAATAAGTAAAAAGTGATTTTAATAAGTACAGAAAATAGGATTTAAGTGAGTTCAATTAGTGACAGACAGACCAAAGCAAGTTACTTAGTAAAATAAAATAAAACACGCACGTCTATGTCTATTCAAAGTTAACACAGATAAAAGCCTCACCAGATTCGGATATTTTCCTTTTTACAGGCTGTAGAATTAGCCTGGGTCCAGCAGCCGCTCACACCCCCTAGTGTCTTTGTCCTTTGTTCAGTTCCCCTCAGGAATGTCCTTGGGGGGGTGGAGAGCCTCTCCCTTTAGCCAGCTGAAGACAAAATGGAAGGGTCTTGCAAGGGCTTTTATAGCCTTTCTTCCTTTCCCTGCGTAGGATCCAGTTGCCCTGGAGTTTTGGGATCACATGGGCAAGTCACCTGTCCATGCGCCCTAACCAGTCTAACCAGTTGCATTCCAGCCCCGGCCCCAATGTGGATTGGGGTCTGCAACGTCTTTTGTCTGTCAAGTGCTCGCATTTAACAGGCACATTCTTTGATCCAAAGATGATCCCATGCACTTACAAAGGCTATGTACAAAACCAGCAAATATAAAACCAATCTTCATAACTCCAACTACAACAATGATACATGCATACAAACAGGAGGAGTAAATTCAGTAGGTCATAACTTTCACAGAGATATGTTACATGGCACATGTAGCATAAAACATATTTTAGTTACATATATACATTTATAAGCATCTCCCCATAAAGTTTTATGGGGAACACCGTCACACAGGGTTTTTCTGATAATAATATTGGAAAGTCTGTATGAGACTTTGTAGCTTACATCCAGATTCCTAATTAAGAAACAACCTCCCTTTTCAAAATAATCTGGAAATCATCAAAAATACCATTTTGATTCTCACAAATATTGTATGAGCAACAGTGAAATTTTATCAATCTTGTGCTCTTTTCCAAAATAATCATGTCGGAAACTACTTAAAAGCTCAGAGAACCAGAAGGATTGAAGCTTAACATTGTTACCTAGCAGATAAAATCACAGCACTTTTGTTTCACTTGTGTACAGTCAGAGAAGTAAATGCCCCTCCAATAACTAATGAGGGATACGCACAAATAACCACATTATTTTTCTAAACTCTCTGTCTATTGGATTAGTTATGCACCCAAGTAACTTTACTTATGTGAGTAGTTCGAGAGAACATGGTGCATATGTGTTTGCAGAATCTGGCTTCTAGGCAGTTATCAAACAGGGATCACCATGCAGAAGTCCACGTTGTTATCAACAAGAATACTCTAGCCTTATATACTCATTGGTACTGTAGCCCTTACTCAGATAAAACTCCTCTGATTTTGTTCCTTCATTGTGAGTCTCAAAACAAATGTACCCACACTTGCCATACTAACCTAAAGAGATGGACCAAAGTTTTCAAGCCTGGATGCCTAAAGTTAGGGTCCCATTTATTAGGTGTCTAAAATGAATTAAAGAGTTTAACTCTAGTCACCCTTGTACAAATATTTTGGCCATAAAGAACACATCTCTTCACAGAAGAACAGTAAGTTTCAAAGAAAAGGTGAGGGTTTAATTCAAACATGGCCTCCATTTGCAGGAACCGAATAAACTGTACTCACAATTTTGCATCTGCAGTGAATTGTCAGGAAAAACCACAACTGAGTTGCTTTTACAAAATTGTGCCTACAAAAATGGAGGACCAGTCTGAATATTGGTTCCTGAATTCCAATAATTAGAGCTATTGGGAAGAGTAATCTAGTTAGAGGGGTAGATTGATTTATTTTTAGATTTTAAGATTTTAAAAATAAAGACACCTATCCAAATCTTTAGGTGACCAACTATAATTACAGGTTTCAGAGTAGTAGCCGTGTTAGTCTGTGTCAGCAAAAAGAAAACAAGAAAAATACCTGTGGCACCTTAGAGACTAACAAATTTATTTCGGCATAAGCTTTATTTATAAACTATAATTAATAATCTTAGAATCATGTCAGGGATGGTCTAGATAATACTTAGTCCTGCCCTGCATTCAAGGCATATCCTGCTCTTAAAAATCTCCAGTGATGGAGATTCCATACCTCCCTAGGCAATTTATTCCAGTGCTTAACCACCCTGACAGGAAGTTTTTCCTAATGTCCAATTTAAACCGACCTTGCTGCAATTTAAGCCCATTGCTTCTTGTCCTATCCTCAAAGGTTAACAAGAACAATTTTTCATCCTCCTCCTTGTAACAACCTTTTATGTACTTTGAAAACTGTTATCATATCCCCCCCTCAGTCTTCTATTCTTTTCTCCATACTAAACAAACCCAATTTTTCAGTCTTTCTTCATAGGTCACATTTTCTAGACTTTTAGTAATTTTTATTGCTCTCCTCAGGACTCTAATTTGTCCACATCATTCCTGAAATGTGCCCAGAACCAGACACAATACTCCAGTTGAGGCCGTATCAGGGCAGAGTAGAGGGGAAGAATTACTTCTCGTGTCTTGCTTACAACACTCCCGCTAATACATCCCAGAATGATTGCTCTTTTATTTTGATCCACTATGACCTTCCAGATCTCTTTCTGCAGTACTCCTTCTTAGGCAGTCATTTCCCATTTCATATGTGTGCAACTGATTGTTCTTTCCTAAGTGGAGTACTTTGCATTTGTCCTTATTGAATTTTATTCTATTTACTTCAGACCATTTCTCCAGTTTGTCCAGATCATTTTGAATTTTAATCCTATCCTCTAAAACACTTGCAACCCCTCCCAGCAAACTTTATAAGTGTGCTCTCTATGCCATTATCTAAATCATTGATGAAGATGTTGAACAGACCCAGACCCAGACCAGATTCCTGTGGGACCCCACTTGATATGCCCTTCCAGCATGACTGGTAACCACTGATAACTACTCTCTGGGAACGGTTTTCCAACCAGTTATACACTCGCCTTATAGTAGCTCCATCTAAATTGTATTTCCCCAGTTTGTTTGTGAGAAGATAATGTGAGACTGTATCAAAAGCCTTACTAAAGTCAAGATATACCAAATCTACCACTTCCCCCCTATTCAAATATCTTGTTACCCTGTCAAAGAAAACTATTAGGTTGGTTTGACATTATTTGTTCTTTAAAAATCCATGCTGATTGTTACTTATCACCTTATTATTTTCTAGGTATTTGCAAATTGATTGCTTAATTATTTACTCCATTATCTTTCCGGGTACTGAAGTTAAGATGACTGGTCTGTAATTCCCCAGGATGTCCTTATTCCCTTTTTTATAGATTGGCACTATATTTTCCCTTTTCCAGTCCTCTGGAATCTCTCCTGTCTTCCATGATTTTTTGAAGATAATCGCTAATGACTCAGATACCTCCTCAGTCAGCACCTTGAGAATTCTAGGATGTATTTCATCAGGCCCTGGTAACTTGAAGACATCTAAATTGTCTAAGGCTTGTCTCTATTACAGGGCAAATTTGATCTAAGCTACACAATTTGAGTTACGTTAATTGTGTAATTCAAATTGACGTAGCTTAGATATTTCCTATCTTTCCTATTCAGTGGGATTGTTTGCTCTTATGCCCTTAATAATGTCTCCTTGAAAAACTGCCAACTCTCTTGAACTAATTTTCCTCTTAGACTTCCTTCCCATGGGATCTTACCTACCAACTCCCTGAATTTGCTAAAGTCTGCCTTCTTGAAATACATTATCTTTATTGTGCTGTTTTCCTTCCTACCATTCCTTAGAGTCATGAACTCTATCATTTCATGATCACTTTCACCCAAGCTGCCTTCCACTTTCAAATTTTCAACCAATTCCCCCCTATTTGTCAAAATCAAATCTAGAACAGCCTCTCCCTTAGCAGCTTTCTCCACCATCTTAAATAAATACATTCCAAGAACTTGTTGGATAATCTGTGCTCTGGCTGTGTTATTTTCCCAACAGATGTCTGGGTAGTTGAAGTCCTCCATCACCACCATGTCCCTTGCATTGGATGATTTTGTTAGTTGTTTAAAAAAAAACCTCATCCCCCTCTTCTTTCTGGTAAGGTGGTCTGTAATAGATTCCTACCATGACATCGCCCTTGTTTACCCTTTTTATCCTTAATGCAATAAATAAAAACCCAGAAGTATTAAAGTAATCACTTCAGCAGGAACTCAGTCAGACAGCCACATATAGATACTCCTGAAGGATATATGAAGATGTAAAATAAGATATATTGTTCATCCTCTAAAGACCTGTAAAATCTGCTTTCAAATGGTATATGGCTCCCATTTCTAGTCTTCATGGATAGCAAGATACTGTACCAGCTATATAAATCCATTACTGCTGCAAGATTGAACGTTGTCTGGCCCAATCTATAGACCAGTGTTACTTTGGATGGCAAAGAGTGGAGAATTCTGCATTTGGGTAGGAAAAAGCATTCTCAGGCAGGTTGAATTTTTTTTAAACTGTGTGATTGAAGGTAAAGGGTTTGTGCTGCAGAGTTTATGAAATGCTAGAGTAAGACCCAATGGAGATGAACCAGTGGGCAGATGCTTTTAAAGGGACATAGTAAAAGCCATTGTTGACGTATATGGATGGTACATTCATATGATGACTGGCATTTATTATATACTTTTTTCATGTGTGTGTAAATATATATGGAGTTAGACACAGGCTACTGTTCCAGGTGTACATGTAATGTAAAATATATAATAACATTTAACATATTAATGGTTCATCCGGTACAGTATCCTGTATCCAGAGTGAGCTAGTGCTGAATACTTCAGAAGGAAGATGTCAACTCCAGTTAGCTGTGCAGTGCTGTACCATGGGGAAAAATTCTACCTGACCACAGTTGGTGATCGATGTATGTCATTAAACATGGACTAATGTAGTTTACAGTTACCAGACAAAACATTCAATATTTCAGTTATTTTGCCATTTAGTTCAGTACAGCCACTTACATAATGTTAAACAAATACATTGTTCTCAGTTGTCTGTGTAACAAAAATGCTTTTGGTTTGTTTTTTACAAAATATTTATAAAGAAACCTCTGAGTTAATGAAAGGCAATGGATACAGCTATGAAATAATGATTAAGACTATGATACAAAATCTAAACCTTTTGACAAGTTTCTTTAAACCCTAACCCTAAAAACCCTAACACATTTTAATAGGTTGTTTTTTTAAAATTTATACAATAGACAAATCCTTTGTGGGAAAGAAGTTTTTGCATTGTAATTCTCCATTCATCTTACTCTGTACTCCCACTCAGGCATTCATTAAACTTTTATAGCCATTCAAACTAACCTCTAAACATCCCAAGCCCAGAGTGGCTTAAATACAGCCTCAGGCTATATTTGGCCCAAATCCACCAGAATGGCTCTATGCCTAATCTTCTGTTCCAGCTATTGACTGTTCTCAACCCCTTTTTCCTCCACTTTTATCACCCCTTATCCTATGTGAGTTTACTGAGTTTGTCCCATTTCAGTTTTGTCCATTGATGCAACTGATTTTTTTTGTTTATGTTCTGTTTTCCTGTAGTCAACTTTACTAGTTATTTCAATAGTAATGTTTTCAAGCAACTTGTTGCATCTAGACAGTTAGACTTCAGTTTGGCCCTTTGACTTGTGGTTCCATGTGGCCTGTGATCAACAGATCGGTTGTGACACATGACTAAACATGTAGCCGACCTTTGAAGCTAGATGTTGTAGTTATCTTCAAAGGGGTTGCAAATCCTATTTATTTTGAATTATGCACTCTAAAAATGTATGCTAGCATCCAGACAGGAACAGATACAAACCTTCAGAAGAGAGGAAGTTCTGAGCTAAGACTGCTATTGCATGCTTAAAGGCATGTGGGATCCAAGGGTTGGGTCCAATACATCAACCTGGTGTATGACCACAAGGGGGAGCTTAGCCAGTGCTGAAACAATTTATATTTTTAAAAAAATATTTAAACCTTCCATTTATCTGAATGAGTCTTATGGTAATGAAATGTTATACCGGGGTTAGGGATCTTAAATAAATCTTTGAGACCTGAATTCAGTTTGAGTCAAGGGTGAGATAAGGTAAGTAGTTTTAAATGCAGATATGAAATGAAACAACCAGTTAACAAACCCTTAATTGGCAGATACTCTACATCACTTTAATATAGTTAACTGTAAATATATATATATTATATAACTATTATTATTTCAGCATAAGTTTATTCAATCATTAACACTCTTTTGTTATTCAGCCCAAGTAAAGCTGCACTGCTAATAGCTGACAATAATATTGCTGGTGGTCAGCGTACATTATTCGTGATGAAAAACTTTTCTGCTCTATTCTTTACTGAATGTCATTAGCCCTACCATCTCTTTTACACTGATCTTTTTACCAATAGTACCTTTAGAGCCAAAAAACCTTCAGATTTACTGTTTTGCAGTTATAGACTAACTACAAGAAGTGTCAAATGATTCCAAATTATGTTTTTAATATGATACAGCAAAATCTTAAACATTATCATCAATATTAGTTGTATGTATTATCTTTCAATCTGTGCTTAGCAAAATTTGGAGAAAAGAAGAGTGAGTATTGGGAGACCTATTGGCCAAAAGCTATTGGCAGCCGCATTTAAAAAACTTGTTATTGAATCCTATTTCCTAATTAAGAACAGAACATTAAATTTACACAGTAAGTGTCCTGAAGCATAAACAGCTGATTATTTTGATCTGCTCTGTTTGGAGTGGCGGGGAAATCAGATGGTGTACCTAGAAAATTCAATATTTATGACAGTGTGGGCATTAATTCTGGAATCTGACACACTGCAGTTTTGATATATTACGAAGGCAGTTTGTATAAATCTGGCAGTTGACACAGCAAGTTAATGAAGAAAGCAAATGTATAATATTTTGCTTACTTCTGGTAAGTTGCATGAAGTTATAAATAGCAGAATGTGGAGGGATATTTTCCTCTCTTGTCCTCATTCATTTTTGTAAAGATTAATGATGAAGGATTTAACAGAGCCTCATTAAGTGCCAAAAGGAATGACATATATGTTAACATCCCTTTGGGATCTGTGGCTTTGACTCCAAGAAATTAATTTATAACTCATTTTAATATGTTTGAGACTTCTTAATGCTTTTTCTTGCATGTTACAAGAAGGATACTAGATATAAAATCTTGCAAAGAAATACAATAAATATCAAGCTGTTCCCTACATCCTATAGTACAGATGCTGTGGTTCTTTTCTTCTCTCGTTTCTTCTGTCACTTTCATCTTGCTTAAAATACACAGCAACAGGCTTTGCCAATTCGGGTATACAATGCCCTCTTGATTGTAGCATATAATTAAAACTGGATTTCTATTGTTTCTCCACACTAATTTATAAAGGATTTATTTGAATTTGAGGAGGGAAAAAGCCATCTGACTTCTATGGCTTTGTGTGGGCTACTGCAACACAGAAACTAGTTGTGTGTTTTTTTAACTGAATCAAGTCTAAAATTAACGTTTCTTACTCACTATCATATTCTGCCTTATGTGAAGAAGGTCACAAAATTATACAGCGACACCTCCCCCCTAAACACTGCAGTATCATAATTGTACATTGTACTATTTGGGTCCATTCCTGAGGATACCGTAGCACTTTTTTAATTAGAAGCAGAAACTTTTTTTTCCATTCCAGTTTTTGTGACTTTAATTAAAAAACAAAACAACATAACGACTGCCACATTCAGTATATGCAGGAGACATATTTTATAATAAAACCCTGACTGTCTTTCCTAGAGTGTGCAGGAGCTATATGTATATAAGAACTGAAGACATTTTGTGCTGGGTCAACATCACCACCACAATGCATTTATACAGTGTCCTTCACCAGATCCACAAGGGTGTTTTACAATAAAACTCATTAAAAATGATCAATATTTAAGAACTGTTAAAAGCAGTCACAAATGTATTTAGCTGATGTAGTTCTAAATGGTGAAACAGACTGGGCAGTTTTAAAGTAGAGATAGAAAGTAAGTTTAACAATCGACCAGCATAATTAGAAAAAGCTCTGGCTCTCAATAGCACAAGGTTATAAGTAGGACAAACTAAGTAGCCATCTGATTCTGACCTCAGTCAGCAGCTGCAAAACACATGCTAGTAAGCAGTTGGTCAGGTAAACTGGTCTATAGCAATTAAAGGTCAAATCCTCATCTCAATCCACAGCCTGAGTAAAACAGATCGTCTGGAGGTAGAAATGAAGAAGTCCTCTCTCTCAGGTTGAGGAGCAGTGATGGAGCTTCACTGTGGCTACCTATGCAACTTCCCCGGTCCTGATCTCAAAAAGCTCCTGCAGAACACAACTCTTGCGCACAGTGTTGTGGACCTGCCTCCCACAGTTTGTCCTGCCCCAACACACACCCAAACAGTGTGTTTCACTATACAGTGAAACGGCAGCACCAGGTTACTGCATTCAAGGCCTTCTATGGTTGAGAGATCCATGGGATTTACCCCTAAGTGTCTTGTAGGTTAATAAAATAATGTCTAAATCCATAAGAAATTTTACAGGAAGCAAATGTACAAGTTTGGAAGTGGGAGTAATACGATGGGCCGAAAATAAACATCAGGGGACAAAAATTGTCGGCTGAGGCTGAGATCCATTCAGTGTTCTTAGGCAGCACTAAGCTGCCAATGGTCACCAAGGAGCCATCTACCATTCGGAGAAATCTGGGGAGTGATGTGCTCCAATGCCCCCTATGCTGAGCTGCAGTGGGGGAGTGGTGTAGGAGTTAAGCATGATGACTCTGCCCATTGGGAGCTCCCCCACATTGGGAGAAATCGTCTTCTCAGGAGATGAGGAGGGGTTTCTGTCTTTACACCACCAGAGCCCCAGGATGGGTTTTTTGCTTAATGCAAAGATGGGTTAGATTAGGAAGCCTCTTATTAGTTGGTATCTACAGACACTGGATAAATACATATTTAAATTTCAGCACTTGCAACAGTTAATTATGGCACTACTTCAGTGTCCCAGAGCATGCAACGATGTCAGTCTCTCATTAGTGAAATATGCTGAAATGAGCCTAGAGTCTCATCCCTCTGTATTTTTGGTACTACCAGGGCCGGCTCCAGGCACCAGCCTACCAAGCACGTGCTTCGGGCGGCACCTGGAGGGGGGCGGCACTCAAGGTTTTTAGGTTTTTTTGTTAACAAAAAAACAAACAACTTTCTCTGGCGCCCCTGCTGGGGCAGCGGGGCCGCCAGCGTGCTCCGCTCCCCGCCGGCATGCTCCGTTCCCCGCCGGCACCCCGGCCGGGGCAGCGGGGCCACTGGCGTGCTCCGCTCCCGGCCGGGGCAGCGGGGCGGCCGGCGTTCCGCGCTCCCCACTGGCAGGGGGAGCAGGGCGGCGGGCCTGCCGCCCTCCCCGCTGCAGGCATTTTGGCGGGGCGGCATTGTTGGGGGGGTGTGTGTTTTGGCCGGCAGTGGGGGGGGAGGGCGGCGCTTCTGGGGTTTTTTATTTTTTGCTTGGAGCGGCCAAAAAGCTAGGGCCGGCCCTGGGTACTACGGTGTGATTCCAAAGTGCATCACATTCAAGGGGCAGTATTAATTCCTTTGATAGCATCCCACATAGGGCAGCAACTTTTATTTCCCAGAAGGCAAGCCAGTATGCCAGCCCTGTTCATGTCCTTTGTAAACACCCAGCTTCAGAGCTCATTCTTATTTAGCCTTCATCTCATTATAGGGCCTAAAAACAAATAATAGAAAAGTAACACCGGTTCATTACAGTTGTAAAACATAACCCTTTGCCACCTGGAAGAGACAAACAGAGAATGAATCTTCTAGAGTATAAAGAAAATAAGAGAGAAAGAAATACTTGTGGCACCTTAGAGACTAACAAATTTATTTCAGCATAAGCTTTCGTGGGTTAGAACCCACTTCATCGGATTCTAGAGTATAATCATTCTGAATGGCAGAAAGTAAATCCCAAAGAATTATGAGTGAATGTCCATATTTGGGTCCTCCTTTACAGTAACAGCACACATGCTAACCTCAACTTCAATACAGGCATGAAATACAATACAAATATGAAAAATATTTAAAAAAAAAAAGCCTTCTGAACTTTTGAAAATGCCTTAGGCCAGTGGTTCTCAACCAAGGGTATGCGGACCACGGGCGTATGCAGATGTCTTCCAGGGGTACATCAACTCATCTAGATATTTGCCTAGTTTTAAAACAGGCTATATAAAAAGCATTAGCGAAGTCAGTAGAAACTAAAATTTCATAGACAATGACTTGTTTATGCTGCTCTCTATACTATACACTGAAATGTAAGTACAATATTTATATTCCAATGGATTTCTTTTATAATTATATGGTAAAAATGAGAAGATAAGCAGTTTTTCAGTAATAGAGTGTGTGACACTTTTGTATTTTTATGTCTGATTTTGTAAGCAAGCGGTTTTTAAGTGAGGTGAAATTTGGGGGTACATAAGACAAATCAGACTCTGGAAAGGGGTACAGTAGCCTAGAAAGGTTGAGAGCCACTGCCTTTAGGTGCATGTTGTCAAACCTTGGGCAGGTTATTTTCAGCTCCTTATAGTTTTCCACATACGGTACAGCTATAAATAACTGTGCGACCTACAGTTTTCAGGCATACAAAATCGTCTCATTTTTTACAGAGGTTTCATCCCAAACACATGCTACTATCAGACGGGAATTCAGTGTGGAAAAGCTGAGATACTTTTGGGGAAGATTTGAAAAGACAGCTTTTTGCAGGCCTGTTATCAAGCAGTTCTGACTGCTGTATCCTGCAGTGTGACTGACAGTTTGTGTATGGCAGGGAGCACATGGAGTGGGAAAGGTGACACAGGAGTCCGATTTATCAATTTCAGTATATGTACACGTGTGTCTCCTCTGCAAACAGTGGGAAGTGGATTTATACTTGATGTGTAAGTGGCTACATTTGCAGAGTGTTTCTACTTGCAAAGTGAATATATAAAAATGTACCCCCTTTCTAGACAAATCAACTCCCTATGTGTATTCAGTCCTGCTCCTTTTCGTGACAAGCAGAAGTTTTAATATAGTGAGAGAGAACGCATGTGTGTGCACACTGTCCAGAAACCACCACTTCCATTTAATGAGAAAATTCAGTTTAGAAATGTTGTTTTCATTCTGCATTGGACAGAAAATGAGACTTTGAGAGCGCAAGAGAGAAATTCCTACCCTAGAATAGTCATCAGCCCAGTAGCACTCACTTGGGAGGTGAGGCCGAAGCTCAAGTCCCTGCACTTCCTGATTCTCTTTTGTTTTGACCCGTAATTCCATCCTGGATCGAAGAAACTTTCCCAACCAAATTGTCATGGAAACATATTTAGATTTTGATAAAATAGTATTTTTCAATAGAAAAACGTTTGTCAATTTTTAACTCCTCCTAGTCCTGCAGAATAAACAAAGCTGAGAGTGAGCAGGGTTTTAATCCTTTTTTGAGTGTCAGCAGTAGAACTGTTTACTAAGTTCTAGAGCTGGTCAAAAGTGGCATTTTTTTTTATTCTGCAAAAATTTTGAGCTTTTGGTGAAAAATCAAAACCCAAAATCAAAATACATCGATTCTGAAATGCTGCTGCAGTGTTAGAGTGTCTCTTGCTTCGATTCTCCTCTGTACAGCAGGTTCCCTGATCATGCTACATTTTCCGTGACGTACTATAGGTGATGAGAGGCAGTACTGCGGAGATTAAATCTTATTGGGGAATCTGGCATTTCAGAATCAAAATGGTTTTTTGATTTAGAATCATAGAATCATAGAATCTCAGGGTTGGAAGGGACCTCAGGAGGTCATCTAGTCCAACCCCCTGCTCAAAGCAGGACCAACCCCAACTAGATCATCCCAGCCAGGGCTTTGTCAAATCTGACCTTAAAAACCTCCAAGGAAGGAGATTCCACCACCTCCCTAGGTAACCCATTCCAGTGCTTCACCACCCTACTAGTGAAAACGTT
Source organism: Chelydra serpentina (assembly GCA_037349315.1). Lineage (NCBI taxonomy): Eukaryota > Metazoa > Chordata > Testudines > Chelydridae > Chelydra > Chelydra serpentina. The sequence goes on from JBAIAC010000004.1 coordinate 130,123,058, forward strand.
TTTCCTAATATCCAACCTAAACCTCCCCCTCTGCAACTTGAGACCATTACTCCTTGTTCTGTCATCTTCTACCACTGAGAACAGTCTAGATCCAGCCCCTTTGGAACCCCCTTTTAGGTAGTTGAAAGCAGCTATCAAATCCCCCCTCACTCTTCTCTTCTGCAGGCTAAACAATCCCAGTTCCCTCAGCCTCTCCTCATAAGTCTTGTGCTCCAGCCCCCTAATCATTTTTGTTGCCCTCTGTTGGACTCTTTCCAATTTATCCACATCCTTCTTGTAGTGTGGGGCCCAAAACTGGACACAGTACTCCAAATGAGGCCTCACCAGTGCCGAATAGAGGGGAATAATCACATCCCTCGATCTGCTGGAAATGCCCCTACTTATACAGCCCAAAATGCCGTTAGCCTTCTTGGCAACAAGGGCACACTGTTGACTCATATTCAGCTTTTCGTCCACTGTAACCCCTAGGTCCTTTTCTGCAGAACTGCTGCCCAGCCATTCAGTCCCTAGTCTGTAGCAGTGCATGGGATTCTTCCGTCCTAAGTGCAGGACTCTGCACTTGTCCTTGTTGAACCTCATCAGATTTCTTTTGGCCCAATCCTCTAATTTGTCTAGGTCCCTCTGTATCCTGTCCCTACCCTCCAGCATATCAACCACTCCTCTCAGTTTAGTGTCATCTGCAAACTTGCTAAGGGTGCAGTCCACACCCTCCTCCAGGTCGTTGATGAAGATATTGAACAAAACCGGCCCCAGCACCGACCCTTGGGGCACTCCACTTGATACCGGCTGCCAACTAGACATGGAGCCATTGATCACTACCCATTGAGCACGACCATCCAGCCAGTTTTCTATCCACCTTACCGTCCATTCATCCAGCCCATACTTCTTTAACTTGCTGGCAAGAACACTGTGGGAGACTGTATCAAAAGCTTTGCTAAAGTCAAGAAATAGCACATCCACTGCTTTCCCCTCATCCACAGAGCCAGTTATCTCATCATAGAAGGCAATTAGGTTAGTCAGGCATGACTTGCCCTTGGTGAATCCATGCTGACTGTTCCTGATCACTTTCCCCTCCTTTAAGTGGTTCAGAATTGATTCCTTGAGGACCTGTTCCATGATTTTTCCAGGGACTGAGGTGAGACTGACTGGCCTGTAGTTCCCCGGATCTTCCTTCTTCCCTTTTTTAAAGATTGGCACTACATTAGCTTTTTTCCAGTCATCCGGGACCTCCCCCGATTGCCATGATTTGTCAAAGATAATGGCCAATGGCTCTGCAATCACATCGGCCAACTCCTTTAGCACCCTCGGATGCAGTGCATCCGGCCCCATGGACTTGTGTTCGTCCAGCTTTTCTAAATAGTCCCGAACTACTTCTTTCTCCACAGAGGGCTGGTCACCTCCTCCCCATACCGTGCTGCGGAGTGCAGCCGTCTGGGAGCTGCCCTTGTCTGTGAAGACAGAGGCAAAAAAAGCATTGAGTACACTAGCTTTCTCCACATCCTCTGTCACAAGGTTCCCTCCCTCATTCAGCAAGGGGCCCACACTTTCCTTGACCTTCTTCTTGTTGCTCACATACCTGAAGAAACCCTTCTTGTTACTCCTAACATCTCCGGCTAGCTGGAACTCCAAGTGTGATTTGGCCTTCCTAATTTCACTCCTGCATGCCTGAACAATATTTTTATACTCCTCCCTGGTCATTTGTCCAATCTTCCACTTCTTGTAAGCTGCTTTTTTGTGTTTAAGACGAGCAAGGATTTCACTGTTAAGCCAAGCTGGTCGCCTGCCATATTTACTTTTCTTTCTACACATCGGGATGGTTTGTTCCTGCAACCTCAATAAGGTTTCTTTAAAATACAGCCAGCTTTCCTCGACTCCTTTCCCCCTCATGTTATTCTCCCAGGGGACCTTGCCCATCAGTTCCCTGAGGGAGTCAAAGTCTGCTTTTCTGAAGTCCAGGCTCTGTATTCTACTGCTCTCCTTTCTTCCTTGTGTCAGGATCCTGAACTCGACCATCTCATGGTCACTGCCTCCCAGGTTCCCATCCACTATTGCTTCCTCTACTATTTCTTCCCTGTTTGTGAGCAGCAGGTCAAGAAGAGCTTTTCCCCTAGTTGGTTCCTCCAGCACTTGCACCAGGAAATTGTCCCCTACACTTTCCAAAAACTTCCTGGATTGTCTGTGGACCGCTGTATTGCTCTCCCAGCAGATGTCGGGGTGATTAAAGTCACCCATGAGAACCAGGGCCTGTGATCTAGTAACTTCTGTTAGTTGCTGGAAGAAAGCCTCGTCCACCTCATCCCCCTGGTCTGGTGGTCTGTAGCAGACTCCCACCACGACATTACCCTTGTTGCTCACACTTCTCAATTTAATCCAGAGACTCTCAGGTTTTTCTGCAGTTTCATACTGGAGCTCTGAGCAGTCATACTGCTCTCTTACATACAACGCAACTCCCCCACCTTTTCTGCCCTGCCTATCCTTCCTGAACAGTTTATATCCATCCATGACAGTACTCCAATCGTGTGAGTTATCCCACCAAGTCTCTGTTATTCCAATTACGTCATAATTCCTTGACTGTGCCCGGACTTCCAGTTCTCCCTGCTTGTTCCCCAGGCTTCTTGCATTTGTGTATAGGCATTTAAGATAACTCACCGATGGTCCTGCTGTCCCAGTATGGGGCAGGAGCCCTCCCCTCTTGCACTCACTTACTTGTGCTTCCTCCCGGTATCCCACTTCCCCACTTACCTCGGGGCTTTGGTCTCCTTCCCCCGGTGAACCTAGTTTAAAGCCCTCCTCACTAGGTTGGGCAGCCTGCTTCCAAAGATGCTCTTCCCTCTCTTCGTCAGGTGGAGCCCGTCTCTGCCTAGCACTCCATTTTCAGCATTCCATTTCAGTGTTCAGTTTTTTTGATGAAAATGGAAATTTTCTGCAGAAAGCCGACTTTTTAAAAAACGTGTTTAATCAAAAACCTAATTTTTTGTTGGAAAAACAGTTTTTTAACTGAAAATTTGACTAGTTCCAGTCAGCTCTGCAAACCTATTGAAGAGAGGGAGGATGGTCGTTTGATTAAGTCACTGGACTGGGACTTATGAGACATGAATTTTATTCCACAAACTTTCCCTTTGAGTCATTTACTTATTCTCACTGTGTTTCTGCCACACTTATTCATATTGAGTATGCCAATGCCCTCCAATGGGATTGCTCATGTGGGTAAATTACTACTTACTGTCATTCATGCATGTGAATAACCATTCATTTAAGGAGGCTTCAACGCTACCCACATGTCAGGAATCAGGCCCTGCAGCAAAGCCAGTCTCCAAACAACCTAATGAGCACAGCTGGTCTGTTGTAGGCAGCCTGATTGGCTACACCGCCTGATTGGCTGGAAGACTCAGCAACCAGCTGTTAGGCCCAGCATTAGCAGTAGTTTGGTGGCTGCTCGAAGCATTTGCCCATCGCTGTGATAGCTTCCATGTATGCTTGTTCCCAACCTTGCTCCTGTGTTGTTCAAGCCCTGCTTCTGCCTTGGACCCAGGCGTCTCTCGCTGCAGGTAATCCAGTCCTGACTCAGCTCTGATTCCTGACTTCAGGCTTTGGCTCTGACCCTTGGCTCTGGCCCCTGGCCCAGGACCCTGGGCTTCAATCCCTGGCTTTCTACTTCTGCTCGACAAATGAGGCCTGACTCCTGCTTTGACTACGAGGCACAACTGCCCACATCCTGGTCACTGACACTACATCCCCTAGCCCTACAGAGTGGGGAAGGGATAGGAATCCCAGTCATATTGTGCAATCTCCTTGTATGGTCTGCACCATGGATCCACCCTTGTGGTCCTCTCTTAATTCCCACCCCACTCTGTGCAGTGGCTCATTATCCCAAGAAGAAGGAAACTCAGGCACGCACTTGTTCAATGCTGGTCATGCCCAAGTGCCCAGTGTCGTTAGTGTTCATTGTTTAGTGTTTATTGAAGCCAGTCAGTGGAGGTACCTCATGGATGAATCTGGCCCATTGTATCCCAAAGGGGCTGTAACCCTGGGATCTTGGTACATTCCCTTTTTTAATCTATTGGCTACAGAAAGATAGATAACATCTGGAGAAGTGTTCCTGTTGAACTCTAACAGCTCTAAACTTAAAGATATAGGTCATATAATAGCCATAAAACAGTTACTTTGATTTTTAAATTAACTGATTTCTTTGTATTCCATGTAATTAGTTTGTTATGCACTAGCAATTTATGGGGTTTGTTAAAGCACAAATAAAACAAGACTAAAATGAGAAGCCAGAAGAATAAACAGCAAGAAATCATATACTCTCTGATCCAACAAAATCTATTTTACACCCTGGAAGTAGTTTCTTTATGCTTTTGTGTTATCATTTGCATACTTGCCATATCACATTGCATATAGACACTCTCCTAAAAAAAATGAACAAATATCTAAGCACTAATCTGTCCTGAATGCATGAGTCCAAGTTTCTGCCAAATTTCTAGCCATCAAGCGCAGAAAGAATTGCAAAGATGACTTTAGTTTATAACTAAATATAAAGACTCTTGAGGCCACTGCTTTGCTGTTCAGTAGGAACAAGATCAGATTCATGATTAATGCATAACACAGTCATTCATTATGAATCACTCTGGTCCTGATCCAAAGATGGTAGAAATCAATAGAAAGACAGCCATTGACTTTCAATGGACTTTGGATCAAACCCACTTTGCAGAAAAAATGCATTCTGTGAGTGAAAAAACTGAACATTACATTTGCATCATTTATTCACCAGCTGCTAAAAAGTAAATCACTTCACAAATGATGTACCAGAAAGGAAGGCTATTGTTATGTATATGAATGTGTACTTCTGCTTTCATGATTGTTCCTCTTTGTTTTTATTAAAAGCATGGATGTGAATCTTTTGAAAGTGGTTTGTCATTCACTCTCTAATACAGTAGATGATATACTTTAACTGCTCTTTTATGTGACACTATTGATGTTATCTAAATTATATTGAGGACCTCAGTGGCGACAACTGTGCTTCTTGTTCCCATAATTTTGGCAATGTCCTTGCTAAAAGAAAAGTTAATACAGCGTGCAGCACTTTTAACAAACATTTGATTAAACCTAGTTTTATCATTGAACCTTTATAGATTGCAAGCATTTACGGCCTTATTCAAAGCCCATTTAAGTCATTTGAAACTTTCCCATTAACTTAAATGGTTTTTGGATCAGGCAATTACAATAACACACTTGCAATTTGAAAAATAGTTGCAATATTTGCATTTATCTGCATTGATATGGAGAATTTTGAGGAGGTGACAAAATACTTTTCACTTACATGCACTGTTTAACAAAAGTCTTCAAAGAGCTTTACAAATAATTTACTAAGCTATAAAATACCTTTGTGCTATACAGTACATGAATATTTCCATTTTACAGATAAGTGAGTTAATGCTCAGAGAGAATCGGAGGAGTCCCAAATTCACACCGAGCATCATTGGGAGAGCCGAGACTAGAAACCAGAAGTTCATCTGGTCTAATTCATAGAATCATAGAATCTCAGGGTTGGAAGGGACCTCAGGAGGTCATCTAGTCCAACCCCCTGCTCAAAGCAGGACCAACCCCAACTAGATCATCCCAGCGAGCCTGACCTTAAAAACCTCTAAGGAAGGAGATTCCACCACCTCCCTAGGTAACCCATTCCAGTGCTTCACCACCCTACTAGTGAAAACGTTTTTCCTAATATCCAACCTAAACCTCCCCCTCTGCAACTTGAGACCATTACTCCTTGTTCTGTCATCTTCTACCACTGAGAACAGTCTAGATCCAGCCCCTTTGGAACCCCATTTTAGGTAGTTGAAAGCAGCTATCAAATCCCCCCTCACTCTTCTCTTCTGCAGGCTAAACAATCCCAGTTCCCTCAGCCTCTCCTCATAAGTCTTATGCTCCAGCCCCCTAATCATTTTTGTTGCCCTCCGTTGGACTCTTTCCAATTTATCCACATCCTTCTTGTAGTGTGGGGCCCAAAACTGGACACAGTACTCCAAATGAGGCCTCACCAGTGCCGAATAGAGGGGAATAATCACATCCCTCGATCTGCTGGAAATGCCCCTACTTATACAGCCCAAAATGCCGTTAGCCTTCTTGGCAACAAGGGCACACTGTTGACTCATATTCAGCTTTTCGTCCACTGTAACCCCTAGGTCCTTTTCTGCAGAACTGCTGCCCAGCCATTCGGTCCCTAGTCTGTAGCAGTGCATGGGATTCTTCCGTCCTAAGTGCAGGACTCTGCACTTGTCCTTGTTGAACCTCATCAGATTTCTTTTGGCCCAATCCTCTAATTTGTCTAGGTCCCTCTGTATCCTGTCCCTACCCTCCAGCGTATCAACCACTCCTCTCAGTTTAGTGTCATCTGCAAACTTGCTAAGGGTGCAGTCCACACCATCCTCCAGGTCGTTGATGAAGATATTGAACAAAACCGGCCCCAGCACCGACCCTTGGGGCACTCCACTTGATACCGGCTGCCAACTAGACATGGAGCCATTGATCACTACCCATTGAGCACGACCATCCAGCCAGTTTTCTATCCACCTTACCGTCCATTCATCCAGCCCATACTTCTTTAACTTGCTGGCAAGAACACTGTGGGAGACTGTATCAAAAGCTTTGCTAAAGTCAAGAAATAGCACATCCACTGCTTTCCCCTCATCCACAGAGCCAGTTATCTCATCATAGAAGGCAATTAGGTTAGTCAGGCATGACTTGCCCTTGGTGAATCCATGCTGACTGTTCCTGATCACTTTCCCCTCCTTTAAGTGGTTCAGAATTGATTCCTTGAGGACCTGTTCCATGATTTTTCCAGGGATTGAGGTGAGACTGACTGGCCTGTAGTTCCCCAGATCTTCCTTCTTCCCTTTTTTAAAGATGGGCACTAGACAACAACCTCTTTCTTGACAGTGTTATATCATTCTGGTGCTGAGTTGTTTGAGAAACCTACATAGAAGGTTTTCTATCTGTATTATTTGATAATTATCTGTGATTTTAAAAAAATATTAGTAATTCATGTGATTTTTATGTTTGAAAAATATATAATGAGAGGGCTGAAAAGACTAGTTTTAAAAATGGTAAAAAAAATTCAGTATTCAAATATATCGATATTTTGATTTAAAATGTTAGTCATCAGGTGCTGAGACAGATGTAGAAGAGGAAACATGCAACCTTGTATTGTATATACAAACCTAAATTTTTAAACAGTCCATGATAAATACCACTTGACTGAAGGTTTCTGCCCACATTACAGTATGTGTTAGGAGAAATGCAGTGCAACAAATAAAAAAGATGATAAATAACTTAACAAACGTGATGTACCTGCACTAGAGCTTTGTCACACTTAGTAGAAATATTAAGTGAAATCCCATGTATGGTGGGTCAGCACTTGAATCTGTGATGTTCCTAATTTATATGAATGACTCCAAGGAAAGCACTAACTGCGAACTGGTTCAACTTGCTGACAGCACAGAAACAAGAGGACTAATGAGCTTCAGGTAGAATGCAAAGAGATTTAAAGCAGACATATAACCAGGCTGACACATATCCCCTGTCATTTAACACTTACAAATTGGAAATGATAAAAATACTGGTCCACAGAAAATTGCAAGTACTGTATAAAATGGGTTCAAATGAAAACTGGAAGGTTTTGTGACAGACCTTGCAGTAGAATACACAATATGTCTTTAAAAAAAAAAAAAGTTCTATGCCTTCTCCCTCCCACCTAAAAGCATTAGCTTTTCCTGAGCTCAAACTAGAGCATCTTGGATTCACTAGAATGCAAACCAACAATCCGATGTCTGATAGACTGAAATAATCTATTCTTAACTTATGTGCACAACATAGTGAGATGAGGCAATGATATTCAAATGAGGTCTGTGGTTTATTAGATGAATTTAATTATTTCTGGTTTGTTTTTTGCCCTACGGGCTACTTTTTGGTGGAAGAAATTCAATATTAGTACTTGGATGACTTGCAATATACAAACAACACTGCTGAGAGCATACCAAAAGCTATGTTCAATTATAGCTCAGCTAAGACAGTAAGGACAATGAGGTTACATCTGTTATTCACAACCTTCAGCAGAGAAAACTAGGTTACACGTAAACCAGGAATAATGAAGATGTTGAGATTAAGTATACTTACATGGCTCTTTGGAGACCCATAGTCTAGGAGTGGTGTTCTCATAGAATCACTCTGGGAAAAGGTTAAAGGCTTAAATTTTCAAAAGAGACTTGTAGTGATTTTAAGCTATGTTGAGGTGCCTGATTTTTCAGAAAGTAGCTGCTATATCTTTTTTTTCAAAGTCAGACCCAAAAATTAAAGTTCCCCAAAGTACTGGTCATTTCTGCAAATTTACCTTGAAAAATTACTGGAATGATAACCATGCAATTGAATCACTGTAAGGTTTTGGGTCTAGCCTAGTAACAGGCACGGAAGCAAAGTAAGAATTTGTGACCAGTATTTTTACCATTTTTTTTTTACCCAAGAGTCATTGCACTATTTTTTTTTTAACCATAAAACTGTTAGAGGAAGACAGCAAAATTAATACAGACTGGTTCTGGCAAGTAAGTTATCCCTAAGTGTAAGTGGAGGATTTTCCTCACAATAGTAGGGGAATTTCTCTATGTACACAGTACCCCGACTGACCTGAGTGATGAAAGGATCACAGTCACTGCTCCAATTCACTTCACCCCGGTACCAGTCTGCCTTAACTTTCCTTCCTGGCCCCGCTGTAACAGGACACGCACCACACAGAGAGGACTGAGCCCAGAGGTTCTTGGGTGCTTACATCAGTCTCAGTGGTGTAGCCAGGTTTAGAGTACAGGGGGAGCAGAGCTAAAAAAAGGCGCCGGGAGCAAAAAATGGTGCTGGGCGCAAAAAAAATGCTCCGCTCTGGCTGCAGCATAGGAGTAAAAGGCGTTAGGAGCAAAAAAAAGGCACCGGGAGCAAAAAAAAAATGCTCTGCTCTGGCTGCAGTGTAGGAGCAAAAAGTGTTGGGAGCAAAAAAAAATGCTCCGCAGCAAAAGGCGTCGGGAGCAAAAAAGGAGCCGCTTCTGCTCAGTGCGGGAGCAGCCGCTCCCCCCCTGGCTACGCTACTGATCAGTCTCTCCGTTGGCAACTCTGGACAGGGCTAAATGCCCTTGTTACCATTTTAACCCGTGATCACTGGCATTCACTCCGAGTTATACGATTTGTTTACATTCAAAACTGTTTCCTTGGGGACTGAGGAGCAGCACGTGGCCCGGGGAGAAACAGGCTCTGGGAGGGTCAATGCAGCCATCTCTAAAACTCAATAAATGCTCCAGTTACCACAAATTGACAAGGATGATGTCAGGCCTGGATGTGGTGCTGCGGGGGGCTCTCCCCCAGGTGGTGTTCGGCTCTGTGCGGTGGGACCCCTTCTCTACCTGCGGTTCTGGCCTCCCGTCAGGCCATGTCCACCTCTGGGGCCAGCACTCAATGCCCTCCCTGGCTGCTTGGGGAGTGGGCCCTGTCTCTCCCTAGGCCAGCAAGTGTAGCCCCTCTGAGCAAACAGGAGACTCACCCCACTGCTATCACCCCAGCACCCCCTCGCACTTCGGCTGCCACCCCACCAACCAGCTCCGAGCAGCCCCTCCCCATGCAGCCTTCTCCCTGGCCTCCACCTGCTGCCCTCACTCCCAGGGCAGACAGGCTGTCCCTGCAGGCGAGGACCCTGCTGAGCTGTGCCACTCAGAGGGGAGGAGGGCAGAGAGCAGCTGGAGGGGCCTGTGGCACAGGGACCACTCTGCTGGGGCAGGGGCCTGCGGCAGCTGGAGGGGCCATTGGGCTACACACAGAGATGAGTGGTTAGAAGGGGAGCTCGACGGGACTCACTTTAGGCTTTCCCTGCACCTTTCAGCCATTACATTGTCACTCAGGTGTCTGTGCCCAGCTCTGCACATGTACTTCCTACCCAGGGCCCAATTTTAAACAAGTTTCAGTTTTTATCAGATGTGCTCGCCCACTCCCAGCCCACAGGAAAATAACGACATAAAAACATAGTGTATTCAGCAGTTCACACCTGGGGAGACTTGCCTTTGGGAAGTGTGTATGCTGCTTGAAATTGTTACTTGTTCTCCCACCATTTGCACTGGAGGTGTGATGCTTGTCACTGCTGATGTAGCACTTCTGCATTCAAGCACCACAACCAACATTTAACAAGGTGTAGCCTCTTCCTGTGTGATGCTGCTGTGTCACATCAGCCTTTCACATTCACCTCCACAATGCAGTGACTCTTTCTATTGCATTGTAGATGCCTCCGCAGCTCAATCTTCAAAAGAAATCAGTGTCCACTGAAAATGACAGAGTGAATGATTGACCCCCCCCCCCTCTTTATTCAGAAAGAATGTGTGGCTTGCCACTCACTAGGAAACTGTGTGGGCAGTTTAACCTGGACCATGATTTGTTTCTCTTGGTTGCCAGGGCATCTCTGTGTCAGAGTGACAAGTTAGAACTGATGCCAGTCTACAGTTGGCACAAGTCTTCCTGTGTCACAATTGTATGAACCCATAGTGTTCACCTACAGTAAGTGTCACTTTCTATTTGGTAGATGAAGTAAGGACTACGATCCTTGTAATTGTGCCTTAGCATTTGCCTATATCTTATTTTATAAGAAAGAAAAGCAGTGTTTACCCATGCTTAGGTTTTTCTCTCTGGGTACATCAGCACTGCAGCTGGGAACTGTTTATGTAGACATACACATGCTAGCTTTGATCGAGCTAGTACTCTAAAAATAGCAGCTTGGCTGCAGTGGCATGGGTGGAGGTTTGGGTTAGCTGCCTAAGTACAATCCCTTCTGAGATCCTAGGTACATACTCAGCTCAAGCCACCTCGGTCACGCTGCTATTTTTTGCTTGTTAGCATGATCAAAGCTACCAAGTGTATATCTACCCAAACTGCAAATTATGCCTCCCAGCTGCAATGTAGACATACTGTTCTATTATTCATTCCACTAATTAAGGAGCCGATTCTGCCACATTTACTCACTGTGAGTAGTACCTTACTCTGGGAGTAGTCCCAAAATGGTAGTACTTAGCATGAGGAAGGGTAGAAGAATATGATTCTTACTGTTTGATGGAAAATGGCTATACTTATTTTCCATTGCCTACTAATCTAAAAATGCATGTGGTAATAACACCTGTTACAAATGTGCAATATATCTGAAAATCACGTTCATTTTTTAAAATATTCTATTTATTGGCTTTATGAAAACAAATGGTAACATATGCATATTTCTAAGCATGCCAAATGCTTTACATAACTTTGCTGCAGTAAAATCAGTGGATGGAGATAGATATAGATATAGATATAAATATATATAGATATATATAAACTTCAATAAACAGGAAGTTAAACATAAGTTTAATTCTAAATAAATGCAACTAATACTAATCAAAGCTAACAGAGGCTCCACTGGAATAGAGCTTGGGCTATGCTACAGACCCTACCATCCGATATGGATAGAGACTGCTTTTATATTTTTAATGAAATAAATACTACTGGGAATTGTGTGATTATGGGATATTTTAATTTCCCAGCAATAGATTGGAAGACAAGTGCTACCAATAATGATAGAACCCAGATATTCCTGAATATGATAGCTGATAGATTTCTTCACCAAATGATCATTGAACCAACAAGAAGTGATGCCATTTTACACTTAGTATTGGTAGGTAGTGAGGACCTCATAGAAGAACTGGTTGTAGAGGACAATCTTGGGTTGAGCAATCATGAGCTAATTCAGTTCAAACTAAATGGAGGGATAGACTAGGGTCCTTGATTTCAAAAAGGCAAACTTTTTAAAAAATGAAGGGAATTAGTTAGGGAAGTGGACTGGACTGAAGAAGTCAAGGATCTGAATGTGGAGGAGATTTGGAATTACTTTAAATCAAAATTGCAAAAACTATCTGAAGCTAGCATCCCAAGGAAGTGGGGAAAATTCATAGGGAAGGGTCAAACCAAACTGGATGAAAAAGCATCTTCAAGAGGTGATTAAGAGAAAGCAGAAAGCCTATAAAGAATGGAAGATGTGATGTATCAGCAAGGAAAGCTACCTCTTAAAGGTTGGAAAATACAGGGAAAAAGTGAGAACTGCCAACCAGAGCTGGACTTGCAAAGGAAATTATAAACAATAGTAAAAAGTTCTTTAAGCTGTATAAATAAAAAGAAAACAAGGAAAGAAGAAGTGGGACTACTAAAAGCGGAGATTGGTGTGGAGATCAAAGATAATCTAGGCATGACCCAGCACCTAAACAAATACTTTACCTCAACTTTTAGTCAGGGGAGTGAGGAGCTTAGGGATAGTGGCAAGGTGGGTAATGGAAACAAGGGTCTGGAAGTAAAAATTACCACATATAAGGTAGAAGTCAAACTCAAATAGCTTAATGGGACCAAATCATGGGGCCTGTATATTCTCCACCCAAGAATATTAAAGGAACTGGCACATGAAATTGCAATCCCACTAGCTAGGATTTTTAATGAATCCATAAACTTGGGGATCGTACACTCTGACTGGAGAATGGCTAATATAGTACCTCTTTCTAAGAAAGGGGAAAAAAGGTAATCTGAGAAACTACAGGCCTGTTAGTTTAACCTCAATTGTATTCTTCAACAAAAAAACTTCAAAAACAGACTCCAACCAGAAACTGCAGAACTAGAATTAATTTGCAAACTGGACACCATCAAATAGGCCTGAATAAAGAGTGGGGGTAGATGGGTCACTACAAAAACTAATTTCCCCCTGCTGATACTCACACCTTCTTGTCAAATGTTTGAAATGGGCCACCTTGATTACAGTGGCCTCATTAGCACTACAAAAGTGATTTCCACCCCTTCTTGTCAACTTTTGAGAATAGCCCACTTCCACCTTACTTGAATTGGCTCGTTAGCACTGACCTCCCCCCCCCCCACACTCAGTAAGGCAACTGCCATCTTTTCATATGCTGTGTATTTATACCTCCCTACTGTATGTTCCACTCCATGCAGCTGATGGAGTGGGTTTTAGCCCACAAAAGCTTATGCCCAAATAAATCTGTTAGTCTCTAAGGTGCCACAAGGACTCCTCATTGTTTTTGCAGTGTAAGACTGTAAACCAATGTCCATCTTGCTTTAATGGTAGTTTAACATAATAGCACAAGTGAGGTTCCCAGAGGTACAGCTATATTTGAGGGTGTAAAGTTCAGTATAAATCTCTAGCCAGAATAGACATTGTCTGGAGGCATTATTTATAAACAATATCCATGTACTGTACCATACACTGGATACCGTTATCCATGTAACACAAATGATAAACACACTAACTCTCTGAACTGCAGTACATCCCTAAGAAATGCGGAGATCAAATACAGTTAGTAAATTGTGACTCCGTTTAGATAAAGTGCTGTACAGCAACATGCAGCCATTCACTGTTCTCCTAACTAGCTTTGACTATAGCAGCATGATGTTGTTTTCCCAACAAACTGCTTAATAATTGCCCTAGCTACCATACATGATCAAACTATTTCTGAAAGGAAACAACTGTCTATGGGAATGCCACATGGCCTGTGTCATCAACACTGCAAGCTAAAGCTTTGTCCCCTTATTATTTTCTATAAAGCACTGGTGTGCATGCTTTACAGCTCCAAAGGCCACCCTGGCAACTTACCAGCAGCCAGAGGGATGCAACTAATTTACATACAATTTTAATCAGCGCTCACTTCTGCTACTATTTTATTTACTTTTATTCATACAGCGTTCTATAAGTGTACACACTGCTTTACAACATTACAGGGAATCCTTATCCTTAGAAGCTTTATTGAAGCCAGTGGAGTCAAACTGGCGTAAAACGTGCACAAGTGAAAAGAGGATCAAGCCCATAGTTTATGGGAATTAAAGACCACTCAGCCTGAGCAAAGGGGACTTAAAGCTGCCCTAAAAGGGCACCTGAGGAATCCCCTAGGCTGATGTAGGGCTAACATAGATGGGCCTGCACCAACCCTTGCCAGCTTTCCCAGGATAGGGATTGGGAGAGGCCATGTCAGGTGCAGGAGGGGGCATGGCCAGTGTGTGCTGTGCTCTGGTGGTTCCTGCCAGCATAACCTAACCTAGAAGGTCATGACAAACCAATACAATTTAGAGCAGCCCTGACACTCTTCTAATTGAATTAGGGATGAGCCAACCTCTAACTGCACCCAGGATGAGTAAAAGGATAAAGTGGCAGAAAACCACTTATTTCCTCTCTCTCCCCAGGTTACGGTGACCAGATAGCAAGGGTGAAAAATCAGAATGGGGGATGGGGTGGGGAAATAGGATCCTACAGAAGACAAAGCCCCTAATATTGGGACAGTCCTGATAAAATTGGGATGTCTGGTCACCCTACCGCACGTGTGCCAATCATTGAGTGAGCAGATGTGAGGATTTAGCATATGGAATGCATCTAAAAATCAGGTACATAAAAAGCTAAAGGACCTGGTTTTCCTCTCATTGACACTGGTTTTGCACCACTGTAACTGCATTGGCTCCAGTAGAGTTAATTGCAATGTATTCTAGTATAAGTGAGAGAGCCTAGTGTAAGTGTGTGGCACCGGGAAAACCTAAAGTCAGGAGAAGGGAAGGATACAGCTGGAGAAATATGATGGGGAGAAGACCTGAAAGTTTAGATAATCTGAATATTCAGGACTTAATTGAAGGGGGCTTTGGGTGGATCAGGAGACTGTATGGGATAATAACATTCAGCATCATTCAAACCATTGTACACATGTTACCTAATTAATCTTTGAGGTAGGCAAGTGTAATCCCTATTTTGCAGATGAGGAAACTGAAACACAGAAAGGTTAAAGCCTAAAAGACTGAGCCAATGTCCACTGAATTCAGTGGAAAGATACTTTTTGCTTTAAATAAAGCCCTACATTTTCAGATGTCGTCACTGATTTTCAGATGTTGAACTTGAGATATATTGTGTCTGATTTTTAAAAGTTCTGAGCATCCACATCTCCCCTATCTTCAGTGCTCTGCCCTTTTGAAAATCCAGCCCATTTCTCAAGTTGAGCTCCAAAAATCAGTAGCCACTCTTGAATAACTATCTGTTCATGATTTGCCCAAGGCCACACATCAAGTCAGTATAAGAGCTAGGATTAGAATTCGGGTATTGCTGTCGTCCAGTCTCATATTTAGTCCATACTGCCTCTCTGATGTGGAATCTTTCACTCTTACATCACTGGTTCAAACCAAACTCAGGTGGTAGCCACTGAAATGGTGACAGGATGTTTAGCCTACATGCAATGAATTGTTCCTAGTGGAGGGCTGTCTCTACGAAAAAAATACCACCCATATTTGCATCAACACCTTTGTGGCAGTCTCAGCAGAGAGGCAAAGAACTATACAGAGACCAAACTACCATCTCATGCCATGATGGTCCCTCCCTCCAGGCTATGGCATTTTGAGGAAGCTTTTACTGCTGAAACTTGCACACAAGTCCTATAAATTAAGTCTCTAGCACTCTTAGTCTGGCATTAGATTTACATTTTTAAAGAATCCAGACCATTCTGGATCTTTACTTTCTCCATTTAGGGAATTTATGAGATTCTTAATATAAAAACAATCCAGCAGGATGTCAACATTGCTTTTTTAATGAGCCTTCCTCATAGTGGTTGCATAGATTTTTCCATGAACTTTCCCTCACCTTTCCAGCCACATATTCCTTCTTCCGGTGTGCTGCTCCCACTTGGGGTCTGTGTCAATAAAGTTTATTTGACCTGGTCCACAATTCTTTTGTTGAATTAAGCTTTACTAAAGCTTATTTTCAACATTTGCAGCACAACAGTAATTGCACTACAGCTGTTTGCAGCAATCTGGTTCCATTATTGGGATAAACGACTCAGACTTGTAGTTTAGCCACTCAAGTTCATGATTATACTTCCTCGTAAAACAGCATGGTGGTATTTCTTTTCAGGAGCATTTGATTCCCTGATATATTCTGTTATCAGAGTTGTTTCATTGGAGTTCACTTTTCATGTGGCATCACCAGGGAATGACTGGCTATTCTTTCAGCAGTATTACTCTTATTGTAGTATGTTTTAAAGTGAATATCACTGTACCAATTCAATCAGGTAGGAAAGAGCTGCAAGTTTTAAATGTGATCTGTTTATCCTAGGTAATTGTAGAATGTTACTCACTATGTAGGCCAAGATTTTAAAAACTGACTAGTGATTTTGGGTCAGCACCCACGCTCTGAAAATCAAGCCTCTTTAAGGACTGAGGCCCCCCCAAATCACTAATAACTTTTGAAAATCTTGCTAATTCCTGCACACTGGTTCATACTGTGATATTCATTTGACGAAGATTCCATGTCTTACAGTACGGCCTGTTTTGTACAGTCACGGAAAACACCTTTCTTCGATGAATAAGGAGGGTAACGTTTTATTATATATCAGAGGGGTAGCCGTGTTAGTGTGGATCTGTAGAAGCGACAAAGGGTCCTGTGGCACCTTATAGACTAACAGAGGTATTGAAGCATAAGCTTTCGTGCGTGAATACCCACTTCTACGGATGCAAGCAGTGGAAATGGTTTTATTATATGTAACCATTAATCCAATCAGAAGGAGAGAAAATAAAAAAAAAATTCATAGTTCCATTATTACGACCACCAGACACCACTAGTGCATAATATTAGTCTGAAAGCACAATGAAAATGATTATTACTGTTTTATCATAAAGTGTTGCCTTATATACTGTGCTCATAGTAATGCATATTATAACTATGTTTATTCAGGTTAATCTCATGGCATGTTTCAAGGTTAAGTTCCAAAATAGTTTTTAAATTGTCACGAAATCATTATGGCATGGGACAGTGGTTTTTACATTGATCCCCCTATGTCTATTTTATCGACATGGGATGTAATGTATGTGTGTCACCATAGTAGAAAAGGCAGTAGCTGCTTTGACTCTTAAGTAACAAATGCAGCATTAACAGTTTAGTTGCTAATGTGGTTTGGCACGCTGAACAGGGTAAATCCTGAGCAAGAGATACTCAACAGGATTCTGTGAGACAGAGAGAGACAAAAGATTCCAGCCCAGGATTGCTGAGTTCCTGGGGCAGTTCTCATTGCTGACAGCTTCAATCTACTTTAAATACAATGGACGTTTACGATAATCCACTGGGAATCTTTACTGTGATTCAGTGAGTAATCTAATACATTTGTACTTCATATTTTAAGTTAATGAGAACATAAATATTTAAATATATGCATACTTTGCAAGGGCAATATGTTTTAAAATATCCCCACTCCTGTGCACTTAGTGATACAACATGTTTTGAAATTAGTTAGTTAAACACTGAGAAAGATTTGACCTTTGAATTGAGCTAATCTAAGCAGACCTTCACCAAAATTGTAGTATGGACAGACTGGCTAACTTGCAGAAAATGTTGCAGCACTGCAGAAAACTTCTGAGTTTCTTTTTTCACTGTGCATATATTAGAAATTTGTTATAATGCTAGTCTTGGTGTGCACTATGTTTCTCTTTCTTAATAAATCTGACCCAAAAATAAGTATTCATTTAGCTATTCTATCAATATATTTTGATTTTGTAACTGGAAAATTCATTTGAAAAATATGTTCCTTTAAAAACTGATTTCCTATGCACTAGGAGTTTTGTTTGTGTTTTAAAACCAAGATTATTTCACATATCAATTACCCATTGAAAAGATATCACTGTATTCTATACACATTTGGGTTTGTTGCATGGGAAATTTCTTTTCAAAAGATGTTTACGTATATTGCATTCAAAGGTGGTTGACACCGTTTTCTAGAGCTTAGAGTATGGGACTGGGAGTCAGGATTCTATGGGACTAAGGACTCCTGGGTTCTATTTCCAACTTTGCCATTGACTCACTGTGTAGCTTGGACAAATCATGCATCCTTTTTGAGCCTGTATTTCCCCATCTCTAAAATGGGTGTAAAACACTAGCCTACTGAACAGAGATACAGTAGGCTTTAATTAAGACCATCAGAACATAAGAATGGCTATCCTGAGTCAGACCAATGGCTCGTCTACCCCAGTATCCTGTCTTTCAACAATGGCCAATGCCAGATGCTTCAGAGAGAATGAACAGGTCAGTTAGTGAGTGATCCATCCCCTGTCATTCAGTCCCAGTTTCTGGCAGTCAAAGGTTTAGGGACACCTAGAGCACAGGGTTGCATCCCTGACCATCTTGACTAATAGCCATTGATGGATCTATCTGGCATGAATTTATCTAATTCTTTTTTGAACCCTGTTATATTTTGGCCTGCACAACAACCCATGGACATGAATTGCACAGGTTGACTGTGCATTTTGTGAAGAAGTACTTCTTTATGTTTGTTTTAAACCTGCTGCTTATTAATTTTATTGGGTGACCCCTGGTTCTTGTGTTGCGTGAAGAGGGAAATAAATAAATAAAATTAAAATAAATAAATTCCCTATTCACTTTCTCCACACCACTGATGATTTTATAGACCTCTATATCATATTCCTTCTCTGTCATCTCTTTTCTAAGATGAACAATCCCAGTCTTTTTAATCTCTCTTCATGTGGAAGTTGTTCCATACCCCTAATCATTTGTGTTGCCCTCCTCTGTACCGTACCATGGATTTATATAATGTCATTATGATATGTTCTGTTTTATTATTTATTCCTTTCTTAATGGTTCCTAACATTCAGTTAGCTTTTATGACTGCCACTGCACATTGAGTGGATGTTTTCAGAGAACTATCCATGACTCCAAGATCTCTTTCTTGACTGATAACAACTAACTTAAACCCAATCATTTTGTATGTATGTTTTCCAATGTGCATTACTTTGCATTTATCAGCATTGAATTTCATCTCTCATTTTGTTGCCCAGTCATCCAGCTTTGTGAGATCTCTTTGTAACTCTTCGCAGTCAGCTTTGGACTTAATTATCTTGAGCAATTTTGTATCATCTTCAAACTATGCCTCTGCACTGTTTACTTCTTTTTCTAGATCATTAATGAATATGTTGAACAGCACTGGCTCCAGTACAGATCCTTTCAAGACCCCACTGTTTACCTGACTACATGTGAAAACTGACCATTTATTCTTACCCTTTGTTTCCTATTTTTTAACCCACTACTGATTCATGAGAGGGCCTTCCCTCTAATCCCATGACTGCTTACTTAATGTTTATGTTACCCTGTTCCACTTTGGAGCAGTTGTAAGGCTACTGAGTCTGCAAATGGCTCTGTGCTCCAAAGATTATTTCCCTGTTGGACTGACCTGCAGCCAATACATTTTTTGAGTCTTTTATTAATGTTTTTATTAATTACTTAACCATTTTGTGCATCAGTTTACCCATCCATACAATACTTATTAAACAACAAGCAGTGTGATATGTATATGCCTTCACTGTGATATGTATATGCCTTCACTGAGTAACTGGATGATCACAAATTTTGAGTAATTTTGTCCTTCTACAACTTATCCCCTCCCTATTGTTTGTCACCTCCACTTGTCAAGCCATGTCTTAAATTTAGATTGTAAACTCTTTGGGCACGGTCATGTCTTTTTAGGTCTTCTTTGAAGTGTCTAGAATATTTTGGGTACATTAAAGTAATAAACAGCATAGGACTGAATTGTCATTTTTTCAACCCACATCCATCTTCCAAGGTCAGATCTCCCCACTTTCAGATAGAAGTGGCCAGTCTCCCTCTCCTATTTCATCATCTCTCTTCTTTTGGATCCTCCAGAGGATAATTCAGGGCTAGGAGGAGGAGTGGCAGGTCAGGGATAGGAAGGGGAACCATTCATAGATTCATATCTGCCCCATGCCCCACAGAAAAATCCTGAAATAAATAACAGAGCTGGTGGCTCCCCAATTCTCCCGGGGTGGCGGGAGGGAGGGACTGCTGCAGCCAAAGGGAGTAATTGATAATGTGGCTCTGGTGAGGGAAGGCAGCCTGTTGAGGTGACGATGGCCATAGCCTCTCAAAGATCACTAGGGCTCTCCTAGGTTTGGGGACCCCGTGGTCTGTTACGCAAAGCAAGGCAAACCCTGCCCCTGTGAGGGAACAATATGATAGAAACTGTATAAGGAGATCCCTGCAGAAATGTATTGTGGGAGAGGATGATCTGAGTCATACACATTTACACATCACAGTGATATTAAGTGTAAGTCTTTTTTAATGATTAGTTTGTAAAATGTTTTGAGACATCCCTCCCCCCAGATGATAAGCACTATATACAATAAGGGTAGGTTATTATTACACTCTTTGTCTTAAGGTGTAGGTATGACAGGGTGAAAAATGTTTGTTAAATGTCTTTTTAGGTGTTATTCTTTTAATGCATCTTTTAGAACAAAAGATGCACAGACTCCGTAAGCATTGGTTATAGGGGCTCTGCAGTGCAGCTGGGACTGTGCCGGAAAGCATGCTTAGCATGCAAGTTCTTCTCCAGAAACTAAATAAGCTTGCAAACCTTGCACAAGCTTAATTAAAGCCAACAAGGAATTTAGGAGAGACACAGCACATGAGACTGGAAAGAAATACATTACTCAGAAATAATATGTTGAAGCCCTATAAGTTGCTGGAGGGACATGACACTTGTGATCAGTGGTCAAGAAATGGGGCATGCCAAGGATAGAGAATGGGTAGGGAAATGAGGCCTCCTGAGAGGACAGGATGTCCTTGTGCCACTTACTGTACAGAACTGAGTCATTAGAGATGTAGGATGAGATTTTCAAAAGCTCTCTCAGCACTGGCCTAACTCTTTTCCCACTGAAGCCAGTGTCCATGCATCCAACTCTGCATCAGCATGTTGTTCGGGTTTCATTTTGGCACACTCTTCACGGCGTGCTCAACGGGCTGGCTGTGAAGTGAGCTTACAGGGGAGGTTGAAGTCTATTTCACTAGAAAATAACACTTGTGGCTTCTGTGCCTGGGCAGCCATTAACATCTCCCCTGCCCAGTCACAGCAGTCTGTCTCAAGTGCTCCACTCCTAACTCAGCCAGCACCATAAAAGCACCATTCCCCCAACAGTCATGCAAGGAAGATGACAAACGTCAACAATGATGGACAGCACTGAATGTGCTTTGGGAGCCAGTTAGTATCCCTGTGTGGCCAGAAAGGCTCTCTGAAACAAGCCAGCTTCGGAGGGCGTTAAAAATCAACTATTGGTTCTGCTAATTGTTTAACTTTTGGAAAAATGCAAAGAAACATGCTGCTCAAATTAAACTAAGAAAGACCCATCCAACAGGCCTGGCATTGTAGCAAAAAGGGGGTGTATTATTCTGACAGTTCACAACACAAGTGGAAAACAAACATACAAAAGACCTTATCACTGTGATTCAACTGGTCAGGGGCTCTGTCCTCAGTTTGACATGCGACAATTAAACTGTCTCGGTAGGAGTAAAGTGGTAAAGAGTTAAGGATGTGCTGGTTAATTCCACAAACAAAAACTTATTCCCGGCAAAGCTCTAATGACTTGCAAGGGCCAAGACCAACCCTGAAATAGTGAAAGGCACTTCAAACTTACAAAGCTAGGCTGGCTTTCAGCCAGGTCAGCAATTTGCTTGCCAGTCTTTGTTTAACTTGCATTGTGTTTACTATGATCAGGTGCCTACCTGGGAAGCTGTGATGGCAACACAATAACACGTTTAATGCAGTTTTTGCCCAGTTTAATCTTAGGTTTCCAAAAATTTGCCCTGCTGGTCATAGATCCTATTTTTGCTGCTAGTTAATGTCTCACCTGTTTAGATTTTTATATTGTGCTTATCACCATTACGTGGAAGGCTGTGCAGAGGGTGGAATGACATTGGCTCTAATAGGCACAGTTAAGCTCTCCATCACAGGCCATACACATAGATGTGGTTGCACAGCTTGCACAAGAACTAAAAGTGCTCTGCCGGAGAGCTCATTTAGGTGATTTAGTTGGATCTGTGACCTTCTCAAACTTGTGAATCTTGTCTGCTCAATAGGGCACCTTAAATAGCTGACATCTGTCTACAATTAAATAAGCCACTTGTAAGTAATTTTGTCATGTTTATTAGGAGGGGAAAATTCTAACTAATTGATTCTGTCACTGTACTTTCATTGACTGTGGCCACAGGCCACCAGTACTGAAAATCTTCTCAGACCTTTAATTCAATATATGGTGGCTGCCCTTAAGCTTTGATCTCTGCTGTTTTCTCATCTCTTGTATGTCTATGTTAACTAACATTTGAAATAATTATTTTTCTAAAATCTACACAAATTGTCAAAAGGAAACTTGGAAAACGGGCAGGCAAGTTAGGTGTGAACAACTCTAGCAAATTATTCTACAAGGTAAAAAAGTGGGTAAGACAACAGCAGGTGAGAATTTGAGATTCAGATTGAATTTGCTGCAAGCATTAGGCAAATATGAAAAAGCAGTTCAAACCTAGCCAAGACTGTCATAAAAGAGTGTGGTTACCATCTGGCTATAGTTTGGGGACCTGTGTAAAATGAACTGGTGATCTCAAACGTGGGCCACCAAACTCCTGTTAAATGGTAACATCATGGTGATCTTTGAACTGGTGACCTGGACGTGAAAATCTCAAAGTGGACACAAAAACACTATTATAGTTGGTACTAATCTCAACAGAGGCCAAGGAGTGAATAGCCTATAGTGAAGCCCTTCCATCATTAGAGGTAGTTCCTCCAGGTTTCTGGGTTGAGACATAGTGGCAGGGTAATGGAGGGTAAGTATTCTATACATCTCCTGGGGACAAAAAGATTTGTAATATCCTTACCTGCTTTCAGAAGCATTAAGTTAATCTGAATATATTTCTAAAATGTAAAGATAAGGTTGACTAAATATTAGACTGATTCACCAATCCATTGAAATAAGCTGAATTACACAAGAGAAAAAGTGCAATATTACAATAGTGAATCAGGCCCCTTGTTAGATTGGCAAACACTTTCTAGCACACTCTTTCCATCTAGAGGGTCTTCCTCCCCTCTCTTTCCCCAATACTCAGCACTGGCCATAAGACAAAGCATAAAGAATCTAATTGGCAATATCAGTCTTGAAACTATTTGAACTCAGTACTAACAGGGGCATAAAAAAAAAGAGCCACTGGTTTTGGATGTCTCAAATTAGGTGCCCAAATTCAGACACTTTGGACCAGATTTTTAATGGTATTTAGATATCTAAAGAAGCAGGTAGGCACCTAATAAGATTTCCAAGAGCACCTATACAGGTTAGGTGCCTAACTCCCATCTAACCTGTTTAGGTGCTTTTGAAAATCCCAGAGGGTGCTTATCTGCATCTTTAGGCACCCGAAATCAGAGGCCATTTTTGAAAATGTTGGCCTATGTTTCTCTGACTTTGTGAATGTTTTCAGTGGCTAGGAGGGAAAGCATTCTTTTGGTCTGCTGCCAGGGCCAGCCCACAATATTTTGGCACGTGAGGCGGGGAGCTCAAATGACGCCCCCATGCCCCCTCGCTTGGGCCAAAACTTTGAAAGGTCTGTTACAGTATCTGATCTCTCTAAGGTAAGCATCCTTCTGAGAGGAACTAATGTTACTGCCTAGTCCACTCTGTGTTCAACACTTTCTTCACTCAGATACAGGGGAAAAGATATTTAACTGTGGTTTCTCTCCCTCTGATTTTATGGACAAGATTAAGTGAAGAAATTACTGCCTTGTGTTACAGTCCTTTATTTTTTGTTGTTGTTTACAGTACATTTTCTGTTATTTTTGTTACCAGTGTCTTGAGTCTCAAGTATTTCAATAAATTTCATGTTGCAGTTGTCAGTTTCTTGCAGTGAAAGACACTAATGTTGCATAAGATATAGTGTACCATACACTGCACATGTTGTAAAGTGAACCACTGTATAATGAAATATTCACATAAATACACAGTACCAGAGGTCTTTGCTTCTCGGGTAGCACTTAAGCAATATTATAAAGAGGAGTGTACAAAAAAATCACGAGGTTTTTTATGAAGTTTATATTTTCTTTTGTTTATGAAGACCATAATATTAAATGTATCCATTTTCTGAATTCTGTCAATAATTCTTGATTTGTAACTATTCATTGCAAGCATTTGATAATTGAAATTCAAGCTTTGTTTGGAGACACAGGTCATATGGTATTGTTTCTGTTTTCTGAGTGGAGGCTTCTGGTATGAACACAAATTTGAAATTAATTCTCCATAAATATTGGGCAATATTCAGTTCAAATTTACTGTTGCATGGTGGGCCTGCCAATAAATTCAATTGTTAGAATATTCCTAAAAAGCAAGCACTGTGGAACAAATTCATTTAAAAATGCAATCACTTCTGGAAAATGCTTCTCAGTATTTTCCCAGCTATAATGATTAAAAGAAAAGTGGCATTTATTTGCACATATGCTAATGGTTATCATAGTCTGCTTATGGTTTTCTCTAATAGCTGTTAGCCTCTGCAGCTGTAGTGACCTTGAGGCCCACCTAGCTTCCCAGATGGATAGAAACAGGGGCTAATTATCCTTGGCTAATTATGAACTTCAGGCCTTGGTAGCAGTTTAGAGACACAGTACAACACTTCCCCCCATTTAAATTGACCTCTGTTTAAGCAAAACACCTAGTTCACGGACGTGCTGATAACGTACATTGATTGATGCATATTATATATTGCTTCTCTATTTAAATGAACCTATTTCATGGGGGGAGGGATAGCTCAGTGGTTTGAGCATTGGCTTGCTAAACCCAGGGTTGTGAGTTCAATCCTTGAGGAGGCTATTTAGGGGTCTGGGCCAAAAATTGGGGATTGGTCCTGCTTTGAGCAGGCGGTTGGACTAGATGACCTTCTAAGGTCTCTTCCAACCCTGATATTCTATGTTTCTATTTATCCAAAGGCTTTGTGTTACAGCTGTGAGAAATGTGCATAGTGTGATCCATCCAATACATTGCTTGATTTGGGCTTTTATTATGGATTTGGACAGGTTTGCAGGTGCTCTTCAGCATCTCTGGCTGCATTTGGACAAAACCAGGCAGAGTTTAAAATAAAACGCTGCTCTGTCTCGGGATACCCCCTTCCTTCCAAAGGATCCCTCAGTTCTCCCCGCAGGCTTAAGGGCCCTTCTTCCCCCCCGCCCACATAGGTCAGCTAGCAATACTTAGTGGGATTTACCCCAATCCTCACTTAGCATACTTTTGGTGACAGCTGGCTAGCTCTCTTTCTTGGCTCTTAGGGAGGAGGCTATGTTACCAGCTCCTCTTGTATAATCTTCAGTGGAACATTATAGAGGTGGGCAGCATGCCTGCCTCAGTTCTGCAGTAACAGGACACAGAAGTTTCCACTTGGTCCAGCTGCTGTTATACTGCCAGTTTACTTTATTCTGGGGCCTGATGTGCCCAATAGTACACTATTACCAGTGCAGCTCTATCTGTGGTAGCTTCAGTCAAAGTGTTAGTATAGACTTGAAGTAGGTCTAGAGGACAGGGACTTAAAAACATCAGGAGTTGGTCCTACTCCTCCTGTTATCACCAGTCAGATAAGCACTCGTGCTCGTGCAGCAGGGAGAGATATTTTTTTTAAACGCCAATGTAGACAAGGCCTTAGTGAGAGTGGGAGTGAAGTTTCTCTTAAAATTGTAAGTACGTAGCTCAGAAGACACATAGGCCCAAATGAAGCTATACTTATTTACACCTGCTGAGGATCTAGCCAGTGGTGGCTTGAACTGAAAGATAGCTCCAGCCATGGGGAGAAAGATAAACTTAAATATGTTGTGTTTGATAGAAACAGTTATTTAAAAGGAAGAAATACAAAATGAGCCTGGAGAGTTTTGTTTGGCTTGTATTTGTATTTGGGAGGATGAGGAAAATGTATTTTAGTATATTTCAAACTTCAACAAATATTTTTGTCCCCCAAATGACATTTTGGCCATAACTGTACGGGTGAGATTCAGTGCTGCATTGAAAAACCCTTTATTATTTTTTTCTTAACACACACGCTGAATCTGGAGCAGGGATCGACAACCTTTGGCATACAGCCCGTCAGGGAAATCCGCTGGCGGGCCAAGACAGTGTGTTTACCTGCAGCGTCTGCAGATTCGGCCAATTGCAGCTCCCATTGGCTGCGGTTTGCCGTTCCAGGCCAATGGGGGCTGCGGGAAGCGGCGGCCAGCACATCCCTCGGCCCGTGCTACTTCCCGCAGTGCCCATTGGCCTGGAACAGTGAACTGCGGCCAGTGGGAGCTGCAATCAGCCAAACCTGCGGAAGCTGCAGGTAAACAAACCATCCTGGCCTGCCAGCGGATTTCCCTGATGGACTGCATGCCAAAGGTTGCCAATCCCTGATTTAGAGCATCACAGTTTAATAGATGCTGATGACCTATGAAGAAAAAGGACAGGAAAAACTGAGGTCTGCCCCACCTACCCACTGCCTCCTGCTGTTGCAAAAAGAACCTGCTAAGAACCTGATTACCCTGCTAAGAACTCTGCTTATCTGCGATAGAAAAAAATTCCCTCAAAGGCCAATTTTTCTACCCTTAAGCATCAGAAAAAATTGCTACAGTGTATTGTCATAATGATGACACATTATTAGTTTAACTAGTATCTAAGTGCCCTTTACAAGCAAATCATTAATTTGAATAGATACATATAATCTATTGAAGTGGATAAATTGGATGCTAGGAGGAATTGATAACCATATTCTGTATAAAAGAAATGTTATGCAATCTGGTACCGCCACCAGGAAGAGAAATATCATGTGTATTTTGTATTAGTTGCTACCTCACTTACACTAATCCAAATGCCTAAATTCTGAACAGGCCTGTCTTTTTTGTTTGTTTGTTTTTGTTTTATTTGTTTATTTTAAGGACAATAATTAAGGAATCAATTGATTCAAAAAGATCTATCGTTCTCATTGCTGAAGGTCATGCATTTCAACTCTGCACCCAGTTGATCTAGTCAGTGGAAGCCGTTTAAAAAAATTATTCAATAGGTATATCCCTGGACATCCATATAGAAGTGAAGGCTTCATATAAATTAATTTCCCTTGTCCCCTAGAAGCTTTCTTTCTGATTCATAAGGGTCAAAAAGGTTTCTCTCATGAAAACAATTTAGAAAATTCAAAGGTAATCCAATTCTAGGCTCTGTGCCATCCAAATGCCTGTACCCAGCAGGAAAAAAAATCTCCTTAATCCTTTATTGCTTTTATAAGTACCTGTTTGCCAGGGGCGCTCCTCTTTTTTGTACTGAAGGCACTGCATCTTATTTAAACTTTTTATTTTTCCCTTACTTTTAAAATGTTCATTTCTCTCAAGTATCTATTAACTGTAAAGTTCACTTGATTAATCTCTGAGACTTTCCTCATCCCCAGCAATGGCAGCCATGGATTTTGCCACAAGATGTCATATTCTTTATATATCTTTTGGCCCTAGATAAATGTATCTGAGGGCAGTGGGAGATGGGGCAGAGTGGGCAACACAAATATCAATTTTAGTGTGGTAAATGCCATAGCATTTTAGAGACAGAATTACTTGCATGTTCTGAATCAGGAAGCTTTCCTAGCTGGACTTCTCATGAGCTAAGCTCCCCGAACTTCACTTCTTTTGCAACAATGGCTGATAGGGAAGGCATATATTTGCAGTTAATAACCAGCTGGTC
Organism: Chelydra serpentina; assembly: GCA_037349315.1. Taxonomy (NCBI): domain Eukaryota; kingdom Metazoa; phylum Chordata; order Testudines; family Chelydridae; genus Chelydra; species Chelydra serpentina. The sequence goes on from JBAIAC010000004.1 coordinate 130,150,694, forward strand.
ACTGACCAAGCTGGCCAATCAGTAACTGGAAATATCTGACCTGAAAGTCATTTCTTCTTTTACAAACTTCTGTTTAATTAATTATCCTTTTTATTTACTCTATGTGTTGCATCTCAATGTATTGCAGTTAATTTTACTATATTATATTGGACCTTTTGCTAGATAGTACCTGGCTGGTATTGGAACCAATGGGAAAGCAGAATTATTACATTTATAATATTTAATGGTTGCTTTTGTCCTTGTCTACTTGCACTGGAGGTGTTAGAATGGACAGAATTTGTTTCATACAATGTAAACTTAGACAAACAAGAGACATCAAATAAACTAACTGATAACAGAAAACACTTCCATAGGTAGGTTTTAATTTTTCCAGTTTATCCTTTAGTACCACATTCTCAGATAACCGAAGTGTATTGAGCCAAATCCTAGCTGAAAAGAAAACTTGGGAAAGTTAATTTTTTCATATGCACTAATCTTCTCTTAATGAAACTTAGCTTTTCTTTCCCATTGGGTATAGAATCTATGTATTCTGTTCATGTATAACACTCCAGAAAGAGTTATAGATAGCTATTATTTCATCATTGCCACACTTCAGTGCTTCATTACATTAGTGCTTATTATCACTGACAATCCAAGGTATCTGAGGTACACAATATTTTTCCATATTTAGACTAGGACAATATTGCTGTCTCCCAGCACCATTCAATAACTGCTAATAAACAGCCTTATTTATAGCTACCTTTCTTCATAATATCACCCAATCTGGCCATCAGGATTACAAAAAGAATGGTTAATTCAGTCTTATGGTGCCCTCTTAAAGAGACAGTGAATTAATTTGAATCTTGTAATGCACTAATTGTGAAGAAAGTATAAACATAAATTTACAGTAGGCTTCTAATACCATCTGTAAGCAACCTTCTAGCTTGCTCTTTTACTAACAGAGGCTGTATCAACATGGGTGGGTGGTTCAAGTTTATTAATATTTAATCACACTTTTAAAATGACCTTTTCTGGTTATATGGATCAGAATTGCTATTATTGCTTCTTTGTTAATATATTATACCACCTTCCTGCTAAATGGTCAAAGACAGTTTAGCCTTTTATGAGCATCATGTTGGGATTTTTACAAATGTTATATTTAGATGTCTCTCCCTCAAACAGGCAGAAATGGACCTGTCTCTAGACATATAAAAGTAGTGTTTATTGCAATGCTGACCACTGCATTTTATGACTTTTTGTAACACTCATAATTTTTTTCTTTTAATATTGGGAATCGGTTTTTAAAAATTGACTAGCCCTTCAGCTGACCTCTGACTTGCCCATCAGTCTTGGATCCTTCTGAACCATTTACATTCAAATCATAATCCCTGCTGCTGTATGTTCCATATATTGGACTGGGGCTGCAATGGATGCCCCCAGTTGTAGCACTGTAAAGACAAAGCTAATGTGTAGAAAAGCTTATAGGCATATATTTTTAGTATGGTAGGTAATATATGCACAAATATTCTTGTGACTAATAGCAGTATTTTTAACAAAATCTGTACTGCAGATTGTACATAAGTGTGTTTAGAATAAAAAAAGTTAAATATATAAGGTAATGTATGTTATAATAGGGTTGTTGATAGTTTTATCAAAATATTTACACCACACATACTTTCTGAACATTAGCATGCTTTACCCAGGCTGTTTTAAAAATAAGACTCAATATAATAGAGGAGGAGTACAGCATTTACAGAGTGGAAGAAGATGGATCGCCATGAACAAAAAGGTTGTGGAGGGAGGACTATGGCTGTGATACAGTAACTAAAGAACTATGGCATAGGACAAAGCAAATTGCAATTTACTGGAAATAAGGGTAATGTTCAAGAGGGATTAGATGGATGGGGAATTGGTAATGGGATAAAGAGCATTTCACCTCAAGGTCATCTTTTGAATTCAACTCAAATCAGCACTGACAAAAGCTGTTACCATCTGATGGCTGTTGGGCGGAGTGTTATGGGGGTATCCACCCCCACAAGCCCTGAGTGGGTTAATGTGTGCCAGAGGGGGGCAATTAACCTTATATGCTGCACCTGGAGTGGAACCAGAGTTTGATAAAGCAGATGATGAAGCCCCGAGAGAATAGGATTATAACTCAGGACGTGAGAGAAGAAAGGGGCTGCAAGGAGGAGGCTGGCACTAATTCCTTAGTGGGAGTGAGAGGAGATCCAGGGGGTCCTGACGCAGACTGGGGAGTTTATTAAGGGGCCAAGAAGGATTAAGTAGCTATGAGGAGCAGAGGAATCTCTGATGGAAAACCCAGAGATAGGCCAGGAGATAGAGGTGGGGTAGAAAGGAGGCAGAGAAACAGCAACACGAGCTGAAACTGAGCAGACTTAGGGTACGTCTATACTCACGCGTCCTGTCGGAGGAGTCCAATCGATCTTCTGGGTTCGATTTATCGCATCTTGTCTAGACGCGATAAATCGAACCAGGAAGTGCTCCCCCGTCGACGCTTGTAATCCTGCTCGACGAACGGAGTAGGCGGAGTCGATGGGGAAGCCTGCGCGCCGCGTGTGGACCCCAGATAAGTACCTTTTCATTTGAACTAAGATAGTTCGACTTCAGCTACGTTATTAACATAGCTGAAGTTGCGTATCTTAGTTCGAATTGGGGGATTAGTGTAGACCACCCCTAAGATTGCTAGCCATAGAGTCTATAGGCTGGAACTTGGAGTAGAGGGTAGGCCTGGGTTCCCCTATCAGCCACTGGAAAAGTGGTATAGGACCTGGAGACTTGGAATGGAAGACTGTTTGAGACAATGTCTGGACAGCTTGTCCAGTGGGACTTTGTGGCCCTGGAAGTGGGTGAGGAGGGGGCTACATAGTGACCTGGCTGGAGAGCTGAGTCACAAAGAGGGAGCATCTCAAGTCACAGAGAGAGGGGCCATGCTGTGAGCAACAGATGGAGGAGAGTGTCAGGTGGGTGAGAGCTAATTCCCACCTTCAGCAAGTGACTCCCTTCACAAGAGGTTTATGAGAAATGAATTGGTCACTTCAATCTTCACTTAGTGTATGGATATTTACATTGTACATTGCATCCGATGAAGTAGGACTGTAGCCCATGAAAGCTTATGCTGAAATAAATTTGTTAGTCTCTAAGGTGCCACAAGTACTCCTGTTCTTTTTGCTGACAGAGACTAACATGGCTGCTACTCTGAAACCTGTCAGGACTACATCTGACATTCGTTAGTCACCCTATTAGCAGCTCTGGGAGGCCCGGGAGAGAATGGACATGGAACTGAGACCAGCCCTGCAACTGGTCTCCATGGAAGGGCAGTGGAAGAAAGGGGACAGAGAATCAGGTGGCTGATAATGGCCATATAAGAGTCATTGGCCAATCAATCCCTTCCTAAATAAAGAAAAAGTGAACCCTTGGAGCTACGTTATAATTAAACCAAATACTGGCCAGGCTTTGAAAAGTCAAGCAAACAGTTAACATCGCTGCTCCAGTGTCATCCAATTATAAATAAACATTTTCAAATCTGGGTGCTTAAAGTTAGGTATCTGGATCTGAATTTAGGCATCTAAACTAAAGCGGCTTAGTGTTCAGAGAATCTGGGTGCGTGCAGCTCCCATTGATATTCCTGGTGGGTTGGAGCTGATGGAACCTGTGGCTGAGCAAGACCTTGGAACATCGAGCCACTTCTGGAGGGTGTCTAACTTCAGGCAGACAAGTTTGAAAATGTTAGTCAAAGTAATGAGTAAAGAGGGTCAAATGAACTGTAAAATAGGCCCAGATCCAGCAAAGCAATTAGGCATCTGTTTAAATTCAAGCTCGTGAGCAGATTGTTTCCCAACAACCCAACAAAACACTTGCCCGTATAAGTGTTTTACTGGATTTGAGCCTTAGGGCTTAAGTCCCATTGAACGTCAGTCAGTGGAATTTGTGCTCCTAAGTCACTTAAGCTCTCTTGAAAATACCCCTATTACCTTCCAACCAGCAGTCCTTATTCATATAAAACTTCTGATTGGACTCAATGGGAAGCTTAGTCCAAGTTTTTTCCACTGTGATGCAATGGCAGAATTTTTTAAAAAAAATATTCATCCTGAAGAATGTTTAGCTAGTGGACTAGAAAACACTAAGGGAGTTTCAACAGCAAAAGCAAGAGAAGCTAGTAATCAAAAAGAAGTTATATAAATTATCCAGAAATGTGCTTGGGTTCTCTTAATTCCTATTATTTAGGCAATATTGCCTAGTGCACTGGAGTCAGAGGAGCTGGGTTCTGTTCCTGACTCTGCTGATGACCTTGGGTAAGTGACTTTCCTCTTCTGTGCCTCCATTTCTCCATCTGTAAAATGGGGATAATGATACTGACCTCCTTTGTAAAACTTTTTGAGATCTATGGATGAACAGCTGTATACAAGGTATTATTAATATTATTATTCATAATTTCATGTACACTGTGGGCAGGATATCTCCAGGGAGAGTTGAATAATGGGAGCAAAAAGGACTTGACAAATCATCTAATTAAACATTAATACAAAAATTATTTTAGAAAGAGAGCTTGCTTCTCACTTTGTAGGGGATGATCCATTTTGTAAATGTTTATATTCCCCATTTTAGCTCTTTAATGTAATTATTCCGTTTTCTAGCCTTGATAATATAAGTGATGATAAAATGTAAAGGGTTAAAAATGAAAGTCTCTGAATAGTATTTTGGCAATCTGTTAGGAGATGCAATATGTATATATTACCCCATAAATCTAAATTATTGGCACTTGCGAAAGATTATTTCCATTTATTTTGTTTTTATTGTATAATATGTTGTAGTGAAAGCAACAGTAGCGTTAACTTGTGATGGTTCTAAAGTTCAATAGATGATAAGATCATTTGCTATATACATTTCTAGGGTCAAATCCTAAGAGGTACTAAGCATCTCAGATTCCCACTGAAGTCCAGAGTGGTCTAAGATGCCCAGTATCTCCTAAGATTTTACACCTGTATTCTTGGATAACCACCGCTCCCCCCTCCCTCCCCCCCCCACTTCATTTTATTACATTATTGGAAACATTAACTGGAATTTATTTTTCTATGTAAGTGTTATAATCGAGGAAAGATGTATGAATGTATTTCTACCACGTAAAATGGTTTTGCACATAAACCTAATTCATATCAAGAATTTAATGATGGGAAGAAACCCTCTGGATATAAAAGTAATCCATTCACTTTATATATGCTGTTTAGACCTCTTGGAATTAAAATGGGTTATCTTTATTAAAGTTAATTCACTGCCGTTTTATTATTTTAGCCATTTGTGTGTGTAGTGGGGCAGTTACCCCGTTCCTAGAAAAAAGACTAGGCTGATTAGGGAAGCAGCCACAGCTGGGGCCACGCCCCAATCAGGCCACAGCTGGCCCGATAAAAGAGCTGTGAGCCAGGGGCTGAGTGAGTCTCTCTCTAGCTTTGAAGAGAGATGGATTTAGCTGCCTGAAGGAGCAAAAGAGGGGCCATGCTGGGGAATGGCCAGGCTGAGTTGGGGAGCTCAGGCCTGGCGGCCTCCCAGGCTGCAGCCTGCCAGGAAGGCCTAGAGAGAGTACTGGGCTGCAGGGAAAGGCAGCAGGTCCAAACCCCCCTTGCCAATGATGAGTGGCCATTACATTGCAGTCTGCCTCAGTGAGTGGGGGCTAGATGATGACTGGCAGTAGCCACTGAGGCAAGGTGGGGATAGAGGGTTGGGGGTTCCCCTGGGGAGGGAGACCCAGATTGTGGGTTACTGCTGGGGGCAGAACCCTGAGGTAAAGGGGCACTGGAGTCTTGGAGGGACATGGGGCCAGCAGCAGGTGAGACACCGGCCAGGAGGAGGCGCTCCATATGCTGAAAAGCTAATTCCCAAGATGACCAGCAGGAGGCTCCACACTGGTGAGTCATCGTGGTTTACTACAGTGTGCATATTTAAAAAATATAGCTCTGTTAGCATGATGACTAGGTAGTGGTGGCTGGATGGTTTTGTGATTTGAGACAGGGGTGGAATTCAAGAGATTTGGTCTCGCAGCTCACCCTCGGGCAAGTCAAAACAGGTTTTGTCTGCATTAGTCCCCTCGAGGGGTGTGAATTCTAGGGCACACTAGGGTCTTACACGCTAACTCATTTGTGTGGCCCCTGCTGGTGCTCATTAAAATTCCCTAGCAGGTTTTAATGTAGTACGTTTGAAATGGGATTACATTTATGTGCACTAGAGAACTCCTAGTGCATGCCAGCAGGGTCCATATGGGCCAGTTAGTGCAAGACATTCTAGTGTGCCCTAGAAATTACATCCATCTAGTGCAGACTAATGCACAATGTAGACAAGTCCTTAGGTAAATTTCCCATCTGTAAGAGCTGATGACCTGAACTGTGCATGGTGCTAAAATAGAGGTTTTTTTTAATCTCTGCTTTCATGGGAGTTATAAGATTCTGAGTTTCATGATTTTTTAAAAAATCCTTACATTTCTATCATTTGATTATGTTGCTTGTGAGTGAACATGAGTGTGGATGGTTGAACAGACGTCACTGAGAGCCTTGAAAGCTGCAAAGTGTAATCCTGGGCACCATGGCGGGTGGGAGGAGAGAGGGAACAAGTGGGGGAGATTAACTACAGGCCATGAAGATGCTTGTTGAATAGGCTGAACATGGCTGATTAATATAAATTGTATGTCTATACTATCTTCCATCCAAGGATCTCAAAGTCTTTTGTATATATCTGTGTGAGGGAGGTGAGAATTATTGTTTCCATTTTGCAGGTGGGGAAAATGGAAGCATGGAGTATGGGTAATAATACTTACTGCATGGGGTGTTGTGAAGATAAACTAATGTTTTAATAAGAGCTTTGTGACTGTGAAGAGCCACAACATCTATACATTAAGTTATTGACATACATTCTCTCAAAGTCAGTGGCAGAGCTGAATTAGAACCCAGAATTCCTGGCTTCCATTCCTATATTTAAGCACAAGACCGAGCATTCTCCCCAAAAGACGTACCACAGAATGCAGCTGAGAAAGCTAAACTTTTTTCTTGCTGTTTATAGTCTATTTTGGGTTCTTTTAATCTATTTTGGGTGTCCTTGACCATTAGTTAGTTTTTTAAAAGGTTTCACTGATTTTTGCATAATTACTGATAAAACTGAATTAAAATGGTTATTTAGAAAAGTAAGTAAATAAAGCACCAGACCAGTAGACTGCCATCAGGAGTTTTAATTCCTTGAGGCTCTCTACTAACTTGTTTTCAAAATGGGTGGTAGGAGTGCTCAGCAACTCTTCCCTCTCTTCTAGGGAGGGCTTCATGAATTTAATCAACATGGGCAGTGAATTGCATGGAAATTTAAATAGCAATTACAGATGAGATTTGAACTACTCATCTCTGCTTTCCCCTAGGCAGTATGGGTGTTTAAGAAGATAGTCTCTCTCCCAAAGTGAGTAATCATCTTCATTCTGATTTGGCAAATTTGTTTTCAGATTACAATTCACTGGGCTCACCTTGGTGCGCACATTCTCCAATATGTGAGAGTGAACAGCTACAGAATAAGAGTTACAAAATGTTTTATAGACAAACACTATGACTGATATTTCAGGAATCAGCACATGAGGAGTGACTGTGGCCAAAGGAGAGGGCCCAGCGTGTTATAGATTTCTTGCAAAAGGGGCACAAAGAAAAGTAAGGCAATCCAGTGAAAAATTGCCAAAAGTGTGATTTTTAGATTCTTATGCTCTGTGTATCAATTTAAAAAAAAAATCAAATCTCATGAAAAATTCGAATACAACCCAACATTTAGTTCTGTGTTTTGGTTTTTGCCACTTCAATGAGATTTTTACAAAGTAAAGGTTTAAGGCTTCTGTTAAAACAGAACTCTGTAACACAACTTTATCTATAAAGTTGTTGTTGTTCCACAGTATCCCAGAGCACACCAACTTCAGCAATATGAAATGTACAAAAGTTCTTCATAGCGTTAGTTAGTTAGTTAGTTTAGTTTAACTCACATTTTTCGTGGAAGCTATTTGCTCCCGTGCATCTTCCTCAAGTACCGTTAATCTCCCTCTTCTGGCCCACAACTAACAAAAGTGATTAGTGATTTTAGTTGTCCCAGATTTTGGGTGTCCAATTTGAGACCGTTAGAAGGGGCCTGACTCTCAGAAGGTGGGTGCTTAGCACAAGCCCCCAAATCACAGGTCACTTTTGATAATCTTGGCCGGTGTGTGTGGTGGGTTTTTTTTGTGTGTTTGTTTTTTTTAAACCTTTCTTTCTACTCCTTCTGGTAAGAATATTCTTAATGGCTGCTTGCAAGAAAATTAGCCAAAGGAGACCTTTGATTGCTGGCATTGTTGCTCATTAGGACACGTTCTCTCTTCTACTTAATCTCCTTATGGAATAGTGTGGTTGAGGTTAATAGTGAGAACACTTAACTCAGCTACACTTCTCCATTAGGCTAATGGTGAGAGATGTTCGTCTCATTTGTTCTAGATGGTGAATGTAGGAGGACAACTGTCTAGTTGCAGCACCTTGTCTTTTATAGGAGACCTATAATATCTTTAACTCTTTGGGAAAAGTTTTTTGGGGGGAGGAGGTGTAAAAAAATAATATATGTAGGTGTTGTGATTTATAGCTCTGTGGCAGAAGAGCTCACCTCTTTGATTTCCTTTTTCATTCTGATTTATACTCCTTGAATGCCCCTTATACACACCATACAAACTGGCATCTGTGTGGCCTTCTAGCTGCATGATTCACAGCCTTGTGTTCTAGCCAAATGCACTGACACAGCTCATGACTATGCATTGTTGGCCAGCATTGTAACAGTTAGTGGCTTTCTGTGCACTTGAACATACCATTTTACTCTTTTCTGTAGGGAAGGGATGCTCTGTTTCATGTTTCAAGTCTTTACTTTGACTAATTGTGCAACCAGAAAAGACCCATAACCTATTTTCACATCCCTCTGAATTCCTTGATTTTCTTAGATAAGGTAGGTGAGGTAATATCTTTTATTTCGCCAACTTCTGTTGGTGAAAGAGACAAACTTTTGAGCTACATAGAACTCTTCGGGTCTTGCTGGTTGTTGTTTTTTTTTACAGAGACATCAAAGGCTTATGTGTCTTTATAGTCATTAACACTTTCCATAAGGGACTGCATAAGACTGGGAATTTATCTTGTCCTTTCCATTTTTCCCCAGTTAGAAACAAACCAAATTTCTCTCCCAGGATTTAGAACACTTTTGGCATTCAGACATCATGGTGAAATATAAGAATTTAAATGACGGGGGGAAAAGGTAGCATTTTGGCAGAAGGCCAGATACAGAACTATGATAAATTATTTAGAAACAGAAGGATTTTAGATTAGTCATATCTTCTCTTTTTAAATTTATTTTAGTATCCGAGGGTGGCTCTCAGGGGCAGCAGAAGTGCCCTAAAAGTGTGTGTGGGGGAGGTGGGGGGGGGGGCCCACAGGCGCCTGAACCAGGGCCACCACCCTTGCACCACTGAGGCTGAGGGCAACTGAAGAGCTACTGAAGCTAGCCGCTGGAGGAGTTTCTGAGGGAAAGAAGGAAACCAGTCACAGGAAGTAGGACTGTGAGACCCTAGACTTGAAGGGCGAGCTATGGGCCAGGGAGGCTGGGAACATGATATTGAATAAATTAGACACCAAGAGAAGGGGAATATTGTTTTTAAAGACCTGGGCTGTGACTGAATTATTCTTGGAGAATGAAATTGAGGTAGGGTGCTTGCAAGGCTACCCCAGGCCATGAATGGGGTGCCCCGGGAAAGCTCCTGTCTACATTTAGTTATTTTTGAAGTCATTTTTTTAAATGGTCTAACTGTATCCTAGTACTAGGCAGGTTAAGGTATTGGAAATGTTAATTTCTTGCTTGTGAATATACACCTAAAATACTCCTTTATCAGAACCAAGACCATGTTCTCACATGGACAAGTACTGTAAATGAAGATTGACAGACCTTAAAAAAAACAACAAAGGACAAAAAATGAGGCGTTCAGCACAGGGAAACCTTCACATAGCAGGACGCTGGCTTAAAACAATAAGCCAGCATCATTCATCAACGCATTTTCGGTGCTCTTCAAAATACAGTTTGTATGGTTTGATGTCTTTCGAGTGCCATCACATCAGCAGCTTTCTTAAGAAAAGCCAAGTGAGAACATAAAAACAGTTTTACAGAGCAAGAGACTCCAGTGGATGCAGGTGTTGTATAATCTACATTTGCAATACTACCACATTAGGTTGTCATCTTGTCAGATCTCATAAAATAAGCTAAGCTGGGCCTCACTGGTACTTGGATGGCAATCCTCCAAGGAACCCCTAGGTGCTGTAAGTAGTAGTGATGATTAAAGAGGTGCCCCTCTTGCCCTCTGAGTCAGTACCATGCTAATGTGTAATGCCCCCGAATTATGCTGTGCTAATGGAGGCATCAGTTTATGGGCAGAATGGAAGTCCTGTCCACACGTAGTTGTTAAAGAGCTCTTGAAAATCTTGGAGAAAGTAGCGTGCTATAACCCCATTGTCCTGGAGAAATTCTAGTTTGGATCATTACAGTCTGCCTCCCTACATTCTCTCTGTAGTTTCAACTGAATCTGGTATTACTGCTCACTGTGGACTGCATGTCCACAGTGCTGAACAGCAAACATGTTCCATCTCCTCTATAACTGTGTTTCAATGCTAGGTCAAGTTGTGTATCCATATATTATCCTAGCTGTGTGTACAGAGCAAAACTCTGTTTTACTGCAAAGTTTCCAACCAGTTCTAAAGGTAGAGGCTTTAATCATATAAGCCCAGTTGTACAGGTCTTGAATAGGGGAAACATTATAACTGATAAATGTTTGAAACCTCTAAAAATTTCCTAAAATAGCCTTTCCATATGTTATAATGTCATAATTATGCGATCTGCTATCATGGAACCTATGGACACACACAAAAAAGCACTATGTATCCCATTGGAAAACTGTGACTCACCCATTTTCAATGCAATAAAACCCTTATTTCTGGCCCTGATGGGTTGTGAGATAAGACAATCAACCTGTCACTAATCCAGGCAGATATAGATATATATATATGGCCCATTCCAAGTCTGAGGTCAGTGTATTTTAGGGAGAACGAAGTAAAATATTTTGGACAGGTTGTACTTGGGGAAAAAAAATCTCTAAACTAGAAGCACTTGCAAGCCACACAAGTGTCTGGAATGTTACAATAAATTATGGTGGAGAGTGCAGCTGAAATGGTCAAAGGCGCACAAAAAATTCACTATCACCTGGATATGCAATTTATCAAATAGATATCACCATATATGTGGTGTGTAGAAGCTCCAGGAGCGAAGCTCTGAATACAAAAGTTCATTGAAGGCTTGGGTTTGAACAAATAACCTTCTGTAACATTTTATTGCAGAGGAATGAACTCAAAAATATAAAAACAAAATACAAACTAAGCAGGGTAGAGCCTTTGTTACCAGAGCTTGCTGCCCTGGATCTAGGTGATTACAAGTTTGATTTCTCTAAACTCTAGGAGTCAACCCACTTCTCTTACATATCCTCATTCTGAGTGTGCTCTGTTTCACAACTTCAGTGTTGCATTACCAACATTTTTGCAATATATAGAGAGAGTCAGGAAATGTACAGTGAAGTCTAAAAGCTCAACATTTATCCTTTCCCCTCTAGCTTTGTGGTTTAAAATAGTTCTCTTTATAACAAATTATTTATCGGCTAATAAAATATATTACACACATTGTAAGTTCATAGCATTGAATGCAATTCAGTACAATGAAAGTATTAATCAGACATGGCTTAAGTCACAGTGGTGATCTACAAAACAAGTTAGGGTGACCAGAAAGCAAGTGTGAAAAATCAGGACGGGGGTGGGGGTAATAGGAGCCTATATAACAAAAAGACCCCAAAATCGGGACTGTCCCTATAAAATTGGGACATCTGGTCACCCTAAAACAAGTTTACTTTTGAAGAAGAAATATTTTTTTCTGCTTTCAGTATACTAGGAATGCTGAAGTACTAAAAAGAGCTATTCTGACTATATTTCCAACCCTGATTGAAAGCAAAAATATTTGAAATCATGAAACACTGCACTTGTCAAGTTTTCAGCTCTGTTCAAGGAACTCAAGTGTTTGTAATCCACAGACATCAAAAGAAAAATTCCTAAGTATCCTGCTACAGATGAAATGTTGAGGGGAAATGTGTTAGCAGAATTTACTGACGACCAAGATGTGAGCTAGCAGAGATGTGAACAAAGAATTTAGAGTACCTTTCCCATTATTCTTCTTTCTGAAAATATACCCCTTTTGTACTGTATGCAGAAAGAAAGGCAGATACTGGTCACCCCCAAACAATTGTTAGATCAAATTATTCGTAGAACAGCAAATACCTCATTTCATGCTTCTTACCCCTTTCTCTCTATCACTCTTTTGTTGTGACCCTTTCTGTCAGATGTTGGCTTTATAGCCAGCATGGGATTAAACACATAATACTCCCCTTTCACACTTGCCTTCTCTTTATATACATACAGCCATAGGGGCCGACTTCCGGCCCCGCCCGTGGGTGCTGTCACCCGGCGTCGGGGGCGGGGCCCCGATGGCGGGTGACGTTACGGGGCCCTGCCCCCGACGCCGGGTGACGTTGCGGGGCCCCGCCCCCGACGCCATGTTGCCCAGCGTCGGGGGCGGGGCCCCCGCAACGTCTCCCGGTTCCCGGTAAGTTTCCCGCGGGTCCGGGGCGGAGCACCCACCAATTTTTATCCGTGGGTGCTCCAGCACCGGAGCACCCACGGAGTCAGCACCTATGCATACAGCCAAGCTCAACACCAGAACTCTACAACCCTCCGTGGTGGATGGCATATGCTCACTGTGACCTGGTTATGCAAGAGTTCACTTCTCCCAATTCTGATGCAAAGTAATAAGAAGAGGGGAAACATTGTTTCCAGAAATAAAACAGATTACTTTAATCCCAACCCCACTGCAATGTCAATCATAATTCTTTTTTATTGTACGTTTAACCATTTCTGAAGGGAAACTAAAACAGCTAGTCATTTGTTTAAATACAATTACTGTTTAACCTTAACGAAAATAAGAAAGTCTCTAAGGTGCTACAAGTTTTTCTAACAAATTTATTTCAGCATAAGCTTTCGTGGGTTAATACCCACTTCATCGGATGCATGGAATGAAACCATGTTTAACCTTAGGGAACAATCCTCCATTGCGTGTGTTTGTTTCTCTCCTGCCCTGCCCATTTTCTATTTTAAACTCATACGTTCAGATACAGCATGAGACCTCCCCAACTACTTACTATTCATATTCAAATGTTTTGTCTTATAGCTAGGTCTTGTCTAGATTGTTACTGCAAGGTAAGTTGTCTGTCTTGCACAAATTTATGATTATTGCACTTTTCCAGGAAGATCTGTATTTTCTTCCTCCTTTTTCCCCTGTCAAAATATCAGGCTAATTAAGTGTCATCTGCTAAAGGAAAGCTTTTTTCCATTATGTATATTATTTATTTGTATTCTCTGCTTAGTACAGTGTCTCAGTCACATTTCAGATTTTTCTTTGAACTACACTGTAATACAACTCTAGAGTATCACTTCATTGAATCTTTTTTTATTTTAATCACAGTTGCTATTTACATGCTGTCCACCCCACACAAGGCCTGAAGGGGTAAATTAGGCTAATTAAACTATTGGCTGCATCTTTAGAAAAGCCAGGGAATGCTAAGGCCTAATTTGCTGATGAAGTCCAGTAGGGGGAGGAGCTGGGCCACGTTTATAAAGCCAGGAAGCTGGCAACAGAAAGGGGCTGCAGGGAAGTAGTCTGCAGTCACTCCCTGGAAGAAGAGATGTGCTGGGGCTATAGAGAGCAGCCTACAGTTACTCCCTGCAAGGAGAGAGTTTGAGCTGGTACACCCAGGGAAGTGGGGGGAACCAGAAGCCATAGGAAGGATTCCAGGGAAGGAGCAACAAGGGTTGAGGGAAAGCAACCATAGTTGCCAAGTACAGGATCCCTGGACTGGAACCCAGAGTAGTGAGTGGGCCCAGGTTCCTCTACTGACCCCTAGGGTAGTGGCAACATCAGGGAAGTGCTGGAGAAGACTTCCTGAGACTGTTTGTGTGGAAGGATTTTAGGTAAACCCTGGAAGGGGAAACCATGTAGTGACCTGGCCGGAGGGCTGAGTCATGAAGAGGAAGCTGCGGTTCCTGGAGTGAAAGGGGTCTGCAGAGCAAGAGGACCATGGGAGGGACACTGCCAGAGGAGGGTGCAACACCTGGCAGAGATAATCCCCAGAGCAATCAGGAGGAGACACCACTTGTGGTGAGTGGACTTGTCACAATGACTAAATATTAAGATCTTGCAGTCTAAAAATTACTACCCCGGCGTGATTACGTCCAATATTTTTTTAATGTAATGAAGAGTGTCAATGGGGATTTTCATATTTTTAAATGGTGGTTTTATTATTAATACACATGAAGGTAGTCAAATAATAAGATCCCAATACTTAGAAAATGCCAACAGAATTTTGTATGTCCTCTTGGCACGACAGCTGACCAAACACTGTAAGGCTTGTTGTTGTTAGTTGCTTTATTCTTATGACAAAGACAATTCATCCCACAACAATAAATGATTGATGGTGGTGAAGCAGTGGCACTAGGTGGCACAAGTTCTGCATCATAGACTCTCTTGACCATCAGAGGAGTCTGGCATAGTTCTCATCCCCAGGAAACAGTGTGAATAAAATCATGGTTCACTGTTTTTATAAAAATCCACCTTTTTACGTAAATGTTCATTTTTCCAGAATTCACATTTTTAAAAATACTTTTCTGAAAGATAGTAACCATCAGCATTTGATGATGATGTATCACAAGATTTCTAGATATATCAGAACATGCTTGACTAATATTAATTAATCTCATAATACTCTCTGAAGGATTAATACGTCTGTTACAGATGGAAGAACTAAAGCACAGGGAAGATAAGTGACTTGCCTTCATTTGCAACATCCAATTAATGATTGAGCCTGGACTAAAACCCAAGAATGACTCCCATGCTCTAGTTCTAGCCATAAGACTACACTCCAATACCATTATAAAAGACAATATTTTCTTGAAAGAAACATGGGAAGTCAGTGCTCTATAACTTTGTTGCACTTAGTTTGCTTTAGATAAGGGAACTAAGTACTGGTCTATCTATCTTGGTTCTTATCAGGTGTTTTTCACCACAGTATCTGAGTGCCTCCACAAACAGAACTAATGTACTATAGTGCACTCGGGTCCAACACATGCACTAGATTTCCCCCTCCTCCTTAGAGGGTGGCTGGAACACTCCCCCCACCTTTTTTTCTTAATATATGTGTAAGACAGAATTCTCCTCTTCTCCCTTCTATCTTCTTTTCCGTAGTAGTAGCTGTTGCTGTTTTTTTGGGACATCTAAGCTAAAGAAGTGTCTTGCATTTAGTTCTGAAGGCAATGAGGTCTGTGTGTGTTTGTACCTGCTTTTGGAAGGGAGTCCCATCTTCTTAGGCCAGTTGCAGAAAGAGCCCTTTCCCCCCATTTGCATGGGTTTGATCCTTGGGCAGCAGGTTTAAAACAAATAAAAGGAAGTTCTTCACACAGTGCACAATCAACCTGTGGAACTCCTTGCCTGAGAAGATTGTGAAGGCTAGGACTATAACAGGGTTTAAAAGAGAACTGGATAAATTCATGGAGGTTAAGTCCATTAATGGCTATTAGCCAGGATGGCCAAGGAATGATGTTCCTAGCCTCTGTTTGTCAGAGAGTGGTGACAGATAGCAGGAGAGAGATCACTTGATCATTACCTGTTAGGTTCACTCCCTTTGGGACACCTGGCATTGGCCACTGTCGGAAGACAGGATACTGGGCTGGATGGACCTTTGGTCTGACCCAGTACAGCCATTCTTATGTTCTTGAGTTTGACAGTCTCATTGTTCCTGTGGTACATAACTGCTGAGGAAGTTTTTGCGTCTCTAGTAAGAGGTGCTGTTTTAGGTAACTTGCCCAATAACGTGCATGGATGGTCTTACAGATGAGGAAATCTATCTTGAAATTAACCTGGTGTTCTATGGGGAGCCAATGTAGAAGCCAAAGGGTGATGTGCACCTAGCGTTTCTCAAGAAGCAGCTTCTGCATTTTGGACAAGTGGGTGCTCTTTTTAAGGTCAGCACACTCATTCCCAGGTACAATGAATAGCATTAATTCAGCTTGGAAGTCATAAAGGCGCATAGATCACTGGCCAGGTCATTATCCAAGAGTACAGGGCTCTGACTTTCTGCCAGTCACGGATGAAGGAGGGCATCTGTTTCTGTGTGTGTGACCAGAAACTATGAGGAATAAGAACATAAACTGACTTGCTTATGTTGAAAACAGAGTCCCTTAACAGTAGATGCTATGGTGGTGTTTGTGTTCCCATTAGCATTGATTCTGTCTTGGTTGGACTTCGTTGCAGTCATCTGCCTTTCACCCATGTTCTGATCTTGATCAGAAACTGAGATTGTTGGGTAACAATGCTATTAGCCCTGAAAGTGAGTGAGCAAGAATGCCTGCTGCTGGTATGTGAAAGCATGATGTCTCGTGATTTCCTCTAATGCCTTTAAATGGATGTTGAGCAGGATGAGTGATGGTATAGAGACTTGATGGTCCTCACAGGCCTAGCAGCAAAGGAGAAGCTGACCACCAACACTCTCTCTGATTGCAAGCCACAGGGGAGGATTTCTTCCAGCTCAGTGCTTAACCATTAACTCCTGCTGCTCTTTCAAGGCAAAATAATAGTATACTGAAGTGATTAGTACTAAATGCTGCAGAAAAGTCTAATCTGTCGATGGACAAGAGGAAGTCATCCATCAGAGAAACCAGTGCTTTTTCTATTCCATGTTCTATACCCACAAGGCTCTACACAATCACTCATCTTGTTTAACATCCATTTAAAGACATTGGGGGAAATCGTGAGACATCATGGTCTCATATGAATAATATGCTGGGGAAAAGCCCACAGGTGCAGAGGAGCACATGGTTTTAGTGAAAACATCCCTTACGAATGAGTTTATTAAAAGGGAAACTCTATCCTAGTAAACAGGATAGGAAAGAAGTTAGTAAAGTACAGGCAGGAGCTAGTGAGGAACAGTCATGGACAAGATGGCCATTTAAATATAACACATGAAGGCAAGCAGCTGAATATTGACAAAATGTACATGGGCTTATATACAAATGCTAAAAGTATAAATCCTAAAATGGGTGAACTAGAGTGCCTGGAATTAAATGAGGATACTGATATAATAGGTATCATGGAAACTTGATGAATGAGGATAATCAATGGTACATAGTAATACCAGGGTACAAATATATAGGAATGACAGAGTAGGTTACGTTGGTGGGGGAGTGGCTCTATGAGCATAGAGTCAAAGTAAAAATCCTAGATGAATCAAACTGTCCAATCTGTATGGATAGAAATGTCATGCTTGAACAATAAGAGTATAGGAATATACTACCAACCACCTGACCAGGATGGTGATTTTTATTATGAAATGCTCAGGGATTTGAGTGGCTACAAAGGCAGAAAATCCAATAATAAAGATTTCAAGTATTCTCATATTTACTGGGTATCTGTCGCCTCAGGAAGGAATGTAGAAATAAAATTTCTAGACACCATGAATGACTACAGCTGGGAGAAGCTTGTCTTGGAACCCATAAAGGGAGAGGCAATTCTAGATTTAGTCTTAAGTGGGGCACAGGATCTGGTCCAAGAGGTGAATATTGCTGAACCACTCAGTGACCATAATATAATTTAATTTAACATCCTTATGGGGGAGGGATGCCAACTCCCCCCTACTATGGTAGCATTTCAAAAAGGGGAACTAAACAAAAATGAGGAAGCTAGTTAAACAGAAATTAAAAGGAACAGTCACAAGTGTGAAATGCCTGAAAATTGCATGATGACTACTTAAAGACACCATAATAAAGGCTCAGACTAAATGTATACCCTGAAATAATTTTTTAAAAAAGAGAACAAAAAATGTCACAATGGCTAACCAGCAGAGTAAAAGAGGTGATTAGAGGCAAAAAGGCATCCTTTAGAAATTGAAAGTCAAATCCTAGTGAGGCAAACAGAATTTCAAGAGCAACTACCTAAAGACACAAACTTTCTTGGCCTGCCGCATTATACTTTGTACTCTTCACTTGACAGAGTTTATGCTCCTTTCTAACAGCAACACTTTTTCTAAGTACATAGGAAGCAGGAAGCCTGCCAAACTGTCAGTGGGGCCACTAGCTGATCCATATGCTAAAGGAACACTTAAGGAAGACAGGGTTGTTGCAGAGAAGCTAAATAAAATCTTTGCATCAGTCTTCACTGCAGAGAATGTGAGGGAGATTCCCACACCCAAGTCTTCTTTTTACGTAACACATCTGTCCCAGACTGTCCCAGACTGAGATGTCAGTAGAGGAGATTTTGGAACAAATTGATTAATTAAACAGTAAAAAGTTACCAGGACCAGATGGTATTCATATGTGAGTTCCCTCGGAACTCTTGGGTGAAATTGCATAACTAATAACTAACTGGAATGTAATTTATAGCTTAAATCACTCTCTGTACCTGATGACTAGAAGAAATCTAATGTAACACCGATTAAAAAAAAAAAAGGCTCCAGAGGTGATCCTGGCAATTACAACTTTAGTACCAGACAAATTGGTTGAAACTATAGTAAAGAACAGAATTATCAGACATATAAATGAATATGCTACATTGGGGACGAGTCAACATAGCTCTTCGAAAAGGAAATCCTGCCTCACCTATCTGTTAAAATTCCTTCAGGGGGTCAGCAAACAAATGGAGAAAGACGATCTAGTGTACTTGGACTTTCAGAAAGCCTTTGAGGTCCCTCACCAAAGACTCCTAAACAAACTAAGCAGTCACAGGATAAGAGGAAATGTGCTCTCGTGGATAGAAAACAAAAGGTAAGAATAAATGGTCAGTTTTCACAATGGAGAGAGGAAAGCAATGGTGCCGTATAGTTGGTAGTAATGTAAGCCCAACAAGGACAGATGGCCTCACAGGCAGTCCTCCTCTGATAGCCCAATAGAGATCATAGAATATCAGGGCTGGAAGGGACCTTAGGAAGTCATCTAGTCCAACCCCCTGCTCAAAACAGGACCAATCCCCAAATGGCCCCCCTCAAGGATTGAACTCACAACCCTGGGTTTAGCAGGCTAATGCTCAAACCACTGAGTTATCCCTCCCCCCATTTTAAAAGGTGTTTTTACCTTTATTGTGGCGCCATGGAGTTTGAAGGGGAACGATCCACAGCAGCTGCTGCTGTCCCAGCAGACGTTGCCATCCCGGACGAGCCCCCAAATTGTTGGAGAAAAACAGTTTTTACTCTTTTTTTGGGTGCAGCAAGGCAGATACACTTTATTAACTTAATCAATTGCAAAGAGGGAGAGAGTGCACTAGGACACAGGGTTGTTGTTTTTTTTTAGGCAGGTTTTTTAAAAGATAAACAATTAAGGCAAGCATTTATACCTTTTGTTACAGACAGTAATGATCAACAACTGCAGTTTGTTATATATAATCTATCTCGGTTTCACATTTCCAAATAGACACAGCAGTAAATAACAAATATCTATTTCCAAATAAATGCAGTAGCGTCATACTGGCCCACACAAGGATTTGGGCAGTTGTGCATATGATGGGTGTCTGAGACCTATTTTGATTCATATAGACCTACAAAGAGGGTGTATGTATGTTTGATTATTTGCTGTAATGATAATCCTTCCTGATGCATATGGGTCCACAAAGCCTTTCTGAAGGTAAGATAGTTGTGGGGAGCAGTGACCAACTTTGCACCATAAGGGGCTACAAGGGTACTTTATTGTGAGTTGATTTCTTGTTAAAAGAAATGCACATTTCATTATTGAATTCAATATAGCTAGCCAGTCAGGCTGGTATTTCAATTTGTTATATTAATACAGTACTAATGCAAGGCAAAAACTATGCAAAAAGTTCAGTAAATGGTACTTAGAGTGTAAGCTTCTTGGATCAGGGACCATCTATTTATTCTGATTGTACAGCACCTAGCACAGTCCTGGTCCATGATTGGGGTACCTCAGTCTACTGTAGTGAAAATAATAATGCAGAATTACATCAAAAATCCAAAATTCTAGCTAGACATCTCCAAAGATGGATACTTTGGACGCAGTCATTTGCTATTGAAAGATGATCAGTAATGTCCAATCTTTAAAACATTTAAAACAGACAGATGAATCAGGCAATCTTGTTGCACAGACCTACAGAGGTCTGGTTTTTTTAACCCATATAAACATGAAATCAATAGCTTTAATTGACCACAAAATGTGTCTACTAAAGCTGGTCAAAAATGGGATTTCTCTTTTTTTTTTTTCAATCAAAGTTTTGGAAATTTCTAACCAGCACTAGTGCCCACAACATTCACCATCCAGCAGCAACATGGATTACAGGTGAAGCTTCCATTGCATCCTGAGCTACAAGGTTCCTACAGCTTTAAACAGTGGGGCAAATAGTACAAGTGGCACTCTTGCTTCCTGAAACTAATAGACTGTGCACTTGTCTGACAAGTTGCTGAATCTGTTGTAGGTTTGTTCACTCAGATTTTCCAATGGCAAATTCAGGTAAAGACGCATATCATGCACCATATCTGTCACTGCTTGTTCCATTAGACTACGAAAACTAAAATATTAATACCTTTTAAAAGTTGATGCCTTAATTTTCCAAAGAATGAACTAAGGGCTTGTCTGTATTGGGTCTGAATCACTGGAGTAGCTGCACTGATATACCTACACTAGAGCAAAGTCAGGCTAGCACTGGAACATTGTGATTTGCACTAGTATAGTTTACCTAGATTTGAAACACACAATCTTATAGTACAAAAAATAAATCTTAAACAAGTATTTTTCTGTTCTTTTAACCAGTGCATTGTATTCCTGGAAGACCTATATATTTAAGGAGTTGAATAATCAATATGGAGGAAAAGAACTTATTCAAGACATCCACAATATATATTTTCCTATAATACAACCATCTTTTAATGTCTGTCATAATTTGGTGCATTTCACATTTCTTGTTAACATTATTGTAATTTTATTAAAATAATACTCTTTGCCTTGTTATCGTTAGTTAAAATTCTCTCAGAATTGTAATTCTGAACAGCTATGTTCTGCAGGGTATTATGTTTTGAGTATTTTTAAATTATATTGGTCTGAAACAAATCTGCAATGAAACATCTGTCTAGTCATTTTCTTGTTAGAGTAGAAAAATAAAAACAATCCCCATGGTTTCAATTGCTTTCCTAACAAGATGTCACAAATGAAAATTTAAAATAATTAAACTTTAAATGCAGTCTTTAAGGGGAACTACTCACTTTTTATATTTTGTTTTCATTACTGGTTAAAACACTTGACTTTCAAAGGCAGCTGTAGAACATGTGCACTAGTTACTGTTCAGAAAGTTTTATTTTTCATTTATATCTCTTCCTTGAAGAGATATGGACAAACATCAACTATGGAAAAATTATTTCAGTGCAAGTCTATGGGAATGCTATTACAATGTGAAAACAAAATACCTTCCCTGCAAGTTATGCTGCCATGAATATAATGATTACGATTAAAAAGTGAACTGAAATTCTACCAGTTTAGACCAGAGTCCAGGGTTCTCTGCTTCTGTTGTAACATTTCATGACCTCAGCAGCAGCTATGTCATCCGTTTGATCAGCATGAAAGTCCTACAGAGCCCTGTGCAATTGCAAGTTACCCACCAAAGCACCAATAGTCACCTGTGATACTTGCAGTCTAGGCAGACCTATTTAGGAGGCAAGTTGGCTTATAGACTCATAGACTTTAAGGTCAGAAGGGACCATTATGATCATCTAGTCTGACCTCCTGCACAATGCAGGCCACAGAATCTCACCCACCCACTCCTCTAAGATCATGTTATCCCATCAATCTCCTCCATAAACGTATCTAGCTTAATCTTGAAGCCAGATAGGTCTTTTGCCCCCTTTGGACAATAAGGTACAAAAGGTTCAAGGAAGAAAGAAGCTGGACACTAAGGAGTTAGAGAGACAGAGAGGAGGTATGGCAGTTTGTAACCACCAGAGACAATAGGTCATGGCAGCATTCTACATGTCTGGAGATAGATGGGTAGGCTGTAGCCACTAGAAAGAGGAGGACCTGGAGGGATTCCTCACAGCTAGAAGTTTCCAGTCAAGACCAGATCCTCAACATGGAAACTGTGGAAGATATCTCTTCAGATCCAGCTGATCCAAGGGAACAGAGAGATGTATGGGACACACCTGTGGATGGCAGATTGTGGGCAAGCTTGATTTTCTTAAAGTTTGGCCAAAGAGTTCTCCAACCATCCAAGGAAGACAGACAATCCTTTGTTGGGGAGTTAATACTCAGAAGAATTGAAAGAACATTCTACAAGAGACGGGTGGACAGCAGGACATTGTGCTGCTTTGCCAGAGCCAAGACATGAGACATCACTCTTAGATTGGGTAGGCTTTTGGAGTAAATGGGAAAGGATCCATTGGTGATGGTTCATATTGACATGAATGACACTGTGTTTCAGAATATATCACAGATAATAGATGATTTCAGCAAACTTAGAAGCATGCTGAAGAAGGATGTACAAGTGATCTTCTGAGATCCTTCCAGTCCCACAAATGAAGAAAGGCAGAAGATTTTGGAACTGAACTTCTGGCTAAGTAAATGGTGTAGGGTGGAAAGCTTTGGTTTTGTGGAACATTGGTCCATTTTATAGAGGGAGCAGGAGAGGTATAACTTGTACTGCCTCCATCTCAGTAGAAGGGAGACCAATCTTCTTAGGGACAGGCTGGCTAAAGAAGTCAGGACAACATTAAATAACAAAAGGGGAAGGTAAAAAGAGGGAAGAGGAGAATTCAGCACACAATTGAGATCTTGAGAACAAAATTAATCAAGGAACCAAAGGACATGAAGAGAAGAAATTCTTTTATGGCCTATACACCAATGTTAAGACCCTTGTACCAATCAGGTGCAATTGGAATTTGTTCTAGTTGGTATTACTGAAGCCTGGTGGGATGATTCCCATGATAGGAATCTTATCACCTATTTAGGAAGGATCAAGTGGGCAAAAGGAGAGGGGGAGTGGCATTCTATGTCAAAAATGGCATTACCTGTTTCATAATCTCTGATAAGCATTCAAGATCACTTTCTATCAAGTTATGGATCAATCTTCTAATAGATAAAGCACAATATGGGGGTATTAGCTGATGTTTACTACAGACCACCAAATCACACCGGAGAACAGGATGACCGCCTCCTTACGTACCTATCTATAATGTCTAGGAAAAAAGCTGTGTGATCATGGGGGGACTTCAATTTGAGAGACATGCTGCCAATACTAAAACATCCTTTGAATTTCTACTTAGTAGAGATGACAAATTCCTAACTCAAAATGTTGCCTCCAACATGGGGGAATTCTGTATTAGACCTCATGTTGGCAGATATAGAGGAACTGATCACAGAACTAAACATTAAAATGATCATGACACAATCACATTTATAATGTGCAAACAGAATAAAGTCCAGACCAGTGAACTACATACCTGGTGCTTTAAAAGGGCCAATTTCACGAAGTTGAAAACACTTTTTCCTAGATGTTTTGGCTCATAATTATCTAATCATAAAAATGTGAACAATAATTGAATTGTTTACTAGATGCCCCCAAAGCCTCAATCCCACAGTTGAGGAAGAAAGCCATATTGGTTAAAAAAACAACCTGGTTTAGAGAGAAAGAGCAGGCAGGTATCAATTATAACAAATACAAGAAAGAGGAAGTTGATAGTAATGAATATAAATCAGAAGCTAGGAATTGTAGAACATGTATAAGGAAAGCAAAGCAACACAAGAAGTAATCTATGGCCAGCACAGTTAAGGACAATAAGAAGGAGGTTTTTTAAATATAGTGGGAACAAAAAATCCTAACAATGGTATTAGTCCATTATTAGATGGAAATGGAAGACTTATCGATAATGCAAAAAAGGCAGAAGTGTCCAATAAATATTTCTTTTCTGTATTTGAAACAATATAGATGATGTAGCCATATTATATGATAGCACTAATGTCCTCCTGAGATATTAAACAGTGGCTACTAAATTTAGACATTTTTAAATCAGCAGGTCTGGATAACTTGCATCTAGGAGTTTTAAAACAGTTAGCTGAGGGCACACTGGATCATTAATATTGACTTTCAATAAGTCTTGAAGTTTGAGAAGACTGGAAAAAATCTAATGTGTCAATATTTAAAAAGGGTAGACTGGCTGACCAGGGTAATTATAGATCTGTCAGTATGACATCAATCCTGGCCAAGATAATGGCATAGCTAATATGGAACTTGATTAATAAAGAATTAAAGGTGGGTAACATAATTAATGTCAATCAACATGGGTGTATGGAAAATAGAACCTGTCTAACTTGATATCTTTTTATGATGAAATTATAAGTTTCGTTGATAAAGATAATCGTGTTAATGTAATATACTTAGACTTCTGCAAGGCATTTTACTTGGTATGGCATGTCATTTTGATTAAAAAATTGCAAAGATATAAAATTAGCTTGGCACATTAAATGCGCTAAAAGCTGGCTAAATGGTAATGTAATTGTAAATGGGGAATGATCACTGAATGGGTGTATTTCCAGTGAGGTCCCACATGGATCAGTTCTTGGCCCTACTCTTTTTAACATTTTTATTCATGACTTGGAAGAAAATGTAAAATAATCACTGATAAAGTTGGAAGATGACCCCAAAATTGGGCAAATGGTAAATAAGGAAGAGAACAGGACACTGATACAGACCAATTGGGATTGCTTGGTAAGCTGAGCACAAGCAAATATTTTAATATGGCTAAATGTATACATTTAGGAACACAGAATGTAGGCCATACTTACACAATAGGGGACTCTATCCTGGGAACAGTGACTCTGAAAAAGGTTTGGGGGTTTTGGTGGATAATCAGCTGAACATGATCTCCCAGTGAAATGCTGAGGCTTTGGGCTAATGTGATATTTAGATTAATAAAAGGGGGAATCTCGAGTAGGAGTAGAAATGATATTTCACCTCTGTATTTGGCACTGGTACAACTGCTGCTGGAATACTGTACTGTATCTAGTTCTGGTGCCCACAATTCAAGCAGGATGTTGATAAATTAGAGAGGGTTCAGAGAAGAGCCACAAGAATGATTAAAAGATTAGAAAGCATGCCTTATAGGCAGAGGCACCGACTTTCATTTTCCTATGTGGCTGCTCCACCCTTGCTCTCCCCCGAGGCCCCGCCCTCATTCAGCCTCTTCCTGCCCCTGCTCCACCTCTTCCCCCAGCACCTCCCACCCACGATCAAACAGGTGATCAGTAGGTGGCTGGTGAGTGCTGAGCACCCCCTATTTTTTTTCTGTGGGTGACACCATCTTTGCAGCCAAGCATTCACCTCCACGATGCACCTGTCTCTGCCCGTGCCCCTACCTTTGACAGGAAGGCTCAAAGAGAATACCACCTGTGCTCCAAACTCCTTCACCCGTACACCCAGAGCCCTGTAGTCACTCTTGATCTGCCTGAAATCCGTGACTGATCAATTTCAGACTATGACCAGTGGATGTTTAAAGTCTGATATAACATTAATCATTTAGTGCTATAAGCAGATGCTGCATTCCAAATGAGGTGTGGAATAATATAAAACATTTTGTTTCTAGCTCTGGTAAATTGTGAGATATCAGACTATAAACCTGAATCACTCCGATTTATAGGAAAGCTATTGCAGATATTTGTAGCGGTTTAAAAAATTTATAAATACTACTTTTTCTCTCATTTCAAGGGCTGTACTTGGTGTAACTAAGGCAGCCAGTGTTGTAGAAAGAGGTTTAGAAGAAATAGTCCCAATAAATATATTTAAAACTCATGCAAAAAAGTTTTAGAATAATTGTTCTGTAAAGCAGTGGTGCTCAAATGTTTCCAGTCATGCCCCCACCCCCTTTACTAGTAATGGAATCTCTCTGGGGCCCCCACTTCATTTCTGCACAGCCAAAGCTTCCTCAGCAGTGGAGCTGGGGCTGAAGGCAGAGCTGGGAGTGAAACTGTGGATGGGGCTAGAGGCTGATCTGGTCTGGGGATGGAGAGGGAATGAGGGCAGAGCTGGGCTGGGGCTGGAGCAGAATGCAGAGTGGAGCTGCGACTGGGGTCAGAGCTGATATGGGGGCAGAGCTGGGCTTGGAGGTGGAGCGGTATTGAGGGCTGAATGGGGTTGGAGGTGGAGCTGGTCTGGGGGCAGAAGCGTGGAACTCCCTTCTTGCCCCCGTGGGGGCTAGTCCCAGCCCCGCTGCATGCCCCCCAAATGTTCATCTGCACTCCCCTAGAGGGTATGCCCACACTTTGAGCACCACTGCTCTAAAGGGTGGCATAAACAAACTACTTAATGATTTGTGCATTTGGTATAAGGGACTTACTTACACTTGCTTTGCATTACCTGCATAACTCACTAATGCCTTCAATACTCAGGAATTAGGAGCAATCCCTTTTTTTTTTCCTTCTGGGAATGGATCCAATGAAGAACAGAAGTGGGTGATTGTTCTTCTGCCCTAGTGATTCTCTTGCATGTATTGCAAAGTTCTGTTCTGTCATCACACCTTTTTCACGGTGTAGGTGAGGCTTCTATGAGTGTTCATCAGGCAATCTGGGTTGTAGTGCCATCACTATGTTGATGACACTCAGCTCTGTCTCTTCTTCTCATCTGATCTAGACAATGCTGGCTTTCAGCGCTGGCCAAGATTAGGGCTGGGGTGAGGACTAGCTGTGTCAAACTCATTGCAAACAAGAGGGGGGAGATGCTGGCAGGCTGTTGGAAGCTCTCAGAGGGGATGGCAGAACTGATACCTGCCCCTTTGATCTGCCTTACAAATTTCACAATAAAGGGGTCAAATAAGATTCCCAAATACTTTGAAATGATTGATCAGCTGCTGCAGCCAAGTGGTTTTGTTTGGTTGGTTGGTTTTAGTCTGTATTTGGTGAGGAGACCGCAGTGCAAAGTGAATGAGAACCCTTTATAGTTACCTTTGATTTTGTCACCTCTAGTTCGGAGTACTGCAAGATGTAGTTCCTAGAGATACACCTGTTGTTCACCCAGAAACTTCAGCTGGTACAGTATTTACACATATTTCAGTGGCGTAACAGGAAGCATAGGACACCTCTGCTCTGCACTATGCATCCAGTTCATTCCTAGATTAAATTTAAGGTGTTGGCTTTGACCTAGAAAGCCCTGCTACCTAAACCTTATATTCACTAGACTTTTTATTTTGTATGACTGGCTGTCAAGAACATACAGATTTATCATAGTTGATGACAACAAAAATGTTGGAAGAGATATTAAACCTTGTGCTTCTGGGTTTAAGACAATCTCTAACGAGACCAGGATGAGGATGACCTATAGGGGGAGCAGATTATCTGCCAATACTTCTTACACCTTCCTCTGAAGCATCTGGGGCTGGCCACTGTCTCAGACAAAATGCTGGACTAGAGGGTCGATAGGTCTGATCTTATGTGGCAACTTCAATGTTTTTAAAGCAGAAATGGTAGGCAATGATGGGAGCGTTAGTATGGATGGGACACTAGTGTTTTTACCACTATGTTTTCTAATTTTGCTCAGTGCAGATTTAGATAACATGGTGGTAAAAATTCTGGTAGCTATCTGACTTTGGTCTCTGCTAAAGTTTCCAACATTGCTACCGCTGGTAAAGCTGTCCCATTTGCAGTATGAGTGGACAATTTTTTGTTTAAGTCTATTGTAGACAAGACTTTAAAGACCTCTTTTTTTTCTTTTTTTTTGGTCTTTTACCCATTACGTAATAATAATAATTAATAATGTGAAGAAACCATGTGAGCACAATGGGGTCCAAACAACCATATTTACTAAATATGCAGAGCACGCAAGGCCTAGTCACACATACAGACTGCTGCTTTTGGCTTTGGTTTCTAAAACATAGAACACAGTGAGACCCCTAGAGGGCTCCTAAACTAAAGGGATATTATCCACTTCCTGTACACTACAACCTCTTCTCCTTTGTGTCTATCCTGACAGTAGCCATCAGCTGGGAGCCCCCAGTTTTATATATCGTGGGGTTGATGAAAGGGCTTGGTGAAGAGGCTATAACTATGCAGTTCACTCCCCACACTGGTCCCAAAGAGGCAGAGGATCTGATTCTCATTTACATTAAGGCCCCTTTGCACGACTCTGGAAGTATGAAAGGGCCTTAAAGTGGTTGTAAATATAACTAACACCCACAGTGACATTTACACCCAATTTAAGGCCCCTTTACGGTGCCCCAGAAATATATGGAGGGGGGGTTAATATGAATGAAATTGAGGCTCAGAATTCATTAATCTTCAGGCAAAAT
The DNA here is from genome assembly GCA_037349315.1 of Chelydra serpentina. Lineage (NCBI taxonomy): Eukaryota > Metazoa > Chordata > Testudines > Chelydridae > Chelydra > Chelydra serpentina. Next base: position 130,179,156 of record JBAIAC010000004.1, read on the forward strand.
TTTGTGCAAATAGGTAGCGTGGAGGGAGGGTGTGTGTGTGTGTGAAGTTTTACTGAATGCATTAACTGGATTTGTTTGAGCTATTTAACTGAGATTTATTAGGTCTGTTTAATGTGGCTTCCATTTTAAATTTGCACTTAAAGATGTGTTGTAAGTGCATTTTATAAAATTAAAAAACAACCCATTGCATCAGTTCCCCCTAGAAAAGGGGAATGATGTTAATACTTACTTCCTAACCCTAGAAGAGTGTTGTGAAAATTAATTAGTTAATATTTGTCAAGCACTTAACAAATGTGAAGACATATATATTGCTATATCTAAGGTTGCTGACGTTGATTTTATTTTGAGTCACGCAATATTAGGTGTTTTTTTTCAATCTCACTTTCTTTAAATGGAAGCAAAGTTTCTAGCCTTTGTGGTTGCAGAGTAGGGTAACCAGACAGCAAGTGTGAAAAATCAGGATAAGGGGTGGGGGGTAATAGGCGCCTATATAAGACAAAGCCCCAAATATCGGGACTGTCATAGGCGCCGACTTCGTGGGTGCTCCGGGGCTGGAGCACCCACGGAAAAAAATTGGTGGGTGCTCTGCACCCACCGGCAACTCCCCGCCATCCCTGGAGCTTGCGCCCAACTTACCGGAGCACCGGGCGATGTTCCGGGGCCCCGCCCCTGTGACGGAGTAGAGAGCGAGATGGATCTGACCTGAGGGAAAGGCTGCATTGGAAATGTGAGACTTTACCTGAGGCTGTAACATGAGCCAGGACGGGGGTTGGGAGGTGACACCTTTGGCTGGGAGTTTGTGATCTGGCTGGAGGAGAGGCGAGCGAGGCAGACAGGGTCTGGCCTCCCTGCCCCGGTTGGAGCGGTGGGGCGAAATGCAGGGAGCCCCAGGCTGGGGTCTAAGCTCCCTGCCCCCCGGAAGGACCCGACTGAGGGGTCCTGGATGTACTGACAAGCTCTGGTTGGGCTGTGTTCCTGGCATCTCTAATAAACCTTCTGTTCTACTGACTGGCTGAGACTCCCAGTGAATCCGGGGAAGAGGGGTGCAGGGCCGGACTCCCCTATACTCCGTGACAACCCCCGACGACGTTGCGGTGGTGTCGGGGGCGGGGCCCCGTGACGTCACCGGCGTCGGAGGGCGGGGCCCCGTGACGTCACCGGCGTCGGGGGCGGGGCCCGGCGTCAGCACCCACCGACGCTGACGGAAGTCAGCGTTGCTGGGGACTGTCCCTATAAAATCGGGACATCTGGTCACCCTATTGCAGAGAGAGGCTTGACAACATGATCCAAGTGCACTCTAAATGCTCAAAAAACAAAAGGCAAAGAAAAAAAACCCCCAGAGTGAGTACATTTTAAAATCTCATTATTTTATGCCAATCTCATGGTATTTGGGGGTCCGTCTCACAATTTTTAAATCTTGGGGCTGGCAAATACTTGCTACAATGTCTTGGCCGAAAAAAATCTGAACTAATGCTGTCTGCCTATGTTTGGGCTTTACCTTACAGTCTTTATTCATGCAAAACTCCTATTGAGTTCAGTGATCTGGCTCTTAGATTGTAAATACTTCAGGTCAGGTTCCTTAAAGGGCCCTGTACTCCTTAAAGGACCATGTACACTTACTGCTGCATAAGTAATAATGAAAATAGTAACCTTAACCTTGCTGAAGCAGTTATGGATCTCTGTGATCTTTAATTTGTATTTAGCTTTTTATTTAAACCTATGCCTCCATTATAATAAAGCAAGATGATTTGATTTTAAATTCTGTGGCACTCCATTCCATTTTGCCTAGATAAGCCTTGACTTCATAAGACTCAGTGCTATGGTACAGTTTATCTCCTTTACAAACAAGGAACTTATTTAAATGCTATAAAAAAGAACGAAAGTGAAAAGAAAAATATATCAATCCATGGAGGATTGCAGCCAATTTGATATAAGGCAGTCTAAACTAGACACTATACCAAGTGGAAAACTAGATATGTGTAATGTTGAGCAACTCTGGGGGACTAAAACTCCTTTTCAGCAACATAGATTTGTATCAAATTGTATTGAAGAATGTGAATAACATTATACATGAATGTTACAGCTGCAGTGGTATGGATTCAAGTATTCAGGGTACTAGAAAAGCAGCCAGTTGTTCAAAGTTTTATTATATAATGCTTGCTTTTCTTAAGGCAATTTACAACAGGGTGATCAAAGCCACTTTTTCTCCTGTCCTCCTATTTTCACCTGAACTTGAGTGACATTATGATAGTCTCAACAACTAGGGAGCAAATAGTTTAGGCAGGAATTAATGGTGTGGTAGTTATGACACCTAATGTAAATTTTAATTCATGTTCACACTGTAAACTGCCTTTTGGCTATTTAACAATTTGTTTAGGGGAAAGGAAAGGGAATGGATAATAGATCTTGATCCATGGATTTCCACTGACGAGTAACCAGCAAAAATGCATGATGTGGAAATGGTGATCAGCTAAATTGATATTTATATTTGTTTTCAAAGACTATCTAGCAAGGTTTGAAACAATATTTAAACAATTTTAGCTTGAATTAGATTGAAACTATATTTAACACCATTTAAAGAAACACTGTTCCTTGAGCAGAAATGAGTCCAAGCTATCCAATTGGGATCTGGGTTTAAGTCCACATTTTGTACTCTCATGGTTAGGGATTATTTTGATTTGATGGGTTCTTTATTAATTCCTGGCTCAATTAGTTTAGGCACCTAAATGGAGTGGTCAGACTTTCAATAGTGCTCAGCATTAACTAGCAGCACAATAACCACTTATTTAGCTAACCATTTTGAGTTTTGGATGGATTCTTTTAAAACTCCATTGGCCCAGCAGCATGTTATTTCCATTTCTAGTATGTTGCATTAAATAAAGTAGGCAATTCAGCAGCAATCTGAAGATAGTAAAATACTTGGCCATGTCATAAGGATATCACTCACAATGCACTGAGATCCAACCTTTTCTAGCTTATTTTTATGAATTGTTTTGTTTTGTTTTGCTTCATCATCTAGGTTATGCTGTAGATTATATGTACATCTTCAAAATGAGAATAGTTATAATGGACAGAACATCAAAGTTAAGTTAGAAATATAGCAATTGCCTTACAGGATCAGATACCAGTTAGAAGTTGGCTTAAGCCCTGAAACGTAAGGGCTTAAAACTTTTTTTCAAAAAGTCAAGGTTACTTAGCATTTAATATTTATAGTATAACCTTGGATTTTCTCATTAGCCATTTAATTAGGTAATGGACAAATACCCAAAGGATGTGTACAATTTAGGGTCTGCTCACATAAGTTAGGAAAGTACAAATATATGCACATACCTAACTTTGAACGACTAACCCTGAAAAATTATCGGCACATTTCTGGTATAGTACACACACAGATAACTGTACTAGTCTCTGTACAGAAAATGAAGAAGACATAACATCTTATAACCATTTATACTGTACTCTTGGGGTTGATTCAAACCCACAGCCTCTGTAATGTATTCCATTCACTGTACAGGGAAAATAAGAGAATAGCTCCCTTTTTCCTTACCCTTTGCCCTTCTGCAGGAAAAGAAAAAAATCTCATTTAGAATCATGTTCTCTACTGCAAGTAGCAGTGACCTGCTTGGCAGCTTCGCTGATATATGTTGGCTGATAAACTTGAAACAGCCCTGAACCTCAGTCATTTTTTAAAACTAGAAGTGAACTGAAAATACCAGTGCTCACAGACTGCCAGAGCCAAGTACTGACCTCTTGGACCCTACTGAAAAACTTCTCTCTTTTAACCATTGGAATGTGCCGGACACAGTGCAGTCAGCAAACACTTGTGTATTGGTAAGAATCTTTCTCCACCAATTTTGGAAACAAAAATGGTTTTCTTTCTGGCAGATAGGGTGATATCCGTTTAAGGCCTATTAAGTGTTACTGTTCTTTCAAGAAATATAACCACTGTTTAATTATTTTTTATTATTACATAAATGTATAAGATACCTATCAATAGAAGATCTGGGCGCACTTCACAACATTTAGATTAGAAGCAAGTAACAGTCTCCACAACAACCCCCACATAGCCCATAAATTGCTAGTCCGAAAAGAAGAGAGAGCAGGCAGATGACTAAATGTCAGTGCTTTCTAAAAGCCTGTCTTCAGTAGAAAGCCTAAAGAGAGTGATCTTACATTGTTCTCTGAAAGGTACCAGCCCTGTGAACTGATCAGCACAGATTGATCCTTATGCTTTGGAGCACCTCATTGACTCCATTTAGGCCTCCATATGGGTGTAACTGTCCACATGTGGGGATTACCATGCAGGATCAGGCCTAAAGTGGCCACACTAAATTCATGTAGTGCGATATCTCCTGGGAGAGAATTGAAGGACCTCCCCAAAGCTGATTCCCATGTGTGCTACCCAAGAGTACTGCAAAAGCCATGGGAATGAGGCATCTCTGAGAACTGAGATCTGGACAATTTAGGTCCCTGAATTTTACCCCGATTTGATTTTGCAGCCAAAGCAACGTGTGGCAAACAGATGTGACATACTCTTGTCAGTCTGCCTAATGAGCTGGGCAAACAGATTCTGGTTAAAAAAAAAAAAAATGAACAAAGCCATATGATAATCAGTGCCTTAATCTGCAGGTTTTTGGAGCCTTGTCTTTACGGTATCTGCTAATGGGTCCTAGAATGCTTATTTTCTCTTGGCCTCAGTGATTGATGTTACACCATCTATCCCAAACCATTACAGTGGTGTAATAAGTTAAAGAAATATTTTCTGGTTTGGACTCAGGCAGGGCCGGTGCAAGGATATTTTGCGCCCTAGGTGAAAATTCCACCTTGCGCCCCCCATCGCACATCAGTTCACTGAGGGGCAAATCCCAATGAGCCTTTATAGACCCCAGGGGCCAGCCGTGCCCAGGGGCTGCTCCCCAGACCAGGTTCCCCCCCTCCCAGCCCCCATCCACTCCCTCCCTTGACTGCCCCCTCCTGGGACCCCTGCCCCTAACAGCCCCCCAGAACCCCACCCCCTACCTAAGCCTCCCTGTTCCTTGTCCCCTGACTTCCCCAACCCTTATCCACACCCCCACCCCCAGACAGACCCCTAGGACTCCCACGCCCCATCCAACCACTCCCTGCCTGCTCCCTCAGAACGCCCGACCTATCCAACCACCCTGCTCTCTGTCGCTTGACTGCCCCAACCCCTCTCCACTCCCCCCAACAGGCCCCCCCCCGAACTCCCGACCCATCCAACCCCGCTCCCTGTCCCCTGACTGCTCTTATCCCTCTCCACACCCCCACCCCGACAGGCCCCCCCTAGAACTCCCAACCCCCCCTGCTCTCTGTCCCCTGACTGCTCTGATCCCTCTCCACACCCCCGCCCCCTGACAGCCCCCCCAGAACTCCCGACCCTTCCAACCCCTCCTGCTCCTTGACTGCCCCCCGGGACTCCCCTTACCATGCCCAGGCCGCAAGAGCCGCTGGCTCCATGTGGAGGCAACACGCTGCCGGGCTGCCACACGCAGATCCCCTCCCTGCAGAGTGCTGAGGCAGTGGGAGGGGCAGCAGTGGCTCACACTCCGTTCCGGGAGCCGCAGACCCTGAGCGCGGTGAGGGGGGAGCCAGGGGTGCGCCTGCCTGGGCTGCGGCCCGGCGCCAACCCCCTCCCGGGGACTCCTGCAGCGGATGCATGTGGGCGGCAGCCCCCGTGCGCGCCCCAGTTTCCCCCTTGCTACGCTCGGGCTCTGTGGCTCCCGGGAGTGTGAGCCGCCGCTGCCCCTCCCGGAACAGGCTCAGGGCCCCACACCCCAGTGGCAGCTCACACACCCGGGAGCCGCAGAACCCGAGCGTGACGAGAAGGGAGCCGGGGGGCACACAGGCACTAGTGCCCGCATGCATCTCCTGCAGTCTGCAGGAGCCCCCCCGGGTGGGGAGCGCGGGGCCGCAGCCTGGGCAGGAGGGCGCAGCTGCTCCCCTGCTAGCAGCGCTGCAACCTTTGCAGGCCTGCTGCCTCCCCTGTACCGCGCCAGCTCCTCCATGGCTGGGGCTCGGCGCCCCCAACCACTTGGCGCCCTAGGCGACCGCCTAGTTTGCCTAGTGGTTGCACCCGCCCTGGACTCAGGTCATGGAGTATTTCAGTGTCAGTTGCAATGGATTCACTAGAATTGTGAATACTTTTTCCAAGAAGATTGTGTTCGCCTCGATTTCCATTTGTGGTTTTGGGCTCCCATCAGTCTTTCCATACACCCCATGGGTGCGATGCTCCATCTGCTTTTTCGTTCCACATTATAGTGCTTGATTTCTCTTCTAGAAGCATTGCATTAGCCCAACTGAAATTAAAATCCCCAGTGCATCTTACCAGTGGTCACTTGAATAATCAGAAATGCCTCGAGCTGCAATCCGCTGAAGACTCCTTATCGTATTACTCAGCATGCTGAACAAGTAACTACCGTACTGTATTTATTCCTGCATTGAGATTCGTAGTCCAGTCTTACACCTGGAAGAAACAACATTCTTGATGCAGGCACTATTTCACATTGCATATGCACACCATTTATACACACTGTTCAAGCCAAAACTGGACCCTGATTCACAGAACTGACTTTTCTGATTGTTACATGGGCAAGAATAGCACCTGAAGCACAATATTACTTTCCCAAGCTAAAAATAACTATCAATTTTTGTCAGACCTCATATATAATTCATGTTTAGAGATTTATTAATCTGGCTATTGAGAACAAGATTGGCATTTTTAGTGGATAAAAACTGACTTGCATTATCCTTAGAGATGCGAGCCAAAATTTTCAAACGTAGGTTCCTAAAGTTAGACTCTTAAATCCATATTTAGGCAGATAAATAGAAGTGGCCTGACTTTTTTTTTCAAAAGTTATTGAACACCCAGCAATTTCTTTCAACACAAGTGGAATTTGTGGGTGCTTAACACTTCTGAGACTCTGGTCACCTATATTTAAGTGCCTAAATATGGATTGAAGAGCCTAGCCTTAAGCACTCAGGTTTGAAAACAATGGCGGTAAGATTTTTAATTAATTTTGGAAAACCTGTGTGTGTATGTATGTATGCACATATTTTTTACCTTGGGTCATTGATGGTTATTTTTGTTCTTTATCATGAAATCCTTAACCGTTCCTTACTCCCTCGCCTCAGACCTGACACATATCCCTTATTAAGTCTACAAAGAGCAAAAAGCTTACAGCATTTCTTGTATACCACGGTAGTGTCCTATTATGACAGTGAAATGAAAGAACATACAATGTTTGTTAGATTGACAAGTTAAAGAATTTACAAGCCACAACTAAATGTGTGGTATGATGCTGGTAGGGAATAAACAGTACTGAATAGTCCTGGAGATTTTTAAAATTAGTATTAAACAACCTCTCTTTTTCAGTTACTGGTATATCTCCCTTGTCTTCTTAATCCTCAATTGGTATCCTACTCCAAAGTAGAATATCCCTTTTTTTTTTTAAATCTCTCCTTGGATTTGATCACTTTAGAAGAAACATTGACCCATTGTGCCTGTACCACAATCTTGAGTCCTCTCCCATGCCTTCCTATGGGCCCAAAATTCCAGCTAACCTTTAGTCATTTGCCAATATGTCTAGCTTCCCTACTGGACAACATTTATAGTGTGGTTAAACATTGGCAGTGCAAGAATCTGAGGCACAATGAAAATGGAGAGGCGTAGTAAAACAGGAATTAAATACTAAAATAAAGAAGACAAGGATGTACCAATGGTATAATTCTTTTTCATACTTAATTAGTAATATATAGATATATATATATATATATTTTTAAATCTTACCTGATGCTGCAACAGAACTTCCAGGCTGCCACACTATTGTGCTGAAGAAACCATAGGATCAGGTTACAAGATCTGTTGTTTTTCAAGCAGAATATATGGAGCCCTGACTATTATTGCATCCTTCAATTTTTCTCTCGTTGTGACTAAAAAATAAAACAATGTAGAACTTTAAAGCCTAGAAAGTTCACTCAGTCCCACTTCTTGTTCAGTCAATTGCTCAGACAAACAAGTTTGTTTACATTTGTGGGAGATAATGCTGTCCGTTTCTTATATACAATGTCACCTGAAAGTGAGAACAGGCATTCACATGGCACTTTTGTAGCCAGCATTGCAAGGTATTTACGTGCCAGATATGCTAAACATTCGTATGCCCGTTTAGGCTTTGGCCACCATTCCAGAGGACATGCTTCCATGCTGATGAGGCTCGTTAAAAAAATAATGTGTTAATTAAATTTGTGACTGAACTCCTGGGGGAGAAATTGTATGTCTCCTGCTGTGTTTTACCCACATTCTGCCATATAGTTCATGCTATAGTAGTCTCAGATGACCCAGCATATGTTATTTATTTTAAGAACACTTTCACTGGAGATTTGACAAAAAACGCAAGAAGGTACCAATGTGAGATTTCTAAGGATAGCTACAACACTTGACCCAAGGTTTAAGAATCTGAAGTGCCTTCCAAAATCTGATTGGGATGGGGTGTGGAGCATGCTTGCAGATGTCTTAGAAGAGCAACTCTCCAATGTGGAAACTACAGAACCCAAACTACCAAAAAAGAAAATCAGCCTTCTGCTGGTGGCATCTGACTCAGATAATGAAAATGAACATGCATCGGTCTGCACTTCTTTGGATCATTATCAAGCAGAATCCGTCATCAGCATGTACACGTGTCCTCTGGAACGGTGGTCGAAACATGAAGGGACATATGAATCTTTACATATGGCATGTAAATATCTTGCTACACCAGCTACAACAGTGCCATATGAATGCCTGTTCTCACTTTCAGGTGACATTGTAAACAAGAAGTGGGTAGCATTATCTCCCACAAATGTAAACACACTTGTTTGTCTGAGCGATTGAACAAGAAGTAGGACTGCATAGACTTTCTAGGCTCTAAAGTTTTACATTGTTTGTTTTATTTTTGAATGCAGTTTTTTTTTTACATAATTCTACATTTGTAAATTCAACTTTCATGATAGAGATTGCACTCCAGTACATGTATTAGGTGAATGGAAATAGTATTTCTTTTGTTTCTTTTCTACAGTGCAAATATTTGTAATAAAAAATAACTATAATGTGAGCACTGTACACTTTGTATTCTGAGTTGTAATTGAAATCAATATATTTGAAAATGTGGAAAACATCCAAAAATATTTAACTAAATGGTATTCTATTTTTTAACAGCACGATTAATCGTGTTTAATTTTTTTAATTGCTTGACAGCCCTATTTATTTATATTGCTGTAGTGCCTAGGAGCCTTAATGATGGACAAGGACCACATTATGCCAGGCACTGCACACAGAACCAAAGACTATCCCGTCCCCAAGGAACTTACACGAGGACAAGAGACAACATCTGGGTCCAGACAGGAGAATACAAGGGGACAATGAGACAATATTGATGATAGGGAGTGGTCACGGCACAACAGCAGCATAGGTGCTGGAACTAGGGGTGCTGCAGCACCCCTTGGCTTGAAATGGATTCCATGATATACAGGGTTTACAGTTTGGTTCAATGGCTCTGAGCACCCCCACTATAAACATTGTTCCAGCATCCCTGAACAGCAGCCTAACTCTTGTCAAGCCTTTCATAGGCATCGCATCAAAGGAGAGTTTTTTCAGGAGGGATTTGAACGTGGATAATGAAGTAGCTTTACAGATGTTTACACGCTAAATGCTTTCCTGAATCAGGGCCTTTGCCACCAAGAGAGCTATTGGCTCTAATAATCATTCTTCGTTCCACCTCTCTCTATTGTGTGCTGTTAATATTTCATACATATCCACTATAGAAAAAGATAATTCTAACTTAAGTAGAAGATCATCTAAAAAGAACAAATGCATCATAGATTTCTCATACTTCCTTTCCATTTCTTTGTAAACATCACTGCTTAGCACCACAGTACCTTATTTATTGCAAGATTTTATCATACTTTGTGACTGAGTTCCTGCTCATTATCTCCATCTCATCTGTCTGCTCCAACCTGTGACCTCTTTCTTTTTAAATGTAAGACTCATACAGCTTATGAATTTTCAATTCATAACAGTAACCTATATCTTCTGTGCACCATTTCTTTTAATCAACCAGCTTGTATAGTATCTAATTATGAAACTCTGGCTTCAGCAAAATTGTTGCACTTATTAGAGTGCCTGCTTACATTAGGCAATATAATACTGCCTGTTTTTAGGCTGTTCATCAACCAGAGTAAAATTAAAATGTATGAGCATATCCCTCTCTGGATTTCTTGATTTTATAACTCCCAAGACAAAAATACTAGGTTATCTATGCTTGCTCAATTCTGCACCACTCTTGACTTAAATTTGGGTGTTATGTGACATGTCCTTTCCACCCAATTTGAAATCTCCTAGATTGTGCGGCAGAACTGAAACATCATTTCTTGTTAGTGTGTAAGAATTTGCAGGGGCCAAAGACCAACTCATACCTGTTTAAAAATTCTGTTCAAGATGTAGTATTTAGAAAGACATATGTACTAGCTGGTGTTTAGCTTCAAGGAGGGTGAAGGAATTTCTTGACAACACTGGTCAATTTCTTCACCAAGAACAGGGTATGCCCTTACTCAATGAGGGGGGAAAATAATAACAGACAATGTGGAAATGGCAGAGGTGCTTAATGACTTCTTTGTTTCGATTTTCACAAGAAGATTGGTGGTGATTGGACATCTAACATAGTGAATGCCAGTGAAAATGAGGTAGAATCAGAGGCTAAAATACAAAAAGAAAAAGTTAAAAATTACTTAGACAAATTCGATGTCTTCAAGTCACCGGGGCCTGATGAAATGCATCCTAGAATACTCAAGGAGCTGACTGAAGAGATATCTGAGCCATTATCATTATCTTTGAAAACTCATGGAAGACAGGAGAGATTCCAGAAGACTGGAAAAAGGCAAATATAGTGCCAATCTATTAAAAAAAGGAATATAAGGACAACCCAGGGAATTACAGACCAGTCAGCTTAACTTCTGTAACCGGAAAGATAACTGAGCAAATAATTAAGCAATCGGTTTGCAAATATGTAGAAGATAATAAGGTGATAAGTAACAGTCAGCATGGATTTGTCAAAAACAAATAGTGTCAAACCAACCTGATAGCTTTCTTTGACAGGATAACAAGCCTTATGGATAGCAGGCAAGTGGTAGATGTGGTGTAACTTGACTTTAGTAAAGTTTTTGATACTGTCTCGCATGACCTTCTCATAAACAAACTAGGGAAATGCAACCTAGATGGAGCTACTATAAGGTGGGTGCAAAGCTGGTTGAAAAACTGTTCCCAGAGAGTAGTTGTCAGTGGTTCACAGGCATGCTGGAAGAGCATAACGAGTGGGGCCCCGCAGCGATCAGTTCTGGGTCCAGTTCTGTTCAATATCTTCATCAATGATTTTGATAATGGCATAAAGAGTACACTTATAAAGTTTGCGGACGATACCAAGCTGGAAGGAGTTGGAAATGCTTTGGAGGAGAGGATTAAAATTCAGAATGATCTGGACAAAATGGAGACAAACTGGTCTGAGTAAATAGGATGAAATTCAATAAGGACAAATGCAAAGTACTCCATTTAGGAAGGAACAATCAGTTGCACACATACAAAATGGGAAATGACTGTCTAGGAAGGAGTACTGTGGAAAGGGATCTGGGAGTCATAGTGGACCATAAGCTAAATATGAGTCAACAGTGTAACACTGTTGCAAAAAAAGCAAACATCATTCTAGGATGTTGTAGCAGGAGTGTTGTAAGCAAGACATGAGAAGTAATTCCTCCACTCTGATTAGGCCTCAACTGGAGTATTGTGTCCATTCTGGGTGCCACATTTCAGGAAAGATGTGGACAAATTGGAGAAAGTCCAGAGAAGAGCAACAAAAATGATTAAAGGTCTAGAAACATGACCTATGAGGGAAGATTGAAAAAATTGTGTTTCTTTAGTCTGGAGAAGAAAAAACGGAGAGGGGACATCATAACAGTTTTCAAGTACATAAAAGGTTGTTACAAGAAGGAGGGAGAAGAATTGTTCTTCTTACTCTCAGAGGATAGGACAAGAAGCAATGGGCTTAAATTGCAGCATGGGAGGGTTAGGTTGGACATTAGGAAAAACTTCCTGTCATTGTGGCTAAGCACTGAAATAAATTGCCTAGGGAGGTTGTGGAATCTCCATCACTGGAGATTTTTAAGAGCATGTTAGACAAATACCTGTCAGGAATGGTCTAGATAATACTTAGTCCTTTCATGAGTGCAGGGGACTGGACTAGATGACCTCTCAAAGTCCGTTCCTGTCTTATGATCTATGATTGTATATACATGGACATGGAGGAAATCTCTAACTATTATAACATTTCACATAGAGTTATATGTATTTTGAGAAGTATAAACAAATGGATTCTCAAACACATGCACAGTCCACTCTAAAGATTCAAGGCTGACTGAAATGAATATAAAGGGTTGAAATACAAGACGTGTTAGATAATTCCTGATGAGTTAATGTACTATAAAAGCATGATCAACAATCACTGCCTGTGAACTTGGTAAGAACCAGATTCTTCTGATGAAATTGTATCCTTGACTGCCATTTTGAGATTGCCATCCATGCAGCAATATCATATTGGTTCATTGGCTTTAATACCTCTCTTGTCTAAATACACAATCACCATAAGATCCTTTATATTAGTGATATTATCACCTATTGTAGGAGAAGCACAGAACCTTTAAGCCCCGCTGCATTTCAATTTTTAAAATCTCTCATCGTAATTTTTACAGACTACGCATATTTTCCTTTCATGATTTAGAATTTCAAACAATTTACTTAAAAAAATTGTAGTTCACCTTTAAGATGGTTTTCACCTCATCTGCTGAAAAAATAGGAAGTGAGACTTAAAAGTTACTTACAATGGAAATTGATGGTAGCCTGGATCACAGCTCCTTCAAGAAGTTTCAAATAGTATCTTTGCAATGGGGCAGGAATTCACCTGACTTAAAATAAATTGTGTGGGACAAAGTGGTATTCATTATGTAGATAAAATAATGACCATAATGGTCCATTTGCAAGGCTGATATAACTTGCACCTAGTCTCCCTCGCAGCCCAACTCATGTAGTACTACCGCTCACTGTTTCTAGCTTAGGCTCACTGTGCCTCAAAAGAAAACACACACACAAAAGTATTTGGATAGCAACAAATACAAAAGGTCATTTATAAAGATAATTACACTGCACCTTCACAACAGCATCCCTGGAACCAGTGCAGTGTAGATGTTATGAAGAGGTAGTATTATTCATAGAAATGTAATTTAGTTTTCATCTACTCAAGTCAGGGTGCAGAAGCATTATTACATGCTGTGTCTGTTACAACAACGTGTTTTATAATGAGGCTGAACTGTTGAGTCTCTTCTCTTTATAAATATATCTAACACAAGGACAGAGATATAGCCTCTGAAATTAGGGTTTTAAAAACCACATATAGGACATTTCACTGTAGAATAATACAAAACATTGGTACACAGTGTCATAGTTAAAATTGTTATATAAACAACTTGTCTTTAAAAGAGTAGCACACAGCAATAAAATATTTTTAAAAGGCCCATATTTGCTATTCTGTTATATAAAGAAAAATGCAGTCAATGAGTGATGTCAGCTTCCTAAACGATTAGAAATTTTGTCTTTGGCTGATTATTTTTGTTACATGAGTATTATGTATATTATGCTACTTTTGGTTGTCTGTTCTCATGCAATATTTACATAAACCTTGACCACAAATGACTAAAATATCAGGTGTGTATGTGTGAGTTCAATCATGTCATATTCTGGTGACTACAGCCTGTAAATGATAACACCATATGCAGAACATCTAATATTAATGAATAAGCTACATGGATGACTTCTATTAAACAGCCCAAACCGCATCTATTGTAGTATACTCTCTGCCTTCATGCTGCTTCTGTGGCTGGAACCGGTATGTATAATAATATGCAGATTCAGCTCTGAGAAATGACCGCTGGGATTTATATTGTAGATGTAGATGCAAAATGTTCTAAAATGAAATTAGTTTACAAACCATTACCAAAATATGATACTTTGTGATTTTGGTAGGGTTTTACATTTCCCTTTGTGCGTAAGTCAATCAAGTTCCATAACTGTCAATGGACAGGATACTCAAGGAGAAGGTTCAACGACAGTACTGAGAGCATTGGTAAGTTTAACTTCTTCTGGGAACTCTGTGCTCTGAGCCTTTCCTCAGGGTTGCAGTAAAGTAACCCTGCCTGTTGTACTGTAACTCATAATTTGGAATAAATTCATCCTGTCTGGCACAAGAATTTATAACTTAGGGAACTGGTGACATGCATCAGCAGGTTCTCATGGTATGAATTGTTAAACTCTTGTTAAAATACTGTCACACCACATACTGAGACATTGTTTGCTCTCTATATATGATGGATCACTTTCTTCCAAAGTTTCTCCTGCCTTGTTTCACTGGGTAGATGAAGTCTGCCCTGCTTCCCTCTGACTGAGATGTAGTTTCACCCCCAATCCTCATAGATCCCAGAGGCATTAAAAGAGGCCAAGTCCATACATGCAAAAGCCTTGTGCTTATGCACTGGCTCTGGAGCCCCAGTTTCCTCAACCCCCATGACCCACTTCCTAGTAACGCAGAACTAAAACATGGCCCTCATTTTGTGCACTTCAGACAAGAACACATGGTCTGATTCCTTGTTCATGTCTCTGTATGTCTAGAATAGGGATTCCATGATTTTGCTGAACCTCAGCTATGTCAGTTGTTCCACATTTGTCTCCCCACCTGGTCTGATGCACTGGTCACTACACTGGAAAAGAAAAAGATGATGGTAAATAACCGTAGCAATATCCCATCCATCCATTCAGAATACTAAGGAATGGGATAACATTTTGAATTCATTTTCAAATTCCAGTAATTTCTTCCAAGGTGCTTTCACCTTGGACCAGAGATAGTAAGGGTATATAATTAGAATCCACCCACAATAATGCAATTGGGTAGAAATATCTGATTATTGCCAGAATAGCATTAGTGAAATGGTGAGGGAGAGAAAGAAGAGAGCTGTCTGTGGTCAACTGGACTAACAAACATTATTTGTTGCAGTCAAAGACAAGGATACCTTTGCAGACAGATACAGCAAGAGAAAGGCAATATTTGAGGAAGAGAGGGGAAAGTCTGATAAGTTTGCACTAGTTATTTGCATGGATGATTTCAGAGTGCCAGTTTCTATTCATGTAAGTCTGCATGAGTAAAAGGGAGTACACATTTGCCACAAAGTGTGATTGGAAGACGTGGATTCTTTCTTTGGGAGAGGTTTTTGGATTAATCGGTATCTCTATGAGATTTTCAAAACAGTGTCTGTGTTTGACAATAGGTGGGCTATATAGTGGAATTATTCCCTAAACTCCTATGGTTTGTGTCACTTTGCTATAGCATAATCTGTCTAGGACTATTTTTCATGCATTAATTAAAAAAAAAGCTGGCATGAAATGTGATTGCAATTACACAAGAGCAGCATGTTACTTAGGTGCCTGTGGCTGGCACACAGACCAGTGATAAAATGTAAAGTAAATCAAATGCTTTGGCCAGAGCGCCTAATATGAAATTCCTTGCAATACCATTGTTTTAATTTTATACTTTTTTACATTGTGGTTACCTCTCCCCGCACACTTATCTGCCATTTCCAGCCATGTGGTGTGACTCAGCCACTCACAGTGCATGCTGATCTGAGAACTTCATCCTAACCAAGAATAGTGGTCTGTGTTGCTTTGCAGGTCTGGGGACGACAACCATGGGGGACACATGGGGAAACCAAATGGGGTGAGTGAGGCAAGGACTTGACAGCTGCCACTTGGGCTGCAAAAAAGGGAAAGGAGTGAAAGGAGGAGCCAGGGTGAACACTTTCACCCTAATTTAAATTTATAAAAGCATATAGCGTATCAATTAGGGCTATTGAAATAGCCTTCCTGGCCATAAGCCTGCAAAATCAGTCCCCATCAATACTTGTAACAATAAGAAGCTGCATAACTGGTGTAGATGGCTCTTTATCAGATGATTCCTCCTCCTGACCAGCTTGTTAATCTGCCATCTCCCCTGTAGCATCTACATCCTGGTTCCTCACAAACAGATCAGTGTCTGGTTCTTCATCCCCGGGTCTGCCTGGTTCATGGTTCTCTTTGGCCCTCACCACTATGCTGTAAAGCCACCTTTGTATAAGGCTTCAGATTGTAAAATAGTCATTTGATAATTTGGCTCTGATCCTGAAAAAAATGTATGCATGTGCTTAACTTTGCATACTGTGAGTAGTCCCATCAGCTTAATTGGGACTAGCTGGGACTTGCAGTACATAAAATTAAGCACATACTTAAGCCTTGCAAGATCTGGGCCTTTGTAATACCTTGCTCCCTTACTGTTTACCTAGCATGCTTTGAGGTTATATAAATAATACCTTTAAAAACTGGTTCCTAACATTTGCCAATCAATAGAGCAGTGTGACTGGCAGGCACAGATTCTTCAATTACTTAAAGTTTGGTATAATTCTAAATTAATGTAAGTAGCATGCAGGAAACCAATAAATGTTTTGATATGCTTAGCATAAAATACTTCATTACACATTTTAAAATGTGGAGATATCACGCACACGTATGGTAGATCAGCAAGTGATTTTGTGCCAGTTGTTCAGTGTTCTCACAATGTAAACAGACAATCAATCATTCTTTGTTTCTGTTTTAAAAGAAAAGAATAGTTTGAAACCTGAGTCACGCTGAGTGTTCGTACTGCCTGTTCCTTTTTGTACTAGTACCAGTAAAAGTTAATATAAAAAATGGTGCCTTGTTTTTCCCCCTGGCTTTTAGAGTCTACCTATTGTGCTCTGTTGTCACTTGTGAAATTCCTGGTTAGTGTGGGGGTTGAGGGAAAGCTGCCCAAAAAGACTTGGAGTCTGTGGGGTAAAGAGCATATCAGTCTATTTAGCAATTGAAATTGTGAAGCAGAGAAAAATACAGAGAAGGAGAAAATACATTCCCATGGTGGAAAATTATTGAAATGTGGAGCCAGGAAGCATGCCTTTATGTACATTTGTGGGTGAATTTTCTGTTTCCTGTTCTGTTCCCTCACTAGAAGCCGTGGCCTTGATCCTGCAAATGGCTCTGAGAGGTTGGACCCTTACACCATTGGAAGCCACTTGCCGGACCAGGGATCAAGGCTGTCTCTCTTCTATGTGGGCTTCTGGTATGCTATAACACAAGAATCAGATGTCCCATTTCCCAAATGCCTTAACAGGGAATGCTTTTAATTTAAACTAAATCCCCATGAAACTGCTTTGCAGTGTTTTATCTTAACCAGCATGACCCCTTTTCTTATATTTGTCATTTGTGTGGCTGATGCAAAAAATACATCATAGTAGTGTGACCATAGGAGTCGACTTCTGCTCGCACCGGTGGGTGCTCGACCTCCCTCTGCTCCCGGCCCAGGCCTCATTCCACCCCTGCCCCGCCCCCAGCCCCTATTCCAACTCCATTCCCCAAAGTCCCTGCCACAACTCTGCCCCCTCCCTGCCTCTATTCTAACTCCTTCCCCAAATCTCCGCCCTGGCTTCGCCTCTTCCCTGCCTCCTCCCCTGAGCATGCCACATTCCTGCTCCTCCCCCCTCCCTCCTGGAGCTTGCTATGCTGCCAAACAGCTGTTTGGTGGTGGCAAGCACTGGGAGGTAGGTGGAGGAGCGGAGACACAGTGCGCTCAGGGGAGAAGGCGGAGGTGAGGTGGGGCGGCGGGAGTGGGGAGGGGAGCTTGGCTGCTGGTGGGTGCAGAGCACCCACTAATTTTTCTTCATGGTGCTCCAGCCCCGGAGCACCCACGGAGTCGGCGCCTATGTGAGCAAAAGATTACTGCCCATGTGCATCCCGTCTTCCCCCTAGCATCAGAATGGGAAGGCCATGCTCCTGAGCATACTTAAGAACATAAGAACGGCCATACTGGGTCAGACGAAAGGTCCATCTAGTCCAGTATCCTATCTTCTGACAGCAGCCAATGCCAGGTGCCCCAGAGGAAATGAACAGAGCAGGCAAACACCAAGTTATCCATCCCCTGCTGCCCACTCCCAGCCTCTGGCAAACAGAGGCTAATAGTCATTGATGGACCTAATTTATGTAGTTTTTTTGTTAACCCTGTTATAGTCTTGACCTTCACAACATCCTCTGGCAAAGAGTTCCATAGGTTGACTGTGCATTGTGTGAAGAAATACTTCCTTTTGTTTGTTTTAAACCTGCTGCCTATTAATTTCATTTGGTGACCTCTAGTTTTTATGTTATGAGAAGGAGTAAATAACACTTCCTTATTTACTTTCTCCACACCTCTCTATGATTTTATAGACCTCAATCATATCCCTCCTTAGTTGTCCTTTTCCAAGCTGAAAAGTCCCAGTCTTATTAATCCCTTCTCATATGGAAGCTGTTACATACCCCTAATCATTTTTATTGCCCTTTTCTGTAACTTTTCCAATTTCCAATTCCAATATATCTTTTTTTAGATGGGGTGACCACATCTGCACACAGTATTCAAGATGTGGGTGTACCATGGGATTATATAGAGGCAACATGGTATGTTCTGTCCTATTATCTATCCCTTTCTTAATTATTCCCAGCATTCTGTTCGCTTTTTTGACTGCCGCTGCACATTGAGTGGATTGTTTTCAGAGAATTATCCACAAGGACTCCAAGATTTCTTTCTTGAGTGGTAACAGCTAATTTAGACCTCATCATTTTATATATATAGTTGGAATTATGTTTTCCAATGTGCATTACTTTGCATTTATCAACACTGAATTTCATCTGCCATTTTGTTGCCCAGTCACCCAGTTTGTGAGATCCTTTTGTAACTCTTCGCAGTCTGCCTGGGACTTAACTATCTTGAGTAGTTTTGTATCATTCGCAAATTTTGCCACCTCACTGTTACCCCTTTTTCCAGATCATTTATGAATATGTTGAGTAGCACTGGTCCCAGTACAGACCCCTGAGGGACACCACTATTTACCTTTCTCCATACTTACAATTTCCTGTATCAGATTGGGTCAACAGTCCAAGTTTACCTTGTGGTCTATGCTTAGTGCTTCATGTGATGGCCAAGAAGGTCAACAGGTCACTCCCCTACCACAAAGGGAGAAAGGTCAGCACTGTGGGAGAGGGGTGACCTGTGAGCACGAGTCCTTTGGGGAGGCAGGTGTTTTGTGTATGGGGGATAGGATCCCCCTCCTCTCTCCTGCCAGCCAGGTGGATTCTGAGCTGGGCTCCTCCTCCTCTCCCTGCCCCCCCTCATGGAATGGGCCCCTTCAAGAGGATGCTTTTCTCTTAGGGCTAGTCTACACTGGCAACGCTAAAGCGCTTTAACGTAGCTTGTGTGGTTGCAGCACAACGCGGGGAGAGAACTCTCAAAAAAACCCAACCTCCACGAGGGGTGTAGCTACCAGCACAGGGAGCGCGGCTCCTCGCACTGGTGCACTGTCTGCACTGGTGCTTTACAGCGCTAAAACTTGCTGTGCTGGGGGGCGGTTCACACCCAGGGCCGGTGCAAGGATATTTTGCGCCCTAGGTGAAAATTCCACCTTGCGCCCCCCACTGTGCATCGGTTCATTGAGGGGCAAATCCCAACGAGCCTTTATAGACCCCAGGGGCCAGCCGTGCCCAGGGGCTGCTCCCCAGACCAGGTTCCCCCTCCCAGCCCCCATCCACTCCCTCCCTTGACTGCCCCCTCCTGGGACCCCTGCCCCTAACAGCCCCCCAGAACCCTACCCCCTACCTAAGCCTCCCTGTTCCTTGTCCCCTGACTGCCCCCTCCTAAGACCCCCCTCACCCTAACTGCCCCCCTAGGACTCTACCCCCTACCTGTCCCCTGACTTCCCCAACCCTTATCCACACCCCCCACCCCCAGACAGACCCCCGGGACTCCCACGCCCCATCCAACCACTCCTCGCCTTCCCCCCTAATGCCCGACCTATCCAACCACCCTACTCCCTGTCCCTTGACTGCCCCAACCCCTCTCCACTCGCCCCCCGACAGGCCTCTCCCCACAACTCCCAACCCATCCAACTCCCCCTGCTCCCTGTCCCCTGACTGCCCCAACCCCTCTGCACTCCCCTCCTGACAGGCCCCCCCCAGAACTCCCGACCCATCCAACCCCCCCTGCTCCCTGTCCCCTGACTGCTCTGATCCCTCCCCACACCCCTGCCCTGTGACAGCCCCCCCAGAACTCCCGACCCTTCCAACCCCTCCTGCTCCCTGACTGCCCCCCGGGACTCCCCTTACCATGCCCAGGCCGCAAGAGCCACTGGCTCCATGTGGAGGCAACACGCTGCCGGGCTGCCACACGCACAGCCCCTCCCTGCAGAGTGCTGAGGCAGTGGGAGGGGCAGCAGTGGCTCACACTCCGTTCTGGGAGCCGCAGACCCTGAGTGCGGTGAGGGGGGAGCCAGGGGCGCGCCTGCCCGGGCTGCGGCCCAGCGCCCGCCCCCCAGGGACTCTTGCAGTGGATGCATGCGGGCGGTGGCCCCCGTGCGCCCCCCAGTCCCCTCTTGCCACGCTCGGGCTCTGTGGCTCCCGGGAGTGTGAGCCGCCGTTGTCCGTCCCGGAACAGGCTCAGGGCCCCACATCCTGGCGGCAGCTCACACACCCGGGAGCCGCAGAACCCGAGTGTGGCGAGGGGGGAACCAGGGGGCACACAGGCGCTGGTGCCCGCATGCATCTCCCGCAGCCTGCAGGAGCCCCACCCTGGGGGGGGCGAACGCCGGGCCGCAGCCTGGGCAGGAGGGCGCGGCTGCTCCCCTGCTAGCGGCGCTGCCACCTTTGCAGGCCTGCTGCCTCCCCTGCACTGCGCCAGCTCCTCCATGGCTGGGGCTCGGCGCCCCCAACCACTTGGCGCCCTTGGCGACCGCCTAGTTTGCCTAGTGGTTGCACCCGCCCTGTTCACACCCCTGAGCGAGAAAGTTGCAGCGCTGTAAATCGCCAATGTAGACAAGCCCTTAGTGTATGGCACAAGTGCGCCTTTTCCCCAGGAGCAGAAGTGCTCCCTCCCCAGCCCCAGAGTGCGTGTTCTCCCTCATCTCCCCTCCCTGCATGCAGGTAAGCGCTCCCCAGGCGGGGGTGCTCTCTCTTCCCTCCCCAGTGCCTCCACGCCGGCTGCGTTGTGGGAGGCTCTGTTGCACGGGCCAGCTCCAGGCAGCTCGCGGTGGGGTGGGGAGCAGGCAGCCGCCGGCTGCGGAGGGAGCCAGCGTGCGGTGCTCGCTTCTCCGGCGGCTGCTGCTGCCGCCGCCCTCTCCGGCTGCGCCCACCCACAGGCGGGGGAGACACTGGCAGAGAGGCTCCCCCTCCCCGCCTTGCTCTGGGGGTATTGCAAGCACCAGCGGGCTCCTGAGCGCTGCCGCCGCCTGGGCGCACCGAGCTGCGGGGGCCTGAGCTGAGGCGTCTCCTCCCCAGCCATTCAGCCCCTGAGTTTCCCCGGGCGGGGACGCGCGGGGGCTGCCCACAGCTCAATGCCGCTGCTCCGAGATGCTGCACGCCCAGCTCCTGGCCGGAGGGGGGTAGCAGCTTCTGCCGCCAGCTCCTTCCTCCGCAAGGGCTGCTGCTGGAGACCCGGGCACCACCTCCTCCTCCCCACCATGGGGCTGCTGCTGCCGCTGGAGTGAGCGAGCGGAGGGCACAGCTCGCTGCCTGCATGGATGGATGTGTTCAGCTTTGTGAAGATTGCAAAGCTCTCGGGGTAGGTTGCTGCTCCCTTTCCATTAGCAGCCAGCCCCCCTTGTGCGCGCCCCGCTGCAGTGCTGGCCCCTGGCTGCTGACCCCCGGGGCGCCTTCCGGGGGCGGGGGACCTACACGGGGTGGTGGGGGGAGAGCGTGCCAGGGGGCTTTAGAAAACCCCGCCGCCAGAGCGGCTGCTGCACTCCCACTTACCTGACATTGGGGCTGAGGTGCTGGGGTTTGGCTGGTGATGGCTCATGGCGTGTCCCCCCCCCCCCCCCCCCCGCACCTGCTGTGGGATGGTGTTAAAAAAAATAAGTGCCCCAAGGCTGCTGCGAAGATACAGCAGGTGGGGTTCTGAGTCTGGGGCTGTGATGAAACGTTGTTGTTGGTTGTTGTTAATGGGCGATCAGTGGTTCAAAAACTGTTTGAAAATGTGCCCCTGCACCCTGCCTCTGTCCTTTCGGGTTGCAAACAGCTGTGAGGGTGCTCTAGCCAGGGAAGTAGCTGTAGGCAACAGTTATCCCTGGTGGGGGTGGAACTTTGGGTAGGTTGGACAGAGAGCAGAGCAGCATTTTAAAAAAAAATATACCGTGATTGACAACCCTCCCCCCAACCAAACACAATCTATTTAGGACTTCTTGACTTTTGTGCTGTGAAGTATGGTGCTCTGCTTATTGCGAAACACTCGCATGCTCTTCTAAATCTCAGACACAATAGGGGTGATTTTTTAAGAGAAACTGAAATCATAATCAGATTGGAAGTGCTGCCTTGTACCATCACACATAAGTCCCAGGGAGTAAGTGAGCGTGGGCTTTTTTTTAGCCCTTTCTTGTAAGGTGCACACATCTGGTTGCTTGAGCTGGTGTCTGATTTAAATATTTTTCCTTCCAAAGAATTTTTCTCTCACTGTCAACTGAATGCTGGCCTCTAGGTGTGGAAGGAACTGACTCTAGATAGTCCTTAGGCCCACGGCTGCAGAGACGCACACAATCTGAAAATGAAATCCCCCCCCCCCCCCCCCGGTTAAAAATAATGTAGAGTATTGAGAAAAGAGTTATGGGAAACCAAATTGTTTCTCAAAGATGGAGTATAAAAATGCTGTAGTTGCAGGATTTTCCTGATTTTGGTGCAGATAATCTTCCTAAAGGATTTAGCTTTGAATCAGAGTAGCTATGAGTGTTTTGAATTCTCATGGTTTAGTGGTTAGCATTGGGCCTTTGCCATTTCTGAAGCGTTCACTGAAGTGGAATGCTATTGGAGGAGAGGAGGGCTTGTTGTAGAAATGAAGCATATATGTTATTTCTATGGCATACACATACAGTACTTGTCAAAATGATTGTTCTATAAAATTTGATAAGATGATTTTTATAGCAAGCACTGGGTGGACTGAAGTTGTAAAATCCCACAGGTGTGTGATGTTATAATCTGTGTCTACTCAAGCCCTTTGCCCTAAATTTACCACGATTGCTACCCTGATCAAAGCTCTACTTAAAAGAGTGCTAGTGTAGAACAACCACTATTACTTGAACTACGTGGCTGTCTAACTTTGCTCAGAACAAGTTTACCTGCCATGATGGTTGAAACATCGATGGTCTCCTGAACCAGGTCTACACACCACTTCCACTGTTACTACCCCTGGGGGAACTGCATCAGTGGTAACAATTATGGG
This sequence comes from Chelydra serpentina, assembly GCA_037349315.1. NCBI lineage: Eukaryota > Metazoa > Chordata > Testudines > Chelydridae > Chelydra > Chelydra serpentina. The sequence goes on from JBAIAC010000004.1 coordinate 130,202,588, forward strand.
AAATTTTAGAGGAAATTTTATTTGGTACAGACAAGACCCTAAGGAGTAGGGGATATGGCATCTGATTTTTGTTTCAAGATGTATTTAATTATTTAGCTTCTTTGTTCATGATCCGGGGTTCACAAACCCTTTCTTGCAGTAAATGTCACACTTGAGTTCAAATCAAATGGAAAGAGCAGGCACTGGTTAAGGATCAGACGTAGTTTAAGACAATCTGCCAACCTAGGCAGAACTTCAGTGTGCACCCCCAACTGGCTTAGAAATTTGCGGCAGAGCTCCCAGCATCTCCCCAGCTGCTGCAACCCCAACTTCTGGTCAGAGGCTCACAGGGCAGACCCCAGCTTGGGGCTTCAGAGGCCACTAGGCCTGTTGCCGGCCCCTGCGGGATAGGAACATTCTGACACCTGAATGACTGAGCCAGGCCAGGCCATGGCGAAAGTCTCCTAGGCCTTGCAAGTAGCTGAGACTTGCTCCCTGGGTGGATACCCCCAGATGGGGCTGCCCTCCTAATGGCCCTTTGTGAGTGGGTTGGCACCAGCTGCCTAGGGCTCAAGAGAGGAGCGAACCCCAGCTCAGTGCTCCTGAACAACGAAACACTCAGCTCAACCAGAGTGGGACCTGGGCACCAGTAGGGGGTAGCTCCCAGCCCATAAGGGTCTAGTTAAGGGGCAGCATAACCCTCCCCCCCCCCCAAAACAAAGCCACCCGGGCTGGAGGTGCTGATCCCACTTGCACAGTGGGCTCCTTCTCACTGGACAGAGTGGGGTTCTCTGCAGCCTGGCCCTACACCTTGGCCCCTGCACTGCCAGTCCCCTGCCTGGCCCCCCTCACCCCATCCCATCCCACTCCACATCCCAACCCACCTGTCCCCCAGCAACCCGCACACTCCCTAGTCTGCTCCCGCCTGCACCTTTCCAGATGAGCTTCTCACTGTTGGGCTCATAAATTGCGGGATGGCAGCACCTTCAGAACCTGGACATGGTGGTGATGAAGCGGTGGCCCCAACTGGGGCAGGAGCCAGGGGCTGCCTGGGCAGCAGGGCCTGTGGGGACCAGACACGGAGCAGCAGGTGCAAGCTGGGTGCAGACATGGAGCCAGGTGGGTTGCCGGACTTGTGGCCAATGCCCTGACAGCATTCGCCAGCAGCAGCCCTGAGCTGTGACTGTGATCTTACCCGCAATGGGGGTGGAGAGCAGCTGCGTATGAGGCGGGATCACTTCCCTGGCAGCCTGATGGGTCCACTTCCTGCTCCTCAGAGCCCTGGCTGGTAATTACCCCCTCCCCAGGTCATCTCCTGCCACCACCGATGGAGGGAACCTGGGCAACTTTATACTCCCAGAAATCTGCTGCCATAGGCAACTGCTCTAGCTAGAGCGGCCTCTGTTAAGGACGCTGCACAGAAGACAGTACAGTACCATTAAATCAATAAACTAGGAATGATTCTTCTACATTTTAAGAGTCCGTTTACCTTCAAACAACTCTTTCTTTCCTAACTCCAACCTATAGTTGACTAACGACATCCCTATTGCCATTACCCAGACAAAGCTCTCCAGTGTATTAGTCTTTCTCTTCAGGCAAACCAAAGTTCTTTCTGCAATTGAATGACAGGTTTCAAAGCTCAAATCCAGCTTCATTTGATATAAGGACTATAAAGTTCAGATACTGGACTGAGTTAATGCTGTGCTTTGCAATAAATCAGTGTTATGTGGAGTTACTTTTTCACTCTTCTTTTTCTAGGTATTAAACTACTTAATAGTGTACACAGGACTTAACTTTGCTGTTTCCTTGGTAACTGTTAGATATATCTTCCCATTTCTCTTTGTAGAAGAGAGTCTTATGGAGCAACCAGTTTCCACTGTTAGCCCTATTTTTAGCTCCTTCTGTATCTTTGGACAGAAAAAACTGCTTGGGCCTCAAAACTGCCTGTTTTCTCCTAAAGGCAAAGGAGGGTTTTTCTGAAAAGTCTTGGGGGAGGTGGGGGGGAAGGGGTCAGACGGTTTTTGATTTAGAGTCTGATCCTGCAGGACAGCTCACTTGGCACAAGGGTTGTCAGGATCTTGGCCATTACATCATATTTCTTTGAGTTCCTGTAGGTTAAAAAAATAGCTTTGTTATCACTCATTCTAACTTTCCATCTAGATAAATCTCCTTGAAAACTAATGCACAGGCTCTGTCTACTTGTAAGTAAGCTGTTATAATAATTGCTGTCTTTGGCCTTGACCCTGCAAACAAGCACACGGATAAGTAACTTTACCCACGTGAATAATCCCATTGACTATTGGAATTTATAATTGTAATAGTCAAGGTGAGTATTTAAGGTTTGTGTTGGCCCCATTTGTATATTATGGAGGTGCCTGGTAGGACTTTATAGTTGCAATAGGCATAAAATGGGACATAAACTCTGTCTTTTCTTTAGAAGTAGGCAACCAGTTGATGTGAAATTATACACACAATTAGTTATCATGTCCTTCAAACTTTCTATGTAATTTTTACTCCCACGGTACTATCCATCTGTCACCCCCTTTGATTACCTTTCTACGTACAACCCTTTAAAGACTACCCTCTCACAGCAGAACCAACTGTTACACTAAACATCTACAGCTACTAGTGTTGGTGGGTGGAATAATCTGGTGAAGGGGTATGTGCATAAGGACAAAAGGGGGCAACCCTAGATGCTTCACAACAAATGTTCTGTTGGTTAATTTGGAAAAATGTGTTATGACTGACCTCAAATGAAAATCACAATATTCTTCAGATATATTGACCCCTCTCTCTCTCTCTCTCTTCCTTGGTAAATAAGGGCTTGACTAGACTTGGAAACTTACCAAAATAGCTATTCCACGCAGAGAGTTATTTCTAAGTATAGAGTAGCCTCGGTGGGGTACTGTGTGGTCTACACTGTATGCATGTGCAAAGGCCCGGGTAAATGTGGATGCATTGTCCATCTAGAGAGTGGGGTCTTTGACCTGTACTGGGAGGATAAGAAGGAAAGACAATGAGATTGACAGTACGTGTTTAGAGGGCGGATGGAGTAGATAGTTTTGAGCCTTATAGTAGTGATAGTGAAGGAGAGCATGATATGAAGTGGGAAGTTTTGGGTGGGGGAGGGTTAAGGTAATGATCTGTATATGGAAGGTGAGAAGCAAAATATTTGTGTCTCTAATAATAATAATAATAATTAATAGGCAGTGAACTGTAAGAGTGGTTTGGAGATGGTTTGGAGGGTGTTTAGCTCCCATTCAAGGTCTGTATTATCAGGATTTGAAAATCTACTCGCTGATGAATAGGAAGGTTTTACTGATGAGTGTGGGGATCTAACCTATTCCCCACAAATATGAGCTTGTGTATTTGCAAAGCTAGCCTTCCAAATATTGTGTGAATGTGATTCAGTGCAGTGTTGTCCTCTAGAATCTTCTGACAAATAGCCCTAGTGCCTCTGCTGCTGTTCATAGCTTTGCCAAGCAGCAACATAATGAAAGTAATTAGAGACCAGTCACTTACATTGTTGCTGTTCATTATCCTGTGGGCAAGATTGACTGTGACAAGACTCAAGTCAGTTTCATGCAGCTGTTGCTTGTTGGGAAAACTGAACAATGGCAGGCTTCAGAGTTAATCACAGGGAAGGAAGATCCACACAATGGCGGTTGTAGGAAAAGAGTAAGGTAGTGGAGACTTGTTCCATCTCACAGCAGCTAGGAGTTGTGGGAGAAGCAGAGAAATAGGGTACGCCTACACTGCAATAATAGACTTATGGCATGGCTGAGACTGGCCCGGGTCAATTGACTTGGGCTCAGGGGACTTGGGCTAAGAATGTTAGTGTAACTGTTTGGGCTCAGGCTGGAGCATGAGGTCTGAAACCCTGTGGTGGGGGTGGGTCTCAGAGCCTAAGCTCCAGCGTGAGCCTGAATTTCTATGCTGCAATTTTTAGCCTTGCAGCCTGTGATCCACAAGTCTGAGTCAATTGACCCAGGTTCTAAGCTTTTTATGCAGTGTAGATGTATTCATAGAGACCCTAACCCTGGCAGAAACCAGAAAGTTCTGGATAGGGGGAAAGAAACCAAGTTTCTGATCTTTCAGCAGCTTTAGTGCTAGAAAGGAGAGCTTTCTTAAATCTTAAGACAGAGATGTCTGTCTTAAGATTTTATACTACCACCAATCACCATAATATCTGAAACCATGAATCGTGGCTGACCCTAGCCAAGTCCCAAGTGGACGTCCGGGAGTCAGATTTTTTAAAATAAAGGCCTGCTGCATGCAGGATGGCGCCCTGGCATAAACTCCAGCACTCACCCTTTCTTCCCAGGTGCTGTGATGTGCCTGGGGCTGCGCTTCTTACAGTGATTCATGGACATCACTGGTAGAGTGTCTCTTGACTTTCATATTTACTTCTGCCTAGTTAGACATTTTGTTAATTTTCCAAGCCCTATGTGTAATTTAGGTTGTGTGAGGGTTTCCAGACTAGGAACCTGGTGGGCTGATCCAGCAGCTAAGGAAGGTGAAATTTCACTCCAAGCAATAGCACAGCTCCAGTTCTCGTCTCAAGGAGTTCATTTATTAAATGATTCAAAACAAAGTAACCCAAAATATTGTCACTGCCCCTGTCTTGTCTTAATCCTTGTCTCTGGGGTTTCATGGTTCTTACAGCCCTCCACAGCTGGCTCCTACTCCCTGTAGGTGTCCTCCTCGGGCTTTCTGCCTGATTGATGAGGAGAGTCCCTCCCAGTGTGGATAAAAATAAATGATTTTTTTAAAAAAATAAAAAAACTGATTTTTTCTATTTAAAATCTATTTTATAAAATGATTTTTGAGGAAAAATCCTATCTAAAGATAGTTTTATTTAAGATACATTATAGCTCAAAGATCTCATCATGAAATAGGGATTATAAATTCTAATTCTATAGTATGAGACCATATATTCATGTAATGTGTAAGAAATTTTTTGTAAATGAGTTCCAATAGTTCATGGATTAAGGACCCAATTTTATGGGGTTCCAGAGGTTTCTGTATAGATTATTTAGGTTAATCTTTCTATCTACCCATTAGGACTCAGTGCTCAGTCTAGAACAGGCATCGGCAACCTTCGGCAGGCGGCTCGCCAGGGTAAGCCCGTGACGCTTCCCGCAGCCCCCATTGGCCAAGGACGGCGAACCGCGGCCAGTGGGAGCCGCGATCGGCCGAACTGGTGGACATGGCAAGTAGGGTGACCAGACAGCAACTGTGGAAAATCGGGACAGGGGGTGGGGGGTAATAGGAGCCTATATAAAAGAGAGACCCAAAAATTGGGACTGTCCCTATAAAATCGGGACATCTGGTCACCCTAGCGGCAAGTAAACAAACCGGTCCGGCCCGCCAAGGGGCTTGGCCTGGCCCGCCAGGGGGCTTATCCTGGCGAGCTGCGTGCCGAAGGTTGCCAATGCCTGGTCTAGAAGATACCATCAGAGATGCTTAATTTTGCAGCTCTCAAACTGTGGATTTGTCTCTCTAGAGGTAACATGCTTGTTAACAGCAAAAATGTTTTTAAACAAATAATATATAGAGGTGAGAAATAACAGACCTCAACTCTATTGTCCCTCTGCAAATTTGTGTACACAGTCAATCCCTTACCTCTCTCTAAAAGTGCAAAGTTTCAAAAAGTTCAATGCATAGAAGATTTTGGGGGCGGAATAGATCTGGACAAGGAGAAGTCTGGAGATAAATGTGAGGGGAGGGACATATGCTTGTTTTGTTAAAATATGTTTGCTGCTGAAGAAAAAAATGCAGAATACTTAACGTTGTTTTAGTTAAATAAAACAATTTAAATGTCTGTCTGGTGATTTTCTCTTCCTAATACAGCATGGCAAGAAAATCCTCCAAATATTAATGATTAACCTGTTGGAAGGTGAACTATCTCCAATTCAATGACTTCATAAATATCTGCTTCAATTACCTTTGGTAAATGAAATAACCAAACAATCATTCATTTTCAGATATAGCTGTAAAACGAATCCGAAAAGTTTTCAAACTAAATCACTGGGTTGCAGGCATACACCCCTAGACCCCAAACCCTTTTACTCTACTTTGAGGCTGACCAGGTATATAATTGGTAGAGTTAAGGTTGTTCTTGGAATCTGCAGTGGGATATTTTATTGTGTGTGTATTTCTTTAAGCAGTTGGTGAAGATAGATAAATATTCAGATATCTTCTCTGTAAACCATTTCAGTACATTTAAATGTTTAGGTTTTTTTTAATTGTGACTTTCATTGGCATGTTTATTTTTCAATTTCAGTGTTAACTAGCAACCTTCATTAAAAGATAAAGAAGATTTTTTATCTGTCAGTAAAATGTAGGCTATATCATCTGCATACTATTTTTATTGTAAGTACTCTTTTCAATGACTATATCTCATAGCATGTGAGTTGTTTCTACTGTTTACCGAAAAATGTGTCAGTAATAAAGCATATGATTATCCTTATGCTCAAGGGAGGTAATTTAAATCTGGAAAATATTTTATTACTCTGGATGATAATTCAAAGATAATTCATCTTTCCTTTCTTTGAGAGGACGTGGCACTTTGTTCAATGAAAGATTCGGCTATATGGATTTTACCTTATGTTTTATTATCTGCTATATAGTGGTGGTCTATTTTATCATGTGTCATATATTATAAAGACATATGTCTGTAGTGACAACATTGTTATTACCATTGTATGTAATAATAAATCTCTGGTCTGGCAAGCGCTGGTAATTATTGAATCCTTGTATTATAGGCTGTCATGAACTTGTAGAATGGTCAGTGAATAAAGGTTTAACTTTCCAAAATATATTAAAAAAATTACCTTACCACTTAGTGATAGAGCACTATATGGGATCTGAGAGTGAATTAGTACAGTGTAATTGATTCATAATAAGGATTTAACAAAAATCTTGTCTAGAGTTTCACTACTCAGTCACAATCATTGCATGATTTTTTAAAAAATGATTGTTTAAGGAGCCAGAATGATAGCCCCGAAATAGGTTTGCTGCCTATTTAATGGCTGGTAACCGGACCCCCCCAAGGCACTGCCCCTTGCTCCACCTCTTCCACTGAGGCTTGCCCCCTTCTCCACCTTTTCCCTCAAGGCCCCTCCCTGCCTCTTCCCCTTAAGGCCCTGCCCCCGCCCCACCTCTTACTCCCGATTAAAAAAACCTTGTAAAATGGCACCTGGACACACAAGCCGAAACCTGGCCTGTCCAGGTGAAAACAAGACAGGTAGCAACCCTACCCTGAAAACTGAAATGTTCTGTCTTCAGACTAAATAGAGTGTGTGCAGGAGCAAAGTAAATTTCCACCCGCCATCCGGCTAATGTGCTGTTGTGGGAGGATGAGAAAGGAACTCAGTTTCCATTCCCATGCAAGCCTTGTCCTCTGTTTTCTTTTTTCTTTTAAATGTACAGTGGCATGAACTTTGATATGGCTTTTGTGATGTAGACACGTGTCCGCAAAGAACAGGACAGACGCACTATTTCATTCTTTACAGGACATCAGATGAGAGTTTATTTTGGCCACTACCGAAATTGTGCTAGATGATTGAACCAAGAACCTTGAGATAATGACATTCTGCAGTCACCTGAGCCATTTGGTCATTGTATTCAGTGATTTTTTAAAATTGATCTGATTACTAAAACTGTGCTGACTGAGAGAGAGTTAAATAGACATGGTTGGCTTTCTACAATGTGTACAAATACTGAGGAGGACATCAGTTTCTACGGGATGAATTTAGCCTCTGCTTCTTGTTGTCTGTCCGAATGATAGATCGGCCAGGAAAATTGTAGTGAAACTGAACTTCCTTACCTATAAGAGTAATGCACTCTGAGAGTATGTTTCCTTACTTTATAGCATTTTAGGTCATTATGTAAGCTCATCAGATTGTCTGTCGGAAGTTTAAGGATCAGCCTGAGATAATGGATGGACAGTAAATGTTCTTAGATCCGCTGACCATATGCGGGAGAGAAGCTGTCTAACTGTGCCTTCAACAGTTTTCTCAAATAGGTATCATAGTATCCCACAGTTTAGCATCTGATTTATATAAAAAATAATTGAGTGAAGTCATGTATGAACTAACAACTCCTGTTGTATAGATTCTCCCTTGATCTTCCTCGTTGACAGGTCATTTTGATTTGTAACTGAACACAAATGATTGCACAAACTCAAATGCCAAAGTTAAAAAGATGAACTCGTAAGCCCCAGCCCTGCAAACACTCACATGTGTGAGAAGTCCCACAAAACAGAATGAAAACCAGTCAGATGCATGAAGCTACTCACATGCATGAGTGATTGCAGGATCAGGGCTGTATCTTCTGTTTTGATATTGGGTATATGGTGAAACAGCCCCATACTGATAAAGAATTCACTTTCAGTTACTGTAGGGAACTCTGCTGGAACCCAGCTATTTTTAGCCTTAAGAGAGGTGGAAATATCTCTTAAAATATCAATTTGCAAACGGAGAATCTCATAGACAAAAATAATAATAAGAAACAAATATTCTGAAACATTTCAAGAAGTTTGTGAACTTATGCTTATTTGTAGATTTACTGAAGGTTTGTGGTTAGAAAACCTTATAAACAGTTCTCCTTCTCACACAAAAATCTATTCTGGGTGGATCAAAGGAAAGATGAAATAACAAAGTAATTATTCCATGGATATAAGAAATGAAATAACATCCATGTACAAATATACAGGTCTTGAGGGAACCTGATTTAGGAAAGCACCTTTTTTCAGGAAGCGGACATTTAACTTTAAGCACATGCCTAAATCCTCTTGACTTCAATAAGACTTAAGCTCTTCTGAAGAGGGATCCGATTAAGCATGTATGGAAATGGTTTTCTGAATCGGGGCCTATAATTGCAGTAGGAGTCTCTGAAACCCCGTTTTTATTTGGAAAATCTATATGGAACTCTTTTTTTATAGGTTGATTATTACATAGATAAACATGCAAGAAAACCACTTTGGAAAGTTCTTAATAACCTAGATCAAAAGTATTGCAGGAAAAAGTTGCTAAAATAAAGATATTGTAAAAAGGTGTAATGAACACATAGAGAATGCAACTTGGTAGGGCAGACAAGATAAGAGTTCAGACTGTATGAAATTGTTCTTCATTAACTAATAATTTAAAGGAGGAGTGGGATGAAGTAAAAACAGGAGGAGCTTTTCCTGCTAAGCAAAGGGATTTGTGAGGCATCTTTCCATAAGAGCAGGCAATGATAATCATTCTATTGGCTGAAAAGGAAATTGCTACAAGACAATTTAGGGGTTTCCACAACAGAGGTAAAAATGGTTTTGGGAAAAAGAAGAAAGTATTTCAGGTAAGGAATTATTTTATCATAAAAATATTTTCAGTGATTACCTGAGTGCAAGCTATTCAATTTTCATTTTAGTAGCAAAGGTATTAAAGGGGATCAATAGCTGTTAGTGTTAGTTTTTACTAACTACAAGGGGTTTTGGGGTATAAGACACAGTGGTCTTAGAAGAACAAGGGGTACTGGATTAGAATAATATGGGGGCAAGAAGAGACTTACACAGAATGAGAAGGAAGGCAAAAGTGAGAAGGTAACTACAGTGTGTATGACTGTATGTCAAAATCACACGGTGATGTTAGGGAATCAATCCTTTTTAAAAAAATTTTATGTCTTTTCAAGAAATTATTCTTTTTACAGTCCTGCATAAAATGTTGTGAAACTTTCCATGAATGAGACTCAAGGAAGTGTTTTGAATATGTGAAGACATTTTTCTCATATTCCTTTATAATGGATCATATCATGACTGGAATAGTGATATTGAGAATGGTGTACTCCCTTCCGGTTCAGTATAGGCATATTAATAACTTATCTTTATGATCAATATTTCTTGTAATTTTTTTAATGATATAAGTCTTTGTTATCCAGAGGGTCTGCTAATCCTATGTATAATAAGAGGAAACAGGTTACATAACAATTTTTGGTGTTATAAAGCCTAAATAAAGTAGATGGTCTATAAAGCCTTGCATGTTTTGCTTATGGATTTCCTGATTTCACTGGCTTTGATTTTTGTTTGTTGTTCTTTTAAATCTCAAATTTGTATTTATAGTAATCTGTTTACTAAAAAGGCCTATATTGCCAAGTCCAATACGTCCATTATTCTATGGCAGTAAATTCTGACAGAACTGCTAACAGCTGCCCCAATGGTGGAGGTCAAATTATGCACATTATTCATCTTGCATCTGTTTATTTCCTTTTGTTACAGTATGTTCCATATCTGAAAGTGGTCCATATCTAATAAAGTCACTGGGCCCAATTCAGACCAAATGAGAAACTACTTTCATTTACTCTAATTCCTGAGTAACTTCATTGACTTCAACTTGCTCAAAGTAGAAATGCCTAAAATTTGTTTTTCTCCAAATTATCTATTGCTATAACATAAGCCACTTATGTATAGTCCTAGTGTTCAGGGCTAATAGTAACTAACTTGCATACAATGCATTCCCTTTCCTCATGGATTTGTGTTGCACAGCAATGGAATTGCAGACTGTGTATTACATATCATGAAGAATATCCAAAATATACACTACAGCGTCCTACTGAAACTTCCTAGTTGTATACCTGAGTGTACTTTTTAGGAATGGAGGTGTAACACTTCTGCTGACCATATGCAAAAAATTAGTAAGGCTGTTTTACAAACTCTTTATGTAGTTTTCAGTTATCTATTGTAGGAAATGACTTTTCAGTGAATGTGCAATAACCAGGGGTAGATTAATTCCTTAGCCAGTAAGGAACCTCATTTGACAAGCCAGGTAATGGTTATGCATCTTCAGACGACCTTTGCACATGTATATTACCTGTTGTTCTATGGCATTAGAATTTTAAGGAAAGATTCTATAGATGAAGATGGGGATGGAGAGAAGGGTTAAAATATAGAATCATCTAAACTAGAGATGAAAAAAGAGTCGTCGTATCATTTAGTTCTTCCTGATTCTGAGTGAAATATACATATTCAGCTTAAATATTCCTGCTCTGTGATCCTATTAATGACCTAGGACCTTATAAGGCCTTTTCTGTGCTAAGGAAAATATGTGCTTTTTAAATGATATATAACATGTTGTAAAATTCTAATGCAGATAGGACAAGGTGTAGCTTTACCTTGATTTAGCTGGTCGAGGTGAAGATTCACCTCAACCAGTTAACTCAAGATACAACTCTACTTTCCTTTTCCAGTAGAGCTGGTCAACGATTTTCCATCAAAACTATTTTTCAACAGAAAATTGGGGTGTTGATTTAAACAACATTTTTCATGGAGAGTATCTGCTTTCCTCAGATCATTAACTTTTTTGTTGGAAAAAACAAAGTGTTTTTGGCTCAAAAATCTTTGGTTTTCATTTTTTGACCAAAAAAAAAAAAAATCAAATATTTTCCATGGGGAAAAAATACAATTTTTCCAACCATCTCTGCTTCATACATGTGATTTTACAACATGTTGGGTATCACCTGTTATCTGTCATGTTTAAAAAACACACTTTCTTCCTTGTGAAGGCATAGCTTAAAGAGCGACATAGAGTGACTGCATTATAAAAAGCACTCTCTCTTTTCCTTGTACTGTACTGTTCAGTGGGTTGGTGTTGCAGGGTCAGTGGAAACGAAGTAGGGAAAAGCAAGTTAGTGAATGTGCTGTTTAACAAGACCTTATTTGCATTGAGTGAATTTGAAGCAATTGTTCAAGAATAGCTGATCTTTATGTAAAGATTAGCTTGTTCTTTGTTCTAAAACTTTGTCTTTAGATCTCCTCCTTTCCTTTTTCACAGTAACCTGTGATGATAAATACCTGTTACTAAACTCACCCATGATGGAGCATCAAGTGTTATCCCCCCACTCATGTTCTGTGTCCTCTGAGAAAATTAGTTTTCTGTTTATAATAAACAGGTTTTTTTAAAGAATTCTTTCTTTTTACACTTTACATTGAGGCTAGAAGCACAGAGAGAGAGAGAGAGAGAACTTTCAAAGGATTATTTTACATTGCTTGAACAGTATGAAGTTTCCAATTGGCAAAAAATAGCTTAAAATCTCATAATTTTCAGCTTTATAATATGAACCAAATGCTCTGACCTGTAACTAACTTAAAGAACATGCATTCCCTCACAACAAGAAGTTTCTGGTTATATAGATTGTCTCAGTTATGCCCTCTAAGTTCTGGAAGCCTTCTAATGAGAAAATAGTGTCTGAACTGGAAAAAGGATATTTTATGGATATTACTACAGTTATACTTGTCATGATTATATGTTTCTGAAAACATAGAAAATAATCAGAGACTGTTAATGGCTCGTTTTCTTAGGTTGTCAGTTTCCATGCTGAAAATTGATGTTTTGTGGCTGCATTAATTAACTTAAAATATTTTTTAATCTTCTTTGAACAATGTGGTTTTTTTAATCACTTAAACAAGAAGCATAAACATTTTGTAAACCCCAAGGAATGTTTAGGCAGACAGTTTTTCCATTCTGTCTAACCTGTTTCCTATATCAAATGGTAAATATTCCAAGGTGTCAAATGATAGGCACTAAAAAGGTTAATATTTTGATCAACTAGTTTTGATAAATGTAAATACTGTAAAATAACCCCAAACAACTGCTCTCTGGAAAAGATTTTAAAAAGAGCTCTTCCCTGAATTGTTCAGTAAAATGCATTTCTCTTTCTGCTTTATTTTCATTTAGCTATACAAATATTTGTGAAGAATGACTTGTCAGGAGATACAATTAAGTAGGTAGTGAAAAATACACCAAATGTCTAGATGCTTATTCAATTGTCAAATCTGCAGTATAAGTTTCATAGAGAAGATAAGTTTGTATGCAGTAATTATAGAACAAAAATCAGTAGGAACAGGTGCCTTTTTTTGCTCCTTGATAAGAGCTTGATACAAAAAGATTTACAAGGTCAGAGTCTTGGAAGTTAAAATTCTACTTACAACAGATACCAACTATCACATGTGATTATTAAACACATCACATTCAATACATCTCTATTTGGTAACTTTCTGGTCTCTTGTAGACATAAATGTATAGCATTTTGATACCAAGGCTTTGATTCTGAAAGGCAGTGGAGGTGGTGGTACGGAGATTTGGCAAGTATGGCAATATAAAGTGAGAGTTGCAATGTTTAACTAAGGAGTACAGGATTTGCCATAATGGATGATTCACTCATTCATCAAATCTGGGTATCCCTCCTCTGCCAGTGGCCATTACTTCAGAGGAAATGCATAGATGTAATTGTTTAGTGTGTGAAAGGGGAAAGAAGAAGAAAGTTCCTTCTTTACCCTTATAGATGATATGCTTTGAAACAAGAGTCATTACCACGCTTATGTAGCATGAATAGCTATGTGTCATTAATGGTAAGCTATTTAGCTCTTTTAACAATTCATCTCCACCTCATGACCTCCTGTACTGGTGAATTACATAGGCAATGTGTACCCGGTGGGAAGTATTTCCTTTTTCATTTGTTTTAAACTCAGCGGGCATTAATGATATTGAGTTGACCTCTTGTTTTCAGATTAGTTCATTTTCTGGGAACTATAATATAATCTGAGTGTGGGGTGTTGAAATGTTTCTTACACAAGACTAAATAAAACAGTGTTAGTCAATTCAGTTTTTAAAATGACTCATTTGCTGACATAACCATTAGCAGTCTAATTAAAGACACAGTACCTGCCTTTACTGATTCTGGAGTTGATCCTATTATATATATTGTACCAACCAAAACCAGCTTGTGTTTACGAAATGATATTAGTTATTACTGAACAGTCTTCTCCCCAGTGTTCTTATTTCAACTGTTTAAGCTCACCCACCCCCAAATATACACTATTTCCTTCTCTTCATTGCCTTCTGATTTTCTAATACACTTTGCGACTTCCATTCTGCTCCATTTTATTTGCCCTTCGTTTGTTTTTCGCTTGGGAAGATTTATTCTGTCAAATCCCCCATTTCAATAACCTTACGTAATTGGGACAGCTTGTGAGTCAAGATTGCTTGGCAATCATGGCTATGATATAAGTTTGTCTGATTTATCCAGCCTTCAAAGCCACATCCACTGGCAGTGCTTTGCCCTTGCATCCTAGAAAACAGTGTGATCCCTCTAGAGCACCAATTAGCCCCATTAAGACACGTCACATGAAAGTTGTTAGATAACTGGAATCACAGCAAATAACTCAATGTTAGTTTTGTTTTGCCTATTTATGAAGAAAGGGAGACATTTTGGCCTTTTCTCCATGTATAGTAGTTTTTATATCAGTCTCATGCTTCACTTTCTTTCTAAGAGCCCAGATTCACTGCTCGCTCTGCCTTAGTAGCAGGGTGGTGGTAAGATTTAATTAATGTTTATACAGTTCTTTGGTATCCTTGAATGAAGGTAACTTCACTATTGAATTTCCATGTGATCTTTGAAAAAGTTTGGTACATAATGACAAATAACATTAAAATAGCTGCTGCTGGAGCCAAAAGTGTGCATTGATTTATTTTTAACTCTTCCCCTCATCTTCTCATTTATTAATTTATTTTGGTGAACTAACAGTTGCCAAAATTTGTGTGAAATGGTCTTAGGTTCAGGTGGTGGTCTCACCCTCCTCCAACCAAACTTTGCTCACATTTCATATAGGCAAAATTACCTCCTTCTTGGGGTTTCTTAATTAATACGGTAAATAATACTCTGAATCACCTGGCATTGGCCACTGTCGGAAGACAGGCTACTGGGCTGGATGGACCTTTGGTCTGACTTAGTATGGCCGTTCTTATGTTCTTAATAGTGTAACTGAAATCCCAACCAAAGCTTTCTCCCTAAGTTGACTGTTGCTGTGGTTCTGCCTGTAGGAACGCTCTGTCTCAGAGTGTAGCTTCTTTGGCCTACAGGGTTCCTGTCATCTCCCCATATCCAGACTGGATTTAATGAGATGCATTTGGTACAAATCTTCAGTAGACAGCAGTCAGCAACTTTATGCAAGGGTTTAACATCTGCTATCAGGGTGGTTCAAGAGAAGAGCCATGTCCATGATTTTGCATCTGCTTTCCAGTTTTGGTGGAATGCTTCTAGATTGTGACAGCTCCATGGTTGGCAGCCTTCTCTCTCGGCCTTCTCTCCTGGGAATGTAAAATTTGCATTACACATGTAGCTAACGTGCTCAGTTATATGTATGCATGTACAATAGAATCCTGTTTATCAGACCCTCCCTTAACTGGTTCTCCACATTTACAGAACAACCCGGACTCCAGGGCCAGAAGCGGGTGATCTGTCCTGTGACTGCTACCTGGCACCGCAGCATCGCATTTTCCCATTCCCTGGTTTATCCAGAGTTTTGATTATCTGAGCTGGCCCTGGTCCCAATTAGACCAGGTAAATGAGGTTCTGCTGTGTATAAAATTATAGCCCTTTAAAATAAACCTAAATTAATCTCCTTTGAATAAATGGAACATGTCATCTGTGAAGGGTAATTGTGTTTCTTTCACTCTTGGGTAAGGTCATCATAACTCATTCCTACCGTGTCAAAAGTTAAGGCTTTTTCATTATGTGAATAAACCTAATAAATCACCCTCTTTGGTGGGATTCCTTATGTTTTGGCACACAGTGACTTATGTCTCGTGTGTGGTAGCAAATGCTATAAAATATGACACAAATGTTCAAACAATGATCATGGTAACAAGCAACAGAATGGAAAACTCATGTGTGTAACTGTCAGTAACTGACTTGGTTTGTGGATTTGATTTCGTGATTGATAATTTTACTGGACAAGAATTACACTGCTAAATACCCAGGACATGTTTTCAAAAGCAGAGAGTAATTGCAGGTGCCCCACTTGAAATATCATAATAAAAGGGCTGGATTTTTATTTAATTCTATTATTTTTTCAGTAAGGGCTGAGCATGTGTCTTCTGAAAATCAGGCCCTTTTAAGGTGGATGATGTTGACCCCCAAATCCCTAATCCGTTTTGGAATCTTGGCCCTACATTATACATTTCTTGTTTGCCCTGATTTGTTATTCCAGTTAATTATCAGATCTTATTTCATTTTTGTTTGCAAAGACACAACATTCCCACGCTGAAACACACTTGTATTTAGACAGATGACTTCACTATCCCATGTGTCCTTGTAGTAATGCTGATAGATTGCAGTGACACTTGGTGGTGACAGAAGAGCTGATCACTTGCAGCTTGCCCAGTTTATTTCTGAATTTATCCGGGAATCTGCTCCACTGGATGGGAACCGCATAAACATTCAGTGGCCCTTCTTTCTTTCATTCCAGCTTAAAATGCCAGCAAAGCTCTAGAAGCACTTTGTCTGGAGTGTTTTTGTTTGAAGTCTCCCTGTCAGTTATTTGGAAGGAATAATTTGAACAACTCATACACACTGCTAGGTTATAAATTAACTATAACCACTTGGACATCACTGTGGAAAGCTCAATGAAAGCTTCCTGTCAATGTAGAGTGGTGACCAAAAAAGCAAACAAAATATTCTGATGTGTTGGGAATGTTTTAGAAACTAATCCTAAAAATATTACAGTGCTATTATGTAAATTGCTTTTATACCCTCACCTGGAATGTTGTATTCAGTCTGGTCACCATATTGCCAAAAAGATTGAGAAGAAATAGAAGGGTAACAAGTGCCAAAAATTAGAGGCATGGAAAGACTTCCATATGATATGGGATTGAAAGATTAGGACTGTTCAGTTTAGAGAGGAGATGAATAAGAGAGGACATAGTAAATGAATAAAGGAGGTAAATGGGGAACTCGAATTTACACTTTCTAATAATAAAGAATGAGGGATATTCAATGAAATTGAAAGGCAGCATATTTAACACTGATAGAAGGAAATAGCCTTACACAACACATATATAACCTGTAGAACTCTTTGCCACAAGATACTAAGATAAGAATAAAAAGTAGAAGTAAAAAAGAAATAGATATTTATATTGATAATGGGAATATCCACAGTTACATTGGATAGGATAAAATGTGTAAGAGAGATAAATCCATATAGAAATCCTTATGCTTCAGGGCATAAGCCAGCCACTCACTGATCAGAGTTGGGCAGAAACTTCCTCTGGGCAAAGATTATTTCATCCATCATGGTTTCAGTTGTGATTGGCCATATTGTATGTGTTAAAGAAAGGGGTTGGAATAAAAATTCTTGAAGACATTTGCATTTTTTTGGTTAATTACTTTAGTCATTAGTTCATCGTATTAATGCAAGGAGTTTGTAAGCCAACACTGCTATCTACCTAGGTAGGTTGAATGGTTTTTTTTAATTACATTTTTCTGTATGCTGAATGGTGCAGTATTTTATTTTTTTAAATATAAGATGTAATCAAAGGTTTATTACAAATCTATAGACATACGCTGATTGTGAATATGTGTGGATATATCTATGTGTCTAAACTTTGGTTACTAGTTTGAAAATTAAATAGAGATTTAAAAAAAAAATTTCTATGGATTTTTTATATTATCTTTCTTAAGTGAACAAATGCTATAAATTTTGAGAATCTGAAACTGGCACTCTCAGTTGGTTGACAGGTGTTTGTCTGCTAATTGTTTAAAACAAAGAAACAGAAAACCTTTTGGTTAGATATCTGCAGGATTTTTCTTACTGTAATGCATACTTGTTTTTAATCTGGGAACTGTAAGAAATTTTATATCAGATGAGGACATTCTAAAAATCACTCTGTCCATTCAAGGAAACTTTTTTTTAAAAAAATATTGCTTTGTAAACTCTTCTTACCTGTTGTCCAGAGGAAGCCATAGATTTTTATGTCCCCTCCCTTTTCGCACCTTTATCAAATGCCCATCACTGTAATCCAGCATCTCCAAAGGTGTTTTGTAATAGACTGGGCAGTTAACAGTTTGCCTAAAACAAAACCAGATGAAATATTTCTAATTCCAAATCTGACAGTGCTCCAAAGAACATAGCTGTCATAATTTTTGACATCTTTTACCAAAATGAGTTAAGAAGTCTACGCTGCTGGAAAATACGGCTCTCGGAAAATAGATCCCTAGTGCAGCACAACATTCTAATTGGAAAGTAAGCTACTATACAGTTATGTTTTTCTTCCCTTGCTGATTCTTTGATGCTAAAATCCGTACAAATAAATAATCCAGCTTCTTACTGCTCTAGGTATTCTTAATTACAAAAAAATCCATAAAACTGATTGATTATTATTTTATAAACCATGAACATTTAGATCTTTTTGTTGATAAACAGATTTACTCAAATGTGAAATTATTTTGATTTTATTGCCATTTTTTGTCTGTAGAAGTAATAGTGTTTGTAACATCAGCATGTGTTTACTGCTTGGTGGCACAATACTAAAATTAGCATTAGGCCTGGTGTAAAATATGAACTTGGAGTTATTTGCGCATGTTCTTTCAAATTTGACATTTAGTTGATCTCATACAGTAGTGAGATTAGAAATGTTACTTGCATGACCACCAGTGCCACTGCTAAAGGCTCACAAGGTTGCTGAAGTATGATCATGTAAGTCAGTCACTTCAAAAATGAAATACTTAATATCCCTGTCATGGGGTGGCCACCACCCAAGTGCCCCCTTGTGGCCAAGGGTGCTTCTGCAGTGCCCCATCCATATTTTCCCCCATTCTCAGGGCTTCTTAAAAAAACCTCACAGTCTTTCTCTTTCAATAACAGCCCTTCTTTGGGACTGGTTTTCTTTATTTACAAAATTCTAGAAAGCAAACATGAAAAGGAATTTCCCCAATCACTCAGAGTCCCCAAAAATCTGTTCCCAGGCATGGCTCCTACCTCAGAGCCTGGGGGAACAGGAAAAGTTTCCGTCACAGAACCTCTTTTACCAGCCTGTAGCTGCCCCGTCCAGGCTGACTCCCTTGTGGCTTTTGCTTTCAGTTCTCTTATAAGGAACTAGCTGCTGGGGGTTCCTTTCCTGTGCCAGGTGTCTCTGGTTGGCTCATTTAGCAAGCCTGCTCCAGGCTTCAGGTCTCCTGTAGGCAGCTCCCCCACTCCCTCTGCTCGCTCACCATTCCATTAAAGCATATTGCAAGTTCTTTTGCTGGAGAGAAACACTTAAAACCCATCTGTCAAGTACTCTATTTAAAACCCAGCAACCAATTTACCTTCATAAAACACCGTGAGAAGTGTTCTGTGGGTTATAAATATTTATTCTTCCTGCTGTTTCTTCACTTTGTCATAGAATGTTTTAAAACAGGAACTGTTAGCCACTCTGTCTGTCTGTCTAGTTCTCTGCATGGTTACGTACTGTGTTTTTGCTAAAACAGTGGAGGCAACACAAATTAACAAGCCTTATTGGTGAAGGTGTGAGAATGATATCAAGAAGACTGATATGCAACCATGGAAGTCAAGCACGTAAAGTCAGAATGGCTTGGTCTCTTAGAAGCATGGGTGTGTGAAGCGTAAGAGGGAATGAGATTCGTGTTTGCCAAAGGGAAAAGGATACTGTGTCTAAGGAGGAATTACAGTCAAAACTAGAAAAAGGAGTGTACAGTACAATTCCAGTCTCTGAATTCCCGTTATCTGAAACACCTAGTTATCTAAATCCACAGTGCGCCCCCAATGCAGCCCTATGTTAGTTAAGCACTTGCTAATAACTATAATAATGACTGCATCAGTTATTATAATAACAAACTTGAAAACCTGTCTCTTTCATCAACATAAGGTGATCCAATAAAAGGTATTAACTCACCCACCTTGTCTCCAATATCCTGGGACCAACATGGCTACCACAACACTGAAAATGTTAATAACTTCACAGTTAGCCTCTTTGTGCCTGTTAGTGCTAAGCAATGGCTTTGTATTTGTGTAGCAGTTTTGGAATTACCTGCAATTAGGGTTTGTCTACACTACTGGGGCTACAGCATCATAGCTGCGGTACCACAGCAATCCTGCAGTGACAGAAGAGGGTTTTCTGGTGCTGTAGGAACTCCACCTCCCTGAGCAATGGTAGCTAGGTTGACAGGAGCAATCTTCTGTCAACCTAGCCGTGTCTACTCCAAGAGTAATGTCAGCATAGCTACAGTACTCATGTGCATGCATTTTTCATACCCCTGAGTTATGGTAGCTATGCCAATCTACATTTTTAGTGTCGATCAGGCCTTAGTGAGACTTAATCTTACTGAGGACTATATCAGTGAAACCACAACTCAAAATAGCACTTCTGTTTATCTGAACAGCCAGTTGTCTGAAAGGTTTGGCTATCCCCTCAGGCCATTCGGATAAATGGGAGTATACATATTTGGCATTCTGCCTTTGAAATGAGACCAGGAGACTGAATCTCACCACAGATAACGGAAATTTAGTTTAAACTGGATTTAGCCTTAGTTTTGTTTAGCTGCGATAGTGACCTTGTGTTACTGGGTCTGTATATTGTACCGCCCTCGTTTCATGAGCAGGACTCCCACTGATATCTGTGTGCAGATCAAGAACAGTGAACAATCCTTTAAAGTGGAACTTAAATTTACTGCAGGTTTTTCAAATGTAATTTATTTAATGTAGAAGTTAGATTTTATTTTAGGCCATGTAGTATTTTTGCTAAGACTTTCATTTTGATGAGGTACCAGCTTTGTGGAGAGCTTATTGTAAAACGAGCATTTGATTTGATTTGTATTCTTACATAAGTTCTGTGCATTATCTTAGTACATTCACTTCTAAGAACCATAGGCAGTAATTCAGCCTATCTTTAGCTAGGGTGATCAGACAGCAAGTGTGAAAAATCGGGACAGGTGTGGGGGGTAATAGGAGCCTATATAAGAAAAAAAAACCAAAATTGGGACTGTCCCTATAAAATCGAGACATCTGGTCACCCTAATCTTTAGCTGGCAAATATTCTCTAGCAAAGGCATTGGTGATTAATATCTCTTACTTTGTAAATCAATCACTCACAACTGTGGTCTGTGTTTTGGGAGAAACGGTCTGTTGGCAAATATGCAAACCATTTCCTACCCAAACTAACCAGAATTTCAAGAATACAATCTTCCCCCAGCAGTGTCTCTTGCATTTCAATATTGGCCTCATTAGTTTATTCTAGGAGTACAGTATATTAGAATGATATTTTGTACAGGATGGCTAATCAAAAAACAAACCCACAATCCTATTAGTCACTTGCATGTTTTGTTTTGCGTTTCTTTCTGTTTGTCAAGGTAGAAATCCAGAAATGTATGTCGGACTCGGTAACTATTTGCTTTCTTACCCTAGATGTGCAGGTTATGATGTTATACTCATAGGCTTAACAAGCTTTTCTGGGAGACTAAAGCAGAACTGTCATTTTGAAGTTACTCAGTTGAAGGCTCTTTGAAATCAGTTTAGAAGGCTCCAAGACTATTTTTGTGCTCTCTTTAATTTTTAAAGAAATGTATTGACGTGATCCGCTGATAGTGTTATTTATTAGTGGGAGGGAAGCCACAAGAAAATTGCCCCACAAGCCTGGCAGTACTTTAGGTGCAGGGATGTACCTGCCAAGGCACCAGAGCCCTGATAGACATTTTTTTCATTTGGGAACTGTGCCAATCGGAATCTCGTCCCCAGAGATAAAAGGCAAGTGACTTAACCCATTGCTTATGAATAGCTTTCCCTTTCTCAGAGACTTTTTATTTCCTGGATAATTTTATAATGCTGAATTTGGAGAAGGCGTGCTTTCGTTTCTGAGTCAGATTAACTTCCTGAGGGTGGGGAGATATGTTTCCCTAGAGCTGTGACCAGTGCAGGCATTGCATTGAGAGGTGCTACGCAAGGATAGCATTACAGTAGGGGTGACTCGGGTATGATGTGGGAGCCACACATTTTCCAATAGTACTCCTAATATGGTCCAATGCAATTCTCAAAGACGATAGAATATTCTCATGTGCTGTCCTCTATAATAACTGCTCTCCTACAGTGTGGAAAATCTCCTTCTGTCTGCTTCTGTTGCCATATCCAGGCCTGAAGGAGGAGATGGCTAAAGCACAAATCAGAAATAGCAGCGTAGGTTTTTTTTCTGTAAAAGGGACTTTGGCTGTGGGAGACTTGCAATGAGCTGGCAAGCAAAGTTTCAGTGGCTTTAGGAAGTGTGATGTGTCAGTGAGACAGAACAACACTCCCAGAATGCCTGTGCCCCAAAGCCTCAACTCTATACACACCCGGGTCCACATGTCCGGAAAAGTTTGACCATCCCTGTATTATCGCAGCGTTGCATTAATGAGGACAAATGGTGGTGACACCGGTTAAGTTCAAATCCTTTGGCAGTAAAATACAGTGTGTCCTGCATGTGATATTATTGTGATGATGGGCATGCCTCAGAACAGATAAAATGTAATGTTATAAGTTTATACCAAATTGATACTTCTGTGCAAGTAATTTGAAACTGAGTGCTTTAAAGTCATAAAACACATTTTGTCTTATGCAGATTTATTATCTGTCAAGCTCAGTTGGATTAGAGAGAATGACAGGCCCGCAGTCTGGAGGATATTTACTGCTGTTCATTACTTCACATATATGAGATGGTTAAGTGATTTTAATACTGCTTATGTGAAATCTGTAAAGGAAATCTGTAAAGTGAGTTGCATGGGACTGTAACATAAACATTCCCCAGTAGATGAGTAAGTTTACCTCATCGCAGTGCTGTGTACACATGGTTTCTTCAGCCACTGCAATTTTTTACTTGCTTGCTGTGCTGTTTGGGGTGGAAATGGGCAAATATATTCTTGCAAATACAGTAACTCCTCACTTAACATTGTAGTTATGTTTCTGAAAAATGTGACTTTAAGTGAAACGATGTTAAGCGAATCCAATTTCCCCATAAGAATTAATGTAAATTGGGCGTGGTTAGGTTCCAGGGAAATTTTTTTCACCAGACAGAAAACTTATTTGTATTTATTTATTTATTTATTTATTTATTTATTGAGAGAGAGAGAGAGAGAGAGAGAGAGAGAGAGAGAGAGAGGGGATTGATTGATTGAAGTGGTGAAGGGAATGCCTTACTGCGAAATGATGAACTAGAATTTGGCTGAGCCCTCAAGGGTTAACACATTGTTAATGTAGCCTCTCACACTCCACAAGGCAGCACCAATGGAGGGAGAGGAGACAGCATGGCAGACAGAAACACACACCTTGTGTGTGGGAGAGAGAGAGAGAGAGATGCACATTGCCCCTCTAAGTAAGCTGAGCCCACTTTTAAGTGCATTGTCTTTTTAAGTGAATCAGGAAGTTCAGACAGCAGCTGCTGCTCCAAGCTCTCTCTGTGGGTGTCCCCACTCTGCTCTATATGGAGAAGGGGTAAGCGGGGTGCAGGAGCAGGGGGGAGGGGAACACCCAGATATAAGGCTCCTCCTTTCCCCCTCCCCCCCTGCACAGCAAGCAGGAGGCTGGGGGAGCAGCACAAGGCAGTCGGAGGAAGGACAGCTGAACTGCCGGAAATTGATAGCCTGCTGGGCAGCTGCTGCACAGGGAATTTAGGGGAGCGGGGAGCTGCTAGCGGGGAGCTGCTAGGGGGGGCTGCCAGTCCACCCTGGTTCCAAGCCCCCACCAGCTAGCTGCAACTGGCTGCTCTTCCTGCAAGCCGTGGACAAAGCAGGAGGTGCCAAATGACGTTAGAAGGGAGCATTGCACAACTTTAAACGAGCATGTTCTCTAATTGATCAGCAACGAAACAACATTAACCGGGACGACTTTAAGTGAGGAGTTCCTGTAAAACTCAAATTTCCTTCTCTGATCTACACCTTTTATTCACATTTCCACTAACATTTGGCTAAGTGAACTGTGTGTTCACCAGAATGCTCTCAGAAAGCAAAAAGCATTGCCAGTACTTGCATATGCATAACATGAGTAAGTATAAACTCTCATCAGAAATGCACCACAGCCTTTTAGAATACTCTTTGCAAACTGGAATGGGGAAGAGGGAGTTTTTGGCAGAGGAGCAGGAGGGAAAAATAAATGAAATATTCAGCAAAGGGTTAGGAGGTGTTGGATAGGGTGCTGTCATCTCCAGGAGAATTGTCAGAAGGGTCCCTTCCCTGGCAGGGATATTCCTGGTCATCTGGCTGTGTTCCTGTAGTGCAGCCAGTCAGTGAAGTGGGTGAAGCATTGCCCTGGCGCCTATTCCCTTTGGAACACGCTTTCAAGATGGCATCGAGAGATTTTTGCTCTGCTGCATCTTTATTGTATTATAGAGATTCTTATTCTGTGCCTTCCAGTAGTGCATTAAGCAACATGACTAACATCTGTCACGTTTGTTCTCTCACCCTTTTCGCATGGCAAGAAGTGTGTTCAGTGCAGTGGGGTGTTTTGGGGCTTTACACAAACACATGCGTGGGTGAACATGTTGTTATGGGTTTCTGTTAGTGAAGGCAAGGTCAAAGAAATGTGCCTTGCAGTGGGAGGGGAAGGTGGTGAGTTTTGTGATGGTCCATAGTTCCTGTGGAAGTTCATTTCAGAGTCTCAGACTGGGGCCTGAGAAAACTGTCTTCTGTACAGAGAAGTTTTGCCCCTATTTTAGAGAGCTCCATTGTGTTCGAGGAGCAAAGCTGTTGACCACAGTCTTCATCCTGGAGCTTTAGTTGGTCTTTTAGATATCCTTGGTCGGGCCCAAGCCAAGTCCAAGACCTTGATTTGAAATTCTGTGGTAAGCCAGTGAAGAGAGTGGAGGAGAAGTCTGACGTGCTCACCCTAGCCCATAAGAAAAAAATAAATAAAAAAAATTGACATACCTGAAAAAGGAGTTTATGCTCTGGGAAGGCCCAATTTACTGTACACAGGATCATGATAAAATAATGGGAAAAGGGCGCCAAGGACAGAGGAAGATACACTGGCCCCCACACATCCTTTTTGGTAATATATGCACAAAACTCACAGGTTTATGTGGATTGGTGATCAAAGCACAAGTAGCAATATCTCTTTGATACTTAGCCCAGGTCTACACTAACCCCCCTGTCGAACTAAGATACGCAACTTCAGCTACGTTAATAACGTAGCTGAAGTCGAAGTACCTTAGTTCGAACTTACCTGTGGTCCAGACGCGGCGCGCAGGCTCCCCCGTCGACTCCGCCTACTCCACTCGTCGAGCTGGATTACCAGCGTCGACGAGGGAGCACTTCCTGGTTCGATTTATCGCGTCTTGACAAGACGCGATAAATCGAACCCAGAACATCGATCCCGCGCCTCCAACGCGACGGGTAAGTATAGACATACCCTTAGTGTACGGTGGCAGCTACCAACGTGAAAAGGTAGAAACTTGGGGTCAGGACTGAAGGATTAAGACAGGTGGAGAAGAAACAGCAAAGAGAGTGGAAGTGATGAGAGATGGAAGAAAATGACAGGAGAGAAAATTTAAATTATTTATGCCTTACTAAGAATGCATTGCTCTTGTCTTATTTATAGTCACACCAGCAGCTCTTTTAAGCTAATTACTGTAAATCACATCAATTGCACCATAACATACCAAATTGCTTCAACTTTTCCAAACTTTTTCTGGGAGATCTTGCCTCAGCAGTATTCTTTAGAAGAACAGTGGGGCGAGGTAGCTTGTTCATACAAATTCTTTTATTACCACTTTAAAAATGAAATGGTGGCAACTCGGAGGTAGGAAGATTAATTATGTCTTTGTTGTGGAGTTCCAGTCATTATAATTCTGGATAACATCACCTTTTTATTTTGGAGGAAAAACTTGAAATTAGCATGAAACAGCAAAGCAGGGAAGTGTGGACTGCACTGTGGTGATCAGAGTCTTCTGTATCACTACCTCATGGCTGTTTCTTTGTGGATGCGGTGGCAGTGCAGGGCTATTCCAGATGGATACAAACAATTAAACAGTGTGGAACAGATGGGTTGAGAGGAAAAGTGTGTGTAAGGGGGTGGGGTGGATGAGGAAGATGAGACTCATTTTGCACTTAAAAATAAAAGCAATCCTCAGTTTATGGGGCCTAGTTGGCCCCTAGAGCTCTGCTTAAATTGTTCTTTTGAATCCAGGAATGGGCTTCTCAAGAGTAACCTGGACGGAGAGCAAGGGGACCCTGAGGAGAGAGGGTCAAGGTCCACAAGCATGAGCAAAGGCTTCAAACCTGGTAGATCTGTTCGCTCATGGGGGCTGTAAGTCAGAGATTTTACTTTAATCATGTGTATGTATATGTAAGTGCTGTGTGTGTAAGTATGTATGTAGATATATATGCAGTTGATACACAGGGTGGTAAACAGATCTGTTAAATTATTTTGCCATGTTTTTATCATATTCTTGGTAAATTCCTTTGAACTAAAACATTTCTATAAATTGTACTGAAGTATTCTGTGAATACTTTTGACATGTAGTGTAAATGTCTTGGGAGGCTGTCTGCTCTAGAGACTTACCATGAGTTAACTGATTGTCAGTTATCTCAAGGTAGCTAACACGTTTGTAAAGGCTAGCATGGACACTCTCCAAATGTTTGTTCCAGGATACAAATGTTTGTAGTTTACTAGGATAAACAATATATGTTGGTTTTCTGGAACAAAGATTTGGGGAGTGTTCATAGCCTTTGTTCGTAGCCTTTGTTACCTACCTCTAGATATTTGGCAATCTAAGGCACACAAGCTCTTATTGGCTTCTCAAGCACTTGATCCTCCTTTTTTGAGTGTTTTCACCCTTCGTTACCAGCACATTTTCCCTCCCTCCTCCCATCACGATGGCTTAGCAGCACATTTTTGTGACATACTCTATTACATCATGACATTAATCAAATAAACATATAACATTGGGGGGTGGGCTGGAGAAATGAAGAGAGATTTCCCTTCTCCCAGTCTCTTTCTTTGTATTTTTTTTATCCTGTGTTGAAATGATGAGAAACAACGAGGAATTTCTGTAGAAAGTCTATTGTAGTTTCAGTTCCATCAGACATTACTTAAGTGACCTTCTTTCATGTTTAATTGCTTCCTGAATTGTAAGATTTGTTTTTTTCATATATAGCTAAAATAATCAATAAAATACTATAAATTTTGCTATTGTTTATGTTCTAGCAAATCATATTAGTGTCAAAGTATTGTTTGGTTTTACAATTAAAACACAAATGTCACATCCTCCCACATTAGCAAAATTTTTAAAAAGTTTTATTTATGCTAAAGTGATATGAAGTCTGAAAGCCCTGTTGAAAGTTACTAACAGACTAAAATTTTAGCTGGGTCTTAGCAGAAATGAACACTTCTATGGCATTAACGTAATATTACAGATCATTTCTACCAACAAAATTTGTGTAATACCATCAGCGACCTTTGTATCTAATTTAAAGAAATTTGTACAGATACAAATTGGAATCTCTCGTATTATTTAATACAATGAAACATAATTTTGTTCTTTTTCTGTCATTTCATCCAGAGACCATGTGTGTTTGGCATGGATCTTGAAAAAAAGTGAAAATAAGAGAAATTAGAAGATTGTCAGTGTTTTTTCTCATAAGTTAATTTTGCCCATCTCCCTCTGTGTTAAAATTGAGACTCCTAAACACTTGGTGCCTGATCCACTGACCTAAGTAGGCCTTTGACCAGGCCTTTAAAATGGGAAAAGAGGGTAAGCCTAGAAATCAAATAATGCTAGCGGCAAGATTTTAAGATGTACATTATGCTGGGAGAGAGGTCAGAATTAAAATGAATGCCTCTTCCTCCAGTAACACAGCTACTAGGGGATGGATTTTCTTGTAAGCATTGCCAATTACATGAAAAACACACACGCAGTATTCCACAGTTCTGTCCAATTAAAACTGGAATTCTGATTAATGGACACTGGATAATTTCCAAACATAATGTAGTATTTTGGAGCAAAGATTTTGTACATATAAGTCTTCTGAATCGAACAACGTTGCAATTTATCAGTTTCATATTGATTATGTGCTAGTTTTTATTGCATAATATTTGAATATAGTATATGGATGATAGAATTTTTCCTTCTACAAAGAGTCATTGGAACATTTAAGCACACTTTTAAAGACCTAGCTTCCATTTAACTGTTGCACACTATTTTTTTTCTTTCTCAGTATTTTAGATTCCCATGGTACATGCATGTAACTAAAAAGTTTTGTGTTCTATCATCATTCTCCTTTTTCTTGATTCGTTCAGTGATGCCCCCATGCATTGGTTTACTTATCAAAGCCCCTGTTCATCAAAATACTTAGTTGTGTGCTTGAGTGATTCACTGAACTGGGGCTGAAATATTGTGTGTGTGTGTGTGTGTGTGTGTGTGTGTGTGTGTGTGTGTGTGTGTGTGTGTGTAGGTGTAGGAATGGGGCATGATGAGTAATAGGCTGATTAGGGCCCTGATCCTGCAATCACACAGATGCTCAACTTCATCGTCATCATTATGGCAAATCCCAAAGGGATGTGGTCTCTTTGCAGATTGAGCACCACCTGGATTGACCTTTGGGTAGATCCTTAAGGTGGTCTGTTTCTATATATTCAGTTTATGTCCATCACTGGCAATCTTATCATGCCACCAAAGCTTTTGGCACCCTTGAGATTGCTGGCTGTGCAGCTTCATTCCTTGGTACATTAGCTTTGGAATTTGTTGGTCCTCCATTCTAATAATATATCCATACCAAGAAAGCCACCAAATCTGAATAAAAGCTGATTGTTTATGGGAGATTAATAATATTGTTTAGATAATATGGGTTATAGGCTCGCCAGTTTATCGGATCGGAAGATAATAAGGTTCTTGTCCCAGAATCAGGGTACACAGAATTTGCAAGGCCCTTTGGGATGTCTGACAAGGAAACTCACACTGAGAACAAAAGGCAGCTTTAAGCCTCTTATTGAGATAAAAGGAACAGTAATGAAATAGCAATCAAATAATCAATTACAAAAGCAGTAATACTGTTCTAGCAGTACAGGTGGTATTATATACTATAAGGTTTCTCGATTAATGTATTCTCACCCTTCCTTGATAACCTGGTGATCAGAGAAAGGACCAGCCTTGCCTCTGGCCTGCCAAGAGACTTTGATGGTCCAGATTCCTCAAGTCTTGAGTGAGAGGTGAAGAACTTAGAAGAAGCTAGAGCTAAAAGCTATAGAAAGACTAGAGAAGCTAACTTAGTTTACTTACAACTAACAATTAAGAATTAAGAGTGAACTAGCTAAAACTACCCAACATGGTGAGTTGCCCCTATTATAGGGCCTGAGCCCTAAGTGCCCTCCTTCCATGTCCAAACAACTTCCTGACCCATAAAAATGTTCGGGTACACTTACTCTGTAGGCTGGCATGTTCGTGCATATGAATGACATATTTGTAACTATTAGAGACTATTAGCTCACCCTCACCTCTGTTGTTTCTGTTTTAACCGGTTGTTTCCATGTTCTTTGTGGTGTACCTGCTAAGTCTGAAAAAGGCCATGAACTTGGCTGGCCTTTACCACCAACTTTCTTTAACTTGCCCACATATCTATGTGAAAGGTCACACACATATATACTGTATACTTTAGCTCATCACCACCTATCTAGGGTAAAGCTCTTGATCATATGTATGTTAACTTGCTTTAGCTTAACAAACAGGACGTTGCCTGTAGGTTCTTTGCATTACTGTTAAAATATTCTAATATAAATTGATAAACCTATTATAATAACAAATAACAAACCTATAATGTAACAAATGATCAAACTCATAAGAAAAGATATATATGCAAGCAAGCAGGATAGCCCTATAGGTTACATGATGAAGGCGGTTGCCAAGTTCAGCTTTGAATATCCTCATTTCTGATCTTGTCCAGCTACTTGATATGGGGCAGCTGACAAAGATGATGAGAATCAAAAATGTCAGTCTGTCACTCTTCAGCATTCCTCAGTGCCCACGTTTCACTTCTGTACAGTAGAGTTCGTATAACCATGGCTCTGGAGACCCACAGCTTTGTGTCAGGTTTGATGTCACAGTATCTCCACAGAGGCCATTGAAGGATCTGAAACATAGTAGTAGCTGCTGATATATGTGTCCACATCTTTCAGACACCCTCCAACAAAGTCTGTGATGCTGCTGAAGTATTTGACAGTTGTCATGTGCTCAGTGTCCCATCCAGACAGGTTAATACTGAGCTGATTGCAATCTGGAGCTGGAGGCTGCTAGATGATAATGACCAGAGTAAAAAGTCAGCCAAACAAAAAAATAATAATCCCACTCTAAATTAAAATAACATTAAAATTGAAAAGTTAGGAACTGTTTGATGGTGTAGCCTCTACACCATTAATTCAGCTCCCTTGTGAGTATACATTATGATATAGTCCTTAATTACATGATCCCATACTTCACTCAGTGCACAGGATGCATGGTGCGCACTGAATGAGCAACTGTTCAATGTTTTCTTTTCTTCTCATTGTTCAGTATGTGGACAGTTGATGGTGCACCATCCAAACCCTGCACTGAATACAGAATAATTAATGTCTTCGTGGCTGTTTCTGCGGTGGTCTCAACATGCAATCTGTGTGCTTCACAAACACTTACCAATTTATCTTCACTCCCCTGTGATACTTGGAGAGGGTATTATTATCCTTATTTTACAGATGAGGAACTGAGAGATGAGAGAAATTAAAGACAAGATTGTAATGAGTCCATTACTTTTTGGTGTCCAACTTGAAACAGTTAGGACCTGATTTTTTTTCAGAGTACTCAGCATTTTTTATAGCATTTTATATGTTCAAAGTGCATCTCCCATTGTCTTCATTTGCAGTTGTGAGCACTTAGTACTTCTGCAAATCTGTCCCCAGGTGTTTCAAGTCAGGCACCTAGAAAATGTGGAACACATAATGCCTGTGAACATTTTGGTTTAAGTGACTTGCCCAGAATCACATAAGAACTCTGGGGCAGAGGCTGGGATAAAATCCAGTTCTCCAGAGCAGCATTCAGCTGCCTACACTACAAAACCATCCTTTCTCTTCCTGCAGTTCCCTGCCTCATTCATTACAAGCCTCCTAACTTCTGCAACAAATGAGGCCGGGATCCTGCAGACAACAGCATCCTTTATTACAGGGACTCGATTCATTCCCTGAGCAATATCCATTCTGTGCCATAAGTGAAGCAGGATGGTGAGTATGTAGTATCTGATCATAATGTATATGCACAGTGGGGTCACGGTGAAGTTGCACTGGTAATCTTAATTCTGGATTTTTTTAACTTTTGAGTGTTTGTTTTTGCAATCTTGATTTTTACATAAAAGAATGTTCTTTTAATGTTCTGCTTTTTTTCCACTGCTTGCATCCGAAGAAGTGGGTATTCACCCACGAAAGCTTATGCTCCAATACCTCTGTTAGTCTATAAGGTGCCACAGGACCCTTTGTTGCTTTTGTATGTAATTTCCTAATATTTAAAAAACAAACAAAATCCTGAAAGAACAAATTCCATCCCATAGAACTATACTGATCCCCACATTACTCATCAGCAGCACTGTGACCAATAGGTTTACTGCACAGCCCCTAACCACTTGAGCTAATGGAGTAACTGACAGCAGTAATATGCTCTTAGCTTCTGGTTGAGCCGCTGTAGGGGGATGAGACAGACACTTTGCCAGTGCGTTTCACAGATATTTTCTGACAGCTGCGGAATGTTAGGTTCAGTTCTAGTTTCTGGAGGGGAGTGTCTCTAGTGGTTATAGATCCTTATGCACCATTATCCTCTGCCCTTATCCATCCCCTCTCTCCTCCATTACTCCCCTCTATTCTGCTCCCTATGCTTCTGCATTTGAGTTAGGCTGCTTCCTCCATCTTTTCCTCACTCTCTTGGTCCTATGCTTTCAATATTCCTGCTCTTAATTCCGGTGCTTGGCACCACAGCAGCCCTTAGCAGACAGGAGGGGCAATTCCAAGTAAACTCTCTGATCAGTCCCTGCAACCTTGGGATGGAACGTGCTCAGTTGTTCCATAGGGATGCACATGGTTAATTTGTTGGTATATAGGAGATATTTGGGGATGGAGCATGCTTTGCACAGACAGAATCATTGGAGAATAATACTGATAGCTTCTAACAAACCTAACATGGGCTACAGCATGTTTTTTTTAGGAGCTTATGACTTGACCAAATCTAGGTGGATTTTCATAGGGATGGCAAAAAACACATCCCTGACACTAAGATGTCAACATCCTTGTCAAACTCAAGTCCCTGCTGCAAAAGCATGGAAGTGCTCAAGCTTCTCAGTGAAATGATTAACCCATACTAAAAAATTCTTCCAGACATAATTTTTCCTCTCCTCATTCTCACAGATGTCCCAGAAATGTTTTAGCTGACACTTTCCATAATAATTCAGTTTGAGGCAAACACATAGCATGGAAAATTTCAGCCCGAACTCTTAAGTTTGGCAAAGATTTAAGTAGCTGAGAACAATCTCATAATGGGAACCGTTACGGAATAGCCCCATACACTTCACCTTTAATTAATCTAACAAACTATTTGGACATCTGCCCCTTGGATTTTCTTGTTAAAATAGCATCACTCAACTTTCAGTACCTGGAGAGTCTCTGCATGTCGTTTGAACTCTGACATTTCATCTTTAGGTGATACTGCATTACTATATAGTGCATTGTCATGCCTTCTAGAGCCACCTATGTGAATTGATGATATTCTGTGTACCAGTTTCATCCATAATGTGGCTTTTTTTTTTTTTAATAACAGTGACCATATCCTTCTCCAGAGAGAAAAATAAATAAATAAAATGTGGCAAATAGAACTAATATGATCCATGCTGAACTTTACTGTAACATCTCAGATGATGTTGTCCATTCATATTCAGATTATAAACTCCTTGTAGTAATGTGAGTAATAAAGCCAACCTGTAGAACAAAGATGCTTGTAAACTAACATTGGGTTCTAGTGATGCTGCAAATGTCTCGGACTTAATATTTCTGATATATAATGTTGGCATGTCAAACATCATCATAATAAATAGTGTCATACAGATAGTATAACAGTTTTGTTATAGGTGGGCTCTCAAATCTGCAACAAGCTCCCTCCTCCACTTCTCCCCTTGGTCTGATATAGCCCTGGTTCGTTGGTCCTTAGTGCATGCAGGAAGAGGCATCTGTTTGGACAGGCTGCTATGGAGAGCAGATTCGGATGGGGTTAGATCTGGAGGGACTAGGAAGGGAGATCTGTTGCCCATTTAATTTTGTTTTTGTAATTTTCAGGCATGGGATTTTCCTTTTTACAACTCTTAAAAAAATATAACTCCATTGTTGAGCTGGGGCCAAATTCTCCTTGCATATATGTGCTATGTGAAGTCAATGGGAACCTTATGTGTTTATCTCATGCCAGCATTTCGGGCCTAGCTATTCACCATTCCATTGGTTCAATTGGGTGCAAGTGACAATTTGTAGAAAAACGGAGTTTGGACGAATAAAAGAGATGGTGAGAGTTGTTACTGGAGTAACCTGTCAAGCAGAGAGGACTGGTACCATATATGAATCCAGTCCAGATCATGCGACTGACTTACCACAGATAGGATTAAATACCAACATTGAAGCTAGCGGCACCTGCACTACAGTACAGTACAGAGAAATCTGAAGTGGGGCTGTGGAAAGGGGAAAAGGAGTTACCCCTCTGCATAGAAATATTTGCTGCCTCCACACACAATCAACAGCGCCTACTGGCAGAGTTGGAAAATGGACCATGGTGGGAATGGAGGAGCAGATCTAGTCACATTCTTTCTCAGCTGCCCCAAACTTAGTCCATGGGATCAGTACTGACCCTCCCAGACTCTACTACAGCTTAAATATACCCTCTCTCAGAACTCCATCCCTATGGGTGTTCTGGGTTCACAGGTTAACTCTTCAAGGGCAAGTGATAGGTGTAACACACAGAATGAATTTTAACACATGATTGCGCTTCACTGCATATGAAATACACAGATATAAACAAAACTAATAAATCCCACACACATTTTTACCACTCTATGGCTTCTGCACATAGCTTGTGTTAATCATGGAGCCTCTCTCTCTCCTTCAGGTCCGCTTGCTTTGAGCAGGTTGCTCCTTCCTGTAAACAGCATCCCATGCTACAAAAGCATGCCTGTTTCTTTCCCTGTCTCCTGCCCAAATCTTCCCAAGTCTCTCTGAGTGCTCTGAGTTTGTTCCACTACCAGCATCCAATTCCTTTGTCCTGCTGCTGGAAATTCTCCATTTTCCAAACCCCAGCCTCCTGCAGACTAGCTGGAGGAAGTGGCTTCTCCCAACTCCAGCCAGCCTCCTTAGTAAACCAATTAATTGGTCAGAGTAGTTGCTAAGGTTAACTGCTGTCTATTGTATCTAGTCTGGGAGAGGTATGCTTACAGACTTGTCAGCAAAGATGAAAGCACATAGACATAGAGACATTCCACGATGCAGCAATTTTCCTAAAAGCAATTTCACAATGTCACTGAGAATTCATAAGTTGTACAGACAGATTCCACAAATTGTCACACAGCTACTGAGTTTGCATTAGTTTCTGGGCATACAGAAATGATACATACAGAATGATACTTGTAGAATTAATTGAGAGGAGTAAACGGTTTAAGAAAAGGCTTTAGTTTTAATTATAGCCTTCATGTGGCACGAATCATTCAAATGTTCTAATTTTTGTAGGATTCTTGTGAATCTTACTTCGAGAGCTCAGGCACATTCTTTTACTACTCAAACGATTTGTTGTTGTGGTATATTGATCCTTATCTTTTTCTGTGTAAAGTGACATACCTTAATCATGCGCTACTCTGAAATACAAGAAAGGGGAACTCAAAAGCAGGAGAGAGTCTAACTTTTATATCCTGTAAAGTAGATGCCAAAAATTTACTAAGGCTATTTGTGTCTTTTTACTCCCGTCTATAAATGTGCTCATTGGTCATGACGATTGCTCTATTTCCTCCTACAGACAAGGAGACACATTTCTAGTGTTTTAAGGGAAAATCGATATTTCACAGCTCTGAGATTTCACATTTTGTTGCAACTTTTAAAATCTATAAGACTTCCTCCTATTCTCCTCCTCATCACAGTATTTAGTCACAAAAAAGATAATTATTTGAAAATGAAGGGTATAACTCATCAGTTTTCTACCAAAAGATGGTTGCTACCATTTATTATGTAAGGATCCACATACATTCCAGTTATAGCTCTTGGGGTCTGTTCTGTGAACATTCATGAGTTATTTATTCTGGTTCTCATATGCAATAGAGCTTGCACACTTTAATCTGCATTTGTGTAGACCCTGCCAAATTGCCTCTTCTCTTCTGTGCCAATATATTTTTTGTGTGTAATCCACATCCTGACTGATGTATTAAAGATCTCTAGGAAAAATGTGCACCATCTGTTTGTTAATGAATCAGATTCTATAGTGTGTTCGTTACATGTACAGCAAGGCCTTATAAATACAACTGCTATATAGTAGTGTATATGTGTTGAAATGCATGTCAGTAGGTGTAGAAAAGTGAAGGTGGTAACTATTTTTTCGATATATTTGTTTCCTTGGTATGTTAATCTGGAGCTTTCAAATCTGAGTGCATAAAGAGTTGACAAATTGATTCAGATTAACTAAAGCTGATTTATTTAATTTTCTTGTGCATGTAAGCAGGGATGAGGGACTGAGAACAGGGAGGTTGCTGCTTCTGGCATGGACTAAACAGCGTTTTTTAATACTCTGTGGAACGGCTAAATATGTCACTGGTTTGGGACCTGATTCTACAGCCTTGAAATGAATAATAAATATTCTACTGACTTCAATAGCATTAGGCCTTGGTTGAATTAAGTCTGCATCAAGACTGTTAATGATGAAGCACAGTGTCTCAATTGCATATTCCTATCTCAAGTACTGATGCAACATGACAGGATCAGAATACAGGAGTTCAAAAGAGACAGACTTTTCTTTGCAGAATTACCTCAATAACACTTTCAAAGCTCATTTTTTGGCCTCAAGTTACTTTTACATTTGCTTTGCTTCACTCATTTTTCTCTTCTTCCCAGTGGCTTAAAATTACATTGTTATACTGTGTGTCTGTAACAAACCTATTTGCATAGGAAGCTGTGAAGCCTGCACTGCTAAAACACAGTGGTCTAGGTTAGGAACCAGAGATAGCAAGCTCTGAACAGGTGGCAAACATAGCTTAGCACAATATGACATTAATTTATACTGATGTATTTCACAATGGAATCTGGTTGCTAATTGAGATTTTAATGCGAGACTGTTCTCGAAGACAAAAGCTGTCTCTGTCAAAGTGTTAGAATATGGAAAAGAATGTTTCCAAGGGATTTTCAAGCACAATTCAAATGAGCAAAGATATTTAAATGATTTTATAGATATATAATTTCCTGCATAATTTTTTCATATATATATGAAAGTATTATGCAGGAAAAAATATTAAGCTTTAATTTTTGGCATTAGGTAAAATTCAGGATTAATGCGGCTGAAGAGTGTGACCAGGGTGAGAGAGGAAAAGAAAAAACAGTTCACTATTTCTGTTACTGTGTGAGGTAGAGGAACACAGTTAAACTGAAATGCTGAAAATTACTTTGTAATGAACTATTCACATTTTGAGGAAGATCAGTGATGGAGATGACCATAGAAATCTTTTAGGTAACAAAGGTATCCTCATTCCAGAGTGGGCTTATTTCATGGTAGAGGTGATCCCAAAACGAAACCTTGCATCTGCATTACCTCTGAACTTTGACAAATGTAACAGCCAAACAGCAGGTTGTGGCTATCTCTTTTCCTTATGGTTTATTTTCCAGTGCGTTCTGCCCAGTCTTGATTTGAATGTCCCAAGCCCTTGCGCTACAGCCACTTTCCTTTGGATGCTATTATACCCTCTAATAGATCTCACTGTCCCTCCTTTAGGTCCTCCCATTTCTCTTCATATTGTATCAGTGTTTACACACTTCAAATAAAATGAAATAATTTTAGTCTAGTTGCTGTATTCTTCATACTAGAGGAGTTGCTGTATACATAATGGAACAATTTTCTGCAAAGCAATCAGGAAACAATTTAGATTCAGAGGTCATTTCTGCTTCTGCTTTCTTCTGTCTAATCTCGTGGCAGATGTATGCACATGGTACAGGTGCTGGTAAGAATGAATTTCTGGAAGTGCCAACATAGGGACATGAGACATTTTATTTCAGTTTGGGAAGCATAGGTAATCTGGATGAGCTGTGTCAAGCTAACAGCTATACTGTAGAGGACATATGGGTACAATGTAAAAGCCAGAAGTGCCAGAATGAGGGCAAATTATGAGATGAACCTTCTCTTTGGCCCAAAATAATTATTCCTGAAATTAATAAATGTTGTCAGTTAGTGTTAGGTTCTGCAATTATGACATTAGACAATTTGAGTGTATTTGTATTAAAGCAATATTAAGACTAATATTATAGAAAGTTATTAGCAAAGTTAAATTTTAGCCACATTTAGTATTGACCAAAACTCATATTACATCCAAGCCACACTTGTTCAAATTTATAATATTTGAAGCAATAAAAAAGTTAAAATGTGGATTTGCTATAATGTGCATGTGAGAACTAAAACCTGAATAAAAACTAGCCTTCTGAGGAATAATTTTACTCCTATCCCCCATTATATAAAATCAAGTGAGATAATATCAGTGGAATAGCATGTTGTCACAGGATAATGGTCTCCTGCTGCTACTTAGAAAGGTTAAAATACTTAGGGGAATTATGTGTCGTGGAGAAGCCAAGATATTTATTTCCAATGGAGCAGTCACTGATCCTGTGTGAATTTATTACTACTACTTTATTTATCTTATCAGTACCAAATGATTCATAGAGTTTAAGGCCAAAAGAGATGATTTAGATCATTTAGTCTGGCCTCCAGTAGTTTGCAGGGTGTTACATTTCACTCTGCTACCCCTACATTGAGCCCAGTAGCTTGTGTTTAACTAAAAGCATATCTTCCAGAAAATCATCCAATCTTGATATGAAAACTGATGGAGAATCCACCACTTTCCTTGGAATTTTGTTCCAGTGGTCAATCAGCTTCATTGTTAAGGCACAATTCTTATTTATTTTAATTTTAATTTGTCTGGCTTCAACTTCTAGCCATTGGTTCTTGTTATGCCCTTCTCCACTACATTAAAGAGCCCTCCAGTAACTGGAATTTTCTTCCTGTTGAGCAGTGGTTCCCAACATGGTGCCCACGGGAGCCATGGCACCCACCGGGGCATTTATGTGTGCCCACCATCAGGGCCGGCGCCAAGGAAGGAAGAGTAGAGGAGCATTCGCCGGAGAAGCGTCGCCACTGAAATGCTGCTGCGCAGCGCTTCCGGCGGAGAACCTTTCGCCGAAACGCTGCCGCGCAGCGCTTCCGGCGGAGAAGCTTTTGACGAAATGCCGCCGAGGCGCGCTTCCGGTGGAGAACCATCGCCACCGAAATGCCGCCGAGAAGTGTCGCTGCCCGCCACACTCTGATGAAGGGATGAATGTGCTCTTGGCCACAGAAAGGTTGGGGACCACTGCTGTTGAGTGTACTTATACACTGTAATCAAGTCACCTCTCAGTCTTCTTTTTGATAAACTGCACAGATTGAGCTTTTTAACTCTCTCACAATAAGACATTTTCTGCAGCCCTCAATGTTTTTGTGGCTATTTTCTGCAACTTCTTCACTTTTTCAACATCCTTTTTAAAATGTGGATGCTAGAACTGTTCGCAATGTTCTAGTATCAGACTCACCAATGCTGAGGTAAACTTATTTCTACTCACTATTCCCCTCTGGCCTCCTCATTATTTATCACTCTGCGAATCTTTGTGCCATCCACAAATTTTATCAGCAGTGATTTTATATGTACTTCCAGATCATTGATGCAATATTGAATAGTGTCAGGCCTCGGACTGCTCCCTGTGGAATGCCACATGCGCCCTATTCAATGATTTCCCATTGACAACTGTTTTTTGAGGTCTGTCAGCTAGTTTTAATCCATTTAGCGTTATTTACTGATATTGTTTAGTGCTAATTTTTTAATCACTGTCCTCTGATATTAAATCAAATGTCTTACAAAAGTTTAAATGTATTACTTAAATTACCTTTATCAACCAAACTTGTAATTTCCTTGAAGTAAGAGAGGCCTGTCAATCAAATCTACACTTAGTAAAACCGTGTTGACAACCTTAATTATTAGAGCTGGTTGGAATTTTTCTAATGGAATATTTTTCCATTGGAAAATGCTGATCTGTCAAAAGCAAAATGTTTAGTGAACCCAATTTTTTTTACTTTTGATTCACTGAAATATTTGGAATATTTCATTTTGGTTTGACCCAAACAGAATTTTTTCACCAAATTTTCTGAGAAAACCAAAAAAATCAGCTGTTTGTCCATCTCTGCTCCCTTCATTATACCTTGACTGTTTAGTCTGATCTAACTTTTAAAGTTTCACATGCTAACTGAATGAAAAGGGTAAAGCACCTAAGTGACTTAGGGTATGTCTACACTATGAGAGAAGTTCGATTTTTCTTAAACCGAACTTGTGAAACCGATATTACAAAGTCGAGCGTGCGAATCCACACCAAGGACATTAATTCGAGTTTGTGAGTCCACACTAACGGGGCAAGCGTCGACATTGCAAGCGGTGCACTGTGGGTAGCTATCCCACAGTTCCCGCAGTCCCCGCTGCCCATTGGAATTCTGGATCGAGCCCCCAATGCCTGCTGGGGCAAAAAATGTGTCGAGGGTGGTTTTGGGTAAATGTCGTCATTCAACCCTCACCCCTCACTCCTGCCCTCCCTCCGTGAAAGCGCCGGTGGGCAATCAGTCCGCGTGCTTTTCTGGTGATTGACAGCGCGGACGCCACAGGACCGCGAGCATGGAGCCCTCTGCTATAATCGCTACTGTTCTGTCCATTGTCAACACCTCGCGCCTTATCGTCCACCTTTTCCAGAGGCAGATGCTGATAAATCGGGTGAGGAGGCAACGGAAGCGCCGTGAGGACATTAACTCTGAGAGGGGCACAGACCTCTCACAAAGCACGGGTCCCCGGTCCCTGGACATCATGGTGGCAATGGGTCATGTTGATGCTGTGGAATGGCGATTCTGGGCAAGGGAAACAAGCACTGACTGGTGGGACCGCATAGTGCTTCAGGTCTGGGATGAATCCCAATGGCTGCGAAACTTTCGGACGCGTAAGGGCACTTTCCTGGAACTTTGTGAGTTGCTGTCCCCTGCCCTGAAGCGCAAGGACACCCGGATGTGAGCAGCCCTGACTATCCAGAAGCGAGTGGCCATAGCCCTCTGGAAGCTTGCTACGCCTGACAGCTACCGGTCAGTTGCGAATCAATTTGGAGTGGGCAAATCTACCGTGGGGGTTGCTGTGATGCAAGTAGCCAATGCAATCGTTGACCTGCTGCTCTCAAAGGTAGTGACTGTGGGAAACGTGCAGGTGATCATAGATGGCTTCGCTGCGATGGGATTCCCAAACTGCGGTGGGGCTATTGATGGAACTCACATCCCTATCCTGGGACCGGACCACCAGGGCAGCCAGTACATTAACAGAAAGGGCTACTTTTCTATGGAGCTGCAAGCACTGGTGGACCATAAAGGACGTTTTACTAACATCAACGTGGGATGACCGGGCAAGGTTCACGACGCTCGAGTTTTCAGGAACTCTGGTCTGTTTAGACGGCTGCAGGAAGGTATTTACTTCCCGGACCACAAAATATCTGTTGGGGATGTGGAGATGCCTATAGTGATCCTCGGGGACCCAGCCTACCCGCTAATGCCCTGGCTCATGAAGCCGTACACAGGCGCCCTGGACAGTGAAAAGGAGCTCTTCAACTACCGTCTGAGCAAGTGCAGAATGGTGGTGGAGTGTGCTTTTGGATGGAGATGGAGAAGCTTATTGACTCGCTCTGATCTCAGCCAAACCAATATCCCCATTGTGATTGCAGCTTGCTGTGTGCTCCACAATCTCTGTGAGAGCAAGGGGGAGACGTTTATGGCGGGGTGGGATGTTGAGGCAAATCGCCTGGCTGCTGATTACGCACAGCCAGACACCCGGGCGATTAGAAGATCACAGCGGGACGCGCTGCGCATCCGGGAAGCTTTGAAAGCTAGCTTCCAGAGCGAGCAGGGTAACCTGTGACTATTGCCTTTGTGTAAGCAGAACCTGAACCTGCCTATGTTTCTTTACCGAGTTACTGTTGCCTATCCTCTCCAATTTCCAAAAGCCTTCCTCCCCTTCATTCACTGCTTTAAAAATAAAATAAAGGAAACATTGTTCATTAAAACCGTCTTTTTTATTAAGGATTTCTCTGTAAAGGGTTGAAACTGGGACGCATACTGCGGTTGGGGAGCGGGAGGAGTGATGGAAAGGACGCTTCCAAACTCAGGGAATGACAGGCTCCTGCTCCTAGAGCAGTCCGCAGTGGTGGACTGCTTGTTTCAACGGAGCCTGACACCCGTCCCTTTTGCAAGTCTGTGATGGGGGGGCTGTGTGACTTTGTGGCCAGGGATGGCGGTTACAGATCCCCTGCTGCGTGGCTCTGTCATGCAGGCTACTGACCGCTGCAAAAGATCTGCAACCGCCTTCCCCCACCAGAAACTCACAGAGCCCCCCCCCACAGAACATGAAAACCACCTCCTAGAATGACCATGGTGCCTAGTGAATGCAATGTGAGTGTGAGGTTCAGGTGAACCTGTCCCCCTGTCTCTACCCTGGCACAGGCGCCTATCGTCTCCAATTACAACCCCCCTTCCCCCCCCCTTCAATCACACTGTCCTTTAAAAGGAAATCAAGGAAACAGTACTTTACAGAACAGCAATTTTTATTAAGGACAGCAGAGTTATGGGATGAAACTTGGATGGGGGCTAGGGTGGGGTGCGGTTGGAGGGAAGGAAAGGACCCATCAAATCTTGGGGAATGAGAGCCTTCTGCTACTTGAGCAGTCCACAGGGGTGGAGTGATTATTTCCACGGCCCCTGCTGCCCCTTGTTCTTGTGACTTTGGGTGAGGGGGGGATTGGACTTTGTGGCGGGGGAGGGCGGTTAGAAATCAAATACAGCGGGGCTCTTTCGTCCTGCCTCCGGTCCTGCAGAACATCTACAAGGCGCCGGAGCGTGTCCGTTTGCTCCCTCATTAGTCCAAACAGCGTTTGAGTCGCCTGCTGGTCTTCCTGCCACCACCTGTCCTCCCGTTCGCTGTATGATCGCTGGTACTGCGACATGTTCTCCCTCCACTTGGTCTGCTGTGCCACCTCAGCTCTGGAACAGGACATAAGTTCTGAGAACATCTCGTCACGTGTCCTTTTCTTTCGCCAGCCTCTGGGAGGGGGATGAACGGGTACTGCGGGAAACGCTCGCAGCTGTGGGATGGGAGAAAGGGAGTGAATTCGTCAGAAAGATACATTTCCCTGAACAATGCCTATACTCTTTCCCTGTGAACAAGACCATGCACACTACCTATCACATGTGCACTCAGTACAAGGTCAAATATTCTGTCTTTATATTGAGTGCCTGTGGTCTTGGTGTACAGATCACACAAGCGGGGCTGGACACTGGAATTTGGCTCTCAGGAGACCATGGTAAGCCGTACACTTTGGACTGCTGAGAGCTTACTTCACAGCAGTGGTGTACTCTCATGTTTCAAGCACAGCTCCTAGCGGTGGCCAGTTCCTGCTGCCGGCAAAACGATTCGCCTCCCCGCCCCCACCCTGCTGCCTGTTAACCGCTAAGTTTGAACGATTCGCCTCCCCGCCCCCACCGTGTGGCTGGAAACCACCGGTTAGAGTTATTTAAAGGAAAAGGCAATCGGTCCCCATACTAAAATACCCCTAATTCAAACCAGGGCACCATGACTGATATCACTCTGATGAGGATTACGGAGACAGAGAAAGACCGTATGCTGCGTGAATGCCAGCAAACACCGGGGCCGTATGTCGCCATGCGCTGCAAGGCAATGATACCGGTGTAGCTGCTGCTAGCCTGGCGCAGAAAGGTTTCCTACCATGGAGGAGACAATAAAGCCGCTATCCCCGGGAACCTGATGCAAAGATCTTTCACAGTACCTCCAGGAGAGCTTCGTGGAGATCTCCGAGGGGGATTTCTCCTCTATCCCCATACATATTGACAGACTTTTCGAGTAGTTGCACTGGAAAAGACTCAAAACTAAAGCGCCTAGGGCAAACTAAGCAATAAAAACACATTGCTAACACACCATGCCTATTCTATTAAAAATAAATGTTTAAAACACTGACCTGCTGATCCTTCGCCTGATTCCTGGTCCGGGTTACTGCCTTGGGAGGGTTGGTAGGGGATCTCAGTCAGGGTGATGAAGAGATCCTGGCCGTCGGGGAAATCAGCGTTGAAAGCGCTGTCGAGTGCCTCGTCCTCCTCCTCTCCTTCCTCATCTTCACCGTCCGCGAAAACCTCCGACGACGTGGCCGTAGATAAGATCCCATCGTCGGAGTCCACGGGACACTGGTGGGGTAGTGGTGGCAGCACCACCGAGCATTGCATGCAGTACCTCATAGAAACGGCATGTGTGGGGCTGGGATCTGGAGCGTCTGTTTGACTCTTTGGTCTTCTGGTACACTTGTCGCAGCTCCTTGATTTTCACGCGGCACTGCGTTGCATCCCGGCTGTATCCTCTCTCCATCATGGCTTTTGAGATCTTCTCGTAGATCTTCGCATTCCGTTTTTTCGATCGCAGCTCAGAAAGCACGGACTCATCGCCCCACACAGTGATCAGATCCAAGATTTCCCGATCAGTCCATGCTGGGGCCCTCTTTCTATTCTGCGATTGCATGGTCACCTCTGCTGGAGAGCTCTGCATCGTTGCCAGTGCTGCTGAGCTCGCCACGATGTCCAAACAGGAAATGAGATTCAAACTGGCCAGACAGGAAAAGGAATTCAAATTTTCCCGGGGCTTTTCCTGTGTGGCTGGTCAGAGCATCTGAGCTCGGACTGCTGTCCAGAGCGTCCATGGAGTGGTGCACTGTGGGATAGCTCCAGGAGCTATTAGTGTCGAATTCCGTCCACAGTAACACGAATTCAACATGGCCCTGTCGAATTTAGCGCTACTCCCCTC
This sequence comes from Chelydra serpentina, assembly GCA_037349315.1. NCBI lineage: Eukaryota > Metazoa > Chordata > Testudines > Chelydridae > Chelydra > Chelydra serpentina. The sequence goes on from JBAIAC010000004.1 coordinate 130,246,532, forward strand.
GTCGGGGAGGAGTATAGAAATATAATTAAAGAGCCGTTTATGTCTAAATAAATAGCTTCGTAATGTGGACGGGTGCAGGGTACAATCGAGTTAACGCTGCTAAATTCGACATAAAGTCCTAGTGTAGACCAGGCCTTAGAAGCCTAAGCTCTAAATCACAGATCTGACTATTCAATAAATACACTTAACGTACATGGGGTAATGCTGAAGCAAACTACTAACATGCTGTACAAAGAAAACATTGGTGACAAAATTATAATTTTAGCAAAACAATGCATCTAATCATCTAGTGCAATTGTAGGGAGATTTTTAAAACCAGAGTACAATCTACAACGGGGGTTTTCAAACTGGGGATCGGGACCCCTCAGGGGGTCACAAGGTTCTTACATGGGGGATCGCGAACTGTCAGCCTCCACCCAAAACCCCGCTTTGCCTCCAGCATTTATAATGGTGTTACATTTATAAAAAGTGTTTTTAATTTATAAGGAAGGCTCACACTCTGTATACTAGGAGTGCCAATGTAAAACCGTGATTTCCTTGACAGAGTGTTGGGACAATGATATTCCTGCCATGACAATACTTTACCCCTAGATGATCAAATGCAGTGTGGTCTGCTTGTCTAGACAGATGAGGTGGCTCTTTGCTCTCCTCTATAAAGAATGAATTAAGATTAACACCAGACATTTCAGCATTAGATCTGATTGAAATTAACATTGCTTTGGATATATAACTCTGGACAAATGTATCACTCTCCTTTACACCAATAAAGTGTAGGAAGCTCCAGTGGGCTAGTATAATTGATTCTGAAACTTTTGAGTCCTGACAAATGTTTATTCCTACCTGCTGTTTTTGTGTGGTGGAGTGGGAGTGGAGGATCATATGTAAGGGCAACCTTTTGTATCCTGACCATATGTAGTGTGATGCCCAGGATGCTTGGTTCATTATTTACTCCTGGGGAATTCTGTGCCACTGCGCATGTGCAGAATTCATGTCCGGCATAGAATTTTTTCCCCCCACAGAAAATGCATTTCTGCCTTTTGCCCACCAAAGGCCACTGTGAAGCCAGAACAGCCAGCTGACTGGCAATAACAGCCAGCAGTCGGCTGCATTCATCACAGCAGCCTTCCTGTGGAACCAAGTTAGGAGGCAGTGTGGGGCTGCTGGGGGTGGTCACAGACTGGGATGCAGAAGAGCTAGTGGTGGGGACAGACTGGGCGTGGGCTCAGGAGCTAGTAAGGTAACGGCATTAAGCCAGGCGCTGAATAGGAGGAGGGTTCCAGGGCCACATAGGGAGAAGGGGGTAGGGAGGGCTCCAGGGCCACATGGGGTTGAGGGAGAGGGCTACTGGGCCACATGGGGATGTGGGCAAATGTGCCTAATTGAATGGGAAAGGCTTAGCATCAGCCAGGGTCTGCATGGGGGAGGCTCCCCAACTCTCTAACAGTCCATCGCCCCTGCAAAAAGGAACTGTTCCATACTTTTCCCACCCACACCCAACAACCTTCCAGGTTCACTCCCAGGCTGCTTCCCTTTCCCTCAGCTCCTCCATTACCCCCGACGTCCCCAAACATTTGCACGGCTTCAGAGGAGTGCGGGAAATACATTCCTGTATTGTAGTTTAAATGAATTACTCAAAGTTCTGTATTAACATTCAGGCAAGAGATTCCTTACTAGGCATCTTTTTTTTGTCTGCATTGTTACAGACATACTTGCTGACAGGCATTTTGAAATAAATAAATTCCCAAACTGGCATGATTATATTGTGTTATTTTGGCAAATAAAATATGCAGAATTTTTCAATATTTTAAAAGATTGTGTGCAGAATTTCTAACTTTTTGGCACAGAATTTCCCCATGAGTAATTATTTCTCTTTGTGTTTAATGTGTTTCTAGGCATTTATACAATGTTTATTGCCATGGTATTTGAATGCTGCATACCCCTTTGTTTTGCGTAGCTTTATTTATTTATTCTGTAACATTATGAGCAAAGGGCCATAAATGGCGACCATCTTCTGTCTTGTTGGCCCTGGAATGTTATTTTTCACATGATGCTGTTCTATGAACTGTTGATATAAAATATGTCAAGTCATTTCTGGGTTTTGACAAATGGGTAGTTATCATGGGTGGCAGGTGGAGCTCCCCTTTGGGGAGTCTGGCCCCCGACTCCAGCCCTTCTGCCTGCGCCCCTGCTCGGGCTGGACCCCCAATACCCCTTGTCCCCCTCCCCCCCGTGGCTGGAGCAATGAGCCCCCCCACTTGGGGGAGCCCTGAGTGGCCCCCCTTAGCTGGAGGAGCCCTGGGCTGGCCAAAGCCCAGAGGAGCTCCAACCCACCCTCACTTGCCCGGAGGAGCCCCAGGCCAGCTGCAGCTGCGCTGCGCCTCTCCTCCCTAGACCCCAAGCCACCTGGGAAAAGCCACAGCGTCCCTTCTGGAAGACAAATCTGAGCTTTTGATATGCCCCATGCATGTTCTGGGGCAGCTGAGGCCGCGGTATCTGCTACTTAGCTTCCTGGGTTCATCAGTAATCTCTGGAGTCAGGGAAATTACTGCTGAACCCAGGAAGCTGAATAGCACATACTGCCTCCTCAGCCACCCTAGAACCTGCATGGGCATAATAAAGTGAAAACTTCCCCACCCAAACCCGCAACTGGGCTCCGGTGGCAACATGGTTGTTATTTAACACTTTATATTATACTTGTTCGCTGATGCACTCACACTGTCATCCTGCAGTTTTGCTTGTTTCTGGGAGGATAAATGATGAAAATCTTGTCTTTCACCAACAGAAGTTGGTCCAATAAAAGATATTACCTCACTCATCTAGTCTCTAATATCCTGGGACAAGCATGACTACAACAACAGTGCATATGAAAAGTTAGATACATTGTAAATTAATTATCTGTGATAATAGTAACAGTGAATATCACCAACATTTGGTCAACACTCAAACTAGAATTTGCAGTTAACCATAGCAACAGAAGAATGTTAGGTACTGTAGAGTGCATGTGTATACAATTTTTGTTCCTTCTATGCTGAACTTCAAAGGAAAGCGTTCTTTAGAGAAGCAAGTGGAAACAAAACCCCCAGGTTTTTTTTTAAGAGGGAGGAAAATTATCAGAATAACGGATACCTTTTTGGATACTTTTTCATGTAAGTATTTAATCCTCATTAGATATAAATGTTGCGGAGGGAGGAACAATCTCCTCTATTCTGGGAAGAGGATGATTACATACAAAACAAGAAGTGAAATATGATAGATGATGAAACGCTGGTGATTGGTTTAAGCTTTCATGAAGTATGGGATTAGGATCTTTTATAATGGTTTTCATATTGTTTATTTCATACATTTTCCTGAAGACAAGTGATTGTTAGGTTTCACTGTGAAATATGATTATATTTTCTTCCATATACATTTTGAATTATTTGTAAATGAGAGCAAATACATTCAGAGAAGTTTATTGAACTTGTTTCTCTTCTGGTAATATTAAAGATGCTGCCTTAATTGCTTGAGGAGATTAAATATATACGAATGAGCAGAAAAGAATGTTTGTATTTAAGGTTATTGAATAAAATTGAAATCTGAGTGCAAACATTTTGCTGAGATATTATCTTATTATTATTTAATATCTTTTTGATTCTACTTATCAATGCAATTACTAAACCTATCCACAAGGCTGATTGATGCTAATTGGCAAGAGAGGATTAGGACACAAAATTGGCAGAAAGTTTGTCTTAAACAAGAAAAAAAGCAAATGTTTTTTAAAAGGATATTTTCTGTACCTGCTGAGCAAACAAACTGACTTAGTTTATAGTTTGCAATGTTTTAGAGATGACAGTATTATTATTCCCTTGTTCTGAATTATTGAGCTTGATGCAGAAATTACTGAGTCAAATTTTTACCTATTTGTTAGGCAAGATGTTAAATTAGATTAGGGATGGGCAAACTTTTTGGCCCGAGGGCCATATTGGGGTTGCAAAATTGTATGGAGGGCCGGGTAGGGAAGGCTGTGCCTCCCCAAACAGGCTGGCCCCTGCCTCTATCCACCCCCTCCCACTTCCCGCCCCCTGACTGCCCCCCTCAGAACTCCCGAGTCATCCAACGCCCCCTGCTCCTTGTTCCCGGCCCACCCCCTCCCAGGACCACCCACCCCAAACCACCCCCCTGGCACCTCACCCCCTATCCAACCCCCACGTCCCCTGACTGCCCAGCCCCTATCCACACCCCCGCCCCCTGACAGGCCCCCTGGGACTCCCATGCCTATCCAACTGCCCCTGCTCTCCATCCCCTGATTGCCCCCCCCCCCCGAACCTCTGCCCCATCCAACTGTCCCCTGACTGCCCCCGGGACCTCCTGCCCTTTATTTAACACCCCTCTCCACCCCCTTACCATGCTGCTCAGAGTGGCAGGACTGACTTATTGGAAACTTTTGAAAGAACCATAACGTTTTGTTCAGAGCTATGAACAACCTCCATTCCTGAGGTATCTCTGAGGTATTCGTAACTCTGAGGTTCTACTGTACTGTGTAACACCTGCTCCAAAATTATAGATTATGAAACGTTATGATTACTGTACTGAGTTTTCATTTTCTTTAGGTAGTTGAACAATAATAATAGGGAGAGTACTCCTTCCTTTATTTGGACCCTGTTACATGGTCTCTGCTTTGTTGTTTGTTGTGCAGATGTGAAGTGGAGTTGTACATATGACAGTGCCATCAGTTGTGCATGGCAAATGCACTGCAAAGAATGAAATTGCTCTATTCTTCTTTTGGACTCCTTCTGTTTCTGTACCATAGCACCTGCTGTGTGGAAATCAGTGATCAGCAATGTTTCTGTTCTTTGGAACTTAACCCATTGGGATATCCTTTGCTGATGACAAATGTAAAGATGATGAACCTGCCCCTGGACATTTCCACTGCTTGCATCCGATGAAGTGGGTATTCACCCATGAAAGCTTATGCTTCAATACGTCTGTTAGTCTATAAGGTGCCACAGGACCCTTTGTCGCTCCTCCTTAACATACTCCTAAATAAGACTGTAAACTCAAGCTAAATCTGAATGCTTGTAGAACCCTTCTGCCACGTGCCTTTAGCAGTAGGAAGAACCAGGTTCAAATGACATCTACAGGTTTGTTCTGTTTAAAATAACAATTGGTTCAGGAGCCCTCCTAAGACCTTATCCACTCCCAATTTTTAGGAACTTAATATTTAAATCCCCTGATCACTCTTACAGTATTTCTTCCCTACTTGCAAACAGTCAGAAGTTCTTGAGAATATGAAACCAATCAATACTCCTTATTTGGAAAAAACAAGATAAACGTTATCTTCATAATAAAATTATAAAAACCCCAGCGATGTATCAGTGATATGGCCAACCCCAGGGCCTTCATTATTCATCCACCCCACAACTCATTCGTGAATCCAAATAGCCTCTGTAGTAGAAAGAGAGAGTTGACATGTCAGATGTTCAGCTGCATGTGTGTGTTCTTTCTGCGTGCTGCATTGGCTCTGGCCAGATAGCTCATACAGCAGGCTGCGATCGAACTGCCCAATAAGACCACAAGACTTGGTTTAGTAGCGAAGGCACCTGGCCAGGTTTATTGCTGACAAAGCACAGAGCTAATGCCCTGACTCAATGGTTACATGCCCGTGACAATGGACGTAGCTCAGACAGTGGCGGAATTTTCCACTGCCCCCTTGGCTGGCCAAAGGGTTAAAGTGAGGTGTATCAACATTATAGACTGAAACAAACTATCTGGGATAAACAACTGATGTATCACCTTACGTGTTTCATGACATGTTTATCTCCCCTTGTACTTTCCTCCTGATGTTTCAGACAAAATATCACTATTCATCACTTTTGTCAAACCATTTTACTGTGTGCTAGATTGGGGTGTTCTTGTGCTGGCCTGCTGGAATGTGTTTACATATTCAGTGTGTTTTAGCAATTCTAGCAATACTGGTGCCGAGTTTGTGACTTGCAGGCAAGCACCTGCTTTTGGCAGGGCCTGACTGTTGCTCGTAGCATAACTTTTGCTGACTTTGGTTCAGGCCTCAGGCCTTGCAGCAGGCCCTTGTTTCAGGCTAAGGTCTTAGGGGGGATCCTGAACCAAGTTCAGGTGAGGGCAAAGTGGACCTGAGGAGGTGGCTTTCCTCAGCCTCATTCTGTGAAGTCTGCACTACCATCACATGCTTTCTAATCTACAGGTGACAGGACCTGCTCAGGGAATTCAGATCTACCAGGCCTGCTACTGCCTAGTCCACTTCTATGAAGTCAGCTCTACCCACTCAGCTACAGCTTGGCTGGGTTCCATAAAGTCAGCTCCACTGAGAATGGGTCCATTCCATTTTGACACAGCCAGCTCTTCACAGTTTCCAGAGAACCTTTGAGTGGGAGAACTCAGTGCAAAGAAAAGATTTCTTTAGAGGGTATCTACTTTGCTGGCAGAACCCTGATTTTTGTTGCTGAATTTGGGGTCAGTGTTCACTGTCAGCTCAGAGTGAGCCATTTCCCCATTTCCTGTTTTTTAAAAAAAGTATCCAATATATAGTCTCTGAGTGCCCTTCCAATATTGAAAGTTACAAAACCAAACGCTCAACGTAGTAAACTTACCCCCTCTGCCATGCAACAGCCCTTAACCAAATAAGATTAAGACCCCCCATAAACTGGTTTATACCTCAGTTCCCCTCCTAGAGATGAGTGAAATTTTTTGTCTGTTTTTTTTTTTTGCTAGAAAATGCAGATTCGGGTTGACAGAAATATTTTGTGAATTTGTGTCAAATTCACCAGATTGTTTCAGCTCAGAGAGAAAAAAAATATCCCCAGAAAGTCTAAATGTTTCATTGAAACATTTTCAAAACAAAATGTTTAAATCTTTTGAAATTTAGATTTTGTTTCTTTTGTTCCAAATTTTACTTGAATTTTGTTCGGTGAGCAGGGATCAGAGTCAGCCGGGGTCAGAGAGCAGAGGTAGCACCAGATTGGAATCAGGAGGCAGGGTGAGAGACTGGAGATCAGACGCAAGGAGTAGTCTGGAGTTACAATAGGTCAGAAGTCTGGGTGGTTGCCCAGACAACTTCCTGGACATCCCCCCAGGGTTAAATAGTGAGCATGGGCCAATCAGAGGGCCAAAGGATGCTGTCACTCTAGACCAGTGGTTATCAAACTTATTTGGTTGGGCCCACCTTCTTTGTGTCTGTAGTCATTTACACTCCCCACCCCCAAGTACATATACCACCTCCCAGCTCTGAAGGCAGAGTGGAGCGCAGTGGCTGCTGACTGGGCACCCCGCTCTGAAGGCAGCCATGCCAGCAGCAGCATGGTAGTAAGGGAGGCAATATGAACAGTGATATTTGTCAATATCACTTTTCACAGTAGACTTAGTGCCCCATTGCCACCCTTTACTTCTGCGCTGGTGCTGCTGCCAACCAGAGCCTTGCCGCCTCCAGGTGAAGTTTTTGGGGAGGGGAGGAGAACTCGAGCCCAGGCTGCCTTCTGGTGAGGGAATGGGAGTGGGGAAGGAGAGCCCAAGCTGTCTCCTTTATCCCCACCTCCTGTGCCCGGCCGTTCTGTATGAGCCCCAGCCACGAAGAGCTGACAGCCAGAGCTCTTTAAAAACCCCAAACAGGTTGTGTTCCTTGACACATTCCTTCACCTCCCTTGGGAGGCCTGCCCCACAGTTTGAGAACTGCTGCTCTAGATTGTTTGGGCAGTACTTCCTGCAGCACCTAATCTCCACTGTGCTCTTTGGAGATTGCTTTGCATTCCCTCCTAGTGGCAAAGTGGGAATGTCAGTTGTCCTAAATAATAATAAATGGAGATATGCCAATCTCCTAGAACTGGAAGGACTTTTCAAGGTCGAGTCCAGTCCCCTGCCTTCACTAGCAGGACCAAGTATTGTCCCCTGACAGATTGTTGCCCCAGACTTCTAAATGGCCTCCTCAAGGATTGAACTCACAACCCTGGGTTTAGCAGGCCAATGCTCAGACCACTGAGCTATCCCTCCCCCTATGCTGTGCAGAGAGCTGAGTTTTGGTCTCATGGATCCTTACACAAACAAAATGAAATATTTTGTTTGACCCAAAATTAATTAAAAAAAAAATTGGTTCAGCCACACAGCTCTACCTCTTACCTCTCTTAAAAAGCCCAGGTGAAACAAACAAGCCCAGCTGAGTGTAGGTCTAATTCATCTCAAAATTATTCTTTGTAAGCCAGGAAGTTGTTTTTTGAAATTAGCAAATATGAGAACATATCATACCTATGTAGTGGGCTCATATTGATCTCCAAGGAATGAAATCATACTGATCTCCTAAAATCAAGGAGGCTGTTCTCATGACTCGCATGTCAATTTCCAGTGTCAGTGGAAGGATTGCCACTGGGTGCTGAGTCATGTTTGCCACCAGAGTCTTGTTCTTGTGTACTATTCTGTTCCTAAATTCTACATGAGCTGTCTTTAGTCTGTGTTTTCATATGCTCTTTTTCTTCCCCATGTAAAGCCATGGGATGAAAGTCTGATTTGATTACTAGTAAAAGTGCATATAAGTTACTATTTGTATATGGCAGAATTATTCAATACAGTACAGTAGTTGGGTTCACTCTGGCAAAGCCGTTTGTTTATCAGACTTGTACTCCTTTTCTGGCCGCTCTTTAAGTTTGACTTGCATGTGTTGTTTTGTTTATGCTGTCTCAAACAATCATATTTCTGAAGAGTAATGTGTATAAATTACATAGCATGTAGCAGAGGAAGTACCGGGGGAAGTACCTATAAATTCAAAGACAGTGAGCTATCAGATCTAACTTTCAAGGCAAGGAGTTAGAGCCAAATATCAAAGATTTAGATATCAGGGATTTTGTTACAGTGCAGAAAGAAGCCGACCATAATGTAAGTTTAATTTCAGAACAACAACTGCAGCTCTTGATTTTTCCACCCCCCAGGAGTTTCCATTGCTTCAATAATCTGTGAGGAAATAGTTTTTCATTGGCTATTCGAATATTTCTCCTTCTTTAAATTCCTTTTTTCACAAAAAATGAGGTTAGAAGGTTGAAGGATTTTTTTAATCCTTATTGTTAGGCTTGGGAATATGTAGCGGAAGCATGGTAAGATTTTCTGTGGGCTGAAAACTGTTTATAGTACATTAGCCAGAATAGAATATGTTGAAGAAGTAAACAAGCTTTGTTGCCTAATATTGATGTAAAGAAATTCAATTTATATGTGTATTTTATTTCCTGTTCCTCCCCTCCTTGGGTATTTGAGCTCAACATTTAGTAAGTCCAAGGATTTCTTAGTCAGGACAACCATATGTGGGTGTCTCCAGAATCTCAGACCGACTGGGAGTTGGCATCCTAGTGTAGGACTGTGTCTTACCTTATTCTGTTGTACACCAATGACACAAAGAGTGTTATCTTCTTCCCTGGAGGAAGGCAAACAGTTGCTGTTCAGCTAGATCGTCTCTATAATTCAGTTAACTAGTGCATTTGAGGATTCTTCCAACCTCACAAGTTCTGAAAGCTGCTTCATGTGTGCATGTCCTGAGTCCATTAGGTTTTTGGGACCACAATGTTTCCATCACTGAAAAATATAATCCGCATTTCTGTGCTATTTTCCACCACTCTCTCTGCTAAAATAATACTAAGGGCCTAATGTAAACTGGCAAACTGGAATTCTTCCCTTTATCTGCCCCATTGCCTTTAAGTCGTCCATCTTGCAAAAACAAGGTGTTAATTATTTACCATATTATTACCTATTTCTCCATTGCTTTGAACACTTCTGCTTGTAAGTGAATGAAGCTTATAATAATTGGCAGCTAGCTCAACACCTGCTGTAAGAGTATGCATTATTCTGAGATCTTCTAATTTATCTCAGACTTGAACCATTTAGAAGGTGCCTAGTGCAGAAAGACCAAAGCCACCTGCCAAGATGCGATAAACGTTTGGCCTGAAGCTTTACTACATGCGGAGGAACTTCAGACCTGGTGATTCTTCATCAAGACTTTGAAAAACATTCTTTTTAGAAATAACTTTCCATCTACATATATTTTCTGTATTTCTTTGTTGCATTAGCTGTATGACAAAAGGATATATGTTTCTCAAAGTAGTTTGATTCTGAAATGGGGCCAAATGTGACTAGGAAAAAAAGCATATTGTTATTCACAAAACTTTCTGTGAATTCAGAGTCAGTTCTCCTGACTTTAGTGACAAAAATCCAGTTTTCTCTCTATTTTTGTAAGCTGTTAAGAGCCAAACCAACTAATATACTCCCATAGCTAATAGACGTTATTTACTCAACAACCGTATCTGGCTCAGTTCAGATTTATTTATGCTGTGTGTGTTTGATAAGAAAAATATCTTCTAACCTTTTTATTTTTCAGTGTCCCATAAGATTTTGACAATGAATTTATGTTTGTGCAAATATTTCTTGATTTCAGAACCACTGGGGGCCCTCTTAGGACTCTACAGTAAAACTACTGCAACACCAGCTCATGGTTTATGATTTATAAGTTGATTTATGAATATTTGTCAAATGCATATTTTTATTGCATTGAACATGCCATATTTTATTTGCAAATGTACAGTCGTATTACCATTGTCCATTAACACGTTTTTTCTGTTCAGACTACTTTAATCCTATTTGCCATGATGCTACCCCAAAATTTACTACATCTTTGATATAATTATGCCTTTAAATTAAAACACATCCAAAATATTGTTGAGCTGACCTGTCTGCATTTATTAAACACTCTTTGTGGTGATGCAGTTACTTTCCCTGAGTGAGATTTTATACAAGGAAGCAGGGTAACTTACAGTAGTGGTTTGGTTAAGAGAACACAGCAATAGTAATAATGGCTTGAACATTTTCAAGATGCGCTTTTTCAGAATACAATGTGTGAGAAGTGTTCTCTAGAGACAAACACCTGCTTTTGTTCAACTCTGTCTCTTTATGATGGCATGCTCACTGCTGATGGATAAAGCTAGAGAAGTCAGTGTCACACAGAGTTACTGGGAGGAAGGGGGCTTTGATGGTGCAGGGATCTGCAATTATGAAACAAAGAAGCTGATATATGTATGTATACAGTTTACTGACTGAACACAAGTTCCTCCTCATTATTTCATTGACTGTAAATGATGCAGAAAGGTCACATCATATTTGCTGAAAGGAGCATATTATAGACTTTTCTTTAAATCGACATATTTCCATATGATACTCAAACTAGCCATGCTGGAGAAAGATGATGCCACCCTGATAGCATTTTTAACCACATAAGCAATTTTCTGAAAGTTCTGGATAGTTGCTAGTTTACCATGAACATTCAGTCTCTCTGGGTAGAAGCAGCACCTGTGGAATAGTTGAATAGGAGCAGGAGACTAACAGCAACAGGAGATTAGATCAAAGAAAGATTCTAAAAAACAAAATATTACACTATTAAAAATGGAGGGAAGAGGCCATTTAAAAAAAATTGAACCAGATTAGCTGCTATTGGCAATTTATTCTGTTTTAACCAGTTCTCTCATCTTTAATAAAAAAAGACTGCTAATAACAAGACTATTAATAAAAATATGCTGAGAATGGAGTTGAGAATGATAAAAGGATCTGATGTGGAATCTATTTAGAGTGCAGTTGTCCCTGAGATAAAACTCAAATGCTTTTTATCTGCAAAGCTACCTGAGTCTCCATTAATGATACTGACATGCTTCAGAGTTTATATACTTAGAGGGTAACTCCGGCCAATAAGTCATGAATGCAATATGTGTATGTTGAACAGCTATTGAACTTCAAGCAAGGAAAATTTTAAGGCCTCGTATAGTTGTGGTAATGTAATAAGGCTGTTTTGAAATAGAGAGCGCCTGATAGGTAGCATTATTAAATCATTCATTATAACTTGTGGTTGACAAGGGATCTGTGCCACTGCTGATGTAAAGAATTCTAATAGAATGTTACTACTTTAGGGGCTCCCAATAGCTACTGTCCTTGTGCAGTCTGCCGGTCAGGCTTGCTAATAACAGCGTTTTATTGCTGGGAGGAAAAACTGCCTCCAGGAAAGCGAAATCACCTTCACTTCATCTGTATTAAGAAATGGTTAGAGGGCAGAGTACATTTCTGCGCAAATCTTAGCATATAGATTTTGTGCTTGAATTTTGTATTCCTTTTTTATATTAAGTAAAAAGATAATAATTGTGTTGCTGCATGCAATAAAATACTGAAATATTAAATAGACAAGACAGACAAAGGGTGAGTGGGGAAATGGAAGCACAGAAAAGTAAAGATGCTCAAAGTCACAGAACGAGTCAGTGGCAGGGTTGTGATAACAACACAGAGCTGCAGTTCTAAGCCCTATTGACTAGGACACTAGCTTGAAGGCATTACTTCTGGGTGTGTGTGTGTGTATATGTGTATATATATATATATACACATGTGTGTATACACACGTCAATGACAACAACAAATCAGATTCACTAGGTCTATCATCATTTATGTTAGTGTTAGACAGTGGTCTGAATGAGCTCTCATGTCCATCTATTGATGAAGTGAAGGAAAAGACCTGATAAGCAGACTGTATTTGCATAAACATACCTACTTTCCCAGGGTGATCAACTTTGGCTGTGTTGTGTTAACATTAATTTAATTCTTGAATGAAAGGGTAATGAATTGTTGTTATCCTTACTGTATGATTAAAGGGTAGCAGAACTTTACTTAATGTGCCCTGTTTGAGAGGTCATTATAACTGTACCCTAAGCAAAAGAGACAAGGGGGTGGGGACAGGCATTCCTAACTGGTGGTGAGGACTTTGTTTAAGAGTTCATTTAATCCTTCCCTTCTAGTGTTTAAAGACGTACTGTAATAGCCTTAGTTGAGAGTCCTCTCTTCTCAGGAGTCACCACAGGTGCAATCCCTGTTAAGCTTGTTTAGGGGTTGAGCCCTATATGTGGTACGGAGAAGTGTACTGGCGTAAGACAGCATGGGAAAAAGCAGTGGCAGCGAGGATCCACTCTACTCAGTGAAATCATTAGAGCTGAAATAACTAAGAAATGGGCTAGGTGGTTGTGGTGCTGTGGGAGTGGACAAGAGAAAAGAGATAGCAGAACAGCAGCAGAAGCATCATTCACCCCGCCCCCTCCGCTAGGGGTAGTGAACCCACCTGAATGCACCTGTGGCCTCAGGGTCTTGATTGGCCTTAGACAACACACTGTGAGTGCAGGGACCTTTGTTCACTGGACTTTCACACCACAAGCTGGGAAACTGAGGCTGCTGTCCAAGATACAGTAGGATCAGTGTCTGTTTATTGTTTGCATACTTTTGAGTCATTGTTGCTGTGTTTTTTCTAAGCTAATGCTGTGTTCACTCTTCCTTAATAAAATGTTTTCTCTGTTTCATAAACAAACTCTGTGCTTGCCAGTGAGGATGTATTGCCTATTAGAGGTGCCCATTAGTTTCCCCAGACTTCTGGGTGGGGGGCTGAGCTGGTTTTGTTTTCTAGTTTTAAGAACATTCCCTAGATATTGAACCCAGCCCTCCTTGCTGCTGATACTACCTGGGAGAAGGGTTACATAAGCATAGCCTTCTGTGTTCATGTTATCTGGGAATAATGCAACAGCGAGGGAGCTGAGCAGATAAGAGGATAGATACAAGAAGGACCAATTTATTGATTTCCCGTTATGGAAATCTGCACTCTCAAACCTGCCCCCTGAAGCAAGCGCATGCATCTGCAGTAGGATGTGATAAAGAAACTCAAAAATTCAAGATCCTCTTCTAAGAAATATAGAATTGTTGTATCATGTCTGCAGAGGGGTAGTTTTCCTCCTCTCTCCTATGAATTCAGCCTGTAATTTTCAGTTAAAACCACAATAAACAATCCATAAAACTGAAGGAAAGCAAACATACAGTACCTGCTTACTGAAAAATCTATTTTGCCTTTGAAATTGTATAAGAAGTATAGGAGTTCTCACTGCATATTGATTTTGATGGTATATGTTTTGAAAAGGTGGGCTATATCCTGAGGTCTTATCCTTCTAACTTCATTTATACTCCCAGTCTTTGAGGTAAGGTTGAAAGGAACTAGAAATAATTCAGTTATGTTTCTGTAAAAGTGAACGAATGTTGTTTGTACAGTACATTACAGCTACAGCTACCTCTTGGTCGAACTCCTTACCTTTTTTAGTTTCTGCTGCAGTGAAGTATTTAATGCTGAAGTTGCTGCCTAGAAGCAGTGGGGAGGGTGGAGGAGGAAGAGACCTACTGATTTTAAAAAAAGTATATGTTTACCATACAACTGACCTAAGCTTTTGCAGTGCATGTGATAATTTTTCAGAAAATTCCTGTGACCCATCCCTCATTGCCAATGATGTGATTAACTTTGGTGAATTACAGGCCATGCTTGCCACTGCAGGAAGGACTGAATATCAGTTAAATGATTGGCTGAAATAAAGAGCGACCTCTTAGGTTGTAGCAGTGACTGGTATAGCTATGGAGTATTAGCAGAGCACCTTGGAGAACAGAACACCACAGATTTTGTTAATACGTTCGTTGTTTTGAACTACAAACCAGAGCACTCTATCTACCAATGTACAAATAAAGACACTTGAGAACAGTGACCGAGAACAGAAAAGAGTTGAGAAAGAAACTTGAATCCAGAATATATATAGTCACCAGTGAGTTCCATGGAGATGGTGACAAAGCTGCCACTTTTCAGCTTCTTTGTTAGTGATTTAGAGCAGGGCTCTGCCTTTAGATTGGAAAAAAATGCTTTTGACACTGAAATTGAAAAGGCAATTAATATTGCACCTGAAGTGACATACATTACATGCTCTTCATGATGGTTTAAATACATTAGGGGTGTAGTCAATGAAAGAACAGATGGATTTTTAATGTGAACAGAGTAATTGTACTATGGATCTAAACATCTTTAGGAGTCTGTGACGGGTTTTCGCTAGCCCCTAAAGCAAGTCCTGGAGCCCTGCTCCCTGCCATAGTGTACAAATAAGGCACTAGAAAGCAGCATGCTTTGTTTTTTCTTTCCAGGTGGTTTTCGGTGGCTAAATCTTAGCAAGAGTTTCCAGAGTGTCTACCTGATCTGAAACAATCTCATGTAGCTTGGTCAGTATAAGGTCATTAAGATACTTAAAAAGTGACTGGGTTCCTCTTGTGAGAGGGAAAGAGTAGAATGGCTGACTAGAAACCGAGAGCTTTGCAGATATATTAGCTGGCTGTTTCTTATATGTTGTTACATCAGCTGTACGCTGTAGGTATGAAGTTTAAACCACATTGTGGGGGAATATGATTGGAGGCTTTGCCAGTTTGGGTTCTTTTGAGTGAACAATAACCCTGTAAATAACAGGAAATGCCACTGAGGGCTTTTTGGTCCTTCACCTGGGCCTCCTGTGAATTTTCTCTCCATCCATTCAGCCCCTGCCACAGAGACATAAATTACTTGGGAAGGAACTGAAATGCACTGACATAAAATGGGACAGTATAGCAGTAACAAGAAGATGGAAATACTGTTTTCAATTTGTATGTTATGTTGATTTATTTATAATGTGTCCATCTAAAGCTCGGGACACATATACAAAATGTTTTAATAAAGCACTGGGATGGGGCATCTGCCCCACACTGGCAGAAAAGGGGTTAAAAGCAGCCCTAGGGAGGCTGTGCAGGAGGCAGCCAGTCACAGAAGGGCTTATAGGAGCAGCCAATCAGGGCCAGGCTGGCCCGTATAAGAAGGGCTGCAGAACAGAGCAGGGGCAGTTACTCCCTGGAGCTTGATAAGGGAGGAGGACTGGCTGCTTTGTAGGCGGAGGGCAGCAAGCACCCTGGACCATGCAGTGCTGCAGGCAGAGACCCAGAGAGCTAAAGGCAGCTCCTGGCAGGCTGCAGGGATCTGCAGACTGAGGCCCTGATGCAAGGGCAAAGAGGGTGCTAGAGTCACTGAAAAGTGGCTAGACAATGGACTGCAGGTCCCCACGGAAGTTGGGGGAATATGGAGTATGGCACAGCCGGAGGGCAGTGTCCCTGAAGAGGATGCTGCAGTTCTGGGAGTGATGTGGATCCAGGAATAGAGGTGACAGCTGACGAGACACCACCAGAAGAGGGCTGAGTGCTAATTCCCTGGACAGCCAACAGGAGGTGCAGCAGTGGTCAGTAACACCCCATCACACACGCATGCAAAATACAAGTGGGACAAACAAAGTTCTCCCCGACCCACCTGCAATATGAGCAATTGAAGGCAAAGTGAGGCACTGACAGAGTGAATGCAGGTTAGTTCAGAGTAAAGGCAATAAAGTCATAGGTAAAACCAGCTGATTATCTCTTGTGCAGTGATTGCTTTGGCTGTAAATGGGACCCTTATATTTTGTGCTGGGAAAGTGTAAATTTAGAGCTGACTGGAGAGATTCCATTTTCAGGTGCAGTGAGGGCTTGTTCAGGGTGACCATAGGGGAGTTTGAAGTGCATGGGACCTGTAAAATAATCCCTTGCTTTATCATTGCATTAGCATAGATTTTTGCTTTATATATGGTGCGGGTGGATATGTGTTACTATGTGTGTGTATAATTACATCCCCCCCATGTTAAACAAGACACAGGACAAACTTTAGCCTCCCTCTTGCGGTTTAAAAACCTACCCAAAGAAACTGAATTTGGACAACATGTAAAAGTTTTTTATTTATTTTCTGATGGCCAATACCTTGGATTTGTTATTAGTTATATTTGGAGCTTGATCCTCTGGTCTGATGCTTATTGTGTCATTGTGGATTGCTTTTAATTTGTAGATAGATGAATGCAGAAGTGGTGGTGGTAACTTTATTTAGAATATTTTGCAGCAGGAAAAGGCTATTCATTGACTTACAAAAATATTCCTTAACTTGCTCTTTAAAGGCAGCTTTTGATCTCCTAGTTGCCCTAACTTCTCTTGTATACATAATCTCAATATTTCTCATTTGCTGATTTATATTATATTATTTATGTTTCCTTAGTTTGGTCATGTGATTGTACTGTTACATTAATGTTGAGGACTTGCTATTATGATAGTAATTTAGAAACATGCAGACACAAAAATCCATGTATTTTGTGGACAGTCTTGCCTTCGCTTTACTGTCTCGGGTTTTGCCCCATATGTTTATGTGTAAAATATGTAATTATATTGTTGCCTTCCCTTCCCTATTATTTTTGCATGTTCTATTGATTTGTGCTGCATAAGAGACACGTTTCATTTGTCAGACTTCCCAGCCATTGTTTGAGGCTAGAGCTTTCCAAATGATTTAGTTTCCTGAGAATATTTGCTCAAATATGCATGTGTTACTTCAGCCTTCCTTTGTGGTCACTTCCTGTGAATGTTAAAACAATTCAGTTTTACTTGCACACATGCTATTGGGTAGTGAACTTTAAGCTCATGACTCAAATATTTGCACAAGAAGTGGTGTACTAAATGTGAGGTAGGACACTGCTTGACACAGCCTAGGGAGAGAGATTCAAAGATCCTTCACTGAAACCCTGGCACAGAGGCAGTTAAATGAGCCAAACAAGGATCTGGCCCACTCTTCACAACTATGTCTGTATGGATTTCACAAGAGAGAATTAAACTGTAATTTTCAACTCACCAATAAATCCTACAATCGACAAATTAATTTAGAAATGTTGTATTGTCCAAGGCCTTTGTGGAAGGAAAAGATTTAAATATTAGGGAACTTTGGAAATACTCTTTTGACTGCTACTGCTTCTTGAGAGATTCAAAAACTCAGTGGTTTCTTGTTAGAAGAATTATGCTTATCTAATCAGAGAACAGGAGCAATACCACATGACTTGTGTGATTAATCACACATAACAAAAACAGCTTGAATTTCAAATATAGTCTAACACAGGAGTGGGCAAACGTTTTGGCCCGAGGGCCACATCAGGATATGGAAATTGTATGGCGGGCCATGAATGCTTACGAAATTGGGGGTAGGGGTGCCGGAGGGGGTGAGGGCTTCGGCTGGGGGTGCGGGCTTTGGAGTGGGGCCAGAAATTAGGAGTTCAGGGTGCGGGGGTGGGTGAGGGCTTTGAAGTGGGGATGAGGGGTTTAGGGTACAGGAGGGGGCGGTCCAGGCTGGGACCAAGGGGTTCGGAGGGTGGGAGGGGGATCAGGGCTGGGGGAGGGGGTTGGGATATGGGGGAGGGCTGTTGGTCGGGAACCGCGGCCAATGGGAGCTGCTGGGGCGGCGCCTGTGGACAGGGCAGCATGCAGAGCCGCCTGGCCACGCCTCCGCGAGGTAGGAGCCGGAGCGTGGTCATGCTGGCTGCTTCCTGGGAGCCGCGCAGAGCGGGGCATGTGCCCTGACCCCGCTGCCTGGCTGAGGGGCCGGAGCAGGGCAAACCTTCAACCCTGCTCTCCGGTGGGAGCTGAGGGCTGAATTAAATGGTCATTAGATGAATTAGATGGGCCAGACGTGACCCGTGAGCCATAGTTTGCCCACCCCTGGTCCAACACTTGGAGTAAAGTGTATGAAGTCATAGAACTGTCAACCCCAAGCATTTAAAAAAAAATCATGAATCAGTCCCTTCCCTTCTCCGTTCTGCCACCCCACAGCAAAATCCCAGCAAGGTATGTTTGATTAATTATCATGAGATTAAACAAAAAGTCAGGGTTCTTTTTATTTGGCTTCTGGTTTTTTAGATTTGTACGGTTTAAGTTTTTTTCAAGCTTTTCGTCATAGCCATGAGATCTAGAAGCTTACTTCCTTAACAAAACCAAACCAAACTCCAAACAAAAAACCAAACACCCACTCCAAGGTTCTTCCAGGATTCCAGGAGCTGGGTCTTAAAGAAGAACACCTAATATTGCAAGGCTTGTGATAATATCGTGAGTATTGGCAATGTTGAAATCAATCTGTAGAATTAAAGAAACCACTACCTACCCGCACTAAAAAAACGCAAACACCGAAACACGCCCCCCCCACCAACCAACACAACACCCCCCCACCCCCATCCTTGTGTTTGAATTTGGAATACTGCTTAATTGAATTTTTAATTTCTGCTGCTCTAGCCACAAAGATTCTTGGAATACAATGCAATTTGATCTTATCTACCTCCTTTTATCTGGTGCATCCTTAAGGCATTTTTTGCTTCATAAATAAATTTGCATCAAAAGCAAAACTCTAGTGAACTGCAGAAACCATAGAAAATGAAATCTTACATTTAGGCTTTTAAAAGCACAGCTTATATTTGCCCCTCCAAGAAGGCAAAACATGCCACATTTTAAACATCTTTCTTTATCTAGGACTTGCCAGGCGTTCTCCAGAGCAACTTTGCTAGATGCCATGCAGAGCTCAGAAAGAAAGAGATACCCAGGATCTGAGTAATGGTTCCATGCTACTTATGGCTATTTACTTAATCAATATTTTATTTTTGTTTGATTTTTATTCCTTGAGATTTGCCAAGTAATATCTCAACATTTCAGTTGCATCCAGACATAGCTGCAGATGACAACTAGCAGGTAGTTTTTTCCTGGGAAAGCTGTCCAACTGGAGAAGCTCTTTTTGGCAGAAAAAATCAAGTACTTGGCTCCAGCAGTCAATGGGATGACATTTAAATTGCCCCCCTCCCCAAGGAATGGGAATGGGAATGCCAACCTTTGCTTTCTGTCACTATTGCAGTGTATCACTTCTAAGCAGCAAATGCTACCCTAAGTGACCCAACTTCAAAGTCATTATATACATTTGTACAAATTTTACAGTGATTTCAATGAAATGTCTTATTTAACATAGACTTTTCTAGACCTGAGTGAGCATTTGCTTTCTTTAGTCCATTGGCTTGTAGTGCAGATAGTAATAGGCAAATTTGGGGTGTATTTTCAGTGTTTAGGCTTTTCTTTGTAAAGCTTCCAGTCGTGTGAGTTGCCAAACCCTAAACATGTATCTTAAAAGACATGTTCATGTGACTGGTACAGCCTGAAAAGAGCTGTCATAAATAATGTGTATAAATTACATTTCTCATTCGCCTTTAGCCGGTAAAGTTCAATTTTTCAGGTTTGGATTTCAACCTGTAGGCAGAAATGCTTGAAAATACATTCCCCTCCCCCCCACCCCCCCAGGATATCCTTTACCATTTCAGTTTTCCCCTAGGGACTAGGCTGTATTTGGATTCTTTCTCTATTTAGATGCTTCATTTAGGTCTTCCCCACCTTCACCCCCCCCCCACCCTCATACTAGCTTACAAGTGGAAAAGCTCTATTAGGGCATGTAGCCCTTTGCCTTGCTAATGTGGGAATGTTCCCTATAATCCAGTTTCAAATGAGACAAAGCCAGGATACCCTCAGCACCTCTCTCTATTTTACCCCTCTTATGACTGAGTAGAGTTTATAGCAGTTCCTTTTGTTATTTCACATTACACACATCCTCTTTGGAACGGTACAGTACTTGTGGCTAGCCGTAACTGGACTATTTGTGTAGGTTTGTCTTTGGGTAGAAAGGAGTATGAAGTTTTTTGATACGAAATTCATAGAGGCTGTATAGTGAGACATGAGAGAAAGGTGTTATGATCTCTTGTTCCTGAAGTCTTTATGTTTCAGACTGAGGCCTTGGCTACACTTACAAGTTACAGCGCAATAAAACTGCCGGCAGCGCTGTAACTCATTAACTGGCTACACTTGCAAGGCACGTGCAACGCTGTATCTCCTCAGATACAGCGCTGCATGTACTCCACCTCCCCGAGAGAAATAGCAACTGTTGCGAAGTGGGTGGAACGCTGGTCTTTCAGTGTAGCCCAGGAACAACGCAGTTACTGATCTCCGGAAGCTGCTTTGTTTTGAAACGGCACTTCCGGGTTGGAGTTCAGAGCTCCGTTGTTGAGCTGCTACAAACACAGCTTTACAACCACAGCTACTTTTTGCAGGCAGAGGGTGGGAAAGAGGGGAGGGGCTCCGTTAGGAATGCCGGCAGCTCCGTTAGGAATGCCTTGGACAGAGACGGCGGGGGGAGAAGAACGGCGGGGGGGGGGAGGGGGAAGGCTCTGTTTCCTCTCTTTTATCTGCTCTTTAAAAACAAACAAAGCCCCTGCTGTTTGCTTTCAGTGATTGAGAGAGAGGCAGGGGATGTGGAGGTGTGGAAATAATGAGCTGACACTCTGTGGAGATTTCAAACCCCCCCCTCTCTCTCTCAAAACGCTCCCTGTCAAAGTCCCCCTCACCTCCCCCCCATTTGAAAAGCACGTTGCAGCTACCTGAATGCCCATAATGCACCGCTCCCAATACAGCTGCAAGTGCCGCAAATGTAGCCACGTCAGTGGTAGTTACTGCGCTGGCGGCTGCCAGTGTGGACAGGCTGCAGCGCTTTCCCTACTCAGCTGTACGAACACGGGTTTAACTAACAGCGCTGTACAGCTGCAAGTGTAGCCAAGGCCTGAGTCTGCAAAATCTCTTGCTTTTATACATTTTAGAAATCTTCTTTGATGTGTTTCAGTGTTCTAGATGCAGAACATATTCCTCAAAGGGAACACTCCCCCTCCTCCCCCCTTTAAATTCTACATTATATGGTGTAGTGGATAGTGGTGAGAGCAAAATTTCCGTTGACTTCAGTGGGAGCAGGATTCAGCTGTAGTTGCCAGAGTCTCTGCCTTAGGGGTATGGGGATCATTTCTCCCTCCCTATGCAAGAGTGGGGGATGAAGGGAATTCCAGAACTGCTGGAAGGGGAAGCCGTAAATTAAGTGGATTGTTGTATGGAAGGAAGCTGAAAGGCACAAGTGTTCAGGGGGTGAAGGGTGCTGACTGCTACAAAACTTGAAGAGTGAGCAGGGAATATTTTTAGAATGCAGTAAAATAATCGGAGATCCCATTTTTCTGTCTTCAGTTCCCTCCAAAATCCACAGTTTCAGCCTCCCAGCTACTCTTTTCTCCCGCCTCTCCTATTCCTCTACCTCCCCAATCTGTTGATAACTGTGAATGATTCAGTTAAATAGGCTTCCCAAATGGCTGTTTCATTTTCTCTTCTGTTCTGACCCCCGTAGCTTTTGTAGGCAGCTGATTTGTAGCTGATTGCAGCAGCCACTTGTGCTACCTGCTCGCCCCTCTGACTCCCCATATTGTAGATTTAGATGAACAGATTAGGGGATGTGCCCCTGTTCCATGGGCAGTGTGCCCTCATATAATAAATCTGAATGTTCGATGTTTTCAGTCACACAACCCCCAGAGATGCTGTGTAGAAGAACGAGACAGTGATATGCAACAATACCATCAACAACCATCACTTGGTATTTTCAAATAACCTGTAAGAAAAATAACTCTATCCAGCCACCCCAGCCACAGCACACAGAGGTGGGGGATCCCTGTTGCTCAAGTAAATACAAAAGCAGAGGGAGCTTCCTAGCTGACTTTTCTAAATTGCAGCCATCTCGTCCCTAATCTATGCAGCTACTCAGTAGGCTGAAAGCACTGAAGATGGAACTTGAGAGAAACTGTATGTGGCACAAACGAATCCATAAAATACATTTATTTTGTCCTATACACTGATGGGTTCTTGGTTTACAGAATCTTCTGAGGAAAAGATTTAGGAAACATCATGGATAGCACGATTGATCATGTGCAGTGGCAATTAAAAGATCAAAATGGATGTTGGGGTACACTAATAAAGGAATAGAAGATAGTACAGAACACACGGTGAAAACGGGGTGCCTTCATTTATGTTCTGTTTTGCTTGGTGACCCTTAAAATATAGCAGAGATTGAAGAGGTCCATGAAGGACAATGCAATAGTTACAAGAAGAAATTTAGATATGAGGTGAGAATTGCACAAAATAGGATGATTTAGCCTTGAAAGGAGAAGTGTAATGGAGATTTATGTGAGGTGTTTAAGACTGGAAGGAATATAGTAAAAATAGATCATTCCTCTAACATTGACACACAACATAATCAGAGATCACTTGAATTAAAAGTAGGTAGATTTAAATCCAATAAGAGAAAATATTTTAAATCCAGCAATGATTTCCGCAGGATGAATACATACATTCTTTATAAAGCACTGGACTAGGCATCAGGAAAGTTGGATTCTGTTATTGGCACTGCCACATTTCATGTCACCCTGGGCCAGGTACTCATCCTTTTTGCTTCAGGTTCCCTGTCTGTAATGAGCAACAGGAGATGAACAAATACCTTTTCTCATCTTGTGGTGGGGTTGTGAGGCTCAATTAATGTGTGTAAATGCTCTGAGATGCTGTAACACAAGATGCTGTAGAGACCAGATATCAGCTGGAACACTCGTAATGTCAGCAGCATATTGGTAATTCTGTGTTGAAACTCTCAGTAATGATGTATGCACCAAAATTTTGCAGGAAGGGAATCTGGACTGTGGTACAAATTCTTAAAGAAAGGAAATTAAAAGGTGAGGAAAAAATCCTCTTCTCTCCCTGATATTCTGTACCAGTCAAGAGGCTTGGGACCTCCCAAAGCAGTTAATCATTTCAGTCTGATCTGATTATCATTCAGCTACTGTCTGCAATACCCATAAAAGTCTCTGCAAAAGCTTCCACACATCTATTTCATAACATTTAGCAAGATGTGGGCTGAAGCCCAGGAGATATTCTTCCAAATCAGTATTAAAAAAGCATGTCCTCTTTCTGCCCAGGAAGGGCCTACTGACTAGGTAAAGTGATAGTTGAAAGATTCTGATGCTCCCTTTTCTGCTGCAGTGTAACTTCTCTAGTCAGTTCCCTAAGCCATCAAGGAATCTAAGAGGAGCCATGACAACATTCGGAACCAGGTTCAAGTCCTGTGTAGGAACTAGAAAATTAGCTACCAATCCCAATTTTATATCAACTGGCGTTAGGAATCAGGAAGCATTAGAGTATGGGCTTTTCAAGATTACACCCATTGAGCCTGTCAGCTGCTACTTGAACTCAAATGTAACAAGCTTTCAGGCCCAAGACTAGACTAACTTGCTGGAAATCCAGTGTGATTGGCATCCTGGCTTCATTATGCTCTGTCCTCACTCTGTTCCATGAACTCAGACGGGGTCTCCAAACCCTACAGTGCATCTTGGCTGTCGATGGCTTCTTTGGCTGTATCAAAATAGAAAGAGTTTTATTTGAAAGTCTCTTTAGGCTTGTGCACTTAACAGCAAGGCCAAGACTGCAAGCTTTCCGCATCCTTATGAAGTACTGAATCAACTGATGTATAAATATAGAGAAGAGTAAAGAGTAATATCAAACTATTTGTTAAGTCAAGGATTTTTCAGTACCTGTGGTGTCCCAGGAACTCAGAATCTCTGCCAGGTTATCATTATTTCATTCTTTTTTTGGGTCAGGATTTCTCTCTCAAGACTCGATGATGATTTGTTTGTAAATACAAACTGGTGAATATTGCAGCATACCATGTGGCCCATCTGGCATTTGGGGGAATTGAATTGCCCATATGCTACTCTCTGCCCCCCCCCCAATGTAACAGGTTTTGTATTTTAAAAATTGTGAAAGATTTGATCCTGAAACATTTTTAAGAATGTCTTTTTTCCCCCCAGTAACAATGCAGTGTCAGTGTAGGATAGTAGTCCTTGAGAGTCTATGATGGGTTTGTTATCCACAGTACAGTAGTTCTTAATCAGTTGATCTAGGTGGAATAGGCTGAAAATAGTAGAACATAGTTCATTATATATATCACTATTTTTTCCCTAGCAAGATACGGTAGCTGAAAACATACGTGCATGAAATGAAGAGTCATATGAAACAACTTGCTCTAGCTAAGGCTTACAGTTTACATAGCAGGGCATATAGGAATCATCTCCATTTGGTCAGCATTTGGATAATTAAATATCAGGGAGAGTAATGCAGTAAATTTGATCAAATTGAAAAATAAACAAACATATGTGCATAACAAGAAAAATATACAACAATACTGTGACATGCAGATGTATAGAGCAGATGGCAATCTCTCTGAAGGTACTTATAAAGTCTGTCACCATAGTATCTAAGTGCTATTCTCCCTTAACATCCAGTAATATCAGACCTTTTTAGTGTTTTTCCAAGAGTAAAAATGAATGGGTGCTGCAATTTTATCATTCAATTCACTAGGTCATTTTTGAAGCAGGTTCTCTGCTCTAGCAAATACAGTATTGTGCTTGGAAGGGATTTGTTGACATGCTTGGTTTATTAATCCAAGTTTAATACAGTACTAGATACAGTTGCCTTTAAAGGGCTCCAGACTGTTGACAGAGATTGTATATACAAAGAGGCAAAATCTGACCCTCAGGAAGGAAGAGAGCCATTCTGGAAAACATCTCTTGAGATTAGTAAATACCTTCTGATTTAGGGTAATGAGTTATATGGAAGACCGAGCAAAAATCCACAATACCACTTCATTTTAACATGGTTAGGAAAGTGTGCAAATTAGAGTAGGTCAAGTTATACTTGTGTGTATAGCCTGTAATTATAAAAGTATTTTGAAAATTGCAAAAACAAACTCCCCCCTTCCGCAGTCCTATATCAATCGATTAATAATGTATTCATATGCTTAAAAAGGCATATATTCCTTATGTTCCATATGATAAATCAAATAATATAAAAATATATCATGTAAATTGAAATAATATCCAAAAATCAAACTAGGGTGGATGCCTACCAGTGCGTAGCACTCTGCACAACATTCCTAATGGGAAATTTTTGATCAATGACCCTAGAGAAGGTCATTTCTCTTTTTATCTATAAAAAAGTGCTATGGGACGTGTAAGGTCCACACAAAGCAAATGAGACTTCTGTTTTTCAGGAGTTATGTAAAAGGCACCCTCCAAATGCCATAGATTGAGAAACCACTTGTTCCAGTAAGCCATCATTTTCTTAAGAAAGCTCTTGCAGCTCTTTTATTGAAATTCAAAGATGAGGTTGTCTTGCAGTATTTTGGCAAGAGGAGTTATCCGTGCCCCTGTTGCTTCTCAACTCCAACAAGAAATGTGGGTATTTGGAACAGCTTGCTGTACTACATCACTGTTCTGGGATTCTTTGAGGGGCGTAAGCCTTAAGAATTCATTGAGACTGCTCTGGCATTGCCTATTACAAATGTGTTTTTATGTACAAGTAACTGAGAAATGGAAAAAATAGATTGGCTTGTCTAATGCTAATGGTGTGTGTGTTTTTGCCTAATTCATGGGAAAGATTGTTCAAGAATATCATTAATCCATGTGCAATGATTGCACCATAATGATTCTGAAGCTTTTGCCCGCAGAGCCGTTTTGTCATGTGCTGTGTAAGGACTGAGGGCAGCTTTCATCTGGTCAGTTAACTCCTTTAGAAGCTTTGCTGAGGTGTTTTTTTTTTTTTGGTGAATTTGTGAGGCATCTTTTGGATTTTCCAGTTTGGGTGTGAACATTTCTCCCTTTTTGCAACTCCCTGTTGTGTCTCAGAGGTGTATTGCTGTACTACTGTAGGTATAGCCTAAACCAGGGGTGGGCAAACTGCAGCCCGCGGGCCACATCCAGTCCGCGGGCCTGTCCTGCCTGGCCCCTGAGCTCCTGGCTGGGGAGGCTAGCCCCTCCCCCACTTCCCCTCTCCCCCGGAGCCATGCTGCTGCGCAGGCAGTGCTCTGGGGGAGCGGGGCTGCATGATCCGATTGTGCCACGCAGCTGCCAGACATGCTTCTCTGAGTGGCGTGGTAAGGGGGTTGGGGGATTGGATAAGAGGCAGAGGGTCCCGGGGGGCAGTCAGGGGACAGGGAACGGGGATGGGAGTTGGATAAGCGTGGGAGTCCCGGGGCGCCTGTCAGGGGGCGGGGGTGTGAATAGGGGTCGGGGCAGTCGGGGGATAGGGAGCAGAGGAGTTGGATAGAGGGTGGGGTCCTGGGGGGTGATTAGGGTCGGGGGGGTTTTGGGAGGAGACAGTCAGGGGACAAGGAGTGGAGAGGGGGGGTTGGATGGATCGGGGATTCGGAGGGGGAAGATAAGGGGTGGGGGCCAGGTTGTTTGGGGAGGCACAGCCTTACCTACCTGGCCCTTCATACAGTTTTGCAACCCCGATGTGGCTCTCGGGCCAAAATTTGCCCACCCCTGGCCTAAACCCTAGGAACTGAGCCCTATAAATGGGGAACTGTATGCCACTGAACTGTGCAAAATTCAGATTTACACAGAATGCAAATGCAGTAAGATACAAGTTCTTTCTGTGCAGAATGTTTACATTGTTTCATACAGTATATTTAAAATAAAGGGGTTATAGCATAGTGCAGGTATGTAGCAGGAATGATTTGATTTTAATTTGACTTTGAGCACTGACAAATTGTATTTGAATTTCCAATTAATAGCTTTCCTCACCACATTTACTTCCTTACCAAATGCAGTGTTCCAAGTGGCTCACTCCATTTCATTGGACAGAGGCGATACTTGAAAGTAAAATCTTAAAGTACAGTTATTAATATGTTCTCACAAAACTAATAACTGTTCAACTGGTGCTTGGATTACTGGGTAATGGTGGACTATATAATCAGTCATTTGTCATCTTTGTATGGTGGTGTAAGGTCAGTTGTGCAAGAATGTGGAAATCTGTATTCAGTTGTCATGGCAATTTGCTTATTTTCCTGCCCTGATCCATCATAACTGCTCTCTCTCTGTCTTAAGAAGAAAAGAATGTCGGGTTAAGCAGAACCACACTTTTAGTGAGACACTTGAATTAAATTTTTGAATTTTTATCATTGTTACATCTAGGCATCCCAGTCATGGACTAAGACCCCACTGTTAGGTGCTGTACAAACACTGCACAAAAAGTGGTCCCTACCCCAAAGAGCTTACAATTCTAAGTATAAAATGAGAAAGATATAGACAGGGGAGTACAGGGAAACAATGAGGCAGTATTGGTCAGCATGGTAGGCAGGGGTCTCTGCACATGAGCAACCTTGCTGACGTCAAGTTTTCTTTAGGCGTCACATCAAAGGAGGGTTTTGAGAGAGGATACTGAGTTAGTTTTGAAGATATTTATGGGGAGCTTCTCCTAATTAGGAGGGGGCAGCATGGCGGTAAGCGCAAGGTGCTTATATGAAAATTTAACATGTGGATGATGAAGGCTATGACTTACTTTTAAATGTTTACTTCTCTGTGTTCCTGAAGGAACGGAAACGGACACCATGTAGAATCAAGCACATGGGTTTATTACGCTCAGCGCTGGCGGAGTGTCACTTCGCTTGTTAGGCTCAGAGACACTGTCAATCATTTAATTACAGTCGGTTATATTGAATTTTACCATGGGTGGGGGGAAGAAATCAGGGGCAGTTCTGAGCCCCGAATAGGCTTAGCGGCAAGACAAGATAACACAAAAGCCAATGGTCAACAGGTTACATCATGTCTCTGCCCATAGTTTCAGGTTAACATATGTGATTAGTACACAGGTGTTTTTCTTTATACAATCTATAAAGTGTGTTAGTTATTATAAAAATATGTAGATATGTTGAATTCTGATTTGGGATCCATAGGAATGAAGGAACTTCCTTGATTGTCCATTAGGTATATATCTGTAAATAGAACAAAAAGAGCATTGAAAAGTATATGGCAATAAAAGTTGCTTTTTAGTTTCTCATCTGTGCTTGAGAACCAGTCACTGGTATCTGTGGAGGGAGGGAAGTAGGAGGAGCGCCATATCTCATACTGACAGACTTGGTCTTCCCATGACCCTGGGCTGGCATGCAAGAAAGACATTATCGCCTCTTGAAGAGAAGTGCCCCTACGTTTTCAAAGGCTGGGCTTCACTACAGCCCTCTGGTCTGTTTGCAGCTGGAGATAAAGGCCCCAATTATTTGCTAGCACCTGCGGTTTTACTGAACAGCTCATCATAACAGGAAAATAAGGTTCCTTCATACTTGTTCTTTTCACATGTCTGGGCCTCAGTCTTTGACCAGACTCTGGACTTTGGGCCTGTCTGATTATTGAATTGACTCAGCATATAGATTTCTGGCCCTTCAGTTCCTTTCCCTCTTAACCCACCTACTAGTTTCCCAGTCCCATGATTTAGTTTAAAATATTTATATGGACAAGTTGCTTCAGATTTGTCATCATACACCAAGCCAGACTTTTCACTCTGGGATGGACTTCTAAAACAAATGTTTGTTCATCTGTTTTCTCC
The DNA here is from genome assembly GCA_037349315.1 of Chelydra serpentina. Lineage (NCBI taxonomy): Eukaryota > Metazoa > Chordata > Testudines > Chelydridae > Chelydra > Chelydra serpentina. The sequence goes on from JBAIAC010000004.1 coordinate 130,275,566, forward strand.
AAACTTAATTTATGGCTGATCTGGCTTGAAAACTCCACTATCACGAGTCTGGCCTAAGGATTTAGGGATGGGTTAGTGAGAGAATTATGTGAGATATACCTCAAACTATTGTAGACTGACTCATTTTACATAAACAAAGTATGTGTTTGGGGGCTCTTTTTAGGCCCACTTAGCCTCCTGCTCTAGAAATGGAGGCCCAGCTGCTTCTTTCTGATCTAAGGGTCAACTGATTGCTAAAGTTGAAAATTTACATTTTTATGGCTGTCTTCACAAGAAACTTAGTTGAATCTCAGGAATGGAGGTTGTTTGTAACTCTGAAATGTTCATAACTCTGAACAAAGCATTATGGTTGTTCTTTCAAAAGTTTACAACTGAACATTGACTTAATACAGCTTTGAAACTTTAATATACAGCAGAAAAATGCTGCTTTCCCTTTATTTGTTCAGTAGTTTACATTTAACAGAGTACTGTCCTATATTTGCTTTTTTTTTTTTTTTTGGTGTCTGCTGCTGCCTGATTGCATACTTCCGGTTCCAAATGAGGTATGGTGTTGACCAGTCAGTTCGTAACTCAGGGGTTCTACAGTGCTTTTTGTTTTAAAATGAGAGCTGAGATTCTCCTTACTTTTATAATTCTCTCAAATCAGGGAGCTTCACTGCTATGAACCCCATGATTAACTCTGATCGTACTTCACTGGCATTGTATTTGTATTCCCTTCTCCCTCTTTCTGCCATTTACCTAATTGTGTTAAATGTCACAATCTCCGAGATATAGCTTAGTGCTCTTCCTGATCCCAAACGTAGTATTCCACAACAGCACTACTTATTTAGACTTATAAAATGTAGTAATCCACAATCACTTAGTGCATAAACAGAACATTGAAGCTGTAACTGAAGCAGAACGTTTCAGAATGACAATAAAAGACTTGAATGGGTTCCACAGTTGAGGATCTCTTGCTAGGGATGTCCTGCCAGCAGTCCCCTCCCTTTTAATCAGAGGACTGGTGGACTGAGCAACTTGCCATGGAACCACAAAGAGACGTGTGATCTCTAAGTTACAAAAGGCCCAAACTGTTGAGGGTTTTACAAATCGAACCCTCTACTCTAAGCTACTTGCAGAAATTGGGATTGGTAGATGTAATAATGACGTTTTCCTCTAAGATCACTGTTTTGTAACTTGAAAATCCCAGCATTGGTGGGGTTTAGTCCAAGGCACAAGCTCTTTGAATGTGTAGCATGTGGCTGGAGTGCTGCTAATACAAGAATATTCATTCCATATCTTTGAGTGTGCTGGGATTTACTTCCACAAGATGCTACAGAAGCCAGAACAGATTTTGGGTAATCAGGGTAACTTGTTCCCTGAGGAAAATACTGCTTAGTAGGTAGGCAGCCATGTTCTGTCCTAGCTATAATTTCCAGATGATCTTAAGGTGTAGCCCCATGTCAAATCCTATTTTTCCCTGTTAAAGGAGGTCCTTCGAAAGGGAGCTGAACCGACAGTCCTGAGACCAAGGTCAGTTTATTCACAGAACAGGGCAGCAGTAGTGCAAGTTCATCAGAATTGTCCTATTAGTCTTTGCCTCATCTAAACCTGCAGCTTCCAGGAGTGAGAAGAGTTTGGTCCCTATGTCCCTTTAATCCTTGTTCCCTCTCTTTTGAACATACACACAGAGGTACCAATTGTATGTTGTTTGGCTGGATTGTTTTTGTGATGTTCATATCTGCCTACTGAATACTGGTCTGAGCTCTTCTGTTCAGCTGCTATGGGTCAGCAGGGTTCATTCCTGTGGTAGAGTGTGTAGCAGAAGTTACTAAGCCATGCAGTCTCCTCATCAATAAGAAAATATTGGACATTTGATAGTGGTGTTCCATCTATGAATGTTTGTCTTGTGAAGAAGTGGCAGGTTTCCTCTTTATCCGTGTAGCAGTGGCCTAACTCTCCGCCCGCCCCCCCCAGCTCTTTTTTGTACAGGGGGACTATGAGATAGTAAGTTATGCACCCAACTATCTTTCCAAGTCATAAGTGTAACAGCAAACAAACAAATGGACAATAACTTCTTATTTTCCGAGTAATGTCAGTATTACATGATATCTGTTGTAAAAGAGCTAAATATCGCTGACTTTTGATGTTATTTTGAGAGGGATATTTTTAAAGCACTCGTGGTTTTTAGGCACTTTTTATTATGTGATCAGTCTTGCCGAAAGTATCTCATGAAGGCATGTATCAATTATTTCAAAATCTTCATGAAATGATCTCCTTTGACCATCTGGTTTGCATATTGCTACATAAGGCTTAATGTGTTCCTTTGTTATCATGGTGAGTGTGTTTTGTGGAGGTGTTGATTGCTCATAGTAATGCTTTCTGGTCCTCCAGGCTGCTGATTGGGTTATGGAAACCTCTTTCCCACTCATTCTCTCGCACCCGCCTACTGAATGGAAGGCTAGCTTGTTTATTTTTAATGCTCAGAAGAAAGACCACATTCTGCCCTAAGTATGGCTCTCTTTTGCCCTCTGTTTACCTCATTATGATATATTTACTTTGTCTGTAGATGTGACTAGCCTTGTATGAATAATTTCATAACACTTAAATAACAAGAAGGTAAGAGTTATGATGTGTCTCTTCACTTCATTGGCATAGATGCCCCTTCTGTGGAATGCTTGTTCCATATTGCTAAGCAACACTTAACTGCTACCCACATTCTGTTTGTACTTGTTAGGTATTTCTAACATTTAATTTAATCTTTTTGAGTGAGCTGTTAGCTATATTGTTGCTGTCATATTGAGTGTGGTTCATTCAGAGGAGTATGGGCATTTTAATGGCACATCCTACATGATTGGCATTGGACATAAGTTCTTTATATGTCCACGGTCTGACATAACATTTGCTTGGAAGTCAGTTCATGTTAATGCTATCCAAAACAGATTTGCTGTTGAAGAATATGCCAGATGATTGTCCATGTCTAAAGGCCAATTTCTATAGTTTAGCTAGGAATCTGAATTTCATAAACCCAATTTTTTCATTCACCACAGTGGTGACTGTGCATTAGAAAATCAGTGTTAAACTGTAGACAGCAACTTATCTCTTCTTTGTCCACCCAAGGCGGCACTAAGGTCCACCTACTTATCTTTTTTTTTTTTTTTTTTTTTTAAATGCAATCCATCCATTGCTTTGCTCGGGGTCTCACCCTCGACTACCATGCTACCTTTGCCAGATTACCTTCATTCATCCTCAACATGTGTCCAAACCAGTAAAGTTGTGTCCGTGCTTAATTTGTAATGAAAGAGATGCCGGAGCTCAAATTAGGTGCTGGGGCTCAAGCAATTTTTTTACAGTCATAAATGATGCAGCAAACCCATAGGTGCTGGGGCTCAGTCGTAGCAAGCTCTGGCACAAATTAAGCACTGAGTTGTGCTTCCTGGATGTTGTCAGCCACATCAGACTGACTTCCGTTCTGATATTTTCATTTTGAAATCTGTCTTTCCATGTAACTCTTCTTATGGTGTGAAGACATCTCCTCTTGAACACCTGTAGGCATTGAACCTGCCCTCTCTTTATTGCCTATGCTTCTACACCATACGGTATTGTGAAGCACACCATTGTTCTATACAGTTGGGCATTTACTTTTAGTGGCATACACTTGTCAGATACAACACCTGAAATGTTGTTCCACACTTTTCCAGCACTTCCAAGTCTCATGTTCAAGCTCACCATCTTCTGTGACCCAGCTGTCAAGGTATTTAAACTGATCAGTCTGGTTTAGTCTCACTACATTAATCTCGATGTCCAGTTTCCCTGTGGCACCTCTGGTGACCCTCTTGCTCATTTTCATCCCATGCGTAGTTATGTGGTCATGCCACTGGTTTTCTGTTTTCTCTAGAGCCTTCTTTTGAGGATGGCCTTATTGCTATGTTAGCAATATATAACAGCCTTCTCACATTTTTTCCATTGGAATTTTCCTGCTGATATAGTCCATCAATATGATAAATAGCACTGGACTGAGTGCCAACACCTGGCGCATGCTTTCACTTCAAAGGGACCTGTCATTCCCAAACATGTTGAGATCACTTTTTTAGGCGATCTATATAGGGCATTCACCATAGTTATAAAATCCTCAGACACTACACGTGCTTATTTCCTCAGCAGTGGTGTGAACATCCTTCTGTCCATTTTCTTGTACATCTTTTCTAGGTCTGTAAAAGCTATCCTCCTGGTGCTCTAGCTGCTTCTCTATCCCTTGCCAAAGTACAAACATGACATCTGTTCTACCTCATCCCTTCTTAATGGCAAACTGTTCTTGTTTGAGGAGGGGTTCCACTATTCTCCTAATCATAGAATCATAGAATATCAGGGTTGGAAGGGACCTTCGTAGGTCATCTAGTCCAACCCCCTGCTCAAAGCAGGACCAATCCCCAATTTTTGCCCCAGATCCCCAAATGGCCCCCTCAAGGATTGAACTCACAACCCTGGGTTTAGCAGGCGAATGCTCAAACCACTGAGCTATCCCTCCCCCAAAAGTGTCCAGGTAGGTCCTAGTGTCCAGGTAGGTTCCAGTTCCAGGATCTTATCATTCAGGTATTTTATTTCATGCTCCACAAATCAAGAAGACCTCTTTTGATTGATTCCCCCCCCCCTTGACATGCAAATAAGTCACTCACTAAGTGTCTTAAGTTATCAACCCATAACTAGTGCAAAATTATTTGCAAGACGAGCAATTGACCGAGTTATTTAAAGAGTGACCGAGGAAAATTTATTTTGCCATGGCAGCTCAATGAGACCAGTGATGGTTAAAAAGGAAAGCCAAGTCTCCAGTAAAAGAGAATATTCCTGAGAAAGAATACTCATTAGTTGTGCAGAAGAACACAGATATACTATACTCAGGGTGGATAAAAATCAATGATTTAAAAAAAACCCTTTCTGCATAGGCATGGCATTGCATAGCTGTCCATTATAAATGTATAGTCTCCAGAACTGACCACTTTCAGAGACTTGTTACTAGACTAGAAGGGGCTAGACATAGGCAAATCCTACTTTTTCTTGTTCCCCATGTGTTAGAACATACATCAGAACATGAGGTGACTCTTTAACATTCATTAAGTAACCATAAGATTCCTATGCAATGGAGTGAGTATATTAAGAGATTTATATTTCTAACAATCTGTATGGCCATACTGCATAATCAGGGACATTGATGTTGGTTTGCATAATAGGCATTAATTAAAATTACAATAGTAAAATTAAAATAGTAATGGGGAAGAGGGGAAGACACACTGTTTGCTTCTAGTCCTGCAGGGCTGAAACATGAAGGACTAAAACTGTCATTTTTAGGTTACAAGGTTTTATAGCTTTCTTAGTTTTACACGTGGTATTCATGGTGCAGATTGTTAGTCCTAGGGTAGCTAGGGCACCTAGCTTTAAGGTGCAGATAATTACTTGTTGGAAGACTACTATTCATTTCACAATTATTTGATTCACTTGTAGCTTCCCCCCCAAAGAAAACACTACATTTCATCTACACCTAAAATGTCAACCTAGCTACATCACTCAGCCTTAGTCTACACTAGAGGGGGGGGGGGTGTCGACCTACGATACGCTACTTCAGCTACGTGAATAGCCTAGCTGAAGTCGGCATATCGTAGATCGACTTACCTGGCCGTGAGGACGGCAGCGAGTCGATCGCTGCCGCTCCCCCGTTGACTCCGCTTCTGCCTCTCACCGAGGTGGAGTTCTGGAGTCGACTGGGAGCGCGTTCGGGGATCGATTTATCGCGTCTAGGCAAGACGCGATAAATCGATCCCCGATAGATCGATTGCTACCCGCCGATCCGGCGGGTAGTGAAGACGTACCCTTAGGGGAGTGCTAAGAGACACAGTTAAGATGACCTAAACCCTGGTGTTGACACTGCTAGGTTGACTGAAGAATTCTTCCATTGACCTACCTAAAGCTTCTTAGAGAGATGATTTACTACAGCAGTGGAAAAACCTCTTCCAGCAGTGTAGGGAGCGTCTATACTACAATGCTACAGTGAAATAGCTGCAGCGCCGCAGCTGTGCTTGTAGTGTAGACATAACCTAATCTTTCAGTAATAGAACCCATACTCAGTTTGCAGGATTTGACAAGATCAAAGCAGTGTGAGCCTGGTCAGTGTTTGGATGGGAAACGTCTGGGGAAAACCCAAGGCTGTGCAAGAAGTGAAACTGGTGGATTAGTGGCTGATACCTCCCTCAGCTACCACTGAACCAGTGCCACAGCATGATGTGCATTGTATGGTTGGAGGGGCAGTCTTTCAAGTGAGGTATAAAGCTGCTTGACCACTTTTGTCATACTAATGGTCGTTAGGGTTGCCAGTTTTGGTTGGACATATTCCTGGAGTTTTCATCACATGACATAATCTTTAATTAAAGATTAATCTTTTATTCCGGGAGATTCCAAGAGAATCCTGGAGGGTTGGCAATCCTAATGGTCGTGGGAAACTTTTTGCAATAGAACAATTTTTAGTTCAAGTATGCAGGTCAAAAATGGCTTCGCTAATTACATCCTGCCTGTGTAGACTATACTGGCAAGTTCAGTTATCCTGCAGAAAGAGAAAAGGTGGGCGAGGAGCATAATGGACAAGGAGGGTGAAGTTTGGCAGTTGAATGGCTGCAGTGATAGGAAAGGGTGGGATGAAAATAGACCAGCAACCAACGGTAATAGAACAAATAAAAGAAAAAAATGTCCAGATTGAAAGTTTCAGAGTTGGAAGAATAGGATAGTCACTTAATCCATTCCATTATGATAATGTGAGATTAATTAGTATTGATGCATGGAAATGCAGAAATGCGAAAGAGATATGACACTATATTCAGATATGAGGAGGTACCATAAGGGAATATGCAAGTTGAGAACTGGGAGAGATTGGAGGGAGGGGGAGAGGAGAAAGGGGCTACATACCAAATAACATTAATATATTTAATATTAAATATGTCAGACTCTTTGTAACATAAACTACACATCAGTTTAGTCATAAATTTATGAGATCATTTTAGTTTTTCCCCTATGTAAGTCTTAGACATTAGGGTAAATTCCAAAGTATAGGTTTTAGCTAGGCAGATTCCACTGTGACTCTTTAAAGTGATTGTACAGGGGGCTTTAGCTCATCTCCAATGTGTTATTTATACTTTGCTATTCACAGGTGCCTTTTCATTCAATATTTTGGGCCTAATTTAAACTTTAGTTGTAGTTAAGTTCATAGTTTTAGGGAAAAACAGGAACCCAAGATTTCATTTTACGTACATTGTTTCTTTTTCTGTGTATGTAACTGACTTTCCCAATACTCTTTTACGTAGTAATAAAAAGACAAGGAGAACAAGCTTGTTTGAAAGTGAATATTAGTCTGCTGAAGTCTGAAATGTGGAGTGAAATGTAGCTCATATCCTCATTCCAAACTATTGTGATCCTTCCTTATGATCAGTTTTAAAATGTTCCTTTATCTTCAACCTGGCACCAAAATAACCTGAAACAATGGGACACTTAGGATCAGATTCTAGTCAATTTTTCCTGGATTTACAGATTAGAATCTGGCCCTAAAACAGACTCTTACTTCACAGCAGAAGCATAATTACTTCAAGAGAAGTCAGCTCTGCAGTGCTTAGCTTTTTATTGGTAAAATGGGTTGCTGCCTGAAAAAGGTGAAGTGTTTGAAACCAAAACTTGTCAGACATTGCAGCGAATAAATATGTGCATTTTGATGCTCTTTGAAATGATGAGGAGCTATGCCTTAATTCGGTCTTCCTGTCATTTTTATCACTTCTCATGTGCTGGAGATGCCCCTGTTTGAATATCAAAAGCAGATTTGCATTCACTTTGAATATTTTAATTTTTTTCTTTTATTACCAAACTTTATCTTCTATCTTGTGTCTGTTGTAGTAGATCCCCCATGAACATTACAAAACATGTAAGACAATACATTAATATATATATAAAACCCAAAGTGACAGATTACTAAATTAATATTGGACATTTCATTAACTTTTTACTGTAAGATTACTACTATTGTGGTTATGGAGTTCTCTCACTTTTTCATGATTCTCACTCACTCTATAATAATAATTATTATTAATTAATTAATAATTTGAGGGTGCTTCCTGTTTATGAGATAATAAATGTGTTGTTAGATGAATAAACATGAGGCAGGGTCTACATTAGAAAAACTACCATTTTGCTAAGAATGGGCTCAGCATGAGTTCAGCAGCACGTGATTTAAATGCAAGCACACACCAGGACAAACGACTTTCAGCAGTTTCAGAAAAATGCAGCTTAGATTTGTTCTTGGTTTTAAATAGGGCTGGACTAAAATTTTCAATTAACTTAATTTTCTGTCAAAAATTTTTTTTCATCAGAATAATTTTACAAACACTGCATCTTTTCTTCAGAAAATTTTGATTTTAATTGAAAAACAGAATGCTTTAAAACCAAAATATTTCCACCAAGAACAAATGTATTTTGATGTGTTGTGCTGCTGTAGTGCCTCATGGGAATTATAGTTTGTTTGCCTCATGGTCCCTATTTTCCTTTATGGGCTGAGTTCCCCAGCAGGACTACATCTCACATGATGCTCCATGGTCAAGGACTCCAAAGATATATTGACTCCCATCTCCAGGAGGAGAAACTGTAGGGCATCGTGGGAGAGGGAGACTGCCCTATAGAGGAGAATGGAAGCATGAGGCATCTGAACTGCAACTCCTATGAAGCATCACGGCAGCATTTTGAAATCAAAATATTTTCATGTTTGTCCAAAATTTTTCAGTATTTGAATTTTTGCAAAAAAAATCTAAGTTTGCAACAGGAGAAACCCAGCATTTTCAGCTCTAGTTTTAACCTGGTTTTCTGAAAACGGTAAAGTGCAAAAACTTTGTCCTGGATGACACTTACACTGAAACCACATGCAGCTGCACCTGTTGCTGACATGCTGTAGATACTCATTCTAGTGCAGAACAGACCTGTTAATTAGTTCTGGGTATAGTTATTAAGTTACTAAGGCCTGGTCCACACTAGGGGGGGTGTCGATCTAAGATACGCAACTTCAGCTACGTGAATAACGTAGCTGAAGTCGAATATCTTAGATCGATTTTTAAAAGTACTTACCGCAGTCCACACGGCAGCAGGCAGGCTCCCCCGTCGACTCCGCTTACTCCTCGCGTGGAGCTGGAGTTCCGGTGTCGATGGGGAGCGCTTCTGGGATCGATTTATCGCATCTAGATGAGACGCGATAAATTGATCCCAGAACATCAATCGCTACCCGCCGAATCGGGCGGGTAGTGTGGATGTAGCCTAAGTTAACAGGAAGTACTTTTGAGTTGCTGCTGTTTTACAATGAGTATTTAAGTATATATTCATATTTTAAATAAAAAGAGGAAAAAACTTTAGAAAAAATGGACTGTCCAACTACTGAAAGGTATTCTCTTTTTTTTTAAAAAAAGAGAAAATTGAAAATTCTTTTGTAAAATTTGTTTCCTTCTTCCGTCTTCTCCCATGTATCTTATTCCACCTCTTCCTCCTTCCTTTCCTCTTTTTTCGCCCCGCCCCATACTAACCCATCTCATTCTACAGGTCATCGTGGTTCCTCTTCCCATAATAACTTCAGTCTATTTTGTTTATACTATTTCAATCATGAATGGTAGGGACAGGCATCAGTTCTCCCTTTGTAAGCAAACCATGTCCCAATAACGGTCAGTCATTTATGTTTACAAGAGCCCGGCTGATCTTGGCTCTGATCCACAACCTGTTGACTTCAGTGGACTTTGGATCAGATCCCTCATGAGGATGGAATCACTGGGTGGGAGGGGAGGAAGATGGGACCGATTTCTTTCGTTTCTATCAGGGTATTTTATCAGTTTTTATCCAATAAACACTGGAAAACACCAGAAATGGTTACTTGTATCTAAGGGTTTGTCTACATGGAGCATTAAATGCAGACTATGGGGTGTAATTTCTAAAGCATGTGTTGGGCATGAATTGGTCTGGGAAGACCCTGCTGGTGTGCCCACACTAGGGAACATAACATTAGCATCATGCTGTTTGAAATAGTACTGTTAAAATGCAAAAGGGAACACTACAAAGAGCTTACTCATTACCGTATATACTACTGTAATGAGTAATGTATGTTATGAGCTGGGTGAAATCTCGTGTTGGGTTAAAACCCCATTGAGGTTGATAGATGTGAATTCACACTTCAGTTAACATAACTGTAAACATAAGCCCCTCCTAAGACAAAATGTTTGTGAACCCACCCAGGAGCTTTTGGGTTAAGTATTGTTTTGGGTAGAAAACACACAGGCCTGGTCTACATTATAGCCTCCTAGATCAACCTAAGGGAGTTTGTCGACCTAACTCAGTGAGTATAATGTACACTAAAACGTAGCTTTCACCAATGTAACTCATCCACTACACCGACTTAATAACTCCACCTCCACAAGAGGAGTAGTGATTAAGTGGATGTAGTTAGGCGTTGCTTACACTGACTGTTGCTGCCTTTCAGAAACCATCCACAATATCCCCATAAGTTAAGGCAACATTCACACTTAACAAACTACCAGTCTGCAAACATCTCGACACTACCACATTAGTACACGGATACCCTGACTGAAAACCTTTACTCCCATAGTTTTCTGCATCATAAGTCTGTTATCTCAAATCTTTCTAAAGCAACCCATGTAATTGTTTGCTTGTGCAGCAGGAGCTCCTACTATATCCAGTCATGGACCAGGACCCCTTCAAAAAGATGCCCCCTAAGACATACAATCTAATTAATCTATTTCAAAATTTTTCATTTTGATTCTCTTTCCTTATTCTGCTCATCAGGTGCCTTTTACTGTTTACTTTTGAGAAATATAACTAGATCTCCACTTGAAACCCATATAATAAAACATATACACAGTTTGTGTAAACTCCATGACCCTCCCCTGACAGAGTGGGATACAAAACTCTATTTTGCACTTCCTCTGGAACAATGGCCAAAGCATGAAGGGACATATGAATCTTTAGCACATCTGACACGTAAATATCTTTTGACACCAGCTACAACAGTGCCATGTGAACGCCTGTTTTCGCTTTCAAGTGACATTGTAATTTAGAAGTGGGCAGCATTATCTCCCATAAATGTAAACAAACTTGTTTCTCTTCGCGATTGGCTGAACAAGACATAGGACTGAGTGGACTTGTAGGAGCTAACATTTTACATTGTTTTGGTTTTGAGTGCAGTTATGCAATAAAAAAAACCCTATATTTGTAAGTTGCACTTTCATGATCAAGAGATTGCACTACAGTACTTGTATGAGATGAATTGAAAAATACGTTCTTTTGTTTATCATTTTTACCATGCAAATATTTGTAATAAAAATAACATAAAGTGAGCACTGTATAATTTGTAGTCTATGTTGTAATTGAAATAGATATATTTGAAAATGTAGAAAACATCCAAAAATATGTAATAAATTTCAGTTGGTATTCTGTTGTTTAACAGTGTGATTAATTGCGATTAATTTTTTTGAGTTAATCGTGTGAGTTAACAGCGATTAATCAACAGCCCTAATATTTTGTGTTTGGGTAGATGAAATACATACAATACTATTGTTCTGGCAAAGACGTTAATAGACTGCATGTTATGATTTATTGAAGTATGCAGTGTTGTAACTGTTTTGGTCTGAGGGTATTGGAGAGAAGGCGGATGAGGTCACATCTCTTATTGGACCAATTTCTGTTGGTCAGAGAGACAAGCTTTCAAGGTCTCTGAAGAAGAGCTCTGTGTAAGCTCTAAAGCTTGTCTCTGTCACCAACAGAAGTGGGTCCAATAAGAGATCACCTCACTCACCTTACGTCTCTAATGATTTATTGAAGTAAGGAATAACCAAGAAGAGAGCTTGGCCTAAGGGAGCCCATGAGGTTTGGCTACCGCAACTATGCTGAAGGTTATTAAGGGGATCGTGTGAATTATATACTCTTTGGACTGCATGGAGACTAGCAGAGGATGCCACTTCGGAGGATGTTGTCGTAGTCAGACTTCTCTGAGATTCGGTTGTGTTGCAGAGCAGCTTCACCAAAGAAGGGTTAATGGCCAAACTTTCTGAAGGAAAACCCTTAATTTTGGCAACACAAACTCCATGCCGGTGACAAGGACTTGGCCTAAGGGGTTTCCTGAGTGGAAAGAATAGGGCACAGTCAGCAGAGAGGAACAGAGAAAGTTCTGAAAGCAAGGGGGCAAAGACCAAAGGTGAGAGAGATTGGAACTGTTTCTTGGTGGCAACTTTCCTAAAGTTTCTGCAAGAGGGATTGCCTGTGTATGACTGTGTGCGTGCCTATGTTGGAGGTAAACAGGGCTTATGTTCATCTTCTGAATAAGCAAATTGAGCTAGAAGAGATAATGCTGTCACCAGTTTCTTTCCCAATGGGAAACCTTACCCACTGCAAAGCTCCAAAATCTGTTAGTTCTTGGTGAAGGACAACAATTTACAATACTAAAGTTTTTTTTGAAGGATCTCAGATAAGAGTTCCCAGATCTGTGCATAGTTGCCATAATTACATGTGAAAAATCAGGTAAATGTGCACATGAATGGGTCATATCTTGCGAGGTGCAAAGTGTTCCCTGCTGGATGATGGGAGCCCTTGATCAGCATAAAAGTAAATGGGACCTCAGGGCACTCAGCACCCAGAGGGTTGCACCCCTAATTATCTTTCTAAAAAGGACATCTATCACCATTAGCCAGTCTTTTTCATGTGTATTTAACTGATTTATTTACTCACTTAGACCATTTCTACTCTTACAAGCTTGCAGCAGCAAGGTTGTACCGTTACAGCTGTGCACTTATGTAGCCGTGTTATTCCAACAGGCGAGAGCTCTCCCATCAACATAATAAAACCAGCTCAATGAGCAGTCATAGTGAGACCATCTCCCACCGACATCGCGCTGTGCATATGAGCACTTATGCCAGCAAAATTTATGTCACTCAGAGGTGTGAAAGAAGTTTTGCTGACATAAAGTCAAAAGACACAAGAGGTTTTGCTGACATAAGTGCAAGTGTAGACCTGGTCTGAGTTATCTCAAGTGTGTAGACACTTGCCCTTTGGTACATGCAACTTTGTGTGTGCAGACCTGGGCCTCTGATTTCTGAAAATCTGGCCCGCTGTTTAATCTGTCGAGACTGAAAAGATGCCAACACACAGCTCTTCTCACAAGCTCTGGATGTCCCGTGTAACTGAAAAGTGGCAGAGTGAAGCAGGTCATATTTAGTGCTGAATTCTAATTTGCAACAGAACCTGCATCTGTAAAGGCAACAACATCTGCTGTTTCTTGCTAAATATAATTCCCGTAGAAAAAAATATAAATATTCATTTAAACATGCATCTGAAAGGATCATGTATGGAATCACAGCTGGTCTGATGCCTTCAGGAACAAAAATGTATCACCATTAGTTTGTGTGCATATTTTTTAGCTGACTTTTTTTAAAAAGTTGCCTTAATATGCAACCATTTGTGTAAATAGTGTTTCAACCGTTGCTGTCGTCAACATTTTTGCATACCATTTTTATTATACTATGTGATTGCTGACAGCTTGTTTCTTTAGATAACTCCAGTCGGCTTTTTAACTAAGGCTTACTTGCTTAATAGACACTTTTCTTTTTCTCTTGATTGATTAAACTGTCATTTTAACTCCTTCAGTTAGTCTCTAGACAGGGCTGAGGGGACGAAATGCCTCTATTTCTTTCTCCTTGTATATATTTTCCTGTTTGTTTGTTTGTTTGTTTTTTGTTTTTAACACCTCTCCTTCAAGATAAAGCTGTTCTTTCTCTTTGTTTTTACCATGGTGAGTTTTTCGTCATTCAGGCTAAATATTGAATGAGTCATTTGCTCCCCTGAATACATCCAAACATGATTCAAGCCAAACATTGAGCCAAAATTGATTTATTCACATTTGTGTATTATCATTTTTTGGCATTTGCTGTTCTTGTCTACACTGAACAAATTAAAAATGAAACCCTGGGAAATATAAAATTATAGAAGTCCTTGAAACTAGTAACATTAGAAGTAGCAGTTATCAACAGTATTAGATGTTATTATATAACTTGCTCATGAGAATTTCTACAGTCTGGAAATTTAAAATTCCATCTCTGTGTAGGATATTTTCTGCTGTACTGTATGAAATCTGTTGAATAGAATTGACAAAAAAACCACACACTTTCTGCAGAACAGGAAAAATTACAAGGTTCCAAAACTGAACATTAGAGTTGGTTGAAAAAAGAAATAAAACTTTCTTCCAAAGTGTCTTGTTTTTTAGTCAAACTTTCAAGAATTTGAAATTTTGGTGATTAAATGTATTGAAATTGAACTTTCTTGTCAAAATGTCAAATTTTGACTGACAACAACAAAATGAAATTTTCATACACTTTTGAAAATTCCTTTTTTTGTTTGTTTAAAAATTTGAATTCTTATTGCTAGCCCTGCTGCTATTTGGCATTGTAGGCAATTGGCAATGGGTGACTGGGCAACAAAATGGCAGATGAAATTTAATGTTGATAAATGCAAAGTAATGCACATTGAAAAACATAATCCCAGCTATACACATAAAACGATGGGGTCTAATTTAGCTGTTACCATGCAAGAAAGATTTTGAAGTCATTGTGAATAGTTCTCTGAAAACATCCACTCAGTGTGCAGCAGCAGTTAAAAAATGTGAACTGAATGTTGGGAATCATTAAGAAAGAGATATAAAAGATCATATTACCTCTATATAAATCCATGGTACACCCATATCTTGAATGCTGCATGCAGATGTGCTCTCCCCATCTCAAAAAAGGATATATTGGAATTGGAAAAGGTTCAGAAAAGGGCAACAAAAATGATTAGGGGTATGGAACAGCTTCCATATGAGGAGAGATTAATAAGACTGGGACTTTTCAGCTTGGAAAAGAGACGACTAAGGGGGGATGTGATAGATTTCTATAAAATTGTGACTGGCGTGGAAAAAGTAAATAAGAAAGTGTTATTTACTCCTTCTCATAACACAAGAACTAGGGGTCACCAAATAAAATTTAATAAGCAGCAGGTTTAAAACAAACAAAAGGAAGTGTTTCTTCACACAATGCACAGTTAACCCGTGGAACTCCTTGCCAGAGGATGTTGTGAAGGCCAAGACTATAACGGTTCAAAAAAGAACTCGGTAAGTTCATGGAGGATAGGTCCATCAATGGCTATTAGCCGGGATGGGCAGGGATGTTCCTAGCCTTTGTTTGTCAGAAGCTGGAATGGACAACATGGGATGAATCGCCTGATGATTGATTACCTGTTCTGTTCATTCCCTCTGGGGCACTTGGCATTGGCCACTGTCAGAAGACAGGATACTGGGCTAGATGGACCTTTGTTCTGAGCCAGAATGGCCATTCTTATTGCACATGCTACATTTTGCCAGGGTAACTTTGTCAGTTTGAGTTTCAATAAATATGCCTATAGGACTTTTATTTTTGGAAATGCTATTTTATTACAGAATCAGTCTTGGGGCTGCTGTGTTTATCATTTGTGAGCCTTCCTCCTGATTGACTGGTATCTTGTTTGCTATGACAAGGTAATTGCTAAAGCAGTGGTTCCCAAATCAGCCGATGGCAATCCCTTTTGCTCTACAAAACACACTATGACCTCATACGTATGGTGCGCATGAGGCCATGCTGTGTGAAGGATGCCATTTTGCTCTCCATTCTATCTGGAGTCCCAGCAGCAAATCCTTCATTAAAATGGGGTCGTGCCAGCAAAAAATTTGGGATTCCTGAAGCTAGAGGATTCCTGAAGTTCTTTTTATTATTTAGCCAAGATGAGATCTGACAGAATTGAAATGATTACATTTCATGATATTCTGTTTATTACTGAGACCTCAAATTTATTAGTCATGAAGATTTCATGTCACTTGAAGCGACATTCTGCTGTAATGTCACTTTGGTCTGATAAACAGTGTTTGATACAGCAAAGATAATATTTTGTTTCAGCAGTCCTCCTAGGAACAGATATCATAAAGCAGAAAGAATAGATAAACTTAACCCAGTTAAGAGTGGAAAATAAAAGTTCTGTATGTACATAAAATTTGGCAGATCATTCTTAATTTAAAATTTTTGGTTGTTTTAGTTATTTGTATACATGATTTACAAAATATTTCATGGCTCCATTATTGACCCATACAATAAGTGGGTTTTAGTGCTTTATTTTACATTTCTACAAAAGTATATTTTGAGATGCCAACTACACACTAACCATTGGTTCTGCTCTGCAGGGGTCATCACGATTAGACCCAGGAAAATAACTGATTTTTGAGTTCACTGACAGTTCTGAAAAATTGGGGAGAAAAAAAATCAGTTTTTGATCTGAACCGAAACCAAAATTTTTCAGAATTTTGGGTGAATTGAAAAAGTCAAAGAAAATTTTAGTTTGGTTTGAACAAAAAGTTTCATCCAACTTAAAATGTTTGTTTTGATTTTGGGCATGATTTTCTTTTTAAAAAAATGGAAATTAAATATTAGATTCACAAAATGGAGGCAGTGGGGGTACCCCCCTTTATACACAGAAGCCCCCAGTGTGTGAGCCTCAGGTTCAAATCTCCCCTTTGGAGCAGGGACTTTACCCTAGATCTCCTTTTCCCCCTACCCATTGGTGAGTGCCCTAATCATCAGGCTCTGGATTATTTTTAGGGCGAGTCTCTGTCTGCCCTATTGAAGCTGTTCCACTTTGTATAAAATACTTGAATAGTCATTGGGCCAGAGAGAAGGAGAATACCACTCTATAGCTTAGTGGACCTAGGAGGGGAGTTTGAATCTGAGTCTCCCATATCACAAGTGACTGCCCTTAAACACTGGGCTACTGGGTATAAGAGGCACTATAGCCCCACTCCCCCGTCTTCCTCCTGTTTTGTGAATGGTACCTAAATCATCTACCATAAAAAAGCCAAATGTTTCATTTGACGTTTCTAAAAATTTTTCATTTCAACCTAAATTTCCTGAAATCAGTATGAATTCATAAAATGCTTCAGTTGACCTGAATCTGCATTTGTCGGTGAAAAAAGGTTTGGTGAAAAAAATTTGTGCCGCTGTAGTTTAGATTCTATTTGAAGTTAACCATGTGTCTGGGGTAGAGTGTGGAGGGGAAATGGGATGGTATAAACTCTCTGAATTCTTGATAGCACTTTTGATTGTTGCTACTGGTACTCACAACAATGTCACATGAACTAGGGATGCTTTTTCAAGTTCACTGTGCAAAGGAATTGCTGAAGCCCTTGAAGATAACGAGTTGCGGTTAATACTAAATCATGCTGATTGCAGCTGCTGTTGCAGTGAAATCACACAAAGATGAAGGAGGGCAGTTAAGACAGGAAATACTGAGATAATGGTGACAATACTAGTCTATTATGTTTAGTAGATGTTCATTCTTTTCAATATACTAATGCTGTGTATTTTTAATAGTAGCTATAACTCTATCTGACTCGTACCTTATCATCCTCCTATTAGAGCAACTTACTAGCAATTCTATAGTTAGAATTTAAAGTTTTCTGTAGAAATGTTTTTTTGCATTATTATAACACTGGTACAAATGGTCCTTTCTAAATGAAATTTCTCATGTTTTGGTCTTGATGCGAGATGTAATTTATGTTCTGCCAAGTGTGGCAATATTTTGTTTAGCCACTTTTAAATGATTAGAATACGAAAAATGAAAAATGTTGTGTTTGCTGTATTTTTGATCTTAAATAACTTTTTTTTTTTTTAAGTGCGAATCTGAAACCCTTGCATGTCACAGGTCTTTAGGGTATGTCTAAACAGCAACTAGACACTTGTGGCTTGTCTGTGCTAGCTGACTCGGGCTGCGGGGCTGTTTCATTCCTGTGTAGACTTCTGGGCTCGGGCTGCAGCCTGGGCTCTAAGACCTTGCAGGGTGGGAGAGTCCCAGAGCTTGGGCTCCAGAATGAGCCTGGAAGTCGACAGAGGAATGAAACAGCCCCGCAGCCCAAGCCCCGTGAGCCTGAGTCAGCTAGCATGGGCCAGCTGTGGGCTTTTCTTTGCTGTGTAGACATAGGAAATTAGTCAATTTGCTTTGTTTAAACAAATATTTCTTGTTCAGAGATACAAAAATTCATTATTCAGATTGATATGTTGAGCGTACAAATATGATCATTTTATAATGTAACTTTCTTTCTTGGAAATAGATTGTAAAGTAGATACAAAGTTAAACGTAAAATGTCTATTGAAAGTTTTTGCAGTGACCACTTCAATTTTTTATCTTGACCTTTTGGCATTATATAAAAACATATTGCACTACAGATATTAGGTGGTTAACCTTATTTTGTTGCTGTTCTTGTGTCATTTGAATGTCTGTAGATGCTCTTTCACTACTTATATCAATAAATACCTAACCTGTTTCCTGGCAACTTTATCTGTACTTAACCAATATTTATTAAATACTAGGGTTAAAATTCTGCCCCATTTAAGTCAATGAAAGTTGACTTCAATGGAATCAGTGTTCACCCTTTGTCTCGATGACCACTGTTTATTTGGTCATCTAATAATAATAATCCCTAGTTCTTATATAGTGCATTTCATCAGTAGATCTCAAAATGTTTTACCAAGTAGGAAAGCATGAACATCCTCATTTGACAGATGGGGAAACTGAGGCGAGTGGCCAACCTGGGAATAGAATTTAGCTGTCCATCTTCAGAACTACAAGTGCCAGTCCACTACACAACACTGCCCTGATCAAATGAAAGACTCTCTCAGTAGACCTGGGTGAATAATTGATTTTTCATCTTGCTGGCAGCTCCAGAAAATTGGGGAGAAAAAAAATTGGGTTGAGTCAAAACTGTAAATTCAGGAAAAATTTCAATGAATCAAAAAAAGTTTATTGTTTTTGATCAAACAAAACATTTTGTTTCTGGGCATTCTAAACTTTTTTTTGTTTTATTTTAAAAATAAATATATAAAAATAAAAAAATGAAGGTGTAGATTCAGAAAACAGGAGGAAGAGGTGAACTTCAGTTTCCCTCTCCTAGGTGAGTGTCCTAACTGCCAGACTAGGGTAATCTGGGGCAGGGCTCTGTCTCTTCTGTTGATGCTGTGCATACTTCAGTAGTCATTGGGCCAGAGAGAAAGAGACCAGCTCTGTCATGGTTAGAGCACTTACGTAGGAGGTGGGAGATCCACATTTAAATCCCTGCTCCAAATCCGGCACGGGGGAATGTAATGAAGTAGACTGACACATTAAGGTTAGGGGGGGAGGGGGCAGAAAACCCCATTCCAGAAGCATTAGAACCAACAAAGTCTCAGGAAATGACAAAAGCTGGAAGAGAGCAAGTGGCCCCAGGGAATTAGTAGTTGGACTGGGGAGACCCATGTCTAACCCACATACCTCCACATACTCTCCCCCGAGGTGCCGCCCCTGCGCTTTCCCCCGCCCCCCCCCCAGCGTGCCGCTGCCGCCAATCAGCTGCTGGAGCCAGAGGAGCCTGCGACTGCGTGAGCAGAGAAAAAGCCGCTCTGGCTGCCGTGGCGCCTGGGGAAGGCGAGGTGAATTGGGCGTGGGGCTGGCAGGGAGCTGCCGGTGGGTGCTCAGCACCCACCAATTTTTCCCCGTGGGTGCTCCAGCCCCGGACCAGCCACGGAGTCGGCGCCTATGCGGGCCCAAGGTCCCTCCCCTTCCCCAAAGCCCACTTTTCCCCCGTGTTTTATCTTGTATATCTGAAGCCAAAAGCAGAAAGTTAGCAATAAAAACATTTAATTAAAACCATGTACAAAATGTATTCCTGCTGATTCAATTTTGCAAGAGTCTGTCTGTTATGCACAGGGAGAGCATAAGAGTGGGAGAACAACACTGGTGGTTATTTTAACAATTTTGAAATTAAATTGTAATGTTCTGGAGAGCCTAATGGTGTGATTGACAACATAGGTAATTCAGCTAGTTGTAATACACTTTACTGTATTAGCATAGTGAATTTCTGCTGTTTTAAAAGGAGTTATTCACTTCATTAATCCAAATGTAATGATTATGATGTCGCAGTCATGAACATAGCCCTTGGATAACATTCATCACCATGATCTTTGTCTTTTTTGGAGTTGCAGGTAAGAGCTAAGAGGAAGGGTGAAGTGGACAGGCTAGCTAGCCATGGGATTTTTCACCTGTGATAGAAATAATTGAAGGTGTTGCATTCTGAAAAGTAAGGAGACCGATTCCTTGTGCTTAGAAAATGGGTACATGGCAAAGGAAGGCTTATCTGCCTCCTGCTTATTCATTGTTGATATACCTAACCTTAGCAAATATAAAGGAGAAGTGAAATTGATTTAGTGCTCTGGCTACCCTTTGATTTACCCAAACTATAAAGCAGCCCCACAAGGGACTTATTTATCTAGTATATAAAATGAGATTAAAATAAACGGAGTTCTCACTTAACCTGCAAAGACCAGGAAAATTAGTATGAGTGCTAAAAGTTTGTTCTTAATTCTTGTTCTCCCTTGTACACGTGTTAGAGATCTGCTAAGAGGATCCATAATAGAAAAACATTCCCTCTTAAACAGTAGCTTGCTGTCATCTTGTTCTCCTAAGGAAGGAATTGACAGTCTCCACCACTCACAGACCAAATATCTCACTGCCTAGACCAGCCGAAAATAGGCATGGATCTAAATCACTGCATATAGCCAAACCACCCCTAGAACTTCTAGAACCTTGGTGAGCAAAACTGGTTGAAAGCTTGGTAGAAAAGATGGATTTGTCCCTTACTGTCAAGAATCTGTCAGAGGCTAATCATTTTTGAATCTGAGCAAACTTACCTGTGAAATAAATGGAAAACTCCTCAAAATGAGCAATAGTCAAGTCTATATAATCAAATGTAAACAATTCCTCAGGTCATCTTTGCAAAAGTACCTGGGTACCAATGCCTACACGCTACAGCGATTGGCATATTGGAAATGCATATAGATTTTTTTTTTTTTTTAAGTCTTCTTTGGCTATCCCTCAATGCGAGGATGATGTCTGCCAAGGAGGTTCATTGGTGGGTATTTAAGTGGCTGAGGAGCCCAATTCGTGCCCTGCAGATTTTCCCACAGAAGTGACAGATGTAATTTTAGAGGAGATATAGTTGTTGGCTGGACTGTTGTGCCCTTTATTTCCTCCTTTGTCTCTTCTCTGTCTCATGAGCACGTCTGCTCTCCTCAGAGTGAGCTGTGACTTGGCGTATGGTGTGGTGCCACTGTGTTCTGTTCCACGCCAAGTCCTCCTAGTTTGTTGGGTCGATGCCTCCCTATTTTAAGGTGTTCTTTCTGTATGTCTTTGAAACGCTTCCGCTGCTCTCCACGCGCCCTTCTTCCCTGACTTAACTGAGAGAAGAGTACTTGCTTCGGCAGGCGAGTGGCAGGCATACATACACAGTGGCCAGCCCAGCGGAGTTGGCGTTTCATGACCTGTGCTTCTGTACTGCTGATGTTAGCCCGTCGGTATTCCCAGCTGATCCTGAGAATCCTCCTGAGACAGCGCTGCTGGAACCACTCCAGCTGCTTGAGATGTCATCTGTAGGTTACCCAGGTCTCACCCCCACAAAGAAGGGTGGGGATGACAGCTGTCTTCTAAACCAAGATCTTGTGCCTGTTTGCCGATCCCTATCAATGATGACTCTGATTAGTCTTCCAAAGGATCTGCTGTCGCAGTGGATCCTGTATTCAATTTCCGTGTCAGTGCTGGCTGTTTGGGAGAGATGGCTGCCAAGGTATGGGAAATGGTCCACATTTTCCGGGGGTTCTCCACTGACGGTGATTTGTGGAGTACGAAGAGGAGTTTGTGCGGGTGAGGGCTGGTGGAGTACCTTGATTTCCCCAATTGTTGAGAGAGAGAGACCCACGCTGTGATAGGCATCTGCAAAAAGATTTAGGGTGCTTTGCAGGTCGGCCTCTGTGTCAGCAAGAATGACGTGATCATCTGTATACTGATCAGTGATGCCAATTCTTGTGATCTTTTAGAAGACTACTAAAATAAAAATGTTCTGAAACCAATGAGGTTTTTTCTCTTACTGTAAGTTTTAATGTACACTGAACCCACGCTGAGGCTGCTGCTTTGCATGCCAAACATATTTTTAAAGGACAGTGGAAAACAGTTGTTTATAATGCAAACATTGATGTAGTTTTAACTATGAATCAGGGTGGATCGTGAAGACAACTTGTCACTTATCTGTAGGACCTCTACTTCATTTGTTGCAGGAGTTATAAAGTGTGTAAGAGGAAAGCCAGAAGGAGAGGTCCTACAGATAAGTGACAAATTGTCTTCGCTATCTGCCCTGATTCATCCCCAGAGCAGCTCCAGCCTGTGCGCTGAATGGGGCAGGATCCTGTGGGGGAAAAAAATAGCATGTGATCATGTAATTAAAGATGGCATCATAACCCATATGCCCAAGGGGACTGAATTAAAGGGGCATAGGCAACTTTAATTCTCGGATTTTCCTAATTTTTGAGTGCTTGTTTTTGCAACCTTGACTTTCTTTTAATATAGGGGTTTTATTTGTGTGTAATTTAAGTTTTTTTGAAAGAGCAACCTGAAAAAATAGAAAATTACATGATACGGTGTCATATTGACACCCACATGGGTCATCAAAAGGGTTATATCCTTTAGATCCACTGTATGCTACATCTCTGCCACTTGAGATAATGGAATAACTGACTGCAATAGTAGGTTGTTATCCTATATTGTGGACCAGCATTAGAGAGAAATAGGCAGTTTCACAGATACTTGCTGACTGCAAAGGAATGGTGAGACTCCGGAATCATGGGGTTCATTCTAGGAGCTGAAGGAGACTGTGCTCTAGTGGGCATCGACCCGTTTGTCCATTCTCCCCCCGAGTTTGACCCCTTCTGTCCCATCCCTTCCGACTTGTTCCTATCTCAGTTCTCTCTTTCCTACCCTGGCTTCTCATCCCAGTCCCATTCTTCTCATCTAGCTGGTCCGAGTCTCCAATCCTTAGGCTTCTTATTCCAGTCTCATGGAATCCAGTCTCCTCCTCATCTGATCTCTCTCCCTTACCCTGGCAGGGAAAGTCCTGCTCATCTTTGGACTGGAGCATGCTGAGTGCAGATGGAATCTTCGAGAATTTAGCTGTTAAAAACTAACAAGTCTTTACTGAGCATGTGCTAATGGTGCTTTCAGAGACTTATAACGTAGCCAATTTTGGGTGGATTTTCATAGGGATGACGAAAAAACACATCCCTTACACAAAGGCCACCACTTGTCAAATTGCAAGTTCTTGCTGCAAAGAATGGGGGCACTAGAGGTTTTGAAAGAAAATATATCCAGAGTTTAACATGGGGAAAACTTATTTTTCCCTAGTCTTGATCTTGGAAATTTGGCTGAACCATTTTGGCTAAAACAGCTTGAGGCAGATGCCTGCATTCTATTATGTGGCATAGAAAATTTCAGCGTAAATGGCTGAAGTTTGGCAAACTTATAAGCAACTGAAAACAGGTCTTATAATGGGAAGTGTCAGGCAAACTTAATAATAGGCAATGCTACCATGTCCTCCTCTAATAAATTGGTAACAGACCCTAGGCCAAATTTGACTCAACCCAGTATGTTGTATTTTCGTTCATTTTACTGGTATTAAATTAATACATCACTTGAGATCAGTACTCACTGTTAAAGTCCAATAGTGTGTTATCTCTCACTTTAATCAAAAGGAAGGGTCAACTATATACAGTACTATCCATCAGGCTCCTCTTTCCCTGTGTTCCTCTAATAGGAATCTGGGAAACTAAGATTTACATCTTACCCAAAAGATGTTTCAAGAAAATACAGCACCAAAAGGCAGCCAATTAAACTGCTAAAACTTCTAAAGATTTTGAGCATTTGATTGACATTCATTTTGGTGGTAAAGGAAGCCCTTCTAAAGGACTTGTCTGCTTTTGCTCATAAACTATGGCTTCTTTTATTTAGAGCTATCACTGGTTTGAGCATTGGCCTGCTAAACCCAGGATTGTGAGTTCAGTCCTTGAGGGGGCCACTTAGGGATCTGGGGCAAAAATCTGTCAGGGGACAGTACTTGGTCTGCTAGTGAAGGCAGGGGACTGGACTCGATAACCTTTCAAGGTCCTTCCAGTTCTAGGAGATTGGCATATCTCCATTTATATTATTATATTATATTACTAATGACTAAAACTGCTTGATGGCACTAACACTAGCAATTGTATCGCTATAAACTAAGGTTGGTAGCCATGTAGTGAGTATGGCTACTGTGGAGCCATGTTACTAATGATAGTGGAATACATTTATTTAGAAGGAATTAAACAGTGTTATAAGCACACACATCCCTGTTTGACATCATTTTCAGCCCAACTAATTATAATGTACTTAGGGACTGAAATGTACGTGACAAAGACAGATATAATGTATGAGAACAGGTTTCAGATTGGTAGCCGTGTTAGTCTGTATTAGCAAAAACAACGAGGAGTCCTTGTGGCATCTTAGAAACTAACAAATTTAACTAATTTGTTTACTTTAACAAATTTAAAGTAGCTGACCCCCCACTTGGTAAGGCAACTCCCATCTTTTCATGTACTGTGTGTATATATATATATATATCTTCCACCTGTATTTTCTACTCCATGCATTTGATGAAGTGGGTTTTAGCCCACGAAAGCTTATGCCCAGATACATTTGTTAGTCTCTAAGGTGCCACAATACTCCTAGTTGGTTTTGCATGAGAACAGTGATGCCAAAGAATGTAAAGATTAACACGTTATAAGGAACACTTCTCTGAAACGAGTGATGGTGATTAGTCTATTGTAGTCCCTTGTTATAAGTAATAACTACTGAAGAAACCTCTGTTCATAAATGAATCTAGTATTTTGTTTACCTAAAGGAATAGCATAATAGTCAGCTAATGTGCATGTACCACTGCAGGTTAGTCTTTAATGATAGTACATAGGAGCCATAATTAACAAAATATTGCAAAGTCACTCTTTCTTTGCTTTCAGGACAGGTTGTTAGGTCACTGACTGACGTACGAATTGGTTTTAAGACTAAGTAGCCTGTTTTATTAACAGGAGAGAGTGAGTGCGGAGTGGAGGGGAGGAGAGCAGTTAGGGTTGGAGAGAGAATGCCAAACAGGAAATTCATATGAAAACACTGCATGGAAAGCAAGAGCCACAAAAGAAAATATATTTTGACTTTTTTAAGACCTCAGGCCAAGTGAAAGTTAATCGAATTAGATTTCAGAAGGAGCATGTGGAGGAGTGCTTTATGGGTTCATTGAATTTTGTTTGGGAAGCAATATTTGTGGCACATGGGTCTGTAGAGCTGGTCTGTGAGAAGCAGGCTATTCTCAAGCCTTGGTAATAGCTGGTTTTATTAAAAAAGTGACATAAAAATAGCTGCTTTGATTTAAAACAAAATGTAAGTTGCAGCCATGTAGCATCGTTTATTGATGTCTTCACTCACTAAGAAATTAAACAGTCTGTCCCTATCTGAAGATATCTTTTTGTGCTTCAAAACCATAACTTCCTGGCAGTTCCAAATGGAGCACTAAATTGCAACTTGCATGATAAGCACCATCAGCGCTCCTGAGAAACCTCACTCCTGGTTTATCTGTGTTCTAAGATAAGATGCAACTATTTATCTTTGATGTTTGCTTCAAAGTCATGTCCTTAAGAGCTTTTCTGTACTGAACACAAATCCTTTTCTTGTGCCTCAAAAATTAAAGGCCTGTTCGGCCTGCAGGATGTAGCCAGAAGGAGCAAAATTCTGACGATGACTCTGCAGAGTTTCTTGTGAAGCCCCTCATTCGAGCTGCGGCCACTGTTTCCTCTAAGCTGTGCGTGAGTGCACACGCACACAGATCCTAAACCCCATGCACACGGCGAAACACTGTGCATACAAAAATTTGCACAGAAGCACAACAATTTGCACAGAAGAAATTTTTTGCGCACACGGCCTGTCAAAAATTAGAGGGAACATTGGCATAAGCCTCTTCTCTGGTATTTGCTACTTGGAGTGGTTTCTGTCCTCCCCTCACATGGGTTGGGTTTTCTTTTTGTGCTGCCTGGTGTTTCTATCAAGGTGATTCCTGGAGTATTAATTTAGATGGAATATGTAGGCTAAAGGTGTTCACATAACCCAGTCACTCTCCAACAGTAAATGGAATATGTAGGCTAAAGGTGTTCACATAACCCAGTCACTCTCCAACAGTAAATGATTTTGAACAAGGTTTGGGGTTTAGTAACAAAGATTTCAGCCTGTTTAGTACCATGGCAAACACACCATTAAAAATCCTTATAACCTGTTATTAAAGATACAGAAAAAAGGAAAAACAATTGAAACATTTGAAATGTATAGTATTAAATAAGGCATTTATTTTAACAACATCCCTTGTTCCCTCTCCCTTTTACTGGAAAGGATTTTTAGAAGGAAAAAAACACCCTTGTTTGAATTTTTTTTTAGATGGTAGTAAGTGTCCTTTTTGGGGGAATGAGAAGAAGTTAGTTAAGATGAACTGGAATGGTTAGTCCGATCCCATTTCCTAGAAGACAAAACAAGACAAACCCACACAAAAGGAGGAGAGAGAAGAGAATAGCAATAATAGAAAAGGCAGCTTCTGTCACTGGTGTTGACTTTCACTTGCACCCTCAGTGCTGGAGAAACACAGGCATAGCACGCAGTTTTATCAGCTACTCCAAGACTAAGCAAACTTGTACCAACATCAGGGTGTGTACGGCATTGTTGGAAGTGGGAATTCATCAGAGATTCTGTGAGTTGTTCCACTTCTCACTCAGCTCCCAGCCTCAAAAGCTCAAAACTGAAACCAGTCTCTTGGTCTCTGAGTTGGGCAGTGGCTCATCATTGGGCCAGCAAATTGCATGTCCAGATCACCCCATGCAGAAGCCTCCATATTGGCTTCAGCATAAGTTTTTAGTCCGTTCTGTCTGAACCACTGACTTCACGCATGCAGGGAAATGGTATCAGATGGCATTAGTAGCCATTATCATTGTATTCCAATAATTGTAGAACCCGCTAGAGCCTCAGTCTAGAGTTCCAGGAGCTGGCAAACTACAAATGGGGGTTACACCTGCAAAGCCACTCCTTAAGGGAAAGGGGTTGTGGGTAGCAGTGGAGTGTGAGGGTGGTGAGCCTTCTCAATGTCACAGAGCCTGGGGTGATCCATGAGAAAGGCGTCATTTAGATCAGTGGACGCAGAAGACTCCCACGTGGATAGCTTCCTCTTTCTGACACTTCACTGGTGCACTTCTGGTAGGATGCATTTTACTATTAGCTAGGTTTTCCTATAGGTGCTCAGAAGCAGCTGTGGAGGGTCAATACGGATTGTAAATGTTTTAGATCTGAACACAGGGTTTTTGTGGGTGATTTAGCAGGTCTTCTGAGGATAGTGTGACAGAAAGCAGATGTTTTCTTGGTGCTCCTGTGCCTCATCCTTTAAACCTGAAGGAGTCCCAATGGTTGGGTTTTCCATTAATTGCTAGGTAAGGAGAACACAGCTCCCTGTGGGGAGCACATAAAGCTTTCAAGTGTTCTGGTCTTATGGTACTGAAGTACTGTATATGTATTCCACAAAGTACCTTTTTTTTTTTTTCTCAAGGGGATTAACCCCAGTATATTATTGTCACCAGGGATGACTAAAACTGCTTGATGGCACTAACATTAGTAATCGTATCACTATAAAACTAAGTAAGCGTGTTATGTAAGTTACCTTATGATGTTGTAGGAGTCCTCACAGTCCTTAGCTATGAGAAGAGCGATCACTCTTTGTTCGTGAAGTCAGTGAGCTGTGAAACAAAACGGGTCTTGATGATTTAGATTAACCTCTGTGATTTATTGGTTAGAAAGGAGGCTGTCCAAGGAGTAAACAATGTTGTGGCTGTAAACTGGTTATATGCCATTTCCAGTGGGTTTTCTTGTTTCACTTCTGTGGTCAGTATTCTGAGACCCGTCCCCTGCCCCCCCAAAGCCAGAAGAGAAAACCATTCTGAATAAATTCAGTCTTTCCCATTTTTATTCTTATAGACTTCTCAATTGGCATCGATTAACCTGTGAGACCTCAGGTTTCTTATTCAAACCAGACTGAAAGTTTTTCTCCACCTGACAAATAATCAAACCATTTCTATTGATTGAGTTGTATCGTCTTGAACTGTGGACACCAGAAGTGCACACAGTATTCCAGCAGAGATCTAACCAATGCCAAATACACCTCTCTACTCCCACTCAAGATTGCCCTGTTCATACATGAAAGATCACATTAGCCCTTTTGGCCACAGCATTGCACTGGGAGCTCTTGCTCATCTGATTACACTGCTCTACAGCCAAAATGCTTCTGAAATAAATGTAGTCAAACTTTACTAATTCTGGGTCACCGAGAACGAAAATGATGCTTAAAATTGTTGATTGGCTCTAGTTTTCAAGACATGCTATTGGGTCAGTATATACGACCCTTGATTTGGGAATGGCAGAGGATAAGTGAGTTATAAAGGGAAGGGATCTCAATTTAAACCAGAAATGACTAAAATACATCTTTGACTGGATCTATGAATAAATCTATGACTGGGTTTGGACAGTACTTGCTTTTTAGGCAAAACAATGAATGATGCAATCTGAAGCTGGTATTGCGTCATACATGATCTGAATTGCATCATGTTATTCCTAGAAGTCATGGATGATGCAATCATAACTAAGCTTACATCACTCTGCTGAACAAATTGCCCTATATCAGCTTTAGAAATCATACAGTGTCGTGCTCTCTTAATTGTCAGTGTTTGATTTTGCTTGCAGTAACTGGACTTTGGGCATCTGGTCAGTAGATCTGAGCATACACCATCAGGTCCCCTTTTCGACTGGACTTTCTGGTCGAAAACAGGACACCTGGCCACCCTAACACATATCTCAGCTTTCACGGTTTCAAAAAGTAAGCTTCTAGGAATCATACTTGCAGCAAAAAGCATGAAAATTAGAACCCTAAAGACTCAAAGCCAGAATGCAAATCCCAGAACAAGTCTGTGTCTATTTAGGAATTCCTATTGGTTTTGTGAAATATGTATGATTGTAGCAATGACTGTGAATTGGATTATCTATTGGCTAGCAGGATCCTGTCACGTAGTGAGTAGAATATGTCTTGAAAAATGTGATAGGGCTATCAAGGAGATATCAGCGGTAACGGGGTCTCTCTGACTTGCACAATGGAGTTTCTGCCAGAAGGAGCATTTGCCTTTGAATGCACCATCTCTTCACGGAAATATGTTTAGGGGAAAGGGTGGGTGCTGAAATACTCCACAGTCTGAGCATGACTGGAAGAGCTGCAGTTTTTCTCCAGCTGACCACTCCACAAGAGGTTACAGATGGCTTTTAGAAAGAGACAGCCTCTCTAACAACAGGGGAGAGTATTGCCAGAACCAGAAGACTCAGCAAGGAGGAGTGGAGGAAGAGGAAGCAGGAAAAAATTGGGCTCTCTGAAAGACACTAACCAGAACTGAAACTATTCTTGACAGTGGTGAGGACACCGAGGGAGGGAATTGTGTTCAAGTGTTTGCTGTTTTCCTACAGATCTGCAAGTCTCTTGACTGTTTTCTAAGAGTAAAGTGTGTGTGTAAGAATTTCCTTAACCAATCCTTTCTATTCCTTCCTATACCTGTCATGTTATCCCCAAAGAGTTAAACGGCAATCTAGAGTGCAGCACCAGGAAGTGTGCGCATTAGGTACTTGGGGTCTTCAGCACTGGTCTCGGGGCTGAGGGCAGTTGGATTGCAGGGCTCCTTTACCCAAGGAAGGGTGCCATATAGGAAATGTGCACCCAAGGAGTATACCGGAAAGGCCAGAGAGACACTGCTCAGACTCAGTTGGCTTGAAAGTACACGGGATCCAAAAATGTACCCAATACAGCAGACCAGTGACCCCCAACAAGGGGGGGATGGGATGAGAGCCAGGATTATAACAGTATTATTTTTTAAATCTCTCAATCTTTAGGACAATCTCATGATTTCTGATGGCTTGATTTATAGTTTTTGAAAGCTTTGTATTAGCAATACCGGGTCCACAGCCTAGCAATGCAAGGACGTATCACCTAAATATATCTATTTATTCCATTTACTATTCACCGTAGTACTTACTGTTCAGAAAACTAACCAGCTAGGTCTAATATCACTTGATGATTCACTCAGTCTCTGATACTTGCCCTCATATCTGCTCTGTCCCTTTCCACCGTATCAACACTATACTTTTCCAGAGAAGATTAAGTGGGAATTATATATCAATTTAGCACCTCACATTACAATTTACATCTGGCCTCCACGTAGCCAAACTTTCACTCCCAGCACCAATGAAAGCCAAGTTACTACACTCTTTCCCTAGGGAGCAGCTCAGGCATAGTGGTGCATTGTACTTTAGTCACAGTTTAAATGCTGAAATCTGAACATGACCTGTTGTCTATAAGAAAAAAGGATTTGAAAATACAGACCATAGCAGTTGAGATGTATACTTAAAATTCTGATATGCTGTGCCCAGATAACACTGTATCTAGAAACCTGACATATCTGAAGATTCCACAAACTGAAATAAGGCTACTTATTATTCCTCCCAAGTACATCCGATCCTATTATAATCCCACTGGTTTCAAAAGCATCTCTTTCCATCACCTCAAAATGTTTGACTTCACTGGATGGACGGTTACATTGCTAGGAAGAATTCCTTTGTAATTGTTAATGTTCACTGCTCAGATAGATTTTTACTTCACAATCATTTATACTGCTAAGGTGAAAGAAAAACAAAACAGCCCAGGCATGTGTGCACATTGCGGGAAATCTAGAAACAAGCTTCCATAAACAGCAAGAAAGAGGCAACACACATTTTCCCAAATTATGTCTTGCATTGAAAAAAGGCACTTTAAATAAAATATGTAAGGGCAATTCAGCCTTAACCAAAGACTATACAGTCATTGTTAACAACAATAATTTAGCACTTAATGTTTAATGGCCATATACTGGCCTCAGTTTATATTCAGAATTTCCATTAACATCGTGGGATTTCTGCGTGAGGACAATATATGGACCCTTTTTTTTTTCTTGGGTAAATCTCCAGTCTTTGCTTTAGGTAGAGAATTTCTTTCTGTGCTCCTTCCCCTTTGGAAAAGTCCGTCTCTGGAATGAGAACAGGGAAACATCCTGGAGCTGGGGCAGCTGGATTCAGTCAGACTAATATGAAAAATATTAATGTTATGAAGATTTTTATGTAGAAGTTAACAGTACTCCTTCCCTCAACTCTCACTGCATTCAGCATAAAAAACCACCTATCCGTTCAAAGTAAACACAGATTACATTAAGCCATAGGTTTTTTAATTTTATTCCTGCCTTCGGAGGCTACAATGGTATACAAGGGGCCTAGTGTTGTGGACAGGTACATTAAAGAAACCAAAATAAACACACTTGAATCTACTGTAATTTACTCAGTGTGTTCCTTGGACCCTTTTACACAATGACCACCACAACACGCCCATTGTGATAAGATTTTTATAGGGTCTATAACTAGTTCCCTAGATCAGAATAAAGCTTTTAACTAAAGAGCTCCAGTGACCAAATGTAAATCTTTACATCAGGAAAAACTGACTAGTTATTGGATTCTAGGAGCTGCCACAACAGAACAGATCAGTGGTTCATCTACTTCTACCATCCTGCATCCAAGAATGTGACTGCAGGATCTGAAAAATAATCTATAAAACCCTCCATAAACACACTCAAATTAGCAAACATATACCAGGGAGATGGGAAAGACGGAATTTTCCTCATCATGATCCACCTCAGGGGGAGGTTTAGGTTGGATATTAGGAAAAACTTTTTCACTAGTAGGGTGGTGAAGCACTGGAATGGGTTACCTAGGGAGGTGGTGGAATCTCCTTCCTTAGAGGTTTTTAAGGTCAGGCTTGACAAAGCCCTGGCTGGGATGATCTAGTTGGGGTTGGTCCTGCTTTGAGCAGGGGGTTGGACTAGATGACCTCCTGAGGTCCCTTCCAACCCTGAGATTCTATGATCTGGTGATCAATTTATGTACACTGAAAAGATTGGACAGCCCTCATAATTTTCACCTTCGCTAATGTACCCACCGATACATATAAATGTTAAATCCCTTTTTGGATCTCACTAAGAAATTGAACCCAACAACCTGCTGTGTCAATTTAGTTTCAACTTACTTTGGTTTTTTTGGGGTACTTTTGCATCTGCTTAAATCGGATGCCTTTTAATTGAGTACCTTTGTATTCTTGTTTGTTTGGTCTTTTTATATTGCAGTTTAACATTATACATAAGAACATGAAAAATGAATCATTTTAGAAAGTATTACAAATATTAACACAAAGCAGAAGACAAAAAGACACTTTAAAAAAAAAGAAACTGAAAATGAGTCTCTTGGTGCAAGTTCCTTAATGCATGTGTGGAGGCCTGGGGAAGAGGCGGGGGGGGTGCAGAGATCAAGAAAGACTGTAAACAAACAAAAGGAGCTACTTAATATCCTAGGAAAGGCTGAGATCAAACAAATACAATTATTACTCATTAACACACAAGTCATTGCACTCATTATCCATATGGTCATTGTAGCTCTCAAATGATTAATTTAGTTCCACCTAGGCAGATATAGAGGATTCCTCTAATTTCATTTGATTATCTTTAAGTCTGATATACATTTCCAATTAAGCAGAATCACAAAACACACACATTCATTAATTTGGTGGCTTATAATGATTTACAGAAATATGAGAGACAGAATTCTGCATGAAAACCTAAGATCTCCCTTTTAAAAGAGAAATATCCCCCAGGAAAGGTCCATGAACATAAAAAGCTTTTCAATTTAGTATCAACTAATGCCAATGGCATATTTGCCTGAGAATAAACTACAGAATTGGGCATTTTTAAAACTATAATTCTCATCCTTCTCCTTTCTAAACAAATAGTTCACATCATTTTAATAGAGCTGCATGAAACTCAAAAGGTTCACATAGCAGGGATACATGCAAACATTGTTCTCAGTTTCATGTGGGCACATTTCCCCTCTTCCCCTAAAGATTAGGGTTTTCATCAAATCTAAAACCATACAATAGAAATTACTTGAAACTACTTTATTTTATCTAGTTTCACACTGCAACAGTGTAAAATCATGAATTTTATATGGTTCAAATCCGTAAATCATACCATGTTCAGTAGAAATGTTTGCAAACCTATCAAAAAGCTAGGACCAAGTCTCAAGTTTGTAATGAAATCCTAAATCACATGAACTTTGTGTAGTTTTAGATTTCATTGCAAATATCTCACATAGCTTTATTATTTAATTATTATTTAATATCTCGTATCTCAGGTTACTAATAATTTTTGTTGACCATTTTGGAACATTTTCTATTTTTGCTACATCTTTTTTGAGATAAGCTGTTCAAAAAACAACAGTATTTTAGTTAAGGACCTACCATTTATTTATATGACATATTTTGCCGTCTTCTCTATTCCTTTTTTAATAGAATCTAAGGCCTTATTCTCTTTTTGACCCTCCACTTAGATCATTTTTCCTGAGTAGTCACAAATCATTCTGAACCTATCAGTGTATCTCTAATCTTCACTAATCAAGAAATTATAAGTCTAAAATATTATATTCTCTTGATCTTTTTCATCAGCTATTTTGTTCAATATTTAAATGACAAGTTAAAGAGGTGCTATTTACCCTTACAGAAACCTTGCCCGTCTGTCCCCATCATTTTCTAGGTAGCTTATAACTATTTCCTGTTATTTTAACAATCATTTTAGAAAGTATTGAAGTATTTTTCCTGACACTAAAGTAAGGCTTCCTAGTGTCCCGTTCCCTGTAAGAAGTTCCAGTCCTTGGTATACTAGTAACTATAATATGTAATTTATCACTAAGAAGTAAGCAGCTCATTTATTTTGGCCTTTAGTTCCTTCAGAACTCTGCAATAAATCACCAGGCCCACATGGTATTTATCCAAATATAATTTCTCTAGTTGTTGCGTCTCCTTTTTTCGATACTTCTGTCTGCATGACACCACCAGCAAAGCATAGCTCTAGGGTAGATATTTCCCCATCATTCTTTGTGGTGTTTAATGATGCAAGAAATCATTTAGCTTCTCTGCAATTTCCTTCGCATTTTTGGTGTCTCTCATTACACCCATATGCAGGACTTTTAACTTATTTTTGGTTCAAGGAGAAGGAATCTTCCAGCATATTCCTGTGGATGAGAGGGAGGGAGCGTTCAAAAATGTGGTTCAAGATAAAGGACTCTTGATTCTTAACACATAACCAGTAAATACAGAGATTCTGTCCAGTGTTCCCTGTGTTCCTATGCTAACCAACCGGGAGATTGAGCGAGGCAGGGCTTGTCTACTCTAAACGAACACTTAGAAAGCTGAGATGTGCTAGCCTGCCATGCACTAAGTCTCCATGTGGACCCTGCTGCCAGACACTAAAAAGCTCCCTGGTGAGCTTTAATATACTTTCAAAGCAGGGTATCACCTTACCTTGCCATGAACTAAGTGCTGGTTTAGAAAAGCCAGTAATTTGTAGCAGCCACTCAGTGGGGAGGACAGGAAGCACTCACAGACCTCACAGGGAGAATGCTTAATCCCTACAAGACCACTGAGTCAGGAAGAGGGTGGAGGGAACCACTACCACCAGGGTAGTTGAAAAAGAAGGTGACGTGGGCAGGAGTGGAACAAAAAGCCCTTGTTTGGCACACTGTGCCACCCTGATTCCAAGTGGAGCCACTGGGACTCAATATACCATAACTCAGGGGGGAAATGGAAGAAGACTCTCAACTTAGTCCCCCACCCCACCCTTCACTCCTTCGAACTCAAAATTGGAAAATGGATTGGCTGAGGAGCATATGAAATGTCAGTTTTTCCTGTCTGGAAGAACTCCTAAAACCGAGCAATTTCTGAAAATCGGTTAGCTAACTTGAAGATGCAGTCTCTCTTACTGAAGCAGACTAATGGGACCAAATCCTGCAAATAGGAAACAGGCAGAAAGAGCAGAGAAGGAGAGAAGCCACCTGGTTGTGGTTACACTGAAGGACTGAATCAACACACTAGAAAATGAATAGGGTGCTCTTCAGAGGAAGATCTGTGTTAGCCTCCAGGAAGCCTTGCAGTTAAGGAGGAAGTTACAGCATCTGCAGGAGTAGATGAAGGCTGAGATGGTCCAAAAGTAAGTGCCCGGCACGACATAACAGGATGGTCTGATTGTAGGGATTGCCCTTTCCCAGGGTCAGGAAGCACTGACCCTAGAGAAAAAGCAATGCCAGACTGAGCTGGAGAGGGAGCAAAGTAACAAAGAGATGGTGAACAACCATAGAATCATAGAATATCAGGGTTGGAAGGGACCTTAGGAGGTCATCTAGTCCAACCCCCTGCTCAAAGCAGGACCAATCCCCAATTTTTGTCCCAGATCCCTAAATGGCCCCCTCAAGAATTGAACTCACAACCATGGGTTTAGGAGGCCAATGCTCTGA
Organism: Chelydra serpentina; assembly: GCA_037349315.1. Classification (NCBI taxonomy): domain Eukaryota; kingdom Metazoa; phylum Chordata; order Testudines; family Chelydridae; genus Chelydra; species Chelydra serpentina. Next base: position 130,311,083 of record JBAIAC010000004.1, read on the forward strand.
GCTATCCCTTCCCCCAGCTCAAGAAAATTAAATCTGAAGGTCAGCCAGGTAATATGAAATTGAAGTCCAACTTGCTGGATCTGGAAAGCACAATGGCATCCAAGTACCAGCCTTTCCTCGCGGCTGTAGAAACAAGGATAGCCCAGCTGGAAAAGCCAAGGGACTCAGAGACCAAGAAATGCCTGACTGCCAGCATACCAGGTAGCTGAAGCGGGAAAGGAGTTACACAAGGGGAAAACCACCCAGAAGTTGGAACTGGAAGGGCTCGAACTAGTTCTATAGCTCGAGAAGGAACAACCCCAGAATGAGCTGCAGGACATGACCAGGGCAGTTAAAAGACTAGAAGAGGGTCTACCAAGACTGTCAAACCTGTATCTCTGGTTAAAAGAAAGTAACCAAGAAGCTTTGAAACTCAGGCAGGAACAGACTCAGCTCCTGGAACAAGTTAGGAAGGACTAAAGATGACAACTCTGGAGAGAACAGCTATATCACAAAAGCATTAGTACATGCAATACGGTGGAACGCATACAACTTACATGCAATAACTTACCAGGAGGTTGGTGTCTATACAGGCAACTGGAGTGATGACTCCAATGTTCTAGAGGACTATTCAAAGAGAGGAGTGGAACACCACCCCTCAAAAAACTGGATATTGACATGCATAAATACGGAGATTGTGTCTACAAATGTAGCTGCGCTAAAGATGATACCCACTACAGCTCCCCAGCAAACCCATCCACTAATAAGTTGGAAGGAATTATAAGAGAAGGTTACTGCAGCTGAGAGGATCAGGGCTGAAGTTCTTGCACAGATGAACAGCCTACAGACACACAAAGCAGAGGACTCGCCGGAGCTAGAAAAGATGCACTCCTTCAGCATCCGTGTCTTGGCTCAAGTCATAAAACAGGGGCAGAGTTGGCCCACCTGAGAGCAAAAGAAGAAAACTGTGAGCACCCTCCGTAGGCTTCAGATCCTGAGCTCCAGCCAGAACTGCAACTTCAAAGTGCTGACTTGACATATATTTTTAGAGCACTAGCGCAAGCCCCACTGGCACAAGTCTATCGACCCGGGCTGGGAGGCTTGCTGATGTAGGCTGTTTACATGTCCTCTAGAACAGTGGTTTTCAACCTCCTTGGAAATCTTAGACATAGTCTGTGGACTCCCCCAGGGGTCCGCAGACCACATGTTGAAAACCACTGCTCTAGAAGACCCAGGCTAACTTGTTAATTTTAAGTTTTTGAGCTGAACCAGGACTCTGAGGTGAAGAATTTATGAACTATTTGTTGTACCTCTTCCTGCCCTGAAGACTTATTAAAACGGAGGGATGCTATTTTGCTAATGTGTGTTGGCTTCTCCTTGCCCCAGGCTGTTAAAGCAAACAAACTGCTGCCCAGTCGGGGGAAATTAAGGTTGTGCACACTCACTGCACCACATTGGGCCACACACGGACTGCCCATAACTTTACACATATCTTCTGTGACTTTAATCAAGTAATTATGCCAGATTTTAATCAAAAGTTCATCCAAATACCAAAACTACAGAACACTTTGAAAACAGAAAGTCTTTGTTATGAGGAGTATTCAGCTCCAATCCATTTAGGATAACGAACCAGATTCACGTTAGACAAAATGACAGGGTCAAATCTAGATACATATGAGCTTTAAAAATTCCTTTAAAATGGTCTAACACCCTGGGTTATATTAAATAAGTGGATTGGAGGGCGGGGAATACAGATGTAGAGCTGATTGGGAATTTTTTAATAAGACTGCTTTTCATTGGAAAATGTGATTTGTCAAAACAGAAACTTTTCACAGGAAAGATTTCTCAGATCCAGGAGAAAGAAAGAAAAGTGTCCTACCCCAGAATAGCCAACAACCCAGTGACTAAAACACTCATCTGGGAGACCCAGATTCATATCCCCTGCTCTGCCCAATTTGCAGGGGGCTTTTGAACCCACATCAGTGCCCTAACCACCAGCCTATTTGCTATTCTGGGGTGGAGCTTACTCAACATTTCCTGTTGTAGCTCTTCCACTTCATATAACTAATTAAATATTAATTGGCCCAGCAAGAGACTGACTCTACAGCCCAGAGGGTAGAGCACTCACCTAGGATGTGGGAGACCCAGGCTCAAGTCCGTCCTTCAAGTCAGCCAGAGCAGGATCTTGAACCCGAGTCTCCCATCTCCCAGGTTAATGCCCTAACCACCCTATTGGCTATTCTAGGGCGAGTCTCTCACTCTCACTTTTCACAAAATAATTCAAAAGGTCTCAAGTTGTTCTGATGACGAATACAAATTCCTAAAATCTTCACAATTTTCATGGGACAGGAAAACCATTTCCCACTGTGCTCTATTCAGATGCACTTAAGTAATACTAGTTAAGTAGCTAACTGTTATCAAAACCTTGAGTATACATTGTAATTATATTAATCATAAGAAGCTCTTTTGATAATCAGGGAGAAGTCGTACTCTGTGTACTTCCACAGAAATTCCATGGCAATTAATAGCACTTTTATGTATACATGGTTACTGAGAAAATTAATCTGACAATTATCAAAAATTACACAAAATTAAAAATCAAAATTTAATAAATCCCAGCCACTACAGAATGACTTTTGGTGTTTTGAGATGTAAAAAGAAATTATCCAGTGTCCTACAGTGATACAGCCGAAAGATAATCTTTTCATCAGGAATTTTAAAGGATTAAAATTACACTACACTTGTTGTAAACATAATATAACTTCCTTGCAATACTTCTGTATATCAACATGCAGATTACTGATTAGTACTGCATCAACATCATGGTCCAAACCAGGGCTTTGGAGCAGTGTTCCAGGCAAAAACCTGCAGCTCCACTGCTCCGGAGCTGCTCTGCGCTCCAGCTCCGGGCCCCACTCCAAAGCCCTGGTCAGAAAACATATGCTCACTCTGCATTTAGCAAAATCAAACTCTTCGCTTCAGTGACAACATATGAACTCTGGCACTGGTTATAAATGAATGTAAGGCAGAAGACCTCCAAGCAATGCTTTGGTTTTGCTATAGCCATAGGAAAGACATGCTTCACTACTCTTCCCTCACTAATTTATGGGTGACCTCAGATACATATTTGACATAAAGCTAAGCAACAGACTTCAAAGAATAATTTTAAAAGCAATATTTTTCTAAACTCTAGTTGTGCTTACTATCAGATTACTCCTTCATTGTCAAGGACTATAACACAAGGATTTAAAAAAAAATAAAGATAAGAGATTTCAAATAAGAGACAAAAATATCTACTTTACAGAATATATTAACATCTAAATCTAATATCTTAACATATAACTAGCAATATTTCCAATCAGGAGACTCAGACAACAATCCTATAAAGAATTCAAAATGTTATAATAAAGGAAGCAATGTTTATGAAGGAAAGTACATCAAATTCAAGTTTAAATATCTTTAGTTGACCTCTCAGTTGGTAAGTAAAACTTTGGAACAGGATACATGTTTTTGCACCTGTCAGGTTTTGAGACGGACGGTAAGAACCTCATTTGTTCAATATTTCATTAAGCATTTTTTTTGCTTTTGATAATACTATTCTTATAAGTCTTCTGGAATGTCTGTTTAAAGTAATTTACATTAAATCATTTAAAATACAAATATGATAAAACACAAAGCGTCTAGGTCTAGGATATGTCTTGCACATACACAATAGCTTCTGATCATAACATTTTAACTTTTCTACATTCCAAAATCCTAGAAAAATCTCCAGACACCCCCAATAAAATAAATAAATAAAACCAAATAAAGACCCCCCAAAAATCAAATGATTGGCAATGTAACTATATAAAATCTAAGTTCTCTTTTTCATCAGATCTGGTCCCTATATATTATAAGACATTGCTACTGTCTTTAGTAACTGAAATAACATTTTAGTACTTTTTACTCATGTGAGCATGGCAAACCTAACAGTTATGATGGATTGAACTGGGATATTTGCTGACACATGAATCAGCAACAGAACCACTATCTTCAAAATACGAGGCCAAGTTTCACCCTGAGTTACAATGGGGATGCTCTATTTATTTAGGTCCGAATAGAACAAAATATAACACACACCACAGACCTATCTCCACAGGGGCCTAGATTAGTTTCTTCTGTAACTGTCCTTGAGCAACATGTTATTTATTTCTTTAGAGAAACACGTCCGCAACATGGAGAAAATCACCTCTTTCAACCATCTGGACTACAGACGGGACTGTTGGCTCAGTGGCTTGGCCCAGTTCTCCCAAGTGCTCTTACCAAGGAGGTGTTCTATACTGTCTGGCAGATTAGTTGTTGAAATAACATGGGCTACTCCACTTGTGTAACCCTACTAGTCCTAGGGGGTGAGGAGCTGTTGACCCAGATGAGTCACTGGCTGGTTCCAAAAGCCAGCATATGCTGTCAGAGGTACTGATCTAGGGTCATGGTGCTGAAACCCTGTGATTTCAGCTTTGAAAAATTAAGAGTTTTTGAGTGATAAGAAAACAAACATTATCTGAATCCCCCCTATTTTAACTCCTTTTTAACACTTTCATGAAGTGACTAAACTGATTCTTTTAAGATTTCTTAAAAGAAAAGCTAGTTTGGAGCCCAGCATATCATGTTTTAGCCCATAGCAAACTGTTACAGCCAATTTAATAAAATCTGCCAACAGAGGATTATTTTATTTCAACTTTTGAAAGTGTTGCGAGTTAGCGATGAAAAGCAAGTAGCGGTAGTCTGGGCCCGGCACACTGCAGAGAGACACCAATAAATTGCTCCCCACGGCACTGCCAGTGTCTTTTGGTCTTGACCCACAACATCCCAAACACTGGCCTCTTGACCAAAGACAGTAAAAACACTGGAGAGTTTGGTAATATAAATGAAGATTAGATTTAAAAACCAAATGCACAGTTTATTCTGACCTGATCATCATTTGAACCCAGGAAAAGTTAACACACTTAAGCCATTGTGCCACCTATGTGTTTAATATCTGTTTTTCTCTCAAACTTTTAAAGAGCGGTGGGTTGACATTTGGGAGCAAAAAGACAAGCAAGTCTTTTGTAAACTGTGTGTTTTAATTAACGGAAGAGGTTCCCAGAGCAGATGATGGTCACTTTTAGATTTTTAAAATATAAAATTGTAATGTATGAATATAAGTTTAAAACAATGATTATTGTATTTATCATGATGCAAGTAAGTTTTTAAAAAAAATATGGTGGCTTCTTTATAATTCCTTCCCCCTCTTCTCCCTAAGAAAGCCAAGACACCCTTTTCTGGAGCTCCAGGATTTCTGTAACTTCAAGGGCATGCATACAAGTGGGTACCAATTAAATAACAGGATAAAATAATAATTTAAGAATATTCTTTCTAAATTAATTGTCAGATATACAGGTACAATTAAAGAAAATTCTATTACATCTGAAGATTTATCACCTGGAAATGTAACAGCACTTCCATGTCTCACACATGGTTGTAGGCAAATTCAATCTGAAAGTCATTATTAAAAGACAATAGTTATTGTGCTATTTTCCTTATGGAAAGTCTATGCCGTTTAAAAGCAAAATGGAGCTGACAGCACCTCCCTAGAAAACTAGAGATTATGCATGCTACATTCTATGTGTTTTCTAGTGCAGCACTACATTTAACCTTTTAGAGTCTAGAAAAATGAATACAATTCTATACCCACAGAGCACTATTTGAATCTTGAATGGAGAAACCCCTCTACCCGGTAGCCATGGAATGACTATATGGTTGCCTAATATCTTCTCCGTGTCCCTCCCTTGCCTCTTTAAACAAAATTAAGATGAGCCCATTAATTTTTGAAGGGTGTTGGGAAAAATGAAAAGGGAGAGGAATCATCTCTTTGACCCCTTCTATAACTCTTAGAGCTGGCTTCACCTTCAACCATACAGTGCCCCTACCATCATTTCACTAATACTGGAGTTACAATCTCCAACGTGCTAAAATAGAAATGCTGAAGCCCTGCAAAGTATAATGCACCACACTAAACCACAAAACTGCTGATATCCTATTTCATAACTGTATAGTAATTGCACTTATAATTAAATTTCAGTAAGTAACCCCACACTGGCTTTTGACCATAAATATGTAGAAACACATATGTTAACAGTCCTTGAAGTAAAAAACAAACAAAAAAGAACAAAGATGCTTTATACAAAGTCAACAATATGCTAATTCCCCCCCCCCATTTTTAGACATTTTCCTCCAGGGTACTCTGTGCATGTGCTATTATTCTCTGAACTAAAAAACAAAAGATGAAATATAGGTGCTGGAACATTTTTTTTGTTGTAAAATTGCACTCATTTTGCTCAGCTCAGCAACCCTGCATGACAGCTGACAAGATAAGGCATAACTGTCACCAAGAACAAGAGTGAAATCATTTGTGATACTAACACCGAGAGCATGAGCATAATAATAAAAATGATAAATAAAATAACAACAAATAATAAAGATGGTAAACTAGCTCCCAAACTGCTCTGTTAGTATTTAACTATTTTAAAAACCTTTTTTAATTTTAAAACATTAAAACAAAAGGTTTTGCTTTTGACTCTTCGAGCAACATTAAAGTACTTTGGAAACTGGTTTCATAGTCTTTTCCATTAGGTTCCCATATTGTTTCCATCATCAATAGCCACTTCAGCAATATGGGCTGCATCCAGCTGTAGGCTGAGACATGCTAAAGAACAATGTGTATGAAAAGTATTTGCATACTTGTTTATCCTTCACCATTTGCAATGAAACAAGGAATTGGGCTGGGAAGCTATTGATCTTCTCTTCTAGAGGCTACGCTAGATTATGGATGCATCAACACAGCCACACAGGGATTGAGCCACTTCTACCCCCTACCCACTTTCCTACTATCCCATCCAGCCTACCTTCAATTCACCTTCATTCAAAAAAATATATATACTAACAGGCAGGATAGAAGAAAACTGACCTTACCAAATCACCTATCTTCTACAAGACTTTGTCTTACTCCTGCTGCTACTGTTTTATTGTTTCCTCAATTTTCTCTGATTGTGATCTTCTCTCTCTCATTTTCTTTTCCTCTGCTAGTTCCCTCTCTTCTAAATCCTTTCAGTCCATGGCTTTGGCCCCAATTTCAGCAATCAATGGCCAGCCATCAGTGTAGTTGTTCTGGTGCAAATTCTGATAGCAGCTCAGGAAAGCAGTGAATAGCCCTGGAGAAGTTTATCCAGGTTTCATGCAGGGGTGTGCTCCACAGGTGCAAGACTGCAACTTTCCTTGCCTAAGCCTGGGATTTGCAACTACATTTTTTCCTCCTCTCTAGTTTTCAGCCTAACCCTCTCACTCAACCCTCTCCCCATTTTTTCTCCCTATCTACCCATGCAATGTTTTTCCTCCTCTCCTTGTTCCCAAATACATATCTATTTTCCTCTCTCCCCAAATTTGATCTATCTTCCTTCCTCCACGTCTGCCCTGATGTCTCCTTTCTGGACTCCCCAATCTCCCTTCTCTACCTCCTCCTGAATCTCCCTCCTTCCCCTCCTTTTCTTGGGTTCCCACTACCTCCCCTCTACCTTTCCGACATCCCCTTTCTCTCACTGAGTCCCCATTCTCTCTTCCTCTTTCCTCAAGGAGGGAGTGACACAAATTGCACTCAGACCACACGTATGTGTGTATTCACAGCACAGGGAGTAAGTGGCATCAATGCAGCATTCATCCGCTACAGCAGCAGACCTTGTTGATGCAAGGCAAATTAGACACGTATGGCTGGCCCGCGCCCTCTCAGCTCGGAGGGCTTGGGCCAAGGAGCTGTATAACTGCGGTGTAGATGTTTGGGCTCGGGGTGGAGCCTGGCTGTAGGGCCTTCCCCCAGGCAGGGCCCTAGAACGCAGGCTCCAGCGCAAGCCCAAATGTCTACACCACAATTAAACAGCACCTTAGCTAGGGTTGCCAACCCTCCTGGTTTTGCCAGGAGGCTCCCAGAATCGGGCTCTATCTCCCGGAGGCTACTGAAGCCAAACTGGGAGATTTTAGACTCTAAAAGTCCGGCGGCACAGTGGGGCTAAGGGAGGCCAGGAACTGCGGCCAATCGGAGCTGCGGGGGGCAGCACTGGTGGTCACAGGCAGTGCACGGAGCTCCCTGCTCTCCTCCCCAGGGGCCACAAGGACATGTCGGCCGCTTCCGGGAGTGGTGCGGCCAGGCCTGCCTTAGCCCCACTGCACCACCCACCGGGAGCTGCTCGAGGAAAGCGCCGCCCAGCCGGAGCCCACACCCCTCACCCCCGCCCCTACCCCAGCCTGGAGGCCCCTCCCACATCCAAACTCCCTCCCAAAGCCTGCACCCCATACCCCCTCCTGCACCCCAACTCCAACCCGGAGCACCTTCCTGCACCCAAACTCCCACCCAGATCTTGCACCCCACACTCCCTCCTGCACCCCAACCCCCTGCCAGGTGAAAGGGAATGAGGGTGGGGGAGAGCGAGCAACAGAGGGAGGGGGGATGGAGTGAGCAAGGCAGGGCCTTAGAGAAGGGGCATGGCAGGGGTGGGGCAAGGGTGTTTGGGTTTGTGAGATTAGACAATTGGCAACTCTAGCCTTAGCCCAAGCCCTACAAGCCTGAATCAGCTGGTACAGGCCAGTTACAGGTTTTAATTGCAGTGTAGACATACCCCGAAGAGGTTACAGGAGATAAGAGGCCTCTGTAATCAACATGCCAGTGCGCCACTCCCGACTACTGTCGATGGCCATTGAGTGCCATTATAGGCTAGGAAGGATTTACAGTTTTGCTTCTAAAATGCTATTGAAATGATGTACCAACGTACGGCATCTTTTCTTAAACAAAACAAAAAGAGTCTTAACGTAATTGAACAGTTATTGACCTTGTAAATTCTGACATGTTGCTTTTTAACATAAAGTATATAGTTCATTCTTTTAGCTCAGCACAAATGGCTTTAATTAAAACATAGGTATAAATAAGTTTTAAAATAAATCTTACTATTGCATACTGTATGGTGTACATGGTGAAACAGAGAAACAGAGGTACACCCGTTTCTAAGCTTTTGATTGGGAAATATTTTATCTATGCAATGGATAGATATGAAGACCCAATGAGAGTTACTGAATTTGGCGAATGAGTTATAGAAATGTAAGGATTCTAGTCACAAAGTATACTTTGCTCACTTGTGTTGACAGCTGTGATTTAGCTGTAATTATTTACAGTGCTTCGTAAGTTAAGTAGTATGTTTTGTAAAAACATAAGACTTCATTGTAGCACCTGCTGTTGCATGTCTGTTGTGAAAGAGAAAGACGACCCTTTTATTATTCTTAAAAATTCCTAAGTGGGAGAGTTAGTGAAGTGTGAATTAGTGATGCTCTGATATATACAATTAGGAATACAAAATTGAAATGTCTATGATGACATAGTGACAAAAGGAATTATTTGTTTGCTCCATTTTCAGAACTCTCAGCAATTTTGCTGAGTTAAAATACAAGACTCCTATTAACCTAGAGTTGTTGAATCTTGCACATGACCATTTTTGCCACATTATTTAATACCAAGATCTATAGGAACTTCAAGAATATTGACATTAGACTGATGATAGCACTTACACAGTGCATATAGACATCCAGTGGTTTTCGCTGGAGCCAGTAAACTCAGACATAAAGTAGGAAGCAGCAGACTTGTCATTAGAACTGAACAATATTTCATTATGATTTCATTATCTTTTGATCATCATTTAATGGTAATACTTCTACAGCTAAGGAGAAATGGCCTGAATTTGCCCCATGCTTCTGACATGACAAATTACATACATAGGAGAATGTCCAGTACATATACCTTAACACACTCAAAACCGCGTTCACCAAACAAGGACACTCCACCAGAGAAGTACATTGCATCATGGAATGGTCCACCCAAATATCCCAAGAGAATTTGCTTCAATCTAGAAATAAAACCCCCTCCAACTGCACACCCCTAGTTGTCACCTACTACCCCAACTGGAACCCATCCCGGGTATCATCAAACTACAACCCATACTCAATGGTGACCCCATACTGAAAGAAGTCTTTCCTGAACCCCCTCTTCTGGCCTTCAAACAACCCCTCCCCCCGCAACCTCTCCAAGCTCCCCACAGACCAGGACCCACAAACTCAAATTTGCACCAGACCCTGCCAGAACAACAGATGCAAAACCTATAGACATAACTCAACTGCTACAATGATCAACACCCCCACAACACACCTTTCCAGATCCAGGGGTCCTACACATTCCTATCACAATATCTGGGGTACCTCATCCAGTGCACTAAATGCACTGATGATAACCATGTGGGTGAAACCAGACAATCACTATGTTCAAATGAACTCTCACAGGAGAATGATAAAAGACAAACATCCTATGGGTGAACACTTTTCACAAAGCAATCATTCTATGTCTGACCTATCAGTCCTCATCCTCAAAGGAAACCTGCACAACGTCTTCAAAAAACAAACATGGGGGCTTAAATTCATCACTTTGCTAAATACTAAAAATCATGGTCTTAATAAAGACACTGGATTTATGGCTTATGACAACTATCTGTAACTCACTAAGCCCCACTTTTTATCCTACAACTATAGGGGCTGTAATGAGCCACTTCACCTTAAATGATACCTTAGAATATGTGCTGACTACTTGTGCAAAACTATCAGTTCAACCTTATATCTAGCTGTGACACTCTGAATACCTTTCCCACCCCCGAAGAAGAGCTCTGTGTAGCTCAAAAGCTTGTCTCTCTCACCAACAGAAGTTGGTCCAATAAAAGATATTACCTCACCCACCTTGTCTCTCTAATATCCTGGAACCAACATGGCTCCAACAACACTGCAATACATACAAGCCTACTCCTGGCTTGGGCTAGGACTGACTTACAGTTGACTTGGAGTACAAAATCCCTGGGAGTCAAGCCACCCAGGTGACACATTCAGACTTGGAGGATGTGAGTTGAGTCCCTGCTGGCCAGGTTGATGTAAGGCACCGAAAGTGGTAGTGCAGGGATGGTGTGTACCTGAAGGCTAAGTAATAATGGCTGTATGCATAATTGTTCTTTAGTTCCAGGGAGTTCCATTTCAAGATTTTGGAAGGAAAGGGGCTTAGCATTTTTTTTTAATATAGGAATAATTTGTCATGGTGAAGGCCAGTGATTCTTGTTACAGTATTGAAAAAAAAGTTAGTGTATAGTTTCTATACAGAAATTAAAAATATATTTTTATATAGCATTTGCTAATAGCCACTGTTATGTCTATTGTCTGTTCTAAGATGAGGTAATGTAACAGACCTGCTTGCCCACTATACCCATATTTTATTTATATACACACACACACACACACCCCTTTTAGTCCGTGCATATAACCACAAGTCATTTTGCTGTATCCTCAACTGAAAGCTTGTACTGTGAACTATTGCTTCCACTGATTATTTTTTGTTTTCTAAAATGTTAGCGTATACCCTTAAAATGTTTGCAAAATTGGAATTTTAACCTTTCACAGAATAAAAGATCCCCAACAACAGTATTATCTTTAAATAATTATATCAGCATGCAAATGTAAATCATAGACTTTACATTTTAAATTCCTGGAATTGAATACTGGGTGTTGGGCTTTTTGTTTTTGTAAGGAGGGAGGTGACTAAAACAAGTACTGAAAGATAGTCATTATGCAAGCCACCAATAATACAGTAAAAGCTGTTTTATCCGGCTTGTTGGGGGAATGGTGGGTGCCGGTAAGTAAAAAATGCCTCCGCCTAGGAGCAGCTGGGACAGGTCGCCACTTGCGGGGAAATATCTGAGGTGAGTGGCCCCTGGATCCGGCACCCCCTCCCGTGGCCGAAGTCCCCTCTCACACCCAAACTCCCCCCAGAGCCCATGCTCTAGACCCCCCCTCCCACGCCACAACCCCCTGCCGACCCCATGCCAACTGGACTATAAACCGGCATTTCAAGGAAAATCAGAAATGCCGGTTTATAGAGCTTTAGGATTGATGAAGTGCCAGATAAAACAGCTTTTACTGTACATCATTTTAATTTTCTGCATTCCCCAAACTGGCTTTTTAATGGCTTCACACAGCACAGTGTTTCTGAACAAAGGAACATTTGGCGAAATAAACACTTTTCCCCCTGCTTTAATTCAAAAACAATTCTCGGCTGCTGAACAAATGAATGAATATACAGTAAATGCATCTTAATTAATAGCCTGCAAGAAGAAAACCTTAAATTTCCACATTAAACATATGACAATAAAACGATATCGTGCTTCAATTCTACGGTGAGGGAAGCTATAGAAATAGCTTCGATAGATATACCTAGTCAAAATAAATGGGGGCGTACAATTCCTAGCTATTCAGAAAGTAGCTACAATAAAGTTAAGCTTTCCAGAATTAACCTGAAATAGTGAAAGCCAAACTGTATTGAGAGACATTCCGTAAAGCTCTGCAGAAGTCAATGGAGTTTCACAAGATTTATGTCTGCAGTAATTGACCCCCAAATGACTCAGTTCAGCAAAAGCAGCATCCCCAGCTGCTTGTCCCTGGAAACTGCAAAGAGGTCTCTTCACAGACACAGGGATAGAGAGGATTTGGGGGATTTTTAATTGAAAATGTTCTGTTCGCTCACTCTCTCTCTCTCTGGTGGACTTTGCCCCTCCTAATTGCCATTTGTGGCTGCTGTGTTCCTGAGATTCATGTTGGGGAAGACAACTGGTGCCATACTCAGAGTACTCCAGGCACCTTAATACAGAGAAAGATTCCTCCCCAATTGCTGTGGAGAATGGACATCATTTAGCCAGTATGAGAACAGGAACGCGAAGGAGAACATATTTTCTTAATAGTTGCTAAGTTTTATTCCTAATGACCTGGAAAAATAAGGAAGGAGCAAAGTCAGGACAAATATATCAAACCTTATTTTGTGTATAGCAGAAAAATAATGAACTATAGAAACAGACCAATTTCATGAACACCCTTTATGGTATTACAGAGTTAATCTTCTGTAAGAATAGGTCAAAAATGAAGCAAGTGTCTGTCACTCTCATGCCTCCTCCAAGCACAATCGTCAGCAGGAGAGCTTCATCTTACCTCCTGAGCACAAAGTATCAACACAGCAGGATTAGCAAGATAAATATTAGGAGTGTTGACTAAAACTGGGCAGCTTTTTTCAGTGAAGAGTAAATTTGCCAAAAATTGCATTTTTCAGCAAATCAAAACTATTTGCAGAATTCATCAAACAGTTATGGCCAAAAAATATTTTTTTCAAGACTGTGGCACCATTCATGAAACAGCCTGAGGAGATGGTGCCATCATCTCCATGATAACCTTAGCCCATTGGCTAGGGCACTCAGCTGGGATGTGGGAGACTCATTCAATTCTCCCCTCTGATATGGAGAACAGATTTAAAACGAGGCTATGGAATATTCAGATGTGGGCCTCTCCTGCTGAAGCTGTTCCACTCTGTATAAATAAATTAATGGCCACTGGAGCAGAGACTTGATCTTGGCTATCCCACCTCCCAGATGAATGCCATAACACCAGGTTATAGAGTCATTTTCATGCCCTCTCTGGCCCAATGACTATTCAAGTATTTTGTACAAAGTGGAACAGCTTCAGTTGGACAGATGGAGAGAATCCAATCCCAGAGTACCCTAGAGCTTTGTAGTTAGGGCATTCACTATGTTCAAATCCCTTCTCCACATCAGGCAGATTTAATGGCTTATAAGGCCGGCAGTGGTGGCACCATCTCCTCCTCCTCAAATCTAGCCCTTTAAAAACTCCCAGAAACAAAACATCTCCGGTGGAACAAAATGTTTTATTTCACCTGAAACTGGCTTTTTCAAATTAGCAGAACTTTCAAACAAGGTTCAACCCAAAGCACTCCCTCCCACCCCCCAGCTCTAGTCCTGGCCATTTCTTTTCACAAGATAAATACAGGATCCCCTAGTGACCCAAAAGTGCTATGGCCTGAATTTGAACCTGAGGTCTTCTCTGGTGACATATCTGGTTCTAATGTCACCCAGGGAGAACCATACGTGCAGGCATTTGGTTATTTCTCTTCCACTAACAGCCAAAGAAAAGTCGTAAAGGGACTAGGGAAGAGCTTAAAAAATTTAATTGGCTGATTAAGTGAGAATACTTCCATGTTCTACTTCCAATAGTCTATAGTTATTTTTATGATGTAAACAATTTTATTCTTTTCATTCCAGATGGAGCATTAGGATTGTCCTCTCTTACTAGTTCTGATACAACACATACTTATTCAATGATGTTTCTGAAGTGTTTTGTTTTAATTTAATTTTCCTCTTTAAAACAAGGAAGACTACAGGCTGAAGATGTAATAAGCCTCCGTGATACCCCAAAGTTGAATATCTAAATCTAAGCCCATAAATGGAGCAGGAGGAGACAGATATTTAAAATAAAGGCTTAATGGTTTATGAAAGGAGAGCATGTACTCGCTATCTGGGACTGCAACTTTTAGCCTGTGAGATACTATATTTTGTTTTGTAATGCGCTTCCCAAGCTTTCTGTTGAATCAGTCAGTCTCCTGCAGAGCAGGCTCAGCAACCTCCCCAGGCCTGCAGAGTCATATATATATCTGAACACAGCCTCCAAGGCCCTGTCCTGCATTTTCAAACATAAAGTGCACATGGTTTCTATGACAGTCACTTACCCTCATCAACGGGCAAGATCTTTCTTGGAATGCTGTCATTTGCAATTAACAAGAGCACAGTGATGGAACTTGCCTCAGGGAAACATTTAAACTCCTTTGAATTCTCAGAATGCATCCTGACAGGCCCACAGGACACACTCTACTTCCTGACCCACACAATGCCTTGTGGAGTTGAATAGTCGTAAGGGATAGTTCTGTGAAGATGTTGGCTGGTAGTGCAGGCAGTCTGTTCAAAGGAAGTTCTCTGTTCAAAGCTATATGTGAGTAAAGTATATACTAGGAATACTTGTGTATCTGTAATTATATGAAAATCCTTTCATTTCTCCCTTGCAGGGGAAATAACCAACTGACTTAAGGCCAAAGGTTCCTGACCGCTCTGTAGTGCTGACAGTATCCTTGTACACAGGCCTAAAACTCATGCAAACAATGATGAGAAAAGTGCAAGTCATTAAAGGGTATTTATTGCTTTTAGCAGGTAAGGGTACTGAATGTCAGGGTTTAAACAGAGACATACTGCATACTGTAGGAGTACCAGATAGTGTCCACAACAACAACAACATAAAAAGGAGATTCTACTCATTATCCAGTTTGTTAAACACAGCTGTTACATGAGGGTTTATATAATAATTGATTTTCTACCAATCAAAACCAATATGTTCTGTTTTCAGGGTTGCAGTGAAATTAATATACCAAGAATATCCTATTTTTATTTTACAATTAGAAATAAGCTCACATTCTTGGCATCTTGAATATTACTACTCTATAAGCTAGTGACAAAATTGTTTAGATGCCACACAATTCTTTTGGCCAAACTTGTTGTTGGATCCCCATTGCAGTTTATGATTTAAAAAAAACAAAAAACACAAATCAAATCTTTTATGGTCCAGATGGGACAATAGGCTGGAAGCGTCCATGCTTATAAGCCACGACTGGCATAAGAAAACAGATGTTCTAAAAAAAAAAATCTTACTTATTACTTAGCCAAGCACTAAGTGAGGCATATTTGATGAAGTTGTGTCTATGTGGATGGTAAGCACTGTTTAAATAATAAGTGCTAGAACCATGGTAATTTTGCAGATAACGAATATCAGCTATCATACTAGCAATGGTATCATAGCTCAGGCAACACACCCAATACTTTGCCCCCAGGCATAAATGTATTATGTCTGCCATCCACCACGCACTGAAAATTCAGAGTGTTTGGATGTCATGCCCCTACTCCCTACAAATTCACACATTACCTGTATCCATGTCAACTATAGAAGTGACAAAGGGTCCTGTGGCCCTTCGGATGATCCGAAGAAGTGGGTATTCACCCACGAAAGCTTATGCTCCAATACCTCTGTTAGTCTATAAGGTGCCACAGAACCCTTTGTCGCTTCTACAGATCCAGACTAACACGGCTACCCCTCTGATACATGTCAACTATGACAGTAATGCTCTACAATGCTCTCCTGCCTCTCCATATTAGCAAATCCCTCTGTAGAACTACAGATCAGTACATCAAGTAGTCTAGATCAGGAAATGGAGGGTTTTTTCCTTTTCTTTTAAAGTTTGAGCAGTTGTTTTGAGCCAACCATGTCAGACTTGTAAGCGTGAGCATCTCAGCCCACAGCAGCTTGAAATGTGTGGTGCTGTGAAAGGCAGCCTCTTCGGTCAACAGTTGGTTTGTGTGTGTCAGTTTTAACAAAAATTTGTCGGCAGCGAAAGAAAGGTATGTTCAAAGAGGGCCACTATACATAGAACAATACAAATAACTACCTGTGAAATTTTCCCCTCCACCTTATCCCCCTCAAAAAAGGACTGAAAGCCCAGATACCTCATCTCAGAGTCAATTTAAAATAAAGAAAAACTGCTATAGGTAGGGAGCATGAGTATCCATATCTGAGTGCAACTAGGCATCCAGAAGCTCTTCCCCACCTACATCTTAAGTTCCCAAGTGAAATCCCAGAGGCCCAGCCCGCACCCTATGCTCCCCAAATAAAAAAATTGAGACATGCAGTCTCAATTCATTCATCTACCCTGTGATCCCCAAGAGGAAATAAACTACAACATGGAGGTAACTACTGGGGCAGATTTCATGGTTAATCTGCTATATGTAATCTTTTTAGAAGCTGAGTCTACTAGGCATGAGAGATTTATCAATTGTTCTGGCAGATTAAAACAGGCACTCCACAGCAGATTCATAAAATTAAGGATAACAATTTCTGAAGAGTATGCAGACCTGAACACACAACAGGGTTACTACCAGCCTCAAATTTTACAAGATTTTTTATTATTAATCCTGAAATAAATTTTAGGGCGTGTGCCACATCATTGTGTTGTGGTGTTAAAGCATGATAGCATATCACGAGGAGTTGATTTAATTTTGTAACACTACAATGGATGTGTGATTAATGTAGCAGAGAAACAGATGAATATGGCAACCAAATGGCAACCATCAACTTGGTTCATGGCCAGCTATTCTCCAGTATATTTTACATAATGATAGGCATAGTCACTTACAAAATTGCCAGTGCTTGGGTATCAGTAAGTATCTATGAAAATGAGGTAAGACCCAAAATTATTAGATCATTGTACATATTTTCAAGATAATTGACATAATGCATGTCAGATACATTATTTCGTGCTATTTTATACTACCACACAACCTGGCGCCATTCATTTAAGTACCTGAAATATGCTAATCTAATGGAATTCAAGAAAAAAGAAAAAAGTGAAATAATTACAGTAAAAAAACCTAGTAAAGATGAATATGCTAAAGCATTCATCCCTGAGGGAAGCAATAACTTGTCTTCCCATAAATTCTAATGTAACTTTAAGTATCTAAATTGAGGCGTAATATCAGATGTATACGGCAATCAAACTTTACATATGCTAATTGTGGAAACAGTGTATCTTCCTTCACATGTGAGCTACATACACTTCACAGAGAAAGAGGAAAACATGATATTTTAATTAACGTTTTCTTCTCTAGCTTTTTTTATTTATATTTACTCTTTTGACTTAAAGCATTTTCAAAAAGATGTGATACACCGGGAAAACATGAAATTTTGTACTTGTGAGACAAACTAAATTTGCAGGCTCTTGAACATTATCAATTGGGACACTTAAAATTTCAAAACCTATTCTGTACCTAAACAGAAAGCAATAATGAGTGACCTCCACCTAGATAAACAATTAGATACTAGGGTGATGAGCACTATATATAACTATCTTGAATAGATGACAGAGCAAGCGAGAAGACTTTTGCATACTAAGAGGTTTCCTTTTCAAGACCTGAAGGAATAGCTAGTCCATCCTGGCTAGAAGATGAACCTGTTAATGAAGTAAATTAATTTGCTGGATTTTATATAATTTAGGTAAAACAGGAAGTGCAGATACTGAGCCAGTTTCTTAACTGGTATAGACGGTCATTGTTCCATTTATTTCAACTGAGATATGATGATGTACACAAATTAAAGATCCGTCCCGATACATTATTTCTATCATATTTTATAGCAGATCTTAAGCACAAGAACATTCTGATTGGAACACAGTTCTAAGACAAAATGACAGTTCATGCCTTCTTTTAAGGAGCAGAAGCATATAAATCCTGTCCTTTAGCCAACTGTTACAGGAAAAGATGGCAAAGTGTAGCATTTTATTGATTTCTCTAATGCAATGAGGTATGAAGGAATCCTTTTCACGGTTTTCTTATACAGCACTCCATAGCTAAGAAATCAGTGGGAGTGTGTGCATGTGCGCACAAACACACACGCACACTCACACATACGCACACTACACAGTCAACATATAGTCAACATTACGCTCCAGTATTGCTAAGAAACAGTAACAGTCTGTGAAAGCATTCTGAATATTGGCATGCATGTGAGCATCCCATGCAACCCACTCTGCTTCTAAGATTCCCACATCCAATAAAGCCTGAACACATTTTTTTTAAACTAGACTAGGCTTTTTCTTCAGCGAGGTTGGCAACAACAGACGTGTACATTCCCTGTCAGGGCTAATCATCAGCTTTGAACAGAAACATGGTCTAGTAGGTAAAATTGGGTATTCATGAAGCCCACATAGGGAAATGGACTAATTCTAAGACTTCAAATATGATAAACAAATACATCACGCAGGGCCGGTGCAAGGACGTTTCGCGCCCTAGGCGAAACGTCCTTGCACCGGCCCTGTGCCCCCAGACCCAGCTAACCCCGCCCCCCCATCCAGTCGTGTCCCCCCCCACACCGGCTCCCCCCTCGTCTGCACCTCAGCCCCCCCACCCACGGCAGCCTCCCCTCGCCCGCGGCGCCCCCCCCGGCTCCCAGTTCAGCCGCGGAGCCGGAAGGGCGGGCGGCAGCCGTGGCCAGCCGCCCCCCCACTCCCGGCTCAGCCGCAGAGTTGGGAGGGCGGGTGGCAGCCGCGGCCAGCCGCTCCCGGCACCCTAGGCAACCGCCTAAAGTTGCCTAGTGGGCGCGCCGGCCCTGACATCACGTGTACATTATATCTCTTTACTAGCTCATGTCTAACTATGCAAACAGATCTGATAACCATTTGGGGGGGAGCATGAAGAGAGGAGGGGAAATGTTTTTTTTTCAAGACTGCAGTCGTTACATTGGAAGGATAGAATTACAAAATCAGAGGATGAGGAATGCCGTAGATGAAAGATATCTTAATTGTTATATGGAGATGAAAATTATGTGTTTAAGGCAAGAGATTTGGATCAGGGGATTGGATGGTTCTATGCCTTGCTCTGCTAAAAACTACATGACCTAGACAACTAGCTTAACCTATGTGTGCTTCAGTTTTCCATGTTATAAAATGGGGATAACACCATTTTCTGTTCTGGACAACATTTTCAGTTCCAGAAAATGCAGACAAATTGGAGAGTTCAAAGAAGAGTAAGAAAAATAGAAAGACGTTGAATGGTTTTGACGGTAAGTAAAGACTGAAAGCTGTATAATCAAACATCCAAAACTGCCATGTACCACTTGGGAGAATTTATATTTAATCCAGTATTTCCTATGCTTACAAACACAAATATTATAAATACTACGTTCATTAGGCATTTTAAATGGTGAATGCTATAGCTTGGTCAACCAAAGATTAATGGAGTCGGAGGAAGCAAGAGATATTAATTAGGTATCACCAGCTTATTCAAATCCAGCTGAGCTGAAGTCTTTTTCTTTCCTTCCCAAAGTGCAAGCCTTTAAAAGAAGGCAGGCCTCACCGGTGCGCAAATTCTCCTTGGTTCAGTACCTTCTTTTCCAAGCGTCTGTCATGTTCTCCAATACTCTGCTTCTGGGCTCTGCCCTAGCCTTCCTGGGTTACTTGTCAATCTCCTCATATCCAATTTTTATAGTGTTGCCAATTTTGGTTGGACGTATTCCTAGAGGTTTCATCAAATCACAATCTTTCATTCAAGAATCATCTTTAATTTCTGGAGACTCCAGGACAATCCTGGAGGGTTGGTGACCCTACATTTTTACCAGCTCCCACTTTCAGCAACAAGAACACCATTCCTGAAGTTGACTCTACTCCTGCCCCCTCTGGAATGAGCTGAATCTGCCCCAGACCCCTTCCACTCCTAGTAATCTCTGGGTATGTCTACACTGAAATTAGACACCCATGGCTGGCCTATGGGTGCTCAGCCTAGAGGGGCTATTTAATTGCAGTGTATACATTCGGGCTGCAGCCAAAGCTCTGGGACACTCCCACCTTGCAGGGTCCTAGAGACTGAGCTCCAGCCCGAGCCCAACATCTACATCCCAATTATACAGCCCCTGAGCCTGAGTCCCACGCGCCTGAGTCACCTGGTATGGGTCAGTCATGGGTTTTTAAATTGCAGTGAAGACATACAATCTGAGAGGGCAGTGGTTGATGTGAGACCCCAGACCATCTACAGCTGACTGGGTTTGCTGTTGTTGCTAACCCTCTCCTCCTCACTCCCCAGAATGTGACTGTTCACTGTGTCACGTTAAGCTAGTACAAGGGGGTAAGCTTAAAGATACTTCACTCTGAGTATCTTGAAAAACTGAGAGACACGTTTATAAGTGGATGAGGCCCCACTCCTTCTGTCATTTAAAATGAAATTAAAAAATGATCTAGAAAATATGATGCACTAGACTAGAACACTACCCGAAGTCTCGACAAGATGACTAGATAATAGATCTTCCAGCTCTAATTTGAAATATTATAGTGTCTATGAAAACTTAACTATGTGATGCATTTGGATCTCTATCACTTATAATTCTAGCAAATGTGCCAAACTCTCCACAAACATCTTTTCAGTCACCTAAAGGAAATGGATCTTAAAATGTTTTGCTCTAACCAAGAGTGCTATACCACATTTTTGCCATCATTTAGTCTTCAGAATTTTAAAACATGCCAAGTAGCACCATTTCTTTCCACTACCTTCTGTCTGTAAAAGAATAGTCAGAATGAGTCACCCTAGAGGTATACATCACCCTTCTTTAATGTTCTTTACTGATATCTTTAATAATTATCTCATAATTTTAAAAAGGCATTAGCAAAATACATGTTTATTCCCAAACTCACCCTCAGTTCAACTGACCTTTCAGCAGACACACTTCCTCCAGATTTTAAGCTTCATAACTCCTCTTTTACATTGTCAATTATGTGTCAGAATTCAAAGCAGTAGACTTCTAAAGAAAGATGTCCCCTAGGAAGATCACAGGCCAATCCTCTGGCTCTCTGCACAGAGCCTAATTCAGAGCTAAAACCTCAGTTAGGCACTGAAGACATTTTGACAAGCTTGTTTGCCTTCCAGTTGAGAATCGCAGAAAGAAATTAAGTGGCGTCAGATCATTCAGTGTTTATAGTCGTTACTCTGAACTTACGAAAATGGTACTCTGCATCCTGGTGAGCATCATTAATGGTCACTGAGGCGAATTTTATTAATGCCATAACAAAGCTGATGGGATTGTGGCATTTTTCACACTGACCAGTAAGAGTTTCTGTCACTGCCTGCCTTGTAACTTCAGGTGCCTTAACGATATGCTGCTATGTCTCAGAACCTTGATAATAGCCATCCTGAAAGAATAAAGTCTCACCCCAGCTGCCAGCAGCCTACCTTGAAGGGTGACCTCGACAGCCCTTCCAGTCCCAAGTCTCCCCAAATCCATCTACACCGAGTTCTTAACTACCAGACACATGGACTTTTCCCCTCTGGTTCCTCACCCCCGAAGGAATGAAACCTGCCCCCAGTTATCAGTTTGCTTTGGTACACACAACAGAGAAGGTGGGTAGGAAAAAGGATGGAAATTAATATTTCCCACATAGGGTTGGACACAATTACTAAAGAAAAATATCCAAGCTGTAAAAAAGGTGTTAAAATATGTAGTGTATTGTATTGTTAAAAATAAGAAGAGTTTCATTTTTCAAATACACACACTTGCTGCTGCTGCGATCCTCTGCTCTGTTTACAGGGAAGTGTACTGGATATGCAATTTTAAGTGTTTCCTATCCATTCATTCTTTTTTACTGAACTGCTTTTGTTATCATGTTTACTACTTGTATTCTAGTAGACGCTCCAGGCCCCAAATTAAATTGGGACACACATGCTGGTGAGGGCTGTATAGACACATATAGTCCATACTCTGAAGAGCTCACAATCTACATATACAAGACAAAAGGTAGGAGAGGGAAAACCATTATTATCCTCATTTTACTGTTGAGGAACTGTAGCACAGAGAGATTAAGTACTTTGCCCAATACCACACAGAAAGTCTGCCACAAGGCAAAGAACTGAACCAAGATACCGGAATCCTAAGGCAATGCCTTAACTACAAGGCCTCTCGTTCTTTCTATGGATGTGTTAAACCTGGCATTGGTTACCACAAGGCAGGTTGTTACATAGGCAATTCAAAATTTGTTCCTGTATTTATCTGTTCTGCACATGCAAACAGATGCGCCTGCAAATATTGTAGAACCCAGATTACTTGAACTGCTTCCATTAGTGGAACCAGTTCAGTTCAGATACTCAGCAGTTTGTTAGAGTGGGAGTTTTCAGGATTCAATCCTATACCAATCCTAAATTACAGGATCTTAGCTGCACACTGAAGGAGCCTTTAGAAAATTCAGTTTTATTGAGTTTAAATGCTCAGGAGAACTCAAGACTCCCACTTTCCCACATTCATCTATACTTGCTGGTATTTCAGTAAATAGGCAAACCTTGACTATCTAAATCATCTCAAAATACCATCAATTTAAAAAAATAAAAACAGTCTCAAGATACTAAACATACCCAAGTCCACTCCCTGATTTTTGTGATTTTACGTTCACATTTTCCTGTTTCCCCCAAACGTTTTACTCTCTGATGTTGCCGTATGGAAAAACCTACACAAAGAGAGATAACTGGCTGATTGTACAAGGGTAAAGTGATTATCCACAAAGTGCTGCAAATGAACAAAGTAAACAAATGGAAAATAGAAGTATTTTTCTCTAAATTCTTTCAATTATAGTAATTGTAATGTTACAATGTAACAAGAGCAAGCACAAAATTTGCAGGCAGAAGTTTGTTATTTTTCAGTTCACAACATTCCTTTGATTGTTTGTCATTGTTTTTTCTTCTTCCTAAGTGAGGTTATATTTTTACAATTATGCTTTTTTAAAATGTTATTAGGTGCTTTCTTTTAAGCTCTACCATTGCTATACTTATGCTCTGTCCCTGGTCTTTATGCACTACTGTGCATATGTTCAGGTGCAGAGATGCTGAAAAAATGAGGCACATCAGGGAAAGCTTCCTTTTTCATTCTTCTTTAGAGTTATATTGTCCCTTTGATGTACATGCACGCAACTCCCCATTATTCAATGACGTTATGCATTTGCATTAGAAAAAATTCTCCTTCATTTGCAAAGGGCAACAACATACACTGCTTCGGACAGTGAGAAATTCTTGCAGAAACATAAAATCAGTACTGATAAAGTTTCCAAATGACACAAAAATTGGCGTATGTTAAATAATGAAGGACAGGTCACTGATACAGAGTAATCAGGATTGGTGGTAAAGCTTGGCAAAAGCAAACAATATGTATTTTAATATGGATAAATGTAAATGTATTCATCTAGGAACAAAGAATCTAGACCATACTTACAGGATGGGGGACTCTATCGTGGGAAGCAATGACTTTGAAAAAGATTTTTAGGTGGTGGGGTGGATAATATTGTTGTTAACAATGACTGTATAGTCTTTGGTTAAGGCTGAATTGCCCTTACATATTTTATTTAAAGTGCCTTTTTTCAATGCAAGACATAATTTGGGAAAATGTGTGTTGCCTCTTTCTTGCTGTTTATGGAAGCTTGTTTCTAGATTTCCCGCAATGTGCACACATGCCTGGGCTGTTTTGTTTTTCTTTCACCTTAGCAGTGTAAATGATTGTGAAGTAAAAATCTATCTGAGCAGTGAACATTAACAATTACAAAGGAATTCTTCCTAGCAATGTAACCGTCCATCCAGTGAAGTCAAACATTGTGAGGTGATGGAAAGAGATGCTTTTGAAACCAGTGGGATTATAATAGGATCGGATGTACTTGGGAGGAATAATAAGTAGCCTTATTTCAGTTCGTGGAATCTTCAGATATGTCAGGTTTCTAGATACAGTGTTATCTGGGCACAGCATATCAGAATTTTAAGTATACATCTCAACTGCTATGGTCTGTATTTTCAAATCCTTTTTTCTTATAGACAACAGGTCATGTTCAGATTTCAGCATTTAAACTGTGACTAAAGTACAATGCACCACTATGCCTGAGCTGCTCCCTAGGGAAAGAGTGTAGTAACTTGGCTTTCATTGGTGCTGGGAGTGAAAGTTTGGCTACGTGGAGGCCAGATGTAAATTGTAATGTGAGGTGCTAAATTGATATATAATTCCCACTTAATCTTCTCTGGAAAAGTATAGTGTTGATACGGTGGAAAGGGACAGAGCAGATATGAGGGCAAGTATCAGAGACTGAGTGAATCATCAAGTGATATTAGACCTAGCTGGTTAGTTTTCAGAAGAGTAAGTACTACGGTGAATAGTAAATGGAATAAATAGATATATTTAGGTGATACGTCCTTGCATTGCTAGGCTGTGGACCCGGTATTGCTAATACAAAGCTTTCAAAAACTATAAATCAAGCCATCAGAAATCATGAGATTGTCCTAAAGATTGAGAGATTTTAAAAATAATACTGTTATAATCCTGGCTGTCATCCCATCCCCCCCTTGTTGGGGGTCACTGGTCTGCTGTATTGGGTACATTTTTGGATCCCGTGTACTTTCAAGCCAACTGAGTCTGAGCAGTGTCTCTCTGGCCTTTCCGGTATACTCCTTGGGTGCACATTTCCTATATGGCACCCTTCCTTGGGTAAAGGAGCCCTGCAATCCAACTGCCCTCAGCCCCGAGACCAGTGCTGAAGACCCCAAGTACCTAATGCGCACACTTCCTGGTGCTGCACTCTAGATTGCCGTTTAACTCTTTGGGGATAACATGACAGGTATAGGAAGGAATAGAAAGGATTGGTTAAGGAAATTCTTACACACACACTTTACTCTTAGAAAACAGTCAAGAGACTTGCAGATCTGTAGGAAAACAGCAAACACTTGAACACAATTCCCTCCCTCGGTGTCCTCACCACTGTCAAGAATAGTTTCAGTTCTGGTTAGTGTCTTTCAGAGAGCCCAATTTTTTCCTGCTTCCTCTTCCTCCACTCCTCCTTGCTGAGTCTTCTGGTTCTGGCAATACTCTCCCCTGTTGTTAGAGAGGCTGTCTCTTTCTAAAAGCCATCTGTAACCTCTTGTGGAGTGGTCAGCTGGAGAAAAACTGCAGCTCTTCCAGTCATGCTCAGACTGTGGAGTATTTCAGCACCCACCCTTTCCCCTAAACATATTTCCGTGAAGAGATGGTGCATTCAAAGGCAAATGCTCCTTCTGGCAGAAACTCCATTGTGCAAGACAGAGAGACCCCGTTACCGCTGATATCTCCTTGATAGCCCTATCACATTTTTCAAGACATATTCTATTCACTATGTGACAGGATCCTGCTAGCCAATAGATAATCCAATTCACAGTCATTGCTACAATCATACATATTTCACAAAACCAATAGGAATTCCTAAATAGACACAGACCTGTTCTGGGATTTGCATTCTGGCTTTGAGTCTTTAGGGTTCTAATTTTCATGCTTTTTGCTACAAGTATGATTCCTAGAAGCTTACTTTTTGAAACGGTGAAAGCTGAGATATGTGTTAGGGTGGCCAGGTGTCCTGTTTTCGACCAGAAAGTCCAGTCGAAAAGGGGACCTGATGGTGTATGCTCAGATCTACTGACCAGATGCCCAAAGTCCAGTTACTGCGAGCAGGGGAAGCACCGAGTCATCACCCACACCAGCCAGGACCACCACCTACCTGCATTGGATGGTTGCAGTTCCCAGCCCCGGCTCTGAAAGGGGTGTCCCTCCTGACCTGAGCAGAGGTGGGGGAGAGAGGGGAAGACCAGTAAGTGACAGAGGGAGGGGGAAAGAGGAGCGAATGGGGGGTGGGTGGGAAGCGGCAGGGCAGAACCAAATGGGGGGTGTGGGAAGGGGCAGGGCAGAAGCAAATGGGGGGTGGTGGAAGGGGCAGGGCAGAAGCAAATGGGGGGTGGTGGAAGGGGCAGGGCAGAAGCAAATGGGGGGTGGTGGAAGGGGCGGGGCAGAAGCAAATGGGGGGTGGTGGAAGGGGCAGGGCAGGGGTGAGGGCTGTGGGGAAGGGAGGGCAGCGGAGGGTCCTAAGGAGAAAGGCGTGGGGCAAGAGAGGTTCTGGCACTCCTGCTAGAGTGTCTGATTTTTACATATTACAAAGTTGGCAACCCTAGATACGTGTTCAGATTACAGAAGCTGGGGCTTTAAGAAAAACACCAAATATTTTGAGAGTTGGCCACAGTATTTCTTGTCTGATAAAAGGGGTAGATAGATGGTACACAATTCTGTACATGGTACACACATCCACAAGCACAGGACCATGGTTTCTTACCCTGGACAATCATATAAATAGTTCAACTTTGAAGCATAGGCAACAACTATGAAAATCTAGACAGTTTGGTAATGGAATAAATTGGTGGACAAACGTGCTGTGTGAGCTTGTTATATTTGCCCGGTCAACAGCACAGCAGCAATTGGTAGTCAAAGGCCGTCAGGTGATAACATTCCCCAGCAACTCCTCTTAATGCTGTGAAAGGGGCAGAAACTCTTTAAAAATTACCCCACCAGTATGAGATTATCTGTGTTCTATTTTCCACCAATACTGCTGATATCCCAGATGTCAGGGTATTCATGGTTTCAAGTAATTGTGCTCTTTTAAAATTCATCCTTCTCATCACCTCATTGTTTGTAGTTTTGGTTATCCAGCTAATTTTTAACTTTCCTCTGTAACACCAAAACTTAAATGCCCTGAGTTGTCTGTGTCCTCTTTAAGTGTCCAGCTCTTACATCCATACTGGAGGATTGACCATATGTAGCACTTCAGCAATCTGATCTGGATGTGTAGTTTTAACTTTTGACAACACAGGAGTCTTTGGCTGTTTCTGAATGCATTTTTTGCAAGCTTAATCCTTTTGATTTCTTCATTGCATATTCCATTGATGATATTAGACTCCCCAAATAGGGGGAACTATTTACTTGTTTTACCACGTGACCCAAGATATAGGTGTTGCCCACCTTGTGCATTACTGCGTTTACCTATTATCATACTTTTTGTCTTCATAATGTTGATTGTCATTCCATATTTATTGATGGCATTGTTCACAGCAATAAGCATGTTATAAAGTTCTTCTCTGGTTGAAGCGATACAAAGTAGGTTGTCATATCTTATGTTGATGTATACGCCATTGAAATGTATGCCCTGGTTGGAGTCTTCTAAACTTACCCTCGTTATACCTTTTACATATATGCTGAATAGTTGCAGAGGTAGGATACAACCTTGGCATATACTGTTCTTGATTCTGCAATACAGTACTCAGATATTTCATAGTTCATTCAGATTGCTGCTTTCTGTCTCCAATACATTCATTGTAGATTTTAGAAGTCAGTACGACATTCCTCAAAGATATGTATCCTCTTGTCATGTTGGATTTTATCAAATGCCTTCTGAAAATCCACAAAACACACATACATTTCCCTTTGCACTTCTATCACATGCTCACATCAGAGCTACAGGGCAAAAATTGCCTCCTTTATGTCTACCCCTGGGTGGAAAACAAACCGACTTCTGCTAATTCTTGTCTTGAGATGTTGATGTTTCTGTGTACCAATGATTTTTAACAAAACTGATTTTCATTGGCACTCACACTACCTGGGTCCTGGCCTTTGGTCTGGGGGGGCTTTCAATTTTAATTTAATTTTAAATGAAGCTTCTTAAACTATTTAAAAACCTTATTTACTTTACATACAACAATAGTTTAGTTATATATTTAAGATTTATAGAAAGAGAACTTCTAAAAACGTTAAAATGTATTACCGACACACAAAACCTTAAATTAGAGTGAATAAATGAAGACTTGGCACACCACTTCTGAAAGGTTGCCCATCCCTGTCTTATTTCAATGTCTACATCTTCCAGTTTTTCAGAATCATCAAAAAGTTCCTTCAACATATTTTGTCCATCTTTCCAGGATACTACTGGTTTTGAGGCACATTCTACCTTTCTTAGTTCTAATACAGCTAATTCCTTTTCTTTACTTCTTTATTTGTTTCATGGTTCTTTTTATGGTATCATGAATCTCTTTGTGGTTATGTCTGATTTTATATTCTTTGATTTCATCACATCTTTGTTCTAGCCATTTTTCTTTTGCCTCTGCTTGCTTTTTTAATTTGTTTGTGTAATCTTCAATATTCCTTCACTTTTCCTATTTTTACATTCTCCTCTTGCATTTATTAAGTTTACAATTTCATGAATCATCCATGGTTTCTTAGCATCAGATCCTTTCTCTCCCAATACTGGCATAGTGGCTGTATGTAGTGCTGTGTTAAACTTTTCCATTTTCCTCTAGAGGGTCTTCATCGTGTATTTGTGGGAGATATCAAAACTTTGGTTTGACTTTTGATTTATATGCTTGTTGTAAATAGACATACATAATGAATGAGCTGCTCACATTCATCGCTTTAGGTACATGTAGATTTATATTTTGTGATTTGAGAAATCAAGATTTGCAAAGGTTTCCATAGTGGCAGTATATTCTCTTATTTGTGTAATCTGACATTTGTGCTTCTGAGAATCACACATCTTCTACAGTAAGCTTTCTTCCTGATATTTGGATCTTGAGACATTTCCATTAGAGCTGGCTGAAAATTTTCTGTCAAAACTGTTCTTAATGAAAAATCAGGTTTTCGGTGCAACACGTTTTTCTCAACAAACTCTCTGCTTTCTGCAGAACACTTCAATATTTTGTCTAAAATATGCCCTAAACATGAAATATTTTGAGTCAAAATGGTGCTGTAGTGCCTCATGGCAGTTGCTTATACTGTTTATGCTCCCATTCTCCTTTATAGGCTGAGTTCTGTGGCTGGACTCTATCTTCCATTATGCACCACAACCAGAGACAGCTATAATGAATTTCTTCCCCTTACTAGGAATAGAGAAAGTGGTGCATCATGGGAGATGGAGTTCAGCCATTGAGCATAAACTCCAGGACTACAACTCCTATGTGGCACTTTAGTGCCATTTTAAATACAAATATTTCAGTTTTCAGTTGAAATATTTTGTGTTTTTATATTTTGCCATAAAATCTGTTTTCCACGTAAAATTTTGACAAAAATAAGTGTTTTGTCCAAATTTCTTCATGAAAAGAATGTTATTTTCTGACCAGTTCTAATTTTCATGGAGTTCGAGTCAGAAATGATATGCTAGAATCACCTATAAAAGTTCAGTGTACAATTTCCCCTGCAAGATGGAGTTTGCAGGGAAGGAAATAGTCTTTCTGCTATATCAGAAAGAAAAAAACATGCAATACTAGCTGTATATTCTTTGGATGTGGTTGGGTAAGACCTGTGTCCTTCTATAATATAAGTGAGACATTTTCAAGCAGTGTATCTTTTAAAATGCATTGCATATCTGTCCCAGAATCACGTCAGTGGTCTTGTTGTGAATCAAGTGAAAACATAATGAATCTCAAGATCAGACATGTCTGTAAAATCAGAATGATTTGCCACCATACAGGTTGCAGATTAATGTCACTGAGTTAATTTAATTCCTTTTCACTTTTTGAATTTACTCGTGTTGCACTCTGAATCTTAAATAAGACCCAGAACAACAACATTCTTGTTTAGCAATAGTGAGTTTCAGGCTTTGACAGTATTTCCCAGAAGCTTTTTCTAATGGCTCTAGTAAGTAATTTCAAGCAACTGAAATAAAACAAAAACATCTTTAAAAAAGAGAAGAGAGGATAGAGGTTCCTTTTTTCCCCACTGGACCTTTGGGTTACTGCCAAATTTACCTCATGGACATTATGGTGCTGAGCAAATTATCTCTACCATTGTGAAAGAGGATTTTGATTAAAACACAAGAATAGCTGATGTAACAGTTTTGTTTCATATTGATGTTTTATTCTGCTCATCACCTGCTTTCTGTTAACATTTTGTATATTTGCATATACAAAATACATAGCCCCAACCCTGTGCCTGGCCCCGGCCCAGCCTTAGCTCCACACCGAGTCGTGGGCCCAGCTACTGGCCCCCACCGCGGCCTGGCTATGGCCCTGCTCCCAGCCCCGCTCCCGTCCCCAGCTTTGGCCCTTGTCTGTGGCTCCATTCCCAGCCTGGGGCCGAGGCTAGGAATGGGGCTGGGAGTGGAGCTGGACGCGGGCCCAGCTGCCAGCCCCCACTGGCAAGGGGGGTTAAGGAGGAGGAATGACTCTGAAAAGTTTGGAGATCACTGGTTTAAAACCTAAATTCAGACATGACACCAAAAGACAAAATATTGTTGCAAGTGCAGTGATCTGGGAGGCTACTGTTCACACTAGAGCAGACAACTGTTGTCATTGCTCTCATGCCTTGCTCTGCACTCTAAAATTCGGAGAAAATCGGCCAGAGCCTTACAAGGATAGACAGAGCAGCAAGAAGTAAGTCCCATGGAGGTGACCGCAAAGGCTTTTACCTCCATTATAAAGCAGGGAGGGCTCAAGGAATTGGGGAGAGTAGAGGAAAGAACATTTCCCAGCCCTTCAACCCATTATTTTGGGTGTGATGCTGGAGCCTGCTGGGAGGGTGTGACCTATACCCGAGGTACAACCTGAAACTGTGGGACTACTGTGGCCCCTTAGCTCTCCAGCCTGAGCTGTCTCTCACGATGCTTTGCTAGTGACAAACAGCAGCAAACCCCTCCAGGTGCTGTAATCACTCGTCAACAACATGCAGGGACACACCCAGCTAAGTTGCACTTTAGACAACCTCTATGTAAGGATAAAACGTTAAAATAAGTTTATTAACTACAGAAAGATAGATTTTAAATGATGATAAATGTTAAGTATAGAGGTCACAGTTGGTTACACAAGAAATAAAAGGTAAAATCGCAGTCTAAATCCTAAAAGTTATACTAAGCAAGATTTGGATCATGCAGTTTTTCTTACTCTGCTAGACGTTGTAAGCAATTCTTAATACACAGGCTGAATGCTCTGTTTAGCCTAGGACCAGTCTCCCGAGTTCAACGTTTTTTTCCTTCCAAATGTTCTTATGGTCTTCAGAATAGGTTGGGGAGGAGAGAGGTAGACTCATGATGCCACTGTCCCTTATTTTATATGCTCAGTTCATGTGTTTGGAAAAATACTGGCTCAAACATGGAGTCAAGCATCAGGTGTCTTGAAGTGCCTTGCTGAGGCAGAGAGTTGAGCAATCCCTATTGCGTGGAACTTGAGCAATTGTCTCTTGTTGAATTGTAAATCTCTTGTTTGCAATTCCCTGTTGGTCAGTGTCTGGGGATGGTCTGTTAATATCGTCTGGGTGTGAGCCACCTCTCTTGTTACCACTAGAGAGCTAGCTGTGGGCATCTCCCAGACTCACAACATATTTCAATAACAATTGTATAGCAAAATCTCATAATTCCATTTACAATAATGATATACATATTTTGACAGAACAATGAGTTTCAGCAAATCATGACTTTTTATTTGATACCTTACAAGGCATTCTTTGTACAAAATATCATAACCATATAATACTGGTGAATACGTGGGTACAGGCTTCTATTTTGAGGTACAGTATGTCACACAGGGTTGTGAACAAAACTAGGCAGGAAAGGTATGGGCTGTAAAGTGCTGGGGAGTGGGTTCAAGACTTAGGGGTGCTGGGAGTGGACCATCCATAAAAGTAATGAAGAGAGGAACTGCTGTGTGGTGAGGGAGTGGAACTACATTGTACCTGGAGAAGTTGTTGGAGAATGCTTGGGAGAATCATAGAATCATAGAATCTCAGGGTTGGAAGGGACCTCAGGAGGTCATCTAGTCCAACCCCCTGCTCAAAGCAGGACCAACCCCAGTAGAGGAGTAGTAGAGGATCAGGGAGGGAAAGGATGTTATCCCTGATGTGAAGGCAGGGAAAAATGTTAGTCTCAGTCAGCAGGAAGAGGGTGACCAGATGTCCCAATTTTATAGGGACAGTCCCGATTTTTGGGTCTTTTTCTGGTATAGGTTCCTGTTATCCCCCACCTACATCCCGATTTTTCACACTTGCTGTCTGGTCACCCTGAGGGGGAGGCTCCTCCATTTTTGTGTGTCGGACCTTCCAATCTTCACGCATGCCAGTGTGTGGCACCAGCAATCAGATTATGACAAATGACCAACAGATGGAACCCCTGTGTTTTACTTGGTGTCCTACCTAACTGACGGATAAAGAGTTTTGGCTATATCAATAAAACTAATTTTAAAGGATGTTTTCTCACTCTGTGAATTGAATCCATTTTAAAAAAAAAGATGGGAAAAGATTGTAGTATGTGCAATTGTAACCCCCACACACCTTCTGGGTGCGGTGTTCTGTCCCATCTAGTGGCACTGAGACACTTAGAGAGAGTTAAATAAGTCTGCTCTGTAGCCTTAGCTAACAGCCAGTTGGCTTTTAGATCATTCAGTAGAGGCTCATGCAGTAAGCTTCAGAGATCCCAGGTTCAATCCTGCCCTCCAACGACCAGCGTCTGTTGGTGTTACACAATCATAAGGTCCCCCCACATCTATTGTCAGCAGAGTTTGAATCCTGGGTCTTCAATCCCCAGCACTATCTCTGCCACTTTATCTAAAAGAGTAATTGTTATCTGCTCAGCCATTAGAGGGGGATTTGATGCACACTTTGCCAGTGGATTAAAAACTGTTTTCTAGACAGCAGTAGACAGTGACTATCAGAAATTCTGGATTCTATACCCAGCTTTGGAATGGGAGGAGAGTCTGGTTAGTTAGAGCAATGCTTAGAGCTAGGATAGCCAAAGAAAAATGATGT
Source organism: Chelydra serpentina (assembly GCA_037349315.1). Classification (NCBI taxonomy): domain Eukaryota; kingdom Metazoa; phylum Chordata; order Testudines; family Chelydridae; genus Chelydra; species Chelydra serpentina. The sequence goes on from JBAIAC010000004.1 coordinate 130,344,215, forward strand.
AGCATAATCAGCTTGAAAGAGAATGTGTCTGAGACTTGGGTCTGGCATGTTAGAGACTTGGGTCCTATTCCAAGTTCTGCCTGGAATGAACTTGTGCCTGCCTCAACCCATTACTTGCAAAATTGAGTGGGTTAATATTTGACTGCCTTCTGTGGGACTGTGTGGTCTTGGTCAGTAATAAAAGGATCTGCTGTGTACAGAAATATAAATGGCAGAGGTGAGACCAGAACTTCTGGATCCCACTTAGTGCACCTGACCCAAGGCTACAAGATTTTTGGGTGGGAATCTCTCTCTCATGTCTGCAGAACGTTGAATGGTTTAGTGGAATGGATAGCCTGATCCAACTTGAATGTGGAATTTTCAGCAAAATCCAGTACATGAGAGGTATAGTGTGTGCAATTATTTTTTATCCTGAGGCGTGCACACAAAAATGGTGATCAGTGGGCTTTTTTTTCAAAGTGTTCAAATATCAGAATGCATAGCCAAAATATCATGCAGTATATATTTCTATCTACACATATTTATTTCAGTCTGTGTCATGATTTTGTAAGTAGTGAGGTTGGCAGTGCTGCAAAACAAAAAAAATTCATAAACAATAAAGGAGGGGGAAAAAAAGAGGTAGGACAAGGGTTAGACTAACATCCTGCAGTTAATCAGCAAGACGTGTACACGTGATGGTTGTGGTTTGATTTTAATTAATTCATGATTTATTCAGTGAATATTTACAGATCTGGGATAGATGAACAGACCTTGGCAGCGTGTCTCACATTTTGAATCACTTTTTTTCAGGACTGAGAACTTGTTTTGCTCTTAAGCAGCCATTTTGTCTGCCAAGTTAACGTTTTCTTGCTTGGCATATTCAGAAGAAAGCCCCGAGGAAAGAATTAATGCTAAGCATCTCCTGAACCATAATGCAGCTGATATACTATGCTGTGTATAAAACATTGAAGGTTTGCTCATTTTCACAATATTCCAAAACTACCAAGCAAGAGTTTGATTTTAGAAATAAAAATAATTTTTTTATTCATGGTACAAACGGCAGCTATAGAATTTTTTGTGGGGATTACTATTTATGAACATTTTATTTGAAAAACAGATTGTTGTTAATAAATTATACCCAACTAACCCTGATCCTGATGATTAAATATGTACCATCTGGCTTTTGGTTTGCTAACCTTTTGATGTCTAAAGATTGTTTTAAATCAGAGGTTACACTTTCTAGAAGAAATGCCTCTCTCCCTGATCCTGTAGTTATATTTATACTATTATACACAATTAGGGTAGTTAATCTTTTAGACAAGGAGATTATTTTTTCTCTTTTGGCCCTGCACGGTTTTGCTTTCAAAGGCTCAGGAGGAGACTCTCTGTGTTGGAAGCAGAGCACAGCTCCATATTCAAAGGTAGGCCTGAAATAAACCTTGGAGATGGACTCTCTTCACAACTAGGGTACCCCAGAGGAGTGCATTGCTACTGCATCTTGTTAAAAACCAGGAGGCTGTGCTGCTGCTGCTGTGTTCGTAAAGATATAGAGTTTTGCCTCCTCCATCAGTTTTGTGTCTTGGTAGTGATTGAAATCAAGCTGCAAAAAGAGCACTTCTGTTACCATCCTTAACAGGACCAAGTGTGATGGGAATTTGTGTTCTTCCATGTGAATACCAACCATTGAAACTTTGTTTAATTTTGTGTGTGTTGCCTGAAAGCATAACATTATGTACAGATAATTCCTTTTACTATTTTACTCAGGAACCTAATCAAGATAAATCTAAAGTTCATTAATTGTTTTGCATGCAAGGAGACTCTGATGTGAACAAGGGCACAGATTTATTTTGAAATCTGTAACCTATAGGTACAATTTGTTTCCTTTGAAAAATTCAGAATATTTCCATTGTATTCGGGAAGCGGTATTAGAATCCCTTTGTAGCTAATGAAATAATTGTAAATTCACATATCAGTAAGTAGTATTAAGTTTTCTAGCAATGTAGTTACAGATTGATGTATTTTAAACTCTTTTCTATAAAGAAAAGAAATATTTCTGTTCCAAAAAGAAATATCAAATACAGAACTGAGTGAATAATTTCTAATGAATATTTTATCTAATGAATTTTGTCTTTCTCTGAGTTACCAGGGACATACCAACCTTTTTTTCAAACGTATTCATTGTTCAAAATTGTTCAAAGGATTTTTTAATTTTTGGGGGGTTTAGCTCTTTGACCTGCAATTCAAAATTCAAACTGTCGCTTGGTTGTAGATCAAATAAATGTGACCTCCGCGCCCCCCCCTGCTTTCTTCATTGGGTGAATACCATTTTTATTATATGGGTTGTGGTGCAAATGCTTATGGGTAGACAAATTTAATGTTTGTGGAAGCTTAGCATTTGCTTTTTGCAGTAAAACAGAAAGTGACTACAAAATGCATACGAACCTGATCATTTGTATAAATATGTTTTTAGCCCTTCTCTAATCTGGTTCAAAACATTTCACTGGTGAAAGTGCAGCCTTAAATAAAAAAGAAACGATTTCTCACAGAAAAAGATTAGCTCTTAAATTAAATGTGTCCTTACTAACTCTTAATATGTTCTTCCTATGGTTTATAAACCATGTATTGAGAGTCACAGCCCTAATTTTCATATTGAACTTGATCATTGAAGCAGCTACCATTTTCTGTAGAGACTCTTCAATACATATAACATATTTATAAATGGTTGGGTTTTTTAGACTATTTTTTAAAATGGGAAATGTTTTCTTACAGGTTACAGTGGTGAAAGTTAGTTTGGAACCTTAGAGCCCAGGGTAAGAATCTATACATCCTGGCCTCCACAATATGGTATGGTGCTTATACTACAGACATTACCGGTAAATCGTATTCCTAGAGGAGAATTTCCTGAAGATAATACTGGGGGCATGATTGTGATTGCTCCACTTCTTGTACTTGGGGCACCGCTAATTCCTTTTAAGCTTAGCTGCTGCTCCTTTGCTGGTCGTTAGCAGTTTGGTTTGAAGAAGGACACTTGTTATTCTGTGAATTAATTTTTTGTTGTTTCTTCCTTTTTTTATTGTTTTCTCCTTTGTCTTCCTCTTTGAGGATCATTAATTAACCCCAATTATGGTAGTACTGTTCTTGCAATTTACTGTCATTTTCCATATAATCACTCTTCCTTGAGGCTTCCAAAACTTTCTTGCACAAGAATAATTTTTCTCTCTCTTAGCCATCATTAATTTGGAAGTTACCATTGCAGGTCTCCAGAGAAACTTTTGCCTATCTATCAGATTTAAATGTAAAAGACATAGTGACGTGTGCAGGATTCATTTATAACCCTCGACAGACTCGTATGAGAAATGACACCCTAGATGTCATTCATTCATCACTGGATGTCTGTGAGCAGTAGTGGGACTTGTGTGAAAATGTTTCAGATGTAAATATCATTTGCTTGGTCCCTGGAAGGAGATTATTTAGCTCACCCTAGATGTCATTACTAATGGCTTGTAACTGGACTTTAAAACCAATCAGTGAGATAATGTTTATGGCACATTAGGCTGTATAGCAGGTCTCAGCCCTGCAGGTAGCCAGGACCTAGTTACGTTTTGTAAAAATATCTCGAACAAATATGCTTTAAGCAGTAGTCAATTATTGGATGGCTACACCCTTTCCCCCCTGACTTTTTCCATGACATTGTATATGTGATTACCCATAGGCAAACTGGTGTGCTGCAATCAATGTTTTGTTTCATTTAGTTTGATTTTAAAGGGTCTGCTAGCTAAGTAATGGAAAAAAATAGATGTCAGACACAGAATGACTTGGTCACATGTTTTCCCATGTAGTATTTGGTACTTGCTTATTTTTAGTATTATTTAATATAATCTCTTACAAAACTGAAGTATATACAGTTAATATCTTAATATGGGTTCTCCTGAAGCATTCATCTGGGGCTTTGCCTTCTCCCCCAGGATTCCTACTTTACCATATTCATTCTTCTGCACTCTGCTTGCTAGTGGGAATGTTTGTGTTCAGGCATGGGAAAGCATGATTTATTATATCTGTTTATTTTAGCTTATAACTTTGCACACTAAAATAAATAAATAAATTGCTGATAATGCATATCCCCTTGCTGTGATCTGGGCACACCATTGTATACAACAAAGATTGTTCTGTCCCTTCTGTTAAGTGGCATTCTGTACCCCGCTGGCATCACTGCCTGTTTCAATGGAGCAAGGGAAAATATTTCTTGAGATCAACGGGTCCTCTTACTGCTGGGGAAAGAAAAATGTTACCTTTATAGAATATTTTTCCACTTTAAAATGATTTTCTTATTAGCTTAAAAATATAGCAAGATATATATTGGGGGAGGGATAGCACAGTGGTTTGAGCATTGGTCTGCTAAACCCAGGGCTGTGAGTTCAATCCTTGAGGGGGCCAGTTAGGGATCTAGGGCAAAAATTCGGGATTGGTCCTGCTTTGAGCAGGGGGTTGGACTAGATGACCTCCTAAGGTCCCTTCCAACCCTGATATTCTATGATTAGCTAAAATTAGCACCACTTCAACCACAGAAGAGAGAACAAATTGAAACGGGACTTGAAACTTAAATGTGAGTAAAAGTGTATCTAAAACAATTGTTTACACCACAATATAAATGTTTTTCCAGACAACACACCATCATGTGTACGTGCTAGTCCAGGCAGCGCGCTCGCTCTCTCTCTCTCTCTCATTTATTTTATAATAGTCTTGGGCAAAGGTAAATGTGTTCTTCAAAACCTACGCCTGTTTGGCCCATCTCCCAGGTCCTTAATGCGAAGCACCAAAGTCTTTTAAACAACAGACTTGTATGTACTTTGAACTGCTTATGCTTAAATGGAGCTCTGTGGCTTTGGTGCATGGATATATTGGCCGTCCTGAATTGATTTAGCTGCCAGCCCAGAGATATTAAATAGAATGGAAATTCTTTGAAAAATAGAAACAGCCAGTAGTCAAAGTGCCTGCTCTCTGCTTACTTGTCATACCAAATAACAAAAATGTTGTGAAGCAGCACAATATTTGCAGTGTGATCAGTAGCGTAGCCCGGCGGGGAGCGGCCGCTCCCCCACTGAGCAGAAGCGGTGCCTTTTTTTGTTCTCGATGCCTTTTGCTCCTATGCTGCAGCCAGAGTGGAGCATTTTTTTTTGCTCCCAGTGCCTTTTTTTGCTCCCGACGCTTTTTGCTCCCGGCGCCTTTTTGTAGCTCCCCTCCCCTTGTGCTCTAAACCTGGCTATGCCACTGAGTGTGATTAGTTGCATCACTTACACAAATTTTGAAAAATAAATACATTTAGATGGCAAACCATGACAAGAAATAATGGGCTTTAAGCAGGAAGAAAGTCACAATTAAGCTGAAACTTAGGGCTAGTCTACACTTACCCGCAGCATCGGAGGCATCGGATCGATCTTCTGGGTTCGATTTATCGCGTCTTGTCTAGACGCGATAAATCGAACCAGGAAGTGCTCCCCCGTCGACGCTTGTAATCCTGCTCGCCACGAGGAGTAAGCGCTGTTGACAGGGGAGCCTGCGTGCCGCCGTGTGGACCAGGGGTAAGTACTTCAAAGTTCGAAATAAGATACTTCGACTTCAGCTACGTTATTCACGTAGCTGAAGTTGCGTATCTTATTTCAAACTTGTGGGCTAGTGTAGACCAGCCCTTAGAGAACTGTGAATACAGTTAAACAATGTAATATGCTCTTAGGAGAGCTAGTGATATCATTGCCATGGAGATGTTCCAAACTGGATTTGACACCTATGTTTGGGGGATAATTTAATCAGTCCTCCATCTAGAGGAATGGACTAGCTATTAATAGCCCTTTAGAACTCTGAATTCTAATGAATCTCTGATTTACTGCATTTGAAGCTGCCATAAAAGTCTACGAGCAGTTCACTATCATACTAACTCATTTTAAACCCCATTGTTTGGTTCCTTCAGTTAGTAAGCAGGAAGAAGTACTGAGGATGGCATGATCTCCTGTAATTTCTAGAAACAGAAATTGAAGACCTGAAACTGCTGCAGATTGTGTTATATCATCATGTTTTATATAATAATTTGGCAGAATAATTGTGACTGGAGTTGGGAGAAATTTTTTGACCAAAACATTTTTAGTGAAAAATGCAGATTTGGGTCCATGGAAACATTTCTCAAATTTGTGACGACTTCACTGAATTGTTTTGGCCTTTTTCTTCTCCCCCATCCTCCACAATATCTGAAAAAAAAAATCAAAATGCTGTGTGTGACAGATATGGCAATGTTCTGGGAGACCTTACTGAATTAAATTTAAGTATCTTTGGGGTTCCATTGTATTAAATTAATAGTTTATGTATTATCGTGGGCTGGTAGTGTGTGTAACCTCTCGAAAGGTGGAGATGTTACTGATGTGACACCTGGGAGTTCAAAGAAATATATTGAAAATGTACCAAGCAAGCATGGATTCCTGGAACCATAAATGTTGCATGGATTTCCTGGGGAATACCTCAGTACAGGTTAATGCAAATTTCCCCCCTCTGGTTATGCAGAAACCCAGCCTCTTGAAGCTACACCCTGAATGGAGGGTGCTTGTCTGCTGATTACTTGTTTTTGGAGACTAGATATCAAAGCCTGAGATGTGTAAAGAAATGGCTGAACTGCCCAGCGTGGGTTCTGGTTCTGAATCCAAAATATTTATGAACTTGTAACCATGGGGAAAACCCAGTTGTGGGTTTTGAAGGACTGACACTTACTAAGAATCCTAGGCTGGAGTTGGGGGTGACCTCTGATAAGCTTTTTAGCATGCATGTAGGTTCTTTCATAGTTTTCGGGATGGTTCAAGGGATATTTGCTTTGTTGTTTTTGAGCCCTCAGGATTCATGTTTTCAAGCTTTTCTCCACAAAACTTTGGACTACAAGTGTACCTTTAAAAAAATGAAGGCTTAGATTCTCAAGTAATGACATGGATCCAGTAGCTGGACTGTAAGAAAAATTCCAAACATTATGAGACTCATGGTAAAGGGGAGGATCCTCAACTTGTATAAATTGTCACAGCTCTGTTAATGAGCTGAGGATCTGCCCCAAAATCACAAACGTGGAGTTTGTCATATCTTTGCTTTCAAGTTAGTTTCTAATGATTTCTACCAAACTCTTATTTTTTTTAACTTTTAGCTTAAGAGGAAGGACAGGAAATGGGATGACTCAGTAGAGTTATCTTATTCTTATGGAAGACATCGTACGTTATGTCCAATGGCAGAAACAGTTGATTTGGGCAGGAGCGTAGCTTCTATTTTGACCAGTGCTGTTTTTGGCAAGTCACTACCTTGAGTAGTTTAAATATAGAGTCTGTGAGGAGTTACAAAGGATCCTGTGGGGGTTAGGCATTTAATTCCCTTAGTTGTCTTTGGAAATACCAGCCAGAACATTTATGAGGCTTGTTCAAAACAACATATTGGGCTAGATTCAGCAAAGCTGGCCCACAGACGTGCAAATTCCAACTTCCTGCACCAGCAATGACTATCGGCAGAATGGGAAATTACCATTGAGCGGAAAAGATGGTTGTAGAGGTTCTGTCAGTGGTGGAGCCCTTTAAAATGCATCAGATTTTCTTCAGAGAGCTGTTGCATCCATGGGCTTTCTAGATGAGCTCGCCACATCTTGTTTTTTGTCCTGCATTGACCATTTTTGGAACAATGTAGATCTCTTACATGCCCTACCTTGCAAATGTCCCCCTAAACCGTATAGTTATAGCTGTTTTGTGCGGCTACAACCCACTCTCCAGTTGATGGTACATCTGGCCCAATATCCATATGAAACAACAACAAGTTGACTGTGACTATGTTAATACAATGCTGTGTAAGAATAATTATGTAGACTAGGCTGATCATAAGTATATCTCTCTGTTATTCCAGTCCATACTCTGTATTTCTCCTTTACAGAGATGCTTGCCAGGTATTGGAGAAGTCTCTGCATCATTCCTTTGTGATAAGTTTCCTCAGAGCAGTTTCTAATATCAAGCACCAAGATGAGAATTTTGATTTCTGTGCAGGTTCCTATAGGTAACTACTTCTGATAAATCGCTAGTGCTTCTAAAGTAATAAGGGTCTCTTCCCTGTTGTATATAGGTGGTGTTTTTGTTAGTCCTCTCTGTTTTAGGTATTTATGTGCCTGTAGTATCTGAGCACCTCACAATCTTTTAATCCCCCCCTATGTCCCTGCGAGGTAGGGAAGAAATATTGTCCCCATTTTACAGATGGTAACTGAGGCAAGGTCACCTTGCTGAAGGTCACACAGGAAGTCTGTGGTGGATCAGAGAATTTGAACCTTGGTCTTCCAAGTCCTAGGCTAGTGCCCGAACCACTAGCCCTTCCTCAAGTTAGCCTGTACAGTGAGAGAGCTAGCTGCTCTTTCCTGCATTTATCCTTTCCAATTCCTTTGTCATTATGAAAGCCTTTTAAAAAATCACCATAGCTTTCCTTCTAAAACTGGGATTAATTTCATGCTTGCCAAGAGGTGACTGTAGCTAGTCTTTGCTATTGAATTTCTCCAGACAAGGTTGATGGTATTTGTTGGTTGTATAGGATTATATGCTTTCCTGATTAAAACCATTAGTTGTCCAGGAGGTCAGAGATAGAGGATGATATCTATATGTTATGGTTATATTTAATATTCTGAAACAGTTAAGTGGTGATCACAGTAGATGAGAGAAGTAACTTTAAATTTATAACTCCTTATTCAGGCAGAATAGAGTTTAACAAAATATGGCACATTGGTTCAACTGTTACTTTATGCAGATCAGATATTGATGTTATGTTGATGCTTGATATCAGGATATTTCCTTTTCATTGCTCCCTTCTGCCCATTAAAATAAAAAAATATTAGAGTAGGTAACTGGTTGAGTTGTTCTGCCAAATAAAAATAAAAAGAAATTTCTGGTTCTTAAAAAAACAAAAAAAAACCCACACAAGATATTTTCTGTGCTTTGAAATATGTTCAGCTAGGGCCATTACAGGTAGAAGATAACATCTTACATCACAGTCAAAATGAACAACTCAAGTATCAAGCTGTCCAATATTTATTTGGTATTCTGTCAGCTCTTTGTGGGACGGGAGAAGCCCCACATACCATACACAAAAATAACATTTATGTTTTAAATCAATTGCACTGGTTTCAATGGACTTCATAGTAGGGTTTCCAACTTTCTAATTCCAGAAAACCGAACATCCTTGCCCTGCCCACTGCCCTGTCTCTTCCCTGAGGCCGTGTCCCTGACTGAGGCCCTGCCCCCACTCACTCCATCCCCCCTCCCTCCGTCGCTTGCTCTCCCTACCCTTTCTCATGTGCTCATTTTCATTGCAAGGCCCATACAGGCATATTTATTGTTTTGACAGATGTATTATGCTAAATTCAGGTTTTATTTGTTACAGGATGCTAGAGCTGGCAGCAAAATAGTCAAAAAGGGTAATTTAAAAAAAAAAGAAATTTCACAAAAGTTGTCATGATTCTTTCCCTCCCTCTTCCCGTTTTTCGTAACCAGATCCATGTTTTTTGTTCACTAAAGTTATTGTAATTTTATGTGTGGAATTAGGACCACACATTATCACTGCTGCAATGTCTCCATTAAAGGCCTACTCCCGAAGCCCAAATCCATAGAGCACAACCACAGAAATGCACACCTGTCCAGATACCTATATAATTAAATTCACACCTACGTGCAGATACACATGTGTATTCATGTGTACATATCTAGCATACACTAACACATTATTTATTATTACAATTGTTTAGTGCCTAGATAACCCAACTAAGATCAGGGCTCCAGGTTGGTAGGTGCTGGACATACACATAAAAAGAGAGAGTCTGCAACAAAGAGTTTATAATGTAGCTAGACAAAGGTGGGGAGAACTGTATGATACATTGGCTCTTCTGAAATTACTAGTCAATGACATTCATTTTTAATAAATAATACATTTCTTTTAGAGTTCCCTTCTCTTTTAAAAACTTGTTATGAATGAATACACACATATTTTATGTCAAAATTTTGTATGTGCAAGCCAGAAAAAGGAATAAAAGTCAAAGTTAGGCGGCAAATTTTATTCACACAGGTATAGACACATACGGCAATACACGCACCTCCCTACACAAAGATACACAATCTCTTACACACATACAGTGGCTACACAGAGACACTTTTTCATACACTTTTCTAGGGGCTACCTAAATCATCCCGCTGGGAAGGGAGGAGGGTGGATGGAGGAGAGAGGATGGGGAGAGAATGCGGTCAAGGACCAGAGCAAGGTGGGGGGTGAGAAGGGGCAGTGAAGGAGAGAGGAGGTGGTGTGGGGGGTATGTGGGGTGGATGGGCATGCAGGGAGAGGCAGAAGGCTACAGGTGTATGAGGATGTGGGGGGCACAGGGGTGTATAGGGACATAATGGGAGGGCAGCAGTGTATGGAGGCGAATGGGGTGTGGTGGGTGAGGGAAATGGGGGTGGTAGCTCTGGCAGGTGAAGAGGATGGGTGGGTGAGTGCTGTAAGGGGTACAGGGTTGAGATGGGCGAGATGGGACGGAAGAGGGATGCAGTGATGGAGGGATGGGGGGTAGGATGGGGAGGGATGCAGTGACAGGGATGGGGGGGACAGGCGTGTTGGGATGCGGAGGGATGCAGTGAGGGGGGATGGGGGTGCAGCCCCATTCCCAGCACTCGGAGATGGGGATACACATACCTTCAACTCCTGGGTGCCGGCGATGGGGCGACAGACCACGGTTTGCAGCAGGGCACGTGCTGCAGCTCCAGCCCAGCCACACGAGGAGCGCAAGGAGAAGAGAGCCGGGCAGCAGCGGGAGAAGCCTGTGCCACGTGACCCCTCAACACCAGGGGTGAAAGTAACTTAAAGGACTTACCGGTACACCAGAGTCCTGAGCAGAGGGCAGGGCCTCAACCGGAAGAGGTGGGGCCTTTAGAGCCCTGCGCCCATTAAATCGAGATGTAAAGGACCCTGGGCTCTGGCTGTGGTAGTGGCGGCTGGGAGCCCCGGGCCCTTTAAATCACTGCCAGAGCTACCAGCTGCAGAGGCGCCTGGGAGCCTCGGGGGTCGGGGGCCATTTAAAGGGCTCGGGGTTCTGGCCACCGCTACCGCAGCGGAACCTTGGGCCCTTTAAATCGCCGCCCGAGCCCCGCTACCAGAGCCCCGGGGTAGCAGCAGCAGCTGGGGGCTCCGGCGGTGAGGGATGCAGTGACGGGGGGATGGGAGTGTAGCCCCATTCCCAGCACTCGGAGATGGGGATACACATACCTTCAACTCCTGCCACAGCAGAGCCCTGGGTCCTCTAAATTGCCGATGGAGCCCCAGGGGTCCCGGCTGTCGCCACAACCCCAGGGCTCGGGCAGCGGGGTTCGGTCGGTAATTTAAAGGGCCTGGGGCTCCAGCTGCCCGGGGAGTACCGGCTTACTTACCTCTGCTCAACAGCCACCTGCTGAGTGCTCGTGAGTGGTGCTAGTTCCTTCCCTGCCCTGCCCTGCCCTGACTTGACCCATCCAATGGGAGCTGTGCCTGTGGACGGGGAAGCATGCGGACCCCCCTCCCCCAGCAGCCCCTAAGGCTAGGAGCCGGATATGCCGGCTGCTTCCAGACCCAGGAGCTGCGTGGGCCGCAGCGCTAGCAAGGAGTCTGCCAGCCCCACTGTGGACATTCGGTGGCCCGGTCAGCAGTGCTGACCAGAGCCATCAGGATTCCTTTTTGATTGGGTGTTCCGGTCCAAAACTGGACACTTGGTCATCCTATTTCACAGCGCAATATGATTCTATGAAGTTTTGACATGGGAACATTGTTTTCTATCCATAAAGAGGAAAACATGTGCTTTCAGTCTGGATTTCAGATTTTAAAAAAATCAGGGGGAAAAACCACTTTTAAATATGAGAGCATAAAGTTAGGCTCATAAATCCATACGTAGGCCACTAAGTAAGTGGTTTGCTTTCAAATGTAGTGAGTATCCAGCAGGTTCCATTGACATGAGCAGGAACTGCTGCTCAGTTCTTTTGAAAATCAGGCCACTTATTCTGGTGATGAATATGGTGATGGATTTCGAAAAAGTTTTTGAAAATCTGAGCTCTGAGAGAGAGAGTGAAGTTCATGAGAGAGTGAAGTTCAGCCATCTGTAACTGATTCACAATTCTGATCCCCCAGCAGACTGGCAGGTTAACTTCTTGTACCTTCCACCATCTGAAATTGGTCCAATAAAAGATATTACCTCACCTTCCTGGTCATGTTAACTCCGTATCTTTAAAGTGATTTAAAGGTGCAGTACATCAAATACAAAATCATAACATTTCCTCTACATCTACATATAACTATGCGTACCACCCGAGAAACCTGCTTTTAACATATCATTTTAAAAGCTTACAGCAAGAAATAAAACAGAGAACAAAAGATACCCCAATAGCAATACTCTAAGACTCTGAATCTGCAAAATTTATGAGTATGACTAATGTATGTCAAATTATCCATGGCGTGAGTCTTTACAGGGTCAGAGTCTTTCACGTCAAAAATACTGGATGAAACCAAAAGAAAAATCCCAATTCAAGCCATAATAATACATATATTACTATAATTTTCATCTTGAAAATGCTTTACCTACATTAGCTAATTTAATCCTTCAATCAGGAGTACTTTGGCAGAGCTCCGATTCTGAGCGTAAATTTTCATTATAAATTTGATAGGAATACAATTGCTCCTTCTGTGCCTTCATCCATGAAAGAAATTAGGGTCACATTCCAATGGAGACTTGATAGAACAGAAATGATACTACTTGACCTTTGGATGCAAAACTCATACAAGAACTCAGTGGAATCTTATCCTACATTTTAGCAAGCTACCCTTTCTCCTTCATCCTTTTTCCACTTCCCCTCTGCCCTCCCTCCCCACCCTCTTTCCCCCCCAAAAAAGAAAGAAAAAGGAAGCAAATTGTGGCAGGTAGAGAACTAAGAATACCTAAGAGCCAGATAATCCTGCCATCCTTATTCACCATTAATATTACCTCACTCCACAAACAATTGTGTGTACATAAGGAAGAAAATTGAAAGCATTTGTGCAACTTTTCTAATCCCTATAAATTACCAGGGAATTTACTTGAAAAGCAGTAACTACCAACAAGGTTTGAACTGAACTAGTGTGTCATATGGGCATCATGCCAGCTTGTCATACTAGGCCATAAAAGGCACTGATGACTTTTACTGTAATTTCCTGGGCTGCCCTGCCATACTGCAGCTATTATGAGAGCAGAGCATTTCTCAGAACACGCATGGCCTTTCTGACTCCCTATCAAGCAAAGTGAGGCGAGTGCGAGTCTGAAATACCTGTTTTCTGGAACCAGTATGTCACCAGCATTAGCTGCAAATTTAATATTCTTGGTGTACCAGAGCGCAAGTGGTAGGATGCAGCTGTTGCCAAATGGGAAGAATTCATGAAGAGTGCAACTTCAGAGTGCAGGTGGCAATGAAGAGAAGATGTTACAGGAAGGAGGTAGCTCAGTGATAGGCAAATAAATAAGGAGACTGAAGAATTGTAATGTAGAGTTAAAAGGAATGAAATGGGGGATTTGATGAAAGCAAGGAGATAAACAAAAATAGATTTAAAAACAAAAAAAGAGGCAGCATAATTTAAGGTTAGTAATTTTTTCCCCATTTTTCTTTGATTAAAAGGAGATGTGAAGGAGATGATGGTGAGATAGGATGCAGAATCTTTGTCAATCATGCTTCAGAATTTGATGACTGTTCTGAGCAGGGAGCAAACCAGCACCTTTGCCCCCAATAATTTGAACACAGACTACCTGTTTTTGTTGTTATGGCCAGATGACCATAGTTTAAAAAACCCCACAATTTCTTGCTTGTTGTCTTGGAATGTAAACTCTCTGGGCAGAGACTGTGATTTCCTAACTGTGTGGAAGTGCTACTTAATATAAATAATAATTTAATGGTTGAGAACCGTAGAATTATATATGTGGAAGGCAAGAAGAACTCCATGTTTGCCAAGCCTGTTAGTTATTTTTTATGTCTGGTTAAATCTAGTTATCCCAACCCACGAAGGATGACCTAATATAAAAACCAGTATAGAAGGAATAATTTGAAAAATCATCTTGCAGTGACCAAACGCTTAACATTACAATATAGTCTTCTTTAAAGGGCTACAGAATCTGGGTAGTTCAGTATATTTAGTTTCTACAGTTTTTATGCAAATTACTATCAGGGAGCTTTAGAAATTAATGTGTGTGTCACATAGATTACTAATAAAGGGGAGAAAGCACAATTATTTTTAGCCCAGTATTGACAATAGTATCTGGTTTTATTTCTAAGAGTCTTAATGTCCAGTAAGTTAGTTGTGTAAAATGCAAATAGAACATACAATAATGCACATGTTCATGTCACACATGAACAGTACCAGTAAATAATTTAGATTGTTATTCAAAAATCTTCCTAATTGAGTTATCATACAGATATAATAGAATTTTTCCCCTTTATTAGAAATCCATGGGGGACACACATTATAATTTCTATTTCTATTTTTACACAGAATGTATATACAAGTATACATATAATGAATAATTGTAAAAAGTGGAATAATTGCAGGCATGATAATACATGCCAGTGAAATGTAAGAGAGCCTTGTAATAAAACCTCATTGAGGATGCAGAGAGTATGTTTCAGCATTAGGCATTCTCCTCATGTTTCACATAAATGCATCCTGTTCTCATGAGAGGCTGAGCAGTGCATTTGCACCGGCTCATTCAAACTGAATGTTGGTAAAAGAAGAATCTTGAGCAAACAGAGAACAGCCTGGCATTTTTTTTAAGACCGAAGAAAGGTTAAGCTGTCTGCTGCTCATACTGCTGATTGTTGGATACTTTATCTGCTGGCCTCTATGTATACTGAATTTGTACTTCAAAAAATCATTGGCAAGATTTTGGATTGCTGCACAGCACTGGGCTGGATGAAATTAAACCAAGACTGTTTTACAATAAAGTTAGATCTTCATATTTTTTTTCACTTGTTGTTGCATCCCTGAGATTGGATAGATAGCTTTTTTCTGGGAGGAAAAAAAAAAGAAGATATGCCTTTCCAGGTTTTTACGTTCATCTTTTGGGGTTTTTTTTACTAAATTATTATAGCACTGCAGCTGGAGCTGGAAAAAAAAGATTATAATTCCATGCATTTGGCATTTCCTAGACCAAGCAATTTTAAAAAGGGGGGGGCTCTGCAGCTGATATGATTGTTTCTATCACTTCGTATTTATAACAGCTTAAAAACCAATGTACAGAGCAGTGAACCTGAACTTGAACATTTTCTCCATACTGCATTGAGTGATTACATGGAGTCAGATACCCCTTTTGGATGAGGTACAGGCATCATCTTGCATCTCTGTGGGATATTTTAAGAAGAACACTAACTGATCACAGTAAGGAAAAGGTAAGACTGCAGATGCATACAAGGTTATTTCTATTTTGTCCAATATTTTTCTATAGTTTTTCCAAAGAGAAGAGTTAGAGTGCTAAGACATTTATATAGTCTTGTAAACTAATGGTCTTTTTTTCAAGTTGAAGGGAAGAAATTTCTTCTCCTTTGAAAGTGCCTCTACCTTTGTATCTAGCTATCAGTTATGCATTGCTACCCAATACATTTTTTTCTTAATATTTAAGAAAGTACATAACACATACGTTGTAAGGGCTATTAAAGTCTGAGACTCAAAGGCTTCTTTTATAGGACTGTCATGCTGAGAATCTTTTTTTTTTTTCTCTTCATGATGCAGAGGTGAGGGCATGGACGTAGTTTGAGGGGCAGGGGAGGCGTTGTCGTCTCATATGGCAAGTCTCGGGCAGGCACAGAATTTGCCCCCCCCCCCCACGCAGCCCTATTTGCCTGACTGGAGCTCTCCCCCCACCTCGCCTCCTAAACTACACCTATGGGTGGGTGTGAAAGGTTTTGCAGGGATACAAATCCAAAGAAACTTTTGATGTGGCTCTGTGTGATGCAAGTGGTGTTCACGTGCTAGGTGAATGTAATCTGCAATACTTTCTGTGGGGGGGGGGGGGGAATGTCAGTTTAAATGAAGTTCTTGAGTTAAAGAAACCTGACTTACTTCACAAATGCAAATTCTGCTTTGTAACTGGCACGTCATGCTATCTTTGGTTAGTATTCATGGAAAAAATAAGTGTATAGCAGTTGTGTAACCACTAGCATCTCATGGCTGCTTTGGCATGTCTCTTTACACACTCTTTGGATCCGAGTTCTGCATAGGTGTAAGCTGAGCTCACATGCATAATAAATGTCTTTCTCGATTGGTTGGACTCATTTAAAAGCTTTACAACAATAGCATTGTAGGTAATAAAATGTTCCATGCATGCTACCTCGGGGAATTGAAATGCAGTAATATTGTCAGATGAACGATATAAATCAAATGGTCCTAATACCATTTTTATCACTTATCATAAACTGCGCACTAATGAATGTTCATAACAATTGACATTTCTATACAGAGTGGTAATTTTGCGTTTATGTGTGGGTATGTCTGGGGGGTTGGGGGATTATTTGCACAGTGTTGGAACTACAGCAATGGCACTGGACACTAGAATGACGTGAATCACAAGATCTAGCATAATAAAGCATGCTGTGCAAATAAAAAATAAATGCTCTCTCAATGTGCCCTGCGTGTCCTTCTAATGGGCTTTCAGAATGGATGATTTTCCTAGCTGTATTTTTACACCAAAGTATTATGTGCACATCATTGTTATTCAATCATATGTGGAATTGTTAGTGTAGTCTACTGTTTTTTGTGCTGTAGGTTATTATGAAGGAGCTGCATGATCTCTCAGATTCCAGTAAATGCCCCGTGTAAGAGAAGGGAACAAATAGTCTGGCAATATAACTACAGTCCAAGGGATTTTCCTAGTGCCTTCATCATGTGTCCAGGACTCTGGGGTGAAATATTATTTTTTTCTTGGTGCTGGAGGCTGGCAGACAACTCTTTCGTTGTGCCTGTGGTAATGCAAGAAAAAGGAATAACACACCTTTAAATTTTACCACCTCTCTCAGAATTGCTGAGATAAGGGACTAACCTTCATGTGGGATGGACAACCATTTCAAATCTGATGGACAATTCAATTAGATTTTGATGTTATCAAATGATATATTTTCACCTATTTTTCTGTTTTTAATTGCTTTTTCAGAGACGCCCATCATCTCCATTTTCTCTTGGGATTATCTGAAAGAAGGCAGGGTAAAATCAAAACATTGTTAGTGAACATTTAACAAGTGTATGTGACAAGAGTTAGTTTCTGGCTTTTCTGAAATCTCAAGATTCATGTTTTATGCACTTTAGAGCTGCATATTGTTCATCATGATAGGAGGGTGCTTGAAGGAGTCTTCTTGCTTACTTTGCTAAGATGGGGGAGTCAACCCATTTCGCTGAATACCACCCACTATCAGAACTAAGCTAGCCATAGTGCTCTTATGCACCGAGGCCTCTGATTCAGTAACAAACCAATAATAACCTGTCAACCAATACATTTACATATTTTGACCTTCTCTCCTTTGTGTGGATTAAAGAACAGCTCTTAGCCAGTTCTCAATTTGGAATCAATATTATATGTTTAGGTTTTAATTTTCTTGGTCAACCTCTCCCAGTACATTTTAATGTACCTACTACAGAGTGACAAACAGATGGCCCCTTTGGGCATCTTGTCTATCAGTGTGAGTGCGGTGGAAATGATGTCCATAGTTTTCAGAACTGGGAAAGCAGATTGTTAGCTAATGTGGTCCCAGTTTCTATAGCAGATATAGAAAGCCGGGAAGGTGTCTGATGTACTAGGATTGGAGGTTTTGGAAATGGAGATACCAGTTAAAACCTGCCTATTGACCCCTGCTAGAGAGGAATTAAATTGATTCCTCAAGACAAGTAAAAATCAGAGCTCAGATTTTTTGGGGGGGGACTCATCCCTGTATTTGGAAAAAAACAAAAACAAAAACTTTGTCACTGCTGTCCATGAAGTTCTTCTTCTGTGGAAATACTTAGTCTTATTTAGCCTTAAGTCAGGGGTTCCCAAACTCGGTTCATGGCTTGTTCAGTGTAAGCCCTTGGCGGGGCGTGAGACACTTTGTTTACCTGTGCGTCCGCAGGTACGGCTGCTCGCAGCTCCCAGTGGCCACGGTTCGCTGTTCCTGGCCAATGGGAGCTGCAGGAAGTGGCACTGGCCTGGCCACCACTTCCTGCAGCTCTCATTGGCTGGGAACGGCGAACTGCAGCCGCTGGGAGCGGCCGTACCTGCGGACGCTCAGGTAAACAAAGCCTGCCAGGGGCTTACACTGAACAATCTGCAAACCAAGTTTCGGAACCCCTGTTCTGATGGTTAATTACTCTCACTGTTAGACTAGAAACCAGGAGAAAATGTTTAAGGGCATGTGAATAGTGTGAGAAGGAGTGCTGTGATGGTCTACAGGGAGGCAGATGATTAGAACACCTAATTTATGATCAAATAAAAGTCCTCTTTGTTTATTGCAGACATTTTTGTGTATAAAAACATAGGATGATAACTTCATAGACACAAAGGGCAGTTAGGTCTTCAGCTCCCACTGACTTTCAAAGGGAGTTGGTTGTCTCATTGCTATTTATGCCTTTGAAAATCTTCCTCATATCTTACTGAAATATTTTTTTTCAGTTTTCAAGACTTTCTTCTCCTCTATGTTTAAGATTACAAAGAATGTAAATGTCAAAGTTCCATAATTAGTTTTATCTTTGGGCTTGGAGAAGAAAATCACATTATTAGTTGAAAGGCCATAAACAAAACGAGAGAGAGAGTGTGTGTGTGTGTGTGTGTGTGTGTGTCTGTGTTTGTTTAAAATGAACCTGTAAAGGAAGAAGTTGTCAGTTTGCAAAGAAGGGCTGGATGAATTCAGTAAGTGTGTTGATAGACCTGCACCAATATTTAATAATTTCTCATTTGATTACACTGTATAGGATTCTGTAGTTCTCTATTATGTGAGGAATGAGTTCTAGAGACAATCTCTGGAACTGACTATATTATATTATATTTAATAAACAGAAAAAAAGAGTATGTTAGAGATACAATATCCAATACCAACTACAAATAAACTTCTAGCAGATTGTCACCACCTGATGTACAATTTTAATAGGGAGATAGAAATAGAATAAATTATAGCAAGATTTGTATGGCTCTTGTTTCTTCAAAGAGGAAGCAATTCTTGCTTCAGAAGAAGTGTTCCTTACAGAAGTTTGTTGCTCTCCATGGTGCCATGAAACATTTTGCATGCTTATATATGTTTGAGCATTCTTCATTTTTGTAAATATTTGTGCTGTTATAGTTGATAGAATGAATGCAGTATTGTCAAGCCCCAAAACATCACGAGATTGCCTTAAAAATCATGAACTTTTAAAAACTAGTACAATTTGTGTATTTGACTTTTTTATTATTATTCTTTAGGATTCATGTTTTCAAGTTTTCCCCCCCAGCAATAACAAGGGGTTACTTACTTACTTTTTTTAGATGCAAGATAAGAGTCTCACATAATCCCATGATTCCAGGAGCTGGGGCTTTAAGAAAAACCCTAAGTATCATGAGATTGGAGATAAAATGTTGAGAGTTGGTCACCCCTGCACACGATTACAGAAAATGAGCACGAAGAGGTTACAAGCATACTTGAAACCCATTTAAGAGTGATTATTTCCATGGACCATCCTCTATATAAACTAGAATAAAACCTTATACAAGAATAGAAACATTTTCCCATGGGACAAATTAGGTTGAAAAAGGTTTGGCGGTTTGAAAAAACTGCACAAATAGCAGGTTTCCCATATCTATTGCAGAAAAGGAGTTCTAAACAAGCTGAACTATTTTGATCTCAGAAGGTACATTTTTAAACATTTTACTGCTAACAAAGGTTTATAGGGACAACATTGTTTTGAAAAGTTGTTACCGAGAGCATTAAGGCTCAAGGTTTTATATCAGCGGCCTACAGAATACTAATGAATCTAATGCAAAGGAACTTCATAAGCACCTTCACCCTTGGGAATAAAGATTAAAACATACAATTTAGCCAAACATAGTGATCTAAAGCTATACAAATTATACACTGTTTTTTCCAGAAATAACATGCTTATACAAAGCCAGATCTTTATTATCTTTTGGAGCTTTAGTTCTCTAGGATTTTATGACAGAATATAAAAAAGAGAGGGAAGCATTTGTAATAAATGTGAATTACAAGACGCTCGCTATTTTCATGTAATACGGTCATGTAAAGTAATACAGCTGTTTCAGCACGACATGATGCAACACAATAAAGGACGTGTTGGAAAGTGTTGTTCCTGTAATATCCCAGTGATGTACCCTTGGCATTAATGACATTAAGACTTCATGAAATAGTTATTAGAGCTCCTTTGCTCTTAATGCTGGCTAAAAAAGCTATGTTGGCTTGGGTTAATGCAGTGGGACCAAAATGGAGCATGTGATTTAACCTGATCAGAGTCCCCATCGCAATGGAGCAAGACTCAGTAGGAAGAGAGCTCAGACAAGTGGGCAAGGAAATGGGAAATCACCACCATTTTTTTCAAAATAAATAACAGACTTATCTCTGCTATATGGCTTTGTATCTGTTTGATATAATTCTAAATATGTATGTTTAGACATGTTACTGAATGAAAACAAATTTGAATATTAGCCAGAAACACCTCAATAATCACACCCTGCTCTACCAGTGTTGATGGCTCAACCATAATTTATCAAGTCTGACTTGAAATCCCAGGTTCAGTTTGCAGACCTGGCATTTAGGTGTGTGTGGGGGGGGGGGACACATTGAAATTAAACCAAGGTTCCAATCTTGAAAACTGGTTCCCGTGATCCTTGTTGAGCCCCATTGATTTCACAATTGAGCATTTTAACTTCTTTTTTTAACATGGTTATCTTCGGAGATATCATAAGCAAGCCATTCTTGGCCATATGCATAGGGGGGTACAAAAGCTTGGCCATTATGCGTGGGGGGGCAGCTAACGTTTTGTCTGGTGTGAACCTGTGAGCTAATCTTACACAACAGATCTCAAAGCCCTTGGCCTAGATAGGAGGTGTGGTTAAAGCTGTTGCACTCTAGCTATCTCTGGGCACTGGAACATCTTACTGAAGGTGTGTGAACTTCATGCATCTTAGAACAGACTTGAAGCTGCTTTAAAATGCACAAGGATTGAGGGAATGCTAAGGAAGGGGTGAAGTAACATTTACCGATTCTCTCTTAGATCCTCCACTAAACATACCTTTGCTAGATGTTGTGATATAGGGGTATCTTTGTTTATTTTTGCTAGTTGCTTCCTTATGTGGAATGTTTTGGGTTAGAAATGTTGTATAGAGTTGACATGAGATTATGAGAAATAAAATGGCATCCCCAAGAATGTCTTCATACTTTGCCTCCAGATACCATTTTCCAAAGATGGAGATTCCACACTTTTTCTGTGGCTGTTGGAGGTTTTTCCCGAAAAGAAACTTAAGTTCATTGCTATAGAAAGCAGTGCAATCCATTAATTGTTATAGAAAAATTAATAAACGCTCACCCTAAGCAGAGACAAAAGGAATAAACAAACAGATGCAAGATGAAAGAAAGATCAAAGGTATCTTGTAGACTGTGAAGCTAGTAATGAGCTAGCTATGTGTTTAAAAAAAAAGTTGAGCACTACTTCAATTGAAAACATGGTTTTTGTTTGGTGTGTGGTGGTTGTTTGTTTATTATTAAAATGACATTGTACTGGGACTGTACGGGACACAAATATAAGTTGTTCATGCCCCAGTGAGTTTACAGTCTAATGTATTCACTATACTGTTTGCTAGCATCTTAATCTGAGGGAATAGTAAAATAGTTGGTTTTTTTCATGATTTGTATAATCATTTTTGGATTAGAATAGGGATTACTGGATATACCAGTGAAATTGTCCTGCCCTGGAGAGTTTATAAAATCTCAAAGCATTGATATAGACACTCCCACCTTTTCATGTTTCTCTGAATGTATAAATATCTGCTTACTGTATGTTCCATTCCATGCATCCGATGAAGTGGGTTCTTAACCCACAAAAGCTTATGCTGAAATAAATTTGTTAGTCTCTAAAGTGCCACAGGTGTTTTTCCTGTTTTCTTTTTGCTGACACAGACTAACACGGCTACTACACTGAAACCTTGGTTAGAGTAGTCATTTGTGTATGAAAATGGTGCCATCAATAGTTCATACAAAGTCTAGGATACCCAGCTGTTTTCAGAATTGCAATTGGATTTCTTAACTTTTACCCAGACAGCCACCAAGGTTGGGCAAGACCTTGTCTTAATTTCTCATCCAAAGGATGGAATGAGGCTGAGATGATGGTATTGCTATAAAAACAACTGTTAATCATTGTGTTCTGTGCTGCACTCCAAGGACTCTGTGACAGATTAAATTACAGATGATAATAATAATGGATCTCTGTAAAAGGAGTGGGGGACTTCTCGACATGCTGGAGCTGAGAGATGACAAAGAGGGTGAATATAAAACAAGGAAACAAGGCAGTGAATCAAAAGAAAGTTCCTCTTCAGAGACTGATAGGTTGGCTAGTGGAAGCCCTTATGACTCTCAGCTATAATCTATATATTGCATGCATTTAGTTTGTCTGTTGGCATGTTTACATTACAAAAGCTTTTGGGTTTCTTTCATTTATAAATTATACATTTACAAATGATGATTCTAACAAACTAAAACCAGCTTCTTTAAAAAGGTGTTAATTATCGGGCATGATCTTTCTGACGCAATGAATGGGATCTAGTTTTGGCTTTTCTGATGTCTGAATATTAAACTGTGAACAAAACTCTTGTGTGGAACGAAGTCATTTGTTATATTGATTAGGTGTAACTCACAGCCATCTAGCAGAGCTAAAGTGCAGTTGTTGTTCACATCTCAGTGCTCATATTTCATTCCTGTTCTGAGCCAAAGTGCTGAACCATGACAAATCTACAATGCAGAATGTTTCTTTATAAAGAATGAGCACAGTGATTTTGCAAACTGGAATAGAGTTTATTTAACAAAGTGCTGGGAAAAACATCAAGTTCACCAGCCAAGCACCCATCCCACTACAGGGTGTTATTTCCAGGGCTAGACAAAGCTTGATTTCAGTTTGCCACGTCAGAAGCTTGAAATTTACTGCATATTAGAGTTGGGGTATTGACGTATTAAGCTGAACAAGCATCTGTTGTCATACGTGTGGGGCAATAACCAGCAATAATTGGAGTTGTGCATCTGCAAATGTGATGCATAATGTAGACGTTTTCAAAGCTGTAGTGACAAACATCTAGTCAAGATAATTAGCCACTGGAGGCTTCATTGGGAAGAAACAGGAATGCACCAATAGAGTATAGTTACAGCTTGCATTTTCTGAAGCATTTACAGAATGTGGGGCTGAAACTGAGATCTGAAATTGGCGTCTAATTGGAGTCTTATCATTACTTGCTGCTGAGAAAGAGAATGTAATAGGGGAATTGCTGAAGGATGCGGTAGGGTGGATTTCCACTAGTTGTAGTAGCTCAGTCTGTCATGGATATTGTAAGGCATCTATTTGCCAGCTACTGTTCATTAAGCAATTTTAAGTGGTATTTTGAAACATTAGCAGTAGTTCAGTTGTTGTTGGAAAGGAGAATTTTTTTTTCTGTGTTCTAATATATCAGAAGAAATAGCTTCTAGAAAGAGGAAACAAATTAGATGTTTTGAGAGGAGGGATCCGTTTTCAATTCAGGAAAAAGGAGATTGTAAAGTGAAATATGAAGAAGAAGGTTCCCCCACTGTGTCCCATATTGTAACCAGTTTTTATACCTCTCCTTCAATCTGTAAAAACAACTACGGGTTGTATTTGGTCCATTCTTTTGAATTTCTCTTTAGATCTTAATAAATAAATATTAATTCTGATTGGTACTTAGTTTGGTTTGGTTTTACATGTTGTTCATTACAAAACAGAGCACAGGAAGTGCAACCACTTATGTTTTAAGGGAATAAAGAACAATTCTTTGAGAAGATATGGGGGGACAGCATATTTTAAGATACAACATGCAATATTTTGTTTATGGTATAAAATCGTACCTTTAGATCACAGGATATTAGCCTTTGCATAACATTTGCTTGAAAGCTGAGGCAAACATTGTCAAGCCCAAAGTTAAGCTCCTAAACCTGTGATTAGTCTCCCAAATAAAAATAGCCTGACTATCATAGATGCTGATAGTCCCACAGGGCTGATTGAAAATGGTTAATCCCCCTGAATATCGTGCTGCTTTTATTTAAGAACCTAAATATAGGTTTAGGCACCAGGTTTGAAAAGTTTGGCCATAATTTTTATGTAGACAGATGCTTCCAGGTAGCTCCTTACTGGATGTGAGTCATGGGACATTAGGCACAAAATAAGACATAGAATCTCAGTGTTGGAAGGGACCTCAGGGGATCATCTAGTCCAACCCCCTGCTCAAAGCAGGACCAACCCCAATTAAATCATCCCAGCCAGGGCTTTGTCAAGCCTGACCTTAAAAACCTCTAAGGAAGGAGATTCTACCACCTCCCTAGGTAACCCATTCCAGTGCTTCACCACCCTACTTGTGAAAAAGTTTTTCTTAATATCCAACCTAAACCTCCCCCTCTGCAACTTGAGACCATTACTCCTTGTTCTGTCATCTTCTACCACTGAGAACAGTCTAGATCCATCCTCTTTGGAACCCCCTTTTAGGTAGTTGAAAGCAGCTATCAAATCCCCCCTCATTCTTCTCTTCTGCAGGCTAAACAATCCCAGTTCCCTCAGCCTCTCCTCATAAGTCATGTGCTCCAGCCCCCTAATCATTTTTGTTGCCCTCTGCTGGACTCTTTCCAATTTTTCCACATCCTTCTTGTAGTGTGGGGCCCAAAACTGGACACAGTACTCCAGATGAGGCCTCACCAGTGCCGAATAGAGGGGAATGATCACATCCCTCGATCTGCTGGAAATGCCCCTATTTGTACAACCCAAAATGCCGTTAGCCTTCTTGGCAACAAGGGCATACTGTTGACTCGTATTCATCTTTTTGTCCACTGTAACCCCTAGGTCCTTTTCTGCAGAACTGCTGCCCAGCCATTCGGTCCCTAGTCTGTAGCAGTGCATGGGATTCTTCCATCCTAAGAGCAGGACTCTGCACTTGTCCTTGTTGAACCTCATCATATTTCTTTTGGCCCAATCCTCTAATTTGTCTAGGTCCCTCTGTATCCTATCCCTACCCTCCAGCGTATCAACCACTCCTCCCAGTTTAGTCTGCAAACTTGGTAAGGGTGCAGTCCACACCATCCTCCAGATCATTAATGAAGATATTGAACAAAACCGGCCCCAGCACCGACCCTTGGGGCACTCCACTTGATATCGGCTGCCAACTAGATATGAAGCCATTGATCACTACCTGTTGAGCACGACCATCTAGCCAGTTTTCTATCCACCTTACCATCCATTCATCCAGCCCATACAACTTTAACTTGCTGGCAAGAATACTGTGGGAGACTGTATCAAAAGCTTTGCTAAAATCAAGAAATAGCACATCCACTGCTTTCCCCTCATCCACAGAGCCAGTTATCTCATCATAGAAGGCAATTAGGTTAGTCAGGCATGACTTGCCCTTGGTGAATCTATGCTGACTGTTTCTGATCACTTTCCTCTTATTTAAGTGGTTCAGAATTGATTCCTTGAGGACCTGTTCCATGATTTTTCCAGGGACTGAAGTGAGACTGACTGGCCTGTAGTTCCCCAGATCTTCCTTCTTCCCTTTTTTAAAGATGGGCACTACATTAGCTTTTTTCCAGTCATCCAAGACCTCCCCCGATTGCCATGATTTTTCAATAATCATAGAATCATAGAATCTCAGGGTTGGAAGGGACCTCAGGAGGTCATCTAGTCCAACCCCTTGCTCAAAGCAGGACCAACCCCAACTAAATCATCCCAGCCAGGGCTTTGTCAAGCCTGACCTTAAAAACCTCTAAGGAGGGAGATAATGGCCAATGGCTCTGCAATCACATCGGCCAACTCCTTTAGCACCCTCGGATGCAGTGCATCCGGCCCCATGGACTTGTGCTCGTCCAGCTTTTCTAAATAGTCCCGAACTACTTCTTTCTCCACAGAGGGCTGGTCACCTCTTCCCATTATCGTGCTGCGGAGTGCAGCTGTCTGGGAGCTGACCTTGTCTGTGAAGACAGAGGCAAAAAAAGCATTGAGTACACTAGCTTTCTCCACATCCTCTTTCACTAGGTTTCCTCCCTCATTCAGCAAGGGGGCCCACACTTTCCTTGACTTTCTTCTTGTTGCTAACATAGCTGAAGAAACCCTTCTTGTTACTCCTGAAGTATGTCCCTTGAAGTATGCGATGAATGGTCACCATGAGCCAAAGCTGAGATATTTAGCATAACTATGATTCTTCTTCTGCATTTAATTTCTTTTAGAGCCTCATTAGGTTTTGGGAGCTGGCAAAACTGGTATGAACAAACGATATTTAAAAACTTCCTCCTCCTAAGTGCTGCTATAATAAGCATAGGATTCACCAATCTCTGTGCTAACTATATATTTTTCTTTTTATAAGCTCTTTCCAGAGGAGCAGTATGCAATCAAGGGCTAGTTCACATGGTTTATTTCTGGTTTTAGGTAGTGAATATTTGGATGTTTGTAAGGGGATAAGGAAAAAACTGGGAAAGAGAAAAATGGGGCTAAACCAGGCAATTCTGAAAAATGTGTGTAAAACAATTTTAAAGCTGCTTCTAGATCATTCTAAGTTGTGTGACCTGGTTGCCATTGGTTTTTCTAACCTTTTTTTAAAGATTTTGTATTTTTACAAGTATTAACTATTTAAAACCATGTCTCCCTAAGAATACAGTATATGTTAGGCACAAACAGCTTTCTTTAATATAATCTATGGCATCTTGTTCTTCCTTTTTCAACAAACAAAAGTACCACATCAGTTACATGGAAAATTCTATTGTCCATTCATATTTTAATTTTGTGCATCAGAAATTATCCTGAATCAATATTCAGGATGTGAGCACCTTGAGTTTTGGGGAAATTTGGATCTTGAACCAAACTTTCCAGCTCAGAACCATTTCTACTTTTTAATCTCCAGACGTTATATGAGGATATGTATGCACTTGTAAAACAGGGCTGTATGTAGTTCAGTGGACACAAGCAGGGTGACATTTTTCTTTCTTTTACATATCTGACAAGGACAGCTGCTTTCCCCTCATGAAGCTTGTTTTTTTGCGTGTGTGTGTAAGCAGTAAAGTAGTAAATATGTGCAGGTGGGAAACAGAATATAGAGAAGAAACTGGTGCTGTGCTATTGAAAAATGCTTCCTGATCAAACCATGGGATGCAGCAGAAGAGTTCAGGTTGTTAGGATTACTTCCAGAGATACCACAAAAGCAATATAACGATATCCCGTGCTAATGCAGAGACTCATGTCATATCCAGCCTATCTGATCCCTCTCCTTCCAGAGTTGATCTGCAGACATTGGTAACAAAATGTAAACTTTTTCTCCTGTTACCATTGTAAGTCAACTCAGCTAAGACAGAGTGAGCTGAATTCTACTCTTCCTTGCACATCATCTACAGAATATACTTCGTGGAATGTTTTAGTATATTTACCAGCTACACCTTTAGTAAGGTCCTTTTTCTTGTACCTTTTCAAACCCACTGATGGGACTGGAGTTACACTAGAGTTACTGAGGGTGTAACCTGGACTTCAGAACTTTTTTTTTTTGCGGCGGGGGGGCGGGGGGCTCATAGTGAAGCATGATAATACAAGATTTTGGCTCGATTCTGAGCTCTCAATTGAGATTAGAGGGCTGGCAGTGAGGAAAAAACCTCTTTATTTGTAATTTAGCACATTTGATCTGGAAATAATTGAGAGACAGCAAGAAATATGGTGCCCCACAATCACATTTTGCAGTTTCAGGATGGAACTGTACTTCAAAGTTTGTCATTTAAAAGACTCCAAAAAGTGCCTGCTTTTCTGATTTTTTTAAAAACCAATTCATTTTGGAATATCAGGGGACAAAATATCATTTTGTTTTCTTTTATTCTAAAATGTTTTTGTGAAAAATATTAGAATTTTTATGGTTGTGGCACTTGCTACAAGATTATTTTAAGTTTTGAAAGTCTGTTTACTATATGTATATTTCTTGATTGCAATTAATTTCTCATTTTCAGTTTTATGATCTTTATTCATGTATTTAAAATAAAATATTAACACAACTGATTTCTGAAGCCTATAAACACTCTTTGAAAACAGATGGACCAGTTCTATGAAACTGAATTGGAAAATAGAAGGAAAAAGCCGCAGCTGTATCATAGGTTAGAAGTAAAAAAGGCCTGAGCTATACTAGATAGTTGGAATTAGCCTCTCATGTCATGGAATAAATTTAGAAGCTGTTGGAAATGGTTTTTAAACATTGATGTCCTGATTCTCAGAAGTACTGAGCACCCAGAAATCCCACTGATGAGAGGAACTGCAGGTTCCTCACATCTCTGAAAATCTGATCATGAAGATGTCCTGCAATTTAAGTAATTTAAAAAAAATTGTCATGTGCAGTGTGGGGTTTTTGTTGTTCTGTTCATGCTGCTTTATCATGTATTTTAAAAAAGAATTATTGGAGGACCTCTTGGGGGAGAGTAAATGTGACCATTTGGCGTCTGTCTGTCTGTCTGTCTGTCTCTCTCTCTCTCTTTCTCGTTTTCTCTCTCTCGCTCACGCACTGCCCTCGCACACCTACAGTAGAGCTCCAAGACTACCACCATTACAGTATATGGCCAGGAAGGAGTATCTCTTCCCATAAAATAGCATGTTAAGCATTTATTCAGCTAGGAGCCAAAACGCAAACTTTTATCTAATTTCTTGGAGTGATGAGATCAGAATCGGGCTCTTAAAGAGAGCTCCTTAATCTCTACAGCTAGCATATGATTGAGTATAGTCAGAATATTTTTTAACTAACCTTAAGGACCGTTGATGTCAAAGAGAGTTGTGTGTGCAGATTGGGGTCAGCAGAAGGTCCTAAAATTTAATGTAATAGGTAAATTGCTGCGGTCTGCACTTGTAAAGTTCCTGATATCAAAAGATTATAAAGTAAAGTTATAGGGCACTAAAGAAATGTTTGGTAAGGGAAAATATCCACAAAAACTAGTATTCTTTCTTGATATATACTTGGAAAAATATGACTTGGGATACTTGTTAGCTGCTTTAAACACTGGTTTTAATAGAGAAATAATAGAGCTGGTATTTCTTTGTGTCAGGCAGGCAGTAGCCAATGCAGCTCTCTTGGTACAGTATTTAATAGAAGCCATGTATTTAAGTATGTACTTTTGTGTACTAAATTAAAACTAGTTTGGAATTCACTAGGAAAATATTTGCTGGGTTTGTTTGCCATAGATTCTTAATCTTAGAGAAATGTAATTGTTGTGTTCAGTCATATCTAAGCAGAAATGGAAAAAATAAAGAGCATGCTTTTATTGCAGGGGGCACTTGGTTTTGCAATTACTGAGTATTTTTCCATGTATACCACAGCTTCTAGATGTTGAACTCCTCTGTCATAAACTCCAAATAAAAGTTTGCTGCACAGGAAAAATCCTTCTTTCAAGTCACAACTCCCATTCCCCTCTAGTCATAGACTCATAGACTCATAGACTTTTAGGTCAGAAGGGACCATTATGATCATCTAGTCTGACCTCCTGCACAATGCAGGCCACAGAATCTCACCCACCCACTCCTGGAATAATCCTCTCACCTATGTCTCAGCTATTGAAGTCCTCAAATCATGGTTTAAAGACTTCAAGATGCAGAGAATCCTCCGGTAAGTGACCCGTGCCCCATGCTGCAGAGGAAGGCAAAAAAAACCTCCAGGGCCTCTGCCAATCTACCCTGGAGGAAAATTCCTTCCCGACCCCAAATATGGCGATCAGCTGAACCCCGAGCATGTGGGCAAGACTCACCAGCCAGACACCCAGGAAAAAGTTCTCTGTAGTAACTTCTAACATCCCATCATTGACCATTGGTCCTATTTACCACTGATGGCAATTAATTGACCTTTGACTAAGATCATGTTATCCCATCAAACCATCCCCTCCATAAACGTATCTAGCTTAATCTTGAAGCCAGTTAGGTCTTTTGCCCCCACTGCTTCCCTTGGAAGGCTGTTCCAGAACTTCACTCCTCTGATGGTTAGAAACCTTCGTCTAATTTCCAGTCTAAACTTCCTGATGGCCAGTTTATATCCATTTGTTCTTGTGTCCACATTGGTACTGAGCTGAAATAATTCCTCTCCCTCCCTGATATTTATCCCTCTGATATATTTAAAGAGAGCAATCATATCTCCCCTCAGCCTTCTTTTGGTTAAGGTAAACAAACCAAGCTCCTTGAGTCTCCTTTCATACGACAGGTTTTCCATTCCTCGGATCATCCTAGTGGCCCTTCTTTGTACCTGTTCCAGTTTGAATTCATCCTTCTTAAACATGGGAGACCAGAACTGCACACAGTATTCCAAATGAGGTCTTACCAGTGCCTTGTATAACGGTACTAACACCTCCTTATCTCTACTAGAAATACCTCGCCTAATGCATCCCAAGTCCTTCGATTTGCCATTTTACTTCCCCCCAATTTCAGTTCTCACGTGGTTTTAGAGGTTGCTTTCTGGAGACTCACTAGAAATTAATTATTTACATCAGCTTTTGAATGGTAAGAAAGCATTACTGTCAACATCTTGTGGGTTAAAAATGATGTCATAACTGAAATGAGAGAGGAAAAAGACAAGATGGTAATCAGAATTATGTACCAGGTCTGTAATTTATTGTATACCATTAGAAAGATGACAAATTCAGGTTTCTACTGGTACTGTTCAGCATACTCATTTCTAGCCTTGACAGATCCTAAAATACTAAACCGTATAATTGATATTAGTCCCATGGTTTAGAGTTTCAGGTTAGATCATCTAGTCTGACCTCCTGTATATCTGGCACTGGTCCATGTCTTACTATAGCAAGCCCCAGACCTTTGCCCAGTGTGACTTGCAACCCCTTTGTACTGAAAGAAAATAAAGTTAAAAGGAGGGTATGTTAGTATAGCCCAAGATGAGCAATAATCTGCATGCTCTCTGATTTTCTTTATGAGTTAGGGATGGAGTCTGCTCCTAATTTGCTTGTAGCAAATTTGAAGACGTATATGACCCCATTTTTCTCTGTGTGTTAATTAACAGAGCCTGGAAACAAAATGATGACAAACATAGTATTCTAACAGGCAATGGTATCAAGAGGAAGTTGAGTTCTTAATAAACATGTTTGATTTGTCTTTTCATGTTGAAAGAGTCCATCCATGAAATGAAAATTGCATTTAGCAGAATCAGCCAAGATCATAGTGTTTAGAGGCAGCGGAGGAGGAGGAGATTTAAAATAAAGAATACCACT
This sequence comes from Chelydra serpentina, assembly GCA_037349315.1. Taxonomy (NCBI): domain Eukaryota; kingdom Metazoa; phylum Chordata; order Testudines; family Chelydridae; genus Chelydra; species Chelydra serpentina. Next base: position 130,375,693 of record JBAIAC010000004.1, read on the forward strand.
AATAACTTTAGAGTTGAATATTCAAAATAATGAGTGTGGATTTAAGATATTCAGTTACAAAATGCTCATAAAATGAACAGGTATTTCAAGAATAGATTAGTGAGACAATTTTCAAAAGAGCTTATTCTGCGTCTGGTCTGTTTTGGGTATTTTGATTTATAGACTGTTCTATTGCTGTTGGCAGGTGGACATTGAATTATGAAAAATATGCTTCTCATTCTGGGCTCCTTGTTGGTTTTCCCTTAGGTGTGATAAGAATTGGCATGATCTGTGTTTGAAAGTTCTTCATTGACCATACCTAATCACAATTAGACACACATTTTTAAGCACCCTGTAAAACAACAAATACATTCATTACAATAAAGACTGGACAGGTTGGCCAGCACCTGCCATGTTCACAATTTCTGTTTCATGCCATAGCTGTAAAAAAGCATTCCCAGCAGCAAATTCTCCCCTACACCACGTTAAGGCATTGGTTCAGCTCCAAGGGAAGTATGATACTTGCTGTGAATCATCAGTACCATTTCATCAACAGCTAGTTGCTATATAGAGGTCTCGCAACCAAGGTTTACTGTTTAGCTAGCCTATCAGATCTTATGGAATCACAACATGTAGTGATATACCAGCTGGTTGGACAGAAAGCAGCTATTGTGCTGTCTTCCCTAAAAATCTTGTTTATATGTTATTTCAGTAATCATCTGGCAGGGTGCTCGACACTCTCTTTTGTGGAAATACATGTCCTCTCTTCAAAGGAGCCCCAGTGATGGATCCCATTGTGATAGGCATTGTACAAATACAGAACGGACAGGTGTCCCTGCCCCAAAGACCTTTTGGTCTTGCTTTTCAGGTAGCCCTAGAAATGGTGTATGAATTTAGGGTTCCTCCCAAATCTGTTTTCTGTCATAGTCAATGCAGTTGGTACTGTTGTAGTATTGCCAATTCTTTTTATGGCTTCTCAGTTTAAATTATAGATTTATCAGTGACGTTTGTAGTATATCTTGATGGCCCACATTAAGTTGTTTAATTCTCATCCCAAGCTAGTTATCAAAGTACTTGAAATTGTGAATCATACCACTCTGTAGGGAGAATTAAAGGCATCTTTTGTACTTGATTCTTGGCTTGCTTCCTGAAAAAGGAACTAGATGTATATTTTGTTACTGTATAATTGAAAGTTATAAAAATGCCATCTAGGAGTTAGGTGGAAGCATGGATAAAACATTGGCATTACATCTAAGAGTCTGGATCTTTCAAATCCATTCTGAACTCCTGAAGGAAAGTTTTTGGAATATTATTTCCTGTCTTACAAAAAGCCTGTGCATAACATTTTGGCACAGGTTGCTGCTGTAAGTGGCAGGAACTAATATAATTTAGGTTTAAAAAGGAATTCTTGTGGGCAGGTTTTCATTGCTTCCTTAAGACTACAAAAAGGGAAACGAGGTACTCCCAATCTCAGTGTATTGCAGGGAAAGATTAAAATAAACTAATGGTTTGCTTTTTTTATTACCTTTTGAAACAGAGTTTTGCAATTTTTGAGGGTGTATGGTATGTGTCCAGCAATGAGCTCTATTCTTTACAAGGGACAAATTTTGCTCAGAATAGTTTTCAAAGAAGGCATTTGACACTGTTTGAAACAATGTATGTCTGAATCTCTACAGTTGGGGCTGTCAGCCTTTTCAAAACATCAGCCATACTGGTTAAAAAAAAAATCTGGTTTAGAGAGGAAGTGAAGGCAGCTATAAAAATAATAAAATAAAATAACAATAAAAATATATAACAAATGGAAGAAAGGTGAAGTAATGAATATAAATTAGAAGCCAGGAATTAACACGACACACATGATGTGGATTAAAAGTTGGCTAACTGATAGGTGTTAAAATGTAATACACGGGGAATCATCACTGAAAGAGTGTGTTTCGAATGAGTCTTGCAGTTCTTGACCCTACTGTACTTGACATTTTTATTAATGACCTGGAAGAAAATGTAAAATCATCATTGAGTCAGTTTGCAGGTGATGCAAAAATTGAGGGAATGGTAAATAATGAAGAGGATAGGTCACTGATCCAGAGTAATGTGCAAGCAAACACTGTGTTTTAATATGGCGAAGTGTATACATCTAGAAACAAAGACTGTAGGCCATGCTTACACATTGGAGGGGCTCTATCCTGGGAAGCAGTGACTCTGAAAAAGATTTGGGGTCGTGATTTATCCATACTGTGTTTGATGTGTCCATACCGTATGCATACTGTGTCCAGTTTTGGTGCCCACAATTCAAGAAAGAGGTTGATAAATTGGAGACGGTTCAGAGAGGAGCCACAAGAATGATTAAAGGATTAGAAAATATGCCTTATAGTGAGACTGAGCGCCTTGCATCTATATTTAGCTTAACAAAGGGATGACTTGATTACAGCCTCTAAGTACCTACATGGGAATAAATCCTTAATAATGCGCTCTTCAGTCTAGCAGAGAAAGGTATAAACCATCCAATGGCTGGAAGTTGAAGCTAGACAAATTCAGACTGCAAATAAAGTGTACATTTTTAACAGTGAGGGATATTAACCATTGGAACAATTAACCAAGGGTCGTGATGGATTCTCCGTCACTGGTGATTTTTAAATGAAGATTGGATGTTTTTCTAAAAGATATGCTCTCGGAATTACTTAGGGCCTGTGTTATAGAGCTCAGATTAGATTATCAGGAGTCAGGAGTTCAGACTAGGTGACCACAGTGGGTTCCTTCTGGCCTTGGAATCTATGCGTGTATATTAGTATACTTGAATAATACATGCAAATATATTGCACTTTTTTATACTAGCTGTAGGTGTATTACATAATTGTAATACTCCCACACTTTAACATAATACAATAAATACATCTTAAATAGAACTGAAAAAACAAGGTTCCCAGAGTCTTCACTATCACAGTGTAGTCTTCATTGAAAGACTCCTCAGTAGCCTCCATCACAACCATCCTCACATAATTTAATTTATAAATTAAACCTCTTCCTTTATAAATTAAAAAAATACTCAAGGGCAATCTTAATAATGCAGTGGATATCTGTCTCTAGGGATCCAACATGTCTTTAGCAGTAGCAAGCCTTCTGCCATTTTTGGTCTCTTTTTGATACTTAAAACCCAGCAGCTATGGAAAGGGCCATTAGTAATAATTTTGGCTTTAAGCAAAAACTCATGATATATCCTATTTTATGCTTACTTCAGCCAAGGTCATAATTGCTGCAATGGGGGAGCTTGTTTTTAATCTGACAAATGTTAAGGGATTTTCTCTGTGCTGTACTAAATAAATAAGGCAGAGGAGCTTATGTATACATTATGGCTATTCAAAGGGAAGCTCCTTGACATGATGTTCTCCCATCTTCTGGATGGTGGTGGGAAACACCATCCATCTGGGAAAAATAAATTAAAATTAGAGATGCTTTCTTTCAATTATTCATGCTCTGCACATAGAGAACAGGAGGCGAAAGTAAACTCTTGTTATTAATCACCTTAAATTAGATTTTAGAAAGAGTGTGATGGGGCCACATCAAGAAGTCTAAAAGTGGAGTGATCTAGAGTCTCTCTACAGGGAGCAGCAGCAAATTGAGGAATATAAGAATTTAGGGTTTCTGTATAGTGATTTAGAGTCCACGGTCTCTGAATGGGCTTGTTTGACTGAGGATCTGGAAGGGTAAGCAGCAGTGGAGTTGGTAATCTCTGGATACAAGATGGAACAGAAAGCTCATCTACTGGTAAGGCAACTCCCATCCTTTCATGTATTATTACCTGCTCCTGTATTTTCCACTCCATGCATCTGATTAAGTGGATTCTAGCCCACGAAAGCTTATGCCCAAATAAGTTTGTTAGTTTCTAAGGTGTCACAAGGAATCCTAGTTGTTTTTACTGAAGTTAAGTATTTATAGATTGTCAGTCCCCTCTCATCTCATTCTCCATACTTTCTGTTTCAAAAGTAACTAAAGAGGATCTTAAACAGCATCTACAAGAGCTAAACATTTTAAAATTGACAGGTTTAGGTAACTTATATTCATGCATTTAACGAGCTTGACTAAGGAGCTCTCTGAACTGTTGATATTGCTTTTAATAGTTTTTTAGAGAAATGTGAAAATTTCAAAGGCTTGGAAGAAAGTCAGCATTGTGCCAATATTTACAAAAGATAAGTGGGATGACCTGAGTAATTATAGGCTGGTAATCCTGACATTGAAAAATAATGGAATGGAAAATATGGAAATTAATCAGTAAAAATTGTAGGTAAATCATGTAATTAATGCCAATCATAGAATCATAGAATCTCAGGGTTGGAAGGGACCTCAGGAAGTCATCTAGTTCAACCCCCTGCTCAAAGCAGGACCAACCCCAACTAAATCATCCCAGCCAGGGCTTTGTCAAGCCTGACCTTAAAAACCTCTAAGGAAGGAGATTCCACCACCTCCCTAGGTAACCCATTCCAGTGCTTCACCACCCTACTAGTGAAAAAGTGTTTCCTAATATCCAACCTAAACCTCCCGCTCTGCAACTTGAGACCATTACTCCTTGTTCTGTCATCTTCTGCCACTGAGTATGGTTTCATGGGAAAAGGTCCTGACAAACAAACTCAGATTATTCTTTGACAAAACCAAAGTCTGCTTGATAAAGGTGTTGACATCATAAACTTGGCTTTTTTGACTCACAACCACACAACGTTCTAGTGGAATCTTAGGTGGTTTCATCACCACAGTATGAAGTGTACTATATCAACCAACTGAGTCTTTGTTCCACCACAGACTTCCTGTGTGACCTTGTGCAAGTCTTAACCCAGGTCTACACTGCGGGGGGGATTGATCTAAGATACACAACGTCAGCTACGAGAATAGCGTAGCTGAAGTTGGCGTACTTCGATCGACTTACCGTGGCATCTTCATGGCGCTGAGTCGACTGCTGACGCTCCCCCGTCGACTCCGTCAGTGCCTCTCACGGTGGAAGAGTACCAGAGTCGACAGGAGAGCGCTCGGGGATCGATTTATTGCGTCTAGACTAGAAGCGATAAATTGACCCCCCCCCCGATAGATTGATCGCTACCCGCCGATCCGGCGGATAGTGTAGACCTGCCCTTATAGTCTCTCTGTGCTCCAAATGCCCATTTATAAAATGGGATAATATTACTTTCCTACATCATGGTGGTATTTCAAGGCTAAATACATTAAAGGATTGAGACACTCTGATACTATGATGATGTACCTATGATAGATGTGTTCCAAATGCAGAACAAAATTATTTATTGAACACGTCTGCATTCACTACAGCATTATTGACAATGTCATCACCTCCCCTTAGTAATGAACCCAATGTCAGCATTCCTTTTTTGTTCCCTGATGTATTGGAAAAATTCCTCCGTATTGCTTTTAACCTGTTTGGCCATAGATATCTCATGAATATCTTTAGGGTTATTCTCAACAATGTTTGTTCCCTTTCTAGTCAATTGAGATGCACCTTGCATCTACAAAGCAAACGTTTCCCTGGTTTTCAGAGTGGCTAAGAAACATTCCAAACAGGCCTTGAATTTTCAGGGCAAAGAGTGACTGAGGTTGAACCATTTCAGACTTGGCTGGTGACCTGCCAGTGTGGATGGAGCCGCCTGCATAAATGTTTAAAATAGTCCTCTGGCCAGGAGAGGGTGTCAGGAGTGGAACTACCAGCTCTGCTGCACAGTTACCTAGCGGATGAGCATTCAACAGTTTGCTAGCTGAGTCCCCTGACTTCCCTCCCAAATGTTGTTCCCTCCGTCTATACACTTATCCTGGCCTCCACTAATATCTGTCCTTCTCATAAACCTTTGTTGGCTTAAGACATGATTGGGAGAGGGGCCTTTTTGAGGTGAGGTTAACACACAGGGCATGACTTAGAGGGGTGCATTTCTGAGAAGGGAGGAAACTACAGAGGGTATAGATAGAGGAAGAATGGCGGTGGCAGGCGCGTGTGTGCACTCACTCGCTCTCTCTCTCTCTCTCTCTCTCACACACACACTTTGAATCATTTCTCCTTCTTCTGTTTAAAACCAATTGAAACATAAATAATTTCAAGTCTCTTTGGGTGACAAAGCCTTAGAAAGAAAGCCGAGACCGTTTGCTTCAGAAGCGGTTGAACAGTACAATATCTGATCGCTAATGCAAATGAAAAGTATTGCAGTGTGGGTGTGATATTGGCTAACCTACGATGGAGGAAAAGATAACACTGAAATAACAACACTGCCATGAAGTTCTTGAGGGCAGAGGAAAATTTAAAATATTCATGAATTAGTGTAATTGGGCATTTCCCCAGGGTATCAGAACACTTTTGGTTGCAGGGAACCATTTTGTCCATCCATCTAGTTAGTGTTTGTAACCTGTCATGTTTTTTCTCTTTAAATGGCTGTCTACTAGAGCTAGTTAATGTTTTCTAGATTTTGAGTTTCTAATGGGACCAATCAATTTTGCAATCTGTTTTATTATACAGGAAAGTATAGATAACTATTCTGTAAACCAGATTATTTGGTGGTGTTTTGTGAGTATTTAAACTTGATCATTATATCACTAAATAGTCCAACAAGCTAATTAAAATAATAAAAACCATATTATAATGACACTTTAATTAGCATGAAGGGTGACACCCTACAAAGACGGATCCTGAAGATTCCTACTTGCATTAGAAAAAAAATACTTCACATGTATATAGCATAGTATTTCAATGTGCTTTTACAAACACATCAGTCATGGAACAGGAAGATAGGTCATCTATTAAATCTAGTTTGCAAACTGGTAAACTGAGGAACAAAAAGTTAAGTAACTCACCCATGTTCATGCAGTGAGTCAGTGGCAGTGGGAATAGAATCCAGAAGTCCTGATTCCCATTCAAGAGCCATTAGATCAGCCAATCTTCACAGTGACAGAAAGCTTTCACAGAGGATGTTATTCATTCTTCATCACAACTCTGTTCCATCTTTTACTCTTACTGCCAAACTTCATAGGGATTGTATCAACAGTTTGTAATTTTAGGTTTAAATCTCATTTGAATATAGAACAATAGAGGCCATTGTTAGAGCCTTGGTATTTTAAAAAAATGGTGACTTCTGATACCATCTGCAGACAAGATTTTCATTTTAGTAAAACAAACAAAAAAATCCTGTGCTTTAAGTTAAAGACATTCAGACATCTTTCAAAGTAGGGACAGCTGTACCAAATTCAAAGAAAAAATTATAATGAGAATGGAACAGAATAGTTTTCTTTGTAGAAATCAGTGCTTTTTAAAAATAGAAATAGTCTGACATTGTTTAAGATAGCTCTTGGTGTATTCACTGCAGCAAATATTCCATTACAAGAGAGCCATTATTTTGCCTAGTCATCTTATTTTCCAGTCACAAAAATCATGCCAATAATTCCTATTGACTGATGTGACCTCTGCTGGAGAGAAGAGAGTTGTTCCTTCTGTAGTTGTTCCTGATAGACAGCTTAGTGACGTGCTCTTTTTATTCATTAATTTATCGCTACAGCAAATGTGTCTACACACAAGGTGATTGAAATAATCTGCATGGTTTGTCATTTATCTCTTGCCATACATCTCATTAAAACAAAAAACGAATGAAATTTTTATCACAATAAGCTTGTAGATCAACTTGCTCTCCAGCTTTCTACAACTTGCAATTTACCTGTTTTGTATCATTTCTATTTTTGTAAATGGAAAATCTCTCTCTTCCTAATATTTAGATCCACAAACAATTGCTTCCTTGGCTTTCCTCAGAGTCTTCCCCTCCACCCTCTCCTGCCATACTATCTTCACCAGAGCCTTTTCTTTCAGCCTCTGCTGTCTCTGAGCCAGCGAAGTTGTGCTTCCTGTTTTTTGTAAGCCTCATCATGAATTTTAATTTCCATCCTAATGCTTTCATTTTGAAATCTGCTGTCTCTTTATGATGAGGCACCATTCAACATTATGGGGGTGCACCACGATTCTGTACAGTTGGTATTTAAATCTTGGGGGCATCCACTTGTGTATGCAACAAGTGAGATGTTATTCCACACTCTTCCAGTGCTTCCCAGTCTGTACTGTATCTCATGGTCAAGCTCATTGTCTTCTGTAACCCAGCTGCTAAGGTATTTGAACTGGTTACTCTTGTTTAGTTGTTCTCCATTAATCTCTATATCCAGTTTCCCCAGTGGCACCTCTGCTGACCCACATAACCTCAGTTTTAGTCATGTTCATTTTCATCCCATGTCTGCTTAGCTGGCCATGCCACTGATTTACAGTTTCCTCTACATCTTCATTTGAGGGTGCCCTTATTGCATATAGCAGCGTCGCACTTTTTCCCATTGGGATCTTCCTGCTGACATAATCCATCAATATGATAAATAGCAGTGGACTGCGGACCGACCCCTGATGCAGTCCGACTTTCACTTCGAAGGGGCTTACGTAAAGTTGTAGCTGTGTCAGTCCCAGGGTTAAAAGGTATTGCCTCACCCAACTTGTCTCTTCAAAGGGACTTGTTTTAAGTGATCTACATAGTGCATTCACCATAGCTATTAAATCTTCAGACATTCCATGTTTCCTCAGCACTGGCGCTGCGTAAGCATCCTTCTGTCCACTCTATTGTATGCCTTTTCAAGGTCTGTAAAAGCTTGGAAGCTGTCTTGTTGTTACTCTAGCTGCTCCTCTATCACTTGGCATCCTCTATCAGGGCAACTGTGGTTTCTTGTCCTTTTCTACAGCTGAAGTGTTCTTGTTTTGAGAAGGGGTTCAACCATTCTCCTCATTTTAAACGCATCTTCAATTCTCAGTATCTTCATTCCATGAAACAGTAGCTTTATCCCTCAACAGTTTCTGCGTTCATGGATGCTTTCCTTTTTATTGGGACCAAGATAGACCTGTACCAATCTTTGGGACTTCTGTTGTCTTGCCATGCAGATTTAACCACTCTGCTCATCCATCCTATGTCTCTCTTGCCCAAGACTCTCACCAGGTCCACATGTCTTCATCAGGTTCCCCTGCCTTACTGCTCTTCATTTTCTGGACAGAATTTCTCATCTCTTCCTCAATTATGCTAGACTCAGACATCATGATAGGAACACACATTTGCAACTCTACTCAAAAGGGGTAGATCTCTCTCTTTTTTTTAAAGAGATTCTCGAAATATTGCTTCCAATTCTCTTAATTTGTTTGGGTATTACTAGCAGTGTCCCCTGGTCATCATTTACATATGGTGTTGCAGTACCATCCTCTTTCCAGTTGTGTCTCATTTTTGCAAAGTTATAGACCTTTTTACCAGACAGATTTGGGTAGTTTACAAGCTCAGTGTACAGGTCATTTAGAGCACTCTTGGGCCTTCTTCACAGCTCTCTTTTTGCTGCTTTGTATTTGCTTTAATTGTACTTGGTCAATTCATTTCTTTTTCTTTACGCACCATTTTCTTGTTTCAGATTGCTAACTGCAGTTCATCAGTCCACCACCACTCCTCTCTTTCCCTTAGATTTCCCCATCTGCATTAGGGATGTAAAATATTAAATGCATTAGGCTAACCGGTTAACTGACATTAACCGTTAACCCCCAGCCATGCTGCACTGGCCGGAACCTGGCATGCTGGGCCCCAGCCGTGTAGGGCCGAGCCCTGGCTGTGCAGCGCCCGCTGGCCAGCTGACCCCAACCCCACGGCCGGCCCCAAGAGCAACCCCAGCCCCTCTCCCTTTAATCAGTTAACCATTTAAATGATAGAATTTTATTCTTTTAACTTTTAAAACTAGATTTACATCCCTAATCTGCATAATCCACAAACTCTTCCGCTGCTGCAATCCATGTTCTTTTGAGCTGGTTCCACTCCTCTTCTGCTAATATCAAATCTGTTTTCGGATACTTATCCTATACTGCTTGCCCAAACTTCTCTGCCACACTTCCCCTTAATTCAGAATACTTTAATTTTGTTTCTTTTGAGCTTACTTCCCTCCTTGTCCAATGCTCTACTGCAGTCTTTGCCACAAGAGGCTTCCCCTTAGCTATATAAAATTGTCTATAGTTTGGCTGTGTAAAATTGTTTGTAGATTCATTTTCAGTTCAAACAGATATAAGGTGTGTACGATAGCTCTAGAAACCTTAATATGCTTTCACATTAAAAGGCTTATTACTTAATTTTAAAAGATACAGTAACACACTATGTTCTGTATGTATACACATATAAACTGATTAATCTTTCATTTTCTAAGTGATTTTTTCCTGTCAAGACCTCAAAATTTAGAAGGTCAACAAATTTCTTATTTATTTGAAGCTCTGATTTCTTTTCATTGTATTATTTTACTTATGGATTACCAACCTAAGTACCCAGAGTGCATTCTGGGACAGCATTCTGGGACAGTATGTGTACACTGTTTACACTCACAAAACTAATGAAAGGTGTAGGACTTTCTCATCCATAGCACTCTTCATCCAATGCGCAGTGAGGTGATTAGAATTATAAATTGCACCTTTCACATTCTAAATACAAATTCCTTGAGATTGTTCTAAACCTTACCAGTATTATCAACTGCACCTTTATTCCCCCTCTGTGGTCCACCAAGGGCACTCACTTTTAGGCATCTGGCTCCCATTACCTCTCTTGGGAAGAGACCCACTTCTCTCTCCCCTCTGACCATTTTCCAGGCTGCAAGTTCCCTGCCTACACTGATATCCCCAGCAAGCCAGACAACATAAAAGGCCAGGTCTGCACTTTGCTTTCTCTCCAGAGGTTAATTGCCTGCAGTTATGAGTTACCACACAGCTCTTTCTGAGCGAGCATATTTATTCTTAAGGTGAAAGAGAAAACATATTCAAAGCAATAGAATAACCTACACGCATGCTTAAAAAGCTTAAAAGAAGTCACCCCAACTCCATCCTCAGGCTCTGGTAGGTGTTGTTCCTTTCAGCACTTCCCTAAGGCTTGTTCTCCCTCTGTCCCTTGGACAGAAGATTCTGCCTGTTTGCTGCATCAGAAAGAAGGTCCTGAGCTAGTTTAAACTCAGGCTGTTTATCCCAGCGTCCTTTTTTTGTCTGTTGGTCTCTGGAAAATTCCATTTGACCCAGTCTATGTGAGCCTTTCTAGGTGGTTGTACCTCTCTAAAGGTGTTACAACTTGAGTGAATTTGCCTAATCACGCGCTCCCCCTCCCCCGTTCTTAGTTCCTGGAGGGCTGTGGTCATCCTCCTGCTTGGAATTATATACAGTCTCTGGCCAACAATGATACATCCCAAAGAAAATGCAGGAAATTGCCACTTGTCACAAAGACCACTGGGTACTTTTCTTGGTATTTTATGCCATGGCGCACAGTTCCTCAGAAAGACAATACAAGGACTATCTTCTTGATGAGAAAGGATGACTGAATTTCTAATTATTCATTTTAATATTCCTTAGTTTGTTTTGTGCTTTGAAGAGAGAGATTTGCATAGTTTTTTGTTTGCCAATCAGCAAAGGATGTCTTGACTGTAGTAGACAATTATTTACATGCAGAATGAAAGGATAACGTTGATAGAATTGTCCTGGGATTTGGCCATATAATTGTTATAATGGTGTCTTTCCCACCCCCGAACTGCAAAAACAGCATAAAAGTATGCACTTCACAAGGGATAACTGCAATATGCAGTCTCGGATCAAAGAGCCTGTATTAGAACAGAGGGGGAAAGTTTGCCTTAGTTCACCTGCCAAAAATAGTTCAATCGGAGGCTTGCTTTTCTAGGAGATGGGGGGAAGGGTTGGTAACGAAGGCTGTTTGTTTAGTAATTTTCTGCCTATTAGCCCATAGCAGCCATGTTCACACTTCTAAAAGGACAGTGACTAGAAACCACTATAAAAACCAATTTAATAAACTGTTTCAGGTAGTACAGTTTTTACCTCTGTGGACAGGGAAAGAAGACTGGAAGATTTCCTAATGGTCCAATCTCTTCTGTAATTTCTATGATTCTAGAGGCCAAATTTCTGATCTTATATCTGTGAGTCAGCATTGTTTTGAGTAAACTGATATTCTCATTTATGACCATGTACTTTATTTATGGCTTCTCTTCAGGTTTGGTTAGGTACTACTATTTGGGTCAAGCAAATTGACCTTCCCCAAAATAGAGCAGTGACGTGATTGCAATATAAATTTAAACTTGTGAGTAAAAGCAGGGTTTTATAGACGGCTGGGTATCACATGTGCAGCATGCAGGATGATAGCATGTCTTGTGCACTCTCATTTCCCAAAGCGCACTGTTGTATTAAATAACCTTTTGTTATCACTTGCCATATATATTAGGATTATTTTCTGGTTTCTGTGGTGTGAAAAACCTTTTATGATAACTCCTGCCATGCCTAACTGAAGTTAGCCTGCTACATGAATTCTGTCAAAATAAGGTCTTAGTCACTAGTTAGTTTCTACTGGGTAGGTTATTGCTATGACCCTGCAATTGTGATTGTTAGTAAGGACTCTAATAAAACATGACATATCAGGTAATGAGTGCTGAAGGAAATGAGAATGCTGCTTTAATTCTGATTGTAAAAAGGACTGCAAGGAGCATTTGGATTTGAATTTATAAGTTTCCAGTTATGTGATATATTTTGTTTGTTTGTCTTTTCATAGAGAAGGAGAAAAAAATCAATACCATGGTTTTACCCATATTACATCATTTGGGCTGAATCCCACAAATGTCTCCATTGGTTTCTTTCCATTTATATAGAAGCTAAAAAGGCAAATCAATAGACTTGACTTGAAAGCTTCTGTTTTGAATTTTTGTTCACTTTAGAACAGGCCCGTGTGGGCTCACTGTGTGGCCGGCGGGGGGCTGAATAGGTAGGCTCACTGTGCGGCCTGCGGGGCGGGAGGGTGAGTAGGCAAGCGGCGGGGTGGGGCAAGCCAACGGCCGGCTGGCCGGCCAGCGAGTGGGCGGGCTGGTGAAGAGGCCAGTGAGTGAGGGTGAGCCAGCGGCAGGGGGCGGGGGCAGCGGCAGAAGGTAAGAGGCCAGCAGCGGGCAGGCAGGTGAGCTGGCAGCGGGGGGTGAGTAGGTAAGCCGGGCGGGTGGGGGATGATGAGCCGAGTGGGCGGGCAGTGGCGATGAGGCTTTATACTGGGAGGGCGGGTGAGGAGGCGAGCGGCAAGTCGGTGGCTGGAAGGGGGCAGATCTCCCAGATTCAAAATCTGGGACTGTGTCCGTTGATCCTTTTTGCTGCTTGTCTCTGGGCTGGAGGTTGTCCCAGTGCTGCAAAGAGGGTGTTCCCAAAGGAAGGTGCTTGCTTCTAACCCCCGAGGCCGTCAGTATGTCTGCTCTTCTCTAGTCAGCCCACTTGACAAGTTTGATTGTCCTTGGTCTGGTTCCCATCCCCTCTCCAAGGGTTGCAGCTGTCGGGAGGTGCCTGCCTTCCACGCCTTCCTCATTCACACCTCATTCATTCAACAGGGCAATTGAATACAAAGTGGGGGGAAGATCTTATTCTACTTCTAGCAAAAAGACATTTTTCTTTTACCTTAATTATACTACCTTAGCGGCCCGCGATAACATATTACCAAGGTTCAATACAAAGTCATATAAAAGTTATACAAAAATGCATAATGCAGAGGTTTAACTACAACTGCGTTGATTGACTGTTGTGTGCAATAATATAGTGACCCATGGGGGGGTGAAGAGGGGTGTAATGGTGGGGCCGAGCGGGGAGGGAGCGGGTCGTATTTTACTGCTGTGATCTGGTCACCCTATGCGCGCTGTTTCTTTCCCCCTCTACAGGCTTCCACACCCCAATGTTTGGGAAGGAGGGGTTGTTTCCGCTGGGCGGGAGGCGCTCGGGGGCGGGGGGGTGTTTCTGCGGGGCCGGGGGGTTTCGGCCCTCAGCTGTTTTCTTTGGAGTAATATGGCCCTCACCGCTTTACAAATTGTGCAGGCCTGCTTTAGAACAAGTAGTTTTATACATTAACTCTGTTGTAGGGGATGGATGTAGAAGATGCTATGCTGCCAAACTATGGGCTGCTGCATCATTTGAGCTTGTTAGTGGATAGTTACAAATGTTACAACATTGTATTAATATTTCATGCAAAAAAGCTTACAAAATAAAATGTGTCATTTACATTTTCAGCTTTAATGGGTGACAGCAAACCTACAATAACTCATTAATGTTCATGGACCATTTAGACTCTCTCTCAGTGGAACTAAATAATACATCCAACAAGAATTATGGATTTGTAGCATCTGCTTTGTGTTATGATGGTATTGCAATTTTAACCTGAATGTTTTGAAAGCTTCTTGTGTATAATAGAGGGGGAAAACTGTGTGTTTTCTCCATCAAAATTACAAATTACAAATAAGATTTCCTAGAATTTTACCAAGATGGAAACAAGAATGTTTGTTTATACTTGATATATTTGGTGGAATATACATACTAACGTTTTAAGTGGAATTGGGCAAAACTTATTCACTGATACGAATAATGCTAACACCAATCTGGAGCCTTAGGAAACATTAGGGATAAAAAGTGAATTAACATGGAAGAGTTTAACCTAGAATGAAGCCATCTACATCCTGAGACCTATATTAGTTCCACTATTCTTCCTGTGTATGTGTGCCACTTTTTAAAAAAAACCTATGTACAATTTCAATGCGCTCAATTTCACAGTTTACATGAAAAAGAACTTCTCCACCCTAGATTTTATAAAACTGTTCAAAAGTTTAACCAGAATGACAGTTGCTCTGTCAGTATCCCCAACAGTAATGTATTATTTAGCGCATTCACGCTGCATTGTACATAGCAGAGCAGCTCTTTTTTCTTTGCCAACTGTTCAACTAGGAATAACATAATTCAGTATCTTTAGATTTAAAAAATAATAATTTGGATTATTTATAATAGGAGATATTTTGTAATATTGCTTGTATAGGAGAAAGAAGTGCTGTTCCAAAGGTTGAATCTCAAATTGACATACTTTTTTTAGAATTCCTCACACACACACCCCATTTTTCCAGTGCAGATTAGATAAGGGTCTAATTTCCTGAAAGACTAGGCCAGTTGACAAGTACTCCCTTGAGAAACTGATGAAAACACATGTAATCCGAAGCTTGGCTGCTCTCATAGTAATACCTTCCCATCTTGTATCTAGCTGGGAAAGTAATAATTTGGTCCATTAAGTAATAGTCAATAGTTACATTTTCATATATTCTTATCTTTGAGGAATCTGTGAGATAGTCTTAAAGTGCATTTATCTCCTTTCCTTTGTCTTGTTTCATATTTCAGGTCCATGCTGGGTGTATGCAGTTGAGTTCTTGAAGGCTCATTATATAATTTCTGCTTGTCTCTTTTCTTTTGAGTTACATCTTTGCTGAATAGCTATCTTTGTGCACCCAAAATGAATTAATGTACATGTGAGTACAGTATGGAGGCATTAAAAAGAGATTCACAGTTTTCTTCAAAGGACTGAAGAAAATAAGACTCTCCATCAAATATCAAACTTCTTGGCATCTAATCTCATCTTGAAGCATGGAGTATTTACAGTGTGACTCTTGTTAGTGTTTAATGGGAGACGTGTTACTCCCTCTAAGCAATAAAACCGGTTTGTCAGGGCAATAAAGTTACTGAATAGTTTTCAGAAGCCGTTTTCTAAATGTTGTGGAATAAAGAGTATTTTAAATGTTTCACTTGGACTAGTTAGGTATGAGAATTGAAAACTACTCCTTTATTTAAACATACATACAGAATTGAAGTGTACGGGTAGTACTGTCTCTCTCATGACTTAAAGACTGTTTCCAGAACAGTTTGAGTATAAAATGCTTTGTTTCCTTTTCAGATTTGTTTAACTCTGATCTAGTGGTTCCATCGCTAATACTGAGATAGATCAGGCTCCATGTCTCCAAAATCCTTGGAGTTTCTGCTGATGTTGCCAATCGTAGTGGTGACTTACGGAATGTGGACATGATTTATTTGAGAACTCTGCTGACACCACCAACTCATTTCACATAGCCAAAGAATCTCTGCCAGACAGCAGCTATTTGCATCTTACTAACCTGGGTTGGATTCCACCCACAGGCAGAGGGATACTGTAAAAGTCTCAATATCCATGGCTAATCCCTTTAGACATCCAGTCCCCTTACCTTGACAGCATTTCTTAAAATATAGAACATCCTAAAGGAGATTGTTGTGTGTTGAAAGTTAGGCAAGCAATCTCAGCTACATTGGTTGGCAGTATTCCCTTCTGGAAAGCTGGATGTCTTAGTAAAATCGAACTACTATCGTAGTGTTCAAGGATTTATTTTCTCAAGTGACTCATCCTTCATATTAGAAAGACAAAGTGGGGGAGGTAATATCTTTTATTGAACCAACTTCTGTTGGTGAGAGAGACAAGCTTTTGAGTTTACACAGAGCTCTTCATCCTTTATATGTCACATTTAACACCCCCCCCACACACACACATTCTGACTTGCCGTTTAACAATAAATAATAAACACTGGGATTATCTCCTATTATACATGGTGTATAATATAGCGTATTAGACACAATGGTTCATGCATGGAGTTTATTACAGATTGACAGGAAGTAGTATATTTGAATTGGTGGTTTGGCTGGGGGGTTAAAAATAGCTTTGGACTGTAACGTAAGAGCATCCCACTTTGGAAACCATCATAGTACTTGGTTGCTTTTCCTAATTAACTTAGCCATCACAGTGTTGTTTTAAAGGTGAATTATGCAGGTTTTGGAAAAATGAGTAAACACCACTGATAAATGCTGCACGCCTCAAATAAAAAAGGTAAAAGAGAAGGTAAAATATTGTAAGTGTGTAAGTCACTGTGGAGCCAAAGTCTCATTGACTTTCAGATAAAATTTATAATTGTCCCAAACTGTTTGCAGTCTACCTTTAAAATGATGTCCTCCTTTAGAAAATAACGTGGTTTTGTTTTATGCAAATATTTAATAAATGTTCTGCTTCAGCTTCAGACATATTTGGTCATTGTTAGTGTTTGCAGACAAACCATCCTATGGAGTATTTGATAATGCTAGTTTGAGTGTAATAGTTTCATAGCATTAAGGTTTCAGGTGAGTAATTTGAAACAACATAGTTCCTCTTACCTTTATGAGTAAAAGTACGTTTTGTACCTTAACTACAAAACTAAAGTGACACAAACAGCTTTCAGCACTGGCTTTGTTGGGTAATAATGAAAATGGACACCTTTTTATAAATATGAAAAAGAAGTATGTAACAGTAGCAACTGAATGCTCATCTTGCAGGACAGACCTTTACCCATTCAGTCATCAGCCTTATATAGTGTTCATTGCTTAATATTCTGAAATGTAATCTCTTAAAATACTGCAGTTAAATAATTCACAGAATCCAATCTCTCTCTCTCTCTCTCTCTCTCATATATTCATTGTATGCTGTCACCCATCACCGTAATATCTGAGCAGCTCCCATGTAAAATCAATAGCAGTAGTGTAGTTCATGGAACTTCTTCCTTCTTGGGTCAGGGTTTTTGTTTTTAATCTTTTCTATTTCATTAATGTACGTTTTTCAGGTTTGTTTTGATTTGTAGAGTTTTATTGCACAGAAGAAGGTGTCAGATATTGTGAATGTCATGCTTCTTGTGGAAAGGCTTTTTCAAAGAGGATAGTTTGCAGCATTTCCTAAAGATGGTAATATCTGGATTTGCCTGATCTCTTCTGGAAGTTTGTTCTCTAGCTGGATCCCCTCTACCAATAATGATTTATCCCCAGATCTTATGTGCTTCATCCTGGGCCTTGAGATCTGCATTGTTGCAGAGGAGTACACCTGTCCATATGGTTCATTGATCAAAATGGGGACTCTAATGTAGCTGGGGCTTGCTTGCTTTGAAAATTAGAACTGATGCAATAAACTGGCATTGAAAGTTGACTGGGAGCCAGTGATCTGATGTGCTTATGGATGCCTAGAATATGGAGAAGGTGAGCAGCTACAGTCTGGACCAGCAAGAGCCTGTGCAAATGACTTCACATTCAGCTTGAGATTCAATCATTTCCAGCAATCCAACCTGAAGGTGACAAATCCATAGATCACTGTGGCCAGGCCCTCCCAGGAAGACACAACTTTGTAGCAAGGTGTAGTGAAAGATATCATTTTTAGATACTGATACTAGCAAATTATCCAAGCTTAGTGAAGAATCAAAGAGGATTCTGAGGCTTCACACTACTTTGATGAACAGAAGTCATATGCCTTCAGTGGAAGGTGGCGATAACGTCTCAGCTAGTTCTTCAAAGCATTTCCCCTTTCTGACCAGTCTCACTTAAATCTTGCCTGGATTCGGCTATAGCCAGCTTCTCTTCGTCCAAGAACTGATTTCTTGTAGACATTCTGCCATCATAGTAGCAAGGGTAGTTGTGTTGGTTGAGAATGGGGAGTGTCAATATGTATATATCATTGGCATGGTGTTAGCAGCTGATCCCATGGCCCGTTACTCTCTCTTTCTCAGTGGTATTGTGTAGATATTGAAAGAGAAGTGTGGATAGGATCTCTGTGGTACCCCAGAAGTGTGGGTCTTTGAAAATGGAAGCAGTTACTCAGTACCACTTCCTAAGGCAGGGGTGGGCAAACTTTTTGGCCCGAGGGCCACATCGGGGTTGCCAAACTGTATGGAGGGCCAGGTAGGAAGGCTGTGCCTCCCCAAACAGCCTGGCCCCTGCCCCGTATCCTCCCCCTCCCACTTCCCACCCCCTGACTGCCCCCCTCAGAACCTCCCACCCATCTATTTCCCCCTGCTCCTTGTCTCCTGTCTGCCCCCTCCCGGGACCTCCCGCCAGGACCATACCCCCTATCCAGCCCCCATCCCTGTCCCCTGACTGCCCTGACTCCTATCCACACCCCGGGATAGGCCCCCGGGACTCCCATGCTTATCCAACCCCGCCCCCCATTCCCTGTCCCCTGACTGCCCCCCGGGACCCTCTGTCCCTTATCCAACCTCCCGGCCCCGGCCTCCTTACCATGCCGCTCAGAGCAGCATGTCTGGCAGCCGTGCGGCCCAGCAGGAGCCAGACACGCTGGTGTGCAGCCCTGCTGCCCAGAGCGCTGCCCACGTAGCGACATGGCTGTGGGGAGGGAGACAGAGGGGCTGGGGCCGGAGTCTAGCCTCCCTGGCTGGGAGCTCAGAGGCCGGACACAACGGTCTGGCTGCCCTAAGGTCTGGTGGAGAAGAATGATTGTGGCCACTATATTGCTGAGCTGTCTACTCCTGCTAAATTACATTGATGGGTTAGCAGTAACTTGTGGCCTATCACATATTAAAATTTGGCAATTGTTTACTTTTTCAAACAGCATAGACAATGAATAGAGTAAAACAGATTATTCCTTATAGTAAGGATGGATGGTGCATACAGTCAGATTAATCTATTATAAATTTATCCCTAAGATTTTATTTAGCTCATGCTCTCCTCAGCGGCATTAGTGGCATAATGTATTATTTCTCAAAACTGAAGCCATGCAGTTCAAAAACTGGCTTGTCATCACTATATTGAGGATACTGTCTATGCTGTGGTAGTCGGCAAGTGTTTGCAGTTCTGTTTTTTTAGTCTTACTAATCAAAGAGGGCTTAGTAAACAGTAAGTCTTGAAGGCTGAAAGTCAGAGACGACTGCTGGGAAGAATCAGAGCTGAAAATAGAAAACATTTTTTAAAAATTTCCATTAAAAATTAAAATTAGCAGAAAGCACAATGCATTTTATGAAAGTCTGTAATTGACATTCTAGCAGTATACATTCCAACTCTCTCATTTCCCCTTTTTAACATACATGTCAGTACTAACTGTATCAGAAATTCCCTTATGAGCGCTTCAGACCGCTTTCTAAAGATAAGTAATACTGAGTGCATCTATGTAGAAAATTCAAGTTTATGTAACAGGTTGGTTAGTATGTTGTGGCATTTCCCTAAATTTAGAAGGCTAGGAAGGACATTAGGAACATATTTTAAACACTCAGCTCATTGTAAAATGGGATCATTTTCTGCCAAACAACAAGGTACTAGTCTTTTTATGGTTCAGTCTGGCTTACATATACTACCTGTCCTTCCCTAATGAATCAGTTTTGCTATGGAAACGTTAATGGTTTCAGTGTTAGTTCTGACCAAATCCTATGATGCAGAACAGCTTATGAAATCTCCCATCCATTATCTGAACCTGTAAAAGAAAGGGAGAAAAATCTATATATCATGGATTATATTCAGCTTCAGGCAGTCTGTGACTTATATTGTGATTTGGCAGCCATATACAAAATTAAATGCTATTTGGATTCTTGCCATGTGTATTACTTAAAAACTGAAAGTATCAGTAAACCAGGCTATAGAATAGCATTAGATGGGTTATTATTCCAAACATTTTAACAGTCCAACAAGAAACTGATTTAACTGTATCTTCAGATGGATCTAGATGTTTTGCAAAAACAGGAGAGAAAAAGGAACGGGTTTTGGAGTGTAGTGTGATATCCCTCTTCCTCCTGTGGCCTCTGAACACACTTAGGGCAGGTCTACACTAGCCCCGAAATTCGAACTAAGATACGCGACTTCAGCTACGTGAATAACGTAGCTGAAGTCGAACTATCTTAGTTCGAATGAAAAAGCACTTACCCGGGGTCCACACGCGGCACGCAGGCTCCCCCGTCGACTCCGCCTACTCCGTTCGTCGAGCTGGATTACCAGTGTCGACGACGGAGCACTTCCTGGTTCGATTTATCGCGTCTAGACAAGACGCGATAAATCGAACCCAGAACATCGATCCCGCGCCTCCGACCGGACGCGTAAGTATAGACGTACCCTTACAATCATTTGAGATAATTATTAGACAAAAAATATCAAGCAATAAATAAGTAAATAACATAAAACCAAAAGGGTAATGACAGTGTTTTACTTCGACATTTATAGAATAGATCACTGGCTGGATGCTATTTTATCTCCAATATATCTGTAACACAGCTAGTATCCTTTAGTCTCTGGAGGCCAATCATTGCATCAACCATGGTGATGCAAAAATGAGTCCTAACCTCAATGTGAAGGAGGTAAAGATCTGACTAGGAGAAGACCTTGGGGGGTTGTAGTCTTCACACTTCTGTCTTTACTCCCAATCCAAAAATAAGATCCAAAGTGTGCACATGCATAGACCTAACCACTGCCTGAAATAGTTCCATAGTGGCCATGAGAACCTTAGTAAACACACCAGAGCAATCATCTGCAACTAAGGAACACAAGACTTGCTGTCTCCGGTACCATACTGGAGATGGGGAGAGCTGAAGTGCAGTGGGGACTATCCCAGATTTAATTTTATCTAGGGAGTCTCATGCTGTGTGGACATGTTCAGACCTGCTTTTGGGGTGAATGTCCTCCTTCATATGAGGTTAAATGCAATCAGCACAGCTACACTGTTTTCCCGGCCTTCTCTGTGCTCATTCTAAACTGATATTACCAATGAAAGATGAGCCAATAAATGCTGATGAATCATCCAGACAAATCTCACTAATGCATGCAAAGTCAGGGGCCTTATGATTGAATTATGGTTTGTGACAACCTCCTTATCCAAAGAACATGCATTAATCAGCATGAACTTTCCTATAAGGTCAGTCGGGTCCCTGTCAGCCAGTGTTCTATGTTCCACAGATGGAACCCCAGAGAGGACCAGACTAAATGTTGATCACTGGTCTACATCTGAAGAAAAGTATTTTGACCTTCATCTACCGTGCCCACTACAAACTTTGGTGAATCATTTCTCTCTCCCCTTCAGACCCAGTCTCTATTCCCCTGTTCCGCCAAATTCCTACTCTGTTTGTTGTTTTGCCCTCTTAGCCACCAGGTGGTAGCCATTAAAGGAACAGAACTGCTGTGGCTAGGGTGACCAGATGACCCAATTTTATAGGGACTGTCCTGATTTTGGGGACTTTTTCTTATATAGGCACCTATTACCCCCCACCCTGTCCTGATTTTTCACACTTATCCTCTGGTCACCCTTGCTGTAGCTGAGTTAACCAGTAAGGACGGCCAAATAAGTAAGGTCCATCTGACAGACAAAAGATTCGAGAAAGCAATGCATTATGGGCAAAGATGGAAGCATACTATCAAGAATACTTTTAAACAACCTCAGAATTTCCAACCCTCAAATCGATGGTCACCATCCTACCACAGAACTGCTGCCCCTCACTAGAGTAGGACACTAGCGTTTGGAGGTCTGGGATAGATGGATGCTGTGGACGTCTAGCCCTTCTGCTACTGAGGTTAGTCAAGTGAACCAGAGGCTATAGAGGAAACAAAGTAAAGCACACAGGGATGGATCTCTCTTCCACAGAGCTGGATATCTAGTATCCCTTAAGAACATCCCTCGCCCTCACAATCTACACCCATCCAGCCATCATACAGTCCATAATTACAAAATGTCCTCTCCCACTAAGCATTGACAAGGGCCTCTGTTCCTGTTGTGGGAAGACATGAGTAATAAATACTGTAAATAAAATCTCAGCCCTGTCTTTCACTATGGGTGTGAAATGCCATGGTGGGACTTGGCTGTGACAGAGTGACCACAGCCAAAGATTCCCCATGACCCCACCCTACCTTTTCAATATCTCACAGTACTGTCAGCTGAAGACTGAACTCAAACATTTCCTACTTCTTTAAATAGCACAGCTCTAACCCTTTGCCTCTCCCACTGTTGCCACAGCAAGGTTTTATTCACTTCTTTTCCTTTGCTTGGAATAGATTAAAAAAAGATGATGTAGGCAGTTCAAACAGAATGTAGTGTTACCCCCTTGTGATCTCATCCAGGTAAGGACAATTAAGATGGTTTTTACTCACAATGCTGTACATAGGATTTTTTGAGCAACAGGATTTTCCAGGAACATATTTGTGAACTCAACTGAAGGTTAATATAAATGTGTGGGTTGCTCTAAAGATCTCATTACTGGAATCACTGGAATGTGTCACAAGCGTTTCAGGGATCAGGCTAGAGGAGTATAAAATGAAATCAAGTAGTTCTATTCTGATCCTCAAATCTCAGTGTAAGAAAATGCATAATTCAAATGAGGATAACATCAGGGGACTGCATAAATGTACAGTATTATCAAGATCTTAAATATTAAAATAAAAAACCTAAATACAAGAAGTACATTTACTGACATTTTCAGTTCCTCTCTCCTCCTCTTAGTCTAAATTCAACTCTAAGAAAACAGAATTTTATGGAATTATACCATTTTCTTTTTTCTCATTCAAACATGGGCCACTTTTTTGGAAAATGATAGATTTATTTGGTAGGGCATTTAGCCCATTACATTGTTCATTATTTACAGTAGATAGGGTTCAAATAAACTATAGCCAAAGAATAGTGGGGGGAGCCTTTTACCTGAGACAGCTTGGAATGTATTTGATTAAGGATTTCATGAAAAATTAATTTCCTGAAATGCGAATTGGTGTAACTCCATCCCTAGCAAAAAATGAACATCTAGTGGTATTAGTTACTATGGAGTTAAGTCTATTGCTATTGTCTGAATTTAGTGATGCTTCAAAGAATGAGTATAGAGAGATATATCATGTTTTAATTTTGTTTATTTTTCATTTCATAAAAATACCTTTATGCAAGACTAGAAAAATTGCTACATTAGCTACAGATGACAAGTCCCTTTTGGGAAGCAATTCTTTACTGTAACTCTACTGTTTTCTCTGTACCACATTGGTTAAAGAAGCCACCTCATGTTGATTGCATAGTAGAAGAGAGAGTCTGTAGGCTCTGATTGAGGCTCTTGCAAGGTTAAGGAATATATCTGGCTAGCTGCCATGGTAGAGCTATAGAGAGACAAGGTGGGTGAGATATCCATCTTTTATTGGATCAACTTCTGTTGGTCAGAGAGACAAGCTTTTGAGCCACACAGAGCTCCTCTTCACATGTGGCAGAGATATGGCAGTGATAATGAACCTAATGGTGCCTCTGGATGGTATGCATACCAAAAACAGAGGCAGAGAAAACTGGGAGGGAATAAGGGTACAGCATAATAGAGCTGGTCAAAAAAAAATCAGATTTTGAAGTCATTTTCATTTCAAAATGAATTTTTTGTTTTGTTTTCTGAAACATTTCAAAAAAAAATTTAGAATTGGAATTTTGAAACTTATGTGTTTTATTTCCCCCCTAACTTTCTTCCATACTGAATGCAATTGAATAAATAATGCTAAGGTTTTCTTCACTTTTTCATTTTTTTCTTTGGCCACTGACTGTCTTTTCAAAGTTCCTCAATTATTGAAAAGTTACCAAATGGCCAAAGGAAAAATGGAAAAAGTAAAAAGTGTGTCGATTAGGGAGAACATTATTCAATTGCAGTTAGTGACAAAAAGAAAAAAGCGAGGGGAATTCTGAAAATATAAATTTCAAAAATGTCAATGAAAAGAATGGAACATTTAAAAAACTGGAAGCTTTTTGCAAAAGCTTTTGCTTTTTAAGAAGACCATTTTCTGTTAGAAAAAGTTCTAATAGTCTCTTTTGACCAGTTCTGAATATTAAATAGTGCTCGTAACTAATTGATTTTTGAGCTTCTCATTTATAGTAATGATTTCTGTTTTATATTTTGAAAAAGAAATATTTCTATAATCTACTTTCTAAAAACAACGAATTCCCAGTCATTTAAATAATTTAGGCCAATTTCTGCCATTTGATGCTTGCATGCTGCTCCCAATTATTTGAGTTCTATAGTGTGTATATATATTTCTTTATTATAGATCAACAGAATGTAATGAAGGAGGCATTACATTCCCTTTGGTAAATATAAATGGGCTGATAGAAGAATGTAGAACCTTACAAGCCAAACAAAGAGGATATCACAAAATGCTTATAAAATATGCCAAATTATACACCTTAATGATTACTTATGCTCAGGGCCGGCCTGCAACATTTTTGCACCTGAGGCGGGGAGCTCAAATGACGCCGCCATGCCCCCTCGCTTGGGCCAAAACTTTGAAAGGTCTCAATTCTGCCTTCTTCCTGTTCTACTCCTCTCATGGTACTGTTCTGCTACCTACCCCAATAAAGGAGAACTAACAACTTAAAATGCCTTGTTCAAAAAGTTTTAAGTAACACTTAACTTTCAAAAAGAACAGGATTACTTGTGGCACCTTTGAGACTAACAAATTTATTTCAGCATAAGCTTTCGTGGGCTAGAACCCACTTCATCAGACGCATGGAATGGAACATGCAGTAAGCAGTTATTTATACATTCAGAGAAACATGAAAAGGTGGAAGTACCTATACCAACTTTAAGAGGCTAATTAATTAAGAGGAACTATATCAGCAGGGGAAAAAAAACTTTTGAAGTGATAATCAAGCTGGCCCATTGCGGACAGTTGACACAAAGGTGTGAGTGAGGATAATTAACTAAGGGAAATAGATTCAATTAACGTAATGACCAAGCCATTCCCAGTCTCTGTTCAAACCTAAGTTAATGGTATCTACTTTGCATATTAATTCAAGTTCAACAGCTTCTTGTTGGAGAATGCCTGAACAGCAAATATAACTTTTCTTGTCTCCATAGTAAACACTGGCATTTTTATGTTTGAATAATCAAAGTAGTGTTTCCGTGCCTTCCTGGTTGCAAAGATTTGAACTGCTTCCTGAAGGTCCACAGACTGGGCCAGCTCATGCTCTATTGAGATGGTTGCAAGGCCGACCAGCCTCTCCTGTGTCATTGTGGAGTATAGATGTGTTTTTATTAACTTCAGCTTGGAGAAGCTGCATTCTCCACTTGCAACTGTTACAGAAAGTGTTAGAAATATGCGCAGAACAACAAAAGCATTTGGAAAGAGGGTGGTCGTTTTCTTTGTGCACATATATTCCAGAACAGCCTTTGGAATTGATCCTGCTGAAATGTATCTTGAAAGGGCTTTCAGTTCATCACCTAAATCACTCGCATCAATATCGCGCATGTCGTATGTGTCAACACTGTCTCTAGTGCCCTGCATTGCTGGTGTAGGTCTTCTTCGGGTATAGTGAGGAGTTTAGGAATATCATACAACATCCCAAATATACTGCTGTGTTCCTTGACCTGCATGAAACATTCTTCAACTGACTGTATTGCACAATCTAGCACCTGGTTAAAGAATTCAACTTTGAATTGTTGTTTGGGGTCTCTTATGGGATTATCCCGTGCCTCGTAATCAAAATGTCTTCTTCTTTGGTGACTCTTGTATTCTTGAATGCGTGGGAAAATAGCTTCAGTGTGAAGTTTCTCTGCCAACTTCTGTGCACTCTTCAGAACATTTTGAAATCCCTCATCTGACTGGTAAGACTGTAGGTATGACTTTGCTTTGTCCAGTTGTTCCATTGCTCCAGATGTATCAAGGTCAACACCTTGGAATCTCTTGCTTACAACATTTATTTCAAACAGTATGTTATGCCACAACACTAAGCTACACAGAATTTGAAGTTATGTATGTTTCTGGTGATTCCATTTCCCTCTGCCACTGTTCTCCCACGAACAGTTCCTCTCATAGCATTATCCTCAATAATGGCAACTATGGCATCATCTATCTTCCCAATTTGGTGTTTGATAGGCTTTATCGCCTCCACTTGACTTTCCCATCATGTGGCACTCAGTGGTTTCAGTGTCAGAGAGGATGATCCCAGATGTTGCTTCAAAATTTGCCATTGATGAGTTGATGCAGGAAAAAAAATACATAGATGCTTTGAGTTACATTAAAAAATTCAGCAGCCTCACTAGAAGCTGATACTGCATCACTGACCACCAAGTTCAACGAATGAGAACTGAATGGGACAAAGCTCGAGGGTTTAACTCTTGGATCCATGTTTGCACTCCTCTGTTCTTTCCTCTCATTTTGGTACCATTATCATAGCCCTAACCTTTCATGTCAGCTGTCGCAATTCCCATATCTTCCAGCTTTTTAAGAAGCACATTTGTCATACCAGCTCCTGTTGTATCATCAATGTCAATAAATTCTAGAAAATGCCCTCTGACATTGCAGGGATATTTTCACTAGGTTCTGTTGTTGTTACAAAATGCACCATTAAAGTAATTTGTTCCGTATGGCTGATGTCAGATGTGCAGTCCAGAATAACAGAGTAATATCCTGCTGACTTCAGATCTGCACAATCTTCTGTTTGACTTTTGTTGCCAGTAACTGTATTATCTCATCTGGAATTTTTTTTCTAAGGTAGTGGTGTGTGTGTGTGTGTGTACTTTTCTTGGGTGGTGACTCTTAGATGCTCTTGGAGTACAGCATCAAACTCAGCCATCAGCTCCACATTTTTAAGGAAGTTTCCATTGTTTCGCACCATACAGCTGATCTGAAGTGCCACGCAGCGCTTGGTTTTGGGTAGCAAGTATTCTCACAATGGCAATGAGCCTTTTCAGAACATTTGGCCAGTAAAGAGACTCTGATGCAATCTTCTCTTGATGCTGATCATCTATGGTGGCCTTTAACCTTAGTCTCATCTCAAGCTCTTTCCACCTATGGAATGCTCTCTGGTTATTTGCTGCCTTCTCATGGCATGCCAGATTTCTAGCCAGTTTTTTTGAGTCTTTTGTTCCTGTAGAACCCAGTATAGCTGGAACAATTTTCTACACTCTGGGTCCTAGTGGCACCCCACCACAGTCTGGCACCTGAGGTGGCCGCCTCAGATCGCCTCATGGTAAGGCCAGCCCTACTTATGCTTTCAAATTAACATATTGATCTTAAGAAGAGTAAACATAGAAATATATAATGTAGATTTAGCTAATCTCTGCGTCAGATTTGCATTCCATTTCCAGATGTTTGCATCAGTTGCTTTTTCTAGTTATCGAATCAATAGTGATAGAAAAACAGCCCACAATCCAGCATTGTTTTCTTTGGAAAGAGACTGCTTGACATACAGCTCTGTCCATTGCAGAGCACTAGATAAGGTACTGTAGTTTACAAAGGGCATAAAATAGTTCCACAACAAATGACAGGAAACTGTCTCTACATATAAAAGAGCCTATTATGATTAAATCATATTGCAGTGAATATCCAGATTATATTATGCCTTCAAATAAACCCAGATGACTTCAGGTCAATAATTCTTAATATTCACCTCAACAAAAAGTAGTACCATCATATTATGTACTTGGAATCTGAAATACTTACGTGTAAAATAAAGCTATATTGGCGTTGTATGAATATCAAAATGCATTTGAAACTTATAGGCATCTACTATTTTATTTTTGCCATCCTTTTAATGTCAACATTTATAGAGAAAAAAATAACTCTTGGCAAAGGATCAATCATATATAGAGAAAATATTTTTGTCTGAGTTACATATCCTTGAAAAAATATTTTCAGTTTGTTCCCCTTTTTCCTTGAGAAGTGAACTCACTTTGCCTAATTTTTCCCACTTAAACAATGTGGGTTTAAAAAATGAAACTCAAATAGGGTTTGTATTCTACTTACAGGGACATGTTAAGTTAAAAAAAATAATCACATTCTCTCTGAAAATTGTTGACCGATTATTTCTACACATAGCAACTATGATTACTGTAAATGAAATAGTAGAGGAAAAATGTTTTTGTTTCCCCCGCAGTTTTTTTACTTCATGCATTTGAGAAAACTCTATATACAGTGGTCAATTTCACAGTTTCTGCTGCAATAGTCAATTACTAGCTCACTGATGACCTGGTCTTGTACTAGTATTTGTTAGTGCATATACCTCTGCCAGTGCAAAGTTCTATCTAAATCAATAGTTCTCTGCATGGGTACAGGGATCCTTCAGGAGTGGATCCTCCTTTAGGATCAGGACCTCAGTAAGTTCTCTTCTTTCTTTGTGTGTGGGTTTCTCTCCTTTCCCCTCTCCCCACACTCACAACAAAAGTGGGAAGAGAAATGTTTTAAAAAATAAGCAAACCACAACCATTCGCAAGGTGTTTTGTACTTTCTATAACTACTTTGGACTTTTTAAAAAAGGATTCAAGTTGAGGGGTCACTTTTAAGAAACTGGAGAAAAATGGGGCAAGAGAAAATCTAGGATGAGACAAGAAACAGAGCACGCTAGAGGAGAAAACACACAGAAGAGCCAATATTAAGGAGCAAAGAAAAGAGAAAAATAATCAAACTTGTTTTAAAAATAAAAAAAAATGAACTTAAAGGAGAAAAAGAGGAGCTGAGAACTTAAACTAATCATTGAGTACATAAAACTAATTAGAGAGGTTTGCAAAACCTTGAACTCTACCAAGTTTCTTCTTTTTATGGTTTCTTTCAAAATGAAAACATTGATTTTTCTGAGCTTACTTTTTAAATGGGATTTTAAGATCTAACAATATCTGCTGCTTAAACGGATCTTTGAAAAAATTCCTCTTTGGAAAAATGTGTGTTTTCTAACTCAGGTTGGGTGAACAACTATTTAACATTTGTCTTTGATGTAAAATACAATGGAAAATCTAATACTTGAACAACAGAGACGGTGTAAATAAAAAACGTGGATAAGTGCTTTTATTTTACATTTTAAGTGCTTAACAAGAAAATTGTACAAAAAATGAAGAAGAATTCTCTAGTTTTGGCTGTAAATTGCTAATATATGAGTGCTACAATGTGGGGGGGATGAGGGGAGCCAATTAATGGGAGATGAAATCAATCAAACCCTACCAGATGGGCATGTTGATGTTGTCCCCCGTCTCAATTTTGAGCTGGATGTCCCCATATCTTTAGGCTTGCAGGATCAGAAACAGTCCAGAAGCATCCTCAGACTGCTGTAATACTGTATCATGATGCAACATCCTGCTATGATGGTCAAACTTCACATTTTAGAGAGACAAGGTGGGTGAGGTAATATCTCTCTGTTGCTGAAGGAGATAAGCTTTCGAGCTACACAGGTACTGCAGAGTAACTTTGTGTAGATCAAAAGCTTGTCTCTTTCACCAACAGAAGTTGGTCCAGTAAAAGGTATTTTCTCACCACCCACCACCACCCATGTCTCTCTAATCTCCTGGGACCAACACAGCTACATCACCGCAAACAAGCTTCAGTTATGTAGGAAGTCCAGGGGAAGAAAAGTCAGCTCAATAAGAATCCATGGACATCACAGCATCATGATGTTTGTGAAGGCGGTTAAAAGGTTAACCTCTTCCCTTAAAACTTCAGAAATATTTCAGTTACCACATGTGAGAAAACTCTCACCATAGGTGCCATATGTGAAAATTGCTCCATATTTCTCCCATTTCAGTAAACAGAAAAAACATTTCCCTTCCAGATAGTAACGGGGAAAACAATAAGGTAATCATGAATCCTTCACCCCAGAGTATCCACACAGTAATAAGTTATAGTGTGAAATCCTGGAAAGGCAAAACTGCCATAAAGTTTACTGGGGTCAGGTTTTTACCCACACCATACCATACTGTAAGATTATGGACAGCATTCACCTTCAGTCTCCTCCAACAGTAATTTTACAAAACACCTATGTGGGTCTGCTGTATCCAGGAAATAATCCTGCATAACTAGGCTTTAGCTCACATACATACATTAAAGATCCAAGAATTTAAGGTTAATGGTAGCATATATGAATGAAAGCAAAAAAGCAAAGTGGAACTCTATATTGTGCTTGGTGTGATCTGATTTGATCTTTTCCATATTTCACTTATTCTCTGTATCTTACATTTCTTATTAATGATCATCATTCAAGGTAACATGAAATGAAGGTTTGTTTTGTTTTTTGCTTTAACTGAAAGATTGAAAGAGCCCGCTATTTGTTTTTGGGATATCGTTCAACAACTATATATGTATTGTGATATATTCTATCCAACAGCTAGCAGAGTCTATCATATAGAATCTGTACAGCTTTTTGATGTCATTTCTGAGGATGGACTTTAATCATGAAAGCAATGTCTGACTCAATACAAGATGTAATATATGCTGTGACATTCGTGCCTTTAAGAACTGCCAGGTGAAACAGTAAAAAGATGTTTTAACAAACCTGATTAATTATGGGTGGACCAAGGAAACCCCCAAATTCTAAGAAAGTCAGGAAAAAATAACTTACATTGCATGAGTGTTTTCAAAACTGTTTCATAAAGTTTTATATCATGTTTTATATCAAAATGTGATCATCAGCTACTAGGCCGATATCTTTCCTTCATGTAGAAAATACAAATCATTGTTCTGGTCCTTTTAAAGTGAATATGAAGCTTAATAAAATATAGAAACATGCACAGACTTCCAGTGTAATCATGTTATGATGAAGTGCTGTATTCAGTCTAGTGAGCAAACACAATATAACTACCAGAAGTTTTCAGTGTGCTTGGTTGGTTCTGTTGTTGTCGAGTGTTGTAGTTATAAAAAGGTTTGTTGCCCCTCTGCATAGCCTGTGTGGTGTTCTTATTATTTCAGTTGTATTTGATTTGTGTATTTGCAAATTGAATTGTGTTCCCAACTTCCATTGTAAATGCAGCAAGAAGTTGTCTGTTTGTCCATCATCCTGAGGAGAGAAGTATGTAGCATCGAGAATGAATACATTCAGGAGATACTCTGTAGCACTTACAAAGCAATGTTCATTCTTGCATAGTATAATGTCAATATGAATAATGATTAATGTCCAGCAAAACGTTATGACTGCAGTTCTAGAGAATTAATATTCCTTCCTCTGAATCTGCATACAAACACAAATTC
Organism: Chelydra serpentina; assembly: GCA_037349315.1. NCBI lineage: Eukaryota > Metazoa > Chordata > Testudines > Chelydridae > Chelydra > Chelydra serpentina. Next base: position 130,407,272 of record JBAIAC010000004.1, read on the forward strand.
ATAGACCAAACCATATTAGGTAGGTACTGGTCATTTAGGTGGAATAAACCTCATTTAACGAAGGATGTCCTGCTGGACAAAAATTTGATCCTGACATTTGGAGTGTGCCCGTGTGTGTCAGAACATGTTTTGTTTGCTTCCATAGTGACAAAGGTGTAAGAAGCTCTTTTTTTTTTTCGAAAGAGGACATTTATTTATTGGTTTAGATTTATATAAAATACCTCTATTATGTGAAAATTTGCCATTGACTTCAATGAGTCCAGGATTTCCGCGATGGTGATTGTGACAATGAGAGATTCACATCACTCCAGGATCAAAATGACAGAAGCTCCTAGGTTGGAGAAACTCAGTGAGGGTAATTCAGTTAATTACTAATTACATAGCTAATTACGTGTCACTTACTGGAGGATTCTCTGCATCTTGAAGTTTTAAAACCATGATTTGAGGACTTCAATAGCTGAGACATAGGTGAGAGGATTATTGCAGGAGTGGGTGGGTGAGATTCTGTGGCCTGCATTGTGCAGGAGGTCAGACTAGATGATCATAATGGTCCCTTCTGACCCTAAAAATCTATGAGTCTATGAGTTAACTGAAATGATATTGTAAATTATTTTATGTGTGTGTCTATATATCTTATAAATATATATAAAATAATCCTCAATATCAAGTCAGTTAACTGAATTAACATATAGATGGTACTCAGCAAGGGATTATGTTTCATTTGAATTGCTATCTTTAAAAAGCTGTAAAATTAAAACCATTATTTCTGCTGTATGTCTCTAAAATGGCATTGGAAAGTAGTGGCTAAGTGAGGTATCTGAGCAAGACTACTAGAGTTTGATGAATAATTGATTTTTTTGGTTTACTTGATTTTCCCAAAAGTGAAGTGGGGAGGGGGGGAATAGGTTGGGGTTTAAACTGAATGTGAACATTTCTGAAAATTTTTGGTGAATCATCAAAATAAGTCTATTTTGGGTGGAACAAAATGTTTAATTCCACCAAAAATGTTTTGTTCTGTCTGTTTTTAAGAGGTTAGATTCACAAAATGGGGGGAGGAGAAGCTGCTGCTGCTTCCCTCATAAGCTTTAGCCTTGTGGTTAAGGCACTCACCTGGGGTATGGAAGATACTTGTTCAATTCCCCCTCCTGCTTGCTAGGGAGAAGGGTTTTGAACTTGGGACTCTCACAGAATGGGTGAGGATATTTGCTCCGGGCTATAGGGTGCTCTCAATCTCACCTATTGAAGCCGTTCCACTGTGAATAAATAATGAAATAGTCATTGGAGCAGGAACATGAATTTGTGTGTCCCATCTCCCAAGTGACTGTCCTAGCCACCAGGCTATAATAATTTTCACTTTGTTTGGCCCAAGGACTATTTATTGATACAAAGTGGAATAGCTTCAACAGGAAACTGAGAAACACCTACTATAGACTGGCCTAGCCCAGGGGTTTGGGCACTCTCTTGCTATGTAGGAGACCTGACCTTAAATCACTGCTTGAATGATAAGATTGTTCAATTATACTAAGCTAGAGGCTGCATTAAGCAACCAAACACAGCTTAAAAGTCATGTTATTAAGGAATATATTTTCAGGGATCACTGAAAGTTAGTAATGCTTATTATCTCCCTCACTAATTCATTTCCATTCTACCAGCAGAATACAATTCTTCTGTACAGTTTGGTGTCAGGCAAAATCTGGCTCAGGCCATAGATATTATAATGAGAAGAAGGTAGAATAAATTCTTAAATTTCAGGATAAAAATAGATTATGATAATATCCCATCTCTCTTTTGGAAAAGCATCTGTCTCTTAGATTTACCTGGGATACTATTTATGTAAAAGTTAACATTAAAGGAACACAAACTTCCAAGGAAATAAACATTATTGGATACATTGATTTTACACAGCTACCTTATTATTGTTCAGGAATAGTATAGGAGAAAGAAAGAATTTGCCTAGCAGACGGCTAAAGGAAGCTGATGATGGTAGATAAACAAGGTTCTGTGTATTAGGTCTGCCATGCTTGGAAGTGTTTGCCTGAATCCTTCCTGCATCTTGCCGCCACCCCGCTCCCTCCTGGCTTGAAGCTTGGGGGCACCCTGCGTCAGGCGGCAGGGATACCTCACAGCTCTCTCCTGCTGTGGGAGGCAGTGAGACCCTGCAGCTCCCAGCCATCGGGGTTGAAATCACGGAGGTCTTTGGAAGTCATGGAATTCATGACTTCCAGGACCTCCGGGACAAAATCATAGCCTTACTTATAGCACACCAAATAAATTAGTTGCTCCATTAAATAGAAAAGATAGGGTTTTTCATACTTAAAACAATATTAGGCTGCTAATGCTTGTTTACAAGAAACCAACCTAGATGCCAAGAATTCAGTTACATTTAATCTGTAGAACACATGGCATTTCCCAAATGTTAGTCAAACAAATACTTGTTGCGTGGTACATGTGTGTAAAATAACATATATAAAATTACATATGTGCAGCTGATATGCAGGTGATAAATTGCACAGCCATGTACTAAACAAACTCATCATGCACCTTTGACAACCTCATGTGTCATTTTTCCACTAATTCATCTCATTTGGATTTATTGTAACATGTAGAAACTTCAAACATCTGCTGACTTTTAAAAATCTTGCCAGTGAAATGGTCCTCCTGCCAAATTAACCTTGCCTGAGGCGCAAGGCAGGCAAGAGTCAGTTCTATGTTAGTAACTGCTCTTCTATAGGTGAAAATGCCAAGAAAGCCCCGTGATATCAGACCTTCAAATCATGACTTATTTATGCCTAGAAAACCTACTTTAGTTCTCCTTTAGATGTTTTTTATGGCTCCCTCTGAATCTTGTTCAAACGCTTTAGACCTCTAAATCATATGTAAAATAGTTTTTTTGTAACATATGTGGCATATACGAAGTACATTTGGTGGCATTCACTTGGGAAGACGTACACAATTCACTGAAGACTTTGTCACAGGTTATTAAAGTGTCTATTCCAACTTCATGCTAATAAAACCTTTATACTTCACCACACTGTCATGTATGCCCTATAAATATGTTCTGTCCCTCCACCCACTCACAAATACACATCTGACAATGTTCCAAAGGTTAAAAAAGGTGAACTGGAGAAGTGTTCTATTCTCTATACAAATAGTAGAATGCCGGATTAATAATTATCAGCAATATGTCAACCCAGCAGGGATGTGAGAGCTCATTGCAGCTAAATATGTTAAAGTGAACTCTCCAAATGATATTCCAGACTTTTTTTCTTTGGGGCATTCTCATATTCTTACTAGTCCTCCCCGCAGCCTCACTTCCACTTAGCAAAATACCAGTCGGGGTAAAAGTTTCAGTTCGGTTCTCTATCTTCAAATAATGTACTTGATTCTAAATCTTCTGTTCTTAACAGTTCAGCACTATAAAGGCAATGAGTAGAAGAATTACCTCTATTGAAGGGACAGGAAACCTTGAAAGACATGCTTATACTCGTGTCTTCTTCTGTCATTTAGCTTACTCTTTGTTATTTATATTTAACAAATTAAATCTCAAAATTGTGGCTTATAATGGATACATTGTCCTTCCTGATCCTGCCACAATTCTAGTCACCGTTCTCTGATTTCTGTGTATGAATTCCCATAGTTTAAAATGATGATTCATTTATACATCTAGTCTCAAATTGAATGTTCCCTCGGAGAGGATCTTTGTGTAACTAGTAATATTTCTTGGTCTATTCCTATTATCGTTTGGGAAACTTGCACAGCCAACAGAAAAAGGTAGATAAAATCCCACTACTCTACATGGCTAGGCACTCTGATATGAAGAGAGGCATGGTATAGGAACCTAGAGAGAGAGAATGAAGGGGAAAGAATTATACTCTTCCAAATGAAGAGCCTTGCTCAAGAATGCTGTTCTTGCTCTGGCCTTTAAATGTCTGGTCTTCACAAAACAGGAAGCACAAGTGACTGTACAGTAAGTGGGGTCATTAAAATTTTATTACAAGTGTACCGGGGTACACTCACTGCAGGTGGAACCTCCTTGTGGCTACATCTGTGGATCAGCTCCCACCCGATCTAGCGCCCCCTGCTGTTGGTTACTCACACTGTGACAGTCTCAGTCTCTCTCTCTCTCTCTCTCCAGTCAGGTCATGATATAGTCCTCCCCTTCCAGGGTACCAAAGTCCCTCTGGACCAACTGTCCAGTTGGCATCTCCAATGATCTTGTGCCACTTCCCCGTGGCTGGTAGAGGAACCTGGACCCACCCCCTGCTCCCAGTCCAGGGACCCCGCAAGGTCTGCACAATCTCTGACTTTGTTGCTTTTTCTTTGGGCTGCTTCCTATTCTTTTCCCCTCAAGCTTTCTTCTTCGCCCTTCTGGGTAAACCCTTTCCTCAGGGCCAGGATCCCAGGGCTTCTCTCTCTCCGTGGGTTTCCTCCTTTTCCCTCTCCAAACCCAGAGAGTGACTGCTGGATTCCACACTGGAACCCCTTTCTTGTTTTGTTTTCTTTTCTTTTAATTTCTGGTCATTTTGTGGCATGTCAGCCTCAGCGTGTGAGGCTCTGCCCACCATCTACTGCAGTTTTCGAATAAGCAAAAATCTATATTCTCTCACCCAGTCTTGTATCCTTAAAAAAAGCAAAGTAGTGCTTTTTTTAATGCTAACCTGCTTTCCTGATATTCTTACCAATCCTTTCAAACTATATTCTTTCACCTTGAGGCATCTGTTCTTCATAAAGAATCTTTCTTTCTGTATAATCCTCCCTGCATTTACACAGCAGATACTCAACTGTTTCTTGGACTTTGCACTTGTCTCACAACCTCTCTTTGTGGTGGTTTAAGAAATATAAATTACTATTCAGTCACGGTGACCTGTTAGCACTCTAGATATCTTCAGTACTTTTATCATTGCTGTTAAGTATACTATTATCCTTAAGCTTAGGACATATTTCACAGAACCTTTGCCCTTTTTTCCCTCTGTGGTCCATAGTTCTTGCCATTCCTTCTTAAATTCTTTCTTAACCAAACTTTTGAAGTTCTATTTACGTAGAGAGATCTTTATATCAACCGACTCATTTTTAAGGCACTTTTTTTGCTGCTTTATTTGCCTTTTCATTGCCTGGTATCCTGACACGTCCTGGAATCCTGACTATTGCTATATTTATACCTAACTGTGCTATCTCCGTAGTTAAGAACAGTATTTCATTGATTAAGTCATTCCTGCTTTCCATGGTTTCCTTTCTAATCACCATTATACCCCATAAAGAGTCAGATAGGATAGCAGTTATAGTTGGGCATGTACATCCCTTATCCAGATCAGAGCCAACAGTATGCCAATCAATTCGTCCATCATAATGGCCACAAAATTGGATAATGTAATAGATCTCTTAATTCCAAATTCAGGGATACAAAAGATCCCACTCTGCCTGTGTTGTCATCTCTAGAGCCATCAGTATAGATTTGGCAATGGTGACCCCATAAGCCATGTATAAACACACAAATCTTAGTTGACAGTTCTGTTCTTCCCTTTGTTTTATCGTATAAGTCCAAATCCACAATTGGAGAGATTGGAGAGTCCAGCTATAATTTGATTCCCAATGACTAAAGATTTTAATTTCTTCCAGTCCTTCCTTTTCACTCAGCTCTTTTAGCCACTTTTTGACCCTGTTAACATATGGGAGTTTGTGGCACCCAATTATTCTTGTCTAATTAATTCCCAACAATCCTTGTATATTCATTTAGTACTCTTATTTTCACTGTTTCCTTAGCCCCAAAAGTTAAATCTAACTATTTCATCCTTACATTTGTAGGCATTTTGGTGATTGCCACGTGCAGCACACACAACGGAGTTGTAATGCGTGCACCACATGCAATTCGTAAAGCTTGGGCTTGGATTGGCGCTAATATTTTAAGGCTAGGTCTACACTACCCCCCCCTATCGAACTAAGGTACGCAACTTCAGCTACGTGAATAACGTAGCTGAAGTCGAAGTACCTTAGTTCGAAGGAAAAAGCACTTACCCGGGGTCCAGACGCGGCGCGCAGGCTCCCCCGTCGACTCCGCCTACTCCGTTCGTCGAGCTGGAGTACCAGCGTCGACAACGGAGCACTTCCTGGTTCGATTTATCGCGTCTTGACAAGACGCGATAAATCGAACCCAGAACATCGATCCGACGCGTTCGACGCGACGCGTAAGTATAGACCTACCCTAAGTTTTGATTTAGAAGCTGAATTAAAGGTTTGACATCCATAATTGAAAACTGGTTTTATGAATGCCCTATATAGCATCAATAGTGTGTTCTTATCCACACCCCAATTGTTCCCAGTAATACTTAAAGCAGATTCAGCCCATATTTAACATTTAATCTTGATCTTATCTCTATCAGTGGCTCTCAACCTTTCCAGACTACTATACCCCTTTCAGGAGTCTGATTTGTCTCGTGTACCCCCAAGCTTCACCTCACATAAAAACTACTTGCTTACAAAATCAGACATAAAAATACAAAAGTGTCAAAGCACACTGTTACTGAAAAATTGCTTATTTTCTCATTTTTACCATATAATTATAAAATAAATCAATTGGAATATAAATATTGTACTGACATTTCAGTGGATACTATATAGAGCAGCATAAACAAGTTGTCGGTCTGTCTGTCTATGACATTTTAGTTTGTACTGACTTCGCTACTGCTTTTTATGTAGCCTGTTGTAAAAGTAGGCAAATATCTAGATGAGTTAATGTACCCTCTGGAAGACCTCTGCATATCCCAGAGGTACACATACCCCTAGTTGAGAACCACTGATCTATATAAGAAAGAAAAACTTGTAGCACCTTAGAGACTAACAAATTTATTTCAGCATAAGCTTCCGTGGGTTAGAAGCTTCATTCCATGCATCCGATGAAGTGGGTTCTAACCCACGAAAGCTTATGCTGAAATAAATTTGTTAGTCTCTAAGGTGCTACAAATTTTTCTTTCTTATTTTCGATTTGCTGACACAGACTAACACAGCTACTACACTGAAACTGATCTATATGACCCTTCCAAATAAGTTTGCTATGGAACATAACTCCTGAGAATGTAAAATTTTGAACTACCTCTATTATTTCTGTATAGAGGTATAGGTTCCATTCTTTCCTAGTCTTTCTTTTTGTAAAAATCATTCCCTTTGTTTTAGCACGTGAGAACTTAAATCCCCAAGTATCTCCCCATTTTGAAATCCCCCTGGTTTCTTTCCCAGTTATCTTAAGTCTTCTATGTTTGGCCAAAATAGCATAGCTGTCCACAAATGTCTGTGTGCTCTCTGGGAGATCATTAATCATAATGTTAAACAGGTATGGGCTGATAACATTCCCCTGTGGAGTGCCATTAGTAAGTTTATAAATATTCAACAATAAAACTCTTACATTCTCTTCCGGTAGGTGCTTAAGCCTTGAATTGCATATGTTGTCTTTACCTGGACCTGTATTTTTAATTTTGTCCCTAGATTCTTTGAGTTCCTATATGCGGACATTTCCATTCAGTATGTCATCTTTACATTGTACCCAGCCATGCAAGAGCTCACAGTTTCCTTCAGCAAACATTCTTTTTTGTTCACAAAACTCTAGCCCCTTTCTGCTGCAAACGTTCTGGCTTTATACTTTAGCTAGCTTTTCCCCCAGCCGGGCTTTATCGATTGTAATTGTCAGTCAAGCCAGACTCTCCAACAAGTGCATCCTATAAGGTTAATTGGCCCTATCTGCGCCACCTTAACCCTTCAGAGCTGGTGTAGGGTGAAAACCCCATCACAGCAAGAACAGACCCTATGATGATCGCCCCAAGGTATTACAAAGCATAGATTGTATTGTAGTACAGACACTGTGCAATGTAAATTGGAATTTAAACATTCTTAACTGAAATGTATTTTTAAATACTCACCAGAAGGATGACGTTTTGCTGCAGTTGTACTTGGCTTGCAGCTTCCTCAATTATGTTATTAGACTTTCATATTTTGTGGTGAGGATGTGGGGAAAGCTGCAAATGTCTCCAGGAAGGCCTGATCTTGTACATGAACTTTGAAAGCAATGCTGTAATCAAGTATTTCTGTTTTACCACAATATTCCAACCTCGGCCATTGCTTTCACACATGAATTAGGCTATTGCCACAATAGTTACAAAAAGATGCAAAAGAGACAGTTACAATCTCATTTCTCTCTTTTTATGCTGATTACTCGAATTGGTAAAAATTCTGGCCACTCTGTTACAAAGAATTACTAAATGAAATCACTCTGATCCAGTTACTTCTACTGCAAGTAGTTTTCATGAATATAACAATTAGAAAGCTTTTACTATGAATGCAAAAAGGAGGAGGAAGGAATGCTAGATTAGTGTACACCTTTTAATCTCAAAGCTTTAAAGCCAAATTCTTATTCAGAACTCACAATAAGGGGGTCACTATATCAAAGTCAGTGGAATTACCCCTTTGTAACCGGACATAAGACCAGAACTAGATCTATTATTTTTAATTTCTGGCAAGTAAAGTGTAGTTTATCTATCAGTTTAATTTCAGATTCTTTAGAATGAAAGGTAATGGAAACAAGGAGCCAAATTCTTACTGATATAACTCCATGGACTTCAGAATAGGAATGCTCAGCATAAACTCCAACCCTACCTGCCTACATCACTGCTTTAATTTCCTCCAATTTTCCATCCTTAACACCCAGTCATGTGACCGTGATAAAAATTGCAGAAAAAATTGTTTTGTTCTTGCACTGAACAAGGAACTTTATTGGAATAAGAAAAAAAGTATTAGCCTTAAAGCTTTTATCTCTTTCACTGTAGAGTTTCTACCATGAAAACCATGAGTATAACCCTCCGCCACCCAAAGAAAAAAAAATCTGTCTTTCTGCTTTGGATTTAAAGAAAGGGTACATATATACTCACGCTGTAGTTTTCTCAAACTTTTGCCTTCATCTGTTGTTTATGCCTCCTTCTATAGAATACTTTCTGGCTCCTGTTTGGCCAAATGACTTCTCTCGATTCATATCCTTAAAGCACTCCTCTTCTGTGCCTTCGAGGCTTTTCAATTCTAAAATTCCATATCATTTTTAAAATAAGACATAACCCAAAGCTTTGATCATCCACATTTGTGTAATATATCTGAACTGCGTTATTTGTGTCTGATTTTAGGGAACAATCCTAAAAACTGTCAGTTCTAAAACTCTTGGTCCATGAAAAACGAATGTCTTACTGCAGAATGAAAATTGTTGAGGATCATGCAGTAGGGAGGTTGAGAAAAGAGGTGGCGAACAGGTGTGTCATTACTTGAGAGTTAGCTTGGGGTGACTGAGCATCTAGGTTAGTCTAGCACAGGTGAGAGCAGCCACACTGCAAAACCATACCTGAGAGACGACATCCTTTCCAGAGCTGCACTCACTTGTGCCTGTGTATGTCACTAGGAATTCTGGGGGGCACATCCCATGCTGCAGTAAGATGAGCCACTCTGATTCTTTCCCAGTGAATTGTGAGAAAACTTGTCTGTCCTGTGCACCCAGGGGGAATGCTGGGAACGCATTGGAAGACTATCAGCACTCAAGCAATTGTATCTTTTGTCATCACTGCAAAGCTGGCAGGGAATTACTAGCTTGAGTGAAAGCAGCATCTGAGCTCTAGCCTATACCCCCATCTGGGCCAGCTAGCCCAGGCTGAAAGCACCACTAGACTGAAGTTAGAGGGTTCAAAGTGTAGCTGGAAGGATGGTCAGAGGCAACACCAGAAGAACGCTGCAGTGGAGACATACCCTAAAAGACCAAGAGAAGATTTGCTGTAATTCTCGTGCAGGCAAAACTTCAGGGGTGAAATCCTGGCCCCATTTAAGTCCCATTTAAGGGAGTTTTACCATTGATTTCAGTGGGGTTAGAGTTTGACCCCAGGTGAATTAGAGTTTTGCCAGATTAAGAATGGCAGAAGCTGCCCCTTTAAATTGCAAATGTAATAGATATTGTGTCTTCCTCTGTAGTGGCACAATAAAATATATACAGACTTCCCAGACTCACCTTTGAGCTGAGACTAAGCATGAGAAATTTTAGCCCAAACGGGGGGGTGTGTGTGGGTGGGTGGGTGGGTGTGTGTAAACTTGAAGTAGTGGAAAATGGAAGTCAGGATAGAATTAGCCCTGCAACCTATAATTTCTACCTTACAAATGTATACAGTTTTATTTGGCTTACAGGTTGCCTAATTTCCCATGAAATATGTAAAATCTAGTGCTATGTTTTTCATTTTGTAAAACTTTTGTTTATTTTTTTGGAAAACTACATGAATTGCTCAGAGGTAAAATATAAAGTAATTTTGAATAAATTAGGGCTATCTATTATTTAAGGAAATGCAGAAACACAACATATATACTTACACAGCCTTACAGGCCATGGAATCATAGATTCTAAAGTCAGAAGGCACCACTGCGATCATCTCGCTGATCTTCTGTATAATACAGTCCATAGAACTTCCCCAAAATAATTCCTAGAGCATAGCTTTAGAAAAACATCTCAATCTTGATTTAAAAATTGTCCGTAATGGAGAATCCACCACAACCCTTAGTAGTGAGCCATTTCCTGCTCATAAAATAGTTCATTGCAATGGGGATGCAAATGGTGCTTTACTCTCTGAATAACCAGTGTGGAAATTCATTTTTAAAATGTCATGAGGTTGACTTTAAATAATTTGTTTTTGTTTCAGTTATTTATTCATTCCATCTGAATTGCCACTGTCTTTATTTTTCTTGTCATTTTATTTAATGTCTTCTCTCAAGGGAAAATAATTTTAGGACTGGTTTATGTTATAACGATCAATATTTGGCTAACAACTTGTCAATGACCTTTTACAAACAGTTAAAAGACCAGCCTGTTTTTATTATTAATATTATTAGTTTTGTGCTGTGCACTTGTCATTACTTTTTATGGCTAGTTATAAATGTACCAAGTGTATGATTCAGCACCAGTAAAAAGCTTGTAAATTACTATGGATGAGGCCAAAATTGCTGGTTCTAAAAATGAACTGTTGTGAGGGCTTCTTGTAGTTCAGTGAATTACCACCATGAAGCAAAGTTAAGATTGGCACAGCCTGTCTGGTGAATCCATGATAGAGGCACTGATTGCAGCTGTCCTGTAGATAGGCACAGAAGTGCTGTCTGTCCTATTCAGCCTGAATGCGTATATTTACTTCGGATTTTGAATGGGGAAAGCAGAGCACAATTCAGGGCATTTGAGCAAAGTCATGACATAATCTGAATCTCATCTTTTAATTTGTTCTTGTATTATTCAGTGCTGCATGACATTGGAAATTGTAGCATTAACTGACTTATGGCAGCATAAAACATCACTCCTATTGACAGACTACTCCTGGTTTTCAGTTTCGCTACAAACCAGAAACTTGGACCAGGTTTTTCAAAATATTTGAAAACCTTTAGTGAATGTAATAGTTTTGATGGAACTTGTTTCGAGAATTTTTTTTGTAGTAAACAAGAAGAAAGGTTAGGGGTTTTTTTTAATGGCAGGAAGTACATTTTAAATAACCAGTTAGAAACAAAGATGCCTGAATTCTATTTTTAAATAGCCTAATCATAATTCCTAGAAACTCGTCTTGTAGCGGGAGATCTTATTTGATTAACCTTGCTGAAAATTATTCTCTCTATATATATTGTTGAGGACATGATGCTACTACCTGACAGTCTCAACTCATTAAGTGGACACCCTGGAACTCTAGACGGCTATTAATTTTTCATATATTTATACAGTCATGAATGATTAATGCAGGTTACTGCACTACAGTCTAAGAGTTTAAAAGGAGGTTAGGAAATAAAAAGATGACACAGCATGCTTTCTATTGTGAAAATATTTCCCAGGGGATCAGTGAAGACTGAAGAGAGGGATCAGGTGAAAAATGAAGAGTTAATTTAAAGAAAATGCTTTAGCTAGTTGTAATTTGATAAGATGTAATATAAATATTTAACTCACTGTGAACATTATATTGCTATCTACTTGACAAGGAATCCCTAGATATAGACGTATCAGTGGCATTAAATATAAAGGACGTTTAAAGTATCTTAAATTAACCATAGAGATTTTTTTTCAAATAGGCCACAAAAGGAAGGTTATTGTCATGAAATTGTCTGTACTGTGAGCAATTCCTCTAGTCAGTGTGTTTTCTATCCCCATTGTATTGTTGGATCTGCCATTTTTTGAGGTGTTGCTGTTGAGAAGCGGCTGTCTTGAAGTGTTCTTTGTCCGTTGGACTTTGGGAAACCTTGTCTGCTCCAGTATGTGCAAAGCTCCCTGGGTTGGTGCCGCTGTGGAGGAGTTTACAATCTAAGTGATTCACCTTAATGACCCACACACACACACGCTGTTTTTGGTTTCTGGATGAGCTGTGGTACCCCTCCCCACTGGAGTTGCTTACAATCTCTGGCACACAGTGATGCAGAAATTTAATACAATATGTTACATCAAAGATAATGCATGAGATTCCAATATCTATCACAGTACTATCTGGTATTTGACTTCTGCAGAGAAAACACTAAAACAAAGTATAAGGCTTGGTCTACACTTAAGTTTTACCGGCATAGCTATGCCAGAAAAAGCGCTAGTGTACACATGGTTATTCAGGACTGACAAAAGCTACATCAGTATAACACCAGCCGCAATAGAGGGTTTGTTGGTATAGAAAAAACGATATAACTATACTGGCAAAACATTCCTGAGTTGTTTGAAAGTGTCATGAAATCCACTGCTTCTATGCACTACTGTGGCCAGTAAATTTTTTAGGCAGTTGAGAATATTTCTGTGTTGTGCTGTTTTGTTGCAAACCATGCAACTAAGAAAATATAGCTTGTGCCATACTTCAGTTTGGTTTGGCTAACCCATTTGTTCTCTGTTTAAAAAGAGAAGAGGTAGAGCTGATCTTGGGGTTCAAGCAAAGGACTGAGTTGTCAGGAGATGTTACTTCAATCCTCTCCCACGGACTTCCCGTGTGACCTAGTCTCTCCACGGTGTAATTTTCTGCTCTGTAAAACAGGGATGGAATGATAACATTTCATAAGAGTTTTGTGAAGCTTAATTCAATAAAGATTGTAAACTGCTTTGAAGTCCTTGAAGGAAAGGTACAAGGAGAAATAATGTATTGTAATAATTTCAGCGCTTTCTGTTATTTACAAAATAATAATCCTAGCATAAGTAAACTTCAAAGCTGAGGTGTCTGGAAAAAAACAGGCTGATAGCTAAGGAGTTTATTAACCCAGGTTATGGTTACTACCAAGTTAACATGAAGTTATGGTGAAGTGCTGTCTTATTCTGGGTTCTTGTATAATGTTGTTATCCCACTCTGATTGGAAATGTCACAAATATGAATTTTGCCCCCAAAGTTGGTGAAAATGTTAAATCTGGTTTACCTTGCAAGTGGCTTAATTAATCAGCCTCTGGCTCAAGAGTGTGCCTATGAAGACAAAGCTTTTCTAAATAATGCTCAGGTGTACATTCACTGGGAATTTTATCTTTTGCAGTACAGCAGATAATGTTTAAGGCAGCTATATTAAAACTCACAGAGCTCATTATATGGTTATGGATTTAGTCAAAATTTACACAGCATGAGGAACCATAAATCTCTGGTTACAAGGGTTTTATTGCATTGTATGTTCATTTTCAGTCATCTGTTAACGGTTGCATGTTAACTAGTATTATCAAAGCTATACCTGGAGTAACGAGGACACCTTCTGTACTTGGAATGTTAATTTTTTGTACTATGTCATTTTTCATTGTGATGTATTTTCAGTTCTAATAGAATTAAATACAGAGAGTCATGGTAGATAGGACGGGATTCATAAGAAAGCTATTGCATGTGTGTTCTTTCCTCTTTGACAATATGTACAATTATAATGAGACCAGGTGTTGATGCCAGCATGATGGCTCAATATGCAGGAAAAAGTGTGCAAAGCCTGCAAGGGATGGCCACTAGGCAGAACTGGTTAGATGAAGAATTTCAGTTTGGCTGTGTTAGTACAAATGTCATTTGAATGCACTGGTTGAAAGGATTTTTCATAGTGTCAGTTGTGTCTGCAAAGGGGAATAAAAATATCAGGAGGTAATGATGTATTATTGACCTTGCACTGTTGAGGTGGTATAGAATGCTATAAAAATTTTTTTAAAGACTATACCGTGAAGATGGTGGATATAGGATATAAAAAGAAAATAAATTGGGATCTGTATAGCTGAGCTTTGTATTTCCTCCTCCCAATGCAGTATTTGCTCATTCTATCTTACCACTGGACAAATGCATTTGCTTCTTCACCCTTCATTATTATGTGGTTATGTACAAAGAACTGTCTAGATTTTATAGCCTATGACTATAAAATTAATTCTGTTATGTTTAGAGTACACTGTCTCAGTACAGAATGCTAGAGCAGACAGATGAGTCCAGTATTGAAGAATCTTTAGATGAATGATGCTTGTGTTGGTTGTTTAGCACCCTCCACTGCTACTCCTTTCTGCTGAGAGTGCTCCTATACATGTAAGAAGTTCCTTTTCTTTTTTAGAAATAAAAGAAATGCTTAGACTGAAGTGGAGGTGAAAGTTGTAGAATCTTTCGAATTGTTTGCTGAAGTTGTTTTTCCTGGTTTTCAATACAACAGATCATTTAGAATTGTTTTGCTTCCAGGGTCTGCAGGAATTATCCTTTATCTGTTGTCTGAATTGATACCTGATGCTAATTGAACATCAAGAGAAACACATTTTCCTTTTAATATCAGCAGAAGTGTTGCAGGTGAAGATGGAACTTGATTGACTGAGCTATGTGGTTGAAGAACATAAGAACATAACAGCCATAATGGGATACACCAATGTCTATTTTAGACCAATATCCTGTCTGCTGACAGTGGCCAATGCCAGGTGCTTCAGGAGCTATCATGCTGCTTTTGGGCAGTGTTCCTAGTCTTTTACCTCTGAGAACAAAAATCCACGTTAATTTAAAAAGAAAAGAAAATGAAAGAGAACAGGTTACAATTGGCTAATAGCTAGTTTTACTCTAAGGGCTGGTCTACACTAACCCCATAATTCGAACTAAGATACGCAACTTCAGCTACGTGAATAACGTAGCTGAAGTCGAACTATCTTAGTTCGAATGAAAAGGTACTTACCCAGGGTCCACACGCGGCGCGCAGGCTCCCCCGTCGACTCCGCCTACTCCGTTCGTCGAGCTGGATTACCAGCGTCGACGGCGGAGCACTTCCTGGTTCGATTTATCGCGTCTAGACAAGACGCGATAAGTCGAACCCAGAACATCGATCCCGCGCCTCCGACCGGACGTGTAAGTATAGACGTACCCTAAGACAATCTACTGGGGTGTGGGAAGGAGGGGGAGGACAGGACATTAATGTATGGATCAACATATATAACTGAAATGTCCCACAGTTTTGAAAATGTGTTGCCAAATACCTTTGCCTTCATATGCCCTCTATCAGTTTCCCCTTCCAGCACTAATGAGTTCAGAATACTTTGGGGTCCATGTTCGATGCTTTCTTTCCTCACCTTGAAACGTTTTCTGAAGCCCAAATTGAGGCTTTGTTGTTCTCTCTGGTTAAGTTTTTTTGAAGGTTGTAGAGGCAGGCAGTTCACAACATTTCTGGAATAATCACTTGAAAGTGCACAAACAGTTATTAAGAATTTTTTTAGTTAAAATCTCTGTACTCAGAGTCCTCCAATGCCTTCCAGAATCTGAAGGCATGCTTTATTTATTCTTAATCAGATAAGGATCTCAGACAGTATGTGGATTCTGCATAATTATTTTATTACAATAAAAATCTCTCTAGAGGGGCACTATTTCATTTACTGTATTGTCTTTTTGAGTGTAATCCTATCTGTCATTGCACAGAAGCTAATGTATAGGAGCTTTTTATTTAATGCGGACATGGTTACTGATTGCTGCTTGCGGATCCGCTCTTGCGCTGTTGCAATGTTCACACACCCACTACGCATCCACAAGAGGTCTGTTGTGACTAAGGAAGGAGCCTCATTTGCTAAGCTGCTAAGTATGGTTATTCCAAATGTTGCTGTTTAGGGTTTGTTTTCTTCATTCAGAATGTTTTCAAGTGAACTTGATTATCTTTTTTGAAAGAGATTATGACTATATTGTTTCTTTCTTCCCTTGGTTTCTGGCCATGAACAAGTGGCTCAACATTGATGTTCACCTCACTAATTAAGAACTCTCTTCCTTTTGTATCTGCTGTGTGTGAGAAAGAACAAGGTTAATGGAAGTTTAAGCATCTTTGAAGAATATCATTGCTTTAACACTTGGCACTGTCTGCAGATGCTGATTAACTTGGCATCAGTCATTGTCTAATTGTAAGTGTTAGCTTTCATAATTGAATTGCCAAGTGCTTCGGAAGGCTAACATAAAATAAAACAATGTGTTACTTCATTGCATTGTGCCTAGAAATAAGGGTCTTTTTTAATACAATGTAGAGAGCAATGTAAAGCAGATGGAAAGAAAATACTTCACATTTGAAAATCCAAATCTACGCTGAAACCAAATCTATATGCAAACTGTGCTGTAGATACAGAACATATTTACTGCAAAAGTAACACTACTTTAGTGTTTTAACCTGAAAGTTTATGGAAAATGTTCTACTATCCATTAAGCACTTGGAGTAATACCATGCACAGAACAAAAATATTGTACATGAACAACTTCTTATACATCTGAAAGGATTTTTATTTTTAAAAGTCTCATCTGTTGAAAAATGTCAGTGTCCAACATGTCACTTTGAAGATGGAAGAGGCTCTGGCAAGGGAATTAATGCTTTCACAGTATGTCAGTAACATAAAGTATCCACAAAAAAGAATCATTAAGCTGTCACATTTCAAGGAATTTTTATTGAAAACCTGCATAACAGCAGCACATGGGAATGGATGTTATAAAAATCCATCCCACAGACACATAGTTATCCACCAACTTAACCTACCTACCTGATTGCTGGCTGAGTGTGGAAATGCCAATGGTATAACAGATTCTTTCCCCTGCAGGACTGTGCAACTGTTGCTGATTTCTCTTATAGTACAGATGGTTTACAATACAACTGGGTTTATAGTAATTGCTATAATACAGAAAAGAACCTAATAGGAATACTTGGTATGATTTCAGATTAGGTTTTCAAGAAACAGTCTTAATTGCTTACACACTTTCAGTGGTTTAAAGAGCCATTTTCATGATAATAATAATTAATAGAGATTGCGTGATGGCATATCATAATAGTTTCGTTGGCATGAATTTAGTATTGCTGCAATACTCATCAAAGGTGAAGCCACAAGTGGGGTACTGGATAGCGTTCCAATCATGTGCTAATAAACCTTTGTATATCGCTTCTCAGCATCAAGTATTTACAATGCACATATTTTAGGGAGTTAAAATTTTGCTTGGCATTTTTTCATCTTTCTCTGCATATGCAGCCAGGCTTCCTTTGATACCACGGATGAAATCCTGGCAACACTGAAGTCAATGGCAAAACTCCCATTTACTTCAGTAGGGCCAGGATCTCAAACCATGTGGCCAACAATATAGGACTCCGAGAAAAGTAAATTTTAAATAATCTTATAGGAACTATTGTAAAAATACCTAAATAACTTTTCAATACATAATTACATTTTGATGTAAAGGTCCAATATCCGGAAACCTAACATGGCTGTGCTGTCCTGTTGCACAACTGGGAAATTCTCCTCTCTGACAGTTGAAAGCAGCAGTCCTCAAGCTGTGGGTCGGGACCCCAAAGTGGGTCGCAACACCATTTTAATGAGGTTACCAGGGCTGGCTTAGACTTGCTGGGACCCAGGGCTGAAGCCAAAGCCTGAGCCGCACTGTCCGGGGCCAAAGCTGAAGCTTGGGGCTGAAGCCAAAGCCCAAGGGCTTCAGGCCTGGGTGGTGAGGCTCTGGTTACAGGCCCACTGCCTGGGGCTGAAGCCCTTGGGCTTTGTTCCTCTTCCCTCCCGGGGCGGTGGGGTTCAGGCAGGCTCAGGTTCTGGTTCCCCCTCCTGGGGTCGTGTAGTAATTTCTCTTGTCAGAAGGGGATCACGGTGCAATGAAGTTTGAGAACCCCTGGTTGAAAGCATTGATCCTTAAATTGTGGTCTGTGAACAACTGGTGATTTTGGGAGAGCTAGCTGGTTACATGATGCTAACTGTTTTACTTGTTTCCAGCTACTAAATAGCATTAAAAACAGTTGCAAATACCCTAGTGTTGCTAAGCAATCATTGTAGTAGTCACAGGGATGTTATGTGAATGGGAAGGGAGGTGGTCCACATGATCATGAATGGGAGGGGTGGCATCCATGAGACAGTCTGTGTGTGTTAAGGTCTGGTATATGCTGTGACCAAGTTTAAAACTCCCATTTCTAGCTTTGATGGGTTGCAAGATGTTGCACCAGTGAAAGGTTTCAGGCCGATGACTGAATATTGCCCATCCAGGGCATGTGTGATTTTGGGGAGGGATATTCCATATTTGAGGGGAAATAAAACATCGGTGTCATCTGTTTTTAAAGGTAGCTGTATGGAACTGCTCAGAGGCTGGTAATTTTAGAAATAGTCCTGATGGAGATGGATTGGTGGGCAGAGTGAGGGTGAGGAGGTCACAGATGCTAATAAATGCGGTTTATAGCATGGATCTGCGTTTTGTCATATAGGTAACATTTCATCACGTTCGATGTGTGTGATATCCGTACTTAACTGGTAAATAACAGAGACCTTAAGAATTATAATTTTTTAAACTTTATTTAAATAACCTGAGGGGGATGAAAGCAAATAAATGACACAATTGGAAAAAAGCCAAACAAAACCAAAGGATGTCACACAATTACTGTTTCCTTATTAATACCGTCCAACCTGTTCTAGCAATAGCCTGGATGAGACTGGGTGTGTGTGTCTTGTAATGCCAGAAGGGCTGTACGTGTCTCTCTGTTGCTGTGCTGTCCTTTATTTCACACTACTTGCTCTGTGATGATGCAAGATGAACAAACAATTCTCAATAAACACAGCGGTGTTTTCTCATCCTGAATATGCCAAGATTTCGTGTATATGCATAAATCGTATTAATTCAGATGGGTGTTTAAATATGCAGATTTTCAAACGGAGATGAAAACTGCTTTTGCTGAAGTTTTGGTGGTGTCTGATCACTAAATATGTGAGCAAGATAGTGAATATCAGAAGAAATCTGTCTTGAAAATATTTACAGTAGCTTTGATCTTTCCATCAGGCTAATCTTCAGAAGGGTGAATGTGCAACATCCTCCATGAGGTGCTGGGGCTTGTCAGCGCTACTGCTGGTCAGCAGGAGGCGCTTTCTGATGACAATAGTACATTCATCCTGGATTGGAGCTGCTGCTGCTGCAGTACTCTCAGCCGCTAGGAGTCAATTCCCCTGCACGGCAGCACGCTGCATTGACACTAGATTGCTGGGCTGCCTATGCTTTTGGTTTTTAATCAGTTTTAATATTTAAACCTGATCTATAGTAATAGGGTATTTTGCCCACGAGACTTTTCGTCTAGTTCAGAAGAGTAGTTTTAATGATACGGAAACTCCCAATGTGATGATGCTGTTCTGCTGTGTTATATGAAAGCAAGATAAAGCACAGGTGCTTGGACATGCAGTCTGGTGTATTAAAGTGAATCAGAATAAAAGTGCTAGTTTAGAGAATATCAGGATAAATAGTCTTTTTCTTAATAAAAAAAAAGTCTAAAATTGCCTGCTTGATGCCGAGCCAAAGGACATGGTACTACTATCTTTTAATTAAGATGGCACTTCATTTATTTTCATGCAACATTAAGTTAATCTGTTCCAATTGAGTCCAAATCAGAGAAAAAAATGTGCACACTTTTAAGCCATAAGGTCCTTTCTATATTAATGTCTGGAGTCTGATTATAATTTTACACAGAGAGGGGAAGGCTGACATGGAAGCAAAACCAAAGCTATTGGACCAATTGATAACCAGTAGTCACTGCAGAATATTCACAGTAACTGCATACTTTCATTTATCTGTGTTTGAAGGATAGGTATATTTTCCCTCCAGTGTTGTCTTCAGTGAAAAAATTAATTGTGCTTAGATTGTACAAGATAAATGTAAAGTTGCCAATAAATAAATAAATAGAATTAAATTCAGAAGTACATACGCTTTTGTAGTCAATATGTAGAGTTTACGTCTTAACAATGACTAACTTCTATTGTGTCGTAATTCTGGAGTAAGTCAGTTGGAAGATAAATGAGTGACTTTGGCTAGTATAATCTAGAGCAGAATTTGACCCAATGTATTTATCTGGTTTCGGGGTCTAACGTAAATTGGAAGAGGACTGGTTTGCAGAGAAGAGTTTGAAGTATTTGAAAGGACTGACCTTACATTGGGAATTGAGATTTGAGACCATCTCTTGGGATGGCATCACAGGACATGAGCTGAGCAAGTTTTTGCACTTAGAAAACAGGATACTCTTGTTTATTCTTGGGCAAGCTTTGTATGACAATTATGGGGGCCAGCAATCTTAGACAGTTAAAATGCATGCAGATACAATCTGCTTTTCAAAAGACCTCCACATTTAAGTAGCTAGCTCCAGATTTTATAGTAGTTAAAGATTTCTTATCTCAGAGTAGGTTTTCTGTTCATTCTACAAGCTTAGAAATTGTGGTCTCCTCATCTCAAAAAGGATATACTGGCATTACAAAAGGTTCAGAGAAGGGCAACTAAAATGATTAGGGGTCTGGAACGGGTCCCATATGAGGAGAGATTAAAGAGGCTAGGACTTTTTAGCTTGGAAAAGAGGAGACTAAGAGGGGATATGATAGAGGTATATACAATTATGAGTGGTGTGGAGGAAGTGAATAAGGAAAAGTTATTTACTTGTTCTCATAATAAAAGAACTAGGGGCCACCCAATGAAATTAGTGGGCAGCAGGTTTAAAACAAATAAAAGGAAGTTCTTCTTCACACAGCGCACAGTCAACCTGTGGAACTCCTTGCCTGAGGAGGCTGTGAAGGCTAGGACTATAACAGGGTTTAAAAGAGAACTGGATAAATTCATGGAGGTTAAGTCCATTAATGGCTATTAGCCAGAATGGGTAAGAAATGGTGTCCTTAGCCTCTGTTTGTCAGAGGGGGGTGATGGATGGCAGGAGAGAGATCACTTGATCATTACCTGTTAGGTCCACTCACTCCGGGTCACCTGGCATTGGCCACTGTCAGTGGACAGGATACTGGGCTGGATGGACCTTTGGTCTGACCCAGTACGGCCTTTCTTATGTTCTTATTTACATACAAGAAAAGAGAGACCAAAAAACCCAGAATTAAATAGTTCATAGTGTTGCTTTTTTTTCATGTACAAACACTCATCACATCAGAAGTTTGTTCCCATCACTGGTACAGAAGCATGTAGACAGTCTAAGGAGGAAGATCCTTCTCTCATTCACTATTCCTATTCTTGTATATTGCAGTCTACTCATTCCTGTCTGTTTTCAGCAGCGTAGAGCAACTTGAGTTTGTTTTCATAAATTTCTCTGTTTTCTGCTCTGATTTGAATTACCCAAATTCTAACTCTGGGACAGTATTTCTCTCCCTTCTCCTAAGAACTTCCTTTCACACTTCCCCTCTGATCATACTATTAAGTCTGAGGAATAGGAAGAAAACTTGTCCCAGCATCAGATTTTGGATAATTGAAACTTTTAACTACTATAAAATCTTGAGTAAAGAAACATTTGATCACCTTTCTCACAACCATGGTATCATACCTATAGCATCTGTAAATCACAAATCTTGGTTCCCCATGAGGTGTCCCCCAGGGTGCTCTTAGCGTCTCCCTTTTTGATTCATTTGTCATGGGTCATCTGTAAACCATGGGGACCTTCAAGGACAAAATTAATGGCAAAGGTTTTTCATAGATTTTAAAGCCAGAAGGGACCATCATGACTTTCTAGTCTGACCTCCTGAACTTCACCTGTTAATTTCTGCATCAAGCCCCTAACTCCACTTTGAGTAACAGTGTTCCTTTTAGAAAGAGATCCAATCGTGATTTAAAGAGCTCAGGTGATAAAGAATTCATTACATCCCTAGGTAATTTGTTCCAATGGCTAATCATAGGCGCCAACTTCGTCGGTGCTCTGGGGCTGGAGCACCCACGGGGAAAAATTGGTGGGTGCTGCAGCTCCCCGCCCCACATACCTCCGCTCTGCCTCCTCCCCTGAGCGCGCCACCGGTGCTGAGGAAAGTTGGCACCTATGTGGTTAATTACCCTCACTGTTAAAAACTTGCACCTTATTTTTAGTCTGGATTTGTCTGGCATCAGTTTCCAACTACAAGGACTTGTTATGCTTTTCTCTGCTATTTTAAAGAGCCATCTGCTATCAGAATTCTCTTCCCAATGAAGGCACTTGTAGGCCATGTTCAAGTCACCTCTTAACCTTCTCTTGGATAAACTAAATAGATGGAGCTAGGATACTTAGGGGCCATTAGTGCAGGACAAAAGATTAGTCAATAAAATCCTATTAAACCATTCACAGTGGTCAGTTGTCCCTAAAGGCTGCAGGAAGCCCACTGCTAGGCACCCAGTAGGTCTCCCTCACTTCAAACTGAAGGAGGCAGTGGTCAGTCCATGGCAGATGAGAAGTATCTATTCCACCTTCCACTCTTTTTTGTGTGATTAATTTTGTATTGACTTTTACATGAAAACAAGCAAAAATTATATCATTTTGTATGTTTCCAAATACCACGTGCGTCCCAGGATTGCTGACAGACTTGTGCAATTTTATAGCTCATCGAAGCTGTAAAGCCTGACAGTAAAAAACCAAACAATACTACATAGACGTAACACATTAGGGTGGGGATTATAGAGGTAAAATAGGAGAAGACAGATAGATAGAAACAGGAAAATGAGGGAAGAAAGGGATGAGGGAGAGGTTTCTGTACAACAGATCCACAAAGTGCCGAACCCAAAGCACTGTCAGCCTTCATAACTGCAGCACCCCTGTCATGAAGAATATGGTCTGCCTGCCTGGATTCTCAATGCTGGAGGGAGACAGAGTTGATGTAGTGGTTAGCTTTTCTGAACATTTATCCAGAAGTCAAAAGCCCCCATTAGGTTTGGAACATTACAATTTGACCCTCTAACCTTTAAAAAGGATACACCATTTGCTGCTGCTTTGCCGTTGCTTATGTCTATTTCCTTGGTAACTACAATTGCGTACATTTTTAAAAATAAAAAACATTGTATTGATTGTAAGCTTAGATACAGGAAAACATCTGATAGGACCCAAAATACTGAGGTCCCCTAGCCTTCCCATGATTCTTCTCCAAATTTACAATTAAGCCTAATTCTATTTCTTTTCCATTTGTGTTGACTATCTTATGTATCTATCTTTACAACCCTGAGTACTCCAGCAGGAGTTGGGGGTGGGGGGCTTATAAATCAAATGATTTTATTATTCAGAAGGGCTTTACAGTCCCATACCCCCCTATGTCAATATCAACAGAAGAACAAGTTTATCGCCAACTGTGTGCAGTAAATCATACTGTCTGGGAAAAGTGAAATGAGTGCAGTGCCTGAAGGAATATTTCAATTTGTCATCCTACGCAAAGAAAAAGAGTCTCTTCACTTTTTTTCTTTCTTGGAGGAATAGTAGAGAATAAAATGCCCAAGATTAATATTGCTCCTGGTACATCATTCAAAGCCTTCCCTTAAGATGGGAAATAAAGACCATGCTGCTTGTGTTTCACACTTGTGGTCCTTCTTTGCTGTGCAATTTCTCTACATGACTGCATAGCATTCAACAAAGTAGCCAAATATGGTGCCACCAACTGGCATTGGGGTGGAGTTTTATTTATGTTGTACTTTAAATATGATTTTCAAAAGGAAGAAAGAGGTTTTTTTAATCTGTTAAGAATTGTATATATTTACAAGAAATGAAGGCTTTCCAAAGTACTTTTCAATCAAGCTACAACCAATGTTTGTGAGGTTGGGTTTTTTTATGGCTTCAAATGTGTGGCATTTTTGAAAACAATCTACTGATGCTGCTACGTGAGACACAAGTTGTTGTCACTGTAACTGGACTTTGGCTATCTAACTGGCAAGATTAAAAAAAATTGAACATCAAAAGATAAGCCTCCAAGTGTAAATGTGTGATATGATGTAAGTAGTATCAAGTGTTTCGTGCCTTAAAGGAGAGTCCCACACACAAAGAAAGTTACAATGTAGAAGCACGCTCCAATACAATGCTCTGGCAAACTATAAAAAGGGACTTAAGGGCACTCAAACAGGAATATAACATGCTTTTCAAGCTTCAGCCATGGTAAATGTTTGATGAAAATGTAGATTTAAAAAACAAAGGTAAACCCCCTAATAGTGATGGAAAACTTTGTGCTGAAGCTATTTACATCTAAATAGAAATGTTGTTGTGATCAGTATTGGCTTGGGATATGTGCTTCATTCATCCATACATAAAATTAAAAGGTTGCAGTGCAAAACTCTGAGTCATATTTCACTCAAATATGTGTGCGAAGCTAGGCTGGTTTACTGGCCTCCTTCCAAAAAAATGTTGTCTTTCTACTTGCCTGTTTTATTAGTTAGACCAATGGGTATTGTCTTCCAGTAGAATAGAAGAGTATTTCATTTTCTTTACCTTACAAGTAAAAGAATAAGTAATAGGATTAAGTACATATCAGCCTTAATTACATGAATGTAATGAGAGACATTGAACAATTTCAGAGAACGTGAGGAATGTTCATGGGTTTTTCTAAAGTTGAGTAAATTCATTTTGGTTCGGGAAGCCATAAACTAGAGCTGTGTTTCTTTCGTCCAGTGAATGACAGGCCCTTTTCCTTGGGTTGAGGTTGCCTTCCCAAAGTACAGTGATGAAGAGAAACTTTCCCTGAAGGTCACCCTCTTCCGTTTCAGAAGCTGGTGCATCTTTCAAAGTAGACTAGTAATTGCTTTCGCAAAGCTGAAATAGGCAAAAAGTCAAGATAAATCAGGCTATTTCAATGAAACTTGGACATAGAGAAAGGAAATAGCATTTTGAAAGTATTTTATAATATTTACCCCCAATTGGCTTTTCAAATCGGATACCATGTGGTAAATGGAATGCATGATTTAAGGGGGAAAACACAGATTAACAAAATATCTCTAATGCAGTTGTTCATATGTAATCATTTAATATCTCTATATTAAAGATGTGTTCTTGTCCATTGAAAAGCAAATGGTAATGAAAACGTGTGTAGTATAAGAACATGCTTTTTCTACCGGCTGGTTTATTTGCCTTCAGCAGTTAGTCTCTTAAAATCATATCAAAGGATTAAAGTGTTGTGATAAGAATATTGAATGACAGGACAGTTTATATTAACCACTAGATGTTACTAGAATGAATTAATGCATAGCCAGAGTTTAGCTGAGGATGAACTTAATCAAGCTTTATATAGACACCTAAAACTTAGGTCTAGCTTGCTATGTCACTCCGGGGTGTGAAAAATTCACATCTCTCAGAGAAACAGTTAAGCCAACCTAAGCCCCAGCCAGTGGTCACCACTAATTCGATGACAGAATTATTCTGTCGACCTACCTACCTCCTCTCAAGGGAGGGGCTTAACTACAGTGATGGAAAAACCCCTTGCATTGCTATAGTAAGTGTCGACACTACAGAGCTACAGTAGGTTAGCTGCAACTCCACAGGAGTGCCACTGTAGCGCTTACAGCGTAGACATACCCATACTAACTTTCAGAGATGCCTTTTTGGTAGTGATGTGGACATCAAAGAAAACCAAATTGTGCTCCATCACAGTTGTGCAATGCCACTGAATTAGGCAACTTCAGTGAGCTTGCATGAGTGAAACCGAGAGCCTAACTGGACTCCATGGGTGAAACCCTGGCTCCAGTGAAATCAATAACAAAACTCCCTTTGCCGTCAGTGAGCTCAGGATTTCACTCTGTGTCTTTTATAATAGTGATGCAAAATTCTAGTTCTAACAGATAGGTTCTTAGGTGCTTTTGTGGGAATTGTTTACAGGCATCTAAGGGCAGAATTTATTCCCTTAACTTCAAGATGAGTGATTTAAAATGACTTATTTACAGTAATTCATTTTCATTAACTAAGCATAACCAGCTTGTTCTACTGGAGAAATTATTAGTTGATAGATAGAAAAAAGTATTTAAAAGGTTTGTGAATTTGTGTTCTTAAAATAAATCAAATTAATGGAGCAATGTATCCTCGATCCGTTTAATATTATTTTTTTATTTTACATCTGCAATTTATCTTAAAAAGGTCTCAAATACTTGGAAACATTTTTTAAAAATCAATTATTAAACATTTTTGTACATCAACTTACAGTATAAAAGTTGCAAAATAAGGTTACATGCATGAAACAGATCTGAAAATTAAAGAAATGGGGTGTGGGTGTGTGATGAAAGTAACTGGGTTGGCATGAAATTATTCACTCTTTTTTCTGTATTTATGAATAATTCTTACATGGGTTTAAAAAATTCTCAGCTTTCAGTTTGAATCTGTCAGTCACAGAAAAATTTTACCTTCTCCTTTGTTTTGGTTTCTTTAACTTTGTTTCTGCTCTATTTAACTAGAAAAGAAATAAATGATGTAGCTGATATAGAAACACAGGGGACATGTACAGGAGAGGAAGTATGGCCTGGTGGTTAGGGTGTTAACCTGGCACTTAGGAGCCCAGGTTCAATTCTCTTTCTGCTACAGACTTCATGTATGCTTGTCTCCATGGTGCCACTAGTGAAAACTAGATGGGTGGGAATTTATAGAGCACTCTAACTGCCCCTTGTAGACCCTGCTGGCATGAACTAAAAGGTACCTAGTGCATAACTCCCATTTGAAACAGGACTGTATCCACATGAACCATCTTTTAGTTTGTACTAGCAGAGTCTACACAGGGCACTCAGAGCACAATGCACAGCAGTGCTTTATAAATCACACCTCTGTAGAGCGCACTGCGGTACTGTATAGCCAAGCCCTAAGGGTAGGTCTATACTTACGCGTCGCGTCGAACGCGTCGGATCGATGTTCTGGGTTCGATTTATCGCGTCTTGTCAAGACGCGATAAATCGAACCAGGAAGTGCTCCGTCGTCGACGCTGGTACTCCAGCTCGACGAACGGAGTAGGCGGAGTCGACGGGGGAGCCTGCGCGCCGCGTGTGGACCCCGGGTAAGTGCTTTTTCATTCGAACTAAGGTACTTCGACTTCAGCTACGTTATTCACGTAGCTGAAGTTGCGTACCTTAGTTCGATAGGGGGGGGGTAGTGTAGACCTAGCCTAAGTCTCTCTGTGCCTCGGTTCCCTATCAGTCAAATGGGAGTTAAAATACTTCCCTACCTCCTGGGAGGATGTGTATATGAAGATAAATACATTAAAGATTATAAAGGGCTAAGATGCAATTTTAATGAGGGGCCATATCAGTATTTTAGACACATAAAGAGTTTATAATAAAACAGGATAACTAGCCATAACTACTTCATGTACAGAACTTCTTAAACTAGAATAGAAAGTAAGGAGGCAAACACAATAGTGAAGTGAAAATAGAGTGAGGGGTTTTATTGGGTAGATAGTAAATTTTGCTATAGCAAGTCTTAGTTGAAGAGTGAAAAGATTAGAAACATTTCAGTGTAATAAACAAAACTTGGAAATAAATCCTGCTCTCCCTGGGATTCTTCTATTGGAACTGGGGACCATCTCATTCCAGTTCACTGTAATACTGTTAGTAGTAAGCACTGTAATACTGTTAGTAGTAAGCACCAACAATGTGAAGTATAGTGTATAAAATGGTTTAAATTGAATAATTTGGTGGGGTTTTTTAACCAGCTGTAACATGGGGTGGATATGCTAGAGCACGGGTCGGCACCACCATGTTGCACGACGGACACTTGACAAAATTACTGTACTTAGTGATGGATGGGGGGGGGGAGCGGTTATGTCATTCAGTCATTCAATTTTTTTAAACATTACCAGGGACCTCAACATTTTTACTGTGGACACTTGTGTCCATGTACGGACACATTGCTGACCCTGGTGCTAGAGCTGGATTCATCCCTTACTGGCACAGTGAGCCTTCCTGCAGCAGTGTGACCCATTCTGGTGCAGAGTAGATTCATCCTGGGGGAGAGCAGGCCACGTTTCCACTGTTGGTGCCCTCCCTTTGCTGATTCTATCAGTGTGGGGCACTTGCATTTTCTGCTGCAAACCCATAGGCAGTGACTGCAGAGAGAACATGTTGAATCACTGTGACCTCTGCCCACACCTCTTTCCCCAGCGAGCCATAACCCACTTTTAGGGGGTTTCTTATCCTTCTGTGGGCACCACAGTGGAGGAGTTTGCAATGGCCACCTTTTGCTATTGCATACTTCTCTTCAAAGGAGCTTTGCATTGCCGGGGTCCTATACTTTAGTATATTCAGCAGCAACAAGCATAAATTATGGGTGATTTTTTAAAAAAAAGTCTTACTGGTTCAGGCAGTTTATCCATCCAGACACTTAACCTTTGGTAGATCCTGTACCTTAGGAGCTCTGAATATATGTAATAACGATGTTTATTTTACCAATACTTTCTCTTCTACAAGTTGCTAAGGCACCAGGTACATTTAGAGCACTGTATTGATAATGTATTGAATTAGAGGAAAATTAGACTACTTCTTTGAGTGCTGGTCCCTATGTGTATTCCACACGTGGGTATGCATGAGCGCCATGCACCCGAGTCTGGAAATTCTTAACCAGCAATGTCTGTTGGCCTGCATATGCACAGTTGCTCTCCGTGTCGTCCAGACTGAGGGCATAAGAGACAGTATTGGACAACACCTCGCCAGTTCATTCTTACCACTGCATGGCCTGAATCAGAATCCACTGTATTCCTAGATTTCTCCAGTTTCTTATAGCCTCTGAACAGATATTGTAAATAGTTTTTATATTAGCATGGTTTGAGTTTTATATGCTATGGTTAGTTTAGCTTTGTTTTCCCCTTTGTTGGGCACTTCATCCCTGCATTCTGCGACTATGCCCAGAGGCCCCGATTTCAAGAATTGCTTCTCTTGGCCTCTTTCCTTCTCTGTGAAAGATGATTACCAATGCTGCCTCTACTCTCTGGGTGAGATGCATATCTCTGCAAAGTGCAGCATTTGCCGTTTGTTTCCCCTACAAACGTATGACGCTTGTGAGCTTCAGCTGAGGAAACATTTTATGCAGAAGTTCATGGGACCTCACTGATCCGGGCCAAGGAGACTCTCCCCTGTACATTGGCCCCAACCAACAATCAGCATGATCTTGGGAGTGGAGCCAGTCAGAGGTTGTCTGGCATACCCCAGCCTCCTACACGCTCATACCTAAAAGAGCTGAGAGGCACTATTTCATCCCAGCCAAAGGAGCTGAGTTCCTTTTCCTGCACCCAGAATCCAATTTGCTGATGATGCAGGCAGCCATGCAAAGAGCAAGGTCACAACATCCTAAGATCACCCAAGCTGACAAGGATTCGAAGAAGTTGGACCTTTTGGAAAGAAAGGTATTCTCCTCTACCAGCCTGCAATTCTGTATTGCCAACTATCAGGCTTTGTTGGCAAAATGTGATTGTAACAACTACTATAGACTAGCAGACTTTAAGGACAATCTTCCCCTTGAGGACCGAGCCCAGTTTCAGTCCTTCATTGAGGAAGGCAGACTAGTGGCTACAAGCTGCAGTGGATGCAGCGGACACGGCATGTAGAGGGCTAGCTGCTGGTGTAGTTATGAAGCCTTGGCTTCATTTTCTGAGGTTCCCCAGGACCCTGCAGAATGCCATAGAGGACTTACCATTTAACAAGTCAGACTTATTCAGCAAGAAAACTGAGTCTCCACACTCCTACATTGACCCCATGATCCTTGAGAATGTAAACTGTGGCCCCAAAGAGAGAGAAACCACAGGCAGGTATATAGGCCAAGACTGCCCCCTCCACAAATGTTCTACCACCAGTGTCCAACCGAGCCTCTGGGCAAGCAACAGAGAGTTCAAAGACCATGATTTTTAGCTCTCTCTACTACTCTGACCTCTATCCATTCCCACCCACCCTCTAAGGGCTTCTCTAGACACCTCAGTCGAGAACTGCCTATCTTTTTTTATACCAGCCAAGTCTATGCCCTCCTCTCCAATCTTTGGAAGATGTCTCTCACTTTGTTACCCACAACTGGGATTCTATCATGACAGACAAGTGAGTTCTAGAAATCTTCCACCATGGTTACTCTGAATATCTCTCCCTTTCCCCTCAAAAACAACCTTCCCGGGTCCTCTTCAGGGGCTTCTCTCATGAGCATATTATTTGCTAAAAGGCAGATTCTCTTCTCCAATGAGGGGCAATAGAATGAGAGCCACCTCAGTATCAAGGGAAGGGTTCTATTCTCCGTACTTCTTAGTTCCCAAAAAAGACAGAGGGCGGATACCCATTCTGGACCTTCGACAACTGAACATCTTCATTCAGAAGTCAAAATTTAGGATGGTTACACCAGCATAAATAATCTACCTACCTACGGGAGGGAACGAGGTTTGTGGCTCTTAACATGAAGGATGCCTATTTTCATGTAAAATGAAAATAAGAAAGAAAAACTTGTAGCACCTTAGAGACTAACAAATTTATTTCAGCATAAGCTTTCGTGGGTTAATACTCACGTCATCGGATGCATGGAATGAAATACACTTCAGACAGACATTTATACAGTCAGAGAAACATGATGGTCCAGGTGTATAGACCAATCTTAAGAGGCTAATTAGTTGAGAGGAAACATGACAGCAGGGGAAGAAAAAGCTTTTGAAGTGATAAACAAGATGGTTTATTGAACTATGGAAACTATTGAACTCAAATTGATATGCAAACTAGATTGCGTTGCCTCCGGATTAAATCGAGATTTGGAATGGCTCGGCCATTATGTTAATTGAATCTATTTCCCTTAAGTTAACGATCCTCATTCACACCTGTGTGACCATCTTGTTTATCACTTCAAAAGCTTTTTCTTCCCCTGCTGTCATGTTTCCTCTCAACTAATTAGCCTCTTAAGATTGGTCTATACACCTGGACCATCATGTTTCTCTGACTGTATAAATGTCTGTCTGAAGTGTATTTCATTCCATGCATCCGATGAAGTGAGTATTAACCCACGAAAGCTTATGCTGAAATAAATTTGTTAGTCTCTAAGGTGCTACAAGTTTTTCTTTCTTATTTTCATTTTGCTGACACAGACTAACACGGCTACTACACTTAAACCTATTTTCATGTAGATATTCATTCGTCCCACAGACGTCATCACCTCTCTTACCTGGTGGTCAAACCCAGAATGAGTTGCAAGAGGGAGTACCCTTCAACACTCTCACCTCCAGTGTCACCATCGTAGTAGATGCACCTGAACAATCATACCCTACAGGGCATTGGACCCCACAGGAAGTCCAGACTGCATATCTACTTCCTGTTGTATGGTTCATCTACTTCCTGGAACTGAGAGCAGTCCAACTGACCTGCAGCACCTTCCTCCCTCTCATACATTGACTCTTATCCACATAATGTCAGACATCACCACTATGGTCTTTTATATAAACAAGCAGGATGGAGCAAGATCCCTCTCTGTTTGCCTGGAAGCAGTCAGGTTTTAGAATTGGTACATCAGAAACCACATCACTATCCAAGCCACATACCTACCAGGTGCTCGGACTTCTGCAGCAGACAGCCTGAGCGGGCACTTCTCTGCAGTTCACGAATGAGAAATACATAACTCTGTCCTGAGTGATGTGTTCACTAAGTGGGGAACACCACAATAGGCTCTTTCCAGGTCCTAAACAAATAGGAAACCTCCAGAGCAGCTGTGGGCCGTGACTCCCAGGGTGATGCTTTCTTGTTATCATGGACAGACCAACTCAGACATGCCTTTCCTCCCATCCCCCTGCTACTACAGGTCTTGAGAAAGATCCATTATGACAGGGCTAGAGTCATTCTCATAGCACCCAACTGACAGTTTTGGTTCCCAGAACATCTAAGAATGTCAGCCTGTCCTCTCATCAAGATCCGTCTTTTCCTGGATCTTCAAACTCAGGAAGATGGCAAAATCAGACATCCCAATCCAAACCCATTTCACCTCACAGCCTGGATTTTGGATGGTCATCCAATCTAGAATGCTCATGTTTGGAAGTCATCCAAGCCATTCTTACTCAGAGTAGGAAAGATTCGACTAGGACCTGCTAACTATCTAAATGGTGACATTTCTCTACCTGATTACAGCACAATCAGTTTTCTTCAGACTCTGCAGATATTCCAGTCATTTTAGGTTATCTCCTGTCACTGAAGAACTCCAGTCTTTCCCTTTGCTCACTGCAAATCCATCAAGCAGTGATCAATGCCTTCCTTCCTCCAGTAGATGGGCATTCCATTTTTACTCACCCAACAACAGTCAGATTCCTGAAGGGCCCAGTCAGGACCTTTCTGCCAGTGGTTAAGCCTCAATGGGACCACAGATTTATCAGTACTCATCAGACCATCATTTGAACCTTTGGCCACATGCTCTGTGTCCCACCTTTCCATGAAGGCTCCATTCAGCAGCGTCTCTACAGGAGGTACTGAAACTGGACATACAAGAGCGGCTACCTGGTGTTCCTGTCACACGTTCACAAAACGTTATGTGCTAGTTGAAGCCTCTGCTGCAAATACAGCTGTGGGGACTGCAGTTTTTCAAGCCGGACATCCTCACACCCTCCTCTGGTCTGAATACTGCTTGTCAGTTGCCCATGTGTGCAATACACAGAGAGATCAGCACTCCAAGAAGAAATGGAGGTTGCTTACCTGTAACTGGAAGCTCTTCTGGATATATGGTACCTATCTGTATTCCACTATCCACCCCTCTGCTTTGGATCCTGCTGAAGTCACAGTAAAAAGAGGCACTGGAGAGGTGTTGGCTCACGCTGCCTCTTATGCTCTCGGTCTGGAATATAAGGGTACGTCTATACTTACCTCTCGCGTCGGAGGCGCGGGATCGATGTTCTGGGTTCGATTTATCGCGTCTTGTCAAGACGCGATAAATCGAACCAGGAAGTGCTCCGCCGTCGACGCTGGTAATCCAGCTCGACGAGCGGAGTAGGCGGAGTCGACGGGGGAGCCTGCGCGCCGCGTCTGGACCACAGGTAAGTTCGAACTAAGGTACTTCGACTTCAGCTACGTTATTAACGTAGCTGAAGTTGCGTATCTTAGTTCGACAGGTGGGGTTAGTGTAGACCTAGCCAAAGAAGAGGGTGTGTGTGCGGCAGTAGCGCAGCCAGGTCCGGAGCGCAGGGGGAGCGGCGCTATAAAAGGCGCCTCCCCCTGTACTCACCCGGCGGCGCTCCGGGTCTTCGGCGGCACTTCGGCGGCTCACTCCAGGTCTTCGGCGGCACCCCCCGCCAAAATGCCACCGAAGACCCGGAGCGCCGCCGGGTGAGTGCAAGAAGCGGCGCCTTTTTTTAGTGCTGCTAAAAAAAGGCGCTGCTTCCGCCGCCTCTGCTCAAGGGGGAGCGGCCGCTCCCTCTGCTCCCCCCTGGCTACGCTACTGGTGTGCGGGCCATTGGATACTACATTGGACTTGGGCACATGGCAAGGACATCTACTACATTTGGAACACAGATAGGGACCAAGCATCTTGAAGAACTTCCATTTACAAGTAAGTAACCTCCGTTTCTTTTTTGAGAGTTAGATACATATTTACATCACATTTTCTGTTTAGTTTTAATCTTAAAATCAATGGAATAGGAAATGTATCTACAAATGAGATCAAAGCATCGGCCTTGAAACAGAAAAGCAAAAATTCTAAGCAGCATCTTTGTTTTACAAACAGTCTACCACTGTATGCAAGTGAACTAAAGCTAGCTGTGTCACATACCTTTGTAGCAGTAGGAACTTTTTAGTTTCACAATGTAGTGCAGAAAAAGATCTGTGAAGTATGAAAATATCTGTTAAAATGTGAGGCATTGAAAAGTGCACCACTTTAACCTGCTGGGTTTGTCTTTAACATTGAGCTGAGCATCTTGAATTTAGTCATGGTCTTTGCTGTTCAGTGTATATAGAAGAAACTATGTGTTCGGGTTAAAATCCATCTATTTGGGAGAACTGGTATTAAAAATGGCATTCCAGTTAAATGCCAAACCTGGCTCTCATGCCAGACCTGAAGAAGAGCTTTGTGTAAGCTCGAAAGCTTGTCTGTCTCATCAGCAGAACTTAGTCAATACAAGATATTACATCACCACCTGTCTCTCTAATAAATCTGGTTCTTGACAGTAAAGGAAAATCAAAGAAAATGGTGCATCCATGTGAATGCATTTAAAAATACACCTCTTTGTTTCTCTTTAGCATAGCTTTCATTTAATTTTTTAAAGCCTTTTATGTGTGGTCCCATGTATAACTATTTGACCTCTCTGCTGTCATAAAAGAGTGAGCAATTGAAAATCAAAACAACATGGTGGGATTGGTAGATATGCATGGTAGATAGGAGCCAGGAATTGCTGTGATATAATGCAGCATATTAAAGGACATGATGGATGAGGAAAATGATTAGGAATGAAATCTGCTTATTCTCCAATGGAATAACAATGACATATTATTCATTTTCTTATTCCATTTTTGACAGTTACTCTAACTTGTGTCTCTCTGTATCCAGGGGTTGACAGGATGGAGGAGGGAAACTAAAATTACAACACATATTGCTAGTGCACTGTAATTGCTTTAATCTCTGAGTGCTGGACCATCAGGACTTAGATAATGTACTGCTAGATAACTGATTACACTTGGTGAGAGTGCTGAAGCACAAACCTAGATTTCCTAACCCTCTGGCATTTATTGCACAAAAATATACTGTAACCCATTTTCCAAGGCATGTAATGAAATATTATTTTGTGAATACTGTCAGTCCAGGTAAATGTAACCCTACTTGTAGTTTAGCAAAGAAAACATGGTGAACAAAGCAACATTATTTATTAAATTGTGCACTGATTGATACACCTACTAGAAGTGGAAATGCTCAGGTTTTGTATTTGTTTATTGCTAGCAGCTGGCTGGCCCTTTAAGGCAAGCAAGGCTCAGCCTTGCCTGTGACCTAGCAACTAGCTTCCAGCTGATAGTGATACCACAACTTAAGGCTAATTAGTGACTCCAGTTGTGAAAAATTTAGGACAAGACTATACAGAATGGAGAACTCAGTTTGTGGGAAGAGGAAAAATAAAAAGATACTATGGAGAAAACAACTCTTCTGTGGGTAGGAGAACGAGCATAGTTCCTGTGGGGGAGGCCATCAGGTAGGTCAGTAAAAGCACTTTAGTAGAGCCCACAAGAGGAGGAAGACTTAGGTCAGCTGGGGAGGGAGACGCCCCAGGCCTAAGTACCAAAGGGAGGCTGTGTTAAGCACAGACTGTAGAGAAGCAGCTAAGGGGACTCATAGGTAGGACGTGGCCCAGGGAAACAGCAGCATATCTTAAGGAACAGATATAGCTATTTAATGCAGGATCCCTGGGCTGGATCCCAGAGTAGAGAGTAGGCCTTGGTTCCCCTACCAGTCCCTGAGGACGGGGCATGCAACAGCATAAGCAGATTAAGGCTCCTGGGATGGAAGACCTGAGGGAGGACCAGTAAAAACACTTGAGTGGTGCCCAAGAGGGGTGGAAGAATTATTATTTGGACATATACC
The DNA here is from genome assembly GCA_037349315.1 of Chelydra serpentina. Taxonomy (NCBI): domain Eukaryota; kingdom Metazoa; phylum Chordata; order Testudines; family Chelydridae; genus Chelydra; species Chelydra serpentina. The sequence continues at coordinate 130,442,960 of JBAIAC010000004.1, forward strand.
TTTGATTTCTAGTTGGACCTTTTGTTATCCCAGAAGGGGACTGGACTTTATGTGACTTGGCCAATGGGCCAAGCCATGGAAGATTCAGTGAGAGGCAGATGGCCAGTAGGAGGCACCAAAGACAAGGGCCTCTTGCAGCATCGCACCCTGACACAAGGAGGCACTGTGGGTGGAGAGTACACCTACCTGGATGCAGTGAGTCCTTGTCTGGCTGCAGAAAGAAAGAAGGTGAAGCCTCTTTAAGGAGCAGCACTCAAAGGAATTGTGAAGAGGGGAAAAAGGAAACTCACCTGGACAGAGCCCAGGGGGAAGGGACATGGCAGGAACAGATTTGAGGAAACAGTAGCCCACCGTGTCTGGAGAGAGGGGAGGGTCTTTATACCCATGCACCTTGGTAAGAACTCTCTCTCTCTTGAGACAACAACACCCACCCATGGGATCCGTATAAGGCCAGGTTTGTATGTTCAGTGGTGGGACTTTCACTAGTCACCTTGTTCCTTTGGGGTTGGGAAGAAATCTTTCCTGCTCTGCTACATTGGCCAGGCATGGGGGTGGGGAGAAGGAATTGCCTTTCCCACGGCTGGTCAGGGATAGAGGTTAGATCAGATATGTTGCAACTTAACAGATAACGGGTTTGGCAGGTGTCCTGTCAGGTAAACAGGATTTGAAGGGGTCTTGTGGAGAGGCATCCCCTAAATAAATTGGGGAAAGTAGGGTTGAGTAGGGTAGGGTAGAGTTGGGTTGCCTAATGTTTGCTACCGTGGGGAGACAACCATCCTGCTTCCCCCCAAGTCCTCCCATCCCCAAACCTTATATGAGGGGAGGGTGGCAGGTTCCAGTAAAGGATCAGGTTGGGTCGGGAAGAGGGAGTTCCAAATAACTGTAAATGATGAAAAAAATAATGCTAATCTAGATAGGATGGTTTATTGCCTTGTATTCCCAAGTACATTAAGTGAATAAAGTTACAACCTAATTCAACCACACTCATTGTATCTAGTCTTTCTGCGTGGCTGAGACAATGATGTGATTCACAGACCTATCTGACCTAGACCAAAATATGTCACTATCTCCAGTGTTTTGATACTAGTTACAGTTTGTTTTCTGATATGAGCCTATACTTAAGTAAATATTAGCAACTTCATGATTTGAATTTGATCTTTTTCTAAATCATACAATTCCATGCTACTCCTGGTTCCCTCTCCCTCCTCACCCCTCACACACCTGGCACACTGTAATTTTAAAAGCTGCCTTTTCTATTTATTTTCCAAAACAGGATACTGTTTAAGGTCTGAGATACACCAGCTGTTGCTAATCCAAAAAAACAACAACCCGTAAGAAATATTGTGATTTGTAAAGTAATATCTAAAAGTCTGCAACGGCCTTTTTTTACAAAAAATTCTGAGTTGACAATCTTTGGAAACAGTGTAGTGATCAGGTCCTTTAGTAACATTATCATCAAATCATATCCTTTGGAAGCAGAATTAGAACCTATCTGACAGCATACCATATATTTTGACTGCCAAGAAAAGGAAAGGTCACGTAATGAAGGAAGTGGCACCAGTGTAAGCTTTTTAAAAAGCTATTAATTCTGTGTTCTGCTGATTTTTTTTTTTTACAGACTGTATAATTTGAAGTAAAAAGTTGATAATTCTTCATTACTACAGAGTACTGTAAGCTTAAAATGTGAAATGAAGCATTTTACACAGTAGACCCACACAATACTCCAGTGTTACCTCAAGTGTTTTATTGCTCCTCCTCTCAGACTTATTTGAACAAGTTGCCCATTTATCAATCATATCTGCAGTTATTTTTTCAAAGGAAGCCTAGAGACCATTGGCATAACTTTAATTTTAGATGTTTATCTTATATGTATGTTTTTGAATGCAATACGTGAGTGATATTATGGCATAATTTAGCACTGTGCTATCTTAGAGTTAATTTTGCACAGTCAAATTACATTAAAAGTACATTATGAACTTTAAAAAAAATCACATTTTGGTCTGCAGATATTTGCCTATTAGTGTTATTCATTTTAAGATCACTAAATCTGAAAGAGAGAAAAATGGTTTCTTTATTTTTTCAGTTTATTTACCTTATTTGTTTTTGACAGCATTTTGTGTAAACGTGCAAACAATTTCACTGTTTCCCCTCTATAGGCAGTAAATCACCATCACCTTTTGTTTATGTCTGTCTCTCACACCGTAAAGGGGGAAAACATCTTAACGGCCAGAAGATGTGATTGTCACACCACAAAAATTGTGAGGGGAATTCAGTTGAAAGTATAGTTCCGGAAACTATTTTAAACTTTTTTTTGTAATTTACTCACTTTAATTTTTTTTTCATTTCCAAGATAATATTTTAGCTGGCAATTATTTCCATCTCTCTGCCTTCCCTTCAGACTTTCTTCTTTTGTATCTTTCTGGAAAACTCTGACCACCTTTGGAGCTTCAGTTTTCCAGTGCCAAATACCAGAACAGCTATCGACAGTGATTTCTTCCACTGATATTTCAGAATGGTTTCATGCTTACAGAGAGAATTTTCCTTCTGAAAACCACCCTTGAGCTAGTGTTTGGGTCAACTGGCATAGAGAAGAGTGAAAGATCTGTAACATGAATGGACATTTTGTCTAATATGTGTGTTTGGGGTCTAGGATACACTGAATTAGTTCCCAAGCTAGGCTCTGTTAGGAATTCTGCCTTTAGTTGCACATTCTTTTTTATTTATTTATTTTTTAAAGAAGAAAACCAAACAAAGCTGCTGATTAAATGAATTCTTCTGATTAAAAAAAGTTGCTCCCTATGCTGTCTTTGCAAACCTTCTTTTAGGCTTCCTTTCTTCTGGCTGACGTCATCATCTTGGTTGACTTTGCGTGACTATTCCTCCTTAGGTTCAAATTCCTGTGTCAGCCACTTTTTCTTTGAAAAAATGCCAACTTTGAAGTGTCCTTATCTTGTTTTGTACAATCCATCTACATTCTTTAATGCCTTCATAAACATATTTAAAACAGTAATATAAATCACTGAAGTCATCTTCTCCAGCAGCCTTAATGTGGCTCAACATAAGTAGGATGAAACAGCTATATAAACCTTCAGCCTCTGTATCAGTACCTGTTTATTGTGTTTTCTTAATTGTATATGATTTACATGCTGTCATTGCTCCTGTTTGATTCTGAACAATGTCTGCATAACTTCTAATCAAGCATTTAACAAGCCCTATGAGACATGACGACTGGGTTCTTACGATGCTTTTTGGTTGGCTATCCTCCAAAGGCTTTCACTTCATGTTAGCTTTTTAACACATAAGTCAAATATTTCGTCAGGTCCTTGAATATGCTCTAGATTTTTTTAATACCTTTGATTATCTAAGTACCAAATGTTAAGGATTTCATATTTAAAATTAAAAATGAAAACATTTTCATTGCCCTGCACCTTGTGTAGTTATTTATACCTGAGCAAGGTTAGTGCAAAACACAACCATTCTGCTTCGGTAGTGTTTTACACTCAATTTGCACTGGTGTAGACTACACAGGGTTTAGGGCAACAGAGAATCAGGCCTGTTTTCCTGGCACTATGTGCTTATGGTTTCTGAAACAAGGAATTTCTTCAAACTGATGTTTGTTTTCTTAAGGGCGCCTGTGTCCAGAGTGCTTCAAATAGATTAAGAAACTATATGGAGATTTGAGGCTTTCTCCTCTCTAGGTCAGTATGATTCGCTATCAAAAGGAATTGTCATTCGTATAATAGCGCAATAGGTTAAAATACAATATTCAACTCTCATTCCCTATTATGATGTAAACTAGACCACAGGAAAAGAGAAGCATCTCTTTCACCAAAGCAATAGGAGTTTCTGATAACCAGGCCAGCTGGTTCTCAGCGTGAAAACAAATTTTCTGTTGTGATGCTTCCTGGGAGTATCCCTTGGCATGAGGAAGCTTTGTCTGTGCCTCCCATGGGTCAGTTCCCCAAGTCCACCAGCCATGGGCAACACAAACACTCCTCTCTAGACCTACACTGGTCCTGCTCGCTCTCGCTCTTTCCAGGTTAGTGATGATAAGCACACTCCAATCTCTAAGCATCTCCCAGGAGTGTCCAGCTCCTGTTGCATTAGACAGTCGCAGTATTCACAGATTCATTGCTTCCAAAGAAGCAGTACACCTCATCTTACCAGCTATACCTCAGATCATCACTTAACACACAGCTGTTAAGTATATTTATAGGGAAAGCAAGTAAAAGTTTATTTGACAAAGTAGAGAGATTCTCAAGAGATTGTAAAATGTCTCGTAACATCATCTGAGTTGGTTCATTTAATGTATGGTGTAGGAAAGGAAACTGTGGGAGAAACTCTTAATATTCCTTTATATTTTATTGCTTATCCCAACTTTCATATCTGTACTCATCTCCACCCGTTCCCCTTTCCTCTCCCCTTGATTCTGTGATTTCTTCTGCTTCTGCCTACGCTATTACATTTATCTGCTTAGCCCACTCCTGACTAGAGCCTTCTCTCATTCTGTTGTGGATGTGCACAACAGCCTTCCAGTTAATACGCAGCAAGTCCCTCCTGCTTCTCCTTCATAAATAAACACCTACTCTATGCTGCATACCATCTACAAACACTGCATCACACTGCTTGTTCTGTTTGTATTGTGTTGTACTCCGATCTCACCTCCAATGTTTGCTTTGACTGCTATATAAATAATAATCTTACTACACATAAAAATATATTTCCCGTGCACTTTTTGAAATGGAGTGCGCCGATCCAGATTTTAATGAATATGTAAAGTGTACCTAGAATCACACAGATGGCAAGTTTTCATGCTACATAAAATATGTAGTGTGTAACAAACTAATATTGTTGTATCATTTATTTAAAATATGATGAAAATTTGCAGTGTTAAATTCCAAATGTTCTAATCTGTACTGTCATAAACTTTGATTATTAGGAGCAGTACATGAACTCTACAACATCTGCAGATGTTTTTCCTTTGTTTTTTAAGGGAAGAGTGGCTATAGCTTTCCTTTTGTACATTTGGATCTTGTTTTCTCTCTGGGACTAAGCACAAGTTAAGTAGGAATGAGACTTTTCAGTAGATGATTGGGCTTTACACTGGAAAAACTGGGAGGGAGAAAAGGATTTCGCTGCATGAATGGGACAAGACCTTTTAACATAAAAGCAACAAAAAAGATTTGCATTTTCTAATTTTGTATAATGCAATAGTCTTCCCTAATACCCATTACTGTTCTGCCAGGCATAGGATTTAATTGTTGACGCTTCTCATTTTATGGAAAGTATGAGCGCAGCTAATATGATACTAAGCATGAATTTTGTTTATCACCCATACAAAGGTGTTAGCCATGACGTAAGAGAACTTTACAAGTGCACAAATTTGCTAGGAAATGAGGCATTTTAAAAAGACTAGCTCCAGAAATCAAGTTTTGTCTGTTTACAAAGCAAGAAAGAATCAAGCATGCTTTACTGACCAGTCCAGTTTTTTTTTAAACATTGAATAAATTTGAGTCTATGGTCAAAAACACCATTTTAGCAGAAAAGCAACCCAGCAGACACTTCATTTCTTAAAAATAGTCTCTTACTCTTTCTGTGTAATAATATTGTATAATAGCGCATAGCTGCAGCATCCTATAGACAAGCAACTGAAACTCAAGTAAAGAAGCCTTTTTTAAAAATCCAGGCCCAAACCATTGTTCGCCTGTTAAGTTAGATTCAGGCGCTCACAAGACTAGACTCTGAAGGGGAAAATAATTTCTTCTGCAGTTGTGATTAGCTCTAATGGGGTCAGTGATCCTCAAACCAAAACCCACCACAGCAACAAAAAAGAGAATTCTTCTTCGAGTGATTTCACGTGTCCATTCTGCTCTTGGTGTGCACGTGCCCTGCGCACAGTCACCAAAATCTTTCCCTCAGTTGGGGCGACTTGAGCGCCCTCTGCTGCTGTGGCCTGCTAGTGCCAGCATAAAGAGCCCAGCCATCCCCATGCCCCCTCTGTTCCTTCTTTCTGGAAACTCTAATGTAAAGGGGTAGGAGGGAAGGTTGTGGAATGGACGTATACAGCTTGAAGAACAACAGTTACAAAAGGTTAGTAACTGTTTTTTCTTATGATTGTTTACAATGAGTTCACAGCTTTAATAATAATGTGGTGGGGGGAGTGAGAAAATAAAGACAATATGTGGGTCACGTATGAGACAACAGCAGATGAACAACAAAAGCAGCTGAACCTAGTGGGAGGCAGTGGTGGTGGGGAATAAGAGGTGAGAGAAAAAGAGAGGGGAGAGCAAGAACAATTTATGAAAAAGGAAAAATTCTCAGATCTGAAAATTATCAAGTGCTGCTGCTGCTGCTGCTGCTGCTGCTGCTGCTACAGGGAAAACTAGAGGCAGGTTCCAGAGAGAAATTCTACAGGAAGCCAACAGATGCCTCTCATCTGAATAAAATAAGGTTAGGAGCAGAAATTCTGATAATAGAATCATAGAAGATTAGGGTTGGAAGAGACCTCAGGAGGTCATCTAGTCCAATCCCCTGCTCAAAGCAGGACCAACCCCAACTAAATCATCCCAGCCAGGGCTTTGTCAAGCCGGGCCTTAAAAACCTCTAAGAATGGAGATTCCACCACTTCCCTAGGTAACCCATTCCAGTGCTTCACCACCCTACTAGTGAAATAATGTTTCCTAATATCTAACCTAGACCTCCCCCACTGCAACTTGAGATCATTGCTCCTTGTTCTGGCATCTTCCACCACTGAGAACAGTCGAGCTCCATCCTTTTTGGAACCCCCCTTCGGGTAGTTGAAGGCTGCTACCAAATTCCCCCTCACTCTTCTCTTCTGAAGACTAAATAAGCCCAGTTCCCTCAGCCTCTCCTCATAAGTCATGTGCCCTAGCCCCCTAATCATTTTCGTTGCCCTCTGTTGAACTCTGTCCAATTGGTCCACATCCTTTCTGTAGTGGGGGCCCCAAAACTGGACGCAGTACTCCAGATGTGGCCTCACTTCCCTCGATCTGCTAGCAATGCTCCTACTAATGCAGCCCAATATGCAGTTAGCCTTCTTGGCAACAAGGGCACACTGTTGACATATATCCAGCCTCTTGTCCACTGTAATCCCCAGGTTCTTTTCTGCAGAACTGCCACTTAGCCAGTCGGTCCCCAGCCAGTAGCTGTGCATGGGATTCTTCTGTCCTAAGTGCAGGACTCTGCACTTGTCCTTGTTGAACCTCATCAGATTTGTTTTGGCCCAATCCTCCAATTTGTCTAGGTCACACACTGGAAGATAGGGATAGGGTCCTGAATCTGCCTCTCGCCCCAGCTTAGTGTCATCCACGAACTTGCTGAGGGTGCAATCCATCCCATCATCCAGATCAATAATGAAGATGTTGAACTAAACCGGCCCCAGGACCCACCCCCGGGGCACTCCGCTTGATACCAGCTGCCAACTAGACATCAAGCCATTGATCACTGCCTGTTGAGCCCGACGATCTAGCCAGCTTTTTATCCACCTTATAGTCCATTCATCCAGTCCATACTTTCTTAACTTGCTGGCATGAATACTGTGGGAGACCATATCAAAAGCTTTGCTAAAGTCAAGGTTTATCACGTCCACTGCCTTCCCCATATCCAGAGAGCCAGTTATTGTGTGTATATCTGATTAGGAATTGAGCTGAGAAAGTAACTATTTTCAGAGTCTGTTGGCACTTACAAACTTAACTGTACAATGACCAACCCTTCGGATGCGTATGACAGGGATCTCAAAGAGGAGATCAAACAGTGTTGTCCTCAACACCCACGCTTTCTTATTTATTCGAAAGTAAAATCCATTGGCAAATTACAGCCAGTGCAGAATCATAAACATTTGTTGTTCAATGCCCCAAAAACTCTGAAAGGGCAAGAACATTCAGTTTTACAAGGTTTTCAACACTCTTCTAATCAACGTAATGGATTACAGTTAACATGAAACTGTTTTCCGTCTCAGATGGGCAGCACTGTTTTCTGTTTTAACTGACTGTTTTCCAGGGAAACAGAAAGGAGGAAAGTAATATCCCCAGGGAGGAGCAATGCAGCAGAACCTAGGACAGGGGAGAGGGACCCCGCAAGAAGTGGAGATTAGCAGCAGGGGAGTAGGGATTGAACACTGCAGAGTCCATGCTCCCAGCCTGCCACCAAAAACAGGAGCTACAAGACATGCTTCCTTCAAGAGGAGGTTTCGTTGACATTTCCCCAACCAGCTCTAGCTTTATCCTGTAGCCCAGAGAACTAGCTTTAGTGTTTTACTTTACTTAGCAGTAATGCAAGGAACCTGCGGTCTGAATCCTGTATGGCATTAGCTTACGCAGTTAGCATAAGGCTCTGAGGCCTGTGAACTTTGGCAGAGATAAGTGGCCTGTGATTGACCCTGGGTTTTGGGGAATTGGGAACAGGTGGTGGGGGGAGGCTGTATAAAGTGCTACCATGTTACCACAGGAACAACGAACTGAGACTAGGCTTGGATATTTTAGGATAAAATATTGGCAAATCCTTAATTGCAAACTTGCCTTGGGCATGAATTGATAATGGTGATGGTAATAAACCAAAATAATATACTAACCTATAGGGTTGGGAGGTAGTGATAGCTCAGTGGTTTGAGCATTGGCCTCCTAAACCCAGGGTTGTGAGTTCAATCCTTGAGGGGGCCATTTAGGGATCTGGGGCAAAAATCTGTCAGGGGACAGTATCCTGCTAGTGAAGGCAGTGGACTGGACTCAATGACCTTTCAAGGTCCTTCCAGTTCTATGAGATAGGCATATCTCCATATATTTATTTTAGGGTAAGGACACAGCAACATTATTAGGGTGAGGAATGGACAAAGGAGGCTGGGCATTTGTATGAATATTTACGACAGTCTCTTGGTCCTATAATAGGCCAGACCACCATGTAAAAAGGATCTGATCTAATCTGGATCTAGATCTGGACCCTCAGACTCATTTGGCATGCCAGTGACAGAGCAGGACCATTGTCTCTTACCATCAGATCCTCAAGAAAGGGTGTGAGTATATGCAAGGAATGGTAAAAGATACTAGCTTAGTTCTGTATTTTGCTGTCTTTTTATGTGGTTTGGCGTATTTGTGTCTTGTGCTAATAAAATTGCTTAGAGTTTTGCTTTGCCCATAGTGTGCATGTCTTCGTTGTGCACACCGGGGTTCCCAATCAGATACTGAACTTGCTCATATGGATTCTGTTGTGCCTGATTCTGAGACTAGAACCCTACAATCTCCCAGCTCATTAGTGTGTAATTAATTGGAAATCAAATCATGAATAATCCATAACCACTTAATCATTGGGCAACAATCACTAGCTCCAACTAGCATCTGTCCAAAGCAGGGACCATAATTTTGGACATCACCATAATATAAATAATAACGAAGAGCATTCTGCCTGGTTGGAAGCAAAAAATGCCTTATTCAGTTCATCACACTACTTGTGGTTTTATTCTTCACAGAGGGATGAACTGGAACACAGAGAAGGAGAAAAATAGAAGAACAGGAATGAGCTCACAAAAAGACTAGGGGAGGAGTACAATGAAAAGAGTCTAATTATAGTGTGTCCTGAATGTTTTTAATCCCAAAACTAGCACGGAAGTAATGGTATGTGATTAGAATTGAATATGAGGGTTATTATATGTGGAGGGAGGTGTAATTGATGGAGTGCAGGTTCAAAATAGGGAAATAGCAGGCAACTAATGATGAGATGTTGACAGGTCAGAGTGGTGCAGAGCCTTTAAACTGAGCGTAAGGAGTTTCGAATTGATGCTGAAGGGGAGGCAGTGCCAGTGAAGAGACTCATGAAAGGAGTGATGTGGATAGAGCTCTGGGCTCGAAGATGTGTGTTGTGGCAGCACTGCAGATGGACTGCATATAGATCTTAGATTGGGTTACACATGATGACACACATGGGTACAATGAGTGGATTAAGGCAATTCTAGAAGCCTAAGCACACGGGTGGAATGGTTCTCCTAAGCTTTGTTTCATTTGTAGTAGTGCTTCTGAGAATACAAAAAATGGTGCACATGGTGTACGAGAATCCTAACGATTTCTTGTTTGTTCGCTATGACCCTGATCCATCAAAGCATGAAAACACATGCTTAACTTTAGCCTGTGTGTAGCCCCACTGAGGTCTCTGTCTGAAGTGAGTAGAAGTCCCCTCCTGTGCTTACGTTGGTTGGGGGCCTTAGTGTGACTTTTTCATTTGTAATGTATGTCCATGAGTCTTACTCATGCACTTAATGTTCTCTAGCTGTACTTGTGCTGTATACTTATGGGTGTATTTGTTGAGTCAGTCAGTAAATCACCCAGGGAAGCTTTGGCAGGGGAAGGAAAGAGCAGATTTGTCTTGTTGGAGTCATGTGGTTTTTCTGAGTCAACGCCAAGTATTCTCCTAAAAATGTATTTTTCCCCAGTTGTTTTTTAAAGTTAAATATGACTGACTTTCTGCCTGACACATTCTTTTATCAGAAGATACATCTCATTTATTTTCCTGTGCATTTCTCTCACGCGGTGTCAGGTCCAGACCTTTGTCCACTACTTTATCCAAACAGTGGGGGCTCTGGCACATAGGTGAATTCCTTCGCCGTGTATAATATTTCTTGTTGAGTTAGAAATGGTTCGATGTGGAACTAGAGCTGTCTCCTATAGACAAGTGCTTTGAGATCTTTCACCTCCACCGAATAGCTGCTGGATATGGGCAGAACAGGCCTTGTAAAATATTTCGTCAACATTTTGTGTGTGTGCAGAGATAACCACCCTTTCAGGTGTCCTTGATCATGCAACAAGATGTCTGTGTCTACTCTATGCCTGCTGGCATGTCTTGCTCTACAGTAGGGTTTTGATAGGAGGCTATGACAATTGATCTTGATAGCACAGCGGTGCAGTCTTTTTTTTAAAAGAAAAAGCTTTCTTTTTTCACATTAAAATAGAAAGATTGACAGGCCTAGTGGTTCAGTGGAGGCTCTTGTCTTCTGGAATGAGGGAGAACTGGGCTAAGCATTTTTATTCCTGAGGCAGGGGCAGATTAAATGTCATAGAAATAATGTTTAGTTTTCCAGTTTCCATTCTGTTTTTTTAAGTTATTAGCATTTAACAATGGAGTGATTTGAGGGGAAAAACAAACAAAAACCCTAAAACCAGCTGGATATTATGATAATAAAAATAGATGAAGAGTCTGACCAATTATTGAGGGGCACACATGAACAGGTAGCCAAGAGATCATTTATATATAACTAGGAAAAAGACAAGATTCCCAGCTATAAACAAATGGCTTTCCAACCTGGGTTTACTTTTTCACAGGTACAGGGCAAGCTTTGCTTTAGAATACTTTTAGTCCTGTCTCAGGTGCACCCTTTAGGTGACAGGTTTGGCTTCTTGCACCTCTTTCAAGGGGGGGGACTCCGTGGTCCAACCACTATTAGACTGGATAACTGGGCCACCATAGCCTCCTTGTTTTCTGACTGTGTAAACATGACAGGCTCAACTATACTAGGTACCTGCAAGAAAATTTCTCTTAGGGAGTCTGTGACGAATGGCTGATTAAAGTGACTCAACAGTTTTATCAGAACAAACATTGCTTATTCACCCAAACATACATAGTAAGCAGTAAAGGGGATAAAACAACACAAGGCCTGTCCCCCTGGTTCTCACCTACAATGTATTCTTTCCTTGCACTTTATCCTTTCCATGTTAGGTAAATTCCACTCAGCCTAGCCATTCCAACTCCTGGGCTGGGAGTTGACAGACCGCCCCTGCAACATCCTTCAGGCTCCTTGTTAGAAACTCCTCTCCAGCCGCTGCTGCCCATTCAATCTCACTTCATCTCTAAACTGGAGTTTTCAGAGGATTAGTGTCCTCTTTGATCCCAAATTCCAGCCTGAGAAGAATAAACCTTGCCAGTCTAGCTGGAATATCCACTTGCCTGACTCCAAAGTTAATAGCTTCCCCTTTGTATCCACAAGAACCCTTAGTATTCTCTCCGATAGGATCTTTTCATTGGCATTGTTTTGTTTCCTGTTTGTTTCTCCCCAACAGCCTCCTTTGAGTTAATTCTTTGCAGTTGGGCAGAATAATATCAAGCAGCTAAACTGAAGTGCATATGATATTTATTGCAAAAAATACAGAATACTCCTTCATTCTTCATGCTGTGCAAACTGCTGGGAAGTATCAATACTAATCGACTCTGAGCTCCATTAATGTAGCAATTTAAAAATTATATTTGGATGGGGGAAGATTATCCAGGTCTTTATGAATTGTGAAAAGGTGCATGGGAAGTATGGGAACATTAATAACACTTAGCTCATACATAGCATTGTTTAACAGTAGATTTCAAAGTATTTTACAAAATTAAATTATGTAACATTTTACAGATGGGCAAACTGAGGTACAAACAGGTGAACAGAAGTGTCTACCTTTTAAGTGAAAAGTATTAAAATTATAAAAAACCTGGGATAATTTGTTCTTATGGCACATGTCTACACACACAGTTTCTAGGTAGTTTTATTACTACCATGAAAATTACTGTAAAAATTACTGTTAAAGATAAGCTCTTAAGTGTTAATTTGAGATCCATGAAGTTGAAGACATCAGTCTATGAACTATATGGGGTATATTCTGTAGGCAATTTAATACTCATTTTAAAACCTCCCACTCTGATGTCTTTGCTTTCAATATAGGCTCCTCAACTGTTCTTGTCTTCCTCTGTCAAATGCCTGTAAGCTTTGGGAGGGATACAAGAATGCATTAGTTCAGTTTTACATGAGTCTGCATGCTAGAGAATATTATTGAAGATTCATTTTTTAAAACATTACTTTGTTTCTTAATAAGAATACTTGATTTGTTAAACTACTTTAATCAGGAATGGTTTAGTTGCATTTATCTTGGATAATGTAGGAAATCTGACATTTATTTGTTTCTTTAACATGAGTAATGTTAATTTTATTAAGATTTCCAGCATGCTCAAATATTAGAACTAAGCTTTGTTTTATTGCAAATGCCTGTGTTTAGATATGCTTAATGAAATGTTTTTCTACTCCTTGAAGATACGGTGCTTACTTAGTGTGATTTGTAATGAAATTCAGGCAATCTCTAGCACTCTATTGTAATTCTCTATTTTACATGTAAATTCTATTTTGAAACCCCGTATCTTTCCTCAATAGTGATTAAGCCTTCAAATAATGAAAAAGAGGTTAGTTTGTTTTTAATGATTCATTCCTCCTTTGGGAAAGACAAACTATGTACACTGTTATAGAATTTAGCAGTTTGGAATGAATTGTTGAGTTACTCATAGACAGCTCAAATATCAGAGGGGTAGCCATGTTAGTCTGGATCTGTAGAAGCTACAAAGAGTCCTGTGGCACCTTATAGACTAACAGAGGTATTGGAGCATAAGCTTTCATGGGTGAATACCCACTTCGTCGGATGCATGCATCCATAGACAGCTATTTCTATTTAAAAAAAAAAAAAGTGCTCACCAGGTTACACTTCACTCTGTATTTCTTTAGAGGAAATAGATATATCTAAGATAGATGGATATAGATATGTCTTATTTATTATTTAAATAGCATCATCGGTGGTCATTATGGTAAATATGAGACAAGGCCCCTGCTTACAATGTGGCTCATACAAATACCATGAGTAAAAGTTATCACCAGCACAGGATAGAGAGAGGAATAGGTTATGGGGGAAGAATTAGGGGGTGGAAAAGCTCTTGGAAGAGCATGTATGAACTACATGGTGTAATCAATTGGGTTCTCATGTTGGGTTTTTTATATATATTTGTTATAAAATCCTAAAATGGGGCCAGCTCATCCCCTCTCCTTCAGGATCTGGAGGGTCTCTGAATGGATCCTGTCTATGTATATTGGTATCCCCTGCATCCCTTCCTGCTCCACACAGATATCCGTGCTTCAGTTCATGCTGTTGGGAATCTGATGGGGCCATTAGTTGGAAACACAGATGAACCTTCCATGTACCCCTCTTGTAGGTATTTCTTTGGGGTGGTACAATTTGGCCCATGATCAGCAATGGAGAGTGCTGAAGTGGAGATCAGCAGCAAATGCTGGCTGAAAAAATGTGAATTGCAAGAAGCTATTTGAAGGAGGAGAAGTAATGGATAATAAATGGATGTAATAACAAATACATATAGAACGGATACAGCATCCCTATACCTAAGTGTGATGGATTTTCTTTTATTACCACATAAGAAACAAATGATAGGTTGATAGTAACAGGAGTGTGCATCACATGGGAATTGAACATTTACATAGCTTCCTGTGCCATTTAGTGCATTAACGTGCATAGTTTGCCACAAGGATTCTGTCATTAAACTGTAAATGTTGGGAATTTATCATACTGGAACAGAGGAGTTAGCAAAGACTAGGACTGTTTATGTCTGTTTGTTTTTTCTTCTCTTGGTTGTGTTGCAATATATGGGAAAAATAATCGTGTGTGTGCATAGATACATGTGGCCATGGCCTGGGCTCAAGTCCCTGTCACAGACAGGACCTTATAAATGATTGCAAATCGCATTCCTTCATAACTACTAGGAAAAAGTTGATTGAAATTAAAACTGAAAAGCCTCCTTTCTGCAACCAGGAGATTGTCTGAAGGAACATTTCACACATCTGACGATACTCAGATGCCACAGTGGTGGGTGTGGTATGCAAGTACTGATAGACTAGAAAAATCAGACTTTTTTCTTTGTTTCTAAGTGTTTATTTTTTGCTAATTTGCAGCCACAGGACCAAGTCTTCAGGTTGGCCACATCCTTCAGGAACCTGGAGCTTGAACCAGGGCCCGCCCTATGGCTGGGAGATGACGACAAACAGAGATGGGAGAGACTACTTCATCAAGTAGGTTGAACGGATTTAGCCTGAGCTTTTGTTACAGATGGATAAAGGCTGCAGTTCAGTACTATAAGTCTACTACTTAGCAGTCTTTCTCTCTGCACCTTGAGCTGACATCAGCTTCAGCTTTACCATGTTAATGCTCAACTGTTCTGGTTTGTGCACAAAGAGATGGTCTTGACCAGTCTTTATTGTGTCCTGTTTCTCTTTCACTGTTGCATACCCTTGGTATCTTCTGATAGTGATAGAAACACAGATAACTTAAGCATCTGTTTTTTTTCTTGGTATTTGATGTTCTGCTGAAGACAGTTTCCTAGAAGAGACCCTTACAGTGAAGTATTACAGTAAATGTGATTCACAAAACATCCCCCCAGGTTTAAAGAATGAGCCAAAAGATCAGTTTTGACTGGGACTAACAAATCTGCTCTATCTCAGATCCCTTTTAGTTTGCCTAATGCATTCATCATACTGGCAAAGAGAAAATAAATTCTTTGATCCTATCTAGTTTGTAATCTAATTCTTAGATTTCCATTTGCTTGCACAGCTAAGATCCATGATCCTTTGCCTCTTGGTTTAAAGGATTGTAAGAGAAATTAAAAGGAATGATTAGATTGTAAACAAAGGTTATGTTTGCTTTTTTTCCCTTTAAAACTTTCCATAATTACTCTTTTGAACTCTTTATGTGCCTTTGATTAAAATAGATTTTCCCGTCCAAGTAAGTGGAGCTCTGGTTTGGATTGTAGTTTGGAACAGTTTTTTGCTAAGAACAAACGGAGCTGAAATAGCAGAACCAATATTTGGTTTTACTCTGTTTGTTGCTATTAGTCTAATTTACTTCTGCAAAGACCAGGCTAAGTGTTATTTAAGAAGCAGGATTTCAAAAGTGCTCAACAACTCGAACTGAATTTCTGACGAGCTCAGCTCCTGTTAAGGCACCTAAATTAAGAGTCCCAAATTTCAAAAGGCCCTAGCACCCAGCAGCTCCCATGGTTCTAATTTTGTTAATTGTTCTTAATGGGAGCTCTGGATGCTGAGCACCTTTGAAAATCTGGGGTGAGGTCCTCATCCCCACTCCATACTCTTTACATAGGGTGAAAGGGTTGGAATGTTATAAAGGAGTCCTAAAAGCCATGAATCTAGTTAAAGGAGAATTCTCCTAGCACAAAAACTGAGGCAGACAGACTAAGAACTCACTCATAGGCATAGGAGACACAATGGAGGCAGGAACGGTGCGGTGCGTTGGGGATAGGGCCACAGCATGTAGATTTGGAGTAGGCCTTGGGCAACCAGGGACAGAAATTTAGACAGGCCTCAGGGTGTTTTAATTATACCAAGGGCTGTAAACCAGCCCAGGATTGAGATGGTGTAGCCCACCCTCACCGACAAGTTCTCATCCCTGGACTTGAGAGTTTTTTCCAATCCAAAACTTACTC
Organism: Chelydra serpentina; assembly: GCA_037349315.1. NCBI lineage: Eukaryota > Metazoa > Chordata > Testudines > Chelydridae > Chelydra > Chelydra serpentina. Next base: position 130,459,265 of record JBAIAC010000004.1, read on the forward strand.
ATATATCACATGACCTTACTGGCTAGGATGTGCATGTCAGTACTTCAAGTATCTTATTGGGTAAACTGTGTTTTAGTGCCTCCAGCTATTAGCCAGCAGAGATGCTTTAAAAAGTCAATAGTTTCCTTTTATAATTACCTCTCAATTTCTTATGCTTACACTCTGCTAGACTAAATTCAAGTTGCTGTGGTGTTTCCATTTACAGGATCCTTTCTGAAATATTTTAGCCATTTAGTGTTTAACTATCAGCTTTACTGAATTTGACTACCCAGCGTAACTAAAAATCCCAAAGACTATTTCCAACATGACTAGGTCAGGTACATAATTTGGGAAGAATCTTTTAGAACTGTGCATTTTTGCTATTGTTACAAAGGCCTATTGAAGGATCTTCCTAGAACTTTATTGCTGTCATTTGCTTTAACAGTAGCTAGCGAAGACAACCATTAAGCTTGATTCCTGCGTTCTCTCACTTCCAGAATGATACTAGTCACAGAATGATGGTCTAATTCTCATGGATCAATACAGACCTGTACCTTACTATATTGAATGCGTTAGCACTCATAAATTCTGTAAATTAATAGAGCATTTTCAAAGTTAATATCTGACTGGTAATTATCACCTCTGTCTGCAATTTTTGTTTGTTTTTCTGATTTCCTTTTAATATGTTGAGGCCCCATGCCGTTTTACTGCCTTTCAAAATATTGTAGAAATTCTCTGATTAAAATTCCATAACAGTCAAAAGGGCCTTTTATGATGCCAAATTATACTGATGCTAGTGTTTAGTTTTTTATTTAGTGTGTTTTAGTGCTCATAAAGATACTAAATTAACATTCTAGAGATGGTAGCCCTCCATTCCCTTTGGGGCCATTATTCTATCTGCAATTGGCTATATATTTATTTATTTGGATGTATACAAACTGTAATTGGAGAGTGTGACAGATTTCTGTTACCAATCTGCCTAGCACCTTAGTTGATCAGGCTACGGCCACAGGATCGTTAGGTGCGGAGATGGAGGAGCACACCAAGTGACTAAATGTTAAAGCTTTATTAATAAAATAATAAAATAACAGCAGAGGGTTTCCCACGTCACTCAGAGGAAGGAAGAAAGCATTAGTGCCCGAGTCCTAAGCCACTTTCATAGTCACACACTCACAACCCAAGCCTGGCCAAGCCTGGGTGTAACATAAGAAGAAGAGGGGAAAGGGTGGATGGGAGTTCTGCCCTGTACACAGCTCATCCGGGGTCCGCTGTAGATCTCCAACTTGCTTCCACTCTCGGGAGGGTTTTTAAGTCCTGAGTGTTCCTGGGGGCGTCTCGGTCAGGGGAGACCCACCCCCATTCCCGTGCTCTTTGCTCTCTGTACTAGTTTGAACCGGCTCTCTGCAGCTCTCCTAACTTTACATAACACACTGGCTCCAGGGTCGCAAGGCAGACTGTTGAGTCTTACCAGTCCAACCTTCGCAAATGTTCAGTTTGGCAGTTCTGCAACTTCTTCGGCTTTGTCTGTCTCTGTTTTCATTTCTCACGGCCAGCTGGGGCTGGGAAGCAGTTTCTCGCTGCTTGGCATACAGAGAGTGTATCTGTCTCTCTTAACCTTGATGCCAAGCAGCTTCTTATCTTCGGGCCTGGTTGAATTTTCAAATTAACCCCTTCTTTTCCCCCTCGGCCTCCTGAAACCTGCAAAGGAACCTTCCATTCCCGACTCACTCACACCTTTAACCTTTCCCTACCGCCAATTCATTACATATCTAGAAGTATTACCAATGTATGCTGCTGGTGCTTACCCAAGGGACCTCAGAAGGGGAGGGGGCTCATACTGTGACAAGAGCACCCAACTGGTGTTCTGGATGCCCTTGACCGTTTTTTTAAAACGCTAACATAAGTGGGCCCATCAATTTCTCGCTCAACAACTGACATTAGTTGAGTTTGCAAGCAACCCCCGGCCTTTCCCAACACCCATTTCCTCGTAGCTCAGAGAAACAAGATAAATATTACCACGTTTTTACAGAACTGGGAAAGAAGTTAGGGCTTGTCTGCACTTAAAATGCTACATTGGTGCAGCTGCATCACTGCAGTTGGCCACTGTAGCGCTTCAGTGGAGACACTACCTATGCCGATGGGAGGTTTCCTCCCATTGGAGCAGGTATTCCACCTCACTGAGAGGTGGTAGCTAGGTCAATGGGAGAATTCTACCATCGACCTAATGCTGTCTACACCAGGGGTTAGGTCGGTTTATCTGCATCCCTCAGGGGGCATGTCTACACTTCAAACTTAAATCAACCTGTGTTAGGTCAACTTACAGCCACCCCAGTAATTACTGCGGTGGCTGATGTCCACACTACCCTCCATCCATTGGTGGTGTGCATTCTCACCAGGAGCACTTCCACTGACTGAAGAGGGGCAGTGTGGGGGGCTGAGAGACAGGGGTCTCAACTCTGCACAGTTCCCCACCGGGAACCTACCTTGGCTGTAGCTGGTACCTGATTAAACTTTTAATGTTTAAAATGCCCAAATACTTGGTTGATAAGTATAGCCATCTTGCTAAAAGCTAAGCACAGTTTGACTTGGTTATTACTAAGATGGGAAAACTCTTTGAAAAAAATGTAAGGTGACTGAACTAATGGCACTGTCTGGTGTTGGACATGAAGGATGGGCAGTCTGTTGCTGAACATCCTTAGCTTTGAATGGGAAGTAAAATTGAGGTACTGACAAGTTCTGGTTAACAACAATTCTGTGGCACTTTTTAAGGCTCCTGTCCTTGACAAATGCCAATATGGACAATTAAGACATTCTACCTATTTAATATTCCCTTCTCATTATAACCAGATACAGTATTTGTCATCATTTCTCATGATTAAACTGGTTTGGTGTGTTACTGACACCTTTTAATGGCTGGTATGTGTTGTCTCTGAAATGCTGTGTTTTTGTGATGGTTAAACAGTTAACACTATGGGTAGTTTGCCATTCTGCAACCGTTTGATGCAGGTGAAAGGTGATCTGTAACTAATAGGTCTGATTCATCACTGCATTATTTCAGTTATATATTGGTGTAACGCCGCTAAAAATCAATGCAGTTAACCAGCCTGAAACTGGAGCAACACAATGCTGACCGAGGCCTCACATCTTTATTAGTTTCATAACAGATTCAGCCATCCCAGAGGTGTTTCATTAAATTTAATCAGCGAGGTTATTTTTCAGTCTTTTGCTCCCATGTGCTCCTCATTGTGGTGACCATACCTTGGCAAGAAGGACAAGTTGGATCTTCTCAAGGCAATCTGTCATGACATTCCTTGAGTTAGCCGAAGGGTTTGGGAGGCACAGATGTGACGTGGTTCTTCCCTTAGAGACTAAGGGTGTTGCCTCTGCTGCTCCATGGTGAAGGACAGAGCTTGGTACCTGCAATCAGAGCCTTCACATTGCGGCATGACCGTAGATCACTAGGATACTGATATGGGCCCAGGAATTTTGTGTATCATCCTATCTTAGCCCCAGTCTCTCTTTTGGCAGTGATTGGAAGTCCTAAACATAACCAGCTTAGGGCCATGGGTTTACCAGACTTACAGGATCCCTTATGATGTAAGTAGAGGCTAAGACTTAATGAATTTCAGATTCACTTGTTATTGTATGCAGATATATCGAACTGAGGTGGGTTGAAAGTAATTAACATTTTGTCAGTAAGGCTGGAAGTAATCAAAGCAATGATGAATTCATATTCTATACAAAAAAATATACTGATTTAATGGAAGGGAAAGAACGAATGCTCTTGTGGGGTATAAAATTATATAGTCCAGGGGTGGCCAACCTAAGCCTGAGAAGGAGCCAGAATTTAGTAATGTACATTGCCAAAGAGCCACAGTAATAAGTCAGCAGCTCCACCCTCCGCTCCCAGTGCCTCCCGCCCACTGGTAGCCCCACCGATCAGTGCCTCCTCCTCCCTCCCCACACCTCCCGATCAGCTGTTTCGTGGCATGCAGGCAGCTCTGGAGGGTGAGGGAGCAAAGGCATGGAAGGCTCAGGGGAGGGAAGAGGTGGAGTGGGGGCAGGGCCTGTGGCAGAGCCAGGAGTTGAGCAGTGAGCACCCCCCGGCACATTGGAAAGTTGGCGTCTGTAGCTCCAGCCCCGGAGTTGGTGCCTATACAAGGAGCCGCATATTAACCTCTGAAGAGCCGCATGTGGCTCCGGAGCCACAGGTTGGCCACCCCTGATATAGTTCTTTGGTAATTCATGTCTGTCTCACTTGCCTGCTGATAAAGTATGTGGACAGCACTGGTTGGATGTTATATTGCATTGTTTATCATGTACTTTACATTAGCGGATCTCAACCTTTCCAGACTACTGTACCCCTTTCAGGAGTCTGATTTGTCTTTTGTACCTCCAACTTTCACCTCACTTAAAAACTACTTGCTTACAAAATCAGACATAAAAATACAAAAGTATCACAACACACTATTACTGTAAAACTGCTTACTTTCTCATTTTTACCATATAATTATAAAATAAACCAATTGGAATATAAATATTGTACTTACATTTCAGTGGATAGTATATAGAGCAGTATAAACAAGTGGCTGTCTGTATGAAAGTTTAGTTTGTACTAACTTTGCTAGTGCTTTTTATGTAGTCTGTTGTAAAACTAGGCAAATATCTAGATGAGTTGATGTATCCTCTGAAAGACCTCTGTACCCCCAGGGGTACATGTACCCCTGGTTGAGAACCACTGCCTTACATGAGAATAATCACAGTACATCTGACTGTATGAGACATTTTGTAATGATGACTAAGGATAGCACTAGCTTTAAAAATGTACTCTGATCAGCGTGCATCATTCCTCTGAAGCAGTAATGCATATTACATTAAATCACTATCACTTGGGTGCATTAGAAACAGCTACTTTTGGAGAGCAAATAGCTCAAGAATTTAGTTATGGGATTTGAAGCCATTTACTGCTGCACTGAGTCACCAGTTCAAATCTAGCAACGGTTGCTAGTGAATGATGGTCCTTACCATCTATGCGCCAGTGGCCTGTGTGAAATGTGGTGCTGGTACCTCAGGGTATATCTACACTGCAGCCCTAAGTCAACCTATGTTCGGTCGACTTATAGCCATCGCAGTAATTACTGCAGTGAATGATGTCCACACTACTCTCCATCTGTTGGTGGTGCACGTCCTCACCAGGAGCGCTTGCACCGACTGAAGAGGGGCATCAGCTCTGGGCAGCTCCCACCCAGGAGCCCAGCTGCCTGCTCTCAGCTGGGAGTTGGGGAGGGCAGCCTCCCGGGGTTCTTGGCTCCCACACTGGGGAACCTCTGGGCAGCAGCCTACCTGGGAGTGGGCTTTCTTGTCAATTTCACGGCTTTGACAGCCAACAGTTGATGTAAGTAATGCAGGGTCGACACAGACACTGCTTTGCCATAACTACACCATCATAAGCTCTATGCCTCTCATGGAGGTGGAGTTATTATTTCAGTATAGTAGGGCACTTACATCGGCAGGACAAGGCTGTAGTGTACACACTGACATAATTAGGTTGACATAAACTGCCTTACATGGACCTAACTGTGTGGTGTAGACCAGGCCTCAGTGATGAATGTGGTATAATGCAGGGGAGGGTTGATAGATCTTAATGAGACAGATCTCCACATCACGAAAACCGGCGTGAATTTTAACCCTTATTCGCCATCTCAGAAGAGGGGACCAAAGATAGACTTAGTAATTACCCACTTGCAGGGGTCCCTTTCAGGCTCGAGTGAGGCACAGAGAGGGGGACAGTGTGCTCTTACTGATGCTATCCTTGTATCTGTTTGTTGTCTAAGTAGAAGACTTCAGTGTCAATAGCTGTTAAACGAGCACCTTTCACTAGCACTAAATTAACTTAAAAATGAAGCCAGTAATTTCCTCTCCTTCATTTTGACCTCTGGATTCTAGGAACAAAAGAGCACAAGGAATGCTTTGCAAATTGACAGTTATGCCCACGGAAAAAGAAAAGAGATCAGCAAGATAGCACCTGTTATGGTGTCTGAGGTTTTTATATACATAGAGATTAACAAATTATATTACATTGGAGGAGATATAGCAATTCAAATCCTTTTCTGGTTTTGATTAAAACAAGTAATATCACTATACAAGGTGCACATGGGTTCTGCATAAGCAAATGAAATAGTTCATCCAATGCAACATCAATTGCTTTTGAGTTGCATTATTTACTTTGTGTCATGTACATATCCATTTAACAGTAGGACATATTTAAACAGCGTAGTTATGAAATTAGGGGGGGAAGGAAAATCTGATCGCATCTTTATCTGAAATGAAAAGGTATTTATGTAGTGTCAATGCAAAGGCTTTCTGGCATGAGTACTAAGCAACGGTGCGGGAACCAGGGCACCATTGCTTAAAGTAGTAATAACACACACCAAATACATGGTTCCATCATCAGCACCCCCACTATAAAAATTGTTTCAACACCCCTGATACTAAGACATGTTTATTCTTTTCACTTCCAAGTAGATTTGGTTCCTTCTTTCAAATATGGGACTGCACCTGTGCACTGAGCTAATAAGTGGTAGCTTCCACTGCCTGACAACACTTTGCAGAATTGATACAAAAGCCTTTAACTGAAATACTGTGAGAAGTGACTATCAATTCACTACCTCCTTTTTACAGGATGCAAAATGACCAACTTCGAAAGACATTTTTCTTGGATTAGGTCAAGTTTTCCATTAGCTAAAATTCTATTAGGTAGAACTTCACTTACTCCTTTTTTTTTAAATTTGCTCACTTGCAATAGCCTCATGAGATAAACTACTAATTTTAGTAAAGGTTGCATGGGGATGGCAATTGTATCTGTTAATCCTGCACATTAATCCTAAAACACAAACAACATAATGCAGGATTCTCAGTACAGAATAGCTAACAGCATATATTTAATGCATTGCTGGTCTATTTTCTATACATTTATTGTATAGAATACATAATACACCATAATTTGAAATTTTTACAATGTGGATTTGAATACTTACCTGAAATTTAGACCAGGTTCATTAATTATCTCATTCATTTAATTTAGGCCAGGTTCATTAGTGGATATGGAATGAACTTGGAGTGATCATAGGGTTTCAGGAGGAAGCCATGTAAAACATAATGATTCTATCTGAGTTTCACTTAGTTATTTAGTTCATTCAAATAAAAATTCAGAGGCTATGAACCCAGGTGAATTGAAACAAAATTTTGCATAACCCACCTGTGAACCAAAAACACCAAATTTTCCACAGCTCAATTGACTTTGTTTGTTTGTTACATGTGCTCCCATGTGACCTGCATTGTAGATTTATGTTTTGGGGGGGCGGGGAAATCCTGCCAACCTGCTATAGATCACAAGTGGAAATGTTTGGCCGCCATTTTAATTCAGGTCAGCATTTGGCCACACCAACAAACCAACACTGAGTTGGACACATCTTTCACAGTCTGCTCAAAAAAGGCCCAAGACTATAAAAATCAAGATTACAATGATTGTGTAGGATTGTACTCAGCAGCTCCAGTAAGATGTAATCAATTATCTTGTTCCCAGATTAAATCCCCCAAAAGATCTCAATTTGTTTAATTTACATCATCTTCTCATTCACTGGTATCCTCAAGGACATACTCAGATTGCTGACTGAGTGCATTCTAACTCCACCCATTGATTTAGACTGGATAAATTTCTGTCTTGCTGCATTGGTATGCCCCAGTGGCTACATAAGTTGAAATGTTCTGCAGTATATTTTGTTATCATTCCTGCCCACTGCTATTTTTCACGTGTGATTCAGACATTTTCAAGCATAGTATTCTCCTTTACTTCTCCCAGCTGTATCTGAAGATCACAGTTCTCTTTCCTAAGACATGTAATGTTATCAGCTTTGTGAATTTTGGCTTGTGAAATTGTTGTCCTTTGCCATCATTGCCTAGCTCAACAATGGCACAGTTGCAGGATGGCAAAACTGTTGTCCAAAGTTATTTGTGCCTGTAAACAAAAATCCTGTCAACAGTATCATTTAATTCATAATACACTAAAGCACACACAATTAATCTATTTCACAATATATCTATAGCTAGAAGGACTGTTTTGCTGCCAAGGGATAAGTCTGTAAGTCATACCGTGTATTTGACCTGAACTTACGTCCTTTGGTGAACTTCATCTAACTATTTTGCTGCTTGTTGTCCTTCTGGACAGTTTCTAGAACAGCAAACTTAGTCGTCTCTTCTAGCAGACAGGATTTCCCCCCCTTTTTGCACATACAGTTTGTACAGCTGGTTTTCCGATAATGTGGTCATGACAGCAAACAATCATTGATATTATTAATGGCAAGCCATTCATACACCCTTATTATTAAGAACCAAAAATGTATACCTGGTGCAGAAGTGAGGCTCACAAGCATACTAATCAGTTTGCCTGTCAATATGTTCTCCAGGATATATCTCCAGATCAGCTGATCTTTCACAGTATCCCTAGAGTTTGTTCCATCAGAAGGTTCTCAGGGATATCTCAAGGGATAGACGAGTATGGTGAAGATATCATGGTTGTTACCCCACCATGTTCTTGAAAGAGCTACTGTAGTGTAAATCACCTCTCCGGATAGTCTCAGAGAACAGTCACCATGAAAATTTGAGTCAGCAGCTACCTCTTATATCTATAATTGTGATTTTATGTTGCCATCCTGTGCGCTGACTGGTTGCATTGCAATACTGCAACTGTCTCCCCAAGAGAAGAACCACATTGAGGTAGTGCAGAAACCAGGTACAATTTATGGGACAGTTTGCAAACTGGCAGAAGAGGAGGTGGCGATGAGTTAGCCTTACATTGCTTTTGGAAGCAGCCATTTTCACAATGTTACCACACGTTGAGTGGAAGAAATGCTCTAGAAGAGTGCAAACCGAAAACGACAGTAAGGAAATTTACCATTTCCCCCTAATTTTATATAGATTGCATATGATACATTATGATTAATTTATTAAATTTTACATAGTAATTTTGGTGTGGCTGAGCTGATCTGTTTATATTTCATCCTCTCAAATGATCATGTCAGTCCTTAGAGGCAAGTAATAACACTTGTATTTGACAAGCAGGATTAATCAGATTCATCAATTATTTCAGGCTCTCGTTGGGCATCTCCACTTAGCCCCAACTCAGTAAATTTTTTCCTCTCCCCTAAACTTCGCCACAGCAAAACCACTCAGGGTTGAGTTTAAGCAGGCCTGTGGGTGTTTTCTCTTCTCTAATAATTTAAAAGTTAAAAAAAAAAACAACCCACCTCAGTTTCAGCAAGAATTAATTTGTGAATGGATAAATGGCCCATTTGAAAGTGGACCTCCTGTATACAAAATGAAGAACACTGCAGTTAGTCTATCAAGGCCTCTGCGCTCACCTTTTCTACATGAACAAAGATGTCCAGTGAAACTGAAAGGCAACAAATTTAACAGTGAGAAAAAGTAGTAGTTTATTTTTATAACCTATATAAATAACATGTGTAACTCACTGCCACAGGATACAACAGAGGCCAAAATGCTTAGGATTCCAAACAGGGTTAGAAATGTACATCTCTAATGAATCCTTCTCTTAAAAAAAAACAAAAAAACAACACAATATATAGTTTAACTGTGACCAGATATAAATCCATACATTTCAGCCAGGTTATTCTGTAATTGTGAGGTTTCTTGCACCTTCCTCTGTAGCATCTGATACTGGATACAGAGACAAGATAGACAACTCTTCTGATTGGTGTGGCAGTTCCTGTTTTTCTGCTCTTCCTGCTCCTGTTATTTAAAATGAATACTGTGCTGTAAGGGGAAAGTATGGTATCTCTGTTTCAGCCTGCCTGAGAATTTGCTTCATAGGGCTTGCACCTGCTTCCTAAACTGATGATTTCTTGAGAGGTAGAATTGTTCCAGTGGGAAGGGCAGTTGGAGTAAAAGACAAAACAACAGGGAAGCACAAACACAAACTAATGTTAATAGCTTAAAGGACACCTGAATAATTAGGAGGAAGTAGAAAAAAAATTATAGAGCAACCTAAGCATCCATGGTCTGCTTAGAAACAACTTTTGTAAGAGAACCATATTGATTTGCGCTCCAGAAACACAAGAGAGAAATTAGCCTATGCCTAATGCAAAGGAATTGCGGAACAGTGGAGAAAAAGCGGTGGGGGGGAATGAAAATTACCAAAATATACTGATGTTCCTTTAAATAATACAGTCCAGCCAATACAGAGCTTCATGTCATGTATGTGTGGGATCTGAAACAATACCTAATGTATTGTACACCTTGCAGGAAATATGGTATTTGATGACTTTGCAACAAAATAATTTTAAGGACACACAGATTGAGGAGAACATGATTGCTGACATGATTGCACCTGGTATTGGCCACTGTCGGTGGGCGGGATACTGGGCTGGATGGACCTTTGGTCTGACCCAGTACGGCCATTCTTATGTTCTTATGACAATCTGCTAGAAGCAGAAATTGATATTGGAGCCAACAAAGAAACAGATAATGATCTATGAAAATACAATCCTATTGTAAGATGTAATAGTTTGGAACATTACTGTAGAATAGTGTACTACTTTGTTTTAATAAAGGATACTCATAATGCTAAGAAAACACTACAGAACTTCAATTCTTATTTATATGTGGCCCCATTTTAAATTACCTTTTCTACAATAAACTACTACTTCATTACATTCAAAATGTTTAGCTTCCAACTATAGTGTTAAGAGGACACACTGTATGTGTATGTTATGAATGCATAAAATGAGCAAATAAATATTTTAACTGCACCCAAGCTAATCTAGTCTCTAACAGCAGTGTGACTCATTGAACATTTAAAAAGTCATTTCTCTGTCTAATGTTCACTAGTATCCTATGCTGTTCTATGAAAAAGCCTCCATTTAAAATAAACCAATTAAACTGTGTGGCTGTTCAATTAAATTTTACCATGGCAACAAGGATTAGGCACACAAAGTAAAAACCTGCTGACAGTGCAGAGATTATTCCTAGTTTCTTACCCTTATAGCAACAGCCAATTGAAGTTAAATTTTCTGCACCAAACATGGTGAGATGTAAAATGGAAGGGATTGAAGTGCTTGTGAGGCATCTTGGGACATCAAAGAATATTTTCCTGACGGGAGAAGTAATTAGCTGGAATTACAAATAGGAACATGGCAGACATATGAAAATGTGTAGGCTCATGGGATTTAATCAGTGTTACCTAATTAAAACCTGGGGATGCATTTCGTTTAGAATACAGGTAGGATGTAATATAAAGGAGACTGCCATAATTCAGTAAATTCAACAGACAGCTTCTTTTTCTTCATTTTTAAATGAAAAAGGACCTTTCAACAATTTTAAGTGGGGAGGGGAGAATTGTTGTCTGCAACCACACTATGGAATGTAATTTTCCTTTCTAGTGTCTTTCCTGTAAACACACACATGAATAAAGTTACTTCAAAAGGACTATATATGTGTGTGTATTTTTCCTATGCTTTGATCAGAGCAAAGTAGTCATTGATCGGTCCATGGAATCCCATGAACACAATCAAATTTTAGATTTCTCTTTAGAAGAATACTCTGGCTGCTGTCATAATATTCTGTTGATGGCACGGTAGGACAATACAATGATCTGTCCTTAACCATTGAAATGGTCGCTTTTAACTGTATTCTTCACATTATCTTCATAAGAAGCGACAAAGGGTCCTGTGGCACCTTATAGACTAACAGAGGTATTGGAGCATAAGCTTTCGTGGGTGAATACCCACTTCTTCAGATGCAAGCAGTGGAAATGTCCAGGGGCAGATATAAATGTGCAGGGAATATTCAGACTAACACGGCTATCCCTCTGATACTTGATTATCTTCATAAATCACTTTTGTACACAGATGACTTGTGACCAATGAGTTGCATAGGGTGTATGTTGGAATGTCAATGACAAAATCATGCTACAAAGTTAGATTGACTACAATATAGAGTTATTAAATCCCTATGGTGTGTCTGTAGTAGAGACAATTAACCTTTACTTTTCTCCATTGCATCTGTTACATCCTAGTCAGTGGCACAGACGTTGCTGTTGGACACATGTATTAATCTCTTTTTCCTCTGCTGGGATACATAGAACAAGGAAGGAGTTTTCAATGTACTTTACTGAGTGTACTGATTGGATTCAGAATGGATTGGATATTTTCATGGTGCCAGATCTGTGTCGGGAAGGGATAAGTGTAATGTCTTTTCTGGTTTGCTCAGAGTCCCTAAAAGAGCTACCTCTTTTACTATGAAACTAATTGCTATCTGAAATATTCCTGTCTTCTTGTGGAGTGGTAAGCTGTTAGTTACCCTCCACTGTATATTTCTTGATGCTGGTGTGTTTACCACTGCCTCAGATCTTCGTTTAAAGAAAGATTGTTGAGGAGGGTGTGGTAAGGCAAATGTGGTGCTATTTGGAGTCCTCAGCTTTTCATGATCCCTTTCAATTTGGCTGTGAGCTGGGACACGATACAGAATAGAACTACATTAGTCTCATTGGTTGAGCATCTCCTCCTCTTGATGGATAAATGTGAGGTGTCCATGCTGAATCTTATTTCATTGAAGCATTAACCACCAGGTTTTGTTTGTCCCCTAGTGTTCATTCATGGGATAAAGGATGCTACCCTAGACTGGTTCTCTTCTTTCTTCTCTAAGAGATCCCTGAAAGTGATTTTGGGGTCATGTTTATATGATTATGTGATGTTCTTTCTGCCACTCTTCCCATTCAATTTATGATTGAAGATGCTGGAGACAGGTTGTAAATCTATTTGGGTCAAAATGCTATGAATGATCTGCCACTGTATGTCTTGTTTTTGGCAAATCCAAGTTGCATGGTGTCTTTCCCAATATCTGGTTAGGATGTGGACTTTGATGACAGTCAGTAGTATAGCCGGGGGTGGGGGAGCAGGGGGAGCGGCCGCTCCCCCTGTGAGAAGCGGCGCTAAGGCGCTGCCCGAGCCTGGCTGTGGGAGCCGGGCTTGGGGGGGCACTTTAAAGGGCCAGCGGCTCCCCGCAGCGGCAGGAGCCGCCGGCCTTTTAAAGCGCCCCCCCAGCCCCACTGCCGGAGCCGGGCTCGGGCGGGGATTTAAAAGGCCTGGGGCCTCCGCAGTGGCTGGAGCCCCGGGCCCTTTAAAGCGCCGCCGGGTGAGTACAGGGGGAGCGGGGAGGCACCTTTTTATAGCGCCGCTCCCCCTGTGCTCTAAACCTGGCTATGCCACTGATGACAGTGAGTTAGCTGATATGTAATCCAAACCAGTAAGAGTTGATAATAGGATGAAGGATATTCAGGTCATGATTACCCTGTCCCCCAGGTTGAGGTGGATTGTCCATCAAAGAGGTCTGCTGTTCGGAAGATGCTTCTGGATGTATGTAGGTGCTTGTTCCCAAAAGCTCCTTTTTAAAAAATCTATCTTGTAAAATACTTGCAATCCTTTCTGTTAGATCCAGAACTTGGTTCAATAAACCATGCATCTGTGACTTCTAGATTAGATTATCACAGTGTATGACACCCAGGAAGACTATCCTCAACCTATAGCTGATTCAAAATGCAGCTGCCCACCAACTACATTGGCTTCCAATTCACTTCAGGTGCAATTCAAGTTGCTAGTTGAATATATGGCTTGGGTCATCAATACCTGAGAGAAACTTTTTCTTTCTCTCTCCATGTGTACATTCACAGCAGCAGAGATCTCAAGCTGAATTGCTCAGGATAAGAGTCCCTACATGTAAATATTTGGCTGATGTGGGGGTGTTCATACTAGTGGGCCCTTGACTCTGAAATTTGCTTCCCCCTGTGGTCTGACAGAGTCCAGATTTGTTGGGTCTCACATGATGTTACAGATCATTTCCTTTTCTGCACCTTTTTGTGGTGTAATTTATTTTGTATTTGTTTAGATCAGGGGTCGGCAACCTTTCAGAAGTGTGTGCCGAGTCTTCATTTTATTCACTCTAATTTAAGGTTTCGCGTGCCAGTAATACATTTTAACGTTTTTAGAAGGTCTCTTTCTATAAGTCTTTATATATATAACTAAACTATTGTTGTATGTAAAGTAAATAATGTTTTTAAAATGTTTAAGACGCTCCATTTAAAATTAAATTAAAATGCAGAGCCCCCCGGACTGATAGCCAGGATCCAGACAGTGTGAGTGCCACTGAAAATCAGCTCGCGTGCCGCCTTTGGCATGCATGCCATAGGTTGCCTACCCCTGGTTTAGATGAAAGACTCTCTTTTAATTAAGAATCATGCTAAATATTATACCTGCCCAAAGATGTATTGAGTGCATTTATAAAGGGACAAATATGTACTGAATACTCTTTATACTGGCTTATACAGTTTGTGCTGACTTGGAACTGTTCTGTCTTTGTAGGGGCTTAAATCTGCCAAGGGTTAAAAAACAAAATCCCATATCCATAGATTCATAGAGGCATGTTTAAAGTTCATGTGACAGTTGCAGGGGCTAGTCCAAAGCACCAGCAGTCAGAATTAACTCCCTGCTCAGGTATCTTGTAGGTGTAGAAGGGAAAGGTAATGAGACATAGATGGAGGCTTAAGGCAAAATTAGGAGGTCAAGGAAGCTATATATTAAAAAACACAAAAACCACCATTAGCCAGCCAGGAGGAAACTTCTTAGGAGTCAGCACTGTACCGTATGGAGAGAGCAGTGTTTTATCTGTAGCCTGAGAAGGTACTTTTTCTTTAAAAACTTGTTGTTGTAAAATCCAGGTAATGCCTCAAGCTGCACAATAAAGACTTTGGAGAAAAGTCGTCTTGATAAAACGTTTTGTTTTGTCATGAGGGCCTGATGTGCCAACTTACACAAATAGTACATAGGGATTTAGTTGTATGAATCCATTCTCAGCATCACACCTACCAGTCTCCTAACACCCTTTAGGAAAAGAGGTTTTGTGTTTGGGTTTTTGTTTTTTTATTTAGATTGGTTAAAGATAACTGTTATGTGCTGAGGAATCCCAAAGCATCCATTTGGATTCCTCTACAACAATGCCTAAGATTTTTAAAATATAAAAGATTTCAAAAGAATGAGAGATGTGATGGGGAATGTAACTCATCTAGGTCTCAAAGGCCCTTAGCTCAGCTGGCTTTACCTGGGCAGCTCTACCACAGCTGGCCAAGAGCACCATCGGACATTAAATCCAGCCACAGTTATTAAAACAATAGTCTCTGTTCCAGCTTCCATAGAGTGTTCTCTCTCTCTGCTTAGAAACAGCTCTGTTCATTTTCAGACTACAGTTAATTAAAGCAGAAGCAAGCTAATGGCTGAATCATGAGACCAGCTGCTTCTATGGCACAATGTCGTAAAGGGGAATCCTATCACTTGAACATAGTGTGTAATGGTTACACAGCTGCCTAATCCATCTCTTGAGATGAGTCTGTGATTTTACTTAAGCAATTGGGCCCTTTGCAATGATGCCAGGATGTTAGGGCCTAGTTAGGACAGGATAAGAATTTGCTTACAGCTGCTTGGAGCAGGAACTTTGTTTACGTAAATTCCCACTTGCATAGCAACAAGCAGTACTGCACATCCTGTATGAGCCTAGAGTAGATTGGGGTTTCATCCACCTACTCCTTACACGTCAGACTGATCATCCCCAGGATCAGTCATTCCAGTGCACAAACAGGACACCAACTCAAAGTGGCACATGACAATGGATTCCAAACCTACAGACATATCCCTACTGCTGTGATGATCAACACACCTTTCAAGATCCAGGGATCCTATACATGCTTATCACAACATGTGGTGTACCTCATTCAGTGCATCAAATGCCCCAGTAACAACTATGTGGGTGAAACCAGACAATGACTTTGCTCTTGAATGAACTCTCACACAAAACTTAAGACACAAACACTATCTCACCCGTTAATGAACACTTTTCACGAAGTGATCACTGCATAGCTGATCTTTCAATACTTGTCCTCAGAGGAAACTTGTGCAATGAGATATTGGGAACTTAAATTCATAACTCTGCTAGACACTAAAAACCACAGACTCAACAGTAGTTGATCCAATAAAAAGAGATCACCTCACCCACCTTGTATCTCTCAAACCCACCTGTATAGCAAGTAGTCTTCTGTCACTTGAATTGGATTCAGGAGTTGGCCTTATGTAAACATATTTAACTGTTTGAACTCCCAGGCACATCTGTGCACTACAAAATGCCACAGACAATATATTGCTTGTACTGCGGTAACACCTAAAGTCTACCAACCATTGTCTACTGGGGCTCCATTGTGTTCAGTACTGAAGAAATCACAATAAGAGAGGATTCCTGCCCCACAAGCATGTAATCCAAATAGACAAGTCATGTGAAGTGGGAGAAAGGAAATGTCCCCCTTTTGCAGATGGAAAACTGAGGTACAGTCAGATTAAAGGTCTAGTCCAAGGGCACACAAAGTTTGTAGAAGACCCAGGAATTGAACCCAAGCTTCCTGAATTCTAGTCCAGTATTTTTACAAGACAACTTTTCCTTTGCCAGTATGGGCTGTAAATGAATTAGTGGATACAGGGAAAGAACTAATCAAACCTCTAATTGATGGGCTAAATATTGTGGAAAATACATGTCCAAAAGTGATGATGGTTTGTTGCAAAGATTAATGGTAGAAAGATGATCCTTTTGTTCCCCTTTTGTTTTTTAAAACTTGTTTTGTCACATGAACAAATGCTGACAAAAACCACGTACTTACCTGAAATATATATCTATCCAGCTTTTGATTCCCCATGATTTCAGATGGTTCTACTGTGGAGATAATTCATTAGTGTTGGTTTACATTCCTTAGAAAAGAAGATTAAATAAAGCATTTGCTTGTGTGGTTATTTTTGGATTATAATTTCCATTTAGTGGCCACAAACCTCATACTGAAATATATGTGCCAAAATTTCAAACTTGGGTTCCTAAATATGCATAAACATGGGAGCCTAAATATGCATTTAGGTTATTAACTTTTCCACCTGGGCTAGGATTTCCAAAAAGCTCTGTGGGAGATGGGTATTTAACGCCTTGACTCCCTGTCACGGCGTCACTCACCACATTGGTGCCTCTTGCTGGGCGTTTCAGGAATTAGTTCCATCCCAGCGGGTGCGCGCTTGGGTGGTGGTGGTTCTCCGGTCCTCGCTCCCACCTGCAGACCCGTTACAGCTCCTGTCTCTCAGCGTCTGCTTTGTGGCACAGCCCTCCAGTCGTGTCACCATCCATTCCCACCCCCCCCCCCCTTCCAGGGACTCCTTCAACAAGAGTCCAATCACTCCTTGCAGCGGCTTGGCAGTCCACAGCTGGGCCGCTCCTTCAGTGGCTAGTGGTGGGGGTGGGGGTGCCCAGTCTCATCCACTACTCCAGGTCTCAACCTAGGGACCCTGCAAACAGCAACTTCCTGCTGCCTTTTCCTTCCAGCTCACTGTCTCTATCCCCTGGACCACTTCCCTGCAACCTCAGTTCCTTCTGCTCCTGCCTCTGGCTCCAGCTCCTTTGACTCTTCCCAGGGCCTCAAGCCTGTAAGTCCTGGCAGCCCATCAGGAGCTCTCCCTAGCTCCCTGGGTCCCGCCTAGCACCTGCCCTTCCCCAGGTGCTGCGGCTGGTCTCTCTGTAGCCCTCTAGTAAGCCAGTCTTCTCCCTTGGGCTCCCTGCAGCAGACTCCCTAATTCTGGCCTGCAGCTTCCTTTTATAGGGGCCGGCTAGGTCCTGATTGGCTGATCCAGTCGCCGCCCTAATTCTCTGCAGCTGCTGCCCTAATTGGCTGTTTCCACTGCAGCCACTCCTTTGACTTCCTGCTGCTCAGCCTCCCTAGGCTGGTTTTAACCCTCTCAGGGCTGGTGCGGGGCAGGCACCCCATCACACTCCCCTTTTGAAAATCCCAGGGTCAGGCTTGGAAATATTGGCCAGAATCATGTTGTGCATGAAAGTATAATATAAAATACACTAGCATGTTGTGCCACAATTTTTCCTTTGTGGTAACAGATTATGAAGAGACTTTAAAAAGCAAAATTAGACTGTTACTAACAAAGACACTTTTGAACTGACCTATGTTTAGTATCTGTTTGAAATGGCCCTTGTTATCATAATAATGCCTGAGCACCTCACAGTCATTAATGAATTTGTCAGAATACCCCGTGAGGTGGTATCCCCATTTTACAGATGGGGAACTGAGGCACCAAGAGAGACTAAATGACTTACCCACAGTCACACAGGAAGTCTGTGATGGAATGTGGAATTGAACAGGGGTGTTTTGAGTCCCCGGCGAACACCCTAAGCATTGGGCCAACCATCAGCATCATCTTATTCATATAAACCCTCTATCTGGCTACCTATTCTAGGATTTTCTTTAGGCCCTGGCAACATAGAAGCTACGCATTCTGCTTATAGATGGGCAGTGGATTTCCAACCATTGGAGGACCTTGGAAGGCTTTACAAATACTAATGAAACAGGTAGGTCAGTTTAATCATCTCTGTTTTACAGGCAGCTCAAGGCAATTTAGCCCGCCAGTTTAAAATTGGAATAAAGACCAATGTTTTTAGAGAATTTATGCAGTATGCTGCTTAAATCAGGGCATACTCTGGAAAAACTGATCTAGCTTCAGATACTATGTAATCACTATTTTCTAAACACTGTCACAGTATGATGGATGACAACTCCGTAAAAAGCTCTTTTGCCTTCATCAGGAGATAGCAGAGGAAATGTATTTCCTCGTTTATTTATAATCAGGAACAGCAAAAAATAGTCTTTCAGGAAAAGAAGTAATATCTACAATTTTATTAAAGTGAAAGCACTAAAGTGAACTGCTAATATGGGGATGAGAAGTTCAGTGCATCAGCAATATTTTATTACGAACATCTTTGAGTTGTATACTATTGTCCAGATAAGGGCAGGGATGAATCAATTAATTTAATCAAGCATATGTAGACTATCATCTTTTACCCACACAGGTAAAAAAATAATTGCTGACATCTGAAATATTCTTTTGACTACAAGGTGCAGAATTCTGTAGCTCATATGCACTGGTACAGTATTATGGTAAATGTATTCAACGACTTTAGAGATGTAGCAACATTTCTACTACTACCAGTAAAGTAAAGCCTCATGCTTTGTAAATGTGCAAATCTGACAATTCTGCAGACTCCAGAATAACACTTTGAATTCATTTGTCATTGAAATGATGTGAGCTTCCAAAGCCTTAATAGTTATGGCACCCTATGTAATAATGTCCTTTTTTGAAACCTGAAGTTGCAGGCTGATCTTTCGAAAAATCAGTCTGAAGATAGTATTATTCCCCAGTGTTCAATAAAAATGATGTAGTGCTTGACAGCTGTAGTAAATGGTTCCTCTGAGCAAATCCATCAACAGCTGCAAAGAAGGGGCAGCTAATGCCCCAGAGTACCCAAGTGATGCTAGACTTCAAATACATTGTAAGAATGTGCAGACTATAGATTGCCCTTGGTGTGCAAGTAGGTTTCAACAAGGGAAATAGTGTCAAGCACAACAGTGCTGTTCAAAAATAGGAGTGTAGGAATTGCCATACAGGAACAAACCCATGGTTTATCCATTCTAGTATCTGGTCTCTGACAGCCTAGATGTCTCAGAGTGAAGGTGCAAGAAACCCCATAATAGGCAGATGTGGGATAGTCTGCCCTCCATGAAAGTCTTGTTCTAACCCCATGTAGTTAGAGATTGGCTTAAGCCTTGAAACACGAGGTTTTTAATCTTTGCCGAATTTTTGTTTTATTATTAGCTATTATAATTCTGGTTATTCTTGATATCCATGTAAATATCCAATCCCTCTTTGAAATTTGCTAAATTCTTGGCCTCAACAATATATTGTGACAATGAGTTCCACAGTCTAATCACACATTGTATGAAAAAGCATTTATTTTATCAGTTTTGAATTTGCTGCCTTTCAGTTTCATTGAATATCCTCTTATGAGACAGGTAGAACAAAAGCCCTTATCCATCTTTTCAGTACATAATGAGACATGGTGGGTGAGGTAATATTTTTTTTTGGACCAACTTAAGATATTACCGCATCCACCATGTCTCCCTAATATCCTGGGATCAATATGGCTACAACTGCACTGCATTTTCAACACATTCATTGTCATGTTCCTTGTAATTCATTCCCTTTTTCTCAGGGAAACAATCCCAATCTTTTCTATGAATGATATTACAAAGGTTTTATTTATTTGTTTACTGTTTCAATTATAATAATTTTAAGGCGATGTACAAATTAAATCAAGAAGATGCAGTATTTTGGTTTTTAGGTTACAGATGGATTTTTAATATTTGATTTACTACACAGCTACTTCCTCTTCCGCTTTTCTCAGCTGGCTGGGGTTAGATTGCTGGATCAGTTAATCTTTTCTGGGCTTGCCAGACCAAAGCTCGCTCCATATCTCTTCCCATACAGAGTCTATCTGCTGTTTTCTTGGCCATCTTCTTGTTCTTTTTCTGTGAATGCTGGACGCAAATGCCTCCTTAACAGAATTACCTTCATCCATCCTTCAAACACGTCCATATCATCTCCACCTTCTCTCTTGTGGCTTCTCTTTGATATCACAGACCTTGGTCTCACTCCTGATTACATCATTCTGCATGCGGTCCAGCAATGTCATCCCTCTCACTTCCCTCCAGCATTTAATGTCAATGGCTGCAAGTCTTCTCAACTGCCTCTCTTTGGTCGCCCATGTCTCTGATCCATATAGAAGAGCTGGTCTTACCATGGTTTTCTATGGTTGTCTCTCAAGTAGTCAGGGCATCCTTTTACCATAAATCACTCCACTAATTGTGTGACAAACTTCCCCTACGTGCAGCAGCTTTGCTTGCAATTCTGTCGATTTCTCCGTAATATGAGTAACTATCCAGCATTCCTTAACTACCAATTAACAGGATCACCAGTCCAGCTACTTTTGGGGGAAAAAATTAGTGAAGAAAAAACATATACCATACTAAAACGTCCTGTATTATTATGGCCACAGGAAATGAAACAACTAAACAGGCTATGGGACTGCTGTTCTATTCTGTGTAGGTTCTTATACCACCTTCATCATCATAGTATATCTGCACCTTTAAGTAGTGCATTAAGCAACATGACTATCATCTTTCACAAGTGATTTGTTCTGTCTCTCATCCACTTCCCCAGTGGGAGAATTGTGTGTGCAGGATTTTGTTTTGTTCCAGTAGAGTTTTGTTTTTGTGTTTTTTAATGTATGCTCTGTTATATATTAGAGAACTCAAAAATTGTGCAGCAAAATTTGAGTTCACTTATAGGGGGAACTGGTAGTACTATCTTATATTAAGCATGGCTGCACACTTCCCATTATAAAACCAGGCTTTTAGTGGCTTAATACTTAGCCAAACTTTAGCTGTCCAGGATGAAATTTTCCTTGCTGTGTGTCTGCCTCAGGCTGATTAAGCCAAAATGGCTCAGCAAATTCTGAGAACAAGACCAGAAAAAAAAATGTTGTTTTGCTCATGTTATAAAATTCTCGCGGCCTTTTATCAGAGAAGCTCTAGTGCACCCACAGTTTAGAGCAGGGACTTGAAATTTGGCAGAGACGTAAACTTTGTCAGGGATGTGCCTTCGGCCATTCCTTTGAAAACTGCCCAAATTTGGTCATTTTTAAATGCTCAATAGGTTTTTCAGACTTCAGCAAAAACTCCCACATGCTTGAGATTTTACATGTGACTGGATTGTGCCCACACTCAGCCACTGAGCATGCTCCACCTCAGGGTTACAGAGTGTCAGGAGGACATTTCCATGTATTGGCTGCTCCGGGTTGGGCCAGGGCCGAACACCAGAACTGAGAGCAGGGAGTCTCTCTCTCCTGTGCTCTTAATAACCCTCCTGCTGGCACCCAGGCAGTGGCATAACCAGGTTTAGAGCACAGGGGGAGCGGAGCTAAAAAAAAAGGTGTCGGGAGCAAAAAGCGTCGGGAGCAAAAAAAGGCGCCAGGAGCAAAAAAAAATGCTCCTCTCCGGCTGCAGCGCAGGAGCAAAAGGCATCGGAGCACAAAAAAGGTGCCGCTTCTGCTCAGTGGGGGAGCGGCCGCTCCCCCCCGGCTACGCTACTGCACCCAGGCTCTTTCATTTGTAAAGAATGAAGCTGAATGCAGGTTAAGTTGAATAAATGGAACTTTATTAAACCCTGTGGACTACTCTGTCCATGAGGCTGAGTTGTGACCAAGTTCTCTATTCCCAAAGTGTCCTTTCTACAGCAATCCCCCCAAGGACTCCAATTCCACTGATCATGATACACAGGCAGGGTGGAGGAGGAAGCCACCTGACTCTGACTGTGTGTGTGTGTGGTGTGGAAGAGACGAGACAGATCTGACAAAGAGCCAGGATGTGGCGGGAGAACTGGGATTCGCTGGGCAAATAGGCTGGAACAAGAAGCCAGGGAGGAAACTGAAATTGGATGAGGAGCCCTGGAAAGAAGAGAGGGACTGAGGTGAAAAGCCTGAGGAGTGGAGACTTGGACTGAGTGGGCAAGGAGAATTGGACTGGGATGAAGAACCAAAAAAAGAGGAGACAGCACTGGGACAGGGACAGGCTGAAAGAGACAGAGCAGAAGGGGTCAAGCTTCAGAAGGGGAACAAACAGAAAAATCTGTGATTGCTAGACACACTTGCCTCCCGAGCTTGGAATGGAACCCAAGATTTCTGAGTTTCTCCATTCCTCTGTTGTTGGCAGGTATCTGTGAAACACACTAGCAAAGTGTCTCATTCCCTTCTAGGGCTTATACTCCACATAGGAGTGACAGCCTACTATTGCTATCAGTTACTCCATTAACTCAAGTGACAGAGGTCTGCATGGTGGGTTTAATGGTTTCAACACTGCTGATGAGTCATGTGATGTCAGTGTGATTCTATATGATGGAATTTGTTTTTTTTTTTTTTCATTTTGCTTATTTAAAAACCTAGGAGATTACACAGCAAGAACTACATTAAAAGAATGTTATCAAGATGGTAAAGTCAAGCACTCACAAGTTAGCAAATAGACTTAATTAGGCCCTGTTGTGCGTTTACATTATGCTACAGTCTTTAACCACATGAACTTGCTCTGGTGATGAATCGGGGTTGTGTAATAAAAGAGGCTATTTTCTGTCAGAACTCTGCCTCCTTTGTTTCGGAAGTTGGGAGGTCTGTGGTGAATGAGGCAGGGGACTGCAGGAAGAGAAAGGATGGACTCATGAGTAAAGCAGTTGAATGCTGCCCTGAAGAGCTGGATTCTCTCTTTGTCTCTACCATAGACTTCCTCTGTAGTGTTAAGCAAGCCACTTGCACCAAACTTACAAGATGTTCCTCATTTTCTGGATGCTCAGTTTGCACAGACAACCTTAATTCTGGCATTTACTAATGTCTGAGTGCTTGACTCTTCAGCCTTAATATTTTTTTAACACAGCGTGGGGGGTGTTTTTAAAATATTGTTTTAAAGCAAAGGTTCTATCTCTTATGAGTGTTCTGACACTCATCACAAGGGTAGTGTCATTAAACCTAGTGGCCTAGCCAAATTCTAGTTTGGATTATCCTTTCCAAACACACAGTAGTTTCAATTTTATAAGGTATTCTTATTTGCCATCCTAAACAATTAGGTAATGTTCGTGTGTGTTCTACCTGTATGTCAGTGATGGGTGAAGTAATAGCAAAAGAAACAATGTGTGCATAAATAAATCTTTCTAATAGAAAGTCAAACAGCCAATTTATCGTTTTAGATCTACTTATTTGGTTTCCACTTAAAGCAATACGAGTTGCATGTATATATTGTCAGTTAGAATTTAGGTCCTTGCTTCTAAGTGCCTTTGGAATTTTTTCTGGATAAAAGGTATGTGCTAACCAAAGGTTATGGTAGATTCTCTGCTGATGATGATTTTTAAATCAAAATTGGATATTTTTTCTAAAATATATGTTCTAGGAATTATTTTGGGGAAGTTCTATGACCTTTGTTATACAGCATGTCAGTGTAGATGATCACAATGGTTCCTTTGGGCCTTAGACTCTATGAAAAAAATGTCATTACCATTCATTACATTTCAGTTATACACGATAATGCTATACTCTGCTGTCTGGACTGGGGTGGAGGGGGACAATTGTATTTTCCCAAAAATATATGTTTTATATTGGCAGAAAGGGAGAATCACTAATCAGCATTCTGAAATATGGAACAATGTGGGTTTGTAAATTTAGTTTTTGTGATTTTACACACAATTGACTCCCAGCGCATTTATGCAACTCTTTAATCAACTTAATATTTTTACCAAATTTTGTAGAATGAACCAACATTTTCTGTTTTCCCATGAGAAAGTTTACCTAACTCTATCTTTCTCCATGTGCTTGTCCATACCGATGTGTGCATGCATATTTATATATAGGGCCTTCTTTGTCTTACTCTCATCTTCCATAGTCCATTTCCCTCCTTTTCCTGGCCTTCAAAGCCATAAAGCCTAATGCTTGTTTATCTCTCTGCACTTGTCTCCTCTTGCTTCCAGTAGATCCCCTTCGTCCTGCCAAAGGCACACAACTACTTCACCCCTTTTGCATTCTATTCTCTCTCTTCTTCCCATGCCTCCTTCATATTCTTCTTCTAGAATGCCTGTACACTTTAATCTCCCTGCAAAGAAGTGTTAAACTAGATCAGGGGTAGGCAACCTATGGCTCGCGTGCCAAAGGCGGCACGCGAGCTGATTTTCAGTGGCACTCGAAACCTTAAATTAGAGTGAATAAATGAAGACTCGGCACACCACTTCTGAAAGGTTGCTGACCCCTGAACTAGGTGATCAAAGTTAATTATATCTACAAAACAAAAATAATGCAACTAGGTACTATGTGAGCTAAGCACTCCCATTCAGTCACTGTGTTGCCACTACAGCCCATCCTTCTATAACATCTATATGTTGCTTATTTTGAAGCTAAATTCTTTAGGCAGAGGGAATTTTTGTTTTCATTATTGTTTGCAAAATGCATAGCAAACACTGTTGGTGCTAGATGAAAGATTAATAGTACTGTAATAACAATAATATTTAAATTCAAATTACCTTATTCAAATTACCGAAAAACCATGTAGGCAAATATTATAATCAGATACATTGTACATATTAATAAATTATATTGGGACTCAGGAATGGCTTCAGATAACTTGCACGCTGTGAAGACAGGTAATCTGACAGAAACTAGAGTTTAGAAAAAATAGTGTCGTTGGTTTTGTTGGTTTTGAAACATGCACCTCATGCTAGGCTTTTATGTACTAAGTTACTGCGACTGCATAGCTCCCTCAAAGATATTGTTCATTATTTAATAATGCATGTCAGTGCAGTTGGTAAATAAAGGCTAAAAAATGAATACAAGAAAATCTTTATTAACTCTTTTATATGGAGAACGTTCATATTATCTTGAATTCACACGGTACAAATAGCTTTATTAAGAATGACTGACATGCACTGACTTTTAACAAATTAAGGGGCAGAATTCTGGTGGTGTAAATCTGCATGGGTTCATTGACTTCAATGGAGCTACACTGATTTATACCAGTGATGGATCTGGCAGAAAAGCTTTTGTTATGATATTTTGCTGCTTTACATATGAGCTGTAACATTGCAATTGTTTAATGACCACTAGCAATTGATTTTTCTCTTTCCTTCCCCTCTGCACTTCCATCATTTGACCAACCACTTCAGCTTTCAAATACTATCCTCACTAACTGTGTCTGAGTAATTGTAGATTATGGTTCAGAACTGTAGTGCCATTGCATAATTATAGATTATACCTTGTAATTTTACTTTTTAATTAGAAATAATAGTCAAAATGTGTTCTGGGTTTTTGTGACTTTTCAGTTGACAGCGTATGGCCTTCCTTTTCTCACTCCTCCATTAAAGCAGTTATATCGGAAGTTTGCTAATGTAAGCAGAAATCCTTTCAGTATCATATTAGAGTCCAATGTTGCGAACATTTATGCACATGCTTAACTATAAGCACATAAATAATCCTACTGACTTTGATGGGGCTCTTTTATGCTATTTATAGGAGAAGCATGTGTAAGTGTTTGCAAGATCAGCGCCTTATTTGCTACAGATCATATGGAAAATCTCTTGCAAGAACAGATGAGTTTCGGTTGTACTCGATTCTGTGTAAGTCATCCAGCAATTAAAATCATCCTTCTATTTTGATATAATAAGGCAGGACAATTGCAAAAAAACTAGTTTAAAATGTATCTTCAGAGTTGTAATACAAGCTCCTTTTCCCCAAGTATAAATATTTAATTCTTTGAAGGATAAAGAAAAATAATGGTTTGGCTCATTTCATAAAAGGTACCTTTTGGAGTTGGAGTAATTATTTTTCCATGCAATAAAATGAAACAAAATCTACTTTTAGAATGAAGGCAAGACAGCAATCTGAAATGATCAAAACAAAATTATAATAGATTATTACCTAGCAACATGATGTGTTTTTTTAATCAAACATCTACTGAGCTACATTTAAAGATCTTCAAATTTTGACTTCCCATGTGGAATTGCTTGCAGTTTTGTGTCTTATTCAAAATATAAACTAAGAAGGCAGTTTTGACTGAATAAATGTTTCATAAATTTTTAACCCCATATTTGAGAGGCATTTTTAAACCATTTTAAAAATGAATGTGTTTGAAAGCAGATTCATTTGATGCCATTATAATCAGCTTGCCACTCTACCTTTTCTGGATATAGTAGGACTGGCAAAGGGCCCTATATTTAAAATTGCATGACTGTTTTCATTCTAAACTCCTGTTTCAGTTACTCATAACTTTCCAAAACATTCAAATTTCAGACTGAAATTCTGTAAACTTCATCTCTGACAAATTCCAAACGTGTTTTTCTATTTTAATGTTTGAGCAAATATGATTCAACTATAGTATTTGCCATTTGTGAGACTGAGTATGGTGGAAACAAATACATTTTCCCCATAATGTTTTTTTTTTTTTTAAAGCATCTGTTTTTTAAACCAGACTTAGTGCTGAAAAAGTTGAGGATAGAAAGTTGAAATATGGAAGGGAAATATCCTTCACTGAAAAATGTTTGTTTGTTCTGATGAAAACTGATTTTCATGTGACTGTGTTGTGGCTGTTTGAAAATTGCTGTCTGGATTCGCACAAATTGCTCTCTGGGTATACAAATTACATGAACAAAGATAACACTAAGCTCGTAAAGTGCTGCACGCAATCTGTACCTAACTTATGTGGTGAATGAGGCGGGGCTTATCTTGTACCGTGCACAGTGAATTAAGGTGCTTTTCTTGTAAGACACCCTAATGTACACATTTGAGATGCCCTGGAATCATTAAGGTTACACAGTTCAGCACTCAAAAGTCAAGAAATAAGAGCACTGAGGTTTCCCATGCATCCTTAACTCTGCCTATTTGTGCTTGTGCATTACAATCCAGTCTTTAATTCCATATTCACACATTGTTCAAACAAGTATCATATAATATAATTTTTCTGCAATTTTGCGTGTTGTATATGTGTCATGCCTTATCATTTTTTCCTTCATTTTATGTTTTCAGTATGGCCAGGATATTTTAAAATGACTAGTGATTTTAGGTGTCCAACTGGAGACACCTTAAAGAGGCATAATTTTCAGAGGGTGGGTGCTCAGGGCTTTCTGCAAATGGCTCTTTTAAGGCATCTTAAGTTAGGCATCCAAAAAAGGAGACCGCCAAAATAAGTAGATATTTTGGAAAATCTTGAGCTACGGTCAAGCCTACTTAGAATGTTTATGCAGTACATTTTTTTCTCTGGGGAATATGTATTAGTAATTTAGTTATTTAGATATATACAATACTGTTCATTTTCAACTAGCAATATATCCTTCCTTAAGGTGCTATTCGGGAAATTAACACACACACACACACACGGAGCATAATCTTTCTAAAGAGCAATTCATAAACTGAGGCATTTGACTACAAAACTAACCTACCTGCATACTTAGTTGGCCTATAAATAACAGCAACATTTCACTAATGCTCTATGTTGCTGTATTTAATTTATATTATAAAGTGTAAGAACTAAATACTGTGTATTTTTATAGAAAAACTTTTTTGGCCTGTGTATCTGGCAAACACAAGGTAATAGAACACTATACGGTGCCATACATGTGGTTGTAGGGGAAAAAACGAGATACTGTAGGATTTGATAAATAGCATGCAGTGAGGTTCTATGTAAAGGGGGTAGAGTTAATGTTTGTGTGTGCAACCTTAACCTTTTCATTTCCCAACTCCTGTGTATTTAAGCATGCAATCTTAATGTTTTCTTAATGTATTTTTCAAAGATATTTAGCAGAACGATTCACAAAATATGTTTTATCTGCTTGTTCATGTGTTATGTCATGCATCTTCTAGAAGCTATAGAAAAAAATAGTTAGTTACCCATAAATTGCAGAGCCATTGCTAAATTCAATATGAGAAATATTGCTATTTTGATAACATAGACTTGGATTTTGCCCAGGAAAGTGTTGTCATTTTGTAATGTTGATGTTTGCAGTTTAATCGCTGCTGCATTAAATGCCAGAACGTGGGTAAGTGACTCCTGTATAATTTAGTTATAGGGTCATGTCCTGTAGCCCTTTCTGCATGTGGCATTCCCACTGGTTTCACTGAAAGTTCTGTGTGCAGAATAGTTGCAAGGTCATCATAAATTTAAGCCCCCAAAGTTTCTAAGTTTTTTATTATCATCCTTTGTTTGTTTATTGTCTTATAATGTGGACTCTCACAAATCCCCATTGTGTTAGGAGCTGTGCACTTATTCTACATATTCCCAGCCCCAGATTTCTTATAATCTCATATAGTACAAAATTGACTTCAGAAGTATCTGGTGAATTACAAATAAATTGAAAGTAGTGAAAACTTTCTTAGTGAAACTCCAATTTTTCCACCATTTTCACTTTACTAATCCACTTGGGAAAGTAGGGGGTTCCTATTTTGATAAGATCCCATTTTATACAAGTCCTTGGAGAACTTGATTAAGAACACTTAAATGCACTTAGAATAATGAGAAAACACACCATATCCTATGGTGTCACTGAAGCTTACAAAATATATTTATATAACACTGTCATCAAGCTGGTTGAGCCGTGCTTCTTGCATTCATTTGTTACATACTACATAGCAGCCCACAGCTACTGCAGCCACCTGCCGCGACTCTTCAGTGGCAACCTCCAGCAGGCACCAACAACAGGGTTGTCAGGGATGCATATACTTAAAAGAAAGATTTGTTATCTGAATTGCAGAGGTAGACAGTGAATTGGGCTCATTCTGAACCTTGATTTCTGTGCATTTGTATTTTGATTGGCAACCTATTGGTATCATGAATTATTCTTTCAGAGTTTCATAAGAGGAGGCTTGGAAGTTCTTTTCCAAAGTATCCAGAACGAAAACAAATTGCATTAGATCTATATTTTCCGTCCAATGTTTAATTAGTCGCTGTCTTTGGTAAGCATGAGTAAATCAGTAGACCATTTGCACAGAAGTAAAGTAAACAGCAATCATTAACTTATCTATCTAAAGTGCATTCTAGGTCCTTACTAGCTGCCTTAAAGAGAATCTATAAATTTATATAAATGCTGTCAGGCAGGTGAAAATTTGGAGGGTTCTATTTTTGTCTTGTATAGTTATGGGGTTTTATATAATGCATATGATATACTAGTCTAGAGAGTTCAAGGCCCGTGGACGGTGTGAGGCCGGTAGTGGCCCCCGGCGCGCTGGGACGGGGTCTTCTTGGAGTCGGGTTGCTTGGGAATGCAGCCCAAAGCTGGTGGTAAACTCCATCTAAGGCTAAATACTGGCATGTAGTCTATTTGTGTGATCCAACTGCAGCTTTGGAGGTTGGGAGCTAAGGGTGTTTGAAACACCAACATTCCTATAAGCTTTCCATGTCTGATATATCATGGTTTTTAATATCCTAGCCAAATATATACGTTCGAGGTAACATGACCATAAACATTTTAAAAGTTTTATCCTACCTAGAAGAAGTTACACATACACACCAACCAGTACTGATACTGGAAACGTATCTGGATTTCTTATATTGATCTCAAAAAGTAACACCTTGCTTATGAGGAACATTTCAGTAGATGTGTGTTAGACCTTCACACTGAACTATTGCTTCTGCCAGTTTGTTATAGTGATGTTCTTGTTATAGCAAATATAATTCTTCTATTCTATATAGGTTCTTATACTGCTGTCATGCTCATAGTATCTGAGTGACTTCCAGTAGTGCTTAACCAACATGACTAACATCTGTCATGTTTTTGTTCTTTCATCCTCTCCCCAGAGAGAGAAGTTTTTGCAGTGGAGTGTCCTCTTGAAATTAACACTTAAATAGCTGAGGCTTGATTATGGAGCTGATTGAAACTAAAATCCAGCATGAAGAAGGTTCTTTTTATTGTCAGAAGAAAGCCTTTCTAGGAGTTAGCAGCCAGAGTGTAGTTTCCGCTGGCCAAAGACATGGACCTACATTTAGTCAAGATAGTCAGCAGTAGAGTTCTCCTGAACTCCTTGTGGATGGTAAGCTTTCACATAGCAGTATGCACAAGGAATGCATTCTATCACATGCAGATGGCTAGGAGGCTGGACTCCAACCTATGGATGATGACCTGACCTCAAAAATACACATCTCTATTACTTCCCAATGAGACTACAGCAACATAATCTACCTGGATACGGAAAATTCAACTGATATGGAAGGCCGCAGCACATCATCAGGATAGGTTACTGTGAGAACATCAGACGCGATCTTTATTTATTATACATGTTCCCTAAAGAATATCTCATCAAATAAAAGATCTCAGTCTTTAACTTCAAGACTCCTAAGGATCTGGGCTCAGGTTATTTAAATAATCACTTTGTGTCATAGAATCATAGAATCTCAGGGTTGGAAGGGACCTCAGGAGGTCATCTAGTCCAACCTCCTGCTCAAAGCAGGACCAACCCCAACTAAATCATCCCAGCCAGGACTTTGTCAAGCCTGGGAACAAGTCCCCAGTCAATGATGGAATTGTCTACTGCAAGGATAAATCTTGTTTGTTCAGTAGATGGAACTTTCTCAAAGGTCTGTACAAAATGATAGAACTCAGTCCCGTGGAAACTGAGGGACATCTCAAACCTCACCACTTTCTATTCCAAGTGCAAGGTGCACTTCTTCAGCCTTATTGTCACAAACACAAATCACATAGTGCTTCTTAATAAACAAACAGCTGGAAAAGGTACCATATGTGACAGACACCAGGTGATTTGTTTGGTGCATCTCTGGAAGGTGCTAAACCAGTAGGGTGATAGGCATGACATATTTATTATTTGTATTACCATAGAACCTCAAAGTCCTAGTCTTGGACCAGCATCCCATTGTGCTAGGCGATGTACAAACAGAGAACCAGAATATAATTTTATTAAGGGATCCCAGTATGTATAAAGGCACCTAGTTTAATCCAGCCCTGTCTGCTTTGTAGTTTCTTCTGATCAATAAACAATGACTTATGCCATACGTGTGCCTATTGAAGAGTTTCATTTTTGTCTTTTAAAGGAAGTGGCAACCATTTTGTTGCTTTATCTTCCCAGTTTTTATGGTAGATTCTGTTGTCCAGTTTAACATTAACTAGTAGTGATAACTCAGTGCTAGAGATAGATTTAATACTAATTCTGGGCGTCTGTGCTCTGGAGAGTCCTTCATTCAGAATTATTAAACAGACCATATAGAGAGACACTTTGCCTATAACTTGTTTGCTCATTTATATACAGAAGAATGGAGATGAATAGCTAATTTTGCTGCAGAGAGTTGCCTGCTCTGAATCCCAAATATTCCTTATTTTGAAACCTGCAGGAGCTTGATCAAAACATTATAGCACACTCTTCCACTGACAGGGGGGATTAATTGTTCACCCCCTCCATTCCCTCTCCTTCCCCAACCTCCAGCAAAAGAGAATTTGCATTGTGATTTAGAAAGTAAATTAAATACTTCCAGCATGGCTAGCACAGCTTTAATGTCTCCCGAAGATGACACGGGCATTGTAGACTTGCCTGAAGGAGCAGAAAGGAAAGTGCACAGAAAAGCAAAGGAAGGTGAGCACCACAAAAAGCTGCATGCACATATTTAACTGGATAGACCATGCCACTCAATTTCAGTGTAAGGGATTCATCTGTCTGTAACTGAATGCAAAATGCAGAGTTCTGTCCATTTGAATACAGGCCAATTTTCAGGAGAGCTCTGAGACTGTAGGGATCAAAGAACTAAATGTTATAATACCAAAACTTTAATTTTTAGTGAGGTCCTAGAATAAATCACCAGTAAATCCCAAGTAAGATTAATTTTGCCAAGAGATGAAGAATGACTATGTTTGAAGTTCATGACAGATATTGGTAGCATTATTAAAAGAGTTGGTGGGAAGGGCTTGTACTGTGTTTTCATGTCCTGAAATATTTGAGCTGACTCTATTAGATATCAATATAAGTAGCAGGCTCTCCTGGATGATTTAGTTGGGGATTGGTCCTGCTTTGAGCAGGGGGTTGTACTAGATGACCTCCTGAGGTCTCTTCCAACCCTGATATTCTATGATTCCTCCTCCTTGTTAGGGCCATATGCTAGTCTTGATTCAGCTTTGTCTAGGTTCTTAAATAGTGCCCATCATTGTAATAGTTGAGTGCCTCCACAGTCAGTGTGTATCTTATTCTCCCTGAGATAGTCAGTTTTTTTCTAATCCTTCTCTCTCCTCCTCCCACCTCCCCCATTACTTCTGTTCAGTCTCCCTCTTTTCCTCTTGCCTTCATCTTTTTCCTCCTCCCTTTCTGAAGTCTGTGAAAGTTGTGCTCATTCTTATCTCATCCTGCAATGAGTACCACAGCTTTGGCCTTGTTGCTGAGAGAGCCACCTTTCCTTCTGTCAAGAGCTTTACCCTTGAGTCTGACCGTGCCTGTGGAGCATAGATGTGGTGGGAGTGTGACGACTGGTGTGTGTTGCCTTCTTGCTTATTGCTTCCTGTGCCTGTTCGTTTCCTGTTACTCAGGACCTGTAGCTACATACCCTCCATTTGGAGTGTTATGATGTTTTGTTCACACTGTTGCTGACTTTACTGGTTCATGGTTATTACCCACCTGCGTGTCTTGCTTGGATTTCCCTGTGTTTTGGGATTGCTGTTCTTGTTGTGAGAAGAGAGGAACTATCTGCAGAAGCCATGGCAGGCGGAACACAAGGGGAGGTGTGACGTCCATGTTGAAAAAGATATAGTGCAATCTATGGCTAATTTTATGTGGGAATAAAAACAACGTTTGCCATGTCACCATCTAAATATTCAGCAGCAGCCAGAAGCCAAGGAGCACTCCTTGATTGTAGATTGATTTGACACAATGAGGGCAGACCAGTTTGATGGAGGATGAGGTGATAACGATTGCCAGGACCTCAACATTTTTCTCTCTTCTCACCAGCATCATGTCTGTCTTGCCTGATTTCAGGTTCAGCCAGCCGCTTTTTATCCAGGTGCTGCTACCCAGCCAGGCATGGAGTGGGGATGGAGGGGCAGAGGGTTGGGAGACATTCCTGTTAGCATCAGAGGTGAATGAAATGTAGAGCTGGGTATCATCCGCATACTGCTGGCATTTGGGACACTGATGCCTTGTGATTTCCTGCAACAACCTCTTTTAGATGATAAAAAGAGATATGGGAAGAACCCTGATTACCACTACAAAAGTGATTTTTCCTCCTGCTGCTAATAGCCCACTTTAATTGAATTGTCTCGTTAGAATTGGTAAGGCAACCCACATCTTTTCATGTACTCTGTATATATATCTTCCTACTGTATTTTCCACTCCATGCATCTGATGAAGTGGGTTTTAGCCCACGAAAGCTTATGCCCAAATACATTTGTTAGTCTCTAAGGTGCCACAAGGACTCCTCGTTGTTTTTGCTTACACAGACTAACACAGCTACCACTCTGAAGCCTTTTGACAGGGATAGCTAAGTCAGATCTAGCATATGACCTCCCCGCAACCATACCATAGTCACATAGTCTGTGTCACATGGTGACTATGGTATGGTTGGGGGGAGGTCATATGCTACATCTGGGATCAAGTTGTGGGGCTTCTCTCTTTAACGGTGGCTTAGCTATCCCTGTCAACAGGTTTCAGAGTGGTAGCCGTGTTAGTCTGTGTAAGCAAAAACAATGAGGAGTCCTTGTGGCACCTTAGAGACTAACAAATGTATTTGGGCATAAGCTTTCGTGGGCTAAAACCCACTTCATCAGATGCATGGAATGGAAAATACAGTAGGAGGATATATATACAGAGTACATGAAAAGATGTGGGTTGCCTTACCAATTCTAACAAGACAATTCAATTAAAGTGGGCTATTAGCAGCAGGAGGAAAAATCACTTTTGTAGTGGTAATCAGGGTTGACAAGACAGTTGACAAGAAGGTGTGAGTAACAGTAGGGGGGAAGATTAGCACGGGGAAATAGTTTTTAGTTTGTGTAATGACCTATCCACTCAGTCTTTATTCAGGCCTAATTTGATGGTGTCCAGTTTGCAAATTAATTCCAGTTCTGCAGTTTCTCGTTGGAGTCTGTTTTTGAAGTTTTTTTTGTTGAAGAATTGCCACGTTTAAGTCTGTAATTGAGTATCCGGGGAGGTTGAAGTATTCTCCAACTGGTTTTTGAATGTTATAATTCTTGACATCTGATTTGTGTTCATTTATTCTTTTGCATAGAGACTGTCCAGTTTGGCCAATGTACATGGCAGAGGGGCATTGCTGGCACATGATGGCATATATCACATTGTCAACAGGAGGTCTTAGCTGATTTGTGGTTTGGAGTTTAGAGGTACATTGTCTGCCAGTTCTACTCCAGTTTCCTTCCCTACTGGGAGGATGTATTTCTCTTTCTGTTAAGTGGTCCATATTGGTGGAAGCCAGCTTTGTATATTTTAAAGAGCTGTGTCAGATATAATGTCATTTGTTTATAGAGGTGGCTCCTATTATGTATCCGTTCCTACTAGAAGGGTAGGAGGAGAGAATCTAAACTACAGAGGCTATTTTCTGTTCTGGCTACAGTTACAGGCTGTTTTGGTTCCTTAATGTTGCATGTATTTGGTTCTGAACAAAAGTTAAGATTCAGAAATATTTTCCTAGGACTGGCACCATTACTTTGAACTACCGTGTTACTCTATAGAATTCAGATTGAAAACTTTTAAAAATGTGAATGTTCCTCTAAACCACACATGATTTATTTCCCTAGTAGCAAAACAAAAATTGACAAACATAATGATCCCTGAACAATGAGCAGATTACATATCCCTCACTGGAGAGGACTGTCTTCCTCGCCAGATGTTTAATCCATTTTAAAAACATAGTAAAGGGAGTTGTGGTGTTTTTAGTTCCATTCGCTTATTTAATTGAATGTGTGAGTTTAAGATTTCTGTGAAATGGTGCACAGTGTTCTAAAACAGAACTTGCAGGATGGGGGAGTAGATGCTATTTTTTCTCTTTATTTATTAATTTGTATGTGATTTATCTGGTTTGTAAAATTAGGCTCCTTGACAAAACTGAGTTACTGAAACCTCTGTAATCAATCATCATGAGTTCTTGATTTGTGGCATAATGAAAATTTGATTTGCATATTTTATTAAATAAAAAAATCTGTAATTAAATGGTGAATACTGGCTCTGTTTATAGACTTGACTTTATGCAAACTGAAAACATATCAAGATCTGTTGTCTGGGTAACTGTGCCCCATCTTTGATCTGATGTGTGTAAAAACAGTAACAGTCAATCTGTCTATTGAAGAGTATATATCTCCTATGGAATGGCCTCTTTATTTTGTGAGTGAAGACAACAAATGACAAGCTAAGTACAAACATTAAAATGTATTCCTACTTAAGGACAGTAGGATATTGCATGAGTCAAAACTACATAATTCTCAGAAATATTACTTTTACTTTTAAAAAAGTTTTGCAAAGTGCTTTCCTCAATGCCTGAGAAATATAGAACATAAGAATGGCCATACTGGGTCAGACCAAAGGTCCATCTAGCCCAGTATCCTGTCTTCCAACAGTGGCCGATGCCAGGTGCTCCAGAAGGAATGAACAGAACAGGCAATCACCAAGTGATCCATCCCCTGTCGCCCATCCCCAGCTTCTGGCAAACAGAGGTTAGGGACACCATCTCTGTCAGGATAGGGCCTAATCCTGTAAAACAGTTACTTTCCTGAGTTCTTGCCACTGTGAACAGGACAACTCAGTGCCAGTGCACTGTGCCAGTGCTTTCTACTTGCTGAAATGACTGGGACTACTGACAGTATTAATCACTGGACCCAGTAATATCTCTTTGAATGATTGGGCCTATACGTTTGAATCTATAAAAATGCAAGAAACACTTGACCTGAGTGATCTCAGCCCTGCTGGTGAAGCTACCCAAAGTGGAACCTTCGGTGTGCTTATTTACATGCTGAGACCCAAAATGTACTTCCAGAGCACAGATGTTTCAGAGTAACACTACTGACTGAGATCTGAGAACGAACTGACAGTTTCAGGCATGATTCTGGGCAGCAGTCATGTTTACCCCTTACTTAGTAGCTGGCTGTACCAGTGTTAGCCAGGAGTGAGTGTTACAGGTCCCTTTCTGTGCTGATCCACAGAGGATAAGAGCTATTACAGCCCCCAGTTAAAAAGCCTTGGCTCTTTAGCTCACGCTGAAGCAGCTCATGCTTTATGGTCTAGAGGTCACTGGTTCCTTGATGGGGAACAGTCTAGCTCCATCCTCTCCCCATTTTAGTGTCACCTGTGAACTTGCTGAGGGTGCAATTAATCCCATCATCCAGATCATTAATAAAGATGTTGAACAAAACTGGGCCCAGGACCGACCCCCAGGGCACTTTGTTTGAAACCGGCTGCCAACTAGACATCAAGCCATTGATCACTACCCGTTGAGCCCGACAATCTAGCCAGCTTTCTATCCACCTTATAGTCCATTCATCCAATCCATACCTTTTTAACTTGCTGGCAAGAATACTGTGGGAGACTGTATCAAGAGCTTTGCTAAAGTCAAGATATATCACATCCACCGCTTTCCCCATATCCACAGAGCCAGTTATCTCATCATAGAAGGCAATCAAGTTGCTCAGGCATGACTTGCCTTTGGTGAATCCATGTTGACTGTTCCTGATCACCTTCCTCTACTCCAAGTGCTTCAAAATGGATTCCTTGAGGACCTGCTCCATGATTTTGCCAGGGACTGAAGTGAGGCTGACCGGTCTGTAGTTCCCCGGGTTCTCTTTTTTCCCTTTTTTTAAATATGGGCACTATATTTGCCTTTTTCCAATCGTCCGGGACCTTCCCTGATTGTCATGAATTTTCAAAGATAATGGCCAATGGCTCTGCAATCACATCTGCCAACTCCCTCAGCACTATTGGATGCATTAGATCCGGATCCATGGACTTGTGCATGTCCAGCTTTTCTAAATAGTCCTTAACCTGTTCTTTCAGCACTGAGGGCTGCTCACCTACTCCCCATGCTGTGTTGCCCAGTGCAGCAGTCTGGGAGCTGCCCTTGTCTGTGAAGACCGAGGCAAAAAAAGCATTGAGTACTTCAGCTTTTTCCACATAATCTGTTGCTATTCTTTCTGAACTTCGGGATGGTTTGTTCCTGCTCCCTCAATAAACCTTCTTTAAAATACAGCCAGCTCTCCAGGATTCCTTGCCCCCTCATATTAGCCTCTCAGGGGATCCTGCCCATCAGTTCCCTAAGGGAGTCTGTCTGCTTTTCTGAAGTCCAGGGTCCATATTTTGCTACTCTCCTTTCTTCCTTTTTTCAGGATCCTGAACTCAACCATCTCATGGTCACTGCTGCCTAGGTTGCCACCCACTTCTACTTCCCCTACCAATTCTTCCCTGTTTGTAAGCAACAGGTCAAGAGGAGCACGTCCCCTTGTCGGTTCCTCCAGCACTTATACCAGGAAGTTGTCCCCAAGACTCTCCAAAAACTTCCTGGATTGTCTGTGCACTGCTGTATTGCTATCCCAGCGGATGTCAGGGTGATCAAAGTCCCCCATTAGAACCAGGGCCTGTGATCTGAAGACTTTAGTAAGTTGTCCGAAGAAAGACTCATCTACCTCATCCTTCTGAGCTGGTGGTCTATACCACACGGCCACCATGACATCACCCTTGTTGCTCTCGCCTCTAAACTTAACCCTAAGACTCTCAACAGGCTTTTCTCCCATTTCAAACTGAAGCTCTGAGCAATCATACTGCTCTCTTACATACAATGCAACTCCACCTTTCCTCCCGTACCTGTCCTTCCTGAACAGTTTATACCCATCCATGACAGTGCTCCAGTCATGTGAACTGCCCCACCAAGTTTCTATTATTCCAATCACATCATAGTTCCTTAATTGTGCCAGGACTTGCAATTCTTCCTGCTTGTTTCCCAGGCTTCTTACATTCGTGTACATGCACCTAAGAAAACTAGCAAAAAACTACTTTCTCAGTATGAATCAGGAGGCTTCCCGACTTGTACCCTCCTCCTTGTGTTTCCTCCAGGTATCCCACTACCCCACTTACCTCTGGGCTTAGGTCACCATCCCCTGGTGAACCTAGTTTAAAGCCATCCTCACTAGGTTAGCAAGCCTGCCTGAGAAGATGCTCTTCCCTCTCTTCATTAAGTGGATCCCATCTCTTCCTAGCAATCCTTCTTCCTGGAACAACATCCCATGGTCGAAAAATCCAAAGCCCTCTCTCTGACACCACCTGCATAACCACGCATTCACCTCCACAATTCGACGGTCCCTACCTGGGCCTTTTCCTTCAACAGGGAGGATGGATGAGAATACGAGTTGCAACATTATAGCCTAACTCTCTTCCCTACTCACTGTAACAAATCCTCCCCGTCCCTGAACCTTCTGTGGAGAAAGCGAAAAACCCTCCACTCCATCTTGGCCAATATGATGGTGAGGGAAAAATTCCTTCCCAGCCCCCCGAGAAAGAAGCAGTTAGCACAATGCCCACAGCGAGTCTCAACCAAACCTGGCATTTTGCCAGTTCCCAAGGGTGAGAGGGTGGGTGCTGCTCCACCTGCTCTGGGGAAAAGGGGCTTCTCCCTCCAGTCTTACCCTTTATCAATCCCCCAGCCCTTCTGGTCTCTGGGAGATGAGTTAGCATCATGATGCTGACCCCCTCGGCTTTTGCAACAGTGACTGTGCCTCTCTCTCACCCCCACCCTTAAAGCGCTATAACCCTTCCCCCGGCAAGCCAGATAACATCCTCCCCTTTAAGGTGTGGTGCGGTCAGTTGTTACAGCCCCCAGCTACAGAGTCTAGGTTCTTTACATCAGTTCATGCTTTCAGCTCTGAAGGTCAATGTTGAGTCAGCCAAGACACCATCCATCGCACCAATATTTCTCAATATAGCTCTATTGGATTCTGAAGACCTGAAAAACAAAATGGCTCTTCTGAAAAAGTGTGATTTAAACAGTAGGTTTGAAATATTTAGGGCCTGAGTCATTTACCCTAAAATCCTTCACACAGATGTGGTATAAATTGCATTTACACTTAGTATAAATGAGAATCAGCCTTCAATCCCCGAGGAGTTGCATTTTCATATCTAGACAGGTTTGGCTTAATTCCAAGGTGTCCTGAGCACTGAGGCATCAGACATCTACAGGTAAGACCAATTCTAGTGTGTCTCAAATGTCCCTAAACTATCATGACTCTTAAGCTTGAATTGATAAAAAGTAATAAATGAAAAAGTTTGAAAATGTCAATGTTTGTACCTTTAAAATTATTCAATTGATTTCCTTCAAACGTGGCTTGTTTATA
Organism: Chelydra serpentina; assembly: GCA_037349315.1. Classification (NCBI taxonomy): domain Eukaryota; kingdom Metazoa; phylum Chordata; order Testudines; family Chelydridae; genus Chelydra; species Chelydra serpentina. The sequence goes on from JBAIAC010000004.1 coordinate 130,499,119, forward strand.
GGTCTTTTGAAGACTTAAAAAATCAAGTCATATCTGAATACTACATGTACTGTAAATTAACATGTGTGAGGTTGCATAGAAATTCCAGTTTGCATTATTTATTATATTAAGTAAAAATAATATTAAAGACGCTTTGCTTTTAACCTTGACTGAATGGCCCAAATTCTGAGGGCTCAAGTTCTTAACCTCAGCATTCCTTTTTTAAGGTTAGAGATTTTTGCCTGGAATCAGGGCTGGCCTTACCATGAGGCGAACTGAGGCAGCCGCCTCAGGTGCCAGACTGTGGGCGACGCCACTGGGACCCAGAGTTTAGAAAATTGTGTCTGCTGCTGGTGCATGTGTATTCTCTCTACTCTAGATGCACAGAGATGGTGGAGTGCTGTGCTGGAGCAAGGAGGGCACAAGAGACATAACAGGCAGGCAGGAGAAAAGGTGAGAGGGAATAACAGAAAGCAGCAGGAGCTGCAGGGAGAGAGAGGAGGAGGAGTAGCCTCTTATGTACCTCTCTAACACCCCCAGGAGCCTGGACTGATTAACACCAGCTTTTCAGGAGCTTCCTGTTTCCTGCTGCTTCCCTGAACCCACGTGAGGAGAACAAGCAGTCAACTGAAGTAGTAGGAAGCATTTAGGCCCTTAAGACGCGGATATCTTCCCTCACTCAGGCCCTGCTACCAGCCTGCTTATTTGTCCCCTTCAACTGAGTATTGAGAGCCACTCTAGCTGACACAGAACAGCAGTCATGAGTGAAAGAAGAAAACGCCCCTCTGGGGCAGCATTCAGAAAAAGAAAGAAAGCAAAGCAGGAAGGAGCTCTCCTGAGATACATAGACACAAATGTTCACAGCCCCAGTGAGGATGTGAGTGGTGAGGAGATGCCTAATCTTCCACTTAGTCAGAATGCAGGTGACCTGGCAGCTACTGCAGTATCCATATCTCCATCTCAAATGGATGTAACCATGCACATTCCTGAAGAAAAGTGTAGATCAGAGAAGAGTGTGGTGGAGGCGCAAGAAACAGCTGCTGCTGAATTTAGTTCCTCAAGTCTAGATGATCCAGGACTGTGGACCCACTTGAGCAGTAGCCTGAGGGACTTCCTTATACTGCATGGGCCACAGCAAGTGAAAAACTTCATGTTCCCCAAAGACAATGAAAATAGAAGTTTCCGTCCAACACATTACTGGTGTGAAATCCCCAATGGTGACAAAGTGGAGAGGCCATGGCTTATGTACTCAAAAAATCAGAATGCTGTATACTGTTTTTGTTGCAAATTCTTCCAGTTTAATGTTCCAGCCACATTGGGTTCTACAAGGACAAAGGACTGGAAAAATCTGGCTAGAAATCTGGCATGTCATGAGAAGGCAGCAAATCACCAGAGAGCATTCCATAGGTGGAAAGATCTTGAGATGAGACTAAGGTTAAAGTCCACCATAGATGATCAGCATCAAGAGAAGATTGCATCAGAGTCTCTTTACTGGCCAAATGTTCTGAAAAGGCTCATTGCCATTGTGAGAATGCTTGCTACCCAAAACCTAGCGCTATGTGGCACTTCAGATCACCTGCATGTGCAAAACAATTCAAAATAAGATCATACAGTTACTGGCAACAAAAGTCAAACAGAAAATTGTGCTGATCTGTTATTCTGGACTGCACACCTGACATCAGCCATACGGAACAAATTACTTTAATGGTGCGTTTTTGTAAGAACAACAGAACCTAGTGAAAATGTCCCCGCAATGGTGACTGTCAGCATTTTCTAGAATTTATTGACATTGATGATACTACAGGAGCTGGTATGACAAATGTGTTTCTTAAAAAGCTGGAAGATATGGGAATTGCGATAGCTGACATAAGAGGTCAGGGCTACGATAATGGTGCCAACATGGGAGGAAAGAACAGAGGAATGCAGACACGGATCCGAGAGTTAAACCCTCGAGATTTTTTTGTCCCATGCAGTTCTCATTCATTGAACTTGGTGGTCAGAGATACAGCATCAGCTTCTAGTGAGGTTGCTGATTTTTTTAAAGTAATTCAAAGCATCTGTATTTTTCTCTGCATCAACTCATTGATGGCAAATTTTGAAGCAACATCTGGTAATATCCTCTCTGACACTGAAACTACTGAGTGTCACACGTTGGGAAAGTCGAGTGGAGGTGATAAAGCCTATAAAACACCAAATTGGGAAGATAGACGATGCCATAGTTGCCATTATTGAGGATAATGGTATGAGAGGAACTGTTCATGGGAGAACAGCGGCAGAGGGAAATGGAATCATCGTAACCTTCAAATTTCTGTGTGGCTTAGTGTTGTGGCGTGACATACTATGTGAAATAAATGTTGTAAGCAAGAGATTCCAAGGTGTTGACCTTGATATATCTGGAGCAATGGAACAACTGGACAAAGCAAAGTCATACCTACAGTCTTACCGGTCAGATGAGTGCACAGAAGTTGGCAGAGGAACTTCACACTGAAGCTATTTTCCCACCCATTCAAGAAGACAAGAGTCACCAAAGAAGAAGACATTTTGATTACGAGGCACGGGATAATCCCATAAGAGACTCTAAACAACAATTCAAAATTTAATTATTTAATCCGGTGCTAGATTGTGTAATACAGTCAGTTGAAGAACGTTTCATGCAGCTCAAGGAACACTGCCGTATATTTGGGATGTTGTATGATATTCCAAAACGCCTCACTATATGTGAAGAAGACCTACACCAGCAATGCAGGGCACTAGAGACAGCGTTGACACATGATGACATGCACGATATTGATGCAAGTGATTTAGGTGATGAACTGAAAGCCCTTTCAAGATAAATTTCAGCAGGATCATCTCCAAAGGCTGTTCTGGAATATATGTGCACAAAAAAGACCACCCTCTTTCCAAATGCTTTTGTTGCTCTGCACATACTTCTAACACTTCCTGTAACAATTGCCAGTGGAGAACGCAGCTTCTCCAAGCTGAAGTTAATAAAAACACATCTACGCTCCACAGTTAGGCTGGTTGGCCTTGCAACCATCTCAATAGAGCATGAGCTGCCCCAGACTGTGGACCTTCAGGAAGCAGTTCAAATCTTTACAATCAAGAAGGCACGGAAAGCACCATTTTGATTATTCAAACAGATAAAAATGCCAATGTTTACTATGCAGACAAGAAAAGTTACATTTGATGTTCAGGCATTTGAAAGATAAGTGTTAATTAAAATTTTTGAACAAAGCATTTTAAGTTGTTAGTTCTCCTTTATTGGGGTAGGTAACAGAGCAGTACCATGAGAGGAGTAGAACAGGAAGAAGACAGAATTGAGATCTTTCAAAGTTTTGGCCCAAGTGAGGGGGAATGGGGGCATCATTTGAGGTCCCCGCCTCAGCTGCCAAAATGTTGTGGGCCGGCCCTGTCTGGAACATAACAGTACTATTTTTCAGCACAAAATAAATGTTTCATATTATTCATTGTAGAATCCAAGTAAATTGAAACCAGAAAAAAAGCTTTACACACACATTTCTATAGACATTCCAAAGTTTTGCATACCATGGGTTCAGTAAGTCAATGGTATATTGATTAGTTGATTTTTTTTAAGTGTATAAATGTTCATATGAGGAAAGTGGGAACTTCTGTGGATATATAATTAACTCAAAAATCAAATGCAGTACATGTGATAAGTTCTTATTAATACATGAGTGCCTGTTATTTCAGAGGTGCTGAGCACCTGTGGCTGCCACAGACTTCAGCTGAAGTTGTGTCAGTATTTATGAAAATCGGGCTGTAAGATGCTGATACTGAAAAGGACTAATTGCTTTTAACTCCATTGAAATCAGTAGGAGTTGTGTGTGCTCAGCACTTCTCAGTATCATGCAGTATGTTTGTAAGTAGTTTTAGGAATTCAATTAGAATTTAACAGGGAAGCCTGAATGAAATTAATTGGATATCAGTAAACTTAATTACTGAAAGTTCTCACTTTAAGTATGCATATGTTACTTAACTATTTTACATTTTTGTTAAATATTAATTAAACATAAAAGTATTGCATTTTTCATTAACATTGTTCTGCCCATTATAATGTTATGTTAATTACATTTGAGTTTCAATCTGCTATTTAAAAAAAATGCATAACATTATAAATGCCCTATTAAAACCTTCATCTGCCTATCTCACCAAAATTAAATGCTTATTTAGAGATCATGTAAAACTCCACTTTATGCTATTTGCAGTGGTGAAAAGAGAAACTGATACAATAAGATATACTGGAACTATTATGCTCCCCTTAATTCATTTGTACAGTTATTAGAATTTTGCATAATGGTACATTAATGTAATATAAAATATTCTAAAACATTTTTGTGGTATTTGAAAAATTAGAGGATTAATATGCAGTATTAATGGACAATATTTAGACTGAATATCTCAAAATACTCTCTCCTCTATTATCAGTCTCTTCTCTTTGCTAAAGATTCTTATACCACACTAATCACTGTAGTATTTGAGCACTGTGCGATGAGACTACACATCTTCATGTGTTGTTTGCTGTCTCTCACCTAGGGGGAGAAGCATGTGCAGAACAGTGTCTTCTTTTAGTAGGGCTTTAGGGGTGGGGGGGTGTTTGTTTGTTTTTTGCTATGTATTATGTTAGAGAATCCAAGGTCAAATAAATGCACATAAAAACGGTTTAAACAAATGTGCCTGGTGTGGTTGGTTTTATTGATCTAAGACCTTTAAGCTAAAGGCAGCACTAATTTAGTTTGTCTGTTCCTGTATTTATAGGCTTGGGAGAAATGTTTTTATATATATAATTTTGACAGTGTCAATATTTATTTTTATAAATTTAAATTTTCACAGAGGGGTAAATTATGGGGAGAGGGGTCAGACAATTATTAAATGACAATAGATGTTGAGATTCAAAAAGTGAAAACTTTATAACTGTGAAAACACAAACTGTCAACATCAGATGTCAACATATGCAAAGTAAATATCCTTAAATCAAACTCCAAATTCTCAAGCAGCATTTTTCTCCAAACTTTGATTATCATACATGGAAATATATTTGCATTGGTTTGTGTGTGTACAGTGAAATCTATGTTTATTGATATTTACTGATCAAAGTCTAATCCTTCAATCCTTCCTATCTCTTTTTATTTTTTCAAAAGGCAAGGTTACACTCTTCCTTATGGAGACAGAGAATCAGTATTCCAGCAATTTAAGCTTCAGAGGAGCTTCATTTGAAAGCTTATATTATATTAGTAACTGTTAGAAAAAGATTGCTAATAGAAACAAACAGAATAAAGTTTGGCAGTCTCAGCAGAAGACAGAAGAATAAAGATTTGTAATAAATTCATATATGTTATGCAATAATACATTCGTTTATCACTGTCAGATTAAGCATTTCCTGACACTTAACTGACCTGATTAAACCCATGTGGATATGTTTCTTATGGATTATATAATATATAACTTTAACATAAGTCCGTATATGATCTCACGAGTCAAATATATAAGCATGTGTCTTTTATGATCTACAAGTTCAAAAGTTGTTGAGCTCAATGTAGGCATTACTGAATGATATTCTACAGCTGGTGTTAAGCAGAAAGTCAGACTTAGGGCTTGTCTACATTACCCGCCGAATCGGCGGGTAGCGATCGATCTTCTGGTAATCGATTTATCGCGTCTCATGTAGACGTGATTAATCGATCCCAGAAGCGCTCCCCGTCGACTCCGATAATCCAGCTCGGCACGAGGAGTAAGCGGAGTCGATGGGGGAGCGATCCTGCACCACGTGGACCCAAAGTAAATAAATTTAATTCGAACTAAGATACGTCAACTTCAGCTACGCTATTCTCGTAGCTGAAGTTGCGTATCTTAGATTGATCCCTCCTCACCCCCCCCCGCTAGTGTAGACCAGCCCTGAGATGATTAATTGTCCTTTGTGGCTTTAAATATATTAATAACATTGTCTTATCAGTTACATGTATCTTTGCTATATGTGAAGCCATGCTTGCTTCACTTCATGCTCTCAGCTCTTCCGCAGTTAGCTGGAAAGGCTCTCCCCTTTAACCATTTTTCTTACTATACTTCCTTGTGGTGTGATCCTGTCAGTTCACACAAGATAATCACGGTTGGTCTCGATGAAAACGTGGATGAGAAATCTCTAAGGAAATCTCTAGGTTGGTGATTATTCAGTGTGTGCTTCAGCCTGCGCTGAAGTAGTGGTCTCGCTTGATGTACAGGTGTACTGTGCTGCTGGAGAGAAGGTCTGTTACAACCGATAAAAAAGCAAGGCCCTGAATACAGCTGGCTGAAAAACTTCAAATTTCCGGTTTTTCTAATGCAAACAGGAGCACATTTTTCACATTTTGTGAAAAATTGTCCTTTTTTTTGTACTGGCTCTAGTTCTGACCACTGCATTGTTGGTGTTTATGTGAGTGCCAGTAGTGTGTCCAGCATTGTACAAAACATAGAAAACACATTCTCTGACCAAGGGGCTTATAACTGAAATTTAGTACAATTAGTACAGTCCATACCTATACACATACATGTATATATTAGATATAGGGTGACCAGACGTCCCATTTTTAAAGGGCCAGTCCTGTATTTATGCCCTCCTGCAGCAAATAGTCCCATATTTTCTGTCTCCTCCCCCCCCCACCCCGCCCCATCAGTACTGGCGTGTCCTGCTGCTGGCTGGATCCCTGCTCGCCAGCTGCCCGCCCACAAGCAGTGAGCGGGGGTGGGGGAGAGAGGGGGGTCCAGTGCCTGAAAATGGGGATGGGTGTGTAAGGCTGGTGGCGTGGCGAAGATGCAGCACATGGGGCCAGCCGCTCCCCTGCTGGTCTGTCAGTGCAGCCCCTGCTGCGTGCCGGTTCTCAGCCAGCAATGCCCCACCCCCCGGTCCCTTTTCCAGCTCGCACTGGCTGTGCATTGTGATGTGAGCTACGGTGGTTGGTGAGTGCAGGCAGGTGCCAGGCAGTGGCTGGTGAGTGCGGGCAGGTGCCAGGCGGCCACCAGTTACATGTCGCCTCTGCTGCCCACCCAGTAGCCCTTTACGTGCTCCCCCCTTGCTGTCCTCTCCCTGCTTTGCCCCTTCCCCCCTGCCCAAGCTCCACTGCTCCTCCATATTCCCCCTGGCGGGACGCATCCCGCTCCCAGAACTGTGCAGAGAACCAGCCCCTGGTTGGAGCGCTCAGCTCACCAACAGCCTGGCAGGCTCCTTCCTTCCCCCACTGCCTCTGGCTGGCCCAGCACCCCGGGAAAGCCCAAGACCCTCTGGCCTGGGGTGCTGGCCAGGAGGAGCCGAACCCTGCATATGCCAAAGCCCCGCACGCACTGGCACAGGGAAGCCTCTCCGCCCCTCAGCTAAGCTCTGGAGTGGTGTGTGGGGGGGAGCGATTTCCAGCCTGTTCCTGCCCTGAACCTGCAGGCTCCATCGCAGTCCCCAGGGCTTAACAACCCTCTTCAACCACCCCTCTTCTCCCCCTAGGTCCTGCCCCCAGGGAGCATGGAGCCGCTCCATCCCCTAGGCACCTCCCCTGCTGAGCCACCTCTCTGGTGGAGTTCGCTGAAGCCCCTGCAGTCAGGTTCCCGGTTCCCTGAGCCCTGGTGCATAATGCATCCTTTGGGCTTAACCCCTTCCTGCCTGCACTGTAGGCAGAGGCAGCTGGCTTATGTTGATGGCCAGCAGTAGCCTGGAGGTGTTAGCTACCTTTCAACACTGTGTGGGCAAAAAGGGACAAGCTGCTTCCAGCCACACTGGGGTGGGGTGGTGGTGAGGGGAAAGAGAGAAACTCTGCAAAGACATGGGCCAGGTCATCCCTTCCCTCCTGCACAGAGCCAAAAGGCTGCTGCTGGCCACATTCTGGTGTGAACCCTGGCAGAAATATTGGGCATGGGCGGGGAGATGTGACCCTGCGTGCCCTCACTCCCACGTGCCTCGGGAAGACCTGGCATCAGGTTCCAGGAGAGGCGGGCGTGGGTCTGTCCCATGGGCCCAGCCAGGCATGGAGGGCAGAGAGCATTGGGTAGGGAGGGGAGGGTCGGTCGGTTACCCTCGCCGCCCTCCCCCCATGTGAGAGAGGTGTACGGAAGTGTGTGTGTGTGTGTGTGTGTGTGTGTGTGACCTCTCCCCTTGTGTGTGTGTGTGTGGTGGTGGGGGGAAATAGGGGTGTGTGTGTCACCCCTCCCCATGTGAACCCTAAAGCCTTAAAGATAAGGTAAATAAATATAATCCAACTGTGCAGTATTTCTTTTTAACGGGGGCTCAGTCAACTTGATGTTAATTTGAATGTTTGTACTGCATAGTGCTGATTGATTTCCTTTCAACTCGCTTGAATATGAGTAATTTTACCAGGTGTCCCGTATTCAGCATAGGGAAATATGGTCACCCTAATTAGACATGTGTAGCACATAGATGATGCATATGTGGAACAATAGAAATCCATGCTGTTAGTGGATTTTTTTCTATTAAATGTATATTGAATACTTGGTTCTGGTTGAAAGGCTTTGTGGGATAAGTGAGTTTTAAGGAGGGATTAGAAAAAGGAGTTGGTTTACTGTCCAAGAATGGAAAGGAACAAGTTTGAGGAATAAAAGGTGGCATGGAAGAAAGTGACAAGAGGGGTCATTGACATAGGTGGGGAGTGGGTGGAGGGGGGGCTCCCCAGGCAGAAGGGGGGTGTGTGGTGCTGCCGCAGGGGGGGGGCGCCGCAGGGCGAGGGGGGGCGCAAGGTGGAAGTTTTGCCTAGGGCACGAAATATCATTGCACTGGCCCTGGTTTTCAGTATGCTGATGATACCCAGTTTTATATCACCTCCGTTTTCTCTGACCAGGCTGCGGCAGTGGAATGAATGGTCCAACGTCTGCTGTAAATCAGGGCTTTGGTGAGGGCTGTTGGTTTCTGAGTGAAGTTCATAGTGTTGATTTTGTTCAGGATCTGGTTATCAGAGAGCTTGCCTATTTTCTTACGTTATCTTTCCAGAATTGAGAACAGCGGAGGTACTCAAGCTGGGGTTAAAGGAAAGGGGCTGCTGGTGTGGCATCTTGATGGGTTCTGTGAGTGTCCCCAAATCTGGAGTTTGTTTCCCAGCTTGGTCTGCTATAGGCAAGACAGATTACCCGACTGGACTTAAAAGCCCACCCCCTTCTTCTGGGCATTTGAGTACAAGGTAGATGGAGGGATGTGGAATTGGGTGAGAGGGCTTTCTGAGTAGACTGTGAATTCTTTGGGGCCAAGGCCTCTCTTTTTCTTCTATGTGCAGCAGTTAGCACAGTGGGGACCTGATCCTTGACTGGACACTACTGAAATGCAAATTTTGAAAAACCCTTGCTGATTTTATACTTGCATATTGTGAAATGTGATGTGTTGTAAATGTTCCCAGTGAAGTGGATGGGTGTTTCTTATAAATATAGATGAGTAAATAAAACTCCCCACTGGCCCAATATGGTCCTTATCCCCATCAGGCCTAATTTCAGTGTATGTACAATATCCTGAGGGGAACAACAGTTATGTCCTTTTCAAAGGAAGTTGCCAACCACTTTATGGAGGCAGTTGACACAAAAATCATTTAGCTGCATTGTGTTAAAGGACAGACAATGATCTATCAGGAAAATATAATTAACAAACATTTCCCCCTATATCCCAACTTTAATTTTGACATGACAGCTCTATTGGGCAAATTCACCTCCTTACAGTGCAACATGTCATTCAAATTTTGTTCTCTATGATCATTTGCCAGGGAGTAGTTGAGGCGGGTTAGTAGTCAGGAACAGTAATCCTGCCTATTTGTACACTTTGAATGAGCAAGGCGGGTTTCCCTTAGTTTTTCCATCCCACCCTTTCCAAAATAGGAAGTAATAGGAAGGAAAATAGGAAGTAACAAAAATAAGGAGAATGCTGAGACTCTCAGCTGTGCATTTTAGGGATTACTACAAAATCTCAGTAATTTCCGTAACAGGTAAAGATATTCCATGCACGTTCTGTTGCTTCTAGATCCCTTTTACTTAATGTTAAATTGCTACTGTAAAGTGGCAAAACTATAAAGAGCTCTTTCTCCCACTTGCTTTTTTTCAATTCATTAACAGAACTTCCTTGTGAAAGCAGGGTATTTTCGTAAGCTTCTCTGCACATGAGTCTCCAGAGAGAAGAATACATACAGTGTCTGTGGAATAAAAGACAGCTCACTTCACTAAACTAGATTCTTTTCCTATATGTGTGTGAGTGATATGCATAACTCAGTGCTTTCTTATAGGTCTGTTTTGCTCTTATGCCTGGGTGAAGTCAAAGCTGCAATAAAGAGGTTGAGTCCAGTGAGTTGCAGTCAACAAAACTATACAGCAGTTTATGCCACATAATATCTAAACCTTTAAAACCCACGAGTTATGGATAGTTTGTCGCAGTTCTAATATTAGGCTGCTGCTTCTCAACACACAGTGAGAGTAAATATAAACATTTATGTTGCTACTCGCACGGCACTTAAGCAGAGAAATAGAATGGCCTTGTAAAAACATGGTGGATGAAATTATCAGTATTTTCCTTGTTATTAATCTCTATCAGCATTCTGCCTAAAAGCCCAAGTCATGGACCTGACCCCAATGTCATAAGCTCTCTACAAACACAGAACAAAAAGATGGTCCCTGCCCCCAAAAGTATGTCTTTCTATATATATATCTCCCCCACCCCCCAAAAAACCCACCTAGCTTTGACTCAAAGTTTCTAGTCTGCATGTCCCACCAACATAAACTATAAAAAGGTGAAAAGGATGGAAATAAGCAGATTAGTCATTCAACGTGGAGACTAAATTTAATTATTAAAGTGTGAAACAAAGGGAATTTATTTATTTAAGTGCCAGTTTCTAGGCAGCCCTTAGAGTTGCTAATAATGTCTTTACTACACACACCTGAGAGACCACCCTGTGTGATTCTGCCACCGTTTCAGTTAGCTGAGATACAAGAAAGGGGGGGCTGCCAGTGGAGCATTTTCTATGAGGGCTCTTGGCTCCGGGGCTTGCTCTTCACTGGGGTCTGAAATACACTAAAATTGTTGATATTTAGGGCACGCTGCAAACCCCATCTATGGGGCTGTGGGTGGAATGGGGTTAGAATAGAGAGATGGACCTTTTTTGCTTATTTAAGTTATTAGCTGGAAAATTCATTTGCATTCTGTGATGTGCTTGCTGGGTGTTTCTTTGTGGATGTCATTTAAAATAATTATTAGGGAGCCTGAAGTTGTGGAATAAGTGTCTTTTGTGCTTAAAACAAAAGAAAAATATGAATGTACAATTATTAGTAGGGCTGTCAAGCAATTAAAAAAATTAATCATGATTAATTACACTATTAAACAATAATAGAATACCATTTATTTAAATATTTGTGGATGTTTTCCAGATTTTCAAATATATTGATTTCAGTTACAACACAGAATACAAAGTGTACAGTGCTTACGTTATAGTTATTTTGATTACAAATATTTGCACTGTAAAAAAGAAACAAAAGAAATAGTATTTCAGTTTACCTAATACAAGCAATCTCCTTATCATGAAAGTTGAATTTACAAATGTAGAATTAGATACAAAAAAATAAACTGCATTCAAAAATAAAACCATGTAAAACTTTAGAGCCTACAAATCCACTCAGTCCTACTTCTTGTTCAGTCTATCACTCAAACAAGTTTGTTTACATTTGCAGGAGATAATGCTGCCGGCTTCTTGTTTACAATGTCACCAGAAAATGAGAACAGGTGTTCGCATGGCATTGTTGTAGTCAGCGTTGCAAGATATTTACACGCCAGATATGCTAAACATTTGTATTCCCCTTTCATGCTTCAACCACCATTCCAGAGGACAGGAGACCATGCTGATGATGGGTTGTCAAGGCTAATTTCCCACTCTGTCACTTTGAGTGCAGAAGGTGGGGGCCCGCAAGGATTCTAAAAATTAATACTGGCCACTCCGGGCTTGTATTAAACTCCCAAGGTTACAGCTTTTCTCTGACCTTGGATTGTTAGATGCTGCCACCACTCACGTGCACAACCCCTTGAGAGCCCAGGAAGGCGCACTTGGGAATTCCTTCCTGTCGGGTACCCTCAAGCCCTTTCACCCCCCCTCTGGGGAAGAGCTGAGAAAGAAAAACAAAGGAAATCAGCTGTTGCCACCAGCTAATTAAACAACGTGCACACACCTCTTTACGCACACACAAAAATCCAACTCTGTTCTTAAAAAAGGTAAATTTTATTAATAAAAAAAAGAAAATACATCTGGGAACTCAGGCTATTGCTAGATTTTAAAAGAGCAACTACAAGGATTAAGCATCAAGAAACGCTTTCTTAAGGTCCAGCTTAAAGGTTACAAGCAAAACAAAACGAAAATAAGAAAGAAAAACTTGTAGCACCTTAGAGACTAACACATTTATTTATTTATTTATTTATTATTTATTTATTTTTATAAATTTGTTAGTCTCTAAGGTGCTACAAGTTTTTCTTTCTTATTTTCGTTTTGCTGACACAGACTAACACGGCTACTACACTGAAACCAAGCAAAACAAAAGCACCTGGAGTTGGCACAGAGGAATACACAAGCCATAACAAACTAAAAGGGATAAACCTAATCGAGTCTTCTTAGACATTTCCTGATCGACTTACATATCTGAGGTTTTAGATGAGTAGTTTCTAGATATGATACTGATGACTTTTTCATACCTGGCCCAAGTTTCTTACAGCATAGCTGCTGCCTCTCCCCAGGAGAACAACAGACAGACAAAAGGGGAGTCTTTTTTCAAATTTAAAAAGTTCTAGCCTTCCCGTTGGCTCTTTTGGCCAGGTGCCCACTCGCTTCCTTTTACCTATGCATAGCAGTGAGAGACTTTTTAACCCTTTACAGGTAGAGCAATTAAAGAACAGCTACCAAGAGGGATTTTATAGCTACTGGGTAGCCATAAAAGGGAGCTTAATGCCTGCCCTCCGCTCCCCTTCCCCCCCCCTCCCCCCCCGCCCTTCATTTATCACATGCTACCCAAATCACAGACAGTGTTGGCCAACGTGGTTTAGGTCGGGTCCACACCAGCTGGGATTTCTTCGTGGAGGTTTAGGAAAACATAGTTAATAAGATACATGCACACGGGTTCTGCTTGATAACTATTCAAAGCAGTGTAGACCAACGCATGTTCATTTTCATCATCTGAGTCAGATGCCACTAGCAGAAGGTTGATTTTCTTTATTGGTGGTTCGGGTTCTGTAGTTTCCGCATCGGAGTATTGCTCTTTTAAGACTCCTGAAAACATGCTCCACACCTCATCCTCAGATTTTGGACAGCACTTCAGATTCTTAAACCTTGGGTCGAGTGCTGTAGCGATCTTTAGAAATCTCACACTGGTACCTTCTTTGCGTTTTGTCAAATCTTCAGTTAAAGTGTTTTTAAAACGAACATGTGCTGGGTCATCATCCGAGACGGCTGTACCATGATATATATGGCAGAATGTGGGTAAAACCACAGAGCAGGAGACATACAATTCTCCCCCAAGGAGTTCAGTCACAAATTTAATTATTTGTGCATTATTCTTTTAACAAGCAACATCAGCATGGAAGCATGTTCTCTGGAGAGATGACTGAAGCATGCAGGGGCATATAAATATTTAGCATATCCGCCATATAAAAACTTTGCAATGCCCGCTACTAAAGTGCCATGCGAAAGCCTGTTCTCACTTACAGGTGACATTGTAAATAAGAAGTGAGCAGCATTATCTCCCATAAATGTAAACAAACTTGTTTCTCTTAGCAATTGGCAGAACAAGAAGTAGGACTGAATGGATTTGTAGGCTCTAAAGTTTTACGTTGTTTGTTTTTAACTGCGTGGCTTTTTTGCTTTTTGCTTCTGCTCGGTCTATTTTCAGTTTGTGTTTGTTCTCTCACACATGCAGCCCCTCCCCCCCAACACACCTGGTCACAATACCACCCCCAACACATGGTGCTAATTTCTGGGCAGACTCTAAGGGCATGTCCACCCTACAAAATTACTTCGGTATAACTATGTCGAAATTATGTATGGAAAAATGCACATCCCTGAGTGACGCAGCCCTGACCTAAGCGTCGGTGTAGACAGCGCTATGTTGGTGAGAAGGCTTCTTCCATTGACATTGATACTGCAAGGTGGATTAACCACGCTGACGAGAGATCTCTGTCCCGTTGGCTTAGAGCCTCTTCATTAAAGTGTTACAGCGGTGCAGCTGCATTGGGTGCAGCATTTTAAGTATAGACCTTCCCCGACAGGCATTTTCTTAGGTGGTGGCCCCTTAACAATTATCTGAAATGAAGGGCACATTCACACAGCAGTTTGAACGAGGTTTTAACTCACCCCATAACAGTAATACATTCTTGGTAGTCCCTCCTGCCCAGGTGTTGGGCTGCTGCATATTGTTTCTTGGCCCGTTTCTCTCACATACATCAGTTTCACACCAAACTAACTTCACTGACATCAGGAATTACTCTTCATTTGACATGCTGTAAGTGAGAGAAGAATCCGAGGCTTTCTATGTAGCCTTTACAATTAGTCTTATGGATAGAGAGAGCTGACAAATCATTCTCCTGGTCTGGATAGGCCCACAGAATAACTATTTCATAAAGGCTTGTACAGTAGTTTTTGTTTAGAAGCAGAGTTATTACAAGTTCTAAAAATAGGAGCTGTTGGCACTTACTGGATTATGATTTAAACTACACTGGAGCTTTTCCATTAAAAGATGTTTGTTGTTTACCTGAGCAAAGCACTTTTGATTAAAAAACGAATTGGGGCCCTTTTAAAAATGAGCTGAAACTTAGTTTCTTGCCACCTTCTTTACATGCATCAGTGAACCCTGTTGCTGAGCCTAGTGGAACGCAACTCCTAAGACAAAAGGGAGAAAAAGGCTAAAGGATTACTGAACTGAAAATATACAGTAAATTAATTGGGATTGAAAGAGTCCACACCAAAATGGAATTAGCAGTTCTTATTTGTCCTGCTTCTGACAGGTTTCATTCTAAGTGGAATGATAGTAATCCATCTGCTTGTGCCTACCCCAGCTCTGCATCTCAAGGGGAAATGGGCCTTCAATTAAGCCCCTGAGCATTTCTCTCTCAGCAGGAATAAGGAATTGATATATCCAATCCATCGTGAAAAATTCACTTAACCAGCAGAGCCAGACAAGAAGAGAGAAACCTCAAATGAGGTCCTGGCTTCTGATTTGCTGATTAGAATATGCGAGCTCCTCACTAGAGACTGTTCAGGTGAGATCAAACTTGCTTTTAGAGGCAATCTGCTATCTCTGCAAACACGGAACAAGGGTGCCCTAACAGCATGGTCAATGTGCCTGTGACAATAAGAAAATATGGAGCGTACCATATTAGAAAATTCCCGTCAGACCACGTTGCCACATCTGGTATAGCCTAAGCACATGACTGAAATACTGTCTGTTATCATGTATGTGAGACGTATCTATGTAGCTTCTATTACTGTAAATAGGATTTGGAGAGGAAAAGCCACCCACAATGAAAGTAGAATGTAGAAAATTAACCATATTACTAATAATTAGGGCTATCAATTAATTGCAGTTAACTCATATGATTAACTCAAAACATTAATTGCAGTTTTAATCGCACTGCTAAAGAATAGAATACCAACTGAAATTTATTAAATATTTTGGGGTATCTTTCTACATTCTCAAACATATTAATTTCAATTACAACAGAATAAAAAGTGTACAATGCTCACCTTATATTTATGGTTACAGATATTTGCACTGTAAAAATAATAAACAAAAGAAATAATATTTTTCAGTTCACCTCAAGCAAGTACTGTAATTCAATTTCTTTATCGTGAAAGTACAAAATGTAGATTTCTTTTATTACGTAATTGCACTCAAAAACAAAACAATGTAAAACTTTAGAGCCTACAAGTCCACTCAGTCCTACTTCTTGTTCAGCCAATCGCTAAGAGAAACAAGTTTGTTTACATTTATGGGAGATAATGCTGCCTGCTTCTTGTTTACAGTGTCACCTGAAAGTGAGAACAGGCGTTCGCATGGCACTTTAGTAGCGGGCATTGCAAGGTTTTTATATGGCAGATATGCTAAATATTTATATGCCCCTGCATGCTTCAGTCATCGCTCCAGAGGACATGCTTGAGTATCTTGAGAGAAAAAAAAATAAACGCCTCCAAAGGCCAAGTTCTTAGACAACAAAACAAAATTCAAGCAAACAGCTGCTAATTTGTGGATGTCGTTTGAATTTGAAGTAGGGCTTATTTCCAAATCCATTCATTATTTGAGTCTAAACAGATTGCACAACTGCTTACCTTCCTAAGGCAGCATTTAGAAGGAAGCTGTAATATATTTAATATCCTATCATCAACATCAGAATGGTACCTCTCATTATAAAATATTTTCAGTAGCAATACCTGCCTGAAAATGAGGGTAAAACACTGCATTTTTCCCTTTCAGGTTGGTAATCATGCTGGTCCTGTTTGTTAAGATTTTGTTTCACTTTATTTTGTTCTGGGGAACACATCACATGGGAAGTGGAGGAGGAGTCGGAGTCTGGAAAATGTTTCTGCGTGTCAGATTTCACTATATCCCATTTCATGAAAAAGCTGCCGATGACGACTTCTGAAACCAGCAAAACCTTTTTTCTTTCTAATTACATTTTCACCATATGCTCATCCAGATGGCTTATATTGACATGTTCTAGGGTGTTATAAAATGACCTTGCTTTAGAGAATGTAACCACTGAAGAAGCTTATGAAAAAATAGAATTGACACTGACAGAAAAATAATCAGAATCTTTTCTTTCTAGGACAATTCTTCCAATTATCTCTTGTATCTGTGGTATTGACCCTCTCATACAATTAGTCAACTTTTGTCAGGCATCACCATTCATTGCAACAGTGGAAATACAGGATCGGGGTTTTATTGAAGTCTAGACATTAACTCCTTCATGAACTGATTAAAATACATTGGTTTCTAAAAAGAAATTCTGCAATTCCAATTGTGAATTACCTTCATCTTCATCTTCTGTACAGTAGAAGAGTGTATGCAGCCACCAGATATTTTCAGTAGTAGTCACTTTACTTAACAGCCTATCTAAATATTTTAATATCTTTTCCAGTGTTCCTGTTGCCAGGAGAAAAATAAGCAAGCTTGATGCATATTGTTGAGTGCATTTAACTGCCCTAATTCTAAACAATGTGCATGGAATCTCAGCGTATAAATTAACTTAGAGAAAAAGCACATGTGAGGGTACAAGGGACTGGGAAAAGGGTGTCTCACCTCAAGGTTACTAGTTCAAAATAGACCAGGTTAACATAAGAACATAAGAGAGGCCGTACTGGGTCAGACCAAAGGTCCATCCAGCCCAGTATCCTGTCCACCGACAGTGGCCAATGCCAGGTGCCCCGGAGTGACTCGACCTAACAGGTAATGATCAAGTGATCTCTCTCCTGCCATCCATCACCCCCCTCTGACAAACAGAGGCTAAGGTCACCATTCCTTACCCATCCTGGTTAATAGCCATTAATGGACTTCATCTCCATGAATTTATCCAGTTCTCTTTTAAACCATGTTATAGTCCTAGCCTTCAAAGCCTCCTCAGGCAAGGAGTTCCTCAGGTAAGGTTGATAGTGACCACACGTTGTTACCATCTAGTTTTTTGGGTAGTCTTTGTGAAATGAGTTTGATGGTCTTATTCCAGCTCTCAGCCACCATAATTGGCTTTAATTGTCATCGTTGCTGTGGTAGTCTCAGCAGAGAAGCCAAAGACTGAATGAGTACATAGGCAACGTCAATCAATTGCCATCTCTCGCAGTTTTATCCCAAGTCTCAGGATATCAAGTATCTGGAGGTTTTACTTGACACCACACCTCCTGGAGAAGAGGGATTATGTACAAATCTCAGTTTTAATCTAAAAAAAAATTCTGGCACTCAAAGGAAAGCTTGAAAATGTGATCTGAGCACACCCTCATGGCTGAAAATACAGAAAGCAAATAAAATGAACCCTAAATTTATTATTAAAAAAAATCTCAGAATTAAGCCAATCTCTGGATTTTGAAGGGCCTGACTCATTATTTTTGAATGTTTGGGATTGGCAGTCTTGCCTCTGTCCTTTGCCCTGTACAGGTGTCTACCGAAGTACATTGCAAGAGCATTGTGGAGTGTATCTAGGACTACATCTACACTGCAATCTGGAGGTGTGACTGCAACCTATGTAGATCAAAACTGGCTCAGTTATGTGTACACCTGCTGCAATCACACCTCTGAATGCGGCATAGACATACCTTAACTGTGAATAAACTTTGCTCTTTTTTGGCTGTCAATCTGGCAGTTTATGTACATGGTAAATTCACAACAAGTTTTTTAAAAAATTTAAATAAAAGAAAATATAATTTAGCTGAGCCTCAGTAAATTAAATTTTATTTGAAAATATATAAGGGTTTGATCAATCCACCTCTTTCTTACAGACCACTCAGTTTTTTGGGGGGGGTTTTTGCATTAGTCAGACACCTGCAAAATACTGACTTTGCCTCAAACTCTGATTTAGATATTATTCATTCAGACTAAGATTTTCCAAAGGGTTTACGGGATTAAGGTCCCCAACTCCTTCTGAATGTCAATGAGAAAATTACAGCCTTAATCAATAATATACAGCCCTGATATTTTAATTCATAAAAATGAGGTTTCTACAGTCACTGTTGAGTAATGTGAATACCCTTGTAACCAGGGCAGAAAGTCTTTCTGATGGAAAATTCTACCTCCATTCCAATCCAATTGCCAGTCACTCAATAATCTGAGAGATCAGACATTTCTGTAGACTTTCTCTCCTTTCAGTTATAGAAAAGGACTGCATCTGCCAAATTTGGAGGCAAAAACTATATTAATAAGGAGTTTAAATTGAGAGTACAGATCAGTAATTTAGCATAAACTACATAACAGAGATGTTGTAATTATTCCAAACCAAGCACTATAAACCCATAAAATTCAGCGTTCAGATTAAATTTAAAAGAATTCCAAACATGTTGAAGTATGAAAAGGCACAGATGAGGTACATAAACAACTTTCGCTCTGGACTGTAGTGACATGTGACGGGGTGTGACTCACCACTGCGGCGCCTCCTACTGGCTGTCTTGGGAATTAGCTCTGTGCCCTCTTCTGGTGGTGTCTCGCCCACTGGCACCTCTGCTCCTGGACCCACATCACTCCCAGGACTGGGGCATCCCCATCATGACACTGCCCTCCGGCTGTGCCACGCTCCATGTTCTCCCCTTCCGGGGGACCTACAATCTCTGCCTAGCCACTTCCCACAGTAGCAACTGCAGTCCATTGACCCAGGGCCGCTTTCCATGCAGCTCCAGCACCTTCTTCTGCCCTTACCTCAGGGTCTCAGCCTGCAGGTCCTAGCAGCCAGCCAGGAGCTCTTGCTGTCTTCCAGTCCCTGTTTGCAGCACTGAATTGTCCCAGGTGCTGGGGCTTCTTCCCCATGCTAGGAGCCTGGGCTTCTCCCCTCAAGTTCCAGCTAGCTACTGAACTCTGCTCTGCCTCTCGGAGCAGCAGCCCTCTCATGCTCATGGAGCAGAGGATCCATGGCTTGGCCCTCCAGCAGGTCACTAAGGCCCTCCTCTTCCAGGGAAATCACAGTCCCTCTGGACCTGCTGCCCAGCAGATGTCTCCAGCACCCGGTGCCACTACCCAGTGGCTGGTAGAACCCAAGCCTACCCTCTACACTGAGTTCCAGCCCAGGGACCCTATAACTTGTAGCCAAGGCATTTACTATCCTAGCCCTTGCGGCTGTTTCTCTGGGCCTCTTCCTACATAACTGGCTCCCCTCTCTCTTTGGGTTTGTCATCCCATTCTCCCTCCTCTCAGGGAGTGACTGCAGACTTCTTCCCACTTTGCTACTCACAGCTCCTGTACTTTATACAAGCCACTCCTGCTTCTAATTAGTGGCCTCCTTGTAGCCTACATCTCTCCCCTACTTGCTGCTTAATTAGGCCAATTTACCCTCTCAGGGCCCGTGCGGGGAATACACCCCATCACACCACCATACTCCTTTCTGATGAGTAGATCAGATGAAAGAGTTAAATACTAGAATTAATTGTCATTTTTGCTGTCATTTTTCCTCACTCCAAGTTTATCTGTCAGCAGAGACTGATGCATAAAATCTTCTTCGGTGAAACTCCAAAGAATTGCCCTTTTTCAAAATGGCTGAAATCTCCCATTGTTTCTAATGAAACTGGAGTCTGGGAGGAGGCAGAGAAGAGAACACTCTCACTCGCATAGAAAACAGGAGGAGATAAGTTGCTATTTTGAGAAGGGCACCTGAGGGCAGTTTGGGAATTCAGTCCCATGGAAAACAATGGAAGATTCTAACCATTTTGAAAAGAAGGTCGTTCATGGAATTCTTCCTAGAAAAACTTTGATTCAGCACCTGCTGAAGGAGGAACTTTCCATGTGGAGAATAATGGGAGAAATTAACATAAATAAATAAAGTCTAATGTAGTCTCAGCACAACATTTCAGTGAGTTTAAAGGAAATGGGAAGTGTTATTCTGTTGTTTAGATCTTTTGGGACAAAAAAGGTTGGAAACTGGGTACTAAATTTATTAAAGGACCCATTTTGAAATTAATTTTAACCCCTAAATTACTAGATTTACATGCAAATTCTCAGAAAATTAATTCTATATTCTATAAGAGTAAGTGCTGTAATTTTGTATGTGCCATACATAAGAAAGAGACTGAATCTCTCCCTTAAGTGCGGAACTCAACTCAGTTTTAACTATGGTTAGGGCCCTACCAAATTCACGGTCCATTTTGGTCAGTTTCACGGTCCTAGGATTTAAAAAAAATAATACATGTCAAGAGTTCAGCTATTTAAATCTGAAATTTCACAGCGTTGGAATTGTAGGGGTCCTGACCCAAAAAGGAGTTGGCGGCGGGGAGGGGTCGCGGTACTGCCATACTGCCTCCCTTACTTTTGTGCTGCTCCTGGCAGTGGCACTGCCACCTGCAGAGCTGGGCCCTTAATCAGCAGCTGCCATTCTCCAGCCACCCAGCTCTGATGGCAGCAGCGCAGAAGTAAAGAGAGCATGGTGTGGCATTGCCACCTTTACTCCTGCGCTGCTGCTGGCAGGGCGCTGCCCTCAGAGCAGGGCGACCAGCCAACAGCCCCTGCTCTCCAGCCGCCCAGCTCTGAAGGCAGCACAGAAGTAAGGGTGGCAATACCGTGACCCCCTAAAATAACCTTGTGACTCCCCTGCCAACTCCCTTTTGGGTCAGGGCCCCCAATTTGAGAAGCGCTGGTCTCCCCCATGAAATCTGTGTGGTATAGGAGGAAAGCACACAAAAGATCAGATTTCACAGTCCGTGATGCATTTTTCACTGCCTTGAATTTGATAGGGCCATAACTATGGGACTGCAACTGGCACCTCAATATTGGGCAGGTTGAAAGAGGAAAAGCATCTGTGTCAACACCTGCCAGCTGTCACAAAGCTTTGAGTAGTCATCTTATCTCTAATAGGGATCTGTCATAGGGGAACCCCACCTGGAGCACCCTCTGGCAGTAGGCCATGCACAACAGGCTTACCTGCCTCAGTTTCCCTTCTTCAGAGTCCCAAGTAACTCCACTGGAAGCTTTCTTGATTCACTAATACCTGCTTTGGGGCCAGTTGATTACTAAAACATAGTTCAAATCATCCCTAACATAGAAGTCCCAATCATTGTCCATTTCTTAAACTCCGTGTATGTAGTCCTTAAAATCCCATATCCTCTAGTCTGTCAGTATAGCACATCTCTCAAACCAGCATCTTCCACCACACCAGGGCTCTTCTTCAGTCCTCTTCTACCCATTTACCCGGACAGTCACCCCAGCCCTTCTGCTCTGTGCAGTGCAATCCACTCTTCCCAGCGGGAATCCCCGCAGCCTCTTTGGTGGGAATTCATTCTCACCAGGGGAGCCTCCTCATTCCCCCTATCCCTGAGCCCTCTCCATTCCTCCAGCTCCAGCTTTAAAGCATGGAGATGTCAATGTATAAGCCCCATTGCTGCTCCCCTACCTTCAGCCACCTCCCACAGTCTCCTGATCTCTGGCAGCTCTCAAGTGCCCTTCCTGACTTCCCTCAGGGATGGCTCCCTCTGCATTCCAGATGCCTTCTCTTAAAAGCCAGTTAGGAAGTAGCTGATAAATCACAGGTGCACTGACCTCTTCCTCCTTAAAGGGCCAGTGCCACCCTGTGACAGGGTCATATACAGTCATCTTGCTGTTCACCTGTAATCCTTCTGGATAAGGATCCTATATTCAGGAGTATTCTGTACACCATTTGTGGAAGTGTAAATTGTGGTGACTTATTAGCTGATATCACTGCTCTACAGCCAAAATGCTTCTGAAATAAATGTAGTCAAACTTTACTAATTCTGGGTCACTGAGAACAAAAATGATGCTTAAAATTGTTGATTGGCTCTAGTTTTCAAGACATGCTATTGGGTCAGTATATACGACCCTTGACTTGGGAATGGCGGAGGATAAGTGAGTTATAAAGGGAAGGGATCTCAATTTAAACCAGAAATGATTAAAATACATCTTTGACTGGATCTATGAATAAATCTATGACTGGGTTTGGACAGTACTTGCTTTTTAGGCAAAACAATGAATGATGCAATCTGAAGCTGGTATTGCGTCATCCATGATATGAATTGCATCATGTTATTCCTAGAAGTCATGGATGATGCAATCATAACGAAGCTTACATCACTCTGCTGAACAAATTGCCCTATATCAGCTCTAGAAATCATACAGTGTCGTGCTCTCTTACTTGTCAGTGTTTGATTTTGCAAAGGGACACATTTCTGTTTAGCCAAAGTGAGCAGAGATGCCTCGTACTTGTGTGAACAGTGCAGATAACTTCTGCTATGTTTGTGGTGAAGTGACTTTTGCATCACAAAAGCGCAGTATAACCACTATGGTTAAGAAAGCCTATCACCTTTCTTTTGGCTGCAAAATTGGAGCTCAGGACAAGAGGTGGGCCCCACACATATGCTGCAACACTTGTGCAACAAATCTTCACCAGTGGTTGAACAGGAAAAGGAAATCTATGCCTTTTGCAGTGCCAATGATTTGGAGAGAGCCAACAGATCATAGCTGCAATTGTTACTTCTGCATGGTGCCTCCAGTTGGGAAAGGTGTGTCAAAGAAGAAAAAGTGGACTGTGCATTATCCAAACATTCCATCAGCTATACGCCCAGTACCCCACAGAGAAGGACTGCCGGTTCCTGATGCACCAGAATCATTCTCACTTGAGTCAGACGAGGAAGAGGAAGAGGATGAAACTTCTGGTCCTGAACCATCAATGTCACAGGACCCACATTTTCTCCCATCCTCCTCCTCTGAACCGCACCTCATAACACAAGGTGAACTGAATGACCTTGTCAGGGATTTGGAACTACCCAAGAGTAAGGCAGAGCTTTTGGGCTCCAGACTACAGCAGTGGAATCTCCTGGCAGGTGATGTTAGGGTTTCCATGTTCCATGACCGTCAAAAGGATCTTGTCCCATTCTTCTTCATGGAAGGTGATCTTGTAGCCTGCAACAACATCGATGGTGTGATGGCAGCCCTCAACATCGTTCACGATCCAGATGAGTGGAGACTGTTCATTGATTCATCGAAGACGAGTCTTAAAGCTGTTTGACTGCATAATGGCAATGTTTTGCCATCAATTCCAGTTGGTCATGCAGTCCATATGAAGGAAACCTATGACAACATGAAACAACTTTTGAGGTGCATAAACTATGACCAACATCAGTGGCAGCTTTGTGGCGATTTGAAGGTTGTTGCTCTCTTGCTTGGTCTGCAGACTGGATACACAAAGTACTGCTGTTTTCTCTGCGAATGGGATAGTTGTGCAAGAGATTCCCACTACATCAAGAAAGATTGGCCACTCCGACAGTCATTGGAGCCTGGGAGGAAAAGTGTTCAGCATCCACCACTTGTTGAATCAAGGAAGATTTTGTTACCACCCTTACACATCAAGCTGGGTCTGATGAAGAACTTTGTCAAGGCCATTGACAAAACACAAGCAGCTTTCAAGTACCTCCGTGGAAAATGTCCAAAGTTAAGTGAAGCTAAGATAAAGGTGTGACGGTGTACCCCATAAAACTTTATAGGGAGATGCTTATAAATGTATACATGATGTAACTGGACTATGTTTTATGCTACATGTGCCATGTAACATATCTCTGTGAAAGTTATGACCTACTGAATTTATTCCTCCCATTTATATGCATGTATCATTGTTGTAGTTGAAGTTATGAATATTGGTTGTATTTCTTGAGAAAGGAATGTGCAGGTTAAGTGCCCAATCAAGAGGCACTTAACAGACAATAGAACTTTCAGACACCAATCCACATCTGAGCTTTGCCAGGAATGTGGCTGGTCTGAGAAGGAACTGAGTTGTGCATGGACAGGTGACTTGTTCATGTGACCCCCAACTCCATTTGGTAACTGGATGCTACACAGGGAGAGGGAGGGGTGTCCACCCAGAGGAGAAAATCTATTTAAACCCCTAGGAAACCCCTCCATTTTGTCTTCAGCTGGCTAAAGAAAGAAGCTCTCCACCCCCCAAGGACATACCTGAGAGAGACTGAACAATGGACAGAGACAATAGGGGGTGTGAGTGACTGCCGGACCCAGGCTAGAAGCTTTACAGCCTGTGAAAGAAAGAAAGCTGGAGCCGGTGAGGTTTTGATATCTGTGTGAAGTTTGATTAGACATAGACCTGCGTGTTTTATTTTATTTTACTTAGTAATTCAATTTGTTCTGTCTGTCACTACTTGGAATCACCTAAATCCTACTTTCTGTACTTATTAAAATCACTTTTTACTCATTAAGTTTCCTGGTGTACGAGTTGGTACCCGGGGGGGGGGGGGGGGGGGGGGGGAGGGGTGTGCAAACAGTTGTGCAAATCTTTCTATCTTTGAAATAGAAGGCGAACTATTTATGAGTTTGCCCTGTATAAGCTTTATACAGGGTAAAACGGATTTATTAAGGGTTTGAACCTCCTTGGGGGTTGGACACCTGGGTGTCAAACGCAAGAGCGCTTCCAGGAGCCTTACAGTTGTGAGTGGACTTGGTTCGGACCTGGGTCTGTGTTTGCAGCAGATCAGTGGAATCTGGCTCAAAACAGACAGGATTCGGGAGTCCCAAGCTGGAAAAGGCCTGGAAGCAGGGGCAGAAGTAGCCTTGGCACACCAGGTGGCAGCACCAAGCAGGTCTCTGTGACCCCAACCCATCACAAAAGGAAGGTGTCTTTGTTGGTCCTCAGATTTGTGAACTTCTTCGAGATGATGCATTTGACCATGCACTGCGTGGCAAGGAAAAAAAGGCATGGAAAGCCTTCCAGTTAGTGGCAATCAGTTTTCTCGGAAACAACAAGGCAGACAACTACAGGTTGTTGGTGGAAAACCTCCTCAAGGCATGCAAAAGCCTTGGTTGCAACATGTCACTAAAGATACATTTTTTGCACTCTCATCTAGATTTTTTTCCACCGAACTGCGGAGCAGTGAGCGACGAGCACGGCGAGCGATTTCACCAGGACATTGCAACAATGGAGAAACGCTATCAGGGCAAATGGAGCCCATCAATGCTTGCAGACTATTGCTGGACAGTGACAAGAGCTGCTCCATTTAATGAATACAAGAGACAAGCCAAGAAGCGCCGAGTAGACACTGAATAGGACTAAACTATGTACATAATAGTTTTTTGCCTTTTGTTTCATGATAAATGTTATTTATATAATCCCTTTCCTGATTTTTAAAGTGTTACATAAACAGGGCAGGTGAAATAGTATCATGTAAAGCAACCATAAACACATGAAAAGACCTAGGTTTACAATTTATGATTAAAACTCTACTATCTACACAATATACATAGACATAAAATGTAAAAACTTAAATATCTTAGAAACAGTAGCCAATCAGTTGTTTTAATTGTCATATTTGAATTCAGCACATCAAAATACATACTAAATAGCACATTTTATCTCTGAAGCAGACGACTTCTCAAAAATTGTAGACCAGTGTATTTTGTAGGTGGATAGTCTTAAAAAAATCACTGAAACAAGCCGCGCTACTCAAAATCATGATTGACTGCTCCCTGCTGATATTCTGTCTTAGGCTTTGGATAATAGATACTGTGCTGCCACTGAGGATTTTTAAGATAAGAGATGCAAAGGATGGAACCAGACATCAAAGAGCACAGCTGCTCCTTTGAACAACCCCTGTTCCTGTTGTAGGAATTTGTTATCTGGGATGCTACAGTTGATACCATTTTCTCCTTATTCAATCCAGACTAAATGTTAGAGTACCTGGGGACCTAAATATACAAAGGCAGAAAAGGACAGCAATCCTGAAAGGCTAGTATTTTTCTAAGGCTCAGGTACTGGCTTCCAAATCACTCTTATTCACCATTTTGTAAATACTTCACTTTATTGATGGCAGCCTCAGATGATGAAGAACCTGTTACAGAAATGAAGGCTACATACACCAGGAGAAAATGATTAGACATAGGACTTTAACATACTTTAGAGGAGAACGTTGTAGGGATTTCAACTGAAAGATAAAGAAAAACAAATGGAAAATGTTTGAAACCTCATGATCACTACCCAAGTGCAGTTCAAAATGTTAAATAGGCAAGTTTCTGAAATGTCAGTATCCTCTAAAACAGGGTCTTGATTAAAGGCAAGAACTTTGGAAACCCAAATCCATAGCTGGAATTGATTCTGGAAGACTTGAAGATACTGACATAAGTACTGTATTTCAAACACTATAGAAAATCTGACATCTATTTTGATTAAACATCATATAAAACTGACCCAATATTAATAGATAAATGTTACAAGATTCTTGAGGGCGGAAGTCGGAGACAGAGTGTGGGCCGGTTGTTACTAACATTGCTTGATGTATAGGAAAAAAAGGGAATTTACAGGCCGAATTCATTCATTGTCATAGATTCCCAGGCCAGATGGGGCCATTGTGATCATCTAGTCTGACCCCCTGTATAACACAGGCCATAGGACATCTCCAGAATAATTCCTAGACATATCTTTTAGTAAAACACCTAATTGTGATTGAAAAATTGCCAGTGATGGAGAATCCACCATGACCCTTGGTAAATTGTTCCTAATGTTAATTACCCTCACTGTTAAAAATATATCCCTTATTTCCAGTTTGAATTAGTCTAGCTTCAGCTTCCAGACACTGGATCATATTATACCTTTCTCTGCTAAATTGAAGAACACATTATCAAATATTTATTCCTAATGTCAGCAGTGTTCCCTCTATTTTTTCCCACCCATGTGTGGAATTAATTTTGTTATGTGCACCAATATGGAGGTGATATGTGACACATCACCTCCATATTGGTACACATAACAAAATTCATGTGGTGGGGTGGGGCTGAGAGATTCAGAGTGTGGGAGGGGGCTCAGGGCTGGGGCAGAGGGTTGGGGTGTGGGGGGGGCTCTAGCTGGGGGTGCGGGCTCTGCGGTGGGGCTGGGGATGAGGGGTTTTGGGTGCAGTGGAGCTCCCTGGGTCTACGGTGGGGAGTGAGGACTCTTCCTCCCCCCTCCCCCCCCCAGATCTCTCTCTCTGCAGCAGTAGCAGCACCTGGGCTGGGAGGGGAGAGGCACCTCTCCCCGCTGTGGCAGGTTCAGGCCAGGCTGGGTCAGGGCCAGGGGACGGGCACTGCAGCAGGCCCGGGTCTTGGGGAGAGGCATCTGTCCCTGCCGCAGCCCTGAGTGCCTGTGCAGTGCTTAATAGGCAGCTTAGAGGGAACTTAGCATGTCAGTACTTACAGGCTGTAATTAAGTCACCCCTTAACCTTCTCTTTGTGAAGCTAAATATATTCAGCTCCTTTAGTCTATCACTATAAGGCAGGTTTTCTAATCCTTTAATCATTCTCATGGCTCTTCTCTGTACCCTCTCCAGTTTATCAACATCCTTCTTGAATAGTGGGCACCAGAACTGGACACAATATTCCAGAATTGGTTGTACTAGTGTCAACTTCAGAAGTAAAATAACCACTCTATTCCTATTTAAGATTCCTCTGTTTATGCATCCAAGACTGGCATTAGCCCTTTGGGCCACAGCATTGCACTAGGAGCTCATGTTCAACTGTTTATCAACCATCACCCCCAAATCTTTTTCAGAGTCACTGCTTCCCAGGATAGAGTCCCCCATGCAGTATGTACAGTCTACAGTCTTTGTCCCTAGATGTAGCCATATTAAAACACATATTGTTTGCTTGCACCCAGCATGCCAAGTGGTCCTGGTAGCTATCTTTTTAATTATTTTCCACTCCCCCAGTTTTTGTTTCATCTGCTAACTTGATGCTCTGCACCTTGAAGTCTTTAAATCATGATTTGAGGACTTCAGTAGCTCAGACATAGGTGAGAGGATTATTCCAGGAGTGGGTGGGTGAGATTCTGTGGCCTGCAATGTGCGGGAGGTCAGACTAGATGATCATAATGGTCCTTTCTGACCTTAAAGTCTATGAGTCTAACTTTATCAGTGATGATATTATATTTTTTTCTAGGTCACTGAAAAATATTAAATAACGCAGGCCAATTTAGAAATAGAGAGATAAGATTCAAAATGTCTAAGGTGTTCATTTTTGTCATATGTGAGCCATACTATATAAACTAGGAGAAAATACATTTGTAATAATAGAATAAGCTGGGACAGGACAGCAAGTTCTTTTTTTGCTGACTCACCCTAATGCAAATATTAGGACCCTACACAGAGGTCAGTGTTTCAGCTGACTCACTCTGACTCAGACTAAGTCCTGTTAGCTCCAGCCATGATTATAAAAGGGCTTGATCAAGGGAAGCCCATGAGCATAGACAGAGAGGTCCTGCAGGGAGAAACTAGAAAAAATATCGAGGCTTGTTTTGTTGTTGCTTTTTAAGTTAATAATAAAATGCAGGAACAGAGAACATTTGTACCAGGACCAGTCAGAATGTGCAAGTGTGTTAGGTGTAGGGTGGGAAAACCACTAACTTGAAGAGGCCTTAAACATGGAGGGATGATTAGTGCACACAGCTTCTCTACATATTATATGATTAACAATTACACATGTATTTCCAGGGGTGTTCTCGCAGGAATGTGAAAACCTCAATTCTTGAAGATGGAAAGAGAGGGAAGATGAGGTAGACCTCTGAACCTGAATGAAACCCCACCCAATTCTCATTTGTTATGAAAGTTTTTTATGATATAGAGGGAGGTGGTGTTTGAGTCTGCTATTATTACAGTCCCTATATTCCTAAGGAGATTGACTTTCAAACTGACAATATGTCATACTCGATGACTTTCCTGTTCCTTAACCTTTTCTGCTCAAAAAAAGATGCTTAACAGCACGATCTTCTCCTGCCAGACAAAGGCTTCTGTTTTCTGGGATATGACTTTGATAGCTTAAATTAATTGATTTTAACCATTTCTTATGCACAGAGTTTGAGTGTGACATTCTCCCAGAATAAACTGAGACCTATCTTTTTGAGGGTTGATTTTACCTAGTACTGTAGTAAGAAGACAGAGGAGCTATCACCAGTTGTTGTTATTTTCCTTTCTTCTCTTCTCTTTTTTTTTTCATTTCTTTCTTTCTCCTCTGTATTAATCTTCTTGCTCTGTTGACCCAAAAACAAATGATCCAGTGTTCTAAATGTACAATTGAGTGTTACATTTGTTTCCAGGCTGCTTGAGACTGCTCAAATATATGCAAACTGTGCTGAATGTTTTATACTTAAGGCTGCAGGTTGACAGGGTAGAGAATTGTGCACTTCATTTTCTGGAATGTAATTGTAATGTTTTAAATAAATACAAGGTTGCTTCATTTTCCTCCTCTCCCTGGCAAATGGAGAATGAAAAAATCAAAATACAAAAGCTGAAACCTTGATTTTTCACATATATTTAGAGTTGGTCAAATTTATACTGTCAGATACGGGAGTTGTGTGCAGGTATAAGTATTGGTTAGCGAATGAGCTCTGTCATCTGAGATGATATTATCCTCTGTGTAAGAAAACTAATAAAAAAGATTGTAAAACATTAAATAAGATGAGACTTTGGTTCTTTCAGAGGGACTATCTCAAATATTCCTCCTATCCTGTAAGCGTAAAGTGCTTGGCTTGCGTAGGTACCACAAAAACACATTTTAATTATCCTTTCCTTTTTTTCATTCATTTTTTCCCCACAGTCACATGACACAATTGGGCACATTTGAAGACCCTCGAATAGAGAGCTGCCAAATCACACCGCCAGCCCCTCGGAAAGTGGAAATGAGGAGGGATCCTGTGCTGGGATTCGGTTTTGTGGCTGGCAGTGAAAAGCCAGTTGTTGTACGCTCAGTAACACCAGGTATGATTTTTCCCCTTGCTTGGCCCCAAAAGCAGGGCTTTGAGACTTACTAACTCCCTGTCTGTGCTGGCTGTATTGCTGGCAGTGAGATGGATGTGCTCAGATTTCCAGCAGGACTGCATTGGCTTTTAAAGTTGTCTGCTAAGAGGCTTGATTTCTTTAGAATTGCTTTTTAAAATTTAATTGAATTTAATAATTTTGAACTTGTATTTACACTGACTGAAGCCCACTGGGACCAAATACCATGGCACATGCGAGTACTATTAATGCATTCCAGCAACCAAGTGAATCATGAATGCTAGATAGCATTCTGAGGGTATGTCTACACTACTATTAAATCCTGGCTCAGGATGCAGAGCTGTATAATTGCGGTGTAGACGTTCGGGCTCAGGCTGGAGCTCGGGCTCTAGGATCCTATGAGGTGAGAATGTGCCAGAGCTCGGGCTGCAGCACAGTTAAACAGCCCTGCTAGTCTGAGCCCCATTAGCCTGAGCCCTGTGAGCCTGAGTCAGCTGGCACAGGTCACCCATGGGTGTCTAACTGCAGTGTAGACATACCCTAAATTCTGATATGCTGACATGCCTCTATAATGATGGAATGTCAGATTGGAGGGAGGTCTCAAGTGGGGTTCCACGGGGATCTGTTCTGGGTCTGGTGTTGTTTAATATCTTTATTAATTATCTAGATGTAGGTATAGAGAGCATAATGATCAAGTTTGCAGATGACACAAAACTAGGGGATGGTTGCCAATACTTTGGAAAATACAGCTAAAATTCAAAGGGATCTTGATAAATTGGAGAACTCGGCTTTAGACAACAAAATGAAATTCAACAAAGACAAATGGCAGGTCCTACACTTAGGGAAGAAAAACCAAACGCACCAATACAGAATGGGGGATAACTGGCTTGGCAGCAGCACGGCTGAGAAGGATCTGGGAGTTGTCGTGGATCACGCCCTCAACATGAGTCAGCAATGTGATGCTGTTGCAAAAAAAGCAAATGTGATTTTGAGTTGTATTAACAGAGGTATAGCATGTAAGTCATGGGAGGTAACAGTACTGCCCTACTCAGCACTGGTTAGGCCTCAGCTGGAGTACTGTGTCCAATTTTGGTCACCAAAGGATATAGAGCAGTATTTTTCAAACTTTGGGTCGCGACCCAGTACTGGGTCGTGGCACATCAGGCACAGGGTCACTGTGGTCAGCAGTGCCGACCGGGACGTTAAAAGTCTCGTTGGCAGTGCTAACCAGCTAAGGCAGGCTAGTGCCTACTTGTTTTGACACTGCGCTGTGCCCCGGAAGCGGCCAGCAAGCGGGTCCAGCTTCTAGGCAGGGGGGCCACAGGCCCCCGCGCGCTGCCCCGCCTCGAGCACCGGCTCCGCACTCCCATTGGCCGGGAACGGGCCAATGGGAATTGGGGGAGGCAGTGCCTGCAGGCAAGAGTCACGTGAATTTGCTTGCGGGCATCTCCCTAGGAGCCAGACCTGATGCTTGCTGCTTCTGGGGTGCAGCGTGGTCCATGGTGCCAGGACAGGCAGGAAACCTGCCTCTGCACCCCAGCTGCATCGCTGACTGGCAGCCACTGAAGGTAAGTCCATGCCCCAACCCTGCATGCGTCCCAATCCACTGCCTGAGCCCCCCCAAACCTGGAACTCCTTCCTGCACCCCAAACCCCTCATCCCCAGCTCCCCCCTTAGAGCCTGCACCCCCAGCCCAGAGCCCTGACCCCCTTCTGCATCCCAACTCTCTGCCCCAGCCCAGAGCCCCCTCCCAACACTCCAAACCCCTCATCCCCAGCTCCGTTGGGTCATGGGCATCAACAATTTTCTTCAACTGGGTCCCCAGAAAAAACTTTGAAAACCACTGATGTAGAGAAACTGGAAAGGATCCAGAGGCAAGTGACAAAGATGATCAAAGGGATGGAATGCAAGCCATTTGAGCAAAGGCTGAAGGAACTGAATATGTTTAGCTTGGAAAAGAAGAGATTAAGGGCTGGATATGATAGCAGTCTTCAAATACTTGAAAGACTGCCATAAAAAAGATGAAGAAAAGTTGTTCTCTCTTGCCACAGAGGGCAGAACAAGAGGCAGTGGGTTTAAACAGGACTGGCCTTACCATGAGGCGAACTGAGGCAGCCGCCTTAGGTGCCAGACTGTAGAGGGGCACCACTAGGAGCCAGAGTGTAGAAAATTGTGTCTGCTGCTGGTGCATATGTATTCTCTCTGCTCTAGATGGACAGAGATGGTGGAGTGAAGTGGAGCTGTGCTGGAAGAAGGAGGGCACAAGAGACATAACAGGCAGGCAGGAGAAAAGGTGAGAGGGAATAACAGAAAGCAGCAGGAGCTGCAGGGAGAGAGAGGAGGAGGAGCCTCTTATGTACCTTTCTAGCACCCTGAGAAGCCTGGACTGATTAACACCAGCTTCTCAGGGAGCTTCGTGTTTCCTGCTGCTTCCCTGAACCTACTTGAGGAAAGCAGGCAGTCAACTGAAGTAGTAGGAGCCAGTGAGGCCCTTAAGAGGCTGATATCTTCCCTCACTCAGGCCCTGTTACCGGCCTGCTTATTTATCCCCTTCAACAGAGTGTTGAGAGCCACTCTAGCTGACACAGAACAGCAGTCATGAGTGAAAGAAGAAAACGCCCTTCTGGGGCAGCATTCAGAAAAAGAAAGAAAGCAAAGGAAGCTTTTCTATGTAAGCAGGAAGGAACTCTCCTGTGATACATAGACACAAATGTTCACGGTGAGCCTTCCGGCCCCAGTGAGGATGTGAGTGGTGAGGAGATGCCTGATCTTCCACTTAGTCAGAGTGCAGGTGACCTGGCAGCTTCTGCAGAATCTATATCTCCATCTCAAATGGATGTAACCATGCACATTCCTGAAGAAAAGTGTAGATCAGAGAAGAGCGTGGTGGAGGCTTAAGAAACAGTTACAGCTGAGTTTAGTTCCTTAAGTCTAGATGATCCAGGACTGTGACCCACTTGAGCAGTAGCCTGAGGAACTTCCTTGTACTGCATGGACCACAGCAAGTGAAAAACTTCATGGTTCCCCAAAGACAATTAAAATAGAAGTTTCCATCCAAAACATTACTGGCGTGAAATCCCCAATGGTGACAGAGTGGAGAGACCATGGCTTATGTACTCAAAAACCCAGAATGCTGAAGACTAGTTTTGTTGCAAACTCTTCCAGTCTAATGTTTCAGCTACATTGGGTTCTACAGGAACAAGGGAGTGGAAAAATCTGGCTAGAAACCTGGCATGTCATGAGAAGGAAGCAAATCACCAGAGTGCATTCCATAGATGGAAAGAGCTTGAGATGAGAGTAAGGTTAAAGGCCACCATAGATGATCAGCATCAAGAGACGATTGCATCAGAGTCTCTTTACTGGCCAAATGTTCTGAAAAGGCTCATTGCCATTGTAAGAATGCTTGCTACCCAAAACCTAGCGCACTGCTTGGCATTTCAGATCAGCTGTATGTGCCAAACAATGGAAACTTCCTTAAAATTGTGGAGCTGATGGCTGAGTTTGATGCTGTACTCCAGGAGCATCTAAGAAGAGTCGCCACCCAAGAAATGTACATACACCACAACCTTGGAAAAACAATTCCAAATAAGATCATACAGTTACTGGCAACAAAAGTCAAAGAGAAGATTGTGCAGATCTGAAGTCAGCAGGATATTACTCTGTTATTCTAGACTGCACACCTGACATCAGCTATATGGAACAAATGACTTTAATGGTGCATTTTGTAACAACAACAGAACCTAGTGAAAATGTCCCTGCAATGGTGACTGTCAGAGAGCATTTTCTAGAATTTATTGACATTGATGATACTACAGGAGCTGGTATGACAAATATGTTTCTTAAAAATCTGGAAGATACGAGAATTGCAATAGCTGACATGAGAGGTCAGGGCTGAGATAATGGTGCCAACATGAGAGGAAAAAAAAGAGGAGTGCAGACACGGATCCGAGAGTTAAACCCTTGAGCTTTTTTTGTCCCATGCAGTTCTCATTCATTGAACTTGGTGGTCAGTGATGCAGCATAAGCTTCTAGTGAGGTTGCTGAATTTTTTAATGTAATTCAAAGCATCTATGTATTTTTCAACTCATCGATGGCAAATTTTGAAGCAACATCTCGGAACATCCTCTCTGACACTGAAGCCACTGAGTGCCACATGATGGGAAAGTCAACTGGAGGCGATAAAGCCTATCAAACACCAAATTGGGAAGATAGATGATGCCATAGTTGCCATTATGGAGGATAATGCTATGAGAGGAACTGTTCGTGAGAGAACAGTGGCAGAAGGAAATGGAATCACCAGAAACATACATAACTTCAAATTTCTGTATGGCGTAGTGTTGTGGCGTGACATACTGTTTGAAATAAATGTTGTAAGCAAGAGATTCCAAGGTGTTGACCTTGATATATCTGGAGCAATGGAACAACTGGACAAAGCAAAGTCATACCTACAGTCTTACTGGTCAGATGAGGGATTTCAAAACGTTCTGAAGAATGCACAGAAGTTGGCAGAGAAACTTCACACTGAAGCAATTTTCCCACCCATTCAAGAAGACAAGAGTCACCAAAGAAGAAGACGTTTTGATTACGAGGCACGGAATAATCCCATAAAAGATCCCAAACACCGATTCAAAGTTGAATTCTTCAACCCAGGTGCTAGATTGTGCAATACAGTCAGTTGAGGAATGTTTCGTGCAGCTCAAGGAACACAGCAGTATATTTGGGATGTTGTATGATATTCCAAAATGCCTCACTATACCTGAAGAAGACCTACACGAGCAATGCAGGGTACTAGAGATAGTGTTGACACATGATGACATGCACGATATTGATGCAAGTGATTTAGGTGATGAACTGAAAGCCCTTTCAAGATATATTTCAGCAGGATCAACTCCAAAGGCTGTTCTGGAATATATGTGCACAAAGAAGATGACCACCCTCTTTCCAAATGCTTTTCTTGCTCTGCGCATACTTCTAACACTTCCTGTAACAGTTGCCAGTGGAGAGCGCAGCTTCTCCAAGCTGAAGTTAATGAAAACACACCTACGCTCCACAGTGATACAGAAGAGGCTGGTCGGTCTTGCAACCATCTCAATAGAGCATGAGCTGGCCCAGACTGTGGACCTTCAGGAAACGTTTCAAATCTTTGCAACCAAGAAGGCATGGAAAGCACCACTTTGATTATTCAAATAGATAAAAATGCCAGTGTTTACTATGCAGACAAGAAAAGTTACATTTGATGTTCAAGCGTTTGAAAGTTAAGCGTTACTTAAAATGTTTGAACAAAGCATTTTAAGTTGTTAGTTCTCCTT
Organism: Chelydra serpentina; assembly: GCA_037349315.1. NCBI lineage: Eukaryota > Metazoa > Chordata > Testudines > Chelydridae > Chelydra > Chelydra serpentina. Next base: position 130,534,829 of record JBAIAC010000004.1, read on the forward strand.
TATTGGGGTAGGTAGCAGAGAAGTACCATGAGAGGAGTAGAACAGGAAGAAGGCAGAATTGAGACCTTTGAAAGTTTTGGCCCAAGCGAGGGGGCACAGGGCCATCATTTGAGCTCCCCGCTTCAGGTGCCAAAATGTTGTGGGCCGTCCCTGGGTTCAAACTACAGACAGCAGATTTAAATTAAAACTCAGGAAAAACTTCTTAACCGTAAGTACAGTAGGACAATGGAACAGACTGCCTAGGGAAGTTGTCGAAGCTCCTTCACTGGAAGTTTTCAAAAGGAAGTTGGATAGCCTCCTGTCTTGGATGGTTTAAACCCCAAAAATCCTGTATCTTGGCAGGGGTCTATACTAGATGACCCTTGCAGTCCCTTCTAACCCTACATTTCTATGATTCTGTAAGGCGGCATTTCCCAAACTTTTTTGGCCACAGAACACTTTTTAGCCTGTTACAGAACACTTATAATATTATTTTGTAGTCATTTGGTTTTCAAATAAAAAATTGCGTTATTTATGCTCAAATATATTTTATTTTATAAAACAGCAAAAATACAAATTTAAAATAACTTGAACTAACAATTTCTAACTGGAAAGCGTGTATAAAGTAGTACAAAAATCAAATGTAAAGACCCTTTTTTAAAATTATGATTCTTTCACGGAACACCTATTCACATCTTGCGAAACACCAGTGTTCGGTGGAACACAGTTTGGGGAACGCTGCTGTAAGTGCTTGTACTTTGGAATATTGTTTCTCACTGCACTCATTCCAAACCCATACATTTGTTAGCAGCAAAAGGCCAATATCATAGTAATTACTCTTAGCCATTACTATTGTTTGACTATACTGGTTGACCCACTTCATTTAAAGAGAGAATTTTATTCTATTTTTTTTCTATTCTGTATAGTTTCTTATACCACACTCCTCATATAGTTTCTGAACCTCTTCCAGTAGTGCATTCAGTTATGTGACTAAACTATGTTATGTATGATTCTTTCTTCTCTCATCTACCTATCAGGGTGAGAACTGAGTGTGCAGTGTAGGGTTTTATTTACGTAGGGATTTTGTTGTTGCTGGGGTTTGTTTTTTTGTTTTCTTTATGGACACTGCAGAGAAGGCAAGATCAGAGAAATGCCCCTTGCACTTGCGGGGGAAGGTAGAGAGGTTTGTGACAACCATTAGTTCCTGGAGGAGTTTGTTCCACAATCTCAGACTGGCCCCTGAGAAAGCTGTCTCCTATATAGAGGAGTTTTGCCTTTGTGATAGGAAGTTCCATTGTGCCTGAGGAATGGAGTTGTTGATCGTGGTCTTCATCCTGAAGCTTTAGGCAAACTTGTAGACATGCTGGGCCCAGGCCATTGATTGCCTTGAAGACAAGGACAAAGACCTTGAACTTTCAATATTCTTTTGGAAGCCAGTGTAGAGAGCAGAGGACAAGCAAAACTTCCTGTAGAACATCTAAATGTGATTTGCCCAGGTGTGTGTGCAAAATGGTGTTTGTACTGCTTGCAAATAAAGCAAATTATGCAGTTAGGATCTGGCCGCCCCCTGAAGTCTTGATTAATCTCAGACCGTTCTTTTTTTCCTGAAATAGCTTTACTTAGTGTAACTCTCATATCTAAAGCCCAGTTGGGAAAGCATATTTGTATTCAATCACCAAAGTAAGAGTGGGGACAAATACAGTGGAACCTGTGTGCATTTGTACCCAGTGAAACTCCATTTATAGTGGATTCAAAAGTAAAATAAAACCTCCAAACCAAACAGATAGAAGCACAGCTTCAGCTTGTTGTTTGAATGAATTGTCAGGCTGTAAGAATTTTTTTCTTTTAAGATTTCATCTTCTGTTTTATACCATCGTTACAAAGTTGAAAGACAAGACATTAGCACAAGTATAATCTTTCATTTGAGGTTGTGACACTGTGCTCCTTTTCTGTGAGCTTGTTATGGGAAGCAAAAAGGTTTTTGTGTGCTTCCAAAGAGGAAAGTTGTTGTTATAGTGGTGCAGGAGCGCCACTATACTTAAGGTTGCATCATGACATCTGTGTAAAAGTTGATCTTCCTAAGTCTTCTAAAATCAACATGCTTAGTCAGATTTTTTGAAACCTGTTATGTCTTAGAAGAGTACCAGATAGGGTTAATGACCAAAATCTGAAGTCATTTGAGACAGATGTTCCCCAAAATATATATATATTTTTTTAAGTTTCTAGGTTTTTGTTTTTGCCCAGAGCTAGAGCTCAAACTATTGATCTAATGCAGGTCAAAATGGTCTCTGTCTGTCAAGTTTTGTCCAAGGGAGTGCATGGCACCCACTAAATCTTTGGGGAACTCAAACTGAGAACAGTATTTATGAACATGCACATTTTTACACTGCTCATACACCAATACAGAAGAATGACTAGAGGGTTTATTTTCCAACATTTTATATGCTTTACATCTAGACTCTTTTAAGTGCTTTAAAATCCAAATGGTTTATCGGATGCTTTGAAATTTGGTGTGCCTCATGAGGGTGTGAGGTAACATTGGTGATCCAAATTTGATGAAAAGGTTTCCTGAGTTACAGTCCTCCCCTCCCTCCCTCCAAAAAAGAATTTCCTTCTGCTGCCTTATACTGTTAAACTGAGAAGTATTAACAAAGGGGTAAATCACAGACCTCTTGATTGCTGTGAACTCACCCTTCAATTAACACAACTAAGGATAATTTAATCACAAGTCCCCACCTAAGACAAAAGAAGTTCTGGACAGGGAGGGTTGCTACCATTTGTGAGTCATGGTTAGCAATTTTATTTTGGGGGCAATGTAATCAAAGTATTAGTGGGGGGGCAGGGAATTAGACATGTGAATGCTTCCTGGGAGGGGAGGAGTATCAAGGGTCGGAGGAGTGTGGGAACTGGGGGAGAGGAGTTTAGGGAACCAGTGATGTTACGGGGGGCAGGAATGGAATGGAGATGGATGGTATGGGAGGTGAGAAATTTTGGGGACTCAGGCGAGGGAGGCATGGCAACCCCTCAGTTCTGCCAGTGCAGCTCCCTTGCACCCTGAGCTCTGCCTGTGCACTTCAATCCCCCCATCACAACCTGCAGCCTCAGCTCTGCCAATGCACCCCAACCCCCATGAACTCCACAGTAGAGCCCTGCACAGGACTGTTTTTAATCCTGCAATACCCACTCCTACACGCTCCCACTATTATGGCAGCAGGTCCTGTGGGACCCATGGGATCCTGGTCCTGCTGCAGGTCTCTACACTAATTCGGCACAGCTCTGACAGTGCACCCTCACCTGCCTGAACCCCAGCTCCACAGCTCTGACAGTGCACCCTAACCTGCCTGAACCCCAACTCCACAGCTCTGACAGTGCACCCCAACCTGCATATGATGCATCTTGGGGGCACCCAGGGCTATGAGTTTGTTGCCACCTGCCTCCAGCACAAGGGAGTCTTGCCTATGTTAGCTCACAAACACAACCAGTCTGTCAGTGACTCCAGCACTCTCCTCTGTCTTTGCCCTGCATGTTGACAATAGATGGCTCCAAGTCCCTTCAAAGTGTCCCCTTGTGTTTTCCAGCCACTAATCACTGGATACCCAAAGAAATCCCAGATCCTCCCACTTCCCAAAGGAACAGTGTACCCCAGTTTACCAGCTTTACCTTACACCAGTGATTCTCAACTTTTCCAGACTACTGTACCCCTTTCGGTGTCTGATTTGTCTTGCGTACCCCCAAGTTTCACCTCACTTAAAAACTACTTGCTTACAAAATCATACATAAAAATACAAAAGTGCCACAGCAAAATGTTACTGAAAAATGGCTTACATTCTCATTTTTACCATATAATTATAAATCGATTGGAATATAAATATTGTACTTGCATTTCAGTGCATAGTATATAGAGCACTATAAACAAGTGTCTGTAGGAAATTTTAGTTTGTACTGACTTCGCTTTTGATGTAGCCAGTTGTAAAACTAGACAAATATCTAGATGAGGTGATGTACCCAGTGGAAGACCTCTACCTTGCATCCCAGGTTGAGAACCACTGCCTTAGACCACCGCTTCTGCATTACACACAGCACTCAAATTCATTTATAGCAGATGATGATGTCCTCCTTGCTTCTATTAATTCCTAACAGGAGCATATCTTTTCCTGGTCAAAAACCTAGGAAATTCAGTGGCAAATAATTATGTTAATACAAAGTTAAGGTTGCTTGGTGACATGTCATCTCCTTGCAGAATGTTGAGTTGAGCAAAACTCAATCTTCTGAAAACCAGGAAATGCGCAGTTTCGGTTGCCCATGCAACTGTAACCCTACCCTCTTCCAGCAGTGCCACAATATGCCCTAGTAACACACATACCTTTGCTCTGCCAACCCCACAGTTGCTGAAAATGTATAGGCTCTTCACCTCTTTTGACAACCCATTCACGCTCACCCACAGGATTGCATTTAACACTATTAGAGAACAAAAAGCAATTTCCTGGTGGTCAGAAGTTTGAGTTTTGCTCATCTCAACTTTCTGCAAGGGGACGATGTACCACCAAGCAATCTTAACCTTACATTTCAGTAGAGTTGGAAACCAAAGCTCTCGGCCAAAGCTTTCATATCCGAGGGCCTAATGTTAGAGTCCTGTTGTAATTCCATAGAGGCACCTAAATAAAAGTGGCCTGATTTTCAATGGTGCTCATCACCTGCAGCTCTCATTGACTTGTCTGGGAAAATCAGGCCCTGCTTATTTAAGTGCCTACATATAATTTTAGAAGCCTAACATCAGGCACTGTGGTATGTACATTTAGGTTGTTAGCTTTCTGATGAGGGTGTATTATCAGCAAAGTGCTTCAGACCTCCAAGCCGAACCATATCTAATACCTGCACAATAGAGGAAGCTGTCCATGTGTTTATAATGGTCTACTAACCTGTGCTAATTTCTCACTTGTCTCCAGGCGGCCCCTCTGAAGGAAAACTTATACCAGGAGATCAGATCATAATGATTAATGATGAGCCAGTCAGCACTGCTCCAAGGGAGAGAGTCATCGACCTTGTCAGGTAGTTGATGCCTTCGTCCTGCCAAATAAACCATGAGCCCAGTGGCTTACTGCCAGTACATTCACTGGATAATGTGGCATTCTTGCCTTCTAGAGCAGAGAAAGTGGGAAATAATGTTACTGAGCTTATAGCAAATGTTGGTTGAATTGCGTATTACTGACAGGATATTTCCTTACATATATACTGCTGCAGTGTAAATAAATGTGAAAAAATATATTAAAGCACCTCCAAAAGAGTTGGTGGATGAAGGACAGGTTTCCTTGATGATTAAGGGTTGTATCATATGCAGGGCTCGAAAAACCCACTCTTCTGGTTGCTTGGGTAAGGGAAATGTTGGAACAGGTTGGCGAGTTGACTGGGACAGGGTACAGGGAATCTGGCATTTGGGACTTCTTCCCTGAGGGATGGGTTGTGGGGACAATCCTTAGAGCAGAGTAGGCCAGGTGGTTGCTGCTTTATACTGCTTTTTCAGGACAGTAGTGGAGTGGGACTAAAGAGGGAACAGAGTAGCCTAGGATATGGGGCTCTCTTATCTTCGGGGTTGGGGTAGGCAGGAAGAGGTGAGCCTGTGAGTGGACAGGTGCATATATGTGTGGGTGGGGGCTTTTGGGTAGTGCATGCTTGAGTGAATGGCATGTGAATTTGTGCGAGTAGGTGTGTGTTGGGTGGGCGAGTGTGAGGAATGTGGGGGATAAATTATAAAAAGTACAAGACAGAGGGAGAAGGAGGGAAAGAAGTTAGAGAACAGAAGACATGGTAGGAAAAGAAAAATGAAGTTTATTATGGGGTGGAGGAAGAGAGAAGGAAAAGAGGGAACAACACAGAAAGATGCAACATGATGTATAATGGGTGGAGGGGAAGTGGAGTGAAGCGCCATAGAGATAAAAGAAAGCATAACAAAACTCAGGAGCTGGAGTTAGTTACAGTATATTTTAACAAGTTTATTAAATAGAAAGTTGATTGGCAATAAATATAGTATACAGTTGTTTTAAACTTCAGAGGCATGACTCTCAGAGGGCAGTGTGTTATATGTATTTTTTTCACTTGGACTAGTACGCTTTTATCTTGGGCTAGCTGGTGTCCGGGGAAATTTCAGGATCTGATTGTATACATTTTTTTGGCTTATAGGTTAAATGGAGCGTCCTTCTCTCCAAATCTGGTAATCACCAATGTTGAAAGTAAATTGTCTGTGACACTTTTCTAAAAGAGTCAGTTCTGAATTTCAATTTATGAACTTCTACATCTGTGATTCTATAGGATGATGCAGATCACAATACATAGGATGAAGCGCATGAGAATTGGGGGCAAAGTATTCTCAGTCAAGGGGATCTGGCTGTGGAATAAAACTTCTATAGGAGACTGGGTGACTCAAAAGTCATCATTAGGAAATGCTGCATACCTTCCTTTTTCAAAAATTATTTTCTACCATAGCAAGAAAGATACCCACAACAGTGACACCACAACCCTGACAAATAAAAGAAAATAAGAAACTGTAACAAACAACTCAACCAACAAATAAAAACAAAGTTCCTAAAGCAGAGATTTACCACAAAAAGTGTTAAAATCTCAATGGGGTCCATTTAGGAACTTTGCTATTGCTATTGATTTTATGTGGAGGCACTCAGATATTACAGTGATGGGTGGGAGTATGAAACAGATAGATAGTATTTAATTGGTCATTGAAACTTCTTTGGGATGCCTGTATGCTACATAAAACTATCATGTTGTAGTTTATATTCTTTTCCTGATTGTTTGAGATGTATAAAACGTAAGCTCCATTATCAACAGTGGGATACAGCCCCATCTCCCTCCCCTGGTGTCAGTAATTTACAGTAATAGGAAAAATAGACTGTCTAATTAGGATTGAGGCAAATTGGTTCTAAATATGAGGGAGGTCCCTCTGTGAAGGGGAGTTGAGAAGCTCATCCATGTTGAATCTGAAAGTAGTACTCTCTGATCATATTGACTCCTTAGGTAGTGTCTTGGCTATGATACTGTAAACCAGGCCTGCACAACTCGTAAAGCGTCGGGGGCCATATTACTCCAAAGAAAACAGCTGAGGGCCGAAACCTCCCGGCCCCGCGGAAACAACCCCTCCTTCCCCAGTGCTGGGGTGTGGAAGCCTGTAGAGGGGGAAAGCAACAGCACGCATAGGGTGACCAGATCACAACAATAAAATAGCCCCCCCCCCCCTCTCGCCGCTGGCTCACCTGCGGGCCTGCCACTGCCCGCCCACTCAGCTCGTCATCCCGCCACCCCGCCCGGCTCGCCTACTCAACCCCTGCCGCCCGCTCACCTCTTCAGCCCCCCCGCCACCGCCAGCTCCCCCCGCCGCCAGCTCACCGGCTCCCCCCACCACCAGCTCCCCTGCCTGCCCACTGCTGGCCTCTTACCTTCTGCCGCTGCCCCCGCCCCCTGCCGCTGGCTCACCCTCACTCCCCAGCCTGCCACTGGCCTCTTCACCAGCCCGCCCACCCGCCGGCCGTTGGCTTGCCCCACCCCGCCGCTTGCCTACTCACCTCCCCCCGTAGGCCGCACAGTGAGCCCACGCAGGCCGCATGCGGCCCCCGGGCCGCATGTTGTGCAGGCCTGCTGTAAACAATCCTTTAAGTATTGTTGAATTCCATCTTTTCATGGTGCTTTCCTTGTAGTTGAATTGTGTCACTGCTCTTTACATGTGCCTGCCTCTGGGACTTTGTCAGAAGTTGCCTTTTCTTTGATGAGTTTCACAAAGGGCTGTATTAGCAGTATGTACATCATTCCACTTAAAGAGCTTATCATCATTTCAGCAGGGACATCTGGAATGATTAAACAAGGCATGCAGTCACCACATCATGGCAGAAGCAGTTCACTGCGCCAGTACAGTAATGCATCCCTTCTATATCGTATCTAACCCAAGGTCATTCTTGGGTCAGACACATTCCTATCTTTGAAAGCGATGCTTTGTCTCAGTTTGCAGCGCAGACAGAGGAAATTTTGAAATCTTGCTTTCTGACTGGTAGGCATATGTCTGCAGTCAGTGATGGGTAAGCTCTCTTCCCAGAGAAGGATATATATAAAAAAGATATAACTGCATAATATTGCGAGGGTAGGGGAATGAGGGGAGGGGGAATGCATGACATCATTGTATACTGCAGATCAGGTATAAGAACTGCTTAGCATTAGCTCTGTGAAAGTTGCTTCCATCCAGCCCTGCCAGGAAGCTTACTGCAAAACCAAGAAAGGATTTGCTTTTATAGTTGTAGAGAATGGAAGAAAAAAATCAGTCTCATTTGAAAATATAGCCGTCTTGTGCCAAATATAGAATAAAGCTTTAAAAGTGCTTTAACACAACGATAAAATGTCTTAAACTGAAATATGGCCAGGACTCAACATTTCAAACAAAAGCATATAAAAATTAGAGTTCTTGAGCCAAGTCTTGAATATTATATCAGAGTATAGATTCAGAGTTTAATTTCTAATTGCATACTAATCAAATTCAAGTAAATGTAATGGGGAAATTTCTGTGTGAGAACAGTATTGTTATTGAAGGGAACATCAAAGTGGGTATATTTATTAAATGTAACTTTAAATTCAAAGAAAGAAAAGATTTATACTTCAGAAGCCGCACCAAAAAATGGTATCTGAATTGTGATGAAATTATATAGTTGCCTTTTCCCATTCTGTCATTAGAGAAGACCACTTTCCCAACCAGTAAATTTACGGCATTTGTTTCCTCAAAATTGCCAAAGGCTACCGTTTTACTTCAATTGCTTTCCTTTGGAGTGGGTGCTATTAGTGCCAAAGCTCCTCGTTAACTTTTTCCTTCCTATGTGATGCAAAATGCGTAGAAAATTATTGTGATATACGGTGCACCAGCTTTAGTAAATGATGGCGGAGATACACTTAGTACTATGAAAGTTTGCACTGTTGTATCACTTTATCGCTTCATGAAATGTTAATATTTTATTACATGACTTGGGGGTCATTTTAGAACTGGTTACATTAAAACAGGCCTGTTGTAAAGATGTTAACCTTCCCATAAACTGCCTAACTGCATTGAAGCAACATCTGAGTAGTTAAGAGGTTTCTCATCAGAGACACAGTAAAGGATTATTTTTTTTGTTTATTTGTTTTTAAGTAGTCGGTAAATTGAGGAATACTATTGGTAGGCTGTGAGGTCTAGAGAGTAGCAAGGATATACATTATATAATAATGAACTGTGTCTGTAGTTTATTCTCATCCATCTCATTTTCTTTGATTCCTGCTTTACTAGTAACATTTAATTAAAGTTCATGTCATCACTGAAACCCACAGTTGCAGAGATATTGGTAGTGCATGGTTTGCAATTGTAACATGTAAGCTCTCATTATTTCTGGTAATGTTCAATAGCTTTGGGGCTGTATTCTACTCTGTTGAGCAATTTCAAGGAAGATACACAGCAGTCGTGTTTATAATATTTCCTAAAAAAGGCAGGTCACATTTTCATGAATAACTCGTGGTTGCATTTTAAAAGGGGTCTCTTCAGGAGCAAAGTAGGGAAAATTGGGAAAAGGAGATGACTTGAAAACAAGTTCATTGGTAAATGTATCGTTAATATCTAGGCAAGGAGTAGGCAAACTGAATACCAAATAGATAAGATCTATTTAAAGAACAGACTGTGCAACATTGTAGCAGCAGCTGCTGATCTTGTTTTTATTATACAGCTGATACAAATGCTGTGACTCTTAAATTCATCACAGAATAATTAGCTATCTCCCATACTGGGGAATAGCTTTAATGTCAACGCAGATTTTTGTGTGTTTAAAGGAGATGAACTATGCCAACCTAAACATGTTATATGGTATAGAAATTAATTGTTGACTAAATGCTTGAAGTCCTTGCTTGGAGCTTCTGTAGTATTACATTTCTCAGCAACATTTCTTATTTTTATTAATTAATTTAAAACTTGCATCAGCACAGATAAACAAGTCAATATAGCCACGTCAGTTTTATCACGGTTAGGTAAATATTTTTTAATAAGTCATTTGTCTCCTAATGTAATGTGTATGTATGTAAGGGGTGTGTGTGTGTGTATTATGTGTGTATGTAATGTAAGTATTTTGACAATGTTAATACTTCGGAAGTATGTGTGTTTTATATGCATGTACATATATTTTATATACACATATACTCACTCTAAGATTGGCAAATTAAACTATTTTTACTTAGCTATATGTTTTAATGACATTTACAATGTCTGTGACCCAAAGCACCCCTGTAGTCACACCCTGCGCACTCCTGCAATAATATTTGTTCAAAATATGTCTTCTGAGGTATCATTTGAAAACTAATAACACAGTGGAATATATGTAACAACAATTTCATTGTGCAATATATGTAACAACATTATGTGTACAGATATAAACTCTCTCTCTAATGTTACTAGGACATGTTTAAGACCAGACAGCCTAACATAGGTAAAGGTGATAAACAGGTTTGCCCTAGACAAAGCAATGAGTTATTACTTCAGTTACATATTAGCAGTAAACAAAGCCATCAAGCTAAACTAGCTGGGTTTATACTGAAACTGAACTCCAGAGACAGAGGATTAACATGTCTCATGCATCCCAGACAGACACAAGAGACTGAATCGCCAGGAGGCTTTCCTGACTTTTAGGACAAAGACAATTCCTTTGGGAATATAAGGGACAGAGAGAGACTCTATCTTGATTCTTTACCTTAAAGAGACAGAAACCAAGCAACTTGTTCTCTGTGATGGGTCCTGGCCACGTTGGCCAGTGAAAAGCTGGAAAGAAGACTGTGAATGAGGAAAAAAACATCTGGAAGAAAGATGGTATCCTGCTAGATGAAGTTTTAAACTTTTAGATGTGTGTTTTCACTTTTATTTGCTTAAACGATGAGGAGTCCTTGTGGCACCTTAGAGACTAACAAATGTATTTGGGCATAAGCTTTAGTGGGCTAGAACCCACTTGATCAGATGCCATGGAGTGGAACATACAGTAGGCAGGTATAAATATACAGCACATGAAAACATGGGAGTTGCCTTACCACCATGTGGGGCGGGGGGGGGGGGCGTGTCAGTGCTAACGAGGCCAATTCAATCAGGGTGGATGTGGCCCATTCCCAAGAATGATAAGAAGGGGTGAGTATCAACTGAGGGAAAATTACTTTTTGTAGTGACCCAGCCACTCCCAGTCTTTATTGATGGTGTCAAATTTGCAAATTAATTCCAATTCTGCAGTTTCTCGTTGAAGTCTGTTTTTGAAGTTTTTGTTGTTGTTGAAGAGTGGCCACTTTAAAGTCTGTTATTGAGTGTCCAGGGCTGTTTCTACCTTTATTTTTTTTACTTGGTATCATTTAATCCATGCTCTTTATAAACTTGTTTTGTTTTCATTATAAATCATCAGTGCTGGGTAAATTCTGTTAAGTGTGTGCTTCTAGTAAGCTGACAGGTTGAAGAGGCAGAGACCCTACTACTTTTTCTGTGAGGGTCTTGTGAGAGGGACTGGTCCCTACAGTAGGACAATTTAGGGGGCTAATTCGGGGCTGGAAGGGTTTTAAGGTTAGCCTGTGTGGGGTAACCTGGTTGTGCAAAGCTTGTCAACTGGTCTTGTCAACTGCTAGCAAGCTGTTGGGATCAGAGCTCTGAACCAAAGCTACACACCCAGAATTACTAAGCAGACCTTAACGCCTTACTGGCCTGGGTGAACCCAAAATGTCACAGTGACACACAAACATTTTCACCCAGTGTAACAAACTCCACCTCTGCTGATTAAAAATAAAGTTTGGCTGTTAAAGGATTTGATAACAGGACTCTTTACTTTAATAGCACTGTAAAAATTATCTCCTTTTTATTGACGTAGGCCTCCAGTTCTTTCCATAAATAGTCTGTTTTTTTCTATTGCAAAACTTGCTCATAGATCATTGTTTGTTTCGAGTTTCAGTTGTGTTTTCCTGGGGTTATTTTTCTTGGTATTTGGTTGTTTTATTAGAGGAAAACGTATTATTTTCACGTTAGAAAAAGATGGGGTCTCTCTGAGACTAATTTACTGCTGTAATAACAGTATTTCAGTTTTTGCAGTATTCCATGAAAAGACTAATTGCAAATTGGAACTGAGGGTAGTTCAATCCATTATGTGATGTCAGCCCTATTTCATATTAAGAGAAGTGACTGAAAACCACTTCTGAAGTAACCATTGCGTTGGCAAATTAGCATATCCTGCAGCATAAAGATCTGGAAGGTTCTTTCCCTGTAATTTTACAATTTCTTTTTCTCTCTAATTTTACAATTAAAGAAGTTGCATATTGCATTTTAATCGCTACCAGAGGATTTAAATACAGGATACATCTTCTTTATCCATCTACCCATCATGGCTGAACATGCATTCTGCTGTGGAGTTTCACTTGATAGACTGCATGTACTCGCTTGATGGATATGGATATCACTCTATCGTGGTAGGTAAAAAGAGATTCTTTCTTCAACAACAACAACATAGCAAAATAAATTAAATCAAATATAGTCAAGTACTACCATATATTTCTCCAAGATATTACATATCAACCAAGACATTTGAAATCTACTTTTTCCAGTAGATCACATGTATGTTAAGTCAGTATTTCAGTAAACTAGTGCTTGTGGATTATTACTCTAGCCTAGTGTTTGTAAGTATACGCGTGCTATGTATATGTGTCTGTGTGATGGTATTGTACTTACAGCTCAGTGAACACTACATGTTTTGTTTCGGTGTTTGATGTGAACCATCATTGTTCTGAGCCTTTGAGTTTTAGTATTGAACGTGTTAGAGAGAACTCACAAACAGAAGGGGTGAGACCCATTGAAGTCAGTGGGTGTTTTGCCATTGACTTCAAGGGGACAAAGATTTTTACCTAATGGGCGCCTCGAGTCAAGTTGACTGAGAATAGAACTGGGAGTCAGGACACTGGGGTTGAATTCCTGACTGGCTCTGTGAAATTAGAGACGTCACATAAGCCTCTTGATCACGTCAGCCTCAGTCAGTCATCTGTAAAATGGGTTTAAAAATGGTTACCCACCTTGTTACAGCTCCTTAAGAGCTAAAGATGGGGAAATAATCTAAAGTATTATTTGTTATTATTAAAAACTAAGATCAACCATGGAAGTTCTTTTTTTAAAGCAGTTATGTCTGAAAAGAAATGCACACACATTTACACCTACCTTTAAAGAGCAGTAAGCTGACCTACCCTATAAAGATTTGGGCACAAGCAGTGAACAAAGTGAAATGCAATAATCAAAATGTTCAGAACATGATCCCTTTATTCCTTTATTTTTATAAGTTCTCATTCAAATTTATCAAACTGGATATTTTGTAAAACCAGCAAATTGTCAGTAACTAACTCTGACCTTTTCAAAATTCCTGGGTTTGATGTGTCATCCAAATGAAGTATTATGCCTCAGGTTACATTATCATGCCATGTTACCCTTTGGAAAGAAGCATTATCGCTGCTAAATTTCAGGTCAGTTATTCAGTAACAAATTGCTATATGGTTAGTGAATACTATAGTTAGGACAAGGAGATGTGAAATGGCTGTGCTAATAGCAAAGACATTGTGCAAAATGACTTTTTTGGATGCAACCAACAAGGATAGCTTTTATTTTTCCGGTCTGATGAAAGCTGACTTACCACTTACCTGAAACTTAGACAAAATTAAATCTTACTGGAAATATGTAAAAATAATAAAATGCAGAAAACTAAGATGAAGATGCTTTAGAATCAATGTGACAAAAGCTGAAAGTCTAATTTGTATTGTCTTTCTCTCTCCTTGTTGTGCTTTGATAATATAATCTACATTGTTATACCAATAAAATAAAAACCAGCAGGATCTTATTAAGAGGGATAAGGCAGAAATGCCACATTTATTGTAAATATAATAATAAAGCAAAAGATAAAAGTAAACAATTCATGCAATCATTAATTCAAGTTCTATATAGATGTTATAGTTACCAGCCTAGAAGTTGCTCATGCCAAGTTACTGGCCAGGTAGCTTGGGCATGAGGATGGAGCCGAGTCTGTGTCAGATGCACCTGATGCTCCTGGAGGTTGGCAGCAGAACTGGAGACTCAAAGTCCTTAGTGTGTGGAAGCCATTCTTATAGGAATTATTTCCTATGTTAGTCTATGGAAAGTGCTTCATCATGCTGTTGCTGAATCAATCAGCAGATGGCACATTCCTGGTGGCATTCCTGGTGGCTCCACGCTGTCCAAAGTTTGTTTCTCTCATCCTTTCAGGTGGTGGGGTGGATCCCAGTTTTACCCTCCGGGGGTTGTATCGGTCCACCCAAAACCTTTCTTCGGCCGATCGATACTCCCTTTCTAGGCTGGCACCTCCCTAGCCATTCATGTATATCATGCATTCCTCAACATACATTCTATATCTTAATTTCTGTCTCCACCACTTTCGGGGTGTGTGCTAATTCATTTGAGATTCCTGGCCCTCTAATCACAGCGTGTGGGGAGTCTGTTCCCAGGAGCCCTTGCTTGTTACAATGAAGTGGAAGTCACTTAACACCTTATAGCATTTGTTTACATTGTATCAATTACAGAGTAAACTGCCTGAAGTACAGAGTCAATTAACTTGTTTGTAAGTTTTACATAGTAAAAGTATCTTTCAAAAGACAGATGCAATCAATGTTAATACATACAGAAAATTATAAGTTTTAACAGGAGACCCAAGATATCTTTTTACTTGGTGAAGCTGTTGGGTTTTATACAAGTTATGGGGGGTTATTTTCACTTGGAGGAATCAGTCAGTATCTTGTTTAATATCCCTACATAATGGTAGTTAATCATGTTTTGGGGACCCTTCAATATGTACCTGTAAGAGGGCAAGTTACAATGAAGCATCAGAAGATGGTAGAATGTCTGATCTCTCTATTGATCAGGGGACACTGGCAAGTGAATGACAGACACAGGAGGATTGAAGCAAGTGTAGTTTCTGAAACTATTTTTGTTTCCTTTTTAAAAATGAACTAGTTTTCATGTCAATGGTGTATCTTTAAGGGCCACATTTCCAGAAGTGCACACATTTTTCACACACCCATCTTAATTGTACAAATGCATAATGTGTGCATACAAGTCAAGGACTTGCTGCTCACCTGCCTGTGTGTACAACCCAAACTTTCACATGTGCATCAGGTACTGCATGAGTACTTTTTGCTCATGCTTATGAATTTTTTGCTTTACAATCAAAATTAAGGACTTCTCAGGCCAATTCTTAGAGCTGGTCCCGAAATTGTTGTCAAAATATTTTCCTGCTTTTCAAAGGACATTTTTTGGGCCAAAATGTTCTGACAAGTTCTACCAATTAACCAGACAGCCAGAACCCGGAGAACTGCCAAAAGGGTTAAGCATATAAGACAGATTTAAAGGTATTTAGGTATTTGATTTCAATAAGAGTTAGATGACTAATTACCTTGTAAAAATTGGACCATAATTGAATTTCAGTAGCCAAAAAGGATGAATTCCCAGTTAAGGCAAATAATAGAAAGGAAAAAGGAGTAGCAAATACAAATCGTCAAAGATAGACTCCTTGTAAGAGAAAAGATTTGCTGAAACCTTCTAAAGGCACTCACCATGGCATCTGCCAGACATTTGAGGTAGAGAGGCCCAGAATCCAACTGTGAAAGTCCTACGTTCAGCCCAAACCTGTCTTTATATTGGGAGTGATGATAGACCTGTTCCAGTTGATAATACATTTCAATAATGGAAAAAAGGGTAAGAGAAACATAATCTGAGCTTGTGCATGTCTTTTTCTCTTCTTAGTCAGTTTCTGAAGTTGATATTCTCTAGTTATTTGACTTTCCACTTGCACTGATATGTTGCAGCCTCCACTGGACTAGTGGAAGCAGCAGCAGCAGCAATAACAGGGAAATGTTTAGTTGAATTTTATTTCATACAGAGTGTCTCCCCTGGGGATTCAGTATTCTTACTTTGTCTTCATATTATACCTTATATAAAATAAGAATTTCAAAAATCAAACCTCAAAGATGAACCCGAACTGCAATAAAAACTGACAGCTTCTCCCCACAGGCAGATTTGCTTTACAGTGTGTAGCTAGTAACAGTATATGATGAAATGTAAACTGTTTGTTAGTTCTTGTATGTCTTTCCACAGGCTGGAGGCTCTAAACTATTTTACCTTCTCTATAACGAAAAATCATTTTAGTCCATTGATTTCACTCTTATTTCCGATAATTCAGTTTAATTAAACCAGAAAGCTCAGTGAAATCCAAGTTTGTACTGATTACAGGTCAAACAATAAAGAACTCAAGAGAGGCAAAGGTCTTGTCACCTCCTACTGCGAGATGTTACCACAGTATGACATCCACTTTTCTTTTAACTTTTCAGCAGGTCTTCTAGTCAGACCTCAGTGCACAAAAAATCTCTTTTTCTGGGGGGGGAAAATGGACCATTGGCTGAACATTCTTGTGTTTTTATACTTTACTTACAGAAATAGGAGCCACGGGGCTAAATCCCTGTAGTGAAATTTTCACTCCATCCATTCTGTTTCTCTTCAATGTTTTTTTTTTCTTCTGTGCATCATTACAATATGTCTGAGCCTCATGGTTTAAAAAAAATGTTTTTCCATAGATATCCTAGCCAACAAAGGACAATATTCTCTGCCTAAAACTTTAAAGAGAATAATAACAACTCTTAGTTTTAGAAGACAGCTCAAAATATTAAAACCACTTGTTCAATCTGTTTTTCTCTCCAGATACTCCTGAATTCTTTAGCTTATGAACAAATCTATGTCCTTTTCTGCTTTTTTCACTGTGTTTTTGACAATGTTGTGTATTTTTAAAATTGGCCTTTTAGACTAAAAATAGTCTCCCTCCCTCCCCCTGCCCATTCCTCTCATTCTCTTTCTCTTAAATTTCTGCTTGTATCAAAAGCCTTTGAATTAAATATTGGGACAAATAAATTAGACGTTTTATTAAGTCATAAGATTATTGAAACTATTTATGAATGTACCATAGCAACCATGATCACATGACATTTTCATTTGAGCGACTGTCCAGCAGACTTGCTGAGGTCAGCAGTAATTCATATAATTGGCACAGAATCAAAGAAGGAAATAAGCCTTATATTGAAACCAGGAAATGGAGGAAAGATAAGCAAGCTCCTTTTAAGTATTATTTTTCTGAGAGAAAAGAGGCAACATATTCTCATGTTTAAGTATCTAGATCATATTCAGTGTATTAGGCATGTTTACAGTATGCTAATATAATTTTCAAGACCTTTTTCTATAGAACAAATACTGTATCATAGATATTGTGTGTGTGTGTGTAAAGATACATACAGAGAGATGGGAACATGATTATGTGGCATGCCATATAAAGGTTTTATCAGCATAATTTTGGTATGCATCCATTGCTTGTAAGTAGCAAAACCCTAAGGTTATGCAGGTTATCCAAAGTGAGAACTAATTAAACCTTTTTTGCCATCTCATGTCATATGTATTGTGTACATGTCATATATGTGTTACAGTAAAAACTATTTTGTAGACTTTTGAATATTTATTGGAACTATTTTTGTATCCCTTTTTCTATAAAGTCAATAATATGCCTTTATTAGCATGAAGCCAATTGACCTCAGAGGGCGTTAGAATGACCTAAAATTGTTATATGTAAAAAATGACAAACTTTGAAATCTATCATCTTGAGCCCTTCCACTGGTAGCAGCACTTGGTTTGTGTCCCATTGGGAAGCTGGGAATTTCCCCTTTGGAAAGAAGCTTAAAAGATAATGTTAAGGGGTGACTTGATCAAAATCTACAAATATCTATGTGGGGAAGAGATGGTTATTTAATCCAATAGAAAAAGGCATAACAAGATCCAATGTTTGGAAGCATTGGGAAACTGGGAATTTCCCTTTTCCAATGAGAGAAAGCTCTTATTTCAAATCCAAGTTAGTCATATATGGAAAATCTGTCTCTGGTCTGGGACTGAATCTAGTCCCTCCTAGGCATTGAGCTGGAATAATTTTGGTAAAAAAAATCCATATATTAGCCGAGGAGGAAGCAATATTTCTCTGGCAAATTACTTTTCAAAAATGGGATTGAAACTGTTTAGGGGATGTGGCTATTAGAATAAATCCTGGGGCATACTGATTAATGGGCAGATGACAGGTGAGGAAATCAAAGGTACATGATAAATTTATCACATTGCTCTGTAGATTTATCAAATGATTATTACCTCCACATGTAGGTAGATAGGTAGATTACATTAGGCTCCTAAATCCATATTAAGTAGCCTGTTTTCAAAGTGCTTAGACCCTCATGAGATACCATAGAATATATCTACCCATGTGACTGCACTTTATGTTCACAAAGAGCTTCCTAATCTATAGTTATAACTTTTGCTTATTAGGTTAAATAGACGAGTGCACAAATAGACAAAATCATAACAAAAATACAAATTAAAGTGTGTTAATGATGTACACAATGGGTTTTTTAAAAACCCAAAATCATTCAGTTACTAATTTTTAATTTTGGTTTAGGATATTGCAATGTTATAGATGCATAAATGTAGGGATTAATTTACCCTTTGAAGTCTGTGGGTATCATGATTAAATATTGTTTTATGATATATGTTGTATTTGTGTAAAAATATTTTTATCCCGGTTAGCTAAATTTCTTAGGTTACAACATAATAGAAAATTAAATTTAATTGAAATTGCAATATTTTACAGGAGAAGATCAATTTCAGTGACATTTTCCCCCGGGGAAATGGAAACAAAGCATCTCTGATGCAGCTACGTCACCTGGGGAGATCATGGGTACGATCAGAGATGTACTATGGCTGAGGAGAAGGGCCTGTAGGGGAGAACGAAGCATGAGGTAGTAAGGCAAATGAAGATGCAGATCAATGTAGAACTGATCTGAAACAACTGTGTTTCAGGTCAACAGACCAAAATATTTCTATATTTTCAAATTGAATTTTTTTAAATCTTTTCCTTATACAAACAGTTTCAATATTTCAACAGTTTGTCTCAATTTGGAACAGAACAAGTGTTGAAATATGAGAGTTTCCTAGGGGACAGAAATTCCATTTTGCAACTGTTCTAGTCATAATCTGCCTTTATTATATAATAGGGAGAAAGAGATTGACTTTGAAGTATCTACATCTTATGTTTATTTAAAGTCCCTCTGGAAGCTAGGCCTAGTGTTGGTGTAGACCTAGGAAAGTCCAGTGGTTAGGGTATACGATAGTGGTTAGAGATCAGTTACCAGTTCCTCCAGACTTCCTGTGTGGTCTTAGGCAAGTCACTTAGTTTCTCAGTGCCTCAGGTTGTCATTATGGTAGATGATAAGCTTAACATGAGTTCCCAAACACGATCCATGGATGCTCAAACCAGGGAATATCAAGTAGGCGTAAGGAGGTGGTATTACTTCTGTAGATGGCATGAGTGAGACCATTACTGGAATACTGCATCCACACCTCATAAAGGATATTGACAGTTGGAAAGGGTTCAGAAAAGAGCTACAAGAATGACTCCAGGTCTGGAAAACATGCTTTATATGAGAGATTTAAGAAGCTTAATCTATTTAGTTTGTCCAGGAGAAGGTTAAGAGGTGACTTGATCCAGTCTACACATGAGGAAGAGATGTCTGTTTAATCTAATAGAAAAAGGCATAACAAGATCCAGTGTTTGGAAGCTGCAACTAGATATATTCAGACTGGAAATAAGGTGCATTTCTTTTAACAGTGAGGGTCAATTAAGCTTTGGAACAACTTGTCAAGGGATGTGATAGATTCACCATCACTTGAAGTCTTTAAATCAAGACTGGATATATTTCTAAAACAGAGCTATAACTCAAACAGAAGTTATGGGCTTGCTGCAGAGATTACTGGGTGGGTTCTTTGCCCTGTGTTATGCAGGAGATCAGACTACATGATCATAATCATAGAAATGTGGGACTGGAAGGGACCTTAATAGGTCATCTAGTCCAGGCCCTGCACTGAGACTGAACTAAGTATTATCTATTGTAGACCATCCCTGACAGGTGTTTGTCTAACCTGTTCTTAAAAACCTCCAGTGATGGAGATTCCCCTAGGTAATTTGTTCCAGTGCTTAACTACCCTACAATCAGGAAGTTTTTCCTAGTGTCTAACCTAAATTTCCCTTGCTGCAATTTAAGCCCATTACTTCTTGTCCTCTCCTCAGTGGTTAAGGAGAACAATTTATCACCCTCTTTATAACAACCTTTTACGTACTTGAAGACTGGTATCCTGTCCCCCTTCAGTCTTCTCTGCTCCATACTAAACAAACCAGTTTTTTCAATCTGTCATCATAGGTTATGTTTTCTAGAACTTTAATCATTTTTGTCGCTCTCCTCTGGACTTTCTTCAGTTTGTCTGCATCTTTCCCAAATTGTGGTGCCCAGAACTGGACACAACTCTAGTTGAGGCCTTGCCAGTGCTGAGTAGACTGGAAGAGGTACTTCTCATGTCTTGTTGACAAAACACCTGCTATTACATCACAGAATGTTCGCTTTTTTGGCAACTGTATTTAATTGTTGATTCAAATTTAGTTTGTGATCCACTATAACTCCCAGATTTTTTCTGCAGAACTCCTTCCTAGCCAGTAATTTCCTATGTGCAATTCATTATTCCATCCTAAGTATAGTACTTTGTATATGTCCTTATGGAATTTCATCCTATTTGTTTCAGACCATTTCTCCAGTTTATCAAGATCATTTTGAATTCTAATCCTATCCTCCAAAGCATTTGCAACCCCTCCCAGCTTGATATGCTTGCTAATTTTGTAAGTGTACTCTCTATGCCGTTATCAAAATCATTTATGAAGATATTGAATAGAACCAGACCCAGGTCAGATTGCTGAGAGACCCCACACAATATGCCCTTTCAGTTTGACTGTGAACCATTGATACGGTTTTCCAACCAGCTGTGCACCCACCTTATAGTAGGTTAGTCTATATAGTAGACTATAGTAGGCTATATTTCTCTAGTTTCTTTACAAGAAGGTCATGTATCAAAAGGTCATGTATCAGTATCAAAAGTCTTACTAAAATTGAGATTTATCACATCAACTGCTTCCCCCTATTCACAAGGCTTGTTACCCTGTCAAAGAAGGATATTAGTTTGGTTTGGAATGATTTGTTCTTGACAAATCAATTTTGACTGTTACTTATCACCTTATTATCTTCTAGGTGCTTACAAATTGATTATTTTTCCAGGTACCAAAGTTAAGCTGACGTCTATAATTCCCTGGGTTTTCCTTTTTCCCTTTTTTATAGATAGGTACTATATTTTCTGTTTCCAGTCCTCTGAGATCTCTCCTGTCCTCCACGAGTTCTCAAAGATAATTACTAATGGCTTCAGCCAGTTTCTTAAATATTCTACGATGTATTTTGTCAGACCCTGCTGACTCGACAACATCTAATTTGTCTAAGTAATTCTTAACTTGTTCTTTCCGTATTTTAGCCTCAGATCCAAGCCCATTTAAACTGATGTTCACTATGTTAGTCATCCAATCACTGCTACTCTTTTTGGTGAAAACTGGAACAAAAATGGCATTAAAGACTTTGGCCATTGCTGCATTTTCTGTTATCATCTTTCCCTCTGTTCTTAAAATCTATTAAAAGCACCTCACAGGGGCATTTTGAGGATAACTATATAAAAAACTGTGAGGTATCCAACTGTGAGGTATCTATGATCCCTGATGAATGCACGGAGGCTGACAATCTGCTGCAAAATCAACTCAAAATCCCACGGTCTTGGGCTATCAGTTTGAAGAGTCATTGTCTGAATGTGCCTCATGCATGCTCCCTTTCACCACGGAGTGACAGGATGTCAGCTCAACAGCTGTGCAACTGTTAGTTACCCAATTGAAGTGGTTGCTACTTCTGATAGGGTCACACAGTATCTAGGAAAAGTTACTGCTTGCATTGTCAACAAGTGTTAATATACCACTTTGAATGGGGAACATACCTTGTAAAGGTGCTACGCTTAAACTCTTCCCCATTACCACCAGTCCACATCCCCTGTTTTCTCAGGGTCTTTATCAGGTACAGAGTTCCTTCTGAAGTTTTGCCATTGGCTGGCTCTGCAGTGCCATGATATTCCATATAAGTCATAATCCCCCTCCATTCAGACTTGTCTAGGCCTTAGTGTTATTCAGAGGCCTACCTGCTTTTGTCTGAACTATCCTCATGAATCAATAGTGCAGTATTTCATCTGGCTAATGTGCCCTTGGCTGGGCAAAAGTAAAACATACTGGACATGGTATTTATATTTTAACAGTATACTGTCCTGAGTACATACCTCTTCCATAAGTTTGCTTGTGGCAGTCTCTTTTTCCCTTTAACTTTCCAAGTATCAAGTTTATTTGGCACTGAAACTTTTTAAAATATGGGTTTGGCAATTTTTAAGTTATGAGTGACAGAAATATTAGAAAATTTTGCTTGTTGGAGAATTATTTTTCTGCTCATTAGATTAGTACATTTTACAGATCTCGGGGTTATTTTGTAATTGTAATCCATTTATTTAGAATGGGGACTGAGCACTCTTGGTTTTTTGATTAAAGAGACAACGACATTTAACTGTGATATATTTGTGCAGTAGTTACTTTACTTTTCTGCCCATTTCTGGTATATGTAGGATACACTCCAAGTGTTTCAAAGAAGCCATAGTTTATTGGGTGAATAGTAGGCTTTAAAAAAATTGTTCCAATATGTTCTTGCATAGCAGTCAGTGTTTCATTGCTCCTTTGGAGTTGTTAAAGTGTTTCAGGTTTAAAAAAATTAAAAATGGGATTTTTAAATTTGTCTAAATACTGTCTCTCTTATGCTAGCTTGCCTATGCTTTCTTGAGAGAGTTTCTTTAATTGATGCTTGTGAAATATTTTCAGTGCTTTAGAAAGTCTTTTACTAACATTGAGAAGAAAAAGTTCTTTACAGGGCTGTTCACTCAGGAATCAAATAAAAAGGACAGAATGACATGCAAATTTCTCACATTAGAGTATAATGTAATTCCACCAGCAAAATGCAAAGCTTACCCATTGTCACTTGTACACTAGTTTGTTATAACACACAGAAGTAGCTGTGGTCACTATACCCTTTTGTATCTAATTTAATGTAACGAGACTCAATAAAATGTCTTGGTATTAACAATATGTAGCACATTACAATTATTAAAACATAATTTGCTAGAAGTGACAATGCTGCCTCCCTATCTCCCCAGTGCCTAATCTACTAAAACGTCTCACTAACAAAACACTCCAGTGAAGAAAACAATAAATACTAATTTGCAATTGACCATTTTTGTAACTTAAACATCATTTAATCGGCTAACAAAATGGCTCAAGAATTTGTAGGTGACTTGATGCCATCTGTACATCTAAGGACAGATCCTCTAAGGAAAAAAAATATATTTTAACATTCTATTTATTGATTTTAAGTGTGTGAACAATTCCTAACCATAAAAATACTAAAATACATATTATTTTATGTGCCATGTTATATACTAGAGCCATGCAATCCTTTGTTGTCTAACAATAAATGCTCCCTTCCCCCAAGGGATTGTAAAAGGAAATGTTTGACAAACATATTTAGAAAGGGACCATAAAAGAGAGCAAAGCCACATGGCTTGTGCACCAACTTTCAGTTTACTTAGGAAAAGTATAGGATAATCGTTCTCCAGCAAAATGGGCCTGATCCAAAGCCAATTGAAGTGAGTGGAACTCATTTAATTGATTTCAATGGAATTTGGATCAGACCTTATCTGAAATGCCTCACAAATGATTTATAACAGCAGTATATCTATCCTGCTGGTTTATAGAACACATGGGGATAAAATAAAACTGTAACACATTTTTAAAGAGATGTTTATTCATATTGATCCTTAAGAGATTCATAATTTTATGATAAAGCATCATCCCAACAGCCAGCCATTCTGATCATTGCCGATCCATTTCCCATCAATATACCTAATCCTAGCAGGCAGGTGTGTGATCTCCTATTATGGGTGCCTACTGGGAGTACCATATACCGACAGATGAAAATGGAAGGTATTACAAGGAAGCTAAACCTATTTTTCCCTGCTATATATACTATATTGATAGTATAAAATACAAAACTAAACAATGTTTGTGTATTCTGGATGTGATATATTCTATGTTTATAAATTAAAATAGATAATAATTTTAAGTAAACAAGACATAGATATAAAAAGGTTTTGTAGAAAGGTGACTTTACCTAAATAGTGTCTTGTAAACACACCCTCGCCATCATTTTTCGCTACTATTTGTCCTGCTTCCACATCAATACCTCCAGTCATTGGTTCTACAGAGTGTATTGTGCACTCAATGGTGGTGCTAATGTGTGTTGCCCAACAGCACTCTTCCGTTTTGGTTTTCAGCAGCAAGAAAGACCCAATGACTATTGATGTAATTATTGAGTGGCAGCAGGGAGTAAGCTCCTTTCCACGCCACCTTCTTCTGTCTCCCAAATCAATTTGCTAAAGCTGCTGTAGGCTGATGGACAGATGCACAAACCAGGAAAGGTGTAAAAAAAAAAAGTATTGCCAGCTCTCGCAGTTCTATCACATCTTACAATATTCATTGTTTTCTTAAAAACCCACCTTCTGGAATCATGTGACTCTGGGTATGTCTACACTGCAATGTAAGCCCAGGGTTGGAACTCAGGTTCAAGCTTAACCCACTTTCTGTCTGCACACAAAGTGCACTAACCCAGGGTCTCAGGACCCATGGGTGGAGAGTCTGAGCCCAAGTTGAGCTGGGACCCAGGGTTAAATCCTTATTACTTTACAGTGTAGATGCAACCCCACTCTCTGGGAGTCTGTTCAAAGTATCCCACAATCCCACAGGTCAACTTTCTTTGTCCTCTGGACAGTCAACTTTGATGGACAGTCAAGTTTTCCATGACAGCACCACAAACAAAAGGCTAGTATGGCCACATTTTGGGAGGGCACTAGGAAGTCTGAGATAGGGGTGGCTACATTCGGGCCCACATAATGCAGTGTAGATCCTGGAGCCCCAGGGTGGGAACCCGGGTTCAACAATTCGTAACCTGGGTTTACAAAAATGAAATGTAGATGCTGAAGCCAGGGTCTTCTCACTCATGTTCTGTTAATCCCGGGTTTACATTGCAGAGGTAACTTCCACAACCCAGTCCTTTCCCCTTAGGGTTTCACTTTTTTAACACAAAGGGATCCAAAAGAAGAGAAAATCAACTCAAAACAGTTCGCAACCACTGCCAGAGGCCTTTTCAGCTTTCAGCAAGGCGGGGAAGCAAGGATACTCCCCTCCCTTTTATGATTCCTCCTTCATCATACTTTTCACTTTCCTTGTACAGCCTCACCCCAGGTCAGCCACACAATAGGATGGGACTCTAGCAACTCCTTACCAGGTAGCAGAGATGATGCATTGGGGGAGGGGGCATGTGGGGTCACATCCCCCGTCCCCCGATTTTCTGCTTGGCTTGTACTGAGCATGCTCAGTAACACTGCTGAAGCTGGCTGCCCTCACTCTACCCCCCTCCCACTATCAGCAGGCATGAGTCATCTTTTCCAGCTAGGTTGTAAGGAATGTCTTCCTACCTCATCACAGCTGCCATCTCCTCTTGTACTATAGGCGAGAGGTCATCACAACAAAAATGTTTTAGAAATCGAATTCACTTTTTACCACTTTTGCTGTTTGTGTTTCACTTTCCTTAAGCTGCTTGGTGTTTCACTTTCCATTCCTTGTATGCTAGAAAAATGCTTTTTGGGTTTTGGGTTTTCAACCCTGCATAGGAAATGTTTCCTTCTTTAAAATGCTTATTCATTACAATGTAGATTAAATAATCCTAACAGAATCTTTGGGCTTTTGACATTGTCCCTTTAAAGGGAATAAATTGTATTGCGCTCTTCGATGGGATTGCCTTCTTCCATAGGATGTCCATCTTGGCTTAAGCATTAAGCCCACCAGACGTTTTTTAGGATCAGAGTTTACCTTTACATTCTGTTATGCTCACTGTCGCGTCGTTTGCGATGGCTGAAGTTCTAATGGAGTTAATGAACTGAGATGAAAAGCAAATGTCAACCAGTGCATCTACAGTACCATATGTAACTGTTGAATGTGTGTTTGATCATAAATATTACTAAATCATGTCCTCGTTACCTGGCAAGGGAATGTAAGAATTTACTTTACTGGATCAGAACCAACATCCGTCTAGTCCAGTGTCCTGTTTCTGACAGTGGCCAGAACCAGCTGCCTCAGAGAAAGGTGCAAGAAACCTCACAGTAGTTATGGAATAACCTGCCCCAGGGAAGGCATCTTCCTACAATCCCCTTTAGCTAGAGGTTGTCTTATACCCTGAAGCATGAATATTTATATCCCTTGTAAAACTCTTGTTTGCCATTTAAAAAAAAACATAACTCTGAATATTCTTGGTATCCAAATAAATATTCAGGCCTCTTTACATGTGCTGTATACTGACATCTCCATAATGAACCTTAGATGTCCTTGCTTTCTTCCCTCCCTCAATCCCTCATGGTCTGTTACACTATCTCCTCCTCACTTGCTGTATATGAAAGTAAAGAGTCTCCTTGCAGAGAGTATTAAGGAGTCTTGTGAGATCTTTCCAGTGCAAATATAGTTGCCCCCTGCTCCAAGATCTGTATTTGGAGACACACCTCTGCATGCAGATCTCCCCACTCTCATGGAGAAGGGAGGACTAGAGTTGGAGGTGATGGTGCTGTGGAGATGGATGAGTCATTTACCTAGTAAATGGCTAGTAGGTAAATGACTCATCCATCTCCACAGCACCATCACCCCCAACTCCACCTGTCCCCTGTTCTAGATCCCATGGAGAGCACTGTGCGAATCTGGGGTCTGCTCTGGAGAAAAGGATGGAGACTGGATGGGCCAGGGAAGAATTGGGGAGATTGAGAGGGGGGTGCACATTGTTCCCTCTCTAGCCCAATGGAGAATCTCCAGAAAAGATACTTGTATTATCTCTTCTGCCCCTCCCCAGTGGAGGTTCAAGGGGCAATTGAAGCCAGTTGAACCACACTACAAGACACTGTTGAGGAGAAGTGGGGAGCAGAGCCATTGCAGAGGTCTCTGGCCTCTTGTGGGTGCCCATGGATGTGTAAGATTTGTGGGGTCGGGGAAGAGAGAGAGCAAACACTGCCACCTAATGGGATGAAATGGAGAACCTTTTCAGTTTTACCTCACCAGTGGCTCCTACGATGGTTTTTCCCATAGGAGGAAATCATGTGGCCTTGGTGTCTTTTCGCAGTGGAACAGCAGAGAGCTCAGGAGAGCCTCTAACACTATTAAACTCTGAGAATCATAGCCAGTCAGCAATATTACTATGGTGATTAAAGCAAAAAGACACTTTCCAGTGGGAACTTTCTATATTCAGTGCACCAGAACCTCTCAGAACAGATAAGTGCTATTAACAACTGCTGCATGCAGAACAGCCTAGAGAAGAGTTAGTCATTCTGTCTCCTAGCATAAGGTGAGGAACCTGAAGAGTCTCAGTTTTTAATGGGCTTTTCAGTGTGCCAATGTAGTTAGTTGAAATGCTGAGCTTCTGGGTTTTTTCCTTTCTGGTGATCTTTGAGACATTGTGAAAGCTTACCTTATGTCCCGTGAGCCTGACCTCCATTCTTCAAAAGAGCTGCAGGGAAGATACAAGCTTTGAAAATTTCATGGCAGGAGAGGAGGAGGGAAGAATCTGGCAGCTGAAAAAAACTCCTTGCCCTTCCTTTTTAATGTAGAATCTTCTCTGCTAACTTTATGAGTCCAGTTCTTCCAGGAAAACTCCCTCCCCTATATCTTTGCTTTTACATAATCATGTGACTGTTGATAATTTACAGAGCAGGAACTCATACTCTGCGACAGACCTTTTAACTTCATTGAAATGAAGGAGAGGTTTCTGGAGTGGCAAAGCAGTGAATATAATAAATATTTCTCTTTAAAAAAAAAAAGAATAATTGTGTGCACAAGATTTTAGAAACAATTCCCAAGGCCTTGATTAGATTTACATACAAGAAGATGTTCAGTCAGGGATTGTTTTCTACTGTTATATTTTTATTAAACCCTCAACCATTGTGCAGTACGTGGCATTGATTCCCATGGGAGTTAGGCACATAAATACCTTTGAGGATCTGGGCTTTTGATCAAAGGATGGAGAGAGAGTTTTAATATCCAATACTGACAGTCTGGCAACTTTGACTAGCCCTAAATTTAATTTTAAAAAAGTTTTTGTTTCTTTGTTTTTAAATAAAATTCTCAATCTAAATAAAGTAGTAGGAGGGGGAGGGTGGAAGCTACTCTGTGACCATGCAATGAAGACTATTATGTCCACCGGGGCACTAGTGATGTCAGATTGACCTCTATGAGATTAAATTTTGACAAGTCTACTTTAAATTCTGTGTTTTGACACTTACCCTTTAAATCAGGAGTTCAGCCTATGTCCTTTGCATGCTAAACCTTCTGGTGCATTCCCTCTGAGTATTGAATTTTAATGCCTGCCCTTGTGTAGCGAGGCGGGCTGGCGCCCCACCACCCCGCAGAGTGAAACACCAGCCCAGTGGCCAGAGTGGGCGGGGCCAGGAGGCTCAGGGCCCGCTCCACCCAGAGACGGGCCGCGACCCGGAAGCAGAATGGCACGACCCGGAAGTAGAAGGGAGCGACCCGGAAGTATAAAGGCGGGCCTGCGGAGCTCACTAGAGACCCAGCCAGCAGGGAGACCAGACGCAGCCGGCTTACCTCGGGACTGGGAAACCCCTGTGGCCCCAGGTACTCGCCTGGACTGGCCGGGCCCGCCGAGTGGCCCCTCTCCAGAGGAGTGGCCGGGCCCGCCGAGTGGCCCCTCTCCAGAGGAGTGGCCGGGCCCGCCGAGCGGCCCCTCTCCAGAGGAGTGGCCAGAACTGCCAAGCGGCTACTTTCCAGAAGAGTTGCCGGACCTGCCGAGTGACCGCGAGTCGGACGAGGAGCCCATGAGGCTAGACCCCGCCGAGGACACCCCCTGGACTCAGGTACCGCCCGAGGGGGAGTTAGGAAGTGGCCCGGGGACAGCCGACCCCAGTCTGGCTGCACCGGGGCCAGAGCCCATGTCAGTGTGTTGCGGCCAGGATCCCCACTGACCCAGCGGCGGATCCTTTGCCGCTGTTAGGGCCCCGGGCCGGGACGCAGTGGAGTGGGTGGGCCTGCGTCCCCCCTGCCACCCCAGGTGTGGGTGGCAGTCTCCCCCTCTCCCAGGTTCCCCAGAACCAGGACCTGGGTTTGCTCAGCCCCTGCTTGAGGGTCTGAGCCCTGAACTATTTGCTGCCCCGCCCTGCCCCAGGGCCAGGGCTTATTGACTTACTGTTTGCTCAGCCCCTGCTTGAGGGTCTGAGCCCTGAACTATTTGCTGCCCCGCCCTGCCCCAGGGCCAGGGCTTATTGACTTACTGTTTGCTCAGCCCCTGCGTAAGGGTCTGAGCCCTGAACTGTTAGCTGCCCCGCCCTGCCCCAGGGCCAGGGCTTATTGACATACTGTTTGCTCAGCCCCTGCGTAAGGGTCTGAGCCCTGAACTGTTAGCTGCCCCGCCCTGCCCCAGGGCCAGGGCTTATTGACTTACTGTTTGCTCAGCCCCTGCGTGAGGGTCTGAGCCCTGAACTATTTGCTGCCCCGCCCTGCCCCAGGGCCAGGGCTTATTGACTTACTGTTGCTCAGCCCCTGCTTGAGGGTCTGAGCTTTGAACTATTTGCTGCCCCGCCCTGCCCCAGGGCTCGGGCTCATTGACTTGCTGTTTGCTCAGCCCCTGCCTGAGGGCCTGAGCTCTCGGCTGTTTGTTACCCGCCCTGACCAGGGCCAGGGCTTAGCCGCTACCGCACCGGACCCGACCCGAGGAGTTCGGGTCTGAGACCGCCGATTCCCCAAGATACTCGACCGAGCACAGCGAGGCGGGCTGGCGCCCCACCACCCCGCCGTAGACCGAGACTCTTACACGTGGTGGAGAATGCGGGCATCGATCCCCTTAACCCTGTGAGAAGGGACCCGAGGGAGAGCGTGCCTGACCAAAATGGACATGGAGAAGCTTATTAAGTTCTTGGCCGAGAGCCAACAACAGCAGCAGGCTACCCAGCTCCAGCAGCAGCAGCAGCAGGCTGCCGCCCAGCTCCAGCAGCAGCAGCAGCTGGTCCAGCAGCTCAGCACTCAACAACAGCAGCTGCTTGTGGAGCTGGGGCGCCAGAACCGGGAGCATCAGCAACAATGCCTGCAGCAACTGGCGACGATGCTACCCCGCTCTGCGGAGCCCCAGTCAGCGGGGGCCACCGGGTCACCCAGCGCGGCCCCCCCAGTCCGATTGACCAAGATGGGCCCCACCGACGACCCCGAGGCCTTCCTAGTGACCTTTGAGAGGGTGGCGCTAGTCGCTGGGTGGGCCCCAGACCAATGGGCGACCCTCCTGGCCCCGTATCTGACCGGGACTGCCCAAACGGTGTATCGGGGCCTGTCCGCGGAGGAGGCCCGTGACTACACCCAAGTAAAGGCGGCCATCCTGGATGCCTTGGACATTAGTCCCGAGACCTTTCGCCAGCGGTTCCGGACCCTAGCCTATCCTACGGGAGCCCGACCCCGGGTGGTGGCTCAGGAGCTTCGGGAGGCATGCAAACGATGGCTACAGCCCGAGCGGCGGACCCCAGGGGAACTCCTGGAACAGATCCTTCTAGAGCAGTTCACCCATATACTCCCACCACGAGGGAAGGCGTGGGTCCTCCGTCATCGGCCAGTGACAGTCGCCGCTGCCATCACCTTGATGGAGGATTTCCTCGCGGCCGAGGCCCCCGTGGGGCCAACTACCCGAGCTGCCCCGCCGGTACCGGGGCGCCCCACTCCAGAGAAGAGGGACCCCATCCGGGGCGAACCGCGAAAGTCCTGGCGGGACACCGAGCCCCAACCCAGGATGACCGCGGGCCCGGTCCGACAAGCCCCGATACCTCGGCCCTTACCCCGGGGGGCCAACCGAAGCCTCCCAAAGGACCCGACCAGAACCCCGCCCCGGCCGGGACGACCGGAGCTCGGACCATGTTTCTCCTGCGGGAGGCATGGCCACTTGCAGCGGGACTGCACTGAGATGGACTGCAGCTTTGGCCAGGTCTGTGCGGGAGATGCCCGTGCCCGGCGGCCCCAAGCCGCCAAGATCACAGTGCCAGTGGTTGTCGGGGAGCGCCCAACTCTGGCCCTGATTGATTCAGGCTGTGGCCAGACCTTAGTGCGGCAAAACCTCGGCCTACAGACTGATCCAGGCCTGGGGACGATTCGTCTGCAGTGCATCCACGGGGACGTAAGGCCATACCCCAGCGCCCGAGTCCGGCTAACCGTGGATGGGGTGACACGACTGATGGTGGTCGGTCTGGCTCCTCGGCTAGCCTATCCAGTGATCCTAGGGCGAGACTGGCCGGAGTTCCCTGAAGTCCTCCGGGCGAACACCGAGGAGGGTCCGGCGGCGACCCCAGCCCTGGAAGGAGATCCTCCCGAGGCCCAGTCAGAAGGCGGTGAGACACCAGACGATACTGGACCAAGGGAGGAACCCGAAGACTCTCCGCGGGACGCCGCGGATGGGCCCCAGCTGCATACGGATTTCTGCCGTGATCAACGGGCGGATCCTGCGCTCAGCCATGCGTATGAGCAGCTGGCAGCCGTCGATGGAGCCATAACTGACCCCCAGCGGGCGACACAGTGGCCCCACTTCGAGCTGCGCCAGGACCGCCTGTACCGGATAGAGCGGGACCGGCATACCGGGGAATCCCGAACCCAACTGCTCGTGCCCCGGTGTCACCGACGAGCGGTGATGAAGCTCGCCCATGATATTCCCGCAGCTGGGCATTTGGGCCACGAAAAGACCCTGGCCCGCATACTGATGCGGTTTTTCTGGCCAGGTATACACCAAGAGGTGAGGAGCTACTGCCAGTCATGTCCAGAGTGCCAGTTGGCTGCCCCGCCGCAGACACCTAAGGCCCCCCTGATCCCCATGCCCCTCGTCGAAACACCGTTCGAACGGGTGGCTATGGACCTGGTGGGGCCCCTTCAAAAAAGTTCGGCCGGGTTCCAATACATCCTGGTGATGGTGGACTACGCTACCCGGTTCCCAGAAGCAATACCACTCCGGAGCATCACCGCCCGAACCATCGCGGGGGAACTGGTGAAGGTCTTTGCTCGGGTAGGCCTGCCCCGGGAGATCCTCACAGATCAGGGGACCAACTTTACGTCCCGGCTGCTGCAGCAGGTGTGCGAACTCCTGGGGATTAAACAGTTACGTACGTCGGTCTACCACCCACAAACGGACGGTTTGGTCGAACGGTTCAACCGCACCCTGAAGGCCATGTTACGGAAGTTCCCCCCAGAAGAGCTACGCCGGTGGGACCAGCTACTCCCACCGCTGCTCTTGGCGGTCCGAGAGGTACCCCAGTCGTCCACCAAGTTCTCCCCATTTGAGCTGCTATATGGGCGCCGCCCCCGGGGGCTACTGGACCTGATGCGCGAAACCTGGGAGCAAGCCCCGTCTCCGGCCCAGGGTCTCTTGAAATATGTCTTCCAGCTCCAGGATCACCTTACGCAAGCCGGGGCTCTAGCTAGGGAGAATCTGAAGGCCGCACAAGAAGCTCAGGCCCAGATGTATAACCGCGGCGCACGAGTCCGCGACTTCCAACCCGGCGATCGGGTTCTGCTCCTTTTGCCCTCCAGCGAATCAAAATTACTGGCCCGGTGGCAAGGGCCGTATGAGGTAGCCCGGAAGGTTGGGCCCGTCACCTACGAGATCCACCAGCCCGACCGGCGCCGGAGGACGCAGCGGTATCATGTTAACCTCCTAAAACCGTGGCGGGAGCGGGAGGGACTCTTTATCAACCCTTCCCCGCCGGAGCCCGAACTGGGCCCCCGGGCCACCCTTCCGGAGGACCCCGTAAGCCCTCAGCTCGGGGAGACCCTTACAGAAGAACAGCTCAAGCAGACCCAGTGCCTCCTCCGGGCGTTCCCGCGAACCTTTACGGTCCAGCCTGGATACACGACCCTCGTCCAGCACACCATCCAGACGGAACCGGGGGTGGTGATCAGAGAGGCGACCCGGCCAGTGCCTTATCACATGCGGCAAATTATTGAGGAGGAAGTGCAGGCCATGCTGGACCTGGGGGTTATCGAGCCCTCGCAGAGCGAATGGCGCAGCCCCGTAGTGCTGGTCCCCAAACCTGATGGCACGCGGCGGTTTTGCATCGACTTTCGACGCGTCAACGCCGTCTCCAAGTTTGATGCATACCCGATGCCCCGGGTGGACGAGTTGCTGGGCCGGTTAGGAGAGGCCCGGTTCATCACTACCCTCGACCTGAGCAAAGGGTATTGGCAGATTCCCCTCGACCCCGCCTCCAGGGAGAAGACCGCCTTTGCCACACCGACCGGCCTCTACCAGTTCACTCGGATGCCCTTCGGCCTCCATGGGGCCCCTGCAACGTTCCAAAGACTAATGGACCGCCTCCTCCAACCCCATCGAGATTACGCCGCGGCTTATCTTGACGACGTGGTGGTGTACAGTAGCCAGTGGGAGGACCACCTGGAGCGGGTAGCGGCGGTTTTGAGGTCCCTCCGGGCCGCCGGGTTGACGGCCAATCCCAAGAAGTGCCGCCTTGGATGGCAGGAAACCACCTATCTGGGGTACACCATCGGGAGAGGACAAGTGAGACCCCTTGTGGGAAAGGTCCAGGCCTTGACGGCCTGCCCGGCCCCCACGACAAAGCGACAAGTGCGTCAGTTTTTGGGACTTGCCGGATACTATCGACGGTTCATCCCTCAGTTCGCCTCTATCGCAACCCCTTTGACGGGACTCTTGACGAAGGACAGCCCCCGCCGGATAGTGTGGACCTCGGAGTGTGAGGACGCTTTCCAGGAGCTCAAAGCCAGTCTCTGTCGGGAGCCCGTTCTCTATAGTCCGGACTTTCATCGCGAGTTCATTCTCCAGACGGACGCCTCAGAGGTGGGACTGGGGGCTGTCCTGTCCCAGGAAGTGGATGGAGAAGAACATCCCATCCTCTACCTAAGTCGGAAATTGTTTCCCCGTGAACGGAACTACGCAGTAATCGAAAAAGAGGCCCTGGCGGTGAAATGGGCCTGTGATGCATTGCGTTACTACCTCCTCGGAGCCCCGTTCCTGCTAGTCACCGATCATGCCGCCCTTCAGTGGCTGGCCAAGATGAAGAATAACAACATGAGGCTGACACGCTGGTACCTGACGCTGCTGCCCTATGCTTTTACTGTCCGCCATAGGGCAGGTAAGGACCACGTCAATGCCGACTTCTTCTCCCGCTTGGGGGATTTGGACTGGTCTGGCCCCGATGAACGGGAACCAGCCTTGAGGAGGGGGGTGTGTAGCGAGGCGGGCTGGCGCCCCACCACCCCGCAGAGTGAAACACCAGCCCAGTGGCCAGAGTGGGCGGGGCCAGGAGGCTCAGGGCCCGCTCCACCCAGAGACGGGCCGCGACCCGGAAGCAGAATGGCACGACCCGGAAGTAGAAGGGAGCGACCCGGAAGTATAAAGGCGGGCCTGCGGAGCTCACTAGAGACCCAGCCAGCAGGGAGACCAGACGCAGCCGGCTTACCTCGGGACTGGGAAACCCCTGTGGCCCCAGGTACTCGCCTGGACTGGCCGGGCCCGCCGAGTGGCCCCTCTCCAGAGGAGTGGCCGGGCCCGCCGAGTGGCCCCTCTCCAGAGGAGTGGCCGGGCCCGCCGAGCGGCCCCTCTCCAGAGGAGTGGCCAGAACTGCCAAGCGGCTACTTTCCAGAAGAGTTGCCGGACCTGCCGAGTGACCGCGAGTCGGACGAGGAGCCCATGAGGCTAGACCCCGCCGAGGACACCCCCTGGACTCAGGTACCGCCCGAGGGGGAGTTAGGAAGTGGCCCGGGGACAGCCGACCCCAGTCTGGCTGCACCGGGGCCAGAGCCCATGTCAGTGTGTTGCGGCCAGGATCCCCACTGACCCAGCGGCGGATCCTTTGCCGCTGTTAGGGCCCCGGGCCGGGACGCAGTGGAGTGGGTGGGCCTGCGTCCCCCCTGCCACCCCAGGTGTGGGTGGCAGTCTCCCCCTCTCCCAGGTTCCCCAGAACCAGGACCTGGGTTTGCTCAGCCCCTGCTTGAGGGTCTGAGCCCTGAACTATTTGCTGCCCCGCCCTGCCCCAGGGCCAGGGCTTATTGACTTACTGTTTGCTCAGCCCCTGCGTAAGGGTCTGAGCCCTGAACTGTTAGCTGCCCCGCCCTGCCCCAGGGCCAGGGCTTATTGACATACTGTTTGCTCAGCCCCTGCTTGAGGGTCTGAGCCCTGAACTATTTGCTGCCCCGCCCTGCCCCAGGGCCAGGGCTTATTGACTTACTGTTTGCTCAGCCCCTGCGTAAGGGTCTGAGCCCTGAACTGTTAGCTGCCCCGCCCTGCCCCAGGGCCAGGGCTTATTGACATACTGTTTGCTCAGCCCCTGCGTAAGGGTCTGAGCCCTGAACTGTTAGCTGCCCCGCCCTGCCCCAGGGCCAGGGCTTATTGACTTACTGTTTGCTCAGCCCCTGCGTGAGGGTCTGAGCCCTGAACTATTTGCTGCCCCGCCCTGCCCCAGGGCCAGGGCTTATTGACTTACTGTTGCTCAGCCCCTGCTTGAGGGTCTGAGCTTTGAACTATTTGCTGCCCCGCCCTGCCCCAGGGCTCGGGCTCATTGACTTGCTGTTTGCTCAGCCCCTGCCTGAGGGCCTGAGCTCTCGGCTGTTTGTTACCCGCCCTGACCAGGGCCAGGGCTTAGCCGCTACCGCACCGGACCCGACCCGAGGAGTTCGGGTCTGAGACCGCCGATTCCCCAAGATACTCGACCGAGCACAGCGAGGCGGGCTGGCGCCCCACCACCCCGCCGTAGACCGAGACTCTTACACCTTGGAGTGAAGAATTTGTTCTTACACAGGTAGATCATTGTCAGCACACCCAAATCAACAGCTAGGGCTCTGGAAGCCCTTATGCTTATCACAAAATTACATCTAAGGTGAGGGACAGCTATTGAACCTGATAACTGTGGCAATTATGTAACGTTCTCAGAAAAATAACATTTAAAAGTACAAGGCTGTTTACGAATAGAATTAAATGTACACTGGAGGGGGGAAAAAGCAAGCTCCCAAAATACTGCACTCTAAATCATTGTCCTGCTATAGCAGAAAAGATTAAATACCTCATTTTTCACAGATTGTCTGAAGCGTGTTTGCATACTTAGGATGTTAGTGAGATTTTCTTCCCTAGGTAATTGCAAAATATATCTTCTTAATTGTGTAGTTCTAACATTGTTTTAATATCTAGGCAAAGCGGATTACATAATAAACTGTTGTTTTTTTCCTGTTTACATTCTCAGAAACCATGGCCTTGATTTCAAGAGGGGCTTGATATTTTGCAGTACATATTCTGCTCCCTCTGCATTCAGCCATCAAGGCAGGAGGAGTGCTAGGCAGAAATTAGTTTAATAATGAAATGTTATATAACTAAGAATACAATGAATATTATCGCTGGCTTGACATAAAATTGTCACAGTATTCTTTAGTTTCTGTAAGGTAGGTCACCAAATATGTAGCTCTGGTTTTTTTTCCTTTATTCAGTGTCTCTCAACCTTTCCAGACTACTGTACCCCTCTCAGGAATCTGATTTGTCTTGCGTACCCCCAAGTTTCACTTCACTTCAAAACTACATGCTTACAAAATCAGACATAAAAATACAAAAGTGTCACAGCACACTGTTATTTTCTCATTTCTACCATAAAATGATAAAATAAAGTAATTGGAATATAAATATTGTGCTTACATTTCAGTGTACAGTATATAGAGCATTATAAACAAGTCATTGTATGAAATTTTAGTTTATACCTAGCTAGTGCTTTTTATGTAGCCTGTTGTAAAACTAGGC
Source organism: Chelydra serpentina (assembly GCA_037349315.1). NCBI lineage: Eukaryota > Metazoa > Chordata > Testudines > Chelydridae > Chelydra > Chelydra serpentina. The sequence goes on from JBAIAC010000004.1 coordinate 130,571,801, forward strand.
AAATATCTAGATGAGTTGCTGTACCCCCTGAAAGACCTCTGTGTACCCCTGGTTGAGAACCACTGCTTTAATCTACTTGCTGCTAAAATTGTAAAAAGTGCATATAACTAGCATGTGACTTCTAGGAAGAACTACATGTATAAGCTTAGGCTTTGATGAGACATTCTGATACAGATGACAGTCAGGAGAGCAAGGACCGTGGAGAGGATTCATCTGTCTCTGGAACCTAATTGCATATTCTGTAGACAAAAATCAATGAGCCTTCCCGGTTCCACGTGGAAGATTCTCATGACTGGCTTCTTAATTTTAAATATGTATTGAAATAATGATATCCATTTTCAGTTATTGGGTTATGGTCAGGCAATGCTCCCCAAAGATGCTGCTTTAGCTTCAGGCAAGGGCTTTCCTCTTGTACACCATATACAGCAGTGGTCACCAACCGGTCGATCCTGGAGACTCTCCCAGTTGATCGCAATCTCTGGCCGCTAAAAGTCTGGCAGCACAGCGGGGCTGCCACTAAGGCAGGCTTGCTCCCTGCCTACCCCAGCTCCACACCACTTCCAGAAGTGGCCCGCATGCCCACACGGCCTGGGGGGCAGAGGTCTCCATGCGATGCTCCTGCCTTCAAGCACTGCCCCCACAGCTGCCATTGGTCGGGAACGGGGAACTTCAGCCAATGGGAGCTGCAGGGGCGGTGCCTGCAGAGAGGGGCAATGCGTGGAGCCACATGCTCCCCACCTCCCCTCCTCCAGGAGTGGCATGGGGCCAGGGCAGGCAGAGAGCCTGCTTTAGCCCCACTGCGCCATCAACCGGGAGCCGCCCATGATAAGTGGTGGCCAATGGGAGTCCACACCCCAGCACTGAGCCCCCTCCTGGAGCCAGCACCCCATACACCCTCCTGCACCACAAACCCCCCTCCTGCACCCCAAGCCGCTGCCCCAGCCCTGAGGCCCCTCCCAGAGTCAGCACCCCACATCCCCTCCTTCACCCCAACACTCTGCCTCATCCCTCCTGCACCCAAACTCCCTCCCATAACTTGCACCCCTCACTCCCTCCTGCACCCAAACCCCCTGCTGCAGGCTCAGCCCAGAGCCCACACCCCCCCCGAACCCCAACCCCCTACCTCAGCCTGGTGAAAGTGAGTGAGGGTAGGGGAGAGTGAGTGACAGGGGGAGGGATGGAGTGAGTGGGGTAGGTCCTCAGGGAAGGGGCGGAGTAGATCTTGGGTTGCAGTTAAATTCAAAAAGTGATCTTGTCTGTAAAAACATTTGAGACCACTAATTTACAGTAACTTTTGGGAGCTCTAAAGCCAAACAGGGACTTTGAAAAATGTGTAAGTAGCTAATATATTATGATGAACTAATCCAGTCACCAAACCATGCCTTGTGACTAGATCCGACTGTGATTTCTTCCCTGCAACATGGAGTCTAAAAGCATAAAATGAGATTAGTAGTAGTGTTTTGTCCTTAAAGTTATTTTTGCCTGTGAGATGAAAAGCTTTAAAATCAAGATGAGTCAGGAGTATAAAATTATCTATTTTCCCTCACATCACCAAAACCTACATATAACCAGGTTTTCTATCTCCTGCATGTATGTTGTTATTAACCTATCTATTCCCTTCATGCCCCCTCCCCTGTTTACTGTAAAGCCTGAAACCAGAGTTTTGTTTGTGACAAGATTACTTCATGGAGACATTATTATGGAAATCATTAGTATCGACATGGAAATGCCTTTTCCCTGAATCAAAACTATTCCCTGGTTAAATGTATTTCCCTGAAGGAAAGTGTTCTTGTATTACATGCAGTTAGGGAAGGGGTTGAAAGGGGAAACTCATGACTTGGGTTGTTCTCTGTTTGGAAAATGTACCACAGAGTTAGAACTCTCTTAACCTCGTTCCCAGGCTGGATTGTCTGCCTTTTGCTCCCTTCTCCTCGTCGATGTGAAGGGGACTACTTGGCCCATGGTGCTTGGCATTTTAATTGCAAGGTGGCCTGCATGAGACATAATGTGTACGCAATTATTTGGGTCTATTAATCCAAGATAATTCTCCCTGCCATCATCACCTTCAACAAATTGAACCCAAAATCTTGATGCTGTGAACCTAGCTGCCTGGAAAACTAATTAAGTGGTCACTCTGTGAAAAGATGGGTTTTATACCCATAGTAGAAATGGCAGTGCAACCTTTCTGCTGCCACTGCTATACCTACTATCTAATGAAAAAACAAATGTTGGCAATACTAGTTCCTAATCTTCATCAGCATCAATATTCACTCACAAATAATGAATAATGATTTGTATCGCATAATTCACATTGGAAGCCAAAACAACTCAATCCAAAAGAAGGGGTTGAGAGCTTGAAAAATGTACCCAATGCCTACTAGCCAGAATGAAAAAAACCCTGTGATGCCATGCCCGCCTGCAGTTTAAAGGAGTAATATAGGTCTGGTCTCTTGCAGGTGTTGTATACTTGATTGAATTGTGATCGTACAAATCTGCTATTATTATTTCACTCCGTTTGGGAAAGCTGAGCAGCAACAGAGGCAGGTGATGAAGAACCAAAAGCAGAGATCAAGTAGGAAGCAGGGTAACACAGATTCTGCACACAGCAGCTAGAAGGTTGCTTCTGTTCGTGTTTAAAATGTGTTAGCGACAGGTACTTTGCAGTTATGGAGGGGGACACAGGACCTGCGGTGGAGCAAACAATCTTTTCAATCTTTTAAGGGCTGATTGAATAACAGAAAAATAAATATTCTTTGCACGTGTAATTCAGTGAATGGATCTATTCACCAATAGTACGTGACCAGCTACCAGAGCTGGTCAAATACTACAAAAAGTGGTTGTCAAATAAATTATTCAACAAATACCTGTAAAATTCATCCGACGTGTTCTCCAAGTTTTTGTTCTTTTCCTTTTTTTATATATATTTTCTTTTCCTTCATGACTTCACTGTATTTTTAATCTTTCCTTCCTCACTCCCTCAGCTTCCCAGTTGCTGCAAGGTGGGTTGTCTACTATTCTACCCCCTCTCCTATCCAGCTCTAGTGAACAGCTCCAGAGTCTGCTACTGCTCAGAGTTTTCCCCACACAGCAGTATGAAGAGTTTACCTGATTCTTGTCAGTTAACTGCTTCCCTCTGGGTTCTGGATAGCAACAGTGAACCCTGACAAAACTGGGTTTACTCGGCTCCAGCTTGGCAAAGCTCTGAGCCACAGCAGCAGTAGACTTAGGAACTCAGCACTGCATCAGTTTACACTTGGAAGCTTATCTTCACAAGGGATAGAACTTCCTTTACTAAGGGCTTGTCTTCACTACCCGCCGGATCGGCGGGGAGCAATCGATCTATCGGGGATCGATTTATCGTGTCTCATTTAGATGCGCTTAATCGATCCCCGAACGCGCTCCTCGTCGACTCCGGAAATCCACCTCGGTGAAAGGCGGAAGCGGAGTCGACGGGGGAGCGGCAGCGATCGACTCGCCGCCATTCTCATGGCCAGGTAAGTCGATTACGATACGCCGACTTCAGCTACGTTATTCATGTAGCTGAAGTTGTGTATCATAGATCGACCCTTCCCCCCCCCCTCCCCCCCCCGCAGTGTAGCCCAGGGCTAGGAAAGATTCCTACTCACTCTGAATGAGTGAATTTTGTGAAATTTGCAAACAATTGTTGATAAATATGCATTTACTTTTTAGATTACCTAAAATATTTTTGTTAGCAAGCTTATTTTGTCAAAGATAATGTAAAAAAAAATAGGTACATTACCGGCAACGCATACCACCCCAGTTAGGAAAGATTTTTTTTTTCACTGCAGAGTGCTATGAGCATAAATACAATGATTTTAATTAGCCGTGCCATTCTTTTCAGTCTCTGAAAAGTAATAAAAGAAAAAACTGAACCCTGAGTTTTACATTTAATAGATTAACACCCTATTACTGATTTTGAAATAATTTTTTAAAGTAAAAAAAATAGTGTGGCTTTAGAGCTTTACACACTCCAGATTCATAACATATGCCCAAGATGCTCTGTGCAGTAAATTATATAAATGAATGAGAACATGTGTTAAACTGGCTAGCAACACTGCTGAATCAGAATTTCTGCTTGGGTTCTGCCCACTTTCTCAAATCTTTCTTGGGGTTAGGAGGAAAAGATTTATGGCAATCATTTCCATGTGGAAAAGACTTCCATATACAGATGCGCAAATAAAGAGGTTTGAGTGCCAGGATTCTGGTCTGAATTACTGTGCCATGTGCATGAGAACTTAAGAAGGGTCCCCTGTTTAGCTGCTCACAAAAATCATTATAAAATCTCATTTGCCCTGAGTTGTGCAGCTTCCAGTGGCACATGGATGTATGTTTTTGGCAACCAGCCAACCAATTTTCCATCCCTCCCTCAGTAGGCAAAAGTCATTCTCAATTAGTCTCTGCAGTTCAGTGCCCGCCAATGGTCTAACCTTGGAGATATAACGGAAAAAGTCAGCCAGTGACCACCTAAATTTTGCTTAATGTGGAACTAAATAAGTCATGTTCTGTTGGAAGATTTGCTCTTAAAAATTGTCTCTATGTCAATATGTAATGATTTAAAACTTACTCAAGTAGAAACTTCTTCACATAGGAAGGGAATGAAACTCTTAGATTAGATCAAAAAGCCTAGCCCTCAAAAGTAGATAAGAATTAAAGTAGCATCCAGGCAGCTGAAAGAAAAAAGGGGTTACTCTTTGGCTGAATATCTTTTTTAACCAAGAGCAATAAACCTAATACTATCGAAGAAAGATAGAGCACAATGTCTGTAATATAGCACTTGAAAATACAATATGCTTCAGAAATCAAGAAATGTACTTCATTGCAAAACATCTTTCCCCCCCCCTCTTCATTTTCTCTCTTTCTGCTACTGGGCGTATTACTAAAAGCTTAGATATATGTTTTTAATGTGCTTCAGACACAAAAATCACTACATAAATGTTAGGTATTATTAGTAAGTCCAGATACTTCTATGAAACAAAACATTCCAAGACATTTAATGGATTTAAGTTATAGAATCATAGAATATCAGGGTTGGAAGAGACCTTAGGAGGTCATCTAGTCCAACCCCCTGCTCAAAGCAGGACCAATCCCCAATTTTTTGCTCCAGATCCCTAAGTGGCCCCTTCAAGGATTGAACTCTCAACCCTGGGTTGAGCAGGCCAATGCTCAAACCACTGAGCTATCCCTCCCCCCGTCTAATCTTCTAATCTTCAACAGTTTACCAAAATGATTTTCAGAAAAAAAAATTGGAAGCTTAATCTGAAAAGCATATGTGAGAAGAACACCTATCCTTGTCTTGCAACATATTCCATGCACTGGTCTAACATGATAGGAAAAATATCAATGAATGTTGACAACAGGAGCCTCTCATAAGCATATGCGATAGCTGTTGGGTCTCGTTGCAAGAGTCAGAAAGCTGGAATAATTATTTTTAAAGGTTACGGTTGTTCTGCAGCATAATTAAAGTATCCTCAAAAATTTACCTTATTTCCAACGAACATTGCCTCTGCAATATTTAATGCACTGTCCTTAGAAATAAGATCTAAAAATCACATAATTATGTGTGAAAATCTCTGTCACAGTCTCACCACTGATAATGCAAGAGGGTTTCTCTGCAGTATGTGACATCTGGACCAGTCCTATATTTCTGTGTTTCATCACGTCACTGTCTTTTAAAATTTAAAACTTATCCTTTACAGTATCTGAACTTCCTTCTTTCTCTGCTATTGTTTTTGTAGGTATCATATGATATATCTACACCACTGCTTATTTTAACTAATTAATTATCTCTAAAGTATTTTGGGATACAGAATGTATAAGCAGTACAACATTGCATGTCTTTACATTATAAATATTAAATTCACCTCCCTAACCTGGCTTTATTTAGGTGTTTATGAAACTTTAATTCTCATCTTGCTCTTGCAGCATTGATAAATTATGTACTTATTGAGTGTTCTTACATCAACTATCACTGGAAGGATAAACCATTCTCATTTCCCCAGGTATATAACAATTTGATGAATTACAAACCACCATTATACATACCCACTTTTCACTGGAGGTGTGGAGATTTCCCCCCCCCCCCCCATGCTGTTACATAAAAAATGGTGTTACTGGCCATAATGAATCTTTGACAAAGTCTGCCTATGACAGAGCTGTCTGCTGGAAAACTTGCAGGGTGGAGAGAGGAAACCTTATGGCAGGTATGCTCAAGGCATGACCCATAGGCCAAATGAATCCTGCCAAATTCTAAAATGCAAGCCACAGAATGTAACTGCAGAATCAGAATAAAGCTAGCTGATCTTCTAGACGTTATGTTGGGATTTTTTTTTTTAAATTCTGGGTAAATTAGAAAATAAACTATTATTGTGCTCTCTCCAGGATGATGTGTATGAGCAAATGTGAGTTTTGTATTTACCACATTTTATCATTAAAAAGTGTTGACAGGTAAATGCAAATTAGGTGTCAATGCAGTCTTCTGGGTTGTAAAGTCTGGGCACTGCTGCTTTCGGAAGACTGACAAACCTCACTCTGTGCTCACGAACAGCAGTGGTATAACTGGGGGAGGGGAGGAAGGGAGCAGCGGGGGGCAGTGCCCCTGCAAGAGAAATATTTTGAGGACTGACCTATGTTTCCACCCCTATGCGTAGTTCTTAAGCAAGTTGTTTTGTACGCTCAGGACAGGGGTGGGGCTCCGCAGCTGCTGGGGGTGGAGGCGAGAGCAGGACCTGGAGTGACTGAAGCACTTCCATGCCGGGGTGCCCAGGATCAGGCTGGAACACAGGCAGGATTGGGGATGATCAGGCAGAGTCTCAATAGCTCCCCATGCGCCCCATGCAGAGTACCCACCCTGACTCCCCTTCCTATCCCAGACTCCCCAAACTCCCCGCTCTGCCCCACTTCCCCAACTTCCCCCCTCCCCCACTACCTGCACAGAGCACCCACCCGGACCTCCTCCTGTTCCCCCTGACTCTCCCCATGCTTAGTACGCTTAGATTTCAATATGCACCTCCGCCCCTCCCCACCATTCAAAGCAAGTTCCACTGCCGCTGCTTACAAACACTTGCTGTAGCCCCCGGGTCGGAAAAGCGTTGACATAGCACGGTGTTGACACTGCTTTAATTCGATGCAAGTTACATTGCTCAGGAGGGTGGTTTTTCACACCCCTGAGTGACGTAACTTACATTGACTAACACTGTAGTGTAGACAAGCCCTGAGATGCCTGGGCCACATGGCATTGTGCTTGAGCATTGTACAGCACGCAAGACTCCAACTCAGGCCTCTGCAAGCCTGGCTAACCACGGTGTACTCCACCTCTCATCATCCCCTGAACTTGGTTCTCACTGAACCTCATTACAATGGAGGCTGGACAGGAGCATAGTATGCAAAGGGGTACCCTTCTCGAGACCTCGCCCATCCCCATTACTGGTATGCGATGCATCAGCCCTCGGCTGGGGAGCACACTTAGGACCTATCAGAACACAAGGCCTCTGGAACCAAAAAGAACTCTCCCTGCACATCAATGTCAGGGAACTCAGGGCAATACACCTAGCGTGCCAGGCATTTCTACCTCACTTGGCAGGCAAATCAATTTCATTCCTTACCAACAATAACGATGGTCTTGTTCTACATAAACAGGCAGGGGAGTGCACGTTCTTCCCTGCCATGTCAGGAAGCAGTCTGCCTGCTTACTCTAGTTACTCTGCATCACGGCATCACACTAGAAGCTTCCTACCTTCCCAGGGCTCAGAACCAGCTAGCAGATCACCTCAGCATATCTTTCTCTTCTCACCACGAGTGGTCTCTCCATCCAGACATTGTAAGGGACATCTTCCAATGGTGGGGGACTCCCCTTATAGACCTGTTTGCCACCCGAATCAGCAGGAAATGCCACCAGTTCTTCTCCCTCAGGGGCCACAGCTCGGGGTCTCTTGGAGATCCAGTTCCTGTTACCATGGACAAAGCACCTGTACTATGCTTTTCTGCCTACCCCACTGATCCACAAGGTTCTGATGAATATCAAGCAGGACGGAGCGCAGGTCATCCTCATAGCCCCAGCCTGGTCCAGACAGCATTGTTTCTCCTCCCTCATGGCCATGTCAATGGAGATGCCCTTACAGCTCCTGTCGCACGTGGACTTGATATCCAGGGATCATGGTGGAATGCTTCACCCAAACCTCACATCACTGCACCTGATGGCCTGGAAGCTCCTGGCTAAGTCCAGAAGAGCAGGTTTGTTCAGAGCACATCTGAGAAGTCCTGATGGGCAGTAGAAAGCCATCTACCAGGGCTACCTACCTGGAAAAATGAAAGAGATTCTCCATCTTGTGTTCACAATGATGAGTCCTGCCTCTGCAGTCTTCTCTGCAGCTCATTCTAGAATACCTGCTTTTATTAAGACAGCAAGGGCTAGCCCTTTCCTTGGTTAAGGTTCATCTAGCAGCCATCTCGGCCTTCAATCCTAAGGCTGACAACCATTCTGTCTTTTCACATGTCGTGGTAGTCAAGTTCCTCAAGGACCTGTATCCCCAGGGTGTATCCCCGGGTTAGGGATCCCACCCCTCCGTGGGATTTAAACCTGGTCCTGTCAAAGCTTACAGGACCCCCGTTTGAACCACTGGCAACATACTTGCTGCTACATCTCTCTTGGAAAGTAGCCTTCCTGGTGGCTGTCACCTCGGCCAGATGGGTTTCAGAGATCCAAGCTCTCGCTTCGGAACCCCCATATATTTTTTTTTTCAAAAACAAGGTCCAGTTGCGACCGCACCTGTCATTCCTCCTGAAAGTTCTATCTCAGTTCCATTGGGTCAAGCAGTTTTTCTGCTGGTGTTCTAACCTAATCCGCATGCAGACACGGAGGAACAGCAGCTCCACTCATTGGATGTACGGCTTGCCCGAGCCTTCTATATACAAAGGACCAAACCATTCCGCAGATCCACTCAGCTGTTCATAGCGATAGCAGAAAGGATGAGAGGTCTCCCTATTTCTGCACAAAGAATTTCATCATGGATCACTTCATGTATCAAAACATGTTACACCCTTGCGATCAGCCTGCCCCCAGCTAACCTAACGGCTCACTCTACAAAGTTCTTAAGCCTCTTCTGCCACTTTCTTAGCGCAGGTCCCAGCCTAGTTGTTGGTTCATACATTCACCATGCACCATGTCATGACACAACAAGCCAGAGACGATGCTGGCTTCGGCCAGGCCATGTTACAGTCAGCCTGCCTTTGATTTCTGAATCGATCTCCAGGTCAATTGCTTGTGAGTCACCTACATTGGAATGGACATGTGCAAGCATTTGAAGCAGAAAAATGGTTACTAACCTTTCTGTAACTGTTGTTCTTCGAGATGTGCTGCACATGTCCATTCCAAAACCCATCCCCTCTTCGGAGACGGTCGGTAATAAGAAGCCAAAGGAGGGCAGGGTTGGCAGGGCGTTATACCGGCGCTATGAGCATGCGATGCCAGAGGGCACTAGAGCCAACCTAATGGATTGGGGAAATGGTAAGGGGAAAATTTCCAGCAACTGTGTTCGGGGCCACAAATACCTACATTGGAATGGACATGTGCAACACATCTCGAAGAACAACAGAAAGGTTAGTAACCATTTTTTCTCTTTCCCTAGCATCCCCTGCTGGCGGTAGTCTGACGCTTCCCATGACTCAGCCCTCTGGCCAGGTTATTTTAAGTCTCTCCCTTTCCAGGGAGAATTAAACTACAGTGAAATAAGGCCACTTTACTTCAGATTGAAAGTGTCCACGCAGGGGATTAATGCTAAGAAAGCAATCCTGTCTGTGTTTCACTAGTGCTATGTTAGAAAGTACCAGTCCATCAATAAGGTGTCATCTGTGGCTGACCTCTGCATCCACTGCAGGAAGTGAAAGTTTTGATTACCTCAGTCCTGGGCTGTCACTCATTACTGTAAGGAGTGGAGCAGCACAGAGCCTGCTTAGGGGGCTTTCTTGACAGGATCTGCAATTCAGTGAAAAGAAAAATATCAGTTCTTTATGTCTCCAATGATATTCAAACAATAATGGGAAGTAATCGCTTAGTAAAACTCACAAGGTTTGGAGAGTTACTCCCATATTTCTCTACACGTACTTTGCCTTCTTCCGCCGATGGGGTAAAAATCAAATGGCCGGGTAATTTCATCAAGACATCTGAGGGAGTCTCCAAAACTTATTTTGATCACAAAACAGCCTCTACATCCTGAAACTCATTCAAAAACATGACTCACTCAGTGCCTCTTCCCTCACCCACCCCCAACTAGATTGGTTCTGAACCCATTAGGAACATTAGAAACATCCCAAGGAATTCAGAGCATGAGAAAAATATTGAGGTCTGGTCTACACTAGGGTGGGGGATTGATCTAAGATACGCAACTTCAGCTACGAGAATAGTGTAGCTGAAGTCAACGTATCTTAGATCGAATTAAATTTACTTACTTTGGGTCCACGCGGCACAGGATCGCTCCCCCGTTGACTCCGCTTACTCCTCGCACCGAGCTGGATTACCGGAGTCGATGGGGAGCGCTTCTGGGATCGATTTATCGCGTCTAGATGAGACGCTATAGATCGATCGCTACCCGCCGAATCGGGCGGGTAGTGTAGACAAGCCCTTAGAAGACTAGAAATTCCTAACATGTCTATCTTTTTCTGTAACATGCGCATATTCATCTTGACGGTGTTTGCTCTGGTTTTATTGTAGAAAGCAGAATATTTGACATGCCTGACAGAGGAGGCTTGCTCTGCACTCCTCCACTTGCACTTGCAGTGTAAGTCCTCTACGAGTATGTTGACACAAAGGGTCGGAGTTTTATATATCTAATGTATATGTGCCAATGTGCATCTGATGTGCCACCTGCGTATAACTGAGTATATGTGCACACATGAACGTGTGCACAAAATTTCACTTGTCTTGCCTGGAAACTGTCAAAACCTGTGCATCCATTTTTGTAGGAAACACTCTTACCCAGAGACAATACGCACAATTCATGCAATAGCAACAGTGTGGCCTGATGAATAAAGTCTTAAAGTTTTCAAGGGAATGGGAGCTGCCTTTTTTTAGGTGAGATCTCCCTCCTCTGTATACTGCTTTAAAGTAATTTACAGTACTTCTATAATTCCCTTCTTAGAGACATGAGATAAATAGCCATCCTGGGGCCAGGCTTCACTGCACCTTATTGATTATACATCTAAAGTTAACTCGGCCTCAGAGCTCATGGAACTTTGGTGATTAACAAAAGAGAGTGCACAGCATTCAAAACTTTGGCTTGGCTGAGTTATCTCCGAATTCCAGATGAAGGTTCGTCTCAATTTATCTATTTTTGACCCTATAAAACAAACGAGCAGAAAGGCTAATTAGAAGAGGAAAGTTGAACAATTAATTATTAGACAAGAGAGCTCCATTTATAAAAGGTCAATTTTTCTCATTGGGAGTATACCGTATGCAGCTACGGCCTGGTTCTCTGCTGCCTTACACCTTGTGTAATCATTTACATCAGTGCAAAGTGGCCAGAAAATACTACCATTATGACTGGATGAAAGACTCGTTCCTATACATGCACATCAATCAGGCTCCCCATGCTTACACACTGGTCACAATGAGCAATGTCGGTTCTCTTGGATCAGTGCGGCATGTGAACTCTAGGGCTGAAGACCCTCCACTTAACGCTACTGGCCATGGCACCCTTGAGAATTAAATTGGGGGCGTATCAGCCTTCCTAAGCACTTGAACTGATAACAACTATCACAGAGCTGTATGAAAAGAAAGCTGATCTAATAAATAACTTTAAATTGTACCTAGAAATGAACAGGAAGCCAGTGCGGAAACAAAGAACTGATGTAATATGCTCGATGCAATTAACATTGCTAAGCAGCTGAGCAGCCACAATCTGCTCTAGTTGATGCTTCCAAAGAGTTTATGGTGCTACTTGTATTCTTGTAAATGGAGCTCAAAATATTGTGGCTCCTAGATAAACAGTTGGCATTTTGGGTGGTGTATTTGTTTTTGGGGAACCAGCATAGAAGTTAAATCAAGTGCCACCCGTAGGTTGGCAAGGGCACCATTTCCAGTTCAGCTGGAGATGTTAAGGTTGCTCATTTGGAAGTACCTTAATAAAGCAGACAGGATCACATTTCTGTGGGTTTAGGATTTTGTTGATGGGGACTGTAAATAATGCACTGTCAAACAAAACCACTACGAGTCATGGGTGTGGATGGGGTATGTAATGTGCTGTCAAGGAAAACATATTAAAAGTCAGGGGCGTGATTGGGCTATGTGATTTAAACAAAAACAAACAAACAAACATGGAATTCCACAGGAATCAATTGAGGGTAGGGTAGCAGGGCCCTTCACACAGTGGCCTGCACATAATGTGAGGGTTTATCTCATGGGGCTTGGTCCTCAAATAGGCTCCAGGATAATCTCCATTACTTTATTACTTTTCCTGAGCTTATACTGGCATAGCAGATGCCTTGCCTCACTTTTACATAACAGGCTTTGGAAGCTGGCACCAGGAGCCAGCCAAGAACCTGAGTGAATTTTGCTAGCTACATGGAACCTGGGGTCGGATGATTAGCGATGTAGCATGGAGATCTACTGACTCCTTTCACATGTCAGAGCTATGGGACAAGACTTAACAAATTCATGCAATTGCAAGAGCGGAAAGGCTGGTCACCCAATGGCCCATTACAGAGCAGCGGGTGCTGCGGTACACAGGGTCGCGTGCAACCCATCAATTGGCGTCCTCAACAATCTTGGAATCACCTCCCGGCTGTTACGTTTGTCAGTGGGCTAAATAGTTATCCATATCCACACAGCACTCTGAACTCAAAGGTTGCTGGCAGGGTGGTTGTTTTCCAATGGCCCATGCAGCAGTCATGCGGGCACATCACAGTTAACATTCTCAGGTGGCCCTGCTCAGAGCAGCATTCTTAAAAACAGCTTTGGTACTTTTAGAATCAGCAAGCTGATGCCTGGGTTATGTAGGGGCACTGTCGAGGGGGAGCTTGGAACTGGGTGATGTACACCACGAGGGGCAAGCAGGGATATTAAACTTGCGATGGTCAACCACTGATCAAGGAGACTGGGAAGCATTTGCTATCTTCTGGAAAGGCTGGGAGTTTGGTTCTGCCCTATGGAATTTGGTTCTCAGTAATTCGCAATCAGGGGCCACAACAGCAGCAGTGCAGTGGGGTGCAGGGGCACAGGCAATTCTGACAATTGGGCATTGGCATTTGGAAGCATACAATATGGTGTGCAACCTCGGGTGGTCAGTCGCCACTAATGTGTTGTGATTCCATTTCAGATGTTGGCAAACCAGCCATGGAGGCGGTGGTGTAGATCTGTGGGCACAGGATTGTTTTTCTTATGCGCCTAGGCGGACGTCCTAGTGGCCTTAAGGGTTGGCAACTGGGGTCCAGTGACGGGGCAGGGCTGTGTTGGCATGGAAGGAGAAACATGTTATTGGACCAGCTCATGCCACTGTTGTGCGCCGAGGGGCCGGTCAGCAGTCACTGATGTGATGTGGAACACTACTTGGGAATGTGTAAAGGAGTTCAATTCCTGCCCAGAACAAGAAGGGGCTTGATGCAGAGCCATGTTGTCAGACATGCATTAATGCAGGATCTGGCTGAGAGCTGTGGAGCGCCACCCAGGTGGACAAGCCATGACAGATTCTAACAGTGGGGTGGCCAAATCCTTTAGGGTCATAAAAGGCTCAGCAATTTGGGCATCCTGGGGCAGCAAATTATTCCGAGAGGATGAGCTTCCCCTGTAAAGCCTGGGAACCCATTTGTTTCGGCCAGTATAAAAAGGGGGGGCAGTAAAAGATGTCTGGGAACCTGACAGGGTTTGCGGGGGAAGCAGCCAAGCTAATTGCTGGCACCTTCCTGTGGCAGATGTCCAGTGCAGGTACTCCATAGGGAAGGTACAGTGGGCAGATAAATGGCTTGGAAAAGGATTTAAAAAGAGGTGTTCATTAAAGGAACGAACAGGTGGCGGTTGGGGACTCCTATGATTGGTTCAGCAGGGAGCCAACTCCCCCATTCTTTTAGCCCTCCTACCTGGAGGGGTGGATGGTAAGGTCCCAGCAATAGATTTGCTGGAGGGACTTGGATGAAAAAAGAGGCGGAGCTGGTAAAAGCCCCCTGGGTAATTACAGAATAAATATGGGGTTACCTGCACTGTACACATTTATCTGCTGGGTAGTCTGACACATCTAATAATAAAGTTGTGGCCTGATTAAACCCATGTCAAATGTCTCCTGTCCTTCTTTCTGTATAGCCAGACAATAACATCGTTAAGCAGCTGAGTAGCCACAATCTGCTCTAGTTGATGCTTCCAAATAGCTTATAATGCTACTTGTATTCTTGTAAATGGAGCTCAAAATATTGTGGGTCCTATAGAAACAGTTGGTGATGTGGGTGGTGTGTTTGGTTTGGTTTGGTTTTTGTGGTGGTGGTAATTTCTTAGATTGTAAAACAGTAACATTTAAATAGGTAGAATTCCTAGGACTTGCCCCACCATAATGACAATAAAGGAAAAATGTAAGTGAAATCAGTGCCCGTAAAACTGACAGACAGTCCTAAAGAATGAGGGCTTCTTTCTCCTCAAAATCTTTATAGCAATAACACAAGCTTCCTTTCACTGTCAGCCAACATGCCTCAGTCCTGATCTGATGGGGCCACTTCTATTAGCAAGAGAATAATTCAATCTCCACACACACTCACTCCTTGGCCCCGTGCTGAGACTGCCAAGAAGGGTTCCAATTAGTGCCAATTGCAGACTATGACAGTTTTTAAAGATCGATTTTCACACTGTGCCAAACCTTTAAAAGAGAGGACATTTATATAAAAAGCAATTTGCTTTGACAGTAATTTTCTGTATTCCTGTTGCTATTATTGAAGATATTTATGTTAGAATTAGAGTGTCCTCTCTCTCAGCCTAGTTTCTACTCCTGCTTGATCCTGCAGTGCAGTAATAATCGTATTGCTTATGCTTTTTATGTGGCAGTGACCATTTTAAGCATCCATTATTTGAACTATTTGAGGGGTCAGATTTGTTTGAATATGAACCCTGCAAACCTCCCAGCTTCATGTGCAGACTAATTCTGCTTCTGGAAATCTTCACATCTCTAATATCAGTTAAATCTCTCAAGGAGATTTTTTTTTAATACTTTTTCCTGAATCAGTGCAGCTATCCAAACTAAAATACTGCTCGGAATAATTAAACACACCACAAGGTGCCTTTAGAAATTCTAGTCGATTGTCACTGGACATCCCCAAATCTACTGGCTCATTGTATTTTCCTACCAGTTGCCATGGGTACGGTTCTCTAAGAGTCTTAAGCCACTTTTGTACATCAGCCCAACCGAGAGCTTACAGCGGCACAGCTGTATCTCTGCAGCTGCGTCTATGCCGATGGGAGAGCTCTCATGTTGACATAATTAACCCACCGCCAACGAGCGGCAGTAGCCATGTCGGTGGGAGACGCTTTCCCACCGACATAGTGCTGTCCACGCCAGCATTTCTGTCAGTGTAACATATGTCACTCAGTTGAGTGTTTTTTCATACCCCTGAGCGACATAAGTTATACCGACAAAAGTGCTAGTGTAGATATAGCTCTGGGTGCCTGTCTCAATTATGGGAACCTCAGTGCTGTGTACTATGGCCTCATCCCTGCTATAGCAGCGCTTGCCAAGGGGTCTTTGGGAGGCATCCATCTGACTGTCTTCCTCAGTGATTGTACTGGAGGAGGGCTTTAGGGCCCCTTTACATTGCTCCAGATCTTTTACAATGAGGCCAGGAGTGAGGATCTGACCCAGAATTCTAACACTGTACTGTGTGCCACCATGGAGCTGATTATGAGCTGTTAGCCATAGCTTTGAGTTGTGGAGAGTGATGAGTCACAAGCCCAGATCCACAAAGGTACTTACTCACCAAACCCCCAGATGTAGGTGCCTAAATCCCAGGTTTAGGCTCCACTGCAATCCAGAAAATGCCTGCTGGAGTGCCCCTTACCCCTGTAGTCATCTAAGTTCACTCAGCACCTAAATAGTCAAGTTAAAAGTTGCCTAAGTGCCTAAGTTTCTGCCTCTGGGGATCTGCAATGCTGCCTCACTCCAGGTGTCTGGATGCCTAGTTCCTGCCTAAGCCCCAATATTATCCACGAACCAGAGGAAGACAGGCAGAAAAAGTGCTTTGCTTGCCTGTGAGGCCTGATCTAGTAGATGTGCTCAAAACATGCCTAACATTCATGGTAGTGGCCCAAGGTGTAGGAGATGCAGGTTCAATTCCTCCCTCTATCTGACTAGGAGAAAGGATTTAACTAGGGGTGTCCAGCCACTAGACCATGGGATAGTCTTATCTGGGGCTCTCTCTCTCTCTCTCTTACTGAAGCTGTGCTACTGTGGATAAATAATGAAAGAGTCATTGGTCCAGAGAGAAAGAGCAAGCGAGAATAATTTTATAGCCTGGTGCTTAGGGCTGGTGAAGTGAGAGACACAGGGTTCAGTCCTCTGCTCCAGTGACTCTTTAAGAAATGTCCCTGACCTCTGCTAGATCCCATAAATTCACATGGCACTTGGGGACAACCTCTGTCTCTCAGGGGAACAGTCAGCCAGAAACTTTAAAATTCCAAATAGGTTGGAGTTTTGAATTCCCTTACATAAGGATAACTCATGTAGGAGAACTCAGGGATTGTGTGTGTGTGTGTGTGTGTGTGTATGTGTATATGTGTGTGTATATATATATAATGTGTGTGTGTGTGTACACACTCAGTCAGATATATATGCAGTTAAAATAAAAGGAAACTCTTTGAAGCCAAGTATAATAGACTACAGTAGATTGATCTCAGATTTAAGATGAAAAATCTTTTGCTGTCTTAATGTCTACAATAATGAATCACATTAAAATGCATAATCACAGAGCTTTTCTTAGCCTAGATCTGGGAAGTTAAAAATGGCTTCATTTTGCTTTGAATATGATTGATATTTTTGCCAACCTATTACTTTTGGCTCCCAGATTTTAACTCAGGGGATGAACACAACACTACATTTCTTTAAGTCGGAAAATGTAATTATGTATGGAGTCTCTGGTGACAGTCATAATTCTCAGCCCAACAAGATCCAAATATGAAACACAGACCTTTGTCACATATGGCAAAGACCGAAAATGCAAGACACAGCATGGAAATTTCAAAGAAGGAAGATCTTAGTGATGTCATTGTTACCATTGCATTTCTGAATAAAAGTTTTAGAATCTTACGATTCACACTGAATGGCTCAGAGATAAGTTTGAGTCTAAAAGGAAGGGCATCCCTGATTGACATAATATAAATACTACTGTGTAATACAATTTCTAAGTACTGTATACAATGTTAGCTGCTCTTGCTGAAGACTAGGTCTTCTTATATGTACAGAGTGTGCATCTGAGTATGCATCTGAGTTCTGCAAAAGTTCATATTTTTCAGTAAAAATAGCAAATAAGTTCTAGTTCTCAGTTTATAAGAATGAATACAGATTGTGCCCTTCCTTCGCTCTCCTTCCTTACATACTGTATTTTCTGTGATTATGAGGCACAGACACAACTACTTCCTCAGTCCATATCTCTACACGTGATACTGCCCTGACCCACTCTGCCACTGTCTCTGATTCAAATGGACATGAAATGGCAAAAGAGGGACCATATTTCCCCACCTGCAAGTTCACAGACAAAGTCAATGGCTAACACTGCATTGGAATGTTAATGCCTCATGTCGTCTGAGAGAAATAATACTCAGTAATATACTTTGATCTTTTTTAATGTTCTGTAATTTGATTCTCAGACCATTAATCGTCTCTTTTTCTTACGGCTGAAGTACCTGCAAGGAGTAGGTGGAATGGACAAATATAGTCATAATACAGTTCTTTGCAAAGGTCAAAGAGATGAGACACTGAATTTCCCATTCTCATTGCAACTTTGTAGACTTGTACTCCTCAGTTAATTCCCTTTTCTGAAATGAAGAGAACTTGGCCATAGGTACTTGAATTCTTTGTTGGCTGGGCAGATGATAGAGCACCCTAAAAATCTAGATGCTTTGTTGATGCCATGAAATATAGATTTGGTCTTTTTGCCTGTATGGTCTAAATTCTACTTTTGATTACAATATGTTTTCAACTCATTAAGTGATGGGTGGATCAGTAGAATAAAAATGTGGAAATCTGGTGGAAATTACAGACATTTTGATATGCATAATTACCTTGTGAAGCTATACTTTAGGTATGTGGATGAAAGAGAAAAGAAGGCTTGTGCAAAGGGAAAATTTGACAGTGTGATTTTTGTCTTTGCCTTGTGCTGTTGCCTTCCTGGAGTTTTTAGGAGAGCCATGGTGAAAATTTAAATTAGGTCATGTGATCAGTTTATGTATTTAATATCTAATAGCACACGCACATCTGGCAGGGGTGGGGGTAAGTGGGTTGTGTGTGTGTACATATATATACACTTTATATATACACACACTTCATAGAATCATAGAATATCAGGGTTGGAAGGGACCTTAGGAGGTCATCTAATCCAACCCCCTGCTCAAAGCAGGACTAATCCCCAATTTTTTGCCTCAGATCCCTAAATGGCCCCCTCGAGGATTGAACTCACAACCCTGGGTTTAGCAGGCCAATGCTCAAACCACTGAGCTATCCCTCCCCTCCACTTAATGGAGTAGTGTAGTATACAGATTTTATAGTTTTAATATATATGTGTATATATACACACATTATATCTATATAGGAATTACATGGTGATGTCCATGGTAAGGGTTTCATCGGCATGAGTATGGGCTAGTTTTGAAGTCATGAGTGAGTGGGATAATGATACAAGTGCTTTCAGATTGAAAGATGAAAAGCGCTATGTAAGAGCAAGGTATTATTAATTTATTTATTAATGCAGGTCATCTCAAACAGATGATGATAAAACATTTACATTACATGCCACCATCGTGTATTTTGCATGAGCCATATGTATTACAGAAAACTATTTCAAGTAATGTTTTAGAGTTTTTAAAAATTGTATTTTAATGCCTACTTTGTGTGCCTCTCTGTCCATAAAGCCAGGTGCCTCAGTATTATTAGTCCAATTGTACAAGGCTCAGAAGGAGCTCTACAGATATCTAAAAATGACCAGATATGTCATCTTATGCCTAAAAATGCCTGATTTATAGTCCAATGTCAAAGGTCATTCCAGTGCAAGTGCTGGTCCTATTAGGAAGCTGGGAATTGCCCCCAAGATAGAATTTTAAATTAGTGACCTTTTTGTTATAAACAAAAATCTGATACTGGCCCAGTCAGAATCTTGCCTATCCTGGGACTTGGACAGGTTTAATTTAAGAAGAATTAAGGGGGGGAAACATTTCTATGACAAATTATTTTTTTAAAATGATAACACTTTAAAGTTGCCTGTAGCAGAGCCCCCTCAGCTCCCACCTCTGCTAGGTCCACAAAGTCACTCTGAGACCTGGGGGTTAGTAACCACAGGTGCAGTTTATTTACAGGCTTGTTCCCGCCACCATTTCACCATGTACAGTTGGCCCTTCACCGCCTACAGGAGGGAGGTGCCACCTCCCTGCCTTTTTCCTTTTCTTTCTGCTCCCTCCTTTGGCTTTCTTCCCCTAAGGCTTTAATACAGCTCCAGGCTAATTAGGCAGCAGCTGTCTCTGCTTCCCCAATCAGGGCCAGGTTATCTCCAGCCAGCTCTAATTTATTCCTCTAAATGGGAGATGGCTGACAGAGGGTTGAATCAGCAACCCTTTGCCCAGCGCCTTGTCATGTGCCCAATGATTGGAATGTTAGAATAAGTTTCTGGGGAGATGCATTAGAGGTGGCAAGGAAATTGGCCAATTGGACATGAAATATTTGCCTCGTGGCTCTGCAATATATTACAATTTTGTCTGTAAATCAGTCTACCTACCTACCTGGATGGATTTAGATATAGATAAATATGTAGACACCATATCTATGATGATGAGATTTCACATGATAAATTGCATTTATTGCATATTTGTGATTGCCCAAAATTGTAGTAGGTTTTTCACTAAACCAGATAGAGTTCTATTATTATTATTAGTTGATTATAAACACAGGATTGAGATTTTCTTAAAATCTATGAACTTTAATTTAATGAGGTTTAAGGTAATTCCCTCTATAAACTTCCACGATCCTAAAATTTGCTATTTTTCCTCAGAAATATCAGCACCATGAGTCAAGGAGTGCATACAGTTTCATGAGTGAATAAATCTTACTAATAGAGTCTAGCCCTCAATGCAGAATATGATTTCTCAAAATAAAAAATTCATGCATGTATTGTTCCTCCAAGCGACTATTTATTTTAACTAAGCTAAAATGATTTGTAGACTTTTCTATAAAAGGATGTTTAATTTATGTACCATATGTAGCTCTTCCAAAGCTTCACTATCCTTCAGTGCTGTTGTTCTTGTTGTTTTTCTTCTTCTTCTTCTGCCTGAGATAGAGGATACAATAGACAAAACCAAAGCTTTCAATTCCTCTTGCTCAAGGGGATATCTCTACTATTTTAATGAAATAATGCAGATATCATGATTAATGGGAAGTTAATGTGAGAACTGAGGAAGTTTTATCATTTTGACTATACATTTGCAAGAATATATGGTCAAAGTTTGCCCTCAGTTACCTCTGTAAAATGCCATTGACAGGAGTAGAATCTGATAGGCTGGTTGGGCTAGTCTGTTGACCAATTCTCTTAGCAGGTGTTGGAACCCTGCAAGAAAATGCTGACTTCACCAGGTACATTCCAAAGAGATTTTCTTACCAGTCCTTGAGTGTCTCTTCTGTTTCCTTTTTCCACGGTTCCATTAATTTTTTTCAATGGTATTTCAATACAGTGAATGGGGAGCACAGGGTGATTGCATACAGAACCAGTGACATGGTTCTTAACCCTACAATTGTGATTTATTTTAGTTTGTTCTACTGAACAGTTCTGGCATTCAAATTAGTTGCACTTCACTTGGCCAGGCAATAAATCACATAAACAGGCAATTAAGTACATTTGAAATTAGGAAAGCCTACAGAAAATCAACTCCATCTCAACAAAATGGCAACTAGCCTTTTCTTAGCTAATAAAAAACAAGCAATTCAGTGATGTAATAAATGAAGTATTGACTTGGGTTTTCTCTTTTGGTAATTAAATAAGCATTTATTTGTCCTTTAAGTTATCAGAATCACTTAATCATGCAAAATTTCCTGGTGGTTTCCTCTCCAGTTTTAATAGCCTTGACATGGAATTTAAGGCTATTAAGTCCTGTAAACTCACCTGCTCAGATAATTGTGCTGTTTACCTGGTTTCAATTCACTGGTTCTACCCAAAGAAGAACTATAAGATTTTTAAAGAATGATCTTTCTTTGATAATGTTGTAAATATTTTACTGTAATTGAGATATCCTCAAAATCTTCCTTTCCCCCAATTCCCAAAGAGGAATTCAGGAAGACTCTCAGGGCGAAATTCTGCCTTCACTTTTACCCATCTCTCCCCAGTGTCTTCAGCTGAATTTGGCTCTATATCTGCAGGAGCTGGATAGGGTGAGAAACAACTGCATTTTATTAAGCCAGTGAAAGAAATAAGTAGTTTGCAAATGATAAACAGATTTGATGAATCCAAATCTATTCCACGCTCAGTAGGGAACGCTATCATTGCCGCGCACAATTGTTTGATGAAGCCAATAATATCTCCCAGTATAAACTGCATAATAAGGTTCAAGTCAGGTTGCTTTGTTACATTGGAAAACACTTCATTTTTAACATTCATTGTGACTTTGGCATATTATTCATCTCTCTAATGCTCTGCTATGTGATTGTAATAAACACTTGGCCACAGGATCACAGTTTTCTCCATTAGAAAGAAAAGCTTATTATCTTTAGAGCATGAAAGTATGGATCTTCACTCTGGTTTTTTTTTCCTTACAGAAGCTGCAAAGAATCGATCCTCCTGACTGTTGTTCAACCTTACCCGGTAAGTATCTATAGTGTTTTCTGAATTAGTTTCCTAGCAACATAGATGCTTTTGTCTGCCTATTTTCTGTCTGTCTCTACCTTATCTACATAACAAAAAATGTAAGTGAAACAAAGGCTGTGCCTTTGAAGATAAAATTTAAGACTATACACCAGTGCATACATCAGTGGAACAATTTAACAGTGAATTCAGTAATAATGATATGTTTTAACTTGTACTAGGAGTATACCTAGTGCTAAGAACAGCAGGCTGAGTTCTGTTCCCAGCAGTCCTACTGACTTGCTGGGCAGACTGACCAACTGTCTGAGGAGACTCCTATTTGTAACCAAAAACTCCCAACTCCTGATATAATAATGTTATCTCCAGCAATGTGGGAGGGGGAGCTCAGGACAGCCAATCGGGCAGGATGGGGTGGAGCAGGGAGCTGGGAGGGGATAGCCCCATCTGCATGCTGTGGTGAGAGAGCTTCAGCCGCTGCTGGAATGGGAAGTCATGAGCATTGCCATCTTGAATCCTCAAAATTGAGCGGCTCCATTGGCTCACTCCCTACGAGACAGGGGTCATGCTGGCTTGCTATTATTTGAGGCAGGAGTGATGGACATGGCTTGGTGAAGGGGGCCTGTGTGTGTTTAGGAAGGAGACTCAGGCAGGGCAGGGAGAGCCCAAGAGAAAAGCAGCCAGGGAGAGCAGGGAAGACGGGAAGCAGAGGTGCTTGCCACCTTCCCCTGTAGTGGGGCTCAGTGCTTGGTGGGGGGAGAGAGAAGGAGCCCCAGTTGGATCTAGGGGGAAAGAGGCTGAAAGGAGAATGAAGCTCGGATTGACTCAAGATCTGGAGGGGCTGAGTCTTTCGGGTGGGAGGCTGAGCTGGACAGGAAGGGGCGTTGATGGGCTAGAATCTCAGTTCATTGAGACACTGAGATTTGGTCTGTGACTATAGTGGGTTTGGGGGATTTCCCTCCTCTGCAAGTCTCCCCCACCCACCCAGCTTTCAACCCAAGAATAATCTGGGGGTTGCAATACCCTCAGAAAAGAGCCAGTTTTTGTAGTCCTTCCCATCTGTGTCCACAAAGTTGCGCATTTTGTGATGAAAGATAAATATAGACAGTTTCCACCCCCCTTGTATGTTTGTAAAAGGAGAATTAAACGAATAGTAACGGATTAAAATATTGAAATGGGCAACCGTGTATGTAGATTTAATTTGCTAAAACTTTAGCTCTGCATGGGTAGAAAAATCCAGGGTGTAATTGTTTTTACAGAATACAAATTAAATATATTAGCCATTGTCAGATTAAATGTCCCACTTTATACATTAGAAACATTACTGTTAAAGAGGCATATGCTTAGTAGAAAGGCACATAGCAGCTTGTTTTCCAGCAGTGAATGCTGCAGCAAGAGCCAGCACACAGGAATGGGGAGCTGGGCCAGCCCTGTGAGACAAGAGCCACCATTCCAAGGTGAGCTTGGGACTGGCTTCCTCTCCAACCCACCCGCCCCCATCCCGGGCCTCCCAGTTCCTGAGGACAGGACACAACCCCCCTACCCCAAACATATCACATCCTGCAGAGGCAGGGATCCAACCCCCACTAGGCCGTCCATTCCCAGCCTTCCTGAAATTAGTTTGAAAATGTTGGTCAGTAGGTTGTTGGGTGACTGTGGGCAAGTCCCGTAACTTCTCTGTGTTTCAGTTTCCAGCTCTGTTAAATGAGGATACCTACCTACCTCACATGGCTGTTGTGAGGCGTAAATCAGGGTTACAATGCACGTTAGTTGAAAGGTGCTATTTCAGATGTGTGGAGTTGAGTAGTGTGATAGCGCTTTACGGCCATGTTCTGCACTGAGTTGACCAATCCTGAGCCTGTTTGGGTCTTAGTGTGTAGGTAAGCAAATGAGAATCCAGTCCTGGTGGGCATATGCTGTGACTCCTCAGCTGCAAACCACACTAACTGCAATAAAGAGAGAGGGAAGCAAGGCCAGGATCCCCAAAGGACTGCACATCTCTCTCTCGCTCTCTGTCAATCACACACACACACACACACACATGCAGTTCTATGGTCCCAGCTATGGAATTGGGAGTTAATTAATCTGCCCTTATCCTGTACCCTTCCAGGTAGCTAATGCCAGTAGCGGTTGTAGCAGGAAACAGTGCATGCACTCTCCAACAAGACTGTGCAATGGCTGCTGCACTCGAATACTTGAGGCAGAGTGAGCAGGGGGTTTGGCCCCATTAAACATACGTGCAGGTCAGGCACAACAGGACCATTTACCTTCATTCTTTTGTTTCTTTTTAACCCAGCTCATTTTACTAATATCGAGATACAGATTTTTACCTTCAGTCCTGCATGTGCAACCCCATTGTAGTCAGAAGTCTCACAGAGGTAGCTGGGAGCAGAATTAGGCTCACTGTCTGTGTAATGGTTTTGATTACAATAATTATCTATAAAACATGAAAAAAAGTTCTCTTACACACATTTTTGCACAAGTCGCTATAGTCCCTCGTTTGACTGATCTGAGTCTTTGCTTTAAAGTCATGTGAAAAAAGGGGTATATCCTGTAGTGCTGGTATATGTAGTTTAGTGAGCTGCTGTTGTAGTCAGTACTGACAGTAAGGGGTAACACTGTGCATCTGTGCGGTGTTCTGGCCTGAGGTTGTTTTGCTTTTGATTGGATGATCAGGCTGTCTCCTTTGCTGGGCTACATGGCGTTTATGTGAAGTAGTATCCTAAATGAACTGTGACTAAAATGAGAACAGAATTACCTAGGATGACCAGATAGCAAGTGTAAAAAATCGGGACAGGGGGTGGGGAGTAATAGGTGCCTATATAAGAAAAAGCCCCCAAAATTGGGACTGTTCCTATAAAATCAGGACATCTGGTCATCCTAGAATCACCTCAAGGTCAACCTTAAGCACAAGCAAACCAAGCAGCCGATTGGGGCATTTCATCCCATGTGACCTCAAGATACTCACAGTTCTCCCTCCAGCAGGTGGACCAGAAGGGAAGGTAACTCATGACCTGATCATGTTTCCAGAAGATGGGAGTCCCTGCTCTTGCTTGAAGCCCTACAAATCAGTAGGCTTGTCCCAAGGTGCCTTCTGGCCCTACAATCATTATAACACAGAGATATTAAATAACAAAAATAATTCAAGGTGGAATAAAACCATCAATGTTATTAAAATAAAGAGTTTCTTCTCCTTAATTGTGAGGCACCCACTATTAGACTAAACCATGGGTTCTCAAACTGGGGGTTAGGACCCCTCAGGGGGTCGCAAGGTTATTACATGGGGGGTCATGAGCTGTCAGCCTCCACCCTAAACCCCACTTTGCCTCCAGCATTTATAATGGTGTTAAATATATTTAAAAGTATTTTTTAATTTATAAGAGGGGAGGGGTTGTACTCAGAGGCTTGCTATGTGAAAGGGGTCACCAGTACAAAAGTTTGAGAACCACTGGACTAAACCTTTCTCATGTCTGCTGAAGCCATGTTTTGGGTCAGGAGAAGGGCTCACAGTGACCAGAGCCAAGAGAAATGGCATGGAAGCGGGACACACAAAATTCTTCAAAAAGGAATAGCAGATCTATTTAAAAAGGAATATTCAAAAAGGAATAGCAGAACTAATTTCTGTGTGTGTTTATACTATGCCTCCCCCTCACGGACTATGCACCGGGAGGCGAGGGACCTCACCATACCCCATAGCTAGCAGACAATGCCTGCACTCTGTCTGGGACTATGGAACTCTAGCAGGTGCAGAAACCAGGTTAGTCTCATAGTGTTCTTTCGTTGCTAGATAGGTGTACTAGTCACCTGCTGAATAGAGGTGCTGGGCACTGTTCCCTCTAAGCTGTGCGCGTGTGCGCGCGCACACAGATTCTAAACCCCGTGCACATGGCAAAACACCACACGCACAAAAATTTGAACAGAAGCACAACACTTTGTATAGAAGAAATTTGTTTGCGCACACGGCCTGTCAAAAATTAGAGGGAACATTGGTGCTGGGGTACCTCAAGCATTAGTGTGATAAAGGCCATTCTTCCTGAGTAGGGCTGGTTGGAAAATGGTCAAGATTTTTCATGACAAAATTAGAAATAGTTTTCATTCTGCTGGTTTCAAAAAGGAATGATTTTAGTTTTATTAAAAATGTTTCACAAACTATTTATTGTAGATTTTAGTTTTAAAATGTTTTGTTTTTCTTTTTTTTAATTTTCTCTGGCCCATGTTACCCCTCTTTTTAATTTGTTTTCATTTTTCCAGTGAAAGAGGGAGAGGGGGATAAAGAAAGGAACAATCAAAAATCAAACATTTTTCATGAAAAAATTTAGTTTTGAAAAAAATGCAGTTTTTTGACAAGTGTTTTATTAGAAAAATTTCATCCAGCTCCACTCTTGAGGAACATTTGTGTTCCCATTACTGCAGGAAGAATGCCCACCAAGGGAATTGCAGGATTATCATTATTTCTTTATTATTTTTTCTGAGAGCACAGTTTACACTTGCTGTGTTTAGCGTTTGTATTGTTTTCATGCTTAAAATGAACTGTCCACTGCAATTGTAGGTGAAAATAGCAATAATGCAGCTTGATAATACTCTGGTCTTTTACTCAATGTAATTCACTTAGTATTTTTTTTTAAACTTTACAGATTGGTTTTGTTTAAGCTCATTCATTTTAATTACAACCAAAACAAAACACTGTGGTCTTTTGTTCTTCCTGTCAATCTAATAAATCTTTCCCAGGTTAATTTGAATATCATCTCTGCTGATAAGAAAATGATTGAACAGCTGAAGCACTTGAAGTAGTTTAAAGTTTAGGGTTTTTGGAAGTTTGGTCTTTGATTATCATTTGAAACGGTTTTATTCTGTAAATGGATTACCATCCCACAAGGTATCTTATTCAGTTTAGTTAATTAACTGGCCTATTGTGTTGTGTTCAGACTTTGTGAATGGAACTCATTTCATAGTCTGACATGCTACTTTCTTCATTAACCCTTTAAACCCCTAGGGTAAAATCCTGACCCCACTGAAGTCGGTGGGAATTTTACCACTGGCTTCTGTGGAGCCAGGATTTCAACCCTGGAATGTAAGGTAGTGTGATGGAAAAAGACAAACAAATCCAGTTTCCTTTTTATGGCCTTCTAAAAGAAGTGCTTCTGGACATATACAGCCATATGTCAAACAAAGTCAACGTTTATTGGAAAACTTCAGTAGATTACACAGCTTCATGCAAGCATGTGAATTATAGACAATGTAGCCAACCCTTGTGATTTGCTTGTGAGTGTCATGATATTTGCAGTTTTCCTTGAAAACCTAGCTCCTGGAATCACATAATTGGGAGAGTCCCAGCTTGAAAACATGAAGTATGGCTCAGAAACC
This sequence comes from Chelydra serpentina, assembly GCA_037349315.1. NCBI lineage: Eukaryota > Metazoa > Chordata > Testudines > Chelydridae > Chelydra > Chelydra serpentina. The sequence continues at coordinate 130,599,197 of JBAIAC010000004.1, forward strand.
ATTAGGCAAATAAAAAAGAACCCAGAATATATTTTTTTAAAAATCTCATGATTTTGTAGACAATCTCAAACCACATTTTTTTTAAAAAACATAGGCACATTGCCATTTTTCACACCCACTCTTTAGACCTTGTCCAAAGTACAACTTCTAAACAAAATCTTGTCTCTCTAATATGCTGGGACCAAGTCAGCTACAGCAACACTGCAAACAACTTTTAAATAAGTTTTTCACCAGTTAGAGGCATAGTTGGCTCTAAATCTGTCTGCACACAACATGGTTAAAATTTGGTTAGTAACAATGACACTGAGTGTAGCGCTCCTGACAGAAGTCTTGGATCATACCTAGTGGTCTTCCAGCAACAGCTATTTTGTTGTTGGGCATGACCTCCTAACTGTGTTTTGTGTAACTGATTTGCTTGTCTATCGGTAAATGTTAGTTACCATCCACACACAAACTCATAACAAATATTTCCATTGATAATAATCAAAGTTTACAGATAGGCAAAGTAAGAAAAATGCTGCTTGAGAACTTATTAGAGTTTGATTTAAGGACATTTACTTTGTATATTTTGACATGTAATGTTGACAAGCTGTGTTTTAACAGTTGTAAAGCTTTAACTTTTTGAATCTCTGTGTCTACTGGCATTAAAAATACAGTCTCATCCCTCTATTGTCTGACTCCCCGTCATAATTTCCCACAAGTGTGAACATTTAGATAAATAAAAACAGAAAAAATTATTAAAATAAATATGGATATTATCCATTGAAAGTATTTGTTTGAAAAAGAATTCTGCCAAGCCAATCTATCTTCCTTCTACCTCCATGTGCAGTACAAGATCCCCAATTTGCATTGCCCCACCTGTTGATGGCATTTCTCCTTGAAGGTGTTCTTCAAGCACACAATCCCCATTCTGAGGCACTACGCGATAACTGTCCAGTTTTTCCCAGAATGCACTTGTGCAAACAATTTGGGAGCATCGGATATGTGACCATAAGAACGGCCATTCTGGGTCAGTCCAATGGTCCATCTAGCCCAGTATCCTGTCTCTGATGGAGGCCAGTGCTAGGTGTTTAATAGGGAATAAACAGAACAGGGCAATTATCAAGTGATCCATCCTATTGTCCAGTCCTAGCTTCTGGTAGTTGGAGGTTCAGGGACACCTGAAGCAAGAGCTGCATCCCCGACCATCTTAGCTAATAGCCGTTGCTGAATCTATCCTCAGTGAACTTATCTAATTCTTTTTTAACCCATTTATACTTTTGGCCTTCAGAACATCCCATGGCAACAAATTCTACAGTTTGACTGTGTGTTTTGTGAAGAAGTACTTCCTTTCATTTGTTTTAAACCTGCTGCCTATTAATTTCATTGTGTGCCCCTAGTTCTTACGTTATGTGAAGGGGTAAATAATACTTCCCTATTCACTTTCTCTAGACCATTCATGATTTTATAGATCTCTATCATATCCCCCTTAGTCGTCTCTTTTCCAAGCTGAACAGTCTCAGCCTTTTTAATCTCTTGTCATATGGAAGCTGTTCCGTAATATTTTTTGTTGCCCTTCTCTGTACCTTTTCCAATTATAATACATGTTTTCTGAGATGGAGTGACCAGAACTGCACACAGTATTCAAAATATGAGCATACCATGGATGTATATAGTGGCATTATGGCAATATGTTTTGTTTTGTTATCTGTCAACATTCTATTAGATTTTTTCACTGCCACTGCACATTGAGTATATGTTTTCAGAGAACTATACACAATGACTCCTTGGCCTGCCTTATTAAACTTGTGCACTTGACTTGCCAGAATTTATGTTCCTTTCTGTTTTCCTCACTAGGATCTGACTTTCAGTTTCTAAAGGATGCCTTTTTGCCTCTAACGATCTCTTTTACCCTGCTGTTTAGCCATGGTGACATTCTTTTGGTCCTCTTACTGTTTTTATTTATATATTTATTTGGGGTATACATTTAATTTGAACCTCTGTTATGGTGTATTTAAATAGTCTCCGTGCAATTTGCAGGAATTTCACCTTTGTGACTGTTCCTTTTAATTGCTATTTAATGAGCTCTCTCATTTTTGTATAGTTACTCTTTTTGACATTTTTGAAGTTAAATGCTACTGTGGTAGGTTTCTTTGGCATTTTTCCCCTGCAAGGATGTTAAATTTAAGTACATTATGGTTGCTATTACTGAGTGGTTCAGCTATATTCCCCAGATCCTGTGCGCCACTTAGGACTAAATCAAGAATTACCTTTCCCCTAGTCAGAAAAATGGAAGAATGCCTCAAGCTTATTCTCTCTGATCCTCTCATTTTGTCTTACCTTTTACCCTGCCAGCTCTCATTTTCCACCCTCTTCTGCCCCTAGTTCTCCTTTCCCTCCTAAACTTACCCTCCTCCAGTTCTCTCTATTCCTCCTCACATGCTCTTCTTTCCATTTGGTGGCTGGATCTGGGTTGGCTGATGATACTTTCAGTCACAGGACCTAACGGTCCTTCCTGCAAAAGCTGCTCTGTAGAGCAGAGGGTAGTGCAGCACCCCGCACTCTTCACAGACACACACTTTTTCCTTTATGCCTCTTAGCTGTTGAGTAAGAAACAGAGGCCACTTCCACATGAGACATAACCAGCAAGAGTAAGTGGCGTAGCAGATACCTGAGTGTTCAAAGGAGGTATAACTGCGCAGGAGCTCAGCACAGCAGTAGTATAGATATGGAGACTGTGACGTTATTGACAATAACTGGGACCATATAGATCATTGTTACAACCAAGGTCCTGTAGTGGCCCCAAATCTTGTATAAAGAGGGTCAAATGAGGTGTCTAAGACTGGGTTATGCTTGGCTGGTTATGATTATGCCGTTTATATGCATGTATCAGTGTTGTAGTTGAAGTTATGAATATTGGCTTTATACTGTCTGTAGTTGAATGACTTTATACTGTATGTCTGTATTTCAAACTGGGGCTGGGCTTCTGGGACCCAGGACAAGCTATCAGCTCTGCCAGGCCTGCTGATGGCCCATTAAGGACCATCGACTATACAATTAGCCCATTGCGAGGAGGCAGACACACCTTATGATTCAGTAAGGTATGCAGAGACTTGCCCATGTGACTCCCGACTCCATTTTGCTGTGATTTTCCACAGTAAGGAAAGAGGGGTCTTTACACCTGGAAGAAACTATAAAAGGCAGCTGCCTCATCTCCATTTGGTCTTCATTTCCTGCTTCTTACCTCTGGAAGAACCTTTCTACAAATGGAAGCTCTGAACAAAGAACTGAAGGACCCATCCCAGCTGGGGATGTAATCCAGAGACTTGACTTGAACCTGCAGTATTCCATCTCTGCAAGCCTGACCCAAGAACTTTGCCATTACTGTATGTAATTGATTCCTTTTAACCAATTCTAGCTCTCACCTATACCTTTTTCCTTTTATGAATAAACCTTTAGATTTTAGATTCTAAAGGATTGGCAACAGCGTGATTTGTGGGTAAGATTTAAGTTGTATATTGACCTGGCTCTGAGGTTCGGTCCGCTGGGATCGGGAAAACCTATTTTCTTTTACTGGGGCGTTGGTTTTCATGACCATTTGTCCCCATAACGAGTGGCTCTGGTGGTGAGACTGGGAAACTGGTGTGTCTAAGGGAATTGCTTGTGTGACTTGTGGTTAGCCAGTGGGGTAAAACCAAAGTCTCCTCTGTCTGGCTGGTTTGGTTTGCCTTAGAGGTGGAAAAACCCCAGCCTTGGGCTGTAGTTGCCCTGTTTGAAGCAATTTGTCCTGAACTGGCACTCTCAGTTGGGTCTTGCCAGAACCAGCATCGTTACAGTGGCGTAGTCGTGCAAGGATCCACAGAACCAGGTCAGTTAAGCTTTGGGTCAGAACCCCACGCTATCCAAATTTGATTTTTGGTATTGAGAGTAGGTTGGTTAAAGATCAGTGACCATGAGCCAGAAAGCATCAGCAAAAGCAATGAAACTGCAAGCCCTGAGAGACTGCCTGCAGTTTGAACATGAACAAAAACGGGCAGAAATTCGTATGAAAGAGAAGCAAGCCTTGGCCCAGCTGGAGAGAGACGCTGTAGAGAGGGAGAAAGCAGCTCAAAAGAGGCGTCTGGAGCTGTTGGCTGCTGAAAAGAGAGCTCGAGAGAGGCAACAAGAAACTGCAAGACTTCAGCTCCAAGTCAAAAAAGCAATGGAAGAACGGCAGAAACTGTATCCTCTTGAATGTCCAGTTTATAACTATGTTGATATGTTTTACTCTGAGCAGTTTTCTGTGTTTAACCAGTTTTGCTATGGCCAGGGAGAGGGGGATTCTAACCTGGTGGGAAATAGCTGTTTGTCTGGGAATGAAGTTTCTCAATGTCTATCCAATGTCTCAGAACTCATTGGTCAGGAAACTGTTTCTCAGGAGCAGAATAAAGTGGATGGTCTGGTGAAAACCCTAACTGAGGAAGGAAAGGGTAAAATAGTGTTGGCTAGTACAGCTTGTAAAAGTGAACCTGAAAAGGGTAACTATGATTTGCTGGAAATAGCTCAGTGTAGTGAGAAGAGCAGCAGTTTGTCTGTTGGGAGTGGCAATGTGCCTGATAGGGAAAGTTGGGATGAGCCTAGGCAGCCTTGTGAGCTGATGGTTTTATCTAGGCAGCAGTTTGGGAAGGCGAGGATAGTGGAAGATGAGTGTCCCTATACCTTACCTGTTTCCTGTGTGGAGAAATGTGACAGTGAAGAAAATGTGTCTGTGTCTGTGTCTGTCAGGGGTATTGACTTGCCTATGGAGGAAGCTACCTCGGTCTCCAAACAGTTGTCTGTGAACAGCCCTGTGTGCTGGGACAAGGGAAATGGGATCCCAAGCTGTGTGTCTGGTAAAGGAGAAGGTGTCTCCAGCTCTTCTTTGTCTGTGGAGCAGACAGAAGGTGCCTCTCAGCCTGTGATGGTTCAGAATAGTGCAGTTGTCTCAGAGTTGGTTCTAAATTCAACTAAAGCCCAGGAAGGAAAGGGTCCCAAGTTTGTGTCTGCTAGGGAGAAGGGCACTGTAACTAGGTTGCATCCAGTTAGTGTCTATGCAGAATCCCAGAGACTAGAGAATTCTGGTGCTTGTAGTTTGCCTGTTGCTAATGTGTGGCTGGGAAAGGGTGTAGCGACTCTGTCTAATCAGGGTGATACCCTAGCCAGGGCACAAGGAGAGCAGAAAGGTGACTTGGTTGTGTTACCTACTGACCGTTTGACAACTGGTAGCAAGAAGGAAAAGATTCCTAAACTTGTGTGTGGCAAAAGGAAGGAGAATGCTTCTATCCTTTTATCCAACAAGTCTAGGAGTTTGCCTGAAAGGGGATTGTGTAGGAATCTGCCTGATGAGCCAGAGGTGATCATGGATGTGAGTAAGATCCAGAAGGAGTCTGTTGTTGCTCAGGAAAATGTTCCTTTAGAGCAAGCCCTAGGTGAAGTGGGTAAGGGCAGAATTTCTGTGAGGGGTGAATTGTTGCTTAGAAAAGTTTCTAGGGACAGGAATCCTCATGGTAATCTGTGCAAGCAGTTTGCTGTAGCTGAAGGGTGTGAAAGTGATTTGATCAAGGAAGTTTCAGTTCCTAACAGCCAGAAATTTTCTGTTGTGAATGGATCCACTGACTTTCCTTTTGAAAGATCCAGTGTGGAGAGCTTTGAAAAGGTCTCAGATGGAGGGAAAGCTGTTACAGTTGATCAGTCCTATGACCAAGTGGCTGAGTTTGGCCAGCTTGTTGGGGAGACAAAGTTGTTGAGAGAGGAATGTCTCCATGCTGATTCTATAGGTGAACAGTCTGTGTCTCAGGTTCAGAGGGAAGACTCCGTAGCTGAGTCTGCAGAGCAGGACAGCTGTGTAGTTAATCTCTCGAGAATGCAGGGGATGGCAGGTGTACTCTCATCCCTAGACACTTTGGATGGAACTTGTAGTCTCTCCGTGAACTTGACTCCTGATTCCATGTGGAAGCACAGGATGGTAAGGGAAGAACAACAGAACTTTAAGGCTAGCTTGTTAGAGAAAATGGATGGTTTCTCTTTAAGACAGAGTCCAGCCTTGGAATGGGTAGCAGTCAAGGAGCTAAAAAGTGGTGAACGGGCTCCTGTCTGTGTTGATGCAAATTACCTGACTGACTGGGGGAAGAAAGACTTGCTAATAGCTGTTAGCACAGGGAGCACTCCCACTCAGCCAGGGAATTCTGTTAAGCGAGAGAGATCAGGGTTTGATCCTTCAGGACAGGAAGAGAAGAGAGACCTAAAGTTTGCAAAGGGAAGCCACAGACTAACCCTAAAAGGCCCAAACCTCAAGGGTATTGAGCCAAAGGTGTGGCATGACAAAAATGATTGGAAATGGACACTTGCAATGAATTTGTTGTTGTTGCTCATGGTAATTTGTGTAACTATTGGGTTGCTGTTACCAAACACTGAAAGAATGTACAATGTGCCTGATCTTTTGGAAAATCCCTGGAACATGTTAAAAGGAATACATGAGAACACACTGTATGTTAAAAGGCCTTGTTATACTGATGTTGCACAGTTAATGCCTGAAAAGAGTATTGGAACTTTTCACAAGGGAAAAGACATTCCAGACCTAATGTGCTGTATGAAAAGGGAAACTGAGGCACGCTACCACATTGCTTTCACGGCTAAATGCCAAGATTTCTGTACTATGGACAACAGTAATATCTACATTGACTTGATGTTAATTGGGTTTCAGACATTGGCCAGAGCTTGTATGAATGACGTAGCGATGTTCTTTAGCTCTTGGCAATATCACATGAGACACACAGGGACCATGCTGCTAAAGCAGATCCAATCCACCATTGTTCTAACCAAGTTTTACCTTGAGTTGGTAAGGAGATTCAATCATGTTAGGGAACATGACTTTGATAAACCATTTCTGTTACACACTGGTACGGCTTCTAACCCAATAATAGCTGTAGTAAGACAGACCCATGGATGGGGAGCTCTTGGGCTGCAGTCAGTGATGCTTGGGTCATCCCTTCCTGCATCAATTTTGCGTTGGGGGTGTGACGTTATTGACAATAACTGGGACCATATAGATCATTGTTACAACCAAGGTCCTGTAGTGGCCCCAAATCTTGTATAAAGAGGGTCAAATGAGGTGTCTAAGACTGGGTTATGCTTGGCTGGTTATGATTATGCCGTTTATATGCATGTATCAGTGTTGTAGTTGAAGTTATGAATATTGGCTTTATACTGTCTGTAGTTGAATGACTTTATACTGTATGTCTGTATTTCAAACTGGGGCTGGGCTTCTGGGACCCAGGACAAGCTATCAGCTCTGCCAGGCCTGCTGATGGCCCATTAAGGACCATCGACTATACAATTAGCCCATTGAGAGGAGGCAGACACACCTTATGATTCAGTAAGGTATGCAGAGACTTGCCCATGTGACTCCCGACTCCATTTTGCTGTGATTTTCCACAGTAAGGAAAGAGGGGTCTTTACACCTGGAAGAAACTATAAAAGGCAGCTGCCTCATCTCCATTTGGTCTTCATTTCCTGCTTCTTACCTCTGGAAGAACCTTTCTACAAATGGAAGCTCTGAACAAAGAACTGAAGGACCCATCCCAGCTGGGGATGTAATCCAGAGACTTGACTTGAACCTGCAGTATTCCATCTCTGCAAGCCTGACCCAAGAACTTTGCCATTACTGTATGTAATTGATTCCTTTTAACCAATTCTAGCTCTCACCTATACCTTTTTCCTTTTATGAATAAACCTTTAGATTTTAGATTCTAAAGGATTGGCAACAGCGTGATTTGTGGGTAAGATTTAAGTTGTATATTGACCTGGCTCTGAGGTTCGGTCCGCTGGGATCGGGAAAACCTATTTTCTTTTACTGGGGCGTTGGTTTTCATGACCATTTGTCCCCATAACGAGTGGCTCTGGTGGTGAGACTGGGAAACTGGTGTGTCTAAGGGAATTGCTTGTGTGACTTGTGGTTAGCCAGTGGGGTAAAACCAAAGTCTCCTCTGTCTGGCTGGTTTGGTTTGCCTTAGAGGTGGAAAAACCCCAGCCTTGGGCTGTAGTTGCCCTGTTTGAAGCAATTTGTCCTGAACTGGCACTCTCAGTTACCTGAGTGTTCAAAGGAGGTATAACTGCGCAGGAGCTCAGCACAGCAGTAGTATAGATATGGAGACAAATAGGCCAGATAGGAGGCCAGGTGATATGTCCCAGCATTCCACGAAATCTGGAACAAATCTTTGGTTTCAGTAGAATCATCTGGGACCATCTCAGTAAACTAGGATGTCTGATGATTTAGCGACTCATCATTGTTTACTATAGAATGAACCAGTCGATTTTTCCATGATGCTTTCATTAAAATAAGTATTGGCAATTCCTCACCTTGGAGGCATGTGTTGTGTATGTTCATGGCCAATAACTTCACTAAAAATAGCAAAATATAATTGGTTGACTCTGATACACAACATTGTTTTAAAAACCCCAAACAGTTAACAAATGCCAGGAATAGGATAGCTACTTCAACACTGAAATTCATGTGTCAAAAAGTTAAGTTACTGTACATTGAAAATAATCTTCAGTGCACTGTGCTTGTTACATACTGTGCAGTAAAATATCTGACTTTTCAGTTTTTGGTGTTTTCATTATTTTATTACTTACACATGCATTGCGGCTTTTCTGATATGCTGTTGCAAACTAGTTGAGATGTCTGAGTGAACAGCTTCACTTATGGCTTCGTATTGGTATATTTAATTTGCCTATATACATTACTTACTATTCCTCGTAATATGTTTATTTCTCCTCCTGTTCATGTATTTTATTTACTTGCTAAATTTTGTCTTATGGAACTGACCTGAGGGACAGGTGCCAAAACATTAACAAATGTTATTGGACTAAAACATCAAGACACTCTTCTTGTATGAATACAGTTTTCCCTATTTTGTGCCCAGCATCGAATATGTTTCATTTCATAGTAAACTACAGATCAATTATAGGCAGTAAGCAATTTTAGGTTTACCAAGGAGGTTGGATATATACAAATAAGTATATTCTTTTAAACTACCTTATTTTCCAAGCATATGAATATGGACTCTGATTTAACATGCACTTTGCCAAAGTGACTTTTCTTCCCTTTTCTATTAGTCTGATACTGGTGTTTTGTTTAGGGTTTTTACCTGCTACCTTATTCTGAGCTGCTAAATGTCCTTTTTCCTGAGCATCAGTAAAGCTGTATTGTGGCATCAACCCTGCTTCTGAGAGGAGTCTGAGCAGGGCTTGTGAAAAATGGTAGAAACAGTTTTACTTCTCAGAATTTCACAAAAACTGATTTGACTGCAAAAAATGTGCTAAATTGTGATGTTTTCCATTTTCACAGCGAAAACTATTTCACTTAAAACTGGGCCCACTAACAAAAGTTGACCTAATTTTAGCATAAGTTAACAAAAATTGGATCCAATTTTAAAAGTTAACATAATGAGAAGAATAATGAGACAAGGTATGTGAGGTAATATCTTTTATTGGACCAGCTTCTGCTGGTGAAAGAGACAAGCTTTGTGGCTTACACAGAGTTCTTCTACAGGTCTGGAAAAGGTACATTCACCCACCTTGTCTCAAATATCTTGGGACCAACATGCTATAACAACACTGCAAACAAGAATAATAAAAGTTCGGTAGAATAGTTCTTACTCTGCAACAGTGACATCTAAGTCCTTGATGCTGCAAAGAGGTCCACACATGTAGAGAGCCCCACTGAGGCTTATGAGACCAAAGGTTTATGATTGTGGATCCCGGTGCAGAATCAGGGCTATAAGACTGTAATATCAAATATATGGCTAGCCATGGGGAGCAAAGGAGGTATTCAGTCTTCACCCTTATATCCCCTCCAAACAAACCCCGAAGGGTGTATTACTCCATCTTGTTCAAAGACCAAACTAACTGAGATACCATATAAGAGCTTTGAGTGTGCTATCTGTTGGCTGACTGGAATATTAATGAAGTTGTCCATGAGAATAAAACCTTGGACCATAGGGAGAAAGGTATTTTTATTTCATTGTCCATACACAAGTAAACATGATACAAATTCAAAGATAAATCTGAACTCTTAACAGAAAGAACTGTTATTGGCATTATTTAGGTTGTGCTAGTATTTAGTTTGCATTTACATATTCTGATTCCTACATTGAAATGGATCCTCACATTTGCAAAAATAGTTCTAATTAGGGTGCTTTTATCACAGACAGTGCAAATATCTCACAATGACAGACACATTGCATCAGTGTAAATGCCTCCTGCTTAAGGTCATTAACTGAGAATAATGTCTTCCATTTGGCTAGAAGATGGTGAATCAGAAACAAATGAACCTGCCACTCTGTGTTTCATTAATCACTGGTATGCTCGGGCTACAAATATGAAGACGTTAAAATGGAAATCACCTACTGCATATCCCTTCTATTTTCTTACTGGTCTCCTTTTGTTAGACAGCTTTTAGAATGAAAATACCAAGAGCCAGGCTGATGTGGACATGAAAACAATAAGACACATATGCCACACGTATGCCTAAATGAAGAGGCCACACCATTATTAAAATTTTTAACCAGCTGGAACGATTCCCTCCAAAGACTTGGGAGGGCTGTTCCAGTGCAAATTTTCACTGGTTACAAATGGCCCAGGCTTCTATAAATCTGAGGGCAGGTCTGAGGGCAAAGGCCACTCTACACCCTCAGGCCTGTCCAAGGTCCCTGGCTGAAAGCCAGCGTCCCAGCCCTCTCCCTTCCTCCACACAGGAGGTAGGAGAAATGGGATCTCCATGCTGTGCGGGACATAGAGGCATGTCCCCTTATCATGCAGTGGTACACTCAGGGCCCCTGCCCAAGCAACCCATTGTGTTACAGGGACTTCATTTTGGAACCATTTAAACCCAGGGCTGGTGCAAGGAAGTTTCACGCCCTAGGCAAAACATCCTTGCACTAGCCCTGCCCCCACCCCGCTAACGCCGCCCCCGCCCCCACGGCAGCCAGCTCCCCCCCCCCCCCCCGCAGTTCCCCATCCCCCGCGGCAGCGGCTCAGCCCCCCCCCCCCGGCTGCAGCGGCAGGAGGCTCGGCCCCCCACCCGCCCAGGCAGGCTCGGCCCCCCACCCACTGTGGGGGGCAGGCTCAGCCTCCCGCCCGCCCACGACGGTCGCGGGGGCAGGCGGCTTGGTCCCCCGCTGCCGGCAGGAGGCTCTGCCGCCCGCCCATGGGTCGCGGCAGCAGGCTCGGCTCCCCACCGCGGCAGCCCCCCATCCCATCCCATCCCATCCCGCCCCTGTCCGTGGCAGCTCACCTCGCCAGCAGCAGCAGCTCCTCGGCGGCATTTCGGTGGCCGCCGAATTGCCACTGGGAGTCTCCGCCCCCCCAAATCCTGGCGCCCTAGGCGACCGCCTAGGGTCGCCTAGTGGGTGCGCCGGCCCTGTTTAAACCCACAAGTAGCTCTGGTATCCAGCAACGTTATGACAATATAATGTAAACTCCCTCAAACAAGATTTCTGAGATGCCGAATGGAAGGTGAAAAAACCCAAACAGCAATTTTTCCAATATTGTCATGTAGGAAAAATTCCTTCCAGTCTCCAGACAAAACTTGTCGGTCAGCCTAGTCCCTGGCATCATCAGGGCCGGCTCCAGGCACCAGCCTACCAAGCGCGTGCTTGGGGCGGCACCTCGGGGGGGGCAGCGCTCAGGTGTGGTTGGTTTTTTTTATTAACATACTGTGGTGGGGTGGGCTTGTTATGGCGCTCTGGGGATTGTTGGGGTGGGCTGCGGGCGGGTGCTCCGGCCGGGAGAGGCGCTGCGGGTGGGGTGTTTCCGTGGATGCTGCGGGGGGGGGGATTGTTTCAGTTGGGGGGGCGCTTGGGGTTTGTTTGTTTTTGTTTTTTTGCTTGGGGCGGCAAAAAAGTTAGAGCTGGCCCTGGGCATCATACGAGATCTAGCTGTAGGGGGTGTCTCCTGCTCTTGGTGCAGCCTCTCTTAGGGTTCCTGCTTTCTCCTAATTGATCCCCTTCAATTCGCCTACCATTAGACCAGTCCATAAACTCTTAACCCAAATTGAGTCTCCCCACCCTTCAACTTCAGGGCTTGCAGCCTTCTTTTGCTTCCTTGTTTGTTTCTTAGAAGCAGCCTGGCGGGGTGCTGTGGCTCCTTTGCTAGCCTAGGCCTTTCTGCCTTCCTCTCCCTCTGTTCTCCTTCCTTTATAGCTGGGCTTGTTTTCTTTATTGGTCAGAGCCTCCACAATTGGCAGTTCTGGCAGTTGCACTGGAGTGTGGTCAGCCTGATTGCCTGTAAGCAGGGAAGACTCTCCCCTCCCTTCTGCCTTTCTCAGTATGGGGTTTGGAAAGCCCATTACAGGTGGGTAAGGACAGGGCTGGACCAGAGCCAAATTGGTGGTTTACTAGCATTAAGAGCAAGCAGAAACTATCCCTTTTCTCCTGCCTTGTCAAGTGAGAGCTAATCAGCCAGCCCCGTCATGGCTCTGTTTTCCACTGTCACCAGAAGTAGGAAGGTCAGGCTTCATTACTTGGATACCATGTGGGATAGCACCCTGCACACACTGGAAAAGGGAAGGAATGAGAGGGAAACATCACCCTTTCTCTCTTCCATACACACACACACACACACACACACACACACACTGCAGAGAGGGTATGGGGAAGTAGAAGGCGCATGTGTAGCACTGCCCCAGCCACTTTCCCTGGGCGCAATGCCCCTCACCCCCTCCCAGAGGAAGGAGAGTGTCCCCACTGCCTCCAGATATGTCAAAGTCACACCCTGGCTAGTGAGGAGAGCATTGTCAGAGGAGCCTCAACCCATACGCTACCATTGACTAGACAATTTCCAAGGCAACTTTTGCACATTTGGGCCTAAATCTCTGAGAAGACAAGGTTGTCTTCTGCTCAGTACCCCTGAAAACACTGAACAGATACGCATATACATACTTCTGGTCATTCACGCAGCGTCTGATATCTAGTGACCGTGTTGTGTTGGGTCTCTCTAACAAAAAATTGTCAGGAGACTGATAGAGGACTAACGCAGTTACATTTGGGGGGAAAGAATCATTCTCCTGTGAGAGAGGTAACAGATTTTATTTCCATGTTTGTTGCCTTGAATTCTCTAGCATGTGGTGATGATTAGACCAGAATACATTTAAATAGTGGGTTGCACTTTAGATTAGCCCATTTTATTAGCACTTCTTAACTTTTGCAGTATTTTCAGTTAACTGGTGATACTCTCTTGAGAGTATCAAAAGAAACTAAATGGGACCAGTGCACCATTCTTTCTCCCTCTGACAGAAGTGTATACACTCTGCCAGAAGTGTATTTCAACAAAACTGAATTGCTATAGAGAGTCACACAGCAGCAATGCTCCTTTTGCCAAGCCCTGAAGTGTGTCCATTAGAAGATCAGTTCACAACCAGAGAGCCAGTGGTCTTTTCCCTAATGCATGTCAGAGGAAGTTTACAGCTCTGGATATTTTACTGTGCTACATGATCCACCGGGAACTCATGTGGACTGTGAAATTTTACTTTGTGTTTTGTTTTGGTTTTTGTTCCATTGCGTAAATTCTTGCTGTGACCGCTAGATTTTGACAGCAGGAATAGGCAAACAAACCCTAGCAAAATAACATCCTGCTATCCCCAAACAGTCCTCTTCCTGACTCAAACCTGTATTCAGGCATGGATCTTTACTTCCTCAAGAGATACCTGGTTCAGGATCCCTGACCTCCCACCCCAAACTTTACAGTACCCAGACTTCTCTCTACATTACTGCTTTCTACGTTTTGCCCCTCTCACTGAATGTGTGTGCCTTGGATTATTTTTCCCCAGGGGAATTAGCTTGCATTTTTCGAACCTGATTCTCATTTTGTTGTTTTCTGGGCCAATGTTTCTAATCTTTTCAGATTTTTCTGTATTATTTAACACTGTTTTCTGCAACTCATCCCAATTAGTCTTACCTGGGAATTTCCTGTCATATAACATTTCTAATATGCAGTTTACAGTCACAGCTGTCAGAGAAAGGGCAGATAAGCATGATCCATGAATGTGAGGAAGGGAGACACTTGTGTTTCGTGGCTCAAATTTGGATTCAGGGAACTGGGATGATGCTAGAGTTTACTAATAGAGCCTTTCGCTCCTAGTGCACCCAGTTTGTGTTTGGTCGTATCTGTAGTTGCTGCAGTTATTGCCACCTAATGGCTATTCAGTAGCCTGCGAAATGAGTTTCTGATGTCAGTCTAGTTTCTGGAAGCCAGGTGTCAACATCACAAAAAATATTTCTTTAATCAGTCTTAACAAAGGCCAAGGACTGGAAGGACATGGAGGCTGAACCAACTCCATGGTTGCTATACCTGGGCAAGGTTCGAAGTGACAGGGAATGTTGAAATTATACATGACTGTACTTTGTGGATAATGGCGAATTTATTCTAGGACTATCAATCCATTCATGCACTAAATTCTCTCTCACACATGCACATGCACACCAACCAACCAACCGTTTGGGTACTGGAATTCTACAGAGCTAAAGAAATAACTCTTCAATGACATGGGGTGGGATTTTCAAATATGCTCACCGTTGGCCTACCTCAACTGTTGAAATCAGTGAGTGAAATCTGAGGCCCATTGAAGTCAGTGGCACAACTCCCTTTCACTTCAACAGGGCCAGGATTTCACCCAGTGACCTCGCGGGTGGAGGGAAGGGAGAAGAGGGCAGAGTCAGACCAAAGCTGATTGCTTTTGAAAATCTCCCCCAGGAGCCCTAAGCATGTTACTGATCCCAAATCAACACACCTTTCCTACTGCTGCTAAAAGTGGAAACCTTTTCTTTTTGTTTGAGCAGAAGTAATTTGGTGTTAAAAATTGGCCAAATCATCCAGTCATGGCTCAGCCAAAACTCCCAATATTCAATGAGAATTTTTCTTGATTAACAACGGAACATTTGGCCTTGTGTGAACTTGGTGGGGAGTGCAATAGACAAAAGTAGACTAGAGGATTCCTAAATTAAGGTCAGTGATGAATTATCTGTAATTTTGTGCTAGTTTCCAAAAGTGGGAGAATGAGGGAAATATCTCTGTTATTTTTATAAACATCATGTGCACTTCAGTATATCTATGTCATAGCCTACCAAAGGAGGCTGTAATGGAAAAACCAGAAAGAAAAGAAATAATGGCAAAAGTAAGGTGCTATTTTAGAGAATGTCAAGGGTCCTTGGGGAAACAACAGGGAAGATATTAATTGGGGAATACGCCTTGCCTCACTCCACCTAGGCTGGAAAAGTTTATTCTTTCCAGGCCAAACCTAGGATCAAAAGAGATACTAATACCTTAAAGATGCTGGCTTAGGGAAGAAAGGGGGCTGCCCAGTGAGCACTGACAGAGATGCCAGGAGACACAGAGAGGGAGAGACAGGCAGCATGCTGCAGTAGGAGAAGCTGCTTCTCAAAATCCAGAAATGAAGGCAACTGAGCTGAATGTAATTTACCAGAGTTCACAAGGAAAGACTAAGGTTTAAGTAAGGGGAAATAAACATATAGGCCTTTATTGTTTTTTCTGCATTCTGTGTACCTTTGGGTGAATAAATAATGCTTTGGTTTGAAGAAGATTTTCTGAGTCACTTGAATCAGTCTCAGTCACAGGTCCCCAGAGGAAAAATTACAGGTGCCAAACACAGTTGGGCCTGTTGTGTTAACACTGTTGGGAAACGGGGGGCTGCTACCCAGAGATCCGGTCTAGGAGTGGTAGGACCGCATGGTTCCATCCTAAAGCAAAACCTGTCCCCAGAGGTGGGAGGGGGGTATGTTTAAGAGGGGACAAAAAGGGGTCTAAAGCACAGCATGCTTTGGAATCATGATAGTGGTGACACGTGTCTTAGACATGGAGTCTTGTTAGCATCTGGTGTGTCACTACCAAGTCTTCCATAAAGAGTATGTGGAATAGAGGACAAGTCTGCGTGTTCTTCATGGTGCTGCTGGTCTGTAAGTGGAAATAAAGTCATATAATGATGCTACAGGGATTGCAAAACTTTCAGAGTGTGTGTGTGTGTGTGTGTGTGTGTGTGTGTGTGTGTGTGTGTGTGTGTGTGAACATTAAACAGTGCAAAAGTTTTCCATTTGGTGTTTGAATAAAAGGTCACCAGCTGGTCACTGATCAGGGCTCACTCATGCAAACAAGCATGGTTGACAGCAATCAATGAAAAAGCCCCATGAGAAGTTCCCAGTGACTGTGTGAGCACTTCATATTGCTCTGGTTTGGTCGCTGAATAAGCTGCAACCTTTCACTGCATGTGTCTATATCTACTTAATTTTTCCATACCTCCAGGAATACTATGATTTTCTTTAATTATTCAATTAACAATGCACAGAGCATATTGTCATATACTTGGAGCACCTGACATATGAGAAAATGGAGAGTATAGGTCACTGAGGCATGAAGGATAGGTTATGCTTTGAGAATTATATGAAATGTTTTATTTATTTCTTCCAGTCTCCTAAATCAGCATTTATCAGTGCTGCAAAAAAGGCAAGATTGAAGTCCAACCCGGTCAAAGTGCGCTTCTCCGAAGAGGTCATTATCAATGGCCAGATTTCAGTGAGTATCTCAAGCCATTTTAACTTGAAGAAGGAATGAGACCATTTCAGTCAAAGGCACTCTATAAAATTCTAAAGGGAGAAAAATGAGAAGGGAGGAAAATATACAGTAAGCACAACTTTGGTACTGTTGTAGAAAATATAGTAGAGGTTTGGAGAGGCACATTTTAAAATATCTACATAAATTAAAGCCCATTAATTAGGCCCAGAGCACTACAAAATCTTTGGACTTTTGTAAAATTTAATATAAAATTTAAAATTCCAGTAGGACTACAGGTCATGTGGCTCATATCTTAATTTATTTTAGGATTTGTTTTTCTTCTGTAGAGTTGTTGGGTTTTTTGTTGTTGTTTTAAAAGAAATTTTGTAACTGGAAAACCTGTAAGCTCCAGTGAAGTAGTATGTCAGGAAAACAGATTAACACTAACTTAAAGACCTCTTTAAATTTCAGTTTATCTACTTTAAGTCATTCTTTCCCTAACCTGTCCCCAGGCAAAGTCAGTGAGGGTGACCAGACAGCAAGTGTGAAAAACCAGGACAGGGGGTGGGGTGTAATAGGAGCCTACATAAAAAAAGACCCAAAAATCGGGACTGTCCCCATAAAATTGGGACATCTGCTCACCCTACAGTCAGCCCTCCTTCCAAAGTCACAGCTTATTAAAGATGAACTCCTGGTTTGCTTGCTTGTTTTATAAATTGCCAGAAAATGGTCATTCATTTATGTCTTCTTCTGAGTTCTTTGTATACATAGAGCAAACTCGTAATTTTCATTTTTGTTAATCGGCAATTTCACTCTGAAAATCGCCTTCTGTTTTGCCCCCCCATGAATGAATCAAATTTCCTTTTAACATTACAATCCCCTTCCCAGACTGTCACAATAGAAACCAGCAAAATACATTGTATTTTGTGAATGATAATACTTGCACTTCATTGCCAGCAACACATTGATGAGACCCTACAGCATTCTGACTCTACCACAGTAGGGATGCTGTAATATCACCTGGATCACCTGGATCGATCGGACTTCAGCTGTCGTTAAGACTGCGCCGATCACAACACGTCTGCCATTCTTCTCGCACTCTTGCCTTTCTTCTCCACGTTCGTCCGAAACGTTTAATGATGTCATCTTCCCATTAATATAATCTGTAGATTAAAAGTATGGTAAATTAGCATTCTGCAGTCAAAGAGAAATATCTGTTTTTCATTTTTAATTTAAAAACTTTATTTATCTGTTTCAGTTTTAAGATTTAAATTGCACAGGATACAATAAACAGGAAAATAATATATTCACCCATAGTCATAACAGTAACATGCAACATCAACTTTTACTCATACAGTTCAAGTAAACAAGGCCAGATTCTTTAAAAAAAAAAACCTGTATTCTTTTAAATGTATCTGGCCTTCTAGTTCTTCAACTTATCTGAGGAAATATTATTTTAAACAATGGCTTCAAGTTGTTTAGGTTTCTGAATTGGCTTCAGGTGTCAGGAATATGTGCCACTTACTGGTGAAAAATGACTTTGGAGGAGCCTGTGCCAAAACCCCACATCCCAACAGCCCTAAAATATAGGTGCTCAGAATAGAGCTGGGCAAAATGTTTCAGCTGAATAGTAAATTTGCCAAAAAATGCAGTTTCAGGATGACTGAAAATTTTCACCAGTTCATGAATAGTTTTGGCCAAATAAATAATGAGGGGGAAAGATTTTGAAGTTGAAATGGTTCATTTCCACATTTTCTAAATTAACCATTTTGACTTTTTGTTTTGAATCAACATTTTCTAAACAAATGTCATTTTGAATTGACATTTTGAAATTAAATATTGTTTTGACGGGACTTGACTTTCATTTCGAAAATATTGTTTGAAACATTTTGAATGTTTTTCAATCAACCCCGATGAAATGTTTTCATTTCAGTGAGGAAGAAATTAAACAATTCAGTTTCAGTTTGAAATTAGCCATTTTTTCTGACCCAAAAAATCATCAATTCACTCAATTCTAGTTGAGAATCCAGAGCTGTATTCAAATCCTGCTGCGTGGCACCAGCCCTCACTGCTACACATTGCAGAAATGAGTCTTGGCCAGTTCTATCCCTGGTGCATGTTTAGGGATGTCCATGAAGGTACACTAGGGATGAATTTGACCATCTGAGTTTAATTTGACATCATGAGAGGTCAGCCTGTTATACAATATAACTTTACAGTGATGTGATAAATAGTTCCCAAATAGGTATTTTCTAACTGCATCTGCATAAATCACACTTTCTTGCAGAACATTATTGTAGAAAACAAAGCAATGGTGCAAAAAACTGGTAAATTTCCAGGGATGTTGTGCTGCATTCTTATCACTTAAAAACAAACAACTGCATCATTTCCACATGAAAATACAGATTTCTGCTGTAAATGAGGACATAACTTTCATTATCAGAGGGGTAGCCGTGTTAGTCTGGATCTGTAGAAGCTACAAAGAGTCCTGTGGCACCTTATAGATTAACAGACGTATTGGAGCATAAGCCTTCGTGGGTGAATGTGCATCCGATGAAGTGGGTATTCACCCACGAAGGCTTATGCTCCAATACCTCTGTTAGTCTATAAGGTGCCTTTGTAACATTCATTATGGTCGTCATTTATTTGTAATCAGACTTATCAATCACAGATGGAAAAGCTAAGGCTAGCACCATAGTTGCAGCACTGTGGACATGCAGTCTAACAACTGGTGGGTCTGTCACATGCAGCTATACTGCATATCACTGGAGTCTCCTGAGGCGAGGCATTGCTAATTTTGCTTTGGGTTTGATCCAACATACCCATTTGCAGACGTTACCAGCCTTCCCTGGTGTTCTTCCCTATAGAATAAAATTTAGGTTCTTCCTGTTGCATGCGAAGGGTAATCTAATTCACTAATCTGTTTTAACAGGAAACTGTTAAGGACAATTCACTTCTCTTCATGCCAAATGTACTGAAGGTATATCTTGAAAATGGGCAAACCAAATCCTTCCGTTTTGACTGCAGTACTTCAATAAAGGTAGGCTAATCTACCAAACCTCATAAGGTACACTGCCAAGGATGCCATTAAAACATTGTGCAAGGCCTTTGTAATAGAAAAACAAAAACTCCAATAAACTCAGAATTTGAGCCTGAGCCTGGACCATCGTGTTATTCATGGCTGGCTTCATAGATGTGAGTAGTAAAGAAGTAATAAGATTCTGCTCTGGTTTTCTGCCAATAAAAGCATAATGTTGCATCAATGAAGCAAAAGTAGGTGTGATAATTTTAATGTGACTGCATCTTAATTAAATTTGCATGGACCTTGCTAAGGTTTGATATTCTGCCAAATGCCAGCATGATTTGTCAGCAAAGTCAGAAGGTAAGATTAAGATGTTGGTTGCTAATTGAATATCACCTAGCCAGTAGTCTAGTAAAATCAGGACAGGATCATGTAGGGTTATTCTGACAATAAATTGTTCATGTCAGTGTATTGTCTCCTTTTCTTCAACATATTTCATAGAGAGGCTAAATCACAAGGTGAAGTGACATACAGTTAATGCAAGTATGGAGTAGAGCCTGTTCTGTTCAGTTCTAGGTGGGTTCTTATACTGCACTCATCACCGTTAATATCTGAGCACCTTCCAATAGTGCATTAAGAAACATGACTAACAGCTGTCATGTGTTTGTTCCCGCATGTGTGCAGTGGAGTGTTTTGTTTGGTGATGTCATGCACACACACATTGCTATGTGTTTATGTTCGAGAAAGCAAGGTCAAAGAAATGCACTTTGCAGTTATAGTGGAAGGGGTGAAGTTTGTGATGGTCCTTAGTTCCTGTGGGAGTTCCTTCCACAGCCTGGGACCAGTGCCCAAGAAAGCTCTGTCAGGATGACTTCTTTCTGTCAAAGTCACAGGCGAGTTTTCAAGGTACTATGGTGATGAGGATCATATAAGTAGATAAAGAGTGACTTGAGGGATTTCTTCTTTTCCACTTCAGCACCTGATGTTTTCTATCACAACTGTTTATTCAAAATGTTCCCATTTTATTCTATCAACATGATTCTCCTAGTGATTATTTATAGAATCATAGAATATCAGGGTTGGAAGGGACCTTAGGAAGTCATCTAGTCCAACCCCCTGCTCAAAGCAGGACTAATCCCCAATTTTTGCCCCAGATCTGCAGATGGCTCCCTCAAGGATTGAACTCACAACCCTGGGTTTAGCAGGCCAATGCTCAAACCACCGAGCTATCCCTCCCCCTGAACATATTTCATGATGTACAATCAGTTTGACCTCGGTTTTCTTCAGCTGCAGTGGTAAGGACAGATTTTTACTGAAGTGAAGGCAGGGAAATTTTGACTAGTTGATTATAAGATACTGGGAACCGGGAGAGAAGATTGGTTAGGAATTACTATCAGGTGCTATACAGATTAAAGAGAAAAATGTTGGCTGGTTTTAATAATTGGACACATGCACCTCTTATTAGCATATTCAGAAAAAGCAATTAGTAAACAGCACATGTCACAGTGTCATATGACTTTTCTTTAGCAAACATCTTTCTTCAAATTACTGTTATATTGTTTGAGTTTGAGCACAAATTAGAAGTGTCAATAAGAGTAGATTGAATGGGTAGGTTTTAAATTCCCTCTGAGTCAACACAGTAATAATAGTAACTTACACTATTTAAACAGTAGCTTGCAACTGATTAATGATGTGGTTTATTTTTTAAGGTTTATAGATTCCTGTCCAATCACCAACATACACACACACACTCCACTCTTGCACCAATTTGTTATACTTCCATGAAAAATGGTTAATTGATCTATTAATCTACCTAATCAACTTTTGGCCTAATTTCTGTTAAAGTACTTGGATTGTTATTCATTAGATGCTTTCTTTAGTAAATCCTATCCATCTGGACCCTAATGTATATTTAACAATAATTGGGACGGATGTAAATACTTTAATAATTTCACCAGTATATCGTGAATCTACATTTCAATGTTGATTTTATTTTGTATTCCTCTCTGTCACTGCACTTACCAAAATAACAATAATTGCCGAATGATGTTAATGATCTAGATATGCTTTATAGATCAACAGAGAAAGTAAAGTGATAATTAGGGATAGTTGAACAGGTTCGGGTGAAATAAAGATTGGATTTAGACAATTTAATACTTAATTATAATTTTAGAAACAATTACACTTGAAATGATCATCCTTATTTTAAGATTTATGTCACTGAAAGTGTTTTGCCATAATCCCCACCCATCTCGCTTTTATAATGAAAACAAACCCCCAACTTTGGAGGTGCTGCCTAGGAGACATGTCATTGTTGTGACTTTATTTTGATCATTTTAAAATATGTAAATATGGCTCTACAAAGCAGGGGTGTTAATGTCTCTTAACAA
This sequence comes from Chelydra serpentina, assembly GCA_037349315.1. Taxonomy (NCBI): domain Eukaryota; kingdom Metazoa; phylum Chordata; order Testudines; family Chelydridae; genus Chelydra; species Chelydra serpentina. The sequence goes on from JBAIAC010000004.1 coordinate 130,621,169, forward strand.
GAGATTTAACTGCACATTTTGTTAAAAAAACCTTCACTATAGGAACAAATCTATTCAGATTCATTGAAATCTGTGGGAATTGTGTCCAATCTCACCCTATGATTTGGTGGTTCCCACTTTGAAATGCTGAAGAAGTTTATGTTCTCTCTTTTGGAGGAGTCTGGAGATATTGCCTCTTTTTAGGGTGAATCTGAGGCATATAGTTTTAGAATTGTGTGAACATAATTTACACATTCAATTGCCACAAAAGACCATCCATCACAGTAATTTTATATACAACATGCATTTTTCATGCGCAATTCTAAAAATCTGGTCCCAAAAGTCTGGAGTTTAACTCAGAGAAGCCTAAACATAAAGGATCTTATTCTGCACTTGTTTCTATCTTGTATAATTGTTTACAGCTGTGCAAAGTTGAGAGTAAAACACAACCATTCTGACTTGGACTATTTAACTTTCACTTTATACTTGTGTAAATGACTAGACAATCTGCAAGGCAGTGGAAAATCAGGCCCCAAGCCTTTCATGATTTTAATCACATTTTATAAATCCTCTCTTAATTAGGATGTCATCTTAACACTCCAAGAAAAGCTTTCCATCAAGTGTATTGAACATTTTTCATTGATGCTAGAGCAGAGGATTGAAGGTGCTGGAACCAAACTTCTCTTGCTACATGAACAGGAGACTCTAGCTCAGGTTTGTGTAATAATACATGCAAGTAGATATTAATGATATTAGATAATCTGTAAATTATCTGTTCCTCCAATTACTTATGTGAATTAATTAAGATGCACTGAATGAAACACTACCAGCATCTAGACATGATTAATAGTTATGATAGTATGACTCTCCTGGAGAGTCAGTTTGTCTATTAACTATACATCATATTTTGATGCTTTGGTAGCCCATTACAAAAGGATATGAAACTTCATAAGTGATCATATTTATAGCTAGAAAATATGTATCAAATCCTTTTTCATATCATATATAGTACTGCTCATAAATATCATTGAACAGATAAAAAGTTCCATTGCAGCAGGCCAGAGAATTTTATTCCATTTATCAAAACTCATTTAAATACTTATGAGTTAGTCTTTTGCATCCTGACCGGTTACCAAGATATTTCTGTGTAAGTCATGTCCCACCTATTTTAGCAAAACTTTCCAAAAAAGCTATGGGGTCCTATGGACCTATAATAATTACAACTCTCAAGGGCCCTGTGATCATGTAGTTAAAGAGTATATCATAATGCATATGCACAAGGAGGCCTGTGCAACCTTAAATCTGGTATTTCCTAACATTAGAGTTCTTGATTATGTAACCTGAACATTCTTTTAACATACTTTTTTGTGTGTAGTTTATACAAAAAGTGGGGGATTTTCAGAAGCACTCAGTACTGGCCTCACTCTGTTCCCTCTTTAAAGTCAATGGTAAAGCTTCCATTGAAATCAATGGGAGCAGAGTTAGGCCAATGCAGGGGGCTTAAGAAAATCCTGCCCAGAGCTTTTATGTATACACACACACACACACACTATACCTAGGTAGTTGGGAACAGAGATACAGAGAAAGTGCAGAACAATCTAAAGGTTTGGACGGTTTTTTTAAGCAAATTACATTATATTACAAAGATTGTTAGAGCAAGATAGTTATTCCTTAAAAGATTTTAATGCTAAGCATAGCTTCTGTCAATCAATTAATGGAATAATATGATTATAAATTGTTAATATATAATGTTATATTTATAAGTAATATAAAATGCTAACTTTCTATCAAGATTTGGTAGAATTGAATGAACTCCATTTATTATGCATTATTCTATGGCTTTCTTCACTGAAGTTCCTACTTCAATTTACCATCATACACTTGCTATTGACATTATTTTATTGTAGCAGAAGTGGAAAATGGCCATTTCATCTGATTGTCCCACAACTTACTTGGTAGCTTGACTTTATACTACCATGTAATTATGCTCAGCCTGCTGTTACTTTTTTAATAAGTTTTATGCTGCCTGTCAAGCAAAGAAGTTTATCTCTTGAAGTGGTAGATGCCTCTATTGTTATCATGTAGTACAAGAGTCTTTGGAGAAATCTCTTGGTCTAGAATCACATTGCTTAAAAAGTGCTTAATAGTGATTGGATCAAATCCTTTTTACAAATAAGGATTGTTTTACTTTCTCAAAAAGTAATTTTCAATAAGATTTTCTTGCAAATCCCTGTCAACAAATGTTCTGTGACTGAGAAAAAAACATACCAACAAAACCTATTTAATCTATTACTTTGAGGGCTACCAAGATCAAATACTTGGAAGTCATACAGTGAAAGTCTCTTACAGTGAAATCACTCTTTTCATGGAACAACTTCACTGTCAGTGGAGAATAACTATAGCCAACATTTCAATTTTCACATTTCACTGGAAGAATCCAGTACTTTCATTCTGCTTCCACTGTTTTTGCATTTAGATGGGTTTGGGCAGTTCATGTCCTTATAAATCTTCAGCTGCTTCTGGTCCCACAAGCATACATATTTAAGTACAGACAAAGTTCAATTTTCATTTTGCCAAACCTAATGAGGAGCCTGATCCAATGCCCATTCTTAAGTCAATGGAAGTCTCTGTATTGACTTAGGTGGGCTCTGGATCAGGTTTAAGGTGTCTAAAACTAAGAACAGCATTCCAAATCTAGTGTTTCAAAGTGCTAATAAGATGATTGCACTCCTCTAGGTGACCCAGAGGCCAAGCTCCCATAAGATGAGATGTTTGTTCAGAATCAGCTTCGTCCCAAAGGATCCCATTGACCTTTTAAGAAGAGATCCAGTTGCTTTTGAATATCTATATGTACAGGTAAGTGAAAACATAACCAGTCTTAGTATAAGCTAATAAGACATGTAGATGGCAACTGTGAATGTACGTTTTCATTTGTGCTTTCACAGATAAAAATTGGGCAATGGGAGGGTCCTGATTTTTAAACATAGTGGTTATGTTACCTAAACCCACCACATTCAGAGAGATATGCAGGTGTTTATTTTCCAGCAAAGTCCCTATCCCCTCCAAGTCCTCCCAAAAATACCTCTCATATGCTATTGCTGTGGCATCCTTCCAAAGAGTATTCAGCTCTAGGAGGCTTAAGGAAGTGAGCCGGCAGCACTTCTCAGCAATGGTTTCTTGTCCTGTAATGTCATTCATTGAAAATCTCTTGGAGGGTGAGAAAGATGGTGCACACACAGCGGGGATGCAGACAGAACATGCTTGTACCAAAATGCACACTCCTTTTGCTCTTTGGCTACCTGGATTCTTCTGAGGCATCCAGACCTTCATGAATACCCGGCACATCTAACTTGATGCTCCCTCTCCTGGTTCTTTGGCAGAGCTGTAATGATGTGGTTCAGGAGAGGTTTGGACCTGAGCTGAAATATGATATTGCTCTGCGGCTGGCTGCATTACAAATGTACATTGCGACTGTGACCACCAGACAAACTCAGAAAATCTCCCTCAAATATATTGAGTAAGTATAGCGTGTAGAGCATTCCTCAAAAACAAAGGTTAGAAAATGTTTGTAGGTCTTTTGCATGTTGGTCAATTGATCTGTCCGCATTTCCTGATTTTAGGTATGTGTGCTGTGAGTGCACTTGTAATTCTCCTATTGTACTTGCCCATCTATTGGCTAAACCATGCTTAGCAACATGGCCGCTACCTGAAACACACCAGCTTTAAACCTCTCTTCCTCTGAGATTGCCACAGACCCCGGGGAGCACTGAGCTGAGAGCCTCGTGTGAGCCCTGGGGCTAATTTGGACATGATTCCTCTTCACTTTAGAGGGAGCAACATTTCCAGCTCTCCCCATCCGGAAGGATGGTCAGCATAACACAAGGTCCCCGTGGGAGAGGTGCAGTTGCCAACTTTGAACTGATTAACCCTTGACTGTTGCATACCAACAGCGTCTCCAAATACGCAGGTTGTGTAACACATGCTGAGCTAAATTGCCTTCTCAGTTACCCTGGTGCAGCCTTTGGCCTAGTGTGCTCATAGTGGGGTGCAATATGAAATATAGGTCTAAAAAACCCTAATAAAGAACAAATCAAACAGAGCAAGTAAACCCTTGCCATTGTGCCTTAACAAATGTTCCGGACAGAACATGTAGAATTGTACCGTGGTTTATGTGTATACTCCTGCATCTATTCATAAGTTGGCGGTGAGGAACTAAAGATTAAAAATGAGCGGAATCTCTCAGTCTCTGAAAACAGTTTGGAAAATCCCTGGGGTAGGAAGAGCCTCACACCGCAAATGTTAAAGCATCTTATTTTTCTATGAAACAGTATGTCCTCTGAGTACAGAAAATAATCTGTTACTGCTCAACTGGTGCCTTCACCAACTCTCCCTCTGCTTTCAGGCACTCATTTACTCAGCATCACAGCCACCATCTAGTCTTAGATAAATAATCAACACAGGAATGTGAAATTAAAGATATGCCTTTTATTGCAGAAAAGAATGGGGATTAGAGACTTTTCTTCCATCTGCTGTGCTGCAAAGCATGAAAGAAAAGAACATAAAGAAAGCACTTTCACACCTTGTCAAAGCAAATCAAAACCTAGTTCCTCCGGGTAAAAAGGTATTTGCATCTTAATGGAAAATATATTTTAAAGACCAGAGAGGACTGCATGCACGGGAAATGTTTAAAATTAGTTCTTTGGAGAAATACCTAGCCAGTATATTTTCAAAGATTGTTAGACTGTATAAGTTTCAGTGCCTATTACCACATTTCCAAGAACAATTAAAAATAATTAATTATACCCCAGCTAAACCATCTCCTCATTTTGAGAATGGTGGAAAATTGATTATTAACCACCAGGGTATGCCCTGGATTTTTTAAATTCATTTAGCACCTGCTGTTAATGGCAAACTTGTTAGAGAATTATGTTCTCTCTGCCTAATGCTCTAAGCTATGTTAACCTGTGATCCTGGCACAGACATAAGACATTTTCATGGTACTACAGGATGATTTGCTCTGGCGCCGCAGGGTAAAGTGACCACATTTGGCAAGATGTCACTTGATAAATTATCTCCCTTATTGTAATTGAATCTTCAGTGTTGTTATCATATGCCTAGTCTTGGTATTAAGCCTTTGCTTCAATCGGGAAAACTGTGAGGGAAAATGTCTATGGACATTTGTCTGTGGAAAACATCTATGCCATATATATGCAGCTTTAAGTGCTTTCAGATAATGAGACACTCTGTGAATGGCAGAATACCAATAGCTTGATTCAAAACCTATTGAACTCAACAGAAAGACACCTATTAACTTCAATGGGCTTCAGCTCAGGACCCAAGAGACTAACGTAAATCTGTGTTTTTTTAGTACTGCTAAATGTTAGAGGTTAACTAAAAGCTAATTGCCAGATTTTTAACTGAACAAACCAGTGTGTACCCTTTACATAGCTGCAGCAAAAGCTGAAATGGACTCAGCTGTATGTATTTTATCCTAGTAGTTCAGGTATGTTTGAATCCATCCCTGCTGCTGGATTTCCAGCTGGCAATAGTGGCCGGATTACAATGCTGCCTCCCTGATGCACACCTTCTCAAAATTATCTATGCTTTTTGTTACCTTCAGGTTGGACTGCTATCATGTGCTCTGCTGAGGGCTGCTCTTGAAATACATAGTGCAGCCCCCTGCATGTTTAGCAGGACAGGCCAATGTGAAAACAACCCTGGTGCTCTGTAGTGGCTACCAGTCCACTCTGGGAGAAAATCCAGGAAGCGGTTATTTTCTATCAATTTGGTTCCCTTCAGTGATTAGGACCCTGCCTATCTCAGAGGTTTTGTCTCCTTTTCACAGCCATTGTGTGCCACTTGACTACTCTAGCTATCTGTCCCCAGGGCTGAATGCCTAGTGAGGGGTAGGAGAAGACATTTTCAGTAGAAGGCTAACCACTAAAGCCTAAATCTGGAGACTTTTAGGATGCAATGCATGATAAATGTATTTCTTGAAATTTTCATAATATGGGCATGTGGTACACCAGTGGGCAGGGTGGAGTGGTAAAATCATAGAAATATAGGGCTGGAAGGGACCTCGAGTAGTCATCAAGTCCATCCCCCTGTGCTTAGGCAGGACCCTGTAAACCTAGACCATCCCTGACAGGTGTTTGTTCAACCTGTTTTTAAAAACCTCCAATGATGGGGATTCTGTAGCTTCCTTTGGAAGTCTATTGGAGAACTTAACTACCCTTATGGTTAGACAGCTTTTCCTAATATCTAACCTAAATCTCCGTTACTGCAGATTAAGCCCATTACTTCTTGTCCCACCTTCAATGGACATGGAGAATAATTGATTGTTGTCCTCTTTCTGGTAGACCTTAACATATTTGAATACTGTTATCAGGTCCTCCCTTAGTCTTCTTTTCTCAAGACTAAACATGCCCAGTTTTTTTAACTTTTCATCATAGGCAAGATTTTCTAAACCTTTTTTTGTTGCTCTCCTCTGGACCCTCTGCAATCTGTCAACATCTTTCCTAAAGTGTGGCGCCCAGAAATGGACACACTACCTGAAGCCTCACTAGTACTGAGTAGAGCAGGACAATTACCTCCCATGTCTTAGATACTCCCGTGAATTCACCTTGGAATGATATTAGCCTTTTTCGCAGCTACCTCACATTGATTCATATTCAATTTGTGATCCACTACAACCCCCAGATCCTTTTCAGCAGTACTACTGCCCAGGCAATTATTTCCCATTTTGTAGTTGTGTGTTTGATTTTTCCTTCCCAAGCAAAGTACTTTGCACTTACTTTTATTGAATTTAATCTTGTTGAATTCAAACCAATTCTCCAATTTGTGAAGGTTGTTTTGAGTTCTAATCCTGACCTCAAAAGTGCTTGCAACCCTCCCAGCTTGGTGTCATCAGCAATTTTTATAAGCATATTCTCCAGTCCATTATTCAAATCATTCATGAAGATATTGAGTAGTACCGGACCCAGGACTGATCCCTGCAGGACCCACTAGATATGTCCCCCCAGTTTGTCAGTGAACCATTGATAATTACTTGCAGAATATGGTCTTTCAACAAGTTGTCCACCTTATACTAATTTAATGTAGACCACACTTCCTTAGTTTGCTTACAAGAATATCATGTGGGACTATGTCAAAGCCTTACTAAAATCAAGATATATCATAACTACTGTTTCCTCATATCCACTAGAATCATAGAATCATAGAATCTCAGGGTTGGAAGGGACCTCAGGAGGTCATCTAGTCCAACCCCCTGCTCAAAGCAGGACCAACCCCAACTAAATCATCCCAGCCAGGGCTTTGTCAAGCCTGACCTTAAAAACCTCTAAGGAAGGAGATTCCACCACCTCTCTAGGTAACCCATTCCAGTGCTTCACCACCCTACTAGTGAAAAAGTTTTTCCTAATATCCAACCTAAACCTCCCCCTCTGCAACTTGAGACCATTACTCCTTGATCTGTCATCTTCTACCTCTGAGAACAGTCTAGATCCATCCTCTTTGGAACCCCCTTTCAGGTAGTTGAAAGCAGCTATCAAATCCCCCCTCATTCTTCTCTTCTGCAGGCTAAACAATCCCAGTTCCCTCAGCCTCTCCTCATAAGTCACGTGCTCCAGCCCCCAGTCATTTTTGTTGCCCTCCGCTGGACTCTTTCCAATTTATCCACATTCTTCTTGTAGTGTGGGGCCCAAAACGGGACACAGTACTCCAAATGAGGCTTCACCAGTGCCGAATAGAGGGGAATGATCACATCCCTCGATCTGCTGGAAATGCCCCTACTTATACAACCCAAAATGCCATTAGCCTTCTTGGCAACAAGGGCACACTGTTGACTCATATTCAGCTTCTCGTCCACTGTAACCCCTAGGTCCTTTTCTGCAGAACTGCTGACCAGCCATTTGGTCCCTAGTCTGTAGCAGTGCATGGGATTCTTCCATCCTAAGAGCAGGACTCTGCACTTGTTGAACCTCATCATATTTCTTTTGGCCCAATCCTCTAATTTGTCTAGGTCCCTCTGTATCCTATCCCTACCCTCCAGCGTATCAACCACTCCTCCCAGTTTAGTGTCACTAGGCCAGTCACCTTGTCAAGGAAGGAAATTAGGTTGGTTAGGTTTGTTTTGACAAATCCCTGCTGGCTATTCCTTATAACCCTATTATCCTCCAGGTGCTTGCAAATTGATTGGTTAATAATTTGTTCCAGTACCTTTCCAGGTATCAAAGTTAGGCTGACTGGGCTATAATTCCCTTATTCCTCTTTGTTCCCCTTTTTAAAGATAAGAACTATGTTTGCCATTCTCCAGTCTTCTGGGACCTCACCCATCCTCCAGGAGTTCTCAAAGATAATTGCTGACGGTTCCAAGATTGCTTCACATAGTTCTTTAAGTACCCTGGGATGAATTTCATCAGGCCCTGCTGTCTTGAACACATCTAACTTATCTAAATATTATTTAACCTGTTCTTTCACTATTTTGGCTTGCATTCCTTCCTCCTTGTTGTTAGTATTGTGTGGTCACCATTAATCTTTCGTGAAGACTGAAGCAAAATCGGCATTAAACACCTCAGTTTTCTTGATGTCATCAGTTAGCTCGCCTTCCCCACTAAGTAGAGGGCCCACACTTTCCTTCGTCTTTCTCTTGCTCCTAATGAATTTAAAGAACCTCGTCTTATGGCCTTTTAGGTCTCGTCCTAGGTATTTTGTTCCTTAGCCTTTCCGATTTTGTTCTGACATGCTTGTACTATTCTTTTCTACTCCTCCTTAGCAATTTGTCCATGTGTCCACTTTTTGGAACTAAGGTGAGCTTGATTTGCATGCAAAATATTTTTTTTTAAACTGTGGATTTTGAAGTTTTTGCCTGAGCAAGACCTACATTATTTTTATGAACGGAAGAGATTTTTTTTCAGTCTAAAAATTGTACTTTAGTTCTTAATTTTTAAATTGTTTGTTTTCCCCAAAAAATTAAACAACAAGCAAACACAACACTCCTGCCCTCCAAAACCTTCATTTGACCCTATTTGTAAATTATTCCTATTTTTCATGGAAATAAATTATGGCATATTTGTATGTGTCTCTTTCTATTTTTCAGGTTCATCCTCTGTTATGGGTAGTAGAAAAGTGACTAAATTATTGTTTGTTTAAAAAAAACTTTTTAGAAGTAAGTTAGAAATAAAATCCTATATATCACAAGTATCTAGCAAAATGTGCCATGTATAGCTGTTGTTAGCAATTTTTTTAACATTTTGGTTTTTTTAAATTCACATTGGTAAACCAAATATTAAAGAACTGCTACTGATGGTGATTATGAATAGAAACTCCAGTCTACCCTTGAAATCCCTCAATGAACAGATGTTTAATCTGAGTAGTCTAACATTTTCCTTTTACTGGAAAAGTTCCAATGTACTTGCAGTGCCCTGATACAACCCATACATGAGTCTTGAGTACATCTGATAAAAATAAATAAGATTTTAATTCCAAGATCTGAAATCCTGTTCCCTCATCAGGAAGTCAAATATATAATGATTTATTGTCAGACTGATGAGCTCTTGTCACAGTCCAGTCTCCTTAGGCTGTGTAATCATGTTTTAATTCTTCCATTTCCATATGTGTTGATTTCCCCCATTGCATCTTACTCCTGTAATAACATCAGAGGTTTCCTTCTCCTCAGCTGTCTGCTCTGCAAGCCAAGGTGCATTATCTCAAGTTCCTCAGCGATCTGCGATTGTACGGGGGGCGTGTGTTCAAGGCAACATTAGTGGTAACTTTTTCCTTTATTTTCTTGATAATTTTCTCCAACTTATTTGCATCTGCCTGACTCACATATTTGCTTTAAAGAAGTTCAATTCCAAATCAAACATTCTAAAATAACACACACACTATATTGGATCAAACCACACAAACGCTTTTATTTCATTCTTCTTGAAAATGTCTTCCATTGTATTCTGATTGGCAGCTTGGAGGTATCCATTCCATCCATTCATTTGGTGGATGATGCCATGGGTATAATTATAAAATACTAAAGTTGTTGAATACAAAATTATTCTTTTAAGAAATATACTCTACATCCACTCATGAAAAGCACAATGCAGTCAGTTTCTAACAAAAATAAATTGTGACATGATAACTTTTATTTTATGCATTTTACCTAAATCTAGTACAGTCCTGTTGTTGTTTTTGTGTTTTGGGATTTTGTTTGGTTTTGCCTCTTACTGAAGAACTTACTAACTCATGGCAAAGAAATATTGTGCAAATGAAATCTTATAAAAATGAAACAGGGTAGCAGTAGTGTTTTTGTTTCATCTTATTTTATTTTTGTTATGCAAAACCTGCTAGGTTTCTTACTCTTTTTAATTTTTATTTTCTTCTTTTTATGTTACAGCAAGGAGAAAAGTGTTCAGAAGTGACGTTGTTAGTAGGGCCACGCTATGGTATCAGCCACGTGATCAACACCAAAACTAACTTGGTGGCCCTGCTTGCAGACTTTAGCCACGTTAACAGGATCGAGATGTTTACAGAAGATGAGAGCACTGTTAGAGTTGAGCTCCATGTCTTAGATGTAAAAGTAAGTTGACCGTTGATTTGTATCAGTTTAGTATCTTAAAATACCACGATTTTCATTTTCCCTCTCTATTGGAATAGTTGATAAAATTCTGCATGATTTTGTTCTAAATGTTTTCATGCTACCAATATTATGAACGTGTATTTTAGAATTGTTTTAGCCAAATGGCATACAGCTGATTACTTAGGAACATAGGAATTTCCATATCACATCAGACCAATGAGCTATCTAGTCCAGTATTCTGTTTCAGATGCTTCAGAGGAAGGTATGAAAAATCCCACAGTGGACAGCTCTGGAACAACCTGCCTAGAAAGGAAATTTCTTCCCAATCCCATAACTCTTCTAAATTCTTTTTATTCTATCTAATGTAGTTGTGTGGGCTCTCGTTCTTCATATAAATATCTGATCCTCTTTTGAATCCCACTGAGCTCTTTGCCTCAGTGGAAATGAGTGGAATTTTGCATATTACATCCTCTCAGTGCAGTTTATAGGATCTTGAAGCTTTATGGTGGAAGCTTTCATAGAGTTTCTATAGAATTGTATGGAGGATAAATAGAGCTTAAAGTGGGAAATATCACAGTATGCAAAAGTTCAATACTTTTAAGCTCAGGATGCTATCAATTTTCCTCTTTCTTACAAAGGTATATGGAAAAACTTACACCAAGTTTTTACCAAGCTCTTACACCATATTTACCAAGCTCTTCTTTCAAACACTTAACTTTTATTGACTGGTATCATTTCAATATATTTAAGTTGTTAATATTGCTGCAACTTGATCTGGATGCACAGGAAAACATTACAGGCTGGTGAGCACCTTCTATTCTTTAGCTCCCTGGACAATAATAATATCAGAAGATCCCAGAGTGCTTTATAGCTATTAATGTCACAACACCCCTTTGGGGTAATTATCCGGATGGGGAAACTGAGACAGAAATTAAATGACTCATTTTGTTCACACAGAAGTTTTGTGGCAAAGCCAGGAATCTCTTAGACCTATGATGTAATCAGAAGATCATCCTTCCTCTGTGTTTAAGACCAGGTACTTTGAAGGAGCCAGGAGATGGGAATCTAAGAAGGCTAAAATACTTTATAATACTAATTAGAGTTGTTGATTAATCACAGTTAACTCATGCGATTAACTCAAAAAAACTAATTGCGATTAAAAAAATTAATCACAATTAATCGCAGTTTTAATCGCACTGTTAAACAGTAGAACACCAATTGAAATTTATTCAATATTTTGGGTGTTTTTCTACATTTTTATATATATTGTATTCTGTTTTGTAATTGAAATCAAAGTGTATATTATTTTTTATTACAAATATTTGCACTGTAAAAATGATAAACAAAAGAAATAGTATGTTTCAGTTCACCTCATACAAGTACTGTAGTGTAATCTCTTTGTCCTGAAAATGTAACTTACAAATGTAGATTTTTTTTGTTATATAACTGCACTCAAAAACAAAACAATGTAAAACTTCAGAGCCTATAAGTTCACTCAGTCCTACTTCTTGTTCAGCCAATCACTAAGACAAACAAGTTTGTTTACATTTACAGGAGATAATGCTGCCCTTTTCTTATTTACAATGCCACCAGAAAGTGAGAACAGGCGTTCACATGGTGCTTTTGTAGCTGGCGTTGCAAGGTATTTACGTGCCAGATATGCTAAACATTCGTATGCCCCTTCATACTTTGGCCACCATTCTGAAGGACATGCTTCCATGCTGATGATGCTCGTTAAAAAAAATGTGTTAATTAAATTTGTGACTGAACTCCTTGGGGGAGAATTGTTTGTCCCCTGCTCTTTCACCCGCATTCTGCCATATATTTCATGTTATAGCAGTCTCAGATAATGACCCAGCACATGTTGTTCATTTTAAAAACACTTTCACAGATTTAACAAAATGCATAGAAGGTAGCAATGTGAGAGTTCTAAAGATAGCTACAGCACTAGACCCAAGGTTTAAGAATCTGAAGTGCCTTCAAAAATCTGAGCGGGACGAGGTGTGGTGCATGCTTTCAGAAGTCTTAAAAGAGCAACACACTGATGCGGAAACTACAGAACACCAAAAAAGAAAATCAACCTTCTGCTGGTGGCATCTGACTCAGATAATGAAAATGAACATGAGTCGGTCCGCACTGCTTTGGATTGTTATTGAGCAGAATTTGTCATCAGCATGGACGCATGTCCCCTCGAATGGTGGCTGAAGCATGAAGGGACATATGAATCTTTAGCACATCTGGCATGTAAATATCTTGCGATGCCAGCTACAACAGTGCCATGAGAACGCCTGTTCTTACTTTCAGGTGACGTTGTAAACAAGAAGCGGGCAGTATTATCTCCTGCAAATTTAAACAAACTTGTTTCTCTCAGCAATTGGCTGTACAGGAAGTAGGACTGAGTGGACTTGCAGGCTCTAACATTTTACGTTGTTTTATTTTTGAATGCAGGGTTTTTTTGTACATAACTCTACATTTGTAAGTTCAGTTTCCATGATAAAGAGATTGCACTACAGTACTTGTATTAGGTGAATTGAAAAATACAATTTATTTTGTTTTTTTACAGTGCAAATTCTTGTAATCAAAAATAAATATAAAGTGAGTATTCTACACTTTGTATTCTGTGTTGTAATTGATCCAAAAATATTTAGAAAACATCCAAAAATATTTAAATAAATGGTATTCTATTATTGCTTAACAGTGCAATTAATTGCGATTAATTTTTTAAATCACTTGACAGCCATAATACTAATACTAATAGCTAAGCAACACAGACCATAAAGCAGGGAAGTAATCTGTAGTGATCTGCCAGTTCAGTGAGGGAAGAGAAATATAAATGGTGGGTATCAAGAATGACAGGGTAAATGAGTCGTGCAAGATTTATATGGACTAATTAGCAAGAGGGTCAAAATACCTATTCTGCTTCCTGTCAAAAGGAGAAACCTACCAAAAGTAGTGTTACGATGGCACATGAATAAGGATATGGAAATTTTGCATATGATTATCAATAACTGAAAAATAATGTGAAACAGAAGTTTCACTATTACAGTGGGTAGGCCTAGGAAGTGGTTGATGTTGGCCCGGAACTAGGCATGGCCATAGCAACTGGGAAACACTTTAAGTACAAAGTAAAGCTGTTCAAACCCTTGACAGAAATCCAGAATGAGGGCAGCACTAACACCATGTGCCTTCCCCTTGTTATGAATTCCTCCATGGGATGCAAGAGGAGGGAGTGGGCCTAGCTGAGTAAGGAAGGGGTCATTTACATCTGCCTGTAGCAGCTTTAGTGAAGTGTCCATTCCCTAATCAGTAAAAGCAAATGATAATGTCTCTCAGGGTTATTGTGAAGCTTAGTTAGTTAATGCTTGTAAAGCACTTTAAGATCCTTGCTTGAAAAGTTCTATAGAAGTGTCAACAGCTTGAGTCTTTCTTTTACAGTTATTTTTCCTTTTCGGTATTCTCCCTACCACATGTTATTTCCAAAAAGTCATCAATAAAAGTGTAGTTGCTTCTAGGTTACAAAAATGGTGAACAGCAGGTCACAGTAATACTCTTAACATTTAAAATCTCTCTGGAAATCATCTACTTTTATTGATCCTCTCAGAAAATTCAGCATCAAGAAATCATTTCAAACACCTCTCTATATACATGCACACCTCCTCCTTCTCAACACTAACATAACAAGAATTGATTCGTTCATCTTTGGGTAATAATTTCTATTAATTTTATGCCCAAGGTTGACTGCTTTGTGGCAGCATGTGACCTTATACCAAGGCTCCTGTACTTTGGAACAAAATCTCTAATTGCCTAGAAGCAAAATGATAAAGAATCATAATCATAATTAATAATAATTGGCTGGATTTTTCCATTGATTCTGAAAGTGCACATGTGAAGTACTATGTGAATAAGGGTGTCATGCAATTATATCAACACCATTTGTATTGGCTTAAGATTCTACATTATGGATTTTTAAAAAAAACATATACCCTATTTTGTGCTTTGTCATAGGCAGCTATGATCACAGAACCTTGTTTTGATCAAGAGGGCAAGTACACAGCCTCCTTCAGGACCAATTGTCTATTAGTTTGCAGGAGGTTCCAATAAAATCTTCCCATAAATGTGGGTACTGCTATAGTGTGGAACTCCAGGACTTTCAGAGAGCTGTAGCAATGATCACATGTGTCATTTCAGTGCAGCAAGGAGCTGGGCTGTGGATCCACACCCAGGCTTGCCAGGCAGTAACTTGCCATGTAGACAAACCCTAGGATGCACCAGTGAGAAAGGTGAAAGATTTAATTCTAAAATGTTGTGAGCAACATTAACTTTTTAATAAGTTCTAGATGTTAAGCATCTTAGAACTCATTTAAGAATTGAAGCTTTTATTATTATAATAATTATATAAACAGCAATACAAATATTAGTTAAGCATCAAATGAATTTAAAATGTCGAGTTCGACATTTTCCTTGCTTCAGCTCTCATCTCTCCGAGCATTTTGTACCCTAAATATTGTTTTCAATCAGACCTTTCAGAGGTGAGGAAAACTAATTTATTTTTTGATTTTCCAATGTAGCATTTGTGAAATAATTCCTATAATTTACATTTTATAAATATGCTACTTTTTAATAAGTCATGTTTCAGCAAGTAAATTGATTAAGAATCAATAGCCTTTAACCAAGACTTGGTTGTTTCTTTCATAGCCTATTACTTTGCTAATGGAATCATCAGATGCAATGAACCTTGCCTGTTTAACAGCTGGATATTATAGACTACTGGTTGATTCAAGGCGCTCAATATTTAACATGGCCAACAAGAAAAATGCAGGAAACCGAGAAACAGGTATTTATTGCATAATGCATTAACAGAAGTCACATGTACAAAACAAGGCCTTGATCCTGCAGTTGGACCCACGCGGACAAAACTCCATTGATGTCAGTAGTGATTTATGCAGGTACAGGGGTATGCCCATTCAGATCTGGTTGCTAGTTTGGGGCCTATAGTTGTAACATATAAATTCAGCTTTATAGTATTTTAATAATCACCCATTGTTTGTATTAATGGTAACATAAAATGTTTAATGTATTCCTCCTCGTGCCACAGTGAAACAAATAAATGATCATTTGTTGGCATACAGGTTCTAACATTTTATATAACTAGAGTCGCCACGCAAAAATGTGAGGTGCTGGGGTGTTTTTAGATTATCATATCAACCAGTCCTGGGTTATCCTTTCACCTAGCTTTAGTTTAGTTCTCTGCCCTCATAGCATAAAAACATCCAGTTAATCTTAATTCTTAAAGCAAGAGCTCTGTATCTTGAAGTAGAGGAGAGTTTGAAAATGGTTTGACTTTAGAAGGGACAAGTTTATGCAGCTTATTCAGAATTAACAAGTCATTATTATAAAATGTCATGAAGCAGTTCATTTGTTAAATGACTGTTGCTTTTATTTTGCCAAACTGTAGGAAATGAAAATAGAGGGAAGTATAACCTCCATGCTTCTGAGTGGAACTGTGTACCAAAAACTACTACATTCATGGCTGAAGGGGATCAAGAGGCCCAAAGAACATTTATAGACCCAAAACAGAAGACCGCAGAAGTTTCTGAAAGCCCCATATGTCAAAAAGACCACAGGCATCTGTACATAGAAAATACCTATAATTCAGGTGGACTCGATCAGGGTCTGACCAAACAAGATGACTCCACTGAGGCAGGAGAAAACATAAGTTTAAACCAGCAGTCATTACTGTCACTCTCAGGACTGGAATCTACCAAGAAAGCACAGGACTCTCCAAGGGGAGCAAAAGTATCCTTTATATTTGGAGATCACAGCTTGGATGGTATCAGTCCCCAAACCCTTGGCTATGAAAGGCTTCTGGATGAAAGTCCAGAAGTATTGAACAAACAGAGAGCTATTTATATTAGTAGTACCAATGACATTAAAGATCTAGAATTGTCTCCAGATGTTGAAAGCATTCAGTTTGCTACAAATTCTGTTTATGCAAGCATAAACGATGGCAAAATATTTGGAGCTGCAGAAGGGATAGAAGAGCCCTTGTTGCATGACATTTGTTATGCGGAAAACACAGATGATGCTGAAGATGAAGATGAAGTTAGCTGTGAGGAGGACATTATGGTAGGAGAAATCAGTAGGCCTACCATTCTCAGTCTTTCTGGTTCAAGTGATGATATTATTGATTTGACATCACTCCCCCCTCCAGAAGGTGATGATAATGAAGATGACTTCTTATTGCATTCTTTAAACATGGCCATTGCTGCTCCTCCACCTGGCTTCAGGGACAGTTCAGATGAGGAAGACTCTCAGCACCAAACAACACAGTATATAGAAGACAAGGAGCAAGCTAGTAATCTAGGAAATGATGACATTCCAGTGTCACTCATTGATGCTGTCCCTACTAATACTGAGGGGAAGTGTGACAAGGGGCTAGATGATGCTGTAGTCTCCACTCTTCAAGCACTAGAGGCTTTGGCTGCTTCAGAGGACCAGCAGACGAATGACAATTCAGGTTCTTTCACCATAGTTACATTTATTCATTGAACATCATTCCACTTCATCCATTTACACCATTTAGCCTTGGACACATTCCATTCTATATGTTTTTACCATCATGTACACACCTCACATTCCATATCACGTGGTGGAACTACCATAATGTTGCTTGGGGATTATGCAATAAAATCGGAGTATGTTTTAAAATAAACCATAAAAATCCCTTTATTTTTATATTTAACACACCCCATTTGCTTATCCATTTATCCAAGTGCCTCAGATGCTTTCATTAATTGGCTCTTATTTTTTGTGGCATGCAGGTGTAGCAATCTTACGAGCATATAGCCCTGAGTCATCTTCAGATTCTGGCAATGAAACAAACTCTTCTGAAATGACTGAAAGTTCTGAACTAACTGCAGCGCAGAGACAGTCAGAAAACTCAACACGTATGTTTTTGACCACTAGTGAAGGTTACCAACCCCTTGTGGAAGAGCAAACCGAATTCCCCATTGCTAAGAATCAGGCTGGAGGACCACTTGCGAAATCCTCACAGTCGATAGCTGGTCGTCAAGCTGCTGAGCTACAGTCAAAAGTTGTGCCTTCGAAGCAGATTCTTCATTCAGACAATATGGAAATGGAACCAGAGACCATGGAAACAAAATCTGTCACTGACTATTTTAGCAAATTGCACATGGGGTCTTTGGTATATTCTTGCACTAGTAAAAGGAAAAATAAGATGACCGATGGTGAAGTGAAAGCAGCCTGTGATGGTAATGCTACTGTGAAAAAGCATCAGGGAACTAAAAAAACAGAGACTGATGAAGACCTAAAAGCTATATGTGGTACTCTTTCATCAAGAGACAGTCAACGCATAAGCACTTTTAATGTGGAGAGAACTGCATTTCGCCAAAGATGGTATGCTGCTGCTGATGATGAAGCAGCAGGTAAACTAAGCTCAGAAATAGTGAATGGCAAGACATTTCCAAGAGTTTCTGGTCTTGGTAAAACAGATACTGGCTCTAAGAATGACGTGGATCCTGAAGCTGATGAGGGTGATACTTCAGCACTTGGCCCAGGTGAAAACTTTTTGCCTGATATGACGAATGTGTCTTCAGCCAAAGATCTAAATGACTCAGAAGATGCAGATGACCATTCTTCAAAGCTACCGGAAGCTGAGCAGAGTGTGAGTAGACTTTGTGAATATCACTTGACCAAGCGCATGTCATCTTTGCAAAGTGAAGGTCATTTTTCTCTGCAAAGCTCCCAGTGCTCTTCAGTGGATGCAGGATGCAGCACAGGCAGTAGCCCATGTGCTACCCCAGTCGAATCTCCTCTTTGTACCGCTGATGTTAAGCACATTCTCTCAGATTCATCTGTGAAGGGCATTGGCTATATTCCAGCAGATGAAAGAGTTGCCATTCTTCCAAACCATGGAACAACATACAAGGAACTACATCAGCAGTCAGAAGTTGTGTGTCATAGAATGACGATGCCTGCCGTTCATTCGTCAGTTAATGCTGAACCACTGTTTGGCACTTTGAGAGATGGATGTCATCGGATCCCCAAGATTAAAGAAACTACAGGTACAGCAATTTCAAAGCATGTGTTTTTAAAGACACATATTTAACAGGGTGTACATGTAAAAACCAAGTGTGAAGATTACATTGTCTCTTATCTGAATGCGTATTGTCAACCTAGAGTGGACAGTGAAATTAGGTCTAAACTGTTTCTTTTCAATCTCACTTTCTGGTTCTGCTGTGTGGCTTTTGCTAAAATAACCCCAGTTAACACATTGACACTCAGGAAAACATTTCTATTAACGTTAGCTTTTTTAAAATGTTTCCCAATCTCCCTGACAAGGCTGTCTATTGGAAAGAACATTGTTTGAACGTTACATCAGAATGTATATAATTTTGTTTCTTTTGATTTTCTGGATACTTCTGTAGAGCTAGATATATTTGATCCATATGAGCTTTAACAATGTATGTACATTTGGGGTAGCGTGGGAATCTGTGATTTCATTGTCATATATTATATACTGTTTGCCTGCTACATGGCTAAAATAGGTGACTTTTGCTAAAATAAACAGTTGCATAGAATAATCTCCAGATAACAATATGAAAAGTAGGTTGTTATTGATAGGCCAGGAAAGGCTTAGAGCACTAACTGTAAAGAAGAGAAATAAATGGGATTTAACTATGCATCCTTTTAATTTAAAAACCCGTTGCATAAGTTTCCTGTAAGGATAGCTTAGGTGCAGTATCCTAATCACATCATTTAAGACCCAATTTTAAGAGATTTTATAAAATCTTGGTTTGGGCGAGTGTTGTTTTTAATTTAATTGAAAACAATATTTGGTTGGGGTCTAAACATTCCCTTTTACTGGTGGCAACTGAAACACAGCAGCAATGTGTAAGTGAACCAAAAAATGAAACTGACAAGAAGCAAAAGTGAAACAGTTTCTTTTCACTGCCTAAAAAAAGCATATTGTGAAACAGAATACAAATAAATGGATTTTTTCAAATTCTTTCCATTTTAGTAACATAAGGGATTTTTAACTTGTCAATATCCCTTTAAATACTAAATGGGAAACTTCCATTCCAGTTAGCAGAGGGGCAATGTTCATGAAAGTTCTATGGAACAATTTTCTGCTGCCTCACATTATAAGTCAAAGTGTGGTAATAGAGGGAGTAGTCAGTTATGCATAAATGAGAATATATTGATAGATTTTTTTTTATTTCATGTTTAGAGAAACACAAAGACCTATGACCTATTTCCTGAAAGACACATTACTATTCATGCATGGCACTAACTGAAATGGGGGTCCTGGAAAAATACCGTGAATCTATTAGGACAGTTCATTTTTAAAAAATGTCCATAAAAGATACTTAGAAATTCATTCTATGAATATTATCAGTGTGATGCTTAATTATTCTCTCTGTTCTTCTACTACCCCTAGTGTAGCTTTCACAGAGCCTGGAAAGGGAAGACGAGGAGGCATGCCTTCAGCTTTTCCTAAACAGCCTCTAACTGACTCCATCATGCTATCATCCAACATTCGCTCAGAATCAAAGGTGCCAAGTCAAAACCAAGACTCTTGTGACATTCCTAAAGTAAAACAGGGATGTGGGGCAGCAGTTAGTTTATGGCCATATGACATGATGGGAGGAAGCCTCAGAATGCCACACAGCAGGAAAGTATTGAGACGCAGCAGCAGCGTCATTGCAGGGTCCACAGGCATTGAGATGCTTCTTGAGAAGAAAAAGGCTGCAGTCAGTCTGAAATGTCTAGACATTGCTGCAAGAGATGATTCCAGGTCAGAAAAAAGGGTGGAACTCCCTCTGGGCAAAAAGTTATCCAAAAGCTATTCTCAAAGTTCTGTGAATGTCAGCACTGACGTCAAAGACAATAAAAGGTCTTCAGTCACCACCTCCATGCAGAAGGACTCCAAACAGTACAGAATGTTGCCCTTACGAAAGTCAGATGCCAGCAACTGGAGATGCCGTGGCCCCTTTAGCTATTGTTTCCTAAGCAGAGGAAATGACAATGAGGATGATGAAGATGATGGAGACAACAACCATCTCTCATGCCTCTACGAACCACAAATACCGTGTGAGTTACCAGAACCAGCCAGTCAGTCTTTTTCCATTGAAAATGAGAAGAAAGCTGTTGAGTCCCCCAAACAGATACTAAATAGTACACATGACAAGAGCAATGCTGAAGACCAAGGTGGCCAAACTGATATGAATCTCAGTGACATGGCCTCTGATGCACAAATCACAAGAATAAATGTGATGAAAGAGAAAACTTATGCAATGCCTGATGGATTTCTTGCAGCACAAAAGGATGCCAATGAGCTGCTCTCTCTGGTCCGAGCAAGTGTGAGGAAGAGGGAAGATTTACATCTGGAAACATATGACCTTAAACTTTCTCAGTACAAACAACTGTTATCTATAGAATCGAGACAGTTGGGAAGTGCCTGCAGGAAAATGGCCATGGCTGATAAAAGCCCCGAGGAAATGCTTCTAGCTATGACTTCCAGCTTTCAAGTGCTCTGTTGCTTAACAGAAGCCTGCATGCGTTTAGTGAAAGTCATGAACTCTGAAACACAGCAGCAGGAAATTATAGCTAAAATAGATGAGGTCGTAATAAACTACATTTGTCTTCTGAAAGCTGCAGAAGCAGTGTCAGACAAGACCTCTGATGACCCTAGCATTAAACTCTTGGCTCGACATTCGACTACCATGGCCGCTATTGTAAGCACACTAACATGTTCTCTTAAAATGCTTTTAAACAAATAAAATACAAACGTCACTTCATAATCTACCTTTGCAAAGCCATACATAAAACCTGTTGTTTACTGTATGTGTATGAACTAATGTAACAAACTCAGCTCCCTCTATCTGTATATTTTGTTATTTTATAAAAAATAAGTATGAGATTTAAAAAAAAAAAAGTTCTGCTACCGAACATTGACAAAGCACTGGCCAGATCTGTCCTTCTGTTTATATTTTAAATAAAATGACCAAAAAAAAACAAAACAAAACAAAATCAAAGAATCAATCCCACAAGAGCATATTGACGTTTGGCTATTTTTCATATAGTCAAATCTACAGGTGTATGATGTGAGCTTTTAAAGCCTGTGATGTCAGAGGAATTGTTTCCTGTTTCCTCCGAATTTCCATTTGGAGAACATTACATCCACATTTAGAAATAAGAAATGGAATCATAATGTATATAACACAGTATTTAATGTTTTAAAATTATAATTTTTAAGCATTGGAAATAGCAAAAAGACATTTAAAATCCAAGAGACTATTATGACTTACTAGAGAATATATATATAATAAATAACTCTTTTGTTCATATTGCCTGGTTACCTGATGCTTCTTTTCTAGGAAATGCTTCCATATTGCAAATAGAGAAAATGACAGATTCAGATAGTATCTGATATATTATATGGTAGAATGTTGCGTTTTGGGACCAAATGATAACTGTGTGGAAGGTAGGGAAGAAGGGTGGAGGGCACAGAAGGTGGAATGGGGTTATTTTTTTATGATGAAAAAACTGCGAGAAATGCATTGGTTTAATTGAAGATAGAAGAACCTAATGGCCAGGTCTAAAATCCTTCCATTGGTGAACAGAAACCAAAGGAAAACCATTAGGAAGTTACTATTCCTGTACAATGTTATCATAAATAAATGAATCATGTCTATTTTGTTAACATATTTTACAGTTCATATCTGATGATTCTGGATGTATAAATGTAAACACCTCCAAAATAAAATTAATCTTTTGGAAGAAAATACCCTTTAAAAAAAAAAATCTCTGAAACATTTTTAGCAAAGAACCCAGATAGAAAGGACATTTTGTGACAGCTTCTCTAATCAGAACTTGTCTGTAAAATATACAGTAGCATTAAAGTTGCAACACAGCCAAGGTAAAATAATTCAAAGTTTCAGTGACTCTTAGGCTTTAAAGGGGAGACTTTTTAAAAGTCCCTATGACCTTTAGGCAACCCAGCCCTAGTGAAAGCATTAAATCCCTAAGCTCTTTTGAAAATAGCCACCCTAACTTACTGGGTTGTACCTGGTGTAGGTATTATGCTCCATGTTTTTCATAATCTCGCATGTAGAGGCTGATGTAATAATAACAACCATAAAGGTCTTGGTTTGAAAACTGCACTTGCCTATTCAGCTGTAGCAAAGTTGAGGCTTTCTTTGTTGAGTGAGGGGGCCTAAGACATCAGAATTGAACCATTTGCTAAAAAAAAAAGAGTGTGATTACAAAGAATAACCTACCGAATATGAAGACAAGCAAGCAGTGTTGTCTTCTTGAGTCTGCAAACAGATAACTCCAGAGACTCTGCTTCAGTTTATAGCTTTGTCAAACAGCAACAAAGTGAAATTAAAAAGACTGTGGTAAGCTTCACTGCTGCCATTCAATTTTACAGCTGCTATTTCACTGTGTGCAGCAGTAAAATTGTCAAGATAGATCTTCTTCATCTCCCTCGGCAGTGATGTCTAAGCATATTGCACTGAAAAGATTAAGTGAATTATTTTACTTGAGACACATTCTTCTACTGCTTAGACACCTGTATCAAGTCTGGAGTTAAGGGTGACATTTTCAGATATGCCTATGTCCCATTTTCAAAAGCTACTTAAATGCTTAGGTGCTGAATCCCAATTGACGTACAATGCAGTTTTCGCTTCTAAGTGCCTACATCACTTTTGGGGGAGGAAATGGCACTTAGGTTCCTAAGTCACTCAGGCATTTTTGAACATTTTGTCCTAAATTCATCTCAATTGTAGCTCTATTGAAATCAGATTATTCGAGTTAATGGAGGTACACCAAGCATGAATTTGGCCATGAAGGTTTAATTTTCATTACCAATATTATTAATTATTATTACTCTTTGTACTGTCATAGCAGGTAGGCACCCCAGTCATCGACCAGATCCCCATCGTGCAAGGTACAAACACAGAACAAAAAGATGGACTCTACCCCAAAGAGTTTACTGCTAAGAATGTAGCAATGATATTATCCATAGTTTATAACTTTCCATATGAAGCTCAGCAGGTGACAATCCACGTGCTATGTCAAGTGCTGATTTTTGGACAAAAGAAAGTTAAATAATAAGCCATTGTGACAGCTTTGAAATCCCTGAAAAATATTTTGTGTTCTTCTTTGACTTGGCTGAATGGAGGCAGGGAAAGAGACAGTTACCATATTTTCTAATGGGCAATTCTGTTTCCCTCCAAGTGTTCTCTAAACAAAACTTTGAGATCCTCTGTCAGTGATAATAGGGTTTGAAAGCCCTTGGCAACTGAAATACCCATCAGAGCCATTTAATGATGATGCTGTAGTTCCTGATTTAATCTGCTACTTCTACACAGTGGAAATAGCAGTCTACAAGAACTAATAATGGGACAGCAGCTCTTCCGTTTGAAATAACCGGAATGAGCTGCTTTAATAATTAACCTGGTGGCGCTTCAGGCTTGATGCTTGTCACATACCTACAGGTGACATTGTTTTATTGTGCTTTGTGCTGTATTGATATGATAGTCCCTTTCACCTGTGTTCATTCTGAGGTCCCACCTTTAGAAATCTAGAGAGTGCCAAATTCTGCCTTGACTTATTTGGGGCTGCACAGGAGGCTCCAGGGCCGAAGTTGAGTAAAGGAACTGAGGGCTGCTGAATGTAGTGGTTCCTAGCTTGTGTGTTTATTTGCCTTAGCTTAATGTCCCCCATTCAGTCTGCATTGATGATCTTTCCTTTGGTGCATAAAGATGTAATATCTGTTTCAAGTTCTAAAGGCAATGGTAAAGACTATTTTTATTCATCCCCAAGTAGTGGCTTAAAGCATCTCAGGGTTTGTGAACTGCATGTGAAATGGCTGCTAATGAGCAAGACAGGCTTAGTAACGCCAGATTCCTGGTATTGCTCTAGTAAAGCTCCCAAGCTAATCCGACTAGCAGCCATTATGAAGTATCTTTTTGCAACTGTAGTGTAGTATGTCCTGACACAACTGTCCATTGCTCTAAAACTATCCTGCATTCCTGTCATTTATTCACAATCCTATAGTTTTATTTCCCCGGGTTCATTTTGTTGAGGTCTTGATTACTGTCTGCAGAGCTTCAGAACTTCAGTGTCTGTCACGGAGGTCACAGACGTCATAGATTCTGTGATCTTCCGTGACCTCCGTGACTTCTGCAGCAGCCGGTGCGGCTGGCTCCAGGGCTGCCTGGGCAGCACCTGGGCCAGTCACACCAGCCACTTCTGGGGCAGTCTTGGGCCACCGCCCACGCACCCCCCAGCAGTAGCAGGAGACGTTTGGGTGTGGGAGGAGACAGGGTTGGGGCACAGGATGGGGTGAGGGCTCTGGGCGGCGCTTACCTTAGGGGGGCTCCCTGGAAGTGGTGACATCCCCCGCCTTCAACTCCTAGCTCCACACGCTGCCTCTGTCTGGAGGCGCCGCCCCCGCATGTCCCATTGGCCGCAGTTCCTGGCCAATGGAAGCTGCGGAGCTGGCAGCATGCAGACCTAGGAGCTTAGGGAGGGACCTGTCGCCACTTCCGAGAAGCCAGGTAGGGAGCCTGCCACCCCCGCCAAACCTCACCTCCCAGCACCAACAGGAGTCCCAGGCTGCTCCCACCTAAGCACCCGCGATGTCCCCTGGACTGCCCCCCCCCCCCGAACACTCACGCTGCCTCCTGGACCACCCCACCTGAGTACCTTCAGGGGGCCCCCATGCATCCGTGGTGCCCCCCTGGCCACACACCCCCAAGAGCACTCGTGGCACCCCCCAGCACCCCTTGGGAGCACCTGTGGCCCCGCAGCACCCCCTGGGCTCCCCCAAGCACCCGCACACCCCTCAAGCACCTGCATCACCCCCCCAGACTACTGCCCCAAGCACACACACCCCACCCCTGAGCACACGCAGCACTCCCAAGATTCAGTCAGGGGTATAGTACAAGCCATGGACAGGTCACAGGCTAAGTTCCCTCTAAGCTGTGCGGCCACGCAACTACCTATTAAGCCCTGTACAGGGGCTCAGGGCTGCGGCAGGGAGAAGCACTCCTCCACCGGCGCCTTGCCCCAGCGCAGAGCTGCCACAGTGGAAAGAGACGCCTCTCCCCACTGGCCCAAGCATGGACCTGCCCCGCACTTGCTATGGCCAGGGAAGAGGAGCCCCTCCCTCAGCCCAGTCCAGCCTTGCCAGAGCTTCCGCAGTCAGGGAGAGGTGTCTCTTCCCTGGCCCCGAGATGCTGCAGCAAGAGGGCTGGGGGGAGTCCTCTCTCCTCACCACAGCCCCTGGGCATCCTGCACCCCAAGCCCCTCATCCCTGACCCCACCCCAGAGCCCTCACCACCCAAAACCCCAACCCTCTGCCCCAAACCTGAGCCCCCTCCCGCACTCGGAACCCCTCAGCCCCACCCCAGGGACTGTACCCCCAGCCAGAGCCTGCCCCCCCTTCTGTACCTCAACACTCTGCTCCCTCCCACACTCCAAACCCCTTGCCCCACTCCCACCACGTGAATTTTGTTATGTGCACCAATATGAAGGTGATGGACACATCACCTTCATATTGGTGCACATAACAAAAATCATTCCACACATGGATGTAAAAAATTAGAGGGAACACTGGTCACAGGCCGTGAATTTTTGTATACTGCCCGTGACCTATCCATGACTTTTACTAAAAATACCCATGACTAAAACGTAGCCTTACTCATACTACATCAATAAAATTGTTAGTCATCTCTGAAGGCCAAAAGCTGCCATCAGTTACACCAGTGAAATACCACTGAAGGATTATGGGATTGCTGTGGTGTAATGGACAGCAGAATTCATAGAGTCATAGATTCTAGGGCTGGAAGGGACCTCGAGAGGTCATCGAGTCCAGCCCCCTGCCCTCATGGCAGGACCAAATACTGTCTAGACCATCCCTGATAGACATTTATCTAACCTACTCTTAAATATCTCCAGAGATGGAGATTCCACAACCTCCCTGGGCAGTTTATTCCAGTGTTTAACCACCCTGACAGGAACTTTTTCCTAATGTCCAACCTAAACCTCCCTTGCTGCAGTTTAAGCCCATTGCTTCTTATTCTGTTCTTAGAGGCTAAGATGAACAAGTTTTCTCCCTCCTCCTTATGACACCCTTTTAGATACCTGAAGACCATGTCCCCTCTCAGTTTCCTCTTTTCCAAACTAAACAAACCCAATTCCTTCAGCCTTCCTTCATAGGTCATGTTCTCTAGACCCTTAATCATGCTTGTTGCTCTTCTCTGGACCCTCTCCAATTTCTCCACATCTTTCTTGAAATGCAGTGCCCAGAACTGGACACAATACTCCAGTTGAGACCTAACCAGTGCAGAGTAGAGGGGAAGAATGACTTCTCTTGTCTTGCTCACAACACACCTGTTAATGCAGCCCAGAATCATGTTTGCTTTTTTTGCAACAGCATCACACTGTTGACTCATATTTAGCTTGTGGTCCACTATAACCCCATGATCCCTTTCTGCCGTACTCCTTCCTAGACAGTCTCCTCCCATTCTGTATGTGTGAAACTGATTGTTCCTACCTAAGTGGAGCACTTTGCATTTGTCCTTATTAAACTTCATCCTGTTTACCTCTGACCATTTCTCCAATTTGTCCAGATCATTTTGAATTATGACCCTATCCTCCAAAGCAGTTGCAATCCCTCCCAGTTTGATATCATCTGCAAACTTAATAAGCGTACTTTCTATGCCAATATCCAAGTCATTGATGAAGATATTGAACAGAGCCGGTCCCAAAACAGACCCTTGCGGAACCCCACTCATTATACCTTTCCAGCAGGATTGGGAACCATTAATAACTACTCTCTGAGTTCGGTTATCCAGCCAGTTGTGCACCCACCTTATAGTAGCCCCATCTAAGTTGTATTTCCCTAGTTTATTGATAAGAATATCATGCGAGACCGTATCAAATGCCTTACTAAAGTCTAGGTATACCACATCCACCGCTTCTCCCTTATCCACAAGACTCGTTATCCTATCAAAGAAAGCTATCAGATTGGTTTGACATGATTTGTTCTTTACAAATCCATGCTGGTTATTCCCTATCACCTTACCACCTTCCAAGTGTTTGCAGATGATTTCCTTAATTACTTGCTCCATTATTTACCCTGGCACAGAAGTTAAACTAACTGGTCTGTAGTTTCCTGGGTTGTTTTTATTTCCCTTTTTATAGATGGGCACTATATTTGCCCTTTTCCAGTCTTCTGGAATCTCTCCTGTCTCCCATGATTTACCAAAGATAATAGCTAGAGGCTCAGATACCTCCTCTATTAGCTCCTTGAGTATTCTAGGATGCATTTCATCAGGTCCTGGTGACTTGCAGGCATCTAACTTATCTAAGTGATTTTTAACTTGTTCTTTTTTTATTTTATCTTCTAAACCTTCCCCCTTCCCATTAGCATTCACTATGTTAGGCATTCCTTCAGACTTCTCGGTGAAGACCGAAACAAAGAAGTCATTAAACATCTCTGCCATTTCCAAGTTTCCTGTTACTGTTTCTCCCTCCTCACTGAGTAGTGGGCCTACCCTGTCCTTGGTCTTCCTCTTGCTTCTAATGTATTGATAAAAAGTTTTCTTGTTTCCCTTTATTCCTGTAGCTAGTTTGAGCTCATTTTGTGCCTTTGCCTTTCTAATCTTGCCCCTGCATTCCCGTGTTGTTTGCCTATATTCATCCTTTGTAATTTGTCCTAGTTTCCATTTTTTATATGACTCCTTTTTATTTTTTAGATCTTGCAAGATCTCGTGGTTAAGCCAAGGTGGTCTTTTGCCACATTTTCTATCTTTCCTATCCAGCGGAATAGTTTGCTTTTGGGCCCTTAATAGTGTCCCTTTGAAATACTGCCAGCTCTCCTCAGTTGTTTTTCCCCTCAGTCTTGATTCCCATGGGACCTTACCTATTAGCTCTCTGAGCTTACCAAAATCCGCTTTCCTGAAATCCATTGTCTCTATTTTGCTATACTCCCTTATACCCTTCCTTAGAATTGTGAACTCTATGATTTCATGATCACTTTCACCCAAGCTGCCTTCTACTTTCAAGTTCTCAACGAGTTCCTCCCTATTTGTTAAAATAAAATCTAGAACAGCTTCCCCCCTAGTAGCTTTCTCAACCTTCTGAAATAAAAAGTTGTCTGCAATGCAGTCCAAGAACCTATTGGATAGTCTGTGCCCTGCTGTGTGATTTTCCCAACATATATCTGGATAGTTGAAGTCCCCCATCACCACCAAATCTTGGGCTTTGGATGATTTTGTTAGTTGTTTAAAAAAAGCCTCATCCACCTCTTCCACCTGGTTAGGTGGCCTGTAGTAGACTCCTAGCATGACATCACCCTTGTTTTTTACCCCTTTTAGCCTAACCCAGAGATTCTCAACATTTCCGTCCCCTATGTCCATCTCCACTTCAGTCCAAGTGTGTACATTTTTAATATATAAGGCAACACCTCCTCCCTTTTTCCCCTGTCTGTCCTTCCTGAGCAAGCTGTACCCATCCATACCAACATTCCAATCGTGTATTATCCCACCAAGTTTCAGTGATGCCAACAATGTCATAGTTGAATTTATTTATTAGCACTTCCAGTTCTTCCTGCTTATTACCCATACTTCTCGCATTTGTATACAGGCATCTAAGATACTGATTTGACCTTGCCTCCCAGTTTTGCCCTGACCCTCCTATCTCTTTGTCATTTGAGCCCACGCTCCCTCCTATTTCCGACCCATCTCCCAGGTTCCCATGTTCTCCACTTACCTGTGGGCTTTGCTCACCTGTCCCCGTCGAACCTAGTTTAAAGCCCTCCTCACTAGGCTAGCCAGTCTGTATCCAAATAGGGTCTTTCCCCTCCTCGAAAGGTGAACGCCATCTCTGCCTAGCAGCTCTTCCTGGATTAGCATCCTGTGGTCGAGGAAGCCAAAGCACTCCTGGCGACACCATCTTTGCAGCCAAGCATTCACCTCCACGATACACCTGTCTCTGCCCGTGCCCCTACCTTTGACAGGAAGGATCGAAGAGAATACCACCTGCACTCCAAACTCCTTCACCCGTACGCCCAGAGCCCTGTAGTCACTCTTGATCTGCTCAGTGTCACACCTCGCAGTATCGTTTGTGCCTACATGGATGAGTAGCATGGGGTAGTAGTCAGAGGTTCCGGATAATCCTTGACAATGCCTCCGTAATGTCTCGGATACGGGCCCCCGGCAGGCAGCATACCTCCCGAGATGAAATGTCAGGGCGACAGATGGGCGCCTCCGTCCCCCTCAGCAGAGAGTCTCCGACCACCACTACCCTACGTTTCCTATTTGCAGTGGTGGCAGCAGACTTCCCAGCCTTAGGGGTACGAGGCTTCTCCTCCTCTGCTGTAGGGGGAATTGGAACTGAAAAACTATGGTGAGAGCAGTATTAGGCTTGCAAAATATTTACTACTGTATACATGAGCAAGAGGAATGCAGTTAGACTCTAATGTTGAATGTGCAGATAAGAGTAGCTAGAAAAAGCATATTTTAAAATCATGACATAGGGATCATTGAGAGATGTTAAACAGCGACCCCTACATTAAACTCCTACAGTGCTATTTTTAAAGTCACTTTTCAGAGAGGAAAAAATCATTTAAAGTCCTTCTTTAGTTATATACTGCAATGTTCCTCGTTGTTTTATGTGCTTTAAGAGTTTTCACTCAAAGGACAATGTAGACAAAATACACCATCTGTAAGATTTACTTCATCCCATTCAGGAGTTTGGGGGTGGGCAGTATGGGGTTCAAAACTGAGATCAGAAATCCATTTTGCATGATAATTCAGCATTGAAGCTCTGAAGACAGTTATCAAGACCTCAACAAAATGAGCCAGGGGAAATAAAACTATAGAAGTATGAATAAATGACAGGGATGCAGGATAGTTTTAGAGCAGAGGTTCTCAAACTGTGGTCTGTGGACCACCAGGGGTCTGCGAGCTCCATTCAGGTGGTCCGCGGATAGTTCCCTCTAAGGTGCGCACCCGGACGGCCGCACACGTGAGAATGAGGGGCCACCCACCTAATTAGTGGAACCATGCAGGCGTGGCTCCACTGATTAGGTGCCTGGATCCTGGAGAAGACGCACATGTAAGGTGAGGTGGTGGGCTTGGGGGGAATAGAGGGTATGTAGGAGGGAGCAGTGGGGTAAGAAGAGGGGGTGGGGGGAATTTGGGATGTGCAGGGCTGCGGCAGCCAGAGAAAGAGATGACTTTCCCCAGCTTCAGGCCTGCGGCTGGTGGGAGAGACCCCCTCCTTCCCAGCCCCAGCTCAGGGCTGCCACAGCAGGGGAGAGAGGGCACATCCATCGCATTAGAAAGGTAAGACTACTGATATTAAAATATGAGTTGTGTGCTTTTATTTGTAGAACAAAAAAAGTTAATTATTATTAAGGTGTTTTTATATAGCACTTTTATCCAAAGCGCTTTACAATAGTTAGCAAATGGTGCAAACAATATTTGGAAAGATCATTAAGTGTCCGCTGAGACCCTCAGCAATTTTCAAGTGGTCCATGGAAAAAAAAGTTTGAGAACCACTGTTTTAAGCAGCGGTGTCCAATACGTTCATCACTAGCCACATGTGGTGAAGAGGCTATTGAATGGTGGCTAATGCATGAGCAATGCGTTGGTGTACTGAAGACAGCAGTACTGGAAGACAGGTTGCGTGCTTTGATATACAGCTTCTTAACGTGGCTAGGATATAGTAATTTTGTGTTAGTAGTACCTATTCATATATTTTTTAATGTCTACTTATTTTTTATATTTGAAATGTCATTTGTAGTATGTTTTTTAATCCTTTTTTTTAATGTGGTGAATAAGAAAAATTCAAAACCACAAGTGTGGCTGGCATCAAATTTCTATTGGACATCGCTGGTTTTAGAGCAATGGACAGGGTCAAGACATACTACACTGTTACTGTTATGTACTCTAAACCTTAATTCCAGTATAACAAAGTTTGTGTCTGATCTCAAACCTATCTCTGACATCCCTATCTCAGATCTAAATTAGTTAGGCATGAAGTCTGATAACCCTTACTCCCAGCCAGCTTTGAGTGCTTTGACGTCAATGCATGTGATGTGGTCCTTCCATACAGTGGGTAGGTTTTCAGAGCCCATGACTGGTGGATGTTGAAGAGCACTTCATAGAGAGTCCCTGCGACTCAATATGCAGGATGATTAGAAGGGGAGCCAGAGGATCCGTTTTTAGTTTGGATCCTTTAGTCGTTGTTATCCATGGAGTGAGCATATGACAGCTGAGGGATAATCCACTCCTGAGGCTGCAGTAGGGGACATGGAGTAATTCTGCTGCTGCTCTGTCACATGGAGAACTACAGAATTCTCTAGTCCACAGTCTGCCTACTTGGGTTGTACAACAAGGACAACAGTTGGCCCTTTAAATGGTTGTGCTGTGAATAAACAGTGCTATCCCCATATCTACCAAAGTTCTAATATCTCCTGATTTCTCAGGGGCCATCCCAAAGGACTGAGGCCTTCAACCTTTTCTATCACATCAAACCTCTCCTTTCTTCTGCTACTTTCTGCAGTGTGAATGGAAAACTGCATGCCCTGTATGCTGCCACTTTTACGTCAAAGTCAACATGCAATTTAAATGGATAGTCTGAGCTTCCCAAACGAGTCTGAATATTTAATTTTTAGTTTCTTCTGTTGGTCTGTAGCTACACGTCACACACCTAATTCTACAGCTGTCTCTCACCCAAATAATACTTAGCCATTACTGCCTGAAATGGTCAGTTGTGTCTGCTGAGTTATTCCAATCTCAACAACATTGTTTGGGAAGCATTTATCCACATAGGACAACATTTTATTTAGACTAGGGCTGTCTATTAATTGCAGTTAACTCATGCGATTAACTCGAAAAAATTAATTGTGATAAAAAAAATTAATCACAATTAATTGCAGTTTTAATCACACTGTTAAGCAATAGAATACTAAGTGAAATTTATTAAAATATTTTGGTTGTTTTTCTCCATTTTCAAATATATTGATTTCAATTACAACGGAGAATACAAAGTGTACAGTGCTCACTTTATATTATTTTTATTACAAATATTTGCACTCTAAAATAATAAACAAAAGAAATGGTATTTTTCAATTCACCTCATGCAAGTACTGTAGTACAATCTCTTTATCATGAAAGTGCAATTTACAAATGTACATTTATTTTGGTTACATAACTGCACTCAAAAACAAAACAATGTAAAACTTTGGAGCTTACAAGTCCACTCAGTCCTACTTCTTGTTTAGCCAATCGTAAGACAAACAAGTTTGTTACATTTGCAGGACATAATAATTCCTGCTTATTATTTAACGTCACTGAAAGTGAGAACAAGCGTATGCATGGCATTTTTGTAGCCAGCATTGCAAGGTATTTACATGCCAGATATGCTAAACATTCGTATTCTCCTTCATGCTTTGAACACCATTCCAGAGGACATGCTTCCATGCTGATGACGCTTGTTAAAATAATGTGTTAATTAAATTTGTGACTGAACTCCTTGGGAGGAGAATTGTATGTCTCCTGCTGTTTTACCCACATTCTGCCATATATTTCATGTTATAGCAGTCTCGGATGATGACCCAGCACATGTTGTTCATTTTAAGAACACATTCACTGCAGATTTAACAAAACGCAAAGAAGGTACCAATGTGAAATTTCTAAAGGTAGCTACAGCACTTGACCCAAGGTTTAAGAATCTGAAGTGCCTTCCAAAATCTGAGTGGGATGAGGTGTGGAGCATGCTTTCAAAGAGCAACACTCCGATGTGGAAACTACGGAACCCAAACCACAAAAAAAAGAAAATCAACCCTTTGCTGGTGGCATCTGACTCAGATACAGGCAAGTCTCACCTTACACGGGGGTTCCGTTCCGCGGTTAGCGCGTAAAGCGAAAAACCGCGTATAGTGAAACGCCATTGAGTTGAATGGCGGACGGAATTGCCCGCAGTACCGATGCGGTTTTAAAATGGTTATTTTTCTTTTTTGTTCTGTTTTTGCCGACCACGCAAAGCTGAATTCGCACATGTTAAATGCATCTAAGATGCGACTCGCCTGTAATGAAAATGAACATGCAGCGGTCCGCACTGCTTTGGATAGTTATCAAGCAGAACCCATCATCAGCATGAATGCATGTTCTCTGGAATGGTGATTGACGCATGAAGGGACAAATTAATCTTTAGAGCATTTGGCACGTAAATATTTTGTGATGCCGGCTCCAACAGTGCCATGTGAACCTCTGGTCTCACTTTCAGGTGATATTGTAAACAAGAAGCGGGAAGCATTATCTCCTGCAAATGTAAACAAACTTGTTTGTCTGAGCGATTGGCTGAACAAGAAGTAGGACTGAGTGGACTTGTAGGCTCTAAATTTAACATTGTTTTATTTTTGAATGCAGGTATTTTTTTAAATAATTCTACATTCATAAATTCAACTTTCATGATAAAGAGATTGCACTACAGTACTTGCAATAGGGGAATTGAAAAATACTATTTCTTTTGTTTTTTACAGTGCAAATATTTGTAATAAAAAAGAAATATAAAGTGAGCACTGTGCACTTTGTATTCTGTAATTGAAATTGTATTGTATTGTATTGTAATTGAAATCAATATATTTGAAAATGTAGGAAACAACCAAAAATATTTAAATAAATGGTATTCTGTTATTGTGTAACAGTGCGATTAATCACGATTAATTTTTTTTAATCTCTTGACAGCCCTAATTTAGACCCCTATCTACAAATTACTTTGTCATACTGGCCTTTTTGAACCCTTGATTTCAATTTCTTCCATACATTGAAGATAATTATGGTTAGGCTTTCATGGCTCTGCTCTATATTTTTGCCAGTTTTTATTGCTTTTTTTCAATTTTATTTTCACCTTGTTTTTAACATTTAACCAAATGAGTGTTTTATCAGGCAATTTAAAAAATGGAGAAAAACGTCTCAACTTCATGGGGTTTTTGTTTCAAAAATATCTCACATCCTTTTACAAGAAATGTACTTATTGCAATATATTTTCTAAGTCATTCATTGTGGCATAATTGTAAAAAAACCAACCCTATTTAAAATGTACAGCTTGTGAGAACAATCAGAGCAGGCCAACATTACATTTCTCAAGATGCCTAGTACGATACATATTAAGAGCAAGTAAGTGTGTGAGTGTGGAGAGGATGTAGTTATTTCATTTGTACCATACTTTGACTATAAAGTACAATGGTCGGCTCAGCCCTTTCACAGAGAAAAAGCAACAGATGAGCCCCAGAGAAGGAACTCTTGAGGATCCCTTTGTGAAGATCATTATCCCACCCTGTGGGCCCCATTCCCCAACCTGGTAGATGACCTCGGGATCTGTAGGAGACCAAAGCCATCTGCACAGAGGCTCTCTGTTCTGTCCTCTCATATACCCCTTTCCATGATTTAATGCAATGATAAAATTGACAAATCAAGCACTTGTTTGCAATGTAGTTGTAGCCATGTCAATGCTAGGATAGTAGAGGGACAAGGCAGGTGAGGGAATAGCTTTTATTGGATCAACATCTGTTGGTGAAACAGACAGGCTTTCACAGAGCTCTTCAAAGCAGACTTGAAGAGCTCTGTGCAGCTCAAAAGCTTGTCTCTCTCCCCAACAGAAGTTGGTCATTATCTCACCCACATTGTCTCTGTAAATCAAGCACTTGATAGAGAGTTCCAGTATTTAAAGGACTGTGATCTTTAGGTTTTCTGTATGGATTTATCTCACTGCCAATGTTGGGGCGGGAAGGGGGGGGTTAAAAATATTTTTAAAAATTTTCTTTCCTCTGTTCCTGTATGAAAGACCCCTGTCAACAGGGAAATAAACGTGACATCATATAGGGGAGAAAGGGAAACTTACTGTATATATTGTCCAATGCACACAACAGACAGCAAAAGTAGATATGTTTCTAATCTTTTTCAGGTCCAAAAACAATTGTAACAATAATTAATAATTTTTTTAAAGGAGTGTGATTTTCAAAAGGGTTTGTCCTGTTACTAGGACTTAATTCCACACTCACAGCTTATTTTAGAAATCCAAATAAATGTTAGGGTGGCTTGTTTGCTTGCTTGGATGTGTTTGTTGTTTTGGTTTGAATTTGGTGGGGAGGGGGCTACAGTCTTGCTCTAAAATGCATGAAATTGCACTTGAAATTTCAAAATTTTCTGGGGAGGACTTTCATTTACATTTTTCTTGCTATTTTACAGCTTCCCTATTTGTGCTTGCTGCTGGCTGACCTCAGGCAAGTCCCTTCAACTCCCTGATCCTCAGTTTCCCCATCTGTTAAAATGGGGATTATGATGCTTAGAGATGATCTACAGATGAAAAAACTAGGGATTATTATTATTAATTGCATATCTGGGTACTACATGAATGCTTTCTAATAATAAAATGTTTCAAGCCAATCTACAAAACAAGGCAAATCTGAAGAAAACAAATTACATACAAAGTTCCTGAATCCCACAGAAAGTAGTGTGTTGAAATTTATAATAGGATTAGTGAAACAAGAAGAATTAGGACTTCAGCTGATGTCTAGCAAATGAAAGAGTTTAGACAGAAACATTGAGAATATGCAGAGTCGATGATTCACATAAGGTCAATTATGCTCAACTTAATTTAGAAAATTTCTCATACATCTTCGCACCTCCATTTTCACCAACTTCTCCTGTCCTAGTTTTACGTGATCAGATTATCCATTCTGAAAGCATGACCAACCCCAGCCGGGAGTGGCCATGGAAAAATGAAAATAGCCACACACTGCTGTGCCTGCGCCAGTAGCGTAGCCAGGGGGGGAGCAGGGGGAGCAGCCGCTCCCCCTGTGAGGAGAAGCCCCGCTGCGTGAGATGGGCTCGGGGGCGGTTTAAAAGGCCCGCGGCTCCTGCTGCTGCGGGGAGCCGCCGGTCCTTTAAAGCGCCCCCCCAGCACCGCTGCCGGACCTGGGCTGGGGGGGAGCACTTTAAAAGGCCCGCGGCTCCTGCCCCTGTGGGGAGCTGCAGGCCTTTTAAAGTCCCCCCCCCCCATCCCCACTGCCGGAGCCAGGCTCGGGCGGGGATTTAAAAGGCCCGGGGGCTCCGCAGCAGCTGGAGCCCCGGGCCCTTTAAAGCGCCACCGGGGTGAGTACAGGGGGAGCGGCGCCTTTTTATATATACCTCCCTAGGTAACCCATTCCAGTGCTTCACCACCCTACTAGTGAAAACGTTTTTCCTAATATCCAATCTAAACCTCCCCCTCTGCAACTTGAGACCATTACTCCTTGTTCTGTCATCTTCTACCACTGAGAACAGTCTAGATCCATCCTCTTTGGAACCCCCTTTTAGGTAGTTGAAAGCAGCTATCAAATCCCCCCTCACTCTTCTCTTCTGCAGGCTAAACAATCTCAGTTCCCTCAGCCTCTCCTCGTAAGTCATGTGCTCCAGCCCCCTAATCATTTTTGTTGCCCTCTGCTGGACTCTTTCCAATTTATCCACATCCTTCTTGTAGTGTGGGGCCCAAAACTGGACACAGTACTCCAAATGAGGCCTCACCACTGCCGAATAGAGGGGAATAAACACGTCCCTCGATCTGCTGGAAATGCCCCTACTTATACAACCCAAAATACCATTAGCCTTCTTGGCAACAAGGGCACACTGTTGACTCATATTCAGCTTTTCGTCCACTGTAACCCCTAGGTCCTTTTCTGCAGAACTGCTGCCCAGCCTTCTCTCGCTGCAGTCTCACCCCATTCCTCTGAAGACTTTCCCAGTGATAGTAATACAAAAATATTACTTCTCCAACAATCCACGTGAGTGGGACGTGACTTCTCAAGATCTCATTGTATATTGGACCGAGAAGGGCACCACAGAAATGCCAATATCTAGATGCTGACTTTTCATTGACAAAGCGAGAGTACACCAATCAGAATCGTTATCTGACCAAATCAATGTTTGAATATGTGAAGCCTAACAAACAGATTGGAAAGTGAAAATGGCTCATCTATTTGCCTTCCAAGAAGAAAGTGTACTGTTTTTATTGCCGCCTGTTTTCTGATACCAAAGAGTGGGGAATGTTTTGCAAATGCTTCAGTGATTGGAAGAATACTGCATACATTACCAGTTATACAATGAGTGAGCAGCATACAATGTCAGTTAGCAGCTACCATGCCCGAAAGAAAGCTAGTGGCAGAATTGATACCCTAATGGAAAACCAGTTTTTGGAAGTCTGTGCTTATTGGAAGAACATTCTCAGATGCGTAGTTGAAACCATAGTTTTTCTTGCTGAGCGTGCTCTGCCATTCCATGGCTCAAATGAGACTGTTGGATCGAAACACAATGGCAATTACCTTGGTGTTCTAGAGATAATCTCTAAGTTCAACACTTTCCTAGCTCAGCACATCAATGAACACGCAAATTGTGGAAAAGGCCATACATCATATCTATCAAAGACTATTTGTGATGAATTCATTGCACGGCTGGCAAAGAAGACACTATCAGCCATTGTAGATGAGACCAAAGATGTGGGATATTTTTCAGTGTCCGTCCGTCACATCACTCTCAGATATATAGAGAGAAGATTATGAAAGCAAATCTATTTGGATGTACCGAGTTATCACTGAATCCAATGTGATAGAATGTT
Source organism: Chelydra serpentina (assembly GCA_037349315.1). Classification (NCBI taxonomy): domain Eukaryota; kingdom Metazoa; phylum Chordata; order Testudines; family Chelydridae; genus Chelydra; species Chelydra serpentina. The sequence goes on from JBAIAC010000004.1 coordinate 130,659,417, forward strand.
TCCCAAATGTTGAAACTGCATTACGGCTGTATTTGTCACTAATGATCACTAATTGTAGTGGAGAATGTTCCTTCTCACTTCTAAGGGTCAAAAATGTCCTCTGATCCACCATGACTCGGAAGCATCTCAGTGCTATGTCCTTCTGTCTTGAGCATTGAGAATGAAATAGTCAGGTCTTTGAATTACGATGACATCATTCATGACTTTGCCACAGCTAAAGCTAGGATGAAAAATTGTTTGTTTGATTAATTGAGTTTAGTGACAGTAGAATAAACTTGTTAATTTTACATAAATAAATAATATGTAAATATGTATGTAGATAAATGTTTGATGACTTTATAATTTGTTTTGCAATATGTAATTAATACGTAGGCCCTTCCCTCCCATTCATCTTAGGCCTCTCATAATGTTAATCCGGCCCTGCAGACCTCTACCTTCTGCTCTGTAGAGCCTCATAAGTGCCTGGTCCTGGGCAGGGATTTTAACAATCTGGATGCATGGCACTGCCTTGGGACAGAGAAGTGCTAGGCCACTGCAGAAATCCTCAGGGAGGTTGTCGACCATCAATCCCTAGTAGATATCTGTCATAACTACCACTCAGCTGACTCCACCACCTTCACCATTGTCAAGGTAGAGGACACTCGGTTGTGCCGCTCCTGGTTGAAGTGCATTTATGTGTCTCAATTTCATATCTTGCAGGTCCATTTCTCCAGTATCAGGCCATCCCCGTTCTCCAATCACCACCTGGCGGCCATGACGGCCTCATTGACACCTGAGATGCCTACTGGCATTTCAGTAACAACGTGTTTGAGGATATGGGCTTTTGAGCATCCTTCTGGGAGTTCTGACTGGCCTGGCAGAGGCACACCTTTCCCTTGCAACTGAGGTGGTGGGATATGGGGAAGGTACGTTCCAGGCTTTTCGGCTGTGCTGACACCCAGGGAGCTGGAGGAGGGATGCTGCAATAGAGCAGTTGGAGTGGGAAGTCTTGGAGCTGGAGATATGCCTGGCCATTTGCCAAGGATTCATCCCTCTGCAGAGAAAGTCAGGAGAAGCAGGACAATCGCTAGGCCCTCAACCACCATTGGGCTTGAGGCACCTTCGTTTGATACCACATTCAATGCTTTCAGGAGATGGATCATGGTGCCTGCATCTTGTATGCCCCGAAGAAAAAGAGGGGCACCAAAAAGCAGATCACCTATCACTCAGCAGAGGACAGCACCCCTCTCATGGACCTAGGAAGACGTAGGGAAGGGCCAGGGACTTCTATGCCAGCCTCTTCTCCCTGGATCCAATTGACGCTGATACCTGCAGGGTCCTGTGGGATGAGCTCCCTATGGTCAGTGTGGGAGACTGGGACTGGTTAGAGCAATATCTCACACTGGCCAAGTTCTTGGAAGCCCTCCCTCTAATGCCCATCAACAAATCTCTGGGCATCATTGAGCTAACAGTGGTGTTCTACTGTGTATTCTTGGATGTCTTCAGTCCAGCTCTTGCCACCATCTGGGCCAAGTCCTTGAGGAGTGGGATGCTTCCCCCATTGTATAGGTGGGTCATGCGCGCTCTGTTGCCTAAGAACTGGGAAATCCACGATTTAAGGAATTGGCGCCCAAAGTTTTGCTCCTCTGCACAGAATACAAGGTTATAGCAAAAGCCATCTGACTGTAGCAGGGGGTCTATGCTTGTGGACCTGATCCACCCCAACTAAACCTACAGTGTCCCAGGCTGGAACATCTTCGATAACCTTTATCTGGTCTTGGACCTATTCCATCTAGCATGTCTAGGGATAATCTGTCACTTGCCCTCCAGTCCCTGGACTAGGAGAAGGCATTTAACAGGGCTGATCACAGGTATTTCATGGGCACTCTGCAGGTGTTTGCCTTAGGCACCACTTCAGATTCTCCAGGTGCAGTATGCCTCTGTGGAGTGTCTGGTCAAGCTCAACTGGGCCTTGACTGAACCTGTCACCTTCAGTCCAGAGTTACATCAGGGCTGCCTGCTCTCCAGCCAGTTGTACTCCATCATGATCGAGCCCTTCTTCAGAAGAGGATGATGGGGTTGGTGCTATGAAAGCCCAACTACGGGGGTGGTTCTGTCAGTGTATGTCCATGATGTGCTCCTCATAGGCCAGAACTTGGGAGACTGGGCATGCTGTATCTGGGCTTTCTGCCACTGATCCTGCCCCACTAGAGAATTGGATTGATCTAGTGGCCAGGGTGTCTGACCGATTGCAGAAGTGATGGGGTTGCTCCAGTGCCTTTCCCTTTGGAGGAGTGTGCTGACGTTCAACCATTTATTTTTGTCCATGCTCTGACACTGGTTCAACACCTTGAGCCTGCCTATAGGAACTCTTGCCTGCCTCCGCAAGAAGATCCTGGAGTTTTTCTGACAAGGGCTGCACTGGATCTCTGTGGGTGTCCTGAGCCTCCCCCTGTGGGAGGGTGAACAGAGCCTGGCCAGCTTCTGCACCTTTGCCTTCAGGCCTTGAGGAGACTCTTTTACAGTTCAGGTAATCCAGCATGGAGCATGCTGGCACAGGTCTTTTTCCCACCACCTCTGAGGGCTCCAATATGACCTGCAGCTCTTTTATCTCCATCCAAGGAGTCTCCCTGAGATCTTGCTAAGCTGCTGGCCTTTTACCAGGACCTCCTCAGGAGGTTGCTAGTTTCAGGGACCAGGTCTGTAGTGGCTGGAGTCCCCCTTGGTGCGCTGGAGGATAGTCCTGGTGGGTGTCACGAGAATTTGAGACCTCCTGGACTATGATTGGAGGGACTGGGTGAACCCTATGTTACTCAGCCACCGCCTGGGGCTGCCTACCCTGTGTGTCTCCTGTCGTGTACTCCAGGAGGTGAGGGCAGCATTGCCTCCTACCTCTCTCATTTGTCTCAAGTGCGTTCTGTGGGAGGGTGCTCTCTGCCCACCACTCATGCCGGTCCGCTGGAACTCCTCATCAGGCTCCTGCCCCATCAGCCTCCCTGGCTGCTCCCAACATGCCACCTGAGGTGGCTTCATGACATTCAGCTGGTCTGGGCATGGTTCAGAGGTGGACAACATTTGTATGTGCTCATGCTTCATACCATCCACTTTCTCACCCTTGAGTCCTGCCCCAACATCAAATGACAGGACCTGCTGCCACCTGAGGAGGGCGAGAAACCCTGGTGGGCCAGTTGATGGCTTTTTCCATGGAGTCGTGAGCACAGCACATACTTGGTGTCAATCGTGAACTCCCAACACCTGTCCTTTCTTTAATGAGAGGGAGACAATGGCTCATATCTACCTAGGGTGCATCAGGTTGCAGCCCCTCTGCCAATTCCTCCAGAACTGCTTACTGAGGTTCTAGCTGCACTTCTCCCCGCACCTCCTGATCTATGCACACCCGTCCGCACCCCCAAACAGTTGTGAGACCTCCTCATCAACCTCCTCCTGGTGCTGGCCAAGATGGCCATCCATCATACCAGGAGAAAGAAGCTGGACGAGGCAGTGTTCTGTAACTGTGGGCCTATTTCTGGTTCCTTGTCCAATCATATCTCTGGGCAGAGTTCCTCTGGGGAATGTTCACTGACTCCTTAGTCAGTGCCTTTAAGAAGCATTGGGCACGGTTGGGAGTTCTCTGCTCAGCATCCCCTTCTGGTTCCCTGATTTTTAATCTTTAAAATTCATTCCTGTCCCTCTATTTTATTTGTTGTCCTCATTATTTACTTGTGGTCTGGGTTCAGTGGCCCTTCCCCCTTGGTTGAATGGGGAGGGTTTTTAGCTTTGTGTGGCCTTAGGCCCTCTGCTTCCTGGCAACCACAAAAAGTACACACCATCCAACTTGTGTAACAAATGTGGCAGGGGTTCTACAGTCAACAGCCTCCTTTCACTGCACAGTCTTGTTCCATCCCCAGAGCAGGTCCAGCCTGTGGAAAGAATGAGACAGGGGTCCTGTGGAAAAAACAGTAAGAACATGTAATTAAAGGCAGTAAGAACATGTCATTAAAGAATCTATCATCATACCTCTTATCATCCTTAGGTTTCCACAATTCAGTGTGAAGTAACCAGAGGCCTCAACTGATGAGAGCACTGTTGGTCTTGGTTTGTGAGTTGACTGATCTCCTTCGTGCAGAGAAAACACATTGCTTAGAACAAAGTAATGCTTCATCCAAGGAGGTGCCTTTAATCACCCACATGGCATGCAGAGGTACAAAAGAAGTTGATGCCAGAGAACATTAATGGAGGATGCTTCTGTATTGTGGACATGAAAATATGGGGCCTATCCTTCTGTCAGATCCATTCCAGATTTGCAGTCCATGTGTCCAATATAGGATCTTGACTCTGATCTTTTCTTTGAAGTGCTCCAAGTTAGCTGTTTCAGACTTAGCTTAGTTTGCAGATCTAAAGCGAGTCTTCAGGTGTTCAATCTGAGATCTGATGTTGTAAAGTGGAATCTTGGAATTAATGATCCATGCTAAGACAAATGAAAAAGTAATGTGATTGTCAATCAAACACATCATGCAATTACATTCCTGTGCTAATCACCCTTGAATAGCATCTAGTGCAGATAGAGCTAAGGTATGAGTATGGCATTAATCCTGAAATGTCAAATGATAAGGCTTCAAGGAAAAAAATGGGTGCAGAGCTTGGCAGGGTTTAAACAAGCCCTGAAGAAATCATAATGAACTCTGTTTATGATCAAAACAAGTCAGTTGGCTTAATGAGCTGTCGAACAAGGAAAGACAAAGCTTGGGAATTGCTAGCAGGTACCTGAAGCCTCCGTAATGCACCTGGGCACCCAACTGAAGAGGGGAAAAAAAGGATTGTTTGCACCAACAAAAGCACATGACCACCAACTTCCTTTTTCCCAAAACTACCACAGGATACATGGCCAAAGCCATGTTAAGAACTTGGTCAGTGTGCCAGCCCAAGTGAAGCAGCTGGATCAAATAAAGAGGTTATTTTTTCCCCAAAACCAACATGTTAGAATGACTGACCTCTAAAAAGTGGGTGAGGTGTCAAGCAAGGCAATACAGCTGAAGTATTTGGTTGGGCAGGACCACCATGAGATGTCCTATGGTAATTCATTTCCCAAACACAGTCGGAAAAGATGTGACTAGAGTGCGTCAAAAATTCAGGAAATCTCATTAAAAAATTGTTGTGAAAAATTCTTAGTATTTGTTACGAGTTCCATAATTCACCATTAAATCAAAGTGGGCTGGAGTGGAGGGGCAACATAGGTACCAGTAGGTTCAAAAAACCATCAAGACATGGCTATTTCTCAACCAGGGAGCATAGAGCGGGAATCCTCCGAGATCAGTAGCTTTGGAGAAAGGCATTCTTTTTGCACATTATAAGGATTCTGATTCTACTAGTGAGAAGTCAATTTGTTTTATAGTCCTACGAACATAAGAAAGGCCATACAGAGTCAGACCAAAGGTCCATGTAGCCCAGTATCCTGTCTTCCAACAGTGGCCAATGCCAGGTGCCCCAGAGGGAATGAACAGAACAGGTAATCATCGAGTGATCCATCCCCTGTCGCCCATTCCCAGCCTCTGGCAAACAGAGCTAGGGACACCATCCCTACCCATCCTGGCTAATAGCCATTGATGGACTTATCCTCCATGAATTTATCTAGTTCTTTTTTGAACCCTGTTATGGTCAATATAGTCCTATTAAATCTTGTATTCTGTTTCCATGACCAAATTATAATGTGATTTAGACGCTTTATACAATAAACATCTGATCAGTAGAAAGGAAATATGGGAAGAGCAAATTTGTGTTTCAAAGTCATTTAATGTACTACTCAAACATTTTATAGAGAAACACTTATTTTAAATTGCCTGTAATGGGCTTATTACATATTTTAATGCAAATTGAGATGTCATTTTCTATGTAAAGGTTAACCATCCCTCTGAAAGAACATCCATACATTTGTGCAAGTTAAATCACAGCGCAATACAGCATCCAAGGGGACAGTTCCTATTTGTGTCCAGGCTAAGTAAAGTAAAAGATCGCTAGATCCCTCTTGCAGTGTCTCTGCTATCATGAGCTTTCAGTTGGCAAAACCATACTTGATGAAAATAAGAAACAATGATACTTAAAATGTATAAAGTAATTTCTAGTGAAACTAACTTTATGGACTCAAGTATCAGAGGGGTAGCCGTGTTAGTCTGGATCTGCAGAAGCGACAAAGGGTCCTGTGGCACCTTATAGACTAACAGAGGTATTGAAGCATAAGCTTTCGTGGGTCAATACCCACTTCTTCGGATGCAAAAAACATATTTTTTGCATCCGAAGAAGTGGGTATTGACCCACGAAAGCTTATGCTTCAATACCTCTGTTAGTCTATAAGGTGCCACAGGACCCTTTGTCGCTAACTTTATGGAAATATTTTTAGTATGGCCTCCAGTTCTCTAGTGGCTAAATCGGCATTCTAAGTGAATTCAAGTTCAGAGGGTATGAGCCTGGCATTTTCTCTTTTCTACACTTCTATTTGGAACAAGAGAAACATAAAATGAAGAGAGGAGTGAAGGGTGAAAGAAGTAAAAGTTAATATGAAGCATAAAATGATCAATAAAAAAGTACAAACTAAATTACCTTCAGCTCCAGCTGTTAGAATGTTCTGTATACTTTAACAGAAAAGCGAATAGATTTTTTTTTCAAAAATGTTTTAATGAATATCTCCTTCGTCTTCTTCTAATCCCATCATTTGGGGTCAGGTTGTCATGCAAGTATCTGCCATCTTTTTCTCTCTGAGGCAGCACTAAGATCCACCTTCTTACCATCTTCTTTGATATAATCCTTTCCATTGCTTTTTTGGCTGTAATGTGTATATGAATACAAATAAAACAGAATTTAATTACTTCAGGTTAATGAATTAATTAATTCAGGCTATAATTTCATTTTAGCTGTGTGCCGCCGCCTTCTCCTGCCAAAAACTGTACAGTATTCCATCTAGCTAGATCTTGTAGGACTGATAGGCTCAGGTCCAAAGAAAAGTACAAAAAATAATAATAAAACCCAACCTTGTGCTATGAGTAACAAAGGGAAAATTAGTTTCCTTATCTGTAGCTTTTGTTTCTCAGAATGCAAACATCATCTGATCGGAACAGCTCTGCTGAATAGATTGCTAAGTTAATAAACTTCCCCATTTCACAGAAGAGAGGCAGCTGAGGCAATGTTTTTGTTTGTTTGTTTGTTTTCCTTAAATTTACTCTCACGCTGCTGGACTGCTGCAGCATTGTTCGACTTAGTTTTGTACCAACTTAGTACTTGGTAGAAGCATTGCTTATTATGTTGTAGATGACAGGAACAATAGAGTTATAGGTGTAAAATGCACAAATGTAATGTGATTAAGAATATTTTGTTATATAAGGAAGATCTATACAGGCCAATGGGTGTCCCCTTTATATCTAGGTATTTCAGATCTGTTCCTTAGGCCACCAAGCAGTTCTTCCAACCAAAAGTATGCATAAGTGGTAAAAGGTAACATTTTTAAAAAAATCATTTTTAATAAGCTAAAATGTTAACAGTAACAGAGGGAATAGTTTTTTGTTAATGATTTACTCAACATTCTGACAGCTTACCTTTAAATGTCCCTTGATATGTCAATTCTCTGAAACCATTTTTCTTACTATTTTAATACACTCCACATTCTTCTTAACCTAGAAGCCCTTTTGTATTAGTGGGAGACAGAATTATGTCTCCAGAGTCCACAGCTAGCCATCACACTGGCTACAGGACATAGTACACTGAATTCTAACTCCATATCTTTCTATTGCACTTTATCAAATTATACACTGGATGTATTTGAAATAAAGATAAAATACAATTCCTGAAAAAAAAAACCTTCAAAAAACTAAAATCAAATTGATGCACGATTTTTAATTGGTCTTCCTCATGCCAAAATTATACAAGATGTCTGATTGGCCTTGTGACACCTGGGATGAAAGGGGTATTAATGGGGAGGACACAACATTGATTCTTCTGGAATGGATAATAATTCGTTTTTGGAAACAAATCTTAGTTTCTTCTGCTATAGCTACACTAGAGAGCTTACAGCAGTGCGGCGCTGATGCAGCTATAAGCTCTCTAGTGTAACCACTCTCAGCCAATGGAAGAGATCTCTCCTGTCAACTTAATCCACCCCCAATGAGCGGCAGCAGGTAGGTCGGCAGCAGAAGTTCTTCCAGGGACATAGCACTGTCCATGTCGGTGTAATTTATGTCGCTAGGGGGTAGCTTATTCACACCCCTGAGCTACATAAATTATACCGACATAAGTGGTCGTGTAGACATAGCCTCAGTGTCTATAGGAGAGCCTCACAGTCTGATATTCCTTAATCTGTGCTTGTGTTCAGGTCATCAATCGGATTTCTTAATGGTTTGCAGTGTTATGTATTTTAAATGAGGATAGCCCTTTGTCAATCAGTCAGCCCTAGCTTTTCCATTATCATCACAACCTCTAGCAGTCTTGAATAAAAGACTTCAAACTTCTTGCCTGTGCAATTATTAAAGACTGAATCACCATTATTTATTAAGATCTGTTGCATGGGAATTCAAAGCTGTATTTTTTAATGGTGTTAACCAAAACCAAGTTGGGAATGTGCCCTGTTTATTAAAAGCATGAAATGAAAATGCTGAATCTTTAGTAGACTCTTTTTCAGTTCAACAACAACAAAGCCCCGGTGGGGGTTCTCCATCTTCCTACTAACAAAAAACAAACCAATTGTTAAAGGCACAAGGCACTCAAGCCTCTACAGAAAAAAACTAAATCAGTGTGAAAAAAGCAGACTATTAAATCACCATCTCAACTATATATCACCAGCTCAAAATGGAATAAAAACTTTATATAGTGTGACAGACTCTGACCAGAAGAATATAAGAGAGTGGGCCTATTGGGTACTGGGAAGTGGGCAGGCAGAAGCCTGCCCACAGCTAAAGGCCCCTCCCCCAGCCTGGGGAGGAGCTACTGAGCCCAGACCTCAACTAAAGTTGTGGGACAATGAAGAAAAAAATGGGACAGGTGTGGGGGTCAAAGGGCCATAACTAGGAAACTGGAAGGGGACACCGAGCAGAGAACCCCGGACAGCACCCAGTGCTCCTCAAAAGCATCCAAGGTGCCAGGGGACGCTGGCCAAAAGAACTCTGCCAGATGCGTCAACAGATGAAAGAACGAAAACAGAGCCCACAGTTGCAGGCCCCGCCCTCAGCCAACCTCCTCTCCCTGGTGTTATAAATGGCCACTTTGGCCATGGCAAGCAGGAGGTTGACGAGGTGGTCCCGCGACTTCATGGGGCCACGAATGGGGTGAGCATATAGAAAAAGGTGTGGGGAAAAGTGCAGCCAGAACCTCAACAAGAGGTTCTGGAGGAACCAGAAGAGGGGCTGCATAGTCACCTCCATTAATTTTTTGCATTGCCATGTGGCCCTCTGCTGGGGACTGCTTACTACTTCTCTGTTGCTGAGCAGTGGCAGTGGAAGAAGTGGCTGGCATAGTTGGGTCGGCCTATCTAAAAATATTTTCTGTGCTCTGGTTTTTGGAGAGAGTTCAAATCCAGGAATACAGAAAAAAAATTAAATTAGAGTTGAATTTTCCAGTGCTAGTCAATCATATGCACTTGAAGAAAGATGCTTATCTGGGTCAAAGTCTGAGTATTATAATATATATGTTAGTCAGACAACAGATATCACACTATACCTTCTACTTTATCAATTTATATTAAAATTGACCGAAGTAACTAACTGTTGATGCTGACAATGATTTTAAAATGGAGAAAATTACCAGTGCTAAACTTTGGTTGCTTGAGTAAAATTTTCCAGGTTGCTACAGACCAGGACCATTTTTAACAATAACATGAGTGTACTTCACATTTTCAGACTACAGTAAAAGCTGTGTTATCTGGCACTTTACCAACCGGAAAGCTCTATAAACCGGCATTTCTGATCTTCATTGAAAGTCCGGTTTATAGTCCCGTTTGCACGGGGCCGGCAGGCTCCCTATCTGGCTTTGTGTGGCTCCCCAGAAGCTGCGACATCCCTGCTGCTCCTAGGCAGAGTAACAGCCACGAAGTGTTCTGAGTACGGGGGGAGGAGGGGGTCTGGAGGTTGGGGCACGGGAGAGGGTGCGTAGCTCGTGCTCTGGGAGGGAGTTTTGGTGTGGGAGGGGGCTCGGGGCAGGGGGTTGGGGTGCAGGTGGGGGCTCAGGGTGCCAGATCCAGACAGCGCTCAGGTCAGGCAGCTCCCCACAAGTGGCGACATGTCCCTGGTGCTTCTAGGTGCTCTCCACCCCACCCCAAGCGCTGGCTCCACAGCTCCCATTGGCCAGTAGGAATTATTTAAATTCTGCTGCAGTGAATTGCAATCCATTGTCCATCACTCGTTGTTCTGGAATACCAAATTGACAAAAGCGCACTTCAGTTTCTCAATAACACTGTAACATTATTTCTATATTACTGGAAAAGCAGTCCATGATGATCAGATAATGATGTCCTCTGAATTCACATATGTCTGCAGCTAGTCTCTGCCAAGATCTGTCTGTCTGGTAGATGTGTTGTTAGTAAAGGTTCTTTGTGTTGTGTTGGTCTATTAGTTCTGCAGTGTTCACATGCAGATATTTTGGTCTTTATGTCCTTGCTGATGCCTGGCCACCACACTGTCCAAAAAACTTGATTTTGGGTAGATAGAAAATGCATTTTTCCTTGTTTCACTTCGGTCCAGACTGACTGATTAGGCTCAGGAATTCGTTGAGGATTTTTTGTGTTCTTCTATCAAAGATGCATATATCAGAATATCGTCCATAAAAACTATAACTCCATTGTGTTTAACAGTTCTGCCATCTTTCTTTAGAAAATTTCAATTCCACTGGTAGTCTCAAAAGGTCACCTTTGAAAGCAAAATCTCCCAAAGTGTGTGATATTTGTAGTCAGTTTAGCACTTTCTTTGGCTAAAAGAATTTGCCAGAATCTGCTCGAGGCACACACTTTGCAGAATACTGTAATTCCTTTCACTTTGGGGAGAAAGTCATCCCAGTGTTGGGAGGATATATTTTTCGCCCATAACTGCTTCATTAAGTCTTTGAAGATCCACATGGATTAATATTTTTCCAGTTTTCTTTATAACTGATACCCTTAGGGCATACCATGCTGTTGTCTGAGATTTTCTTGATTATGTCAATGTGCTCCATCCTATTTAATTTAGTTTCCACTTTATGAAGTAAAAGTGGATAGGAATCTTGCAAAGTGTATGTACACTATATGGTTCAGCATTGTTTCTTAATGTCATTTGTACTGGATCTCCTTTCAAAAGTCCACTGTCACCAAATATTCCATGAGTTCTTCTGCATTTCTCATTAGGTCCATCATAAACTGCAGCTGAGAAGGGTGTTGGTCTGTGGCCCTTTGATCACATATAATCTGAATGCATAGTATTTGTCTTTGTAAGCTGTTTCTGTGGTGAACTGGCCCATGCAGTTCAGAATGTCTTCAGGACTACTCAGAGCTATGTTAGGTGACTTCAGCTCTGAGATGGGCTGAAGGTAATTGTAAGTCCCTTCTGAGATGACTGTGACATCAGCTCCTGAGTGAATTTTAAAGTCAATAGGCTTGCCAGTTTCAGTCTCCAGGCTGGCCCTATGTCATCATAAGTGATAGATTGCAGAAACAATGGCTCTTGATTGTCTGTAATATAAGTCAACTCCTTGACTGCTTTGGTGCGGCAACAGCTACAAAATGTCCATACTTCATACATTTATTACACTCTGTGCCCCTGGCTAGACATGCATCATCTCTTGGGATATAATTTTTTCCACACCTTGTGCAGGTAACCTGGAATTTGTCCCTCTTAGCCTGGGTGTTATCTCTTCTTGCCTCTGGGGTTTTATGATAATGACTTTTGACATTCAAGTGTCTCTTTTTAGCTTCTAGGTTTTTCAAATTGCTCTTGCCTTTTGTTCTGTTGTTTGACTAATTCTGACTGCTTTGCTCTCTGTATAGGTATAGCTAGGGTTAAATCTCTCTTCGGTTGTAGCCGCTGTTGTGATGCTTTATGACTGAAAATGACCATTTGTATCTTTGCTGCTACAATTATACAATTGTAACAACTCTTATGTAAAATATATCATGTAAGGCGTCAATGGGAAAATTACAGTCTATCAAATATGATTATCCTAGTTAAATTATGTATCATCTTTGTATCTAAAGTTATGAATATTGATTATGTATGTGTATCTTATACATGTGTTGTATTCCTGGGTAACAATCACCAGATAGAATTTACATCACGGCTAGACAGCTATGTCTAGCCGTGATGTAAATGTCTAGCCGTTGATGGCCCATTAAGGACACTTCGCTCTAACAACGGGCCATAGAAGAAACTCATCCCTCCCAGTAGGTCTTCCTGTGGATGCCTCAAACTCTGAGTGACCCATGGCCACCCCCTGTGATTCAGCAAACTATGAAAGAACATGTGATATGTTCATGTGACCCTGGACTCCATCTTGGGCCAGTAACTTTTCACAAACAGGCTGTGGACTTTGTTTGGAACAATAAATTTCTATGCAGATGGCAGAGGATGTAAAAAACACACCTGGGACATTTCCATTTTGTCTTCATTTCCCGCTTCATTTCTCTGGACTAGATTTCTATCAAGGAAGCTCTGAAAAAGGACTGATGACTCCCAATCTGTTTGGGTAATTCCAGAGAGACTTTTGCAAGACAGCAGTTTGTTCCATCCCTGCTACAAACCTGATATAAGGACTTTGCAATCACTTATATGTGTATGATACCTTAAACATTTATAACTTTCTTCTTTTTTATATTATTAAGCCTTTAATTTTTAGTTATCAAAAGATTGGCATCAGCGTGATTATTGGGTAACATCTGAGTTATATATTGACCTGGCTAAGTGGCTGATCCCTTGGGATTTGAAGGACCCTATATCTGATTAAATTGGTTTTCAGTAACTACTCATCATAAATTCCAGTGTCTGAGTGATGAGCCAAGGGCTGGAATGCCTAAGGAGACTACATTTTTGACTTCTTGTTAACCAGTTCACTTTTGTTACTGGCATGGTATAATCTAATAGTGGAATAACCACCAGTTTGGGGTGAGTCTGCTCTGTTTCTCAGCAGTCTGTCCTGAATTTGGCATTCTCAGCTGGGACCCATTGAGGCACGGAGACAGCTGTGATAGGTTTTTATCTGATATTTTCATGTTTTGCATTCCTAACATCACAGTTTCCAGCCAATGTATGCAGAGCTCTTATAAAACATTCAACATTTCCCCCCGGTTCTTGAATTCTCTGGTGAAAACATGCTCTCTCATAAACCATATTTCTCTGAGGAATAAAGTATGCATCAAACATAACCAGAATCCTTACATGTCATCTTTGCGACTGTCTTCAGAAAATTCAAAGAATTAAAAGATATGCTCGGCTTGCTTCCCCATAGCATAAATTAAAGAAGATACCTATATATCATTAGTTTCTTTGTGGAGTTTGTTTGCAGTTCAAAGTCTTGCAAAATACTGCTTCCAGTCTGTCTACTGTGAAGGTTTGTCAAAGCTGAAATTCTCTGGGGCATTGAAGTGTGGGATGTTCATGAGATCCTTCAACCTTTGTTGCTTTGTTCTTCTGTTTCTATTCTTAGATTACTGTCATGTCATGTTCCTGTACCAGATATGGACTGGCTGTAGAGCTTGCTTATACACACGAGATGTGTTCGTCATAAAATCCGTTAATGCTCTGCCAGGTATGGCTGAGGTTCGTTTAAATAAGGTATTTTTCAAACAGTGCCACATCGTGGCCGAACTGTATAATACAGTTTAGCATTAAAGCTATTGCTTCCAGGTACCCAGAGGACTTGCTGTTCACCAAACAGCAAGTCCTACCCTTTCAGTGGCTGGCTCCAGATCCTCTCTCAGAGTGGCTTCTCCCCTCTCATACTATTCCCAAGGATGGGCATTTTACTGAAGACTTTCCTCACTGGTCAGGCTACCTCTACTTTCCTGGGCTTTTTTCTTGTCAATCATTTGAACTCTAACCTCTCAGCCCCTTTCTCTCAGGTTATGTCTGGCCTGCCGGAAAAATCCCATGGTACCAAGTCTCAGAGCCCAGGTCGGCTGACTCAGACTAGGACTAGGGGGCTAAAAATTGCTGTGTAGCCATTCAGGCTCCAGCTGCAGCCTGGGCTCTGAGACCCTCCCCCTTGCTGGGTCTCAGAGCCCTGGGCTCCAGCCCAAGCCAGAACAGCTACATGGCAATTTTATAGCCCCACAGCCCAAGCCCTATGAGCCTGAGTCAGCTGACCTGGGCCAGCTGTGGCCGTATCATGAGTCTTTAATTGCACAGCAGACATACCTTCAAATGCTCCTTCTCCTCTGAGCAGGTGTGCTGGTGGCCATCCAGGCGCAGTGTCTATATCTCCCCTGAACCATCAGGGGCCCATATTGCTCAAAATAGTGTCTCTCCTCTCTCCATATAGGTTGCCTAGCAGACTCTGAGTCTACCCTGGCTCCCCCTACCATCCAGGGACAGCATCTCCCCATGAGTTACCTTGGTTCCTGGGTCTCTATGCTAGTAAGTGCCACAGGGGTTACATTTGTATAAAGCAAAGCCTGTCGAGGTGGCCTCCCAAATCCTCTACTGAGATATAACACTGGCATGCTATTCAGGAATGGTCACATTAATCCCCTTTCTTTCAAAATGTAATGTTTCCTATAAACAGCAGTCACAAGAAAAGGGCGCTTAGGAGACAAATGTATTCTTATTCTTTCCTCACTTAAACAACAACAATAACAAAATGCAAAATTGTGGACTACGTATGAACAGGAACAGGGGTTCTGAAAGTAGTGGAGCTATTACAAATACATACTCTAAGGAATGAAAAGAACTATTGATATATAAGATAAGCCATTCAAAATCATTCCTCTATAGTAACATTTATAGTACTAGTCCCCGGTCTAAGCCTTTGAACCAGTGCGTTCAACTGCACTGACCCAAGAGGAATTCCAAAAGGGAAATTTGCCATCTTGGAGCTACAAGGCACACACAAAGTGTGAACCCTGTGCTATATTGCTTCCGGAGCTGCAGGACACACTCCCACCCCCAGAAGGCTGTGCTGTGTAGGGTGACAGGGCCATGCCTTACCTATTTGGAAGTGTCTTGTGTCCCACCAATCATAAGGAGGGAATGGTCCCTGTGCCCTAGCGAACACAGGAACTGAAGTTGTGATCTGCTGCTGCTCAAGAGTTCAGTGAGATGGGTGGTCCTTATTCCCTGCTTCCTCCTTTGAGGAACAACCAGACACAACCAATAATATTAGACAGGAGATGTCTTTTAAGGCTTAACTTTTTTCAAAGTATATTTACATAGTCTCAGTTTGTCACAAACCAAAACTTCTCCCATGTACAGAGTTTGAATATGCCTTCTCCCAAATACAGAGGGCAACTGCACATCTTGGTGCCCACAATGAGCTCTCAACTGACCTCCTGAGTCTTAGTTACACAGAAAAGAAAAAATATATTTGAATTTCAGTCTCTGACTCCCTAAGGTGGGCCTCTTAGGTTCTGCAGCAGCTCTTGAGTACCCATAGAGCACCAGTCACTACAGTATCAAGGTAGTGCCTACCACAGGCTTCCTCCTGGTACTGGGGGTGCTCAATCCCCTGCTCTGCCCCAGCCCTCGCCCCCTCCCCACCCCTTCTCCCAAGCCCCCACCTTTTCCCATCCCCATCCCGCCACTTCCCACCCAGTTCCGTCCACTCCCCCAAGCGCACCCTGTCCCCGCTCCTCCCCCTTTCTCCCCAGCACCTCTTGCACACAGCGGAACAGCTGATCACCGTGGGCGGGAGGCTCTGGGGGGAGCTGGCTTCCAGTGGGTGCTAAGCATCCACTAACTTTTTTTCCATGGGTGTGCCAGCCCTGGAGCACCCATGGAGTCAGCACCACATGACGTGACAATGTGAACATTTTAGGTCCAAATATTACATGAAAGCTGTTACAATGCAATCAGAAAACATCTTCAGGTTTGATTGTAATCTACAACTTCATGACAAAGAGATGCTAAAATATAAGTCTATAGCCACTAGTTTGGCAAACCTTCCTGCACATAAACAAAACGGGGCAAATTCTGGCTTTGGAAACAGGGATATAACTTATACTGACTTCAGTGGGAGATGTAGGTAGAGGAAGGTAGAATTTGGCTCAATGTGCTGTACTTGTGCTCCCCCTTCTGGCTCTGTAAGAGTTGTGCTGGCCTGAGTCAATGATGCTGATGCACAAACAAAAGTGCCATGGCTAGATAAGGTAGGTTATGGATGTAGAAACTGTTTTTGTTTAACAATTATGTTATACTTCATCAATTAGGCTACATTTTAGTCATGGGTATTTTTAGTAAAAGTCATGGACAGGTCATGGGCACTAAACAAAAATTAACGGCCTATGACCTGTCCGTGACTTGTACTATATACCCTTAACTAAATCTTGGGGGGGGAGTGCTCTTGGGGGGGCGGTGCCCAGGGAGCACTGCAGGTGCTCGGTAGGGGGGGCAGTTGAGGGGCACTATGGGTGCTCAGGAGGGGCGGGACCTCCGCTGGTGCTGGGGGTGGGGGAGATTTGGCAGAGCTAGCAGGCTCCCCACCTGGCTCCTCATGGCTCCCCGGAAGTGACGACATGTCCCTCTCTCAGCTCCTAGCTCCATGCGCTGCCCCCATCCCAAGCGCCGGCTCCGCAGCTCCCACTGACCAGGAACTGGCGGGGGCAATGTGTGGAACTAGGAGCTGAAGGAGGGACATGTTGCCGCTTCCAGGGAGCCCCCCAAGGTAAGCACTGCCCAGAGCCCTCACCCCCTCCCACGACTCAACCCCCAGCCCTGAGCCCCCTCCCACACGCACCCAAACTACTTCTGCTGCTGGGGGGGGGGGGGAACGAGAATGCCCCAGCAGCGGCTGGTGTGGTTGGCCATGGGGCTGCCTGAGCTGCTCAGGTTGCCCCCGGGCCAGCCACACTGGCCACTGCAGAAGTCCCGGAGGTCCCGGAAAATCACAGAATCCATGACTTCCATGACAAACTCGCAGCCTTACTCATCAATGATGGCAGACTTAGAATTTATTCTACACTAATATTTTACTTTTTGAAAATATGTATCCAATACTGAAAAATCTCTCAGCCCCTCCAATCAAAGAGCTGCAATACTATTCAGAATCTAACTCCTTGGGATGACTGATCACCTCATCCAATACTGCCTTGAGCCTCCAAAAGCCTACACGCTTTTTTTTTTAACATATTTTAAAGCACTCACAGAAATAATACCTTATTCTCATCTCCGGAGAAAGAAAATAATGAACCAAAAATACATTTGAAGGCCAAACAGTATCCCACCTATCTACAAATAATGGCCCACATCATGCTCCTCCTTCCTTAGAAACCCCAGGAAAAACAGATAGTATTTGTATCATTACCTTGAAAAACCAAAACCAAAAAACAAAGACAGATTTTGGACCAAGCGAAGGTGGGAGTGAATTCTACAGCAGAGGCCTCCTCTCTTTGTCCCTCAGTTAAAGCCTGAAGCCCTCTGCTAATTGCAAAAGTGGCTGTGTGGAAAAAGGACAGAGGGGGCGCTCATGTAGACTCATCCCAAGCTGTAAATGGATACACAAGTTAAAAACCAAACATTTTAAATTTCATCTGGAAACAAATAGGCAGCCAGTGCAGATCATGAATCCTCCTAGCAGCATTTCCCCTAATTAACACCAGGCGACTTCCCACCTTTCATTAAAAGTTTCTTTTCTATACTCAGACTCTGTGCTTGCAAGAGGGGAAGTATTCCCTCTTAGACGCGACCAGGGATGGTGTGTAATTTTCCCACGTTATTGGTGGAGGCTCAAGGCAGTTCTGTGTTGTATTGTTGAAAAGGAGCAACTAGATATTGAACCTGACCTTGGTTGCTGCCAACTCCACCTGGCAGAAGAGTTACATATGAAAGAAAAGTTGCAACCTCCTGGCCATGAAAGAAAATTGTCTTAGTCACTGCTGCTCAAATGCTCATTTCACAGCAGCTAAGGTCACAAATTGAGAAATTAAGAAAAAAGCTAAAGAAATAACTTCCCAATGGATCACCTTTGGGGATAATGTGCAGAAATACTCCGCAAAAAAGGGAGAGATCCAAAGTGCAGCCTGTCTACACCCGCTATGGGCCACAGGCAAGTCAGCAACATCTCATGATCAATGGTATCAAAGGCAGATGATGGATCTTAGAATATCAACAAATGAAATCCTGGCCCCATTGAAATCAATAGGAGCTTTGCCATTGACTTCAGTTGTGCCAGGATTTCACCCTGTATCTTTATCTGATCTTAAGATGAGATCATCTGTCAATGTAGAAAATGTCATCTTTATGCCATTCCATTTCTGTAAAACTCTGCTATGAATTCTTAGTACATGATTTTCAAGTGTTCATTACTTTTAAAAATAATATTTTGTTCTAGACCGGCTATTCTGCAATATATTGTTTTGCTATGAAGATTTCAATTTACAGACTACATTTTGGCTGCAGGCCCAAAAAGAGTCAATATCTGATAACAGTACAAATTCATTTTTTCCCACCACTATCTAACTCCAACGTGTCAGGAGGGCTTTTGCTTAAACTTTTTTTTATGCGTGGGTGTGGGGGAGGGTTGAGGGAGAGGGAGAGTCACATTTGAGCAGAGACCAAGCTTGGAAAGTTTCAACCTCAGACTGTGTGTTTCAAATAGTTATGGATTGCATTAGACCAGGTTGTTCTAACAAAACTGTTTTGCAACTTTAACAATAGCATTTACTAGCTAGATCAAATGCTAATTATATTTATTCAGACACCTCGAGGAAAGAGGAAGTCTCATCTAAAGTTATAGGAGGGGACTGGAAGTCAGAAGACCACACCTGCTTGTGTGGTTGCAGCAGAGCTCTGGGAGAGAGCTCTCCTAGCACTCTAAAAAAACCACCTCCATGAGGAGTGTAGCTACCTGCGCTGGTGCACTGTCTACACTGCCGCTTTACAGCGCTGAAACTTGCAGTGCTCAGGGGGGTGTTTTTTCACAACCCTGAGCGAGAAAGTTGCAGCGCTGTAAAGTGCCAGTGTAGACAAGCCCTTAGTCTCCTATTGGTACTTAGGCACCTAAATGAAAGTAGTTTAATCAAGGACTTCTGAAAATAAATGGGATTATCAGCAATGCTAGATAAGAACTTTTGTGACATCAACATATTTAGTGGTTTCAATTACTCCATGACTTTAAATAATAGCATTTATAAAGAGTTTGGGGATCTTTTATGACAAAAGGTACTGTAGCTAATGTAACATTTTTAATATTTTAAAATTGATTTAAAATCTGAGATAAAGAAAATAATATCTACTGTGACCAGGGTCCTAGTGGGGAGCCAGCTATGGTCACTCAGTTAGGGTGAACTGCAAAAAATGGGGCAGACAATTCCCATAAAGCTGGTGGATATTCCAATACTTAGATTCACCAAGCTGGCATAAAACAGCTTCTTTATTACCTTACTGGTTACTCAGAAGTCCAAACAACACAGTTGCCTTAAAGTGATCCACCCTCAGGCCTCCATCCAGGTACCCACATCAAATATGATAAAAATTTCTGTAAATCTTGTTTCATCACATAAAAGAAAAGGTTCTACTAATCTCAAAAGATTAATGAATGTTTCACATCTTACCCAAATATACGCTACAGCCAATTCTTATTAACTAAACTATAATTTATTAAAAAACCAGAGAGAGAGAGTATGGTTAAAAGATCAATATACATACAGACATGAGTTCAATCCATTATGGTGAAGATTCATAGCAGAGATGGTGAGCTTCGTAGTTGCAAAGAGTTCCTTTAGAATTCAGTTCATAGGTCATAGTCCAATGTCCAAATCTCATATTCAGGGCATACCAGCTGTGATGGGGCAAGGCCAGAGGGCTATAGGAAAGTGGTAAGGAACCAGTATGTTAGCCCCAGGCTCAACAAATCCCTGATACCTTATGGCAGTTGCTCCAGGTTAATCAAGACACCTGGGGCCAATTAAGAACTTTCCAGAAGGCAGGGAGGTTGATTGGGACACCTGAAGCCAATCAAGGACTGGCTGGAACTAGTTAAAAGCCTCCCAGTTAGTCAGTGAGAGGGAAGGAGCTGTGGAAGGAGGTTGCGTGTGAGAAGCTGGGAGCAAGAGGCACTAGGAGCTGAGAGTAAGAGGACATACTGCTGGAAGATCCTGTGGTGATAAAGAAGGTGTTGGGAGGAGTCCATGGGGAAGTAGCCCAGGGAGTTGTAGCTGTCGTGCAGTTGTTCCAGGAGGCACTCTAAACAGCTGCCATCTACAGGGCCCTGGGCTGGAACCCGGAGTAGAAGGCGGGCCCGGGTTCCCCCCAAAACTCCCAACTCCTTATCAGACACAGGAGGAGTTGATCTGGACTGTGGGTTCTACCAGAGGGGAAGATCTCTGAGGCAAACAAAAATCCGCCAATAAGCGCAGGACCCACCGAGGTAGAGGAGGAACTTTGTCACACAGCATAACTGAGACCTCAGTCTTGCGACTCAAACTTCTCCTGATGAAATCTAAGCAGATCTGAGATGACAGAATCAGGACCCAAGGATCTTTTATACAATTTCATGTATTTTGACAAGTTGGAATTCTTCGGGGAACAAAAGGTCATTAGGATGACTTTGAAGGAGGTCCATCACTGGTACTTTGCTATACAAATTAACATAATGCCATTTGCTCTACCAGTCTTTTGACCTCTGAATTATCAGAATACAACATAGACAGGGCTCTTGATTACATTGTCCACGCTACTCATACATATGTAAATACACAAAAACACAAACATTATCTCCCCACATGTCTTCTGTGGGTTATTTATTTTGCAGAATGCTTAACTCTTTCTAGCCATGCTTCACATCTACCAAATAGAAAGGGACATCGGGAACATATTTCTTGGACTCTACAGAGACATTTCAAACAAAGGAAAGTGAAAACAAAGGGGGGTGGGACACCATGCACAAAAAATATTTATTTTCTTCTAGTCAGATTTCATTTTCCAATAAATATTTTTAGAAGAATGACTGAGCTCAGAAACCCTAATTGTTCAAAACTGATAAGCAAATTAATCTGTGAATTTATTTGTAAGCACACGAGGTTCTCTCTGCCACTACCGGCTTTTGAAACTTTGCACAATGGAGTTCACATGAGAAGCATAAGACTCAGTGCTGGCATTGAGTCTAGTTGTCAGGGGGAGGAAAGGAACCAGAGGAACACAGCAGCCATCTATTCTGTAGAAACTAATTTAATCATATTCTTCAAATCTGGGAGACTGAATCGAATCACAGAGACTTTTAATGTGAATGAGCTACTAGCTATTTGCCCTGCAGAATTACAAGGAAACATTAATGACGATAACACTTTATTAATGCCATTAGCGTAATACCTTTTTTTTAAAAATCTTTAAAGTCAATAAGAATTATTGCCTGAATTGCCTGGAGGCAAATTAGATTGAAATTGTTTTCTGTGATTTATGTGTTTTTCATTAAAGATTTCAATCTTCTGTAAAATCTGTACAGAAATAAAAGCTGTCCATGGTCATTTATTACAGTGACAAAGTGTGGGAGACTAAGAAGTAAAGCCATGGTTCTCTGCATTCACTAAGATCCAGTGTCACTGAACCTAGGGAGTGCAAGCAGTTTTAGTACTCACACCACAATTTGCCTAATCATGGTGGAGGTGGCGGAGAAGGAAGCACAGCTAGTTCCCTTGTACTATGTTATTTCCTAGCACATGATGTTAGTTTAATGCAAGCTAATTTTCTGCTGTCACTTGCAGAAGTACCATCTTCTGGAAGCCACTTCATTCTAAGCTTGGGAAATGACTCTCTCCCCCTGAGGTTCTGAGGTGTTTTCCTATATGGACTTCCTGTGTTACTGCCAACCAGGAAAATGTACAAATCAGGGGACAGACATTAAAAAAGCACAAGGCTGGTATAAAACTCATGAGCTTTATTTAAATCCCATGACTTTGGGAAGGAGGGTCTGTTTTCTAATTTTATAATTCAGGGAAATGTGCATCCTTTCTGTCTGTCTCTGGTACATGTATGTTCCAAGCTGAAGCACACACACATATCTCAGTCCCTCTCATTCCCTCATAGCTCACTGAAGTAGAACTCTTCATGTGTTTCTCCTGTCACTGAGAGAGTTGGCAAAGCTGACGAACTGGTAAACCTTTAAGCTTAATGAATTTCAGGTTCTTAGCATCAATCAGTGAAACTTGATTTAAACTACCTAGAACTTTAAAAGCTGCCACAGGCTTTAAAACCCTGTAAGGTGCAAAGCCTGGTGATATTTGTCATTGGTGCTATCAAAAATTTACCAGTTTAGGTTCAGAAGAGTTTAGATAAAAAATATGTTATTCTGGTTTGTGTGTGTGTGTTTGTGCACCCTTTAAGTTTCACTTTAAATGAAGTTCTATCTTAAAAAGTGAATAATGACATTGTAGAGTTCCATGGAAAATTTGCTCACTTTGCAAGTTAAAATATGTTTTCCTCAGAAGTATGGCCCCCACAAACTCACCTTGGGATTTGGCGGTCATGCTGGCTTCTTTCTGACTTCTGGATCTGCACACATAATAAAAGTTCTACAGGACAAATTAAACGCTAGGACATCTGTACACTGGCTTTAAGAGAGGTCACAGAGGTGTCACTGATGACATACACCGGTACAGTTGTCAGATTATCTGAGTGTATAATTTGACCTGCACAAACTGTGTTGTAAGAGATGGAAAGAAACCAGCTTGACTGTCAGAGCCCAGGGGGAGTTTGTTGGACTAGAAATTAGAAATAAATCAAAATATCGAAATTAGTGAGACACTATCAATATGGAACTTCAAAATGCCCTTATTACTTAGGCATAATATCTGAATAGTGACTCTAAAAACAGCATTGTAGAATCCTTGTTTGTGTCTCATTGGTTCTGTATCAACTTGGAACAATTTTCAAGTAAAATTGTCTTTTCTTCACCCCTCCCACACCCCACAGTTGGCCCTGCAAATTCAACATGGAAAGTAAAAATCAAAATGGGTTTTTTGTGCTTGTGCTTCATCTCAGTAATAAATCAGCCTGCAGATAAAATTTTGCACTCAGTGATATCTCTGTAACCCCATAGAAAGCAGCATAATTTGACTTGCAAAATCTCTGTTACTAGGGATGGCATGTGAGAAAGAAAGACTCTACATTCAGTGGGTTGAGTTTTCAGGGCTTGCAGATAGAAATTGTAATTTGAGTATGTGATCTGCAAGTCATTGCTGTGAATTAGAGATAAAAATTTTCCCTGAAAACTAAGGGTGGGAGGGTGGCTGGGTAGCATATGGCAAATGTTTCAGTAGAGTTTTTCTTTCCCTCTCTGCTTCACTCTCTCTCTCTAATACAATCTCTTTCTATTTGTTTTCCACTCTTTCCCACTGTCTGCTTTATTTTTCACTGTTTTAAATTGAATTTTTTTCTTTTTGGTCTCTTTTGTCTAAACAGAATGTGAACCCCTAGTACTACTTAAGTCTGAGCTGAACTTTCAAACCCATGATGTCCAAGAAAGTTTAGATTAGATGGGTGTGACCTTCCCCTCTGGTGTTATCTGGACCAGTGATCTGCTAGGTCACTCCAATCCTAGACTCTGGGAGCCAGCCTTACCCTGCTCTGCTGTGAGAACCCCCACTCCTGGGCTGTTCATGCACAGCCTCTGGCATGTAAGCTACTCTTTTGATTGTGCATTCGAATAATACTAGCCAATACTTGAGGTCCCAGACACAACCCTAGGAACCGCTGTCTTGCAATGTCCAATTATGCCCGCTGGGCGCTGCATGCTTATATGAGTTAGTCAATTTAACAAAGAAATGTATATGTACCAGGCTTGTTATCCCAAGGAGAATCTCTGACACGCTTCAAACCAAACACACTGCTTCAGATAAACAATTTATTAACTATAAAGATAGATTTTAAGTGATTATAAGTCAAAACATAACAAGTCAGATTTGGTCAAATGAAATAAAAGCAAAACACATTCTAAGCTGATCTTACCACTTTCAATGCCCTTACAAACTTAGATGCTTCTCACCACAGGCTGGCTGGTTTCTCTTCAGCCAGGCTCTCCCCTTTGATCAGTGCTTCAGTTGCTTGCTGTGGTGTCTGTAGATGTAGGTGGAAGAGAGAGGAAGAGCATGGAAACGTCTCTTCCTTTTATCATGTCCTTTCGTCTCTGTTGGCATTTCCCCTCCTCACCCCCGTTCAGACTCAGGTGAGACTTACTGAGTCTCTCCAAGCAAGGTTGAGCAATTTCCCTGGTGTGGCCTCAGGCAGGTGAGTCATTGCATTGTAGCTCCTTTGCTGGACAATGGCTGTTGATGGATTGTTTGACACCTCACCCGGGCATTGGTTACTTTCCTTGCTGTTGCCTCTGTGGAGCTAATATCTGGCTGATTCCCCCAACTTACAGCATGTTTTAGTGACAACCATACTACACAATTCTCATAACCTCATATGCATTAATGATACACACATATGGATAGAGAAATGACATTCAGCAGATCATAACCTTTCCCCTGATGCCTTACAAGGCATGCTTTATACTTAAGATCTCAATTATATGAAAATGAGGAATATGGGGGTTACAGTACGCTTCCCCAAGGTATAGAATGTCACAATGGTCTCTCCCTTTCTTAGAGATAGTTCAGGGTTTTATCTTCCAGAGTCCCAAATCCACAGTTGTTTTAGGCTGCAGGGAGTTACAATGCCAGAACATAATATGTCAGTGTGACACAAAGGAAAATAATTGGACTGCTTCATCTTGCTTGGAGATTAATTCTATAAATACTATATTTTATATATATAATTTTTCACAAAATAAAATAAAAAATAATTGAGATAGAGACTGAATATAGTACTTACTAATGATAGTGTCAATTATGACAAAAAGCTTCTCTGGGCTTCCCAACAAACTAAATTAAGTTACTCCCAACCTTAATGCTGCATTAACATTTTGTATATCTTAAATTTAACTGTGTTCTGTGCACAGGCCAGAGGCCTACCTAACACAAATAACAATTAATACTTTGTACACCTAAAATGCCTCTTTTCAGAGGTTCTCAGGGGCTATATAAACCTTTATGCCAAGGGCAAAACAGAAACAAAAGGTTTCCTTCCTTTTCCTGCTAGGTTCTTTATCTGCATAAAGATGGAGAGGAGATTGTATCCCCAGTTCATGCATGTGCCTCCATGCATAGATCTCTCCCCTCATCTATATAAAAGGCTGCTCAACCATCTCCCCAGCAGCATCCCCCACCTCCCTGGCACCCCTCAGTGGCCTCCCTTCTGGTCTATGGTCTGTGGACTGGTAAAAAAAATAGACAGGCTTGCTGGAGGAATGTGGGAAGGGAAGGAACACATCATCCCTTGCAGTGCCATGGAGATTGGACAAGAAAGGCAACACTGTCTGGGGTGCATTATCTGTTCTGCAGTGTCCCAGGGGAGCCAGGGAAGGGCAGAGAAGGTCTGGGGCAGAGCTGCCAGACGCACAATCTGTAGAGAGGCCCTGGCCTCCCTATCCGCTCTCACAAAGTTTGGACATAGGTCGCACAGCCGTAGGGACCTATGTCTTGCTGTGTAGGGCTAGCAGGGAGGGTCAAATCTCACCCCCAAAACTAAACTATTAGGGAGAAACTACATGAGGAGATCCTCATGGAGTTTTCTTCCCTGAAATCACTCGGCAACCCCTGTTGAGATTTACCGCAGGTGAGCAAGATCTGGCCTATAATAATTCTGTGCGCTTCAATTTCCAAAAATAGTACATTTGATATTCTTTTGGGGAGGTTTCGGAATTACAGAGATCAGTTAAACAAAGCTGCTCGCTGAGAGAGCAAATCATATGGCTGACCCTTGGGATTATGTAAGGTAGGCCCAGTCTGTCTCTCGCTCATGGATGTAGTAAGTCACGTAACCTATACCACATGACATTTAGCAATAAGTTTTACATGAAATCCAAAATAAAAGCATGAAATTGAGTTTTGAAATATGTGTCCAACTGTCCAGATATCACAAAGTGCTTTGCTTCCAGTTTCTGTGAAGGATTTATGGGCGTCAAAAAGGTTTTGCATGAAACCTAGCTAATTTCTCTTTCCTTGTTCATATCAGAATCCAAGCAAATTTACATAGCTTTATTTAAGTAAACTGAAAGGGACTAAGACATTAGTATTGATATTCTGGTAGTGCCCACAATGTGCAATTTATGGTCCACACATACAGGAAGACACTGTCCCTGTGCTGAAGGGCTCACAACCCAGAATTTTGCCATGACACAATGAGTGAGGGAGAGACAAATAAAGGGAGAGGCTTGGGGGTTGAACAGGATTACAAAAAATAAGATTGTGTGATGACTGGCTGAGTTCCAACCATTGCAGTTTTAATGTGATATTCACATAGCTGAGAGCAGGCCTTGACAAGGCTACTGAGCAACTGTGCTATTATACCATCAGAAAACAGGCATTGCAACAATGGAGGAAAAGAGAAATGACATACAATGGAGGTGAAGAATAACTGGAAAAGAAGATCTACACAGAGGCCCAGATCTTCAAAGGTATGTAAGTGCCCAAATGCAGGTACTTAGGCACTTAAGTACTTTTGAGGATCTGGGCCAAAACTTGTACATTTGAGTGCCCTGTACATTTTTTCTATAACGCCTTTCAACTTACCAGAGTCATCTAGGGCCAGATTCTGAGACCCTTACACATACCAAATAGTAACTTACTTCACAAGAAACCTTGTTGATTTCAACTAAATTCTTCATAGAGTAAGTACTATACAAGGTGAGTAGGGAGATCACAACCTGGCTCTTAATGTTGTGACAGACCCAGTCAAATGGGGTACAGAAGTCTGATAGAAGGCAAATATACTGGCCATTGGATGAATAGTTTTCTGTTCCCTGAGTGACCAGAGTAGGGGCTGCACTAGAACAAGCAGGAACTTTCTGGCACCAATTTAAGGCAGGCAGGCTAATTAGGACACCTGGAGCCAATTAAGAAGAACCTGCTAGAATCAATTAAGACAGGCAGGCTAATCAGGGCACCTGGGTTTTAAAAGGAGCTCCCTTCGGTTTGTGGTGTTGCGTGCGAGGAGCTGGGAGCAAGAGGCATACAAGGAGTTGAGTTGAAGGACTGAGGAGTACAAGCATCAGCAGACCATCAGGAGGAAGGTCCTGCAGTAAGCATAAAGAAGGTGTTGGGCGGAGGCTGTGGGGGAGTAGCCCAGGGAGTTGTAGCTGTCACGCAGCTGTTACAGGAAACCCTATAGACAACTGCAATCCACAGGGCCCTGGGCTGGAACCCGGAGTAGAGGGCGGGCCCGGGTTCCCCCCAAATCTCCCAACTCCTGATCAGACACAGGAGGAATTTGACTATGGGTTCTACCAGAGGGGAAGATCTCTGAGGCGATCAAAATCCGCCAATAAGCGCAGGACTCACCAAGGTAGAGGAGGAACTTTGTCACAATGTATAATCTATTTCTGCATGTTTTTGTGCATATGGGTCTGGTAAATTGAAGGGACTTAGGCAATGTTCTGCGAGCTGCACAAAATGGACCACCTGGACATCTTACAACCACCCATTTGGCCTTGGAAGGAAGGGTACCAGAGGAGGAGGGGGTGAGTGAGGCTTGGAAGGGGGAATGGAGTGCAATGTTCAGGCACAATGAAGAGGAACAAACTGGAAGGAAGCATCAATATGCTGTGGACTGGTCAAAATATATTGCCCTGGTCATGCCACTGTGCACCCAGCATTCTGTTCCTTCTGTGAACCAATTTTATGAATAAGAAGAGAATATATATTATAGGACTGTAAAATGTGTTTGTTTCTTGAGCAACATTGCCATCTAGTTATCTAAAAGCACTCTGTGTAGTATCTAATTGATTATATGAAATCACAAAGGTATTGTGATGGGTTCGGTCACAGAGGCTCCCTTGGGACTGTCACCTGACATGTTGGAATTTCCGCTGAACCTGTTTTCCCTGCCTGCTTGGGACTTCCAGAACCCTGCCTTGTTGAGCCAGACACGTTAGCCTGCTGCAACACAGACCCAGGTCTGGTCCACATGCCCAAAGCTGCAGACTTTAACCAAAAACTGCTCAGAAGGTCACCTATCTCCAACACCCAGCTCCCAGTAGGATCCAAACTCCAAATAAATCCATTTTACTCTGTATAAAGCTTATACAGGGTAAACTCATAAATTGTCCGCCCTCTATAACACTGATAGAGAGATATGCACAGCTGTTTGCTCCCCCAGCTATTAATCACTTACTCTGGGTTTACTAATAAACAAAAGTGATTGTATTAAGTATAAAAAGTAGGATTTAAGGTTTCAAGTAATAACAGACAGAACAAAGTAAGTCAGAAGCAAAATAAAGCAAAAACACACAAGTCTAAGCCTACTACATTTAAGAAACTGATCACAGGTAAAACCTCACCTTCAGAGATGTTCCAATAAGCTTCTTTCACAGACTATACTCCTTCCTAGCCTGGGCCCAATCCTTTCCCCTTGTTAGTTTCAGCAGACATCTTAGGTGGAAACCAGGGGTTTGCTCATGAGTGTAACCCCTTTTGTTTTGTTCCATGCCCTTTTATAGCTTTGGCACAAGGCGGGAATCTTTTGTCTCTCTGGGTCCCCACCTCTCCTTCTAAATGGAAAAGTACCAGATTTAAGGTGGATTCCAGTATCATGTGACATGGTCACATGTCACTGTAAGACCTCATTCTTCATTACCCATGGGCTGGCCCACACATCCACAGGAAGGTTTGCAAGTAAACATAGCCATTTACAAAACAATTGTCCTAGTCAATGGGAGCCATCAAGACTCTAAACCATCATTAATGGCTCATACTTTGCATAATTACAATAGGACCTCAGAGTTATACTTCATATTTCTAGCTGCAGATACAAGAATGATACATGCATACAAATAGGATGAACAGACTTAGTAGATTATAAGCTTTGTAATAATACCTTACAAGAGACCTTTTGCATAAAGTATATTCCAGTTACATCATATTCACATTCATAAGCATATGGAGTGCAACGTCACAGGTATAAAATTGTCTTGAATTAAGCTGTTTAAAGTTGTTTTTAATGGCTAGAACATAAGATAAACACAATTGCTGCAAATAAAACAGGGATCGATTACATCTAATGAAACTAAAAAATCACCTTGTTGGCCAGCAGCAAAGTCCTGCAGTACGACAACAACTAGCTCCATGTCTATATGAGACGGAGTAATATTTGATATCTTTCTCTATGGAATTACTGTACATTTCCTCACTGGGAAGTTCAACAGCTTCATATCAGCAGAAAACAGATTGGACACAGCAACAGGATTTTTGTACCCTCGCTAATACCACTTAGTTTTGCTGGAGAGTGTGAGGTGAGTTTTCTGATTTGGTACACTGTGAATATTTGTACAGAATAGATAAACATCTATGCATTTTTCTCAAATGTAGTTTATACAGTACACATTCATCAGTTAGTTACTTTTTATATTGCCTGTCACTCAAAACGTACTTAGGTGATGAACATAAATGAATTCAGTAATGAGTCCTAAATTTGGATTAATAGACCAGTTCTAACTCTTCAGAAAAAAGACACACACACACACCCCTCCCTCCCTCCACAGAGCAAAGATTCAAAATGAATTGTAAAAACAGTGACAGGGAAACTCCAATGGACATTCTTAAGGCCCAGAATCATCCCTCTTCTAGGGACGCAAGGACCAATGGGAGGCAGCTTGGGTCTCCCATATCCTGAAGTTACTGAAGGGGTCTGTTTGGCCCCAGGTGGAGGTTAGGGCTGCCCTAAATTGCACCTTGGCTGCCATGACTCCTCTGTGGGGAATAGCCAGGATATTAAAATGCCCTAGCCATGATGCTTCCTGCCCAGCACACCTTCCTCCCACCAGTTATCCTTCACCTCAGCTATGCCTCCAGCACTAGGAGCCCTTGTGAGGGTGAGGGCAGGGATGTAGAGCCAGCAGTGTCCTGTCCATACACCCTCTCTCTCCTACTTCAGCCACTCCTGTGCTTCAGCCACTGCCACATGCTCAGCAGTGCGGTGCTGTGCCATGTGCTTGCTTGCCGTTTAGTTGTTTGTAAGATGCAGTGGTGTCACAAGGGGGCCTCAGCACACTTGCCAACACTAACCAACCAAAACAAATAGAATTTTAATTTGCATAAATGTGCATAATTTAGAAATGCAGATCATTTAATTCTAAACTCAACAATAATTCTGTCTCCCCAACACCAATTTATTCTGTCCCCTTCAGAAACACCCTCTACCTCCCACCATTTCTCATTTTGTCTCTTCCCAACATGCACAAACACCCCCGACATACACACACATTTCATTCTGTCTCTGCCTTTGTGTCGATTGTCTCACTGCAGCTTTTGCCCTGTGCTCAGTCACAGGCAGCTCCGTCTCTCTTACTGGGATCTGGTCTTTGCTACCCTTCCCTTTCTGTCCTATGAAAAGAGCAATGCCTTCATCTGCTGTGATGTAGGAATAAGGGCCTACCAGCCTGGTTCTTCAGCTCCTCCCTTCTGGCTTTTGGGAGGGACCCCAGCAGCTGTCACAATTTCAGGTCTGTCCTCTCCCTATCCCTGCTGGGTGGTTGGCAGAACAGCAGGAAGCTGTTGTTCCCCAGTGTTTACAGGGCAAGGGGAGCAAAGCAGTGGCTGCTTCATGTATCAGGGAACCAGACTCTGCCCTCAGCAGCTGTAGCAGCTCTGTTTGGCTGCTTTGCCCTAGAATGTAATAGGATAGGGAATATGGCTGCCAATCCTCCAGGATTTTCCTGGAGTATCCAGGAATTAAAGATTACTCTTTAATTAAAGATGATGGCATGTGATGAAATCTCCAGGAATTTGTCCAACCAAAGTTGGCAACCCTAATAGGGAAAGGCAGCCAATCAGGTGGGGATTTCTCTATAAACAGAATTTTCTTTGTAGATCCACAGAAGAGTTGGAAAGTCCATTGAGTTGCAAGTCTGGACTCAGAGAGGTCACGAGCATCTGCAAGTGAGCAAGAAATTCCCCCAACTTCCAGCTCCCCAGCCTCAGCTCCATCCTGACTGCTTCCTGCAGTGATTGTCTCACTGTCACCAGAGGCTGATATCTCCATGTCTGCAGGAGCAAGAATTCTTCTCTCCAGAAGGCTGCCTGCCTAGGCCGTGACTATAGGTCTGTCCCTGATGCAGAGTAGAGCGAGTGGCTGGGCCAAGACGAGATTCAATGGCTAGACTTGTGAGCACAGAAAACTGAGTCCCACTCTTATCGCTCCCAACTGTGAGTCAGATCTACTGGGACGAGGCAGGATGATAATTGATGAAGAAATAAAAATATATCTTCTCTGTTTGTTCTGAGAATTAGCTTGAGTTTTTCCCTCCGAGGTTGCATTCACACTGCCGCTCATCTTTGGGAATGTTCATACAGTCATGCATCTTAAACAGCAAATGTACTTTTTTGCCATTCTAACCAGACTAGATAGTATTATGATGTTACAAATATATTATAGAGGGAACTGATGCAGAGGGTGCAGAATATTTGATTATGGGAACAACTGCAACTCTCCTTTTCAAGGTGCTTGTATGCAAATGTACACATGGGTGATAGAGTCTAACATCATGGGCTGATCAGAGGTTGGAGTCAACATTTTGACAGTAACTGGGAGATGATAGGTAGGATCTGGATAGGCCATAAAGGGCCCTGAAAGTGAAGCCAAGCACCTTATGTTTGGTGCAATAGAACAGGCGAGCTAGTGGAGGGATTCAAAGAGAGGGGGTTGTACACATACAATAGTCTTCAAAACCTCATGGTAAAACACAATTCTCCCAATTCCCACAATAAAATATAGATAGGTACAGCGATTTTCCATTCTTCTCCTCAGGGACATCACTGCCAGGTCACCCAGCTATAAGTCCACCAGCACTCGGTTCCCAGTTCCTTTCTGCCCTTGTTCCGGGGGCCCACTCTCCCAGCCATCCACTTGAGAGTGACCAGCAGTCTCATGACTCTTTGGCCCAAAATATAGTTGAACAACTTGCCCTTTTTGGCCTCCTGGCGCTGGCTCTCCAGATCAAGAAGGTCAGCAAACTAGCCCCTCCACTCGGCTTGTAGACCTTCTTCCCTATTCCCAGAGAGGGACTGAATAGTTTTCCTCTCCCCCAGGTTCCCTGTTTATCCCAGGTAGCACTCTCCTGCCCCTTTCTTTGCTCTCAATCTGTGCTTTCAGGCAGCTCTCTCCTGTCTTCTCCTGTGGCCCAACTGACTTCTTTTAGCCCCAAGTGGGAGGCAGCTAATCAGTTATAGGTGCACTGGACCCTATTCCCTCTCAAAGGGGCCAATCACCCTGTGACAGGGGTGACATGGTCAAAGTGACAGGCTGCTCTTTGCAGCTGCATTGTGAATGGATATAAGCTTGCATTTGTCAAAACTAGAAAGGATGTTGCAGTAATTAAGATGTGAGGAGATGATGAGAGCCTGGATGAGAGCTTTAGCGCTGGAGATGGATAGGAAAGGCTGTATCTTAGAGATATTATGTAGAAAGGATCCAGAAGCTTTACACATGGCCTGGATATGGGGATCTATAGAGACAGAAGATAACACCCAGGT
This sequence comes from Chelydra serpentina, assembly GCA_037349315.1. NCBI lineage: Eukaryota > Metazoa > Chordata > Testudines > Chelydridae > Chelydra > Chelydra serpentina. The sequence goes on from JBAIAC010000004.1 coordinate 130,692,106, forward strand.
TATAGGCCTGAGTGACAGGCAGGATGGTGGTATGGTTCACAGTGATCAAGAAAGGAGGTGGGGGAAAGGGCTTAGGGGGAAAGAGTGAGAGCTTTGTTGTAGCCATGTTGTGCTTGAGTCGACAGCTAGATATCCAGGAGGAGATGTCACAGTGACAGGCTGAGATTTTAGTTTGGACAAAAGGAGACAGAGATGGAGTGGAGAGGTAGATTTATGAATCATCAGCATGGGGATGGCAGTTGGATTTGGTTTCCAGAGTGGATTACTCAGAGATAAACTGTAGAGGGAGATGCGAAGGCGACCAAGGACAGAGTCCTTTGGAACCCCCCGTAGAAAGTTGGAGGGGGAATGACAAGCAGTTACAGAGGTATGAGGAGAACCACGAGAGGACAGAATCATGGAAGCCAAGGGAGGACAAGATTTCAAGAAGACGAGCACGGTTGACTGTGTTGAAGGCAGCTAACAGATCAAGAAGGGAGTTCTTTGTCTAGAAAGAGTTTATTAGAGATTTTAGCATGAATATATTCAGTGGAGTCCAAAAGCATAAACTAGAATGGAGACAGCCAGTGATTGTAGACAGTGCATTCAACGAGCTTAGGGGTGAAAGAGAGAATGGAGCTGGGATGGTAGTAGGAGAGGCAAGTGGGACTAAGGGTTGGGTTTTTTAAGATGGAAGAGGTTAAACCATGCTTGAACTGTAATGGGAAAGAGCCAGAGGAAAATGACAGGTTAACGAGAAGAGTAAGAGGGGATGAGAATGGGTGCCAGGGAGATCAAGAGCATGGGTGTAGAGCAGGGGTCGGCAACCTTCGGCATGCAGTCCATCAGCGTAATCTGCTGGCGGGCCATGAGGCATTTTGTTTACGTTGACCGTCTGCAGGCACGGCCCCCTGCAGCTCCCAGTTGCCGCAGTTCGCCGTTCCCAGCCAATGGGAGTGGCGGGAAGTGGCCTACCGAAGGTTGCTGACCCCTGGTGTAGAGGGTCCTTTGGCAGCAGACCTGGTGTAGTTCCGCTTCACAAAAATAGAGGCAGGGGTGTGGAGCCCAGATTGGTGGGAATTCTGTGCACAGCTGCTCATGGGAGATTTGGAGGTATGCCAGGAATGGGGTAGAGACAGAAGATCTTTCCCTCTTTCCCTATTTAAAGATCCTGAGACTCTACTTGAATTGCTCGGAGAATTTCCCCCTATGTAGTCACTTTTTGTATGGAGTATTTTTTTTTAAATGAGCATTTCTTTCACCACAGTGAATATTTCTTGTATTGCTTTTCCATTGGGTACTGTACATCTGTGTGGTGGATGATTAGGAAATGATTCCATAGGGATGAATGAACAAGAAAAAAGAAAAGAGTTTGATAAATCACAAACCAGACTAAATTTTAAGGAAAGAAAAATATGTCTCTTTTCTTATAAATAATAAATGAATCCTGGAGAATATGACTAGAGATTTCTATGAAGTGGGACCTTGAATACAAGGCAATACCTTTATATATATACAGGTTTTGAAGTCTTTATGAAAATAATAAAGCTCCTCAGCTGATTTATTACTGTGTGTCTTATTTACAAGCTATTTTCTACACTGATATTCTTGACAGAGTATCTGTAGGTGTATTAGAGCAGTGTCTCATGAGTAATTTGGGATCAGACTACAGTACCAGAAAGCAAACTTAGGTAGTTCTTTTCAGAGAGTCTGCAATGTGACAACCCATAGTAAAAACAAAGACCACTGAGTATGCTATAAAGTTCTTAAATAATTATGTTAAAAAGTACATGCTTTCCTTTCTTATTCAACTTTTAAAAGGCTTCTTCCCTGAGCCTCACACTAAAAGTGAACATTATAGGCAACTGCTCAGCTTGTGCTGATGTAAAATAAGGGAATTTTTTTATTCGTTTCTGTAAAATTCAACAAAATCACCACACTTTTGGGTAATCTGAGATGCATGAAAGAGCCTTGCAGAATTCCATTCATCCACTCACCTGAACTAAATAGGACTCTTTCTTTGGTGATTGTGACAAATGTATCAACTTTACTATCAACAATCCAAGCTCGTTTTAATGTATTTAAAAGTTTCTTGCCCTTCTGGTCTTGCCCTTCAGCTTTTTCTTCCATTTCTTCTTGTAATAAATTGTATCAGAATGTAAACTGATTTGGAAACTTTGCCTTTAGCAATATCAATTATTAACATCCCTGGATTTAATTCTGGTATAATTTTGCATTTGCTTCAAGCTTGGACTTGTTTTGTATTCATGCTGCATTCATTTATTTTTTATGTTTTTGTTTAGTGTCGTACTTATATGAGAATTGTTTGCCCATTACCTAAATCACTGGCAACATTTATAATAATTATACCAAAAATTTAACATACTGCTAACCAGAGGTGCCGACTTTGTGATTTTCCAGGGGATGATCGATCCTCTGCTCTGCCCCAGGCTCTGCCCCCACTCCACCCCTTTCACCAAGCCCCCACCCCGCCCCATCTCATCCTGCTCCACTCCTGCCCCATCTATTCCTGCCCCATTCCGCCCCCTCCCCTCCAGTGCCTCCTGCACACCGCTGAACAGCTGATCTGTGGTGGCGGGAGGAGCTGGAGGGGAGAGTGAGGAGCTGATCGGCGGGGCTGCCAGTGGGTGCTGAGCACCCACTATTATTTTCCATGGGTGCTCCAGCCCCGGAACACCCTGGAGCCTCGGTGCCTATGCTGCTAACAACTATTTGCATCCAAGTTTTGCAACTGCTCCAGTAAAACAAAATTCAGAGTAAACATCTCCAACCAATAGCCAAAACTTGTAAAACATATAACACTCTTTCCCACCAACCTTCTTTTCACAAGAGAATGAAGGCTTGATCACCTCCCACTCAGGATAAAAATCAGACCCTTAAGGCAGGGACTGTCAACCTTTGGCATGCGGACTGTCGGGGAAATCCGCTGGTGGGCCGGGACAGTTTGTTTATCTGCAGCATCTGAAGGTTTGGCCGATCGCAGCTCCCACTGGCCGCGGTTCACTGTTCCAGGCCAATGGGGCCTACGGGAAGCGGCGTGGGCCGAGGGATCTGCTGGCCGCCACTTCCCGCCTTAGGGTATGTCTACACTTCAGTAAAAGACCTGCAGCTGGCTCAGGTCAGCTAACTCAGGCTTGTGGAGCAAAAAATGTCAGTGTAGACATTTGGGCTCAGGCTGTAGCCTGGACTCTGAAACACCTGCAGAGAGACTAATGGAAGGAAGAAAACTCTGTGGGTGGTTAGATTCTCTTCCTCAACTCCTGCACAATGGATAGTATTCTACCAACATAGAGATCCTGAGATCCACAGGCAGCAGGTCCATCTACAATGAGGCTCAATACTTTCAGACAAGCTCTGGGGCATTCTGCCTCTGCACAGGCTTCCTGGCAACACTGAAAAGACTTTTCAACAGTGTAAAGGAAGATGTAGAAAAGTGAGTGCAGTCTCAGATTATTTTAACATGTTGGTGTCTTTCCTAGAGCAGGTCACAAATTTTCTGATGAAGCAGTTTTCCACTGGAAAATGGTGATTTGACAGACTCCTGTGGAATGTGTCGATTCTGTCAAAATTTCAACAGAAACCAGGCAGGTTGTTTTTCTGCCAGCCTGGGATCTCTGAGCAGCTGGGTCCTGGACTGCCCGAATCCAAAGGCACTTGCCTTCCAGGGCTACCCGACTTCCCAGGCAGCTGCCTCTTCAAGCTGCCCATTTGCCAGACTCCCGGAGCAGTCCAATTTCCTGGCTTCCAAGGCGCCTTACTCCCTGGGTAACGGCCTTCCTGGGTTCTGTGACTCCCCAGGTAGTCAAACAGCCCAGAGAGCTGGTTGCCTGGGGAGTTAGACTATGGGAATTTGGGGAACGAGCTGAAAAACTCCATTTTGGTTCTCCTGAAATGGAATTTTTCATAATGATTTTTTTCCAATTAAGCCTACATCCATCTCTAGCAGGGGTAAACTTCACCTGTGTAAATCCCTGCTCTCCTTGTCTACACTAAGGGTTTGCAGCCTACAGTTATGCCAAAGGCCAAAATTGGGGCTAATTCCCAATGTAATCAAGTCCTTAATGTATATCTGTGTGGTGAGGAAGAAGAAACAGGGCCTTGTTGTTCTCTGATCCAATGGGAAAGGGAAGGTTTTTTTTTTTAATGTTTCCAATTTCCTTCTGTTTGCAACCTAAACAATGCAGGATTGTGCCAGCATGTGGCAAACTGAAATGAACTAGAAACTGACTAAAAACAGAAGATGGTGCAACAAAATATATTACCTCACCCACCTTTTCTCTCTAAAAACAAGTGAAACAGGCTAGTTTATTTTCATTCTCCAAACCAAAAGAACTAAGGAATGTCACAAATGGTGAAAAGTAAATAGACTTTTTAATTCAGTTTTAATAATGTTATTTGCAGAAATAATGTTTTTAATGTTTTAAATATAACTTTTAACCAGCCAGTTTTCCTTTAAATTACTAATCACTTATAAAGCACCATAAATGGATACAGCAGTTTACAAAATATAAAATTTAAAAATCCTCAAAAGTCATCTTGTTGCCAACTCTGAAGATTTTGCAAGTCTGGTGATAACTGATGTGTTTCTTAAAGCCCAACTCCTAGAATCAAGAGATTGCGTGAGAATATCACCTTCCATGAAAAAAAAGAAAGAAAGTTTATAGCCTCCTAATTGCAGAGAAAGTTTTGAAAACATGAAGTGAGTGTACCCTAAAGGCTCAGAAAGCTGGTTACCCTGGTAACTCAATGCAAATAAAAAGGATCCTAATTTTTTTTAAATCTCACAAATTTAAAATCAATTTCATAATCTATTTGTGGCATGACTCATGATTTATGAACATTTGGGGGTGGCAATACTGTAAAAGAGGGCAGAATTTGGTCCACAGAATCTTTTACAAGAGATGATTGTGAAAGGCAGGAAAGAACCAGCTTGACATTTAGTTCCCAGGCCTTACTGAAAAGGCTGAGAGTTTAAAAAAATTAAAAATGGTTATTTATAATAACAGCAAATTTTGACCTGAATTCTTTGTGAGACAATAAATGTGGAAACCCACAGGAACATTTTGAGTCATTTCTCAGAGTATAACAGTTTTATTTTGAGGAAATTTGAAAGAGGAATGTCACTCCTGACTTACCAGGAAAGGTTTGCAAAATGTTGGTTCACAGCAAGTGGAGGTAAAACGGGTGAAAGGGGGAAAAAGCAATAATAGAAAAACAAAAATAGTTTACAGTTTCCTAGAAATCAGATTACATCGGGATTCTGACTTCAGCTCCTGAGTTCTTAGGAGAAACTTATCTTCACTATCCTACATTACTAGAACTCTGTCTTGAAGACAACAACAGGTGTCATAAATATAAAGGGAAAGGGGAGAGGGTCTGATGCAGATAAAATCCTCTTACCAGTAAAGGGTTAAGAAATGCAGGTAGTCAGACTGACACCTGAACTGGCTGGCATCTGACCAATAAGGGGACAAGATACTTTCAAATCTTGGGAGGGGGAAAGCTTTGTGTGTGGGTCTTTGTCAGACTCAGAGTGATCTTGGAGTCAGAAGGAACCAGTCATCTTTCCATCAAATCCTCACATTTCTAAAGTAAGTTTAGATAGCATAGCGAGTAGATTTCTGTTTATTTTTGCTTGGTACGTTCCCTGTGTGAGAGGGAGGGGTTATTCCTTTTTTTTTCTGTAACTTTAAGGGTTTGTCCAGAGGGGGGGGAATCCCTCTGAGTTTGGAAATTGAGTATCCTGTAAAATAGTTACCATCCTTATTTTACAGAGCTAATTTTACCTTCTTTGTGTTAATAAAATCCTTCATTTAAGAAGCTGACTGTTTTCTATGGTGTTAAAACCCCGGGGTGGGTTTTTTTAGATCACTGTGTAACCAATTGGTTAGGAGATTATTCTCAAGCTACCCAGGAAAGGGGGGTATGGGCTTGAGAGGGTACTTTGGGAGGGTGGAGGAGGGAACTTCAAGTGGTCTCCTTTCCTGGATTCCTGTTTAAAGCACTTGATGGTGGCAGTGGAAGAAGTATTTCTCAGGGTGCAGGGAATTTTGTACCTTGGGGGTTTTAACCTAAGCTGGTAAAAATAAGCTTAGGAGCTCTTCATGCAGGTCCCCACGTCTTTACCCTAGAGTTTAGAGTGGGGAGGGAACCCTGACATGGTGGCAGAGCGATAGGATATATTGAACCAGAGATTTTTTTTTTGAACCAGAGACAGGGAGTTGAGAATTTTTTTCTTCTTCTCTGGCTCTTCCCTGTAGCTGCTTGGAAGCAGGGAGGTGGGAGGGGTTAAGCTGCTAGGGGCTAGAGTATCTACATATGAAAGCAGGTAATTAACCCTTACAGGGAAAACCCAAGCAAGTTTTTTTTTCTTTTCTAACTCTCTCGGGTTAAGACAGATTAAAAACAGAAAGGCTAAGATGACTGCCAGTGAAGCAGCTATTAAACTTCAGCTAGCTAGACTGCAAGCCGAGGAGGAGGAGAGGAAACATGTAAGACTGCTACAACTTAGACAGATGGAGATTGATGAGAAAGAAGGAGGAGCGGAAGCATGCTGAGGAGGAGAAGGAGAGAGAGAGGAAGCATGCTGAGGAGGAGAAGGAGAGAGAGAGGAAGCATGCTGAGGAGGAGAGGAAGCATGCTGAGGAGGAGAGGAAGCATGCTGAGGAGGAGAAGGAGAGAGAGCGAAAGCATGCCCTGGAGATGGAGAAGACCAGGGTGGAGTGGAATCTACCGGATAACACTAACAATCCTTCCCCAACAATCCACAAATGGGAGCGACTATGTCCACCGTATGATGAATCCCGTGATATTGCTGAATATTTTCTCACCTTTGAGAGACTATGCAATCTCCATAACATTCCTGATGATCACAAAATGACCACATTGGTAGCAAAGTTGACTGGAAGTGCTCTGGACATATTCAATAACATGCCTATTGTTGAGGCTTCTGACTATGAGAAATTCAAGGATTTGGTTTTAAAACAATTTCAAGTTACCCCTGAAACTTACAGAGTAAAATTTCGAACCCTTATCCGAGGGCCTGGACTAAGTAATGTAGCTTATGTAAACCGGATAAAGGAGCTATTAAATAAATGGGTCAAGGGAAGGGGTGTTACTAGCTTTGAAGGAGTGTGTGATGTGATGGCTCAGGAACAATTCCTGAATATGTCCAAGGATGAGATAAAACAGTGTTTATGGGATAAGAAAATAGACTCAGCAGACAGTCTTGCTGTTTATGCTGATCAATACGAACAGTCCCAGATCAGCAGAGGGACAAGGAAATTTGGCACACAAGGGGTGCAGGAAGCAGAGAGGAACAACTCTGGTCATAGTTTGGGGAGATACCAGAAAGGAAAACCCAAGACCACACCACATCACCAGGGGTAGCCCAAGGCCCCACAAGGAAAACCCCAGACCCCTTATTGCCCCACTACACCATTCTCCAGCAACCCACCTCGCCCCACTGACCAGTCAGCTGGGCGATGTTTTAAATGTAACGAATTGGGGCATGTGAAGGCCAACTGCCCCAAGAACCCCAACAGAGTACAGTTCATTAAGAGGATTTTATCTGCATCAGACCCTTTCCCTTTATATTTATGACAACAGGTTTCTCCAGCAATACTTTTCCACAGCAGAATTACCTATATTGCCCCAGTTCTGCTAGTTGGCAATTGCTAAAACTGTGGTTCCTTAAATTAGCCACAGCTGAACTGACTGGGGTCTACTCTACTACCAGCTAATGATCAGGAAATAGGAATTTCTCTTGATCAAGGAAAGAGAAAAATTCTTATGTACCACATCAGGTAAGAATTTTTCTGTTTTCAGGGGTTGAGAGAAAGGAGGAACAAGCTAAAATAAAACTTTTTTCATTAAAAGATAGTTTCTTTTCCTATATCCATCTGACGGCTTCTCTACACTACAAAATCAGGTTGACTTAAGTTGACATAAAGCCATCACAGTAATTAAAGCAGTGGTTCACGTCCACACTATGCTCCTTCTGTTGGCAGTGTGTGTCCTCACCAGGAGTGCTTCCACTGACTGAAGTGAAGCATGTGGGGCACTGACAGCTAGAGCCCCGCAGCCCTGGTGCTGACAGCCTGAGCTCTCAGCTGGGCACAGGGCTCACAGCTGGCCCCCTATTTGCTCCAGCACCAACAGCCCAAGCTGTGAGCCCAGCACTCAGCTCACCCTTGGGCTGTCAGTGTGGGGACAAGGTGGGATGACAGCTATAAGCCCCGCTGTCAGTGCAGGGATGGGGGCTCCAGCTATCAGCCCCTCACGGGTCTGACAGCCAACAGGCAATGTAAGTAATGCAGTGTCTACACAGACGTTGCGTCGCCCTCACTACATAGACCTAAGCGCTATGTCTCGTAAGGAGGTGGAGTTATTAAGTCAATGTAGTGAGCAACTTACATTGGTGTGAGCACCACCGTAGTGTAGACACTTACATAGTTAGGTCCATAGGTGCTGACTCCGTGGGTGCTCCGGGGCTGGAGCACCCATGGGTAAAAATTGGTGGGTGCAGAGCACACACCAGCAGCTCCCTACTCTGCCCCCGCTCACCTCCGCTCTGCCTCCTCCCCATAGCGCGCCGCCGTGTCCTACTTCTTCCCCCTCCCAGCGCTTGCCACGCAAATCAGTTGTTTGGCATGGCAAGCCAGGGAGGAATGGAGGCAGGAGAAGTGGAGCGGCGGCGCGCAGGGGAGAGGAGGTGGAGCGGAGGTGAGCTGGGGTGGGGAGCAGTTCCTCTCACCCCCACCCCAGCCGCCAGGCTCCCCGTGTCCCCCACCCCTAGCTCACCTCCGCTCTGCCTCCTCCCCTGAGCGGGCTGCCACTCCGCTTCTTCCCCGTCCCAGACTTGCCGCGTCAAACAGTTGTTTGGCGTGGCAAGCCTGGGAGTGGGGGAGGCAGGGAAACACGGCATGCTCAGGGGAGGAGGCAGGGATTTGGGGAAGGGGTTGGAAGGGGTGGAGTTGGGGTGGGGCCAGGGGGGAGTGAGCACCCACTGGTGCGGGGGAAAGTTGGCGCCTAGGGTTAGGTGGACGTAAGATGCCTTACGTTGATCTAACTCTGTAGTGTCAACCAGGCCTGAGTGTACTTCTCATTTACATAATTAACCCTTTGAATGGAGAAAAGCAAAAAAGGCTCCATTTTGCTCTGAGGCAGTGCAAAGCAAATGGTTAAGTTCAAGCAGCCTTGACAATACCCTTAGAGTTCTGGTATTTTTGTGTGGGTCTGCACAAGTGTGCAATTAGTACATCCAGGGAAGAGGTAGCCATAATTTGAGTGCAGGGCCAGGAACAGGCCCTTAGGTACTGCTCCTTGTGCATATCATCACCAACAGTAAGTTCCGTAGGGTATGTCTACACTGTAGCTGAGAGTGAGCTTTGCAGTCTGGGTAGACAGACTCACATTAGCATGCTAAAAGTAGCAATGTGCATGATGTAGCTGAAGTTTTTGAGACTAGGGTTTCAGGTGGGCTTAAGAGCTCGAGCTGCAGACTAAGCCACAACATCCATGCCGCTAGTTTTAACATCCTCGCTTGAGCCCCGCTAGCACGAATCTGTCTGCCTGTGCTGGGAGACTTGCTCCCAGCTGCAGTAGATAGTGGAATGGTATGAAAGTGTGTAGAGGATCAAGTATAGATAGGAATCTGATCAGAAGGACTTTTGCTAATTGTAGGTGAAAAAAACATTGTTCTGGAGACCAATTAAACCTGTGAATGGAGAAATATGTAGGGACTTAAAGATGAAGACAAGAAGCTTAAATTTGATGCATTAGAACAGTGGTTCTCAAACTGTGGTCCGAAGACCAGCTCCATTCAGGTGGTGTGCAGATAGTTCCCTCTAAGGCATGCACCTGGGCAGCCGCACATGAAAGAATAAAGGGCCACCCACCTAATTAGTGGAGCCGCGCAGGCGTAGCTCCACTAATTAGGTGCCTGGACCCTGGAGAAGACACACATGTAAGGTGAGGTGGTGGCCTTGGGGAGGGGGCTGTGGGTTGAGAAGAAGGGGTAGGGGGAATTTGGGACCTGCAGGGCTGCGGCGGCCAGAGACTTTCCCCAGCTCTGTGCTCCTCCTTCTCGGCCTCAGCTCTGTGCTGGAGGAGAGACCCGCCTTCTTTCCCAGCCCCTTGTCGGGGGGCTGTTGCGGCGGGGGAGAGGGCACATCCATTGCATTAGAAAGGTAAGACTACTGATATTAAAATATGAGTTGTGTATTTTTATGTGTAGAACAAAAAATCATTAATTATTATTAAGTTGTTTTTTTTTATATAGAGAGCTTTTATCCAAAGCGCTTTACAATAGTTAGTTAATGGTACAAACAACATTTGGAAAAATCATTAAAAAGTGGTCAGCCGAGACCTTCAGCAATTTTCAAGTGGTCTGCAAAAAAAAAAAGGTTTGAGAACCACTGCATTAGAATACAGAAAGCTGGTGAAAGGATTCACTCTGTGAGCTGGCTTATTCTTTGAAGATTGTGGGGTAATCAGTATTGCCAACTCCATGCATCCAAAATCATGAGTCAAGCACAACATTTTAGATTGACTTAAAAGTCATGAGATTTTTTTAAAAATACTGTAATAAATGTTGGGATATTTTCATTTTTTTTATTTCTGAGTATAGTTGGTTGAAAAAAATCTGATGACACGTTTTTGTAGATATGGAAATGTTTTGTAGAGACTGTTTGATTTCAGTGAAGTTCCATTAGAAGCTATGCAGAGTTCTGATGAAGCCCTCCCTTCCAGTAGGTTTTCAAACCTGCCTAATTTTCTGCCAACTCGCCACCCAGCTCCTCTGCAGCCAGGGCCGGTGCAAGGATATTTTGCGCCCTAAGCGAAAATTCCACCTTGTGCTCCCCCTCATTCCCCGCACATTGATTCATTGAGGAACAAATCCCAACGAGCCTTTATAGACCTCAGGGGCCAGCCGTGCCCAGGGGCTGCTCCCCAGACCAGGTTCCTCCCTCCCCGCCCCCTGAACTCCCCTGGATGGTGCCCAGCCCCCCCACGAGCCCAGCCCACCCTGGTGGCCCCGCCCACCCTGGTGGCCCCGCCCCGAGTCCACTCACTGGCTTTGCTGGGCTTGGGTCGCTGCAGCAACTTGGCAGGGAGGAGCCGCCTTGTGGAGGCACTGGAGAGCCAGAGCGTCCCGCTTGCGGTGACTGCGAGCCCCAGCCATAGAGGAGCTGGTGCAGCGCAGGGGGGCAGCAGCCCTGCAAAGGCGGCGGCACCGCTAGCGGGGAGCAGCTGCGCCCCCCGCCCCTCCTGCCCAGGCTGCAGCCCGGTGCCCCACCCCCCGATAGGATTACCATATTTCAATAATGAAAAAAGAGGATGGGGGGGAGCCCTGCCTTAGACCCACCCCATCCACTCGCTCCCACTTGCCACCCCCTGACTGCCCCCCTCTGCTCCTTGTCCCCTGACTGCCACCTCCTGGGACCCCTGCCCCTAACTGCCCCCCCAGAACTCCACCCCCTACCTAAGCCTCCCTGTTCCTTATCCCCTGACTGCCCCCTCCTGAAACCCCCCCACCCTAACTGCCCCCCTAGGACCCTACCTGTCCCCTGACTGCCCCAACCCTTATCCACACCCCTGCCCCCAGACAGACCCCTGGGACTCCCACGCCCCATCCAACTGCTCCCCGCCCCTTGACAGACCCTCCCCCAGAACACCCGACCCTTCCAACCCATCCCCCCCCCCCCCCCCCGCTCCCTGACTGCCCCCCGGGACTCCCCTTACTATGCCCCTGCTGCTGGAGCTGCTGGCTCCACGTGGAGGCAACAGGCTGCGGGACGCAGAGCCCCTCCCGCGCAGAGTGCTGAGGCAGTGGGAGGGGCAGCGGTGGCTCACACTCCGTCCGGGGGAGCCGCAGAGCCCAAGCGCGGTGTGAGGGGGGAGCCGGGGGCGTGCCTGCCTGGGCTGCGGCCCAGCACCTCCCCCCCCCCGAGGCTCCTGCAGAGGATGTATGCAGGTGCCGGCCCCCGTGCGCCCCCCGGCTCCCCCCTCGCCGCACTCGGCCTCTGCAGCTCCCGGGAGTGTGAGCCGCTGCCACTGCCCCTCCCGGGGAGCCGCAGAGCCCGAGTGCGGCGAGGGGGAAGCCGGGGGGCGCACGGGGGCTGGCGCCCACATGCATCTCCTGCAGCCTGCAGGAGCCCCCCCGGTGGGGGGGCGCCACCTGGCCGCAGCCTGGGCAGGAGGGGCGGGGGGTGCAGCTGCTCCCCGCTAGCGGCGCTGCTGCCTTTGCAGGGCTGCTGCCCCCCCCCCCTGCACTGCGCCAGCTCCTCCATGGCTGCGGCTCGCCACCCCCAACCACTTGGCACCCTTGGCAACCGCCTAGGTTGCCTAGTAGTTGCACCGGCCCCGTCTGCAGCCCAGCTTCCAGTCTCCTGGCACTTCGGCAGGCTGCCTGGTGGGCTGATGGGAGCTACAAACCTGGTAGCCCTGGATGTCCTAACTCCCCAGCTTCCAGGCTCACAGCTCCTCAGTAGCATGAGTTCCCAGAATTTCCAGAGTCCCTGGCTCCAGGACAGCCTGTTGTGCTGACTGCGCCAGAGCTGATGCTCCATTCCCTTTTGGGGAGAATTTCAACGTTTTTGGTTTTCATTTCAAATTGGAACAAAACCAGATTTCAAAATAACAAAATCATCCATGAAACAGAATTACCTTTCTCCACCCAGCTCCATTTCTGAGCCTTTAGGGTGCACTTGAATCATATTTTCAAGTTTTACTCTGCAACCGTAGAAATGTACTTTCCAAAAAATAGAAGCTGAAATTCTCACTTAATCACAGGATTCCAGGAGCTAGGGCTTGAAAGAAAACATCAAATATCATGAGATTCACAATAAAATCACAACAGTTGTCAAGTAACTAAGCAGAATCTGGCCTGCAAAAGTGTTTACTGCAGAAGATATGCAAGATGGAAAGACCACAGCTTTGCTTTCAAGTGGCATGTGAGTTTGCAGAGATGACAGGCTAGAAAAAACATATTTTATTTTTATTTATATATATATATATATATATATATATATATATTGAGTAGAGCTGGCTGGAAAATATGTTTGTTTGAGAATGGGAGCATGAGATGCCATGAGGCACTGAGCAGCATTTCAGGATCAAAATATAAATCGCTGGCCTAAAACTTTGGTTTTGGGCCATTCAGTTTTTTGACCAAAGACAAACCCCCCCCAAAAGAGGCATTTTGTGGAAAGCAGACACTTTTTTTGCAAATTTCATTTTGTCAAAAAATCTAATTTTCTGCTCAGAAACAATTATGATGGAAAAATTTTGACCAGCCCTAATATTGAGACTTCATAAATATGGAATATTATATAGTTTATCTTGCTCCTGCAAGCACCTTTACAGGAGCTTAACATTACTATCCATTGAAATCATGGATAGTGAAGTTAATCATATGCAAGTGTTTACAGCATTGGGGCCTCAATTTTCACAGATTACATTGGAGGAAACTGAGGCTTTCCTGAGACTTTATTCCAAAGGCTTTTGGTAGTGTGGAACTGTAGTAAATGTAGGGGGGAAGACAGTAGAAAGTGATGAGTGAAAGGGAAGCAAAGATTCATTAGATAACAGATTAATATGTAGGTCATTCAAACTCCCAGGCACCTGATGCTACCAGATTAAATTATACTACATCTGGATTTTTTAATAATATTTTTGTTACGAGTAATACTGTAACTAAAAGATAAGCAAACATACTTTTTTCTATTGTTTACTTTCTGCATTTGAAAACAATTTGTTTGTACAATCCCTCTGACAGCGTGGGCATTTCACACAGCAGAAGGGGAGAGAGAAATACTTTAAAAAAACAACCAGATAATCCGATTATAAACCCAGAAAAACTGGCAGAGTGGTCAGGGGCAGGTGCAACACCTCAGACTACTTCCAACATTTATTATTCATAATGACTAGCTTTTGAGTTGATGGCATCACTCAAAACACAAAGCTACAAGTGTGGGAGAGGTCATCGCACAAGTGGATCCTTCTCATCTGTGCGGGAAGGAGATGCACATGGGTATGGGGATGGTGGCCCTGTCCCCTTGCGTCACCTATGCAAATAAATAACAGCTCCTACGTTCAGGGATGGCGAGAAGGGGAATGACTGTACCATGGCCCCCAAACTGTCTGTGTAAATACAAGCGACAAAGAGTCCTGTGGCACCTTATAGACTAACAGACGTATTGGAGCATAAGCTTTCGTGGGTAGATAAATTTATACTCCAATACGTCTGTTAGTCTATAAGGTGCCACAGGACTCTTTGTCACTTCTACAGATCCAGACTAACCCGGCTACGCCTCTCTGATACTTGTGTAAATTCAGTGAAAGGGGGTTGGGTCCCAAATGCCTCGTGCCAGGCCTGTACAGTGCTGGCACCAGGCTGCTGCTCCCTAGCACGCCTCGTCTCACGGGCCAACCTTGGCATGGGCTAATGGTGCACTTCAGTGCCTGGGCAAAAGCTGGGCCGTGTGGTGAGCCGACCTGGGCTGGTGCTGAGATCCTGGGTTCACCCGCTCCCAGCCCCCCTCCTCTGCTGCCCCCCCAACTGTCAGCCAACCTGGCCAGCCCCCCACCCCAACAGCCGCCCCCAACCGTCACTCTCAGTCCAACTGTCACCATACCCAGGCTCCCCGTCACGTGCCGCCTGCCCATTGGCTGTGCCCCCGCCCCGCTGTCCCGCTCGCATCTCCCGCCCCCGCCCCTCCCTCGCGGCGCGCAGGCAGGGGGCGGGCCCGGCGCCGCCTGTTATTTGACCCGGAGCCGACGTGCTCCCGCGCTCGCTCTCTCCGCCTCCGCCGGGGAGCCTCAGCCCGCGCTCTGCAGCCGCCGCTGCCTCTTCCTTCCCTCCGGCGCGGCCATGCCCAACATCGTGCTGTTCAGCGGCAGCTCGCACCAGGACCTGTCCCAGCGGGTGGCCGAGCGGCTGGGGCTGGAGCTGGGCAAGGTGGTGACCAAGAAATTCAGCAACCAGGAAACCAGGTGTGACGCGGGGGGGGGGGGGGGGGTTAATGAAGCGGGGCCGCTCGTGGGGGAAGGGCAGAGGTGGGGGCAGGGCCCGCGTTACCTGCTCTCCCCTGCGTCACTGGCCCCGCCCCCCGCGTTCGGGTTCCATCCGGCCTCCACCCCGGCGTGGGGCCGCCGCCTGGTCACGCCGCTTCCCCCCCCAGTGCGGCCAGGCCGGGGGGCAAACTGAACCCGGCGTCCCCCGCCCCGCTGAGCCCGACCCCTGCCCTGGCGCCGCCACCTGAGCCGTGACAGCTCGATGCCTCTTCCCCCTCTCCCCCCCCCCCCCGCCGTGCTGCCCCTCCCCCACTGAAGGCGGGGGAGGGGAGTGTGACCAGACAGCAAATGTGAAAAATCAGGACGGGGTGGGGGGTAATGGGAGCCTAGGGTGACCAGACAGCAAGTGTAAAAAATCGGGACAGGGGGTGGGGGTAATAGGAGCCTATATAAGAGAGAGACCCAAAAACTGGGACTGTCTCTTTAAAATTGGGACATCTGGTCACCCTAGGGTAGGGGCAGCATCTCAACCATCTCTCAACCAGACTCCATGTGTTTATGTATCAACCTGCGTGCTGGGAAGCGCGTTATGTAGCCCCCCCTTAGGGCACTTAAAAATTACCGGCAAGAAGGATGAACAGAAGCCTTATGGCACCGACGAGAGGACTAAAATCACACCGTTGCTTAGCTCTCTTACAGCATCTTGATATTTGGGGGAGGGATGGCAGGGAGGAGGAGAAATTGTATTTTAGAGTTGTGTGTGTTGAGCATTATGCTGTCTTGATGAGCCCCCGTTGCTGTGGTATGTAGGTGTCCCATAAATGTACAGCTGTTCCTCCCAAAAAGAGCCTAGTATTGTTTGTTATTGGCTGCTGTTTTGTTTTGCCCTTTCTTAACTTTGTCTCCAAGAAGGATGCTGCTGGCCTTCCTCTACCCTCTCTTTTCGAGGGAAGGTGCAAGAATCATCTTGCTGTCAACTAGTAGGTAACTTATTTACAGCTGTTAAATTAACAGTTGAGAGTATGTGGCAGAGAATCCCCTCACTGGAGAACATCATCTTAGGCCTTGTCTACACTGGCACTTTACAGCGCTGCAACTTTCTCGCTCAGGGGTGTGAAAAAAATATGCCCCCCCCCCCCCCCCCCAGCACTGCAAGTTTCAGCGCTGTAAAGTGGCAGTCTAGACGGTGGGTTTTTTATACCATGTTCAAGCACTGGCAGTGAAGACATACCCTTAGACTCCCACTGTAAAGTCCTGTTTGATTGTATCTGATATAGTGGATTGTGTGACTAAATAGCTAGGAGTTTACATAATGTAGAATTATATGAGGTAGAGCCTGAAGGGACCTCGAAAGGTCATCTAGTCCAGCCCCCCTCTGAGGCAGGACCAAGTAAACCTAGACAATTCCTGACTTGTCCAATCTGGTTTTAAAACCTTCAATGCTGGGGATTCCACAAGCTCCCTTGGAAGCCTATTCCAGCGCTTAACTACCTATATCCTTAAGTGGTGTTTTTTTTTAAATATATATATCTAACCTAAATCTTTCTTATGGCAGATTAAGCAGGTTTCTTTTTGTCCTACCTTCAGTGGGCATGGAGAACAATTGATCACCGTCCTTTGTACAACAGCCCTTAATGTATTTGAAGACTGATCAGGTTTCCCCCTTGGTGGTCTTTTCTCAAGACTAAAAATGCCCAGGTTTTTAACCTTTTGTCATAGATCGGGTTTTCTAAACCTTTAATCATTTTTGTTGCTCTCCTTTGGACTCTCCAATTTGTCCACATCTTTCCTAAAGTGTGGTGCCTGCAATTGGACATAGTACTCCAGCTGTGACTTCACCAGTGCCATCTTGAGTGGGACAGTTATCTCCTACCTCTTACATAGAACACTTAATACACCCCAGAATAGCTGTCTTCCCCCCCCCCCTCCCCCAGTTGCATCACATTGTTGACTTGTATTTACTTTGTGATCCACTATAACCCCTAGATCCTTTTTAGCAGTACATCTGCTTAGCCCAGTGGTCCCCAAGCTGTGGGGCATGCTGTCCGGCCCCCATGGGGGGCAAGGAGGGACCACAACTGAGACCCGCTCTGCCCCCCAGCTCCACTCCAGCTGCAGGTCTGGCACCAGTCTCAGCCACCGGTGTTCCTGGCCCTGATCCTAGCGATGGCTCTGCTCTCAGCCACAGCTCCCAACCCTGCCCCTGGTCCCAGTTTGTGTCGTTCTCTTTCCTGGACCAGGAAAGGGAGGGGGGTGGTGCGGAGCGTGACAAAAAAGTTAGCCAGTTATTCCCCAATTTATATTTGTGCATTTGATTTTTTTTTTGTTCCTTCTTAAGTGTAGTACTTTACACTTGTGTCTCTTGAATTTTTCATTTTGTTGATTTTAGACTAATTCTCCAGTTTGTGAAGATCACTTTGAATTCTAAACCCATCCTTGAAAGTGCTTGCAATCCCACCTATTTTAGTGTCATTCACAGATTTTATAAATATATTCTCCACTCCAGTATCCAAGTCAGTAATGAAAATATTTAATAGTACTGGACTCAGGGCTGCCCCCTGTCGGACCCCGCTTGAAATATCCTCTCAGTTTGACAGTGGACCATTGATAACTACTCTTTGAGTATGGTCTTTCAAGCAGATGTGCACCCACTTTATAGTACAGTAGAACCTCAGTTACAAACACTGGAGTTACGAACTGGGGGACTGGTCTACCCCACAGCTCATTTAGAACCAGAAGTACACAATCGGCCAGCAGCAGAGATGGAGGGAAAAAGCAAATACAGTGGTACTGTTTTAAACGTAAACTGCTAAAACAATAAAGGGAAAAGTTTTTTTCTTTTTTTCTTTTTAAAAAAAATTGTTTTATGTGGTAAGGAAACTGTTTCTGTGCTTGCTTCTTTTAAATTAAGATGTTTAAAAGCAGCATTTTTCTTCTGCATATTAGAGTTTCAAAGTCAATGTTCAGTTGTAAACTTTTGGAAAAAAGCCATAACGTTTTGTTCAGAGTTACGAACAACTTCCATTCCCAAGGTGTTTGTAACTCTGAAGTTCTACTGTAACTTAATCTAGACCACACTTCCCTACTTTGCTTATGTTAATGATGTTTGGGGCTGTGTCAAAAGCCTTACTAAAATCACATCTACTTCCACTGCACCAGTAACCCTGTTAAAGAAGGAAATTAGGTTGGTTTGGCATGTTTAGTTCCTGACAAATCCGATCTGGCTGTTCCTTCTAAGTGTATTATCTTCTAGGTGCTTACAAGCTGATTGTTTGCTTGTTTGTTTACTTGTTCCAGTATCTTTTCTGGTGTTCAAGTTTGGCTGACTGGTCTATAATTCCCTTGGTCCTCTTTGTTCTCCTTTTTAAAAATAGGTACTGTTTGCCCTTTTCCAGGTCTCTAGTACCTCACCTGCCCTCTGAGTTCTGGGAGATAATGGGTAATGGTTCCAAGATTGCTTTTGTTAGTTCCTTAGGTACTCTAGGATGAATGTCATCAGGCCCTGCTGACTTGAATACATCTAACTTACCTAAATATTCTTTAAACTGTTCTTTCACTATTTTGACTTGCATTCCTTCCCCCACCCCCTTGTTGTTAATATTGTGTTGAGTATCTGGCCACTATTAACCTTTTCTAGTAAAGTTTGAAGCAAAATAGGCATTAAACTTATCAGTTTTCTTGATGTCATTGGTTAAGTCTCCTCCTCTGCTAATTAGGGGTCCTACACTTTCCTTCATCTTTCTCTTGCTCCTAATTTATTTAATAACCTTCTTCTTGCCTTTTGTGTCCCTTGCAGAGAGTAACTCATTTTGTGCCTTAGCCTTTCTAATTTTGCCCATACATGCTTGTGCTATTCTTTTGTACTCCTTGGCAGTTTGTCCATGTTTTCACTTTTTGTAGGATTCCTTTTTGATTTTCATATCGTTAAAGAGCTCCTGTTGTAACAATATTGGCCTCTTACTATTACTCCTCTTTCCTTTGCAACAGGATAGTTTTCAGTTGTGCCTTTAATATTGTCATCCTGAGAAACTGCCAGCTCTCCTGAACTCCTCCATCGCTTAGATTTTCTTCCCATGAGACCTTACCTACCAGTTCTCTGAGTCTGCTTTGTATAAACCAGAAGGTTCCCTTTCTAAAATGATCATGGGGGAGGGAGGAAAGGGAACACCGCTTTCTCATTTTGTATAAACAAAACTTATATTGTACCAGAAGCATATCTCCCTGAGACTTATTGTATATAACTGTAATCCTCTTTCTGTATCAGTTTTTTTTTAAGATTTGCTAAAATGTGTAACTAAGTAAATGTGCGTTATTACAGAACACATTGCATAGAAGTCAATAATTAACCAATTGAGTATTTTAATATTGAGTCAATCTTCTCCCATAAAAGAACCTCAGACTCTTTTCACACAACACTTAGGCAAAAACCTGTGTAAATAGATAAGCCTTGCCCTCAGGGTCAACTAACTCATGTTCGGCTATGGGAGCAAGTCCCACGGACGAAAGACCTTAACTATAAACTCATTGCTGCTGTTCACTTGACAGTCTTTTCAAAAATATGTGCAAATGTGCTTACATGCTTTTGTGTGCAGGTCAACTGATGTTTATGTAACCCCTGACTTGCAAATGTATGCACCTACGAGCATATGAAAATCATATTGCCTACAATATGATTGCCATACACTCTGGGGGGGGGAAAGCCCCCAAATCTTCTGTCTTCCTGAGAACCACAGTTAGAGCTCTGCTTGCGGGATAGAATATGGGTAAACAGGCACACTAAGGTTTTCTTTGTTTGTTTTTGGTTTTTTTAAATCTTAATAGAAAATACACACAAGGTAGCTAAAACCCAATCTTTAGAGTTTTATATTTCAATGTTAACAATTTGTATTGTATCCAGAAATTAATATTATCTGAGTCCTGAAAGAGACACTGTGTGGCAGTCACATTATGTACTCCATGAAATTTCTGAAAGGTCTGAATGTGTAGCTCCCAAGTAGAGTACATTGCAATATTTCAATACAGAGGTGACTACAAAGATGACCAAAGGAGAGGTGGGTAGTAGGGAAGATGTATGGTAAAGACAGTTTATAGTTGAAACATACACTTTCAACTTCTGTGGAGACCATCAGTGTGTTTAAACTGAAATTTAATAAAACCAAAGGAAGCATTTTCACCCACTAGAAAAAAGTGGACACAATGTTTCTTTAGGAAACTGCTGTGAAAGTGGAAAGAGATCTTCAGCCTAATTTCTATGAAATAATCAATTAAGGTTCAGAAGTGAATATAATGATTTAGAAGATAAATAACCTGAATTTGGTTAATATCTATGCTATAGATATAGATGACACAATCTTCTTTGAGGTCACCTACTCTGTTTAGGTGTAAGGATCCAACATCTTTGAAGGTGAATGCTCTGTGGTTCTTGATCAGCTTGTTGTTAAATCTGAATTCCAAGACAACAGGAGGTATAAGAACAGTTCAGCAATTGTTGGTCAGCTCCTGAACTAAACAGAGCTTTGAGATTTTTGTAATGTTAAACTTTTACTTTCTACATTGCACCTCTTACCTCCACATATGAAGATAGTGAATATTGATCTTTAATATTTAAATAGAAAAAGTGTTATTGAATAAGATCGCGATGAAAGACCTCTATGATAATTATACTGTCTACTTAATTTGGGGTTTTAGTGTTCATTCTCCATTGTGAGGGTTGTTTTGAATTAACAACTTCATCTTCAAAAAATAACTATTCCAAATGTAGAAAATGAGCTACACACTTATTTTAAAATGTATTATAATCGTTTCATCACACCACCTACCCTCTCAGAGACCAGTAAGGACTAGGTAAAAAAAAATCACTGCTGGAAAAACCCACTACATCAATAATTGAACTTGATTAGGTGGTGGTTGGGTCTGGGAGTTGAGTTGTGGGCCCTGTAAGAGTGGTAAGTGTGCTGTGGGCAGCCAAAAATGTAATATATTACATTTTAAATAGTTTTATGAATGCATACATACATATTCCATATTAAAATAGTCTTATCAGCCATATCTAGTTTTGAAGGTCATATGGATACACACAGGATTATTTAAAGATTAAGATTTCAGAGTTAAGCATTCAGCAGTTAGGAAATGCCATAATTAAGGTTGTCTGGGTCATGCAATTGTGTAATTAATGACTGTATCATAATGCACAAGAGGACAGACTTTTTTAAGGCTGTACAATTATGAAAGCTGGAGGAGAGCAACCCTGTCACTAAGTATGGGGCTAGGCCACAGGAAGGTCCTGTGTCGTCATGTTCTTAAAATCCTGGATTGCCTTAATTTGTGCCTGTTAATATGTAAGAATACGTGTAGTGGTGATGGAACAGAAGTCTTGCATATGGAAAAGAATTGTGTAGTGAAATATGAGCACCCCATTTTTGAATGCTTTCTTTGCAGTCTTAATGTCTAGATCCTTTTTTTTTTTTTAAGTGAGGAACAGATGAGAGGTGTCTCTGCTTCCCCTCCCACAAGCCAACTAATCTCCCATGAAGGCATGCCCTGTACTTTGGGAAATGCTGGGTTGGAGCACAAGTCAAAAGATTCTATTTCTGGATCTGCACCAAATCTCTAAACATTTGTGCCTGAAATTACTCATTTGTAAAATTGAACTAAAATCTATTCTCATTTTGGGTATGTCACAATATCATTTGTAAAATTAGTAAGATTTTCAGAAGTGTACAAAAGGCCAGATTTTAAAGGTATTCTGTGCCTTGTGAGATTTTTTTTTTCAAAAGCATTTATGGTGCCTAACTCCCATTAATGTATGGAAGTAAGGCACCCAGCTTAAATGACTTTGGACTCTAAGCCATTTCCAAAAATGAACTTGAGTCTGAGTCTCACTGGGGATTTAGATGCCAAATTGCTTAAGTCACTCTTGAAATAGAACCTAAACACTTCTGAAAATGTTACCTTAGTTTTGTTTTTAGTTAAAAACTTTTTAATTATGTGACTTAAGGTGGATCCTATGATTGGACCTATAAGGCCTGTATTTTAATCTGTCTTCAAATACTTGCATCTCTCTCTCTTTTGTTGTTGTTGTTTGTTTGTTGTTTGTTTGCTGTTATGTTCCACCACAGGCTTCTTCTACATTTTAACATTTTGATTAAAATTCCTGATTAATGCTAATGCTGCTTGGAACATACAATGTATCAAAATATTACAGATATCTCCCTGATTTTGAGTTTACTTGAGTAATCCATTGCATGCTTGAGCCCTTCAACTAATACAAGAGGTATATGTGTAAGCCTCAACTTGTAGTCCCATTGAAGTTATGGTGAAGTTTGCAGTGAGTAAAGTTAAACATGGCACAAGTCTTTGCAGTATTGTAGTCTAGGAGAACACTGAAAATTTGTTACAATTGTAGAAAACTGCATACTCTACTCCTGAGGGAATTCTGTGCCATGCATGCGCACAGTATTCATGTCCCCCACAGATTTCTTTGCTTTCCCACAGAAAAATGGGGAAGCAAAGAAATCTGTGGGGGGACACATGCACCTTTCCCAGCAGCCTGAGTGCATCTGTTTGAGCACCTGGAGCAGCCAGCGGAGATGTAAATCAGCGTGGAGGAGACGTCAAGACGTCCCTCTTGCTATCATGGCATGCTGGGTGTGGAGGGGTAGGGCTTCAGGTTTGGAGGTAAGCATGATGCAGGCTGTGTCTGCTCATACCAGAAAATGTAGCAGCCTGCTTGCATAGTTGTTAATGTTTCTATTGTTAGTGAATTGTTCCCATTCTTAGTCAGTTCCTCCAGGAGCATAAAACACATGTACAAATTGTAAGGCTCCTTTACATTGCCAGAGTGGTGTAAAGGAGCCTTATTGTAAATTGAGTTTAAGGGAGTCCTCCGCTAGGAAGATCTCTGTGCTTTCTCACTTTGGTCCTGTGCCACAGTAGGACAATGGTGTTAGATTACAGTTCAGTATCTATTTTACTTACCCATTTAAAAAAAATAAACATTTATCAAGCAGTCAATAAAATGTCAGGACAAGCACTTCTGAACCAAGCACTTCTCAAAGTAGCCAGCCAGGTCCAGATGAAGTTACAAAAAGGGATATGCGTTCTTGTCATGCATCAGAAAGGGCTATATCAGCTTCTCGTGCTCAAGAATTCCCTACAAAACTGCATGCGGATGGGGACAAATTATTTTGCACATCCTGCAATGTTGTTCTCCACTTGATTCTGGCATTTGAGAGCAGGAAGCCTTGTACTATTAAAGCATTTGACCTTCAGGAAGAACTGCAAATATATTTAGTTCTTATCTAGCGCTCCTTTCAGAATGTACCTCCGAGTTCTTCAAATTCAGGGAGGCAGAAAACTTATCTCCTGTTGAAAGACTTGCCTGTCTAGATCTTTTTTTTAAAGAGGCATTCCATGAAGCTTCTGAAAAGCTTGACAAATATTTATTTGGACAACCAGGTCTGAATTTTCTGAAGGGTTGTAAGTTATTTGATCCTCATCGTGTTTATATCCTGCCAGAACACTGAGTATTTTCAAGCAATACCTGGTTGGTTTTTCTTTTTCCTGAGGTACCTGAACAAGAGCTAAAACTGTACAGAAAATAGATTGTCCCTGAAGCTATTCAAAGTCTACCTATTTTTGTAGACCTCGAAGTGTTTTGGCTTTCAGTGAAAGAGAGAATTCTAAATATCACCAAACTGGCCTTGAATTGTGTAAATACTGTCTCAAACTTTGCAGATGCAGAGAGAAGTTTTTCACTGTACAACTTGATCCTTTCTGCCAGAAGGAAATTACTAAGTGAGAAAAACTTTAAAGCTTTGTTTTCTGTAAATAATTTAAATGAAAATACTGGATTGTACTGAAATGGAGGATAATGATTAGCAACGACGTATGACTTTCATGTGCAAAAGTCTGAGCAATTTAAAAGGACGTTGTACTTTTATTTTAGTTTTTCTGTTTTGTAATGTAATTTAAATGAAAATACAGGATTATCATTGGAATGCAGGCTATTGGTTACCAAGTATTTGTAACTTAACTTTCATGTGTTTAGGAAATGCTGAATAGTTATTGTGGCTTTTTTCCTGTATTCTAGATTAAATAAATTACCAAAATAATTGAATCTGGTGTGATTATATTGCATTATTTTGACAAAGTATGCAGAATTTTTAATATTTTGGTGCAGAATTCAACCAGGAGTAGTAATCTCAAGTGCTACAAGTTCTAAGCAAATGTATGAAGCATAAAGCTGCATCTAGGACTTTGGTTAGTGGGTTTTTTTTAAAAACCGACCATGAAAGATATCACTAAGGTAAAATTACTCTGAGAGTCAACAGAATCTCTGTGAAGTTTAGGTAAACTGAGTGTTACCAAAAAGTTGAATTTGATTAAACTACGCAAAACAAACAATTGTAATGTTAGTGCAAAGGCATGGATCTTGCCTCACTAAATTACGTTGTGTAAACATAAACAATCCAAAATGGATTAATTGGTAATTAGGTCCCAATACATCTACAAAAGTCACTTTACTCAAGTAATATATCTAGGCTCTTCAGAATTCAACTATTTTTCATTTTGATTGGATAGTATCTATTTTTAAGCTTTTTTTTTTTCTATTTTTATTTTAATTTTAACAGTTGTGGCATGTTATGGGGAGGGGATCAGACAATTTAATGTCAAACATTGATTCAAGAGTTAAAGCTTTATAACTGTTGAAACAAACTGTCAACATCACATGTCAAAATACACAAGGTGAATATCCCGAAACTCTTGTTTTCAAGCAGCATTTTTCTTTGCTTGTCTATACATTTTGATTATTGATGGAAAAATGTTTTTGTTGGTTTGTATGTATACAGCGAAGTAGACATTTGCTGATGTTTTACTAACTAAAAATCTAATACTTTCAAGCCCGAGTATATCTAGGGCATGTGTTATAAATTCTGACTTGTTACTTTTTTCTTAAATTACCTAAGCTGTCTACTGATTTCATTCATGCTCTCCTATTTCTGTGCTGTTGTACTCCTCGTTTGTCTTCACAATAGATGGTTTCATTGAATCTTTCTAGGAACTTGTATGCACTTGGGTGTAAACTGAAGACACCAAGAATTAGACAAACAACTGACAAAAGATCATACTTCTCTGAAGAAAATTCTGACTAATTTATCCTTTATTAAATTGCTGTATAGTTACTAAGGAAATCTAATCAGTTGTTGCTGCCTCACACTTCTTCAATACTGAACTTTGAGAAGGTAAACATTGAGGGTAGTAACATGTTGCATGACTATCTTCAGCTAGTTGTGAGAAAACCCTCTTCTTTGCAAACATATTTTTTCACTTCTGTAGTACCTCTAATTAGATCAGGAGTGTCCAAACTTACTGGCCCTCTGAGCCACATATGGCAATCTTCAGAACTTTGAGAACTGGGGCACACCTGCTGGGGCTTCAGCCCCACTCCTGCTGAAGCCCTGAGCCCTGGCAGGTGTGCCTCGCAGGGCAGAATCCCTGAGACCCCTCCCTCCACGCTGGGCAGAAGCCCCTGTTGCACTACCCCACTCCAAGGTGGAGGTCCTGAGTTCCCCTTCCCCCGCAGTCTGGTAGGTGGAGAATGGAGGGTCTGGGGGGGGCCTCCACAAGCTGCACTTTAATGGTAAAAGAGCCACAGTTTGGCCACCCCTGAATTAGATCACTAAATGCTATGGAAACATTAATTTCAGCCTGATTTCAGTCCTGAAATCTTTGTGTGCACGTTGCTGTAGAGATTTGCATACACATGGCCTAACAGCTCACAGTTATGCTTATAAAATAGGTGTGTAGTTCTGAAGTGAAAAACAGTGTATAGAGATTTGAGGCCATGTAAGTGAAGGGAACATTATTCTCATTTCTAAATGGGTGAGTAGGATTAAAGGTTGTGACTAGCTCAAGGACATTGGTAAGCAACAGTCATTAGTATATTGAGAAAGAACGCAGGAAATGTGACTCCCAGTGCTATGCTCTTTTCTAGGGGTTCTCAAACTTCACTGCACCGCAACTCTCTTCTGACAACAATATTACTACACGACCCCAGGCAGAGGGCCTGTAACCTGGGGCTTCAGCCCACCATTGAGGGGCTCAGGCTTCAGCCCCAGCAAGTCTAAGCCAGCCCTGGTGACCCCATTAAAATGGGTTTGTGACCCACTTTGGGGTCCCGACCCACAGTTTGAGAACTGCTGTTCTAATCACTAGAATATACTTGTCCGGAAGGTGTATACATACAGAATGCGTAAGCTACATATTGGTCTCATGTGAGCTGTTCTATCGTAATGAAGTATTTTAGTAATGGCCATAAAGAAAGTTAAAATGTTATAACAAACTGTCTTCTACAGGTAGTAAAAATGAATACACTTCATTTAACAAATTTTCCCCAACTACATAACTATTTACAAATTATTGATTTATTTATAATTGCTACAATCTTTCTTCCACTAAGCTTTCTCTCTCTCATTCTGAGAATATTTCTCCGGTTTGGCAGTATCTCCTTTTTACATTTTACTTATTTCTTCTCTTTCCCTTGTGTAATAAGCATAAAAATAAGTCTTTAACTTGAAAGATGTCGTTCAGAAGAAATGTTACGGGGCTTTTGCACATGATGCTATTAGGAGCCATTTTCCTAATCTCCTTCTGATCTATCCCAAAGTTCTCACATGCTAGGGCAACATGTGTTTCTTTGTTTAAGCTGTTTTCAACAAGAGTGCAGAGTCAAAGCTGAGATGATTTCTTTATTCATTATTTACCGTGCTCTTGGGGGGAAATATCCTTATTCAGCACTTGAGTGCACCTTAGGTGGCCATGGCTGAAAGTTGTTCATACATATTTATTTTATTATTTATTTATTTTGTTTGTTTTATTGAAAGCATGAGAGAAGTCCACTTTAGAGCTAGATTAGTGGGGTCAGCACAAACAATGATTGTTTAAAAACAATTAAAAATTGTTTGTTTTTTAATGGCGCTTGGATAGTTGAATACTTGATGCAGGTGCGTCACTGTTGTCGCTGTCTAAACTGATGCTCCCATCTGCTAACATGAAATTAATTTTTATTATAGGTGGGGCCAGTAGCACCACTTATCATTAAGGTTGCTTGATACTTCCCGTTATAAGGCACTGTCTTCAGTTGCTTATAACTGTCAGACTGTAGCCATTTGGGATGAAATGTTACATCAGGGTGGCCAACCTGTGCCTTAAAAGGAGCCAGAATTTACCAATGTACATTTCCAAAGAGCCACAGTAATCAGCACCCCCCCTCCCCCGCTTCCAGAGTCTCCCAGCCCTGCCGATCAGCACCTCCCGCTCCCACCCCGCACCTCCTGATCAGATGTTTTGTGGCATGCAGGAGGCGAGGGGCAGGGGGAAACGGAGTGAGGGTATGGCAGGCTCAGGGGCAGGGCCGGGAAGGGGCAGGGCCTGTGGCAGAACCAGTAGTTGAGCAGGCAACCCCGACATTGGAAAGTTGGTGCCTGTAGCTCCAGCCCCAGAGTTGGTGCCTAAACGAGGAGCCGCATATTAACTTCTGAAGAGCCACATGTGGCTCCAGAGCCACAGGTTGGCCACCCCTGTGTTATATGCTGGGTGTCTGCCTTTAGGCTGAATCTTTTGGGGGAATTTCAGCCAAAATGGTTCTGAGAATGAGGCTAGGAAAAAAAATTATATAAAATTCTGGCAAACGTTCCTTTGAACAGTTCTAGTGCCCCATGCTTTGAAGCAGGGACTCGAAATTTGATAGAAGGGTGGCCTCTCTCAGGGATATGCCTTTCCCATCTCCATGAAAATTCGCCCAAATATTTGGCCAAGTTGTAAGCCTTTGAAAATTCTCAGTTTGCATATGATCAGTAGAGACTTGGTAGAATTTATCAGGTAATCTCCAAAGATTCCATCCTCGCAGAGTGTGCTCAAGCTTCACAGCTATTAGTGTTAACCAGAGTTTGTGTGCCATGCCTGCAGAGTGAAACTGCATGAACCTTCTTCCTCAGGGGTGAAGGTTCCTGTAATGGCTTCCCTGGTTTGAGACTGGGCACTGGAATTGACAGCAGGAAGTGTCTGTCTCCTGTACTGAAAATGACCCCTCCCACCTGCTGGTGCCCAGGTAGCATTGAGGAGGAAGCAGTCCATCAGATTCAGAGGAGAGGGAAAGGAGTAGATTAGGACAAGGAGTCTGGTGGGACTGGAGGATGGTGGGGGAAGATCCTGGGGTATGGGAGAGCTTGGGACTGGGTTGGGAAGCCTGGGGCATGGAGAGTGGGATTGGTAGGCAAGGAGAATGGGATTGGGATAAGGAGCCAGGGGTGGAGAAGAGACAAAACACAAGGACAGATGGAGGGAATAGGTGGAACTAGTCAAGTTTGGGGAGTGGGCAGGAACGAGCTGAAGAGCCTAGAATGGAACCCAAGATTCTGCAGTCTCACTGTTCCTCTGCTGGGTCACATAGAAGATGACAATCTACCATTACTATCAGTTAGTCTGTTAGCTCAAGTGACAGGCCTGTAGTGGATCTAAATGTTAGTATGATGCCCCCAATGGGATTTCTGTTTTACCGTTTTGCTTCTTTTAAAAACCTAGGAAATTGCACATTGAACAACGATGTTAAGAACATTAAGTTTGCAGAGTCAAGCACACACAAGTTTAGAAAATTCCAGAATTAAGGTTGCCTGTGCATTCTTAATTCAGACCTGATGTGTATATGCATTATGCTGCAGTCTTTTAATTACATGATCACTTGGTATTTTTTCCACAGGACCCCTGCTTTTAGTGCACAGAATGGGGCAACACATTGAACAGTGAGGAGAGAACAAAATATTGAATAGGTACTCATTAAGTGAGCACAGTTCATTCTGTTTGTAATGTTTGTTCAGGTGTGTATACATGCAATACAAGGTGTACCTATCCTTGTTGTAGGTGCTTCATGACACATTAAAAAAACAAATAAACTACAGTACACGCTCACTATAATAAACCTGTTGGGATTTAAGCCTTTTGTCTGTTATAGCCAGGGGTTTGTTACAGCGAAAGGACAATCAAAATGAGAACGATTAACTGCTGGAGTAAGTTAATGAAATCGCTTTGGATAAAGGTGTTAGCTAAATTAATTAATAAAATAACTACTTGTGACATGCATCCTG
The DNA here is from genome assembly GCA_037349315.1 of Chelydra serpentina. Classification (NCBI taxonomy): domain Eukaryota; kingdom Metazoa; phylum Chordata; order Testudines; family Chelydridae; genus Chelydra; species Chelydra serpentina. The sequence continues at coordinate 130,721,268 of JBAIAC010000004.1, forward strand.
TACTGTGTTAATTTATTGAAAAATACAATATAAAAAAACACAAATCCTAAATTGAAATGGAACATTCAAAACCAGTCGAACATGAAAAATGTTAAAGCGCATCACCACATTTTCAGTTTTGGTTCAGTTAAAAAAATAAAAATTCTAAACATTAAGTCTCAATTCTAAAAGAAAAAAATATGTAATCAATTTTGCTTTGCGATGCTGGTTGCATGGAAGCTTTATGAGCCAACATCAGCATTTGACAGAGTTGTAAGATGTTTATTGCCTCAACTTCCTGTATTTCCATCCATGCAATAGCAGTCTAACCCCTGTACCACCTCAGATGAAATGGGGCAGGGGGTGCTGATTCGTCTACCTCCTTAATTTCATTTTCCTGGGCATTTGACATCCCCAACTCTGCCAATGATGTCATCATCTGTCTCAAGCATGGTGATCACTGCACACTTATCATCCACGTGAAGCCAGTCATTCACTGCAGCTTCAGGATCTACTCCAATGGTTCTCAACCAGGTGTAAACATACCCATGGGGGTCCACAGAGGTCTTCCAGAGGGACATCAACTCATCTAGATATTTGCCTAGTTTTACAACAGGCTACATAAAAAGCACTAGCTAAGTCAGTACAAGCTAAAATTTCATACAGTGACTTGTTTATAGTGCTGTATATACTATACACTGAAATGTAAGTGCAATATTTATATTTCAATTGATTTCTTACGATAAAGTAAGCAGTTTTTCAGTAATAATTTGCTGTGACAATTTTGTACTTTTATGTCTGATTTTGTAAGCAAGAAGTTTTTAAGTGAGGTGGAAACTTGGGGTACGCAAGACAAAAAGCAGGCTGTTTTTTAAGCATTTTGAATTATGAGCTGAAGTAAAAGCTTTTCATCTGCATTTGAGAATAGTCTCAGTTTCTTGATTTGAATAGTGTTTTACTGTGTGTGGGGGAATTCATTGTTCTTTTTATAAAGCTGTCTAAAGGCAAATATTTTCTCTAGCTAAAGAAACAAATAATGGTGTGTAGTGATGAAAATGCTAATCTATCTTGTTGATAGATGTTTTAATGGGCATGCTCTTTTAATGCTCCAAGCCTCCTTTGGAGATGGCAAGGAGACCATGTATAAAACGGGTTAAGATTTTCTTTTCAGTGTCTACACTACCACTTATATTGATATAACGTAGGTTGGTGTAACTTCTGTCGCTCAGGGGCGTGGCTTATTCATACCCCTAAATGCCAGTGTGAACAGTACTATGTCAGATGAAGAGCTTCTCCCACTGATATAGCTACTGCCGCTCGTTGGGGTTGGATTAATTAAGTCAACGGGAGAGCTTTATCCTATTGTCTTAGAGTGGCTACACTAGAGAGCTTATAGCAGTGCAGCTGCATCTGTGCCACTGTAAACTCTAGTGTAGCCATAGCCTCAGTGTTAGGCTGAATGAGAGTGGCTTCTGTTCTTTATCAACAATAATTATTTTATGCAGCTTGGTATAAACCTTTCAGGTGGTGCAATTAGAGTAAAATAGCAGTTTTTAGATTTTTTTTTTCAATAGACATAATGTACTGTATATGCTAAATGAACAATTATATAAACTACACATACTGGACGATTAGAACTACTGAGAGCTGTTAGTAGTTTTCTTTTAAAAAGTCAGTTTCATGAACTCGGAATTGTTTGATCCTATAATTTCTTCTATTTAAGTACTTTTTAAATAATTCATTGGCCCAACCTTACTCTTTTTCAGTGTAGAGATTGGTGAAAGTGTGAGAGGGGAAGATGTGTATATCATCCAGAGTGGCTGTGGAGAAATCAATGATAACTTGATGGAACTTCTCATAATGATCAATGCTTGCAAGATTGCATCATCGTCCAGAGTGACTGCAGTAATTCCATGTTTTCCATATGCCAGGCAAGATAAGAAAGACAAGGTAGGTGAGGTGTGTTGAATTACAAAGCCAATATCAAACTACACTCTAATTTCTTTCTCATTTGTCCCAATCAAAATTTTTGAAGATAATCAATACACTTTTTTGTAAATTCTTCTAGGAGACTGACCAGACTTGTTTATATTGCCAATATTTGCTTTTCTCAAAAATTACTATATAATCCTTAAAGGACTGTTGATAACCAAAATGAATAAGACAATCCATTAAATTATTCTTATTTATATTTTGATAAACAGTTTCAGCTAGCATTCTGTTCATGGGTGCAGGTTTTGTGTGCGTTTTCAGTCTTTGTATTTTGGAAAACTACAAGAAGTTAACTTCAGTTTTGAGGGCTATATTGTTTTGGAGAGTGTCTGTCTGTAATTCAACATTTCTGTACATTTAAAAAAAGAAGAGTACACCCTTTCTAAACTAATTCAGTTACAGTTAATAAATAAACACATGCTATATTTCATTAAACATGAAATAGAGGGCATAGAGATGTAGGAAAAGAGAGGAAGTTAATAGAAGTGAAGAACAACCACTAGAGTGGGAAAACTGAAGTGCTCTAACCATTCTGTAGACAGGTGGTGGAGGTGGGAATGGGAGCCTTTGATAGATAGCTACCCCTTTTTCTGTATAATCTAATAGTAAAACATTCCATTAACATTTCCTTGAAGGGGAAGGAACAGTCATTGGTCATGCTATATTCATGAAACTATTTGTCTGGAAAACGCTTCAGTCATGCTGCTAGATATTTAGTTATTTATTTTGTGTAGGACATGGTATTAATCCTATAAAATAATTTGTTAATAGAAAACTTACTTGGATGTTCTGGATCTACACTCCCTAATATCTAACTTTAAATCTTCCTTGTTGCAAATTAAGCCCATTACTACTTGTCCTACTTTCACTGAGCACGGAGAATAATTGATCACCGACCTCTGTATAAAAGCTCTCAACTTGTTTGAAGACTGTGATCCAGTCCCCCCTCAGTCTTTTTTTCTCAAGACTAAAAATGCCCAGTTTTTAACCTTTCCTCATCGGTCAAGATTTCTAAACCTGTTGTTGTTTTGCTCTCCTGTGGAGTCTCTCTCCAGTTTGTCCACATCTTTACTAAATGTAGCACTCAGAACTGTGCACAGTATTCCAGCGGAGACCTCACCAATGCCAAATAGAAAAGGACATTTTTATCTCCTGGGTCATACATATAGCACATCTTCTTCCACCAGGAAGTAGGTTTGATACCAGTACTGAGAACCTGAAGGAATCTCTCAAGGGTCTTGTCCCTTGCACTCCACCTCCCCTCTGGCAACTACTTCTTCTCCCCTCCCACCCCCAGATGCCTAGACTCTTCTTACGTTGGAGAGAAGTTGTGTACATAGTCTAAGAATCAAATCCCACAGGGTATGAAATCATTGGTGTTGCGGGTGTTTTACCAGTTCTCAGAATTTAGTACAATGTCACTAAAAAACCAAACCTGTGACAGTGGTACTAGTACTAGTATATAAAAGAGAAAATAATCCGGGCTGGGTTAAATTTTTGAAATTTTAATCAACTTTGTAATTAAAACAGTGGGGAATACTTGCCGTTTTGTCACCTTTTCCTCTACTTGCTATAGAGATAGACAAAGTTTTGAGGGTGGGAAGTTGTGGCTACCTTCTCTTCCCCCCCCCCCCCCCCCGGCGCTGAATTTTCCCTTTTTAATATCACCCCTAAGTAGGATATAATTCTTCTATATAGGTATGTAAAATAAATAAATAACTGTATGTTTTGTGATCATGTAACTAAAGAGTGTATTTAGATTTAAGACTTTGTGTACCATCTTGAGTGCTTCCTAATGCCAGTGCAGTGTTTCTGAAATTTTTAAATGCCATGCTTAACATTTTAAAAAAATGGTTTCTAAATAATTTTGCCAATAGTAATGCACGTGTAAACTTTTTAAATTTGAAATATTTTGACTATGTAAGGAGGAAATTGGGAAGTTAGGTAATGGCAAATGTATTAAATATTGCAGCTGCTTAAAATAAAATTAGCATTGCTAGTGGTAATATTGGAAGGAAAGCCAGCAGTGACTTAAGATGCATTGAAACTTAAAATAAGCAGTGAACAAGAAGTAGATCTTCAGGTTAAAACAATGAATGTGTTCTGTCTTACCTTGCTGATTTAGAGTTCTTTCCCCCACCCCCTTCCCTTTCCTTGATTTACCAGGAAATAAGTAGAATGAGCAAACTAATTTAAACAACCTTCAGAAGTAATATGATCTATCTGGGTCTCATGGCATTAATAGCAAGACTTGCCACTAAATGTCTAACTCAGATACATTTCTTGGCTGTGAGGAATCCTTCAAATAGAAAAAGCCCCACATTTTCATTGTTTCTGTACCCATTTTGTCATTTGTCCCATTTCTTGATTCCATTTATCTACTTTTTCCATAGCATCAGTATGTTGATATTTTTGTTTTGTTCTATCTGAGATTAAGAAACAGTATCCAGTTGGGATATTACAGAAGATATAAAGTGAAATCTCAAAATGCGTATCTAATAGTATAGTCAAATTAAATGAGACATATCTTTTTATACAATTTTGTAAAATAAATGGCTTGTTCCTCAGAGTCGTGCTCCAATCTCTGCAAAACTTGTTGCCAATATGCTGTCTGTTGCTGGGGCTGATCACATCATCACCATGGATTTGCATGCTTCTCAGATACAGGTAATTACAAGCTCTTGTTCCTATTGGGATCCAGGAAAGCCCGCCCACTACTTAAGGACCTCCCCCCCCCTCCCCCCCAGCCTAAGGGGAGTATCCACAGGACTGGGATACCAAGCAATTATGGGGGACAACTAAAGATAAAATGGGGACAGGAGTGAGGTCAAAGGGCTAAATGAAGGGAACCTGATTGGCACACCAAGCAGAGAACCCTGGACAGCGCCCACTGCTCCTCAAAGGCATCAAGGGAGCCAGCAGACGCCATCCTGAGGAACTCTGCTCGGATGTGTGAGCAGACAGAGGATCGGATGTAGGCCCCACAGTCACAGGAGACCCTGTCGGCCAACCTCCTCTCCCTGGTTTTGTAGATGGCCAGTTTGGCCAGGGCAAGGAGGAGGTTTACAAGGAGGTCCCGTGACTTTGTGGGGCCACGGATAGAGTGTGTGTAGATGAGAAGGTGAGGGGAAAAGTGCAACCAAAAACGTAACATGATGTCCAAGAGGAGCTGGAATAGGGGCTGCAACCTGGTGCACTCCAGGTAAACATGCGCCAGGGTCTCCCTCATGCCGTAGAAGGGGCAGGTGTCCGGGGTGAACTGCACTAAGTACACACCCATGCTCATGGCTCTGTGAAGGAGCCGCCAACTGATATGCCCGGCGGGCCTCGGGACCAGGGTGGAATATAGGCTGGTCCACCAGGGCTCCTCACCCTCCAGAGGTGGCAGGAGGTCCCGCCACTTCGTATCAGGGCGCGACACGAGGGTGAGGACGTGAAGGACTGCAGCTAGGAGTTTCCCTATTGAGTTAGTGTGATAGGTTAACTTGTTGCCAGACCACATTCCTTTTTCTGCTTTGAGAGAGAGGCTATTCTGATGCTCCAGGGAGAAGGGAAACTGTCCCAAAGATCATTTAAATATATATAGTTTTAACACACAATTTAAGAGACACACACCTTGCTTCTGGATAGAGACCAGGCCTAACCTAAGTAGCTGACTTGTTGATATTAACATCATTAGAATTGGTTAAAACTTCAAAGTGTACTAGAACCCCCAGCACATACTGTACACAGGTAGGCTTCTGTTTAGTTGTACTAAATACTTTAATTTATAGTATTTCATAATATAATGGGGTTTTCTAATTTTGTATACTAATTGATGCGTGTTAGATTCAGTTAACAGTAAAATATGAAGCTTATTTTCTCAATCGTGTTTAATGAAAGTGAAGAGTTGATAGCTTTAGGTAGAACCAGACATGCAGTGTAGTCACTGTTCAATGTCTCTACACACAGCACTATCAAGCTGTTTTATTTCTTACTAGCAAATACTCGCTTTTTCCAGTCTTGAGGTTCTATTTAACCAGAACTACCAGTCACTGTGGATTTTTAAAGTGTGGAGCAAAGTCCTTTTTACTTGTAATCTAACCTGTTTTTCAGAAGTGGGAGACTATTGTATTGCAATCTTGTACAAGAATTTATAAGGAAAAAGAATACTTGTTCATTATTCTGCTGATGCTAACTTGTATTTTCCCAGTCTTGAAATACCAGTGTTCATTTCTAGCAATTATTCTTTTAATATTAAAAGAATAAGAAATTAATTTGTAATAGACATTACTTTTAGCTTAAGTTCCTTTTCAGATAAAGCTTTACATGAGAATGAATTTACTCAGCCATGTGCTTAAGGCTTCTTTCTCTCTTCCCCGCGCCCCGCCCCCCCCCCCCCCCCCACACACAAAATTACCCTCTGATTTTTGCAGTATAAATTCATTAGCAAGAAAGGGAAGGGAAAGCATCGCTAATGAGTGGGATTTTACAAAGTGCTTGTGTTGGCCTAACTATACTTACATTGAAGTAAGTGGGAATTTTACTATTGACTTCAGTGAGAGCAGAATTAGGCCAGTGTAGAACACTGTTTTGAAAAGCCTACCCTACATGTTTAAGTTGACCAAGTGATTGTTTTTTTTTTTGTTTTTTTTTTAATTTTATTCTAAACAGAGTAGTAGAAAGCTAATATGTTTTCTGTTTGTACTCAGGGTTTCTTTGATATTCCAGTGGATAACCTGTATGCAGAACCTGCAGTGTTGCAATGGATTAAAGAGAATATTTTGGAATGGAGAAACTGTATCATAGTCTCACCTGATGCAGGTGGAGCAAAAAGGTAGTGTGCTAACTACATATTATCCATCGAATTCAACTATTACTATACAGTCTTTTCACAGAAAGGAATGGTTCGCTCATACTTTTTGGTTGATTTGTTTTATTGGTGAAAATAGTATGAGGCAGTGGCTGTAAATGCTGATGGCTCCAGTTCCATTGTAATGAAACAATAGTCCTTCCAATGTAATTCATGCTTGGTTATATGTAGGAATTTTCTGTATTCTAAAGAAAATATTTTCTCTCTCTCCCTGAATATGGCCTCATTAGCTGAGTCCCTGTACAGGAGGAAAGAGGCTTTTCCTGCTGCATGCTCCTTTAGTGCAGTTACTGCTCTTCCTGCTTTTCTCTGGAGCTACATACATTTCCCTTCTCTAGTCAATCATGTGGCCTACTCTCACTGTACCTGCTGGAGTTTAGGTAAGCGTACTTGAGTCATGTTTCTTTTATTAATAATAATAATTACTTTTAAAAATTGTTGCATTCCTGGCTGAATCTATTGACTCAAGTTTAGTGATGTATAGTCAGAAAAATAATCTGGTGGAAATATTAAACAAGCTTGGGGAAGGAAATGTGGAGAAGTTAGGTTAATGGCATATTACTTCAATCATGGCATCCATTATTACTCATTCAGCAGATCATCTCTTTTTTGTTCTGGTCAAGTACGAATTGATGTCAGAATTCTGAATCATGCATCTCAAGCAGAGATCATCCTGCTGATAAGAAATCCCTGCCTATCAACTGGAAACTTGGAGATTGTGGCAGGGAGGGGGAAAACAGTTAGGTCTAATGCCTCTCTTTGCCAGTGAAGGACTGCCATAAAGTGGATTTGACCAAAGCCTCATGTTTGTCACAAGTTTTAGATGATTAACAGCCAAAAAAGAGAAGGGAAGGGGCTCGCTTGGCTACTTAATGTACATAATCTATTTTGAAGAATGAAGTTACAGATTTGGAGAGACTGTAAGAAGCATTCCAAAGATAATCTAGTAAATTAGGCAGACTTCCTTTTTCAGTCCAATATGATGTATTTGTTCCTTCTCTCTTCCTCCTCCCCCTCCACCCCCCGCCTGAAATAATTCAGTGTTGTGGTAGAATTCACTGAGTGGCAGAGAGTAGCTTTCCGGCAAACTTCTTTATATATTTTATCAAATTAATTGCTTACAAGGGCCTTTTTACAAGAAACATTTGCTTGTATTTAGCATGACTGTATTTCGCATATCTTTGTTGTAAAGCAGGGGCCTGCGGGCCTCATGGAAGGGGTGGAGTGAAGGCAGGGCTGGGGGCAGCGAGGGGGGGTGTTAGTGATGCGGCCCTCAGGTCAATGCACTAGTCCTCATGTGGCACTCGTGGTCGTTTGAGATCCCTATCGTAGAATAATCAGGCACTGCCTCTTGAAGTGGGGGGAAATATATTTTAAGATGAAAAGTCAGAGACATTTATGTATGTTACCCAGCTAATTACTATATTCCGTGTGAGAGAGGACTACCTATACAAGCTCCACAGTTAACTCTGGATTTCTAAAAATAATTAGCAGTAACGCAAGTTACTGTAAGAGCAGCATGTTGAGTGGTGGGGTTTTTTTTTGTTTTTTTGTTTGTTTTTTGTTAATGAATGATCTTGACCTGGATCTGGAAATATTGACTGGATAGAAGGACTTGCATACAGTAGAACCCCATTTATCAGACCCTCCCTTAACTGGCCCTCCTCATTTACCGACCAACCAGGACTCCAAGGCCAGACTCGGGTGATCTCTCCTGTGGCCGCTAGATGGTGCTGCAGTGTCTCATTTTCACGTTCTCCAGTTTATCCGGACTTCTGATTATCTGAGCTGGCCCCAGTCCCAATTAGTCTGGATAAATGGAGTTCTGCTGTATATATTGGAGACAAGCTGGGTGAGGTAATATCGGCTGTTGGTGAGATCTGAAAAAAAGCTCTATGTAAGCTTGAAAGTTTGAGTCTCTCACCAACAGAAGTTGGTTCAATATTACCTCACCCAGCTTGTCTCTCTAATATCCAGGGAAGGACCAACTCTTCTACAACACTGCTTACATGTATATGATTGCCAAGGTTTGGAATATCTAGATTCTGTCACTTCCTCTTACAACCCTATCCATTGTCTGGTTAGCCCCTATTAAAGGTATTTTATGATTGAAGTTAGGCATAAAACTACTGTTGATTATTTGTGCTCCTGCATTGTCAGGACCTGTTAAAGTATGTGCTCTAGTGTACGAAAATGTAAAAATACTTTGACTTATCCCATTATAGTCAAAAAGAGGTCATTTTGAGATTATATTTGAAAGATGACACCCTCTGGAAACTAAATTCTAATCTGGTTCAGCTGTTTTGGGTGGTATATAAGAATGGTCTCTATTTCAGAAAGATTGAGATTGCCTTCTATATGCAGGCTGTCTTTATTAATACATAAGAGAGACCCATTTATTTTTTAAGATTAATTGAATATTGGTGTGGGGAATACTTGAAACAGTAACTTTTAAAGGAAAGTAGTTGGTTTTTTTGTTTGTTGGTTTTTTTACAATGTTAATATGAAAAGGGTATTGGAATCTGGTTTTTAAAAAACCAATCTTGTAAAAAATTTGTTACGCAGTGGCTAGAATTTAATATTTTTGTAGAGATCAGTATGTCCACAAGAGGTCACTCTTAACATCCTATGAAATCTCTAGTAAATAAAAGTAGCGTGGAGATGAATGTTGTCAATTACTAACCAAGTGCTGAACATCAGAAAAGAGACACGGAAAATGAAATTAGTCGGGTCTTCCTCATTTACTCCAATTTACAAGTGGCTATAAGGTTGTTAATTTAAAAAACCCAACTATGGTACTATCCATTTCAGTTGAAATGCGATTTTTAAATGTGAACTTTTATATATTAAAGCTTTTCTAATGTTATCCGTACTATGCCATTTTTTATAAATAGCCTCAATTCTGAATGTATTTATCTCTAACTCATTCATTTAGTTGTGCTTTCTTTCTGAGGCCACCCTAACATGCTATAAAAGATCCACAGCCCACCTGTGCCACAACTGTTTTTCTGCATATCCAGTAGATTAAAAGCCAGGGCCAGCATTAGGGCATAGCAAGCAGGGCAGTTGCCCGGGGTACCACATCACAGGGGGCTCACATGAAGCTAAGTTGCTCAGGCTTCAGCCCCAGCAAGTCTACTAGCCTTGTTCTCTGGTTTATTTTGGCAGACCCCCTGAAACCTGCTCACAGCCCCACAGGGTGCCCCCAGACCTGTCGTTGAGAACCACTGTACTAAAAGTTTATGAATAGTTGGCATGTATTGTGTATGCATAGCACTTGCCAACAAGATACTAACAAACCTAAACTTTTACTTGCCTGCATTTGTCTGATGTGCAATATTTGTTTCAAACTTAAATATTTTAGCGACAGTCTTGTAGCACCTTATAGACTAACTTATGTTACGTATAGACTTACATTGGTCTATAAGATGCTACAAGACTTTGTCGCTCTTGCAGATCCAGACTGACACAGCTACCCCTCTGATACTTAAATATTTTAGTTTATTTTTAAAATCTCCTTTTTTTGAAGTTAGCAGTCTATATAAATTTAGCATGTAATATTCAGCTGCTGTTTAGCTAATGAGGTAGCTTTTCTAGTTAACTACATGTAGCTTTTCTAGTTTTCTTCCTAATTAAAAGATAACCTGTTCTTTCCATTTTCTTGCAATATGACAAGCCCCGATGTCTCCCTAGACAGTAGTTTTTCTTTTGGGAAGGCCATCTAAAGCTGTTTTTACTATCCCACAATATTTCTTTGTTCTTTCTTGTAGTGCTGAAAGAGATCAGGCAACAGGCCTATCTTTTCTTCATATTAGGGCAGGGGTGGCCAACCTGAGCCTGAGAAGGAACCAGAATTTACCAATGTACATTGCCAAAGAGCCACAGTAATACATCAGTAGCCCCCCTCAGTCCCCCCCAGTGCCTCCCGCCCACCGGCATCCCTGCCGATCAGCACCTTCCCCTCCCTCCCAGCTGTTTCGTGGTGTGCAGGAGGCTCCGGGGGGAGGAGCGAGGGCACGGCAGGCTCAGAGGAGGGGGTGGGAAGGGGTGGAGTGGGGGCAGGGGTTGAGCAGTGAGCACCCCCTGGCACATTGAAAAATTGGCGCCTGTAGCTCCAGCCCCAGAGTTGGTGCCTATACAAGGAGCCACATTAACTTCTGAAGAGCCACACGTGCCACAGGTTGCCCAGAGCCACAAGTGGTCACACCTGTATTAGGGGGACGTCAGGGCTTGATGTATTGCAAAGTCTGCTTGTAGCACTAGGCTTTAAACATCTAGTTGCTTGGATTGTGCTCAAGGCCAGTTCTCCGATTTACAATGCTTTGTAGTAAACCCTTAAACATACATTTCTATAATGCAAATATGAGTAGACCATGTTAAATCATAAACTTAATATATTATAACTGAACTACTGACTTAAATTCTGTTTGGGGTCTCTGAGTGGGGAGGAGGATGGGTAGTGAGAAGTAATAACTGATCTGTATTTTTTCCAGATCAAAATGTGTTTTCTGACATGGACTCTTTACACTGGGGAAGTGATGAATGCTCTTCTCCATTCATATAAAAGCACTAGTGGATTATTAATTCTGCTATGTGCCCCAAATATGGCTAGACATTCCTGTTCTCGTTAAATATATTTGAATAGCGACCTTTTGTAAGGAAGGAATTCAGTGCCTGAAAACTAAAGTCAGTCTCAAAAACCCCATATGTCTGGAAGAACAATATTTGGGGTGTCTTATGGTACTGTGGCTGTAAGCCCCATTGCTTAGCAGAAGAGCAGCGTTGTTGCTACTACTCACATCAATATTTTGTGATTTGAAAATGTTTTGGTGTATTGTAATTTTTTTCTTAAAATATAAAGACAGTTATTTCTATAGCAGGCACATGCAATTTCTTTCCCTCTTGTTTCTGAAAAGTGTATTTTAAAAACCTGTTTGTATCTTTCTTACAATTTAGGGTTACTTCAATCGCAGATAGACTGAATGTTGAATTTGCTCTGATTCACAAAGAAAGAAAAAAAGCTAACGAAGTGGACAGAATGGTCTTGGTGGGTGATGTGAAAGATAGGATAGCTATTCTTGTCGATGACATGGCTGACACATGTGGCACAGTATGTCATGCAGCAGACAAGTAAGTATTGTTCCAAATTGACCCAGTACCCCACTGTACAGTCACCAGTCTGTTGCAAGTTGGTCAAATTGCTTGGTCTCCCCTTGCTTCCATTTCAGCTGCGTCTTGATAGCGTCTAGTTTTTTCTAGGTCTGTAGGGCACACTCCTAGGCTCAGACCTCAGGTCCCAAGGAAAAAGTCAGACATGGAGTGCCATCGCCCTCGAAATCAGTGTCTGAGACCTACTAAGCTCCCTAGTTGCTTATACATGCTCCCTTATGCTGTGGTTTGAGGTTCTAGTTTGACCCCCTTCAAGAACAACGTAGCAGAAAAGCAAGGAACATAGGTTAGCGAAGAAATTTTCTTAACCACAGTGACTTTACATTTAAAGTACATGAGAATTATAGATCTTTGAAAATAGAAGTTCTGGAATACACTCTGCCCTAGTCTGATCTGACCCCTTCTGAGAATCTAAGGTCTGTCAGCATTTCAGATTGGGCAGAGTCCTTTTTCACATTGGTGAGGGTTAAACCCTTCCCCTGCACAGAACACAACCTCACTCTTAAGTAGAGCCTCATGGTGCTATCTACTCCCCCCCCCCCCCCCCCCCCCACGAGGAGTTCTTGCCCCTTCTTGTGGGCCCCTGTATAGAGAAACTATATTGTTCCATGGTGGTAGGCCAGTACATGTGAGAGAGACAGTGGCCCTAGATTGCTTTGTTGTGGCTTTTAATGCTCTTCAATGAGGTGTCAAACACTCTCCCTGAGCAGGGCAGCAGTCTGGAATGCAGTAAAATAGTATATTCTTGGGCATGTCGAGGCTTGTGCAGTCACAATACCCAATACTTCCATGTGTAGCATAAGTCAGTGGAACTACTCACATGCGTAAAGTTACTCGTGCTTAAACATTTGTAGGATTGAGACCTCCGGCCAGGGGTCAGCAACCTTTCAGAAGTGGTGTGCCGAGTCTTCATTTATTCACTCTAATTTAAGGTTTCGTGTGCCAGTAATACATTTTAACATTTTTAGAAGGTCTCTTTTTATAAGTCTATAATATATAACGAAACTATTGTTGTGTGTAAAGTAAGTAAGGTTTTTAAAATGTTTAAGAAGCTTCATTTAATATTAAATTAAAATGCAGAGACTCCCAGACCTGTGGCCAGGACCCGGGCAGTGTGAGTGCCACTGAAAATCAACTAACGTGCCGCCTTTGGCACGCATGCCATGGGATGCCTATCCCTGCCTCAGGCTGTAAATTCAGCAGAGCGGGGCAGCTTTTTTTTTCTGTGTTTATAGGACACCTAGCAGAACAGACCCTCTTAGAGGTCTTTGCTATTACTATATATAAAATGATGGGGTCTAAATTAGCTGTTACCACTCAAGAAAGAGATCCTGGAGTCATTGTGGATAGATCTCTGAAAACATCCACTCAATGTGCAGAGGAGTCAAAAAAGCTAACAATGTTGGGAATCATTAAGAAAAGGCTAGATAATCAGATAAAAAAATATCATATTGCCTCCATATAAATCAGTGGTTCTCTAACTTTTGCATTGGTGGCCCCTTTCACACAGTAAACCTCTGGAACCCCCCCCTCCCGCCCGATAAATTAAAAATACATTTGTTGTATTTAATACTGTTATAAATGCTGGAGGAGAAGCAGGGTTTTGAGGGTGGAGGCTGATGGCTAGCGACCTCCCACGTAATAACCTCACAACCCCCAGTTTGAGAACCCCTGATATAACTCTGATATACCCATATCTTGAGTACTGTGTACAGATCTGGTCACCCCATCTCAAAAAAGATGCATTGGAATTGGAAAAGGTACAGAAAAGAGAGAGAGATGATTAGGGGTATGGAACAGCTTCTCTATGAGGAGAGGTTAATAAGACTGGAACTTTTCAGCTTGGAAAAGAGACAACTAAGAGGGGATATGATAGAGGTCTATAAAATCATGACTGGTGTGGAGAAAGTAAATAAGGAAATGTTTACTCCCTCATAACACAAGAATTAGGGGTCATCAAATGAAATTAATAGGCAGCAGGTTTAAAATGCACAAAAGGCAGTATTTCTTCACACAATGCATAGTCAACCTGTGGAACTCTTTGCCAGAGGATGTTGTGAAGGCCAAGACTATAACCGGGTTCAAAAAAGAACTAGCTAAGTTGATGGAGGATAGGTCTATCGATGGCTATTGGCCAGTATGGGCAGTGATGCAAAACCATGCTCTGAAGTGTCCCTAGCCTCTAATTGCCAGGTGCTGGGAATGGGTGATAGGGTGATTACCTGTTCTGTTCATTCCCTCTGAAGCATTGGCCAGTGCCCGAAGACAGGTTACTGGACTAAATGGACCGTTGGTCAGACCCAGTATGGCAGTTCTTATAGTACAAATAATAAATGATAGTGTGGTGTGAAAAATACTTAGAAGAATTCTCAAAGAAAAATAGGAAAAATAATTTGGTTTTGACTATTAGAAATCCTGCTTCATCTAATGCAACAATTCTGGGAAAGGATCTCTGCTCTAGTTTAGAGTTACAGCTCAGAGTCTCTCTATCTATATCGAGCCACCAGGCCCTGTAGGCTGGGTAACGCAGAGGTAGCGTTTAGAGAGCTTTAGGCATAATGGTCTTCAGAACAACCTTGTGGAGGTGGAAGACGTAATGTGCAAAAGTATCGTTCTTTTCAATATGGTATGTAATGCAAAGGTTTATTCTGCATTTTCTGGCTCACTTTGGATACTCAATGATACAGACAGCTAAAAACAAAGCTAATTAACTTAAATTTCCACCCCTTATGAAAGGGGTCAGTACTGACTGAACAAATGGTTCTTATCCTGACTAAGCAGATGGAAATGGCTTTGTCTGGGCGAACCAGGTTTTCAGCTTACTTTGTTTGTTTTTAATTTGTTTAACTCTATTGTCAGTATTTTTAAATAAACAGAACTGTAGTGTCTGTCTTGCTTTCTCTAGAAAGAGTGTGATGAATCAAGTTTGTTCTCCTGTAACAAAACAGCCGGCCTTTGGTGGGACACTACTGAGAGTATCCATTCAGGACAAATTGCTTAGAGCAGGGTAGTCACAGCTCAAGGCTGGGGGGGTCCTTTGCTACTAAGGCACACCAAACCAGCCAAACACAGGGGACTTTGGTTTTACCCTACTGGCTAACCAGAAGTCATACAAGCAATGCCTTCAGATACTCCAGTTTCCCAGTATCACCATCAGCACTACTCCTTATGGCAGGCCTGCACAACTCATAACATGGCGAGGGCCATATTACTCCAAAGAAAACAGCTGAGGGCCGAAACCCCCCGGCCCCCCGGAAACACACATCTCTGCCCGGCCCCCCCCCCAGCACCACCCGCCCCGTGGAAACAACTCCTCCTTCCCCAGCACTGGAGTGTGGAAGCCTGTAGAGGGGGAAAGAAACAGTGCGCATAGGGTGACCAGATCACAGCAGTAAAATAGGACCTGCCCCCTCCCCGCTCAGCCCTACCATCACACCCCTCTTCACCCCCCCCCCCCCCAGGGGTCACTATATTACTGCACACAACAGTCAATCAATGCAGTTGTAGATATAAAAATGCATGTAACTTTTATATCACTTTGTATTGAACCTTGGTAATATGTTATAGAGGGCCCCTAAGGTAGCATAATTAAGGTAAAAGAAAAATTATCTTTTTGCTAGAAGTAGAATAAGATCTTCCCCCTCCCCATACACACACTTTGTATTCAATTGCCCTGGTGAATGAATGAATGAGGTGTGAATGAGGAAGGGGTGGAAGGCAGGCACCTCCAGACAGCTGCAACCCTTGGAGAGGGGATGGGAACCAGACCAAGGACAATCAAACTTGTCAAGTGGGCTGATTAGAGAAGAGCAGACATACTGACGGCCTCAGGGGTTAGAAGCAAGCTCCTTTGGGAACACCCTCTTTGCAGCATTGGGACAATCCCCAGCCCAGAGACAAGCAGCAAAAAGGACCAACGGACACAGTCCCAGATTTTGAATCTGGGAGATTTGCCCCCCTCCAGCCACCGACTCGCCTCCTCACCCCCACCCCCACTATAAAGCCTTGCCACCACTTCCCGCCCGCACGGCTCATCATCCCCCCCCCCCACTCCCTCCCTGGCTCGCCTCCTCAGTCCCCCTGCCGCCTTCTCGCCTCCTCAGTCCCCCCGCCGCCAGCTCGCCTGCCCGCTGCTGGCCTCTTACCTTCTGCCTCTGCCGCTGGCTCACCCTCACTCCCCACCCTGCCACTGGCCTTCACCAGCCGGCCGTTGGCTTGCCCCACCCCACCGCTTGCCTGCTCACCCCCCCCGCGGGCCACACAGTGAGCCCATGCGTCCCCCGGGCTCCATGTTGTGCAGGCCTGCCTTATGGGGATGAATGGTTATGAAAACCAATACCCCAGAAAAGAAAAAAGGTTCTCCTGATCCCAAAGGATGAAGCCCCAGACCCAGGTCAATATAGAAGTCAGATCTTACAAATCACGCTGTTGCCAATCCTTTAGAATCTAAAATCTAAAGGTTTATTCATAAAAAGAAAGAAATATAGATGAGAGTTAAAATTGGTTAAATCAAATACATACAACAGTTGCAAAGTTCTTAGTTCAGGCTTGTTTCAAGCTTGATAGGATTACTGCTGATTTAAACCAATTAAGTCTCTGGAGTACAAACATCCCAGCTTGAATGTGTCGTTCAGTCCTTTGTTCAGAGCTTCAGTTTCAAGCACAGTTCCTCCAGAGGTTAGAAGCAGGATTAAAGTCAAAATGGAGGGGTTTCCAGAGCCTTTTATATCCTCTGCCATGTGGAAGGAAATCCCTTAGTTCTTACTGTGGAAAATCACAGCAGCAAGATGGAGTTTGGAGTCACATGGGCAAGTCACATGTCCATTCATGACTCAGTTTGCAAGTGTCAACCATTCCTCACATGCTACCTTGAACATTCCCAGGAAGGCTCCTCAGATGTGGATTCGAGTCTCCCAAAGTCCATTGTCAGTTACTCAGTATAGTCCTATCAAGAAACACTTAAGTGCCCATTCTCAAGAAGCTGACCAAATGCTTCACTGATGTTACTTAGAATCAAACACATTAAGATACAAGTTCATAGCCAATATTTATAACTTCAAATACAAAAATGATACACCCATACAGACAGCATAATCATAACCAGCAACTTACAACCTTTTCATAGACCCCTTACTCAACCTCCTTTGCACAAGATTTGGTGCAACTATAGGGCTTTGGTTGCAACAGTGATCTATACGGTCAGAGTTCATGTAAATAACGTCACAACTCCATAAGGAGCAATTGGGAGGGGCCAGGCCAGTTGACTGCACCTCAGTATGTATTAGACAAATACCTGTCAAAGATGGTCCAGGTAATACTTAGTCCCCTGCACTCATGGCAGAACTGGATTATATGACCTCGTGAGGTCCCTTACAGTCCTATGATTCTGTTCTAATTAATTGACTGAAGCAAGAATCACTTAGCAAGATTATGGCTCCTAGTCTCAGATGTGTTATTTGTCTCTAACAGTTTAGAGGAGTTAGTAGAGCCCTCTTTCCTCTTCCTATCTCCCACCCATCAAACTTTCAAGTTTTTGAATTGCAGATGGTATTTTTGTATCAGGTAGCTAAATGGTTCTGTCTGATCCAGTTCTTCTTTGAGTAGCATCCCTAGGGTGTACCACTCTGGTGCACTAGTGTCCCCTGCACCTTTGATCAGAGACTTCTATCAGCGTCTATTTGGCCTGTGCATGTTGTTAGTCAGTCTTGTGCCGTTGTGTTATAGCATTGCACGGGTAAACCACCCTCTCCGTTCCTTCTCAACTGCCTCGGCCTGAGACCGAGTACTGGCAGTTGTCCCGTTGAAATTGCCTCAACTTTAGCCTCTTTTCTTACTAACTAATGAAACTAATACTAACTATTAATAAGTAGTAATAGTATAGCTTCTTATTAAAAAGAAAAAATATACATTTAAAAAAAAATTCTCTCATATTGTGTTTAGTTAATAGTTCTGTTTTATTGTGAGATTAAATGTTTGGCTGGCTTCAAATGTTTGTCATGCCTGGAGGAGATCCTGGTTGGCGACAGGCACTCCCACTGCATCATTGCCTCAGGGAATCGCATGTTGCCCAGAAGTGCAAGTTTTGTCTGGCACTAAAATCAAGAGCCAGAAAAAACAGAAGGCTTCATCTCCTGATGATGGAGAGCTTTCTATGCCTGGCTTCTGATCCAGTCCAAGGCACCTCCCATTTCTGAGCAAGTCTGCTGCCTCAATGAGGCCCACACCTCCAGGGCTTTCAAGAGGAAGACACAAGACTCCTGTCAAAGGAACGTGCCCCTAGCACACTAGGTAGAGAATCTACCTCTAAAAGCCAAGGTAATCAGTATCTTCAGCTATCTGGTGCCATTGGCTCTCCAGTCATGTACCGGTGAGGTTACTGGTTCCTCTGTTACCCAGGGCATGGCTAGACTGAAAGATGGGAAAGCCTTGGGCCCAGAGAGATCATGGATACCATTAACGGATCGAGGTGCTAAGAAGAGCTTTCTCAGTACCGAAGAAGCGTGGTGGAGTTCTCACTGCTTCCCTCTGAGCACCCTGAGACTTACGGTACCGTCAGCGCCCTCAGCCACATTCACCTTGGTGCAGACTGCAGGCTCTGTACCGATAACACTCTTGGTACCTCAGGAGTTCTGTTTTCCCCAGGACCTGGCTGTATCTGAGATGTCCGATTCTCTACTCCTCAGCGTCAATGTGCTGTCGACACAGAGGACATCGAGATCACCTAAATTTCACTTGGTACTGATGTTTTCACCTCAGATCTTTTCTGGCGCTCCACCATTCCAATCTGAGCTTGAGGAAGAAGATTCTGATGAAGACCTTGCCTCGGAGTCTCCAGTGTTAATTCAGGATTCTCCCGTCACTTCTATAGAGGTCCCTTCCAGAAGCCTCTGGTAAAGCTGCAACTACTCGTGGCCCACGATTGCCACCAACACCTGGCTGGTATGAGCACCCCTGGATGCCGCCTCCTATGCCTTATGCATTTCCTCCTTGGCCATATTGGGACCCTGGGGAGGCCTGTTATCCATTCACCTGCCTGTCTTCCATCCCAAACTGCATCTAGATAACCAGGAGGCACTGCTTTATCCCTTTTATGGATACTAAAAACTATTGTATGTCTCGTTTCCTGTTTCCGCTCCTGTAGAGAGATGAGATAGGGCCTTATTGTCAAAAGTTCAATAGAGTGAAGAGAACTGTAGTGCATTAACAGTAGGAAGATCATGACCTGTGCAAATAGATGGCACTTTTAGCTGATTGAGGAGTTCAGTAAAGCAATATTTTTATCCTGTGACCTTTTTTTATTTTTTAAATCTTTTCCATCCCCAAATCTGAAGCTTGGAAAGAAGGATTATGTCCTTTCTTCATTGTTTCCAAACATAATTGAGTCACAGGGGACAATAAAGATGTAGCCCGTATCCCAAGTAATCACCACAGATGTTTGAAAATGTCCATTTCTAAATAGTTTATACATCCAGTTCAAGTAAATTGGATATCCAGCAATCTACTTGGTTTGAACTTTAAAAAAAAAAAAGAAATTCAGATTGTAGACTAACCTGGATTAAAGTGTAACTATTTTAGATCATCACAATAGCTACTGACACCCATTGACTTAGTTCACAATTATTCACCAGCAAGTGTAGTGAGCTCACTGGAATGTATTTTTGGTCAGCCTTTCCTGATATCCATACTGTCATAGTTCAGGGCAACTGCATCTGTGTTTTCCCCACAGTGGTCCAGCAAGGGCACCCACTGTAGGGTTCTGGCTCCCCAGCCCTCACCTCTTGGGTGGAGAACCTCCCTCCCTCCTGACCATGGAATTTCCAAGATGAGAGTCAGTTTACCACTAGATTATTTATTCCAATGTTCTTTTTTGGTCTTCTGGTCTCCAGTATCCAGTTTGAACCATTGAAGACACCGTGAATAAGTAATCAGCCAGACAATGGATCTCTTCCCCAGGGTTAAGCTTCAAACGGCTGATGACTGGAGGAATTATATTAGCATTCCCCATCCTCCTAAAGAAGTTGCATATAATCTCATAATACATAAAAAAAATTACATTGGACGTCAAAGGTGTTAAACTTAAGGTTTATCGCGGGTATTGCATTATTTGTCATGTATACAAGCTAGCAGATGCTCAAAACTGTACTACATGATTTTACAGGGGTTATTACCTTTTTGTAGTCTATTGAAGGAATCCATATGTAAACTAGATCTTAAACCAAGAGATACTTAGAAAATAGCAAAACCAGATAACACTAGAATTATGTGCTCAAACACACATTGCAAACTTTTCTGTTTTTCCCCATGTTTTTTAGGTTAGTGTCTGCTGGAGCCACTAAAGTTTATGCTATTCTGACGCATGGGATCTTCTCTGGCCCTGCTATTTCTCGGATCAATAATGCTGCATTTGAGGCTGTTGTAGTAACTAACACAATCCCACAGGATGAGAAAATGAAAAATTGTCCCAAGATTCAGGTACCGTGTTTCATGTAGCTTTTAATCTGCTTAATAAAATGTAAATCTAGAATTCAGTTATTGATGCTAGGATCCCATGCCACTGACATAAAAGATACTGTTCACAAATTCACTGGACAATTTTCTTGTTTGTAGAACTTATTCCTAAATGACATTGAAGAATTTGACTGTCCATTTAAAATACCATTGTGAAATCTAGTCAGTTTTAAAGAGACTTCATATACTACAGCTTCTCCTGAATACCTCTGTTGATTGTGGGAGAGGGGGGTATAACTGGTGTGTCAAACTAAGAAGTCCTCTTTTTTTTTTTTTTTTTCCTTCTGCCAATGTACATCATGTTATGTTTGCATGTGAGAAACGAATATAATTATTCTATTGACGTCTTTGATTTGTTCCTTGTATTTATTGAGGTTATCCATTCATAAAATTAAGTTTTTTATGAAATACCAGACAACAGAAGTTACATTGTACCAAAAAAAGTTTGAATGCATCTCCGGACAACCTCACAAAAAGCCTGGTGTTCCCTTGGGAGTTTCTAATGGGGAAAACAAAATTTTTTGTTTGGTTTTGGTTTTTTAAAGCTACTTCAGTTTGAGAGCACCAAAAGATCCATTAAGGTCTGATATAATACAGTAGTCAATTGAATGAACTAAAGCCAATTTGGTATTAACAGAAACAAGACTTGCAGTAAAGATCTGTAGTTCTGTTAAAATTAAACTTATTTCAAGGAGACTGCCATCTAGTGGCTAAAATTGTCAGGAAACTTGGGTT
The DNA here is from genome assembly GCA_037349315.1 of Chelydra serpentina. Taxonomy (NCBI): domain Eukaryota; kingdom Metazoa; phylum Chordata; order Testudines; family Chelydridae; genus Chelydra; species Chelydra serpentina. Next base: position 130,742,503 of record JBAIAC010000004.1, read on the forward strand.
GTGTTCCTTGCTGTGTGGTATTGGATTAATCTTAGTGCTCAGTTTATCAATTTTTAAAATAGATATAGTAAGCAGTCCTCACAGACGAGGTTTATCTAGTTAATGTTTGTAAAGCACTTTGAGTTCCTTAGAAGAAAGATGCTGTAAATTCTAATGGCCAATGGTGTTAGTGGTATAGTAAATTGTATTTTCTTGATTGCTTTTAGGTTATTGACATTTCCATGATTCTGGCTGAGGCAATCCGAAGAACACACAATGGTGAATCTGTGTCCTACCTGTTCAGCCATGTTCCACTATAACTGCAAGAGATTAGGGTTTTCCTATTGGTTGTGTACACCAGCACTGTCACTGTTTTTAAATAATGTGACTCAATGAGATGACTCTCTGGTAAAAAGCTTCAGCTCTTGCATACTTAAATTAGAAAATGAAAACATCTTTATCTTTGTTCATTGTAAATGGGCAATACAGCTCCATTTTGCAAAAATCTCTTCTGAATACACTTGGGGATTTTGAAGGTGACGCTCCAGTACTTACCTGTAGGAATAAGTCACAGGTAACTTTTTTTTTTTGGTTCTGTATTTGCCTACAGCAAGAGGGTCAATACCATTTCAAAACTTTTTTATATTTGTGGGGCTGCCAAAGGTAGCCCAATTTTAAAATATTTCATATTTAGTTTATATTTAATAAGAAGTTGGATAGGCAATGAGGTAGTTCTCCTGCTGTGTAATATTGAACCTTGTCTAGGCTGTTAACTAAACATTGGAAAAAGGGATCAAATGTGTATTCCCTTAACAGTTAAATATTTTTTTACTTTTAACTTGGCAGAAGTTCTGTGGTAGCTTGATGCCCACCTACTTCATATACCTCACGATTAAAAATTGCTGGGCAAGTTCACTTTTTTGTGGGGTCAGTATAACTGTAGATTAGAGATTAGTTGCTTGTGCTCTCTTCCTACTAAACTACTGCTTCAAATGTCTAATCTCTAAAGCTGGGACCACAGCCACCACTTCTCTGCATATGGTAGTTAATAGAATTTGTACCTTCAAAATGTTATGCTTCATTTAGAAAGAAATGTGTCAATTATAGGCATCTTGTATCTATAGTAAGTTACTTGAAAGGCTAATGTAAAATTTGTTGAACTTTATTTACATCTTCAGTTTTAACCATGCGTATCACTTTGTAGGTCTTCTCAACAAAATTTGAGACTTCCATAACAAAATTAAAGTGAACTATTGACACAGTATATTCAGTGTGCTACATTTTTGGAGCATATGAAATTCCAAAGTTCAAACTGTGATTGTGTATGAGTGTAAATTAGTTCTTTTTTTTTTCTCTGGAAAGTTCATTGCACTATATCATTCTGTTCTGCTCTATGTTGCTCAGCTGCGGTTTTCAGTTTTCCTGTTCATAGTTCAGTATTTGACATGTCAGCCAAACAATGTTATGTTAATACATCTGTTAACATGTAAATTCTAATGGTCACTAGTATTAGTGGAAAAGTAAAATATTTCTTAAAGCTTTCCCACCTCCTTACAGACCATTCTGTAAGTTGAGATTTTTATTGTTGTGCAGCCAACTGAGTGGTCTGGTTGCTCAACAGTCAGTTACTCAGTAACAAAGGAGCAAAAACCATTGTGAAAATAACAGTTTGCAATTGAAATGTTGATACCCTTATCCTTAAGTACTGATGGTAAATTCCTTTTAGTCATAAACCCGTAAAATTACTAATCAAAATCCTTACTCTTGGAGATTACAACTTCAAGTTCTAAAGAGACTTGGTGACCTAAAAGCATGGAGAGCACTCAGACACTAAAGGTGTTGAGGCTTCAGTTGAGCTAAGATAACATTCGCACACCTAGATCATGGGAGGATATCCAGCTTTCCACCTGATGTAGTTAATTACAATTTCAGTTTCCATATCTGAGAAATGAGTCTCTTTTAATTGTTTTATTGTGGGGATTCCCACCCCCCCCCCCCCCCAAAAAAAACCCTGATTCATGCCAATCTTACTATATTATGGTATAGTATAACTTTAAATATGCTTTTTTTTTTTCTGTTGCATCTTAGGCAGCCTAATGTTCTATTCCAGTGTCTACCTAATATAATTCTAAGACTGCTTTAGTTTGGTATGCCAGCTCTTTTCAGGGATTTAACAAAAAATCCACTTGTACTGCTTTTATCAGTAAGGAGAGGAATAGTGGTGGAGAGCTTATCCATGTCTATAATCCAAAGAAAATGCAATTCAGGTGTCTGTCTACTGAGAACTTCTAGCCCTGGTTTAATTTTCAAATCTGATAACATGACCGGACAAATCTGCTGCCTACCTGCTGCAGAAAAGGTTTTATATAGAATTATTTAACCTCTTGTCTTCATTTTAGAGATTTCTAGCTTTATCACATTGCAGTTAAGTCTACCCCAAAACTATGGCTGATTAGCCATAATCATACCAAACTTTCTTTTAACTTACCTCTTCTTTAACTAGTATATTTAGTACCATAGACCGTATCTGTTATCTTGCTCTGCAGATCAGGGCTCTGTTACAAATTAAATGTTGAACTGTTTTGCCACTACTATGCTGAAGTATTCTTAATAAACCTTAAATCTACTTGTGTTTACAGGTGGTTGTTGTTTTCTTTTATTCTTTTGTTTCATTGGTTTATGGAGACCACTTATTACAAGTATTGAGTTGGGGATGGAGGATGGGTGGGAAATATAGGTAGTGGTATTATTCCAAGACCTGCTTAAAAACTGTGCCCCGCCATCCTGGACACCAAAACAACCTGCCCCTCAATTTGTGCAGATTTTCATAATAGTTTAATCCTTCTCCCTTTTCAAATGCTCTGACAAGCACTAAAATAGTTACAGTAACATTTAAATTATAATTATTGGGCATCTGATTAAACCTATATGAACAGGAGCAGTTCTTGCTTCTCAGGTTATGCATTTTAAAGTTTTTCAGCAAAAATGGTTCATTTGTTTCTGACATTGAGATTAGCTGGGGGGGGTGGGGGGGGAATAATAGTTTTACTCACTAACATTTTCTTACAGCTTTTGAATGTCTTTAGTGACCTGGGGAATGGAGCAATGACTTGAAATAATGTAGGAGGATGGTCATGAGGGTCAGAGGAGGTGAATTGCCTTTTGATAACCCTGTGAATATCCAGCTAGTCTTGCTAAAGTTATAAGATGCAGGAAGTGCCTTTATTATGTGTTCAGTAGATTTTGTTATAAGCTTGTTCCTGAATTTTCTGATCATTTCACGTGAATTGTGCATGCTTCCTGGCCCCAAAACACAGTCCTACCATTTTGAGGCTGTATAGACCAAAAGACGCCCTCCTCCCATCAAAATACTGTTTGGCCTAAAGAGAGAAATAACTGGGTTGCAAACTAGTAAATCCAGAGTTCAGTTCTCGCTGCTTCTGATTGAAATGCATGAAATGAATAGCACCAACCTTATTATTGAGCAATTCTAACTCTACCAAATCCGTGCATGTGCAACATGCCCAGACATTTGATGGCATCAGGTGGATAACTGGTAATCCACCATTGAAATAAGTCAGTGGGCACTCATCAAGGATCTGCAACATAGTCTAAAGTTAACCGCAACTGCATTGCAGGTCATTAGAAAAACCACATTTAAAGAGACTGGCAGCACAGTTGCCCTATCCTGTTTCAGACTGGTTCAGAGATGGCCACAGATGCCTTGGCATATCAAAACCCGGTGGACAGACAGTGAGGTCAATGACAAGAGAGTGATTAAGAACAGTCCAAGGCTGGCCTTACCATGAGGCGAACTGAGGCGGCTGCCTCAGGTACCAGACTGGGCGGGGGGCACCATTAGCACCCACAGTGTAGAAAATTGTGTCTGCTGCTGGTGCATATGTATGCTCTCTTCTCTAGATGCACAGAGATGGTGGAGTGCTGTGCTGGAAGCAGGAGGCACAAGAGACATAACGGGCAGGCAGGAGAAAAGGTGAGAGGGAATAACAGAAAGCAGCAGGAGCTGCAGGGGGAAGAGGAGGAGGAGCCTCTTCTGTACCTCTCTAGCACCCCCAGGAGCCTGGACTGGTTTAACATCCGCTTCTCAGAGAGCTTAATGTTTCCTGCTGCTTCCCTGAACCCACTTGAGGCGAACAGGCAGTCAACTGAAGTACAGTGAAACCCCCCTATAGTGCGCCCCGCCATAACGCGAATTCTGCAATAACACGATCATAAGGTGGCTCCCGCGGCCCCAAGCGCAAAAACAAAAAGCGTCCAGAGCGTGCTTCCTCGCCTGGAGCTGACCCTGGCTCTGTCTCCACCCCTTCCCTCCTGCCCCTGCTTCCCTTTTTGGTGAGAAGGGAAGAGACCATCTTGAAACTCAAGCTAGTCAGTTTCACTCTGGTCAGTTTCTATCCCTCTCCTCTCCCCAAAGCGGAGAAGTTTGGCCGGCTTGAAACTGACCGGCTTGAAATGTCTCTGCTTTGGGGAGAAGAGACCGGCTTGAAACAGTACTTTTTTGTAAACCCCCCTACCCCCCCCCCCCCCCAATAACGCGACCTCGCATTTATCACGATGGAATTTTTTGGACCCCAATTATCACATTATAGTGGGGTTTCACTGTAGTAGGAGCCAGTTAGGCCTTTAAGACGCTGATATCTTCCCTCCCTCAGGCCCTGCTACCAGCCTGCTTATTTGTCCCCTTCAATTGAGTGTTGAGAGCCACTCTAGCTGACACAGAACAGCAGTCATGAGTGAAAGAAGAAAACACTCCTCTGGGGCAGCAGTCAGGAAAAGTAAGAAAGCAAAGGAAGCTTTTCTATCTAAGCAGGAAGGAGCTCTCCTGAGATACATAGACACAAATGTTCACGGTGAGCCTTCCAGCCCCAGTGAGGATGTGAGTGGTGAGGAGATGCCTGATCTTCCAGTTAGTCAAAGTGCAGGAGACCTGGCAGATACTGCAGCATCTATATCTCCATCTCAAATGGATGTAACCATGCACATTCCTGAAGAAAAGTGTAGATCAGAGAAGAGTGTCGTGGAGACGCAAGAAACAGCTGCTGCTGAGTTTAGTTCCATAAGTCTAGATGATCCAGGACTGTGGACCCACTTGAGCAGTAGCCTGAGGGACTTCCTTGTACTGCATGGGCCACAGCAAGTGAAAAACTTCATGGTTCCCCAAAGACAATTAAAATAGAAGTTTCCATCCAACATATTACTGGCATGAAATCCCCAATGGTGACAAAGTGGAGAGGCCATGGCTTATGTACTCAAAAACCCAGAATGCTGTATACTGTTTTTGTTGCAAACTCTTCCAGTGTAATGTTCCAGCCACATTGGGTTCTACAGGAAAAAAGGACTGAAAAAATCTGGCTAGAAATCTGGCATGCCATGAGAAGGCAGCAAATCACCAGAGAGCATTCCATAGGTAGAAAGAGCTTGAGATGAGAGTAAGGTTAAAGGCCACTATAGATGATCAGCATCAAGAGAAGATTGCATTAGAGTCTTTACTGCCCAAATGTTCTGAAAAGGCTCATTGCCATTGGGAGAATGCTTGCTACCCAAAACCAAGCACTGCCTGGCATTTCAGATCAGCTGTATGTGTCAAACAATGGAAACTTCCTTAAAACTGATGGCTGAGTTTGACGCTGTACTCCAAGAGCATCTAAGAAGAGTCACCACCCAAGAAATGTACACACACCACAACCTTGGAAAAACAATTCCAAATGAGATCATACAGTTACTGGCAACAAAAGTCAAAGAGAAGATTGTGGCATATCTGAAGTCAGCAAGATATTATTCTGTTCTGGACTGCACACCTGACATCAGCCATACGGAACAAATGACTTTAATGGTGCATTTTGTAACAAGAACAAGAGAACCTAGTGAAAATGTCCCTGCAATGGTGACTCTGAGAGCATTTTCTAGAATTTATTGACATTGATACTACTGGAGCGGGTATGACAAATGTGCTTCTTAAAAAGCTGGAAGATACGGGGAATTGTGATAGCTGACATGAGAGGTCAGGGCTACGATAATGGTGCCAACATGAGAGGAAAGAACTGAGGAGTGCAGACACTTATCCGAGAGTTAAACCCTCGAGATTTTTTTTGTGCCATGCAGTTCTCATTGATTGAACTTGGTGGTCAGTGATGCAGCATCAGCTTCTAGTGAGGCTGCTGAATTTTTTTAATGTAATTCAGAGCATCTATGTATTTTTCTCTGCATCAACTCATCGATGGCAAATTTTGAAGCAACATCTCGGAACATCCTCTCTGACACTGAAACCACTGAGTGCCACACGATGGGAAAGTTGAGTGGAGGCGATAAAGCCTATGAAACACCAAATTGGGAAGATAGACGATGCCATAGTTGCCATTATGGAGGATAATGCTATGAGAGGAACTGTTCGTGGGAGAACAGTGGCAGAGGGAAATGGAATCACCATAACATACATAACTTCAAATTTCTGTGTGGCTTAGTGTTGTGGCATGACATACTGTTTGAAACAAATGTTGTAAGCAAGAGACTCAAAGGTGTTGACCTTGATATATCTGGAGCAATGGAACAACTGGACAAAGCAAAGTCATACCTGCAATCTTACTGGTCAGATGAGGGATTTCAAAACCTTCTGAAGAGTGCACAGAAGTTGGCAGAGGAACTTCACACTGAAGCTATTTTCCCAACCATTCAAGAAGACAAGAGTCACCAAAGAAGAAGACATTTTTGATTACGAGGCCCAGGATAATCCCATAAGAGACCCAAAACAACAATTCAAAGTTGAATTCTTTAACCAGGTGCTAGATTGTGCAATACAGTCAGTTGAACGTTTCATGCAGCTCCAGGCACACAGCAGTATATTTGGGATGTTGTATGATATTCCAAAACTCCTCACTATACCCAAAGACAACCTACACCAGCAATGCAGGGCACTAGAGACAGTGTTGACTCATGATGACATGTGTGATAGTAATGCGAGTGATTTAGATGATGAACTGAAAGCCCTTTCAAGATGCATTTCAGCAGGATCAACTCCAAAGGCTGTTCTGGAATATATGTGCACAAAGAAGACCACCCTCTTTCCAAATGCTTTTGTTGCCCTGCGCATACTTCTAATACTTCCTGTAACAGTTGCCAGTGGAGAATGCAGCTTCTCCAGGCTTAAGTTAATAAAAACACATCTACGCTCCACAATGACACAGGAGAGGCTGGTCGGCCTTGCAGCCATCTCAATAGAGCATGAGCTGGCCCAGACTGTGGACCTTCAGGAAGCAGTTCAAATCTTTGCAGCCAAGAAGGCACAGAAAGCACCACTTTGATTATTCAAACAGATAAAAATGCCAGTGTTTACTATGCAGACAAGAAAAGTTACATTTGCTGTTCAGGCATTTGAAAGTTAAGTGTTACTTAAAATGCCTTGTTCAAAAATGTTATGTTGTTACCTACCCCAATAAAGGAGAACTAGCAGAGCAGTGCCATGAGAGGAGTAGGACAGGAAGAAGGCAGAATTGAGACCTTTCAAAGTTTTGGCCCAAGCGAGCAGACATGGGGGCGTCATTTGAGCGCCCCGCCTCAGGTGCCAAAATGTTGTGGGCCGTCCCTGGAACAGTCAGTCATTACTGACCACTCTTTACACTAAGCCAATTCCACCATGTCCTGTGGTGGTGTAAATTACCATAAAATGGGTCTAGAAGACAGGCCAGCTGGTGGGTGGTTGAAGAGGTCTGCATACAAATACAGGTCGCTGTTCTCGCGGATTTTGGCCGGCAGCATGACAGAGGCCTTCTCACAGCAACTATGGGGCACCGCTATCAGCAGCCTTGGCACTGCAGTGGTCTCAGTCTGAGCCCCCTTGCTGCCTACCTCTGCATGGTGAAAATGCTCCTTGCAGCCTGCTTTCCCCACCAGTGGGCCAGTGTAGCCCCACTGCCTGGGGGAGCAGAGATCCTCCCACATGGGCTTAGCGGGGACCCCTTACCCCTGGGCTGCCCCAGGCGCTGGGCAGGGGCCACAGCAGGTGCGTGGAGAGTGTGCCGTGCTCCGGCTACTCACCAGTGCAAGGTAGGGGTGCTGGCTGGAGGGTGCAGGGTGCAGCAGGGAAGGAACAGCAGCGGCGGCAGTGGGGGAACACTCTCACTGCCCATCCCTGGTGCTGCTGTTGTCACTGCTCATGCTGCTGATATTGGAGGACGTGGCAAAGGAGAGTCCGGCATGGGTGGCAACTGGACTTTGAGTGTCTAGTCAGTGTTTCTGACCAGCCACTGTCAGGTGCCCTTTTTGACTGTCCTTTTTGGTTGAAAAGGACACCTTGCCACCCTACACCTATCCCTCTCTCACACATGAGAACTGCCCAACCGAACCCTCCCTGCCCGGCGCGCTCCGCCCTCTTAGCCCTGCTGGGTCCCTGGAACAGACCCGCCTTCACTACCTTGTGTTGCATCTTCCCAGCCTGAGGTCACCGCCTGCTCCCACTGACCAGCTGCTGCAGCACGTGGCCAACAGGATGGGGAGCGGGGCCCTGCTGGTCGACAGCTACCACACAGTGGGAGCTGTGCTGACAGACCAACAGACCCCATGCTGCATCTTCCTGCCACCAGCCTTGCGCGCCCATCCCCATTGTCGACACCCCACCCCCCCCACTTACCATTGGTGGGCGAGCAGCTGGCAAGCAGGGATCCGGCCAGCGGCAGGACCCATTGGTACTGAAATCGGGGATGCAGAAAATACAGGACAATTTGCCTGTATTTAGCAAAAAATCAGGCACCTGGCAGAGGACTTAAATATGTTGACTGTTCCCGTTAGGTAGGGTGACTAGACGTCCCAATTTTATGTGGTGTAGTGTTATAGTTGTACATGAGAGAACTTGTATTTCTTAAAACAACCCACCCTCTGGTAGGAACTACTATACAAAACCACCCTGTGTTTTAAAGTATATTATTAAAAATTAGACAAGCACGCAAGTTTGAAAACACCAAAATTAAGATCTGTGTGCATCGTTAAGTTTTTCTGTGTATGCTTTATGCCAGTGTCTTCGATGACATTATCATATACTACTTTCCCCCCAAAGGCCCCGGCCTTTCAGTGCTTAGGTTGTGGACATGAAAAAACTTTTTTTTGCATTCTTGTGGTAAAGACTCTTTGGGTTATTTCCTACTATGAGTATGTACATGGATTTACAGTAAAAACAATAATCACCTAAGCCAGTACGACAAACAACATAATATTCAAAGGCCAGAAGGGACCATTATGAACACCTAGTCTGATCTGTATAACACAAGCCATAGAACTTCTCCAAAATATTTCCAGAACATAAGATTTTTTTTAAAAAACACACCATCTTGATTTTAAAATGGTCAGTGGTGGATTTACCACCCCACATTGTACAACTCCGCTCTCGCGGGGGGAAAATGTTGTGTAAACAAGCAAGCCTTGGAGAGTCTGTGGGCAAGACCAACAAACTGTAGCTCTGTTGGAGAAAGTCAGAAGCATATTCCAGAATCAGGGGCCCTTTACTGAAAAAGACCTGTCCCCTAACAAACTAATCTAGTGACTGCCAGCTTGAGTGCCTCAACTGTCTGGGCAATGCACAAGTGGTTTTGAAGACAGGACTTGTATAATAAAAGGCTTTATAGAGCAAAACCAACACTTTTTGAATTATGTCTAGAAACCAGTGCCATTGTTGAACATACATAATATGGTCATCTTAAGGTGTACTAAATAAATAAGAGGCACTCACTGTTTGAGTAGTCTTCAAGTGTTCGTCAAGTCCAGCCAACCTCCTGCAGATTGGATGTTTGCAGTGGCATGGATGAGAGGAGGCGGATGGAGCATTCCTGATGACTGGTGGAAAAGGACTTGCCTCTGCAGTTCATGTTCTTTCTTGGCTCAACAGCTCAAATGTGATGACTTTTTTAGACTTGTTACAAGGACTACCTATAGCCCCAGGCTTTTCCTTGTAGAGGAGATGTGGGCTGACTAAGAAGGAGATGGAGAGAAGGATAACTGAGACAGGCTTGGAAAGATGTAAGAAATTCTGATTCATCTGTTTCACTTATGGACCTGATATGGGACCCTTATATAAAAACAATCTCAATAAAATATGTGCAATATGCTTAGCACCTGGAATAGATGCTATAAATAAAATGTAGTAAGTTCCACATCTGAAACAAGAGGTTGCACCCTCCTTACACACACGGTGCACAGGGGTTTTTTGCTCTTAGGCTCCCCAGATATCAACTTACAGTAACAACAGATGGGAATACCTCTTCAGCTAAGGAAGTAATGCTCCTTTGCTATTCCTTCAGCTTTCCTTCCCCTCCAGACAACCAGTAATACCTGTCTCCTACCTATGTTGCACTTAAGTAGATCTCATTCAAACCCCAGTCAAGTCTACACAATAGGAAAGCCAATTAGCCACACTATCCAGCTGTAGTAAATAGACACAGAGCTGCCATTGTCTGGATCTGTATTCTGAGAGTGCCTGTCTGCATTTTAAGGGGACAGTGGAACAGCGATTCTGTAAGTCACTTTTTAATTAAGTGTTTGTCATCTTCCACTGCAAACAGATTTTTTTGGCATGTACTTAGACAAATTTATGTATTAGGAAACAGGTATCAATTGTACAACACCAAAACCAAGTGGGTTATTCTTATTCTTATTGCCATGGGCCTCAAACAGCTGAATTTGGACCATCAATCCTTTTTTATAGTGCAATATTATTTAATCCTGGTTTGCAGAAGCAAGCACTGAATTAATTATGTAGCTCAGTTTGTGTTTCTACACAGCTGGAGGTGAGGCTTCCGTAGTCTGATCTGGCCTACTATGTTTCCTCTTTTATGTATTGTCCTGAGTATTTTTAGTTCTTACCACCATGATTTCTGTAACTATCAGCCAGGATCCTATAGTTCCACAGTTATCGGCAGTGACCATTTGTTGTTTTTCTCCATTTTCCTCTCCATTTCTCTTTGGGATTCACATTGTGCATCTGTCTATTTTGGTGTAAAACTTTATTGTACTGTATATTAATAAAAAAAAGTAAGATTTTTTTTTCTAAGAATTTGATTGACTACCTGTTAAATCACCTGGTAAGTATCATACTTTGAAGATTGTACCCAATGTGACATTACTACAGTAAATGGCTAAGTAATAGCATGATGAAATCAGAAATCCAGGGGAAGGAGAACCCCTGGTCTCCACTCCAACAGATGCAGGTGGCTTTGTAGATGGGCACTCCTGAAACAACTGCTCATATCCCCTAGTTACTCTGTGACTTGTGTCACAGCAGTTAATGCTGCATAAATCATTTAGGTCTTGGGCCTCCTGTGGATTAGTCAGCAGTCTTTTTTTTTTTTTTTTTTTTTTTTTGGGGTGGAAATATGCTTTCTGTGGCTCCTTCCTTGGTTGTGCCCACTTCCATGGAGGGGAAAGATATCATAGTACAATGGGGGCACTTTTCTGCTGAGCAAACTTTCAGCTTCACAATAGAGAAGGGAGAATTGGCCAGACATAGGGGCAAATGCTTACTTTTATGACCAGTGCTATGGATTCTTTGTCAACACAGAGCAGTTGGGGCCTTAGGGTTTATCTCCTCTCTCCACAGGACACATTGCATGGAATTTAATTTCTCTACCTCAGATGGCTGAAAGGTTGTGTTGCCCTAGTGTGATTAAAACTGTGATTCCTAGAAGTGCTAGCAGCCTTATTTTCAGAGGGTTCTGCACACTCCCAATTCCCACTGAATATAATGATTCAGTGCCTCTGAGAAGCATGCCATAGATCTGAAGTTCCAGACCAGTGAGCTATCTTGTACGCTCTCTCTCTTTCTAAAGGGCAATATCATTCTCTATGTTGTGTGATGTTTGAAACATCCCCCACCCCGCCGGGTGAGATGACTTTTTGTTTCACTAATGTGCCTTTCCAGTCACCAGGCAGTTTCAGTTTACAGTGAATTGAAACTTAAATGCTACATGGTGGGTAACTGCCAAATTCAATTTAGAAAAAAAATTAGAGAAATAACATCAGCAGAACTATGGTTTCCAAGAGGAAACTTGTTTATACAGTAGATAAAACTAGTGCACTGGTGCCTCTGTACTAAAGGGGATATTTTCAAAGGGAGCATCTTTGAAAGTCCATGAGCGTTGGGTGCTTGGCCAACATTTATGCCTTTGAAAATCTTCCCTAAATCAATAGGTGGCTGTAACAGACCCAGGCTAGTTGGGTACAACAAAGTTGTAGCATGCAGATATACTGGCCACTGGATTACCAGTTTTTTGTTCCCTGACTGACCAGAGCAGGGACTGCTCCAGGCTAATGAGGACACCTGACTAATTAACCTGCAAAGAGTCAGGTGAGGCCATTAAGGTGATGTGAACACCTGACTCTAATTGAGGCTCTTCTGAGCATATGAAAGGGCTCACTCCAGTCAGGCTGTGGAGAGCCAGGGAAAGGAAGTGCTGTTGTTACTGAAGGACTGAGTAAATGAGGACACGCTTGTGCCATCAGTAAGGGAGCCCTAAGGTAAGGGTGAAGAAGTGAGAAGCGGGAGAGCTGTGGGGAAGTGGCCCAGGGAAACAGCAACTCTGGCAGTGAAAGGTCAGCTGCTACCACTAGGGTCCCTGGGCTGGAACCCGGAGTAGAGGGTGGGCCCGGGTTCCCCCCAACCTGTCACTACAGAAACACCTCCTGGGAGGGGAAGACAGGCCCCTATCAGGACAAGAAGCTAATCTGTTCTGAGATAAGCTCATAGGGACAACAGAGACTGTGGGAGTTTTCTCACCAACCTTGTGCTGGTTTATGATGAAAAGGGCTCAGTAGACTCTAACCCTGGTCCTAGAGAGAGAAGGGCTACGTGGAGGATTGCAGTGAGCCTCTGAGGCTAGTATAAACCGTCTAGACGTGCGGGACCCACCGGAACAGGGTCGGAGCTCTGCCACAATGGCACAAAGGTTTTTTTAAACAAGCATGTAACTCTTCAGAGGTGGTTAACACTGTGACACTGACAAACCAGATGCCAGCTGTTGCCAAAGCTTTAGGACTCAGCTGAGCACTGACAAATTCATTGCTGGAAACTAGTCTCATTCACCTGTGTGATAATATGGCTAAAATGGGTATTAGACTTATAATAATGTGTTTAGACTTTATGAAATGCCTGTAAGATGCTGCATACATTAATCTCATTTATAATATCTGTATCATGTGCTATAAGGTAATATTTAAGGATTGTTTTATTTTGTTTTGTAACTGTAAAAATGTTTGCTCTGAAACTGTGAAGCCAGTCTGGAAGATTATCTCCTGTCCACCAAGAAGGCTTGTCAAAACTAAGTGGGCCATTGTGAGACATCACAATACAAAGACTGTTATTTGCCCCCTTACACCCATGAAGAGGCTATGTGCAAAAGGGTTCATCCCTTGAATTCTGGAAGAAGAAACTAAAAATAGCTGATGAAAAATTTTCACTTCTTTTGCTGTTTGGACTCTCTCGGAGCCAGAGCGACAAAACAAAAGCAGAGATATTCAGGGTCAACCTGGGTTAGCCCTAAGAGATTCAGAGTTGACAGATTACAACTGTCACCTTTTGAAACCGTAGACTGTAACTCATTTGTGTCTATATGCTTGCCTGCTTTAGCCTTGTAATAACTCTCATTTCTTTCCTTAGTTAATAAATCCTTAGTTTACTATAGGATTGACTACAAGTGTTCTCTTTGGTGAGATATATAAGGTACAGATTGACCTGAGGTAAATGACTGGTCCTTTGGGACTGGGAGTAACCTGAAGTTTTTGTGATCTTTGGTGACTGTATAGTGACCATTTATCACTAAGTCCAGCTTGCCTGGGTGGCAAGATTGAGTCACTTTGGGCATTCCACTCTATGTTAAGGCTGTTATAGTGCTTTAGGAGTTCACACTTATTACTAGATTGGTGAAATCTAATTATAGAACTGTGAAATCTAGACCTGTGGAGGGCTGTGTCACCCTTGCCCTTCAACTTGGGGTGCCTTGCAACACCTTACTGTTGTAGCTCCAACCTTGCACCACTCACAGTTTACCAGTGTGCAGGTCACTACCAGATGTGTGTGTAACTGCAGCCTGCTAGTCACACCCGGCTTTCACCAACCTTAGTTATACTGCGGGGTTACCCAACAAACCCCTGTTCTGTATTTCCCCCCAGAAATGTATGTCCCAGCTCTCTCCTGGATAGTCCAAATATATTAAGTCTGTTATTCCTTTAAGGGAATAATATACACACAGGTTGCCACCCTAAAAGGAGTTCCCCAGGCTCTTGAATTTAAGCAAGTTTATTAACTATAAAGAGAGATTTTAAGTGAGATGAGGCATGAGAGTAAGAAACAGTTACCAAATAAAGATAAAATGTTTTCTAGTGCCCAGTTTAACAAAGTATATTTGATTTAAAGAAAAGTTTCTCACTGTATGCTTCCAACAGCATTACTGATCAACTCTTCAGGTCAGGATTCCTCCCCCAGAGTCCAATGGCTATTTCCTTTGTCTTCTCAAATGTGGAGAATGAGATGGGCTAGGGAGAGAGAGAGAGAAGGGTGTCTTGTCTTGGGATGTTTGCCCCTCCTTTGTATAGTTTCAGTCCCTCTTTGAAAAGCATTTCCAGCTGACAATGTAAAGATGGGGATCTGACCGAGGAAGGAGACCTCATGCTGTTTCTTTGCTAAAATGCAGATCTTTGTCCCTGCCCCCTTTTCTTGCCACAGAATGGCTACTTGACAGAAGAGGGCCCATCAGTTTTGTTGACACCAGACTGGGGCATAAGCTTTCCCTTTGTCTTTGGGAAATTGGTTTAGCCACTCCCCAGACTTATTTGAAAAACAGTTCTGTCATGCTTTCAGTTTATGTTCATACAGTGGTAGGATGGTCCAGTAGTTAGGGTACTAGCCTTGGACTTGGAAGACCAGGGTTTAATTCCCTGCTCTGCCGCAGACTTCCTGTGTGACCACGGGCAAGCCATTTAGGCCCAGATCCTCCAAAGTATTTGGGCTCCTAAATCCTCTTGATGTCTCCCTTTGATGATCTGGGTCTTAGTCTCTCTATGCCTCAGTTCTCAATCTGTAAAACCGTGAATTTAAATGCATTAAACAACTGTGCAGCACTCAGCAACTATGGTAATGGGAGCCATGTTAGTACCCTAGATTGATCTATGTTAGGTGCTTGCACCAGTGTAACTACATCAGCTACTACTAGTTACCTTCCTTCAATGCCCCCACCCTTAAAAGACATTTCTTCCACAAAGTCTTTCACCGTTAATCCACCAGGGCAAGAAATTAAAAATCCAAAATAATCCACAGCTGCGAACTAGTAAATTTTTTTGCGTCTGATTCATGTTACCTTTTTTTATTTAAACTGTAAGCCTCTTAGGCTAGGGAACATGACTGTTTATTATACAACTTCAGGTATACTGCTGCTGTTCAAAAAGGGGCCTGATCGTTGATTTTGGTAGGAGCAGGATTGAACCCCAAATAAACATAGTTAAATTTTCAGTTCTAAACTATTTTAATGTCCGGATCCTCTCTCTATTCACGTTGCTTCTAACAACATTGCCAGCTTAGAAAGAGGAAGCTGAACTTGTGAGAGTCTGGGTCATCTGAGTGGCTATTATTCCTTTCTAGCAACCCTCTTCTCCCTACCTAGTTATTTTTTAATTCTCCAATATTTTGGCATTGCACACCCAGTGTGGTCACCCATGTCGCCTCAGCTGGGCTTCTCGGGAGATTTTTGGAGTAGGAGTCACCAAAGCCAATCCAGCTGCTGAAGATATGAGAGAGAGAGAGCTTGCGTTTGGATAAAATAGACCGACCATTTGAAAAGAAAGCTATACAAAAATATGGCAAACTTGATAGTGAATTGCTATATAGAATCTGTGACAGTGCACCTCTTCTTCATGAGCAAATGTGGACTCTGGGGAAAGGGGGAAATAAGTACAGGTAAAACCCTGAGCTATTTTTATTAGGGGGTAGAGGGTGGGCTGGAATAAATTAGGTCCCAAAGGCTTAATTTAAATATATCACTTTGAGGAAGTGAGTAGCAGCAGCTGTTTCACATGTAATTGATTTCTCAAGTTTCATCTTGACTGAAGAAAAATAGTATCCTAACATTATTCTAGTGTCTCAGTGAGTTATGCCATTTTGTGCTTGCTTCTGTACCTGAGCTGAAGCAGTGGGCACCCCTTTCAAGCTGTTGTCTCCCTTTGATTTGCAGTTTTCACCGGGGAAAAGTCATCTCTAAGTCTTGGAAGAACACAGAAAATGGTAGGTTCAGCTTCCACTTTAAGCATATTCTTAGAGATCTGTGGAACGGGAACTGCAACGTGGGTGAGAGAGGGATTTTTCAAATTGTATCCTCTTCCCTTTCCTTCCCAACACCAATTTCATAATTTGACATAATGATTATAGTTAGCATTACACAATAACATGGATCAGGGGACAGATAACATTTGCTCCTACTATTTTATGGCAAGTTTAGTATTATAGCATGTTAATAACAATATTTTCCAGAATGTTCAGATCCCTTGGGATGCGATTTTCTCTCTCTGCTCTGATTATATTTTGCCTTTAAAATCTGTATGAAACAACTTCAAAGAGGGATGATAAAAGTTCATTTAGAAAATATCCCCAGTGCATTGTTTCTGAATATTGGATGAATACTGTAAGTCAGATGTGGATTCGATAGGGTTTATACAAGTCATAATTTGGTCCTTACATTGTCATGGACAGCCACATGGTCAGATTATAAAAATACGTTGATTTACATGTAACAATGAAATGCTGGCATTTGCCTAGAGGATAGATCACTTGATCAAATGTTAATCAGGCAGAAAGAGGCCCTTTTTGCGCTTCCTACAATAGCAACAAACTGGCTACGCAAAAACAACTGCAATGGTTGCAGCTATTCCTTTTAACTTCAGTTTCTTTTACTCTTAAGACTTTGACACAAATTATTATTGCTAATTCCATCTCCTTTCTACAAAGAACTTGGAAAGACACTATTCTTGTTTGTATTATAGTAGTCTGCAGTGTGGACAAATTAGAGAGACAGTTTCTTAACCAAAGAGCTTACAATCAAAATAGATAAGACAGATGAATGGTGAGGAAAGAAAGGAAGTGGCGCTTCCCCCATTTCATGGATGGGAAACTGAGCACAGACACATTAAGGGTCAGATTTTTAAAGGTGTATAGGCACCTAAAGATGCAGTAATCAATAGGAGATAGGTGCCTAGTGAGATTTTTCAAAAGGCACTAGCTGCATTTTAAGCACTTAAAACACCTTTAGAAATCTGACCCTAAGTAGCTTGCCCAGGATCACACAGGAAGCCTGTGACATAGGCGCTGACTCTGTGGGTGCACCGGGCCTCAAGCACCCACTGAAAAAAAAATAGGGAGGGTGCTCAGCTCACACTGCCCTGAGGACCTGCCCCCACTTGGCCTCTTGCCCCCCAAGGCTCCTGCCACCGCTCACACAAGGGGGAGGGTGGAGAGGAGCTAGCGGTGGGCAGGACCTCAGGGGGAAGAGGCTGAGTGGGGATGGGGCCTCAGGGCAGAATGCAGGTGAAGCTGGGCCCCTCCTGCATGTGGGCCCAGTGCCATGGCACCATTGTAAACCCAGTACTGCCCTCATGAGCCACAGTGTTGCTGATAGTTTCATCCAGAAAGCTACAGTGAGATGTAATGTCTTTAAAATTGGTCCTTAATGAAGCCAGCTTGTAGGTGAGTGCAATGATTTTAATATACTGTCATTCATAATATTATCATAGAATCATAGAATCTCAGGGTTGGAAGGGACCTCAGGAGGTCATCTAGTCCAACCCCCTGCTCAAAGCAGGACCAACCCCAACTAGATCATCCCAGCCAGGGCTTTGTCAAGCCTGACCTTAAAAACCTCCAAGGAAGGAGACTCCACCACCTCCCTAGGTAACCCATTCCAGTGCTTCACCACCCTACTAGTGAAAAAGTTTTTCCTAATATCCAACCTAAACCTCCCCCTCTGCAACTTGAGACCATTACTCCTTGTTCTGTCATCTTCTACCACTGAGAACAGTCTAGATCCATCCTCTTTGGAACCCCCTTTTAGATAGTTGAAAGCAGCTATCAAATCCCCCCTCACTCTTCTCTTCTGCAGGCTAAACAATCTCAGTTCCCTCAGCCTCTCCTCATAAGTCATGTGCTCCAGCCCCCTAATCATTTTTGTTGCCCTCCGTTGGACTCTTTCCAATTTATCCACATCCTTCTTGTAGTGTGGGGCCCAAAACTGGACACAGTACTCCAAATGAGGCCTCACCAGTGCCGAATAGAGGGGAATAATCACGTCCCTCGATCTGCTGGAAATGCCCCTACTTATACAGCCCAAAATGCCGTTAGCCTTCTTGGCAACAAGGGCACACTGTTGACTCATATTCAGCTTTTCGTCCACTGTAACCCCTAGGTCCTTTTCTGCAGAACTGCTGCCCAGCCATTCGGTCCCTAGTCTGTAGCAGTGCATGGGATTCTTCCGTCCTAAGTGCAGGACTCTGCACTTGTCCTTGTTGAACCTCATCAGATTTCTTTTGGCCCAATCCTCTAATTTGTCTAGGTCCCTCTGTATCCTATCCCTACCCTCCAGCGTATCAACCACTCCTCCCAGTTTAGTGTCATCTGCAAACTTGCTAAGGGTGCAGTCCACACCATCCTCCAGGTCGTTGATGAAGATATTGAACAAAACCGGCCCCAGCACCGACCCTTGGGGCACTCCACTTGATACCGGCTGCCAACTAGACATGGAGCCATTGATCACTACCCGTTGAGTAGTTCATTATGTAGTTGTTCATTACTATCTTAATAATGATGACATTATTAAGATACCAATGATAGACACATATTCAATAACTAGAATATAAGTGTATAAATGTGCTGAAAATAACCCCCCCACAAGCTGTCAAACTCCCCCTCCCCAACACACACCCCTCTTCAAAATCACCCACCAGCAAAACCAAAAGTCAGTGCCTGTGCCTATGACAGAGCTAAGAATTGAGCCCAGGTTTCCCAAGTACCAGTCCAATACCTTAATCACAGCACCATCCTTCTTCTCTAAGTAATGTATCTAAAAAGTGTCAAAGCACAGGTTTGAATAAAATCTCTAAATTGTCCATAGCAAACCATCATAGCGCAGAATCTAACAGCATTTCTGTTACAGCAAGACCTGTACAAACCTGAACTTGAAAGTTTGAGTTCAACAAACATTTGTTGGTCTTTGTTGGGGGATGGGAGAAGGACTGGCATCCTAATGTCCTGTTCTTCTCTTCATCCTGACGTGATGGTGCCTCTCTGGTCTTCTGCCAGGTAAGCCCCTTGAAACACACTGCTCCCACTCCCAGCAGGCTCTTTGAGCTACCCGCAATGGGTTGTCATTAGAAATGTCTTTCCCCCTATAATAGTGCTTGTGGAGAAACTCCCACTCACTGAGTGACCTCTGTGGCAGACACACCCCATAATTTTAGAGAGGAGCTAGGGAGCCTGAGGCTTCCTTAGCATCATTGTGCTAGAGCAGGGGTCGGCAATCTTTTAGAAGTGGTATGCCGAGTCTTCATTTATTCACTCTAATTTAAGGTTTTGCATGCCAGTAATACCTTCTAAAAACGTTAAAATGTCTCTTTCTATAAGTCTTTAATATATAACTAAACTATTGTATGTAAAGTAAATAAGGTTTTTAAAATGTTTAAGAAGCTTAACTTAAAATTAAATTAAAATGCAGAGCCTCCCCAGACCAGGACCCAGGTAGTGTGAGTGCCACTGAAAATCAGCTTGCCTACCCCTGTGCTAGATATTGTGAACATCTCTTCCAGCTCTCATGATTGGTGTATAGCCTCAAGTATCCTGCTCATGGTTCTGGAGAAGACCCTACTGTCGGTAGAGGAGCAGCTGTTTGTAGCTCACCCTTTTGGTAGCAATTTTTTCATTATTCTAATAATTTATGTATTTTCTCATCCCTTATAAAAGTTACCGATCGCTTATGTGCTGTTATTGAATTTACTAAATGTGCTCCTTAAAATGAAGTAGATGCATAATATTGCTGAAATTTTTCTCTTGCAACTTTAACAAAAATAATTTATTTTCCAACCAAATTAAGATTTCAGTGGGTAATTTTTTCATCTTCAAAGTTCTCAGTTAATTTTTTCAGTTTTTTTCCCCCCAGTTAATTTGGTTTTCAGTTATTTAAATATATATATATATTTCCCCACTTTATCTCCCTTTTTTCCTCCTCCTTCACCACCTCCATTGTTTATTAATGAAAAATATTGAGTTGTGGGGGTGATTTTTTTTAATCGGTCCTCTGCATATTACCTAATTTGTCTACCCTTATTATCCTATCATTCACCGATCTCATCTAAATCATGAGTTCTCAACCTGGAGGTTGCAACCAATTTCTCTTACACTATGGCTACATGGAAGTGTAGGAGGGTTCTGGCACCTTTTGGTGTTGTCAAATGGAGTCGCAGTATGGGAAAGATTGAGGTTCCTCAGGAGTTTAGAGAACTGATCTGAACCTTATGTGAAAATAAATGAAATTTGTCTCATTGACATAAAACATCTCCTAGGACACAATCCAGCTGCCATTGAAGTCAATGGCAAAACTCCTATTGACTTCACTTGGATCCGGTAAATGACTTTTTATGTTCATACTTTAGTACTAAAGCTTTATATTGGAAACTTGACAGAATAAATCTCCTGAAGTGTTGATCTTAGAGAACAGAAATGCAGTGTCACATGAGAGCTGTTCCATCTATTTCTTATGGTTGATCTCCTTTCAGTTCTTGTTAACGCCTTTGTATACATCTGGGGCTGGCTGTTTTAGGTAACAACGAAATACAAAATTGCTGGATGGACGAGCAGCAGGGGAGCAACTTAAGTGAGCATAACATATAACATGAAAACCTAAATATTCAAAATGCCTATTTTACCTACCAAGTGTGTCTGAATTAGTATTCAACAGCACTTTCCCAGGCTTTCAGTTTTTAACAGGTGGCTTGTAATAACAAAAAGATGTTCACATGCTCAAACAGGAGTGAAGAAACACTTGGGCATACCTAGTGGCATCTGTTTAACCATCTGATTTTCAATGTAATTAGCTGCTTAATTGAACATCCACATTTAGTCAATACATTCCCTCGTGTAATTAATTATGATTAATTAAAAAGCACTGTGTGTAATGTTTTGTTCTCCATTCCTTACACATCAAATTACTGAGGGAGGAATTTTTTTAAAGTTTTCATTGAATGTATTCACCAATCAAAAAAAAGGTCCAGATAAAAGCCAGTCCCAAAATAACACAGTAAATAAGGATAGGTACAATTGTATTGAAATTCAGATGATTGACCACTTCAGTGAATAATATTACTTGAACAAAAAAATAGCGACTGAACACGAAAGAAGGAAATGTCCACTAGAATACTGAGAGAGATTACTTCTCCATTCCTGTCCCCCCGTACCAATACAAATATAAAAAAAAGAGTGGCCAAAATCACGAAGATAGGTGTGAAAAGAGCTCATCTGAGGCGATTCTGTGAACTGAAATGTCTGTGGGTTTCGGCTCTCTTATTTAGCTATTATTTGTTAAAGGGACAAAGCCAATTTAAAAGTACACCTCTGCTTGATTCTTTTTAACCTTTTAACAGTAAACTAAGGTGTTACCTCAACACTTTAGTTTACTGGCCTGAATTTTCAAAACTATGTAGTGATTTTGTTAAATAGTGATAGCATATTTTGTTTTGATTTAAAGAGTGCTGAGCACCTACCCGCTGAAAATTAGGCCCCTTTAATGTGTCTCAAGTTTGGCACCCAAGTCACTAGTCGCTTTTTGAAAATGTACAGTTTGACCACATGGAGATCAAGTCAGGGTGTGAATGTGTAGCACACTAGCCTAGCCTGCTGCACACAAAGTTGTTGAGTGAATCTGCTACCACACACCGAAAGTTCTATAGCACACAGCAGTAGATCAAAGCGCTCTACGGAACTTTTAGTGCATGGCAAGGAGTCCATATGGCCAGTTAGTGCACAACAGGCTTGTATGCAGTAGACGTACACCCCAGTTTGCCACCATATAGACAAGCCCTTATGCCACTGTACACTGAATCTGAGTATCTTAAAAACAAAAACACCCTATCTTTTCCATTTTGTTTATTTTGTGCATTTGACAGCAATTGGTGCATTAGTCATTTCACTGCTTCCTTTTGTACAGCTACAACTTACCATGCATTTAAAATGAACTCTTTGAAACATTTCTCCTATACCTTTAAATATAATATTACTACATTCTCAAAGGATATACAGAAGTACACTATAGGGGAAAATCACGAGTGTGAAAAGAAACATGTCAGATCTCTCCTTGCTGAGTTAACATGCAGCTGGACTGTTTTGATAGATTTCTACGTGGGGTTTATTTAACCCTTTTAAATTGAGCTACCTAATTCTGCACAAGTTTTCAGATGGATTTCTCTGGGCCTACATGAGTAAAATGTAGCTGTGCACAGAAATGGAGATTAACCAAAGAGAATTCCCAGGTATATGAATTTAATTTGTCTTTCACAACACTTTTGACTAAGTTCTTTAATGTTCTTTCTTGAATAGAGAATTTTGGAATCTAATAGTTAATAGTTTAAAAGGGAAAAATAATTGTAGATGTATATTGCAGCTGTACTAAATCAATGTGTGTTTCTTTCCTTCTTTTCAGGCCTTTCACACATGGCCCTCAAACAGCTTGCTCTTCCTCTTGCTCTTCCTGTTTTCCAAGCTGCTGTCAGCCAGATGGTTTCCTAAAAGCTTACCCTGTGATGTGAAAGTAGAAGCTTCAAAAGCCAATGTGATAGTGGACTGCAGTGATCGTCGCCTCACCGAAATCCCACACGGGATTCCTCTCAACGCCACCAACCTGAGTCTCACCATTAACCATATTCCAAACATTTACCCAACATCCTTTGTCCATCTTGATAATCTTGTGGAGATTGATTTCAGGTGCAACTGTGTGCCTGTTCGACTGGGGCCAAAGGATCATGTGTGCACCAGGAGACTGCAAATCCAGAACAGCAGCTTTGCCACTCTCACAAAGTTAGAGTCCTTGTACTTAGATGGAAATCAGCTATCAGAAATACCTCGGGGTCTTCCTCCTAATTTACGCCTGCTGAGTCTCGAAGCAAACAGCATTTTTTCCATCACAAAGGAGAATTTGTCAGAACTTGGAAACATAGAAATATTGTACCTGGGACAGAACTGCTATTACCGCAATCCATGCAATGTTTCATTTGAAATTGAAGCAGCAGCCTTCCAGGACTTGAGAAATTTAACAGTATTGTCCCTGAAAGGCAATAATTTAACCTACATTCCACACAATTTGTCATCCACTTTAAAGGAACTGTACCTTTACAATAACATGATTCAAAAAGTGCAGGAGCATGATTTAAATGACCTTTACAATTTGGAAATTCTTGATTTAAGTGGCAACTGCCCTCGCTGTTACAATGCCCCATTTCCATGTACTCCATGCCCTAATAATGCCCCAATTTGGATCCATCAGAAGGCCTTTGATGCCTTAAAACAATTAAAAATTCTGCGCCTTCACAGTAACTCCCTTCACAATGTACCCAGTGGCTGGTTTAAGAACACCAAGAATCTCAAAGTGCTTGACCTTTCCCAAAATTTCCTGGCCAAAGAAATTGGAGAAGCTTGTTTTTTGAACTTTATCCCCAACCTCGTAGAGCTGGATCTGTCCTTTAATTTTGAACTTCAGGTCTATTCTTCATTTTTGAACCTGTCGAAGACATTTTCCTCTCTCTCACACCTGGAAATCTTGAGGATTAAGGGTTATGTCTTCAGAGAATTGAGTCAAGAAAACCTACGTCCATTGCTTCATCTTAGAAATTTGACAGTCTTGGACCTGGGAACTAATTTCATTAAACTCGCTAACCTCAGTATGTTTAAAAAATTCCCATCTCTTAAAATGATAGACCTCTCAGTAAATAAAATATCTCCTTCTTCAGGTGAATTCAATAATCATGGTTTTTGTTCTATCCCCATGGCTTCAGTAGACCAATACAAAAGCCGAATGCTGCAGGAAATGCATTATTTCAGGTATGATGAGTATGGGCGAAGTTGTAAATCCAAAGACAAAGAGGCTGCTTCCTTCCAACCGTTTGTCAATGAGGACTGCCTCAGTTATGGGGAAACTCTGGATCTAAGCAGAAACAACATATTTTTTATCCACCCCTCTGACTTCCAGCATCTCACTTTCCTCAAATGCCTCAACTTGTCAGGTAATGCTATCAGCCAGACTTTGAATGGAAGTGAGTTCTACCCTCTGTCTGGACTGAAATATCTGGATTTTTCTAACAATCGGATTGATTTGCTGTACTCGACTGCCTTCCAGGAACTAAAAGATCTGGAAATTCTAGATCTGAGTGACAACAAACATTATTTTCTGGCAGAAGGTATTACTCACATGCTTGATTTTACAAAGAATTTGACCTTTCTGAAGAAGCTGATGATGAATGGGAATGAAATTTCCACTTCTACTAATACAGGGATGGAAAGTCACTCTCTTCAGACTTTGGAATTCAAAGGAAATCACTTAGATGTTTTATGGAGGGATGGGGATACTAGATATTTGTCACTTTTCAAGAATCTGACCAACCTAGAGCAACTGGACATTTCCTACAACTCTCTGAGTTTTTTGCCTCTCGGTGCTTTTGAAGGCATGCCTCCACGGCTCAAGGTACTCCACTTAACCAATAACATGCTGAAGTCTTTCAACTGGGGGAAACTCCACTTTTTGGAGAAACTGGAAACCTTGGATCTTAGCAACAATCTGTTGAGTACCGTCCCCCGGGAGCTGTCTAATTGCTCTGCAACCCTCCACAAATTGATACTACAAAACAATAGGATCCGACGGCTGACTAAATACTTTCTCAGAGATGCTTTCCAGTTAAAATACTTGGACCTCAGCTCAAACAAAATCCAAATAATTAAGAAATCTAGCTTCCCAGAGAATGTTATCAGCAATCTGGAGATGTTACTTTTACATGGTAACCCTTTCAAGTGCATTTGTGATGCTGTGTGGTTTGTTTGGTGGATCAACCAGACTGAGGTTACGATTCCTCTGCTGGCCACAGATGTGACCTGTGCAGGCCCAGGAGCACATAAAGGTAAGAGTGTGATTTTCTTGGATCTGTATACCTGCGAATTGGACTCCTCTCATGTGATCCTGTACTCTGTGTCAGCATCCGCTATCCTGTGTCTAATGGTGTTCACAGTTACAAGTCACCTCTATTTCTGGGATGTTTGGTATAGTTACCATTTCTGCACTGCCAAGATAAAGGGCTATCGGCGTTTACATTCACCGGAAACTTGCTATGATGCTTTTATTTCCTACGATAACGAAGATCCAGCTGTAACTGAATGGATCTTGAAAGAATTAGTCGAAAACCTGGAGGATCAAAAAGATAAACAGTTCAATTTATGTTTGGAAGAAAGAGATTGGCTGCCAGGACAGCCAGTTTTGGACAACCTTTCCCAGAGCATACAACTGAGCCGAAAAACCATATTTGTGCTGACTAACAAGTACACAACAAGTGGCAACTTTAAGACAGCATTTTACATGGCACACCAGAGACTTATGGATGAAAAAGTGGATGTGATTATCTTGATATTTCTTGAGAGAGCTCTGAAGAAGTCCAGGTACCTCCGGCTGAGGAAGAGGCTGTGCAGTAGCTCTGTCCTAGAGTGGCCAACCAATCCTCGGTCCCAGTGTTATTTCTGGCAGTGTCTGAAAAATGCTTTAGCGACAAACAATGACATGACCTACAACAAACTGTTCCAAGAAACTGTGTAGCTCTCCCCCGCCCTGTAAAATCTTAGTATGATCCCGAGTAGACTGGGTGACACTGAAACTCAAATTGTACTTGAAGAAGGTTTCAAAGCATGGGAGATAACTTTTGATATAATGTCAAGCTTAAGTTATATGCACAACTAATATTGTAAAGACAGTATTTTACTTGTCTCCCTGCAACATGACGGCCTTGCATTTAACCATCACCAGTTGCCAACCAGGCTGTTTCAATGACATGCACCTTACCTGGCACTTACTGCTACACATTGAGATAAAATGCACTACCTGCTGGAAGACTCAAGTTTGGAACAGCATCTTAGTTTCCAGTTTTCAGTTCAGTGGAGGCTGAGAGCATCTCCTGTAGGTTGACTCAAATCTCTGATACCACTTACTTGCATTACTGTATTACATGGACTACTAGGAGGCATTTAGCTGTGCCTGAAACTGCTGCTCTTTGGATCAGTGTTAGATTAAATAGTATTTTCATATAAAACTGTAGTTCACCAACTCAAAACAGCACCAGACCCTGCCAGAACAACAGATGCAAAACCTGTATGCATAGTTCCACTGCTATAATGATCAGTACCCCCCACAACACACCTTTCAAGGTCCATGAGTTCTACACATGCCTATCACAAGATGCACTAGATGCTTCAATAACTATGTGGGTGAAATCAGACAATCACTATGCTCTCAGAAGAACTCACGGTGTTTTTGTAATTTTTCAGCGTATCACCTCTGGGTGAACACTTTTCACAGAACAATCACTCTACAGCTGACGTCTCAGTCCTCATTCTCGAAGGAAACCTGCCCAACAGCTTCAAAAGACGAGCCTGGGAGCTTAAATCCATAACTTCACTAGACACTAAAAATCATGGACTGAATAAAACACTGTATTTATGGCTTATTACAGCAATCTCTAAGCCACTAACAACCCCCTTCTCTTGCCCCCAGGTGCCTTTTTTCCCCTCCCTTCCTTCTCACCCCCCCTCCTCCCCAATGGCTGACGGGGTGTTAATGGGGCACTTCATCTTGAATGGTCCCTTGAAATATGTGATAACTACATAAGCTAAACAATCTGTTTCACCTAGTATTTAACTGTTACACTGAGTATGTTTCCCAGACCTGAAGAAGAGCTCTGTGTAAGCTCATAAGAACATCTGAATGGCCATACAGGGTCAGACCAAAGGTCCCTCTAATCCAGTATCCTATCTTCTGACAGTGGCCAGTGCCAGGTGCCCCAGAGGGAATTAACAGAACAGGTAATCACCAAGTGATCCATCTCCTGTCGCCCATTCCCAGCTTCTGTTAAACAGAGGCTAGGGACACCATCCCCACCCATCCTGGCTAATAGCTATTGATGGACCTATCCTCCATGAATTTATCTAGTTCTTTTTTGGACCCTGTTATTGTCTTGGCCTTCACAACATCCTCTGGCAAGGAGTTCCACCGGTTGACTGCGTTGAGTGAAAAAATACTTCCTTTTGTTTGTTTGTTTTAAACCTGCTGCCTATTAATTTCATTTGGTGGGCCCTAGTTCTGGTGTTCTGAGAAGGAGTAAATAACACGTCCTTATTTACTTTCTCCACACCATGATTTTAGAGACCTCTATCATTCAAGATGTGGGAGCACCATGGATTTATATAGAGGCAATATAATATTTTCTGTCTTATTATCTATCCCTTTCTTAATGATTCCCAACATTCTGTTCACTTTTTTGACTGCCGCTGCACATTGGGTGGATGCTCGCAAGCTTGTCTCTCTCGCCACCAGAAGTTGGGCAAATAAACAATAATTACCTCACCCACCTTGTCTCTAATATCCTGGGACCAACACAGCTACAACACTGCATACATGAAGTGTCATAAAACGGTGTGCAGGAGATTGTTCTGCCAAAGGAAGCTGTGTTCACTGGCTTCTCCCACACCCATCTCCGTGCCCTTTTCCACAACATATCTGTGGAATGGCCTCCCATTGCTGGGCACAGGGGAAGGGGGCAAGAGCAGAAGATTCTCGTTGCTCCACCTGCTCCTGCCTCCTATTTTCACTTACCAATGTTAAGGGTGAGAGAAAAGGCTTTGTTTCCACCTGCTTTGGGCTAGTGGCCCCTAGGCCCCTAGCTTCAGACCTGTGACACATCATGGAGGGAATGAGAAAACATCCCTGTGCTTCTCCCCCTATTTCATTGAGATGGAGGCCCCATGAAGGGTGTGGAGTATTTATGTCGATGAGTGTAAAGAAGGGTGGTGTAGATGAATTCCAGACACAACTTATGAGCAGGTATAAGCAAAACTCGGGAGTGACTGGGTGTGGGGATGCTCATGCACAGCAGGATCTGCTGTGGTGTGCCCTGAAAAGTGATCAGTGCACCTCTCCCAGGCAGAGCATTAACCACAGACTGAAGCAGTGCTCATTGTCTACGCATGAATCATTGCAGGAGTAGCAAATAACAGCCTTTACGCGTCACCACCCTCTCATGTTCGCCCTCAGTCCCCCGCACCAAATACGCAGACCTGTGGGTTGAGAGAAGACTGAAATGCCAAGACCTTTACATTCCCTTCCTGCTCCTTATTGGATGCCCTAGAATATTTGTGTATGTAATTGAACCTGTGTAGTTTACTGTATTCAACTGTTATTCAATCCTCCTGTCAATCTGCACAGGTGGAGCATTCTGCATTCTCAATAGTACAGCATTTCACCCATGTGATAACAAGCATTTTACTACAAGTTGTGATTTTTCCATTCAGCTACACCATAGAAGATGTTTGTTTGTTTTTAAAAAGGGGGGTGTGAGGAAAGGGAATAGCTCCTATCCAACCAGAGCTGAGGGGGTGTGGGGAGGAGACCCAGCTGTGAATAACTTAGGAAAAAAGGAAACTAACCCACATCCTCCTTCTCTCCATTTCCATTCTTGCAGCTGGAAAGTTACAGTTAGTTCAAAATGAGCTACCAACAAATTTAGATGACGCAGCAATTCATGCTTCTCTCTGAACTATTGCTTCAGATTGCTCATGGACTAAAACACAGACTGTGCCTTGGTTTACATTTGGGTCACATTCTGAAGATGTTTCAGTGTAGTAGCCGTGTTAATCTGTGTCAGCAAAAAAAATAAGAAAAGAATACTTGTGGCACCTTAGAGACTAACAAATTTATTTCAGCATAAGCTTTCGTGGGTTAGAACCCACTTCATCTTCATTCTGAAGATGATCATTGCAAGCATAATATTTAAAGTCTTTAAAAAAATGTATAGTTAAAGTACAAGATGATAGCAACTACCAGAAAAAAGTAGTTGGTCCCAGAACCTCCAAGGTATTTAGGAGTCTAACACCCATTGATTTAAATGGGAGTTAAGCATCTAAGTAACTTTGAGGATCTGGGCCCTGGTCACTGTCCTGATGGATCTCAGCCCAATCTAACCCATGCTTGTAAGAAAAAAAAGGAAATGAACATAATTATATGCAACAGCTTGTTAGTAAATGTCCTACATTGTTTAGATCTTGGATACCTCAGAGAAGAGAATGATCAGTTGAGGGGCTTGAACCCTCTGCCTTAACTGTGAGAGGGCCTCAGCATGGAACTTGTTTAGCCTGTTGGTCTACCAGAGCCAGATTCACAAATAGACATAGGCACCTAACTGCCACTTTAGGCCCCTAAATCAACATTTAGATGCCGCTGGCATTCACAAAACACCTGCTTGGCTGCTGCCTAATCTTGTAGGCGTGTAAACTAACTCCATGACTAAATTTTCACTGTAAAAGTTTTCTATGTGTCTGCCTCTGGGCCTGCACACTGCTGCCTCACATTGGTTGTCTGCATGCCCAAGGTGCAGTGCAACAATCCAGGGGAAGCTAGGCATTCCTCCGCCTAACCCACCTGCTGCACCTGAGCTGGTAGGTGTGCTCGGGGCATGGCTACTGGATTGGGTCCCATTCAGAATCCATGAGAAGGAAGTGCCCATTTTATAACATTTATCCCAGTGGTTAGAGAACTTACCCAGGCTGTGGGAGGTCCAGAGTCAGTCCCCATCCCCTGCTGTGACACACACATTGCAATTGTCTGCAATAGCTGTGGAAACTATTTGGTGGTTAAATATATGAATGATTTACGTAACACTGTGGCCCAGGGATTGTATGTAACTTCAAGGGGGAAGGGTTGCTACAGCTCCGCCAGGAACTAGAAACAGTATGGGGTGATTAAGATGAATCATCTCCACAGAGGTACCACTCCCTGGGGAGGTTGGCCTATACCAGGTCAAGCTGGGTTTTCCAGAGACCTACAGACAAAGAATAAACAGTCTGGGTTTAAACTAACTCGGAGCCTTTTTTGTGACCCAGCAAATGGACAGGAACTTCTGTCCGGGTGGAGGTGGGGTGAGGGGTGAACCTTGCAGAAGAGTTGGAAAGACTCTGGCCTACGAGGGCTCCATAAGACAGATGGGTCACCACTGGTAAGCTTTCAGCATGTATACATGCACTTTTATTGTTTTTAATGTATGTTTTTTTTACAATACTTTTAACTGTAAGAATAAATGTGCTTGCGTAGAAAGAGCTGTGTGGTTACTGGTAACTGCTGGCAATACACTGGTCAGAGCCCTTCGAGAGAAAGCAAAGCACAGGTGCTGGCCATTAGGCAGACTCGCTTGCTGGGGACAGCACAATGTAAGGCCTGGTCTGCACTCCACAGTTAAGTCCGTATAAGGCAGCTCTGTGTGTACACTACAGCCTTGTCCCGCCGATGTAAGCACACTACTACACCAACATCATGACTCCACCTCCATGAGAGGCACAGCATTTGTGTCAGGGTAGTTAGGAGGAGGCGACGCAGTGTCTGTGTAGAAATTGCCTTACTTGCATCGGCTGTTGGCTGTCTTGTTAACTTCAGAAGCTATGCCATGCTGAAGCCATGAAATTGACAAGAAAGCTGAGCAGCAAGAGCCCGGCTGCCCCCGGCTCCTTACTCCCAGCAGGGCTACTGCCTAGAGGCTCCCCACTCAGTGAGCCAAGAAGTCTGACACCCACTCCCAGCAGGGAAGAGGGAGGTGAGAAGCCCAGGTGGCTGGCCCCCGCTCCCAGCAGCAAGACCTGAGAGGCCAGAGGGCAGCTGGGCTCCCTGTGAGGAGCTGCATGGAGCTGAGAGCCCTGGCTCTCAGTCCCCCACACTGCACCTCTTCAGTCGGTGGAAGCACTCCTAATGAGGACGCCCACCACCAACAGAAGGAGGGTAATGTGTACATCAGCCACCGCGGTCTTGTCCGTGACCATCATCCAGCCATCAGCCACCTAACATAGATCGACTTAAGTCTGTAGTATAGACATGCCCTAAGGCAGGGGGTGGTGCAGCCTTAAAAACTTAGAAGGCAGAGAGAAGTAGCTCCACTCAACGATGACCTATGATTGCCGATAGCGGGGGGGAGGAAAGGGGACAGAATGAGGGCAGCAGCTTCAACAGGTGTTCCTGAGCATGCTCAGTTTGTGTGAGCATGCTCAGTAGAAGCCAAGCAGAAAATCTGGGGGAGCCACATGACCCCTTTCCCCCACCGTGTGCCACCTCTAGCTCCACCCTCTCCCACCCCCAGAGCGGTAATGGCTGGGAACAGGAAACGTAAAGTGAAGGGGGGATACATGTGCAGTTACACTGAAACTGTGACACCCACCTTATAACTTTCAGCCAAGGGTTAGAGCACTTAGCCAGACTGTAGGAGACTCAGGTTCACTTCCTCCTTCTGCCCAAGGGGGTGAACAGAGGTCTCCCCCATCTCAGGAGAGTGCTCTAACCACTGACCTATGGGGTATTCTGATGGGAGATTCCCTCAGTCTCTTGTGTTGAAGCTGTTGAACTATAGATAACTAACTCACTGGAGCAAGGGCAGTATATCCCACCGCCTCATGTCAGTGCTTTCATCAACAAGCGATGGAGTCATTTTCTTTGTCTCTCTCTGCTTCAGGGACTATTCTAGTATTTAGCCCGAGTGGAAAAGCTTGGAAGGAGCTGCATACCAAACTATCCCAGCGCTCAAGCGAATGTGGAATTGGGTGGACCCTATTTGAGTCCTTTCTCCCTGTCAGACACGGGGGTCAGGGGCATTGAACCTCAGTCTCCTGCAGGGTGGCTGAGTGCTCTAATTACAGGGCATCTCCTCTGGCATTTCTTACACAAAACAGTTTAGGCACCTGCCTCTCGGAGACAGTTCATGGTTGTGAGCTGAAGCATGTAATTCCCTGAGGGGGTGTGGGTTAGGATCCACCCTCTTGTCAACATCTTCATTTGGCTACTTTAGGCCAGGAGCCGCCTCGCATGCTGACATTTGTGGAGCCCGCTCTGAGCTACCCATCTCTCCCCATTCACTGTATAGGGCCTAACTCAGGCTTTGTGGATCCCAGTGTTTTTCTACCTGCCTAAAAATTAGGTGTTGCAACACAATGCCTCAGACCCTTTCTGAATCTGGCTCCCAGTGTCTGACTTTATTTATTTTCAGGTCATACTGCAAAGCTTGTCTTTGTCCATAGATAGTTAATTATGGTACAGATTTTGATCCTTTGACATCAGTGGGCCTCAAGGGGTGGGAGTAATGACAACTTGGTCCTATATTAACACAGAGAGAGTGGCACAAGTCTGGAAGCCTGTTAGCAACATTTTGGTGACCAAAGCCCCCATATGTTTCATAAATATGTTATTTCTGTGGAAATAGCGTAGCCAACTACTGACTATACTCAACACTTCTTAGTCTATGGCAAGCTCATACCATCTAATGGGATGGTTTTGACAGAATTAGCAATATTTTAATAGCAGTCACATGTGCTATAGGGAGGTGCCCCTCTATACCTTAATTATAGTGTTACCATCATAATACTATGATCAGCTTGATTGGAAATACATCTTTGGTTACAGCTGAATAATTGCAGGACCCATCCTTCTTTAGCTGGTGCCATGCTAACATGAGCAGGACTAAGGGACAGGTTGTAGACTACATAAGACGTCCTGTTGTGCAGCTGATGCTATGCTAGAAACCCCAGATCATCTTGCTTTTTGTTCTTCAGCAATAACATGTTGGAATCCCTCAGGTGACAGATACACTGTAAACATAAAGCAGGCATATTATGTTGCATACAGGGTGTGCTATGAGGGAACATCACAATAGTGTCTGCAAGCTAAAAACAAAAGGAGGGTGGGAGGCTGGCTGTGTGTGGGCTGCCAACGGAACCAACTGTTAAGCAACATTGCACACCAAAAATAGAAAATGTACTTCTTGCCTTGTCCTCATCATTTCCTGCCTCCATGCTTGCTGAACCTTGCTTTGCAAAGGCCTCTCAAAACAAGATTGTTAGTAGAGTGCTCATCTGAAAAAAACAGAGAACCAAGTCTAATTTCCCCACTGATTCATAATAACTCATAACAGCACTTATGCAGCACTTTTCACCCAGGGATCTCAAATCACTTTTACTAGTTGCATTGTCCCCATTTTTACAGATGGGGAAATTGACATCCGGCTCAATCAAGTGATTCCCACAAGATCACACAGCAAACCAGTGGCAGAACTAAGAGCAGAAGCCAGGTCTTGTGGCTGTTAGTCTAGTAAGATAGCCGCTAACCTGTGCTACCACCTCATTAGTTCATACTTACTGATGTCTACACATTGTTGTGTAGTTATGAAGCTATTTGATTTTTTTGTGTCAAATTTGGGAGCTGGGTTCTGAATTTGGGACAGGAGAGTATTGAACCCATAGGAGAGGCTTAAAGAAGGCATGTCTGAGTCCTCTGTCTCTTCTTTTCTGGGCTCATCAATCGAAACACCCCTGGCATCCAAAATGAATTTATTGTTTTTAGGTAGGGTTTCCCTAACTCCACAAGATAACAATTTCTGATACGCAGGAATGGTGGCAGAGCAGCTGCTAATCCTAAATTAGTGATTTTCTCTTTCCACCGGTTATTTTTCTCTCTTACTAAGGTATGTTGCAGGCAGCAAAACGTCTCAGTGGAAGCAAATCTGGTAGACTTGGCCTTTTGAAGAGATGACAGAAACAAACAAAAATAAGTTTTTACTAGCGCAGTTTCAGAAAAAAATAAGAAAATGAAGGGGTTTTAAAAAAAAAATTCTATATTACAGATGGCTGGGATGTTTTAAAAACAATTGCGACCAATTCATATAATGGCTGCAAAGTTGTGAATTTGCAAAACTGAAGACACTGGGGCTAACTTCAGTCTCTCAAGCGTTTTTTCCTGATTGTTCCGTCCCCTTTTTTGCCACCATTCTAATCTCAATAACAGCTGCACACCTGACACATTATATCAGTTACAGTAGGATTCTAGTAAGCTAGCTCAGTGGTGAGAATGCATCTGAAAGTATCTGCTGTTTACATAGCAAAACATATAATCCATGGTCTGCTCTTTTCTTACATATATTGTACTTCACATTAAAGAGAGTGATTGTCTTTTGTAAGCGCTCTATCAAGCATAGGGCTTTTTCCCCTTAAAAGTTTTTTTCACTTTTGCTTGCCTAACTGAAAAGCTGCTTTTTCATTGAAATGACTCAATGGAAACGGTTATTTAAACATACAAGACTGAAAAAGCAGTTCCTGAAGCAGAGTGTGTATGAATTTTAAGTCTTTTGTTTTCTGGTTGTCACGTGAGACTGCCACAAAATCACAATTCCCCAGTGTTTCAGGCCCGAATGTGTATGTGAAAGACCATAATTCCTTTAGCAGTAATGCTCTTGGATGCTCTGCCTATGAGGAAGCAAAAGTTCATAATAAAATGTGTGACTATAATTATCTCCATAATGTCATTGTTGGCTAAGAGAAGCTTGGGGGTAGAGTCCCAAAAAGGAATTCGGTGCCTAACTGCCACTTTAGGCACCTAAATCCCAGAATCAGGCCTCATGGGATTCACAAACCTCCTGCTCAGCTGCTGCTGCCTAATCCTGTAGGTGCCTAAACTCACTTCGCACCTAAGTCTGTGCAGTAAAAGCTCCCTCTGGTGAGATGGGATTTGAACACGGCTCTGTTACTTCTCAAGGGCGTGCCCTAACCCCTGGGGTATAGACTATTTTGGTGCAACTGAGTCTCATTCTCTCCTACTGAAGCTGTTCCACTATGAAATAATGAAAGAGTCATTGGGCCGGAGTGAGAGCAAGAAAGAGAGCACAAGTCAGAGAATGACTCTGTAGCCTGTGGTTAGAGCATCCATCTGGGAGGTGACGAGTCAGGCTTCAGCCCCCTTGCGCCGATAATGCTTTCATTAGTCACCCACTGTGGAACATCTTCAGCAGGAGAGACGGCGAGAGCCCTCCATGAGAGTCTGGCATAGCCCAGTGTTTGGGCACTCACCTGAGATGTGGCAGAGCCTTCCTCAAGCCTCTCTCCCCTTGAGCAGAGGTAGTATTTGACCTGGGGAGAGAGGGTGGAGTCTCCTACATCCCAGGTGAGTACTCCAACCATGGGGCTAAAAGTTGCAAGGACAGTCCTGCTCTCCCCTCTTCTTGCTAACAGTATAGGTGCCTATTGCCAAAAGAGGAGTCAATGCTGAGACTCTGAAGCAAGGCTAGGTGCCTCCCATCAGCCTGGACTCTGGTGCCTATCTCCATGAGAGGGGGCAGGGCTTAAAACACCCCCATCTCCCATGGGCAAATTTAGCCAAGGAGCTGCCAAGCCTGCTGGCTTTTGTCAATCCTATGCTAAAGTGCCTAATCTCACCCCATTCATTGTCTAGGGAGCCTAGGCACCTAATGCAGGCTTTGTGCATCCCAGTGATTATTCTAGGTTTCATGCAGCATCACTACACCAAAGCTAACCTTTGACTGATTTTGTCTGCCTTAGAGAAGCAGGTCATGCTATATGAATGTAGAGATGTGATGAAGAAGCAGCAACTGCAAAACTGTGGTGTTTTGTTGTTTTCCTTTTGGCCAACATGTAATAAAAATCCCTCACACAGCACATACAGGTGTCATATGTTCTCTCATCTCATATAGAGTTAGTACATTTTCCCAGCCCCCCACTACCATAGAAAGTCAAATGGCCCAAATCCCCATGGCTTTCTCCACACCTTCATGATTAGTTAATTCTACTCATGTACAGGAGAGGCGCAAAGGCATAAAGAGGTAGATGGCCTCAGTATTTGCACTAACACGGACAAGGGGCACTGTGCAGAAGTGATACATACAGTTCTAGGTAGGCTTTTGAGTGTTATGTATGCGCTCCTGTAACTGGCATGGAAACCCATAAGTATGGCAATGCCATCCAGGCAGAGGGGCCTCTATAGATAACGATGAGCCAAATTCTGCAGCTCTTTCCTAAGCTTTGTGCTGGCAACAGTCTACTTGCAGTCATTCCACACACCCACCCCCTCAAGCCAGGTATGATGGGGAGGAATAGCTTCGCTCAGGGGTGGGGCCTGCCACCACTGGGAGTGAGAAACTATAGGAGCAGCAACCAAAGCTATTCCTCTAGGTAGGGTGGGGAGGAGGAGAGGAAAAAACAGTGGCTCAGCACCTCTGAGCCAGACACCAGTAGGAGAAAGCCCTGACTCCACCCAGTCACATGAGGTTTCCAATAGTCTCCTATGCCAGTCATGCAGGCTGACTGAAGAACTCCCGGGGCAGGGCTAACCACCTTGGTATTGAATCAGCAGTTAGAGCTCCTGCAAGAGCAGGCAGAGGTAGTTTGGCCCCAAACTATCCCTATCCCATAGGAACTGAGACACCGGGGTGGGGCCTGTCAGTCACTGGCCCATGACATTCCTGGACACGTGCAGCAGACTTCTTGACAGGGGCCCTTCTCCCTCAGACAGAAAAGGAAACAGGCAACGCTCCTCTCCTGGCCTCTAATGAATGACGTTGCCAGCTTTCTGGTTGTGGAGAGGAGGAAGATTCACAAAATGGCATGTGTACAGTTGCCATGTGGAATAAGGATAGAAGGTAGTAGGAGGGAGAAGGAGGGTGGCTGAGGAAGGAGCATTGGACCCTGGAAGGGAATTTTAGTGGGTTAGGACCACACACCCTCAATTTTTGTAAATATCGTGGAGCAAGATGCGCATAACTAGTAAGTAACCTTGTGACTTTATTTTTGTAATCCTCATTAGCCCAGCCCCCTATTTCGCCAGCCATTGCTTGTAAAATGTCTTGTTGGGTAATACCAAGCAAAGGAGTAAGAGTAGAGCCATGGGTTATGTTTACTGTTAGATTGCATGCTCTTTAGGGGGACATGGGGTGAGATTGGGTGGCGGGGTGAAATGTGTCAGTCTATATGGTCTGTAAGGCAACTTGCACACTGTAGTTGCTACAAATAATTAAATAAGTCAAAGACATTGTGTAAAGACTTCCGCACACTGCTGCTTCATTCCAGGCACAGGCAATGCCTCAACTTCTGCTTTAAAGGAGATGTTTGAGCATGGAAGAAAGCCTGCACAAAAGTTAATGATGCAGGCGGCATTAATTTTTTCCATTGCTTTGCCTTGGGACTGGTGTGTATGTCATGGTGGTGGTAAGACATTATACTTCCCCTTGAGTCCAGGGATGGTCAAATTATGGCCTGGGGGGCCTCATCCGGCCCTCCAGATGTTTTAACCCAGCCTTCGAGCTCCCACCGGGGAGTGGGGTCTGGGGCTTGCCCCGCTCGGCTCCTGGAAGCTGTGGCATGTCCCCCCTCCAGCTCTATACGTAAGGGCAGCCAGGGGCTCTGCATGCTGTCCCCGCCCCAAGCACTGCCCCTGCAGAGCCCATTGGCTGGGAACCATGGCCAATGGGAGCTGCAGGGGCAGTGCCTGCGGACAGAGCAGCGGACAGAGCCGCCTGGCCGTGCCGCCGTGTAGGAGCCGGAGGGGGGACATGCTGCTGCTTCTGGGAGCTGCTTGAGGTAAGCATCGCATGGAGCCGCACCCCTGACCCCCTCCCATGCCCCAACCTCCTGCCCCAGCCCTGAGCCCCCTTCTGCCCGCTGAACCCCCCTCCATCCCAGCCCGGAGCAACCTCCTTCACCCCCAACCCCTCATCCTCAGCCTCACCCCAGAGCCCGCACCCCCCGCCAGAGCCCTCACCCCTCCCCTCATACCTCAACCTCCTACCCTAGCCCGGAGCTACCTCATTTCTGAGGCCCACCCCAGAGCCTGCACCCCCAGCCAGAGCCCTCACCATCACCCCCTCCTGCACCCCGACCCCAAATTTCATGAGCATTCATGGCCCATCATACAATTTCCATATTCAGATGTGGCCCTCAGGCCAAAAGGTTTGCCCACCCCTGCTCTAGTCCCATCCCCAGCCATGGAACACTGCAGAAGGCTAATGAGGGCAGGGACGGCCAGTGCCACAGAAGTAGCTGACCATCTGCCTCTGTAGAGGTTACCCTCCACACAGGAAATATGGGGGGACAATCAGGCTCATTGTTGTTAATTTCAGATCAACATATATACTGTAGATACTTTTGTGGTTGCTTTCAGTACCCCAAAGCCCAAATACTGTGGAAATAATATTTTATATGTGTTGTAGGGATCACAGCTGGCAGCAGATAACCCAGACCTATCACACCATTCTTGTTTTAAGCTTTACAAAGAAATAAATTCATTTTCTTCTGGGTGGAGATTTCATTATTATTTTAGTAAACAATCCTACTAGAATGACACAAATTCCTTAATGCAGACACTGAGCTGCAAGAACAGTGTGATTCAACAAGGGTAACATTTTCAAAAGCACCTAAGGGACTTAATAAGCAAAGTTCTAATTTTAAAAGTGACTTAGGAAACTAAGTCTCATTGAAAGTCAATGGGACTTAGACACCTAAGTCACTGAGGCACTTTGAATGTGTTACATTTACAATGTTACCCCAAATATTTCACTACTTATACAATAAACAAAAGAATTATTTCTTGTACACAAAATGATGCCTGAACTCATCACAAGAACTTTTAAAACAAGAGAGAGAAATACCCAATAAATGTTATTTTTATAAGAATATTAGAAAGAGTGATATGCTAGATATTTTTTTTTAAATAAGACCTTTAAAGACAAACTAAAAGTATTTAAATGGTTCAAAAGAGACAAGAAATGTAAGATGACAATACAAAAATGTAAGAGCGAAGAAACATAGTCATTTCTTGGACTACAAAGGTTGCACAAACTAGTTTTTGTTCCTCTAAGTTCCCCAAGTTATTTCTGATATTAGTAATTTGACAAATGATTAATTGTATTTATGTATATTGAAAATGAAAGCTGTAGCTTTTGTTAAAGATTTTATATGCATGTATTTTAACTACTTGAACATATTTTGGGATTCTGTGTTTAAATTATCATTATATAATGAATGTTATGTCAAGAGAAATATTGTAAAATTCAACAAAGTATTCCCAATACTCAGCAACAGATATGTAACAATCCAAATGAATATTAATTGGCTTTATCTCTTCCCAGATTAGAGACAGCAAAACCAAATATTACACAAAAGTATCTATAATTAAAGTATGTACTAACTGAATTTGAAAATGCCATGAAAAAATATGGACTGCAAAATGTGCAACAAAATTAGCAATATGTGCAAAACGCAAACAAATGTGTGAAATTTTGTTATCTTTGATGCACAAAATTGATGACTGTATCCTTTGCTGATAATAACAACATTTATTTGGCACTTTACATAGTCACAGCATTCCACAGTCATTAATTATTTACACTGGGAACACATTCAATTACTACATCGTTACTACATTTCCACTGCATGCATCCGACGAAGTGGGTATTCACCCACGAAAGCTTATGCTCCAATATGTCTGTTAGTCTATAACAGGGGTAGGCAACCTATGGCATGGGTGCCAAAGGCGGCACGCGAGCTGATTTTCAGTGGCACTCACACTGCCCAGGTCCTGGCCACCGGTCTGGGGGGCTCTGCATTTTAATTTAATTTAATTTTAAATGAAGCTTCTTAAACTTTTTAAAAACCTTATTTACTTTATGTACAACAATAGTTTAGTTATATACTTTTTAGACATATAGAAAGAGTTATATACATTATAGACATATAGAAAGAGATCTTCTAAAAATGTGAAAATGTATTACCGGCACGCGAAACCTTAGAGTGAATAAATGAAGACTCGGCACACCACTTCTGAAAGGTTGCCAACCCCTGGTCTATAAGGTGTCACAGGACTCTTTGTCGCTTCTACAGATCCAGACTAACACGGCTACCCCTCTGATACATTGTTACTGTGATTTACAGTGATTGTAGTGAAAAGAACAGCTGAAAAATGAAGAACATCATGCACTTGGCAAATATATGAAATAAT
This sequence comes from Chelydra serpentina, assembly GCA_037349315.1. Classification (NCBI taxonomy): domain Eukaryota; kingdom Metazoa; phylum Chordata; order Testudines; family Chelydridae; genus Chelydra; species Chelydra serpentina. The sequence goes on from JBAIAC010000004.1 coordinate 130,782,612, forward strand.
GTTGTATACAATCTAGTCTGGAATGGACAATTGACGCTTAATATTACATGGTAGTTCTCCAAACTCACCTGGCCAGAGCTCTGGCAATCAAATGAGAGCTGTGAAGATAAGTGGATGCACTCTGTGAAAACAGCACTAGTGAATAATTGTATGACACAAAATGGAGACTGGTTAATTTTAATCCATACACTTGACTGAAATATGGTTGCATTTGTGGTGGAAACTTCACAGAAGCAGTTAGACAGTGTTTCCTGCCAATCGTAGACCAGATATCTACCATAAAGAGAGCTAATACGTTGAGACTAACAAAGGTACATGAATATATTGTATATAAGGGGTGTGTGGTTGGTACATGTTAATGTGACATAATATAAAGATCTGTGGATTGAATCCAAGCACTCTCTCTCTCTCGTGCAAAAGATTTAAAATATCCTATATACAATGTTTTAGGCCTGTTAATCTTTTGGCAGTTCATACTTTTCTCCTCTGGCATAAAACCCTACGAGCAGGGCAATACCAGCCAGGCAGAGGAGCAATAGAAACCATTCATAGATTTTAGTGCCAGAAGGGATCAGTGTGATCATCTAACCTAATCTGACTTCCTCCATAACACAGGCCATTGAATTTCATCCAGTAATTCCTGCATAAAGTCCATAGCTTCTGGTGCTAGAGTATATCTTTTAGGAAGACATCCAAACTCGATTTAAAGACTTCAAGTGATGGAGAATTCACCACATCCATACATAGGTTGTTTCAATATTTAAAATCTTTTGCACGAGAAAGAGTGTCCTAACCTTCACTTTAATAAAATACATAGCTTGAGCTTCGTAAGGCTCTCTCTCACCGTAATGAAGAATTTCCAGACCTCAAATAAGACAGAATGCTTAGCCTCTTGCTTAAAAGGGAGTACATTACATCACTGTCGAATGACTCTTGGGCAGATAGTGTTGATGGGCCTTGAACATAGCCATGTCTGTCTCCCTTGGCTAGAGGAAGGATTACCATAATATAGGGCATACAGGCTGACAGATAAGTAGAGAAGGCAAATTAAGTAATGCATAGAATGTTGGCACCCCCCACAGAATCTCTCCCAGCAAAAAACAGAACAAAAGCCATAGGTCATGCTATGACAAACATTTAGCTTTGACTTCAAATGAAACAACCACTTAAATCTTCACTTCCTTACTAAATAATTAATTTTAATACCTCTCTCTTTTACTTCCAGGTCATGCTCTCTCCTTTGTTGTTAGTTTCGATGTGTTATTCTCATTTTTACATCTAATGTTTTGTCTTTTCTACGATTGCTCTTTAGTTATACTCTTTCGCCTTCATAAGTTCCTGATAACGAATAGTATTTTCTAAATATGGTTAACTGCTGCCCTGAAGGATCCCAAAGTGCTTTAAAGAATTTCACAAGTACGGTAGCTATTCTATCTTAGCAACATTACACAACAGTGTCACAGGAGAGGACTGAAGAACTTCTAGTAAAACTAAATGGGGAATTTATGTAGGCAGAATGTAATTATCAAAACTTGAATTCAGCCAGGCCACAGGAACATACCCCTAGTCTTGTAGAATAATTCCATGTGATGTTTAATTGACCATAACTGGTCTGAGCCTTTATTTTTTCCCCTCATCATGTAGACATGTAGTTCATACTTAGGGTGACCATATTTCCCTATGCTGAATATGGGACACCTGGTAAAATTACTTGTATACATGCGAGTTGAAAAGAAATCAATCAGAACTATGCAGTAAAAAAAAAAAAAATTAACATCAAGTTGACTGAGCCCCTGTTAAAAAGAATACTGCATAGTTGGATTCTTTTTATTTACCTTCTTATCTTTAAGGCTTTAGGGTTCACATGGGGAGGGGTGACACACACACACACACACACACACACACTTCCGTACACCTCTCTCATGGGGGGGGAGGGGGAGGCGGGGAGTAACCGACCGACCCGACCCTCCCTGCCCAGTGCTCTTCATCCTCCATGCCTGGCTGGGCCCGTGGGACAGACCCGCCTCTCCTGGTACCTGATGCGTGGGGGTGAGGGCACGCAGGGTCACATCTCCCCTCCCCCCGCCCAATATTTCTGCCAGGGTTCACACCAGAATGTGGCCAGCAGCAGCCTTTTGGCTCTGTGCAGGAGGGAAGGGATGACCTGGCCCATGTCTTTGCAGAGTTTCTCTCTTTCCCCTCACCCCCCACCCCAGTGTGGCTGGAAGCAGCTTGTCCCTTCCTGCCCACTCAGTGTTGAAAGGCAGCTAACACCTCCAGGCTACTGCTGGCCATCAACATAAGCCAGCTGCCTCTGGCTACAGCGCAGGCAGGAAGGGGTTAAGGCCGGAGGATGCATTATGCACCAGGGCCCAGGGAACCAGAACCTGACTGCAGGGGCTTCAGCGAACCCCACCAGAGAGGTGGCTCAGCAGGGGAGGTGCCTAGGGGATGGAGCAGCCCCACGCTCCCTGGGGGCAGGACCTAGGGGGAGAAGAGGGGGCGTTGAAGAGGGTTGTTAAGCCCTGGGGACTGCAATGGAGCCTGCAGGTTCAGGGCGGGAACAGGCTGGAAATCGCTCCCCCCTACACACCACTCCAGAGCTTATCTGAGGGGCGGAGAGTCTTCCCTGTGCCAGTGCTGTGCGGGGCTTTGGCACATGCAGGGCTCGGCTCCTCCTGGCCAGCCCCCGGGCCGGAGGGTCTTGGGCTTTTCCAGGATGAGGCAGTGGGGGAAGGAAGGAGCCTGACAGGCTGTTGGTGAGGCGCTGGGTCGCCGCACAGCTCTGGGAGTGGGACGCGTCCCGCCAGGGGGGATATGGAGGAGCAGCGGGACTTGGGGGGTGGTGAAGGGGCAAAGCAGGGAGAGGACAGTGAGAAGGGGAGCACATAAAGGACCGCTGGGTGGGCAGCAGAAGCGACACGTAACCAGCGGCCGCCTGGCACCTGCCCGCACTCACCAGCCATCGCAGCTCACAGCGCGCAGCCAGTGCCAGCTGGAAACGGGACGGTGGGATGGGGCATTGTTGGCTGAGAGCTGGCACGCAGCAGGGGCTGCACTGACAGACCAGCAGGGGGAGCAGATGGCCCTGTGCGCTGCATCTTCGCCCCGCCACCAGCCTTACACACCCATCCCCATCGTCAGCCACTGGACCCCTCCCCACACACATATACACCGCTGGTTGGCGGGCATCTGGCAAGCAGGGATCCGGCCAGCAGCAGGACACTCAAGTACTGATGGGGGAGGGAGGCAGAAAATACGGGACAATTTGCCCATTTTTAAGAAAAAGTCAGGACAGCTGCAGGAGGGCTTAAATACAGGACTGTCCCTTTAAAAACGGGATGTCTGGTCACCCTATTCATATTTCCTAATTTTTGGTTCTACTTAATCTTGAGCTTCCTCTTTACCTCCCCTTCACTTCCTGTTTTGTGGGGGCTAGTAAAGAACATCATGTGCCTCAACCTTAACATTGGAATAGTCTCTCTAATCATCATAATACTTTTTTTGGATTTACTTTCAGATGGAGAAGTATTTCATGCCAACCACTCAGTAGGAGGCGTTTTATCTATATCACTTAAAAGGATGTCCTGAAGGGAGATTTTGTGCCAGTCTACAATGTAGAAGACCACTTAGGAAAGTGCACATTCTCTTAACTGCATCACTACACTAGAATCATCTAATTAATTGCTAGTGTCGATTCTTCATTTCTGCAAGTAAGTGATTATATCCTTCTGCTGAAACTCACAGTTCAACAATTCTTTAACACAAATGTATTTGACTATTACTCTCTCTCTGTCTCTCTCTTTTTGTGAGCTTGTGCCACTGTATGTGTGTGTGACAGAGTGATATCTAGACATGTTTATACAGGAGTATTACATATTATGCCAAATTTCTTGTTATTTCTTAGGATATGCTCTCATCAAGTTTTTAATGCATATGGTTTGTAGCATAGTATCTATCCTTTCTTAACAATACTCAATTGATATCAAAATATCTCCTTATCTCCTGTTGAGAGTATGTGTGTGTGTGTACACACACTTACATTTACACCTATTTAACATCAACGATTAATTAGCCTTTTGGCTAATTAATTAGCCTTCTATGATGAGATAACTGGCTCTGTGGATGAGGGGAAAGCAGTGGATGTGCTATTTCTTGACTTTAGCAAAGCTTTTGATACAGTCTCGCACAGCGTTCTTGCCAGCAAGTTAAAGAAGTATGGGCTGGATGAATGGACGGTAAGGTGGATAGAAAACTGGCTGGATGGTCGTGCTCAACGGGTAGTGATCAATGGCTCCATGTCTAGTTGGCAGCCGGTATCAAGTGGAGTGCCCCAAGGGTCGGTGCTGGGGCCGGTTTTGTTCAATATCTTCATCAACGACCTGGAGGATGGTGTGGACTGCACCCTTAGCAAGTTTGCAGATGACACTAAACTGGGAGGAGTGGTTGATACGCTGGAGGGTAGGGATAGGATACAGAGGGACCTAGACAAATTAGAGGATTGGGCCAAAAGAAATCTGATGAGGTTCAACAAGGACAAGTGCAGAGTCCTGCACTTAGGACGGAAGAATCCCATGCACTGCTACAGACTAGGGACCGAATGGCTGGGCAGCAGTTCTGCAGAAAAGGACCTAGGGGTTACAGTGGACGAAAAGCTGAATATGAGTCAACAGTGTGCCCTTGTTGCCAAGAAGGCTAACGGCATTTTGGGCTGTATAAGTAGGGGCATTTCCAGCAGATCGAGGGACGTGATTATTCCCCTCTATTCGGTACTGGTGAGGCCTCATTTGGAGTACTGTGTCCAGTTTTGGGCCCCACACTACAAGAAGGATGTGGATAAATTGGAAAGAGTCCAACGGAGGGCAACAAAAATGATTAGGGGGCTGGAGCACATGACGTATGAGGAGAGGCTGAGGGAACTGAGATTGTTTAGCCTGCAGAAGAGAAGAGTGAGGGGGGATTTGATAGCTGCTTTCAACTACCTAAAAGGGGGTTCCAAAGAGGATGGATCTAGACTGTTCTCAGTGGTAGAAGATGACAGAACAAGGAGTAATGGTCTCAAGTTGCAGAGGGGGAGGTTTAGGTTGGATATTAGGAAAAACTTTTTCACTAGTAGGGTGGTGAAGCACTGGAATGGGTTACCTAGGGAGGTGGTGGAATCTCCTTCCTTAGAGGTTTTTAAGGTCAGGCTTGACAAAGCCCTGGCTGGGATGATCTAGTTGGGGTTGGTCCTGCTTTGAGCAGGGGGTTGGACTAGATGACCTCCTGAGGTCCCTTCCAACCCTGAGATTCTATGATTCTATGATTCTATGATAAAGGAAGCATTTGTTAAATATTCCACACCCTAATCCTTTTCGTTAAAGTACTAAAAATATAGCAGTGATTAAACAAAACCAGGGTAATGGTTACAACTGGTCAAAATCTTACAATGTCCTTCTTGCTCAAGGAACTTAACAAAACTTTCCCTCAAAAATAGTGCTTTCTGTTAAAATGTATTTATTCCATTTTGGGCAGCATACAGTGTATGTAACAACAATAATAAAATAACTGAAATTATGTTGCTGGTCAATTTTGATAATAATCACAAATTACCTGTACACTATACTAGTAGTATGTTTTGTTTGTATTTTTGTGGTTTGGACACACACATTTAAAAATTATTAAGATTACAATGTGAAATATTATATGCACATGAACAGTACTTGTCATCAACAATATACCAAAACCATACATCTGCTTGTTTCTTTTTAATTAGGTAAATATGGCTACCACGCCCCACAACCTGTTCTTCTTACTCCTCCTGATTCAACCTGAGTTTGGTCTCTCCACTCATCATCACTGGGTTTCTAAGGACCTACCTTGTAAAATAAAAGCAAAACAGAATAGCTCCTCGATTCTCCTTGATTGCAGTAAACAAAAGCTGAGAGCAGTCCCCCAGGAAATATATACAAATGTTACTGGCTTGATATTGTCTTTCAACTGGATTGAAGAGATTTCTATAAAGGATTTTCACAACTTTAAGGACCTTACATTTTTTAAATTAAACTGGAATTGGCATGTTAAGCCAAAAGAATCTAATTTTGATTTGTCTCCAAAACCTTTACAAATATTAGATGCAACGTTTTCAAACTTAAGACACTTAAAGGAATTACATCTTAATGGCAATCAGCTAACCAGAGTGCCTGCAGGGATTTCACCTAGCATTACTTTGCTAAGTCTAAAGTCCAATAAGATTGTTACTATTAGCAAGAACACCTTCAAAGAACTCACAAAATTGAAGGAACTCTATATGGACCAGAACTGTTACTATGGTAATGCCTGTGAAAAACCTTTCAACATGGAAGAAGGGGCTTTTTCTGCCCTCACCAGTTTGACTGTGCTGTCACTTTCCTACAACAACCTGACCCGGGTGCCACCCAGACTGCCTGTGTCACTACAAGAACTTTATTTGAGTCATAACAAGATAAAGAACATCAGTCAAGATGATTTTAAGAAACTAGTTCATCTAAAAGTTCTTGATTTAAGTGGGAACTGTCCAAAATGCTTCAATACACCTTTTCCATGTGAACCCTGCACTGGAAACTCTGCCATTCAAATACATCCTCTGGCTTTCCAGAATCTTCAAAAATTAAAGACTTTGGTTCTATCCAGCACGTCACTCACTAGTGTACCCGCTATTTGGTTTCAAAACATGCCAGAGCTAGAGGTGCTGCATCTTGCGTCTAACTTCTTAATGAGCGAAATAGCTGCTGGAGATTTCTTACAGAATTTATCTTCTTTAGAGGAACTTGACCTATCTTTCAACTACCAGAAACAAATATACCCACGATATCTAAGCCTCTCGCCATACTTTTCTTCTCTAGTATCTCTAAAACGATTATATATTAAAGGTTATGTCTTCAAAGAATTAGATAAACTGCACTTAGAACCTTTGTTTGCGCTGAGAAAGCTAAATGTCCTTGACCTTGGAATAAATTTTATTAAAAGAGTTGATATGTCTGTCTTCCAGGCTTTTAGGAACCTCACGGAAATATATTTGAAAGAAAACAAAATATTCCCACAAACAACAGAAAAGCGTGGTTTTTTAAAATCATTTGAGAAAGAGGACTCTTTGATCAATTATCATCATATCTTGGTGTGGAAACACAAGTTGAAACTTCCTGTCATAAATTCTGATAAAAAAAGGCAATCATATTACTTCCTTAAACAGCTTTGTACCTCATATGGTACAGCCTTGGATTTGAGTTTAAACAATATCTTCTTCATTAACCCAAATCAGTTTAAAGGCTTTGGGGATATAGCTTGTTTGAATTTGTCTTCAAATGCCCTTGGCCAGGCTTTCAATGGCACTGAATTAATCTATTTACCTAATCTCAAATATTTAGATCTCTCATTTAATAAACTGGATTTGACAAGTTACTCTGCATTTAAAGAACTACCTAACCTAGAAGTATTAGACCTTAGTTATAACAAGCAGTATTTTCTAGTGACAGGTTTTGCACATCAGCTACTATTTACTGAAAACCTTCCTAACTTAAAAATTTTAAACTTAAGCTGGAATGACATTTCTGCACTAACAAAATTTGAACTAAGGAGTGACTCCCTTCAAAAACTAGACTTCAAAGGAAACCGTCTTGATATCTTATGGAAAAATGGAGAAACGAATCACATACAATTGTTTAAGCATCTAAAAAAGCTGACACATCTTGACATATCATACAACAGACTTCGAAATATCCCCACCAATGCTTTCCAAAATCTGCCTCAGAGCTTAACTACATTGTATATAAATAACAACAAACTACATACCCTCAGCTGGGAAAATCTTAGATACTTTAAATCTCTGAAGTTGCTCGACTTAAGTCAGAACAAGCTGAAGGCTGTTGATATCCAGTACAACTACACACAGTCCCTCCAGACTCTGCTGCTGAGGGAGAACAAGATTTCCAGGATTGTCATTGGGTTGCCTGAGAGAGTCAGCAGCCTCCTGTACCTGGATTTGAGTTACAACCAACTGCAAGTCTTAAATCAGTCAACCTTCTTATCACGACTTATACAACATTTGAAGGTTTTAAAATTAAAAGGGAACCCGTTTGACTGCACCTGCAAAAACAGCAACTTCATAAGGTGGATTCAGAAAACCAAAACTCCAATCTCACAAGTAGCAAGAAATGTTATTTGCATGAACCCTGAGGACCAAAGACAGCATAGCATTCTCTTGATTGACCTGCATGAATGCATTATGGATAGCGTTGCAGCAGTATTATTTCATATTTCTTTCTTCACTATTATTAGCATTATGATAATAGCAGTTACTAAACATTTATTTTATTGGGATGTCTGGTATACTTATCATTCTTGTATGGCAAAAATAAAAGGATACAAGAATATAGCCACAGACAAAGCTCTCTATGATGCTTACATAGCCTATGATACTCAAGATGCGGCAGTAACTGACTGGGTAGTAAATGAGCTACTATTTCATCTAGAAGAAAGTGAAGACAAGCAAGTTCTGCTTTGTCTGGAGGAAAGGGACTGGGAGCCGGGAAAGGCTGTCATTGACAACCTTGCACAGAGCATCCATCACAGCAGAAAGACAATATTTGTTCTAACTGAAAGATATGTGAAAAATGGGAACTTCAAAACCGCTTTTTATATCGCTCTGCAGAGACTAATGGATGAGAATATAGATGTGATTGTGTTTATTCTACTGGAGCCGGTGCTACAGCATTCCCAGTACCTGAGGCTGAGGAGGAGGATCTGCAAGAGCTCTATTCTTGTCTGGCCTAAGAATCCACACGCTGAAAGCCTTTTCTGGCAAAGACTAAAAAGTGCAGTGCTCATGGATAACAGCATGCGAGATGATGGGGTGTACAGTATATAGAAAGGGGTTATAACAGCTAGCTTCAGTTCTCAAAAAGTAACTTATATAAAGTAACAGTGCCTCAGTATTTGGGTGCCAAATTGTAAATGCATTAAAAAGAGTCCTAATCTGGGGTTGGGGTGGGATGGGGAATTTTCAGGATTTACTGAAAATCGGGCTGCTGTACGTTATCTCTTGCTGGACAACCAACATCACTGGTCACCTTTGAAAACTTTTGGTGGTTTTCTTAAAGTGTTATGACGCGTACTCTATGATAAGTACTTATAGTTTAATGTACCTGTTACACTGCTATATTGTACTGAAGAAAGTCTGCTTTACAGGGTTAAAGTAAAATAGCTAATATAAAATCACAGAGACAGAATTAATAACATGCACAAACTTGCTGCATATAAACAGTATTTTTTTCTTTCTATTCCTGTGCTACATTTTTCTGTACTGGAAGAAAGTTTATTCTCTAACAAGGCAATTTTTGCTCAGATATTCACTTTTTTCTGTCTCTTTATATTTATAGGCAATGTATTTATTATAACTTTATTTCTTGAAATGTATATACTTTTTTATTTATAATTAAATACAACATTCTATTATAAAATTTGTGCTTACATAATAATTGCCTTCAGAATGTAAGGCAGAATGTAATAATTGCCTTCAGAATGTAAACTACTTGGGGCCTGGGGCCTGCTGCATGTGTGGCAGGTTGAATCCTTTGTCAAGCATGGCACACATTTATGATGCTATATTAATAATGACTCTAGAAATATTTTGTGGAGTTGATGGCTTCTTTGTGTCATTATGTCATTCAGACATCTGCCATTGCTTCATATTTTTTCTGTTACACTGTTAATAAAATATCTTTTTGTATATCATAGAATATCAGGGTTGGAAGGTCATCTAGTCCAACCCCCTGCTCAAAGCAGGACCAATCCCCAATTTTTGCCCCCGATCCCTAAATGGCCCCCTCAAGGATTGAACTCACAACCCTGGGTTTAATAGGCCAATGCTCAAACCACTGAGCTATCCCTCCCCCTCATATGTATGAGCCATATTCATTTTTATATGTTACACCACCTCATGTAAAGGAACGGATAGACTGATTCTGGCCACTGGCCTATGCTTCCTAATAACCAATCTTCCTTTTTCTACATTGTCAACTGTATTTTCTTTAAAAACTGTTCACTAGTGATTTTAAGAGTACATTCAAAATTGAGCATAAAGGTTAATATGCATATACAGAGGTAAGAATAAATATCAAGGTAAATGTATAAATAGGAATGTGCAAGTATTATTGATACAGCATTATAGCTATCATTTGGTTAACAAACAACTGGTGCAGTATGGCTATCCCAAGGGAGGAAAGTAGGATTTGGCAAAGCATAGATTTATACAGGTGTTTGTTGTAGCAATTCTATACATGGAAGAGAACACAAGCAACTGTTTTTAAAATTGCTTGTGGTAGGAAGATGTGAGGGTAACGGTTTGCTCAGTTTGGGGATCATTATATGGATGATAAGATGACATATTATTGGCTGGTTTTAAGTTGGGGCCATCATTTCTTTTTGTTTCATGTATGGTTTCCACAGACTGTGAGGTAAATCTCAACAGTGTATATACTGCTCTTGGGACTGTCTAAGGGTATGTCTTCACTGCAGCCCTAGCTCAAGTGATCTACATTAAGTTCTGCCTCTTGAGTGAGCCTAGCTCGAGTGAAAGCAGCTATGCTACAAAACAATGCTTGAGCCACACTAGGGTGACCAGACGTCCCGATAAAATTGGGACTGTCCTGATATTTAACCCTTTGTCCCGCATCCCAACCTATGTACGATCGGGACGCCAATTGTCCCGATAAGCAGGCAAGGAAGTGAGCAGGAGGGGTGAGTCGGCGAGCTGGGGGCAGGGGGAAAGAGGCAAGCGATGGGGTGGGGCGAGCCAGCGGCAGGTGAGTGAGCCGGCCAATGGGAGGGGGTGAAGACATGAGCGGTGAGCCAGTGGCAGGCAGGCGGGGGAGGGTGAAGAGGCAAGCGGCGAGTCAGTGGTGGGCGGGTGGGGAAGAGGCGAGCGGCGAGCCAGAGGTGGGCGGGCGGGGAAGAGGCGAGCGGCAAGCCAGCGGCGGGTGGGTGGGCGAGGGTGAAGAGGCGAGCGGCGAACCGGCGGGCGGGTGGGTGAAGACGTGAGCGGCGAGCCAACGTGGGTTCTCGGGGCGGGCATGGGGGTTTCTGGCAGGGGAATGAGGAGGTGAGTGGCAGATGGGAGGGGGTGAGAGGAGGCGAGCGGTGGGTGGGGGACTTAGGAGGGACGCAGCAAGTCAGTGGCGGGCCAAGGGGTGAGGAGGCGTGCGGTGGCAGGGCCGAGCGGGGAGGGGGCAGAACCTGGGGCAGAGTGGGGGCGGAGCCTGGGAGGAGTGGGGGTGACTGTGGGCGGGGCCGATGGCACCCCAATGTGTCCCGATATTTTACTGTTGTGATCTGGTCACCCTAAGCCACACAGAATGATTGATTTAGCATCAGTGACACAGGTACTTTCTACTACATTACTCACTACCTCAAGCATCAGCAGCACTTGGGCTTCAACCCGTATCCCCGTGGTGGCCAGCTAGCTCGAGTTTGAAGCGCCACTTAACTCGAGCTAGAGACTTTTGTGCGAGGACAAGAGTTGGGTTAGGGGGCAACATTTGAGTTATATCTTGGACTAACACAGCAGTGAAAAACTCCCAATTCCCGCTGTGATCTGTTCCATCTCTTATATTTCTTTTAGTTTCTTTAGCCACATCTCATTTGTAGCGCTTTCCTTCATGAGCCAGAATATTTTCTTGCATTTAAGCATTTTCTTGTAGTTGGTAATATTTTGAATGAGTATTGTCCTGTGCTGTTACGAAAGTTCACGAAAAGGCCCACCAGTACATAAAAACAGGTCTAGTTTTTAATCACAGTTTATGTCAAAGGTTTCTGTAAATGTTTGTGAATGGGTGACCAGGCCCAGAAATTTGTGTGGCGACTGAGTTGCCCCTGTCCTGTCCAGCAGAGTTCAAATTCATTTTATTGCTGTTGAGAGCTGCATAGAGAGTAACAATATGTCTTTTTAAAGCTTTAGGTTTTAAACTTTGATTTCTTTCGGCCTTTTTGCTGCCTTTTCAGTTTTCAGGAATAGCTTGGTTTTCCTGGATTTTCCCCCGTTGGAATCCATTCCTGCTACATACTGATATCTGGGGCCATTAATTCCATGGATCTAGCAAGTTTCCATGATAATGATACTGTAATTGTAAATAACAGAAGCTAATAAGTTTATTGAAATGAAAGGCCTGACATAGGGTTGGGCTTTATTTAAGCAGTTGCACCCAAACTAGTATCGTTAACATGTATTTGGATGGGATAATAGAGGTGTCATTCCACTGAAGACAAAGGTGTTACATGGGTGTAAAAATGGTGTAAATAAGAGAATAAGGCCCAACATTTTCAGTAACTTATAAAGAAAAAATAAAATGAAATAAATTTGCTTTTATTTAAACAAAGCAACTTTTACTGGTTAACTCCAGATCCACCAACAAATTAGTTCAAGAAAAACAAAACTTGAAACTTATATTTTGTTCTTTTCCTTTTATTTTCAGAAGGAGGAGGAAAAGCTGGCTATTTTAGCCCAAAATAGGCTTTTCTCAAAGATATTAAGGATGTCTACTAGCTTTGTGGGGTGTTATTTATGTTTGATACAGAAAATAGGCTGATTCTTTCAGTGCCCATACAATGTTACTCTAAGAGGTGTCATAACCGAAAGGTCCTTGAATGAACAGCATTGTAGGAGTGTTAAGTATATTGTGATCAAGTGAGTCACCTGGATACAGAAAAATCTAAAAGTCACCTTGCTCACCATTGTGAGGGAGGGGTTCACAGTTCCTCATATGAATAGTCCCACTGACTTCTATTTAAATAAAATTATTAGCTGACTTCAATTGGACTGCTCATGCTGTATGTAAGGGGTTCAAATCGGACCCTTATTAAAAAGTTTGGGTTCCATATTAATTGTGATTGGGAGAATTTTAGGCACACAATATTGTTCTTAAACAATCAGAGGTTGTTAATATGGATTTGTCTCACACGGCAATAAATAAATGTCACTGTAAATGTAAATGTCACTTTAAATTTAAAATTGCTTACAGAGTTATATATTTTTCTTTCCCTTTTTACTCAAGACTGCATCATTAACATTATTCACACTTTTGATGTACAGAATACCATTACACTTCTGTTTTGCTTTTATCTTCTGATTCTCGTCACCTTTATTATAAAACGGTAAAACATCTTGTTCCTGTTTCTTAGTTCTTGATTCAATTAAAAACATGAGACTTCCCTTTTATCTCTCCTTCACTTCCCAATTCTGAAGGCTTCCTACTCCTGTTCTTTGTGCAAACTTTTAAGAAGTGTGTCTCTGTTAACTCTGAAACAGTCCTGTTATTTATAGGAAAAACGCAGCATGCACTATCTGCTCAATTAACTATTGATTTCCAACCCTGGACATAGATGGAGATGGAGAATTTCACATTTAATCTCTTGTCAGCAGTGATTTTTGATATGCTGGAGAAAAGGATTTTTTGAAGGCAGACTTTATGCTACTCTCCAATGATGTACAACTCAGGCTTCTGCAACTGATTTCCATGGACATGCTCTTTACTGCAAGATCACATTATTATCGATGTATCTCTTCCTACTAGTGAGAATTCTTCATTTCTGTAAGTAAGTGGTGCAGTTATAAGACTGTCTATTTCTATTTGAACAAGTTGAGAACTTTGCATTTTCAAATATATATATTTCATTTCAATAAACGTATTAGCTTCTATTATTTACAATTACAGTAACATTATCATGGAAAATTGCTAGATCCATGGAATAATAATATATAATGTCTGTTAAATAAAGAATGAAAGATAAGCAACAAAAATGATTAGCAGTGATAAAATTAGAACCAAATGTTAATTTTAATACAATGGATATAGCAGAGTTTTTTCTAAAATCCCTAAGAATTACTAGATATTTACAGTGTAACAGGAGCTAGAGATTGTTTAAATTTTAACTTTTGCAGGCAGGGCCGGCTTTAGCGGGTGCGGGGACCCTCGTGAATAACGATGGCGGAGAAAAAAAACAAAACGCTAGAGCATTAAAACTATTTGGTTAAATTCTCAATAAAATAGCAACACACAAAACATAGAAAGTAAACTTTCAGAAGTATTTGTATTTTTCCTGGGGATTTGATGAAAACTGGTTGGATACAGAAAGAATAAGAGCTCCAAAATGATCCCTCTTTTTTGATGTTTTTCACCTTATTGTTTCACCTTTTTCCTGGATACTCTTCGAGAGAAAACAAAAACACTCTGGGATCTGTGTTTCATTCTTCTGTTGATCCTGATTTAGTGATTAATACAATAACAGTTATACATAAGGGAGTTTCATCTGTGTCATGATTTGTAATTTCCTACATAACCAAAAAGAAATGTGCTAATCTGTGCTTGCTGTGTGATTAACTCAATGATGCCAAAGACTGACACACACGCACCTATGCAACCCGCCCCACAATATTCCTGTAGTCTAGTTGAACGCTCCCTGAATTAGGAAAGAGACAATGAGTTCAAATTTAATCTCTACTGGCTGTAGTTTATATTCCCATGCATCTCACCAGCCTTATTATTCATCAAGGCTACCAGGCAATCTTGTATGAGTTGCCTTCTCATTTTACAAATATATAAAAAGTAGGAAAGAAACACACAAAAACTTCACGTAACGATAGCTAAAGTTGCATCAGGACACTCCCAACAAACTGAAAATGTGAAAAGAAGTTAGGGGGAAAGTCTCGTACTTTCCTTGGCACTTTTGCATTGCCCAAAGCACTGTTGGTAACACACTACCACTCTCCATAAGGCTTTCACATCCACCGCCAGCAGACAGATACTGAAAAGCAATGCATAAACCAACTTATCAAACTCACACTCAAAACATTAACAGTGACCTCAGTATTGCTAAAGCAGAATAATTTTCTGAATGTGTGAATGAGACAAGTTGATCTGTTGACACCGGGGCACCCAAGCACCACGAAGACTTTGTACTAGAGTGCTAATTTGATGACGTTGAGCTGCACATTGCTTTTTGGTATCTATTGGAGGTGAATGCAAAGTTTTTGAGTGTTTATAACCAAAGGTGTAATTTGGGAGTGTTAGTCAGCAATACTCAAATAAAAGAGCTCAGTGGTAAAGTTGGTTAATATAGCAGCTTTAGTTTGTGGGCCTGATCCCATGCTCATTGATTCAATAGAAAGACTCTGGTTAACTTTATTGGATGTGAGATCAGGCCCTATGTTTACTGATCTTAATCTAGCTCCTATTTCTGAACGAGGCATAGCCACCATATAATTCAGTCTACTTGCTATGACTAACAGTCTTTGCTCAAGAGAGATAGGGGCAGTTTTGGTTTTGGTGAACAGTGGCTGAGCCAAATGGAGAAATTTCCCCATTATCTGCACAATACATGGCCCACGCCAGAGCTATTAATGCAATGATCCCCAGGGCCTAAATTCACTCACAACTTTAATAAATACCCAGCTAGAACTGAAAATGTTTGCAAAGGCTAAGATAGTTGTACATATACATGTTCATGTGCTCCACATGCACATTGGACCAGGCCCTAAGTTAACTGAAATAACTATGCCCCAGATCCTCCAAGCTAGGCCCAAACTCCCATGTAACAAGTACTAAATAAAGACACCAAAGTACCAGAGTGGTGGCTCCAGACCTGTGGGGCTGTCTGGGCTCAGGTCCCTGCTCTAGGCATTGTGACCTGCAGGGTCGCCGTGCTGCTCAGGTTTGGCTTGGGCCCCCTGTGATCATGGTGGAAGGGTGTCCAGGTCAAACCTGAGCAGCACTGCAGCCCTGTGCACCAGGTCACAACTCCTGGAGTGGGGAGCTGAACCCAGCCAGCCCCACGGGGCCAAAGTCACAAAGAGCTGCCTTTCAACCCGCGCCAGGACTCCCACACAACCCTTTGACACATTCTGGTGACCCAGTGTTGGGTAGAGACTCATGGGTTGGGAAACTCTGGTTTAGAGTGGGGCTGCTGTAAACTATATTGAAAGCAAACTGGTCCCTAGCCACTTCCAGGATCGGGGAGCTGCAAATACACCTCCCTCAGCTGTAGCCAGTGTATACCAGGTGTAGCTGAGGACTGTGGTCATTTAATTTCCAGTCATTGTAATACGTATAACAGCAGTTGGTTCTCCTTCTGATGTAACCTTATGAATGCTTTTGAAGTATGAAACAATACCTGAGACACTTTAATATTAACACAGGATACTTGATATAGACAATGTTTATCACTGCACACCAAAATCATCCAAAATAACATTCATCCCCCTCTGGACACTTTTAAACTGTGGATGGCAAAAGTTTATAAAATAACAAACAACTTGAATCCATGATGTTCAGGTCATGATATTTCTGAAATACTTGGTCATGTTTTAATTATGTTATTAATGTAGGTGTGTGCACTAATTAGCATATGCTGAAATGAAGCATAAATGCTCCATCAGATGCCACTATTCTTATTAATGAGTCATTTATCTAGGAACATAAGAATGGCCATACTGGGTCAGACCAAAGGTCCATCTTGCACAGTATCTTGTCTTCTGACAGTGGCCAATGCCAGGTGCCCCAGAGGGAATGAACAGAACAGTTATCATCAAGTGATCCATCCCCTGTAACCCATTCCCAGCTTCTGGCAAACAGAGGCTAAAGACACCATCCCTGTCCATCCTGGCTTATAGTCATTGATGGGCCTATCCTCCATGAATTTACCTAGTTATTTTTTAAACCCTGCTATAGTCTAGGCCTTTACCATATCCTCTGGTAAGGAGTTCCACAGGTTGACTTGCGCTGTGTGAAGAAATATTTCCTTTTGTTGGTTTTAAACCTGCTGCCTATTAATTTCATTTGATGACCCCTAGTTCTTGTGTTATGAGAAGGAGTAAATAACACTTCCTTATTTACTTTCTCTATACCAGTCATGATTTTATAGACCTCTATCATATCCCTCTTAATTGTCTCTTTTTCAAGCTGAAAAGTCCCAGTCTTATTAATCTCTCCTCATACGGAAGCTGTTCCATACCCCTAATAATTTTTGTTGCCCTTTTCTGAACCTTTCCCAATTCCAATATATCTTTTTAGAGATGGGGCGAACACATCTGCACACAGTATTCACGATATGGGAGTACCAGGGGTTTATATAGAGGCAATATGATATTTTCTGTCTTATTATCTATCCCTTTCTTAATGATTCCCAACATTCTGTTAGCATTATTGACTGCCACTGCACATTGAGTGGATGTTTTCAGAGAACTATTCACAATGACTACAAGATCTCTTTCTTGAGTGGTAACAGCTAATTTAGGCCCCATCATTTCATATGTATAGTTGGGATTATGTTTTCCAATGTGCATTACTTTGCATTTATCAACACTGAATTTCATCTGCCATTTTGTTGCCCAGTCACCCACGTTTGTGAGATCCCTTTGTAACTCTTCACAGTCAGCTTTGGATTTACCTAACTTGAATAGTTTTGTATCATCTGCAAATTTTGTCACCTCACTGTTTACCCCTTTTTCCAGATCATTTATGAATATGTTGAATAGGACTGGTCCCAGTACAGACTCCTGGGGTAGGGCTGTCCTTACCCATACACAAACTACGCAGCTGCGTAAGGCACCAGGAAATTCTGGGGAACCAAATTGCCCCAAATTTCCTGGTGCCCTACGCAGCTGTGTGCTGCTCCAGCAGCCAGCCCGATCCCCCGGCTGGCTGAGCCGGCCAGGAAAGCTGCCCCCACCCCTGCTCTGCCTCTTCCCACCCCTGCTCTTCCCCTGCTCTGCCTCTTCCCACCCCTGCTCCGCCCCAGCCCTGCCCCCACTCCACCCCCTCCCCAAAGCCCCCACTCCACTCCTTCCCCTGAGCTATGTCCTGGGGGACTGCAGCAGGGGTCGGATGCACCCTGCACTCACCAGGCGGCGGGAAGTGTAGTGACCTGGTCCCAGCCTGCTCCGCTCCGCCGGCTCCTAGCTGCGCTGCCAGTGAGTGCTGGGGGATGGTCCCCCCTGCCCTCCAAGTCCCATGGCTGGGAACCAGGGGAGCAGAGCGGAGCGGATTAGAGCCAGGTCGCTCCACTTCCCGCTGCCCCGTGAGTGCAGGGTCGGGCCTGCCCTGCAATCACCGGGCAGCAGGAAGTGGAGCAACCCGGCCCCAACCCACTCCGCTCTGCTGGCTCATGCTGTGGGGGGGGGTGGTTCCCCACGGCCCCACAAGCCTGCTCCTGGCCCCACCCCTGCAGAGGCTTGGGGCAGGCCCCCCATCCTCCCATGGGCGGGGAGATGCATAGGGCACCACAGTGTCTAGGGATGGCCCTGCCTGGGGGACACCACTATTTACCTCTCTCCATTGTGAAAACTGACCATTTATTCTTACCCTTTGTTTCCTATCTTTTAACCAGTCACCGATCCATGAGAGGACCTTCCCTCTTATCCCATGACAGCTTACTTTGCTTAAGAGCCTTTGGTGAGGGACCTTGTCAAAGGATTTCTGAAAATCTATGTATACTATATCCACTGGATCATCCTTGTTCACATGCTTGTTGAACCCCTCAAAGAATTCTAGTAGATTGGTGAGGCATGATTTCCCTTACAAAACCCATGTTGACTCTTCCCCAACAAATCATGTTCATCTATGTGTCTGACGATTTTGTTCTTTACTATAGTTTCAGCCAGTTTGCCCAATACTGAAGTTAAGCTTACCAGCCTGTAATTGCCAGGATCGCCTCTGGAACCTTTTTAAAAAATTGGCATCACATTAGCTATCCTCCAGTCATCTGGTACAGAAGCTGATTTAAATGATAAGTTACATACCACAGTTAGCAGTTCTGCAATTTCACATTTGAATACCTTCAGAACTCTTGGGTGAATACCATCTGGTCCTGGTGATTTATTGTTGTTTAGTTTATCGATTTGTTCCAAAATCTCCTTTAATGATACCTCAATTTGGGACAGTTTCTCAGATTTGTTACCTAAAAAGAATGGTTCAGGTTTGGGAATCTCCCTCACATCCTCAGATGTGAAGACCAATGCAAATAATTCATTTAGTTTCTCTGCAATGGCCGCATTGTCCTTGAGTGCTCCTTATCATCTCGATCGTAGAGTGATTGTTTAGCAGGCTTCCTGCTTCTGATGTACTTAAAAAAATTGTTATTATTTTTTGAATCTTTGGCTATCTGTTCTTCAAATTCTTTTTTGGCCTTCCTAATTATATTTTTACATTTCATTTGCCAAAGTTTATGCTCCTTTCTATTTTCCTCTATAGGATTTAACTTCCACTTTTTGAAGGATGCCTTTTTGCCTCTTACTGTTTTTTTTCTTTTTTAGGATAAAATGGCTGCCATCTCATACAAACTGCTTTGCTTACTCTTCACGATCCATGTGGAGTCTGGAATGTTCTATTATCCCTGGGTTTCTAAGAAAGTACCTTGTGAAGTGCACGTAGAAAACAGTAGTTCCTCCATAATCTTTGACTGCAGGCATCAAAATTTAGAGGCAGTGCCACTGGAAATAAATGACAATGCTACCTGTTTGATACTTTCATATTACCATATTAACAAAATTTCTAATGTGACCTTTCAAAAGTTCAGAAATCTTACGCAGTTATACCTTAAGTATAATGCAATAAATCAGGCAATGGCACAGCCTCTTGGCTTCTTTAGAAACTTAACAAAATTAGAGAAATTAGATCTCAGTCACAATCACCTGCAGGAAGTACCCAAAGGTCTCTCACCTAGTATAACCTCATTAGAACTGAATGCCAACCAAATCGTTTCTATTAAGAACAACACCTTCTCAGAACTCAAAAATTTGAAGGAACTCTACATGGATTGGAACTGTTACTATAACAATCCCTGCAGAAAAACCTTTAAAATAGAGGATGTGGCTTTTGTGGCTCTCACCAATTTGACTGTGCTGTCACTTTCCTACAACAACCTGACCCAAGTGCCCCTCAATTTGCCCTCATCTCTAAGGGAACTTTATCTTGGCTTTAACAAGTTAACAAGAATCAGCCAGGGTGATTTTAATGGACTGGTTAATTTGCACCTTCTTGACCTAAGCAGGAACTGTCCAAGATATTATAATGCCCCTTTTCCTGCACTATAAACTCTTCCATTCAAATACACCGATTTGCTTTCCAAAATCTTAACAAATTAAAGACACTGGTTCTCACCAGCACCTCACTTACGAGTGTACCAGCCATCTGGTTTCAGAACATGACACAGCTAAAGGCGCTGCACCTGGCATTTAACTATTTACAAAATGAAATAGCTTCTGGCGAATTCTTACGGGAGTTGACTTTTTTAGAGGAACTTGACTTATCTTTCAACTTTGAGGAAAAAGTATACTTACCATATCTAAACCTCTCACAACATTTTTCTTCTCTAGTCTCTTTAAAATGATTATATCTTAAAGGTTATATTTTCCAAGACCTGTGTGAAAAGCACCTAAAACCTCTAATTACTCTAAAAAATCTAAGTATCCTCGATCTTGGGATAAATTTTATTAAACAAATTGAGCTCGCTGTATTCCAGAATTTTAACCTCACGGAAATCTACTTAACAGATAACAGAATATCACCTTTTGTAGGGGACAATAATTGTCTTTTAGAACTGGTTGGAAAAAAGACATTCCCAACATATTGCCATCTAACTCTGGAATGAGAAGACCAGCTGAGCCATTCAGTTACACAAGAGTACAAAAAAATAGACCATTTCTTGTATTATATTCTTAGACTCCAGTGTTCTTCATATGGCAAAGCATTGGATCTGAGCTCAAACAGCCTCATCTTCATTAACCCAAATCAGTTAAAAAGTTTGAATGATATAGCCTGCTTGAATTTGTCTTCAAATGGTATTAACCAAGCTTTCAATGGCACTGAATTCAACTTAACCAACCTCAAATATTTAGATCTATCAGATAATAAATTGGATTTGGCTTATAGTTTTGCATTTAATTAAATGAAACTTCTCGACGTATTAGACCTGAGCCATAACAAGCATTATTTTCGCCTGGCAGGAGTCACAGTTAGACTGGCATTTATTGAAAAACTTCCTCAGCTAAAGGTTTTAAACTTAAGTTGGAATTCTATTTCCACCCTGACGGACAGACAGTTAAGCAGCAATTCCCTTCAAGAATTAGTGTTTAAAGGAAACTGCCTTGGTATTTTATGGGGTGACAAAGATGAAAAATACATACATTTTTTTACGAATCTCAGTAGCCTAACATACCTTGATATATCCCACAATAGACTTTTAAAAATTCCTAGTGAAGCATTCCTGAGCCTGCCACCAAACCTAACACAACTATTCCTAAACAACAACAGACTGCAAGTGTTTATCTTTGCAAACTTCACCAGACTGAAATATTTGAAGCTGCTTGACCTGAGTCAAAATAAGTTCAGAACTATTCATATTTCATTCAAAGTCCCTGCAGTCTCTGCTGTTAAGGGATAACAGGATTTCAGAGATTGCTGTGGACTTTTTAAATACAAATGGCAGCCTTCTGTTCCTTGATTTGAGTCACAACAGGCTAAAATATATAATCCAGTCAACACTGGTTCAAATACAAAGTGTAAAATATTTAAAGTTAAAAGACAACCCTTTTGACTGCACTTGCCAAAATAGTGTCTTCATAAAATGGATACAGTTAAGTCATATTTATATACCACAGCTAGCAACAAAAGTCAACTGTGCAATCCCTGATAAGCACAGAAAAAAGAGCATTGTCTTTATTGATCTGCATGCTTGTACTTCGGAGGAAGTTGCTGCAACATTATTTTATATTTCATTCTTTGTCGTTATTAACATTATGTTGATAGCTGTTACAAAAAAATTTTTTTACTGGGATGTCTGGTATACTTACTATATTTGTGCAGCAAAATTAAAAGGATACAAGAATATAGCCACAGACAAAGCTCTCTATGATGCTTACATAGCCTACGATACTCAAGATACGACAGTAACTGACTGAGTAATAAATGAGCTTCGATTTCGTCTAGAGGAAAGTGAAGACAAGCAAGTTCTGCTTTGTCTGGAGGAAAGGGACTGGGAGCCGGGAAAGGCTGTCATTGACAACCTTGCACAGAGCATCCATCACAGCAGAAAGACAATATTTGTTCTAACCGAAAGATATGTGAAAAATGGGAACTTCAAAACCACTTTTTATATTGCTCTGCAGAGACTAATGGATGAGAATATAGATGTGATTGTGTTTATTCTACTGGAGCCGGTGCTACAGCATTCCCAGTACCTGAGGCTGAGGAGGAGGATCTGCAAGAGCTCTATTCTTGACTGGCCTAAGAATCCACACGCTGAAAGCCTTTTCTGGCAAAGACTAAAAAGTGCAGTGCTCATGGATAACAGCATGCGAGATGATGGGGTGTACAGTATATAGAAAGGGGTTAGACCATCATTTTCCTTGTTGATTGAATAGGGATGTTTTATGGGAAGCGCCTTTCATCTAATGTAACTGTGACAGAGCTTTGTGTCCCAAAGATTCTGCCTTGCACATTTAAAGCACTGTAGCTAAAAATGGGTAATATGAAACTATTCAGTGAAATGAATAGCCTTAGTGCTCACAGAATGTTCAGCTTTTAATAATATTTACTGTTCGTCTACAGGAAGTTTATTCTTTAATACTGTGTGATCCTGGACAACTAACTTTACCTCTACGTATCTCCCTTTACACTTCTGTGTAAAGGATACACTGAGGCCTGGTCTACACTAGGACTTTATGTCGAATTTAGCAGCGTTAACTCGATTTTACCTTGCACCCGTCCACATTACGAAGCTATTTATTTCGACATAAACGGCTCATTAATTCAATTTCTGTACTCCTCCCCGACGAGGGGAGTAGCGCTAAATTCGACATGGCCATGTCGAATTCGTGTTACTGTGGACGGAATTCGACGCTAATAGCTCCTGGAGCTATCCCACAGTGCACCACTCAGTGGATGCTCTGGACAGCAGTCCGAGCTCGGATGCTCTGACCAGCCACACAGGAAAAGCCCCGGGAAAATTTGAATTCCTTTTCCTGTCTGGCCAGTTTGAATCTCATTTCCTGTTTGGACATCGTGGTGAGCTCAGCAGCACTGGCAACGATGCAGAGCTCTCCAGCAGAGGTGACCATGCAATCGGAGAATAGAAAGAGGGCCCCAGCATGGACTGATCAGGAAATATTGGATCTGATCGCTGTGTGCGATGAGTCCGTGCTTTCTGAGCTGCGATTGAAAAAACGGAATGCGAAGATCTACGAGAAGATCTCAAAAGCCATGACGGAGAGAGGATACAGCTGGGATGCAATGCAGTGCCGCGTGAAAATCAAGGAGCTGCGACAGGCATACCAGAAGACCAAAGAGTCAAACGGACGCTCCGGATCCCAGCCCCACACATGCCGTTTCTACAAGGCACTGCATGCAATGCTCGGTGGTGCTGCCACCACTACCTCACCAGTGTCCATGGACTCCGACGATGGGATCTTATCTACGGCCATGTCGTTGGAGGTTTTCGCGGACGGTGAAAATGAGGAAGGAGAGGAGGAGGACGAGGCAGTCGACAGTGCTTTCAACGCTGATTTCCCTGACAGCCAGGATCTCTTCATCACCCTGACTTCATCCCCTACCAACCCTCCCAAGGCAGTAACCCGGACCAGGAATCAGGCGAAGGATCAGCAGGTCAGTGTTTTAAACATTTATTTTGAATAGAATAGGCATGGTATGTTAGCAATGGGTTTTTATTGCTTAGTTTGCCCTAGGCGCCTTAGTTTTGAGTCGTTTCCAGTGCAACTACTCGAAAAGTCTGTCAATATGTATGGGGATAGAGGAGAAATCCCCCTCGGAGATCTCCACGAAGCTCTCCTGGAGGTACAGTGAAATCCTTTGCATCAGGTTCCCGGGGAGAGCGGCCTTATTGTCTCCTCCATGGTAGGAAACTTTTCCGCGCCAGGCTAGCAGCAGGTACTCCGGTATCATTGCCTTGCAGAGCATGGCGGCATACGGCCCCAGCGTTTGCTGGCATTCACGCAGCACACGGTCTTTCTCTGTCTCTGTAATCCTCATCAGAGTGATATCAGTCAGGGTGCCCTGGTTTGAATTAGGGGTATTTTAGTATGGGGACTGATTGCCTTTTCCTTTAAATAACTCTAACCGGCGGTTTCCAGCCACGCGGTGGGGGCGGGGAGGTGAATCGTTCAAACCTAGCGGTTAACAGGCAGCAGGCAGGGACATTTCCCGGGACCAGCCATGCGGGGGGCGGGGGAGGCGAACCGTAGAAAGTAAACTCGGTTCACAGGCAGCAGGCTGGGAGCTTTCCTTGGACCAGCCGCACTGTGGGGGCGGGGGGGGGGGGTAGGCAAACTGTTGTAGCTGATCGGTTTTGCCGGCAGCAGGAACTGCCCACCGCTAGGAGCTGTGCTTGAAACATGAGAGTACACCACTGCTGTGAAGTAAGCTCTCAACAGTCCAAAGTGTACGGCTTACCATGGTCTCCAGATAGCAGAATTCCAGTGTCCAGCCCCTCTTGTGTGATCTGTACACCAAGACCACAGGCACTCAATATAAAGACAGAATATTCGACCTTGTACTGAGTGCACATGTGATAGGTAGTGTGCACGGTCTTGTTCCCAGGGAAAGAGTATAGGCATTGTTCGGGGAAATGTATCTTCCTGAGGAATTCACTCCCTCTCTCCCATCCCACAGCTGCGAGCATCTCCCTCAGTACCCGTGCATCCCCCTCCCACAGGCTGGCGCAGATCAGGCAGCGAAAGAAAAGGACATGGGACGAGATGTTCTCAGAACTTATGTCCTGTTCCCGAACCAAGGCGGCACAGTAGACCCAGTGGAGGGAGAACATGTCGCAATACCAGCGATCACACAGCGAACGGGAGGACAGGTGGCGGCAGGAAGACCAGCAGGCAACTCAAACGCTGCTTGGACTAATGAGGGAGCAAACGGACACGCTCCGGCGCCTTGTAGCTGTTCTGCAGGACCGGAGGCAGGACGAAAGAGCCCCGCTGTATTTGATTTCTAACCGACCTCCCCCGCCACAAAGTCCAATCCCCCCCTCACCCAAAGTCACAAGAACAAGGGGCGGCAGGGGCCATGGAAATAATCACTCCACCCCTGTGGACTGCTCAAGTAGCAGAAGGCTCTCATTCCCCAAGATTTGATGGGTCCTTTCCTTCCCTCCAACCGCACCCCACCCTAGCCCCCGTCCAAGTTTCATCCCATAACTCTGCTGTCCTTAATAAAAATTGCTGTTCTGTAACATACTGTTTCCTTGATTTCCTTTTAAAGGATAGTGTGATTGAAGGGGGGTAAGGGGGTTTTTAATTGGAGACGATAGGCGCCTGTGCCAGGGTGGAGACAGGGGGACAGGTTCACCAGAACCTCAAACTCACATTGCATTCACTAGGCACCATGGTCATTCTGGGAGGCGGTTTTCATGTTCTGTGTGGGGGGGCTCTGTGAGTTTCTGGTGGGGGAAGGCGGTTACAGATCTTATGCAGCAGTCAGTAGCCTGCATGACAGAGCCATGCAGCAGGGGATCTGTAAGCGCCATCCCTGGCCACAAAGTCACACAGGCCCCCCTTCACAGACTTGCAAAAGGGACGGGTGTCAGGCTCCATTGAAACAAGCAGTCCACCACTGCGGACTGCTCTAGGAGCAGGAGCCTGTCATTCCCCGAGTTTGGAAGCGTCCTTTCCATCACTCCTCCCGCTCCCCAACTGCAGTATGCGTCCCAGTTTCAACCCTTAACAGAGAAATCCTTAATAAAGAAGGTGGTTTTAATGAACAATGTTTCCTTTCTTTTATTTTTAAAGCAGTGAATGAAGGAGAGGAAGGCTTTTGGAAATTGGAGAGGATAGGCAACAGTAACTGGGTAAAGAAACATAGGCAGGTTCAGATTCTGCTTACACAAAGGTAATAGTCACAGGTTACCCTGCTCGCTCTGGAAGCTAGCTTTCAACGCTTCCCGAATGCGCAGCGCGTCCCGCTGGGCTCTTCTAATCGCCTGGGTGTCTGGCTGTGTGTAATCAGCAGCCAGGCGATTTGCCTCAACATCCCACCCCGCCATAAACGTCTCCCCCTTGCTCTCACAGAGATTGTGGAGCACACAGCAAGCTGCAATCACAATGGGGATATTGGTTTGGCAGAGATCAGAGCGAGTCAATAAGCTTCTCCATCTCCCTTTGAGACGTCCAAAAGCACACTCCACCACCATTCTTCACTTGCTCAGATGGTAGTTGAAGAACTCCTTTTCAGTGTCCAAGGCGCCTGTGTACGGCTTCATGAGTCAGGGCATTAGCGGGTAGGCTAAATCCCCGAGGATCCCAACACTTATTTTGCGGTCCGGGAAGTAAATACCTTCCTGCAGCCGTCTAAACAGACCAGAGTTCCTGAAAACGTGAGCGTCATGAACCTTGTCCGGCCATCCGACGTTGATGTTGGTAAAACGTCCTTTATGGTCCACCAGTGCTTGCAGCTCCATAGAAAAGTAGCCCTTTCTGTTAATGTACTGGCTGCCCTGGTGGTCCGGTCCCAGGATAGGGATGTGAGTTCCATCAATAGCCCCACCGCAGTTTGGGAATCCCATCGCAGCGAAGCCATCTATGATCCCCTGCACGTTTCCCACGGTCACTACCTTTGAGAGCAGCAGGTCAACGATTGCATTGGCTACTTGCATCACAGCAACCCCCACGGTAGATTTGCCCACTCCGAATTGATTCACGACTGACCGGTAGCTGTCAGGCATAGCAAGCTTCCAGAGGGCTATGGCCACTCGCTTCTGGACTGTGACGGCTGCTCGCATCCGGGTGTCTTGGCACTTCAGGGCAGGGGACAGCAAGTCACAAAGTTCCAAGAAAGTGCCCTTACGCATCCGAAAGTTTTGCAGCCACTGGGATTCATCCCAGACCTGCAGCACTATGCGGTCCCACCAGTCTGTGCTTGTTTCCCTTGCCCAGAATCGCCGTTCCACAGCATCAACATGACCCATTGCCACCATGATGTCCAGGGACCGGGGTCCCGTGCTTTGTGAGAGGTCTGTGCCCCTCTCAGAGTTAATGTCCTCACGGCGCTTCTGTTGCCTCCTCGCCCGATTTATCAGCATCTGCCTCTGGAAAAGGTGGACGATAAGGTGCGAGGTGTTGACAACGGACAGAACAGCAGCAATGATAGCAGAGGGCTCCATGCTCGCGGTCCTGTGGCGTCCGTGCTGTCAATCACCAGAAAAGTGCACGAACTGATTGCCCGTCGGCACTTTCACGGAGGGAGGGTGGGAGTGAGGGGGAATGGCAGGAGTGAGGGTTGAATGACGACATTTACCCAAAACCACCCTCAACACATTTTTTGCCCCAGCAAGCATTGGGGGCTTGACCCAGAATTCCAATGGGCAGCAGGGACTGCGGGAACTGTGGGATAGCTACCCACAGTGCATCACTTGCAATGTCGACGCTTGCCCCGTTAGTGTGGACTCACAAACTCGAATTAATGTCCTTTGTGTGGATTCACACACTCGACTTTGTAATATCAGTTTCACAAGTTTGGTTTAAGAAAAATCGAACTATTCTCGTAGTGTAGACATACCCTGAGACTCACTTCTAAATTCATGTTCATAAAGTTCTATGCAGTCCCCTGATCGAAGGCACTAGGAGCCTGATCTTGCTAATGGGAGTTTTGCCATCTATTTTAATAGGCTCTAGATTGGGCCTTGTGTCTATTCATGGTATTACTATTATTAATAAAGTAACCTTGATAATTAGTTCAAATGATTCCTCTCTTTCTGTACTGGATTTTGATGGGGCATCTGCCCCACACTGGCCCATTAGGGGTTAACAGAGCCCTACGGAGGCTGCGCAGGAGGCAGTCAATTAGAGAGGGGCTGCGAGGAGCAGCCATTCAGGGCCGGGCAGGCCCATATAATTAGGGCTGTAGGGCAGAGCAGCTTCAGTTGCTCCCTGGAGCTCGAGGAGGGAGGACTGGCTGCCCTGCAGGAGGAAGAAAACTAGCACCTTGGACAGAACAGTGCTGGGCAGAATCAGGGGAGTGAGAGCGAGCTCCTGGCTAACTGCTAAGACTGGTATGCTGAGGCCCTGAGGTAAGGGCGGAGAAGGTGCTGAGGCTGTGGCGAAGTGGCCCAGGGAAGTAGACTGAGGAGTTGGAGGGGACGCAGCACGTGGCTGCCCTCCAGAGGGTCCCTGGGCCGGGAGCCGGTGTAGTGAGTGGGCCTGGGTAGCCCCTGCCTCACTAGCCACTGAGGAAGTGGTGGGACAGAGGACTGCCGTTCCCACCAGAAGGGGGGAAGCACAGAGTGTGGCACAGCTGGAGGGCTGTGTCATGAAGAGGATGCTGGGGTCCTGGGAGTGACTTGGGTCTAGGAGCAGAAGAAGTGACGGCGGCAAGACATCACCAGAAGAGGGCGCACTGCTGAAAAGAACTGATCCCTAGGACAGCCAGAAGAAGGTGCCACAATGGTGAGTCGCATCCCGTCACATGGATGCATGTGATTATTGTGAGGATTTGACCAGATTTGTTTCTCTGAGAGGCCGTTGGATTGTATTCATTTAATAACTAGCTAGTGAAGTTCACCTCTAGCCTTATCCGGCAGCTACTCCACGTGTGAGACTCCCATACTAGTCAGTGGGCCAAAGCCCCAGTCCCAGTAAAGCTGGGTATTTGGCCCACCTTGGCCCTTGGGAATTCCCAAGTGGCATAGTGCTGGAAGAGCCATTCGTAGGTCGTCTCACCCAGAGCCTTTGCTCTCTCGCTCCTTCAGGTCCTGCCCAAAGTGCAGCTTGGATGCACCTGAGGGTTATGGCAATGGGTACCAAAGCACAACATGTCTGCAATGTCTGATCCCTACCTTGTATTTATCATATTATCTCCTTCTTTTGTTAACACAGGGCCCAGTCATGCTCCAGTTGACTAGCAAAACTTCCATTAAGTTTAATGAGAGTGTGAGCGACTTGCAGTGGTATGTTTCATACAATAAAGTGGATTCAGCACAAGGTGAAGCTGTATTTAAGGAGGCAAGTCGAAGCACTGGGCTGCAGAGAAGGTACTTATGCTGCCTCAACAGGTGCAGGAAGGAAGCTTAAGAAACTGCTCACTATTCTGAAGAACTCATCTGCTCATGCTTTTGCTGAAGCTGCGTTAGTGGCCATAAATGGAGGTATTGCTTCTTTCACAACCACAGCATGGGAATGTAAAAGTTCTGTGGGCTGCGGTTGGTCTGGTTTGGAGCATTAGGTCTGTAGTGGGGCGGCTGCCCCACTCCAGTAGGAAGGGGTTAAAAGCAGCCTTGGAGAGGGCTGGGGTGGGGGAAAGCCGTGAGAGCAGCTGAGTGAGTAGCTGACCACAGGTGTGGCCAGCTCAATTAGGGCCCAGCTGGCCCTGATAAGAGGGCTGGGGGGCCAGGAGCTGGAGGAGTCTCACTCTAACCCTGGAGTGGGAAGGGCTAGCTGCCTGGGAGCAAGGTACCTGAAGCGGAGCAGTGCTGGGGAAGGGCAAAGGGAGCTGGGGAGCTCCAGCCTGGTAAACCCCTAGGCTGCAGGCCTTGTTAAAGGCCCAAAAAGGTACTGGGGCTGCAGGGGGGCAGCCTGGGATAGGCAAAGGCAGCAGGTCCTACCCCATTGTCAATGATGAGTGGCCATTTACAGACTGCAGTCTGCCCCAGGGAAAGGGGGCTAGATGATGACTGGCAGTAGCCACTGAGGCAAGGTGGGCTTAGAGGGTTGGGGGGGTGTTCCCTGGGAGGGGAGACCAAGAGCGTGGGGCACTGTGATGGGGCAGCACCCTGAGGTAAAGGGCACTGGGATCCGGGAGGGACATGGGGCTTGAGGCAGGCGAGACACTGACCAGCAGAGGGCGCTCCGGAGCTGGAGTTGAGCTAATTCCCAGGACAACCAGCAGGAGGCACCAGGCCGGTGAATCAGCGATTTGCTACAAGGTCTCAAACCTGTTTCCACAACCCTTCATTAGTGACAAGTCATCTGTGAACCCTGGAGATCTGGCAAGATGATATGACAGAGTGGGAGGGGGGCGTGCAGATCTGTGTGTCAGTCTGTCAATGTTTGTTCATAGCAAGTTGCCTTAAAATTCCACTCTGCCTCTAACTGTGCGTCTGAGCAGTATAATGTCTCAGAATCGGCATCCCAACTAATAATTAAAACTGGTCTTTCACCATGATGGGGGGGGAGGAGATGACATGCTAATGAAAAACATACCTTCACCTCTCCAAAATCCAGTCCAACCCCCAAGATAACATGCTGCGTGTGCCTCCAACTAGGAGCTGAGACTGAAACCAGAGTCCCTTGCTTATTACATGATTCTGAGCTCACAGGTGCTCAGCCAAAAAACCTAGTCACTTTGAAGTCTCTGGGCTCTCTTCTTTTCCTTGAAAGATGGTTGGGGGGAGGAGGGGCAGTAAGAGACAGGGAAGAGAAGGACTGCTGGGGTCCTCAATCATGTGAAGTTGGTGGGAACACAAATCATACCTCTTCCAGCCATGAAGACAGTATGTGTACATTGTTGTATGCATGTTACAACTACACCTCTACCCCGATATAACGCGATCCTCGGGAGCCAAAAAATCTTACCGTGTTATAGGTGAAACTGCGTTATATCGAACTTGCTTTGGCCGCGAGCATTTCCGTTATTAATAGTCAGCAGGTCCCCTGGGACTCCCATGCCCTATCCAACACCCCTGTCCCCTGACCGCCCCTCCCGCAGAACCTCTGAACCATCCAACCCCCCCCGCTCCCTGTCCCCTGACTGCCCCGAGACCCTCTGCCCCTTATCCAACCCCTTGGCCCCGGCCTGGTACCCTTAACACGCTGCTCAGAGCAGCGTGTCGGAGCCAGAGATGCTGAGGTGCGCACAACTCTGCCCCCAGAATGCTGCTTTACCGCGTTATATCCGAATTTGTGTTATATCAGGTCGCATTATATCAGGGTAGAGGTGTACCTTGCAAAGCTATCTTACTTAGCACTCACACACCACCTTACTATTTGAAAGCTACGCTTTTCAGCTGAGCGTGTATTTCACTGTAAAATTTTCAAAGCTGCCCCTGAAGAGGTTAATATCCCTTTAAGTAGTTTGGGAGCCATCTAGTGGCCTCACTGTGTTCTACATTTTACAAACCAGCCAAAGCAGCAATCTGTATAGGTTAATTAGGCCTTGCATGTTGCGTAGTATTAGTAAACATGGTAAACTGGATTCCACTGTGCCCATGTGGTTTATTTCTTTCCACAACTATCATTGTGTAAAGGGCAAAAGACACAACAAAGAATATCCTAATGATATGCTGCCTGAGCAAATCTCAGCTTTGGTGATTCCCCCCCCACCTCCCCCTCTGATTTATGCTTTATCTTCTGAATAGTTTGCCAGCTTTCTGTTCTCCGATATGGACTTTCCCTGGCTTACACAGTTATTGTTCAACCATGCTTCAATTGGCCATGTTTTTTCATTTCAGTTTATCAGCATATTCTTGTGTCAAATGAGTCAATAAATTACAGTATCAAAATAGGTGTGGCTTCTGTTCTTCCCACTTGGACTATAGAAAACCACAAGTCAGCTTCTGTTGTCACTGTAGTGGCCAATTTGGGGAAGTTGATCAGTGTACTTCAGTTACCATTTATGCTATCCGCTTCTGGTGCCTACCCCTTCTGCTCTGTTTTAAAAACTCTTCACTGGACTGACATCTTTTATAGCAGAAAAATAAAGTAAGTAAGTATTTTTATTTTACAAAAGGGCATACGTGCAGCCATGAATTTGAAAGAACCGTTGATTTCTCCCCTTGATTTATGTCAGAGTAAATGAGATCAGAATCAGCACCATAGCATCTAGTTAGAAAATCTCTAACTAGCAGGAAGTTGGGAATAAATTTGTGCTTTACATATTGTGCAAGCTGCAGCTGTGTGTTAGGAAGTGGCACTGGTAACTCTATCATGTCGAAAGGAATAAAAACATTTCAATCTTTTAAAAAAATGTTTGATTAGACAATTTTATATTTTGTTTAAATATTAACTCTTACTTTTTCTGTGGTTTACCAATCAAGTTATATAGATTTGCCATCTGTTACAGATCATTCTAAAACTTGGATGCTTTTATTCATCATTTTCTATGTTAAATGTAATATTGTTAAATTGTAAAGTGTTTTGATCATACAGTGCCTAGATTTATCTAATATATAACCTGAACAATTTTTTTTTACAAAATATTAATAATAAAATCTTATGACTATGGTCTCCTTGGCTTCTTTGCCTTTCTTCTTTCTACTTCTTTCACCCCTTCATTCTTCCTGTTTATATGTTTATCTGTTACATTATGAATCTTGCCTTCAGCATGTTAGGAGTTTCCTTCCTATCAATTTTTCTCTCTTTTTAGCATTAATCTAAAACATTAAAGACATCTGAAGGATAAAACTATGTCTCTGATCCTACAGACACACAAGTGAATAAATTCATGGTTGTGAGTATTTCCACTGAGCTCAATAAGACTACAGTTCTCCTGTGTACAACTGTTACTCATTTGCCTACGTGTTTGCAGGATCAGAACCAGATACACACTCCAATCTGTGGTCTGACTTCAAAAGTTGGCCCAGTTAAAGATATGACCTCACCCACCTTGTCTCTAATATCCTGGGACCAGCCTGGCTAGAACAACATTGCAAATGGCTCAAACTGACATGCACACAGCAGCGTTACATGCCTGTGCTAATATTGCTAAAGATAACCATGTAGATGTGTGGGCTTTAGCAACACATGTTGGTACCCAGGGTTCCAGGCAGACTTGTACGGCTCACACTGTTGCAGCTAAACTGCTATTTTTAGCCAGGCTAATGCAGCTCTTTCTATCCGAGTTGCAATCACACCTTCGATTGCAGTGTAGACATACCCTTAGGATTGTAATGAGAACCTAAATTGACTTGCTACCTAAAGTTAAATTCTGTTTCCAAAACAGGTTTCAAATATTTTGGCATTTTGAGTTTTTGCTGGCATCTAATTTATAAACCACAGTTGCCGACAAGGAGCCTGCTCCTGCTTCTAATTCAGTCAATAGAAGTTTTATCACTGACTTCATTGGGAGCAGGATCAGGGGGTCAAAATGATCCTCAGAATTTCAGGTATTTCTAAACATGACACAAGCAGCTATCATGGAGTGATTTCAAACCAACATTGCTATTGAGACAGTTAATGCAGAGTAAATAAAAGCATGAGTCTTTTGATGACAATAATAGTCACATAAAAACTTTCATGGCCTGATCCAAAGCTCAGGGAAGTCAATAGGTGTCTTTCTATTGACTTCAAGGGGCTTTGGATCATTCCCTAATAGTTTTTATCCAATAAACCTGGGAAAGGGAAATAAAGCAGTGAAAAAGTAGTATAGTGAATTCCAAGGAAAATGCTGCCTGGTAAGCAATTCTGATCAGCTTTTTCTAAGTCAAAGGAGCTATTCCAAATTGTTTGTTTTCTGCTAGCAATAAATCGTATTTCCTATTTCACAACCGGAATTGCTGGTGGTGTTTATACATATTCAGGGAGGCACGTGATTTCTGTACAGTAGCCGTAAAAGCCCAGTTAAGTCCTGCACACATTGCTCAGGCAAAACCTTCACTGAATTCAAAATGAATTGCATGACTGTGCATCCTCAAGATTTTTCTAACAAATGATGCCATTGTAGTCAGTGTTTTAATACATTTATTTCAGCATCTGCAATTAGGCCCTAGAAAAGAATCAGGCAACAAATAATAAATGCACATTACATGCTGTTGGAAAGGTGGCACTGAATTATTGCTTCTAAACATGGATGTGTAGGATTACCATCTTCATTTCAGGGTCTGTTAACATAAACTGCATGTGAGCTCAGCCAGCTCGTTCGTTGCACAGGGAAAAAATCACAAAGCACAAATACTTCTCCCACCTAGCTTTTTATACATAAAATTTGCACTAATCAACACTGGGTTCTTGGCAAAACATGGACACTCATGGGGTCTACTGCAGCTTTGGCATAAGTGGGTGCAACTTCTGAAATCAAGGAAGTTGTATTCATCTCCATCGTGTATGAGCGTGGCCCCAAATACGTTACAATATTTTAAAACTAGAAAATGGGAGAAGGAATTGGAGGGTTCAAGGGAACTGGTAGAATGATAAGGAACTCTGTGCCTCTGAGCACTGGTTTGAATCTGAGCCATATGCCTAACTGGTAGCCTGGCTGAGGCAGGGTGAGCATTTTCGAACGGGTTGCCAGTGCCTTCCTATTCATACTCCTCCCAGGCTCTTCCCGCCACTTGCTCTCCCATATTACTTTTGTTTTGACAAATACTTGCCCTATTCATTCTGCTATGCAGTTTTTAGGTAGAGCTTTTTAAAAATGGCATCAGGATGTTTAGCTGTCCATTTTTTTAAAATCACTTAAAAGAAATCTAACTGGCAAAAAGATGGCATGGAGAGACTTCCACCTGAGGAGAGACCGAAAAGACTGGGGCTGTTCATTTCTGAATGTGGTCCAGCTCCAGGGCTGGAGCAAGACTTTCCCTGTAATTGTGGGAGCCATTTTGGTACCGGGCACAGGAACGGAGAGCAGAATGCCTCTCCTGTGCTTTGAGTGCTCCCCCATCCCCACTCCCGTGATACCCAGGCAGCATGGAAGAGAAGAGAGAAGCATCCTGACATGAATGCAGAGGAGTGAGGGCAGAGTTGGAGGGGCAGGGTTAGGAGCAGGTTGTGTGGGGAGTAGAGGAACAGAGGGAAAGAGGAGCAACCTGGATAGGACAGAAGGAGAGAGGACAGGCTGGGGATACATGCTAGGGTACAGAGGCAAAAGTGTGTGGGGGGGATGATGGTGGGGAAAGAAGCAAAAAGGTCTGTAACCACGGGAGAATACTCCCCTCCAGAACCAGCAACTGGAGTCTAGATTCCTGTATACCAATATTCTTCTGCTGTCTAGCAAATAGCTGAGAAATGCACTGACAAAATATGTCTCTCATCTGCCTGTAGTGGTTGGTGCAGCATAGAGGAGAACAACCTACTAACGCTGCTAGTTACTCCACTAGCTCAAGCAGTAGAGGACTGTGTGGTGGATCTAAAGGTCTCACCCCTCTGGTGACCCTTGTGGGTGTCAATATGGTTCTATGAGATGCAAGATTTGGCACGGGGGGGGGGGGTCCAGTTTGCTTTTCAGAAAGTGACAGAAAAAACACTTACATTAAAAAGAATATGAAGGTTCTAAAGGCAATCACTGAAAATTAGGAAATGCCAGAATTAAGTTTGCCTGTGCAACCTTAATTCAGTTCCCTTGTGCATATGCATTATGATACAATCTTTAATTACACGAGCACATGCTATTTTATCGACAAGACACCTGCCTCATGCTGTGCACAGGTTGGATGATGCTAAGATACCATTATAATTAATTTCTATACTATATATATTTTCCTATCAACCTTGTAACTAAACGTTTTGGTTGCACTTGTAATGGGAGGGATAAAGACAAACTAAAATGTCTTAAAAACCATAGCTACACTGTACAAAAAAAGACTAGTGATTTTGGGTGCCTATATTTTGGGGTGGTTAAGCTGAGATAACCTTGACAAGATCTGCTTTTCAGAAACTGCTCAGCACCATCTCTTAAAAATCAGGCCCTTTACATTTGTTTTACATTAAGCACCAGAAATTCAGGCATCCAATTTTGCAAATCTTGGCCCATGAATTGATGAACTGATGATGCTATTTTCAAAACTGCTATACTAATGCTACTTATTTATTATTATTAAAAGCACACTCTCTTTTTTAAGGGAAACATGCCCACAATCCCAAATCTGATATGGCTACTTCTTCTGGCATATGGTACTTCAGAAATTCTCGCTGAGACCAAGTATCCTAGAACTCTGCCATGTGATGTCAGCGTGAATAACTCCTCTGTCATTTTTGACTGCAGTGCCCGTCAACTGAGAAGTGTGCCTGCTGCAATGCATGGTAATGTAACAGAATTAAAGCTCTCGGACAACCTTATAAAGGAGGTATATAAGGAATCTTTTCAGGGCCTGAATAATCTTATGAAAATAGATCTAAACAGGAATCACTACTCTAAGGCAGAGGAAGAGGCTCATGATTTGTGTAAAAAAGGAATGGTAATTGAAGATGGAGCTTTTGCTAACTTAACAAAGCTAAGGGAATTACTAGCTGATGAAAATCACCTAGATAAAATACCAGTTGGGTTGCCATTGTCCTTAACCTCACTGAGTTTGAGATATAACAGCATGCTTTCTGTTTGTCGGCAAAACTTTTCAGAACTCACACAACTGAAAGAACTCTATATGGACAGGAATTGTTATTATGGCAATCCCTGCGAAAAACCTTTCCTCGCAGACAACGGGGCTTTCTCAGACCTCACTATTTTGACAGTCCTGTCACTCGCCTTCAACAACCTGACCCGAGTTCCAAACCAACTGCCTTCATCTCTAAGGAAACTTTACCTCAACAACAACAAGATCAAAACCATTAACCAAGATGATTTTAATGAACTGTCTAATGTAGAAGTCCTTGATTTAAGTGGGAACTGTCCAAGGTGCTACAATGCCCCCTACCCATGTGAACCTTGCATTGGGGACTCCGCCATTCAAATACATCCTCTTGCTTTCCAGCACCTGAAAAATTTACAGAATTTAAACCTCTCCAGCACCTCTCTCATTAGCATACCTGCCAGCTGGTTTTATAACACAACACAGTTAAAGGTGCTGCATCTTGAATTTAACTACTTACTAAAGGAAATAGCTGCTGGAGAGTTTTTACTCCAGCTGCCTTATTTGGAGGTGCTTGATTTATCTTTTAACTATGCAAGGAAATCATACCCGAGGTATATAAATATTTCAGAGAAGTTCTCCAACCTGGTCTCTCTCCAGCAACTGCATTTAAGAGGTTACGTGTTCAAGGAACTTAAGAGCAAACACCTTCAGCCCCTCATAAAACTTACCAAACTACACATCCTCAATTTAGGCGTCAACTTTATCAAGCAAATTGATCTCAGTGTGTTTCAGCTTTTTGTTAACCTGACTACAATTTCTTTGTCTGACAACAGGATATCACCTATACTAGAGGGCAGCAATAACAGTGTTATTAGAGGAGAATCAGTCCAAAATCATGTAATTCAAAGTCGTTCAACAGATACTGATCTTGAGCCACCAGTAAATAGTATGTTACCGGCAGAAGGCAAATCCAGTCGCAGTGTGTATAATCCCATTTTTCCTTTAATCAAACCCCAGTGCAGCATGTATGGTAAATCATTAGATCTAAGCTTAAACAGTATTTTCTTCATTGACCAACAGCAATTTAAAGGTTTCCATGATATAGCCTGTTTGAATTTGTCTTCAAATGGCATTGGACAAGCTTTGAATGGCACTGAATTTATCTTTCTACCTAATCTCAAATATTTAGATCTGTCTTTTAATAAACTTGATTTGGCTTATCACTATGCATTTTATGAACTGCCTAAGCTAGAGGTACTGGACCTCAGCTACAACGTACACTATTTTATTGTGTCAGGGATAACACACAGATTGGGATTCACTAAAAATCTTCCACATCTAAAAGTTTTAAACTTAAGTTACAATGCAATTTTTACACTCACAGAGCCTAATCTAACTAGCAGCTCCCTGAAAGAGTTAGTGTTCAAAGGAAACCGCCTTGATATTTTATGGAAAAATGGAGATAATAGATACGTAAATATTTTTAAAAACCTTGGCAATCTGACTCATCTCGACATATCCCACAACAGACTTCATAAAATTCCTACCAAGGCATTCCGTGGCCTGCCACAAAGTCTAATTGAGCTACACATAACCAACAACGAATTAATGTACTTTAATTGGACAGCCCTGCAACAATTTCAGAACCTCACATTATTGGATCTGAGCTCAAACGCACTGACTTTTGTAACTGATAACCTTGCCAACTGCACAGCTTCCCTTCAGAGACTAGTGCTTAGACAAAACAAGATTTCTCAGCTTGCTGATGGATTTTTTAACAAAGCCAGCAGCCTCCTGCACCTTGATTTAAGTTACAATGAGCTGCCTTCCATAAACCAGTCAATACCTCAGTATGATAACTTAATTTATTTAGAGCTTTTGGACTTAAAAGGAAACCCTTTCGAATGCACCTGTGCAACTGTTGATTTCAAAAATTGGATAAACCATTATGTTAATGTTAGTATCCCACGACTGGCAACAGATGTCATTTGTGCAACACCTGGAGATCAAAGAGGGAAGAGCATCATAAGTTTAGACATATACGCCTGTACTTTGGATAAGGTTGCAGCAATATGCTTTTGTTTATCATTCTTCATTATTTTGACCATTATGACATTAGCTATCACAAAACATTTATTTTATTGGGATGTCTGGTATATTTACTATTTTTGTACGGCAAAACTAAAAGGATATAAATCTCTTGGCATGACCAAAGCTCTCTATGATGCTTACATAGCCTATGATACTAAGGATATGGCAGTAACTGACTGGGTAATAAATGAGCTACGATTTCGTCTAGAGGAAAGTGAAGACAAGCAAGTTCTGCTTTGTTTGGAGGAAAGGGACTGGGAGCCGGGAAAGGCTGTCATTGACAACCTTGCACAGAGCATCCATCACAGCAGAAAGACAATATTTGTTCTAACCGAAAGATATGTGAAAAATGGGAACTTCAAAACCGCTTTTTATATCGCTCTGCAGAGACTAATGGATGAGAATATAGATGTGATTGTGTTTATTCTACTGGAGCCGGTGCTACAGCATTCCCAGTACCTGAGGCTGAGGAGGAGGATCTGCAAGAGCTCTATTCTTGACTGGCCTAAGAATCCACACGCTGAAAGCCTTTTCTGGCAAAGACTAAAAAGTGCAGTGCTAACAGAAAATTATAAAAGATATAATGCATTGTACACAGATTCCATTAAATGACAGTAAAGAGAGAAGAATGTCTTCTTCCTTGTAGCAGATATCTTTGTATTGAGACATTATCAGTTTTGAGTACATAATTAGAATCTAGTTAAAACAGCATCATTGGAAGAGTTGATTCTCTACTAAAATGAGGAAGTTTGAAGGAAACAAACATTACAGTACTTTGGCCTGAATTCATGTCAGTTATGATACTACAGGCAAGTGGAAGATCATATACACACATACTGTGCTGTACTGATGATTTGTGTAAATTGTTTCTCAATACTTGTCAGTTATCACCACTAATTTAAATTGTATTTTTAACATCATGAACTTCCAAAACTATCTAACTTGCTAATGAGAATTAAGAACAGTCTTACCTTTGGCTACCTTTTAATGAAACAGTTTTTATACTTCAATCCAATGATACTTACTAACAATAGCTGCGGCTTAACAGGAACACTTTCAAGTGGTCTAGTGGTGCTTCTTTGTGTGTTTTAGTCTTGTGTTGATTTAGAATGTTTGCTTCTTTAAAATTAGGGTTTGGTTTCTTCATACCTGTTATACATGTAGAAAGTGTACACACTGTGACCTCACTGCCTGACTCTGGTTGTAAGCCATCAATTACCCATGCTTGGATCCAATGTCAGATGTCTTGTAGCTGCCCTTGCTAGTGGCATAGGGCAGTATATTCCAAACTACGCTGGTCTGTCTAATAATTAAGTGGGCTCTGTAGCTTCGTGGACTGTATTATCATTCTTAGAATTGTGTCTTCTCTTACATCAGCATTCCTCTTAATGGGTGCAAATGGCTATCTACCATAGGGAATAAAAGAATTCTACTCTGTTAGTGGAAATCATGCTAATAAACCGATTCACTGATAAACCTATTAATAAAGGCTGATATTTTCAAGTATGCCTAAAGGAGTTTGGTGCCCAAATCCCATTAGAACAGGGGTTCTCAAACTGGGGGTCAGGACCCCTCGGGGGGTCGTGAGGTTATTACATGGGGGGGGGGTCGCGAGCTGTCAACCTCCACCCCAAACCCCACTTTGCCTCCAGCATTTATAATGGTGTTAAATATATTTAAAAGTGTGAAAAAGGTCACCAGTAAAAAAGTTTGAGAGCCACTACATTAGAAGTCAATAAGACTGGGGTGTCGAACTCCCATAGGCCCCACTGAAGATCTAAACCAAACTGTCTTATCAAGAGGAATGACATGAAGGTTAGATGACAACAAAATCAACAAAGTTGTACAAGTCATCAGCTAGTGATACTTAAACGGGAGAATCCAACTTACTGAATGTAAAACAGAACACAACGAAATAATACTTTTCTCAGTTATACCTGAACAGCTCCACTCAAGTCAATGATTTTGGATGTGGTACTTTGACCCTTCAACAGAAATTAATACATTGACCAATAAAGCTTATAGGGGCTTTTCTATTATCTTCTTCCTTATAACTAGCGCTGGGCAGGAAATGATTTTTCCATCCTGCAAAAATTAGAGATAGCAATACATTTTCCCATTCTGAGTTGGAATAAGACAAAATCTCAAATATTTCCACAAACTGAAAAACTGGAAGAAAAAAATTGGTTCAGGTCAATCATGTTCAATTTCAATTCTGACCTTTCAAAATCTTTTATTTTTTTGGGCGGGGGGGGATCTAAATATACTAAAATTTTGAAACAAAACGTTTTTGAGACTTAAACATCACAAAACTTTTCATTTGGTAACTGTCAAAATAGGACACTATTGAAACATTTGTCCCCAGTCATTTTCTGAATCAGGAGATTTGTCAAAACTGGCCCTGTTTTGCAAGCAGTTTTAATTTTGACAAATCAGCATTTTGGGGGGAAAAGATGGTTCACTGAAAAATTCCTGACCAGCTCTACTGTTAATTTTCTCTCTCTCTTGTCATTTACAGAATGACCTTGTCACTGCTCGGTTCATACTGTGCTGATGCAAACTGAGAGCACACATGTCTGTGGTCACATCAGGTGATGCCAGGTCATGGGAAGTCTAGTTTTCTAAGTTTAACAAAAAGCAACTTCGAAACAACACATGAACTGACTA
Organism: Chelydra serpentina; assembly: GCA_037349315.1. Classification (NCBI taxonomy): domain Eukaryota; kingdom Metazoa; phylum Chordata; order Testudines; family Chelydridae; genus Chelydra; species Chelydra serpentina. Next base: position 130,823,607 of record JBAIAC010000004.1, read on the forward strand.
TTCTGAGCTTGGGATATTTCTATAGGTAGTTTCACATTTTCATTTTCATTTCTCTGCTATTGCAAAGCTGGAAAAAATACTCAAAGTCTCATTTTCTAGTCATGCCCCTTTTCTTTTATCTCAGTTACATTCCATGGCAGCATGAGAAATCAGAGGCCTAGTCTGCTAATAATTGCTGCTAGCAATAATTAGTAGAGCTAGAGCTCTTTGTAAAGTCTCTCTTTGTGGGTGTTTGCATAGTGTATCGGGATTGGATTCCAAGTCCTTATTTTGTCTTTCAGAACTCCATTCTACTTCTGAATAGGTTGAAAAGATAACACTACCCCTTACGTTGGCTAGAATTCAAAACAAATCTTTGAAAAAATGTAAGGTCACCTGTTAAAAAGTTGCCATAAAAATATTCTGTAACAGTTTTTTGAAATGACTGTTAAAGACCTCTCCTTGCTACTATAAAAATCAATCGCAAAAATCAATTGACCTCAGCACTTGCAGGATGGGACCTTTACTATTCACAAGTTTACTGTGAGGACATACATCTGCTGAGTTTAGCACTTCTAGATATTGGAGCAGATCCTGCTTACTTATTCACACAAAAATATTCCTACTGAAATCAACTTGTAAGTCAGCAGGATTTGTCCAATGATGCCATTCAGGGCATGTCTACATGGCAAGTTGCTATGTGGCAAGCCAGGGTGTGAATCTACACACACCATCTTGCTGTGCAGTAACATCCCATGTGGTCACTGCTACAGTGCTGTGAAAGTCCTGGAGTGCGGCTTGGTATAGTAGGACTTAAAAGCTTAGTATGTCAAGCTCCACTCTGGGACTTTCAGTGCACTGTAGCTGGGCCCACGTGGGATGTCACTGTGTGACAAGCTCATGCAATGTAGAGTCACACCCTGGCTTGCCACATAGTAACTTGCCCTGTAGAAAAGCCCTTAATCACAGAATCCAAGAAATTAGGCTCGGAAATGACTTATTACATCATTTAATCTACAGGATGCTTCCCTACAGTAGATTTCCTGGCTTTATCCAATCTTTTAACTATCATACGCAATGAGGTTTCCACTATATTCCTTAGGAGACTGTTCTAGGATTCATTATATGTTGTCAAGGCTAATTCCCCACTCTGACACTTCGAGTGCAGAAGGTGTGGGCCCTCAAGGACTCTAAAAATTAATACTGGCTGTGACGGGTTGGGGCCACAGAGACCTGCTTGGTGCTGCCACCTGGTGTGCCAAGGCTGCTTCTGCCCCTGCTTCCAGGCCTTTTCCAGCTTGGGACTCCCGAATCCTGTCTGTTTTGAGCCAGATTCCACTGATCTGCTGCAAGCACAGACCCAGGTCCGAACCAAGTCCACTCACCACTGTAAGGCCCCTGGAAGCGCTCTTGCCTTTGACACCCAGCTGCTCAACTCCAAGGAGGTTCAAACCCTTAATAAATCCGTTTTACCCTGTATAAAGCTTATACAGGGTAAACTCATAAATAGTTCGCTTTCTATTTCAAAGATAGAAAGGTATGCACACCTGTTCGCTTTCCCAAGGCACTAACTCGTACACAAGGAAACTTAATAAGTAAAAAGTGATTTTAATAAGTACAGAAAATAGGATTTAAGTGAGTTCAATTAGTGACAGACAGAATAAAGTGAATTACCGAATAAAATAAAAGAGAACACGCAGTTCTATGTCTAATCACCCTGTGTACAGATAAACCCCTCACTAGGTCCAGTAAACAGGCTATCTTCCTTCTAGCCTGGGCCCAGCAATCACTCACCCCCCTAATGTCTTTGTCCTTTGTTCAGTCTCTTTCAGGTCTCCTTGGGGGGTGGAGAGCTTCTTCCTTTAGCCAGCTGAAGACAAAATGGAGGGGTTTCCTCGGGGTTTAAATAGATTTTCTCCTCTGGGTGGACACCCCTCCCTCTCCCTGTGTAGCATCCAGTAACCAAATGGAGTTGGGGTCACATGGACCAGTCACATGCACAACTCAGTTCCAGACCAGCCACATTCCTGGCAAAGTTTAGATGTGGATTGGTGACTGCAAGTTCTATTGTCTGTTAAGTGCTTCTTGATTGGGCACTTAACCTGCACATTCCTTTCTCAAGAAATACAACCGATATTCATAACTTCAACTACAACAATGATACATGCATACAAACAGGAGGAATAAATTCAGTAGGTCATAACTTTCACAGAGATATGTTACATGGCACATGTAGCATAAAACATATTCTAGTTACATATATACATTTATAAGCATCTCCCCATAAAGTTTTATGGGGAACACTGTCACACTGGCCACTCCAAGTTTGTACTAAACTTCCAAGGTTACAGCTTTTTTCTGTCCTTGGATTGGTAAATGCTGCCACCACCCAAGTGTAAAACCCCTTTGAGAACCCAGGAAGGCACACTTGGGAATTCCTCCCTGTGGGTATCCTCAAGCACTTTCATCGCACCCTCCCCGGGGAAGAGCTGAGAAAGAAAAACAAAGTTGCCACCAGATAATTAAACAACATGTGCACAAACCTCTTAGGGACACAAATTTAATTCTGTTCTTAAAAAAGGTAAACTTTATTAAAAAACAAAAGAAAGAAAATATATCTGGGAATTTAGGCTACTGCCAGATTTAAAAAGAACAACTACAAAGATTAAGCATCAAGGATAGTTTCTTGAGGTCCAGCTTAAAGGTTACAAGCAAAACAAAAGCATTTGAGGTTAGCACAGAAGAGTTCACAAGCCATAAAAAAATAAAAGGGATAAACCTAATCACATCTTCCTAAACATTTCCTGATATACTTACATATCTGGGGTTTTAAATGAGTAGCTTCTAGGTATGATCCTGATGATTTTTTCATACCTGGCCCCAAGCTTCTTACAGCACAGTTTTTCCTGTCCCCTCACTCTGGGAGAACAACCACAGACAGACAAAAGGGGAGTCTTGTTTCAATTTTTAAAAAGTTCTAACCTTCCCATTCATTCTCCTGGCCAGGTGCCCACTCACTTCTTTTAATCCTTTACAGCAGTGGTTCTCAACTGTGGTCCACCACTTCTTCAGGGAAAGCCCCGGGCATGCCGGGCTGGTTTGTTTACCTGCTGCGACCGCAGGTTTGGCCGGTCGCGACTCCCACTGGCCGCGGTTTGCCGCTCCAGGCCAATGGGGGCTGCGGGACACGGAGTGGGTTGAGGGATGTGCTGTTCAGGACCTGACCCTTTGCAAGATATTTAAAACTAATATCTAGCTCACAGAAAAAAATAAAAAATAAAAAGGAATTAAAAGGGAAGTATTGCCTCATCTGATCCTCCTTCCTTTTACTTTATTTTCTGCATAACCACAACTTCTCTGTTTGAAAATGAAGATTAATAATTTGCTTTGGTAATTTCATGTTAGTTCCTCGGCAGCTCAAGAGAAAAATTGATATATTAAAATCGACCAAAAGAGAGAAGTATACTATAATAAATACTTCAGAATTAGGTAATGTTTCCTGTGTTGCTTTGGTTACATAAAGACTTTCTCATCAGTACTTTAAAGGTCCATCTGCACTGCACACTCCTTATGGTGCTGGGTACATACACAGCTCTCCCCGCATGTCCCAGCATGGGTATAAATCAGAGGTGGGAAAACTACAGCCGGGGTGCCACATATGGCCCGCGGGACCGTCCTGCCCGGCCCTTGAGCTCCCGGCTGGGGAGGCTAGCCCCCGGCCCCTCTCCCACTGTCCCTCCTCCCGCACAGCCTCAGCTCGCCATGCCACCAGCGCTCTGGGCGGCAGGGCTGCGAGCTCCTGCCGGGCACTGCGGTGACATGGCTGGCTCCGGCGGGGCGGCACGGCTGCCAGTCCTGCTGCTCTGAGCAGCATGTAAGGGGGTGGGCAGTGCGGGGGCTGGATAAGGGGCAGGGGATCCCAGAGGGCAGTCAGGGGACAGGGAGTAGGGGGCAGTTGGATGGGGTGGAGGTTCAGGAGGGGGGCATTCAGGGGACGGGGAACGGGGTTGGATAGGCGTGGGAGTCCCGGAGGTCCTGTCAGGGGACAGGGGTGTGGATAGGGGTTGGGGCAGTCAGGGGACGGGGGGGTTGGATGGGGGTGGGGGGTTCCGGGATGGGGTGGTCAGGGGACAAGGAGCAGGGGGGATTGGATGGGTCGGGGATTCTGAGGGGGGGGAGTCAGGGGGTGGGAAGTGGGAGGGGGTCGGATAGGGGGCAAGGGCCAGGCTGTTTGGGGAGGAACAGCCTTCCCTACCCAGCCCTCCATACAGTTTCATACCCCCGATGTGGCCCTCAGGCCAAAAAGTTTGCCCATCCCTGGTATAAATAATAGTGTAGATGGTGAGGCACTGCTTAGACGAGGAAAGACACTTCTGAAAGCTGTGGGTATATACCCTGCATAGCTCTCTACTCGCCCAAGCAGTGCCTCCCATGCATAGGTGCCGACTTCCTCTCGACCCAGGTGGTGCTCGACTCCCTTCCCCCCACCCCGCCCTTGGCCCACCCCCACTACACCCCTTTCCCCAAGCCCCCACCCTTGCCCTGCCTCTTCCTGCCCTCACTCCGCTCCCTCCTGCCCCACCTCTTCCCTGCCTCTTTTTGCCCCCTCCCCACAGCAGGGCCAGGGCCAGAGCCAGGACTGTGTGACACCCATGGCTGCAGCTGGAGTGGGGTCTGCGCACTCCCCCATGCATGCAGTTGGGGCTGGGACCGTGCCCTCTCCAAGGCTGCAGCCAGAGTGAGGGGTGTCACCACCCCCAAGGCTGTGCCCCCTCTCATGTTGGTGGGGCTTGGGCTGTCAGTCCCCCCACCTCTTGTGGCATGACTCAGGCTGGTAACCCCTCCCCCACCACGGGGTTCCAGCTGTCATTCCTCCTCCCCATCCCTCAGCCCTCCTCCCTGGTTGTTTTTAGGAAAAGTCACTGACAGGTTGTGGGCAATAAACAAAAAATCAAGGGAGCCTGTGACCTGTTTGTGACTTTTACTAAAAATAACTGTGACAAAATCTTAACCTTAGGGATGATGCATGTACAGTCTGGTCATAGGAATGGTGAGGGAATGGAGCACACCCAGCGCAGGTGAAATCTTCTGAGAATGTAGATGCCCCTCAACAAGTCTCTTCTGAGCATGTGCACTTGGGGATTTTTCAAAGGGAACTTGGCCAGATTTTCACAGGGGTAGTAATGGATACCACCGTGACCCCTTTCCCTACGCCCCTGCAAATTTCAAGTCCCCGCTACAAAGCATGGAAGCATAGATCTTCTCATCAAAACTGCTGGAGAAAAAATGTAACATGGGCAAAACAGTATATTTTCCCTTAGACTCATTCTTGTATGATCCTTGTTCTGCCAGGTGGTGTCAGCAGCCACAAGGGGCAGGTAACCAGATTCAATATCATAGAGATCTTTTTAACATTGGAAAACAGAACCAGTTCCAGCCCCCACCCAAATCTTGGAACACTAAACACCGCCCCTGGGTGCTTCTAAGAAGCAATACTTCCCCACCCATAAATGAATTTTAACCCAAAACAGCCAAAATTGATCACTGTGGCAAAGCAGACCTGTCTGTTGATCACCTAGACAGAGTAGGTGTGTATGCAAATACAGCCTGCTCTTGATATCTTTTTCCCCCAGTTCATCCAGGAGCACCATTTCAGATTGGGGGACCGGGGGGGAGGGGGTTAACTTTAACCATGAGGGGGTACTTTATACTGCATCAATACTCCGAAGTCACTTAAAAACTAGTCCAAAAGTAGCCCAATCTATTTATTTAAACAATTTTTTATTAACACATTAGTTTATACCTTTAAAAAGAATCACTATTTACAGTATAATTAAATGATTGATGTTAGCAGCATAGATCTATAACAAATTTTGGCAGCCATATTTTACAAATTGTTCAGATTGGCTTGGGTTTATGTTCACTGAAGGGTTTATACAAATACTGTAGTTATGATAAATACAAAGGATTAAGCTGGAAGGAGGTCTCTAGTGTGTTGCTGTAAGAATTGGTGAGAGTAAACATCACTTCAATGAAATTCACATATGGTACTCAAGTTTGTGAGATTCTGCCACCCTCAGAAATGTTAAACAGTAAGTACACCAGGAGATAGGAATATTTACCAGCTGGAAGAGAAGGTGATACAGCAGAAAGCTGCAAAATGGCTGCTGTAAGGCAGCAGTTGAGAGGCAGCAGCTCCTCAAAAGGTATCTGGGGAAAAGATCCTAGAAAAGTACAACCCCAGTGTGGGGAGATTTGGTAAAATCCAGGCATTCACAGGGGAATCAGTGTTTCTGTGTCACAGCTTATGGACCTGGGCCAAAGCCCACTGCTGTCAAAGGAAAGACTCCCACAGACAAGTGGGACTAAATGGCAGAGTAAATGGCCACGCTGGTGTACTGCCATTCTCTTCAAAATTAGTGATTGGAAAAAATTGGAAAGTTTTAAGTGTAATTTAAACAATATTTGTGGTGGTTGCAGCTCATGCTTGTTTCTCCACAGCAGGGAAAGATTACAGGTTGTCTAGGTTTCTACTGCACTGATAGCTTAAAGTCACTTAAAAAGTAGCCCCAAACTGGCCCAATCTATTTCTTTATTTCCATACTTCACCCACTTTGCCACAACGCACAACTGACTAGGCAGATAATAATGACAACACTGATTTAGGCCACTACAAATAAAGAGTTTTAAAAATGTAATGTAGTTGGTACCTACTTGTGTGCTTTACGTTCTGCATTTATCTAAGTGTAGACAATGAAAAAATCAGTTCTATTACTTTTAATTCATTTCACTTTCAATGTTCTCATACTCCTTGTTTGAGTTTCAAACACTGCACAGGAATCTTGGTCTATGAACTATTTTCAGTCAGATACGTAGCCTTTTTTAAAAGGTCTTAGAACCATTTTTGTAGCCTATGGTATTATAACGTAGTGGGTTTTTTTAAAGATATAGGTGTTGGAACTAGATTTGCTGGGGGGTGCAGCACCTCTTGGCTTGAAGTGGTTTCCATCATATATGCTAGAGGGCTTATTCCTTCACCCTCCCACTTCCCTGGTCCTTCTCGCATGAACAGAGAGCAACAATACCCGAAGTCCAAAGGTGCAAACAATTCAATGTTTATTGGGGTGAACTTCCAGCAAGCTTAAATCCAAGATCCTTTTTCCTTATTTTCGAATCCCAACTTACTTCCTGTTTGCCCCTAATTTATATAGTAATATTCTCAGCTATACCGTAACCAATCATTTTACTGAAATTTACCTAACCAACCTAATATATTGTAACATGATTAGCTAACCAATTATATCCCACCACCTTAGTTAGTTTACACCCAGCAAAATTAATTATACAGCAGACAGAAACAATCACAGAACCAGACAGAGACCATGCAAATAAACAATAGCAAAGTGGGAACTATAATGTCAAAACAATACAAAAGTGAGTATTTCACAACTACATCTATAAAGACATAGGGGTTTCCCAACTATGTCTATTGATAAGTGAGTTCTTACCAAACAAAAAACTATCAAACTAAATTTCCTTTTACATCTTCTAGGCTCTTCCCTTTATCTGGAGGTGATCGATCGGATCACATTTCTAACAGTCCCAGATTGCCTTATTTCAATATGACTGGTTTGAAATGTGTGAGGACGTGACCGGACGCTTTCCAGCTTATGGCTGCTCCCACTGCTTAGCCAAAGGCCTTAGCTTAAGAACAGGGCCTCAAACTGTCCCAGTGAGAGAAGGCCCTTACACAGGCAGACAGTGATTTTGATTTTTTCTTTTATACCTCTATAACTAGCTAAATAACAAACAAACATATACCTAAATTCTTAAAGTATAGGCCTTTATAGACAGACCCGAATATCTATATCCTAACAATATACAGGGCCAGCACAGTGGCTGAATGATCTCTAAATTATTCTTAGGCATGATATTTTTTAAGATCTTTCTAATTCATCATGAAAGAAATTGTCAGATTATATGTTGTAACTTGATCTTTCACCACTAACATAAATGAGCTGATTCTAAACTACAGGGGTTAAGATGAACATTTAAAAGTTTTCCAAGGGGGAAAGTAGTATTAAAGAGAAAGTATGTGCATTAATTAACAAATAAAGGGAGGGATGAAATTAATGATTGCTCAAAGTAGCTGAGGTACCTAACTTTTTAAAAAAATCTCTCTCTTAAAAATCACTATCTAGAATGTAATTAAAACATGGATCTATAATAAATGTTGGCAGCTAAATCTTACAAATTGTTCAGATTGGCTTGGGTTTATGTGCACTGTTTATACAAACAGTTATGATAAATACAAAGGATTAAGTTGGAAGGATTTGAGAGAGTAAACATCACTTCAATTACATTCACGGATGGTCCTCAAGTTAGTGAGACTCTGCCACCTTCAGAAATATTAAAGAGTAAGTAAACATTAGCTAAGATTTCTTACCAGTTGGAAGAGCAGGACATACAGCACAGCAGACACACAGCTATAAAATGGCTGCTTAAAGGCAGCAGTTGCTTGTATCTGCACATGTAAAGGACCAGCAGCTCCTCAAAGGGTGCTCTGGGAAAAAGGTCATAGAATCATAGAATCTCAGGGTTGGAAGGGACCTCAGGAGGTCATCTAGTCCAACCCCCTGCTCAAAGCAGGACCAACCCCAACTAGATCATCCCAGCCAGGGCTTTGTCAAGCCTGACCTTAAAAACCTCCAAGGAAGGAGACTCCACCACCTCCCTAGGTAACCCATTCCAGTGCTTCACCACCCTACTAGTGAAAAAGTTTTTCCTAATATCCAACCTAAACCTCCCCCTCTGCAACTTGAGACCATTACTCCTTGTTCTGTCATCTTCTACCACTGAGAACAGTCTAGAGCCATCCTCTTTGGAACCCCCAGGTCCTAGAAAAGCACAACCGTGGGGAGATTTGGTAAGATAGGGCATTCACAGAGGAATCAGCATTTGTGTGTAACAGCCTATATGAACCTACCTGGTAACCTCACCCAAAGCCCATTATAGGCAAAGGAAAGACTCTCACAGACAGGTGGGACTAAATGGCAGAATAAATGGCCACACTTGGGTACTGCCATTCCCCCCAAAATTAGAGAGTTGGAAATAATGGGAAAGTTTTAAATGTAATTTAAACAATATTTGTGGTGTGACAGCATGTTTGTTTCTTGACAGCAGGGAAAGCTTCCAGGTGGTCATTCTTCAGCTGCTCTTGCAGCCTGAAACTTCCAAAGCTGGGCTTAATGGGGATAATAATTATGCCCTGAATGTGCCTGGGGCAGCAGCCCTGTGTCTACTGGTGTCACAAGGGGCTAGCCTTGCTCCTGCCTTTGTAACATGTCAGCAGGTGAAGGTGAATAGCAGATCATGATGAAATTTGCAGCAAGCATCTTCTGACCTAAGCACAGGGCTTGAGAGGCCCCCCCCCCGCCCTATTTGTTTCAGGAATGAATTTGAAAAAGTGCTGCAGAAGCTTCCAGCCCTGCTATTGGCTCTGCCAGACACACCTCTGTATTCCTATTGGCCGAGCAAAGAATAGGTGGGGGGGGGGAGAGGAGCAAGCAGCAATTGCTCCTGCCCACTGAGGAGACGAGAGAGTAAGTGACATGGTTCCTGGAGAGTGAGGGCAGGAGGGAGAGGAATAAAGAGTGACTATTTCTGAGTTATTTTATGAATGGAGCTAAATCAGGGAAAGGCACTCTTATTCCAGAATAAGAACAGGGGAGAGCTCATTCAGACCCTGCTTACACTTGGAAATGGCTGCATTGTTTTAGCCAAATCTTAACCAAAAATTCATCCCGAGGCAGGCACCTGACATGGGAAATTTCAGGCTGAGTGGTTAGAGTTTGGCAAAATTACAAGCAGCTGAAAACAAGTCTTATAATGGAAAGTGTTGGCCAACCTGAACTATATGCATTGCTACATGTGCCACCTACAATGCAAGCACATTTCTTACATATTAAATAAATGTAATTTTATGTAACTATGAGGTAAAAACATGGGTATCAATACATAATTGTACCAAGAATTTTTCAAGCTTCTAGGTACAAACTAATATTTTCTTTAAAATCTTTCTCTCAGGAGGTCCACCAATAGATCTAGAGATTAACTGTAGACCAGACTCTGTGAGTGACTTGGAAAGGCAGGTAGAGGGAAGGTTTCTTAGGACAGTAGATATAAGAACTTGCTTGTAATCAGCTGGTGAGGAGATAAGGAGGGAGATTGAGAACAGGTGAAAGAATATGGTAGAGTGGGCCATCTAGTGGCTTGTCCAGATGTTACAAGCAGATAATGGGAAAGAGTCCTTTGAGTTGGGAGACAGTGATGGAGGAGGAAGGACAGATGGAACAGAAAAGAAGAGTGCCGGGGCTAATTTAAAGGTGCAGGATCAGACTCTAGGTTTGTTGAATACTCCCAGTCCTAACCTGGAAATTCATTTTATTGGAGCACCATTTGGAAAATCCTAATGGACACATTCAGATTGTTCACTGAATTTTCTGCTTCATTCCACAAATTATGCAAATGCACAAAGACTATTTACTGTACTACTGCATCAGAGGGGTAGCAGTGTTAGTCTGGATCTGTAGAAGCGACAAAGGGTCCTGTGGCACCTTATAGACTAACAGAGGTATTGAAGCATAAGCTTTCGTGGGTGAATACCCACTTCTTCGGATGCAAGCAGTGGAAATGTCCAGGGGCAGATATAAATGTGCAGGGAAGATTCAGGCTAGAGATAACGATGTACTACTGCAGTAGATCAGATAGAATTGTGTATAGCTAACCTATCTTAACAGTCATCAATTTCCTTTAGTGCTATTTAATACTTGGCACAAAGTGGGAAGGGGAGAAAAAAAGAACAATCACACTAGCTTATAAAAGCAAAGTACACTTTGGGGAGTGTACTTCACTGTTTACGGATTACGGAGTACTCACCAGTCTTCTCTACATGGAGAATCTGCCCTTCCATTCCTATGATCTTTTTTCAGCTGCTACTTGGTGAGGGGACAGATATCGCCTCTAGAGTGCAGTGTTTCCCTTAAAATGTAATAACATAAATGAACATCAGTAATAATGTAAATAGTACAGGCCCATTCTGTTCCATAGCCCTCCTCTATTTAAAATACCATTTATAAAACGATTACATTTCTTTGAAATTTGGTGCCCTTTAAACTGTGCTTGCTAATCAGTGGAATTCATGTCTAAAGCACATGCATGCATTGCGTTAACAACAATTTCTGCACGTAGCATTATTCTTTCTGGCAGTCTATCCTAGGTCCTGATCCAGCAATGTACTTTAAGCACATGCTCAACTTTAATCACACAAATTGCTTCACACATGGCAATAGGACTACCCACATGCTTAAAACGGAGCATGTGCTTACATGCTTTCCTGGACTATAGTCATAATTAGTGTTTCAAATACTATCAAGACAATTTTCCTAATTTTTTTGAATTAAATTTTTTTTTTTTTTGCAATCTCTAGATTTTTTATAACCCCTTAACATTTTAAAACAGCAATTTGTTTCCTGGCAGGATTTTCTTTTCTCTGTTGTATTTGGAATGCTAGTAGTTTATCAGTGTAGGCTAGGGTTTCTCACAAGTGCTGTGTTGATAGCATTGATTTTTTTTTTAATAGAAAAACCCATGGAAACATTGGTTTTGGAAAAATGCCACGTATAAATAATGGTGTGTACTTTGCAAACAGAGAAATACAAAAAATGTAGGTCAAAGTTTTGCTTTACTAACCTTACAGTGTCCCTTCAGGCGATTATTGCCAATATCTTTTGTACTATATGTTATAAAAATGGACTTCAGAGAGTAAGTTCAAACACCAAATGGTATAAATTCATAACGTTAATTCAGTGTCCAATTAACTTGTCATTATATAAATTGGGAAAAATCCTGCCTATACTAGATCTGTATTGCATAGGCACAATATGGACAATTTTACTTCTGGAAACCTTCCAACCAAAATGTACTTGTGGGCTCCATTTATCCCAGGTATATCACCATTGATATAAGTGACCTGGGATGATTTGGCTCAGTAGGTTTGACATTTCTGATTGGAACCCTATCGTGCTCTACATAGAAGCTGGTTTCCCTCTCTCAAAAGTGGCTGAGGCAGCCGGCTGTTGAACAGCCGCTGAATCACCCCTCAGTCAGAATACAGGGTTGAGCCCTAGCAAGACAAAAGGTGTTGGAACTTATGATAAGAAGGGCAGATGGAAGTGGTAGATAAATGCAGGTCAAGCTTGGGGGTGGTGTTATGAAGAGGTAGCATAGGCAAGGGAAGTGAACAAAGGTCACACTAAAAAACAAGGAGAAAGAAAAATATTTGTATATGGTATTTCCAAGGTTCCTGTCAACGTGGTGTTTAAGCACCTTTGTATAATCAACTCCAATGTAGTATTATTGTTAATCTTGTTAATTATGGCAGTGTCTAGGGACCAACTGAAAATGGGGTCCCATTACAAACACAGAGTAGTAGATATGCCAGAAGCATAGGCAGTGCGGACAGAAAAAGAATCTTGCAGCTAAGCGATGCAATCAAAAGAGAATGGGATAGATGGAAGTGTGTGAGAAGGCCTGGAGAAGAAAGAGGAAAGGGACCAGCAGCAGTATCTACAGGAAAAGATAAGGTTGCCAGCTATTTGTTTTTGTCCTACATAAATAAAACAATAAATAACAGTATTATTAATAATAATAATAATAATCACATCCCAGCACTGTGATTCAGCATGATGTTGCAACTTTTGTCTCTTAATGATCTGATGTATGCCGTGACATCCAAAATAAATTCAGGGCTTTCATTTTCCCCATGGAGCCATAAGAGGTAAAGTAACCAATTTCAGAAAAGATACCTTTCTATAGATTTCCCAGTACATTTTAAAAACCCACAAAAATGTTTTTAAAAGGTCAAAAGACGCAACATTTTTACAAGGCATCTGAAACTTTGCATAAGTTCCAGAAGTCCAGCATGATTTGACTAAAATTGTGTGTTCATGTGTATGTACAGGAGGGGGCAAAAATATGCACTTCTCTGTTTTCTGCTCTGAAAAATCAATTTGTGCAGTAGGAAATATATTGCACTGGTAAAGAATGAAGTGGACTTTTGCAGCAGGAAATTCCTAGAGAACACTGCAGCATGGATGAACTTACTTTTAAATAGGCAGCAATGTCAATTAGAATTTAGATCCTTATAAAGTTCTAACCGTCAGGATCTATGCCTCTGTCTGTGCTGCTTCTTTTGCATTTATTTATGCTTATAGATGGATAGAGAAATACATCTTATTCTATAAGAACAGATGGCTTAACCCTTTCAAAATGGAGCAGTGTATTTATTGTTTCATATTCATTCTTTGTGTGAGCAAAATACCTACAAACATACAAATAGATATGCATGTTATTTGAAGATATGAGTAAGCACTAAAATGTGGATAAGGTGAGAAAAAGGTTAAGTAAGTATATGTTGATTCATCTGTCTTATTTATAAGGTTCCTGTCACATTGGTATTGAGAGCAAATTCCTATAGTGACTGTGTATATTCCTGATCATGGTCTGATGCATATTCTAATTTTTGTATTGTGCTAACTGGATCATTTAAAGCCAGATCTTCTCAACAACAGTAGCTAGGATGGACAAGCTCTCACTCTTCCTTGGTTATTTCACAATAGAAGAGACCTCTGTAAATGCCACTGGGGAGGGTGTAGGGTTGCTGCAGGGTTAGGAAGCCTGAATAGGTGAGTAGGGCAATAGGTAGAAGCTGTAAACAGGAGTCTTTCAGCAGGAAGGGAAGCCTGATGTGGATACAAGTACCTCTGGAGAAACTGTTTCAGGGTTTCAACAGAGGGAAGCCTCCTATTTAAACTGGGGGGCTTCACGGTGACAAGACAAAATGACTCTCACTCACCAGTGGAAAAGTCAATCCCCTAATTCCTGACTTGATCAGAGAGCTGCTTGTATCTAAAAACTCAATCCAGTTACATCAAACTCGAGAATCTGCCTTTGTCTCTGTAGTGTTTATGCTGTGCCGAGTTGGAGTAATGTCTCAGAAGAATACATGTCCTCTAGTTGTTGCCTACTCCGGTAAGGAGGGTGCATGAAAGTGAAAGCTTCTTAGATTTGTTTGGGATGGAGAGGTTGGTCTCCATTGTTGAGTTTTATCTGATGTTTTAAATTTATTCATTATCACTATTTGCCAAATTCTATTTTACCAAGCACTACTAAGCTAGCTGAGAGCCTGAGAAAATATATGTGAAATACGTCCCCATGTATTATGGTTGAAAGAGATTAGGGTTAGCCAGGAAGTCTGGACAATATGCTGCAGAAAAGTTTAAAAGCCTTTAAATATAGCAGGGCTGTGCACCGAGGAGCTCCATTGCTAACCCTCCCCATGAGCCCATGAAGAAGCAGAAGAGCTCTTCCACAGCTGCTACTGCAGAACCCCCTGCAGCTTCTACTTTCCCTCCCGCTAGTGGGGGAATAACTCAATGGATCTGTGTAGTCACCATCCCATCCTGAACATCCTCTGTGCACATATGTCCTGATCCAGCCCACTGAAATTGATGGAAGTCTTCCTATTGATGTCAATGCATTTTGGATCAAGGCCTAATTCACAGCAAGCCCTCACATAACACAGCTCAAGCTCATGGAAACTTGCCTTCACTTTATCCAGTGGAACTGCACTGGTTTTAACAAAAGGCTCTCGCTATAGCTTTCATATTTGTGCTAATCATCACTGACACGTAAGGGGCCTGCTCCTGCACAGAACTCCTAGTGAATCCAGTGGTTGTTTTCTCTGCATACAGAATGTAGGAGTAGCCACTGCCCTTAAGATTGCCTGTTCCTAGCTGGAATCCTCATCAGTCAGCCAAATGATCGCAGTCAAGATTTGCAAAAGCATCTAAGCACCTTAGCAGCTTAAATGCCATTTCAAAAGTGATTTAGGCAATCAGGAGTTTCAATGAAACTTGGCTCCTAAGTGCTAAATATGGGACTTGGGCTCTAAATCACTTACATGCCTTTGAAAATTATATCCCATGTCTTTAGCTGAAGATATGAGTACTTCACTGATAAGTGGTTTTTAAAAACAACAGAAATTATTTCACCCTTAGGGGGTAAAACAGCGAGTTGCAGGATGAAAACAGCCCTGTTCTAACTTCCTAACTATATGGTTTTCATCATGCTTTATGGTTGATGCGTTCGTTAGTGCTTGGGCCTGAGAGAAAAGGAGAGCCTTTCATATTTCTAAGGAAACTACTCCCTCCTGACTCCCAGCCACAGAGGACTAAGCATGTCATACAGCTAATTTAGTTGTAAACTCTCACAGGAATACTGAGATTAGGCAGGAATGACAATGGTGCAATGTGAGAGACAAGGTGGGTGAGGTAATATATTTTATTGGACCATCTTGTTATCAAAGATATTACCTCACCCACTTTGTCTCTCATAGCCTGGGACCAACATGACTATAACACCATTGCAAACAACAATGTACCAAGTGACAGGAGACAGATTTATTTAAACTCATTAATATGCTTGTGGAAAAGTTACCCTAAATTCACATTTACACAAAAGTCATTTTACAGCATCGCTGGGGTCTACACCCCCCAAAAAATGCTTTGGCCAAAAGAAATGATCCATTCTCTAGAGCAGGCTGATCAGTCTCACTTGAGACCTCATTCCTTCTCCATTACCAAAAGCTCCTTCACCTTTCATTCCTTTCTGTTATACATTAATTGAAAACACACAGTATCTTTCTTTCTCAAATACAGTTTTGACTGCAAGAGCCAAGAGCTATCTTTGAGGCACCAATCTATATAACCATCTCATTTCAGTCTCCTTCACCTCTCTGACTAATAGGAGGTAGGAGTGAGTTGGTCAGTGCCCCAGGCCCACTTTGGCACAGTACTACAGGACAAAGGCTAAGACTAATGGAATGCTATTTTAGATACTATCAAGTGTCATTCTCTTTGCTTGCCCACATAAAAAGTAATGGATGCTATTAAGGTTTTTAATTCAAGGACAATTACTGTAGAAGCGAGGTACAGATCTAACACAGTTTTATTACAATTTTAAAGGGTAACTACCTGGGTTATATTAATAATCACAAGTGGCTTTCAGTGCATAGTGACTTTTCATGTCAGCTTTTACTGATGTCTTAATGATTTCAAAAAATAAGAGATCTGCCCAGTATAGTTCATTAGTACAGTTTATACACAGCTACATACAGCCTTACCTAAACAAAACACTCCACTCCACAACTATCCACTTGCCCAATATATATTTTATGATGTTATTTCTTCCCTCTCTATTCCTTCCCCCCTCCCACCCAGTGATTAATGTTAGAAGCATCACTATGGCACATGAAATTCAGTATTGATACATTCAAGATGGGAGGAATAATTCAAACTACTCATATACATTACCGGGTTCTCAATTCCTTGTAACCACTCAGGAAAAAGACCTGGGCATCCAATGGCCATTGGAGTTAGTGGATACCGACTGTTAGTATGTAACAGGGATATTAACTGCAAGTCAGATACCAGGAATCAGGTCAAGTCAGGAGACCAGGATCAGGAGACAAGCCAGAGATCAGGAACCATGAGTCAGATACCAGGAATCAGGCTAAGTCAAGAAAAAAGGAGACCAGGATCAGACATGGGTAGCACTGAGTGAGTAGTCCAAAGCAGGGTGGAGCCCAGCTGCATGGACAACTTTCTGTTCCTCCTTTGGGCTTAAGTATGGAGACCGGGCCAATCAGGAACTCCAGTTTTCCAACAATTGGAATTCAGGGGTCGAGCTGTCTATCTGAGATGGGCTTCAAGGAGTCCTGGTCCAAGCTGATGCTAGAAAGCCATCAGGTGGAATATTGGAGCATGATGACTCCCAGGGACTCCATGGACTTGTGTTTGAGATCAGTGGCACATGACACCACCTTCCCTTAGAGGTGCCCTCTGAGTGACATCAGTCCAGGGTGACTCTCATGGAAGGCTTGTATGAGGGCAGGGGCATGAACATTTTATGCTGACTCCCAGGTGTGCTCCTCAGGGCTGTAGCCCTCCCAGTCAATTAGATACCAGAATCTCCCTTGTTTAAGCTTGGAGGTTAAGACTTTGCGAATGAAGTCGAAGAGAGGGAAGAGAATCTTCACAAGCAGGCTGGCTAACCTAGTGAGGAGGGCTTTAAACTAGGTTCACTGGGGGAAGGAGACCAAAGCCGTGAGGTAAGTGGGGAAGTGGGATATCAGGAGGAAGCATGAGCAGGAGAGCACAGGAGGGGAGGACTCCTGCCTCATACTGAGAAAGCAGGACGATCAGAGAGTTATCTTAAGTGCCTATACACAAATGCAAGAAGCCTGGGAAACAAGCAGGGAGAACTGGAAGTCCTGGCACAGTCAAGGAATTATGATGTGATTAGAATAACAGAAACTTGATGGGATAACTCACATGACTGGAGTACTGTCATGGATGAATATAAACTGTTCAGGAAGGATAGATCAAGGGACGTGATCATTCCCCTCTATTCGACACTGGTGAGGCCTCATTTGGAGTACTATGTCCAGTTTTGGGCCCCACACTACAAGAAGGATGTGGATAAATTGGAAAGAGTCCAGCAGAGGGCAACAAAAATGATTAGGGGGCTGGAGAATATGACTTATGAGGAGAGGCTGAGGGAACTGGGATTGTTTAGTCTGCAGAAGAGAAGAATGAGGTGGGATTTGATAGCTGCTTTCAACTACCTGAAATGGGGTTCCAAAGAGGATGGATCTAGACTGTTCTCAGTGGTAGAAGATGACAGAACAAGGAGTAATGGTCTCAAGTTGCAGAGGGGGAGGTTTAGGTTGGATATTAGGAAAAACTTTTTCACTAGTATGGTGGTGAAGCACTGGAATGGGTTACCTAGGGAGGTGGTAGAATCTCCTTCCTTAGAGGTTTTTAAGGTCAGGCTTGACAAAGCCCTGGCTAGGATGATTTAGTTGGGGTTGGTCCTGCTTTGAGCAGGGGGTTGGACTAGATGACCTCCTGAGGTCCCTTCCAACCCTGATATTCTATGATTCTATGATAGGCAGGGCAGAAAAGGTGGGGGAGTTGCATTGTATATAAGAGAGCAGTATGACTGCTCAGAGCTCCACTATGAAACTGCAGAAAAACCTGAGAGTCTCTGGATTACATTTAGAAGTATGAGCAACAAGGGTGATGTTGTGGTGGGAATCTGCTATAGACCACCAGACCAGGGAGATGAGGTGGACAAGGCTTTCTTCAGGCAACTAACAGAAGTTACTAAATCACAGGCCCTGGTTCTCATGGGGGACTTCAGTCAACCCGATATCTACAGGGAGAGCAATACAGCGGTGCACGGACAATCCAGGAAGTTTTTGGAAAGTGTAGGGGACGATTTCCTGGTGCAAGTGGAGGAACCAACTATGGGCAGAGCTCTTCTCGACCTGCTGCTCACAAACAGGAAAGAATTAGTAGGGGAAGCAAAAGTGGATGGGAACCTGGGGGCCAGTGATCATGAGATGGTCGAGTTCAGGATCCTGACACAAGGAAGAAAAGAGAGCAGCAGAATGTGGACCCTGGACTTCAGAAAAGGAGACTTTGACTCCCTCAGGGAACTGATGGACGGGATCCCCTGGGAGAATAACATGAGGGGAAAAGGAGTCCAGGAAAGCTGGCTGTATTTTAAAGAATCCTTATTGAGGGCACAGGAACAAACCATCCTGATGTGTAGAAAGAATAGTAAATATGGCAGGCGACCAGCTTGGCTTAACAGTGAAATCCTTGCTGATCTTAAATGCAAAAAAGAAGCTTACAAGAAGTGGAAGACTGGATAAATGACCAGGGAGGAGTATAAAAATATTGCTCAGGCATGCAGGAGTGAAATCAGGAAGGCCAAATCACTCTTGGAGTTGCAGCTAGCAAGTGATGTTAAGAGTAACAAGAAGGGTTTCTACAGGTATGTTAGCAACAAGAAGAAGGTCAGGGAAAGCATGGGACCCTTACTGAATGGGGAGGCAACCTAGTGACAGAGGATGTGGAAAAAGCTAATGTACTCAATACTTTTTTCGCCTCTGTCTTCACAAACAAGATCAGCTCCCAGACTACTGCACTGGGCAGCACAGTATTGGGAGGAGGTGACCAGCCCTCTGTGGAGAAAGAAGTGGTTCAGGACCATTTAGAAAAGCTGGACGAGCACAAGTCCATGGGGCCGGATGCACTGCATCCAAGGATGCTAAAGGAGTTGGCGGATGTGATTGCAGAGCCATTGGCCATTATTTTTGAAAACTCATGGCGATCGGGCGAGGTCCCGGATGACTGGAAAAAGGAAAATGTAGTGCCCATCTTTTAAAAAGGGAAGAAGGAGGATCCAGGGAACTACAGGCCAGTCAGCCTCACCTCTGACTGTCCTTTAGTTCCAGCTCCAAAATCAATGAAGCCCCACTGGATGGGAATCCATTGGGGCTTTTCAGGGATACACAGCTGGATAGGAAGCTGCAAATGCGAAGTCCCTGGCTGGAGTTTGGTGCATGTCCCAGTCAGGACTGAGGTGCAGGGAATACTTTTCTCACAAATCCAGTAAAGGGACCAGCCTGTAACCTGAGCTGACTTGTCTCCTGGAGGTTTGCACGGGAAAGGCAGAAACAGTGTGGCCAGGTTTGCTGTAATAGACGCATATGTGGTAGTGATGGTGTTGTTCCTTTTCTTCAGGGGTGAGCTGTTGACAAGCCAGATCCATCTGCATTGGTTCAGTGGGTGGAACAGGTGCAGAGGTAATGGTACAGACAAGGTGTTACCCAGGGTTTTCAGAACCCACAACAGGGGGCTGTAGGGGCCCTTTCTTTTTCTCCCTCCATTCCTGTAACTGATTATCTACAACATGGAATAGAGAGGTCAGTGAAGGCATCTAGACATGGGCCAGTTCATCTTTGATCTTCTCCTGCATACCCCACTGGAAATGGTACTGCTGTGCTGCCTAGCTCCACTGCACGCCTGCAGAGAGACGGCGGAAGTGCCACGTAGGAATCACCTTTCCTTAGAGCAGCCTTGGCCAATGGGCACGATGTGGGTCATCAAGGAAGACGTTTCAGTTTGACAGGCCAGGTCTGTTACTCTGCAGAAACGGGGAGGCCTAATACAAAGCCTCTCCCATCAGCAGACTGATCACCAAGCCCACCTTGGCCAGATCAGAGGCGGGTAGGTCAGGGGACACAAGAGGAACAGAAGGCAGCAGTGGTTCATGAAGCCCTAGAAGCGCTGGCAACTCCCCTTGAATCGTTCTGGCAAGGGTTTAGGAAAGGGCACTGTGGGCTGTGTCCAAAGTGCAATGCTCCCTGTGCAAAGCTGGCTTACTTGATTCCACTGAGGTCAGCTTCACGACTTGGGCCTGCAGCACTTTATATCCACCTGGAGGCAGGTGGCCCATTTGGGCAAGTCCAGGGCCTCTGGAGGTAATGGTTGGGCTGCTGGTTCCATAATTCTCACACTGGGCCCGCCCCTGGAGGATTACTGCATGGTCCATACAAACTATCAAGCCCAGGATGTAGTTAGTGTAGGGTGAGAGGCCAGGTCTCCACACCACCTGGAGTTCAGAACCAGGAGGTCATGATCTGAGTTCAGGAACTGAAGATCAGATACCAGAATCAGGCTGAGTCAGGGAATAAGGAGGTCGGGGTCAGGAGATGAGCCGGAGCTCAGGAACCAAGAGTCAGAGACCAGGAATCAGGCGGAGTCAGGAGATCAAGATCAGGAGACAAGAGCATGTAGTGCTGGGTGAGCACTGAGCAGTCCAAAGCAGGGTGGAGCCCACTGGTGCAGAAAACTTCCCATTTCTCCTTCTGGCTTCAGTAGAGGGAGTGGGCCAATCAAGAGCTCCAGTGTTCCACTGGCTGGGCATCAGGGGTGCAGTCGTCCATCTCAGCTGAGCTTCAAGAAGTCCCAGTTCTAGCTGATGCCAGCAAACCATGGGGTGGAGGGTTGGTGAGTGATGACCCCCAAGGACCATGTGGACCCAGGTTTGAGTCATGACAGTCTTAGTGTAACTGAGAGTTCTGGTCATCACATCTCATTTAATATATATATGAAGATAGATGGAACCAGATAATATATCAGAAATTGAAGTGGTTCCAAGATTCATAGAAAGATCTTTATGTCAAGGGAGCCTGAAAAGACTGGGACAAGTTTAGAGTGAAGGTGAGTGAAAGGGGATGTGACAGAGTTATACAAAAACAATGAATGATATAGAAAAGTTAATCAGCGACTTACATTTACCCTGGCTCATCATACAACAAGGGGACATTCAATGAAACTGAAAGGCAACAAATTTACAAGTGTTAAAAATATATTTTTATAAAACACATAATTAAGTTGTGGAGCTTGTTGCTACAAGATACAGCTGAGATCAAGAGCTTAGTAGTATTCACAAAAGGATTAAATATTTATATGACTAATAAGTAATATGCACAGTTACATTAGGATAATTTTTTATTTGAAGGAATATAAAGTCTCATGCTTCAGACCATAAGCCAACAGCAAACAGTTGGGGCTCCCGAATCATTAATACCTTATTTATGTGATGAGACAGGGCTTTCTGGCCCCTCACTGTTAACCTTGTGAAAACTGACCGTTTATTTCTACTCTGATTTATACTTCTTAACCAGGTTCTAATCCATGATGGTACTTTTATCTCACCTTGTGGCTACTACTTAGTTTCCACAATAGAATCTTTCCAATAGATTTTTGAACGTCCAAATAAATGTAGTTACCCATTCTCTTTTATCCACTATTCTGCTGACTCTCTCATTCTAATAGGTTGGGAGGAAGGCAACAGGTTTTATACGTCATTAACAGGTTTTATAACTCTACCTTTGATTATTGTTTGAACTAATGTATCTGGTCTTGAAGTAAGACTCACTGGTCTGTGGTTCCCAGAATCACCCCCAATATCTTAATTTTGAAAACAGATGCAATAGTATCTACCTTCCAGTCCTCTGGTATAGTGGATGACTTACTAGGAGACTGTATGTTTTTGTTAGCAGCTTAGCAACTTCTAAGCTTTTGTGAGTGAGTAAAACAGAGTGACTTATTGTAATTTAAATTATCGGTTTGTTCCAATGCCTCCTCTTTTGACAAATTAATTTCTGACAGATGGACACAGATGGACAGATGGCGAGTACAAGGAAACAATTAGACACTATCAGTCAGCATGATAAGGCTGTGGTCTCAGCACATCAGCAACCTAACTGTTCTCAAGTGCTAAGAACTTGTCTATTCTTGGAAATTGACCAGACTACTATTGTGGAATAAGCTATTCTGCAATAACTATCTAGATACCTTCCTGGGAGGATGTTCTTATTCTGGAATAAGAGTGCCTTTCCCTGATTTAACTCGATTCATAAAATAACTCAGAGATAGTCACTCTTTATTCCAGAATAAGAGTATCTTCCTGTGGAGATATTCCAGAAGAGCTGTGATTATGTAAATTCTAAAGTATTAACCTGTGTAATGTGGGAGATTTTTCATGTGCAGTGTTATTCAGATCTACTTTCTACTGGTATCTAAAAGTTCTCAAACTATATACATTCAGCACAACAAAATTTAGCTGCCTCTGGAGTGAAGGGCAGCAGTCGTGTGGATAGCCAATTTCGGTGGACTGAAGGAAGGCTTTTGATCAGAGCACTAAGGCAATCTTCTGCCTCATATGCAGTTTTCCATGGGATTATTAATATTCACAGAAATGGACAGAACATTCTAATCTTGCTGCTAATACCATTAAGTTCCTGGACTGATTAAAACCTCACTTGATCAGCTGGATTCTGGAAAGAGCTATACAATGTTTTTAGTTGTCCCATTTTTGGGAATGAAGGGAAAAGCATTTTAGATTCCCTTATTTACCTTTACCACTTACACAGTCCCCAAAAGGTGGCAATCCTCCTGCCACAGTAGTGTTGTATGAATGATCATTAATGCTACTCCACACATCAGCCAGAGGGAAGCTGTCAAGAGCAGCATGAGGCATTTTCCCCCCACAAGGGGAAGAACATACTGCTTCCACAGTGTCCTAGTCCTTTGTAGCCTGGATAAACTTGGGACAAAATTCAGGGCTTCTTTACACAGTGTGGCAATACGTATCAGAGGGGGATAAATTGTAGAGTGCTTTAAAGTGTTGCATTCTATCTGCCCTTTGCAGACCCATCTGACACACTCTAAATGGTTCCTAGTGCATGTTAGGCCTTGGCTACACTTGCAGATGTACAGCGCTGTTAGTTAAACCCGTGTTCGTACAGCTGAGTAGGGAAAGCGCTGCAGCCTGTCCACACTGGCAGCCGCCAGCGCAGTAACTAGCACTGACGTGGCTACATTTGCGGCACTTGCAGCGGTTTTGGGAGAGGTGCATTATGGGCAGGTATCCCACAGAACACCTCTTCCAATTCTGGCGCCGTGGGTTGTGGGAAGGGGGCGTGGGGTATGGTGCATTCTGGGTCCTGTCCCAACGCCCCGTGATGCATCGCTTCGCATCCCAGCAATCCCTGTGTTTCCGGCCACAATTTGCGCCATCTTTCAACGGTTTCTTTGTAGCGTGATCTGTGCTCCGTTTCAGTCAGCGGGAAAATGGATCCCGACCTGGTGAGCAAAATACTGACGTTTACACCACTCTGGTGTGCATTGCCACATCACATAGACAAGCCCCTAGTTTCTCCACTTTTCAGCGATAATATTTATATATGAGAAGCCAGTTTGAATATTGAATTGGTGTTTGGGTCCATTTTAGCAGCATATGACTCTGCTCATACTGGTACTTTTTTGACAGGAGAAATAGCTCTAATAAATCTTGTCAATTAAAAAGGACTAGGAAGCTGCATACATTTGATCAAAAATTTGTTTTTCCCCTTATGGAGATAAACCACTTAACAGCTTCTGCATAAATATTAAACAAAACAAACAGCAATTAATTGTTTTTAGAGTAGCTGTCCACAACTAATGAGCTCCAGGATGAGAGAAACCAACCCTGCCCTATTCCAACAATTCTGAAAAGCAAGGGATAGCGGGTCAGATTCAAAGACAGATTTATTTTCCAAAAGTATCTTGATGACTGGATTTTGGTGAAATTGACAAAAGTAGGTTGACAGTAGCCCTTAAATAAACATTCAATACTAGCCAAGTGTGTGAAACTGTTGTAGGCTGGCCAAGAGCATGGATTTGTTTTCATCAACACTAGTCAGAAACATCTCGGGTAATTTTCCTTTCACTCCAGTCCTGTTTGAATCAAGAATAACTCCAAATGGGCATGGTTCTTAATTGCCCTGCACCTTGTGTACTCATTGATATTAGTGCACAGAGACAGCGAAGTATGTGTTATACACTTACAAATCAGGATGGTAACATTTTATACTGACTTTGCACTGGTGTAAATAACTACAGGTTGCAGAGCAATTGAGACTCAAGCTCAGTGGACTAACACCAGTGTAAACAAGAGGTGAATAGAGCCTGTTATGCTCAGAAGAGAACAGCTCCAAAAGGACTCGTGGTGCCCATTGAAACTATCCATTTAACTACTGAAGTATGTGTCAATAAATGCCACACAATAACAACGGATAACTAGTTAAAATTAGTCATCACTGGCCAACATTTCGCAAACATTGATGTCTAAAGTTAGTTTTCCAGATCCATATTTAGGCACTTGAATAAGACTTACTTAGATGCCTAAATATGGATTTAAGTGTCTAGCTTTAGACACATTTTTAAAGTTATGGACACTATTACAAGTATTTTGGATGTTTTAACAGTATTAACGTTTGTGCCAATAAAAATCCCAGCCTATTGGTGGCAGCAGTTCACTGCTAGAGCACAGAACTTTGAACAATACCCTGGGCTTTAAGCATCCAGATTCAAGGGCAAAGAAACATTGAACTTTCACTTATAATTCAATCTAGCCTTTTACTCCTGTTTCTCAGCCCAGAATTCTGATTTTACCAGAATTATTGTGTGAGACTAATCAGCCAAAGATTTAGATGGTGTAAATCCAAGTCAAGAAATGTCCCATTCAGAAAGTGTGTTTCACATAAGTTCCGTATGTTAAGTCACATTAGATAAATAAAACAAATAAAAAGCATGGGTTCCACCCTGTTCTTACTGATATCACTAGCAAAATTCCCCTTGACTTAAAGATTGGAGCCTGCATATTTTTCTCTCTGCTACTATGTGGTACTAACTATCCGATGAAGTGGGTACTAACCCACGAAAGCTTATGCTGAAATAAATTTGTTAGTCTCTAAGGTGCTACAAGTTTTTCTTTCTTATTTTCATTTTGCTGACACAGACTAACACAGCTACTACACTGAAACCTATGTGGTATAGTAACTTCAGTTACAAAGGATATTTGACCCATAAACACAAATGGAGCTTTCTAAGTGGCTGGCTGTGATGACACATTGCTGGTAATTGCCCTCTGTATGTTAATGATTTTTCGAGTGTGTATATGATAATTTCCTGAGAATGCACCACACCCCAGAAAACATCCTGAGACCTTATTGCATTCCTGAGGTGTTTGAAGTCACTCAGCCTTTAGCCCTCATCACCCTGTGCTTCAGAACACCAGGGTGATCAGAGACACGAGATACTCACAAGGAAATGAGCTCTCTGTTGTCTCCTTTTGCTTCATTTAGGTATAAATGAATCTGTATCTACTGACAATATGAATAACAGAGAAGGCAGGAGGTGATATCACAAACAAGCAGACATACCAGATTGAGTTAATGCCTGAAAATAACTATTCTCCCTTCAGTGCATGTAACCCTGAGAATATGTGCCCAGGGAAGGACGCACCCACAAAATTGCTGAGGGAGAACTAAAACAAAAGCCCTCTTCCTCCCACCCCCCGCCCCGCACCAACTTTTTGTCCCGAACAAGTTCCCTTCCTGGTATTTTTGTGCGTAGCTTTACTTCTCTAAACGGGAAGTTTTAAAAATAAAAATTACAAGCATTCACAGTCACTGACCTCCAGCTTTGGCCCTTATTGTGCTGTACGAATAAGTTAAAACGACAGCTCTATACAAAAAAATAGTGCTTTCTGCAGAACAATGTCACTCTCCCCTTCTCCCCCCAGGGACAAACTATCTTCAGTGCTGCTTGAAAACACAAGACGTACAATTTCAGGGCCAGCCCCAGGTGCATGCCAATCTTGTACCTCAAAGAAAACCCCCCTCAAAAAAAAAACAAAACCCAAAGCAACAAACTTGTGACTTTGCTCAGCAGTTCCCCTTCCCAGCAGGCATCTATGACTGACTGCACTCTTGCTGTAACATTATGAAAAATCCCTCGCCCTTGAAAGATAAACGTGGGGACCCAACACTTGCCAGTTCCAAGAAAGAACTGTATTGGTCCTATCCCGAATGGTAAACTTTTCTGACTCCTGACTGCGGTGACAAAGCATTCAGACTCCCCTCCCTGCCTCCACCCCTCCTCAAGAAATCCCCTTTAAAAAAACCCTATGCTGCTTGTGGCGTTTGCCTTAGGCACCCGAGCGCCCCTTGGACTGTATCTATAGACCCTCCCCCTCTAACTTACCCTCAATTGGTTATTATGTTTGCAACTTGCTACAAAAGGAAGAATCGTAGTAATAGGTGAAGAACCAGGACTATACCACAGGGTGAGTAAAGCTAGATAGCAAATGTATGAGGCTTGGGGTGCCTATTGTATAAAAGGTGGCGCTACTTTAAAAATATAAAATTCTCATTGTACTAGTTAGGACCACTTATGTATGTAGGCCCATATGCTCAAAGGATTTAGACACCTAACTCCCATTGAAATCAGTCTAGTGCCTCTGGCTATTGTTTCTTCCCTTGTGTTAATTTTGGCCATCCCCTTTCCAAGGGAGTTGTCATAAGTATTGCTTTCCTGTCATTTACATATATTGAGTTGTTTATATGTTCAACAAAGAGGCCATGGTATTTTGGAGGCAAAGCCAGCTTTATCTTTACATAGATAGGGAGCTATATTCAATGGTCACAGGTCCAATTTCCCTCTCTTCCCCACCCTTGCTCTATATGTTTTATGTAGTAACATTTCATTTGCCTCAGATTTCTAATTGTATTCTGTGTTGACACATACACAGGATATGATTAGCAGCCACTACATAGGAGAGGCCTGGCACTGGACTGCAAGGGTATTGTTAGTTAGGACTGAGGTGCATTAGCAGAGCTGCATGGTAAAGTCTGCACAATTACCTTCATGCACTATACCAATGCTTTCAAAAGCATTATATTCACACACATAAATTGAAAGAAAAGAATGACTTGACAGGAGATTTCCTGGCAGTGTTTTGTTTACAGTTCTTTCAGATACTTTGCATAACAAAAATACACCGTTTTTAGATAAATTTTAAACTCAGTATTTACAAACACTTCAGGCAATAAAATACTCCCACCAAAATGTAGCACCCACCTTTCCTTCCCTCTGCTGTGCGCGTAACAGACAGCAGAATGTGAGAAGAAAACAACTAACTTCCATTAGAAGTTGAAAACTAGAGTTCAGTGCCTCCTTACCCTCTGTCCTTTGTTTTCAGACAATGTTCTAATCAGCGTGTCACAATGGCTTATTTTCTAACCAACTTCTTTGTATTGTTATTTGTGCATATTAAAATACGGGCTCACCTATGCAGGCAAAAGGGAAGGAAGCAAACCCAGACACAGATGCAGAAGGGAGCCTCAGCAGCCTCCTCCCTCCATGAGAGCCTGTGGAAGCCCTTAAACTCCAAAAGATGAACCTCAGTTTCCTAAACCCTCTGTTGCTACTCCATGAGTGTTACCTTATTAATATCATGGCCTGTTGCAAACTTCCCATCATCTGGCCCAACAAAAAGGAGAGTTTGTAAAGCCAATTAGCACTGGGAGGAGGCATTTTGTAACTGCTCTTTTGGAATTAAACCTGTGAAAAAATAGTATGCCCCTTTAAATAGCCTGTTAAATCTACCTAAAAAAAAAAAAAGATTTGGACACATTTTTGAGTGTCTCAATACCCTGCTGGAATTAGTACCAAGTAGAGTGGAATATAATGCAAAAAAAAATGTATTGAGTGTTGTATTAAGAGCTTTATTCAATTATATCATAATAGCAAAATAATGGTGTCAGCAAATACTCAGCCTACAACAAGGAGCATTGTTAGTCTAGCAGAGCCTTAAAAAATTGCAACATGTGAGCATCTTCTCATTTACATTTTCAATTCTCATTGCCAACTCCTGGTTCTATGTAACCTTTTTTTGCAAACTGCAGAGAAAGTTAGTTCTGACAGACATTGAAAGTCAGCTGAGAATAAGATTTCTCATGTGAAGTTCAAATCCTGGACAACCAATCACTTGGTTGCTCTTCTCTAAGTTTACTTGCCAGACGATGGAGAAATTTATATGCAGATTTCTTTTGTATTCATTCATTTATTTATTGTGCCAGTGAGCACTCTTTCCATTATAACGGACTAAATGATATGGGAATTAATCTCTGCCACTGTGTCACATAGATATTTCTCATCCCTCATTTTTACTATAATTACTTCCATGTATTTGTGTTTTAATTAACTCAGACACAGTCTGGAGGAATTAGTACCCTGTTGGAAGTCTTGAATTTTAATCATATCTCTGACTGCCACTGACTGGGGCCAGATCCAGCATCCACTGAAGTCAATGACATACTCCCAAGTGGAGATACTTTCATTGATTTCAGTGGATTTCAGACTGGGCCCTTGCTGCTTTGCCCTGGGCAAGTCATTTAGTATCTCTGCTTCCCAGTCTGCAAAATAAGGGCAATATTTACCTTAAAGAGGGTCTTAATATTTGTGTGATGTTATATTTGTACAATGCTTTGGACATGTGAAATGATACATAAGGGCTCTGAATTATTATTACCATTCACTATTTGTCCTGTTACAACTAGCACAAACACGAGACAGGATTTGCAGCCTCTCTATTTTTGTTCCTTCACTGAGTTACAGAACACTAAATTAGCATGAGGCCAACTCCTGTCTAACATGCATGCCTTTAACATGCAAACAGCTACCAGAATGCATGTCCAATGAGGCATTACATCACTGAAGATGTATTGATTTAAATTTTAAAAAAAATCAGGAGAAGAAATTGATGACAAAACCAAATGAAGTAATGAAAAATTTAACAGATCATCAATATCCAAAATGAGAATTTCTAAGCCAGCTATCCAATACACACTATGTCCCGGTTGGTCCATTTATGAGCTCTGCATTGGTACCTTCAAGTGCACTTTGACGTTTCCCATGGCACTAAGATATGCAAATTCTGTAACTCCCATCACTAATAAAATATGCCCTACAGATAGGTATTTACAGTCAGAAATTACTTCCAGTTTATTTCCTGCCATTACTCAATAAGCACATTCATTTCAATGGGAGAAAAATGTCAGCATCAGGTCATACGTGTATTACAATAAACATGATTTCTATAGTTAACATAGGAGTAGATTCTAAAAATCCCAGCCTGAGTGCATGGGAGCAGGCGGGACTAGGGTGGGTGGCAAGTTGAAGCTGGAAGACTAGAGCCCTCGCATGGCTTTGGCATTCGGAACCATCACTGAATCTAAATTTGGGCTAGATACTCCATGGGTATAAATCGCCGAAATTGGAGCTCCTCTGATTTATGCCAGCTGGGCATCTGTCCCAAACTAAGAAACAAAAGATGAGGTACCTGCCACTGGGCCAATTGCTTTCAGAAATACAGGCCCAAATCCTGTAAACACTCACACACCTGCCTAGCTCTAAGCACATGAGTATTCCCATTGAAGTCAATGAGAGTACAATGAGATCACTCACATACTTACAGCTAAGCACACGCATAAGTGTTTACTGGCGCTATAGAAGTGAAGAAATAGGCGGTCTGCTCAGGGAAATGTTAAGTAGAATTTGCACTCAACTCTTCAGCAACATTCATTTCAGTGGTTACAAAGATCCTTTTGAAAGCCCAAAGATCTAAGATTGTAGAGCCATAATGGACTTCATACACTGTAGAAAAAGATAGGCCAATATTTGGAATATTTTAACTATTCAGATTTACAAGAGTCGATATTCACAACATTTGGAAGTAGTGAAATAGTGATAATGTTATCCTACAAATCTTGCCCACATATTAGCAAAGTTGCTTTGTGTTTAATAAAGAAAATATTCCAGGATCCTTTTAACACTTTTATTATGAAAAGCTATCATAAACATCTATGTTCCAACCATTTCTCTAGAGACTTTAGTACTGTATGTTCTTTTCCATTTCTTTTCTAAACAGTTCTTTTGGCCTTCGATCTTGTGTGTTTCCCACATCATGGAAACAATTTCTTGACCCTTTTTGCCTTCATACATGGGATTGCCTCCTGTGTGCGAACAAGATGAGTAAAATCCTGGCCCCAGTGAAGTCAATGAGACTTTTCCTGGGACTCCAATGAGGCCAGGATTTCTCCCTATGAAATTAAGACTCTGTGGATTTTATGGAGTCTGTCTGGTAACAGGTGAAGGCAAAGCCACTTAGCAGCCACTCTGTGTGGCATGCTCCCCTCAGGAACTGGCATAGATTTATTCATAATTAACAGTGTAAATTAATGCTGCTTAGGAGTTGTGGCTTCAAATGCGCTCCAACACACACACACACACACATTGCCAGGGCGTGGGGCCAAGAGCAACATAGTGGGCAGCATGGATCTCCATATAGATGTCCCAGGATCAGCAAAGATAAAATTAATTTCCACATACACAATCCGGGACTCCACAACCTTTGGTGTGACCTGTAAAACTCCTTTCCCCCCATTCTCCAGGAGACAATGAATCAGGATAATTAAAATTCAGAGATTTAACTGAACTTTTCCCCTTTATATATTTTTCCATGGATAGTTTGGTGCATTGTCTAATCCTGTATACACAGAAACAATATTCCAGCCATCCTCTCCTCCCCCATATCCAAAAATTACCCAAACATCTAGACCCTCGTGTTCTCACAAATGGATCATTTTACTTCTTTAGATGTGCTGCTTGGGTTCCCTGCAATGCTCTGTGTAGGGAAGCTTGAAATATACAGCATGGAGAGGTCCCAGGCCTTGCTTAGCTGAGGCCTAGTATTGTGGAAATCCTGTTTGTACCCATGTCTCTGTCTGCCCTCTAACCACAATGAATCAGAACTTGAAGCACACACGGAGATGCATGGTTTGTGATAACCCAGCTGTAGTGAATGGAGCTAGGGGTGGAGAGGGACAAGTCTGGGTCTCCTTAGAGCTTTTGTCTGCTGAAGCTGCGAGAAAGCCTGCCTATATTGCTTTCTTTCACTCGCAGCACAATCGCAAGGACAGCAGGGGGGCAGTTCCTGGAGTCTTCTGTCTGATAGAGATGGGGTTTTGTAAGTGAGGAAATTTGAGTAACATGAGCAGTAAGAAACTATTGCTCAACAAAAAGAGATCCACAAAAAGTTTGAGCAAAAATATACCAGGGTTTTGGAAATGCAGCACAATATGGTCCCCACAACATGGCTGCAATTTCTCTGCAAAATGTAAAAAACCAGCTATCACTGGACCCTCCCAACTCCATAGACACTAAGAGGAAGTAAAAAAGAACAAAGAAAAGCAGCAATTACAAACAGTAAGCACTTTGTTATGCTATTTTCTGGAGCCAGCATATTGTTGCCATTGATTTTTTAAGCAAAACTTCCCATTAATTTCAACTGAGATTTCTGCTTAATAATGGTTGGCATGATATGGCCCAGAGTTATCATCTGTTAAAAAGTGATTTTAAAATGGGATTTTTTCCCCCTGTGGCTGGGATTTTAACACCAAATGCAATAACCCACCTGATGTCAGACAGTGTTCAAGGGCCAGAAGACATGGAGAAGGCAATAAGAACTGCAAATAGAAATACAAGGGGAAAATCATTTCACATCGACATGAAAGGGAACCATGGAGTGACATACATTGTCATTTCACCCCCTCCTTCCCCCGCCTTCCATCATTGCATTAGGTCTACAAAGATAGCATCCCCCTGCGTTGTATTGGTTTGCGGCGTATTTACCATACCCGTTTTCTAGTAGGGGGGTGCGTGTCATGTCCTAGCTGCTGCAACAGGGCCTTTCCTTGTGATAATTTGGCATTAGTACGAATCTCACACACACAAATTCCCTAGCATTCTTTTCAGGGACAGCTGTCTACAAAAATAAGGCTTTCCATAGGGGATCTGGTTGCTGGCTTTTGCTTTTTTAGCACGGTGTAATAAATAATAATAATTAATAACATAAAAAAGGAACTGGGAGTGTAGTGAAAGGGTTAACGCCGACCAAAATGACATCACTCTCATTTGCATAGAAGTGAGGATATAACTGCTCATGCAGAGAACGCGCTTATACTAGAGTGCAGAGCAGCAGCAGCAAAAGACTAGACTTACTTCTGTGCCGCGCATCAGTGGTGAGGATACAATTTATATTTCAACTATGGCTTTCTTTCCCCCTCTCTCCCCTTTTATTAGCATGCATTTCTCCATGTCTATGCTGAGGAGTGTGGATTTTTAACCCAAGTCCTTCTTCAACACCCTTTGCTTTGTTACTAAATTTCAGGATGGAATATTCCTGTTGCTTTCAAATGCCCCCAAGAGATTTTAATTGTAAGCCAGTGTTTAAGACTAGTGGCGTCGTTAAAGTTGGACAGATTGAGGGAAAATGTGAAATGCGAGCCTAAGGAAAGAATGGGGGAAGCCCTCTCGATTTCCTTTGTTCTGGCGTGGCAAAAAAAGCTGGCACCTTTGTCGACACTAATTGAATATTTTAGTGTCTGTGACCCAACAACAGGAGATTTTGTTGATCTACGCATTGCTACTTCCTCCCCTGCTGTTTAGAAGGGAATTTACTACAAGCAGATGTGTGCTAAAATCTCAAACTCGCAATACAGGGAGGAGAGCAAGGGGAGGTTGTATTGTTTAAACCTTCAGCTGCTGAAAGAGTGTGTGTGTGTGTGTCTATACAAGAAAATCTTTGTTTAAATCCAGGCAGCGTTGTGTCTGTGGATGCATTGCTGAGAAGGAGACAGGCAGCAAACAGAGCAAGGGCGGTGGTTTGAGCTTCCTCAGACTGCAGCTGCAGTTCTTTGTGAGGAGAAAAGAATGCAGGACTTCATCCAAATGTGCTAAGGGAAGAAAGAGCAGACAGACCCCAAGATGGAGATTGTGATTAGCATAGTCTAGTTGCTTGGCATTGGCATTATTTCACATTTTTTAGTGTGTGTGTGTGTGTGTGTGCATTAAATCTTTTTTTTAAAGATAATAGCCTCTTCCAGGCACCGACCTCCCTATTGTTCTCTTCAGAACAGCGTGGAAACATTGAAGAGGTTTTAATGAGAAGAAAACAGTCTCAACAATAGACAATTGTTTTGATAATGGATTAAATTTCCTCCTTTAAAAAAGAAATGATGCGATGATAAAACAACGTATTTCCTGCATTGATTTTGTTTTAAACTCCTTAATCAGCCTTGGCCAGATTTCTACATACCATTTCACCCCTCTGTACGTTACACCATGAATTTTATTCCACGGAATATATATCTTATTACCAAAAAAAAGAGGCTATTACGTACCTCTTAAAGAGGGAGACGGGAGGCGGGGGTTGCTGGCTGGAGACCAAGGAGAAACGCATTTCTGAATAAAAGGTGGAGGAGTCTAACTGTCTTTCCTCTCTACGTACAGATTAATCTGCAAAAATGTCCGACAAACCAGATATGGCTGAAATTGAGAAATTTGACAAGACTAAATTGAAGAAAACAGAAACGCAAGAGAAAAATCCACTGCCTTCAAAAGAAAGTAAGTATGTATAATTTAACAGGGAGAGGGAGACGGCAAGGAAAAGATAAAGACAGGGTAGAGAGACCGTTTTTATACATTTACATTATGTGAAATGTATGTATGATTACTGAATAGAGATAAAATAACTTTACAGTGGTTCAGATAACATGTAATACATTTTGCAATTAAGATAATTTTCTACCACTTTTATAAATCTACATTTGATTTCTATAGTCCATAAAAATGTAAAAGTTAATCTTTTAAAAAAGTCATGTACTTCATCTTTATTTTTAAAATCCTTATTTTTTCCCTCTCTTTTAGCAATTGAACAGGAGAAGCAAGCGGGTGAATCGTAATGAAATCTGCCCTTCCAAATTATGCACTGTACATTCCACAAGCATTGCCTTCTTATTTTACTTCTTTTAGCTGTTTAACTTTGTAAGATGCAAAGAGGTTGGATAAAGTTTAAATGACTGTACTGCCCCTTTCACATCAAAAAATAGAGAGAACTACTGACACTGAATGAAGGCGTTGCCTTTCCATCTGCCTGTCTGGGTTTGGTCCTGGTGGCATGAAAGAGCTTGCATGTTGATGAAAGAAGAACTTGGGTGGGACTACAGTAAACTAGTAACACACGAATAAATGCAAAGCTGTACCAAGGTCCTGCGAGCTGTAAAATGCAGTTAATCGAGTGCCATTTTTTTTTTGTTCAAATGATTTTAATTATTGGAATGCACAATTTTTTTAATATGCAAATAAAATGTTTTAAAACCTGGATGGTATTGATGTGCTATCTTTTGGACCGTGATCTCACAGGATCTCACAGGATGAAGCGTAAGTGCCTGTGTTAACATGTGGATACTAGGAGACCTCTGGAGGTTATTTTAAAAAAAAAAGACAATATTTTTGGCTCTTGATATATGCTCTTGCCAATTTCAGTCCTACAACACTTAAAATAGATTTCTTTTCATTCATATTTATATGCATCACAGCTAACTTTGTTTGCTTTCCTGTAAATATGCTTCGTTCTAATATTTATTTTTCAAATTTGAGATAAATCAGCATTTTTGTATTTTTTCAAACATTTCCTTTTGTAGAAACCATTCTGTATCTTCACCCTTGAACTGCACTTTCTTCCTGCAAATATGTAATTAATTTGCATTCAGTTTAGTAGGCAATACAATAGTAGACTGAATCTTAACATTTTAGAATAAATACATTTAAGACAGCAACAAGGGTAGCCAGACTCTTTTGCCTATTGTTGACCACTCATTCTTTATGTTGTGCTAAAAGTAAAACTATTAATGATCGTTTAATAAAGGGTATTCTGTGCAAATTACATTCAGCAGAATTAAATATGGTTTGGATCTGTTCAGAGCTCCATTGGGTAATGTCTTTCTTATTAGTCACTGTATGATGATCTGACTCAGAAGCTTGTTTGTAAAATTTAAAATTAATAATTTGGGGATAAAATCCATGTTAATTTAAAAAATAAAAATCAATTATGGAAAAACAATCTTGTAAACCAGCAGACGGTAGCATGCCATTTCATATAACCTGCTTCGCAAAATTCGTATGTACACATTCATCTCCTTTCCCTGTCACATGACATTGCCTTTAAAATGGGTCCAGAATTTCACCAATCAGGATTTCATGGCTAAGCATATAGTGGCCTGAAATTACACTTTTTCACATGGGTGTTATGGGGATGGTCTGTCAAGGTCACTAGTATCTTAGCTTATTTGGTGTATGTAAGACTTGGTCCTGCATTTTTTTCTTGATGCAGGATCAACTGTACCCCTGGTTGTGAATGAACTGCAATGGAGAATGAACTGCAAATTTATCCCTGGGGGTAATGCCATTGATTTCATTGAACCTTTTCCCTGAGTAAGGCATATAGATCAGGGGCCTAATCCTGCAAGATGCTCAGTGCACCTAGTCTGTACTCAAAAGGTACTGGGAGCACTCACCACCTCTCAGGATGAATTCTGTTCTTGACTGAATTCTCACCAGCATGAGTGCACAACTTGACAACAGAATAAAGGCCCAATCCTGTAAGATGCTGTGTGGCCTTAAGTCCCACTGAAGTCAATGAAAATTGAAGGCATTCAGCATCTTGTATGATCAAGTGTTTAATAAGGAAGTATACATAATCTAACAACTGGGACTCAGTGAAATGCTGATGTAATCCACTGAATCTCCTTCCTTAGAGGTTTTTAAGGTCAGGCTTGACAAAGCCCTGGCTGGGACGATTTAGTTGGGGTTGGTCCTGCTTTGAGCAGGGGGTTGGACTAGATGACCTCCTGAGGTCCCTTCCAACCCTGAGATTCTATGAATCTGTTGGCAAAAATGCTTCAGGATAATTCCATTATATTTAGGGTGGTCCATTAGAAAATAAAGTTATCTTTGCTTGTGGTGTTAGATTTTTAGGCTTTCATTTTCTTCCTCCTGCATTGTAGAAAAGGTACAGGAAACCAGTTAATTGAGTCTCTGAAAAATCGTTTAGACAATCACAATCTAGCTTCTGATCTTAATCAGCTAGCACAGGAAGTAGCATATGACTAAACTCAAGAGTGTTACAGTCTACTTGTATGTATGTGAGTCGTGGTCAATTAGTGTGACGGTGAGCATCTGCTTGCACTGGTTCATCTCTGCAAAGAAAACCCTCAATATTGGAGCAATATATTTTAAAAGAATTAGAGCATTAGACACAGGACCAGCTCCTCGGTGTAAATCGGCATAGCTCCATTTAAATCAATGAGCTATGCTGGTTTAAACCAGTTGAGGAGCTGGCCCAATATCATGTATTTGTGGTACTGTCGCCAGTAGCTTCACATTACCTTTTATGGCATGCATTTAGATTGATGCCTCATAAACTTGACCTGTAACTGTCTGATTGCACCTTTGATAAATTATAATTCAGTGCGTCTCTGTGTGTAAGTGAATATAGGATGGTTCAGGCAAATGGTAATTGGATATAGAGCCTTTCCCTTCTAGGTCACTGGTGCAAATGCACCAGAAGTCAATAATGTCCAAAAGAGTGTTACTGTCTGCTAGCTGTTTGGTGGCCTACAGTATATGATGAGTTTCCAGCCCAGTTTCCAGTAGGGAGGTGATTATGTCACAACTGATGTGAATTAGGCCTATTGTCAGGATCCTCAATAGAGAGGCAAAGCACTGAATGAATATATGCAATCACCAGTATTTGATGGTGATTACGCCAGGTCAGAATTGAAGAATACTGGGCCCCATTCTCCAGTGCTTTACACCATGTGTAGCCATTTATATCAGTGCAAAGTGAGTGCACAGTGGCTGCAAAACATTCGCCACAGTGTGAAGAGAGTTCTAAATATGGTAGCATCTTACATTCACGTAGCACAAGTGTAAGTGAGCACACAAGGTGTAAGGAAGGGGAGAATCAGACCTACGGTGATACTCCTTATTCTTCTATAGCTGTACTGTGGATAATAAACAGATGGGTTTAGGTTTAGGCTGTAGCGCTGTCAATCTAGCAACTTTCACCAGTATTAAATTCACTAAAAAAAATTACAGGCAAGAAACCTGGTTATAAAAAAAGGTCATTTGAAACAGAGCAGCACATATGGTTTTTGATCTCACATGCTGTGCAGCCACATCAGCCCAGCCCCCCTCAGAGACAAAGTCTTTATGATGTCTGATGTGCTGTCTCCCCCACCCCCACCAGAAATGCAGCTCAGCTTCAGAGAACTGCCTAGGTTATGAAATGTTTAGCTGTGCCTTCAAGCTCTGAAGCAAATTTTTCATTTTAGGGTTTTAAATAAGATTTTTCACTGTCATACAAGCTGCAAGATATATGTATTGACCAGAAAACATACATTCCCAATATCCAAAATAGCTCCTTTTTGTACTAAATTTATAGAAAAAAATTGTTGAGCCTTTCCTTAATGCAAACATTTAGGCTATTTTTGTGCAATGC
Organism: Chelydra serpentina; assembly: GCA_037349315.1. Taxonomy (NCBI): domain Eukaryota; kingdom Metazoa; phylum Chordata; order Testudines; family Chelydridae; genus Chelydra; species Chelydra serpentina. The sequence goes on from JBAIAC010000004.1 coordinate 130,861,356, forward strand.
TGAATGTGTGATAAAACACCACTTCCCTTAGTAACCTTTACTTCCCTAGTAACCGAGTAGAAATGAACACCAAAGACCAGTTTCTAGCTTTTAGTTTAATCATATGTGGCTAACACACGTAGCCATTGAAGAAAATTATTTTTAAAAAGAAGGAACGAATAAGTTCTAGTCCAAATGGTACATTAAAGTAATTAATGTGTTTGACCGTGGAAAATGATAAGCCAAGCCATGGGGATAATGCAAAAAAAAAACCATAGGAAAGAGAAAGTGGGCATTTTAATTCCACATATGGTAGAATTTTCTTTAATGCAATTAAAAATATAGCTGAAACTTACTTATTCATACACATTAGTACAAATATGCAAATCAACCTTAGAAATCTGTAAGAGAAGGCACGGGAAGGCAGTTTCCTCTGACAGGATTTGATGTGCTTATTTTATACACTTTGCAATGCAACAGACTGGGAATTGGAATTGTAAATAAAACTGGCTATTTTGTTAATTTGTATAAAGACTATTTGTACACTGTTTGACATATTAATTTGCCACCGTCCCTGTGATAGGATTATTTTTAGAAAGCATTGTTGTTAACCATGTACCTATTTTAAAGCTGCATAACTTGTGACAAGGAAGAATCTGTTTTCCTTTCTGCTCTGAGTGAAGGATTTCCAAATTAAAGGCCTGATTTAAATATCGCTGTCTTTGAGCTTTCAAAAATCATGAGGCAGACCCCCAAAAATCATGAGATTTTTTTTTTTTTAGAAATAATACATTTTTTTTATTTGCCTTCTGTTTTGCTGTGCAGTGAGGTCACATTTTCAAGCTTTCCTCCTTAGCCACAAGGACTAAAACAAAGGGGAAAAAAGAAAACGCAAAACCTGAGATTCTCACAAAATCTCTGGTGTCCCAGAGCTGGGGCTTTAAGAAAAATGTCAAATAGTGTGAGACTCACAATAAAATTGGGAGCGTTGGTAACACTGAATTGGTTCTGCCACCCTTACTCACATTAAGGTAGTATTTGATGGCTCAAATCACTAGGACTACTCACTACTTACTGCTCAGTATGAGAAGAGTGACCAAAGGAGGCTATAAGCAAAAATCTCTTAAAATATATGGAACTGGTTGTTCTGGGTTTTCTGATGCCTTTGGATTTATTTTCTAATAATTTTAAATTTATTTACCTAGTATAGACGGTTTCTTGTGCTGAATAATGAAAAAATGATTAGCAAATATCATGCAAATACAAGCACTGCAACGTATTTGCTGTTATTCCTCTGGGATCATATTATTTGGATGGTCACCCACTCATGACAGCTCATCCAAAAAAATTGTGTGTATTTATCATTCTGCTGTTCAGAACGTTTAAGTCCTGAAATCAAGGAGCAGAAACAGTATCATGTGACCTTGTTGACCAATCACATGAACAGCAAATAGTTAACATGAACAGTTCACTTAGCTTGAAATTTGTTTGCATAATCCTTGTGAATACTGAATACCCTTGCAGAAATTAAAATCAGTTTAAGAGGCATTTGACAATGGGCGGGGGAAATTTATTATTGCAATAAATAATTCAGCCAACCCAAATTTCCTATGATGGTCTGAACCAGCAGTAGTGCCAAAATTAGAAAGATGAGACAGTTGCAGATGTGATAGCTAGATTTATACGGTGATATCCCCATTGAAATCAATGCCATTGCCTTCCATGAGGCCAGGATTTCACCCATAATGGCAGTATAGTTTACAAGCTGTTTTTAATAAATCTGAACACAAATTTCTATGGTGGATATGTCTTTACCCCCACTGAGCTTACACTGTTACTGGACATTTTGCAGCTAAGGCAGAGTGCCATAGCTGTATAGCTGTAAATCTTGCCAGATTGTAATTGCCTGTCAGCACCTTACTGCTGTGGGTGGCGTTTTCACTTAGGACAGCTCACCAGTTGTCTTCTCCCTACAATCTCATTCAAAGGGCAGTTTGTGTAGTTATTGGCCACCAACCAGTAGGAAGTGCATGGATGCGTGTCTTTCTTTGAGACCCTTTAGCCAGAAAGTGAGAGATTGCAAAGGAGATGGTGGAAATGGCCGTAAATTGGGAAATTAAGAAAAAGTCCATAACTAGAACCGAGAACATAAATAATACTTTAAAAATCAAATGTTCTTTAGATTAGTTTTCACTTGATTTCTTATACTGGTACTTATTTACCATATGTTTTGGCTTTTTAAAACATTTTGAAATAGTGAAATATTGCTGCAAAACACAGTTATTAGCACTGGAATTCATTTTCAAGTCACTCTAGTTATGTGTGGAAAACAATCAGCACTACATTAATGACAGGGTTATGGTCTGATAGCTCTTGACCCTGCTGACATAGAAATGGGAACCTTGCACTATTGGAAAGGGAAGCGTCCCCTTTTCCAACGAGACACACAAAACTTGTTTCTAGCTCTGGAGGGGCCAGACTCAAATATTGGACCTTAAATTTATGGTTAGAGAGGTCATTTTTAGCGGTTTTTATGGCTCCCTCTGATCCCTATACACTTAGGACTATGGAACCTAAGTTAACAGGCCAGGTGGAGGGATAGAAAAAATAATCTCAATAACCTTTTTGAAAACTCTCGAAAATATTTCTAAATTAGATAGTCTCTGGCTTTACCATGTAAGAGTAATGTGGCCTTCCTAAACTCATACAATACAGACTTTACCCCACACCACAATATTAGGCCAGCTCCTGGGGTCTGGTGTAGATTAGCAGGGAGCATATGCATACGTGATTTTTGTGATCCATCTACCCCTCAATGCCAACTGGCAAGGGGGTTACAAGAATATCCTAATTCTGGTGTGTACATTCTGGTCACCAAAGAGGACATAAATAAAAGCCAGGGACACACTGGTAATTGTTATGGCTGTGAGGTGTATGTACAGATACTATGTAAGGAGTTATGTATGTATACTGAAAATATGTTCTTAGACTCTACATCACAAAAGAGGTGGAGAAACAAGTTTCCTGTCAGACAAGAGATTTTTATTCACCCACCTCTCTGTTGAATGTAAATTAAGCTTTTCAAGCTAACACAGTGGACACCTATTTGTACATGAAATTATCGAAGGGGTGTGAATGTCAACAGGAAAGAGCACACAGGAAAAATAAGCAGAAGGCAGAAAAGACAACCCTTATCCTGCACCATGGGAGTAAATGGACAGTGTATTTACATGCATAAAAATGGGATCTCAACCAGCCTTAGTTGAAGGCACTGAAAAAGGCTTTGGACGGGAGGTTAGCCTGTTAAGTTTATTCTCTAGAAAGCATATTATGATTTTGTTTTATATATAACCCTTTGTTTCCATTATCCTCATTCATGATCTCTTGAATCTTTGATAATAAACTTTTTGTTGTTTTCACTGTAACTATATCTCAGTGCTGTGGTATTAAACAAGAAGCTGATCCTTACTTGAATCATACAAGCTGGTGTGTACACAATTCCTTTGGGGAGAGCAGACCTACTATTTCTGTGAGTGCTCAGTGAAGAAGTGGCTGCACACTACATGGGAACACTTTGGGAACTGGATACACGTATTGTTAACTTGCATGGCAAAGGAAGGGCTGGCAGAGCACAGAGAAGAGTGTTTGGGTGACTAACAGGCTGGTTGTGTCAAGGAACTGACACCCAGTTAAGCACAACCAGGTCACCCTCACGCTGGAGGCAGGGTAACAAGGTGACTTACAGTCCTGAGTGCCTTGAGAACTGGCATAGCTTTATTATTATTACTTATTGTTTGTATTATGGTACCACCTGTCATGAATCAGGGTCCCATTGTATTAGGCACTCTGTAAATACATAGCAAAAAGATGGGCCCTGAGTCTAAAAGTTTATAATTTAAATTGTAAGCTACCCCACAATCCCGGGGCTTGTCCACACCTGATCATTCCCTGGCATAAATTAGAACAGGCTGAGGGCTGTTCTAACTTGTGTCAATTTCCCAGAATATTAAGATTGTTCTGACAAGAGTTTTGGATGACCATTTAATTAACAAGTGGTAAATACATCACATTGCTCCGCCCATTATCACCTTGATTATTTCCACTTATGTGATTATGAATAAGCATGCACTATACTCTTCACTGACTGAGCACCCCAGGTGGCCAATAAGGTTATTACTAAAATTGTATCATTTAACTCTATGGATGGTTGGGACAGAGCAATGTGCCACTGAGAAAGGGAAGGTCCCAGGTGGAGGTACTGAGAGGATTAACACAGAAAGGTAAACTAAGAACATAAGAACTGCCATACTGCGTGAGACCAAAGGTCCATCTAACCCAGTATCCTAATGATATCAAACCCATTTTCTGAAGCCTAACATGGGCAGTCAAGGAAGAGATTAAGAAGAGTGAACCAGCTGTAGAGCACCCTTCCCAAACAGAAATGTGGCAAAGTCTTACCTTAGGGATACATTCCCTGAAGACGGCATCATCTCCACAGTGTCCTTGATCTCCTCTGCATTCAGGAGCACGGGAGAAACCAGCAAGGCCTGAAACATTGCTGATGCCATCTTATGTTTGTTCTGTTTTTACCTTTTTCTTCTGCTTTCTTTTCATGGCTCATCATGGTGCACTGCAATCTGCCTCTCCAAAATAGGCAAAGTTATGCCTGTCTTCCAGATGGCTCCTGGTGCAGACAATTTGTTGCTCCATGTTGTATGTGTTGCAGGCTGCTAAGTTTCTGTGTGCTTGTCAAGCTCCTGTTTGTTTTACTCTGGCCTGTGGACCATTCAGGGATGCCTAGACCTTGAGTGATCCAGATCTTTTGCTCATCTGCCTATAGAACAACAGAGAGTATCGGTATCTCCTTGCTTCCTTGATGGCAAGAAGAGACTAAGAGGGCAAGTTGTTTACATGGTTTCTTTAAAACCACAACAATAATGGAAAAAAGCTTTTTTTGTGGAGGGAGGGAAGCACTCAAGAGGGAAGGGGGCTAACTTGCTGAAGCTAAAGGGAGGGAAGCAAGCAAGCTAGCTTTTTCCTTGTTTTTTATATTTGTCATTTTCAGTCTTTTCCTAGAACTACTTTGCAAAATGTCTTGGAAAATACCCACTTTCTCTTTCTTGAAAAATATCCATTACGTTGTGTTACATTCATTGGCAATGCAGCTGTTTCAAGGCTGATGCTAAGTAACAAATCGTTGAGGTGGGGAATTTAAGATACTTTTGTAAAATGATTGGTTCGTACCAATACATTGTGGTTGCTTTGCACCATTCCACTAATGGAGAGCAGCCATAAAGCTGGTTTAACCAGCCATTAAAGTTGGATTTATTGCTGCTTTCCATCATAGGAGTGGTGCGAAGTAGCCTGAATGTGCAGCTGGACCTTCATTTTAGGTAATTATCGAGACATTGCTATTTTAGGGAAATAGCTCTGTTCAGCCAAAGGTTTTGCTTCATAGTGGCATAGCCAGGTCTACCAACAAATCTCAGACTAAGAATACATTTGAAGCCATGAGGAAGTCTGAGGTTCTCATGAAGATGTGCCTAGGTGGGTATTAATATAATGACTCTAAAAGGAATTCAAATTTGTGATGATTTTTATAAGGGCAATAATTTCCCAGAGATAGCTAGGAAAATGTAAAAAGTGATTGAATGTTATAGGCGTCAGTGATATTATTCATTCCTTATAATTCCAGTAGCATTAGGGATAAGAAGTCTCGCATGTGGAAGGCTGAATTGTTCACCCTCTGGTCTGACACGAAAGGAGCAAGGTGGATCCTAGACATCCTTATCCACACAACTCATGACTGTAAAAGCAGCTGATGCTTGTTTGGACCATGCAGAGAATTAAGCTCCCATCAAGAGGTTCACAATTTTTTTGGAACAACTTTAATGCCCACTCTGTGAAATGTACAAAAATCACCTGCTTGCCTTGGGCGCGGCAGTTCGCTTGCCAGCATCAAATGGGAGAACACTGCAAAATGAGTGTAGCAAGGCTTCTCACTGAGAGGTATTAGTGTAACGCACAAAAGATTGCAGGTGAATAAACCTTTAAGGAAAAAGGCTGCCTGTTGCACAGTTCTAAACACGTACATGTACGGCAGGCTGCTTCACTGGTGCTTCGCTTGTTAAAAATCATCTCTGCAGCATGTGGGAGGTGTTAGTTCCACTGAGAAATGTCAGTGTAGCTCTCAGTATCCTTGCTGCCTTTTTAAAGGTTAAAGCTAGGAACAGTAAACTTCTGCCTGGCATTCTCTGAAAGGTCTGTAAAGGATGGCATGTTTATATCATTGATGAAAGCTGTATAATCACGCATACAGTAATATTCTAATGTTAATAAATGTCACTTCACATATTTTGAGTGGGATTTGGTGACCAATAATACCTATACAACTTTGTTTTCAATACAGAATATAGGGCATGTTGTGGATATCAATGTATATTTTGCCTGTGGTATCTAAAATGGGAAAATACAGACACTGTATTTAGATTTGGAATAACTTAGGCTCACCTTTTAAAACCTGGGTGCCTAAAGTTAGGCTCCTAAATACATATCTAGGATGGTGGGAGGGTGGGGGGGAAGAGGAGGAGACAAAGGTCAGTCAGGTGCCCAAAGATGCCTAACTCACAAATAGGAAAAAACAACCCGTGGTTATCCTGTTTATGAGCAAAGATAATGAACTTTGGAGCTATTTCTAGAAAGCAAAGATGACACTCCTTCATCCTGCACCTAGGATGTAAACAGACAGTGCATTTATATTCATGAAAACGGGATCTTGGTTGAAAACCTGAAAAGATCCTTGGGTAACATAATCTTGTTTAAACAGGACACCAAACTGTTAGTTCAATTTAGTCTCTAGAAAGCATGTTGTGATTTTGTTTTATATGTAACCATTTATTTCCAATATCCTTACTCGCGATCTCCTGAATCTCTAAGTCTTTGATAATAAATGTATTAGTGTTTTCACTATAAATATATCTCAGTACTGTGGAGTAAAGCCAAGTGATGAATCTGACAAGCTGGTATGTGCTGTTCCTTTGGGAACAGCAGGCCTGGTAATTCTCGGAGTGTCCCATGGATAAGGGGCAGGACACGACAGGGAATGCTCTGAGGACTTAGGGATTGGTGTGTGGCTGTTGCTACCTGTACAGAAAGGGTAAGGCCTGAAACAGGGCAGCTCCAGGCACCAGCAAAGGAAGCAGGTGCTTGGAGCGGTACATCTGAAGAGGCGGCATTCCGGCCATTCCTGGGGTGGCACATTTCAAGGGCATGTTTTCTGGCCACAGGTTGTTTTGTTTTGGGGTTTTTTGCTGTTTGGCCTGAAAGGTGGTGCTTATGCTGTCAGTGGCCATTGGTTTCAGGGAGCTGGTCCACAGCAGGCACAACCTAGACTCCTTCATATTAAGGGCATGTAGTGGTGAGGTGCCTCACAACTCTGCGTACCCCTGGGGAATGTCACAGTGCCACCTCTCCCACCAAGCACTCTCACTATATTTGGTAATATCTTGAATCCCTCATACCGTGTCACAGCAGGTCTGCTGGGCTGTCTGGTGTCTCCAAATCCCTCACATTCAGCAGTGATATCCTGCCAAACTTTTAACAAGAGGCTCCTTTCAAAAATCTTCTGCCTCAGGCGGCTAGACCTGTGAAATACCTGTGTAATATTCCATTTGTCCCCTCCCACTCTTCCTCAGATAAGCAAGACAGAAAGACAAAAGCTGACCCAGCAGAGTAGGCCAGTGGAATATCAGCAAATGGGGCAGAATTAGGGACAGTATAGACTGTTCATCAGGAAGAAGAGGACATTTATCTAAATATTCATATCATCTTGGTTTACTGTTTACCTCAGCTTCAGGGCAGTGTTCTGTTTTGTTTTTTTCTTAAAGGAGTTGACTTATTCCTAGTGGTAACTAGCTAGTGATAAGAGGATTAATAATGCAGACAGTAATCACGGGCAACATCCTGCCCACACATTTCATATCTACTGAGATTTGAAACATTTAGGCCTTTTCTGCTAGACATATCAGTAAATGTGAGTCTCTGCAAAGCTTCTTTTCTCACATTGCATTCCCCAGGGGTGCTTATACAGGTATAGATCTATAAGGAGATTAAAGTTAAGTAAAAAAAAAAAAAGGAATTTATTACAAATTATGGACTTGTGGACCTGAAACCCATTAATATGTAATATTGCTCTACTTGCTAATAGAAGATTGATTCCTTGTAGATTATTTTAGTATTGTGCCTTGGAGTTGCAGGCCAGGTTCTGACACAGAAATCAATTAGATTGTTATCAGTACAGCTAGATCATATGTGGAGACACTAAAAATATTTGGCTTAAGTAGAGGCTAGGAGCTAACAAAATAGAAATGGCACACATGTACGTATACTAAGGCAAATGCACGTTGAAATCAATAGGCCAAATCCAGAGAGAAGGCAGGTGATTGTAATTCTCATTAGAGTCAGAGGAAGTAGCAGATATTCAACCTTTCTCAGGATTTGAGTCAGTGCAAAACTGGCCTAAGTAAAAACTGCAGAATTTGACCCAATTTTTAAAAAGCCCTGTAATTTCCAGTGAAATGTAGGTTGAAAATTTCACAGGCTCAGATTCTATTCACCCTGAATACTGCCTTATCCACACTAGTATCCCCTTTATTTTCAGTGTGGCTTCTCATGCGAGACAAACATAAGTAAAGGTGAAAAACTGAGCCCCAAGGGATTAAGGGCTAGGTTGTGACTTGGACTACATACAGAAGGGGAAGGGGTAGGCTCTGGTTAGGACCTTGGGTTCAGAGGCTTACTCCCTTGCTGCTTATCCTTCCCTCTTGCCCTCCCTCCTCCCCTCTGAGCAGGTGGGCTGGCATAAATGGGACCCCAATAAAACACCAGCCATTACAACCAAGCTGGTGGATGGGTAGGGTGCTGTTGTAATTTGCTGCTGGTGTAGGGAAAGCAAGAAGGGAATTGTGCCTTGTAGGGTGTGCCTGTATCACCATTCCTTCTGTGGTGAGGCATTTTATTCATCCCCCCAGGGCCATGCCTTAAGACACAATCTATGTTAAAAAGAAGGACAGGTGGAAAAATAAATCGATGGTTTGCTGAATACTCCAGTACTTGACATCTTTTTTAAAATTCATTTGTATTGATTTTCGTACAGAAGTAATACACTTTGCAGCCATGTCGTAGGAGTGTTGCCTTTACAACGCCTGTCCTCTGCCATGGGGCTATTTCATGAGCAAACAGCATTAAAAGAGGAAAGAAAGAAAACAGGCAATAGAAAGAACAAGTTAATAAAAGCTTGTAATTATCTGTAAGGCACTAATGGTCAAGTCTGTAAACCCTTATTCACATGGGCCAGCCCATCAGAATTATTTGTGTGAAAGGTGCTATTCAATCTGAATTTCGGTGGCAGAAAGCAGTGGGGCTACTTCTGTGACTAGCTGTTCAGACGGATAAGTGTTTGCAGGTGCAGGGTCCGTTCCTCTTCTCTGTGTGACTGTATCATTTGATTCCATGACCAAGTCCCGTTCTTTGTTCTTCAGAAAGCTAAATTATTTCTAATCCATTGCAGCATTTCAGTTATAAGCATTGACTTCCTCCATCAAATGTAATAAAGTCCAGGAAATTATCCCATACTTGTGAAATTTCTCCATGTTAGTATATTCCTTATAGCTTGTTTCTTATACACAGGCAGAATATATAATATCTTTAATCCAATAATAGACTGTCAACCATGTGCCCTTCACACAGTTCTTTCCGTTTTGCAAGTACCAAGCCCATCTTCACAAATTCAGCATGTTTAATACACATTTAATCAGTTACAGACAAGAGGCATAACACAAGCCCAGTTCACTCTACATATGCAAACAGTATTTCTGATGGTGAGGCCAGACACCCAATACTCTTTGATCAAGCAGACATTCCAATAGTTGATGGATGGCTAATGGTCTCCAGTATAGTTTTAAAATATTTAGATTTATTAGGGTGCATATGGTACAGATTTATAACAGTTATATAAATGCAGGGTGAAAACTGGTAATGTGCTAATTTGCATCTAGTTAACGGGAATATATCTGTAATTCATGTATGTGACCATTCTGACAAATCAATGTTAGGTCTTAAATCATGCTCCAGTTTTAGCTTAACAGGCTGCAAGTGTCTGTTTTCTACATTTGTCATTATGCTCTGTAATTTGGAGATTATGGGTCAGATTCTCAGCTGGTATAAACTGGGGTAGCACCACTGATGGAGCTCAGCGGAACTATGGCAATTTATATCTGCCTTTGTATCTTTCCTGGTGAGTATGCTTAGGCTGAGATAACCAAAGAATAACACAGTGCCACAGTTCCTGGGTGAGCTGCCCCTCTGACTCCTCCTGGTCTCGCTGAGCACACCCCCCTCTAGGTCTCAGGCCTCAAGTTGTCAACTTTCTCTTGGGGTGGAATCGCATGATTCACCTACTCAGACTCATTGGCCCCTGAGTAGCAGTCCTCTGTGTATCAACCATGATTACCTCAGAAGGTCTGACTTTGGCTCAGACCTGGGAGTTGCTTCCCGCCAGGGCCGTGGCAGTGGTAATCAGTAACCAAATTGCCTCCTTGAACCAAAGCATCATTTACTTAGAACAAAAGCATTTCAGAGAAAACATCTTTAAAACAATAAAATGGACTGTACACATATTTAGTTCTTCCCTGGGTCTGGGAAGGTCCTACTGCTTAGAATCCCTCCACAGAGTCTCTCTTTCAGTGTCAGCCTGTCTCCTTAGACAGCTACTGACAAGTGACTCCCTTCTGCCACTGACAAAAGCTTTTCATTCTTCAGTGTTCTTTTCATAGAATCATAGGGTTGGAAGGGACCTCAAGAGGTCATCTAGTCCAACCCCCTGCTCAAAGCAGGACCAATCCCCAATTTTTGCCCCAGATCCCTAAATGGCCCCCTCAAGGATTGAACTCACAACCCTGGGTTTAGCAGGCCAATGCTCAAACCACTGAGCTATCCCTCCCCCCCTTTTGATCTCTAGCCTCACAGCTTTGGCAAAATTAGACTTGCTACTTCTTAGAGGCCAGAGACAGGATTAGTGAAGCTAATGGCTTGCCGCAGTGTGTGTTGGAACATCCTTATCTAGATTTATTATGTGACTTTCCTGTTTTTGCTCTTCCCACAGTCCCCTATTAGTTAAATCAATATGGTCATGCAGGAAATTCCAATAATCCCAATATACCATAACTTCCTCTCACTTACCAGGTCACATGCAGTGTTCATAAAATGGTTAGAGCTCAGTATTCATAACGTTATGACATATCAGCTCCACATCCACACACGGATCTCCTGTCTACATGTGAAAGGGGAGGGTGAGCACCTCTGTGATAATTACCCCCTCGTCATTGGACCTCATAGTAACCACATCCTTGGGAAGATGGTGGTCCAAGGTAAACATGAATTATTACCCTTCCCACCCCCCAGCAGCTGGCACTGAATTCACCAAACTATTGGTGTGCGGCTGCACTAACATTTGTTCAAAACTCCCTCTCTGATGCATTATTTCCCTGTACATGGGACTTCCATGGGCAGTAGGTTGTAGAAGACGTCCTGCCAGGGGAAGATTGTGATGGCCATGGATACTGTTATGCAGTCTGAAATGCCAGAGTTGCACTCTCTATGGATTTGGTGGCTAAGCCTCCTTCCCGCTTCCCGGTTTAAACCAAAACACTTTCAAAACGCAACTGCATTGGAACTATGTATAGATAGTGTATGTTTGTCCACCTCTGAACATTTTTTATATTGATATACATGGGAAGTAAATTAAGCTCAGAATAGCCAATGCTTTTGTTGTTATTGTTTCAACAGTTATTTCAGTTGTTTCCATTCGTTTTGCTACATACTTACAAATGGCTTCTCTGCCCTGAATAATAGGGTTGGAAATAAATAACTGCTAATTTTTCCTCTTTCTTGGTAGCTTAAAGGCTTCCAATTGCACCTGCCTATTACATCCTACCTCATAGTTTCTGCTCAATCTGCTTCAGACCTGCAAGCAAGTGCTAAATGATGTTTTTAAATGCCTACATGTTTGATCACCTATGCTCACCAAATGAATGGTAAGTTAGTAGTATATGTTGTCAGGGCATACACTCCAGCTGTTGATCAATTAATATTAAAAGATAATTTAGATCATTTACCATAATGCTGTCTGGTCGGTAGCATCTGGGAGCAGCATTAGAGTCAGCGATAGGCAAATATATTGCCCCACTTATTATAGTGGTATGACTTGGATTTCTTGGTGTAAGTAGTCTATGGACATCATATTAGCTAGAGGTTCCATCCTCAAGGCAAATAACATTTGGGACAGGGAACATCTCGACTATCTTCCCCTATGCAAACTGAAACGTGTTGATTTTATTTGGTTGATTCTAATTTTGCCTACAGGGCTGGAGTCTTACAGTTTAGTCCATTTTATAATGTATTTACCCACATTATTTTGCCTAGAGTGAGAAACAAATTCCCAGTGAACTGAGTCAAACATCAAAGAGTTGTTGTAGTCATTGACACATTGTCTTTATTTTCTGACATTATGTTAAAAGGACACTGTGCATGGCTGATGTCTCACATCTCCCATATCCCTCCTCCTTGGAGGAGAATTAAACCAGTGTGAACTAAGGCCACTTGACTTCTGAAAGAGAGTGTCCACATAGGACTAAAAAGTCCTTTAACGTATGTACATCAATTTCACACCTTTAGTTAATTTGGCTTAATTTTCCTTAGTGTCCCCTAGACAAGCCCTCAGAATTGTTGTAACTTACATGCTGAAGGGCAAGGAGAGGTGTGAGTTAAAGAAGGTGAAATTCAAAACTATAGTGGTCATGACTGTTAAATAGCAAGCAGCACCTGCTATAAGGCAAGCAGATGGACTAGATGCACCTTTGGTACTCTCCATCTATAAATTTATTTTTTCTGTTGAGTCATAGCAGTGGTAAATTTATTTTTGAACAACCACCAAATGATGTAACTTCTGCATCTATACTGAAAACAGTTCTTAACTGAAAAATGTAACAGCATATTTAGCATCATTATTGTTTTAGATATTTTCACAGTTTAACCTAAAGGACTACTTTTTTTAAGTGACTGGCGATTTTGAGTGTCTCAATTTTTGGCTGCCCAACTTAGGATGCCTTAAAGAGGCGTGAATGTTAATAAATGCTAAGCGCCCTCCCTCTGGAAATCAGGCGCCTGTAAGATGTCAAGCTGGACACCCAAAATCAGAATACTTAATATTTGTCCACGTACCTAGATACATATCTTGTAAATTGCTGCCCATTGTTGCTCAATAGTACATATTGCAAATTTGTACTTACATAGGTACAACATTCATAGATAAAGTCGAACAATATAAAGTCTAACAGCATTACTACGACACAGCTACAGTAGCAATATTAGAAAGGGACCATTAGAAATGTGCCCTTAAAGATCTACCGAGTGTAGGTGACTTTTTCTTTTTTAATAGCTGAATTAGTCTCTCCCTTCTTACAAAGACTGAAAGCAATACAAAGGCTAGAAACAGCAGTCTGCAGACCACGCTAAGAAATGTTTTGACAAATATTCAACATGAAACCCCCCCACCTTCTTTAATAATTTAGCATCTATCATTAAGGCATGAAATCAGGAGCTTCATGAAATCAAGGTTAGCATAAAAATCAAACATCAGAAGCTATTATCAGATAGAGCTACTATCACAGGATCATCATGGTATGACATATAACCACCCCTCCCCACGCAGACTCCCTCTCCCTACCTATTACAGAGATACAGACAGTAACCATTCAGGGAGATAATGCTGCTACCATTCTTGTAATGTATTGCTTTGATATAATTTCTAAATGTTACTTTTCCTGTACTTAAAAAGGAGACAGATAAACAGTGAAATGTGGTTGCCCTTCCAGATTATTTACACTGCAGCCAACATACAATCTGCCACTACTGCAGTTCTAGCCTCATGAAATGGCACAGGAGGAAACCATCCTGAACGATAAGGGGACAGTTTTCCCATTTCACTATTTAGAAGATGGTAAATGTGTCAAGTAGTACAAATTTACCGCGTGGTCCTGAAAGCCTGCCATTCATCATTTATTATTTGTACTGTGGTAGCACCTAGGAGCCCCAGTCATGGACCAGGACCCCATTGTGCTAGGCACTGTACAAACACAGAACAAAAAGACGGTCTCTGACCTAATAAGCTTAGATATGGAACTCCCATTGGGGTCAATAGTACCTTCTGCAGCTTGCAAGACTGAACCCTTATTTGTCTTTACTGGTTACTGTCATCAAATTGTATTTCTTCTAAAGGGTTACTTGCCTTAGAATACTGTAAGAGTGTGAAACCTCTTAAAATTAACAAAAATTATGTTACAAGGGTGCCATCCTGGCATATAACAAAATTCTTAGCCCACCAGAACTGGTGCTTAAGGGACATTCTCACCATACCATCCATTGGTATCGTGGTATGTTGGGAGCATTCAGATACTATGGTGATGGGAACTTTAGCTATCATCATCATCACTCCCATTACCACATTGGTCGTTGAGGCACCATCATTGATAAGCAATCAACCAATTGTCTTCACCCCTGATGATTGCATATCAGTGCTTGAGTCTGCGCAAAGTCCATTCCTGTCCACTCTTTTATGTTGTCAATCCATCTCTTCCTCTGTCTACCTCATCTTCTCTTCCCCTGTACTGTCCCCAGATGATCTTGTTACATGGCCATACCACTTCAGCTTGCGCTTCTTCATGGTCATCAGGAGGTCTTCATATGATCCAGTGCATTGGGTGATGATGTTGCGGCCCTCTTTATTAGTGACGTGGTCGAAGTAGGAGATGTCCAGGATTTAAAGGAAGTATCTCATCTCTACTACTTGTATTTTCCGTTCAAGTTCTGCCATAAGGGTCCATGTCTCTCACACATACAGAAAAATGGAGATGACCAATGCGTGCAGCAGTTTCAGTTTGGATTCCAGGTAGATGTTCTTATTCCTCCAAATTGGCTTTAGCTTTGCCACTGCTGCTGTTGTTTGCGCAGTTCTTGCCAGAATTTCTGCCTTGGATCCTTCATCAGTGATGATTGCCCCCAAATACTTGAATTGTTTCACCGTCTCCTGCTCTTGTCCACTGACAGTGATATGTGAGCTGATCCTGTCACATTTGTTTGTCATCAGCTTGGTTTTCTCTGCACTGAGTTCCATACCATATTTTGAAGAGGTTTCATCCAATCGTTGCACAAGATTGGCAAATTCATCATTGCTGCCTACCAGGTCATCAATGTTATCAGCGAACCGAAGATTTGAGATTGTTCGCCCCCCAATGCTGACTGTACATATGTGATCTTCTAGGGCATCAGTCATTATGCGCTCCAAGTAGATGTTGAACAGTGTGGGCGAAAGAAGGCAGCCTTGCCGGACTCCGGCAATAGTGTGAAACCACTGTCCTATTGTGCCATTGATGAGAATTGCACTGGTGGCCTTGGCATACAGTTGTTTAATGGTAAGAATAAGCTTATGACCAACACTGTACTTCTTCATGGTTGTCCAGAGAGCTTCATGCCATACTCTGTCAAACGCCTTCTAGAAGTCAATAAAGACTTGGTAGATATCCTGCTGGTGTTGTAAGTACATCTCACATAGAACACAAAGGTTGAAAATCTGTTCTGTGGTACTTCTTCCAGCACGAAAGCCAGCCTGTTCTTCATTGATGATATTCTCCACTTACGGCTTCATTCTGTTCAGTATGACTTTCAATATCACTTTGCTGGAAGCTTATGGTCCAGTAATTTTGACACACTTGCAGGTTGCCTTTCTTTGGCAGAGTGACTATTACTGACTGTGTCCACATCGAGGGCCACTCACCAGTCTGCAAGATCTTGTTGCAGATCTCGGTGAGTACATCTATTACTATTTCTCCTCCGAATTTCATCAGTTCAGCTGGGATGTTGTCAATATCTGTAGCCTTTCTGTTCTTGAGTGATTTCACAGCTGTCTCCACTTCTTAACGCAGTATTGAAAAGTCATCCTCCTCTGTTGAATCTGGGCTGTCTAGGACACTAAGATCTCCATTTGTCTGTCTCCGTATCTCCTTGGCCACCTTCATTCCTTTCTTGATCTTTCTGCCAATCGCTCTGTATTTATCATCTCCCTCAGTGCTGTTCTTAAACCTATTTACTTTGAGATAAAAAATATCTCAAAGTAAATAGGTTTTGGATCATTATGTAATAAACTGGCTAATGTATTTTATATATTATAAACTAAAGACATCATTTAATAAAAATGAAACCTAAGTGTAATAATATAATGCTGTTCCCATTGAAGTCTACAGGAAAACTCCCATTGACAGTAGTGGTCAGAATCAGATTTTAGCTAACACCTTTGTAGGAATCTCTAAAGACTGGCTTATTAATCTGTGGCACTATAGGTAGGATGGAATGTGCTAAATTTGTCATTGAAAAGGTTTGTTTTGTCCATTAACATTTTGCATGTGTTTTCGGTGCTTATGGGGTGCATAAGGGAGTGACCATTAAACTCAATAGTCTTTTATATCCCTTAAAGCAATGAACAGTGATTCATAAAGATATCAGCCACAAGCACACACACTGGAGTCTCACAAGAGACTAGGAGGAACATCTCATGCAAAAACAGGATAAGGGAAGGGAAATTCAGACTGTGCATAAGAGGAAGGCGCTGCTTTATCAGTGATAAAGGATCTGATTGTGTAGTTAGTACACAGTCTGAATTGGTTGTGGCATGTGGCCACATCATCCAAGGTAACTCAGGGAGCACATACAGCAGGTGTGCAGGCTGCACTGTCCTTTCGAATTGTGCAGCATCTTTCCTATTGTGGGTCTGCCCCACAGGGGCATGTCCTGCTGTGGAAGGAGGGTCTGGCTGTGGCCCCAACTTTTTTCCATCCACAGTGGGGGCATGGAAAGAGTATTCCTCATGCTCCTGCATTCTCCCCAGCACAAAGTGTGCATCCCTCGTGCATGGTGTGGACGTTGCTTGTGTCCTCCCTTTCTGTGAGCACCCACACGGGGGCCAGTCACATCCTAGCCCTAACATTCAGCTGGTACCACAAAGAGCCTGATTCTTCTCTTTCTTGGACCAGTGTAAATCAGGATTAACTCTACTGAAGTAAATGCTTATACACTGATGTCAAACTACTATGAGAGGGGAATCATCATTACAGATTTTTTTAATGCAGTGAATCTCAAACTAAATAATTTCTTCTCTTGGAACAAGTTTTTTCCCCCTCTTGATCAAATTACCATTGACATATTTCCCATTAGGAGTTGGATCACCAGCTTTTCCAAAGAGGGGGATTTTAATCTCCTATGTAGCGGAACATCATGTCAATAAAATATATGGAATCTCCTCACTCCAGACCAACAGTCGGGGAGGTGAGGGGGGGGGGAGGGAGAATGTCCAGACATCCTGGGCTTCAGAGAGTCTCTCACCAATAGAGCACAACTTTTCAAGTCAGCAGGGGAAAACACAAACATCAGTTTTGGCAGATGACAGGATGTAGCCTGTCCTATAGAATGGGATTTATTTAGTTCAGGACTGAGAAGTGAGTAATCCAGCAGTGAGAACCTGAGAAACCTCTCTCCTCTGAGAAACAAACAACCCCCAAACTCTAACACATATTCCATTGTCCTTGGGAAAAAGATAAATTTCCTCTTGTTGCAGACTTCCTGATACAGTACTCAGGGAATGCACAGAGTTACCTCATGGCCCAACACAATAGAGCAAAACTAAAACAATAAAGCAGTTTACGTACTTACTTACATGTGCATATTCTAATTTTTTCCTCCAGATTATTTTAGCAGAGGGAACAGGTGCACTGGCCAGGCTTATTCAGAACAAAATAGAACCTCTGCAAAATGTAACAATACCAGCACCATGCTTTGTCGGGTAGTAGTATACCAGACAGTAATATGTGGGGGACAAGTGCAGGACAATGGGCATTGGAAGGCCCGGGATCTGAAACTGAGGGGGTGTAAAACCTCTCTAGCACTTTCAACATTAGGTCCTGATAGGCACTGCCTTGTATGAACACTGAGTTTTATACATTACCAGGGCCCAGATTCTAGGCTGCATCCAAGTTGCACTTGACACAGTTTAGGAGGCTGTCTGTTTCTAAGTTACCTTTTCATTCAAACAATACTAGGGCTGGCTGGAGACTGGGTGTCAGGGCTGCTCCAATTGATGCCAGCTACCCTTGGTCCCAACATCATTGGGATCACCAGGAAGTAAGCCATGGTTACACCCCCTTCCTCTCAGTTACACTCTATGCACAAGAGGCTGAGAAGCTGGGTGGCGTATGCTACCTGATAATTTCCTGGCATAGAGAAGAAATCTCAAGAGGCAGGATCCACCAGTTTTACAGCTACTTCATGCTACTAGCATAGTGCAAAGTAGCCAGTGCCAGGCCAGGATCTGGTCCCTCATGTTTCACACCCACTTCACACAGGTATGAATTATGCAAGATGCCAGGAAGTGGGTCATCTGGCTCCATGATCTGTTTTTAACTTCAGTTCATCCAGATGCTCCTCATGGAACAGGAGAAAAGACATTTTATAAGAACCAGGTAAAGTACCTAGCATTCCAAAAATGAAGCTCAGCTAATAATGTGCTAAATTCTCAGATTCCATCTGGGCTAATCTTGCAAAGAAAAGCATTGGGTTCTTGGTAACACATTCATTTGTATAGAGATTTACATAGTGGTAAAACTACTTTTATTTTTATTTTTTAAGCCACCCTTTAGTTAGTGACTGAAGGGGAGGAGGGTCCTAATTATTTTTATATACTCTACAATTTAAATTCACTTACTCAAATAGTCCCTAGACACTTTTGATTCTTAGCCACCTTTACAGTAAATCTTCACTGAGTAAATTTGCTTTAAGCTTGCCCTGTGTTTCAGTTTGAACTCAACTGTAGCATTCTAACTTGTCAAATAAAGTTGTTACCAATGAAACAAGTCAATTTTTGTGTGATACTTAAAATATATCTTCATTTAGGATAGAAAACAGCAAAAAGATATGTAAAATATTTTCATGAAGAGCACAAAGACCAGAGCTTCCTGCTTCAGTATTAAAAAGTATCATGCATTACAGACTCCTTCTCTTGCCAAATATGGTCAGGAAGTGACTCTGTTCCCCAGAGACTGCACTTTCAAATAGCTCTTTTCAACAAGAAGGGCAGAAAAGGAAGCAAAAAACAAATAAACAAAAAACCTCTGCTCTTCTTTATTACTTTTAGTTTTATTTAAGATAAGGCCAAAAAGCTGCAGATACATATTGTTTGTACAGGTTAAAAAAGAAAGTGCTTAAAAATAGTCTGTGAAAAATATATCACCAAATCACTAAAACATTCATGGTTTACCCAAGGTAAATAAAATACTGTGAAACATGAGCACTGGATTTCCTGAAACAGAGCAGAGTTTTGCTAATCCACATTTCACTAACCTGCATACCAGGGTGAAATCCTGACCTTGCTGAAAGTCAATGGCAAAGCTCCATTGTCTTCAATGGGTATGTGTACAGTGAAAAGTAGCCCAGAGTTAGTCGAACTCGAGTTAGCAGACCCTGTGTTTGCTAACCTAGGTCTTAAGTGTCTACACTCATTTGTAACCCCAGATTACAACCTGGAGTTCCAACAGCTACACTGCATTATCAGGGCCCAAGTCCAACCACCCATATCCCAGACTTCCTAGCGCCCTCCAAAAATGTGGCTGTGCTAGCCATTTCTTCATGGTACAATGCGGGAAAACTTGACTGTCCAGAGGAGAAAGAAAGTCAACCTGTGGTATTGTGGAATACTATTGGCAGACTCTCAGAGCACTAGTCCAGTGGGGCTGTGTCTATACAGCAAAGCAATAGGGCTTGAACCCTGGCTTGACTCAGGCTGGACCACTCCCCACCTGCATGGGGTCCTGGGACCCTGGGTCCAAGCCCTGGGTAAGTGATAGTTGTGTGTAGATGGAAGAGGGGTTAGGCTTGAGCCTGAGTTCAAACACTGGGTTTATATTGCAGCCATACTCAGTGGGGCTAGGATTTCATTCCTTGAGTCTGTTCCTACAGTCCTTGCTCAGGAGAGGACTGTAAAACCAGGGCACTTATAATTTGCACAGAAGAATGGCAGTCCCTCTCAATGCCTCATCTAAGCCTTAGCAGCAGATGCTGTAGTGAGGAATTATATTAAGACTACATTATTTTAACAAAACCCTACCACCATGCCTTTACCACAAGAAATGAGTCAAAGATACTTATGTATATTGCTGCTAAGATATTTATACAAGGTTTGTGGGGGTTGACTACACCACATATTCTGTACAAGCCTTGGCTAAGTATCGCTGCTCTTCTCTCCCAATGCCCCCAACGCACCCCTTCATATTGATTTATTACCCAACCCCATCCCTTTGTTGCATCATGCCTGAAATTAGAATGTAAAGCATCCTCAGTCAGGATTATGATGGGGCAGATCCCCAGTTGAAGTCAATGGAACTACAGCACTCCACGCCAATTGAGCATCTGTCCCCATCACTTCTTACTTGTACTGTATGAGCTCATCACATATTTGGGTGCTGTAAAATAATATATACAATAATTAATGGCAATTTTAATTATGAAAGATAAGAAATAATTACAAAATAAATTAACTAAATATATTTTGTGACATGGGATCCTTGTTTTGTTTGTTATTTCACATACTTGCTTTAGGGCCTATCATTGCACCAATAAAAGTCAACGGTAAAGCCTCTTATGACGTCAGTGATGCAGGATCAAATAATTCAGGACCAGTCCTACTTCTATTGAATTCTATGGCAAAATTCTGACTGACTGCATTGGGAGCAGGATCAGAGCTTTATGCACTAATTTACAAAATTCAGTCATTCACAATGGGTGCCCAGTCATGGGAAGCATGAATGAACAAGGTCCTAATGAACTGGCAAAAGCCAAAGGCTTTTGTTCTTATTTTAATAATTACAGAGCTGTCCAGTACATATTAAAGGATAAGCAGGGTTGCTGCAATGCAAGTGTTTTGTATGTAAAGGCATTCTGAAGCAGATACTAGTCATTGTTACACTAAATCACTGATACCATATACCAGGCCTGCACAACTCGTAAAGCGGTGAGGGCCATATTACTCCGAAGAAAACAGCCGAGGGCTGAAACTCTTCTCCCGCCCCAAAAGTTGTTGAGAAAAAAACAAACAAACCCGCCCACCAAAGTTGTTGAGAAAATTTTTTTTTATTTTTATTTTTTGCTCTACCCCCCCGCGGGCCGCACAGTGAGCCTCCGCGGGCCGCCGTATGTTGTGCAGGCCTGCCATATACACCAGCTATCTATGCCCACCAGCCATACCAAACCATACTAAGCAATTCTAGCCCAGACCATCTAAGGCAGTGGTTCTCAAACTGTGGGTTGGGAGTCCAAAGTGAGACACGACCCCATTTTCATGGAGTCGCCAGAGCTGGCTTAGACTTGCTGGGGCCCAGGGCCAAAGGCCAAGCCTGAGAGCTTCAGCCCTGGGCGGTGGGGCTAAGGTTACAGGCCCCCTGCCTGGGGCTGAAGGCAGCCCTTGCACTTCCACTTTGCAGTGGGGCTTTGGCTGGTGGGGTGGGGCTCGGGTGGGCTCAGGCTTCGGTCCCCCCTCCTGGGGTCCTGTAGTAATTTTTGTTTTCAGAAGGGGGTCGCAGTGCAATGAAATTTGAGAACCCCTGCTCTAAGGTATTTAGGCTCCTAACTTCCATTGATTACGATAGAAGTTAAGAGCATATATACCTTTGAGGACCTGGGCATCCCTGCCCACAGGATCCACTGTCACTATGCTCTTCCAACAGCACTGGCTTTAGGTTTTCATTGCTGTGCTTTTTTATTTTTTCAATTTTCCATTGAAGCTGGTGAATGTTAATTCTCCTGTGGGGCATGACAATACTGGTCAGAGACAAAAAGAACAGGAGTACTTGTGGCACTTTAGAGACTAACACATTTATTTCAGCATAAGCTTTCGTGCTCATAGTGTGGCCATTGTTCCCACTAAATAGACGTTAGCTGGTCTGGTCTGCAGGTGGAAAGCCAATGCATTAATCCTGCAATAGAATGCTGGTTTATAATATTTCTTTGGCTGTGGAATTGCTCATTGACCAGATAATTTATTTAAATCCTCTAGCTCACTGATGGAATAGTATTTTAGGAATAATACTACTACATATTATAGGATACATCAGTAAAAGAGGATAGTAAATGCACAAAGGCAATAAGCTTTTTTACTTGACAAAGTACTACTTGAGATGAGGTACTATCATTTACAAGGAATAATCCATTTATAGGGTAAAGAGAAGAAATGACAGGAAAAATATGTACAGGCAGATGACAAGAGGAAGGCTGAGGACTGCAGATTTAGACTGTTTAAAATTCAGTTTATTTCATCTAGATTCCACTTTGAGCTTTCCTGAATGTCAGGAAAGAACACTAGGCAGTGTTTCTGTACGATATGCCATTCTGTATTGATACCATTTGAAGACACTGAAGGAAAAACCACTAAAATGAAGTCAATGTTTTATCCCATGTAACCAGAGTTCTAAACGTACATATATAAACCTTAACCATGACAAAAAATGAAATATTCTGTATTCTTTTAATAAGGAATGCGCTGAGAATTGCACTGGCAGGTAGGATGGCAATCTTGCTACATACATACATAGTAGCCAGCACAATTCTACTACACTACTGAATTGTTTTTCTTCTGAAGGTACAGCACAGAAAAGTGGTGGCTCTAGTATTAATATTGCAGTCAGAAAAACTGACTGACGTTCTACAAAGTTGTTCCCATTATGGCTTCTGGGGGGAGGGTAGTACCTCATAACTGAATAATCTATTCATTTGGTTAGTGGATTCCTGACCAAGTTTTCAAAAGGTAATTTACAGTTGTAATATCCTGCAAAAGTTCCTAAGAGTTACAATACTGATGTATTATTAAGTCTTCTAAATGGAGTGAGAACTAGATGAGAATGAAACTAGTTTAAAGATATGTTTTACTGAACATTTTGCAAGAAGACAAACTACAAATGTGACTTTTCACATTTTTCTTGTCATATCCAGAATATCTACCAATCAGCAATATATACAAAATGTTTGCATAACTGCATAAACATTTACAGAACAATTCCTTTTAACATTAGAGTTTTCATGGAATTAATTTCACGGAATTGTATTTATTTATAGCTGGGTTTGCTTAGTTCTCCTTCCCCTCCCCATTGTTGCTCATTAGTGTAATTAATATGTAGTGTTGGCATAGCTTCCATCATTGCATTTTCCACTGGGGGAAAAAGAATAAAACCACCTCTATTTTGCATTTACAGCCCATAGTTTCCACATTGCCTTTTCTCACTTGTCACATTAAAAATCTAAAATAATAATTCTCTTCAAATAATTCTTGCCCTAATTTTAGAACTGCTAATGGGATCGTAAAAAACCCCTTTCAAAATCCCTTGCTAAACACTATTATGTTATATGCTCTCTAGGAGCAAGCAGTTCACAAGCACTCTACTTTGCCAAAATACACACAACAAAACATACAGCCAACTCTCCTGCTGTGCCAAAATTCACACAGGAACATGTATCAGTGTAGTTAGCTATTACACAAGGCAAGGATCTTGTGCAGTTTACCTGGGCTGTGGATTGCCTAGCATAGCGGTTCTCAAACTGTGGGTTGGGACCCCAAAGTGGGTCACGACTCCTTTTTAATGGGGTCACCAGGGCTGGCAGACTTGCTGGGGCCCGGGGCCAAAGCCGAAGCCTCGCCACCTGCGGCCAAAGCTGAAGCCTGAGAGCTTCAGCTCTGGATGGCAGGGATCAGGTTACAGGCCCTGTGCATGGGGCTGAAGCCCTTGAGCTTTGGCCCCCCCTGCCTGGGGGTGGGGCATGGGTTTTGGCTTTGCCTCCCACCCCTGCGCCACAGGGCTCAGGCTTCATTCCCCACTCCTGATGTTGTGTGGTAATTTTTGTTGTCAGAAGGGGGTCATGGTGCAATGAAGTTTGAGAACCCCTGGCTAGCATAAACTTCACTGCTGCAAAATAATATACAATTATAATGACCAGTAATAGTCAGTACATCTCCTTCTTCTTGGTATTCCCTAACTTCAGGGCGTGTTAATTAAGTACAGGCAGGGTCCAATGGAGGATAATAAATAGCCAATTCTACTTCTTGCAGCACCTGGCATTTTCTCAAGGCTATACCATTCTTCAAGAACTGACCTGCCCCACTCCTGCATAGCTTGTGAAGTTAGATGAAATCACAGGTGAAAGTTGCAGACGCATATGCTGTATTGCCCACTGTAAAGTGAAGCATTTATTGGGATGTCAATGAGAAAATTACCACTCCTGCCCTGTAGGGAGTTCCACTCTTTGGACACAAAGAGCAGGTAATAGGAAGATGTGTAGATGATTAATCAAGTGAGCATCTATATTTAAAAGATCATAAAAGAGTAAGAGGAAACATGGGTATTTTTCTGAGGAGACAGAGTAAGAATGGTGAGGCCTAGTAAACACAATAGAAAGACTGAGCATTCTAGGAGTTATAGATATGAACTGGGAACCTGTGTAGATTATGAAGCCACTGTTGAGGACTGTTTTTTGTTGTTGTTGTTTGTTTGCTTCATAAACTAACTCATTCACCTGATTTGGTAGTGGGTAGTAAAGACCTGTTGGTCTCCTGTACCCCCTTTTCTCTCTCTCCATCTTGCAAGAGTTCAAAACCAGTTCAGCATATCGTTAGACAGAATAGCGATCCCAGGGAGAAAACTGACCTTAAAAACTGCTTCAGCCTCCTGTGTGTCGTGTGCTACCTTTAAACATGTCTGGAAGTCAAATATTTATTCAGCAAAATGATCCTATTAAACCAATTGCTGGGGATGAGTAATTGTAGATTCTACTTTAGAACATGTCCATGTACCAAAGGCAACATTGGCCACAAAAATGATATGGAAGAAGATTTATTGCACCATAAATATTATTAGTGAAAGCCCTTAGCATTGCACAGTACATGCCTATGTAAAAAGAATAAGGAGACAGAAATTTTTTTGCAACAGAAATTCAGTCTTTACTGAATCTCCAAAACATCACACGAGTTTGCATATAGTGTTTTAAAATAGCAAAACACTGACTTTGAGAGCCAATTATTTACATGCTAATTCGATTTCTCTGGGTAGATTTAGTTTAAATGATTTTTGTTTTTGTTTTTGTTTAGCCTTACAAGCAGACTTAATGTTGAAACTGCTGAGGGATACTAGTCAGTGCAGAGATAAAAAAATAATAGCCAGGAAGGAAAGAATATTTTGCAGTTATTTGTTGAAAGCAGTATCTGAATTTCAACGAATAAGTTCATACATGAGGGAGGTGCACACGACATGGCTGCTATTGCTAAAGGTTCTGTTGGTATTTCCTTTCGAGGCATCTTTCCATTCAAAAAATATTAACTCAACCATAGCAATTATTTTTCAGCTGAAACTTTGGAGGCAAGTGTTTATCTTGGGAAAGAGCTGTTATTTCTTTTAACACGATTGCATTATAGAGTTCAACCATTTTGTGTGTGGTTTGCTATCTCTTTTTTCATGTTGCTGCATAAGTAGAGGCTGAATGCTAAAAAATGGTGGGCATCTCATTGGACTGATGTTTTTCAATATGGTACAAAAAATAAGTGTTTGAGTTCTCTATGTTTGGGGCCAACCTTTTATGGGCTTTAAATTTGTTCATGCAGACAGATGTTGTACCAGCAGGTCACCAGATCTGCACATGCAAATACAGATTGTGTGAAAAATTGGAATTCAGTTTGAGGTTCCTTTGAAACACACTTGTCCATACATAGCCTTTTGTTTTATGAATTTTATTTTTAAGACATTCTTACTTAATACTAGTACTTAGAGCACTTCTCATGCATACATCCCAAAGGCCAAGGTTTTCAAAAGTGATGGGATTTTGTATGCCTAACTTGAGATGCCTTAAAGCAGCCTGATTTCCAGAGTGTGGACAGTTGGTGCTTTATGTATATAAGGTTTCTCAAACTCATTGAGGCCAAATCACTAGACATTTTTGAAAAACTTATCCAAAGTGCTTTAACAAGGTATGGAAGCATTATCATACCCATTTTACCAATGGGAAAACTAAGGCTGGTCTACACTTAAAAATTGGATCAACTTAGCTATGTTGCTCACAGCTATGAAAAGTTTTGTGCCAGTGCAAGATAGTTAGGTCAACCTAGCCCCCTAGATAGATGTGACTAGATCAATGGGAAAATTCTGCCATCAACCTAGCTACTACCTCTTGGAGCGGTGGATTAACTACATTGACCGAAAAACCCCTTCAGTCTACGTAGGAGGTTTCTACACCGAGACTGCTACAAGTGGCACAAATGCAGAGCTGTAGGTGTGCCACTGTAGCTGCTGTAGAATAGACATACCCTAGGGACAAAAATATTATACGGTTTGCCAGAGATGGGAATAGAGCCCAGGACTCTTTAATGCCATGCCCTATCCACTACACCATTTTACCTCCCAGTTTAGACTTTATGACCCTTTGTTGTAGGACATCTCTTACGTGCATTGTCTACCCTTTAAAAACAATAAATAAAATAGAAGGGATCTGCTAATCTAGATTCCTGAAGTGTTTTCTTATTAATGTAGCCAAGCAGGGCCTTGTCTACACTGCCACTTTACAGCGCTGCAACTTTCTCACTCAGCGCTGCAACTTTCTCACCCCCGCCCCGAGCGCTGCACGTTTCAGCGCCGTAAAGCGGCAGTGTAGACAATGCACCAGCACTGGGAGCTACACCCCTCTTGGGGGTGGGTTTTTTATAGTGCTGGGAGAGCTCTCTCCCAGCGCTGGTGGTACGACTACACAGCCACGGTCAAGCGCTGCTGTGGCAGCGCTTTAACATTCCTAGTGAAGACATGCCCAAGCGTGTATTGTTTTGTGCCACATGTACTCTAAGGGCTACTCAGAGGCAGTGTGATGAGTTAAGAAGGGAGTGTCTACAATGCTCTGAATTTTTTTTGTCTTTTCCAGTTTAAGCCTCAGTCCCCTCACATTATTATTATAACTCTATTATAATTCTCTTTAGAGAGTTTTATCTAAACATTTCACTAACTTTGTTTAGTGGAGTCCTTCTGTGGGGGCTGAGGCTATATCCCACCAATCCCCATATAAAGCATCTGATGAAGGTTGATCCTTCCTAGCTTCTACACATTCCTATTTTTCAGTTGTCCCTTTAGGGAAAGTGATTGAGTAGTGGGGGCTGGGGTATGTGTTGTTCCTTTGTCATTTATCTGGAAGCTTTTCTGCAGCCTTGACAGTCCCATCTAACAGAAACAAAGAAATGATCATTGGATCAACAGCTCAGACCTTAGACCAGCCCCTCAGTGACCTTGGAAGATTGTGGTGCACACTTTATGTTATATCCCTTTCCCATCCCCTTACCTCATTTTGCGTGATGAAGTGATAATCAACAGGCCTTGGGCAGTGACAAGCAGATAATCCAGGAGATACAGAGGTTGCTTTGCAATGTAAGGCCTGAGGGCTACTCCAGCTGAAGTGACTACAGAATTCTAAAACAAAAACTGGAGACTAAGCACTGTGCATGGGGAGACAGTCTGCAATCACCAGCTGTTGGAGTGAGATTAATTATTAATTTCTTCTGAGCAGCCTTTCCAAGAAAGAATAAGACAAAAACAGCATTTGCTGCAGGCCTACTCAGCTGTATTTCTTCTTCTTTTTTATAATCATACACATATGTTATATGTATTGTGCACACACTATTGAGATATGGATGTATATATTATACATACCCCGTGTATGGAGGTAGATATCCCATGGGATGAACACATTTATCAGGTACTTTAACCACCATACCTGCCCTCTCCCCACTAACGCTAACATGCTGCACATCTCTGGAGCTTCAAACAGCCACTATTAAAAGTGTTAAAAAATCAAGTAGCAGGGACAGTCTTTTTGGTCTGTGTTTGTATAGTGTCTGAAGTTTTCACACACATTAGCAGGCTGAATTAAAGACGGTGGGAAAACCTAGGGCTGACCTTGACTTGCTAACACCTGTGAAAACCACAAATTGCCTTGTCTTCATTAGGATCTTACCTCATGTTAGCCAACTCATGTTAAGAGCACACCTTTCTTTCTAGAGAAAACAAAGCCTCAGAAGATGTGAATTCTTTAACAGAATTCTATTCTGTAAGGTATTTAAGCCCAGGCCTAATTTTAAGCACCTGAGTAGTGCCATTGAAGCATGCTTCACTTTCACTGCTTGAGTTTAAACATGCTTAAAGATGCATAAGAACATTTGCTGAATCAGGGGCTGGAATATTAAATGAGTTGGAAATAATGTGCCAAACCCTGATTGCCTTATTCAGATGAGTAATCACATTCATTTTAATGGGACTATGCATGTAAGTAAGGTGAACAGGATCTGATCCAATTTTTGCAACTAGTCAGTATCTGCAAATGATGTAAATCTGTAAATAATGACTCTTGCCTTGGCTTCTGCTGTTGATGTGGCATGGGCACAAGTAATCTATCTTCTGAGTTTTGAAAATAGTTTATCAGGATTTATTCGTTCTGCTTATAAACAAACAGATTGCCTCAAAATCCTATCAAATTCTGATTAAATTGCTATGCTACAGTCAACAGGTACAGGCTATAGGATTATTGCTTGTTACAAGCCATCGCATCAGGTCTGATTTGCTAGGGAAAGATTTTAATAGAAGAAATCATTTGACTAATATTTAGTGGGGATGAGGACACAACATCAGTTCCTGCAGAGCTGGGGGAGGAGAGTACCTAATGCGGTCTGCAGATCTTTGACCAATGGCTTCACGGTCTTCCCTGGAGACCGATTAAGCTGTGACTTATTTTCCTGCATGCAAAAAGAGAATGCCAGTAAGAGGGAGCAGGTGGTGGTCCCATTAAAGCAGTCCATGAAAAAAACAGAAAAACCCCCAAACCAATAAATAAATAAGAGCAACAGCTGTAAGAGGATTTGGAACTGGAGGATAAGGAAGTTCTGAAATCTGTAGAATAGGAAGGGGTGGCTTTATTTATTCACTGTTGGTGATACTTCCTGTTGTGACCACTGTACAATGTTTCATAACAGCTTGGGGACTGCAAAATGTTGTGCAATAATGAGGAACAAAGATTCTTAGTTCCGCCGTGGTATCTAGAAGAATTAATGCCTGTTTTCTTTAGTGCTGCCAGAAACTGCAGTAGGTCCAGAAAAGAAAAAGACAGCAACAAGCAATTCCCCCCCCTCCCCAAGCTTGTAGAAAATAATAATCTCAGTATTCAAATGCCAGACTCTAAGCTCAATTACCCTGGTATACATCCTGGTAACTGTGTTTTACCTCACGGTGTAAGTGGCCATATTGTTTATAAAGCACTTGAAAAATGAAACATCCCATCACATCAACGATTAGCCTTACCAAGAGGCACTGTGTGCTGCATGCATGTTTGTCCATCCTCAGAACAGGAAAGCAGGGGCAGGGGAGTGACATAGGGAAGGTAGCCTGGAGCTACCTTTGTGCCTGTATCATGGTTACTCTACTGCCTCAACTTGTAACAGCTCTTTATGGGGCCATTATGCTGCTACAAAACAGTCTGAAAACAATGCCAGTCTCCTCCTTCCTAATCACTTGCCTGCCAATCCCGCTATGCGGGGGCTAGGAGGGTGCTGGTGTGGAAGGCATATTGGCTCTACGCCATCAAGAGAAAACCTTCTTCCATGATCTATTCTGCAGGGACTATTTAAGCTCCATTTATAGACATGTTGTGCTAATAGAGCAGCATAAATAGGCCACAGAATGAAACATAGTTGTGGCTTATACCTTTAGACATGCAGCGTGTGAGAGAACAAGCAAATACACCTCACAATATTTGCACAGTGTTAAGTAATAACAACTGCAGATGAGTTGAAACTATGGCTCATGGCATTTACTTAAGTAAATCCAAGTGGATCATTTGCTAGAAATACACCCACACTTCAAATACTGTGATAACTGGCAATAAAATGGAGCCTGGAAATGCAGCCAAGAACCTGAAATAAAGTACCTGAGGGGGACAGGCAGCACATAAGTCATACAAATCATTCTGAATCACCATACTGTTGGGAAGTGATCCTGGATGGCCGCAGTTCATCTTATAATACATGTGGTACGAAAGGCATATATATTGCACATTTGTAAGCTAAAGAGATAATAGGAGATTAACAAGGAAGCGGGGGGCGGGATTTGGAGGTATTAAAACATAGCTTGTGATGTTTATTAAAACACTTAGTCCAATGGAAAAGTTGTGTTTGAAAGGAGCAACACTGAACTGTTGTTCTCAAGAACCAAAATTCCTAAGCAGAATAGAACAGGCCTCTATTTTCACAGTAAAATTATGTAATTTATAATAGTGTATTGTTTCTAACATTTACACGTGATTTGTCAAATATGACAGTCCACCACAAAAGATCACACAACAAGGGCTACAGCTGGGGAGGGGAAGAATGAATATGTCCTGGGCTTTTTTCTGTTTGTATTAGATGGTCAAATTGTTCTCCCACACCCCTATAACAAGAGAGACTGCTGCATCCCAGGGAGATTCACTCCTGGGAGAAGGAAGCTGCAGAGGTTTCACTAGAGGAGAACATTTTTAACTTGTGGATCAAGCTCGATAAGATAATTGCAGGTAGAAGTTACCTGGGAACTTGTATAGTAGTACTTCTTCAGGTTAAAATATATCACCCCATCCCTGACTAGCACTGAGTAATTTTGGGGCTAAGCTGCCCCTATGTGGAATATAGGATGTGGGTGCCTTGAATCACTGCATCTTCACTCAGACATTCTGACACCTGGGAAGGCATAAACATTGTGCCCAGATTCATGCTGATGGCATCCTTGCATCCCTGGGCTGAATCTGGGCCCATATGTGTAAAATCTTTTCCTATGGCACGAACTCAGGAAGTTCATTGATAGTCTAAATAAAGTCACTTTAAAAGTTCCAAAGGGATTTTGTTTCTCTCATTGGAACAAGAACAATAACCCAACCAAATCATACATGTCCTACTGGTAGAGAGAGCAAACCAGTTGGAAATGGGGACTCTGGTAGTCCAGCTAATTTTTTAGAATGAATTATATATAGTCTTTGGTGGATACTTTAGCTGTGCCTTTTGTATCCTTTAAACACAAAGAGCAGGGTAATTACTTTTCATTTTCTTTGTAAAATAGTTTATAGTGATTGTCATGTTTGGGAATGTGGCTTAACTGACAGCCTTGGAGATGAAAGCCATCTGTTTATTGGGAACATCATGAGTAGGACAGGCGCACCAATATTGTCTCATCAACTTGCCTCTCACCCGACCTAGAAGGACAACTTCTACAATCTCTCAATTCCTCCCTCTCCTGACACTACAAACAAATATGCCAAATATGCCAGCTATGGTAAAGGATTTGAGTCTACCAGGGAGTTGGAATTGGATTGAGACCACCAGCTCATTTCACAAAGGCCCATGACCAGCCCATCAGATGACTTTCCATTCTGAGACCTAGTGAATAGCAAAGCAGGAACTCAGAAGAGAACAAGAATGTGACCCATTTTGTTCTTATTTTTACTGCTTCTGTGGTACACATTTTGGGAGAAGTGGAACAGCTGTGCTCTGCCTCCTTGTCTCAGTCACGTGCTAGATACATAGGCTCAGGGACTTACTTCTCACCTTCAGAATGTACACAAATTTCAGCTTAGCATTAAAAACATAGCACTGAAAAGTACAAATCCCAGCTAAGTATAACAGAGTATTAAAAGTACAAAACAGGTCTGAATAGAGGTGCAGTCTTGAGGTAACAAACATAATGAGTGAAGTTTGCAGCTTTCTCTGTAACTTCAACATACCATCATTTTCGGTTTTACATCCAGATAGGATGGTAATATTGTAGAGAAGGGGAAGGGCAATTATATTCCTGTCAGGTTCCTTCCTGCACCCAGTATATGCTATTTTCTTCACTTAGAGTTAGACTGGAGCTCCTCCAATCTCCATTCTCCTGTGTGTATCTGGCTGGACATAAGAGTGGGGAGGTACACTGGGGCCTGTAAAAATATGTAGCATATTACCCCTCTCTCTATACGAGAGGGGAAGCTCTGAAGAAGCTGTACATAAGAGAAATCTCTCTGAAGCATAATGTCTCTTAGGGTTACTCCTGGGGCTGAGTGCTTGATATACTATTCTGTGCTCAGGGCTGTATCTTAAGGCACATAAGTCATTAGTAATGTTGGTGGGAAAACTCCCTTCCTTATCTCTGCTGTTCATGATGACTAATATTTACCTTAAATGCACAATCCTGAAGGCTAATAAATAGTGCTAGTGCATGAGGATGCCACTCTGCCTGCCTATGCGTTCTGCTCTTGTACCTCTATCATACCATCATACGCGTAATGGGCCTTGTATGCCTGAAGAAAAACAAAACTCTGTGCAATGGAGAGCAATTTCAATACATTTCCTGCAGTCCTTTTACTAAGCTGGTATTTTGTCTCTTCTGAACATATTCTGGATGAGTCACAACTACTCAGAAGCACATAGCAACAGTACACAACAAAAAGCCACACATGCCTATACTAGCAAGCACAGGACTAGAAAAGAAGATGGAGCCCTCAAATTCACCTGCTGAAAAATTATTGCCAACTTAATGTTCCCGAGACATTCTGGGATGTCCCCTTAATTATTCTGGGACGGGAAGTGGTAATACTATAGATATAAATAAACATGGCGCTTCTATAGTGTGACGTTCCCCTGGTGTTATCCGGACCGCTGATCCGCTAGGTCACTCCAATCCTCCACTCTGGGAGGCAGCTTTACCCTGCTCTGCTGTGAGAACCCCCATTCCCAGGTTGTTTCTGCACAGCCACTAGCATGTAAGCGGCTCCTTGGATTGTGCAACCGAATAATACTAGCCAATATCTCTGGTCCCAGACACAACCCTAGGAACCTCCATCTTGCAGTGTCCAGTTATGCCTGCTGGATGCTGCAAGCTTATATGAGTTCATCAACTTAACAAAGAAATTGATATGTACCAGGTTTGTTATCCCAACATTAAACGGGCACTGCTGTACACTTGATTTTAGCCATATCTACCATGGAAAAATATAATGTGAATTAGAAACTAAAGGAAATAATTTAAATGCTGATGAGAAAACGAGATTAAAACTCAGCCTTCAGACCTTTGTTTCAGCCGAAGATTTGAAAGAGAATATATATTGGCATCACGGCTTGATCCATGTGTCAAGAGCAGACTTTGACCCTACAAAGACAGAAGTGGCTTAAAAGATGTTCTCTCAAACAAAATTCTGGAGGCAATGAATGTATCCAGCATATATCTGAAGATGAAACCTTAGAAGAGTGCAAGACTCCAAAGGAGCCCAGTCGGGCAAACACCGACTGACAGTGGGATCCGATTCTCATTTACCTGCTGGCCCCTTTTCACAACTCTGGAAGTGCAAAGAGCAGTGTAAATAGCTCTGAGTGTAAATGAGATCAGGCCTAGGGAGCTGTACAGAGAGGAGGGAAGGTTGTTGGAGGGTCTGTTAGTGATGAGAAACACTGAGGTTGCAGTAGAAAGGAAATATGGGGAAGCCAGTTACTGAAACTGAAACCAATCACTACGTACACGCCTGGCCTTGGATATTAAAACCTCTTTCACCGGGGGAGGAAATCATTGGCCGAGCTCCCAGTTTTTCTTAGCCTCTTTTTGAAACTCACTATGGGATATTTTTACATCTACTTGAACAACTGTCAGACACAGGCAGAAGGGACTTAACATCAAAGCCTAGTTAGAAGGATAGTACCTGTAACGGTAGAACTCCCCTCCCCTCCCCCCGCCCCGCCCCGCCCCACTACTGCAGTGGGGGATCAGCACCTGGGCTTGTTTCAACTCTTGGTTCCATCAGCAGAAGGGTTTGCGGTAGTGGAAAGTCTGGCAAGAAGGGGCTGCATCTTTGAACCTCATTCTGTATGGGTGTTGGGGGTGGGGGGAACACAATCAGCCAGTGTAAGCCCAAAACAGGATAGTGCTCTGTGCGGAAGGGATGTGGCCAGCCTGCCTGGTGAGGCACTGATTCAGCACATCTCTAGGCAGTTTCTGCTGGAAGGATCCCTGGCTGTAATTTAAAGCTGCCCTCTCCCAGATGAAGTCCTGGGGGTAGGGTGGAGGGGGAGGCAGTGCCTTTCCCCAGAGCTAATGTTACCTCCCATGCTGGTGGTGCTGGGCTATGGGCAGAGTTGTATTCCCACAGCACTGGCGGGCGTGAATGTGGCCTGGCGTCTTTTCTTCACACCACATGTATTGTTCTTGTCACACCCACCCACCCCACCCTGCCATCCACACTCACCAGGGCCGGCTCTAGGATTTTTGCTGCCCCAAGCAAAAACAATTTTGCCCCCCCCCCTGTTTTTTTCTCCCCGCCCTGCCCCAACTCCGCCCCTTCCCCAAATCCCCAGCCCTGCCTCCTCCCCGCAGGCTCTCAAGCCTGGGAGGGAGAGGGAGAAGCGGAGCGCGAGCCGCTGCCGCTGGGGATCTCCTCCTCCCTCCCAGGCTCTCAAGCCTGAGGGGGAGCAGCGGCACGCGAATCAGCTGTTTCATGCGCCGCGGCCGCTCGGGATCTCCCCCTCCCTCCCGGGCTCTCAAGCCTGGGAGGGAGGGGGAGCAGCAGCGCACGCCACGGCCACTCGGGATCTCTCCCTCCCTCCCGGGCTCCCAAGCCTGGGAGGGAGGGCAAGCAGCAGTGCGCGAATCAGCTGTTTCGGGCGCTGCGGCACGCAAGCGAGGCGGAGGTGAGCTAGGGCGGCCGGGGCACATTTTTAGGGGCGGCATGGCCGGCGCCAGAATGCCGCCCCTAGAAATGTGCTGCCCCAAGCACCAGCTTGTTTTGCTGGTGCCTAGAGCCGGTCCTGACTCTCACTACTTGTTGATGCGATGAGAACCAAAGGATACTGTGCATGTTAGCACTCAAGCAACAAGAAAAAATCCTGCACAGGCAGGGGAAGTGAACTAGATGGCCTAGGAGGTGTTTTTCTATCTCTAAGTTCTACTGTTTTATGAAGGAATCTATATATAAAAAAACCACCCAAGCACCATGCTTCACGCTCTCTTTTTATGGGTCAGATATAGATCAACATGATTTTGTGCTGAGTAGCATACTCTTGCCATTGTTTCAGAAAGTAAAAGTTTGCCCAGTTCCCTTTTTTTTTTAAAGTGATGTCCCACAGCAGAATAAGAAGCAGCCCTGTGATTTAAATTTGGAGAACAAGGGGCTACCGGAGCTGTTGGCCCCTGAAAACATCCTGTGATCCATTTCCTTTTCACGTGTTGTTACGGAGAGCGACATGGCATAACGGATAGTGGTCTGACAACTGGGTTTTTTCTATGACTCAAATTTTGTGGCAAGTCTAAATAAATCTAAGGCAGTCAAAGCAGGAAGCATGCCAGGGGCATGGCCAGGACATTCCTATGCCCTGAGTAATTTTGGCTATTGTGCCAGAATTGTGCTAACAGGAGGGTATCTCAAAGGTATAAATAAGCCACCCCTTCCTTTAACTTACATTTCCTCAGTGTGTAAATTATACCCACTTAAGCATCTCCTTACATTCACTCACACACTGGAGAGTGGGCGTAATTAGTCCTGATGGAGTCTGAGTGCATCTCAGAGTGTAACTTACATCATCTCACAATTCACCTCTGAACTCTGTCTCCAAATACTTCTCATTATGACGTTACAACATAAGATAATGTCACTAGATGACATGAACAAGGCTCTACAATTTTTTAATGTTTAATGGTAGTAGCTTTGGATTTTTTTGCTAGCTCAGGTGATTTCTTTAAAGTGATTAAGTTTAATACCTGCAACATCCCATCAGGTGCGCTTCCTTTAATAATAAATGTAGGAGATTTGAAAAATTTACCTCAAAAGCATCTAACTGACTTAGCAGCCTAAATCTCATTTTTAAAGTGGCATGGGAACTTTGGAAAAGCTTCCATTCCTCTCCCGTCACCCTCCCCTCCAATTACCCGATTATTTCTAAAAATGAGTATGTGGGGCATGTAAAATGTGTTTAATTTTTAGAAAACATGGGGAGTGTCTCTTTAGATATTTTTAAAAAGCAAACCAGAAAGTATGAAAGATCAGGCATCTTTTAAAGCAAAGAAAACTGTCCTCCCAGCTATTCCCACGCCTGTTGTTAACAGAAGAAAGTAGAAGATTGTAACGTTTTGAGACAAGAACAACAACTGAATGTAGATGCCAAAAGAAGAAACTGCAAATGCCTTTGATTAATCCTGACATTCAATATGGAATCATGATTCCAGTAACCCATGTCTCACTTAACTAAATGATTAAGAGGACTTTGATGAATGAGTTTGCTTTAAAAGTATTTTAAATGCACCAGTCCCCACATATAATCATGCAAATCCGGTGGA
Source organism: Chelydra serpentina (assembly GCA_037349315.1). NCBI lineage: Eukaryota > Metazoa > Chordata > Testudines > Chelydridae > Chelydra > Chelydra serpentina. The sequence continues at coordinate 130,897,874 of JBAIAC010000004.1, forward strand.
CTTGAGTACTGACTACCTCCCCTCTCCCATCAGTAGTTCCCTTATCCAGACAGTTGTTTCAAAGGCAAGGAGTGAGTATGCATTAGGAGACTGATGGGGAAAGGGAGGGCCTCTCTCTTTCTTTGACAGCGTTACTTAATAACTGCTGCTAAAAGGAGAGACACTGTCCTATTTGTGATATACCTAGCCATAGCAATGAATGAGCACGTATGAGAATGGAAGTGTGAGTGCTCTGTGATGGGATGTGATTTACTGTGCCTGACTGTCAATGTGATTCATTAAGTGTGTGTCTAGAAGGAGAGCAGAGTGCCTGGAGAGCCTAGCAGAGCTAGGCAAAGGAAAATAGAAAACCTGTCCAGTTTTGAGGGCTCATACTCTCTGCTTACAGAGTCATCAATCTTCCTGTTTGGAACCCCAAACACCAATCTAGGATGCTGTCTAAAAATGAGCTGCGGACTTTTTTCTGCACTGCACTTTTCTCTCTTCCTTTATCACTGTCTTCTTCCCATACTGGCTTTCCTCTTCTCTCATTTTCTCTTCTTCTCCTCTCTCTCCATCAGCTTTTCTCAAAGAAAGGATGAAGATGCCTCTCCACTCTTTCTGCTCCTGTCATTCAGCATCTATACAGTCCTGGCCAAATGTTTGTGGTTCCGAGAAACATGGGCTTTCCACTGATTCCAGTTCCAAAGGTGGGCTCGGTATATTATAAACAAATACTATTTTTCCACAGAACACAGTGATTATACAATTCTTGATTTGCTCCATTGTATCTCCATTTTACTTCAGAAAACGCAAACACTAGGCAAATCACATGATGCAAGCCAATAAAAATCACGCAAAAGAAGGAAAAGTATAAATAATGTTGACCTGGTGATAGGGTGTGAGTTTTATACTAAAATAATAGATAATTTAAATAATAAACAATTAACCCAATGTGTACTGAAGTTATACCAGCTTTTTCCATCTAGGGATCTTAGAGAATTTTATAAATATAAGACACTTGCCAAATGTATCATGCCCCTCTGATCCAAATGAAATAGAATAACCTATTACTGCTATCAACTATTGCTAAAGTAGTAGAGGCCTATGCTTTGGAGCTGAAGGACCCAGATTCATTCCCTGCTGACAACCATTATGTAAACTATTAACTGGTCACACAACAGCCCATGAATTCTTAGCATAGCCATTTCACAGGCCACCAAACTGAAGCACAGAGAGACTAAGTGACTTATCCAAGGTCACATAGCAAGTCAGAGCAGAGCTGGATATAGAAACCAAGAATACTGACTCCTTGTGCCTCTTTTTAACCATTGGCCACAATACCTCTCAGAAGTGCAGTAGTATAAGTATTATGTTGTATTATTTATTACTTGTATTTTTATAGACGTTACAATTTGCTAGGCACTGTTCAAACACAAAGATAGTCTCTACCCCAAAGAGCTTACAATCTAAGTATAAGACAAAAGACAACAGGTGAATACAGAAAGACAGATGGAGGAGCGCAAGGCAATAGTATTAGTCAGCATGGTAGACTATGGTCTAACAATGTCAAGTTTTTTGTAGGCACTCCATGACAAAGGAGGGATTTGCAGGAGGACCATGATGTAGCTTTGCAGATGTGTTAATAGGGTGACCAGATAGCAAGTGTAAAAAATCGGGACAGAGGGTGGGGGGGTAATAGGCACCTATATAAGAAAAAGCTCCCAAAATCGGGACTGTCCCTATAAAATCGGGACATCTGGTCACCCTAGATGTGTATAGGAAGCTCCTCCCAAGCACGAGGGGCAGCATGGGAGAAAGCACAAAGGTGCTTTTTTGAAAATTTAACTAGTGGGTGATGGAGTCTGGCATCATGGGCCAATCAGAGGCAGGAGTCAATCTCACATGAACAGTTTAAAAAAACAAGCACGCTGTGTTTGAACAACGTGGAACTGAAAACCTAGCACCAGTCAGATCCACACAGCAAGGGTGTGAGAGTGTGTGTTACAAGCAAGGAACGATTCACATTAATTGCTGCTGGCCAGATCGGAGGATAGAGATCTGCAGACAATGGGGAGATTAGCTCACAGACAGCACTTCTCCCCGAGACTAGAATCCAGCCCTTGGAGTGGCACTTTGACTTGAGCATAGAGTCCTATAGCACCTTATAGACTAACAGATATATTGGAGCATGCTCGGGGGTCTGACACTTGAGCATAGACCATTCAGAAATACAAAGGACAGATGCCTCATTTATGTCACAGTTTTTTCTATTTTAACTGCAGCCCTATATGTGCTCCCAAGTATCTATATGCTGGCTTAGCGGTGCCATTTGCTTTGCCACCCAAGCCGAGTGTTTAATACATACAGCTAAAGCAAACGGAAGTATTTCCATTCACACATTTGCAGTTATGGCACAGGCCATGTTACACATTTGCTTTGTCTCTCCAAAGCTGTGCTTCATGGCGTTCCACTCGCAGTATTCGAGGCGTGAATTTCCATAACTGAATGATGACCTACATTTAAGGCAGAAGCCTTGATGCCCGCTGTCAGAGCTCATACTCTGGAGTGCACCATGGCTGCCTTCCAAGTCGGAGCTTGAGATTGAGAAATTTAATTTCCTGGCTTGTCCCCACTGGGTAGTAGGTTGGCTGTCGAAAGTTTGGAAGGGAAGGTCACTTCAGAAAGAAGGGGTGGGAACTGTTTACTACAGTACGTTTAAGTACTGATCTGACAGAGTTTGCTGATATACATAGCACATTTAACATGACAGTATACAGGGCCGGCACGCCCACTAGGCGACCTTAGGTGGTCGCCTAGGGCGCCAGGATTTGGGGGGCGGCTTGCCACGGCTGTCTCCCACTTCCAACTCCGTGGCTGAGCTGGGAGCCGGAGGCTGCCACGGGTGGGGGATTGAGCTTCTGGCCTGCGGGGTGGGTGGAGAGCCGCTGGGGGGCAGCCCTCAGGGCTGGTGCAAGGAAGTTTCGCCTAGGGCACAAAACTTCCTTGCACTGGCTCTGACAGTAGATGTAATAAAGAGACTGAAAAGCCTATGCTTGTAAGAAGCCAGACTATTGTGGGGAGGGATAACTCAGTGGTTTGATGATTGGCCTGCTAAACCCAGGGTTGTGAGTTCAATCCTTGAGGGGGGCCATTTGGGGATCTGGGGCAAAAATTGGGGATTGGTCCTGCTTTGAGCAGGGGGTTGGACTAGATGACCTCCTCAGGTCCCTTCCAACCCTGATATTCTATGATTCTATTATTCAGCCATGACAGAGCTGTTTTAGAATCTGGCAAACTCTTGACAGTATGTGTATGATTTTATTCAAAATGTAATATTTGCCATTGCAACTTTACCCTGATCCACTTTCTACCTTAAGATTAAATTACCCACTTTTGAAACCATATGAGAGACTTGAAAATTTAGTTTCTAAAGACCCAATGAGCCTCTTTGGCCCATTTTCTGTTACTGTGAAACTGTAACAGAAGCAACTAAAGATGGGGATGCAGAGCCTGATTAATTAATCTTTGTAGCATTAACCACCCTAATGTGAACTTCCTGTTTCTGTTCACTATTTTTCTGCAAGAAAAGTAGCCTGTTGGAATGCTGCACGTAACTAGGGTAAGCTGATCTGAGTCATCAACGCTTTCTGAAGTTAAACAAGGCTGTCCAAGCAGAGTGGTTAAAGCAGCAGGCCAAATTCTTCTCTATTATGCCTGTGTGCATCTAGAGTAACTGACTCACCTCAACTCCATTGAGCTACTTTGGATTTACGCTGGTGTAGCTGACAGCACAATCCGACCTCATATCTCAAAGGAGACAGAGCCAATTTCATTAGCAATTTCAACTACTGGGAGGAGGTAGTGTGCTTGAGAAACTGGAATAGGGGCAAAGCATGTTGTTTAAGCTCTTGAAGGTGGAATAAAAGCTTAAATTAAACTGTCCCTGCATATTGTGAAGTGTGGATGACACATGGGAAAGATTCCCTGCCCAATAAATAACGAGGATTAAAAAAAGGGAACAAAACAAAAGGGAAAGTCCTAGGCTAAGAAAGCTGCACTTCTTCTTACCAGTGAGTCAAACCACCACCAGCAAAAAATAAAATAAAAATCTGACCGTTCAAAAAGAAGATTCTGTAAATGAGACATGCCTAAGAAAAGTTTGCCTGAATAGTAAATGAGTAAGGAGGCTGTGCTAACTAGTCTTTAGGGTTTTGGTGAGGCTAGATAAGTCTTTAGATCAATCACAGCTTGCTTCAGGCCACTGACTTTGTCTTTAATGCAAGTGTTTTACAACTGCTGAAGTGACAGAACAAAAAAATAAATGAACATGACCTTATAATGATCCTCTTCTATGGTAAGCAATTTACTACAGCCTAATGATTGCAGAGCAATGTTAGCTTTCTTTTTACCTCACCCCACTGTGGCAGATATATTTGAAACTATTTCAGCATAAAAACTGCTAAGGAATTATTTGAGCAATTTCAGTGATGGGGAAGCATTTGCTCTTGACATTGTGCACAGCCTTGTGTGCCAGTCGTTTCCTCCTCCCCACCCCTCCGGAGAGAGGATTTCCCACCTTATTTTACACCAGCCTCCATTCCTGCAAGGCTCATTCCATGACTATTTCTTGGTGTGACTGACGAGGGCTGGATGGAGTTGCTTTGGGAGCCCATCAGCCAGTAGCGTAGCCAGGTGGGGAGCAGGGGGAGCAGCCGCTCCCCCTTGAGCAGAAGCGGCGGAAGTGGCGCCTTTTTTTAGCAGCACTAAAAAAAGGCGCCGCTTCTTTTTAAGCGCTGCTTCTTGCACTCACCCGGCGGCGCTCTGGGTCTTCGGCGGCATTTTGGCGGGGGTACCACCAAAGACCCGGAGTGAGCCGCCGAAGTGCCGCCGAAGACCCGGAGCGCTGCCAGGTGAGTACAGGGGGAGGCGCCTTTTTATAGCGCCGCTCCCCCTGCGCTCCAGGCCTGGCTGCGCTACTGCCATCAGCACACAAAGGGGTCACTGCAGAGTGGCATGAAGTGTTCTCTCCTGCAAGTCCAGGGAGTACGAAACTCAGGGACACCGTGGCAAAAGGCAGAACAACATTAATCACTTGGCTGCTAAGTGCCACTTGGCTGCTAAGTGCCATTCTTAAACACCAGCCCCATCATTTTTACCCTATCTTTCTTTTTTTTCATGGACCACTCTTTCTTTTCCCCTTCCTGGATCGATCATCACCCGGTCCTATCCTTTTCTCTCTGCTCAATTCATCCCTTCTCCACTCTCTCCTGTTGTTTTCCCCCTTACACATACACTTTTGTATTCTATCTTCACCTTTGGTGTCTCAGTTTTCCTGAAGGATGAGCATCTTCTGGGCCACAGCAGTAACCGCTATCCCTGATCTTACATCCTGATAAACTTGGTGGTTACTATGCTATCAGAAGAGGCCATTTGTGGTATAAGCATCCAAGATTTGCCATCCCTGTCAAATCTAGATATCTGTAGGCAAAGACTTCAATAGCAAATACTGTGCCAAGCCAGGTTTTTAATCTGTAAAAAACACACACATACATAGAAATGCATTATCCAGCAAATATTTCAATGCTCTCTCATTTTTCGGGAAAAAAATGCCAAACTGATGAACAATACTCAGCCACAAAACATAATCTGAAGCAAGATAGAGACAAATGAACAGCGCAGAGCTGCTCTCTGCATAACTGCATTGGAACAACACTTAAACCAATTGTTGACCATAAGAGAAGGCAAGTGGGAATAAAAGGTTCATGTTTAGTGAGAAAATAAAATCCCAATATCCTGGAACTTTGACTATTTATTTCCTCAGTTCTTAGATTTTAAATGGATTTCACTAGGCTCCATTGCTCCTCTTGGTAATGTGGGAATGAGGAATGTTACTGCCTGCATATGTCCTTTACCATTATTCAAGACAGGAAATGCCTCATTGTCTGAAGCAAGGGAACTGGAAGTACATTTCTCGCCTATTTCTATTAACTGGCTGAGCATGTGTTAGTGTAAACATCACACACACTGCTGCATTAACCTGCTTTTTCTTCTGTCAGATAAGCTGCTAAGAAACCAGGACATTTTCCCAGTGCAACACAGCAGTAATCCCCAGGGGGATGCTCTAAGGAGCTTGTGAGCCAGCCAGGCTGCTGAAGGAGGCTCTAACAGGAAGGGTTCTGAGGAACCAACCCTTCTCCATGTTAGTTGAATCAAATAAATACTAAAATTGTGAAAATGTCTTAAAATTATTAACACATAAAATAATATTGCCCATGGTGCATCTTAAAAACTGAATGCCTCCCTGGGAATTCCAAAATGTTAACTGTACCTTCTAACAATTTTGCACTCAAGATACTAAAATAAAGTCCAGCAGCCATCAAATCTATTACTGTTATAATCATCTTTATTCCAAAGGGATATCACATCCCCTCAGAACCCCAGATGAGAATGCTGAGGAGAGAAAGCAATGTCTATTGGATTGAGCGCTGAGCAAGGAAATTCTAAATTCTAATCACACTTCTGCCATTGGCTCACTGGAGGGACTTGGCTAGGCTGCTCGTCCTTTGTCTCACAGCTTGTTTACACACGGTTTAACTCTAGGTGGGATTTTAAAGCCATTTAGTTAAACCAGTACAAAAGGCTGTGCGGACACTCTATGCCAGTTTATACTAGGCTTGTTTCAGTTTAGTTTAGGTTGATCAGAAGCAGTTTAGAGCTAAATCAAAATACGATCCTCTTTACCAAATAAAAGTCTCCACATAGGAATCTGCACTAAACTGGATTAATTAAAACTGGTGCAACTGTGACATTAGTGCACAGCCAAGACCTCAATTTTCCCACCTGCATGATGGTGATAGTAATACCTCTTGGATTGATGGAGGCGGTGATGCCTCATTAGTTAGGGCCAGATTTTGCCATCTATATCTTGGTTCCAGGATTACTCATGAAATTACTCAGTGTGAATAAGGGTGGCAAACTCTGGCTCCTACGCCTTGTCTACACACATAAGTATTGGTACAGTTAAAGTGCTACAACCCCTTTATAAATAAATAAATAATTTCCCTTCCAATATGAGAATAGCTACACTGCCATAAAACACTTTTATACTGGAATAACTGCATCCGCACTAGGGGTTGTACTGATATAAATATATTAGTAAAAAAAAAAATCTCTTCTCCCCGCCCGCCCAACAGAAATAGTTATACTGTATGTAGGCCGGGCCTTAATGTTAGTCCAGCACAGTGGCGTAGCCAGGTTTAGAGCACAGGGGGAGCGGCGGCGCTATAAAAAGGCGCCTCCTCGCTCCCCCTGTACTCACCCGGCAGTGCTTTAAAGGGCCCGGGGCTCCAGCCGCTGTGGAGCCCCCGGGCCTTTTAAAGCACCCCCCTCCCCCAGCCCCACTCCGGCAGCGGGGCTGGGGGGGAGGCGCTTTAAAGGGCCCGCAGCTCCCCGCAGCGGCAGGAGCCGCCGGCCTTTTAAAGCGCCCCCCTCCCAGCCCCGCTGCCTGAGCTGGGCTGGCGGGGCTGGGGGGGCGCTTTAAAAGGCCGGTGGCTCCTGCCGCTGCAGGGAGCCGCTGGCCCTTTAAAGCGCCGCTTCTCCTCACAGGGGGAGCGGCTGCTCCCCCTCTGGCTACACTACTGGTCCAGCACTTGGGAAAATGAAAAGTGGTATGTAAGTACTAACTATCAAGATATTAATAATGTAATGTGAGAGTAGCAGGATAATTCCAAAAGGCTAGAATCAAAGGCAAAGGTTAAGTATGAGGAAGGATGGGATAGGGACCGTAAGCAGAGGAATGCCTGTCTTTAGTACTGTACCGTTGGGCCTAGATTTTGAGAGTTTATTGCAGTGCCTGAATTGCATGTGCACAACACCCAATGTGCAAAGCCGGATCCCTAAAGCATGTGCCCACTAAAAACCTTAGCCATAAAGTCAGACTCACGCCCCGTACAGAAATGGAATCACTGTAATCGTTATTTCACAATAAATCATTTACTGTTGCAGCTAATTTGCTTCAGGGCTTGGGGGACTGGAAGGATAAAATAACTTTGCCTATGGCAGTTTTGAGAATTACACAACAGGAAATTCAGTGCTCAGTGACTTGAATTTTATTAAAATAATGTTAAAAATAAAAACAACGGTACAGAGTTTAAGCATAGAACTTTCTGGTTATCAGGGAATAAGGTACAGACTATCAAGGGGAGCGAAGTTCGGTTTAGGATCGGATGATGTAAAAAATATATAATCTGCAAAATCCCCAATTGGGGGGTAAAAGCTTTAACGGGTCAAAGTACAGAGATTGAGATATGAGGGTAAATTGTTCATATATTATGGCTATGTTCAGGTGTGGAGTAGAATGTGCGGGTACGATAATGAGGATGGATTTACCCTCATTTGCTGAGGTTTAATGTTCAGTGAGTTTATGGTTCCAGTTCATATGGTCCAGTGGGAAAAAGTCTCTTGTCCCTTTCTCGTAGATGATGTACGATGTTGCTCCGGCTCACGCCTCCTGGTACTGTCGGTGGCCGGTGACGTGTTCAATGTAGATGTCCCTGGACCATCGGATGGTGTCCGAGACCATGAGGCGCTGCATGAGCCGTGTGTAGCGTCGACCGATCCCATAGGTCCGGAGTATTACTACATTCCAAATACCCCAAATGCAGAACAAACTGCTGCAAAAACAACATCAGAACGGCCATGCTAGGTCAGACCAATGGGCCATCTAGTCCAGTATCCTATCTGACAGTGGCTAATGCCAGGTGCTTCAGAGGGGGTGAACAGAACAGGCAATCATCAAGTGGTTCATCCCCGTCGTCCCACTCTCGGCTTCTGGCAATCATGAAAAAGTATTGTAGTGGACAAAAGGTGTATGTGCAAAGTCAGAGGCCACTTGTCACACCTCCAGCCCAGTTCCCTCTTATGGCTCTTAGAGGCTGCTTGCTTTCTTGTTCTGCCCATTGCAGTTGGTCTCCTATTCCAAGATGTCCTTGCCATCCTCACCCACGCCCTCAGGTTCCCATCCCTTCACCCATCTTCTACATGCCCCACAATCCTACCCTTCCTGCTGTTCAGAGACTCATGGATGCTGAGAACTAGGGGGCAGGGATAGTTCAGTGGCTTGAGCATTGGCCTGCTAAACCCAGGGTTGTGAGTTCAATCCTTGAGGGGGCCATTTAGGGATCTGGGGCAAAAATCTGTCAAGGGGACAGTACTTGGTCCTGCTAGTGAAGGCAGGGACTGGACTCAATGACCTTTCAAGGTCCTTCCAGTTCTATGAGATAGGCATATCTCCATTTGACTGAACTTCCCATGATCAGGCCCTTCACCAATGACACTAGCAGAAATACAGCTGACTGAGCATAGCCTTTCCCTCTAACTCAGTTCAGGCTTATACTGAAGAGAGTAAAATCTGGAGAGACTTTGGGAGTAAAGCATATCACATTTGGCATAGCCAGCTTCTGTTTTCCTGATTAAACAGTTTACATAACACTCTTCAGTCTGAAGTCAGAGAGCTGTGTTTGCAACAGATTTTAAATCAGAACTCCCTCTCCTCTGTTTTCCCAGCTACATCGCTGGACTCGGATATATCCAAAGCAAAATAAATCTGAGAATAAAAAGCACTGAAACTGTTGCTTTAGCTCACAAAAGTCTTTTACAGTTCCTGACTGCACAGTTCACAGCCAGCACATATGTGCCCTATATATTCAGGCCTCTTCACTTCCTCTAACAGCTTCCCAGACACTTAGGAAACAAAGCAATTGAAAAAGGGGCTGTCGGCTTCAAATTTCCTTTTGACAGCCAGATTCTGTCTGAGTAACACCTTAGAGATTATTTATACTAGGTACATATGCACCAGCCTAACTACTCAATGCAGTAACTCCGCATCAGGCTCACACTGGTGTGATTTACTCTCATAGCTTCTTGGGGTAAAAAGAAAAGGAATACTTGTGGCACCTTAGAGACTAACAAATTTATTTCAGCATAAGCTTTCGTGGACTACAATCCACTTCTTCGGATGCATAGAATGGAACATACAGTAAGAGGATATTTATACATTCAGAGAAACATGAAAAGGTGGAAGTAACCATACCAACTGTAAGAGGCTAATTAATTGAGAGGTAGTCACACCAGGACAGCACATCTACACTGTGGGGTTGCATTGGTGCAGATACAGTGATGCAAACAATAACAAGGCCTCAACTCCTTAAGTAAGTCAATGGAAGTGTTTGAGGAGTAAAATAGGAACAAAGGAATTGCCAGATTGAATCAGACCTGAGGTTCAGCTAATCCAATACCCTGTCTCTGACAGTGGCCAGCACGAGATGCATCAGCGGAAGGTAAGAACCCTGCGGTAAGGAGATGGGGGATAATCCTTCTCCACATTATATCTCATCTTGATCTCTAATACTTAAAGATAGGCTTAACCCCTGAAATGTGTGGTTTAATATCTCCTCCAAAAATGGTGTTAGCAATAAAGTCTAAATATTCTTAAGAAGTAAGAATTGCCACACTGAGTCAGACCAATGGTCCATTTATCCCAGTATCCTGTCTTCCGACAGTGGCCAATGCCAGATGCTTCAAAAGCAATGAACAGTACAGGGCAGTTATCAAGTGACCCTCCCCCTGTCATTCAGTCCTAACAGCTGGCAGTCACAGGCTTAGGGACACCCAGAGCATGGGGTTGCATCCCTGACCATCTTGCCCCAGGTTTATATTCCAATCCTGTTTTTAAAATGTATTTCCCCAATTTGTATCATTCTGAGGTAATCTAGGTGGTTGCCATAGTAACCTCTGACAGCAAAGGTGGAGGGGGAGTTGACAAAATTCAGGCTTCTCTACAGTCCCCTGTGATCGAAGTTAATAAAACTGTTTTGGATTAAAGTACAAATGTTTGTATACTCATTAAACAGGAAATCATGCAGCGTTTCACCTCCCCGTGTCTCTTCCTTCACAGCATTGGAAAAAGTGACCCATGCCAACAAGAGGTGATCCAGAAACTTGTGGCTGACTAACTCAAGACAATTCAATGCCAAACCCCAGTGGACGTGAAACCAGTCAACTATATCACAGGCCCATCATGACATTGTTTTAAACTGGTCAACATATGCTGCGTAAAAGAGCGAAAGCATTTTGCTGCCTCTAAAAAGTATATTTTAAGAAAAGAAAATGTTCAAGATTAGCAAGTTTGTACCTTTAATATGAGTATCCAAGCTACAACATGCAACCTGTTTTCTCACTTCAGAAATAAAATGGTATTTTTAGAGTAAGCAGTACAAAGAACAGACAATTTAGAGTATAAGTTATTCTCTTTGGAGGGGGTGGGGGAAAAGGAGAGCTATTTTGGTGCTATATAAAAGATTGCAATAGATCTGTTGCAGGATGTTTTTTCCTAAAAATAACTGGTGTGCCTTGTGTTTTAATCATTTTGTATATAAAGGGCCCAATCAAGCAGGGCACTGAGCACCTTAGACTCTTGAGCGCACTCAGCATTGCCAAGGAGAAGGCCTAAAGTTTGTAAAACAGCAAAAGCAGGAAAAGAGTCCAACTTTGCAGATGTTTACCGACCCCGCTGTAGCTGAAACCCAAAAAAGGAAACCTCATTTAATTTCCAGCATGAACCACTTTTAAGAAAATAGAGAGCCGTGCAACTTGCTGGCAGTGAGCAATATTCTGGGGAGAGCTCTCTCGGTGCTTTCCTAACGATAGCAGGCACCTACTTGCTTTGAAGCGGCTGCGATCCTTGTTGAAATACATCTTTAAAAACAGGAAGCTGTATAATTATGATTTTCTAGCAACCTCGCCCTTTCTTGTGAACCAGGCTCTGGCTACACGCCATTTGCTTTGATTCAAACCCAACCGTTATCAAACTCAGGTATTTCCTATTTTCCTTCAAACATATAGAGCAAGCGCTTAGAAACAACTTTTCTCATAATGATTAACTCATCCCTGGGCCGGAGCAGAGAATATTAGAGCCTTAGAAATATGACACTCAAGAGACGTTAGTATTTATAACTTGAGTTTGTTTGTGCTTTGTTTTCATGAGGAGGAGGGGAAATCTTTTGCACTATGCAAATATTATCCTAGCTGAAATACCAGAAAACTGCTGAGAATGGATTTACAGGAATGACAGCAGACACAGCATTTGTAACTGTGTAAGCAGTAAGTAGACTCTTAGTACATTAGTACTTAGAAGAAAGGCCTCTCTGTACAAGAGTGCAACAGACTTGCTGCTGGAGGAGTTACAGGATGTATAATTGGTTTTAAGAAACATTTAATCCCTTATCTAAAGAAGCCTTACCAGTAAGATGAACTGAAATGGGGACTGCTCCGTGTTGTTGCCTGCTACTTTTTTATAACATGAGTCAGGTAAGTAATGGCATGCTCCACACAGTCATCACACCTACCATCCTCAGAATCCTGAAGCCAGCCCTATGCACATGTGAACCACGGCAGACAGGAGAGGAGGGACATTTGGTGGGGGGAAGCGGCAAAGAGAGTCCTGAAAAAACTGTTTGGCAGGCCCAGCCAGAAGTGTGAAGACATTCCTTCTCCAAGTGTGTCACTGCATTAAGAGATGATGACATCTCTCCTGTGCCAACAGAGGAGTTTTCCATAGAGGGTGAGACACAAGAGAAGGTCCAGGATGGGATCACAGTGTCATCACTTTGTTTCAAGCAGTTTCTTTTTAGTATTTGTGAGGTGATCCTGGGGCAGCGATGGGAGAATGAGAAGACATTGGGGATTAGATCTAAAATAGCACTCATTTGGCTTTATTTGCAAGATAAGGGACAGATTTTCCCAATATTATTCATGTTGAGTAGTATCCAGTCAAAGTAAAAAAGGATTGGATATTTATATGGATTGCAAGACCAGAGTGGCTGAATTGGAGGAGCTAAGGGAGACACAGAGTACATAGATGAGTCTTTCTGGGACACAGTACTGCGGTCAGCACCCCCTCCTCACCCCGCCCACATCTGACAGCATCTGTGCTGTTGAGGAGGATGAAAGTCTTGGGGAAGGAGAACATCAAACTGGAGCAGAGGGAAACGATCCCATAGTTGAGACCCTCCTTCCAGATAATGTCTTGGTATCCTCGCAAACTGAGGACACCTCTCTGGGGGAGAGAATCCCAGTTATTAGGAAGAGACAGGGAATAGTAATGGGAGATTCAATCATTAGAAATATAGATAGATTTGTGATGACCAGGAGAATCGCATGGTGAATTGCCTGCAGGGTGCAAAAATTGCTAATAGACTTAAGTGCAGTGCAGGGGAGGACCAGGTGATCATGGTACACGTAGGTAACAGTGACATAGGGAAAGGTAGGAGACAGGTCCTGGAGGCCAAATTTAGGCTTCTAGGTAAAAGATTAAAGTAGCATTCTCTGAAATGCTTCCAGTTCCATACACAGGGCCAGTTAGATAGGCAGAACTGCAGGGTCTCAATGGTGAATGAGACAATAATGTAGGAAGGTGAGTTTTAGGTTTATTAGGAACTGGGGAACCTTTTGGGAAAGGATGAGCCTATACAGGAAGGATGAGCTGCACCTAAACCAAAATGGAACCAGATAGCTGGCACATCAAATTAAAAAGGTCATAGAGGAGTTTTTAAAAACTAAGGCCTGGAGAAAAGCCGATAGATACAGAGGAGCACATGGTTTAGACAGAGACATCTCACATGGAGGATCTATTAATGGAGATTCTCTCTCTTCTAGTAAAGAGGAGAGGGTAGAAGTTTATACATTACAGATATGAACTGAAGAGAAAGAGAAAAATGAAAAAGAGTCCTGTTCAGTTATATCACATGAAGGCAGACAACTAAAAAGTGACAAATTTTACAAGTGCTTGTATACAAATGCTAGAAGTCTAAATACTAAAATGGGTGAACATGAGTGCCTGGTATTTAAATTAGGCTATTGATATAATAGGCACCACAGAAACTTGGTGGAATGATGACAATCAATGGGCCATGGTAATACCAGGATACAAAATATATAAGAATGACTGAGTAGGTCATGCTGGTGGGGGAGTGGCACTATATGTGAAAGAAAGCATACCGACAAATACAGCAAAAATCTTAAATGACTCAAACTGTACCATAGAATCTCTATGGATAGAAATTCCATGCTTGAATAATAAGAGTATAGCAGTAGGAATATACTACCAACCACCTGACCAGGATGGTGATAGTGGCTGTGAAATGCTCTAATTTAAAAACTCAATAATAGTGGGGGATTTCAACTATCCCCATATTGACTGGGTACATGTCACTTCAGGATGGGATGCAGAAATAAAAGTTCTAGACACCATTAATGACTGCTTCTTGGAGCAGCTAGTCCTGGAATCCACAAGGGGAGAGTCAATACTTGATTTAGTCCTAAGTGGAGCACAGGATCTGGTCCAAGAGGTGGATATAGCCGAACTGCTCAGTAATAGTAATAGCAATAGCAAGTAATAGCAATGTAATTAAATGCTACATCCTTGTAGGGAGGTTACCAAAGAAGCCCACCACAGTAGCATTTAATTTCAGAAAGGGAACTACACAAAAATTAGGAAGCTAATTAAATGGAAATGAAAAGGTACAGCCCCAAAAGTGAAATACCTGCATGCTGCACGGAAGCTTTTTAAAAACAGCATAATAGAGGCTCAAATTAAATGTATATCCCAAATTTAAAAAGAAATAGTAAGAAGATTAAAAATACCCACCATGGCTAAACAACAGAGTAGAAGAGGCTGTTAGAAGCAAAAAGGCATCCTTTAAACATTGGAAGTCAAATCCTACTGAGGAAAATAGAAAGGAACAAACTCTGACAAGTCAAGTATAATTAGGCTTGCCAAAACAGAATTTGAAGAACAACTAGCAAAAGACTTAATAGCGGGGGGAGGGGGGGGCGGGAGGAGGGAGGGAAGTACATCAGAAGCAGCAAGCCTGCCAAACAGTGTGGCCACAGTATGATTGAAGTGTTAAAGGAGCATTCAAGGAAGACAAAGCCACTACAGAGAAGTGAAATAAATTCTTGACTGCAGAGGATGTGAGGGAGATTCCCATTCTTTTTAGGTCACAAATCAGAATAACTGTCCCAGACTGAGGTGTCAATTAGAGGAGGCTTTGGAACAAATTGATAAATAAAACAATCAGAAAACACCAGGACCAGATAGTATTCAGCCAACAGTTCTGAAGCAACTCAAATATGATATTGCAGAACTACTAACTGTGGTACGTAACCTATCACTTAAATCTGCTTCTGCACCAGATGACTGGAGGATAGCTAATGTGACGCCAATTTTTTAAAAAGCCTCCAGAAGCAATACTGGCAATTACAGGTCAGTAAGCCCGACTTCAGTACCAGGCAAATTGGACAGAATTGTCAGACACATAGATGAACATAATTTGGTGGGGAAGAGTCAACACGGCGTTTGTAAAGGGAAATCATGCCTCACCAACCTACCAGCATTCTTTAAAGGGTGTCAACAAACATGGACAGGGGTGATCCAGTGGATATAGAGTACTTGGATTTTGAGAAAGCTTTTGACAAGGTCCCTCACCCAAAGCTCTTAAGCAAAGTAAGCAGTTGTGGAATAAGAGGGAAGGTCCTGTCACGATCAGAACATGGTCAAAAAACAGGAAAGAAAGGGTAGGAATAAATGGTCAGTTTTCAGAATGGAGAGAAGTAAATAGTGGTATCTTGCAGGGATCTGTAGTGGGACCACTGCTGTTCAACATATTCATAGATCGGGAAACAGTGAGGTGGCAAAATGTGCAGATGATACAAAACTACTAAAGATAGTTATGTCCAAAGCAAACTGCAAAGAGTTACAAAGGGATTTCACAAAACTGGGTGACTGGACAACAAAATGGCAGATGAAATTCAATGTTGATAAGTACAAAATAATGCACAATGGAAAAATAATCCCAACCAAAATACAAAATGATGGGGTCTAAATTAGCTGTTACCACTCAAGAAAGAGATCTTGGAGTCATTGCGGATAGTTCATTGACATGTAGTGGCAGTCAAAGAAGCTAACAGGATATTAGGAAGCATTAGGAAAGGGACAGACAATAAGAGAGTAAATATCACAATGCCATTATCTAAATCCTTGGTAGGCTCACACCTTGAATAGTGCATGCAGATCTGGTTGCCCCATCTCAAAAAAGATATATTTATGGGTGGCTGGTGTCCCGGCTGTTGGGGAAGGCTAACCGCCGGCCCTTCCCCTTGTGCCTGAGGCCCTGCCCCTTCCCCTCCCTTTCCGTTCCACCCTCCCCCACAGGATCAGAGTATTTCCACCTCCGCCCAAACACTGGGTGGTTGGGTAACATGGCCGCAGGCAGCACGGCCTCAGCCACCCCGGGCCGGGCAGAATGCAGGGAACTGGAGGAGGGCTCTGGGGGCAGGACCATGCCAGTCTGTTTGGGGAGGCACAGCCTCCCCCAGCCTATGATATCCGCTGTCCATGGATATATTAGAAAAAGAAAAGGTACAGAGAAGGGCAACAAAAATGATAAAGGCTATGGAACAGCTTCCATATGAGGAGAGATTAAAAAGATTGGGACTATTCTGTTTGGAAAAGAGACTAAGGGGGAATATGGTAGACTAAGGGTCTATAAAATCGTGAATGGTGTGGTAAAAATGAATACGGAAGTGTTATTTAGCCCTTTACATAACACAAGAACTAGGGGCCATCTGATGAATTTCATAGTCAGTAAGTTTAAAACAAACAAAAGGAAATACCTCTTCACACAACGCACAGTCAACTTGTGGAATTTGTTGCCATGGGATGTTGTGAATGGCTAATAGCCACTGATGGACCTATCCTCCATGAATTTATCTAATTCTTTGGATGTTGTGAAAGCCAAAAGTATAATGGATTAGTAAAACCACTCTCATTGTGAACAAAAGTGGCCTTAATTCAGTTTAGCTTCATTCACTTCCAATAAGAAGTAATTATTCCAGAATGAAATCACTTTTATTCTGGAATAGTGGCCACACAGAGAGCTAGTATGGAATAGTTTATTCTACAATAGCTATTCTGGTTAATTTCCACACATAGACAAGCCCCTGCATGCATTCTGTATCACAAAGGGCCTGATCAGAGGACACACTGAGCACCCTCAGCTCACATTCAGTGGAGCAGGCTAAACAGCTTGCAGGAGGCATTTGGCACCTAACAGAACCTGACCCATAATGCATACAGTATGCTGATCCCAATCCTAAACCATATGGCATTTACTTGTTCATGCAAGTTACTGTGATAGCATACAGAAATGCCTAACAAGCTATTGTAATCTGCTCAGAAATACCATGCCATTAAAGGTGTCAGGCCGTTGTGGCAATGTGGGCAAACTAGGCATGTTCTCCTTTGGCAATGGACACCTGACTGACATATGCATCTCTGATAAATACTAGCTTTGTTTTCTCTTTCGTCCATTGCTTTGGATATGAATGGATTAGCATAGATGTAATACACAAATGAAAGTCATCCTGCCAGTCTGCATAGTAGAATTATCTCTCAGGCTTATCTATACTATGGGTGAAATTCTGAAACTTCCACTGAATTCAATGGGGCTAGGGTTTCAGATGCTCATGTCTTCGTGTACGTCCAAGGCTATGATCTTTGAGGGTGACCCTCCTGGATTTCATTGCAACAATAGGGTTGTCAGTACAGCTGTGCAAGAACTGGCTTTCCTGTCCCACAAGAATCTGAGATTTCCTATTCTGAATTATGACAAAAAGTCAAAATCTCAGAAAAGTTCACAACAGTTTGACATGAAAAAAATTCCAATTCAGATCAGAAGTTTTCATTTCTAACCTTTTTAAAAAAACATTTTAATAACTTTGTTATTAAACCATCAATTTGTAAGCATGATAATAGAGGACAATAGGGTTATAAGGAATAGCGAGGATGGATTTGTCAAGAACAAATAATGCCCAACCAACCTAATTTACTTCTTTGATAGGGCTACTGGCCTGGTTGATGGGGAGAAGCAGTAGACATGATTTAATCTTGATTTTACTAAGGCTTTTCATACAGTCCCACATGACATTCTTGAGAGCAAACTAGGGAAATGTGGTCTAAATGACATTACTATAAGGTGGGTGCACAATTTGTTGACAGACCATACTCAGAGTAGTTATCAATGGTTCACTGTCAAACTGAGAGGATGTATCTAATCGTTTCACAGTCAATATTACTAGTCAATATTTTCAATAATGACTTGGATAATTGAGTGGAGAATATGTTATAAAATTTGCAGATGACTCCAAGCTGGGAGGGATTGCAAGCACTTTGGAAGATAGGTTTAGAATACAAAGTGACCTTGACAAATTAGAGAATTGGTCTTTAATTAACAAGATGAAAATTCAGTAAAGACAAGTGCCAAGTACTTTACTTAGGAAGGAAAAAATAAAATGCACAACTATGAAATGGAGAAGAGATGACTAGGTGTTGTACTGCTGAAAAGGACCTGGGGGTTGTAGTGAATCACATATTGAATGTGAGTCAACAATATGATGCAGTTGCTAAAAAGGCTAATATTATTCTGGAGTGTATTAACAGGAACATCCTACGTAAGAGCTGGGAGGTAATTGTTCTGCTCTACTTGGCACTGATAATGTCTCAGCTAGAATATTATGTCCAATTCTGGGTGCCGCACTTCAGGAAAGATGTGAACAAATTGGATAGAGTCCAAAGGAGAGCAACAAAAGATGTCAGAAAACCTGATATATGAAGAAAGGGGGAAAAAATGGACATGTTTAAACTTGAGAAAAGAAGATTGAGGGGGGACCCGATTACAGGCTTTAGGTATGTTAGGGACTATAATAAAGAGGACAATGATCAATTGTTCTCTGTGTCCACTGAAGGTAGGACAAAAAATAATGAGCTTAATCTGCAGCCATGGAGTTTTAGGTTCGATATTATGGAATACTTTCCAACTATAAGGTTAGTTAAGCTCTGAAGTAGGCTTCCAAAAGAGACTGTGGAATCCCCATCACTGGAGGTTTTTAAGAATAGGTTGGACAAACACCTGTCAGTGATGGTCTAGCTTTACTTGGTCCTGCCTTAGCATGGGGAGGCAGAGGGGAGAGGGGGGAATTGTTGACCTCTGAAGGTCTCTTCCGGCCCCACATTTCTAAGATTCTTTGATTTTTAGTATAAATGAAGTTAAATTTCAAGAAACCAAGACTTTGAATTTAGAAAATATTGAAAGGAAACTTTTTCTTCAACTTTTTTCAGGAAATTTGTCAAATCTGACCCTTTCCCATGAACCATTTCAGTTTTGATGAATCAATATTTTTTAACAAAAAATATTTTGTTGAAAAATTCCTGATCAGCTCTAGTTGCTGAGATATAGCACATACAGCTTCACTGGGTTCTGCCCATGCCTGTCCACTTCAGAGCGGAGGCTAAATCTATAGAACCCTTGAATGCCATTTTTCAGAGTACATGCCATATGTGCTAAAACTTAAGGGGATTCATTTGTGTAGATTTTTCATTTTTAGTGTTAGGCATATGGATTCTAATTTGAAAGTGATGACTAGAAATAGGCCTGAGCCATGAAATTCAAACCCTGATCCAGATTTCAAACCTCCCAAGTTTGGAAGTGTTAGGATAACAAAGACAGATTAGCTGTGAAATTAAGACCAAGATCCAGGTTCTGATTTCAAGACCCTCACTGCTGTGGTTTAGGTCCAGGGTTTCAGTTCAGGTCCAACAGACGACAAGGACATTGGATAGTAGGGATGTGCAAGCCAGTTTAGTTAAAATAAGAACCTTGTTTCTGATTTGTTTGATTGTTTAAAAAAGGTCCAGCGGCATAAACTTTTGATGTGTCCAGATTTTTAGATGCTTAACCATTCCAAATCTTAGGAAGATCGCCTGTTGCTACTAGATTCACCACACACCACTGTTACTTTATGAGACACGTGACTGAAGGTCAAGAATCTTCAACCACCTGACTAGTTCAGGTCTTCCATGTAATTGCTCTTCTTAAACTGTTATCGTTTTTATCAAATATTCTGGGTAACCTATTTGTAATAAGTAATGAGTCCTAATCTGTGTGGGTCACCTTGGCTACACACATACAATGAAAACCTTTTTCTGGAAAGTGCGTAACACTATGATAAGATTTTGTAAAACCAGCAGTAGGACCTGATTTTGTTCTCATGTCTGGCAGCTTTATACCAGTGCAACTCCATTGACTTTAATATAAATCAGGAGTAACTCAACTGGATTAATGAATCAGGATCAGGCCTGAAGTTCTGGACTATTAATGCTGATTTGTGCCACATAAAAATGAGCAGAACTGGCCAGTGGAGGATCCCTCCTAAATAGGGGAATATGCTGATGGTGTAGGTCCCCCTCAACATCTAGCACTTCAGGCATGTTTGGGGAAAGGGGAAGTGGCCAGAACATATCTAAAACTCAGTCATCTCCAATTGCTGGAACAGTCCCCTGGGGCCATAGGCAACTTCATGCTGGGGATCAGACTTGTGACTAGACATCACAAGAATTGGGAGTGGTGGGGAAGAGCAGGACAGACACCATAAAAGTAGCATAAAGCTACCTTTGTCTGTTCCTGTGCCACGCCCAGGCCAGCTGGCCCAGAGAATCCAGCCTAGAATGTTTAAACTGTCTTATATGATTCTCTTGCTTTATTGGTCTCAGTACAATATTTGGAACAAATGGCCTTAGTTAGAAGGGGGTTCAGATGAATGGGAAGAAAAGGAAAGGGCAAAGGGCCATTAAAGGGAAGGAGCATGAGGGGGGCAAAGCAGGGGAGAAGAAGATAAAAGGCAGCAGGTATGGAGTGACGCTGAGGTGACGAGACTGCAAGCAGGAGGTTTGGCACAAACAGCCAATCAGCACAGGGCAGAGCAAATCTAGTCAAAACTCTTGAAAGATCTCTGAGGCTATGTCTACACTGCAGCTGGAAGGTGCAACTCCCAGGGCAGGTAGACTTACACACACTAGCTCTGCTTGGGCTGGTATGCTGAAGCTAGCAGTATGGCTGCAGCAGCTTGGGTTAGCGGTCCGAATGTGCCCAGGGGGTCGGGTGGGATTATACACATGTGGTTAGTCCAAGCGGCTGCCCATGTAGCTGCTGTTACACTGCTACTTTTAGCATGCGAGCTTGATCAAAGCTAATGTGGGTGCTGGAAATTACATCCCTGGCTGCAATACAGACATGCCCTGAATGTCCAGAAGTCCCTGCTTTGGTAGCTTCGGTTCCTAATAGCAGGAGTCCCTCTTCAGTTTTCCCCCAAGGCACCACCTGGGTCCTAATGCCCTCAGAATAGAGGTGTATAAAATTTTAGGACAAAAAGTCTTCTGATTCATGTCCATGAAACTGTGCAGTCAGTAAAGAGACCTTGAGGTTGAGTCTTAATGGGGAACACAGAAGCAGCACCAATGAGGATCCGATTAATAATACATGATAATTACCAGCATGTCTGAGCTTTTTATAGACAGAGACCCTGACTAAAAAACCCTGCTTGAAGCTAATCACATCTCTAAATACGTACCTCGAGCCTGAGAGTTTTGCTGGGGAGCCAAGCATTTTTCTTTCATGAAGAAGCCTGGAGGAGGTGTAAGGAGGAAGATGGATTGTGATCACATTTTTAATACAGTCCATTTTAGGGAAATGCTTTTGGCTTTTTATTAAAAACAAAAAATGAAAAAACAATCCCACAAAAACCAAACCCAAATGCTAGATTAGTCAGGATGACTTGGAGTTGTATGTGCTGTTTTAACACTGGGTTTTTATTTTCTCCTACCCTATGTTGATTCAGCTGCAAATCCCACTCATGTAAGAACAGGTGCAGAGCTTCCACTGTGAAGAATAGTATGAACGTGTAAGATGTATGAAGCAGACAAGAATATGAGCTTGGAGACACTAGTTAGGTAGGGTGGTGGTGTGATTGTGTCTTCAGTTTGTGACCTGCAATAACAAAGATTAGTACTGCTTCTCTCTTTGGATTAACATAGGTAATGACTTCAGGGGAATAGATGTGGAAAAGTGACATGCACCCGAAGAAGATATTGGCAGGCAAGAAAATTTATATAAAATGTCTTGTATATACACACACACACATGATTTTGTACAATATCAAGTTTATATTTTTAAAGAGTGTTTTCAGAAATGACACCATGTAAATACATGACACAGTATAATTGATGGAATTGCTTATTAAGCAATTCAAGGAGCTATACCATCATTAACTGCAGTTCCTTCCTTAGTATTTTTGGTTTCTCAGAGCGAATACAGGTTCATGGAGTCTGATGTGCTCTGTCAGCCCACAGCATGTGCACAAAGCAGTACAACAAGCATCTCTGGGCCATCCTGACATGTGCTGCAGCACAAGGAAAGAGGTTAGATCCATTTCCAGGCAGTTTATCTGCTGAAACTGCCAGCAAAGGTGCCAGTTAGTGCCATTTTAAAAATAGACACCATTTCACCATAAAATGGACTGGATCAAATCCATTCATATTATAGAGCAGCTACCAGTTGGTAATAACTTTGGCACTACTGGCCTATACTTACTACAAAGCAGTGGCTGAGGCTCTGCCTACACTGGGATTTTAACCACCTAGAGCGCTGAACGGGTGTAAATCAATTCTGCACTAGGGGTTTGCATGGCTAGGCTCACAGGTGGCTAAAATCCCAGTGAGGAAAAGGCCTGAAGTATGAGAAAACTTAATTACTCCCATTACTACCTGCCTGAGCTATATAGCCCAGTTACTGGCTATTTTAAAACATGAAATCCTTCTTTATATATATCCTTCTTTATATATATATAATATGAAGTTTTGAAACTTTTTTTTAGCTTTACTTAGTTGTAAAAAAACTCCAACATTTATTTTAGTCAAACCAGGTTATTTTATACTTTAGGCATCAAATCTCTCCATTTAGCCTGACTTAATTCAGTTAATATCTTGGCTGATTGCCAGCATGTTACTTTAGTGAAATGTATTATGGCTGGAGTAGAGGCGATTTGGATGGAAGCACAGCCATTAGAAGCAATGTACTATGTACAAGGTACAAGATATAGTTCCTATTTAACATACCATCATTTTCCTTGCAGGAAAACAAAACCAAACTGATTGCTCACAATTCAAAAAAAAAAAAGAAAAGAAAAGACTGGCATTGTTCCTTAGAATACTTGTAATTTGAGCTAGACACTGTCAGGGACAATAGTTCAAACCTCAGTGCATTGTGTGCAAATCTCTAAGAAATGGGAGTCAAATGAACACCAGGCCTTTAAGCCTTAGCTATTTTTGTTAATCTAGGCTAAACAAAAAGACTTCCTTTATTTCTCCCCCTGACCTAGCACAAAAAGCAAGAGAAAGAGCGTAAGGTTTGTCTAGACTACGGGCGCTACAATGGCCCAGCTGCAGTGCTACAACTCTGCTGCTGTAATGCCATCGTGTAGATGTTTCCTACTTTGACAGAAGGTGTTTGTGCCCCATAATGCTTTATGGAAATATGCTTATGAATGTATATATGACATAACTGGAATATGTTTTATGCTACATATGCCATGTAATATCTCTGCAAGGGTTATGATCTACTGAATATATTCGTCCTATTTGTATGCATGTATCATTTTTGTATTTGAAGTTATGAATATTGGCTGTGTACTTATTTGATTTTAAGTAGCCTTAGTAAGGCATTTGGGCAGCTTCTTTAGAAAGGAATGTGCAAGTTAAGTGCCCAATCAAGAAACACTTAATAGACAATGGATCTTGGAAGGCTCCAATCCACATAAGAAGTCTAGCTGAGGACGTTTAAGGTAGCCTGTGTACAATGGCTGCTACCTGTAAGTTCTGTGTCATGCATGGACATGTGATTTGCTCATGTAACTCCAAAACTCCATCTTGTAGCTGGGATTCTACACAGGGGGAGGGAGAGGTGTCCACCCCCAAGAGAAAGTCTATTTAAACCCCGGGAGACCCCTCAATTTTGTCTTCTGCTGGCTGAAGAGATAGCCTCTCCATTCCCAAGGATATCTGAAAGACACTGGAACAAAGAACAATAACCTCAGGGGTGTGAGTGATTGCTGGACCCAAACTAAAAGGAGGCTAGTCTGTAAAAGAAGCTTACTGGAACATCTCTGAGGGTGAGGTTTTATCTGTAATCACTTTCTTACTGTATTGAGCATAGGCTTGCGTGTTTTGTTTTATTTTGCTGGTTATTCACTTTGTTCTGTCTGTTATTACTTGGAGCCACTTAAATCCTACTCTTTATATTTAATAAAAACACTTTTTACTTATTAATTAACCCAGAGTATGTATTAATACCTGGGGGGAGAGGGGGGCAAACAGCTGTGCATATCTCTCTATCAGTGTTATAGAGGGCGAACAATTTATGAGTTTATCCTGTATAAGCTTTATACAGGGTAAAATGGATTTAAATGGGGTTTGGACCCCATTGGGAGTTGGGCATCTGAGTGTTGGAGACAGGAACACTTCTTAAGTGTTTTCAGTTAAGCCTGCAGTTTTTGGGACGTTGTTCAGACTTGGGTTTGTGTTTATAGCTGGCAAGCACATCTGGCTTAAACCAGACAGGGCACCGAAGTACCAAGCTGCCAGGTGAAACAGGCTCAGCGGTAGTCTCAGCACATCAGGTGGCAGTTCCCAAGGGGTTTTCTGTGGTCCAGCCCATCACAGGGTTTTTCCACCGATGTGGATAATCAGCGTTCAGAAGCAGTGGTAACCCTTGTTTGACGGAAGAATTCTTCCGTTGATGTAATCGTGTCTACAACAGGGGTTAGGCTCGCTGAACTACTGCGCCCTGGAGTGTGAACTTTTCAAACTTTTGAGCAACATAGCTAGGTCGATCTAAATTTTAAGTGTAGACCGTGCCTAAAAGGAGGACTCCACAGATATTGTTGTTGCACTCCCTTTCTTTGTTTGCAAGAAGGAACCATGGAACATAACTAGGCCAATTTCACAGCAATTAAAATGTTTCTAGACCAAGTGACAGGTGAGCACTGGGGCTCCATATCAGGGGAAGACTGAAATCCAATATGGGATTTGTCTGTGGCTGTCACAGATGACAAGGATAACTAAGCATATTTGCCTGGAAGTCAGGTAAGCAAAAGACTCCTCCAATTCATTTACTAATTTGGATTTGAGAGGGTAATAGTCTGAACTGTTGTCATGGACTCTGGCTGTGAACTTAGGGTGACCAGACAGCAAGTGTGAAAAATCAGGACAGGGGGTGGGGGGTAATAGGAGCCTATATAAGAAAAAGACCCAAAAATCGGGACTGTCCCTATAAAATCGGGACATCTGGTCACCCTATGTGAACTCCTACCAGTCAGAATCCAATAACAGATATATTCTTTCATGAAGAAGCATCCCCTCTGAAAATCTTCCTGAATGGATCCCTATGCATTGGCCATCACCTCAGAGTTAACAGACTCAATATTTTAGATTAATATTGACTTGTGGCCAGCTGCACGCCATTTAAAACTATCACTTTAAAACTGATCAGCAGTATGCTTTCATTCCGTGTGTGTTTAAACTAAATACCAAGGCTGCTAGAGCTGTGTAATTACTTACTCCACAAGGAATTAGTGGCAATTTAAGGTCAGTTTCTAGCCAAATGAGACTTTCAGATCTCTGCTCATGTCTCATTTTATGATGTATATTGATCTTTTTTTAAATATTGCACATGCAAATTATTTTGCAGCAAATGCAAAAGCTCAAGAAAGCAGCAGCAGCAGCAGCCATAATCAGATTCTGAACAGAGAGTGCAAGGAGGAGTTTGGTTTCTCTTCTGCTTTTAGCAACCGCTGGAATTACCTTTTCTTCCAGTGAGAGGCAAAGCTATTCAATTTTTGCAGGATAATTTTTTCCCAGCAAGTAGACAGTTTTAAAAATTCATGCACACGTGGTTCTCTCCCAGCATCTATGAATTCCAGATTTCCAGCTGGGTGCCATTTGATAATGAAAAGGACCTGACAAGCACTTTCCAGCTGTCCCATAGCAGAACTAGTGCCTGTTTTATAAAGCAAAAGGCAATTCTGTCTGATCCTTGCTGTTATCCCAAGAGGGAATGGAGTGAACGAGCTTCACGAATGATTTCCAACTTGGTGGAGTTGCAGTAACAGACCGGAATTAGAGAAGGAATTGGGGAGAGTAAAAAGAAAACCAAGAGGCCTCACACTTGCACTCATTTTGCATAGCTAAAAAAAGCCACCCACGTATTTAATTTGGACTGAAGAGTTAAGCAATCAGCCCATTCCATTTGCAATATGTTTGTTATCAATCGACATTCTTGCCCAAGAGCACTCTTAGGAGCAAAACTGAGCATTCAAACAATGTGCATGATGAAGGAGGGGAGCTAGGTCTGAGGATTATTGCTACATACTTACAGAGGTAACTACAAGTTTCATTAGCAAATGTGTGTTCATTTATATCAATCTGTGTGTGTACAAATGTGGTTTGTTTCCTACAGCTGTTGTGTGCATGAGAAGGGGTGCTGAGGGAGCAGGGGTTCCTTCTTTGCTGCTTGTGGGGGTTAAATGGACTTAGTGCTTAGTGGAATAGAGTTGCATCTAAAATTCAACCTTTCAGCCATGAAGTGTTAATGTGGGCATGGCCTTTTAAAAAGAGCTGTCAGTTTTGTGACAACATTCAAATCTCCTCCCTTCTTTAGTACATGCCAGCCCTAATGGCTCTCAATGGGTCACATTTGCAATTGTATGGAAACAGCAGAATTAGCTATGCATGCTTTGCCTGTTTTTGTTGCTGTTGTTGTTGTTGTTGCTATCATCTTATTTCCGTTAATATATGCAGTGACAACCTGTTAAAAATCAGAACCTTTATTTCACACAGAACTATATATGTGAAGTAGGTTACAATTCCATAAAAATATTTCTCAGCATCACTGTTGTGTTGACTCATTTTCTTTCTAAATTAATTACTGTAATTTCTTTTGTGAACTCATGAAAAAGTGCTATTCTACCATCTACCCTCTCCAATCTAGGCTCTTGCTGGAGGAATATTTGCAGAGCCTAGTGATAGCCACTGAACAGTCAACATTTGCTAATAATAATCACAGCAGTCTGAAACTTTCCGGAGAGAGATCTAAGGTAACCGTGTGATAACAACTAGTGCTTATAAACTTTCCAACAGCTTCTATGGCATATCAATGAATTGCAGATACGAACTTTTGAAGCCAATGGAAAAGTTTTGCAGGTGTTTTTAAATGAGCATTTTAACATAAATATTATTGGGGGGAAAAAAGTCTTGCACAAATATAGCAACTGTTCTGTCCCTTGGAATGTCTGTTCCGTTGTGTTAAAGATGTTCTTTGTTCTTTTTCAACAAAGTGCGTGCCATGATTCCAAATGTAGTCTCCTACATTAACATTACTGAAAGAGCTCCTGGGCTGCCCAGTCATGAGTATATGGAGGGAAGCTAAACTGGACACACAAAAGGTCATGGAGGGACCATATGGCAGGGAAGGACAATTAAGTGAGATATTTCCCTGCCTCTGCAGAATATCTGGGCAGCTGACAGGCTACACAGGAGGGGAGGAGCTGGCAAGGAGCCAGATAACAGCAAATCTACATAGTCTGTTCCCCTTCCTTTGCATATTGAAGCCCACATAATAACCTGGGATTAGTTAATGCTGCTCAGAGCAGCATCAGCTACTCCTCCAGGATTTATTTCCTCCATCTGCAGGGTCACACAGTGCAGCCCCACAGCTAATTGGCAAAATGCCTGGCCAGGAGCTGCCTCTTTTGCCGTGTGGTTGTAGCCATGTTGGTCCCAGGATATTAGAGAGACATGGCGAATGGGGTAATAGCTTTTATTGGACCAGTTTGGTCCAATAAAAGCTGTTACCTCACCACCTTGACTGTCTTTTGCAGTGCTCAGAGAGGGAGAGAGGTGGCTCAGCTGGCACTGGGAGGGGATGAGCCACCATTGCTTCCCTCTGGGTGGGTCTGCGAAAAACCCTTTCTTAACTACATAGATCATTAGCCTCTGCCCGTTTTCACATTCCCTTCCCAGACACACTGTGCACATGGTACAGATAGGAGAAATGTTACCTTCTAGCTGCACTTTCAGGGTACATCTGCACTTCAGCTGGGATCCTGCTTCCTGCTTGAGCCAGCGTGCTAAAAAGAGCAGTGTAGCCAGGGGTAGCATAGGCAGCCGCTCAGGCTAATTGCCTGAGTACAAACCCACTGGGACGCCTGGTGCGTACACAGGTGGCTAACGCGAGCTGCTGCCCATCTTGCTGCCCCAGCTACACCGCTACTATTAGTGCGCTAGCTCAAGCCGAGCTAGATTGTGCCTGTCTACCAGCCCTGGGAAATATGCTCCCAGATGCAGTGTAGATGTACCCTAAAAGGATGCATGGCTTTTGGAATATTCCCCCTCACCCCATGACTTTTAATGCCAGTAGGCAACATACCTTTATGGCCCAAAGTCACCCAAGCTAGGTTCTAGTATTGTAGTGACCCTAGAAATGTGCGCACCACCAGCGTTTAGGGCAATATCTCAGTCATATTATTTTTTTCTCGTCTCAGTCACCATTCTAAGTACCATGGGCAGTTTGTCCAGTTTCAACAGTAAAAATGGTGAAAAAATTACAGGCAGGCATCGCACAGTAGCATTTACCACTGTTGTACCCCTTCCCCCACCCCGGGTCGGGCCATGGGGTAATATATAAAGGAAGACAAAACCATGGAAACAGTAATGCAGAGGCTAGGGTGTCAGTGGACTGAAAATTGGACACGAGTTTGCTGTTCAAAATGGCAGGGGAAAAACAAAAGCATAGTGCAGTTTTGGGTTGCATTTATTGAGGCATCAAAAGATTGAGCTGGGACATGGCAGAATTTTAAGAACTGATTACAGATTTGCAGAAAAGGATTGAAAACTATATCTGACTTAATTATAATGGATAATTCAACATCTGATTAATATATTCTTTTTGTGTATGCAGGCGATCTCGGAACAAATTGATTCTGATAACCCAGGACCTACCAATAGTCACTGTTCAGGCAGCATGACTGATCAGCTACATTATATGACATCATTTCCATTCCCTGATTAGGTGACCTAATTAGCCACAAATCTTATCTGTTAAACAAATGTACTGTACAAATAATAAGACCACTTTTCCATAATTACCATTATAGCATTTTCAGTGTGATTGTTCTCAAGGATATTTATGTACACCAGAATTCACCAAGATTTTGCTTTCTATGAACACTCTTGTGAACAAAACCTTGCTTACTCAACTGTTAACATATAATCAAGTGAAAGTGGTCTTGGATACTGGTGGAGTAAATCAGTATGTTTTATTCACAGGAATATTCACAAAATGCTTTTTTGCTGCATTAACCGCATGTATTGAGGAGGGTAATTAACAGTGATTAATGAACAAGAGGGAGTGACTTGTTAGAAGAGATTGGTGGAACTAAATAGGTACTTCTTCGCTAAGCAATGACTAAAAAAGGGCATCTGCAACTAGCTGAAGGATGGAAACATTCAGGGCCAGATTCTGATATTTTTTTCAACATGCGTAAGGTCTTGCTCCGCCAATGGCCCCATTGAAGCCAATGAGACTAGTCCTGAAGTACGATGATTCTAAGTGTGAATAAAGGATCAGCATCTGGCCCTGAAAGGAGGAAGAGAAATTACTTAATGTGGAACAAGTCAGGGGAGACACCGGGATGAAAGTTAACAAAAGAAAATTGAAGGTTTAATATTAAGAGCTTCCCAACAGGGCATTATATAATATTGGGAACAGTTTCCCGTTAGCGGTGGTGGAAGTCTCCCTATCTTTGGGGCATTTAAGCTAGGCAAAAACAATAGGAAATATATTGCAAGGAACAGTTGTGCTGGGGGAGAGAGTCTAGATCATACTGCTAGATAAGGCCAGAAGAGACCATTATGGTCATCCAGTCTGACCTCCTGCACATCACAGGCCACAGCACCTCACCCACCCACTCCTGCAATAGGCCCATAACATCTGGATGAGTTACTGAAGTCCTCTAATCTGGATGAAAAGACTTCAAGTGACAGAAAATCCGCCAGTTGCCTAATGGGTCTTTTCAAACAGAAATTATTATTATTTTAAGAATCAAGGTTATCCCAGATAGACCTATCAAGCTGCTCAGCTCCAACGCAAGGCACAAATTCTTAGCAGAGACCATACATTTCTTTGTGACTCTTGTCTTTTCTTTACAGTTTCTTCGACTGTCAATAGCATGGGGAGTGAAGGCTGAGCAAAACATTTAGGTCACCTCCCAGCAAATGCACCAAGGAGCTGCCAAAGAAAAGCATAACAACCTTTCAGCTTCAATCATTTCAGCTGAAATTAGAATGAGAGGAATGTTGACATGATTGGTAGGTGTTAGCGGAAAGAGCTCATTCTCCCCCACCCCCACTCCCTGTGCTCAAAATGTTGTATTTTTTGGCACTACCAAGTTTCCAAAGGCACAAAAGATCCCTCCAAGTGGTAAGTTATCCCATTGCCTATCCCAGAGCTGCAAATCATGATGATTTCTTTCCTGTTCTTTTTCGAATGAAAGAGTCCATGCACCAGACAGCAATCTGAAGCTCGTACAGATGAGATAGAAGAAAATCCTTTTATATTGTGCCCATTGCTTTTAATTAAGGCTCCAACATGGCTGTTGGCTGCCTTTGCACCTGGGCTGAGATTACCTAGTTCAGAAATAGGGGAAATAATGAATCCAAAACCAAACAGAAAAGCACTCATCAAAACAATTTGAGGTGCTCAGGAGCGAGAATGTTATGTAAATGCGGTGACACAGTAGGGAAATGGCTAAAGACAGGAGGAGAACAATACATGGCACTTTCAGACTCTTGAATGGAGGAAAAGCGTGCAGTGGTAGGTAGGTAAATAAATATTAATCTCATATCTCCCTGTGTTGGCACAGCAGCATTAGCTGCACAATAGAAGATCACACTTTAGAGTAGTGGACCCAGAGAGGAGGTTTCTGGGTGACTGAGTGGATACACACCACTGGAGCAGTAGCTTTGGCAGCCTTCCTGTATCGTGGCACTGCCATCCCAAATCATTGGTGACTGACACTCTGAATAGTTTCTCTCTCTCTGCTGTGTTTACACTCTTCAAATACTTGTAGATAATTACTAGAGCTCTGCTTAGTCACAGTTTAGTCAGCTGTACATAATTTTGTGCTTTTAAATCTTTCCTCCCATGTCAGTGACACCAGTCCCTTAGTCCCATTTGTTACTCTTTGCAGAATTCCCTCCATTATGAGATGCTCAAACCCAGGGCCATCTGGGGGGAGTGGGGAGGACAAAAGGGTCAGGTTGCCCCAGGCCTCCATTTGAGAGGGCTCCTGAACTTAGTGGTGTTGCAACCCGGCACATGGGGTTTTAGAGTCACTCAGGTTTGACCCAGCTGGCCCTTTGTCATGACAAATTTTGCCCTGGCCCTCCAAGAACTTCTGCATGGCCCTGCTCAAAGCTGAATGCAATAGTTTCAAAACTTATTATTGTAATATTTATTATTTGTATTTGTGACAGAGTAATTAAAAGAGGTCTTGCTATTAAACACTCAATTTATTGCATAATGATCTAAAGCATTTACTTTGAGGTTGCATTACTCAAAGTCCCCATGTACTAGGGGCTGTACACACTTTGTTGCAATGTCTATCTTTTTTCAAAGAGCTTACAGTCTATGACGAGACAACAGGTGGAGAAAAACAAATGAGAAAAGACAAGGTAATAGTGACATGACTGTGCGTGGGTGGTGTAATAAGCAGCAGTCTCAGGACTGCCTATTTGACAGGGGACCTAGCAGTAAAATATTTCCCGTGAATGTGATGTGATCTGGATATGCCAAATATTTTAGTTTGTGGGGATGGTTAAAGAATTGGAAAACAGAAGAAAATATTAAGTCTTTAATTTATGATGAAACACTGCACCGTGGTGCCATAAAGCATGGAAGGAAAACAAAAGAGGAAGTGATAACAGGGTTAACTGTTAAGAAAGATGATAAAATAGTCTACATAATAAGACATAAAATACAATACAGTCACTTAAATTACTCCTAATTCTTTCACAACCTTAAACTAAAACAAGCCTCATTATGTTAGAACATCTAAAATGCAACCCTTGTGCAAGAAAGAGCAATAAGTACAATTTTGTGTGTGTCTGCAAGATCATTTACTGAGAATATGCCTGGTATTCTGCTTTGGCGGGGCAAGTGACGCAAAAGCAAACACAAGCTGAATTATTTAGGCGCCCAAGCCCTATCTTTTACCTCTAGCACCAGATTCAAACCTTTATTACTGGACCAAAGATATACAAAAAGCCAAGGACAAATATGTTTGTTTTACTTTGTGGTGGAGGGTCTGAATGAGTGACACAGAGGACTGAATTTTATTCTATTTTTTTAAATTAAATACCTTCCTAGTTAAGTAATCCTTTTCTTTCTTGCAACTTTCCTATTCAGCCTTCTTCCAAAACTCATGATCGTATGCCAGGCTGTCATGCAGATTGCTCTCTGAGGTCCACTGGTATCCAGTCCACGTGCTGAGTCTTTGGTCATCTTCCATCCACAGTCATTGCAAGAGTCATCATACTGACACAGCTCTCCAGTCTCCACTGAATATGCCCACACCAACATAGCCTAGCCTCCATCAACCTTACCTGTCTTCAGTTGGAGCAAACTGCATTAATCCCCTTTCAATCTTGTTTCATTTTCTATCATGAAGTGCCCACTATTTGAACATCGCAACATCTTCATTTCCATGGTGGAGAGCATACGGATTTCTTTTCTTGTGGAGGGCAAGTTTCTGTTCCGTACATTAAGATGGCTCAAATTGCAGTTTTATACTCTACCTTTTAACTTTATGGGCATATTTTGTTTACAGAGAACTGGGGTCAGCTGCCGCCATTTGCACCATGTAGCTTTAGTACAATGACGGGCTTCACCGTCATCAGCCGCCATTGATTCTCGGTATTTAAATTGTTTCACTCTTCTAAGCTCTCTGCCTGTGATATCCTTTATGGTGAGTGCTCCTCCCTTAGATATCATAGCCTCAGTCTTACTAACAGGTACCCTCAGGCTAGTCGGCTCAAAACTATATTGCCGCTGTTAAAAGTTGGCTTGTTGGATCTCACAAGCTTCCACACATGTAGGGATATTAAAGAAGGTACTGGCAGTGATTCCCCAAGTGAAAGTAACTCCCCATAATTTGTCTCCCACAATTTAAACCTCATAGCATTACCAAGTAAAAGATCTCTTGGGTCCCTTGTTAAACTTACAAGCTACTGTATGTATAAACATTGATTGCATCTGTCTTTTGAAAGATACTTTTACTATGTAAAACTTACAAACAAGTTAGTTGCCTTTGCGCTTCAGGCAGTTTACTCTGTAATTGATACAATGTAAACAAATGCTATAAGGTGTTAAGTGACTTTCACTTCATTGTAACAAGCAACAGCTCCTGGAAACAGACCCCCCACCCTCTGTGATTAAAGGGCCGGGAGTCTCAAATGAATTAGCACACACCCCGAAAGTGGTGGAGACAGTAAATTAAGATATAGAATGTATGTTGATGAATGCATGATATACATGAATGGCTAGGGAGGTGCCAGCCTAGAAAGGGAGTATCCATCGGCCGAAGAAAGGTTTCAGGTGGACCGATACAACCCCCAGAGGGTAAAACTGGGATCCACCCCACCACCTGGAAGGATGAGAAAAACAAACTTTGGACAGCGTGGAGCCACCAGGAATGCCACCAGGAATGTGCCATCTGCTGATTGATTCAGCAACAGCATGATGAAGCAATTCCCATAGACTGACATAGGAATAAATCCCTATAAGAATTTAGGCTCTAGAACTCTAGAAACTGAGGACTTTGAGTCTCTGGATCTGCTGCCAACCTCCAGGAGCATCAGATGAATCTGACAAGGACTCAGTTCCACCCTCATGCCCAGGTTACCTGGCCAGTAACTTGGCATGAGCAACTTCTAGGCTGGTAACTATGACATCTATACAGAACCTGTGTGTGTGTGTGTGAATGAATGTGAAACTGAATGAAATGTTATAGCTATAACTTACTGCTTACTATGATTCTTTTTGTATTCACAATAAACGTGACATTCTGTCTTACCCCCTTTAAAAAGATCCTGCTGGTTTTTATTTTATTGGTATAACACACATCTCTAAATCATCTGCAAACTGCATCTTCCAAGGCAGATCCCTTCGTATAGTCTCACTTCCATGACAGCTGCAAACAAAAAGGGGATCAACACTAACCTCTGATGCAGGCCAATGTTTACCAGAAATTCTCTACTGTAGCCCCATTTAGTTTTGACTATGGTAGTCACTTCATCACACAGGTTTAAAGTAATATTTTATAGAACTAGGATATGATGTATTACATCACTATGGGTGACATTACATCTCTAGGGAATGGACTTGAATTTAAGATATTGTAAATGTATTCCTTACATTGGATTGTACATCTCTTTTTCAAATATGCTTGTCCTATGCATTTAGCCTATTCCTTTCCCCTCCCCCCACCTTCTTCATCTTGTATTTGCTATGCAGAGAAAACTGGCTGCTGATCAAAGAAAGTGGAAGAGTGGTGAAGTAATATATCAGTCCTTCCCCAATTCCTGGGTTGCTGCAAGCATCCTGTTAATATCTGAAAGCCCCATTTATGGTCTTTTTATTGTAAGATACAATTGGAAAGGTCACAAAATTTCTAGATTGTTTGAATCAAGTCTGTTTTCAGTTTTGTGGGTTTAAATTTCCTAAAATACTTGGGATCTCTCTGATGAAGACATACAGTAGAAACTAGGCACAAGCGGGTACTGTAAACAATATCTAGAACTTACACCACATCAACTCATCCACTCTTTTACACTGTTCCTGAGCTCTTGAACACTGGAAACTCCCATGTGTTCTGTGATGGCTGTTTCTTATGCTCCAAAATACTTCCTACCCCATTTGATACCAAGCATCTGTTGGTAATTAGATAAAAATAATCAGTAGTATAAACATGACTGATCTGTCCCAATCTATCCTAAAAAGTACATTCTGAAAGTCAACCTATTTTTATTCATTGGCCATTTGCCTTCTCCATGCCCATCATGAATTAAATGCATGCAACATGATTTCATCCTCATGGAAAAATAAACCAAACAACCCAAAGTATAATGGCTATGATGGAAATCATAATTGCTTCATAGGTTAAAATTGCTAGAGGCCCATAGAAAAAACAAGGGTAAATATGTAGCAGTGATAACATTTATTAATGAAATTATTTTGGGGGCCTTCCAAGGTATTCAACCACCCTCTCCTCCCTCATTTACTTCTCTTCTGTCCTCACAGGAGTCTCACTGCAGTGAATGTCTCCCACCCCATAGCCATGGAGGGTTGGGACACAATTTTCTCCAGAACCTATCAAGGCCATTCCAAAAATCAGACACAGATGACAGTCCATGAGTGTACCAGGTGTCACCTCCCCCAGTAACATCCCCAGAGTCAGATAAAGCTGTCGTTGCAGCGTTCTACATTCCCCACTCCACTCTGTGATTAGTTCAGTTTCCCTGAATCTTATCCAGGCGTTATGAAGTGTTCATATTGAGTCTAATCCAGTCTCCCACTGGATCCAATCTAGCTTGAACTAGTTTTTAAACTACTCTTAGATCATAATATTTTGTGGACTGAGAAAGCCACAGTGCATCCGGAAGCTCTGGGGAAGCAGTGACACTTAAGATGCACCTTGGCTTTCTTTGTCCATAAAGCATTCGGTCACAGGGCTCAGCATGCATTTCCGCAAAACTGGCGGCTCATGTCTGCCAGCCAGAGTAGAAGAGAAGAGGATGTCATGTCCCCACCTTCCCGTGGGTATCCTAGCACCACTGACAGAACTCTTCCTTAAGACTCTGTAGGCTGGAAACACAAGGATTGAGTTTATGATGGTCCCCTGAGCAGAGGTACAAGGGTAAGGGGAAAGTTCCTTCTGCCCTCTCTCTCGTCTTAGTTCCATGCAGGACTAGGCCTAATCTAACCTAAATTGGATTATCCAGCAGAAAGATTGCTGTGTTCTTATTCAGGGAGTCTACACTAGGGCACTTAAAAAAGTTTCCCACTATTGCTAACACTGATTTAACTCCAGTGGTATTAGCAATGCTGGCGACATGGTAAAGGAAGACCACTAGTTGTCATCATCTTTTTAAGCATTACCTATCTAAAGTATCTTTGGGTATGTCTACAGAGCAAACAAAAACCTGCAGCTGGCCCGTGCCAGCTGACTTGGGCTTACGGAGAGCAGGCTGGGGGGTTGTTTCATTGCTGTGTAGACTTCTGGGTTAGGGCTAGAACCTGAGTTCTGGGACCCTCCCACCCCACAGAGTCCTAGAGCCCGGACTCCAGCCCGAGCCTAGAAGTCTACACAACAATGAAACAGCCTCACAGCCAAAGGCCTGAGAGCCAGAGTTGGCTGGCACAGCTGAGCCTCGGATGTTTCTTAGTTATGTAGACATACCTTATATGGCCTTGAACTCATAGTCTTTAATGCATTTTCCCCCTCACAATACCCTTGTGAGGTAGGTCAGCATTATTATCCCTATTTTACAGATTGGGAACTGAAGTCCAGAAAGACTTTGACTTTGACTTTGACTATGAAATGCCTGCAGCCATTTCTAGGATAGATGGGCTTCAGCTACAAAAATCTGATTCACGCCCACACTTTCCCAGAGGTCAGGTTTGCTCAGGTCTGGGGTTTTCTTCAGGCCCGACTGTACGTTAACCTAAAGCTAGAAAGAAAATTATGCTCTTAACATCGGTTTGCTTTGTCCCACAGCAGATTATTTTTTAATTTAGTCTAACAGAAAACAGACTTATTAGTGATAATGCTATCTCCATTTTTTGCACAAGGTGGTATTACCTGCCTCCGACCCGGTCTACACTTTAGATCGAGTTAGGTACGTCACCCAAGGGTGCAAAAAAACCAACAACCCTACACCAGGGCTGGCTCACATTTTGGCACCTGAGGCGGAGAGCTCAAATGACGCCTCCACACCCCCTCGCTTGGGCCAAAACTTTGAAAGGTCTCTTGTGCCCTCCTTCCTCCAGCACAGCACTCCACCATGTCTGTGCATCTAGAGCAGAGAGAATACATATGCACCAGTAGCAGACACAATTTTCTACACTCTGGGTCCTAGTGGCGCCCCCCTCCCACACACAGTCTGGCACCTGAGGCGGCCGCCTCAGTTCGCCTCATGATAAGGCGAGCCCGGCCCCACAACTTTGAGGCCTATAGTTAAACCAAACTAACCTCCAGTGTAGACACAGCTAGTTTGACCAAAGAATTCTTACATCCACCCAGCTACTACTGCTCAGGGAGGTGGATTACCTACAGCAACAGAAAAAACCCCATCTGGCAATCTAGGAAGCATCTATACTACAGCGACACAGCTTCAGTGCTGCAGCTGCACTGCTGAGGTGCCCGTACTGTAGACATGCCCTCAGACTGTTCTGTATGGAAGGGAGCCTGCAGGCCTTGCTGTGACTAACTACCACTGTTTTTGGGTAAAACACTAATGTCACTGAGAAATAAGCCTCCTACCCAAAGAGGAGGGCACACTCTCTGGCGTGATTTACTCAAATACCATCACAGTTCATCTTGAGTTTATACCGCTTCATACCACGCGCTCGTTTGCCAGAAACAGCTCCAGAAATGTATTCACATAAATAGACCAACTAGACAAAAGAGTTTGATTGAGCTCTGACAGACGTTTTTTGGGTCAAGCTGCATATGCGACATGGTTCACTAGAGTTTGGGGGCACTTTACACTGGAAGCCCCATAAAGAAACAAAATGGAACTTTCCACCATGGGCCCAAGGTGCAGTTAAAATGGAATTGTTTTGTTGCATGAAAACTCAATTTCTGTTTTCCACATAATTTATTTTCCATTTAAAAGGCTTTTTAATTACCCTCTCGGCAGCAAGCAAAGCAAAACATGATTTATGGCATAATAAACAAACAAATCCATTGCGCATCTTCTGATGCAGCTGCCTGCCATTGGCGGGTAATTTTAAAACAGTTCATGTTCAAACAGCCCTGATGTTTTCTGGAGAAAAACTGCGGCCATGATATTCAGTCATCTGACTGAGTGGGGATCCTTCCTCCTTTCCACTTCAATGCGGTGTTTAATCTATGGGGAATGTGAAATGCCCACCCATTCAAAATGGAAGATGATTTCAATACTTTTGCCAAGATTTGAGGGCCATGGATGGTGGTGAATGGTGGGTGCCTGCTTCTAGGTGGCTGGTATTTTGATACTGTACATGGTGTGCCTTTGCCTTCAGAGAGACTTCCACACTACAGCAAACAGGAATAGTGATAATAGACAAGACAACTTATTTGAGGTCATACCCTCCTGTCACATGGAGAGAAGCAGTTTATAACACTTTAATGGAGATCTACATATTTGTATGCCACTAGCTCCTTGGGGTCCCATGTAATAAGAGATAGGCCCTGCTCTGAAGAGCTTGCAGTCTAAATAGACTGAGATAAGTTAGGTTTGCGGAGTGATCTGAATGATGGGTCATGTAATGTTAGTTCCACCAGTTTTACCATGACTTCAATGGGATCTAGCCTGTGGTATTAGCTTTTTCTAAAAAAAAAAAAAAAAAAAAAAAAAATGTTACGTTTATACCCTTTTCACCCCCTATTATGGTGCATGTAAGTGTGAGCATTTTTATTTTAAAATGTTTGGTTTTATTTCCCTGTTTGGTGTTTCACCTTCGAAATATTCGGAACACTAATTCCTGTCTTACTTGTTTAACTGGGAGGTCTTTGTTAGAGGTATCAGGCATGGACTGTGAGCTGCCTCAGTCCTCCAGTGGAAGGGCTGTCTGCTCTCATCCAGAGGGAATTCCCTCATGCGCCATAACTGACCTCTCCAAACCAGGGGCATGATATCTGAGCCCCTTCCTGCTAGCAGGGGTGCACAAAAAGTCTTCACACTCTAACATTAGACACTGAACACACAATATATCAGATTATATGAAAAACAAAATTGGATCGCCATCAGTTTTCCAAGCGATATAACTGTTTCCATTCAGCTGAATAATCACTGCATGTCCTTGTACTATATTTGGTTGATGTTCCATACGTTTGTATTTTCCTCTCTTTTGATGTTATGGAACCTTTTTTGAATCATAAATCTATCAATCACTCGTCTCACTTTTGCCGCCACACCCCCATGGAATGATTTTATCTTGACCTGCTCTATTTTGTATCTAGCTACAAGATAGCTCTCTTGTTATCACAATAATATAGACAGGCCTAGATTTTATAAAATGGTCACTTGGGGTGCACCAATTTTTGGGTAGCCAGCTTGACATGCAATAAAGGGGATTGATTTGCACACTGTGAGTGCTCAGCAGCTCTGAAAGTCAGGCTCCTTTAAGGTTTCTCAAGTTATATAAAAACTGAGGTACCCAAACACTTTTGAAAATCTTGTCCTAGAATTCTGGGTGCCTCTAAACGCCAACGTAGGGTCCATACAGCAACACATTTAGCACAGGTGACATAGTAAACATTTCCAGAACAGGCTACTCTCCATCTTGTACATATCCTTTCCCTTGGAAATTGTTAGTGTGTTTGCAAATACAAACAAACAATAGCTGATTTTACCTGGTAAAACTATAGAAAATTGCCTTTTCCTGTGCTCTCTTGATTTCTGCATGCTCCCAACTCCAGGAATGAAAGACTCAGTCAAGAAATCAAACCCACATTTTAAAAAAAGGATTGTATAACAATTACCCTAAAAAGTGTGACACAGCCTTCATTTTTTATTGCTGTACCATCTGCCTATATTTAGCTGGTTGGAAATTACTATTCCGCTGTCTGATTTAGATGTAAGGGAAGTTTTGTTGACAGTGGAAATTGAACCTGATAAAGAAAGGAACAATGATGAGAAACTAAAGGGGAAAAAGGCAGGATGTGCCCCAGGTTTATTCATGCATAAAATTGCAGGTTATGAATATTTTACACCTTCCTCTGAAGCATCTGGTACTGGCCACTGTAGGAGAAAAGATAATTGGCTAGATGGAAAATTGGTCTGATCCTGTCTGGCTGTTCCTATGCAAGTCTGGCCACAGGAACCCCTTTTTCTATGTTCCCAGCCCTTGTGGTTGAATGAATGAGTTTTGCTTCAAAGAAAGAATGATGCCAGTAATGATGCTGTTATCCTGCTATAGCGAAATGTTGAACTAAAAAGCATAACATTCCTTGCTTAGAAAGGAAACACCACAAAAGCTTGTCCATTTGTCCGACCGGGCTGTGAAACAAAGTGTACAAGAATCCCATCTTAGTTTTTGAAGAAAGCAGTTTCAGTGCTACCAAATGACACTCGTGACTCTCTGCTCATGCAGGAGCTGTGACAGAGTAAATAATCCTATGTGGAAAGAAGGCAAACTAACCTGAAACTACACAGTGGATTGGTTCAGTTCAATCCCAATGGGAAACCGAGCCTGCAGAAGAGCTGTCGTTAAGTGAAATATTGCCCCATTTGAAACTGAGCATATTTCATCAATATTCTTCATGCTAGTTTCGCTACCTTTACAATGGAGTATTTAAAAACATGGCCTTAAAAGTCTATTGAAGAATGAATGGCTAACTAAATGCCCAGTAAGCAGCTCTTCGTGGCAATTTTTCCTCTACGTTTAAATATATAAAATACGATGGGAAGGAAGAAATTATGCAGCTATTATAGTGATGAGACAGTAATAAAATGCACTTGTGTTACTTCTATGCCTTTGGTAATTAATATGGCAATTACATTTAATTGCTTTATTTAAAAAAAAGGAAGATAAGATCATGTAAGTAGTTAATTCTAATGCTTCACATTGATAACTAGAGGATTCACCCTTGTGTCACCCTTGGACCATTTTATTATTTACTTATGAAACTGGTTGTATGTTATTTAGTATTCAGCCTCAAAACTGGAATAAGAGTCTATAACAGATTGTATAGTCTATACACTACTGTGTAATGGAAAGAATGGTACTTCTTATAGGATGATCAAAATAAGTTTATATTTTAAACGAATTAATCCTCATAACACTCCTGTGAGGTAGGTAGTATCAGCCCCTTGTTCCTATGGGAAAATTGAGGCATAAAGAGCAAAAATGTTCAAAAGTATCTTAAGTGAATTAGGAGCCTAAGTCCTGTTTTCAAAAGCAACTTGGGAACTTAGGAGCCCAAGTCCATTGACTTTCAATGAGACAGACATAAGTGCCTAAGTCACTTAAAATAAAAACATAAGCTCTTAAATCACTTGGGTGCATTTGAAAACTTGTAACAGCATGATTAAATGACGTGTCCTAGGTCACACAATGATTTAGGGGAAGAGCTGGGAACAGAACCCAGAATGCCAAACTCCTACATGTCCATTCTAATCAGAAGCATACACCCCCCTCCCCCGTCTAGCCCACATTTGTATTTTCTGTTCTGATATCGGTAGAACATGCACAAAGCACACAGGGAACTGAGATCAACCACAAGACTGGTTCTCATTTCTGTTTTCAGAGTTGCTAAAGCCTTTACTACTTTTTATCATTCCTGAGGGGGAAGGAGGTGAAGAAAAAGAACACACACACACGGTATGTCAGCAAAATTAGCAAATTTTAAATATTTAAAGCATTTGACTCTGTACTTAACTAAATTGCTATGTATTACATAAAGCACTTAAGCATGTGCTCAACTTTAAGCACATACTTACCTGAATTAGGAGCAAACTTCCTCTAACAGTAGTACACCTAAAACTTGATAACCCTGTTGTTTATACTGTGCTTAAATTCTCATCTTGGATATGACACAAAAACAGATAAACACTTTTAAGCAACCCCCAGATTTGTAGTCTAGCTTACATAAAATGTGACAGGTTAGAAGACTGTTGGGGACTGGATGGACAGGAGCACTGGGGGAGATGAGAGGGTTCAGAATGAATTGAGATACTCGTATGGCCACCTCTTCCCAGTTTTAAAGTACACCTTCTTTAAAGTACAAGTAACCTATTTCTTCCTAAGCTTTTTTGCAGTTTGACCACTCTGGCAGCCCCATATTCATTCCTTTTCAGCTCTTTTTCATACTTTTCTCAGTCCATTCTGCCCCCAGCTGCTGTCATTTGTTAAGCTTTCAGAGGCCAGTCTTTAATTTTTAAAAAGCATTTTAAATGGTTTTATATTGACAAACAGCAGCCTTAGTGCTTCTCTGGGGAGTGCTCCAGTGCTTTGTAAGTTGAATTTATTATTTCACAAGGGAGAAAACTAGAGAAGCGAGGGAAGAAAAGACAAGAACATAGAATGAATTCAGTGTCTGACTCCTCTTTGCAAGTGGACAGGAAGTTCCTCTCAGGAGCCATGCCACAGAATGTTGCAAAGAGAGCTTGCATAAGTAGTTTAGTGATTACAAATGATCATCTGGTGCTTACTGGAGATAAAAAATATCCCAACAGTACAAAATTCTGCATCCATTTTACCTCACTGCAGAGCTCCTTAGGAAAAAAAGGGAATATTGTCTAATACTAGAGGTCCATCTGAAAGTCCCTGAGGGGTGCCCCTGTGTTATAAAAGGCTGCCCCTGTGTTATCAAAGGCTGCAACACTGTTTCTGATATACATTTCCTCTCTGCAAATATGACAATCTATTATAATCCTTCAGGGTAACTGAGAGGCATAAGGATCATCATCAAAGAGGGAACCTAATTTTCAGAAGTTTCTGCCTAGATTCTGAGCCTGATCCTGCAACGTACTGAATACCTCCTGAGAGACACTGAACACCCTCAATTCCCTTTCACTTCAGGGAAGTGTAGGGCACACAGCATCTGGTTGGAGGTACCCTGCCTCTAGCAGCATCGAGTTCTAGGGGCACAAATCCCACTTTTACTCACACCGTCTCTTCAGTGCATAATTAACCATTTTGTGCACCCACATCCTCTGAAGGTGCAAAATTGGGGCTTACAGGCACTATTAGGCAGCCCCTTCTGAAATCTGTGCCTATTGTGTTGGCTGTTAGCTTAAGTTTATGCAATTTAAGGTCTTATTTTACTAGGCTTGTTTTCAACACTTCTGGAACAAAATACAAAGTAATACTATTAAGTAAAGAAACTTCTCTCTTGGTATCATCTGTTTTGGATACTTTTTTTAACTTCAGTTTCAGTCTCTGTCATGGTGGATGAAAGGATATTTTTGTAATACCTCAAACCCACAAGTCATTCAGTTTAGCTGGGAAGAATTTGATGGTGATTCCAAGGAAAACACATCCAAGTGACAGACAGTGAGGGCTATGCACAGTTTATTGGTTACTTAGGCCTTGGCTACACTCACGAGTTACAGCGCAATAAAACTGCCTGCAGCGCTGCAACTCACTAACTGGCTACACTCGCAAGGCATGTGCAGCGCTGCATCTCCTCAGGTACAGC
Organism: Chelydra serpentina; assembly: GCA_037349315.1. Taxonomy (NCBI): domain Eukaryota; kingdom Metazoa; phylum Chordata; order Testudines; family Chelydridae; genus Chelydra; species Chelydra serpentina. Next base: position 130,941,323 of record JBAIAC010000004.1, read on the forward strand.
GCTGCATGTACTCCACCTCCCCGAGAGGAATAACGTTTGTTGCGCTGCTGCTGGTGCGCTGCGGCTACAGTGTGGTCACCCAATGCGCTGTTATTGGCCTCCAGAAGTATTCGGAAGTATCCCACAACGCCTGTTCTAGCCACTCTGGTCATCAATTAGAACTCTACTGCCCTGGCCTCAGGTGACCAACCGCAACTCCGACCCTTTACATTCCCTTGGAATTTTAAATATCCCCTTCCTGTTTGCTCAGCCAGGCGTGGAGTGCTCTCAGCGCATCTTTCCAGGTAACCATGCCTCCACGTGCGAGACGAGCCCCAGTATGGCACAATACCGAGATGCTGGACCTCATCGCTGTTTGGGGGGAGGAAGCTGTCCAGTCCCAGCTACGATCCAGCTGGAGGAATTTTGATACTTTCGGCCAGATATCAAGGGCCATGATTGAAAGGGGCCATGACCGGGATGCAATGTAGTGCAGGATAAAAGTAAAGGAGCTGCGGAGTGCGTACCGCAAAGCCCACGTGGCAAACAGCCACTCGGGTGCTCCCCCCAAAACCTGCCGATTCTACAAACAGCTGGATGCAATACTTGAGGGTGACCCCACTACTGTTCCGAGCACCACTGTGGACATAGGAGAGCGGGATGAGGAGGAAAAGGAGGAGGGAGAGGAGGAGGAGGAGGAGGAGGGGGTTGAAGAAAACAGGAGCGAGGGTGCTGTGGCTGGGGGAGACACCCCTGACTCCCTGGGTGCATGCAGCCAGGAGCTGTTCTCGAGCCAGGAGGAAGGGAGCCAGTCGCAGTGGCCGGTACGCATTGGGAAAGAAAGAGAAGAGCAGGTTCGGGGTAAGCAGCTTTTATTTTCGGGAAGGAGTTTTTTCGGTGTGGGGTCCTTGGGTGAGGAGGGTTTGGGCTGCATGCATGCCTCGATGCAGAAGAGCACATTGATGTGGTCTATCACATCGGAGAAATCGGCCACTGTAATCTCTTCGAAAGTCTCAGCCAGAACGCGGGCAATCCGCTTGCGCAGGTTTATTGGGAGAGCTGCCGTGGTCCTTGTCCCATTCAGGGTAACGTGTCCGCGCCACTGTGCCGCGAGGGGCGGGGGGACCATTGCTGCACACAGGCAAGCTGCATATGGGCCAGGGCAGAAGCTGCATTGCAGTAGAAGACCCTCCCTTGCTTCCCCGGACACCCTCAGCAGTGAGATATCTTCCAGGATGAACTCCTGTGGAAAATGTGGGGATAGTGTTCAGTGTAGGTTCCCCCTGCAGCTGTTGGCTCTCCCCAAGGCACAGAAACCCGTCGGACAGTACATCCGTGAAACAATCAGTCCCCCTTTACCCCGTGGTTACTCACCATTTTGGGGCTCCCGTGGGTTCTGTGCGCTCTGTTTGGGGTGGGAAAATTGTGCTGTTTTGGAGACTGTGTGTGCCCTCCTTAAGTGTGGGGGAATCATTGCTCTGTCTGGCATAAAACAATGATGCCTCTGTTAAATGTTGCATTTTGCCTTCAAGATGCAACCTTGAGATCTCCGCCATCCGTCTTATCGCCAGCTGAGAGACTCCAAAGGCTCAGGAGGAAGCCCAGAAGAACGAAAGAAGATATGCTGCAGGAAGTTATGACACAGTCTCTTAAAGAGAATCAAAAGGCTCGGGAGTGGAGGGAGAGTGAAAGCAGGCTCCGCCAGGAAAACGCAGCGCAGTGGCAGCAAAGCATGCAGCTCCGGCACGAAAGCACAAAGGAGCTGATTAGCATCATGGCGCGCCAAGCGGACTCTATCCAGGCGCTCGTCGCCATGCAGGCGGAGCAGTACCGCACCCGCCCCGCCCTGCAGCCAGTGTCCCAAAACACTTGTGCCCCCACGTCACCACCTGCCCACTTCACCCAACATCCAGGTTCTTATCGCCCACACCAGATGCCCCCAACACCTGTAGCTTCACCAGACAGCCCTGGAAACTATGACCCTTACCCACTGCACTCAACTCCCATACCGAATTACAGACATCCTGAAGTCCAGCACTCACTGCACAGCACTCCAGACAGGAAGCCCGAGTATGAAAGCAGGACATACCATACCCTGTGATTGAACCCTTCCCCACACCACACACCACCCCCTTGCCCTTTCTGTCTCACAAGCAGTTGTGTTTCTTTTTAATACATGTATTTTCTCTGTAATAAACGGATTCTTTGGATGTGAAAACAGTCTTTATTATTGCATAAGGAAAAAAGATACCTTAGCCCAGGAAAGAAACAGGCAACGCAAGTGAGCTGAGCAAACACAAATCAGCTTAGCAAAGACAGATTACTGATAACATTGGAACCACTTCACTTCAGGGTTGTGCAGGGCAGCACACATTACTGGTGGTTTTCAGCCTCAAATTTCTCCCTCAAGGCATCCCTAATCCTTGCAGCCCCACGCTGGGCCCCTGTAATAGCCCTGCTCTCTGGCTGTGCAAATTCAGCCTTCAGGTGTTGAACCTCTGAGGTCCACGCCTGAGTGAACATTTCACCCTTCCCTTCACAAATATTATGGAGGGTACAGCACGCGGATATAACCGCGGGGATGCTGTGTTCGGCCAAGTCCAGCTTCCCATATAGAGATCGCCAGCGGCCCTTCAAACGGCCAAAAGCACACTCCACAGTCATTCTGCACCGGCTCAGCCTGTAGTTGAACCGTTCCTTACTGGTGTCAAGGCTCCCTGTGTAGGGTTTCATGAGCCACGGCATTAAAGGGTACGCGGGGTCTCCAAAGATCACAGTGGGCATTTCAATTTCCCCTACCATGATCTTCCGGTCTGAAAAAAAAGTCCCGGACTGCATCTTCCGGAACAGGGCAGTGTTCTGAAAGATGCGTGCATCATGCACCTTTCCGGGCCAGCCTGCGTTGATGTCAATGAAACGCCCACGGTGATCCACAAGCGACTGGAGAACCATGGAGAAATATCCCTTCCGATTAATGTACTCGGATGCTAGGTGGGGTGATGCCAGAATAGGAATATGTATCCCATCTATCGCCCCTCCGCAGTTAGGGAAACCCATTTGTTCAAAGCCAGCCACAATGTCCTGCACGTTACCCGGAGTCACGGTTCTTCTGAGCAGGATGCGATTAATGGCCTTGCAAACTTGCATCAGCACGATTCCAATGGTCGACTTTCCCACTCCAAACTGGTTCGCTACTGATCGATAGCAGTCCGGAGTTGTGAGCTTCCAGACTGCAATAGCCACCCGCTTCTCCACCGTCAGGGCAGCTCTCAATCTCGTGTCCTTGCGCCGCAGGGCGGGGGCGAGCTTCTCACACAGTCCCATGAAAGTAGCTTTTCTCATCCAAAAGTTCTGCACCCACTGCTCGTCATCCCAGACTTGCATGATAATGTGATCCCACCACTCTGTGCTGGTTTCCCGAGCCCAAAAGCGGCGTTCCACGGTGCATAGCATGTCCGTGAATGCCACAAGCAAGTTCGTGTCGTACGTGTTTCGCGTGACAATTTCATCGTCATCGTCGGACTCCTCACTGTCACTGTGGATCTTAAGGAAGAGCTCGACTGCCAAAGGTGACGTGCTGGTGAGACTCGTCAGTATTTTGCTCACCAGGTCGGGATCCATTTTCCCGCTGACCGAAACGGAGCACAGATCACGCTACAAAGAAACTGTTGAAAGATGGCGCCAAATGTGGCCGGAAACAGAGGGATTGCTGGGATCCGAAGCGATGGATCACAGGGCATTGGGACAGGACCCAGAATGCACCATACCACACCCCCTTCCCACAACCCATGGTGCCAGAATTGGAAGAGGTGTTCTATGGGATACCTGCCCATAATGCACCTCTCCCAAAACCGTTGCAAGTGCCGCAAATGTAGCCACGTTAGTGCTTGTTACTGCACTGGCAGCTGCCAGTGTGGACAGGCTGCAGCGCTTTCCCTACTCAGCTGTACGAAGACGGGTTTAACTCACAGCACTGTACATCTGCAAGTGTAGCCAAGGCCTTAGCTCTTAGCTTTATAGTTCTGAAAATCAGAGAAGCTGGAATATACTCCTATAATATTACTGAATGCAAAGAACCTTTGACTTGTGGAGTCAGATTTTCAAAAGAACTCAAGGCTGGATTTTTCAAGTGCTCAACGCTCACAGCTGCAGCCAGATTTTAGCTCAGTGTCCAGTGTGCTGTGTTCTTCTGAAAATATGGCTACTTATTTTGGTGTGTAAATGGAAGCTAAGCCCAGCTAGCAATCTAGTCCCAGCTGTGGGAGCTAAGCACTTTTGAGAACCTGGTCCAGAGCAGACCGATACTCTTTGAATCTGAGCTGGCAAACATTTTTAATTCTAAACCTTTCTTCAACAATAATAAACCAAAAGTGTTTTATATCAAAAGAGAAATTTCCATGAGAAATATCGGATTTCAACAAAACAGATCAGGTTCTTGTGGAAAACCCACCAAAACAATTTATTGTTGTTTTTTTCCCCATGAAACCCAAAAACTTTTGAAAAAAAAGTTAGATAAAAATGAAGCGTTTTTAATCTCCATCCAAAACTTTTCATGGGAACAAAACCCATATTCCTGACTCACTCTGCTTCAAATCACACCAAATTTCTTTCTTCCTCCACCCCTCTGGAAAGAGTAATGCTTTCCACATCTAAAGAAATCCTTAAACACCAAAAAAATTACCTCTTATTACAACTGTAGTTATTGATGCACATTGTACAGTCCCCAATACCAAGATATATTTATTAAAATGTGTTCTAAGAGTAACATAAATCTCGAATACATAAGAAAAATCCTGCACTGGAACATAGCTCATCAAGGCCAGTACCCTGCTATCACAGACAACCATGCTTTATTATATTTAAAACATTACTTCAATGATGATACTGAACATTGGTTGGCCAGGAGAGCACACAGCAAGAGGGAATATTACACAGGGTTTTTTAGCTCTTTGTTGGGGAAGACATTCACTGAGATGGAAGATGGATTTTGTCTTCTTGTGTTAAAGAAGATTTGAGGTCCTATTGGATAATACTGGAAAAAGAAATGCTATTTTGTTTTTTTTCTTGTGAGGCCTATTGAGCAGCTGAGGAAACCCCACTGACTGTAGCACACCTAAAGAGCTATCCTGCTGCTTCCTTAAGTCCACTCCAAATGTAAGGATCACCTAGTTTACAGCAGCTTGCTTAGCACCCCATTGGATGATGAAAACAGACAAACTAGTGGGAGGAAAATCAAAGGAAGATTTGAAAGCTCAAGTGGCGCTCTTTCTACTGCATTCCATAGCCAGACAGGAGCCTCTCTGATCAATTCTCTCCCTCTGAGATGTGGTGCATGGGGGTTCATTGCTGCATAATCTCACTAGCTGTTGCTCTGAAAGCAACTATAAATGTCAAATCGTTGCAAGAAAACCCACATAGGTTTCCTGTTTCTTATGGCTCAAGATAAAGGTTACACGACACAGCATGTGTTCAGTAAGTTCATTGTAGCAGTTGTTTTCTATCACTCCTAGAGTTAAAGATCCATCAGTATTTCTACTAGAAACCCCCTATTTCAAGGAGAAGATAACTTGGCTCAATAAAGGAAACCATTTGGCACAAAGGGCCCCAGCACCATGATATTAAATGCGCAGATTTGTAGAAAGATTTGGTACAATGCATGCTCTTGGCACATTAAGAAAAATGCACAAAACACAGATAATCCTTACCAGAGATAGTAAAAGTGAAATCCCCTCCCCTGCAAATTAAACCATAATAAAACTATGTTCAAATAAAAGATTTCAATTAAATCCACAGACACAGGTCAGGGAAAAACACATTTAGATCTGGTATTCTATCTACTGTTGTGTGGTCATCACTATTACAGGTAGCTATGACCGGGGTCTCTAAGCACTTTGCAGTTTCATATTCCCCAGTATGATGTGGCCAAAGCATGATGCTTTTTTTCTGTGGTGATTGCTCCCCTCTGGAAACAATAAGCCTGATTCTATTGTCATTTAAACTAGTGTAAATCAGGAATAACTCCAGTAAAGTCAGTGGTGTTGCATCAATATAATGCATGAGATAAGAATCAATCTCAGCACCTCTTAGTTACATTACCCATGGGGAGGTGTTACCACAATGGGTGTGCAGCTCATACTTGCGACTACTCAGTGCTCAGCTGAGCCCTGGCACCTCTAGCGCTTGGCAGTTCATAGCCCCAGCACCTCGGGGCTTGGCATGTCAGTTATGCAAATAAAAAAATTGCTTGAGCCCTGGCACCTCTTTTATTACAAATTCAGCACTACTCCTCCTCTATGGTTATGTCTACACTACAAACTAGGGGTGTGATTTCCCTGCTTGTGTACACATACTTGGACTGGCTCTCATTGAGCTAGCACAAGTATAAATAACAGCGTAGCCGTGGTACCTTGGGTCGCAGCAGCAAAGGCCCAGCCATGCTGCCGACGAACCTGCCTGAAACCAGTGGGTACGAGAGCTAGCACAAGTATGGTTAGACAGGCAGGGGAATCACAGCCCTAGCACCCAGCGTACACGTAGCCTATATGTGGTAACAGAGAGCTTCTGTAGAAATACTGGTTGCTATTTCAGTATCGCCATTCAGTGAACAAGGCAGGCGTCGTCGCTGGGAGTTGTCAGGTTGCTGATGCTTCCGGAAGAAATTCTATTCAGGATGACCTTAAAAGATGATCTTCACTCGGGGAGACTACTGCAAACTCTATACTTTTCCCAGGCTAAAATGAATGAGGGAAGTCAGGGGGCTCTGGTTTACGGCAAACTTGCTTCATCACAACCTTCTCAATAACTTACCCCCAAAGCAAAGGGAAGGCAGGATGATGACTGGCAAAATTACCAGTTTCAAAAGAGAGCTACTTGAACACGAACTTCACTGCTTGTCTGAGGTAAGCCAGATCTTGCCCTCCCTTGGTGAGGTATTAAATAAGCTCAAACAACATTAGAGTCTTACTTCCTGATTTGATTTTACTGGCCCTGAGGAGAGCCCATGAAACTCAACCAGAGAAGATGCTACATTTGTCCCATTTGGGCATGGATCTATCACCATGAAAGAATCAATTTGAGTCAAATCAAACCAGTCTTATCCATAATAGGAAAGTTCACAGTAAGAAATGTTCAAGTCTGCTTAAGCAGAGGCAGCCTAAATTTCCCTAGGCTATTCGCTATCCAGAATAGTTCTGCTGGATGCTTTAAGCACTTTGGCATTAACAGGTGGCAGCAAGAGCTAATGATTAATGCCTATTTGTGCATACCTTTAAAACACCTCAAACAAAAAATCCCTTGTAAATTGTGTACACAGCTAGTCTCTGCAATCACTACACAGCCAATGTTCCTAACATTATCACCCTGGCCATCACCCTCACAGCCCTGGAGTTGGTTACACCCACCTTTTTGCATTCTGTTTTAACTTGGCCTATCACTGACTAAGGCAGAGACTATGCAGTTGTACTGCATCATGCATAATAGGGCCCTGATTTACCTGGGCCATTCTGAATACAGATAAACAACAACATGTAGTTCTTTGTAACTAGATGTAGGGTGTAACAAAAGGCTGAAGTAACCACTGATCTTCCTGGGGACTTGTGTGCCTAAGGAAATTAGGTTATTTTGAAAATTCCCCATATTGTGAGTAGAACCCATTTTGTAGAACGCTGGAATTTTTCTTGTCAAGGATGATATTAATGATGAATTTTCTGGCTTTTGTGGATTTAAGTTGGCTTCGTTACACTAATGAAGCACTTCGTGCATGTGTGGTTTTAGGTATATATATTTTAAACTCAGTTGTGGCTGAAATGAGCTCCAACACCACTTGGAAGTCTTTTTTAAATTGTAACCCCAAATCACTAATCCCCTTTGCAAATCTTGGCCTTCTAGGGTATGTCTGTACAGCAGCAGGGTGGTGTGAGTCCCAGCACAAGCAGACAGACTTGTACTAGCTCAGCTTAAGCTAACATGCCAAAAACAGCAGTGTGGATGTTGCGGCACTGGTGGTGGGTCGGGCTAGCCACCGAAATCCAAGCCCACTCAACCTCCTGGGTCTGAGCTAGCCTGAAACGCCACCCATTCTACAGTGTCCACACTGCTATTTTTAGCACCCAAGTGCAACCTGAGCTAGCGCAAGTCTACTCACACTGGGAATCACACTTCCCAGCTGCTGTATAGACATACCCATAGGGCCTGATTTAAAGCCCATTGATGTTAATTGAAATAATTCCTATTCACTTCAGTGGGCTTTCAATCATGGCCATAAAACTCCCATTCACGTCAATGGAAGTTACACATGCATAAAGGCTCCAGGATCAGGTCCAGCTGGAACTAGAATTGCTGAACGGAAAAACTGCCAGATGACCCCAGCCACTGTTTCTCTATTTAAAGGAAAATTCCGAGTACCACTTTGTATTTACATTGTACCGGCTCCTGCCTTTACACTGTAAACTCTAGAACCAGAGGCCTGTTGTTTGTTTGGCACAGTACCATGTATGCTTACAATGCTATAGAAATACAACTAATAAAAAGACCCCAGTGCCACAAGGTTTTCTAGAGGCTAAGGAAAACTACAGGAAGAGAGAAACAAAAGGACGAGAAAAGAGCAGGAGTAGTTTCTCACCAGTCTGCCTCCCTCCCCCCATGCCCTGTGAAATATTTCAGTGCTCATCTTCACAGATAAAGAGAGTTTTAAATGCATTTAAAAAAATCCCATGTTTGGTAGGAGAAACTTGCTATTATTTAACTGAGTGCAGGGGTAGTTATGTCTGTCTTGGCATGTTCCACTAAATAAGGCTTAGATTTATTATCTTCTTTCTCTTTGGAACTCATTTCCCAGTTATGCAAGAGGCTTTGATTTAATCCCATGGAGTGTATCTCAGATAACAAAAAAGTGGTTGCACAAGCAGGGGAGCAAACTCATCTGAGAAAATGTCACAAGAAAATGTTTAGATGTATGCAAGCTCCTGAAAGCAGCTGACATTTTTGTCTTAGCGCATTCATTTATGCTGGACCAGCACATTCATGCCCTATCCACATTCTCTGCATTCAATGTAAGTGGTTCTTTTTAATCATTATTGCTGAGCTTGTGCATTCATTTTCTCAGATGGCATTTTTTCCATGTGTAAGTTTACCAGGAAACTAACATCCAAAGTGAAAAAAAGGAAAACTCTGATGTGGTGAAGCATCAGTAGTGAGAGAGCATGCGTCTCATGTGTCACCCACGCTGGTTGGCATACCATAAAATGGCAGGAGCGTCTGCCTCCCAAAGACACTAAAATCATACACAGACCCATGTCTTTTTTGTTGTCCTACAAGACTACAGCAGAGATGAGCAGAGAGACCCAGCCCCGTTGCCCAAACACGATGGATCTAAATCTTGCTAACGTCTATGTTTCCTGCAACAAACGTTAAAGCACCAAGTATTAGTTTAATGTAACTCTTCCAGCCAATTAAAATGCAGATTTGGGAAGAAACCCTTTCCATATTTGGCATCAGACTTGCTTCATTCCATAAAGCTAATATCATACTAACTAATCACAGGGCATACTTTTGATCTGAATATTACCTCTTTTTTTTTTGCCTTTTTTTTGTAAGGAAGCTTCATTATCTTTGCAGATTTGCTGATGCTTTTGAAGTCTCATGCAAGAGAGAAGCCAAGCAAGGAGTGAGTTTTGTCTTTTTTTGTTTGCTTGGTGTCCCCCTGCCCTCCAATAAGTTTAATGTAAATGTGGATAACATTGCATTTTTTTCGATGATACTTTGCTTCTTTCTTTAGAGTAAACTAATTTGCATTAAAATGAGAGGGATCTGCATAGACGGGCAGAAGTAGTTTGCAAGATTTTAGTTAAATGCAAGATTGTTAAAGAGAAAGGATACAACTGTCACAGGACCAAGGCCTTTGCCCTAGTTGCATTAGCTGTCTTTAGCAATCTCACATTTAATCAATCCCTTGCAAGCTACCTCTGCATATTTATGTAGATCCCTCTCATTTTAATGCAAATTTTCTGGAAGCAAGGCGCTGCCTAAAGAAAAATGTGAGTTTTTCTACATTTTTTATTAAACAAAGTAAATTTCCTCCTTCCCTGGTTTCTTTCTTTCTTGAATAAAGAGTTTCAAAACTAGTCAGTGTGTGCTGTAAGGTTTGCGGAATGAAGTAACTCTGATGCCAAATATGGGCAGAAACTCTTCAAAAAAAAATCTGCATTTTAATTGGCTGCATTTTAAACAAAACTTGGTGCTTCAAGGAGACCTTGAAATTAAAGTCCCAGTGGTCTAGTCACGGGAGTACAGTGAGCAAGGTTTTGCTCATAATACATTGCTGCTTATTATCATGCTCTAGGGTATCTAATGGCTCTGGACTCTCCCAGCCAATATTTATTTAAAAAGCCATTTGTGAAAGCATCAGGTTGTCCTTCACCTGGCCCCTTCCACCTTCCTAAAGGAGTTAATAAAATTGAACAGGAACCTGTAGAAATAAAGTAGCTGTTCCCCCAGCCAGTGCCTGCTCTCTGCTCATGCACATCTAGAAAAGCATCCAAGTATTTTCGGGCCTGATTCTCCACTATCCCAGTAACACTTCACTGAAGGCCATGGCATGACACCAGCATAAAACTGGTGTGACTCAGTGAAGAGTTAGGTCACTAATTTCTCTGAAGTTTTAAAGGGAGGAGCTGCTGTAACCCCGAGTCGCCCCCCTCCTAGCATGCTCTCTTAAGCCATAGAGCTTTTATGAGAATTGTATGCATTCAGTTCCCCATAATTTGGATTTGGGATTTTTTGGGGGGTGGGGGTTGCTACTAAAGTAAGGAGCAGGAGGCTAAACAGTAGCAGTCATTTATTATTTCAGCCACCTCAGTCATTCATTACTCAGCTTCCCCTATCAGCAAACCTTTTTTTTTGGTCTTCACTTCCTTTTCCCCTCCTGGATGCATCTGTAGAAGGTCTGCACTTTCAATGCTCTATATTAATAGCAATTACAAGTCTTTCATGCTTCCTTTCACTAGAATGATTTTGCACTACTTCTTTCTCCCTTTCTTTGCTTCTGAAAGGTATTTACTGCCAACACAGTCTCTGGTTTCATTACTGCCTACTCTAACATTTCTTATGGTATTTCCCCTCCCCCGAAACTTTCCTTTTCTAGACCCATTATTATTTCTTACTTCACAATCCATGGTTACTGAGCCAGCATGTTATTATTTATGTGCCTTTTCTCTTGCTAGCAGGCAGCAGAGTTCAATAAACATTGGTGTTCAAATGGCTCAAAATAATCCTGATGTTTCTTCTAGCATTTTATACAGATAGCTATTGAATACAGATAGGCACATGGATCACACACACACACACACACACACACACACACACACACACACACACACACACACACACACACACACACGGCTATCAAGGTCAGGGAGGTGGGAGTGAATGTTTTCAGATTTCAGGCCAGGGATATTGAGCCTATGAGCAGCTCCAGAGAATACTGGCTGCATTACCCAGCACCAACGCCCCTTCAAGCCCCATTTACAGAGCCACATTGTCACTAGCTCTATGAAGCTGGGTTCCCACAAAAATGCAGCTGGCAGCAAGGGATGGGGTGGGAGACAGGATAGCATTAGCATATTACAGGAAAGCAAGGTTAAAAACAAAAGGAAGGGGAAGTATTTGAATGGCGAGTACAGATGCCACAGGAATTTAACCATTTCATGGCATTTTTTCCTAGTATCACAGTTTCAAAAAGAAAGAAGCCACAGCTTCTCACTATGCAATTCTGTAACAATCTGGAGATGGTATACTCCAATGAATAATTATTTGTATTACAATAGCACCCAGAGGCCCCAGCCAAAATGGGGGAGTGGGGAAAGGAGCTCACTCTAAGAGATAGACCCTGCCCCAAAGAGTTTACAATCTAAATATGCAAGGGAGACAAACGATGGAAGGGGAAACAGAGGCACAGGCAAAAGTGACTTGCCCCAGGTTGAGCCAGGAATAGCACCTAGGTCTCTGGAATCGCAGCCCAGCACCCTACCCACTGGTTCATGCTGCTTCTCTTTAAGACAATATCATTCATTTTGACTTATGGATCTTTTGTGTTCTGCCATGAAGTCAATAGTGCAATGAAGTGTTCCCAGGTCCTTTAAAAGTTTTGTTAGCTATGACTTAGGTCACGACCTATGGTATCCAGCAACCACTGTGACAGATCCAAAAGATCAGCAGATTTGTTTGGCTCCCTCGTAGCTAGAGAAAGGTGATAGACAATCTACTCAGCAGAACAGTATCTTTCACAACAGGGAGCTAAGGTAGTAACATGTGGATATACGGTACTTTATTTTTATTGGACAGCATGAACTTTCTGTTCTTGTACAGGTTGTAATATCTCATTATGTTTATATGAGCAAATAAATGGTTCTTAAAATTGAAGTTCTTTGAACCATTCATTCCAAGCACAGATACTGTCTGTGGCAATAATGTTTGATGTGTCCCAGGCAATAAAATGATATTAGTGTGGAGATAGTTCACTTACTTCTAAATCTAGCTCGGGTCAAACGTAAGGTATTGGTCATAGATTGCTTTTTTAAAAAAGGTAATATTATACTGTGCTCGGGTGAACTACAGTTATAGCATGTTCAACCACCAGAGAAAACTACCAAGGGAAGTGATGGACTCTCCATCTCTGGTGTGCAGTTCAAGTCTGGGTGCCTTTCTGGAAGATATACTTTCATAGAAATGTAGAAGTGGGAGGGCCCTTGAGAAGTCATCAAGTCTAGCCCTGATAGGTGTTTGTCCAATCTGTTCCTTAAAACCTCTAGTGATGGGGATTCCACAACCTCCCTTCAAAGCCAAGCTTAGCCACCTTTATAGTTAGAAAGGTTTTCATAATACCCAGTTAGCAAATACCAACGTTGTTGAAACCTGTCCATAGCTCTTTGACTTGCAGTTGAACATGAGAAGCTTCAAATGCATTTCTAACTCACTGAGGACGGGATAGTGACCCTGTTACCACCACAGGGGAGCAGATAGTCACACAAATGTCCCATCACTGGGACTAGTTCTGAGAATAATCCCCCACCCCAAAGCCCTACTCCTTCCAAAAAAACAAAACCAAACCGATACACATTCCCATCTGGGGTTTCTTTTACAGGTTAGTCACTGTAGTTATCAGATTTTGTCAGTTAGACCTTGGATATTTTTTCATAAATTTTTGCATTCCGTCTTTTGGATCGGAGCTCGGATAGGACGGATTCATCTCCCCACACAGCGATCAGATCCAAGACTTCCCGATCAGTCCATGCTGGAGCCCTCTTTCTATTCTGGGATTGCATGGTAACCTCTGCTGGAGAGCTCTGCATTGTTGCCAGTGCTGCTGAGCTCGCCATGATGTCCAAACAGGAAATGAGATCCAAACTGGCCAGACAAGAAAAGGAATTCAAATTTTCCCGGGGCTTTTCCTGAGTGGCAGGTCAGAGCATCCGAGTACGGATTGCTGTCCTGAGCGTCCACTGAGTGGTGCACTGTGGGATAGCTCCCGGAGCTATTAGTGTCGAATTCCGTCCACAGTACCACGAATTCGACATGGCCCTGTCGAATTTAGCGCTACTCCCCTCGTCGGGGAGGAGTACAGAAATCGAATTAAAGAGCCATTTATGTCGAAATAAATAGCTTCCTAATGTGGACGGGTGCAGGGTTAAATCGAGTTAACGCTGCTAAATTCGACATAAAGTCCTAGTGTAGACCAGGCATCAGCCAGCTACACTTCAGCACAGCTCTCTCTCACTGCGCTCTATTTCTAGAGCATCTTAGGCTACGCCTACACTTGGAGCTGGGGCAGGGATGATTTCCAGCTCGAGTAGACATACTCACACTGGCTCTCATTGAGCTAGCACTGTGAAAACCATAGCGTAGCTGTGGGTACGTCTATACTTACGCGTCCGGTCGGAAGCGCGCGATCGATGTTCTGGGTTCAAGACGCGATAAATCGAACCAGGAAGTGCTCCATTGTCGACGCTGGTACTCCAGCTCGACGAACGGAGTAGGCGGAGTCGACGGGGGAGCCTGCGCGCCACGTGTGGACCCCGGGTAAGCGCTTTTTCATTCGAACTAAGGTACTTCGACTTCAGCTACGTTATTCACGTAGCTGAAGTTGCGTACCTTAGTTCGATAGGGGGGGTAGTGTAGACCTGGCCTTAGGTACATACCCACAGGGGCTGGGCTGGTTTGTACTTGTACTGCTGCGCTGCCACTCACTGCTGCCTGGGCTACTGCAGCTACACTTCTATTTTTAGAGTGCTAGAAAGTATGTCTGCGTCCTCTGGGAATCCCACTCCCATCTCCATGTGTAGACGCAGCCTTAGTGATGTAAAACAAGGCTTTCAATATTTGGTTAACATGTGGGTACCTATATTAAATACACTCAAATCAGTGCAGCCCTTCCTCTATAATCTTCCACAAACACAGACGTTAAAACAACAACAAAAAGCATTATAAAACTGCCATAGAATGCTGTAGCAAGCCCCTGGTGAAGTAACTGGAATGGCAAGAATGCCCTCCTTATGAAAAACTAATAGAGGATTCCTAGGAAACTAATCGTACTGGCAGACAAACCTGATCTTTAGAACCTAAGAGCAGGGAAATTATTTTCAGACACAGCTTTCTGCTCTGCCCAAGTGAAATGGCTGGAAGTTGAAGTTAGACAAATTCAGACTAGAAATAAAGTGTAAATTTTTAACAGTGAGGGTAATTAACCATTGAACCAGCTTACCAAGGGACACAGTGGATTCTCCATCACTGGCAATTTTAAAACCAAGATTGGATGTTTTTCTAAAATATATGCTCTAGAAATTATTTTGGGGAAGTGCTATGGCCTGTTTTATGCAGAAGGTCAGACTAGATGATCACAACGGCCTTGGAATCTATGAACCTATAATTTTATGAAGCATTAATTGCTTTGCTCTATTCTTTCCTGAGGCTAGTCTATATCTGGTCATTGATGAAGAAGTAGAGTGGATACTTGCACACAAATATTGCCTTGCTCCTCTCCAAAAAATCAGTATTTCAAAGGACACTACAGAGGCAGGGAATGTTTTGTGATAGATACTGCAGAATAAAAAAGAACAGTTTTCAAAAATGGTATTTCTGAAAGAGGTGTAAAAACATGCCTTCCCCCCCGCCCCCGATAAGGAGAATATTTGTGGCATACTTATGAGCATATATTTTTGATATATTCCAACCCCTAAAAATCTGGATCGCAAAGCACCTGTTGTTGTATATTTTATGATACTCTTACAGGGTCAAAAAGAAAGAAGAAATTAGAGATACAGCCATACACTCACATACTGAATTAATACTTAAAGGATTAGGGAGAACATACCATCTCCTCAGCAATAAAAAAGGGGAAAATGGGGCAAAACAGGACAGGAACTTACCAACTTGAAGAGATGTACCCAGAAGCAATCAGTTGCAAAATGGCCACCTCAGGGTTGCAGTTGTTTGAGTCTGCCAATTTTAAAGGGCTAGCCCCAGAAAGGCTGGGGGGGGGGGGCGGGAAGAGGCAGAGTGTTTTTAACCCTGCATTATGGAGGGCTAGTAGGTACCAGGAAGGTGTTGTTTATGTTGGTTTTTCCAGGAGGTTTAGGAGGGTTAATACACATCCCCCAGCTCTGTCCCAAATCACTGACTTCCAGTGATGTATGATCAGACTGGGAGATGTGTATCAGCCCTCTGAAACACCATGGAAAAGGTAGCAAAAAATTAATTCACCTCGAGGCTTCATTAACTTGTGGAACCCCTCCCTGCACCTGACAACCATGGCTATGGAAAACCACTCCAATGGAGCTGTGTTCTCAGAGAGCTGGGATGGCTTAGAGAGGTTGTAGATGTCTCCTTGTGGGTGTCCCTGGACCTGTGGATCCCAGGGAATCAGCTGAGGCTTAAGACACAACTGTGACAGGGTGGGATATGTATGGGCCAAATTGTGAACTATACTATGCCTAGTGAATAGGGGCCAACATCTACAAAGTGGGTTAGATGTCTAAAGCCCAGGTTTAGGTGGCAGTGCAATTCACAAAACCCCCATTCAGTTGCCACCTAAACCTATAGATGCCTCAACTCATTAGAGCCTAAATTTTCACTGTAACAGTCCCCTAGGCGCTTGCATTTCTATCTCTGGGCATGCACACTTCTGCCTTCAGGCAGGCATCCAGACACCTATCTCCTGCCTAAGCCCCAGCACAAATCTCAAACCAGGTGAAGATAGATGTGGCAAAGCCTACCTCGCTTGTGGGGCCCAATCCAGTGGCCATGCTCAGAGTATGCCTAACTTCACTCAGAATGGCCCCCTGGGGAGTGGGGAGAAAGAGGCCTCTCTTAGCCCAGGTCTACACTAACCCCCCCTGTCGAACTAAGATACGCAACTTCAGCTATGTTAATAACGTAGCTGAAGTCGAAGTACCTTAGTTCGAACTTACCTGTGGTCCAGACGCGGCGCGCAGGCTCCCCCGTCGACTCCGCCTACTCCACTCGTCGAGCTGGATTACCAGCGTCGACGAGGGAACACTTCCTGGTTCGATTTATCGCGTCTTGACAAGACGCGATAAATCGAACCCAGAACATCGATCCCGCGCCTCCGACGCGACGGGTAAGTATAGACATACCCTTATAAGCTTCAGCCCAATGGTTAGGACACTCATCCAGAATGTGGAAGATCCCAGTTCAATTTCCCCCTCTGCCTGATGTGATCCCTTTGTGGATATGGGCCAGAGTGACTAGACTCAGCCCAGACCCAGTTAGGTTATAGAAGTACATGGGATCCAGCAGTTAAGTTCACTCGCACCAGACTGTTGACTGTTCAGATGGGGGACTGGGCCATGTTGTAACAATAACCACTGTCTGCTCTATAAGGGAAGAGGTGCACTTCTCCCACCCAATAAAATGATTGGGGAAAACTCTGTCATGGCTTTTCCCTCCTCCCATGGTTTTTCTGTGGAAGGGGATGATCTAGCCTTCTGCTAGTTGCAGTTAGTATTTGTTCATCTTCGGCAGGATTTTCAGGTCCTGGTAGGGCAGGATGTTTTGGTACTTGTATAAACCATTTATTGTTTTTCTGTGTATTTTCATAACACATGGTACTGCTATAGGTTACCTCAAAACTTATTGCATCTTGTGGTAAGCCTGAATCCCCCAGGATGCAAAGAATACTCTGTTAGATGACACCTCATATTCAACAGATATAATTTAACAAGCGAACCCCCATTATCTATCATTCATTGGACCAGACAGGATTACTGTTGCTTGAAAAACCTCCAAGGGAGAACCCGGGGAAGGAGGAATGTGTGTGAAGTACTCCTTATGAAGTTTTCCCCAAGTCATGCCATTAGAAGGGGAATAGTTTGCCCCATATGGAACAAAGCGGGCGTTCTGCCCCAAATATCATGAATGCCTCAAGACCCATGGGGATCCACCAGAGGCAAAAGGCCAGGGGCACAGAAAATCTATGCCTCTGCACTGCCCCCTCTTTGTCTCCCTAGCAGTATGGTTCTATTGGAACCATGTTGCCAGAGCCTTTGTCTATGGCTGCCACCAGTATGGAGTTTGGCTGTAAAGTCAATGAAGCAGGTGGTTGGGCTGGGGAGGAAATGATGCATGTTCACCACACTGGACCCACACTGTAGCGTCTTCCATAACATTTGGGAAAAGTAAGAGAAACAGTGCCATGGAAGCGCACCCCTGCCTTCCACTGTAGAGGCGGAGCAGATCTAAGCCTGAAGAATTCCTTCTACATGCAGTTCTCTGGGGTGTGATCTTGCTCATTGAGAGGAACTGCATAGCATCAGTCCATTAATGTAATTGGAAGACGGGCAATATATTATGATGGCATATAGGGTGGCAGGCAAAGTAGTGTTCAAATGATGGATTAGGTCAAGGAGAAATGCGAAAAGTCAGTCCAGCTGGTTGCTCTTTGTGTATGAAAGGATGGAACAATGGTTCCTAAATACTGTAATTTTGTAGGGTTCATCTTAATTTTAACCCATCTGCATGAATAATTAGGGTTTCCGATGCTAAAAATAAACTACTTCTAGATAATATTAACAACCACAAAAGGGCCGAACAGCTTATTCCATCAATTACCTTTGAAGAGTCTCACTTTCCAGTGGCTAATTTGCTACTATTGAGGAAGAACAGTTAGTGGTTGTTATCCAGTTATGGATGGACACTAGTTTGCCCTGTCTTGTGTCATCTTAGCTGTGGTCTAATGTGGAGTTTTAATGTTTATTTAGGACCTACCTTGTGTTATAGAGTTTATAATATGTGTCCAATAAGCCCTGGTCTACATGGTTTTTATAACTGTGTCAGTTAGGGGTGTGGGGGGTTTTCTGACATAGTTATGACGGTACACCCCCTAATATCTATGCAGCTATAATAGTATAAAGGTACCTGATAACAGTTCAGCTTATTCTCTTTCCCATATGTGAAAAAGCTATACCAATATAAACACTTTTACTGGTATAACTCTGTCCACACTGTGGGCATTGTGACTATACCAGTATAGTTAAAGCTGAACAGTCTGGGGAAGACAAGGCCTAACACTATGTTTGGTTATATTCATTCACTTCTTCAGTGTTGCCATATTGATTTTTTAACTCATATTTGTAATTTACGGTGTGTTCCTTGGTGTATTATAACTGCCTGAATCTAGTGTAAAATACCTAAGTGTTTGTTATATGCTGATCTTTTTATATAACAACTAAGCTCAAAAAGTCTTCCAGGAAGCCTGCCTCCCTTCATAAACACCCTCCCCACCAAATACAATCTTCAAGAGAGACCACGGAGAAACCAGAAGCCGTGTTAATATCTCAGGGGTTCGTGTATAAGGTGTATCCAAGGAGACAAATCCTCGAGAGGAGCTATTAATAAATCTTTGTTGTGGTGAGGAGATCCAATAAACAAGATTATTTGCAATGTGATTACACAATTATGTTATGCTTTTAGGAAATAGCTATGAATGACAATCAACAATGCAAAGATGAGTATGACAATAACTAGGGATGTGTCTGCTTAGGGTTGGGGGAGAGTAGTTGCTCAAAAAGCAAACTGTGGAGGCAAAGTAGATTTCACCGAGTCTGGGCAATAGATAACATTTCCTTGGACTCATATGCTAGTCTAAAGTTTGCATTATCTGGAATTTAAGATGCCTCAGACATATTAGCTTTTTGAACTGCCTCATTTGGTCAGGCAATCAATGAAAACAATGCCAAAGGAAGTACCTAAAATAAGGTTAAAAAATGAGATAAAAAGTGATCCCAAACTTGCCGGACTAATTTTTTACTGTTGGCCTAAAATTTACTAATATTTTTGTTTGAGAAAATATCAGAGGAGATATATTTGGGCACTGATGTCAAACGCATTTTTATGTTTTGATTAAAATGGCACTTGAAGCTATTCAGTAATGTACCTGAACAGTTAAGCAATATTTAAATGACTGGAAATCAGGATATAAAGCTTCTGTTTCATATACTGCCACAAACTTTCTGTGCAACCTTGGAAAAGCGACTTAAATCACCTAGGTCAAACTCACTGTTGTGCTGCACCTTGTCCTGTCATTTACACCAGCACAGAAGGAGCTGTAACTAGAGCTGGCCATGAAACATTTTGATTTTCTCTTGGGAAAATCTAAACAAAATATTTCATTGCGAGCCAGTTGGAGTCAAATTGGAATATTTTGTTTTGTTGAATTGATTGAAATATTTAGTTTTGAATCCATTCAACATTAAACTGTACTTCTCTATCATGACATATTGCCTCATTGGAGTGGCAGTTTGGGCTCTCATTCTTGCCAGTGGGCTATACTCCCTGGAGGACTACATCTCCCATAATGCAATGCAGACCCTCTTTGGCCAAGTTGTGTGGTGCATCATGGTAGACACAGGATTCTCAGTTAATCATAGGAGATGTGTCCACCCTGGGAGCCTGGCCCATAGGGAAAATGGGGGCATCAGGCGCTGAAACTAAACTCCCATGAAGCAATGTGCTACAATAGGGTAATGCAGTTTAGTGTTGAACTGGACTCAAAACAAAGTGTTTCGGGTCAGTTCAACAAACCCAAAAGAAACATTTTGACATTTCCAAATCAGTGTTTTGCAATATTTCCAACCTTTTTGTCCCAATCTGGGCTTGTGCTGGGGCAGCTCTCGGCCTGAGAACTGGACTGTCTTACGCTCACCTTGGACTGGTGTAAGTTACTACAGGGCAACGGTAAAGGAAGGCTGCTGTGCCTCAGTGTCTGCATAAGGAAAATGGAGAAGACAATACTTACCTACCTCACAGGGGTACCTTTTGTGATGAAAGGCACTATGTAAAATGTAAGACATTATAGTAAGTATTATCATCATCATTATTATTCATTATTTGTATTACCATAGTGCCTAGGAGCCCTAGTCATGGACCAGAACACCTTTGTGCTAGGCTGTAAAAACACAAAACAAAAAGACAATCTGTGCCCCTCTTTCCTTTTATATCGATTTGGAGTTACTCCAGTGAACTTGCTAAAACTCCAATCCAGCAAAGCACTTACGCATGTGCTTAACATTAAACATGGGAGTAGTCCCATAGAAATGAACTTTTGAGAATCAAAGCTTTTGAGAATTTTCAAGGACTCTTAGAAGCTTTCCTGTAATATTTTATCTTTTAATTAGCCCAATAAAAGATTACCTTGGAAATGTTGGAAGATCTTTATCTTATATCATAGGGCAACAGTGGCCTGTAATATTTTACTCATATATAAGAATTGATCTATATCAATCACTTCTCATGAACTGAAGTCCTATGTAAATTATTCTCTCATGCTAAAGAAAACATTCTCATACGATACTGGCTGCTACTGTTTTCAGTGAGGTTACTGAAGGCAGGGGTGAAAGTGGGCCGGTATGGGACGGTACGGCGTACTGGTAAAAGAACCCGTACCAGCCCATGTTCACCCCACATTAAAGCGCGTCCCTGCCCCTTTTGCCTCCCCTGTCGGGGGCCCTGCCGACTGGGTGGGGGAAGGGCAGCACTGTTAAAGCGCTGCCGCGGCAGCGCTTTAACATCCCTGCCCCTTTTGCCCCACCCCCCGCCAACGGTGCGGGGGGCAAAGGGAACAACTACAGGCACTTACCGGTACGGGGTGGGCTGGGGCTGGCTCTGACCCCCCCAGCCCTGCCCCTTCCTCCCGAGACCCCGCCCCTTCCGGGGGCCAGAGCTGGCCCCAGCCCAGCCCCTTACTGGTAAGTGACTATAGCTACATTCACCCCTGACTGTAGGCTTACCTGAATACCTACTCGGGAGTTTCTTTTCCCTTCCTTTAACAGTGAAGAAGGGATTTTGGAAAGTGTTGCCCTTTCAAAAAACTGGAAGAAAAGAAAAACAAACAAACAAACAAAATTACCGCTGGTGTTTCTTCACAGTGTGATTTTTTTTATCAGTAAAATGTATCAAAAGTGTTGCAGAAATTACCTACTTGCACCATTTTGTACACAGGCCTCACAGAAGAGGCTATGGAGTGCTTTATAGGCTCTTCTGAAGCAATCTGAAAATTAAATGGACCTTGCACAGCCTGGGATAGCTTCGTTAAACAACAAACAAGACCAGATGGGCTCCAGAGTGATGAGCCTGGCAGACAAAAATGATATGCTGGAAAAACAAATTATGGTAACAGACACCATACTACAAATTAGTCTTATATAGATTTGAAAAAAAAATCAAAAGCCCTAAAGAGCAAAGAAAATAAGTCATTCACATTTAGACTAGAATGCATGGAAAACACAATTTATTTAAATATTAGTTTGGTTGGATTCCTGGAAGGAGCAGCAGGAAAAGATATCTATCGGATTCCTAGACAGTTGGCTACCACAAGACTAGAGGCAAGCACTAAATTTTCCCTGAGATGGAGACTGTGATTGTAAATCCAGTGGAGTTACCCTAGATTACACTGGTATAACTGACAGTAGAATTTGGCTCTAATTAATAAGGCTTTATGACACCCTTGTGAGGTTGGAATGGTAATTAATCCAGTAAGAGAAGAATTTGATCTGAATTACCTGAAGATGAGCTCTGTGTAGCTCAAAAGCTTGTCTCTCACACCAACGGTCGGTCCAGTAAAATAGTGGTGCCCAACCTTATTACAAAGGAGGGACACATAAACCTAAGCACAACAGTGAGGGCCAAACAGATTCTACATATTTTAATAAGATTCAAAGTCACCTGTATTGATTTATATTTTTTAAGTTCAGTTTGTTTCATATGAATTTAGATAGGTTGTTACTATGTACAATATTGTCTATTTACGCACTTGTGAAAACTAAAATGATGTATACATGACAACAAAATGCTAATGAATCGTCTGTTACTATATTGTGCTGAAGCAGGCTGCGGACCTTATGAAATGCTCTGGTAGGCTGTGTATGGCCTGCGGGCGGTCAGCTGGGCACCCCTGCAGTCAAAGATATTACCTCACCCACCTTGTCTCTTAGTTATCAAGGCATACGTTTCTTTTCATCTCCTCTATCTCTCTAGCTACTGAAGGATTAGATTTTGCCTCACTTATTCCCATTGAGTCATACCTTTGTCCACAAGTAGTTCCATTGTAATAAGTGAGCCTTCTCGTGAAGTAAGATACAAAGCAACATAAGTAAAGTTGGTAAAATCTGGCTTCAAGTAATCAAGGAACAGTCCTCTCCCACTTCGCATACTTTGCGTACCGGGAGAAGGTGACGCATCTATCTGTCAATTTTCAGTATGTCCCACCAAAAATCCATATTGCTTTAGGAACCAGAATAAGCAGATAAACTCCTGAATTAAGTACTGCAGCACACTGAACAGAATGAAATGGAAACAGATTTAAGGACAGAAGATGAAAACTAACAAATGGCTTGAATATAGGTCAAACCTTAATAGTGATTATTTGCTTTGTGAAGCATATGATTGGATACGTTGCTCTTGTTTGTTACTGCTCAAACACGGAGCACAATGGTACTAGGTGGGCAGGCATATCCAAAGCACGGGACCTCTCTACATGTTTGTGGAGTGCCCCTTCCCACACCCTCACTTAATCCATAGTGGCTAGCCCCCGTCCTCACTACACACACACACCCGAGTGATCAGCAGGAGTCCACTGAGTACTACTCACACTTTACTGCCTTCCTACACATACTGCTCCAGAGAGCAACACTTGCATTAAGCGGGGAGGAAGGTTGAGGTCGGTTGGCAGACAGATGGATGCACTGCTTCAAAGGAGCTGCATAGCACCTGCTTCCCCCAGCTGCAGCTCTCTGCAGCAACAGTGGTAATTCAGATGTTCCCCCCATTCCTCTCCTCTGCCAAGAGAGGGAGGGGAAGGATCGTTTAAGTCTTTCCTCTCTAGAAGCAGCTGCTTCAGAGTTTGTGGGTTTGGGTGCCCCAGACACCACCAGGTTAGGATTTGCATGTACCTTGGCAACGAGAAGTTACATCTGGCAGGTAGGCCCTGATCCTGCCCTAAACAGGGATCTGCATGGTTGGAGCTCAGTGAAGGGTTGAGGCTTTATTTTTTTAAGGCCTTCCCTTTTTCCCTTTTCATTATTCTACTTTTGCTAAATAATAATCCTGGGTACAAACGAATTACAGAAGTCTGAGAATCCAGTAAGCCCCACCACATTGTTTATTTACTAGCCCAGCTGCTGAGGTGTTGAAGAAGAGCTTGCAGTTCTTGAGTGAGTCAGTTTCTCACAGGCAGAGAAGTGAGTGGACGAAGACCCAAGAGAACATTTCCTAATGTAAGCGACAAAGAGTCCGATGGCACCTTATAGACTAACAGACGTATTGGAGCATAAGCGAGCTAGCTTATGCTCCAATACATCTGTTAGTCATAGGCGCCAACTTCCGGTGGCGCCGGTGGGGGCTGATGCCAGGCCCCGCCCCCAATGCCGGGCGACGTGGCGGGGCCCTGCCCCCAATGCCAGGCCCCGCCCCTGACGCCAGGCGACATTGCGGGGCCCCGCCCCTGACGCCGGGTGACGTTGCGGGGCCGACGCCGATGCAACGTCGCCCAGAGTCGGGGGCGGGGCCCCGCAACGTCTCCTGGTGCTGAGGTGAGTTTGCCGTGGGTCCCGGGGCTGGCGGGGAGCTGGGCGCGGGCCCCAGGGATGGTGGGGAGCTGCCGGTGGGTGCTCTGCACCCACCAATTTTTCCCTGTGGATGCTCCAGCCCCGGAGCACCCACGGAGTCGGCGCCTATGCTGTTAGTCTATAAGGTGTCACAGCACTCTTTGTCGCTTCTACAGATCCAGATTAACACGGCTACCCCTCTGATAATTTCCTAGTGCGTTTACACTCTTGAATAAGGCGTTTGGTGAGCTAATGCAGGAGCCAGATTTACAATTCACAGGTGCAGCTCTGCCTTGGCAGCTAACGAGCGCCAAGGTCAAGCATCAAAACTGTTATTTTCATTGCCTCAGAAGACTCTGGGTGGAATCCTGGATCCAGTAAAGGCCATGACAAAACTCCCATTTCAGTGGCGCCAGGATTTCATCCTCCTCCCCAATTCTGGTGTGTGTGTGTAAATCCTGCCCCAACCACACTGAGCCCCTCAATCCTTGGTTTGTCACTCAGCCATCACTTCACTCAGGCCTTGTTTACACTGGGGACATCAGCCACTCCTCTAGATGCAATGATGCAAACCCCAAGTATAGACAGGCAAAGCTCCTATAAACTGCAGTTCCAGCAGTGCATTTCATCCCTGCTATAATCTGGCATACACCGCATCGGGGCAAATGGTGGCTTCCAATACTTTGTATAAAGTAGAGATTTGCACCATCCAATTTACACCAATGACTGTAACTGAGCCTGTTAAACGTCCAGTGACAGTAAGGGATCAGCCTCATCTAGGTGCTCTTCAGCCCTACAGAAAGGAAGCCATATTCAACTGCAAAGACAGCCTGCTTGGATTTAATGATCCCCCTTTTAATACAAAGTCTAGCTACATATAAACAGTACTTACCTATTCCTTGGTCAGATACCTTGAGGGCCTGCTATTAATCATAAAGGTTCCCAGTAATGTTTTTCATGTTTAACCCTTTCCAGGCAGCCAAATGGCTGTGTCTGAGAATCCCTGATCTCTTCGTGTATGTCTACACTGCGCACCTTATAACGGCACGGCTGTGCCGCTGCAGCCGCGCCGTTGTTAGGTGCGCTGTGTGCCACTCTTTATCCCTGGGGAGAGAGCTCTCCTGGCGACAAAAAACCCCCACCTCCAATGAGGGGCAGTAGGTGTTTTTTTCCACCTCCCTGAGCAACAAAAATTTTAGCGATGAAAGTGCCAGTGTAGACGTAGTCTTATACAGGCATTATGTTTCCATACATGCTCCTTGGGTGGTTTCCCTCACTTCTGTCTCAGGGAGACTCCTCCGCTGCAGAAATATAACCAAGCCCTATGGTGGGGGTGGGAAGGGTGGATGGATTTCATTCCCCACTAACTCCACATATTCCTCCCCCCCCCCCCGCCACAAAACCCATTTATAAACACTGGGAGGGCTGGTAGGAATTTCACTCTGAGAGGTTATACATTTTGTTGTTTAGAAGGCTATTTTCAGCGGGACCCAGGAAAGAATGAGGAGCCAGGGAAGTTGTCTCGTAGCACGGGTGACATGGTTAATGCTTCCTTGCACTTGTGATAAAAACAGGCAGTGACGTCCTGCACCTGCCTGCGTCTGGAGAGCTGGGAGTTGGGGAGGCCATAGCAGAGGGAGCTACAATAGTTTAGGCATGAAATATACATTCAGCACATCTTTTTTCCAGGGAGAGATTGGCCTTGCTTGCTGCTATGCGCTCTGAACAGACATACTGTTCTTGACAGTTCTGTGTATTTGATTTGTGGCGGTAGTGTGTAGGGGAGACATGTCTGCCCTAAATGTTTTTTTTCCCCCTGCAGTCAGACTGTCTTGATAAGATATTGTGTATGCTGTTGAGATACCACAGTGACTGTGGGACTGCTCTTAGCCCTGGTTCAAGCAGTACAAACAATAACAAGAGACAACACACTGTTTATCTAAATGCTGCATGTTCCCCTGTTGCTTTAGCAGAACCATGAGAGTAGAATCTACCTGTGTATCTAAGGCAAATATTGTCAGTCATCATCAGCTGCTAGCCACATGGTGCTTTGTTATATGTGATTTAACAGTACCTAGCAGAAACCATTGCTGAGATCAGCTGAATCAGTACCAGAATTTATTGATGAAGGAAAAACCATCTGCTAAAGCTAACATGACAGTCTAATAGTGGCATTATTACCGTTTCGCCAGTTATTCCCCAGACCCAGCAGTGGCTGAGTTTATTAGTTCATTGTCTCCTGTTATGGGACTGTTACAGTTTTATTACTGCAAGCAAAGCCAAGTGTCTGGGGCAGCATGGGAGAAAAGCACTTATTTAAAAATTTAACAAGTAGGCTTTAGATGCTGGCATCATGGGCCAATCGGAGGTCAGCATTGACAGCTCGAGAGTGAATGAGAGATGATGGGTAGACTGGGGATTTGTGTAATGCCTAGCACAATGGTGTCCTGATCCATGACTCGAGTTCCTAGGAACCATGGTTCTACAAATAACTAAGTAAACAAATAATGTTGAGAGGGTACTGTACAGGGATGTCCTTTTGTCCATTCAAGAGGAAGCTGTCACTTGAACAGTTAGGTGCTGAAGTGCAAGGTGGAGAGGTCCAGCGAGCATTGTCTGCAGTGCTAGTGGCCCCAGGGGGAATGTGGCAAGGCAAGTCCATGGTCCTGCCCCCCTACATAGCCAGAGAGCACTAGGAAAAGCGCTGACTATGTGTGGGTGTAGTGGTTTTCCCTCCCACCCATGCAAGCATGATGCCATACATAGGCTTAATGTTTCCAGGCACTGGCTTTTGGATGGTTGACCTCTATTCCCTCAGTGAGGGTCTACCCTGCAGAAGGATAATTGAACCCTAATATTTGTTCTCGCTCCATTTATAAGAAAGAAAATGTAACCTGTTCAAAGGTGATTTTCTTATATCCACCTTTTTTTCAGGGCCAATTTGCTTTCTATTAGGTTTTCCATTCCTCATGTAAAAATGATCTAGAGTACATTAAGGGAGCTCTATTTAATATAAAATGGCCTACAAGTAAACAGTAACATATTCATTTCACTGCCTGTCTCCAGGTTGATAAACTATTTTGTTTTTCAAAAAGCTGGTCAGTTTCCATTAAGGGGAGGAGAATAAAAACACAAGGTAACTCATCAGTTTACCATAAAACAGAAGCGGGCCTAGTCAGCCAACTTTGCAGAAAGTTTTT
This sequence comes from Chelydra serpentina, assembly GCA_037349315.1. NCBI lineage: Eukaryota > Metazoa > Chordata > Testudines > Chelydridae > Chelydra > Chelydra serpentina. Next base: position 130,968,612 of record JBAIAC010000004.1, read on the forward strand.
GTTTCAGATTTTAAGGAGTTGGGGAGTAAAATATGTTAGCTAAAAGCCTCCAGCTAGAGTTCATGCATTTACATAAATTCCTTTTCTTTCGCCTTGGAGCCTGACCCTGGTTCCTGAGGCTTGGGTGAGACAGAATAGTTGCCTTTTCAAGCTTATACAGCTTTTGGAAAGTCTCCTGCTTCATTATTACTCATAAATCAAAGATTCTTAAAGGGCCCCTGCAGCCTCCACTTGAGAAAAGCCTCCTATTTAAAAGCCCCCCCTCCATCTTTAGAAATAAATATTCCTTAAATTAAAAGTAGACACTAATAAATCACTTGCACGATACAACTGCTCCCCACTGCTCACCCTGTATCATCTGGCTTTAACACTGCAGCACACAAGGGTCTTCCAGCTACATTATTTATGACTCTTGTATGGTCTAACCCCACCACTTACACAACTTCATCTATGGGAGACAGAACTTTCTTTTCAATAAAGAATGGGAGTACTTGCAAAATACCTACTCCATAAAGAAGCACCCACTGTACTTTCCACGGAAAGAGAGTAGGGCCTCCGTGCTTCAGCACAGCCTAGCTTTTCAACATGTCACTATTTATACTGCAGCGTGTGTAAGCCCTGGACTGATGTAAATTGAAAACGAAAGATGTTGACAAAAAATTTCAGCACAATTGCAATGAGAATAATGATTTGTGACTGTTTTGCCTAGGTATCTAAAATATTTTCATGAATAAAGAATCCAGGCTTTTGGGTGGAAAAATAACTCATTAAAATGCTGATTTTCAACTTCTTTGTAGGTTGTTTTTTTTGTTTTTTTTTAAGAAAGAAAACGCCAGTGCATGATAATTTCATGTACATTCAGGGTTTCACCCCCATCCCCCCTTATGTCTGGGACATGTGAAACTCCAAAGACCTCTTTATCCTTAGACCCGCTCAGGTGACATTTTGCTAATGCAGACTACTGCTGTCAGCAGATTGTTTTTGTAGAGTTTGGGGGCATACATTAGGTATTTACATCATTTGCTATGTGTGGCTGTCAACTCCTCTACAGACAGATTAAGTGACACTAGATACTTTTTAAGGGAGCAAAACTTTTTGGTTTATCATCTATATCTCAGTAGCAACCTAAGCCCCAGTAGTTATTACCACCCCCCCCCCAGTTATTAGTATTACCATAGCACCCAGTAGCCCCAGTCATGAACCCAAACCCCATAGTCCTAGGAGCTATACAAACAAAGAACAAGTTCACATCCTTAAGCTTCTTGAATTATTATACTTCCTTAGAATATAGAGTTCTTTATTTTTAAAAAAATCAATAGGGAAGGGAGGGCTCATTGTGGACAGAATCTGTGGGGATTTCAGGCAGGGCCGGCCCTAGCTTTTTGGCCGCCCCAAGCAAAAAAAACAAAAACCCACAAGTGCCGCCCCCCCCCCCACGCCGGCCAACACCCCCCCCCAAAAAAAAACGCCGCCCCGCCAAAATGCCAGGGGGGGCCAGCGGGGAGGGCGGCATGCTCGCCGCCCCGCTCCCCGTGCCGGTGGGGAGCGCGGAACGCCTGCCGCCCTGCTGCCCCGGCCGGGGTGCCGGCGGGGAGCGGAGCACGCCTGCCGCCCCGCTGCCCCGGCCGGGGCGCAGGCGGGGAGCGGAGCACGCCTGCTGCCCTGCTGCCCCGGCCGGGGCGCCGGCGGGGAGCGGAGCACGCCTGCCGCCCCGCTGCCCCAGCCGGGGCGCCGGCGGGGAGCGGAGCACGCCTGCTGCCCCGCTGCCCCGGCCGGGGCGCCGGCGGGGAGCGGAGCACGCCTGCCGCCCTGCTGCCCTGGCCGGGGCGCCGGCGGGGAGCGGAGCACGCCTGCCGCCCCGCTGCCCCGGCCGGGGCGCCGGCGGGGAGCGGAGCACGCCTGCCACCCCGCTCCCCCGGCCAGGGTGCCGGCGGGGAGCAGAGCATGCCGGCCGCCCCGCTGCCCCGGCGGGGAGCGGAGCACACCGGCCACCCCGCTGCCCCGGGCGGGGAGCGGAGCACGCCAGCCGCCCCACTGCCCCGGGCGGGGAGCGGAGCACGCCAGCCGCCCCACTGCCCCGGGCGGGGAGCGGAGCATGCCGGCCGCCCCGCTGCCCCGGCCGGGGCACCGGCGGGGAGCGGAGCACGCCTGCTGCCCCGCTCCCCCGGCAGGGGCGCCAGAGGAAGATTAGGTTTTTTTGTAAATTAAAAAAAAAACAAAAAACAACAACAACATTGAGTGCCGCCCCCCTCCAGGTGCCACCCCAAGCACGTGCTTGGTAGGCTGGTGCCTGGAGCCGGCCCTTATTTCAGGTGCTTGTTGAAAATGTCATGTTCAATGCTCCTAAAATATCACTGTATGGGTTAAAAACCTTCTCTCATATCCAAAAGTCAATGTCCATGTTGAAAGCCATGCACCTTTCAGACCATTACCTCACCTGGACTCAAGAACAAATGCATCCTCTTAAACACCAGTGTCTCTCAAACCGCATCAGCAGAGCCCCGCTTTCACAGGCACACACTGAGAGAGCTCTTTTTCTGCAGATTGTCTTTCAGTCCAGACATGCACATTCAGAGAGATCACTTTTCACAGCCTTCTAATCTGGCCAACACTTGCAGTCTCCCTTTCAGATCACAATCCAGTCTCTCACACACACACATAAGCCCCGCATCAATTTTTACAACTGTCCTCTGATTTCTGATCATCACAGTAACCCTCTTTTCATAATAAAAACTTCAATCCCTCTTTGTACACTGTCATAAATCGAATGGAATCCTAGGTAACCCTCATGCTAAGGGGCTGGAAGACAGGATTATAGAAAGAAATGCAAGTAACAGGAGAGTGTACGGTTGTAAATTAAAATAGATTGCCTTCTGCCAGAGATGACCCGTGCCTGCGGGGGGTGGAGTTGGAGGGGGGTGTCAGAGTGAGGGCAGCCAGCTTCATGAATGTTACTGAACATGCCCAGTAGATGTGAGCATGCTCAGTAAAAACCAAGCAGCAAATCTAGGGGGCACGTGACCCCACATGCCCCCCCACAACACATCACCTCTGCCTGCTGCTGCTTTAACTTACACCGTTTCTTCAGCTCCTTGGCATGCACATTACACTCCTTTACATATTGGAAGAGGGTATAATAGAGCTCAGGAACTCTAGCTGAGTATAAACCTGCGGCCCAGGAGGAGTAAGGGCTATTGATGGCTTAAGTCACCTTTGCATCATCCTATCCTGTTTGCATGGTGGTGCTCAGAAGGCAGACTCACAGCTGTCTTACACAGTTCCTGTGTGGATTAGGTCCTCTCCAGTGAGGCAGTAGTAAAAAATGAAGTGGGTACTAATCTAAACTCAACTCTATATTCGCCAAATGAGAAGTGGGTAAACTCCATTTACCTTCATGTGCCCTCAACTATACTACTGGTCCTTCCCCAATTAAAACCAGGTTTTTAGGACCCTTTTATGTGGCCTAAAGGGGCCAGAGCTGAGGTGATGATCTCACCCCTAGTTTCTCCATTTTCTCCTCAACTGATGGGTTGTTTGTTTCTAAGGTGAGCATAATATATGTCATGCTGTGTTGGTAGATTTACATACTGATGTGACTAGTGGCTTAATTGGATGCTGGGAACACTAACATTGCCCTCTGGTATACCCCTGACATTGTGCTGACTGAAAAACATAGATAAGGAAAGACAAATGTGGTGGCTACCTGTGAAATGTTTTCTTAGCAATAACAACCAAATGAAAGCTCTCCAACTGTTGCCCTAATATTTGATAAGAGGTGCTAATAGCACTGAATGAGTGAAAACAGATAAAGGTTCCCATGCAAATAAATTGTCATGAGCAGAGTAAATGTCTACCACATGTAGAGGCTTCCAGGTTGTCTGGGAACTTGAAAATTTGCCATGAACGGCCTTCAATTACTTCAACAGCACAACTTTTGTATTTCTCCCCCAGCTCATTTCCTCTGTGTTTTAGAAACTCTTCATCAGAGTTCATAAAATAAACAGTAGTAATACTTCGCCAGACTTTATGTAGTGCCTTTCACTGAAGATCTAGACCAGGGGTGGGCAAACTACGGCCCGCAGGCCACATCCGGCCCATCCTGCCCGGTCCCTGAGCTCCTGGGTGGGGAGGCTCCCCCCTCCCCCCTCCCCCACTGTCCCCCCCGCCCCCGCAGCCTCAGTGCGCCGCGCCGCCCGCGCTCTGGCCTGCCGCTCCTGGACAGTGCTGCAGCGGGCAGGGCTGCGAGCTCCTGCTGCTCTGAGTGACATGGTAAGGGGGCGAAGCTGTGCGCTCCTGAGGGGCCTCATGTCTAGCTCCGGCGGGCCACGCGGCTGTGGTAAGAGGGCCAGGGCTGGGGAGTTGGATAAGGGGCAGGGAGTCCCAGGGGGTGGACAGGGAGCAGGGGGCGGTTGGATGGGGTGGAGGTTCTGGGGGTGGTGGTCATGGGATGGGGAACGCGGGGGGGGTGGTGGTTTGAATAGGCGTGGGAGTCCCAGAGGTCTGTCAGGGGGCAGGGGTGTGGATATGGGTCAGGGTAGTCAGGGGACAGGGAGCAGGGTGGGTTCGGTGGGCAGTTAGGGTGAGGGATCTCAGGAGGGGCAGTCAGGGGACAAGGAGCAGGGGGGCTTAGATAGGGGGTGGGGTTCCGGGGCGGGGGGTGGCTAGGGGCAGGTGATCTCTGGAAGGTGCGGTCAGGGGACAAGGAGCAGGGGAGGGGTTGGATTGGTCAGCAGTTCTGAGGGGGGCAGTCAGGGGGCGGGAAGTGGTTGGGGGTCAGATAGGGGGTGGGGCCAGGCTGTTTGGGGAGGCACAGCCTTCCCTACCCGGCCCTCCATACAATTTTGCAACCCCAATGTGGGCCTCTGACTGTATAAATATCTGTTCACTGTATGTTCCATTCCATGCATCCGATGAAGTGGGTTCTAACCCACGAAAGCTTATGCTGAAATAAATTTGTTAGTCGCTAAGGTGCCACAAGTATTTCTTTCTTATTTTCTTTCTGCTAACACAGACTAACACGGCTACTACACTGTAACCTGTCATAAAGATATGGGCAGCTATCATTATCTACATCTTACTGATGGAGAAACTGAGGTCCAGATAGGGGAAGGCCTGAATTTTTAGAAGTAGCCACAAACATTATCTGCCTCCATTGCTGAGTCCCTTAGATCTTTACACACTTGGGACTAGACCTCTCAGCTGTGGCCAAGCAACCCTTTGGGTAACTGAGGAGAGGAAGGGAAGTACACTGTTCCCCCTCTTCCCCCCTGGCTGGTAGTCTTGGGACTACCTGGCCCTACTGTTCCCCTTAGCTATCTAGTTCTCTCAGTGAAAATGTGTGCAGTTTTTGAATACAGTCATAAGACAACCAGGACTTGCAGTAAAATACTGAACATTTAACGAAGCATCAGTGCAAATGAGATAAACTACCCAAGCAGTATTTCAAAGAATTCCCAGTGAATACCTTATAGCTTCTGTGATCAGTTCAAACTATCCAACCGTCTGTATCAGTTGTTCCTAGCCCATTAGAGGATAAAGTTCTCTTCAGCAATGCTCCTATCCAACAGGAGCCTTTACTGAAAAACAGAGGCAGCAGCTTCTGTGCATTACCAGAAACATGCTCCTTTCAGCAGTACTAGGAGCAAGAATTTGGCTAAAAGCATTGAACGCATTTTCTCTCTCATCCTTTCTGCACATTGACAGCTATTTGAAAACCAGAGACACATAGCCTTTCTGCTTACAATGCCCTTTTACAGTGCATGTAAAATGACATGTAGTTACTTACATGCTAGATTATATACCCCACTCTGCAAGACTGCTAAAAAGGGAAGGGGTGGGGGGAAGGCAGTTAATAAATCCTTCATCCTGGCACCCAGCCACCTACCAATTGATAGCAAAGCTGTAATAGCTTTTCAGCAGCCACTGCATGGAAATAACGCTGATTCACAAAAGACACTCCCATTAAGCTTCTGGTTTCTTGAGGTAATTGCAAATAAGGTCGCATGGATACAGGTAGCTGAAGGGAAAAAACAGATTCTGATGAATCGTGAAATTGCCTGGCCTGAGTGCTAAAATAATTCTGTGTAAAAATTCACAGGAGTCTGTTGTAAAAACAGAAAAAGAAGCCTCTGTTTTCCACAATTGAACTTCCTCGTCTCCCCTCCCCCAATCTGTAATGCGTTCCTGTGCTACTATTTGCTTGATGCCAGAGACCAGCCTTGCATACATCAGAGGCTCCTGCATAGAATCACTCCAGCATCAAAAGGATGGGTTGCTGCATTCAAACTAAGTTGATGCCTTCTCTCCTGTGACTGCCTGCCCAGGCTAAGTTCAGGAGTGATGGTAGCCTGGAGTGGACAATGCTCACGGTCACTTTGGTCATCAGCTTTTACATTTTTCTTCCATTTTAAATACATTTAAGCACAGCAGGACAGCTCTCACTGAAATGCAGCCTCTTTAGCTGTGAGAAGGGCCAGATGCTAACATAACTGCAGTGGAGAGAAACTAGCAAAAACAGGAAGAACTAAAGAGGTGCAAAACGGTTTTGCACGTCAAGCAAACCCCAGTACATTTCTTCTTCTTTTGGTGGTTTCACACAGGCAAAAAGAAAATTTTGGGGGGAAATCATAATAATTTGATTGTTTTCACTCACAGAGTGTCACAGCAGAGGAAAGCAAGGAAGAGCAAGCACACATGTTTCGCTATTTGGCTGAATTTTGCAATTAATAAAATACATGATGTACCAGAGATAGAGAGCAGTGCATGCAATGAAAAAGCTGCGGTGTTGGTAATGACACAGATCATCAGAGACACATTCTGATCCCCTTCTCACACTGAGTAGCGCCTTACTCTGTGAGTAGTCTCACTGAACTCAGGAATAAGATATTATTCAGCAAGAATAGACTCTCAGAATCTGGCCCGTGGTATGATAGGGAATATAAACAGAGGGACATTGATATACTTATCAGTGGTTAGATTCTGCTTGCCTTGCCTACAATAGGGCCCCTTAGAGAGTACGGGACTATTCAAAATTAGGCTATGTCTACACTGGCAATTGAGCGACAAAACTTGTCGTTCAGAGGTGCTAACCCCACCACCCCCAAAAGGCAAACGTTTTGCCGCAGCGTCAGTGTGAACTGCGTGTTGTCTGCAGGAGCACTCTCCTGTTGACAACGTGAATGCCGCTCCTTGGGGGTGAAAGTATTTTGTCAGCAAAAGCGCTGACAAACAGCGGCTACACTGCCCAATTTTTAGTGACACGGCTGTGTCGACATGGCAGTGTCACTAAAAGCTGTGTAGTGAAGACAAAGCCTTAGTAAGAAGGGCAGAATCTGTCCCATAATGCACTAAGAGAGAATGGTGGTTATATATATTGCAGCAGTAACACTAGAAGGCCAACCAAAGAACAGTGCTTTGTGTTGTACGTACAGAGTAAGGCTGCCCCAAAGAATTTACAGTCCAGACTGATAAGACAGACTAAGAAAGGAGAAAGTATTACCCCATTTGACAAATGAGGAACTGGGGTTCGAGAGAAACTCAGGGATTTCCCAAGATCACACAGGGAGTCCAGTGGTTCAACATTCAAGCAGCCTTTATGAAAGGGTGCCTCAGGAATCCTTACATGATTATCATGAATCAGAAGAAACTATCCTTGCTTTTTGCATCCTTAGCCCATAATCCACAAGATATGAAGAAATAAAAAGCACTGTACAAGAAAGGAAGATTTGGTTGTTCTAAAATATTAAGCCACACGATGAGTGGGTGTTAACCATTTGGTCTTATCTTTCTCCCAAAATAATTTGATGCCTTGTTTACTGACTAGTTGTTCCTTCCTCACAATTTTATAAATGCATAAGGTCAAATTCACATGTTGGGCCATATTCTCAGCTAGTTTAAACTGGCACTGAAGTCAGTAGAGAGCTATGCTGGTTTAACACCAGCTGAGGATCTGCCTATGATCTGGTGCAGGGTCTCTGGCAACAGAATGTCCACTGCAGTAGATCTGAGTAATGCACCTGTCAACCTCCATTCTGCTTAGCAGCTGGTCACCCCAAAAGTGAATGTGGCTAAGGCAGCTGGGGGATGTGAGATCTCTGTTGTAATGGGGTGCACCAAAAAACTCCTATCTAAACACCTCAGAGTTTTGAGGTAGTTTGGATTTGGATCCAAATCAGGGCCAGCCTTAGGAGTGGGTGATAAGGGCAGTTGCCCTGAACACCATCTTCCCAGAGGACATATCCCTTGGCTGTTTTTTTTTTTTTAATTTGTCTTTTCTTTATTTTTTCTTTCTTTGCTCAGCTGCTCAGGAGTGGGGAGCTCTGACAACAATTTCTGCCCCGAGTGGCAAAACATCTACAGCCAGCCCTGATTCAAATGTCAGGATAAGGAGCTATTTCCATAATGGGTCAAATTAAAATAGATCTCACTTCCTCCATTCTGCATCCTCCATTGCATCCAAATACCCCTGAATTTGGGGCTCAGGCTCTTCACCAATCTTTATGAACTTTGGGAATTGCACTTATGCCTTATAAAGAGCCTTCAGAAACCTAATTTAATTTGATCAATTTTAGAAAAATGGGTTTTAGATGAAGCTCTAGGGAGTTATCCAGCATTTCTGAAAAGCAGTGGAGTAGCCATGGAGCTAGATCCACAAAGGGGACTGAGGGCATGTCTATGCTAGAAGTGCTGCACTGCTTGTAGCAGTGTCATGTAGACACTTATTACAAAGATGGAAGAGATTCTTCCATCCACCTTCGAGAGGTGGTAGCTAGGTTGATGGGAGACTTCTTCTGTTCACCTAGCAGTGTCTACATCAGGGCTTAGATTGGCTTAATTACATCTCATAGGCATGACATTTTTCACAGCCCTGAGCGATGGAGTTACACTGACCTAACTTTGTAGGGTAGAGCAGCCCTTAGACACAGAGTTGCTATGCCTAACTTTAGCTGCCATACCACCCAGTGGATCTTCAGCCATGAGTTAAGTGCACAGACTCCCTGTACAGTGCATGGGGAGCCTTAGGCACCTAGGAATGGGATCCACAGAAGCCAGTAAACTGAGTGTGGAGCTGCCTACGCTAGCCAATAGGAAATGTCGAGAAGGGTGACGCCTAAGCCATGACCCTCGGAGGGCATTAGGCATCTAAATCTGAACCAGACGGAAATGCCTATCTCCACTCAGGATTCACAGCCATGAAGCCTCGACTGAAGTCAGATACTTACATCATGTCAGCCCTTTCTTGTAAACAAACAAATGAGAGAGGTGGTGGTGATGCCCCTCCCCCCATTCCATTTTTATAACCAGTAGCCAAGTGGTTAGTGCATTCACCCTAGATGTGGGAGACACAGGTTCAATTCCTCCCCTCCCTCTCTGCCTGAGTCAGAGCAGGAACTGGAACCTGTGTCTCCCCACCCTTCCAGGTGATGGCCCCAGTTACCAGACTAAAGAGTATGTCTCACACAAGAGCTGTCTGTAGAAGCTGTTCCACTTTGAAATACTTTATTCATTGTGTAGCGAAGCGAGACTCACCGGTGCGGCACCTCCTGCTGGTCATCCTGGGAATTAGCTCTTCAGCACTTGGAGCGCCCTCTGCTGGCCAATGTCTCACTTGCCTCAGGCCCCCCCATGTCCCTCCCCGACCCTGGTGGCCCCTACCCTGGGGTTCTGCCCACCGCAGTATCCCCAATCAGCCTAGCCTTTTTTCTAGGAGCGGGGTAACTGCCCCGCTACAAGGTGATATTAAGATAACAGTGAGATAGGAATATTTTTTGGGGGGCAATGTATCTTTGCCTGTTGCTTAGATCTGAGTCAAAACTCCAAATGAGTATTCACAAATTACATTCAAATTAAAACTGCACAGTTCTGGGTGCACATTTTTGTTTGGATGTATGTTCATGAGAAGAAAAAAAATGTCCTGAATACTCTTGGAAATATATAGTCACTAGGATTTCCCTTGCCAACCTGAAAGCTTTTGTAGGCTTGGGAGTCAGCCAGTCAAAGATCATGTAATCAATGACATTACTCAAATACTGAATTACAAATGGTTATGTTACTAGTGGCAAATATTGCATAAGCAATTCAGAGGCTGAAATGTGTTTGCACAAACTATTAATGAAATAATTTCAAACGATGACTGAATGTTAGTGTTGTTTTATTCCCTTCAACCTACTTGTTCTCACTGGCTTGAGTGTTAGGTATAGACTGGGCCAAAGCAAAAATCAAACAAGAAATGATCTTATACTTACTGAATATATATTTGCATCTGTCAAAGAAGAGCATTTATTTATCCCTGACAGCATCCTTTTGTAGTGTAATTGTGAACTTTAAGACACACCTTGCTATTGTATGTACAATCACAGAAATCAATGTATGTTACATGAAGCTGAATGTCCACAAGGAAATACTGTAGTTTCACAGATGTTGGTAATGGGATGACAGTGTTGGATGTGTGTATCTTACAGAAGCGCACTAGCATACTCAGTTGAGGAAGGAAACATCTGTGGGGGTCATGAAGGAGTCATTGAGACCCTGAGCTGTTAGAAATGTTCTGAATTTTGATTTTTGTTGGGGGGGGGGGGGAAGAATGAATATTTCACAAAAAAATTAAAGCAAAAAAGTAATCTTATTCTTCCATCAGTGATATTGAAATCCATGTGTTTCTACTGTACCAATCAACATTTTATCTGTTCGGATCAGAGCTATGTTGGGAAAATTGTCCCCACAAATACAAACAGAGGAAAAGAAAGAATAAGGATGTAACAAGACCTATATTTTCAAAAGTGACTAGTGAGTTTGGATGCTTCAGTATTTGGATGCCCAACTTGAGAAACATTAAAGAGGCCTGATTTTAGGAAAATGTTGAGCATCTACTCTCTGAAAATCAGAGCCCTTAAAGGTGTTTCATATAGGCACCAAAATATCTGAGATCATGGCCCCTTTTGACTCTTAATCTCTTTAAAATTCCTAGTTTACCACCTATTTTACAAAAGACCTTCCCCATTCAAGCACATCAAGGGTATTCCATTTAACCAGTCTGTGAGAACGATTAGTGATAAATCATAATATTGCACAGTTAGTTAAACTTTTGAGTTCTCTATTTCAGATGGCTTATAACTGAACAGGCTGCAACATTCAGAATTTGGCTCCCAGATTTTTAATTCAGCACCATGCCCAGATATTTCTATTTTGTGACAACAGCATTGGGTATTGTCAAGGTTGATTCCCCACTCTGGCACTTCGAGTGCAGAAGGTGGGGGCCCGCAAGGATTTTAAAAATGAATACTGGCCACTCCAGGCTGGTATTAAACTCCCACGGTCACAGCTTCTCTCTGACCTTGGATGGGTAGATGCTGCTACCACTCAAGTGCGACCCTCCCCCCTTTTCAGAACCCAGAAAGGAACACTTGGGAATTCCTTCCTGTAGGGTACCCTTAAACCTTTTCACACACCCCGTCCAGGGAAGAGCTGAGAAAAAAAACAAAGGAAATCAGCTGTTGCCACCAGCTAATTAAACAACATGTGCACAAACCTCTTAGGGACACAAAAATCCAATCCTGTTCTTAAAAAAGGCAAAATTTATTAAAAACAAAAAGAAAGGAAATACATTTGGAACTTGGGCTTTTTGCTAGATCTTAAAAGAAACAATTACAAAAATTAAGCATCAAGATAGCTTTCTTGAGGCTCAGCTTAAAAGCTACAAGCAAAACAAAAGGATCTGGAGTTAGCTCAGAGGAGTCCACAAGCCAAGAAATAAACAGAAATAAACCTAATTGCATCTTTCTAAACATTCCCTGTCCCAATGAATCCTTCTAGGTATGGACAATGCATTTTCATACCTGGTCCAAACTTTACACAGCATTTCAGCTGCCCCCCATCTCTTCAGCCCAGGGAGAACAACAGAGAGACAAAGGGAAAGCTTTTTTCCCATTTAAAAAAGTTCCAGCCTTCCCATTGCCTCCTTTGTTCAGGTGCCCACTCCTATTTGGGTTTTTGGGTTTTTTTTTTTAACCTGGGGGACTTTTTAACCCATTACAGGTAAAGCAAGTAGAGAACAGCTCCTAAGAGGAATTTTATAGCTAACTGGCTGGCAGGGTGTCCATAAAAGGGAGCTACCCCCTTCCCTTCATTTATCACAGGTATCAAAGCTAAAATATAGATGATATGTGCCTCAGATATTAGTAGTACTAGTAGCCAAGCAGCTCTTATTTGGACACTTGTCAATTTTCCCAATATTTGTGAAAAGTTTTCAGTTTTCAGTTTGAGGCCACAGAAATTAAAAATTAAGCAGAGGCCTTATTCAATTTAAAAAGGATAATCAAATGGAAGTTAATAGTTGAAGAAAGAAAGCTTCAAAAGAAGAAATACCATGTAGGGAGAGACACTGGTTATGTTGGGCCATATGGGTGTAACAAGGAGAAATGGACTGAAATTCAGAAAAGGGAAATTTAATATTCACCATGAACTAAAACTCTTTAATTCGAGAACTATTAGACCGGAATAAACAAAGAATGTGAGAGAAAGTAAACTGACTGAGGTATTTAAAACAAAACTGGAAAATGATTAGAAAATATATGGTAGAGAACAATCCTTCCCTGAGAGGAAAAGAGAAAGAATAACCAAATAGATTTTTTCCATTCCTCAGTTCTGTAATACACTGGATCATCTTCCTTTCTATGAATGGGATAAACTGTTGCATTGACTGTTTTCTCCTTTCCCTTTAACAGCAATGTGCAGCGTATGTACACCAATTACTTTTTGTTCCACATTAGCATTCTGCTGAGAATTTGGCCTAGGTTTCTTCAAGTTCTCCTAGTTTTGTTTCATTGTGGACAACTGTGCTGGGGAAGATGCTGATTTTAATTGTTTTCTTGCTGAATATAATTTAATGAGGAATTTACCAAACTAACAAAAAAGGGTATATGAGCCACAGTGGATTATCACAGATCCAGTCAAAAGTGCTTCTGAAAGAAGAAACAACTGTCAGGCAAGCCACATGAGTTACAGCTTTCTCCTCGGTCAAAACAGCTTCATGAAGCAACTTAGGTGGAAGAGACATATGGTCAGAGGGCACTAACAGAGACACAGAAACCATAGCAACAGCAGAAAGCCCTGCATCACTCTATGTCTGCAAGGCCCATCTGACTTTATTAAAGTTTCACCCAAACAACTAGGTTTTCTTTTTATTAAGACTAGGCAAAGGAAGAACTGGGACTTAGGAAATGTTAGTTCTCCCCACTATGACTATATTGCAAGAGCAACAGCGGCCACTATTAGAAGATTGGTTTCAGTGTAGTAGCCGTATTAGTCTGTGTCAGCAAAATGAAAATAAGAAAGAAAAACTTGTAGCATCTTAGAGACTAAAGAGGAAGGACTGGTGGGCAAGGGGTGTCTCGCAGGGACGGGGGGTGGGGTGTGAGAAGGCATGCGGAGAATGGTGGGTGGGGGAGTGTCAAGAGGGGGTTGGAGGAAAGGAGAGATGTGGCAAGCGGCAGGGATCTCCGGAGGGGAGGGTGGAGAAGAGGAAGGTCATGGAGAGCGGATCTCTGGGGGTGGGTGGGGGTGGACTGGAGGAGAAGCATAAGGGGCGGAGCAGGGAGGGAAAGTGGCAGAGCACAGGTGGGGCCACCACAGCCCAGGTGTCCTGTGGTGGGCTGGCAGCGGCTGCACCAGGGGAGGCTTAGCCTCCCCATGTCTATTTTACCTGCTACCCATGGTGCTGGTTCACAAGGGATTTTGACTTGTCTCAGAGAAACTTTCCCTCTTTGGCCAGAAGTCAACTTGTGTTATCAGCTTCCACAGGTCAGGTAGCAGGAAGGTATTTGCAGACAGTAAAGTAGATGTGGTATGTCACTACAGACCTAACTGTATCCAGACCCCATCCTTTCTATGCCGGGTCTCAAAAGCCAAAGGAAAACACAGCTTTCAAAAGTGCATTTTCTCTTTTAACATAAGAACATAAGAACGACCATACTGGGTCAGACCAAAGGTCCATCTAGCCCAGTATCTTGTCTTCCAACAGTGGCCAATGCCAGGTGCCCCAGAGGGAATGAACAGAACAGGTAATCATCAAGTGATCTATCCCCTGTCACCCATTCCCAGCTTCTGGTAAACAGAGGCTAGGGACACCATCCCTGTCCATCCTGGCTAATAATGGACCTATCCTCATTGAACGTATCTAGTTCTTTTTTGAACCCTGTTATAATTTTAATTCTCTTTTATCATGTTGCACATCCCTTGAAGCCAGTAAAGGAGAAATGTGGTCATCTCTATCTTCCGCTGGTAAATTGGACACCCTGCCCACTTTCTTTATTCCTCACCCCAGCTAAAGGGATGTACTTTAACACCTTCAAAATGAACACAGCAAACCCAGGGTTTGAGATCCTGAGCTTTAGCTTTAAACCAGAGGCTTGCCATTCACATAGAAAGATCTTGCTGAGAGCTCATTTTCTTCAGTGTTTCATTCATTATGTTGCATGCTATAGTCATTATAAGCAAGTGTCTGCTAATGCTACCCCCACAGCTCTGCTGTTTGTACTGCATGAGTCATTCACTTCCCTGCTGCAACTGAAAACAGGATTTCTTCATCTTGCGGTCGCCATGTACTTTGCCCCAGATTACCTCACTTCCATTGGACTAGGCAGAACTGGTGAGGCTCACTTAGAGATAAGGCGGTGTGTACATGATATAGGCACAGTATTTGTGCCAGTGCTGACAAACCTGTTTTTTCCCCTCACTACAAATTTATAAATTATATGATTAAAGCTATTTTGGATATAGACTCACTAAACCATGCAGCAGTCACAGCTTTCAGAATCAGGAGTTTCTCTTTCTGGAAAGGAACAACAAGTTGGCCACCCAGACTTTAGTCAATCACATAAGAACAAATTCAAATGTGGTGAAAGCTGGTCTACCTCCATTGGCCTCTTGTGGAAACAACTTCCTACTTTATATATAGATTGTTCCGTAACCTCCTCTTCTGGCAGAAATCCTGCCCCTTAGCACTGCCTTAGCGCATTCTACATGCAAAAACTCCCGCTCAAAACCTAGGATTCAGATGATACAAAGTATCATGCAGGTTATCTTCAGCATCAGCCCATATATGGACTTTCCTTTCTCCCCCATTCATCCAAATCACAAACATAAGGGTACAATGTACGTATCTACCCATCTATTCCCCTAAAGGTAAAGGAAACGGCGGGGGGTGGGGGGGGGGTGACTGCTTACAGCACTCACAAGTGGTGAGGGGTAAGGTTTCTCTACAGTCTTCCAGTTTCAATTTACAAAGCTTTCAAGGTAGACTGACTTGAATTGCATACTGGTCTGTATGGATCTGATACACACTGCACTTCTAATTCAGTGGTTCTCAACCAGGGTACACATACCCCTGGGGGTACACAGAGGTCTTTCAGGGACCAACTCCTCTAGATATTTGCCTAGTTTTACATCAGGCTACACTGAAAAGCACTAGTGAGGTCAGTACAAACTAAAATTTCCTACAGTGACTTGTTTATACTACTCTCTATAATATACACTGAAATGAAAGTATAATATTTATCTTCCAGTTGGTTTATAATTATATGGTAAAATAAGACAGTAAGCAATTTTTCAGTAATAGTGTACTGTGATGCTTTTGTATTTTATGTCTGATTTTGTAAGCAAGTAATTTTTAATTGAGTTGAAACTTGGGGGTACGCAAGACAAATCAGACTCCTGAAAGGGGTACAGTAGTCTGGAAAGGTTGAGAGCCACTGCGGTCTAATTCACTGCATCTCTCCTTGCACTTGCAGGCTTGGAAATTATTCTTTCAACTCCCTTTGGGAGGTAACAGAAAATTAGGAGTGGGTTTATATTACAAGCCAAATACAAATTACTCATGGTGCTGAGTTGAGTGGTTGACTGTGTCCCATGGCTATGTTCTCTGCTATTGCTTTTGGTACAGAAAGATTGAGAGATCCTGTTTATCTGGCAGATTGAGGAGTGGTGATCTGATAGCAGGTGCCAAGCCCCACCCACTGTCAATATGAACTCATCTGAGGTGGATGGGATTGGCTCTTAACTAAAACTGCACTTTTCGAAAGATAAGTCTGAAGCCTACCGTGGAAATTTGCAGAAGAATGAGGCAAACTGAAGTGTAGTTTTCACAAAATTATGCTGCACCCCCAGCTATGTCCTGGTGCTCCAGGAAGAGCACTATCTAGTGTGCTGATCTTTAAAGGGTGTGTTGGTTTCAGAATAACCACAAGACCACTGATTCATTGATTTTTTTAAAAAATAGCTAACACAGTAGTAAAAAGAAACGAGTTCATAAGAAGAGCATGTTCAGCAAGGGTATTTGGCCTGTATAAATATATCTGCTTGTTAAGATCCAATAATTACAGATTTTAAAATTATTTTTTAACTAGGGGAATAAACATAGTTTACAATCAGGCTACATTTACACTACAGTTTATGCCGACATAATTTATGTTGCTCAGTGGCATGAATAAACCATCCCCCTGAGCAACATAAGTTATGCTTGTGCGCACAGTGCTATGTTGGCAGGAGAGTTTCTCCCACCGACATAGCTTCTGCCACTCACGGGGGTGGTTTTTTTATGCCGACAGGAGAGCTATCTCCCATCAGCTTCGAGTGTGTTCACCACATGTGCTGCAGTGGTCAGCTGAACCGGTACAACTGTACCACTACAGTGCTGTACGTAGAGACACGGCTTCAGAAATGGGATGTATGGAGACAGAAGATGATTAGGAAAGGATACAAAATAAATCCGTCCTCAAACCTGGTTTTAAAAGGTATAGGTTGGGATATCAATGGAGCCCAAGGAAATCAGGTGTCCAGCTACCAAAGATATTCATATTAACTCTCTTAGGCGCCTTTGAAATTCCCAGCCAAAGAGTCTTGGAATTGGTAGGGCTATAGGGCCTGACAACTAGGGCTGTTTGAAAATTTTGCATTGAAAATTGGGTTTTCCAACTAAATAAAAACTTCTACAGAAAGCATCTGCATTCCTCAAACTGAGATTAAACATTTTCAGCTGAAAGTTTTTGGGTTTTGGCAAAGTTTGGAAAACTTTTTCAGGTTTTCAGTGGAAAGACAAAATTTTCTCTGAAAATTTCATATCCAAATTTTCCAGTGGAAAAATAAACATTTCCTCACCAGCTCTTCTTTGGTTACGCACCTCACAGTATTACAGAATAGGGAATTCAGAATCCTAACCTATTTGAATTCTGTAACATCACAATACTACAGGCCAATATGCAATCCAAGGCTATGTCTCAAAATGATGGGGTTTTAATGTGGTATAACTAAGTGGCTCTTTGCAGGGGGTGGGTCTCAGAGCCTCGGCTCCAGCCCACAGCTTTGTCTACACTACAATTTTAGAGCCCTACAGCCCAAGCCCCACAAACCCAAGTCAGCTCACCCAGGCCAGCCACAGCCGTGCCACGGGTCTTTTATTGCAGTGTAGACATACCCTTAGTGAGGTCAACACTCCACACACTACCCCCATGGTTCACTTCATCTAGCTACCTCACAGCAAAACTACAGTGCTCTTGTCTCCACGAGGATTTTATAGCTGGATAGATAATGCGGGCTAGTTATTCCACACTGAAAACACACTTCTTTTGGCAGTGAGTTCAAAGCCCAAGCCACTTATTGTGAAGTGATTTTTAATCAAGAAAGACTTTGAAACAGTTGCCTTCACTTCAATCAACAATTTGGACACCATAGACTTTCAAAAGCCATTTTCAAAGAATTCTAGAACTCTACAAGGTCTAAAATGATGTAATAAGTAGAATGTTGGCACAGCACATTTCAGCCATATGATGCAACAGGAAGTGGCGATACTGTGAAATGTCATTATTGCATTGGCCCTAACTTTCAGAGCTGTGGTGATTGCTTACAAGAAACAAATTGCTGACACTGCTGACCAATGGACACAGGGAATCCAGCCCAAAACACAATGTGCAGCCCTACCTTAAAATGTGTTTAGCCTACCTCTAATATGGAGCTGCTGCTCTACAGTTTTGGTTTTGTTTGATTATTTGTTTCCATTCCACCAGAAAAGCAAATTTTATTTTTACTCTTATTTTAGTTTTGAAGCACAGTTTTCTGGGAAGACCGCTCTTCTGACTTCAGTACCTGTTATTGGGATTTTGTTGAGCTTCTACTCGAATGTGCAAACAAGTCAGACACGTATATTTTTGCCTGTGTTTTAAAGGAATAAGTAAGCTGAAGAAGAATGTGAGTAGTCCAGCCACTTGAAATAAATGTTTGCCAATAAATAAATTTGCACCATTTCCTTGATCTGCTGTATCCTCTCAGACCAAAATATAGAAGGAGACTTATAATCGTGTTTCTCTTTTGTTTAAAGTGAAGTACTTAGCTTGAGCTACCATAAGCAGCTTTCTTCACCCACATGTAGCTGATGGGCTGAGACAGAATATTAGACGTAATTTTTACCAGAGCTTGCCACATGAAACTTATTTCCAAATACACTAAAATGTCTTCCCTGACCTCTGACAACCTTTCATCACAGGTTTCTTTCACAGAATGAGTTTGTCTGAGTAGCCCCACTCCTTTCCTCAAGGGATGAGAAAAAATCCCATGTAGCGATATGCTCAGTTGCACACAGAAATGGTATCAGCACAATAATACTTCATGCTATGACCACTGTAGCAGTTGCTGTCTGACTAAAACATTCTTTATCACAAGCAGGGGCAGCAGTCCTGGTTTTCTGAAGTACAGCATGACCCTCTCCCACGCCCAGCAAGTACCCTTAAAAATCTTGGTCAATATTCCTTTCCACACTTGTGCATTTGTCATTAATCAGAAGCAAAAGAAGGGCATCATGAAAAAGGAATTAAGCCTCATAATATGCCCCTGTGGGACAGTTGGAGAGACCGAGGAGCAGGAAAGCTAAGGGACTTTCCAGAGGTCACCAAGTATGTCTATGTTAGAACTGGGAACAAACCTCCTAACTCCCAGATCTGCCTTCTAATCACCTCTTCTCAGTTGAAGAGGCAACACTGAGTTCAGACCAAAATTCTCCATTCTTCTGAGGAAGGCATGGTATGCTTTTGTTTCTTCCACACTTTTCAGGTTGACTCATAATCTTTTGCTGCAATGCCATCATGACTCTGTCAACAGTTAATAGTCTTTCTAGTGAGTAGCTACCATCATAGGCTGCAGGTTTAATAGGCATGGGAAGGCTCAGCCTTCTCTAACGCAGCCGCTGCCATGGGATGCCAGGTTGAGTGTTTTTACTTAGTATTATGCTCTATGCAGGTTCCAGAGCAGCTGAGGAGGTGGTATCTGCTATTCAGCTTCCTGGACTCCAGAGAGATCACTGATGAACCCGGGAAGCTGAGTAACAGATAACGCCTCTTCAGCCACCCGGGAAGCTGCTTGGCACATATAAAAAGCTCAGCGTTCTTCTGCTGAGCAGCTCGGGGTCTCAGGAGGGGAGGCGCACGGCATTTCTCATTCTCCGCTGGGGCTGCAGCAGCTGGGGCAGCTGGGGCTGCTTGGGGCGGCCAGCCAGTGTGGTTGGGGCTCCTCGTGCGGGGGCAGGACTCGGGGTTCCAGCCAGCCCAGGGCTTCTCCGGCTGCGGGAGATGGGCCGTGGGGACTCGGGGTTCCAGCCGCGGGGGAGGGGGTTTGTGTGGAAGGGGAGGGGCTGGAGGCTATTGAAGGGAGGGGTCCACCCACCACCCGTGGCTACCATCTAGCTCCTGGAAATACTAAGCAATATGTTGTGGTTACTCCGTGACCAGCCCGAGTAAACATAAAAGGTGCTTTGTAAGTGACCCTTTGGAATTCGATCTTTCAGTCACTATTCTCTCCTCCCTTCTCTCCTTCTTACTTTTCTCTTAGTCCCCATTGTCTCATGACTCCAGTGGAGCCATGCCAGTTTACACCAGCTGAGGATCTGGCCCACGGTTCCTGTCCACACAACATATGTTTAGTAACCAGTGACTCTTCACTGGATGATGCCCCTGCCAGCTGTCCAGCATGGAACAAGCTCAGTTCCATAAATGGTTATTTGGCTGTGTGAGTAACCTGAAATCTCTTGGCTAGTTTAATAGCCTGGGGCTTGTTTTGCTGGACATGGCACTCATCTAAAACTGTCCAGATAACTGAATATTTTGAGCTGACAAGCAACCACATCCACCATCTCTCTACTGTGGAAAAGTCAGGACAATTCACTTGCTAGGAGGGTGAGACTGGCTGTGAGCTCTTGCTGTTCATTTGCAGCGAGAAGAGCATCCAAGCCCACTTGAAATCAGCCAGACATAATCAGAACATGCATCAGAATGGATGGAGTCAGCAAGTTGCTGTATAGCACCAGGAAAAATGAAGTATAGTTGCAGTATACTCAGGTGAAGGACTCAAACAAGGACTCCGGCAACTAGCATAGCAGTCCAATAATCCTATCAAGAGAGGGGATGGGGGTTCTGAGAAAATGCCCAGGGACAAGAAGCCCTGGTACAAGAAGCTGCTGCTGAGAGGCTCTATGCAATAATTGCCTAGATTATTCTAGAATGCATCCATAGCTATATGGTTAGGCAGAGCACTGGGCGTGGGCACAAAACCACAGTTGTGAGAGCAGAAATGTTGTGTTGTGGACACAAACCAAACTGCTTATCTTATAACGAACCAATTACAAATCATGGTTTTAGTAATGATGGAGCCTTAGTCACTATTCACACTGTACCCAGTGAATTCTGCCAAAGGGAAGAAGGAAATAACCGCTCTGGTGCATCTGAGAGTGAAGGATGCAGGATAACACAAGGGGAGGAGGGATAGCTCAGTGGTTTGAGCATTGGCCTGCTAAACCCAGGGTTGTGAGTTCAATCCTTGAGGGGGCCATTTAGGGATCTGGGGGAAAAATTGGGGATTGGTCCTGCTTTGAGCAGGGGGTTGGACTAGATGACCTCCTAAGGTCCCTTCCAACCCTGATATTCTATGATTCTATGAACACAACAGGCATATGAACAGAAGTAAAACTGAACAAGAAGGACTTCCCTGAAGATTCTCGGTCACCTCAGTAAGTTTGATAGGAATTTGAGGGGCAGAAAATGTCCTCCTCACTGTTGCTAAAGCTTTGACAAAAGCACAGCAGCAAAAAATCTCAGGGAGTTCGATTCTGGGAAGAATCAGTGAGTTGGTCATCTGAAGACAAGGTTCAGATTAGAGTACCTTCCTGAGAGATAGACTGAGATTAGATGTGCTAAGTGATGTTTAGTATAATGGACTGCAGTTTGAAAAACATGCCCTACAATGATTTGTCACAGTATCTTTCTTTGACCAAAGGCAGAGCAATAAGTCAGAGTGAAACCATAGGGTCAGGGGAACTGTAAAAGCCATGCAGAAGAGCGATTGCTAAAGGTACATCTCCTGGCAGCCCAGAGAATAGGGTCAGAACAAATCACCATGAAAATGAGTTACTAGAGTCAGTTCCAATAAAGGCCATATCCACACTGCCCTTGCCTTTACAACTGAGTTTAAGCCCATTACTATAGTATATAAGCACTAAGTGCTTATATATATAAGCACTCAGTATAGTATAATTATCACTTATAGTATATAAACACTCAGCACTCAGTGACTGAATCAAGAAATTTTGCATCTGCACAATAGGTTCCTCCTCTCCTTGAGTTCTCCTATTATTGAATTGTAAATAGCTATGGTAATTTTTTAAAAAACCGATAACTATGTTCAATAGAGATTTCTTTTATGTTTGATTAACATACTCTCAGAATATCTCTTTAGTCTGAAGTTCAAGGTGTGGATTATTATTTTAATTTATTTAACAAATAAACGACATTTTGTTGTCACCCCTATCAAGTTCCAAAAGCCCATGAGATTGCAGCAGGAAGAGAATGGATTTCTGTGAACAATGGGAATTAGTGTCCTTATGATAGTCTCACCTTTACTAGTGCAAGATCTCTCTCCTTCAATGCCCTTTCTAAATCTCTCCTTCTCACTGACTCTCTGGGTATGTCTATACTGCAAATAGACGCCTGTCGCTGACCCATGCCAGCTGACTCAGTCTCACAGGGCTTGGGTTAAGGGGCTGTTTAATTGTGACGTAGATGTTGGAGCTCTAGGACAATCCCACCTTGCAGGGGCCAAGAGCCCTGGGCTGCAGCCTGAGCCCGAATGTCTACATTGTAAACGATGCAAAAAGCCTGTAACGTTCCCCTCTGGTGTTATCTGGACCAGTGATCTGCTAGGTCACTCCAATCCTCGACTCTGGGAGCCAGCCTTACCCTGCTGTGCTGTGAGAACCCCCACTCCTGGGCTGTTCACGCACAGCCTCTGGCATGTAAGCTGCTCCCAGCTACGTGAGTGAGCGCTTTTGGCCAGCTGCTGCTTGGATTGTGCAACCGAGTGACACTAGCCAATATCTCTGGTCCCATACACAGCCTTAGGAACCTCCGTCTTGGAGTGTCTAGTTACGCCGGCTGGACGCTGAAAGCTTATATGAGTTCGTCAATTTAACAAAGAAATGTATATGTACCAAGCTTGTTATCCCAAGGGGAGTCTCTGACATGCTTTAAACCAAACGCACAGCTTCAGGTAGAATAAACAAACAGATTTATTAACTACAAAAGATAGATTTTAAGTGATTATAAGTCAAAGCACAAGACGTCATATTTGGTCAAATGAAATAATAGCAAAATGCATTCTAAGTTGATCTTACACTTTCAATGCCTTTACAAACTTAGATACTTCTCACCACAGGCTGGCTGGTTGCCCTTCAGCCAGACTCTCTCCTTTGATCAGTGCTTCAGTCGCTTCGTGGTGGTGTCTGTAGATGGAGATGGAAGAGAGAGACCATGGCAAACGTCTCTCCCTTTTATCATGTCCTTTCTTCCCTCTTGGCTTTGCCACCCCCCCTTCAGAGTCAGGTGAGCATTACCTCATCGTAGTCCCTTCCTGACCAAGGGAAGAGGATGACTCACTTGAGAGTCCAACAGATCCTTTGTTGCTGCCTAGGCCGGTGTCCTTTGTTCCTGTGAGGCTGGGCTGGGTTTGTCCCATACATGCCCTGATGAGGTGTGAACTGCCCCTCTGCTCCTGGAGAGTTTTTACCTGGGCCTGTTTTAAGCAATAAGGACACATTTTTGGCCTCATAACTATATAAATGAAATTACAACTTATAACATTACTGTAACATCACTATAACAACAATGCTCAGTGCATCATGAGCCTTCCAAAGACACCCTACATGACAAACTTTGCATTGGTTACCACACAATCATATTATAAGGATGAACATGGGAGTGCAGGGTGTTCCCCCGAGAGGCGTCACACAGCCCCTTAACCCCAGTCCCATGAGCCCAAGTCAGCTGGCATGGGCCAGCCGCGGGTGTCTAATTGCAGTGTAGACATGCCCTTAATCTCTTGTCAAATCTGATCTGAAAATGTCTTTTTTTCTATGCCTATACACTTGCCTTTAAAGTTTTCTCCCTTATCCTCTTATGCATTAATTAACTCTAAGTGTACTTAACTCAGTAAATCTCTTGGGGATATAATTTGAAGATCTAATACAAAATTTAATTGAATTGTACTTCTTTTGACCTAATGCTAAATGAGGAAATTGACTACCTGTTTTCCCCAAACAGAAGAGTGCTTGAGCTGCTGGCTAAGCGGCAGTTCTGCCGAAAAGGACCCGGGGATTACAATGGACGAGAAGGTGGATATGAGTCAACAGTGTGCCCTGGTTGCCAAGAAGGCTAATGGCATATTGGGCTGTATTGGTAGGAGCATTGCTAGCAGATTGAGGAAAGTGATTATCCCCTTCTATTCAGCACTGGTGAGGCCACATCTGGAGTACTGTGTCCAGTTTTGGGGCCCCCCCACTGCAGAAAGGATGTGGACTAATTGGAGAGAGTCTAGCAGAGGGAAACAAAAATGATTAGGGGTCTGGGGCACATGACTTATGAGGAGAGGCTGAGGGAACTGGGCTTATTTAGTCTGCAGAAGAGAAGAGTGAGGGGGGATTTGATAGCAGCCTTCAACTACCTGAAGGGGAGTTCCAAAGAGGATAGATCTAGACTGTTCTCAGGGGTGGCAGATGACAGAACGAGGAGCAATGGTCTCAAGTTGCAATGGGGGAGGTCTAGGTTGGATATTAGGAAAAACTATTTCACTAGGAGGGTGGTGAAGCACTGGAATGGGTTATCTAGCGAGGTGGTGGAATCGCCATCCTTAGAGGTTTTTAAGGCCTGGCTTGACAAAGCCCTGGCTGGGATGATTTAATTGGGGTTGGTCCTGCTTTGATCAGGGGGTTGGACTAGATGACCTCCTGAGGTCTCTTCCAACCCTAATTTTCTATGATTCTATGCTTTTAGGCCCAGATTGGAGGCATTTCTAAAGTCACTAGGAACAGTTCTCTGCTGGGATGCCAGCACCAGCCCTAATTTTAAGTAACAACACAATTCCAAATTTGAACATGCGGAGTGTGCTGAAAGATGCAAAAATATTCTAAAAGTAATCAGAGCACCCACCATTCCCACTGACTTGAATGGGAATAGCCAGTTTTCAGTACATCTCTGGCCCAGAGTAATCAGTCATATATAATTAATTTTGTTCATATCCACTAAACAATTTTAATGATTATATTTTCAGTTTAATTTTAATTGTTCTCTATTAGCTTCACTTCTGAATGGGGGAACTGCCCCAGTAAAAGAGTCTGAATTTCTGAAACCTCAACCAGGCTGCCATTTATTTTTGGACCATTGCCATGAAAAACATTTGCTAGAGTCACGTGGAATGTGGTGGCTTAAAAGAAGACCAGCATGGAAAGGGTTTCTCAGATGCTGAAACATCTCGTGACCATTAGCATTAAGGTCCATAGACCTCTAGAGTTTTTTACTTTAACAACAGGCACGAGGAAAACCTAATAAGAAACTCTCCAATTCCAGTATGTCCTAAAATACATCTTTCTTTCCTTTAACAAAAGAAACCCTCTTTCTGAAAGAGATGTTGCATCTACCAGTGCTACAACAGAATTGCCCATCCAGTGGAGAATTCAATGGAGTTACACCAAGGATGTAACTCCCCTTTTTGTGTGCCATGTATCGCATTTCAAATGCCCTTGAAATGAGGACCTTCATGGTACCTTAAGGGAACAACTCTGTCAGATTTCACAGTTATGTATGACGTATAAGAACCAGAATAGAATAGAATAGAAAAGTAGCTTCTCATTGGGCAACCTAGTAGGCTTTGTGCAAAGCTGGTCTCAGACATAAGTTGCTCCCTACACATCTTAGAATCAGCAAGTACTACTGACGATCATGACAAATACTAGAGTGTTTGTTAGGGGCTGGGGAAATTTTCTGTTGCGATAAAAAAAGAAATAACTTCAAAGATGTACACGTTCAAACCACTGGACAAATACTAATTAATTCTCCTAGTTGTAACATGTCTGTTTGTACTCAGTTTTCTAAACTCAATCTCTGTTTATTCCCTTGTTATAAAAACAAAATTTAGTTTGAGAAAATAAAAAGGGTTTTCCTGAATGTCTGTTCCTTTTGAGACAAATTTCATCTTCTAATAAGTACAGATCTGCCTATAATGATAAACATAATGCAGACTACCAGAAAACCAGTCATGTTCTTCACATTTTACAGCTAATTATCTGCTGCTTTGTTTGAGCATCTCGAAAATGGGCATAGCTTTACATTAAGCACAGTGTAACTCACAAGCAGGACAAGGCAATAAACAAAACTGCTCTCTTTGGGCCTTAATTTAAACCTATAGAAGTAAATGAAAAGATTCCCATTTACTTCAATGAGCTTAGGATCAGGACCCAAATTCCATAACAGAGAAGCAGGGAATGTGTGCAAGCAATGGTTCTATTACCACCATGCAACTGGTACTCAGTTTTGAAGCTAATCAAGTTCCTGCTTTGCAACAGAGTTCCTGTGTGACTTTGAGCAAGTCGCCTTGGGACAAATTTTTATAAGAGGGCACCTAAGTACCTTTACAAACGTGGCCTCCCTGTGCCTCAGTTCCCCATTTGTAAAATGGAGATAATAGTGCTTCTCTACCTCACAGTGATGTTGTGAGGATAATACATTAAAGATTGTGAGGTCCTCAGATACTACAGTAGTGGGTCCATATACGTGCCACCAAAAAATCTTTGCACCTCCTACTCATTTCCCAACCAGTTATATTCAGTTTCTCTTGCTTATTAACTAACAAGCTTGTTGCAAGCCAACCGAGAATATGAGCCTGCAATAAATACTGAAATGAAAAGCAGAACTCTATAAAAACATTTCACACTGAGAGGCACAATTACAGTTAGTTGTGCATTTTTTGTTTAATGTTGTGCATTAAACAAATGCACAATGTTAATGTTGTTTAATGTTGTGCATTTTTTGTTTAATTTGTGAGCTTTGCCCAACCCATGAAGTCTGGACCTAGACTGCGACTTCTTCAGAGAAGATTCAGGTAGGTAGATACTGCAAGAAATTATTCATCAACTTTTGCTCAAATAAAGGCACAGTTGTTCTGATACTTTTCACATCCCCTTTCCTTTGTTTTCCTACAGAAATGCATACAAGGGAATTTTGTTCACAAGAATGTTCATGAAAAGAAACGGTCTTACAAATATTAGTGTTAACATATTTCTTTGTGAAGGATCAACCTGGAAATGACTTGTTCAGTCCTTCCTATTTATAAAAGTTCAATCATGCAGTCTGAGAACAGAAACCACATCCTGGGTCTACTTCTTCACTCTCTCACACTGCTTTTCACTCCCAATGAAGCCAACACAGTTGCAGTGGTGAAGAAAACAACAACAATATAATGGACGGAATGTCAGATCCCGGTGTGACTACCATTCCCACAGCATGAACAATAAACAGCAAGTGCTAGTGTAGTTGTAGCTGTGTCAGTCCCAGGATATCAGAGAAACAAGGTGGGCGAAGTAACATCTTTTATTGGACCAGCTTCTGTTGGTGAGAGAGAAGCCCAGTGGGGTTCCAAAGCTTGGACTCTTTTGCTGGTAATACTGTGTCTATACTAGCGCTTCTGCTGGCATGACTGTGGGGTGATTTTCTTCACACTTCTAGCCAACATAGCTATGTTGCCAAAACTTTGTAGTGTAGACTAAGTCTTACATTGGTTTAATTCCTGGTGTAATGCACCTTCATACCAGTATAACTGTGTCTATACTAGGGATTGTACCAGTACAGCTATACTGGTAAAAATAAATTGCACCCCCAAGCAACATAGTTATACTGGTACAAAACCTATGTGTAGACTAGGCCTAAGAGCTTGTTCACGTGAGAAAGTTGCATTGGTATAATTCAAATTGAATATTAAACCAATATTGTTAAATCAGTGCAAACAGCTGTGTGGACATTTATTTCAATAGATGAGTGGCTTATTTTGGTTTAGTTAAACCTGTTGCTAACCTACTTAAGTTTAACTTAAATAAGATGCTCCTACCAAAATAAGCTTCCATGCAGCCTTTTGCATTGGTTTAAGTATATTGGTTTAAATTCACACTTTATGTTATCCCAGTGCAACTTTCTTGTGTAGACAAGCCAGTGATCTCAAATGCCTTCCTTTTATATTTTTAGGGTGAGATCCTCAGAAAGTATAAATCGGCACAGGTGTGCTTCATGAACAATACATGGACAGAAAAAGAGCTAAGTTCATCTAATAAATTATTTGGTATGACTAGTTTGTCCAGATCTACACATCACTCTGCTGCTCAGGTGTCTGTCAATCATAGCTCCAGAGGGGTCAATTAACTTCAGGAGATTTTCCTGCTACTATTTCATCCTCACTTTTAGTTTTCATTCTGATTGATAAAGCCACATGTCATTTAATTCAGACGGTGTTATTAAGAGGATATACTCCTAACTACACCTCCTTGTCTCCTGTGTTTCTCCTTTCATCTCTGAATGAAATGTGATGCACCATCGTGCCAGAAAACTTCTTACTTTCTCTTTGATCTGCTTCCCTGTGGCCTGATGAAGAAACAAATTCTCAAAAGCCTTCCCTTTATACTCTTAAGGCCATATCCTTAGCGGGTGTAAATCAGACTATCTCCAATTCAGTGGTGCTCGACTTACATGTAATTATGCTGCCTTACATCCACTGAGGATTTGAACTGTATTTTTAGTTAGTCCAATAAAAAGGCCTTGCTTAAAACTTTGTGTCATTGTTCAGTTTTTTACTGTATTTCATAAAAGCTATCATCCATATGTAATAGCCCAGTTTTGCTCCCATTTATCTAAATGGGAAAACTCCCATAAATAACTTAAGTGGGAAATAGATCAGGCCCAATATATGAAATATATATATATGACAATATGTTAAAAAAGAGGCATGAGATGTTATTTTAAGTATAGTTGTACTGTGGGTACAACAATGAAGTACTGGGAAATGAATGAGGGAGAATTAGTTAAAATTCTGCAACCAAATTGACAACTGGGGCATTGTAATGGTTTCCCTTCCTCAGATAATTATCTTCTCTCTGCATACTCTCCCAGTTCCAACTGCTTTGATCAAATCTGTGATGAGGTGACTTATCTGAAGACTTTGCCCAAACCTTTCGGTGAAAAAGGGAGATTTGGTGACCCTAAAGCATTTAGCAAATTTGTGTTTATGTTGCCAAATTGTTTCGGTAAAAAGAAAAAAGAAATCTGAAAACTGAAACATTTTGCTTTGACATTTTGATTTGAAATAATTTCATTTTTGAAATGTCCTTTGTACTTTAATTTTTTTTTAAATTTAAAAGTATTCCAAATCTACACGATTGGAGGGTGGGTGGGTGTTGGAATTGCCAGTGAACAGAAAAATCCACAAGTCACACAGCTCTACATAAAAGTACTTCTGAAAAGTTACAGTTTGGGGTGCGGGTGGAGGGGTTGGAATGGACCAATGGCAGGTATTTAAAAAAAACAAGAAAAGAGGCATTTAATTCCCATCTTCAATTTAATAGTAATAATACCCACCTCTTATATAGCTCTTTTCATCCATAGATCTCAAAGCACTTTACAAGGGAGGTCAGCATCATTATCTCCATTTTATAGATGGGGAAACTGAGGCACAAAGTGGTGATGTGACTTGCCCGAGGTCACCCAAGTGGCAAAACCAGGAATAAAACGGAGGTCTCCCATGTTCCAGTCAAATGTTCTATCTAATAAGTCACATTGCCTCTCTATTTACTCAGGTTGAACAATATACTCAGTACAAAGTTCAAGAACCAAGCAAAGTAAAAATATAAATGTACTGCCTGCAGCTTAGTTATGATTCTGAGGGTATGTCTACACTGGCAAGTTTCTGTGCTACAAATTATACCACTTTTATTAAAATGCTGGAATTAAAACACTGTTGCGAGTCGACACTGTGCTCCTTGTGATGCTGGAGCACATCCACATTAGCAGCTCTTGTAACGGCAAAGACAGCAGTGCATTGTGAGTAGCTATCCCACTGTGCAACTGGCTGCAGGGTGCTTTGGGAAGGGTTTGTAATGCCTCCTGGGGTAGGCACAGGTTCACATGATGCAGGTTTCCCAATCCCATTGTTCCATGGGAATCCTGGGGGGAGTGTGTGACAGGCAGGGCCGTCCCTACCCATACGCAAAGTACGCAGTTGCGTAGGACACCAGGAAATTTGGGGCACCAAATTTCCTGGTGCCCTGTGCACCTGCGTGCTGCTCCAGCCCCTGCCCCGCCCCTTCCCCATGGCCCCGCCCCTACTCTGCCCCAGCCCCGCCTCTTCCCACCCCTGTTCCACCCCAGCCCCGCCCCCACTCCACCCCTTCCCCAAAGCCTCCTCCCTGCTCTACCCCTTCCCACCCCAGCCCCGCCCCTTCTCACCCCTGCTCCGCCCCAGCCCTGCCCCCACTCCCAAGGACTGAAGCAGGGTGGGGCCTGCACTCACCCACCGGTGGCAGGACGTGCAGCAACCCGGCCCGTCACGCCGTCGGTGAGTGCTGGGGGGGGGGCAATTCCCCCCTGCCCCCCAAGCCAGCCCCACTCCCTGCAGAGGCCTGGGGCCCCACAACCCCCCGCTGCAGGGGGGCTGGTTAGGGCCCCAGAATAGCAGGGGACAGCCCTGGTGACAGGGAGAGTGTGTGTGTATGGGGGGGGAGAGAGACAGTGTGTTTTGGGGGCAGAGTGTGTGTCAGCATGCTGTCTTGTAAATTCAGACAGCGGCAGGAAGCAACCAGTCCTGAGGGAGGAGGAAAACCCCAACATTAGCCCCCACCTCCCTCCCTGGGCTCTCCGCACAGTACTCTCTCTCTCTCTCTCTCTCTCTCTCTCTGTCTCTCTCTCTCACACACACACACACACACACACACCCCTCTGTGTTCAGCAGCACAAGCATTCCACATTAATGGTTTGCTTTGTGTCAAAAATCAGGACGGGGGTGGGGGGTAATAGGCCTCTATATAAGAAAAGGCCCCAAATATCAGGACTGTCCCTGTAAAATCTGGACATCTGGTCACCCGAAGCACAGCACACAAGCGCTGTCAGAAACGGTGCTTTGAAAGGAGAGGGGCGCATGTCTCCAGGGCAGCCGAGTTCAAAACAATGAGCAGAGGGGTCACTTGAGGCATTATGGGACAGCTTCGGAGGCCAATTACAGTGCAGAAAGCAATGCAGTGTCTACACTGGCAATAGAGCGCTGGAGTCTCTGAGCAAATAGCCTTACGATTTGTCGAGGTGTTGTGTTTTTTTTGCGGCGCTACAACTGAGGAGTTTCTGCGCACAAAGTGGCTTGGCAGTGTGTACAAACGTATGCAGTTTGAGGGCCAAAAGCTGCTTTACTGCGCAGAAACTTGCCAGTGTAGACAAGCCCTGAGACAGCATTGTTGTTTAAATTATAGATTCCTCATTTTTCCCTTTCTCTCCTCTGTGAGTGTAGGCACCCTGGGGGCACAGGGTTTATCAGTAGCTAAGGGAGATAAGTGTTTTAGCAGCCCCTTATTAAAATATTGACTGCACAGCACTGTGATAAGAGCTTTTTACCTGCTGTAAAAGCTACAAGGTCTGAGAGTTTTGACCAATTAAACAATTAACACTTCAAAGAGTCTGCTGGTCAAAGCTAACAGATAACCTGACTATGCTGGGCTTTGCTAGTTTATTATTCAAATGAAGTTTGTAAAAGGAATTCAGCTTGGGCAATCAAGCCTTTGAAGCCATGCAGAGACACCAGTTGAGGGTTACCATTTCAAAGAGGTTTTTACAACAACATGAACATAGAATAATTTTGGTGAGGACCAGATAATTCATTCCCAAACTGACTAAGCTGAAAAGAACTCAAGCAGGGCTAACTGAAACACATCATTAGCTACTCTATGAGCTGCTATTATGTGAAGCCCTTATAAAGATTTTTTTTTTTTAACCTAGGGACACAGCATGGGTGTGGCAGAGTTTCAGGGAGTTGCGAGTTTGTCGATTTCCTCTGGTGACAGTTGAAATGTGATCACAAACTAACCAACAAGAAGGAGAACACAGATGGATACAAAGACATCCAATAGGACCAAAACATTTCCTTAGGCTATGGCTACACTAGTAGGATGACCAGATGTCCCGATTTTATAGGGGCAGTCCCGATTTTGGGGGCTTTTTCTTATATAGGCATCTATTATCCCCCACCCCCTGTGCCAGTTTTTTACACTTGCTATCTGGCCACCCTATACACTAGAGAGTTTACAGCGCTGTAAGCTCTCTAGTGGAGCCACTCTAAGCTGACGGAAGAGAGTCTGTTGACTTAATTAACCCGCTCTCCTGCTGACATAGCGCTGTCCACACCGGCACTTAGGTCGGTGTAACTCGGGGATCGGCAACCTTTGGCACGTGGCCTGCTAGGGTAAGCCCCCTGGTGGGCTGGGCTGGTTGGTTTACCTGCCGCGTCCGGAGGTTCGACCGATTGCAGCTCCCACTGGCCACAGTTTGCTGCTCCAGGCCAATGGGGGCTGCGGGAAGCAGCGTGGGCTGAGGGATGTGGGAGCTGCTCCAGGCCAGCTGTGATTGGCCAAACCTGTGGACGTGGCAGGCAAACAAACTGGCCCGGCCTGCCAGGGAGCTTACCCTGGCGGGCCGTGTCGCATGCCAAAGGTTGCCGATCCCTGGTGTAACTTATGTCGCTCAGGGGGCTGGTTTATTCACACCTCTGAGCAACAAGTTATACCGAAATAAGTGGTAGTATAGACAAAAGAGAAGTTATTTCTACATATGTATAATAAGGACTCATAATTAGGTAGTGTCTTTCATCTTGAAGACCCTCAACTGCTTCACAAACTTCACCTCAGCCACTGACGTGGAGTATTGCTAGCCCCGTTCAAAAATCATGAGTCAGCCTCCCCCAAATTATGAGATTAGTTTACAAATCATAAGTATTAATAATAATAATATTGTTTGGGGGGGTCTCTTTATTTCCTTATGGGTTTGAGCCTTGAGGAGTCATGTTTTCAAGCTTTTTCTCTGCAGCCATAAGGGCATTAAAATGTACCTTTAAAAATAATAATGAAAGAAAGCTGAGATTCTCATGTAATCACGTACCATTTATCTCCTGGTGCAAACAGTGCTATGTCAATACGAAGGCTTCTCCCACTGACATGGCAGCCACCTTTTGGGGAGGTGGGGTATCTACACTGACAGGAGAAGCGTCGATTACATCATAGGCGCCGGCTCCATGGGTTCTCTGGGGCTGCCGCCGCTGATCAGCTGGAGCCGGAGGGAGGAGCCTGCGTGAGTGGAGAAAAAGCCGCTCAGCCTCTGGCTGCAGGGGGGCCTGGGGAAGCTGAGGAGGAGGTGAGCTGCTGGGCCCGGTGGGTGCTCTGCTCCTTTCCTTTCCACCGCCCCGGCTTGCAAGTGTGTGTGGGGGGATGCAGAACGCCCAGGGGAGGAGGCTGGGGTGGGGATTTGGGGAAGGGGTGGGGCCGGGGTGGAGTTGGGGCGGGGCCAGGGGTAGAGTTGGTGGGGCGGGGGCACGAGCACTCACCGGCGCCAACAAAAGTCGGCGCCTATGGGTTACATCTTCACTTAGTACTGTGGTGGTGCTGTGCTGCTACACTGCTGTAAGTATAGACACGCACTAAGCTGGAAGCCTTAAGAATAACACCAAATATAAGCAGATTTGTGAGACAATTCTGAGCTAAAACACTGAGCAGCTGTAATGTCAATAGACATCCGTGGGCGGGATCGAACCTCGGGTCTTTATAGCTTAATACATGAGGCCTCTACCACATGAGGTAAACACCAACTATCTTGTAACTAAACCTTTAGAGCAGACTAATTTAACTCTCTCTAAGTGGTCTCAATGCCACTAGATGGGACAGAGCACCACAACCAGGTGGTGTGTGGATTACACAGCCATCTCAAGGATGACACTAGCAACTTTTGACCTATGTGAACCAGTAATATCTAATTGAAACGATAGGGGAAATTAAGGTTGGAAGAAAATGGAATGTAGCCAGGATCCCTAGGATGTATCCTCCTACTCTTGTGCACACTCTTAAAGGAAAAGCCATCGAGTCTTTTGGGTCACATACATTTACACAGTTTGTTGGCATTTTTGGTAAATAAAATCATATTGTTTTTGTAGCGTTTTTGACATTTTTACTAGTCCCATCACTGCCTTACCACTTTTAAAATTTAGGATTCAATTACTCTAACAAGCCTGAGCTATAGGAGGAGAGCAAGAGAGTCTCACTTCAAGGCCAAACCTCACACCTTCTTGTCAACTGTCTGTCTGAAATGGGCCATCTTGATTATCACTACAAAAGTGTTTTCCTCCTGCTGACAATAGTTCTCCTTAATTAATTAGCCTCTTAGAGTTGGTATGGCAAATTCCACCTTTTCATGATTCTCTGTATGTATATATATCTTCTTAGTATATGTTTCATTCTATGCATCTGATGAAGTGGACTGTAGCCCATGAAAGCTTATGCTCAAATAAATTTGTTAGTCTCTAAGGTGTCACAAGTACTCCTGTTCTTTTTGCGGATACAGACTAACACGGCTGCTACTCTGAAAACTGAACTATCTGTTGTAAAACCTGCTGCTAAAGAGGGCCCCTGGCTGCTTAGGGGGTGCCAGCCCACCAAGGGACGGGGGATGTTTACTACTCATGCTTCAGTGCCACCTGGTGTGGCTTACAAATCACTCCATGCTGATTGAGCATGGGGTGGCAGTAATTTAAGCCTCCAAATATACATACCAGTTCTGGACACATTCTTTACTGGCCCTGCACCTACGGGCCTAAATCTCTCTTCTGGCACGGCAGATCTGTTGGAGGCAGACTAGAGAGAAAAGATCACATGCTGATTCCTGGAACTTCCTGACAGGGTCCCGATGCATGGCTTCATGAGGATTCCCAGATATGTGTGAACCGCCTCTTCTTTGATCCAAGTTTTAACCCTCCCCATGCCCTGATTTCTGTGACTTAAGCTTAGCCTTACTTTTGAGGTTCACACATCACTAGTTATGTCATGCTTTGGCTCTTATTCCGAGCTGCACAAGGTACTGAACGATATGAAAAACAAAAAAACCACCATGGATCTTGCAAAAAGGATATTGTAAAGGTATATTGCATAGTGCGGAAGTTTCACAGTGTGTCAGTACTTCACAAATGAATTGCTTGGCTGGATTTCCATAGAACTATGATTTGGGTGAACATTCCCTGTTTCACCATAACTATTTATGAGAGAAAAATTGGCCTTTGCCCAGTCTCGTCTTTTTCAAAGCTCCATAACAGCCCTGCAGTAGGATCACATTTAAATCTGATGTGTGAGATGGTGTAAGCTCGCCTCAATGAGCATGAGAGAGTCTTTGTGCATGGAAGCCTTTTCCCAGGAACATTTCCTACAATTTCTATCACTGAAGCAGATTCACCAGTGGCAGCAAAGCCGGGAGTACTAGCATAGATCATATGCCAGCATTTTTAACACAACATTGTCTAATCTGAGGAATCAAAAGAAGGCATATTAACTAAGGGTTATTAAAGGGTAACTAAGGTATATTAACTAAAAATAAGGCATAGCATACATCTCATCTCATCCTGTTAATTGCTTTTCTGACCCCTCAACGTGTGAATTACATTAGCTTACAGTCAACGGGCCTGTGATAGGTTTCAGAGTGGTAGCCGTGTTAGTCTGTATCAGCAAAAACAACGAGGAGTCCTTGTGGCACCTTAGAGACTAACACATTTATTTGGGCATAAGCTTTCATGGGCCTGTGATGGATCTTTTTTACCTTGACTTGTAGTGGTGTGGCTGATGTCTGATAAAGTATCTTAAGGCAGCTCTCTTGTAGAATTAGGAAAACTCCACCCCTTCAGGAACAACAAAAGTCCGAACAAACAATAGCTCCAACAAGCCATTCTTCCCCGTTCTAGGCCCCGTCTGGGCAATCTCCCTCCCTCATTGTTTGAGGGGAATGAAGGGGGCTTTTTCACCTGCCTCTCTTGAAAGTACAATCTATGGGTCCCAAACAGGAAGCTAGCACTCAGTTCATGTCCCAAGCCCTTTGCCCAAAGCATCTTCCTAGGGGATTTGCACAAATACCTCCAGAAAGGCACACATCCACCTGGGAGCTGAGAAACAGTTCCTAAATCCTTGAACATAATGGTTTGAAACTAACTGAGTATTAAAAGACTCTAAAAATATTTTCAGTAGTTGAAATTCCCCCCTGTGCAAAGGGCCAGCACAAAGGTTGGGTCTTATTTAAGTCTTATTTCAAGGACTCTAAATACTAGAGACAATAACCTATCATTCATGCACTGGGTATTCAAAAACAAACCAGCCACAATTCTGCTGCCCATTAAATGATCTTGGAAGGGCACTTGTCCAGCGTTCAACTTTTTAAACATCTGTTTGCAAACATGTTGTTAGCCCTTGCAGTAAAATCTAAGGTTACTCTGGGAATTAAGAGGCGGCTGTTTTCAGTGTACTCCACAGACCAGTTAAAATGCTTTCGTTTATGAGCATGTACTGTCTAATGAGAAGAGCAGCATAGATGTGTATCTGGAAATTGGGCAGTAAGAGAATGAATGATGACTAAAGAAACTGTTGCATTTGTTTTCATTTTCTGGGGATGGGGGGGGGAAGCAATAGTAACATTTTAAAACAATGAAGCTTAAGATTAAATATTAATAAAAAAGGGAAATAAGCATGTGGAATGGTCCTCGGACATTATTTCCCATATCTGAGCGCTGAGGGCTAAGGAAAGGCAGACTGGGCCCAGATCCAAATCCATAAAACCATTTCCTTCCTGTTGGAATTCAAAGGAATAAATACTGGAAGAAAAAACATCCTCACTTTAACATGCATACTATTAAATCCTTGGTTAAACCATTTTTATAGTTACACTGAGCTAATTCATAATTCCATAGGAATTTACTTAACTATTTTTTCCTTGTTTGGGCAACATTGTGTTACTATTGCGGTTAGACACATTCACTATTCAAGATGAACCTAGTCCATTGACTTCAGTAAGCTTTGGATCAGGCCATATAAACACACCAAGTGTAAATCAGAATATCTGGCAATTTGTGTGTGTGTGTGTGTGTGCGCGTGTGTGTGTGTGCGCAGCTAGATCCAGAAGGTCTGATCCTGAACTCATTGAGTTCAAATGCAAAGCTATCACTGACTGCAAGTAGAGCAGAATTGGGCCCTGAGTTACCTCAGCTGTGGCATGGAGAGAGTCTGGTGACTCTCTAGTGTGGCCTCTGCAAGTGTGAGCACAAAGCATGCCTTGCTCTTCATGCGGTTCATTAGATGAAACCAGACGAATGAACAAGTGCAAAGGTCTAGCAAAGGCATTATGTTCCTGCTCAAGGGAGAGGAGTTAGGGATGTGTATAACACTCCACAGGCCCATCAGCACTTGCAGAGAGTGCTGCATGTGGACAAGAGGTGTAATGTGGACCCACTATACACACTAGCACAAGGTTCAATGGTGCCATTCTCAAGTACAGACCTACCTGTCGGTAGGCCTGGTGCTTCCCTTCTTAATCTGTTTGTGAGGAACGCCACTCCAGTTCCACACCAAACTTTCAGGTAAAAGAGAGAGGGCAGAAGGAGAAGGGAGAGAACAAAAGAAAAGCATTCACAGTTTGTTTTGGCAGCTAAGTTCTCATTGTTTAACTCAAGCTTTAGAAAACAGTTTGTTCTTCACATAGACAGTCTCTGGTCCCTCAAAGGTAATTAAAATCAGTGAAAAGCTGCCCATTAATTCCAGTAAGCTCTGGATCAGTCCTCTAATAAGCAAAGTTTCCAGGGTTGCTTGGTTTTGTTAGTTCTGGTAGATCAGCTCCAGAAAGAGCTGTAGAAAACCTCTCAGCACCAAGTCTTTTGGCACAAGGGGTGAGGATGGCAAGGGTATTATTTAGAATTTAACATGATTTAGAACTTTGAATTCCCTTTATTTATTGCATCTGCCAACTGATGGAATGTTCTAGAGGTATCCAATTAGTTGAGCATCACATCTGGCATCGACACATGGACCAAATTATGCTCTGCTGGAAGCTGAGAGCAGAATTTAGCCTACTTGACATGCATCCTGCACATTACTGCAGCCAAACCTCGAAATAGGACCCCCTCTGTGTCCACAGACAGTCCTGGTTCTAGGGGCAAACAGGGTGGTTTTCCTGGGCACCAACTCCCAGAGGGCACCATACAGCTGTGCCACTTGGCCATTTCCCCCCTCTGCTGCTGCAGGAAGGGATTGTGGGGAAAGAGCTGAAAAGATTTTCTGCCCTGGATGGCAAAACAACTAGGGCTGCTCCGGGTAGCAGGTGAATCAAAAAGCAGTTCCTCACTGACCTTGCCAGGGGTGGTACTCAGCATGCCAGAGCTAGAAGCTGTTGTTATTCTACCATACAAAAAGTAACAGCAAACTGTTTCTCTTTTTTGGTTTCCAGTCATTATTTGCATTTAGGTTTATAACAATGCAACCTGACAGCCTCTTTCAGGACACTGATGGTTTCATATGCACAGATTTAGCCCCTTAATGCCTAAGAAGCGGTGAGCCCTGCATTGTGCCGTAAAGATCATCAAACTCCAGCGCTGTCAGACCAGTGGAGGAAGTGAAGTTTGACTCAAGCGTCCTGCTACCACCGAGTGCCCTGCTACCACCCCTGGGTTATTAACTATAAGAATGGCAGCTTGGGCCCCTTAGCTGACCTCAAATGCCACAACCGCATGGAGAGAGAGTAGGTAGGTCATGCTATTTGCATGCAGCCCATAGTCAGGGATATAGTGCATAGGCACACTACTACAGGGGGAGCACCAGGAGGCATTGTTCAGAGAACACCCAGCCTCCCGGTCTCCCTGGCTGTGATAGAGGGGAGAGAAGGGAGTAACTGACTACAGCCCTTTACAGGGTGTATTTGATACTCCTCCTCACCCCCCATGCAGCCAGCCATCTTTGCTGGCTTTGCCTAGTCTCTGCCCCTCCTCACTCAGTCTGCACACAGTTTCTCCTAGGGAAAGCTCTGGAGCTGTACCTGTGACTGGATCTTACAGCCCAGGCAAAGGGATAGATTCTTACTCCCTCCTACTCCCATGCATAGCCAGTTAGGATATGTCTACACGGTAAGCAGGAACCCACAGCAGCTTGGGCCTACAGAGCCTGGGCCTACAGACTTGGGCTCATGCTAAAGTGCTAAAAGTAGCTGAATAGACGTTTGGGCTCGGGCTGGAGCTTGGACTCTGAAGCCCTGGGGGGAGCTACACAGTTATTTTTAGTGCCATAGTGTGAACCAGGGTCTGCAGACCAAGGCTCTGAGACGTGCCGTCATAGGTTTCTGCTTGCTGTGTAGATGTACCCTTTATGTTTAGCTCACAATGAGGGCCACAGCCATATAAGACATTATAGATCCGGGTCAACACTTGGAAGCACTTCAAGGGCTACATTTTCAAAGCAGTTCCCCAAAGCTGCACTGGCAAAAGGTGTGGACACATGTATTTGGCACCGACAGAGAAGTGCACTCACACATTTTGAGGGTGAGTTTTGGAAGTTTTTTCAAACTTTGGCCCGACATACCCACTAATAGGCACTTTTAGTAGAACTCATGTAGTAGCAGTTATGGCCCAGATGAGATCCTCAAAGATATTTAGACTCCTAACTTCCACTGAAATCAATGAAAGTTAGGAATCTAAATACCTTTGAGGACCTTGGCCTATACTTTCCCAGTATCACTTTTGGGTTATATCCTGCCACAGATTTTTATACCCCATGCCAGGAGCTCCAAATGCAGATCCATGGCAGTATAGTCATGCCATGCAAAGAAAAATGGATAGTTACTCCTAAAACAACATATTGCAGATAAATCATAGACAGTACTTCAAACTGTACCCTCAAACTTCATCTCCAGGGCAGACTGTGAAATCAGCACAGCATGTGGCTGGGAAAATTGCAGAAGAACTGCCCACGAAGGATGTAATAGTCTGAAGTAGCAGGTATTTCCAGTAGTCCAAACCCAGGACAGAAGTAAGCCTACGGAACACTGGCAGCAAAAAACAGACATGCATCCCAGCTGACCCCAATATTAGAAACTTGTTATGCTTGAACTCCAGTCAGCTCCATCAAATTTCATTGCATTATATCCTGGTTCTTGGGAGACAGACCTCGTGTCTTTTATCACACAGCTCATGTTGTCACACAGCTCATGTTGTCACATTAGTTTTCATAACAGCTTGCTCATTCTCTAATTAGGGAGAATAATCCAAGACTTCAGAGACAATCTCAAAACGCAGACTGCGGGAGCGAAGATTCACGCATGCCGCAAGACTAACAAAACCAATCAGACAGAGCTCACAAATCAGCTTTGGGCTGACTCCATATATCTTCCAAAGTTGATCTGGCTGGATATGATTTTATAATAATGACAAGAGGAGAACTGACTGGCAAAATAAAAAGGCCATACATGGTAGTGAACATGGGGTACAATGTTTATTGTACTATAACCCTAATACCAGAGTCAAATATACAGTAATATGTCTCAAGTTGGATGACCCATAAATCAAGGCACTCAAAACAAAGGAAGATTTTTGAAACTGTTAGCCTGATTGACTGGGTGAGATATTGTTCCTGGATGAAGGGTATCAAAGACAGCATGTACTTCAGTAAAAAGCGTTAATGGCTGTAGTACTAGTAGATATGCAGATTCTGTGTTGTACCATCTGCATGCCCTGAGGTAGAGGAGATTAGCGTTCTTGCCAAAGCTGACTAGAACAACTAGTAAGGAATACTCTACATCTCAATTAAGTGAGAGGGTGGTTTCCAGCTAAAATGTTTTTGCAATACTCAGAGGCTGTTGCTGCTAGAGGCTAGGAGCCAGTTGTAGGTCAGTCTGGATACTAATCAATCAAAACTATTAACTAGCTCAGTCTGGCTCATTGTCATGGAATTATTACACATTATCTGATCTGATGGAAATGAAAATAGTTTCTATTCTTGAAGACATTTTCCCAAACATAATGACAATCATGACAGAGTTTTTTTTTTTTTTTTTTTTCCCCTGCGCCAAATTCATTCCACCAAATCATTCTGTTTACCACTGAAGGAATTTCAGCTGATACAAACAGGAACATGAAAATCTTAAAAAGCCTGTAAATAAAAGATGGCTTAAAAGTGGGGCATGTGGAAGGGGATTATGTTTTTCATTAGCGAATGGAGATCTAAACCAACACACCACAACAGCTGAGAACCTTTGTAGCTTTTCAGATTCATATTTGCTCTCTTTTCACACAGAAATACAAAGAAATAGACAGACCAGGGCTGAGATTAGAAACACAGCACAGGGAAACAAAAGTTTTACTGAATGTATATTAGCTTTTATGTTAGGAAACATGAAAGAGTTTAAATCTATGTTTAAAAAAAAGACATTCTAGATTCAGAGGCTCAGAGAATCCTAGCCCTTTTTGTGCTGAGATACAAATGTTTTTAGTATGACATTATGTGGGAATTCTGTAGTCCACAGAGACATGAAAGATTACCCATGTCACACACACAAATGCTTTTCACAAGTATTTGAGAAGCACTCACACTACTTTTAGAAATGAATTTCATAAGGTTTTGAGCATCAGATAAGCACTGAATATCTACGATAGCATTTTGCTAATCTTTGCTCACGCATATTTAGAAATTGAATTATTTAAAACAAGGAAATGTCAAGTACTGAAAATGTTAGGTCTGTTTATTAATTGCATCATGTAGAATCGGCCTAGCTGCTGTAGAGTAAAGACATCTGGACGTTGATAAGAAAATTCTTTATAGACAAAAATAACGAGGAGTACTTGTGGCACCTTAGAGACTAACATTTATTTGGGCATAAGCTTTCGTGGGCTATAGCCCACTTCATACTTCATAAGATGCATAGAATGGAACATACAGTAGGAATATATATATATATATATACAGAGAACATGAAAAGGTGGAAGTTGCCATACCAACTCTAAGAGACTAATTAATTCAGTTTCAGAGTAGCAGCCATGTTAGTCTGTATCTGCAAAAAGAACAGGACTACTTGTGGCACATTTGTTAGTCTCTAAGGTGCCACAAGTACTCCTGTAATTAATTAAGATGAGCTATTATCAACAGGAGAAAAAAACTT
The DNA here is from genome assembly GCA_037349315.1 of Chelydra serpentina. NCBI lineage: Eukaryota > Metazoa > Chordata > Testudines > Chelydridae > Chelydra > Chelydra serpentina. The sequence continues at coordinate 131,010,206 of JBAIAC010000004.1, forward strand.
TTGTAGCGATAATCAGGATGGCCCATTTCAGACAAGGAGGTGTGAGTAACAGTAGGGGGGATACATATGGGGAAATAGATTGCAAACATGGGGAAATACATTCAATTTGTGTAATGACCCAGCCACTCCCAGTCATTATTCAAGCCTAAATTAATGGTGTCCAGTTTGCAAATTAATTCCAGTTCTGCAGTTTCTCGTTGGAGTCTGTTTTTGAAGTTTTTTTGTTGAAGAATTGCCACTTTTAAGTCTGTTACTGAGTGACCAGAGAGATTGAAGTGTTCTCTGACTGGTTTTTGAATGTTAAGATTCCTGATGTCAGATTTGTGTCCATTTATTCATTTGTGTAGAGACTGTCTGGTTTGGCCAATGTACATTGCAGAAGGGCATTGCTGGCACATGATGGCATATATCACATTGGCAGATGTGCAGGTGAACGAGCAAATGCATAAAGGTGAAAGGTATAAATGATTACAGAGCTCTCTAGTTTTGTATCTACCTCAGCCTCAAAAGATATAGAAAGTCTACCCAGGATAAGGCCTTGGCTACACTCACGAGTTACAGCGCAATAAAACTGCCTGCAGCGCTGCAACTCACTAACTGGCTACACTCACAAGGCACGTGCAGCGCTGCATCTCCTCAGGTACAGCGCTGCATGTACTCCACCTCCCCGAGAGGAATAACGTTTGTTGCGCTGCTGCTGGTGCGCTGCGGCTACAGTGTGGTCACCCAATGCGCTGTTATTGGCCTCCAGAAGTATTCGGAAGTATCCCACAACGCCTGTTCTAGCCACTCTGGTCATCAATTAGCACTCTACTGCCCTGGCCTCAGGTGACCAACCGCCACTCCGACCCTTTAAATTCCTTTGGAATTTTAAATATCCCCTTCCTGTTTGCTCAGCCAGGCGTGGAGTGCTCTCAGCGCATCTTTCCAGGTAACCATGCCTCCACGTGCGAGATGAGCCCCAGTATGGAGCAATGGCAAGCTGCTGGACCTCATCGCTGTTTGGGGGGAGGAAACTGTCCAGTCCCAGCTGCGATCCAGCCGGAGGAATTTCGATACTTTCGGCCAGATATCAAGGGCCATGATTGAAAGGGGCCATGACCGGGACGCAATGCAGTGCAGGATAAAAGTAAAGGAGCTGCAGAGTGCGTACCGCAAAGCCCGTGAGGCAAACAAGCGCTCGGGTGCTCGGGTGCTCCCCCCCAAACCTGCCGATTCTACAAAGAGCTGGATGCAATACTTGGGGTTGACCCCACTACTCTTCCGAGCACCACCGTGGACACGGGAGAGCGGGAGGAGGAGGAGGAGGGGAGGAGGAGGGAGAGAAGGAGGAGGAGGAGGGGGTTGAAGAAAACAGAAGCGAGGGTGCTGTGGCTGGGGGAGACACCCCTGACTCCCTGGGTGTATGCAGCCAGGAGCTCTTCTTGAGCCAGGAGGAAGGGAGCCAGTTGCAGCAGCCAGTACGCGCTGGGAGAGAAAGAGAAGAACAGGTTCGCGGTAAGCAGCTTTTATTTTCGGGAAGGAGTTTTTTCGGTGTGGGGTCCTTGGGCAAGGAGGGTTTGGGCTGCATGCATGCCTAGATGCGGAAGAGCGCATTGATGTGGTCTATCACATCGGAGAAATCGGCCACTGTAATCTCTTCGAAAGTCTCAGCCAGGACGTGGGCAATGTGCTTGCGCAGGTTCATTGGGAGAGCTGCCGTGGTCCTTGTCCCAGTCACGGTAACGTGTCCGCGCCACTGTGCCGCGAGGTGCGGGGGGACCATTGCTGCACACAGGCAAGCTGCATATGGGCCAGGGCGGAAGCTGCATTGCAGTAGAAGACCCTCCCTTGCTTCCCCGCACACCCTCAGCAGCGAGATATCTTCCAGGACGAACTCCTGTGGAAAATGTGGGGATAGTGTTCAGTGTAGGTTCCCCCTGCAGCTGTTGGCTCTCCCCAAGGCACAGAAACCCGTCGGACAGTACATCCGTGAAACAATCAGTCCCCCTTTACCCTGTGTTTACTCACCATTTTGGGGCTCCCGTGGGTTCTGTGCGCTCTGTTTGGGATGGGAAAATTGTGCTGTTTTGGAGCCCTCCTTAAGTGTGGGGGAATCATTGCTCTGTCTGGCATAAAACAATGATGCCTCTGTTAAATGTTGCATTTTGCCTTCAAGATGCAACCTTGAGATCTCCGCCATCCTTCTTATCAACGGCTGAGAGACTCCAAAGGCTCAGGAAGAGGCCCAGAAGAACGAAAGAAGACATGATGCAGGAAGTTATGAAACAGTCTCTTAAAGAGAATCAAAAGGCTCGGGAGTGGAGGGAGAGTGAAAGCAGGCTCCGCCAGGAAAACGCAGCGCAGCGGCAGCAAAGCATGCAGCTCCGGCAGGAAAGCACAAAGGAGCTGATTAGCATCATGGCACGCCAAGCGGACTCTATCCAGGCGCTCGTCACCATGCAGGCGGAGCAGTACCGCCCCTGCCCCCCCCCTGCAGCCAGTGTCCCAAAACACTTGTGCCCCCATGTCACCACCTGCCCACTTCACCCAACATACTGGTTCTTATCGCCCACACCAGATGCCCCCAACACCTGTAGCTTCACCAGACAGCCCTGGAAACTATGACCCTTACCCACTGCACTCAACTCCCATCCCGAATTATAGACATCCTGAGGTCCAGCACTCACTGCACAGCACTCCAGACAGGAAGCCTGAGTATGAAAGCAGGACATACCATACCCTGTGATTGAACCCTTCCCCACACCACCCCCTTGCCCTTTCTGTCTCACAAGCAGTTGTGTTTCTTTTTAATACATGTATTTTCTCTGTAATAAACGGATTCTTTAGATGTGCAAACAATCTTTATTATTGCATAAGGAAAAAAGATACCTTAGCCCAGGAAAGAAACAGGCAACGCAAGTGAGCTGAGCAAACACAAATCAGCTTAGCAAAGACAGATAACTGATAACATTGGAACCACTTCACTTCAGGGTCGTGCAGGGCAGCACACATTACTGGTGGTTGTCAGCCTCAAATTTCCCCTCAAGGCATCCCTAATCCTTGCAGCCCCACGCTGGGCCCCTGTAATAGCCCTGCTCTCTGGCTGTGCAAATTCAGCCTCCAGGTGTTGAACCTCTGAGGTCCATGCCTGAGTGAACATTTCACCCTTCCCTTCACAAATATTATGGAGGGTACAGCACGCGGATATAACCGCGGGGATGCTGTGTTCAGCCAAGTCCAGCTTCCCATATAGAGATCGCCAGCGGCCCTTCAAACGGCCAAAAGCACACTCCACAGTCATTCTGCACCTGCTCAGCCTGTAGTTGAACCGTTCCTTGCTGGTGTCAAGGCTCCCTGTGTAGGGTTTCATGAGCCATGGCATTAAAGGGTACGCAGGGTCTCCAAGGATCACAGTGGGCATTTCAATTTCCCCTACCGTGATCTTCCGGTCTGGGAAAAAAGTCCCGGACTGCATCTTCCGGAACAGGGCAGTGTTCCGAAAGATGCGTGCGTCATGCACCTTTCCGGACCAGCCTGCGTTGATGTCAATGAAACGCCCACGGTGATCCACAAGCGCCTGGAGAACCATGGAGAAATACCCCTTCCGATTAATGTACTCAGATGCTAGGTGGGGTGGTGCCAGAATAGGAATATGCGTCCCATCTATCGCCCCGCCACAGTTAGGGAAACCCATTTGTTCAAAGCCAGCCACAATGTCCTGCACGTTACCCGGCGTCACGGTTCTTCTGAGCAGGATGCGATTAATGGCCTTGCAAACTTGCATCAGCACGATCCCAACGGTCGACTTTCCCACTCCAAGCTGGTTCACTACTGATCGATAGCAGTCCGGAGTTGCGAGCTTCCAGATTGCAATAGCCACCCGCTTCTCCACCGTCAGGGCAGCTCTCAATCTCGTGTCCTTACGCCGCAGGGCGGGGGCGAGCTCCTCACACAGTCCCATGAAAGTAGCTTTTCTCATCCGAAAGTTCTGCACCCACTGCTCGTCATCCCAGACTTGCATGACAATGTGATCCCACCACTCTGTGCTGGTTTCCCGAGCCCAAAAGCGGCGTTCCACGGTGCATAGCATGTCCGTGAATGCCACAAGCAAGTTAGTGTCATATGCGTTTTGCGTGACAATTTCATCGTCATCGTCATCGTCGGACTCCTCGCTGTCACTGTGGATCTTAAGGAACAGCTCGACTGCCAAACGTGACGTGCTGGCGAGACTCATCAGTATTTTGCTCACCAGGTCGGGATCCATTTTCCCGCTGACAGAAATGGAGCACAGATCACGCTACAAAGAAACCATTGAAAGATGGCGCAAATTGTAGCCGGAAACACAGGGATTGCTGGGATGCGAAGCGATGCATCATGGGGCGTTGGGACAGGACCCAAAATGCACCATACCCCACGCCCCCTTCCCACAACCCACGGCGCCAGAATTGGAAGAGGTGTTCTGTGGGATACCTGCCCATAATGCACCTCTCCCAAAACCGCTGCAAGTGCCGCAAATGTAGCCACGTCAGTGCTAGTTACTGCGCTGGCGGCTGCCAGTGTGGACAGGCTGCAGCGCTTTCCCTACTCAGCTGTACGAACACGGGTTTAACTAACAGCGCTGTACATCTGCAAGTGTAGCCAAGGCCTAAGTAACCGTGTTTAAGAGCTATCTTTAAGGACAGTTTAAATGCTGTTGCAGCTGGAGTTGCGTGATTAATTCACAAAAACATTATTCAGCAAATAAGCTTAGTTTTTTTGCTCACAGAAGATCTTCAAGCAGAATGCAGTATCCTCCAATAGATTCAAATGTATTCAGTCAATATCTTTTTTTTTTTTACTCTATAGATTCACTATGGAGATTTGAAATTTAAGTTGTTATTTAGCAGTGATTGGTCATGGAAGCCACATAATATCATTTCTGCCCCCTGATTGGAAGAGAATGTAAACTTTTATGGAGCAAATAGTCACATGTGTGAATTTAAAGTTCAGCAACCATGAATATTCATGCATGCAAATTTGAAATTTGTTTTCCATGAACATCTGTGTGCCATAAAACTTATGAGCATGACTGAAGTGAATTCATCTAAAATTCAAACAAACATTTGAAGGATTTTTTCTTCCTTATTCAGTCAGCTTTATCTGTGGCAAAACTGGCCTGAAAGAGTCCAGAGAGTGGTTGTAATGAGGTCTGATCTAATGCACAATGGCCAGCTAACCCACAGTTAGGTTGCAATCTAACGTATCAACCACTGTGACTGTTCAAAGAAAAGTGGATCTGATCTAAAAAAGTTGAACCTGGCAGCACTTCCACAGGATGGACCAGCCAGCATCTTCATAGCGTATTGCAGTTTCACGCAGCATAACACGTGGTGATCAAGTGGTGTAAATACAGTTGATTTCAGCAGGATTATAACCATCATGTTTAAACCAGGCTTAAAGTAAGCACCAAACTAGCGGGCTTATGTGTCCTGCCTAGAGGCGACCAGAGTTAGAAAAGACAAACAGAGACACTTTTTGATGCAAAAATCTGTGAAAAACCTGCCTCTCTTTCTGTGGTGATTAATTAAAAGTGAAACTGCAAAATGTTTTCTGACAGGCAGATACTACTTTTCATTTCTGCGTCAGTGTCTAGTATAATGGGGCTCTTGATCCTTGAATGGGGCCTCTAAGCAGTACTACAATCATAAAGAAATTATTAATTATTATTATTTATTGTAGGCTTTGCAAGCTCTGAGCCCAATATGCAGATATAATGTACCTAGAGTAAAAATATCAGTAGAGAGAATTCATGTCTAGCTGAAGAAGTGTTACCTATTTTATTTCCATGGCTTACACTGATTGTTTCTCTTCAAATCGTATAAATATTTCTTGCTTTAAGTGTTACATAATGCAGTTTCTACAATTACATAAGAGAGCTGAGAAATTAGGCATAGGGACAGTCAATACCAGTGACATTTTAGTAGAAATTGCAAAACCTGGTGTTTCCATCCAATTTTTAGTTTCTCTCATGAAAGTTAGGACAGGAAGTAATCCAAAGTTGAAGACTAATATTATTTAGGAATCCCCTTAAAAATTAAATTGGAAAAAAATGTTTACATTGGAATGATAAAGATTCCAGATATTTTCCTCTCTTGTTCCTCTGACTATTACGAATGTATGCTGTATTAATTACTTAAAATATTGGACACACAAAAGCCAGACGTCTTGTGATCAGATGGAATACAATCCCACTTTTCTTACCAGGACACATGGAGACTATTAACTCTGTCTTTCCTCTCTATCAGCCAATGTTTAATGGTCAAGATGATAAGCAGTTGGAGTAGGCAACTAAAGGGCAACGGGGCAAAGGTGATTATGCATTTACAATTTTTTACTAACAAATGTATATAAAAATCTGTTGCATGTATTTGTTTCCCTTTCCCCCCTTTTCCCCATCAATACGCTACTTGTTTTCTCAGGGCCTAGCCCCACACTTTCACTGAGCATTGTGCAGGCAGACCCTAGCACCCTCAGCACAACCTACTGACTTCTGCTTTCTGGCTATAATGTGTTTTATATCTGCAAAACTTATTTCCTAGATGGAGTCAGTGGGCTGTCTGCAAGGTTCTCAATCCAGAATGGGGCCTTTAGCTTGTCAACTCTTTAGGGGAGGGCCTATGGGCCAGATTTTTAAAGGTATTTAAGGGCAGGTCTTCACTACCCGCCGGATCGTGATCGATCTATTGGGGATCGATTTATTGCATCTCGTCTAGATGCGATAAATCAATCCCGGAACGTGCTCCCCGTCAACTCTGGAACTCCAGCTCACAAGGGGCGGAAGCGGAATTGAGAGGGGAGCGGCAGCGGTCGACTTGCCGCTGTGAGGATGGCCAGGTAAGTCGACCTAAGATACGCAGAATTCAGCTACGCTATTCCTGTAGCTGAAGTTGCGTATCTTAGGTCGATCCCACCTCTTAGTGTAGACCAGGGCTAAGTGCCTATCTCCATCTTCAGATGCCTAAATACCTTTGGTATTCTGGCCCTGTGTCTGCTTCTTTTCTCTTTGTACAGCACCTAGTGGTATGAGATCTCAGTTCTTTGATCACAACCATTCGTTATTCTTATAGAAGCAGCAACAGAAATGGCACATATCTAGAAAAGTGGAACCTGCTGGCAGCACGTCCAGAGGAGGACCAGCCAGCAACTTAATAGTGTATTGGAGTTTCATGCAGCATAACATGTGGTGATCAACTGGTGAAAATGAATTTGATTTCAGCAGTATTTTGGAAAGGGTCACTTGTAAGCCAGGGGTTAACTCATTGTGTTTAACTGGTGAAGGGGCCAGAAGAGGAGTAGGGAGGGAGGGGGATTAGCTATTATAAAAGTATTCTATTGCAGTAGTCAGCTGAAATATTCACTGGGTGGAGGCGACTAACAATACACCATCAGAGAATACAAATATAAGAAATAATTCTATCAGCTAATATTATTGGTTCGTTTAGGGCTATAACAATGATGCACACTCAAATATCTCAGTGGAAAATGGTTCAGCCGAACACCGCAGCTTACATAAGATCCTGAAAGAACACTTTCATTATCAGCTTCTGGCTATCAGCACCACTTCATATCCAGTGCTCTGTTTATATGTGTTCTGCTCAGGGAGCGTTCGACATTGAAGATAGATATTTGGCAATAACATCCCTATGAAAGTGATATCCCTTCTGGGGAAATACTGAAGGATCATTATTCAGACAAGGAAAATAGAAACTGAAGAAGAAAAATGTGATTGTTTCCCCCTTTTAAATGTGTCCCCCACACAAGCTCTCGGCATAGGCATCCTCTTTCCTTTAGCTAGGGAAGGAGAATGTGAGCCAGCCAGTTTTTCCGCTGTAGTAAATGTCAGGGTGGTTCTTTGGCCAGATGCTCAGATTCATTCAATAGCTGGCTACAGCCCCACTACAGACAAAGGGGCTGATTCTCCTTTTCCTTATGCCAGCTAAGGTTTCATGTGACTAAAGTCAGTGGAGTTGCGCTGGTGTGGGTGAGTAGAGACTCAAGCCCGATCTCACCCCCCCCTCAACTTCCACCAGCTCCCGGCTTCGTATCTGGGATCCCCGTGTCCTTTTCTTACCATCAAGTTCACAAAAAGAATGAATAAATACATAAATAAATAAATAAAATTGTACTGTTCATTTTTCAGGGTCACCAGACTCAGAATGTTTATTAGCAGCAGCTCCGCTTGGCTACACTCACCACATGTGGCAAATTGTTTGAAATTACATATCTGACTCTTTCCTTTTCTTTTCATACTGCACATAGTCCCCAGCCTGGCCCAGTGAACACTGGAGTAGGCATTAAACATGCCTAGGGAGTATTCCCGGCTCACTCACAGGTATTTTTATACCTTCACATTCAAACCGGTGAATCCTTTGCAACTTTGAGGAACATGTGGCCACATTACACCCTCCCATTGAGAAACCAGAATCCTTCCTGTACAGTCAGACGTGGATTCCCTATCTAAAGGAAACCTGTGGGAGGAGCAAGGAAGGATAGCCCCTAAGCCCCATAAGGTTTCGCTCACAGATCATTCAGTTGAGGAGCAGGGATTAGCTCTCCTGCAGAAGAAGCAGGAGGTTTGTCCTGCAGAAACTGTTGATCCTGGGAATCCATGGGTAAGCCCTATGCTTCTGTAGTGCCCATGGGAAACCATGCTCCCCCATCTACTTGCCACACCATCAGAGCCTGTATTAACTTTTCAGAATATTCTTCTCTGCAGTGATGGGGGACGATGCACAAAACACAACTGTTTCTTTCCCTCCCCAAAGATTGGCATAGAACCCCCTTCATATGGCTGGTACCATGGAAGTGAGTGACTATCACCCCCATGTGTGGGCAGGAGAGGTGTCTATGTGCACAGGTCAGAGCACAGATCAGGCTGGGACAATTGGACCCACACGCTTGTCAACTTGTCTTTATATAAGCTTCCTAACTGGTCTGGTTAAATCATTTAATCAGAAACCCCCTGTAGCATCTATACTGAGCAGACTTTTGATAATATGAACAAAACAATTCTGTGCTCTGCACTTTTTCCAGAAGCTCCTGGGAAAATGGAGTGAGGGTTGTTGTTTTCTTCCCCTTTTTGGTAGATAAAATGCTGGTCACTTTACTACATTAGCACTCCCACTGTTGTCGTCATCTTTGGAGCTGCCTCTGTGATAGCAAGGGTGGGAAATTTTATGAAAACAATTCAGTGTGTAAATACTACCTTAAAGACCCAGTGAAATTAGTAAAATGCAAATTCAGACTCTAAGGCCCTGTCCAAAACTCAAAATTAATGTGAATCTTTCCATTGACTTCAGAAGGCGTTGGAACCCCATAAGTAACCTTGTGTGACCCAGTGGGATATATTGGTGTCAAATTATGAACTCCATATTGCTCCGTGAACTCCATTTTGTATTATGTACTGAATAAAGTCTAACTTTCTCCAAGGCAGGATATTGTAATGCATTCCAGGAAGGTGCCCTGCCTGGGAAAGGGACTTGATTCTCAGTGACGAGCCTCCTTCCACAAAGTAACACCACCACAGAATAATCTGGAGCCATCAACTTGGATTCTCTCTCAACAGACAACCCCCATTTTCTACACAGGGGCTTGAACATGGCCAATACGCCCGCATCTTTTCAGTCTGGGCACGTGGCAAGAGGAAAGAGATTGTATTTAAGGGTGTGGTGTGCTTCTCTGAGCAGGGGGGCAGACCATCACCACATGTAAGCAGGACTGGCTGGAGACAGAGAAGGCAGACGGGACGCTGACTAGCCTATATCATATTTAAGCAGTAGAATGGTGATTGTCAAAACATAACAAGCAAGGAATGGAATATCAGAGGTTCCAGTTACTGACAATAGACCCAGTTCTCTGCCTCACTGAAACATCTCCAGAGGAACAGGATGGCTGAAAGTGAAAAATATCTTAAAGGAGGCAAAACATGATGAAGATTCATTTCTAGTTCTGTTGGATTTCAGATATTGCCAGTAGAAGTAGCTTCTCCAGCACAGCTATTAATGGGCACATAAGCAAGGACTTTACTTTTCATAAGAACTACAAGACCCGAACAAACACCAGGCTTACAATTACTGGACGAAAGGCAAAGGAACAAAAATGTTACTTTGAAAGACAGACGAAAAACCACTGTTCGGGCTGACAGCTCAGCAGGCAGTCCATAGGGCAAGTGACAACAACAGCAACTGGACACACCAGTAAGTGTCATTTTATCTCTAGGGCAGGACCACAATCCTCTATTGTAGAAATGAACAGTTAGGGAAAATGGAGAAATCATTGAGATTTACTTGAACTATCAGATGTGACAGGCCACCTGCCGGTACAGGAGAAAAAGGTGAAAACTAAATTCCTCAAGGAATAGATAAGGGGAAAGGAATGTGTGTTGATGCCAGAAGAATCACTGCATATACTCCTATCACCAAGGTTACCAAATGCAGGATTATTACAGAGCAAGCCTCACCAAGGCTTCCAAGTCCAAGTAGCAGCTGGTTGAAATCGCAACATAATCATCCTGGAGTGAGTCACATTAGCGGCCCTATCCTGAGAGGCGCAGCCAGATACACCCAGGGCTGAAATAAACCACAGATGACTAATAAAATAACTTTTAAAGATGCATTCCCAGTGTACTGTTATTTCAAAGCTGGAGGTATTGGCTGAGGAATTAAAGAAGCTAATACACGAGATGTAAGATTTCAGGGTGTTTCTATGACACTGCCTTTGTTACACTGCCTCTGGGTATATTCACTGTACGCTAGGAGCCAGATCCTCAGCTGGTGTAAATGGGGACAGCTCAGTCTAAAAAGTCAATGGAGCGACACTGATTTACATCAGCTGAGGATATCACCCTACTTATTTCCAGAAGCCTGACAAGTCACAGGATTGCCTAGCTAATTATACAGGGCCTGCTAAGTTTGACTTCAGTGGGCATTGAATCAGGCAACAGTTAACAGAAGCGCCTGCCTTCTGAGTGCTTACAAAACAGGATGATCTTCTTCCCTATTTTCCCCTGTAAAACTAACCGAGCCTCACTTTGGGTTCAATCCTGTAAATTGCTGAGCGCTCTGGCTCTGATCCATCAAAACACTTTTGCGCTGACGTGCACAGGACTACTCAGGTGTTCAGTGTTAAGCACATGGTTAAATACTTTGCTGGATGATGGCCAGGGAGTTTAGCAACTTCAGAGTTGAGCTCTTTGGATGCATAATGCAGAAATAGAACCAAGTATATAGTGAGTAATTAAAAATCAAACTATAAATAATGTTCTGTTACCTGGCTAGGTGAAAGCTCTTGAGAATTGAACTGTTACCAGCAACAACAACAACAAAACCACAACCACGCATCACTGCATTGTGATTATATTTTATGAGCTCAGAACTAGTCCACCTTTCCCAGTGTACTCAACAAGAATAGAAAATTACCTTTCCAAAATGATGAGTGAAATTAAGGAAATCAAAGTGCCTGGTGCCTGCATCTCAGAGGCAAAAAAAGGAGTTTCGATCATATTTACATCTTGATACAAACCATGAAAGCCAGGGTATTCAAAGCTTAGATCGATGCTACATCTGTGGAAAACAGAGAGACAACACAAGACAGGGGCATAATGACAAGAATCAGAAAGGAGTATTGGCTTAAATGTACCTTTTGAATTCCTTGGCTTTTGCAATATTTAAATATATAGGGTTTTCTTCCCCTGTGAATTCCTCTGGGGTTTGTGATTTAAACTTCAAAAAGGGAAGAGAAAAAGAAAGCCTTTTTATCTGGAAGTTGATAAAATAGGCATAGACTAGAATGGCACCTTTTGTTCTGATATTTCAGTCAGCTGAATGTAATTCATGCAAATATGTACTTAGGATCAATGTAATATGTATTTAGCTGCATTTAAAAGGATTTTTATGTACCTGGTTAAATAGGTACTTTGGTCTGGACATTACATGTATTTTTCCCCCAAAAGAATACTTGTAATGGAAAGCTACTGTTATGGTTTATCATATTTTGACCATGTTATTATTTAGAGAATATCTGTTATATATGTGTTGTTTACTGAAGCTTAAACTGTAATGGTCTGTCACATAAATCCTTCTTAGCATGTGGATTACTGATGAGATACTCCATAATGATATTCTGTCAGTCCAGCTGCCAGCCACAAACACTAAAATGCACATGCTAAAAATCTAAGAGGTTGTATTTAGAAAAAATGAGGAGCATAATCAAAAAATTGCATTTCTAAATACAATATTGCAATTCCCCCCCTACCCCGCCAAATACCTAAAGGGAATAAATTCCTATTATGGATTTGTGCTCTACAGAATTTCAGTTTTAAAAACAAAGCCATTTTTCAGTTGTACAAATGCAAAACATTCTAAACAATTAAAACTTTGTTTTGCAAGTGAAAAATGTCCAAATCAATTTTTCACAGTTTAGGGAAATAAATTGCCTTGGGCTAAGGTTGCATTGGAAGGCCTGAACCTAAATCCTGATCCGAACAGCCTCCAAATTTGGAGGTTATTTGGATTAAACACCGAAACTCGTGTCAGTATCCAAATGTTGCTCCCGGTGCTTATCTCTATAATGAGCAAATCAAAAATCCCAATTCTGAACCTCCCATTAAACCTGGGGCTAGATTGTGACTTTACCCAAATAAGTTCAAGTAAGAGGCACTGTGTAGTTGGGCTGCTACAGTAACAGACATGAGGAAAGTAATCTGAACCAATAGGACTCTCCTTCTCACCAGCTCAGCTGCTCCGGATAGCAAGTTGTGGAAGCAGAATCAAGGCCCCACCCACTCCTGCCAATTTGTTCATGAAAAAGGAGAAGTAACCTACAGAGACTGCTCTTGTGCTCCACTCACAGTATGGGTAGTATATAATTCAAGTCACAATTTTGCCTGTTGATCAGGAAGAGTTTTGAAATATAAAATGGAAGAAAAGGGAAATTGATAGAAATTAATATAATCAGAAACTATTAATTGTAGAAAATTGATAAGGGAAGCAAAGGGACACAAGGCGAAATCTATGGCCAGCAGTGTTAAAGACAATAAGAAGGAGGTTTTTTAAAGTATATTAGGGACAAAAAGAATCCTAATCATTGTATTGGTACATGGCTAGATAGAAATGCTATAATTATCAATAATAATGCAGAAAAGGCAGAAATATTCAACAAATATTTCTGTTCTGCATTTGCGAAAAAAACAGGTTATGTAGTCATAACATAACACAACTTCCATTCTACTAGTATCTCAGGATGATAACAGCATGTCCCCAAATTAGAGATTTGAAAATCAGGAAGTCCAGATAAGTTGCTGTGATGGGTTGGTATCACAGAAACCACTTTGGTGCTGCCACCTGGTGTGCCAAGGCTACTTCTGCCCCTGCTTTCATGCCTTTTCCAGCTTGGGACTCCCGAATCCTGTCTGTTTTGAGCTAGATTCCGCTGATCTGCTGCAAACACAGACCCAGGTCCAAACCATGTCCCCTAACAGCCGTAGGCCTGCCTGGAAGCAGCTCAGGAAGTGCTCTTGCCTTTGACACCCAGGTGCCCAACTCCCAATGGGGTTCAAACCCTGAATAAATCCATTTTGCCCTGTATAAAGCTTATACAAGGTAAACTCATAAATAGTTTGCCTTCTATTTCAAAGATAGAAACAGCACAGCTGTTTGCCCCCTCCCCCTCCCCAGGTACTAACATGTACTCCAAATAACTTAATAAGTAAAAAGTGATTTTAATAAGTACAGAAAGTAGGATTTAAGTGATTCCAAGTAGTTACAGACAGAACAAAGTGAATTACTAAGCAAAATAAAATAAAACACGCACATCTATGTCTAATCAAACTCAACACAGCTAAACCTCACCAGTTCCGGTCTCTTTCTTTTACAGGCTGTAGAACTCCTAGCCTGGGTCCAGCAATCGCTCACACCCCCTGTAGGGTACCACGGAAGATTGTGTTACGGCATAGCAAGGGTGTTTTCGCTTTCTCACGCTGTCTCAGCGGCCGGTTGCTGTAGGTCACGGCTTGCCAGCTGCAATCTGTTTTGAGCTAGTTAAAATTGCTTTGTATGGCCTTGAGCCAGGGGACGGACACAGCCTGTGAAAAGCCCCTGATTAATTATGTATGAGATGCTTTTATATAGTTGTATGAGCCCGCCCCGTTTTTGGACTCCGTACCAGGCCGAACTTCGGTGAGCTGGGTTCCCCGCCTCCGTGACAGCAACGCCAGGAGTCCCCGTTGCGGATGTGTCACTTTGCCTCGTTCTTGCAGAGCACCCTGGGTAGGCCCGCAGCCTCCCAAGAACGTAACACCCCCTATTGTCTTTGTCCAGTCTCTTTCAGGTATGTCCTTGGGGGGGTGGAGAGCCTCTCTCTTTAGCCAGCTGAAGACAAAATGGAGGGGTCTTCCAAGGGTTTAAATAGACTTTTCCCCACTCCCTGTGTAGCATCATGTTACCCTGGAGTTTTGGGATCACAAGGGCAAGTCACATGTCCATGCACCCTAACCAGTCCAGCCAGTCGCATTCCTGGCCAAGCTCAGATGTGGATTGGGGTCTGCACCTCCTATTGTCTGTGTAAGGGTTTCTTGATTGGTCTCTTTACATGCACATACCTTTCTCAAGACATGATCCCAAGCTCTTACAAAGGCTCTGTATAAAACCAGCAAATATAAAACCAATATTCATAACTTCAACTACAACAATGATACATGCATACAAACAGGAGGAATAGATTCAGTAGATCATAACTTTTACAGAGATATGTTACATGGCACATGTAACATAAAACATATTCAAGTTACATCATATATACATTTATAAGCATCTCCCCATAAAGTTTTATGGGGACACCGTCACAATTGCATCCAAAAGTTTTAAAAGAGCTGGCTGAGGAGCACACTGGACCATTACTGTTGATTTTCAATAAGTCTTGGAACATCAGGGAAGTTCCAAAGTCTAGAAGAAAATGAATGTCATACCAATGTTTGAAAAGAGTAAACAGGATGATCCTGATAGGTCTGTCAGTCTGACATTGACCCAATTTAAGATAATGCAGCAGCTGATATGGGACAATTAATAAAGAGTGAAACAGGGTAATATATTTAATGCCAATCAATATGGATTTATGGAAAAATAGATCCTGTCAAACTAAACTGATATCTTTTTTTTTTGGATGAGATTAAATAGTATTGATGTAATATATTTAGACTTCTGTAAAATGTTTGACATTCTTGCAGGGGTGACTGGGAACATGGCTTTAACGTCCCAAGATGCAGTGCTCTCCCGCCCCTGATTTCATCTTCAGCCCATAGTATTTCACATGCTTTTTTTCAAAAGACGGGCATAGCTGGGCGTACGCCATCCCCAGAGAAGCATGGACTCCACTCAGCTGTGCACTATTTTGATGAGTGTTGCAAACACCACGCATCTTATCCTGCAGTGTTTCCAGAGCTGAGGGAGGAACTGCCGCGTAGAACATGGCAATGTCCTTCAAGCAGCACCGCTGGAAGTCATGGAATGAAACGATTCCCTGTTACAGTTGGCAGTCGTGCAGTAGCTGAACATGGTGGAGTGCCAGTTCTGGTTCCGAGAAACAAGGACTGACGGGTGGGATCACATTGTTATGCAGCTATGGGATGACAAGCAGTGGTGGCAGAACTTTTGTGTGCACAAGGCCACTTTCCAGGAACAGTGTGTGGAGCTCTCCCCAGACCTGCAGCACAGTGACACTAAAATGAGACTTGCTGTGATAGGGGAGAAGCGAGTGGCCATCGCTGTGTGGAAGCCTAAAATGCCAGACTGCCACCATTCAGTGGGGAATCAGTTTGGAGTTGGTAAATCCCCCATGGGGGTTGCTGTGATCCTAGTGTGCAGGGACATTAATTGCCTTCCGCCAAGAAGGGTAGTGACTCTGGGCAGTGTGCAGGACATACCAGATGGTTTTGTTGCAGTGGGGTTCCCTAACTGTGCAATAAATGGCACCAATCAACCTTGCCAAAGAGTACATAAACAGAAAGGGATACTTTTCTATGGTGTTGCAAGCACTCACCGGGAATCACCGGGGGGCGTTTTACCAACATCATCTTGGGATGGTCTGGGAAGGTGCATCTTTAAGAACACAGGTCTGTTCAAAAAGCTGCAAACAGGGACTTTCTTTCCTGACTGCAAAATCATCATTGGAGATGTTGAAATGCCAATAGCAATCCTGGGAGACACAGCCCACGCCTTACTTTCATGGCTCATGAAGCCGTACACTGGACACCTGGACAGAAGCAAGGATTAGTTCAACAATAGGCTCAGCAAGTGCAGAATGGTGGTTGAACGTGCCTTTAGCCATTTGAAGGGTTTGCTCACGAGGTTAGAGCTCAGTGAAAAAAAATCCCCATGGTTATAGCTGCCTACTGTGTGCTTCATAATACATGTGAAGCAGAGGGAGAGAAGTTTCCACAGGGGTGGGGCGTGGAGGCAGATAGGCTGTCTGCTAATTTTGAGAAGTCAGATACGAGGGCTATAAGAAGAGCTCAGCGGAGAGCAATGCAGTTCAAGGAGGCTTTGAAAACCCATTTTAGTGATGACCCACAGTCATGTGTGCTGCTTTTCTGTGATCGTTGCTTGCTGTGATCACTGTGTTTCTTTCTTGTGCATATCCCCGTGCCTCAGTTTCCCTATCCTTCCCCTTCCCTCCCACCCCACACTTAGAATTAATAAAGATGATTTCATTTTCAAGACATGGACTTTTATTGCACACATATCTAAACGCTGAAAGATCTGACAAAGAATTAAACCTTGGAAAGACAGTGGAATAAAATGGGGGAGGAGGGACATTCATTTTGTCTTGAAAAGTACAGCGACCTTGCCTATAATACATCATCATGTGTGCAACTGTGGTTCTTGGCACCCTACCCCGGGGCTGAGTGGAAGGGATATTGCATTGTCCCCCTTTGCCTAGTGGAACATGTGTGAAGGGGGCAGGTGGAGTACGGCGATGTTGGAATGCTGTCTCCCATAGGTGATCCCAGCTGATATCATGCTCCTGACAGTAACAGAGTCGGCAAGGGAACAGCTACTGCAAGCGTCCACACAGGTGCCGGCTTCCAACTTTCCCTGGGGGTGCTCAACCCCAGCTCAGCCCCAGGCCCCACCCCCGCCCAGCCTCTTCCTGCCTCCATTCTGCCCCACCCTGCCTATTCCCTCCCAGTTCCACCCACTCCTCCCCCTTCCTCCCAGTGCCTCCTGCACGCCGCGGAACAGCTGATCCGCAGTGGGTGGAAGGCACAGGGAGGGAGGGGAAGGAGTTGATCAGCGAGGTCACCAGCGGGCGGGAGGCATAGGCGCCGACTTTTGTCGGCGCCGGTGGGTGCTCGTGCCCCCGCCTCCCCAACTCCACCCCGGCCCTGCCCCTTCCCCAAATCCCCGCCCCTGCCACCTCCTCCAGGTGCGCTGCATCCCCCCCCTCCCCACAGCTTGCAAGCGCGGGGCGGGGAGGGTGGTGGGAAGCAGCAGAGCACCCACCTGACCCGGCAACTCCCCGCCAGCCCCGCCCCCACGCTAAGCAGCTCACCTCCTCCTCAGCTTCCCCAGGCGCCCCGGCAGCCAACGGCTGAGCGGCTTTTTCTCCGCTCACGCAGGCTCCTCCCTCCAGCTCCAGCTGATCAGTGGCGGCACGCGGGGGGTGGGGGAAAGCGCAGGGGTGGGGAGGCTAGATAAGTCTGTAAAACACATTAAAGTTCAAAGACCAAAACATCTCAGTCTTATCTGTGAAAGCATACAGCTGCTGCTAACCACTGATTTAATCACATTGTTTATTTAGTAGTTACCGGTGTGCATCCTGTAAATTACTCATGTTTAGGAAAAGTCCCTAAAACCACTTTTGTTCTGGAAGAGACCCAAATAAGATATGAGCTGTTCCTGCAGTCTCAAACAAATTCTGCAAAACTAGATAGCTGGTTCTTCCCTTGCTTCGTCGCTTTAGGGAAGAAGCTCCAGCACTAAGCTTTTTTTTAAGTCAGCTACTGTACTAAGTAACAGGGAGCAAACAAAGAAATGAAACACAGAATTCCTGTTGATGTTGAGAATGACTCACCTCTCACCAGTGCCTATTGGCAGTGGGTTTAGCCAACTGTTACCCCCTTTTTGACCTGAACGACGAGTCAAAGTTTGGAGCTCTGGAGATGTTCCAGTTGGAAGTAGACATTGTTGGAGTCTGATATTTTCTTTGATGAAATCTTGTTTACTTACAAGGAAGGTACAAAGTCCTGTGGCTCTGAATGCAAAAGGAACAAAAAGGAGGAGCAGCAGTTTCATAGCCCACAGCCCCAACCCTCTTTCGTGAGCATCAGACTCCAAAGCTCTCTCACTAGCTTTTTCCACTGACATAGCACTGTGCACACTAGTGCTTACGTCGGCATAACTGATGTCACTCAAGGGGGGTGGAATATTCATATCTGAGTGACATACATTTTGCTGATATAGATGTTCGTATAAACATAGCCTAAGTTTTTGGTTATTGTGCATATTAATTCTTGCAAAGGTTGGCTAGAGTTTGTCATGGGGCCTTCTATATACCTAAGTACTTTCAACGTTTTCCCTGCCTAAAGCAGATAAACTTTGGGCTATGTATTAATCCCACATCCCATAAATATTAACATCTTTGTATAGCTACCTTATATAGACATAAGTACAACGCCCGTTTTTTCCTTATCAACTTCTGTACTTCTGGATCCATTTAATTTCTATATTGTATCCATAATTTCTTTATAATCAAAATGTTTGAAGATCATTATGCAAGAAGCCCCATTCACTATGGGACTATCTGCACTGTGATGCGCATGTATTGTGGTTCCATGGATTCACTGAGAGAGGATAAGTACAAGTGTCACTCTGTCTGGAGAGGGTCACGACCATGAGTGCCTACCTCAGGACAGACTGTGAAAAACAGGGCAGACACCCCACACTGGTGGTGTGTTCCATAATTAGATTTTACCAAGCCAGTAACAAATGTGAACTGGATCACTATAACAGTCTCACCATAGAGTCAGACTTCTAGTCTATCTTGCCACCCAGGCAGACTGGACTTAGTGATAAATGATCACTTACACCAAAAATCACACCATATTCAGGTTGCTTCCAGTTCCAAGAGACCAGTCATTTACCCTAGATCAACTGGTACCCTAGACCTTACACCAAAGACAACGCCTGTAGCCAATCCTGTAATAAACTATCTAAAGGTTTATTAACTAGGAAAAAGAAATAAGAGAGTTGTTTACAAGTTAAATCAAGTAAACATATACACACAAATGAGTTACCATCTACATTGTAAGAGTGACAGAATTATAGAGATCTGACAATTCAAAGTGTCTTTCAGTACAGACCCAGGAGATATCCCTTGGGGATCTCTAGCGTCATTTTGGTTTGTCTGTGAGAGTTCAAAGAGCAAAGAGATGAAAAATCTTCATGTCAACTATTTTTATTTCCCACCATCATCATTCAAAACTATCTAACGAAACCTTCAGCACATACTTCTCCATAAGAAGGGGCAATTAACAAAACTTTTGCCTTATAATGGCCTGCTTAAATGTTAATAGTCCTCCTGGATGAATTGTGGGAGGGATGATTCCCATGCCTGAGTTCACAAGTTCAGAGCAAACGTTTTCAAAGTTATAAAGCAAAACACACATTTTCTTATAGCATGGAATACAGACATTACAAGTGAGATTAATGCATGCAGCAATTTACAAGTATTTCATAGATCTTAAACACTAAACACATTCTTATAAGACTAATATCCATTTTGAGCAAAACTAGCATACTGGTGAACTGGTCTGGTCTCCAGCTGTGAAATCCCTGCTGGAGCATGTGCCAAGATCTAGCTAATATCAAACAAAACTTTGTCCTGAAAAAGAATGCATACAGACAGGCCTGAAACTTGCACTGAATCCCACTCATTTCAGTGCAACACCATGAAAATGTAAAGATCTATGCATGTATTCCTTCATGGGTTCTAAAGCAATCAATTCTGAGCTGCTCAGCACTCAAACACCCACTGAAGTCAGTGGGAGTTAAAGGTGCAACCTACCAAACTTGGTCCCATCGCTGAGATTGCAACAGATAAAAAAAAGGGGGGCGGGATTTTTTATTTTTACCAATTAACTCTGAAATACTTACGTTTGAAAGAGAGAGGCGGTTTCTCCCAATCTCTACACTTCAAAAGACTTGCTTCTGCCTTGCCTAAATTCCACACATAATTAATTAATCAAGTTCTTATGTGTTTCAGACACTGTTGCTTTAAAAGGAGGATGAGTGTCAGAGTATGGGAAAAGAGAAAGGAACAAGGGGCAGAGAGAGGACAGCTAACAGCTTGGAACTAGGATACTCTGTTGGCCTGCACTCTTTTGCTGTGAGCCAAATTAGTCACAAACATATCTGGTAAGGAAAGCACCATAACAATACACCATTTGTGTATGCTCTTCTTTTTATCTCTACTTAGCAATGACTGTAAGAAATGGGGAGGAGATAAATGATTTATCTGCAGGCTTGACTGAAACGTTCATTTTCTAGTACTATGAACGTATAACTTGGAAATTATTTGAACTGGGGAAGTTCCCAGCACCTTTTGTAGAGCCCCCTGCTTTTATTAAATTTCTGTTTCAGAGGCTTGTGCCTCAAACTGTTGGTTTTTCTCTAGGTTGCTGAAGCTTTGTGCTGGTTCTGAGCATGGACCTGTGGGTTTCCCCATGAAGGAAATAATTCATGGAAGAAGAGCATACCCGCTGAATACTCCCATATGGCCTGGAGAGGATAATTTTGCAGAGTTATTTTTATAATTTTTTAAAAATCTATGATGGCATCAATAGACCAAATTCTCTCATTTAAACCCATGCAAATCCAATGGCTTTATTAAGACTAAAATTAGGTTAATTGATTTCCAGTCTCAATGTGCTTACCTTAAGTCCTCTGTCTTGCAATCAGCAGTAGCGCAGCCAGGTCTGGAGCACAGGGGGAGCGGCGCTATAAAAAGGCGCCTCCCCCTGTACTCACCCGGCGGCGCTCCGGGTCTTCGGCGGCACTTCGGCGGCACTTCGGCGGCTCACTCCGGGTCTTCAGTGGTACCTGCCGCCGAAATGCCACCAAAGACCCGGAGCACCGCCGGGTGAGTGTAAGAAGTGGCGCTTAAAAAGAAGCGGCGCCTTTTTTTAGTGCTGCTAAAAAAAGGTGCCGCTTCCGCCGCTTCTGCTCAAGGGGGAGCGGCCGCTCCCCCTGCTCCCCCCCGGCTACGCTACTGGCAATCAGATTTGCATAGGCAGAGCCTTGTATCCACACTGAAATTTGATCCTCTGAAATTTATTGGGGCTGTTCACAGGCACATGGGTCTACCTGTGCGCATCCACATGCGGGACTGGAGACCAACTTTGCATTTTGATTGCTATCAGTCTCTGATTTGGCATGGGATTCCTGCTGGGATTTGAACACAACATAACCCTTTGCAGATTTTGAAAAATGTCTGACAAAAAAACATCCTTAAAATGCCTTTTGAAGGAACATAGGTGTGCAGCAGGTATTTACAGGATTAGGATAAAGAACAATTAAGATCATGTTAATAGACGTTGGAACGTCAGCTCCAACCACTAGTTCTACTTTAGTTTTGAATCAATGCAGTGGTAACTGAAGATGGCCCTCAAATTTCCAACATTTAAATCACTTATTTGACCCGGGTAATTGATAGCCATGAATCATGAGAGTGGATAATACGAGGCACTGCAAAATATTGAAGAGGCTAGAAAATGGTTGGTTGGTTTGTCTTGTTTTCTGTGTTGCTGAGCCTACAAAGTGATCCCTGCTGATCCATTGACACTGTAGATTGCACTTTTTGCCAGACACACAATTTCCAAAGTATACATATGACATGGCTCTGGATGATGGATCACCCTGTGCCAGTTAGTGTCTTCATTTAAGATGGGAGAAGGAGCTATATAATCTCAGAGCTGCTTCCCAAGTTGAAAACATATGGTTATTACTTAAAAAACCTGGCCAAAATTACATGTTGTAGAAGCATGGCACGTCTAGCAATGCAAAAGATAGATGATGCATGAAATAAAAAAACATGCCAATTCCTCACAGAAAATGTATATAATGAAAGTATTTAATTTACTTGAGATGTGTTGGCATGAAACATCTGCTGCAGTATTCACTTCTTTCTGACTGTGGCACATTTTAATATTCATGCCAACCATAGAACAGTCTTAGGGGCACTTAAAAATATAGCATAGAAAACCCCCAAACCATCTTTGTTGTTATTGTTATTTTTTTTAAATGAATTAACAGTCCTGGGACATCAAGGGAAGTAAAAGCTGTGTCACATTGTGTGATGCATTTAGCTATTTTGGTGGTTCTCTAACTGTTGGTCTGTGCTAATTTGGCTGGTCACATAATTTAAGCTGCTTTGTTTTCAGCTGCTAAATCACAGTAATAAAAGCTAACAAATACACTAAGTGCTTTCCTCGTAGAGCTTTCCCATGTAAACAATTGCTGTAGTTGCCACAGGGACCGTGTGTGTTTGTGAATGGGCGTGGTGGTGCACTGTACAGTTGTGACTGGGAGGGGAGGCAGGCTATGCAATTGTAATTAATTGTAATTGTGTGGTTCACACAATTCTGAATGGTAGAAGATGTGGCCATGAGACTCTCTCTACTCAACTGTAGTCCACACTGTAAAAACGTTTGTGATCCCAACCTAATGTTCAGTTATTTCACACACACTGCTACCAAAGGATACTGAGCCATCTCTACCCAAAACATCATCATTCCCTGTAATTGTGATTCAATATTTATTTTCTACTAGTGTTCAGAGGCCCCAATCACTGTCAGGAGAGGATACGTTGGGCTAGGCCCCATACAAACACTTAGGGCTTGTGTACACTTAAAATGCTGCCGCTGCACCTTCAGCGAAGATGGTACCTATGCCAACCATTGGTGAAGGTATTCCACCACCCCGACAGCCAGTAGCTAGGTCAATGGAAGACTTTTCGGGGCTTAGGTTAGTTTAACTGCATCTCTCAAGGGGGTGGATTTTTCACTTCCTAGAGCGACAAAGTTATGCCAAGCTAATTTCCTAATGTGGACTAGTCCATAGTAAAAGACAGTCTCTGCCCTGAGAGCTGACAACCTAATGCCTTTATCCTACAAAGACTTACATTCTCAAAGCCAATGGGAGGAATTATGTGCTCAGAATGAAGTATTTGCATACGTCTTTTGCAGGATTGAGGACTAAATAGACAAGTGATGTATGAAGTGTTGGTGGGACAGGGAAGTAATCAAACACCTACAATTAAAAATATATATACACATAAATGTAGCCTTCATAGATAAAAGTGTTACTGCAGAGATGGGTGTTGAAGGAGAGGGCAGTGACCTTACTGATCAGTTCTAGGATGGCATTCCACTTCAGGGTTCTTCTAATGCAGCTCCAGTGCTGGTCCTGCCTTTCTAGTATCTAGCACACTTAACAACCACCCCCACCCACTATCAGGGCTAATTTTATGTTATATTGGAATAAAACAGGATAATGAGTTAAAGGGGAGCTTTCTAGGAGGTATAGCAAATTTAGCAGCTTTGGTTTTATTTGTTATTGCTTATCATTCAGACTCTCTGAAGCAAAATTCTAGATTTTTTTTTTTTACCAAAAGTGTCTGAGTGCATAGAGATTTCTATATGAAGAATGATCATTTGTACTTATTAAGATTTAATGCTGTACTTTGCTGGGTGTCATTTGGAAAGTAGTGACTTAGTCATATTCCACTTGAAGTAGAGAATTCATCGGTTGGCAATGCAGACCAGTGGTTCTTTCATTTAGGGTCCCCTAGCTTTTGTTAACCCTGTTCTTCAAGGCATTATTTTTAATATACGTGTTTTCAAAAAAGAATACCATTTCAGACCTTATTTTCTTTGAAAGTGGCTTTCCATTTTCCTACTCCATATCTGCCCAGAACTCTAGTTGGTCAGACACTAGAGACTGTAATTAAAGGATATATATTAATCTCTTTACCTCTGTTAATTTATACCAAAGTATCCGGATTTCTAAAGAGTCCCTCTCTTTTGCTAGAGAATTAAGTTGATTGTTCTTCAAAGTATGTCTTAGGTATTACTTTAACAAGGTGTGTTGGGGAGAGGATGTGGAGTAGGTTGCTGCAGAGAGGTTGGAATTATTATGGATTAATAGAGCATGAAAATAAAGTAGTAACAATTTACTTAGAGGAGAAAAACCAAACACAAATCAAGTAAAATAGAAAGTGTTGGCAAATCAATGAAAAATCGAGCAGTGTGAACCCATCCAAGTCTAGGTGGAACCAGCTGGAGATTTTTGTGTGTTGATATCTGGTTTGCACAGGTTCAGAGGACAGGCCTTGGAGGTTCTGGTTTGAACAAAACATTTTCCCATTTTTGAATCTTATTGTGAATTTTTAATCAAGGTTCATGCTCATCCAACAAAAGGTGAACACAAGCTTGCTGGCTCTCGAATTAGGTTTCACCTCACACACAATATCAGAATGCTGATCTCAGGGAAAATAAATGTCCATTGTAAAAATGGGCTAGAATTACTATGTGAGCCAAAATAGGCCATAGCAAAGAGACAATTCCCACTAACTGGGGGAAATTTCACTAATTCAGGGAAGAAAACATTGTACTAGACACTGTCTGCTAGAGTCAAGCCAACACCAAAACTGGGGAGAAGAAGTCTGGGAAATAATGCAGCTGAGTTAGAGAACTGAAATAAAATGCAGTCCATAGTAAGGGATATAGATGATTTGGCTGTGAAAACTGATTAGTTCACACAACTGATCTGAATCGTCACACAAAACTAGAGAAAGACTCAAGTTGAAAAATCTGGGTCCAGATACAAAAAATGAAACAAAACAACAACCAACCAAAACCCACCACTAAGTCTGGGGGGAGTGTTTGGTTACAAAACTTTGGTTTGGGTCATTATGAATATCATTTACCATTCTAGGACCTTAGAGATAAACATGCAGAATAAGGGCCTAGTTCAAATCCTATTGAAGCCAGTAGGAGCCTTTCCATTGTCTACAGTGGGTTTTGGATCAGACCCTAAGTATCTGCCTTGAAGAGCTCAATAGACATCAAATAAATGAAGGATGTAAGATAGGATACAGCTGTTGTGTTGTCTGGAGTGTCTACCTGAGGGCAGACTGTCAGAAAACAAGGGCAGACATCCCAAACTGGTGGAATGTTCTATAAACTTTGGTAAGCTTACCGACGCTTAGGACTTTCACTTCATATCAAGAAGATTAAAGTGCTCTATCAGCCTGCCCCAGGCCTTGCACATGACCCACCACAAATTACCACAGAGGGACAGACTGTAGAGACAGTCGAGCACTTCTGCTACCTCGTGAGCCAACTCCCTCAAAATGCAAAAACTGACAGTGAGATCCAGCACAGGATCCAGTGTTCCAGTGCCCCCTTTGGGAAATTGCTCTGATGTGTTTTCACGGACCATGACCTACTGAAGGACACCAAGATTCAGGTCTATAAGACAGTTGTCATCCCTACCCCCCCTCTATGGATGCAAAACCTGGGTAACCTACCGATAGCACCTCAAGAGCCTGGAGAGATACCACCAAAGATACCTCAGGAAGGTCCTTCACATTAAGTGGAAAGATCGCCGCACTAATGCTAGCATCCTCACTGAAGCCATGTCACCAGCATTGAAGAAATGATCATTATACACCAATTCTGCTGGGTTGGACAAATGTAGATGCCAGTGTGACGGTGCACCCCATACGGCTTTATGGAAATATGCTTATGAATGTATATATGACATAACTGGAATATGTTTTATGCTACATATGCCATGTAACATATCTCTGTAAAAGTTATGATCTACTGAATCTATTCCTCCTATTTGTATGCAATGTATCATTTTTGTGTTCAAAGTTATGAATATTGGTTATGTACTTGCTTGATTTCTAAGCAGCCTTAGTAAAGCATTTGGTCAACTTCTTGAGAAAGGAATGTGCAAGTTAAGTGCCTAATCAAGAAGCACTTAATGGACAATGGATCTTGGGAGGCTCCAATCCACATAAGAAGTCTACCTGAGGACATTCAAGGTAGCATGTGAACAATGGCTGCTACCTGTAAGTTCTGAGTCATGCATGGACATGTGACTTGCCCATGTGACTCCAAATCTCCATTTTGTAACTGGATTCTACACAGGGGGAGGGAGGGGTGTCCACCCACAAGAGAAAGTCTATTTAAACCCCTGGGAGACCCCTCCATTTTGTCTTCGGCTGGCTCAAGAGATAGCAGCTCCACCCCCAAGGATACCTGAAATAAACTGGAACAAAGGGGGTATGAGTGATTGCTGGACCCATACTAGAAGGAGACTAGTCTGTAAAAGGAAGCTTATTGGAACATCTCTGAGGGTGAGATTTTATCTGTATTCAGTCTTCTTACTGTATTAGGCATAGGCATGCGTGTTTTATTTTATTTTGCTTTGTAATTCACTTTGTTACTACTTGGAACCACTTAAATCCTACTTTCTGTATTGAATAAAATCACTTTTTACTTATTAATTAACCTAGAGTATGTATTAATACCTGGGGGGGGGGGCAAACAGTTGTGCATATCTCTCTACCAGTGTTATAGAGGGTGAACAATTTATGAGTTTACCCTGTATAAGCTTTATACAGGGTAAAACGGATTTATTTGGGGTTTGGACCCCATTGGGAGTTGGGCATCTGAGTGTTAAAGACAGGAACACTTCTTAAGCTGATTTTAATTAATTCTACAGCTGTTAGGGGACGTGGTTCAGACCTGGGTCTGGGTTTGCAGCAGGCTAGTGGGTCTGGCTCAAACCAGGCAGGGCACTGAAGTCCCAAGCTGCCAGGGCAGGAAAGCAGGGGCATAAGTAGTCTTGGCACATCAGGTGGCAGCCCCAAGAGGGTTTCTGTGATCCAACCCGTCACAGCCAGATTCTCACCTCCCAAAACAAGTCCTCTACTCTCAGCTCACCCATGGTCAGAGATCCCGTGGTGGTCAGAGGAAATGCTACAGATACACTGAAAGCATATCTCGAGAAAACTGATGTGGACATCACAAGCTGGGAGAAGCAAGCCACCAACTGACCCCAATGGCGCCACATCCTCCAACAGGTAGGGGCCCACTTCGAGGAGAAGCGCCTTCCCCTCAAAGCTGAAAAAAAGAGAGACGCAAGGAAAAAGAAAGAACTTTCTCCCAGCAGGCAGCTGCCCCGCCAGGAAATGTCTGTACCTACCGCGGGCTGTTCTGTGGTTCCAGGATTGGACTCCTGAGTCATCTCAGGATGCATATGTAAATCCGTGGTAGAGATCATCCTCGAATCGAGGGCTCGTCGATGACAATGTTCTATAACTAGATTTCACCAACCCAGTAACAAATGTTAACTCCTGGATCACTATACCAGTCACCATGGAGTCACAGACAGTCCCCTTAGGCTCACCAGCCTATCTTGCCACCCAGACAATCTGAAATTTATGATAATTGTCACTTAAACCAAAAATCATACCACATTAGATTTCTGCCAGCCCCAAGAGAGTCACTTACCCCAGATTAATTGGTACTTACACCAAAGACAACACTGGCAGCCAATTCAATAGTAAACCAACTAGAAATTTATTAGCTAAGCAAAATAATGACAGTTATTGAGAGGTTAAAGCAGGTAAAATACATGTAGAGGTGAATCACAGTTTGTGATTCCAAATGGTGGCAGTGAGTAATAAATGGCCAGTCTCCCAAAAGTCCCCTCAGGGTACCCAGATTGTCTCTGGGGATCTCCACTTTGCATCTGGTACACTTCCCTCTAAGAGTCCCAACAGTTCAGAGATGAAGGATCTTTCTTTGGGCTGGTCCACACGGGGGGGGGGGGGGGGGAGGTCGATCTAAGATACGCAACTTCAGCTACGTGAATAACGTAGCTGAAGTCGAATATCTTAGATCGATTTTTAAATTACTTACCCCCTGGTCCACACGGCAGCAGGCAGGCTCCCCCATCGACAACACTTCCTCCGCTCACCGAGCTGGAGTTCCAGTGTCGACAGGGAGCGCTTCTGGGATCGATTTATCGCATCTAGACGAGACACGATAAATCAATCCCAGAACATCTATCACTACCCGCCGAATCAGGCGGGTAGTGTAGACTAGCCCTTTGAATCCATTCTTATATCTTCTTCTGACAGAAGACTAGCTTTTTTTCTCCTGCTGATAATAGCTCATCTTAATTAATTAGCCTCTTAGAGTTGGTATGGCAACTTCCACCTTTTCATGTTCTCTGTATCTATCTATCTATCTTCCTACTGTATGTTCCATTCTATGCATCTGATGAAGTGGGCTATATCCCATGAAAGCTTATGCCCAAATAAATTTGTTAGTCTCTTAGGGGCCACAAGTACCCTCATTCTTCTTTCGACAAGCTGACAGTGTCTCTACATGGGATTTTCCTTTGATGATGGTGAGTGAGGAATGCACTTAGTCTTTTGACCTCTAACCATCATATATAATGGCCACTTGCTTTGAAATTAGCATTTTCTGTTAAAGTCCTTCATTAGCATTTCACAAGATTTCTTTGATGGATTATTTAGTTACAGGAGTATACACAATGTAAATGTTTGCTATTACATTATAACAGACAAGTGAAAACAATGTCCCATTAGTTTCATGAAGTTTAAACACCAAATACACTCTTATACACCTAACCATTACTTTGATCTATACTAATACACCAGTGAATTGACCTGAATACTCTAGCATGACCTGGTCTGCCAATGTCACAACAGCAATCAAGAAAGCACATGGCAACTTTAGCATTCGTCATGTGAACTCCATAGTTTTTGGTTAGAGTGGATTTATTTTCTTATTAATACTTCTGTAAGGACAATATAAGGGTCCTTTACATAACTGTGATCTTGACTGAGACATTTTGACTACTACCACCACAACCACCACCAAAAGTTGAAGGTCCACAAAGCTCAAACCCACCCTAAACTTGTCCCTCTTTTGAAGTTTGACAAAGTTCTTTTCCATTTTAAAAGCCACTCCACTTTTTGGTTTTAGCTGGAACTTGCAATAGAAGTATCACAATGCTGCAGAGAGGTTATTCTCATAGTACACATGGCCCAGCTGGTTCCAGCAAGTACTGGAGATAGGCAGCTAGATAGATGAGTTGCTTGTTGCAGTAAGCTGCATCACAAGTAGCGCTGGAATGAAGTAAAAGCACAATCCAAATAACAAAGCCATTTAGGACCAGGTTTGTATTAACCCCCCCACGCCTCATAAAACACACTCCTTGTTCAATCTGAACACTCAGAGCAGAGCCAGTGAAAGATTGGCTAGGATGCACAAACCCCCAGGGGGATCCTAAGTCACTTCTAAAGAAAGTGAAACCTGCACTTGTATGCTATCTCATAAGAAAACCAGGTGAAACTTGATGATTTTGGGGATTAGTTTAAACCGGAAACCCAGAGCAAAATTTGGCCTATTTGGGTTAGTTAAACATCCATGCACCTAAGCCAAAGAAAATTTGACAAATCGATGTGAAAACCTAGCCACCAAGTTTCATACTGCTCCTCTTGTGACTTACAGGAAGTGAATTTCAAGGGGTCCCAGAGACATTTAAAAGAGATCTTTAGCTGGTATAAATCCTTGATTTCATTGGCTACATTATGTCACCAGCTAAGGACCTGGCCCTACTATTTTAATACACACAGATTTTCTGAGGCCTCCTCAACAGTTTGATTTTTGCTGAGCATTTCTCATGCATCAATGAAAACAGAAGTTTCAACCAAAGGGAGAAACTGAAGTGAGGCCAAGCATATTTATGTAAACACCGGAGCCAAGAAGGAAGAGAGAGATATACTGACAGTGTACTGTGAACCTAGCTGCATACCAGGAATACCTTGGACATCATTCAAACAGTTTACACCTACATGTCAGTAATGTGTTGAAAATTCCCCCATCTAATATGATGTGAAATTCTTGGCTGTCACTGAAAACAATGAAATTAGCTTTCAGATGTTCTGCATAAACACATCATCACCTCTGCAAGGATTTCACAGTGGGAAACTCATGGGGTGTAGAAAAGCTCCACAACTGTGGATGCTGAAAGAAAAGAAACCAAAATATTTACAGATGCCCAGGAACAACACACTGCCCATACAGAATGAAGGGTTGGATGGAATAAGCACAATTATCTGTAGATAATGGCTTGGTAACAGATTTGAACACAACCAAGAAAGGAAAATAACCCAATTTAAATATTACAATGATATGTTATGCGGATACATTCTTAAACTTGCCAACACAACTAACAGCAAGTACTGGTGTGTAGACAAAAGTAACACTGTCTAATACCCAGTTTTATCAGTTATTTGATAGGCTTTGTGCAAAAATGTAATAAACACATAACTGTGTTTTATCAAAGAGAAGTTATGATCAGAAAAGTGATTAGGCAAAAAATGTTGTTTTCAGTGTTGTTGTAGCTCCGTTAGTCCCAAGATATGAGAGATAAGGTAGGTTTGGTAATATCTTTTATAGGACCAAAATGGTGCTATTATCTTCAACAACGGTGTTCCCTGTTTGTATTCAGAATCACTCTCTGCTGGCTTAAATGACAAAAAGAAGAAGTCTTCCCTCCTGTTTTACTTCAACTGATATTCAAGTGCTAACAGAATACAGGAGATTATGCTGGGTCTCATTTTGACTCACGCATCAGCAGAACCATTAAATAAGTTTTGATTTCAGAACTTTTACTATGAGGTTGTCGGAGCCCAGCTTGACTTTCAGCTCCCAGGATGATTTTGAACATTTGATGGAATCAGTAAGAAACCTGGACCCACACTAAGCCATTTCTGCAGTTACTCTTTGGAGCAGGGGTCGGCAACCTTCAGCACGCGGTCCATCAGGGTACTCCGCTGGCGGGCCGCAAGACATTTTGTTTATGTTGACTGTCTGCAGGCACAGCCCCCCGCAGCTCCCAGTGGTTGCAGTTCACCATTCCTGGCCAAGGGGAGCTGTGGGAAGCAGTGTGGGCCACAGGGATGTGCTGGCCGCCACTTCCCGCAGCTCCAATTGGCCGGGAACAGCAAACCGTGGGCACTGGGAGCTGCGGGGGCCATGCCTGCAGACTGTCCACGTCAGCAAAATGTCTCGCAGCCTGCCAGCAGATTACCCTGATGGGCCGCGTGCCGAAGGTTGCCGACCCCTGTTTAGAGAATAACCTCACTTAAGGAGTATTTAATTCAAACTACAAATCAACATGAAACCTGGGCTAATTTTTAGAAAACTGTGTTTGCAAAAGTCTGAGCAGAACTATGAGCAACCTACGTTGTCAATACCAAACAAGATTGGAGTATGACATCACCCAAATGATCTCATTGGTTGAGCATTATCTGAGGGCATACTCATTTTAGAGTAGTTGTTAAGGGGGCAGGGTTTTAGGAGGGGTGCTATTTCCCCAATAGCCAACAACTGAAATTCATTTTCTAACTCTTACTATTCAGAGGTGGTCTTTTATTTCTGGAAATCAGTGGTGTACTGAAGGGGCCTTGCAAATTCTGACACCAAGCGTAAGGAAATGTCGGGGTGATTTCCTGACCTCTGACAACGTCAGCCCATCTCTGGAAAATGCTGACTTATCTCTGCCAGAAAGGACTTATCCCTGAGGCTCAAAAATTCTTCTGGAGGACAAATTGTTTGCCTCTCCACTGGAGCAAACTAAACGATATAGCAATGGTTACATACTACCAAGATGGGTGCTCAAAAAAAAAAGCCTCTAAAATAGCTGCGTATTTCAAAATTATTTCCTCGGGTTGGCTACCTTTGTATAGCCCTACAAAGTCTTCAATCTGTCTTTCAGATTATTCAGGCTGAACAGTATGCTAAACTATCTACTCAGTCTAACTTTCTTGATCAGCATAAACATTTTCAGCAAAGTGCAGCTTAATAAATGTCTGTTTGCCAGATGATGTTTCTATCCTTCTTGGTTGTCATGGCAGTCAGTTAAAATGCTAGCAGCACTTCAATGTGTGAAGATAATGCCAAGTAGTAGAATGATAAAAAAAACAGGGGCCTTTGTAAATAAATTAATATTATCAAAATTGGATTGGTAATAGGTTTGGATAGTAGTTTTGGTTAATTGAGGATTGATTTTAGTTTACGCTGAAAAAGATTATACTATATTGTTATACTTGCATATAAAGGAAGGAGGGTTTGAGATGAACAGGAAAAAAATTGGGATACAAAGAAGACAGTGACTTAACAGAAATCTCAAAGGGTGAGATCTATTTAAAAGTAATTTCTAAGCAGCCAAGGGATATGGCTATAGAATTTGGCATTTCTTTACCACATGTTTAAGTATTGCAAAGAGCAATTACTAAGAGCCAGGAAAGTGCTTACAGATGCAACAACTGGTTATTAAAATCTGTCTGGTAGGAAGCCAGCAAGAGGGAGTGTCCATACGCTGCGAGAGAAAGTGATTAAAACATAAACAGGATGCACTGAAGTAGCCAAATACATTTAAAAGAATATTCTATTCATGTGCCATTTCATTAGTTAGCTCTTCTGTACAATACTTATGCTTTGTTCAATGCAGCTTCTGTGTTCCTTGCCAGCAGAGATACACTCTTGATATTTCAGCATATGGCTTGGAAGGAATAATTCAGTATTTATTAACTGATAAAAAATAAATGTGCAAATATTTTAAGTCCAAGGTCCACACACAATAGATGCAAAAGAACACCCACAATGTGCACATGAAATTACCAAAACTTCACACTCAGCCTGGATTAAATTGCATGAAAATTGCTAGTTAGACACCTAATTAGTCATTTGCCATGCTCTTATCCCAGTTACCCATGCACTTGTAATACCGGTATATATAATTACGAGTACACAATTTGTGCACTTATTTTTTTTTTGCAAAATTCACCCCTAACTTTATACTTCATTGACATTTTCATCACATATGAACCATCCAACAGATTTTGACCTTTTCTGTATTCATGCTCAGACTTTGATTTATCCAAATGTATTTGTTATTCATATATATTTTCCTAATATTCTAAATGAACAGTCTTCAGCCTGTTGGTTGCTCATACACTTTTCACTTTGACTATTTTCGCTATTTGACTATTTGCTCATTTGCGGTATGAGTCTCATAGAATTCTTTCTGCTCCGTGACTGGATGCTTAATATTTTGAACAGGAGAATAAACAAAAAGCAAGTGAGAAATAGCAAAATACTCTTGTTTACTTGCATATATGCTTGCTCATGTGTGAATATAGGTATGATATGCCACCCAAGGGAGTGAAAACCCAGTTACTGAAATGTTCACAAACAGTGAAGACAAGGAGGCACAATCATGGTTCAACCAGAACGCTATTGAACATTCAAATGAATATCGGTGACCACCATTTTTGCAGGTTTACATAACATAACATAACATAAATGGAGATATGCCAATCTCCTAGAACTGGAAGGACCTTTCAAGGTCATTGAGTCCAGTCCCCTGCCTTCACTAGCAGGACCAAGTACTGTCCCCTGACAGATTTTTGCCCCAGATCCCTAAATGGCCCCCTCAAGGATTGAATTCACAACCCTGGGTTTAGCAGGCCAATGCTCAAACCACTGAGCCACAGGCGCCGACTTCCGGCGGCGCCGGTGGGGGCTGACGCCTGGCATCGGGGGCGGGGCCCCGCCCCCGACGCCAGGCCCCGCCACCGACGCCGGGTGACATTGCTGGGCCCCGATGCCGACGCAACGTCGCCCAGCGTCGGGGGAGGGGCCCCACAACGTCTCCCGGTGCTGAGGTGAGTTGCTGTGGGCCCCGGGGTTGGCGGGGAGCTGTGCGCGGGCCCCGGGGTTGGCGGGGAGCTGCCGGTGGGTGCTCTGCACCCACCAATTTTTCCCCGTGGGTGCTCCAGCTCCGGAGCACCCACGGTGTCGGCGCCTATGCACTGAGCTATCCCTTCCCCCCTGCACAAACCCTACCCACATGTCCACTTTCACAAGCATTTTCATGATTCCTCCTACTCCACCCATTATGCATAGAATAACTTTCCCCAACTGGTTTATATAGCCAATTTTTCAAAGCCCTCCTCAACTCTTACGTCTGTCACAGCAACTACAGGAAAAGACCAGCTAATAATGCCTGTGTAGACAGGGCCAGTGGGGGATCACTGATATTTAGGAAAGGACTCTGAACAATAAAGTTTGCACAGTCAGTGTAAATGTATATTCTTATTACTGTTCTCTCCCCTTCGCTCCTACTGTTTGATACACGCATATGTTTTGTATGGTCTTAAACTAGATGGCAAGCTCCTTCGGAAAGGGTCCGTGTCCTCATATGTGT
This sequence comes from Chelydra serpentina, assembly GCA_037349315.1. Classification (NCBI taxonomy): domain Eukaryota; kingdom Metazoa; phylum Chordata; order Testudines; family Chelydridae; genus Chelydra; species Chelydra serpentina. Next base: position 131,044,603 of record JBAIAC010000004.1, read on the forward strand.
TTGTACAATACCTAGCACAAAAGGATCCTGATAGTGATTGGAGTCTTTGTATGCTTTCAAAATAATAATAAAATAAATATAAATAACAAATAACAACAATAATAAAATAAACAATAAATAATAAATAATTATAATGAATAATAATAATAATGAGTTAATGAAAATGAAAAGGGTAGCTATATAAATGGATAAAAGCAGCAAGACATAATTAGAAGGATGTAATATAGTGTCTGGTACCTCTCAGTGCCCTCAGTGGCTACACCAGATGTCTTGTGGAACTATTTGTGAAGGAAGATGCAGCAGTTTCCATATTCTTGTGTAATCAAGCAGGGCATTATTCAGTTAGTTTGGCATTCCCTATGCCCACAATGGCCTAAGCCAGCTTCCTCACAGCACAATTTGAGCAAGGGATCACAATCCCTTTTACCCTGATGACATGTTCAGACCTCTATTTCTATACTTATAGTTCTGATTATGAAGAACTGGGGAATACGCTATATAGTTATGGAATAATAGGTGTGACTCAGTTTCCCCTCTCACCTTGTATTGTTACACACCGGTAAAGAAGGGGTTAATTCCTTTCTTTGAAACAAGACATGCAGTGCAGTGACTGAGGGGAAGTCACTCACTAAGCATGAATGAACTAACATCACTAGGGGGTAATCAATGCAAATCTCTAGACAGCTAAACAAGGTGGGTAGAAGTACCATTCCTGGAGGGAAATTGCATATGCTGGTTTTAACCAACTTCAAGAGGCCTAGCAAAGAGAGAACAGAGAGTTGTACAGAGTGCTCAACCTGCTCGATAGTAAGGGTCACTCTTACTGGACAGAAGAGCTGTTATGGCATAGTGACCAAGAGGGACAGACCCTGAAGAAAGGGCTTGAAAGACTTTGAAACCTACCAGGGTCTCTATGGAGAATATGGGTCACATGCATATAAGTTGTATATTGCTTAAGATATATTTCCTCTGTAATGCTTTCGTGCTAAATAAAAATACTTTGCTTTGTGAAAGCTGGATGGTCACTGGTAAACCCGTCATAGCCCTTGGGAGAGAAAAGGACAGCAACTGAACTTGCTGAGGCGATCACAGCGAGTTGTACTAGGAAGTTGCAGCCTACATCCCTGGTCGTAAAGGAGAGGAACGCAAGTTCCTGCCCCAAGAAAGTGATAAAAGGGTCAGAGGTGCAGTTACTTTGGAACTGTGACACTGCAGCCTGGTCTACACGACAGAGTTAGGTCGATGCAAGGCAGCTTACGTCGACCTTACACTAAAATTTTGCTCCCGCTGACGTAATTGCCCCGCTATGCCTACATAATAACACCACCTCCACGAGAGGCGTAAAGTCAATACCAATGTAATTAGATCGACATAGTGTCAGTGTAGATCCTGTGTTGCTTACATCGACTGTTAATGGCTTCCAGAAGCTGTCCCACAAGGCCGCATACTGACAGTACAATCAGTACAAGGCCCCTGGTGCAGGACTTGCACCGCGGACACAAGGAGCTAAATATAAACATGCACAAGCGATGTAATTACTGTGGCACCGGCAGCTGTACGTGGACGTAAGTTAGGTCGACTTAATTTTGTAGCGTAGACATGCCCTGTAACTTAAGGTTATGCCTACACTAGAAACGCTACAGCAGCACAGAGGCATCTGCATTGCTGTAGTGCAGACGCTTACTCCACCACTGTAGTAAGTCTCCCTCACCTAGCCATGTCTACCTCTGCACTTAGGTCAGCTTAGGTACATCACACAGGTAACCCCTTCATTAGTTACGACTTTCAACATCAGTTATTTTAAATTAAATCAAGTTTATCATCAAGCCAGGGGTTTGGCTGGAACTTTCTCCTACAACTCACTGCGATCACCTTAGCAAGTCTGAGTTGAGTTCAGCAATTGCTGTCCTTTTCTTTACCAAGGGCTATGACAGGTTTACCAGTGACCATCCAGCCTACACAAACAAACAGTACCCCCACCACCACTGGTGTACCCTAGTGTCTCTGCAGGGGAGGAGATTGCCCTGCGTCCCTCCTGCTATGTCCACTGCATACTTTCTCAGTGTCATTCACACCATGGGTTATCTGCTCTTTGTTCTATCCTAATGACCATGCTTTGGCATGTTAATTGTCCTGGCAGGGGGTGTCAACCTGATTCTGTCTCAGTCTGCCTTCAAAGAAAGGCAGAGGCTATAAGTGTTTTATAAGTCCCTCAACTTAATACTACTCTAGCTCATATGAGTATTGCAGTATTGTTGTAGTGGTGTCGGTACCACTACAACACTGCATTAGATATTAAAGAGAGAAGGTGGTATCTTATTGGACCAACTTCTGTTGGTGAGAAAGACAAGCTTTTTACAGGCTCTCTCTCTCTCACCAACAGAAGTTGGTCCAATAAGATACCACCTCACCACCTTGTCTCTCTAATATATGAGAGAAGGAGAGATTAATGCTGACCTGTCACTGCAGTCCCTCCAGATCAGAGCTGAGGCACAGTAGTGGGAGCAGGAGGAAGAAACCTGAACTGCCATCGCTCCTCTTGCCCATACATCCATTCAGACTTTATGGACCCTCCTCTCATCAATTCTCTACATAGTTTCTATCGTAAGGAAAACAGATTTTTAAAAAGACCCATATACGTGACTCTAGGTTGATGACAACAGCAACGATAATCTCTAATATCAATATTTGAAAGTGAACGTTCTGGCATAGATGAAATACTGAAAGGACTGCCTAGAGTCTGGTAAATCTACTATGTTAGCACTAACCTATTGAAATGAATACATTGTATTTCCAAAAATGAAAGACTATAGAAATTGCCCTTTACCAAGATCATTTTCCAACTTAATTCCATGAAGAACATTTGAAAGCCGTGTGTGTGTGTGTGAGTGTGAGAGAGAGAGATAGAGAGAGAGAGAGAGAGAGAGAAAGAGAGATATGCTGGGAGAGGGGAGAGGATAGAGAGTAATGAGTGGACAGTACTGAATCAGCTCTGCACAAAGCAAAGAAAAATCCATATTTATTACTTTTTGCAATTTTAGTTATAGATCTTGATTTTCAGTTTACAAGGTTATTGAAAGTCATGAAGTAGCCTAACAAGCAGCACCACAAGTAGTTCCTGGCTTAACTCTGCTGCTGTTATGCTACCTTTGCCCATCAACCACCCCTTGATATCCGGGGAACATTGGGATGTACCTGCTATAATCAGCTGTATGTCCCTAGAGTTAGGTGAAAATTTCAGCAGCAGTCAAGTGGTTAGAAGTCTGTTTGTTTCTCCTACTAAGCTCTGACTTGCAGCAGTGCTGTATTCATGGGCTATAAAAAGACATCTTTCTAAGGAAGATCTATTTTACTTTTCTTCCTCCTTCATTTAGCTTTTATTAGATTTCTTGGTCATGATCCAAATCCAAGATATTCTTTGTGGGAGAATAGGAACAAAAAGTCCCTCTGACCATCTTGTGTTCCCTGGGAGTTTATTACAGTAAGACAAGTTCCTCAAGGGGTGAAAATATTCCATGAAGTTATGTCAATTCTCAAGAAATTAGTTCATAGAGCACAAAAATAAATCCTCAATAAATGAAAGTAAGCAAAATAAGTGCAGTCAGGCCTCAATTTGCATGGGGTTTTTTTGCATGGTTTCAGTTATGCACGGTCAATAAATTGTGACCCTTTATTTTTGTACACGGAATGGATTCACTTTTACATGGTGCAGTGCAGTCGCCAAGGTGTGCAGAACAGTGGCATAGCCAGGACGGGACACTTGGGTGGGCCCCGACTTTGGTGGGTGGGCAATGACAGGGGTGGGGGAGGGGAGGCAGGGGGGATGGGGCAGGAGCGATTGGGGCCACTTCCCCTCCCACCTCCAGCCGGCCTTGGACAATGAACAATGGACACTCAGGCCAGTAAAGGTTAGTAGCAAGTTTACATTTCATTAATTTTTTTTAATAACACCTCCATTGCATAAATTAGGGAGGTCATCTTGTGAGCCTGGAACCTAAATCCTGATTTCCCATAGACTCTTGGTATCTTTTTATGCGATTTCTATTTGCATGGTGTTTTTGCAAGAATGTAACTACAGTGTAAATTGAGGCTCGACTGTACATAGAAAGTGGTGTGTCCGTCTGTTTGCTTTCATTTTCTGCTGCTGCACCAACACAAAAATGCCCTCATCTCTATTCTTTTCAGTCTCAAGCAACTCAATAGGGCTAAGGTCATCATACAGGATATTCTGCAGGGCTAATGTTTAAGATGTAAACGTCAGGCCTAACATCTCTCTCAACTGCTTCTCATTTTGAGAGAGACCTATTTTCGTCTTAGAGTTACTAAGGGCTGGTCTACACTAGCCCCGAAATTCGAACTAAGATACGCGACTTCAGCTATGTGAATAACGTAGCTGAAGTCGAACTATCTTAGTTCGAATGAAAAAGCACTTACCCGGGGTCCACACGCGGCGCGCAGGCTCCCCCGTTGACTCCGCCTACTCCGTTCGTCGAGCTGGATTACCAGCGTCGACGAGGGAGCACTTCCTGGTTCGATTTATCGCGTCTAGACAAGACGCGATAAATCGAACCCAGAACATCGATCCCGAGCCTCCGACCGGATGCGTAAGTATAGACGTACCCTTAGGTTACATATTTTTAATCTTGAAAATGATGTACCCGACCTCACTGTCAGCTCTCATATATCTTCCTACTGTATGTTGCATTCTGTGCATCTGATGAAGTGGGCTATAGCCCATGAAAGCTTATGCCCAAATAAATGTGTTAGTCTCTAAGATGCCACAAATACGCCTCGTTCTTTTTGCAGATACAGACTAACACAGCTACCACTCTGAAACTTGGTCCTGTTGGTATCTCACCAGGTGTTTGGCTGCCACAGTCTTTGCAACACCGGGAAAGGGCACTTTTGCCCATAACTTCTCGATAGAGATGGTTGCAGAGTGCCTTTCCTTCCTTGAGGACAGACTTCCCCACACCCACAGCAGATTTCTTTATAAGAACAATGTTAATTAAAAGCAGAGAAGAACATGGAGTAAAAACAAACCAACAAAACCCCAGCTTGCATAAAATAAACTAGGCCAGGCAGTCTCAGCTTAAGTTATAGAAAAGAAACATGTGTACATGTTCCAAAACAAACAAACTCTGGCTACAATTCCAATGCCTGAGTTCCAACTCCACGCTGACCCTAACAAGTGAAAGAGCATTTCTTCACTGCATCCAGAGATTTGTCTTCTCTCTGCCCCTTGACTCCTTCCCAGACATGTCTCCCATCATCTAAGGCTTGGTCTAAACATAGATTTTGTACCACTATAACTGTATCAGTTATGGGGCATGATTTTTTAAAAAACCAAAATAGTTATATGGATAAAACCCTAACGTAGGTGCATTCATACTGTATAAAGGTGCCTTATGTTCTTCTCAAACAGCGTGGTCTAACTATATCTACACTAGGGGAGAATTGTCCCACTTTAACTGTACCAGTACAGATAAAAAGATTTTGTGTAGATAAGGTTTTAGTTCTTCAGATCAGGTTTCCCCGGTTACTTATGCACACAAAAATATTTTGGACTTGCTGCCAAAGATGAAGCTTTTGTTTTCACTGCTAAAAAGAAGTGTTTTTACCACAGGAGACTTCCACACACTAGGTATCCTGCTGTGAAATCCTAGTGGAGAGAAGGCATGGTAGTATTACTGTGAGGTCAACAGGGAGGTGAGGGGGCGGGGGGGAAAGAGGGGCAGGGAGCATAACACTAACCTGCCTAGCTACCCAAGGCTAAGAACTACAGATGCCTTGCCTCTGAATTTTTCATCACTGCTTTAAAAGGTGTTTTGTTTTGTTTGTTTTACAATGAGATAGCAAATGCAAGAGTTTTCTTGCTGTAAAATCCCAAGTGGAGACAAGGCACCTGCAGTGTTTACTGTGACGTAGCTAGGTGAGATTGGCACTGTACCTTGCCTAAGGCTGAGCTCACCTAGTTTACCTTGCAGTAAAACTAAATCCTGTCCTGTGGTTAAACAAAAAAACAAACAAACATCTTTTTTGTCAGTGAAGAAAAGCCCCTCCAATAGCCCTGTTTCAAAGGGTTAATGACCTATCTCAAAGACAGCTTTTCAGAGACTGGTCTGTCCAATTAGTAAAGTGGTTTCTGATGGGCCGTGCACATTGAGAAAGATAGTGTCACCTGGCTTTGTGGAGTTAATGGTGCTTGACAAGAGTATGTCTACATTGCACACTTAACTCAGGCTCTTACTCGGGTTTCATCTTACTCGGGTTTAGTCTTAAATCCTTCCTCCCCTCTCCCCCTCACACACAGAAAAATCTTGGAACTGGTTTGGAGATGCTTTAAGCCCAGGCTATTTTATCTATGTTGGGGATGGGTTATAATACAGGCTCCACTTTAACTCAGGCTGGAACCTACTCACTTTGCAGTGAGAAGAAGGCAGGCTAAATTACTTGAGCGCTGGTAGTCCTTCAGTGACATTCCTCAATTCCCTGTGAAGGACAGACAAGTTTTCCTCAACTGTGGAAGAATTCTAAAGCATCTCAGCACACAGAACCATGGGATATGCACCCAGGCACACATGGGGGAGTGCCGAAACAGCGAGGACACAGTAACATGGGTGGGGCTTTGCACTGGGGCCTCACACCAAGGCTACACCAGGGGCCAATCACCCAGGTTGACTGTGCAGTATAGACACAACCTTACATGTGAATATCAGCTGTCGCACTATCACAGACTTGTATAGAAACCAGCTCCTTCTACTTTGGCCCCAAGTGCCTCAAAACCTTGTAATGCCTGTTCCTCAGTTCACCTGTGGAAGTATTTCTGTAAGGGCTCAGGACAAGGAGGAATTATGTCACTGGAGCAACTACTGGAGTGACTTCTGTTTCATAGGAAGCAGTGATGGAAGGAGGTCGAAGGTTATCTAGTCCATTTCCTGCCATTCCAGCACCCCTCTTCAGACTCTACCATGTATTGTTTTACTTTTATCTAGTGGTTTTGAATGGTTCCTTTTGAAAACTTGACAGTTTCTATCCATGGTTGTATACTGGTCACTGTCAGGGACCTGATAAAAGGCAAAGGAAAGCCCACAAATAATAATAAAAAACCCAAGTCACCATGACTTTTCAGGCTCAGAAACCAAGCTCAGCTTTAGAGCTGAGTAACTGAAGAGATCAGGGGGAGTTTCTTTTGTCAGCAGTGGGGATATATGAGGAGGATGCAAAGTATCTGCAAGAAAAACTAGAGATAACATGAGCCCAACAGAAGTAAACAGTGCTACCTCCCAGATGGCGAGATGGTTCAGGCCATCACGAAGGTTAGGGCCTGGCATTACATTCAGAACCAGATCTGGGTTCCTATTCCAAAGCACCCCTATGAGCTCTAGGTTTTGTTCAGACTCATCTCCAAGGCTAAAGCTAAAGGCGATTGACTCAGAAGACTGTAGAGCTCCTTGGCTGGCTAAAAGTCTCCCTCTGCTCCCCACCCTTACATCCATGTTTCATGTTTACCAGCTTGGATGTTAACATTATTATATCTGTGGCTTACAAAGCACACAAGATCATTGCTCTCCCTCTCTCCTGCAATCAATTTTTTCCATAGAGTCTTAGGAAGGCATGTGGCCTTTAACAGAATGAGCTCTTAATTTGTCCTGCATTGTATTATTCTCTTTCATGCACATTCTGAATAGAAAATGAGTTACCTTTATGGAGCATGGAACAGCCAAGACTACGGATCTAAGCTCACTCTACTGCATCAGCACTCAAATACCCTGTCAGTCTGCAGGTAAAGGCAGGTTGTGGCTGGCACTGTACCTGTGCAAGGGCAGGGCAGTATGCATGCATAGGTGCTGGAACGAGGGGTACTGGGGGTGCTGCCGCACCCTCTGGCTTGAAGTGGTTTCCATTATATACAGGGTTTACAGTTTGGTTCAACAATGGCTCTCAGCACCCCTGTGTGCAAGAAGACTTTTCACCTTACACCTCTGAACACACTCCCACAGAGAGCACGAGGACTGTGTGAGGCTAGCTTTGTGCTGGCAGTACGTTCCTCAAAGGTGGTGGGGTGAGGCTGGAATCCATTTTAAATCAGCCAGCAGAGTTAGATGTGGAGATGGAATAGCTAGGGGAGAAGTGTGCCCCGTACCCTTTGAACAAGTGGCAGTATTGGTGTTCTCAGAGCCCAGGACTGAATTTTGTCTGAGCCAGCCAGAATGTCTCCAGCAACTCGCGGTGCTGTGTGCTCCATACTCTCTCCCCCACTCTCCACTTTTTCAGCATTTGTAATATATGAAACCCACAATGCAGGCTGCTGCTTCAAAGCTACAACACAGTCCCAAGTGTGTACAGTCCATTCAGCCATGTTTAAGCACACCTTCTCATGTTACCTTAGTAACAGCCTTGAGGAAATCCCCAAGTAATTAATCTAGTTGTGTAGTTGTTTAAGGTTCATTACAAGGGAAGCAGTTGTCTGGCTCCTTTCTGATTGCCTGTAACATTTCTATATTTAGAAAAGAAATGGCATGCCGGCTGATTTCAGGAGCCTCCCTCCCTTATGTCAAAGAGGGGGAAAGGGGAGTGAATGTCCATGTACACCTTGTAAAGTCATTTACTCAGCTAGTGCATACATGCTTAGCAACCAACGTTACACGTAATAACTGAAGGGTCTCTGTGACATTACACCCCATATTCATCACAGAAATATTATAATATGATTATGGCATAACTAAGATGTGTTTTATGCAAGATGGGCGATGGGCGCTATCATTGGAAAGGTTATGATTTATTGAATATGATTATCCTATTTGTGTGCATGTATCATTTCTGTATCTGAAGTTAGGAACATTGACTATATATCTGTACTACATATTGGGTTTACACATGGGGAACGCCCACTAGACAGAATGCAATCAGTCTGGTTGGCTAGCTAGGAACAAGTCAGTGGACCATTAGGGAAAATGATAAGTCTTTGAAGATGCTAATCTCCCACCTTCCTGGGAAGCTTTCCTGGGACTCTATAAACAGCCTCTGACTCATGGCTGCTTTGATACTGCAGAGTCATGTGATCAAGTCACCTGGTACTGGACTCCATGATAGAATACTGGTATTTTTCCAGTGAAAGGGGTGGGAACCACACTGGAAGACAAAGGATTCCTAACATATGTAAAACCTATTTAAGGCAGGGGAGTGACATAATAAGTGTTTGTTCTTCACTGAATCCCCGCCCCAGATGATGGCTGATGGCTGTGAACATCTAAGAAAAAAGACTGGGGCGCATGGAGAAGAGTGAGCCCAGGCTGGAAAGCTGTCTAGCCTGTGAAAGAAACATCTGAAGTTTTAAGCTGAAACCAAGAGCAGCTTGCCTTCAAGAATCTCTGCAATCTGCCTAAAACAACATTTAGGGTGAGAAATTACTACTTGTAACCAGTTTCTTTAGTATTTTAAGCGTAAATTGCGTGTTTGTTTTATTTGATAGGTAATCTCCTTTGATCTGTTTTCTAACCCTTAGATTTCAAGTTGTTATATCTTTTGTAGTTAATAAACATTTTTGTTTTCTCTAAAACCACTTTGTGAAATTCATAACTGGGGGGCAAAAGCTGTGCACATTGAGGGAGGGGGCGAATTTCATGAGCTTACGCTGTACAGTTCTCTCTGTGTGTGCACTTGAGTGCTGGGCAATACCCTAGTTGAGTCTTCCCATTCAGTGCTGATTTCAGTGTGTGTGTCTTTCTGCAGCTGGGTGTGTCCCTACTTGTGTGTGTGCCGGAGGAGGCTTCAGGGCCTGGCTCATCAGGACAGTATAAAGGAGCTGGTGGAATAGGCATCAGTACATCAGGTGGCACCCCCGGGTTGGGGGCAACCCGTCACAGTACCCCTCAGAGGGGTTGGAGATTCAGCTACTTTTCTGAGTGTCTCAAGTTGTGGAGGCCTTTTCCCAGAGCTCCTACTGACAGTTGCCAGGTCTTTCCCTCCAGTGCTGTGCACACAGAAAGCGCCCTGATATTCATAGACTCATAGATCTTAAGGCTAGAAGGGACCATTATGATCATTTAGTCTGACTGCATAATCACAGGCCCTAGAAATTCACCAAGTCATTCCCACAGTAGAGGGAATTAGTCTGCCCTATGATACAAGTGAAGACTATCAAGCCCAATAACTTGTGGATGAACTAAAGCATATCTTACAGAAATACATTTCCCTTTCCCTTCACCCACTAGATTGTAGGTATCTTTGGGGAAGAGACCATGTTTTTGTATGGTTTCTACAGTGCCTAGCACAATGGGGTCCTGAGCCATGACAAGGGTTCTCGGTACTTCGGTAAAACAAATAAATAATAATTAATAACACCACCAACACCTTTGATGATCCAGTTGCAGGACCGTTCTCTTACTTACACTTGCAGTTCTTTGGGGGATATACCTATAAGGATGAGGGCAGTCATGGCCAATGGTCAGAGCAGGGTCACACCTGAGGCTGAGTGTAGCGGAGAAGTTCATAGTCCAGTTCTAAGTTGGAGTTGCTACAAAGGATCAGAGTTCAAGTCAGCTTTCAGGTCAGGAGGTGAGGCCCAAATCAAGCCAAGGTCAAAGCCAGAGCAGCAATAGTTATGGCAGCTATAAAAGGTCCACATTGTTGTCTGACATTTCCTAGAAAGCCCCTGGGGTTTATATAGGGTGGGGAGCCAATCAGGAGTCATGAGGCTACTGCCTGTCAGACCCCTTGAGGTGGGACTTCCCATGGTCTGTGTCTGGAACAGGTCATGATTAGCGGACTACAAGCTGGCTACTGCTACATCTGGGTGGCAATGCGGAGGCCTTCATTGCCTTAGCAGCTCAACAGGCCTGGGTTCAAGAGCTCCTGGGCCTTATAATACCCAGGTCTTCTTTCATGATGCTAACATCCCACATTTGAAGAGAGCACTGGTTCATCCACATCTGACATTAATTCTCAGGAAATGCAAAGATCTGAGGTCATTTTTGCTGTTATCAGCTGGAATTGGAGGAAAAAAGAGATGTAAGTATTATATTTTAAATGGGTGATACAGTTCCTGTTGGTGTGTACAGGGGAGTGCATATACACATTGTGCAGAGCTAATGCCTTGTACAGTATATTACTGAAGTATATCGCCTTCAGCAGCTCTCCTTATATAATTCTTTTATTATTTTGGTTTTTAAGAAACTATAAAGTCACCTATCCCAGGCTCTAGGGACCCCAGCTTTTCTTTAATCTACACCCTCAGAAAGAGAAAGCAAATGATCTTTGTTCTATTTTCCTGTGGGTGCGAGAGGAATAGTTCCCTGTGTAACCAATGCTTCTGAAATAACACATCATTTGATACACTGTGCGACAGGTGTCTCACCAGTGGAGCATGAAAACATTCCATTGGATAGACTTCTCTTCAAGAGATGATTGTCATTGATCAGTGTCAAGTGCTGGATCCTGCTCTCAGCAGCGCTATGATTCCTACTGTGCAGCTTGTAATTAGGGATGAGGAAACATATTCAACTACAATGTAAACTAAGCTGAACCTTTTCCTGTGGCTTGAATTAAACGTTTGTTGAAGACAAAGTTTGGTGATGGATATATACCCCACCGAGGAGAAGAAAGACGGAGGGTCCCAAAATGGCCTCTATTCTCTTCCACTGTCCCTATAGCCCTCTAACAGACCTTGCTAGCCTGCCACTACGCCTGCAACACATTCTACCTCTCATTGATCTTTATCTCCTCTCAATACTACTTTTGCCTTCATGAGTTAAACTTAATATGGGGACAAAATCGGCTTTCATGGGCCTATTCCCTCATGCTAGGAATTTGATGGAGAGAGCTCTTGAACCCTGATTCAGCAAACCCCTTGAGCTAGAGGCGCCCACTTCCTAATGTGCCAGGGGTTGCTCCCTCCCAGCTCTGCCCCGGGCCCCACCTGTACTCCCACTCCCACTCCATCCCTTCCCGCAATGCCCCAGCCCGCCCCTGCCCCACCCTCACTCCTCCACCATGCCCCCCAGCACACTGAAGAATAGCTGATCACAGCAGGCGGCAGGTGCTGGGTGGAGGGGGAGGCGCTGATGAGTTGGCACCTATGCTTTGAGCATGGGCTTAACTTTAAGTGCATCTGTCACAGATCCACAGGGTCTGTACTATGTGCTGGCTTTTAAACAGTGCCTTGGATGTACACCTGCAGTGTGCCAGACCCCCAAGGGGTCCCACTCCTTCCTAAAGGTAGGCCACATGGTCTCAACACCTGCAAGAACTGGTCTACATGTAAAGTGAGGTCGACATAAGCAGCTTTGCGTCAACCTAGTTGTGCATGTGTCTACCTCCTCGAACGGCCTTGAGACACAGTCAATGTACTGAGGACAACGCAGCACAAATGTTGCTCTCTGCTTTTTATTCCCTTGTAGAGTTAGGCGGCAGGGAAGGGGGACATGCAGAGCAGTTTGCTTATGGATACAGGGATGTCCCTTGAATCCTCCTGAGAGATCTCAATGAAACTATCCTGGAGGTACTCCGCAATCCCCCGCTGAAGGCTTCTGAAGGCAGGGGCAGCTGCCTTATTTCATCCACTGCAGGAGGACACTTCCCTACACCAGTCAGTGATAACTTCAGAAGGCAGCATTGCGGTGAACAGGTTAGCAGCATATGGGCTTCAAGATACCTGCAGCAGCGGTGCTCTTTGTGTCTTTATTACCCTCAGGAGTGAGATGATAGTTAAAATCACCACCTCTTGTGGAACATGGTGCCAGTACTCGGTGTCATGGCCCCAGACTCATGGTTTCATGCAACCGAGCAATTCCCTCCTCAATTCTCTCACCCCTAGTGGGCCATATTCACCCTGGCGGGTGCTGTGAGTGGTGCCGTGCATGAGCACGTCCAAGCAGACCTGTCAATGAGCACATCTTGTTTAAAACTTTAGGGCAGCAAAGGAAGGGAGTTCTGAACCTTAACTTTTGCTTTGCATTGTGACTCTATTGACAATCATCCCTCTCTGTGTTTATCGGCAGCTGCTGCCATTGCAGCCTTGAGGGTCTCCCCCTCCAGGGCTGAATCAAACCATGAGCAGAGAGCCTGGAGGGTGAATATTTCAGACGATATGGAGAAGGAAAGAGTGGACAGAAGAAAGGCCCAGGAGTCCCAGCAAGAAAAGGAGAGGGAGATGCAACAGAACATAATGGGGATTCTCTAGCAGCAAACATAGATGCTGCAGACTCTTGTGGACCTACAGGTCCAACAGTCACTGACTTGCCCCCCTTGCAGTCCACAGAGAAGTCCATTTTAGCACATCCCTACAATTCCCCCTCAACATTCCACATGGCATCAGGGGCTGCATCCCTACCCCTTCCACACCACAGCAGGGGGAGAGTAAAGACTACCACAGCTATACTGACTTGAAAGACCCATGACTGCTGTATGTGTAGCCAAAATTGACATTAATGTTCTTTCCCCTTCTTAAGTTCTGTTTCATTAGTTAATTAAGTTTTTAATATATTTGCTTTTAAATTTAACAGATTTTTTCCACTGGTTTTGTTACTCAATAAAATTCTATTTTTTGAAAAATAATTCATCTTTATTAGTTCACAACATATGCCGCAGAATGCCTACCAGTACTTAAAGCACCCACCCGCTGTGACAGAACTCACAGGATCAGTGACAGAGTGTAATCATCACAAATGCACAGCAAGCACCACAGAATTAATAGGTGCATTGAGTGTTATAATCATAGATATGCACCAAGCACCACACAGTTCCTAACGGGCCCCAAAACTTAAGGGCCAGGTAGAGCCCAGTCCACTACAATGAATTACTGTGACTCATGTTAGAGTGCTCTTTCAAGGCCTCCCGCAGCTGTACAGCTTCGCGTGGAGCTCTTCTAATGGCCCTTGTGTCTGGCTGTTCAAACTCAGCAGAGAGCTGCTCCACCTCAACCCCAGCATCAACTTTCCCCCCTTTGGTCACAAATATTATGCAGGACACAGCAGGCAGCTATAACCGTTGGGATATTTTTTTCACTGAGATCCAATCTTGTCAGTAAACACCATTGTCCTTTAAACCTATCAAAAGCACATTCAACTCTCATTCTGCACATGCTGAGATGGTAGTTGAATCTTTCCTTGGTATTGTCAAGGAATGAACCAGAGGAGCAAGGGGCAGGCTGGGTCCCCCAGAATCAGTATTGGCATTTCAACATTGCCAGTGGTGATCTGCTGGTTGGAAAAGAAAAGGCCCTACTTGTAGCTTTCTAACACTACTGTGTTATTTACGATGCCTTACCTAACCAGCCAACACTGAGGTCAGTGAAGCATCCCCAGAGATCCATCAATGCTTGCATAACCATAGAAAAGTAGCCCTTTCTGTTGATATACTCTGTGGCAAGATGGGCTGCGGCCAAATTAGAGATATGCGTGCTATTGCTCCATTGCAGTTCAGGAACCCCATTGCTGTAAATCCACCCACTATGTCCTGCACATTGCCGAGAGTCACAGTCCTGCCTAGCAGAAGATGATGAACGGATCTGCACACTTGCATAACAATGGCCCCTGTTACAGTGCCTGGTATGTGGCTGCAGCTGAAAGAACCAGTCTCAAATCAGACTGTCAGAAAACAGGGTGGACACCCAGAACTGATCGTATAGTCTGTAACTAGATTTCACCAAACCAGTGATAAAAGTGAGTCCCCTTAAGCTCTCCAGCCCCTTTTTACCACCCAGACATTTTGGACTTTATGCAAAAAGGTTATTAAAACGAAAATAATCACACATTAGGTTCTTCCAACCCCAAAGGGTCACTCACCCTAGGTCAATGGATGCTCCTGATCACACACCAAAAACAATGCTGACAGACAATTTCTTTATTAAACTAAACTAAAGATGTATTAGCTATGAAAAAGAAATTAGTTATTGAGAGGTTAAAGCAGGTAATATACGTAACAGGTGAGTCAGAGTTTGTAAGTCCAAAACAAAGCAGAGATGGTGTATCTGCTTAGTTCTCCAGCAGTCTCTCAAGGCTGCCCAAAAGGGCTTTGGGGACCTCTGTCTTGTATCTGGAAAGCCCCCTGAGAGCAGCCAAATAGATCAGAGCTGCAGAATCGTTCCCAGGGTGCCTTCGGATAGTTGAAAACTGTCTGGCAAGTGTTTCCATCAATACATGGGTCTTGCTTTGTTGACAAAACGCAGACAAAATGTGTGGATCTTCCATTGTCTTACATAATAACCCATGCTTTAAAGTTAACAACCTTCTTATTTAAAGTTCTAAGGCTTCAACCCCGGTTGATGGGCCATTCAATTACAGAGACATACATCACACATTTAGGCTAAGTCTACACTACGCACCTTACAGAGGCACAGCTGTACCTCTGCAGCTGCACTGCTGTAAGGTCTCTTGTGCAGCCACTCTATGCAGGTGGGAGAGAGCTTTCCCACCGGCATAATTAACCTACCCCTCAACAAGCAGTGGTAGCTTTGTCGAGAGATGCTTCCCCACCGACATAGTACCATGCACACCATTGCTTTTGTCAGTGAAATGTATGTCACGCAGGGGATGTTTTTTCATACCCCTGACCAACAAAAGTTTTGCCGACAAAAGTGGTAGTGTAGACAAAGCCTTAGTTACCGACATCCAGACAATGTCATTAATTTTCATGAACGATGTGACATCAAGCAAACTCTTATCCTAACATATCTTTGATCTAAGGTTAGTTGAGTAGAAAGATAGCAATCACAGGAAACAGATAGGTGAAGACAATTTTTATCATTTCATTAGCTTCCATGCATTTAAAGCAAATATAATTACTGGGCACATGCCAAGTACAGGTAACATGATAACATCCCTTTTTGTTCTGTTCTAACAAATGCAGTGGTACACTTAACACTTCCTTGGCATCTTCTGTCAGTGCTTCACATGTTCACCAGGAGTGCTTTGTGTCAATACAAAGTGCAGTGCATGATGGCTAGGTATCCCAGTGTGCCATGAGCCACCCTCCAGTGCAATGCCTTTCAGGGAATTTTTGTGGTGTGTAGGGAGACATACATGAGTCATGCAGGTGGGCTGGGCATAAGGGGCCAAGTTCCCATCATGCATCTTTCTCCATCCCCTAAAGCCATCCCAATCCCATAATTTTCACATTTTTTTTTTCAAATCCCAGAAAACCGTGTGGCACTCATCACTGTTTGTTAACTGTGACGGAATCATGGAGCCCACACAACTCTATGCTATTCTCATGAACATTGCAAACGATGAACAGTCCTCTGGTAGAGGTGGAGGAAGTACCTCAACAATGGGGAATACTGATGATTTCTTAGAGGACAAATTGCCAAGGGACATAGTGACAAACAATTCAAGGCTGTTGGTGGAATTCCCGGAGCAGCTGCAGATGTTAGAGTGCAGCTTCTGACCCTGAGAAATGACTGGAAGGATTGCATCATAATGCTGGTTTTGGATGATGAGCAATGGCTGCAAAACTTTTGGATCTGAAAGGCCACGTTCCTTCCAGCACATGGACACCAGACTAAGAACTGCACTGTGAAGATGTGAGTGGCAACTGCACTGTGAGAACGTGCAACAACGGATTGCCACTGATCAGTGGGCAATCATTTTGGAACTGGAAAATCCACAGTGCATGCCGTTGTAATGTAAGTGTGTATGGCCATTAATCATATCTGTGACTCTAAGCAATGTGTAGGACATCATGGATGGATTTCAAGCAATGAGGTTCCTGAACTGCAGCAGGCACACGAAAAGGCCAGGGAGCGCAACAACAGATCTGGTGCTGAGCCACAGACTTGCTGCTTTTACAATGAGCTGCATGCCATCCTTGGTGGAGACCCCACCAGCACTCTGCAGAGTACTGTGGATACCAGCAAGGAGCCTGAGTCACAGACCCCTGACTCCCTCACCTGAAACACTGTAGAAGATGGAAGTTGCTGGATTCTCTAGCAAAATGTATCTGGTAGTAATTTCATTGAACGGTGTGTTCTACACCCTTGCAATAGGTGGCAGTCAGTAGCATAGCCAGGTCTTGAGCACAGGGGGAGTGGTGCTATAAAAAGGTGCCTCCCCCTCCCCCTGTACCCACCCTGCAGCGCTTTAAAGGGCCCGGGGCTCCGGCGACGCTTTAAAGGGCCCGCGGCTCCCCGCAGTGGCAGGAGCCGCTGGCAGGGTCGGCGCGCCCACTAGGCAACCCTAGGTGGTCGCCTAGGGTGCCAGGATTTGGGGGGCGGCGGGCAGCTGCCCGCTGCCTCCACACTCAGTGGCCGAGCTGCTGAGCGGAGAGACAAGGGGCAGCTTGCCGTGTCTGCTCCTTGTCTCTCCGCTCAGCAGCTCAGCGGGGAGACAAGGGGCGGCTTGCTGCTGCTGCCCCTTGTCTCTCCACTCAGCGGCTGAGCGGGGAGACAAGGGGCACCTTGCTGCAGCTGCCCGATGCCTCCCCGCTGAGCTGGGAGACAAGGGGCGGCTCGCCGGGGCTGCCCCTTGTCTCCCCGCTGAGCTGCTGAGCGGAGAGACAATGGGCAGCTTGCTGCGGCTGCCCCTTGTCTCCCCGCTGAGCAGAGAGACAAGGGGCGGCTTGCTGCGGCTGCCTGCTGCCTCCCCGCTGAGCTGGGAGACAAGGGGCAGCTTGCTGGGGCTGCCCCTTGTCTCCCTGCTGAGCTGCTGAGCGGAGAGACAAGGGGTGGCTTGCTGTGGCTGCCCCTTGTCTCCCCGCTCAGCGGCTGAGCGGGGAGACAAGGGGCAGCTTGCTGCGGCTGGAGCCGCGGGCCTTTTAAAGCGCCCCCCCCCCGCCTCTGGCAGCGGGGCTGGGGCGGGGGGGGGGGGGGAAGAGGGCTTTAAAAGGCCCCTGGCTCCCCGCAGCGGCAGGAGCCGCAGGCCTTTTAAAGGGTCGTCCTAGCGAGGCTCTGGCGGTGCCTTAGCGCCGCTTTTCCTCATAGGGGGAGCGGCCGCTCCCCCTGCTCCCCCCCGGCTATGCTACTGGTGGCAGTACCGTATCCCTGTATGTGTTCTCAGAGCCCAGGGCAGACTTTTGTCTGGTTTTTGGTTTACAACCAAAAGAAATAATATAGGGGAAAAAAATCTCTAAATCTGGATACAGTGACATTGTTCCTAATTAAGACATGCACATGTCCAACGTGAAGTGTGCCAGAAGTGAGATTTAAGATTACAGGGGCCAGTTGGAGTTTGGACAGGCTCTGTGATTAAGTTTTTCTTCTTTCAAAATAAAACTAGCCATTTCAAGAGGTTCCATAGGTTCCTGCTCTATACTGTGGTCCTCCCCAAACAGCTGGATGTGCTTTGCCCTGGAAAATGGTTTATGGAAGAATCCTTCATGAATATTCATTATCGTCTGGTACAATGCTCTCAGAATGCTTTCCTATCACTATTAACTGAAGTGAAATTCTGGGCAAATACTCAAAGGTACATTGAGCTGAGACGTCCCAGAAACACTGTCACCAGAATGACACACTCACATCCACAAAACTGCACTTTGTGGGCTACTATACATAGGCTTTAGTTGTGGGAAGTGGTGCTGTAATCCACTTTTCAATGAAAATCCACTTTTCAACAAAAAAGTCTTTAGCAAAACATGAAGACCTGATTCCAAGGTAATCGAGTTTGACATGTACAGAAACCATCCCAGGACACTTCAGAAAGTTGCACAGTATATAAACACAGCCTAATAAGTGGATTACAGTCCTAAGCACAAGGAGAAAACTCTTGTAATTAGGTCCAGGTATTGTGGGATTCCTCCAGTTAATGAAGAGCCACTCGAGAACAAAGCAAGAGCTGTTCTAGCAGCAGCGAGGCCACTGACGAAGTTAAAGAACACTTCATGGAGAAAGAGGAGCTACCATTATGAAAGGTGAGGGAAATACAGCCAAAGCAGGATAGTAAACTACTCTATTCTAGTGTTAGTTTAAGAAGAATGGAGAGGCAGCTGTTGGAGAAAGGGAAAAGGAGGAGAGGCAGACCCTCTTGATGGGACTATAGCTTCCAAATTCAGTTATCTTTTCTTTATTTCATATTTTCTTTGTTCTATAGAGAATATTTCATGTTCTGATTAAAACATGCATGACATTTTTTAGCTATTTAAATGTTTATTTAGTGTACTTAGAGATTACTTGATTTTTAATGATTTTTTAAATTTCATAGACCAGTTGTTCTGATCAAATAGACTATAACAACATCCTCCTCTGAGCAGTTCCTTATCTGAAACCCTTGGATAGAAGAGGCTGTCATCTCCATCTGTTTGCTGTAGTTCACAGGGCTCTGTGTACCCCATACCAAGCTGGAACTAACGTCTGCAGTAAGGTCACTGGATCTTTGCAGAATAGCAAAATGGAAATTCTGTGGCAGCTTTTGCAAAGATGCCATTAAAAAGCGATTAGACAGGAAAATCTAATTCAGTACCATAACCTCTGTGTTATTTTTCCTGATATTAACTTCCATGTATTCAACACTGCCCCACATTTTTGGTTTTCATTGTGCCACAGATTTTTGTATCGACAAGACATGACTGCGCTGAAGTTGTCAGGTGGAAAGATGGAGGTCAGTGCAGCTGGGTTCGGGAACAGCTGGGTAGACATGAGAAGCATCCCGCTTATCCCACATTGTGGGATAAGCGGGATGCTTCTGTTAAAATGAACAGCACTGAAATGGTTAAATGTGTTTCAATTTAAATTGACATATTTAGGCTTAAGAGTTAACAATCCCATTGAGATGCTTGGGACAGTTCACTCCTCCCAGAGTTATCCTTTCAGGTGGATCTATAGCAAATTCCACAGCTAGAGAATCATGGGATACAAAGGGCCTTAATTATCATACAGAGTATCAACCATATTTCAATTGTGTCCTTAAAGTTAGTTTTTGTTCAATGCATATATGTGTTCATCTCTCCCATTTTCTCTTCAAATCTTAGTATTACTGTATAGGAACTATAATAAGCCGATATGTTCTTAGAGTCTGTTCAAGTCACTCACAAATCTAAGTTAGATTTTGCCTGTGACTGTCACAGACAAAATATTTTTGCTAATTAATTCTTCCATATGTATCAGGAAACTAGTCGAAGTCTCCTGCTGTCTGATCCTAGAATGGTGTGTCAAATACAACAACACAAACAAGGTCCAAACACTTCAATTTACTCACTGTGATTTCTGACTTACCTGGACTACTCAATTATGGCTCCCGGAACTGCAGCAACCCCCTCCCAGCACTCGGTAACCTCTCAATGGAAGGAGGTCTAATGTGTGCTGAGTCTGTGTGATCTGAGGTAGTGCCAGGGCCTCTGTTCTGATGTTTGCAGGGGCTCCATTTGACCTTGGATCAGCCCTGCACCTGGAGGCCCTGGGGTTGCTCTCCTACCCTCACATGTAAAACTTCTCTTTGAAATGCAATAGTCACACACTTTACTAACTGTGCCTGGTTTTAGTAACAGCTTCCCAAGGGGAAAAGGTCTTTCTGCTGTCTGGTTTTATAATTGGATGAAGCTCTGGGAACAGCCTTTCTACCCAGAGCATTTTTGAAGCAGGAGCAGTTTTTTCCACTGTCAGGCAGGTCTCCTGGCTCTGAGCCAGCAGCCTCACCAGGGCATTCCTGGTTCCCCACAGATAGCCTGAGGGATGAAATTTCATTGAACAACAGCAATATGCATATTAACCTCATCTAGAATCATTCAAAAAACATACTGTATAGCTATGGAAAAATGACTCCTGCCCTAGCATGGCTACATTTCTTACCTAACCACTTTTCACATGTGAATGTATTTGTCATCTCCTTTTTGTTAACTTATTCCTTCCCCCGCCATGGTGACTGTATGTGATAAATGTACTGCGCCGGCTAACTCACTTCCATTACAAGAGCACACTTCCCCTTTGTTCCTCTGGACCTTCCCATTTATGTTCCATCTGTATGATTGATCCTCCTCTGGCGGTGCCCTAGTGTATACTCTTACCCCTGTAGCCTTTCTTAATTCTTTTTTGCAAATAAAGAACTCCTGATAGGTGCAGATGTTGCCTGAAAATAACATCCACAGTCACCCCAGCCTTCCCCCAATTAAACCCAGTTCGCAGCATGCATTGAGGCTTTGGGTTTGGTTTGTTATCTGGGTCCCTGAAGGAGGCAATAACAGTGAGGAAACGATTAGTTTTTAGAGTCAACCGTCACCTGCTCCGGGAACTCAAATC
The DNA here is from genome assembly GCA_037349315.1 of Chelydra serpentina. NCBI lineage: Eukaryota > Metazoa > Chordata > Testudines > Chelydridae > Chelydra > Chelydra serpentina. The sequence continues at coordinate 131,065,769 of JBAIAC010000004.1, forward strand.
TATTTCTCCCAGAAGGATCGACTGTAATATAAAACTAGTGAAGACTAAAGATGGCTAGTTGACTTGGATAAAACAGACATATTCCTGCATCCAGAATTCGAACTAAATCTGAACGGAACCATTTTGGACTGAACCATTTTTTGAGATTCCAAAATGTTCAAATGACACGCCTCTCATTTGTCATCTTTTCTTGTCTCTGTACTTCCTTGTCCTAGTTTGAAGTGGAGGAAGAAATGCAGAAACAGAAGAAGGGAGGCCGTTGTAGAGCCATCCCTCAGGGAGGCAATGTGGGCCAGTGAGTCCGGCACTGACCTGAGAGGCAGGTGGTCTAAGTTCTATTCCTGTCTCTTCTACTGACCTGCTATGTAACCTTGGGCAAGTCACTTCACCTCTCTTTCCCCTCCCATCCTTGGTCTGTCTAGCACAATGGTGGCCTCTAGATGCTACGGTAATACAAACAATTAATACTAATATTTCCAGAAGCAGGAAGTCTCATGGGAACTCACTGACTTTGATGAAGCATTGCTGACTTACATCCACTGAGTCTCTGGCCTATAAAACCTGCAGGTTGTACGCATTTCTGGTCAGTGCTTTTAGGAGAGCAGCGATGTTGACAAATGCATCCTCTGCTCATCAAGTCTTGCTGTTCAAGCAGGATTCCATGGGGTAGGCACAGGGGACTATGCCTGGTACTGTTCTTGCTGAACAGAGAGGGATGTGTTCCCAGCTAGTGTGTGATGCACACCACAGCATATATGCTATTTGGCAGGAGAGCTGAGCACATGCCCTAGCCGGTGCATATCTAACTGGCTACATGGTATGCTTCACTTGAGATTCAGCCAGTCAACAAACGCAATTTCCCCAGGCTATAAATCCCTAGGATGATTCCTTCAAGATAGTGTTGCACTTCAGTAAAATGACAGTACATCAGTGTAAGAAGGTAGCTTGCCCCCTTTACAGTCCGAGAGGCCCAGGGCTAGCCAGCCTTCTTTAACTAGCCCAGCCCTGCCATACCTGTACTGGACGTAGCACTTAAAAGGGGAGGAAGCCCATCAGTCAGGGGCTGCCTGGGGAGGAGAGCAGGGGACAGGAGCTAACTCTCCAGGGAGGCAGTGTTGGGACTGGTGTTCCATAAGAGGAAGAGAGAGGTGAAGAAGAGCCCAAGTAGGGTGAGCAGACAGCAAGTGTGAAAAATCGGGACGGGGGTGGGGGGTAATAGGAACCTATATAAGAAAAAGACCCCAAAATCGGGACTGTCCCTATAAAATCAGGACATCTGGTCACCCTAAGCCCAAGAGGGACGAGAGACTCCTGTCTGGGGAGGGATGAAAAATGTTGGGTAATGTTTAATTTTGTTTATACTTTTGAGCTCTACTAAGGGGCCCAGTGACAAGGCCTGGGACCTGCTGCTCTGTGAAAGAACAGTGTGATTCTGTTAAGTTTTGTTTGATTTAGAGTTTGATTTGCTTCTGCCTGCATGGACAGCCAGGTTAAGAGACTGAAGAGGACAGCTCAGGGAAGCCAGCTTGGAGTTTGAAAAGTTACAGCTGGACTTGGATAGCCCAGCATGGGACTGAACTTTTAAGTGTGACATGGCTGGAGGGCTGGGTCACCCAGAAGACCACTGCTGCAGTCTAATCTGCCAGGTTGGATGCCAAAAGGGAGTGCTACAGTGAGAAGAGTCCCTGCAATACTGCTTCCTGACCCCAGGGGATTACTCTTGTTGGTGAGTGTACACCAAGACAATCAGTTTTACACTAGCTGAGGATCTGGTCCACATGTTTTGTTTGTTTGGTTCAAGAATTCAGCCAGATCCCATCATAGGGATGATTCTTGTTCTGTAGTAACCATAATCATTAAAATTCAAAACAATCACCTATCAGAGCAGCCTTTTTTAAAAAAAAACAACCTTTATAGGTACCAACTACTGTAAACAGATGACAGTTGACACCACAGAAATAAGTCAAGGGGTGTTAACATTAATACCAACATTAACTTCTCAAAGCATTGCAAAAAAGATGGCAGCTTCAGGGTCTCACCTCATTAGATGGAAGGTCACCATCAAAAACTGATTACATTTAAATTGCAGGGGACTTTCCTTAAAACAGGAGACAAGAGGGTCTTTTCATTTTTATGTCAGGGGCTGGTCTTGTCAAAAGGATTTCAAAACATGGCAGGCCCAATTCACCACTTGCATCAGTTTTACATAATTCAAATGACTCTAATGGAGTTACTCTGGCTTTACACCAGGTTGAAAGGAGACTCAGGCCCAGTAAGTTCACTTTATGAGCAAAATGATGTTCGCTGCTCCTGCGAGGAACTGACTAAGCAGGAATAACACTATTCCTTAAACTCACCTGCCTTCTATGGAAATAAACCAGTTTACACCAGTTGCAGATTTGGCCCAGGAGCATAAACTTTTATGGCAATAATCGAAAAGTCTCCAGTAAATTCTTTGGAAATGTCCTCATTGTGAACCAAACAAAGCTGAAACCTATACTAGTGTTTCAAATGTCAAAGTGGATGATGTATTAATTAACAGGGATTGTACAAGGTTTTGTTGAACATAACAGGTTATTTACAGCACCCTATTTTAAGTCTGAGCTGTAAAGGGAACAAACAGTCTGTGTCACCTACGCTGACTCCTATTAAATCAGTCTAACTAACTGCCACAGTCATCACCTTCCTAGATGTTTTATGGAGAGGAGAAACAAGTTTTAAAACTTGGCAACAGTGTTTATTAACTGAAAATATGATCCTTCCCGGAGTGTTTGTGTACTGGATTTATAAAGAGTACTTTAAACCTGCACTGGATATTCAGTATCCTCCTCTCCACATGCTCGCTCCCATCCTGGAATAAATTTGGACTTCTCCTCATGACTATCTTGGACTTGTGCTAATTCTGTATAATCAAATCAATCTAGAGCAAGCTGAGCTATAATGAGACAAAAATCATGTGTTGCTTGTACCTACAATGTAGAGTTATTGTATTAATTGCTTTAACTTTAGCTTTAAAGGCGCATACCTTGTGCAAATACAAACCATTGTTTTAGAAGAATAAGAGAGATGATTGAGCTATTTTGTAACCTAGTTTGATACTTTCAAGATCTCTGTTTCAGGAGAACTGGATTCCTGTAAATAATTCAAACTCAAATAACCCCTATATTCAAATAACCCATTGCAATAGTGCATGAAACAAAAGGTTGTAATTAATATACATACAATGTAGGTTATTGTACAGTTTAGCTGTTCTCGTTCTAATCTGCTTCCATTCTGCACAGAAATGAGCCCACATGACTATTTGATCTTGGGCAATAATAAACAATTTAAAGAAAAGTGAAGCTGGGCTTTATTGTGTGTGATGATCTTACCAAATTATAACAGAGAAGGCGAGGGTTCCTTAGAAGTCATATAACCCAAAGTCAACCTGTAAAAAAAAACCCAAAAATGGTTTGCATACACATTAATCAATTACAGAGCACAATTTTGAAAAATTACCTAAAGAGACAGGTATAAATGGCCACTGACATAGTGAAGTTTGACAATGATCACAGAATAAAAAGCCCCGAATTCTTTCCAAATCATTAAGGCCTCTCTGAATCTAACACCCTGACATAATACTGTAGTATGTGAGACAGTGTCTGCTGCCATTTAAAGGAATTTGAAGAATATGTTAAAAATGTCGTTATAATTTCGTCTACTGAAAAAACCTGCTTTTTCAGACATAACAATGGCCACCAGTGCATTTTGGTTTGTAAAGATTTTGTTTTTCTACCGCTGTATTTTTCTGCTTGAGTAATCTAAACCGGAGAGATGGCAGATACAGGGCAGGCCTTGCGAGCTGTTTAACATTCCTTTGCAGCAAGAAAGTCAAAAGCCACAATACAAACCAATGACAATTATCCCTTTCAACTTGTTTTCCTGTTACCACGTTAAACTAAAGTTTCCTTTAATGACCATCTGAATTGCTCCCCAGTGCGGTTCACCAGAACAGCACTAGGTAATCACTTTTTGAGAGCCATTTCCTTTCATGTGTTTGGATGGTGCTTAAACCAATTGAGGTCTGAAATATGGCCAGCTGAGCCAACATGCATATGAAATTATTTGCCATTACCAAGCACTGCTAAAACTCCATGTAACGTGATTAGGAGACCATAGGACCAGCAGGAGCACCATATACTCATATGAGAAGTGATAAAATCATTGGTCCTAGGTAGAATTTAATTGCAAGGTCATGGTATTATAAGAGAGTCTTAGCCCAAGAAAATGTGGTCTACACAGCGTTTCCTATTAGCTGCTGCCTGGAGAATAAACATTTCAGCTGAATTTGTTTTGATGGAGAAAAGAGATCAATACTTCAGAAATACCTTTCTTCTCCCTCCAGCTATAGGCATGTTTGTTCACTGGCAATTATCAAAGCAAAAAAAGCAGTTCAGGAATTCAAAAAGAGATACTTCAAGGGGAAAATGACAACATCTGTTTTGGGGTGAGAAAAAGGCATCTGTCATTAATTTATGCAGCATGTACATAACAGACAACTGAAACATTCTGTTTGGGTTCATTTGACATTTATATTCTTTGGTCATTATATATGGAGAGAGGGGGGGAATGATGTTATAGAAGAAAGGAGCATATACACATATTCTTTCTTTATAATTCTCAGGCTAGTCAAATCCCAAAAGGGAAAGAAGGGGGTTGAGAAAGACAAAGGAAGTCGGGAGAAGAAAGGGTTTGAGGGTCCCTATAGTCTGATTAACAGCAGAAGTTTCCCTTTCTTTTCTGGCAGTAAATCCTTCCACTGCACATATCATGAAAACATGACCAAAAAATCATTTCAGAAAAACAAAACCAATTCAAAGGCATAAAACCCCATCAACTGAGATTGTTATATTGTTGCACATGATGGTTAAAATTATATCCAACCCTCCTCATTGCTACAATTTTCCCAATACAAGCCTAACCCAAGCTTTCCATATTTCAAAGATGCCACTTGTGGCTTATAAAAGAATGTTAGCATCATATGTTCTCTTCAACTATAGCATCTCCTCTGATACCTATGATAATGTTTACATATTCAGTCCAGCTGCCCTTTTAGTGGCTGGTATTTGCAGGTGTAAATGAAGCAAAAGATGTTTTGAAAGCAAGAGATTTTAAACCAGGCCCCAGTGGCCAATTTATCGCTTGAAAGCTGGGAAATGCATACAGGCATCTAGTGGTTAGAGAACCTGTAGCAATGAGAGATGGAACAGAGAATATAGAGTACAATAAATGGAAACGACGTCCTAGATACATAGCAGTGACAGCGAGAAATTGAAGTCGCTAACATAGTCAATCGGAGCTGCTGTATAAATCAAAGGCCTAGCTTGTGGCTCCCTGCGGCTGCCAATAATGGGGGGATGGTTGTGAGACAGAGCTGCAAAACTGTAGAACCACTCAGAGGAACAGTGCCTGAGGCAGGTGAGATCTCTAGAAGCCTTGGCGTGGCGTACCTTTGACAGTGTATAAACATTTTATTAAAGCTAATGTTAAAAAAATTATTTAATACGTAGGTTGGGAAAAGAGTGTCTGTACATCTGGGTATAGTGCTTAGATTAGCCACAAATATGAAGTTTGTTTTTAAAGTCATATGATACATAGATTTTAGTGTAGTAGCCGTGTTAGTCTGTGTCAGCAAAAAGAAAACAAGAAAAATACCTGTGGCACCTTAGAGACTAACAAATTTATTTCAGCATAAACTTTCATGGGTTAAGAACCCACTTCATCGGATGCATGGCATGGCACGGAGTCATGCATCCGATGAAGTGGGTTCTTAACCCACGAAAGCTTATGCTGAAATAAATTTGTTAGTCTCTAAGGTGCCACAGGTATTTTTCTTGTTTTCTTTTTGATGATACATAGAGTGCGTAATCAGCAATAACCCACATTCAGGTGAATAGATATAACAATACAGTTTGTATTGTATAGAATCCGAACACTCAGGTACATCACTCATGAAAAGTTGCACAGCGATTTGGTTGTGGAAAATAAAGTATATCAATGAGTGGAGATTGTCCCAGTGAGAATTAGGTAGGTTGTCCATTTAGAAAATACAATCCATGAGGAAAGTATTTGTTACTTTCCTGACCGCGTTTCTCATTGGCACTCTAGCTCATTCCTCCTGGTATTGCCGATGAATACACTTCCCTCAATTCTGACCTAGCTCAGCTAGTCTGTTTAGAGCAATAGGGACCCTTGCCCCAGCCCTGATAATGTTTCTAGCCGGAGTGTCTACACTTGGAGCTGGGGGTGTTATTTCCAGCTTGTGGAGACATACATGCACTAGCATGCTAAAAATAGAGTGTAGCAATGGGAGCATGAGCTGTGGGAGGGGCTAGCCACGCTGAGTTCATGCCCATTGAAGACCCTAGGCACGTAATCTAGGTGGCTAGCCTGTTATCTGCACACTCTAGGGCACCCACCTTTACCCTTCCGTGGGCTCAAGGTGTAACCCTATTAATTTAGGCACCCCCACCCTTTCCCAGTTCCTAGGGCTCCAGGCGAAAGGCACCTAATTTTACGCCTCCCTGGGCTCCGGGCTCTACTCCTCCGTGGGCTCAGGGTATACCACCATTCCCTGTGGACTCAGAGCAAACACCCATTCCCTGTGGACTCAGGATTCTATGGGTCTGCGGGGTTTTTTACCCATGAAAGAGCCTTAAACAGTAATATCCTTAACCTCTATTTATGAACAATCACCAAAACACAATGCACACCCTAAGCATGCAATGCTCACCACTCCCAATAAGGCAGATGAATTTCTCCTGCTGGCCAGTCAGGATCAGGTCATTAGGGGACTCCAGCTTCTGAACGGTGTGATTGGCACGGTGTTGAGGTCTGGCAGCTCTGATCTTGGGGCTGTGCCCTGGAGTTAGTTCCAAAGAACTTCCTTTTGGATCCCAGTTTATATAGTGAAACTTGAGTCCTGCTTAGCTGGACCTTAACCAATCATTTTACTAAAATTATTACTAAACAATTTTCTAACCAATCCTAACATATTACAAAACAATTATTTAACCAATCATACCCCACCACCATAGTTAACTTACACCTAGCAATATTAGTTATGCAACAGACAGAAACAATCAAAGAACCAGACAGAGACCATACAGATAAACAACAGAGAAGTGAGGATCATAAAGACAAAACAATAAAGAAGTAGGGATTTCACAACCACAGCTGTTGATAAGTGATTCCTTGCCAGAGTAAATGCTATTAAACATTTTCTTTAACCATCTTAAGATCTGTTTCTTTATCTGGTGATGGTGGGTACTATTGGACATAAAAGCAAACTGGGCTGAAGCCTGTCAATATGTCCACTTTACAGTGGGCAAAAGAGGCTTCTGAATTATTACACAGTCTTATTTCTAAACCCTGATGCTTTATTTGACCACACACAGTCAAACAGGCATGCCGCTGGTAGTAACTTGCAACATATGTTTCTGTTTATGGGTTTAAATAGAGCAGCAACATTTTATGAACTAAAAGAAAAAATGGTTACATTTTCCTCTTTCCCTTTCAGTTCTTTCCTGCTGCAATGTAACTGACTTCAGCTACTGATAGATGAGTATGAGCCAATGTGTCTGCTTTTTTTCCCTTTTTAATTGAGTAATTCTGTGTATTTGGGGTCCTCTTGAAATCATGTATCCTGGGGGAAAAAATCCTTTCCTCCACCTACCCTACATTTCAAAATCTATAGTGGGGGAAGAGAAGCTGTGCTTATCTTGTGAAACTGGAACCATGAAAGCTATAACAATTGAAAATCAAACAACAGAGGAAAGTGGCCTTTCCACTGTCCATATAGCTCCTTATGGCTCTCATTACTAAACACAAAAATAGAAGCATATGAACAGCAGTATTTGGGTTGTACTATGGCTGACCAGTGCTCATGTACCACCGGATGTGCTGGGTTCCACTGAGCCCATCCATTCCACCAGCCTGGGCTCCCTCACCCTGTCCTTGCTGTTCCAGGCCCTCAAGCCTTCTCTAGCACACACACAGGCAAGGCCACACCCAGCTGCAGACACAGACTGAAATCAGCTCTGTGTGGGGGAATTAAGCTCGAAGATTTACCCAGCACTCACGTGCACACTTTCTTTGGGGTGCAAACCCAAAATAATATTGTCTTGTGCTGCACAGAGAACTGTACAGTGTAAGCTCATTGAAATTCGCCCTTTCCCTCAATGTGGAGAGAGATATGCACAGCTCCTGGCCCCCATCCCCACCCCCAGTTATGAATTGCACAAACTGGGTTTTAGAAAACAAAACAATTTTATTAACTACAAGAGGTAGATTTTAAGTGATTATAAGTGATACCCAACAGCTCAAAACAGATTATCTTAGTAAATAAACAAAAACTGCAAACTGAGCTTAACACACTAGATAGGTAGGATATAAATTAGAAATTTCTCACCCTGAGTGATAAAAAGGCTGGCAGATTTTTAAGGTGCAAGTTGCCTTGGCTTTCCCAGGTTTTCATACACAGGCTAAAAATCCTAGCCTGGGACCATCACTTCTCTCAGTTCAGACCTTGTGTCTTGATGTCTCCTGGGAGAAATCACATGATTTTCCCTCTCTTGGACCAGGTTACCACACCCTGCAACTTTGGCTGGATTTGGTACAAGCAGTTCTTCCCTGTCAGGGTCTGTGAACTGTGGATTACAGTGACCCCTGCCCCTCCCCCCAAAAGCCCTTTTATCACTAAAGAATTGTGGTTTTTTTTAAAGAAGTGAAAGCTGAGATTCTCACATAATTTCATGACTCCAAGATCTGGGCTTTAAGAAGAACATGAGACAGCACAAAAGTTAGCAACTCTGAGTTGCACAACAGGGACCAATGTAGCCCTTTGTAGCTTAACTCGTATACACATTTTATAAACCCAGAAATTAAAAAAGTTCCTCAGGTGTTTCCAGGTGTGTTGTTGTAAGGAGAGTGAGCTCCCCCCATGATGTCATTGTCCCCCTTTTATATCTTCTCCCTACTTGCTGGAAAGCTCTTTTGCTGTGACCTGGGTCAAACAGTTCCCATTGTGTAGTGCTGTCTCTGAGAGGTGTCTATTGTACCCAGTTCCTGGGGTAATCCTTGTGCTTGTGTGCATTTCCTCAATAAACCATTAACATTGTTTGATCTTTTTACTGTCATACCTGAAAGGCTGCTTGTGGGTGTTTTCAACCTCTGGACATGTTTCAGCAACACATTCATAGCCAAACTCGATATCTTCACATACGACGATAGGACATACAATCCAACGAGATATTACTGTCTTGCAGATCAAGACTTTTAGAATGACACCTCACAAGGCATACCTTGTATAAGACATATCCCAATTACATGACAGTGGTTAATATTGGGGGGCCAGGGTGCCGCACATGGCAACAAAAAATAGGACTCTTCACTTTTTTAATGTCCGCATTTATAAAATGTGTATAGGAGTTAAACTACAAAGGGCTAAATTGATCCCGGTTGTCTAACTGAGAGCTGCTAACTTTTGTGATGTCTGGTGTTCTTCAGCTCTTGGAGTCATGAAATTATGTGAGAATCTCAGCTTTCACGTCTTAAAAAAATAAACAATGATTGAATGCATCTCATATGTAAATTAACCAAGGTGTGATAAAAAGGCTTTTTTGGGGGGTGGGGGAGTCACTGTAGCTCTCGTTCCCTAATGCCCCTACTCTACTTGCGCTATATTGATGACATCTTCATCATCTGGACCCACGGAAAAGAAACCCTTGATGAATTCCACCACGATTTCAACAATTTCCATCCCACCATCAACCTTAGCCTAGACCAGTCCACACCACAAGCGGTCCATTTCCTAGACACTACTGTGCTAATAAGCGATGGTCACATAAACACCACCCTATACCGGAAACCTACTGACCGCTATACTTACCTACATGCCTCCAGCTTCCATCCTGAACACACCACACGATCCATTGTCTACAGCCAAGCTCTAAGATACAACCGCATTTGCTCCAATCCCTCTGACAGAGACAAACACCTACAAGATCTCTATCAAGCATTCTTAAAACTACAATACCCACCCGCTGAAGTGAAAAAACAGATTGACAGAGCCAGAAGAGTACCCAGAAGTCACCTACTACAGGACAGGCCCAACAAAGAAAATAATAGAATGCCACTAGCCGTCACCTTCAGCCCCCAACTGAAACCTCTCCAGCGCATCATCAAAGATCTACAACCTATCCTGAAAGATGATCCCTCACTCTCACAGATCTTGGGAGACAGACCAGTCCTCGCTTACAGACAGCCCCCCAACCTGAAGCAAATACTCACCAGCAACCACACACCATACAAAAAAAACACTATCCCAGGAACCTATCCTTGCAACATTGCCCGATGCCAACTCTGTCCACATATCTATTCAAGTGACACCATCATAGGACCTAATAACATCAGCCACACCATCAGGGGCTCGTTCACCTGCACATTTACCAATGTGATATATGCCATCATGTGCCAGCAATGCCCCTCTGCCATGTACACTGGCCAAACTGGACAGTCTCTACGCAAAAGAATAAACGGACACAAATCTGACATCAAGAATCATCACATTCAAAAGCCAGTAGGTGAACACTTCAACCTCTCTAATCACTCAATGACAGACTTTAAAGTGGCTATTTTGCAACAGATAAACTTCAAAAACAGGCTCCAACGAGAAACTGCTGAATTGGAATTAATATGCAAACTAGATACCATTACCTTAGGCTTGAATATTGACTGTAGGTGGCTCGGTCATTACATTAATTGAATTTATTTCCCCTCCTTAAAAAACTCTTAACACCTTTGTGTCAACTGTCTGTAATGTAATGGGCCATGTTGATTATCACTTCAAAAGTTTCTCCTGATAACAGTTCCTTTCAATTAATTAGCCTCTTAACATTGATATAGACACTCCCACCTTTTCATGTTTCTCTGAATGTATAAATATCTGATTACTGTATGTTCCATTCCATGCATCCGATGAAGTGGGTTCTTAACCCACGAAAGCTTATGATGAAATAAATTTGTTAGTCTCTAAGGTGCCACAAGTATTTTTCTTGTTTTCTTTTTGCTGACACAGACTAACACGGCTACTACACTGAAACCTGTAATCCACAGTTAACAAACCCTGACAGGGAAGAACTGCAAGTACCAAATCCTGCAGTAACCTGGTCTAAGAATGGGGAAATCATGTGATTCCTCCCCAGGAAAAAATAAGACACAAGGTCTGAGACCTGAGAGGGGTACACTCATAGAGACCAAAGAAAGGATGATTAGCCCTGCAGCTGTGACAGTACCATCTAGGTGCCATAATGTAGTCTCTCACCCTCTCCACATGTGTACATGCATGCACCCATACAAATACATACAGAGAGATTCCAATCTCTTTTAGAAAAGCAAAAGCTGAGAAAGCTAATGACTTAAAATTATTAAAATATTTTTGAATGGCTGAGCCATTATATTGTCAATTACCTTCAAAGGCATATATCAGACACCAGTATCTAAGAAGGCAAATTGGTTATAATATTTAAAAAGAGCAGCTGTTTGTGTGGGTTGAAGGGGTGGATCAGTATGGTTCTTTATGTGTCATTAAATGTTTCTCATGATGATGTATTTTTGAATGGCTCATTGTATGTGAGACAATGAACCAGGATCATTGTGAGAGTAGGGAAGATTAAAGACTTGTCAACACACAAACAAAACCTTACATGTAGGTAGTAAAGGCTGTGACACAAACCAACAAAAAACAGGAAATGAAATATTAAGGATGAATGTCTGATCTTAACTCAAACATTGTGACTATGGACTTCTTCATAGGTGCTAGATTTAACTAATCTGATTATGATGACCTGTCCCTAAAAGAACCCCAATGCCAGATGGTACTCTTTTTTCATGATATGTACCCGAAAGGAGATATGTAATATATCATGGGAAAACTAATAATTCACGGATCATTAATATTCTTGCATGATGTATATACAGTAAACCCACAAAGGACTTTAAAAATATGTGCTGGAAATATGTTCTTATAATACATTTGGCTAATGTATTATACCAGACAAAGGGAATGTGGTTCCACCTGCTTGAATGCACCTCATATGTAAATTAAGCAAGGTGTGACCAAAGACACAGAAAAAAAGCACATTTACATGCAAGGTAAACAATGCCATCAGGAGCGCAAGTGGGGAAAGATGGCCACTTAGCAATCTCCATTGGGGATGGGGACTGCACCCCCAGGAAACCTTCCTGTCCCTTGAAGCAGGGTCAATAAACTTTCGGAAGATGTAAAAAGAAAGAAAAAGCCATTTTGGCATCCTTCACAATAGGAGACAAAGGAACTGAGTACTTTGAGATCTGTGAATGGTCCTGGCCAGAGAGTCTCGTCAGCCATTTTGGTTCAGAGACTTGGTGGGAAACACTTCTTTGAACAAGAGATGCTATTTTATTAAATCAGGTTTTAACCTTAAAAAAGTGAAAATATGCTTCTGTTTGCTTGTGACCCTTTCTATCTTTACTCCTTATACATGGTATCACCTAAACCTATGGTTTTCTGATTAATAAATGTGTTTTACTTTGACTATAAACCAATTCAGTGCTTTAATTAAAATATAATGTTTGTTAACCCCAGTTAAGGTAATAAGATGCTGTGCAGTTAAGAATAAGAAGATAATAATATAAGATAATAAGATGTTGTCTCTTTAAGGGAGCGTGAACTTAATAACCTCCGTGAACTGAGAGGGCTGGACAGAGCAGTTTTAGGCACAGAATTGCATGGAAAGGCAGACTTGGATTTCTGAACAAGGACACTTCTTCCTGATTGCTTGTACTGTGTTCAGGGAAACAGGAGATTGTGTAGATTCTTTGCAAATAAAGAGGGTTGTACCACAGAAATACCTGACACTGTCATCAATTTCTCCTCCTAACAGAAACAACCTGGCAAAGCCTGAAATATTAGCTAACTCCTTGGGCCAAAAAGGGGCAACACTATTCAGTATCTTTATCAATGACCTGAAAGAAAATATAAAATCATCTTGAGTATGACAGAAAAAATGATGGCGTGGTAAACAATAACAACAGATCAATTCTACAAAGTGATCTGGATCGTTTGGTAAGCTAGCCTCGCTTGAACAACATGTGCTTTAATATAGCTAAATACAAGGTCATACATTTAGAAACAAACAAAACAAAAATAGGTCATACTTACAAGATAAAGAAATCCAGTGTATTGGAAAGCTGTGACTGAAAGGGAGCTGGAGGACCTGGTGGATAACCAAATGAACGTGAGCTCCCATGTAATGCAGTGGCTAAGAAAGCAAATATAATCTTTTGATGTATAAATGGGGAAATATTGAAAACAAGTATGGAAATGGTATTACCAATGCATATGGCATTAGTGAGACCATCACTGCAATAACATGTCCTGTTCTGTTGTCTTTTTAAAAAGATATGTTATAGTTCAATCAGAAGTTATGGACAAGATGCAGAAATCACTGAGTGAAATTCTACGGCCTGTGTTATGTAGGTCAGACTAGATCAGGGGTCTCAAACACGCGGCCCGCGGGCTGCATGCGGCCCGTGGAGCTCTTCCCTGCGGCCCGCCGGACTCCCCGCCCACCCCAATTATTATTTTTTTTACCCCCCAGGCAGTTCCCGCTGCCAGAACAGCTGTCTGGCGGCGGGAACTGCCTGGGTTTTTTTTTTAAATGTAAAAAAAATGGGGGGGTTTGGGGAGCCCAGGGGGCCGCAGAGAAGAGCTCTGTGGGCCGCATGGGAAGAGCTTTGCGGTTTCTGGGAGGGAGGAGGGAGGAGCGGGAAGCCGTGCACACAGGGGAGGAGGCGGGGAAGGGGCGGGGCCTAACGGAAGGAGTGGAGTGGGTGTGGGGCCGGGGGCAGCAAGGGGGCGGGAGCAGTGATGCGGCCCTCGGGCCAATGCACTAGTCCTTATGCGGCCCTCATGGTAATTTGAGTTTGAGACCCCTGGACTAGATGATCATAAAAACTATGGATTTAAAATATTCCTTCAGGATTTGAACCTTTGGGTGCAACAATGAAAATCCTTCATGCATGACCAGAAATGAAGATTTTACTTTCTGTGATTCAGAAACTACAGATTTTCACAACACAATTCAGATCCATTTTTTCCAGACAGTACAAGAAATTGGGGGTGAGGGGAAGTTCTGCACCAACTTCCTCCCTGATATACACCCTATGAAAGCCTTTTAAAACAGTCTTTCATTGTGAAACAGCAGAATATACAACAGTTAGCACTCGCTATGAACTATCGGAATGCTCATACCTAGGACTTCTAGCCACTGAAGTCAACAGGAATTCACACATGAGGAAAGGCTTAAGGGCCAATGCCTAACTGAGGCTATGTCTACACTACCCGCCTGATTTGGCGGGTAGCTATCGATGTTCTGGGATCGATTTATCGCATCTCGTCTAGATGTGATAAATCAATCCCAGAGCCGCTCCCCGTCGACACCGGAACTCCAGGTCCGCGAGCGGAGGAAGCGCTGTCAACGGGGGAGCCTGCCTGCTGCCGTGTGGACCGGGGTAAGTACTTTTAAAAATCGATCTAAGATATTCGACTTCAGCTACGTTATTCACGTAGCTGAAGTTGTGTATCTTAGATCGATTCCCCCCCCCCCACCCCCAGTGTAGACCAGCCCTGAGTGAAGCAAAAGTATACCTTGCCCAACCAGAACAGACAAAGATGACAATCTTGATCACACTCTGGAAAAAAAAGAGAGTCTGGAGACAGACATGTACATCTTGCTAACTTTCTTATCTAGGAACAATTAGCAGCAATCTCCACAATGGGAAGGTTCTGGATCCAAATGACAGCTTCATCTGTCTCTTTCAGCATATGAACACCACTATAAAGTTGGTTCTGGGAAAAGAGGGATTAGTGAATTATGGCATGGGATAGGTTTTATTATACTACTACTTACTGAGCAGGCTTTATTAGAGCGGTAGTCTCATAAGAAACATACACACAGTTATCTCCTTTGCTGTTTGATGGAATTTTAGTTTAGCAGTGCTTCACGGAATTCTGCTCAGGATTGTTTAAAAGCCATAGCGCTATAGAACTACTTTGTTTATTCAGCTTTTTAATTCCACCTTTATTGATGTTCTTGGGTCTTCTGTTCTGCCGTTTTTATTGGACTCTTGCAATAGATGGACTCTTATGTGTCACAGTTGTTTTGAATAATGATGGCATATCATTGTGCGTGTAAACATATTACATTTCTAACAAAAGCATTTGAAATTTTTAAGTCAAAGCACCTGCTCAACTTGCTGTTTTTATAAGGCAATGATGGTATCACTAGGGCATTAGCAAAAGGAATGAAATACTCACAGAAGTTTAGTTAGTTCAGTGAGATATATATATATATATATTACATACACTTTTTAATTTATTTATCATGCACGTTTAACCACCTTGTCTTTCTTCTGCCCACTAATCCACATCCTGCTGGGACTTCCACAATACCAGTTCACCCAGGGATGGGGGAAAAGAGCTATCCAATACAGTATTTACAAACATTATTCAGCCATTATTTCATGGCATTATCAGTACATACATTGAACTAGGTCATTAGATTTCCATTTCGTACTCAGTGTCACATGTATGGCATTTATTTTTCCAAGTGACAACAATTTTGATTTTCCAAACAAAATGTTACACAATAAGACCAAAATAACATTAACAAACAAATTGTAGAAGCACAAAACATCTTTATACCACTGAGCTGCACCGCTTCTATGAGGTTCACTTTGCCTTTGAAAGTAGACGAGCTCGGTTATCTTTCCGTTCACGAGTTGCATTTGAGTGCAGCAGTGACTCTGCGCTGGAGTGCCAGTTCCGCTTACCACTTATCAACTGAAAAGTACTCACTCACTTTGTGTCATGTCATAATTTGTTCAGCTATTTTTCTGAGGACCAAACAGCCAGATGGTTAATTCCAGTTTTAAAAAAAGAAGTATGTGGGAGGAAAGCCCCCTGGGCACCCTGCTTCTCACACAGCAGGCTGAAACGCTGTGCAGAAGTTTGGATTGTTGACCCAGTGAATGTGCCCAAAGATCCTTTTCAGTAAGACAAAAACTGCAGTTTCTCTATTTGCATATCAGAGGTGGAACTGTGGTGGGAAATGGTGCAGGCAACAAAGGATGGAGCTCAGGGTCATTGTCTGACTGGCGCTCACAGAAAGAGAAAAAATGATAATTGGCCATTCGCTGTGCAGTGACAGACAGATGTTGACATTTTTTTCCCTTGGGTGATCAAACCCCACCCCTAGTCCAAGGAATGTTTCCTTATATGCCACATGAGGCATTCAGATGAAGAGCTTTCAAAGGGAGCTGTTGTAAGCAACAGCATCCCCCATTTACATACAAGCAGGTACAGCCCACACTGAAAGACTAGCTGGAGAGATTTTTTTTGGTCACACTTTAAATTATATCTCAAACAAGATTTTAATTCACATTTAAAAGGAGAGGCTGCAAACGTTAGTTAAGTGTCAGGTCGCCCTCCACCCCCCGGAGAATCTGTGGGAAGGAGCCAGAGGAGCAGGAAAACTCTGCAAGATTTTAGTCATTGATTTCCCTGACGGATCCTGGGAAATCCACGTGGAAGAAATTCCTTATCTCTGTCGAGGCAGGAACCATCTATATATAGTGCCACTTTGCTCTGCTGTCTCTCCTTCTCCTTGGCAGCATATTGCCTTTTGGCTGCATCCTCTCCTGGCTGCTCAGAAGAGGACTTAATACCACTTGTGACAGCATTAACTTCAGCTGGGACATTCACAGGATTGGCAGAGAGAGCTTTGCACCACCCTCACTTCCCTCCCCAAACCACATAGACATGATCTATATATTGTCAAAATAGATTATTATTAGTAATAACAACATGTTTATCCCATTTTCTTCATGCCTTAGATTGCTTGGATAACACCAGGTCTGAGCAAAAATATCTTTAGACAGTAGGGTCAGTTATGCTGAATATTTTCCTGCATTTATTGATTTCAAAATCCATTGCTTTTTTCAGAATTCAAAGAACTGCCCACCTCTACATTTGTTATTCAGCAGCCTTATTATATGTGATGGACCTCTGTACTGAAGCTGTCTAAGCCAAATGTCAAGGCAGTGTATATTGATTCAAGAAAGACAACGTGAATATTGCAGATGAAACCACTGTGGGATACTTGCACTGTCTGCAGAGTTTAGTTATAAGTTAAGTACAGCTATTCAGAGATCAGGCTGATACCTGCACAGATCCAAATTCCATGCACTGTTGGATGGTCAATACCAGAGAACAGTGCAATGCAAACCACCAAGATCAAATTTAGAGCAAAGGAACACAGCGTAATGATCCTGGCAAAGAGGCTCAGAAATTACTGATGAACTAAACAAATATAAAACATAGCAATGCAATGGACAACCAAGCAATTTATATTATTTTAAAGTCGTAATTTACCATATTGTCACCATAGTTCTGCTCTCATTTATCAGGACAGTTTCCACAGGCCATGCTATTCTCTAGATGTTGGCTATTTCAAACGATTAATTGATCTAATATAAGTAGTGCTGGTCAGGAATTTTTCAATAAAACTCTTTTGTGGGAAAATGCCAGTTTGTCAAAATGGAAACTTTTCATGGGAACATATCAGTTTTGATTAAATTTTTATCAAGAATGTTTTTCAGGTCCAGAAGGGAATTTCTAGTCAAAACTACATCAGATCAGCCAAGAGCCCACTGGTTGGGGCACTCACCTAGGAGGTAGAAGACCCAGGTTTAAATCCCTCCTCTGCCTGATTCAGAGTCTAGACCCAGTCTCCCTCTGTCTGTCTTTCCCGTTGGAGCTGTTCCACTTCATATAAATAATTAAGTATTCACGGGACCAGAGAAAGATGGACTCTATTTCTCTGGGATGTGGGAGATCAACATTCTGGAGCAGGGACTTGAAGCTGATCTCGCAGATAAATGCCTGAGCCACAAGACTGGTTCTTAATCTGGCATCTCACTTGCTGCTTTTACCTGAAAAAAGTCGACAGGTCTCCATTTTGTCCCAGGGCAGAAGACTTAACATGCCGGAAATCTTAAGAATTTTCCTGGGACAGGAAAAGCATTTCCCAGTCAGTTGTAATCATATGTTAGCCTTTCCTTAGAATGCTATATGAAAATCGCACTTAAATGTGCTCATTTCTTTAAAAAGTTTCTAGGGGCAATAAGCCCACTTCATGCTGCCTACTCAAGGTTCAAGGCGTACAGGGCCAGCTCTGTGAGGCAAGAGCGACACAAGGGGGATTTAATCTGACTGCTGATGACCTGCAGAATATTTTTTTTGGTAGAGAGGAATTCTGAACTCGTACAACGCCAGCAGAGCTGGCTTCTACAACTAACTGCCAATGGGGGCGTGTTGGGGGAGTGACGTGATGTGCCAGGAGTGGGGCAGGTGACCATAGCCAGCTGGCCCCTGGCTGCACTAGCTTATGCAAAGCTGAGGCGGAAGCAAAGTGAGAATCAAGAAGCTGTAACTAGTTTTTGGATGCACTTCCCCTCCTCCCGCATGCCAAGACACACTTGGCACAGAAGAGAATCTGGCCCCTAACCATAACATTCAGATCCAAGTTCTGGAATGTTTGGAAAGTTCAGGTGTCTTTGGATTCAGGGTTTTGGTTCAAACCCATCTCTAATTTTATGGACTCATTAATGGTCTGTTAAGCACTTTGTTACATATAAAAATTCATTGAATGATTTCAAATACATTTCCATGAATAGAAAATGGGACTCAATTTGTTGGCTAAATTATTCATTGCAAATTATTCATGCAGCAGCTCCTCATAATTAGCCAGACTATAGTTCAGTGAATATGGAAAGTCTTGCTTCTTCTGCTCTCTCCCACTGGGGGAGGATGGGAAGGGGAAAGGGGGGGAAGGCATCACAAGGCAGCTGACCTACAACGCAAACACTACACACTTACCTTACAAGCATAATTTCTATTTGTGCACATAACTCTTCCTTTATGCCCCCAAATTCACATAAATAAATAACATTACTTGGGGCCTTAGGAAAGGTTTATTTTCCATTGCACACTTAGCTCTTGCACATTCCAGAATCTTAGCATTTTCTTACCAGAAATCCTCTCTGTGAACATTTCCTCACAAAGCCCTCTCCGGAGCAAGATCTTGGTTATGTAGTTCTATTCTGAAAAATGACTATGCACAAAATGGCACCTTCTTACTCAAGCCCAAGCACGGCACCATATTTGATTATTTCTTTATCAAGACAAACTTTCACTGTTTGTTACTCCTGCTTAATCCTGCAGAGCCAACACAGCAGTGAACAAGGGAAATGGAGTCTACTTCTTGGGCTTCATCAATAGAACGGTTTCTTGGATTCCAAGCACTTACGCCCGTTGAAGGTAATGAGCTACGCTGGTGTTACTTAGGGACTAATTTGGCATTGCAGAACGTTTACTGATAGAGAAAATGGGTAAGGAGGAAAAAAGCCAGATTGACTCAAAGCCCAGGTTGGGTTTGCAGTGCATTTCATTTCAGGATTGGAAAAAAAAACCCCATCAGTTTACTTGAAAACTGAGCTCATAATAAATAGAAAGCAAGGCTCAATTTAAATACAATGGAGCTGCCTCTCCACTTAGAGTTGCCAGGTGTCCAGTTTTTTACTGGAACGCCTGGTTGAAAAAGGACCCTGGCGTCTCCAGTTGTGACCACCTACCGGGCCGTTAAAAGTCTGTTCGGTGGCGCAGCAGGGGCCCGGGGCTAAGGCAGGATCCCTGCCTGTCCTAGCTGCACGTGGCTCCTGGAAGTGGCTGCCAGGTCCTTGCATCCCCTAGGGAGGCTCCGCACATGCCCCAGCCTCTAGTGCCAGCTCTGGAGCTCCCAATGGCTGGAACCGCAATCAATGGGAGCTGTGGGGGCAGTGCCTGTGGGCGCGACAGCGGCGTGCGGAGCTGCCCATATGCTTAGGGGCTGCTTCCTGGGACCCGCAGTAAGTGCCACCGAGACCCCGCACCCAGAAACCACTCCCGCACCCCAGAGTCCCCTTCTACACCCAAACTCCCTCTCAGACCCCCCAACACCCCAACCCTCTGCCCCAGCCCGGAGCCCTCTCCCACACCCCAAGCCCATCATCCCTGGTCCCACCCCAGAGCCCGCACTCCCAGCTAAAGCCCTTACCCCCTCCCGCAAACCAACCCCCTGCCTCAGCCCGGTGAAAGTGAGTGATGGTGGGGGAGAGTGAGCGACAGAGGGAGGGGAGATTCGGAGAATGGGGGAAGAGCCTCAGAGAAGGGTGGGGCAGAGGAGGGGCCTCGGGGCAGTGGCAGAGGCTTGGGGCAGAGATGTTCAGTTTTGTGCCATTAGAAAGAAGGACAGAGGTCTGCTGCAGAAGACAAAAGCCTACGTGTGAGAGGCCTCCTGAACATGGGTGCCATGCAGTGGAGGGGTTACTGAGTTCCACCGCAGAAAACCAGGAGTACAGATCAGTATAGTCAGGCCCCTGGGAAGGAGACCTGCTGCCAGGAGGGTATGTGGGGCATATGGCTCTATTCTTCATCTGTCCAAGAGAAACTGACACTGCAAGTAAGAAATGGTTTCAGGGAGGTGAGGAACCTTTTGACAAAAAAATGTGAAACCTTCAAAATGGTGTTGAGTTGGAAAAAGGAGTTGAAGGCTCTCATTTTATCCATATCAGTGTGTTAATCTCTTCTGAAAACCACCTGCTCTGTAGTAATCCAATCTTGGTTTAAGCCATGATGATGTCGGGTTTTCCCAAATCTCTTTTTTTTTTTAAATAAATGGAGATATGCCAATCTCTTAGAACTGGAAGGACCTTGCAAGGTCATTGAGTCTAGTTCCCCTGCCTTCACTAGCAGGACCAAGTACTGTCCCCTGACAGATTTTTGCCCCAGATCCCTAAGTGACCCCCTCAAGGATTGAATTTACAATCCTGGGTTTAGCAGGCCAATGCTCAAACCACTGAGCTATCCCTGCCCCCACCCCCCCTAAATCTTAGTATTTATGAATGGAACTTTCACCATTCCTATTTTCAATAGCATTATCTCGATCTGCGATATGGGATATTTTACAGTCCGTGAAGCTGAACTGTAAAAACAGCAAGCTGTTAATAAAACTCCATACTCTTTTGGCAGAGTAGTGCAGAAGTGAACGCTAGTGTTTATGTCAAGCATTGAGTTATGAGGGTGCCTCTGTGATGTTAAGAGTACACACAGGTCCTACTCTGATTGCCCTCTGACATTCCAGCCAAATGGAAAACTGCTCCATGCTGCTGCTGAAATACCTCCATGTATCCAATTTCATTTGGCTGCACAGCAGTGTGTGCTAGGAAATACAGACATAGTGGAATCTCAAGCAGGAAACTAGCAAAGGAATGCCACCTGAACTGCTGTGACATCCATTCCTTAGGACCTTTCACTGTCAGCTGCTTCTGGGAGAAGAAAGGTTTTCTTCTTCATCCCTCTTGCCTTCCTCCCCCCATTTCAGCAAATAAACAGGAGTTGAACTTGGAAGTCCAAATAACTTTCTATCAGCAAACAGGGCTAAGCCAGCACTATGGTTTTTAAAGTGACATCGGAATTCTCTTTGACAGTTTGTGAGGTAAGGGAAGAGAAACTTTAAATTACGGAATGATGGGCTCTCGTACTATCAAGCAGGTACCGGAGCTTTAGGGCTGATCTTAGGAGAAACCGTGCTGAGGTATGAATCAAATCAGGCTGCTTCCATGGTGGCTAGTGCTGTGTGGATCTTTCCTCCAAGGATATTAAAGGCTTTCCCATTACCCAGTTCCTTCACAGCATTGCTCCGGGATCAAAATGAAAGGGTACTGTTCTGCTCTGGTAGTGTGTGCACAGGATCGTTTTCCTAAAGATGTAGACACATTCAAGCAGCAATTCTATCCCTGTAAGTGTGTCTGTGTTTAAATCCAACAGAGCCTTGGGAAATTCATTAAAAAATATATGCATTGCACTGGCAATCAGCTTTGTGCAGAGAAACAGCGCTGGTGACATACGTGACAGGAGACAGAACGCGAATCTCCAAATCATTACAGCCAGTTTGGCCTCATGATTTACTTGGGAAGAAGGTTAATTTTGACAGGAGATGGTCGAGTCAATATCTGTATATTGTTAATTCCACTACTTGACTTGGAGGCATAGCACCAGCAGCAATCCACATTGAGGCTGTGCTTCTGGGAGTGCTGTCAGGATCACTCAGCAACCAAGTCAGCAAAGACTGGCAAGGGCTTTGCAGGGGTGAAGTTTCCACAGAAGGAACACAGACCAGGAGAGCTATAAGCCAGACTGATGTTGTCTCCAAAGGCCATTGATTATCTTGATGAAGCTTAGTAGCAATGGCTCTATCTATTGGGCAATGACAAACACTCAGAGGTATCTGGCCCACTCTGGGAATTTAGGCCACAGAAATGCTTCTTGGCCTTCCCCTTTCCCTTTTATAAACACATACAAACTGGGCTGGAAAGAAAACAGCCAACAAAGGAGAGAGCCACTCAATCACACAAGAGATCCCAAACAGTATTGAACAATAATGAGATTCCCTCCAGGACAGTCCTCAAGGCAAACTGTGGGTGCCTCTCCCCTCACAAACCCTATATTCAGTGGAAACGGCAGCCAGTGCACAGAACAGTAAATCCAACAACCTTGGGAATGCTGCTGTATTGGGCAGGATTGTATCAATCTGGAATACTCAGAGCCAAATTTCCAACCTTGGTCTCTGAGGAGGTGTGCTCCCCATAGCCCAGTTTTTTGCATCACGCAATTTTGCAAAAGCCAAGAGCACATCCAAAACATGTCAGCTATATGCAAAAAGTGGGTATGCAAAATCAATGACCAGGACTGGATCTTTGGTCTGCATATCCGTGGAAGATCAACACCACATCAGCACTCCTATATCCACGCAGTGACACGGCTAAGAGAGTTAACTAATGGTTCCCCTTTCAGCCAGGCAGAAGGCACTCCTTTTCTTATGTCGGAGCAGCACATAGTTGCTCTCACTGCTGTGGCCACATATTCTCTCCCTTTAGGAGGAGCACAGCACTGTTTAACTGAATTTAACTTGATCAGTAGTACTGAATGAGATCACAGCTGGTTTAAATTTCAAGACCTCACTATATGTTTGGAAAGCAGACAAAATACTCAGCAAAAAACCCAGCGGCGATGAGAGAAATCCAGAAAAAGCAGAAATATGTTTAGAATGCCTGATTTGGTGAACTGACTCCAACACAGAGAGTTCAAAGAATTGCCTGGCTGAAACTCTGAGAATTCTCCAGGTTTGCATGTGTAATGTCATTGTTTTCTAAAGAAGAGAAATCCCTTCCACACTGATATAAAAAAGATCCAAATATAAATATAAAATAAACTGTCAGGTTAAAAAAACCCAAGTTTTTTAAACAATCTTTACTGTGTGACAAATTACACTTTGGATTATGAAATTAAATGCAATTTTAAAATTTGAGTTTACTTTTCATTATTTATTGGGTTTACTTTTTGCATTCCTATCTGCTTAGGCAAAGAAACTACTAGTCTAGTCAATTTTGCTCTTGTGTTCTCATGGCCTAGCATAATGCTGAAGTGCCAGCGCTGAATTTAGATTGTAAATGCTGCAGTCAGAGGAATGTTTATTTGTTTAAAAAAAACTGTTTTCATAAAACCTTGGAATGCTTTGCTAACCCTGGATCAATTATGCGTAAACTTGTATAAACAAAATTTCTCAAACTAGTCATAAGTCATATACACTACGGCTTAATCCTCTACTGAAAATTGGTTGTATGAAAGTTCTATGATCCCTCAAAAGCTTTCACAATAGCCATTCCCAGCCCCTTCTCTCAAGTTCACTATAACCCTTCAATAGGTCATTTCCCTCCTCCCACTTCGCCTCCAAAAACTTTCCCTGTTCTCCCCCTTCC
This sequence comes from Chelydra serpentina, assembly GCA_037349315.1. Taxonomy (NCBI): domain Eukaryota; kingdom Metazoa; phylum Chordata; order Testudines; family Chelydridae; genus Chelydra; species Chelydra serpentina. Next base: position 131,089,766 of record JBAIAC010000004.1, read on the forward strand.
CAATTGTTGTTGGTTGTGAGCAGCTTCCTGGGCAGAAATAGTTTGCTGTAGAAACAAACCGTAAGCTGTCAGAAGCCATGTTACAGAAACCAGTGTGGAAAGCACCATCTACCTATCAGAAAATGGACACAGTTTTACAGGCATGAGCCTACAACCACATATTAGCATTGTGGTTCTGTTTTTATAGAGGAAAAATTCCTTCCAGGTCCACCATGCTCATCTACCCCATAAAGTCTCTAATATTAACAAGCAGTAAGTAAGTGTAAGTGTGTGTGTGTGTGTGTGTGTGTGTAAGAGAGAGAGTTTTACAGTTAAAACCCAGAGTTTAAGGATATGGGGAAGTGGTGGGAGGGAGCTAACCTCATTAAATTTCAAAGTTTCATAAAAAATTGCAGTGCAAAATTTCACCAAAAAGTGTTAATATTTTGTGGATTTCACTGTCACTGCCAATTTTGCAATCATCACATATACATCAATATTTTTACATTTTAATTTTCCTGTGGCACCCACAATGTGCTAAGTGCTGTACAAACATACAGAAAAACTGTCCTGATGCACTTTCACAGACAAACAAAGGTTAGATTAGGCCGAGGCGGTACAAACAAGTGAATTTGTTAAGGTGATGATTGGCTTCATCACAATAATACTTTCCACTTGTAACCATCTCATTTCTTGTAATCATCCTGGCAGCAGTGGGTCTTTAGGAGGGATATGAACATGGACAGAGTATTAGCTTTGTGGACCAGCTCAGCAAAGGCTTTCATGCATACAGGGCAGTGTGGTGGAAACCACTGAGAGAGAGAGTTGCATGGATTCCGTAGATTCCACAGCTAGAAGGGACCATTGTTGTGCAAGAAGTGGACAGACAGAAAGCGGAGTTTAGGATGAGAATCTTGAATTTGAAGCGGTGGAAGAGATGGAGCCAGTGAAGGAATTCAGAGAAGGAAGGATATGGTCAAAGCATTTTAGCAGTTCGAACAGACTGGAGGAGGGTGAGATTGGTGTCAGCCAGGGAGGGGAAGTAATCAAGTCAGGAACAGGGGCGGCTCTATGATTTTTGCACCCCAAGCACGGCAGTCAGGTGGCCTTCGGCGGCACGCCTGCTGGTGGTCCGCTGTTCACGCGGATTCGGCGGCGTTTCTGCGGGTGATCCGCCAGTCTTGTGCCGTCGGCGTCCCCGCTGCTGAAGCCGCAGGACTGGCGGACCTCCCGCAGAAACGCCGCTGAAGGCTGCCTGACTGCCGCCCTCACAGCAACCGTCACGCCACCCCCACCGCGGCTTGCCGCCCCAGGCACACACTTGCTGTGCTGGTGCCTGGAGCCGCCCCTGGTCAGGAAACAATGAGTATTTGAATGAGGGATTTAGATGTCATGACAGAAAGGAAAGGTCAGATCCTAGAGATCATGTGCAGAGACAAATGTCAGGATTTGGATACAGCTTGGATATTTGAGTCCTCCCCCTCCCATTCTCCCAAGATGACCCTAGGTTTTGGTCCAAGTGACAGACAGGATGGTAAGGTAGTCAACAAGGAAACAGAATGTGGGTGAGGGGTGGAGTTAAGGAGGAAATAAGGGGGCTGGGGAGTTGCCATGTTAAGTTTCAGTGAAGAATGAGACATCCAGGAGGAGATGTCAGTCAGAGAGGCTGCAATGAGGGACTTGATGGATGGAGACTAGGCAGGAGTGAACAAGTCAAGTTATCAGCACACAGAGCTGTATAAGCCATTGAGAGCACGCCAAGACAGGGGGTATAGCAGGAAAAGGGGAGGCCAAGGACAAAGGGATCTTACCTTGTAAAGTGTCTTTCATCCTGATTATTATTAGTTCACCAGACCAAAAGTTTTCAAATTTCCAAATTTCAAAGAAAACAAAACAAAATGAATACATGGGGATTTTTTCCCCACAAAAATTGCCTCAACTATAATTATTAAAAATCAGGGTGTCCTCTGTGTTAAGCACTGTACAAATATATAAATTCACCTACACAAATACATGGCCCCAACCCTGAAGAGTTCACAGTCTAATGAAAACCAAGACACAACCAATGGGACAAGCACTGGGAGGGAAGGGAGAAGGCTAACAGTAACAGGACCATACGGTTACACAGTCTTGAGTCCTGCAAAGTACACAGCTAATTGGTTCTGAGTCATTAAAAATGTGCTTCCGTTATTATTTCAGGAATTCCCTATCTAACCATACAATTCCTTAACATACCTTCTAACCCCTAGATAAAAGGACCTTTAGCTGACTATCATTGTTTTTAATGTATTTTTCCTCTTCCGACATAATCAATCCCCATCAGCAACTCCATGTAGTATACCCATGGCCAATGTGTACTGTATGTCCCCTTTGTGCCCTTAACACACAATGAGCAGTGGGTTACAGACAGATTATTAGCACTTTTTAAAAATTATAAACCATCCCCACAAATCTCTCAGCTGATGAGTCCTTTCTCCCCACAGGCGCCAACTTCCGGTGGTGCCGGTGGGGGCTGACACCGGGCCCCGCCCCCGTCGCCGGGTGACGTTGCGGGGCCCCGCCCCCGTCGCCGGGTGACGTTGCGGGGCCCCGCCCCCGTCGCCGGGTGACGTTGCGGGGCCCCGCCCCCGTCGCCGGGTGACGATGCGGGGCCCCGCCCCCGACGCCGACACAACATTGCCCAGCGTCGGGGGCGGGGCCCCGCAACGTCTCCCGGTGCTGAGGTGAGCTTGCCGTGGGTCCCGGGGCTGGCGGGGAGCTAGGCGCGGGCCCCGGGGTTGGCAGGGAGCTGCCGGTGGGTGCTGAGCACCCACCAATTTTTCCCCGTGGGTGCTCCAGTCCCGGAGCACCCACGGAGTCGGCACCTATGCTTCTCCCTATATAAACCTCCCTCTCTCTGGAGCACCTAGAGAGGCCATTGAAGTTCTCAGCATTTTTCACTCTCTTTGCTGCTGTCCGGGGGACAGGGAGGGGTTCCTTCAGACGTTAAGTGCAAGAGGGAAGGAACTCTGCTGATCAGTTACAGCGTATGCACTCTTGATGTCACTGTGGCCAAGGCCTGTGAACCATTATTTGACCCCCTGTTCAGTTACTTCTCTTTCCCAAACCTCCCCCACCCAACAGTCAATCTCCCAACTTCACAAAATAGCTCACAATCTGGAACTGATGACACCAGGGCTCTTGGTCTGTAAAGGTTCTGCCCCCCTCACCTCCCCCTCAAAGTCTTGGTTTCATACAGGGTGAAGGCATGAGGATAGGGAGGGCTCTACCATACCCTCCCCTTCACCCCTGTCCACTTCTGCTGCTGTCAGCCACCGCTGCTGTGTCTCTCTCTTTTCTGGAGGCTGAGGATACCGAGACCTTCTTATAGGGCCAGTCCGCCTGGTAAATTTCACCAAGAACCCCAAAGTGCTTTACAAAGTACATAGTAAAAATTAAATCATTTGACTCACCATGGAAACACAGCCACCTCTGGGATGGATAGCCACAACTGTTAAACAGCATGTTGCAACCGGAAGTCAGAGTACCATATCCAAATGCATCGGCAAAGGGAATTCACTGCAAACTTTGAGGATGTTTTCCATTTCTGCAAATGAAAACTGCTTTTGTGATGTGCCAAAATCCATAATTTGGTGAAAGTTTCCTACAACAGTAGTAAGTTACAATCAGAGATGAGCCACTGTTGTGAGATTCCGCTCTGGACTTCAGACCCCCCTCAAAGTTGGCAGAGTTCAGAACCAGGTTTTTTTTGGCCCAACTCTACTTACAATATTGACTCAATTCAGATTTGGAGACAGTGTAGCAGAGGCATCCCTAAAATAGGCCATCCTTCATGAAAAGTAACACCACCATGTGCTGCCCCGAAGCCAAAGGCTGCGGTACATTTTGAAGTATGTGGGTGTGATTTTGGGGTTGTCACCGAAACTTTAGCAGAGAAACAAATTCTCTTGGCTTTACAACATTCTGCTGTAAAGATGCTTCCCCCCCGCTCCTCAGATTATTCTGACATCAAATAGCAATGTCAGAAATAATTGTGATCCTAATTCAGAAACTGTTGGTGGGTAAGTGGGGGGAAAGAAAAGGAGGTCCCCTTGCTTCCTCTTCTGAGAGCAGCCTCTGACTGTTCAGCTTTGTTCCATACTAAAGTAAGAGGGACCCAGTGCACTGCACATGTGGTCTTCATTAGTGACTCTTTGTTCTCCCTTTGAAATTCTTCAAATCCTTGGATTGTAACTTTAACACACATCGGGGGTGGAGGGGGGGTCAGGGGAGGGGGAGAGAGGAGAGGAGGAAATAAAACCAATGGATTCATCGCTGAGAAATCAAAGACAGACATGGATGTGAACATTTTTTGCATGGACATGGGATAGTTGTTAACCTTCTGAACTGTGAGAACATAAGAAAATCCACTACTTCTCCATCAAAGCTAAAACTAAGAATAAATAACCTCTTTTAAATTGCAAGCACGAAATGATAGAGTGCAATGGTTATAATTCCATTGCTCTCTGTATACACATGTGCTTGCATATGTGTTTTTGTGGTCACACGACTGCTATGTTTCCAGCAGACTGGAATTTGCAAATATTTCTAAAGGAGAGAGAAGCCAGAAAGAAAAGGAGCTGGGATTGATTTGGCAAGCTGAAATAATGGATGTTGTTTTCTGCTCATTAGGAACCATGTCACAGAATCACTGTTTAATCAATGTGCATTCCCTAAAACTGCTTGGAGTTCTCGCATGCTTTAAAAATGTATATTTCCTTTCCTTGCTGTGTATTGAGGAATGAAGTTGTTTGGAAAAGGCCTTACAAAAGATGAATGTATTATTTATACTTGATTGTGCCCATCACGTGATAGCACTTGGATTTCCGGCCACCTTAATTCACCTTAATTAAAACCTTATGCCTGGCTTTGCATAACTGAAATCAATTAGATATTGTTGAAAGCTAAAGACATCAGCAGAAAACAAACAAACAAAAAAAACCCAACAACAACAACAAAACCAACAAGTAAAAACATATCAATTAAGCTAGAGGTAATTTGTTTTTTCTCTCACAGTCAGAGGGAAATAAAGATATTGCATACCACCGAGAAAATGACATTTTATGACTGGTAAGGAAAACAATTTTGGAGGAATGTGGCAAAAGCATTCCCTTTCATCAGTCAAACATTTCTGGAATGTTGATAAACTCAGGCGGCTGAGGGGAAGCTTTTTTTCTTTGTGTCGCTATGCTCAGTTGTAGCCTGAAGTCTTTAGGTAATGGAGGTTGCACTAATCTGGCATCAATCCAAAAGGACAGCATTGCTAATCTACCATATCATGCAGTTTAGAATAAAAACAATTGCCGAGGCTCTGTGCTGAAGAGGGCCAGACCCAACCAATATAGAAATAGAAAGAGAATGATCCCGATCAGCGTCAGCAATGGCAGTCCTTACGGGTTGGGGATTACAAAGATCGTCAGATCAGTGTGTGGAAAAAGCTCATCTCTGCACAGCCATAACGGCTGATAACTTCAGATATTTCTACCCCATCTGAAAACCACTATTGAAATGAATGGCGCAATCTAATTGAAGTTGTTGTCTAATATATCTGGGGGGTAGCTTTTGTCTTCTCCTTTTTTCATTGCTGCTCACCACTGCCCCCTCCCTATCGATTAACAGTAATGGTAATAAGAACATTACAAAAAACACCACTTAGATCCTCAACTATTTATTAAATTATGCACTGGAAACAGGCGGAAGCTGGGCTGTAATATATGGATGCAATCTTTTCTTGGGTACCATTTTCCTCTTCATTTTTGGCCTGGTACATGGGACTTTTGCTGTACTGCATCCCCTGAGTAATATCAGTGGGAACTATATTCCAACTCAGCGTTTTCAAAATGTGGGGAGCTTGTTGCAGGGTACTGAATTTCTTTGTATGTTTGTAGAAAACACCATTGTGTATACTTTGGGCCTGATTGTGCAAGATTGGGGGAGGGATAGCTCAGTGGTTTGAGCATTGGCCTGCTAAACCCAGGGTTGTGAGTTCAATCCTTGAGGGGGCCATTTAGGGATCTGGGGCAAAAATTGGGGATTGGTCCTGCTTTGAGCAGGGGGTTGGACTAGATGACCTCCTAAGGTCCCTTCCAACCCTGATATTCTATGATGTGGAATGCCCTCAGCCCCACTGCAGTGAAAGGACAGTCCCTTGACAGAACTGGACCCTTAATTACCTCATGTTGGACTCATTTTCGACTCTGGAGCAGCAACATTAAATACTAGCACATGTGAAAAAGAAGTGTCAGTGAATGCAGTAAGCTTCTTTATATTTTCAATGGACGCATTCATGGACTGTGCACCGAATGTACCGAATACACATGCTATACACAACATGCTTGCTGAACATATGCGTCAATGCTATTAAGGTAGAGGGTATGTGGACTAGAATTTAAGGGCTGGGAGTCAGCAGTTCTGGATTCTGGATCTGGCAATAATTTTTCTGCATGACGTTGGGCAAGTCAATATTCTCCCCAACTCAGAGTCCCCATCTGTAAAATGAGGATAATGATCATTCCATACCTTCCAGTGGTGATGAAAGCCTTAATAATTGTGTGGAAGGTGCTTCAAGAGCCTCATAAGGATGGTATTATACGGGGGTATTATGATAATTATTCACAGGTAAACCAGTGCACAGTTTGCCTCTTAATACGCAAAGGGACTGTGATGCTTTGGGGTTCAACCCAGACCAGGAAGGGGCTGTGTCACCATCTGCCCTGAAACTCTGGGTGCCTTAAATGTTAAGCTGCTGCAGCTCACAGCCCAGACACCAACAGGAAGCCTAGCAAGCATGCTGGTCACACCCTAGCTTCCAGTGACCCACCCCAGTTACCTCTTGCAGAGTGACTCAACATCTTCCCAGTCTCAAATTTCCCCCAAACCATTGTCCCTGTAGTGTCCTGCCCACTCACTCAACACTTTCAGATGTTATAGTTTGTTGCTTCTTCAAAGAGACAATGCAGCCTGTTCGCGTCCTTGGATTAACACACCCTTTTCTTCAAACAGTGCTGAACTGGTTTATAGTAAAACACATGTATTTAACAAAAGGACATGGGATTAAGGGATACCAATTATCCGGAATAGAATAGAAAGGGTTACAGACAAACAAAAGTAAATACATGCTTCTAAGACTAAAACTTGATTTAACAAATTGGATTCTCTTGTTCAAATAAGTGTTTCTCACCGAGTCTCTTTTCCAGCCTGGCTGACCAGACTCTGTGGCCAGGATTCTTCACAGATCTCAAAATGCTCAGGTCCGTTGTCTCCTCATGTGAAAGATACCAAAATGGCCTTTTCTCTCTCTCCTTATATCTTCCCAAAGTTCATTGACCCTGCTTCAAGAGTCAGGAAGGCTTCCTGGGGATGCAGTCTCCATCTTCAGGGAGATTGTTAAACGGTCATCTTTCCCCACTTGCTCTCCTGATGGCTTTGTTTACCTTGCATGTAAATGTCCCTTCATTGCCTCTGTCTGACAACCTTAAGCATTGTTTGCCAAACACATTTTAAGAACATAACTCTATCACATATTTATAACTTTGTACACATGCCGTACACACACCATGCAATGATTTATGGGACCAGTGTGTTTCCAGTTTGCATAAGATACCTTACATGACACCCTTTAGATACAGATTATGGCTATGTCTACACTTGAAATGCTGCAGCAACACAACTGCAGCACTGCAACAGTGTTTCAGTGTAGACACTCACTACAGCAACAGGAGGGATTCTCCCTTTGCTGTAGGCAATCCACCTCCCCGAGAAACAGTAGCTAGGTCAACAGAAGAATCCTTCCACTGACCTAGCACTGTCTACACTGGGAGTTAGGTTGGCATGTCTATGTCTCTCGAGGGTGGATTTTTCACACTCCTGAGAGACATAGCTATGCCGATGTAAGTTTTCAGTGTAGACCAGCCCTAAGACAACAGTGTATTAGGTATATAATGAACACGTCAGGACCGGCAAGAGTTGCTGACACAGACCACCAATAGGCCGATGTGTCACAGGTTCTAATTTTGATATTACAATCATTTTATACCAGTGTAGCTCTCTTGATTTAGAATCAGGACTAAGATATTCAGTAATGCACACTGCTTTATATCCTAGAAATGGCCAGTGCACAACAAGGGGAGTATATATCCTTTCTTTCTTTATCTCGGTGGACACATTTCCTACAAATTTATTATGCTTCACTCACAAGTTTTTATGAAAACCATAATCACTCCTGCTTTCTTCAAACATTCACATGAAGTGAATCAACCTGGCCTTACAGACATAATTGATTCTATTCAAATTAATCCTCAAATTGTAGGGCAGCAGGTTATTTGTCAGCAATTCCCGTGGTCAACAAATGCAGGAAAATTAAAGCCATAACAAGAAAGTGTTTACGTATATTGTCTCTTTGCACCTTGCTTTTGTGCCAGTATTTGAATTACTGCTTTTTTACATGTGGCTCTTTGAAATACTGTTTGTAACAGAAGGACAGCTGTGGATAAAGCAAGATACTTATTGCCTGATTCTTCTCATCTGCACTGGCTTATCACTGATGTAATGCCATTGACTTCAGTAGAGTTACTCCTTATTAACACCAAATACGAACAGAATCAGACGCTTACTGATAGCTTACTATGAAAGGACAAAACAAAGGAAATACAGGCAGAAACAGTTTCCCTTGAAGTCTTGGATTAAAAATTAAATTGGAAATTCCTTTGTTGTAATGGGTCAGAAATATCCATGGCCTACGTAAATATCTATTACAGATTACTTGTTCTGGAACATCAAGTGATTGGACAGAATACCAAATATTGAAGTCCTGGACTAGTGCTGCATGACCAGCATTAAGTCCCTAATCACACTTCGTTGGGCTGGTCACCTTGTACATGTGGATGATACACGATTTCCCAAAGCCATTTTTATGGACTGTTGAAAACAGGAGCGTGTACACCGGGAGGCCAACAAAAGCAACATAAGAACACTCTCAAAGCTCACCTGAAAGCTGGCCAAATCAACCCGAACACTTGGGAAGCTGCTGCTGCTAATAGGTCAGGATGGTGACAGACCTGGTGGTCTGCAGTTAAAACCATCAAGAATAGCAGAACAGAAGAAGCCAAAGAGAAGCATGAGCAAAGAAAGCAGGCCATGACAAAAACATACGACCACATCTTCCTGACGTGAGAATGCATCTATGCATCCCTCATCGGTTTACATTCACACAAGAAGACACAATGAACTGGCTCTCATATATCGACTACGAAGGGAGACTCCAACAACCAAATATTGATTCCTAACCACATGGGTTAGAGTTTGATCTGCCTTTGATAACATGTATATGAAAATCAGTAAACTAATCAATACAGACAAAAAAGAGAAAAGAAAATGCATGTGCTTTTAAAAATGGAAATAGTGCCTGTAGTTACTGACATAAAATTATTTTTCAGATCTCCTGACTATTGAATGTAGTAGATGTCTCAGAGGACTGGTAATGGGATATCAAACCTTCACCTCTAGATCGGTGGTTTGATTCAGGCCAGGTCAATAATGTGAGAGTTGTTGGTATCCTGGTATCCTGTGTGAAATAACTTGGTGGTTTCAGTCCAGATCTTAATGGACATATCTCTACACCAGCAATCCACTAACACAACTGGAATTCATCCCCTCCCGCCCCCCCCCCCCCCCCACCCCAGCTTGGCAGTTCCGTCAGAGAAGCTATGGTCATGTTATCTGAGAGCAATGACCACACTGTTCCCAAATGGATAGGGCTTTTGTGTAGAAGGGAACTTCCAGGAAGTCCAATGAAATATATTGATACAAATGTATAATTAGCAAATTAAGATGTGCAAAACTGGGGATGGAGTCACAAAACATTGTTGGTCAAGTTTTGATTGAGCAAAACCCATGGTGGCTCACATCCAAGTCCCATATTATCTAAACCTTCACATCTCAAGGCAATAGGTGTTAGATAAATAGTTCCCATTTTATCCAGTCTCTGTTTCCAGCAAAGTGTGCATATTGAGACTGGTTTTAAATTTGCAAAACCTCATCAGTCAAGGTTTTGGTTTTACAAAGCAAAATGTGAGAAAGGGACAAATCCAGCTCCTAATTTAACTAAATCTCTAAAGTCCCAATGGCAAGAAATAGGTAAGTAGTTCTAGATTTTGGTCTCTCTTTCTTCTGTTCTGAAGAGGTTAACTGTCCCACTCCCTACTCCCCTTTACCTCAGAGAAAGAGTTCAGTAGAATACTGCAAACAGAAAACAAAAATGCATAGTTCTAACAAAAAATGCCCACAATGCCAAACCCAAATAAAACTAAAGTTTGTATATTTATCATAAATTGTTATGAGGCAAATCTTACCATGAACTTGCTTCAAATGCTACACCATACAAGATGTCATTTTTATTAGTGACAAGTAATTCTCAGAACTTCAGAAGATCCGTTAGATAAACATCTACAAGTTTGGATGCTTTTCCAAAGCTTATTTGTGCCTCGTTGATTAAGAAATTGGGCACTATATTTCAGGAGAACAGGTATTTCTTACAATAGTTCCCTGGTTTTGGTTTGCATCAGAAATACTATGAGATCAACTTTTCTTGTGTAAGTTTCAATACTTCTGGGGCTTGTGGAAACCAGAAATGCAGATGCAGGCAAAGAAGAGATTTTCTGAGTTAAACAAACATTTTTAAACCTCAAAGATTTGGTTTCAAGTGAGGGTTCAAGCTGGTTCTTAGCCAAACCTGTTTGCCCATACTTAATAATAGAGATCTACTATAGGACAGATACAAAATCTCTGGGCTAAATTTTCAAAAGTAACTAGTGTTTTGTATGCCAAACTTGACACTTTAAAGGAGCCTTCTTTTCAAAATGTGAGTAGTCAGCAGTATCTGAAAATCAGCCTCTTTAATGGATCTCAAGTAGAAATCCCAAAATGGAGCCATCCAAAACCGGTACTCACTTTGGAAATGTAAGTCCTCTAGCTTTTCCTTATATGGTCTTCCTTTTATAATTGCACCATTTACAGCAGAAGTACTAAATAATAACCTTTCTCAGGCGTGTTGGAGGCACTTGGTTCTACCTAAGGCACATATTCTCAGTGCTTACTACAAAGGGGATGATATCACTTATCTCCTTTGTTAAACATTTTGAGATTTACTGATGAAAAATGCTATGTAAGAACTAGGTGTATTATTATGAATAATTATAACAGTAAGTATCACACAATGTCAAGTCTTATCACTCAATTAGTGATCTTCCATTAAGATCTGAGTAACATGCAAGGTTGACTTAAAACTAGGGTTGTCAAGCGATTACAAAAATTAATTGTGATTAAACAATAATAGAATACTATTTATATAAATATTTTTGGATGTTTTCCACATTTTCACATATGTTGATTTCAATTACACCACAGAATACAAAGTGTACAGTGCTCACTTTATATTAATTTTTATTATAAATATTTGCACTGTACAAATAAATTAGTATTTTTACACTGCAAATAGTATTTTTCAATTCACTTAATACAAGTACTGTAATGCAATCTCTTTATCATGAAAATTGAACTTAATCATGTGAGTTAACTGCGATTAATCGACAGCCCTACTTAAAACCGGAAGCATGAGCTTTCTTCTTGATCCCATTTATTATTTCATATACTTTTATCGCATTACCTCTTATTCATCAACTTTCAAAGGCAAACCATCCCAATCTTTTCAATCTCTTTTTATTTTAAAGTTTTTCCATGATCCTAATCATTTCCAGCAGCTGCCTCTAAGCCCTCTCCAATTCTGCAATGTGCTTTTTGAAATGCAGTGACCAGAACCAACATTGTATTCCAGGTGAGGGCGAGCCACTGATTTGTATAATGGCATTGTAATATTTTCCATTTGATTGGTGCACACTGAACAGTGGTTGTCATGAAACTGCCCACAAAGATGCCCAGGGAAAGATTTTCAGAAGCATCTAAATGACTTTAGTAGCCTAACTCCCATTAAACATTTTTACTGCCTGAGTAGTTCTATTCAAAATGTTTAGTCTTAAAGCTTCACCTTATTAAAACATTGCACTGTGAATGTGTTTCCCTTCTGTTTGTTGCTTATATTGGCTCATTATTGCACTTAATTGCAATAATGTCAAGCAAGCAGATAAAGGAATATAAACACTTAAAATAGGAGATGTAAATACAGAATAGTCTGATTCTCACATATAGTAAGGCCGTTTTGCACTGCCAGTGATTTAGCAGGGCCTTAGTGTAAGTGAGAGTGATGGTGGTTATGACAGAGATTTCTGAACATATATGGCATATTGGATGGGTGCATGTATATGAGAGAGAGGTAAAGAAAGCAAGCATAAAGCCAGCAAGAAATAACGATACCCTATCAACACTTCTAATCTTCCCCGCACAATCTCTGTAATGTCTAGAAATCAGACATAAAATTGAGATTCTTTAGAATTGTACAGAAATTGACGTAACATATTTCCATATTTTAAACAGCCATTTCACATGAGAAAAGGTGATTTCAAGTTTGCTCTTGACTACAAGATTATCAACAAAGTTGATAGTATTGTTATGGTATTGTTACCCCTTTTTTGTCCCAAGCAATTAGCCAATATTCAGAGTCTTGTGAGCGGTTTCCATTAGAAGAAATTGATAATGGAGTCAGGTATCTTTGATGCAATCCTGTTTATTTACAAAGAATGAACAAAGTCCTACTTCCTTGAACACAGCAGTAATCAAACACCAGGAAACAATTTCTTTACCCACAGTTCCAGGCCCCTTTCCAGCCAGCAATTAGCCCCAAAAGTTCTCTCTCTAGACTTTTTCTCAGGGCCATGCTCCTAGTGCTTGTTTTGGCTGCCTCCTTGGCTTTGTGCACCTTCTCTCTGTGTCTGTTTCTCTCTCTCACACTCAGACATCACAGCTCCACCAACTAATGCCCCAACCCCTGCACTTGCTATTTCAGTATCCAGGGAAACTCCTTGGTTCAGCTTCTACACAAGCCTTGCCATGTATGTACCTGTATTTTGGGTGTTGCTCTTACTGATTCAGCTGTCTGGTTCCATAAAGGAACTCGATTGCTTTTTACCCTTATTCTGAACGAAATGTGGCTGTTACACCACCAGCTTCAATGAGGTTTACCCCAGCCCATAACAATATACATTATGAGCCAGAGCCTGAAAATACCTGTTTCCTGAGTGCTGGCAGCCATAACCAAGGAAATGGAACAGCAGATTTTGCTGCACTTCCCTATGTTGTGTGCACCACTAGCTGAGCTGCAAAGAGAGTGTATGCTGACAATGGGCTCTGAAGTGCAAGAATATGGCGTGATAACTGTAAGAACAAAAGGTAGAAAAACATTCACGAGTTGGCCTCCCCATATGCTGCTCACCCCAATAAATTGGCTGTATCGTATTACTTCTGGCCTCCCCTGTGATTTCTTTTAATTACCGTTCTCCACTGCATTACAAAATGAATAATGAGGTATTTGTTCCTGACCAGGCACAACAATTTACTTGAGCAGGAACCACAATCTGCTCCAGCTAAAAATAGCTAAAAATAAGTATATAAAAAAACCTGAAAGCTAAAATTATATCATGTATAAAAAATATTTGACATTAAATGCAAAGGGCCATCTTGAATTTTCCCGGCTCTACAGTATTCGGCAGCAGTCACACTAAAATATGCATGTCCTCTGCTAGCGAGAGATATTTCAATGTATGTATCCCATTTGTCTTTGAGAGAAAGATAGTCTCTTTCCTAGTTCCTCCTTTTCAATAATTAAAGCATATTTGTTCACTGCTTAAAGTCCAAAAGCAAAGACAACTGAAAGTAGTAGTAGCAGTTTTCTTTAATAAACTGTACAGATCTCTCTTGGACACGCGGATTTCAATTATATAGAAGTCAAGCTTCAGTGAATGCACAGTTCTCCTAAATAGGGCGATGGTGCTTCCTAGGTATTTTTTTTCTCTGTTGCTTAATATGGTTCAAGGATTACACCTATATAAATACCTCAAAATGAAAGGCCACAAATATTCACTAGAAATTTTATATAGAATTGTGTTCATACACCCATTTTGTGTAGGCTTCCCACAAAATGTTTAGCAAATGAGTCTACCAGCAGAAATGTTTGTCACCGCAGCCAATTGTAAACAAATACTGACTTGTTGATAGAGATTTCAAATTCATAATTGATAGTATGCAAATCAGAGACCTGATTGTAGGTGTTATGCTCATCCAGCTGCAAATGAGTTACATACCAAGGTTTATTAAAAAAAATATTTGGCAAATAATTCTGAACAACAAATAATTAGAAAAAATTGCACTCTCTTTGCAGACAACCTGCACACAGAAAAATATGTAATTCAGATGAGTTATCCATTATGAATTAGTCACCCAGCTGTCAAGTTTAAGATTAGTTGAGTGAACTACATAAAACAAATTCTAAATATCCTCTTTTTAGTTTGCATTTAAGTAGAAATGAAGGATAGTTGGCTTTGAGTTCCAATGGCAAATATTCTAATTCAAAGATGGGTAATGGAGAATGTGTTCAGAAACAGATCTGGTTTAGCTATCGGCTAAGGTTCAGTGTTTGGGTTGTAAGATGGATCAGAGCTAGGGTTCGGGTTCAGGTTCAGATCTAATGGCACTGAAGTATCACAAGCTTTTCTTGTAAGATTTTGGGCCTAAATGACCAAACACCCACAAGTTCAAGAAATGTGGGAAATCGCAGTGATTTCATTGGCATTCAAGCAGGAAGTGAAATACTGGCCCTTCCAGTTTGAACTCCTACCCATGGTTAAATCCTCACCAAAATCCAGGAAAATTTAGCTCTTGAAATTTGAAGTGGTTTGGATTCACGGTTCTGATTTTAATATTCAGTACCATCAATCTGTATTTAGCATGCAATGGGCAGACCAGCCACACTATATGAGAAATTCCGAACTCTGAAATCCAAACAGGGCCAAATTATGGCCACTTCCGAGTGCGGGAGAGCTGGAGGAGAGAGGACTCCCACCCATGGGTTGGCCATACATTGGCCACAGATACTAGCATGTGCAGTAGAGGGGGACAGCCAGTACCACTGGCAGTGCTAACAGCTTCACTGAAGGTGAGTCTGAGTGAGAGTGGGCAAGAGTCCCACAGACATACAGGGCTATAATGGGGGGGAGTCACTGGTTACACCTGTTGTACCAGTGTAGTAAGTCTCTGTTCCCACACAACACAATGGTCCTCTCATTTACACTGTGTGAATGGGAAGAGAATGTGCAAGTTACACACCCACCAGCAGGACAAGGTGAAAGACAAGAAAGCACAGATGTGTGCTAGGTGACACAGCTGTTATCGGCACAAGGTGCTGGAGGACAGAAAACCATGGCCATCGGTTGCTTGTGTACCATGTAGGAAAAGAGCGGTAGGCATGTGTGATGCTGGCAGACCAGGTCAATCCAGGGCCACAGGCCAATTTATTTGGTATTAGGATAGATCATTGTACTATACGCTAAATATGGATTCAAAGAAAAAAACCTGTATTGGTTTGGATTCTAACAGGGCAAAATAACTGAACGAGAAGACAGAACTCCCCAGAGTTATTCTGAGTAGCCCTGAAAGACTTTTGGGAAATTGGCAATTTATTACATCACTGTCACCATTTGGAGTTACAAACTGATTTACCTGTTGTTATATATTACCTGCTTTAACCTCTCAGTAACTCTCATTCTTTTTTCTTAGCTAATAAACCTATAGTTAGTTTAATATGGAATTGGCTGCCAGCATTGTCTTTGGTGTAAGATCTGGAGTACCAATTGATCTGGGGTAAGTGGTTGGCCCCTTGGTCCAGGGAGCAACCTGATGTGGTGTGATTCTTGGTTTAAATGACCATTAAATCACAAAGTCCAGTTTGTGTGGATGGAGATAGGCTGCATAGTTGAAAGGGACTGTCTGTGACTCCATGGTGAGACTGGTATAGTGATCCAAGAGTTTACCATTGTTACTGGCTTGGGGAAATCTAATTACAGGACACACCACCAGCTTGTGGTGTCTGCCCTTGTTTTCCGTCAGTGTGTCCTGAGGTAGGCACTCTCAGTTGTGAGCTACTCCAGACAGCATGACAGCAAGCATGACCTTCTGAAAAGGAGATGTGGGCACAGCGAAAACCCTGGTGCTGTATGTTCCCCATTCAGAAGCAGCCTATGGGAAGTGAATACAATAGCTAGCAACAAAACTTGCCCTTTCCCTTCTGCATTCAAAAACATAACCATCCTGTATGCACAAAGCATCGGTAGTACTGCTCTGGGATTAGCACTCACTGGGAGGAGGGGGAGGCAATGTACCATTAGGATGAATTGGTTTCATATTGTTAAGGGCTTGTAAGCTTCTGGATGTGTGCGTCTTGCTTAATTTTTAGTTAATGTGTTGGGAACTGTGCAATTGATTCTTCTCCTCGTAGAGAATATGTCTCTTGTACATATGATATCTATGCTGTAGCATGGTGATCAATATTAGTCTTTTCCTGGTTTTACAGTACACAGTGCAAGCCTATCATACACATTCCAGACTCAGGATGCTCCTGACTTTGCACAAGACACAATATATGCAGCATTAGACAGTGGAGCAACTTCAGGCGCTCATTAGCGTGTGCTGAAGTGACATAAGGTCACTGAGTGGCAATGGTGGAAGCAGTTGGTTTATATTGGTAAAGCCTTCCTATTAATTACTGCCAAAGTCTGCAATATTGTTTGCAGTGTTTTTGTAGCCAGGTTGGTCTCTGGATAGTAGAGATACAAGCTGGGTGAAGTACTATCTGTTATTGAACCAACTTCTGTTAGTGAGAGAGACAAGCTTTCTAGCTTACACAGAGCTCTTCTTCAGGTATGGGAAAGGTACTCCACAGCTAAATACAAAGTGGAACAGATTGTTAAGCAGAAGGAGTTAACATGTTGCAAGAGACCATTCAAGGTGAAGTAGGCAGTTAACAGATCTGCAGTCATAGGACAAAGGAGGGTTGGTGGGTTATAAATTGTTGCAATGACCCATACATCCAATGTCTTTAGTGAGTCCATGATTTTTAGTGTCTAGAAAAGTGATGAATTTAAGCTCCCAGGCTCATCTTTTGAAGATGTTGTGCAGGTTTCCTTTGAGATTGAGGACTGATAGTCAGATATGGAGTAACTGCTTTGTGAAAAGTGTTCACCCATGGGTGATATGGTATTTTTGTCTGTTATCATTTTTCTGTGTGAGTTCATTTGAGAGCGTAGTGATTGTCTCATTTCACCCACATAGCCGTTATCCAGGCATTACTGCACTAGCTGAGGTGCACCACATGTTGTGATAGGCATGTTTAGAAACCATGAATCTTTCAAATTGCATTGTTGGGGGATGTTGATCTTTGTACCAGTGGAGATATGTCTGCAGGTTTTGCATCTGTTGTTCTGCAGGGTCTGGTGCTGCTTTGAGTGGTATGTATTGGTTTGTGGAGAGCTTGCTTCTGATGATGAGCCTGATGAAGTTGTGGGTTATTTGAAGGCCAAGAGATGGTGTTTGGGAAAGATTTCTTTCAGGATGTGGGTTGTATGGGTTGTAATTTTTTAATGATACCCCACATGGGTTCCAGTGTGGGATATAGGTGACAACTAGGGTGTGCAGTCAGTGGGGTTTTTGTGTGTGTCCTGTATTGAAACAGGTTCTCTCGGGGTATTCGGGTGGCCATTCCATTGTGCGGTCTATTTCTCTGGTGAAGTGTCCTCACTCAGTGAAGGAGGTTTTAAGCGTGTTAAGGTGTGTATCTCAGACTTTCTCCCCGGAGCACAATTTGTCTGCAGATAATAGATATCTTGGTATGTTTGGGGTGGTTACTGGATTTATGAAGGTAAGTGTGTTGATCTATGGTTTCTTGAATACAGTTGTCTGTAGGGTTTCATTGCTGAAACAGATCATGGTGTCCAGGAAGTTAATGCTGATATGGGATTGTTCTAGGGACAGTTTGATGGATGGGTGATCTACAATATGCCAGATATCTACACCTCTAACCATTCCTACAATATACAGAACAACTCATTGATGAACAGTTTTTTGTTCTGTGGCACATCAGAGTTTTTTTTTTTTATCATGGGTAACTGTCAAGCACATGGAGAGAAAAATACTAGGGGTGAAATCCTGGTCCTACTGAAGTCAATAGCAAAACACCTTGACGTCAATAGGGTCAGGATTTCACCCCAGGTCTCAAACACCAGACTGATCGGTACAGTATGAAAGATTGGGGAAGAGAAAGAGCAAGCGATGTAACCTGTCTTATTATCCATTCCTTATGTTGAAAGCTGTGTACAGTATTTTACAAATATCACTCTTATATAGTCCTGAGTGGATATATACCTGCTGCCTTGCACTGCTTCTTCGGTTAGCATAGGGGTAAACCTAGCTGATTGCTATGGTTACGTGATATCTGCTGCTGATCTCTAAGAAAAATAGGTGTATGTGCTTTTTCAGCATTTAGGTAACCATTGCATTTTTTCTTATCTGAAATTTCCCTACTCATTGAAACTACATCCACTCATGACAAATTATAGACAATTATAATTAGAATAGAATGCTGCATTACGTCTCCTCATAACACAAGCTACCACATCAGACCTGTCTTGTGCATTCTATACCGACTTCTCATAGAATATCAAGTCAACTTCAAGGTCTTGGTCCTCATCAACATGGTCAATGGCTTGGTCCCAGCATATGTAAAAGATTGGCTAGATGTCCAGGTTGAGGATGTCATGTCATTGACCACTCCTCTGGCACAATGGAGCTTTTTTGCCAAAAGGGTAAAATTCAGCTCAACAGGGGACAGAGCTTTCTCAGGAGCTGATCCAAGGCTGTGATATGAACTCCCATGGGAACTAAGGACAATCACAAAGCTCCCCACCTTCCACTCCAAATGTCAAGCACATGTATTTGCCCTTACCTTCTCTAGCTTAAACACATAGCAGCAGGAATATTTTTAAAAAATCCTACCAAACTGCAACACTGCACTGCACCCACAATTCTCCCCCAGAGAAAGAATGAAAGAAAACACAAACCACACATGACAAATATAATCATGCTACCTAATGCACTACTGGAAGGCACTCGGATACTATAGTGATGAGTGGAGTCCCTCATTTTTGATCCAAAAACTGAGATGAGATTGTAGCCAAGAGGGCAAAACCCTGCTGGAAAAGTTTGAAGGACTGGAAACTGACAGAGTCTCCATGTGGAGGAGGATGAAACTAGGTAAGCTAGCAAGCATGTTGGCTGCTTCTTATTTTCTCATATGTTTTCTCTGTAATGCTCTTGTCCTAAAATAAATGTATTGTGTTCTATTAAAGCTAGCTAGTTGGTCACTGGTATTCACTGTCATAGCCTTTGAGAGAGAGAGAGAAAGAGAGACAGACAGACAGAGAGTGCATTTGGGGGGATACGCACAGTAAAAAGCAAGAACTGCTGCCTAAATCCCCAGTATGGAGACAAAGGGATGAGGTCTCCACCTTGAGAGAGGTGATGGCTAAGAAGTCTGAGATCCTTAGTGGGTGCCCTGAAAGGTAGTCAGAGGTGTACTTAATCTAGGAACTGTGATAGTGACATCTAGGGTGCTATATACAACTGTTAAATAATAAATAACAACACTAATTATACACATTTATATCCACTGAGGAGAGACTGTAGATCAATACATGCACATTGACCTCATCGCCCATCATTCCAAGATGTGACTCCACAATTTGGTGCTTTGCTGGGCCACGAATCATCAGCTCAGCCTTCTACAACATCCCACATTAAATATGTGTCTGCCAGACAGAAACCAATCAAAAAGAATGCTGGCTGCCGTGAGAAAGGAGGAAAGAGTTCAGTTGGTGAGGGAGATGACTCATTGGGAGTAACAAAAATGATAATCCAGAGCATATAAAATAAATATACCAGATGGGAATAGGATAAATTAGTACTTTAAAGAAGCAACACTGGAATCAAGGCAAATGAAGTACTTCAAGACAAATGCTGCGCATATGTTCTGAGAGCCGGTCTAATGCTAAAATCATCAGCAAGAAAAAGAATTAGCCGAATATTTTAACAGAGCAACCAGTGAAGTTAAGAATTGCAATAAGACATGGAAAAAGGACAAATGTAGCTGCTTGTCTGTCCGGGCAGTGAAAATGAGGCTTGTTGTGGAAAACCGGAGGCAAACAGCTAAATAGAAAGAAGGGTGAACCTGAGCACTGCTCAGCTGCTTGGCAACAGAGAATTTTTAAAGGCCAAAAGGGACCATTATGATCGTCTAGTCTGAACTCCTGCATAACACAGACCATGGCATTTCACCCAGTAATTCCTGAATTAAAATAAAGGCTAGGAAGAGCCTTTAAGTTGAGCCCAGTGCAATGGGTAGCACGTAGCCATCTCAGCCCAGAAGAAGTACCAAGAAGCACTAGTGAGTAAGGTCCAAATCCAAAGCTTACTTGAATGGTCCCTTGAACTATGTGTTAACTACTTATGCTTAAACAATCTGTTCAAACCTTGTATTTAGCAGTGACACTTTGAGTTAGTTTACCAGACCTCAAGAAGAGCTCTGTGTAAGCTCAAAAGCTTGTCTCTCTCACCAACAGAAATATTACCTCACCCACCTTGTCTCTCTGAAGTCAATAGGAATCATTCGATGGACTTTAGTGGGCATTGGGTTAGGCCCTTAGAGTCACCATTCCTTCATTGTTCCTCTGTTCTCTAGGGAAACACAATCTCCTAAATGCTTTTACTGGGGTGTAGTATAGTCCCCCCCCATCCAACTCCCCATGTGCCTGACCAGCTCCGTGCCCCATCCCCATGCCCTTGCTCATAGTGGGGAGTATCAGGTTTGCAGTCCTTGCTTCACCCATCCCCCAATCCCATGCCTGGAGCCACAATCCACGAGGAGAGGAGACTCTACTCCCTTTTGCCCCCCTGCTCAACTGCAAATGACCAGGGCAGGAACTCTCAGGGCCAGATTGTGAATCCCTTACATCAGTGAGTGGTTACAGGAGTTGTCATGTTGACTTTGGTGGGGCTACTCCTGTGAGGAGCTGCTTGCCACTGTGGGTTGAGGGTTCACAATCTAGTCTTAGACTAGTAAAACGTCAAATGTTCAGAATTAAATTGTGAAGTTAATTACTACTAGGTAAGTTTCATCATGAACCTTATGAACATTTGCTAAATCTCAGCAACAATAGCCTAGTAATAGCTATTTTGTTAAGGCATCTGCAAAGGCAACTCTCCCTGAATAAGTGGAACACAGACACTTCAATGAATTCTGCAACTACTACTGGAAAACACAGTCTGATGATAGGAAAACTCTGTTAAAACTCAAAAGTGGTTTGGGACAAGCATATGGGTCAGTTATTTTAGCCAAAACAATTTCCCCACCCCTAGTTATATAGAACCCTCCTGAAAGGACTATACATTGTGACAGACCCAGACAAGTGGAGTACAGAAGTCTCATAATTTATATCAACAAGGCATGGCAATTAAAAGCACCTTC
Organism: Chelydra serpentina; assembly: GCA_037349315.1. Taxonomy (NCBI): domain Eukaryota; kingdom Metazoa; phylum Chordata; order Testudines; family Chelydridae; genus Chelydra; species Chelydra serpentina. The sequence goes on from JBAIAC010000004.1 coordinate 131,111,301, forward strand.
ACTTATAGTCAAATCAACCATTAAAATAGACACTGGCTCCCTGAACTAATGGGATGCCTAACCTAACATCATAGAGCCGCAAACTTTTAAGTATATTTGTAACTTTACATACGTGAAAGGAAAGTTTTAGGAAAGTTACTCACATGGGTATTTTTTTGCGTGGCCTAAGTCAATGCTGTTCTTGTAGCCACTTTCCTCCTTCACCACATCCTCTTCTTGCTATTTGTTACCCACATTGTGTACATTTAGGTCCTGATCCTGCAAACACGTATGTAAATAACTTTACTCATATGGAAAGAGCTGTGGTTTTAATCAGTCTACTCACTTGAATAAAGTTACTCGCACACAAACTTTTACAGAAATGGGCCCATAGTCAATCAACTCTGCTGGCACTCTGCCCTACTTGGAAAAATGAGAAAACTAAATCAAAGTCAAATAAATGCAGCCCACATCTGCGTGCTATTGGGTTAGGAACACAGCACAGTCATCTATGGACATCAGCTACAACGTCACATTGTGCAGCATAAATTCAAGGAGGTGGCTTCAAAGCAACAGCAGTAGTTCAGGGTGAACAGCTTGTAAAATGAGCCACCTTCAGTGCTAGCAGCCAGGACCCTAATTATACCAGTTAAAGGACTAGAAGTAGTGGCAGCCCCACAAGCCTTTTATGAGGATTAGCCATTAGAGGGAGACAAAGACCCACACTCTTCTAGCGTGGGTTATGCCTACACTTCATAGCCCAACTCAACAGCCATAGCAAAGGACTGAGTATTGTGACAGACCCAGACAAGTGGGGTACAGAAGTCTCATCGAAGGCAAATATACTGGCCATTGGATGAATAGTTTTCTGTTCCCTGAGTAACCACAGCAGGGGCTGCACTAGAACAAGCAGGAACTTTCTGGAACCAATTTAAGGCAGGCAGGCTAATTAGGACACCTGGAGCCAATTAAGAAGAACCTGCTAGAATCAATTAAGACAGGCAGGCTAATCAGGGCACCTGGGTTTAAAAAGGAGCTCACTTCAGTTTGTGGTGTTGTGTGCGAGGAGCTGGGAGCAAGAGGCACACAAGGAGTTGAGAGTGAGAAGAGTTGGAGGACTGAGGAGTACAAGCGTCAGCAGACCATCAGGAGGAAGGTCCTGCAGTAAGCATAAAGAAGGTGTTGGGAGGAGGCCGTGGGGAAGTAGCCCAGGGAGTTGTAGCTGTCACACAGCTGTTACAGGAAACCCTATAGACAGCTGCAATCCACAAGGCCCTGGGCTGGAACCCAGAGTAGAGGCGGGCCCGGGTTCCCCCCAAACCTCCCAACTCCTGATCAGACACAGGAGGAGTTTGACTGTGGGTTCTACCAGAGGGGAAGATTCTCTGAGGCAAGCAAAATCCGCCAATAAGCGCAGGACTCACCAAGGTAGAGGAGGAGCTTTGTCACAACATTTATTTACAGAAGGGTTTCATTATGAAGCCTAGGCCCAGGATTGCCACACCCAGGTGTTCAAAAAATCATGAGACACACCTCCAAAAATCATGAGACTGGTTTAAAAATTATGAGATTTTTACTATTCAAAATATGGGGTCTTTTTATTTGCCTTCTGGTTTTTAAGCCCTTTGGGTTCATATTTTCAAGTTTATCTGTGCAACCATGAGAGCTAGAAACTTTTAGGTTTGGTTAAAAAAACCACCCCAAGATTCTCACATGATTCCATCTTGAGCTGCAGCTTTGAGAAAAACACCAAATATGGCAAGACTGTCAATAAAACCAGAAAACTGCAGGTTTTCGAGGGAAAGGTGTGCTTTGGTATGGTCTCTACTTCTTCAAAAATTGCACAAGAGGCATTCTGTGGAGATGGAGAAAAGACAAATTCAAACAATTTTGTTAGACCCTAGTGACAATGTGCAACGCCAACAGATCCCAGTCGTCAGCAGCATCAAACCTGGGACCGCTGGAGCTTGATGCACAAGCTGCTACTGCATGAACTAAAAGACACCTGCCTCTTAGCCAAGGCAATAGCAGACTCATCACCCTCTAGCTGGTCTGAGTGCTAATAGAGGGGGACAGAGTGCCACACCAAGCAGGCGTGGGTTACAAATGCATACTTGAATGCAAACACCTGGAAATGCAATTCTGGCCTACCACACACCCTGTGAAACCTTGCTGCACTTATGCAAAAGCTCTGGACTGAAATCATTTGCTTGCGCAAAATCATGGATTCTGAGGTAGCTGGCCTTGAGATGTCAAAAGAGAATTTTTTGTTGGAAAAAAATTATTGCCAGGCCAGTCGTCTAATAGGCAGCACGATGCACCAGAACACAGGAGTGTCAGTTTGGGTCTCAATGTCCTCCCCCAGTCCCAGTGGTGTGTCATGTAAATGAGTATTGCAATGGGTTGCAGCAAGCAAAGCAAAAATACCCTTTTTAATTGTCCCATTTCAATGTGTTGTTGGAAAATAAAGAGGAATTTCTGCTTTTTTTTAAGTAGCTGCGGCTGATTGCGTGGCACTCTGTTTAACTGGTGTTGGGGTTTGTTAATGATTTTGTGTAGTCAGGCTCTCTCAACACATCTCTCATCATTGCATGTTTAAAAAATTATGACTGAAGCTGAGAGCAATGCAACATGCATAACAAAATATACAGACTGCAACTTGGTCTACACTAGAAAATTAGGTCAGTACTATAACTACGTCCCTCAGGGGTGTAAAAAACCAACACCCCTAAGCGATGCAGTTAAACCAAGCAGGGTAGATAACACAAGGTTGACAGGGGCATTCTCCTGTCGACCTAGCTACTGCCTTTTGGGGAGGTGGAGTACCTATGCCAACGGGAGAACTGCTCCCAACAGCATAGGTAGTATCTGCACTGCAGCGCTATATGGCTGCACTGCTGCAGCATTTTAAGTGTAGACAAGCCCTTAATAGCAGAATTAGGGACATTTTAATGCAAACATGCGATTCCTTTCAAGAAACGATATCAAAAAGCTCCAATCCAAGAGACTGGAATGTGAAGCTTGTGGGAAATATCATCTTACTGGCCTCTTGTCTGCCAGTGAGTGTGAAATTGCCTTATTATGCAGGGAGAAACCAACTGTTATCCCAGGCAGAGAAAGATTAATGTAAACTTGTTAAACCTTCAGTAACTACAAATAGCACAGAAGCCAAGGGAAAAGCCTTTAACACACCATATGTAAAAGTGGAGGGTTGAGTTGGTGTCTGTTACAGTAAATACTTGCCCTAAAAAAATAAACCTTAGGAAAATTGTAGGGTGACCAGATGTCCCGTTTTTAAAGGGACAGTCCTGGGTTTGGGGACTTTTTCTTATATAGGCGCCTATTACCCTCCACCCCCTGTCCCGTTTTTTCACAGTTGCTATCTGGTCACCCTAGGAAAATGGGACTATACCATAAATGCAGCTGGAAGATCATCTGGCCTGATTGTGCTCGAAATTTGCTCTCATTTGTATAATCAATATGACACGGAAGTTAAGACTAACTCCACTGAAGTCTGTGGAGTCACACTGGTGAACATGAGAACAGAATCAGGCCCTGACCCTCTGGCACTTCTATGTTTAGCAATTTAATCCTTCTCATTTACTCTTAAACATTTGTAACACGATATAGAGGATAATGTCCTGGAAAATCCCACTCTGTGCCTCTAAACAAAGTGTGGTCAACCAAAGAAACAGCCTGAGAAGATTCCATCCTGTATTTTACTTAAGGCCCTGTGCAGAGCACGATGGGATGTTTGATGCTGTCTGGTTAGTTCTATGAAGATGTCCAATAAAATTGCTTTTATTCAACAAAGTTCTTTACTTTGATACTGAGTCTCAGTGTACCACATCAATTTTCCATTAACTTGTCTGACACAATGAAGGATATGGCCAACTTGGCAGAAATTTAAATAATCTTTTTCTATATACAACATCCGGCAACATCAAGTGACAGGACAGGATTCCCAACACTGAAGTTCTTGAGAGGTGTCAAATCCCTGGCATTGAGATTATGCTAATCAGGGGTCAACTTCGCTAGGTCGGACATGTGGTCCTCATGGAGGTTTCCCATATACTGAAAGCAGTTCTCTACAGCCAACTGAGCATGGAAACCTGCTGTACGGGTCACCCATCCCTTCTTCCCTTTCTACTAAATAAAGGGTGACCACCAACTTCCTCCTGGAAGCCTTTGCTGCTGTCAGCTTCCTGGTGAGATGGACTTCCTCCTAATTAGAGCTTTCTTCTCAGCCTTAATTTGCACAGTTTGTTGCCTCATTAGCTGATTGGGCCTGCCTGGCCTACCTCAGCCCTCGAAGAGCCAGTGTGGGGTGTACACTCCAACACATTGACCAAATTCAGTAGAGTTGCACAGGATATAAGTCCAGGATGGAATTTTGCACTAAATAAATGAGAAAATTGCAGTTAAACTTGTACAATGTTCACTTCACTCTTAAGAGCGGAAAACTCTTTAATTCATTAGAAAGAAGGAGTGTTTTTAACTCAAGTTAGCTAACACGTGTTAAAATCCTAATGTAGACAAGGAAGTTCACCCCTAGGGTTTGTCTTGACTAGCTAACATATCTTAAGAACATACCTTTGTCCCTAGAGGAGATATGTTCCAGGATAGAATACAGCCAACTCTTAGAAGTCTCCCACAAAGCTCTTCACATCACCAAACACCAGCCCTATCATGGGAGTATTGTAAGCAGAACAACCACACAGAGAGCCAACCATACTGCCTGCAAAGCAATGGGAAAGATGAGATGCAGATTTTGAATAAGCTGCCATACAGGGGAATGTTTGGGTGGACCAAGGAAGGGGAAATTGGATATTTGCTTTTAGAGGTTCAGTGGCTCACTATCTCCAGAGAGAATACATACAAGTGAGTGCCTAGCCCATCGGTCGGAACAGAGTCCATAGAAGGGCTGCACTGTCAGCCTGTGGCCCATCAGCAAATTGGGTAGAACAGAATTTACACCCAACTGCACACACAAAGCCAATCTATGTTGGCTTTGCACAGGCAGGGGTGAGTTGCTCTGTTAGAGCACAACAGTAGATCGTGTTTCCCTAATGTAGTAGATGGGCATTACGATATGTAAATCAACAAAGAATTTGGCCATAGACATAGTTGTAAATGCCTGTTAATTTTCACAAAACCAATCCAAAACCACACCACTCTACAGAAGGGGTCTCACTGCCTCTTTGGCCAAGCTTATTTTTGGTGGGGTCAAACTTGCATACGCCATCTGGGAAGTTTCCCAGGTTTGTTGTGAAAATTATGTGAAGCTACACAGTGCCACCAACAGTAGCACCAAAAACACTCTGAGTACATGCTGGTTGCTGGCCAGCTGGCATTTTAAATAAGCAATTTAGAAAATGGCAATTTCAGTGAGAGCTGCCCACAGAGTACTTCTCATTGGACTAAATTCATGTAACTTTGCAGGACTTTTCTGAGCAAAACCTCCAAACCTTCTGAGACTTGTCTAATGTTATTTTATCCTTCACTGGTTATAGCCGTAAGAAGAAGAAAAAACTGGTCAAACACATTTATTCAAAAGTACATGTATTTAGACTATTTACGGTATATATTTCTGTTGCATCCTTTACCATTGTATCAAGTATCTTCACAAATGCTTAAATACCACCCTTACACTAGCCTTAAAAGTTAGCAGTGTAGCTAAAAATGCCTGACTGAATTGGTATAGATACACCATGACCTAAATGTTGCCAGGCCTGTGCTCTGGAAGATTATTAGAAGACTATAAATCAGCAAAATATGATAGACTAGTTCTGTACACAACCAGCTAAAAGGACTGATATAGCCGACAAAGAAGCAAAAACTGGGGAGACTTGTTCGGGTTTTTTTGTAAATTCAATCGAGCAGTTTTACATACATTAAGGGCCAACTCTTGGATGCACTAAAGCTGATGGCAAACTGCCCCCTCTCCCATTGACTTCAACTGGGCCATGATTTGGTCCTGAAGGAAATGGGAATCAAAACAGGATGACAATAGAATACTGTTTTCTGTTAAGGTTTATAGCACAATTTTAAGCTTTAATTTAGAATATTTCACCAATAAAATATGCTCTCCTAAAGCCCTGGAATGAACAAATCTGACTATAATTAGTTAAATAAAATAGGTTGTTTATAAGATCTTGAGTTCATCATAAATATAAAATACATGTTTAAACTGTTCTGTACATTTAAAAATGTTGGAGAAAAATCTGTTAAACCTCTATTTTTGTTAGACATTTGTTCAGGAATTTTTTTAGTACTGCTCTGGATGCACCATTTGCTAATTACCTCTTGTGAGCAATAGTATTTAAAAGGCTTCCAAATAATAATTAAATGATTTTCTCCCCTACACAGCTTTATATTTTCAAAATGCTAATTGATGCTCACAACCCCCTTGTGAGGGAGGTTTTGAAAGTGTTACTGTCCCCATTTTACAGAGTGAGTGGGAAAGAGACTCAGCAAGGTGACGTGACTTGCCCAAGGCAAGTCAGTAACAGAGCAGGGACTTGAACTCAACAATGCTTTGCACCCAGAGTTGTGCTCAGTCCATGGCACCACTTTACCCCCCAAACGCATATGGAGGGGTATGTGAGGAGGATGGGTGGAACGGGGTGGAGTTCTTCTTGCTCTGAAACATGCCACATTGGCTCCTGTCCCAGGCAGGATATTGAGCTAATTGGAACATTACTGGCCGAGTGGATAAGGGGGAAGCTATAGACATGGTATATCTTAATTTTCATAAGGTTTTTTTTGACACAGTCCTACATGAGATTCTCAAAAGCAAACTCAGGAAATGTGATTTAGATGAACTTACTATAAAGCAGGTGTAAACTGGTTGAAAGACCATAATCAAAGTTAGCAACCGGTCACTGTCAAACCGCAGGGACATATCTAGTGGAATCCTGCAGAGGTCTGTCCTCAGTCTGGTACAATTCAATATTTTCATTAATTAGTTGGAGAATGGAGTAGAGAGTATGCTTATAAAATTTGCAGAGGACACCAAGCTTGGAGGCATTGCAAACATTCTGGAGGACAGAATACTTCTATGTTAACAATATGACAGCAAGTCATTTAAAATGTTGTTTTTTTCAAGACAACTCCTCTCCTTCACACTGGTTCTGTACTGTGGTATGTAATGCAATAGAGTGAAATATCAGATGGGTGGATGCTAATGATAGAGAGATATACTGGCTTTTAATATTTCCTCTTCTATAAAAGATTTTTAAATATGGCAATACAGTACTTTATACCGAATTTAAGATATTTCTGTCATAATTTACTATGTAAAAATTACACCATCCTATCTGCACTAGCTCTGAGAGAGTGCTGACTAAATGAACTTGTACAAAACCCTAATATTTCTAGTCTTCAACCTTGTTATCCTGTTAATTAGGAAGTAGGGCAAGTCTACTAACATTTAGCACTTCCATCTGTTGCTGACTTACTAGTTCATAAATTACGAAAGTGTGCCAGACAGAAGCTCTGTCCAATATGTTTTGTGTTATAGTATACATATGAAAGATGGTTTAGTGTCAGCAATTAAGAATTCACTGGCCTTCATTTTATTTCAATATTTCTTTTGTGGAGAGGGAAGTATCCAGCTCCACAATAAATTGCCAAAGTAGCTCTGCAGATTATAAAAGAACATATGGCACAAGGAAAATTTCTACCCCCGTGTGACTTGCAAATAAATGGCCAGATTGTGCAATCCTTACTCGCATAATGCAGTATTATGTAATTCTTATACTATATTAGAGGAGTTCCTGGAGGCTCCAGACAACATCTCGGTACCCCACTGTGCTAGGTATTCTATAAACATATAGTCAGAGATAGTCCCTGCCCCCCAAAGAATTTATACTCAAAGTAGAAAAGATAGAGGAAGGGTGGAAGAAAGATTACAACATACAAGCAGAAGATTAGTAACTGAGGAAAAAAAGAGATTACGCAATTTGGCCTCAGTCACTCACAAAGGAAGTCTATGATAACTGCAAATTGAATCCCGTCCACTTGAGTCACAGTCCATTACCTCAACCACAAGATCAGCCATCCAGTCTTTACTTCCTACAATATTTCTAGCAACCCAGGGTTTTGGGCATTATAGCAATTCATATTTACACAGTACATTATTGTAAAATACTGTAGATTAACACTATGGCAGCTAAAGGCTACACTAGGTAAAAGGAAGAAATCTCTCTAGCAAGTGCATTTCATTATACTGGAGCCAAACAGAAATCAGACTCACTCTATAGAAAAGAGATAGCATCTGTGTGAAAATAGGCAGACAGTGGATTTCTGGAATTCTGTGTCTGAGGCTGATGGGTATATACTAATTTTCTGCTATTTTCGGTGGCAGCAGAATAGAATAGCATTTTCCATTGGAACCTTGGCACTTTTATAGGGACACATGGGGAGGCAACGGAATTGCATTTTGTCCTGTGAGCCTGGTAGCTCAGGCTGCACTGAAGGAATTTGGTGACAATATAGCGGGAAAAACAGTGGGGAGTGCACCATTTTGAAAGCGAGCAAATAAATTTTAGATTACGATCTATTTCTCTACGTTACCCCCCCGCACACAGTCTATTACCTTTTATCCTCTTATTTCATCTTCATCATTCTCTGCAAGCACCAGTATTAGTTAACATATCCAAGAATAATCTTGCCTCTGCCTCATGTAACAGGCTACTAAAATCATTTGCAAAACATGGAATCCCATCAAATAGTACATTGCCAGGTGATAAACTGCACTATTAGGCTGACACCATAGTGTGCTTCATGTCTCATTTTCTAAGTCGGGTCAGGACCTAAGGGATAATTACTCTCCTACTTGCCTGCCTCACCTAGTTATATCAAATACGTTATAAGGTTCAGGACAGCATGGTGTGTCTGAAATCTCAGATATCCAGCTGCAGCTGGCATTTGTCAGGGAGCAGTTACTAGAACTGTACATTCCTTGCAAAGCTCTCTTATCCATATAAGGATTATTTTTATCTGCCAATGGCACCCTCATAAATACTAGGATTTTGCATTCCTGCAGAATGCAACAGATCACCTGGATTGCTGTGCTTATCAGAAATGTATGCTCTGAAAAGAAAAGCAACCACATTTATCAATACACATGGCATGCCTGCTTCATCAAGCAAGAACCTGATTCAACATGAAGAGCTGATATTAAGGCTACATGAAATTTTCCTAGTTTTTAATGTGTGAATCAAAAGGCTCATTCATTTCAGAAAGAACAAAAAAGGATGGTATGAATGTATAAAATATTATGTTAATATGATGTAGGCAGCATGCACAAACTGCTTCATGTTCAAGTTCAGGTAAGAGAAATCTATATTTGGGGTAAGGCAGGGGAGTATTTCAGTTATATATGTAACCTCTGCAAGCAGTTGACTAAATGCATGATTTTTAAAAATGGGTCCCTGATGTTACATATTTACCTAAGTAATATTTAGCCACCTGAATAAGTTGTCCGATTTTCAGAAGTACTGGGCACCCACTGAAGTCCATGGGAACGACTGAATGCTTAGGATTTTATTTTTTTTAAAATCAGGCTATATTTCTCCCTAGTGACTAAAAAAGTCCACTGGTTTATATAGTAGGCCAAATCCAGCCTATTTTATTCATGCCGGCAGTGGGACTACTTGCATGAATAAGATAAGAAGGGTTTGCGCCTGTCTTTAAATGTGTTCACAGTTTGACACCAGCTTATTAATATGAAATCATTTTGGGGTTTTCAATGCAGACTGCAGATATGCCCTTTGTTCAAACCAGCCTATTTATTTTAAAGAACCTAGAGATAAATCTGACTCTGAAAAACAGGTTTTTGAAGCTGCAATCCAAAGAGCAAGAATAAATTCCCTGCTTGACTAAAACAGGTTCCTCCACTCTTTGGTGTTAAGAAACTTGTAATCCATTTTATTTTCAGATTTGTTTATAAAGATAAATGATTGTGTTACTCCACAATCTTGTCATCTAATATTATGCATTGTATGTCCTGCATAAAGCTGGTCAAGAATGTTCTGTTGGAAAATATGGATTTTGCTGAAAAATTTTGGAACTTAGACCCTGATCTGAATATTTGTTTTTTTAACTGACCCTAAATGTATTGTTTTGAATCAGTTAAAAAAAATTAAACTGCATTTCCTATGGCACATTGTCTTATGGGAGTTGTAGTTCCAGCCAACATCCTCCTCTCCTACAGGTTCCCTGAAGGACTATATCTCCCACAAAGCAATACTCTGATTTCCATCTGACTTAGCTGCATGGTGCATCATGGGAGTCACATGACGCTGGATGCATTATGGGAGATGTAGTCTGGCCTGGGAGCCTGGCCCATAGATGAGAATGGGTGCTGGAACTACAACTACCATAGGGCAATATGCCATAGGCAAGTGAACATTTCATTTCAACATTAATTTGCATCTGCTGCTGACTTACCAGTTTTGAAACTAAGCATTTTAGGTCATTTCACCAAACTGAAATGAAACATTTCAGTGTTGGGAATGCTGAAATACTTTGTGTTGATCAATAATATTGTAAGAAAATGTTTCAATATTTCCCAAATTAATTTTTTTTTAAATTCTGTTCCATGGAAAAAAAATTTGTCCCAGTTTGATGGAAACAAGTGTTCAAATGTCAGCATTTCCCACAGGACAGAATTTTCAAATTTCACTTGCCTCTACTCCCGCATAATATTTTTTGTATTGTATTGAAGTATACTCAATAGTGTAACTGCAGTTGTGCTGGGACACTCATATGTATATCTCATGCGGGCTTCCCCGTGAGCAACATAATGATTAAATAAGTATACAAGAATAATAACATCTATGGAGGATTATTATTTACTGACACCAAAAAGAGTTTTTTATGAGCTAAGGCTAATGTATCTTGACTCACAAGTACACTAATCCTAATTGTATATACAATCCACTTAGTTATAACAAAATATCTTTGCCCAGGTCTACACTAACCCCCCCTGTCGAACTAAGATACGCAACTTCAGCTATGTTAATAACGTAGCTGAAGTCGAAGTACCTTAGTTCGAACTTACCTGTGGTCCAGACGCGGCGCGCAGGCTCCCCCGTCGACTCCGCCTACTCCACTCGTCGAGCTGGATTACCAGCGTCGACGACGGAGCACTTCCTGGTTCGATTTATCGCGTCTTGACAAGACGCGATAAATCGAACCCAGAACATCGATCCCGCGCCTCCGACGCGACGGGTAAGTATAGACATACCCTTAGTATAGCACACTTAATCTTTATTCCAGAACCTGTTGCTAGGAGTAGAAAGGCTACATTCAGTGCCATTGTGCTCCCCAATTCTGCAGCTGGAGAAACAATTCTAAAAATTACTCCCTGACCTATGACCAGCCCTAGGTTTTCTTAGTTCCCATGCAATGTAAAGCTTGTGAGGCTCCAATCCAGCTTTCTTCACCTGTGATCAGACAACCACCCCACCTCTGTATACAATACCCCCTAGCAGCCACCTGCCTGTAACCCCCTCCACCCAACTTCACTCATTTGCCAGGCTCTGTGACCTGGAAGACAGAGGAGGGACTACATATGAAGTTTCTGTTTGTTTCGCCATGCACCATTATGTTTGGATACAGTGGGTAGATTACGGGACTGAGAGTCAGGAGACCTGGGTTCTATTCCTGGATCTGCCACCGACCTCTTGCATGACCTTGGGCAAATCACTTCACCCCTTCGGTACCTCATTTTCCCCTCCTACACTTTGTCTGTCGAGTCTATTTAAACTGTAAGCTCTTCAGGGTAGGAACTGTCTCTTCCTAGATTTGTACAGTGCCTAGCACAAAGTGACTGCAACTTCATCTGGACCCTCTAAGCACTACTCTAAAGCAAAGCACATGGACACACAGGGTATTTTTTATTTATGTATTTAGCATTTGTGTGTTTGTTGGAGGATAAATACATTTTTTTAATGTTTTTATTTATTTGCATGACGTGTGTGTAAGGAGGAGGGAGTTGCTGTGGGGAGGAGTTGATTTCCTTCAAAAACAAATGCCAAAGAGATCTATGATGAGCTATGACTGGATAACAATTAACGCCACCATGTCTCAAATCAATTGCCAGGCAGCCAATGGATTTTTTTAAAGGACTATTGACTGTTCAGCAGGGCAATAGTGCGCAACTTAGGTCATATAAACTTGTCTCAAGCAAGGATTTCATTAAGACAAAGATTTGCTGGTCACCCTGGTGGTGGAGAAAAAAATTGGAATTGGCAACTGGGAAGACAATATTACATTATCATCCAAGAAAATGAAATACTGAGTGACATGAAAGAATTGCCCCAAGTCTCTACTGCCCTTGGGCCTCTGTCTTCACTTATGAATTCCAGTGTGTGACCTATACATGTTTCTGGTTGAAAGAGGTAAGCACAACAAGAACAGAAGAATGTATGTGCGTGGCACTTTAATGTGCAAGGTAGTGGAAAACAAGAATGTGCCAGCCAATTTAGACGGTGGCAATCCAAAGTATGTTTGTGGAACAGACAGGTGAAGAGAAAATGCTTTTCACATGTATTAAGGAATATGTTGTAATATTACCTCGTAACAGTAAGAAGATTCCTCTGAAGCAGCATATTATTCTCTGAGGCCTGTGTCACAGACAATAGAGTTTAACTTCATCTGAAAGATGTCTCCTTTTTTCTAAGTTAACCTAATAAACACAACACTGAAACCCATAAACACTTTATGCTAATAATAAAAATGTACAACACATGGGAAGATCACAGCATAAAAGTAATAAATGAAACAATACACAGTACAAAGTATGTAACATACTGAATGCGGATGGAGAAATTAAAGACAGGTCAAAGGATCAGGGAAAATCCTTCTGACTTGCACTTAGAATGTTACTCACTTAGAACAGCTGTAGTGGCTTCAGGATCTGGAACCAACGGAAGTCTGGTACTTTCAGAAAAAAATGGGCATTAGAATCACTAGTGATTATTTGAAAAACGTTTATTGAACAGTTGTTTTGAAAAGATTGCTAAGGGCATTTTGTAACCTCCAAATTGCATGGGTATTGGAAATCCCTGAGGAAACTTGTAACTTTTGTATGTTTATGGTAAGAGAAGCGGTTTGAGGGGAAAACTGGTTGATTGCTATGGACTACACAGGTGATCCCAACTTTCATTATTGTTTGTATTAGAATAACACCTAGAAGCCCCAATTCAGCTTGATGCTCCATTGTGCACTGTACAGACACACAGTAAAAACAAAATGAAAATAAGAAAGAAAAACTTGTAGCACCTTAGAGACTAACAAATTTATTTCAGCAATCTGAACAGACAAAACAGACAAAGGGGGCAAGGGAAGGACCATAATGAGGGACCCAAAAAAAGTTCTGAGGAAGGAAGGTGTGGGATTCTTTTGTTGTTGTTGTTGAAATGTGTCAAGTTCAATTTCAGAACACTACATTAGTGATGTCCTAAATTACAGTAACAAATAATGAGGTAACACTAGGTTTGTAGGTTTACAGAGCTAAATGGAGGTGAAAATGAGTGCCATACCTTATTATTATTGACTGTCAGCTGTGTACTCAGCTTTGTATAAAAAAGACACTGGTAATGAGTCAAATAATGTTTGACAGCCGTGGGAGCCTTAGGCCCATACAGCTGAAGAGCACTCTATTCTTTAAGAGGCCATGCACCACACATACTAAACCCAATGTCCTCTGACCGCTATCCTCAATTCCCCATCCTTAGACTTGCACTAAGTCCCTACTCCTGCAAACTTTACTCATGAAAGAATGTGAGTAAATTTTCCTGAGTTCTCCTGCTCCCCACTTTGGTTCCACCTATTGGATTTCATAGGGGTGGGGGACGGTTCCCAGATTCTAAAGATTATCAAACAGTTGAGAAGGGGATCACCACAGTTTTGGGACATGGGATCATAGCCAGGCACGGTAGAGGTGGGAAACCCAGTGATTTGTAACAAGAAAAGTAGATAGGCCTCTACAAGAGAGAACCCCAGAAAACCATGGGCTGTCTCTGACTGAGAGGTAAATCCTACCACTGGTTAGGAATTGAATCTTCTGAATGATTTTTAAAAAAACACCAAAACCATCCAGCGAAGTTTAGAAAATGACAATTGCTCCCCTTTTGCATTCTAATCATATAAGGCTTTGGTTAACTGACCAGAATAAAACCCTGGCAATACTTTGATACATCATTTAGGAGATACAAAGTTCTGACCTGAGTCCAGACACTTACAAAGAATGGTGAGTCTGCAAATTCCAGTTAGTTGTTCTTGGTCGCTCTGGTTATTCTTAGTCACCCATACTAATTAGTTACTGAAATAAAGCTCCCTTATTTTAAATGTTATTGTCTAAATGAAACTTCAGGCTCCGCGCTTCAGTGCTGATTAGTAATGATACTAATGTCAGCAGTTGACTACATGCTGGGTGACTCTGCACAAGCCAGGCATTTAGCTCTCGTTAGGTATCATTTTGGTTTGTTTGCTGTTTAATAAAATGTTTCAGATCATTATTCAAATGAAGGACAACAGACCAGTTCTAAAAGCAGGCATATTTTGAAATATGGGATTTTGCGAGTCCTGAAAGTAGATTAATTACTTTTGGGGGTAAGGGAGCGGGAAAGGACACAGAAATTGTGAGTTGGATATGTTTTTTTAAAGCACCTGCTTTTAATAGTTTTCTGCAAAATTAACACACAATTTTTTGTATAATGGTTCTATGGAGCAGTTGGGAATAGAGGCAGTTAGGTGGAAAGATAAACAAAAATAGATCTCCAACTAGTTTGACCTCAATTGTGTGCAAGGTCTTTGAACAAATTTTGAAAGAGAAAGTAGTTAAGGACATAGAGGTAAATGCTAATTGGGATAAAACACAACATGGTTTTACAAAAGGTAGATCATGGCAGACCAACCTGATTTCCTTATTTGAGAAAATAACTGATTTTTTTAGATAATGGAAATGCAGTAGATCTAATCACCTGGGTTTCAGTAAGACATTTGCTGCAGTTCCACATGGGAAATTATTAGTTACATTACAGAAGATGGGGATTAATATGAGAACTGAGAGGTGGATAAGGAATTGGCTAAAGGGAAGACTACAATGAGTCACACTGAAAGGTAATCTGCCAGGCTGGAGGGAGGTTACTAGTGGAGTTCCTCAGGGATCAGTCTTGGGACCAATTGTATTTAACATTTTTATTGATGACCTTGGCATAAAAAGTGGGAGTGTGCTAATAAAATTTATGGATGACACAAAGTTGGGAGGTATTGCCAATACAGAGGAGGACCAGAATATCATACAACAGGTTCTGGCCGACCTTGAAAACTGGAGTAATAGAAATGGGATGGAATTTAGTAGTGCAAGGTCATGCACCTAGGGACTAAAAACAATAATTTTTGCTATAAACTGGGGACTTATCAGTTGGTTGACAAAGGAGGAGAAAGACTTAGGTGTATTGGTTGATCAAAGGATGACTGTGAGCTGCCAATGAGATGCAGCCGTGAAAAAGGCTAATGCAGTCCTAGGATGCATCAAGTGAGGTATTTCCAGTCGAGACAGGGAAGTGTTATTACCACTATACAGAGCACTGGTGAGACCTCATCTGAAATACTGTATCCAATTCTGGTCTCCCATGTTTAAGAAAGATTAATTCAAACTGGAACAGGTACAGAAAAGGGCAACTAGGATGATTTGAGGAATGGAAAACCTCCTCCTTATGAGAGGAGACTCAAAGAGCTTGGCTTGTTTTCCCTAGTCAAAAGAAGGTTGAAGGGAGATGTGATTGCTCTCTATAAATACCTCAGAGGGATAAATACCAGGCAGGGAGAGGAGTTATTTAAGTTAAGCACCAATGTGCACACAAGAACAAATGGATATAAACTGGCCATCAACAAGTTTAGGCTCGAAATTAGACGAAGGTTTCTGACCATCAGAGGAGTGAAGTTCTGGAACACCCTTCCAAGGGGGACCAGTGGGGGCAAAAAACCTAACTGGCTTTAAGAATGAGCTTGATAAATTTAAGGAGGGGATGCTATGGTGAGATTGCTTACATGGGCATGTAGCCGATTTGCAACTGCTAGCAGCAAATATCTCCAACGGCCAGTGTTGGGACACTAGATGGGGAGAGCTCTGAGTTATTACAGAGAATTCTTTCCTAAGTGTCTGGTTGGTGGGTCTTGCCCACATGCTCAGGGTCTAACTGCCATATCTGGGATCAGGAAGGAATTTTCCCCTACGTCAAATTGGCAGAGACCCTGTTTGTTGGGTTTGTTTGTTTTTTTGTCTTCCTCTGCAGCATGGGACGTGGGTCACTTGCAGGTTTAAACTAGTGTAAATGGTGGATTCTCTTTAACTTGAAGTCTTTAAAGCATATTTTGAGGAAGTCAGTAACTCAGCCAGAGGTTAGGGGTCTATTACAGGAGTGGGTGGGTGAGATTCTGTTGCCTACAATGTGCAGGAGGTCAGACAACATGATCATGATGGTCCCTTCTGGCCTTAAAGTCTATGAGTCTAAAATCGCTTTGTGGATCTAGTTCTGTGTGAAAAGTTTATTATAAAAAATTTCAGCCACTTGTACCATGGAGCGATGCAAAACTGAATATATTAAAACTCATAACACTGCTTGATTTTTATGCTTCTGCCAATTATAAAATGATCAAAACAATTTAAATCCAATTATAAAGATGAAGTGAATTTTCTAAGTTTCAGGCTATGTCTATACTACACAGCTTCTAGCGACATGGCTGTGTCGCCACAACTGTGCCACTAAAAGTCGTGCAGTGTAGCCACTGTTTGTCAGTTCTCCTGCTGACAAAAAACTTCCACCCCTAACACGTGGCATTTGCGTTGTTGGCAGGAGAGCATTGTTCACACTGGCACTTGTCGCGGCAACACTTTTGTCGGGGGGTGGGGTGGGGTGTTAACACCTCTGAAAGACAAAAGTTTTGTCATTCAATTGCCAGTGTAGACATAGCCAGAGTCTACTGTGACAAAACAACTAGGTAAGGGCCCTGCTGGGGCCATCACACAAGCATCCATTGCTCTTGCCAAGAAAGTGGTGTAGTGAGTCCAAACTTTTGAACTGTGACCAGAGTTATCATTCTTGAATCTGACTGGCTGTGTTTTGTTTTTGTTTTGCAAGAGGCAGGAAGAGAAGACAGAAAAAGGAAACTAATTTTCCTTTGGTTGTGTGTGTGTGTGTTTGGGGTGGGGGGGGCGGGGGGATGGTGCTAATTGGATTAATTTTCCTTAGGAAAAATATCATGATTTAAAATGTATTGATCCTTATTCCACCTTTGCTTCCCCATCACAATGGCTATTGATAGTGAAAACTTCAATTAGCTCCCTGCTGTATGACATGGACTATATGCTACTTAGAAAGCAAGAGGAAAAGGCCTTTGAAACTAGGACAGTGAGATATAACACCAGCTAGAATCAAAGGAAAACATTTCTGTGTATATTCTACCAGTTGTATCCAGCAAACATGAGCTAGATCTGGGCATTGCTAAAGGTCATTTGGCAGCAGGAATGGACTAATCAATTATTGTTACAAATTAAAAATATACTGGGTTTGCACTCCAATTTCAAATGCCAATCACGATCTGGCAGGTTAAAAGTCACCCATTTGCCTTTCATTTCTTGAAGACACTTTCTATCCTTTAAAGTATTTTTCTTCTTTTTTTAAAAAAAACCCAAAGAGCTATCTTCTGGCTCAAAAAGTGGTTTGTGGTTTCTGGTGCACCTTATCTGTTCAGTGAACAAATGGGCTCTGCTGCAGAACAATCACAGCCCTGAGCATTTAACTCACACCTTCGAGAAGCAAAAAGGGACTCCACATAAATTAAAGAGGGCAGAGCCTAGACAGCGATCAAGGGACATACTCTCTCTGAAAGAGTCTCCTGGAGGGGTGGCAATCTGAAGACATTGACCATGTTCTGAAACTGTTTTCAAGAACTGATCTTGAACAAATCTTTCTGTTTAAAAACAAAAATAAGTAAAACCGTTGGCTGAAAACTACTTATGATTATTCTGAACAATTATTGTAACTAAATCTGACCCACCCACACTGCACACCATTGTCTAGCACAATTGCATTGCCTGAAACATTTTTCTTCCTGGATTATTGAAAATAAATTGAAACCCAGGATCATTTTCTTACGTTTTTTCCACACGATTAAAACAAATGACCTCCATACCTACATAGAGGAGCAAAACACCTCTTTGCTCCTCTGTGTGGCTGGCCTGTGTGCTCCGTGGGTCACAACCTCTGGGCATGACTATGGCCCCCTCCTGTACTGTTGAGTAGGTAGGACTGAAGAATGGATGGAACCTTGGTTCTGACCCTCTCTCTGCAACATACCAGCCAGCGCACCTGAGCCTGTGCAGTGTGGATACCAATAGTAGATCAAGACGGGAGTCAGGGAGAGAACCGTGTCTCCAAAAGTTCTCTCCCTGGCCTGCTGCTGGGGCAGTGCAGCTATGTACTTTATTGTGGGTACACTGTAAACTGATGGTCTAAGGTTTAGTTTGGCTTCTCAATCTGAACAGGTCCACATTGATTTATCACTAGTTTCAAACTATGAGCGCTCTCTCCCCTGGTACCAATGGTGGGAAATATTTAGGGCTAGTCAAAAAAAAGTGTTGACAAAAAAACCTTCTACAAAAAAAATGGGGTTTCATAAAAAGCAAAGTTTTTGCAAAAGCAAAAATATGTTTTCAAAAAAAAATTCTAAATTATTTTTTAAATGGAAATTCATACAGAATTTCAAAATTCCCAATTTCAGGTTGATTTGTCTACTGCAAAAAAGGAAAGGAAAGGTTAAAAGTGATGGAAAGCACTGTGACTTTTTTACATCTTTCCACGGGAAAAGTGTGGAAAAGTAGGGAGTGAGAAGGGGAAAAATACTGAAAATTTGATTTTTTTAAAAATACAATTTAATTTTCCATTATTCCTTCCCTCCCCCCGCCAAAGAAAATGGGGAAAATGAAATGAAAATTGTTTTCTTTCAAAACAGTTTTTGTGAAAAAATCCCAAATATTAACCAGTTCTAGAAATCTTAAAAAAAAAAAAAAGCCTAATATGATGAAGGCTTGTGTTTGAACTCTGCAAAGTCATGGTTGAACACAGTATAGACATGGCCTGAGTGTAGTCTGGACCTGAAATATGAAAAAATGGGATTCCTGATACCCCATTCCCAAATAAATCCCCCTGCAGAAAAATGTCGGAAAAAATGGTTTATTACAAAAATGCTGAGTGCAAACTCATATACCAGTTAAAATCACTGTCAACTTCACTTAAAATGTCTCTATCCTCGTTACTTTCAAATATAGTGTGTACAGTTTGACTACACTGTAGACATGTGTTGCTTTTTAAAACGGATGTGGTGAAGGTATGAAAAATACAGCAGAACGATGAAAGACATTTTATTCTCCCATACCCTGCCCTATTGCTCTCATTAACTGTTCTGTTTAGTTGTCTGCAAGGTGTTAGAGAGACTAAATGTAAGAGATCTCTCACATTTGTTCTTCTACTTTAAATTTCAGATTACATGAGGGCTAAATAATTTTGGATGAGATAAAATCAGAGGCAAGCCATAGGTTAAGGATTATGAGACTATTAAATTATCCATGGGAGGGTGTAATCCCCAGTGAAACCCTGCAGAGAAGATTTCTAGTTCACCTACAGTGTGTGATCATACTAAATCAGTCAGGGTTGTCAACCTTTATTTACCTCAAGTAGCTCTGTAAGCTTTCTAAGCATTTTATTTTCTGTGGTTAGGCACTAGAACGCAATGTTCTTAGGTGAATACAAAGGCAAATAATAGTGATATATAGAACAAACTGTACTGACAACTTAATAAAAACTAATTCAGGAAGTCCTGCTTTTATTTTAGTGCAAGTTTTATGATTACAGAGTCAGACTAACTTTATGCTGACGTGGATATGAAACAAAACCACTTTACATTATCTATTCCTGTACTATGCAGAAATTAAAAATAACTGGCTGTTCAGCTTTACTTTCTATGCAGCATCTTCACTATTAAAGTCATGCAATTTCCCAGTCACTGATAACCTGTAATTAAGCAAATAGGTGAGTCATAGCTCAAAATAACATTGAAGACGAAAACACTTAATATATTGCATGCCTTTCAAACCAAAATATTGAACATGTAAAATGGAGGGTTGGATCAGGATACCTAACTATTATAGGCTCAATTCTTAGCCCCTGAACCAGCTGTTTTGCCATGCTCTGTCCTAAAAGGACAGCCCAAGGATTCCCCCAACAGAGGGAAATGCTCAGGTGGCATAGAGTTGGCACATCTGGCTCTGTGCCACAGGTTTTCATCTCCTCCAAGTAGGATATGAGAAGGGGGCGGGGAAATGTAGAGAGATGCCATGTTGGTGGTAGGGAGATTCAGACTGGTGCATGCAGCTCTCTGCGTGATCCTCAGCAGACACAGTGGGACTGCTGCAGTCAGTGCAATTTAGAGCAGCCCTCAGGTCCCTGGTTGGCCAACGATCAGGGAAGTGGAAAGGTGGCTTAGCTGTATTGGGTGTAAATTTAGTGCAATTGACGATCAAGCCCTAGAACTTAAATTAAAGACCTTAAACCTTAGGAAGAACAGGCTGTGCTATAAAAACCTATTAAGAAACATTCTATATTGTACAAACAAAATAAAGTCCAAACCAGAAATATATACACTCAGTGCTTTAAAAAGGCCAGTTTCACAAAGCTGAGAACAATTCTGAGTCAAATCAGCAGGAAGATTTTAATCAGAAAAATGTGAATTGGAGATTATTTCAGAACATTTCACTTGATGCCTAAAAAGCCACAATCCCTAAAACAGAGGCAGAAGGCCATATTGGTTAAAAAATCAACCTGGTTTAGAGGGGAAGTGAATTCAGCTATGAAAAAATTAAAAATAATATATAAAAAATTAAATAAAGGAGAAGTTGATAGTAATGAATATAAATCAGAAGCTAGGAATAGTAGAAAATTGATAAGGGAAATAAAGGGACACAAGGAGACATCTATGGCTAGCAGAGTTAATGACAGTAAGAGGATTTTTAAAGTATATTAGGTACAAAAAGAATCCTGACAATGGTATTGGTCCATTACCAGATGGAAATGGTAGAATTACTAATAATAATGCAGAAAAGACAGAAGCGTTCAATAACTATTTCTGTTCTGTATTTGGGAAACTAAAAGATGATGTAGTCTCATCACATGATGGGGAGGATGACAACATTCTTTTCAGTCCACTAATATCCCAGGAGGATGTGAAACAATTTACTAAAGGTCGTGGGGGGATTCTCCACTATTGACAAATTTTAAATTAAGATTGGATGCTTTTCTAAAAGATATGCTCTGGGAATTATTTTGGGGGAAATTCTATGGCCTGTGGTATGCAGGAGATCAGACTACATGATCATAATGGTCCCTTCTGGCCTTGGCCTTTATGGAAGTATGAGCAGCTGTTCTTTCAATATCTTATGAAAATCATTTTAGAAAATTATTTTGATGAATAAAGTGAAAGAAATGATCAGTCCTGGAAGACATTTTATTTTCTTATCGCTTTATATTGATTAATTTACCAGATTTCTCTAAAACTAAAAGTAAACTTTGGTATAAATTATAGAAAAGCAGGGCTTCAGTTTCCATTGGAAAGATTCCAGTCCTGCAAAGATCTATGCACTTGCTTAATTTGAGTTCAGTGGGATAATTCATATGCTTCAATTTAAGCACATGTATAGATTTTTGCAGGATAAGGGCCTAAATCATTTAAACTACTTACAATAATGCAATCTCAAGGGGTGGGGTGGAGCAACCACTTCTCTAGTTCCTTGTCTTCCACTAATTATCTTAGTAAAATCTCCAAAAGCAGAGGGGGAGGAGGGTGGGTAGTGGAACACACATAGAGATCACATATCTCGAAGAACTTGTTACTGTACAAGGTAAGTAACCAGAATTTCTTCTTCAAGTGATGGTCCTTAAGTGTATTCCAGTCAAGGTGACTCACAAGCAGTACCCATTAAGGAGGAGAGCGCAAGAAACCCTGTTGTACTACAGACCGCAAGACTTCTGTGCGGAAGGCTTCATCTGCTGAAGACGCTTGAACCAGGGGTAATGCCTACACTCTATTGATCTCCTTGAAGAAAAGCCACGGTGGTAACCTAGGCTTTGGCCAAATGGTCTCTGACAAGGATGCAACCAGAGAGCCATTCAGAAAATCTCTGAGGAAATAGCTTTCCTTTTCATACTTTCAGCAAAGCAGATGAATAGTCTAGGACAGGGATCGGCAACCTCTGGCATGCGGCCCGCTAGGGTAAGCCCTCTGGCGGGCTGGGCCGGTTTATTTACCTGCCACATCTGCAAGTTCGGCCGATCGCAGCTCCCACAGGCCGCGGTTCACTGCTCCAGGCCAATGGGGGCTGCGGGAAGTGGCACAGGTCAAGGGATGTGCTGGCCGCCGCTTCCCGCAGCCCCCATTGGCCTGGAGCGGTGAACTACGGCCAGTGGGAGCTGCAATCGGCCAAACCTGCAGATGCAGCAGGTAAACAAACTGGCCTGGCCCATCAGGGGGCTTACCAATAAAGTTTGGTGTGGGGTATGAAAAGAAGTATTCCACTCCCTTTAGATTGCACAAAGTATCTTTTTTCCTTTCCTTTCACAGTGGGGTTGCAAGTGCCTGGGATATGCGATACCATGTTGGCTGGCTCTAATATGTCCTTGTTGATTGAAAGTGCTACCTTGCTAGGGCCTGCACTGTGAAGGATATCTAGCAGGTTGTGAGTGATATCCTGAGCTTTCTACAGGGGGTTCTGGAATGCATCCACGATTCTCCTCAGGAGGTCTTGGAATTGCTTATAGCTATCAGGTGTGACTGCTTCATCAGGAGATGAAGATGAAAAAACGGCTGGGGCAAGTAGGTCCATTTGTTCAGGGTGCTCCTCCTCCTCCTAGTGCTCCAGAGTGGGCTGAGGTTGTTCCCTGTGGGGTGACCTCTGTCTAAACTCCTGCTCTGATTCTCTGTAATCAGGAGGTCTCAGATATGAATCCCAGGATCCCTCAATATGGCCAGTGTGCGGGATCATACGGGTAAGGAGGTGGTACCCATGAGGAAGAGTACCACTGGTCCTGAGCCAGGTAGGGCATCCTGTGGCAGTAGGAGGGTACCCAGGAGACTCTGTAACCTCTTTCAGGACTAATCTTGCATCTTGGTACAGTTGGTGGAGACGTTTCTGACCCTAAGCACCCCTGTATTCACACATTACTACAATTATGTTTGTACAAAATATGCCTTGTAAGGTATGATGTGAAAACTAATAGCACACTGGTAATTAATACCATCGTAAAATGCATGTGTTAACCTTATAGGTGAAGTTATGAAATCCCTCTGTATGATGTTCCTAGAAAAAGTTTAAGGCAAATACTGCCTACCTTTGATGAAGGTGATAAACAGGTCTGTCCTAGACAAAGAAATGTGGGTTTACCTCAATGTACATATTAGCCATAAACAAAGGTATCAAGGGAGAAGGGGGTTTGTCTTGAACTTGAGAGATGGAGAATTAACATGGCTCCTGCACCCCAGAGAGACACAGGAGACTGAATCTCCAGGAGGCCTTCCTGACTCTGACAACAAAGACAATATTATGGAAATATAAAGGACAGAGAGACATCTTTAAAATAAGGGAAACCAGCACCTTGCATGGTTGCAGGGTTCAGAGAGAAAAGGAATGACAGATATTGCACTTGGAGGGGATGAGGGCTCCCCACAGCAATATAAACTAGTGCCATGGAAGTCACTAACCGAGAAGTCCTGAGGGCACTGCAGCCCATGCAGGACTTGAAACAGGGGATGTTGGGAATACTAAACAAACTGTGGGGATATCAGGGAGAAAGCCCCCAAACCCTTACTAGCAGTAACCAACATCTAAAAACTATCTAGTAAAGGGTACAACTATTTGTTTGATAAAGTTACCGACCCAGTGGCTGGAGGACGCAATAGACATGATATATGTTGATTTTGGTTGGGATTTTGACAATCCCAATGACAGTCTCATAAGCAAACTAGGGAAATACAGTCTATTTGAATTACTATAAAGTGGGTTCACAGCTGGTTGAAGGACCGTTTTCAGAGTCGTTATCAATGGTTAACTGTCAAACTAGGAGGGCATATTTAGTGGGGTCCTGAAGTAGTCTGTCCTGGGTCTGTACTGTTCAATATTTTCATTAATGACTTGGTTAATGGAGTGAAGAGCTAAGAGTATGCTTATAAAATCTGCAGATGACACCAAGCTGGGAGGGGTTGCAAGCACTTTGAAGGACAGGAATAGAATTCAAAAGGACCTTGACGGATTGGAGAATTGGGCTGAATTCAGCAAGAAGAAATTGAATAAAGACAAGTAAAAAGTACTTCACTTAGGAAGGAAAAACCAAATTGGGGAATAATTGGTTAGATGGCAGTATTATGAAAAGGACCTGGGGTGATGGTGGATTGAACGAGTCAACAATGTGATGCAATTGAGAAAAAAGCTAATTGCCCCCTTTACTTGGCACTAGTGAGGCCTCAGCTGTAGATACTGGGTCCAATTCTGGGTGCCACACTTAAGGAAAGATGTAGACAAATTGGAGAGAATCCAGCAGACAGCAACAAAAATGAAGTGTACTCATCAATCATAAGGTGTGATTGCAGCTCGTGTAGACATACCCTACCTAGCTTTAATCTAGCTAGCTCGGGTACGGGTAGCAGTGAAGCTGTGGCATCATGGGCTTCCGTGCAGGCTAGCCACCCGAGTACTTACCCAGGGTTTCGGGTACCTCACCTTTAAGCCACGCACACTGGTAAAACTAAAGCAAACTTAACATTTCCAGACACTCAAAAGGCTTTTCTTTTAAAATGAAAAAACAGTAGCTTCCCGTTACTGCTGTTTTTAGTTAACCAGTCACTAAGCACCATGAATGGTGCTAATTAAGTGCTTCCTACTAACCGTGGCTGTGGAGCTTGCCTTTACTATCAGTCCAATTGGATTTAATTTTATAAGTGTAATTTAGAAGGGAATTTTCAGAGGGGAAAAATACAGTTCTCACTAGGACCAATAATAGCATCTGTAATTACATCAGTTGCTAAGATAAGAGTAAATCCTATCTTGTGCTTCATATTGCATAGACGAGACAGAAGGAATTTCCCTCTCCATATACCATATTGTAGGATTGGCAAGGTACATTAGTGTACATTATGGGCAGAAATGCACTTTCCGCTGAAACATTAAATATTGATTACTAGAAGCAATGGATCAGATAATGTCTATCGGATGAGGCTGAAGTTGGAATGTCATAGTGACATGGAACTTGGGATGACCCGAAAAGAATTATGTCACTTAGAACCAGTGAAAACACAGTTCCTTTTTCAAGGAGCATCTGCAAAATTAAAGTGGGGTGTGGGTGTGACATGTGGCAGCATATTGTACAGAAATAAAGCTTTGAGTCAGGGAACAGTATGTACCAGTTACTTCAGAACAGTCTAACAGTTACAAGGACATGTCACATGAGGTAACCCGAAAAGTATTTTGTCATTTATACATCCTCAAATCTCAGTGATATATTCAAATTAAGAGGCAATTACACCAGATGGGACTGAGGTCTCTCCTCCAATGCAGAAAACTCTGTTCTTAAAAACATGAATTTTATTGCAATAAAATTCAGTCTAATTTATTTTGGTGATATTTCTAAAAAATTAATCTTACAGCAAAGAAATTAGAAAAAAAAATACCTTTGAATAAAGAACCAAAATTTTCTTGCATCAAATGAGCCTCTGACAGAGTCCAGCTACCTCTTTCTCATACAGCTACTCGCTCCACACCTATGTGGAGTAGTTGTCCTTGTTATAGAGCTAGTTGCAACATTTTTGATGGGATGGTTTTCTGTAGAAAAATACAATTTTGTCAAAATCAAAACATTTTGTGGGAATGAGACAATTTCAATTAAATTTTCTACGGGAAAAAGTCTACATTCACTGTTTTGACTTTCTCATTTCAGTAATGCCAAAACATTTCATTTCAATGTTGATCCCACTTCATTTTGATAAGATAAAAATTATGTGTGACAACTGTATCATTCTGGTTTGTTTCATTTTAACTTTTATATTATATGTAATATTACATTAAACTCAGATTGGTAAAGCATAACACAACATTTTACCTTACCAAATAACATGTTTCTGCCTTATTGAAATGACACATTATTTGATGGTTCTGAATCAAAATTTGTCAGAATTTTTATTTCACGGGAAATTTCAACTTATTGTTCCATTTCAGAATTTTTAAAAATATCTCAATTCTCTGACCAGCTCTAGTTATTAGGTATCATTATAGGTGTGGCTGCAGAGACCAAAGGTCATTCTCCATTTTGGAAGACAGAGAGTCCTTGACTGCAGGGGGCAGAACAGACTGTGGCTCGCTGAAGCTTGCAGAAGACTCACATTGCTGTTTTATGTAATGTTTAAATAAAAATAATTTAGTTGTTTAATACCAGCTGAACAGCATGTACACAACCAGCAAGGATGGACAGCCTGAAACCATCACCTGAATTGAGGCTTGGGGACAATGTGGAAGAATCATGGAAGCATTTCAAACAAAAGTTCTTGTGGTATATGCCTACAGTGAATGCACGTACAGTGAGCAGTGCAGGAAAGTGCCCTTATTATTAAGTGTAACTGGTGCAGTGTTCCTAGATTAGTTTTCAGCTCAGACGCCCAGAAAAAAACCTGATTCTGTTAGAGTCCTAGCATAGCTGGAAGCTTATTGTGTATGTAGAAAGAATGAAAGCTATGAAAGATTCCTCTTCCATATGAGTGTAAATGCCACAAGAAAATATTTTAGGAACGTTCATGATTAGAAACTCCAGAGCCAGTCTTGCAACTTTGAAGATTGCCTGATAGAGACAGGCTAATGGTGGGCTGTAGACCATAGATTTGTAAACTTATGTGTTTAAGTCATTGAGGTTTGTTTGTTTGTTTTTTGTTTGTGCCCTAAGTTGTACACGCAAACCTGGCAGTTGCATACATACTTGTGAATGAACCACTAGGAAACTGCAAAATACATGTTTTGTGCATACAACTTAGGGACCAGTTCTGAAAATTTGGTCTTAAATGTTTGCACAGCTTTTTCAACAACCAGATCTTTTCTTCTAATCACTGTGTCTTCCACAGGCTTTGGCTGGGATTGTCTCCACATTGCAACTTAAAAAAAAATAAAAAATGTTTGTTTTTAAATGTGGACTGAAAGGTTAAGGCCCTGGGCAGAGTGATTTGGGAACAAAGTATGATGAGTCCCATCTTGAATGTTAGCTCCACTGTATGTTATGTACAATCATGCAATGTGATATAACCAGATGGGATGCATCACTGCAATGACAAAGCAGAAACTTAAACAAGGGCCTTAAAAAGGGGGTTGAAGTTTTTATCTTTGAAAATATGTAAAAGTTGAAAAGCATTATTGCAGCTGGTTTATTGCAAATCATCAGAAGCTGAAATGGAAAAAAAAAAAGTAGATCTATTACTTCCCTATGTAGAGAGTCTGAGGTCATCCATCCCCTTAGGTATTGCTGCCTCCTTGAAGTTTTAGATACTTAAAAGGACACAGTCAAATTATTTGGGCTTCAGTGATTGTCCATGGACTGGTAGTAGAAAATATGCCTAAAGTGCCAACTTCAAGATCTGTTTTGTTTGTTATTAACTGTATTTATTACCTATAGATGGGTGAGAAAGTCCCAAACTTTTTGCTCCTTTTAAAATTTTTATGGCTGAGACTTTGTGATAGATATTGCAGCCATGTGCAGTTTCTTTGGGAGCAATATTTTATTAAGTTTATGAATGTTTTATATATCATTTTGGGCCAGGGATTGTATGCAATTCCATGGGTGGAGGGTTGCCACAGCTCCTCCAAGAACTAAAACAGCAAGGGTTGATTATTCCAGTCCCTGAAATTGTAAACTGGTCCAGAGACACACCATCCACTCGGTTGGTTTGCATATACTGGTTTAGGGCAGTCCCCCAGGAGAGGCAAAAGAGACAGAAAAAAATTGGGATATAAAGGGTGAGTTTAAACAAACTCTCTGTTTTCCTTTTGAGTCAGCAAATGGACAGGACCTTTAGACCTAAGAGGGCGCCAAACTTGCTGAAGCGTTGGAAGGACTTTGGCCTACCAGGGCCCCATAGGACTAATAGATGATTTCTGGTACACTTAGTGTGTGTGTAGAACCTTCAATTGTTTTATTATGTTTTTTCTGTGATGCTTTTGCCCTAAGAATAAACGTACTTTGCTTTGTGAAGTTGGTAACCGAGATACACTGTTGTAGCTCCCCCCTTTAGAGATGGACCCTGGTCAGATATGCTGGTGAAATCACAATGAGGTGCAGAGGGACTGCAAGATTAACCCCTGATGTGGAAGGAGAGACACGGGTCTCTGCCAAAGGAAGTGACAGCTAAGAAGCTTGAGACTTTAAGTGGATGTTTAAGTGGTCAAAGGTCCATTTCACCCTGAAACTGTGACAGACTTCTCTGTGCGTAACTCACTGCAGCCCCATTGCACCAGTAGATTATTCAGACCTGTTTCAGAGGGTCTCTAATCAAACTCCTATCTCCTGTTCAGCAATACATTGCCTGCTCATTGCATCTTCATGTCTCCTCTGTCCTTTCCTATTGTTGTGCCACTTCTTTTTTTCAAATGCCAAGCACAATCAGTAGTTGGACGGAGCTTGGCACCACTCACTGATACTGTGACCATGCCCCCTGTAACACATCCTTATTACAATACAGGCCTTTTGTGAGGAGGAACAGCTTCAGCAGGAGAGACTGAAGGAGATCTGCATCAGACCCACCAGGGCCCATGGAGCACTCTCCTCAGAGATGGGATACATCTGTTCAAATCCTTTCCCTCATCAGGCAGAAGGGGGAATTGAAGCTGGGGTTCCCACTTTCTGGGTGAGTGTCTAACCACTGTGCTAAAAGTCATAGCCTAGGCAACACCATTACCTTCTTGTTTTGTGTGGACCCAAGGCCGACACCTAATTCATTCTCACAAGAAACAGCTTTGGTACCTAAGCTGCCTACTCCAGGAGAGGGACTCCCAGCTGTGGATCGCAAGCGCAGATAGGAGCCTCCCTACAGCCTAGACTTAGGCAATGAACACCCCTCTCCTTGGCATCTCCCTTTGGCTTAGGCAGCTTCCCACCTAGCATGCTGGCTTTTGTGGATCCCATTCTGAGGCGCTTATCTCTCCCCATTCATTGTATAGGGAGTCTAGGCATCTAACTCAGGTTTTGAGGATCCCATTATTGTTTGTATGATTTCCAAATGCCTAAAAAAGTTAGGCATTACGATGCTCAGCAGCACAACAGTTAAGTCCCTATGTGGATCTGGCCCTCAATTCCTGTTGATTTATATTCCCTGATCCTTATGGAATAAGCTGCATGCTGCCAATGAGACTCATTAGCATATCTACAAGGATCACCTGCTAACCCATCCATTCATGTTAAAGTGTTGGGGCAGCTCATTTTGGGGAGAATGGTTTTACCTTCCTCTTCATAAGACCCTATGTGCGGTCCCTTCCCTGCATCATACCCTTACACTAACTTGGTTGCTAAGCTAATGAGTCCTGCAGAGCAACGCTAAAACTAGCTGCTCAGCATTCCTGCAGAGAAAAAGAAAACTAGCCTGTCTATATCAGAAGGAAGGAAGAAGAAAACAAATTGAGCAGCATCAGCCATTTACAAAAAACTGAGCCTGTTGCCTGCTGAACCAGTCAGGCTTCAGGCTTTATCAATAAATTGACTTATTTGCGTCTGAATTATTTCCAGTACATAGGGTAGCTCCCAAGGTTATCATCAGGATCTGTTGGACTGAATACATTGCCGGGGAGATGCATTGGATAATTGTTCTTTGACATTTTTAAGCCCCAAACTGGTGCATCTCTTAAAGATTGGGTTTTTTTTTTAAATTAATTTTATTTTGTAGAGAAGTCAGTAATGCAAACCTAAAGAGAAACACATGTTGTGCCTCTGCACATGTGTAGTCTGGGTAGGGTGGGGGAGGGGAGGAAGGAGGGAAGGGAGATGGCACTGATTTGAAACAGGGAAGCCCCTTTTCGTCTCTATATGAGGGCTTCTTACTTCTTTGTTGGATTTAGTGATAAATGCATAGCTTTCAGTGAAGCTCCAGGAGGAACTACTTCGTGTTGGAAGATTTCACTCTACAGATTGCCCTCTAGAAAAAAGTAATCCAATTTCAGTACCTAAACAAAAGGTTTGCTGTGCTTTGTGGGTGTATTGACTCTGACAGCACTGCAGCAGCTGCAAGCTCAAATGTCTACGCTGCTGGGGTAATCAGAAACATGTTACATGGAGGCAGCAAGCTTAAATAGCTTAACAACCCAGATAGGGGGCCTGTCATTTCCTTCAGGAGGCTGACAGCAGGGTAACAAAGACAGTATATGTGGGAAATTACCAAAGCTAATGGTCTTCGTCCTACCTCATACAGCTAAGAAAAGATATGAACAAGAGGAAATCACTAAAAAAAACTAAAATAAAACCACAATAAAATAATTTGAAGGGATAAATCATCTACCATCACCTGCTGTCCACGTAGGGTAGCTTTTCAGTATTTCTTTATATCCAATGTATAGGCCGTATGAATTTGAAAACCAAAACCCTTAATTAAAAATAACAGGCTTGCTAAGTGAGATCCCTTTATTCATCTATCAAATAATTTACAACACTAACTAGTATCATGTCACCTCACCCAGACTCTTTGTGTAACAACTGAGGCTTTTAATGGAAAGAAAAGAATAATGGGTCAGATTATATCAAGTACAAAAGATATGTATTTTATCACAGCACAACCACCATAATTCTGGCTCACGGACATTTTTTAATATACTATTTGTGTTATCTTGATTTCAGCATTTATATATTTTCTTGTAATCTTTACTTTCTGTTAAATATAATAGGCGAATATTTCACACTTTCCAATTGTAAAATGATTTGGTATCGGATTTATAACTGACATTTCTGGAGATTGAAGTTGTTGATGTAGGCAACATGTCCAAAAGGAGAAGTATGTAACACTGCTGATTTATAAATGTGGACTTGTGTTTGAGGTGTCATTAACATGCGGTCTGATCTTGCAAATGCTTCCACATGAGTAGTCTCATTGAATGTAGAACTATTCTCCTTCATGAGTATTTGAAAAAAGAACGTTGTGTTCCTTTTTCAGACATTGAGGCTTAAAACACTACAGTAATCAAGCTCCAGTGCTGCTGTAGTACTTCAGCAGACACTCACTACAGCAATGGGAGAAGTTCTCCCATCGCTGTAGTTAATCAGCCTCCCCAAGAAGCAGTAGGTAGGTCAATGGAAGAATCCTTCCATTGACCTAACGCTGCCTACACATGAGGTTAGGTCAGCATAGCTACACACCCCTGAGGGTACGTCTTCACAGCCCGCCGAATCGGTGGGTAGTGATCGCGTCTAGTGTAGACGCGAATAAATCGATCCCCGATCACTCTGCCATCGACTCCGGCAATCTACCGCGGTGAGAGGCGGAAGCGGAGTCGACGGAGGAGTGGCAGCAGTCAACCCTGCGGTGTCCTCACGGCGCGGTAAGTCGATCGAGGTACGTCAACTTCAGCTACGTTATTCATATAGCTGAAGTTGCGTACCTTACATCGACCCTCCCCCCCCATGTAGACCAGGACTGAGAGACATAGCCATGTTGTTGCAAGTTTTCAGTATAGACCACCCTTAGACTGCTATTTGTTATTTTATTATCATAGTGCAGGGGTCGGCAACCTCCAGCACGCATGCCAAAGGTGGCATGCGAGCTGGTTTTTGACCCGGGCGGGCTCTTGCCAGCAGGGGTTCCACCGCTGGTCCCACCAAGCAGCCGCTGCTGGCCTGGGTGAAGGAACCCAGGCTGGTAGCGGGCTGAGACCCCCGGTGGCAGGAGCCCACGGCAGGAACCCCGGAGCAACGGCGGGCTGTGCCACCGCTCTGGGATTCCCCCACGTGCTCCTGCCACCGGGGGTCCTGTCGTTGGCCCCACCAAGCGCCTGCAGCTAGCCTGGGTGAAGGAACCCAGGCTGGCAGCAGGCTGAGAGAGACCCTGGCTGGCAGGAGCTGGTGGCTGGAACCCCAGAGCGGGGGAGGGCTGAGCTCTGGGATTCCAGCTGCTGGCCCCTTGCCAACTGGGGTCCCGCCGCCGGCCCCACTCAGCACCCACTTCTGGCCTGGGTGAAGGGAAACCCAGGCTGGCAGTGGGCTGAGACCCTGGATGGCAGGAGCCGGCGGCGGGAACCCCAGAGGTTAAAATGTACTGCTGGCACGTGAAGCCTTAAATTATAGTGAATAAATGAAGACTCGGCACACCATTTCTGAAAGGTTGCCAACCCCTGTCATAGTGCCTAGGAACCCTAGGCATGGACCAGAACCCAATTGCACGAGGAGCTGTGTGAACCCAGAACCCTTGTCCCAAGGACTCTATATTTTGGTCAGAGGTAAGGCTGTTATTTCATGATGAAATATACTTCTATTTATTCTTGATAAGAATAAAGTGTTAATGTCCACAGACAGTGCAATGTTAATGATATCCTTAACTATTCATTCCTTTGCTTTCAAGTATGTGGATTTTGAAAATGATTTGATAAGTAACTATCTATTGGTCACACTTAGCCACCTTGAGTTGGTGTTTTAAATGAAGTTTGTTGTGTTTGGAATCTACCCGTTTTTAAACATCTTTCATTTTTCTTTTATTGTAAGTAAATGCAGACACTGTTTTTAAAGTTTTAAATAAATGAGATGAAGAGAATCAAAGGTTAATTTAATTAAAACAGTGAGGGGCACTGGCCCAGGTAATAAGAGCTGGAAACCAACAGTCACATTCTCTTAATAGCTGTGAAATTGTAGCAGAAATGATATTCCAATGAAAATGCACAGTAGTCCATCATTCCAACCTCTTCAAGGGGGTGTCATGGAAAGCATTCATTGATGAGAACACTAAGGGCCTAATTAACACAGAGATGAGTCAGACCTACTGTGTACAAGCAATACACCACTACACTGTCTTTCTTTGTTAATTAACTCAAGCAAGAAGATATGGAAAGACAGATATGGTCACTCTGCAGCTAAATTAGCTGTGCATACTCGTGCGGTACCACGAGTACGCACTACTTCCTTCATTCTGAACATTGGCAATAAGTAATTTAAAAATTATTTAGCAAACCTTAAGTGTCAGACCCAAGCGTGGAGCTCAAGTCTTTTGGTACGATAGTCAGAGCCTGATCTAGCAGGCTGCAGTGCCTCTCAGCCAGGTCATTTCTATACTTTGGCTAACCATCCAGAAAATATGGCCATTAATAAGCTCTTGTACTTATACAGTACTTTTAAATCTGTAGGTCTCAAAGAGCTAAGCAAAGGTAGGATAGCACTATTAATCTATTTATAGTTGTTCTACCTAACTTACAGACATTTAAAGCAATTTATATGAAAGATAGCATGGTCTAGTGGATAAATATAGGTTGGTTGAAGTGAATTCTGTTACTGGTTCAGGTACAAATTTGGATCTGATATCTGGAAAGCCACTAAAGTGCTTCAGTTGTCCCCATCCCAGAAGTTAGGGTGTAACAATATCATTCTCAACCTCACCAAGGTAAAGGTGTGAACTAAATAAAGGTTGGGATGTCCAGAGATTTAGTTAGGCTTTTCTGTGAAACAGCTGGACCTAGAACTCAGGATCTGTGCATATTCTCCATTGACCCGGGGGACAATTAGGTGAGGCATTCAAGAAGAAGAGTCATATTGCCTCTATATAAATCCATGGTATGCCCAAATCTTGAACACAGCATGCCGATCTGGTCACTCCATCTCAAAAAAGACACATTAAAATTTTGTTCTCTGTCAGCTTCACCAAGCAGGAATCTGGTGGCAATACCCTAAATATTTTACTATTCCAATCCTGCCCTTTAAAACTCTCTTATACACAAGGCAATGCCAAAACCAAACTATGCCTGAGATTCTATGGTGTAGTGTAATTTTATTGAACAAATGGAGGGACATAAATATTAGCCACACTTTAAAAAAAAGGGAAGCCATGTTATAGTCTTTTAATCTAAAAACGTTTTGCTCAATTTATTCAAACTTTTGAGAACACATTCTAATGACCAATGATATTCCCCTAAAATAAAGTATTTGAAAGCTTGGGGCTCTCTTTGTTATCCTTTCTCCCCATTTTATATAGTTTGGCATTATTAGACGATCAAAATCACCCAGGACCATGGCTTCAATATCAACTAAGGACAGGCTGCCACCTCTCCGTAATCAATGGAATGCAGAGACAAGAACGCTAGACCTACAGCTCTCAACACCGTAGGTTTCTACCATACTTTAGCTATAGGAAGAACAGTGTTAGCTACAAAAGGACCCTTATTTTCTTTGTAAGCTACAACCAGCCAACAGAAGGCAACATGCTCACCCCCCTCCCACAAAACCTGTGCCTTAATGAATAAACTCCTACTGAAATCAATGGGAACGTGATTAAGCTCAAAAAGAGCCACAACAAAAAATCATTAATGCTTAGCTTAACTACTACCTATTTTCTTTAAATATAGTTGTTCTAGACCCAGTCCAGAGCTCACTGGAGTCAATGGAAAGATCCAACGTTCCATTGAAGTCAACGGGAAGATTCTCATTGACTTCAATGAACATTGGGTCAGGCCTTATGTTTTCAAGGAGATTTAACTATATGAAAAGTTTGAAGGAGTAGTAACAAGCCATTCTGAGCTAAAGGTAGACACTGGAAGCTGACTGCCACCTTTTTGTTGCAATTCCTACAAGACTCTCACGAATGGCTAGGCAGTCGGCATGGTGATTGCTGCTTATTATACTAATGCCATGTTTCATCTGTCTACACTCTCCCTCTCCACTTCCTTTGTTCTCTACTTCTGGGCTCTCATCAAATAGTTACACTGTAAGCTTTTTGGGAGAGGGACTAACATTTTTATTACATGTGTGTACGGCACCTAACACAATGCAGGCCTTCATTACTGACTGGTGTGTCCAGGTACTACCGCACAATAAATATCTTTCCCCCTATTAACATAGTGATGTTGCCTCACAGAATAGAATAGTGATTATGAAGAAGTTACTTACTCTCCATAATATGAATGGTTGTAATACAGAATAAATAGAGGTCTAAACATTTCAACTATGCAGTTGCTACTGACTCAGAGCAACCCAAGCCAGCTATTGTTGTTGCTCTGTGCTCAGCACAGATGCTGGAAATTATTCACATAGGATGCGTTTTTATCTGTTCTGTGGGTTTTCTTAATTACTGCAATGCCATTAGCTATGCTACATAACAGCATTGCTGTAGGAATAAGAAAAGCTTTTAAAGATCAGCCATGGATCTGAAACTCTCATCTGGTAGTTAGAAAGCAGGAGGTAAGCCACTTCTAAATCATACAGTCACTTGGCTAGATCAAGAAACACAACCATTTTCTCCAAGACAATTATTTAATAAGAAACCCTGATTTTTTAAAAAATACACTCTTGGTAATATTTTTACAAATTGTATTTAAGCTAATAAATAAATGGGCCAAATTCAGGTCCCTATTCCACTTTGTGAGGGAAAACAGGCATACCTCAACATTGCTACATTTAACCATGCAAAAACAGCATTAACAAAAGCTGTATTCTCACTTGGCCACAGCTAGTACACTGCAGTAGTCCTGTGCATAAGACATGGGGCAGCAAGATCAAAAGACAGTACTGCTGAAATATACGGACTATGCTCCCTTGCCAC
Source organism: Chelydra serpentina (assembly GCA_037349315.1). Lineage (NCBI taxonomy): Eukaryota > Metazoa > Chordata > Testudines > Chelydridae > Chelydra > Chelydra serpentina. The sequence continues at coordinate 131,147,151 of JBAIAC010000004.1, forward strand.
AAAAATGTTTTTCCATGGCTCTGGCCATTGAGGATTTATAGAAAGTGAACTGAGGGGATGCGGGCGGGCGGGGAATGGTGAACAACAGTTCCCCACTTTTTCATATATATAAGCTTGAAAGCGATGGCCTGAATATTCCCCTGAATATTTTCTTTGAGGAATAACTTTAGCACAGATCATGATGCAATGAAAACTGTCTACTAAATTTGCTCCAGGACTTCATACAATATAGCCTGTAGTGATCGATGGACACTTATCTATGTACTTGATTCAAATGTGGGTTACAACTTTATTTTTGTATAGCACCCTTCATACAGTACCCAAAACACTTAAGCATTAAAGTTATAAGGAAAATTGTGTTTATTTAGAGACTCGTTCATTAGAAACTAGAGTGAGATTCCAAATTCATAGACTTCAGGACAACCATAACATGGTGGTAACTTCAAGTTATTATTCTCCAAGTTTTCAGATGTGGCCTTTTAATTTTGGGTCATCAGTTTAGAAACCTATCTGACCTAAAATGGATTTGAACTTCCGTGGTGATAAAGCACTAAAAGATTCCAATGCCAATTATCAATGTTCTGAACCAGCCAGTCTCCTGGCAGGTTTTCTATGAGTACTGGAAGCTGGTCATTTTCACATCTGCTTGTGCTAATCAGATCTCAGTATCCTATTAAGTCACTGCACGCCCACTCATTAGTTTTTGCCTTTTACCATTTTTAAAGTAAAGATTCTTGCCTTCCCAAATATTCCTAAAGATACAGTCCTGAAAGTACACAGAATATGGGACAGTGTTACTGATCATGTCCTTAACTTTAATCTTTTGACCAATTAATTTTGGCCAACAGGCTTTACAAACACTAATTATAACCTCTGTGTCTCTGCTCATTTGTGGCCTGTTCATATGTTCACTGAAGTCTATTACAAAACATCCATTAGGCCACATCTTCAGCTGCACTAACTGAAGTCAATGGAAATATGCTGATTTATGCCTGTTGAGGATCTGTCTCATTGACTGTGATGGGAACAACAGGATCAAACTCTCAGTTAGCAGAACCGATATGACCTCTTAATATAATCCCCATCTATTGACCAGTGCACAGAGTAAATCACTTTCAATACAGTGACAGCAGAGAATCAGATCAAATAACCTGGAGGCCAACTATTAAACAAAGAAAGAAATGAGGAAAAGAGACTCCAAAGAAAATAGAAGAATTCAGAAAAAGAACAATCAAGCATGATAAGATGCTTTCTGCAACAGCCTTAAGGCTATGTTGTAAGTGAATGTAAATAATTTAACGATGCCCATGCTTTTCATTGGGCCCATTCCACAAATTCCTATTGACTTCAGTGAGAATGCTGCCTAGCTAAAGCTTTCACAGTGGAGCCCAGTGGGTAGAAGATTTGTGTTAAAGCATCAAAACATTTCCAAAAACTATTCTTGATCTTAGTCGGCAACACTATGGGAAAATATCCTGGATCTGAAATCCTCACTCGGGTATTTCAGATGTGTTTGCAGGAGAGATTTCATGAACAGGAAGGAACTCCCATGGATGAACTGTATACATCCTTGAATTTGCACTTTTACCATGGTGACTGGACACTAGACAGATTAGACTGGAGAGACACTTTCAAATATACAAGTCTAGGAGATGCACAACTACACCTCAGGATGAATCTATAAAGGGTACATCAAAGTCATCAGCTCACCCATAATCCCATTTTTACTGCTGCTGTTGGCAATGCATTTTTAGCTGAACTGTGGGAGATGCTCATATGTAATGAAAGCTTGTATCTTTAATTCACCAGACCTGCTTATTTAAATGGCCATTGGGTGTTGATAGATTAATTTCTCTATCATACATAAAACACCTCAATTTCTTTTAAAACATGCTGGCATAAATTTTCATTGAGTTTTGAGAGATGTATAACTACAGCACTGGGCAATTCTTAGAAAATACACCCTGAGAAATAGAGGGCAGGATTGGTCTTGTGGCAAGAACACAGGATTGAGGACAAGGTGACCTTAGGTTCTTATCCTGCCACTGACTTTCTGTGTGACCTTGGAAAAGTCACTTCACCTCATCTGATCTTCAGTTTCCCCAATTATGATATGGGGATAACAATACTTGTCTAGTGGGTTTTGAGAGATTAAATTTACTAAAGGTGTGATCCAAAGATCACTGGAAACACATCTAAGAGCTTTAAATGAGACGCTGAATTTTGTGAAGCATTTCTAGATCCTCTGGTCTGATAGTGTAATATTAGCGCAAAGGATTATTAATTATTATTATAGTGCTGAGAAAGAAGAGAAGTGCAACTCAATCATATTTTTCTTTCCTTGTAGTTTTAGTAATATTGTCATCTAAAAATATACTTCGTTAAATCTCTCCTGCATCTAGGCTTCTATTTCAGTGCTCAGTCAAACATTAGCTGAGCACACTACAACTTCAAGGGGTTTTTGGACCATCCTGAAACTTTATAATGTCTGTAGGCAGCTGCCTTTCTAGAGGAGACTGGTGTAAATATATTTTTAAACTATATGTGTACTTTTGGTATTCATTATCTATCAATTGCTACAGTCAAACTGAATTTGAAGACATAGTTACAGTCCTGGAATATATTCAGTTTGGATATATTTTGTTTGTTATAATGCTAGAAAAACTCTGTCCCTGACCCCCTCAAATTTCACACACTTGTAGTCAACATGCTTTATCACTCAATGAATTTGTTCGGTTGCCTATAACACTCTCTTTATTCTGGGAAAATTGTAAATATGGGTACTTATGAATACATTTAAATGAAGCATAGTAGCTGACTTTCCTCAATAATTTATGGTGACTTCCATTAAAATGGATGGAAGACTTATGGTTAAGCTTTCCAAATTGCTGGGGGGGGGGGGGGAAATAATCAGGTTTTAGCACTCAAAGACAGACATAATCCCCCCTAATCATATATTATATTGCCACAGTTTAAGACTCCATGCTTTAATATACAAAGCCTGCAATTTAGAATGCTATATCATGTATTATTTTTATACTGAGGGTGGGTTAAATTCATCGTAGATCTGGTGCTATGAGGGTAGGCCTTTATGTCTATCTGGAACCTTCATGGTCACTGGGGTCAATACTAAATTGATTCTGAGGGCTGTTACACCCATGCAACCTGATGCAGAGGTGGATCAGCAGAGCTGTGCTGAGTGTATGTAAATTACATAGTACTGGAAATAATGACACACTCAACTTTTTAGCTTGCTGGCAAATATAAGAAAATAACTCTATAGTAAACAGTTAAGATGAAAAAAAATGAGTTGAAAGGGGAAATATATTGTGTTAAACGAAGTTGGAAGCAACTAGCACTAAAATAACTGTTTAACACAGTTGTGCCCTTGAGGCCTTAGTCTCTAGCAGATACTCAGTATAATGGGTGGGGGAGATGGAAGGATAAGATGGAGGGGAAGTTCTAACCTAATAAATCCAGACATTTTGCAGGCAGTAAATGCTAAAGTATTGTCATAGTAATTGACATCACAAATGCCCTAAGTTAAAATGTATTGATTGCAGAGGTCAGCATTTTAGGCAGAAACAGCAGGCATCCTTATCCATTAGCCCTGAAATATTGAATCTAACCAGGAAAACAGAGGGGGGGTGGGGGGGAGAAGGAAAAAAAGGGCAAGGAGGGACAGGAATTCTTGAGCAATAAAATTATCTTTGTCTTCCAATGATGGGAACTTACACTCCATTCAGCATATGCCAGCATTTACAGCATTGCTAAAGACGCTTATGGATTTCCCATTTCTCAGTCTACTCAACGTGTTTGAATTCAGACTAGCCACAAGCAACTTAACTTAAAATAATGCACATCAGACTACATAATGGTGTATCTATTACCGTGTTACTACTTGAATGGGTATCATGATTTTCAAATCTGCAAGTACTTTGGTTAATATTATTAAAAAGACAGATCCAAAAAAGCTGCAGAGAGCTTTGAAAAGGAAACCATGTAAGGCTATGTCTACACCTGGAGCCAGAGGTGTGATTCCCAACTTGAGTAGACAAGCTAGTGTGCTAAAAATAGTAGCATAGCTGCAGACTAGTAGTACATTCAGTAGCAAGCAGTAGCCACAGAGAGAACAAACCGGGCCAGACCCCAGAGTATATGTTCAGGATCGCTATACTGCATCACAGCTCGAAAAGTGCCATGGAAACTTTAGTGTCTATGCAGAGCAAACATGAGCTTTGTTTTTAAGGTGAATGACCCACTCAGTAAGATACTGAATGATACTCAGTCTACTTCTTCAGGAAAATGAAGGGATGCATCAACCCTGTTTGAATTACAACATGTGGGTCCAGGGATTCTATATATCCCAAATCTGATGCTTAGATCACTAAGAGATCCCTTCCAGAACTGGACAAGCACTCACGTAGTTGAACTATGACCTATTGGACCAGTGACATGAAGGCTTAAGGATGTAATGCTTGAAAGAAACCAAAGCCAAATGAAAAGTACAATTTAATACTGTTTTACAAAGTTATAATTATTATTACACTTTATTTGCCTATTTTGTTTCATTCTTTTGATGGAAAGAGTAGACGAAGATATCTTCAGCAGCCACACATGGAATCAGGGTTGGGCTCAACCCCCTGTGGATGGAAGGCCCTGGCTACGATAGCACAATAAGTAGAAGCTGTGCCTTTGGGAAGAAAGATGATTTTTACAGCTCTTTAAAATAGGCCCTGATCAGTAAAAGCCAGATTCTGATCCCTTGACGCACAAGTAGTACTTTGCTCCACTGAAGTCAGTGGAATAAGCTGCTATTCAAGGTGAATACAAATATTCCAATTTGGCTTTAGCATTGTGAAAACCTAATCTAAAGACCACTGAAGTCAGTGAAATCTTGACTTCAGTAGACTTTAGATCAGGCCCATTCTGAACAACATTCTGCACTTTCTGAACCTTAGTGGTCACTCTCTTTCTACTTTTTAAATATAATATGACAGTTCAGTCACACCACTTTTGAGACAAAGCAGTTTACAGCCCATCTTAGTGCCTACTAGGGCTGTCAAGTGATTAAAAAAATTAATCGCGATTAATCACGCGATTAAAAACATTAAGCACGATTAATCGCACAATTAATCATGCTGCTAAACAATCATAGAATACCATTTATTTAAATATTTTTGGATGTTTTCTACATTTTCAAATATATTGATTTCAATTACAACACAGAATACAAGTATAAAGTGCTCGCTTTATGTTTATTTTTTATTACAAATATTTGTACTCTAAAAATGAAAAATAGTATTTTTCAATATATCTCATACAAGTACTGTAGTGCAATCTTTTTATCTTGAAAGTTACAAATGTAGACTCATGTACAAAAAAAATCGGCATTCAAAAACAAAACAATGTAAAACTTTAGAGCCTACAAGTCCACTCAGTCCTACTTTTTGTTCAGCCAATCACTCAACCAAGTTTACAATGTCACCTGAAAGTGAGAAAAGGCATTTGCATGTCACTGTTATTGACAGCGTTGCAAGATATTTATGTGCCAGATGCGCTAAAAATTCGTATGTCCCTTCATGCTTCAACAACCTTTCCAGAGGACGTGTGTCCATGCTGATGACGGGTTCTGCTCAGTAACGATCCAAAGCAGTGCAGACCGCCACATATTCATTTTCTCATCATCTCATCATCTGAGTCAGATGCCAGCAGCAGAAGGTTGATTTTCTTTTTTGGTGGTTCAGGTTCTGTAGTTTCCGCATCAGAATGTTGCTCAGATTTTGGAAGGCACTTCAGATTCTTAAACCTTGGGTCAAGTGCTGTAGCTATCTTTAGAAATCTCACATTGGTACCTTCTTTGTGTTTTGTCAAATCTGCAGAGAAAGTGTTCTTAAAATGAACAACATATGCTGGTTCATCATCAAAGACTGCTATAACATGAAATATATGGCAGAATGCAGGTAAAACAGAGCAGGAGACATACAATTCTCCCGCAAGGAGTTCCATTACAAATTTAATTAATGTATTTTTTTTAATGAATGTCATCAGCATGGAAGCATGTCCTCTGGAATGGTGGCTGAAGCATGAAGGGGCATACAAATGTTTAGCATATCTGGCACATAAATATCTTACAATGCCAGCTACAAAAGTGCTATGCATACGCCTGTTCTCACTTTCAGGTGACATTGTAAATAAGAAGAGGACAGAATTATCTCCCATAAATTTAAACAAACTTGTTTGTCTTAGCAGTTGGTTGAACAAGAAGTAGGACTGAGTAGACTTGTTGACCCTACATTGTTTTGTTTTTGAGCGCAGTTATGTAATTAAAAAAACCCTACATTTGTAAGTTGCACTTCAACGATAAAGAGATTGCACTACAGTACTGGTATGAGATGAATTGAAAAACAGTATTCCTTTTGTTTATCATTTTTACAGTGCAAATATTTGTAATCAAAATAATATAAAGTGAGCTCTATACACTTTGTGTTTTGTGTTGTAACTGAAATCAATATATTTGAAAATGTAGAAAAAAACATCCACAAATATTTAATACATTTCAATTGGTATTCTGTTGTTTAACAGTGTGATTAAAACTATGATTAATCACAATGAATTTTTTTGAGTTAGTCCCGTGAGTTAACTGCGATTAATCGATAGCTTTAGTGCCCACTGCTCTATTTGCAAAAATAAAACCACCCCACTACTACCCAGAATTCATCTGTTCAACGTGGAAAACTCTTTGAATATTCAGAAGTTGATAATTCAATAATGCGCCAAATGGAAATGATATTAACTAATTACTAACTTTAAACGGGTAACATATTCAAATCAAGATACTCATCACTAATGCGATCCAGCAAACATATAGGGTAAAAAGGAAAGCAGACTCTAAGCCCACAAGCTGTTATAGCTGTTTGAATTCACCAACTAAGCCAAAGAAGCCCCTCCAAATTTTATGATTTAGCTGCCACCAACTTATATATCCTTTCTACATACTGATCGCCAATGTATCTGTCAGGCACAGATGTGAAGGAGTGAGGTCTGCTTGGCATACAGACAGGTTCACTACTTTTTTTTTTTCCAAATTAAGACAATTTAGATAAAGCTCATGAAGACCATTGCATTTTATTATTGTTATATATCTATTTCTGTAGTGTATTTCATGGTAACATCTGGATGCTTTTTACAAGATTTATTTGGCCCAATCTACTGTCATACCAGGTGTACATCTGATTATTGACTTCAATGGTATTACTCTGGATATACACTTTTGTAAGTGAGGGGAAAATCAGGTCCATTATATACAAAATACCAATGGATACAGCTGTTCTCCCTCTTTTATTAATCAAGCTGTCTAACCCTGGTTTTAGGGTTTTACTCAGGAGGAAAAATCCTACAAGAACTTAAAAAAAAAAAAGGTACAGAAATATTTTTGATGGAACTTTCGTCCACTTCTCACACCTCAGAGATTCAGTTTAAATCTATAACCACAACAATTCAGTCAGATAAACAACACCACTGCAGTGTTTACAATTGAGACAAGTGACATCAGATTAAACATTTAATAGATTTTAATTAGAGCAATATACTTCAACAGCCTAGACCATTAGCTTACCTGGAGCAGTTGCCTAAAACGAAAAGGTCAGCATTTTCAATATATAAATTTACTCTATCCTTAACTAAAAGCAAGATAGCAAAATTCATAGAGCAAGTAGCAGAGTTGCATCATAGATAAGTAGTTAAGCAAACTTTGCATACATACATGTACAGTACATTGAAGTAGAAGCAGTGAGAAGATCCTTGGTTCTGCTAAGCCAACTTTGCACTGTTCGTTGGTTGGGGGCCATCACAATAGGGTGCAAATTAGTTGCACAAGGGACAAAAGTGGTCCCTGCAGTCCCAGAGAGTGTAAAGGAGGCATATAGCCTCCTTTGTTCCCTCTCTCTCACATCCTGCACCAATCAGAGTTCTACCAGATAATATATGGAGATATGCCTATCTCATAGAACTGGAAGGACCTTGAAAGGTCATCGAGTCCAGTCCCCTGCCTTCACTAGCAGGACCAAGTACTGTCCCCTGACAGATTTTTGCCCCAGATCCCTAAATGGCCCCCTCAAGGATTAAACTCACAACCCTGGGTTTAGCAGGCCAATGCTCGAACCACTGAGCTATCCCTCCCGCAAATCTATCCCAGGATCTATCCCAGGGGTGGGCAAACTACGGCCCGCGGGCTGGATCTGGCCTGTCAGGGCTTTTGATCCGGCCTGTGGGATTGCCAGCCCCGTGGCACTGTGGGGCTAAGGCAGGCTCCCTGCCTGCCCTGGCCGCGTGCCGCTCCTGGAAGCGGCTGACACCATGTCCCTGCAGCCTCTGGGGAAGTAAGGGGGTGGGGGGCAGAGGGGTCCACACGCTGCCCTCACGTGCAGGCACTGCCCCCCGCAGCTCCCATTGGCCAGGAATAGGGAACCGTGGCCAATGGGAGCTTCGGGGGAGGTACCCACAGGCAAGGGCAGCACACAGAGCCCTCTGCTCCCCACCTTCCCCAGGGGCCGCAGGCACATGGTGCCAGCTGCTTCCGGGAGTGGCACAGGGCCAGGGCAGGCAGGAAGCCTGCCTTAGCCCTGCTGTGCACCACTGCCACCCCGGAGCCGCTCAACGTAAGTGGCGCTGGGCTGGAGCCCACACCCCGAACCCCTCCTGCACCCCAACCCCCTGCCCTGAGCCCCTTCCTGTACACCACACCCCCTCCCACACCCCACACTCCATCCCGCACCCGAACCCCCTGCCCCAACCCTACATTCATGGCCCTGCATGCAATTTCCCCACCCAGATGTGGCCCTCGGGCCAAAAGGTTTGCTCACCCCTGATCTAGCCCTATGTTTTTGGATTTCCGCACAAATAGAAACAGCTGGCATGAGCAAAAGCAACAAATACTGGAACTGATCATGAGAATTTGATCCACAGTCTATGTAACTGCAAATTAGTCTGCTCCTGGAATAAACTAAAAAAGTACTAACATGATTTTAGACTGACCCTTTTAGATATTTAAGGACATCCTAGAAACAAATAAGGAGCAGGAGGAAGGAGTTTGCTGAGGTTACGTCTAGTCACCACAAAATTAGTTCTGCAGAGATGGATACCAATAAAAGAGCTTAATATTATAGTTCAGAGTATAGGGATCAATGGAGAAATCTTGCTTTAAAAAAAAAATCTTCTCAAGTAAATAACAGAGAAATTTCCTGTGAGCTAGTGTCTTTGCAGAATTGGACAGCTTCATTTTGATGTAGGTACATAGGGATTATATGTGCCACTTGTAAATATTAAGAAATAGTTTTATGTTTGTTATTCTATACATTGCTCTCTTCTGATTTTGAAAAACACTAAGAATACAGATTGTAAAAATATATATATAGAAGAAAAGCCAATATATTTTAGAAACAGATATAATAGATGCATGTAGATATAATGGCACCAGTCGTGCACATGCAAATTCACATGAGTACTTTTACTCATATATGTAGTCTCATTTAAATCAAGGGGTGACCCTTGGACTCTTAATCCCATCACTTGGGCAATGGGGCAAACCAGGCAGAGGTAAGGCTACGCCCAATTCCATTAAAGGGCCAGCTCACCCCGTGACAGCATCCAAAGAAAACTCCGGTAACAGACATTCCATTGGTCACAGAGAAAAGTGATGAGCATTTTCATACTGTTGCACATGAAGCAGAAAGTAACAAATGACAGTCCTCCATTTTCAGCACTGCATAAAATTGCATTAGAGAGGCTTCCATCTTCTTCTTCCACCTGTCCTCTATTGACCATTGCTAAACCTGGGATACTGAATTTGACAGATGAATGATCTGAGCTGATATCGTAAATCCTGTGTTTCATTTTCACAGGTGAACCAGAGCAAAGAGGAATAAAATAAGTTGCATAAGATACACTAGATGGATGAATTGTAGAGAACTTCTGTCTAATCATAGCAACCTCTCTATTCACTCATTCAGGCAAACCTAAGTGAATTATCTCCATAAATATGCCATTGCACATGTGTGTGCATGCACACACACTATTATAGGAATTGGGTGTACATTCACAAAAGTATTGTCATTCTTTGGCCTTTTGCCGCAATCTCATTAGCTCTATCCCAGATCAACTCCTTTGTGGATTCGACATGATTGTTCATACATTATCCTCCCTGCCCCCTGCACACACAAATTAACACTGCACGGTCTCGGTGAGTATTTATATTTGCTAATCCATTCTGGATTCCTCTCTTTGGTCTTCATTTGCCTAAATATGTACAATATTCCCCTGGTAAACTGGATTAGAAGGAATCCTTTGGGGGAAATAATTCAATAATTCAAATCTTTATTCCTCAAAAAATGGACAGTAAAAGAAACAAAGACACAGCTGGATCACATTTTAACAGTGTTTTAAAAATGTCATAAAAGATTGTAAATGCATATTATGGAATTTTATGCAAGCTATTACACTATATACATTTTCCTGGATATATTGTTAAATTCATGGGATGTATGGGTGTGACATGATCCAAAGCCCACTGAAGTCATTGATTTCAGTGGGCTTTGGATCATGCTTGAATGAGTTGACAAGTGATAAAATAACTGCTTTTTATTTTTAGTGACTGGCTAAACTGACATTGGACGAGACATACCAAAATAATTGTGAAAATGCTTCTCAGAGCTACATGAAATTATTCTGTTTTAAAAGTCTATTTTTTAAAAACACAAAGCACCTTTCAGGTCACCATGTTTTCATGATTCTAGCCCCACTTGTCGCTTACATTTTCATGTGATGTCTTTGGCAAGTTCAGTGAGGACGAATAAACCTGATCAAAAAAGAGAGTGTAATTTATCTATACGCAGATAAAGAAGAGAGCTGCCCCAGAGAACTGTTTCTAGGAAATAGCATAAATTCTGCACAGAGGACAGGAGCATTTGATAGGGCACAAAGTAATTGTGTGGAATCCTCTCCCTCTCATCCCCATTGTTAGTGAGTAGGTGCTGCTAAGGGAGGTCACACACATGCAATGCATTCAATGCACAAAAGTCAGATTTGTATTTCCATGCTCTGATGAGTTCAGCTCAGTGTTGCTTGCACATTTGTCCCTCAGTTATTTTCTTTTTAATCACCCCCATCCCAATTTGTCACAGCTGGTTCATAACTACAGCTCTCTACTAGCAAAAGGACCACATAAATTAAAAGAAAGCTGCCTTCAAACACTGCCTATGAACTAAGGTTAAATATAGTCAAACTCTACATTAATTAAATGCTTCTCCCTGTCCCTCCTTCCCTTTCTTCCTCTTTCCTTACAACAGCCCAGCCTACCAGAGAACCCTGTTTTCTGCCCTAAACATCCAAATCACAGTGTGTCACAATAAACTGTACAGCATTAAAAACTCTCCTAGATTCTCACTGTGTCCAGGGTCTCGTCAGTAAGAAGACATACACAAAAAGGCGAGGATTTATTTATTTTTAAAAACACGGAGAAAAAGCCAAATGGTCAGCGGGGGGCAAAGAGCACAGATCTATCAGCAGCCATTGTAGCGGCATTGCTGTATGAGAGCCCACTGCAACATTTAGCAGAACACTTTCCTCAAAAGAGCTTCAAATGAAAGGCAATTTGAAAACAGGAGAATGACTGTGGGATGCAATTATGGTGATTAGTTCCACTGGAAATAAGGCTTCGTAACAATCCCCTCTAGGGCTTATGTTGAGGTCCATGTGGTTAAACCATGCCCACTGCTGTTTACACAGCAGCCTATACTTAGCTTAACAGCAAGGATATACTGGGTTCAAGACTCCTACAACTAGGGCTGACTGGAAAACAAAGTCTGTTCTGTGAAAGAAAAGAAAAAGAGAGAGCGAGAGGCGCGCCTAGAACAGTCAGGGAACTTGAGAGATCCAGGTTCAAGTACTGCTCTGAATAAGGCAGAGCTATTGGCTATATTCTGGGATCTCGCATTCTCTCTGACAAAACAAAACAACAAAAAACTTTTAATTGAAAACTTCTTTACCAGCTCTACCCACAACTAATCACTATAAGCAAAACAAATGTAGATCGTTACAAGATAAAATTATTGTAAATGCATGATGGTATTAGTACACACCACTATAATAGAATTTTAGCTTTCTTGAAAGGGTAACGTTATCTGTAAACTGATGTTTAATAAATCAAATTTTAAGCAACAGCTACAATTCACTTAGGGCCAGGTTGTGACTGCCTTAGTCACATTAACCAGTACCTTACTCCACAATAATATCAATAATGTAAAGTATTATTTATCATTAGTACGAATATCACCACCTCACCCTTAAATTAGGGGAGATTAAGGGGAGATTTTTCAAAGGCACAAATAGGAGTTGTGTGTCTAATCATCCTTTGTGCCTTTGAGAAATCTCTCTCTTAAAAGGCAGTAACTTTATAAGAGTAAAATGATTTGATCCAATGACAGAAATATTTCAGTGGTGAATGGAAAGAATTAGGTCTTCCCAGAAAGCAGGTTTTTAAAAGTCATTAATTTTATTCAAGACAGCCAAGAAATCCTCGAGAAGTTGTCCATACAAAGTAAAAGGTTAACAGAAATAAGTAACCTGGCTTATTAAATTTGAACTTCAAGAGGGAGTTCACAGAATTACTCATTTTCTAAAAGCAACAACCAGGGGGTTCAACTTCTGCAGCTTGCTCACATGCAAGAGCACATCCTCACAGCACCAAAATCTCTGCTTTATTACTTTATATAGAATGGACAGGGAGTGGGGGACTAGACACTTTCATCAGACATTTCAGGAGCGGAAGGATGACAAAACACATGACACAGTCAAGCCTGTTCATATTCTGTCTCTCACACACAGTCTCGCTAAAAGCTTCCTCCCCTGGACACTCCGCAGGCTGTGTTGAGTCCTAGACCCATGTACTTCCCTGGATCCAAATAGGTTCAAGCACTTTCTTTTGCCTCTCTGGTACATTTACAGTGTGTCAGTCTGTTCCCCTTTCACAGAAATGGGACCACACAGCGCAGCTGCCCTAAGCCCCCAACTTCCGTGCGGATCCCTCAGACTCTGCCAATGGCTTTATTATCATGCCCTCTCCCACAACTCCAGCCATGTGGGTGCTCTGGGTTTATAGTTTAACTCTTCAGGGGCAAATGACAGTCAAGGTTGCAGCAAAAAGACATGAAAGCACACCCTTCTGTCCTGTCCAAAGCCAAGCTTCCTTCTTCCTGTTCTCTGACTAAGGGCATGTCTACATGTAGTCAGGTGATGGTTGTCTCTCCTTCTCTGGGTCGGAGGGAGGCCACACCGCCTCACTACGCCTTTGGGATCTCGACCTATTATTGGGGGAATTAGCAGTTAGGCATTAGTGTCCCAACTGGCCTAATGGGGTTGAATTCCCAGATAGGCAATTAGCTTCGGCCAACAGTCTATAGCCCTTGTGCTTTTTAAGCAGGGACTGGGCAAACACTGTAGGCTATTTGCTCTGGTCTCTTGATGCAGAGACAGAGCACCCCCAGTAGTCAATTAGCTCTGGTCTCTTGATGTAGAGACAGGGCAAAGCCAGTAATCAATTAGCTCCAGGCTCTAGTTGCAGAGACAGAGCAAACCCAGTAGGCAATTGTCTCTGGTCTCTTGATACAGAGACAGAGCAAACCCAGGGGTCGGGCGTCCTAGCTCTGACAGATGACTGACGAATGCAGGCCTCTGGACCCAACAAGAAGAGGCTGCCACCCCATGGGTGGAGTGGTAGGTGGGGCCTGGGCCCATCCTATTCCACCAGACTCCAACCCAAAGCCCTAACAGTGGCGGAGTGCTCCACCACTGGGTTAGCGGGGATTCCAGACACAACATGCTGACCCTGCAGAACTACAGCCAGACTGAGGTCAGCTGTCCCTGGGCCACTTCCTCCCTTCCCCTAGGGGTGTACCTGGGTCACCGGGTCGTCTTCCGGCCCTTATGGGTAGGTGGCCAGCGGAAGTCTCCACAGATCCATGGCAGAAGCAAGTTCCACAGTGGGCAGGGAGCCACTGGGATCAGCAGTGTCAGTGGCCAGCAGCGAGCAGGATTTGTCTGCCTCCCTCAGTGTTTCAGTCCCAACTGAGCGGGAGGTCCACCCTTTATACTTTTGTCCTGGTTACGTACTTCTGGCGGGAGGGGAGAGGCAGGCCCGGCTCTGCCCACTTGGGCACAGAGGGTGGTTCCTACCCCTCTGGCTCAGAGGGAGGCCACACTGCCTCTCTACACTACACTTCAAAATTAAGTCGACTTAAGTTATGTCAACATATAGCCATCGCAGTAATTAGTTTGATTTTTAATATCCACACTATGCTCCTTCTGTCAGTGATGCACATCCTCACTGGGAGCACTTGCACCAATTTAACTGACAGTTCCCCGCAATGCCCCTGTCAGGGTTCCCTCCCCACTCTAAACTCTAGGGTAAAGATGTGGGGACCCGCATGAAGAGCTCCTAAGCTTATTTCTACCAGCTTAGGTTAAAACCCCCCAAGGTACAAAATTCCCTGCACCCCTGAGAAATGCTTCTCTCACTGCCACCATCAAGTGTTTTAAACAGGAATCCGGGAAAGGAACCACTTGAAGTTCCCCTTCCCCCAAAATACCCTCTCAAGCCCATACACCCCCTTTCCTGGGAAGCTTGAGAATAATCTCCTAACCAATTGGTTACACGGTGATCTAAAAACCCACCCCCAGGGTTTTAAAACCATAGAAAACAGTCAGCTTCTTAAAAGAAGGATTTTATTAAAACAAAGAAGGTAAAATCATCTCTGTAAAATCAGGATGGTAACTATTTTACAGGGTACTCAATTTCCAAACTCAGAGGGATTCCCCCTCTGGACAAAACTTTAAAGATACAGAAAAAACAGGAATAACCCCTCCCTCTAACACAGGGAAAGCTCACCAAGCAAAACAAACAAAAATCTATTTGCAGTGCTGACTACACTTACTTTAGAAAAGTGAGGTTTGGTGAGAAGACTGATTTTTCTGCAGGTTCTTCCTGTCTTCCAAGATCACTCTGTCTCAGACAAAGATCCACACACACCTTCCCCACTCCCAAGATTTGAAAGTATCTTGTCCCCTTATTGGTCAGATGCCAGCCAGGTCAGGTGTCAGTCTGGCTACCTGCATTTCTTAACCCTTTACTGGTAAGAGGATTTTATAGCTCTGCATCCGACCCTCTCCCCGTTCCCTTTATATTTATGACAGCCCCACACTGACATCCTGAGCTCCACCGCCCGGGGCTGACAGCTGAAGCCCCACTACCACTTCCTAGGCGGGGGGCAGGAGAGCCCAAGTCTGGGCTGCTTCTTGGTGAGGAATTGAGGTAGGAGAGAGGAGAGCCCAAGCCCAGGCAGGGAGCTCCAACTGTCAGCCCTGGGCGGCAACTGGCGACATAAGCAACACGGTGCCTACACTGTCACTGTGTTGATCTAACGAACTACAACAACTTAAGCACGAAGCCGTTTGCAGGTAGTGGACTCAGAAAAAATTGCAAGTGATCAAGTAATTAAAGAGTATATCTTAATGTGTATGTACAAGGGAACTGAAGTAAGGCTGCACGGGCAATGTTAATTCTGGCATTTCCTAACTTTTTTACACCTATTATGCCGGTGTAGTGAGCAACTTACATTGGTGTGAGTGACATTTTAGTGTGCTTACAGAGTTAGGATGATGTAAGCTGCCTTACATCGGCCTAATTCTGTAGGGTAGACCAGGCCTTAGTCACTCAAGTCTGTATGTCCTACCACCACCACCACCATCTGGTTCCTTTGTTCAGCTGCTGAGGATTTTCCACTCTCCACACCCAACCCCCTGCCAGAGGAGCCGACTTTCTAATGTGCCTGGGGGGTTTCGACCCCTGCTCTGCCCCAGGCCCCACCCCCACTCCACCCCTTTCCTCGAGGCCCATCCCTACCCTGCCTCTGCCCCGCCTCTTCCCACCCCTACTCCATCCCCGCTCCACCTCTTCCCATCCCGTTCCGCCTCTTCCCACCCCTACTCCATCCCCAGAGCACCCACAGAGTCAGCACCTATGAGAAGTTGGAACAAACTGGCTTCCTCCAGCCATTCTATTGATCTGTCTGGGCCAGTTCTAGTCTCTAGTTAAAAGCTCTTAATGACAGCCTCTTCAAAGACAGATGTACAGGCTCCATTTCCTAGTGTCACCGCCCTTTGGAATTTCAGTCCAACATGAAGGTAAAAAGACAACAAAGAAGGTAACCAGCTTTACAATCAAAATAGAGTTTGCCACTTGATAAAGATATATACAGAGAGTTCATAACCTCAAAACAGGAATTTGTTAGTTGTATATTAGAGAGACAAGGTGGGTGACATATTTTATTGAACCAACTTCCTTTGAAGTTGAAGGTGGTCCAATAAAAGATATGATCTCCCCCACCTAGACACTCTAATATGCTGGGACTGACACAGCTACAACTACACTGCATACAACAATTAGATGTACATTGACAGGTTCCCTCCAAATCATCACAACATAACTTTCACTTATGCTACTTCTCAAATGTTTGTTCCACATCTCCCCCTCCCCTGTATCAAAGGCTCACTGATCAATAGGTTTAAAATTGAGGCTTGAAGGCAACTGGGAAAGTCTGGAAATATCTAAAGCTACACAGGCAAGAATGGGTTTTGGAATCAATGTGACCTACTGTGTCACATTATAGAGAAGCGGTAGTTAAGGTTGCAATCTACTTCCATTACTAAGCCATATTTTGTTCTCCTATAACTTTGCCTGGGAAGATTGGTTTGGCCTGACCTGAAAATTGTTTCATTTACTCTGACAGCAAAGGAGAATGAGGAATTGTCTTCAAACTTGGCCATAAATAAATAAATAAAAAAAAATCACAGGGCATTAAAAACTACCCCAATTTTGAAAGCAGGGCTTTTGTCTACCATTTCTGTCCTTTTAATACACAACTCATTAGAACGTACACAAAGCCCTACAGCGTCCCACAGATCACTGACTGGTTTGAAAAACTGTCTCTTAAAAATGACATTGCTTCACTTTCTATCCTTTTGGTTCCTGTTTCCCCTTCAGTCCCCACCCCCGCCAATTACTCGCCCTCTCCCTCTCTTCGTGGCAACTGACCTCTTTTTGCCCATATATTGAGTGCAAGCTCCTTTAAAGGTTGCTCATTGGCCCACTGTGACGTTATTGACAATAACTGGGACCATATAGATCATGGTTGAAACCAAGGTCCTGTAGTGGCACCAAATCTTATATAAAGGGGGTCAAATGAGGTGTCTAAGACCAGGTTTTCCTTGGCTGGTTATGATTATGTCATTTATATGAATGTATCAGTTTTGTAGTTGAAGTTATGAACATTGGCTTTATACTGTCTGTATTTCAAACTGGGGCTGGGCTTCTGAGACCCAGGACAAGCTATCAGCTCTGCCAGGCCTGCTGGATGGCCCATTAAGGGCCATTAGTGATACAATGGACCCATTGAGAGATGGCAGACACGCCTGTGACTTAACAAGATATGCAGGGACTTTGCCCATGTGACTCCAGACTCCATTTTGCTGTGAGTTTCCACAGTAAGGACAAAGAGTTGTCTTTACACCTGGAAGAAACTATAAAAGGCAGCTGCCTCATCTCCATTTGATCTTCATTCCTGCTTCTTACCTCTGGAGGAACCTTTCTACAAATGGAAGCTTTGAACAAAGGACTGAAGGACCCATCCCAGCTGTGGATGTATTCCAGAGACTTAATTTGAACCTGCAGTTTATTCCATCTCTGCAAGCCTGAACCAAGAACTTTGCCATTACTGTATGTAATTGATTCCTTTTAACCAATTCCAGCTCTCACCTATACCTTTTTCCTTTTATGAATAAACCTTTAGATTTTAGATTCTAAAGGATTGGCAACAGCGTGATTTGTGGGTAAGATCTGGTTTGTATATTGACCTGGATCTGGGGGCTCGGTCCATTGGGATCGGGAGGACCTTTTTCTTTTACTGGGGCATTGGTTTTCATGAGGATTTGTCCCCATAACGAGTGGCACTGGTGGTGAGACTGGGAAACTGGAGTGTCTAAGGGAATTGCTAGGGTGACTTGTGGTTAGCCGGTGGGGTAAAACCAAAGTCTCCTCTGTCTGGCTGGTTTGGTTTGCCTTAGAGGTGAAAAAACCCCAGCCTTGGGCTCTAACTGCCCTGCTTGAAGCAATTTGTCCTGAACTGGCACTCTCAGTTGGGTCCCGCCAGAACCAGCATTGTTACACCCACTCTCCCTGCTGATTGTCTCTCTCAAGTGTATGCATCTGATTGTCAGCTCCACCCCCTCCCCAAGACACATGTTGCTGATCTGAGTGCACCCCATCCCTTTGGGGGACATATCCTACAGGTGGGATAGTACTGATGTCATTCTTTCCAGTGGCAACTTTATTTTCAATTTTAATATTATTTTCTTGAATGCAAGGCAGACAGTGATGATCACCTCTAAAGTTAACAAATCTCTCGGGGCCCAGTCCTGCAAATCCTTACTTACATGAGTTGTCTCAACTTCAGTGAGAGTACTCATGCGAGTAATGGAAATTTGCTCAACTAAAGGGATTACAAGATCAGGCCAACACTGAGTTGTATAAACACAAAAAACCATTGTCATTTTTGTACACAGTCAGATCAGTCCAAGGGTTTCTCAACAGGGAAATAATCAGACCACAAGAATAGAGGCTGACTAAAGTAGCAAAAATTAATAAATAGATGTATCAGGTCTCCGGTATGCAAACGTAAGTTTTGGATGGCCTGAAAATTATTTAACCTAAGACCCGAATGTTCACAGTAAGGGAAGGGCTGCTTAAATTTCCATTACAACACAAATAATGTAACTGTCATAACAAATAATAATAATGAGAGACATAAACAAAGTTGGACAGGGTATGCAAAATTTGAGATATAGCCCAATTCTTAGGATCCAAATCAACACTAAATATAAATATTTCTTGCCTAGCTAGTGATTCCTGCCACAGTAGTTCTAGACTTAAAAATGAATCTATGTTAAACACAAAACAATAAACTGTAAGAATGCTTTGATCTTATTGCCCTTTGTTTAATATTGCACATAGCTTGTTATAGGTCAACTACATTAATTGCGAAGTGGAGCTAGTCCTTTATAAGGAAGGCTCATTCAGATCTAAGAAGCCTTCCAAATAAGTATATAGAAGTATCCTTTCAACAATCTAAGGTGCCTCATAATTTGCTACTTGAACTTCTTCTATAATTTCTAGAGCAAACGCTGTTTTGATTTCATGCCAGGCTGAAATATTTTAGTTTATCTGTGGTTGATTGCACTTTGCATTATTAAGGTTGCCAAACACTTCCCATTGTAAAATCCTGTTTTCAGTTGCTTATAACTTTGCTAAACTTCAACTGTTTGGGCTGAAATTTTCCATGCCAGTTGTCTACTTCAGGCTATGTCTACACTACAGAGCCTATGCCAGCATAGCCCCATAGTGTAGACATAGCATACACCCCAGAAGGAGTTCTGCTGTAGTAGGAACACCACCTCCCTGAACGATGTTCGTTATGCCAACCAAAGCCCTTTTTTGTCCATGTATCTGCCTCTACACTGGGATTTTCTCAGCATAGCTATGATACTAGGGTGTATGGTTTTGTCCCACCCCTGATACCATAGTTATGACAGTACAAGTTTTAAGTGTAGACTAGGGGCTGGTCTACACTAACCCCCCAATTCGAACTAAGATACGCAACTTCAGCTACGTGAATAACGTAGCTGAAGTCGAAGTATCTTAGTTCGAATGAAAAGGTACTTACCCGGGGTCCACATGCGGCGTGCAGGCTCCCCCGTCGACTCCGCCTACTCCGTTTGTGGAGCAGGATTACAAGCGTCGACGGGGGAGCACTTCCTGGTTCGATTTATCGCGTCTAGACAAGATGCGATAAATCGAACCCAGAAGATCGATTGGACTCCTCCGACGGGATGCATAAGTATAGACGTACCCTAGGTCTCAGGCACAACTTAAAAAAAATTAGCAAAACTGTTCCCCCAGTTTCTGAAAAAGAGACTAAGAAAATATATGTTGTTTTGCCCATGTTAAAATAAATCCTGACAATCTTTTCTTTGAAAAGTTCTAGCACCTCTATCTTCAAGCAGAGACTTGAAGCTTGGCAGGGAATGAGAGGAAAACTGGGACTGGAAATTGATGAGTTGAGAGTCCAGGGTGTCTACACTACAAAGTTAGGTCACCGTAACTACATTGCTTCAGGCTGTGAAAAATTTCACACCCTGTGTAACGTTATAAGCCAACCTAAGCCCTGGTGTAGACACTGCTAGGCTGACAGAAGAATTCTTCTGTCGACCAAGCTAGTGCTTCTTGGAGAGATGGATTTACTACATGATGACAGAATCCCTTCTGTCACTGTAGTAAGCGTACAGAACGGCAACTGTACTGCTGTAGACTGGAACAACCTTGGTAAAGACAATGGGACTGGGATGATCAGTGGCAGATTTAGATTTAGTGGGGCCCTGCGCGCAGCTTCATTTTAGGGGCCATCCCCTTGGGATCCAGCCAAGAAAAAGAACATTCTCTCTTATCTCCCCCACATTTTTCATTCTTTTTTTCTTCATCCTCCTCCTATGTTATAAGTAATGGGAAGTAAATGAAAATAAAGTGAGGTACCTTGATTGGGGCAGGGGGCTAGGGTGCAGGAGGAGATGTGGGGTGCAGGCTCTGGGCTGGGGCAGCGCTTACTTCGGGCAGCATGGCTCCCAAAGCAACCGGCACACAACCCCCTCCAGCAGCGGCTCCTCAGCAGGGGGATCAGGGGACCTCCACGCACCGCTGCCCGCAGGCACCGCCCCCGCAGTTCCCATTGGCTGCAGTTCCTGGCCAAAGGGAGCTGCAGACTCAGCGCTTCGGGCAGTGGCCGCACATGGAGACACACACACACCCAGGGGCCGCAGGGACACTCCGGCCGCTTCTGGGAGCGAAGCAAAGTGGAGGGAGGGAGGCAGAGCAGGTAGAGAGCTGCCTTAGCCCTGCTGTTGGCACGTCTTTGCACACCCCTTTGGGGGAGGAGGGCAGCAGGTCTCCATGCTCTGCCCGGCACGGGGGCAGTGCGCAGAGCCTCCTCCCCCCGGCCAGGGGCACGCAGAGATCTGCCAGTAGCTGGCCATTTCCGGGAGCAGGTTGTCAAATAGTCATCCTGCATTTTGGGGGCCCTCCTGTCGTGGGGGCCCCATGCCACCACACAGTCTCTTTCATGATAAATCCACTCCTGGCGACATGAAGGAGTGGAGAAGAGACAGAACTGGAATCAGGACAGGTTGGAGGGAATGGGACACAAGGGGTCAAGCTAGGGGGTAATGGACAAATATCATCTGACCACTTGCAACCTTAATTCTGGCATTTCCTAACTTTTGAGTGCTTGACTGTTCAACCTTAGTAATTTTATTTTAATGTAGTTTTTTGTGTAATATTTTATATAATGCTTTTTTACACACACACACACACACACACACACACACACACACACACACACACACACACTTAAAATTGCAAAGTCAAGTTTTCAAAAAAGTTAGGAAATGCCAGAATTAACATTGCCGGTGCAGGCTTACGTCAGTCCCCTTGTACATACACATTAAGATATACTCTTTAATTACTTGATCACTTGCAATATTTTCTATGAGTCCACTACCTCATTTAGTGAATGGGTAGTTGTGATGGTTCCTAGTGATAGCCAAGTTTGTGAGGCACCTCTCTACCACCTTAGTGTGAGGAAGCCCTGACTGTGCCTGTCATAAGTCAGCTCCCCAACTCCATCGACTACTGACAACAGAATTACTCCTATCCGGGCTTCTGCAGCGCCCGTCCCCCTCTAGAGGTTAGAGATAGAGACACTCCAACACCCAAGTCTTCCGAGCATCTCCCTGAAGTATCCAGCCTCTGTTCCACTGAATACTCTCAGAATTCATAGATCCACTACTCTCAAAGGAGTAATACACACCAGCGTATCTGTTTCACCTCAGAATCACTGCTCTGCTTACCTCACAGCACTTAGCTATGTTTATAGTGAAAACAAGAATAAATGTATTCAACAAAGAACAGAGATTCCAATAATAGCAATTAAGATTAATGGAAACAAAGCGTTACATATAATACATAACCATAACATGCATTCTAGAGCCTAAACCTAACTAACAATATGACCTCTTATCTAATAAGGTTACCCAAAGTCTGCTTACCCAAAGTCCTTCTCACTCTGTTTTTCAACCAGGACGGCTGAGACCTTCCTTTCACAAGACCAAGCCTTCTAGAAGTTTGTCTCCCTAGATGAAGGATGCCAGAACATCTCTCTGCACCCTGAGATATAGAATATTTGTTCTTCACCTCTAAAAAGTTCCCCCTTCCCCTCTTCCTGAAGTCCCCATAATCTCTTCATTAGCATTTGACTCAGTACGAAAGTAGACTTCCATTGTAAGATACACAAGACACAATAGTAAACCAGGGAAAAAAGTGTTTCCCACCTCTTGTCTGGTGTACTCTAAGGCATGCTACCTCTCGGTCACCTGCCTTTAACTGCAAGGCTTGAAGAACATAATTTCCAATATATGCAGAGGTGAAAGTAAGCTGGTACGGTCCTGTACGGCGTACCGGCAAAAGCTGGCACACAGCCAACCGTACCGGCAGGGGGTAGCTTCCCCAGGTGGGCAATTTAAAAGGGCCCTGGGCTCTTGGCAGTGACCAGAGCCCCTGGCCCTTTAAATCACCACCAGAGGCGTAGGGCTCCCAGCCACCGCCACAGCTACCGCTACAGCTACCTTGGGGCTCCAGCAGTGATTTAAATGGCCCAGGGCTCCCGGACGCCTCTACCGCAGCTGGAGCCCCAGGCCTTTTAAATCACCGCCGAAGCCCCAGGGTAGCGGTAGCTGACCTACCTCTGGAAGGTACTCAGAATGGAATCCGCTGCAGAAAGCACTCGTTCACTTAGGGTATGTCTACACTACGGTACTAGTTCGATTTCTGTGAAACCGAACTTGTGAACCCGATATTTCCAGGTCGATTGTTCGAATCCACACCAGGGATGTTTATTCGAATGTCCGAGTCCACAGTAGGGGGGCAAGCGTCGACATTGCAAGCGGTGCACTGTGGGTAGCTATCCCACAGTTCCCGCAGTCCCGCCTGCCCACTGGAATTCTGGGTGTAGCCCCCAGTGCCTTGTGGGAACGAAATTGTGTCAAGGGTCGGTATACGTACATTTCGTCACTCGACCCACACTTCCGCCTTCCCTACGTGAAAGCGCCGGCGGGGAATGAATTCGCGCCCTTTTCCTGTGGCTGATAGCTCGGACGCCACTGGACAGTGAGCATGGAGCCCGCCGCGATTATCGCAGATGTTCTGTCCGTAGCCAACAACTCGCGCCTTATAGCGCACCTTTTCCAGACTCTGATGCAGAGAAATCGGGAGAGGAGACAACGTAATCTCCGGGAGTACTTAAACTGTGAAAGGGGCATTGATCTCTTGCAAAGCGCTGGACCCCGGACCCTAGACATCATGGTGGCAATGGGTCACGTTGATCCCGTGGAACGGCGATGCTGGGCAAGGGAAACAAGCACTGACTGGTGGGACCGCATAGTGCTGCAGGTATGGGATGAGTCCCAGTGGCTGCGAAACTTTCGGATGCGTAAGTGCACTTTTATGGAACTTTGTGAGTTGCTGTCCCCTGCCCTGAAGCGCCAGGACACCCGGATGCGAGCTGCCCTCACTATCCAGAAGCGAGTGGCCATAGCCCTGTGGAAGCTTGCAACCCCTGACAGCTACCGGTCAGTAGCGAACCAATTTGGAGTGGGCAAGTCTACCGTGGGGGTTGCTGTGATGCAGGTAGCCCGTGCAATCGTTGACCTTCTGCTCCACAAAGTAGTGACCCTGGGAGACGTGCAGGCGATCATAGATGGCTTCGCTGCAATGGGATTCCCAAACTGCGATGGGGCCATAGATGGGACACACATCCCTATCCTGGGACCGGAGCACCAGGGCGGCCAGTATATTAACCGAAAGGGCTATTTTTCTATGGTTCTGCAAGCACTAGTGGACCACAAAGGACGTTTTACAAACATCAATGTTGGGTGGCCAGGAAAGGTTCATGATGCTCGTGTTTTCAAGAACTCTGGTCTGTTTAGACGCCTGCAACAGGGGGTTTATTTCCCTGACCACAAAATCACTGTTGGGGAGGTGGAGATGCCAACAGTGATCCTGGGGGACCCTGCCTACCCGCTAATGCCATGGCTCATGAAGCCATACACGGGAGCCCTGGACACTGAAAAGGAGCTCTTTAATTACCGCCTGAGCAAGTGCAGAATGGTGGTGGAGTGTGCCTTTGGCCGTCTCAAAGCAAGATGGCGAAGCTTACTTACTCGCTCCGACCTCAGCCCTAAAAATATCCCCATTGTGATTGCGGCGTGCTGTGTGCTCCACAATCTCTGTGAGATCAAGGGGGAGACATTTATGCAGGGCTGGGAGGTTGAGGCAAATCGACTATCAGCAGATTACGCTCAGCCAGACACCAGAGCCATTCGAAGATCACAGCGGGAGGCGGTCCGCATCCGGGAAGCTTTGAAAGCTCGCTTCCAGACAGAGCGGGTTAACCAGTGACTGCTACACTTCCGTAAACAGATACTGGACCTTCCCCTGTCCCTTTACACATGTCCCGTTGCCCATCCTCCCATTACCAACTGCCTTCCCCCTCCTTGGATCAACGCTGTAAAGTCACAATAAAGGAAAGATTTTTCTGTTTGAACCTGTTCCTGTACTTTTCTTGGGTAATGATTATCACCGTGTAGGCATACGGCGGTTGGGGGGCGGTTTGGTTGGGGGACACTTCCCTTCAAAGGGGAAGCTGTTGATCCTGCCCAAAGCGCAGTGCCAAGAGGTGTTCCGCTTGCTTAAAGGGACCATCAACCTCTCCTAATCCCATGTGTGTGTGGTGGTGTCTATGTGCCTTGTACGTATTGAGTATCGCCAACGGATCACACAGTGCATTGATCTATCCAGCAGGCTACTGTCAGCTGCAAAAGATCAGCGACCACCCTCCCCAAACATACAGTGCACCACCCAACCCCCAACCCCACGTTTAGAACGTAGAAACCAGCACAACGAAGGAAAGGTGTGCTTAATGCATGCAATGTGTACTGTGCTTGTCACTTCAGCAGTTAACCTGTCTGCACCCTCGTTTGTGCTCCCATTCTCTGCACTTAAAAACCATGTTAACCACTACCCAGAGATACAAACGGTCCCATTTAAAACACTCAGGGAAACATTAGTGAACCAAAAAACAAGATTTATTCAACAAAACAGTAACTTAACATGGAACCTGGGAAGGGAGGTGCTCAGGGGTGCTGCTGGATGGAGAGGAGGGAAAAGTCTATGGTTTTGGGAATGACAGCCTTCTGCTACTGCAGCGGTCTGCAGGGGTGGATTGAGTATTTCCACGCACCCTGGCTCCCCTTGTCCTAGTGACTTTTGGGGAGGAAGCCACTGGACTTGGTGGCGGGGGAGGGCGGCTTGAAAGAACATACAGAGGCGCTCTTTCCTCATGTCTCCTGTCCTGGAGAATATCCACTAGGCGCCGGAGCGTGTCTGTTTGCTCCCTCATTATTCCCAGCATTGTTTGGGTCGCCTGCTGATCCTCCTGCCGCCACCTGTCCTCGCGCGCTTCAGCCCTCTGCTCCCGTTCCCTGGCTGCTCGCTCGTACCGTGCGAAGTCCTCTCTGCGCTGTGCCGCCTCCCTCTGTGACAGCATCACTAATTCCGAGAACATGTCGTCCCTGGTTCTCTTTTTGCGCCGCCTTATCTGGACTAGGCCATGGGTGGGAGAAGCACTGGTAGGGCGGGAGACAGTCACAGCTGTGGGATAAATGAAAGGGAGTGAATTCCTCAGAATGATACTTTTTCAAGAACAATGACCATACTCTTTCACCGTGAATAGGACCAAAGACAGTGCCTATCACATGTACACGTACTACAAGGTCAAATACTATGCCTTAAGGCTGAGTGAGTGTCTGGGGTCCCGGTATACGGATCCCAGAAGCCTTGCCGTACACAGAAAATCACCTCTCTGAAAACCATGGTAAGGTGCTTACTTTGGACTGCTGCGAGATTGCTTCACAGCACTGCTCTACTCCCATGTCTCCCTCAGTGTTCCTGGCGGTGGTCAGTAACTACTGCTGGCCAAACCGATAATCTACGGCGGCTGTCCTAAACCCCACCCCCCCGTCCGCGTTGCCGCTCCAGGGAACCAAAAATGCCCGCGAACCGCTCTGCGTGAACGGCTCGCCTACCCTTCCCCCACCTCAGCGTGGCAGCTCCAGGGAACCAAAAATGCCCGCGAACCACTCTGCGTGAACGGCTCGCCTACCCTTCCCCCCCCTCAGCGTGGCAGCTCCAGGGAACCAAAAATGCCCGCGAACCGCTCTGCGTGAACGGCTCGCCTACCCTTCCCCCCCCCTCAGCGTGGCAGCTCCAGGGAACCAAAAATGCCCGCGAACCGCTCTGCGTGAACGGCTCGCCTACCCTTCCCCCCCCCTCAGCGTGGCAGCTCCAGGGAACCAAAAATGCCCGCGAACCGCTCTGCGTGAACGGCTCGCCTACCCTTCCCCCCCCTCAGCGTGGCTGCTCTAGGGAATCAAAAATGCCCGCGAACCGCTCTGCGTGAACGGCTCGCCTACCCTCCCCCCCCTCCGCGTGGCTGCTCCAGGGAACCAAAAATGCCCGCGAACCGCTCTGCGTGAACGGCTCACCTACCCTCCCCCCCCTCCGCGTGGCTGCTCTAGGGAATCAAAAATGCCCGCGAACCGCTCTGCATGAACGGCTCACCTACCCTCCCCCCCCTCAGCGTGGCTGCTCTAGGGAATCAAAAATGCCCGCGAACCGCTCAGCGTGAACGGCTCGCCTATCCTATCCCCGGTTTAGCGTTGCCGGTCCCCGGGACTGTCCCTACCCGCGCACCGATATGTACTACTGGTTTTGGTCCCGACCCCCTACCACCACGCGTTAACGTAAACAGCCGGGTGTCTGTCTGTAAGGGGAAAAGGAAGCATGCAGTATACTAATTATACCACTCATTCGAACCAGGACCCCATGACTGATATCACTCTGATGAGGATTACGGAGACAGAGAAAATCTGCATGCTGAGTCAATGCAAGCAAACCCCGGGGCCGTATGCTGCCATGCTATGCAAGGCAATGATACCAGAGTACCTGCTGCTCGCATGGCGCGGGAAAGTATCCTACCATGGAGGAGACAATAAGGCAGCTCTCCCAGTGAACGTGCTAAACAAGCTATCGCTGTACCTTCAAGACAGCTTCTCTGAGATCTCTGCTGGTGATTACACCTCTATCCCCATACATATTGACAGACTTTTCGAATAGTTGCACGGGAAAGCGACTCCAAGGTGAAGCGCATAAGGCCAATGAAGCCACAGTTACAGAGCGCTAACACACCATAACCATTGTATTGAAAATAAATGTCTAAAACACTGACCTGATGATCCCTCTCCTGATTCCTGGTCAGGAATGCTGCCTTGGGAGTGTTCGAAGGGCAGCGCAGTCAGGGTGAGGAATAGTTCCTGGTTGTCGGGGAAATCTCCAGGGTGACCGCTTTCGATTGCCTCGTCCCCCTGCCCTCCTTCCTCTTCTTCGCCGTCAGCGAAAACCTCCTCCGATGTGTCCGTAGAATGGACCCCATCATCGGTGTCCACGGACACTGGTGGGGTAGTTGTTGCCGCACCACCGAGCATGGCGTGCAGTGCCTCGTAAAATCGGCAAGTCTGAGGCGCTGAGCCGGAGCGTCCGTTGGACTCTTTGATCTTTTGGTACGCCTGACGTAGCTCCTTGATTTTGACGCGGCACTGCGTAGCATCCCGGCTGTACCCTCTCTCCGTCATAGCCTGTGAAATCTTCTCGTAAATTTTGGCATTCCGTCTTTTTGAACGGAGCTCGGCTAGGATCGATTCATCGCCCCACACAGCGATCAGATCCAAAACCTCACGATCACTCCATGTTGGAGCTCTCTTTCTATTCAGTGATGGCATCGAAACCACCGCTGTAGAGCTCTGCATCATTGCCAGTGCTGCTGAGCTCGCCACTATGTCCAAAGAGGCAATGGGATTCAAAATGGCCACAGAGGAAAAAGCATTCAAATTTTCGCTGGGATTTCTCTGAGTGGCAGGTCAGAGCATCCGAGTACACAATACTGCCCTGAGCGTCCACCGAGTGGTGCACTGTGGGATAGCTCCCGGAGCTATTAGCGTCGAATTCCGTCCACAGTACCTCGCATTCGACATGCCCATTTCGAATTTGGCGCTACTCCCCTCGTCAGGGTGGAGTACCGAAATCGATTCAAGGAGCCCTTAATGTCGAAATAAACTGCTTCCTAATGTGGACGGGTGAGGGATTAAATCGAGTTAACGCTGATAAATTCGACATAAAGTCCTAGTGTAGACCTGGCCTTAGAGTTGAAACTAGGGCTGTCAAGCAATTACAAAAATTAATCATGATTAATCGCGCTGTTAAACAATAATAGATACCACTTATTAAAATATTTTTGGACTTTTTTACATTTTCAAATATATAGATTCCAGTTACAACACAGAATACAAAGTGTGCAGTGCTCACTTTATATTTATTTTTTATTACAAATATTTGCACTGTAAAAAACAAAAGAAAGGGTATTTTTCAGTTCACCTCATACAAGTACTGTAGTGCAGTATCATGAAAGCTGAACTTACAAATGTAGAATTATGTACAAAAAATAACTCCATTCAAAAATAAAACAATGTAAAACTTTAGAGCCTACAAGTCCACTCAGTCCTATTTCAATCATTAAGACAAACACGTTTGTTTACATTTACGGGAGATAATATTGCCTGCTTCTGGTTTACAACGTTACCTGAAAGTGAGAACAGGCATTCTCATGACACTGTTGTAGCCGGTGTCACAATATATTTACATGCCAGATGCACTAAAGATTCATATGTCCCTTCATGCTTCAATCACCATTTCAGAGGATGTGTGTCCATGCTGATGATGGGTTCTGCTCAATAACAATCCAAAGCAGAGCAGACCGAAGCATGTTCATTTTTATCATCTGAGTCAGATGCCACAAGCAGAAGGTTAATTTTCTTTTTTGGTGGTTCGGGTTCTGTAGTTTCCACATTGGAGTGTTGCTCTTTTAAGACTTCTGAAAGCATGCTCCACACCTCATCCCTGTCAGATTTTGGAAGGCACTTCAGATTCTTAAACCTTGGGTCGAGTGCTGTAGCTATCTTTAGCAATCTCACACTGGTATCTTCTTTGCGTTTTGTTAAATCTGGAGTGAAAGCGTTCTTAAAAACGAACAACATGTGTTGGGTTATCATCTGAGACTGCTGTAACATGAAATATATGGCAGAATGCAGGCAAAACAGAGCAGGAGACATACAATTCTCGCCCATGGAGTTCAGTCACAAATTTAATTAACACATTATTTTTTTAATGAGCGTCATCAGCATAGAAGCATGTCCTCTGGAATGGTGGCTGAAGCAAGAAAAGGTATACGAATGTTTAGCATATCTGGCACGTAAATATCTTGCAATGCCAACTACAAAAGTGCCATGTGAATGCCTGCTCTCACTTTCAGATGACATTGTAAATAAGAAACGGGCAGCATTGTTTCCCATAAATGTCAACAAACTTCTTTGTCTTAGCGATTGGCTGAACAAGAAGTAGGACTGAGTGAACTTGTAGGCTCTAAAGTTTTACATTGTTTTGTTTTTGAGTGCACTTATGTAACAAAAAAAATCTACATTTGTAAATTGCACTTTCACGATAAAGAGATTGCACTACAGTACTTGTAGGAGGTGAACTGAAAAATAGTATTTCTTTTATCATTTTTACAGTGCAAAGATTTGTAATCAATAATATAAATTGAGTACTGTACACTTTGAATTTTGTGTTGTAATTGAAAACAATTTCAATGTATATATATATAAATTTGAAAATGTAGAAAAAACATCCAAAATATTTAATACATTTAAATTGGTATTCTATTGTTTAACAGTGCGATTAAAACTGATTAATCACGATAAATTTTTTAAATCACGATTAATTTTTTTTAGTTAATCACATGAGTTAACTGCGATTAATTGACAGCCCTAGTTGTATTGCTTGAACACCCAAAGTTCTTACTGATTTCAGTGGTGAAGGTGAAGGTGAAGTTGAACAGACTTTTCACACAAAAAAAGGATTCATATCCAAAATAACTTATTAGATGTAAGTGCTGAGTTACCCAAAAATCAATGGGTGTGTTCTTGTTCCCCTCAATTGATGTCCTGGCAGGAACATCTCCTTGGGATCATGTTATGATTTATTGACTACACAGCAATCAAAGCAATAATTTGGTCAGGCCATGTCAATTGTAAAAAAGCTTAATTAGTAGTTTAAAATGGAATCCAGATGCCCTCATCATTTCAAGGGAGAAAAGGCACTAAGCAGTTTTTCCTTGTGCTACAAGGCATGCATCCAAGTTGAACTCTCATATGAAAATAAGTGAGTTCATTGTTCTGAACTTGCAGCCAACTGGGTTGTTTGTGCCTTCAGATTTGTCTGAATGTTTTGCAACTGAGAAGTACATAACATACTTTAAATAAGAGAGAGAGAAAACAGTAACAGTAACTAATGAAATCTAAATAATATTTTATTTCTTTGTACATTTGTGGACATTACATAACATTTGGATCCACTGACTAAACTGATTTGAAAATAGCCCAATTATTAATGTATTTCTCTGTTTCCATAGAAACTCTTAGACCATAAATGACTTGTAGAAGTGAATAAAGTCCATGACCATATAATTTGTTCCACTTTTCTCAACAAGACTGATGAAGACATAGCAGTTAACATCACAAAGAAAGCTCACCTAAAGGACAGTTTTTTGGGGTACTAGTCTGCTGTACCTTCTTACTTGGAAACAGCCATTTCTGCTTTCTGAACACAAGCATCTTGTAAAAAGCTCAGCCCCACCATTGACAAATTTTGGCTTTTATCAGCACAGCAAAAAAATAGGACTTGCTGTCCAAAACGAGGAAATTTAGCAAAATGTTATGGTAAATGACTGAAATCCACAAAGCAATTGGTAAGATGAATGAAAATGGCAACCAATGCCCAAGAAGGTTGTTTTTCTTAAAATGTGGATGAAATCCAGTGACACTTTGCACTGAAAAAAGTCCCCCCCTCCCCCCCGCCTCATTTATTAGTTTGTTTAGTGTTGGAAAAGGTGGCTAACTGACAGTCTTGGAAAGTGAAGTCACAGCCTCCCTCAGGGGACTAAGAGGAAGAAAGGCCCCAATTACACCTCTGCTCAGTCCTGCTCAGATTTTGATTGTGGCTATGCCAGGGAGAGCAGGAGGTACTCATCCATCCAAGATTGCTGCAGCAAGTAGTGGGGACAGAAAAGGGAGACAGAAGAGAATGCGAAGTGGGGGTGGGGGGAGGGGAGGGGAGGGAAGGGAGTGGGAGGAGTCTTGGATCCAGCTCCCCCGCTACTCACTAAACAGACTAGCTCACCAGCTAAACTGGGGGATGTGAGCTTCTCTGTGAAAAGGATAAAGTAACTTACTCCTACCCCAGAGCAAGCAGGAAACAGTGAAGGAATTGTGCCTCAGAAAGGTGTCCGAGTCACACAATGCCTCACAGGGCTGCGTCTGGGATTGCACATCTTGCATATCATCCCTTCTTCAGGGTTTTGCCCAAAGTCACAAGCTAGCCCTCAATCCATAGAAAAAGTACATATAGCATGGGAAGTAGCTTCTCTGTGCAGTAACCAGCTCGGTCTCAAGCCCATTCAGTCTTTAGCCTTGCTGCCTCGAAGGGTGCAAACTAGTGTTAAGTTTGGTGGTGGATTGGAGGAGGATATTGGTTCACTAGGAACTGGACTGTCTGGCAACATCAGCTTGGTCTCATCAGGACCAACCATCAGGTGGTATTTATATTTTCCAGAGTACAATGATCAGAAAAGGAAGCCCACACATTTAGTAGGTCTTTAGGCCAGAACACATGAGTGTAGGTCATGAACGCTCTATGCTCTCAGAATCACAACCTAGAGAAAGAAAAAACATGACAGGGCCCTTATATAATGTAGTCCTCCAACACAGTTTACATCATATTTTCACCCTCAAGGACATTGTAACATGAATATCACTAAACAGTGCACACGACACAATTAAGCAGCAACATTATTTTTCTCCTCGTCTCTCTTGACTAGCTTGTGTGTAGGCGAGGAAAAAATACTGCACAATTACTATCTGCCAAGTAGCTCTGAAGACATTATGTAGTGCTGAAGACAAGCTCTGCCGTGCAAACTGATGAAAGAAGAAAAGAAACATTCCAAAGTTTAAACTGATTCCAGGGACTGCTGATCAGGTCAAGGATTATCCAGCAGTGACACCGAGTTTCCAGACTATACAAGGGTTAGGGCTTTGGATGAAGTAAAGGAAATTTGTACCACTGAGTCAGTTCACTCCCTTTGCTGCTGCTAGGGTAACAAACAGATACTGAAAAACCTCTGCCATAAAGAGATCTTTAGTGGCATTCCTTCATTAGGAAAATGGGGTTGAGCCTACCCGTGGACTTCAAATGGAGCAAAACCAGGCACCAATTTGTAGATTTCATTTAGAAACTGCTGTAAAGGAAAATTCAAAAGTATAAAAAGAAAAGAAAAAAAATTCACAAAAACAAAAAAATTTTCCAGCAAATTTTAATAAAATTTAAGACATTTCAGAGTGATGTTTATCCAAATAATGCTTGATTTTAATATGATATTATTGAAGTTCATTTGCAGCTATGATATAAACTGTAAGGGGGGTTTATTACAGCTATATTTCATATTTCATCTTACAGATACATTAGTAATTAGTCTACCTGAACAATATGAAACAAAGTTACTCACTTAATTCATCAAATCTGTTAGGATGGATTGGGGACTGCTTATTTATACTGGTGACCAGTTACGCATATAATCCCACTGATTTCTTTTTTGAGTAACTGCTCAGCAACACGAGTAAGGGGATTCATAGTCAAACCCTTTCTTAATGGTTTGGAATTAACATGAAATCCAGTGTATAGTAACCACAGCATGGCTCTTAATGTGGATGTCCATCACCATGTATATCATTAGTCAGACTGGAAAAGTGCTTCACTTTATATGAAGCATCTTTGAGATCAAGAGCAGAATCAAGCAGAGAGTCTGATTCTCTGACAATTGATGCATGGAGACACTCAGAAGCGGGAGTAATAGGTAGGACATACCAAACAAAGAATATAATCCCTGCTCCATAGTGCTTACAGTATAAAAGAAATGACTGGACACAATCTGACACAAACAATTCCATAAGTTACCATCTAGGTCTTTATGGAGTGGAATGAGGCATTTTAGTTGGAATTGGTCATGGGATAGGCAGGCTGTCTTTTTTTATCTTATAAATTAAAGAGGAAAGGAAGGGCATACATGAATTGTGAGGCTGTTCCAGCTGCAGTGGGCAGCATGAAAAAAGGCAGTCACAAGTTAGAAATACTCTCTGGTATCTATACCCTCATAGAGTTTAGATATTTCTTTTGGATATGATTACCATGGGGGAAACCAAGGTGGATGAGTAACCCCTTAAGTAGAAGAGTATAGAGAGACAGGAAGGATGGGTGAATTAGGCTAGGTCTACACTAACCCCCCCTGTCGAACTAAGATACGCAACTTCAGCTACGTTATTAACATCGAAGTACCTTAGTTCGAACTTACCTGTGGTCCACACGCGGCGCGCAGGCTCCCCCGTCGACTCCGCCTACTCCGCTCGTCGAGCTGGATTACCAGCGTCGACGGCGGAGCACTTCCTGGTTCGATTTATCGCGTCTTGACAAGACGCGATAAATCGAACCCAGAACATCGATCCCGCGCCTCCGACGCGAGAGGTAAGTATAGACGTACCCTTAGTGTAGCTAGGAACAATCAATATGAGCATGGTATCTTAGTTATGAGGATCTGGGTAGTGGGGTATAATGAATAATGGGGTATAATGGTTTGGGCTGCACAGGCAGCTCTTGTGGTTTGCCTGGAGGGCCTTACTCAGGTGCTCAGCTGTGTCACTTTGATGCCAACTTAGGATGGTTGAGAAATCAGAACATAACTGTAGGCTGGGGATATGGAGCACCAAGGGGCAGGGGTTGGAAGGAGGGTATGGGTTCCTTCATCCCTGTGATAGCAAGCAGCAGACAAGAAGACTGGAAAGTAGTTAGAGGGATTATAAAGGAGGTGGTGCAGCTATCTGACTTGCATCCGGCCTAGAGTACAGGAAGACTCCAACATCAAAGCTGGATAAATACAGAGTACTCCTCATCCACTTTCTTTGAGGTTCCATTGGACTGTATTGGAAAACTGATCATTGACTAATAGGTCAGTCTTGAGTGGGACAAAGTTCTATACTCAGGGTGTATAGTGGGTTAGCGATAGAACATGTGGTACCCAGTTTTATGTCTCCATCTCATCTCAGATGATCCATCAGGAGTAGTTTGCTAGAAAATGAGCTGGTTTAGGCTTAAACCAGGTAAGATAGAGCCAATACTGATAGGCTGAGAAGCGACTAGAAGCTATTGCAGAGATTATATTGACTACCTTGATCAATGATGTACACCTGCTGTTTGTTATCCAAATCCATAATTTGGGAGTCTGGTTATATCAACATCTGTTTTAGATCACCAAGTAGCGCTTGGCTGGCATTTTTCCATCTGTTGGTGTCCAGACATATATGACCTTTCCTTTCAGATGCAAATCTTGCTATTGTTATCCAGGCCATTGCCTTGGCTATTTCAAGATCAAACCACTGCAATATTCTCTGGAGGGGGACATTCCTTAAGGGTATTTGGAAATTGAAATTGATACAGAACATAGCCACCTATTTGGTGAATGGTGCCTTGACAGGAACAGGTGACATCAGTAACCTGCACTGGTTGGTGGTCATAGGCGTGCGCAGCACATTTCATTAGGGTGTGCACCCAGGGAGCCCTGCCCTAGCCCCACC
Organism: Chelydra serpentina; assembly: GCA_037349315.1. Taxonomy (NCBI): domain Eukaryota; kingdom Metazoa; phylum Chordata; order Testudines; family Chelydridae; genus Chelydra; species Chelydra serpentina. Next base: position 131,182,269 of record JBAIAC010000004.1, read on the forward strand.
CCTGCCCCTCCCCCTCCCCCATTCACTCCCTCCCACTTCCCGCCCCTGACTGCCCCCCTCAAGAACCTTCAACCCTCCCTTGCTCTTTGTCCCCTGACTGCCCCCTCCTGGGACCCTGCCCCTAACTGCCCCCCAGGATCCCACCCCCTAACTAAGTCTCCCTGCTCTTGTCCCCTGACTGCCCCCTCCTGATACCCCCTCACCCTAACTGCCCCCCTAGGACCCTACCCCCACCTGTCCCCTGACTGCCCCAACCCCTATCCACACCCCCGCCCCCTGACAGACCTCCTGGGACTCTCACACCTATCCGACCACTCCCTGTCCCCTGGACTGCCCCCCCCAGAGCCCCCAACTCATCTAACCCCTCCTGCTCCCTGCTGCTAACTTCCCCGACCCCTCTCCACACCCCCTCCCCCAGACAGCCCCCCCAAACTCCCAACCAATCTAACACCCCCCGTGCTCCCTGCCCCTGACTGCCCCGGCCCCTCTCCACACCCCCTCCCGCAGTCAGCACCCCCAAACCCTGACCCATCTAACCCCTCCTGCTCCCTGCTGCTGACTGCCCCAACCCCTCTCCACTCCCCTCCCCCAGACAGCCCCCCCCAGAACCCCTGACCCATCTAAACCCCCCTGCCCCTGACTGCCCCGACCCCTCTCCACACCCCCTTCCCCAGACAGCCCCTTCCCCTGAACTCCTGACCCATCTAACCCCCCCCTGCTGATCGGGGGCAGAGAGAGAGAGTGAGGGGAGGAGGGGCGAGTAGTCAGCAGGCTGTGGGAAGAGGCAGGAGCTTGGCTGCCGTGGAGCAGCAGAACAGAGCTCTGGACCCAGCACCAGCAAGCTTCTGCCCCCGCAGAGGAGAGCAGTGGCGGAGAAGAGAGGCCAAGCCGGGCCGGGCCCCTCCCGCAGACTCCTCCGCCCCTCCCCCCATCTCCAGCAGTCTGGCCACCATTTACATTTTATTTTATTTTATTTTATTTACTTTTTTGCGCTTGGGGCGGCCCTGATTAGGGTGTGCCTGGGCAGACCTGGCACACCCCATGCACATGCCTATGTTGGTGGTTAGCTTCCACTCAGCATTGTCTCTCTCTCTTTCCATGCAATATTGCTATAGTAGCAATCAGCAGACGTGCCTGCACTGGAGTTCCCAAGGTATATACAGCAGAGGCGCTACTAGCAGACTGTACCAGCACTTCCCTGTGAGAAACAGACCTTTGGAATTCCCGCCCCCATTTAGCCCAAATCTGTTGACTTTCAGAATATGACCGTCTGTTATCCAAGCTTTTGAGGGAGGGAAGAAGTAAGAGGGAATTGGACAGAATCTGAGGGAGAATGGGGTATTGTTATTTGATCACTGGATTTTGTAAGGGATTAGACCTGTTCAGATGCTTTTTTATACCGTCACATTTTGCATGCTGTTACGTTCACAACATGCCCACAGAGAAGTTAGACAAAAACATTCTTCCTGGAAGGTTGCAATGTAACACTACTTTATTTCTTAGAATTCAGAATGACACCACACAATAACACAAGAGAGAGATCGACAAAGCATGCTGATTCCTAAAGCAGAGAGGTACAACTCAACCCACCCATGGGCGGCACGTATCGTAGGATGGGGGAGAGTATGCCTCCCCAAACAGCCCAGTGTGACCCCACCCATGTTCCGCCCCCTCCTGCTTGCCCTTCCCCCTTGGGCCCAGCCCAGGCAGGCTGCTCATCTTCAGGGAAGCATGCTGGGGCTGGGAGGGCCGCTGGCCCACACGCCTGGCGCTTGGGGCCACACACCTGGCGCTGCGGTGGGGTAGGGGGGCTGGCAGCTGCGGGGGGTGGGGAGGAAGCTCAGGACTCTGGTGGGGGAAAGGGGTGGGAGGGACAGGGTCTCGTGCCAGAGAGGTGAGCCTGGCCAGGGGCTAGCCTCCCTGAGCCAGGGGTTCACTCGCCACCCATGAACCCACCTTACTTTAGGCTGGCTCTTTGCAGACTGACTCAGATCACATGCTTCCCTACAGCGCCCCCTAGCCTGCAAGCAAGACCAAAAAAACCTTACTGTTAAAACAACAGCTTGTCATTTTAACACAGTTTTCTGTACACACCACACTGGTTTTTAAGGGATGACAGAATACCTGGAGATTTAAATGGGTGCCTTTTTTGGTTTAAAAATCGAAGTAAATGAAGTAGGAAAAGATGAGAAGAGTGGAGGCTTGGGTGAGCCAGAGAAAATGGGAGGAGTCCTAGAAGGACATGAGGACAGAGATACAGGCGGAGCTGAGATATGGTGTTATACTGTAGTCTCACGGTAGCTCATAGAGGATGATAAGGCCATTGAGTTTACCTGTGAGGTTATCTACCCCCAGTCCAATGCCCAGTTTTTAATAAATTATGGGATTCTTGGCAAACCCCTCTGGTGCTGGAAGAAAAAGGGAACAGTATTCTAAACATTCATGTGTGCATTTGGGGGTAGAAGAATCCAAGAACAACAATCAGGGAATAATGGAGGGAAAATATCTATTTAAAAAAGAGATAAATCATTTTGCATTGACTCATTTCAGTCCATCCTAGTTTCTCTGACTTACTTAATCTTTTCCAAATAAGTAGAGATAGATTAGAAATGTAAATCAGATATTTTGGGTTGGACTTGGTAACTGAAGCTTGCCAAACAGATTCAGACAAAAGCTTTTATAGGCATGCTGTAAAAACAGAAATGCTGTAAACAAACCATAGAAAGGATGTTTAAGGTCATTTTCATCTTCCCATCCTCTTTTTCCTATTGGTTCACAGAGCAACACATTACATGTTTGTTCTCTTGGTAGCTATGGTTCTATTTGCAACACACCCACTGACATAATGTAATGTCTTGGCAAAATTATATGGTAAAGAGGCAGAACATCCTCAAAGTACCTTAAATCTGCATTTGTAGATGAAAAAGTGAAGAATTGCATCCCACAGTGATTACAAGAATTACCATATTTTCATGACATTCCACAGCATAGTGTAACCACAATGGGATTACTGTGTCATTTTTTACAACATCGAATATGGAAAATATGGAAATTTGGGAAGTTCTTTGTACTCTGCAGTAACAAAACACAACCGTTGATTTAGTTTATTCCCTAAATTCTCTAATTGCTCCCTCTTCCTTTTACACATTTGTTCACAAGTCTATAAAGCAACCTGCCTTTGTGTGTGCTTTTTTTTTTTCCTTTTCCAGTGCTGTCCGCAGGGATGAATTAGACAGACACTTAGCTAAATGCTGTCCTCGTTTGCAATAGTGCAACCCCATGACTCCAAGAGAGTTCGGTTTTTCCACACAAGCAGGAAAACCAGAATAAATTATTCAAAATGCCATCCCTTTTCTTCTCTTTCTTGACTAATGATGTGGAAATGTGAATGGCAGAAGTGGGCAGCAGCATGTCTGCTCCTGTGCAGTTATGAGGAATGGGGAATGGTAGGTAGGGATGTCCATAAAAGCAATTGGGTTTCAGGATCCCATAAAAAGACCCATCCAGAATAGGAGCACCTTTTCATGGTGCGTATGGTCTTTCCCTTGTTTCACAAAGAATGTGGTACTGATCCATAATTTAACCAACGTTTGCCAGATGACAGGCAGCATGTGTATTTATCTGGAAAAGTAAAGTGTGTCATCATTATCACACATCCTTTTTACACCATCAGTAGAACAGTTTGTATGCAGCTGCATATCGGGAGGACCCCTTCAGTCTCAAACACCAAAAGTTCACCAAAATCTCCCTCATGCTGCAAGACCAAATAGCCCAATTATAAACTAATAATAATCCTAAAGTATCCGGTGACTTTCATCCCACTGTACATATAAATTACTAATAATCTATTATTACCCTATTTAGGTACTGCAAATAGGTTCCATGTTGAGTTGCTACTGAGATATTCTTATGATGAATTACTAATATGCTATAATGAAAAATTGCTAGTGTCCTACCTTGGGCTCTCTATGAATGTTTGAACAGGAAAGCTTTTCTCTACTCCCAGAGGGCCAAATGCAGCCCTGCTGCCTTCTGTTTGCAGTCCCATTGCACTCTGTTGTACGAGCAGTACTTATTTACTCATTGTGTAATCTTCCCAGTTCTCTTCTGTGAATATTTCTACAAACATTTTCATAAATATCACTAATGATGGTTTCAGTGTAGTAGCCGTGTTAGTCTGTGTCAGCAAAACGAAAATAAGAAAGAAAAACTTGTAGCACCTTAGAGACTAACAAATGTATTTCAGCATAAGCTTTCGTGGGTTAGTACTGATGGTATATATCTTTATATAGCCATTCCCAACAGCTACTCAGTTGTACCCTTAAAATGTCCATCAAAACAGAAATTAAATGAAAAATGGGATGGCGGGGGAGAGAGGTTTTTTTAAAATCTGTTTCTGATCACCTCATACACATTGACTGAAATTATTTGAGCATTTCTGATAGGCTTGATTGTGCCTCTGCAGAAGGAGAATAGTGCTGGGGGTGGACTGTTTAAGCAAGAGAGGATCAGGATGGAAAATGGGGTTTGCAACACCTGTTTATTAGATAGCAGTCCTCCACTGGCATTGTTACATTGTATTCTACTAGATGTATGCCCATCACTGTGTTATGTGAACTCCCCTTGTGGTAGATGCAGGGGATCAAGGACACACACTTCTGGGATTGCTACCACCGCGAGCTTCACTGTCGTTCATTCTGCTACATTCAAAGTGTCTGCATCCAAAGAGTTGTTTCCCTGTGTGAATGGAGAATCCCTGCCTCCTCCTCCCACCACTCAGCACATCTGCACTTTAACTTCCACAGATTGGCCCTGGCTAAATGAATATATTTAACATGGGGAGGATTTTGGCTTTTAAATAAAGAATGACCTATAAGAAGTTTCTTTCCAGGATCCAATTAGATGGATGTTTTAGAAATGAAGGATTTCTTTCACATGGAAAGATTTTAATAGGTCATTTAGCTGAAAGCACAAGATATCTTTGAGTGACCCTTTGTGCAGAGAAATAGGCACCCAAGAATAATCCATTTGTTATATTCTGAAGGACTCGGTCATCAAGGATGCAAACAAGGGGAAAAGAGCACCTTATTTTTATGTGAGCTTTTAAAAAAAGTGTATTTAACTGTGTCAGCTCCCTCGCCTACAGTCATAGGGTATTGTTCTCCACAGTGACTCTCCAGCCTTCTCAGATCCACACAAGGAAGAAATCCCATTCATCATTATTGATTACTTTAGGCCTTGAAGGGCTTTGTGAGGCAAAGGCTGGTGTCAATGTAGGACAATGGGCATGGTCAGACCCTCTCTAGGACTCTTTGTTTAGGCTTGATGGGGTGCCTGTGGCACTCTGTGTATATGTCTAAACTGAACATCCTGAAGAAGAGCTCTGTGTAAACTCAAAAGCTTGTCTCGTTCACCAACAGAAGTTGGTCAAATAAAAGATATGACCTCACCCGCTTTGTCTCTCCAATATCCTGGGACCAACACGACTACAGCAACACTGCAATAAACTGAGTATCAGTTCCATGGAGCACAAAAAGCTAAGAGAGAATTGCACTGCCAGGATTTAGTTTGCTTTAAGAACTATTGGAAAGGTGGGAAACCATAACATTCACTTATGTGGAAAGCCACGGACATTTTTCAGGTGAGACACAGACGTTGGTGTTTGTTTGGAAAAATCTATCCATCCAGAAGTTATGGGCTTGATGCAGGAATTACTGGGTGAAATTCTATAGCCTGTGTTATGCCGAAGATCAGACTGGGGTAAAATTTCAGAAGTGCCTAATTGACTCAGGAGTCTACATCTAATTTTCAAAATGACTTGGCCATTTAGGAGCCTTAGTGCCATTGATTCACAATGTGGTTTGTGGGATTTTTAATCCCACAAAATTCAGGGTTGTTTGTATGTAGGGCTTTTGTTTAGCTTAATACTAGAGATAGGAGCCAGATCTGAGTTTTACAATGGAGCCCCTAAATTTAGACTAAAACCTGAGATTATTTATGTCCAGGGTTTGTGCTTAGGTCTCTCATTTTTAAAAGAGTAGCAACTATATTAGGGAAACTGCTCCTACTGAGAGATCCCCATGTGATGTTTAATTTTGTAAAACAACTTGAGATACAGTTTTATGAAAGATGTTGTACAGAACAAAAACTGTATTATTTTGTAGCAGTTGCTAGTACCATGAATGTTGTTCCATCATATGCCACTGGAATAGTAGATCCCACAGAACTGCCAGAGGCAGAGTGCCAGCATTTTAAACCCCGTCAGAACCAAACAGACCGAAGAGCTCTCCTTCCTTTCTCTTCTCAAATTATAAAAGAATTTTAAATTGCAGGGGAGAGATGAGGAACTGGGGAACAAGATATCCCTCTATTGAGCTAATAAAAAATATGCAAATGTCCAGAAATCATAATCTGGGAATGTTGCTATGTATCAGAACAGTGTCTGGTGTATTCCAAACTCCAGGTTCATGCAGCTTAGTATGGGCTGAGATTTGGAACACGTAGACTTCACCATGCATCAGAAGTTCTCTTGTGGGACAGAAAAAGAATGAGATATGGAACATGCTGGACTCCATTATATGTTGATGTAGCCAGCAGCTTATATTTGAAATGTCTATTTTTGTTAATTAGTTCAATAATAATTTTTTTAAAATCTATAACATGTTTTTCTATATTCCCATTTTATTTAGAGTATTGTTTTTCTGGCTGTTGACTAAAACAATGAATGACTTTTAGCCAAACTCTGCACTCAAATATTCACATGAAACTCCCGTGTTAGCCTGTCTCCTTTCATAGGCCCAATTATTGTAATACAGTATATCAGCATATCTAACAAATATTGGTGAATTTATCTTCACAGGTAGAGGATTATTAGTGCCATTGTTCTACAGTGGGAAACTAAGACACAGGGAAAGTAAAGGTTTGGTTGCTTTGGATGGGACTAGAGCTGGTCAGGACTTTTTTTTAAAAATAGGTTTTCATTGGAAAAATGCTGTTCTGTCAACATCAAAATTTTTACTGGGAACTTTCATTGGGAAGGTTTCTCAGACACAGAATGGAATCTCTGACCAAAACATCAGAGAGAGAGTGTGAAAGAATAGCTGAGTCATTAGGGTACTCACCCTAGGTAAGTGGGAGATCTAGGTTCATGTCCCTGCTCTGAATAAGGCAGAACAGTAACTTGAACCTAGGTCTCCCACATCCTCTGTCCACTGGGTTATTTGGGGAAGGGGGATGAAGTTTCTCTCACTTCTTTTGCAAAAAAAAAAAAAAAAAAAAAAAAAAAAAAAAAATTGAAATGTATCAGTCTCCTCCTGATGTAAAATAGGAATTTTCTGAAATCATAAAATCTGTTTCCCACACAATTATGAATACTTCTCTTAAAACATCTGCTCAGTGGGCAGCAGCAGTCAAAAAAAGCTAACAAAGTTAGGAACGGCTAGATAATAAGACTGAAAATATTATAATGCCATTATATAAATCCATGGTATGCCCACACCTTGAATACTGCATGCAGTTCTGATTGCCACATCTCAAAAATAATATTAGAATTGGGAAAATACAGAGAACGGAAGCAAAAATGATTAGGAGTATGGACCAGCTTCCACATAAGGAGAGATTAAAAAGACAGACTATTCAGGTTAGAAAAGAGACGACTAAGAGGTAATATGATAGAGGTCTATAAAAATCATGAATGATATGGAAGAAGTGAATAAGGAAGTGTTATTTACCCCTTCATGTAACACAAGAATCAGAAGTCACCCAATGAAATTAATAGGCAGAAGGTTTAAAACAAACATAAGGAAGTACTTCTTCCAACAAGATAGAGTCAACTTGTGTAATGCATTGCCAGGGAATGTTGTGAAGGCCAAAACTACAACGGGGTTAAAAAAAGAATTAGATACGTTCATGTAGGGTAGGTCCATCAAATGCAACCCCATGTTCTGGGTATCCCTAAGTCTCTGACTGCCAGAAGCTGGGCCTGGTTGATGGGATGGATCACTCAATAATTGCCCTGTTTTGTTCATTCCTCTGAAGCATCTGGCACAGGCCACTGTTGGAAGGCAGGATACTGGGCTAGACGGACCATTGGTCTGACCTAGTATGGCCATTCTTATGTTCTTACATAGTAGCAGACTAAGATAGTATTGAGCATGAGATGGCAGAATCAGACTTGTCCAAGATCTCACAGGACAGCTGTGTCACGGAGTGTGGGGGAGTCAGGTCCTGCACCCCTCTTCCCGGGATTCAATGTGACTCTCAGCCAGCCAGTAGAACAGAAGGTTTATTAGGGTTGTCAGGAAAGAGTCCATACAGAGCTTGTAAGTATGACCAGGACCCCTCTGCTGGGCCTTCTGGGGGGGCAGGGAGCTTAGACCCCAGCTCTGGGGCTCCCTGCGTTTCACCACCCAGCTTCGAACTGAAACCAAAAAGCCAAACCCTCCAGCAGCCTCTCTTCCCCTCCCCCGGGGCCCCTCCTCTAGCCTGTCCATTCTCCCAGCCAAAGGTGTCACCTCCCCACCCCCGTCCTGGCTCAGGTTACAGCCTCAGGTAAAGTCTCGCATTTCCAATGCAGCCTCCCAGGTCAGATCCATCTCGCTCTCTACCCCGTCACATCTCTCCCCCCTTCGAGACTGAACTGAGCGGGGTCACTCTGACCAGTGGCCTGGGGAAGTTCACGGCCCCCTCTCTGGGACAACGCATCCGCTATCAGGTTGGCGCTTCCCTTCACATGGACCACGTCCATGTCGTAATCCTGCAGGAGCAGGCTCCACCTCAGGAGCTTGGCATTGGCCCCTTTCATCTGGTGTAGCCAGGTCAGGGGCGAGTGGTTGGTGTACACGGTGAAGTGTCGCCCGAATAGATACGGCTCTAGTTTCTTGAGGGCCCACACCATGGCCAGGCATTCCTTCTCGATGGCCGCATAATTCTGCTCCCGGGGAAGCAGCTTCTTGCTTAAATACACGATGGGGTGTCTCTGCCCCGTTTCATCCTCCTGCATTAACACGGCCCCCAGACCCATGTCTGAGGCGTCGGTGAACACCAGAAAGGGCTTGTCAAAGTCTGGGTTTGCCAGAACCGGGCCCCTGATCAAAGCCTCCTTCAGTGCACAGAGAGCCCTCTGGCACTCCTCGGTCCAGACCACCTTGTCTGGCTTCCCCTTCTTGCATAGCTCAGTGATGGGGGTGGCTATGGCGCTAAAGTGGGGCACAAATCTTCGATAGTACCCCGCCATCCCAATAAAGGCCTGGACCTGCTTCTTAGTTTGTGGAACGGGCCAGTCCCGGATCACCTTCACCTTGGCTGGTTCCGGCTTTAGGCGGCCGCTCCCCACCCGGTGTCCCAGGTAGGACACTTCAGCCATCCCCACCTTGCACTTCTCCGCTTTTACGGTCAGCCCAGCCTCCCAGAGTCGGTCCAGCACTTGTTTAACTTGGGACACATGGTCCTCCCAGGTCTGGCTAAAGACACAGATGTCATCGATATACGCCACAGCGAAGCTCTCCATCCCCTTCAGTAGCTGATCCACCAGGCGCTGGAAGGTGGCTGGCGCTCCCTTGAGGCCGAAAGGCAGGGTCAGGAACTCGTAGAGCCCCAGAGGGGTAATGAAGGCAGATTTCAGCCGGGCATCTGCATCCAGTGGCACTTGCCAGTAGCCCTTTGTAAGATCCATGGTGGTAAGGTACCGAGCCCCTCCCAGCTTGTCTAGGAGCTCGTCTGGCCGGGGCATGGGGTAGGCATCAGATACAGTGATGGCATTGAGCTTCCGATAGTCCACACAGAACCGGATCGACCCATCCTTTTTGGGGACCAGCACCACCGGCGAGGCCCAAGGGCTGGACGACGGCTGGATCACCCCCAAAGCCAGCATGTCCTTGACCTCTCTTTCCAGGTCCCGAGCCGTCTTCCCTGTGACTCGGAAGGGGGAGCATCTTATAGGTTGGTGCGCTCCTGTCTGCACCCGGTGGACAGTCAGATTAGTGCGACCCGGCTGGTTGGAAAACAGCTGTTGGTACCGATGCAGCACCCCTCTGATCTCAGCTTGCTGGGCAGGGGTTAGCTGATCAGAGAGGGGGATCGTTTCTTGGGAGGAGCCAGCTCCTGTCTCAGGGAATAGATCTACTAGAGGGTCACTTCCCTGCTCCTCCCAATGTCCACACACGGCCAGCACCACATTCCCCCTGTCATAATATGGCTTCATCGTATTGACATGGTAGACCCGGCAGTGGTGTGCCCGGTTAGACAGCTCCACCACATAATTTACCTCATTTAGCTGCTTGACAACCTTGAAAGGGCCTTCCCAAGCGGCCTGCAGCTTGTTTTTCCTCACGGGAATGAGAACCATCACCTGATCCCCCGTGGCGTAGGCGCGGGCCCGCGCCGTGCGGTCATACCAGACCCTTTGCTTCCTCTGGGCTCTGGCCAGATTTCCCTTGGCCAGGCCCATGAGCTCAGTAAGTCTCTCTTGGAAGGTCAGGACATACTCCACCACTGACTCTCCCTCGGGGGCCGCCTCCCCCTCCCATTCGTCTCTCATCAGGTCCAGGGGCCCCCGTACCCTCCTGCCGTATAACAGTTCGAAGGGCGAGAATCCGGTAGACTCCTGGGGCACTTCCCTGTACGCGAACAGCAGGTGCGGTAGGTATTTGTCCCAGTCTTGCGGGTGCTGGTTCATAAAGGTTTTCAGCATCATCTTTAGCGTCCCATTGAACCTCTCCACCAGCCCATTGGACTGGGGTGATATGCTGAGGCCCAGCTGTGCCGGACCCCACATTTTTCCCACAAGCACCGGAGCAGGGCCGACATGAAGTTGGACCCTTGGTCTGTCAGGACTTCCTTGGGGAACCCCACTCGGCTGAAAATGGTCAGCAGCGCATCCGCCACGGTGTCTGCTTCAATGGAGGATAAGGGCACCGCCTCGGGGTAACGGGTGGCGAAATCTACCACCACCAGAATGTATTTCTTCCCCGACCGGGTTGTCTTGCTGAGAGGCCCCACTATGTCCATGGCCACCTTCTGGAAGGGCTCCTCTATGATGGGCAAAGGCCTCAAAGCCGCTTTCCACTTGTCCCGGGCCTTCCCCACCCGCTGGCAGGGGTCACAGGACCGGCAGTACTGATGGACAGTTGTAAAGACCCCAGGCCAGTAAAAGTTCTGTAGCAGCCTCTGCCTGGTGCGCCGGATTCCCTGGTGCCCTGCGAGAGGGATGTCATGGGCTAGGTACAGTAGCTTGCGGCGATACTTCTGGGGGACCACCAGCTGCCTCCTGATCCCCCATGTCTCCATCTCACCGGGGGGAGCCCATTCCCGGTACAGGAACCCCTTCTCCCACAGGAACCTCTCCTGACAACCTCTCCACATGGTCCGCACCTCCCTGCGGTCGGCCAGGTCCCTGAGCTTCCGCAAGGAGGGATCTCTCTGTAACTCGGCCTGGAACTCAGCCGCTGGGGAAGGAATGGGAACCTGTTCCCTCGTGCTGTCTGTGTCTGAGGTCGCAGCCTCTCTGCGCCTGGTCCTGGGGTACTCCCTCCCCACTGGGCCAGGGTCTTGCGCCCCGTGCAAGGCACCCTCTCCGAGGCCCGGGCGTAGCGCCCCTTGCCGGCTCTGGCTACGGGTCACGACCAGGGTGTCCCGGGACTCACTGGGCCAGTCTTCTAGGTCCCCCCCCATCAGTACCTCAGTGGGCAAATGCTGGTGCACCCCAATGTCCTTGGGGCCCTCCTTGGCCCCCCATTTCAGGTGTACCCTCGCCACAGGTACCTTGAACGGGGTCCCGCCCACCCCTGTTAGGGTCAGGTAGGTGTTGGGTACCACCCGATCTGGGGCCACCACTTCGGGCCGGGCCAGCGTCACCTCCGCGCCCGTATCCCAGTATCCAGTGACCTTCCTCCCATCTATCTCCAGGGGAACAAGGCACTCTCTCCGAAGGGACAGCCCCGCGGCCACCCTATAAACCGAGAACCCTGAGTCCGGGGCATCCAGCCCCCCCGAGGAGCTGGTCTGGGGCCTTCCTCCCTCCGGAGCCGTTGATAAGCTGCCAGCCCCCCTCTTCTGGGCTGTCGGCCCCTCGTCCGGCTGGGTCCCTACCCAGTTAACCCGGTGTGGGTTTGGTCTGCTCAGTCTGTCTCTGATCTTGGGGCATTGGGACCGTAAGTGGCCCCTCTGGCCACAGTGATAGCAGCTCATGTCCCGTTGGTCCCCTCGAGCAGGTCGGTTGGTTCTGGTGTCGGAGGTTCCCCTCGGGAGGGGGTTCTCCCTATTTCCCCTTTGGTGGGTCCCGTGGTGACTCTCTTGCTGCCTCAGGGTGGGCCTGCTCCTTTGGGATTCCTCCCTGCCACCCCTTGACCGACTGTTCATGAACTGGTCGGCCAGCCGCCCTGCGTGCTGCGGGCTCCCTGGATTTTTGTCCATCAACCATACCTTCAGGTCTGATGGGCACAGTTCATACAGTTGTTCCAGTATGAATAGTTCGAGCAGGTCCTCCATAGTTTGGGCCCCAGCGGTCCACTTGCGGGCGTATCCATGTATCCGGTTGGCCAGTTGTAGGTACGTGATCTCAGGGGTTTTTCGCTGATCCCGGAACCTTTGACGGTACATCTCGGGAGTCAGCCCAAGCTCGCAGAGCAGGGCCTTTTTGAACAGTTCATAGTCCCCAGTCTCCGTCTCTTTCATTCGGCCGTACACGTCCAGGCTTGCAGGGTCTAGTAAGGGGGTGAGATACTGGATCTTGTCTGCAGGGTCAACCTTGTGCAACTTGCAGGCATTCTCAAAGGCCGCCAGGAAGCTGTCTATGTCTTCCCCTTCCTTACGCCGGGCCAGGAAGTTACGATCAAACTTCCCTGTAGTCTTGGGTTCCCCCTCACTCACCGCAGCCGGGGCCTCACTGCTCCTCAGTCTGGCCAGCTCCAGCTCATGCTGGCGTTGTTTCTCCTCATGCTGGCGTTGTTTCTCCTTCTCCTCCAGCTCATGCTGGCGTTGTTTCTCCTCGTGCTGACGTTGTTTTTCCCGTTCTTCCCGCTCCTCCTTCAGTTCCTGCTGTCTCAACTCGAGCTCTTTCAGTTTTATCTCCCTCTCCCAATCCAGCCGCCTCCACTGCTGGGATGGGGAGCTCCGCCGGGAAGATCCCCTGCTGGCCGCCGGGGTCAAGGTGCCCTCGGTATTTGCTGGGCTTTCCCCAACCTCTCCCCTGTGCAGAGGTGAGAGGGGTCTTGGGATGTCCTCGGCAGCAGTCTGACCCCTCCCAGCCAGGTCAGGCCCTGGGGCCCATGCTGCGTCTGTCGGGCGGCTTCCCCCAGGGGCAGGGATCGGGTCGTCCAAGCGATCCTTCTCCTCCAGCTGTGCAATCAGCTGGCCTTTGGTGGACTTCCCAACGCGCAGCCCCCTCTGCCTGCACAGGTCCACCAGGTCGTTCTTACGGCGCTTAGCATACATCTTCCTGCTGGCCACTCGCAGGCCTGTGCGGTCTTGGCCCCCACGGCTTCCAGGAGGAACCCCTAGTGTGCCAGCCCTTCTCACTGGTCACACCCCTCAGGGTTAAGCGTAACTCCTCCGCCCCCCGAAACCGCTTCTCTCTGCCTCTTCAGCAACCTGCTCCCCGTCAATCCCCCTTCGTTGTACTGCTCTCCAGTCACTTACTGCAGGAAGTGCCGTTCATGGGGTGCAGAAGATCCCACCACTGCCACCAGTTGTCACGGAGTGTGGGGGAGTCAGGTCCTGCACCCCTCTTCCCGGGATTCAATGTGACTCTCAGCCAGCCAGTAGAACAGAAGGTTTATTAGGGTTGTCAGGAAAGAGTCCATACAGAGCTTGTAAGTATGACCAGGACCCCTCTGCTGGGCCTTCTGGGGGGGCAGGGAGCTTAGACCCCAGCTCTGGGGCTCCCTGCGTTTCACCACCCAGCTTCGAACTGAAACCAAAAAGCCAAACCCTCCAGCAGCCTCTCTTCCCCTCCCCCGGGGCCCCTCCTCTAGCCTGTCCATTCTCCCAGCCAAAGGTGTCACCTCCCCACCCCCGTCCTGGCTCAGGTTACAGCCTCAGGTAAAGTCTCGCATTTCCAATGCAGCCTCCCAGGTCAGATCCATCTCGCTCTCTACCCCGTCACAGCTGTGAAAGACCAATGAATTGAACACAAGTCTCCTGAATCCCAATCCACTGCCTCAACTACAAGACCATCCTTACTGCCAAGATCTGGTAAAAATTGGGACTTTATCTGTTGGAAAGGTAATATGGCAAACACAAAATATCCAATCAGTTCTTTAAATGTAGTGGAGACAACTTCTTGTTTCAGAAGTAATCGGGAGGACCATTTTAGACTTCATTCTGACTAACTGGGAGGAATTGCTTGTGAATCTGAAGGTGAAAAGCAATTTGGGTGAAAGTGATCATGAAATGGTAGATTTCCTGATTCTAAGGAAAGGACGGCATGAGAGAAGCAGAATGAGGACAATGGACTTCAAAAAAGCAGACTTTAACAAACTGAGAGAACTGATAGGTAAGATCCCATGGGAAGAAAATCTAAGGGCAAAAAGAGTTCAGGAGAGCGGCAGTTTCTCAGAGATTATACCAAAGGCAGAACTGTAAACTATCCTGATGAGAAGGAAAGATGGGAAGAATAGTATGAGGCCAATATGGCTCCATCAGGAGCTCTTTAAATATCTGAAAATTGAAAAGGAATTCTACAAAAAAGTGGAAATATGGACAAATTGCTGAGGAGGTCAAAAGAATAACACAAGCATATACGGCCTAAAGGCTAAGACACAAAATGAGTTACATCGGACAAGGGACAAAAATGGCAATAAGAAGAGGTTTAATAAATACATTAGGAGTAAGAGAACAATGAAAGAAACGAAGATTTAGGTTAGATAGTAGGGGAAACTTTCCAATGATAAGGACAGTTAAACACTAGAAGTGTGCTTCCAGAATCCCCTCACTTGAGGTTTTTAAGAACAGTTCAGACAAACACCTATCAGGGATGGTCTAGGTTCGCTTGGTCCTGCCTCGGCACAGGGGACTTGACTATATGACCTCTCGAGGTCACTTCCACATCTATATTTCTATGATTCTATGTATTTGACACACAAAAAATGGCTTTATATTTAAGAACTAATTTAAAAATCCTAGCTTTTTAGAGATCTGGCTCAGCTCACATAGCCTTTAGGCCTACAGCAGTCCTAACATATTATGTCTTTTCAAAATCAGGGGGGAAGGGATAGCTCAGTGGTTTGAGCATTGGCCTGCTAAACCCAGGGTTGTGAGCTCAATCCTTGAGGGGGCCATTTAGGGATCTGGGGCAAAAATTGGGGATTGGTCATGCTTTGAGCAGGGGGTTGGACTAGATGACCTCCTAAGGTCCCTTCCAACCCTGATATTCTATGAAAGGCCACTGCTACTCTATGCAAAAAGAGAGATAGGACTTCTGATGGGGTTTTCATTCCTCCCTGCCACTATTATCTATCCAAGTTAAGTGCATGCATCAGTGAAAGAATTCACCATAGCAATTGTTTGTCTGCCTCTCCCCTTCCATTATTGTTATTATTTGGACTATAGTAGGAATGAACAAGTATATATATCCCTTTCCATTTCTTCACCAGTCATTACATTGATTGCTATGTAAAACTGTTCATTTATATAATCTCTCACTGTATTTCAAAGGTTATGCAACTGGCAATAGTTAGGATAACCTTTAGTTTGACCTTTGTAAGCAATCACAACATGCCGGGAAGCAGCACCATTTAAGGTTTGATGAAGTGGTGACTTTTATGCACTTTCAAAGTGGTTTCTGAAAATTGAGGTCTAGCTCAACCTTTGGGGAAAGTAAATTTTAATCCATACACAAGATTTTATTTAATTTTTAACTTTAAACAGAAATCTCTAACAGTGTCTGAAAAACATTTTCTGCTCTTTTTTAAAAGAAAATTTCCAACAAGCTGAGTAAGGCAAACCACTAGCTAGCAATCTGGCTCCCCATCAAACTAACTTTGACCAGAAGAGATACTCAACAACAGGGCTGGCTTTAGGCCGATTCCCCCGAATCGGGCCCCGCGCCTAAGAGGGCCCCGCAACATCCGTTTTGGTGGCACTTCGGGGGCTGCTCAATTGCTGCCGCTATCTTCGGCAGTGTTTCGGCAGAGGGCCCCATCGCAACTGTGCGAATTGGGCCCCACACTTCCTAAAGCCGGCCTTGCTCAACAAACACCTGGAAGAGAGGACCAGGATGGTGTGTCATCCACTCAACAACTGAGGTACACTGCAATATGAAAGTGCACTGAAGAAATAACTACTGGTATGTCAGGCATATTCTGGAAACACAAGAAGCCTCCAGGGCTAAAAGTAGCTTAGTTCCCTGGGGACTAGTATTTTGGAGGATGTGACTTCAATGTTAAGTTTTGTGTCTTTCTAATAAATTCAGGAGGCGACCAGTAAAGTCGAAATGGAGGGAAGGATGGGGGCAAGAAGGAGAGAGCCCATTCTGAACTGCCAAATATTATTTTGTTCGTGTGAATGAATACAGTGTAGAATCGAAATTGTATTTTAGGTTGAGGGGATGTGAACTCTTGCAAAGACAAAAATGATAGACTTGTTAAGCCTGATCTTGCTCCCATTGTCTTCGATGGAAAGATTGGGCTCTTTATTGCATGTTGGCCTGTAGTGACGACCATGGTGGATCAATGCTGGAAAGAATTCTAGTCCCAGATTTTTAAAGCTATTGAGGTGTTGCTGCACTCAGAGTTGCAGTAACTGATTTAGGAGCCTGTCTCATTTTCAAAAGGGACTTGGGCACTTAGGAGTTTAAAACTCCTTCGGTATTGCAATGCTGAGCACAGCAACACCTAAATATGCTTAATAATCTGGGACGTAGACTGAGGTTATTTCTGCATTCGGACAATTTTCTGCCACTGCATGGCATTTCTTGTATGACCATTCTATTTGTCATCATTCCCCTGTGTCCTAGGGCTTGTTTCTGTCTTCTCTGGTTTTAATGCCATGTTTCCTTAAAACACAAAGCAGCAAAAAAAAAAAAAAGTACAATTAATGTTCTGATATGAATTTGGCTTTATATTGTACATAGATTGGGGGGGGGATTGTTTGTTTTAATTGATTTGTGATAGTGTTTCTCCCTCCTCCCCCCAAAATAAAAACACTTAATAAAAAAAGGCCTTTAAATAACAAAATAGTCAACATTTTAAGCCTAGTTCCATGATAATTTCCAAGGAAAAAGGTCCTTATCAAAAGCCCTGTTTCACATGCTCCAAGTTGGGATTTACAGAATAAGAAATCAGGGTCATGGTCACTGTGAACTCTGCTTTCATAAAGGCTTTGATCCAGTAGCGTAGCCGGGGGGGAGCAGGGGAAGAGGCCGCTCCTCCTGTGAGCACAAGCGGCGCCGCCCGAGCCCCGCTGCCCAAGCTGGGCTCGGGCGGCGCTTTAAAAGACCTGCGGCTCCCTGCGGCAGCAAGAGCCACGGGCCTTTTAAATCCCCGCCAGAGCCCGGCTCAGGCAGCAGGGCTCGGGCAGTGCTTAAAAAAGCCCAGGGCTCGTGCCACTGCAGGGAGCCACGGACCTTTTAAAGCGCCGCCCGAGCCCCGCTGCCAGAGCTCCAGCGGTGCTTTAAAGGGCCCCGGGCTCCCCGCAGCGGCTGGAGCCCCGGGCCCTTTAAATCACCACCTGGGAAGCCGGTACGGTCCGGCACGACATACTGGCTCTTGCCGGTATGCCAGACCAGACCGGCTTACTTTCACCTCTGGTGCTCCGCCGCTGACCTGGAGCGCCGCTGGAGGCGCCGCCGGGTGAGTACAGGGGGAGCCTGGGGAGGCGCCTCTTTATAGCGCCGCTCCCCCTGTGCTCCGGACCTGCCTATGCTACTGCTTTGATCATTATGCTCTAGTTAGGCTGCAATCTGTTGCGCTTGATGCAGGAATTATTGGGTGAAATTATATGGCCTATGCTATACAGGAGGTCAGATTAGAGGATTATAATGGTCTCTTCTGGCCTTAAAACATATGAAACTCCCCAGTAAAATGAGGAGAAAAAGTGTAGTTGGTGTAGGAGGTTAGGGAGGATTTAAGAAGTGTCTTATTGCAGTACTTTCTGCCCCCATTATGGCTTTTTAGCAGGTGTGGTGCAAAAATCACTGCCTTGTGAATGAGCAGAATATTTTCTCCTGTACCAGACCTCCCATGTCTCTTACTGGGGAGGGGAGAACATTTCAAGGATGAATCAGAGCTGTACTGACTAGTAGAAAATATCATAATAGAAAAGATTTTATCAGG
Organism: Chelydra serpentina; assembly: GCA_037349315.1. Lineage (NCBI taxonomy): Eukaryota > Metazoa > Chordata > Testudines > Chelydridae > Chelydra > Chelydra serpentina. Next base: position 131,200,538 of record JBAIAC010000004.1, read on the forward strand.
AGAAAAGAAAGATTTTCCACTTCCCTTCTTATATACAAAGGTTTAGGAGACAGCTGGAAGAAGAAACATTATAAAATATTCAGTAGGGAAATGCACATCTCTGTGAGGCTTTTTAATTGTTGTTTTAAACATGCCTTCCCTGGAGGCTCCATTTCATCCAAGTGGTTACTCACAGGGGGGAGCATGTTTTCCTGCTCTCTGAGAAATCCTTCAAACCACCTGGGGTTTCAAACAAGACATAAAAAGGGACCAACATGTGACCTAATCCATTTTTCAGATGTGCTGAGGTTCTGCAACCTCTGCTGAAATTAAAGAGGTCAGAGGAGTACAATGCCTTTGAAAATCAATTAGGTCACTTATTGAGGTGACTTAATATGGATTCATATTCCTAACTTTAGGCACCCATTGGAAAACTTTTCCCTCAGAGTCTAAATGGGTATTTAAGTTGGAATGCTGGAGGCAGGTGAGTATGAAGGTGACATTTTATATAGCCATTTTTCTGGCTGCAACTGCATTTTGTAATGGGACAGGGCAGACAAGCCTGTCACCGGGTCAGTGTTACTGAGATATAGGCAAGTTAGTTCAGCTGTGGGCCTGGGTAATCAGGATTGACAAGAATTCCATTAACAGCAACTAAGGAGATTTGAAACATTCACTGAATTAGCCTTGAATGAAGCTCTTAAGCTTGAATTCTCCATCTTCCTGTGATCCAGCACCACATATGTAACATTACACAAGAAAAAAAATATAAACCAAACACGCTTCCATATATTTGTTTGTAACGATAGGTCAGCCAGGCATTGGTGCCAATATCCCAGATCTTTTGCAGCTTCTGCAGGAAAGTTTCTGATGAACAGAGCCAAAGCAGCTATTCAGTGATATCGCTCTAGTGGAAAGATAGATGTTATTCTTTCTACAGCACAGGTCTGATCGTTAGGTCTGATAGAGATGAACTGTAAATGGAGCTTGTATGGGTAGAGATAAAAAGGAGCTTTGGGTTTAAAAAAATAAAAACAGCAGGAAAGAGATCAACCAATAAGGGTCAAGTATCAGGGGGTAACTGTATTAGTCTGTATACACAAAAACAACAAGGAGTCCGGTGGCACCTTAAAGACTAACAGATTTATTTGGGCATAAGCTTTCGTGGGTAAAAAACTCACTTCTTCAGATGCATGGAGTGAAAATTACAGATGCAGGCATAATTATTATACTGACACATGAAGAGAAGGTAGTTACCTCACAAGTGGAGAATCAAGTCTAAAATAACCACTTATGTCAAGGGACCAACACATACTAAGGGTATGTCTATACTTACTTCCTGGTTCGACGGGAAGAAATCGATCTTCTGGGATCGATTTATCGCGTCTTGTCTCGGTGCGATAAATCGATCCCAGAAGTGCTCGCCGTCGACACCGGTACTCCTGCTCCATGAGAGGAGTACGCGGAGTCGACGGGGGAGCCTGCCTGCTGCGTCTGGACCCACGGTAAGTACCTTTTAGTTCGAACTAAGATACTTCGACTTCAGCTACGTTATTCACGTAGCTGAAGTTACGTATCTTAGTTCGAACCGGGGAGTTAGTGTGGACCAGCCCTAAATGTATGATGACAGGCTGGGAATAAGATTGGAGTCTGCTAATAAGTAATTCCTTTAGTTATTGTAGAAGCAGGATTCTGGAGTCACCGAAGAGACAAATAATATCAGTAAGCTAGCACAGAGCAATATAAATCCATATTTATTGCAGATAAATGAATATGTAAATGCTTCTTGTGACCTTTGCCAAATGCCATTCTTTATAATCCCAAATAGCATTTCAAACATTTTAATCAGGGTAAGATTTAGGTGTCTTTAAAAAAAAAAAAAGTGAGGCTCTCTCTCAACACAAAAGCTGAGTAGAGTTCTTCAAAATACTCCGAGGATCTGATCAACTATGAGCAGTTTCATCAAAGTAAACAAGCTGCAAGTGGCACCCTTCTTTATTTCAAGTACAATAGCGAACAGTTCTTCTTGCCATGCAAAGGAGAGAGGTGGAAAAGAAAAAGGAGAGTGACTTTCTTTCATTTGTTTAAATTCAGAGAGCAATCATGCATGCCAGGATCTCTAGAATCTGACATAGCTGAATTCTGAGATGTTGCAATTTAGCAGAAGAAAGAAAAAATGCAGTGACGTGGCGTTTTAACAGTCCTAGTGACTGCTTCTTCCATTCACATGTAGAGAGCTTACATGGTTAGTTCCCATCAAATCCAAAAGGCATGGCAGACCTGTAATCCCTCCCCTATCAATGGACAAAGATACATAACTACAACAGTGAGATGAAAGTTAAGATCCAGCTCACATAACAGCACCTCTTTGAGGCAAACATGTTGATGATCATCTCTATCATTCAGCATCAGCTAAAAAGAACAAAGCCAATCCAAGCCACCTTTTCTTCTACCTTGAAACTGCTGCAAACCCTTTTCATTACAGCACATGCTCACACATGTGCGGCTACAGAATGTAGATAGCAGAAGCTGTTAATAAATACAGCAGCCATCCCTTTCCCACACACAATTACCCCCAACCCATGGGGGGAATTCAACCACATCACCTCTGCAATGTATCTTGGGTATCCTAGACTCCAAATTTGGACCTCATGGATGGTAGCCAGTAATGTCTTCAGAAGATACCACACTCCGTGTCCCTGACCAGGACTTTGTAATGTTCAAAATAGGCATTGTATCCACCCCAGACTATTCCCTCTGGATTTGTGATTGGAGGGTCCTTTCTGCAATCGGAAGGAGGGATATTTGCTTCCCCCCTCACAGAAATTGCTTCTCCCAAAGCCCTCTGTCAGGAGCTTTTACAGCACAATGGAGCTTAGTAAGGCCCTGATTTTTAACCCAAACTAGTGCATGCTGGGACAAGACACTTACAGATTTCAGGTAGATGACTGGAAATGCCAGGTGGGTTCAAATAAGCCGGTTTATTCCTTACCTTAACACTGAAACTGAATATTGTTAAGACTCCCAGTGTATGTCTATACAGTGATTAAACACTTGTGGCTGGCCTGAGTCAGCTGACTGAAATCATGGGGCTGGGGCTGCTGAGATGTAAAATTGCTGTGTAGATATTTGGGCTCAGACTAGAGCCTGAGTTCTGGGACCCCATCACTAGAAAGGGCCCAGAGCCTGGGCTCCAGCCCAAGCACAAACATCAATACTGCAATTTTTAGCCCCACAGCCTGAGCCCTGTGAGCCTGAGTCAGCTGACACAGACCAGCTGCAGCTGTGCCGTGGGTCTTTTATTCCAGTGTAGTCAACATACTCTTGTAACCTGGGAGACAAGGCAGCTTACTTCTCTGGTTCCACCATGCCACCTGCATGAAAGAGAAAATTAACAAAGAACTGGAAGCAGAGTACTTTTTTTTAAAGGTTATGTTAAAAGTGGAACCTGGTACGCGACTTCTGTTCTGATTGTGTTGATCATTCATTAGTTTAGCGGAGAAGCCTTGGAGCATGGGGTTCCTTCCATCTCTTCCCAGCACACTGCTGTTGTACAGTATATTCCTGTAGAGGGGTTTGGCCAAGGCTTGTCCCTCTCTGGGGCGGCGGGGAACCACACCGCCTCGCTACTTCCATTCAGTTGTGCTGGGGAATTAGCCAGGCCGTGGGGGCAGTAGTAGAGGCAAAACATAACAGTTATTCACACCCGATCGACAGGTAGTAAGTGAGCCACAGGCTCAGGTCCTCAGGCAGGGGCTGAACAAAAGCAGGTAAACAGCAAGCCCAGGCTCCTGGCTCCGAAGGGCTTGGGAGAGGGGGAGACTGCCACCCACAAGTTGGGTAGCAGGGGGGACACAGGCCCACCCACCCACAGGCCGGCTGCTGAGTCAGTGGGGATCCTGGCCGCAACACACTGACATAGGCCTTGGCAGTGCTGCAGCCAGACTAGAGTCAGCTGCCCCCGGGCTACTTCCTAACTCCCCCTCTAGAGGTACTTGGGTCCAGATGATGTCCTCTGAGGGGACAAGCACCATGGGCTCCTCAGGGTACCTGGTGAGGGGGAGGCTTGGCAGCTCCTCAGGGTAACTTGCAAGGGGGAGGCTTGGCAGCTCCTCTGGGCTCTGGTCGGCATCAGGCATTGGCCAATCTGGCCAGTGTTTGGGTCAGCCGCCGATTGCCGGGGTCTCCCAACTGGGAGCTAGGCCACAGGCGTCTGGCCTCTCCGGCGGCTGTTTCCCTAGTGAGCCCTGGGGTTGGGCTTTTATACTTCCTGTCCTGCATCTTGACCTCTGGGGGGCGGGTGCAGGATTCATTGGTTCTGCCCACTTTGGTGTCCTGAGAGGCTCGTCCCTCTCTGGGGCGGCAGGAAACCACACCACTTTGCTACAGTCCCCTTCTGAATCTATATGGTAATAAGAGCTATATAGAGCTGAATAAAACATTGTTGTGATGCTGTTTGAGATGGGAGGGAAAATGCTCTCTCCCATCGGCCTCACCCTGGTTGAAATGCAGGGGGAAGCCATGGGAGTAAGCAAAAACGCAGCATGTTTGCAAGGGCTTCTGTGAGCCATCCAGAGGAAAGTAAGTGTCTGATTAGAAATCATACTGTACGATGCTGTTTCTTCTTACAGTCATACAGTGATGCTGTTGGCTGCTAAATTATGAAGGACTACAGCAACATGGCTAAGCCACAAAGGAAGAGAAAGGAGAGCAAAAAATACTGGCTGGCTATTTTTATGACACATACATCTATATAAAGCAAACAATAACATAGGCAGGGTGAGATAGGCATTTAAAAGTAATACATTTATAATAAATGTAAGGCATTTCACTAATAAGGAAGCGTTATAGGGTTTATTCTAACCTCAAGTAACAAGGCCATACAATGACTATATATCTGAGGGTGAAAGTGGAGACCAGAAAATCAATTCTTACTTGTGACACATATCCAAGTACATAGAAACCTGTTTTAAGTGAAAAGGTGCCACAGGTATTTTTCTTGTTTTCTTTTTGCTGACACAGACTAACATGGCTACTACACTGAAACCTGTTTTAAGTGATCACTCAAGGGAGCAACAATTTGCAGTGGCCTTCAATAAGAAGGTGGAGCAAAAATAATAATACATTTAGATCTGTCATTTAAGATAGAGGTCTTAAAGATGGTCTCTTATACAGGTTTCACTGTATTTAAATTTAGAATGAGCTGCAAAGAATTCATTACAAAAAACAAGAGAACTTGCTGCATGATGAGGTTTTGCTTATGACCTACCTTCCTTCCAAATGACCTACTTAGCTCTCAACATTTAGATATGCATTGCATGTAATTGTACAGTATGCAGCAGGAATAGCAAAGAGCTTTCTAGCTGGAGGATGTGGTTTGAAAGAGCAGTGATCAATGGATCCTGGCATTAGTATCTTTCTTCTCTCTGTTCGTAACTGGTATGGCCATCAATATGCATAAACATTTAACTGAGAGAACATGGTAGTATGCTTTTCCTCAGTTTGAGCAATGGATTTAGGAAAGAGTCATTTTTCTAAATGCCACACACATATATCTCTGGCTTGCATAAAACGATCTAATAACAGACACATGTTTTAGGACGTATTGCTTAACAGAACTGGTTGAAATTTTTTGTTCGAAACATTTTTTAAAAACTGGAAACCTTTGCGTAAAGCTCCTGTTTTATCAAAATGTTCCATATTTTTGTCATAGCCAGCAATGTCGATTTTTGCTTTGTCTGTTACCCTCTTTCCCTTTTATTCCTTCTTTTTCTTTCCAGGGTTTGAGGTGGTTTTGTTTTGCTTTTCACTACTCTTTAATTTTCCCTTTTGCCACTCTGTTACTTCAAAAGATTAGCAAAAGGCAAAATGAAAAAAAAAAAAGAAAGAAAATAAACCAAATCCTAAATATTATTCATTCTGTTGCATTCAGTAGCAAAAAGGAGGGATGGGAAGAAAAACAAAAAAATTTGAAAATGTTGACTTTAAAAAAAAAATTACTAATCCACTCTCCTCCACCCTGTGATAACTCCAAAGGCCATAGAAAGGGGCAGGAAACCAGGCCAGCCTATCGGACAATGAAAGACCTGGCTGGCAGATGTCCTGGGAATCTTTACAAATCAGAAGCAGTTAATATTGCTTTATTGAAAGTAGGTCTTGTCAAGAAAACCCGATTTCATTCTTTGATGAGATTACAAGTTTAGTTGATAAAGGTAATGGCATGGATGTAATATATTTAGACTTTTGTAATATGTTTGACTTGGTACCTCATGACATTCTGACTAAAAAAATTATCACTATACAACGTTTTTATTTGGGGGAAGTTCTATGGCCTTTGTTATACAGGGGGTCAGACTAGGTGATCACAATGGTCTCTTCTGGCTTTGGAATCTATGAATTTCAATGGAGCACATGTTGAATGGATTAAGAACCAGCTAACTGACTGATCTAAAAAAGCAAGTTGTCAATGAAGAATCATCATCAAATGGGTTTCTTTCTAGTGGCATTCCTCAGGGATCAATACTAGGCCTAACATTATTCGGTATCTTTATCAATGATCTGGAAATAAACATAAAAATCACTGCTGATAAAATTTGTGGACAATACAAAGATTGGCAACACGGTAAATAATGATGAGCACAGAACGGCCATACAGAACAATGTGGATGTCCCTTTGAAGCTGGGCCTGTTGAAACACAATGTGTTTTAATACAGCCAAATGCAAAGTTATACATCTAGGAACCAGGACTGCAGGCCATACCTACAGAATGGGGGACTGTATCCTGGAAAACATGGAAAAGGTTTCACAGGTCGGAGTGCACAAGCAATTCAACATGAGTTCCCGCTACAATTCTGTGGCAAAAAGGGTTAATGCAATTCTTGGATGTATAAAAAGGGCAGTAGTGAATAGCATAAATGAGGGAGTATTGATTAAGAGTAGTGAGGTGATTTTACCTCCGCATACAGCAATGGTGAGACTGACACTGGAATACTGGATATAGTTCTGGTGTGCACATTTTAAAAAGAATGTTGAAAAATTAGAGAGGGTGCAAAAAGAGAGTCACAAAAATGATTTTCAGGCTAGAGAAAATGCCCCAGAGTGAGAGACTTAAAGAGCTCATTCTGTTTAGTTTATCGAAAAGAAGATCAAGAGGTAACTAGATGATGGTGTATATACTTTCATGGGTAGAAAATAGCAGATACTAAAAGGCTCTATAATCTAGTGGAACACAGAACAACAAGAACCAGTGGCTGGAAGCTGAAGCCAGATAAATTCAAATCAGACAAATTTTTAATAGTGAAGATGATTAACCATTGGAGTAAACTACCAAAGGAAGTGCTGGATTCTCTTTCTCTTGATGTCTTCAAACCAAGACTGGATGCCTTTCTGGACAGATATGCTTTAGCCAACCACAAACACATGCTGTTGAACTCAATACAGGGGTAATTGGTTGCAGTTGTGTCACCTTTGTTATGCAGAGGTCAGGCTAGATGATCTAATGGTCTCTTCTGGCTTTAAAAACTATAAATCTGTGACTTTAACTTGCAAACAGGTGAGCAATTCTGCTATAACTTGCCAGAAACTCTTGTGCGGCTAGGGATCCAGAAGGACAGCAGAGCAAGCAAAAGAGACAAAAAAGATATAGAAGGAAGTACCAGAATGTGACAGAAGGATGTCAACAGCAGCTGTAGGTTAGAATCATAGAAAAATTAGGGTTGAAGAGACATCAGGAGGTCATCTAATCCAACCCTCTGCTCAAAGCAGCACCAACCCCAAATAAATCATCTCAGCCAGGGCTTTGTCAAGCCGGGCCTTAAAAACCTCTAAGGATGGAGATTCCACCACCTCCCTAGGTAAACTATTCCAGTGCTTCACCACCCTCCTAGTGAAATAGTTTTTCCTAATATCCAACCTAGACCTCCCCCACTGCAACTTGACACCATTGCTCCTCGCTCTGTCATCTGCCACCACTGAGAACAGCCTAGCATCATCCTCTTTGGAACTCTCCCCCTCCTCCCCGCATATGCCATTAGCCTTCTTGGCAACAAGGGCACACTGTTGACTTATATCTAGCTTCTTGTCCATTGTAATCCCGAGGTCCTTTTCGGCAGAACTGCCACTTAGCTAGTCAGTCCCCAGCCGGTAGCACTGCATGGGATTCTTCTGTTCTAAGTGCAGGACTCTGCACTTGTCCTTGTTGAACCTCATCAGATTTATTTTAGCCCAATCCTCCAATTTGTCTAGGTCCCAGGACTGACTCCTGGGGCACTTTGCTTGATACTGGCTGCCAACTAGACATCAAGCCATTGATCACTACCCGTTGAGCCCGACGATCTAGCCAGCTTTCTATCCACCATTCATCCAATCCATACTTCTTTAACTTGCTGGCAAGAATACTGTGGGAGACCATATCAAAAGTCATCCTAAAGCCAAGGAAAGTCCACAGAGCCAGTTATCTCATCATAGAAGGCAATCAGGTTGGTCCGGCATGACTTGCCCTTGGTGAATCCATGTTGACTGTTCCTGATCACCTTCCTCTCCTCCAAGTGCTTCAAAATGGTTTCCTTGAGGACCTGCTCCATGATTTTTCCAGGGACTGAGTTGAGGCTGACCAATCTGTAGTTCCCTAGATTCTCCTTCCATTTTTTAAAGATGGGCACTATATTTGCCTTTTTCCAATCATCCAGGACTTCCTCCAATCACCACAAGTTTAGGCCCTGAGGCACACCAACACCGCCCCTAGCCCATGGAACAAATGAGGAGTGTCAGTAGAAAGCCAACTGGGAGGATGATGGAAAAGGACTGCTATTGTGTTGCCACCTCTGACCAGTGGGCCAGACGAGCCAGGGCCTGGAAGAGGCAGCTAAGTGACTGCAATAAACAAGAGCCAGAAGGCTAGCAGGTAAGGTCATAACAGAAACCTAGAGTTGATGGTGTGGAGATAGACGAAGAATCAGCCAGCGAGGATGCAAGGAGAAGGCCAAGTTTTAGCAGGAACAGGGGCCATTCGGGTTGGTAGGAAGCTAGAGTGAAGTCAGAAAAGAACTACCCACCCCTGGAGAAGTAACCCATATGTTTTGTGTTTCAAATGTCACTGCCTCTTTAAAAAGAGCCACATAAGAAACGGCACACTTCTGCTCCCATCCTCCACAGTAGAAGGAAATACCACTTGCCTTTAAGAAAAGAAAGTTCCACAATCATGAAGGAAAGCTTCTTTGGTTAAAAACCCATGTTGGTTAAGAGGGGAGGTGAAAGCAGCAATAAAAATTAAAAACATATATAACAAATGGAAAAATGGGGAAGCTGATGGCAATGAAAACAGCAGTGAGGAAATGCAGATAACTGAAAAGGAAAACTAAAGGAATCTATTAAATATATGTGGTTGTTAAAGTTTAGAATAATAAGAAGGGAGGCAATGTGCAGCACAGAGGAGCAGATTCCTTCAGATCCAGAGCCATTAGCTAATATCCATTTTAGGGCTGTCAAACAATTACAAAAAGTAATCATGATTAATTGCACTGTTAATAATAGAATACCGTTTATTTAAATATTTTTGGATGTTTTCTACATTTTCAAATATATTGATTTCAACAGAATACAAAGAGTACAGTGCTCACTTTATATTTATTTTTGATTACAAGTATTTGCACTGTAAAAAACCCAAAAGAAATAGTATTTTTCAATTCACCTCATACAAGTACTGTAGTGCAATCTCTTTATCATGAAAGTTGAACTTACAAATGTAGAATTATGTACAAAAAAACTGCATTCAAAAATAAAACAATGTAAAATTTTAGAGTCTGCACATCCACTCAGTCCTAGTTCTTGTTCAGCCAATCGCTCAAACAAGTTTGTTTACATTTGCAGGAGATAATGCTGCCCACTTCTTGCTTACAATGTCACCTGAAAGTGAGAACAGGCATTTGCATGGCACTGTTGTAGCCGGCGTCACAAGATATTTACGTGCCAAATGTGCTAAAGGTGCATATATCCCTTCATGCTTCAACCCCCATTCCAAGGGACATGCGTCCATGCCGATGACAGGTTCTGCTCAATAATAAACCAAAGCGTATGTGTTTCCAAGCTTCTTTCAGCAGTGCACAGCCTGCCAGATGATTTTAATTTTGATTTAGAGAGAGCACCTAGATCCCTGGCTCCAAAAAAAGTCTCAAATACCAGACCTCGTGCATCGATTGTCAGATTTCTCAGAGTTGGTGTAAAAGAAATAATAATGCTGCTAGCTCATGGGGAAAAAAGAACTGTTTTGGGGGAGGGCACAAAATAAGAATGATTTTTCAAGATTTTGCAAGAGATGTGGTTGAACAGAGCTCAACCTTTAAAAGAGCAAGGGAACTTGCCAAGCAACTAGGTCTCAAGTATTTTACAAAGTTTCTAGCTCAAATTCATGTAAGGTTGGTGCAGAAGTGCATCTGTTCCAAAAGCCACAAAGAAGCAGAATGGTTTTTTACATAGCCTGCAGTGAAATGAGTACCTGTTCTGTTTTATACCAAGTTTACTTCCCAGTTGTTATGTCTCCCCTGCCTGAACTTATGAACTTTTCCAGTTACTATGACTGACTTAGGTTTTCTCTTCCACTCCATGCTTATACTTTATTAACTTTGGGGACATGTATGTCAATTCTCATCAAATGGTTGAATGTGAAACACTCCAGTAGAGGAGTAAAGGGAACACCTCATCCCAAATTGATCTCCTGGGAGGGAACTGACTACGAAAGGATTTATTTAAATTGTGTATTAGCAATATTAAGTGCCATTGCTCCTGTATTTGTGCTGGGAATTCATGAAGATTTGACAACTTCCCGAAATGGACAGCTCAACATGGAGCCTATTCAATAATGTTATTGACAATGTAGAAGAAATACAAGATTATTATAGTAATATTTGCAGATAACAAAAATAATGATAGACATGGGTCAGTTATACAGACTGACTGGATTGCTTGCTCAGACGTTCAAATGAGTCAACACGAACTTGAATACAGCCAAATGCAAGATCATACATTTGGACTAAAGAATACAGGTCACACTTACCAGACAGGTGATTGTATCACGGAATACAGTGACACTGAAAAGAATTTAGGGGTCATGGTAAATAACTAGTTGAACATGAGCTCCTGGTGTGATGTTTTTGAGGGCTTGTCTACATCTGAAATGCTACAGTGGCACAGCTGCAGTGTTGACACTACCTATGCCAATGGGAGGGGGTTCTCTCATTGATGTACTACTTCACACGATGCACAGTCAACCTGTGGAACTCATCGCCAGGGGTGTTGTGAAGGCCAAAAGTATAACTGAGAAAAGAATGAGAAGTTTATGGAGGATAGGTCCATCAATGGCTATTAGCCAAGATGATCAGGGACGCAACCCCATGCTTTGGGTGCCCCAAAGCCTTTGACTGCCAGAATCCGGGACTGCTCTGTTCTGTTAATTCCCTCTGAAGCACCTGGCACTGGCCACTGTAAGAAGACAGGATACCAGGCTAGATGGACAATTGGTCTGACCCAGTATGGCCATTCTTATGTTCTTATGAAAATGTGTCAAAATTTCTCATTTCAAAATTTTATTGAAAAGCAAAAACAACAAAAAAGAAAAATGTAATTGTCATCGAAACCCTACTTTTTGATGAAAAACTTTCAGTAGAAATCTTTTTTGACCAACTCTTCTCAATATATCTACTCCCTATCTATTAAATCCTGTAATCAGTGGCTTCAGGCATGCTTATACTACATGGTGAAGAGGAAATAGTAGTAGTGATTTGGTAACCAATGGTAAAGATTGAGTTTTTGATGGAAACCTCTGTAAGAGGCAGAAAAACAAAACAGCTTGATTTTCCAATCCCAGGCTGAGTTCGCAGAAGTGTCAGGAAAAAAAAGTAATCTTTTTTATTTTTCAACTAGACAGATTTGATATGGAGTTATTGGGAGAGAAAAAATATGAGCTTTCAATGTCACTTTTACAGAATCACTTTACTCACTATAACTGCTCTTTACAAACTGGCAAAGTATTTTAGATTGTTATATGTATCTTGTAGCTGTGTTGATCCTATGATATTAGTGAGAAAAGGTGGGTGAGATAATATCTTCTATTAGACCAACTTCTGTTAGTGAGAGAGAAGCTATGTAAGCTTAAAAGTTTCTCTCTCTCACCAACAGGACTTGGTCCAGTAAAAATATTACCTCACCCACCTTGTCTCTTTAATATACTATAGAATTTGAAAGCTGCTTGCATGCCTCTCCAGTACTCTAGCTGCATCTCATATGGATTATATAAACCATTCTTATTTTCTTACTTGTATACTAGAACACATACTTAGACGACAGACAATATCAGCGAAGTCATGAACTTTGAATGTGTGATTACCTAACAGAGCAGAAGGCACTATTCTAGTCTGTCTGGGACGGAATACAGTATGTATTAAATAAAACCTGTCTAAAACCTTTTTATACTGAAATTTGGGCAGAAAACACAGCTCATTTTCTTTTGCAAAGAGCTATGAGTGCTGTCATTTTGGTGATTACAGAAAGGTTATTAATAAATTTGCCCAAGGAGCCAAAAGTCTCTAAAGATAACGGCAATTTCAGTCCTTACATGGTGGGGCTTTTTGTTCTTTAAAACAAGGAAAGGAAATATTTTTAGAAGACTGTAAACTGTTTAGAATAGAACTGAGCAGTTTTGAAATGGTCTCTTTTTAACCCCTTCCTGGCCACCTGTATATTAACACAGTCATCCCTTGATCCCCCTCAATACTGGACATCAGCAATACATGCCTACCCCTGCGCAATAGACTGTACTGTCATTCACACAATTAAAGTTCCTGTACAAATCATCATGATTGCAGGTGGCCATTAATCCAGGAGCTACAGACATGACAGATCATAAGGGCTGGGTCTCAATTTTTTGTAGTATGGGACCCTTAATCTTCCAATAATTGACACATATTTTAACTCATAATTACTTCTGCAAATTGGTGATAGCTTATTGTGTGCCTCCGTATCTGGTGATCTTTAATTGGTGGGTTATTAGTATGATGGGCCATAGCATGGGAATGAATGTGTGTTTCTAACGGTATAAAGTGCATATACCCTGAATATGCGGGGTAATAATTCATAATGAAGTGTGTGTAATAAGTTATTAAAAATGCAGTAGTTACTGTACATGCCTGATGATTATCATGGCTGCTTGGTGTATTTTATTCTGTTTGTGTTACCACAGATTAATACCATCAGAGAGAAATAGTACAGGGAAGGCAAAAGTAAGAGACAAGGAACTTTTGAAGGCATATGCCAGTTTTACTACTATTCACAATAGTGCTGTATTGAAAAAAAAAATCTTACTGTATGGCCAAATAATAATAAATCATGTAGTAATACTAATGAACCTCAAATTCACAAGCAGTGAAATGCAAAAATCCTCAAAACTACAAGTCTTTTTTTTCCTATACCCAATAGCTGATTTCAATATTTGATTTAACAGCTGTAAATGGAGTTAAAGAAAATCCTTTCTAAAAGGATCAACTTTTCACTATAGCTAATGTTTACTGAGGAGTTTAAAACCTTTGGCAAGAAGGTTCATGTTGTAAAAGACAACCACTTAGCTGCTGCATAGTGTGCATGCTAGCACTACTATGGCAGTACAGATTGCACAAAAATCATGTTAGGGTGCTGGCTATGAGCCAGAAAATATGTGATGTGCAATTTTATTTACAGGGATTCAAATTCATTTAAAAAAATCATCTGCATCTTTTAACTAATTACTACTTGTTTTTAAAATTGATTCCATCTTGTGTGAAAATGCCCAATTTTGTTCATGTTGGCTACAGAAGACTTCAATCGACATCAGCAGAAGTTTTGCAAGGGTACCCTTATTAAAAAGTACATTCCTACAGTAATGATCCAAAGCATTGAAGTTTACTGTACTGCAGTGTTTGTGGCTCATAGTATAGAATGGTGGGGGATATATATATATATATACACACAGGCAAGGCAAGCAAGATTTCACCCCCAAATGCAATAAACAAAATCTCTTCTTTAAAGAGGAAAGAAACAATAAAAAAAATATAAGAGAAAGCTGTGTAAGCAGATGTGTTCAATAAATATATCTATTCTGTATTCTGGAAAAAACACATGATGTAGTCATATCATATGATGATGATAATACTGTTTCCATTCTAGTAGTATCTCAGAAGGATGTTAAGACAGCAGATACTAAAGACAGACATTTTAAAATCCGCAGGTCCAGATAACTTGAATCCAAGAGTTTTAAAAGAGCTAGCTGAGGAGCTTACTGGACCATTAATGTTGCTTTTCAATAAGTCTTGGAATACTGGGGAAGTTCCAGAAGACTGGAAGAAAGCTAATGTTGTGCCAATATTTAAAAAGGGTAAACAGGATGACCCAGGTAATTATAGACCAGTCAGTCTGACATCAATTCCAGTCAAGAAATTGGAGTGACTGATACGGCACTCAATTAATAAAGTATTAAGGAGAGCAAAATAATAGTGCCAATCAACATGAGTTTATGGGAAAGAAATCCTATCAAACTAACTTGATATCTTTTTTTCCCCATGAGATTACAAGTTTGGTTGATAAAGGCAATAGTGTCTATGTAATACACTTAGACTTCTGTAAGGCATTTGACTTGGTACCGCATCATATTCTGATTAAAAAATTAGAATCCTATAGACTTAACATGACACACATTAAATTAATTAAAAGCTAGCTAACTGTTAAGTCTCAAAATATAATTGTAAATGAATCATCATAATTTAGCAGTATGTTTCTAGTGAGATCCTGCAGAGATTCAATGTTAGTCCTATGCTATTTAGCATTTTTATAAATGACCTGGAAGAAAATATAAACACAATCACTGATAAAGTTTGCAGATGACACAAAAATTAGGGGAGTGCTAAATAATGAAGAGGACAAGTCACTGATTCAGAGTGGTCTGGCTTGCTTAGTAAAATGAATGCAAGCAAACAAGGTGTTTTAATATGGCTAAATGTAAATGTAACACCTATCAGGAATGGTTTAGTTATTACTTAATCCCCTGCCTTGAGTGTAGGGGACTGGACTAGAAGATTTATTGAGGTCCCTTCTGGTCCTACACTTCTATGATCTAGAAACAAAGAACGTAGGACATACTTACAGGATGGGGTGGCTATCTTGGAAAGCAGTGATTGAAAAATATTTGGGAATCGTGATGAATAATCAGCTGAACATGAGCCCGCAGTGTGACATTGTAGACAAAAGGGTTAATGCATTCCTTGGATGTGTAAAAAGGGGACTCTTGAATAGGAGATTATTTTACCGGTCTACTTGGCACTGGTGTGACTACTGCTGGAATACTGTGGCCACAATTCAAGCAGGATGTTGACCAATTGGAGTGGGTTCAGAGAAGAGCCATGAGAATGATTAAAGGATTAGAAAACATGCCTTATAGTGATACTCAGCTCAATCTGTTTAGCTTAAAGAGAAGGTTAAGGGGTGACTTGATCACACTCTAAGTATTTTCATGGGGAACAAATATTTAATAATTGGCTCTTCAATCTAGCGGAGAAAGGTATAACATGATCCAATGGATGAAAGTTGAAGACAGACAAATTCAGACAGGAAATAAGGCACACATTTTTAGCAGTGAGGGCAATTAACCAATGGAACAATTTTCCAAGGATCATGGTCGATTCTCCATCACTGGCACTTTTTAAATCAAGATTGGATGTTTTTCTAAAAGCTATGCTCTAGGAATTATTTTGGGGAAAAATTCTATGGCCTGTGTTATACAGGAGGTCAGATTAGATTATCACAATGGTCCCTTCTCGCCTTAGAATCTATGAAATGTCATACATTAGAGAGAACTAAACAAAAGCTAATGGCAATGCGCTATTTTGGGGTAGGGGAAAGGGAAAACAGTGCCTCATCACGTAACTGTTTATCAATATCATATCACAAGTCACATATACTAGGACTCCTCACCTTTGCTGCAAAACACTGAGGCAAAAGCTCCTTACAGGTTTCTATACTGATTTCATAGAGCCAACCAATGCTTTTAACCAACCACAGCAAATGCACACTAGAGCTTAACTAGTGCTTAACTCGTGTATATCAGGGGAAGGAGATGAGAAGGTCTGGGAACAGAATGGTGTGGCGCATTATCAATGTGGAACAAGGTGAGGTGGTTGGACAGCTCAGTCCTGAATTTTCTGGCACTTCTTACTTTAAATGACAGAATTACACTGTTTTATGGAAGATTATTGTATTTAATGTTGTCATCTTAATGGAGGCTTGTGTGCTGCAGATTTTGCATAAAAGACTACCCTGCATGGACACAGCACTTGGTATCTGTCCAGTGGGTGTAGTATCCTACAGCTCCTATATGGGACACCAATGCAGATGACAGTAAAGTACTTAGCTTCTGTATATGCACATATAATAAACTATGGCTCCATACTCTCACATTTCCATAGACATCATAAGAGATTTGCCACTGACTTCAATGGGAGAAACATCAGGGATCAAGAGCACAAGGTTCTAACACTTGAGCTAAAGGAGAACTCCTTTTACATTGAGGCAGTAATAAATGGTATAATCGCTGGGTCATGACCTCAGGGAGACACAAAACCATGCACAACCAGACCAGCATATTACACACAATAGCTGCTTTTCAAATATGAATCACTTGACTGGCTTAAATAGCATCAACATCCAGGCTTGGTCTATGCTACCAAATCACATTGGTATAACTACGTCACGCAGGGGTGTGGAAAATCCTGACCCCTGAGCAACACAGCCATAGCGCTGTCTGCACTGGGGTCAAGTCGATGAGAGGGCTTCTCCCGTCGACATGCTACCACCTCTCAGGGAGGAGGAGTTCCTACGCTGATGGGAGAAGCTCTCCCGTCAGTCTAGGTATTGTCTTCACTAAGCACTATAGCAGACAGCTGCACTGGGGCAGCGCTGCAAGTGTAAACAAGCCCTACGTAGATTTTTTTTTTAAAATCCGTTTTTGTTGCTATAAAAATGAGAGAAGGAATGAGAAACCAAACATAGATCAGCTGCAGTTCAGCTACAAGTATTAGACTCGAAGCGGGAACTAATTCAGGGAAGTCTTATGGTCTGTGTTATGCAAGATGTTATACTAGATGATCACTATGGTTCTTTCTAGCCTTAAAAAAAACAAAACATATAAACATATATATAAATAAATACTGTTCTGAAAACCAAAATAAGATGATATTTTAAATAAATGAAGTACAGGCTACAGATCTATGTGCTACAATTTAACACAATGCACATTAAAATAAATGGGAGAGGGAAAGAGACTGGGGAAAGCAACACTTTCAAAAAATGTAAACTACAGTATCTCAGCAGCGCTAGAAGACAAACGTCTCCCCAAAGCAGCACAGAAACATGATTGTAATAGGAGACTGGATGACTCAGGGGGTTGGAATGGGATATGGCCCCTTTCACCTCTAGGTCACGGGTTTGAATCCATTTTCAATTGGCTGAGAGTAGAAGTCGTTACTATCTGATGGGCGTTCAGTGACCTATGTGAAATTAGTTGGTTGTCTCAGCCCTGGCTGTAGGGGACAGCTGTCCAGATCACACAAGCCATCGTCACAATGGTTACCCAACACATACTGTTCTCCCAGACGCCACATCCATTTAGTAATTGCCCACATGGCTTGAAGCTCTAAGGGACACCAAGGTTACACTGCTGCGTTCTGTTTCAGGAGCTGACAGGCAAGCTCGCCCAGCCTGAAAGAGACTAAGAGAAATCCTCATGTCCGCTTTATTCTTCAGTCCTGATATTCACCCTCCCCTCTTCTCTGCAGGACTGAGAGAAAGGTTGTCTGCATTCCTCTATAATTATCCCAGTACTGCCAACCCCAAGTGTTCAAAAAGCATGAGTCAGCTCCCCTCCCCCAAAATAATCAATAGATTAGCTTTAAAATCATGACCTTTTTTAAAAATATATTAAATTTGGGCTTCCCACCTCCTCCAAATATACTTTCTGGCTTTGGAGTACACAGTTTCAAGCTTTTCTCGAAAAAAACAACGAGGAGTCCGGTGGCACCTTAAAGACTCACAGATTTATTTGGGCATAAGCTTTTGTGGGTAAAAACCCCACTTCTTCAGATGCATGCGTTGTTTTTGTGGATACAGACTAATACGGCTACCCCTCTGAAGCTTTTCTCTGCAACCATGAAGGTTACAAACTTACTTTTAAAAAATGAAAACAGATTTTTATGTATTCACATGACTCCAAAATCTGGGGCTTTAAGAAAAACATCAACTATCATGAGACTCTTGATAAAAATCAAGAGTTAACAACACTGCACCTTAATATGTTTGTTTAAAATATATCATGTTCGCATACATGCAGTACGAGCATCAGCATTTCTATTGGTGCTTGGAGGACACGATGCCTAGACACCTAAGGACCTGATCCAAAGCCTGCTGAAGTCAATGGGAATCATTCACAATGGGCTTTGGACCAGGGCCAAAAAAACCAGTACTGGATCTTTGTCTTTTCCAAGTCCCAGAGGGATCCCAGTAAAAGGATTTTGACTTACTGTGGTATGCTGCAGTCTCAAAATTCATTTTCCATGAATGGATACTGAAGCAGATGGGATAGGATTAATGTAGCAAACACAGTCTGAGAGCACCATCCCTCTCAGAAATGATGTAGGATGGGCTTGACATGATTTTATTCACTTACATTCACACAGTCCACTCAACTGGTCTTCCCATTATTAGTTTCCTCCACATCCTCGTACTTCCTCCACCTTCAACCCATTAACCAAAACAGACACTTCAGTGTCTGTACCCTGCTGACCACCAGTCAGCGCCATCATGTATTAGCTGAATCAATCATTTCAACAGCTTAATTCACTCTTCCTCTCACTTTCTCCTCCCATGAAGGAAACAGTTTGCAATTCCTGCAGGTGACACACACTAAAATGCCACCCAACACAAGTGCAACATGACAAAAAGCTCTTGAACAACCAGGGATCATACAGCACACTGCAGCAATGCACTGAAGCACAAAGCCTGTTTCCCATAAATTACAGATCTGGGGCCTAATCGTTCTTGTTGAGGCAAAACTCCCATTTGATTTCAGGAATCCCAAGTCATTCACTGGGAATTCTGCTTAGCTGAATGGGTCTGGCCAAGAGAGTTAAGAAGCAACTCTGATGTGCACAGAGCTATCAACTCCCATTGATTTCAATGGGGGCTGAGGGCCCTCAGGCCTCACAGTGATCAGGCCCTAGTGCTGGGCCTTCAGAGTAGATGAGGCCAACATGTGTTCACTCAAGAAAGCCCCTTTAATTCTTAAAAAGCTTTTTTTTTTTTAAACTCCCAAATAATGATATTTTAAGGGTATTTTCACATTGTGCTGAACTGTAGAATTACACCCATAACTCTCCATAGAAATAAAAACGGGTTACACATTCAAGGGGTCACACACAAACCAGCCCCAATAACATACTACCTCAGCAGCACCCTGCAGTGCCTAACAAGGGCCTCAAAACAGCTCCCCGTAGTATAAAATCTCTGGCATTCCCCTTGCCAACACAGCCAATAAATGAAGGCATCAGTTTTATCCGGGTTTGTGCCCACAAACTATGCGATGGACCCACAGGTTCTGCTTCTCCCCTATGAAAATCAGCAAATCTCGTTAAGGAGAAAGGGAGGTTCAGAAGGAAAGAAGCACTGGCTTGGTGGAACTCTCCCCCACCCCCCACCCCACCCCACCCCACCCCACCAGACAGTCTAGTGGAAACCCTTCTATGGGGATACACCATGGTTGGGCTTGACAAGTCAGGGGAAAGTAAGCCAAGAGGACACATGGCTGAGGATAGAGCTGCTTTCCATGGCAAAATGCCCAATAAACCTTGTGCGGTTTCTCCATCAGCTGATAGTTTAAGGACAAAACCTCCTGCCCTTTCCACAGAGGGTGGGCACCCCCCACCCGCGATGAATCAGTAAGGAAGGAACGCCGCAAGCTGTAACTTACAGAAATTCCTGCACCCTGTGCATGTTTTGAATCGCATTAGAGAAACTGGCTTATTATTTTTTAGAGCAGAAGTTTATAATTAGGGCCAGGCAAAATGATTGGGATAAAAGAACAATCCTAAACTTTCACCCTAGACTCAATCAACACCCTCTTTTCAGGAGTGAAAAAGATTGGTGAATTTTTAAAATATATAATTATATATTGCGCCTTCCTCATTTTAGCGTGCCTTTTGGAAGGGCCAAAACTCCACAACTGAGGCTGGTCTCATGTTATTTCTAGTCTTACAGTAAAATCCCACGCCACACATAAGAAAGCTTATATTAATGTGTG
Organism: Chelydra serpentina; assembly: GCA_037349315.1. Classification (NCBI taxonomy): domain Eukaryota; kingdom Metazoa; phylum Chordata; order Testudines; family Chelydridae; genus Chelydra; species Chelydra serpentina. Next base: position 131,220,883 of record JBAIAC010000004.1, read on the forward strand.
ATTGCATAAACTCTGGAGGTTTGGATAGTGCAGATTAACATCTGTACATCTGTACTTTTGGGGTCTTACCCGGGCTACACGGAACCACTAAATCTTTAGTCGCTCATTATAACTGCTACATTATCACATTGTACAAGAACTGCTTGAGGCTACATTTCTGTTTCTAATAGAAAAAAAGCTTTAAATATAGCAGATTATTTTCTCTGCCCTGTGTGACATGAGCTATAATCATCTATGTTTCCACCTTTCATTATCGCCATCTGTTTGTGACCATTAAAATCCATTTTCTATGCTGGAGAGATAGGATCTTAAGAGGGATCTGTTCAGCCACCATCCAGACACTACAGCCATTCCTAAGGGATCTATTACTGTCTGACACACCCAAGTATTTATGAGCTATAAACTGCCTGCCTAGAATGGAGATTCATCAGCTATGCACAGGAGATGCTGACAATGATGGAGCACGTTGTGGCTGGAAATTTTTTTTTTTAAATGGTTTCCCCTCAACTAGCAGCTGTATCGATCAGTTATTTTTCACTGTGGTACATCAACTTCAAGCCATTTGCTTTGGCTTCTCCAACAACCAAGGTTAAAACAAACAGATGCTTCAGAAGTGGCGCCCAAATGATATGGTTGAAAGATCTCCATTTTTCATCATTATTGTCTGATCTGGTGTCTGCACTCGTTTGCCTTTAAAGTCCTATTTTCTTGAGCTGAACACCCCACAAATCAATACAATGGGTGGTTAGGGCTCAGCAGCCCCTCACATGAGCAGTTCTAGTGAAACCAGGGGGACTGCAGCTTGCATATGTCAGGGCCTGCAGGATCCAGCCCTCATTTTGCATGCTCTCTTTCATACTGAGTATATCCCCAAAAACTTAAAATATTTGCAATGTTAGGACATACATAATAGAACAGGGAGACAAAAATGTAGTGGTATAAGCAAGGGGAAAAACACGTTTTCAAGCTGCGATTGGAAAGGAGATAGATACTGGAAGTTTGTTGCACATGGCAGATGCTGCAGAGGGGAAGGCTTTCACACCAGTACTGGCAAGATTGTGTGAGGGGACCTAAAAAGAAAAAGGGGGCTAGACAAAATGAGAGAGAGTAGCAGGATGGTTGTGTGGCACAAGCAGTGGTGCCTGGACTCAGGAGACACCGAGTCAGTTCCTGTTTTGCTACACAATTATAGTGTGTTTAGTCTCTCTGTCTCTCCACTCCCCAGCAGTGAAATGGGGAAGGAAACTCTGGAGCCAGTTTATGAAAGTCAACTAAGTAGAAATCTTAGCATGGAGAAAGGTTGGAAAGTTCCTTTATATTTTAATTTATATGCAGCCACACCCTTGTACCCTTCATGGGCTTTGTGACAGGCCTCTTCAATACCTGGCAGCTTTCTAATTCAATACAATACTGAAAATGTAAGTTTAAAATAAAATAAATAAATAAATGGAGATACGCCAATCTCCTAGAACTGGAAGGACCTTGAAGGTCATTGAGTCCAGTCCCCTGCCTTCACTAGCAGGACCAAGTACTGTCCCCTGACAGATTTTGGCTCCAGATGCCTAAATGGCCCCCTCAAGGATTGAACTCACAACTCTGGGTTTAGTAGGCCAATGCTCAAACCACTGAGCTATCCCTCCCCCCGAAGTTTTATGTAAGAGGTCCTCTGTTCAGAAAAGTGTCTTGTTCTACAGGTGCCAAGTGCCATAATCTCTTTACATGGCTCCATAATGCTAAGGGAGAGTAATGATACTGGAAACAGGCCCCAGCTGCAGTTTGGTTCTAGTTCTAAAATTTCTCCAAATTTTGAGCAATCAGATAGGCTCAACAAAAAACTTCTGTCTCTAAATGAAGCTGTTGACATGTAATAGCTGCAGGGGTGAAAAAAGATGTACTGTAGTGTGCTTGTTAAAACATTTTAGTCAATTACTGTTACTTTTATAAATGTTAGTTTAGGGGTCCTGGATGTATATTACAGTTTAAAGTTTTGTTTTGTTCCCCCTAAACAACAGTATGTAAAGTATTTGCTTTTATTTTTAGTTTGGCCAAAGACCCTAAAAGTCCAAAGGAATTCAAGTGTAAATTGTCTTTTTTTTCTTGGCTTGCTTATTACCAAGTCACAGTGAAATCCTCATTCTTCTACAGGCAAAAGTAAAGTGCTTGCAAGAAGTTTGTGGTTTTCTGTTCTCTGGCTCACTGACACATAACCCAGCCATGACTGCATACGACAACAGGCAGGAACTTACTACCTTATTTGGCCACAAAGCACGCCCTGTGGTGATAGCTGGCTAACTACTGATTCTAGAACAGACTGAAGCACCAATATATGACACTATCACCTGCAAAACTGAATAGCAATGTCAGATGGGAATTCACAGTGGGTGTGTACTTCCTTTGGAATAAATATAGTACATTTGCAACATCTGGTGCTTTCCTGGGCATCTCTCATACATATTAACAACAAAAAAGTAAACCGTGCTTTCCTGGAAAATAACTTAAACCATTCCCTTTTGTTCTATAGATTTCTTTCATTTTCCTCCTCCTTAGCTAGCTATGCTTAACACCTTGTTTGAATATGTACTTCTGCTGCTCTGCATGCGAGTACGCATGCGCACACACACTTCTCTCCAGAATTTTTGTGTGCATTGATTCACAGTTAGCATTCCTCCCAACATGCCCATTGTTACTAGACACATCCCTTATCAGGATGTCTCTCCTTCAGTTTCAGTTTACACATGCCTGCATTCCACTTAGATCATCTCATTTTCATCACAAAGAAATCCCTAGCATCAGAAACGCTGAATTACAAAGCTATGGGAATAGACAATATTATTGATGCTGCAAAAATAGATCCCATGTTATTTAAAGCTCCCTGTATTTGTTTTTCATCATAGTTTAGGCCTTTGTCTCTTGAGTTCCACAAATCGGGCCTAACTGAGGGCTCCTAAATATGCATTTCTGTTATAAAGACCATAAACCCCATTGTCGTTCTCTAGCAGGCAGGAAATGTATTTGGAGGGAATCATTTAGCAAAGTGTCCCCTCATTCTGTTAGTTAGTTTATGGTAAATGAGGACATAAACCTCTCAGAAGAGGCAGAGCAGAACATTCAATGGCAGTGCATCTCAGACAGGAATGTTGCGCTGTCACACTAAGGAAACAAAGAAACAAAAACCTCTTCCGGCTTTTGTGAGCCAAACCCGCGGGTTAGCCTCAAATAAGAGCACAAGGCGCCCTCTTCTGCCTCAAATTATAGCTTGCTCAGCACATCACTAGAAAAATAAATATATATATTTGAAATCACAGTATCTAAGCACAGACACAAAAATATAAGCACTCAGATTTAGCTAAGAAAAGCTGGGTGATTTAAAAGTCAGTGTAAATCATGTGGGTTTTTTATTTGAATTGTGCCTGAAAACAATTGCAGAGGTCATTTTTGCCAGTTAATGCAGCTCGTTTCTTTAAGCTCAGGCCTGTTCTAACAGAAGTGCACCAACCTTCCTCCCTAATTACTTCAGTAGGGCTTGTCAGCACCTTGTGTATCATTTGCTCTCTGGCCTGCTTGCACTTCCTGGTCAGCAAGTGGTGCTCTCTCTGAACTGTCCCAGGCATCCATCTTATTCCGCTTCTGCTGGATGGATAAGTACCACTTCTCTGCTCAGTATACAGATACAGCTGTAGGACAGCCCTCGCAGGCAGAAGGAGCTAATATAGCACCAACCTAAGGTATTATATGAATCTCCTAAATGCTGGCTTATATTTTAAATTGAAATGAGCCTGAGCTTCTGTCATCTTAGTTTTGAAGGAGAGGAAAGGTTTTAATTCAATAAGAAAAATTGTTTAAAAAAATCATTTTAAAAAGGCAGAATTGTTTATTTGCAAAACAGATCAATTGTCTCCATATCTCACTGCCCTCACTGGGGTTACACAGCTGTGACCGAGGGCATAATTTAAAGATAATAAGCCAAGCTGATCACTGTGTTATATAAACCCCAGTGATTCATTTGGTTTGCATGTGTATAAATGAATGCAGGATGTGGCTCACAAAATGATGATGATGAAACAACACTCCAATCCTAGGCTGAGTTTGCGGGGTTGGCAGGTAGCAAAACATCTTTTTACTCTACATTTGATCTGGAGTGAGACAGACATGAAGCACGAAGCACCAGGAGGCCATAAACAGTCACTTCTGGGACTCTACTGTATAAAATAAATGTAAGGCACCATAAAAATCACTCTCCGAAGTTTGGTTCAGAGAGCTCCTTGGACTTAGCGCCATACAAAACAGAGGCAAATGGAGTCTCTGTCCCAAGACGCTTACAGTCTAAGGGCTAGATTGAGCCATAGGGGTGGTGCATCACCCTAGAAGGAACCTCTCTTACAGCTTCGAATGCAAACTATTTCCCGTTCATGCCAAGCCAGTGTGTAGGATGGGCAGTATCATTACTCCACCCTCTTCCCACCTCTCCCTTGCCCTCTTGCTTGAATGAAGTAGGAAAAGCTTTCAGGCATACAGTCATTCACGTACCCAAGCTCTCTCTCACCACCCCCTTTAGTGCATGAATGCTGAAAGCCCTTGTGGAAGAAGTGCGTTAAGCTGCAATTTTACTACAGAGAGAAGATGGTCATTTGGCACAGAAGGGAGGGATTTCCAAGCATAATGTGCAAAAAGGAAGAATGGAAATAGGAGCAGAGATAAGGATACAAAAGGGGCATGAAAGATGGCAGCATAAGTGCAGTCAGGGCCGGTGCAAGGAAGTTTCGCGCCCTAGGCGAAACTTCCTTGCACCAGCCCTGTGCTGCCCCACCCCCGCCAGCTCCCCCCGTTCCCCTAGACAGCTCCCCCGCCCACGGGAGCTCAGCCTCCCCCCCCTCAATGCTGCCCCCCCCCAACCAGGTCTCCCACCTGCGGGCGCTCAGCCCCCCCCCCCCGTGACTCACCGGCCGCAGAAGCTGAGCAGGGAGCCCGGGGCAGCTCACGGGGGCTGCCCCGTGGCTCCCCGCTCGGGCGCTGAGCGGGGGGGCGCTCGCAGCGGCTGCCCCGCGGCTTCCCACTCAGGCACTGAGCGGGGGCGGGGGGCGGCAGGGCGGCTCCCTGCGGCTCCCCACTCGGGCACTGAGCGGTGGGGGCGGCTCACGACTCACGGCAGCTGCCCCGCGGCTCCCTGTTCAGCCGCTGAGCGGGGAGCCGGGAGGCAGCCGCCCACCGCCCCCTAAATCTTGGTGCCCTAGGCAACCGCCTAGGGTCGCCTAATGGGCGCGCCGGCCCTGAGTGCAGTGTAAACAATGGAGGGTTACTCAAAGTTGGAACTCTCATGATATTATTTCCACAACTTCCTTGTTATGGTCATGCTGGAGACACCATGTGAAAATCTTCTGATAGAGTAGTTCAGCTCTTCCTCTTTTAATCATGGCAAGAAAGCAGAAGCTAACAATCTTAAAATAACCTCTTTTTTTTTGGACCTGAATATCTTTAGTCATCTTGAGGCTGGGGACCGACTGGCTAAGCAGCAGTTCTGCAGAAAAGGACCTGGGGATTACAGTGGACGAGAAGCTGGTTATGAGTCAGCAGTGTGTCCTTGTCGCCAAGAAGGCCAACGGCATATTGGGCTGTATTAATAGGAGTGTTGCCAGGAAATCGAAGGAAGTGATTATTCCCCTCTTTTCTGCACTGGTGAGGCCACACTTGGAGTATTGCATCCAGTTTTGGCTCCCCCCACTACAGAAGGGATGTGGACAAATTGGAGAGAGTCCAGCGGAGGACAACAAAAATGTTTAGGGGCCTGGGGCACATGACTTACGAGGAGAGGCTGAGGGAACAGGGATTATTTAGTCTGCAGAAGAGAAGAGTGAGGGGGGATTTGATAGCAGCCATCAACTACCTCAAGGATGGTTCCAAAGAGGATGGAGCTCGGCTGTTCTCAGTGGTGGCAGATGACAGAACAAGGAGCAATGGTCTCAAGTTGCGCTGGGGGAGGTCTTGGTTGGATATTAGGAAACACTATTGTGACGGTGTTCCCCATAAAACTTTATGGGGAGATGCTTATAAATGTATATATGTAACTAAAATATGTTTTATGCTACATGTGCCATGTAACATATCTCTGTGAAAGTTATGACCTACTGAATTTACTCCTCCTGTTTGTATGCATGTATCATTGTTGTAGTTGGAGTTATGAAGATTGGTTTTATATTTGCTGGTTTTGTACATAGCCTTTGTAAGTGCATGGGATCATCTTTGGAGCAAAGAATGCCTGTTAAATGCGAGCACTTGACAGACAAAAGACTTTGCAGACCCCAATCCACATTGGGGCCAGGTCTGGAATGCAACTGGTTAGACTGGTTAGGGCGCATGGGCAGGTGACTTGCCCATGTGATCCCAAAACTCCAGGGCAACTGGATCCTACGCAGGGAGAGGAAGAGAGGCTATAAAAGCCCTTGCAAGACCCTTCCATTTTGTCTTCAGCTGGCTAAAGGGAGAGGGTCTCCACCCCCCCAAGCACATTCCTGAGGGGAACTGAACAAAGGACAAGGACACTAAGGGGGTGAGAATCTGCTGGGCTCAGCTGGACCCAGGCGAATTCTACAGCCTGTAAAAAGGAAAATATCCGAATCTGGTGAGGCTTTATCTGGGTTAACTTTGAATAGACATAGACGTGCGTGTTTTATTTTATTTTACTAAGTAACTTGCTTTGTTCTGTCACTATTTGAACTCACTTAAATCCTATTTTCTGTACTTATTGAAATCACTTTTTACTTATTAAGTTTCCTTGAGTACGAGTTAGTGCCTTGGGACAGCGATCAGGTGTGCATACCTTTCTATCTTTGCAATAGAAAGCGAACTATTTATGAGTTTACCCTGTATAAGCTTTATACAGGGTAAAACGGATTTATTAAGGGTTTGAGCCTCCTTGGAGTTGAGCAGCTGGGTGTCAAAGGCAAGAGTGCTTCCAGGGGCCTTACAGTGGTGAGTGGACTTGGTTTGGACCTGGGTCTGTGTTTGCAGCAGATCAGTGGAATCTGGCTCAAAACAGACAGGATTCGGGAGTCCCAAGCTGGAAAAGGCCTGGAAGCAGGGGCAGAAGCAGCCTTGGCACACCAGGTGGCAGCACCAAGCAGGTCTCTGTGGTCCCAACCCATCACAGCTATTTCACTAGTAGGGTGGTGAAGCATTGGAATGGTTTACCTAGGGAGGTGGTGAAATCTCCATCCTTAGAGGTTTTTAAGGCCCGGCTTGACAACACCCTGGCTGGGATGATTTAGTTGGTGAAGGTCCTGCTTTGAGTAGGGGATTGGACTAGATGACCTCCTGAGGTCTCTTCCAACCCTAATATTCTATGATTCTATTTGCAGGAGAAAATAAATATGCTGTGGATACAAACACAGGTGATCAATATATAACTTCACTGTACCCTTATCTATGTTCATATAAAGTGACAAAAATTAAGTTCCAAGCAATTCCCCACATGCTCAAAACAACACAGAGATTCATATACTGAACAGCCATTTACTAGATGGGATATAGTGTGCTTTCTATGACAGCTAAGTAATATCACTGTGGTACAATAAACTTCAGAAGTCACATTAATAGAATTCAAAACAACACAGCCAAAAGTTATTTTTGTTATAGGTTTGCTGTTAACTTTGGGAAATTTTAACAGGTGCTTGGGGCCAAATCTGACCCCCTTACCTCATGTTCTTTTTGCCACTAGATTAAGCATCCCGAATGTACTATTTTCTTTCTACCCCAATCTTTGTTTATCAATCAGAGACATTATAGAAGGAACTGCACATAAATGGTCAGTAAATCAGGCACTGGATTTGAAGTCAAGTTATTTGCTCTCTGTTCCAGCTCTGCCACGGACTTGCTTTGTTACCTTGAGCATGCCACCACTCTGTGCCTCAGTTTCCCCATCTGTAGAATGGGGATAATATGCTTACCCATTTTTTAAAAGTGCTTTGAGATTGTATGTTGGTTTTTAAATGTATGTCAAGGGCACCCTAAGCCCAAGGGCACTTTTGGTGTGGAGCTGTTTTTTATATAAAATTAATTAAATATTATATCAACCCTGTGAAATCACAACATATGATCTAATATATACATAAGGTGCTCATTACAGTATTATCCAAAGTGCCATATACAGTAATTACAAAATAATCACATACAGATGATCATAGTGTAATCTATAAGGCAGTTAACTGAAGTTTTTTGTGATTAAAAAGAAACAGTAAATCACTATGATATTTACCCTTGTTATTCCCTATATTTTAAAGACTTACAAATCAAAGCAAATATCAACAGTCAACTCCATTAGATAGTGTTGATAGTACTAAGCCAGTAATTAAAACCTAAATGTGTGCCTTTATAATGCCACTGGGAATCTGGAAATTAAGCAACTAAATATTCAGCTGCTTTTTTCCCTGTTTCACAATACAAGCCACATAGTTATGGCTAGCCATCGGGCCTTTGAAAACTGGAGATTGGTTTTCACTGACCACTCTCTCAGTGGTAAAATTACATAAAGCAGAAGGAAAGACAGCTGGATCTTCATGATCTAAAAAGGCTATGCAACTCAAAACATTTTCACTAGAAGGACTAATTTTTTCTGACTCAGATGTAGAAATAATTATTAGTCTACTATGAGCCAGACAGTCTTATTTAATGAAGCATCAGTTTAGTTGGGATAAGGCCTACCTAATAATGGTTTATAAAACTTGAAGGTTATATACCCTGAGCGTTTCTCTCTCCAGTAACAATAAATCATCTCTCCAAAAACATAGATATCTATTTAGACTAAATGGCTCCTCTGGATCTCTATCTCCATTAATATTTTCTAGGCCAAAAGAATCACTTTAAGTAAAAGGGACCTTTTGTCCCAGTAAAACTGGGATGATCCCAGTTTTTCATGTCATGTTCCAGTATGCAGGAACTTCTTTTAGGAAATGTGATATGTTTCAATTTTTTAATTTCAGTCATTACAGATAGACTAGATAATAACTACAAAAATGTTTGTTGAATCATACTGTTCCGTGTTACCCCAAGTAGAACTTGTTCTGTGTTTACCAGGGGCAATCAGACCAGCAGAAGGAGTAGTTAGTATGATGAACAGTGTGTGAAGAGAAAAGAAGAGTCAGAGGAGTGGAGACAGTAACAAGGTTGTTCTTCTGCACAGAGTGAACACCAATGATACCTGTTCATCATTTCATGACAATTCATTCAGAATACTAAGGACTAGAAAAAATTCTTCATGCCGAGAAATGTGCACATGTTGAGTCAGAAGCTGGCAGTAATGACAACAGCATGCACTTTAAAAAAAAAAGTCTTTTGTATAATTATTCTGCAACCTTATTTTTTTTTAAATGGGAGCACATTAAAGCGCACGACAGAACGTTTAGTGTACAACAGCAGGCTTCACACGGCAAGTTAGTGCTCAGCAAGCTAATGTGCTGTAGAGTCACACTCTAGCCTGCCATGAAGACACTCCTTGAATCTCTCTGTCTCAGTTCCCCATCTATAAAACAAATGGAGACAATCCTTTCTTATCTCACAGGGCCAAATAAATATCTCATATAAATAGCTAAGAAAAAAATTCCATGGGAAAGAAAAAAAAATAACCAAAAAGAAGTGCCTCCTTGTGAGTCTAAAACCCCTGTGCAGAAACGTGGCAGGTCTGACAAGAGAGGACAGATGAACACTGCCCAGCCAATGGAACTACATGTAGAAAAAGTAACAGAAGAGAAGCTAGTCCGAGCAAAGGCCGAGGATGGCTGTTGTCTGGGATCTCTGCCTAAAGACCACTACAGGCAGAATGCACTGTATATGCTTTTCCAGCTCGACTACTGTACCAGCAAAACAGTAATAGCTAAAATCCCTGTGGGAGAAGAATCAATTAGAGGTTAGTGTCTTTCAGCCAAAGTCATCATCCCTTGTGTATTTTCACTAAGGTAACTCTAGGGACAAATTTGCCTCCTACCTTTTATGAAAATAAGATTTGTTAAGGAAATACAAACACAATCTGATCCTTAGAAGTGTAAACAAGTGTATGGTTTCTTCCCCATGCCCCCCATTGGGAAAGAGCAGGTCACCCGTACCTCAATATAATAGTTCTCCCACATGTACAAACATACTCCAGTTCCTTCACTGCTAGCTGCTGGATTTAAAAGCGACTTTATTCACAGATCAAAGGATTTCACATGGTGACAGACTCAAGTGTTAATTAGCTTAATTTAACAGATATGGATTCCTTGATTTGGAATCTACTACAATATTGCTATCTGACGTTCCATCCACCCACCAGGATAAATTGCACTGCATTGCTGATATACTGTCTTTTGCAGCAATACTAATAATGTCCTTTGTTAAGCCCTGAAAACCTGGAACCGGTGCAGGAAGATAACATCTTATTCCACAAGTTATTGCCGTCATTAGAGCCGTGAACAGAACCCCATTGCTTTCCCATGGACCTCTCACGAATGGACACTTCGTTTTGAGCTACAAGTGCTACATACTGGTCACCACCAGGGAAATAGGCCATGTTTCACTCACTGGGAGGGACACACTTGCAGTATTTACTCATTGTATTACTGCAGTGTCCAGACATTCTGTTTAGGAGCAGGGCTTGCAGCACTAGACACTGTACACACATTGTACTCTTTTGCTCTCATAAGCTAACAGTCTCATTGGCAGAGCTTGTGAGACTGAACACTTCTCTTGATGGCATTTTTCTGACTGTTTGGATGTAACCTATTAACTTTTGAACACCGCATCCAGTTGATTTCAGGGAACATTCTAGGCATTAATGGGCAGAACTCTACTGATATTTTTTTTGGTGGGGGGGGGGGGGGGAATCAAAAAACCAGAAGGGGGACAATGGGGGACACACAGAACCCCTGCCTTCTGTTTAGCAGAGCCACAGCTTCAGGCACCTCTGCAATTGTCTTATAAATCAGAGAACTGGTTGACTGCTAACACCTTCCAGCATAACACTGCCCCATCTCAGCTCTGCCCAGCCACCCAATACAATTTAACATTTTGACCCGGTGAATGACTTTTCTCCCAGACATAAAGAAGAGAAATAATAATGGAGGGGAAGGGGAGGCATACAGATCCCTGGCAGGGGATGGAGAATGGGGAACCATGGTATAGAATGGAAAGGGGTGTACACAGAGTCCCTGGTGTGGGGAAAAATAGGGGACCCAGATATGAAGGGAGGAGAAATGTTGGGTGCACAGAACCCTTCACGGGGTGAGATTGGGGGACACTGGTGTGGGGGGAGGGCAGAATAGAAGTGCACACAGAGACCCTGGCAAGGGGGGAGAGCGAGGGAAATGGGGATTAGCACATGGATGCGAGAATGGGGAACCCTGGGATGGGGAGGAAGTAGAGAATGAGGAGCACACAGAGCCCCTGGATAAGATAGGAGAGTTGGGGGGGTTCAGGGAATAGCTGGAATAGAAGGGGATGGGAGAGTGGCAAATAGGGAGGTTGTGGGGGGAATTGATGCCCAGGTGTGTGCAATGAACTTGGCTTGCAGAAATTGCAAACTGGGTGACACTCTAGTTTAAGGCAAGAGATAATTAATGTTTTGTTTGGTTTTTTTAAAAAGCACCCATCACCTTGTGTCTAGCCATTAGTTATTAAAACCACCCCAAATTCGTTGGTTAGTTGTTGCATTATGGAGCTTGTATTACTAGCTCTGTACTGCACCTTTAAATAGAGAGAGAGAGCTGTTCAGAGGAGCTGCCATTTTGTACTCAGAAGAGCTGTATAGGTGGTGTGCTCTCTGAGAGCATGTCTACACTATCACTGTAGCACTTGGAGTAGACACTGCCTACATAGACAAAAACGGTAATCCACCTCCCTAAAGTGGCGGTAGTTAGAAGGAGAATCCGAAGGGAGCACTGTTACAGGAATCAACATAGGTTCCCCTTCAAGAAAGGAAGGCTTACTGGAAGCCTGGCTCAGCAAATGAGCTCATCTTTACTGCAAATCACCATCTCTTCACACACACACACACACACACACACACACACACACACACACACGTAACTGTACGACAGAGCATCAAGAGTATCCAGGCTAAGTGGGGCCTGCAGCCACCAAAGTTTCAGACCTTCCCCCTCTAAACTTTTTGCTCCTCCTGTGCAGGCTCCTACCCTCTTCCTAGGCCAATCCAACCTCTCATTCATTCTCCCAGCTGCCACAGAATGGCTTCTCTCTCGAGTCATTGATATTCTTCCATTAAGGCAGCCCTTCCTAGCCCAGTGGGCATATGGGCAGCAGCAATGAACTGCGTGTTACACTGTCACCTGCTGCTCTGCATACAGAAACCCTCCCTCTGTAGTGCCCAGAATCCTCCACTACTTGATCCTGGTTACCCATTACCTGGTAACCATGCTCCACTGTTACCTAATGATGGGGCTGTAGAGATCAAAGGTCATCCTCCATTCCCAGCAGGCTGGGTTTTGGACTGCTGAGAGTCCAAAATAGACTGTGGCTGGCTGCAGCTTGCAGCACATTCTCATTGTTGTGTGATGGAATGTTAAATAAAAATAATTGAGCTGTTACATGCAAGCTCCCTGTGCCTTTATAAGGACAACATACGAGACATTTGAAAGCTGAAATGCTGTGTCCTGCATGAACTCCCCGATTTCACAGCACAGATCGATGTCATTAACCCCTGCAAAATCTCTGAATAGGTACCCCTAGCACCTGACACTTTCTATAGCCTCGGTTTCATAGAGATTTTCTCCCAACTCCTAGGAATTACGTGTTTTTTAAATTACATCCATGCTATGTAAAATTTACCCACTAGATCAGGAACAATTCTGAAGACTGTTGTACATCAGCTATTACTAAGAGGAGCACTAAGAAGTTATGACCACCTACCAACAGGTTACCAGGCCTGTGAAATATCAGACTAAGATACTTGGGTTTTCAAAAGAATTTTACTGATCTCTCTGGCTCTGACCAAAGCTCAGATCAGTCTGACAGTTTGTTTGAAAGAAACATGCAAAGAAATGCCCCCACTTGTTCCTCTCCTCTACTACTTCACCAAAGTGTGTGAAAAGAGATGGTGGGTCAGCAGTACAGGTCAGATTTTAAGCATCCATCAGCTAAGCCAAGCTTAGCAAATAAATAATATGTTTATGATGATGACTAGAACAGATTTTCCTGCTCTAAGAAAGCCAACAAAAACATTACCTCAAAACAAGAAAAAAGGGTATCAAATAGCAGCTCAGGTGAAAGTCTTAATCCACCCATGAGCACTGGGACTCTCACAAATAGACATATGTCTACTGTTGCTGGGCCATCCTCATGGGCACTCTCCATCATTCTCACCTCCGGTTAAATTTCTCACTGTTGATAGATACAGCTGCACTGCTGGACCAAACGGCAAAAACAGTCAGCTGAGGAGATCTTTCCATGCATTAGTGAGCATTTACTCAGACAAGCAGTACCAATGACTTCAGTGGAACTACTCGTGTGAGTAACTGCTCATTAAAGTAAGAGCTCATAATTTTGCCCAGGGTGAATTTCTGAATTTTTCAGATATACTCCATGTCGACATCTTAGCTTCTTTCTGCTTCTCTGTCACACCCAAATATATACATATACACATACATATATATATATACATACATATACACACACACACACACATGGGCAGGTAAGAAAAAAGACAGACTAATTTTTAACATAGTCCCACATGCACATGTGTTTGCGTGCATGTGTGTATTTAGAAAATTTGGTTTGGTTTTCCTCTGTATAAACACACACATGTAAAATAGAAAAAGAGAGAGGAACAAAGAAATTAAGCATTTGTGCTAGATGTTTTAAAACAAGTCATCAGTATGGAATATAAGGTAAAGTATGAAAAAGATGCTCAGGACGAGGCGTCTGGAACTTGAGTTTAGTCCCAGCTCTGTCACTACTCAGATGAGTCACTTTACTCATCTGCATATCAGGTTTCTCCAACCTATAAAAATACTTTATGGTGTTGAGAATATTCTCAGTGACAGATAGACTCTCCACCCATTTGTGCTTTTAGAAGACTCCCTTGAGGCAAAGTGAACAAGAACGTGGAAGTCAGACAGACACTTTATCTAGTTTATTATCAATTCAATAATTAATGCTCTTTGCTGTCACCTAGTGGCGATGTTCTGACATTAACCTTCACAATGCCAGAGATTTCAAGCTATTTTTTCTCCGATTGAACTTTATTTTGTTAGAATTTTTTTTTTTGGGGGGGGGGGGGGAGATAGGGGTGGCGGAGGGAGGGAGAGGAGGGGATTTGGAATGGGGTTTGGGGTTGTTTGTTTGTTTTAAACTAATCAAATCTAAAGGTAACTAGTTGATTTCAATTGCAAAAGCTTCCACTCTCCGGCTCACCGGGTTTCATTGCCCAGGCTCTAGGCCCAGCCTGAACATCTACACTGCTATTTTTAGCCCCATAGAACTAGCCTAAGCCAGTTGACCCAGGCTGTGAGAATCGCTGCCGCGGGTCTTTCTTTGCAGTGTAAACGTACCCTGAGTTTCCAGATGGCCTGTACAAAATAAAAACTCCCCAAAGTACTCACTGCGAGCAAAATTCACCTCCATTCACAGGGCTCATACAAGCAACTACTTTAGTCCCTTTTTAAGAGGATCACATTATGTTCATGACAAGTGCAATGCAGTGAAGAGAAATTATACATTTCTCTGTTACACAGACTCATGCTAGATTGTTACAAAAACAGTCTATTAAAATGGCAGACGTAGTTAACATTTCACAGAGAATTCACCCCAAAGAGAAGGGGCCACACTATGTACCCAATTTAAGCCTTGAACATGACTCACAAATGTTTAAGGGAGGGGGGCTATGCATCACTCTAAAGGTAATACATTTCAGGCCGATAGGAGGAAAAATAAAATACATAATTTACCTGTGGAACTCATTGCCACAGTACATCACTGAGACCAAGAGCTTAGTTGGATTCAAAAATGTATTAGAACTGTCTATAGATAATTAGAACATCCACAACCATTACATTAGATAATAAATTGTAAAAACAGAGTTAATTATGATCAGATGCTTTACACAATTAGTATTGGCAAGTAGGAAGGAACAGAAGCCAAAATAGGGAATGAACAGGTTAAAGAGTATTTAGATACATTAGCTCTATTCAAGTGGGCAGGGCCTGATGAAATTCATCATAGGGTATAATCATAAGACTGGAGGGGACTTCAAGAGATCATCTAGTCCACTCCCCTGTACTTATGGCACGACTAAGTATTACCCAGACCAGGCATTGGCAATCTTCTGCACGCAGCTCTCCAGGGTAAACCTCCTGGCGGGCTGGGCCGATTTATTTACTTGCCGCACCCGCCAGTTCGGCCGACCGTGGCTCTCACTAGCCGTGGTTCACCATCCCCAGCCAATGGGGGCCACGGGAAGCGGCTCGGGGCAGGGGATGTGCTGGCCACTGCAGTAGAGTCCAAGCCAGTTTCTGTGGTGTGAAAAGGTAGGAGCAGAACCCGCCCTGCTACGGATGGGTTTTGAGGATTTATTTAAAAAATAACTGTTTGTCTTTTACATCACGGTGCATTAAAACGCTACTCTACAGAGAATGCCTAGCTATTAGGAGCCCACTATACCACTGACATATGTCAATTTATGATGGCTCTGCCAGGGGAAAGTGGCTGTAAAGCCTTTATAAAGGCAGCCAGATGCCAGTTAGGGAGCTCTTGTGGCTGCTCCAACCTGTGTTATGCATTAAACGATCCCCTGATAATAGCACCAGCATAGGGGAGACATAATGGTGTGGTAAAGTCACCATGGCCCCCACCCCTTACTCCCTACACTGAGGCCTGTTCTGGTCAGGAATGAATTTGGCCTTAGCTCAGGTAGAACGTTTAGCAGTTAATTTATTATGCCAAACTGCTATCAAAACATTTTCAAATAATTATCACAAGTGAGGAAACATAGCACTATGCATTAGAGAGTCCCAAATATTGTAGCTTCATTTTAAATCCATCTGTGTGCTCAGTCCCTTAGTTATGAAAGCTGTAGGACACACGTAGATATGGTTGAAAGCTTTTGAGGGGGTTTGGTAGAGAGAGGATTCCCAACAAATCCAGACCATCAAATAAAAATATATTTAAAATCTATTAACTCTTCCACTCATAGCCTTATTACAGAGTTAGCAGGTAATGCAAAGTATTAATGTCACCACTTTGCAGTGAGAAATGGTAAGGGGAACACACTTTGTCTTACAGTGGCTATAAAACAAATCTGTGACCAGCCATTGGATGTCACCCTTGCTTCACACAAGTACAGCTTAAAACCCATGCACCAGGTACTACAGTCCATCAGCCACAGTACCAGCATTTCAGATCAGTTGTTTCTCATTAAAATTCAAACAAACTTCCACTTTTTCCTCTCCAGATTGCACATGTGGTCAGCAGATCTACAAAGATTTTGCCATCTAGGAAGAGGAAGTCTTGTTTTGATTCACCAAGAGTTGGCAAGACCTGCTACAGGAAATTCTATTAAGGATTACAAAGAAAACATTTATTCGACACATGAGCATTTAAGGAGATTTTCCCCCAGTGAAATTGTTTAGGTTCCATCTATTGGCATTCTAATGCAGACAAGTCATTTTTGTATGCAGCAGTTAAAATCTTTATTTTCAGACCTGCATATCTATTTCTATGCTGTAATTTGTCATCTTAAAGTGTTTCCCAGGCATCACTGATTAAGCTTCAGGATATTACTGTGAAGTAGGTATAAGGTTATCACATGGGAGAACTATGGCATAATATCAAAGACAGGACTAGATCCCTGGTTTTTACTTAAACTTTTGCTCCCTAACCACAACAATTGCCATGTAGTTGCAGGCCAGCTTCCCAAATATGGAGCTTCTAGAGCGTGAAGATGCGGGTGTTGACTTTAACAGGGAAAATGCCTAGTTGTTTACCCAAATGAGGAGGATAGCTATATATGAACCAAATATAACAGTTAACATACCAGCAAGTTAGCAACTTTGCTTCTACTGAATCACCTTAAAAATGTTTCATGCAGCTTGTTCTCTGAAATCTGCAATGCATATTGAATTTATCAAGTGGTTCCCCTCACTCAAACATTTAATACATTGTAGAACTGATAAATGAAATTGTGTGTAATTGTTCACTTTATTAATATAATTTCATAAGTAAAGTTTTGTGAATGAAAATTGTAATTCCTAAAACTGGGTACCCCAATAACTGGCTAATTGACAATTAAGCTGCTTGTTAAGAACCATAGCTGTTCAGCCAGCTGCCCTTGTAAATTTCACTTTCAATCCAATTGCTGCTTAAAACACTGGAACTTGCACTGTTTCAACACTGTAACTTCTGCCCACTGTTTGCCATTCATTATACTTGTCTATATTGTAACTTCTGTTCACTGTTTGCCATTCCTTACACTTGTCCATATTGTAACTCAAACTCCATTTTAAAATGCTCACTCCAGTTTGTAAAAACCTGCTGCAACTTCATTTTGCAAAACCCTGATGTAATCTTATTAGTTTAGTTTAGATGTGTGAATGAGGTATGTATGGATGATGGAATCAGCCTCCAGCCCCAGCCTGTCCTGATGAAATAAAGTGTAAACAAACAGCCCTGACAAAGTAAGAGGAGTCCACCCTAAAGAGAAAAGAACAAAGGTACAATTGAAGGAACATCAAAGCCAGGTCCCAGGCTGAAAGTCACCTCTGCAATTGACGGGTGATCAATCACACCGACCTCAGAAGCAGGGTGACACAGCAAGACCTATAAACTCTGGATTCAAACTAAAAGCCTTTAAGAAAAGATGGGTGAGATGGAAGACTTGGAGGGTAACATTCTGCTGCCAACATGGAAGGGCATCAGTGCATGCCCAACAGAGACCCAGCCCTTCCTTGTGCCCGGCTTTCCTGGCCAGTTAGCCGCTACAAGTTACGAACCCAAGCTGCGAACCCAAGCCACAAACTCAAGCTACATTCAGGATGGGTAACTATCTAGCAGCTGCAGAACCAGTGTGTGTGTGTATAAATGAATGTGAAACTGAATGAATAACTGACTGCTTACTATGATTCTGTTTGTATTCACAATAAATGTGACATTTTGTCTTATCCCCTTTAATAAGATTCTGCTGGTTTTTATTTTATTGGTATAACAACATCAGAATCAGAAATATACTTTGTGAATGAATGAAAGGCAATGGAACAGAAAAAGACTGAAAACTAAAGCAATTGTGTACGAACAGAATATAAATTACAGTGGATTTCCCATACTAGGATGAATACTCATGACCTTCATCCTTCTGACTGACCTGATGGAGGATGTACCATCCCTAGTTGAGCATTCACCGGTTCTCTCTACTAGGTGAACTAATAATAAATGTTTAGCTCTTATAATGTGCTTTTCCTTTGAAGAGTTCATAAAAAGTGAGCTAATGGAGAGCTGTCGATGCTCCATTAGATCACCTTAGAAGAGTCTGATATCAAAATTGGGATAGGAGTTTTATTTCCAATTTTATTGCATTAAAATATGCTGTGCATATGCTACACTTACATAGCACCCCTTCCTTTCCAAAACACTTCACAAAACCTCTCCTGTAATACACATCTATTTTATAACTCACATACATCATAGAGCCATGTAATAAATTACATAGACATTTTAGTTACACTTGTTTGGGATGACATAACTATTTATGAATCACACCCAAGCAGTTAACCTCTATATCTCACTACACTATCATTTATTCTATGTGTACATACTACACACACACACACACGAAAATTAGCTGGAGTGCTACTGAAGGGTATCGTTAAGGTTGTTTGAGTTTCAGTCACTCAATTTCCCTCAACCTTCAGTGAAATTTAAGGCAAATTTAAACACATAACTGCTTTCCTTAAATTTAGCAGTAAAAACCACCTCAGAGGGGTCTTTCAAATGATGGCCCAGTCTGAAAATTTTGACAAAAATGGAGAATGTTTCTCTGAGTGCAGGAGGGAGCTGTAAGCAGATAGTTATTCTGAAAATCTGAGTTCAGAGCGATCTTTAAGCAAATAACCACCCTCCAAGACTGAGGATTTAGCTAACCTTATGGGAGAACTGCTAATGGGAGAACAGATGCCATGTTGAAAGCTGCACAAGGGCTGTATTGCCTGGTCAATCCATTAATAGGAGTTGGCTAGCTAAAAATTCCATGATTAAAAACAGAGAACATCCCTTTGATGCAAACTTTAAAATTTCACCAAATAAGCACATCAACCAAACAGATATGGCAAGGCTGGGAAACCTAACAGGCTCTTCAGAGTAGGAATTAGTCTTCTTTGATGTTTGCGCAATGTCTAACACACCAGCATCCTAATCAGCACAATGCTAATAAATGTACTAGCTATGTTACATACAGGCTTGGAAGGATTCAATTTTTATCAGTGAATGTCAGTAAAAGTTGATTTTTACACACACACACACACACACACACACACTCTATTTCCATCCATAATAATCAAAATTTACAGATAGGCAAAGCAAGAAAAATGTTGCTTTAGAACTTATTAGGAGTTTGATTTAAGGCTATTTACTTTGTATATGTTGACATATGACATTAACAATTTGTGTTATAAAGCTTTAACTTTTTGAATCTCAACATCTAGTCATTAAATTGTCAGTAGTATGACGCACACACCCATAATTTCCCACAACTGTGAAAATGTAAATTGATAGAAAACATTTAACAATGCTTAAAAACAACCATTGGTATTATCCATCAACATTATTTTTTTTAAACTTAATTCTGCCAAGCCTACTTATAAATACATATGTACATTCATCACACTGCCCTCCCACTCTCCCTGTCTGTTCTGTATGTTTATGGAGACAGGTGAGTTTGAGGGGAGTTTTAAAATAAGAAGCTTTGAAATGTAAGTTAGAGGGCTTTTATTTCTAAAAGCATATATCTATTTAAAATACTCTCAGTAACATATTTAAAATAGGGCTGTCAAGCGATTAAAAAATGAATCGCGATCAATCGTGCTGTTAATAATAGAATACCGTTTATTTAAATATTTGGGATGTTTTTTACGTTTTCAAAT
This sequence comes from Chelydra serpentina, assembly GCA_037349315.1. Taxonomy (NCBI): domain Eukaryota; kingdom Metazoa; phylum Chordata; order Testudines; family Chelydridae; genus Chelydra; species Chelydra serpentina. The sequence continues at coordinate 131,240,988 of JBAIAC010000004.1, forward strand.
ATATTGATTTCAATTACACAGATTACAAAGTGTACAGTTCTCACTTTATATTTATTTTTTATTACAAATATTTGCATAGTAAAAAACAAAAGAAATAGTATTTTTCAATTCACCTCATACAAGTACTATAGTGCAATCTCTTTATCATGAAAGTTGAACTTACAAATGTAGAATTATGTACAAAAAACTGCACTCAAAAACAAAACAATGTAAAAAACTTTAGAGCCTACAAGTCCATTCACTCCTACTTCTTTTTCAGCCAATTGCTAAGAGAAACAAGTTTGTTCACATTTGCAGGAGATAATGCTGCCTGCTTCTTGTTTACTAGGTCACCTGAAAGTGAGAAAAGACGTTCGCATGGCACTGTTATAGCCTGCATCACAAGATATTTACATGCCAGATATGCTAAAGATTCATATGTCCCTTCATGCTTTAACCACCATTAGTTATGTAACAAACTAACATAAAACGTACATTTTAAAATTGCACTTTCATGATAAAGAGATTGCACTAAGGTACTGATATAAGGTGAATTGAAAAGTACAATTTATTTTGTTTATCATTTTTACAGTGCAAATATTTGTAAGCAAAAATAATAATATAAAGTGAGCACTGTACATTTTGTATTCTGTGTTGTAATTGAAATCAATATATGTAGAAAAACATCAAAAATATTTAACAAATATCAATTGGTATTCTATTGTTTAACAGTGCGATTAAAACTGGAATTAATCGCAATTATGAGTTAACTGCAATTGACAGCCCTAATGTAAAATACAGTATATTTACAGAATCTCCCATTTAAGCATGCCGTGTTGCCAACTCTTGCCATTTTAATCCTGAGTTTCAAACTATTTCCTGTTTTTCTCACAGCAGCAGTTCCTGGAGTCATGGGATTACTCAAGATTCTCAGCTTCCCTTTTTTTTATTTTTTTAAATAAGTGCATGGGGTTGGCAATATTGAGCTTGATATTTGAGGCGTACTGTGTTTGGAACACTCATTGGATTTTGGAGGATCATTTGTTTCTATGGGTTCCTGTCCAAGGACAGCTTAAAGATATTATACACAGAATGCATACAGTAAGTCATGTCTGTGATTAATATTATATGTCTCTTTATCTGGTGGGTTTTGATATTGTAAAATACACCCAGATGTAGAACTTTAAAAAAACATCAAAAAAGATTGTTCACAGTTGAAGTTTCAGACAGTGGTATGAAGGAGCAAATTGGTGCAATGTGCCGCACAGATGAAGAAGCAAATAGCTTTTTCAGGCACATCAGTGGATGGTAAAATTAAATTCAGCACATGGGAAAATGTTTGGATTTCAACAGATAGTGCTGTTTAGTGTTCAAAGCAAAATTGCTCAGCTTTACTCAGACAATTCCCGTTGCTCGAGTGAAATGATATATTTCCTAAACATTGGAGAAGTTTTGCCACAGTTGAAAATTTAGAAATAAATTTGTTTGGACTGCAAAAACGGAGACAGATCATTAGATGAGAAGTGTTCCCAACACTAATTATTATTATATATTAGAAAACAAGCAAAATAGGCATGAAGCTGAAGTGCCTGCATCTTAATATAAGTAATTGCAGTTTTCAGGTCTATTCCGGCAAACCCATTGTATTAGAATCTCCATGAGAGCTTTGTGCATGAAGGATGAATGTTTTCACAAAAATAAAATGAATGCATAAACTGTACAATCTGTGTTATGGGACAACAATTTCATGATTCAAAACTACTTAGTAATATTTTCCAATTTATCCAAATCTAAGGCATTTGGATGAATTGGAAAATACTACTAAGTAGTTTGGAATTATGAATTATCATAAGATCAGCTTTTCTCATGCCACTTCCAGTACTTCCTGACTTTGACCAGGTTGGAATATGATATGAGAATACCCTCTCATACTTCATATCAGTACCTAGTAGTCCCTCCTGACAAAAAAAACAGGAAGGCACATGACATTTTACAAAAGTTAAGTTTGCAAACCACAAAGGTTTGAGGTTGGGTTAAAATTTCAGATTGAAAGTTTTTGTCATTTCTTTGTTACCTGAACAAATTCACCCATCGCTGAACACTAATCTTACTCCTGGGGGAATTCTGTGCCACTGCACATGAACAGAATCCATGTCCCTCGCAGATTTTTTTCTCTGTGGAATATAGATTTTGCTGGAGAGGCACTGCAGTTACACCTTCCTCCCACTGCGGGCTTCTGTGGCACCAGAAGAGAGGGCAGCCAGCTGGCGGGGGGGGGAGGAAGGAGGAGGAAGGCTGCATTCCTCATAGCAGGGCCAGGTGAGGAGGCACAGATGGACAGAGCAGGGCACATGGGACTGCTGGGGGGGGGTGTCAAAGACTGGGATTCAGAAGGGCTAGTGGAGGAGACAGACTGGGGCAAGGGCTCAGGACCTAGTAGGGTGACAACACTGAGCCAGGGACTACATGGGAGGGGTGCTGCAGGGCCACATGGGGACAGGAGAAGGTCAGAGGGTGCAGGGACATATAGGGAGGGGTGCAGGGACATATAGGGATGGGGGCAGGTCTGCCTGCCTGAATTGAAACTGGCGTGATTATATTGTGTTATTTTGACAAATAAAATATGTAGAATTTTGCATAATTTTAAAATATTCTGCTCAGGATTTTTAATGTTTTGGCACAGAATTCCCCTAGGAGTATAATCTGAACTCCTCAGATAACAAGACATTGTTATCTTTGTACAATTGTATACAATTGTATACAAGATTGTATAATTCTTGTTATTGGATATATAACAATAAGGGCAGGATCTTGTCTACATCACTCTCTGCCCTACCAGCAAATCCAAGGTAAAATAATCTATTTTTTGTTCTTTTCTATTCTATTGGGCCAAGCCCTGGTCCTTCCTCAAGATCCTTGAGCTCGATGGGAGTTTTGCCCAAATAAGGGCCACAGGATTTGGTGCCATATTTGTCTATCTTCACTAAAATATGCTCTTGCAGTTTCACCAAGTGTTCTAAAATCATGAGTAAGGCCCTCCAAAAATGAGACTGGTTTAAAAATGAGATTTTTAAAAATACATTTTGGGTTCTTATTATATGCCTTTTAATGTGGGAGTCTTTATGGTTCACATTTTCCAGCTTCCCCCTGTAACCATGAGGTTTAGAAGGAGAGAGAGAGCATTCAGTAAGATTCGCATGTTACCACACGACTCCAGGAGCTGGGTCTTTTAAGAAAACAATAACTATCATGAGACTCATGGCAGGATCATGAGATTTAGCAACATTGCAACTGAAAGCACCAATTTAAACTCTGTAGACATGCCATCCCCAGGCGAGATCAGCAAAGGAGTCTGTCAAATTGAAAATTGTTACGTAAAGGCCAGTTAATCCCTAAACTAAGGAAACTTCAAAATGGCAGCAAATAGCGTGAAGATAACGTTTAAAGTGACAGTAGCATCAAAGCCCCTAACAAGCTTTAGGACACTCCTGGAATCTAAAGCTAATAATGCAATCAAATTCATGCTTAAACATGCAGGAGGTAAGGTTAAATGGGTGAGTGATGGCCTGGGTGCTATTGAAAAACACATTCAATTGGCTGCTTTGTAAAAAGAAAAAAAAGCATGGGCATATTCAATGGAATGACTGTATATTTTTCCTATTTATATTATAACAGTGCCAAGAGGCCCTGATCAGTATCAAGGCCACATTGTTCTAGGAGTTATACAAGCAGATCAGCATAGACCCTACCCTAAAGAGCAAATCTTAATCAAGTTTATGCACACCTACACTCCATGGACACTTGGCCATATAAAAACAGGAGAATATTTCTAGCATGGGCAAGTTGTCACATAGGACAAATCTCAGAAGAATGCCATCCACTCAGGATTTATCTTTATTTTGTAAGGCCTTTGTCTCATTGCCATTCCATAGACATATGTCACAGTGTTTGGGTGAAAGAATAATAGACCCCCTTCCTGAGGTCCATAGTCTGCTTTTCTTTCCTCCCCTGGCTCAAATAGAATTTATGGTTTCAATTCATAGGCGGCATTTTTCCTTCAGTTGGTGCACAAACAAATGACAAAAGTAAATAAAGATATGAATTAGTTTATTTTAAACTGTTCTAGATAGTAAAGAAGCTTCCTCTGCAGGCTTCCTTCCTCCAAGGGTCTCTCCAGATAAGTCCATCCCCTTCCAGAGAGCAGATAAGCTTTATAGAAATAATTTTTAATGATGTTTTTAGTATCAGGGTCAGCTGACTCCGCTAACTGAACAATAGAATTCAATGGCCTTCCTTCTCTCCAAGATCAGCTGCTGAGGTCTAAGACCCCATTCTTCACATGTTCCATGTACATTTCTAAAACTATGTATTACAAAAATAACTAAGGACCTGAAGCAAGGCCCATTAAAATCGACGAGAATATTTCCATTGATTCAATACGCTTTGGATCAGGCCTCATAATACTAGGTTTAATAAATAAATAAATACATCTAATTTATTTATTTTTTATAGGTACATTCAAAAGGAATAAAAACCAACAAGCCTCAAATAAATGTAGTTTAATGCACTACAAGCACTTCTGTTGTCCTCTCTTTCACCCTTATATAGTAATGGGACACCTGTTTTTATTTTTAAAAGAATCAATAGGGTAATGCTTTTTCTTCATTAAAGCAGACAGCTTAATAATATATTGCTGTAGCATCTTTGAAACGTTTCAACCTGTATTTGCTTATCTGCAAACTTACATGTTTTTTCAACTAAATGCCTCTTTTGCTAAAGGTGCATAGTGTATCTCATAGCAAATTGTTACATTTTACTCTGTGGGCTCTTCTGCGCAGGGCAAGAGCCTTCATACACATTTGGAAACTGTCCACTGTGGGTGCAGCAGCAATATATATAATAAAATGTTTCCAAGAGAAACTTGGCAGCATTTTTTCCCCAGACTTTAGAAAAGCATTTGTACTATAGCATCAAAATCCATTATAAGTGTTTATGAAAAGCCAAACCCGAAGAAAACTTGTACCAAAGGAGTCTCAGTGTCTGCTGTATTATATGGCTAGACATTTCCTGTAACTAACCACACACTTTTCAGTGGATCATATGTAGTATTTAACCTTGAACAGTTCTCCAGACAATCATATGGTAGACACATTAAGAAGAACATACATGTCCTGCTAGCCACACCAGTGATCAAAGGTCATGCCGTTTTTATGCCTATCACATAACAACAATAGGAACAGAATGTATGATTTACATTCCATACTCTCAATTACAAGATTTGGGATTCGGCACAGTAGACTATGAGTATTTTAGAGTGTTTTTTAGGTTGCTAGGCTGCATACTGAATAGGTCTCCTTTCTTCCCTTCTATCCAGAGAATTGTTTTTGTTTTCAGAGTCTATACACCCTTCCTGTTAACCTGTAAAGCCTATTAGTGTTTTCTTAATTTATGACAAGAAGTGTTAAGCTACTGTGGCTGTATATGTCCCCGCAACCAAACAGGAACACATGGAAGACTCTCTGTTGCCTTGCCTTGTCCCCCCTGGTCACTCATTTCAGGTGAAGTGCTTCAACATGTCAGACTCATCCAGTAGAAACTCAAAAAATCTCTTCTTTCCCCCGAAAGAAACTGTTTCTGCAATTTATGGACATGTGTCCAACTACTATATTGTACATCTGGCGACAGTCTACCAAAGCAAATGGTCATCCTCAGGAAATCATCTTTGCCATGTAAGGTGGTCAGTCATAACATGACGACATACTTCAGTAGCTTAGGCATTATTATTGTAAGCCAGAAAAAAATGTGGATTTTAAAAGTTAAAAACCAAAGGAATTTGAGATATTATTACTGCTATTCCACTTACATTTTCCCCCGATTGTCCTCCAGTTTAATCATTGGCACTTCCCTGCTCCTTTCAGTGGTAGTGATGGTGGGAGAGAGGAGGCATTAGTTTTGACACACATTTATTAGATGTTTCTTCCCTCTCTATCCTAAAGCACCTTCCCTCTCTATCCTAAACCTGACTGAGACAGATCAGACAGTTATTTCCCTGCAGGTTCCCCTCTCCCCAACAAATACAAGAATGTTTCTAAAAAGCACAAAAAAGTCACAACCTAAGTTTTTTGGATCCTACAGCTAATGGTTAAGTATCAGAAAAAAATCTTCTTTGGAAACAAATAGACTGAGAGATCTCTGAGAGGTACCTGTTGGAACCTTAAGAATTTCCCCCCACCCATTTTAAACTCTCATCTTTAACAAGGATAAGATTGTAGTCACAGATCGTCATCCTTCTAGTCCATACAAGAGATACAGACGTCCTTTGGAGGTTGTCAACAATTCTAATCAAGCAGTTTGTTGAGCAATCTGAAGCTCTCCTCAAGGCTGAATGCAGTAACCTCCCCAGAACCTGCTAATTCAAGGAACCCAAAACTGACACCATTATTCTTTCATATGGCTTTGCACAGCACTACTACAACATTAAAGGCAACTGAGAAACCTGGCTGGCTGCTACCAAGCCTTTCAGAGTCCACAGTCATATATGGGTACCACAGAATTCCCTAATCTGATTCTCTGGAGTTCTCCCACCATAGGAGTCTACATAACACATGTGACCACCAAAGGGAGACCAATTCAAAGGTTTAGGAAGCAGATGAGAAAGTAAAGGGGCAGAGGAAAAGGTCACAGCTGACATTCTACTATGTTGATGGCACGAAGAAAATTGTCTTGTAATTCAAGACTGGGCAACAGTGGTGTTAGTCATGCAAATATGCAAAGCTTTTGTGCTATATGACACCTCTAGGTCACTAGTTTAGACTGGGATCTTATTGAATTTTTTATTATTTAAACATTTCTCTATGTTACAATCCTTTACAAAGGGAGTATTCATACAAGCAGCAATTAATGTAACAACTCTTAAAGTTTTATAGTTCCTTACATTTGAAGATCTTAAATCGCTACGTAATCTTTAGTGAATTAAACCTTATTATCCTCATTTTATGGATGTGGAAACTGTCACAGAGAGATTAAATGCACATTTGAGACCAGAAACAAAATCTATGTCATGTTAATTCCTCTAGGCCATGCTGCCTCTCTACATTATTTTCTCTCTCTAATAGCAATGTTTCTTTATTTCTCCACGGATATGGTAGAAAATGTCTGTATCTGAATAAGACTGTTCTTCCCAATAATCCAGACTCCTCCTCTGATCAAAACTGCAGTAAGATTTATAACCCCATGTTTATGCCATCACACAGTCTAATGCTATGAAAAAAATATTACAAATTTAGAATAATGACTTCAATGCAGGATCAAACAGAAGGAGGGGCTAATCCACAGACTGCCCCTTCTGTTGCCTAAACAAAGTATGAGAAGCCCATAAAAGGGGAGTGTCTGTAAAGTGCATTATGCACTCTCCCCCTCAGTGGCTGATCCACAGAGGATAACAACCTACTACTGCTACCAGTAAAGATGTTCTATCTTAAGTGGTAGAGGTCTGTGCTGTGGTGATGAGCCCCATTGACTTTATGTAGGATCAAGATCTAAAGCCTGGCCTATACAGAAAGTTGTACCAATATAAACAAAAAGGTTTGACTTTGCATCAGTTTAACTAAGTGGAATAAAGTGTGGACTTTCCCATATTGGTTTTTCATAGATTGATAGATTCCAAGGGCAAAAGGGACCCTTGTGATCATCTAGTCTGACTGCTTGTATAAACACAGACCATGGAACTTCCCCAAAATAATTCCTATAACATATTTTTAGAAAAACATCCAATCTTGATTTAAAAATTGTCAGTGATTTAGCATCCACCATGACTCTTGGTAAGTTGTTCCAATGGTTAATTACTTTCACTGTCAAAAATGTGTGCCTTATTTCTAGTCTGAATTTGTCTAGCCTAATTTTTCAACTTTAGACAGGGTTTATATCAGATTAGTTTGTACCTGTAAATTTTAATGCAGTCTATTTAAATTAAACCAGTGCAACTTCTGTGTTTACACAAACCCTTAAATTGTAAGCTCTTTGAAGCAGGGAAGACATCTTAGTTCTCTGTGAAGTGCCTACCACACTGATCTGCCTTATAAAAATAACCAACCAACAATGAAATTACCTTAATTCTTAACAAAAAGCCCTCATTATGGGTTCCATATCAAAATGAACTTACGTAATGTCCATGTGGGAAAGTTAAATTTGTCTAAGCAATACTGAAACAGAAGAAATGTAAAAAAACTCAAAAACCTCCTTTTCCCCCAAACTCAATCCCATCCAATTAATATGCATTCCAAATACTCTGAATGTCATTTTCATGTTACAGACAAAAGTTACTATAAAAGAAACTGGAGAATGCTGAGTTCATTGCTTCAAGTTTTACATTATCATAAACTTGACTTTGAATTTCATTAATTTATGATTAGTGTCTTTTGGATGCCATAAGTCAAGTCTGATCAGATCTGACAGTTATAATTACCTCTTTTCCAGAAACAGTGCCCTAATGTGTCTAAAATGTTTTACCTCTGGATACGAGGAAAAAATGAAAAAATATTTCTGATCATTCTAAATATATATGTTGTCTTTCATATTTGCCGTGTTGGATTCTTCAAAGCTTTTGTCCAACTTTTAGTGATGCATTTGTATTTTTCCCTGTAGCTCTTTTCTGGGCAAACCAAAAAAGCTGCTTCAGGTGTCACAGGGCATGATATGGCCACATTAAAAATATGGGCATGGAGATTCCCTTTTTGACCACGTATGAAGATAGTACAAGCTATTAAAAGCAGTGTATTGCATGCTTAAGATAGTATTCTGACAAAGGGATAACCTTCACCAGACATGAAAAGACAAACATGAAATGGAGTCCTGTATTTCATCTGAATACCAGGGACCTGAAGGAACAGAAATGGTTGTTATTTTCATTGACTTTATTGAAAATAAAGCTAGAAAAAGAAGACCTGAGCGGGTGTTATATATCTATATATAATGAAAATGGTTCAAAACCAGCACATCTCTTTATTGCATGGATCTAAAGATGCCCATCCATACAATACTCCAAAGTGAGTGAAGTTAGGGGACTTGAAGGTAGGGAGGAAGTTTCCTGTGTTAGCGACAGGCAAGCTAGAGTTCCCTGGTGGCGGCTTTAAACTTATTCATCCAACTTTTTACTCATACTGTCTTCAAGACAAAGACTGGCAAATTTGCACACCTTGTCCATATAAAGCATTCTTCCCATTTTTCTACTTTTTAGGGGTTTAAATTTTTTTTTAAAGGTACACCAGGAGCATGAATAGCTCAGCAAATATCAGAACTCCATCAATCAAAGACACGGTTTTATAATTTTAGGAAGGTTCTGAGGAGCACTTTTGCATATTCATCTAGATACTATTATTGTTTGCCTGATAACAGATCTATATGCTCTGATTCCTAAAGTTATATTGCAATGGAAGCATAACAGATACAAAATGTGCAAAAAACTTTGACCATTCAGCTCTGTGAGCTATTCTTCATTTTAAAGTATTGGTCAACAAAATATAATTTTGCTAAATGTAGTGCGAGGAAAATGGTGCAGCTATTATCTTTATACTTTGGAAATATTTTGATGGAAAAATTTTGCTCTCTCATCCCTTTAACCAACATCTGAGAATTTAATTAAGCACTTATTGTGTCGATTCAAGGCTACTACATGCCAGTGAGTTGAATGGAATACAAGAACTCCTGATACTTTTGAAGGACCATATAAACAGCACTTCACTGGATGAACATCAAGTGCCCACAGGGAACTGGAAGAGTTAATGGCCTTGTTCCATTAGAAATAAAGGGACCCTAGTGACTTGCGATATAATGAAATTTTGTGTATAATGAAGTAGAATGAAAACTCAGTGCATTGCAGTGTGAACACTGTAGTTCTTGTTACAGTGAAATTTCATATAGTGTGTTGGTGCTGTATTTTGGGGGTAGGGCGGTGAGTGGTAGTTGTGGATTGCACACTATGTTTTCTTGTATAGCCAATGCAGTTTGGGAGGATTGAGGGGAGAGTTCTTCTCTATGGCTATTACTCTGTTCTCCTCTTCACTTATTGTTCACATTATTCCTTATAGGCCTGTTCTTCCCTAGGGCTGTTAGCTATGCAGCCATTTTTCTACATTACTTTAAAAACATTTATTGGCCTTTATACTATTGTACTTATATACATTTAAGGGTTGGAAAATAAGTAGATGTTTGTTTCTCTTTCCTAAACAGTTTTCTCAGTTGTTCCATTTTTTTACAGTATATTTTCACATATAAATATAAGCAAAACCTTTCAGTGAAATAATGTATTCCCTAAATCAGGGAAAGCTACAAGTACAGATGTGCATTCATTTGTTAAATATTGCATGCCTTGGAATAAGATGATGAAAGTCACTGAAGTTGAACTCTTCCCTTTTTTCAAATCTATATATATTTTAATTATTACACCCAGTTTGTCTATATTTGCTTTAGGCAAAATGACCACTGCATCTAAAGCTGAACAAATGACATTTTCTGAAGCTGAATCACATACACTTTTGTGGATTACATGAGTTACCAACATTCATGCACTTCCTTCTCTTCTGCTTTCCATTCTTTTATGTTCCTGCAGAATTTTCCTCTCAAAATTGACCCTGAAATGACTATTGCAGTGCTACGCAGTCTCTTACAATGAAGAAGGTATTTTATGCTGTGCTGGAATCACACACAGTTACAGAATCCTCTGGACCTATGGACTTTGTATAAGCTACAGTAAGAGACAGACAACCAAGCCCCTGAAGCTGGGGTGATTGAAATCATAATTAACGACTCCTCCATGCCATTCTTGATTTGTCTTTCTCCCCACACAAAAGATAAGAGACTCAGTGCATTAGCCCCTCATTCATAGTGTGTGCTCTAAAATGTTTTAGACCCACAGTGGTATTCAAACTGGGGTACGTATACGCTAGGGGTACGTGAGAAAAAGTCCCAGGTTTCAGAGTGGCAGTCGTGTTAGTCTGTATCCGCAAAAAGACTTGGCAATCAACGTTTAATCTCCTTTTAGTTAAAACTGCAGTTGCACTGGTGTATGTTTCCTTTGTGCGGTGTGACCCAGAATCAGAGGTTTTCAAACTGTGGGGTGTGCCTCCCCCCGAAGGGTGCAGAGGAACATTTTGGGGGGAAGCAAGTGGTTCACGCCAGCCCCACACTACGGGCTCATGGAGAAAGCACCACCACCATTGACTCACCTCAGCGAGCCACCCAGCCTGTCTGGGTTGGGGTGGGGTGGGCACGCAACCAAAAATTGTTACTCAAAAGGAGGGCTCAGCTCAACAAATTTGAAAACCGTTATTTCAGAGATTTATATTAATGACAAGAATGAAAATAGAATACGCCAGTAGCAAGAAACCAGAGAACATTATGCAACAGTTACTATATTGCATTCCATGTTTACAGACAGCCCATTCCAGCATCCTTCAAAGTCAATGGCAAAGCTATCAGACCCAGCATTTGCCACTGAACTGCTAGTTTATGGTAACAGGGCTGAACCTCTAATTTTCCATGCACAGGAGTAAATTCCCAACAGCACAAAAATTCCTTACTAACTTAACACCTGGATATCATTACAATTAGTGCGACATACACAGGAAGAGACTATACAGTAAATGGTTATAACCAATACCATCACAGTGGGTGTTGCTCAATTTATCATTTACTTATCCTATGCACACCTCTAGATCTTCCCCTTCCTGACAGCCTGGTCTTTTCATATTTCATGCTATTTCAGAGTTTCCTGGTGAGTTATTCTGTGGCTAAAGTAGACTGAAAGAATGGGAGGATTTTGTGCTACCTCCACACATTCTTAGTAATTCCAGGGGTTAAAGTAATAACCCCAACCTCGTTTCAAATATGCATAAATGGCAGGGCCATGAGAAGAGGTTTGTGAAAGAAGAAGAACTAAAGAGAGACCAGACTTTAAAACTGCATTCAACTTCCTAGGGTGAATAGAACTTTGAGAGGATTAAGGCAAATCCTTTCTGACACCGAAGAACAAACAGGACTGAAGAAAAAATAAAACTGAATAATAAAAAGGAAGAGAAGAGAAATATTCTTTCACAACGGACTAACACAAATGGATACAGCAGAAATTAAACTGATTAAAGATAAGAGGCTTTTCATTTGTGGCCCTGAGGGAGTCTAATTAACCAATTTCTAGAAAAGGCAATAATGCCTCACACTGATTTCACTGTCAGATAATTGGCTGAAAATCAAGTGCTTCAAAAAGACATTAATATGGGAAAAAATGTAATGTCTGATGATGAAGCACACAGGCTGATATAAGCTATGAAATCTTTAATTTAAGAATTCCCAAGGAAGTATTATGAGCAGACAAATGATGAATCCCCAAACAGGATACAAATAGCAATGTATATACAGATAAACCATACCAAATATATTATCAGCATAACTGTATCACGGCAATTTCCTCTTTATGCAGTAAGTGCTACTAGTAATCAGAGTAATGAGCAATAAACCTCAGAAAATGGAGTTATTCAGCTTATTATGTTCTGTATTGGCAACTTTGGAATCCACTTGAACAAAACTGTGTCAGCATCTGTAACTTTTTCCTAGTCAATTCTAAATAGCACCTTTCTTGTCCTTAGGCAGGTGAGCTAATTTTTGATAAAGTAGCGATATTCCATATGTAGTTATAACTGATGCAGTGGGCCAAATTCATCCTTGATGTAACTCCTTTGATTTCCTTATTATTCAGAAAAAAAAACGATTTTAGAGCTGAATTTAGCCCACTATCTTCTTTCATTGTTTTTCTATTCTTTATAATAGTACTGTCACTGCCAGCTCCTGAAGATTTGAAAGTGAGTTGCAATAAGAGCTATGCCAGCTTTGACCTGGAAATGTAAGTGAATTAAACCTCCATTGAACAACCATGGTTCTCTTTGTAAACTGTATGCAGGGCTTTTATGACATTTTATTGTGCACTTCCACTGAGATTACAACTGTTCCAGAGAGTGATGTTAACAAATAGAAACTACAGCAGCAAACTAATTAGAGCTGGTTGGAAAAAAACAACAGGATTCCTCTTCTCTCCTCCAAAACACACACACAATTTTAATATGGGTTTTCCACAGAAAATTTCAGTTTTTCTGCCGATATTCAAACACCAAAAATATTCAGTTTTGACAGAAATATTTCAGTTTTCAACAACATGAAAGTTTTCCAAGGAAAGCAGACAGTCACTTTCTGTGAAAAATTTTGGTTTTGCTGCAAACTTAAAAACCGTTTTGGAGGGACAATTTTAAACCAGCTGTAATACTTCCGTAATGTATATCACATTCACTGACTCCAGCTCTCTCTTTTTCACTCTTACATAGTTCATCTTGTATAGTTTCAAATATTTAGACCTTAGAGCAGTGTAAGAAAGACATTAGTATTCTGATGAGACAAGAAGATCCCTTGAGTCTCTCAGATTCACTCCACATACGTCTAGTCTACACTAAAGAGTTAGGTCGATCCAATCACATGAAAAATCCACACTCCTGAGTGACATAGTTAAGAACCTAACCCCCTGCAGAGACAGCGCAAGTTCAACAGAAGAATCCTTCCATCAATCTAGCTACCCCCTCTTGGGAAGGTGGATTACCTACACCAGTGGGAGAACACCTCCCGCCAACATAGTAGGGTTGCCAGTTTTGGTTGGACATATTCCTGGAGGTTTCATTACATGACATAATCTTGAAATAAAATCCTGGAGGGCTGGCAATCCTAGGCATAATGTCTACACAGAAGTGCTATAGCTGCAGCTTTTCAAGTGTACTCAAGCCCCAGGTTTCACTTTGAAAGAATAAGAGATGGAAAATAAAATCTTTCAGACAAGATCCTTATAAAAGTGAATCTGTCTTTAGACCTAAAAAGAAAATCTATGAATTTTAAAAGAATCATTAAGTATTATTATTGCTGGCTTTTTTTAAAAGGCGGAAAAACCAAGAGAAGTAGGAAAATTCAGTGCGAATTAATCTTAAAAAGCATTCTTGACTTGCACTACATTTGGGCATTAGTATTACAAAAACAGTGTCCTTTGGATAGGTGATGTTATGTAAATCATATTCAGTGCTATGGGCCAGATCCTCAGCCAGTGTAAAGCAGCACAGCTCTGCTGACAGCAACAGACCTGCCGTGATGTGCAACTTTTCTCTATATTAGAGCTAGCTGAAATGCTGAAACGTCTCATGACAAGATTTCAAAAGTTCAGCCAGTTCCAATACTGAGTGAAGTTGCACAAAACTGTGTGTGATATCCCATCTAGTTCAGTCTCAGCTTACACACAGAGTATTATTCAGCGTGAATAATTGATAATCTGGTTTAGGTGCTCATATGGTCCCCTACGATGTAGTCTCTGAGCATGTCACAATAGTCAATGTATTTATCCATTCTATTCTGCATAGGACACCATGCTCAGCACTGTAGTATTTTAGAGCCTTCCAGTAGCACATTAAGCCACATGACTACACATTTGTCATGTGTTTGTCGTCTCAGCCAGTCCTTAGAGGGAGAAGCATGTGCAGCAGAGTGTCTACGTTTGGGGAGGGTGGGGGGTGAGTTATGTATATATACACACCAGTTGTTATGTTTATGTTAGAGAAGACAAGGTCAAAATAAATATGCCTTTCACTTGGAGCAGAAAGTGGTAAGGTTTTGATAGTCCTTAGCCCCTGGAGGAGTTCATTCCACAGTCTTGAACTTGCCCCGAGGGAAGATCCTGTCTCCTGCATAGACTAGCTCTGCACTGATTTGAGAGAGTTCCATTTCACTAGAGTAGAGGAGTGTAGTTGTCAATCATGCTGGAGCTTTAGATGTTTTTGGTAGGTATCCTGAGCCCAGCCCATGAAGTGCTTTGAAGGCAAGAACTGAGATTCGAACGTCATTCAAAATTCTATGGGAAGCCAGTATAGAGAGCGGAGGATGGTTCTGATGTGTTCACAGTAGCCACAGTTGCTGAGGAGACATGTCTGCAGTGTTCTGTACTAGTTGGCATTTCCTAAGTGCTGAAGGCTTCATGCCCATGTATATTGCATTGCTGTAATCCAGCAGAGAGGTGAAGAAAGCATAAATAACTGAGGCTAGCTCATTGTCCACCAGGATGGGTCAGATTTTCCTTGCCAAGCAGAGATGGTAGAAAGCATCACACATGGATGCTGTAATGTGAGAGCTCAGTGTCAGCAAGGCATCCAAGAGTACTCCTAGACTATAGACTGACTACCAATTGTGGGCGTTATCTTCAACCAACGGAGACTGCACCAAGGCCTCAAGTTCTTCAAAATACTTTCCCCTGCCCACCAGCATCACATCTGTCTTGGTCTTGTTCAGCTGCTGCCAGTTATTCTTCATCCAAGAGCTGATCTCATCCCAGAACTGGGCCACGTTAGTGGTAGTGCTGTAGACATACACAGTGGAGGACAGGTAGGGCTGTGTATCATCTGCAAATTGCTAGCACTTGGGCCTGGTCTACACTTGGAGTTTATGTCGAATTTAGCAGCGTTAACTCGAATTAACCCTGCACCCGTCCACACAACGAAGCTATTTATTTCGACATAATGGGCTCTTTAAATCAATTTCTGTACTCCCCCCCCCCCAACGAGGGGAGTAGCGCTAAATTCGATATGGCCATGTCGAATTAGGATTAGTGTGGACAGAATTCGACGCTAATAGCTCCGGGAGCTATCCCACAGTGCACCACTCTGTGGACACTCTGGACAGCAGTCCGAGCTCGGATGCTCTGACCAGCCACACAGGAAAAGACCCGGGAAAATTTGAATTCCTTTTCCTGTTTGGCCAGTTTGAATTTCATTTCATGTTTGGACATCGTGGCAAGCTCAGCAGCACTGGCAACGATGCAGAGCTCTCCAGCAGAGGTGACCATGCAATCCCAGAATAGAAAGAGGGCTCCACCATGGACTGATCGGGAAGTGTTGGATCTGATCGCTATATGGGGCGATGAGTCCGTGCTTTCAGAGCTGCGATCGAAAAGACAGAATGCGAAGATCTACGAGAAGATCTCCAAGGCCATGACGGAGAAAGGATACGGCCGGGATGCAACGCAGTGCCGCATGAAAATCAAGGCGCTGAGACAAGCGTACTAGAAGACCAAGGAGTCCAACGATGCTCCGGGTCTCAGCCCCAGACATGCCGTTTCTACGCGGCACTGCATGCAATCCTAGGTGGGGCCGCCACCACTACCCCACCCCTATCCATGGACTCCGACAATGGGGTATTGTCAACGGCCGCTTCTTCGGAGGTTTTCGCGGATGGGGAAGATGATGAAGGAGATGAGGAGGAAGAGGCAGTCGACAGCGCTTTCAATGCTGATTTCCCTGACAGCCAGGATCTCTTCATCACCCTGACAGAGATCCCCTACCAACCCTCCCAAGGCGATAACCCGGACCGTGAATCAGGGGAACGATCAGTGGGTGAGTGTCTTAAACATTTCTTTTGAATAGAATAGACATGATATTTTGGAAACGGGTTTTTAATTATTACTTTGCCCTTGGCACTTTAGCTGCATTCATGGCCAGTGCAGCTACTGGAAAAGTCTGTTAACATGTCTGGGGATAGAGCAGAAATCCTCCTGGGACATCTCCATGAAGCTCTCCTGGAGGTACAGTGAAAGCCATTGCATAAGGTTTCTGGGGAGAGCGGCCCTATTGCGTCCTCCATGGTAGGAAACTTTTCCGCGCCAGGCTAGTAGCAGGTACTCCGGTATCATTGCCTGACAAAGCATGGCAGCATATGGCCCCGGTGTTTGCTGGCATTCACGCAGCATATGGTCTTTCTCTGTCTGCGTAATCCTCATCAGAGTGATATCAGTCATGGTGACCTGGTTTGAATTAGGTGAATTTTAGTATGGGGACTGGTTGCCTGTTCCTTTTAAAGAAATGTACCTGGTGGTTTCTAGCCATGCGGTGGAGGCGAGGAGGGGGAACGCGGTGGGGGGAGCAGGGGGAGAGTTCTTGCTGGCTGGATCGCCGACAGCATGAGGGGACCGTTCCCGGGGACAGCCACGCAGTGGGGGGGGAGAGTTCATGCTGGCCGGATCGCCGGCAGCAGGAACTGGCCAACGCTAGGAGCTGTGCTTGGAACGTGAAAGGAGGGCGCTGCTGTAAATTAAGCTTTCAGCAGCCAAAAGTCTACGGCTTACCATGGCCGGCTGCTAGCCGAATTCCGTTGTCGGCCCCACTTGTGTGATCTGTACACCAAGATCCCAGGCACTCAATATAAAGATTGAAAATTCGACCTTGTACTGAGTGCACATGTAATAGGTAGTGTGCATGGTCTTGTTCAGAGGGAAATACTATACTCATTGTTCACGAAAATGTATCTTTGTGAGGAATTCATTCCCTTTTTTCCATCACACAGCTGCGAGTGTCTCCCGGGCTACCCCGGCATCTCCCTCCCAGAGGCTGGCACAAATCAGGCGGCGAAAAAAAAAAGAACGTGGGACGAGATGTTCTCCGAACTTATGGTCTGTTCCCGAACTGAGGCGGCACAGCAGACCCAGTGGAGAGAGGACATGTCTCAATACCGGCGAGCATCCAGCAAACGGGAGGAGAGGACAGAAGCTCGTGAGGACAGGTGGCGGCAGGAAGACCAGCAGGCAACTCAGACGCTGCTTGGGCTAATGCGGGAGCAAACGGACACACTCCAGTGCCTTGTAGATGTTTTGCAGGACTGGAGGCAGGAGGACAGAGCCCCGCTGCATCAGATCTCTAACTGCCCTCCCCCGCCACAAAGTCCCATACCCCCCTCACCCAAAGTCCCAAGAAGGAGGGTCGGCAGGGGCCGTGGAAACAATCAGTCCACCCCTGCGGACTGCTCAAGTAGCAGAAGGCTCTCATTCCCCAAGATTTGATGCTTTCTTTACTTCCCTCCAACCGCACCCCACCCTAGCCCCCATCCAAGTTTAATCCCATAACTGTTAAATCCTTAATAAAAAATGCGTTTCTGTTCATTACTGTTTCCTTCATTTTCTTTTAAAGGACGGTGTGTTTGAAGGGGGGGAAGGGGGTTGATAATTGGAGAGGATAGGCACCTTTACCAGGGTACTGACACGGGGGCAGGTTCACCAGAAGGTTATACACACATTACAGTCAGTAGGTACCCTGGTCAGTCTGGGAGGTAGTTTTCATGTTCTGTGTGCGTGGGCTATGTGACTTTGTGGCGGGGAAGGGCGGTTACAGATCCCCTGCAGCGGGGCTCTGTCATCCTGCCTCCGGTCCAAATTAACATACCCTGAAATCCTTACTAAAACAGATGGTTTTCTTGAACAATGTTTCCTTTATTTTCTTTTTAAAGGTGTGTTTGGAGGGGGGGAGGGGGTTGGTAATTGGAGAGGATAGGCAATATTAACAGGGTAAAGAAACGGGGGCAGGTTCACCTTCTGTTTAAACAAACGTAATAGTCACTGGTAAGCCGGGTCAGTCTGGAAGCTAGCTGTCAAAGCTTCCCGGATGCGCAGCGCGTCCCGCTGGGCTCTTCTAATCGCCCGGGTGTCTGGCTGCGTGTAATCAGCAGCCAGGCGATTTGCCTCAACCTCCCACCCCGCCATAAACTTCTCCCTCTTGCTCTCACAGAGATTGTGGAGCACACAGCAAGTTGCAATAACAATGGGGATATTGGTTTCGCTGAGATCAGAGCGAGTCAGTAAGCTTCTCCATCTCCCCTTCAAGCATCCAAAAGCACGCTCCACCACCATTCTGCACTTGCTCAGACAGTAGTTGAAGAGCTCCTTTTCACTGTCCAGGGCGCCTGTGTACAGCTTCATGAGCCAGGGCATTAGCACGTAGGCTGGGTCCCCGAGGATCACTACAGGCATCTCCACATCCCCAACAGTTATTTTCTGGTCCAGGAAGTATCCACCAGTGCTTGCAGCACCATTGAAAAGTAGCCCTTTCGGTTAATGTACTGGCTGCCCTGGTGGTCCGGTCCCAGGATAGGGATGTGAGTTCCGTCTATAACCCCACAGCAGTTTGGGAATCCCATCGCAGCGAAGCCATCTATTATCACCTGCACGTTTCCCAGGGTCACTACCTTTGACAGCAGCAGCTCAACGATTGCGTTGGCTACTTGCATCACAGCAACCCCCACGGTAGATTTGCCCACTCCAAACTGATTCGCGACTGACCAGTAGCTGTCTGGCATTGCAAGCTTCCAGAGAGCTATGGCCACTCGCTTCTGGACTGTCAGGGCTGCTCGCATCCTGGTGTCCTGGCGCTTCAGGGCAGGGGACAACGGCCATAGCTGCAGTGATGATCGCAGCGGATTATTGTGAACCCTGCCACCTATCTCAGGCAAAACAGCAGAATCTCATGATCAATGGTATCGAGTGCTGCAGAGAGGTCCAGCAGGATGAGAATGGAGGTCTGTTCTTTATCCACTGACAGGAGGAGATCATCCATCACTGACCCCAAAGCCATTTCAGTTCCATTTCCTGGCCTGAATCCAGACTGTGCCAGATGTAGAATATTGGCTTCTATTTGATGAACTGGTAGTTGGCCTTTTGCTTGCTTCTCTATGAACTTGCTCAGGAATGGGAGGTTTAACACTGGGTGGTAGCTGGCTAGGGCTGAAGAATCCAGGGTGGCTTTCTTCAGTGTTCATCGGACTATTGCATGGTTGAATGAGAAAGAGAGGATTCCATCTCTGAATGAGATGATGTCTATTTCAGTCACAAGTGGGCACCTGTTTATCACTCTTCTTCACGAGCCAGGAAGGGCATCGGTCAGATTCAGCAGTCTTGGGTTGAGACTTCTTTAGGCTGTCCAGAACTTCTTAATGAGAGAAAGTACTGAACTCTGGGAATGCAGGGGGGCCATTGGTTGGTGGCTATAGAAGGAGTGGATTCATGCTCTCTGAGAACCCTTCCCAAACGTGTGATCTTTTCGGCCAAATAGGATGATCGTTCTTCACAGCACTTGGTGTTCAGCTCTGATGGAGGTTTGAGAGACTCGGGACTAATGAAGCAGTTCACCACCCTGGATAACTCATTGGGGAGGGATTTGGCAGTTTCAGTGGACGTTGACAGAAGGTTCTCTTTCTCTGTAGTACAGCCTCAGCATAGCCTTTGAGGAATTTGTTGGGTTTCATACTGTCTGAATTAGCCTTTGTTTTTCCCGCCAGCAGCATTCAAATTTCAGCCCCTCTCTTTTCATCTGTTGGATGGTGTCAGAAAACCAAGGAGATCTGTGTGAGTGAAGGGTCTGTTCGGGAGTCAGCATGCCAATAGTCAAGGTCAGTGCATAACAGTAATGATTCACCAGGGCCTTAGTCTCTCGTACTGTGGGTGGAGCGCTGTGGTCCTTTAGCCAGGCTTAGGGAATTTGTCAGAGACTATAAGTCACGAGTGAATCAGGATCACTACTCTTCCTTATTTATTCTCAAAACCCCTATGAAGTACTATTATCCTCATTTTACATATGGAGAAGTCACAAAGGAACTAAGGCCATATCTACACTACAAAATTATGTCAACCTAACTTATGTCAGCATACAACCACCACAGTTATTAAACCGCTTGTGTGTGTGCGCATGCCCTTGACTCCTTGCGTCAGCAGTGAGCCTCCTCACCAGGAGCGCTTGTATCAATTGTATTGTCAGAGTGGGGAATTGTGGGATGGGTCCTGAAAGCCAGTAACAGCTGATGTAAGCAACACAGAGTCTACACTGACACTGCGTCGACCTAGTTACATCAACTGTGTCTCTATGTAGCTCAGGGAGGTAGTGTTTCTAAATCGGCATAGAGAGGTACTTACGTCGGCAGGAGCCAAATATAAGAGAAGACACTTCCGCAGCTAGGTTGACGCAAGGCAGCTTAAGTCGACCTAACCCTGTAATGCAAACCAGGCCTCAGTGACTTTCCTAGGGTCACACCGAGGTTTGTAGCAGAGCAGGAATTTAACCTGGGTCTCCCATGGGCCAACCTAGCACCCTAGTCACTGGACCATCCGTCCTCTGTAAGGCAATGGAACTGCCGTATTGTTATACCAATAAAATAAAAACCAGCAGGATGTTTTTTAAAGGGGGTAAGACAGAATGTCACATTTATTATGACTACAAAAAGAATCATAGTAAGCAGTCAGTTATAGCTATAACATTTCATTCAGTTTCACATTCATTCACACACACACACAGGTTCTGTATAGATGTCATAGTTACCAGCCTAGAAGTTGCTCATGCCAAGTTACTGGCCAGGTAACCTGGGCATGAGGGTGGAGCCGAGTCCTTGTCAGATTCATCTGATGCTCCTGGAGGTTGGTTGCAGAACCAGACTCAAAGTCCTCAGTATTTAGAGGCCATTCTTATAGGAATTATTTCCTATGTTAGTCTATGGGAACTGTTTCATCTTGCTGTTGCTAACTCAATCAGCAGATGGCACATTCCTGGTGGCATTCCTGGTAGCTCCACGCTGTCCAAAGTTTGTTTTTCTCATCCTTCCAGGTGGTGGGGTGGATCCCAGGTTTACCCTCCGGGGGTTGTATAGGTCCACCTGAAACCTTTCTTCGGCCGATGGATACTCCCTTTCTAGGCTGGCACCTCCCTAGCCATTCATGTATATCATGCATTCATCAACATACATTCTTTATCACAACTGTTGAAGTATTGCTTTGAGAACAGGCTCTTTGTCTTAGGATGTACTAACACAATCAACAGCTTGCAAGTTTCACATAGTATCTTTCTGAGAACAGATACAATCAATGGTTTACACAGACAGTAGCTTGTAAGTTTAACAAGGGATCCAAGAGATCTTTTACTTGGTAATGCTATGAGGTTTAAATTGTGGGGGACAAATTATGGGGAGTTACTTTCACTTGGGAAATCACTTTCAGTACCTTCTTTAATGTCCCTACAGTATCAAAGACACCCAATCTTATATATTCTCAGACACAACAACAACTGTGCACCTGGAGCTGCAGGGATGTTTGCAGCTGCAAGTGACATTTTCCCCAGGCTTTGCATTTCAAGAAGATATGGATAATGATAAAAGGTATGAAAATGTCCATAAGCAACTGACAGCTATTAACTGTATGCCTGCAAGCTTTTTTTCTTTTCAGTTGAAATGTATGCAGTAGATTTTCATGTGTGAAATTTTTAATCAGCATATTCTCAATCCTCTCAGGAAACAAGCTTGTGGCTAGGCAATCATGCAAAAGGAACCTGCGAGAATACATTCATGGGGTGTTATGAAAAAAGTAATGTGTGTGAGGTTTTTCCAGTTTAACTATCATTTCCATTAATGTGAAGAATTTCCTGATCTATTTTTAGATTTGACCATATATTGTTAGCTAGACACAAGCACAAGAGTGCCATTAGCATCACAAAGTGTCATTTATATCTGTACACAGAAGTATTACTGAATGAATCTCCCGCAAAGTAGCTATTTGTGCTAGATAGCCCATTAACTGTACAGAAGTTGTGTACATGCAAGCTCTATCATCTGCAAGACACTTTCTTTACTAACTGAAGCCAAGAAGGAGCAAGATGGAACATGCTGCAGGTCAAGCTCAATGCAACAAAGACCCACAGGGGGTTTCCAAGCAGGGTTGCAGTCTGACAATAAGCCTGATCCAAAGGCCATTGAATTTACCAAGGTGCCTTTCCACTGACTATGCCCAGGTCTACACTAGAAATTAAGTCGGTTTAATTACTATGTTGGTCAGAGGTGTGAAAAATCCACACCCAAGTGATGCAGTTAAACTGATCTAAGTTCCCTTGTAGGGAGCACTAGGTTCATGGAAATATTCTTCCATCGACCTAGCTACTGCCCTCTCAGGGAGGTGGATTAGCTATGGGAGAGCCCGTCCCATTGGTGTAGGTAGCATCTACAGTGAAATACTGTAGTGGCATTTCTGTAGCATTTTAAGTGTAAACAAGCCCTACAATGGCCTTCGGCTCAGTACCAGTAGCATTAAAAAACAAAAAAACCAACAAACAAACAAACAAAAAAACCCCACAAAATCCAGCTCCAATTACCACCACCTGATCTAAGTTATAGAAATGCAAAAAAAAAAAGGCTAACAATCCCACTTTTCAATTATTTTGCTTTATAAAATTAAAAACTAAACAATTTATCATCAGAATATTTAACTTTTAAAGTTTCCCTCCATCAAATATTATACATTGAGTTTCATCCTGGATCAGACTTTTTACAATCAACTCTAACCATGAAGATTTATGACAGAAACATTAATAAACCATTAAACTAGCATTATGAACTGCACTAGTATCATAATTTTGTTTCCTTACAGTTTCACAATAAGAGGATATACATTGTAAAGTACAAGCCACCCTCATAGCTGGTTAGGTAACCCCAGCTGTAAAATAGAAAAATATCCAATCTTGGCAGATCACTGGTTTGTCCTATTTGAATTCAGACTATCACATTTAAATTGGAAACAGGCCCAGAAATATATTTCCTGAGAGATTACTCACCCATGCATATCCTTAACCAGCTACTTAACCAGAAATGGCTTTCACCACTACTACAAAGAAAAAAAAGTACGGTATCTGTGAATTAAAATATTTCACCTGTAAAGAGGTTTACAGATGTCTGCATGTATCCTATACTGATGAGTGATCCTCAAAATGATCATGAGTCAGATATTTATCCAAAATTCTTTGGACTAGTCACTCAGAAATCTCATAACACTTTCGTCTAAGGTTTCAAGTTATTCTTGCTTCCAGATGGGCAAAAACGTCCTCTCTTGCAGTATTTTGGTAAGGCCTCTTTCACTCCTGCTCAAGTTTATGGAGTACGATTTTGGCTGTATTTTATTTTATTTTTTTGGCGTGGGGGGGGGGGGGGGGAAGTTACCCACATTTTCTTAAGCTTCCAACAGGATTGTAAAGCTCAGAAAACTGGCAATAGTATACGAAACCTACCACATTTTTATGTTTTATAAACACCCATCTACATTTATGGCAATACATACATACATACATAATAAATAATATCACAGGTTCCAATATGGCACAGATAAACTCATGGCCAAAATCATCATCATTGGATGGCTGTTTAGTAGCCTACATAAAATTAATTTTGTAGTCTCAGCCCAGCTGTTAGCAGACAGAGCGCTACATTCCAAATAATATGAGCTGGTATCTTTTTACAACCTCAGCAGAAAAGCATGGAAAGTGAGCCACAGCCTCACACCCTAGAGATGGCTCAGAGCTGAAGCATACCGGCAAGTGTAGAAAGCAAGCTTGAACTACTAGGGTATGTCTACACTGCAGCTGGGACCATGCCTCCCAGCCCTATTAGACAGGCCTGAGCTAGCTCTACTGAAGCTTGCATGCTAAAAAGAGCAGCGTGGCTGTTGCAGCACAGGTGGCAGCCCAGATGAGCGACCTGAGTACAAGCCTGCCTGGTGCCCTGGGTCCATACTCTGGCAGCTAGCCCACATCACTACCCAAGCTGCAGTGACCACACTGCTCATTTCAGTGTGCTAGCTAAGCTCAAGCAGAGCAAGCATGGGTCTGTCTAGCCAGGCTGTGACGCACACTCCCAGCTGCAGTGTAGACGTAGCCCTAGTGTCTGTGCTTTTACAGGTGTCTTTCCTGCTGATAGAGAAAGGGCTTCCATGTCCAGTGTGTCATTCCTGCACCCTTTGCAAAAAACATTAACATTCCATTTAAATTAAAAGAGATTTAGTTTGGGTTAAGTTCTGTTCAACTCATATCTAAAGCACTAAACACAATTTGGTCTATGGGCCTGATTTTGAAACATGAGGTTAGTTATTGCGGACATAAATTTTTCACCCTCAATTAAACTGTGTCTCAATAAGTTGCGGGTGTAACAACTTGCACTTGAAATGTTCACCTGATTGCTCCCATCAATCACGTAGCATATAATTAACAGCAGGTGCGATCTTCTTCTTGGTATGGCTGCTGTAGATGTAGAACAACAAACTATAATTTCACATTTAGCTGGTTAAGCCAGATAATTGCCTTAGGACTAGCAGGGTGTATTGCTGTGATGCCGCCTTCGTATTTGTGAATCAAGCATTAAGTCATTGTATGCTCCATGAGTCGTTATATGCTTTGGGTGACCACAGTCGCACACTGGAGAGTTTTACATTTTCCATTTGTGCCTCAACTATTTGCATCTGCCATAGTTTGTGCGGATTTGGTTTAGGGTCACCCCTGAGCTTCACGGAAGATTGAAGCCAGGGATCTTCTGCATTGGGTCTTTCACAGGGTGTTTGTTTGTGACTGCTTGTGACCTCTGTTTGGCTTTCCAAGCTTCACCAAGGTTGAAGTTACATTATCGAAGTTTAAGTGGTTAGGTCCAAAAGGGCTTGCATGATTTCAAGTGGTGGTGAGGGATGTTGTAGAGGTCCTGGTGGATCAGGAGACCCTTGTGAGTGCTAGTAGTTCAGGGAATAAAATTGAGGAATTGGGGGACAGTTTGAGGTGCTTTTTATTAGTCAGTTCCTTAAAAAAAAATATATATATATATATATATATATATATATATATATATATATATATATATATATATATATATATAGTTGACTTTTCAATTTCATGGAACTTTCAGTATTCAGCAATGAACACAGGAGAGTTTCTTATCCATAGGACACTTTACAAATATCCTCAGAAACCAAGCTTTCCAAATAATCTGAAGCCTCACTTTAGTCTTTGCTCATATATAGTTATGGTATCAGAGTTCTCTTCAGCAATATATTATCTCCTTTAAGAGCTACATTGAGAGTATTAACGTTCCACAGACAAGCAGTCAGAAGTGCTAAATTTGAAAGTTGCCCAGGGAACGTTAACTCCACTCACACGTGGGCATACGTTACCACATAGTATTTAGTTACGGGATCACATTTCACTCAAATAATGCAACATGGATTTTATACAGAGTGCAGCTTTCAAGAACAACAAATCCTCTCAGCCCTTTCATATCTTCCTGGAGTTGCAGAGGTTGATGCAATTGTTTAATGCTCTCCTAATCAACATGTTAGATTTAACCATACTTACATCCTAATGGAACTTTTTCTAATGTAACTTCTGTGGATCCCCCAAAGAACAAAGCAGAGAGCATCCAACAGCTGCCTCAGGGGCTGGTACATGAACTCAGTAAAATACCTACAGAATGACAAATCCAGAGTGTGGACAGTGTTTGTGAGAGTCTCCATGGAAACACTTACATTTATAAATAGACCTTTGCTATTACAGTTTTGAAGAAATCAAAGCAACACAGAGCAAGCCTGCATCTTATTACACACAATGACCTTGAACAGAATGCCAGGTCTGAAGACGTATCAGCCTCATTCCTAATAATGCTACCTCAGGCTGCAGCCCTCAAAGCACTTTCTTGCCCCCTTTTTGACCAGAGCAGCTAGTCAAATTTCTGGATCCTGGGGACGTTCTTGTTTATTTGCATAGAATGTACAAAGCCTGAACACAGGAGGAACCAAGAACTAGCTTACAGCCCCAAGTCTCTTCAGCCAAGAGACCCAAAAGCGCTCTCTAGCTTTTCCATAGTCACACTGTGCGTACAGGCTGCTTCTTGGCTTTCTTCCTGCCTCAGAATCTCTCTCTGTTCCACCTAGCTAGCGAGCACACTCTCTCTCTGTCACACACTACTCAGCAAAACCCCTCCACCCACACAGTCCAAAGGCAGGTTCACAACCCCATTTTGTCTTAGGCCCTGTCTACACTGGCAAGTTTCTGCGCAGTAAAGCAGCTTTCTGTGCTGTAACTCCCAAGGTGTACACGCTGCCAAGTCACTTAGTGCACAGAAACTGTGCAGTTGCAGCACTTGAAAAAAAAAAAACCCCAACGAGAGGCGTAGAGCTTTCTGCGCCGGGGCTACCGGACTGCAGTGCCAGTGTAGACACCATGGCCAATTACAGTGCTGCCATTGGCCTCTGGGACATGTCCCACAATGCCTGTTCTCACCTCTCTGGTCATAGGTTTGAACTCTGCTGCCCTGCCCTCAGGTGACCAACCGTGAGCCTCACCCCTTAAATTCCTTGGGAATTTTGAAAGTCCCCTTCCTGTTTCCTCAGTGATGCGTACAGTGGTCGCATTGCATCTTTCCAGTTGACTATGCCTGCTCCATGCACCAGGCGATCTCCTTCTTGGAGCAATGCTGAGCTGCTGGACCTCATCAGCATTTGGGGAGAGGAGGCTGTCCAGTCCCAGCTGCACTCCAGCCATAGGAATTAGGATACCTACGGACAGATTTAACGATGCATGACAGAAAGGAAGGAGCCATGACCGGGACACCCTGCAGTGCAGGGTCAAAGCAAAGGAGCTACAGAATGCCTACCACAAGGCGCGGGAGGCAAACCACCATTCCGGTGCTGCGCCCACAAGCTGCCAATTCTACAAAGAGGTGGACGCGATACTCAGTGGCGACCCCACCTCCACTGCGAAGGCCACTGTGGATACTTCAGTGGCTCACGTGCCAGTCGAGAGTGGACTGAGCCAGGAGGAGGAAATCTTGGATGAGGATGTGGAGGGGGAGAGGGACTCAGAGGATGACTCAGAGTTGCATAGAGCCAGGAGCTCTTTTCTACCTGGGAGGAGGCTAGCCAGTCACAGTGGTCGGATGTTGGCGAAGCGCAAACAGGAAAGGAGGCACCTGGTAAGGGGATTTGATTTGGGGAATCGCTGAAGCGAGTTGTTGTGGGCAGGAGGGTTGCAGAAAGCAGGCTCGTCTCCCACCACATGCCTAGTCTGAGTAGCGGAACAGGCTGTTGATTGACTCCCTCACTTCATGGGAATCTCCCTCAGAGATCTCCAGGAAACTCATGGAGATAACCTGCGGCAGCGGATTGACCAGTCTTTGGCAGAGCTGCTTTGTTTCTTGCCCCATTAATGGTAACTTTCCCATGCCACTGTGCTATACTGAGGGGGAGACCATTTCTGCACACAGGTGGAAGCTGCAGTCTTGTAGAAGACCCTCCCTTGATTCCCTGCTCACCCTCAGCAGCGAGATATCTTCCATAATGATCACATCCTGTAGAAAGTATGGAGACAGGACTGATTATCAGCCCCCCCCCCCCCTACAGTGATGGCTTTCCCCAAGTGCCACATGCCCAGTGTACAGCAGGGTACGGGAAGAGTGATTTTCCCTGCCCCTGTGGCTACTCACCATTTGGGGGGGTTGTGGCCCATGTGTGCTTGTCTGGGGTCAGCCAGTTAATGACAGGTGTGTGAATAGTGGCTGTGTTTTAAATCACAATCAGTGTTGTGTGTGTTGCAAACAATACTGCTTCTGTAAAATGTTGCATTTAAACTTCAGAGAGATGACCTTGGGAGCCCAGCCTCCCCCTTTGTTATTGCTGGCTGAATGGCTGCGCAGAATTAGAAAGCGGCCACAAAGAACTAAGGAGGACTTTCTGCGTGATGTCATGATGCACTCCATGGCTGAAAAAACAGGAATTGAAGGCGTGGTGGGACAGCGAGAAGAGGGATGGAAAGGAAAACGCGGCATGCCACATGAAGCCATGGAGTGGCTCTTAAAGGTTATGGAGTGCCAAGCAGACACACTCCAGGCGATACTAGCCCTGAAAACTAAGCAGCTCCGTGCTAGTGCCCTCCCCTGCAGCTGCTATCGCAAAACTCTTTCCCGTGCTCCCCCCAGACACCACCAACACACTCTTATCAACCTCTGTACCCGCGGCATTCCACTCCTCCCCAGTCACAATCCAGCACCGAGGATTCCCTGTACCCACTGCACTCAACATCCTGCAGTTTGGCCCTGCGGAAGTACAGTATCCTCTGCACTGTACTACAAAGGAGAATGTTAGATATGATCCCTGGATATACACAAGTCTTTAGCCATCCTGGGACCCCACTTCCTCCTGGGACCTTCCATTCCCCCATCCCTCTCACTGCTGATGGGTTTTTTTGTTTGACTCTCTCCTCCAATTTTTTTTTAAATAAAAGAATTGTGTGGGTTTGAAAGCAATCTTTATTCTATTAACTGAAAGCAAACAGAGCCCTGCAAAGCAACAGGCAATTATGTTAAACCTTCATAGTGCATTGTCTGCACCAGTCACAATCACCTCCTAGCATTACAAGCATTGCACTTCCAAGCATAGCAACAAATATTAGTAGCTTTCAGCTTCAAATTGTTGCCTCAAGGCATCCCTGATCCTTGTGGCCCTGCGCAGCACCCCTCTAATAGCCCTGGCCTCTGGCTGTTCAAATTCAGCCTCCAGGTGCTGAGCCTCAGCGGTCCAGCTCTGAGTGAAGCTTTCACCCTTCCCTTCACAAATATTATGGCACATACGCACACGGATATAAGTATAGGAATATTGTTATCGGCCAGGTCCAGCTTCCCATAGAGGCAGCACCAGTGGGTCTTTAAGCAGCCAAACGCACACTCGATAGTCATTCTGCACTTGCTCAGCCTGTTGTTGAACCGCTCCTTGCTGCTGTCAAGGTGCCCCGTGTAAGGCTTCATAAGCCACGGCATTAAGGGGTAGGCAGGGTCTCCCAGGATCACAATGGGCATTTTGACTTCCCCTATGGAGATCTTCTGGTCTGGGAAGAAAGTCCCTGCTTGCAGATTCCTGAACAGGCCAGTGCATTAATGTCTGCATTACTGTCTGTGAAACATCCATGGTGATCCACAAGCGCCTGGAGAACCATAGAGAAATACCCCTTCTGATTAATGTACTCGGTGGCTAGGTCGTCTGGTGCCAGAATTGGAATATGTGTGCCCTCTATCACCCCTCCACAGTTAGGGAAGCCCATTTGTGCAAAGCCATCCACAGTGTCACACATGTTTCCCCGAGTCATGGTCTTTTGGAGCAGGATGCAATTAATGGCTCTGCACACTTCCATCAACACGAGTCCAATGGTCGACTTTCCCACTCCAAACTAGTTAGCGACTGATAGGTAGCAGTCTGAAGTAGCCAGCTTCCAAATTGCAATAGCCACATGCTTCTCCATCAACAGGGCAGCTCTCATTCTCATGTCCTTGCGCCGCAGGGTTGGGACGAGCTCATCACACAGTCCCATGAGTGTGGCTTTCCTCATCCAAAAGTTCTGCAGCTTGTCATCCCAGACGTGGATGACAATATGATCCCACCACTCAGTGCTTGTTTCCCGAGCCCAAAAGCGGCATTCCACTGTGGTCAGCACCTCATGAATGCCACAAGCAATCTTGTGTCGTAGCTACTATGCGTGGCGTGGTCAATGTCGCACTCCTCTTGCCTTTGTAGTTTAAGGAATAACTCCACTGCCACTCATGACGTGTTAGTCAGAGTGAGCAGCATACTGGTCAACAGTGCGGGATCCATTCCTGCAGCCCGAAGAGGCAGGGCGCGCAGCACACAAACCATTGAAAGATGGCGCCAAATGCAGATGGAAGCACAGGGAGTGCTGGGATGCGAAGCAATGCATTGTGGGGCATTGGGACAGGACCCAGGATGCCCCATGACCCCCCTCTGTCTTCCTACAACTCTTACCTGCAGAAGAGGGGGGAGGGATAGCTCAGTGGTTTGAGCATTGGCCTGCTAAACCCAGGGTTGTGAGTTTAATCCTTGAGGGGGCCATTTAGGGATCTGGGACAAAAATTGGGGATTGGTCCTGCTTTGAGCAGGGGGTTGGTCTAGATGACCTCCTAAGGTCCCTTCCAACCCTGATATTCTATGATTCTAAGGGTAGGTCTACACTTACCGGCTGGATCGGAGGCGTCGGATCGATGTTCTGGGTTTACCCCGGGTAAGTACGTTTTCATTCGAACTAAGATAGTTCGACTTCAGCTACGTTATTAACGTAGCTGAAGTTGCGTATCTTAGTTCGAATTGGGGGGTTAGTGTAGACCAGCCCTAAGAGGAAGAAATGCTCTGTGGGATAGCTCCCCAGAGGGCACCGCCCTGAATACCACTGCAAGTGCCACAAGTGTGAACACACTATTGCACAGGCAGCTGACAGTGTGAACACACAACAGCAGTTTCCCTTCAGTGCTCTCTGAGTGTCACTGAAACGCACAGTGCTGTAACTCTGACAGTGTAGACATCCCCTTAGGTAGGGGGCTTCAGATTAACTCATCCTGACAGTTATGTTAACTGCAGGGTGCATTCACACCCAATCTCAAAGAGGTGTGTGATCCAAGCAGTCACCAGTATCTCACAGCAGAATACTTTGTCTCTCTAGGTGTTTTGTAATAACCATGTTCACTTACAACATGCTATTAAAAGAAAGAGAAAAAAGAAACAGAGTGTTTTTATGGCTAATTGCATATAAAATTACTTAGGATTTCAAATTAGGTGCAGATCTGAGGCATTTGACAAATTGCCCCTCTGTGGTGCAAAGGTACTTCATCAATTTAAGTTAACTGGGTTTTATATCAGAGATGGTATTTCTGAAAAGTGCTTGCGAGTTAAGTAAGCCTATGCGGCAGCAGTGTAGACCTGTCTTTGTAGATAGGTAGATGAAATCAGTCTAGTTAGCTTAATAATGTGCAGGAGGTGAAGGCCTGGTTATTTGGGTCTGCCACTAAAGGGTTATGTCAAAGTTGCTGAGATGTAAATGAAGACAGGCAACTTTTTAGAGTAAGATCCTGGAGTCCGAGTGACTAAGTTCAATGAAATGACAGCTCATGTTCTGCTTGAAGTCTGTTGACTGCATACCATCACACACACACATTTATACATTACCTTGGTCCTTTGTCTGAAGTATCAGGCGTCAAGACTACAAGTCTGACAGAATCTGATAAACCATTACCCAAATTGAAGCAGACATACTACTTGGAATGCTGCAAACAGTTCACATCTAATTACCTTCTGGAAACTACTTAAAGAGTTTTGAGTTGTGTTTTTTACCCGGAGTGTGCCCAGTAGCAATCATGCTGACTTTGCCTGATATCCAGAGAGACACATTTAAGCCAGCTTTTCCCATATGCAGTACCACAGCCAGATGAAGTAACTGCTAACACAAACCCAACTCCAGCGTGCATTCCATGGCATACATAGCTACCTCAAAAATAAAGCCAGATATCATAAGTTGCTTTCAGTTAACCCTCTCAACAAAGATAGAAACATAATAGTAAATCCCTGCACAATGGGTCTTACTGCACTAGTGAACAGTCTCTAAGCATGCTCTTTCAATCAGGATATTTGCTGTGCCTTACAACTAAAGCCCAGGAAGGAAGTGGTCCTAAATTTGTGTCTGCTAGGGATAGTGACATTGTAACTAGGTTGCATCCATTTAATATCATAAATAACTCATGCAGATGAAAGTGAAACTCCCAGTAGACAGAGCTGTCCCACCTCTCTTCAGTTCCTTTTAACAGTTTCTCCATATGTGACTCCTGTTCCTCTATCAAGACAGGTAGTATATGGAGAGTAATTTGAAATAACCCAGGGTATTTCAAGAGCTAAATGAAATATGGTTTTAATTTTTTCAGTACAACATATCCAGTGTGGAGGAGGAAAAGCATCTGAGACAACAACAACAAAAAAAGACAGGTATTCACACAATTTTCTTCCCCTCCACTCCCTCACTCCCTTTCTTAAGGAAAGAGAACAATAACCACACAAATGAGAAGTGGAGTGAGAGAAGTAGCTTCTTCAAGAAATATGGTTTCATAACAGACAGCAAGCAGAGTTTATACTATCATTCTCTGGGGGCTATTAATATAGTATTAGGCCTGAAAAATCTTGCTTTGAGGCCAAATTTGGCCTTCAAGATGCATATGGTAGATTCCCATTGACTTCACTGGCAAATCACATGCATACATCCAATAACAGAATTTGAGCCTTTGTGATCTCAAACCCTCTTGATAGCTTTTAACAGATGGGCTAAAATTGGAATGGACTTTAGCCGCTGAATGGGAAGCTTTGCTAATTGGTGACTTGCAGTGCAAAATGAACATATTACAACAGGGTAAATTTCAATACACTCTTTGCCTCACTTACAAGGTTGTTACAAAGTAGCCACTTATTCAAAGTAGACACACACACCCCTACCTTATTTACCAATATGATACTAAAGTGCCACATAAAAAGCCCTAGAATGGCAATGCTTGGAAGAGTGTAAATTTACTTGGATAAATTTGTTTACTTGATTTGTACATCCTTGTCTAGGCTGAGGGGCATCTTTGGCACCCACTAGTGCCAGAGCAGGAAGTGGTGGGAAGAGAAGGAAACTGGTACCTTGAGACCCCACATTTCAAAATGGGTGCACATTTAAGTGCATATGCACATAGGCATGTGTGTGTTTGAGAATGAGCCTATATCTTGATAATTTCCATGTATGGTGTTCCTTGCAGCTGAATAAAGCAGATTCACCTCTCTATGTACAAATCGAAGGGCCGTATTCTCTGGGCCACTAAGAGTTATGGAAGGCCCTGAATGCAGAAGAGCCAGTGTGGTCCAACTGAGCAGGGAGGGACAAGGCAGAGAAAGAGGCCACACTTTGCATTTCCAACGTTTCATGGCAGCTTTCTCAGCAAGTTCACAGCCTGCTTCATCCAACTCTTTACAGTAAATGGAAAGACTCCAGTCAGAGTTGGATCAGATTCAGAGTGGAGTAGACGTGGCCAGTGAATCTATAACTACACGGAGATCTTTTAGCCAGTTATCCCCACTTCAACCAAGTAGGGAGATTCAGGGCACAAAGACTACTACAGCGCATGAGCTGCAGGAGAAGTTCTACTACTGTACAGACATCTGATCAGTCTTTAGCCAAGGGAGAATCTTTATGGTCTTTCACTCAATGCAAACTTCCCCATGCAAAGGCCATTGATTTGATTTGAACAAGGGTGCATGCCAGTCTGTCATTTTATTGCTGTACCATTCTTTGAAAGAAGTCCTACAGACTGTGGTATATAATCTAGACTTGTCTCTATACATAAAGTCTTACTGAAGCCCTCATTTTCTAGGGGGCTTTGATAGTGAGATATGGACTCCAAGCCTTTCACCACAAAGCTGCTACTTTGAGTTCAGCCAAGCTTATTAGTATGGAAGTTACCATTTGAAGGCTGTTCTGTGGCCAATATGAGTCGCTGCTCACAATCCGGTTGTTTTCCACATGACAAAAGACAATTCCACAGCTGGTACCACTTTAGCAATCTCAGTGGGACCAAGGATTAAATGCTAGTTTAATATCCATTATATAAATAGATTTGAGGCATATTGAGCTAGCAGTGTGGAGAAACATGCACTCATGTTGTCTATTTCCTTATCCATTCTGTGGCCAGAGAATGGACTTTTTGTGTTCCACACTTTCACTCCAACACTTTTTCACAATCACTAAATACTTATTTGACCCCTATCATAGAATGTGAGCACTTTAAAGACATTACTGAATTTATCTTCACAATATCTCCCATGAAATGGAGAAGGGTGACACAAAGAAATTACATGATTTTCTCAGCATAACACAAGAAGGGTATGGCAGAACCAGAAACTGAACAGAGATCTCCTATGTCTCAGTCTAGCATCTTCATCACAAGACCATACTTCCCACCCTAATATAGAAATGGGTCTGAACCATCTGTCATCCTGTACTTCAGATCTGGAGATAAACGTCACAGTTTTCTCCCATCTCAGTAACAGGCCTAATTAATATCCCAGATCTCAACCCCTCAGACTTTGACTACTAATTAGAACTTGGCAGTTCAGGCCCCTCTCAACATTGAAAGCAATTGGGCGGGGGGGAGATTGACATAAGAACGACCATATTGGGTCAGACCAATGGTCCATCTAGTCCAGTATCCTGTCTTCTGATAGTGTCCAATGCCAGATACTTCAGAGGGAATGAACAGAATAGGGCAATTGTCGAGTGATCCTTCCCTGTCATCCAGTCCCAGCATCTGGCAGTCAGAGGCTTAGGGACACCCAGAGCATGGAGTCACATCCCTGATCCTCTTGGCTAATAGCCTTTGATGGACCTATCCTCCATGAACTTATCTAATTCTTTGAAGAAGAAGCTATTGACAAGATTCTGTTCAAGGCTTCCAACAAAGTTGTGAACTTGCCTATTGAGTTAGAAAGTTCAACGGTCTGTGCCCAGGATTGTTTTCAGAAACAATCCACGCACAGACAAGCAATTATCAGGAGCATATTTTAAACTACCAGCTTGCCAAAATGTGGCAGACTGAATGAATATTTAGAGGTGTGATTTAGTAGAAAGATGATCTCAAGTTTACATTTCAAACAAACCTTGATGTTATAAAGTATCTCCACTTCGCAACAGCCACCATGCAGCCTCATTTTGCCATATAGCTACGGGGTATCCCTGCCGGGTAGATCCTTTAAAGAATTTTCTTTATAATGTTCAAAGCGGAGGGAACATGCGTGGTTCATTCCTTTTACTGTTAACTTGAGCAGAGGATAAAGAAAAAAAAACTGTGAAAATGTAGTCTTAGGGTCTCTCAAATTTCAAGTGTATCTAGTGACAGAAAGTATGATATGCAACACTCCCAAAGCACCTTCTGTTACTTAAAAGCTCATGCATTCTGTCGGTCAACAACTGACATAAGTGCAGGGCTGCTTGTAACAGAGTCGTCCCCCCGCCCCGCCCATCTCATACCTCTTATACCTCACCCCACAGGTTGACCAGCTTTTCAAAGTGAAAAACTGAGACACTGATGGGAGGTATCAGTGAGAGGGTTTTAAGTGAGGGTGAGGGAAGTTAGAGGGGAAGTAGAAGAGCACTCAACAGCAGAGTTCACATCCAAATCTGGAATGTTCAAATCATTCCCAAGGAACAGAATAGGAGTCCCAACAGAAGAGTCTAAGCAATCTAAGGGTATGCCGACACTGCAAGTGAAGCTGACACTGTAGCACAGGTTGGCATAGCCATGCTTGCTTTAATCTAGAGTGCAGGGCTAACAATAGCAGTGTAGGCGTGGCAATATGGGATAGCAACCAAAGTACATACCCAGACTTCGTGGCAAGTTTGTACTCTGGGGATACATCTGCACACAAATAGAGGACCGCAGCATGGTCGCGGCTGGCCCAGGTCAGCTGGCTTGGACTCCCGGGGCTTGGGCTGAAGGGATAAAAATCTCTGTGCAGATGTTTGGGTTCAGGCTGGAGCTGAAGCCTGGGCTGCAGCCGATATTGTTACCCATGCTAGCTGGATAAAAGCAAGCACAGGTATGCCAGTCTGTGCTACGGTCATACATTCACTTGCAGTGTAGAATTTCTATAGAGGAGAAGGCAAATTGCTAGAGGGAATTCACTGCCTTGTAGAGTCTCCTGCTAGAAAGCTAAGAATAGTGCTGCAAATGCCACTGGCCAAAACTCAGAAAGAAAATGATTTCAGGATGTGAAGGTTTTGATTTGGGGAGAAAGAAAGAAAAACCCTCTTCAGGAAGTTAACCCAGGACAAAAAGTTAGTATATTATATATACATGCACACTCACAGGGCCGGCGCTCCCACTAGGCTACCCTAGGCAGTAGCCTAGGGCGCCAGGATTTGGGGGGCGGCGACTCCCGGCGGCATTTCGAAACACCGCCGAGAACGCAGCTTCCCAGGAGCTGCAGTCCCTGCCGCCGGCGGAGGTGAGCTGTCACAGGCGGGGGGGCGGGGGGGGGCAGGGCTGGTGCAAGGAAGTTTCGCCTAGGGCGCGAAACTTCCTTGCACTGGCCCTGCACACGCATACACTGTAATGACATTGATCTGAAGCTTGGTTCTATAGGTAAGAGATTAAAGGTTGGTCAGAGTGTTTAGGCACAGACATTCTGGCTTTAACCTCTTCAAATGTATCATTTTTTCAAGTTGGAATTGACAGATTTTAGTCCCTTGATTCCACTTTAACACAATGATAAGTAGCAATCAGGTGCACATTACTGTTATTTCCTGGCCATGACCACAGGGGCCGACTTCCGGTGACGCCCGTGGCTGCCGTCACCCGGCGTCAGGGGCGGGGCCCTGACCGACGCCGGGCCCTGCCCCCGATGCCGGGTAACGTTGCGGGGCCCCGCCCCCAACGCCGATGCAACGTTGCCCAGCGTCGGGGGCGGGGCCCCGCAACGTCTCCCGGTGCTCCGGTAAGTTTGCCGTGGGTCCGGGGTGGGCAGGGAGTTGCCGGTGGGTGCAGAGCACCCACCAATTTTTCTCCGTGGGTGCTCCAGCACTGGAGCACCCACGGAGTCGGCGCCTATGGCGATTTCTACATAGTTTAGGAATGAACTCTGAGCATGGGCACAGTAGAACCTCAGAGTTACAAACTGACCAATCAACCACACACTTCATTTGGAACCAGTAGCACACACTGAGGCAGCTGCAGAAAAAACAAAACAGCAAATACAGTACAGTATTGTGTTAAACATAAACTAACAACAAAATAAAGGGAAAGCATAATTTGTTTCTGTATAGTAAAGTTTCAAAGCTATATTAAGTCAACATTCAGTTGTAAATTTTTGAAAGAACCACCATAACATTTTACATTTCAGAGTTATGAACAACTTCCGCCCCCGAGGTGTTCATAACTGAGGTTCTACTGTATTGGTGATTACCAAGGAGACCCAGGGCCGGCTCTGGCTTTTTTGCCGCCCCAGGTAAAAAAGCCACCGGCCGCCCCACTCCCCCAGCCGGGAGCGCAGCATGCCCGCCGCCCAGCTGCCCCGTCGGGGGCGCCGGCGCAAAGTGCGGCATGCCCACGGCCCCGCTGCCCGGATGAGGTGCTGGCGGGGAGCACGGCATGCCCGTGGCCCTGCTGGGGCCGGGGCGGGGAACGCGGCATGCCCGCAGCCCAGCTCCAGCTCCGGGTACCGGCGGGGAGGACGGCAGCATGCCCCGCTCTCCCCCGGCCGGCCGGAGGAGCACCGCGGGGAGGGCGGCGGCATGCCCGGCTCTCCCCCGGCCGGCCGGAGGAGCACCGCAAGGAGGGTGGCAGCATGTCCCCGCTCTCTCCCGGCCGGCCGGGGGAGCACCGCGGGGAGGGTGGCGGCATGTCCCCGCTCTCCCCCGGCTCGGGGGAGCACCATGGGGAGGTCGGCGCATGCCTGGCTCTCCCCCAGCCGGCCGGAGGAGCACTGCGGGGAGGGCGGCGGCATGTCCACGCCCTCCCCCAGCCGGCCGGAGGAGCGCCGCGGGGAGGGCGGCGGCATGTCCCCGCTCTCCCCTGGCCGGCCGGGGGAGCGCCGCGGGGAGGGCGGCAGCATGTCCCCGCTCTCCCCCAGCCGGCTGGAGGAGCGCCGCGGGGAGGGCGGCGGCATGCCCCGCTCTCCCCCGGCCGGCCGGAGGAGCACCGCGGGGAGGGCGGCGGCATGTCCCCGCTCTCCTCCGGCTGGAGGAGCTCCATGGGGAGGGCGGTATGCCCATGGCCCTGCTCCCCCAGCCGGGCGGGGAGGAGGGCCGCCCCCAGAGGCTTGCCGCCCCAGGCACATGCTTGCTGTGCTGGTGCCTGGCTCCGCCCCTGAGGAGACCCCTGAAAGTGGCATTTCACATTTAAACAGGTCTGTGTTGATATTTGGGATATCCCAGGTATGTTGATAGAGGGGCCAGGAAGAGAGAGGTTTCAAATCAGAATGCAAGCTGGGGATTACTATGGGTACTTGCAATTAAAAATTTTCTCCTGAAAGGCACAAAAGAGTGATATTTAAGCACTCCCTAGGTTCCCATTTTAATTTATCTTTGCCTACTCTGCCTGCCCCCCAAAAAGGCTACTGTAATTAAGAGAAGTGATTTATGCTTCACACTTATAGCTGGCTCACCTGTGGGTTTTATTTTGACTCTTCTTTATTACCATGACTGTTATTAAGGGAGGGGGAAGTAATAACTCAGGGCTTTCGTAGCACTGGAAAGCGAGACAGGTTTTCTGGTGATATATTTAGTGGTTTTGAAGATACTGCAAAGGAAGACTCAGAGCTCCATACTGGTCTGGATGATATTTTTGACAGCAGAGCATTTTGACTGCATTTCAGTGGTATCTGTTCTGCATACCTGGCTCATCGGTCACTAATGTAACTCCATGTGTTGGTTCTAGCATGCCAGAGTGTATGAGCTGTTCCACTTATTATTCAAGGAATGCTAAATAGAAGACGTGTGATTTCTTTATTTACATGTAATTAAAATTGACAACTTTTATATCAGATTTACTACAGGCACTTATCTAGTATTCAAGGTGCCATATATTCTTTCAGGGAAATAAATACAAAAATTAAATCAAATGGATTGGAATACAGAAAGGGAGTTTCCCCACACATCACTAATAAAAGTCTTTCTCCACTCACTCATACCACATTCAATCCACCCCCAAAAGGGAACGCCTGAGAGAATAAGTAGTCCCCACAGAATGTCCTGAAAGTCAACAGATTCAGGCTTTGTCAGACCAGCGATGGGGAGAAAAGGAACAGCAAGAGACTCATTGATTTTAATCCGATCAGTCAAAACCAGCACCTTGAGGAAAAAAAGCTATGGATCATTGTGTAAAGGACCACATGTGCCCCGACACCTCTAGGTTTGGCAGTTCATAGCCCCGGCAACTCAGGGCTTGACATGGATGTCAGTCATGAAAGTAAAAAAAATGCTTGAGCCCCGGCACCTCTTTCATTACAAATTAAGGACCGGTTGCCACCCATCTGAGTTTCTCTGGAACAGCCCCCTCCAGGATTGAAGGGATTCAACCTGCCGAACTCCAAAAGTTGCTCCCCATCCTAGGCAAACAAAATGTAAGCATTCCTGAAGGGAAAAAATAATTCAGCCTATTGTTCAGGGCACAAAAGGGAGAAAGCTTAGGTAGAAAGTGACCTGGATTTATTCACTTTACATTTCCCAATTTCCTGTAATTCTTCATACAGTGCTGTTTTATTAATTACAAGCACACCTGGCAAATCAAGTTTAGTCAAAAAAAAAAAAAGTCAGTTCAAACTGGTATTGGTATTTGTTCATCAAAAAATAGAAAACGCCATTCACGGAGCCTGATTAAAAAAAACTCCATGATTTAAAACCAAAGGGAACTGCACCTGGGGAAGAGATTTGCTCCACATGACAGGAGCCTTCTAAAAGACACTGTAGCTCTGTTTACACAATCCGCAATAGAGGAACCAGGGCATTGTAGATTGGGATTCATTTCCAAGAGAAGCAAATATGCTGCTGCCTCGCTGTATATTAGTTACTGCTGAGATTCAGACTAACAGGGTCATCAATTTTAGAAACAGACACAAATCTGCCAATGATAAGAATCACAGAGAGTCACCATCTTCTAAAACATCCCCCAAAACAGTTTGATCACTAACACTACCATAGCAGCTGGAACTAGGGGTGCTGTTGCACCCCCGCTTGAAGTGGTTTCCATTATATATGGAGTTTACAATTTGGTTCAATGGCTCTCAGCATCCCCTCTATAAAAATTGTTCCAGCACCCCTGAACACTACTATACCTGTGTTTCTTGCTTCGCTGCATAGCTTCTACTTAGAACCTTCCTCCATCTCCCATCCAGCCTGGTTTCAGATTTAAACAAACAATATACCTATTCTCACATGTCTGGTTGAACATGCTTTCCTTTTTTGGTTTACTTTAATCCCACTCCTGTTTTCATCATATCCCTCAGTTGATTCTTCTAGGTGAAACATCAGTGTCACTCAATAACGCAGTCATCCGAGCAGTACGAATGTACAATCCCTGAGAGTCAGACATTCTGTCCAACAAGCTCAGACTGCTGATTTGATTCAAGCCTCATTTCCGTAATGCCCAACTGTGTAGCTACGCCAAACATCCCTCTTCAAGAGAGCCGATTGTTCCTTTCCCTTCCTCCAATGGGCCAGTTGCTTCCAGTGGGCCAGAGCACTCCTGATAAATGATCCAAACAGTGGAAGTTTAATGTGTCGCTACATGGTAACTAGGTTGGGCATGGCTTCCACCATCACAGAGGAAAGGGCAGGGCTGTCTTCCAAAAACAAATCTAGTGTCTCTTGAACTTGTTCTTTGATTCCTCTGTCTTCCTTGGTAACTTACTTCATATATATTTATTGACCTTCGCCTGAGGCACGTCTGTTGAAGGCTCCCTATTACATTACGTATCCTAGATTCTGAACCTTCACGAATGCTGGGGGAGATGGGGATCTCTACTGACTAATCGTGACCTAGACTTTACCTTTCCCAATATGGGCCAGATTATTAAACAGGTCAGCTGCCATTTAGGTGACAAAATAAATAGCCAGTAAGTGGAGCTAAAGGGTGCTGACCCCTTTTGAAAGTCTGACCCCATGTGCATATAAAAGTGATATTTCCTACAGTAAAGTATCTGCTCAAAAAACCAGCAGTAGCAGCAACATGGCACAGGCTGAATTCGAAATTTGCACTTTACAAAATATTAAAACGTCCCTCATTGTATTTCACCGTGAACAAAGCTTCACTCTATCCAAGTTCATCCTCATCAGATTTCACTGTGTGCACAAACACATGTAACATACACATTATAGCAGGATGAAAACTGCTAGCATCAGTCCATTATTTTCAGCTATTAACTTCCTAAATAATAGGGTATTGAATTACTTATCTTTAAATTTAATAAGCACATCCATTCAACTGAAAACTGTATTGCTAAAGGAGGACTACAGGAGATTGTTTGGATATGTAATGCAAATGGGCTCTTTATCGTGTGGGATGGGAATTAAAAACAGACCTAGTAGAATTTTATCAGCTAACTCATAACAATGTTATTACACTTTCTATTGCCTTTGGCAACGTGGCTGTCAATTTTTTGGATGTGCTGATTGAACCTTAAATTACAGAAATTCAATTCCAAATTATTGAGCAAGTTAAAGGATTTAAATGGCTTTTTTGAGGCTAGCAGTTTTCATCCATCATCATTTATTAAAGCACTTACAGTCAAGATAATGCTCAGAGGATGAAGAATTGTCTTCCACAAGTGGAATTTCCCAGAACAAATGCAGGCAATGGAGATTATATTATAGTGGTTAAAAGAAAGAGAGAGTGCGCTGGCCATGGGAAAAGCCAAAATCTTGTAACAGGATAGCACTCAGATAGTAACGGGTTATGTATGGATCAATACTTTGTATACGTCTTCATGTAGAAAACTAAACATTAGAAAGGCACTGATATATAGTATTAAAGATCCTGAAGTGAGGGAAATGACAAATTTAGATAAGATAGTCCTTTCAGTTACATAGAGACACTTAAGAATAACACCTAATGTGCCTAAATATTTTAATATTCAGTTATGTTTTTAAAGATTCTCATCAAATCTGTGCACCTTATTTCTTTTAAGATTCTGGATTGCATGTTAGAAACATTAGAAAACATTTGTTAGAGTGTGAATGATCTTTGTGTGCATTACACCCCCTTGGAGCTGCCAACTGATGTGCCAAGACTACTTCTGCCCCTGCTTTCCCTGCCAGCTTGGTACTCCAGAACCCTGCCTGGTTGTGCCAGACACACTAGCCGGCCACAAATACAGACCCAGGTCTGAACCACATCCCACAAACTGCAGGCTTAACTGAAAGCAGTTTAAGAAGTGTTCCTGTCTTTAACACTCAGATGCCCAACTCCCAATGGGGTCCAAACCCCAAACAAATCTGTTTTACCCGGTATAAAGCTTATGCAGGGTAAACTCATAAATTGTTCACCCTCTATAATACTGATAGAGAGAGATGCACAGCTGTTTGCCTCCCCCCCCCCCCCCAGGTATTAATGCATACTCTGGGTCAAATAATAAGCAAAAAGTGATTTTGTTAAATACAAAAAGTAGGATTTAAGTGGTTTCAAGTAGTAACAGACAGAACAAAGTGAATTACCAAGCAAAATAAAATAGAACATGCAAGTCTATGCCTAATACAGTAAGAAAACTGAATACAGATAAAATCTCACCCTCAGAGGTGTTCTAGTAAGCTTCCTTTTACAGACTAGTCTCCTTCTAGTCTGGGTCCAGCAATCACTCACACCCACTGTAGCTACTGTCCTTTGTTCCAGTTTCTTTCAGGTATCCTTGGGGATGGAGAGGCTCTCTCTTGAGCCAGCTGAAGACAAAATGAAGGGGTCTCCCAGTGGTTTAAATAGACTTTCTTTTGTGGGTGGATGCCCCTGCCTCCCCCTGTGTAGAATCCCAGCTACAAGATGGAGTTGTGCAGTCACATGGGCAAGTCACATGTCCATGCATGACTCAGAACTTACAGGTTCATACGCTACCTTGATCATCCTCAAGTAGACTTCTTATGTGGATTGGAGCCTTCCAAGATCCATTGTCTGTTAAGTGTTTCTTGATTGGGCACTTAACTTGCACATTCCTTTCTCAAGAAGCTGACCAAATGCTTTACTAAGGCTTCTTAAAATCAAGCAAGTACACAGCCAATATTAATAACTTCAAATACAAAAATGATATATGCATACAAATAGGAGGAATAGATTCAATAGATCATAACCTTTACAGAGATATGCTACATGGCATATGTAGCATAAAACATATTCCAGTTACATCATATATACATTCAGAACCATATTTCCATAAAGCCTTATGGGGTGCAACATCACAACACCTTTCACCCAAATGGAGCCAAGGAACTTTGATTTATCTGTACAGGTAGGGGGAAAGTTTGCAAACAGGAAATCCCTGTGCCTATTGCTGCAGTACAGCCATTTCTGGGAAGAACATGGCAGCTATTAAAGAGCAAAGAACAACGCTACAGTTCTGGACCCATCCAACTGAAGTTACAGATGAAAGTTAGAGAGGTTGTTACCTCCAGCAAACCTAAATTGAGATTTGATCAAGCAATCAAGATTAACCATCACTCCCTCTCATGAGAAGACATGTCTAGTTACTACCCATGCTGAAGATCCAAGTTTTACAAGCAACAAAAGCTGGCAGCTTCAGCCACTTGATGCCTGCTAACATCATACTAGGGCATTTGTTCCAACTCTGGTTTTGAGGTGAGGGATTTGAATATATTTGTGTTACTAATACTGTTGAGGCCTGCTACTTACTTCAGGTCTGCCATATGAGCACTTAGGAACTGACGTAGGCATTGTTCCCACGTCTGCCATTACAAAGGCATCCATTCAGTGTCTACACCTTCCACTCCTAGCTTACCCATTCAGACAGAACAGCCATGAAATAAAATACCAAACAAACACGAAAATCCATCCACCACTGAGGGATGGATGATTACAACATCCTAATTCACATATGGGGCCACATCCTCAGATTACAATGGAGCTGCTCCCATTTACACCAGCTGAGGCTCTGGCCTGCTGTAAGAAAATAAAAACTCAGAAGCTCAGATATATTTTTAAACATAATACGTACAAGCGGCATTCTTCATTACAAATAGAAATGCCAGCTACACAAGTCTGGGTTCTGCCACTCCACCAGTCACCATCCCCTTCTGCTCTTGACCCAGTTTCTCTCTTTTCCTCAGTTTTTTGGCAGGAAGCCTCCATTTCCTGATATGCTGGGCTCTCCAAATCCCACAGCTTCTTCAGCAGAAATAAAGTGAAACCACATAGGATCCCACACATCACCATATAAAGCAGCAAGACCTATACCTGGGATGTAAGAAGGCACCACAGTTACAACCAAGCAAGAAGGGAAACAAATACAAATAGAAGATGACTAGCTCTACAGC
The DNA here is from genome assembly GCA_037349315.1 of Chelydra serpentina. Lineage (NCBI taxonomy): Eukaryota > Metazoa > Chordata > Testudines > Chelydridae > Chelydra > Chelydra serpentina. Next base: position 131,285,519 of record JBAIAC010000004.1, read on the forward strand.
AAGATCAAAGGAGTTATGCCCTGGCTGGCTACAGAAGTCTGAAATACAAAAAGGAAGAACTTAAAGCGCTGCAAAGGCTGCTGGGAATCTTCATGATCACATATTCATGACAGTTAAGGGAATAGCTTGTGTTCCTTGAAGAAAAGGTAGTCCTGAGGCTGTGAGGGAAGGGACTTGCTGGAAACCTCTTCTGTCTGCTCCTTATGGTTACCCACTCTCAGCACCACCTGCCATGCCATGATAGCAGTGGAAGAAGGAACAGATCTTCAGGCTGATCAGGAAAGATGGCCTTTCCCTGCCCAATACTGCTTTCAGCTGTAGCTCCTTACATTTGGTACAGATTATTTTTTAGATCATGCTTAGGAGTTGGTGCTCTAATTAGTTAAATTCTAGTTCCTCAAGAGTTCTAGAGCTAGTTACCTCTCTAAAAGTGAGAGTCAAAAATGTCTCTATAAATGTGTTTTTAGCATGTGAATGATACAAAACTTCTACTTTTAAGACTCCCCCTCCCTCAAGTCCTGTACTGTTCTAATTCCATTCTTCCTGCATGAATTTCCACCACACGGAGACTGTGTACCAAGGTCCTCAAGGGTGACAAGCCCTTGGAAAAGTTACAGAGTTTAAAAAACTTTGTCACAAATAATAAAAGATGTGAGGAAATAACAGTCAGTTAATTTTGCCAACTTCACTTTTCCACTAAATTGTCACCTTAAAGTTCTCAATAGTTCCTGGACTATGGGGGATGGGAGGGAAGCAGAGGTTTTCCAGTTATACTCACAAGAAGTTACATATGATCAAAAGGAGCATCTTGAAAGCAGCTTCTGTTAGAGGGTACAATTCTTGTGTTCATTCAGAGCAATACTCTGGATTCCTTAAAATAGCTTTTTGGGGAGGTGGACAAGGAGATTCTGAAACACGTAATAAGCCTGGGTAACATTTACTTTCATAACAGCTGTTTGGCATTTACAGTGTCAAATACACTGCACATCATAACTTTAAGGCTGTAGTGCTTATGAATAAGAGATTATAATTTGCTGGATTTGTGGGTGAACTACCAAGCATCATGGAAGAGTTGCTTAAAGCCTTATGGAGTTTATGGTGAGAAAACAACAAGGCTCTTCAGGGAAAGAATAGGTAGGTCTTCTGTGAAGGGTGCTGTGCAGAGGTTAAGCATTGAAACTCCTTAATGAGAGCTGTAATTGTTTTCTGTTCGACACAGAGTATAATAAAAAGCAGATGTCTCAGAGCAGCCGCCTTGGATTGGGGATGGGAGAGGCAGAAGGATGCAGTAGGTTTGGAAGTGCTACTTTATTTACAGTCTATATACACAGCTGACGAGACAAAAAAAGTGGGGTGATCTCATATTTAAAGACATTTTTGCAGAAGGGATCTAATAAATACTGCTGTCATTAGGTCTAGTTTTACACTCTGGATATTAGCAATGGATAGATTTTAAACGTATACATGTGAGAGAAAATATCCTTAATACATAATCATAGATACTGAAATATATGCGAATGAGAAATAAATGGCTAACGTGAGATTTAAAGAGAGGAAATGACTGACGGGTTTGATGGGAAAAGTTCCAGGATAGATTGGTCAAGTGGCTTTCAACAATGGAGCATCAGAGGGAGATACGAGAGAATGCCAAGACTGAAGGAGCAGGGTAAGTAGGTGGATATGTGGTTGGAGAGGTAAAAATGGAATGACAATAGAAAACGTTGGATGATGGAAGTGATCTCATTTTACTGGGAAAAATTAAGTCACGATGCTGCAGCTAGGTTATGTGCCAAGAAGAGAATAAGTATTTAGAAAGTCCATAAAAGAGAGAATTGTGATAGTCAAGATGGAAAATTATTTCACAGAGTTTAAGGCCAGAAGTCTGACCTCATGTATATCACAGTCCATTAAATTTCATGCAGTTACCCCTGTGATGAGCCCAATGACTTTAAAAACGTATGCAGTTCAGTCCTCAAGAGATTAAACTGTTAGGTGCCACAGACAGAGAACAGGAGAGATCAAGGTGCCCAAAGCCCCTGCAATGGCAGGGAATTAATTAGACAAGACATGCATAGATGATCCTAACAGGTGATCCATGTCCCATGCTGCAAAGGAAGGCAAAAATACCCTGTGTCCCTGCCAATCTGACCTGAGGAAAATTCCTTCTAGACTCCAACTCTATGATCAGTTTGACCGTGAGCATGTGAGCAAGACACCAATCAGGCATCTAAGAAAGAGGGTTCTCTGTACCACCTCAGCACATTGGTACATGCATCTGGTGTCCTGTCTCCAACTGTGGCCAATCTCTGATGCTTCAAAGGAAGGTGGGGGAAAAACCAAGAATACATCTGGCCAACTGTTGCATCAGGGGGAAAAATTCCTTCCTGACCCCTTCAGGTAACTGTCTGAAGCGCTGAAGCAGGAGAATTGTTTATAGACATAGTCTTAATGCAGCACTGCATGTGTTAGGATTGTCTGCATTGTTCTCAGCATTCTCCTAACTCCTATGGCCCATGAAGAAAGGGGATGAACAGAGAGATTCCTAGACTCTAAGGCCACAAGGGACCATGCTGACCCTCCAGTCTGATCCCCAGCATACAAAAAGACCATAGAATTTATCTGAGAAATTGAAGTAAAGCATACCTGTTGTCAGGGCCGGCTCTAGGATTTTTGCCACCCCAAGCAAAAAAACTTTTGGCCGCCCCCCCCTTTTTTTGTGTCCCCCCAGCCCCGCCCCAACTCCGTCCCTTCCCAACCCCTTCCCCAAATCCCCGGCCCCGCCTCCTCCCCCAGGCGTGCTGCATTTCCCCCGCCCCATTGCTTCTTGCGGCCCCCCCTCCGCCACCTCCCGCCTGAGAGGGACGAAGGGAGAAGCGGAGTGGCGGTGCGCTCAGGTGAGCAGGCGGAGTGGAAGTGAGCTAGGGTGGAGGTGCAGGAAGTAATCCAGGGGGTAGAGGAACCACTCCCCACCCCAGCTCACCTCCACTCCACTGCCACCTCCTCCCCCGAGCGCACTGTTGCTCCGTTTCTCTCCCCTTCCTCTCAGGCGAGGGAAGGGGGAGAAGTGGAGCGGTGGCACGTTCAGGGGAGCAGGCAGAGTGGAGGGGGGCACAGGAAGTAACGGGGGGAGCGCAGGAAGTAACGGGGGGGGGGGGGGTAGAGGAACCGCTCGCTGCCCCAGCTCACTTCCACTCCACCACCACCGCCTCCCCCAAGCGCGCCGCCACTCAGCTTCTCCCCCATCCCTCTCAGGCTTGCCACACGCGAAACACAAGCCTGGAAAGGAGGGAGAGAAGCGGCGCGGCGGCGGCAGGCTCAGGGGAGCAGGCGGAGGTGGAGCGGAGGCGAGCTGGGATGGCAGGGACACATTTCTAGGGGTGGCCTGGCCGGCACTGTAATGTGCTGCCCCAAGCACCTGCTTGTTTTGCTGGTGCCTAGAGCCGGCCCTGCCTGTTGTTATAAACTGTTGGCACGGCACCTACTTCAAAAAGATTACAGCCCATACTGGAGCAACAGATCCCCAGTGAGCAGGCTGGATTTAGAACTGGTCACAATTGTTATGACCAGGTGCTTGCCTTAACCAACTACACAGAATCTGGCTACCAGAGAAAATTAAAAACAGCAGTAGCATTCACTGGTCTTTCTTCTGCATATAATACTGTATGGTGCAAAGGTCTCCTGCTAAAGTTATCATTAGCTTTCCCATGCCAACCAAGAGGCTGAGTAATAGAAAATTAACTACGCCTTGGTGAGTCTGCCAGTAAATCATGGAGATTGAACAACAGTCTCCCATGAGGATCCATTTTAGCACCTGCATTGTTCCATCTCTATGCCAATGGCATTCCGATCACATCGTCCTGTAAATTCATCTATGTAGATGACACGGCACTAGCAGCACCAGCGTCCTCTCTGAAGACAACAGAAAATGTCATGAACAACGACCTCCAGACACTTGACATGTATTTCAAAGCTTGGCAACTGAAATCCAGCATTTCAAAAACACTCGTCTCTGTCTTCCACTTGAAAAATCATGAGGCCAACGTGCTGTTGAAAATGGACTTTTATGGTCTGTCTTTTTCACATGACCACAGTTACCGTCGATCAGATGCTGAGCTATCGCCAATGCTTTGACAACACCAGAAAGCAGATAAAGACAAGGGTTAACATCATCCAGCAGGACACTGGGGCACCTGGGGATGTGATGCACACATGCTTCGAATGTCAGTACAAGTCCTGGTCATGCCATCAGCTGAGTATTGTGCACCAGTTTGGTGCAACAGCTCTCACATCAATTTCATTGACACTGAAATTAATGCCGTGCTCAGGATTGTTAGCGGCTCTCTCAAATCAACACTAAAACTGTGACTTCCAGTTTTTGTGGGCATCATGCCAGCCAACATCAGGTGAGACACTACTCCGGTCCAGGAGTACAACACAATCCTGGTTCCTCCTGACCTGCCAATACGCCAAGACCTCATTTCACTGCCACTCTCCCGAATCAAATCCTGGAAGACTTCCTGGATACATGTATCAACACTATTGGCCAATGGAAAGGATGCCAGCACTTGCTGACCCAAATCATGGGCCACTTGTGACGTCCCAAACAAAGTCCTGATTGAAGAGCCAATAAAAGTAGTCCAGGGATTCTGCCTTCTCCGTACGTGCTGGTGGACGTCATTTAACCACATTCGGACAACTCACGGAAGATGTGGATATCGCTGCCACAAATGGGAAAAGAAAATCAAAGAATCACCAAATCGTGACTATGGTGGGCTACAAGATATGCGACATCCTGGAGAACTGCCCCCATTCATTCTTACAGTGATGGCACAAGGGGGAACCCATCGAGCTATCCCAGAAGCATGAGAACGGCTTTCAAATCTCAAAAATCAATTACAATCCCAGCCCATTGTTTTTCAAAATGCCATACGAAAGAAAATGTCTTCACTGAGCGCTCACCATGAGGCAATTCTCTGCAATGATCCCCAAAGTCATTCTCTGAGTCACTGCTTTCTCCAACACAGAGTCTCCCACCCTAAAGGAATAACTTGCATTCTTGGTTCCCAGATGTATTACCTTGCATTAACTGTATGATTGATTCATTGTTAATTTGGTTAAGATCTCAGAGGCCCTAGGACATTGCACATAGATTTATTACAATGCATTAGTTATTATATTAAAAGAGGCTTCTAGCAGAGGACAGAATCAATTTAAGAACAGGTCCTAACAGGGAATCTGGAGATGATAAGCATTTATACTGACAAAAGGAAATGTGGGAAGAAAAGTAATTTTTTGAACTCAAAAGATACTGCTGAGATTTCTAGCCTTGAGAGCAAATTTGATATCTAGCCCTGATCCTGCACTGAACACTGCACAGGGGGTCACTTGCATGAAGCTCAGCACAGGATTGGGGCCAACCAACGATAGTTTCAGAGACACTGACTGAACAGAGAGAGAAATTGCATAAATAGATTGTTCATGTGAATTGTCTTTATTAAAAGAATTCAAGTTACATAAGAATTTCCGTAAGTGTCTAATCACACATTTGGTCATTTGAATGAGAATTTTTGAATGTTTGTATTTTTCTTGGATATACTCCTGATTCTACCAAGATTTATCTGAGAGAAGGGGAATGCATTAAAAGTCACAAGAAAAGCTGTTTACAGGATACTGAACAGAGATGGAGAGGGTTCACAAAGCTCAGCTGAAAAGCAAGACATCATCTTTTTTCAGAATCATAACTTGGCATTCCACAATCTGGATTTCTCAAATAACTACAGCTAGACTAGTTGCACAGTAGTTAGAGCTTTGAATAAGACCTCTGAGCATATCCCTTCCTTCCCAAGTAGAATTTGCTTAGAAAATCCTTGCCACCAGAAGGATGCTATTATAAAGCACTCTGTACTTTATAAGTTATTGTATACTCAGGAGCTTATGGCAGTTTTGAGTAAATTCCAACCAGAGGCATGAGGGAGATCTGCTTTGCTTTCTCTACCTCCCACTCCCCACAGAACCTGGTCATGTCCCATGGCTCACAACTACCCTCTGATCCTCCAGGCAGCATGGGGAGGGGGAGTGGTACACCAATTATCTTCCCTCTCTCTCAATCTGCCCAAGCATCATCAATACTTTCTATTCTATCTGAAACACATGAGAAGAATAAGGAGCGGAGCACTAATCAGGGCAGCACACAACACACCTCTGATGGACACTACACTTCCTACCCTGCCCATGCTTTTGAGAGGAAATTAGTGAAAAGTGACCTGAACAAATAGTGAGGAGTCGATGGTAAATTATGGGAGAGGGAAGCAAGAGAAAAATCTCAAGGGCAATTTTGGCAGGAGTCTCAGCAGACCTGGAAAACAGGCAGATGAATAAGAGTAATGTCAGCAAGTGTCTTCTGCATGGCAGTGAAAGCCTGGCTAGGAGACATTCCAGAAGACAACAGATGATAGAGAGAACCAAATGAAGAGCCTTGAAACATTCCATTTCAGAGGGACTGAGAGAGGGATAAAATAATCAGAAATATAAAAGAGTTAGCCAGGGAGGATGTGGCGCACAAGAGAGCGGTTGAAGCAGAGGAGTTGGCCCACAAGAAAGCTAGGGAGGCCCAGAATCATGAACTGGCTGTTGCAGAGTTGAAGAGACAAAACCCTTCAGCTGCTGGCTCCACTTCCCCAAAAATCCACAAATGGGAGCGACTATGCCCACAGTATGATGAATCCAGCGATATAGCCAAATATTTCATCACCTTTGAGAGACTGTGCACCCTCCATGCGATCCCTGAAGATCAAAAGATGACCACATTGATAGCAAAATTGACTGGCAGAGCTCTGGACATATTCAATAAGATGCCCATTGGTGATGCCTCCAATTATGGTAAATTTAGGGAATTGGTTTTGAAACAGTTTCAGGTTACACCTGAAACCTACAGGGTTAAATTCAGGAGTCTTAAGAGGGGATCTGGATTAAGTAATGTGGCTTATGCAAATGAAATGAGAGATTTGGTAGATAAGTGGGTGAGGGGAAAAGACATTACAAACTTTGAAGGAATGTGTGATTTGGTTGCTCAGGAACAATTCCTGAATATGTGCAGTGATGATGTAAAACAGTATTTGTGGGACAAAAAGGTAAATGCAGTTGGGGAATTAGCAGGGTATGCAGACTCTTATGAGCAGGCACAAGCTGCAATTAAGCATAAACCACTGGCAGAGGGGTACAGGGTTGGGGGAAAACAGAGTCACCGTTTTACCCCTGGGAAAAAGGAGGCTGGGCGTTCACCTCCCCATTCCCGTTACTCATCCCAAATTCCCTGTACAATCAGAGGAGCCCAGGAGATGCTATCATTGTAAATCCACTGAGCACCTGAGGAATAAGTGTCCCTTGCTGAGTGAAAACAGGCAACAAGTGACCCAGGAAGCTGCTGCTTCTTAAAGTCAAGTTGCAGCCTCTTTCCACACAGGGTTTGTAAAGGTGACTTCTACACAACCAAGCAGTGAGCATGTGCATTCTGTTAAACTGAATGGGAAATTAATCACTGGGTTGAGAGATACAGGTGCTGAAATTTCTGTAGTCAGGAGGGACCTGATCCAGGAGAAGGATTTGTTGCCAGGTAAAGTGGCAGAATTAGAACTGGTGGGGGGCTACAAAGTCCTTGCATCTTTAGCTAAGGTACTCATGCAAACTAAAGATTTTCAGGCTGAGCTAACTGTGGCAACAGTAGCACACAATTTTGTACCGTTTCTACTGGGGAATGATTTCTTTAATGTGGCAGGCCAGGGCCCCTTCTGAGCATGGGCCCGGCTCCATGGTGCCATTGTAAACCTGGCACTGCAGAGAGGTGACTGACAAGCTCCACTGGGCCTGTTCAACACCAAAAGGCACACCTGGAAGGCTTGTTCTGCCTAGAGTGGAGGAGCTTAGAAGGGAAAACCTACCAGAGGAAGGGGGCGTTGAATAGGAAGAAGGCTGCCATGCCACAGCTGATAGCTGAGACAGAGACAGCAGCAGACTCTACTGCTCCTAAAGCTGCAAGCCCCAGCCTCAAAGCAATATGCTTCGTGAGAAAGGGCTGGAGGTAGACCCCATTTTAGACTAAGCCCAAAGGGCTGACCCAGGAAGTCTGCCTGAGATCAACATCACCCTTGCCTCTCTCTTTTCTTATAGACTCCCCTCTCTCCTAAGGGAAGGAAGAGGGGAGATGACTTTTCTTTTGCTTGCTTGAACATCTTTGGGTGCCTGCTTTTTTTTTGTGGGGGGGAGAAGAGAAAGACATTATAAAGGACTGGAAGTGGGGTCTTGAGGGGATGCATGCCCCCCACATGGCACCAGGAGCAAGGGTAGAAAGGCAGGAGGCAAAAACAGAGGTTTGAAGGGAGACGCATGAGAAGACTTTGTTTCAAAGAACATCAGTCTGCTTCAGCTGACAGGTATTATATGACCACTAATGTTCACGACACAGGCTGTAACCAAACTCTCTCTAGTTGTTCTAGTGCATAGGTCAGGTGCATAGTTCCCTTTTCTGGTTAGATAAGGAGCCTTGGGTATACTAAATAATACTCAAGTTTCTTCCTCAGGGTTTAATGGAAGGACATTGTTTCTACTCCCTTCTCCCATGAAATCTGCCCCTTATGCTTCATCACATCCATGTTGACTTGCTTTCCTAACTTACCTGGAACATGTTTAATTTGAAAAAACTATAACTAAAAAAGAGTTTGCTTAGTCTTTTGAAGGAAATACATCTAGAAGGCTTGCCTAATTAATTTGTCAGCTACTGCATTTTTTTATTGCCAATACTTTAATAGCTATAAATCCTGATGCCCTGATTTTTGTTCATTCTTTTGTAACTAGAGTATGCACATCAGCAGCTGTGGTAACAAACAAATTCTGGCCAGCGTCATGGCAAATATACCCTCCCATGTATACAGCAGAGGCATGTCTCCAAAAATCTCTTGACAGCTGCGCACAGCTAGCTCAGTGGAAGATTTTATTTGGATTCAATTCTGTCTGCATGCTAAGTAAATCGCAACATATTTATGCTGCTTTTTAGGCAAAACACACCCACTTATAACCTTTTTCACTGCTAACTTGAATGGACGATCTAACGGATTCCATTAGACTGTTTCTGCTTAAGAATCAGCTGTCCTAGCAGCCTGTGTACCTGTACCCCATCCATTGCTCTGTTCCAAAGCTAAGTTGGCCTGTTGGGAATTCCAGCCAGCAGGCACATGAAATATTAAAAAGGTAAGATAAATAAAATAAATCCCTCCTCTCTCTAAAAATAAATAAAATAACCAACCCCCCATCAATTCCATACTCTTCTTACCCTAAGCCCCCTGTGAAAAAAAATCTAATGATCCTTCCATCTCTGGCCCAGTACCTCTAGGCTTTCCCCTTACCTTACAGCTTTTCCTCACAGAAGCAGTGATGATGGCAAACAAGTTGCTCTACAGCATTTTTCAGCAACAATGGTGGCAGACAGGTCATCTGGGATCTCTGGCTTTGGGGTGGCTGCTCTGACAAAAGAGCAAGTCTCCTCTTGTCGTGCGGGGTGCCTGCTTGGAACTTGGGGATGATTTTCCTTTAGTTCTTGTTGTGGACAGATCTCCCTTGACTGGTCAGTACTAACTGGCCCAAAAGTGAGTGGGGAAGCTGGTTTCTCTTGATTGGTGAAGAGTATTAGGGGAGGGGGACACCAGGCTCTGTCCCAATCCCAACTCTTCAAGATCCAGGTAGGCACACCAGCACTGCGGGGTGCTCAGTTATAGTGGCTGCAGGAGTTTCATTCAAGGTGGTAACAGCTTGATTCCTCTTTCACTGCAGGAGTAGCTAGCCAGTGGAGGGACATGAGAGCAGAGGTGGTGGTACATCTGTGAGTCCAAACAGTCCTGGGGGAGGATGGGTATTACAGGAAAGGAGGGTAGCAACATCTGAGGAAACAAGGGCAGATGCAGCCACAGCATGTAAACGACAGACATCTGTTCCAGGCCCAGAGAGCATGTCCTAGACTATAGGTTTTGCTCTTATTGAGGCTCAAGTTGACTGCCAGTGAACACCTTTGTAGATGACAGTCTAGATAATCCACAAATATTTGTGGTTTATTTTAGCTGTGTCCTGGATTGAGTTTTTGTTGAGTTGATGACATTTATAAAGGTGTTAGCTACCTGAAGTTAATTGGCAATCAACTCATTACAACTGGAAGGGGGGTGGGGAGCATCCTCTAGTCTAGACAAACCCAAGGAGAGCAGAATATTTTAACAACCACACCCAGCCTGCAAAAATAAATGTGCACCAGTCTCCAAAAGGTAACAGATGTAATCACATTCTCATCTCTGTGCTTGGGGCCAGCCTCAGCTACTGGGGAGAGGTGGTGAGAGGATTTTTTAGTGGCACCCCAAACTGGCTCATTTTGCATAGGCATTATGTTGTGGGTGGAGCACCTGTAGCTCTCCAGCCTTTTGCAGCAGAAATAGATCCTAGCTGACTGAATATCTCAGCTTTCATATTTTGAAAAAAAGTATCTAACCCTCATAGCTGTGGAGAAAAGCTTGAAAATATTTCTATAAAGAACAACCTCCCCCAAATTATTACAACTCTATTATTATGTAAAAAGTCATGATTTGGGGGCAGGTCACTTCTTATATGCTTCTAAGGTGCTATGATGGCATATCCACTCCACATGAGCCCTCAGTGAGTTAATGTGGGCCAGAAAGGGCCAATTAACTTTAGATGCTTCAGCTGGAGGGGAACCAGGGCTTGCTAGGGCCTAATGGCAGATGAAGCCCAGGTGGGGTAGCATTATAATTTGCCAGGAAGGGGCTACAGGGAGGAGTTCTACAATCATTCTTTAGATCGGGGGTGGCCAACCTGTGGCTCCGGAATCACATGCTGTTCTTCAGAAGTTAATATGCGGCTCTTTGTTATAGGCACCAGCTCCAGGGCTGGAGCTACAGGTGCCAACTTTCCAATGTGCTGGGGGGTGCTCACTGCTCAACCCCTGGCTCTGCTCCCACTCCACCCCTTCCTGCCCCCGCCCCTGAGCCTGCTATGCTCTCCCCCTCCAATCCTCCTGCATGCCATGAAACAGCTGATTGGAAGGTGCGGGGAGGGATGGGGAGGTGCTGATCAGTGGGGCTGTCTGTGGGAGGTGGGGCAGATGATTGGGGACTGCTGATGTATTACTATGGCTCTTTGGCAATGTACATTGGTAAATTCTGGCTCCTTCTCAGGCTCAGGTTGGCCACCCCTGCCTTAGATGGAAAATGAGTTGGTCAAGGACAAGGAGGTGATCCAGGAAGAGAATAAGCCCTAGGGTCCTGCCCTGGATAGGGAGTCTTACAAGAGGCCTAGATAGGTGAAATAGCCATGGGGAGCAGAGGAACTTCTGGCAGTAAACCAGGAGATAGAGAGGGGTAGGAAGGAATCCAGGGAAACATCAACAGGGTCTATGACTGAGCACACTTATGTTACTAGTCATAGGGTCCCTGGGCTGGAACCCAGAGTGGTGGGCTGGCCTAGCTTTGCCTACTAGCCACTAACACAGCATGAGACGCTGGAACAGAAGACTGCCTAAGATGGTATATAGGCAGCTTATGGGAGTGGGGAGATGTTGCTATCCCAGAAGTGGTGGGAGAACGAAATAATGACCTGGCCTGAGACATGAAGAGAGAGTACCCCAAGACAGACACAGAGCAGGACCATAGTGTGAGCAAATGATTAGAAGGGGTACCAGATGGAGTGAGAACTAATTCCCATTCCCAGCCCTGAGGAGGCACACCTGTGGTGAGTGGACCTCCCTTTACAGGTGTTTATTACAAGGGGACCTAATGTGGTTGTGACCTATAAGTACTACTCAAGTAGAAATGTTATGGAACAATAACTAGAACTGGTTGAAAATTTTCTGATGGAAAATGCTGAAATAATGGAATTGAAATGTTCCTTGTGAACATGTTCATTCCATGAAAACTTTTGATGGAAACCAGACCATTTTCTGCCAACTTCCCCAGCATCCTACAGGGTGGGGGACTTGAGTTGGAGCTCTCCAGGCTTCAAAGCCCTGGGCTCCTCTGCAGCCTGTCAGGTGGGTTGCCACAGAGCTAGAGCTACTGGGATCCCCAACTCTCAGGGTTCTCTGACTGGCAGGCTACTTAAGAAGCCAGCTGGTTGGCTCCCCAACTAGCCCATTCTCTGGGCTGCCAGACTAGCTGACTCCCTGAATTGAGCCCCCTGGCCAGTGAGGAAGCTTTCAAAAAATTCCTTTTCAGTTCAGCAATTTTTTTTAAAATTGTCCTTCCTGTGGAAAACTTCCCATTCCCATCTCTTCATTCCAATTCAGAACAGAAACATTTTAAGAAATGTGAAATTCCAGTAATTGCCCAGCTCTCATCATAACCCTAACAACTGGTTAACAGCTGTCTGCGTTTTCATGACTGTCTTTGCAAGAGAAAGGGCTAGACATTTAATTGTTTTAGATTAGAAACTGAGGGCCTCCTTCAGATATCACTTCTGTGAACAAGGGATTCCCATAAGCTCCCTCCTGTCAACCAGTTGTGTGAGGTCAAGGTTACTATATGGAGATCCTCTGCTTCTCCTGTGTGTTGAGGATGGAATCTCCATGCTGGCACTGAACAAGCCAGTATTGAGATGGTCATTGAGGGCAGGCCAGGTAGTAGCCACAGGATGCAAGCTTACGCAGATCTGATAGCCCAAACCCTCTATAGGGATCACTCTGGGCAGCAGTGGCTATTTTATCCAATACACAGGACAAGCAGCAGCTGTGGTGGCATGTTGCCTGTAGAACACGTGGGGTAAATAAATTCCATCCAGCCAATCCTTGCCTAGTCCCAAAGGTGAAAGTAAGCTGGTATGGGCCGGTACGGCGTACCAGTAAGAAAGTGGCTGCCGGTACACAGCCAGTAGTGGCAGGGCCACTGATGGTGGGGGGGAGGAAAGCGGTGGCTGCCCTGGGGCCCGGCGATTTTTAAAGGGTCTGGGACCCCCGAAGCCCCGAGCCCTTTAAATCGCTACCAGAGTCCCAGGACTCCCGGATGCTGCTACCGCAGAAGCAGCCAGAGCCCCGGGCAGCGTGGGCCGGGCAGCGCTGAAGGGCTGGCTGGGGGAGTCTGGCGCCAGCCCCGCTCCTTCCACCTGAGGCCCCGCCCCTTCTTGGGCCCCAGAGCTGTCCCCTGCCCCCACCTTGCCCAGGACCCCAGCTGCCCTGCATACCAGTATGTCATTTAAAGTTACTTTCACCCCTGTCTAGTCCCAAGTACAAAACCCAGCTTCCTGGTGGGGCTGGGTGAATTTTACCTTTCTGCCATATGCTGTGCTAGCCATTTTATTTAAAAACACCAAAGGGAGTTAAGCTGTTAACGTTTAAAGCTCCAAAAGGTTGAATGACAAGGCAATCAGTTACCATTTAACATATTAATGTAACAAAGGTATACGTTTTGTACCCTTTCATTTTTAAAGGTATGATTTCACTGCATGGGCTTTAAAGTCATCTTTTTCTGTCAGAAAGAAGACAGCTGTGACAGAGATTCTATTTTATTAGACAAACATATGGAAAATCTCTCATAAAGAGGATCAACAGAACTTGAATTTTCTTGTTACAGATGTATGTAGTCAAGGAGCAAAAGACCTACATTTCAGTATGTAAAAAATAGCAAAACAGTCCACAGCTTTTTGGCAAGGGGAGCCGAAACTAAAGAATCATGACAAAAGGCAGGAATTTATACTTGTAAAAATTCTCAGTCAAAACCACATAGTGATCTCTTATTACATTCATTCATAAAGCTGCTGGAAATGGCAATCCCTGTTGTATGGGCCGACTGCTTAGGATAGATGTTTTTAAAGGCACAAATGGTACTTGGGTATCCAGCTCCCACTGAAAGCCAATAGGAGTTAGGCACCTAAGGGCTAAATACACTAAGTCCTCTTTGTGGATGTCTACACTGGGTTGTGGGGAGAAAACAACTGTAGCAGTGAGAAGTGTGTCTCACCTGACCCTGAATATTTCATACTCCAGTGACTAGGAGACTCACCTTGGGGATGGGAGACCTGAGTTCAAGTCTTTGTTCCTCTCAGGCAGAGTTGCCCACATCCTGAGTGAATGCTCTAACCCTGGAATTACAGGATAAAAGGAGACACCACCTCCTCTAGCTGTGTTTGATGCAAGCTTTGCTCCAGTAAGCATGTTCTAAGGAAGCCTCTGTGCATGCCTATTAGATATGGGGAGATAGGAGAGAGAATGCCTTGTTTGAGGATGCTGCTGGGGCGTAGGTGTTAATTTGGCACCAACCATCAGGGCTTAGGTAGCTGTGCACATTCCCACTGGCAGATTTTTAGGCACCCAGGGACTATATGGGCAGAAATTCAGGCACCTACAGGGCTAGATGGCAAATGAGCGTGGATTTTTAGAATCTAAATTTTGGGTTTGACAGTTAAATTGTCCTGATGGATGAGCCATCAGGCCAAACCTGAGTGGTGCTGCAACCCCATATGGCAGATCACAATGCCGCTTGGTTTTAAGTCTCAAGAATTTTTTTTTCTGAAATAAAACGAAAATAAGAGAAAAACTTGTAGCACCTTAGAGACTAACTGAAAATGATCTTGTCCCATCTCCATGAGTAATAAACCATTTCAGTACCAATTCAGCAGGAATTGTTGCTGGTAGCAATTGTCATGAGAAACAAAGTTCGGTATAATACATAGCTCAGGCTTATGTTAGGTTTAACTCTGCTTGCCTTACTCACAGGAGCAGTTTTATGTACTTAGTATGGGACTGCTCAAGTGATTATTAAGAGCAAGATTTGGCTTATGGAGTATAAAAAAACTGTGTGGTAATGTGGAAATCCCGCAGTGAGAGAACAGTTGATTTTAAACACAATGAAATATCTGCAAATTAAAATGTTTTATGAATTCAATGTCTTTCTAATGTTTAAGAGAAAAGCATAAAAAGCTTATCTGTATTTTAAATCACTGTAGATTTTAATCACATATAAGCCAAATGAAAACTTGTTTTACATTACCTTAGTATTGATCAGGGAATTTTACTGAGATCACTGTGTCTGTGAGAGTGAATGCAGCCTTATGTATATGAACATGGTAGTGATATTATGTGACTGACAAGTGAAATACAGAGGGATTATTCGGTGTTAGTGAGAAATCAGGTTAATCCCACAGCCACAGCCTATGGGCTAAATTGTTTGCTTTACTCCTGCAAAACTCTGAACTCAAGGGCAACTTTGTGTCAGTGAGGCAAGCAGGATTTCATTCCATGTAGACGAGGATTCTATAGGTCAAAGAGGCCCAGGAGAAGGGATTTCTTGTTATGGGGCTCAAACACCATTGAAGTCAACTACAGCACTCCCACTGATTTAACAAGAACAGGATTGGGCCCTTAAGTGTAGAATTTGTTCCATTTTCAGTATATGTACCACTTCCAGCTCAGTCAGCAAGGATTCATACAGGGCCTGATCCTGCAGCTTTATAGAGACATGACTTCCACTGAAATCAATGGCATTATAGGTCACAATCCTGTGAAGGCTTATGCATGTGTTTAACCTTACACGTGTGAGCCTTTTCAGTGCATACCCCTCAACCTGCTTGAGTCCAGAAGTAGCAAATGGGCCTTGAGAATGAGCCCAGGGCCCCAAATGAGGGACTAATCAACACTCTTAAATCACCTTCAGGAAACAATGAGGAGCTTATTCCTTGGCCATGTTTTCCTGATTCCAATAAAGTATATCAGTAAAAAGTGGGCTAACAGTAGTGCCCTGGTACAGAAGTAAATTGCAGCTGGAAAGATGGGATCTATGGCTGGATAAAGAAAAGCTGTGAGAAATTTTGGATTTGTGGAAGTGGCCCACAAGGTCACACTTATTTAATGTGACCTTGTGGACCATTCTCATCTGGTCTGTATTGTGAATGGCCCCTGTGTGAGTACCGAGGGAAGGGTAGAAGAAGAGTCCTTCCATAGCCCCTCACATGGGGGCCAGCCCCAGTTGCAGCCCTACAGTTGCCCTTCTTTAGCTGAGATATTACTCCCTGCTAATGCCCACTGGAACACGTGCCACCTCCAAAAGGGTTGGGAAGCAGGATGTGGGGCCAGTCAGATGTTCCAGTTAGCAGGGAGTAGTTAGTGTACATGTGGCATAGGCCACCACAGCTGACTGACCATGCAAAAGAGCTCATGCTGATCCCTTGAGGGGGTGTAGCAATGGAATGCACTTCCTTGAACTCTATAATGTGGGTCTGTGCCTAATAGACAGTGGGCCTGATTCTCCTCTCACTTCACTGGTGTAAATGACGAGTGACTTCCCTGAAATCAATGGCGATACTCTGGTGTAAAGCTAATGTATGGGAGAGAAGAAACAGATCCGTCAGCTAGCCTGGATACCTAAGAAATAGTTTGTTATGCAGGGATTAGTGCATGTCTTGGATGTATTGCTAGATGTACAAGGCCCCAAAAGTGCACTAATCCTTTGAAAATATATTGCCTGTCATGTCCTATTATTATTTTGGAAAATATTTTTAAAATAAGGGGGAAAGGTCATATCTGAGCAATTACTAGGTATAACTGACATGGCTATGACATCATTGACATCAATCAGCAAGTTCGTTTGGTATCTAGGGTTCATTTAATTATGTAGAATTAGAAACAGGAAATTCTTAACCAAGGATCCCCGTAGTGTGTGTGTGCGGGGACCTCATATAACTGCTGCAGAGACTCACGCACCACTTTAGGTGTAGAATATCTTTCCTTGATGTTCTTGCCAAAATGAATAATTTGTATTATTTCTGTTAGCTTTCGGGGCGGGGGGGGGGGGTAGCTGATTCCCTGATAAGGGGTTTGAGGACACTGGGCCTTTACAGCAGCTGATCCTAGTGACCATCAGTTAGTGAATTTTAAAATTATATGCTGCCATTGGTACAAAAGAGAATGTGTATGTCTGTTGTGGGGAGAAACACATCACTTATTTTTGTAACTATTTGAAAAGGAAACATTGTAAATTGAATTTGCTGTAAATTAGTTCAGATTTGGCCCAACCACACAGCTGAATTTTGAAAGAGCAGAATTTGTCCCATCATTTTAAACCTGGGTAGCAGTGCCTTTTGAAGCACTAGACTATTAACCTCATGTGCCTTGTGCATTGTTTGTGGGGCTGGCTGGAATCCAGGAAGTTTGGGTTGGACATTTTCTATACTATGTTTATTGCGATAACCTCCCAGAATTGTTGATTCTTGTGCTTTCTGTGCTGTCAGTATAATACTTCTGTTACCCAAAGGAAGGCCATAGAATGTGTAAGCAGTGTAAATCTGTCACTTTGGGAATTTACATTATGCCTGTGTGCTTTGTTTAGAGGGGGAAAAATGAAAGGTCTGGGTGGAGATTTTATCATCACCTCACTGAGCTGTCTACACACCAGAGATTAAAAACCTTTAGAGTTCAGTAGTGTGGAAGGTCAGGAAGGAAAACAAAATAATAGCCCAGACAGAGGTGGAGTGAGAAATCCTGGATAAATCAGCCAGGGATATAGTTGGTCTTGTGTAAGGGCTCTACTTTGATGGGCTAGTAATCCATCCAAAGGGGAAATTAAACATCCTGTTGCTCTTTTAATGACATTAATGAACAATTCAAAAGAGGTCTGCAGTACACACCTGTTTCTCATATGACTCTGCCATATCTGAGATCATCCTAAATAGGAATGACAGAAGACTGATATCAGCTCCCCTGTTTCTCAGGATATTGCATCACCTTTTCCACCGGCACTAAAATGCCATTTCAGTATTTATACCAAGCTCAGATGGCTCTCATCAGATGACCGATTGCCTCAAATCTTTGAAAGGTAATTGCCCAGTTAGTGCAAGGCATTTGAGTGGGGGAGACCAGAAGAAAGAGAAAAGGGTGGAGGAGTTGATAGAAGCTGGGTTCTCACTTTTTCCTTTTGTCCTCAGAATAAACTTCAGTCTGATCTCACAAAGTTAACAGGCCCCAAACAATCTCTGGGCTGAGTAAACATTTACTATAGATGGGTGTGAGTACTGACTTCCATTGAAAGGAAACTCATTGACCCGCAGGCCCCACAGCAAAGCAGGAGGTCTGTGTTTGGGAACAACCTCTGGAGTGTTTGGCAAAGTAGAGCTCAGATGGCTTGAAGATGTCACGCTCTCAAGCCTTGTCTACAATATTACTGTAACTGAATTGAGGGACCTGATTACAGACTGTTTTAATGTTGTACTGTGGAAGGAACATGTTTAAAAGGACATGGCTCGGTGGTAACCTTCTACAATTTTTAATCATATTGTAACCAGATTGGCCTTAGTGTTGTTGATGTAAACACAGGAAAATGGAGTTTGCCCATTTGCAGAATATGGGGATTGGTTTAAGTTAGTTTACTCACTTCTTTTTTTAACTACTGGCGGTTAGGGGAGAAATATGTTGTAACCAAGTTCCCTGACTCAGTTAGAGTTGCAATAAAGGTAATAATGTAGATGGGGCTTTGGTAGCTTCAAAAGAAGGCTATTGCACTCTGGGGGTAGGTTTTTGTATAAGGGAGGCCTAGAGTAAAACCAAACTCAGATGCCAAGCATGAGTAAAGTCTGTGTCCCATTTCATTGGGTTCTTTCACTATTTAAAGCCTCTCATTTGAACCCTGTCCTAAGAAAGTGTGAGAAGTATGGAGATATGCCTATCTCATAGAGCTGGAAGGACCTTGAAAGGTCATCAAGTCCAGTCCCCTGCCTTCACTAGCAGGACCAAGTGCTGTCCCCTGACAGATTTTTGCCCCAGATCCCTAAATGGCCCCCTCAAGGATTGGGTTTGGCAGGCCAATGCTCAAACCACTGAACTATCCCATCCCTCCAATGATTGATGATTTACCTGCCTTTGGGATTAATCTGGAAAATGCTGAGTGGGAACACTCAACATCTCACAGGATAGCTCAGCACCTTCGAGGACTGAAACCTTAAAAGGAGATGGAATTGCAAATATTAATGTACTGGCAAAAGCTAAACATCCTGCATGAAATCTAGTATTTCAGTTTCTTACTGAACATAAGGCAGCCCTTTGGATAGTCTGGTTATTACCTATCAATAGATTAGTATAATCTAAAATGATTTTGAAGGAAAGAATTACACAACTATGTAATTTTAAAATTCAGAATCAAATTCACCTTCACTCAGTAAAACACTGATCATTATTTTAATGGCATGTCTTGCATCAAAGGCTGCATTAATTATTGCGTGTCTATAGAAGTGCACATGCATAATGAAATCTCCATGTTTTTATAATATACATTTTAAGGAAATGTAGTGCCCTTAAACGGTACTGAACTGATTGAATTCCTCTCTTTGTTGACCACACAGGTAGCTAAATATGAGGCCACTCGTATTGGCAATGCATATTTCCCCAGTCTGTCTCACCAAAGTACCTTAAGCCTATCCTGAAGTAACCACCCCTTGGTGAGTTAGTCACCACGCGTTCAATCAACATCAATGCCAATTCACTTCACAATGGCCACTGACCAGCTATCAAATGGCAACAGTGTCTCTTCCCTACTGTCCAGAGCTGTATTTGAACCAGTGACCTTGAGATGAAAGGGCTGTATTCCATTACCAGTCCTATACAGTCTCCAAACAGCTGGCATTTACACATTTTAATACATGTATGGATCATTTTAATTTTCAACAATTTTACATCTTGTTACAATTATGGTTTTCAATAAGGAACTCTAAAGTTTTGATGTTGCCCCCTCTATGATGAGATAATACGGTTGACAACCCTCCAGGATTGTCCTGGAGTCTCCGGGAATTAAAGATTCATCTTTAATTAAAGATTGTCATGTGATGAAACCTCCAGGAATATATCCAACTAAAATTGGCAACCTATGAGATGATATAGAGTCTGCACAAGGCCATTTTGGGAGGAAGTCTGCAGTCACAGGAGACAAAGGAAAAACCAGCAGGGGAGCCCATCATGGGATATTTAACATCGAGAGTGGATGAGAAATACAGAGAAATGTCAGACTGTTTTATGGGTTTGAGATAAAATATTATATTTTTGGTGTTATTTTAAAAATGTGAACATGGTGGGGACACTTAATGATCACGCTGGGTAGAGTTCAGATAGAGTTGAACAGGCATTTCTGCTTAAAACATTGGTACTTCCACAGAGGAGAAAGGGCTGATTCTGTGATTAAGGAACAGAAGTTGCTATTAAAGATCTGGGTTCTGTTCCTGTCTCTGCCACAGATGTCCTGTGGGATCTTGGGCATGTCATTTAACTTGTCTTAGCTTCTCCTTCTGTCAAATGAGGACAGTGCTTCTTACCTAGCTCACAAGGGTGTTGCAAGACTTACTTGTTTATAATGAGCTACGATATAATCGAATGGAAGGTATTATACAAGTGTGAAGTATTGTTACTGGACAAGGTTCCTTAAGGCACGGCTTTGCCTGCTCTCAATTGAGTCAGATTCATTATTGTGATTAGAAATGGGTGAATAATCTGCAAAGAATAAATTACTCCACAAATTTATGGGTGGATTTTTCAGCTCTAGAAGCTTCATAGGAAATTAAAATTCTCCTGAATTTGTCATATGAGTGTATTTCACATATCTTTTTGAGAATATTTTACCTTTCTGAATTGTTTGTGAACAGCATTGCATGTACTTGGTATAGTATGGTATACAGTTTGAGCTGTTGTGGTTACTCAGATAAGTTACATTGCATCAAGTCGGATTCTGGCATCAGTTACTCAAGATACATACTGTTGTAACTCTGCATTTGCACAGCTAGAAATGGGATCGAAATCTAGCCCATTGTTTCTGTTCACTGACCAAACCCATGCCCAGATATTGCTGGTGAGAAAACTGAATCTGAAGCCTTCCCATGCTGCCAGTGCCAAATGCTACATTAGGGCACAAATGAGGCTCTGTCATCCCTGTCAGTCCTGGACTGCTCTTTGCCTGTCCTCTGTGGTGTTAAGTCCCTTTGAAATCAAGTGATCAGCTAATGTTTGGGGTCTTGTGGTTTGTTTCTATAAGGAGGAGAAAAGAGAAGATGGAATCGGGTATTTATTTGACGCAAACCTGTTTATTTACAAAGAATGTTGATGGTTTAACACAGACACTGCTGTCAAACAAGGATGCATTCTCTTACCTCCTCTGTTTGGCATTACCATTGACCTCATTATGAGAGAAAGCGTAGACCAATGCATCACAGGCATTGCATGGGTCACCAACAGGACACTAGAAGATTTAAATTTTGCTGACAACATAGCTCTTCTGAGTGACTGTTCAGCCAACGTGCAAGTCAAGATTGAAAGTATCACAAAAGAAAGGGTTAATAGTTATGAAAAAAATAAATCGGAGAAGAACCCCAGCAACTCTGAACTCACACATATCTTGGCAGTAACACTGAAGCCCACGGGGATGTCCAGAAGGAAATAATGTCATGAATTGGAAAGGTGGCAGCTGCTTTCATTAGCTTAAACAAGACTTGGTCACTGAAAATCTACAGTTTAAAGATCAAACTCTCACTCTTTAACTTAAATGTTATTGCCACCTTAGCACAGGAATGTGAAAGCTGGAAATCTACCAAAGGTAAAGACACATGTCTAAATGTCTTTGGGAGAAAAAATGCCCCAGAAGAATACTAGATACCTAGCAAATGCCAAGATTCACTAGAAAGTTCAACAGCTTCTTTTCTCCAAAGTTATCCAGAAAAGAAAATGGAAATATGTGGATGCATATGTGCTGGAACTGGGGTTGCTGGGGGTGCTGCTGTGCCCCCTGTTTGAAGTGGTTTCCATTATATATAGGGTTTAGTTTGGTTCAGTGGCTCTCAGCACCCCATTATATACATTGTTCCAGCACCCCTGGTGGGATGTGTTAAGAATGAAGGCTCATGTTCTTCAGGCAGGGACCATCTCTCGCTCTGTTTGTACAGTGTCTAGCCCAAGGGAGTCCCATTCTTGGCTGGTCTTAGGCCACACTAAACATGTTAAATAACAATAAATGTTTGCCTTGGCAGGGATGCCGGGGGCTGGAGGTGAGAAAACCCATGAATGCAAACAGGAAACTCTGGGTTTGTAAATACACTTATGCCTGAAATTCACTTTCCTTCATGTTTGCACCATCAATCCCTGTTTGCAGAAAGCCAGCACAAAACGCGTGGGAATGTCCACCGCTAACAATCCGTTATTAACCACTTCTGGCAACGAGGTTTGTCAGTACATGTCTGTGTCACTCTTGTTTTACCAGTAGCCTCCAGTTCGCAGGTGAAGCTGTGTTAAACCTGTGGGGAGGGATAGCTCAGTTGTTTGAGCATTGGCCTGCTAAACCCAGGGTTGTGAGTTCAATCCTTGAGGGGGCCATTTAGGGATCTGGGGCAAAAATTAGGAATTGGTCCTGCTTTGAGCAGGGGGTTGGACTAGATGACCCCCTAAGGTCCCTTCCAACCCTGAGATTCTATGATTAAACACAGTCTGCCTGTCTCTCCCTTTCCCTCCTCTCAGGATTGTTCTCTGAAAGCAAGAACCTGGGTAATGCTGGATTTCTTTTCTTCTCTCTTTGCTGTGGGTTGGGGGGGTTAATTAACCCCCCACCGTGGGACGCAGGGAAAGGTGCGGGCCCACCTTTCCCTGCGTCCCACGCTCAGCGGTCGGTCACTGTATGTCACTCACGTTGAAGCGGCAGCAGCGTGTGTGTTGCTGTAGGCGGGTCCCCCAGTGGAAACGCGAGTGACCCGCCCCCAGCCTACCCATGTCCTATTTAACCAGATCCCGGACTAGCAGCGTTTTGGGGGGGCAGCGGTGTGGATGCCCCCGCTGGCGGAGCTCCCTGCAATCCTCCTCTGCTCACCCGCCCGCCGCTGGTGCTTGCTGTCCCCGGCTGCTGCTAAACCTCGCTCAGGAGCCCCGAGCCGGAGCAAATCACACCCACAAAGGCAGCAGCACAGAGCTCGCCTCTCTCCCCCCCCCCCCTTCTCCTTGCAGCTCAGACATGGGGCCGATCGCTTGCAGCGCTTTGCTAGCCGCCCTCCTGCCCTTTGTTACCCGTGGATTTGCTGACACAGCCAGGTTAGTAGAACAGGACCGGCTCAGGGGAGGGTGAGATTGTGGGCTGCTCTGTCTCTCAAAGCGGAGGGGTGCTCATGCTCTGCTGCTCAGACTCTAGGCGAGAGCCGGGCAAGCTCTCTGCAGAGACTAGCGCAGAAGTCGTGCGAACCATTAACGCGCCGGGTGTCAGCCCTTTGTTTCTGCTGGCCAGCGGTCCTGGAACGGGCGCAGGACAGATGTCTCATCTGGCTGCTGAACGCTTCCTGGGACATATTTCATTCACCCTGTGCGATGTCCGCCAGCTGTTTGCTTTGGCTACCTCTTCGACGGTTCGGGGATGTGGGGTTGGTCACCCCAGCGTTTCTGCTCTGCTGGGTGAGTGAATCTCTTAAAAGTAAGAGGAGGGAAATCAGAGATATTAAGGTGGCGATAGAAACACTTTTCCTATGAACATTTGCACAGACGCCCGTCCACCTCCCCTCGTGAGACTGTTGTGCTTTCTGCAACCATTCTTGTGATTGGGAAAAATCACTCGTACTAATGATCACAGAAAACTAATACAAAGGGCTGTGGATTTTTTAAAAATTAAATGAATATTTGAACTGTTTTCTTTGGTATTTTCCCAGTTCTACTTAAATGTATGTTAATTTAAGTTTCCCCCCCATTCCTCTACATGATGATCCTTTTAAACAACATATATGCTGGGGATGGATATATAATGTGTGTGTATTGGATATGTATTGCTATATGTGTGTTTAATGCATGTACATAGGTACATATATTTGTAATGTAGCAATCTCATGATATCTAGGTGTAAGTGTAAAACATATATTATTATGTGAATTGCATTAGAGAGAGACCCAAGTTGAACATTTCAGAATCAGATTCCTAACACTGCAAAGTTTTGGAGCATTTGGATCTAGAGTTTTAGGTTGATCCATTATAAAAGATAGTGAGGGTGTGTGCGCGAAATGTGGATTCTAGTTAGGAATTTGCAACTTCATGGGTGGCCAGACCTGGAGTTTTGTTTCAAGCCCATCACTTGCTTTAACGTGTATTAATTCAGGTTTAAACACCTGCTTTTGCTTTTTCCTTTAACTGGTTTCTCATCAGTGGCTGTTGCAGCAGCTGATTCGGGAAGGCAATGATCCTATTGAACTTTGAGTGGGTGCAAGCAGCTGTTTGGTGGTGGTGATCAGCTTTTCCTATTTATGCTGTTTCTGCCTAAGCAGAGAGATTCTTGTATGGTACTTTGACAAGGATTTAATAGACTTTCCATGGGAATCTCTCTCTTCATGTGTTTTTGCCCCCAGCGCTTTGGATGCATCAAACCCTCAAGCATTTTCCAGTAAGTAGGTGCAGATAGATGTGCAGCATGTTACATTCAGAACTGCTTGTTGGTACAGCTCTGATTTTATAAAGCTGAGTATAGCTAGGTTGACCAGATAGCAAGTGTGAAAAGTCGGGACAGGGGTGGGGGGAAATAGGCGCCTGTATAAGAACTAGCCCTGCATATCAGGACTGGCCCTATAAAATCAGGACATCTGGTCACCCTAAGTATAACACTACTGAAGATACAGTTATTAAGACTTTCCCTCTATTTTACAGACTATAGACTAAACTTTCCCTGGAGTAATTCCACTGAAGTCAATGGGGTTACACTGGGGATGGCTCTGGCTCTAACTTAAAAAACTCAAGGAGCTATAGATGAATACAAAGGAGGTAAGCAAAATACAGAAGGCTATAAATTGTCCTCTTAAATTTGCTTGTAGAAATAAACACTCTTACTAACCATATGTTAACGTTTTTAAACATTCGTATCCCACAAGGAGAACATCGAGGTAAGGTCCAGCTAGGATGACCAGACAGCAAATGTGAAAAATCGGGACAGGGGGTGAGGGATAATAGGAGCCTATATAAGAAAAAGATCCCAAAATTGGGAATGTCCCTATAAAATCAGGACATCTGGTCACCCTAGGTCCAGCATACAATTTTGAGAGGGAATTCAGTATCAGACAAACTTTTCCAGGGCTTCACATTCAAAGTTAAGCAAAAAGCCATAAAGACCACAATAAAATAGTAACTATTAAAAAGGAGTATTCATAGCAATTAGAGATGAAGTTTTCAAGATGTAGCATGGTTTATTTGTTTAGTATTAGGGTCATGAACTGGTATGTTTCTTATCAGCAAGTGGAAGTGTGCTGTTCCAGCATGTTCAGAGCTGTCAAGTGCTCAGTTTTTCAGGAACTGCACAGGGACTCAAGTTTATAAACTCCAGAGCTGCTTATATAGAAAACACATTTTGCACTTCAAGCAGGGCATCCGTAACAAGCATTATGTTCGTGTTAGTTATTTCTTGAGGTTTTATGCATTTGTGTTTCAAGCTTTTTCAGAAGCCTGTAATTGCAAAATGAAAGCATTTCAACAGAAAACGTTTCTTTGATTTTTAGCTGAACCAGTGATGTGTTGTATAAAAACTAAATTATATAACATTAAACCAGGAAATTTGAAGACTGATGCTTGCTCCATGTCCAATGCATAGGTATGACAAAACAGATTGGTGGTGCTGGTGGTTCCCAGTGGGTTTTGGCCAAGATCAGAGTTTCATCTTGTTCTAATAAAAACAGACATCTGGATGGAAGGGTTAAACAGCATGTTAAATAAATTTTGTAGAGGATACTAAATTAAAGGGACAAAAAAAACACACCAAGTGTCCTATAGAGTTTTTAGAAATATGGACAGGAAATAGTAAAATTAGAATCAGCTTTGAAAAACTGAAGTTAATACAAATATTTTTCTAAGAGGAAAAATAATTAGTCACTGAAAAGGTAGAGCCCTGGAAAGAAGTGATAACAAAAGAAACATACAGGTTGTAATGAACAGTAGTTAAGAAACAAGCTTGCAGAGAGCTAAGAAAGACGAGAAGAAAAGATCGATAAGATTTTTGCAGTGTGGTCAGAGGCATCATATTGTGGAGCAGATGAAAATGGTTCCTTTCTTTAAAGTTCAGGTTATTCCACATAGTAGGGGTGAAATTCTGGTAAAACTTCCATTGATTTCATTGGAGCCAGGATTTCACCCTAGGCCCTAGTCTTGCAGTACTAACTCAGGAAAAACTCCCATTGATTTAGACAGGAATGTTGTCTGCAAAAGGACTGTAGGCTTAATCCATTTGAATACTGTGTTCAGTTCTAGGTCTTTCATTACCAGAAAACATATTTGAACTGGAAACAGTTCAGAGAACAGTGACAAAATGGCGGCATGCTGAAAAGAATGGATAGACATTAAGGAAACATTTTAGATCACAGGCCCTGGTTCTCATGGGTGACTTTAATCACCCTGATATTTGCTGGGAGAGTAATACAGCAGTGCACAGACAATCCAGGAAGTTTTTGGAAAGTGTAGGGAACAATTTCCTGGTGCAAGTGCTGGAGGAACCAACTAGGGGAAAAGCTCTTCTTGACCTGCTGCTCACAAACAGGGAAGAAATAGTAGAGGAAGCAATAGTGGATGGGAACCTGGGAGGCAGTGACCATGAGATGGTCAAGTTCAGGATCCTGACACAAGGAAGAAAGGAGAGCAGTAGAATACAGAGCCTGGACTTCAGAAAAGCAGACTTTGACTCCCTCAGGGAACTGATGGGCAAGGTCCCCTGGGAGAATAACATGAGGGGAAAGGAGTCGAGGAAAGCTGGCTGTATTTTAAAGAATCCTTATTGAAGTTACAGGAACAAACCATCCCAATGTGTAGAAAGAAAAGTAAATATGGCAGGCGACCAGCTTGGCTTAACCGTGAAATCCTTGCTTGTCTTAAACACAAAAAAGCAGCTTACAAGAAGTGGAAGATTGGACAAATGACCAGGGAGGAGTATAAAAATATTGCTCAGGCATGCAAGAGTGAAATTAGGAAGGCCAAATCACACTTGGAGTTGCAGCTAGCCGGAGATGTCAGGAGTAACAAGAAGGGTTTCTTCAGGTATGTTAGCAACAAGAAGAAAGTCAAGGAAAGTGTGGGCCCCTTGCTGAATGAGGGAGGGAACCTAGTGACAGAGGATGTGGAGAAAGCTAGTGTACTCAATGCTTTTTTTGCCTCTGTCTTCACAGACAAGGTCAGCTCCCAGATGGCTGCACTCCGCAGCACGGTATGAGGAGGAGGTGACCAGCCCTCTGTGGAGAAAGAAGTAGTTCGGGACTATTTAGAAAAGATGGACGAGCACAAGTCCATGGGGCCGGATGCACTGCATCCGAGGGTGCTAAAGGAGTTGGCCGATGTGATTGCAGAGCCATTGGCCATTATCTTTGACAAATCATGGCAATCGGGGGAGGTCCCGAATGACTGGAAAAAAGCTAATGTAGTGCCCATCTTTAAAAAAGGGAAGAAGGAAGATCCGGGGAACTACAGGCCAGTTAGTCTCACCTCAGTCCCTGGAAAAATCATGGAACAGGTCCTCAAGGAATCAATTCTGAACCACTTAAAGGAGAGGAAAGTGATCAGGAACAGTCAGCATGGATTCACCAAGGGCAAGTCATGCCTGACTAACCTAATTGCCTTCTATGATGAGATAACTGGCTCTGTGGATGAGGGGAAAGCAGTGGATGTGCTATTTCTTGACTTTAGCAAAGCTTTTGATACAGTCTCCCACAGTATTCTTGCCAGCAAGTTAAAGAAGTATGGGCTGGATGAATGAACTGTGAGGTGGATAGAAAACTGGCTAGATGGTCGGGCTCAATGGTTAGTGATTCTGATTAAACCAGGGGTCTCAAACACGCGGCCCGCTGGGCTCCCCGCGCCCCCCCCCCCCCCGCCCAGTTACGTTCTGAAGGTCCGCCGCCAGAACAGCTGTCTGGCGGCTTCACTGTTTCTGGGAGGGAGGGGGGAGGAGCGGGAATTGCGCACACAGAGGAGGAGGGGGGCGAAGAGGCAGAGCCCCCCCCTCCCCCGCCTCCCCCGTGTGTGCGCTTTCCACTTCTCCCCCTCCCTCCAAGAAACCACAAAGCCGCCAGACAGCTGTTCTGGCAGCGGAACTTCAGAACGTAACTGGCGGGGGGAGGGGGGTGGGGAACCCAGCGGGCCGCGTGTTTGAGACCCCTGGTTTAATCAGAATCATTCATTTGCATTTTAAAACTTTGAGCCATTTCAAGACAAAGTTAAATATGTGTGCATATATTCCTCTATAGGACAAAAAACATAACCTGTCAGTGGGACTGCACTGCCATGTGTATTTAGAAATAAGGATAGAGAAAGACAAGCAATCAGTTTTTAAATGTTGTTTTTTCTAATATTTTTCCTGGTGTATAAAGTCATCCTGGTATATTCCATTGGCTTCAATGGAATACACAGTGCATGTGTACCTAGGATGACCAGACAGCAAATGTAAAAAAATCAAGATGGGGGGTGGGGAGGTAATAGGAGTCTATATAAGAAAAAGACCCCAAAATTGGGACTGTCCCTATAAAATCGGGACATCTGGTCACTCTATGTCTACCAGTGATGAATTTGGCCCCATGTGATGTTCCTTATTTTTTTATTGTGTGCATAGTTCAGCTTTTGTTTGTAATCCTCTTTGTCTTGGTGTACGTAGTCCACCTTTACTTTGCTTATATTAGACTTAAGATAACTTGGTTTTCTCCTCACCTAGGGTGAAATCTTGGCCCCATTGAAGTAAATGGGAGTTTTGCTACTAAATTTAGTAGGGCCAGGATGTCACCCAATTGTAACAATAATTGTGTGGGGAGAGGGAAGCAGTCTAACATGACCATTCTTGAAACATACTACTGTAACTACATAGAGGGACCAGAGAGGCAGCACTTAAACCTGAGAATTTATTTTAAAAACAATCAGAGTAATTTGATAGCAACATAGCTCACTTAACTTTTGAGGAAAAATTAAAAACCAGGAGTGAAATCCTGCTCCTGTCAATCAATGATAGTTTTGCCTTTACTTTCAAGGAGACCAAGATTTTACCCCAGATTCTTTAGTAGCAGTTGGCTTTTGAGTATCCAAATGTTGGCTATAACTATCTTTAAGAGATCTTGGGGAAATAATGCACTAAATCTGATAAACAACTGTGTTTTGAAGCACAGAATCTCATCCCATTTTAATGTTTTTGTTGTCAAAGTATCAAGACCAATACTGCTGGGTGTTCAGATTTATCTCCACTGCAGAAACAGGTCTTGCTACACAAATGTGTGAGGTGATATTCCAGAAAGCATGTGTGGACTGCTGCAACAAGCCATACGTAAGGCAGTGTCCTGACTCCATAATGCTGATCCAACTACTGCTGGCTGTCATGACCTTCCCAAGACCAATTTTCAGCTCTTTCCCTTAGGAAAACATAGTGGGATCCTCCAGAGCAGCTGATATCCGAGGTGGTTATGAGGGCACATGTGGTGATAGAGGCTTATAATATTATGGATGATTATATGGTTTTGGGGGGTCCCTGTGGTTATGGGGGCCAATACAGTTAGAGGGGGTTCTGTGGTAATGGGGGGCCATATGGTTGTGGAGATTATATGGACACAGGGGGCCATGGAAATTGTGAGCTATGCTAAACCCAGCAGGCATATCCATGGAAAAGGGAAGAACAAGGAAATGAATGGCAAGATACAGGTTCACCTCTCAGCGCATAGACCTGGCCTTGAAAAGTGTTGAGTACATCGAACTCTGTGTGAAATAACGAGAGTTGCATTTAATCCGCACTTCTGCAAACATTCCTAATGTTTCCCATGTTCCACTTGATATGTCTTTCTTCTAATGCCTTCCTAGCTATGTGCTTCCTCTATTATCAACACAGTGGGCCTGATTATCAACTACCCTATGGGTTTTTACACCACTCTGTAAAGTGCGAATGGAGCAGGTGCCTTAAGGTGTATGTTACCTACATTTAGGGCTTGGCTACACTTGCAAGTTAGAGCGCATTAAACCAGTCCTGGGCACCCTAACTCCTGAGGTGTCCACGCTGGCAAGACACGTAGAGCTCCTGGACTCTGCAGCTGGAGCACTCCTGCTAATCCACCTCTACGAGAAGCATAAAGGTTGCTGCGCCCCAGGTGAAACGCTTGGGCGTCAGTGTGGACGAGGCGTTGCATTACTGCGCTGTGATTGGCCTCCGGAAATGTCCCATAATCCCCTGAAGTCAAGTGGCCACTCTTCTCATTGTTTTGAAATCGTCTGCAGGCATGCAGATATGCCCTTTCAAAGCTCCGTTTCTGACAGCCGGCTGCTTATCTGCTCTGGGACAAAGCAAACCATTCGTGTGGAATGCTGCTCTGAGTCTGGGGGCGGGGAGTCTGCTGCTGTCTGAACTTACAAGACAGCATGCTGACATGCTCTCAGCCCCCCAAAACACACTGTCTCTTCCCCCATATACACCCCCTCTGTCACACTCCACCTCCCCCCATTTGAAAAGCACATTGCAGCCACTTGCACACTGGATAGCTACCACAATGCATTGCTCTTTGTGGCATTGCGAGAGCTGCTAATGTGGCCATGCCAGTGCGCTTGCAGCTGACAGTATAAACATATGGCAGCATTTTCCCTGCTGCGGTCTGCGAAGGCTGGTTTAACTCCCAGCGCTCTACAGCTGCAAGTGTAGCCAAGCCCTTACATTGACTTTAATGCTTCTTTCCAATGACAGAGGAGTGTCAATGAGACTTAGGCTGTGTTACCTCCTATCCATGAACATGTACCATTTCTTTCTGCCTTTTAACTTTCTAACAGCAGCTGCACAACGGAGAAGCTTTTTGAATGTCTGCTTTTATTGTTTTGTTTTAGTTGAGACTGACCAGGTTGAAACAAGTAATTAAAAATGGTGGGAAACAGCTTTGATTGTCAAACTTACCAGCTTCAATAAAGAAGAAAGACAACTGTGTGAGGAAATGCATCTCTTTGGAGCTGGTGATAGGATGCGGCCCTTCGTGCAACCATGGAAATAGTTTTACTACTCTGCTTTCTTTATTTATTCTTAATTTTGATAATTTTCTACTCCCCTTTATTTCAAATTCAAATATATACTACATCTTGCTATTGGTCTCCTGGTTTTAATTGATCTTCCAGTCATTATCTTTTAGTATCACCCAAAGGCTTACACGTCACTTGGCCAAAAGTGTTCTCCAGTTTGGACACTTCCAGTGTTGATGCACATCTCAGGAAGGATTGTGGCCTGTTATCAAAAAAATGTTGAGCATTTTTGAACAGCTCCCATTAGCTTCAGTGGGAGTTCTGAGTCTTCAGCACTTCAGAAAAATAGGCCTGGAGCCTCTCCTGTCAGGCCTCTAAAATTAATGGCTCCTTTGGAAAGAGGTTGGCTTAGCTGCATCCAGAAGTGAGATCACTGGAATATTTACTGATTTGTTCTGTTAGGTCTAAAATCTTGCATGAAATACTGTCACTGGAATTCAAAGAATCAGAGTAGCTAGGCCTTCCAATTAAAAAAAAAACCCCAAAAAACCAACCCACCCTAAAAGGAACATTGATTATATTAGGGCATTTGTTCTCAATGAAGCTTGTGATCTGGGGGTGTAAGGCTCATTGCTTAATGTCAAAAGGTTTATTCCTCAGCAGTTCAGGTCTTTAATGCTGCAGCTTCAAATTCATCATTGATCCTGGTGAATCTCAAAGGAGAGGGATGAGTTGAGACATGTCTCTCTTGGTGATGTGGACAGAATGGTGCTTGCGGTACTCTAGAGCAAATGGAGACAGATGGATTTACTATATTTCTTCAGCTTTGGCAATGGCAAGGATATAAACTCTTGTGATTCAGAGTATCATCCAATAATGGGGACAGACCTGATTGATGGGGGAATAGTGAAAAAGCTTTTCTATGGACAGGTGATCCCATACCTGTGTTCTGCTGGATTTCTTCCACCTCCTTGTGAAGTCTCTGGTACTGACCACAGTGGGGAAGAGGCCTGATCTTCTGTACCAATGCCTATGTTCTTCCATTCCAAGGAGGAGTCCATGGGTATGATCTGATATTGAAGACTAGAGCTGGATTGCTCTTAAACAAAATCCATGGCTAGACAGCTAAATCTTCCCTCACCATCTGAGTATTCTGTCATGTCATTAAAGAAGCAGGATGGTCTGAATAAATTTTTTCTTTTGTGTCATCAAATCAAAAATGTTATTAGTGGAATATGTTCATCTTCTAGGAACTGAGATGTTGAAGAAAATTTAGG
Organism: Chelydra serpentina; assembly: GCA_037349315.1. NCBI lineage: Eukaryota > Metazoa > Chordata > Testudines > Chelydridae > Chelydra > Chelydra serpentina. The sequence goes on from JBAIAC010000004.1 coordinate 131,317,754, forward strand.
AAAATGTAATCTTTTTGTCTGCAGTTCCTGCAATATCAAGCCATGGTACATCCAGGGGATTTTATATAAGAATGATAATATGGAGTGAGATATGCCAATCTCCTAGAACTGGAAGGACCTTGCAAGGTCATTGAGTCTAGTTCCCCTGCCTTCACTAGCAGGACCAAGTACTGTCCCCTGACAGATTTTTGCCCCAGATCCCTAAGTGGTCCCCTCAAGGATTGAACTCACAACCCTGGGTTTAGCAGGCCAATGCTCAAACCACTGAGCTATCCCTCCTCCGTGAGTCACAGTTACCTCAAACCATTAGATTCTTGTACTGAATTAATGGTTTGTACATTAATCTCTTCATATCACACATGAGATTCCTGACTCCTGCAGCTGACTTTGGTGTAGTGTCATTTGTCTACATGGGCAGAATGGACTCAGGTGTGTTTTCGAGACTCTTTCCCCAACAAAGTTTTTCAGCCATAAGTAGAATGATTTTTAAGTAGAAAATACACCCCCAACAGAATTTCTTTTAATCTGAGCAGCATAAAATGCCTTCCCTCAATGTTAAGGTACAGAACGTCATTGAAGTCTACGCAACTGTGCTGATATACATGGGCTCAGCATCTGCCCCTTGAGCTTTACAAAGGAATGTTTGTTTGTTAAAGAAAGGGAAAGGCAAAGCGTATTTGAATAAAAAGCAAACAGCCCCAAATTCAGAGGCTAGGAAACATGGACTATTGGAATGACATCAGCAACCTTAACATGCATTTGTAAAGTTAATGCTGTCAGCCAGCCACAGGTGGTACTGTAACACTGACAGACCCCGGTAGTCAGCTGGCGGGATTGAACCTGGGATCTCTGAAGCTTAGTGCATGAGCCTCTACTGCAAGATCTAAAAGCTACATGACCCTTAGCTAATGCTGTAGTGGACTCATTAATTTCTAAGTGGTCTCAGTGCCACTAGAAGAGACAGAACACCACATCCAGGAGGTGTGTGGGTTACAGTATCATCTATAGCAGGGGCAGGCAAACATTTTGGCCTGAGGGCCACATCAGGTTTCCGAAATTGTATGGAGGGCTGGTTAGGGGAGATTGTGCCTCCCCAAACAGCCAGGCGTGGCCCAGCCCCAACCCCCTATCTGACCCCCCCCCCCCGCTTCTTGCCCCCTGATGGCCCCCCTAAGACTCCTGCCCCATCCAAACCCCCTGTTCCCTGTCCCGTGATGGCCCCCCGCCCCTGGGACCCCTGCTCCATCCATCCCTCCCTGTCTCCTGACCGCCCCTGGACCCCCTGCCCCTGACTGCCCCCCGCCCAACCCCCCTCTCATTCCTGACTGGCTCCCCAGAACCCCTGCCCCATCCAACCACCCCTTCTCCCTGACTGCCCCCCCGGGACCCCTCCCCCTATTCAACCCCCTTGTTCCCTGCCCTCTGACCATCCCGACCCCTATCCACACCCCCGCCCCCTGACCACCACCCCGAACTCCCCTGCCCTCTATCCAACACCCCCCCCCCCCCCCCGCTCCCTGCCCCCTTACCGCGCTGCCTGGAGCACCGGTGGCTGGCGGCGCTACAGCCGCGCTGCCCAGAGCACCAGGGCAGGCAGCCCTGCCGCCCGGCTGGAGCCAGCCATGCCACCGCGCAGCACAGAGCACCGGCTCAGACCCTTGGAAGGTTCTTGGAAGGTCGTAAGGCACCTTAAGGAAGGGGGATAGCAGGGGCGGGGGGCTAGCCTCCCGGGCCAGGAGCTCAGGGGCCGGGCAGGAAGGTCCCACAGGCAGGATGTGGCCCGCAGGCCGTAGTTTGCCCACCTCTGATCTACAGCCATTATGGTAGCAGGCTTCAATGAAACCTGACATGACCTTCCAAGAACTAAGGACCAGCAAGACATTTATTCGATCTTGCCTTTTCTAACACACATATAGCAACAGGTATATTTATATTTTAAGACACGCCCTACCAGACAAAGACACTTCACTGCACATGCTTCTTCCTTTGGGAAGAGAAATGAGAGAATAAACGCCACGTGACAGATGAGTCATGTGCCTTAATGCACTTCTGGAAGGTGCTCAGATACTATAGTGGTGAGCGTGTTATAAAAACCTATTTAGAATAGACCTTACAGAGCTCCGTCATACCCCTAAGTCTTGCCCCATGCAGGGTGAGATGCAACGCTTTGTTTAGGCTCTCCAATAACTATGAGCTCTCGGATTCCTTCTGGTGACCTGGCTCCTGGCTGGCCTGCCTCTGGTGACCATTCCATTTCAGAAGGAAGTTTTGCTGAGGGAAATATCATTCCCTATCTTTGGAAGTGTTCTTTTTATCTTAATTTATGTGAATGGCTCCTGTGGGGATAAGTGCCTTAGAAATCTGTAATGAGTATTGTAACTCCACAGTTGATTTAATAAAAGTTGTATTACAACTCAATACAGGGCGACAGGCCTTAATGACACTATCATCGGGAGATAAAGCGATGATGTTAATATGTATCAGAGGAAGTACAAAAATTAATGAGCCTTATTTTCAGTATAATACTTGTATGTTCCCACAAATTACCCTGTAAATACCCACACATTCACCTGGAAATTCCAGCTACTGAAATCTCTCTAATGAGGCAACATTTTTTTTTTTTTGAGGAAAGACTAATATTTGTAGACTTTGTCAAAGCAGTGTATTAAGGAGAGGCTTGGAGAAGGGGGTGAACACATGGGATTTCAGGTCAGGGAGGGAGTTTCATGCATAGATGGCTGGATGGCAGAAGACCTTATGGACAAGAGTTGGAGGAGGAAAAACAGATGGGTTGGGGGGAGGTTAATGGGTGGAGGGGAACCCCAAACCATTGTGTCATCTACCACTGCATGGTAACCACCTCAGGAGTTATGCAGCACTGATTTTCCATAAGTATTGTAATTTGGTAATTAGCATTGTAGAATTAGTCTCGGTGGCCCATTTCCTCATCTGGTGCAAAATGGAATCATCCCATTGACTCCAGTGAAGCTACATTGACTTGTGCGAACTGAGGATCTGGCCCTATTTTCTACTTTGCAATTTTAATAGAAAAGCTGTAAGTTAGTTACAGTTTGAAAACCCCAGAACCACCTACTTAGCCTCCCTTCAATGAACCCTGCTGACTGCTTCAGTGATGCACGCCAGCAACATTCAAATGTGTGGTGGTGGATGACATTTGATGAAACCATGTAAAGGAGGCAGTGTGATGGTACATTAAAATGTGTTCCTCTGCTGCAGCTAATGTTATGCTTCGTGCACAGCTCAAGAGGTCACAGGCAGCTGATGAGTGTGAGCCAGCCTGGGGTTTGTCGCTACGGTTCTAAGCTCGAGTGCTGCTATGGCTGGAGAAAGAACAAAGGGCACTGTGAAGGTAACACTAGCAAATAACCATTGACATCTTCATGACTGTGTGCTTAGCTTTTAATAATGTGGCTCCTTATGGGCCCACCAGAGGTTATAGGAAGCAGAACAAGTGAGGATTCAATATACTGTAGGAGCCTGAAGAAAATACGTTTTTTTTAGAGAGGATCCCTTTAAAAATGCAAAATTAGATCAACGTAGGTTCATAACTTTTTAAGGCCAGAAGGGACCATTAGGATTACTGCATAACAAACCGAAAGATAAGAACTGGAGAATGCCTGTACCAAGATAGCTATCGAAAATTATAACAAGAACCAAAAAATCAGAAATGCAGACTGTAGTCACCAAAGCTATATTTACAGACAGATGCTTTTCATTAAGTAGCAGCCTTTATCTTCAGATTCTCTGGGAAGCAATAGTTTTCACCAGTCTAAAAACTGAATAAATTCAAGCAACAAGTCCATCTGAATATAACTTATGTTGCCAGCCAGTATTCTGGTCCCTGGGGAGCTGGTTTAATGAAGGATCAATGGCTTTTAAGAGGCTTCCAATCTGTTAAGAGCATACAAATGCTAGGGAGAGGGTAATATGAAATCTCCCCCCAGCAGTATTTAGGCAAAGCACAATGAACTCATAAAATGTTGGACTTTAGGAGGAGTCAATTTCTCAGCTGCTCCATCTGCTGTGCTGAAAAACTTAGCACTGACTATCTGTTGAAGTTTAATAAAGGTTCAGAGTATAACTGGTAAAAATCAGTAGACTGCTGTCTAAAAGGGAGTGATGCCCAAAAGCCTTTTCTCCTTATAATTGTATTAATATGATTTTCAGATAACTATGCCAGTTTAAAAAAAAATTGAGCAAAGGGATTCCTTAATAATTTCGCATTGTTGGTCTAACCCTAGTTCTGGTGCTAAAGAATACAGAGAGGTAAAAATGGCAATATGCTAAAGCAATTTGGATGAGCAAATGCAGCTAGTCGCTTTTCCTCCAAAAAAGCTCTCAGATAACCTCCCATTGGTGTCCAGTTTTCACAAGTTCTTGAAATTCTTCACCTGGCAGATTTCTGGTTCGAGTCAACCAGGATTTAAATCTAAACTGTAAATAAAGATTCAGTAGCTCTTCTCTCTAGGTAAGGATTTTTTTTTATATTCATTTGATTTCACACTGTGCAATTTTTCATTCAGGGTTTCATCATAGAATATCAGGGTTGGAAGGGACCTTAGGGGGTCATCTAGTCCAACCCCCTACTCAAAGCAGGACCAATCCCCAATTTTTGTCCCAGATCCCTAAATGGCCCCCTCAAGGATTGAACTCACAACCCTGGGTTTAGCAGGCCAATGCTCAAACCACTGAGCTATCCCCCCCGGGATTGGGTATGGTGTGGTGAAATTCTTCATTAATTTGAGGTGCGAGGTAATTTAAATGCAAAGGATTCATACATTTAATAAATGTTTAACAAATTTTTAAAGAACTTAATAAAGATACCTAAATTCCATTGTGCTAATTCTGGCAAATTCTAAATTGTTGCTTTCCTATGTGCTTTAACTGGCAATACAGGTACACAAGAGAATTGGGACAAGATCCTATAAACTTTGTGCACATCTCCAGGGCTTCTAGGGGCTATGGTAATGCAAATAACAAACAACAACAATATCCCACTGACTTCAGCAGGAGTTACTTGTATCTATGCATTGCACGATTAGGCCTTAAATTTAAAGAACAAAATCTGTTCTACTGGAGAATATCTGCTTTTGTAAAATATTTTAGGGTGTCTCGTGTTCAAGATACAATGCTCTGATTCTCAATTACTAAATACCGTTTTATGAGCTCCTCTGGAAAATAAAATAACAGCTCTATATCAGTGTAAGAAACTTGTAAACAAATCCGTTAAGTCCTGAATTACCAAACAAAAGGTCACATCCCCCTGACTGCTCATAAGCACTCTCCTGAGCACCAGTACTAGTTTAGGCCAAATTTTTCAAACTTGGGTGTCCAAAGTTAGGCATCTAAATCTTACTTAGGCACCTAAGTAGTCTGGTGCTCAAAACCTCGGAGGGGAACAAGGTATTTATTTAGGCATCTAAACAAGAATTTAGGTGCCTAACATTGAACATGCATTAGAAATTTTTGCTCTTACTTTTTAGTGCTTTAGCAAAAAGGGAGATTGGAGAGATCTAGCTCTTGAACAGCAAAGGTTGACATTCTTACAACCCACTAGCTCATGGATACCAAAAATATCAAGATGGCAGTTTTCCAGTTCTGCAATGCTTAGTGGTGTATTGAATGTACTGAAAATTAAGCCATAATGGTTAGTGAAATATTACGAACCGTTAAAGTCCGGGTATATTTTGAAGTACTGGTTCATTAAGTCTTTTGCATGCTGTGTAGCACTTACTGATGTTAGTAATCACACTGAATCTCCTGCTCAAGTGAGCAGGTTTTTTTTAAAAGAAGTGCCAAGCCCTCAGAACAATTTGGAAGTATTAGAAAGAAGGGCACCCACCTACTGGCTAATAACGTAATGGGTTGTGAATTAAAAAGCTTAAACTCATAAAATGTTCAGGTTTAACAGGTGGAAGAGGTATCGTATCGTAATTTATAATCCGCTCTAGTGCACTTCATGTTTCTCCAAAAAGGAACTGCTTCCGAGCAAAAGATATAAAGCACAACTTAGTAACCACCATGCACAAGCCAGAGGCATGGTTATAGATGAAGGTGAGACTAGAATCCAGGTGTGAATCTAGCAAGTAAGGTTGGAGGCACTGAATTAGGTAGGCAATATTTTACCTTGAACAGGACAAAGCAAAGGTTTTTGGTTTTATTTTTACACAAATCCACATCTGCACCCCCACACAGGGAGAGAGCACTTAGAGTATGGACTAGATGTGCTCCTGATGGTTTCACACACACATGTTCCTACCTGGGAGCTTCTATGAAGTTCCTGGCAGGAGTTAGAGCTATTTGGCCTGACCTTCCTTAGAGTGAGTCAACCTTGTGCGGAGGATCTTGCTCATGGAAGGAGTAATTTTAAATTTCCCTCTGCCAGTAAATCTAGCCAAATTGTTTGGTATTCCTTTAAAAGAAAAATTTAACCCTCAGCCTGGGATGGGACATACAACTGCCCAGTTCAAAGACATAATAAAGCATTTAGTTAGTCATTTAGAATCCAGGCCTAGATTTTTGCTCTCTTTGCATACCAGGATGCACAAGTGTATTTTAAGCTGTCTTGCCATCATTAGTTTCTCCAGTATGTTCATACTATGTGGGAAGACTTTAAATATTGTGTGTGCTTTACCATTAGATGTTAAACATTTTACTACTGTATACAGAGAGATGTTGTGCTACATGGACATGGTGTCAGACAGTCACTGCAATTCTTGGGTGACATGTCAGACCCCGCCATTTGAAAGTGTTCAGACACATCAGGAAAATTCTGTGCCAGTTCAATCTCTGTCATCTGACTGATTTCCAAGGGAATTGGATGGGGTCTAAATCAATTGGCAGGGAGTCTGACCCTCCTTAACTACAGTAACCTGAAGCTGCTCTAAAATGGCTTAGAAAAGAAGACAATTCAGCAGTATTCTTATAGAGATAAAGCCTCTCTGGAGAAGTTCATAAGTGGAACTCCAGAGTGGGTAGGGTGACGAGACAGCAAATGTGAAAAATCGGGACAGGGGGTGGGGGGTAATAGGCGCCTATATAAGAAAAAGACCCCAAAATCAGGACTGTCCCTATAAAATTGGGACATCTGGTCACCCTAAGAGTGGGTAGAAAAAGGAAGGAAGAGGCATGGACAAATGACAGTGAGGGGGAATTCAGAGGAAAAGGGAGAAAAGCTCAGACCTATGCATTATAAATAATAGACATTACAACTGAATCTTGGGTTTTAAAAAGCTAAATATATCTCAGTAGTACAGCACTTACGAACACTCATGATAATGAATGAATATAGAGGAGTTTGAGACTTTTTTTTTTTTAGAGGATGCACATATTAGTTCCGAATTTCCAAGCTTCTATTAGCCTTACATATTTCCATTCACCTGCTCCCCCACAGCAAGTAAACTCTGTGAATGGATGAGCAGAAATGTGTACCGTGATCTAGCAGAACCCTGGCAGCTGCCTTAGACGGCAGCTCTACTCTTCCAGTGGCTCCACACTCGCCTACGGCCAAGCGCCATGTGCAGAGGGTCAGGGAAGGTGCTAAAGAAGAAACTGATACAGCCTCTTACTGATGCAACCCCATTTTTGGCAGGGGGGAAAGAAAGTGAGGGGATTGTTCTGGAGGGGGACGAAGGAAGAAAGCTATGAAATTCCCTTCAGTGCATCCAGCTCTTCGTAAGCCAAGGGCAGCACCACCTCTCCTTCCGTTCCCTTCAGCCCCAAAGGCCCTGCCAGCACCAACCCTCTTCTCCCAGCAATGCTACTCTCTTCTGCTCCACATCAGTGCCAGATTCCTCCTTTCCCCCTCCCATACCCATGCTTAGCCAGCATCTTCCTCCTGCTCCCCGCTCAACAAAAATTTACCAGTGCAGGCAGAGCAAGTGCTGCCTTGAGTTTTGTCCTGTTCAATTAAAATGTCCTCTGGGTATCACGGAGTGATGCAGATGAAACGCTTTGACAACTTTAGTTCACGCTAGGTTCTCTTGTGATGCAGAAACGTCTCTACCTTCCAGCACCAACACCTTTCATTTCTCTCTGCTTTGCCCTCCAGCCGCCTGTGAACGCGGGTGCAAGTATGGCGAGTGTGTGGGGCCAAACAAATGCAAATGTTTTCCTGGATTCACGGGGAAAACCTGCAGTCAAGGTTTGTACACATTCTAGGTCTTCTCCAAAAAGAGACTTTGATCATTGACAGCCTGTCTCCTTGTCTTCAGCTCCCTATGGAAAAGTGGGGGGGGGGGGGATCTCAGCCATTTGTTTGCAGCTACAGCTTTAACGGACTTAGGAATTCTGAATTGTCAAGGATGATTAAAGGATAAAAATGGAAACTAAAACAGGTAGGTAGTCGTCAATGAAAACATTCCACTTATCTGTTCCCTCAACAAGCATCTTTCTTCTAGATGCTGTACTTACTTACATGGCCCCCATCACTATAGTATCTGAGTGCCTCACAATCTTTCATGTATTTATACTGACCATACACCTGTAAGGCAGGGCAGTGCCACTAGTTCCACTGTACAGAGAGCTACTCTGTGCCTCAGTTCCCCAAGTAACTTGCCCAAGGTATGTTAGAATAGCTGTGGCAGAGTAAGGAATTGAACCTAGGTTTCTCAGGTCCTAGGTGAGTGCCCAAGCCATTGGACCATGCTTCTACTTTAAGTAGATTTTATATACTGTAAAGATACTGAAGAACAAGTGTTCAGTGTTCTGAACCCATCCTATACATTTCCTTTCATCTGCTTATGCAGACAGGATTTGGTGGGGGGGTGTTGTTGGCTGTTCTACATTTTTGCTCACTCAGAATATCGAATGTAAGCAAACAGTTTTTGTATTTTTTATAGCAGTGATCCCAAACTTTTTTGATCGCGCACTCTCAGGAAAAAAAAAATTGCTGCAGGCATACTGCCAAAGAAAAAAATGTGGAAGAGCTGCCGCAGGCGTGTCACCGAAGGAAAAAAAAAAAAAGGACAGAGCTGCTACATTGAAGAGCTGCCGCCAGCGTGCCGGCGGCACTCCTCCTGCCGCGCACCCCCCAGGGATCGTCGCGCGCACCCCACTTTGGAGACCACTGGTTTATAATTAGGGTTGCCAGAATGCCTGGTCGAAAATGGACCCTGGTGGCTCTGGTCGGCACTGCTGACTGGGCCATTAAAAGTCTGATCGGTGGCACAGCAGGGGTTTGGGGCTAAAGCAGGCTCCCTGCAGCTCCCGGAAGCGGCCCTGAGGACCTTGCAGCCCCTAGGCACATGGGTGCCCAGGGAAGCTCCATGCACTGCCCCTGCTTCAAGTGCCAGCTCCGCAGCTCCCATTGGCCGGGAACCACGGCCATGCACCTAGGGGCTGGCAGGGACCTGGCAGCTGCTCCCTGGGAACCACAGTAAGTGCCACTGGGACTCCGCACACCCCAAACACCCTGCCCCAGCCCTAAGCCCCCTCCTGCACCTCAAATTTCATCCCCAGCCCCATACTCAGAGCCTGCACCCCAACCGGAGCCCTCCCCCTCTCCCGCACCCTGGACCCCTCATTTCTAGTCCCACCCGGAGCCCACACCCCCAGCCCAGAGCCCACACCCCCCAGACAGCCCAAACTCCTGCCCCAAACCCCTCATCCCCAGCCCCACCCCAGAGCTCGCACCCCCAGCTGGAGCCCTCACCCCCCTCCCGCACCCCTGCCCAAGCCCGGTGAAAATGAGTGAGGGTGGGGGACAGCAAGCGACAGAGGGACGGGGGAATGGAATGAGCGGGGCCGGGGCCTCGGAGAAGGGGCAGGGTAGAGGTGTTCAGTTTTGTGCCATTAGAAAGTTGGCAACCCTATTTATAGTACAGTAGTGCCAAAAGGTCTTGATCAAGATCCCATTGTGCTAGGCACAGTGCTTAAGCATAGTAAAAAATAATCTCAGAGAGTTTATAGCCAGAATAGACATGAAAGAAAGGAAGCATTATAAATTATCACCCCTACTAGTCCAAAATAGCCCATGTGTGTTGATCTTCCAGGCCCACTTCAAAAGACATATGTTTTGAGAGGATTTGGGGACAGGGCTGAGAGCATGCTTCTCCCTACAATTAAGGGGTGGAAATGAGTTCGCTAGATGGTAGGCTTGCTGAGTTCCTGTTCAAAATTATTTTCATGCTGTTGAAATGTTATTGTAGTCTAGGTTAGGGCACCTAGAGTCTTGTATAGGCATCTTACTATTTAAATGAATTATCTTCCCCCATTTTATGGATGGAGAAATGAGATGCAGAGTGATTAGAGACTTCCCCAAGCTCATCTTTGTTACAGTAATCTTGGCTGTTACACGGAACCATAGTAGCTACAAAACTTTCAGTTGTAATTTCCAAATTGGTGTCTCTCTAAAATGTCTGAAAAACAATAACATTTTGAGTAACATCGTGTTTCCTCTTTTTGTTGGAATGGGCTCTGACAAATACTTTTGCAGACATATCACTACCAGACTGTTTGCTCTTTGTGGCCTGGAGATTTTCCTCTGGCCTGCAGGCCTCACTGACACATGAACAGATGCTGAGACCATTAGAACTGGAATTGAGCCCACTCAGCCCTCCGAGATGAGTCTTTATTGAAATCACATTACTGTATCATTAAACACATGGTGTATGGACTGTGTGCAGTGATGTACTTTGTTAATGAACTCTTGAGTATTCGATAAACACTATTTCAAAATAGTGAAAGGGGGCAGTTTCCAAACAGTTTATGAAAGTCGCAAATGCAGATACTGGTCACATATAACAGGACTGTAGCCTCCATTGTCAGCACTGTATTTCACTCCAGGCAAATTAGATTCAGCTAGGTGATTTCCTTCACTACAAAAGCTGGCTCCTGGGCAATTAAAAACAAATATTGTTTCTTTCTTGCCCTTTCAGGAATAGTTTTTAAAAAAAAAAGTGGGTAAACTAACCTAAACTCCATATTGCCCAGATGAGAAGCAGGTAAACTCTGTTTACCCTCAGCTATGCTGCTGCTTTTCAGATTTTATTGACAGGTTGGGTTTTGAGAATGGAATTTAGAAGATTGGTAAAGAATTCAGCTGCATGAGTTTCCTTTTAAAAAAAAAAAAGAAGACAATTCTAACATATGATCATCTCTGTCCTCTTAACGATTAACTCTTGCCATGACATCACAGCTGACGCTTGGCCCATGAAATCTTTTAGTCATCTTTTCCCCATGCTGTGTGACTGACTTGTTTTCACTTTTTTGGGGGGGTATGAATGTCAGATGGGGGACTAAAGTCTCTAGCTAGAATAATAAAAATCCTGCTGTTAGCAAATATTGTAATTGCAGTTCTCTCTCCTCTCTCCCCTTGCAGTCTGCCAGAGGTGGCACTGCAGTCTGTCAGGTGCAGCCAGCTCTCCTTGCTAGTTTTGAGAGCACTCACTTAGGCAGATGGTCTCTGCTGAATTCCTTTCTTACAAAGGGTTGGCTCATTTTCTATCCCAGGGCTTTTACTTTGGGGAATTTTAGGCATGACGCAACATTATAACCATATATTTAAAATAATAAAAATCCCTGCACTCATTTCATTCAAATTATTTCCACAGATACAAATGAATGTGGATTGAAACCACGTCCCTGTGAGCATAGATGTATGAACACCCATGGCAGCTACAAGTGCTATTGTCTCAATGGCTACATGCTCATGCCAGATGGCACGTGTGCAAGTAAGTAATGCATATCCCAGGATAGGTAGTAACTTGGATACACAGATTATCCAATCAATATCTTATCACAAATGACTCCTGTGTAATGATGGCTGACAGCTAGTTTCACTGTGACAGGGTATATCCTTCAGGTTCCCAGTGCTGTCAGCACTAAAGGATGTGCTCTCCTGTGGTAGTATTTTTAAAGGGATGGATTAAACTAATCTAGGGCACAGTTGTGTTTTTAGAGGTATGTTAGTCCTTAAAAATAAAAGCCTTAGACAGTTCTACAGGGTTAGTTCAAATGTAGGGTAGCTTGCATTGCCCCTGTCCACAATTCTGCTAGTGCACCATATTAGAGAAAGAAGGCGGGTGAGGTAATATCTTTTATTGGACCAGCTTCCGTTGATGAGACAGCCAAGCTTTTGATCTTACACAGAGTTCTTCTTCAGACCTGTGTAAGCTCAAAAGCTTGTCTCTTTCACCAGCAGAAGTTGGTCCAATAAAAGATATTACCTCACCCACCTTGTCTCTCTGATATCCTGGGACCAATATCCATATTGACTAGGGATGAATGAGCCCAGTACAATAAACTACAGATACAACTTTGCCCAGAACTCAAACTAAATTTTTAGTGAGGTTCACAGTGTTCAGTAAGCTTCTTAAAACATGGGGAAACCGTGTTCTACCACTTTGGAACGGCCTTTTCCCACCCCAAAGTGAAAGTGCCAATTTAATATCCTAGAAATTACTTTCTAGTGCTCTCTCTAGTTCTGTCTGACACGACCCAAGCCCTGGTGTTCGCAGTACCTCTTTGGAGGACTTTCATACTAATATAGCCCACCATTAAGAAACTTTTCCTAATATTTGGCCTCCATTTTCCCATGCATAATTTTATCCTATTATTCCTTGTTATAGTCCTTTGTTGCACCCCGCATCATATCTACAGGGTGGAAATAGCAGAGTGCAGTTATGGTTCACAGTTGTGGGTCACCCCATGCTGCAGAGGGATGTATTGGTGAACATACTGATTTGAGTTCTCTTCAGTGAATCTGGTAGCAGTGATCAATCTACCTGCATACAGGGAAATCTATTTGTGCTTATGGTCAAATGAGATGATGGAAAGGTTTTGGAGGGCATACGCAAGGGTGCAGGGTAAGAGGGTCTGGCATCAGGTGATGACGATTGGTTGGTTCATTTTGCTGTACTTGATATTTTTCATTTTGATCTTTGGACTTAGCACTTATTTGTGTCTTTATAATTGTGTAAACCCATGGGCTGGGTTGGCCTGCTGTTAGTAAGTGCTTCCATGGGGGTATGTGGCTCAAGTTTTCTTTTTGATGTAAAGTGTATGAAGAGTTTTAACAAAACAAATCAGGCCCATGGTAACCATTTCATGGTGTGTGTTGGGGGTTGGTTGGGAGGGGAGAAAACACATCACAGCTTCTCTTGCTGTCTCTGGCATTTCCTTGCTGCCTTCTCTGTGTGCTTTTGTGATGTTTCTGCTACTTCTCTCTCACATACACAGAGCTCCGTCAAACAATACCCTGCCCCCATGTATTCACATTCTGCTCTTGTCAAACTCCTCTGCCCCTACTGTTCAGATTCCTGACCTGCCTTGCATGTGGCCTGTGTTTTGGGCAGTGACTCCTATTGTTTCAGCTATAGTATTCCATAAAGCAGTTCAATTGCTTTTTTTCTTATATCCTGAATGGACTGCTGTTCCTTTAATGAGGTTTCACTCAACCCCCCATATAACAATATTTTTAAAGTATTTATAGTAATGACTGCTAAAAATGAGACTTTTCCATTATTTTGGGGAGCACTTTCTCCTCAGGGTAGAATTGTTGTTCATTTCTGTAGAGCATGACACCCTGCAGACAAGTAACAAGACAAGTTTCCTGCCCCAAGCAGCTTACAATTTAAAAGAGAAGTGATAAATTGCAGAATGTGGGGTTGGAGCAGGAAAGAAGGAATAAGAGAAAAGAAGAGGGAAGGAAAATCATGGTTATACTCTTATGGCAGACATCTAGGTAACTCTTTTACCTACTGGGTACGTTTACAGAGGAAAAAGACCTCCTAGCCCAGATCAAGTGACTCGGGCTCGAGAGGCTAAAAATAACAGTGTAGACATTGAGGCTTGGGCTTTAAACCCAGGCTCTGAAACCTTTTGAGCTCAAACATCTACACTGCAATTTTTAGCCCTGCAGGGGGAGCCCTGCAAGCCTGAGTCACTTGACCCAGGCTTTGAGACTCGCCACAGTGGGTTTTTATCCTGGGCAGACATACCAATTGAGTATTATTTTTTAGTGACTAAACAATGCGATTAGCAGATGCTGAGAACAGTGAATAAGATTATTCTGTTCAGCTGAATATGCAGCATTTACGCAGAGCTCGTTTAGGAAAAGGGCTGGTCTTGTTCCTGTCTAGATTCCAACAAGGGTGTGTTTTGTCTTCAGATTCCAGGACATGTGCTATGGTGAACTGCCAGTATGGATGCGAAGAAGTCAAAGAGGCGGTGCGGTGTTTGTGTCCATCAACTGGACTTCAGTTGGGACCAAATGGAAGGACGTGTATAGGTATGTGTGGCGTGATTTTTTTTTTCCTACTCTCAATTTTTTCTGCAGAGCCCATTCAGAATTTAAGAGCCCTGGCTCTTAAAAAACTCCATATGGAGGCTGGTGTTGGACTACTGACCCCTCCCTGCAGGCTCAAGGTTAGGGCCTCTTGTTTTCAGTGTGTGACAAAGAAATTATCCCTACTATTTTCAGAACATAGGAAAGAATAGTAGTGTGCTTAAGATCCAAAGGTCAGTCTCATCGCTGACGAATGACCAACAGTGCAGAGGTCAAATAGGAATCTCCTTCCCAGCAATGCACAGCCCCTTGCTCAGGGCTCATGGCAAAGCCACAACTCACCCCACAGTTGGGACCTGGGGGCACACTGCTAGTTGCATAGCATATTTAGAGCTGACTGCAAGGCCTCCTCTTTCTTCTCCTTCTCTGAATGGCTGAAATTATTTGTGTGACATTTTACATATAGTTTCAGGTTGACCACAACTGCACATTTTGTCGAATAAACTTTTCATTCAAAAAACCTTCACATAGCTCTACTCATAACTAAGAGAACTGTATTTTCTGTGGTTGACCCAAAAGTACAGTAGAAATACCTCCTCTTGCACTTACATTATTACTTGTGAAAATATCTCTGACATAGAAATGATGATGATGATGATGATTTCATGCACGTACACAATGGTATCTGATCACACTGGTTTGGGTTGGGATCCAGATTATAAAGAACAGATGTGCAGGCAATATCTGATAGGAGCAGAGGAATACAGTAGCTATTCAATTTCAGATGTTTCTGAGGAATACATTTTATAGGAATGCACTCTACAGCCCAAAGAATATTTTGGATTTTGGAGAGGTTTAACATGTCAAACAGACAGGAAATGAATTTTAACTATATTGGCAAAAACACATGCATAACCTTTCAAGCAACAGATCAATTAAACACGTCAACCTAGACACACTTTTTCTAAGGAGAGACAGTTACCATAGGAGTTTTCCTTTTGACACACAGCTGCAATAGCACGCCATACACAAATTTCATATGACCTGAGTGTTTTATCGCTCTATGAGCTATAGAGTGAACCCATCTGGACATTTGGCTCAGCTTCCAAACCATAAACATGCCATGATGGGAACAGTGTTTCTTTCCTTGAAAATGAAATGAATGTGATTGGAAATGTCCTGGTTTTGGGTGTATCAGCAGGATTCTCTAACCAGCCTCCCATTGTAGTTTTATTATTAACATTTGTTTGAATTATTTAAGAGGTATTTGCAGGCAGTCAGGAAGCATGTGTTTTAAATACAACAGAAAAGTCTAGAGCTTCTCCTAAATCTTTCTTTTAGCTATTCATACATCCATTTTGATTGTTTCATATGTTTATTTAGCTTATGAAGTACCTCAGTACATTCAGCATACACCTTAAAACACTAAAAAGGAGTTTAGATAAATGCTAATGCTCCAATAGAAATGGTATAAACATGAGCAAAAGGAAGGATGGTCCAGTGGTTAGGATATTAGTTTGGGACTTGAGAGATCTGTATTCAATTCCTTTCTCTGTCACAAACCTCCTGTGTGACCTTGGGCAAGTCGTTTGGTTGCTCTGTGACTCAGTTTCCCATCTGTGAAATGGGGATAAAAGTACTTTTTGGTCAACAACTTTGGTCACGGCAGTCACTGGAACCACACATTTCAAAATGTCCATGTTATAAAACATGTCCTGTGACTTTTATATTTGGGGATTGTTTTGCATAGATTAGGTTGATATGATGGTAACAGTAAAGCCAACACACACACACAGTATAATGTTGGCTTATAACGTGTGGAACCTAACCCCCCCACCCTATTTACATAAATTCATATGGGGAAATTGGAGTCACTTAACATCGTTTTGCTTAAAGTAGCATTTTTCAGGAACATAACTACAACGTTAAGCGAGGAGTTACTATAGTTAAGGATAGTGGTTTGTCATGGCAAATTCTATCTAACGTCACAGTTTGGTCATATGGGGTTGTGGGAGAGAGAGGGAAGGCAAATACCATCAATATTTAAATGCCATATGTCACCAGTTGCATTATTTTAATGAAAATGTTACTTCATTTTGCAATAAGAAAAAAATTAAAACCAATTTAACATATAACCACTCCAGATCATTGAAGAACCTTTCAAACCATGGTTCTCCGGCATTTTCCATACCAGGACCCCTTTCCCACTTATCAGAAAGAGCAGGGTGGTCGCATGCCCCTGACAGCTGTCTCCTACCCCCCAGGACTCATGACTTCCAGCCTGAGTTCTACCCATAATTTCATACTTTTCTGCCAGAGTTAAAGGATTTACCACTGGAAGCAGCAGTGCAGGAAATCAGGAGAGAAAACGGCTGCTTTTAATTCACTGGTGCTTTCCCACCTCTGCAAAAGGCCTTATCTTAAGAGTCTTCTGCTGTTTCCTCCCAACCGCACCCCCCAGAAGAGAAATCACAGTCTGTGAAGTACTCCCCTCCCCAACGCATATTCCATGACCATATGACAAACCATTACCTTTAATGCTTCCTGCTGTCTCCCAGCCTTTCATGCGACCTAATTTTTAACTTGGCAGCTCTCAAGGTTTTCAGTGAACTTGGCTTTACTGTTACCATCATATCAACCTAATCTATGCAAAACAATCCCCAAATATAAAAGTCACAGGACATGTTTTATAACATGGACATTTTGAAATGTGTGGTTCCAGTGACTGCCGTGACCAAAGCACACCTTGCAAGTGACAACTAGCACTGCATTTGCTTCCTCCTTTTGCCTTCTGCTTGATTTTACCAATTTCCATTTTCCTTGCCCTAGATATTGACGAGTGCTCCGCTGGCAAAGCTATTTGCTCTTATAACCGCAGATGTGTCAACACATTTGGAAGCTACTATTGCAAGTGTCAGATTGGTTATGAACTGAAATATATCAGTGGCCATTATGTCTGTGTAGGTAAGATTTAGGCACTAGGTTGGTTTGTCTTTTCCCTTTCCTCGGTGTATATCTTTCATGTTATTGCATGATGGTCAGTGGATTTTGCTTTAAGCATGAATATTGGCTTCTGCTTGAGAGTGCAACTCAGAGCCAGATGTAAAATATCATTTAGAGTCCTCCTTGGGATACTGACTAATCTCTGCAGCCTGATGACTGAAAAACTATATATAATGATATCAGTGAAAATTTACAATGGCAACTGCAATTTATATTGCCTTATCTTGCCAAGACCTCTCTAGGAAATTTCACAAAAGATGTACAATTATTTGTAATCAATCTGAAAAAAGGGGACAATGGATTACAAGGGAGTGCTCAGTTTTGATTTAAGGATGCTAATTGTAAGCTCACTTGTTTGGATTAAAACCAATCAGGTAAATTCATTTTTTGGCTCTGATCAGCATAGTGAGGTGCAGCTTCCTTTGCTTTCATTAAGTTGTAACATAATGGAAAGAGATGTTTGTTTGTACAGCTCAGATAAGAAAAAATAACTGGCTGGAAAAAGCAGGTTTTAATTACTTTGAAGAACTGTCTTACATCTCTGATCTTTCAGATGCAGAGACAAATACAGATGAAAATACTCTAAGTCATCTTAACATACACAGATGCAAAAACAAATGTCAAACCTCCCTAGTCCCTTGTTTCAGTCCATTAACTAGAGGCCTCACATATTGCGTAAGAAGAGCAAATTTGTAGTTGATGTGGCAGGCATTGAAAAATCTTGCTCTAATGATACAGTACGTAAGGGCCTGAGAGAACTGGAATTACACTGAGCACATACAAAAGAGAACTAATGTTTGTCTTGTTTTTGAGAGTTTTTTAAAGGTATATTTAGGAGAGTGGAGTCTTGGTTTCCCGTTGTACTCAAATCCCAGGAGTCTTAAAACTGAAAATGATAGCCTTCTCCCACCCCCACCCCATAAATGTGTGTGCACAGACGAAATGGTGAGACCAGGCCTAAGTCTTGCAGGTCTGAATCTTATTGACAAATACATCAGCCTTTTGATGCAGAGTTATCTGTCACATGTGTGGCCACGCTGAGCCATGCTTTGCATCTGTACCTTTGACCTGCTGGGTGTGAATCATGGGTGGGTAACATATGAATGGGTGCAAAACTTTAACTTTGTAAGAACTTAGCTCCCTCATGTGGGAGAAACCAGAAAAGCTCTTGTGCCATTCGGTAGCAAAATCAAATGGAACAAAACAATTAAATCAGTTACTTCCACTGTTTAGAATGTTCTGATGTCAGTTTAACATAATGGTTTACTAAATATATCAATTATATTTCCAACAGCATCCTGTACGTGCCTGGCACTTCTCAAACAAATACAAGAAGCCCCTGCCCTGCGGGTCTTACAATCTACAGGCACAGTTCTGCCACCCTTATTTGCAATGGATTGTTCTTGGAGTGAGATGCTATTCCATGCAAGGCGGGCAGAACTAGGGCCTCAATGAGTGCATTTCATCACAGTCATGCTTATTCTCATGGGCCCTTTCTATTTTGTTAGGAGAGCAACATTTACAATCTCAGGGCCCAATCCTGCTCTCACTGAAGTCATAAGCAAAACCTCCATTGACTTCACTGGGAGCAGGAGCAGGCCCTAAAATTATTGTACTACAAGTCACGCTCAGACACACAGGCCAAAAGTTGTGGTCTTGAGAAAGAAGCACGCGTCCATACCCAGAGCGGATTCTTCTGTTAGTGGTGGTCTCAGGACATTCTTGTTCTAATGCTGGTGCTTAAACTGTCTGAAAACAGATGACTGCCACAGGCAGATTGTTATGAAACTATGATTTGAATGAAATTTTCACAGAAGTATCCCTTTTCTAGATATAAATGAATGTGCTGCAAGTACACACCAGTGTAACATCCATGCAGAGTGCCTCAATACTCAGGGATCTTTCAAGTGCAAATGTAAACAGGGCTACAGAGGTAGTGGATTTGAATGTTCTGGTAAGTAACTGCTGATCCCTGGAGGTGCATTGCTTTTACTCTTCTCAGGTAACTACGGGATGATGATTAGAACCCAGTCCTGCATTCCTTAGCCAGACAAAACTCAGACTGAAGTTACACACATATTACAAGAGTAATCTCTTATTGCATATCTAATAAAAGCATTCTTTTGGCCAAATTATGTTCTGTTATACCGGTGGGGTCCCACTGGTGTAATGGTGAGCAGAATATAGTCTTATCTATCTTCTCTCTGTAAAGAAACCTGCTGCTGTTTTTCCTCAAAGGTTTGGCCTCTTGGACTATTCAGACCTTTCCTTGAAGAGTTGCAAACAAACTCAGGTAAAATGGGTGTGGAGGGAATGGGGCTTGCTTTTCACGCTAAAACGTTTTTGTTTATAGTTTTGTCTTATGTCTTCTCTGTCCACAGAGATGTGTATGCCAACTCCTAAATGAAAATGACCCTCCAATAAAGGAAAAATTAAACATAAAGACAGGAGCAGCCTATTTAAGTGCACCTTTTTATTTTCTGGGGAAGGTCTCTCCTACAACTTAATCTTCCTCAGGGGAGATCTGAAAATGTTTCCATTCATCAGAGGAAGAATGTTGTGAAAATGTTTTGATAAGCTCTTATCTACTTTGTATGTCACAGTAACCCTTTCCATGGGTCCTGCTCCATTAATCCTTTTAAACTTTAGGTGATTGGGTGTGGACCTCCCTCAGCTGGTCCTTTCAAGGTCCCTTCCAGCCCTGCATTTCTATGATTCTATGTAATTCTAGTATTTATTTTTTACACTAGCACCGCTAAAATGTGCTGTGACATTATGTTCTACCCAGGTTTTTATTCCCATTACTGTGGTATCTCAAACGTTGCAATGATGCCTTAAAAAGCATGACTAGAATCTATCATGTTCTAGATGCTGTACATAGTGACAATTTATGCAGAATCCTTTTTTTGCATCAATACTCAATTTGTCAGGCTCAATTCAGACCCAACATGAGTGAAGTCAGTAAGGATAATACTATTTCAGAGCTGAATCTGTCCCATTGTCTATTAATTTCTTAATGCTAGTGCAAAGGTTTACGGCCGTGGAGAACAGTTATCAAGTTCAGTGATACACTATATACTAACTACACCTTCAAAGTTGCAAAGGACAAGAATGTAGTCAACATCAAAAGGGTGTTAAGATTACAGCGTTAATATTATCCCTGCTTTGTCACCACTGTTTGACATACCTTTCCATCAGGTAAATCTGGGGCTGACTTGCATGACAGCTAGACATTCAGAAATATGGACCACATCAAACTGATTTACCCAGGATCAAGCAAAAATATCCAATTTTTGTCAGATTTTGTACATAGTTCGGTTTAAGAGCACGACTCTGACATGCCAAAAGAGTGAGTGAATGTGTGTGTGAGAGAGAAAAAACATTCACTGCCAGAACTTGTAGTAAAATATACTGAATTCTATTTTGGGTTGACAGTTTTACAAGTTTGTCCTTTAGGACAAATTATGATGTTGCAACATCTTCTAAGTGTAACATCAAAATGCAGTGCAAATACAGTGAAAACTTAGCTTGCTCAAAACTGGGACAGTCCTGTGAAATGCAAGACGTGGCCAGCATAGAGGGGAGTTTTCCATATACTTTTAATGGTCCCTAGTACTTATCATGGTAGCACTGGGCACCTTTATAGTACTTTGAATACAAGACAAAAGTGAAATTGATACTTTTGCATAAATATGGCTAGTTGATCATTTTCCATTGAAACTATATTTTCATGGAAAAGTGGGTTTTTGACTGAATTAAATTTTTCATGAGAAGTATCTATGTTCTGTGGAAAATGTTTTTTTTAATGAAAAATCAATAAACACCCCAAAATTCTTTGACTGAAACCTGAAAATTTAGATGTGGAAGTTCAGTCTCTCATGGGAGTTGTAGTTCAGGTGCCTCATGCCTGCATTCTCCTCTATGGGCAGGGCTCCCCAGCCAGAGTGCATCACTTCATGCACCCCAGTGGTTCAGCAAGACGGGACACTGGTGCATCATGGGAGACATAGTTTGCCTTACAATACAGTCTAACGTCAAACCAAACTGAAACAAAATGTTTCTATTTAGGTCCACAAACAAAACAAAACGAAAATAGATGCAGAAATGTCAAAATGTTTCATTTTGATTGAAAATGTCTGTATCAAAGATTTTCAATTTTTTTAGGAAAGGCTGAAATCTTTCATCAGGGGAACCCTATTTTCTGACCAAATCTATGCATGAGTTATTTTTACTTAAACAGAAATATTTCAAAGATGAATATGCATCACCCTGTTACATTTTACAAGTTACTTGAATGAGAACAAAGGAAGAATTTTTGAGTGTGTGCGGTGATTATTGCACACTCTACAAAGGCTAGTCCTATAGAATCATCAATGTTAGAGACTGAAAAATCCTGTTAGACCATCTACTCCGTCTCTCTCCCAGTCTGGGACTGTTCATTACAATACAGTTTCTAGTATTCTGTTCTAACTTACTGAAGTTTGTTAATTATCCAGAAGAGGATAGACAGAAAGGAATAAAATGAGAGTTCAATTGGGAAAATGTATGCATCTCTATTAATTTCTATAGGAATTTTCCACGAGGTTAGGAAACTGATATATACACACACACGTGCATGCTCACTCTTTCACTTTTATATACAGAAGTTATAAACTAACCTCTTAGAAAACCTGGCAGGTGATAATCCTAACATGAGGTTAGGTGTCAAAGAAGAAGCAATATATAGCATATATGAGTTGACAGTAG
Organism: Chelydra serpentina; assembly: GCA_037349315.1. Classification (NCBI taxonomy): domain Eukaryota; kingdom Metazoa; phylum Chordata; order Testudines; family Chelydridae; genus Chelydra; species Chelydra serpentina. The sequence goes on from JBAIAC010000004.1 coordinate 131,339,751, forward strand.
GGTGACCAGACGTCCCGATAAAATTGGGACTGTCCCGATTTTTAGTGCTTTGTCCCACGTCCCGACCGATGCATGGTCGGGATGCCATTTGTCCCGATATTGGGGCTTCTGCCATTTTTTGTTGTTGTTTTTTGCTCCGCTCTGGCTGTGTTGTTGGTTTTTTTTTTGCTCCCCTCATGTGTCCCGATATTTTGTTGCTTTAATCTGGTCACCCTAGTTGACAGCAATCACTCTTCTCTGTTGGGACCAGTTGGTTCTTATGTACCAATTCCCAGCCATGGTTACAGAGGCACATGTGAGAGAAAGGAATGTACATCTCCATCTTTTTGTTCTTGCTCTCAGGAACAACATCCCTCTTTGTATAGCACAGCACATGAAAAGCAGGTGTCTAGCAATTGTTCTATGTTCTTTCCAACTCAACCTGCTTAACTCTGGCATTAGTCACCTAATGTGACTAATTAAGTCACTTGGTTTCCTAATCTTGCACAGAACGTGTTTACAGAAAAAACTCACTTTTGGCCATTAGCCTCCACTGGCATTGCTTGCACAGTTCTTTTGTTTTAATTTTCTGTGAATTAAAGTACCTTTGAAAGCTGATGCATTTTAATACAGGCTTTATAAACACAAAATGTAAAAGACTGACAGACAGGTAGTAATCTATATACTGCCAGATATGAGGTTTATAAAGAAGGGCAGGGGAGAAATGGATCAAAGTTGTTGATAAATGCATGAAGATTTGTGTTCAATAAATATAGGATTATAGATTGAGAGTTTTTCTCAAAAATTCCAGCGTCACAGCCTTAGTCTTAAGCAGTTTGGCCTTTGGCTTTCTCCACAGCATTCCACGTTCTCATGGAGGCTCAGGCTATTCCTTCCTGTGATGTCCATATGTAGAAGTTAGCAGACTCTGATGACAGTGGATTCTACAAAACATGTGGGAGCATAAGATTTTCCAGATGAATATGGGGAAGGACCCCCTCCAGCTGTTACTGACGTCCAGATTTAAGAAGGCTTAAATTTAGCACCTTTAGGCTACTTTAAGACAGGAATCAGATTAGAAAAAGGATTAGTGATATCTCCAAAAAGCTGCCCCCAGCCCAACCTCCATTCACCCGTGATTCTAAAATGAGAGTATGCAGCTTTTCATAATATTATTACAAACCAAAAAGGTGTGTGGACGGTGCACCTTTGTCCCCATATTTTTATCACAGCTGTAGGTTGGTTTTCTTGCCCCTATTTTCTTCTGTAAATAGAAGGAGGGTTGGTTTTCTGGCACCATAAAGGTTATTAGGTTGAGCTATAAGAATTTTTCATTTCAATAGGAAGACTTCAAAGCAGAAACTGAAAGCAGATGTTCAGGTTTGCTGGGCAGTCAGACTTGACTTGAAAACCTCCATAGGCTCTTTATTAAAAGCCTGGAGTTTTGTGTTACTGATTGTTGAGAGGAAATTTGTTGCGAATGGAGTTTTCCTGTTAATTTTTCTTGCTGCGTTCTGAGTAAAGACTCAGCGAACCATATCAGCCAAATTATACAGTACGTTCTTTATAGCACCATTCTCCAGGGGGAAGGCTCACTAAGCAGCACATTAAGAAAGTCATGACATGCAGATGTATGGCAAATGAGCCTGGAACTATTATCCAAAGGAAAGAAAAATAACATCTGAGATTTTGATTTATTTATACTGGCAGTGGTTTGCTTTATACCTGCAGCTGCAGCCTCATAAAACCTGAATACATCACTAAGTACCTCCCAAAGAAATTGCTTTTGTCCATGTGGGACAGTTCATTGAAAAAGAAAATGTAGCCACTTTTGGTTTAAAGAAAAAGGAACAAATCCAAACTAATAGCAATGTGTTAAATGGGAGCTGATGTGATCTCTGTACCTTTTCCCCTACTCTCCATGTTACACATTTAATTATTTTATTTGTAATTGCTGATTTTTTTTCTGCTGCTACTATTTAAAGAAACACACAGAAAAGAGAACCTATCCCAGGTTCTAGATATCTTTGCCATCAGTTAAAAATGAAATTCAAAAATCATTATAAATCCAAAACAACAGCATACTCCTCCCCAGATATACAACCACTAGGCAGCAGAAACAAAGGGGAAAATATCCACTTCTCCCTACCCCTCAAATTCCTAAAAGAAACTTCATCACCCCACCCCTCAATGTCTTCAAAGACTATAATAAAGTTCTGCTAACCTACTCAGAGTGTTCTGTGGGCAAGAAAGTCTCCTCTAGAACTCTCTGGAATACCCAGGTCTCATTAACCTCTAGGGGCAGCCCATGAAAGCAGATCCCCCCCACCCCAACAGGAGAGATGGGCTCTGAACTCAAACCAGCAGAAGCATGGCAATGTGTGTTCCTAACCCAAACAGAGTCAGAGTGTGGCCAGCAGTGTGAGTGGAGCATACAATGACATGGGATAATCCTAGTATTGTCATGGCAGCCATGAAGTCCTGAGCTGGTTTAGAAGACTTGTTATCTGTGTGGATTTTAAAACTCCTTAGGCCCTGTCTCCCTCAGTGCCTCTGATGCCACAAGTAGGAACTTCCTCAGCTTGTACAGGAACTTCTGCTGCAGCAGTTAGTGATCTATATCACCAGTTCTGTTCCCATCTCTTTCCTGGGAGTTGCATATCACATGGAGAAGCACTATCAGGTGTAGTTTTGGGGCAGTGGCTTTCCTGCGCTTTTGGTCAGATGTAAACCGTTGAGCCATGGCATTTCCTTAATTATTCCCTTGAGTTCATGCTCTACCACATACCCATCTGATATCAGTTAGCCAAAGTTGGTCCTGTGTTGTTATCCCACCATGTCTCTGCCATATGTGTAAAATCAGAGTTTCATCCATTGTCAAATCACGGATGGCCAGGGTTTTATTATCAACCAGGAAGGGTGGCCTGGTGGTTAGAGCTCTAGCCTAGGATTTGGGAGTCCTGGCTTCAATTCCCTGTTCCACTAGGCTTCCTCTGTGATGTTGGAAAAGCCATTTAGTCTTTCTGTGCCCTAGTTCCCCATCTGTGAAATGGGGATAATAGCACTGCTCAACCTCACAGGGGTGTTGTGAGGTTAAATACATTAAAGCTTGTGAGGCTCTCAGATACTATGGTAATAGGGGGCATGTAAGTATTTTAGATAGAGCCAATCTTTCATTTAACAATAACAGAAGATGAGGCCCACCCTCTGATACCTAGTCTGAGATATAATATCTAAAGCTTTCCTTAGTAAGAAGAGAGATGAAAGCTCCTCTGTCCAGTGAACACCTACATAGGAGGAATGTCAGCTAATCCATCAGAGCCCAATCCCTCATCACCAAGGTTGGAATAAAGGGTATGAACTAGTGTAAGGTGCAGAGAAAAGTAATCCCCAATATCTGCACAGGGGGAGAAAGATAGCCAAACAAAAGCACTCTGAACAAAATCTCAGCTCTACATAACTAACCCACTCCACTCCCAGGTCCAGAGACACAACACTTGCCCCAATCTCCCCCTCTACCATAACCCTGCTCCTCACCTGTGTCATCACTCACAAAAGGAAAATATATGCCCTTCTCTTCCAACCCACCATCGGTGTGATAGCAATCCTGGTTGCTCCTTCCCCTGGAAATGCAGCAGAGGGCTTTTAAGGAAGCTGCCCCCCACTTGTGCAATTCCAACATAGTTTGGGGTTCATGGAGACAGGAGAGAGGAATGTAAAAACAAAAATTAAGAAATAAATTTAAGTTTGGAGGTCAAAACATTGCCAAGGAAAACATTGCATGAAAAATGGGGCTGCTGCTTAAATTTAAAAGCATCCCTTCGGAATTTTACCAGTGATGGTCTTTGTAGTTTTCTGTCTAGGTATAAATGATATTTGTCTTAATTATACTCTACTATGTAGCAGGGATGGGAAAACCACCCTGAATTCAAATCCCATTCCCTCTTTTTTCAGGTTTGAAAAAGCATGGTTAATATTTTCTCTCACACACACATACACACCCATGTTTTTTCATTTCCAGCAGTTTCTGTAGTTTTTGGATTCCGGACAATGGCAGAAGTTCCAAAATACCACAAAACTGGATGTTCTTGTGGTATTTTGTGGCCAGCTGGCAGCAGAAATATTGAAAATCTCTGGAGACAGAATATTTGTGTAAGACTTCTAGGTGACACCTGCAAAAGCACGAAGTTATGATAATCTAGATAAGCTCCTGAACTTCTGGGTGCCCATTTGAATTGAACTTTTTGACATTCACCCATCACTACTGAGTATTGCTTTTTAAATTGCAGCAGATAAGCCTAGAACATTTTCACTAAAATGTAATCAAACAGTGGGGAAAGGTTGTATATACTATGGGCCAAGTTCACTGTTAGTGTATGCAGGTTCAGCTCTATGTTCCACCTGCATATGTCAACGGTGACTTTGGCCATATAGTTTCTTTGACAATTGCAATGGATCATGTGTTATCTGTTTAAAAGCACTAAGGTTCTGGGGTAGTCCAGTTACTTCAAGTGTATATTTTACATTTCGTTGCTGGTTCTAGTTATCCCTGAAAAATTGGTGAAGGAAGTCGCAAGAATCCCTGGAGCCATCAAGGACACAATCAAGAAACTTCTTGCACACAAGAGCAGTGTGAAAAAACATGAAGAGATCAAGAATGTGATCCCAGAACCAGCCATGACACCAGCTTCTAAGGTTCACTTGACATCCTTCGACTATGAAGATGGTGTTTACATTGGAGGGACCTATGATGAAGAGGAGAAAGAGACTGAAGATGCTGTAGAGGAGGAGGAACAGGAGGAAGACCAAGAGGACCTTGAGAACCAAATTGGCCATGAACAAAGCCTTAGAGGAGATGTTTTTAGTAAGTGTTACCATCATTTCTTAATCATGTGACTAAATCTGTACTGATTTTTATGTAAAAGTACATCTAAATATTAACAAGATTACAGTCAAATGTTATATATCATACACTTTTACATGTGTTCACTGGCAAAGGAGGAAAAGTAAACAGGTACATAGTCTAAAGATTAAAAATTGTGAATTTCCTTTATATGGTATCAGACAATTAGGTGTTTAAAAACAGATCCATTAGTGGAGACATAAATCAATGGCATTAATAATATGCTTTAGTGACACTAGTTGCACATTGGCATCTACAGTCTACAGTGCTGGGTGTTCTGAGAACGCCTAAGGGAAATAGATAAACTTAAATACAGGGTGACTGTAAAGTGAGAGAGACAAAGGCTAGGAGTCGAGGAGAGAGCACTTGGAGAAATGCTGTTTTATTGATACATTTCTTGAGCAGGGTTGTTTCACAAAGCTATCTAGTTATAATTCCTTTTCGAGATAACCAGTAAGTCTGGTACCTCCAACTGTAACTAAGACCTAGCCCGGCTAAAGCAGAGTAACAAAGGAATGCAGCTTAATAGCTTTTTCCCATCCTCTCTGCAAAAGCCCCAGGCAAATTGTGCTGCTTTATTAAGAATAAGCTCTAAATTAAGTTATTTTCCTGATATACATGTTTGTCATCCTAGATGGTGAGTAGGCACGGAGTTTTGTGTCTGTGTTTCATATAGCAAGGCTTATTCAACATGAATAATTATTATTCATGTCATATAAAAGTCACTAGCTATACATCACAGAGTTTCTCAGGTCTTTAATTTGAATGTGGAAATTTATCAGAAGGATACAGCTGAAAACATTGGTAGTGCTCGGATGGGAATTTCTAACACTAGTCAGACATCAGGAAGATGTACATATATTTCCTCAGCAAGCCCTCAAAGCATTTCAGTTCAGTTACTTCCTTGGAAAACAAAGTGTTCCTCCCTGTTGTTCAGCTGAAAAGTCATCTTCTTTGTTGAAGGAACTTTTAAATGCACTTTTAAATAATATTTGTAATAATATCTCTAGCTTAGATTATTCAGGCTGGTGGCTAACTAAACAGATACTATAAAAGTCATGCCTTGCTCTTCACTTATCCAGGAAATGTTCTCTCTTCCCAAGCATAGGGACATAATAACGTATCAGTGATCTCCTAAACTGATTTAAATGATACATTTATGTACCATAGTGTTATTTATGAAGACATATTCAGTTTAGCCAGCATTGGAATTGTTGATACAAAGAATCAAAGAACCCTTCTTGTGCCAAAGAAACCCTTTCAAATAATATCACTGCTTTTTTTAAGGAAAAGGTTATGTTTGCTGCTGCCAGAACAAAAAGTCTTTTATTGCAATAGCAATAAACCCAAGTACAAATACGTTTATTAACATGAAATACATTTGAGAATAATAGTCTGCTTGCCGAAGGCACTACTCTCCTAAAATTACCCTCTTTCAAGGTTCAGTGATAATTGGAGGATATTTCAGTTCAGTCAGAGGATAAAATCCAAATATTACACAAGATTGTGCAGCAGAGCCAACAGGAAGTCTGAAATTTGGCCTTTGTTCAATGCCCTTCCATTCCACCACATATTAATAATACTGAGCTCTTACAGCATATATCAATTGAGGATCTCAGAATACTTTACAAAGGTGGAGAAACTGAGGCACATAGCGATTAAGTGATTTGTCCCTACTCACTCTGGATAAACAATAGAACACAGGTCTCGTGAGTGGTAGTCTCATGCGCTAATCATTTGAATAGGCTGCCTCACGCATGCTTCCACTAGAAAATTACACCATCAGAACATGACTTTCAGGAGCTGTGTTGACCATAACTTTGCAGTCAGTGTAGAGAGAGATGAGTCGTGTTCAACATCCTGTCATTGGATTCTAGGGAACCCCAAATAGACTCAGACTTTTCTTAAGATTGTGTTCTAATTCGATGCAGCTTTCTAGTGAACACAAGCCGAGAGTGGGACTAGCGTAGCCTCACATTACGCTGCTCCCTTTGCACCTATGGGGAAGTTGACCCACATTCATGTCATATTAAATTGAGCAGGGATAGATTGGGAAGGATTTTTGAAAGTTGATTGACCATAATATGCCAGTGGGGTGTTTTATCGCAAAGGAGTGATTTGCCGAGGATCTGATTTCTGCAGAAACAAGATCCATTCCTTTCAATCACACAGAAATGAAGAAGAAATATCAGCATTAAAGTATTTTTGGGAGGGCAGTATTGCTGGGTGATATCACTGGTTGTCACTGTAGAGCTGAATAGGTTTTATATATATAAATTTTAGGCTATGGTGATGTGAGATTTTTTGACTCACAAACCCTGGGGAAAGGTGCAGTGGTGTAGAAGAAACTCATTCAGATCAAATCTCCTAGCCCCTTTGACTCTGCAGTGCACATCTTGATGAATGTGAATGAAAAACTATTCCATGATTTGCACAAGCTTCAGGAATAGCTCAACCACATATGCAGGCCTGTTCCATGGAAGAGCTAGGGGGGCAATAAAGCTCTAACTAGTGTGGTTGAAATTAGGGTAACATAGTTATTCAATTTTAGCGAGATATCACAAATTAGGAATGCTTGTCAGCAAAGCTTTTTAGGAAACAGAATGATGGATCAGAATGAAATTAAAATGAATCGATAGAGCTAACATTTAGTACTGCGAGACATACAGTACAATACATAAACACATCCAGATGCCTGGCTTTGAAGTTCAAATAACAGGTTGTTAAATAAGATAATATAGTATACATTCCAGCTCAGGGGCAATATCCCTTAGTAATTTTTGGCCTTTTCCTACCGGCTACATATTTTTAGAAAGAAGTTTATTGAGTATGAATTTCTTCAAGAAAGATATCTGCATAAGATGCTGTTGAGAACAGGCTAACTACAGTAATGATCATGGGTGTCTAAAATAAGATATCTTTCAAAGAAGGTAAGAATAACATATTATTTCATCCACCTGATTAGTTTAGATATCTAGTATAATTTCTTGAAGTATGTTATTCCTTCTGTTTTTAAAAAGTTGCTGAATTTTTATAACAAATGGTTGAGTAATGATTTATGTAATTATAACAGAATCCTAGATATTAGAAATGGAAATGAACTATTAGGTCATCTGGGAATGTAGTAGCAGAGGGGTAGCCATGTTAGTCTGGATCTGTATGGGAATGTAGTGTTTCCTAATTGCTAGAGCACTGAACTGGGGCTCAGCAGACGACCTGGGTTCTGTTCCAGACTATGCCACTTGGACCCAGTTTTTTGAAGGTATTTAGGCATTGCTACACTCAGGGTTGCAATGCCTAAGATTTAGGAGCCTAAATATAATTTTCAAAAGGGATTTTGGCTCCTAAGTGCCATCATCTATTTGTGCCTCAGTTTCTTCATCTGCAAAATGAGGTTAATAATACTGACCTCATTTGTAAAGCTCTTTGTGATCTACTAATGAAAAGCACTATATAAGTGCTATATATTAATTAATTTTATTATTATTAATTTTTAGCCTTCTCCCATCACTGTCAGACTTTTCATATCATGCCAGCAGCTGCATATTTGGTACTTATTTTAAAGTGCCCATTAATTTTATTTTACACACCATGCTCAAGATTCAGAATAATAACTGGATGAATTTGTTTTGCTCACTTTTCACATTTCTGTATCGTTTTTGAGTGCGCGACATTCACTTCATTGAACCTAGCAGGCGATGCAGTCAGGTGGACCCCAGCACAGAGTTCCATTTACTTTAATGCGCAGCTTCTCTAGACTCTGCACAGGTGCTGGGCTCTGTCCACATACACCTTACTGCACAATCAGGGCTTGTGTTTGTACTGTGTGCCATTCCAGTTCTATCCTAATTGTCTGGAATTTTCCATTAATAATTTAAGATATTTAGATATTGAATATTGCAGAGGAATTTTTGTTGTGCCAAAGGGTACTGGTAACCAAACTGGCATCTTTATGTATATGGGAAGAGTACTATACAATGAATCTCAGTCCAGAGCCTGACAGAGAGAGAGAGAGAGAGAGAGAGAGTGGTTTTTTTATAGCTTTCTAATTTGATACCTACTATAAACAGGACTTCAGGGATTTTACCCTTTGTGGCATTCAAACAGCGTTTCTTTCAATTCAGGATATATATATTTATTGTATTTCCATTTCTGTATAATGTCCAAATACTATATTTCACCTACTTTGTTATAACAAACTCCAGTTTTGATTTAGGGCCTTATTTGCTTAAACCTTGGACTATGAAATCACTTTAGTTTTCATGTCATTGCTGGATGCTTAGGAGCACACAGTTCGCTTAGAGATGCATACTGTATAAATACATATCTTTATTTTTCTCATTATATGTGCTGTTGATAAGTCAACATAAGGAAAACTTTGGGGAAGGCATGATCCTATATTACTAAAACTAGTTACTCTTAATGGGAGATGGATTCAGTATGGTGACAATCTTTAAGAAGCTCCTAGTGGCAGTACCATATGCTTTAGTACACACATACACTAGGTTTTTCCACCCCCACCTTAATAGGGGTCCAAATTTAGTTTTTGTATATTTCCACAAAAAGGGGGAAAGTCTTCTGATGTATCAGAAATTTATTTCACAATCTTCCTTATTTCTTAAGGGCTCGTCTTCTGGCTGCTTGTCCTCCTCTTCCTCCTGCTCAGTTTTGTGACTGGCACCTAAATCCCCTTGTAAATCTAGCCTGAAAAATTGAAATGTTTCTTGTTTCAACACTTCCGATTGGACGGAGGGGTTCATTTCAGCAAAAATAATTTGCTAAAATCAACACAAATCTACATTTTTTTCATAAAAAAATAAGTTTCAGCAGGAAATTTTCACCCAGCTCTACATGGGCATATGTAAGCACTGCTCTTCATTTGAGTTGGAGTTTAATTAGCTCCAGTACCTTGGTACCACAGAACATGTCCTTAACTTCCTCCTGTGTTGCTATATATGTTTAAGGAGTAGGATACATTTCTGCTTTGAATATGGAATTTCCTTGCTTCTTTTGTTTTCTCTCAAAGCCTTAATGTTCTTTTCAGGCAATATGATGATCTTTTGAAGTTGCATGTTACCTCATGGTTTGTATCAGATTGTTATCTGCCTGGCTTATTGGACAGACACTTCACCTAATATCATTTAATTTGATAAAATATGCTGCCAAAGACTGATTCATAAGAAAAAAAATTGTCACGTGTTTTCCTAACAAATTCTAATACAAACACAAGGAAACATTTACTTTTGCTCATATTTGGTTGTATATTTCTGGTCATAATTTGCTCACATGTTTGTTCTTGGTTTAACTCCCAGTGTGTATTTAACATAAGTGTTGCCTCTATCTACCGTACAAAATACACAGTCAAAGCCACAGTCTATTTGATCTCAGTGTGAAAATACTAACAGAATAGACTGCAATCAAAACTAAAAATGGTATTCTGTTTAAATAAAAGACCAAATTGAAAATATTTGCATATATATTTTTAAAAATCATATATTATACATCAAATATAGGATTAGTGAGCCTGATTCACTACTACATTACTACAGCTTTTCATCAGTGTAATTCCACTGACAAACCCATTGTGATGGAATGTCATTTCCTGAAATTACTTGGTGTTCCTGTGCCATTAACTGGTACATAGATTATTCAGGGTTTTTTCTGCATCCCTCGAAGACAGAATTCCATTTAATTCGGGAATGCCAGCAAGTAATTTCCGCAAATAAACAATCAAAAATCGTACAGACTAAGGTTACATTTTCAGTAGTGCCTAAGGGACTTGGGAACATAAGTCTCAGTGAAAGTTAATGGGATTTAGGAGACTATGGGTTAGATTCACAAAAGAATTTAGGCCCTTAACTGCCTCTTCAGGTGTCTAAAGCTCAGAATCAAGATTCACAAAAGCCCTACTCCACTGCCCCCAAACTCTGTAAGCAGATCTGTCCCTTGGGTACAGTGAATCGGGGCGGCCCGTGCTTTATGTACAGAACAGATCATACTGAAGTTGCTTTTTCGGTTTGGCAAGTGTTCTTAGAGTCTCAGCTCCTTTTGCTAATGGTGGGCCCAGATATGTGGAATGACAGTAAAATGTTTTTGCAGGCCTTACACCCAGTCTCTCTGTACTTGTTCCTAAGTAAAGAAACAGAAATATATATATATTACTCTTAGCCTGAGGTAAGATCATTATCCAAGTGATTTAAGCAATGAACTTGGTGAGGTGAAGGCTGCAAGTGCAACAAGAGAAGACAAGCTCTTAGCAATCCATCAAAGTTCACATAGCATTTCAAAGGTCTCTTTTCTCTGCTCAGTTCAGCACCTCTACAACTGCCTTTAGGGCCTATTTGTATGTGTGTGTGTGTGTTTTCTGATGTGTGCACAGGATTGTGGGATTGGTTCTTTTAGTAACAGCTGTCACAAACCTCAAACAGACTTAGAACAGGAAAATCTTTTTCTCACTTTGGCAGTAAAAGAAAGATTCAGAAGATGGTTACGGCACTAGGGGCTCCATTGATTTAAGCAGGTCACGGGTCGGCAACCTCTCAGAAGTGGTATGCCAAGTCTTCATTTATTCACTCTAATTGAAGGCTTTGCGTGCCAGTAATACATTTTAACGCTCTGGTGTTCCGGCCGCCGGCTCCTGCCAGTCGGGGTCTCATCCCTCTGCCAGCCTGGGGTTCCCTTCACCCAGGCCAGCAGCGGGCCTGCCCCTGAGTGGGGCCGGCAGCAGGACCCTGGCTGGCAAGGGGCCAGCAGCTGGAATCCCAGAGCGGCGGCTGGCTAAGCGGCTCAGCCCTCCCCCACTCTGGGGTTCCCACCGTGGGCTCCTGCCAACTGGGGTCTCAGCCTGCTGCCAGCCTGGGTTTCTTCAGCCAGGCCAGCAACGGGTGCTGAGTGGGACCGGAGGCGGGCCCCCGGCTGCAAGGGGCCAGCAGCCGGAACCCCAGAGCCGCGTGCCATTGGCTGCGTGCCATTAAAAATCGTCTCACGTGCCACCTTTGGCAGGCGTGCTGTAGGTTGCCGACCCCTGAAGCAGGTGGTTTATCGTGATTTCAGTGGGACTCAAGTACATGCTTAAGTGTTTTGCTGAAACAGGCCCTAGATTAGTGGTACATACTTGGATCAAATTTAGGTCTAAACTATATGTCATGTTCATGCGTGGGAAAGAAATAGTTTTTAAAACATTACAGTGTAGGTGAACAATATAATCCTGAGGCACAGATAAGCAGTTTTATAATTTATGTACCTCCTGTTATCTGGCAGTGTGAAGGAAACCTGAAATTCTCCTCACTACACTGCATGTGTTCTGTGGATGACTAGTGGACTCCTGTCTAGAGAACTTTCCAGCCAACACTGTTGTTAAGCAATAATTCAAGTTTTTTCCCCCTTTAAGTGGTACATTCAAGCTCTTAATGTCATCATATATGCATTATTTATCTTCCATCACTGGAAGCTGAATTCTCTATCATGCCATTTGTGAGTAGTTGTATTGTTTCTATGTAGAGAGCTCCATGCCACCTGTGTTCTACAATAGCACTGCTCCTCTTCTAGTAATCACTTAAAATAGTGCAAAACAATGACAGACTGTATCTCAAATTGTCAAAAATACTTACATCAGGCTGACAATCAGTTGAAAACAATCTCAGTTTTCCAGTTCCCCAGAGCGGTGTAGATCATGCAGCCTGCAGGTTGCATGATGCAGGTTGAAGGGAGTTTGGCTCCATCTTTTGGCTGATGCTAAGGAAAGCACCGTGACTTGTTGTTTGAGCACCCCCCGTTGGACAGTGTATGAAAAAACATTGATATGGATAACAGAGAACACATCGCCTATCTCCAATGCTGCAGTAAACCTGCTCATTGATTCCAGACATCACAAAGAAGACTAGGAGAAGGCAGGGGTATGACCTTCCCTTCCCTCTGCACTAGCCAGCGGAGGGAGCACACACTGTATCTTTTAGCAGGTGGTGCCTCTGTAGATACAATGCCTCCTGGAGGTCTACACTGGCCATATACTTACCACTGACCCTAATGCAGGATGGTGCTTTCGAAGCACAACTGAGCCTATAATGTTTTATGGCTTTTATGACATTTTTAACATCTTGAGTTTTCTGTGGCTACTGTTTTCAGTTTGCTGCCAAATCATGATGTCATTGACTTTGCTGTATCCCACAGCTTATGTGCTTTAATCACCGGGCTAAACATTGCGGCAAGAGGGGTCTGATCATTACGTCAAAAAATAGCATGTTCATGGATACTTGACTCTGTTGCTCTTTCAGCTCCAGGGTAAAATATAAGGTGCTGGTAGTTAGCAGTTTAAACACATTTCATTTGATAGTTTGGTCAGCATTAAAAGTTTGTTGATGTTTTTTAAAGTTCAAAGTTGGTATCTAACTGATGGCTAGGTGTGTGGGTTTGATAATATTGCTGGTAAACATATTACATCATGAAACCTATATGATGGCAACTGATATGCTGAAACAGTTTAATTCTCTGCTCCCTGTAAATTATTTGGCACTGACAAGTTTTTTTTATTAGTTCCTAAGGTTAAAGAAGCAGCTGCCTTTGGTCCTGTCCTGGCACAAAGAAAAGTTCCAGTATCAAAACCAGAGCAGGAAGGTAAATTATTATTCTTTGCTACAGTATTGATTTTCCTGTGCAGTGTGTGTTTTCATGGCACCCTTTTTTCCTACCTCTCCTTTTTCAAACAAAGCTTGTGGCTACAGAGAACACCAGTAGTTGCTGGGAATTATAATGCATGGCACTGCAACTTTGCACTAGGCAGAACATAGAAAAAGATGGGAGGGACCAAGGGTTAACAGGACCCATTCTGTAAGTGTAGTAAACTGATCATGTGTGATTTGACCACCTGATTTTCACCTGTTCAGCACTTCTGAGGAAGGTGAAAAAACCAACTATCAATTACAAACATGATGTGGGGCAACCTGGGAACTTCAGGAAGTGGAAGATATTTAAGGGCTTGATGCTGAGAGGTGTGGAGAAAGCCCAAACTCATGTGGTGGGCTAGAGGGAGTTCAGGGGGGCAACTACATACTCAGTGCTGCCACAGGCCTTGCTGTGTAGCTGGAGGAAAGGTCTCCTGTGGAGCTATTGAGCACTTAACACAGTTACTTAGGGTGAGCAGTAGGATGACAATTTAGGGCTAGCTGAAGTTTGAGTGTCTTTCAAGGGCAGGATTTGAGTAAAAAATGACCCAGTGACATTTTACCAAATCTTAAAAATAACAAACAAAAACCGACCATAATTTTTGTCTGAGAACAAGCATGAGACATTTCAGCACAAAAGATTATTTTTTTTCCCAGAAAGCTGCAATTATGTGAAAATGGGCATTTACAGTAATGATAGGCACCAGAGATAATGCCTTCTGAATCCTCTCTCTTAGCCCCACAATAAAGTACATTAAAATAATTGGACTGGTTTGTTTTAAAGCCACAAAAGCGAGGTAACTGAGGAATGGCTGATACACCATTCTGAATCTCACCTATTGTGCTAGTTTACTGCATTGTACAGTGCACTATTTATTTCATTTCTTCTAATTTGTACAAATTATAAATACAGAATTAGTCAATGTTGTGCGCCAAACAATATGGTCTTTTTAGTATGCCCTAAAAGTTAACGCTAGTTCAAACCAAGTGTTGCATGGGGAGCGAGTTACAAACTCCAGGGCCTCTCATAGAGAATGTCATGGCTCTCTTTTAAATGGAAGGAGCTGATCAAAACTGCAGCAATATCATATAACAAGAGAGAGAGTTTCTCAAAATGGCAGGTCCCAGGTCATTCAAGGCTTTCCAGCTCAAAACTAAAACTGTGAACTGCACCAGGAAACCAGCAGGCCGCCAGTGAACAAAAAACAGTATGAAATCATGTGCAGGTGGGAGACTCTTGCAGTAACTAATCACTGCAGATGATATTAAGAGTTGAGGTAGGAATTGTTGCAGTGATTCTAAATGCTATACCTTTATGGGGTTTAATCTAGGTCAATGCTATATGAATGCAGATTTTGGATAATTTTATTATTAACTATTTAAACATAACTTCATAACAGAGTCACATCATAATACAGGGTATTGCCTTTTTTCTCAAATTATATTTTTCAAATTTTTCAGTTGATTGCAGCTTCAGTCAAGGGATTTGTAACTGGAAACAAGATACTGACGATGACTTTGACTGGAATCCTGCTGATCGAGATAATGGTATTTAAAATATATACTGTTGCTAACATTTAATTTGATAGTTTCTACACAGGCACCAACTTTCAGCTTTCCCCGGGAGTGCTCCACCCCTCTACTTTGCCCCAAGGCCCCACGTCCATTGTGCCTTTTCCCGCCCATGCTGCATTCCTCCCCTGAGGCCCCGCCCCATCTCTTTCTGACCCTTCTTCCTCCCCTGAGCAGGCCCTGCTCCCGTGCCTCCCGCCCACTGCCAAAGAGCTGATTGGCGGTGGGCAGGAGGCACTGGCAGGGAAGTGGAGGAGCTGCTCAGTGGGGCCTGCCAAACAGCTGCTCGGCAGGTGGCTGGTAGGTGCTGAGCACCCACTATTTTTTTCCCCATCGGTGCTCCAGCCCCGGAGCACCCATGGAGTTGACACCTATGAGTTTCTATTCCAAAAAAAAGAAACTGGCTGTTGGTGGAATTCCAATCAGTGTTTTAGGTATGGGGTGAAAAAACGCACACACAAAAAAATAGAAGAGAGTTTTTTGGATGGGTGGGGAGTTGTTTTAATCTATTTTGGGGCAGTGGATACTCCACAACCTATTTCAACACAGCTGAATTTAAGTAAAGTAGTAAGAGACACAGGGTCTAAAAGACAATGTGTACAGTATTAGAGATGTCAGTTGAGACTTTCCACAGACAGCTAGGGAATTTAACCACATATCTCCCCTTAATTTCAAGTTTATAGTCATGTATATTGAAGACAAGTGACTGTGGTAACAGTTCAGAATTACCAAACACTACAAGTTAAGATAGCCAAAAGTAAGGGCATTCCATTCCTGACAGAGAAATGATGGTAGTGTACTATTCAAAACCGTATAACAAATATTATTCCAGACCCTGGTAAAACATGACAAAACATTCCGTGAGTGCTAGATGTGATTACTATTCTTGTATTCAGATGACTAAAAGCATGGCTGAAGACATTACCTAAAGCGATTAGATATATTCTTGTTGAGATACAAAAAATATTGCAGAAGGGACCAGCAGGATCATGAAGGATGATCCACTGATCATCCTTCACGTAGGAACAAATGACACGGCTAGATTCTCACTGGAACGAATCAAGGGGGACTATGCCAGGCTGGGGAAGACGCTTAAGGAAATCGAGGCTCAGGTAATCTTCAGTGGGATTCTGCCTGTTCCTAGAGAAGGGCAACAAAGGTGTGACAGGATTATGATGATCAACAGATGGCTCGGATTGGTGCTACAAGGAGGGCTTTGGGATGTATGGCCACTGGGAGGCATTCATGGACAGAGGACTGTTCTCTCGGGATGGACTTCACCTGAGTAGGGAAGGAAATAGACTTCTAGGATGGAGGCTGGCACAACTGATCAAGAAAGCTTTAAACTAGGAATTTGGGGGAGATGGTTGGGAGATATCCAGGTAATCTCCACGCCGGATTTTAACTTTGAGAGGGAAGACAACGAAGTAAGAGAGGATATAGCCGGGGGTAGGAGAATGGACATAAGGAGGAAAGGCAGAGTGGATACTAGTCAAATAGGTCATACTGGCAGTACAATGTCCATACCAAATTGGGTAAAGAATGTGAGTGAGGCCAAATGGCAAAAACTAAGATGTCTGTACACCAATGCGAGGAGCCTAGGTAACAAAATGGAGGAATTAGAGCTACTGGTCCAGGAAGTGAAACCAGATATCATAGGAATAACTGAAACATGGTGGAATAGTAGTCATGACTGGAGTACAGGTATTGAAGGGTATGTGCTGTTTAGGAAAGACAGAAATAAAGGTAAAGGTGGGGGAGTAGCATTGTATATCAATGATGAGGTAGACTGTAAAGAAATAAAAAGTGATGGAATGGATAAGACAGAGTCTGTCTGGGCAAAAATCACATTGGGGAAGAAAACTACTAGAGCCTCCCCTGGGATAGTGCTTGGGGTGTGCTATAGACCACCGGGATCTAATTTGGATATGGATAGAGACCTCTTTAATGTTTTTAAGGAAGTAAATACTAATGGGAACTGTGTGATCATGGGAGACTTCAACTTCCCAGATATAGATTGGAGAATAAGTGCTAGTAATAATAATAGGGCTCAGATTTTCCTAGATGTGATAGCTGATGAATTCCTTCATCAAGTAGTTGCTGAACCAACAAGGGGGGATGCCATTTTAGATTTGGTTTTGGTGAGTAGTGAGGACCTCATTGAAGAAATGGTTGTAGGGGACAACCTTGGCTCGAGTGATCATGAGCTAATTCAGTTCAAACTAAATGGAAGGATAAACAAAAATAAATCTGAGACTAGGGTTTTTGATTTCAAAAGGGATAACTTTAATAAATTAAGGAAATTAGTTAGGGAAGTGGATTGGACTAAAGCATTTATGGACCTAAAGGCGGAGGAGGCCTGGGATTATTTCAAGTTAAAGTTGCAGAAGCTATCAGAAGCCTGTATCCCAAGAAAGGGGAAACAATTCATAGGCAGGGGTTTTAGACCAAGCTGGATGAGCAAGCATCTCAGAGAGGTGATTAAGAAAAAACAGAAAGCATACAAGGAGTGGAAGATGGGAGGGATCAGCAAAGAAACCTACCTTATCGAGGTCAGAGCATGTAGGGATAAAGTGAGACAGGCTAAAAGGCATGTAGAATTGGACCTTGCAAAGGGAATTAAAACCAATAGTAAAAGGTTTTATAGCCATATAAATAGGAAGAAAACAAAGAAAGAAGAAGCGGGACCGCTAAACACTGAGGATGGAGTGGAGGTTAAGGATAATCTAGGCATGGCCCAATATCTAAACAAATACTTTGCCTCAGTCTTTAATGAGGCTAATGAGGAGCTTAGGAATAGTGGCAGCATGACAAATGGGAATAAGGATGTGGGGGTAGATATTACCACATCCGAGGTAGAAGCCAAACTTGAACAGCTTAATGAGAGTAAATCAGGTGGCCCAGATAATCTTCATCCAAGAATATTAAAGGAGCTGGCACATGAAATTGCAAGCCCATTAGCAAAAAATTTTAGTGAATCTCTAAACTCAGGGGTTGTACCATTTGACTGGAGAATAGCTAATATAGTTCCTATTTTTAAGAAAGGGAAAAAAAGTGACCCGGGTAACTACAGGCCTGTTAGTTTGACATCTGTAGTATGCAAGGTCTTGGAAAAAATTTTGAAGGAGAAAGTAGTTAAAGACCTTGAGGTCAATGGCAATTGGGACAAATTACAACATGGTTTTACAAAAGGTAGATCGTGCCAAACCAACTTGATCTCCTTCTTTGAGAAAGTAACAGATTTTTTAGATAAAGGAAACGCAGTGGATCTAATCTACCTCGATTTCAGTAAGGCATTTGATACAGTACCACATGAGGAATTATTGGTTAAATTGGAAAAGATGGGGATCAATATGAAAACTGAGAGGTGGATAAGTAACTGGTTAAAGGGGAGACTACAGCGGGTCATACTGAAAGGTGAACTGTCAGGTTGGCGGGAGGTTACTAGTGGAGTTCCTCAAGGTTCAGTTTTGGGACCAATTTTATTTAATCTTTTTATTACTGACCTCGGCACCAAAAGTGGGAGTGTGCTAATAAAGTTTGCAGATGACACAAAGTTGGGAGGTATTGCCAATTCAGAAAAGGATCGGGATATCCTACAGGAAGATCTGGATGACCTTGTAAACTGGAGTAATAGTAATAGGATGAAATTTAATAGTGAGAAGTGTAAGGTTATGCATTTAGGGATTAATAACAAGAATTTTAGTTATAAGCTGGGGACGCATCAGTTGGAAGTAACGGAAGAGGAGAAGGACCTCGGAGTCCTGGTTGATCACAGGATGACTATGAGTCGCCAATGTGATGTGGCCGTGAAAAAAGCTAATGCGGTCTTGGGATGCATTAGGCGAGGTATTTCTAGTAGAGATAAGGAGGTGTTAGTACCGTTATACAAGGCATTGGTGAGACCTCATTTGGAATACTGTGTGCAGTTCTGGTCTCCCATGTTTAAGAAGGATGAATTCAAACTGGAACAGCTACAAAGAAGGGCCACTAGGATGATCCGAGGAATGGAAAACCTGTCGTATGAATGGAGACTCAAGGAGCTTGGTTTGTTTACCTTAACCAAAAGAAGGCTGAGGGGAGATATGATTGCTCTCTTTAAATATATCAGAGGGATAAATACCAGGGAGGGAGAGGAATTATTTCAGCTCAGTACCAATGTGGACACAAGAACAAATGGATATAAACTGGCCATCAGGAAGTTTAGACTTGAAATTAGACGAAGATTTCTAACCATCAGAGGAGTGAAGTTCTGGAACAGCCTTCCAAGGGAAGCAGTGGGGGCAAAAGACCTATCTGGCTTCAAGATTAAGCTAGATACATTTATGGAGGGGATGGTTTGATGGGATAACATGATCTTAGTCAGTGGTAAAATTGCCATCAGTGGTAAATAGGACCAATGGTCAATGATGGGATGTTAGAAGTTACTACAGAGAACTTTTTCCTGGGTGTCTGGCTGGTGAGTCTTGCCCACATGCTCGGGGTTCAGCTGATCGCCATATTTGGAGTCGGGAAGGAATTTTCCTCCAGGGGAGATTGGCAGAGGCCCTGGAAGTTTTTTGCCTTCCTCTGCAGCATGGGGCACGGGTCACTTACCTGAGGATCTCTGCATCTTGAAGTCTTTAAACCATGATTTGAGGACTTCAATAGCTGAGACATAGGTGAGAGGATTATTCCAGGAGTGGGTGGGTGACATTCTGTGGCCTGCATTGTGCAGGAGGTCAGACTAGATGATCATAATGGTCCCTTCTGACCTTAAAGTCTATGAGTCTATGAGCTCATGCTGTTGCTGTCATATTGCTCCATGTTTTTGGGTCCTGCCCCAAAGCCCAAATATCTACACAGCAGTTTTACAGCCTTTCAGCCCAAGCCCCATGAGCCCAAGTCAGCTAACCTGAGCCATCTGTGGGGGGTTTAATTGCTGTGTAGACATATTCCCTGTCACATGCCACAATTTTCACTCTGGACATTCTTCCTTGTACTGATTGGCCATTTGGTCCCGCTATCTCTTGTGCTCCCCTTCACAGTCTCTTCACCTCAGCTTCCCTCCACGTGGCCTTCACACCCTCATCCATTCTTCCCTCCCTCTTTCCCCTTCACCCTTTTCCCTTCCACGACCCCTCTCCCTTCCTGTGCCTTTCCATCCAGCTAATTCCCTCCCAGCAACACCTCATCCCAAAACAATGGAACTAATATGATGTTTGCTCCCAATCAATCACTCTGTTTGCTTTGGTCCTGTGTTCTATCCCTTTTCCCTACTTTTTGTCTGTCTCATCAATTTAGATTGTAAGTATTTTGGGACAGGGACTGTTAATTACTCTGTTTGTATAGGGTTTAGGACAATCGCATTTCAATTTTGGTTGATCCTAGGTATTACCATAATAAATATAATCAATAATGTTAAAAAGGAGAATATGTAGAGTCACTCAAAACAAAGTTTGGATGTTTCAGACTGTTAACAGTGCAGAGAGCGATTAAATGCTGTGTTGAGCCTTTATTTCCTTTGAAACATATAGGAAACAAAATGCAAGTTTGTTCAAAGAATTGATGTAAGTATAGGCGAAAGATTAGGCTATCTAATCCATCCTTCTAGTAGTGCAGGATTGGTCCCTACTTAGTATATTTGGTACGTCTATACTTACCCGCTGCTTCGGTGGCAAGCAATCGATCTTCTGGGATCGATTTATCGCGTCTTGTGTAGACGTGATAAATCGAACCCGGAAGTGCTCGCCGTCGATGCCAGTAATCCTACTCCACGAATGGAGTAGGCGGAGTCGACGGGGGAGCCTGCCTGCCGCGTGTGGACCCGCGGTAAGTACCTTGTAGTTCGAACTAAGATACTTCGACTTCAGCTACGTTATTCATGTAGCTAAAGTTGCGTATCTTAGTTCGAATTGGGGGGTTAGTGTAGACCAGCCCTTTGACACTGTATTTTGTAGGCTAGACTTTAGTTATTTAAGTGATGAAACTTGCGCTTATTATTATCTTGGCAAACTGTTATTCAGTTTACTAAGAACAATATTTCACAAAACGCAGCAAAACACATAAAGATGTCTGTTTCTTCCCCTCACAAGGTGATGGATATTATATGGCAGTTCCAGCCTTTGTGGGGCACAAAAAGAACGTTGGCCGTCTGAAACTTCTTCTTACTGACCTCAAGCCAAAGTGGAGCTACTGTTTGATTTTCAGTTATCGCCTTGCTGGAGACAGGGTGGGGAAACTCAGAGTGTTCCTGGGAAGCCACAGAAGTACTCCTGCCTGGGAGCAGAGCAGAGGAAAAGACGAAAGGTGGAGGACTGGAAAAATAGAAATGCTTCAGGGAGCAGAGACTACTAAGAATGTAAGTAAAGGCAGAAACCAATCACAATAACTAACACAACAGCTTGCATTTCATCCTCACTGATTTTTAAGCATCCTATAGACTGTTTTGTAGGTATACCAATTACCAACTACTGAAAGCCACCTCCAAGTTAGAAAATGGGAGCCATTCTATGCTAGCAACACCACCAAATTATTTCTAGGAGACAAAAGAAAGAATAATATTCTCTTGAAACTTCGTCTTCATGGGCAATTTAACTAGAGGATTTAATTAGCTGAGTTGCTCAGGATGTTAAGACTAAGAACCTTATCATTTTGGGAAAGTTCCATCAGATCTTTAATGATCACAACTAGTTCTGGCTTCTGATTTATGTCTCAGTGCAAAAAAAGGTATAAATATGTGTACTAGGAGATTATGATTTGTTACCTCCACCACAACTGCTTTTAAAGATTGAACTGCGGCATAGGTGGTGAAGGATTAGAGCTTTCAGTCTAGCTTGCAACATTTCCTGGTCATTTGATGGGGTGTGTGGAATGATCCTCATCATCAAATAGCCTGGGTTTTGCATGTTTGCATGAATGCCCTTTAATCAGGGAAGGGGGGTGGGGAAAGCGATCTAATGCAGATGCAATCCTCAGTGTTAGTCCAGAGCCTGTATCCAGTGTGTGTTGACATGCTTACTAGTTTTGTCTCCTTTAGTTAAGTTCATGATACATGTGGTGGTACCTCCACTCCTGGTATTGCATACACACAGACTTGCTTCCTCCATATGACACAAATACACTAGGGGCCAGATTCTCTGTCCATATAAGTGGGGTTCTATGCCAGACTGGAGGGGATGTGATTTTAAAGGTGAGTTTATCCCTCCTTTGCAACTCCTAGTTCCTGGGGCTGGTGAGGGAATGGGATGGTCCTGGTAATTAGTTAGAGCAGCCCGAACCCCATATCTGGCAGCTGTGGATCACTGGAATACACACCAGTCCCAATATGGACAGGAGATGGGTGGTGTAAAGCCATTTTGCCAGCCCTCACCACCTTGGGTTTCCCTTATTTTTTTTTAAAAAAAAGGGAGAATCCACAGGTAGTCAGTTAAGCCAGCTTTCCAGCTGCTTTGCCAAGCTGGGGCCAGAACCTGCTCCAAGAATTGCAACAGGTATAATTAAGGTTTCCTCTTGACACTTGATGGTCAGATTCTCATTTAGGTCTAGGTCCCTTTACCCAGCTTTGGAAGTGTAAAGGGCTTTAATGAGGACATACATTTAATCTGTGGCCACTTTAAAGCCCTTTTGCACTATCAAGCCCTAAAATACTAAGACCCAGATTCTGAAAGGTATTTAGGCTTTTAACTTCAATTGATTTCAATGGAACTATTTCTGTAGAATTTAGGAGCCTAAATATCTTTGAGGATCTGGGCCTAAATACCCTGTAGATAAGCACAAAGAAATATCTAAAATAAATATTGCACTTAATAACCAAACATAGAAATAGAAGGAAAACTCACAATTGTAATGTCCCCAAAGAAAGGAATTCACACAAACATCACATATCAGCAATATATATATCTGTTACTTTATTATAACGTATTCTTGGTTTTTTGAGAGAGACAACATTTTGTTTGTACTATAACAATAGTAAATTCTGTTACGAGAATCAATTTGGTATTGTAGATTAGCATAGAGGACAATCAATCTTGCTCTAGTTCAGATATTATAAGAGTTATGAAAAGATCAAGGATTTAAGTGGGTAAATCTTCCTAGATAGTGATAAGAATACAACTTTCAGTTGATACATCATCTCAATCTAGTTAAATAACTTTGTTTCCTCTTTAACAGTGGTTAAAGGTTCACATTTGCTACCTCCTCATAACTAATGCTTTTCCTTTCTTATGTCAGATCATTTTTGAATCAGAACGTGGGAAGGGCAAAACTGGAGAAATTGGAGTGGACACTGTAACTTTGGTTTCAGGCTTGTGCCCTAAAGATCACTTGATAATGGATATCTGAGCTTGTTATTTGTATTCCTATTTTAATATTTGTCTTACTAGTACTGTATTTTGTTACATCATGACAGATGAAAATAAATCTGGAAAATGTCTTGAACTTAATGCAATAATGCAAACAAACTGACATGCACAAAGTATGCAAAATCCTTTTAAGCACACATTTTTCTATCAGATATGCTAATACTTGCTATGGGTCTAGCACTACTGTATTCTATAATTCAAGGTAAGGGTTTATAATGTATGGAGCTATTTGTCTTGCTTTTCTACAGTATGTATGCTTTGTTTACATAAAATTCCTTTTTAATTATGTCTTTATGTCTTATATTCCACTTTGTCCACTTCAAAGGAGCACAAAGCAGTATTTAAGAGAACTTTATTACCTCTAATGACATTTACGTGACCCAAGAATAACTTTTTTCCCCAAGTGCCTCAGCTGTGATTATTAACAGTGATTATTAACAATATAACATTTTATCTCAAACTGTAATATTTATGTTTTTAAGTGTTTTTAGGAGATTCAATGGTCCTGATTCTTCACTGTGTTACCTCTTGTGTAGTCATTATACCTCTGTAAAAAGGGTGTCAAACCCTATATGGTGGCATTGCATCCCTTCTGGTCGGGTGTGTCCACAGTTTTTTAAATAGTCCCAGCCCTGGTATTGGGCCATATGCCCAGGGCTTCCTTCCTGGAGGCAATGGTTTCACCCTCTTGATCTGCTCTGGCTCCAACTCTCCTGCTTGGCCTCTTAGCTTTTCAGATCCCCTTCTGGGGGGTTATCACCGTCCACTTGTAAGCCACTTCACCTAGTGGCCTAAGGGGGGGATCCGGGCCCACCCACTACTCCAGTTCCCAGCCACACACCACCCTATCCTTTTAACTAACTGCTTTCAGTTCCCTGGGCCACTTCCCTGCAGCCCCAGCCTTCACCGATGCCTCACCCTTAGCTCAGTGCTCTTCTAAGTTCAGACCTAGCACCCAGCCAAAAGTTCTTCCTTGCTCCCCTGGTCCCTACCAGCAGTGAGCTGTTTGTGATACTGCAGTTCTCTTTAGCTAGCCAGGAGCACCATTTGAACTTCTCTGCTTCAGCAAGGAACTGCCTTTCTCTAGCGCTGAAGCTCCTTTTTATATGGCCCTCTTGGGCCCTGATTGGCTTCTTCCCCCTGCAGCTTCTCTAGCCCACTTGGAGGACCTCTTCCACTGCTCCTTTCCTGGGACGGGTGTGACAGGACCCTGAGGCCTCCATCAGGGTGCCTCTGGGCCTAGTCCACCCAATCACACCATAGTATTCTGATTTTTACAACCACATTGTACTCACTTTGCACTGGTATAAATGACTGTACAAAGGTGCAAGGCAGTGAAGAAATCAGGAACAATGTATTTTTCAGGTGAAGTAATATTTTGGTAGCTTCACAGCATAAAAATGTGAAGTCTATAGTTTACATATCTAGAAAATATGACATCCATTTTCTCCTCCATTCACATGCTTATATGCCACTAAATTGATGGCAATTAACATGAGCGTGGAGGAGAGAATATCTGATTTTGTTAGCCTGTACAGATTTCTTACATTTTAATATGTAGATCTAAAATCTGCTCTACAGTAAGGACAGAGGGAAGCATCTTCCTTAAATGGATGGAAACAAGTTTCCAAGTGGAATCATGTATTTTATGTGTGTATTCATTGCTAATAAAATATGTGAAAAGTACACTTGTGTTGAGTAAGGTTTCTGAGTCACAGATATTGCTGCTGGAAATAATCCTTGTGTATTTCCTCTAATTTATAAATATCTACATTCATCTTTAAAAGTTTATACTTACATGAAAAAGGAATGTCAAATGTTACACACAAAAAACCCCAAAAAACAAAAAGACCAAAAGGTGATCTGTCGCTGATGTCTAAGAAATCTGACAGAACACTAGTATCTTATTATATATTGTCCTTCTTTGTGACATGCGAGTCCTGTATTCTCAAGTTTGATTCCCCTTTAAACAAATCTCTGCCCTAAAGCCCAGGAATATATGCAAGACAGCAAATTTCAGGTTTGGGCTTTCCACTGTCTCTACAGTTTGTGTGAACAACTGATATGAGGGAATCATCGGGCGAGGTTATGAAACGTTTGTCCTGCTTTTGTAAACGCGATCTTAATTTCTTCAATGGTTTCCTGTGAAATATTATGGGACTGTGAGCAGGGCAAGCCTCCCTGCCTAGGGTGACCAGATTAAAACAACAAAAAATCGGGACACATGGGGGAAGCAAAAAAAAAAACCCCGCCGGAGTTGTCCAAGCAAAAACAAAAACAGCAGAAGCCCCGATATTGGGACAAATGTCATCCCGACCGTACATCGCTCAGGACGCGGGACACAGAACGAAAAATCGGGACAGTCCCGACTTTATCGGGATGTCTGGTCACCCTACCCTGCCTAGCAGTGAGAGTCTGTGATGGCAGCCCCACTGAGTGGTATGGGGATGGGGGGAACCTCCCACTCCACAGGGTTCTGACCATGGGGCCCTTGTGAGCACCACAAGGCAGGTGTCCACTAGCTGCACTCTGGGTAATCCTTTCCCCTGGGACATTTCCACTGCTTGCATCCGATGAAGTGGGTATTCACCCACAAAAGCTTATGCTCCAATACCTCTGTTAGTCTATAAGGTGCCACAGGACCCTTTGTCACTTCTACAGATACAGAATCACACGGCTACCCCTCTGATACCTTTCCCCTGGGTCTCTCCCTACTGCTCTGTCCCCCCTAGGGATGCATCATGGCTTGTAGTTGTCCCTGACAATCTGGTCCATGGGTCTCAATAGGCTAGGGAGTTCCAGCTCCATGCAGCAGACATCCCCTTCCCCCACCCCATGAATGCCCTCCCGATGTAGAACCTCTGTAGCAATGGGCACAGATCTTCCTCTCTCCACCCTCCACCCTGCTGTGCTGAAGAGGCCATCTTTCAATTCCCTCCTTCAACGGGAGCATGCCCAGCAGACCCACACCCAGAGTTGTTCCTGTGCCCTTCTCTCTCCAGTGTGGGGTTTATCTACCCCACCACAAGTACCCATCCCACCCTTTTTATCATCAACCATCTGAAATCAAACACTGTTTAAAAAGGGCTTATTGGAGTTATTTTGTGTATCAGGATACACACACTGCTGGTTAATTTTCTCCTCCCAAAGTTAACAAGCTTTAAGTACTCTCAGCTTACTCAAGGGTGCATTTTTCCTTGTCTTTAATTCAATATTCTGTGGATACCTAATAATGGACATAAATATAGGAGGAAAACATAAGATCTAGCAAAGTGGAGAGATTACAGTCATTCTAGAAGCTTTTACAATGTTGACGACATTGAAGTAAACCTATGAATGAGTCTGTCTATGCAGCAATATTGCTGATCCCATGATGCTGTTCAGGAGCAAGAACAGGAATAGAAGATGATGCCGATATTCCATAGAAATATTTCTTCTGTGAATAAAACCGTTTGGAATGTCCAAAGCTGCGTGAGTCATTGCTGAGTACATATAACTGTTCTAGAATCTGCTGACGCTGTTGCTACCCTAACCATTTCCAACAGATTTGTAGAGCATTTTCTGGTGTCCTGTGTATGGGGAAGATGTTGTGATGAGAAAGAGGCTGTGGAAAACCAAATTCTGTTCTAATCTATAATGAGATGCCTCAAAATTAAAAGTAGCTGTGAAGGCTCTCACAAATAAAATAGCTGCTGAGCAGTTTTTAAATTTCCTTTGTCTTGATTGTGAAGTAAGAACCCACACAGTTAGGGTGACCAGATGTCCCGATTTTATAGGGACAGTCCCAATTTTGGGGTCTTTTTCTTATATAGGCGCCTATTACCCCCCTCCCCCGTCCCGATTTTTCACATTTGCTGTCTGGTCACCCTACACACAGTCAACACCTTAACACTGTTGCAGCAGCCACAGGGCTCTGCTTTCCACACTTGTTAATATGTAATTTGTAGGTTTCTCTTATCTAGAGCTTTACTGAGGTTTCCTTTCCCAGTTTCTCATTTGAAATCCTGCCTTGATCAGATTGCCAATGCAGTTTTCAGTTCTGTGAAATTAATAAACTTGGTTGGAATTCTTTTAACCAGGCATTTGATGTACTCAACCTCACAGATTCTGAACTATTAAGAAAAGGATTAGAGCTACTTTTAACTTTAGATACATTTTAATATTTTCTTTTATAAGTAGTTTATTTGTCTGTCATGTTCTGGGTTTCCTGTTATTTGCCATTTAAAAACATTGTAGCCAAAGCAGGAAGGCTGTGTGTGTGTGTGAGACCAAGAGACTCCTGTACAAGTTACAACAGTTCAATATCCCTATTTAAGTGGCTATAGTGCTTATGACAGGTCACTCTTTAACAGCCTTGGAGACTGAAATTATTAATCTAGTCACAGAATAGGTACAAATTGGGCAGGCAGTGGACAGGCAGTTCAGCATCATAGTTAAATTGGTTTCAAAAGCAGTGTTGGGATCTAAATGTAATATGCCTCATTAGCCACAGAAAGTCAGAGACCTGAGAGTAAAAGCACATTAATCCAGGTAATTAATGACTACATTGTTACCATATGATTTACTTAGACTGTAAGCTCTTTGCGGCAAGGACCATCTTTTTGTTTTGTCCTAGGTGCTATGCAAACACACTGGAGGCCCTGGCCCATGATTAGGAATCCTACATGCTATGGTAATACAAATAATAATAATATAATATAATGGCTATTCAGTGAACTCTGTGAAATGAGTCTGGGGATTTTAGTCTCATCATTTGTCTGCATCACTTTTTAGCTCCCATTGATGTTCTTATTAACAACTTTATTTAGAGAAATGGGTCCAAACCATGAAATTACAACCAAAGCAAAGGTTCACGTCCTGTATTTTGGTTCAGACTCATTTATTTATTGTATACCCCAGTTTTATCAAATGTACCTCATCTATCCATGGGCACTCGCAGAGTTTAAAGTGATAATAGGATCAGTAACTAGGGCCCTACCAAATTCATGGTCCATTTTGGTAAATTTCACAGTCATAGGATTTTAAAAATCATAAATGTCATGATTTCAGCTATTTCAATCTGAAATTTCACACTGTTGTAATTGTAGGGGTCCTGACCAAAAAGTAGTTTGGGGGAGTCCAAAGTTAATATAGGGGAGGGCTGCGGTACTGCTCCCCTTATTTCTGCTCTGCTGCTGCTGGTGGCAGCGCTGCCTTCAGAGCTGAGCAGCTGGAGAGTGGCGGCTGCTGGCCAGGAGCCTTGCTCTGAAGGCGGAGCTGCCGCCAACAGCAGTGCAGAAGGAAGGATGGCATGGTGCGGTTGTGACCGGTTGGACCGCTTAGGATGCCACGTGATGTGCTGAGATACCACTGAGCCCACCTGTTATGCCAGCCTGGGACCCTTGCCTTGCTGAGCCAGGCTCTTAAGCCTCCTCCAGCAAACACGCAGGCAGGGCCCCAACCAACTGCAGAACGAAACAGACATTGAGATCAGTTCTGGGAAGGCTCAGCTTAAGGGACTTGTCCCAGCACTCAGGTGTCCACCTCCCTTGGAGTGCAGACCCAAAAATATATTATGAAATCCGCCTCCTCCCTCAATGTGGAGGAAGGCACAACTTCTCACCCCACCCCCCAGCTAGAAATTGCATAAACTGGGTTTTATTATAAACAAGCAATACGTTTATTAACTACCAAAGGTGGATTTTAAGTGAATATATAAGAGATAGACAGAACAAAGCAGATTACTAAGCAAATGAAACCAAACATGCAAACTAAGCTAGTTTCACTAAAGAAATTGGTTACAAATAGTAT
Organism: Chelydra serpentina; assembly: GCA_037349315.1. Lineage (NCBI taxonomy): Eukaryota > Metazoa > Chordata > Testudines > Chelydridae > Chelydra > Chelydra serpentina. The sequence continues at coordinate 131,368,997 of JBAIAC010000004.1, forward strand.
TTCTCACCCTAGATATTGTTGCAGGCAGATTACAGAAAGGCTTGAAAGGCAGCTGCACTGATCTCCCTTTTGAGACCTCAGGTATTATTACTCACAAGATAGATGCCCTTCCAGCTTGGGTTCAACCCTTCTCCCCTCTGTTCAGTTTTTTGCTTCCAGGTGTTTTTCAGTATCTTTTTGGGTGGGGAGGCAGAAGAGAACCATGATGATGTCACTCCCCTGCCTCATATAGCTCGTGTGTAAGGTGGGAACCCTTTGTCTTCTAGTGGAAAACCACTGGCATTCCAAAACGGGAGGAGGGGTATCCAGTACCAGGTGACTCGGACCCTTGTCTCTGCATGGCTATGGCAGCCATTGCTCGTAGGCTGTCTCTAGGGTCCACAGGAAGATTAAGCCCTTTCACAGTCCATTGTCTCTGCTAATGGGCCATTAGCCCTGTCTGGCTTTTCCATTGTACCTGAAGAGCTGGTTGGGGTTGACACCCAAAGTAACGCATTTGAAATACAGATACATAGTTAATAGTCCTAACTTCAGATACAGAAATGATACAGGCATACAGATTGGATAATCACATTCTGTAAATCATAACCTTTGCAATGATATCTTGCATGAGCCATAGAATCATAGAATCATAGAATCTCAGGGTTGGAAGGGACCTCAGGAGGTCATCTAGTCCAACCCCCTGCTCAAAGCAGGACCAACCCCAACTAGATCATCCCAGCCAGGGCTTTGTCAAGCCTGACCTTAAAAACCTCCAAGGAAGGAGATTCCACCACCTCCCTAGGTAACCCATTCCAGTGCTTCACCACCCTACTAGTGAAAAAGTTTTTCCTAATATCCAACCTAAACCTCCCCCTCTGCAACTTGAGACCATTACTCCTTGTTCTGTCATCTTCTACCACTGAGAACAGTCTAGATCCATCCTCTTTGGAACCCCCTTTTAGGTAGTTGAAAGCAGCTATCAAATCCCCCCTCACTCTTCTCTTCTGCAGGCTAAACAATCCCAGTTCCCTCAGCCTCTCCTCATAAGTCATGTGCTCCAGCCCCCTAATAATTTTTGTTGCCCTCCGTTGGACTCTTTCCAATTTATCCACATCCTTCTTGTAGTGTGGGGCCCAAAACTGGACACAGTACTCCAAATGAGGCCTCACCAGTGCCGAATAGAGGGGAATAATCACGTCCCTCGATCTGCTGGAAATGCCCCTACTTATACAGCCCAAAATGCCGTTAGCCTTCTTGGCAACAAGGGCACACTGTTGACTCATATTCAGCTTTTCGTCCACTGTAACCCTTAGGTCCTTTTCTGCAGAACTGCTGCCCAGCCATTCGGTCCCTAGTCTGTAGCAGTGCATGGGATTCTTCCGTCCTAAGTGCAGGACTCTGCACTTGTCCTTGTTGAACCTCATCAGATTTCTTTTGGCCCAATCCTCTAATTTGTCTAGGTCCCTCTGTATCCTGTCCCTACCCTCCAGCGTATCAACCACTCCTCCCAGTTTAGTGTCATCTGCAAACTTGCTAAGGGTGCAGTCCACACCATCCTCCAGATCGTTGATGAAGATATTGAACAAAACCGGCCCCAGCACCAACCCTTGGGGCACTCCACTTGATACCGGCTGCCAACTAGACATGGAGCCATTGATCACTACCCATTGAGCACGACCATCCAGCCAGTTTTCTATCCACCTTACCGTCCATTCATCCAGCCCATACTTCTTTAACTTGCTGGCAAGAACACTGTGGGAGACTGTATCAAAAGCTTTGCTAAAGTCAAGAAATAGCACATCCACTGCTTTCCCCTCATCCACAGAGCCAGTTATCTCATCATAGAAGGCAATTAGGTTAGTCAGGCATGACTTGCCCTTGGTGAATCCATGCTGACTGTTCCTGATCACTTTCCCCTCCTTTAAGTGGTTCAGAATTGATTCCTTGAGGACCTGTTCCATGATTTTTCCAGGGACTGAGGTGAGACTGACCGGCCTGTAGTTAGCCGGATCTTCCTTCTTCCCTTTTTTAAAGATGGGCACTACATTCGCTTTTTTCCAGTCATCCGGGACCTCCCCCGATTGCCATGATTTGTCAAAGATAATGGCCAATGGCTCTGCAATCACATCGGCCAACTCCTTTAGCACCCTCGGATGCAGTGCATCCGGCCCCATGGACTTGTGTTCGTCCAGCTTTTCTAAATAGTCCCGAACTACTTCTTTCTCCACAGAGGGCTGGTCACCTCCTCCCCATACCGTGCTGCGGAGTGCAGCCGCCTGGGAGCTGACCTTGTCTGTGAAGACAGAGGCAAAAAAAGCATTGAGTACACTAGCTTTCTCCACATCCTCTGTCACTAGGTTCCCTCCCTCATTCAGCAAGGGGCCCACACTTTCCTTGACTTTCTTCTTGTTGCTCACATACCTAAAGAAACCCTTCTTGTTACTCCTAACATCTCCGGCTAGCTGCAACTCCAAGCGTGATTTGGCCTTCCTAATTTCACTCCTGCATGCCTGAGCAATATTTTTATACTCCTCCGTGGTCATTTGTCCAATCTTCCACTTCTTGTAAGCTGCTTTTTTGTGTTTAAGACGAGCAAGGATTTCACTGTTAAGCCAAGCTGGTCGCCTGCCATATTTACTTTTCTTTCTACACATCGGGATGGTTTGTTCCTGCAATCTCAATACGGATTCTTTAAAATACAGCCAGCTTTCCTCGACCCCTTTCCCCATCATGTTATTCTCCCAGGGGACCTTGCCCATCAGTTCCCTGAGGGAGTCGAAGTCTGCTTTTTTGAAGTCCAGGCTCTTTATTCTACTGCTCTCCTTTCTTCATTGTGTCAGGATCCTGAACTCGACCATCTCATGGTCACTGCCTCCCAGGTTCCCATCCACTATTGCTTCCTCTACTATTTCCTCCCTGTTTGTGAGCAGCAGGTCAAGAAGAGCTTTTCCCCTAGTTGGTTCCTCCAGCACTTGCACCAGGAAATTGTCCCCTACACTTTCCAAAAACTTCCTGGATTGTCTGTGGACCGCTGTATTGCTCTCCCAGCAGATATCGGGGTGATTAAAGTCACCCATGAGAACCAGGGCCTGTGATCTAGTAACTTCTCTTAGTTCCTGGAAGAAAGCCTCGTCCACCCCATCCCCCTGGTCTGGTGGTCTGTAGCAGACTCCCACCACGACATTACCCTTGTTGCTCACACTTCTAAATTTAATCCTAATTTAAGCCATCTTGCATAAAAGTATATTTCAGTTATGTCATTTATATCATAAGGATATTTTCAGAAAGAATATGGAGAGAAACATCACAATGGCTGCCTGCAGAGCTGGGCCCTCAGTCAGCAGCCGCCACTCTCTGGCCGCCCAGCTCTGAAGGTAGCAGCGCAGAAGTAAGGGTGGCAGGATATGGTATTGCCACCCTTATTTCTGTACTGCTGCTCACGGGTGCTGCCTTCAGAGCTGGGCACCCGGCTAACAGCCGCCACTCTCTCTAGCTACCCAGCTCTGAAGGCAGTGCAGAAGTAAGTGGGGCAATACTGCAACCCCCTAAAATAACCTTGCAGCCCCCCCACACACACACACAACTCCCTTTTGGGTCAGGATGCCCGATTTGAGAAACGCTGGTCTCCTCCATGAAATCTGTATTGTATAGGGTAAAAGTACACAAAAGACTAGATTTTCATGGCCGTGAATTTGGTAGGTCCCTATTTATAATCCTTACAATTGTATTCATTTTAATCCTATCCCAGACCCTTATTCAACCTTCTAGTAACTATAGACTGGGGATACTTCTCTCTCAAAGTACCAAATATGCCAATCAAGAAAGTGATTTTTAAAAATAACCAGTCTGAACAAGACTAAAAGCGTAATTACTTTCATATGGCGGCACACTAATCAAATCTGAGGATTACTCATATCTGCCACAGAGGAAAGTGGTAAGTAAGTTCACACCTGGGCCAGACAGTTTAGAATAGGTTCCTTTGTTCTCCTACAGCAAGGGATAACTTGAACTGGATTTCTAAAGCTAGCTAAAATTGAGTCTGGCTACAGCACTACTTCAAGCAGATGATACATTTTTATTTTGTTAGTAAATAGTCTAAATGTGTAAGAATGTCAGTGATCAGGTAATATTGCACATTAAAAGTTTTATTTGATCATAGATATAGCAGTAATTCACAGTAAGACTAGGGAAAGTCAGAGTTTTATCCAGCTCCCAATGTAGTTGTATGGAATTCAATGAATGCTGGATCAGGTCCTAAAGCATAAAACTTATTCTTGAAGGGAACAGCTGTTCAGTAGCCATTTGTCTTAATTAACATGCCGTCAAGCTGTTGACATCAATGGAGAGATGCTTTTGCCAGGCAAAATCCTTATGTCAGAGTATGAAGGGGAGGCCTAATCCTTGGATTTTCAGTCTGTGAAAATGAGATTTGTGTCTGATGCTGTTACACATATCATTAAGGGAGAATGATTAAGCAGAGAGAAGTCTCTGCTATACTTTGGTCCTCATTTAATTTCATTATAAATCACTGATGCTAGGAATATGTCACTTTCTCCTAACTTGCTAGCAGTAATGTAGCGAGTCTTCTAATGAACATCTGGATCATGGGCGGATTTTGTTTCTGCAGGGAACTGTAAAAGCAATATGAATTTAAGACCATTTTGACAGAACAGAAACCCCAAATTGTAAGTACAATACCAGACACCTCTTCAGAAAGAATTGAATAAGACATTGGGGTAGGAAGCAAATGTCACCATATGGATGCTTTTTCCTCTGGCCATTTTTCATTTTTTTTCATTCCGAGTTCCTCTCTTAAGAGTCTCCAATCATCTAGTTTAAAATAAATCTATTGCCCATGAATCTGACTTCTGTTATGCAGTTAACAAACATGAAAAACAAGAGTAGCCCCTTGTACTATTCCATTCCTTTGAAACCAAGGTTTGAGATCAGCTAATTAGTAAAAAACCTGTGGGAAAATATATATAAAGTGGAGAGAGTGACAAGTAACAAGACTAGCAAAGAGCAAGCAACACTGTGATGATGAGGAAGCTGTGAAACCTGTTCTGTTTCAGAGACTGCTCCTACAGGATCACTCTTTACCTTGCGGGACTGAGCCATCTGTTAGAAATGAGGTTTCACAATGGGGAAGTCTTTTTGAAAAGTGATAAAACCTAATCTACCAGCAGGTGGAAAATGCTTTCTCAAACTGCATAAAGCATGCCATTAACATAATAGGCAGGATAGCCTACACATATTCTGTATTCCTGGACTATTTATATGGGTGATCTACTACTAAGGAAGTGTGGGATTTCATAAATAGGGGTTGATAGTTGCACAATGGAAGAAAGAGTGCTCAGAATGTTATGTTCCTGAATTGATTCCAAGATGCACAATCCTAATCCCCTGGCCCTGATTTTTACACTTTCATTTTCTCTTATTGTATTTCCCACACAGCTATGCAAAAAACAAGAAACACAAAAACAATGACAACAACAAACTATGCTAGTAGATGTGATGTATTGAAAGCTTGTGTAAAAATTACTGTCACTTTAAATCGTAAGGGGGTTCCTGGTCCCATTTGTAGTCTAGGAGCCTCTGAAGGAAGCGTGTGATCAAAGTCAGTTTACAAAGAGCCAGCCTAAAGCAAGCAAAGTGGATTGAGTTGTGCCTCGCTGCCTTAGGGAGCAGCCTGCTTTTTCTCTCTCTGTTTTTTGATTCTTCTGTGTTAAGGTTCTGCATTTTATGTAATAAACTAGTGTTACATTGCAACTTTCCATAAAGAGTATGTCATGTTTTTATCTAATTTTGCTGTGTGCCATGACCATAATAGTAGATTTATAACAAAGACAAAATTGTATATCTGGAGTTCTACAAACCCTAATCATAATTTTAAAGATTCAGTATCATGAAACTTGCAGTTTACCCAAAATGAATAATTTTCAGTAATATCAAGTCAAAGAGCATCACATCACACACACCAAGAACAGCCCATATTACACTCCTACTACTCCTCCACCTCAAAAAGCCTGCATGAAAAGATGAGCCTTGCAGCATGTCCTGACGGTCAGCAAATCTGGTTTATTGGAATGCAGGTAAGAAATGAATGACAAAATTGAGGAGAGAATGCTGAGGTAACTCCAGCTTGAGCATCTCCACAACTGCAGCAACAGAGAACAGAGGGAGTGGTGGTCTCTCATATAGACAGGTCCTAAGCCATTAAGGTCTCTATAGATCAAAAACCCAACCTCTTAAACTCCACCCAGTTATCAGTAGCAGCCAATACAGATCCTAGAGCATTGGTGTTGTGTGTTTTCAGTGAGGTACACTGTTTACCAGACAAGCTGCCATCTGCTGCACAAGCGTCCCTTTATTTTAGATGTCGCTCCAGGCAGAGTGCATTGCAGTGGTCTAACCTTGAGGTGACAAAAACATGGCTTTGGTAGCAAAGAAAGAAGTAGTCATAATCTCAGGGCAGACATAGATGGGGAAAAAGCCTTCCGTGCCACTGCCACTATGTGCTCACCCAAAAGCAGCTGTAGAACCAGCGATACCCCTAGATTACAAAATTTAATTATAAATGGTGACCAAGCACCATCAACTAAAGGATTAGATAAAATGTAAATGCTGGCAGAGTCATCCTTAGCCTGCCAAGGTGGATTAATTGATTTCTGTGTTGAGGGTTATTTTAAACAAGACCTCTAAAACTTTGGTCCTGTTGCCTGTACATGGACATTAAAACCCGAATGGTATAGAATATTTTGTAAGAGTAGGAGGCCAAAATTCCCTCTTCTCTGTTTCTTGGGCACTACCTGCTATTGTCCATCTCAGAGGTGGCTGTAGTTCAGTGATGTGATTTCTGTATGTATATAGTTTAGAATGGAGGCACAATTTCAGCTCTGTGCAGATTGATTAACTACTTCTGAATATTGTCAATACCTATGAATTGTTGAAGGATTCTATCTTCATTGCAAACCTACTCTCAGGAGAATTGTCACACCACCAGTGTAGTGTAAACAACTGAATTGTTGGCTGAGTGAGAAATATCCTGATGCCTTTCATGCATGATTTTGCACTGCCTGATTCAGCTTCTAGCTAGAATGACCTCTCATCCCTCAACAAGCAGACCTCCCTGCTAGGGAAAACATGAAAGCAACTTAAACAAATGTAGGAGGAAAATAAGTCAACTTCTTAGCTCTATTGATTTTCTCAAATCTCCTTGTAAACTATAGAGTTAATTGTTGCCAATAAACTACTGTCTCATCCAGTAAATTATTTTTCCTAAGGAAATTTGTAATATTAATTAATATATAAAACACACGCTGGCTGAGGATAAATTGTGATCTGTGTTGCATGGGTATGACAGAAAGGAAAAAGGTTACAAGGAGTCGCATTATCCTGTAGCATACCAGCAAGGCAAGATAACCGCCCAGTGCTCTTTTGTGAGCTAGAAATGGGGCTGGCTGTTAGCACTTCACAGTATTTGTGAGTATGATATACCAGCTTGGAGGCATAGTCAGGACTCTGGCGCAACTGCATGCATGGTGCAATCTGTGGGAAGCACTTCAAAGCATACACAGTGTTATGCTGTGAGTAGAAGTAAGATGTGCTACAGAGCATATCTTCCCCAGCTGCCCTGAGCCACCCTTTTTCAAGCAGTCAGGATGTTTCAGGAGTCAGGCCTCACGACACAGCTAGTACTACTCTGTCATCTTTTCTTGGCCACTAAAAGGAAGGAGGACATTTTTCCTATGATCTTTGCTGCTATGAACAGCTGAAATGCCTTTTCAAAGGACACCACAACAAAGAGGCTTGGCGAACTGTAAAAATATAAGTAGCTACATGAGAAAGTGTTTTCCATATTCTTGCCTGTAATTTCCCTAAAACTATGATTTTAATGGCAAATCATATATTGCCAAAGCAGATCTTTCTTCTCAATGTGCATGCTTATGGTGTTAATGGGAATCACAGGTGCCCTATGAGAAGAGAATATGTCCCTAATTTTCAGTCTCCAAGAAGCATAGATGTTTCAAAACATCACACACCTAAATAAACTCGTGATTTGCATCCATGTTGTCCTTTTAAACCAGTGGTTCTCAACTGTGGTCTACCACTTCTTCAGGGAAAGCCCCTGGCGCACCAGGCCGGTTTGTTTACCTGCCGTGGCGGCAGGTTCGGCCAGTCACGGCTCCCACTGGCCGCGGTTCTCCACTCCAGGCCAATGGGGGCTGCGGGCTGCAGCGCGGGCCGAGGGATGTGCTGTCCGCCACATCCCGCCGCCCCCCATTGGCCTGGAGTGGCGAACCGCAGCCAGTGGGAGCCTCGACCAGCCGAACCTGCTGCCGCGGCAAGTAAACAAACCAGCCTGGCACGCCAGGGGCTTTCCCTGAAGAAGCGGTGGACCACAGTTGAGAACCACTGTTTTAAACATTGTAAAATAGAACTGGATCCATAAATGGCATACAAAATATCCATCATGCTTATTCCTATTTAGATTCTAAAATTATCTAAATGTCCTGGTCATTTTTTGGACTCCAGTTTCTCCCAGCAGTACTATAACTGTAATTATCATAACTATAGGATAATAGTGGTGATGACTCACACTGAAAGAGGACAGGTCTGGACAACATATCAAGCACTAACAGTAGCAATATGCTTGAATCTTGTTAGTCTATTTTTACAACAAACAAAACATTAGAGAACTTCAACACTTAGAATGCCTGAGAATCCACAGGAAAAGAAATTACACTGTTGTGGTCATAAATATTGAACTATGGGAAAAATATGGAAGCCTGTTTGTAAAGTCAGGTATATGAAAAAGAATGTGTTCTTGTGTATGAGCACATCACTCCACAAACATTTATAATTAAGGCTGCGAGTCTGTCGTGGAGGTCATGGAAGTCACGGATTCCATGCCTTTCCGTGACCTCCGTGACTTCGGCAGAGGCTGGTGCTGGGCCAGGGTGCTGCCAGCACCAGCAGTTTGGGTGTGTGGGAGAGGGCTCAGGGCTAGGGGCAAGGGTTTGGGGGGTGCTTACCTGGGGTGGGGGGCCCCCTGCAGCTCCTAGGCAGCAGAGGGGCGGGGGGGATCTCTGCACCATGCGCTGCCTGTGCCCGCAGGCCCCGCCCCCGCAGCTCCCATTGTCTGCGGTTCCCACGGCCTGTGAATTTTTGTTTATGTCCCGTGACCTGTCCATGACTTTTACTAAAAATACCTGTGACTAAAACGTAGCCTTACTTATAATGGTGTATTCTCTTACTACTGGATTTGGTGAATTAATAAATAAGAATTAAAAGATAATCGACCTATATTTAAAGCATCATCCTATATTTTTTCATCTTCTGGTTTCTCAGCTGTCTCCCTGGTGAAGATGGAAGTGAATTTGAGATTTGTTGGGTTTGTGCTTGTATATGTAGCATTGTACACTTGCATTCAAGCTTGTAAGCAGAGCTGAAGTGTTAGTAAGGAATCACTGTACCTTTTTTTATTGATTTACACTCCTCCTAACTGTCAGGAGAACAGATGCCTCATCTGGCTAGTGTCTGATGGATTTGGGAAACAGCTAAAATTGTAAAGTAAGAAATTACCTCTTCTGCATCTCCTGCCAGTAATGGCTTAAGGCACAAACATATTGGCCAATCAAGACCTCATGTTTCAAAGAGGAATTCAAACATTTGGAAAGGGGTCTTCAAAATCACTTCAAAAAAATTCCTTAGCAGCCTCCCGCACCTCCAATCTCCAGAGATTTCTAGCTCCTTTATCATAACTTTGGTCTTTGAGCTTCCCTGTTAAAGCTACAGGTTCAAATTCTGCTCTCAGTTATGTTGGTGTAAACCTGAAGTAACTCCATTGGTTCATTGGAGCCAGTCCAGATTTAGACTGGTGTCCAGAGCAGAACTTGACTTTCTGTCTCCTGATCTAGGGTGTTCTAGGAAGTGATCATCAGTCAACACCTCTTAGTGTGTTCAGGGAGGATGCATGATCTCATTCCATGGAAAACAGCTGCTATCATTACCTGTTCAATAGAGCACAGGATTTTGAAAAGTTCAGAGTCATACATCTTGTCTATGTATCTAGGGGATTTGTAGGAAATGACTGTCAATAGGCCCTTCCCATCAAAATGAAATGTTCTTGAGCTGTTGTGCAGAGGTAGCTCTAATAGGATACCAAAAGTGGGGAGTAGGAAGGATAGACAAAGGCTACTTCCAATCCTCTCGTAAAGCAACCGTTATGAAAGAGAGCTTGAGGGGGAATTTCCCACAGATTTTGTTTTAAATAATTTTATATTTTAAATGTTTTACAAATAGCAGCAAAATCTCTGTGCTACTTCACGGCTTACCCAAAATCCAAGATGCAATATCTCAGAACTCTAGTAAAACTCTGCCTCTCACTTCATTAGCACAAAATACAACCAACCTGTCAATGGCACCTTCCAGCTTCAGTGATGGCTTTCACTTTCTATTGCAAAAACAGGAGTAAAAAAAGGTGACACTCTCCTCCCCTATTGCCATTTTACATTTGAATTACAACTGAATCCATTGATAAGAATGACATCTTCTGGCAGCTGTGATACTCTAAATATGCGCTCTGAATATGTTTCCCAGACCTGAAGAAGAGCTCTGTGTAAACTCAAAAGCTTGTCTCTCTCACCAACAGAAGTTGGTCCAATAAAAGATATGACCTCACCCACCTTGTCTCTCTAATATCCTGGGACCAACATTGCTACAACAAAATTGCCTACAAGCTTTTCTCTCCTCCTTCTGACATTCATAGAATATCAGGGATGGAAGGGACCTTAGGAATTCATCTACTCCAACCCCCTGCTCAAAGCAGGACCAATCCCCAATTTTTGCCCCAGATTCCCTAAATGGTCCCCTCGAGGATTGAACTCACAATCCTGGGTTTAAGCAGGCCAATTCTCAAATCAGTGAGCTATCCCTCATGCCTTTTCACTTCTGCCCTAAATCATTTATGATTCTTGATTACTTGACTTTATTTAGCTGTTTAATTTTTTTCAGTCAAAATATCTAAACTAAATAGCCACAGCCCAATCAAAATGCATGATCTGATTGTTCATATCCTTCAGTTAGGTATTTTTAACCTACCATACAAGTTCCTTCACTAACTAACTAATTATAATCCATTGTATCTAGGTGATCTCTTCCTCCAATTACCATATATGGGTCAGATTTAGAAACTCATACACAGAAACATTGGCCAGCACGTCTCTGTGTACCTTGTTTGCATGCACAACTCAGAATTTGCACAAATACATATTTATATTCATGTACAAATCCCAATGTGCACATACAGATTTGAAAATCCAGACCTGTATTTCTAGGGTGCAGAACTGTCCCACTCCAAAAAACAAACTGGTGATGGCAAGTAAATGTCAGAGACCTCATTAACTTTGCCCCAAGACTTTGCAATAGATTTGCCTGTGACATTACAACAACCATGTGCCCTCTGCTTCTCTGTTTCCATGCAAGCTAAAGTCTGGACTATTTATCCCAAACATTTTAATTAACATAAATTAAGGGGGGAGGGATAGCTCAGTGGTTTGAGCATTGGCCTGCTAAACCCAGGGTTGTGAGTTCAGTCTTTGAGGGGGCCACTTAGGGATCTGGGGCAAAAATTGGGGATCGGTCCTGCTTTGAGCAGGGGGTTGGACTAGATGACCTCCTAAGGTCCCTTCCAACCCTGATATTCTGTGATAAATGAACTCTATAATTAATTTATTTTATGTTTTGCACAGTGATTAAAACATCATTTGAAGCACTCTGTAAATGCAATCTGAATATGTATAGCACCTTAAATAAATTTTCAGTAAATGGACAGGAAAACACAAGAGGAAAACTAAGTATTCAGCAGGTAAACGGCATCAGGAGAATATGCATTACACTACTTGCCAAGAATTACATCTGTTGACATTAAACATTTATTTTAAAAGATAAAAGCAGAATTTTGTAACACATCCTCTACTTGATGGAATGCCAGACCTGCTCACGTGTGTGAATGTGTTGCCTTCTTGTAGATAGTACACAGGTGATATAAAACTTAGTACTACAAAAGCTGGTGGTGTTTCTCCTTTAGCTCAATGAGTAGAAGCCTGCTTTATTTATTTATTTGTTTGTTTGTTTTGGTCAGAGATTATACCCTACTGTGTAAGCAATAGCTCAAGTCTTGTGTAGTCAGGGAATTGTTAGAGCAACACTGATCCAATTCTGAATAACTATACATATATAAATGCAAACAGGCATAAAACTTGTTAGCTTTGTTTTTAGTTTTGTTTTATTGTGGGACTTGTGTTTATAGGGAACCTAGTTAAAAATCATATGAGATGTAATAAGAACATGAAACAAATGAACAAGAACAAAATATCCTGTAACGGACTAAAAAATGGAAAAATCAAATTAGGCAGAGTTCTCAGGTTTTGTCCAATACTAAGAATTTAATTCATGTTAATAATAATTTAAAAATCTAAATATGATTGCTGATTAGTCTGTCTATGTACTCATATCTCCTCCCATTACTTTAGTATTTGAGCACCTCACAATCATTCACTTATTGTCCTAAGTACACCTCTGTGAGGTAGGGAAGTGCTATTATCCTCACTTTACATATGGGAAACTGAGGCACAGGGAGACTTGCAAACTAAGGAATTTAATGCAGGTCTCCTGCAGCCTAGAGCAATGCCCTAATTACTGATCCATACTGCCTAAAAACTTGTTTGAAGTTTTATACCTTTGCAGAGATCATATATTCATATTATAGCTTCTACTTAGATATAGATTGTATTTTTGAGAATCTCAAAACTATGCATCATTTCTAGTGTAATTCTATTCAAAATACAACTTACAAACATAAACTGTACCGTATACAAATTTCAATGCTATACATCATTTCCATTGAAAATAAAAGAAACATATTTTTAAAAGTTTAAACTCATTAAGCAATTGTGTGGTTTGAAAGACTCCACTCACAGTCCATTCCCAAATCTCCCCCCACTGGGAATGACTGTGGAACTTGTGTAAAGAGCAAAAAATTATATTTATATATCTTGAGGCATTGGAGAGGACTCAAGAAAAAAAAAAGTAGCATAAAAGACCTTGCTCTCTAGACCCTCTACCGTGAACTACTGTAAAAGGAAGTCCTGCATACTACAGTGATTGGTGCTGCCTAAATATATACAGGGCTGCTGGAATAATTTTATAGTAGGGGTGCTGAGAGCCATTGAACCAAACTGTAAACCCTGTATATCATGGAAACCACTTCAAGTCAGGGGGCTGCAGCACCCCCACGCCCCTAGTTCCAGCATCTATGAATATATAATACATTGGTGCTAAATAAATATATAAAATAAGAGGTAGGATAGTCCACTCATACAGGGGTGGCACCAGCATCTTCCCTGTTGGGGGGCTGAGGTGGGCTAGACAGAAAATTGGGGGGACTGTGCTCTATACAGCTTGTGAGCACACATACGGGTTGTGAGCACTGAGACTCCCCTGCCCCCAGGCAGGGCCCAGGAGGAGTATGAGGGCTCTGGACCCTCACTTACTCTTTGTGGGAAGGGCCCTGGAGCTGCCCTGGGCTCTGGACTCAGAGCTCGAGGTCAGCCCTGCAGCACAGCTCAGCTTAGCGCTTGGCAAGCCTGCCACTAGAACACCCTTGGAGAGCCATGGCGGAAGGACCTCTGGCTCCACGCACAGTAGCAGTGTTCCCTGCACTTCAAACTCAGCCACGGCCCCCTACCCTGTGTCATGCCCACGCCATGCAGTGCCCTGGACCGGGCTGCCTTTTACTGCTCCACCGTGTGCCAGTCCCCTCCTCTTATGGTGCCTGCCCATCTGGGACTCCTCCCCTACCCACACTCCCTCTCTTCGGGGCTCTCTGCCCCTTGTCCACACCTGCCATTCCTCTAGCCATGCCCCATTTCCCCTGTCTGTGATCCCCCCTCCCCTATGCATGTTCCCCGCTTTCCCCACTGGTGATCCCCTGCCCCATGCATGCTCCCCCTTCCTGCTTTGTGATCCTCCTCCCCAATAATGTCCCCCTCCCACCATTCTGTGACACCCTCCCCTAGCCAAGCCCCACCTCCCTCCTATGATCCCCCACCCCTATGCATGCTCCCCCTATTTGTGATTCCCCTCTCCCATATGTATCCGCCCCTTTCCCCCATCTGTGATTCCCCTCCCATATGCACTCTCCTCCCCATCACTCTCCCGGAATGCTCCCTCATCCACGTTTGTTGTTATTTCTATGCCCCCAGCGCTTCCCCCATACTCAATATGCCACCCTTATTTCTCTGCTGCTGCTGCTGCTGGGAGCCCAACCAGCAGCCACCACTCTCTCCACTCTGCCTTCAGAGCTGGGCCGCTGGAGAGGATCAGCTGCTGGACAGACTGAAATCAGTGCTACCACCAGAAGCAGCAAAGTAAGAGTGACAATGCCATACCATGCCAACCCTTACAGTAATTCTCGCTAACAGTTGACCTTTGTGCAGTGGGAGGCGCTAATGTAAATTTTGGGGTGGCTATAGCCTTGAAAGCCCCCACTAGCACTGTTCCTGATTGGGCAAGTCAATTCACACCTGTTGCACATCCTTTGTCTCTCTTGCCTAATTCAACTGTAAGCTCTTTGGGGGGCAGGGACTGTCTTTTATTTGGTGTTTGTACAATGCCAGGCACAATTGGGCTTTAACCTTATTTGGGGTTTCCAGGTGCTACTGTAATACATATTAAAACAGAACAATACTAGCCAACACTCAGCAGGTTCAATCAGTGTTGTATATGTTAGTTTAGAAAGAATAGTGTTATAAAAATAAAATATTGCATTAAAAGCTATGGTCAGCTAAGATTTTAGAGTTACCAGCGCATACCATGGCAGCATAGCCACTTGGAACGTCATAGCAATATGATTAATATCCAAACTCCAAAAACACAGTCCCCTATCACTTAAGTTAAAGTGAGAGTTGAGATGTCCTTATTCCATTTAGTAAAGGACACTGGTTCATTACAGTGTCTCGATAAACCATTTATTCTTATGTCAGCTTTTCAGTGCACCAGAAACAGAGCAAGTAGTGCAAAAGGTCTTTTTTTTACATTACCTTTAAACTAAAAAAAAAGTGATGTTTAATTTTGCAAAGAAATAAAGACATTTCATAGCATGGTGCATCAGCCATAGTGTAACATTTGAAAAGGAAAGCTCAGCAATAATTTTAAAAAATCAGAATTCAGGCATCTGTAGCGTTAGCAAGGAGTACCATTCACACTACTGTAAACATAGCAAGAAAAACAAAAGTGCTGTGAAGAATTAAATAGATTTGTCATTGAAACCTGAGAGAGAAACTCCTCCATACACTATTGTATGTGCGTTACAAAACAGTATTTACTTTTACACAATCAGCTCGGATACCTTATCTAAAATAGTTAGAAAAACATGAAAGAATAGCAAAAATATCAAAAGTTTACATATTTGTTGTGCTTATTTATTGACTTACAAGAAATAGATCAATTTTTAAATCATCACCATTAATAAAAACCTATATTCAGCATGTTGACTATACCCAGATTTTCTCTCATGCTGTCAAGTATATTTTTATAATAAATGTTTTTAAAATACTGTGTTGTTTATACTAAGTTAGATTTGTCATCCGCCTGATTAGTTGCAGGGTCACAGAAGCAGAGTTTTTTAAAAAAAACTGATTATTTTAAACTGCCCTGAAGGAGAGTTTCTCTTCATTGCTCTGTGCTTGGGATTCAATAATATTTATTTTTAAGCATTTTGACAGGAATAGTATAAGTGATGTAGCACAAAGTTGAATGCTGGAATGTTTCTGATATTCTTGTCCTTCTCCACTAGCTTTATACCTGCCATTCATTTTAAAGTATTATTGCTTTCTAACCCTACTCTACACTTGACATCTATTTCCTCCAATCTCACTTATTTGGCAGGGAGGGGAGAAGAGAGACTCCATCACTGGAAATAAATTTTAAAGTTGAGTTTGTAT
This sequence comes from Chelydra serpentina, assembly GCA_037349315.1. NCBI lineage: Eukaryota > Metazoa > Chordata > Testudines > Chelydridae > Chelydra > Chelydra serpentina. The sequence continues at coordinate 131,384,986 of JBAIAC010000004.1, forward strand.
GTCAAATCCTCTCCTTCTGGAGATATGTGCAAGCGTGCCTGCAAAGGGTGAAGGTTCAAAGGGGGAGCAGGGCTCTCCCACCTCTTCTAAATGCAGTGAGGGCACCCCCTCCTGTTTCAATGTACCAGTGAACAGGGGAGCATGGTACGTGAAGCTTCTGATTTTTGTGTCAGCCTCCATCTGCAACATATTACAGTTATAAACATGCTAAGAGACCCATTTACAACAGTCACTCCTGACCCCGAAACAACACCACACCAAGACTTTTTAGTTGGGTAAATGAAGCACAGCAGAAGCCAAAATGGAATGCACATTGTACTTGAGTCAGGAGACAACTGTTGGAAACAGTTTTATTTGTATTGTAGATGTAACCGTAAAACACAGGTCCAGTCATGAGGTGAAGGTGATATTGACAACCCCTCCCACACAGTTTATTCTTTTTATGATCTCAAACAGCATGTTTGTAGGACTGAAAACTTTTGCACACTGCCTCGGTCTCTCTCCTTCGGGGGGGATTTGGGAGGGTGATTTTGCTTATATTTGACAGTTCCCGGGGGGGGGGGGGGGCGAAGAGATTGTCGCACGTGTTGGAGACAGTCACAGGTGAATGGTGTGTTGGGGTGTGTGTGTGATTTTGCTGCCTGCGTGACAGTGTTTCCCCTTCTCTGCAGATGTGGAGGGACGTTGGTTCATCAGTAAGTTGTGATCATCATCTAGTCACCTTTAGCGCTGGTCCTGAGAGATGCCACTGCCAGAAACCATTGGGGCCATGTTAGCCCTGCAGCTGGCTCCCCCGCCCCCGGTCTTTGCTATGGAAGGGCTGATACGTGTTTGGCCACCAAATAATACAGGAATCTCACTCAGCTCTCCCGCAACAGCGTCTCCCCTCTCCCGGGGCGGGAGCGGGAAACTGCGGCGGGTCAGGGGACAGTGGGGACGGGGGGCGGGATTGTGTGTCACAGTCACTCTCGCCCTGGGGAGGGGGCGCGCGCGGCTCAGGTCCCCCCGCCCCGGTCTCGCGCTGCCTTTCCCGCCGCCCAGCCCAGCGCGCCGCGGTCGCACGCGAGCCCCCGAGGCGCCCGCAGCAGCCGGCCCCGCCTCCGCCAACCCCCTGCGCGGCGCTGCAGGCCGGGGGCGGCTCCCCCAGCTTGGGGCCCGCCCTGCATGTCGGCGGCAAGATGGCGGCGCCCGGCTCAGCCTGGAGGGGCGGAGGGGCTCCTGTCCCAACTCGGAGGTAACGGTCGCTGCCCCGCCCCAGTGATAAGGGAGGTCAGACGTCCCGTCCCCCCCCTCCGCCGCCGCCGCTAACGGGGGGGGGGAAGAGACCCCCAGCGTCCCCCAGTGATAACGGGAGATCGATGTCGGGGCACCCTGCGGCACGGGGCGGGAGACACCGTCTCTCCTAACCCCGTGTCTGCGCTCCAGAGCTGGGGCTCCCCGCGCCGGGCATTTCCGGGGGGGGGGACGGCAACATTTCAATTCCTCTGGGCTCGCCGCCTACACGGTTTGCTCTGGGTTAACCTGAACCATGGAGGTGAAACGCAGCCAACCCCCTCCCCGTGTAACAAGGAGGGAGGGGTTACAGCGTCTCCCACCCCCAGGAGCGGGGTAAGCCGTTCGGGCCCAGCTTCACACCGAAGTTTTGCGCACTGGGTATCCAAACCTAGAACCAGGCAGGTTTCACCTCTCTGTGGGTTTTGTTGCTAACGATCAACACACTCTAGTCTTGGTGGGATGAAGTGTAGAGACTCTCTTGACTTCTGTAGCCAGCTCCTTGTGCAGTCTAAGGTAATTATTATTCTAAGGTAATTAAACATTATTCGCTCCTTGTGCAGTCTAAGGTAATAGCCACAGACATGCACAGTGCAGGTTTTTATGTATGATAGGCCCAGTTCACAGATAGTTTGCAATCCTTTTGCACCACCTATGCTTGAACAGTGATATGCAGATTATCATTATTTATATTGCCATGCCAGGACCCTGTTGTGCTAGGCTCTGTACAAACACAGAATAGAAAGACAGTCCTTGCTCCAAAGAGATATCATCATGAGTTGCCGGGCAGAGTCAGCCATGGAGGCAGCCTCACTTTTTTTCCCCAATGAATATAAACAAGTCAAAATACTGAACACAACTATATGATGCACACCTTGCTGCAGTTCTGAAGGTTTCAACTGCTCAGTCACTGCCAAACATCAACAAACTGACAGAACTGAAACGCTGCCAGGTGTCTGGCAAACACTAAAAATTCCCTGGCAGGCGGAGAATTGTATAAAGTAGTATGACAGCTTTATTATTTCTAAGAAATTCAAAATAAAAAATACAATATAAACATTTTCTTTTCTGAACACCATCTGCAGTGACATTATTTCCTTGCTGGGAGGATTTGAGGACTGACACTGGCCCTAAAGTAAATTGAGTTTGAGACCCCAGCTGCAGTGTTAAGCAGTTTTACCATATTGGCTATCTGTCCTAAGTGATTGGCAGTATGCATTTAATGGTTTTCCTCCATCTAGCATGAATCCATCTATCTGAGCAATTTAGAAAACTAAACTTGATTTAACTAAATTAGTTTACAGTACTTACAAACTGCAGCAGTTCCTGTAATTGTATTAGAGTCTCCTGCCATGTTTTTAGAATGAGAGAATTGGATATAGCATTCTCTGGCTATAAGGGAACAGTGAAGCATTGCCAATTCAATATTGTCTTTTTCAGATTTTACAATAATAAATTGTAGGTCTTTTAAAATTCACTAGCTCTGCAAAATGTGAGATGGGGGTTTACTTTTCATATCATGGATGGGAACTAATAAAATAAAAAATTTTCTCCCACACCCTGAAATTTTTGATTGGGTAAATGTATTGTGAGAACTTAAATGGTATAGTATCAATGGCATCAGCACTTAATGTTTGACTGTTACAGAGTTCAGTACTCTAGGTAAGCCCTGCCCTCTTCTATACAAGGTTTGGGGGGAAGGGTCTGGAAGACTCTTCCATAACCCTACCTCTGTGCAAGCAGTATGGTATGTCTTCTCCATAGTTCTCAAGAGACACTCCCAATTTAAATTAAAATTATGGTAATTTGCAGTTATCTTTTGTCAAAAGTTGCTTAATGCATAGCAAAAATACTACTGTCTTATTCTGACTGGTGTGGTTTTTTTAAATATTGTAAATAAAACATAACTCACCACCTGTTACTAATTTACAATACTTGAATCTTCTGTTAAGATCTTGAATTTTATTAAACTGCTTTCCCCCAACCACCCCATGTTCACTAGTCATTTTTGTCTCCAGACATAATAGTGCATGTTTTGAAAACAAATCCCTTGTGACAAAAGCTTGACCTGTTTTGAGCTCCCAGAAGGAAAGAGATTCAAAGTTCTTATCCAGTGGTCACAGCTATTACCTGTTACTGACAAGTATTGAAAAGTAGTTGAAAGAGAGAAGGGATATTTTCCTGCCAATTCCTGTTCAGTTTTGTCGTAAAGATATGTAGAAGGTGAAGGGTTGGGGGAGAAGGAATGTGTATGAAGGAATATATCTTCTTACTCTCAAGTAATACGGCGTTGCATCAAAACTTGAAAACACCAGGCTAAATAATTCTTAAGACTGACAGAAATATGATTTGGCCACAGATCAGAGATATCATGGAAGCATTTTTCTACCTGAAACAGCTGCAGATTTCAAGAAACTGTAATAAAGTCTACTACTAATGTGTAAATATAATGTCTTAAACTCATTAATGAAGTTCCATCTGAACAATGTATAGGACAGTAATAAAATTAATGCAATTATCGTGTGATAAAATATAAGCAGAATTGCATGCCATCATTTTGCCACCAAAGAAATTGCAAATAAAAAATCAGTGGAAATACTGTCTCAGTTTGTATTTGTTAAAAGCTTGTTTTTAAAAAATGAAAAATACGTTAGAGTTATCACAAACTGACATGAAGCTAAACAAAGGGGGAAATGCTGTTATGGAGATTGTAATATTTACAGCCCATGAAAATATCTTGCTAAAAGTTAGTCCTTAATAAAAGGCCAAATCTTTTTTGCCTCATTCAGGTGAATAATCCCATTAAATTCAACAGGACAACTCATATGAGTAAAGCAAGTGAGATTTTCCAGCAGATCGAGGGATGTGATTATTCCCCTCTATTCGGCACTGGTGAGGCCTCATTTGGAGTACTGTGTCCAGTTTTGGGCCCCACAATATAAGAAAGATGAGGATAAATTGGAAAGAGTCCAGCAGAGGGCAACAAAAATGATTAGGGGGCTGGAGCACATGACTTATGAGGAGAGGCTGAGGGAACTGGGATTGTTTAGCCTGCAGAAGAGAAGAATGAGGGGGGATTTGATAGCTGCTTTCAACTACCTGAAAGGGGGTTCCAAAGAGATGGATCTAGACTGTTCTCAGTGGTAGAAGATGACAGAACAAGGAGTAATGGTCTCAAGTTGCAGAGGGGGAGGTTTAGGTTGGATATTAGGAAAAACTTTTTCACTAGTAGGGTGGTGAAGCACTGGAATGGGTTACCTAGGGAGGTGGTGGAATCTCCTTCCTTAGAGGTTTTTAAGGTCAGGCTTGACAAAGCCCTGGCTGGGATGATTTAGTTGGGTTTGGTCCTGCTTTGAGCAGGGGGTTGGACTAGATGACCTCCTGAGGTCCCTTCCAACCCTGAGATTCTATGATTCAGGATACAATATGTAAACTAATAACCATTCTTCAAAGAAACCATCATCACACATCATTTTGGAAGGGACTCATGCCTCCACAATCAGATCAAGTGGAATTCTGAGCTAATGATAAAATTCATGCAGTGTGAGTGGTTCAGCTCACAAATTCTCTAGTGCTGAAGGCTTGATGCCCAAGAATAAGATCCTGTGAAACTATATCTTTGAAGTAGTAGAATTACAAGCTAAATAACTATTCCTTACCTGTGATCAATTTAATGATAAGAATGTTTGTACTTGTCTATTAGTACTGTCATTGGCATATACTCTTAAATATTTCAATAACCAATGTTGTTGTTATAGTTCTTTAAAAATAAGAAAAAACAAGGTAGAAGTAATAATCCCCCAATATGATCATTTCAAATTGTGTAACAGAGAGATAATCAGTAAAAAGTTTTCAAAGAAAGAAATATTGTTATCCCTTGCGACATAATATTTTTTCAAATAGAAATAAATGTGACATTTCAGTTGTCTAATGACTAATTTTGGATGCTCTGTCAGATTTCTGTAGCAAAGTAATTTCATGTGTGACTATCAATAATACCATATGAACACATTTCTATGTAATCATATAAAACCTTAGCATATTTACGTATGCAAAATATAAAAAAACTGGTGTAATCTTATAACAAAAAGGAGGTAGTACTGTATTACCACTCTAATAACTATTTTAATGGTATTTACTACATCCCATCAAATTTTGTTTCCAAAATAGAAAGGATCACAATCTATAAAATAGAAAGGATAATAATCTATTTTAAGGTTTTCGACTGCTGTCTATCACCATAGTATCTTAACACCTTCCATGAAAGATCAATAGGATAGTGAAGTCATAATAGACTTCCTGGAGTCTCTAGCACTTCTCCCTTTTCAGGGTGAAAACTCTGCTTGGGGTAGGGTTTTTGGTTTTGATTTCTTTTAGTTTTTGTTGGTAGCAGTTTAGGTGGGGGAGTCACTTTTGTCAGTGTCATTTTAAAGGGGGATTTCTGCAGCTCCCCATCGCTGAGGAGGGGGTAGGGGGACCCTGCAGCTCCCCTCTGATGTGGAGGGGGGCAGGGGGACCCTGCAGTTCTGAGCCCCCACGGGTGGTGGGGGCCCCAGTGCTCCCAGCCACCCGCAACTGCCCCAGTCCCTTCCCATTTTATCATGGATATTTGTGGTACAAGTCAGGGACAGGTTTCCGTGAATTTTTCTTTATTGCCCGTGACCTGTCGGTGACTTTTACTAAAAATATCCATGACAAAATCTTAGCCTTAGTCATAATCCATTAGTTGCTTTGAAAATTAGTACCAAAGTCTTAATCTGGCATTCAAAATTGAACGGGAACCAATGGTGGGTTTTAAGCACAGTCCTGATGTGCTCATGGCATCCTAATCTCGGAAGAAAGTGAACAACCACATTTTGTATCATCTAGAGCAGTGATGCTCAAGGGCCACCAGTGGCTCTTTAATGTGTCTCCTGCAGCTCTTTGAAACACATGATATTAAAACACTGTGTGATTTAATTATTAACCAATCAGGATGCTTTTACTATGTTATTAACCAATTGTAGAATACTTGGTCAGTCATTTTGCTGTGTGAATTATCTATATATAGTAAAAAAGAAACAAGGAATTCACACACTGCGGTTTTTCTGGGTGTGCGTGTAGTTTGGGGAAGGGACTGGGGGCGGGGTGTTGCCTCCTGGGCAGGTGCAGAATTTGCCCCCACACATGTGGCTCCATTGGCTTGACAGGAGCTGTCCACCCCAAATGTACATGTCAAATTATGCCTATGCTTTTGGGTAATGTCGATCTCTAATTTTGCTCCTGAACCACTGAGGTCTGAGTATCACTGATCTAGAGCCTGTGTATTGTCTTCATATTCATCTTCGATACAGTGAATTACAGTAATCTAACCTGGGGATAACAAATGCATGGATCATTGTGATCAGGTCTTGGTCTAAGAAGAATGGACAAAGTTTCCTAGCAAAATGGAAGTGAAAGAAGGTATTTTAGATACTTTTAACTACCTAGTTATCTAAGCTTAGTGTGGAGTTAAACAAGACTCTTATACTTCCTACCACTTAACTGAATGGAGGCTGTATGCCTTCAGTGGAAGGTGCAGACAGCATCTCAGCTGATTCTTCAAAGCATTTCCACTTTCCGACCAACATCACATCATTCTTGCCCGGGTTCAGCTTGATCTAACTGCTTTCCATCCAAGAACTGATTTCTTGTAGGCATTCTGACATGTTAGAAGTGGTGGTGGTGGTTGTATCTGTTGAGAATGAGATATAGAGTTGAGTGTCATCAGCTGAAGTGGTTGGCAGCTGAATCTATGACGTCTCACTCTCTTTCCCAGTGGTCTCATTTAGGTATTGAAGAGGGGATAGTATGTATGCGTGAAGAACTTGGCAGATGAGTGACTTTGGAGAGGAGGAATAGCTATCCATTACCATTCTCTGAGATCTTGCTGTTTTAGCAGAATCATGTGGTCCATTGTTTGAAAGTGTGCAGAGAGGACCAGCAGTATGAGCATAGAGCTTTTACCGGTGTCCATGGCTGTAAATAGGATAGTTTACTAGAGCTGCCTCTACTGTGCCCTAGTCTGAACCTTGACTGTGAGGACTCAGGGATGTTGTCCCATGTCACATGTTGCTGGAGCTTGTTATTACTACTTTCTCAGTCACTTTGCTGAGGAATGGGAGGTTGGAGACAGAATTGTAGTTGGAGAGGTCTTCAGAGTTCAGTGATGGCTTTTTGAGGATTGGGTGAACTGTTGTGTTTTTCAAGGAGTTTGGCAGTTGTGCTTCTCTGGAGGAGGCATTGACCATTTCTATTAGTAGTAGCCATACTTGTTCTCTGCTGGCTTTTACCAGCCAGGAGGGGCATGGATCTGGTTCACATGTTGTGGTTGTAATATTTTTCAGGCCTTCTTGAGCTTCAGCATGCGTGATAGGGCCAAAGTCAGTCCGTGTGGAATTTTCTTTCCCAATTAGTTCCATACATGTTTGGTTGTTCTTACCGGAAAAGTATGCTGACAGTTCTTTACAGTGGTTGATCCTTGGGTCTGATGCCTATTCTGTGCAGTCTGGGTTGATTAGGCAGTTCACTATGCAAAATAGCTCTGCTGGCCACAATTCTTCTGCACTGATTGTGAAAGAGTAGAACAGTCATTTCCCATACTTTACTGTAGTGGTGTAGTCCTGTAAGACTTGTTTGTGATGCTGGTGGATGGATTCATCATGTTTTTTGTGTCACTGGCATTCTGACTTCGCAATTTTTTCCTGTAGTTTGTGAACTCTGGATGATAATCTCGGTTGGTGTGGGGGGAGTGGGCAGCTTGTGGCCAGGGGTCTGTGCTAGTGGACATCAGGTGGTTGTACTGTTGTACTAATTTATCAGTGCCTTGATCTTGTATTTGTGTGATTTGTGTGAGATGAAAACCTACGAAGGTCAGGAGTTTTCAGGGGTGGATAAGCTTTGATTGTTCAATGTCCTAGTGGGAAGAAGGAAAGGCTCTATTCTTTGCCTACATGAGGTGGTGGAGAGACCAGAAGAGTGGCATGTTAGTGCCTCTGAGGATAGGACAAGAAGCAATGGGCTTAAATTGCAGCAAGGGTGGTTTAGGTGAACATTAGGAAAAGCTTCCTAACAGGATGGTAGGGGAGGGGGGGTGATTAAGCACTGGTATAAATTGCCTGTGGAGGTTGTAGAATTTCTGTCATTGGAGATTTTAAAGAGCAGGTTAAAAAAACACCTCTTAGGGATGGTCTAGATAATACTTAGTCCTGGCTTGAGTGCAGGGGACTGGACTAGAAGACCTCTCGAGGTCCCTTTCATTCCTACAATTCTATATCCAGTATCCACTGTTAGGCTGAAGATAGGATTCAGCATATGTCACAGGCTGTCTGTGTTGGTCCAGAGACTGCTTGTGAGAATTCCATGGTTTCCATGTTGACCATGAGTGGGGCCCTACCATATTCACTGTCCATTTTGGTCAATTTCACGGTCATCAGAATTTTAAAATGGTAAATGTCATGATTTCAGCTATTTCAATCTGAAATTTCACGGTGTTGTAATTGTAGGGGTCACAACCCAAAAAGGAGTTGGGGGTAGGGTGTCGCAAAGTTATTGTAGGGGGGCTGTGGTACTGCTCCCCTTACTTCTGCACTGCTGCTGGCAGTGGTGCTGCCTTCAGAGCTGGGCAGCTGGAGAGCGGCAGCTGCTGTCCGGGAACCCAGCTCTGCAGGGCTGGGCCTTCAGTAAGCACCCATCGCTTTCCGGCCACCCAGCTCTGAAGGCAGCAGCGCAGGAGTAAGTGTGGCGGGGTGGTATGGTATTGCCACCCTTACTTCTGCACTGCTGCTGGCGGGGCATTGCCTTCAGAGCTGGGCGCCCGGCCAACAGCCACCGCTCCCTGGCTGCCAAGCTCTGAAGGCAGCGCAGAAGTAAGGGTGGCAATACCACAACCCCCCAGAGATAACCTTGCAACACCCCCGCAACTCCCTTTTGGATCAGGACCCCCAATTTGAGAAATGCTGGTCTCCCCCATAAAAGCTGTATAGTATAGAGTAAAAGCACACAAAAGACCAGTTTTCACGGGGGTAGACCAGATTTCACGGTCTGTGACATGTTTTTCATGGCTGTGAATTTGGTAGGGCCAAATGAGATCGAGTACTACTGTATCATTTGCAATGTCTATGTGGTGATTGGGGTCACCAAGGACAAGAAATTTGGGGGATTCCAGTACTATATAGGGCAGCATTTCTGTAAATTTGTAAAGGAAGTCAACTGGGTTTTCATCTGAATATCTGTACACTCCTATGAAGAATCCTAGGTTTCTCTTGTCCATTGTCTCACAGATCATATAGAAAGAAAATAAGAAAAGGAATACTTGTGGTACCTTAGAGACTAACAAATTTATTTCAGCATAAGCTTTTGTGGACTACAGTCCGCTTTGTCGGATGCATAGCATCCGAAAGCTTATGCTGAAATAAATTTGTTAGTCTCTAAGGTGCCACAAGTATTCTTTTTCTTATTTTCTTTTTGCTGACACGGACTAACACGGTTACTACACTGAAAAAAGATCATATAGATGCATTCAAATGTTTTAGTTTCTGGGGTGGAACATCTTCTGCATTAGAAGTAGGAGGGGAACAGGACTATAACTCTGCCTCTTCTCTTCTTTTTTCTGATGCATTCTGGGGTTTATCTGTTTAATGAGAATCGGAAAGGAGAGCTAATAACGGATGACATCAAGAAGGTTGAGATGTTATTAGCTATTTTGCTTCAGTCTTCATTAAAAAGACTAATTGTGATCAGATACTTAATGAATTAATATTAACAAGGGAGAAAGAATCACCTGGATCACCTGGATCGATCGGACTTCAGCTGTCGTTAAGACTGTGCCGATCACAACGCGTCTGCCATTCTTCTCGCATTCTTGCCTTTCTTCTCCACGTTCGTCCGAAATGTTTAACTATGTCATCTTCCCATCTTCTTGGAGGCCGACCGGGGGGTCTTTTCTGTTCTCGCGCGTACCACTCAGCAATGATTGCGGTCCACCTGTTATCCGTGAGCCGTGCTGTGTGGCCCGCCCATCACATTTTTCTCCTCCATCAGATGGTTCAAAGTTTCCTCCTTTGCCAGTGACCTACAATTGTAAGTACACACAGCAAGGATTGTCCTTTTCCATGTTGGCCTAGCACCTGACATTTTTAGCAACCTCTTGTCGCTCAATTTCCGCTCCGCCACCGTAGAACGTGCATTTACTCGTGTTGTTTTAGCCGTTAACTTCAAGCCATCCCACTGGCTAGGTGGGCAGGCATGCGTACCTCCTCAAGCTTAGCTAGCCTTCAACTTCTAAGGAGAAGGAAAAGCGCTCTTTCCTCTGAGAGAGCAACCCTCCTCCCTGGATTGGATAGTCCGACACCTTTGTAGCATGGTAAAACCTACCAGGGCATACACCCCGCTACCATAGCTGTCAGATGGCCAGGGTCACCGCTGCACCACGTTGAGGCGCTGAGGTAGGATTTTGCAGCAGGGAGAAAGAATACAAACCAAAATATGGAAAGAACAGATTAAAGAATATTTAGATAAGTTAGATCAGGGGGAGCTCTTCCCTGCAGCCCGCTGGGCTCCCCGCGCCCCACCGCCCCTCTTTTTTTTAAAAAATAATTTTTTTTTTTTAATTTAATTTTTTTTTGTAACCCCCAGGCAGGTCCCACCGCCAGACAGTTGTTCTGGTGGCGGAAACTGCCTGGGGGTAAAAAATAAATAAATAAATGTGTGGGTAAGGCGCGGGGAGCCTGGCGGGCCACAGGGAAGAGCTCCGCGGGCTGCATGGGAAGAGCTTCGCGGTTTCTGGGAGGGAGGGAGAGGAGCGGGAAGCCGTGCACACAGGGGAGGAGGTGGAGAAGGGGCGGGGCCTAATGGAAGGAGTGGAGTGGGGCTGGGGGCAGCGAGGGGGCGGGGTCAGTGATGCGGCCCTCGGGCCAATGCACTAGTCCTCATGCGGCCCTCGTGGCAATTTGAGTTTGAGACCGCCTGAGTTAGATATATTAAAGTTGGAAGGGCAAAAGCTATTCTAGGGTATAATTAAGGAATTAGCAGATACAATCTAAGAACTATTAATGGTTGTCTTTGAGAACTCTTGGAGGATGGATGAGGCCCCAGATGACTGGAGAAGGGCAAACATAGTTCCTATCTTTAAAAACAGGATCAAAGAGTACCCAGAGAATTATAGACCAGTCATCCTAACTTTGATACCTCAGAAGATACTGGAACAAATTATAAAGCAGTCAGTTTGTAAGCACCTTGTAAGTTTGTAAGAGGAGAATAGGGTTATAAGTAAGAATGAACATGAATTTGTCAAGAACAGATCATACTAAACCAACCTAATTTTCTTTTTTGACATGATTACTGGCCTCATGGTTTGGGAGGGTGGGGGGGGGGGGGAGGAAGCTGTAGACATGATATATGTTGATTTTAGTAAGGGTTTTGACATAGTCCCACATGACATTCTCATAAGCAAACTAGGGAAATACTGTCTAGATGAAATAACTATAAGGTGGGTGCACAACTGGTTGAAAGACTGTACTCAGAGAGTAGTTGTCAATGGTTCGTTGTTAATGGGAGGACATATCTAGTGGGGTCCCACCAGGGTCGGTCCTCAGTCTGGTACTATTCAATATTTCATTAATGATTTGAATAATGGAGAGTATGCTTAACGGCTGTTATAAAGAAGACATAAATCAATTGTTCTCCATGTCCACTGAAGGTAGAACAAGAAGTAATCAACTTAATCTGCAGCAAGGGAGATTTAGGTAAGATATTAAGAAAAACTTTCTAACTATAAGGGTATTAAGCACTGGAATAGGCTTAAAGGGAGGATGTGAAATTCCTATCACTGAAGGTTTTAAAGAACAGGTTAGAGAAACACCTATTGAGGATGGTCTAGGTATACTTGATCCTGCTTCAGCACAGGGGGCTAGATTAGATCTCGAGATCCCTTGCAGCCCTGCATTTCTATAATTCTGTGATTTTACTGATCAAGCAATTGGCTCAGTTTATATTGTTACACAGTGACAGTCGTTTTACATTGGTGACAACTTGCCCTCTTTTTAGTGGTGGATTGATTTATAGTTTTTTTTTTGTTCAATTTCAGATATTGTGGGTCTGATTCTCATTTACACCAGTGTCCCATTACATTGCTCTGGCAATGTAAAAAGGCCATAGAGCGGGTGTACATTTATTTCATGAGAGCAGTGGAAAGGGACCTTAATTATAAGAGAATCAAGCCCTGTGTTTTAACATAATTGGTAAATGTACTTGGAGATTTTTATAGTCATTATATAAATTAAAATAAATAAATGTGGATGTGGTCAATGTCAGCTTTTTGGAATGGCTCATGACTGTGAATGCCAACCTCAGGGCAGACTGCTAAGAAACATGACGCGAACCCCAAACTGGTTGTGAGTTCTTTACTTAGATTTCACCAGTCAAGTATCAGATGTGAACTCCTCAAGCACTACAACAGCTTTAACATGGAGTCACAGATAGGAGGGAGAGAGGAATAGCTCAGTGGTTTGAGCATTGGCCTGCTAAACCCAGGGTTGTGAGTTCAATCCTTGAGAGGGCCATTTGGGGATCTGGGGTAAAAATTGGGGATTGGTCCTGCTTTGAGCAGGGGGTTGGACTAGATGACCTACTAAGGTCCCTTCCAACCCTGATATTCTATGATTCTATGACAGTCCCCTTTGATACCCCAGTCTGTCCTGCCACCTAGGTAAGTTTGCCTCTGTGATAGAGATCCGTTACACCAAAAATCACAATAATATTCAGGTTATTCCTAGTCCCAAAGGACCAGTCACTTACCCCAGATCAATTGTACATCAGATCTCAAACCAAAGACAATGCTTTTAGCCAATCCTTTAATACTAACTAAAGATGTATTAACTAAGAAAAAGAAATGAGAGAGTTAGTTACAAGGCTAAAGAAGGTAAACACACACACAAATGAATTACAGTTTTAGGATCCAGAAACTGATAGCTGCTGTATATGCAAGCTCTATATGTCCTTTAGAGCTAACCCAAACTAAGCAGCTTGGGGATCCCTTGCTTATGCTTAGAAATATTGCCCTCTCTGTATTCCAAGCAGCATAGTGATACAGTTGCTTCTTGTCAGGCATTTTTATCCCTTTTCCCCAGAGCTCAAGCTTATGGGATGAGTTCACTCTCAGCTCCCCTCTTATAGGAGTTGTGGGTGGGTGGGAATCAACAAAGTCTTTGTCCTTTGTTTCACAATGGCTCGTTTGGTTTCAGTGGGGTTTTTTGTGTGCATAACTAGCACTTTACACTAATTAATGTTTCTTTCCTGTTTGGTGAGTGCATTGTAAACCTCTGTAGTTGTGTAAAACAGTATAACTTTATACTCTAGGCTACAGATATTATAAGTGAGCTCAATACATACAGCATCCTGCAAGCATTTCATTAACTCTAAACACGACACACATTCTTATTAACAGAACATCTATTTTAACAGTGCTAACACCACAGGTGAGCCAGACTGGTTTCCAGATAGGCATTTGTCATTGTTCAGTAAGGCCTAAGGGTCTTGGTATGAGCTGGCACCTGGTCAGCCATTGTCACTGTCAGTTCTTGAGAAACTTGCTTGACGCCTCCTGTCAGCATGCCATCTTTCTTATCAGCTTTAGGCAAGTAGGTATCTGATTAAATTTACTATTGTTTCCCCTGACCTGAAAATAGAATTATAAGTACTTGAATAAATGGATTGAAATGTTGTCTAGTTTCACTGTAACTTTTGTAATGATTACTACATTTTTTCCTGAAAGACAGTTTGTTTGTTGGGTTTTTTTAACTATACTTAAAATTTCAAAACAGACCATCAACAGCAAAGACTGGATTCTGCTACTTTTCTTCTTTTACATGCAGCAGAATAATGTCAATATTTCAAAATTATGCTAAATCAAGCCGTGCATCCTCTGCACACTTTAGGGACTGTGATTTTGCTTGGCTCATTTGTTGCTTGGGCTTTTGAAAAACTGATCCTTTAAGGTAGAGACCACAAAAGGAAAAAAGCAGTAATCTCGTGTGCTGGTATAGTTATAATAATCCAGAGTGAGTACACTCTATGTCATGGAATGCACCCATAAATATCAGTATACACTTAAGGAAAAAAAATCAAGATGTCATGGGTTTGTTGTACTACAGCCCCCTCTGGTGGTAAACAAATTAAATCCTGCATTTTAAAATTGCTGAGCGCATTCTGTAAAGTAGTGGTTCTCAACCAGAGGTACACGTACCACTGGGGGCATGCAGAGGTCTTTCAGGAGGTACATCAACTCATCTAGATATTTGCCTAGTTTTACAGCAGGCTATGTAAAAAGCACTAGCGAAGTCAGTACAAACTAAAATTTCATACAGTGACTTGTTTATATTGCTCTTTATACTATACACTGAAATGTAAGTACAGTATCTATATTCCAGTTGATTTATTTTATAATTATATGGTAAAAATGAGAAAGTAAGCAATTTTTCAGTAATAGTGTGCTTTGACACTTTTGTATTTTTATGTCTGATTTTGTAAGCAAGTAGTTTTTAAGTGAGGTGAAACATGGGATACTCAAGACAAATCAGACTCCTGAAAGGGGTACAGTAGTCTGGAAAGGTTGAGAGCCACTGCTGTAAAACATTGTCTTTTCACTTCAAAATTACTTGAGATTTTTCTTCTGCTTCTTTCCTATTCTGCCTCTGTTCCCAAATGTTCTGTTTTTCCCCCCAACCACTTACTTAGAGCAGTGTATTGTGACGTGGCTAGGACACTGGGCTGTGGATCAAAAGATCACGATTCTATTCCTGGTTTTGTCACTGACCAGTTATGTAACATTGGGCAAGTCACCTCACCTCTCTGTTCCTGAAAATGGGGATAATGATACCTACCTTTGTAAAATTGAGTTCTATGGATGAAAAATTACTATGTTAGAATTAAGAGTTATTTATTACTAGTGGATAGGGTGACCCGATAGCAACAGTGAAAAATCCGGATGGGATGGGGGGCAGTAGGTGCCTATATAAGAAAAAGCCCCAAATATTGAGACTGTCCCTATAAAAGCTGGACATCTGGTCACCCTATTATTGGAAGATAGTGACAAAATACTGTAGTGCTTAGCCTCTGGTCTGGAGAGAGAGAAAGTATGGGATAATTTGCCACTAACAGGGCCACATACTAACTTGTGCTGTTCAGTGCCCATGGTAACACAATGAAGCAAACTAGGGTCCACCTGGCAGAGGAGAGTAGGGTCAAAGCTACTGCTTTACACCGTATTTTCTCTCTCTCCACACAACACAACTATTGAGGCTCCATCACTCTGGGGAGTGGAGCTTTGAGTGGGAAGAAACTCTGTGGCATGGTCATCTTGAGTCCTGAGTGGATTTCTGGTAGAAAATATACCCCCAAATTACTGCCAGCTTGAACCCACAATGGTACACATACTCTAAGGAGGTGGGCTTTTGCATAGCTGGGTGGGATTATATTGCAGTATGGCTGCTTTGGGAGCAGCACAGGATCCTAGGCATCCATGCTGATGACCCTAGACCAGTGGTCTCCAACCTTTTTACACCCAAGATCACTTTTTGAATTTAAGGGCAACCCAGGATCTACCCCGCCCCTTCCCCAAAGCCCCACACCACTCACTCCATCCCCCCCCCGCGTCATTCGCTCTCCCCCACCCTCACTCACTTTCACCAGGCTGGGGTTGGGGTTTGAGAGGGGTTGCGGGCTCTGGGCTGGGGCCGAGGGTTTCACAGTGAGGTAGGGGGCTCTGGGCTGAGTGTGGGGCAGAGGGTTGGGGTGCAGAAGGGGATATGAGGTGCTGGTTCCAGGAGGGGGCTCAGGGCTGGTTTGGGGTGCTGGCTCTGGGTGGGGGCTGTAGCTTAGCTGCAGAGTCGGAGATCGCAATAGACTGGGCGTTCTCCTGCCTGTTCTTTTGAAGAACAACTCTACCTCCCACCCCTCCAAATACACAAAAATAACCTTTTTGGACGAAACCTCCAGTAGAAACTTGTAGAGTTTTATAGCTACCATGAGTGTGTCTTACATTGGTTGGCACGCAGATCTCTGTTTGCTATTGTGTGAGCTGGAACAAAGGATTTGACGTTATAACTCTCTTCCATTCTCCCCAGAGTTTGAACTCCAGAGTCCTGGCCTGGTTTATAGAGCAGTGTAGCGAGGCAGGGTGGTGCCCCACCAGCCCGCAGAGTGAAGAACCTCCCCAGAGGCCAGAGTGGGCAGAGCCAGGAAGCTCTGGGCCCGCCCCTCAGAGAGACAGGCTGCAACCTGGAAGTAGATCGGCACGACCTGGAAGTATAAAATCGGGCCCTCAGAGTTCACTTGAGGAGCAGCTGCCGGGGAGGCCAGATGCCGCCAGCCTAGCCCACGACTGGGAAAACCCTGCGGCCCCAGGGACCCGCCAAGACTGGCCGCACCTGCCGAGCGGCCGCTATCCAGAGGAGCTGCCGAGTCTGCCCCTCGCCCGTTACCTAGAGGAGGAACCCATGGTGCTGGGACCCGCCGAAGACACCACCCTGACTCAGGTAACTTACGAGGTGGAGTCCGGAAGTAGCCTGGGGGCAGCCGAGCCTAGTCTGGCCGTAGCACTGCCAGAGCCAAGGTCAGTGTGTTGCGGCCAGGATCCCCACTGACTCAGCAGCGGGTTTTTCTGCCGCTGCTAGGTCCCCGGGCTGGGACACAGTGGAGTGGGTGGGCCTGCGTCCCCCCTGCCACCCAACGTGCGGGTGGCAGTCTCCCCCCTCTTCCTGGTCACTCAGAGCCAGGAGCCTGGTGCTTTCTATTGAACTCCGTGCTCAGTCCCTGCCTGAGGGTCTGAGCCCCTGACTGTTTACATACTGCCCCGCCCTGACCCAGGGCCTGGGCGTAATATCTACGGCTTGCAGGGCCCTACCTGAAGCTTAGGGCCATAGACTGAGGATTGCCCAACCCAGCCGAGGGTGTGCAGCGAGGTGGGGTGGTGTCCCACCACCCCGCAGAGGGCCAAGACCCCTACAAGCAGTAATTGTGCTAATGCCACTCACGTTCTTTTCACATTGCCTTTTATTTTAATAAAACACTGACTCGAAAATTAGAGTAAGATTTTTGTATTTTATATGTGTATATTACTTTTAATCCTGAAGGATCCTAAAGCCCTGGAAGTAGATCACAAACTAAATACATACAGCACTGGTGAAATGCTTCCAACTCTGGGACAGAGAGCAGCAGACAGAGAATTTGGTCAAAATACTACAGTAAACCCTAACTGTTTTTAAAAGTGCTATGGACCCCTAATGACTTTCAGTGACAACACACCCATTTTTAAGTTTTTATATGAAAAAAATACATAATTCTTCTGGAACAGCTCAAGGTTTCATGGTCTCCATCACCCTTGATCTTTTGTTTGTGCTGGGATGGAAGATGGGGCATTTAGAAATGTACCCACATCATAGACTACTCATTACCTCCTATGATCCAAGGTGGAGGTGCACTTTTTTTGAGTGGGGGACTGGTTTAGACATTCACTCCTGGAGGCCAGCATAACCACTGTTTCCAGAGGGCTCTGAGGCAGTATATTGTTTTTTCATCAGCTAACTCTGTTGATGTGAGGATAGGACTTTATCCTATCTTCTGTCCTCATTAGTGATAAAATAGTCCCTAGGCTTTCTCTTCCCCATCTGTGTTCTCACAGGTCACCGTGGTTTACAGATGACCGGTAACAACCAAAGTGAAAGCGAACTTTGGAATTCATTCCACCTTGTTGGTCTGAAACACCCAGTCTGTAGGGCCCCTCTCTCTTTTGAGTGGAAGGGACACAATAAGGCTGGTATTGTGCATGGTGGAGCATTTTGGGATTATTGTTTTGATATCTCCCATTGATTTTTCTGATTTTGGGGGAGCTTTTGGTCTTTTAAAAATATTTTGTAATAAATGCCTATAGTGGTAGGATATTACTATTTACTTGTAGATGTAATTTAAAACATTGTTTAATTCTGAGTGATGAACATTTTAAAATTTACCATAACTAAGTGTACAGCATATTAAACCAGAAACAGTTGGCCCTTAACAACATTAGTTTAATTGGCAAGCCAGACATATTGGTATAAGAAATTAACAAAATGACTAAAAGTGTCTTTCCTTTGTGTGTGAGAGAGATATATACTGATTGTCATTTGAAATTTCAGATTTAAATATCTGAAATGATGAAATTTACGATTTTTAAAATTCTATGACCGTGAAATTGACAAAAAAGGACCATGAATTTGTTAGGCCCCTAAATATATCTTGATTAAGAGCCCGGATACATTGTTTGCTGATGATGACAGAGCAACTTCAGACATTAATTCTTCTGGGGCCATGATAGGGTCTATTAACAGCTTTGTGCACATATTTTGATAACTGCTTTAACTGTTGTGGTTTTTCTTATCTAGCTTTGCTGCATAGATCCTGTGTGAACTGCTCAGTTTGGAGTCTTTACTATTCATTGAATGCATACATCAACCTCTGAGGAAAGACGTCCTGTAAACACGTCTATTTTGCTTTAAGCGTAAGTAGCCTATTTCTTGAGCTGTAAATTTTCTAAGATTATAATAAATGCTCATTTAGTTGGTCAACACACTTATTTTACTTGTGGTCCATATTATATTTAATCATAGAATCATAGAATCATAGAATCTCAGGGTTGGAAGGGACCTCAGGAGGTCATCTAGTCCAACCCCCTGCTCAAAGCAGGACCAACCCCAACTAGATCATCCCAGCCAGGGCTTTGTCAAGCCTGACCTTAAAAACCTCCAAGGAAGGAGACTCCACCACCTCCCTAGGTAACCCATTCCAGTGCTTCACCACCCTACTAGTGAAAAAGTTTTTCCTAATATCCAACCTAAACCTCCCCCTCTGCAACTTGAGACCATTACTCCTTGTTCTGTCATCTTCTACCACTGAGAACAGTCTAGATCCATCCTCTTTGGAACCCCCTTTTAGGTAGTTGAAACAGCTATCAAATCCCCCCTCACTCTTCTCTTCTGCAGGCTAAACAATCTCAGTTCCCTCAGCCTCTCCTCATAAGTCATGTGCTCCAGCCCCCTAATCATGTTTGTTGCCCTCCGTTGGACTCTTTCCAATTTATCCACATCCTTCTTGTAGTGTGGGGCCCAAAACTGGACACAGTACTCCAAATGAGGCCTCACCAGTGCCGAATAGAGGGGAATAATCACGTCCCTCGATCTGCTGGAAATGCCCCTACTTATACAGCCCAAAATGCCGTTAGCCTTCTTGGCAACAAGGGCACACTGTTGACTCATATTCAGCTTTTCGTCCACTGTAACCCCTAGGTCCTTTTCTGCAGAACTGCTGCCCAGCCATTCGGTCCCTAGTCTGTAGCAGTGCATGGGATTCTTCCGTCCTAAGTGCAGGACTCTGCACTTGTCCTTGTTGAACCTCATCAGATTTCTTTTGGCCCAATCCTCTAATTTGTCTAGGTCCCTCTGTATCCTATCCCTACCCTCTAGCGTATCAACCACTCCTCCCAGTTTAGTGTCATCTGCAAACTTGCTAAGGGTGCAGTCCACACCATCCTCCAGGTCGTTGATGAAGATATTGAACAAAACCGGCCCCAGCACCGACCCTTGGGGCACTCCACTTGATACCGGCTGCCAACTAGACATGGAGCCATTGATCACTACCCGTTGAGCACGACCATCCAGCCAGTTTTCTATCCACCTTACCGTCCATTCATCCAGCCCATACTTCTTTAACTTGCTGGCAAGAACGCTGTGCGAGACTGTATCAAAAGCTTTGCTAAAGTCAAGAAATAGCACATCCACTGCTTTCCCCTCATCCACAGAGCCAGTTATCTCATCATAGAAGGCAATTAGGTTAGTCAGGCATGACTTGCCCTTGGTGAATCCATGCTGACTGTTTCTGATCACTTTCCCCTCCTTTAAGTGGTTCAAAATTGATTCCTTGAGGACCTGTTCCATGATTTTTCCAGGGATTGAGGTGAGACTGACTGGCCTGTAGTTCCCCGGATCTTCCTTCTTCCCTTTTTTAAAGATGGGCACTACATTCGCTTTTTTCCAGTCATCCGGGACCTCCCCCGATTGCCATGATTTGTCAAAGATAATGGCCAATGGCTCTGCAATCACATCGGCCAACTCCTTTAGCACCCTCGGATGCAGTGCATCCGGCCCCATGGACTTGTGTTCGTCCAGCTTTTCTAAATAGTCCCGAACTACTTCTTTCTCCACAGAGGGCTGGTCACCTCCTCCCCATACCGTGCTGCGGAGTGCAGCCATCTGGGAGCTGCCCTTGTCTGTGAAGACAGAGGCAAAAAAAGCATTGAGTACACTAGCTTTCTCCACATCCTCTGTCACAAGGTTCCCTCCCTCATTCAGCAAGGGGCCCACACGTTCCTTGACTTTCTTCTTGTTGCTAACATACCTGAAGAAACCCTTCTTGTTACTCCTAACATCTCCGGCTAGCTGCAACTCCAAGTGTGATTTGGCCTTCCTAATTTCACTCCTGCATGCCTGAACAATATTTTTATACTCCTCCCTGGTCATTTGTCCAATCTTCCACTTCTTGTAAGCTGCTTTTTTGTGTTTAAGACGAGCAAGGATTTCACTGTTAAGCCAAGCTGGTCGCCTGCCATATTTACTTTTCTTTCTACACATCGGGATGGTTTGTTCCTGCAACCTCAATAAGGTTTCTTTAAAATACAGCCAGCTTTCCTCGACTCCTTTCCCCCTCATGTTATTCTCCCAGGGGACCTTGCCCATCAGTTCCCTGAGGGAGTCAAAGTCTGCTTTTCTGAAGTCCAGGCTCTGTAATCTTTTGCTATGGCGTATTGATTCATAAATAGGCTGTATCTGTTTAAATTGTGTGTTTTTAGTTATTTAGAGCCAAGTCCTGAAAAAGTTAATGTGTGCCTGGGAGATTCAGAAAACTCATAAGTAATTTAACCACTGCATGTGTGCATGTGCGTATAAAAGGTATGGATATAGAATTTACATGTGGCATGGAACAGTGCACACACATTTGTAACCATTGTAAAAGAGCTGGAAAAGGTCTCGTTTGGAGGTGAGGGTGTTAGCCAGACCAGTGCCTTACCCCGAAGTGTAGTGTAATACATATTGGATGAGCACATGACACTGTAGCTAATTTCACCCTGTGTATCATGACCAACCATAACAGCCAGCAGATTTTCTTCCTTTTTCAACACCAACTACTTGATCTTTGGAAGACAGGAACCTAATCAAGTGCAGTGCTGCGTTTATACATCTGCTCTCTCATTGTGTAACTTTTAGTTACGCAATCTAGTACTTGCTGGATTGGATCTGTATTTGTCATTATTAAGGATGTAGGATACTTTTGGAAATGAATACTGTTATTTTTTCCATCCCTTTAGTTTTTCAGAATTAAACAAACCTCATTGTACTAGACTGTGTGTATTTCTAAACTAAACAATGAGACCGAGGATATTGTTACGCATACAGTTCAATTGATGTAACTGAAAAACGTATTTTATCAATCTCTCTTTTTTCTAAATATTTTTAAACTATACTTAAGTAGCATTTTTCATTTTTAATATCAATCATCTAAGATTCACAAAGCTTTTTAAACCCATTCATGCTTGACATTTTGGAGGCAGATTAGGATGCCAGTAGAGGGTGTCAATCAGCTTGGAAGAAGGTCAGACGGGGCTGTGATTCACACTTGAGGAAACATGGCAGACCCTGTAATAAATAATTGATATTAATTCCACTGTAGGCATTGATGTTGTCTGCAAATTCAAAAAGATAACATTGCATTGCTTTCCATTCAGTTCACATCTGGAAGATTTACATTAAGTTCACATGCAGAAAGTTTATCTTTGCATCCATAATGTATTGAAACATTTAGTTTAGTGAAATCTTAAATTCTACAAAAAATAGATAGCTTAGATAGCCCCCTTCCTTTCTTACTTCGAGTTTCCTGTGGGATGATCGTGTGGACTTTTAAAACTGTATATACAATACAGTAAACATCCCCCTTGTGCTGTCTCCTCTCTAACTTCTGTCTGTAACTACTCCTCTGGATGTATATTCTGGATGTGTACCAACAGTTTTCCCTGACTTTGAAAATTGTCATGAGTTAAGATCACAAGAGCCTTCAAAGTGGATTCAGTCTGTCATGCTGAGCAGATTTTCAAAGTGAAAACATGGGACAGGCAGTCTAGAAATGTTTATGGATTGTTTTTGGAGGCAGTCAGGGAGGTGTGAAGCAAGGGTTTTGGCAGCTGGGGGATAAAGGACAAAAAAGGCTGCCCACTCCACCTCTTCCTCATATTTTCTATGCTCTTGTTTTCTATTTTTCTCTTTCCTCGCTTTTCCTATGGTCGTTTTGCCTCTCTTTCAGCATCCTTCAGTTTTCTCC
Organism: Chelydra serpentina; assembly: GCA_037349315.1. Taxonomy (NCBI): domain Eukaryota; kingdom Metazoa; phylum Chordata; order Testudines; family Chelydridae; genus Chelydra; species Chelydra serpentina. Next base: position 131,407,675 of record JBAIAC010000004.1, read on the forward strand.
CCTTTTGACCTTCCCCTCACTCTCTCTACCATAATTATTCATTTTAAGTATTATTATTTGTATTACTATAACACCTAGGAGCCTTAGTCATGGACTAGGACCTCATTGTGTTAGGTGCTGTGCAAAGACAGAACAAAAAATGGCCCCTGCCCCAAAGAGCTTACAATCTAAGTATAAGACAAGAGACAACAAATTGATACAGACAAACAGGGAAGGACAAGTAAGCAATGAGACAGTATTGGTCAGCGTGTAGGCAGGTGTCTAAGCGCACCAGCAGCCCTATCTTCCTTTTATTCTTAGTCCTTTATTCTACCCCAGCTCCAGAAACCCTACCTTAATCCTCTGCTCACCTGTGGTGCAAGGAAGCTGGTCAGACGCATGAATCATACTAGGCAAGCTTGGTAATTACCTGCATATGGCTGCGCAGATCATGTGAGCTGCCTGTCAGCTCATCATTCATTGCACTGCCCAGGCTTCTGCTCAGAACCTTCATGACTAAGGCAAAGCAGGGTGACACATGTGACAGGCCTGGTGAAGATGTATTCCTTAATATGTGAGCTCTTAGCCAACCTATTATCAGTCTCACCTTCTCAGCTGGCTGACTTCTTTAGCTGGTCAGAGTCAGAAAGGATATACAAAAACTGTGACAAAACACTATTTCTGGTTTTAAAAAAAAGTTGACAGGGATAAACCCTGAAAACAGCGACACAATCACACTGGTTTACAAGGCCAAGTATTCACTTTAGTGAGCACTTCATCCAGTCTTAATTTATGCTTATTAAAGTGAGATAATGGAGAAAAGTATTGGGACTGCTGGTCTTTTGTACAAATGTGCATATTGTTCTTGTCCTGAGGGCTTTGATTTTTGTCATGAGCATAATGAGAAAGGCATAAGGGAAATCTAAAAACAGTCAAATGACAAGACTCTACCTCCTGAATGCCCTGTACTTTTTCATTAGGCCATATAACAGTGCATATGCTGTGAAAACATTATTTGTACAGCACAGTCAGTGTGCCAGGTACTTTATGAAAAATACACAAAGAGGCCTTTGCCCTAAAGAGCTTGCAAAAAGAACAGATAACACTTTCTAATATAAGAGGTGCTATTCTGAAACCTACTTTACCTTTGTAAAATAAATAAAATATTTACTTGCTATGGGATGTAGAATGTTGGAACTAGTAGGGGAAAGGGCAGAGGAGATGACCTCAGTGGGAGTTTACTGGTCTGGTCCCATTTCTCTCTATTAGCCTCCCAGGATTTAACTTAGCTGCTCCCAATTAAATTTGTTCATCTGTGTACTATAACAGTTACCCCAAAAAACCCCAAATGTCAAAAATAATGTGTGTGTATGTGTATGTATATATTTTTTTAAAATTTAAAATTGTTGGATCCACAACAGCTGCCTGAAAAATCTATTCTGAATTATATATTGGATTAATTCATTTTCCCAGGGCAAATGTGATTTGGTCACACAGTGCACACTTAGCCATATGATTTTATCTTTCTGACATAGTCAAGGCCTAAGAGAAGCTTAATATGAAGAAGCAATCAATGCGTATTTCAGTTTTCTGCTGCAAAACACTTTTAATATAAGCACTGAAAGCTAGTTTCATACGGGGAGAATGTGAATGCACAGGTTTCCTAAAGCCTTTGTACATTTTATGGTTTCTCCTGGATGTGCATATGTGTAATCCCCATTTATGTCAATAACATGTAAACATCCACAGACAGAAAAATGGGCTCTTGGGTTTTTTGTTTTATTCTAGAGGGGTGAGATGCAGAACCTGATTGGTTATAATTAAAGCTGCCTGTAATGGCAAACAGAAATGGGGAAATCATGGTTTTGTTATGGTAAACAAATGCAATAAATAAAAAGGCAACATTCTGGCACTATTTAATTAAGTGAGTTGTTATGATAAATTATATGAAAGGTGATATATTTTATTTTACAATAAAAATTGTTAAAGCCAGATAAAAGATTTTATATTAGATATTAAGACACCCAAACATTTGGGAATTTATTAAGCCAAATTTGTAAACATTCATGGAAGACTCACACTAAGAAAAGGGCTGGCTGCGGTGACAAAGATTGATTTAAAAATAATATTAAGCCACAAATCAAAATCTTCTAAGATGGTCATTGACTTTTGGGTGCCCACCTTCCTTGTTTGTCTAGATATGTTGACAATTTGTAGCTTCCATTGAGTTCAGTTGGAACTGAGTGCTCAGCAGTTATGAAAAACAGGTCCAAGAGGTCTCTAGTGAGGAACCCAAAAGTTGAGGCATGCAAAATCAGTGACCAAACATATAACCTTGATGATAATACACCAATTCTCTGAAGACTGCATTGAGCTTCCTATTTGCTTCTTGGTGAAATTCAAGTGATTGACGTTGATATATAAAGCCCTAAATAGTTTGTGTCCTGACTATATAAGAAAAAAGAGTGTCTTTGTGTCATTGTAACAGTTTTGCTCAGCCCGAGCCCTCTTTCTAACAGTCTCTAGATTTTAAACATCAGAAGACTTGTGGCTGGGCATTCTCATTAGTGAACACTGAACTTTGGACCTTGTTTTTCCCAATTGACTAATGGAACCAGAGTCTATTAACATTTAGGATACAATGCAAAGCCCCTTTGTTGTCTCAAAACTTTGACTGAGCATGTAACTGGCTATGTATTTAGCTTATTTTAGTGTCAACTTCTACAATGTACATGCAAATAAGGACATCTGTGGTATAAGTGACATTTTTTGCACATTTAAGAATAAAATAAATTGTACAATAACACAGCTTATGAAAGTTTGCAGAACATTAATAAAAATATATGATATAATCACTGTGACCATAAAGAAAGCTATTATTATTTTCTTTCAGGTTTAAAAATGTCTGATAAGAAAATAATTATGAACAGAGCCCATTACATTGAGAAGCTACTCTCTGAAAACAATTTCCAAGATATTGGAAATCACCTTACAGAACTTGAAGCTGTTGATATGACTCTAGAATATCTCCAGGAGACTGATGTTGCCAAAGCTGTGTACAGAGTCCTCCAGAACTGTCCTACAATAACATTGAAAAAGAAAGCAAAGTATTTATTATCAAAGTGGAAAACACTTTACAAGAATAACTATCTTTCATCGGTACAAGGTAAAAAGTCAGTTTCTGAGAGTGTGAACGAGCACAATGGATATTTCAGTGTGGTTCCACAAGAACAAACTGAGTTTTCTGAAGAATTGAATCAGCAAGAAATGTTAGATGGTGCTGGTTCTAACAATTTACTGACATCACAAAACGTTCCAAAAGATGAAGTGTGTAATAAGCCAAAAAGCAGTGTGAATCAACTGGGTCTTTTAGAAAAACAGCACACTGATAATGAAGACACTAAACCTGCTGGCAGTGAAACAAGGCCACAGCAAGAACATGTGAAGGCCATGAGGTTGAAATGCACAGAACTTATTTATAAAGCCTTGACTGATTCTGCCACAAGCAAAGAGGAAGCCAATAAGCGGCAAGAATTATCCAAAGAAATTGAAGAGCATATTTTTGCTCTTCATGCTAGAAATGACAAAAAGTACAAAAATTGTATCAGAAGCAAAGTCTCTAACTTAAAGAATCCTAAAAATTCCCACTTAAAACATAACCTATTTTCAGGGAGTATGGGTCCAAAGACTTTTGCTGAGATGACAGTGATGGAAATGGCCAATGATGAACTGAAACAACTCAGGGCTTTGTACACAGAATCATCTGTTCAGGAACATCAGCTTCCCCAAGTTATTGATGGCACACAGACAAACAAAATAAAATGTAGGCGCTGTGAAAAATTTGATTGCACTGTCACTATGATTGCCAGGGGAACTCTCTTCCTTCCTAGTTGGGTGCGAAATGCAAATCCAGATGAACAAATGATGACTTATGTTATTTGTAACGAATGTGGAGAGCAGTGGTACCACAGCAGATGGGTTTGTTTGTGATTATTAATCCTTTAATGAATATCACTTAAAAGTGAAAAACATAAAATAGATATCAGAAGAAAAGTGTGTTGGGATTATTTTTATGCTTGTTTTTAGATGTTTATAAATCAGTGCTATTGTGCAGACACAACAAATAAGTTGTAGGATAATAGCTAAACGATAATGGTCATAAAATCATTTTGGAGGTTGTTTTGAAATCATTTGTCTGTTTTAAATTTTTTATTTTTATTTTCTTTAAGTATGTAAAATATGCATTGTGTGGTAATATAATTTAGTGGGAAACATATCTGCATGTTTGTTACAAAGATTGCTTGGTATTTCAAAACAGTTAAGGACTTATTTTCAAAGGTATTGAACACTGTAGTTCTTGTCTTCAGTGAGATTTGTGGATGCTCAGCTTTTATGAAAATTGGGCCATTAGTACAGTTTAAGCAAATTAATTGCAATACTGTAATTAACACATTTTTCTAGGATGATCACTGAAGACAGTCCAACACAGACCTGCTCTGTAATTAAATGAGAAATTCACTTGCAAAAAGAGTCGGATTACTTCTCTAACCAATTTAATCATGTTTAAGTAGAATGATAAGCTGCTGAATATAAAAGATACAGGGGAGAATGGTAGCAAATTAAAGCAAAAATGGACTTGGATGTAAACTGTTTTATAGCTAAGCAAAAAATACTTCTTTAAAAGAGATCCCAGATTAGATAGGAGTATGACATAGAGTATTATATCAATTTGAGGTCCAAACTTGCATTTTAACATGGTATGCGTTACACCTGGTACAGGAACTCCTCACTTAATGTTGTAGTTATGTTCCTGAAAAATGCATCTTTAAGTGAAACAATGTTAAGCGAATCCAATTTACACACACACACAGTAGAAGTTTTAAACAAACAATGTAATACTGGTACAGAGTGATGATGATTGTGAAGCTTGGTTGAGGTGGAGGAGTCGGAGGGTGGGATATTTACCAGGGAATGCCTTACTGCTAAATGATGAACTACAGTAGCAATTGGCTGAGCCCTCAAGGGTTAACTCTCACACTCTACAAGGCAGCAGGAAAGGAGGGAGGGCAGACAGACACACACTGTGTTTTAGAGAGAGATGCGCATTTCCCCTTTAAGTACACTGCCTTGTTAATTAGATCAGCAAGCTGAGCCGCAGCTGCTGCCAGGGCAAGCTCCCTCCCTCCCTCCTGAACCCTGTCGTGTGTCCCTGCTCTATGGAAGATGAGGTAAGCGGGGTGCAGGAGCAGGGGAACTCCCTGACATTAGCCCCCCCTTCCACCCCTCCCCACAGCAAGCAGGAGTCTCGGGGAGCAGCTCCAAGGCACAGGCAGGAGCAGCACATGGCAGTGGGGGGAGGAACAGCTGAACTGCTGGCAATTGCTAGCCTGCTGGGCGGCTGCTGCACAGGGAACTTAGGGGAGCGGGGAGCTGATAGGGGAGAGCTGGATAGGGGGGCTGCTGGTCCACCCTGGTTTTCTCCCACCCACCAGCTAGCTGCAACGGGCTGCTCTTCCTGCAAGCAGTGGACAAAGCAGGCGGCTGCCAAACGACGTTAGACGGGAGCATTGCACAACTTTAAATGAGCATGTTCTCTGATTGATCAGCAACGTAACAACGTTAACTGGGATGACTTTAAGTGAGGAGTTCCTCTAGTAAGTGTTCTCATTCAAGAAATTAAGGGATGAAATTAATGAGATTTAAGCATATGTTTAAGTGCTTTCATGAACAGGCATGTTTTCCTGAATTGGGGCCTTAGTTACTAATTACAGTATGTTACATTTTTCCTCATTCAGGTAATAAATACCTGAGGGAAAAAACCTTCCTGATTTTACTCCAAGAATTGGTGAAATATTGTGCTCTACAGTTGTTGCTTTGTCCAATAGTGAAGCATCTGTCCTATTTCTAAGTTCATATTTCAGGTTTATATCATGTGTGGTACTAGCACAAGCTAGGATTAATACCCATATCCTACTAGCATCCATTTATTTTTCTTCTGTGTCTTCATTTACATTTTCTCTTTATGCATTTATACAACACCATGTCAATTCTCGTCCAACCATTATGGGCTATGGTTCAAAAATCACCAATGTTCCCATTTTTGTTTAGAATCATTTCATACGTTAAACACTAGCCCTGGTTAGCTGTGTAGGTAGGTGTGATCTGGGAATGAAATTGGCTTGTGTTTACAATTCTTTGGTAGTCAATATTTCCAATAACTTGAATGATGCACATAGCAGGTCAAGAAGGCATTCTTTTTCTGGATGATATGAGTGGGAGGAGCATCCAATACAAAATGGTAGGAAGGAGATGAGACAAACTCACTTGCTCTCCAAATGAATAATTTCATGCCTTACATTCCCATATACTTTCTCCGTTATTTATAACTCATTATCAGCTCTTAAATCCTAGAGGAAATAGCCATTTTATTCAATCCCAATTTTCTCAGGCTAGGATTCCTTCAACTTTGTGTGATACAGAGAGAATACAGTGAAAAAGAATGCTGTCTTGATTGAGAGATATGGGGCTATGTAACAACAAAACTGAATTATTGCTAGAAAACATAAAATTCATAATGACTTGAATGGTGCAGTGTTAATGAAATAGTTGTTGTTTTTTCCAAGCATGCTTTACACACCAGGGGAATTGTTTATTTCCTATTGTGTAAACACAGTAAAACACCTACACACTTGGCATAACTTCCAGGCTGTACTTGGGACTTATAACAGGTGTTTTGCAGACCAAGGCAGAGAAACTTGCGGAGAACCTGCCTGTCTCTGGCCTTGTCTACACTACAGGGGAAATACGATATAAGCTACGCATTTTGAGTTACATGAATAGCATAACTCAAATCGATGTAGCTTAGATCTACTTACCGCGGGGTCCACAATACACGATGTCAACTGGGGATGCTCTCCCGTCGACTCCCCCTACTCTTCTCAATCCGGTGTAGTAAAGGAGTTGGGCGAGCGATCTGCGGTCAATTTAGCTGGTCTAAACTAGACCCGTTAAATCGCCCGCTGATGCATCCATAGTCGCTTGTCACTCTCCCGGTAAGTTTAGACAAGCCCTTAACCAGCTCCAAAGGAGTTTAGAACAGTTGCTCCACTTATATGTCTGGCACAAATGAGGCATGGCTGTCTTTTTCTGCTAATGCACTATCCTGAGAACACTCCACCCAAATAGAAGCTTTCACAGAGAGCCATTACAGAGATGAGACAAGAAACTGGTCATTGGTGAATTACAAGCTAACTAAAGGGAAACTGTCAACTAAAAAAATCACATCTGTCTTGAAATTGTGTATCAACTGTTGTTACCACAGTATAAAATATTACTTGTAACTAAAAACAATTAGAAGAATACTTTCTTTTTTCCTGTTTACTTTGTGCAATTGATGGTCCTTTGTATACACTCAGTGCCCACTGCTTCCTCTGTATAACTAATCAGTTACGCCCTGATCCTGCAAACACACAAAGTTAGGCATATGTTTAAGTATGAGTAGTCCCATTGATTTCAGTGGAACTATTCATGCTAAGGGTAGAAGAGTGAGTAATCTTTTAGATTGCAGGAAAAAGGTAAAAATACTTTAACAGTGCCCATTATACATAAAATTCTGCATTCTATAATTTTGGAAGTCATCCTGCTAATGGAAGACAGCAGTACACAAATACAGTACATATTAGAACATTATGTAGCAGGCGGTGTTTATTTTGAGCTATGAACAATGGACACTTATACATTTATTCTGCCTGCATAAAGATTTTGAAGCAGCTCCATTGATGCAGTGCTCAGCCAACTTCTAAGTGGAAAGGGAAACATAAATTTTTTTTAACATTTCAATAGTAGAATTTGTAGCCATAATGCTGAACAGGTTGTGAAATGTTATGAGACAGAATAAGATGGAGTAATTTCCTAAGATTAACCATATACCTGGTTATTGACAACTATAGAGGTGGATTGTTATAACTGCTGTTAATTACATGGTAAAAAATTAGACTCCAAGTGATTTCACATGTTCATTCCACTGAAGGTGTGTGTGCGCCTCATGCACAGTTGTTGGAAATTGTTCCCTCAGCAGTGCCCATTGGGGCAGCGGGAGTGCCCTCTGCTGTCTCGCACCACTGTATGCAGGTATAAAGGGCAGAGCTGTCCCCAACACCCCTCAGTTCCTTCCTACTGTCATTCACAGTTGTTGAAGCTGCTGTCCTTGCATGTACAAGTTCTGCCTTCTTTAGTGTAAATGGTACTTGTTCTGTTAGTTTTAGGCTTAGGTTATGTTTAGGTTAGTACTTAGTAGCTTGGATTTGCCGGTTCCTGTTTTAGTACAGGTACTGGACTTATGCCTTGTTCCCCAGGCTTCATGTCCTGTCAGTCATATAACCAGTCCATGCCAGTGAGTGACCCACACCCAGCAGCCTTAAATGTCTGGGGGAGGAGCATGTGAGTGACAAATGTCACATTTGTGGAGGGATCAAACCCCTGCCAAAGAAAGAGAGGGCAGCCACACTGAAGTATTTACTGATGGAGTCTGCCCTCCCCCCACCATTGGAGCCTTCCTGTTTGGAGTAGGTACCAAGCACATCCACATCTGTTAGGAGTGCTCCTCCTGATCTGATTTGAGGCAGATCTTGTTGCTAGTACTGAAGAAGAGACAACATAAGTCTCCTAAGGACTCAGTACTGGAGTCTTCAAAATCTTCAGTGCAGGCACCGAGTGGAGGCAAGGACCTAGAGATGCACTCAAAGCAGCAGCATTCAGGGACAGTCCTCAAGCCAAGGGGGTTCGTTGACTGTGAAGCCTAGGATGGGCCTACTGAGACCAATCCCTGAAGTACCAAGTTCAACAATTCACAAGCTGCGTCATACGCTTCTGGTGTAGATGAAACCAGAAAAAGCTCTTGGCTATGTGGTACTGAGAGCTGCACTAATGGCAATGTGGCCAGTACTTCGAATTGCAAACCAGCATGTCAGTATGATTTTAGTCTGTGGGATAATGTCTTGAAATTTAATAACAGGCTTCCAGACAAGGTAAATCAGGAGTTCAGAGCTGTGGTGGAGGAGGGCAAGTTAGTTACTAGAACAGCTTTGCAGGCAAGTGTAGAAGCAGGGGACTCTTTGGCTCAAGCTATCATTCCACCATCACTATGCTGTGCTCTTCATGCCTGCGGTCATCAGGTCTTCCCCCAAAGGTTCAACAAACCATCCAGGACCTCCCATTCAAAGGCCCCTTGCTCTTTTCCGAAAAGACTGACAAGAGGCTACATGTCTTAAGGATTCTGGGGCATCCCTTAAGTCTCTGGGAATTTATACACCAGCAACAAAAAGAAAGTCGTTCCAGCTGCAGCAGTCCCAACAATTTCCACCTTTCATGCCTTGTACTCAGGCCCAGTCCAGAAAGAGGAGAAGAAGTTACAAGAGGCATACTCCACCTCCCTTCTCTTCTGCAGCTGCTGGTTCATCTCAGCAAGCTGGGCCCTCTAAACAAACATTTTGACCATGTAATAGTGGTAACAGTAATATAAATGGTCACCTTTCTTATACAGACCACCACACCTAGCTCTATCATAGTCCACCTAGCAGTGATCTCAGTTTCCACCCTTCCATGGATAACTGTTAGCTTCCCCCCCCCCCCACCCCAATTCTATGTCTATCAGGTTTCTGAAGGGTATTGACAGGTTATATTTACAGGTACACAGCCCTGTCCCTGGTGGATCTTAAATTTAGTTCTAGTGAAGTTCCTGGGTCTCTGCTTTGAGCTACTGGTGACCTGTTCTCTGTTACACTTTTACATGAGATGGCTTTTTTGGTTGCTATTACCTCAACCAGGAGAGTGGGGGAATTGCAAGCCTCTGTATCAGAACCTCCCAATACAATCTTCTTTAGAGACAAGGTATACCTTTGACTTCACCTGAAGTTCCTGACTTAAGTGGTTTCCAATTTTCTCATTAACCAAGCAATTTATTTACTGACTTTCTGTCCAAAGCCTCATTCGAATAAAAGAGCTTTGACTTTTTACCTGGGTTGGATTAGGCCATTTAGGTCTTTGTCGCAATTGTTCCTTGTGTTTACAGACAGAGAGAAGGGCCATCCAGTGTCCTTCTGAAGGATTTCTGCTTGAATTTCCAGCTGTATTCATTTATGCTACCAACTGGTTGATCTTGCACTCCAGAGTAGAGTGCTGGTCTATTCAACCAGGTCTCAGGCAGCTTCTGCAGCCTATGTGACTTGTGTGCCCATCTTGGACATTTGTAAATTGGCAACCTGGTCATCAGTCCATACATTTGCGTCTCATTACACCAACTCTCATCAATCCAGAGATGATGCCAGATTTGGATGGGAAGTCCTGCAATCCTTGTTCAAGTAGATTCCAAACCCACTTCCAGTTCACACTGCTTGTTAGTCACCTGTGGTGGAATGGACATGTGCCATCACTCGAAGAAGAAGAAACAGTTATTAACCTTTTTCTGTAACTGTTGTTCCACAGCCCTTTCTCCCCTCTCTGTTTGAGTCTGTCCAGTAGGAAGAGGGGTCGGGAGCAGCTCCGCCCTTTATACCTGTGCACAGTGGTGCAGTGCAGCAGAACGTGCTCCCACCAACCCAGTGTGTTCTGCTGAGGGAAAAATCTCCAACAGCTGTGCACGGGGTGTGCACACACCTATAGTGGAATGGATATGTGCAACACATCTCGAAGAACTACAGTTACAGCAAAAGATTAGTAACTTTCTTTTCTGGGTGAATGAGAGGGAAAGAATTAAATATAACACCATCTCCTTCACATACCCTTTTTGTACTTTCTTTCATTGTCCAATTATACATATAAATGTAGAATTCATAGGAGAAAGTTGCCATATAGTAGATCTTCAAAGGCCTTGCAGCTGTAGACTCACATTTTTCTAGGTTCAATTTAAATTTGTCCTGCCCGTATCATCTACAAATGTAATTAACATGCTGTTTACTCTGCCTTTCAGATGACTAGTTAAGTTGTTATTTAAAACTAGCAATTATGACATTACCTATTGGTCAGCTCCCTACAACTCTGTTCACAATCCTTCAGACATCTTCCATTCCACATATACATATCCAGTCCTGTTTGAATTAAGAAATAAGATTTTGTGAGAAACTGTAACAAACACTTTATTCACTTGTGAACATGGAGATACTGCTTCTTATGGTTAATTTAACTTTCCCTTTGCTTTTTAATTTGACAGGAGAATTAGCAAAAAAAATGAAAGAGATACATAGCTAAAACTGCAGGTGTGCATATCCCAAATGTGTGTGGTAAAGAAAAGGTGTGGTCGAAGGCCTGGTCTACACTAGGACTTTATGTCGAATTTAGCAGCGTTAATTCGATTTAACCCTGCACCCGTCCACATTAGGAAGCAATTTATTTCGACATAAATGGCTCTTTAATTCGATTTCTGTACTCCTCCCCGACGAGGGGAGTAGCGCTAAATTCGACATGGCCATGTCGAATTCGTGGTACTGTGGACGGAATTCGACGCTAATAGCTTCGGGAGCTATCCCACAGTGCACCACTCAGTGGACGCTTAGGACAGCAATCCGTACTCGGATGCTCTGACCTGCCACTCAGGAAAAGCCCCGGGAAAATTTGAATTCCTTTTCCTGTCTGGCCAGTTTGAATCTCATTTCCTGTTTGGACATCGTGGCGAGCTCAGCAGCACTGGCAACGATGCAGAGCTCTCCAGCAGAGGTTACCATGCAATCCCAGAATAGAAAGAGGGCTCCAGCATAGACTGATCGGGAAGTTTTGGATCTGATCGCTGTGTGGGGAGATGAATCCGTCCTATCCGAGCTCCGATCCAAAAGACGGAATGCAAAAATTTATGAGAAAATATCCCAGGCTATGACGGAGAGAGGATACAGCCGCGATGCAACGCAGTGCCGCGTGAAAATCAAGGAGCTGCGACAGGCGTACCAGAAGACCAAGGAGTCCAACGGACGCTCCGGATCGCGGCCACACACTTGCCGTTTTTACGAGGCACTGCATGCTATGCTCGGTGGTGCTGCAACCACTACCCCACCAGTGTCCGTGGACTCCGACGACGGGGTCTTATCTACGGCCACGTCGTCGGAGGTTTTTGCGGACGGTGAAGATGAGGAAGGAGAGGAGGAGGACGAGGCAGTCGACAGCGCTTTCAATGCTGATTTCCCCGACAGCCAGGATCTATTCATCACCCTGACCGAGATCCCCTACAAACCCTCCCAAGGCAGCATCCCTGACCAGGAATCAGGCGAAGGATCAGCAGGTCAGTGTTTTAAACATTTATTTGGAATACAATAGGCATGGTGTGTAAGCACTGTGTTTGTATTGCTTAATTGGCCTTAGGCGCTTCAGCTTTGAGTCGTTTTCAAGTGCAACTACTCAAAAAGTCTGTCAATATGTATGGGGATAGAGGAGAAATCCCCATCGGAGATCTCCGCAAAGCTCTCCTGGAGGTACAGTGAGAGCTTTTGTATCAGGTTCGCAGGGAGAGCGGCCTTATTGTCTCCTCCATGGTAGGATACTTTCCCGCGCCATGCAAGCTGCAGGTACTCTGGTATCATTGCCTTGCATAGCATGGCTGCATACGGCCCCGGGGTTTGCTGGCATTGACGCAGCATGCGGTCTTTCTCTGTCTCCGTAATCCTCATCAGAGTGATATCAGTCATGGTGCCCTGGTTTGAATGAGTGGTTTCTTTACTATAGTGAATTCTTCATTTTCCCTTTAAAGAAAGACACCCGGCAGTTTCCATCCATGCGGGGGGGGGAGGGAGTTGGGAGGCTAACCATTCGGACTCAGTGCCGCGCAGGCAGGGAGAGTTGCCGGGACCGGCCACGCAGAGGGGGAGAAAGTGTACGCGAGCCGTTCAGACAGAGCAGTTCGCGGGCACTTTCAGTTCCTGGGAGCGGCCACGCGGAGGGGGGGAAAGGGTAGGCGAGCCGTTCAAACAGAGCGGTTCGCGGGCACTTTCAGTTCCCGGGAGCGGCCACGCGGAGGGGGGGAAGGGTAGGCGAGCCGTTCAAACAGAGCGGTTCGCGGGCACTTTCAGTTCCCGGGAGCGGCCACGCGGAGGGGGGGTAAAGGATTGGCGAGCCGCTGTAGATGAGCGGTTTGGGCAGCAGCAGGAACTGGCCGCCGCCAGGAACAGTGATTGAAACATGGGAGTAGAGCACTGCTGTGAAGTAAGCTCTCAGCAGTCCAAACTCATCAGCTTACCATGGTCTCCAGAGAGCAGATTTCCAGTGTTCAGCAAGGCTTCTGGGATCTGTACACCGGGACCCCAGACACTCAGGATAAAGACATAATATTTGACCTTGTAGTAAGTGGACATGTGATAGGTACTGTGCTTGGTCCTATTCACAGGGAAAGAGTATAGGCATTGTTCTGTGAAAAGTATCTTTCTGAGGAATTCACTCCCTTTCTCTCATCCCACAGCTGCAAGTGTCTCCCGCCCTACCCGTGGATCACCCTCCCAGAGGCTTGCGCTGATCAGGCGGCGCAAAAAGAGAACCCGGGACGACATGTTCTCCGAATTGATGGTCTTTTCCCGAAAGGAGGCGGCACAGCGGAGAGAGGACGTCTCAAGGTCCGAGCGAGCAGTCAGCGAACGGGAGCAGAGGGCTGAAGCTCGCGAGGACAGGTGGCGGCAGGAAGACCAGCAGGCGACTCAAACGCTGCTGGGACTAATGAGGGAACAAACTGACACGCTCCGGCGCCTGGTAGACGTTCTCCAGGACAGGAGACAGGAGGATAGAGCACCTCTATATGTAATTTCCAACCGCCCTCCCCCGCCACAAAGTCCAATCCTCCACTCACCCAAAGTCACTAGAACGAGGGGAGGCAGGGGCCGTGGAAATAATCACTCGACCCCTGCAGACTGCTCCAGTAGCAGAAGGCTCTCATTTCCAAAACTTTAGATGGGTCCTTTCCCTCTCTCCAACCACACCCCACAACAGTTCCCTGCCCAGGTACCATCTAAAAAATATGCCTCCCGTTAATAAAAATGATTGTTTTGCACAGTGCTGTTCCCCTGACTTTCTTTCACAAGACGGTTTGGTTTTGGGGGAGTGGGTAAGGGGGTTTGTTATTAGCGACCACAGGCGCCTGGGCCAGGGTGCAGACAGGGGGAAAGGATCAACATAAACTCACTCTCAAATTGCATGCACTGGGCACACTTGTCATTCTGGGAGGGGGTTGTCTTGTTCTCTTATGTGACTTTCTGGTGGGGGAGGGTGGCAGCAGATCTTTTGCGGCCGGCGATAGCCTGCATGACAGATCCATGCAGCAGGGGATCTGTGGCCGCAATCCATGGCCAAAAAGTCAAAAAGGCCCCACCACGTACAGTTGCGAATAGGAGGGGTTGATGGCTCTCTTGAAACAAGCAGTGCAGCACTTCGGACTGCTCTGGGAGCAGGAGCATGTCATTTCCCGAGTTTGGAAGCGTACTTTCCGACACTCCACCCGCTCCCCAACCGCGGTATGCGTCCCAGGTTAAACCCTCAACCGAGAAATCAGTAATAGAGACGGTTTAAATAAACAATGTTTCCTTTATTGTACTTTTAAAGCGTTGAATGAAGCGGGGGAAGGGGGTTGGTAATTGGAGAGGATAGGCAACAGAAACTGGGTAAAGAAACGGGGGCAGGTTCAGCATCTGTTTAAACAAGCGTAACAGTCACTGGTTACCCCGCTCACTCTGGAAGCTAGCTTTCAAAGCTTCCCGGATGCGCAGCGCGTCCCGGTGTGATCTTCTAATCGCCCTGGTGTCTAGCTGTGCGTAATCAGCAGCCAGGCGATTAGCCTCAACCTCCCACCCCGCCATAAACGTTTCCCCCTTGCTCTCACAGAGATTGTGGAGCACACAGCACGCTGCAATCACAATGGGGATATTTGTTTGGCTGAGATCGGAGCGAGTAAGTAAGCTTCTCCAACGACCCTTCAGACGCCCAAAGGCACACTCCACCACCATTCTGCACTTGCTCAGCCGGTAGTTGAAGAGCTCCTTTTCAGTGTCCAGGGCTCCCGTGTATGGCTTCATGAGCCAGGGCATTAGCGGGTATGCAGGGTCCCCGAGGATCACTATAGGCATCTCCACATCCCCAACAGTTATTTTGCGGTCCGGGAAATAAACACCCTCTTGCAGCTGTCTAAACAGACCAGAGTTTTTGAAAACACGAGCATCATGAACCTTGCCCGGCCATCCCACATTGATGCTGGTAAAACGTCCTTTGTGGTCCACTAGTGCTTGCAGCACCATAGAAAAATAGCCCTTACGGTTAATGTACTGGCTGCCCTGGTGGTCCGGTCCCAGGATAGGGATGTGTGTCCCATCAATAGCCCCGCCGCAGTTTGGGAATCCCATAGCGGAAAAGCCATCTATGATCACCTGCACGTCTCCAAGGGTCACTACCTTTGAGAGCAGCAGGTCAACGATTGCATGGGCTACCTGCATCACAGCAACCCCCACGGTAGACTTGCCCACTCCAAATTGGTTCGCGACTGACCGGTAGCTGTCAGGAGTTGCAAGCTTCCACAGGGCTATGGCCACTCGCTTCTGGATGGTCAGGGCTGCTCGCATCCGGGTGTACTGGCGCTTCAGGGCAGGGGACAGCAACTCACAAAGTTCCAGGAAAGTGCCCTTACGCATCCGAAAGTTTCGCAGCCACTGGGATTCATCCCAGACCTGCAGCACTATGCGGTCCCACCAGTCAGTGCTTGTTTCCCTTGCCCAGAATCGCCGTTCCACAGGATCAACGTGCCCCATTGCCACCATGATTTCTACGGGCCGGGGTCCCGTGCTTTGCGAGAGGTCTGTGCACCTCTCAGAGTTCATGTCCTCCCGGAGCTTCCATTGCCTCCTCGCCCGATTTCTCTGCATCTGCCTCTGGAAAAGGTGGACGATAAGGCGCGAGGTGTTGACAACGGACAGAATAGCAGTGATAATCGCGGAGGGCTCCATGCTCGCTGTCCTGTGGCGTCCAAGCTGTCAATCACCGGGAAAGGGCGCGAATTAATTGCCTGCCGGCGCTTTCACGTAGGGAGGGCGGGAGTGTGGGTCGAGTGACGACATTTACCTATAACCACCATCGACACATTTTTGGCCCCAGAAGGCACTGGGGGTACTCCCAGAATTCCAGTGGGCAGCGGGGACTGCGGGAACTGTGGGATA
This sequence comes from Chelydra serpentina, assembly GCA_037349315.1. Lineage (NCBI taxonomy): Eukaryota > Metazoa > Chordata > Testudines > Chelydridae > Chelydra > Chelydra serpentina. The sequence goes on from JBAIAC010000004.1 coordinate 131,423,820, forward strand.
GCTACCCACAGTGCACCGCTTGCAATGTCGACGCTTGCCCCGTTACTGTGGACTCAGAAATTTGAATTAATGTCCTTGCTGTGGATTCGCACGATCGACTTTGCAATATCGGTTTCACAAGTTCGGTTTAAGAAAAATCGAACTAGTCTCGTAGTGTAGACGTACCCTTAGTTTCAAAATATTATGTAATATTTTGCTCTAAGTGCAGTGTCTCAAAAAGGGGCAAGGCCAGAGCACATGCTATATTGTTCATGCATAAGTGATGTAACAGAGCCATTTATAATCTTAGACTGGATAAGACCGTATGCTTTGTCTCTAAAAGAGTACCTGGATATGAGCACCTATCAATCTGCAGCAATTGGTTGGGCGCTGTTTTGTTCCTTTCACTAGCTTATGGTACATAAAGCCAATGTACCTTTCATATGGTGAATAAAAACACAGGAGGAAATTTCTTAAGGTCCAGATTCTACTTTCAGATGTATGTGCAGAACACGGAGTGATTTCAGTGCACACATTTGAGGACACAATTAGGCCATAAATCTTCAGCTGCTCCTAAGTATGACCTATTATATTTCCCATGAGCAATTATCCTCCTGTTCATAACACCGTAACTACTTCTACTGCAACTATCTGTGTTGTTATAAACATGAATAACTATGGGTATGGCATTGCTGAGAAAATGAGCTCTACGGCCCTGATCCTTATTTGTATACTTAACTTTAAGTATATATGTAGTTCCAGTCACATAACTGTTTGCAAGATCATGACTATTAGAGGCCATGATAATAATTTATGTATTTGTTATTTGTTTATTGCCAATATTCTTTGCTATACAGGTCAAGAGAACAAAATACAGAAGATATATAGTATAAGACACAGTTTATAAGAGGAATTTTATTTTTAAATAGAACGTTTAATATTTCCCAGCAGGTTTCCAAATCTCTTTCAGGCACAATAACTATTATTTAAATTAATGTCACATAAAGAAAAAAGTGGCAGTTTCCAAACATACAATTATTGTTATGTTATATAACTTACAATGCAAGTTTCATTCTGAAAGATCCCAAACAAATCACAGGAATCATTTCCTTCATCACAGAAATGCAGCTTTTGCAAACTGGTCAAGACCTAGGTCTTACATTTCATATAATATGCACTTCCGCAGTACAGCACCTCTTCATATTGTGCTGTAGTATTGGGTAAGCACTGACTCCAAGGGAAGAGTGCCAATTCAAAATCATTAAGACCATATTTTTCCAGCTACTGGAGTTCACAAATTTTAAAATCCAGTTTAGCAAGTGGTTGTGAAAATCTTAGGGTTTTAAATGGGAACTACAGTACTATTAAATTCCCAATTCAGCAATGATTACTGTTGTTTATAATTTGTATTACTTTAGGGCCTAGGAGCCCTGGTCATGGACCATGATCTCATTTGTGCTAGGTTTTTGATTATGTTGCTTAAGTCCATCCTTGTTTAGCAAAGCACTTAAGCATGTGCTTAACTTCCAGTGAATTCAATGGGGCTTAAGTATCTGTTCAAAGTTAAGCATGTGCTAAATAGAGATGGGCCTAGGCTCATCACATTCACCTGTACTTTCTATCTGGACAACGTTAATGATCTTGCGGCATTTACGTCTGCCACTAGCAGACGTCTATTCCTTTAGATAATTATAAAACCTGGAATGGTTCTTTTGTTAGGCCTTGACATAAATTGGATCAAAAATATTTTTGGAGATGACTGTAAAAATGGCAAATCCAATCTATGATCCTATCACTAAAGTAAGTGGAGTTTGTTTTATATAGCAGTGTTTCAAACACACTTTCTTTCAACCTGTAATTATGGACCTCAGTTGATGACTTCAGGGACCTCTGTAAATATGTTCAGAATTTTTCAGATATCTGTTCTTGATTTAATTATTCACATTTGACCTGATTCTGTGTTCTCATAAAAGGCCCATTGAGGCATTGCAGGAGCAGGCTCATTATGAAAAGATGATTCTATAACTAATGTGCTCATTTTTTTCCAGGCTATATAATTTATTACTTAAAGAGACACTGTCAACTTTGTTTAAAATGACTATATTAAAAAAAAATCCAGTTTATGAAAGAGCACTCTTTAAATAGCATGTTTTGAAATTTGTTTGTGCCCTTCACTGGCATTTTATGTAAAGCTAAAATGCCCTGCAGCCAGGCGCCTGATTATACAGGCCTACGATGGAGAGAAAAATACAACTAATAATAATAATAATAAAAAAAACCCTCTAAAAATGCCCCCAAATAGCTCTTCTGTATATTAAAGTTTTATGATTTCAAAGTTTGATAGCTGTGGGCAATCCAGGGCTAGAAGCAAACACTGTGTATTCTTTTGGAAAGGGAAGATTTTTGTCTTTCCATTGCTATAACAGATCCCTTTACAGCTTGGAAGGGTTGACATATATCAAGGAATCTTCCACCAGGTTGTCTGATAGATTGCGTTTGATAACTGTACCCCACTTTGTTTTTCCCCAACCCTAGGGGACACTCACTGTGATCTACCTTATCCTAAAACTGGGACTTCTGTGCTGAATACACTGCTCTACAGCCAAAATGCTTCTGAAATAAATGTAGTCAAACTTTACTAATTCTGGGTCACTGAGAACGAAAATGATGCTTAAAATTGTTGATTGGCTCTAGTTTTCAAGACATGCTATTGGGTCAGTATATACGACCCTTGACTTGGGAATGGCGGAGGATAAGTGAGTTATAAAGGGAAGGAATCTCAATTTAAACCAGAAATGACTAAAATACATCTTTGACTGGATCTATGAATAAATCTATGACTGGGTTTGGACAGTACTTGCTTTTTAGGCAAAACAATGAATGATGCAATCTGAAGCTGGTATTGCGTCATACATGATATGAATTGCATCCTGTTATTCCTAGAAGTCGTGGATGATGCAATCATAACGAAGCTTACATCACTCTGCTAAACAAATTGCCCTATATCAGCTCTAGAAATCATACAGTGTCGTGCTCTCTTATTTGTCAGTGTTTGATTTTGCAAAGGGACACATTTCTGTTTAGCCAAAGTGAGCAGAGATGCCTCGTACTTGTGTGAACAGTGCAGATAACTTCTGCTATGTTTGTGGTGAAGTGACTTTTGCATCACAAAAGCGCAGTATAACCACTATGGTTAAGAAAGCCTATCGCCTTTATTTTGGCTGCAAAACTGGAGATCAGGACAAGAGGTGGGCCCCACACATATGCTGCAACACTTGTGCAACAAATCTTCGCCAGTGGTTGAACAGGAAAAGGAAATCTATGCCTTTTGCAGTGCCAATGATTTGGAGAGAGCCAACAGATCATACCAGCAATTGTTACTTCTGCATGGTGCCCCCAGTTGGGAAAGGTGTGTCAAAGAAGAAAAAGTGGACTGTGCATTATCCAAACATTCCATCAGCTATACGCCCAGTACCCCACAGAGAAGGACTGCCGGTTCCTGATGCACCAGAATCATTCTCACTTGAGTCAGACGAGGAAGAGGAAGAGGATGAAACTTCTGGTCCTGAACCATCAATGTCACAGGACCCACATTTTCTCCCATCCTCCTCCTCTGAACCACACCTCATAACACAAGGTGAACTGAATGACCTTGTCAGGGATTTGGAACTACCCAAGAGTAAGGCGGAGCTTTTGGGCTCCAGACGACAGCAGTGGAATCTCCTGGCAGGTGATGTTAGGGTTTCCATGTTCTGTGACCGTCAAAAGGATCTTGTCCCATTCTTCTTCATGGAAGGTGATCTTGTAGCCTGCAACAACATCGATGGTGTGATGGCAGCCCTCAACATCGTTCACGATCCAGATGAGTGGAGACTGTTCATTGATTCATCAAAGATGAGTCTTAAAGCTGTTTTACTGCATAATGGCAATGTTTTGCCATCAATTTCAGTTGGTCATGCAGTCCATATGAAGGAAACCTATGACAACATGAAACAACTTTTGAGGTGCATAAACTATGACCAACATCAGTGGCAGCTTTGTGGCGATTTGAAGGTTGTTGCTCTCTTGCTTGGTCTGCAGACTGGATACACAAAGTACTGCTGTTTTCTCTGCAAATGGGATAGTCGTGCAAGAGATTCCCACTACATCAAGAAAGATTGGCCACTCCGACAGTCATTGGAGCCTGGGAGGAAAAGTGTTCAGCATCCACCACTTGTTGAATAAAGGAAGATTTTGTTACCATCCTTACACATCAAGCTGGGTCTGATGAAGAACTTTGTCAAGGCCATTGACAAAAAACAAGCAGCTTTCAAGTACCTCCGTGGAAAATTTCCAAGGTTAAGTGAAGCTAAGATAAAGGAAGGTGTCTTTGTTGGTCCTCAGATTCATGAACTTCTTCGAGATGATGTATTTGACCATGCACTGCGTGGCAAGGAAAAAAGGCATGGAAAGCCTTCCAGTTAGTGGCAATAAATTTTCTCGGAAACAACAAGGCAGACAACTACAGGTTGTTGGTGGAAAACCTCCTCAAGGCATACAAAAGCCTTGGTTGCAACATGTCACTAAAGATACATTTTTTGCACTATCATCTAGATTTTTTTCCACCGAACTGCGGAGCAGTGAGCGACGAGCACGGCGAGCGATTTCACCAGGACATTGCAACAAAGGAGAAACGCTATCAGGGCAAATGGAGCCCATCAATGCTTGCAGACTATTGCTGGACAGTGACAAGAGATGCTCCATTTAATGAATACAAGAGACAAGCCAAGAAGCGCCGAGTAGACACTGAATAGGACTAAACTATGTACGTAATAGTTTTTTGCCTTTTGTTTCATAATAAATTTTATTTATATAACCCCTTTGCTGATTTTTAAAGTGTTACATAAACAGGACAGGTGAAATAGTATCATGTAAAGCAACCATAAACACATGAAAAGACCTAGGTTTACAATTTATGATTAAAACTCTACTATCTACACAATATACATAGACATAAAATGTAAAAACTTAAATATCTTAAACAGTAGCCAATCAGTTGTTTTAATTGTCATATTTGAATTCAGCACATCAAAATACATACGAAATAGCACATTTTATCTCTGAAGCAGACGACTTCTCAAAAATTGTAGACCAGTGATACGTTTCATGAAGAAGAGCCGTAACCACTAGCTGCCTTTACAGGAACTGCTCCCAAGAAATGTCATAAAATGTGTAGTTAGATAATAAAATTAATAAAAAATACCCTCACAATGTTTCTTCATCTCATGAAATACTGTTTTGTTATACTTGATGTATCTGTCCTATCCTGGCCTCCCACATTCCTAATCATGGCTACAACTTTTTGCATGGGGGTTGTGCATGACAACTATATTGCATGGTAAACCCAGTTATATCTTGCCTAAAATTAGACTAGAGGCTCTTTGGGACAGGGATCCCCCCCCCCTTTTTTTAGCATAATGCAGCCCTAATTGTCTAATGTTTTTGAAGGTAGATGTGTAACATATTCAAAGCCTGACTGAGCTCTCATTAGCATCATTGGGGGGTCATGCTATGGAGAGTGCTGCTGTTAGAGGCTAAACAGGTCAATGCCTTTTGTGTGATACAAATAACAGTCCCTGTCCTAAAGAGATTACAGTCTAAAACATAAGAAAGACGCTGTGTGGATGAGACAAACAAGCAGAGCACAGTGGGGTGTGAGGAAGACAGGATAACAAAATAAAAAGCTGGGGAAAGGCCTGTGGACTGTGGCCTGAAACCCTGATGATACAACTCTGGGTGCCCACACAGCCAGATTTCAAGAGTAGAGTGAAGGTGAGCTCATTTCATCCTGAATTAGCAATTGAGCATAGGGGAAATAAGAATTTTAATCTGAGTGCCAGACTGCTGCTGCCTCTGGGTTGCTGATGACTCAGTGTTTTTTTCTCAACAAAGATAAAAAGTCTGAAACCTTTTTTTTATTTTTAGAAAAAACATGTATTGAAGTGATTCAAGTATAGTAAATGATCTGAGGCCAGAGACAGAGCAAAAGACATACAGCGCTTTTATGCTCGGTCACCCTCACAAAAAGATCAGGGCTATCGGGAGAACAATAGTCTGGACAATAGGCAAACAGTTGTAAAAGTAAAGCAGTCAGGACAGTGTGACTAGGATGCCTCCCATTACTCGTGTGACCCGTGTGGTCTGGTAGTCAGGACAGGATCTTTCCCCTTCCTTCGGGGGCCTGGATGACTGCTTCTCATGGACTGATCTGGAGGCTGCACGCAGCTGTGGCGGTCTGCGATGGCCTTAGCCTTGCTGGTGCTGCAGCTTCCCAAATCATGGAACAAGGCCTTGGAAAACGGAGCAGTTCTGGCACCCCTCCAACGACAGACTGAACTGCAGGGAGAGGGCGGGGGCTGCTGTGCGAGGGAGGGGGGGGGGAGTGGGTGCGTGAAGGGACACGGTGCCCATTAGGCGAGGGAGTGTGTATGTGGAGGGGGGCAAGGATGGGCAGGGGGCTAGCTCGGGCTGGTGGGGGGTGTGTGGGGGGAGGTGGGCTAGCGGGGGGGGGCGGGGGAAGAAGAGGAGCTAGTAGCGAGCCGCAGGTGTGCATAGAGCCGGAGGGAGGGATCGGGTGTGACGGGGGAACAAGGGCTTCGTTTGCCGGGGGCGTCCCACGGGGCACGGCTGGGAACCTGCCGGGGGACTGAGGCTCCGGTGGATGTGGGGCGGGGGGCGCCGTCAGGAGGGCACCAATTACCGCAGTTTGGGGGCGGAGCCTCCCACACGAGAGGCGCGCGGGCCCCTCCCACAGCAGCGCCGCAGCCGGGCGGGGCGGGGCCTGCGGCCGGCCCGGGTCACGTGACCCAGAGGCTCCACCCCCACCTCCGCCATGTTGTCTCTCCCTCCCCTACCAGCTGGTGGCTGTGGCGGCGGCGGCGGGACGGGAGCTGCGCAGCCCCGGTTCCGACATCAGCAGCGCCTGCCCCGGCAGGTAACAGCGCGCGGAGCCTCGTCTCGGGGCGGGGCCTCGGGGCGGCCCGGCAGGTGCAGGCAGCTCCAGCGCCCCCCCCCCCCCCCCCCGGCGGGGTTCGCTCCCGGCCCCGGCCGCTGAGGGCCGGCGGTGCCTGCGCCAGTCGCTGCCTCCCTGCGCTGCGGGGCTGTCGGGCGGCGGCTGCGCTCGCTGGCTGCCTAGCGGGGCCGGGCTGGGAGGAGGGATTTCTCCCCCCCCCGCCCCATATCTCACTTGCGCTCCCCCGGTTTCCGGGTCTGGCTTGTGGCCGCGGCCGCCGTGGCCCCGCGCGCGGTTTTGCAGGGGGCCGGGGGGTGCTGCGGGGGGGCCGGGGGGTGCTGCGGGGGGGAGGGGGCGCTGGCTGTGCGCACAGGCCCTGGAAACAAGAAATTCAAGATGGGGACCGAGAGTCAAGCTGCTGAAGAAACTTCTTCTGCGCTGTAATGAAATGTGGCGTGATTAGCGATCGCGTGACTGTGGGAGAGATCCCCTTTATCTCCAGGCCGCTTTCTCCGCGCCGGTTGAAATCATCCGCCTGTCTCAGGCTAACTCGGCTTCTGCGGGATGTTTTCCTTGACTTAGCACCTTTCGATTTCGAAGAGATATTCCTGTAGTATGTGGCTGAGAAGGAAGACAGACCTTCAAACACGGTGTGGTTTGAAAAGCTAGTTTTCCCCAAGTAACTGTAAGGGCAAGTCTAACAAGGCTGATCTTAAGTAGGTCATGACAGAGATGGGAAATTCCAGTAGTTTACATGCTACAGGCAAGCGGCAAGCTCCCTGGCTAGACTGGGACATACAGCTTCAATTTTTGGTCAATTGTAAGCTTTCATTTAAAAAATCCCTTTCCAAATGTAAGAATGCAGAGTCATCTTTCTGACTCTGCATACACTTAACACCCCGGCAACAATTTCACTGCTGTTCAAAATCCAGTGTCAAGCACTGAATTTGTCAGCATCCACTTTGGTTTCATATTTAAATGTCGTCACTTTCAAACTAGTGCTGCTTCAAAAACCTATCAGCAGCTGTGGTGGCAAGCACTGGAGAGGGAGTTGCTCACAGGATTCATATAGCACCCATCACTGTAGCATCTGACAGTATAATAGGTAAACTACATTTAATTATCCATGTTGGCTTCACAGAGAATTTTGTCTTCACCCTTCCCAGTTCCTATGGAGTTCTGTTTACTTTTTAAAATACACTTCTTTTATAAAGGGAAAGCTTTAGCTAATAGGTAGGTCTCACGATAAGTTCTAAAAGTGGTTAGGATGTGCAGAATGTAGTCATGACCAGTGCAAACTCTGCACTTGTTGTAATTCAGATCTGTCAGGTGATCCCCATAAATGCTGTTTGTTGCCACTAGAGAGAGGCAGGATGTTTAGTATACCAAAAGTTGCTATATGATGCTTCAGTTTTTTCTGAAGTTCAGTCTGCTTTAGAGTTTCATTAACTAAACACTGCAGTAAGCTACTATTGGCTTGTTATTGGGTAAACCATTCACTCAACTAGGATGAGGATTGGTCGTAGTGGGAGAAGTGAGGATTCAGAGCGGCTATCTAGCTTAGCTCTCAAACTGTAGATCCTGACCCTAAAGTGGGTCGTGAATTTGTCTTAATGGGGTTGCCAGGGCCGATGTTAAACTCACTGGGGTCTGGGGCTGAAGCAGAAGCCTGAGCAACTTAGCTTCGTGGGGCCCTGGGCAATTGCCCTGATTGCCATCACCTAATGCTGGCCCTGATTCCAAAGCAACACAGTGCATGGGGGCGTGTAGTAATTATGTTGTCAGAAGGGGGTCACGGTGCAATTAAATTTGAGAAACGCTGATCTAGCTGATAGAGTGCTAGCACTGTGTTAGCCAGAGTTACTAGGAGAAGGAAGTAACATCCTAGGGCAAGAAATTATCGGGTACAGAGAGAATCAGGTGATGTGTGGGTGGTAGTAGGAGTAGGGTGGAGGCAGCTGCTGAGAAGTGGACTGCAAAGGGAATACCAGGTAGCAGGTCTCATTGATGTCTGTAGATAGAGCCTGGGTGATCTGGGGTCAGGTGAAGTTGTCCCAGAAGAAAGACTGTTTTATGGTAGGGCTGAGGAAGGTAAAACATCCCAGTAGGGAGGTAGCTTTTCATCCACATGGAATGGGTGAGCCTTGAAAAGTAATTGTAACCAGCAGAGCTAGTGCTCTAGAGTGGACTTGATAGGTGGGTCATAATCAGCTGAGAGCAGGGAACAAGACAGAGAAGAAACCACAATAGAGTTGCCATGGGAGAGGCTCAGGTAGCCTGTCATACGTGTGATAAGCTGTCCTGCAGAGGATGTTAACTGGGAAACAATGCAGAAGGGCAACTTGACCAGTGAATTGCACCCAGGGATGGAGCTAGATTAAATCTGAGACCAAGGGCCTCTAGCATTGTCTGCAAACTATTTTGCACTGGTTTAATTAAATCAGGTTAGTTAAAAATCTGTGTGGATGCTGTTGTTTGTTACCTTAAACCTGTTCCCAATTGATGTAAGAAACTGAAATAAGGGCTTGCCTACTCATGGAGCTATTTGGGAATACAGTAACTCCTCATTTAAAGTGGTCCCAGTTAACATTATGTTGCTGATCCGTAAGGGAACATGCTCATTTAAAGTTCTGCAATGCTCCCTTATAACATTGTTTGGCAGCCGCCTGCTTTGTCCACTGCTTGCAGGAAGAGCAGCCCGTTGCAGCTAGCTGGTGGGGGCTTGGAACCAGGTTGGACGGGCAGCCTCCCTATCAGCTCCCTGCTCCCCTAAGTTCCCTGTGTGACAGCTGCCCAGCAGGCTATCAGTTACCGGCAGTTCAGATGTCCCTCCCCCCACTGCCATGTGCTGCTCCTGCCCTCTGCCTTGGAGCTGCTTCCGGGAACCTCCTGCTTGCTGTGCGGGGGGTGGGTGGAGAAGGGTGCTAATGTCAGGGTGTCCCTCTCCCCCTGTACCATATCTCCATAGAGCAGAGGGAGACATGACAGGGCTCAGGACAGAGGGAGCTTGCTGGCAGCAACTGCTGTCTCAACTTGTTGATCTTCTTAAAAAGTCAATGTACTTAGAGTGGGGTCAGTGAACTTAAAGGGGCAGTGTGTCACACACACACACTCACACAGGGTGAGGCTATATTAACAACAATGTGTTAACCCTTGAGGGCTCAGCCGAATGCTAGTTCATCATTTAGCACAGGGGTGGGCAAACCTTTTGGCCCGAGGGCCACATCGCGGTTGCAAAACTGTATGGAGGGCCTGGTAGGGAAGGCTGTGCCTCCCCAAACAGCCTGGCCGCCGCCGCCCCCTCCCACTTCCCGGCCCATGACTGCCGCCCTCAGAATTCCTGACCCATCCAAGCCTCCCTGCTCCCTGTCCCCTGACTGCCCCCTCCCAGGACCCCTACCCCAAACGCTCCCCCGGTGTCCCAACCCCGATCCAACTGCCCCTGTCCCCTGACTGCCCCCCCGGGAGTCCCTGCCTCTTACCTAACACCCCCTGCTCCCTACACCTTTACCATGCTGCTCATAGTGGCAGGACTAGCAGCTGCACCTCCCGGCCGCAGCCAGCCATGCCGCTGCACGCGCGGTGAGGTGAGGCTGCGGGGGAGAGGCTGGGGGCTAGCCTCCCCGGCCAGGAGCTCAGGGGCTGGGCAGAACGGTCCTGTGGGTCGGATGTGGCCCACGGGCCGTAGTTTGCCCACCTCTGATTTAGCAGTAAGGCATTCCCTGGGAAATATCCCACTCTCTTCCACCCTCTAACTTCACCACCTCAACCAAGCTTCACAATCATCATTGCTGTGTACAGTATTAAATTGTTTGTGTGTGTATATGTGTGTGTATGTATGTGTGTATAGATATAGATATAGCTTTTTGTCTGGTGAAAAATATTTCCCTGGAACCTAAGCGCGCGCCCCCCCCCCCCCTTTAATTCTTATGGGGAAATTGGATTCGCTTACCATTGTTTCGCTTAAAGTTGCATTTTTCAGGAACCTAACTACAGTGTTAAGTGAGGAGTTACTATAGTTATTCCTGAACAATTCTGTGTGGACACTCTTAATCTGGAATGTGTGCCCACACAAGGAGTCCTTCTAGAATAGTTAATTAAAATTGAAGTAGGTTGTGGATTTAAATAGCTTTCAAGTGTGTAGACAAGCCGTAAGTGTCCACAAAGTCTTCTGCACAAGTTTTAACTAAATTGGTTTAAAGTAACACCTTTAGTTAAACTTGTGCAGATTTGTAGATTAGCTCTAGAACTGTATCTTCTTTAGAGAGAGGAGTAGACATACAGGGGACGGGGAGTCCTGAATGATAAGCTTTGTAGCAACTTTTTGCAGTATTCATAAGGGCAGTGTTTGGAAATTTTCTTTTTTAACTAACCTCTCAGGGTATGTCTACACAATGGGGACTGTATAGGCATAACTACGGCACAGCAGCCGTGCTGACATAACCCTGTAGGATAGATGCAGCTCTCACCGACTGAAGGAATTTTTTGTAGGAACACCATCTCTCTGACTGACCATAAACTAGGTTGATTGAAACATTCTTTTGTCAACATAGCTGCATCTACACTGTGTGTTAGGCTATGGCTACACTTGCAGCTGTAGAGTGCTTTAAGTTAAACCAGCCTTCGGAGAGCGCACTAGGGAAAGCTCTCCAGACTGTCCACACAGAGCCATGCATTATGGGCAGCTATCCCAGCATTCAAGTGGCTGCAACGTGCTTTTCAAATGGGGGGGGGGGGTGAGGAGTGTGACAGAGAGTGTGATGGGGGAGAGAGTGGATTTTTGGGGTGATGAGTGTGTCTGTCAGCACGCTATCTTGTAAATTCAGACCCCCCTTCTTCCCCCACACCCCTCTCTCTCTCTCTCTCTCTCTCACTCACTCAAAGCAAACATTAGCTGTTTGGTTTTTTTCTCAGACCAGATAAGCAGCGCTGTCAGAGCGGCACTTCCGCATCCCAAGTTCACAACAAAGACAAGAGAGACGGCTTCAGTTAGGAGGATTATGGAGCGTTTCCAGAGATCAATGAGTGTGTAATAACGTTACTCCTCGTTTACACTGGAGCTGCAGCATCTTACCCAATATGCAACAGCTGTTAATCCTCTTGAGGAGGTGGAGTACCAGGAGCGCTCCAGCCAGGGAGTCAGAGTGCTCTACGTGCCTTGCCAGTGTAGACGGGGAGTAAGGTAGAGTGCTCTAGGAGGCTTTATTGTGGTATAAAGTGCAAGTGTAGCCAAGGTCTTAGGATGGCATAGCCATGTTGGTTGGGGTTTGGATTTTTCACACTTCTGACCGACGTAGCTATGTTGACCTACATTTTAAGTGTAGACCAGCATAAGACTTGAGCCTAGCATATTTGCAGAATTTACTCGCTACCTGCCTGTTACACAATTCCAGTACGTAAAGGAGGATTCCTATGTTTATGGACTGCTAAATTCCAAAAAGGATTTGATGTACCACAACTCTGAGAGAAACTGCAGAAGAATGTATTATATTATGCCATGCTACAGTTCTTCAGTGAGGATCATTTATTGAGGGAAAGGGACAGTCTTGAGCTTAAAACACTTCAAGGCTTCTAAGGCTAGGTCTACACTAACCCCCCCGTCGAATTAAGATACGCAACTTCAGCTACGTTAATAACGTAGCTGAAGTCGAAGTACCTTAGTTCGAACTTACCTGTGGTCCAGACGCGGCGCGCAGGCTCCCCCGTCGACTCCGCCTACTCCACTCGTCGAGCTGGATTACCAGCGTCGACGGCGGAGCACTTCCTGGTTCGATTTATCGCGTCTTGACAAGACGCGATAAATCGAACCCAGAACATGGATCCCGCGCCTCTGACGCGACGGGTAAGTATAGACGTACCCTAAAGCACCAAGGCTTCTACAGACCTTACAGAGGCACAGCTGTACTGCTACAGTGGTGCTGCTGTAAGATCTCCCATGTAGCCGCTCTATGCCAGTGAGAGAGAGCTCTCCTGCCAGCATAATTAAACCACCCTCAACAAGTGGCAGTAACTATGTCAGCTGGAGAGAGTCTCTCCTGCTGACATAACGCTGTTCACACCAGCACTTTTGTGGGTGAAACTTACGTCAGTCAGGGGAGGAGGGTTCGCACCCCTGACCGACAAAGGTTTTACGAACAAAAGTGCTATTGTAGACATAGCCTAAGAGTGAAGATAGCTAGTTTCTATTGGCATTTGTGACGTGGCCTTCCTATGGAACTTCAAACAAGTTGCTGAACCTTTCTGTGCTTCAGTTTCCTTTAAACATACTTGAAAATTGTGAGGTCCTAACAGGAAATGGCTCATAGCTGAGCCACTTTAAATGCATGTAAGGTGTTAAATAGTTAACATTTCAGCTTTCCCTTGCAGATTTTTCTTGGTGTGCCCCTTTATCTCTATTGAGCTTCTTGCAATCTTGTGCTTTGAAATGCAAACTGACTTTTAAAGCAGCCATTTAAACAGTGTAGTACTTACCTTCTCTGCTTTAAATTATAAGCACGTAATTTGCTGAAGTGTAAGATAGTTCTAAAAGCATAAAACTTGGACTGAGCTCAGTAAGGTAATGAGTTAAATCATTTCTTCACCTGTCCTCCATCTGATGGGAACATACAGATCTGCCACATTAAGGCCATGTAAGTGCAGTAATACTTCAAGAGCTATGCAAATAAAACTAAATGCTAAGGCCTTGGCTACACTTGCAGCTGTACAGCGCTGTTAGTTAAACCCGTGTTCGTACAGCTGAGTAGGGAAAGCGCTGCAGCCTGTCCACACTGGCAGCCGCCAGCGCAGTAACTAGCACTGACGTGGCTACATTTGCGGCACTTGCAGCTGTATTGGGAGCGGTGCGTTATGGGCATTCAGGTAGCTGCAACGTGCTTTTCAAATGCGGGGGGGGGGGGGTGAGGGGGACTTTGACACGGAGTGTGTTGGGAGAGAGAGTGGGTTTCTGAAATCTCCACAGAGTGTCAGCTCATTATTTCCACACCTCCACATCACCTGCCTCTCTCTCAATCACTGAAAGCAAACAGCAGGGGCTTTGTTTGTTTTTAAAGAGCAGATAAAAGAGAGGAAACGGAGCCTTCCCCCTCCCCCCCGCCGTTCTTCTTCCCCCCCCCACACGCGTCTCTGTCCAAGGCAACTTTGCTGCCGGCATTCCTAACGGAGCCCCTCCCCTCTTCCCTCCCACCCCCCGCCTGCAAACAGTAGCTGTGTTTGGTTTTTTGTAAAGCACCTCAACAATGGAGCTCTGAACTCCAACCCGGAAGTGCCGTTTCAAAACAAAGCAGCTTCCGGAGATCAGTAACTGCGTTGTTCCTCGGCTACACTGAAAGACCAACGTTCCACCCACTTCGCAACAGTGGTTATTCCTCTCGGGGAGGTGGAGTACATGCAGTGCTGTATCTGAGGAGATACAGCGTTGCACGTGCCTTGCAAGTGTAGCCAGTTAATGAGTTACAGCGGTGCTGGCAGTTTTATTGCGCTGTAACTTGTAAGTGTAGCCAAGGCCTAAGTGTTCAGTGCTGAAGGACCATTGTTAATTTAATACAGAGAAAGACAAGGTGGGTGAAGTGATATGTTTTGTTGGACCAACTTCTGTTAGTGAGAGAAACAAGCTTTTGAGCTTACACAAAAACAAAACAAAAACCTGAAAGGAGTTCCAGATATATACTGATCCTTGGGAGTGGAGGGGGGGAGGGAGGTCTTAGGCAATTTTTGTGGTTTCAGTTACTTTTGTATTTTTTTTGTAGTGTCTTTTCTCTCTTCTGTTGCTGTCTGAATGTAACACTCTCTCTCCCAAACACAGGAAATATACTTTGATTTAACATGGAAACGGACTAGACAAAGTGTTGTCAAAGGCATTTCCCGTCCTCAAATTTAAGTTTTATGTGGTATAACAGTAGTAGGTAATTTTTTTCAGGCAAAATTATTTTAAGTTGTCAGTGTCTCTTTAAACTACTGACTATTTTGCCATGTGTGAAGCTTTACACAATAGAGCATGAATAACATGTTTCAAACTAATATTGTAATAACATGTACGGATATATTAAATTACGTATGCATGAATTCTGAGGTTCCATTGAAATGAGATTTGACAGAAAAACATCAACGCTTCAGGAAGAATGCTCTTTGAGTGTTTACCATTTGAAAAGGTTTTATAATTTTGAAAATAAACTAATTTTTTTCTTAAATGTTTAATGGGGCTTGGTAAAGACAATCATCTGATGCAGTTTTAAGTCTTGAATTTGGCTCCAAATAACTGTTTGACTTAACCTGGATACAAAACCAATACCTGTGATTGGAACATGTTTGGTGTCCAGCTTGTCACATGACCGCTTAAAATAAATCTTACTGTAGTACTGCTTCATTTGTAAAGCCCTTTAAAAAAGCATTCTAGTTTATGTGCCATAGTCGCTTGGGAAATATAGAGGGACTTGTGGACTGAGAACATTTGGAATTGGATTGATGCTCTTTCACTGATATTAAAACCTGTCTTACTGGAATTTTGAATTGCTTCAGGTTCACTATATCAGCTTTATAGAGTTACTCACAGACATATTAAATCATTCTTTTTCTGTTTATTTGAAAAATGTATTCTTCATATAGCATTGTCATTGCAGTGTATTAGTAGACTATAGATGCATGTCTCTAATGTATTCTGCAGCAAGGCTTGAAAAATGTACTTGGTACTTACTATCCAGATCATGATATGAAAGATGGAGTTTGGGGAAATTGTGTCCGTTTTCCAACTTCATTCATCACTAATATGCAGGAGGATATTTTCAAGTGTTGGTTGAGAGGCATGAAGTTGAAAGTACTCTTAGTATACCAATAGCCAGGAATGCATTCCTGGGATAACTTATTGCTGTTGGGCTGTGGCTATAAGCATCATGGCTTATGGTTATAAGTATAATTATTTTTAAAAAATCAAAATAAAGGGGGCTGGAGAGACTAATAAGGTATTTCCAATTTGAAAAATACTTCATAGTAGAAGGGTTAGAGAACATAGTAGGGGAAAGGGTTATAATAATTAGAGCTGGACAAAATTTGGAATTCCAGGTTCCTGGGAAATGTCAACGTTTTGAAATTTCTTGTGACCTGGAGATTCTGAAAAAAATTCGTTGAGAAGATTAAAACTGTTGCCATGTGGGCTTCCCCAGGGCTTAAGGGGCCTGGGATCCCAGAGCTTCTGAACTCCCAGGCTAGCTGGCTCCCAGCGCTGTCTGAATCCTGCAGTCTGGGGAGCCGGCTGGCATGGGAGTCCAGCTCAGTGGCAGGGAGTCTGGAAGCCCTGAGAGCTGCAGCATGAGTTGGGGCTCTCGGGGCTTCTGGAACCATGCTGCAGTGTGGGGAGCCTAGACCCTGAGAGCCATGGCTTGACCCAGTCTCACAGTTCTGGCAGGAGGGAGCCTAGAAGCCCCAGGAGCTGCAGCTGAGCTGTTGCTCAGGAATTCCAGGCTCCCAGCTCCATGACAGGGAGCCTGGAAAGCCGGAGACACCTGCTCAAGTTGCCATTTTCAGGGCTTCCAGGCACCCATGTGCAGAGCTGAGAGCCAAGCCCCAGTTCAAGCCAAGGCTTCCACGCTCTGCTGCAGGGACTCTAGAAGCCTGGGGTCCCTGACCATGGAGCAGATCGCATGGTGGGGCCGCTTCGGACTGCAGACTCCTGATACCCACATGAACCAACTGGGAATTAGGCATGGTTCCATCAAACCCCTGCCTGCAATTCAAAGAAAATGTATTGAACCTGAAGTGTTTTTCCATGAAACTTTTCAGGTTCCATGAATCAGCATTTTGCAGTGAAACTTTCATCTGAAAATTTCAGACCTGCTCTAGTTGTAGACACTTTCTAGTCTATTCTTGTATTTTGAATATGTTTTAAAATGTAACTAAAGGGTCACACTTGGGACCCCATCTCCCTCCTTTCAGTAATAGTGGGTTCCAATTATAACTCTCACCCTATCAGGGCCCTTAACTAGTCTGTTGCAAAGAATATATACATTGAGGGCCACAAGCTGCCATGTTCTTTCCCTAGAACCCTACCTCCTGCTACCCCTTTTACTCGGAAAGTACAAGTTTAAATTGGTCAAGACACCTGTGAAGCTTGGTGGTTTGTTTTGACTCTACTCACATTACAACTTCTAATTGAAATCGTAATCAGTTAATGGCATAATTGACTATAAAACACAGTTGCCTTTACATACCACATTATTGTTAGTATTATAGTTAGTGTTTTGCTCCAGACAATGGCTCAGCAAGGCGCGCAATTGTCTTCCTGAAGAATAAAAATTGATGATTTAAACAAATTATAAAATAAAAAGTGTTTAAATACTTTTTTTTAAATAAACCTATATAAAATGATAAGCTGTGTAAGGCTTAAATTTACTATAATCTATTAAAATAATTAAATATGAGGCCACAGATATGTACTACTCAGTTTTAAAGATCTCAGATTATTGAACTAGTTGAAGTCAATGACTAAGCACCTGGAAGCAAGGCTTGTTGACGTGCTAAACCAGATTTTGAAGTAGTAGTCTCTTCTGTGGCTGCAGAGAGAATTTTTTTTTCTCCACTTCAGTTTATTCAACTAATTCAGTTAATTGGTTAGTTCATTCAAAATTAAAAAATTGAGTGGGAATTGAAAAAGCAGGAAAGTTTGGAAGAAAAACAATCTGTGAATAAAAACTAGGTGTGAGGATAAGAACGACTAATTTAATAATCTGAAGGACAAAATGACCAGAAACTATCAGTTGAATTCACTACCTACAGATAATGCTTCCTTTGTTTAATAAATCAATTAGTTTTAAACGCAAACCATGTTTTCATAAATATTTTTCTTCTGTATCCAGCACATTTAAGGTAGTTTAATTTAATACAAAAAATAAAATCCTGTTTTTGCACACTTTTAGTTGTACTCCAATTTCCATCCAAATAGAACTTGACACAAATATTAGCAAAAAATTAATTTAGTAAATAAGAAATGCATCATTCACCATTTTCTAACATAAACATGTAAAATTTAAGAATCTAGCTGTACATTAAGCCATATAATTACTTAAATGTGTACAGACAGTGTATTGTCCTGGTTATCAAAAAGTACCCATTTTAGTGTAAAGGATATATTTAGCTGCAAATCAACATGTTTTATTGTATCAGAGGGTCTGTAGAAGCGACAAAGAGTTCTGTGGCACCTTATAGACTAACAGACGTATTGGAGCATCAGCTTTCGTGGGTGAATACCCACTTCTTCAGATACCAACCAATAAGAATCATCCTCAGGGGGACTGAGTCATCTATCTGCCGCCCTGACCGGGAAAACCGAGAGGTGTGCTGCTTTCCAGGGGCTAGGATTCGTGATGTGACAGAGAGACTGCCGAGACTCATCAACCCCTCAGATCGCTACCCCTTCCTGCTTCTCCACGTGGGCACCAATGATACTGCCAAGAATGACCTTGAGCGTATCACTGCAGACTACGTGGCTCTGGGAAGAAGGATAAAGGAGTTTGAGGCGCAAGTGGTGTTCTCGTCTATCCTCCCTGTGGCAGGAAAAGGCCGGGGTAGAGACGGTCGAATCGTGGAAGTCAACGAATGGCTACGCAGATGGTGTCGGAGAGAAGGGTTTGGATTCTTTGACCATAGGATGGTGTTCCAAGAAGAAGGAGTGCTAGGCAGAGACGGGCTCCACCTGACGAAGAGAGGGAAGAGCATCTTTGGAAGCAGGCTGGCTAGCCTAGTGAGGAGGGCTTTAAACTAGGTTCACCGGGGGAAGGAGACCAAAGCCCCGAGGTAAGTGGGGAAGTGGGATATCGGGAGGAAGCACAAGTAGGTGAGTGCAAGAGGGGAGGGCTCCTGCCCCATACTGGGACAGCAGGACGATCAGTGAGTTATCTTAAATGCCTATACACAAATGCAAGAAGCCTGGGGAACAAGCAGGGAGAACTGGAAGTCCTGGCACAGTCAAGGGATTATGATGTAATTGGAATAACAGAGACTTGGTGGGATAACTCATATGATTGGAGTACTGTCATGGATGGATATAAACTGTTCAGGAAGGATAGGCAGGGCAGAAAAGGTGGGGGAGTCGCATTGTATCTAAGAGAGCAGTATGACTGCTCAGAGCTCCAGTATGAAACTGCAGAAAAACCTGAGAGTCTCTGGATTAAATTTAGAAGTGTGAGCAACAAGGGTAATGTCGTGGTGGGAGTCTGCTACAGACCACCAGAGCAGGGGGATGAGGTGGACGAGGCTTTCTTCCAGCAACTAACAGAAGTTACTAGATCACAGGCCCTGGTTCTCATGGGTGACTTTAATCACCCCAATATCTGCTGGGAGAGCAATACAGCGGTGCACAGACAATCCAGGAAGTTTTTGGAAAGTGTAGGGGACAATTTCCTGGTGCAAGTGCTGGAGGAACCAACTAGGGGAAAAGCTCTTCTTGACCTGCTGCTCACAAACAGGGAAGAAATAGTAGAGGAAGCAATAGTGGATGGGAACCTGGGAGGCAGTGACCATGAGATGGTCGAGTTCAGGATCCTGACACAAGGAAGAAAGAAGAACAGAGACCCTGGACTTCAGAAAAGCAGACTTTGACTCCCTCAGGGAACTGATGGGCAAGGTCCCCTGGGAGAATAACATGACAGGGAAGGGAGTCGAGGAAAGCTGGCTGTATTTTAAAGAATCCTTATTGAGGTTGCAGGAACAAACCATCCCGATGTGTAGGAAGAAAAGTAAATACGGCAGGCGACCAGCTTGGCTTAACAGTGAAATCCTTGCTCGTCTTAAACACAAAAAAGCAGCTTACAAGAAGTGGAAGATTGGACTAATGACCAGGGAGGAGTATAAAAGTATTGCTCAGGCCAAATCACACTTGGAGTTGCAGCTAGCTGGAGATGTTAGGAGTAACAAGAAGGGTTTCTTCAGGTATGTTAGCAACAAGAAGAAAGTCAAGGAAAGTGTGGGCCCCTTGCTGAATGAGGGAGGGAACCTAGTGACAGAGGATGTGGAGAAAGCTAGTGTACTCAATGCTTTTTTTGCCTCCGTCTTCACAGACAAGGTCAGCTCCTAGACAGCTGCACTCTGCAGCACGGTATGGGGAGGAGGTGACCAGCCCTCTGTGGAGAAAGAAATAGTTCGGGACTATTTAGAAAAGCTGGATGAGCACAAGTCCATGGGGCCGGATGCACTGCGTCCAAGGGTGCTAAAGGAGTTGGCCGATGTGATTGCAGAGCCATTGGCCATTATCTTTGACAAATCATGGCAATCGGGGGAGGTCCCGGATGACTGGAAAAAAGCTAACGTAGTGCCCATCTTTAAAAAAGGGAAGAAGGAAGATCCGGGGAACTACAGGCCAGTCAGTCTCACCTCAGTCCCTGGAAAAATCATGGAACAGGTCCTCAAGGAATCAATTCTGAACCACTTAAAGGAGGGGAAAATGATCAGGAACAGTCAGCATGGATTCACCAAGGGCAAGTCATGCCTGACTAACCTAATTGCCTTCTTTGATGAGATAACTGGCTCTGTGGATGAGGGGAAAGCAGTGGATGTGCTATTTCTTGACTTTAGCAAAGCTTTTGATACAGTCTCCCACAGTATTCTTGCCAGCAAGTTAAAGGAGTATGGGCTGGATGAATGGACGGTAAGGTGGATAGAAAACTGGCTAGATGGTCGGGCTCAACGGTAGTGATCAATGGTTCCATGTCTAGTTGGCAGCTAGTATCAAGTGGAGTGCCCCAAGGGTCGGTGCTGGGGCCGGTTTTGTTCAATATCTTCATTAACGATCTGGAGAATGGTGTGGACTGCACCCTTAGCAAGTTTTGCAGATGACACTAAACTGGGAGGAGTGGTTGATACGGTGGAGGGTAGGGATAGGATACAGAGGGACCTAGACAAATTAGAGGATTGGGCCAAAAGAAATCTGATGAGGTTCAACAAGGACAAGTGCAGAGTCCTGCACTTAGGATGGAAGAATCCCATGCACTGCTACAGACTAGGGACCGAATGGCTGGGCAGCGGTTCTGTAGAAAAGGACCTAGGGGTTACGGTGGATGAAAAGCTGAATGAGTCAACAGTGTGCCCTTGTTGCCAAGAAGGCTAATGGCATTTTGGGTTGTATAAGTAGGGGCATTTCCAGCAGATCGAGGGACGTGATTATTCCTCTCTATTCGGCACTGGTGAGGCCTCATTTGGAATACTGTGTCCAGTTCTGGGCCCCACACTACAAGAAGGATGTGGATAAATTGGAAAGAGTCCAGCGGAGGGCAACAAAAATGATTAGGGGACTGGAGCACATGACTTATGAGGAGAGGCTGAGGGAACTGGGATTGTTTAGCCTGCAGAAGAGAAGAATAAGGGGGGATTTGATAGCTGCTTTCAACTACCTGAAAGGGGGTTCCAAAGAGGATGGATCTAGACTGTTCTCCGTGGTAGAAGATGACAGAACAAGGAGTAATGGTCTCAAGTTGCAGAGGGGGAGGTTTAGGTTGGATATTAGGAAAACCTTTTTCTCTAGTAGGGTGATGAAGCACTGGAATGGGTTACCTAGGGAGGTGGTGGAATCTCCTTCCTTAGAGGTTTTTAAGGTCAGGCTTGACAAAGCCCTGGCTGGGATGATTTAGTTGGGTTTGGTCCTGCTTTGAGCAGGGGGTTGGACTAGATGACCTCCTGAGGTCCCTTCCAACCCTGAGATTCTATGATTCTACGATCCTTTCTTTAGGAAAGAAAACCCTAAAAAGTACAATTGAAAATATTTTATTAAAATCTGTTTAAATTGTTTTCTGCTTGCCTATTTAAATAATTAAAATCGGTGATTTAAATTGATTCACCCTGTCTTCCTGCAGCCTTATTTTCTGTCCATGTGATTAGGACGGCCTATGTAATCAGCTGTGTGGTTGGACATCCCATAGTGTATTGTTTCATGTGCTGATGGTATCACTCTGTATACACATCCTCCCTGGATTCTGTCCTCTGCAGGGGCAGTATGGGATAGCTGCTCTCCTTTTCAGTTAGAATGCCCTGATATGAACATGATTAGGCAGCATAGTAGGTGTGGAAACAAATATTATTTATCTGTATTGTAGCCATATCTGTAGTCCCCAAACAAGATTTGATTAACTATTATGCTAGATACTGTACAAAAATGCATACTGTCAGCCATAATTTGATGAAAAGTGGGCTCCAACTCTCATTATTTGTATCAAGAGTAGAGGAAAGTCATAAACTGGTCACAAAGACACTTTTACTTGTAGTGTGGATTAGACTTCATGTACTGTATGCAACTACTAGAATTTCTCAAGCAGTGAATTTTATTAGATATCTTTCATCCTGGCTTCACTATCTAGAAAGCAGCTGGGCTGCTTCTCAAGTTCATTTGCACTTAAAAAGGAAAGCTAATTGGTGGTTTTCCTGGCTCCCTATTTGTTTTTTGTTTTGTTTTAATAAATTTTAGAAAAGCCCAGCTACCATCAGTGGTGCAGTAGCCAGACTAGAGAAGGGCCTGGGAACTACAGGATTTGGCATATGTTGAGTATTTTCTATAGTGTCTTTGCTATGATGTTGCATTCTCCAGTCTGCCAGCAAATGAAAATGTTTTGACTAATTTGTAAATAAATCAAACTAAATGTAAAACCCTTAATTCAGTATCAAGACTGTGAATTTAAATGTTCAAGCCAAGAAACTTTAAATGAAAAGCTCCTGAGGTACCGTACATATTGTATATATTAAAGCATCCACTTAACACCATGAACATGCAAATTTATTACAATCTAAAGATGCAGTGTTAACCGATGTTGTATTCTATTAAAAATACAGACAAGGTTTCACCTCAGATTTTAGTAATGGTTGAGGACAAACCTAGAAAAATGGTTTCTGTGAGTCACACAACTCTGTGTGTTTGGGGTGGGGGACATCTTAAGTAGTCTTGACATCTTTGTAGTCAAAATCAAATGTGGTATAAGTTCAGTATTTGATATGATCTTTTTCTGGGGACTATCCTTCAGGGGTTTGGAATTGAATGATCTAATCGTTTTTCACATCATTCCTGTTTACTCTAGATTAATTTAATTTTAAAGATGGAGGGGAGTCTTGAGAAGAGCCTTGAGATAGAGTATGAAAGCATAGTAGTGGGGTTGCTGTTTGTGTGTATGGATTTTCATGGTAGGTTTTCTTGTTTTGGGGCTGCCTTTTTGAGAGGGGAATGACAATGAATCTTGTATTATATATTTGCAAAAGTGTTAGAAAAACTGATTTGTATATATATCTGTCTGTCCATCCTTAAACCAATTAGTATGTTGTGTGTTGGAGATGGTATATGAACTATCAGAGTATATGTGCACCTACAATCTCTTGATATATTACGAGTTACTATTCTATGCTTAGCTACTCTTAAAGCAAAATTGGCTAAAGCAAATTGGTTACACATGTTTTAAATTAATGTCTCCTCATTTGCAGATGCTGAATGATGATTTAAACTGAACAATCAAGGTAAATGCTTTTTGATGTAATATTGCAGTGTTGTTGTCGCTGTATTGGTCCAAGGATATTAGAGACACAAGGTGGGTTAGAGACAAGCTTTCAAGCGACACAAACCTGAAGAACTCTGTATAGCTCGAAAGCTTGTCTTTCACCAAGAGAAGCTTGTCCAATCAAAAATATCACCGAACTCGCTAGTCTCTTTTGACGTAATATGTTGATTTCTTTGCGTATGCAGTTGTACATTATGGATGTTAACTGTTTGAAAACAAAATATAAATTCTGTAGAGTTCAAAACAGGTAAAGAGAATACCAGTTGGCTAATCTAAATACTAAAACATTAAACAGAGTGGGAGTAATTTAGGCCCATTATTTTAATCATTTGGGTTTTTAAAATTGAAATTTGAAAACTTGTGCTATTGTGTCTTTAGATTAAAATTTATAACAAACAAAGATGCTAGGTTTTTACAAATGCCTCTGATTAGGCCTTAGCTACACTCACGAGTTACAGCGCAATAAAACTGCCTGTAGCGCTGTAACTCACTAACTGGCTACACTCGCAAGGCACGTACAGCGCTGCATGTACTCCACCTCCCTGAGAGGAATAACGTTTGTTGCGCTGCCGCTGGTGCGCTGCGGCTACAGTGTGGCCACCCAATGCGCTCTTATTGGTCTCCAGAAGTATTTGGAAGTATCCCACAATGCCTGTTCTAGCCACTCTGGTCATCAATTAGAACTCTACTGCCCTGGCCTCAGGTGACCAACCGCCACTCCGACCCTTTAAATTCCCTTGGAATTTTAAATATCCCCTTCCTGTTTGCTCAGCCAGGCGTGGAGTGCTCTCAGCGCATCTTTCCAGATAACCATGCATCCACGTGCCAGACGAGCCCCAGTATGGCACAATACTGAGTTGCTGGACCTCATCGCTGTTTGGGGGGAGGAAGCTGTCCAGTCCCAGCTGCGATCCAGCTGGAGGAATTTCAATACTTTCGGCCAGATATCAAGGGCCATGATTGAAAGGGGCCATGACCGGGATGCAATGCAGTGCAGGATAAAAGTAAAGGAGCTGCAGAGTGCGTACCGCAAAGCCCGCGAGGCAAACAGCCGCTCGGGTGCTCCCCCCAAAACCTGCCAATTCTACAAAGAGCTGGACGCAATACTTGGGGGTGACCCCACTACCATTTCGAGCACCACCATCGATACGGGAGAACGGTACGAGGAGGAGAAGGAGGGAGAGGAGGAGGAGGGGGTTGAAGAAAACAGGAGCGAGGGTGCTGTGGCTGGGGGAGACACCCCTGACTCCCTGGGGGCATGCAGCCAGGAGCTCTTCTCGAGCCAGGAGGAAGGGAGCCAGTCACAGCGGCCGGTATACATTGGAGGAGAAAGAGAAGAGCAGGTTCGCAGTAAGCAGCTTTTATTTTCTGGAAGGAGTTTTTTCGGTGCGGGGTCCTTGGGCGAGGAGGGTTTGGGATGCATGCATGCCTAGATGCGGAAGAGCGCATTGATGTGGTCTATCACATCGTGGAAATCGGCCACTGTAATCTCTTCGAAAGTCTCAGCCAGAACGTGGGCAATGTGCTTGCACAGGTTTATTGGGAGAGCCGCCATGGTCCTTGTCCCATTCAGGGTAACGTGTCCGCGCCACTGTGCTGCGAGGGGCGGGGGGACCATTGCTGCACACAGGCAAGCTGCATATGGGCCAGGACGGAAGCT
This sequence comes from Chelydra serpentina, assembly GCA_037349315.1. Classification (NCBI taxonomy): domain Eukaryota; kingdom Metazoa; phylum Chordata; order Testudines; family Chelydridae; genus Chelydra; species Chelydra serpentina. The sequence goes on from JBAIAC010000004.1 coordinate 131,448,964, forward strand.
GCATTGCAGTAGAAGACCCTCCCTTGCTTCCCCGGACACCCTCAGCAGCGAGATATCTTCCAGGACGAACTCCTGTGGAAAATGTGGGGACAGTGTTCAGTGTAGGTTCCCCCCTGCAGCTGTTGGCTCTCCCCAAGGCACAGAAACCCGTCGGACAGTACATCCGTGAAACAATCAGTCCCGGGAAAATTGTGCTGTTTTGGAGACTGTGTGCCCTCAAGTGTGGGGGAATCATTGCTCTGTCTGACATAAAACAATGATGCCTCTGTTAAATGTTGCATTTTTGCCTTCAAGATGCAACCTTGAGATCTCCGCCATCCTTCTTATCACCGGCTGAGAGACTCCAGAGGCTCAGGAAGAGGCCCAGAAGAACAAAAGAAGACATGATGCAGGAAGTTATGAAACAATCTCTTAAAGAGAATCAAAAGGCTCAGGAGTGGAGGGAGAGCGAAAGCAGGCTCCGTCAGGAAAACGCAGTGCACCGGCGGCAAAGCATGCAGCTCCGGCACGAAAGCACAAAGGAGCTGATTAGCATCATGGCGCGCCAAGCAGACTCTATCCAGGCGCTCGTCGCCATGCAGGCAGAGCAGTACCGCCCCCGCCCCCCCCCCACCCCCCCGCCCCGCAGCCAGTGTCCCAAAACACTTTCCCTTGTGCCCCCATGTCACCACCTGCCCACTTCACCCAACATCCAGGTTCTTATCACCCACACCAGATGCCCCCAACACCTGTAGCTTCACCAGACAGCCCTGGAAACTATGACCCTTACCCACTGCACTCAACTCCCATCCCGAATTATAGACATTCTGAAGTGCAGCACTCACTGCACAGCACTCCAGACAGGAAGCCCGAGTATGAAAGCAGGACATACCATACCCTGTGATTGAACCCTTCCCCACACTACCCCCTTGCCCTTTCTGTCTCACAAGCAGTTGTTTCTTTTTAATACATGTATTTTCTCTGTAATAAACGGATTCTTTGGATGTGAAAACAGTCTTTATTATTGCATAAGGAAAAAAGATACCTTAGCCCAGGAAAGAAACAGGCAACACAAGTGAGCTGAGCAAACACAAATCAGCTTAGCAAAGACAGATTACTAATAACATTGGAACCACTTCACTTCAGGGTCGTGCAGGGCAGCAGACATTACTGGTGGTTTTCAGCCTCAAATTTCTCCCTCAAGGCATCCCTAATCCTTGCAGCCCCACGCTGGGCCCCTGTAATAGCCCTGCTCTCTGGCTGTGCAAATTCAGCCTCCAGGTGTTGAACCTCTGAGGTCCACGCCTGAGTGAACATTTCACCCTTCCCTTCACAAATATTATGGAGGGTACAGCACGTGGATATAACCGTGGGGATGCTGTGTTCGGCCAAGTCCAGCTTCCCATATAGAGATCGCCAGCGGCCCTTCAAAAGGCCAAAAGCACACTCCACAGTCATTCGGCACCGGCTCAGCCTGTAGTTGAACCGTTCCTTGCTGGTGTCAAGGGTCCCTGTGTAGGGTTTCATGAGCCATGGCATTAAAGGGTACGCGGGATCTCCAAGGATCACAGTGGGCATTTCAATTTCCCCTACCTTGATCTTCCAGTCTGGGAAAAAAGTCCCGGACTGCATCTTCCGGAACAGGGCAGTGTTCTGAAAGATGCGTGCGTCATGCACCTTTCCGGACCAGCCTGCGTTGATGTCAATGAAACGCCCACGGTGATCCACAAGCGCCTGGAGAACCATGGAGAAATACCCCTTCCGATTAATGTACTCGGATGCTAGGTGGGGTGGTGCCAGAATAGGAATATGCGTCCCATCTATCGCCCTGCCGCAGTTAGGGAACCCATTTGTTCAAAGCCAGCCACAATGTCCTGCACGTTATCCAGAGTCACGGTTCTTCTGAGCAGGATGCGATTAATGGCCTTGCAAACTTGCATCAGCACGATTCCAGCGGTCGACTTTACCACGCCAAACTGGTTCGCTACTGATCGATAGCAGTCCGGAGTTGTCAGCTTTCAGATTGCAATAGCCACCCGCTTCTCCATCGTCAGGGCAGCTCTCAATCTCGTGTCCTTGCGCTGCAGGGCGGGGGCGAGCTCCTCACACAGTCCCATGAAAGTAGCTTTTCTCATTCGAAAGTTCTGCACCCACTGCTCGTCATCCCAGACTTGCATGACAATGTGATCCCACCACTCTGTGCTGGTTTCCCGAGCCCAAAAGCGGCGTTCCACGGTGCATAGCATGTCCGTGAATGCCACAAGCAAGTTTGTGTCGTACGCGTTTCGCGTGACAGTTTCATCGTCATCTTCAGACTCCTCGCTGTCACTGTGGATCTTAAGAGCTCGACTGACAAACGCGACGTGCTTTTGCTCAACAGGTCGGAATCCATTTTCCCGCTGACCGAAACGGAGCACAGATCGCACTACAAAGAAACCGTTGAAAGATGGCGCCAAATGTGGCCGGAAACACAGGGATTGCTGGGATGCAAAGCGATGCATCACGGGGCGTTGAAACAGGACCCAGAATGCACCATACCTCACGCCCCCTTCCCACAACCCACAGCGCCAGAATGGGAAGAGGTGTTCTGTGGGATACCTGCCCATAATGCACCGCTCCCAAAACCGCTGCAAGTGCCGCAAATGTAGCCACATTAGTGCACGTTAGTGCGCTGGCAGCTGCAAGTGTGGACAGGCTGCAGCACTTTCCCTACTCAGCTGTACGAAGATGGGTTTAACTCACAGCGCTGTATATCTGCAAGTGTAGCCAAGGCCTTAGAAGGATCTTCTTTGAATTTTATTAAACTTATGTGGAAAAACAAAACAAAATATTGAAAATTATAACCCTGATTCGGCAAAACCACTTAAGTAACTATGTAACTTTAATCACATAATAGTCAACGGGAGAAGCATCTGGAGTGTCAGGTTCTAAAATTATATCTTTATGAAACTTTTCTTAGTCACTTCGAAACAAACTTGTGTCAGCGTTAACAATGAAAAGTTAATTTAGACTTTCAATACATTTAACCAAGTTATCGTGAGCGTTTTTATACATCCAGGCTAAAAATTTCAAAAATAGGAGCCCCCTAAACAGAGGCTTTTAGAACTATATTTAGGAATTGTCTATACATGAGATTATTCTGGAATAACACCATGTATGGACACTGTTATTATGGAATTGAGTACCTTCTGATTTAGCTTAATCCAAAAGTGGGTTAAGCAAAACCTGAACAAGGCACTCAGGAGTATCTGTTGCTCTTCAAATTCACATCCTACCTTGAAAATTAATTCAGATTAAGTGTAGACAAACCTTCAAACACCTGAATGATTTAGGAACAAAAATTCCGTTAACCGCAGTCTGCAAACCCTGATGGAGGAGTATTGCCTGGTTAAAACTGAAATGCTTCAATTGACTTGTGGAAGTTCAGTATATCTGAAGGGCTTATTTGCTTATCAGTTTGTGTTTTGAGTTTGTTTTCTCACAGTAAGGATGTTCAAGAGTTTTTAAGTTATGAAACCTTAGTAGAGAAAAATCTCTGTGAAATCTGGGAAACTAAAGAAAAATACAAAGCATCCACTTTAGCAATTCAAGGCTATAAAATAGGAAAAAAGACATGATTTTTAGCTGCTGTGCTTAAAAACAATTCTTAGAGAGTGTCTGATTCCCTCTTTCATACACAGATACAATAAATATGGGCACTAGCAAAGTGTTGTGAGGTGATATGAAAATTAGATTTTTCACTGATGCATTTGTTAGTCTAATGTAGTGTTATTGTAACGCCTAGTTAACTGATTACTTACTTTGTAATTAACAAAGGGGGAAGCGAGATATGGAACCATGGTACAAGCTGTAGCTAAGTTGGTTTATAACTAGAAAACATAAACATGATCCTACAAAGACTTTTCATGAAGTCACATGCAGGGCTGGATTAACTCTCCTGTGGGCCCGGAGCTATTAAATTTTGTGGGGGTTTTGTGTACAAGATTTTTTCCTAATTTAAAACAAAATGATCACAATTATGGCATCGAGGCTATCAACGCTATACTAAATTTGCCTTTTAATTAACATAAAGCCATTCTGTGGTTACATTTCAGTCTTAAAACGTGTAGAATATAGTTAATTCAAAATAGCCTACTTCTTACCTTAGAACAGCTGTTATATTAGTTTCATTCTGGGAGGGAGTTTGGGTGCCGGAGGGGGCTCCAGGCTGGGGCATAGTGTTAGGGTGCAGGAGGGGTTGTGAGGTGCAGGCTCTGGCCAGGAGGCACTTACCACAGGTGGCTCCCGGCCCGCAGTGCAGCAGGGCTCAGGCAGGCTGCTTGCACGTCTCTGCATGCTGCGGGGGAGACGGGGACAGTGTGTCCCTGGCCAATGGGAGCCCGGGGGGTGGTGGACAAAACACACACACAGGAGCAGCATGGGGCCACATGAAGGCAACCTGCCTGAGCCCTGCTGCGCCACTGGACTTTTAGTGGCCCGGAGATCGCCATCAACTGGCAGAGGCTCCAGGATTGACCAGTCAATTGCGATTGATGGGTTGGTGACCACTGAATTGTATATAATTAAGGATTTATTTTTGTGGGGCCCCTGTTAGCCTGAAGCCCTCAGCTGCAGCCCCTAAAGTCCCTGCGTTAATTCGGCCCTGGTCACATGTGAGTAGTTTCATGAACTTCATTATGCTTCTTATGTAGTTATGCATTGCTCAACATCTTTGCAAGATCATGGCTATGGTTGCATATTTACTAGGATGTAAAACTTCGTGGAAGAAAAGTGGCCACTCTGTTTTCTTGTTTAATGACATTTTAAAAATATTAATGTACTCTAACCTTGTACATTTGTCCAGGAGGGTACTGCTTCAGTGTTTCTTACCTTCAAATAGTGTAGTCCAAGGATGAATAAATGTATTCATCTTGCTGTGGACAAAACTTTATAGGCAGTGACTACCTTCTTTCTCTTGTTTGAAATCCTTTCTGCATTAAGGCTCCCAATTTTTATGGAACTTGGGGCATTTTAAAATTTTTTCCTTACTGTAGATAGGGACTAAGACTGAGCATTACAAAGAAGTGGGAACTGTAGAGCATGCCTGAAATTCCAGCAGGCCTTGATTCTACGTCAGCACATTGTCATGTGCTATGTATGCCAGCTGCTAGCAGCTCTCAATTCTGTTAAAGCAGCTGTGTTTTCAGGTGATATGTATTCCAATTAATAGTAGTAATTCAAAGGTGGGACACTGTTCTTCATTAGAGAGACGAGGTGGGTGAGGTAATATTGTTTATTGGACCACCTTCTGTTGATGAGAGAGAAAAGCTTTTGAGCCAAACAGAGGTCTTCAGATCTATTACCTCACCTACCTTGTCTCGCTAATATCCTGAGACTGACGTGGCTACAACTACACTGCATGACCATAGTAATTTTTAGGGAGGAAGGAAGAAAGACCAAGGGGGCCATATAAAGGGAAAAATCTCCAGTGATTGAGTGGAGAATATCCTAATGCCTTTCCAACTCTGAACTTCTAGACAGGTGCTTATTTTGCTGAGCTAGTTTGACCTTTCCTAATTGTCATACATTTATGGGGATAGTGGATAGACTGGTATAGGAACCTTAGGCCATGTCTACACTATGGGGACTAAAGTGGCATAGCTATGGTGGGGTAGGTATGCTGGCATAACCCCATAGTGTAGATACAGCCTACAGCAATGGAAGTGGCTTTTCTGTTGCTGTAGGATCACAGCCTTCTCAAGCACTACATCTTTGCTGGTATCTAGGTTGATGGAAGCGTTCTTCCATTAATGTAGCTGAATCTATGCTGGGGGTTAAGTTCGCATGGCTATTGTGCTCAGAGGTGGGAATTTTTCACACGAGTTCTGTAGCTATGTCGAATTAAAACTTAAGTGTGGAGTGGGCTTTCGGGTTAGCTAGCTCAGGTTGCTGATAGAAATGTTTCTATGACTTCTTTTGTGTTTAAATTGACAATTATAACAATTCTGGAAGCTTTTTTTACAAGTCTGGATGACACTGAGGAAAAAATGCTGGCAGCCAAACTATACCAGCATTCTGATTCTTGCTAGCACCAGTGCAGAACCAACAGCACAGAAGCTTGCTAAAATTCTGAATGTAGATGTGGCCTCAATATTTTGAATCCAGTTAAATATGTTGAGTACAAGAAATTTAAGACAAACATTGTAAACGGTTCCATCAAGGTTTTGTAGTGGGCAGAATAAGGTCTGGTAGAGCTAAAACATTTGCAGCTGTTGTGGCTGAAGATGTTTCTGCAAGCAGGGTGAATTGACTCACATAGAGAATGCTGTCTGCAGTAGAAAAAGGTAGACCCATAACTGTTTTTAATGAACTTCTACTCCTGAGGGCATTCTGCGCCAAAAAATTAAAAATTCTCTGCACAATATTTTAATCTACAAAATCTGCAAATTTTATTTGTCAAATAAATGTGGAGGCTCCAGTGGGCCATTGGGGAGCACAGGCCACTGGCTGCACAGAGGTGGGAGATCACTGTGCAGCTTCCCGCCAGGACACAGACTCATTGGTGAGGCTGCACCCAACCCTGACACAGTGCAAGAACCGGGCCTGCCCCAGAAACACCCCAGGGCCCTTCCCCTCCCTGTGGGTAGGCAGGCTCAACAAGGCAGGATCCAAGTGTGCAGGGGCTTAGTGTGGGGGGATTCAGGTGTGGTTTGAGAGGGTTCTGTGTAGGGCAATCTGGGTGCAGTGAGGAATCCGGGTGCGGAGGGAATCTGGATGCACAGGGGATTGTTGGGGGATTCTGAGTGCAATGGTAATGGGACTCTGCAGAGGGTCCAGGTGAAGGTGTTTGGGGCTCAGTGGGAGGGGTCCAGATGCTGGGGAAGTGGGGCTCAGTGGGGTGGGGATCCAGGTGCAGCTGGTTGGGACTTGGTGGGATGGGGATCCGGATGCAGTGGCTTGTTAGGGTGTTCCAGGTGCAAGGGGAGTGGGGCTCATCGCGGGGTTCTGAGTGCAGGAGGGTTTGGCTCAGCAGGAGGGTCTGGGTATGAGTGGGTCTGGATGCATGGGGGTTGGGCAGATAGGGGAGCAGCTCCCCGTAAAGGGATCCGTCCCCACTGCAGCTAAGGAGTGATGGGTGCAGGAAGGGGGTGGGGAGGGGGAGTTTGCAGAGCTTCCTGCAGCTGGGGGAGAAATCTGGGGGTAGGTCTGACCCGGCCCCAGATGCCATGGAGGGGAAGAGGAAGTCCTTCCTGCCCAGCCAGGACTAGCAGCTGAGCTCAGCGCACGGTAGGAGCCACCAACCGGGTCTTCCCCAGTCCTGCCCCACAGTGATTTACCTCTCTGCCAGTTGCCCTGGACACCCGAAAAATATACTGCTGGGGAGGGTTGCATGACTGCTTTTGTGGCTTGCCTTTGCTTCCCCATCAGAAAATCATTTTTCTGCACATAAATTCACATTGTCATAAATTCTGCACATGCAGTGGCACAGATTTCCCCGAGGAGTAAACTTCAGTCTATATACAAAATGCAAACCCTGAGGGTAAAGTATTAAATGAGAATGATCTAAGAAAACTCTTCTTCTGGTGGTTCACATTTTGCTGCAGTTTAAAATAATAAAATAGAGCAGAACAGATATGTTTGGTATTTATATTTCTTGCTTCTACAAGGAAGCTTCCACTGTTCTTGGCAAATTAATGTAAGATAAATGAATTTTGGTGCTAACTGGAACGAGAGACTAAATGTGGCTAGATAATAATGAAGGCAGGAACTCTCCAAATGCCTGGCTTTACCCCCATCTTCCCCCTCAGGGTTTTCAATGAATGTAAATTATGATTTATTGCATATTATGGTCTTTAGCTAGGACCAACTTGACACCTATCTTGCAGACTAACTCTGGTGGTTTTGTAAAGTGGACAGGCTTCCATTATTTCCTGGGAAAAGATGTTCAAGAATATCCAGTAAGTGAAACAAGGAGTTCAAACCCAGTCTCTAGAAGTGACTAATCAGTGAGCTAATTCATACAACCACACAGACTATAGTTTGAAGAAGAAACACTTTATAACCTTGTCAAAATTGAGAGCAATGGCACCTATATTCTCTCTCTGGTCCAGTGAGGGCACCCACTCTTAGGCTTCTGGCTCCCTAGCCATCACCTCTCTTGAGTGTAGAGGTGTATCTCTCTCCCTCCTGACAAGGGTATTTCCAGGCTGCACAGCTCCCTGTCTAAACTGTGAATTCCTCAGCAAAGTCAGAATGTGTAAGTAGGCCTGCCTTTTTTTCCCTCCTCAGAGATGGTAAACTCGGCAGTTGTCACAGTTAAGTTACCTGTGGCAAGCCCATGCCCGTTTATTCTGAAGGTAAAAGCATTAAAGAGAAAACATATCAAAACAATAAAAGAACCTACATATGTGCTAATAAGCTTACTGGAGATCACCCCAACTCCAACAAGGGCTCAGGCAGGTGAACTGTCCTTCAAGCCCCACGTTTTCAAGTTCATAACTCCATTTGCTCACAACAAGAACACCATGAATCTGAGTTACTACTTTATGCTGTTTGGCCCTTTTGATCCTGGGAATAGGTAATTTGCAGACAAAGGTCCCTCCCCAGGGCAAACCTCCTATAAAGATCAGGTCCAGAGGTGGGTGGGCATTTGCATTTCCCTCCTCCCAAATAAATCCTAGGGAAGCTACTCAACAGTTTATTCTTAGCTCATTGTTTAAAAGAGTCCTTTGAAATTCGTAACACTTCCCATGGTTTACATTAGTCATGTCTCCTAGACAAGTTACATACAGTCCCACAATAACACACATTTGCATTTCTAATATAATGTGCCCCTAAAATATTTTAACTTTAATTTAGTAAGGTTTAACTTTATTGAATTAAGTTTGTCCAGGATATTACAGGAAATTGCCCCATCTCTCACAAACCCCATTTGAGATTAAAAAAAGAACTAGATAAGTTCATGGAGGATAGATCCATCAATGTCTATTGGGCAGGGATGGTATCTGGTACCTGTGGTTGCCAGAAGCTGGGAATGGGTGACAGGATGGATCATTTGATAATTACCTGCTCTGTTCATTGCCTCTGGGGCACCTGGCATTGGCCACTGTCGGAAGACAGGATACTGGGCTAGATGGACCTTTGATCTGACCCAGTATGGCCGTTCTTATGTTCTTATCCAGTGGAAAGCATGCTACTTTTAGACACTTTTAAAAATTATGAACATATTTAGTCAATTCCTTTTTTGCATGTAAGGTTTAGTGAGCAACGGAAATCCTCAGTGACTTGGGCCTAACACTTTATTTATGGGTAATGCATGAGTATGTAAACAATATTTAACAAAATAATTTGTCTATATCGCAAGGGAAAAATGTTTGTTCTGAACAGTGTCTCTTATGTTACAGGACTCAGAAATCAGGAGGATCCATTTCCAGAACAATGGCAACAAAATCATCGCTCCTTAAAGTAATACTCCTAGGTGATGGTGGAGTCGGGAAGAGTTCACTTATGAACAGATATGTCACTAACAAGTTTGATGCGCAGTTGTTCCACACAATAGGTGTGGAGTTCTTAAATAAAGATTTGGAAGTGGATGGACACTTTGTTACAATGCAGATATGGGACACGGCAGGTCAAGAACGGTTCCGGAGCTTACGGACTCCTTTCTATAGAGGTTCTGACTGTTGCCTTCTAACTTTCAGTGTAGATGACTCTCAAAGCTTCCAAAACTTGGGTAACTGGAAAAAAGAATTCATTTACTATGCAGATGTCAAAGAGCCTGAAAGTTTTCCTTTTGTGATATTGGGTAACAAAATTGACATAAATGACAGGCAAGTGTCTACAGAAGAAGCCCAGGCCTGGTGCAGGAACAACGGCAACCATCCCTATTTTGAGACTAGTGCAAAAGATGCCACTAATGTTGCAGCAGCCTTTGAGGAAGCTGTTCGAAGAGTTCTTGCTACTGAAGATAGATCAGATCACTTGATTCAGACAGATGCAATAAATCTTCACCGGAAGCCCAAACCCAGTTCATCTTGCTGTTGACTGTTAGATTTTTTTTTTTTTGGCCAATAAAGTTCTGACAAACTTACTCTGAAAATAAGAAAAGGAGTAATAGCTTAAATATAAGTGGGTTCCACTCTAATATTATTAAAATGTAACATTCTGCTGCTTTACTGGGGGGTGGGGAAGGGCTTCCATTCAGTGAGTGACTTGTTACTTAATTAGTGGCATCTTCTGTTTAGAAAGGTGTCAGCTAAAAATGTTCATTTAATATAAATGTGTAATTTGCAAAGTTAACAAATCAAATGATAAATACTTTAAATGTAATTCAGAGAAACTTGAAAGTTCTAGAAGCACTACTTTTGGGTTTTTTTCTGTAATTCAAATGCAAGGAACAAATTTTATATGTGCGTGTATATTTTTATTAAATTAGTATTCCATTTTTGGTTCACTAAAACCCATTTCATAACATAATAATGCTAAATGTTAAAGAACTTCAGTCTCATTACATTCCTTTTGATCTGAGTGGTATTTCATCTCTGATTTAAAAAAAAAATCTATATAAACCTTTAGATTTTCTGCTGTTAAGTACCTAATGTCACTAGAACTACTGTAGATTTTAAGGTAGGAAATAAACCTCCTGCATACTTAATGTCTGTGTGTTTTCCCTTCATCTGCTCTTCTAAAGCCTTGCTGAATTTTGCCAACAGGTTACTTAAAGCTGCATTTATGCCATAGAGCTACTGAGACACGTCATGCTAGGAACTTGATTGGCTGAAAACTGACTTGTATCCAACTGAAGCATCCCCTCAGTTCACAGAGCTGCTCGTTGTGCAGAAGCAGGGCTTTATCTGCTTAAATAAGCAGCAAATAAGTTTTTACTCCTGTTATCCTTGTAGAGCTAATGAATCCTGCTCTCTCAGATCAACATGGGCAATAACAGAACTTCTTATTTAAATGTCAGTCAGTTACATCCCCAAACACAGGTACATCTGTTCCTGAGAGCATAGCTTGCAGTGTGGAACCTTTTATTACTGGTGACCCTGCTTGACTGCCAAATCCCAGGATAAATTTCCAGTACTGGCAGTTATAAAATCATCTATACTAAAAAACGGAACCCACTTGTTATAGATGTTAGTTCAATACAGTAAAATAGAACCTCAGGTTGTCAGTAAGCCACTTTTCTAAAAATAATTGTATCTTTTAACTTTCTGGGGAAGTGATGTAAAAGAAATGCTAGCATGTAAATGGTTCTACTTAGGCTGGGAAGTTCTCAGTGAGAGAGTTGGAGTGACTTATGGGACTTTTCCTGGATCACAGGTTGATGTCCTAGGGTTAAAAGGTCTTGGAATGTTATGAAACAATCTTATGACAGTGTTGGGGCTGCTATTACTGCCCCATCTTTCAAAGAGACTCTTTCAGTGGGGAAAAGGATTGCCAGGTTCCTCCAGTGCTACTTCAGCCTGTTCTGAGACTGCTACCTGCTTCTAGCATGGAAGGTCTGACTAAAACTGCAGATCTAGGCTGAAAAAGTCAGAAGGTTGTTAATCAGAAGAGTGAGGTTCTGGGACAGCCATTCAATAGAAGTAGCAGAGGAAAATAACCTCACTAGTCTAATTTGACTGTAGGTTTTAATGACAATCTCCCAAGGTTAGCAAAGGAGAAAAAAAGGTTAGCAACCACTAGCAGGTCCACACCTCTAGGTTCCATTTCACTGCCATGGGTGGTCAGAGAAAGGAGGAGGAGGAAGGCAAGCACTCTGCCTTTCATGCTTTTGTGTGGAAGCATGAAGTGGCACAGGATATATGACCACAACTGACACTACTATTCAATGGACTCCATCCAATCTTGAGCCCATAAGCACCTACAGTGTGATCCATGCTAACAGATAGTTGAACTATGCACTTTTAACATTCAAGGATGTACTTTAAGTACATTGTCAATGCACTAAAAGGAAGGTGGGTGTGTGTGTTTGACAAGGTAACAAAAATATTTAACTGTAGACAGACACCTAAGGAATGGAGGCTGTCTATTGAAGATGCAATACAGGCACAGTAGAGTATTTACTTTTTTTTTTGTTGCCCTGATGGTGCCTGATTGGTTACTTCTGGTTTCACATGGTAGGCTGTAAATCAGGTGTTTGTACCTCTGAGATTCTACTGCAGGGGTCGGTAACCTTTCAGAAGTGGTGTGCCGAGTCTTCATTTATTCACTCTAATTTAAGGTTTCACGTGCCAGTAATACATTTTAACATTTTTAGGTCTCTTTCTAGAAGTCTTTAATATATAACAAAACTATTGTATGTAAAGTAAATAAGGTTTTTAAAATGTTTAAGAAGCTTCATTTAAAAATTAAATTAAAATGCAGAGCCCCCCAGACCGGTGGCCAGGACCCAGGCAGTGTGAGTGCCACTGAAAATGGCCTACGCCTGCTCTACTGTATACCACAAGAAAAGCCCTGTAGCCCCACAGCTGAATTCTCAGCAAACAAAGGAACTCTTTAGGCCTATGAAGCTTCATTCAAGCAGTAATGTTGAAGTATTTTATTTTTTAACAAAGCAATGGGGAATATTAACTAGCAGTATTGTAGCTGTACATTAAAATACTATGACAAATTGAATTTAAGTCAGCTCATAGTTAATCACTTCTAAAACAGTTCCATCTGCTATGTATGTAAGTTACATGGAAATAATTGCTATTGGAATTTTAGACTCTGGAGTGAAAAGAATTAAGTTCAACAAACCAACTGTTTAACATTACTTTATAACTAAGATAAGCTATGCGCTAAGAAAATAGTAGGTGCAGCCTATAATGAGACGTCAGTTTTTCAAATATCTTCCAAATGAGAATTCAGTCTCGCAATATCAAAACAAGACCAGTTTTCCACTTACTGACTTTTTCCAAAGTTTAAGATTAAATTGTCTTCAGAATCTCTACCTGTTGGTTTCAAATTTTACCTTTTATATCTACTGTGATACAGCAGCCCATCAAAAAGACGGTGCTTTATTATACAAGTCTATAACCAACAATGGAGCAAGGATGTCCTCGTGAGGAAAAACACCATCTTCTACCACATCATAAAATGATCTTTCAACTCATTTGTAGTATATGTGCAGTTGACGTGTCCACACCATGCAATGTCAAATAATGTTTGAAAGAAACAGCAGGACCTCTTTATATCATCTTCCAGTTTTCCTGGGACATTTTAGAAATAAGCATAGGTCTTAAATGAGGATTGGATAAATATACAGCTAAAACAATTTAAAGGGACAACACAAAATGTTTCTGACATAACCAGGTCTTCAGTCACTATGAGGTCTTTCACATATTTAATAAGCTAATGCTAAGAGATATCAGTTTATACAACATGCAAAATAATGGACACAATGTAAACTGAACCAAAGTATCTTAGTATTATTTAGCTGTGTATCTGCTTGCTATATTAGGCTATTCATTTTAAAAGTATACAATATTTTGGAATGATAGTATAAAGATACCTGCTTGCAAAAGTTACTCTATTTTGTAGTGCAGAATAGTAAACAGAATGGTCCAAACTCTGCCTTGCACCTATACAACTGCAAAAAATAGTTCAAGTTCCCTATTCAGGAGGGTGCTTCAACACTCAGATTCTGTTTACTTCAGTGGAACTTAGGTATATGATTAAGCACTGTCCTGAAAAGAAATGGCTTAAGTTAGAGAAGAATGTCTGTAAATCTTTTAATATATTTTCTTTATTCCTTCACTGGCACAATGTGCAGGTATAGGTTTCTTGCATCAACCATGCAGTACATTGTTCAGCCGTTTTAATCTTCTTAAAAAAAAAAAGCTGATTGAGAGTTGGTGACTTATTGGAAAATAGTATTGCAAGGTCTTGATTGCCAGCCCCAGATGTTTCTTTAACCACAGCATTCTGGGATGCATCTCTGTGAGCTCACATGGCAGGGGGGAATTAGTGGTGTTGTGCTGTGCAAGAATTTCCTATTTAAGGACTGTGACAAACATAGCAGGCTTTAACCTTACTAAGTTAACCAATATTTCTCTCGTTAGGCCTAACAATTAAGAAATTCCCTCTTCTTTGTGCTAAGTCATACAATTGTGAAATACACCCAGACACTAAAGCTTTTTTGCATTTAGATCCGATTTCCTTCCAACAGGCTACATAAACAGAAGAGATCTGCTTTTCATCTCTGCATTGATAAGGCAACCATAATATACTGATGCCTCTAACTTTGGAATACAGTAATAGATTTGCTACCACTGTTTATACTGACTTGTTCATTTAACACTTTCACGACACATGGCAACTGGAAGGATTTTTATAGTATTTCTCATAACCCCAAAAGCTCAATTGGTTTTTAGTTGTCACTGGAAAAAAATTATGGGCAGCTGATTTGTCTTAAGTCTTCAAAAAGAGACATGTCAAACATGCTGAAAACTTACCAGGTTATTTAAGTTAATTACAGTTCAGATATTTATGAAGATACAATAAAGTCTCTCTATTTAAAAGTATTCAGCTTAAAAGATGTTTTTTTCCAAGAAATTGCACTTTTCTGTCGAATGCACTCGATCGAACAGGAGAATTGGGTTCATAGAATGGATTCATTGCAAACTGAGGAAAAAGGAGAGACTCGTCAATAAACAGACTGTTTTGAACTACAAAGAAACAGAGAAATAATTAGTATTCTTCAGCTCTTAGAGAACAATTACTAACAGCCCTACATTGAACCATAGCACCAGTTTTTAAGCAGAAATCCCTAGTGATATTACAGGAGATTTCTGTTTAAACTGGCATTGTTCTGAGGCTCGGCTGACTATCTTCCCCTCAGTGTACTACTGCAGCCGATTATTACCATTTTAATAAGACATGGTATTATTTGTTTAAATAAAAGACAGTTATCAGACCCCAAACATTAGTTTTCTCCATACCGTAATATTAATTTGACCAAGGTGAGAGGCACATCTAAGATGCTGTAATTTACATCTGCTGCCCCCCAACCCCATGTGTATATTACAAGAGTTTAAACAAACTGGGGTGCAATCCAGCCCAGTGAGGGGCTGTCAACACCTGCCCCACAACTGTGGCTGCCTCACAATGCCTTCTATTGTAGCTCCCAAGCTGGGCCACTCACAAACAGCATGCAGGTCACACCCTGAGTAGTCTTTTTTTTTTTTAAATAAATGGAGATATGCCAATCTCCTAGAACTGGAAGAACCTTGAAAGGTCATAGAGTCCAGTCCCCTGCCTTCACTAGCAGGACCAAGTACTGTCCCCTGACAGATTTTTGCCCCAGATCCCTAAGTGGCCCCCTCAAGGATTGAACTCACAACCCTGCGTTTAGCAGGCCAATCCTCAAACCACTGAGCTATCCCTCCCCCCTGTATATAGCTACAGTCTTAGTCCAGCAGCCCGCCAGAAACACTCCAGTCACACTCTGGCTTCCAGCAGCCTCAGTTACTACCTGCAGGGTGACCCCAACACACACCCAGTCCTGAATTTCCCCCCAAAATGTGTGTTCAGCACTGTCCAGCCCTCTTCAGGGCAGTTCAGATATTAGAGGCCTGTTGCCCCTGTAAGGGGGTCAATATGCAACAGTTTGCTACTTTAACTGGAGTTACCTAAACAGTTCAGTTTAAACACTGGATTAGTTTTGATTAAAAATAAAAAGTTTAAACTACAAAGATACATTTTAAGTGAGTAGAAGTATAAGATATTGAAGTCAGAAATGGTTACAAGAAAAATAAAGATAAAACGCTTCCTAGTAGCTAAAATTTTACAGAGTAGACTTGGCTCAAGGTAAAATCCTTACCACATGCTCCCAGTAATATTGCTCACTAAAATCCCAAGACGGGATCCTCTCCCCACCTAGGGTAACCAGGTGTCTGGTTATCAACTGGAAAGTCCGGTCAAAAAGGGGATCTGGCACTGTGGGGTCAGATGTACTGGTGAGACACTAAAAATCCAGTTACTGCAGGTGGGGGGGGTCAAGTGACAGCCTGTTTCCTGGTCTTGAAGCGGTGGCTCCTGCAGCAACACACATGCACCTTGGGCAGCCCCGTTGAGGAGCATAGTTTGCAGGGCTGCAGCAGAGGACAGTGTGGGGGCCCATGGTGAGTGGTGTAAGGTGCTGCCAGGAGGTATAGAATGAATGTGAGCTGCCCTGCCACCAGTGCTTCCCCAGACCACGTTCTCAGGCACCTCCGGGATAGGGAGGGCTCGAATGGGCAGGGAAGAGGGTTACTGGGCAGGCATCACAGAGGGAGGCGGTTGGCTGCAGTGCAGGAGGGCCATGTCCTAGCTCACCAGTGGGGCTGCCTGGCTACAGCGCTATTCTGATCTGCACTTCCAGGTTGCCTGTTGAAGCTGGGGTTTGCAAGTCCCTCGGGGCTGTTCAGACTGGAATTGAGGGCAGAGAGCAGCAAGCGAAGGGGGAAGGGGAGCAAGCAGGGGAAGAGGTCTCGAGGGAAGAGGTGGAGCAGGGTTGGAGCCTCGGGGGGGGGGGCAGTTTTCAGACAAAAAAGAGTGTGTATGAGTGAGAGAGATCAGGGGGATATTTTTGCCCCTCACTTTTGTAGTCTAGTCCCCCTTTGGTAAAAGAGTCTCTACGGTTTGCTTGCTAACATGCAGATTGATCTGTTCCTGCCCCTCTCCATTGCCAACAAATGGCCACATGACTGGTGGTTGCTCATCAACTTTGATGAGACCTGGATAGAGGATGTTAGCTTTTCCTTTATCTTTGAGGAACAGGTTTACCCTCTCTCCAGACTTGTCTGGTAAACACACAGTGTCATAATTTCATTTTATGTTCATAACTCTCAATACACATTGTGTACATACATTTTACATTATTGACCAGTGAGTTATTAGTTTTAAAATGATACCTTACAAGGCATATTTTGTACAAAGATTAGTACAACAGCATGTAAGGGGTGAATACAGGGTGTATTCAAGTCATACAAACTCCCTTAGACTTTCAACCTCTAATGCATCATCTCTAAATTTCACCCACAGGAGTTGAGAAGGTGCAATTTACACCATTTTAGGCTCACCCCTAAATTTGGCTCTTAGTGATAATACGTTCACTCAGAAATGAAGGCCTCCCCATGGCCAGAATTGCTTATAATGCTGTGTCAATTAAATCTGCTAAGATCAAGTCTAATAGACACAGTGTTAACTGCTCTGGCTACAGGGGCTAGGTCTAGATAGGGCTTCCAGTGTGATTGCCACAGGTGCAGCTGTACTAGAGTTAATGGTGGGAAATTTTCCCTAATGTAGACATTGCTTTAAGTGTGTATGGTAGAACACACTTTAAAATTTTACACAAAATTATAATAAGATAATTCTTACCTTTATATACAAGTCATAGACATCACTAAAGAAGTTTTTAATTCCATCTTCTTGTCTTACATCATGAAGCATAATAAATCTCATATGTGGAACAATTAAGGAAGCAATTTTCCTTTCAAAAATTTAAGATTAACTGTTAGTGACTCTCTGCTCTTCCCTCCCTCCTTCCAAGTAGTTTTATAACCAACACTAAATTTGCAAAACTAATGAAAAAAATCTGATATGGTATTTGATTGACTCAAGCACTCACAGCTCAAAGCAGCAAATGCTTACACCTTAATTTTATATATGCAAGACAGTGTTCTTTGGAAGCTAAAATTTAAAGAGGGATCTCCAGGCACATTAACTGTAGGAAGCATTAAATTTCAATCTGTAATTAAACTCCCCATGCTTTTGGGAACAAAAAGTGTTACTCCCTCATTCAAGTCTCTATTTTGTAAAGAATATCCAGATTTTGAAGATAATTTTTTTAAAATGCAAAGTAATGATTCCATGTACCTGAAATTAGAATAGATTGTCAAACAAATACAATCACTATTTTTACAACATACATGGCAATTAACACCTGGTTTCTGATATCTGAATAAAGTCTGTACATCTAAATGACCTGAACAAACTATTCATTTTTACTGGATGTGTAGAGACCACCAATAGGCATGTATAGTTATATCCAAGGCTCTTATCTGCCGCTTTCAAAAAGGGGTTGGAATTAGAGAAAACTGTTTGTTCCTCTTCTGGTGTTATCTTTATAAAACTTAGTCCTCTGCTCAGGACAAGCCCCCTTAGAGTATTTCTTCTGCCCTCCCCATCCTCCATCCCCCCTCCAGATTAAGATCCATTGCTGTCCCTCCCACTTAGTGCCATCTTTTTAGAAGAGATCTGCCTCTGACAAACTTCATCCAGATGTTGGGTACTATCTCTAACCTACCTTCCAGTAAAAACAGCAGAATTAGTTCTGCTCTAGAATTGTTTCATTTAACTTATCACTTGCTGGCAAAAGTGAATAAATACAGAGAAAGGATATGTCCTGCAGTGACAAAAGCAGAAACAAACCATTCATTAAACTTGTCCACTGTCTTCAGGTACATGTTGTTAGACAGCCACATGTTCTCATCTACTAAGTCAAGAGCAGCATGAGCTATGAACTGGTTGAGATGACGATGATCATCCTGATATCATGGAAAACAGAATTGAGTTATTTCATACGAGTAAAACCTAACTAAGAATAATCTACCAACTGCTGTAATAGCTGTACATTTTCTTACAGTTTGTACCCTCAACCTGTAAGATATATTCCCAATATTTTGGTGTCAGAGGTGAAAGACTACAGAAAACAGAACTAGAGTTTGTTTTTAATATAGTCCATTTTACTGGAAGTATTGTGCAATAGATCCTAGGATTAAATATCACGGGTGTAAATAAGTGCAACTCCCTCATGATAAATAGGACTGGCATTCACTTAATGTCACAGCTGAATATGTCCCTAACAATGCAGTGACTACATAAGTAAATGCAATTATGTGCTTAGCAGTAGTTCTCTCATCCTAAAATATTAAAAAATGGTTTACTTGAAAAGAAGAGCTGGCCAAGACCATTCCCTAAGTGTCCAATAGTTTAGAAACTGTGGCTGTCCTTCCAGCATACTCTAAACTGACGGAATACTGCTCATATGCTGCTCTCACACCCACAGGTCCGCTCCATTCCTCGTGGTTTTCTCCATTTTCTGATCTGCTCATGTATTATAGGAAGAGTAAAATTTGGAAGGGAAATAGATCCTTTGGAAGCAAAGAGTATCATCACTTCCTTACCAGCTAAATAGGAGTGAGAGGAGGAAGGGGAAAAAAAACAGAAGGGAGATTGTCCTACTTTACAACACAGAGTAAGGCCAATATATGGGGCTTCTCTCTTGTTTTTTGAAAGTGTGCCATGGAACCTTTTGCAGCTACTAGAGACAGGCAGTAGGGTCCTTGGCTTAATGTCTTATCTGCAGGTCTGCACTTAACAGCAGTTCACCTATCTACAACTATACTTACTTGTCATTACTGAGTAACAGACCAATTCATGGAATTTACAAAGCCAAATTCTGTGCTGATTTACAATACACTCCACACAAACCATTTACCTCAATGGGATTTTACAGGCTGTGCAGAATTTGTTGGTCTGTGCAAAGTGGTGTTATCCAGAAGCAGAGGCTATTTGTCAAAAGGTACCAATATCATTAGTTATCTCTACTTTAGTGTAATTATAGTCTCAAGAAGTTTATAACTTCTTATTAAAATGTGACCCGAGATTATGGTTGCCTGGTTCAAACCATTTTAATTTCAGAATGCAAAAAATGAAGTTTACTCAATTGTCAGATGCATTTCAGCATGACTATATATCTAAAAAGCTCTGTTTTAGGATATATTGAAGATACTAATCAATACTACAAATTAAACTCATTATTAAAACCCGCTTTTCATTTCAGCTCTGTACTCTATGCTTATTTCCCCTTTATGCACCCATCATCATGGTATATGTATTCTATCCTCATTGGAGACATTATATTACACATTTTCTAACCTGTATTTATTTATAAAGGTACTCAATCAGGTCAATTAACACATACTTTGGAGACCTTATTCAGACCTGACCCAGTTTAAAAAAATAACCAGGATTATCATTCAAATAAAAACTAACGCCAGTAGTATTAACTTTGTGCTGTAATATTAATATTTAAACATCAAAAAAAGATTAGAGTAAAACTCTAAACTTAATCCTCTGAACTATCTGCTAGAACAGTGAGTGACATCAAATAGCTGTACTATGGAGATGGTGAGATAAATCAAGGATAGCATGTAACACACATCAAACAGCAACTATAAGTAGTACATACTCGATTCAAAACAGAATCTCTGAAGATACAGAAATGTGTGTGTTCTGGAGAGACAGAATGGTCTAGTGTTTAATGCATAGAACGAGTCTGGAGTTATGGGTTCTACCCTCCTGCTCTGCCAAAAGTTTTCTAATACAAGCAATAATAATACTAGTTACCTCAAAGGGCTGTGGTGAAACTTATTAATCGGGTTTGTAATGAATGTTCATCAAATAGAAACAGCTACAGATATACAAAGTATTATCAAAATCTACAAACCTTGGACTCCACTTTTCCAGAAGGTAGAAATTCCATTTCAAATACTGGATTATCATGATGACCAACTATTACAAAGTAGAAACTTCCAGACATTGTCTTCAAAATAATGCCCTTTCCAAGAAAGAAGAGACATGCTTTACAGATGCTTCCAGACACATGAAATGTAAATGCATTCAGAGAAGTCCTAAAAAAGAGTCAGCTACTACAAAATTATATTGTACATTAAGAAGAAACCATGTCAAATAATTTAAGTAAGCAAGTTTTTGTGAAAGAGTTTTACAAACTTAAGACATTTGTATATAAACATTCCATTGCAATCTAATTCTTACAAAATTTTGCTATACCACACCCTGAAGGTGTAGTTGGCTGGTAACGATAACCAAAAGTAAACATGGACCTGCTCCTGCAGTGACTAATGATATGCTTCGTTTTAGTGTAATAGTTCCACTAACAGTATATAAAGTTAAACACGCAGCGAGTCGTTGCAAGATTGGGGCCTAATCTATCTTTTGTCCATAAGAGTGAAATGCTAGTACGGTAATAAGTCAATAGCGCAAAGGAAAGGGGGCACTGTCTGCTTGAAATCTTGCCAGTTTCCGAGCTGAAAGTTGCTTCAGGCTCTACCTTCCCCGCCTATGCCAATTTCCATCATTTTACAGCCACATGTGCCTGTTGCTTTGAAGACTCTGCTCTCCGCAAAAGACTCACACCCCCGAGACGGGGGGAGGATAACCGAGCAGCTGACACCCACACGGGGAACGGAGGCAGAGAGAGGCGCTTCGGAGGGAGGTGGCGGGGCGTTAGCGGGGCCGGACGGCACAGGCTGGTCGCTCTAACGCTCAACTTTCCCGGCCCCTCCCCTGCCTCGCGGGGGGTTAATGCGCGGCCGGTGGCGGACACTGGCGAGGGAGGCCCAGCGCAGCAGCCAGCCGCTGCCCCCGCCCGCGGGGAAGGGGGGGGAGGGGAGACATGGATTGCGGCGCCGGTCACCGGCTAACAGGGCCGCGGAGCAGAGACAGGTATGGGGCGGGCACAGGCCCCGTCACTCGACGCCCGCCCCAGGACTGTGACACTTCCGCCGCTCAGCGCAGCCCCCGCCCAGGCGGATTCTGGGGGCCGAGTCCGCTCCCGGCACCGAAAGTCTCTGGCCCCGGCAGAGCAGCTCCGGGCACAGAGCAGGGCTCAGTCCGCCCAGACGCTCAAGGGAGCGGGGACCCCCCCGGCCGCTCACCCACTCGTCCAGCCGCCGCGGCACCAACCTGTCCCCGCGGAATCCCCAAACATCCGGCGCGGACTGATGGCGTCATCCCCGGTCACCGCACTCTGAAGGCGAACGCCCAACCGCTCGCAGCTATCGCGAGAACGATCGATTACAGTCGGGTCTCGTGAGGGTTCCGTCAGGGGGGCGGCGGCGGCGGTTGGTAACGGCCGGGCCCGGCTAAGCCACAAAGCGGCGATTAGCTCAGTTTGGAGGCAGGGGCCGTTGCCGGCGCCGCCGCGGCTCAGCGAGGTGACTTGCGCTCCCGGCCGCTAGCCCCTCCCTCACTGGGGCAGCCCCCGGCCGGGACTGGCGGGGCCGAGGCTCCTTGGTTGATGTAGCGGGTGCGGGGCCCCGAAATCCCCGGGGGGCGGCCCTGCCCTGCCCGGAGCAGGCTCTTGGCGGCCGCATCTCCGCGGTGTCGGCATGAGCCCCCGCCCCGTAGGAGCCGGGCCCCGCGCAGCCGTTAGCCGCTCCTAGGCTCAGTCTGGGCCGGGCTCCGCCCCCTGCGCGGGGAGCGCCGGGGCTCAGCGTTCCCCTGACTCCAGGAGCTGGGGCTTTAGCGAAACAGTCCGGCCCGCGAGACACGCGGCGGTTGCCCAGCCCCGCGGCAGCCACCGCCCCCCAGCTGGTATTCCTGTGAGGCGCCGCCGCACCCCCCTGTGGGTGCCGGGGAGGGGTAAATGGTGCAGGGTGACAGGGCCTGCTGGCGTTCAATAGAGCTGTGCTCGGGTGGGCTTCTGGGGTGTCTGCTGGGGAGAGGAGTAATGATGTTTTGTAACTCTTTAGCTCAGGATGGCTTCTTCTGAATTTCAAGCGTTGTCCCAGGATGAACTCCGAAAAAGACTTTATCAGACATTTAAGAACCGAGGTGTTCTGGACACACTTAAGGTGTGTGTTTTGTTTTAAGCTAGTGTTACGTAGCCCGTACCTCACATATGTTTCTATGCGGCTATCTGGCACTGAAAACAATAGGCTTCAGTGAAATCCATGGTAGACAAACCTTTTTTGTTACATGGTCTTTTCTCTCAAGGAAAATGCATATTTTGGCCCCAGTCCTGCAAGCTGATCTGTGTGGACGTTGTCTGCATGGAGCCCGTCAGATGCAGCAGATTCACAGAGGTGCAAACGTCCACCTGCATGGATTGGCTTGCGGGATTGTAGCCTTTGTTAGGAGTGTAAATAGTTTATTTCTGGTCTAGAAACATTAGCCTGTCACTTACTTGCCTTTCAGTTAAGCCCACTAGCCAAAATGAAAATACTTGTGCTGCCATGGTATTAGCCAGGATGGACAGGAATGGTGTCCTTAGATTCTGTTTGTCAGAGGCTGGGAATGAGCGACGGGATGGATCATTCGATGATTAGCTGTTCTGTTCATTCCCTCTGGGGCACCTGGCATTGGCCACTGTCGGAAGACAGGATACTGGGCTAGATGGCCCTTTGGTCTGACCCAATATGGCTGTCCTTATGCCATCTCCCTGCTGCTCTTTTAAGGATAAAATAGTTGTCTACTCTTTATAATATAGAGTATTTAATTATAAAATATGTAATTTTTAAAATTTAACTTATTTCTCGCTTTTATAATCATTCTTCCTGATTTCATGCTACTTTTTCTCTTCTGCTTCTTGAACGCATAGCCGAACGGTCGGCCATAACGGTCGTTCGCCTTTTGGTCTATTCCTGTGCAGCCACAAGGGCTTGAAGGGCCGCGAGTCCAACATTAGAACAGACGTAATGCACCCATATAATATAAACTTCCTCAGTTGCTGGAAGTTTATCCTGGCTGTTATAAGCCACCAGGAGAACGGCATTTGCTAGAACATCTTGTGGCATTCTCGCAACATGTCCAAAAAGTGTAAGATGCTCTCTGTGGACAATGGCTCCAGTAGTCTGGCCCCGGAGCGACTGTAAACATCTGCATTACAAATGAATTCATGCCACTTTATACCCAATATATGACGTTGGAATTTTGTGTGGAAAGCCTCCAGCTTTGCCCAGTTTGGGTGGCATAGTGTCCATGTTTCACAACCATAGAGCAGTACAGAGAGGATAGATCCTGAACTTGGTCATCGTGCCGAGATTATGTTGATTCCATATTTGTTGTAAACGACCTATGGCAAATCCTGTGATGCCAATCCAGTGGATAACCTCTGTGTGAGAGTTGGAGGAACTGGTGAGTATAGAACCCAAATATACTCACCAAGAACCCAAACCCTGGAAACTGCTTCGTCAATTTCATTATTCAAAGAGATTGGAGTCACTGATGGACTTGATCCTAGATTTTGCAGCTTTGTCTTAGACCATGAAACCTGGAGGACACCCTTAGCCACCGACTCCTCCATTTGCTGAAGTGTCTCGCCAAACCTGTCAGGGCTCTGTACTAGAACATTATTTGCATAGTCAAGGTCTGAGCATGAGAGATTACCAATCTTAATGCCTGTGGATCTGACAGAATGCTGCATTGTGAAATCCATGGCCTGACAGAAGAGTGCATGGGCCAAGAGATAGACCTACCTGACACCAGATACTGATTTAAAAGGGGCCGACATCAGATTCCCAAGACGTACACGGCAGTGGTTCCATTATGCAGCTCACTAATCAAGTCCTGCAGAGTGGTTGGGACATCTGTGTCCTTTAAGGCCTTTCATAGTTGGACTCGGTCAACTGAATCAAATCGGCCTTAAGGTTGACATATTCCATGTGCAGAGGCTTCTTGAACTTGCAATGTATCTCCAACAACAAGAGGAAAGCCAAAATGGTGTCTAAATTGGATCTGTTCCTCGTAAAGCCTGACTGTTGGGGGCAATGCTTCCTATATAGCAGGGGCTCCAAACACTCCAGCTTCTTTTTCTCCCCTGTAATAAGTCACAGTAATAATTGTAGTGCCTAGTGGTCCCAGATGACATCAGGGTTCCATTGTGCTAAGTGCTGTACATATACACACTAAACAGTACCTGCCCCAGAGGGTATACACTTTAAATAGATAACCAGATAAGGGATGGGGAAAAAGGAAATATTATTCCCATGTAATGGAGAGACAACTGAAGCATGATGAGATTAAGTACTTTGCCCAGTGGTTACAGAGGAAGCAGAGGTGGGAGCAGAGCAGGGAGTTGAACCCAGATCTTTTCAGTCCCAGCAGGACTCAAGTGTATTGTTCCCTACCTTGTTTTGTGTCTGTTGTTTCCTTGGCTCTTTCCTTCCCTTGAGCTTTCACTTTACCTGTATTTTCTGTTTTTTTTTCCTTCTCTCCACAATTTCTTTCTCTCAGTCGTCTATCCATCTTTCCTAGTCTCAAACATTTCTGCATTCATATAATCTTTATTCCATTTACCTGTCTCTGAGAAAGAACTAGATGGTCCAGTTGCGTGACACCCTAGTTCTCCCCTGCCCCTATCTGCAAAAGGACTAGTAGTGTCTAGACCACTCTGTTCCCTTTCCCTCTTCTCCTCAGCAACTTCTTGGCCTGTCATTTAGTGGACTAGTGAATTTTTCAAATAAGCTATAACGGAATATGCTGCAGTCAGGCCTGGTTTACATCTAAAACTTAGGTTGACCTCGCTACATCTCTCAGGGCTGTGAAAACTTTTCTTGCCCTGTGTGCTCTAATTAGATCAACCTAACCCCCACTGTAGACGTAGCTAGGTCGATGGAAGAATTAGGCACCTAGGCACCTTTAGAAATAGTTGAGGATAGACCTGGTGCCCTGAGCAATTTTCCAAATTCTATAAGAGACAACCTTTAAATTAGAATTTTTTTACATTAGACTTTTTAATTTAATATGCTGAAGCTGTATGGCTTCAGGAAAGCAAAAAATTCCAGAGTTTTCTCTTTCTGCTGTTGAATTTCTGTTTTCACCAGACGCAGCTCCGAAACCAGCTAATCCATGAACTGATGCATCCAATTTTAAGTGGAGAACTTCAGCCACAACCAGTGTCCAGTGAAGGCAGTTCATTGTTAATTGGAGCTTCCAACAGCCTGGTGGCAGATCACCTGCGCAGTTGTGGCTATGAATATTCACTTTCGGTTTTCTATCCAGAAAGTGGATTAGATAAGGAGAAGGTGAGCTCTATAATTTACTATGCAAGGGATGTGAGAGATGATATTCATATAGGACTTTGCAATCGTTAACTGATCATTCCAATATAATTTTAAAAATCCTCTGTTTGTGCAAAGGAAGAGCCAAGGGTTCACCTCGTAGTTTCAAGGCTTGTGAGTTCCATATTAGTTTGAAACTTCTAGTCCAAATTATAGCTGTTGTCCCCAGATAAAGGGGTTCCATACTCAGGATACTTGGTCTGGAGTGTCTTCATTGACACTACTAGTGTTCTGCGACTTTGTATTTTAAAAGGTAGCCTTGATTCAAACGGATAATTGGGATACAGTCTTTTATATCCTGTTGCGATAAGCCTGATTAGACAGACTCTTTCTTCCTTCATTGGAATGCTCTTGAGCTGTGGAATTGGACATTCACCCAAGAGATATCCCTGACTGCCACTTAGCTCACATATAGGAGCCAGGCAGGATTAGCCCTGTCCCACAAGTAGTCTTTGTGTGATAAAGTGGTGGATCAAATCTGTCTCGAGTGTAGCAAATCCAAGGTGCATCTCTTTACCACAACAGAGAAAAACAGGTTAATTACTTGTAATGTTCTTAAAATTTTGATATTTTTTTGGCCTTTTTTTTTATAAAGGTGTTTACTATGCAAGATCTTCTGCAGCTAATTAGGATCCATCCAAAATCCAGTCTTTACACATCATTGGTAATGATTTTGATTCTGTAACTCTTACTTCAATTATAATTTATGGTTGAATACACAGAATCATAATCTTATCTTTTTCTCCATACAGACTTCAGGATTTCAAAATGAGAACAAAAAAGGTATGACATTATATTTACATACTCGGCATATAATGAGTCATCCACTTCCCCTAATATTTCCCCTTTTCCTTGATAGCTTAGTTTATAATATTATATGAGCAATAGAAACTCACTTTGTTTTATTATACCTAGATACTGAATACATTTGATTTAATGGTTGATTCTTAAAAGTAATTTATGATTATTTAGGCTAGTGACTCTTATGCTTCTGGTTTTCCCAATTTGTGGCATGTATGAAATGTTAAACCTCAACTCCAAGCAAAAAAATTTAAGAATTACAGTATTATAAATAAAAAAAATTAAAAGCTTAAATCCTGAGAAATGTAAAACTTCCAAAGACCATAATATTTTATATTCTAATGCTGGGGAATTCAGATGCTCTGCATTATTTTCTACTCAGTTGCATTCATATACTGTGTACGGGCTGGCACTAGTGTTCCCTCTAATCTTTTCTGTCCATGTGCTGAATTAATTTTGTTATGTTCACCAATATGGAGGTGATGTGTGGTCGGGGTGGGCCAAGGGGTTTGGAGTGTGGGAGGGGGCTCAGGACTGGAGCATAGGGTTTAGGTGCGGAGGGGGGGGAGGGGTGAGGGCTCTAGTTGGGGGTGCGAGCTCTGGGGCGGGCTTGGGGATGAGGGGTTTGGGGTACGAGAGGGGGCTCAGAGCTGGGGCAGAGGGTTGGGGTGCAGGGGTGTGGGCTCTGGCTGGGGGTGTGGGCTCTGGGATGGGGCCAGGGATGAGGGTTTTGGGGTGTAAACTGCCCCGGGGCTATGGTGGGGAGAGAGGACTCCCCCCAGCCCTCTCTCGCCACAGCAGCTTGGGGCCAGGTGAGAGGTGCCTCTCACCAGCTGTGGCAGCTCTGATGGAGCTGGGCTTGGGGAGAGGTGCCTCTCCATGGTCGTGGCAGCTTCAGCGGGGCTAGGCTGGGCTGGAGGAGGGTTGCCTCTCCCCGGCAGTGGCAGGCTCCGGTGGGGCTGGACCAGGCCGGGGGAGAGGCACTCTCCCTGGCCGCAGCAGCTCTGGTGAGGCTGGGCTGGGGGAGGGGTGCCTCTCCCCGCCTGCACAGCACCTGATTGCCTGCTGCGCAGCTGTGCAACTTAGAGGAAACTTAGGCCTGCACCAAGATAAACTTTCATTTTATTTGCCTGTGGTTCATATAGGGCACAATTTTCACATCTGGTCCCAAACGTTAGGCTTCTAAATCTGTATTTAGGCACCTAAACAAAAGTGGCTTGATTTTCAGAAGCACCAAACACCTGCAGCTCTTGTTGATTTCAGATATTGGTGATGATTGTAATCTGCTCCCTCAGTGAGTTTGGTGATACAGGTAGTGGGAATGGTCAAGGTATGCCAATTGTGAGAGACTCGAGTATGCTTGATATTAATATACTCGTTAGAATATTTACATTGATTTTATTGAATGATTTCTTGTGTTCTTTGGCAATAATTTCATCCTCACTGTTTAGTTTTTTCCTTTGCCTTCAAATTTCAATTTGTTGTGGAAGAGAAAAGTAACCAACATACGGTATCTCGAAGGTTTTCTTATACAGATGTTAATGGAGCTGACAGAGCATCACCTATGTAAGGAAAGTCGCAACACAGAAACTCAGACAAGCTCAATACCTCCTTATAGAGAATCTCTTGGTAAATGGAGCTTTCATAAACTATTTTCTTCAGATAGCTCAATACTGTATCCATTCAGCACTTGCCCATGCCTGAACTAATAATAGACACATCCCTCTCTGGGAAAGTGTAAGACAAAGCCAGGGAAAGTGTAAGACAAAAGTTTTGCTGTGATTTGGGTCTTCAGTTCAAATACTTTCTTATATAGTCAACAAATCCAAACTTCCATCCTAGATATATTATTTTTAGTATTATACGCCTCGAAGAGCATATGTTTAATTAATAATAAATTTCCTTAAACTAAAAATTAGAGTTGTTTGGGAGTTTTAAATGTTTTGTGTGTGTGTTTTTTTTGCGAGGGGGAAGGTGGAAAATACAAGTTAATTGAAGATGAAACTTTTTGCAGGAACATATCTCCTTTTTTAAGGAAACTTTCCTGAGATCCAGGATGGAACATCTGGTGAAAATGAGACCCACCTCCTACACCTTAGAATAGTCAATAGCTCAGTAGTAAGGGCACTCATCTGGGATGAGTCCCTACATCTCTGACAACCCATGTGAGTGCCCTAACCACTAGGCCATTTGCTATTCTGATGTATGTATATCTTTCTCTTGTTTCTTCATGAAAAAATCTAAAGATCTCTAAAGTTTTGCTCTGATGCAGAACAAGAACATTTTTTGAGATCCTGAAAATTTTTGTTGGACAGGCAAATCATTTTTGCCCAGTTCTAATTATAATATAATTTATTAATTGTTTCCATTGCCAAAAATCATAGCATAAGACAGAAATTGAACATACTGGTAATTGCATTACTAAAAAATGTGTAGTAGATTTGTTCCTTGGAATGCATTGTTATTGAAGTTAATTATACAATATAATATATAGGCACCTGTTCTTTGAAATCAGAGCTTCATGTCTGTCCTAGTAGCTGATGAAATTCCATCTCAGGTGGTAATATGCAGTTGTGGGGTATGGAAGGTGCCATTTGATTTCAGGCTCCTTTATCTCCTCTTGCCCAATTCCCCTCAGGCACACAGTTTACTTGGGAGAACAATGAGAGAGGTTGGCTACAATCCTAACCAGTTAATCTGATTGTTTATGTGCAAAAAGTTGGAGGTGATCTTTAAATAAAACAATTAGTTGGACCACATCCCATATTGTGAAATACATGGCTTGTTTCCAACCATGTTGTATGTCCATACTTTTCAGGTCTTAAGTGACCATTTTTTTTCATTGCTTCCTTGGTAGCTTTTCAGTAGAAGCTAGGCCTGCATAATTAAAACCTACAGGGAGCCCTAAAATCTTGGGTAGGAGCGACAGTGTTAAATAAATAATAAATTTAGTGTTACTAAATGTAATATTTCTGTGTAATGGTACGTTGCATTATTCTTTATATAGTTGAGAAACTTCAGCTGATTGATGAACAGTTTGCAGACATTTATCCCCAGCGTCAGAAATTTGAGTCTTTAGAAGTGAAACTCATTGAATATCGAAAAGAAATAGAGGAGCAGCTTCAAGCAGAAATGTCTGAAAAGGTATAACACAGAAATAAATGGTCATGGAAATGAGCGATGGGGAAGTATATCAACTTTCAAAGTTCAGCCATATCTTAATGTCATGGTGAAATAAAAAGGCAGTCAGAATAAATAATAGTGCATTTTGCTTTTTATGGTTATAATCTAGAACAACTGAATATAATTACTTCACGTTTAACGAAAAATCCCTTTGGACAACACGTCCACAACAGATCCTTGAGAGCTGCTCTTAGCCCAGGTCTACACTAACCCCCCCTGTCGAACTAAGATATGCAACTTCAGCTACGTTAATAACGTAGCTGAAGTCGAAGTACCTTAGTTCGAACTTACCTGTGGTCCAGACGCGGCGCGCAGGCTCCCCCGTCGACTCCGCCTACTCCACTCGTCGAGCTGGATTACCAGCGTCGACGAGGGAGCACTTCCTGGTTCGATTTATCGCGTCTTGACAAGACGTGATAAATCGAACCCAGAACATCGATCCCGCACCTCCGACGCGACGGGTAAGTATAGACATACCCTTAGACACGGGGATACAATATAAGCAAACTTCTTGTATCATCTTTCTTTAGGGGGGTAAATATATCAGAACTTCCTGGTGCCTTGTTTACATCAGCTGAATTAGTGGTAGCACTAGTGGGGATTTTTTGTGTATAATTCTCCAATATAGACATGATCTTACTGTCACTAAAGGCTTGGGCAAGATTTTGTGTAGAAACATTTGCATTGGTTAAGTGAAATTGGTGCAACCCTTTGTGTGGACAATCATAAATCAGTTTAGAAATGGCTTATAGCAGTTAAGTTTAAATTGATTCCTTAGTGGCTTCAAGTGTAAATTAAATCAATATAAGCCATTTATAAACAATTTTAAGTGGCTCCACGTTTGAGGGGTTGCACATGGCTTAACTAACTCAGTATAAGTTTGTCTGTGCATAGGCCCTAATTCCCTGGTCAGAGGTCCCGGGCTATGCTTTTTTCCTACCTAACTTCTGTCTTCAAATTTTTCCTATTCTGTTTCATTTAGTACTTCCATTCATTCTCTCTCACACTTGCACTCATCCATTTTCTCTCTCACTTTCTCTTATGCATCCTTGCAATCCCATTTATTTTCTTTCCCTCCCACTATATACATACACTCACACACTCGCTTCCCAAGGTAGAAATGGTCCCTCTTTCTCATACACAGTTGAACAGACCTATAAGTCTTCAGTTTGTATTCACACAGTTTTCCAATAGTGCTCAGAATTTCCTGACTGAGGATGACTCCTCTTTCTCTGGCCCACTTCTGCTCTGTGCCCAAAAGATTGACTTCCAGTGGGCATGAGCAGTTCAAGGCAGGCCTGCTTCTGCCTTTGACCCCACCACCAGGCAAACATGGTTCTTTGGGAATGGGGAGAGAATGGAGACTCAGAAGACAAATTAGGGAAAGCGGCATTCTTTATTTGCCAGTCACGGAGCATCAGGTTGGAGAGTGGGACATTTAATTAGTTGCCTTACCTCATCTCTTGCTCTGTTTCCCGTCATATGTACAAGAATGAGTAAAAAAATGACCCCACTTAGAGAGGCTTTAAACACAGAGAGCAGTGGTAACCCATTTAGTGCAATGCCCTATATCAAGCTTACTTGTGCCTAAAGGTGCTATTATCTATATTTGTAATCTGCTTTGAGATCCTAGATGGAAGGTGTATATATGTAAGCCATGTCAATCTTGTATACTTCAAAGGTACTTTTATCACAGAGAAGTTTACATACATTGACTAAAAAGATAAACACATTTAATTAGACATTTTTGTATAGTTTCTCAAAGGGAATTTACTATGTTACCGTGATTAATAGTGTAAACAAGCGATTTGCAAGTAAGTGCATATGCTTGAACATCAAACTTAACCTAGAAGAGAGGATTTTTTTTTCTTGTTTGTGATCAAGTGAGGGATATTTACGTTGTTCTTCTCTTACATGTAACAGTTACAACATTTCAAAGAGGTTGAAATAGCAAAGATTAGAATGGAAGAGAAAGCACGATGCCAGAAAGAAGTCTCCGATTTACGTCGAGAGTTTGAAAGGACAAACCAAGCCAAGTCTGAGGCTCTGATTGCTCGTGAAAAGAATGCTATTGAAAGACTTAAAAAACAACAGGAGGTAATGTTTAAAAATAATAATTGGATCCAATGCTAAGTGGTTCAGTTAGTTAATGAAATTGCCCTTTGATCTTTCAAGGAACTACATTCAGATCCCATAAGTGAAAAATAGTTCAATAGTTCTCTCTTAGTTCCACGTCAGGAAAGCGCACGCAGATTGGCATGTTGGCAGGTTCTCAGTGACAATGGTGATGAGTATGGTATAAATACATAAATAGACTGGAGTAGCAGCAGTGCTGCAGAAGAAGACTGAATTGTAATATGTATGAATCCCTATTCTCATTTCAGAGTATTGAAGATTTTTTTAATGGCAGTCCTAGATGACTACTTTATAGGTTTTTCTTTTCTGTTTATTATGGATGTTATGATTTTCTGTTTTGCTTATTGTAGTTTTCTTTTTAGAAGTTGAAATAGAAAAAATTACAAATAAAATGGAACACAGTATTCATGGTGTGGACATACCATTCATGTATATAATTACATTATCATCTGTTTGCTATCCTTTTTAATATATAAACCAAGATGCTGTTTGAATTTTTGATCACGGTCATGCATTGATCAGATGTGTGAGTCTGACTCCTAGTTCTTTTTCCAGAGTGGTAATTTAATCCTCTGTTAATTTAGAATCCAAAAATGTGTATGTGTGGTTCAGATTGTTCTTCCCAATGTTTATTACTTTTCTCTTGATTACAAGGAATTTTGCCTGCTTTCGTGTTGCTGTCTTGGATCTGCTCTGTTCTTTACTAAACAAAATAATTTTGTGTCGTCTACAGATTTTTGCCACCTTACTGTTGCTCTCTCTTTCCAGAATATTAATTTTTATATTGAGTAACACCAGTCCTACTATGGATTTTTGAGCACTCTGCTTTTGACCTCCTGCTATGTTGAAAATTAGCTATTTTATTCCTCTTTTCTGTATTTTGTTTTTCTGGTCCGTGACAAAACTTTACCCCTCACCCTGCGAGGACTTAATTTTCTTCATAGTCATGTCCTTAGAAACTTGCCTGAAATCTTCCTACCTTATGCTATTACTCCCACTTTCATGAACATGAAATTAATTCAGTCATTAAAAAAGGTCTGGATCAGGGGATTTGTCAAGTGAACCATTGTGGATACTGGGTGCCATTGTCAGCTTTTGATCTTTGAGACCAAGTACACACTTCATTTACTTGCTGTGTTATCGCAGCAAAGAGACCAGCAGCTCCACTGAGCTAAGTGGTTTTGTATTGCAGATACATGATCATGTAGATCTTTTTAGTAGAAGAATGTAATCTCAGGAAAAGTGCCGGAGATCAAATTCCTCTAGTTATCCAAAACACAGGAACAGGAGACAGCAACTGTTCCAACTTTTCCGACACTTGTACAATGCACCTGAATTGCAAATTTGATAGGACCACCTTTGGGATAAAAAGGTCATTCTATCTTCATGCTCTTAGCCTTTCTGCAGAGGCACATAATTTTTCTTTTTTAAAGCTAAGAACTACAGAGAGGGTTGTTTTTTTTTGGTTTTTTTTTGTTTTTATTTGTAGATGTGACATCTTATATTGCCATTAGATCATAGGGAAGATTCTTTTAGAAGGTATTGTTTGGTTTGGAGAGTCTAGAATGTAGAACTGGAGGCAGTTGCTAATGGAACCAGTATTTTGAAGAAAGTTTAGTTTTAAAGCAAGAATACAGAGTGCATTTTCTCTAACTGTACATTTATCAGGTTTTTTTTAAAGTTTCTTTCTTTTTTTTTATATGCAGTGTTGTAGCCCTGTTGGTCCCAGCATATGAGCGAGACAAGGTAGGTGAGGTAATATCTTTTATTGGACAAATGCTTTGTGTAAGCTTGAAAGCTTCTTTTTCTCAAGAACAGACGTTGGTCTAATAAAAAATATAATACCTCACCCACCTTGTCTCTTTAATTCTTTTTTGTTAATCTAGTTAAGATAGGGACAACACTGCTTTTACCTATACTTGCTTTTTCTCTTGCAGTTTTGGTATATTCTAAAGTTTGTATTTGTGTGTGGTAATTCTGTAAGTGTTATAAATAAATCTTTTTGTTTTATGACTTTTGAATCTGCAGCGTTCTAAAAGATAAGTTACTTGGTAGCAAGTAATAACTTTCAAGTGTATTAACCCTAAATAAAGTAGAATAAAGGAAGCAGCCCTTGGTGACTTAGCCCCTGGTTAGTGCAAATCAGTTGTCACTAGCAGCAAGCTATGCAAATAATATTTGTCAGGATCAAACCAGTTCCTGGAGCGAGGTCTGTAACATTTATGTTTCTAATTTTTATACCATTGGTGTCTTATGTCTTGCTGCTGTTGCCGCTCTGTATGAATTTACTGGAAATTATTTTAATCTCAGTTTTTTGTGTAAAAATAAAATGAATAGAAGTAATATTTTCTGTTGTAGATTGAAGCAAAGGAGGTTTATACACAAAGACAAAGTCTGCTGAAAGATATTGAAATGATAAGAACCAGAGAGGCAGAACTGAAGCAAAGAATTGAAGGTTTTGAACTGTGAGTCACTCTAGGTCATGCATTTACCTCTGGTGTTGCTTTGTTTGTAAAAAGCATGTCTCAAGATGTTGCAATTTTTATGAAATTGAAATTTGTTTTATTTATCTCTAAATATGATATGCTACATTTGAGTAATATCATGCAGCTGCATCTAGCAGCAGGGGCATCCTATGCTAAGAGGCCTATTTTGTTCTCCGCAAAAGAGCCTGGCACTGCTTCAGAGAGACTGAGGAACTGGACTTCTGCTTTGAAGTCATTAACTTAAAAAGCAGTATGTAAGCCCAGCACCAAGGCAACTGTAGTGACAAATTTACATTTGTAATGTTGGTTTTGCCATGATACGTACTGTGAGTGCACATTTAATAAAAGATGTGTTTCTTCTGTAATTAAAAAAACCCGAAACTAATTCTTTCCAACATTCTCTAATCTGTTAGCATCTTGTGTTTTTGTAGGCAAGAAAGAAGAAAGCTATTTCCCCATTAACAAAAGTTACTTTCTTGTCTAGCCAGCAGAGGGTGCTGAGAGAGTGGTGAGCTGAGCACCCTTTCTAAAACTGAGGAACTAAACAACATCCTTTCTGTAATACTTTCATTTTTCAGCAGTTGCAATTCTGGTTGTTTATACAGTTGATCAGTGTCTTTAACAGTACAGCTTAGCATGTATCACCTTTTTTATTTTTCTTAGCGAATGATGATGATAGATCTGATCAGAATTTTAAATTGCCCCAAGCTAATCCATCACACGTTTGACTTTCATAAATGTTGTGTGATTAAAAAAAACTTCCTGAAAACTCTGGCATGTCATAAATATAATTGCTCAGTGTCAATATATTTCTCATTATATCAGTGCTCAGAAACTTCAAGAAGAAAAAAATAAAGCTGTTGATGATGCACTTCGACGTCGGGAGATAGCTGTGAAGAACATTGAGGAGACTTACGACCAAAAGCTTAGGAATGAACTCCTGAAGTAATTTGTTCTTTTGTCTCTAATAGAGAATACATATTTCGCATGAGAGTAGACTATTAAAAATGCTATAGGAATTGGCAATGAGAAGTGTAAAAAAGCAAGAATTGAATATACAACACCTAGCATTTTTATTTTAATCACTTGTGACTTATTTATCTTATAAAATGTGGTGAATAGATTTCATAACCAAAAGAGTTAAAACAATTATGTCTTCTAACAGATAGGAAAAAATGCACTATATGTAATGACGTTCTTCTGTCCATAGGGCTATAGAATTTTAACAATTCACACTTTCAGTCTCCCTATCTGTGAAGAGAATGTGACATGAATCTGTAGGGCCGCTGGACAGGCAGATGCAAAGTATCATTGGTGATCTCTTTTGCCCAGTGCTGAAATATTGAGTAATTTGAAGAACCGTAAGGAGGCAAGGTGTATGAAGCCAATATTAAGGGAATTTCAAGGGTTACTTGCAGAAGGGGCAGGATGAGACACTTTTAAAAAAGAATATGTAAAGGGGTTTTCTTACCCTGAGAATTATTTTTTGAAATACCAGCTGTTTGGTGCAGACTGGTACATGTCACAGGCCTTCCCTCTCTGCTGGCCCCCAACTTCTTGAAAACAACCAAAGAAAACCCTGTTCTTAAAAAGTTCTTTGTAAACTAGCTTCTTTTTCCCTTCAAAAAATCCTTCTCTGCCCAGCAAGACCCATCTTTGTCCCCCACAAATTCATCTCTTGCCTTGCTCCAAAATCATCCATTTTTCCTCACCCCAAAATCCATATCTCTTCACAAAATTTTCTCCTCCTCCAAATTCAGCAGTACCCAAAAATAAATCTACCTGTATCCCCCCCAAAAAATCTCGACCTTCATTTCTAAAAAAATATTCATCTTGACCACTTCCCAAAACTTCATTTCTGCCTTTAGTCATTGGTGCTGAAGAATTGGAAGAAATTGAGTGTTCTCCTGGATAAAAACTGCAGGGTTTGATGGGCTGCCCAGACTGGGTAGGATAAGTGATGTTCTCTGCTCCTCCCTTATTTGCTGGGCTATGGTCACAGTCTGATTTATGTGGACAATGGAGGAAGAGGCCCTATATCATTTGTCTGTGTATTTTTCTTGCAGTTTTCATGTTTGGTGGCCAGCATCCAGGACAGGCATCTAAGTGAGGAGTGAGATGTGTATGGCATTAGCTGTTTGACAGTGGAAAATGATGGCACCTAGCCTGAGATTCTTGTGTGTTCGTTTTTTTTTCTTGCTCTCTCGCTCTCTCTCTCTCCCTGATGTGAGCAGTGATCATCTGAGGCCTTCTGATTGTTTTGTTGCACGAAAGTGCTCCCAGGACATGATTGCTCATGCCCACAGAATGAAATGGATCAGCCCTCCAGGCAGGGGGAGGAAACCCACTCACCAGCTAAACACCTAGTTATCCACAAGCTCAACCGGGACCTATGCCTCTTCTAACATGGATTTATTAAAATTGTAGAGGAGAGGTATAGGGCAATTGATTTCAGTGAGAATGAAGTGTCTCCTGAAACAGAGTGGCTTAGGAACAGAGGGCAGTTAGATGGATGCCACGGAGTGACCAACCTTAGGCAAACATGTAATCTCCCTGTGCCTTGTTTTACTTATCTAGTAAATTGCTATTTAATACTAAAGTAACTGAATGCTAAACAGAGCACCTACTTCACAAATAGGGTTTAGTGGCTTCATTTGTTAATGTTTGTAGAACTCTTTCAGGTCTTAACAGAGACTATTTTAGTGGAAAGCGTTGCTTTATGTTACAGTACTGTCCACAATGGTTTAAGCACTGTACAAACACACAGGAAAACACAATCTCTGTCCTGAAGATCTTAGTCTGTATCTACTTATTACAAAATTTATTTAGCTAGCTATCAATAGCTCTAGGATCCTATCTGACAAAATGTGGCATACAAAAATTAAAGTATAAAAGATATTATTATGTATTACAAAACTTAGAGGGAAAGAATAATTATAAATCCAAACAAAAGAAAAAATAGACACACACAGTTAATGGAACTCAGATTAATGAATTTCTGTTACAGAAAATGGTTGACTTTGGATATAAAAATTGGGAGACTTGTGAATAATTCAATTTGGATTATAAAATCACATTTTTGACAATTGTATAGTTTCAGTTATAATATATATGTTGTAAAATATTTGAAAAATAATGAAGATTTAATGTGAATATTGACTGTTCAGTATAATTAACCATTAAGGTCCTGGTTGAGCTTGTGGATAACTAGGTGTTTAGCTGGTAAGTGGGTTTCCTCCCCCTGCCTGGAGGGCTGATCCATTTCAGTCTGTGGGCATGAGCAAT
Organism: Chelydra serpentina; assembly: GCA_037349315.1. Taxonomy (NCBI): domain Eukaryota; kingdom Metazoa; phylum Chordata; order Testudines; family Chelydridae; genus Chelydra; species Chelydra serpentina. Next base: position 131,486,648 of record JBAIAC010000004.1, read on the forward strand.
CCTGTCCTGGGAGCACTTTCTTGAAACAAAACAATGGGGGGAGGGATAGCTCAGTGGTTTGAGCATTGGTCTGCTAAACTCAGGGTTGTGACTTTAATCCCTGAGGGGGACATTTAGGGATCTGGGGCAAAAATCTGTCAGGGGACAGTATTTGGTCCTGCTAGTGAAGGCAGGGGACTGGACTTGATGACCTTGCAAGGTCCTTCTAGTTCTATGAGATAGGCATATCTCCATATATATATATATATTTCTAATAACCTTTGCAGAGAACTGGGGATAAACTATGATTTCCACACAAAAAAAGAGCAAAGTGAGGATTTATTTATTTGTATACTCTAGTACTGCGATCACAATTAGGGCCTCAGTGACCTGGGCATTGTACAAAGACACAGGAAGATAGGATAACTGCTTCAAAATACTTACAATTTAATTAGGGCCTGATCTTATAAAGTGTCAAGCACTCACAGCTGCCATTGATTTCAGTGGGACTTGAGGACACTCAGCATTCCCAGGTCAGGACCTTGATGAAGTTCCACTGTAATTAGCATATAGACAGTTTGATAAGCAGTTAAAGCTGAGTCTGGGGACGTTCAGAATTCTTTTGCTGTGGTGTTTAGTAACTTTTCCCTCCTGTAGATATCAACTCGAGTTGAAGGAAGAATATATAGCCAGAACCACTAGGGTTACTGAAGATGAGAAAAAGAATAAAGGTAACTAATCTCTTTCAGAAATACCCAACACCATTGTTTATCTTGTAGCTTATAATAAGAGGCAACAAAGTAGTATTTTTAAACAAATATAGTTTACTTAATTGAAGTTGGAGAAAGAGGATCATCTTTAGACATCTAAGCTGGAGTGCTTTGGAAAAAAATAATTTATAATCATGTAATTAAAGACTGTATCATGCATATGCACAAACGTGCCAAATTAAGATTGCTCTGGCAACCTTAATTCTGGCTTTTCTTCACTTTTGAGTGTTTGACTTTGCAACCTTAATGTTCTTTTTATGTAGTTTTTGATGTGAGATACATATTAACCTACAGAAACTGTTTATGATCCTTACAGAGAAGGCTATGCTGTTACGTGAAGAGACGATTGCTGTTAATTCAAAGAAGGAAGAACTCAAACAAGTTGTATCACATGCAAAAGAGCTTGAGGTAATTGTGAGCCTGAATTTAGAGACTACACTGTTTGATTAGTACATTTGAACTGTTTTGTGATACCTTTTCAGAAATAATATGTGGTACAAAGTGTATTTCTTGAGAAACACCTTAAGAAGTTTGTGACATGTTTTTTAGCTGGAGCTGGATTCAGTAAAGGCGCAGGTGCTATTGGTAAACAAACAGAATCAGTTGTTGACAGAAAAATTGAAAGAGATTGTGGACTATCCCTTGTTAAAGGAAGAGAAACTGGAGCTTCAGGTGCAAAATAAACTACTTAGACAACAACTGGAGGAGACTTGCAATGAAAACCTGCATTTCCGAGACAGTTAGTGTTAACATATTTTATAACTTTCCTCATTTTACAGAAGGTTTAGTAATAGTTTTCCATTAAAATAAACCCTTTATTTCATGACTATTAAAGGGCTACTAAATTTAAGAATATATGTACAATGAAATTAACACTCTGCGTTAAAAAACTGTTATAATACTTGGTTTTGCTCCTGCTTATCCCTGTTTTGTCTTTTCATTTATCTTTGGAAAAAACAAAGTTCCTCGCATCACAAGTGTTGGGTGATGTTTTTTATTAGTGTCCCTGGACACTTCATGGAACAGTTGTAAAAGCAGGTCAATTCTATTTTCTTCGTCTATTTCCCCTCAGAGGACCACAAGTCATTAACTATAGTAGATTTTTATGTTTCACTTTCCAAAAGCTGGTCTTGTGGTTACAGCACTGGACTAGGAATTAGTAAACTTGGGTTTGATTCCCAGATCTGCCACTGACTTCCTGCGTGATCTCAGTCAAGTCATGTAATCTCTTTGTCTCCTTTCCCCATCTGTAAAATGGGGACAATGATCATTCCTCTGTCTTGTCAAATTTACATTGTAAGCACTTTTATGGAAGTCTCTCACTGTTTGCACAATGGAACTCTGCATTCAGGTGCTACTAAAATACAAAAATACTAATTGTTGATAATACTCTCTCTTTCCTTTCATCTCCCAAAACACCATTTTTTTCAACCACAGCATTATTTTTATGGTTAGTAGAGGACAAAGGCTTCCGCAAATGACTGTTTTGACAGATCTTATCTCTGTAGAATAATAATCTATTGTCTTGTAATGCTCATCTGGATTTGTAAAACATGTTGTGTTTGAAGAGCACAGATCGGCAATACATTCAGGTTTAGATAAGACAGGAACAAGTTGATTCAGGTAAATAACTTGCAGAGTAGAAAAATTCCTGCCTAGCTCATAACTGCCCAGAAGGAGGCATACAACGTTCAGTCTCTAGAAGAAACAGATACCTCAAAAAGTGTGTATAAATGAAGTTTTACTATTTAAGACCTATTGTAGTCAGGAAAAATATTTCAGTTTTAAGTTTCCAGGGGGTGGTTATAAATAGTGAATGTGCATTTTTAAGTATAGTATAAAATATCTCCTGATATTGTTCTTTTATGTGACAGAGTTAACTCAGCCATCTGCTGAACATGTAGCTTGCCAGGCAGAATTGAGGAGAGTTGAACATACTAAAAAGCTGGAACAGGATGAGTTTGAAACCCATAAACAACTTCTGGAAAAGCAACTGCAAAGTGAGGTAAATTCTTCTTTTCATCGAAATAATATAAGATCATTTTTCTGTCATTTTGTAAACACTTACACCTGTCTCATTGCAAACCCTTCTAAAAGTAGGTGTTGGAGTGCTTTAATTCTATTTTTTCTTTAAAAAAAATAAAAATCAAACAAACCTGTGTTAAACCTAAGATTTCTCAGTACTAATTTACTATAGGTCAATACGGCTGATTGAAACAGGAAAAAAATAATTTAAAAAAAATACAAATTTAGCTGGACCTGGAAAGCACTTGCTCATTTTCATGAAAATAACATTATCTGTGCCAGTTGAAATAGAAAAATGTTGCAGCCAACACAGGGGAATTCTTTATTAAACCTTGTCCTAACAGATAAAGAGGAACTGATCACAGAATGAAAAATTAATGGTGGCTTAGGTACAAGTGATCATGATTTGATCATATTTATAATGTGCAAGCAGAATAAAGTCCAGATCAGTAGTATATACAGGTGGTGCTATAATAGGGCCAATTTCACAAAGCTGAAAACAGTTGAGCCAAATCAGTCGGGAGGAAGATTTTCATCAGAAAAATGTGAATGATAGTTGGGAATCATTTAAGAACACCTTAGTAGATGCCCCAAAACCCACAATGGAGGAAGAAGGCCATATTAGTTAAAAATCTGTACTGGTTTAGAGGTGAATTGAGGGCAGCTGTAAAAAGTGTGTGTGTGTGTGTGCTGCTGGCAGCAGTTTTGCCTTCAGAGCTGGGCTCTCGTCCAGCAGCCGCTGCTCTCCAGCTGCCGAGCTCTGAAGGCAGTGCAGAAGTGAGGATGGCATGGTATGGTATTGCCACCCTTACTTCTGTGCTGCTGCCTGCAGAGCTGGGCTCTCAGTCAGCAGCTGCCAGCCTTCAGAGCTGGGTGTCCGAAGTAAAGTGGCATGGTATGGTATTGCCACTCTTACTTCTGTGCTGCTGCTGGCGGAGCACTGCCTTCAGAGCTGGGTGCCCGGCTAACAGCTGCCACTCTCCAGACGCCCAGATCTGAAGGCAGTGCGGAAATAAGGGTAGCAATACTGTGACCCCCCTAAAATAACCTTGTGACCCTGCTGCAACTCCCTTTTGGGTCAGGACTCCCAATTTTAGAAACGCTGGTCTCCCCAGTGAAATCTATATAGTATAGAGTCAAAGCACACAAAAGACCAGATTTCACAGGGGTAGAAGGGGAGACCTGATTTCATGATCTGTGATGCATTTTTCATGGTTGTGAATTTGGCAGGGCCCTACTCTATAAAGAGAGACCACAGGTATGGTTCGGTGTCAAAGGCACTCGGCCAGGTTTATTGCCTTCCAGGCACAGTACTAGTGCCCTGGCTCTGTGATTATAGGTACACTAACACACGAGTGCCAAGTTGCAAGGGGCAGTTCAGTCAGCAGCAGGAATTTTTGCTGTCCCCTCAGCCACACAAAGGGTTATGGTGAGTTACACCAACATTTATAGACTGAGACAAACAACGTACGTACCACCTTACCTTGTTCATTCCATCTATTTGTTATCTCCTCTTGTACCTTGCTCCAAATGTCTCGGGCAACACATTGCTATTCGTCACTTCTGTCAAATCTTCTTACCTTGTGCTAATCAGGACGTACCTGTGCTAATCTTTTGGAATGTGTTCATATACATATGCAGTGCCTGGTACTTCTTCGGAAGTGCCTGTGTTTTAGCAACACTAGACTGTAGGTCATACTTACAGAATGGGAGACTCTATCCTGGGAAGCAGTGACTCTGAAAAAGATATGGAGATCATGGTGGATAATCAGCTGAACATGAGCTCCCAGTGCAATGCTGTGGCCAAAAGAGAGTGTGAACCTGGGATGCATAAACAGGGGAATTGAGTAGGAGTAGAGAGGGTATTTGGCATTGGTGTGAATTCCACCACTGCTGGAATACTCTGTCCAGTTCTGTTGCCCACACTTCAAGAAGGGTGTTGATGAATTGGAGAGTGTTCAGAGAAGAGCCTTGAGAATGATTAAAGGGTTAGAAAACATGCCTTATAGTAATAGACTCAAAAAGCACAATCTATTTAGCTTAACAAAGAGATGGTTAAGGGGTGACTTGATTATAGTCTATAAGTAACCACCTAGGGAACAAATATTTGATGATGGGCTCTTCAGTCTATTAGAGAAAGGTATAAGATGATCCAGTGGCTAGAAGTTGAAGCTAGACAACTTCAGACTGGAAATAAGACATGCATTTTTGACAGTGAAGGGTGATTAATCTTTGGAACAATTTACTAAGGGTTGTGGTGGATTCTGCATCATTGAAAATTTTTAAATCAAGTTTGGATGTTTTTCTAAAAGATGCTCTAGGAATTTTTTTGAAGAGGTTCTAAGACTTGATGATCACAATGGTCTCTTCTGGCATTGGAATCTATGAAAAGCATTGAAAGACGCCTTTATGGGTTGAGATACCTTTTCTCATCTTCTGTACTTGTTCACATTTGTATGACACTTTTTTTTTTTTTTTCCCCCCAAAATCTGTTTCAGGTTGAACGTTGTGCACAATTAAAGATCCAGCTGTTAGACTATGAAACTACTATCAGAAAGCAAAACGTACAGGTTGAAGATTTGAAATTGCAGCTGAAGCAAACACAGACAGGTTTGTAGTATTTATTAGATGTTTTCAAACTGAGTTGATAAAGGATCTTTCATTTATGCAAACGTTTCCAATGGCTTGAAAAGTAGTTCAGATGGTGAGGGCTCAATCTGTAACTGATAATTGCATTCCAAAACTAATAAAAAAAAAGTTAAGGTTGCGATGTCACAAATGTAGCTACCCTAAGACACCATTTACAAAACTCAAGCCTTTAAAAGCAAGGAAATGAATATTTATGGATATAATAAATCTTGCACTGTCCAGATAAACATTCTTAATAAATATAAGGAAATGAATATTCCATAACAAAACCACCTAATTTCTAACACATTAAAATACAATTCATGAATTATTTTGTATCTCTTGTCTTTAGAATATGAATTATTTTCTTTAAAATAATACTTTTATTTTACCAATAAAATCTTTAATTCCTTTGGTGGTGGTGGTGATAATTGTATCTAGTTTTAATATGAAAAGTAGGGCCGTTGATTAATTACAGTTAACTCATGCGATTAACTTAAAAATGAATCGCGATTAAAAAAATTAATCGCGCTGTTAAACAATAGAATACCAATTGAAATTTATTAAATATTTTTGCAGGTTTTTCTACATTTTCAAATAAATCGATTTCAATTGTACACTTTGTATTCTGTGTTGTAGTGCTCACTTTATATTTTTTATTACAAATATTTGCACTGTAAAAATGATAAAAGAAATAGTATTTTTCAATTCACTTCATACAAGTACTATAGTGCAATTTCTTTATCATGAAAGTGCAACTTACAAATGTAGGTTTTTTGTTACATTACTGCGCTCAAAAACAAAACAATGTAAAACTTTAGAGCCTACAACTCCATTAAGTCTTACTTCATGTTTCTCTTAGCGACTGATTGAACAAGTTTGTTTACATTTATGGGAGATAATGCTGCCCACTTCTTAATTACAATATCACCTGAAAGTGAGAACAGGCGTTCGCATGGCATTGTTATAGCTGGCATCGCAAGATATTTATGTGCCAGATGAGCTAAAGATTCCTATGCCTCAGATGCTTCAGCCATCATTCCAGATTACATGGTTCCATGCTGAAGAGTCTCGTTAAAAAAATGTGTTAATTAAATTTATGATTGAACTTCTTGGGGGAGAGTTGTGTGTCCTGCTCTGTTTTACCTGCATTCTGCCATATATTTCATGTTACAGCAGTCTCGGATGATGACCGAGCACATGTTATTGTTCTTTTTAAGAACACCTTTACTACAAATTTGACAAAATGCCAAGAAGATACAATGTGACGTTTCTAAAGATAGCTACAGCACTTGACCCAAGATTTAGGAATCTGAAGTGCCTTCTAAAATCTGAGAGGGGCGAGGTGTTGAGCATGCTTTCAGAAGTCTTAAAAGAGCAACATTCTGATGCAGAAACTATAGAACGCAAATCACCAAAAAAAAAATCAACCTTCTGCTGGTGGCATCTGACTCAGATGATGAAAATGAACATGCGTTGGTCCACACTGCATTGGATTGTTATCGAGCAGAACCTGCCATCATCATGGATGCATGTCCTCTGGAATGGTGGTTGAAGCATGAAAGGGACATATGAATCTTTAATGCATTTGGCATGTAAATATCTTGTGACGCCAGCTGCAACAATGTCATGTGAACACCTGTTCTCACTTTCAGGTGACATTGTAAACAAGAAGCAGGCAGCATTACCTTCTGCAAATGTAAACAAACTTGTTTGTCTGAGAGATTGGCTGAACAAGAAGAAGAACTGGTTGGACTTCTAGGCTCTAAAGTTTTACACTGTTTTACTGAATGCAAGTTTTTTTGTACATAATTCTACATTTGTAAGTTCAACTTTCATGATAAAGAGATTGCACTACAGTACTTGTATTAGGTGAACTGAAAAATACAGTTTATTTTTTTTACAGTGCAAATATTTGTAATCAAAAATAAAGTGAGCACTGTACACTTTATATTCTGTGTTGTAATTTAAATCAATATATTTGCAAATGTAGAAAACATCCACAAATATTTAAATACATGGTATTGTATCATTAACAGCGCAATTAATCGCGATTCATTTTTTAATCGCTTGACAGCCGTAATGAAAAGCACATAATAATTTTGATGAAATAATGTTTATACTGCATGTCGACTGGCATTTGAAGCTGATCAGTGTGTCGTGGTGTTCATTTTGTAACTTTGTTTTTTACTATTATTTCGTGATTATCTCTTTATCTTGCTAGTGGAAGGCACAGTACTGATTTGTTTTGGGTCAGAGATAAGGTTGTTGTGATTAAACAAACATTTATTTGTATTTTATAAAAATATTTTTTATTATGCAATATGTGTTGACCTCTGACAAAGTTACTTCCCTACAGATGATACTTGCAGATATTTCTGGTGTTTTGTTAACCTAGAAGTACCAACACAGAGACAGTTAACACAGGCAATATAACTGATTTTGGGTTACAATTTTCTTTTAAGCTTTAGTGGAAGGGAGTCAGTCACATTAAACTTTACAGTGAAAGCAGTATCTTGGTGTTCTGTTGTTTTGATTTTGTTGTTTTAATACCCAATATATTAGTCTGTCTAAGAACTATGAGGGCCTGCCCCTGTACCCATTGAAATCAGTGGCACATGATTGGGCTCTAACAGTTTGCAAGTTTAATTAACTTAATTTTGTTTTGCAGCTGTTTTTAATAATGTGTGTTTGGAGTTATACATTTTATATGTATATATAAATATATATATCAGTTAACAATTCATATTTTTGTCTCAATTAAAAATAGCAGAAACAATATTTAATTTTTTCGGCTGACCGCCTGCATGCCATGTTTCACTTTGATATAATTTAAAACAGACAAGTTATAAACCACTGAAAAATGGGGTTGAGTGGCTTAGTAGAGCTGCTGTCATCAAGTGTCATTGCATTCTATGGAATTGTCTGATAAGTGTGTATTATTTAGGTGCAGTGATAACTGAAGTAGCAGAAAATATTAAACTTTTTTCTGATTTTATTTTTTGTCTCAATTGGATATAAATATTAATTTCTGTAAACATAAATCATCGGTAACTTGCAACTGTTACGCATCAAGATCAAATGCAGTTGAATACAACTTTTTATTTTTAATGGTTATGATTTACATTTCAAATGAAAAAACCCTATATTTAAAATCCACTGTCATCAATTTCTTATCTGAATCATATGACTAAATCATCATTCAAATAATTTCTTCTGATTTTTTTCCTGAAATTTATGGGTGCTTTTTCCTTTCTGTCTCTGTGTGTGAAATGTTTACTTACGTAGTTCTAGAGAATGAAGTGTATCGGAATCCCAAGCCTTCTCTTGTTGATCGATCTGTCATTGACTTCACTGGTGATAGGATTGTACCTCATGACATTTATGTAGATGGTGCTTTCTTGAAGAACCGGGCTGTTACTGATATTGTTGTGGCAGATGATGTTCCAGACATTGGTTATCGCCAGCATTCACGGACCTGCAACTCTTCTCCAGATTCTGACCTTGAATTTGTCGCCAAAACCAAAGCTAGGATAAAAGAACTAGAGAAAGAGGCAGAGTATTTGGAAGAGGCCTACAGAAATTACCAGCATAGAGTCATTCAAGGTGCAGTTGCAAGCAGGACACCAACAAAGACTAAGTCCCCTCTACCTTTACGAAATGCTGTTAGATTCCCTTTGGCTTCTCAACACAGAGTTATGTTTGTAGAAGACAACCCTGGCTCTCAGCATTTCTCTCTTAGTAGTCCAAGAGGCCCAAGATATGTGATACCTGGGCATGATGATGTCTTGAAAAATCATCTAACTACTCCCCGAAGAAGAGTCTCTTCCTCCAGACGTCTTTCTTCTACTCCTCTTTCCAAAGTAGAGAGAAACATCAATAGCCATATACTTCCAGAAGGTAAACCATTACTGCTCCTTTGTGGTGGTGTTTTTCTGGTAAGATTCCAGTTAGGAAACTTAAAATGAGAATCTTTTATACCTTTATCATATGTTTAAGGGCAAGAGAAAGATATAGGCAAAATATGATAAGTGAATTAGAAACTAAGCCTTAGAAAACAAGTGTTTTAGAAGTGTGTGGAGAGGGGGGTGTCAAACCTACTGGCCTTAATTTAAGCAGTTTCAAATGGGTAATTAGCGTACACCCATATGATCCACTATAGCTGTAGTCCTGTGGTAATCAGTGTTTTATTCAAAAGCAGATCCTAAGTTTAACTCTGCTTGGATGATTAACTGTGATTTCACAGCTTCTGTAAACCTTCCTGCATAGTCTCATCTATTTACATAGTCAATGGAGTTGCATGGGCAATAATGGAGGGCAGAATTAGACTTGGCTTATTTGGGCTGCTAAGATGGTCCATTGTCTATTTTGAAAATCTGAATGACTATAGTTCCCCTTTTTGTTGGTTTTCGTAAACAATGTCTAATGTTTGCTCCTGTTACTGTGACATTGCTTCCACATATTGGTGAGCAATTGTGAATTACAGGAAGATGGCTTTTAGACTCTGGGCATGATTGGAACATTGTGGTTTTCTGTTAATGTTGCAATACCCTATAATTGTAATTTCAGAAACGTGGTTTTAAAAAAAAATCTAATATTTCTTCTTCAAGTAGATGCAGCTATGTCTTCCACTTAAGTGTGTCCCTGCCCAGCTCACCAGAGCTGGAGAATTTTGCCTAGCAGGGTTTCAAAGTGGTTTCTCAGTTTCATTTGAACCAGGTGGTATGTTTACCTGTGTTCTTTCCTAAGCCACATTCATCTCCGGAGGAGCATCACTTCCATACATTAGATGTGAATGTTTAGCCTTCTATCGGGACAGGACTAAACTGTTTCATGCTTCACTTCACCTGTTTGTGTCATATGCAGATCGTGTGAAGGATCAGGTGTTTTCTTCACAGATGATCTCTAAATGGATAACATCTGTGACGGGTTGGTATCACAGAAACCACCTTGGAGCTGCCACCTGGTGTGCCAAGGCTACTTCTGCCCCTGCTTTCCTGCCTTTTCCAGCTTGGGACTGCAGAATCCTGTCTGTTTTGAGCCAGATTCCACTGATCTGCTGCAGACCCAGACCCAGGTTCGAACCAGGTCCTCTAACAGCTGTAGGCCTGCCTGGAAGCAGCTCAGGAAGTGCCCTTGCCTTTGACACCCAGGTGCCCAACTCCCAATGGGGTTCAAACCCTGAATAAATCCGTTTTACCCTGTATAAAACTTATACAGGGTAAACTCATAAATAGTTCGCCTTCTGTTTCAAAGATAGAAAGATATGCACAGCTGTTTGCCCCCTCCTGTCCCGCCCCCTAGGTAACTTAATAAGTAAAAAGTGATTTTAATAAGTACAGAAAGTAGGATTTAAGTGATTCCAAGTAGTAACAGACAGAACAAAGTGAATTACTAAGTAAATAAATAAATAACTGGAGATATGCCAGTCTCCTAGAACGACCTTGAAAGGTCATTGAGTCCAGTCCCCTGCCTTCACTAGCAGGACCAAGTACTGTCCCCTGACAGATTTTTTGCCTCAGATCCCTAAATGGCCCCCTCAAGGATTGAACTCACAACCCTGGGTTTAGCAAGCCAATGCTCAAACCACTGAGCTATCCGTCCCCCCCCTTTCTTCTGCCTCATGCAAGTCTATGTCTAATCAAACTCAACACAGATAAAAACCTCACCAGTTCCAGCAAACTTATTTTTACAGGCTCTTAGCCTGGGTCCAGCAATCGCTCACACCCCCTATTGTCTGTGTCCTTTGTTCAGTCTCTTTCAGGTGTGTTCTTGGGGGGTGGAGAGGATCTCTCTTTAGCCAGCTGGAGACCAAATGGAGGGGTTTTCCCGGGGTTCAAATAAACTTTTTCCCCTGGATGGATGCTCCTCCCCACTCCCCCTGTAGTATCATGTTACCCTGGAGTTTTGGGATCACATGGGCAAGTCACATGTCCATGCACAATTCAACAACCAGCCCAGCCAGTCGCATTCCTGGCCAAGCTCAGATGTGGATTGGGGTCTGGGACTCATTTTGTCTGTTTAAGAGTTTCTTGATTGGGCTCTTTACCTGCACATTCCGTTCTCAAGACATGATCCCATGCTCTTACAAAGGCTATGTATAAAACCAGCAAATATACAACCAATATTCATAACTTCAACTACAACAATGATACATGCATACAAACAGGAGGAATAGATTCAGTAGATCATAACTTTTACAGAGATATGTTACATGGCACGTGTAGCATAAAACATATTCCAGTTACATCATATATACATTTATAAGCGTCTCCCCATAAAGTTTTATGAGGACCCCGTCACAACATCCTCTATCAAGACTACATATGGAATAGCTTTAGCTATGCCTCCTCAGCAGGTACGTGCTCATGCTATGAGAACACAAGCAATGTCAGTAGTGTTCCTCAGGGATGTCTCGATATTGACATTTGCAGGGCTGCTATGTGGTCATCCATCCATATCTTCACGAACCATTATGCCATTACTGCATCTTCCAGGATGCGAGTTTTGGTAGGGTGGTGTTGCAGTGCTTTTTTAAGGTAGTCTCCAAGCACCGCCTCCTGGAGTGAGTGCTGCTTGTGAGTCACCTAATTGGAATACACTGCTGCATCTACTTGAAGAAGAAACAGTTTTCAAAGAACCACAGTTACTTCTTATATGTGATGCAGATGTGTATTCCACAACCCACTGTCTGTCCTCTTTGCATCAGAGTCTGATCTCTGGATGTTTGGTACGAAGGAACTGAGGGGGCAGGGGGTTGAGGTTTTGCTGCCTCATATAGCATGGGGAAGAGCTATGAGCATGAGGAGTGAGTGAGCACCACCTCCTACGGGTACTGGTAGGCAAAGTTCTTCAGCTCCGGAGCGTTGGGTGTGCATGCACCGAAGTGGAATATGCATCTGCATCACATCTCGAAGAACCACAGTTAAAGTAAGTAACTTTCTTCCATTCCAGATTCTGGAGGGGAGTGTTCTCTACTGGGCACAGTCTAATATCCATTCATCCACCCTAGGTTTGACCCATTCCAACCTGTCCCAGTCCTATCTTTTCCATAACTCTCACTCCTTGTCCCAGTCCTATTCTTGCCTGCCAAATCCCAATCTCCACTCTTCAGGTTTCTCATCCAAGTTTCCTTGATGAGCTAATCCTAGTCTTCCCCCTCTGAATTCACTGTCAGAGTCCCAATCTACCCACTCAGCCAAGTCTCTCCTCTTTACCACACCCAGTCCTATTCTCGTTGACCAGCCAGCCAGTCTGTTTTCTCACCCAGACAGTCCCAGTTGCTCCTTTTCCTCCTCAACTAGTTACCAGTTCTAGTCTCCCTCCCCAGGCTCCTCTTCCAGTCTGTGTCCTCATGCCAGTGCTTTGTCCCAGTCTTCACAGTTCTTCTCTGGAGTCCCAGCTCCTTGTTGGATCTGTCTGCCCTCCACCTCAGTTCTGTCCCACAATTACTCAAGTACAAGTCTCCCCTCCTCCTCCTCCCACCTCCTCATCTGATCTGTGTTCTCTCCCCCCCAGCAACCTCCACCAGCTGGCTCCTAGTCTTTTCCTTCCTCCCCATTTCCCTTACTGGCTCCCGGTCCCAGCCTCTTCCACCCCTTACTGGCTCCCATCAGTCCCAATTTTTCTCCCCCTTTCCGCCCCCACTTCCAGTTTCAGTCTTACCAGACTTCTTGTCCCGCTCCCTGGCTTTCGTCACTTCTTCATTCAAATCATATGGCTTCATCAATCATGTTTTCTGGGTGCCATCAGGGGGATCATTAGAAGCATTGAAAAGGAAGGGTCCCTACTCTCTTTTTCAGTGCCTGGCCGCACCATGGCCTGGTGCATTGGAAGCAACTATTGAAAGGAAAGCCTGGCTTTGCCCTTGTAGCCCTGGGCTGCATGGCATAGGCTCAGTTGCTCTGGTGGGAAGGTGCATCTGCCCTCACTCATGGCATTGAGAGCAGTGAGAGACTTGAGTATGCTCAGTGAGGACAACATTTTCAGAGATTTTTAGCAACTAAAATCAAAGTATCTACTGAGCATGTGCAAACTGATTTTTTTTTTTCCCCATTGGGTTTTAACTTTACCAAATTTGGGTAGATTTTAACAAGAATGGTGAAAGATGCATCCTTAACACAAAGGCCGTCCTCTTTCAGATTTCAGGGTCACCAGTATTGCTTTAACATGGGCAAAACAACATATTTTCCCCTACCCTCATTCTTGGAAACAGCTGAACTGTTTTGGCTGAAATTTTCCACAAAAATTCAGCTGGAGGCATGGTATGGAAATAGTCCAAATGATTCAAGTTTGACAAAGTTATAAGCAACTGAAAACAGAGTCTTATAATGGGAACTGTCAGGAAACCCTAACAATAGGGAGTGCTACCAGCACCTATTATAATTAGGATATTCAGGAACAGTACAAGAATTTGGTTGATATAAATTGCTACCTTTTGCTTTACAGATAGCAGTGAGTTGTACCTAGTCTCTTCCCAACAGAGTGTCGACCAGCCTCTTTCTCCTATTTTGAGGACAGGCCATCTTTCATCTTCTGAGTCTGCGCCTTCCTCTCCAACCAGTCATGGACAAAAGTTGAGGTAAGTATTGTAAAACTATCTACAGTTCTGAAAGATCATGGTAACCATTTCTTTTAGAGAAACTTATGCCTTATTGGTTAGGTCACATGATTACAAGCCATCTTTCACTGTGTATGAATTAGCGCTTTTCTAAAGATACCATGTGTTCAGGATTCTCACACTTGTGTCTCATGCCTCCAATGCAAGACATATGGAAGCTCCCCTTAGCTCTTTAAGTTTTTTACAGCTCATTGTCATCAGCTTCATGTGGGGCTTAACAATTTTGAGACTACATTTAATAAACCCTCTGTGTCACGAGATATTAATGTGTTCCTGACAAGTCTGACAAAAGTGCCTATTGGCTCACTTAATCACAAGTTTTGTATGGGGGGATAATTTCCTGATGAAGGGAACATCAATCAGCTCATAGAGTGAGTGAGCTTCAGGTTTTACTGATGGCCCATCTTGCACCATATTTTACAAGGGCCAGGTTGTGTTATAAACTCATCAGTAGTTTCCATCCAAAGTGACGGTAGAGTTTCTCATCTTTCCCATACCAGGAAGGACCTTTGCATAAAGCTGAAGTTTAAAGGTCTTTGAGATTCTATTTGGAGCACACAAAAGACCTTAGAAAGTCCACACTGATTCCTTGAGCGATGCTGTACCTCCATGAAGACTGTGTTTGAAAGGTTGTGTTGCTGTTTTTTTTCACAGCTGTGACCTGGCTGACCTATCATTAGGCTTGTGCTAGCTGAGGCAGAGCAACTTCCACTGCCTGCTTCAATGAGGTTTTCAGTCAGGATGTTAGGCAAGGCAGGTAGCCTCATGTCATACTCCCCAAAGTTTCAATGCTAACCTTTATTTTCTGAGGATGAGCTTCCCTTTGTTTCCTCATGCCAACAGAACTTGTTTCTGAAGTAGGGGAGCCCAAACTCACATCACCTAGTGGGTTTTGGGGTTTGTTGTTTTATCGTTCCGAGCTGTGTAAATGGGCACATTTTTGAATGAAAAAGTAACAAAACATCCCCACTCCATCTCTCATCCTTTCCTCTTTACCCTCCTCTCCCCCCCCTCCCCCCCCCCCCCAAAAAAAACAAAAAACCTAGAACAGCACCAAGGTCTTCCTGACCAGGGCTGACCCTAGACCAAATAGCGCCCCAGGCAAGAAGTGTCTTTGGTGGCCCTCTCCCCCCACATTTGTTAAACTTTTGAATACCATTTTTTTTATTGCATTTGTAGCCCATTTCACGACTTGCATGCATAATATATCTCCATCATATAAGACGATAAATTTGCACGCTAGGATCTGTAAATCTGTATTTATTCATGTCCATGTATAAGCAAATAAAAAAAATTGGTTTCCTCTAAGCTTATAGAAACTTTTTAATTTTAAGAATAACTGAAATGTACAAGAAATTGTACTGTGCACCAACATTGGGTGGACCAGTATTAAATAGTGTTACAGTAGGTGTCAGCCTTAGAATGTTAACCCTAGTCCTTAAGTTCAAAGGTCACTTTTCTCACCTTTGCCCTTGTGAACTGACTGAAGCACACCACCAGAGAGATCCAAAGACCGATCAATGGCATTTTCAAGCGATAAAGCAACATCAGTTTCTCGTCGGCCATCATCGATCAAAGATATGTTTTAATGAGCCTGAGCTTCAAAAACCTGTGCTCACCACTCGCGACCAGCAGCAAGAGCAGAATCCTCAAACCTATTCACATGTTAGGAAAAGTGTTGCTAACAACAAAAACAGCACCCCAAGCCTGGTACCCCAGATGGTCACCTGCCCCTAAATCAGGCCCTGTTCCTGACACCATCTTGAGAAATCTCCTGGAGGTCAGTTACATTCAAAGAGTGAGAGTCCTGCATAGATGGTGTGCCTTGAAAGAAGGGACAATTACTTATCTTGTAATTCTGTTTTTTTGAAAGATCATTCACACGATTGTCACTCACCCACCCACCTACCCCCACAAGTCTGCTGTTGGATAGGCAGTTGTAGGCTCAGGTTGCCATAGCAAGTGCTCATTTGACCTTATTTTTTCCTGGAACAATCAACTCCTTTGTACTCATTTTAAATGAGATATAGATAATGTATTTTTGTATTTTATGCAGTTAGAGATTAGGGAGCTTTTGATTCTTGAAAAGAACTGGTTGGAATTTTCTGGGGCCTCTTAGGTAGGTTCATGCTTATCTTGGTGCCTCTACAATGTCTTGCCTTGCACTATTCCATTCCATTCATTCATGCTGTCCCCACTATCTCACTGATGTCCCATTTGGTACTAACATGATAGAGCTCACCAGTTGAGGGTTAAGTGCGGTTAATCTCTATGAGAATATTGTAAGTACAGCAATAAATGTGTGGGCTTTTTCCAGCTGTTCAGTCCGAGCATCAGGTAAATGTCACATAGTTGATAGGATTTATATAGCTGGGTAAGGTTAGTAAGAGGGAAGGGGAGCTAACAAAAAAAAAGAAAAGAAACCATGATACTGCCTCCCAAGTGTGGAAAATCGGGTGTATTTCCAGTAGAGTGGTCCATATTCTGTCCAGAACACCAGGGAGACAATCAAAAGAGAACATCTCCTCCATCACTGGGAAAAATGTCTGTTCTCAAGACACCTGCACTACAGTTAGTTTCCTGCCCCAACCTGCGAGTGGGTTCCCTTAGGAGAAATGACTGCATTTCTAGTATTCTGGCTCTGTGGGAAGTATTGTTTATTTACTGTTATTCCCAAAATACATTGGTATCATCAGAAGGACAGGGATGAGCCCTTTACATCAGACCTTCGATCTCTTGCTCATCCTAGATATAGGATTGATTACTGCAGTTTTAATGCTGGTTCCTAAAAAATGTAAGGATTGACTATTTGGATTATAGGTTAGGCTGCCAGTTTTACTATCCATAAAGCACCGTTATATAAATCTTTGTTTCTCAGAATAATAGTTTTTTAATCCATTTTTCTAATCATTTATTGTTGACTGAGACATCGTTAGCTGTTTTATGGAATGTTGTTGATACTGGATACAGTCCATATTCATCAACATTGCTGTGATAAAACGGTTTGTGAAAACCATTTGAGATTCATGCGAATAATTGCCTTAATGAGACAAACCTCTCTTTTGTTTACTGAATCTGTCCCATTGAATTCCAGGCCTTCCTAACACTTCTACAGGATTTAACACTAGCAATATTATACAAAGTGGCATGTGTCCTTGTACGCTAGATAGATAATATATACCCAACAGACAAAAATTGCTCTAAAGGAGAGATTAAAAACCATTTAATATCGATTATATACAGATTATAAATTATCTATATTATATAGTTCTAAAAATACCACTTATATTTGATAGCAGTAGATGGTGTGTAATTTACAGGGTTTTTCTGTATATTGAGCCACTCTTCTGAAATGGCAGAACCAACACTGCTAAGAGTATTTTTCCCTTAGGCTTCAATTTACATTAATTAAGCCTATCTCTTAGAGCCTGTACATTTTATGAAGCCTACTCTTTCTCCTCACCCCATAAAAAACGTATTCCTTAAACTTTTCATACATATTTTATGTTTATGCTTATAGTGAAAGACGAATACAGCCAGGTGCTGACAAGCTTCTGTACACAGGGCTACTGGGCATCTCATTTGTGACCTGCAGCTCTCTTTTTACTTTCTGGATAAGAGATGCTAGTGTGGTACACTGTGTGTATTATGCTTGATGCTGTTATAGACAAATCCCCAGTAGCAGTTAGAAAGACCACTAAACTCATTTTCCATAGGGCCAAAGAAAGATTGTAAAATGTGGTTTCAGGGATGAAAGGCTATCTAATCTAACAGACTATCATGGCATCAAAACACTGGACATAAATTAAACTACAAAACTGAATGTGATTAAAAGGGCATAATTCTTAATCTCTCTTCTCTTTGTATGTATCAGAGGGGTAGCCTTGTTAGTCTTTGTATGTGTGATCCTTTCTGCCTTCGTTCTCGTTTTTTGTTTTCTTTTCCTGTTTTTAACTCCATTTCATAGTATATCTTTCTTTTTATATGTATTTCACTCTTCCCAATTGTGGGTATGTTTTGGGGAGAGACTGCAGGGGAAGGTCTAATCCAAAGATGAGTCTTGCATTCATACCTGAAGGTGGTCAGGATTAGGTTACTGTATTTAAATTCCATATCATGTAAATTCTGACTTGTATGTTAGTTTGCTTATGTGGTTTTACAATTTCCTTAGTCCGTAGCTACTCTTGGGTACTACAGACTATTGTCAAATCTTTACCTGCTGATGTACTTGACATTTTGGTTATTAAACCTTTCGTGTTCTCTTTCCTCCCCACTGTCAGTCTTCGTGAACAGCAAGCTGATAATCAGGACTTCAATGACTCTTCAAAGCCAGAGAAGCTAGCATACGAGGACCTTGAAGAACATGATTCTTCTCTTAAATGTAAGCTTTACTGTGTTTTTTCATACAGTTACTTAGTAAATTGAAAAAGTAGAAGATCTTGTTATTTTCCTTAAGGTTAACCATTCCTTTCAACCTAAAATTAGCAAAGTGTTAGCAGGGGGATATGGCATTTATTCATTTAAATGATTAAATTACTTTGTTTTTATAGTAGGTACGTTTAGGAACTGATTCTAATTCACCTATTTTTATTTCTTTATTTCACTGGATTTGAGAACAGACTGGCTGCTATGGGTAACTAGGAAAACCAGGTGTCATGCCTATATAGAATTAGCTAAATGCCGCCTCATCTAATTAGAGATGCACGTGAACAGAAGGGATAATTCGCAGCGTGGGGCATGGGTCACTTGCTGGAGGATTCTCTGCACCTTGAAGTCTTTAAATCATGATTTGAGGACTTCAGTAGCTCAGACATAGGTTAGAGGTTTATTACAGGAATGGGTGGGTGAGATTCTGTGGCCTGCGTTGTGCAGGAGGTCAGACTAGATGATCATAATGGTCTCTTCTGACCTTAAAGTCTATGAGTCTGAGAGATTTGTTCCTAGAGCTGGGTTCTAAATTAACTATACTGACAGTGCTGTGTTGGGTGTACCAGTGAACATCTCCATTGGCATGTGAGTGGAGGAAAACCAGAGCCATCAGAAAGGAGGAAGGGAGCAGAAAGAGAAGAAACATGAAAAGCATGTGCCGCGACCTGCCCTTGCGTGGACACACACCTTGTTCAATATTGATTTCTCTGTGGCACTGGTACAGTCATTTTACCCCTGTAAACTTCCTCTCAGTACACTTCCCAATAAATATGAGGCAATCCTGGCTGCTTTTCCTAACTCTGTTTTGAGGGCCCTGCAGATCTCTCCAAACTGACCACACTTCTGGGTTTGAAAAACCATTAAACTTCTATTGAACCAGATTAAACATAATAATAGTGTTCAGTAACTCTTGTACTTCTTTCTCCATTAGGGCAGTGGTCCCCAAATTTTGGGGTGCATCCCCCGAGGGGAGCACAGAGGAATGTTCAGGGGGACGTGGCAGGTCTTGTTCTAGCCCCCGTGGGGGATGTGGAGAGAGCACCACCCAGCCCCTCTCCTCCCCCAGCTCTGCTGTGCCCTAGGTCCGTCCCCAGCTGCAGCTCCACTCCTGCTCCTGGACCCGGCTCCCGACCCCTGACCGCGGCTCCCAACCACAATTCTGGCCCTGGCTCCGGTGTGTGTGTGTGGACAGATTCAATTACAAGTAAGGGGGGTAGGGGGCGATATAAAAAGTTTGAGGACCACTGCACTAGGGAAAGCCTAATCTTACTAGAGCCTGGCAGTGTTTCCCTTCCTGATCAAAGTCTACCTTTGTATCCCCCTCTGTGATCCTGCTCCCTCTCTCCTCAGAAGACAAAAAACAAACCTTTCGAATTAAACTCCCCCGCCCCCCAGATTTCCAAACAAGCAATCTGGGAGAAGCTTCCATTAGGAGTCCAAACCTCTGTGCACCCAATGGCATGTGTTCTCTTTGTCCTATAACATACCCCCATCATGCAATTTTGCTTAACACTTATCCGATAACATCTCATATCATACAATTTCAGGTTAACCTTGTACCTTCTCCTAACTTTGTACCTTCTCCACAGCATATAAAAAGCAAAAAAGAAAAAGGGGGAAATACAGAAAGCGGGGAAGTAAATAATGAAGGAATAAGACAAAAGGAGAAGAGACAAAATGGAGAGAGAAAAAGGAGAGTGTAGCAACTATATCAGCACATAGTGCCAGGGGACATCAGGAGACAGGAAACGCCCATCTGCCAATCCATCCTAAAATGAGTTCCATCTTTGATGTAGATAATTACCAGGACAGCACAATTATTCCAAACTCTCGGCAATAAAAACCTCTCTAGCACTCTCCACCCACTTGTAAGAGTGAAGACACACACAGAGCAAGATAATTTTTTCCCCCCTAAATAGTTAGTATTCTTGCTTTCTGGCTGCAAATAAAGATCGTTCTTGCTGTACTAGTTACTGTCTTATTTTGGTGAAGACATTACTGTTGATGTTCTAGTTCTCTGTTTCTTTATGGATGACTGATTTTTAGAAGTTGGATCCAAGATATAGTAACCGAAGAACAACATTGATACTTCTTGCAGTATGTTTTATGATTATACAAATATATGAACTCTGGTACATTTATATGCATAGTTTATATGTATATGTATATAGACATTTTAGACTTTGATTATTTTAAAGACTTTTTCTTTAATACTGTTTTCTGCTCATAGAATATTAGAAATGGTTTTGCTATGTAGTCATTCCTTGTGCCAATCTGCACACATGACATTCTGCTGTTTCACGCAGACACAACATATTGATGATGATTGTTGATGATGACTACAAAATAAGTAATATCTGTGTTTCGGTAGCCATATCTTTGATTAATAATAAAGTTATCATTTAAAACTAATTTAAAAGAAAACCAAAAAAATAAAACAGATGCTTTTGAGTTTGTTAATCATATTATGGGTTATCTGATGTATATGAAAGAGAATGAGATTTGTGTGTCATTATACACGAGGCTGGTGAATCAAGTTATGAAGTTTTTCTAAAGATATGCTTTAGGAATTATTTTGGGGGAAGTTCTAGGGCCTGTGTTATACAGGAGGTTTGACTAGATGATCACAATGGTCCATTCTGGCCTCAGAATCTATAATACCTTTTACTAAGGTTCCCACTATAAGATCCTGTTGTCAGTTTCTTATAACTTTGCCAAACTTTAATTTTGGATGGAATTTTCTGTGCGAGATGTGTGCCTCAGGATGAAAAGTTTTTTGGAAAGTTGTCCCTTTGTACACACATGCATTATGAGACAGTCTTTAATTATGTAATCACATTCTGTTTTTTCCACAAGATGCCTGTCTCATTCAGTGCACCAGATAGATCTGCTCTGTGGATGGATCAGGGTTGTGTAGCAAAGAAGGCTGTTGTGTGTCGGACCTCTGCCTCATTTGTTGCTGTAGTTGGAAGGTGTATAGTGAATGAGGTATGGGATTGTAGAAAAAGATAGAAAGGTCTTGTGATTAAGATAGTTGAATTTCAGAGTTCCTATGTGATGCTAGGCAAGTCACTTAAGTGACTACCTATCAAAAGTTTGGTTTATGTTCATCTTTTTCTGGATGCCTTACTTGAGACATTTGGGTCTGACTTACAGAAGTGCTGAACACACATTTGCAACTGAAGTCAATGGGAGCTGTGCTTGGAACATATAAAAAGCTATATAATGCTAAGTTCCATGAAAATCCAATAACCTAGTGTCTCAAATTGGGCATCCAAAATTAGTTGATATTTCTGACTTTAATCTGTCTGTGCCTCAGTTTCCCATCTGTAAAATGGGGATACCTCCCCTTTACCTGACAATGGTCTTGTGAAAATAAATTCATTATTATTTGTGAAACATTCAGATACAATAGGAATGAGCACCATAGAGAATCCAACGAGGAAATTAGTACTTCTGTCTTTAGAAGTTTGAATAGTGTGCAGTAAATAAGGCCTGGGGCCATACATTGAACAATGAGGAGAAAACAACATATTGAATAGTTGCTCATTAAGTGAAAATCATTCATCCTGAATGAGGTGGGTCCTGTGGACAAAATCGTATGTGATCATGTAATTAGACTATCTCATAATGCATTACACACAAGTATGACTAATTAAGGTTGAACAGGCATGCTGGCATTTCCTAACTTCTGAGTGCTTTTAATGTAGTTTTTTGTGAGAGAGGGGTGTGTGTGTGTGTGTGTGTGTATGTATGTATGTATCTAGGCACATAGAGTATGTGAAGGAAACCACTTGATTTTTTACATTTTGTGGCTATATTTATGGATCAAAAGAGTATACGTTGATTTCAGTTGTGCCAGTAGCTTTAGTAAACACGTGTTGTTACAACTAGTTTTCAAAGCCAAACAATGCCATGATTATGATTAAAGTAGCAAGTGCAGCCTACTTGATATTTCTTAATTTTCAGTTAAATGGCTGAGTTTGGAGGGGAGAGTGCTTAATTAATGGCTTAAATGTATGTATTCTCACTCCAGCCATTCCCACACTTCGTGTCCATTCCTTTGCCCCACTATTATAATTACAGAATAATGAGGCCATTGTTCAAACTTCTTCTCCAGATCAAGGGGACATTCCAAAGCAGCTCGAAAGTGATGTGTCACATCCATCTGGGGACAGCGTCAATGGGAGCGATGTCACAAACGCTGTGCCAGCAACAGCCACTTCACAGCAGGATTTAAGTGAGTTCTCAGCTCAGAAACAAAAGCGAATACCCTTGTTAGATGGCAAATGTATTAAAACAAAAAGCAAACAAAAATGAGCATTTTGTAGTTTCCTGTATTGAAGTGGTTGAAAACGTTTCTCAAAGCTAGTGTTTAGGTACTAAAGAAGGAGGAATACATCTTTGTTTGTTAATTCTTGACTTACTGTAGGATGATGATTTTCACCAGTAGTTCTGTTAACTTTGTTGTAATTTCATCTTTTTAAGTTTGCTTTTTGGCTTCTGAAGAGGCTTCATTTTTTATTTTATTTTTTGGTCTCAATATTAATTTCATGATCTTAGCTTCTCCCTAAAGAAGCAAATTCTTCAACATTTCCCTTAATGTGTGTCTGCATTTGCTGATTGTCTTGCATACCAATTCGCTAAGTATATAATCACTATTGTAAAGGACATCAAAATAAAACCCTAAGAGATAGATAGACAAGATGATTTAAATGCAGCACGCTTAATTTCTCCAATGTTTCAGTACAGATCAGTGGTATAATGGTCTGGAACATCTTGCTTGGTATGAAGATTAGTTTTCAAGTCTTACCCAAAGATGTTGCTGTGGACAGAAGGCTTTTTAGCATCAAATAGCTTCTGGTATTTTGTGCATTTAACAAATTACTACTTTATAGAAGTAAATGGTCTTAGCATTTAAACTCCACAGGTTTAACTGGATTTATGTGCAGTGATAGTTTTTCCTAAATAACTATTTTATAATACTTTGTATTTTTGTAACCTCTTCTATCCAAATATCTTAAAACACTTTACAAATACTAAAGAATTAAACTTTGCAGCATCCCTACAAGGAAGACAAGTAGTATCTCCATTTTACAGATCAGTAAATTGAGGCACAGAGGGGCTCAGGTTAACATTTTCCTACTTAGAACCTAAACTAGGGCATCTCTAAATCCATATTGTCCTTAGTGGGAGCTGTGTGTGTTTACCACTTCTAAGTCAGGCCACTTATGTAGAAGCCTACTTTAAATATGGATTTCATCTACTTTAGGTTAAGCATCCAGATTTAAAAAATTTGGTTTAAATAACTTGCCCAAGGTCACTCTGGAAGTCTGTGGCACACCTGGGAATCATGCACAGGTCTCCTGACTCCCTCTCCTCTTCTTTAATCATAAAACTGTCCTATCTCTTCGGCTTAAGTCTTGGAGTTTCATTGTGTAACCAGTAAGATAAGAAGACCTAATAATTGGGGAAAAAAAATTGCCTGCTAAATTAGCTCAAATTAACAATATGTTACATGATACATGTGTAAATTACACATCCAGGTTTTTTGGGTTTATTATAGGTGCCATACAGAAACGGTTACATAATCAATTTGCTGCTTAATTGTTTGTCTGTTTTCCATCTTTCCCAGTTGGGACTACCAATTCACTCAATGTATTACCAAGCTGCATGTCACACTTTATTTCAATAGCCACCACTTGCAAATCTTGATTACGGCACTTTGTATGTCAAATACAAATAATTTTGTTACAGCAGTGATTGATCAAAGACACTCTGAAGAACAGAAAAGAGAAGAGAATGAGAAAAAATGGGAAGAAGAAAGGAAAGAAAGAGAAGAAAGAAGGCAGAGAGAAAGGCAGGAAGCACTGGAAAGGGAGGAAAGAGAACTAGAAAAACTGAATGAAGATATGGTGATTGTAATATTTTAATTTCTGACAGGAATGCAACTTTTTTATACCATATAATTTGAATTAAATAAACCACATAGCAATCCTAGATGGCTTACTACATTGTTTTTTCTATATGAATTTAACATAGCAAATCCATGATAAAACTATTCTATCATTTATAATAGTTCTGTAGCTACATTAATAACTAAACTTTGTTTCTAAAATTTCTCCCCAGATTAAAAGCTTGCTGTCCAGTAATTCATGTTAATATGTGATACTATTATGTGGCATTGGTTTCAACGTGGACAGGGTTTGGTTTATTCTAAGCCAAAGATAGAGACTTTTCTAAATTGGCTCCCAGATTGGAATAAACTGAATTAAAAAATAATATGATACCCAATACCCAGTCCCTCAGTCTCTACTTAAGTAAAACTCCCATTGACTACAATGGGACTTTGAGCAAGGACTGCATGATCTGGCCCATCCCAAAAGTGTGAGTGAATATGGTATATGTCACATTAAACACTCCATTCAGACTGGAACACAGATTGCTAAATTAGACTGGTAATGTACTGAACTTCATACATCAACATATTGAGTTAAAACCCGATTGAAATATTTTTGACCTGGATGGTCAGTTTTAAGTGTATTGCTGTTTTGTTGTGTTTTTTAGAAGTTGATCCAAGATTCGTTGAAAAGTGAAGAAGAAGAAAAAAAGACAGACCATGAAGTGGAAGAGTCAGAAATCAGTAATCCTGATGCTAAAGACAATTTGTGTGACCCTCGTCCTAATCCACTAGAAAAATACATGAAACTGATACAGCAGAGCAGAGAACAGGAGCTGATAAACAAGGTGATATACCAAAACCTGTAGGCAGTAAAAGGGTGATTTCGAAGTGAGACTCTTGAGGACAATGTTTTGTCTGAATTACAATGTATCCATAGATCATGAGGTGGAGAATACCGTCAACTCAACTTGGTCATGGTGTGCATAAAACTACATAGCATTTGTTGACAACAATAGTTTATCTATGTGCTTAAGCTCTCTCTAAGATCAGATGCTAAAATAGTACTATTATGTTTGTAAAGTTAGGCCAAAAAACCCACATTTAATGCTTTTCTCTTGTCTGCCAGAGCTCCAAAAAAGAGGAAGTGGAAGAAGTATCACTGATAGAGAGACTTCTGTCTAGTGAAAAAGATGACAGGTCAGGCTGGATACAATTATTATTTAAAGCTGAGGTATTATTAATTGCTAAGGAGTCACAGAAATGGTATTTCAGTTACTTGAAAATGTGACTCATTTTAGTAATGTGATAGTTGTGGTTTGATTTATAGTTAACATATGTCTGCCTTTTAAAAATGAAATTCATATATAACTTTCAGACAAACCTTTCTCCTAAACAAGTACATCAAAAGCAATATGCTGAAGTTAGGAGGTATCCTTTTAAGTAAAGACGACTAGTTTTTTCTTTAATTTTCCTTAGAAAAATGCAGCCCTCTTCTCTTTCTCTTGGGTGAAGAAATTATTACAGCATGTGCAAACACCCCCATTCACAATTATGTTAAGCAACTATATTCAAGGGAGATAGGTCAACAGC
The DNA here is from genome assembly GCA_037349315.1 of Chelydra serpentina. NCBI lineage: Eukaryota > Metazoa > Chordata > Testudines > Chelydridae > Chelydra > Chelydra serpentina. The sequence goes on from JBAIAC010000004.1 coordinate 131,512,590, forward strand.
CCCGCTGATTAGCCCTTCATCGATGGGACAGCAGCAGCACAACCTCCCCATTGCCCAGAGCTTGAGAGAATTCCTGTGGGTTAATTACACTCTTAGTGCCTAACATCTCTGCAAGGCCAACAAGTGAGAGTGCCAAATTGGCAGAGTAGGTTTGGTTATGTATATATTTGCTCATTCTGGCACTGGATTGTGATTAGCAATTTATTTCAGGTAGACCAGGAAATAGTTGTTGGAGGATAAAAACTCACTTGCTTCAGCTCTGAGCCAGATCTGAGCCAATGATGTAAAAGATTCCTTATCCCATTACACAGGTCCCTAAGCCATCCCACCAAGCCCATTTTTTTCATTTCATCTATTAGATCTGTGAGGTTTTTATTTTTATTTTTTAATTGCAAATAGAAGTGGTGCAATGTTATGCTCGAGTGGATGGGTTTGTCTGAATTTTTACATAAAGAGCTAATTGTTGAAGTAAATATTGAACTATCCCTATTTCCCAATGATTGTCCCTTTGAGGTCTGATGATTGGTTGTTATATGCTTAGTTAATTGCTTTTTCTGCTAATGCTTTTGCACTTCACCTATGATGATGGTCTTTCCATTGAAATCATTGGAAGTTAGAGTAACCCTGGTACAGACAAAAAACAGCAGATGTAGCTGGAGTGTTTCAGTAGAAGTTTGACTGGTTTAATAAGACACATTTACTCAAGTAGATAAACATTTATTGCATCATTTTAAATTCGTAGGTTGGAATTAAAGTGTCTTCCTTACTATGGCTGTGTTTACACTACAAAGTAGTGGTGTGACTTGTGCTAGATCTCTTCGGCAGCGGAGGCACAGATAGAAACCCACCTGAAACTGGTGGGTAAATATTCAGCCCAGCCCTATCTCCAGTGCCACTGCTATTTATACTCACATTGGTCAATGAGAGCTAGCGCAAGTATGTGTAGACAAGCAAAGGAAATTACATCTCTAGCACATAGTGTAGACAGTCTATATTTCTCCCCTCTCACATGCTGAACAATGTGTTATTGTAAGGTTGTGCATGAATTGTGACAATGAGGGATTCCCATCTAACCAAAACAGTGTATTATCTATCTGCATTTGGGTTCACAAATAGGTACCCTTTTATTTTTTGATAGGATGATTTCATTGTGTCAGAAGCTTACGCTCAGACACTGGTATTAATTTTCAAGAATCCACTTACTGCCTGGGGCTATTGATGAAGTCACTGTAATTTGAAAGGCTGATGTGTAAAGCCAGAGGTAGGAGGTTGTCCCTCCTTAAATCCCAGGCAAGTGAAACTTTCTAGTAGGAAGGGAAGATATTTAGAAGCATGAGTAAATTTCAGGTAGAAGACTGCTTCAGAACCCATTCATAACTCCTTTTCCCTTCCATCCCACATTTAGTGCTGCAGGCGTCTCTCATGGAGAACCGGATGAAGACTTCTGGTGAATAGCAGCTACTATCTCATAATGACCAGCACGCTGGAGGATGGTGTGAAGTTATGTAAACAATCACCACACCACACGAACTGAATATTTTCATGCACAGTGGTTTCAGATGGGGATCAGAATTAAAGTTTAACATGTTCATAGTAAAATAAGCCTTTTACAAAGACATTATCCCCAATAAGTAATTTAAGATGAATCTGCTATGACTGGTAGTACCAATAGCTGCTAAAACTGTAAGCACAAGGCCTAACCTTTGTGTTTTAAGCTTTCCCATATCTTCACAAAATATTCTAGGAGTCACTGCAGCCTGTTGATCAGAAAGTGTGTTTGTTTTCATATTCATGAAAAAGCTCTGGGCTGTGACTGAAAAGCAAAGGTGCCTATACTGTTAGGATGTAAAGCAGTTCAACATTTTTCCAGGTAAATTAGGTGCCTTTTAAAAAATACCACCCTGCCTTAAGAGAAGAGAGTTTTAAAGATAAATAGCACATCAAGATGACTATCTACGACACAAGGGCTCAGATATCCTGATTATGATTACAATTTTTAATACATTCTGATTGAGACCACCTTTAGATATCAGGTATCTAAGAAATAGTTTAGTGTAGTTTAAGTACTTTTCTACAGAGCAGCAAGACAGGGGAAGAAGAATACACTTTAAAAGGTGAGCTTCATGCTGTTTCACTGCTGGTATCTTAAATACCCCATAGGAGAGGGAACAAGCACGACTGTCTTAATCCTCTTCATTTTTTTAGGTTTGCATTTTATAGACTGTTCTGGTATTTTATAATAAAATATGTCACGTGTGCTCTGTGAAGTTCTCATTATTGAGGTACAGAATTTCCAATTAGTAATAAATGTAATATGGAAGTACTCTTTGGTTTGTGAGTAAATATTTTAAAGCTGCAATATGTGGTACTCCAGAGGGTCTCAAACTGGAGGAGAGGAAGGACAAGAAACTTTAGGGGAAAAAACCCTTACTGTGCACATTTTACTAACAGCAATGAATAACTAGCAAAGCTGATTTCTCCAGATCGATCAGGTCCTCAGTTACTGCTGTGCATTTCTGTTCAGATGGCAATGACTTTGTATAATGCTACACAAACTTTACGTTAATCCATTTGCTATGATGTGGTGTGTGCATTTAATTGTAAGCATGGACCACAAATCGCAGTTAGCAATTTGCTCTTATTACAGTGGATTGTTGGCTCATTCATGCAACAGAAACAAAATACCTCAAGTGAAAATAAAGAAGCTGAAACTGATTCAAGTGAAGCACTGCTGCTGCATCTATCCATATATGTACGTGGGTGTAAACTACCACAGCCACAAAGAAATGGGGGGGGGGGCGGCATAATCAAATAAATTTGAGAACCACTGTACTATACAGTAGGTACAGTGAAGCTGCAACTGGTAGTGTACTTGAGTTGGGTCAGGGTTACTGATAACATGTAACAAGGAGAAAACCCTAGCTTGACTCCCAGGTGGTTGCAGGGCTAGCAATCTTTTTCTGTAAAACAGAGTGCATGAGATTTGTAGTAATTAATATACAGAGTCTTCATTCAACTACAGTCACTCTATTGGGAAGTCAAGTGGGCCATACTTAAGTTTTCCTTTAAAAAAAAAAGCAAACTGAAGGAAAAATGTCATTTCTCTGCCTTAACTTTTTTTAGTAAATTAATATTTAGCTCAAGAGGATATTTACAGGTAACTTCACAGCAGAGCTGAGTGATTTGGGATAGCAGCTGAGCATTGAGCAGTAGGGACATTTCCAATTTTATACAACTGTCACAAGAACCAAATATGAAGAAAAATATGGTCCTCTGTTCTCCTATGTTTACTGCATAGGATATTAGTTTGATTTTAAGAACTTATGAAAAGCACTTTGTTGCATGATGTGACTTAAATTTGTTCATTAAAATGCTGTAGCAGTTGTGGGCTATCACCACAATGGAAACATCTACAGCCTGTGGCATGCCACCTAGAATAGAGTCCTGGTAGCATTTCTCCTCAACATGGTGATGTATCCAATAACTAAGTTCATCCTGAGTAAAATAATTAATCAGAGAGAAATTCAAAAGCTGAAGATGTAAAATTCATCCAAATAAAGTAACTCAGTTTGTACAGCTATAACTTTGTCTAAAAAGAGTCTTAAAATAAGTAGCGACAGGGTGTCTATTATCTACAAATATTTATTGTAACACTTGGATATAGCTACAGGAAGCCCTTGGCACTGATAGAAAATATTGATTCACTGTTAGGTTACAAAAATTTATACATAGCAAAATTTAATGCTCTTTACATAAAAATATTAGACTACTTAAACAAAACTTCAGAAAACTCCCAGTAATAGCTACATTGAACTAGAAAAGAATTAGGCTTTAAGACACTGCCTCCATTACCCTTATGCAAACACTGGGCTAGAACATCACCTGCATTGGTGTAGAAATGTTTCTCCTTCATGCAACAGGTAAAACACACACTAGGCTACACTGTCATCTGCTCTACGTACACTTTGCCCCTTTTTTTAAAAAACTGTCAAATTAGACTTTTAGACATTTAACCAAAAAATTCAACTGTAAGGTAATACTTGAAAAATGTCTGTCCACATCTTAATATTGACTTAGCTAAAGAAATTTGTGCTTCCTTTTTATTTTAATATTCAGCCAACAGTCAAAACTAATCAAACCACACATTAACTTAACATGGGAATATAACTTGACTTTACCATTCCATTTTTTTTCAAATGACGGATACTTGATTTCCCCCCCCCCTATTTATATATATTTTGTAAAGAACACACACCAAATCTACCCATCACTAATACTCAAGATATCACTGAATGTTTCTGAAAAAACAAAATGAAGGCAGACTGCTGTGGGAAATAACTTTAACACGGCACCAGATTTTTTGCTGAACACCACACTTGCTTTTTGTGACTTATAAAGGGAAAATGAATAAGCACTGGCTATAAACTTAAGCACCGAAGTAGAGAAAGGTGGCTGACCAGTGGTCTGCTTTATGGCTGTATTTTTTTTTTTTGTATAGCTTATGTGAAACTCTGCAAATTCACTAATCTGCTCATTTGGAATAGTCAAATCAGTTTCATTTTAATAAGGTAACACTTCTTGCTTAATAATACAGATAATGGTCTCCTGTGACTATTTATAGAAAATAAATATTAAGGCAAAGCTGACATTTATTTTCAAAGAAGGGGATCATTATCCTGACAGGCATCTACATTCCATCAACTAGTTAATAAAAATAATTAAAACTTGGAGCAGCTGAGCAATTACTCAGCACCCAGCTTACGCAGATCGTAAGTGCAGTAGAATGACAGTGGCTCACTATAGCATTGAAAAAGATGTGGCTCTGAAAATGGACTTCTGGCCTTCAGCCCATAAAAAAGTGTTTTTAGTTAGACACTTGCCCTTTTATGAATCAGCTGGTTTATGCCATGCTGAGATTGTATCAGTAAATAAACATGAGCTATGAGAAATCTGATGAGCTAGCCAGAGTTTCATTTGGTACAGAACTGGGATAATTGTTTTATCGCATCTCATAACTCTGCAATTCTTTATGGCCATAAATCTGCTACTTGCTGTTTTGGGTCATCCACTACAATTTTGTGGAGGAGCTTTAGGCCACAAGAGTTAATACCAAGAGTCTCAAAAGGATGACTGACTGGTCAGTTGTTACAAAGTGTTGCCTTTTAAAATGGCTGGACTGAAACCTCTTAAATCTGTACTAAAGAAAGGAAGGTTACCCACTGGAAGGTTTCCCTTTGAACATGTCCCAGGAGCTTGAATGTGAAGTTTTTACCCTTCTATATTAGATTGTTTGGTAGACATACATCTGTACTGCAGAGCAGCTGTTTGATGATTTGTCAGAACTACAAAATTCTTCTCTTGAATTACTCTGGCAAACTTTTATGTGTAAGAATTGAGTTGCTCTTTTGACCGAGACTGGATATCTTGAAGCTCCTGCTCTTCTTTTGCTTTGATATCTTGGTAAGCTTGCATTTTGCTTGCATCCTTTAAGTAGGCCCAGTTAGAAGACAGTATCATGAGGAAGTGGATCTGGAAGAGAAGGGTGAGCATGATGGCTAGTGAGCATGTCAAGAGGCAAAGCGAGCTGCTAGTCAGATTAAGACGTTCATTAAACAAAACAAAAAACAAAGTTATTCTACATTAATAAGCATTCTGCTATTAAACAGCACAGAGGCTCATTTCAGTTGACCTCTAGAATTTTGCATGCTTATCTTCTAGTTTGCTTATTAAAAACTAGCTAGAGAGTGTTAGTATGCAGAAGTAGTAAAAATGAGCTAAAGAGTTTGACTGATCAGTTAAAATGCAACACAGGAAAAAAGGAAGCAAAAATATAAGCAGCTTTTTGCATTTGGCAAATATATACTCTGAAGCCTAGAGTCAATAACTGATGCTTAAGTTTGTGGTGTTTTTCTTTAAACACGTGTAGTGTAAAGATTCTGATGAGCTTTCCCTCCCATCCCATTCAACCCCCCCAAAGAAGCCTAAAATCGTAAACATTGTTTACTATGAATATTAAAAAAGCTACATTTTAACATGGAAAAATTAAATAAGGAAATGTGAGTCCAAAACTATAAGCAAAAGCATGCAGTCTGAGTTAACAAATCTTAGTGGTGGCATTTTTATAACTTTTTTTTTAAACTCCCATTGTCTACTTTTAGGTAAAGTTTGAGCATATCTCGAAATTGTTTCAGTTTGCACAGTAAAAATCTCTTGCCATCTTCTTTTCACCAAATTTCATGGAAGAAAAATCTACATCTGAAAACACCTGGATTCTTTTGTGCCTTTTCAACAGTGTTGGTCTATGCACAGTTTCACTTCCCATACAGTCAAACTTATATTTTGAGATCTGGCTACTGAGGAATCAGTTACAACTTCATAAACAGCACCAGCACACAAATTACCTAAATGCTGTTTCTTACAGTCAGTTTGGGGTCCAAAAAGGAAAGTGATTGTTTTACGCAGCACTATAGAATGGTATTTTCTTTTTCCAGACAAAGCATGATTTGGCAGTTATTTGAAAATGTAGTATTGAAGTTTCAATTCTTGTAGAGTTTCCAAAAGCCTCACTAATAGACTGTACCTTGTGACTTTGTCATCCATACATTGGAAATACTGGCAAATGTATATGGTGCCTTTTTTTAAAATACATTTGTAAACACATGGTACTGTATGTCAATCGAACAGCTATGCACTGGCACTATTCTAATCAAACTGGTCCCTTGTACATCACCTATAATGTATGCTTTATTCTTACTATTGAAATTAGTGCACAGGAGAGAGAAAAATAACTAATCACTGGCATTTAAAAATTGGTTTGAGAGAGAACTGTTAGGAAGTCTTTCATTTAATAACTCCTGTCTTCAGAGGATGATTTGCAACATCTAAAGTAACTGAATCCTCTGAACGTTTAGAAAATAGCCAGATCTCATCCACATCAAAATTCATATACAATAAGTCATTTTATTAATCTGATATGCTAAACGATGCTTACTGAAGCTATTTACAAATTACTGTAACAAAATTGAAAAGCTAGACTCTTAGTCTAGGGTGTGAGTGGTATTTCAGGCTACGCATGCAGCTCTTTACTGGGCTTATGCAATTTAGAATTTAGTGCAGCAATCTTCCCGACTCTTAAACTTCAAAACAGCATAGTTATATGTGGTAGCCATCATGTAGATCAGCTGGTGGAAAAGAACAAAATACAGGAGAGTAAGATACAATAAGCTGACGGCTCAAGCCCTCTTGGGCAATTTTTCGATCAGTTCTATGGCAGACATAACTCTGTCTCAAATGATGATTCAAGATTTGTACTAAGCAAATATTTTGCTACTCAGTTTTAGATATAATCTACAGGCTGGCCTGGGGCTGCTACAGTGGAAGAATAGTGAATATTACCCCTGAATTTGGCTAATGCGATGTTAAAAGTTGATAGCTCCAATAGTCCCTTACTGTAAGAAAAAAAGTGAAACATGCCATCTTGTTAATACCTAAATTTCCATTTGCTGCCTAAGTAGCTTTTTTGTAGGCCCAGTACCAGTGACCTGACCCCAAGTTTCCTAGGTTCAGACAAGCAGAGTAACAGGTTTACATACTACCCTTCACTACGAAACAAAAAAAAGGGGGGAGGGACTGGGGAGAGAAATGGCTCAAGTTTAAAAATCCAAGCAGCAGGATATTTCAGAAGAAAAGAGTCAAGAAGTTTGGTTATTTCCAAAGCTGTGAAAAAATGAACTTCCAAAAATTAAAAAACCTAACTTCTTATGGCCAGAATTTGGGATTTTTTTGGCTTGAAATTACCAGAATTGGGCTTTGCCCCATCTGTAGTAGTCAAACTGGAATTGCAAACTGCAAACAGAGTAATTTATCAAATGCTATTAAAAGAGTTGCAATAAGCAAAGTTCTATTCAAAGAGCTATCCCCTCAAAGTTTGCTTGCCTTTATGATGGATGTTCTAATTTAAGAAAGCTACATCGAGGTGCAATGCACCTAAATAATGGTGACTATTCTACAAGCTTAAGTGCAACAGGTCACTCCATTTCATTTGAGGTATCACTGTTTTCAAGGTGTTTAATGTTTTAAAATATCTTATCGTTAAAAGCTGAAAGGAGTGTGAAGTTTCATTAGAAATATGGAGGATGTTACCCACCAGGGCTATGACAGTGGCACCAGCTCCAGCACAGGCCACAATGAACAGGTGATAGGACATGTAGAACTAGAAAAAAAGAGATTAAAACAAATATTTTAATAATTAGAGGAAAATACAATTGAATTTGTTTGTCATTTCAATGGCGAACTCTAACATGGCCAATTTTTTAAATTCATTTTTTTCTCTTTTGCTCTATTTATATTACTGGTTATTTACACAACAGGTAGCCCAGAAGACGTTGAAAAACAATTTGTTAGAGAACAATTTTTTTTCTGGCTTTGGATGGCAGGAAGAAAGATGTTAACAATATTGATATTTGCCACTGTTGCATAGATGGTGGTTTGGGCAGGTTAGTAGAGGCTTCTGAAAAATGCATTTATCTTCCAATATGACTTTCTTTGGCTTCTGCAATAGCCCTGTAGCTTGTTATTGTACCTCATTTGTGTTGCAGATGTTCTCTAAAATTGGACCACAAGCCCTGCCTGGTACAGCATTCCAAGGGATAATACCTGAAATGACGACACCAGAGCAAAATGTACAGTTAGTTCTAAACAGCCAACGCATAACCTTCCATTCCTCTCAAATCGTATTCCTCCCCACCCACATGGCAGTTGTGTTCCCTTATGATGCACCCACACATTGACCAGTACAGCTTTGAGTTGGCAGGAGAAACTACAAAGAAATCGCTCAGATGGTGCATTCTCCGTACACCAAGGCTAGCTGCTGCTTGCCAAATGTTCTCAGATGTAGGTTTCCCATATGGCAGCCAAATGGTGATTTTACTCACTGTTGGCCTATCATATGTGAGCACGCCCAACTCCCCCGATTATGGGGGGCAATTTGCACCTCAAAAGGTACTTGGCACCTTTCAAAATTGGGCTCAATATTCAAGTCCTTACTAGGCCAAAACACCACTTGAGTAAGGCTTCAGAACTGAGAACCCAACAGAATGTTTGTATTTTGGTGCAGATGGTGGTAGGGAAGAATTAAAAAAAATACAGTATTTCCTGTTTCATTTCCAATGGGTAGAAAACATTTTAGGTGAACCCTGGCACGTATAAATCCAATACTTCCAGACCCCTTTTGCCCCATAATGCACAAAATTATTATTTACTGACCTTGTTGTTTTTTAAAGTAAATGAGATCTGGAAGATACTAAATGTTTAAACTTTTAGGCCATAACAGATGTAAATCTTAAATACAGGTAAAAATCTTTCATTTAAAATATACTGCAAGCATGTTTTTCAATTCATTTTGTAGGCCTGGCCATGTTAGTTTTAAATATATTAATGTCTGTCTTCACAATACAATTTAAAGAAGAGTTTTCAACATTATTAAAGCAGTTCAAACTCTGCTGATTGGAATTAGCGGTTGTGGGAAGGGCAGATTGTCTGAACATGAATTTATCTTAAATTGGTAAAGCTACAGAAAAAGCTTCACAGGATTTACTCCATAACCACTTTTAGTTCTGCTTTGCAATTCCAAAATACACAGCACCAACCCAAGTAAATACTGTGGTGGGGTGCTAACGATTCCTTAGTCAAAGACATATGTACTGAATGTGATTGTTCAGTTCTGATGTGCATATTTGGAGTCTTGCACATTTGCATTGGATAAATTTTTTCTGGATTTTTGTCAAGTTGCATTTGGATGGAGTTGGTAAATGATACATTTATCAACTAGATGGAGATTTTTTTTTTACTCTGGATTTTTGTCAAGTTGCATTTGGATAGAAATTGGAATTCAATTAAATGTACAAAACAGGGTTTTAAATATTTTTTGTACTAGTTAAATAAAATTAAACTGCTGGATACATACAATAAACAAGCTTATCAAAATGCTTTGCATTTAAAACTGAGTTATTAAATAAAGGTGATATTCATTTTAGTTATTGAATTGACAGACTGTCAAAGGTATTTAGGTGCTTAAAGATGCAGATAGGCACCTAACCTGCCACAGTACTTTTGAAAATTGCACAAGGCACTTCACTCTCATTGAAATAAATGAGTGAGGTACTTAAATTGCTAAGGGGCTCTTGAAAATCCCACAAGGCACCTACCTCCCATCATTTTCAATGAGAGTTAGGTGCCTAGTGGAATATTTTTAAGTGCCATAGCAGGTTAGGTGCCTATCTGCATCTTCAGATGTCTTAAATACTTTTTGAAAATCTGGCTCCAGGTCCTTCAAGTTTTTAGAGTTAGTAGATCTCATCCTCTACCACCTTGTTTTTATTCATAGATTGGAAGAGGAAAATAAGTTTACCCGCTTTCAACTACCAGTGGGTTTGCCAAGTTTGAATGAACTAGTCCAAATGAAGAAAATATTCTTTCTGAACCTGCTAGCTAAACTGAAACCAAAAATAATTAAGCCAAAAGCTTTTCTGCACAACAAACTGGACTTAGCCACCCCACAGTAGAGGCTGAAAATTATATACAGATGCTTACTTAATGTATTATTTTAATGTAACATTTATAAAGCTTGAGTTGACCTCAAAAATTAAATATTTTCTGCCTGATTCTGTATATAGTGAAAAAAGCAGCACCCTTCCAATAATTAATTAATTTGAGGACAGCTCATTGTTGCAGCATTTTATTATTTAAATTATTTTAATAGATCATTGTAAGTTGAGAGCTTAAAATAGGTTGTCATAATTTCAAATTTTAAAAATCTGTTTAAAAAAATTTAAATTCAATTTTTTGATATTTTAAAAAATATCAATTTGTAGCCACTTTTTTTCCTAAGCATTTTATTTTGAGATTGTTTTATATTTAAACCTGATATAATAATATGGGTAACAGCTACAAAAACACTTGAGATGAGTGACTTGCCTGTTCAGTTAAACTGAATGCATCTGGAAAGAGGTTAGTGTAAACTGCATGAATTGGAAAAGTAATGGCGTTTTCAGAGATACCATACTCTGCTTTTTGGTTCATCTGATAAGACAGACAAACCAACTGAAGATAAGACAAGGAAAGAGGATAAAGAATTTAATCCTGATTAAAATAAGTACCGTATTGTCTGACATCCACACAGATCTGGTCCCCTGAAGTTGTCATATTTGTCTGGAGTGATTTGATGACTTCACAAGTTGACCATATGTTATAGAACATAAAGACAGGCACAGCAGAAAAGCCAAAGACCCCAAGCCAGGCCACTCCAAGCACATATGTGAGGAAAACAAACTAGGCAGAGAAAACACATTTCAAGTTTAATTCTCTGAAGGGAACAGAATGAATATGCTCTCTCTTGGGGGAGGGGTATCTATATTTTAAATAAACTACAAGTCATTTTCAGGAAGTTAAACATTAAAAGCCAGTTGCCATACACTTTTTTCCTTGTAAATAGGATATTTTGGGCAGTAGAAAAATGATCAGGCCAGCATTTCTCATTTCTTGCTTGCTGTTTTCTTTAAACAAATACTTGGCTCAAAGGCAGCAGTGAAAATGTAAGACTCAAATGCTCCATTTTTAATCTGTCTGATTGAGTAAACAGCTTGGTCTTCTGAAAGTAGTTTATTAATCACAATTAGAATAATTCTAAACTGAACAGTTGTTCTGATTTTAAGTTAAAACTAGTAAGTGCCAACAAATCAAATTTAACAGATTTAAAAAAATTAATTATATACCAGATATACAAGAAATTCTCTAATTCTTGCCAGCTGTACACTACGCAGGGGGATCTCTCTGGAGATATAGTGGAGTTAATTCTGAACATAAATGTAAGGAAACCCATTTTTGTCTCCTGAAAAATTGATCTGGGTTCCTAAAATGAGACACCAGAAACCCTAACAGCTAGCAGGGGTATATCAACTAAGACAAGCTGTTTTTAAATGTTTTAAATTAACATGACAAAAGATCATAGACATGAGATGAAAAATCTATAATCCCTCCTTTTGCAGGGTATAATATCCTTGTCGAGGATATCTGAGATATTAAACAGATACTACACTTGATTTTGGCTTTGGAAAGGCCCCTAATTTTATTTTGTGTTCTCAATTGTTTGCCATACTAAATTTTACTTTAGAGAGTATCGTTGGAGAGGTGTGGTTAACACACTTGTCTGGGCTTCTGGAGATCTGATTCAGTTTCACAATTCCTGCGTGATTTTGGGCAAATAATAATCTCTGTGCCTCGGTTCCCCATGTGTAAAAGAGAAAAGTAATGCTGCTTTTCTCCCATTTTCTTTGTTGTCTATTTAGGTGGTGAACTCTGCAGGGCAGGAACTGTTTTTTGTTTGGTTGGGGTTTTTTGGGGGGGGCGGGGGGGAGAAAGGGTGTTGTTTTTTTACTTTTGTGTATATTTAGTGCCTAGCCCAGTGAAGCCCTGGTTCTGGTTGAGACCTCTGTGCACTACTATGATATGTATAAATAATACATTTAAAAGGCACTAAGTCCCGTATCTCTAGCTTCATTGAAACATATGTACCGATTATATTGTAAAAGTTATATCTAGGTACTGAAAATATGTCCTTCTAGTTTGTATTAAGGTGTCACTAGCAGAGGTGAAAAAGTGGTTTTGCCAGACAAAAAGGACGTATTTTCAGATGTCTACCTAGATTCCTATATAGATTAAGCATTGTAAAGCCAACGCGATGGAAACCCATGTGAAAGTCAACAGGAAAAACAGGCCAATGTAGGATGTGAAACAAACAGGAGCATGGGAAGACACCTTAGAGCCAGCATCCCTAGAAAGAAAACACAGGGATCATCCTGTCTTTGGGAGAGAAAACGAGTTTGGGGAAATATTAGAAGCAAAACCACATTTGGTCATCCTTCACTGAGGAAGCTAATAGGACCGCACTTTTTGCATTCATGAAAGTTGGATCCTGGCCACGTGGGCTAGTGACAGTGAGAGGTTGCTTTACGTGAGAAACTGCTTTAGACAAGGATTTTAGCCTGTTATAGTTAAGTTTAGACTCTAAGAAGCGTTATACCCTTTGTCTTACATAGAACTTGTTCTCATTATCCTTGCTCACTATCTCTTAAATCGTAATCTTTATAAATAGACATATTTGTATTCATGGTAAGTAGATTCTAGTGCTGGTTTATCATCAAGGACCTGATCCTGAATTGTACCACTGTGTGTTTACTGTCTCTTTGGGGACAGCTTACCTGGTAATTACCGTGAGTGGCTAGTGATGGGGCTGGATGCTGCAAGGAGGACTCGGGGTTTGGTGTGTACTTAGCACTAACCTGTACAGGGAGGGCAAGGTCTGCAGTGAGACCTGGAAGTAAGTGCTTGGTGGACAGAGGCTGTTGGTTTCAGGGAGCCGAACCACAGTAGGCATAAACAAGATTGCTTCATGCTAAGGATATGTAGTGGCAAGGTATCTCAGGACCCCAGAGGAGCATCCCACATAGACATTGGTTTGTACATAAGATTATCTTTTTTTCCCATTTTAGCATATAGCCAAACTCTGCTTTTGCAGCAATGACCATAAATAGATGCGAGATTGTGATGCCAGGCCAGACCTTTGTTGCCTACCGCAACCTCATCAGCCTTGGAGGAATTAAAGCTGGTACTGACATGTGACTGCTTTGGCCTCTCCAGTTGTATTGGCCTCCTGTGCAGCTCAGTGTTTAACTTGGCAGAACTCAGCCTCAGTGAAACTGGTTCCAGACTATTTACTATCACAGTCATCCACTTTAGCAGCAGTATTTCAGTAATGCCCTGGTCTTCCAGGTTGGGACTTGGGACCAGTACAGTTAGTCACTGTACAAACAATATAGAAAGACAGCCCATGGCCTGAAGCACTTACAGTCTAGTGTGAGACAAGGCAATCAGGAGGGTGTGACAAACAAATGGAGGGCCTTGGGAAGGAAGAGAAAGCTAAGAGTGATGCTAACCTGTGGGTACACAGACCAGCTACGTGCACCACTCAATGCTTCCAAATCCAAGAGGTGGCTTTTTAAACTACAAAATATAAATAAAATAGCTATCAGAATCTCCATGGCCCTCTACCTAGGCCATTGTTGGGGGCAGTTCTCCATGAGCATCACTGTAGAAATGGATCTGAAGGACAGTAGTGTCTGAGTGGCTGTATGGGTTGGGTCAATGAGGAAAAGAGTGATCCAAAGGAAAGTTAAGATCCTGCATGGAGAGGAAGGAGGGTTGGGGTTGTCACTGTGGGAGAAGAGTATTGCTCAGTCAGGAAGATGGGAGAGCTGAAAAACAGAGCAAATTTGTAGTGGAGAAATGAGACTTTGTCCAGAGACACTAAGCAGCATGGGAGCAAGGCAAAGAAATACTGTGGATAACCCAGGGTTGATTGGTGGGGGATTTTTCAGTGGAACAGAGAGGCAGAGAAGTCAGGGGGAAGGCAGGTGCTTGCAAAAGGCCTAAAGGTCATGGATGTTTATTTCTATAGGGCCAGACTCTTTATTCATACTAAACAGTACTTCACTCCAGAAGTATTCCCATTGACTTCAGTAAGGATATGATGGTTTGGGGAGGGAAAGGGGCTGGCAGTTTTGGGGGGTTTTTTTATTACAACATGAATATTATGGAATCCTTGACTCCTATGATGGCCAGGAAAAATGCAGCCTTACTGATGATTTGATATGACGACTCTTTATAGCACTGGCATCCAACAATCATTCTGGAAACTTGGAAATCTAATATATCTGCTAGAACTGAATCAGCAGCATGGGAAGAGGGAACTGGCTGCACACGCAACAATTATATACAAATTGTGATTGCCTAGATCTGTAATGTTACACAGACATTTCCCTTTTTATGTTCAATTAGTAACATCATTTTAATTGTTAATGTATCTTCTTAGAACTCTTACTACTTCTTGTCACTTCTAAATAGGATGACCAGATAGCAACTGTGAATAAACGGGACGTGGCGGGGGGGGGGGGGGGGGGAATAGGCACCTATATAAGAAAAAGTCCCAAAAAATGGAACTGTCCCTATAAAAACAGGACATCTGGTCACCCTACTTCCAAATTCCCACATTTTATTCTGGTTCATGTAGCATATTTGTTGCAATTTCTACCTCTGCTACTACAGTAAATGAGTGGTCAGATTTTTCAAAAAGTCAGGAAAAACTACGTTTCTGTGCCTCATTTGAACATGCATTTATCACAGTTGCATACAACATAGGTTTATGCATAAGGAGATGAATAGTCACTTTTGTGATTGCAGTTAACTAATTTGCACAAGTAATTATGCACTCAAAGTGAGATGTGCAAATGTATAGGCATTTTTGTATTCCTGACCTTTGGAAAATAAAGTCTTAGATATAATTCAGTTCTCATCTTTTTAATGTCACACTTGCCAGAAAATAAAATGCTTCAAAAATTAAAAATTACCTCATTAATTTAATTTAATATTAGCTTTTTGAAAAGTGTATTAAATAGTTGAAAAATTACTCTTTGTTCAATACAAACATGCTATTCCCTTTCTTGGCTGAAAAAACTCTACATTTATAGGCAATATGTTTTAATTATTAAAATGCAATATAATCACACCAAAAGCCTCTTCACTTTTCACCCACACTTCCTCCTGGATGATCCCAGCCTTATGCCTTTGCTTTCTTCATAACTATCCGCTTTGAATTCAAATGTTCAGAGACAGCTTTGAAATCCTGTCTCAAAAACATTGTGTTTCTGTTCCTAAAGAGTACAATGATGAGGGAGCTCAGTAGCGTAGCCGGGGGAGGGGGGAGCGGCTGCTCCCCCTTGAGCAGAAGCGTCGCCTTTTTTTAGCAGCACTAAAAAAAGGCGCCGCTTCTTGCACTCACCCGGCGGCGCTCTGGGTCTTCAGCGGCATTTTGGCGGGGGTACCACCAAAGACCCGGAGTGAGCCGCCGAAGTGCCGCCGAAGACCCGGAGCGCCGCTGGGTGAGTACAGGGGGAGGCGCCTTTTATAGCGCCGCTCCCCCTGCGCTCCGGACCCGGCTGCGCTACTGAGGGAGCTCTAAGCAAGAATTTGAAGTTTTACTTTTAGTTTATTTTTTAAGTGTACTGATGGGAAAACCATTTGGAACTTTTTAAAGATTTTAAATATTTCATCTGTATTGAAAACTCCTCGTGCAATCTTGAGTCAGTTGCTTTCTCTCTAGGCCTTGGTTTCTCATCTGTAAAAATGGGACAGTAATACTTGTCTAGCTTCCAGGAGTGTTATGAAGCTTGATTCATTGATATTTGAAGGACTTTGTGGCCCTCAGGTGGAATGCGCTATAGAAATGTAAAGATTTACTATTTTTTAAAATAATCCTGCATAAACTCTACTCTCGAAGAGTTTTGTAGTCCCAACTCTAAGAGCCTCTAACGCCATGGTTCCCAAACTCCTCCTTACCTGTAATGGAACCTGTCCAGGCCCCCAGGGCTGCAGCCAGGAGCGGACCTAGAGCCAGGGCTGGGGCACGGAGCTGCGATTGGGAGCCAAAGCTGGGACTGAGGGCAGAGTGGGGCGGGGTGGCACTCCCACATGAGGGCAGATCCAGGCCTCCCAGCATGCCCCTGAATGTTCCTCCGTGCCTCCCTAAGGAGGCACGCCCCACGGTCTGGAGACTACTGCTCTAATGCCAACTCCAAGCATCACAACTGTTTAAGGCCCAAATTTGCTTATCACCTGGGTTGAGCATTACAAAATGTACAATCTACAACCATGAAGTTGAGTTTAGAACACGTAAGTACCTAAATAACTCATTCTGCAAAGTCTGGATCCAGCTGAGCTTTCCCAAAGTGCAAAGACAAGATGGGTCTCAGCGCACAATTGTGAGTACCTCTCTCTTTGTGAAGTATGAAAAATTTAACTGGGCAAAAACATTGTGGTGAATCAGCATAAAAGTCAAACTAAGCCAGATCAAAGATCTTCGCTAATGTGAAGAAAACATTACCCGGCAGCTACTATTCTTACTTTGGGTAACAGAATGACCACTGCAGTACTATACTCACCATTCCACTGATGCATCGGCCACAGGCTGTTGTTTTGAACTCACCATGCAGCTCCTTGACAGCACTTGTTGTATAAAAGCCTTCCGCCAAAAGGATTATTCCATATAAGAAAAAAAATGATGCAATGCCATAGATTACATACTGCATTAGCTGTATGCTAAAATGGAAGAGGAAATAAAAGTTAGTCAGACTTGGAGTCACGTTAAAACAAAGCAGTCTTTCCTGATTACATTAAGGATGAGCAAATTCATTCTGTGAAAAATCTATTCAAATATTGTGGATCTGTTTAAAGAAGACGGTTGGGGCATGTGTCCCAACCTTATAATGCTCATTTTACAGATGTGGAAACTGAGGTGCACGAGAGGGACAATGGTCTAGGGCCTGCCTGGGAGTCAAGACATCTGGGTTTTAATCTTGCTTCTTACACTGACTGGCTGTATGACTTTAGGATAGTCATGATCTTTGAGCCTCAGTTCCATGCCTGCAAAATAGAGATATTTCTGTACTTCACAGGGTGTTGTAACCCTTAACTAAATGTTTGTGCGATGGTACATACGTAGGAGCAAAATGCTTGAAGGGCCAAAGGCTAGAAGAGAATTTGGATATTCTGGCCACCTAGCTCTGTGCTCACTCCTAAGGGCCATGTTGCCTGTAAGAAGGCAGCATGATCAGCTCCAAAATTCACGCCCCTCTTACACCCCCTACCCAAATTCATCTGCATACATATTTTACAGTGCATGAAAATGATGTGATATTTTCCTGAGAACACGCGAATGAGCATCACTGTCAATTTAAACAAATTCTTCAGTGCATGAGTGAATCCATAGATTCATAGCAAAGGTACAAGAATATCAAGTATGGTTAAAAATACAAGCCAGGAGTGCTAACCTACTAAAAAAATATCTGCAGGTACTTTTAAATCCCTTTCCCCTCCAACTAGATTTGTCTGTTTCCATTAACCCCGGGCATTTCTCGTTAGGCTTCCACACAGCCTGTGTCTACAGGAATTCAAGTACCAATTGCTCATTTCCCTGAAACAGTGCCACTGTAACCATGGTTGCTGATGTTGGGTTGATGATAGATAGTTGGTCACAACAGCTTTCTCCCATGTGCTGTTATCAAGAGTTCTTGCAAAGCTTGCGCTCCCTATCGTTTGGATTTCCTCCTCAGTTAAACAAATGAACTCCGTTACTTTGCACATTAGGCTTTGTTACACGCTCAGTTGCTGAAGCTCAGCTAGTGACGCTACATACCATCGCCATACAAGCGATGGTCCTGCTGCATTTGTAGAGCCCTGCAAATCCGTGGATATCCACGGACCGTGGATCAGATGCGGATACAAATTTTGTATCCGTGTGGGGCTCTATACATGTGTATAGCATGCATAATATACTAGCACCTTGTCAAAGGGTTTTTAGATACTGTTACACAAGCTCTTGACCTAGGGTAAATTGTCACCAAACAACCAAGGGCCAGGTGAACAAGATTGGAAGAGAAAAGCTTTATTTCTCGATAAATGGGATCCACCAGTAGCTCATAAAATGAAGTACAGGGAGAGCTGTCAAGAAGAGGGGGAAGATGACAGGGAAATTCCGAGAGTCCATGTGCCTTAAAGTAAAAAATGACCAGGAGAGCATACCAGGATCCTACCCAAGACACCCCTTAATCCCCGGACACCAATGGCTTCATGCTGTGGGCTAGAAGAAATGGCTTGGCAGAAGAGGGCAGCTAAGCATAGTTACAATAGCTCTTCCTGCCCACTTCCAACAGCTGAGTATGCAGCGCTCCCATCCCTTGCTAGCCCAGGAAACACAGGACATGATCCCACTGCTAGCAGGATTCTCCAGCCTCAAATCAAAGCCCTTGGACACTCTGTGCACAGTAGTGCACTTCTCTCCTCACAACCCACTCCTGGCCTATTACTGATCATGGGTCTTGGAGCATTGCTCATGTCACTGAAATTTGACAGGGCTCAGTCCTGCACTGTGCCGCTGACTGGTGCAGCTCTGTAGCATGTGCAGAATGAAGGAGAGAGCATCAAGGATGTCCCAACACAGCTGGCTGACTCACTTCACAGGAGTGAGTGTCACTCGTGCTGGCATATAATTTGCCTTCCCCATAACCAGTTAGTAGAGATGATGCACGTAGCTCTGCACCAGTGATTATTTGGTTTCCTACATTCTGCTCCTTTACGTTTTTAGGGCCCTCCCATCAGCTGGAAACAGCTGACATTTTGTATTTGATTCAGATCCAGCTGTTACAGAGGAGAAACTGTTCTCATTAGGACTTTACACCTGTTCTTCCTGTTTTGTCTAGCATAAGAAGTCATTCAGGCTGAAAGTATATGCTGAATCTCTGTGCCTGGAAGTGAGAACACTAGACAGTTTGCCCTGTGTGTATATAATTTAGAGAAAAGAGACTAAGCCTCTGAGTTTGGCATTTGATCCATCTCTAATTTCAGTTGTGTTTTGCATTATGGGGTGTTTTGCTGGAATTCTTTTATGAAGTAATGGAAGAGGGGCATACTTACACTTCACTCAGCAAAGCATGGTCACTGGAGTTTGTGGAGAAGTGTTGTTCAAGGATAGATACGGTTCCAGTGAGAGCCACGTGACCACAGCCACAAAACAATGCTACCCCAGAAAAGCAGAGAATGGTTGCCACAAGTGAAGCATATGGAACTCCTCCCAGGCACTTAATGCAACATTCAAAGCAACCTAAGCAGAAAAGATGAAACAAAGGAAACATTATTAACACAACAGCAAATTATGAGAAGAACATTCACTTTTCATTTAGTACAACCAGTGGGGGCTGGCTCAAAATTAAAAAAAAAAATTGGCAAAGTGATATGTAGAAAGCTAACAGATGATGCAAGAAGACGACAATTCCTGCTCTAAAGCAATGACCTTCAGCTTTGTCTATGTGAACTCAAAACACAAGTGGAAATGGGTTGAATTCTCGTATCTTTGCAAGATCAAGAAGAGGTCATTGATGAGTTAGCTCATCGACCGAAAAACAAAAATCCATTTAGCTAAGTGAGTCCCTCTGATCTGACTGCTCTCTCATATAATACACTGCATTTAGAAACTATTTGTAATAACAATATGAAGTGTCAGTTACACTACTCCCATGCTCATTAAGTATGTCAAGGAAGTGAACACACAACATGGGGAAGCATTTGGGAAAGATAAAATATATTTTATACTTCTACTGAATGAAGGAGTTCTATGCTCCAGGATCTTCAAAATCTGGCTACTGCACACTTTGTCTAAGGACTGTGTTTTTATGAAAGGTTAATATATGTTCTGAAAACAAAATTATATAAAACTATTTTATAAACCAGCTTAGCTACATAAAAACTAATGGGGATGAGAAGTGGAAAAAAGGAGAATATTTGGAATAAGAGAATCAGTTTTAAAAGGACAAAATATATATTTAAATAGAAAGAGGAAAAGTTTAAGTGAATGTTTGGCAAATAAATTGAGATTGGTGTTTCCTTTTCAAAAGGAATAGTGAGGTCTAAACTGTACTAGTCAGAAAGCTTAGTTTTGTCTCCAATTTAATGGAAAAATGCTGGATGTACTGTGTCAGCTGGATGAAGGCTACAGTTATACCACCACAGAATCAGAGACATTGTGAGAAGGTAAATTCAGTTGCAACTATTGGATTCCTCCTGATGGCACTGCCTGAAAATCCATTTGCTTGCAGGACTGAGTAATGTGAATTGGAAACAAACAGAGCTGTAAGTGTGTTATAATGGTAATGGAAATCTATACCAATTCATTGCTTCAGGGTGATAGCATTACACTGGCTAAGCATTCATCATTAGTGTATGTTTCATACAATTGTGCAAAGTATAAACCATTAGGATACTGCTCAACGGAACTACCAGTGTTGAATGTAACAGAAACAGCCTGTTTTTGCCAATATATGGTACAAAATGTATCATTAACTATCTAAAACTTATGGAGACAATTGGGTGGTGCATACATCATAACTTCTGTCCCAAACTCCAAGAAAAGATCAGCAGATCTAGGCCTACTAAAAGAAGCAGTATGTTTTTCTAACATCCCGATCTTCCAAGTAATGAATGAGTTTTGCAACAGGCTTGTCCAGGGGGCATTAGGAAATAATGTGCGTACAATGACAGAAAACCATCTCACCATTTTATCAATGTAAAACTCTTTGTTTTAGCGATCTCTTACCAAATGCCCCTGTCATGCTTAAACAGCTATTGCTACTTAGATGTCTTATGAAATGCCACTTCAGTAAATGCATACAAGATTTAATTATATGGAAGCCAGCTGGGGAAGCTTTTACAGTCAAGTCCACAGCTGGAATCCATTCAGTATGGAACTCTCTTCGTGCCTCGAATACCACAAAATGAATACAGACAGCTTGATGTACTGCTTAGGCTGATGGGGTGGCGGTAAGGAAAGGAAGCGTAAAGAAAGCTCAATGGGAAGAAATATAACCACCACAGAACATAGCTCATCACTGACAGACGAAGCTAAAGCAAACTTCACAATGGCAGATCTTGCAGGGCGATCACCAGTGATATGGCAAATTTGCAAAGCAAGTTTAGAAGGAACAATATAATCACAAGTCCCTTCCGTTTTTCAAACAGCATTTTGGGATGTTTAACTGGTCGGAGAACCCAGGCACTGCAGCCCCTCTCATTTTATCATTCTGGCTCTGCATTAGTCTGATTTCTCCCCTTAACCTGTTGCTATTATAAAACCTTCTTTCATGCTGGAGAGTAGGATGTCTGGCCTCCTTCAGAGTCAACATCAAAGCTGCTCTGGGGGTCAAAAGGCAAGTAGTGCTGAAGAATAACTTGGCAAAACCCTTAAATCCACATAGACCCAGGGCTAAAGGTTACTCCCAAATCTAGGTGATTCCAGTAGACTGGTCACCCCATGCTGTGCAGCCTCATTTGCTATGCAGTGCTAAATACACTGAACTTGGGAGGTGATCTCTTTTGATCGCTCATTCAGGCTGATCACACCATTTCATCAACAGCCCCTTGTATTCAAACTGCCAGCAGTGGATGCCCCAAAGCTTTCAAACTCTTGTCTATACTAGATAACAGTGTTTATGGCTCAGGCCTCCTACAGCACTCTACTCCACAGGAGAAAAGGCAGCACCGTCCTTCTGGTGGCCTTCACTGCGTCAAGGGCAGATCACTGCCAAGATCCCACTTGATCAAGTCCATACAGCTACTGTGCTGTTTCGAGCCAGACATTAGACAAAACAGAGCCCCACGAACCACCAACCCTTTAACTCTAGGCCAACTGGATAACTGGGATACATACTCTCTTTGGTCCTTGGGCAAACATACACCTCCAGCCCTAGCTTTAAACAAAACAAGGAAATACTGTCAATGGCATATTTCCATGCTAGACATGGCAGAACGCGCCTGTAAACACATGTTCAGTCAACAACTTTTATGATGGAGTTTATACACAGCTGTTCCTATCAAAGGGTATCAGCTTTGTAGAATACACACCAGCTGTTTGAGGCGTTAGACTGCCAAACCCCCTCCCCAAATCCTCATTTTAATATGACCCAGTTAAAGAATGTTTGCAGTGTTGCCATAACACACAAAGAATGTACTTTTTGGAGACCCTACATTCACATCAATGAAATGTGATAGCATGAGTTTTTTTTCTATTTTATTTTGTTTTTTACACCCATGACTACAAAATACAATCCGGAGAAGCTTTTCAAAACCAAATACAGTAAAAGCTGTGTTATCCGTCACTTTATCAAGAAAGCTCTATTAACTGGCATTTCCAATATCTCCCAATACAAATCTTCAGTCTAGTAACTGGGGCTAGTATACTGCCCAGGAGGTTATGAAATTGTACATTCTGCACTCTACTTTTATGCAAAAGAGGCAGAAAACAAGTAAGCAAGCGGATATCAGGGATTTATTCAAAAAAGCAGCTTCCAGGGTGTGTCATAGGGTCATTACAGATTCAGCCCAATCTCCTACGCCTTCTACATCTACAATGATAACTGATGTTGATAATGTTGACCCTGAGGCACTTCAAGATCCTGAAGTGCCTTCTGAATCATCAAAGAAAGATTAAATTATGTTCAGTATAGTTTTAATGTTAAGTGTATTTTTAGTGATCTGGGTGTACGCCATGCGCTGCCCATAGTGATATGTAGTGTCATAAGATAACCTACTGTCTAGAAAACGTTACCTGTATTCACTTAAGTGCTTCAAGAAACCAACTACTCTGCAGTGCAGTACTACTACTGGATTGGTGAGTACCCGTAATTATTTTATACTTGATTCATTTTATTGTAGTCTAATTCTTTGAAAATTGGTATTCCATTGGTAAGTATAACTCTTAGGCTTGGTCTACACTAACCCACCCTGTCGAACTAAGATACGCAACTTCAGCTACGTTAATAACGTAGCTGAAGTTGAAGTCTCTTAGTTCGAACTTACCTGTGGTCCACACGCGGTGCGCTGGCTCCCCCGTTGACTCCGCCTGCTCCGTTCGCAGAGCAGGATTACTGGCATCGACGGGGAGCACTTCCTGGTTCGATTTATCGCGTCTTGACAAGACGCGATAAATCGAACCCAGAAGATCAATTGGACTCCTCCGACGTGACGGGTAAGTATAGACGTACCCTTAGTTAACCAGAATTTTTGACTAACCGGCACCCCCCATTCCCCCAACATGCCAGATAACAAAGCTTTTACTGTACTACTATTAGTTCAGACAAAATTAACGATTTTTTCTTACCAAACCTTCTAGGCTAGTATTGGAGTATTTCCATTAAACATGGAGGTCCAGAACTTCAGCTGGTCTACTGAGCTATGTTAGGTTACGGCAGCTGAGAATCTGGCCTGGAGAATTTGATCTTTCTAGCTGCAGTTTGCCTTGTGCTCTGCTATATTTCTGAATCAGTAGGCAGAGAGTTACCATACAACTGAAAAGCAGTGGCAAATTTGTAAATAAATATGAAATAAGCAGAGTAAGTTGATAACACATTCTGCTGCTGAGGCTGAGTATCCTGTAAACAATGTTGTAGTATTTAGTATGGTTTGGGGAGTTTATTAAAACCTTTTTAATAAAAAATCTGTTTGGCACAAATTCTGTTCTGTCTTTACTTTGCACACAGATAATACCAGTCCGTTTTTAGCACTCTATACACCCCAGCACATCAGCAGTGTAAAACAGTTTAAATATAAACCATGCATTACAAATACACATCAATGCATCTGGATTTCAATGGCCATTTTGTCTAAAACATCACTAGAATCTTTTGTGCAGCTCAGCAGAATAAAAACATTTTTTGTCCTCAGGCTTGTGAGCAGAAGTTGCCATGGAGGCAGGTTAATAACAGCCCAGTGATTTGCCCAGAGCTGCTTGTGATCCTGGCTACGGATTTAACACACTCTCAGAAGGAGGCCAGCTAAAACAAGGACTGAGATTATTCTCTAGGGAATGAATGCTATTAAACACACACACACACACACACACACACCCACCCCCCTCACCCTGAATATTTCTTACTAAGGGACAAAAATAAATAGAGGAGAAAGAACAGGAACCAACTATTCTCTTGTAGTCTCTTGGAAACGATCAGTCACAGGAAACTGGTAAAGGATGAACCTATACCTAAAAAGTCAGCGATGATACTGGTTGTTCATATAATTATTATTCTTTGAGCTGCGATGAGCAATATCCCATAAATAGCTAGGAGAGGAGACTATATACAGACAACTGAATATGTGCAGGGCTTTAGTCACACAATTCCCATTAATGCCAATGGCAGTTGCGTGGCCAAATCTCTTTCAGTACTGTGAAGGTGTACCTGATTTAAATCCAGAAAAGCAAGGAAATGCAGAATTAATGGGGAGGGACTTTCAGACAGCAATTCTCAGTCTGTAACACACCCTGCTGAGGTAAGTTTGGTGTAAGGTTACAAATTCTCTAATAGGGACAATGCAGCCTGCCGTACAGTGGACACAAAGGGGTGAGTTTACAACACACCGTGCTTACCCTTGTCCTAAGGACCTATTGAGGCTAACTCTTGAGCTCTCAAATTTCAGGGTTTTGATGAGTAAGACAGACACTGACTACTCGAAGTCATCAGACAGAGACCCAAGTGATGTGGGCAGGATAATATCTGCTGACCTCTTCCTTTGCCAGCCAACATCTCACCTGCAGAAAAGCAGTGCTGGTCTTCTGAAGTTCAAACTTCCTTCCAGGCTATTCTAGTGCCCCAGCATAACTCAAGCATAAAGAAGTGATATCATAGCACACAAGTGTAAAGGAGGAAACAAAAACCCAGGAATGGAGAACAATCCAAAACAGGGATGGAAAAATCTGAATTTCGGGGAACAATCAGTCAGGGAACCAATCTGCTGCCCTCTCTTGCCATTTTCTCTAACTCCTGTTACTTTCCAGTTTTTCCTCCCTTGCACACCTCATTCCTTCCCTCCATGTAGTTCTGCCCAGCTCTCCGGAAAGAGGAAGCACTAGGCACTATTTTCTCCTTCATTATGCTGCTTTGGGGGCTGTCAGCCATTTATATAACCCTGGCACAGGCTATAGCAATTCTAAACTCCTGAAGTTTCACTTCCATGGATGCCCCTGTATAGGCAACAGGGCTTGGGATATCTACTGTGCTGAACACTGGGTTAAAAGGCAGACACTTAGCTACTTTTTCAACAAAACAGGATGGGAAGGATCTAGGGGGTGGGGGAAGCTTTGTGTCACATTTTAAATTGTTACCCTATGTACAATAATGTGTGAGAGTCTGTTCATTACAGTGGAGTTACTCCCAAATCACATACCAATCTGAGAGAACAATCAGGCTATTCACATTTTTCTCTTATCTCCCTGGTATCTAGGTATCATCTACTTTGACTGATGCCCCAGCATGAAAAATGCCAGCCGTGTCTCAGTCACTAAGGACCTCGACTAGACTACAGAATCTGTATTGGTGAAGGCAAGTGCCAATCTGACTTTTCACTATATGGCATGGTTTTGCAAATCTCTACCCATAAAGGCTTTATTCATTCTGTGAAATGCATTTTATATCCCAAAGTGTGCAGGATAACTGGGGGAAAGGAGCTGCATGTACTGGTGCCATATCGACAAAATGAACTGTACTTGACTCTTCTCCCAGTGATAAACATCCAGTGACCATCTGCATTTGATGGGATATTATCAGCAAAGCCTATGTTGGAACATCACCCAAAGCAGGAGTCAATGATCTGTGGCAACAAGGGGGATTGTGAGGGAATGATACGTTGAAAGTGTGTGTTGAATGTTTCTCCTTTGCCCTTTTCTATTTGGGACAATCAGCACTTAGCCCTAGAATTATTTGCAAGCCTCTGTTAAGGCCTATGCTCCGTTCTTACCTTGTCCAGCTCAATTTCAATTTCGCAAACAAATTACAAAAACTTAACTCGATACACTAAGCCAAAACCCTTGCTTGGGTACTACAGCAAGGAGTGTGACTGAACTGCAGAAAAATAGGCTGCGTTAATGGTGAACTCAAATGTCGCTATTTATGTGATTAATACTTAGCATGTGCATAAATCTTTGCAGGACTGGGACTGAATATTGCATGTTATAATAAGAGGAGCTTAGGCCCCTTTGTATTTTGAAAGAGCACTGCCTGTGCTTACCATTATAAACTATCTAAGGGTCCTGGTGCACTAAGGATGAACCACCTGCTGCAGGTACTATATATTTCATATCAATATTTTCCTTTACACATATGCTTATAAAAGGCTGCTATTGCAGCCTTTCTAGCTGCTACTTTTCAATCTTAAAAGGAACCAACTCACAGTAAGGACTAACTACTTTGGAGAACCAACACGGTTTAGTTCAGTGGTGTCCAACCTTCTCAGCCTGAGTGTCAGACATATTATTTCAAGGTGGTCAAGGAGCCACAATAATACTTTGGGGAAGATTCTGCCCTGCCAGAGGTGGTGTGTTAGAGGCAAATAGAGAACTCATAGTCCGTTGGAGACAATAGGTATAGGAACATAGGAATTGCCAGACTAGACCAGACTCAAGGTCCATCTAGTCCAGCATCCTGTCTCTGACTGTAGCCAGTATCAGATGCTTCAGAAGAAAGTGTAAGAACATTACAGTAGGCGGATGTAGAATAGCCTGCCCTCCATGTATTTCTGATCCTGATCTCTCGTAGTTAGACTTATACATTAAACCTCTGGCTTCAGGGTTTTTCTGTCAAAACATTTGATATAATTAATGATGGTAACTCTGGATATTCTTGGTATCCATATAAATGTCCAGTCTCTTTTTGAAACTTGTTTAAGTTCCTGGCCTTAGTGACTTCTTGTGACAATGAGTTCCAGAGTCTAATTACACATTATATGAAAAAGTATTTTGTGTATGTATTTTGAATTTGCCACCTTGCAATTTCATTGAACGTTCTCATATTCCTGTATAATGAGACCATGAAAACAAAAGTTTCTGGCTACTCTATCCTGCACTGGGGCTGGGACAAAGAATCAGGGAGCCATCACTGATTGTTGGTACTCAACATGAGTAAAGGGTGTCAGAATCTGACCCTTAGGTTGTAAGCTCCATGAGGCAGAGACCCATAATTTCGTATTTGTCTGTAAGCCCCCATGTACACCTCTAGAGCTGTGTAAATAACTACGATAGTAATAACAATCAGCTGCTAGATATCAAAGAATACACATCTAGGCTGATAGAGAAGTCCGCTGACTTTTTTTTCCCCTAAAGTATCGTAGCGAGGAACCTAGAAAAATTGGGCCTTCTGCATACTCAACAACAGGGGTCTTACAGCTCCATTGATACTGAGCAGGGGTAATTGTTCGTTTCATTGCAGAAAGCAACAAATCTGCATTGGAGACAAAAACAACTATTTGATTAAGTCAAGATTTTGCTCTGCCCTTAATTTCAATGCAGCATGGTGAAGAAGAGTCTACGAAGAGAGAGCACTTTTTTTGAACCACTGCTTTATCATTAGATTGCATTGGATTTATTCCAGAAATACTGTTTCTAATAGGGAAAAAATTTCCTCCACTGCAGGAATCACTCGATTAAATACTCTGGCCTGTGTTATGCAGGGGGTCAGACTGTCCCTGACCTAATGGTCCCCTTCTGGCCTTAAAAACCTATGAATCTACAGTGAAGACAAATGCACATTCTTCCAAATTAAATCAGTTTGATGCAGTTCCAGTTCTGTGAAATGGTCCTTCTGTTTATAAGTATTCAGAAGATGGCCTCTTTTAAGGCATTATGATCTATACAGTATGAAACATTGATTCCATGTTTATCAGATGCATCAATTCTAGGCTGCTAATGATACGTAACACCAAGCATTAAACTACTGTGACACAATAGGCCAAGAGCAGTTCTCTTGTTCCAGTTTGGTCAGCCTGAGATGAAGGTCCAACAACTTCATTTCTTGTCAAAAGAAGAGACAGGAACTCTTTCCAGCCCATGAGACAATGCATTTCAAAGCAAGGCTGCACCGCCTCTGAAGAGAAGGAAGTTGGTCAACTTGTGCTTTAAGAGAGGATTTGCTTTGAACAGTCTTAACTGGGTCCATAATGGTGGATATTTTCCCACTCATTTCTCTCACTATCGGTTATTTCTGAAAAATACAACCTCCTATTAATCATTACATCACTACAGTATTTTAAAAGAACTTCCTTGATAAAAGTAGTCTGAGCTCTGTTGACATAACTTTGGCAGTAATTCCTCCTGCAGATTTGTTTCAGTGTTTTGCAGCACAATTTTTTTCCAAGGACTCCTGTACGTGGAGGTGTTAATCTATATGCAGAATTCATTAATCTGAAATCACTCCACTGGCAAAAGTTATCAGTCTCAGTCCAGCTCCACATGAGGCTGCACATCAACAGCATACACAAAACACAGGATTTGCAACCAGTCTGCCATTTTGTATTTTTTATTAAAATAGTCCCTCTTTCTATTCTCTCTCCTCACCCTGATCTCCACCCATCTTCTCATTCGTCATCTCTCAGTTTTAGAAGATGCTGGCTTGGCTGACCTATCTAGACAACTCTGAGCCAAAAGGTGTAACAAATTAGACACAGGGCCAGATTTACAAAGGTATTTAGGTATCTAAAGAGGTAGACAGATGCCTAGTGGGATTTACAAACGTGATCAGGTGAGTAGCACCTACCTCCCATTGACTGTTTAGGGGCCTTTGTAAATCTCACCCTGCATGAACTAGAGTTTCCTGGGTTTTCTTGTGAAAAAAGAACTATTTTTAACAATGTTTGTGTTTTAATCAAAGGTTAGTTTCTTACCTGTAAAATTTGAGTTTTGAATCTTAGATTCCCCCAGTCTGGAAGTGGTAACTCACCTTACAATGCATCAATGTCAGCCGTATCCAATAGCAGAATAAGACTTTTATTACACTGGATCTCAACCACAGCTACCAACTGCTTCTCCAGTTGATGCTTCCTTAGCTACAAGGAAGTAAACAAAATCAGAATCTCTCTCCCCAGTAAGACTCCTACTTAAATATAAATTTAAAAGGGGGGGAGGGAGAAGAGAAGGATTTTCAGACCAGTGGATCTGAAATTCAGAAGCCAAATTCAGCTTTTCAGTACCAATCTGGAACTAAGGGGTCTTTAGAGAAATAGCTTGCCTAAATACAGAATAAGAGGGAAATGAACCACCACTAGAAAGACCTTTGGCCAGTCATAGCACCAACACAGGTGAAGGTGTGTGCATAGGTAAATGCTTTGCAAATTTCCCCCTGCTCATGAGACAGCCTGCATCCTTATGGAATGATATTAAATCTTGATGTGATGGTGCACCTTCTTGTGCCTCTATGCCTATCTAAAGTAGGCCCAAAAAGCCTAATATTTTTAGGAAGAAATCCAGGAAGAGAAAAACAACCACAAAACAAACAAAAACCCAATTCATCTGGAAGAATTTCCACAAGAATGTTCATTTTAAAACAAGAATGCCAATCTTTAAACAAAGAGTTTTAAAGAAAGACAGACAATAAAGTAGCATTTAATTGATTAATTAAAGATCCAAGGGGGCAGATAGTTGCTTATGTAGAGATCTAGTGAAAGAAGCAAAATATCAAAAGGGAAACAAATTTTGCTCTCCTAACACCACCTATTACCGACACTGAAAGAGGAGATAAGGAAGGTTGCCCTAGGAAGAAAATTCACATGTTAGTAGAGTTGGGAGTGTTTTCTAGTGTACTATTCAGTGCAATCCAAAACAAGAGATTCCTGTACCAGCTCTAAAATGAAAAACATCCATTGTTCTGATTATGTTCCTCTTTCAAGGGAAAAGTAGCATTTCATTGTGACTAAATAATCATTGGTATCCTTGTTCCAGCTTGTTCAGTGTAGTTGGTCTGTTACTATTCTCAGTTTTCTACCGCATAGCACATCTGGAGAGATTCAGGTTTCTTTGCATCAGAGCGATCAGAAACTGAGTTTCCCACATTAAAATGTCATTTTCAGCCTCTGGTTAGTTCAGGTTACGTGCAGGATCTTTTGTACCTTCAACTCTTCGCTGAAAAGTCCCAGAAATGTCCAAGCACTCCAAGCTCAAAGCTTATGTTTGTATTTTAGCAAGCCTCCTAATTCAACCAGTATCCATGGCCACACCTCAGCTTCTGGATGGCATTGATCGTTGGTTCTTGAAGCAGATTTCCTTTAATGATATAGACTGACAGCTACCAGTGTAATACGGATTTTGCTCTGAGGTAGTTAAGTAAAGATTTACAGAATCTTTTGGCTACTTCTTCTAAAGTATAGGGACAAATGACCAGTAGATGCATAAGCTTTGTAAAAGATGGCTATGATAAACATTGAACTTGTGAATCATGATCTTTGCCTCTGATATTCTTCAACATTTGATCTGAAAAAACATCCAGATGAAAAAAATCTCTCTGATGGAAATAAGGCCTTCTTGAAATTTAGCACCAGTATATAAAACAGATGGATCACATTTGTACTGAATGCTGGGCAAAGAAAAGGAGATTTTAGTAGCCACATCATCTGTAGAACACATCAGAGATCACCACATCTCAGAGACTTTGCAATCACAAACAAATGTCTTGAGCCACTTCAGATCTAGCACTAGACAGAACTTGCCCACTTTCTAGTGCTATAAAGCACTATGGATAAAGCTGTTGAAGTCTAGCTAAACCATTAATGGGTCCACAATGGTTTTAAAATGATTCCGTACATAGAACTGTCACCTTGAACATCGCTAGAAGATTTCTGTATGTATTTAGCCGTTGGTTCCCCTTTGGGACTTTGGACAACAGTCCACATCAGATATTCTTTATATACCTGGCCATTCGAATCCGTTCTCTCCGAATCTGGGGAGCAGGCTCACAACTAAGACTCCAGCAAGAAAAAGGTCAGTCTGATGACTCAGACTCAGGCATTAGCTGAAGTGGAGATCTGAAAAGGTACCTCACAATATTGCCAGCCCATTCCATTTTAAATTCTGTTTGGGATCTTGTGCAACAGTACTGTTTCTACTTTTAGGAAATATAATGAAGAGCCATTAACAAAGCAAAGTAGTATTACCAGTACCAAGTTCTCCCTCTACCCTCCATAGCTGAGCAGAATAGACCTGACCAACCAAATAATACATCTGACTAATTTAGCAATATTTTTGAATGTACAATTTAATAATAAAAATATTCACCCATTTCTAGCATACAGGCTAAGCCTACCATGGAAAGAGCATTTTAAGGTCTAAAGAACCAGGCCATCAAGTTATACAAGGGAAGGGGCTAAGTGGAGAACTTGGTGAATGTTCTCCAAATGTAGCGCTCAAATCTCTGAACTGGATTTAATAGATCAGCTTCATCCAGGGAAGACGCTGGTTGGGCAAAATAACCATGCATGTTGCTTGACCTGAGACACTTCAAAGGTAAATTTTCAAAAAGTGCTGAGTGCTCACCCTCTGAAAATCAGGCCTCCATTTTAGTGACTCAAGTTGGGCACCCAAAATCTGACACATGCAGAATCACTAATCACTTTAGAAAATGGGCTATTAGGTGAAATAGTGTTCAAAGAAGCACTTGATTGGAGACCCACTGCATTATCTATTGCTCTCTCTTTGGACATGGAAGCCATAAATTATATTGTCATCAGTTTCTGACTGGGTTTGCATACACTACTATCCTGCCTTGGCTGTGGCAGTTTTGACATGATTGCTGGCAATACAGTTAACAGAAAGACATCTATAATTGAAAGCTACTGCCTTTCCAACACTAACAGATTAAAATTAAAGTTTAAGTTTATTTCAAGCAATCATGAGAAAAATCAGACTCCTAACTGACTAAGAAACATAGAAAAACATTTTTAAAAAGGTAACAGCTACTGCAAATCACGTTTGTGCTACTGTATTTGAACTCTCCATTTAGATTTCACCCCAGCCCTTTATTTACCTTGAATCCCCAAAGGACTAATATTGCCTCTCAATGCTGGCACATGATGGTACTGGTGTGGCCTTGAACTCCTGTACATCCAGTGGTACCTGCCAATTTCCATTTCTGGTCTGGTGATCACTGCCAATTTTAGGTGGTAAAACGTCAGTGTCTCCAGCAAAAAAAATTTGATCAATACTTTTAATCATTTAATTTTAAAATTAAGTGGAGAGTCCAGAAAAATATGCTGAGGTTTAATAACTAAAATATAACCTATTTGTACCAACCAAGACGAGGAAAATCAACAGGATATGCTGTTAAAGTTATGAGATAAAAACCATTACTGACACAAGAATGTTTAAAACTCCTCTAGGTTCTTGAATGAACATAAATACATATTAAAACGTTCTAGTCTGTTGTGGTCTCTGATCATCAAAACTCACTTACCCCACACCAACCCCCTTCTCTTTTCTGGCAAGCAGTCCCTTCTCTAAGAGATAGGGCAGAAAGGGAAACAGAATTGTGGGAAACCAAATATCTATTTTTAAAGTATCCTAAACCCAACAGAGTTAGGTAATTACCACCAGATGTTGAGAGAAAGACTCAAACACAAATTTGTCCAGTGACGCAAAGTTAACTTCTTAAAACAAATAGATTAGAAAAGCTGCTCTCACACTGGTGCAAATTTCGACCAGCTCTATTGATTTCAGCAGAGTTACTCCAGTTTTACAATGTACGTGCAAGGAGAATCCGACCCATTATTGTTCTCTTCCCCCCGGACCTTTCTCAATTGTTGAGAAATTTCAGTAGTGTCATGTCATTTCCAGTCATACGTAATGGTCTGTAATTCATTGGGAGAGTACTTCAAAGCTTTACTGCTCCTGAGGATCACGGAAAGAGGTTATTGGCAAAACAACATCAAACTGCTTTTGGATCAACATTTTTCACCTTGCCTGGTTATGAATTGCCAGGCTGTCAATGCAAGATGCATCATTTCTTAAAATACACTGGAAGTTCCACTCTGTAGTAGCTACATGAACAAGTAACGGTCATCTTTGTCCAAAATAAATCTTATTTAGCAGCATTTCAGCAGGTGGATGAGATATAGCTTAGGACATTAAACAATTACTTTCCAAGTAGGTCAGAGAAGCAGGTTGCTAGAAAGATAAGGTACCACAAATTTCTAGTCTAAAAACAGAAGTATATGGTGTGAGTCTCCTCTCACACTGTTTTAATACAGGTGTAACTCCACTAACTTCAGCACAGTTACACGAATGTAAATCAGGAGCGAGAGGAGAATCTGGTCCTATGAGTCCAGTCATCTGTATCTAGGAAGATGGGAAACAAGAAATTATATACATATTGTATTAATGAATAATCTGTTGGTAGTACTACTACCTGCTGCCAAAAAAAAAAAAAGAGTCCTTGGAAGCAATACCAAGTTAACATCAATGAATTCTTTAATGAATGCTTAGTAGTTTATTTCCTCTTGATCATTTTCTTCTCTTTGTAATTTGTGCCAACAGCTTTATATATATAGCCCATATTTTTCATGAAAAGTTATTCTGCTTCATATATTCTATTCTTCTACTTGGGGAAACCTTCCCCGTTTCCCCCCCCCCCCTCAAAAAAAAAAAACCAACAGAAGTTTGACAGCCTACATATTCAATTACTTTTCAAATGTTTTCTAATGCATCTTCCTAAAATGATTACGTATCCAAAGACGTCTCCTGAAACGACTTCCTCTCCTCCTGTTGCTCATTCAGTAATGATCCTGTTTATGCGATCACAATAGATGCCATAGTAATTGAATGCATATCAAAAATAGAGAATGATGGCAGAATGCACTTGCTCACTTGCTGATACTGTGTAGTACTATTCATTGTTTCTCGGATACTTGCCTTCCTCAAACATGCAATGTTCAGTTATTATTGTTTGCCATTTCTCTAATGTACATAAAACTACTAGTTTTTTTTTAAATAAAAGATCACTAATTACTTTTTGGAGAAGAAAATGATATAAAATTAGAATGTGGTTTCAGAGGAAGCATTTTTCATCACAAAGGAGAACTTAAATTCAAATATGTACTCTAAGACATTTAAGATGCCAGAATACTAATATAAACTAATATAAATAAAAATAAATGGAAAGGCTTTTATCTTGTCAGACGTGAGGTCAGAGTTCTGGAGTTCCCTTACTCTACCACAGATGCCAGTTGGATCACTAGATCACAGAGAAACACTGGACCCTAAAATCATGAGCTGGTAGGTAAATATAAGAACTGACTTTTAAACATCCTCTTATTTATTTTTAATAGCAATGGTCAAAGCTTTCCCTTTATTTTATTTTTTAATGAAAAGGCATTTTTGAAAACTAAAATTTTCATGGAAAT
Organism: Chelydra serpentina; assembly: GCA_037349315.1. Taxonomy (NCBI): domain Eukaryota; kingdom Metazoa; phylum Chordata; order Testudines; family Chelydridae; genus Chelydra; species Chelydra serpentina. The sequence goes on from JBAIAC010000004.1 coordinate 131,547,453, forward strand.
TTTGAAACTTATTGGTTTTATGACAAAGCCTAAGAATTTGTAACTGAAATATTACTAAATTTCTAGGAAAAATTCCAAAATTTGTTATTTCTTTTCATCGAAAGTATTTTCATAAGAAATCCCACAGACTTTAGTGTGAGCAATGATGGCCTCCATAAAGTATGACAGAACTAGGCCTTAACTCTCCATGTTTTGTTCATGATTTAGTATATTAAATAGCACTGAATATTTCAAAAGTATTTCAGTTCACTTTTAAGGGAGAAAATTATAATTCAGTGGACATTGCACTTTTAGGATTACTTTAAGTTACTGTTTAGGTACAATGATCAGCTATAGCTGGATATCCTTTTTAGAATTTGTATTTCATTTCTGAACATTTATTTACATAGTTTATGTATGATGTTGCACAAATAATAGCTACAGGTGCTCTAATTTACAATTCACACAACTATATACATCTATGGTAGTTACTGGGGTCAAAATCTACATTTCTTTGTTGTTTATACATCAATGAAAGAACCATCTGTGGTCTTCTAATAAGAAATGTGTGGGGGAGACGGGGTGGATGTGGAAGGGGGAGTTTTAAAATGGACCAAGTAGTCTTGATATAGAGTAATTCATCACAGAACATTTAATCTGATTGTTATTTCCTAAAGGAGATTATGAAGAGTCTCCTCAAGGGAAGTGGTGAAAACTCCACCCAACAATTAGCCGGTAACTATAATATTGGGAGCAAGACTAGCCAGGTAACGGGAAGGATTAAGGATTACTGTAGATGGCATAGTTGGTCCTTTTTCACCTTTACCATGAATCCACAACAATGCTCTATATGGTGCCATATCTTGCCTATTGTACATGTACAGTGCAATCTGGAAATCTTTCTGGTTCTACCATATTCTGTGCCACATATGTCTAAATCTTCCTTCACATGATCATTTGGGCAAACTACTGGGGATACACTCTTTTTAAGATGTTCACTTTTTAGTTAGAAACCAATCCTATTAATTAAAACCTGAATCACTAGGTTTGATGCATTGTTATCCCTATCATACATAATGGCCACGATTTTCTAGGCTAGACCCCAAAATGTTTCACTTCTAGATTTATAGTCAGGCACTTCTATTTAACTAGCATTGTATTCAGGAGGGATGAGCACCAACAAATCCCACTGAAGTCAAAGGGAACTGGGGCAGCTCAGCACCTTTGAAATATGGATTTAGGAGGCTAACAATTGAGGCCTAGCTTTGAAAACTTTGGCTAATAAGTATAATTTGTATAAGAAGAAGATGGATTATTGTATTATTCAAACAACCTAAAAAGAAAGAGCATCTCTTCTTTGATGGGCCTCTGCACATTCCCACTTGTGGTGCCTTGATCCCACATGTGGAATATTCAGAGGCTCATCTTGAAGAATTTAAATTACAGGTAAGTAACCTTCACTTCTTCAAGTGGCCTCGGCATATTCCCATTTGTGGGATCAAGGTACCTGAGCCACAATCTTCATATCCATCAAGTCACCAAATGCCTAATGTTTATACAATCAAGGGTTTCCCTCAAAATGAAATTAACCTTTAACATTAAGAAGTCAATTACTTATTGTATGCAGTAGTATAGCCGTGTTAGTCCCAGGATGTTAGAAGACAAAAGTGGGTGAGATGATATCTGCTATTGAACCAACTTCTGTTGGTGAGAGAGATAAGATTCCAAGCTTACACAGCTCTGTAATAATAGCAACTGGATTTGTGTTAACACCATAAATATTGAACAAGACCCTAACCATTCATCTCCATTTATTGGATAAACAGAAGTTGGTCGAATAAAAGATACTACATCACCCACCTTCTCTCTCTAATGATACTTAATTGTTTTGGTTTTAAACTACACACATGTTGCAAATTCACACTTTTTAAAAAGTTGGTATAAAACTGTTCTAAAAATTGACATGTAATTATATTGTTTTAGGCTAATACATAATCATGAATAACAGAACTCTGAAATCTCTCACAGCAATTCCCAAGTATGAACTCCATTTTCACTGATTAAGTGCTCCGTTCTAGCCTAGAATCAACATGAATTTCCAGCACAACTGCTCAGATTTTTCCATCTACTTTTATAATACAGCATATAAAATTGGATCTTTGTGTGCATTAGTCTAATACAATAAAACTATTTCTCAGTAGTTGCTTTTCTACCAGACCTTCATGCCTAATTTATTATGGTCATTCACAACAATTTTTTGGCACTTTTACAACTTAAGAGTAATATTTTTCATTGTTGCAAGAAAAAAGCAAACTTCTTGTCTCTCTTAATATGTATCTGGATGTATTTCCTCCGCTGCTGATGCAAAACGGCATTTCATTTTGTCCATTTATTCCAGCTCAGTGAATCTGCCTACCTAGTCCTCATGTTTTGATTTAATTTAATGCCTACAAGATAAACTGTGTCATTTGTAATAATTTGTAAACCCTCATCTTTAAGTGCATTCAGTCTGTTCTGTAGCTCTATAAAATATCTGCTCAACAGTTACATGAGCTCTGCTCATGGTGTTTCTCGCTGATAAGAGCTGCGGATATGCAGACTAAGAAATACTTATTTCCTATCTCTGTGAACAAGGGTGTTGTTCAGCTTCCAATTAAAAAATTAGGGCAGCAGTCATTCTTGTCTAGCTTGAGAGAAACAGCTGTGTGAAGGATGTTGCAAATCCAACAGCTGGACTCTGTATCATTGCCTGAAGGGGGAATACTTTTATGATTTAATATGAATCCTGAATTAATTTACTTGCAATTTTAGAATGTATTCGTAATGTAAGAAAGATGTAATTTGCAGAGTCATTCCCAAATAACTAAACATTTTTAAACACTTTGGGGCAGATCCTCAGCTGGTGTAAATTGTTGTAGCTGCACTCAAGTCAATGGAACTATTGCTGTTTACACCAGCTAAGCATCTGCCCATCATATTTACCATAGTTTGAGGAAGCATGTGAACTGCATGGATGCCGGATCAATGTTCAGTTGCATACATGTGTAGATACGGTAAGTAAACTACACCTTCACTTGTTGTCCTACATTGTTATACAATGTTATTGTGCAACATTTTCTACAGAGGCAGGGGTGGCTGAAGTATACTATATACTATACCGTCCTCTCTCACCTCACTGGGTGCTGATTCTACATAAGTTAAAGTTAATAAATGTTTGTATTGCTATTGTTTTTGTAAATGCACTTTGAGATCCTTTGATTTAAAAATCCATAGAAATTTAGACCATCATTAATAGTGAAAACGGACATTTTTCCTACGGTTATATACACTTCAAATTAAACGTTGGTTTTCTCCACAGTTTGTGTGTACGCACATGATACTGTACATGAACTTGGATATCTAAATGGAGATGAATGGTTAGGATCTTTTCTTATTCAATATTTATGGTGTGTTAACACAATCACAGTTCCTATTGTTAAAGAGCAATAAGGAATAAAAACAAACCCCAGCTCCTCTGGCTTATTTTATTTCATTTAAGTTGGTGATTTATTTCTGAAAGTAAGGTTTCGTAAAGAAAATTGTGATATTTTAAAAGAAAATATTGAAGGGTATTCACATGCTCAAAAGATCTCAGAATCTAACAGCTCCAGTTTTCGGCACTGGAGTAAATGGCCAGATATTCCAAAAGGCTCAATTCCTATTTAGGCACCTATATGCAATGGCAGGATTTTCAAGAGTACCCAGCATGTTCTCAGCACAGTTGCCAACTTTAACACGGTAAATAAGCACCCCGACTTTCACAATAAGCCAAAAACCAAGCTAATCCCATTTCAAAACAAGGTCAAAACAAGCCAGTCCCTAAGAACCCCAACACTCTATGTGACTAGATCCCCCCAGCGTGCAATCTGGGACTGTGATGGGCACACTGTGCACCCCTAACTCTCTCCCCCCCCCCTTTGCCCCTGCTTGCCCCTTCCCATGCTTGCCGGGAGCTGATAAAAAAAAAAAAAAAGCAACAAGCTACAAGCCAAACAAGCAACTCACAAGCCAATTAAGTCAAAAACAAGCTCAATTTCTGCATTTTTTTCACCATGGGCTTGGCATGTCTGGTTCTCAGTGTGAGCTACCAGGAGTGGGGCTCTTATGAAAATCCTGGCTCTTCATTTAGGTGCCTAAATAGCGGCCGAGCCCTTCTGACAATCTGGCCCAAAAATCACAAAACAAAACTCAATGCCCTTCCTCACTGAGTACTTGTAAAAAGGAATAGGCAAGTTGATCTGGGTGATTATTTTATTTCATTGTTTAAATTGAGAAGAGGCAACCAGTTCTACTCTTCATATTTTATTGCCATGCATAGTATACGGTTTGAATTTATGAAAGGCAATGTTGAACTGAATGAAGATACAGCCTTATAGATACTGTGAAGTTGTATGTTACTTTCATAAATGATGAAGTAGGCAAGAATAACAAAATCATACAAATACTAAATGCATTAAAATATCATGTTCAGTGTGACAAAATAGATACAGGAAAGCCAGGAAACAGTGGTAAAATTAAGGCTCCAAGTCCTTTCTGCTTGCCCCTTTATGAAAACAAGACAGTGTCATTCGTCATGCATATCAGCTTTAACTTTGATAACTTGTTTAAAATAATGAACATTCTCTACATGCTGTGCTTTGGGGATTTAGGCAAGGATGAAAAATGATCATCTAATCATTACTGGGTCTGCAAGGTACATTATTTGTGATGCACAATATATGGAAATAACTTTTTTAGAGTTGGTAAATATTATATATACTTAGACTATTTAAAATATATATTATTTACCGGGTGGAAAAGAAAACTTTAAACCTTTTAAAAATGATCTAAGTGACTGAGATAGCTCTTTTAAGCAAAGTATTTAGGATATATACTTTGTACATTAATATGCATTCAAAATCCCCAGTGAAGTTGGTTGCTGCCCATGCATGTTAATGGCTTTCAAAGTTTAATCTCTCGGCATTGTAACTTTTTTTTGGAAAATCCCTAGGGGATTATGTTTTTCTATGGTCTAATCACTTGCCAAATTTCATTTTGTTGAAATTGACGCTGGTTTCGAATTAGACGGACTAGAAAAGAAAAACAAAACTTCAAACCAGGGCAACAAAATATTTTTCAAACTCTGGTATCAAAGGTTTTCACTATGTATATAATTAAATGCTTGTTTATATGAAAACCCCCTAAAATCTAGTGATATAAATTAGCAGTTGAAGCAGTTGTGATTTTATAATAGCCAGGAAATAATACATACAACAGGTTTCTGAGGAGATCTCATTATCTAGGTACTGTCAAGAGTTCATAAGAAATAACTTTAATAAGATAATTTTTGTTAGAGCTGTTTCACTCAGCAGAATTTATTGTACCTCTTTGTACAATAGCCTGCTATACTGAACGGCATATATATGGCAGTCTGATTCCAAAACGTAACAGTCCTTCAGTGGTGGAATTTATCCTGTGAAGTGCTGAACTTTCGATCAATACATAGGGTGACCAGATGTCCCGATTTTATAGGGACAGTCCCGATTGTTGGGTCTTTTTCTTATATAGGCTCCTATTACCCGCCACCCCCTGTCCCGATTTTTCACATTTGCTGTCTGGTCACCCTATCAATAAATCACCTGGAGCACTCAGATTAAATTACCATAGGTCTCTTTCCTACCACACTGCCATTTTCTTATCTCAGAATAATATATTTGGAACTCTTCTCCCCATCAAGGAGCAATTCTGGATGACACACACATACACTAGGACTTCAATGTTGCTTCACTCATTGCACTAGTCTCCTTTTTCCTACCATAGAGAAACCTCGGTAGAAACAAAACTCTATGGAGTAAAATGTAGATGATGAAAAGGAATTAAAATCAGTCTATCTACTGCATCAAGGCGGCTAGGGATGTCATTCTAAACGGGCAGAAAGCTCCATGTTCCTGTATCCTAGGTCTCCCACACTGCATTGCACAACACTAAAGCACTGCTACATGGCTAGTGAAAATTTCTGATGATGGCTCTGAGGACCCTACACACCTTTTCTCTCTAAACTAATTTACCAAAACTGATCAAAGACGAAGCAATAACAAGGCTTCTTTTGCAAAAACGCACCATTTTTGATGGGGTTGGAGAAGGTTCACAGTGAGAACATATACAGAGGGAAAGATTCCTGCTCTATTAATTTGCTGTCAAGCCTTACAGGGAAAAACCCCTGAAAGCTAGAAAGATCCAATAATGATTGTTTAAGAGCTGTTCTAAAAAGAGTGACAAAAACGGTCTAACCCTCTTTAAGTACCCTCAATGAAAAGATTTAAACAGGCTATTGTTAGACCTCTGGGTACCTTTTTTCTCTTGGCTTTGTTCTGTATTTTCCTCCGCTGCAGTTTCCATGGCTGGCTTCATACCATCCACCAAAAATGCCTTCTCCCCCCTCCTCCCAGCAAAATCTTTTTCTCTTTTCTTTTTTTCTTACTCCCTTCTGTCTCTTATTTACAGCAGCAGTGATTGAGTGGCTCTGTTCTTCACTACAGTAGATTACAGTCCTTTCCAAAATGCAAAAAGTCTTGTCAGCTTCAATTTCGCTCTGCTTACTGGTCCATAAAGATTTGTGCCAGGAAACGCTCAGCCATACGTCACCAAGGACCCCAGTTACAAATAGCCATTCTGTGTCCAATTGTGTCCCAACTTCAGTGTAGCTGGGATTGGAAGAATCGGCTAACCACCCTTTCTCCTTGCTTGCTCTCTCTTTCCCCTTCCCTCTCTTTCTCCAGAGGCTCCCAATGAATGTTAATCAATTCTCTCAGCAAAGAATGGATTTGTGACATCAGAAGTGGGAATGCATGTGAGAATGAAAGAAGCCCCCTCCTGTCGCATGACTCAGCTATGAAACTAGCCCCCCTATTGCGGTCTCTAAGGAGAGTCATCACACAATCACAAGGCTCTCTTTCCCATGGGACCCTATTATTATGCTTCACATTTTGATTTATTCCATATGCTCTCTGCTCTTGCAGAGAACATAAACACAATGTGCACGCCACCTCCAGTTTATCTTCTGCTGACTTTAAGAATCAAGTAAGGTTTGGCTCTCATACAACACAAACCAAAGGAAAACAAACAATTGTGTATGGATGTATCTGTATCCACATAACATACACAGAGAGCTTGAAGCAGAATGGCTCCTCTGGCTAGCAAAGATCACAATACAAATGTGAACACAAACGAACAGAAGTACAATGTAATAGTTTTTAAAATAAAACTGGGTAAGCAAGCATACAGTCCATAATTTTCAAATGGGTGCCTTACGTGAGGGAAGCAACCCTTTTCAGGGAAGAAATTAAGCACATGCTTAGTGTTAAGCATGTGCTTAAATGCCTTGCTGAAAAGGGATGGACCTAAGTGCATTTTAAAGTGCTTCTCTGAACCAGTGTCATAAGCAATTGAAGAAGAGAATTAAAGTACACCCACAGGGATCATGAAGGTCAGTGATTTAACCAATTTCAAAATTTTGGCCCTGGGGCTGCTCCTGAAAGGATATAAGGTATCAGCTGACTTTAGCAGTTTCTGAGGGGGTTCAACATCATACTGGATAAGTCCCATATCCTGCATGTTCCTTATATTTAATTGGCGCAAGTTGGTGGGCAGAGAAAAGCACTCTGAATGGTTTGCAGACATGCTGCAGTCTCCCCTTTGATTATAAGGAACACAGCCACAATTGGTCAATTCAGTCCACAGTTTGAGAATACTCCTGGATTCTTCACTAACACTAAGCTCTCAATAGCAGTATCTGCAAATAATGCTTTCTACCATCTTCGGTTGATTAAGAGACTCTGTCCCGCCCGTGAACGTTGACCTCAGTTCACCACCACTTTATTACCTTCCAACTGGGCTGCAATATACTGTATACGATACCTAAAAGCTCACCTAAAACTCTAGAATAAGGCCCAGGGTTAACAGCTCTGCTGCTCTAGCACAAAAGTACTTTTTACCGTCAAAGTAAAGTTCATCTGTGTAGGAGACAGAGCTTTTTAGGAGGCTAACCCAAAACTGGGGAGAGGATGACAAAAAGAACAACCCACTTTTGACACATGAAAGCACTCAGATTCTATGGTGATGAGGGTAGTGATATTATGCTCAGATACTATGGTGATAAAAACCTATACAGAACAGAATTAAATGTTTGTCTAGTGATCCTTGTAAACAAATAAAATGTTGTTTGGGGGCATTTTTGCATCTGACATCAGTGAAAATGAAAATACAAGATGATGATGCTAAAAGACACACATCTCCAAGTTTCATTGAAGTGCCAGAAAGTAACAAGTCAAAATGGAAAGGGAGCTATTTGTTTCCACAAGTAAAATCACTGAGGCTCTTGCAATTTATCAATAAACCGGTAGTGTTTCTGATAATTGCAACGCCATATTTAGTTCAATTTCCTTAACATACTTGGCTTATACTGTCCTATTTGGAAGACTGCTACTTCATTTCTTCCCCCGCAGAGCATGGAAATAAATCCAAATTGATGCAATTTTTATTGGTTTATGATGTGTGGCATACTTCTCAAGATACAATGATCATCTTGGGGTTTGTTGTTGTTTTTTAATGTTTTGGCTGACCCAGTTATCTCTATTGCCTTCAGAAGAAAACCACTAGAGAACCTCTGGTCAATTTAAGTGAGACCTATTTGTTGAAAGTTGAATGCTTCCTGGTTCGTAAGTAGTTTTTGTTGAATGAGTTCAGGACTTTAGAATAGATGTGTTATTAACAAATCTAGCAGGCGGTGGAGACCACCCCCTTTTCTTCCAAGGATCGCCCCGCCTACCTCCAAGTAGTGAAGAAATACATAACACTAGAAGAACACCTTAACTACTCAAGAACTTGAACTAAATGTCTTCAGGAGCCATCAATCTAACTATTTAAAGCTACCTAAACTAATTAAATTATTAATTCTAGCTACTGAATCATCCTCCAAAAATTTAAGTGATGCAGCGAAGTGTGAAGTTCTCTCCCACTCCCTCCTGCTTTCCAGCTTGCTGAAAGATGTGATGGGTTTTAAGTCACTCTTTATCATCTTACTTCAGTCATTTCCCAATTCTCCTCCACTTCTTTCCCTTTGTTAGCAAGCACTGCAGATGGAACAAACACTGCTTTCGCCTCTGCTACCATCAGTACTATTACACACATGTTCAAGATCACTGTAACCAAAAACCTAAGTCCAAGACCCCAACTCCTCTCAAAATCAGGTAGGTCTTTTTCAGAATTCACTGTCCTCCAGGGAGATTATAAGGTTGTATGCAAACACTAGCTATCTCCACCAATGTGGTGAAGGGCACTGTTACCCGGACAGTCACAAAGAATTTTTAGAATGAAGAATCTACTCCTTCCCTCATCAGAAGAGTTTTAAAAAGCCTAACAAAAATGATTTCCAGTGACTGAAATCCAGATAACCACAGTCATAAGGACTGGGTTGATTGAGATAACCAATGCGATTATGCTCCAGGAGTTCTGAGTGACATTTTACTTGCAGCTCAAAATGACATTAAAAATTAGGTGTGGGGGGATTCTACTGCTGAAACACAGCCCTAAGCCTACAGCAGGACACTGGGAGTTAAAGCGACAGAGTTAAGTACGTGAGAACACTGCAGAAAAGGTCCCAGTGGATAATCAGTTGGCACAAAATATAACTCCCTATATTTTGAACTAATTTATTAAAAAATATCTGTAATTATTTTTCTTGGTCAAAGTGAAACACTGCAATTACATAAATTAAAAATATGTTAAAATATTATATAAATATAAATAACTACATTTAAAGATATGTTGGTATATTAAAAACATAATTCTGTTAGCAGGTGCCTATTCTTTTTGAACACTGGCTGCCTCTATTCATGTCAGTGACAATCTAGTTTGCATTCATAAAGGATAAGGAGATCTGTGATAAGTTACAGAAAATTCATTATAAGCTTTAAGTAGATGGACACACTCCACCATTTCTACAAAGGCTTTAGAGAGCTACAACAAAGAGAATTTTCACACTTTTCCCAAAGAACGTTTGAAGCTGAAATACATGGTTTGGACTTTTGAAGGCTAAATCCTGAGACTCCGTATCACACAGGATTCCAATATATATTCAAAGTGGCCGGTTTTAAAGTAAGCAGATAATACAAGCATACATTCTTTTAAAAGAAAGAACAAATATACATGCAATTTCACCTATGATTTTATTTTGGGTTTCTCTTGACATATAAACCATAGACGTGAAGTTTCAACAACCTAAATTTCATCCAAACTCTGTACATGTTTTTAGCCCCAAGTTATCTAAAGTTGGGTGTAAACTCTCTGATACAGTGTTTATTTATAACTGATGACAATTTTCATATGGTGTGATATGTTCAAAGCACGGTAGTTAGTTTTAGCTTCATAGCTATCACATACTGGTGAGTTGCTTTAAAAATCTGCATCCAATTCCTTTGGCATGCTGAACTGTTTGAAAAAACAAAATTCCAAGTTTATTTCAGCATAAGCTTTCATGGGCTAGAACCCACTTCATCAGACGCATGGAATGGAACACACAGTAAGCAGATATTTATACAGTGTTCCATTCCATGCGTCTGATGAAGTGGGTTCTAGCCCACGAAAGCTTATGCTGAAATAAATTTGTTAGTCTCTAAGGTGCCACAAGTAATCCTGTTCTTTTTGCGGACACAGACTAACACAGCTGCTACTCTGAAACCTGTCAAAATTCCAAGTGACATCATTGTCTCATATTTGTTAACTAGTGACATCAATAATGAATAATTATGAGGAAAATAATAAAATTGTATGTTAATACTCTACATAATATGCAGAATACTTGAAAATGTGTGTGTATTATATCTATATCTATCTAAATAGACAGATAGAATGACCCAGTCTCCAATCCTGGACTTCTGTGAATAGAGCAGTATTGGGACCTTAGTTTGGACAACAGGTATCCTAGGGTAACAAGGGACTAGCTGGTGAATTTAGCTCATCACAATGAAAATTCTCAACTATTTAAAAAAGTCAGAGAAGTAGGCAGATACTCAATGACTGTTGATAAAAAAAGTGTGATCCTGGTAAGTTCTATTGATCATAAAATAGTGAGAGAAATCTGTCCTTTAACATCTTGGGCCAAATCCTATTGCCCTTACTTATCAGAGTAGTTTCAATAAAATTCCCATCACACTTAAATGCCATAATTTTTTAAACCTAGATGTCTACATTTCACTCCTATATCCACATTTAGTCCCTTACATGTAACAGGCCTGATTTTCAAAGGTCACATTTTTGAGATGGCTAAATACGGTATATATTTCGGAGCCAAAAGGATAGGAAAGCCAAAGACTTCATGAAGTCACTAAGGATTAGCTGTTATTGATTTTATACTTGGTTGCTAATGTGATGGGTAGCAGTATAAAACCCTAAGATTTAGACACCTAGGTTTGAAAATTTGGCCTATGGAACTACTTTCATGAGGAAATCCAGCAGGATTTGGCCACTACAGATATGAGAACCATAACCAGGAAGTAGTATGGATTCAGAAAGTCTGGGTACCACCTAACCTAATTGCTTCTTAATAATATTACAAATCTGTGGACAAAGTAAAGCAGTAGATTTAATATATCTGTATTTCACTATGGTTAAGCCTTTGGTACAGAGTCTCACAAAACCCAATTCTCAAAAAGGAGTCAAAATGTCTTGAATATAAACACTGCCGATTATCATGACCCTTTGTTTGTAGCCCTTCAGACTGTTTCCTCATGCCAAAGTAACAAGTTGAGGAGAGGTGTGGTACTGGGGGGGGGGGGGGGGCAGGGGGAGGCATTGCAATGATCTGCATTAGGGACAGTCTTATTTAATAATATTCATTTAGGAAAAGGAGCAAACAGCACATTAATGAAATTCACGGATTAAACTGAACTGGAAGGCATTAAGAACATTAGCTAGGATAGCAGAATAACCCAAAGACTTGCAGAGATGAGAATTGTGGATGGAAACTTTAAAAAAGGTTCATCTTGAAATAAAAACCTAAGATCTGTGGAAAAGTACAGTAATTCAAACTACAAATATCAACAGGAGGGAGAAATGTGGAAAACGTAATACTGAAAAAAAATGTGAAAAAGTTGTTTTAAAAAAAGGCAATAAAACGCTGGGGTGCATACATCAACATGGAAGCTATAGGCCTTGTATATAGCTCTGGCTTGACCACTCCTGAAATATGTTCTGTTCTTGGCATCTGCTTACCAGAAATACAATGACAAATTGGTGGGAGCTCATGCAACAGCTACAAAATTATTATGAGCCTGGAGTGAATATATAAGGAAAGATTATAAAGAGCTAAATATATACAGCTTGACTAAGTGAATGGGGACAGGAAAACAGCCTCCCAATAGCAAGGAGGAAGGAAAATTATTTAGCATAATAAAAGAGGATGTAACTATTGAAATTTAGAAAGGAAAAATTTGGCTGAATACCAGGCACATTTCCTGACATGGAACAGTCTGCCAAACCAAGCAGTGGAATCCCCATCACAGGGGACTTTTAAAACTGGGGTGGACTAACCTGTAGTAAATGTTTTGTAGGTAACAGCGAGTGATTCCCTGGCAGTAACATGTATTAGATTGCTCTAGCAGGTCTCTAAATCCTATGACATAATTAACAAATATAGCCCTATACCCAAAACTTTCCTTCCCAAGAAAACAAACACACACTAAGAGCTAGTGAAAAGCCAAGTAGTTATATTTCCACACCTATAAATTCACCAGAGCTAACACAAAACCTCTTTGAATGACAACTGAACTGTGAAATAGATCCTGCCAAGCTCAGCACACAACCTCCCTACCAGAAACAGGTTTTATTTAACCACTGACATTTACAGTGCTGTCCTTTCACATCTTCACAGGCTTCTCCTCCAGCCCTACTCATTGAACATTCAGTGGCCATGTTTGTAGTCCTAGAAGTGGAAGACATGGCTGCTTTTGAAGGTTTTTAAGCCTCATTATATATAAACATGGATTCAACTGCCTAGTTATCCAATTAATATTATCTGCTGGCTACATAACTATAAAATCTTTGCGAATCAAGCAAACACACTATAGGCACTGCTTAACACAAAATTCCATATACTTCCTCCTCCCCCTTTAGGGGGTAAAGATTTGGGCACATTTATCAACCTCAATATCCCCTAGAGCACCTGCAGAAGTTTCCAAGTCGCAGCTGAATGAAGGTATCCAAGCTATGTGACCAAATGCCATACTTCAGGTCTGTTCTTTTTCACCAAAATGCACTCCCACTTCATATTCAGCTCCATCATCTGGAGTCAATACCACAGGATGGGAGTTGATTCAACCTTTGAGTTCAAATGCACTGTAGATTTTAACATCTTATTTGCATAATACTTACCTTGCCATATCCCCTGTAGATTCTCATCTGTTCACAACTTAAGTGCATATTTCAATACTATATATTTTTCCAGTGCCTCACTAAGATGCATTTCTAGCATTCTTCACTCGGGATTAACTCATATCAAATCACTTCTTGGGGTCTTCACTTAACCACCCTCTCCCACTTCACTCATTCTTGTTTTAAATACATCAAGATTCGGTTCTTTGCATCCCTCTCCTGGGATATCTCCCTGCTAGCTTTGACATTACATCTGTGCAGATGCACTCCTGACTCACTTGCGGATCCTTCTATTTCTCTGCCTTGGTTATGAAACATCCAGCAGTAGGACGCTGCAGCATAGCTTGGAGCTGATACAAGACTAAAGTCCTTTGTCTTCATTCTCATCTTAGACCTTAACTTTGCGCCTAAAGCTAAATAAATTGGAATCATCCTTGACTGCGAACATCTTTCATGTCTAAACCTGTCTGGCCACCTCAGAAAATTGTCATCTGTACTTAATTCTGGATCTGCTGAAGCATCTCCTTAGATGTTTATACCACATTCACTATCACGTTATGTTCTTTACTGTATGACACCATATATTATAGATGAAGGGGGAGGGGGGAAGAACAGACCTATTTATATCAAAATTGTTCCACAACCAGGAACAGAGATTGTCTCTCTCTCAAACCTCCAAATACCCACAGCTGCTCTGTATTTGAAGTTTGCAAATACCCAGGAGGGAAATGAATCTTTCCTCACTTGATCTATGAGGGTAAGAGAAATGGGATGAAATTGTGCCAAGGAAAATTGTGTTATAGTATAAAATTATAGATTGAATACCATGGGCAAGACTCCACAGTCTCCTAGCAGGAAGTGGCAAAAGCCCATCACTGGTCATGTAAAAGAATACTAGACAAAACAGTTGAGAATCTATTAAAAAGAGTGCTTCCAGACTTGGCAGGGAATGACCGTACAGAATCTTACCTATTAGAGATCAAAAAGATTGTTCTCTCCCATCCTCTCTCACCTTTTACCCACTCTTCTATTCTCAAAACTCTCCACCGACTTGCCTCACCTCCCTTTTCTGCACTTACCTATAGTCTCCTGTCACTTTTCCCAGGCCTCCAGTATTGATTGATCTATTCTCCTATCTGTGATGCTCTGCAGCCAGGGAGGTAGGGGGGCATTGCACCTTAAGCTGTGCTGCCTCATCCATCTGGTGCTTTCTCAGTCTGAACCAGTGCCACTCTCTCCAAATCTCACCTCAAAAAACATGCCTCGCTTTAGCGTTTCATTACAACGAAACCCAGGACTGTTTGAGAGATGGCCCCATCTTTTGGAGTTGAATATGATTATTTGCATTATCAACACTTTAAATTAGGTTGTACACGGGGGTGGCCAGAGGCAGATGACACTGTTGTGGAGTCCTGGGCCAAGGCAGTGGGGCCCCTCCCCACCCCTTCTGCCTGCAGTTCCCCCCTGGCTATCTCCCGGTGCTCCTGCCAGGGAAATGGGGTTGGGAAGTGGGGGCTTGCCCCACCCAGCACTTCTGCCGGGGAGTGGGTCGGGGCACGGAGGCTTGCCCCACTTCCCGACAGGAGCGCTGGGCAGGTGGAGCAGGGTCGTGGTGCAGGGGCACCCATTTTTCCAGAGCCCCCAATTGGCTGGGGCCCCTGAGCATGGGCCCCATTGGGCCAGTGGCTAATCCACCACTGGGTGGACCAGAAAGAAAAAAGAATTTGGCTTGATTTCCAAGGGTTACTGGCCTCCAATTTGTAACAGCTTTCTTACTTTTCATATATCAAACATATATAGAGAAAAAGAAAAACTACATCCAACTTTACATCCCGATGGCATGTTTTTAAACCCAGTTAATTCTCAATTTTTGCACATTGCTTTGAAAATGTGAAGTGCGGTACAAAAGTGTTGAATGTTACATAGGGTTTTTGGGGACAAATCACAAGAAAAAAAAAAAGTGACTTGTACTATATGCCACTAGAACCCAGAGAAAAAAATACTGCCTGAATCTCATGCTGCAATCAAACAGAATTTAAAAAAAACAACACATGGCTTGTTTCTTCAGACTGTAGAACTATATCAGTGTCATCAGAACTGAAAAAAAGGACAAATCTGTAATTTATAGAGCCACTGGAACACACATTAGTTTGAGAGTCAAACACACACACGCGCGCACAAATGCATGTGTGTGTGTGTGTGTGTAATAGCGTCTTCCAGATAAAGATCTCAAAGCATCTTACAAACATGAAGGAAAAAACTAAAACAGCCCTGGGAGATAAAGTTATATTTTATCACCATTTTATAGATTGAGAAAATGAGGCACTGTTAAGTGAGTTGTCCACCCCAGGTCATAGAGGAATCCTGTAGTAGAGCCAAAAATACTACCCAAGTTTGTCGATATCCAGTTCAGTGTTCTAACCACCATGCCATCTTTCAGAAAGAGATGTTTAGTTTTACATACTTTTCCTGAGTTTGAGGATGCCACCAAAACAAGAGAGCCACAAGCGTGTTGCAAGAAGCCATTCCTGAACAAGTGCATATCAACACCTCATCTAAAACATCTGGGGTGAAATCCTAGCCCCACTGAAGTCAATGGCAAAACTACTATTGACTTCAACAGACCCAGGATTTCAGCCAGGAAATATTGGCAATTTATACAGCAGCAGTGTAATCCACAGCCCCCTGCCCACACCATCTCAGTCAAAATGCTGACATCGGAGAAAGTGTTGAAATAAATGGTTGGGTAAAAGGTGTTGAAACACTGGTTTCAACACCTTGTGAGTCAGCCATTATTTCGATGAGATTAAATCAGAGGTGAGAAAGATCAGGGTTTCCCAAGGCAACTGTAGGCCACCTGTTAAATTATAAATGTATTTTTGATTTGTGTACCAGATATTTAATGAAATCCTCAGCTGAGATACTGACTAAAGGGTTCCCAATTAATTACCATATTCTCTGAAAGTACAGATTTCCTCATTAAGAGGACTGCAGGACATTAGCAAGTTCTACTTTCAGAGTTCCCAATTAACTCATCTAAGTATGTGTCAGGCAACTTGAACAAATGCAGCTTTTCCAAGCCCCCTCTTCTGAGCTGGAGCACTGCACCAATTAGAATCCTGGTCACGTATAAAGTAACGGTTCTTTCTGCACTTCACAATGCCCTTGAGAATGCTGTTCATGGGCAACAAACAACGGCTGCTGAAGTGTTTAACCGTTCTCTCACTTGCATACAAGCAGCTGAACACATACAAAGTTAAGTGTGCACTTGGGGAACTCAAAATAATTAAATAAAAACCCCTATCTTATAATATTGAGTAACTTAACCTGACTAAAGCTAGGAAATTTGGAATTACGTCTGGATCATGCCATGTCTAGCTTTTGCTGAATCTCAGAGCAGTGGGTGATCTCACCTACAAAATAAGCTTCAAGACAAAAGCACTACAGGGTGAGTTAAGGACAGGGTAGCAGTCTTCATTCACAATTCCCTGATAGGCTGTATAGAAATTCCCTTGCCAAGGCAGTACAGGTCCCTACACTATATATTTCTAGCACTTTGCCTATTTTGAGTGCCACAAGTCCTGAGGTTTTCAACAATTTGCTTGGGAGACTATACCACAGCCCTCACCAGCAGGGAGATTTCACTGAAGTTCAGCATGTTTCTCTTTTCCATCCCATTACTCCTAATTATGCCTAATTAAATAGTGTCTTTCCAAACTCGGTGTTTACTCATTTAAAACACTTGCAAGCCACTATGTCTGCACTTTGTCATTACTTACAATAGAATTTTGTTTCGTTTAATGTTTCATCATAAGTGAATCCCCTCCTACCTTTGGATTATGATTATGACTAGGTTCTCTGAACTCCATCCAGTTTGTCAATGTCTTTCTGGTACTGGAGTTTCCCAGGATTAAAGGCACTATTCCTGGTGCTCTCTTACCAGTTGCATAAAAAGGGATTGTTATATACCTGCTCTGTGACTTGATGCCTCTACATATGCAGTTCAAATCTGCACTGGGCATTTTTGCTCTCAGTGGTATTTATTGCAAACTCATGCGCAATTTGGTCATTATCACCACCCTTGGATTTCTTTCAGTATTATTCATTGTCCCTCCTGACTCCCACCCTTTTCTTTTTCGGGGGGTGTGAGGAGGAAAAGGGTATAAAGGGAGAGATGATCTTCAACTGATAAACTCCCCCCATTCTCCCTGGCTAAGCTCCATTTTGGACCCTTTGGATCACAGCACAGACTAAATATAGTGGGCAAGAGACCAAGCCACTTCACAGTTCTGGGCTGTTCAGAGAGGTACCCTGGTCAACATGGTACTGAGGCTTTGCTCTTTATGCATACCCAGTACCACTATGTGTAGCGTGACATATGTATTGTCGTTCCTGAGCAAATCATCCAGACCGATTTAGCTGTTCAAAGATTGATTGGTAGAAATAAGTTGAAAAATTTAAATGGGATAATGGTTAAAAGAACGGGGGTTTTTATGCACTCCTGTCACATACACAGAAAATAAGGGACAGCAGCAACACAGTGAAATATATGAGCAAAAGCACATTTTTGTTAGATTAATTTTCTATTAGAAAGTTGTTTTCTGGCTTCTTCAGGCCCCAAATAATGTGAACTGTAAGCTTATTCTTGCTTTAAACACAATTTCAGGCAAGTACCCTAACATCATTATCAGGAGATCCATTGCTTAGTTATGAGTAGTTGACATAGTTCCTTCTATTTCCATTGTATGAGTTCACTTAAGTATAGATAAATCTTTTACACTACATAAAACTAACACTGATTAAAATATAAAACTAAAAAACAGATGAGATTTAATTTGATCCTCAGATGCAAACAGGACAACTGTTTGACCAATCAATATAGTCAGAATATCATAAGATGAAGCGATGGGACAACATTTAGAGACAGGTCACTGACTTTTTTTCATCCACAAGGTACATTTTGTAGATGTTCTAGTCAGTAGCGTAGCCAGGGGGGGGAGCAGGGGGAACGGCCGGTCCCCCTTGAGCGGAAGCGGCGCCTTTTTTTAGCAGCACTAAAAAAAAAGGCGCCGCTTCTTTTTAAGCGCCGCTTCTTGCACTCCCCCGGCGGCGCTCCGGGTCTTCGGCAGCATTTCGGCGGCGGGTACCACCAAAGACCCGGAGTGAGCCGCCGAAGTGCCGCCGAAGACCCAGAGCGCTGCCGAGTGAGTACAGGGGGAGGCACCTTTTTATAGCACCGCTCCCCCTGCGCTCCGGACCTGGCTGCGCTACTGGTTCTAGTAGCTCTAAAATACACCCAGCTCTATATGTATTTGCTTGAGTTTTATTTATATTTCAATTGGGGTGTTTAATGTTTATATTGTTTTAGAAATCTCTATTAAATATATTTCATAAAGATTTTAAAACGCAGCCTATTTATGTGATTACCACAATCTATGTCTGTAGGATCGGCAGATTCTGCTCTCGAAAACACTATTTTACTTTTGGATCTTCAGTAATGCAATTTGCTTACAACTTTACAACAGATAGGAATGCATATCTTTATTAGGCTAGTTCTGGAACGTGGTGTTCAAACAAGACCGTAGAAAACACGACGGTCACCTTTCTGCTAACATTAGGTATTATGGAAAGTAAGGGTGCTAGATTCTTATCACATAGGGAAATACTTGTGAATGCAGATTAAACTCCATGTGCTCTAATGAGCTTATTTTATTTAGAAAATAAAATCAGAAAAGATACAAGAGTTGTAACTATGAGAAGCACATAGCTGTCAAAATTACATATTGCTGAGTGTACATGGGTTCATGTACAGAACATCAGATCAGATTTTATGTGCTGTGGGATGGGCTATATGGGCTTTATACAGATAAAGACATCTAAATATTGAATTGAGCATAGTCGAACCTCCTCTGAATCAAGCCAAGAACTGCTCCTTTATTTCTATGACTTCTTGGCTGACAAGCTAGAGGCTTGGGTTAGAGTTCCTCTGATAACTCCCCCCACTACAATCGATATATTAATTGTGCGTATACTGTTCTCCTTGAAGGAGGTACATGGCGGTCCCCTGTTGTATGCATCTGTATAGAAAAGATTTCAAGAAGAGTCAGTCGGGCAAGGAGACCAGACTGAACCCATGAGAACCCGCTCGTCTCTGTGCAGCCAGCAGACCACAGGTCTTCATGGGTGACTGAACTCTTCAGCTCTATTCATCCCTGTTCTTAATGCATAATAACAAACAGCAGCGCTCTCATAATACAGGCCTCTCCATTCTTCCCTCTTTTATCATCATTCATATTGCAGCTATGACATGACTGAAAGGGATTCTGATGGGAAATGTGCTTCAAATTAGCATATTTCCCCTCCATACAATAGAGGCATTAAGCTGCTGCATTTTGAAAGTCTAAACAAAAGAAGCAAGACTGTTTTTAGCAGCAGTGTTTGAAGTTTAATTATCTGTCTATCTTAAAGCATCTTTAACAAGTTTGCACATTTTTAAAGAAGAAAACATGCTAGATAAAAATCTTCACTTCTAAAAAAGTATTAGTTTGATGCTTTTATAGATATAAAAATAATTATCTGGACTGGCAAAGAGCAATTTTTGTTACCAGTAAATTGTTTCTACTGAAACGTCACAGACACTTGTACATCTTTATGTGTATTTGTTTTGCTTACTCCAGACTTGTAGGCAATCTATCATCAAGGCTTTCAGAACTAATGTACATTGACAGTGCCCTATCAAATCAATTGCAGTTCTTCAGGGAGCTGGGTTTCTTCAGCAGTAACTTGATTTTCTTCCCCTCTGCACAAACTAAAATAAGTAAGACCTACTAAAATTCAGTCAGGTGCAGCATTGCTAGATTTAAGAAAAATATACTGAGTGTCCTCTGTTTTATATTGAGCATGTATAACCAGAGGTGAAAGGGGATTGGATTAGAAAGTGATTAGCTAATTAAAAGGAAGGAGAAAGCTGAACTTGAGGCAGAAGAACAAAGCACCGTCATACCAAAACAACTTTTAGGCAGCCTGTGTTCGGAGGACAACCTACTGCCGGCCAGAATGCCCATACCAGGCTTTTAATCACTGGCTAGTGTGGCTAGACAAGGCGGCAGCCAACTCTGTGGCTGTCTTGGTAAAATGCATTTCTGCTTTCATCCTTTCCCACATTAAGCAAGAATATTTCCTAAGAGGAAGGGCTTCAGAACATCAAGGAAAAGATATTTCCCTGAAGCAGCGTTGAATTTCCAAAGCACTGGTGTGATCGACACTCAAGCATGTCTTGTTATAAAGCACAGCTCAGGACTCTCTCTATAATGCCCTTGAAGCTCTGGCAGAAAGAGGGAATGTTAGTGAGATCCCACATCACTCTGAGTGAGCTGGTCTAGGGTCTGTTCAGAATGAGGCTGCAAAGTCAGCCTGGGGTCTTCAGAGGAAGTACTGCAAGAGTATTTACATTGGTCAGATCAATCTACTTTGGAATTTCAGTCTTTTGCTGTTATTTTCACTGAGATTTCCTGGTGAGACAACTCTTTTAATTTACATTCTCTGCTTTGTTCCTCCTAGAGGCTGCATCTACAGGGCTGGGAGAGGTGTTGCTTTTCTGTCATCTATTTTCATACTAACATAGGAATTGCCCTACTGAACCAGATCCATGTTCCATTTAGGTCAGTATCCTGTTCTTGACAGCAGCCGGTAGCAGGGGCTTGTGAGGAAGGTGCAAACAGTGGGCAGTCATAGGTTCTTTCCCTCAGGGAAGTTTCCTCCTAACTCCCAACAGTTCGTGGTTGGCTTAAGCCGCTGCTAATGTTCCTGTCAATAGTTCCATCCCTTCCTCCCCTGCCCCACAAATCAAAGGCATTAAGAGAAATTTCCACCAAAATAAAAAGCCATTCCCTTTCATACAATTAGACTCTGAACCTAGAACTTAGCTCAAGAACAGAGATGGCTTGGAAGGATATTCTTTTCAGCACAACACTTCAGGAAGGCCCTACTGAACCTCACCCCCTGGAGCATCTCCTTCCTGATGTACAGAGAAAAATGACGACATCCCATGGAGCAAACCTCTTAAATAGAGGAGGCCAGAGTACTTCACCAGCTTGTTTGAATAGGTCATTATGTGCTAAAAGGTCAAGGAAAAGAATCCCAAATTCCAGTTCTTGTATAGAATACACAGAAATGCTATGGTATTCCAGCACAGAACAGCCAGCTTTGGCAGCAGCATTTTTCTTCTTTTCCTGGAAGTGCTGAAGTAGCAGTCAGTCAATCTGCTTTCTCTGGTGGCTAGAGATGGTCTTTAGAGGATTACTGCAGAAATCTGTTTGACTTGGAATGTGGGACATATTCCTAATAAAATGTTCCATTTTAAGATTCCTACAGACAGCAATAAGCTCAGAAATGTACGTTTTTAGTTAAACTTTATTAAACCTTATTTATTTTCCATTATAGAGTGCTGCCTATACACAGCCAAAACTATACATCTTATCAAGTAACTTCCACAATGCACAGGGGCCAGTTGCTTTTCATGTATATCTCTAACGTAGGTTTTTATAAGAGGACATCCTCCAGGATCTTTGCCAGCTCAGGTCTAATCCTGGTCCTTGGTGAGAAGAGAGAGCCTCCCCAAAATATTATTTATATAAATTGTAACAGGACAATATTTGAGCTCAGAAAACAATTTGCTACTTTTGTAGGCAAAAACTGTGTGGCCCTCTGCACTGTTCTCATTATACAAGGTGATTAGCACAGAAGCAAAGATATATTATCCATGAAGTGGAACAAACCCCCTTTATCTGCATTTGTGTCCATTCAACTCACTCTAAAAACTTTGGCTTCTTGGATTGCCTTTGCAAATAATGTGAACACTTTACTGACTTTGCGGTGTTTGGTTCAAGGCATTTAGTCAGTGCTAGAAGTGGTTCTCAATCTTTTCAGGCAAGGGCATACGTTTACCACACACACAGATTGCTGCTATAAAAGCTGGAGACCACCCGCTCCCATTCATCAGTGCATATTCTAAATCACGCTGGACATTTCCACTGCATGCATCTGAAGAAGTGGGTATTCACCCATGAAAGCTGATGCTCCAATACGTCTGTTAGTCTATAAGGTGCCACAGGACTCTTTGTTGCTTCTATAGATCCAGACTAACCCGGCTACCCCTCTGATACAAGACAATCATAGAAACGTAGGGCTGGAAGGGACCTTGAGAGGACATTAAGTCCAGCCCTTCTGCGCTGAGGCTGGATCAAGACAAATTATAAAGTACATCAACCATTCTTGTGATGGACTATGAAGCAAACCCATGTTTCCTTAAATTACCAGAATCACTTAAACGTTCTGGCAACGAACGGCACATTCTTTATGACGACTGACAATTACTGTGTGGTAGCTGGTTAGTGGCCAGTATGGGGCAAATGGGTAGCCTCGGTCCAGTTCCTGGTGAACCTATGTCCAGATCACAAAGCACCATTACAAGTTGCAACCGAAATCCCTTCAGCAAAGTAATCTTATTCACAGATTGATAGACTTTAAACCCAGAGAGGGACTGTTATGATCACTTAGTCTGATCTCCTCCATAACATAGATCATATAATTTTACCAAGCGATTCCTGCATCAAGCCTAACTTCTAGTTGAGCTTCTAGAAAGACACTCAACCTTGATTTAAAGACTTTATGTGATGGAGAATTCACCACATCCCTAGGTAAGGTGTTCCAATGGCTAGTTAATCTGACTGTTAAAATATTGTGCCTTATTTCTACTCTGAGTTTGGCTTGCTTCAGTTTCCAGCCCTTGGATCTTGTTATGTCTTGGTCTGCTAGGTTAAAGAGCTCTCTGCTATCAGAAACCTTCATCCCCTTATAGACTGTGATCACAATACCTCTTAAGATCAAAATATCATTTTTCAGTCTTTCACTGTAAAGCAGGTTTTCATTCATTCTTGAAGCACTTTTTAAACCCTTTCCAAATTCTCAACACCCTTTTAAAAAGGTGGATACCAGATCAGGACAGTGTATTCTAATAACAGTCTCACAAATGTCAAATACAGAGGTAATACAATTTACCTTTATTCAATATTCCCCTTATAGATCCAATGTTTGCATCTGCTCTCTTAGCCACTGGATCACACTGGGAACTCATGTTCAGTTACCTATCCACGAGAACCCTTAATTCCCTTTCAGAGTCACTGCCTTCCAAAATACAGTCCCCCCCATCCTCTATGATGTGTTAATTTCTAAATGTATGATCTTGCGTGCAGCTGCATGAAAATACATTGTTATGCTCACCAACTATCTTTGATTAGTGATAATTAAAGGATATATGAAACTTTTTCTGAAAATATTTACTTCACTTGAGTATTGGAGTCTTCCATGTCTAAATATTAAGCTCAATGAAAGACTGAAAGTCCACTCCAATCAATCAGTGTTGTGCATGGTGGATTCCCCAAGTCATTCATAGCTTCCTGCTAGCCACACGCACCTCTGCCATGCTTCCCAGTTGCTAGTCTGCCAGCTGTCTGTCTCTTGGGTAGGAAAATACTATGGGACCAGAGGGTTCAGAAGTACCACAGTGCTCAAGCATGGATGGAAGTACTTCACATGTGGAGCCGCCTGCAGAAGAAGACTAATAAATGGCCTGATTTGGTCAGATCAAGCTTTAAAGTCGTGTGATCCAATTGTGTGTGTGAAGTATCATTACATGAAAGAGAGGAGACAAAGTACAGAAAAAGGAAAAGATTAAGGAAGTGGAGGGGGAGAGGGAGGAGATAAATACAGAAAGAAGAAGACAGACAACTATCAAAGGGCAGAGATAACAGTGGAAATTTTAAAAAGGGAGTTTGTTGTTAATAAGTAGGAAAACATGACAAAGTGTCTGTATTGAAATATAATATGGTTTCAGTGCATTATGAAGAGGTCCCAGGGCAAAACCAAGCACCTTCAACTATGTTATAAATTGGGGTGCTTTTGTATAATTTCAGTGTGATAGTGATTTTGCTTCTAGAAATTCTACAGTAATCTTACACTTTGGAATTAGAAAGCTAAAGCTATTTTACAGGGTCTCAAATGCTTTTGGTCAAGTTCCTCTTTTTAATCAAACCCATTTTACATTTTATATATAGTGTCATATTTAATCACATTGGCATTGCCATTTTAATCTTAACCTTTAGTAGGAAAAACCTGATTATGAAGTTTATCCTGTACCCCACTAAATTTATTTTTTTTAATGATAAAAACAAGTAAGGAGCGGAGCCAGCCCTACCCATAACTATGGAAACTTGTAGCTCATCCAGATACTTAAAAAAAAAACCAACCCTTGCATTTTCAATAGCTCAGTAGTTTTGCCACTTGCTATAGTGAGATTTTTTTGTCACACTAATTCCCAACCTCTGGAACATTTTTGTCTCCATGAGGTCCTCTGGATTTTGGAATCTAGTCCATTGTTTCTTCCAAACTGGCCTGGATCTGGTTATCTTGATGTGATGCTGCAAAACCTATTATTTAGGGCAGACATTTGGATAGAGGTGCTAGGGCATATGGGGGTGGGAGTTTTGCTCACTGGCTGATTTATTCTGGGAGTCGGGCAACATATGCTGCTGTTTTCTTGCTTTTAAATGCTCTGGATTTAATGGATGGCAAAGGATTTAAAGCCTGTTTCAGCTGAAAAAGTATTTTTATAGAAGCCAAAAGGCAATATGTTCATTCAAAAAACCCCAACCTTTTAAGAAAGAAAAACAGAGGAAGAATTCTAAGGTGGTTTGTATCTGAATAATTTTGTACCCGATCAAAAAAGCAAATTTTTAAGAAGTCATTCAGATTTGGCTGATTTTTTTTCCAGAAAAAAAGAAAAGATTTTAAAAGCATCATATCCATGGCATTCTATCATATTGTATTAAGCATGTGATAACTACTTTTAGTAAACATGATTAACGGCGGTGTGTTTTTTCTATGCACAGTATTGTACTCAAAATTCCAAGTCTCTCTCCCATACTGTACAATGCCTTAATATTCAGTATTTCAGTAACTACCATACCTTCCAGAAATAGATCTATAGACTAGCACTCTCAGAATACTACAAAAAGAGCAATGAGCAGAATGATTTTCATTTTTGAAAAGGGACATACAACTAGGAGGAACCTAAACTATAATTTATCTCCATCCAATCTAGTCACATGATTAACCGCTTTGGAATTCCTTTAAAGTTGGGTGGAGCAAAAATTCTGTATGTTCCCCCCGCCAGGCCAAAGGACAAAAGCATGTACTATGACACGCTCAGATCAAAAACTAAAGATTTTGGAAAGGACATCTGTAGCGAATTGCTTTGCTTCAGATCAGCAACAAAGGAAAGACACTAGCTGGCCAAAAATGAGACTCAAATATTCTGGAAAACGCAGCTTTCCCTCCAAACCAGCAAAAGTCAATCTATACCATGGAATTTTCTCTCGTTGAACTAGGATCGCCTGGAGATTTCACACCACTTTTTTTCTCAATGAGGATTTCCTTCTGTAATATTGTTAGCCAAGAGAATACGTCTGTGCTAATTTTTTTTACCTTGAAAAGCTCAGGGCTGATGCAGCATCTTGTTTTAAATTCAGCTGTACCTTCTTGCATAGCTTACATCTCCCTGGCACAAGGTGGTCAAGAGTCTTTCCCACAGTCGCACAGTAAGTCAAGGGGCTTACCGAGGATCAGAATTGGATACCTTTGGCTAAAAAGAACACTTTATACAGCTACTTCAGGATTCTCTCCCATAGGAAAATCGTCTTAAATATAAAGTTTATTATGGATTTAAAAATTCAGAATTTTGTTAATTAATTACTGATAAATAACTTGAGACAACATTGTGAAAGTATCGAGAATATTTTCTATTATTGTTTTTACCAGCATGAAACATGAACATGAACACCAGGCTTTTCTCGCTGTCTTTTTGGTTTGGTTTCTAGAGGTGGGAGAAAGGTAGGGATGGGAAGTGGGTGCTTTGGTTTGTTAATTTCCCCAGTGGTGGAAGGAGCGCTGGTATGAAGTTATGGATTCTTCTCATGGTGTCGAGTCCTGACAAATATATACATTATTTGAATAGGTAAGATTATTTAGGGTTTTCACTCATTACTTCATGCGGAGTTACATTTTCATTCACATAATTAAAACTCTCCCCAGGCATAATGTTCTACATTCTCTCATTGTGAATGGCAGGTGTTGCTCTATAACCTGCCTGTAGTAGGTGCCAAACAACAATATACTTGCTTGCTATCACACACAGTCAGCTCCATGTCTGCAGGAACAAGAGCCCCAAGCTCTCTCTCAGCAACACTATTATTATTGCACTACAAAAAAATCAACCAGGCCTTCCCACCACTCCTTTTTGTTTGAAACCCACGAGAATTGTACGGGAAAGATTGTTTTGCTCATAGGCAATACTCTTATACAGCACCATGTTCAGTATGAACCTAAGTTTATTATTTCATCTTTTTTTTTATTTTGCTGTCCTAGAAAGACGGCGCACCACTTTGATTTTTTTTTTTTGTACTCCCAATTCATTTTACCAATTCAGGTCTATATAAAAATCACATTATGGTCTTAGACAGTGCCTAACAAAGTACTTTGGAGGACTTGGCTTATTCTGCTTAAAAGTACTTTCCAAGATGCTGCAGATATTTTACAGGAAATAGGTCTGCTATTTTTTAAAAAAGTGAACTAAAGTAAAAAACCCCTATTGCAGTGCTTCCTCTGCAGTACATTCAGAGTCTTAAAAGAAAACTCGTGATTGCGCAGTTCTCCCCCGCATTCCCGCTGCCTCCCCCCCAAAAAAGCAAGGAACAGGGAGGTATTTTCCCTTTGTTAGTGCCAAATCTTCAGCAATTTAAAAATAAATAAATAAAATCATATCCTCTCGTTCGAAAAGCTGCTGCAAGAATCAACAAGATTTTTTTTTTCCCAGGAAGAAGAAAGTTAGTTTCCCATCAGGAGATCATGGTTAAAACAATTCAGCAGCATTGTGACCAAGTGAAACTAGAAAATGTGCTCAAAAGCTACATTCATTCCTGAAAGGGAAGAATGAGCTCCCTCATAATGAACTCAGACTGGCAGCCAGCATGAAGAGGTTTTATAATTGCCAGTTTTGGCTTCAGAATAACTAGTGGCTTATTTTTGGATGTAGAGTAGCAGATTTTGGAGCCTGCTGGGGCATTTTAAACTTGTACTCCAGAAGTCTTCAAATGAGGTTACAAATGTAATCTTTGTATTTAACCTTAGTATATAATAGTCCTTAACCTTGGCTTGAATTATAATTTAATATTTTTAGATAAGCACCAGAGCTGACTGTTATAATACAAGCAGACCTTAATATAAAAAGTGTTAAGTTTAAGTAAATAAGGAGTGGGTGGGAAGCTTTTGTTTCCCAAAGAAGAGGAGACTAAATTACTGAATTTTAGAATAGTATAATCACTTCTGCAATAGTGATTATTATTTTTAAAGCTGCAATATATTGGCCACTTACTACTCTGGGAAGTCAGGGACTTTGTACGTTCTGCACTTTGGGTATATTTGCCCCTTGATGCACATGTAACTTAATGATAATGATCTAACACCTATAAAGTGCTCTTCATTTAAATGGCTACTTAAGTGCTTTACAAACTTTGCCAATTACTGCATAAAAGAATCGTTTCACCAATCAGCTGCCACTAAGGTCAACAGCGTACATTAATACTACACAACAGTTTAGGATAGCAAGTGAAAAATACAACTATATGCAAATGAAACTGCATGGACAATTTTGATAGGCAGAATGATTATTTATCCAACTTGGAATCTGACCAGGTCATCAGTGTTAGCAGCCTTAACTCTTGTGAGAACTGTCATCAATTTTTGGATGAGATGTGAAGCTAGGACCTTGGTTTCACGTCTCATCCAAAATAATCCACTTTAGCACTATGCCAAACCATTGCTTCAGTACCAACTCTGACAGAAGTTTTCTCTTGCTCAGTCACTGACCTTTCCTTCAATACTTAGGCCTTCCCTACCGCTAACCTCCCAGACTCTGTCTTGATATGAGACCTGATGAGACAACAACTTCAGGTGGTTTTCAGGGCATTAAAATTCATGAGAATACTACATCAACTCAGAGGAGAGTATAAGAGCCTTTCAGAGAAAGTCAAACTCGCACTGAAATCACTCGAGAAAACCGGTATCACTTACAGAAACCTGAACTGATCATAATTTACAGTATCTGCCAAAAAATATTGGTTGATATTCTTGAAGTGATGTATAAGAGGCCTCTAGTAGTGTCCCTGTCCACCACCTGATATTTATTTTAAATCAAATTAAATGAGAATCCTGGAAAGGAAGGAAATGAAGAGGAAGAAACTCACATGAGAAATATTTTGATGACTTTGACTCAAAATACTCTTCCAGAAACTTTAAAGGGGGCACTTCAATTTACTTTCTCTCATAATTAAATAACAAGGGGACATTCAATGAATTTGAAAGGCACAACTATCAAACCAATAAAGGGTTTTACACACAATGCACAGTTTATCCTGTGGAACTCATTATTGCAAGTTATAAATGAGGCCAACACCCGAGCAGGATTAACAAAAATGATTGGACCTGGATATGAAAAAAAAGAACATCAACAATTATATTATATAGGATTTAAAAAAAAAACAAAAAAACGAGAAAGAGTTTGGAAGGGATATAAGGCATCCTGTTTCAAGGCCTAAAATACCCACTAACAGAGATTAGGAAGACATTTCCCTTATGGGTAGGTTATTCCATGACTATGGGCTTCGGAGTTTCTTCCCCCTTCCGCTGAAGCATCTGGTATGGGCCACCGTCAGAGACACAATAGTTGAATAGATGGAATTCTGATCAGATCCAGTCTGGTAATCCTACGTTTGCATATGTTCAGTCTCATATTAGTACTAGGAGTACTAGGAGCATTGCTACTAATAATCTATATAAAAAAAAAGTCCCAGAACTAGCATTAAAAAACTCACTTCTCCTTGCTATATAAAATCTATTTCCTCTCAAAAACTAAACACCACCAAGAAAATGTGTTTGGGTATTTAACATTTTCAAAACCCTACAGCTTAAAGATGCTGAACTCCACAGGATCACTGCCACAGGGCAGAATGTTTTTCTTGTTAAGATTTACTGGGAAATCTCTGTAGGGTATGAGGTCCTAGCACAATTTCCTGTTCTCTCTCTTGAGAAAGAGATAACCTTTTGGCCATTGTTTCCACAAGAAGATATTAATGGTTCAAGATATGAAGTTTTAATTAGAGTGCAAAGCAGCCAATGACAGTGTAAGACTTTGTGTGTAACATTTGATTTTAAGTTTGCATATCAGTAAAACTGAACAACAATTCCATAGGAAAGTCTGCAGCAGGACACAAAGCATTTAACAAACATAGGATGACTATTGCATAAATCTTTTCCAGCCAGTTGTTGAGGCTTGTACAGTAGTATGCACATATTTAACTTCCCTTTGGGTCCTTTGTGGGTTTCTTGATACAAATATGTATATGTCACAGTTACCTGAATTTCCAATACGGTGTTGTAATAGTGTCCTTTGTTCCCATGTCATTTGACTTAAAATATAATTGTATCCATCTTACTCAAAAGAAGAAAACCTATAAGGAATACTAATCTGAAAGCACTGCAAGGATTACATTATTTACAAACAGTGCTTTACACCTACTTACATTTTTGAGCTTTTAAAATCTTGTGCCAATAAAAAATATAAAACAGTAGTACAAAAAGTAACATTAAGATGCATCAAATGAGGTAAGAAAGAGAATCCTAACAATTGCCATTTGCTAATTTCAACCCTTAATAAAAAATAGAACATACATTAAAACATGGTGGGGAGCGAGAAATGGAATCACGAGCAATGCAGATTTATAGACTAGATTTTAAAAAAAAATATTAACTAGTGATTTGGAGTGCCCCAACTGAGACGATTTAAAATGGCCTGATTTTCAGAAGGTGAGAGCTGGGGACTTTCTGAAAGTCAGGCCCCTTTAAAAAAAGATATTAAATTGGGCACCCAAAATTTTGGGCACAGTCAATCACTAGTCACTTTGGAAAATCTTGGCCAAAAAGAAGAGATCTTGCCAGACAAGCTTGCCTGCTTTTTAAAAATAGATTCACAGAATGAATGGATGAAAGGAACACAATAGCTTTAACACAGTGTAAATATTTAATATTAAACAGAAGCACGCAGAAAATAAAAACTGGCTGAAGAATCGTAAACCAGGGATGTCATTTCAGAAACATACTGGGGGTGGGGCACAAAGTTGTGTCAGCATATAGAACATTCTCTGTATCAAGTAGCATCACAAATGAGAAAAACTAGGCAATTATTGTCTTCCTAATGACTGCATCCAAAGTCAGGGGGCAACTGACTCCTTACCCCATAATAAATGATGCTCCTGGCATAAACCAATTAGGGAAAGGGTAAGTTGTTTAATGGGGTAGTGCAGAGATTAATGAGACAATAAATCCAGTCTAATTTAACATCTCTATTTCCTAGAAGATTGGTAAGCAGCATGTTAATGAAATCAGTAGGCCAGTGTATAAAAGAATGGCCAGTGAAGATACAAACATATTTTGAAGATACAAACATATTTCTACAAGGAGCAAAAAACAAAGTGAGATAGATCTTTTTTTTTTTTAAAAAAGGCAGAAACATCCGGAGAAGAGATTTTGCAACACATGTTCAGTGGGTGAGAGAAACCTAGAAAGCAGTATTCCTAAAAGAGACTAAGGCAATGGTGAGACTTATTCCAGTACTAGCTCCTCCATCTTGTTTCCAGCTATTTCTACAGGTGTCCAGGCTCTTCATTGCAAAGAAGAACTACAAGATCTGCAAAGGCAGCAGGAAACTTAAGACCCTCCAGCCTCACTGCCTTTACCAACAGTTGCTGCTACACAAGAGTAGAAAGAGACAAGAGGAGAAAAGATGCATCCTAGAGAGCTACCAGGAATAGAGGAAGAAGGATGAACATCCAGAGGAAAAGAGAGCAAGGTCCAAAATAAAAGAGGAAGAAAAGGAATAGGTTGCTGGGTAGCTCATCCATGGGAACAGACAATCATGCTCACACAGAAAGGAGTCTGGAACAGAGAACCAGATGTCAGATGGAACTGAGTCAAGGAGAATGGGACCAGACCACAGAGAAGCATCAAATGCTGAGGAGATCCAAGTCAAATTTGCAGCACAGAGCCATCTCTACTTTATTCTCTGATCCAGCAAGTACTGAAGCACATGTCTAACTTTAAGCTCATGAGCCACTGACTTCATTAAGACTACACATATGCTTAATGTCTGGCATATACTTAGGTCCTGATTGAGCAGTGCAATTTACTCAACTCACAAAAGGCATCGCAGTCATTAATGAAATTAATGAGGTTTTACTCATTCCTTTAAAGACAGGGGGTTTGTGTCCTTGTTAAAACTTAAACAGATGATTCTAAAATTTTAATTTCATTTATCTCTGAATGCTTCAAGACATTTACCTCTTTCCTCCCTCTGCCCCCCTAGTCGCTACCTACTAGAGATATCTGTGTTTAAAACAACAGCATGCTACCTTCAAAACCTTTTTCTTCTTTGATCCTGGAGAGAAATCATAATAATTTGTAAATGAGCAGAGAAGTCAAACATAGGTTTCTTTCCTCACTGCTGGATCAAGCAGGAGGGGAATTGGGACTAGAGAGGAGAGCCCCTGTTTACACACAAAGGCCACAATGCTCTACTAAGTCTTAAGTCTTGAACTAGTGATGGCTTTGCGATCCCTGATCTCTGTGGTCTGCCCAGTCCTGGCAGAAGTCAGGGCTAGTCTACATTTACCGGCTGGATCGGAGCCGTCGGATCGATCTTCTGGGTTCGATTTATCGCGTCTTGTCTAGACGCGATAAATCGAACCAGGAAGTGCTCCCCCATCGACGCTGGTAATCCAGCTCGCTGCGAGGAGTAAGCGCTGTCGACAGGGGAGCCTGCGCGCCGCGTGTGGACCACAGGTAAGTTCAAACTAAGAGACTTCGACTTCAGCTACGTTATTAACGTAGCTGAAGTTGCGTATCTTAGTTCAACAGGGGAGGTTAGTGTAGACCAGCCCTAATTAGAGTAGGCCCCCTGCTGCTCTAATTTTTGCTGCTAGCTGAAGCTAACAGAGCTTATACCAGTGGGAGATCAGGTGTACGAAAGCTCAGCTCTGCCATGCCCTCATGCCTTCTCCCGAGTTAGGCCAGCAGAGATTCTCCCTAAGAGGGGAATTCTCCAGTCCAAAGCTCTGAATGGTTTAGGTTCACTCTGTGATGCAAAGTAAACCTGGTGGATCTGAAAATCCAGCCCAAAGATGTTTAGTCACAACAAAGGGAACACAGAGAAAGCAGAAAATGCACTAGATCAGCCTATGTATATATCAGCCTGGAATGTGTGCGTATGTGTGCGTTTGGTTTAATCTGTGTCGGTAGACATACGCACACAAACTGATGAAAAAAAAATTTCCAACTATAATCTATATTCTATATTTACAAATATGCAAAGTAAGAAAAATGAGTTTTCATTAGAGTTTGATTCAAGGATATTTATTTTGTATTATTTTGATATTTGATGTTGAAAATTTGTGTTTCAACAGTTACAAAGCTCTGTTGACATTACTTTTTTTTAGCTTCACTAATTCCCCAACTCTACAGTGAAAAAAACAAACCATATCGTAAAATTATTCCTTTGGACGATCACTTTCCCAACATCCTCCCACCCCAAATGAAACACTACAAATATTTGCAGTAGATTTTTTTGATACAGGTCCCCTATTCAAGAAACTATCCTTATTGTGCAGGGCACACGTAAGCACATACTTAAAGTCTCACTGACTGAAACATGCATAAGAATTTTCCTGAACCGGAGCCATGTGAGGTCTCAAACAAAACATGGGAAGTGTCAACATCTGTACTTCTGTACAACTATGTCAAATAGGTTGACCAGATAGCAAATGTGAAAAATTAGGATAGGGGATGGGGGGGTAATAGGTGACTATATAAGAAAAAGCCCTGAATATCAGGACTGTCCCTAAAAAATAGGGACATCTGGTCACCCTGTCAAACCACATGAGTTCCAAACCTACAAACACTTAAATGCAAGTTTCAGTGGGACATTGATTTCACTAGTCAAGTTGCTCATGTGAACCCAAGTGTTTGCAAGTTCAGACCCCAAGAGTGAACATCTGTTGAAACAAATTAAAGGTTTAGCATGCAGTAAGTTATGCACAGACAACTTTACATAACTTTGCATGCCAGTTTACAAACAAAAATTACTTATCTTAGCAATGAACATCTCATCGGACTAGTTACAAAGCATGCACACAGAAAGTAGGAGAAAGTCTATCATATTAATTTTATGCTATTTACAATACTTCTGGAGAAAATGCATCAACTCATCAGGAGTCCTTTTTTCTGATGTAAATGAGACTAGCTTTTTTAAAAAACAGAAGAAAGGGAAAAGATTACATTCAAAGTAGGAGCCAGGTGAAATGCAACTGAGTCAGCTCAAAATGTATTTTTTCAAGTAAGTAATGGGGTAATTGTTTTCTATGCCAGAATTTCAGCTGCCACTTTTATAAAGGCATCTGTCTGAGTTAATTTGAAACCTTAAAATAAAACTCTGCTGAGGCAAACCGACACTAAATAGCTTCTAAGTCACTTAGGAGTACAAATCCCATTGACTCTCATGTGCTCCTAAATCACTTACGCACTTCTGAAAAGCCCACCCAATTGTTCTTAGTGAATATTTTAGAGAATCATTCTTCACCCAATTAGAGCATACAGTTCTTTTTTCAAACTGATAAACTCTTCACTTATTGTGTAAAAGCCTGGCTCCAAACTAAGGCTCTTGTAAAACAGCATATTTAATTCATAGGTTCTGACAAAAATGTCAAGTAGTTTCATTAAAAGCAGTTCTCAACAGGTTCCTTCACTCTTAAAAGCAGTGGGTGTGTATACTCATCATCATCTGGGCTTTTTTCAGATGCCTGAATATCACCAACTCCCTTGAATCCTTTGAACATCTCTTAGATGTGAGCAATTGCTCTTAGCCTGCTGAGCCTTTAATAGGCAAAATTTTTTACCCTAGTGTATGCTGGTCATGACTCTCTAATAAGTGCATAGGCATCGTTTTTTCTCCTGCTTACATGCTATGGATCCAGGCACAGAGTGAATAAGTGCTGTGGTGTAAAGGTACATAGATATAGCAAATTCTCAGCTGGTGTAAGTCAAAGTCAATGGAGCTACCCCCCATTTGCACTAGCAGACAACTTAGCACTCTACCTCTAAATGTAACCTACAGTAGCATTTCTATCCATAACATAGTGATTTTAAAATTTTACTCCGTGGTATCAGAAGAACAAACGCCACTAGAACTCCCAGCTCCCTTCCAGTAACACTGAACAGACACTGTAGTCCTGATGGTTTGAGAGAGACTGAAAATTTAACCCATAACTTGCTAATCCTCTACCGTAGTCCAAGCCTTAAAACATATACTCCCAGATTTACCACCTACCACCATGATAAATATTCTTGGTATGATCCACGTTACGTGTTTTCTGCAGTGACTAGCACAATGGGATCCCCCTGGCTTCTACGTGACTGAAAAAAAAGATTAGAGCTGTTCAGCTTAGACAAGAGACAATCGGGGGGATATGACAGAGGTCTATAACATCATGAATACTATGGGGAAAAAAGTGTTATTACCCTTTCTTGCCTGATGAAGTTAATAGACAGCAGATTGTATGCCAACAAGAGGAAATACTTTTTCACACGGCTCACTACTGACCCACGGAACCGATTGCCCTGGGATGCTGTGATGGCCAAAAGTATAACTGGGTTCAAAAGAGAACTGGATAAGTTCATGGATGATAGGTCCATCAAGGCTATTAGTCAAGATGGTTAGGGATGCAAACCCATGCTCAGGGCAACCCTAAACCTCTGACTGCCAGAAGCCAGGAGTGGACCACTCCATAATTGCCCAGTCCTGTACAATTCCCTTGAACCTCCGGGACAGGCCCCTACCAGAGACAAGATACTGGGCAAGACAGACCATGGTCTGACCAAGTATGGCAGCTCTTATGTTCCTGTGTGTTAGTACGACATAAATAATAAAATCAACAATACACCGCACCCCCGCTACAATGCGGGGCTTGGGAGCCATGCGCGGTACCGCGTTAACGTGCGGGGCGCATTACCATGGATCCCAGTGTAAACAATTTATTTTGAGATCCATGCTCGCCCCCGCACTAATACCGAATTCGTGCTATAGTGGCGTGCGGTCTAGCAGGGGTCTCCTGTAGTATACAATCAGTGTTCTAACAGTAAAATTTAAGACTTGACTTTTCTGAGAATTCACCAAAAGAAATATGTCACATTCTTTAACATACCTGAAAACTAAATAGACCTGTTTAAGGACTATATTATTTCCCCTGTTAAAGACCAAGTTTTAAGTATTTGCATTATAGCACACTTTGTCTCCGTGGTAGTGTATATGAAACAAATGACAGTCCCGGTTGCTATTTTAACTCACTTTATGGCTTTGCAAAAGAAAAATATGCTATCATTTTTGAGAAGATAATGCATAGTAATTTTGTCACGAAGAGGACTTAGTAATGCTAGGCACGCATTTCTGCAGTTCCAGAGAGGGTGTTAGAGCTCTTCAAAGCAGATGAACAATTCAATGCATACAAGCCGCATTTCATCTTTAAGTCAACAAACACACAACACACTCTTCAGCAGACCATCATATGGCTTAACCATCTTATTAACTTTTATTCCAAAGATTTTTGCTACAATATTAAAATTCATGCTAAACAAAACATTTCACTCATGTTCAAAACATAATTTTTTAAAATGAATCTGCCTTGATCTGTTAAAATGTCTTTTGTTGTAGTTTCATTCTACTAAACCACAATAGTTTGATCTATTTCTCTAGGGAGAGTTGTGGATGAAAGGCTGTATGGAGTCTTCTTAAGAAGGAACCCCTAAGCAATACATGATGCTTAGTCTGCATCTACATATACACACCACCAGTGTGACTGCACTGGTGTAACCTGCAACGGATAGTGCTGATGCAATGCTCTATCTTGTTTGGGTGCACAAAGTTTAATGCAACCGCACTCCCTACCAGTGTTGCAGGGCTTGTGGATCATTCCACATTCCCGCAATCTCTGACACAGCTCCCTGGAGCAGATACAGAATGTCTGTGATATACAGCATACTGTTAAACTGCTCACATTCTTGTTTGTTCCAGTTAGGGTGACCAGACAGCAAATGTGAAAAATCGAGACAGGGGATTGCGGCCGCGCGGGAGGGGGGGGGGGGGGAGAATAGGAGCCCATATAAGAAAAAACCCCAAAATTGGGACTGTCCCTATAAAAATCGGGAAATCTGGTCACCCTAGTTCCAGTGGATGCTTTGAATGCTACTGTCCTGCCCGAGGGTCCACACATATCCTGCCACACCTTTACACTCGCAGGTGCCATGGTGAAGAGAAAGTTGCTCCTTCTGAAACTACTGCCAGAATGACTGTGGGCCTGATACGATATTATGATGAATACCATCACCTTTGGGTGCACTGCTTCAATATGCAAGAAGTCAGACTTGATTCTTTTCTGTCTTTAATTTACTTGTTTCCTTTTCGTGTTTTGTGGCTGGAATAATGGTCTTTCTTGTCTTCTTCCAGGATCCATAGACAGGAGTGATCCAGACCCCTCCATGCAGCTGAGCAGGCTCTCACTATTTCCTCTTTGTCTTCTCCACTACAATGGAGTAGGGTATCACTTCTCATGCGGGTGGGTGGGTGCAGGGCTGGCTTTAGCGGGTGCTGGGCCTCACGTGAATAACGACGGCGGCGCCCCACCGACTTTGTCTGAGCAAAAAAAAATCTCCTGCCGCCGATCGGCGGAGAAAAAACAAACAAACAAACAAAAAACACCGGAGCAGGGTGGGTGGGTTATAAAGGGGTGCTGGGACACTATGCAGAGGTTAATGATTTTACTTGAGGATATGGGCATAGCCCTCTGGGGAATCCATTAACTGAAGTCCTTGTTCTGTTCTCTTTTTTCCAAATCTCAGCAGTGTGGGAGATGCTGCTCAAACAGCAGATGGCAACCTGATGTTAGCCCCACTAAAAAGTACAGACATTTGGGGAAGTGATTGTGCCGGTGTCTAACTGGTAACCAGCAACAAATTTGGTCCTTTTTGTTTTCAGGAGATGAATTTCTGAGGGGCCAATACAAATGAATAAAAAGTTTCCAAAATAGTTCAGTTATAAAAGCTGTTTTTTGTGTTTTTCATTACGCATGTGTGCCCTGGTTTGATCTCGGGGGTGGGGTTGCTGCAGAGTGCTGGCAGAAAGGAGGTAGTTTAGGGGGCCAGGAAGAGTTGAGAATAGACAAGTACCATCTCAGCTGCTCTCAGGCTGAGTGGGAGTTTAGAGGACAGAAGAGAGCAAAAAGCAGATAAGACCTGCATGCGGCTATCTTGCGAGTCCTCTGAGCTGTCTAAACCAAAGCTGTCATGGCAAGCTGTGAAAGAGCACTGTGGGATTGCCCTGGGAGGACCAATAAACCTGGGTTATTTGCTGTTCCAGTTCTTATTGCTTACCTTGGCTCTGCATTGGTGCAGACTGACACATTAGTGGATGACAGAAGTTAGCCCTGCTCAGAGCCAAATGATGGTGCAACAGCCCTGTGCATTATCGTGAGCAATTTTGTGTGTGTGTCCCAACAACGGTTAACACACCGAAACTCTAGGAAAGACAAGGCATTATATAGTATTGACTATCACGGGTCACAAATGACGGAGAGCAAGTGATCTTCACTTTTGACATTAACTTTTCACTTTTACAATATGGCATATCTGAATATGCCATATAGCACATTAGCACAAGTAAAACTGGCTCACAGCACTGAGTAATGCAGTTATTTTAAACCCTGCTGCTAAGCAACACTGAGGAAATTAACATGGCTTAGAACATATTTTTAAAGTACTGAATACTCCAAGGTGTTTTTTAAAGCTGTATATGTATATTGTACTCTACATAGTCAGAAATCACATTCAGAACTCAGTTTTTGTAAAGCCGGTTTTTAACTAGATGAGCTGTTTCTGTTACAGTGATGTGGGTCAGTATTCAAGCAATGATTCTTCCTGCAAGTTACAGTTCAAGCCGGGACTTTTAGGCGCTAATTTTAAAAAATAGGTGCACAAATAAGGCTCTTTAGTTTATATTTAAACATAAGTGGCCTGATTCCTTTACATGTTGAGCCTTCACATTGACTTCCAAAGGCACTTCCGGGTGCTTAGCACTTCCAAAAGCCAGGCCACTTATTTATGAGCCCGCCCCCCCCCCCCCCAAAAAATCCAGAACCCTAGAGCATCTCTCTGCATCTGCTTGGCTGATCCATGTCTTTTCTGAGAGCCCCTTTTGGGGGGGGGGGGGTGATCAACAGTGATCAGATTTGTGAACAATACTGTAACTGGGGGGGTTAGGAAACACACAGGAGGACAAACTACAAAGCGCTTCACACACAGCTGCTTTACACAACAGCAGCTGAAAAGACGGTGTGAAATCAGGACTGGGGGACTCTGGCAGGAGAAAGCCCACAGAAGGATCACTCTTACAAAGTGACTGACTACCTGAGAAACGTTGGGAACTAAAGGTATCAAATGCCTCCCTCTAATCCCTGCTGATCATATCCACTTATCCAGACTGATGGACTTCCAGACCTGGCTCTGCCTGTCAACAGGCAGCATGAAGTGTATTTATTGCCTCTGATCAATCCAGCACCATCTGCTAGCACATTGTACTACACCCATCTGTCTTGCTTCAGATGCATACACCTCTCAGCTATGACTGATTAAGAAATGTCACCCATTGTAGACAAATATACCATCACTTCCCCTAAACTTGCTGCTCTCACAGTTATTTTAAAATATTCATCTAAGAATGCTGAATGTTGACACTGAAATCAAACAAAGCCTTTCAGAAGTTAATCTCACTTTTCAAGCTTCTGCTTTATTTTCATGACATCATTCACTTAGGATTTGCGGCATAGACTTGGCTTTTGCTACCTTATTTGAATTAATTCACGCATTGCTGATTCTTTCTGCTAATATCCTTTAGGCCTTTGCTTATTTATTTTATTTATTTTAAAAAGACTAGAGAAGGGAGCAAGTGATGAAATTCCTTCACAACAGCATAGATCTTTTGTCATTTTGTAAACATGATTTTTCTGGTCTCCCAGCCCAGACCTATTTTCCACCACTTTGGGCACAACTGGATACAAGTTTTAGTCTGGCTCAGGCTGACAGATCTCTCATGCTCATGAAGCATAACTAACACAAAGTTGCTTATGGGCCCAGAGATTTTATATCACACCTGAAAAGACAAGCACCATTAAGGTTTTCTTCAAACAACATTCCAACCTGACTTGGGCAGACCAGTGATCTATTTACTGTCACAAGAAGAGAACAGCAGCTGGGTTCCCGGCCCTCCTAAAAGCTCTCTCTACCTCCACAAGTTTATATAAAATGACTATTTTCCTCATCAGTCTGACCCTTCGACTTGGATCACATTTTGTAACAGCCCCCACCCGTCCATAAGTTCACAGTAAAAAAATAAATAAAACATTGGCCCCACATGTTAGCTATATTCCTGGGCAGCAGCAGATCTATTTTTTTTAAGCTACCAGAAGGAAACATCATATCATCTTTCAATGTAGGGCACATACATTTAAAGACTGCTGCTTAATTCTCCCTCCTTCCATTCTGATGTACCAAAAACTAGTGAAAGAAGCATAATTAATGAATCTCTGAATTCCCAGCTGCTGAGACGAGGTAGGAGGTGTCTCAGCCACTCACCTCCAAACCCTTACTGTTCTGGAATGTCTGTCGAGTACTATCCTTAATTTGCCTCAAACTGGAATTTCTGAGATCCGTGACAGAAGTTATGGAACAAGAATTTCCTGGAATTAGTTGCAACAAAAACTAAGAATTTGGACTGCCTTATTGCACATTTATCACAAATACTAACACTTTACAGAAGAAAAGAACTTTTTCTAATACGTTGGTGTTGCTGAGTAATCCAGGTTCAATGGCTTTAAATCATGTGAGGAAAACAATCTGAAAAGAATTCATTCTGGTTTTTGACTCCCGCCCCATTCCCGCAGCTCCTTCCAAGGCATATGCTTTTTTATTCTCCTTGACAGTAGTCAAACATACATGCTAATAATCATGTGAAGTGGAATATGAGACCTAGTATAATCCTCTTCTGTCAAACAGATATTTCATCCTGACCTCAGACTCCCTTCTATGAAAACTTTAGTGCTATAGAGCAGCAGCATCTCCTTTATGAAAAAAATCTACGAGAACCATCTTGTTAACTTCTGATCAGACCCATGAAGTGAATACAGGGAAGGTGACCTGCACTCCTTCTAAATTACTGTGGGAATATGTAATTCATACAGACATGTCCCTGAAAAGGTTTTAAAAGCCACGTGCATTGTAGACTACTAAGAACTCTTTTATCTAGAATTATAGTGAGTTTACTGATAAAAAGTTGGGATGAGCTGATACTGTTTATGTTGTATACCACACTGGCCCTTCCTTGGCAGTCTTATTGGTTTCTGCAGAAAAAAGAGAGAGAGAGAGAGAGAGAGAGAGAGAGAGAGAGAGAGAGAGAGAGAGAGAGAAGTAGTTTCTAGTCCTTTTAGTTTTGAAGGTCACCTTCTAACGAGAATCCAAAGAAGTGCTGTTTGCCCAAGAACATAAGAATGGCCGTACTGGGTCAGACTAAAGGTCCATCCAGCCCAGTATCTTGTCCAATGCCAGGTGCCCCAGAGTGAGTGGACCTAACAGGTAATGATCAAGTGATCTCTCTCCTGCCATCCATCACCCCCCTCTGACAAACAGAGGCTAAGGACACCATTCCTTACCCATCCTGGTTAATAGCTATTAATGGACTTCATCTCCATGAATTTATCCAGTTCTCTTTTAACCAGGGCCGGCGCTTCCACTAGGCGACCCTAGACGGTCGCCTAGGGCGGCAGGATTTGGGGGGCGGTATTTCGTCGGCGACTCATTTCCCAGCGGCAAGAAAAGCGGCCACCGAGAACACAGCTTCAGAGGAGCTACCGCCAAAGCGCCGCCGATTACGGCGGAGGAGCGCTGCTGCCTAGGGAGGCAAAAACCCTGGCGCCACTACTGCTTTTAACAGAGAACTGGATAAATTCACAGGAGGTATGGTTTTGTTCATCTCAATGGGGTGTTAAGTCTATACATTAATGATAATATAAAATAGTAACATTGTTAACTATTTCATTGCTAATAGTTTCATATATTTTACTTTCTTTACAATCTGCGTGCATAAAGTTTAGCCATCTTTTTGGATTACTGAAGGGAAATACTCCAGCTCATTTTGAAAGTGTTAGTTCACTGAGATTTTCTGAAAGCACTTCAATGTAAGTGTATAGCCTATGTTCTGTTCCATGCATCTCAAGCATTATTTTGAAAAATCACAGTTTTTAAAACAGTTTTAATGGAAAGTAAATATTTTTGAAGGAAAAATTAAACTTCATTCAAAAAAATGAAAGTGGCGAATAAAATGGTTGGGGGAAGGAGGGGTCTTTTTAGAAGATTCCTGGTTTGTTTCTTTGTTTTCAAAAGCCATGCAGAGAACTTAACACTCCTTGGAAGTTTGGTTGTTTCACCTTCTCCACTGATTTAATTTTTAATTCAAGTTTGTCTTGTTCAGTCCCTTTTGACTCACTGTAAGTTATCAAGTTCAGTCTGGCTTTTAACATCTTTTCAAAATAACTTTTGGAACCTTTCACGACCAGAAAATAACTGAACAATTTGTGCTTGGCACAACACTCCAATGCATAAACTAAAACCCCAATCCTGCAATGTTGTCTGCATCCATGCCAGTCATACTGCAGGATTCAGGCTTTATTTTGTATTTAATGGCAAGACCTAATAATTTATTACTGAATCTGGCATATCCTCAAATGATTTATTAAGTCTTTAAAATAAAGAAATCCCTCTACTACTATTATAGGAAAATATGGGGAAAAAAATCAATATTTCCTGTCCTTGCTAAAATCTAAAGTTAAATTGCATAACAATTTTTTTTGCAGAAACCATTACAATCAAAAGAACAATTACACTGAGAACATGCAACAAATATCTTGTATCCACCTCCAATGCAATGACTGTAGTTATATGTACATCTCAGTCTTATTCAACTTATTCATATATGATTTGGAAGAAGGGGTAAACAGTGAGGTGGCAAAGTTTGCAGATGATACTAAGCTGCTCAAGATAGTTAAGACCAAAGCAGACTGTGAAGAACTACAAAAAGATCTCACAAAACTAAATGATTGGGCAATAAAATGGCAAATGAAATTTAATGTGGATAAATGTAAAGTAATGCACATTGGAAAAAATAACCCCAACTATACATACAATATGATGGGGGCTAATTTAGCTACAACTAATCAGGAAAAAGATCTTGGATAGAGAATAAGACGGAGAATATCTTACTGCCCTTATACAAATCCATAGTGCGCCCACATCTTGAATACTGCGTACAATTGTGGTCTCCTCATTTCAAAAATGATATACTGGCATTAGAAAAGGTTCAGAGAAGGGCAACTAAAATGATTAGGGGAGAGATTAAAGAGGCTAGGACTTTTTAGCTTGGAAAAGAGGAGACTAAGGAGGGATATGATAGAAGTATATAAAATTATGAGTGGTGTGGAGGAAGTGAATAAGGAAAAGTTATTTACTTGTTCTCATAATAGAAGAACTAGGGGCCACCCAATGAAATTAGTGGGCAGCAGGTTTAAAACAAATAAAAGGAAGTTCTTCTTCACACAGCGCACAGTCAACCTGTGGAACTCCTTGCCTGAGGAGGCTGTGAAGGCTAGGACTATAACAGGGTTTAAAAGAGAACTGGATAAATTCATGGAGATGAAGTCCATTAATGGCTATTAACCAGGATGGGTAAGGAATGGTGTCCTTAGTCTCTGTTTGTCAGAGGGGGGTGATGGATGGCAGGAGAGAGATCACTTGATCATTACCTGTTAGGTCCACTCACTCCGGGGCACCTGGCATTGGCCATTGTTG
This sequence comes from Chelydra serpentina, assembly GCA_037349315.1. Lineage (NCBI taxonomy): Eukaryota > Metazoa > Chordata > Testudines > Chelydridae > Chelydra > Chelydra serpentina. Next base: position 131,591,040 of record JBAIAC010000004.1, read on the forward strand.
GTGGACAGGATACTGGGCTGGATGGACCTTTGGTCTGACCCAATACGGCCTTTCTTATGTTCTTATGTTATGTTCTTATGTTCAGTCCACATCAATGGACAACTGGATGCTCCCCTGCATCTTTCTTTAAACTATTAAAACTTTAGAGAATGAAAGCATAAGCATTATTTCAAGGAGAAGTACAGCGCACATTAGCATTGCGGTCTTCTCTCCTTTAGAAATTTTGGTGACGACACTGATTGCAGAACAGGTTTTCCAAGCAACACACTTTAAGATATTATGTTTATGGATACAATATTCATACTGCACTGAATTTTGGTAGATGTAAAATCAACACAACCATCCCAACTCCACACCTACTCCTTTTCACTGGGTAGCGAAAACACAACATCTGAAAGTAGCTTTTGTGACAGCACCGTAGCATCGGGCACGGCAATCATTTTGAGTATGTCTAGATTCCAATTACTGGATGTGATTCCAGCTCAAGCTAAAATACAAATTCTTAAAAGGAAAGAAAGTTCCAAATGTAAAATACACTCCGTAATATATGCTAAATTAATACTATTTTGTTATTGTGCCATCTTTACCAAATTAGCATCGTGTTACTTGTGATTAATGCTAAGTTATTTAGATTCACAGCTAGTAAATTAAGAAAAAGTGATTTAAAAAAAAAAGAAGTTTCACAATAATAAATCTTCAATTAAACCCCAATGCCCTCAGGGATGTAATTGAAATTACTGCAGAACGACTTTGGTTCACAATGAAGTCACAAGCTTACTGACAGACTGCTTGACATGATAAAATAAGCATGAATGGGGGAGGAATCTCCATGGAGACAACCAGAAGATCCCACCTCCAGTTTTTAGATACAAGGAGATAATTATTTTAGGCATGCTTAAAAAAAAAAAGTTTCCAGGGGTAAGCCATAAGGAGAAAAAAACCCCACCATTCTTCAAGTCATATTCTTTCCCCTCTACCCATTTTTCCACACTCAATAATAAAACACTCAACGCCTGATCCACAAACTTGTCCATATACAGTCTCAATAATCTAAGGAGAGATCTGAAAAAGGAAAAGGTAGTGGGTGACTTTAAAGATTTTACACATAGGAAGAACTCCGTTGTACATGGCAGCAGAGAATACAAAAGTGTTTGTGAAAAAAGTGGGCAAAAGGCTGACCAAAGCTGGCATAATTGAAAGAGCAAAAGCTGAGGCTGATGATAAACAGAGGTAGATCCTGCTACAAGTTGTTAGTGGGAAAGGCTTTTTTGCCATATTTAGAAACAGATTCAGCAATATACTGGTAATGACCCATCACCATGGTAACCTTGGTGCAGGGAAAAAATTCATATCAGCATCATATTGCCATGTTTTATTCCTAAACCTCATTTTGGTTGGTATTAGTATCAGGCATTGTTTCCCAAAATGTGGGTTGTGACCCCAAATGGAGGATGTCATTTCACTCTGCACAGTGTGACCTCACATGTTCTGTCTCGAGGATGCCATTTAGTACAGCAAAATGGCATCCTCCATATGGCATGACCTCATATGTGGGGTAAAGAAACAAAACAGCTAAACCAGGTTACTCGTGTCCCAGTTCATTTTTTAAACGAATGAACAACCAACTGTGACTCCTCTGGGAAATGTTTTCCTTCATGGAAGACATCAGATTTGACTTCTCCTCTCCCCCCTCCCGCCACACACTTTCTTTATGGCACTGATATTGTAAACTCATGATAAGTGCAAGTATAAACACCATATAATCTCCTCCATCTTTTACCCTTCAAAATACCCCCAAACAGCACCTGGAAACTACAGGGAAACTCGACCTATTAATGACTTACAAGTCTTTGGGTCAGCATGCTACAATTACTGAACAATTCTCAATTAAGCATCTGAACAATTTGTTTCCAAGGTAGGAGGAAAATGAAAACAAGGCTACTTATTGCAATGGTTGTTCTTCAAGATGTGATGCAGATGTGTATTCCATGTATGTATGTGCGCATGCCCAGTGCACCAGAGTCAGAGAACTTTGCCTAGCAGTACCCGTAAGGGTGGTACTTGCATCTTACAGCCTTAACCACTCCCTGGCCATATAAAGGCAGTGCTGCCCCACCCCGTCAGTTCCTTTGCACTGAGTATCAGAAGCAGAGACTCCGTAGAAGGGATGGAGGGTGGGTTGTGGAATACAGGCAGTTTTCTGACCCAGACAGAAGAGAGGGGAAGTTTCCAAAGGCTTGAATGGAGGCCCCATAAGAGCTTCTGGGACCAAGTGGAGCCTGTTCTTTCACTGGAAGGGAGAGATGTGACTCCTTTCAAGAACACCAACTTCTTCTGGATGGGTAGATGAAATATCAAAATTGCCACCAGGTGCATTCTCAGTGAATTTAATGTGAGATCAGAAAACTGAAGGTGTAACAGATACTCCAAGATGTCCTGGATACAAGCCAGCCTATGTTGAACTCCCTTGACCATACTGAGAACTGCTTCCACTTAGCCATATAGGTTGCTTTGATGGCAGATTTTCCTACTATTCAGCAGGGCTTGTCAGACTGCCTCCAAACATCGTTCTTCCTCTTCATCTAACCATGCAGCATCCATGCTCTGAGATGCAGGTCGGGATAAAGAGGAAGGTCCAGGGCAGCGAACCAGTCATTGGGATTTAAGGTAAGGAGGATTGTTGCTAGAGTGACTATCTGGAATCTCATATATCTGATGTATGTATTGAGGTCATGGAGCTTGAAACTAGGTCTCACCCCCCCGGAAACCAGGAAATACCAGAAGTAGAATCTGTGTCCCCGATGAAGCAGGGGAATCTCCTGTATAGCTCCAAAAACCTAGGAGTGGTACCAAGCTTGATGAGGGTGTCTGCTGTCAGAGCAGTGACAGTGCCGAGGGATGCACATGCGTTGAGGAGGCCTTCAGTGCTACGCCCAGGAGATGTCAGCCTCAGCTCCATTTTCTGCAGCCCAGGAGATGTGAGCTGCGGTGCTGGCAAATCTGGTGGCTCTACCATGCAGCCCGAAGTTGTCAAGGGCACAATGGAGGATGAGGTGGTAGAAGCCATAGCCCTGAAGGACTCCAGAACCAAAGGAGAGTCCAGAGCCAAAAGGTATAGCGGGTCTGATGTTGCTTGATATGTCGCTGCTGCAGAGGCAGTCAGCACCAATGCTGTTGGTGCCGGCCTCAATGGATGCCTCATGGCTGGAACCAGAGAAGACGGTACCAGTTCTCAAGCTCAAAGTGGTATTGGGGAGCGGTTAGATGGACCTAATCCCTCCCACGTGCCAGAAATAGTACAGGGGTGGTCAGCACTCCTTTTGAAAGAGGAGGAAGAGTCACCTCAAGATCTGGAATAATCTCAGTTGGATTTATGGGACCTCTTCCTTGGCATACTTGAGGAGGATGAAGGTCTTCTTCACCTGGGGGAACCCCAACATGGAGTGGCCTCACTTGCCGGATCCCAGTCGACTGCTGATCTGACACAGGTTTTGGTGCCAAAGCTGGCCTCATGGCCTGCTCCAGAAGGTGCTGTTTCAACTGTAAGTCCTTCACCACCCGAGTCCTCTTTATAAATGACTTACGGACGGGGCACCATTCGTTGATGTGTCCCTCCCTGAAACATAATAAGCACCTCGTGTGGGGATCACTGTCGGGGATGCCCCCTTAGACGACGGACAATGCTTGAACTCTGGTGAGGGCATCAAACGGGGCTGCCAATTAGTTAGATTTACTTAGAGTAACACTAAACCAAACCTAAGGTACTACTACAACTACTGTATGTACTAGAAAAAAGTTGCAGGTAACTAAGCATGAAGTGAAAGAACATGACAGCTACTCCAGCCACAGGCATTGAGAAGGAACTGACAGGGGTCAAGGCAACGCTGCCATCTTTAAACAGCCATGGGAGGGGCTAAGGCCACAAGATACAAGTGCAGCCCCTCCTGTTACTGCTCGGCAAAGTTCTCTGGCTCTGGTGTGCTGGGCACACACTCACCAACATGGAATATACGGCTGCATCTACTCCAAGAACAGACTTTTCATGTTGTTAACAAGAGTACATGAGCACTGAGTAGGATGATTTATGTGCCGTATGAATGGTGGAGGAGATGGTGCAGGCAACAGATATTCAAATGATGGTACCAAAGTCGTAAGGTTAATTACTGGACTTGGAAGCTTGTCTTCTATACTCACCGAAGCGTACGGACAATAAATATATGGCAGGGTGATATATGGTATTAGCATATGAATAAAAGGCACTGGGGCAGATGTAATGGCATACTGAATTGTAATCCTTTAAGCCCAAAGTTCACTTGTAGCAACTAAGTACATCGATATTGGAATAGTAGTAATTTTAGAAACATTCAAAAGCTGGTAAACAAAGCCTGTACTTAAACAATATATAGTTAGCAAGGATGTGCTAAAAATGCATACAAAACATTGTCTAAAACAAGCAAAATATTCTGTAATGTATATTAATACAATTTGTACTTTACCGCACTTCTACCCAGGAATTTCAAAAAAAAAATTTCAGACTGATGAATTCAGTCTTACCTCACGCCAATGAGGCAGATAACCATAAAGCTCCACTTTTTTCCCATCTTAGTCTATTAACACCCTAAGGTAATAGATAAACCCCTTTTAAAAAGTCATTGTCTCTCTCTGCTTTTTATACCATTGAAGTTGAACTGACATCCACTATAGATCCAATTCTGGAGATATGATAACCCTTCCATTTAAAATCAAGTTGGGTATACAAGTTGTCATGCCAGAATTAAAAGTTTCTAAAACTAGAGTTTGTTACACATCATGGAATTTTTTAGTTACAGAGCAGCAAAGACTAAAACCCTTCCTGTTTGTGCATGTCATCAACTAAAAATTACTTTTTTGTGCTTTTTAAAAAAATTAACTCCCTGCAAAGTTTTCCTGTGTGGATTTGGCTCCCTTTTTTTAACTACAGAAGCTGAACATTGCTACCAGTCACAATGCACAGTAATAACTTAAGAGAACATATTTTGAAACATTACTAGCTTGCTGTAGCCTTGAATGAATCTTATCATCATCACTGCTATGTCAATGTCATTTGATGGAAACAATTTATTTTACATAGTTAAAATGAAACCATGAACTAGGCATTTATGAAGGTGAGGTAATATCTTCAGGAGCTTACAGCTGAAATTTATTGATGTAAGAAATGTCAAGAGGTTTTCAGTGAACGCCTATTCAACTTCAGGATAATTTGTTGAAAAATACTGCAGTTTTAAAAGGTTTCCAGGGCCAATCTAGTGGTCTGTTATTAAATTGCTCTGCAGGCATCTCTAATCTCATATCACCCAACAGCAATTGATAGAGTGGCACCAAAAGGAGTCCAATCCAGTCTCTCGCCATTAGAGGATGACTATACAAGGTCCTTCAAGGGTGGATGGGAGGGAAAAACAAGGGCATTACTAAAGGATTCCTCCATTACAGGGAAAACACCTCACCCATCTTCCAGAGAAATGATTATTCTACTGTGATTCATAAAACACTTAGATACCTGTAGCATGATCTTATTGGGACGATAAAGGCTGGGATTCCATATGCTTAAACACACAATTTTTTTTATGATACCATCAGACTCTTCAGTCAAACTGACGCTCCACATTATTCCACATTCCTATATACATGTCATGTATCTGTGATGTAAATTAATGTCTACCCTTCCAGGTGCTGAGTATCTTAGCCAAGAACGGGATAAGGATCACGGGATGGGTGAAAAGAGCCTCAAAGCTCTTATATATAAAAATAACTCTACATTGATTATTATACACTGATTTTTGCTTTTATTATCTTTTGAATTTTAACAAACTCAAATAACCCTAAAAGGAAAGCAAAGTCAATTCAATTATTACTTTTCCCATACGGGGCATGTAAACTGAAAAAACCTCAAACAACCTACAACAGTAAAACTGTACAGATGTCAAACTGAAGAATTACGTGCCCTTCTCAAATAACCAATGTAAGGCCCAGATTTTTTTAATGCTTATACATATGCTTAACTTTCCACACAGAGTAGTTCCACTGACGTCAACAGAACTCACAATATGTAATTCTTTAAAGGATCAGGGCCTACAGGTAAGCACATTATAGCTTGCAAAATCAAAACTAGTAAAGTACTGTACTAGTCTGTTGCATGCCTCTCTTAACCTTGATTATTCTGAACATTCAGCAATAACAATAGTTTCAATTGTTTTCCTACACATGTAAACAGTAAAATATTTTCAGAGATATAGAGAGAAGTATATTTTTCTCCGCACAATCATAGTATCACTAAATTAAGACATTATTTTCCTATACCACAAACAACTTAAGACACTGGACTAAAATTTAAGCTAAAAACAAACAAAATAATCACATTCCAATTACATCACTCCATATTGAATACATAGTACAAACCAGTGTGGTAAGCTGTATCAAGTTTCAGCAGGGCTTATCAGCAGATATGAAACACTAATCAGTGAGTCTTTTTTTGATAGAATACATGTGTTATTTTTCTCTGTTACAACTATGACCATTCATCTATCCTCTCATCCCACTGTTAGAAAAGCAGCCTCTAGATATACTTGGAAGCACTTACAATACAACTCAGTAGTTAAACTGGTCACATGGTTTCTCGCTGAGCTAACATCTGGCAATTAAAACACTGTCCTCTTAAGCCACTTCTACATTCTGAGCTCTAAAACTTGCAGACACTGAAGTATATTATGTGAGGTGTAGCCTCTCAGAGAAAGCAGACAGAAAGCATAAATGTCCTTCACTGTAGCCAAAGTAGCTATGAAACTTAAGCTTTCTTGTAGTATAAAGGGCTAATATAAGTCTAACCCCTTTTTTGGTACTGCAGTAACTACGTTAGAACAATAAGAATAATAAGTGATAGCTAGACTACTTATCTGTGGCCACTATAAGAAGGAGAACCAAAAGAAATTTTATTGTTGCCCTATACATAAGATTGAGACTCCTTTTACAGCGAAGAGGCACCTGGAATCAGAACATGGGTGCCCCCTCCCTTTCCCAGCTATGAACTAATGTGTTTACATCACAGGGAGCAAGAGCGTTTTCACTCCACTCACAATATTATTTTTGCCCAGCATGTTTATTACCGTTCCTTCTGAACTCAAGATCTCTTCCCACATTACACAGCCTTCGTAGTAGAACATGCACATAGAAAAAGAAGCACAAACAGTGAAATACACAGACTGTTCTTAATGATCTTACTTTAGTGATCATTTTTAGCCCCAAGCTTGTCCAAGCAACAGGAATCTAGGCATCACTTGAACGCACTAGATAAAACATGAGTTACCACTAGATTCATGATAAAATTGTGATACTTGGCAACACAGTGTGCAATCAGGGTGGATTGATTTAAACCAAGGTGATTTAAATCACTGATTTTAATCATGATTTAAATCAGCAAGAAGGAAAATTCGATTTAAAAATCAATTTTAATCATGTTTTGCATTTGTACTTTTTAGTTATTTTCCTTAAGGAAGGTTGATTCTTACTAGTTGGTATCCATTAAAACATGTTGATTTAAACAACTAAATATAGCCTTTACATTTGGTGGTGGTTTTTGCTAACCAGGACAATACATTATATCTGGTCACATTATTTAAGCTTAGCTTAATACAAAATTATGCATCTGAATAAATGTTATGTTAGAAAATTGTGAATGATGCATTTTGTATTTACTAGTAGATGATTCATCTTTTACTTGTAATTTGTGTCAAGTTCCATTTGGATGAAAATTCAAATTCAATTAAAAATACTATAAAACAGCATTTCAAATGTTTTTATTAAATAAAACTACCTTAAAAAGTGCTTGCTACATAAAAATTTATCAAAGCATGTTTTGCATTTAAAACTAATCGATTTATCAAACAGTACAGTGTAGTTAATGAACTGAACTGATAATTTCTGGTCACCACATCACCCTAGATCTCACCCTTTCACACCTACTATTTACTGATTGATTGGAAGAGCAAAAATAAGTTTTCCTACTTCCAACCAGTTACTTGACTTTTAATGAATTAATCATTGAACAGCACAAGTTGAATATAGTGAAATAAAGAAAATATTCTTACTATACCTGCAGAAGAGACTGCTGCTGTCACAAGCTTGTTTAGCACTTCAACATACTCAGGTTCCAGGTGCTTAAGCAGTGACTTCAGTGATTAGATTCTCTTTAAAACTTGGCAGCAAACAAGTAATATAACTTATTTTCATAGATCACAGTAATTTTAGGCCTTAACATAGGCTATCAATTTAAAATCCAATTTTAAATTGGATTCTTTTGTTTGTTTGTTTTAAATAAACCCAATTTAAATTTAAAAAAATATTTTAATTATCGATTTTTACCCACCCTAGTCATATCTTGCTACTGAACAAGTCACATAACCAACTAAATATGCAGAAGTAAGCTTAAAAACTATGGTAACCACTTCTAAATCTGCAGATAACTGTGAAAAAACCACAGGCATTTTATGATTCAAGGAATTACATTTGGTGATCTAAAAGTAAGGACTATCTAACTGATGCCGTGGTTTAGATGGTAGAAACAACCATGCACTTAATCTTCAACTTGATATACACAACCTGTCAATACATTGCTCTTAGCATACAAGTAAAGAGCTATTACACAGAAATCTGTGCCCTATCTTGGAATCATAGAAATGTAGGGTGTCAGGGACCTTGAGAAGTCATTTAGTCCATCCTCCTGTCCTGAGGCAGGACCAAGTATATCTAAACCATCCCTGACAGGTATTTGTCTAACCCGTGCTTAAAAACCTCTCCCTGGATAACTTATTTCAGTACTTACTATCCTTATACACAGGCCAGGTCTACACTAGGGGCGGGGGTCGATGTAAGGTACGCAACTTCAGCTATGTGAATAACGTAGCTGATGTCGACGTACCTTGCTCAACTTACCACACCGTGAGGACGCCGCAATGTCGACTGCCGCCGCTCCCCCGTCGACTCCGCCTCCGCCTCTTGCCGGGGTGGATTATTGGAGTCGAAAGGAGAGCCATCGGGGATCGATTTATCGCGTCTACACTAGAGGCAAAAAATCGATCCCTGAAAGATCGATCGCTACCCGCCGATCGGGCGGGTAGTGAAGACGTACCCTTAGAAGCTTTTTCCTGCTATCTGACCAAAGTCTCCTTTGCTGCAGATTAAGCCTACCTTCAGTGGACATGGAGAACAATTTACCACCATCTTCTTTATAACAGTCCTTAACGTATTTGAAGGCTGTTATCAGGTTCTTTTCTCAAGACTAAACATGCCCAGTTTTAAATCTTTCCTCATAGGTCAGGTTTTCACCTTTCTTCATAGGTCAGGTTTTCTAAACCTTTTATCTCCTCTTGACTCTCTGCACTTTGTCCATGACTTTCCTAAAATGTGGTGCTCAAAACTGGACACAGTACTTCAGCTGAGGACTCACCAGTGCCACGTAGAGTGGGACAATTACCTGCTGAGTCTCACATACAACACTCCTATTAATAAACCTCAGAACAATATTAGCCTTTTTCACAACTGTATCACACTATTAATATTCAACTTTTTATCCACTATAACCCCCAGATCCCTTTCACCACTGCCCAGCCAGTTTTCCCCATTTTTATTTTTGCATTTGATTTTTAATTCCTTAGTGTAGTACTTTGAACTTGTCTTTATTAACTTTCAACTTATTGATATCAGACCATGTTTAAGCCCTTCCCCACAAAAGCCTAAAATAAAACATAATCCTATTTCTGTGTCTCAAAACAATTTTTTTCAGCTGCACAAATGGTTGAGGATAACAAATTGAGATGGAAATTACTAACTGGCTAGTGCTGCTTCTCAGTTTCCCACACCTCTAGTGCCAGGAGATCACAAGCAGCAATTGGGGAGGAAGAGAGAGGAAAGCCATAAATAGTATGGAAAATTAATGCCTGCACCATTTTAAAAGTTCCATCTGAACTTGGGGCCCCAAAAGGCAGCCCCACATGTGACTCTCAGCTGCAAAAATGAGGTTTATTAACGGCTGCAGAGGTCTATCAACTTTGTGTAACTCAGGACAGTCACAAGGTTGTTCAACTAATTTTTTTTTATTTTTTCAGGGACTGCAGTAAGAGGTTAAAAAGAGACTGTAGATACCAGATAAAGCATCTCTGTACTCATGAGAGGAAACAAACAACAAGAAAAAAAAGCACACCAATCACAACATACAATGAATTAGCATCCCACGGCCAAACTAAAAGTATAGAACAATAGACAATTTGAGCTGCTTCTGGTTTTACAATGGAGCCTTGTGAACTTCCAGAAGCAGCATATTTCACTTATAACGTACTGTACATCCCCATACAAGCTTTCAATCACATGTGGTATGCAACTGGAGAAAACCACATTTAATTTTAAGGCTACAAAACATTTTATGGTCCCACCCCTACCCCCTGCCAAGTAGAACCTTGTTAAACAAAAGAACAGTGTGTTCGTTTGGAAAAAACATACCCTTTACTTTTAATTAGAAATCCTGATCTGAACTAGCTATTGGGGGGGGAGGGAGGGAAGGAAGGAGAGAGAATGGAGATTTTGGGGACTAAATATTAACAACAAAACTCAGAGTTTTTGTTGTTGTTTTTTTAAAGATAAAATAATGTTCTAGACTGTTAGTTTTCTGAAAGGGCAGCGTCAAATCATGGATCCTGTGATTATTTCTTTCTTTGCACAGGTGCACCAATAGGGGCCGCCACAAATCTAATTAAACAAGCAGTCAGGTATATATTCCAACTCTGTTACACTGAAAAGAGAAATTGAAGGTGGAATTAGGGCCTCCAGCAAGTCCAGGCCAACACTTGCCCAAAAGAGTCAAAATGAGGAACAGTGCTGATGTCTGCAAAAGCTCTTTTATACATTATCCACCGTTTCTCATGTGATTTCTCATTCAGTTTGAAACTCATCACTAAACTCATAGGTCACAAGGCAAGGACAAGAGATGCGTACCATGTATGATTAATATTTCCTATGCACTGGGAGAGGCCACCTCAACAGTAAGCTAGCACAATTCCTAGTTAATATTTCCCAAGTAGGGCCCGTGAAATCTGGTCTTTTATGTGCTTTTACCCTATACTATACTGATTTCATGGAGGAGACCAGAGTTCCTCAAATTGGGGATCCTGACCCAAAAGGGAGTTGCGGGGGGAGTGGGGTCCCAAGGTTATTTTAGGGGGGACGTGGTATTGCTACCCTTACTTCTGCACTGCCTTCAGAGCTGGGCAGCTGGAGAGCAGGGGCTGTTGGCCGGGCACCCAGCCTGAAGGCTGCGTCCCGCCAGCAGCAAAGGAGAAGTAAGAGTGACAATACCATATCACGCCACTCTTAATTCCTTCAGAGCTGGGCATCCAGAGAGTGGCAGCTGCTGACTGAGGGCCCTGCTCTGCAGGCAGCAGCGCAGAAGTAAGGGTGGCAATACCCTACCCTGCCATCCTCACTTCTGCGCTGCTGCTGCTGGCGGCGGCTCTGCCTTCACAGCTGGGCTCCCAGCCACAAGTCGCTGCTCTCCAGCTGCCCAGCTCTGAAGGTAGCGCTGCCACCTGCAGCAGTGGAGAAGTGAGGGTGGCAGCACCGCAACCCCCCCACAACTCCTTTTTGGGTCAGGACCCCCACACTTACAGCAGCATGAAATTTCAGATGTAAATAGCTGAAATCATGACATTTACCATTTTTTAAATCCTATGATACTGAAATTGACCAAAATGGACCATGAATTTGGTAGGGCCCTATTCCCAAGGGAAGACAGGGGTTAGAGGAGACCCTCATTATTCCTCAGTATTCCCTTACAAATGCTCTGGCAGCTGATCTAAAGGTCCATCTCTGCCAGGAGAAACCAGCAGAAGCTATTCTATTTTACAAACAATTCCTTACATCCTTCTCCCTTCTTTAAGCTATCAGAGTCCTCAAACAACTGCACAGAGGGTCACAATACCCCTCCCCTCCCCCACACACTCAAGCTGTATTCCCACTTTAATGAAGAGCAAGCTTTTTTTCTTAAAACGGCAATTAGCCACATGAGACAGATTTCAAGATACAAAGTTTTGTTGACCATACATATTGATCATAAAAGATATTACTGGGGTTTACCTGCTATAAAATGCCACTTACATTTCATTTACAGGATGATTTTGTTCCACTTCAAGTAACAAATTCACAAGGAGCAGCTCTGCCAGTTCAAGACAACAGACTAGTTTCAGAATTAACATTGTATTACCTCACTGGAATAATTTTGAAGATACAGAGCACAAATCAGATATAATTTGTGATTGTCTGTAGCTGTGCTCCAAATTTATCAATGTGCGTGTGTAACCCACTAATTTTTCCGACATTTTTAAAAGGTGAAGAGGACATTAAAGGGACAGAAAAGAGTGGCTATTTGATCTAGTTTTAGCTGATCCTCTCGGATACATTCTAGAAAGTAGAACTAAAAGCAAAGCAGAATCATTTAAAAAGACATTTATATCAAGACATTAACAGAGGAACATCTTACATATGGAGCATTCCACACTGTAACAGATACACTCCGATTATTTCTTTTACAGCTACTCCTTATGGTCAACAGGATGTTGAATATTTGTCTCTTGTAACTTTGTCTTTCCAAAATACATACTTTCCCCAAAAGAACCCTCTTCCTTATTTATTACTTTTAATGCAGTAGTAATTAGAGGCCCCGTTGCACTAGGCACTGCACACTCGTAGCAAGATACAGTTCCTGCCCTAAAAAAGCTTACAGTCTAAAACAGTGGTGGGCAACCTGCGGCCCGTCAGGGTAATCCACTGGCGGGCCGTGAGACAGTTTGTTTAAATTGACCGTTGCAGGCACGGCCGCCCGCAGCTCCCATTGGCCGGGTTGCCCACCACTGGTCTAAAGAGACAACACAGATAAAGAGTGAGAAAGTATTGCTATCCATCCACATTTTACACAGGAGGAATGGGGCCACACTTTAGAGATGGTAGTGTTTTAGTTATCTTATAATGAGTACACATAGGATTCTTCATCTACAAATCTCAAATACATTTTAAAAGAAATACCATTTATCTACATGTTACAGCTAAGGAAATAGAAACAGAGACAAGCAACTTGCCCAATGTCACATGCAGCAAATCAATGACAAAGCTGGGGGGGAAATTTCTGAAAATCTTGATGTGTTGCTACACTGAACCAGGAAACATGGACCTCCCACAAGCAACAACTCCTTGTTCTGTATTCAGAGAATAATGAACTGACTCTTTCCCCAAATTTCAATTTTTTTGAAAGGGTGCTATAAAGAAAAAGCAAGCAAAGTACGTGCAAGAGTATAAAGCACTGTTTAAACATCAGACACCCTGTTTTGGACAGCGAAGTGGTAAGTTCGTTATAGACAATTTGTATGGAAGACATTCTCCATCAAAGATTTAAAGTATATTAGCTCAAACTTGGGGTGCAAGCTATGAGAGGAGATTCCATTAAGTGTGTTCTAATCCTCTGTCAAATCCAAAAGTTCCCATTAAAATGTCTTATTACTTTTCATTCTGAAGGCCTTTATTGATTCTTGCTAAACTTTGTTTAGGAAAGTCACAAAGGATTCATAACTAGCATGTTTAACTCTCTTTGAATGTTGGGTAAGTATTACTGCTTTGGGGTCTCAGCTGGAAATTGCTTTTTAGAAGCTGGAGATCCTGAGGAAGCAAGTACTGCCTCTCCATTTACTTATGTTGCTCTTTTTACAAATCTTTGATCAGCAATGACAATTTTCTTCTTAGGTTCACTAAAATATGCAAAGAGTATCTTTCAAATTAGGCCAGATTGGCGTATCTCCTACTGTCCTGGCCAGAGAGCTGGTCCATTCTGGTTTACATGATATAATTGTTGTTTAAGGATCACCGTGGTCCAAGTCTTAGTTGTGGTAACTTTGAAAATGTGCACATCCACAGCAAGCCCAGGCACCAATTAGTGTAAACTAAACTAATAATTAAATTAGTAGGCTCAGTTAATCTCACCATTTCGTAGACCCAATAAGTTAATATTTGAACAAGTAGTCCATTGTGTTTGAGTGAAAAATAAACTATTGAGTAATCACTGAGCGAGAAGTCCCTTTGCATCACACAACTGGACATGGTTGGTTAATGAAATGTAAGTCAAGTCTAGTACAGGAGGGAAAAATGAGTTCCGTGCTTTTTAAATTGCTTTTGTTGTATGTATTTGTTGCTCAGTGTGTCCAAAGGTATTCGAAGGATGACAGTCTTTGAAGTGTAATGTATCTCCAGCAGGTTTCATCTGGTATTACAAGACTTAAATTTGTTTTCATTTGGTCTTTCGGAGTGCTTTCACTAGCAGACATGTAACCATTTGCTATGTGCTAGTTGACAATAGCTCATTGTTTTAAGGAATGTTCTATAAGCCTGACATGAGATGGTAAAACGAAAAAGTAGTCTCAGTGACAAACAGCAATTATTATTCTAACAAGTCAGCATTACTTGCTTGGCTATTTTATTTTCAGTGCTTGATAAAGATTTGAAAGGTTGATGCGACAGTCTGATCAATGGGGCCACTGAAATTCACTGCTAACTCCAAAGGCTGAAGGCGAACAAGAAGTGAAGCTTACCCTGCTGATTAGTTTTTATCTGTCTCCAATTACACTCTGTATGTGTACATTCAAGGTAGGGGAGATGAGTTATCACTCAGAATATTATCCTTACAATTGTAATGATCAATACTTTGAAATTATATGAAATTATTTAAAAATAACCTTTGCCATCTTTAGGATCGTTATATAACATCATGCTATTTGACTGCAATGGGAAGTTTCTCGATCATGCTGGTTTAATTCTGCGTTGGTCTCCAAAGTGCACTCAAATATAAAGTTCTTCATAGTAGTGTGGAAAAAACGACTTCTGTGTTAAATCACTTAAAAATGGCTCTCACAAAAATAACTTTGCATTTAAATAAACGATACCATAGTCCTTTAGGGTAGTACACAACAGCTTCAATCCACAGATTTCTGGCATCCACAAATCCCCAAAGCTGTCACACACAGCAATAGATAGTTTAAAATACACTAGACCTCTCCTAAAGGCATTTACAGTTAATTAGCTGACCAGATCTTTCCACCATCCCCTAGTTTTTCCATTCAGTGAAAGTCCATACATGGACATGCAGCACTGTGATCCTAACCGCTCAGCTCTCCCATTAATCCCTTAATCCCACAACTCCTTAAACTCAGAATTTCAAACAGAGTTTGCTTGGAAAATGTGTGTTTATGTGCACTCTATTGCACAAAAAGTCAAAAAAGGTGGAGACATACAAAGGTTTTTAAAAATGGGTTCCTAAAAGTTTAGCTCCTAAATCCATATTTGGGTGCCTGAACTGATTTTCAAGAGTGCTAAACACCCAGTGTCAAGGTAGTGCTTAAAATATTGGTGTAGGCTCCTAGTTTTAGGCACCCATTTTTAAAAAAAAACACCTCTTGACCACAGATGTTAATACAGTTGTGTGGCACATGTAAAATACTTGTGAATATCTATCAAACATTAGGTGTTTGAATTGTATGTTGTATACTTACACACCAGAGAGTAGAATGCAGAGTCTGACGACCTTATGAATAACCTCTGTGCCTATCACTGCCCCCTACATTCTGGATATTATGCATCTGTCTATATGCCTATCAATATCATTTACCCTGTTACTGGCCAGCTGATCTGCCCCTGTAACTCTGCAGGAAGAGAGGATGGTGGTGTCTGGAACTAAAGGTCTGGAAGTCTATTTCCCATGTTGTACATATAGTGATGACCATGGTGTTAAAATGTACAGCCCTGGATCACCACAGCTTCTTTTGTACAATAAGAATATAACAAAGAACAGCGTGGTAAGGAGTGAAGTTGCGTTCATAGCTCCCATGCACCTTCCCTGGTCCCAAACATTATACATGCCATTAAATTTCTTTAATGAAAATAAATATCGTGGATTATTCAGAGAAATTATTTAAAACCCAATGTATTTTTCTTCATTATATTTTGTTACTTTACTTTGTGAATTTCTCTTAGCTTGGGCAATAAGGAGAAGTTAGTTAGTTTCACACTTGTACATAGTCAAATTCTTCTACATGTGAAGATCTCAGCCATGAGCAGGAAAAAGATACATTCCAAGATAGTGAAAGATGAACCAAGTAATCTGATTGGCTAATGTACAATTAACTGATTCCTGTACATAATTAAAACTGTATCAACTGTTTAAAATATAATCCCTATGCCTCTGATTTTTATTTTCATTTTATGATATCATTCTCAATACAAGGCATTTTCTCCGGATTAATGTCCAACTGAGGTACTGACATGCAGCTGTGCCTCTGGCATGAACCTTGCAGAGCCAATTATGAATCCCCCAGAAATGCTCTATGCCTCATTAGCTCATTAGTTACTGCTTAAATATTATACACACTTATTAAATGCAAAAACTGTATCAATGCAGTATTCAGCAGGAGTTGAGGATATTCAGTATTTTGGGGTGGATGCTCCGAAGCTACCAGTACCAGACTCTCTATGAATACACGGAAGAATCAAAGGAAAAGTTCTTTAATAAATCATTACTGAGTCATCCATCTTATGAGAGACCATGACGAACCTACATGTAAATCCTGAAGGAAAAACTGACAAACGGATGACTCATCATATCCATACTCCTGTAATCTCATGCAGTTGCAACTCAGCATCTATTATGCGTGTAAAAATGTTCCAGATGACACCAGGTAGCAATTTAAAACTTTATTTGTACTTCTTGGACAGATCATAGCATGTAAAGTTTCCCTTTAACAATGTTCAGTAGTTAATGCCATCAAGTGAAAAGGCTGAAGTAAACTTTTAGACGTCGAAAATATCGAACAAAACTTTCTTAAGTAATCCAGTTGACTTGCTAGGTTAGATTGGCAGTGTTAGTACAACAGCTATTATTTATTCCTTAAAAAGGCATTTTATTTTTCTTTCCAAGTTATATACTGCATGTCTGACTTGAAAAGAAGAAAAAACACTCCAACCACGAGTACCATGCATTGCATAAAGAGAAGTTTGCTTCAACACACATGTAGAAATTCAGTGTTTTAGTTTAGGAGAAAGTGATTGCTAAGGTAGATGTTTTTCTGCGTACATGCATACATATACACATACACACAAATGGGAAGCAATATAATTAAGATTATGCCCTTTAAATGTTTCAATATTAATTTTATTTGCACTGTGGTAGCACCCAAAACACCCAATCAGGACTAGAATCCCATTGTGCCGAGTGCTGTACAAGCAATCACCATATTAACATACTCCACAACTATCTGCTGTACTAATTCCTCTGCAATTAGTGTGCCAATTCTCAACCAACAGGCAAAGAGACATAGGTTAAGAGCCTTAACCTAAGTTGCCATGAAAGCCATTTCCCATTGTGAAAAATGTCTTACCCAACAGCAAACTTTGTAATGTACTAACCTATACTATAAATTAAGATACACGCAGACACCATCTGGATAAAAGTTAGTTAACAGTGATAGCAGTTTCCTTCTTCTGTTAACTAGAGGCTTGAACACCACACCTGGCACACTTAGTGGGAACTAAAAACAAATTAAACAGGTCTGACACACTCTTTTTAGGATCCGAGGGGGAGAATACAGTACAATATGCACACTTTGATGGTGTAGTAAAAATTAGGTTGTATAAACTACTTCTAATTCAGTTTGTGTGAAGGAAACAATCTGTATTCTAATCCAGGGCACAGTTATACATTAACGTGGGCATCTGCAGACAAAAAAAAAATTTAAGATCTTAAATCATAATTGAAGCTGGATGAAATATTCACAGTGCAATTTCCATCCTCCCCACCCACGCAAAATATATTTCGTTTAGAGTGAGTACCTTCCATAAATTTGGACCAATTTCTTTTAAAATTTGAACATAATTTGAAATTACTTCCTGCAAAGTGTTACTTAGTATCTGGATGTTTGTGATTCTTTAAAAATAAGGCACTTTTTGCAATAAATAAATAAACAAACAAATCACATTTATGAAATTTGAAAAACACTGTGGGCAAGCAGCAGCCATGTGATATGTCGGATTAAAGAACAGAACCAGGAATTCTTGAATTCTATTCACACTGAATACTACCCTGTCTGTACCTGCCCACCCTTAACACACACATTCCTGCAGAGATCGGAGTGTGTGGCACCACCTGAGGGACGGCTCTCCTATACTCTCCAGAACATATGGTGGTACTTGAGATAACGTCCTCTGCTCAAACTCACTACAAGGAGGTGTGGCTCTGCACTGCCCACATCATAGTTCTGTGGGTGTCACAATTAGCACAGTGTAGTAGCCATTTTCTTTTATGTAAGAAGAAAGTGTTCATTAATTTTTCATTTTAATAGCTGAAATTTTTCTAAAATGTACCGTATAAAGTAATGCATTACACCCAATTATAACACACTGTAGAAAATGTTGCAGAATGTGTGTTAATGCTTCATTGGGAAAAGACGACTATCATTTAAATAGAACAACTGACTCAGACTAAGAAAAGTTATAAAGAAATCCTGGGATGCAACGTTGTAATTGCACATCTTCCAAGTGCTATAGTCAGGTGCTGTTGCCTCTACTTTACGAGGACTGAATTTGCAGGTTTTCCCATGTGGATTCATGTCCTAAAGAGAAGATGGAAAAATGGGAAGCATCTATAGCTAAAAAGATTGCACGCAGGAGGCAGCAAATTCTGCTTTCCCAGGCAAACAATGTTATACAAGATAGAATTACTCCCTTGTCCTCCTCCATACCTCTTAGTGCCTTTGCATACAATACTTTGGCATCAGTTTTTCCTGGCTGCTGGAAACATAACTTTTTTTGGTTTTGCTAGGCAAGTCAAAAATGTTTTCTGAGGAATCAAACTGCACAGTGTAGGTATGTCATGCCAGCTGGTCAAGAGCAGAAGAAGGAAGCACATGTAAGTTTTAGAAAAATTTACTGAAGAGGCCAATTAAAGATAACAGGAGAAAGAGGAAGGAAAGTCCAACAATGCACTTTTTATTAATCTAAAATATGTCAGTGTCCTTTCCATTTTTGCAGCACAGAAAGCTATTTTTATCATGCTGATTCTTCATTTGTGTTTCTTGCAGATGAGTGATAATCCCATCTAGGATTTGTTTTTTCAAAAAGATGATCTTGATGTGTGTAAGATCATTAGGTCAGAAAGGTAAATGTAGAAGATAGTAATATCTGGTCCTTTACATTTATAATTGCAAATATTAAATAAACAAAACCTGAACCTCTTCGCGTGTATTGATGTGAAATGCAAAATTCCACTGAGGTCACTGGAGTAATATCAATATGGAACGGAAGGGGGAAAAAACCCAAGCCTACTGCCAGTTTTCCTTGCGTTGGACCTAGGATTTTCTTCAAGAATCTAGCTCAGTAAAAGGAATTGTATTTATTACTTTTCAAATTATTAACTGTGCCGTTTGATAGATTTTGCAGAAATTAGATTTAGCACAAGGAAGATTTCTAGAAGACACTCAGATGTACCAAAAATATCAGTACAAGTTTTTCTACTATTGTGGCAATCAGGCTACTACTTAAAAAATTAGACTTGTTCAAGGACAACCAAAATGTCTGCTAGACAAGAACATGAGATGGTTCTAATTTTTTATTAGTCAAATAAGTTTTAAAAATACAGTTGTGCTGCATGTCTGCTGTATGTCCCTTCCCCCAAGGACAAACTATTGATCTAATCTGCAATTAGAAATCTGGGGTACATGTCTTTGAAGAAAGAAAATGTACATTAGATTCTTGGTTTATTAGCCTTCTAGTCACCCCGAACACTACTCTGGGTTTCAGGGACAGCATACCAATTGGAAGAGCAATATGCTCTCCTCTCAAAGTACAGTGTGGGCACATCTGGATGACATGCAGAGTCAGAGAAGGAATTTGGACAGTAGCAGGTTAAAATGCCATCCATTTCTTCTGAGACACAAGCTGGATGAGGCAATATCTTTTATTGGACCAACTTCTGTTTGTAAACAGGACAAGTTTTCAAGTTTCACAGAGCTCTTCACCTTCTTGACCTTTAGAAGAGCTCTGTGTAAGCTTGAAAGCTTGTCCTTTCCACCAACAGAAGTTGATCCAATAAGAGATATTACCTCACCCACCTTGTCTCTCTAATATCCTAGAACCGACACGACTGCAAAAACACTGAAAACATTCATTTCTTCTGTCCATTTTCACATAACAGCCTCAAACCAAATGCTTTTGGGGCAGTTACAGCAAAGCACATATGTAACCGTAAGAATAAAAGTAGTCTTACTGAAGTCAGTCCAGGTTTGGTGGGATATACTCACATGATTAAGCACTTTGCTGGACCTGGGCTTTACAAACCAGCATGCCCAAGTGCAGGAGAGAAGCATGTTAGGTGAGAAGTCATTCAATTTCACTTGTCTAGATTGTTTTTGGCTATCAGGTGGGAAAAAAATTTTCCCCTAGCCCAGCACCAATTACAATTTAAAATAAAATTCAAGAAAACCTTTTTAGTAGTTGTTATCTTTGCCCTAACCTCAAGATATTCTTGATGAATAAAGTTCTGACATTCACGTACTGCAGCTGAATTCTTAATTAAAAATTCTCTCTGAAAGCACTTAACTTTGTATCCTGAGCATCTCTTTTAGGAGATGATTTTAATGCTAGTACCTTGTATTAGGTCTATGCAACAATACATGGGAATAGATATGGTTGATTAGCATCCTCAAACCTGAAAATTAGCCTGAGTGTCTGGCTGATTAGAAATTAATCTCTTGGGAAAAACAAGCTATAGAGAATTCCTTGCAGATCAATTTCCCAAAGAAACTATTTTAAAATCAGGAATTCAGTGTAGCACTGGCCTGCTGTCTGGCTGCAAATTACACTCAAGCACCAAATGGAATGTACTACGCCTGTTCCAGAAATGGCCAGATGTGCTCACTCAAACGCCACTCTGGCAAACAGCCAGAGTCAAACTATGACAAAGAGAGCACAACAAAATTAACATTATGGACAGATAATGGAGGTTGAAATATAAACAATTGTATGCCATTTTATTAAAAATTATCTTGAAAATGTTGCAAAAAATCAATCATTCAGAAGTCAATAAAAGCCAAAGTTAAGATTGCACATGCAACCTTAATCCTGCCCCTTTCTTCAAAGGCATTCTGATTAGGCTTGGCAGAATTCAATTTTTATTTGTTTATAATTTAGATGGATATCATCAATTTTTAAGCATTTATTGATTTTTTAATACATTTAAATTTTCACAGTTGTGCAAAATTATGGGGGTTCAGACATTATGGGGGGTTCAGGCCTTTTATTTTTATTGATTTAAAGTTTCACAGTTGTGGGAAATTATGGGGGGTTCAGACAATTATTTAATGGCAGCAGATGTTGAGATTCAAACCGTTAAAGCTCTAACACAAATTATCACCATATACAAAGTAAACAGCCTTAAATCAAACTCCTAATAAGTTCCAAAGCAGCATTTTTCTTACTTTGCCTATCTGTAAATTTCTATCGTAATCAATGGACATCTTTTTTCATCAGTTTGTGTGTACACAGTGAAATAGACATTTATCGCCTCTTACAATAAAAATCTAATCCTTCCTAATGATGCTAGAACAATCACACATTGCTGTTTCCACAGGACCTCACTGAAGCCCTGAGTCTGCACCAGTGAAGTCAATAGGAATTTTACCTTTCTCTTCAATACACAGGATCAGGCCTTCACAGTATGCAGTTGAATAAGTCAGTCCACTTATTGAACAGGGAGGATTAAACAACATTTTATTTAAATATTTCATGTATTTAATATGACATGCATTTATCTTACAGAGGTAAAAGAGCTGGGGGGGTTTAATTTTAACAAACATAAGTTGTACTGTCAGCAGTCTTCCTCAACTTCCATTTCAGTAGGCTTAAGCTGTATAAAGATATCGCACTCCTTCCTTATTCACTGCACCACTGTCTAAGGTGCACACTGAATGAGGCAGGTGTAGTGCAGAAACAAGAGGAAGTGATCATGTAAGTCAAGACTATCAAAAGTATATGCACAAGGGGGAAGAGTTAATGTAGCTGTTACCACTCAAGAAAGAGAATTTGGAGTCACTGTGGATAGTTCTCTGAAAACATCCACAAAATGTGCAGCAGCAGTCAAAAAAGCGAACAGAACGTTGGGTGGAAATCATTAAGGAAGGAATAGATAAGGGAAAATATCATATTGCCTCTATATAAATCCACGGTATGCCCACATCTTGAATACTGTGGGAAGATGTGGTTGCCCCATCTCAAAAAAGATATATTGGAATTGGAAAAGGTTCAGAAAAGGGCAACAAAAATGATTAGGGGTATGGAACAGCTGCCATATGAAGAGAGATTAATAAAACCGTGACTTGGAAAAGAGATGACTAAAGGGTGGATATGATAGAGGTCTATAAAATCATGAGTGGTGTGGGGAAAGTAAATAAGGAAGTGATATTTACTCCTTCTCATAACACAAGAACCAGGGGTGGCCTGATGAAATTAATAGGCAGCAGGTTTAAAACAAACAAAAGGAAGTGTTTCTTCACACAACGCACAGTCAACCTGTGAAACTCTTCGCCAGAGGATGTTGCAAAGGCCAAGATTATAACAGGGCTCAAAAAAAGAACTCGATAAGTTCATGGAGGATAGGTCCATCGATGGCTATGAGCCAGGATGGGCAGGGAATGGGCAACAGTGAATGGATCACTTAATGATTACCTGTTCTATTCATTCCCGCTGGGGCACCTGGCATTGGCCACTGTCAGAAGACAGGATACTGGGCTAAATGGACCTTTGGTCTGATCCAGTATGGCTGTTCCTATGTTATGTTCTTATTTCCCTGCAGCCTTTTTTATTTCCTGACTTTCAAGGTGTTTCACTTTGCAACCTTATTGGTTCCTTAGCATAGATTTTGCTGTGAAATAAGTAGTTGGGCCATACCCATACTTCTCAATACTGTAGATTTAAAAAAAAAAAAAGAATTAATTGTTGTTTATAAACAAGTTGGAAGATCATTTTTAAAGGAAAAAGTTAACTTTGTACCTAACTATTTTGAAGCTTAAGGACTAGTTCAGACAAATTTTCATTCTGAAGTGGATTAGCTTTGACTATAAACTGGAAACAGGCCCCTCCCCCTTTTTTTAAGGTAACAGCATTTAAAATATTGTATGATAGTTCAATATATAGTGAGTCCACAGCTCTACATTTTCAATTTGGGCTACTGAAGCAAGTTCTCTCCCCTGCTTTACTCAAACTGCAAAGGAGGTGGAGGAAAGCTTCTCTTTTTTCCCTTTTGTTTCTCTATTTTAAAGATTGTATTAATTTATTTCCACCTTATCTTCCCTTTTGACTAAACAAAACCTCATTTAGCTAAGATAGCACCCAATCTTGTGCAGTTGGAGGAACTCAGCACCACACAAATACCAGGCCCATATTGACTAATGGCGGTTGCATTTTAATTTTGCAGTGTGTATTGAAGGTTATCTATATAAATTATTAAGAATAGAATTCCTGGATGCGCTACCCCATTCTCAGGAAGTTATTTTTAGCATAAAAACTAAAATGGAGCCACCCAATTTCCACACACCCCCCCCCATAACAAAGTGAAGTTTCCTCAAAATCTGTGCATTTTGTGAGATTATATTTACAAAGCCAAGGGTGGTTATTCCCATTTATCCTCCTTCTTGTGAACTAGATCCAGCTGCACAGTATCAACCAAAAGGATTTGTTTTACTTGCACATAATTATACCTTGAAAGGATCGCACTTGGTAGGATGTTCTCAGTGGTATATACAGAAGAGATCATAGCCTTGCAACTTTCCTACATATCAGTTATAGGGCAGATAGAATTATATATATAAAAAAAACCCTTCATTGTGCCATTCTACCACTAATTGGCAATATAAACCTATAGCCTAATGGGCAACCATTTCAAAACAATTAATTTTAGTATTTTATGATCGCTTAATCAGGATGACTCGCAGATATTCTGCTCAAGGGATGGATTTAAATTAGCATCTTTTGGGCAAACAGCCAAGCATTTTCAGTGATGCTGTTAAGCCTCAGTACCGGTTTGTCATCTGTGAACAATTTTTTTTAGAAAGTACAATGTATGTTCTTCTATTGGTTTATCAAGAACATACTGACTATACGCAGCTTACCAATGGCACAGCATTGCTCTCCTTCACATGTTATTGCTTTCAGCTACTTTGATATTCTATGAACATATATTTTGGCAAAAATAATCCCTGGCGCTTTTCCTTGGGCAATTGACAGTAATTAAATTCTGTGAATATGAAAATCAAATGAAAAATACATTCAAGGTACGTGCTATGACTCTTATTTCTGTCCAAGTCCTTTGTCAAGCTATGATTTTTTTATCCAAATTAATAATAAGTTTTCGTTCCTCATTACAAGACACCTCCACTCACAAAAACAAAGTAAAAAAGTTACTTTGGCATTCATACTTATGAATTTTAAAAAGAGGATTCTAAATCTGAATTGTTTCAACTGTTCTTTTAGCACAGGCTCTGTTCCCTGGTAAACAAATGTTCAAAGATTTCATTGGAAATGGAGCTGTACACCCTAAACATTACTACATTTTAATTTAACAATATAATCAGACATTCAAGAGCCTTCTCAATATTAAATAAGGAGTGATCTTATTTAAACCGATGCCTTCCTCTTTTAATAACTTTAACAGCTGCTGTGGAAGAATTCTTTTTTTCTTCCCCTCTCTTTTCATTCTCTTTCCCCATTTTCTTTCTAACAGCTGCTTTTTTTTGTGTTGTTTTTTGTTTCCCTCCCTCTGTTCCTCCCTCCAGTTACAAAGTTGGGGGTGGGAGCACGGGGTGCTAAAGCACAAAGCAGTACTTGTTAAAAACAGAATATATCCAGGCAAGTCGCCAAATTTAATTCCAAACAGCCCTGTTAGTGAGCAGCTCTATGCTAAAATGGAATACAGTATTAGTCTATCTGTTTCTAGGACAGAGTGTCTCCTATGACTCAAGGGTAAAAAATGAATTTCATTCCGGAAAGCGCTATATCGGCAGGTCTTAGGGCTCAGTAAAAAAAAAAAGTGAAAACTAACACAAGTTAATTGTTTCACAGATATTGCAGATAAAGTGGCACAGTATTTTGGAAAGAATATTTCTGAAATTTAAGTTAGTCTATAACAGAGTTCTTAACAGCCACAATATGAGCCAAGTTCTGCCACTCTCACTGAATAGTACCCTACTACCATTGACTTGAATGGCCTTTGCATGTAGTTCTTAAAGCAATGATGCTACTCACCAAGTACGGTATTACTCAATAGTGTAAGAATGGCATTTTTTTAAATTTGGCATTGAAATCATTTACAGAATGGACAGAAAGCTGTTCAGGCTTAGCAGGCTGAAAGCCAAGAGTAAGATCTCCACAACATCTATTGTGGAACTTCAGTATGCTGATGACAACGCAATCTTTGAAGATCTTTCTCAGAGTGGGCAAACTATCTTGAATGTGTTTGCGATGCTTACGCATGTCTTGGTCTCACTCTTAATATCAAAAAGACTAAAGTGCTCTATCAGCCCTCTCCAAATGAGGTATTACATGCCCTATTTATCAAAATCAATGGAGTGGCACTGGAGAATGTTGATCATTTCCTCTACCTTGGAAGTCATCTTTCATCCAAGGCAGATATTGATGCAGAAATTCAACATCGCCTGAGCTGTGCCAATGTAGCTTTTTCTCGTTTACGGCACAGGGTTTTTGAAGATCATGACATTCAAACAGACACCACGCTTCTTATTTATCAAGCCGTTATTCTCCCAACACTGTTGTATGGATCTGAAACTTGTACAACCTATAGACACAACTTGAAAGTCCTTGAGAGGCACCATCAATGCTGCCTTCGTAAGATTCTGAAGATAAAATGGGAAGATGTGCACCAATAATAGTGTCCTGGAAGAGGTAAAGGCCACCAGTATCGAGGCAATGATCATCCATCAGCAATTCCTCTGGACTGGTCACATTGTCCGGATGCCAGACCATCACCTTCCAAAACAGGTCCTGTTCTCTCAGCTGAAAGAAGGACACCGTAACGTGGGTGGACAACTGAAACGTTGTAAGGACTTACTGAAGGACAACCTAAAAAAGTTTAATATTGACATTGACACTTGGGAGACACTTGCCCAGGATCGCTTAAAATGGAGAGAAGTCCTACATGATGGTCCCCTGCATTTTGAACTTGCTTGCCGACAAGCCGAAGAGGACAAGAGGCGCAGAAGGAAGGAGAGACTGGCTTCCAGTCATGGTCAACAGCCTACTGCTGAGTCTGAAAACATCTGCCCTCATTGCAATAGAACTTATGGTTCAAGGATTGGCCTTATTAGCCACTTGAGGACCCATAACTCCCATGGAAGATGATCATACTCGGTACTTTACCCTGGGAGATAAAACATCAAAAACTTTGAGGCTGGAACATTAAACTATTACGAAGACTTGTAGTGAAAATGAAATGTCCCAAGTTTAGGACCAGACTGTGAATCCCTTACATTGGTAAGCAGTTATTCACCAGAGATTGGAGTTAATGGGGAAACCCAGGTGAGGAACTGCTCACAAAAGTGAGTAAATGGCTCAAATGGCCCTCAGAGTTTCAGATTATCTTGGAAAAGAGTGAGGGGGAGAAAATTATTCATGCTTCAGATTTTGGTGTTTAATAGTCACACATGCTTTCACTTTTATAATTTTCTATGCAGTCTTGTTTGGCATAGCAGATGTCAGAGTAAATATAAACATATATTTAGCACTTTGGACAAGTTACTGACATGTGAAACAGGCATGGGCTGGGAATCTACCTCCCATAAGGGTTATAACTTTTTTCTTCCAAAATAATATCTTCCTTATTACCGTTAAGTTTGAAAAGCAAAAGCAAATGGGAATACTCATTTCCACAGAAACAGATATTTAGGCTTATGTTTATTTAATGTATAATTTATAATTAATAAATAAAACCCTGCATATATGCAGCATTCTTCATCAGTAGATCTCAAAATGCAATATAAACCAGGTCCAGAGTGCGCCATAGACCCATCCCAAAGCACAAATTTAAAGAGACTCCCTCCTTCCTTCCACTGACAAAATTTAGTTCTGTCCCTTTCCCATGCCAGGCCACTTTTCCCCACATACTTTCCTCTGACACAACCTTTCCCATTTCTTCTGCAAACCCCTTACCCTATGGTTTCCTCATTCCTCTCCCCCGTTCCCTGCCCAATTCATTCACTCAGCCAGCTACTCTGACTCCCCTCCTGATGCACAGGGATTAGCACCAACTCCATGTAGCAGATGATGTTCTTCCCCACCTCAGCTGCTGGATCCCATTTCCTTCAAAGTGGGATTCACAATGCCATGAGCACCAATGTCACTTCGCTAGCTTGAGCCAGTCGCTGCTGGCTCCCCTCCAGAATCTAAATTATTAGATTAAAGGGTCAGAAGGCCACCATCCCAACTGATCAGGCTATCGTGAACTACTGGGGTGAAGGGGGGCAGTGCTAGTCACTGTTCCAAGCACCCAGTCAAAGTCCTCATAAAAGAAACAGGATGCTGGGGAGCTCCCAGAGGTGTGGTTCTCCTCCATGGATTTATGATAGTCAGTCTTAAGCCATTGGATCCGTGCTCTGCATTGGTCACCAGATCATTGAATCCCCAACACTGCCAGCTTCTCCACTATTTCTTGGTACACATGACCATTTATGGAATTCTTACTGAAGCTGAACGTCTTGCTTACCTCACACCAGAAATTTACCACAATCTGACTGTCGCCCTGTGACCCGCTAGCAGCACATCTGGCAAAGGACTTCTTGTTACTGGTCATAACGAATGGAGCAGATGGTTCAATCTGCTTCTAGTTCAGTGGTCAGAATAAAATGGAACGGTTAAACCCCGAGCAGCTGTACTTGAACCAGGAGGGTTCCTTCTGTTTCCTCGACATCAACTGGGTAGTCTGGGATAGAAAGGCCAACAGTGGCCCATGGGATTGTGGGATAGCATTGGCGGACTCTCTGGACATGAGTTTGGTGACCTGGCTGCGAACTGCATCCACACTACAAAATGATAGAGTTTGGACCCAAGTCCCAGTGAGACTTAGGCTTAGGCCCCTCCCCTTGGCCAGCTCCTAGGGACTGAGTACTGAGCATTTACTGGCCCAAGAGAAAGATGTGTGAGTGGGGGTTTGGGTTCAAACAAGTCTGAGCCCGGGCTTATGTTGTAGTGCAGTCAAACCACGCGTGGATCGAGGGAGGGTGCTTTTGACACAAGACAGGTGTTGAAGAATTTCTCCATCAGTATGTCTCAAAACATCCAAGTTTTAGAAATTTCACAGTTACATCTACCAAGGTCCAGGACACCATGAGATTTTGATTTGCCTGGGCAAGTCACAAAGGTAATAATTCTCGAATTTCACAAACATATGGACTCACGAGTGAATCCTCCATGCCCCAAATCATGATAGAAGGGGGGGGGGGGGGAAGGAATGAATGAGGATTGGTAGATAAGATGAAAGTCTCAATGTCAGATTTTCAGAGGAGCTGAATTCCCCATACAACTCCAATTAAAATGAGTGGGAGCTGCATGCACTCAGCATTTCTGAAAAACCAGGTCCTAAGGCTCTGTAACTTCCAAACACAGGTAAGTATTAAGGGGTGAAGGGAGGGAGGGAAGAGAGGAAGAACACAATCACGGGATAGAAATTATTAGGAAGCAGCTTTCAGTGGATAGAGGGAGGCCAAAGGTGTACTGGGGAAAAGATGAGAAAGCCGGTCTTTCATGGGGAAGAATGAAGGTGATAGAGAGTACCAAGAATAAACTGTAGCCAGGGCTCCTGGTAGCAGAAGTCCTTACATTTCAGGAGTCCACACGGCCTCCAAGCAGTGCCCCCTGGGAACCTGAATTGTCCAGTGGCAGGCACAGAAGTTTTACTTAGAACTGATAGCTGAGTTGTTGAAGAGCAAGATAACGTTTCTTCTCTCCGCCCTGATTTGCTCCATATCCCACCTTGTTCTTCAGGTCCCCCCTAAGACCACGGATTTATGCCCTCCATGGATATACAGGAGCTACTTTTTTGAAAGCTTAGAAAATACAGTAGTTTCAATGCTCAATGAGAACATGTTGTATTATTTACAAAAAGAAAAGCAAATCATCATGCATTTATCCCAAAGCAACCTCTTCTGTAACATGCTTTGCATTTTTGCATCACCTCCCATCTGGGATCTCAGAGCACTTTACAGATACTGATGAATTAAGATTAAAACATTCCTGTGAAGTGTCTAAATAGGTAGGTATGTTTCTCAGTTTTACAATATGGTGAAAATGAGACACCAAAGGTCAGAGTGAAGAGTCGGGAACAGAACCCAGATCTGACTCCAAGTTACATAAATAGCAGTGCTTTGTCCACTAGACCATGCTTCCTGACTTGACACCTCCGCATTCCACTGAATTCAATAAGCCCACTCCAGTGAAAATAGTTCTGTGAAAAATTATGTGGAAGTGCATCAGAATGCATCTGGGGGACCCATTTCATCTGCCTTTCCTGACTAGAATATTAATATTAAGTAATGACAAACAATTTTTCATTATTTGTAGAAATCACTCTATCAACAGTTATGATCAAATTGTATTTTGCATGCTTGTTATGTGTAACAAAGGTCAATTATAGCGGTTAATTATCATATTAAAAGATATATTCTTTGTCATAGCTATAACTTTGAATATTAAGTATCAAATGTAGACAATTGTGTGCGCTCTCTTAAAGGTTGAAATTTGAGATATAGAAAGTCTAATTACTGTGTGTTTCTGAAAATTCCATCTTGACGAAATGGACATTTTAAGATTTTTTTAAATTTCAAAATCTCTTCAATTTACCCACCAAAATCTTCAAACGAACATATTTTGTGTCGGTATATAGAAAGGGAAATGGTAGCTCAGGAAAAAAATTCTCTCCTTTAAAATTCTACAACAAGCCAACTGTTTTCTGAAAAACCCCTTTAGAAAAGGTTAGTACTTCCAAAACTCTTTGCTAACCAAAAAACCCACCTTTACCTATTCAAAAAAGATCTCTTGTAGTCTTACTGAAATATAAAATCAACTTCTTAAAATTGTTAAGATAAACCACTTAAATGCCTACCATACTCTTCCACTAAACAATTTCATGTCCCTTGCAGACTAGAAAGTTTATAGGATGGTTTTGGGTTTCACAGATTACTGACCCAATCTTTCACATAAAAATTAAATTAAACTGGGCCACCAGATAATTACTTGCATGTAAACTGGGTTTTAAACTTTCTTTAATCCAAGCAAACTAATGCTCTTTACAACCCCCTCATGACAGTCTACCTAGGGATCAGCAACCTTTGGCACATGGCCCGCCAGGGTAAGCCCCCTGGCGGGCCGGGCTGGTTTGTTTACCTGCCACATCCGCAGGTTCGGCTGATTGCAGCTCCCACTGGCCGCGGTTCGCCACTCCAGGCCAATGGAGGCTGCGGGAAGTGGCGGGGGCCGAGGGATGCACTGGCTGCTGCTTCCCACAGCCCCCATTGGCCTGGAGCGGCAAACCACGGCCCGTGGGAGCCGCAATCGGTCGAACCTGCGGATGCAGCAGGTAAACAAACCAGCCCGGACCACCAAGGGGCTTACCCTGGCGTGCCGCATGCCAAAAATTGCCGATCCCTGGTCTACTTGAACAACTCTGCAAGTACGTTTCTTACTCTCAAAACAGAGTAGGTTTCATACAAACCATCTGAGGCTTCAGCCCATGTCAGTGGTTCCCAAACTGGGGTTTGTGAACCCGTGGGGGTTCACAAAATGTTACAGGGGGTTCTCAGGAAAACATTCCCTAATGGCAGACAGTGCTGTCCCTAGGACTCCAGGCAGCATGGGGCCAACAGCCCAGACTTCCAAGAGCTAAGCAGATCAAAGCAAGCATCTCTATCATACTGAGGAGATTTAAACTTCAAGACTCCTTAGAAGAATTGGAAAGGGAGGTGGATATTTTTTGCTGTTTTTAAAATTAAACAGGCAGCTAGTATTGTTTTTAAAATGATGATGAAGAACAAGTTTAAGCTTTGTTGTAATGTGCGTTGTTTGCCTGGACTGCTCAAGACCTGAATGCTAGTGTAGGAGGAACGCTTTGAGCTGGCTTCTTAAATACCTTCATGCTGTTTCACATCTGATACTCCTTGATGAAACATTTGAGCCTTGTCTTATAACAGGCTTATTCAAAATGTTACAAGCTACGAAAGGGAGATCTTGGAAGAGTGTTGCTGTTTTCATAATGTAATAAAAATACTGTAATGATAAATAATAATTAATAATAGTGTGTAATAAGCATACCATAAAAATAAATTTTATATTTCCAAGATCACTGCTTTTATCATTTATACTCAGATAAAGGAGAAAATCCCTGGAAATATTTATTTTTAGGAGGGGGTTTGGGAGACGACATTTTAGTGAAAGGGGTTCACAGACTGTTAAAGTTTGGGAACCACTGGCCCATGTATATGTACTCTGTACATGTCTCTGAAGAACAAGAGAGCGTTGAGCTCAGGTCTTCTCTGTCCTCCCACCCCAATACTCAACATCCCCGTGGACATCAACCAAAAACATTAAAGGTATAGAATCTTCAAGAAAGAAGATTTTAATGAAGTATATCAAATTTGCTCACCACCTCTACATAGGATTATAGCTTCTAGAGAGCACAAAGGAGTAATACTGGTTTTATGGCCTGTCTTGATATATTCCTAGTGAGAAATTCAGCAATAGTTTGGAAGTCTTCCTATGCCTTAGTATTCTTTATCTGTGAAGAAGTAGCTAACATATTCATGGTAATCAGCTGAAGAAAAATACATTTTAAAGACGTAGAAGTGGCATACTTAAAGAGAATCAAGTGAATACCTTAACCTTTTAAAACCATAGATATAAAATATAAATGAAACTATTTTTGAATGTATGTTATTTTTACTTATTTCTATTATTTGCTATAATATTTGTATTACAGTTGTATCAAGGAGGCTCAGCCAGGATCGGCCCCCAGCTGTCATGAGTGATGTACAAACTCAAGAAAAGGTCCCTGCCCAAAGTGTTTACAGGCTAAAGGCTCTGATTCTGTGAACACTCATGCATGTGCTTACCCTTCATTCTCACAGGTAGTTCCATTGTCTTCACATACGTACATGTACAAGACAGAAGGGGTAGCAGCAGGGCCGGCGCTTCCACTAGGCGACCCTAGGCGGTTGTCTAGGGCAGCAGGATTTGGGGGGCGGCATTTCGCCAGCGACTCATTTCCCGGTGGCGATTCGGCACCAGGTTTTTCTCTGGGTGGCAATAAAAGCAGCCGCCAAAACGCCACCGAGAACACAGCTTCAGAGGAGAAGCTGCCGCCGAAACGCTGCCGATTACTGCGGAGGAGCGCTGCCGCCTAGGGCGGCAAAAACCCTGGCGCCGCTCCTGGGTAGCAGTGAAGACAAAAGTGACAGTGATAGGAATACAAGGTTTCATGTGTTAGCTAAGTATATTGTTGCTTTCTGGATATAAAAATATATGTCCATGGCAGAAAAAAAACCAACCTCATAATCTAATTTCTAAGTATTATAATACTTAAAGAGGAGTAAGCATGACCTTTTTCTGTTTCATTATTGCCTTTTTCGGTTTAATTATTTTTCTAGCAATAAAAAGAAAAGGCATTACAAAAGCCTACCTCTCCTTTAAAGAAGCCTGACAACCACTACATCTCAGACAGCAGCTCTGCAATACCAGCTCTGTTTTGTGGCATTTTAAATAAAATGTAACTATTCTGTGCCAGCAAGCTGGTGTATGTATATTCATAGTAGCTCTGCATGGAGGAGCTTCACAACTTCAGATACAAAAATAAAAATTTTATTCACACACAGTATATATGTGCATGCACACACACTATTATCTGAAAGTTTGAGAATCGGTGAAGGTGTGATATATAAAAAAAATTGTATATACGACTGGAAGCAAATATTACCTATAAAGGTTGCAATGAAATGAATGTTATGCACTTCAAACTTAAAATTCTCCCAAAATGGTTTAGCTTTGCATTTGCTTAATGTGTGTGTTTTGGGATTGCTTATGTAACCCTTCTGCCGGTCAGAGTCGGCAGCAACAAGGGCCGGGTTCCGTATCTAGGGGTTCCATTCCAATAACACAATGCAAAACCGGCTCGAGCCCCCACCCAGTGACCTGGGACAAATATATATCACCCCCCCTGGGCGCCTCTAAGAGGCAGTACTTCCCCTCTCGCAAGCACAGAGTCTGAGTGTAGAAAAACCTTTTAATGACAGAGAGAAACAATGAGGCCTTTTGTTGGGGAAACACCACATCTAGGATTTGTAATCCAAACTGTGAGCAACGACCCACCCCAGCAAATTGGCCATGTCCTTTCCCTTTGGTTCTTGAGTCCAGCAACCCCCAAAATCACCCAAAGTCCCAAAAGTCCAACAACCCAAAAGTCCAGACCCAGAGTTCAAAAGTTCATCTGCAGAGTGTTACACCCCCCCCAGTCTGGGTATAAATGGGGAGGGGAGAGGTAAGGGGCACCTTACGTGGCTCAAAGCTGACGGCCCCATCCCTTCGTGGGGCTTCGCTCGGCTCTGCTCTGCCAGCCATCCCACGAGTCACTCCGCTCAGCCGTCCCGCAAGCCGCTCCGGCTGTCCCGCCAACTGCTCCGCTCCGCCAGCAGCTCCGCTCCGCCAGCCGGCCTGCAAGCCGCTCCGGCTGTCCCGCCAGCAGCTCCGCTCCGCCAGCCGTCCTGCAAGCCGCTCCGGCTGTCCCGCCAGCAGCTCCGCTCCGTCAGCCGTCCTGCAAGCCGCTCCGGCTGTCCCGCCAGCAGCTCCGCTCCGTCAGCCGTCCTGCAAGCCGCTCCGGCTGTCCCGCCAGCAGCTCCGCTCCGTCAGCCGTCCTGCAAGCCGCTCCGGCTGTCCCGCCAGCAGCTCCGCTCCGTCAGCCGTCCTGCAAGCCGCTCCGGCTGTCCCGCCAACTGCTCCGCTCCGTCAGCAGCTCCGCTCCACCAGCCGCTCAGCAATATATCTTCCGGCTCCCCCACTACTTAACACAGTGCTCAGTGATTTCAGCTCATAACAATTTCAGCTTTTTAGTGATTTCAGCTTGTAGATAGGGGAGCTTTTGTGCTCATTTGCACACTTAGCCCAGAGTGATTCCAACTCAGCAGCCTGCGATTAGACTCCTAAGGAACTCAAAATAGCTCTGATATTCCACAGCGGAGAGAGAGAAGGAGATGCAATTGACATTTAAGACCCTCAGAAGAGGCCCATGCCACCAGATACAAATACCTGTCCCCAGCCTCTCTCAATTCACTGGGTTTTGGAATCCATGTCCCTCGCCTAGCAAGTGCTGCTTAGCTAATGGTGAGATCCTTCATCATAACAAAAGCCCACTGTCCTTGATTCACATAATCAGGGTAACACCACTTTATTCTTCCTGCCCCAATAACAGAGAAACTGGGGCTCCCACAGCAGCCAAAATGACCATTTGGACAAGCGGTCCATCATGCTTTGCAGGGTGGGTGTGTCCATGCAAAACAAGATTAGCCCCTGACATTCCTGACATCCCTTTCCACAACTCACCACCAGATGTCAGGGTAGAGCTCATCCTGACTCTGCTTACACTTAGGTATGGGATTTTGTCTACCCTAAAAAAAAGAAAAAAGAAAAAAAGAAAAAAGGGAGAAGAGGTACAACTACTAGAGCGCAATTGACTTACTTTTAATCATTTTTGGAAAACAATCATTTTAACAATTTTTGCAATTTGTTAGAACCACTATGCTTTCAGTCTTTTATTAATAAAATTCTCAGAATACCATTGTTGTCCAGTACTACTGAAAACATTATATTTTTGGCTACAACAGAATATTAATTTTATTAAAGAATCCCTAACAGAATATTTACACACTAAACACTATGTTAGGAGAATGTGCTGTGAACAATCAAATTCTGTGTAGTCAATGGAAAATGTAGCACGTCTCTGAAGCCACCAAGATCTCCCAATAAAGCTCTGTCTACATTAGGAAATACAACAAACAAACAAACAAACCCCAACATTCCTACTGATAAGGTTCCAAGAGTCTCCAACAATTTTGTCACCAAAATTACATTTAACTAACTACAGAACAGGTGATAACACTGGTGGGAATTTTCTGATAAAATTCCCTAGAGCAACTCAGTTTTTGTAGTTTCCAAAACACACATACAAACACAAAGAAAAAAACAACAGTGTGCTTATTTCACACTACTGTATGACTAATTCCACTTTTCAATTTTGTGTACAGAATGTCAAAGGAAGTTTGCAATTTAGTTTCCAAATTCTGCACAAATACTACTTCTAATTTATTTCTATTACATTAGTGCCTAATATGTGGCCCTGATCCTGCCGCAGTTTGTGTGGTCAGACCCCATGGCCTGCATGGAGCCCCCCTCCCCGCCCCCGCAAGCCATAATGTCAGGATCCGGACCATAGATCCATAACAAAGTAATTTTTGCACTGTAGTAATCCCTTTAATGTCTTAGCAAAGGACAGACGTTATGGCATAACCCAACAGAATACCCATTTATATTTTTATTTTGTTTACAGCTTTGAGGAAGGAGGAAGAGGAAGAGAGGCTAGTACACAACAGTCAGTGTCAATTAAATACACTAATGTTTGGCTGAACAAGACCCAATATAGACCCCTGGGTTTGTCTGACCCACTAAACTAATCCTTTAACTTTTTCTGTTAGTACAAAGTTCATAATCTGAAAAAAGCAGAGTTAAGACAACAGTGAATGTGATATCTACACCACTTTGGGAGAAGTAATTTCCTTACGTGCATTACTAGAAAAGTTTCCCCAACATTTATTTCTCTTTAAAAGTTAGACACATACTAATAAATCAAATACACAGGACACAACATTTAACCAATATAACTTTTAGTTTTAATGTATCCTGGGTAGTGAATGAATGCCTTTATTAACTAAAGATATTGTACACATTTGGGTGTGCAATAAACTTATAGTAAAGTGTCTTGTTTTTTCCAGAGGGAATGAGTGTGGGAAAAGGCACCAAATATTTGGGGAATTGCAACTACAGCATTGCTACACAGTGTCAAAAATGAAGGAGGGAAAAAAAATGGTTGTCTAAATGACACACTTCTAGGTATTTTTACCCACTGGAAAACAAACTAAAATCTGTTTTCTTCCCAACTCCGCCTTCACCAATACACCTACTGAATGCTATTGAAGGATTTTATCAGGCTGTCTATGTTTAGTTTCACTGCCTTGCCAGAAAGATAAAGATGCGCTGCCTTAAAAAAAATGTTTTGGAAGAAAATATCAAACTTCACCTAGAATTTCACCCAAACACTTGGCTAGATTCACCAGAGTTTGTGCTGTCTTATGCACCTGCTGATGTAAACCCTGGTGGAGATTGCCAATGGCGTAAAGTTCAACAGGGAGGCAAGTAGTGTGGTGTGAAGCTGCCCCAACCTAGTCTCTGCCAAAGCAGCAGTAAGGGACTAGCACCATCCAGGAAGTGAGAAGCATGGGCTGCAGCGTTGCCAACTCTTGCAATGTTATCACTAGCCTTAGTTGGTGTTTCTAAAACTTCAAGATATGAAGTTGGTGCGTTTCTGAAAGACCCAGCCTCTGGAGTCAAGTAAATACGTGAGAACCAAAAAGTACCTTTCCATCCATTCCAGCAGAGGAGAAAAGCTTGAAAAATGTAAAAATGAGTGCACCCTCTGAAAGAGTCACAACCCAGAAGGTATGTAAAAAGAGCCCAAAATGTGTTTTAAAAGAAAGTTTAACCCAATCTCATGATTTTGGGGGTCTAACTTATGATTTTTGAGTTTGAAAATTCTATGGCTGGGAAGTCAATGTAGTCAGGGCAGGCACGGAATGTGCCCATTCAGTGCTTCCTGACAGAGGTTCTATCAGGCTCCAGCAGGACTTATTTTCTGCTAAGGAGACAGATTTATGAGAGAAAATGAAGGGAATATTAATACTTGTTCTACCGTAGGGTATATCCACCTAGGAGACCAAGGGACTCACTGGCAATAGACGTTAGTTACACCACCGTGCAGCAACTTTTGTGAATAGGTACCCTGTTTTCTTCTGTTTGTACAGCTCCTACCGCAATGGGTCCATAACTAGGCTTCTAGGTGCTACAGTAATACAAATAAATAAAGTATGAAGAGTGAAAATACCATCATATTTTAGTCTATCAACTTTGAAACGTCCAATAAAAATCAGAGGTCTTGACTGAAGACATAGAATGAATGTAACCGGAAATAATAGTTGTGTGTAGTCAAAATCCAGTGCCCTTTAAAAAAATGTTTTTTATCTTTGAAAGGCAGAAGGGAATCAAACTGCAGAGGAGCCTTATCTTTAAAAATGTGATGTTATTGTACAACCCACGCTCTGTCCCCCCTTTGGAAAACCATTAAGTGAGGGGGATGTATTCTGGCTGATTTCTCCAACATCTGAGAGAGAACACATCTGCAAATTTGTAAGGCAGTTATTGATACTATCTTAATATATAGAACTGGATTCATTTTATTGCTGGAATATTTAATTCAACAGAGGAAATAAAAAAAAAGAAGAGATAACGAACATGGCAACAATGTACGTCTCCACTCGGCCCCCCAAAAAAATCTGGTTCCCAGTTTCTTATTATAGAAGATTTTGAAATATATAACAGTTATAATAGAAAAGAACTGCCTACAAAATTGTTCATCTGCTTGTCTGAAAAAACGTCCTCTACTGTTTGTTCTTCTACCAACATCAACTTCTTAACTGCTGTAAAAACAAACAATACTGATAAAAACAAAGTATTTGTTCCACCAGAGAACACAGATTAAGGCCTTAATATGCTGCTGCACAGTAATCAGGACAAGTCAACTACAGATATCATAATATAGTGTTGGGAAGAGAGCTTAGAAAGCCATTCCTTTAAGGCTATATCTATACGTACAACACTACAGAGGCGCAGCTGTACCGATACATCATACAGATAATGAGGGATAATAAAACCACCTCTCTCACTGACATAGCGCTATGCTCATGAGCACTTATGTCGGTGTAATTTACCTTGCTCAGGGGGGGTGGAATATTCACACCCCTGAGTGACATACATTTTGCTGACATAAGCTATGTTTACACTACAGCCTAAGTGTTTAGATGAAGTATTTTAAACACAATCTGAATAGCAGCCAAGGAGCTCTAGACATCTTTAAGACGTAAAACAAATGTACTTTTACAACTTGAACAATGTAAAGTTTAGATCATACTTTTGACATTGTAATCTAAGGACATGTATTAGTAAAGCTAAACACTGCCATGCAATTTCCAAATGGAACTATTTGCACAGAACGAACAGGGAGAAGGCAAGATATGAATATTCAGTGGTTACTGCTCCAGTAATTAAATTAAAACTTCAGTTGTAATTTTGTAAATTTTTAGCAGCTTCAATCTAAAACGAACACACACTTCTTTTGCATTATACACATGAAACCATGAAGTGTAAGGATATACTCATCCAGGAATTCTCATTATATCATTAGTCAGGATTGGACATTCAGTAGTCTGACATTAGAACACCAGCACATAGCATCTTTGTGCTACACTATTGCTCAGTAGCTATTTTATTAAATCTTCCATTGCTGCTTTTTATGAAGTTTCTATGCAACAGTGTAAAAGGGAAGTGTTCTTTGAAGAGTGTACTTTCCATAGCACTTGCAAATAGGTAGTTAATATATTAATATGTCAAGCTAATGCCTCAAATAATCAGTGTAAGAGGAGCACTCAGTACATTTATGGTGCAACTTACCTTTCCATCTCTCATTTTCTGGTTCCCATACTCCAGGCTTTCTGCAGATCACCAGCTTTCACACCATGCTATACGCCAACTAGAGTTGCTACCTGCCCGATTTTTACCCAGACAGTCCGGTTTTTGGTTTCTGTGTCCGGGTGCCATTTGGGGTTGCCAGGTACCCAGTTTTCAAGGATCTGGCAACCCTAAGTAGCATCTAGAGGCACTCCATTGTGCTATCTAAATGCAAAGAGTCCCTGCCCTGAAGACTTTAGTTTATTAGTATTATATTTAAGCCTACCAGTCTCTGACATATTACCTTGAATATTTCAAGGCAACTGTTTGGAGAAATGCATATTTAGGTTATTTGCAGACTAGTGGAAAGTAAGAGAAAAGACAAAAATTTTAATTTGATTTCATATGTTTGCCCATTCAGTTTTTTATATAAAAATTTACACGTCACTTTATGGAAAGTTTCTGCAGTTTGTGTTTTCCCCTAGATGGACTGAAACACATTTAGTTGTGTAGTCATGACTGAATTACTACCAAGCAGCTGAATTTGCCAAAATAATGCTTTTTTGCTGCATTAATCAGACTTCTTGTTTTTGTGCTTTTTCTCATTTTGTTTTTAAATTGAGGCATAATTACATCAGCTTCTTCACATGGCGGGGGAAGAATGGTCCAGTAGTTTAAAAGGGGAGCTTGGGCTGTGGAAGACCTGGGTTCAGTTCCTGCCCCACACCACAAATGTGATGTGTAACCCTGGGCATGTCACAGTCTCTCTGTGCCTTCATTCCCCATCTCTCAAATGGGGATAATAGCACTGCCCTACCTCACAGGAGTGTTGGGGTGGGGGGATAAATACTTTAAAGATTGTGAGGTGCTCAGATACTGCAGTGATGTGGGGCCATATAAACACCTTAAATAGATAAAAGTCTTATAGTTGTCAAATGAGACATTTAGTAAATGTGAATGTTACATGCTTTGTTTCCAAGATAGCATTGTCACTACTCTTTTTCTCCCAGACTTTGCATTAAGGTTATGAACTACATAACTTCCACCCATCCTTTCCCCTCTTCTGATATTGAGAGTAGGAGGGAAACATAGAAGGTTTAAGAACACAAAGAACATGATGATTTGCTGCTGATTTGTATGTAATATTATGTTGCTCTCCTGCAGATAGGTGCATGTTCATATAAATACAAACATACAGTTTCCTTTGCACAGAAGCTATTGTCTGGCTATGCAGTAATTCACTGAGGTCACACTTTTTTACTATCTTAGCCACTCAATTGTACTGCCTCACAGTCTCCTGAAACCTTAGCCTGTAGTTTCTTGTAGTCACCGCCATATTTGCCATGGAAAGTGTTTTACTATCAAAGGATATTGATCTTCAGTTTTGGACAGGCAGTGGATGGAGAAGGGAGAATTCCCACACTGGTATGAATTTTTAGCAACAACTCTTCATTGCCAGGCTGAGATGCTGGCATCACAATCATTGCTAAAACTGAATTTATAGTGAAATGTGGTATGAAGTCTTAGGTACTTTTAGGATTCCGCTCCTGGGCATTTAAATGGCATCAGTAGCCAGAAATGCATTTTATCATGTTTTAGCTGCACTTCTTCCTGTCTGACGTAGATGTGGCCTCTGCAAAAGTCAAGCCTGAACACTACAAATGCAATGTGTTCTGCTTAGTATTGACAAGTGATACCATGAAGAATCTCCAGATGATAAAATGTGAGACAACCTTTATTCTAAACAACCCAGGGTGTGAAGAACAGATGACCCTGGTGCACTCTGCCTGATAGTGAATCTAATTCAAAAGTTCTTATCTTGATCATCAAGGCCTTTAAGGAGCTTTAGCCTGGCTTATCTCAGAAACCACCTCTCTCTCCTTGACCATGACCCAGAAAGCTGTGCTCCATACAGGAACTGTTAATGATACCTTTGATGAAGCTTGGAAGAGTTCAGCCCTTCTTAGTAGCTGACCCTCTGCTACTATCCATCCCATAAGAGATTAAAGTGACCAACGCATTTTGCACTTTCAGAACAAGAGACCTATCTGTTCATATTCGCTTCCCAACAATAACTTCTTGGGGATGATGTGTGTGTCACTTTCTGGTGGATTCTTGTTAAATCAAGACTGTATATTTTTCTAAAACGATCTAGGAATTATATTGGAGAAGACTCTATGACCTGTTAAACAGTGAGTCAGACTAGATGATCACAATAGTCCCTTCGGGCCTTGGAATCTATTAATCTGTGAAGCAAGGCATGGAGATTAGTCTTCAAACTAGTTTTTATAATTCTGGATATCTTTAGTGATAGCTGTGCTATAAACAACCAAGCATATAATATTTTAATTGAAACACTTTCTCAAACAAAGATACACCACTGCATAAAAACCACATTTTTTCTGCTGGTATGAATTATTGACTAGGGCTTTCTTCTAAAAACAAAATGTGCATGCCTTGATGGCATCCATCTTTATAGGTAACCAAAGCACTTTTTAAACCAATGGACCAACATACATCATTGAGAGTGGAAACATCTGGAAATTTTATGCTGGTTCAGACCAAACAGTTCCTCTTTCCCAGTCCCATTATGCTTTGTAGTTTTACCTCACATAGTCACTTCTCCTCAAACTCCCCTAAACCAACTGGTAATTTAATCCCTACAATATCATAGTTGCTGTTTTAAATTCCAGCTGTTCCCTCGGTAGTGCACATATCAAAACTAACTCAGTGGCTTACCATCAACTTTTCATGAAATCATGCCTCAGGCTTACCTTTTGCACATATGGTGCGAGTTTGCACTAGGAAACTTTGGCATTTCTCAAATGTTTATAATGGCAGTTGTTCCCTCATGGAAAAATTGCAGCAGTGCCAACAAGCTTTGTTTTCCCTATTAGCTATGGTGACCATTAATGTGAAACCAGGAATGTACTAACTAGAGATAATTTAAGGAAATGTGTAACTATCAGTACTATATACCAATTAATTTGAGGTCACATTACTGTTAGGATACGAACTGGCCTCCTGCCTCCCGAATGACTGCTGTGTCTCTGATCTAAATCCTCTCTTCACAATCAATCTCTTAGCTCAAGCCAAGAGAGAACTGCAAAGTAATTAAAATTAACTTGTATTCCTTCAGAAGAGCCTGCTTTGAGTTAGAGCATTACTATTCATTTGTCAGGGTTTTGGTCAGGTAAACTATCTTTTTTCCAAAACCCAGTTGCTTTGAAAAGTTTGGTTTATGTAACACGCTAAGGAATAGTACCTATTTTAGAAAGTATATGAAGCTATACATTTCTGTGGAGAAAGTACAGTTTTAACTGACCCCAGAAGACCAGCAAGTCTCCAACAGGGTTCTGTTGGTGTGGCATCAGTAAAGCTTGTTGGTGATGCCATTATCACACCCGAACCCCAAATCAGATTACCATGAGGCATGGGGAGGTTCCAGGTGATTAATCTGCACCAGCCCCTGCTCAGCCAGGGTCACCTCCTGTCTTCAGCAATGGGAGAGGTGGGAAGAGGAACGAGAGACAAGGGCCAGGCCTTGGGAGGGTGGGAAGAGATGGAGTAGGGAGCACAGCCTTTGGGGTGTGGTTACCAGCAATTAGAAAGGTGACAACCCTAACACTACTATAGTATAAAGTAATAACAAAAATTTACACTTTAGTAGCTTTAGAGATGGAAGAACCTGGCATTTGTACCTCAGAATACCCTGAGTTCTAAGGTTTCAAGAATTTGAAAGTGAGTTCAAAGGACAGAAAAGAGAAACAAAATGTTTTTCTCCTTTAATTTTTTTTTAAAGTTTCAAAATGTTTTGCAACATCTGAAATTGGTTGGAGGGTTATTTTGTAATTTATTATTTGCTCATCATAAAGAGTATCTGGGCACATTATATAGTTATTATCAATATTTAATCAGAGTTGTTGAGCATCAGCAACTCAGAATAGGGGGAAATTCAAGCCACTTTTATGTAGGTGCCTAATGTAGGAATCCAAACTGGAAAGTTTCAGGAGGGTCCTCATACAGAAACTTGGTAATGTGCGAAGACTCCAGTACCTGTACAACATCCCACTGAAGTAAACCATATGTCCATCTGGGCATATCATGTTGCTGGATCAAGGTCTTTTAGTTTTAAAACCAACATAAGTATGATCATCCATTAAATCAAATAAACTAGTTCTCTTCACTTGTTTTTCTGACTACGTTTTACTTCAATTTCCTGGACCAATAGAGAGCTGGCAGAAATCTAATCACAAACTTTGGCAAAAAATACAGAATTCTGTATTACACTAATATCTCAGTGTGCCATCCAATAACTATTAAAATCTCCCTATCACAAAAAATAGATGTAATTGCACAACACAAAATGAATGCAAAACACAAAGGTTAAATGCAACAAAGAGTACATAGTGAAAAGATATGTTCTGGTCAAGATATCAGTCACAGACCCATTAAATATGAACAGCTTATTTTATTTATCCTAGTAAGTGACTGAACATAAGTAATGAAAATAAGTGAAATTTCCTACTGATCAGTAACTAGAAATGATTGGGGTTTCACAGACATAAGTGAAGACACAGAAGGAAGACTTACAGTCTGCAAAAGATCATCTTCTTAAAAG
Source organism: Chelydra serpentina (assembly GCA_037349315.1). Classification (NCBI taxonomy): domain Eukaryota; kingdom Metazoa; phylum Chordata; order Testudines; family Chelydridae; genus Chelydra; species Chelydra serpentina. Next base: position 131,634,643 of record JBAIAC010000004.1, read on the forward strand.
TTAACTTCTGATACGTGCCATTACCACAGGACTTTTTGCACAAATATACAGCAACAAGAGAAGTTTGTAAACATATTCAGAACACCTCTGACCCTTTAAAAACTTCTTTCCAGTTTGCTGAAAACAGGTGAACATCATCATGTGTGCCTCTGATAAACTTTAGTCATGACTGCTATACAAGTAAGAAATTCAGCCCACCTTTATGGTAATGATCTTATATTTACATTTCCTCAAACAGATCCAGAGAACATTTTAAACTTTACTAACAGGCTGGGATAGGGGATTGCTTCAATCATCCAGCAATGATAGAGAGCCATCTCTGGGGTTAACCACTTGCAACTTTTCAAAACAGTATTGGACAGGAAGTGGAGAATACCGTGTCACAATGTAGTACTTGTCCACTAGATCAACATTCTACACATCTGTATTCTTCATTCATGAAATAGGCATAATTTGGATAGGCTATTTGCTACTGTAGTTTAGGATGAGGCACCCAAGTAAGATAGAGCTTCAACCTTCCACCTGAGAACGCCAGTTGATTTTGCTTGTTAAAAAGCACAATAGTTTAAAAATTTGAGTGAAACAGTAACTGTATCCTTACAGGTTTCAGTGTAGTAGCCGTGTTAGTCTGTGTCAGCAAAAAGAAAAAAATACTTGTGGCACCTTAGAGACTAACAAATTTATTTCAGCATAAGCTTTCGTGGACTACAGTCCGCTTTGTCGGATGCAAGGTCCGACAAAGCGGACTGTAGTCCACGAAAGCTTATGCTGAAATAAATTTGTTAGTCTCTAAGGGCTGGTCTACACTAACCCCCCAATTCGAACTAAGATACGCAACTTCAGCTACGTGAATAATGTAGCTGAAGTCGAAGTATCTTAGTTCGAATGAAAAGGTACTTACCGGGAGTCCACACGCGGCGCGCAGGCTCCCCCGTCGACTCCACCTACTCCGTTCGTGGAGTAGGATTACCGGCGTCGACGGCGAGCACTTCCTGGTTCGATTTATCGCATCTAGACAAGACACGATAAATCGATCCCAGAAGATCGATTGCTCGCCGAAGCAGCGGGTAAGTATAAACATACCCTAAGGTGCCACAAGTATTTCTTTCTTATTTTCTTTTTGTATCCTTACAGTTTGAGACAAATGCTTCTTCAAGGCTTGCAGTTGACTTCAAACTCTCAGCACCTTTTTTGTTACCCCTGACATGGACCCAATGATGTGAAGGACCACATTAGTCACATTTCATCAGTATTTTCAGACAACACATCACACAATATGATCATTTCTGGAAGACTTCTGGGATACTTGTACTTCCAGATATGGAGATACAAACATACGATTAAGGAAAGAGCTGGTTTTTCCCTCTTTCCTAGATCCCAAAAGGATAGTTGATTCTCCATACTTCTTTGATTTAGTCATCTGCTTCTAACGGAATACCGTTTACCTTCTTCCTTGCTCATGTTCACTGGGAAATGCTTTAGTGAAGCACTGAGTCTCGTAGCAAGGTTCCCTATGTTATTTTGGAGAGAACTCTAGAGCTTTGGGACTCGTGCTTTCCTGGTACCTGGTCTCTGTTAGTCACAGTGTACTGGATGAGTATAAAGGCTTTGGTGTTCTCCAAAGAGTCAGTCCTTGAGAAAGTATGGACCTGTCCAATTAAGGTATCTGTAATAGAATCAGGTAGTGATTCCATTCGAGAATGGAGAGCCATTGCAGGTGATAGAGGTCCAGCTCTTCAGATCACCCCACTTAAAAGGCTGTGTGCTGCATTAAGAACTAGCTGCAGCTCCTTTGTGAACTTATAGGGGAACCAATTACAGAGCATTGCAATAATCCAGCCTGGAGGAAAGGAAAATATGGACCACACTGTGGCCAGTTCCTTGTCTGACAGGCAGTCAGGATAGCAGGCGGACTTCTGGTGACTGTCATTGAGCACCCAAGGTCAGTAACCGAGTCTAGCAGGGCCTCAAGGCTGAACACTATCTTAACTACTAATGGGTAAATGCCTTCAGTTAAAGCCAGTCCCTCATAGTTTCTATCTACCATCGAAGACCAAGCATCACTCTGGTCTTTCCTGGGCTCAGGGTCACTGTCATAATACATATAGATCAAACCACCTAGCTTTAAAAAGTGTGCTTATGCTACCCTAGCAAGTGTCTTTTTATATATATCAATGATTCTAGGCCAAATTCAATTAACCTGTGCTACAACACTTACCAACACTTTGCTTCAGTCTTCACGGCTGAGGACATTAGGGAGATTCCCCAACCTGAGCAGTCTTTTGTAGGTGACAAATCTGAGGAATTGTCACAGATTGAAGTGTCACTAGAGAAGGTTTTAGAACTAATTGATAAACTTAATTGTAACAAGTCACCGGGACCAGATGGCATTCACCCAAGAGTTCTGAAAGAACTCAAATGTGAAATTGTGGAACTATTAACTAGGGTTTGTAACCTGTCCTATAAATCGGCTGCTGTACCCAATGACTGGAAAATAGCTAATGTAACACCAATATTTAAAAAGGGCTCTAGAGGTGATCCCAGCAATTACAGACCGGTATGTCTAACATCCATACCGGGCAAATTAGTTGTAACAACAGTAAAGAATAAAATTGTCAGGCACATAGAAGAACATAAATTGTTGGGCAAAAGTCAACATGGTTTCTGTAAAGGGAAATCATGCCTTACTAATCTATTAGAGTTCTTTGAAGGGGTCAACAAACATGTGGACAAGGGTGATCCAGTAGACATAGTGTACTTAGATTTCCAGAAAGCCTTTGACAAAGTCTCTCACCAAAGGCTCTTGCATAAATTAAGCTGCCATGGGATAAGAGGGAAGATCTTTTCATGGATTGAGAACTGGTTAAAAAACAGGGAACAAAGGGTAGGAATAAATGGTAAATTTTCACAATGGAGAGGGGTAACTAGGGGTGTTCCCCAAGGGTCAGTCCTAAAACCAATCCTATTCAACTTATTCATAAATGATTTGGAAGAAGGAATAAACAGTGAGGTGGCAAAGTTTGCGATGATACTAAGCTGCTCAAGATAGTTAAGACCAAAGCAGACTGTGAAGAACTTCAAAAAGATCTCACAAAACTAAGTGATTGGGCAACAAAATGGCAAATGAAATTTAATGTGGATAAATGTAAAGTAATGCACATTGGAAAAAATAACCCCAACTATACATACAATATGATGGGGGCTAATTTAGCTACAACTAATCAGGAAAAAAATCTTGGAGTCATCATGGATAGTTCTCTAAAAACGTCCATGCAGTGTGCAGCGGCAGTCAAAAAAGCAAATGGGATGTTAGGAATCATTAAAAAAGGGATAGAGAATAAGACGGAGAATATCTTATTGCCCTTATATAAATCCTTGGTACGCCCACATCTTGAATACTGCGTACAATTGTGGTCTCCTCGTTTCAAAAACGATATACTGGCATTAGAAAAGGTTCAGAGAAGGGCAACTAAAATGATTAGGGGTCTGGAACGGGTCCCGTATGAGGAGAGATTGAAGAGGCTAGGACTTTTTAGCTTGGAAAAGAGGAGACTAAGGAGGGATATGATAGAAGTATATAAAATTATGAGTGGTGTGGAGGAAGTGAATAAGGAAAAGTTATTTACTTAATAGAAGAACTAGGGGCCACCCAATGAAATTAGTTGGCAGCAGGTTTAAAACAAATAAAAGGAAGTTCTTCTTCACACAGCGCACAGTCAACCTGTGGAACTCCTTGCCTGAGGAGGCTGTGAAGGCTAGGACTATAACAGGGTTTAAAAGAGAACTGGATAAATTCATGGAGATGAAGTCCATTAATGGCTATTAACCAGGATGGGTAAGGAATGGTGTCCTTAGCCTCTGTTTGTCAGAGGGGGGTGATGGATGGCAGGAGAGAGATCACTTGATCCTTGCCTGTTAGGTCCATTCACTCCGGGGCACCTGGCATTGGCCACTGTCGGTGGACAGGATACTGGGCTGGATGGACCTTTGGTCTGACCCAGTACGGCCTCTCTTATGTTCTTAACAGACTAGTCTGTGATTCAGAGCATGTCTGCAGCTTGTCACTCCCACAAGCACACAGAAGTAAATAAACAGCACATTTTCCCCCTACTCTCAACCTCCGTGCACACTTATCCATATAAAAATGAAGGATTAAGCATCAATATGAATCTTTAAAAAGTATGATAGCTGAAGAGAAATTACGCTGGCATGATGCCAATTAAGCTGGCGTGATGCCATTTTTGAACCCCTAAGCTCTGCATGATGTTGGACAGACAAGGAAGAACACTCCAGCCCTGGAAAAATAGACTCTTGTTGTGAACAAATAAACAAATAAAAAACAAAAACAAAATATTCTTTCCCCTCCTTGCCTTCCTACAAAAATATGTTTTTCAAAAAGACAGCAAACTCTATAATCAATAGGAGTTCTGTGATGAAACCACTGAGAGCTCTAGTGATATACACTGAATAGATACATTACTAATACATCTCTAGACTTCTTTCTAACAAGATAGATGAACTTCAAAATGCAGTCTGTCATCTTGGATCTGTCATAAAATCAGCCTATGCACCTACAGGCAGCAACAAACAGTCAAGGAATAGCCACAATACTTACCAAAGAGCTAAACTATGCATGAAACAAGGCAGTTTCCATACACAGTGGAAACATTTCAGAATACAGTATGAAAAAGTAGACATACTTCTAGTCTACATTACCACTGTCTTGCCTGCATTTCCCTGATATATATAATATATATATACACACACAACCAAAAAAAGTTACCATACAATACATACAGTTTCAGAAGTCAGTTTACATCAGATGTGACCTTCATGTTGCCCTTGGTAACAACATTTTATACTCCTCATGTTCTGTACTTCCCAGCTGCCACAGAACCCGATAAAACCAAGTCTTTAACTTACCTCCAACAATTCTTCCTATTTTCAGACAAGTCTCTTCACTACTTCTTTTTTAAACTGGTTTCTCCCACATTTCTCATATTAAAATTTCCTTTATCTAAAAAGGAAAGAATCCTCTCCCGAAATATATAAGAGCTGATAATACATCTCAATAGCCTTTAAAGCAGTTACACTTATAAACATGCATATACATATATTTGCAACTTTCAGCATGCACGTCAGCCAAATGGCATCAGACCTGAAGTTTTGTCTGCTCCCAGCTGCTGCTCATGACAATCACTAGGAGTAATGCGGTGTACAGAAACAGCTCTTGGCCCATACCACAGCAAGAAGAAAATCTGAAGTGCGTGGTCCAGGCCCTGACAAAGAGTGGTCCAAGGGAGGGAGGAGAAATGAAGCCTCTATGGGTTTGGGCAGGGGGGAAAGGAGAACAGAAAAACACAGGTCTACACCACCACCACCGGGCCATGTTTTGCTCTAACTCACTCACCCTACTAACCTCAATAGAGATGCACAAGGTGTGAATGCGGACTGTCTTTGATCCAGAAAGAGGAAGAAATAAGGAAGGATTTGAGGAGGGTGAGGAGAAGATGAAAGACAAAAGAGGAGCAAAGTCTATAGAAGACAAAGTCAGAAAACCCACAACTAGTGGTGGGAGCAAGAAAAAAAATAATGGGAATTTAAAGGGGTACATACACTAAACAGCCTGGAATGGGAGATGAAGGAGAGAAAAGAGCAATGTTTCCTGGGTTTATTGCAGCACAAGCAGGTGCCATTAAAATCTAAGTCTGAAGTGAAGAGATGGCCAATACTGAAGTAAGAAAATCATTACTAATGTTGGTTACTTTCATTTATGCTGGATGTTAGATTACAATAAAGATTAAAGAGAAGCCTTCTCCCCACTATATTCACAGTGTTTGCTTACATAAATATGTTGTTTAAATTGAAGATGCATCAGTTTTAGTACCCAGTAGCTGTTTGGAGAGCAGGCTATAGATTTAGCTGTTCTCATCCAGGTTAGTTTCCAGGAGCCTGACAGTGTAAATCAAATGAGTTCCCATGCATTGATCTTGGCAACAACACTATTGCCACAGTCTGAATATGCAGAGTGCTAAGTATTACTTAGGTCATTGTCACAGGCCCACAGCCTGCAAGAAGATGTGCTAGTGCAGACCCCTCTGCTAGCACCAAATCTTAATGACTACAGGCACTGTAACTAGTCTTTTTTCTTTTGTGCATATTACAAAAATAGAGTATTTAATTCTCCACAAGTTATATCCATCCTCTAATTGGCAAACTGATATTTGTTATTGTATTTCTGATAAATGTGGCATCTTATTTTACTTTTTCATCCAGGCACAAGCATCATAATTACATTAATACAACCCTGATAGAGCATTTTTCAAGTACAGTGGCAAACGCAGAAGGCTTACTCTACATGTACCATGTTACATATAAAGGTCCAACAGTGTTATCCCTCAAAAACAAAACTGGATTTTTTAATTTCTCTCACCTACACAGGTGAATTAAAACTCAAAGAGCATTCAGTATAGAGTAGGGGTAGGCAACCTGTGGCACTCACACTGCCCAGGTCTTGGCCACTGGTCTGGGGGAGCTCTACAATTTAATTTAATTTTAAATGAAGCTTCTTAAACATTTTAAAAACCTTATTTACTTTACATGCAACAATAGTTTAGTTCTATAGTATAGACTTATAGAAAGAGACCTTCTAAAAACATTAAAATGTATTACTGGCACGCGAAACCTTAAATTAGAGTGAATAAATGAAGACTCGGCACACCACTTCTGAAAGGTTGCCGACCCCTGGTATAGAGGGAACATTAATCTGCACTGGTTCAGAGTCACAGTGACTTCAATGGGATGAAATGTTGGTGCAGGGCTTCACTTTAGCAGATCCTGTTAAAAGATCAGGACCTATATTACATCAACATATTACCTTCTTTAAAGCTGCTAATGTTTCTTTGAGTAATTAAAAACACCGTTTTCTTTTATATTTGTAGTTCAACAGTGAAGTTAAAACTATCAATTGTATCTTCAAAGACACTGAATTTCAAGAGCATCTTCTCTAACATAATACATTAATCCTGAGAGCTGCCAAGCAACTGAAATTCATATTTTTGAGTAAGCAGAAATTGCGCATCTCAGGCCCTAAGAATTTGTAAAACATTTATGTAGTCCTCATGAAAGTAAGTACAAATATAAAATATCCAACAAATGATTTTTAACACAAATATATACAAAAAGCTGTGTAAGGGACCACATTGCTTTAAAAATCTGTTTCTTTTCTAGTTACCTATCAGTTCACAAGGTCTGACTTCCAGCAAGTGCCAAGAGCATCTCAAACACCTGACTAGTTGAAGGAATATAGTTCCCAGCTCTATTTAAAGTGAAGCCCTTCTCTAAAATGTGACTGTAAAACATGCAGCTTCATATTTATTGTCTCTATGATTCCGGGGCAAATGTATGCACTTTACAAGGTGTTTTTCTAATAGTCAGTCATAGAATATCAGGGTTGGAAGGGACCTTAGGTCATCTAGTCCAACCCCCTGCTCAAAGCAGGACCAATCCCCAATTTTTGCCCCAGATCCCTCAATGGCCCCCTCAAGGATTGAACTCACAACCCTGGGTTTAGCAGGCCAATGCTCAAACCACTGAGCTATCCCTCCCCCCCAAAACAGTCCTCAAAACAGGATCTGGGTGTCAAGCTGGACTCTTTGCTACTCATGAATCACCACCAGTAATTAAGAGTCTGCAAGTCAAATTCTGTATTGTTATTAACAGTGGTATCTCATGGTCACAACCCATGTATCTACATCCTGGAGATGCAGGAGCATATGTGAGGGCAGAATTCCAGTTCCACTGGACCTCTCTGCATTTTTAATCAATATTTAAAAACAAACAAGGGCAGGAGTTTAAAAAATGACTTGTGATTATAGGTGTCCAACTGAAGATCTTAAAGAAGTTGGATTTTCAAAAAGTGCTGAGCTCCCACCAGCTAAAAGAGAATGTCTCAAGGAGAGCACACACACCGCCCCCAAAATAAATAAATCACAACCATTTCTGAAATGGTTTCTAAAATTTTACAACTAAAGTCAATATAAAACAAAGATATATTAAAAAATCATAACACCATGAACAAAGTAAAAAATGAGAGAGATGAAAAAAAGTGATGACTGGTGAAGCATAGCATGTGATATAAAGAATAGCAACACACCATTTGACAGCCTCTGAATAACCATTATGTTTGGAACTATTTTGTAGAACACCTGTTAGTCATGTAGTTCAAGAAATGAAGCCCAAATGTCCTCATTTTCATGTAGCTCTTTGCATTATTTGTAAACATTTCTGAGGCTGACATTTTACCTGTATGCCTCTGTGCCCGAAGCCCCATGTGAAACTGACATGGAGTAATGAGAAGGAGATAGCTGGAGGAGCAAAAATGGGTGAGCACAGAGGAGAGAGAGAGAGAAAGTGAAGAAGAAGGGTCAAAGGAGAAAGTAGTAATCATAAAACAATATTGACTTATAACCACTCCTTCTGACCCAAGCAGCCATTTACTGGTTAAGACCTATAATTACAAGTCCTACTTATACACCACAATTCTTTAGAAAGTCCCTGTTAATTATCCCATATATACACATTAGGGAGTATCATCGACCTGACACACCAGAGATTACAGGGCAACATCTAATCACATAGAAAGAGGCAACATGGTCTTGTGCGTAGGGTCCAAGATTGAGATGCAGGAGACCTGGATTCCATTTCTGGTTCTGCCACTGTCCTGCTGTATGATTTTAGACAAAACACTTCACCTCTCCATATGTCTGTTTCCCCTCCCACTTTTTGTCTGTTTTGTGTATTTAATCTGTAAACTTTCCAGGGCAGGGACTGTGTCTTCCTGGGTGTTTGTACAGTGCCTAGCATTCAGTTGAGACCACTGGGTGCTAGTTCAACTGAAGCCACAACAATAACAACAATGTTCTTTGAAGATGTCCCTTGCTGTGTCAGTAGCTCTTTATAAAGCTTAAATGATTTTCACCATTTGATTTGAGCTTCAGACCCAGACCTGTTCCTTTAAAACTCCAATTCCCCCTCCCCACCTAATTGCTTTATAATGCAGTGGCACTAGAGAGCAAGAAGCAGAAGGGAGGGTATTTTGATTCTTTTTCTGTGGGTTCAATCCTGAAAGGCTCTGAGCATCCTGGCAATGATCCAAGAAAGCACATACAATTCTGCAAGATACTGCACGCTCTGGCAGAATCAAGCCCCGTGTAGGTACCTTGAAGCAAACTGCTCTACACATCAGCAGTGCATTTTGCTTGGATTCCTCCGCTTTTTTCCAACTGTTTATGATATTACTATTCTGAGCTACTCTTCTGTACCTTATAAATGGGATTTTACTATTGCCTTTGTTGGTTTGCATTTGTTTTTCTCTCTGATTTCTCATCCGGGAATGGCAGAACTGAGAAGGTGGAGAGAGAAAGCAGGGGAATAGGTGGCATAATTATTCTTTTCCCTCTTTTTCATCTCCAAATGAAACTATGATAGAATTAATTTAAGAAGCATATATATTCCTTGCAGTGCTTACAGCTCTGACATCACAATAAGTTTGAAGATTCTGGAGACAGGCCCAAGTGATTCACCAAAAACCTAAGACTCCTGAAGTTAAGCAAGAACATTACTACTCCAAAAGGTGAAGCAACTGTGTCACACTAAGGGGAGAAGGAATGCCACAGACCCTCACCCAGAGGAATGAAGGAATTATTCTGGGCTGAGGGGTAGCCTGAATGGGGAGAAGTTGTTGACATGTGGGAGAGGATCACAAGGTGGGGGCATTAAAGGCATACACAATTACTGAGGGAGGGAGTAGGGCAGAGCAAACAATGGGTTGGGAAACCCTGCTATTTGGATGGAAAGAATGGACATGGAAAGAAAGTAAATATATTAACAAATGTAGTGCTGATATTAAACAATATGAAACAGCAAGATTAATAATACATTTTTAAATATAATGTAACAGGTCACCTGCTGGCATAAGCAGATACAACTTCACTGAAGACAATCAGCTTACACATACGGTAATGTGGCCTAATAGGTTTACATGAAATACCACTGACACAGGCAAAATGCGCACCAATGCATACAGACCACATAGGGCTCTATCCACCACTGATGCCCCATCTAGAGGGTGAATTCTGAGGACCTGGTCTCTGAGCCTCACTGCCGTAGGTTTTAAAACACAGTGTAGATGTGCACTAAGCGAACATATGAAAGTGTGTCTGCACATGGTGATGTCACCATGCTGATGTGTGTGAACTAAACAGAACAGATCCAACAGGTCAACATACCTGGGCCCTGTTTCAAAATAGCTTCTTCTTTTTTTTAAAGTCATAATGTTAATAGATAACTTAATACTGAAGCAAAGAGAAACATTTTTAAAAAAAGATGATTTGTGCGCTCCTTTTCAACTTTATACAAAATTTCATCTCAGATTCCTTTGGAAGACTTATGACTTTCGATAACTTATAAACAAGAGAAAAACACTAACGTTTGAAGTTATCCTATTACCAGCACTAATGCAACATCCAAACATGCTTTGTAGAAACATTAAAAACATCTGACTAGAAATTTTTTTTTACTGCTGAAGCACTTTCTCTTAAATGCATTAAAATGACATCCAGACTTTAACCAAGTTTAAATGTTTGAGTAAATTCTTATGCCTAATTAGAACCATCTTAGGAAACAGATGATCAAAGCTTGTCTCTTCAGATGACGTAGTCCAGCATGGTTCTATCCTTTTAATAAAGATTGGTAAATACCAGACTGCAAAACTCAGAGGTATCATCATTCACATATGGAATAGCAGATTTCCTAAATTACTCAATCTCACCCTTAACACCAGAGACACAGTCTGTACACTTGGTAAAACCATCATAGCAATGTAGGATGATGAGAAATGTGAAGAGGATATCCTCTTGTCTATCCCCTTCTCATGCATACAGAGGAAAGATTATAGTAAGAAATAAAGTATCTTTTATGATCAAATGAGGTCCAGTGGATTTAGAGCAGAGAAGGTGGTACAAAGTTTTAGGATTAATGGACCTTCCATGTGATGAGCTATAAATTAAACATCAATTTCTTAATTTTAGCATCTATATTAAAATATTGAGAAAGATTTAGAATGGAGTGGACCATGGGACCCTGCAACAGAACTCTAACAGCCTTAACGACCAATACTAATCAGATTTTACAATTACTGTGCCACACAAAAGGTTTTAAAATCTGCCTGGACAAAATGTACAGTTGAATAGGAAGAAAGAGGGCTGCTTTTCTTTCAGGATTTGCCTCCAGCTGTTTAGAAGAAGAAAGTATAGTTTAAACATTATTCGAGCCAAACACAGAAATAACAAAATTAAACAATGTGTCTACCCTTTTCCACTTCAGATCAACTCTAAAGACTCATTACACCTATATTAAATTTAAAAATTCTTTAACAGCTATATACAGAGTTCTCTAATACAACCATCTCCTGCTTGTGATTGAATGCCAAAAGTACTGTCTACTGGAGAATGTTGTTCTTCTCCCCTTTGAATAGTGTATTTCTCTTCTTGGGAAACAAGACCATGATGACATTCTTCATTTCTGTACTCTACAGTCTTCTCCTCTTTAACAAGCCTGCCCTGCCTCACCTCCTTCTCTCATTTGAAATTGAAGGCTGTTTGTCAGAGAGAGAGAGAGAGAGAGAGAGACACAGACAGACAGACAGACAGACACAGACAGACTTGGCAGAATTTGAATTTTTTAATAATTTCAGATAATATTGGTTAATTTTTAAAGCATTTTTATGTGTATTGATTTAAATGTTCACACTTACGGAAAATTATTTAATGCAACAGACTTTGATATTCAAAAAATTAAAGCTTTATAATATTAAAACACAATTTGTCAACATCACATGTCAAAATATACAAAATAAATATCCTTAAAATTAAACTCTCATAAGTTCTCAGGCAGCATTTTTCTTGCTTTGACCAACTGTAAATTTCAATTATTTTCAACAAATATATTTTTCATCTGTGTGTATAAAGTGAAATCAAAGTTCACAGACATTTATTGATAAACATCTAATCCTTCCAAGCCTACATATATACACAACTTTTAGGTGAGAGGAGGTGGTGAAAAGAGCAATATAAACATACTGTCCTCAGGAAGCACAATATTGTCCATTCCCAGTTTAGTATATCATTTACGCAGGACTTTTGGGCTGTTTTTATTAAAGTTCTGTATTTTTTCTTTTTGTTTTCAATTTTCATTTATCAAATGACAAAACTAGATCTGAAATAGTTTGTACTCGATGTACAGAAATGTGCGTTCTTCCTCTCCCATAAGATGCACAAAACACTAGCTGTGCATTTCAGACAGCCAAAAGCCAATTATCAAAATTTACATTTTCACTAACACAATGGGTCTGATTTTCGGAAGTGCTGAGTACTCTAGAAGCCCAGCAAAGTCAGCGGGAGTTGTGGATTCTTGGCAACTCTGAAAATCAGACTTAAGAGGCCACAAATTCTAGTCTTCCACAAGAGTTTTGCCTAAGTAAGGACTATTTTAATGGGCCTAATTAGAAACAATCGATCTCAGGACTTTTTGGACTATCAAAACTATTTTTGCAGTTTGATAATGGAGTATGCTGTATTAGTTTTAAAATTACAGTGATGAAGCTCAAACCAATCCTGGTTAATCCTAGACATGATCTGAGAGGTAGTCAAATTAGCCCTAGCCCACATAATGCTGAGGCAACTGTTATGCAACAGCATGAACAAAATGTTTTATTCACAAAGTAGTGTAGCACCAGCTGACAAGGATATGGTCTGCACAACTCCTCGAACTATTTCTTGTAAAACCATGTTTAAGTCCCCTTTCCTATCCTAAATCTACCGAATTAGTTAAAATGTTATGTGTAATTATGTAATCCATGTATAAATCTTAAAAAATAAAAATACTGAAAATGGAGCATTTATAGTTGTAATTGTTAGAAAGATGGTCAGGAAATTGTTCATTTTTGACAGTGCACTGCCTTTTCCTAATTGTCTGCTTTTTGGGTCCTTCTTTCTACATTTTAATTAAAATATGTCATATTATTGCAGTCTAGATATTTATTTTAAATTTTTAATGACAAAATTAAGTCTGAAAGTTTTAGAGGATTAATACCAAAGATGGATTAAATGACATTTTTGCAAAATGAATTATACATCAAGATCTATAATAATTCCTCAGGTTTCCAATTTCTGTAGCTCTAGTTAATGAAGAAACCCATAATTCTACAATACAAATGACCAAATCTCAAATATATGCCAAGTATACGGATAACTAATACTTTTGGTATTGGAAATAGGTTTCCCATGTTAGTTTCAATTTAGCTTACAATAATTTCAGGCTAACAGATGACAGAAGAAACTATTTTATTTATATATGTATTTCTAGCTAATAAATTGAACCCACCACAAATGATGGGTAAACGTCTCTATTTTCTAACTTAAAAGAGAAATGTTGTTTCCCCTTCCTTTCAGATTTTTACTCCCACAGCTAGCTCTTCAGCAGCTAACTACCACACACTATTCAAAGATATGCTGACATCAATCCATGATGCTGAAGCACAAAATGTTTCAGTATGAGGGCCTTTACAAATCGAATATATTAAACAACAGCTTCTCTTTAAAACAGAACAAAAAAAGTTTGCCAAATGGAAATGGACAGATATGCAGGAAAGACATTTAAGCGGATATTAGAGTATTACACAATAAAAGCCATAAGGGGGTTTTGTCTGTTGCAACTTTAAAAGTTGGGAATGTGAAGAGAATCAGTGTTCGAGGAGCTTCAAGGATAACTAAAACTAATTTAAAAAATCAGTAAAAACTCCATAACGTTTCAGGAGGCTGATCGTCATTAGCCAAGTGTAAACAAATTAAAACCTAGAAATTGAAAAGTTAGCTGATGTCATTTAATTGAACAATATAAAACCACAGGAATTTCAGTTGTTTTCCTTTTTGGCTTCGGCTGAGTAATTCTGTTCCATTTTTTAATTAAAATCAGAGATGCTGCCAGCATCAGGATGTGCACATTCACACACAGACATAAAATGATAGTTCTGTTCCAGCAGTGACAACCTCCATGCAATAATATAATGCTAGTGGACTAATTAGTCATCTATTTGGACAAATATGGCTGTGGTTTTAGTTTCTATCAGTTACTTCAAACTTCATAACGTTCATTGTTGTTTAATTCACTTTGTTTCATTATTGGTTGAAATGGAGATTTAAACCCTGTACACTAAAAAAACATATTGTAAGGAATGCGAATGCAAAATGTGTGTGTTGACTACTGAGTGACCCATCTGTATGACGACTCTCTTTTATGGGTCTCGCTCTCGAGAGAGAGTGAGTGTGTGTGTGTTCAGAAACTGGAAGCCAGTCTTTAACCTACTCCCTTTCCTAACCAAGACTTAATTTATGATCAGATGATTAGACAACAAAACAGAACCCATCTTATAAGATTTTAAATGGTTTCAAACCTAAAAGGTTTTTCCTAGTGGTTAAATATCATTATTGTTTATAGTACCACAGGTACACATGGTACTTTATAAGCAGGAAGGTCCAACTCCTTAGCTACCCTCAGATGCCTTCCTCTTTTTCCCTACACAAACTTTACATTTGTGTAGGAATTAATGTTTTAGATACTTGTAACAGAAAGAGGAAATTCATAACTAAAACTTTAGTCATTGAAACACACAAAAAATAGCATACATTAAATCCCACTGGGATTCCAATAGAGCCTTGCACACAATTAGTAGTTCATTACTTATGGAAAGAGCTACAGAAAAATTATGAGCACCACGAATTTCAAAGTTAAGGCCAAATATAAAACTGCTTCCTTTGCTATCACTCCTCATTGTAAAGGTATGTTTAACTTACAGTTTCTGTCCAGATGGTGATTACATTACCAGTCTGTAGCAAAGAAAATATACTCTCTCTAGAAGCACATTATTTACATTATCAGAGGGGTAGCCGTGTTAGTCTGGATCTGTAGAAGCGACAAAGGGTCCTGTGGCACCTTATAGACTAACATTAATAGTCATACAAATACCATAAATCTAGATACTTTTAGTTGATGCCCATATACTTGAGACAGTCTGCCTGATAACCACATGTTAGGAGATTTTGCTGACTGCAGTGTTTCAAATGGCTAGGCATGACAGAAAGAACTTACACCAGATCTAATTCATACACTCTCATCCAAGAAGCTTTAGGTTCAAAAATTAAAAAAACAACAACAACCCACTCCAGCTGGAGTTGATTAGCAAATACTTCTCAATTTTCTGTTAACTATATCAGCTAAACTCAGAACACAGCAACATAAATACCTAAAATGCTTGTATTTCTATCTGCACACTAAAATGCTTTCCAAATGTGAAAGAAAGAAAAAAAGAGAGATTGTGTGCATTCAATATTCCTTCCACTATGTCCCAAACTCAATTTTTCTTCATGGACTCCCAGCAGATTCCACTACTTTCAAAGTAGCAGACCAAGAACTGACTGTTTAATGAAGCGAGTTTTAAGTCAAACTAATCAAAATGAATAGCAAGACAGGACAGATGACTTATAGCCAAACATGAATACTTAATTCTGCTTGGTAGGGAAATCATTCTGAAAAGAAAAAGATCACTGTCCTTGGCTAGCTTTGTCTTGGTTCATCAGGGAATTCAACAGGCTGAAGTGATTTACCATTTCCCTCCCTGTGCCTCCCTCTACCCTCCCCGCGCCAAAAAATCCTTGCAATAACAAGTTGCCGAATTGAGAGATGTAGAGAGATATTAGACTGGATAAGAGAATCCAGACACACACAAGGGGGCGGGGTTACTGTTGAAGCGTCCCAGTGACAGTGGAGAGGCTATGGACTCAAAGCCATGGAATGAAACTTAAAGGTAATTGATGCATATGGGTTTGCGGTGCCCTCTCTGGGTGCCCAGACCCTCCCACCCTCAGTCTAGCCAAATTGCAGACCCCGTTCCCTTGCTATGTGTCCCCCCATCCCCTCCACGAACATTATGGGCATCCACATTAACCCAAGCAAGGCTCACGCGGAAGGGTCCACTGCAGGAAAGTCTGCCAGGACATGCCGCACCTGGCCTGGTCCCTGCCTAAGCGAAGCGTAGGGCGAGCACCTGCTCCTGCCCTTCGTATGGAAGGGGGCTGGGGTCCCTTACAAACTCCCCGAGGCACAGACGGGGCTCACTCCCCTCCCGACTGTCCCCTTGCCTCCTGCTTCACACACACCCCTTTTCCAGGTCCCCGTCCCCCGCCCCACCCTTGTACCTGCGCCCCCCGGCATCGCCCCCCTGAGCATCCCGAGCGCAGCCCATGCAAAGTTGGCTGCAAAGTTCAAGGCTCCCCCTCCCCTGGCTGGTGGGAGCCAGCCGAGCAGGCGGGGCGGGAGCGGAGAACCGCCGCTCGCTTACCCATGGCTCGCTCTCCTCCCACGGTGCCTGCGCTGCCTCCGGTGCGGGTCGCAGGCTGCTCAGCGGCGGCCTTCTCGTGGCCTCTGCCCGGCTTCCCCGGGCGGCGCGGCGCGGCGCGGCGGGAGGCGGCGAGCTCCGGCGGGGCGCACGCGGGGCAGCGGCTGCAGCTGCTCACACACACTGGCCGGCTCTGCTCGCCTGCGGCTGTGCCGGGGCGGAGGGGGCGGGGACAGCAGCCTCCTGCCGGGGCTGGGGAGCCAGAGGGAGGCAGGAGCTGGCGGGAGGCAGCCCCCACCCCCGCTCCACCCCGGCTCACACAGGCACGGCGGGGGGAGGACAGCGACCTCGGGGTGGGGGGAGTCCGCGGGCTGGCTGCCGTGTGGCAGGGATTTGTTGGGGGGCAGTTATGTGTAATGCAGATAACTATCCTCTTCCGATCTGCCCCGCTGGAGCAACGCCCCCTTGTCCCACTCTAGCTCCCTGCAGTTATACAAGTGCCCCCCCCCCACGAGTTTTCTCCCCATCATAGATTTCAAATAATGGCAGGTGTGAAAGACATCTGATTCCCCCCCCACACACACACACTTTTCTGTGCCTTACATGTAATCTACCTAGCTTCTCATACCTTCCTCAGCACTTTGAGCTCCTGCCGCTAAAAGTCTAATAATCTCACCAGCCCCACACTGTGTTTCCTCTCCTCTATGTGTCCTTCAGTTTGCCTTGCTACATACTGTATTTTACACAGACAAGCTATTTCCGTCCATCTGGACTGTGCAGAGTTTGGAGCAGGGGTCCGCAACCTTTCAGAAGTGGTGTGCCGAATCTTCATTTATTCACTCGACTTTAAGGTTTCACGTGCCAGTGATACATGTTAATGTTTTTAGAAGGTCTCTTTCTATAAGTCTATACTATAGAACTAAACTATCGTATGTAAAGTAAATAAGGTTTTTAAAATGTTCAAGAAGCTTCATTTAAAATTAAATTAAAATGCAGAGCTCCCCAGACCGGTGGCCAGGACCCAGGCAGTGTGAGTGCCACTGAAAATCAGCTTGCGTGCCGCCTTCAGCGCCCGTGCCGTAAGTTGCCTACCCCTGGTTTAGAGGTTGCCAAACGGGCCTAGTTTAAGGTCCCCATCCTGTCCCCCTTGCCGATTCCCCATTGATTTTAACAAGAGTAAGACTCGAGCCTTTTATGAATGAGATTTCCAGAAAGGATGAGTGAGAGAGAATTAAAAGTTTTACTGAAGAGCACACAGCAAAACCCAACATAGTAAGAGCAAGAGCCTTTTTTAAAAGAAAAAAACAAACCCTGCTTTAAAATAGTCCAGTTTAAAGCAATTGCCCTAAAAGGCCATATTTGTAGAAAAGTTTCCTCCATATTCTCATTCAGCCCCTGAACTGGAACTGACATGATTGGGTTCAATTCCTGGCCTTACCACAGCCTGCCTGTAAGACCTTGGGCCATACTTTTTTTAATTGATTTGAGGTGTCTCCGTTTGTAAGTCCCAAAATTTGAGACACCATGGGCCTAATTTTCGGAGATGCTGAGTACTCATGGCTTCCATTATCTTCATTTGGAGTTGTGGGTGCTCTGAGAATCAGGCCCAACATGTCTCAAATTGGGTACCGAAAAATTAAGGCCCCTAAAATTAGTGGACATTTACAAAAATATACTCTCTCAGACCAAGATTTTAAAAAAAGTTAGGAACCTAAATCAGTGGCCTGATTCCAAATAAATGGGAGCTGGTGGGTGCTCAGCATTTTTGAAATATCACCCTATTTCTGTTTTAGTTCCCCATCTGTAAAATGGGGAAAATAATCCTTATCTGCCTCACAGTAATTCCGAGATGCTACATTTATTAATGTTGTGCTCAGATACTACAGCGTTGGGGGGCCATTGAAGTACCTACATACATATTTATTAAATGGCTTTGAAACTCAGGTTTAACAAATGATAAATGCAAACATATTTATTCTGCCTGATGTGGACAGAGGCTAGCTTTGTTTAAAACATTTTAAATAAATAATATATGCTCACCTCTGTTCTAACAAAATTATGCTCCATCCACACTCACTTGCATGCTTTTGCTTCCAGTAACTCATTTTTAAAAAATCCATGTTTAAGTACAGTTTCCTAACACTTGGGAGACGATAGTGAAGAAGGGGCCCACAGAAGTGAGACTTGGTAGGTCTGAGACCTTCAGATGGCTTTCCCCTCTCTGGGAACTGCACAAATAAAACCCTTTTGTACCTAGATATTGTCAGAGCTTCAAACAGCGCAGGCAATACACAAAATACCATAGTGCTGCAATACCTACACACCACTGGGTAAGATAAGGACAAACTGGAAGCTTTAACTTTCAATTTACTTGCTTTTATGGATTGCATCTTAAGATAATTGGGTGGGATCCACAAAGATACTTAAGCACCTAAGTCCTGTTTATAGGCATCAATGGGATCCACAAAACTCCCACTCAGCTGCCGCCTATCCCTGTAGGCACCTAAATTCACTTGGTATCTAAGTTTTTGCTCTGGGCATGCACCCTGCAGCCTCACTCTAGGCGCCGGGTGCTTGTCTTCTGCCTGAGTATGTGCACTACTGCCTCAGCCCCTGAGCAATTCACAAACTGGGAAAGATAGGCACTCAGTCAAAGTCATGTGCGGGTCTCAACGCAGTAGCTGGCCTCTGAGCACATGATTAGAATGGCAGTCTGAAAGATTCTTCTAGGAAAATTAATTCACCTTTTACAATTTTAGACATCCCTGTGACGGTGTCCCCATAAGACTTTATGGAGAGATGCTTATAAATGTATATATGATGTAACTGGAATATGTTTTATGCTACATGTGCCATGTAACATATCTCTGTAAAAGTTATGATCTACTGAATCTATTCCTCCTGTTTGTATGCATGTATCATTGTTGTAGCTGAAGTTATGAATATTGGTTGTATATTTTCTGGTTTTATACATAGCCTTTGTAAGAGCATGGGATCATGTCTTGAGAAAGGAATGTGCAGGTAAAGAGCCCAATCAAGAAACTCTTAAACAGACAAAAGAAGTTGCAGACACCAATCCACATCTAAGCTTGGCTAAGAATGTCACTGGGCTAGTTACTGAATTGTGCATGGACATGTGACTTGCCCATGTGATCCCAAAACTCCAGGGTAACATGATGCTACACAGGGAGTGGGGAGGAGCATCCATCCAGAAGATAAAGTCTATTTAAACCCCTGGGAGACCCCTCCATCTGGTCTTCAGCTGGCTAAAGAGAGAGACTCTCCACCCCCCAAGGACACACCTGAAAGAGACTGAACAAAGGACAAAGACAATAGGGGGTGTGAGTGATTGCTGGACCCAGGCTAGGAGGACTATAGCCTGTAAAGGGAAGTTTGCTGGAACTGGTGAGGTTTTTATCTGTATACAGTGTGATTAGACATAGACTTGCGTGTTTTATTTTATTTTACTTAGTAATTCACCTTGTTCTGTCTGTTACTACTTGGAATCACTTAAATCCTACTTTCTGTACTTATTAAAATCACTTTTTACTTATTAAGTTACCTGGAGTACGTGTTAGTACCTGGAGGGGGCAAACAGCTGTGCATATCTTTCTATCTTTGAAATAGAGAGCGAACTATTTATGAGTTTACCCTGTATAAGCTTTATACAGGGTAAAATGGATTTATTCAGGGTTTGAACCCCATTGGGAGTTGGGCACCTGGGTGTCAAAGGCAAGAGCACTTCCTGAGCTGCTTCCAGGCAGGCCTACAGCTGTTAGTGGACGTGGTTTAGACCTGGGTCTGGGTGTGCAGCAGACCAGCGGGTCTGGCACAAAACAGACAGGATTCTGGAGTCCCAAGCTGGAAAAGGCAGGGAAGCAGGGGCAGAAGTAGTCTTGGCACACCAGGGGGCACACCCAAGGGGGTTTCTGTGATATCAACCCGTCACAATCCCAATCCTGCAGACATTTATGTATGTGTTTATATTTATGCACCTGAGTAATCCCATTGAGTTGCAGCACTGGAGCCATATTTAGCTTTCAATTAAAAAAAATATTGCCGATTCCTTGGACCAAAATAAGTTGATGTTTTTGCTTTCTCAAAATGGGTGTGTAGTTTCCAATAACAACTTCGGACTCAATACTGTGCAAGTATTTGCAGGATCCGGGACTAAATAGTTCTAGCACACATTGCTATTTCTGCTCTAAAATGTAATAAATGGATTGATTGATTGATTGATAAGCCATTTTATAAAGATGGGAAAAAATTTACTGAGGCTGATCACCAGCAAGTTATTTCCAGTCCTCACTGGATTAAAGTACTGTAGATGAGCCATACAATTCTGAAAAATGAGATTAATTATGGAAATAGCACATGACCCTTAACTAGAATGGCACGGAATAGCACTCTACTAAGGAAGGAGCTGGAAGGCAAAAGGGAAGAATATCCTGCTGTGTTTCCACTATGTGTTGGAGAGATAATGAATTAATTTTACATTTTCTTTTTGGAAGAAAGCTCTTTGGTTAATTTTTACACCCTGGGAAGCTCATGGGATATGCTGGTTGATAAATGATAAGAACAGCTGTGAAATAAGGCCTGATCCTTCCGACACTTGTACACATGAATAACTCTATACACAAGAGTAATTCCATTGAAATCAGTGGGACTACTCAGACAAGCAAAGTTATTTACTAGTGTTAAGTGCTTGCAGGATCAGGGCCTACACATTTGCACACCAAACAAGAACACATGTTTGGGCTGGATACTCTCATAGTGATGCATTCGAAGTTACCCATCTAAATCTTCATGCAGTGGGATGAGAGAATCACAGCCCTTTATTAACTTTGTCATCAGAAGAAATGCTGGATTTCTTTTTTCTCTTCAAAAAGAAAGTAAAGAACAGCTGTTCAAATATTGGTTATACCTCAATACACAACTGACATTTCCATTTGTGGACATATTGAGTCTCTGAAAAGTAAAGAGAGAAGTTAGCAGGGCCGATGTCAGATCTTTGGTTCCTCAGCCAAGACTACATTACAATGCTCAAGCATGAGGTCAGAGAGGGGGAGAGTTTTGAGTGGGGATCTTCACTCTGAATAGAAGCTTCAGGATTTCATTTCAAAGTTCAGGTGCTCACAGAAACACATTCTCTCCTTGTTGCATTGGCAGGTAAAAACACAGGCCAGATCCTGGGCCATCCATGCTGACCCATTTATACATGCTGATAGCATGTTGGGAGGAGGGAGGCAAAGCTAGAGCATGCTGCATTCCAACAATCCTGCTTGGGGCTACTGCAGTTGGGTGTAATTTAGAACAGTGCTAAAGGCTGCTCTATGTGACATTGGGTCCACACTGGTCCCCAGAAGAACCAGAGTTCAGGGGAATGCAAAGGTGGCTTAGTGCAGCTAAAGATCCGGGCCATAACAGGAAAATTGAAGTTTCAGAATACTGTAGTGTTGATTGGTATAAGCCTTTACAATGGTGGCACCTAAAATCCTTTCAGTGGCCTGAATAACTACCTCAAGGTTATGTTACCTCAATATTTGCGGAATTCCCTAATAATGAAAACTGCAGATTACTGAGGTAATAATATCAAGTTACCTAAAGTAAAAATAGAAAGTTTTAAAATGGAATCACTGTAGGTCTCTGTGGAAGTATGCTCAGTGTGTCTCCCAACATCCGAGCATGGAGAGATAAGTTCTTGTCTGTAGGAATTTTAAAGGGGCCACCCAGCCTGGGCGACATTACTGAACTGACTCAGGGAGAAGAGATGGGCCATAAATGGCTGCTGAGGAAGGAAAGGGAGCACCTCACCAACAGTGATTCAGGGCAAGAGCCCAGTGAATCCCCACAAATGACCATCTGCAGTGGCCAGCGATGGAACTGGACCCCGCAGCATATGAAGGTTGGTGTTTATATAATGTTATTTTAAAAGAGGTTACCAGGACCCATCTCCTTCCTCATTCCTCTAGTGGGGAATGATCTAGAATGAATTCCCACATGCTGTGTGACCCCACCTGGGGGGGAGACAGATGGAACTAGGAGGATATCAAGCTGTGGTGTGCGGAGTGGGCCTGAGCGTGACAAATGACCACTTTTGAGGTTTCAACATTTGTTTTTGGTCTGCATTGGAGAGTCCACCCTAGACAAAGGAAACCGTCCAGTTGAAAACTTTGTCAGAAAGAATATATTTCTGTGAAACATTTTTGCTTTGACAAAATAGCATATTCTGTCAAACATTCTCTGACCAGTTCTAGGGAGCTCACGTACATGAATTCTTATTCCCCACAGGGGATGTCTGCACAGCAGTTGGTAGGTGTAACATGTAGACATACCTGAGCTAGATCAAAACTAGCTCGAGGAACAATAGCAGTGAAGCTGCTGCAGCACAAGTAGCTGCATGGGCTAGTCCTGTCCACCCAAGACGCTAGGTACATACTCAAGGGCCGTAGATTCACTGGTATTGTTACTAGAGCTAGCTTTGATCTAGCTACATGTGCTGCAATCACACCTCTGAAATGTAGAGTAGACATACCCACAGTGTCCTTATTGTTGAGCTTATGTGAACTTTTCTCTCATAGCTCTCTGCTATGTGTGGTTTCTTCCCACTTGGCCTTGTGTAGTGGTCCAATACTTCTCTTGAATGGTTTATCCCCCTGAGCAGCTTCCATATCATCATCATCATGTCATCATGTTCCCATTACACCTCTGGCATTTAGGGCAGTGATGGAGCTCCTCCACTCCTGTCTGTTTTTGGCAAGTCTTTCAATGGTTCCCCAGCTCTGCCCCAGGTTTTTCAGCTCAGCTTCCACAGCTCTTCGCCATGTTGTTTTTGGGCAGCCTCGTTTTCACTTGTCTTCAGGTGTCCATCTTAATGCTATTCTGGTGATGGAATCAGTTTCCATCTGAAACACATGGCCAATCCATCTCCAGCACCTCCTGGTAATGATGGTGCTCATATCTTCTTGGCTACACTGTATGACTAGGTCTTGGTTTGAGATTGTTCTGGGGCAAAAGATACAGAGGATTTTTCTGAGACAGATTGTATGGAATGAAAACAGTTTGGACATGTCATACTTTCTCATTCCCCGGCATTCTGCACTATAAAGTAATGTTGAAAGTATGCAGTTCTGATAAATCTTGAGTTTGGTTTTGGTGTTGTATTTTGATGATTTCCAGACTGTATTTAAGCTCCTGAAGGTGTTCCCAGCTTTATTGATTCTGTTCCAGATATCCTGGCTTGTTACACCGTCCTGGCTGATAGTACTGCCAAGTATGTGAATGTTTCTGCATTGGTGAGAACATGATCCTCTATCTGTACTGGTGATGGTGAGGCAATATTACAGGTCATGATATCTGTCTTACTGCTGTTGATTTTCAGTCCAATTTGCTGGCTGAATGTATTAAAAGTTGAGTTGTTTTTTCTTGCATATGGTGTTGGGTATGTAGATAGGAGAGCAAGATCATCTGCAAAGTCCAGGTCTTCAAAGGATGAAAAGGGTGTCCATTTAATGCCTCTTGGCATGTCTTCTGTTGTACACTGCATTACCCAGTCGATGGCAATATTTAAGACGACTGTAGACATGACACACCCCTGACGTACTCCTATTCTGACTTCAAAACTGAGCTCACTGTGATCAATGCTGAATGCAAAGTTGGAATAGAAGCTTTTGATGATGTTAATTATACAGAGAGGGATTCCACATGCCCACAAGATGTGCCATAGGCTGGTCCTGTGAATGCTATCAAAAGCCTTCTCAAAGTCTATGAAGTTTATGTAGAGATGCCATTGCCATTCTAAGCATTGTTCTATTATGTTTCATAACGTGAAGATCTGGTCTGTGCATCCACGCCCTTTCTGAAAACTGGCTTGCTCTGTTCTGAGAATGCTATCGACTGCCTCTGATATATGCTGGACTTTGATCTTACACAATACCTTACTTGGCACAGATAAAAGTGTAATACCATGCCAGTTATTACAATCACTGAGAGTTTCTTTCTTTGGTATCTTCATTATAACCCCATTAGTCCACTCATCCGGCACTTTTTCCCTTTCCCAGACTGATATAAATAGACGGGCCAGGATAGATGCTTGCTAACTCAGGATTTACCTTGAACAATTCTGCATTCAAATTATCCTTGCCAGGAGCTTTCCCAGTTTGTAAGGATTTGATGGCTTGGATGATCTTTCCCTTAGTTGGGGTGTCTGTATTGATATCAAGATCTTCTTCTGCCTCTTGGATGTTTGCTTCCTCTTTAGGTGGTGCCCTGTTCAGTAATTCTTTGAAATGCGTTGTCCAGCACATTTCTTGTTCTTTTTCTGTTGTCAGTAGGTGGCCTTGTTTGTCCCTGATGAGAATGTTTGTTGGTGTCTGCCGTTTACCATAGATACGCCACATCATTTTGTAGACGGTTGCTTGTTCACCATGAGCAGATGCATCCTCTGCTTGTGTTGGCCAGAGTATCAATATAATATCATTTGTCTGCTCTCACAAGGCGTTTAGCCTCCCGGTGTGCCTTACTATACTGTTCATGGTTTTTTTCATTTAGCTTCTGGGATTTTGTGTCTAAAATGTTTTTCTTCAGGGCTTGTCTGGTTTCTATGGCTTTCCATGTGCTGCGTGTAATCCACTCCTTTCTTCTCTTCGGCCCGTAACCTAGACAGGCTTCACTGCTCTGCTTATAGATGGTTATTACTTTGTCCCACTTATCTCATCTGCATTCCCACCCTCTTCATCAAGGTTTGCAAGTGCTTGAAACATGTTCTTTAACTGCAGAACGAAGGTTTTCTGTATTTCAGGGGACTTTAACTTGTCAACGTCATAATGTCTATGTCCCTTGTTTGGTGGACCCACCCTTATACTTTTTAGCTTGATGAAGGCTGTCACAAGGTGGTGGTCGCTGCCAACATCTGCTCCCCTTCCCAGTTTCACATCTGTCAGTGAGCATCACCATTTGCCATTGATCATCATATAGTCAATCTGGTTCTTATCTCTGCCATTTGAAGAACACCATGTCAGCTTGTGAATTTCACGATGTTGAAATAGGCTTCCGTGGATGACTAGATCATTCATATTGCAGAAATCAACAAGCCTATCTCCATTTTCATTCATGGTGTCACACCCAAGTCTACCCATTGCTCTGTCGTTGTGTCTGTCCTTGTCGTGTCAGGACAGCTTGTGTGCTCTAAGCTACCATATGTCCCATCTAGTATTTCCTGCTCCTAGAGGCATGGCCATCCCTAGGGAGTCTGCGGGCAGCAGCTTTTTTAAATGTTAAGAAGACTGAAATAAGCACATATGAACCTTGATCTTACAAAAGTCTTGGGGATACCGAAACCTACATAAAAATCAGGGATTCATAAAACAGCCCACTTTGAGATGTGAGACTCAGGTGTTAATCAGATTAAAGAGAATTTTGTCAAATCAGAGGTCATACAATTGGGCTTTAGCTGTAGTAACATCCTCATGAGGGAAACCCCCCAAAGATCTTATCTTTTCCATCTCAAACTTCTAGGATTCTATAGGCAAGACCAGTGTATACTGTTCTTTTCATTTCAGTGTCCCATGTGGTCTCCTGTTTCAAGTGGCCCTAATGGAAGCCTTGGACGCTAAAAGGAAATAAAATGTCAATCATATACTATTGTACTGTGAATTTCATTCCTGAATGAAGATGAAGAAATGACCTTTCTAATTTTTTGAATTCAGTATTTCTGTTTAGATTAAGGAGACTGATTTATGCTCTCCTCTGTCATTTGTACCTTTCATGTGAGGCTGCGGTGCTTTGGACTCCAGCTGTTGGTGCCATAAGAAGTCATCTCAGTGCGGTTCACAGAGTTGCTTCAGAAGTTCATCTTACAAGATGCTGGACTAATTGTTCACAACATCAGTAAATGAAGGCCTAGGGAAAAAGCAGTTTTGAGAAAGAAATATATTTTGTAGGGCAGTAAAAAGTGAAAATTAATTTGTTAACATTATCTACATGCTAGATATAGTCCCTCTGATACTTAGAATTCAGTTACAATATAAAATGAAACAAATACTCCCTATGAAAAAATTAATACTGTTTTCTATTACCAAGTAGGTCATATTTCCAGCAACTTTTTCCTCAATATGTAAATATGAGCAGTGATTGCTTTAGAATAATTATAATTGCATATTCAAGGGAATGCATAATTTTCCCCAATGAACCATAGTTAATTTTATCTGAAAATTAGTGATTACCATTTCTGAGTTAATTACAGAGTGCTAAATACATATTCACCATTCAATGGCATGCTCTTATCACTCTAGCATGTACTCCAAATCTTCTGTCTTGTAACCAAAACAGTGTTTTTGTGATTTAAAAATGCTTTAAAATACTGTAAAAAACAAATGAAGAACTAATGGTCATTATGACCTTGACAATTAAAGAGTAACGTTCCCCTCTGTCATTGCTTCTCTAGCACCAGCTTGGGCCAGACAGCACTGGTACGGGACTCTCCTAGGGTTGCTGGCGGCCCCTCCGCGTTCGCTACCGCTCCAACCGGATCTCCTGTCCCAGGAGATCCGGTCGGCCTCCTGCACCCCAACTGCATGCATGCACTACTACAGCTCTAGCAAGTGGCTATGTGCACCTCAGAGTTGTACTGTTAAGGAGAAATGTAATGTGTTGAAAAATAGATAGGAATGACCAGGTGGCTCAGCAGTAATATAAACCACTCAGTACGCATGAGAGTATGGTGATGTAGTGCAGACAAACTGTAGAGTCAGAGATGATATGTCTCCTGAGCTCTAACCCGAATAGAGAGATAAAGCAATGACTATTACACTCTAACAGGCCCTTTACTTGGACAGATACTTGGAGCAGAAACATTTGTCCCCAGCACTGGAGGTAGTTTAGGAAACATGGGCCTGGAAAGGTGGCTAGATGATAAAAAGGAGAGAAGGTATAGATTAAGATATTTGTAGTAGTCCCAAATGTACAAGGGCCAGCTTCTCCCTCCACTGACTTCACAGGGATCCAAGAATCAGATCCAAAATGTGGAATTCAAAGGAATGCATGAGCTTTTCTGGCCAGGTGAGGGAGAGCATGTGGAAAGTCAGAGAGCAAAATCAGGATAAAACTGCATTAGAAAAACTTAGAATCTTAGAGAGACAAGGTGGATGAGTTAATATCTTTTATTGGACCAACTTCTGTTGGTGAAAGAGACAAGCTTTCGAGCTTACACAGAGCTTTTCTTCAGAATCTGTCAGATAAAATTTGGCTCCAAATATGGGTTTGGTAAAAAACAGTTTTAAAAAAAACCTAAAACCAATAAAAACGTTTCCATGATTTTTAAAAAATTACAATACAAATATTGTTTTAAAACATATAATCATTTGTATACTGTTTCCAACACAAATGTGGCATGATTTTGCTAGTGCATGACTGAAACTGACTATTAACAGAAGTGGAACAGACAAGTCACTAGTGTATTTTCATTCTCCATGGTAAGACATATGAAGAAAGTAAACAAACAGTGCAGTTAAAAGTGAATTAGATTTTTTTAAAAAATCTTACATTTGTAATAATTTAGTGTCTTGTCTGCAACATTGTTAAGGATATCCTTTTTTAAAAAAAATTGGACCTTTAATCTGTCTCTGTTCCTTTAAGATAATAAGACATAACTGAACTATTTACTGACTATAATGACAAAAATAATCCTATCCAAAAGTGAAACTGTAATGAGACTTTTTATATAAGATATATTAATTGTAACTTATTATAATTGGTCTTTAGTGGACATGGACTATTTCTGGCATGTCTTTTAAAAATTAATTTTGTTGGTTTAAAAAAAAGTATCTGCAGAAAGTAAGTTCAGCCAAAACAGAATATATCCCAGCTACTAAATGGCCTAAAGTGCTTGTTACAATCAAATGATTCCTCCCGTATACAAAAGAAAGAAGTGACTCTATTTGTGGTAAGATGATAAACCCACAGATAAAAAATCCAACACAGAAATCTGGCAAATACAATTAGTTGGAACTGCTAAGCGGGCTATTGAAACTACAACCTTTGAAAACCGTTCAGCAAAAGAGACTGCACTTTAAAAGGACCTCAGTAGTAAGGACAAGATGGTGTCCTATACTATCACATATGCATTTCTTCCACTGAATCCACTGAATCCAATTGGTTTGAGCAAGAGATGCATCACTGGATTTCAGGCCAAGTCTACACTACAGTAGCTACAGTGGCACAACTATGGCATTGCAACTGTACCACTATAATGTAGATGCTTCCTACATCAAAGGAAGGTGGTTTTTTTTGTTGAAGTGGGTAATCTATTTCTCTGAGAGGCAGTAGCTAGGTCAATGGAAACATCTACACTGCGGGTTAGGTCAACCTAACTACATCACACAGGATACAACATTTTTCACAGCCCTGAGCGATGTAGTTAGGGTGATCTAATTTTTAAGTGTAGATCAGGCCTCAGCCTTTGTTAGTTGGCACCAACTTTGAAAAGGGTTGGCAGATGTGTGGCCTGCATCTGAATGCATAGGTATAAAATTACTAGTATGGGAGTAACTAGGCAAATGAGATGATGTAATGTCAGGATGAGTGTGACTCTCTGTTAAGCCTCTTAGCATGACCAGCATGAACTGAGCAGCAATTCCCTAATGGTGATCCTTGGACCACTGGTGGTCTGCAATGCATTTCCTGAAGGTTCTTGGGAGCTGGATGGTGACATGGTGCTGGATTCTCTTAATTTCTAGCTCACTCTGCAATTGTCCAGGCTCTTCCTTGCAAAGAAGTATCTAGACGCCTGTAAAAAGCAGCTAGAAACAAGGAAGAACCACCATCCTAGCTGCTTCCATTAGGAACCACTACTATACAGCAGGAGGAGACAAAACAGAAATTACCCTTGGGACAGCAAGGCACCGACTGGCACTGGAGCTATTAGCCACCTGCAGGAGAAGAACATCCACAGCAAAAGGGAATGAGACAGCCAGGCAGAGGAGCAGAGGGAGAACGGAGCCAAGAGGCAGGGAAGCATGTAGAAGGGGAGATGAGGACCAGGAAGCATGTGCTTGGGAAGAGGAGGGAGAGTGAGGAGCAGAACAGGAAAGAAGAGGAAATGATGCACAAAACAAGGAAGAGTGAATAACTATTTTTCAATGGTTTTCAAGGAACCACCTGCTGCTTTATCTGTAGCCGTGGCAGCATGTCTGCAGTGGGTGTGTAGTACTGGGTCTCGGATTGTGAAGCTTTCCCCACCCCCCACTCCTTTTTTCCAGTAGTTCCCTCTGAGCCCCACGGCCTTATAAGATTTTCAAGCTTAAAAATTCCAATAGTAAAGTTAGAGACTTGTAGCCATCAGAATAATGCAATATCTCCAGGGAGAACAAACACACAGCTATGCACAGAATTTATCAACAGCGGCAATGGAAACTTTTCTTTCAGATATGTCGGTGAGTTTGTTAATGATGAAGTTTCAGTACTGCTGACTGAATTAACTTTGTAACACAAAAATGCATCTGTAAACTGAATTGCATATGTGACAAGAGAGAAATGACTAGGCAGTCCTGACCACCTATGGTTACCATATATATATACAGTATAATTTACTCCTCATTATTAATATTTTGGTGCTCCTTTTATAGGCAAATAAAATTATTTTCTACTCCTCTGTGTAATCACTTAGTAGACTTGTATTTATTTCAGAGTGTGTATGCGAGAGAGATACTTTCTTTTTTTCTCAGTATTTCAACCATGGCTTAATGCTAAATCCTAATCTCACTTAAATCAGTGGGAGTTTGCCATTGTCTCCAATAGAAACAGGATACATATGACCCTGTTATAAGTACATTAGACTTTGGTGCGCAATATTAGAGTAGCCTGTGTTTATGAGAGAAATATTTTGTGATGTTGGCCCTTATAGTATCATACAGTTGTCATGCATAATTATTTTTGTATATTGGATTTTTTAAAAAAACTATTATTTTTTCAGTACTAGTCTAGTGTTATTTCCAACTCGCAACTTTCTGCACCGTATTCATTTATTTCGGTTCCCTGTCAGTTACGGCAGGAAACTGAACAGACTGACTGGATGGAGTTTGGTAATAAAATGGTTAAAAGATTGGTTTTGTTTACAAACTTCCATCAGTTGTGGTCCCACCACATTCAGATCTCTGGTCCAGGAGAGCAGCGTGCAGGAGTACATCCCCTGCCCTCTGCTCCCAAAAAAGCTTGTGGGGATTCCCGCCTCCATTTATTTTGCACATTTTATTCCTCGGAAGTTTATACATTTTTATAGGAACCTTGATATTCCACCCTCTTTCCCTCATTTTGCTTCTAGCCTTCGAGCTACGAGGCTGGGTGGGTCTTCCTCTGAAGCCAGTCTGTGTAACTGCATAAGCATTTAGCTGATTATTATGGGGGAGAAAGTATCATGCATTGATAGAGTGGGCATATTGCCTCCACGGTGCTTCAATACAGCCCAAGGAATACGACACAGAGACTGGGAGTTGAACCCTGCTTTCTTATGACCCAATCCAACTACCATTGCCTACAATGGAGTTGAAACAAGGGCTTATAATGCAGAGCAGAGCACTACAGCATCAAACGTCTGCTTGCCCAGGCTGAGTAAGAAAAATTGTAAACCAATGCAAGGATGCCTGCCTGGGTCTGCAGACAGCTCCAGTGCCACAACTGTTAGTTCAGACCTTTGGCAAGATGCAGTAGAGCAAAAACTGATCATAATCTTGTCAGATTTTACTGCAGCTGTTCAGAACACGGTGTGCAGCAGCAAAACTGACACGAAGCAGATTAGTTTCACTCTGCTGTTGCTTGGGAAGTTTTGACGAGCAGCTGATGTACTGGAGCTATGCACTGTGTAGTATAACCCAAAATGGAGGTTGGGGAAGGGTAAATTAGCAGAGATCCAACTCCCACCAGCCAATGGTGGGGTAAGAGACTGGGTGTGATAGAATATATCCCTGTGTTCACACCCTACACACAATTGTAATCATTTTTGTACAAGGAATGTCTTGTGAGGTATCATATAAAAATGCATAACTTGCTGATCGATAACAACATGGCAAAATGCACATAGTGTGCAGTTATAAACACATGCTGAGATTATGACTATACATATGTTTTCCAGAGAAGTCTGGGGAGTGGCCAAACCAGTTTCTCAGAGAAACAGGGTAAACTGATGCCCCAGCCAGGTGTAAACAAGGCCGATGGACCATTACATGTTAAGTGGCCATTCTTTGGCAGGAAAGGGGACAGGGGCAAAAAATTAACATCTTAGCAAAGAAACAGCATGGAGTTCCCATCCACACAGACTGCTTGTCGCCTTGCTCCCAGCTGGAAATGTTTCACTAAGGTTGACAGGACTATAAAAAGAAGGGACCTATACCCCAAGAGACTCCTCTCTTTTCCCTTCCCCATCACATTCACTGCACCTGAAGCAATAGTAGCAGCCTTCACTGGACTCTGGGAGAAGAGGTCCTGACCTAAGAAGTTTGGTCAGTAAGACTACTGAAAGAATGCGGTGAGAAAACCTTGCTTCGAATGTAACATAGTTTGTTAAGTTAGGCACCAGTAGTATTTTATCTTTATTTTTCTTGTAACCACTTCTGACTTTTATGCCTCATTACTTAGACTCACTTAAAATCCCTCTCTGTAGTTAATCAACTTTATTGTTTTATCTAATCTAGTGTGTTTAAATTGAAGTGTCTGGAAAACTTCATTGGGGGTGCCTAGTTGTGTGCATATTATTTCTAGTAAAGAAATCACAGACCTAATATAACTTGTATTGTCCAATACAGGGCTGGGCAGTACAGGACATACATTTCTGCGGGAAAAACTGGGACTGGGGTTGTGTTGGGGGTCTCCTTGCAGTATAACCAAGGTTGGTGAGAGCTAGGATGTGACCGGCAAGCTGCAGTTATACACAGACACTCAGGCTGTGGCTTGTGTGCTGGAAGACTGTTTGTGAGTGGCTCAGGTGGAGCTAGTTAGCAAGGCATTATAAGGCACCCAAGGAGCAAGGCAGGGGTGACACAGTGTCTGGACTGTACACTGGTATGTCACACCAGGATGCTGAGGATGGCTTGGGTGCAGCTGAGGTGTTGGGGGCTGTGGTGAGTGGAATGTACGTCAGGGCTGCTGGGATGTCTGTGGGGGTTCTGAGGATAAGTGGGGGGCTGGTGGAGGGTTGCTGGGGCATATGTGCAGTGGGAGGGGCACTTGGGGATCTGTGTGGGGGTGGGGAGAGAGGGCCATCCGGGAGTCTGTATGAGGTAGGAGCACTTTGCTACCTAGTTTACAGAACGTAGGGGGCTCCAATTTCCATAGGGCACAGGGCCCCACCATTATTTTATCCAGGCCTGGAGAGGAGGAGGTATAGAAGACTTAATGCACGAGGATGGAGGGGAGAGAAAGGAAGAAAAGGATACTGAAAATAACAGGAAAAAACACTCCGAGAATATATTTTTTTAAATTAGGGTGAAGTCAGGAAGGGAAAGAAGGTATATAACAAAAGCATTGGAGATCATTTAAAAAATATTAGACAGCTGATTAAAATATATATATATATATATATATATATATATATATATATATATATATAAAACAGACAAGTCACTAGTGTATTTTCATTCTCCATGGTAAGACATATGAAGAAAGTAAACAAACAGTGCAGTTAAAAGTGAATTAGATTTTTTTTAAAAATCTCACATTTGTAATAATTTAGTGTCTTGTCTGCAACATTAAGGATATCCTTTAAAAAAAAAATTGGACCTTTAATCTGTCTCTGTTCCTTTAAGATAATAAGACATAACTGAACTATTTACTGACTATAATGACAAAAATAATCCTATCCAAAAGTGAAACTGTAATGAGACTTTTTATATAAGATATATTAATTGTAACTTATTATAATTGGTCTTTAGTGGACATGGACTATTTCTGGCATGTCTTTTAAAAATTAATTTTGTTGGTTTAAAAAAAAGTATCTGCAGAAAGTAAGTTCAGCCAAAACAGAACATATCCCAGCTACTAAATGGCCTAAAGTGCTTGTTACATCTGTGACTCTTGAACTGATTCCCCAGGTGAATGCACTGAGTCATATTGTGTAATAGTACCATGGCATCTGTTTTGTGTCATCTTCAGCTTTAAAAGCTTGGTAGGAAAACAGTTCATTTTCGAAGAAAAAACTGTGCTCAATTAGTGCTTTTAAAAATTATTTTAAAGCTCTGAATTTCAACACTACTAAATTACCACATACTCCTGTGGGATGGGATACCGACTAGGATCAAATCCAGCTTGCTCTTCTACTTTCATGAGTGGTTTAATTAAACTCAAGGGAAGTACCTGTGTAAGCAAGGCAAGCCAGATTAGACCCAGAATGCCAATTTGCACAATACAATGCAATATTCTAGCTTTACGAACTGCTATCAATGCAGGATTGTGAAAATTTTAACAATGGTTATTCTGGGGAAACAGATCTCATTTTGTTAGATTTGAATAATGCAAACTACACTGGCAGCCTAAAAAAGCAATAGGAGGGCACAGAGTATAGTAACACAGATCTAGCACTCTCTTTCTAAACAGAATTTAACTGGTTTTGACAAGGAAACTAGAGAACATTTTTTAGAGTAGGCCCTTTGTAGTGAAACATATTAGCAAAAGGCAAACCATTAATCCTTCAAAGTGCTCTGCAATGGCACTTCTGTAGTCAAGAGATTCCTGTTTACGCTGCAGTAACAGAAGTGCCTGGTGACCTTAAGGGACTTTCACAATACAGCAAAAATGAAGAGAGCATTTATGCCATTTATTTTGTCAGTAATTATCTGCATTTGCTTCGCTGTTGTGGGAGATCAGTATTGGACGAAGAGGTCTCCGTTACAATGCAGCTGTTCCTCGGTCTCGTTCTTGCAATGAATTCATAATCCAGTGTTTATATCACATCACATTCTGTTGCCATGGAACTTAATGTCACAAATTCAGCACCATTCTTTTCAGTGCAAGATCAAGTCTGAAGAGGAGCTGTGCGAGAGAACATGCTTCAAAATTCTAAAGTCTGACAGCAAGCAAAAGGGATAAGGGCTAATGTGAAAAACACTGGGCTGTTCCCAGGAGACAGATATATATATAATTGGTTGTTGTAGACGAATGATAACAGGACATTGTAGAAAAGCTGGCAAAGCTATTGCCCATAGTGTTCCTATTCTGTGGCTCGACAATGGAATTGGGAAACACACAATAGGGAACAATATTGTATTGGTCCCCGAGACTGAATAAGATGAATTAATAGGATTTTCTAGTCTCTATTATATACAGTTCCATGACCTTCTGCCTCCAGAGCTGCTGTTAACAAAAACTAAATTAATTAATACATTCACAGAAAATAAAAGATTTTTAAAGGATTAATTGTAATGTTTTCCCTAATGTGATAATCGTTTAAATCACCTACTATTCTCCTAGTTTACTTAGGCCCCTGATTCTGCAGTCGTGTAGTGTTGCCTCATTTGTAAGTCCAGTGGGACCAGCTCCATTGTCACATTGTCAGGATGTTTATGAGCCAGTGTTGTGATGTCATTTCAGCATGGTGCAACATAACAACACCTTGGCTCAGCGTCATCACTTTGATATGAAAATATCATCACAACATGAGAATACCAGGATGGGAGGCTACATTCAATAACTCCTGAGGCCTGGCCTACACTAGGACTTTATGTCGAATTTAGCAGCGTTAACTCGATTAAACCCTGCACCCGTCCACATTAGGAAGCAATTTATTTCGACATAAATGGCTCTTTAATTCGATTTCTGTACTCCTCCCCGACGAGGGGAGTAGCGCCAAATTCGACATGGCCATGTCGAATTCGAGGTACTGTGGACGGAATTCGATGCTAATAGCTCCGGGAGCTATCCCACAGTGCACTACTCTGTGGACGCTCAGGACAGCAATCCGTACTCGGATGCTCTGACCTGCCACTCAGGAAAAGCCCCGGGAAAATTTGAATTCCTTTTCCTGTCTGGCCAGTTTGAATCTCATTTCCTGTTTGGACATCGTGGCGAGCTCAGCAGCACTGGCAACGATGCAGAGCTCTACACCAGAGGTTACCATGCAATCCCAGAATAGAAAGAGGGCTCCAGCAAGGACTGATCGGGAAGTTTTGGATCTGATCGCTGTGTGGGGAGATGAATCCGTCCTATCCGAGCTCCGATCCAAAAGACGGAATGCAAAAATTTATGAGAAAATATCCCAGGCTATGATGGAGAGAGGATAGAGCCACAATGCAACGCAGTGCCGCGTGAAAATCAAGGAGCTGCGGCAGGCGTACCAGAAGACCAAGGAGTCCAACGGACGCTCCGGATCGCGGCCACACACTTGCCGGTTTTACGAGGCACTGCATGCAATGCTCGGTGGTGCTGCCACCACTACCCCACCAGTGTCCGTGGACTCCGACGACGGGGTCTTATCTACGGCCACGTCGTCGGAGGTTTTCGCGGACGGTGAAGATGAGGAAGGAGAGGAGGAGGACGAGGCAGTCGACAGCGCTTTCAATGATGATTTCCCCGACAGCCAGGATCTATTCATCACCCTGACTGAGCTCCCATACGAACCCTCCCAAGGCAGCATTCCTGACCAGGAATCAGGCGAAGGATCAGCAGGTCAGTGCTTTAAACATTTATTTGGAATACAATAGGCATGGTGTATAAGCACTGTGTTTGTATTGCTTAATTGGCCTTAGGCGCTTCAGCTTTGAGTCGCTTTCCAGTGCAACTACTTGAAAAGTCTGTCAATATGTATGGGGATAGAGGAGAAATCCCCATCGGAGATCTCCGCGAAGCTCTCCTGGAGGTACAGTGAGAGCTTTTGTATCAGGTACGCAGTGAGGGCGGCCTTATTGTCTCCTCCATGGTAGGATACTTTCCCGCACCATGCAAGCTGCAGGTACTCTGGTATCATTGCCTTGCATAGCATGGCTGCATACGGCTCCGGGGTTTGCTGGCATTGACGCAGCATGCACTCTTTCTCTGTCTCCGTAATCCTCATCAGAGTGATATCAGTCATGGTGCCCTGGTTTGAATGAGTGGTTTCTTTAGTATAGTGAATGCTTCATTTTCCCTTTAAAGAAAGACACCCGGCGGTTTCCATCCACGCGGGGGGGGAGGTAGTTGGGAACCTAACCATTCGAACTTGGCAGTGTGCGGGCAGGGAGAGTTCCTGGGAGCGGCCACGCGGAGGGGGGGAAAGGGTAGGCGAGCCGCTCAAACATAGCGGTTCGCGGGCACTTTCAGTTCCCGGAAGCGGCCACGCGGAGGGGGGGAAAGGATAGGCGAGCCATTCAAACAGAGCGGTTCGCGGGCACTTTCAGTTCCCGGGAGCGGCCACGCGGAGGGGGGGAAAGGGTAGGCGAGCCGTTCAAACAGAGCGGTTCGCGGGCACTTTCAATTCCCGGGAGCGGCCACGCGGAGGGGGGGAAAGGGTAGGCGAGCTGTTCAAACAGAGCGGTTCGCGGGCACTTTAAGTTCCTGGGAGCAGCCACGCGGAGCGGGGGTAAAGGATTGGCGAGCCGCTGTAGATGACCGGTTTTGGCAGCAGCAGGAACTGGCCGCCGCCAGGAACTGTGCTGTAAACATGGGAGTAGAGCACTGCTGTGAAGTAATCTCTCAGCAGTACAAACTCATCAGCTTACCATGGTTTCCAGAGAGCAGATTTCCAGTGTTCTGCAAGGCTTCTGGGATCTGTACACCGGGACCCCAGACACTCAGGATAAAGACATAATATTTGACCTTGTAGTAAGTGAACATGTGATAGGTACTGTGCTTGGTCCTATTCACAGGGAAAGAGTATGGGCATTGTTCTGTAAAAAGTATCTTTCTGAGGAATTCACTCCCTTTCTCTCATCCCACAGCTGCGAGTGTCTCCCGCCCTACCCGTGGATCACCCTCCCAGAGGCTTGCGCTGATCAGGCGGCGCAAAAAGAGAACCCGGGACGACATGTTCTCCGAATTGATGGTCTGTTCCCGAAAGGAGGCGGCACAGCGGAGAGAGGACGTCTCAAGGTCTGAGCGAGCAGTCAGCGAACGGGAGCAAAGGGCCGAAGCTCGTGAGGACAGGTGGCGGCAGGAAGACCAGCAGGCGACTCAAACGCTGCTGGGACTAATGAGGGAGCAAACTGACACGCTCCGGCGCCTGGTAGACGTTCTCCAGAACAGGAGACAGGAGGAAAGAGCACCTCTCTATGTAATTTCCAACCGCCCTCCCCCACCACAAAGTCCAATCCTCTACTCACCCAAAGTCACTAGAACGAGGGGAGGCAGGGGCCGTGGAAATAATCACTCCACCCCTGCAGACTGCTCCAGTAGCAGAAGGCTCTCATTTCCAAAACTGTAGATGGGTCCTTTCCCTCCCTCCAACCGCACCCCACAACAGTTCCCTGCCCAGGTATCATCTAGAACATATGCTCCCCTTAATAAAAATGATTGTTTTGCACAGTGCTGTTCCCCTGACTTTCTTTCACAGGACGGTTTGGTTTTGGGGGAGTGGGTAAGGGGGTTTGTTATTAGCGACGTCAGGCGCCTGAACCAGGGTTCGGACAGGGGGAAAGGATCAACAGAAAGTCACTTTCACATTGCATGCACTGGTCACACTTGTCATTCTGGGAGGGGGTTGTCTTGTTCTCTTGGGGGTGGGCCCTGTGACTTTCTGGTGGGGGAGGGTGGCAGCAGATCTTTTGCGGCCAGGGATAGCCTGCATGACAGATCCATGCAGCAGGGGATCTGTGGCCGCAATCCATGTCCAAGAAGTCAGAAAGGCCCCACCACACACAGCTGTGAATAGGAGGGGTTGATGGCTCCCTTGAAACAAGCAGTCCAGCACTTCGGACTGCTCTGAGAGCAGGAGCATGTAATTCCCCGAGCTTGGAAGCGTGCTTTCCAACACTCCACCCGCTCCCCAACCGCGGTATGCGTCCCAGGTTAAACCCTTAACCGAGAAACCAGTAATAGAGACGGTTTAAATAAACAATGTTTCCCTTATTATACTTTTAAAGCGTTGAATGAAGGGGGGTAAGGGGGTTGGTAATTGGAGAGGATAGGCAACAGAAACTGGGTAAAGAAACGGGGGCAGGTTCAGCTTCTGTTTAAACAAGCGTAACAGTCACTGGTTACCCCGCTCGCTGTGGAAGCTAGCTTCAAAGCTTCCCGGATGCGCAGCGCGTCCCGCTGTGATCTTCTAGCCCTGGTGTCCGGCTGTGTGTAATCAGCAGCCAGGCGATTTGCCTCAACCTCCCATCCCGCCATAAACATTTCCCCCTTGCTCTCACAGAGGTTGTGTAGCACACAGCACGCAGCAATCACAATGGGGATATTTGTTTGGCTGAGATCGGAGCGAGTAAGTAAGCTTCTCCAACGACCTTTCAGACGGCCAAAGGCACACTCCACCACCATTCTGCACTTGCTCAGCCGGTAGTTGAAGAGCTCCTTTTCAGTGTCCAGGGCTCCCGTGTATGGCTTCATGAGCCAGGGCATTAGCGGGTAGGCTGGGTCCCCGAGGATCACTATAGGCATCTCCACATCCCCAACAGTTATTTTGCGGTCCGGGAAATAAACACCCTGTTGCAGCCGTCTAAACAGACCAGAGTTTTTGAAAACACGAGCATCATGAACCTTGCCCGGCCATCCGACATTGATGTTGGTAAAACGTCCTTTGTGGTCCACTAGTGCTTGCAGCACCATAGAAAAATAGCCCTTTCGGTTAATGTACTGGCTGCCCTGGTGCTCCGGTCCCAGGATAGGGATGTGTGTCCCATCAATAGCCCTGCCGCAGTTTGGGAATCCCATAGCGGAAAAGCCATCTATGATCACCTGCACGTCTCCAAGGGTCACTACCTTTGAGAGCAGCAGGTCAACGATTGCATGGGCTACCTGCATCACAGCAACCCCCACGGTAGACTTGCCCACTCCAAATTGGTTCGCGACTGACCGGTAGCTGTCAGGAGTTGCAAGCTTCCACAGGGCTATGGCCACTCGCTTCGGGATAGTCAGGGCTGCTCGCATCCGGGTGTCCTGGTGCTTCAGGGCAGGGGACAGCAACTCACAAAGTTCCAGGAAAGTGCCCTTACGCATCCGAAAGTTTCGCAGCCACTGGGATTCATCCCAGACCTGCAGCACTATGCGGTCCCACCAGTCAGTGCTTGTTTCCCTTGCCCAGAATCGCCGTTCCACAGGATCAACGTGCCCCATTGCCACCATGATTTCTACGGGCCTGGGTCCCGTGCTTTGTGAGAGGTCTGTGCCCCTCTCAGAGTTCATGTCCTCCTGAAGCTTCCGTTGCCTCCTCGCCCGATTTCTCTGCATCTGCCTCTGGAAAAGGTGGACGATAAGGCGCGAGGAGTTGACAACGGACAGAACAGCAGCGATAATCGCGGAGGGCTCCATGCTCGCTGGCCTGTGGTGTCCAAGCTGTCAATCACCGTAAAAGGGCGCGAATTAATTGCCCGCCAGCGCTTTCACGTAGGGAGGGCGGGAGTGTGGGTCGAGTGACGACATTTACCTATAACCACCCTCGACACATTTTTGGCCCCAGAAGGCACTGGGGGCTACACTCAGAATTCCAGTGGGCAGCGGGAACTGTGGGATAACTACCCACAGTGCACCGCTTGCAATGTCGACGCTTGCCCCGTTACTGTGGACTAACAAATTCGAATTAAGGTCCTTCATGTGGATTCGCACTATCGACTTTGCAATATCGGTTTCGCAAGTTCGGTTTAAGAAAAATCGAACTAGTCTCGTAGTGTAGACATACCCTGAGTCCTAGTTAACCACATTGCAATGAATGTACGTACTGTACAAGGAGTCCTCAGGGAGTTAATTATTGAACAAACATACATATATTTCCTACTGGGTATAGTGCTACCATTTTCTTGGTTACTGCAATGATCTTCTACTATTCACAGGCACTGACACAAATTTACTTTATTTCAAAAGCTTTTCATTTGCAAATCAGACTTCTTTTGTTCACCTTTAGAAAAATACATTACCCTTTATATTTTCACTATCCTAGTCGCATTCGCCGAACACTGGAACCGTTTAGGAAAAAAGCAGATTTGGTCCAGGCAATTGATACTTGGAACAACAAACTAACAAACTATGGCCTTAAAATGAATAAAGAAAATACTGAAGTCATGTGGGTGACATGTGTGGAACCAAGACACATGAATACCAGCATCAAGAGCCAGTACCTAATCAGGTTTCTGCATTTAAGAACCTTGGAGACTGCTTAACAGCAAATGGAAAAATTGACAGAACTGCAAGCAAGGCTGCTGAGTGTGAGGGAAGCCTGGTGCATGATGAGTGATTTGTGATAAATGGATGCTGAACTACTTCAGGGACAACTACACAAAACCATGGTAAGACCAGCTCTTCTGTATGATCAGAGACATAGGTGATCAAAGAGAGGTGCTTGAGAAGACTTGAAGCCATTGAAATGAGATGTTTGATGGCAGTGAGAGGGGTGACTTTACTGGACCTCAGACAGAATGATGTCATCAGGAGTGAGACCAAGGTCTGTGGCATCAGAGAGAGGCTGCAGGAGAGGAGGCTGAGATGAGTATGGACATATACGAAGGATGGATGAAGGGAATCCCAATAGGGAGACATTTGAGACTAGAGTTCGTGGACAAAGAACAAGAGGACAGCCAAGAAAACAATGGATAGACTGTGTATGGGAGGATGCAATGAAAATGGAGTGGCAAGACTGATCTGGCAACCTGAACCCAGCTAGCTGGGAAAAGGGGACGATGATTATTTATATTTCCACCACAAGAGTATTTCCATCCTCTGCCATACATGGAAGGGACAGTACATCATAATCAGTACATCATAACCAAGACAAGAAATACCAAGATGTGTCTGCTATAGAATAAAAATTGTACTAGGATCTTAGTAATTCTATTAACCCTTTTAGGTAAAAGGAGGATGAGTACAGTAGAACCTCAGAGTTACAAACACCAGAGTTACGAACTAACCAGTCTACCACACACCTGATTTAGAACCAGAAGTACGCAATCAGGCAGCAGCAGAAACCACCACCAAAAAAACAAAAACAAAATAATACAGTACACTACTGTGTTAAATGTAAACTACTACAAAAATAAAGGGAAAGTTTAAAAAAAAGATTTGACAAAGTAAGGAAACTGTTTCAGTGCTTGTTTAATTTCAATTAAGATAGTTAAAAGCAGCATTTTTCTTCTGCATAGTAAAGTTTCAAATCTGTATTAAGTCAATGTTCAGTTGTAAACTTTTCAAAAAAAACCCATAATGTTTTGTTCAGAGTTACGAACAACCTCCATTCCCGAGGTGTTTGTAACTCCGAGGTTCTACTGCATTCACAATACTGCTGACAAGTATATGCAAAACAACTAACCCAATGTATTAATATTTTAAAATATATAATCATGTAGAATTTATTCAGTTATACTGTATAAACAGTGACTATATATGACACATTTCTGTGAAGGAAATTTTGAGAATGTGGAGATTAATAAAATACTGGGCATGGACTGCTTTTCACTATATGTTTGTACAATGGTGGTCTGATTGGAGTTGTGACCGCTAAGGATTACTACAATACAAATAAAACATAGTATAGACACTGATGGTATTTTTATCACCCCAATGTTTATGTGCCCATCGTCATTATTCCTCAGAGCTCAACAATTTTTTTTAAAAGTAATTAAAATTATTACCAGAAATCCTCTGACTTCAACAGAAGTGAACCTGGTTATATCAAGAACAAATCTGGCCCATTATGGTCAGAGTGATATGCTTCTCAGCTGCAAAAAAAAAAAAGAAAGCGTCTGAGAGTGCTGTTAAAAAATTGAGGATTGTGTAAAATGTCTGTGGAAAGGAATGTGAGTGGTTTACTTTTCTCACATGAAGCAGCAAAAATCAGGTAAACAATGAGTATCAAGAAAGAAGGAATTTTTAAAGAAGAATGTGCCCTCAAGATAAGACTATGAATCAGGGACCATGTTGTTCCCCAAAGTGCAGTCTAATGGAAACCTCAGGTGAAATCTTGGCCTCACTGAAATCAATGGCAAACTACCGTTGACCTTACTGGTGCCAAGATTTCATTCCTGATCTTTAGTGTAGCAGAAATAAAAGATACAAGATTAAAATAAAAATTAAAAACCCAGAACCAACATTCTGACGTCTGCTTGGAAAAGAGGAGATATGGTTGCTAAACTATTTCTCCTAAGAAGAGCTTATTTCTTTGGGGAAGATACAAACCAGGAGGATAGGGGGAGCATTTTTTAAAAATTATTTTGGATCTGCAGAAGATTTTCAGGCAACAAGTCTCAATGTAGTTCAGGAAATCAGATGCAACACTAGATAGGAAATGACTTCTAGGGGGAAATTAGCCATTATTGGGTTGAATGGTATTTTCCATCAAACACGTGGGGTGCTTAACATTTCACCTAGTGTTCAGCTACTTTCTTTAAACAAATGGATTCGGGACTGTTGTTAAGAATACTCAGCTGCAATGCAATATGATCCTTTCATATTGATAGAATGTGCAGTTAACTACGATGGTCTCTATAGAATTGTGGCTGTTACATCACTACATTGGGTAACATTTTCCCAAACAGCCTTGGACTCTCAGAGAAATAGAAAAATAAGTTTCTGATCTCAGAGATCATATTTCACACAATAGGCAGTAACCACTTGCCAATTTATTCAGGCCAAAATTTTCAATCTAGGTACCTAAAGTTATGCCTCTAAGTCCATGTTTAGGAACCTAAATAAAAGCGGTTCCATTTTCAGAGATGCTGAGCAGTGAGTTATGACTTTTTGATGGAACGTGGGGGTGCTCAGCACTTCTGAAAATCAGGTCACTCATTTAAGTGTCTACATCTAGG
Organism: Chelydra serpentina; assembly: GCA_037349315.1. Classification (NCBI taxonomy): domain Eukaryota; kingdom Metazoa; phylum Chordata; order Testudines; family Chelydridae; genus Chelydra; species Chelydra serpentina. Next base: position 131,677,999 of record JBAIAC010000004.1, read on the forward strand.
CACCCACATTTGACCAATGTAGCTTTAGCTTTTAAGACTGAACTGAATCTTTTAGCAAAGGGAACAAAACAAGATACAGACACGAGAAACTGATGCCTTATAGGCCATCTGTGTAAATGTCTTTCACAGAGGTTATGATAGGATTTTGCTGTAGCTTGCTCAGGAATGGTATATACTAAAAATGCCTTCTGAGTGAGTCATCTGAGTAAGGTATATAGAATCTGGAGCCAATCACCATGTGAGAGGTTTCTGGACCTTCACCACATGGAGAGAAAAAACACAAAAGAGGGAGAGCATGAGTACAAATGAGCAAGTTATAAAGGTAAAAATTGATCATGCCAGTTAGAATAGCCACTAATAAGACCACACATATACAGGCAGCAGCAACCGTGAGAAGATGAAACATAATCAGCTGCTTTATGGAGAAATACTTTCACAAGGACAAACAGATCGTTGACACTGTTTCCATTGTGTGAGCACAAAAAGGTTTTTTGGGGGGTATCAGATGTGGAGGTCATCACTTTGTGTGTTAAACTTATATTGTGTCCAGTCGTGACAATTTTTAATGCATTTATAAACAAAAAGTGTTTTACCATTTCCCCCTCAATCTTCAAAGCATTGTTCAAACACAAACAAATCAATCTTTAGAACATCTTTACTTTTTTTATTTACTGATGGGAAAGCTGAATTACTGAGATGAAAACCAACATTTTCCATGAGGTCCATTTTCCTTACAACCCAGGGCATGAGGTTGCCACCTGTTCGGTTTCCACCCGGACAGTCTGGATTTCAGCTTGTGTGTTCAGGTGCCATTTGACAAGCCCCCATGTCCGTTGTTTTCGATATGTGGAAAAGGTTGCAATCCTAAGTGGAAGGAAGGAGGCAGTGCAGCAACAGCAGCTGCCGCCTCCGGGGCCAGACTGCTTGTGCGGCTCGTGGCTCTGCGCAGTCCGCAAGTGGTGGCCAAAGTGGCCTCGGCTATGCTGGTGATGGGGGTGGGACCTTGGGAACAGGCAGAGCAGGGACGGGGCTTCAGGGGAACAGGCTGGGCAAGGAGTGGGGCCTCAGGGGTCCGGTTACCAGCCATTAGAAAGGTGGCAACCCTAGGTGTGATTCTTCCTTGTAGAGTCAAATTTACACTGGTGAAAAGTGAATGCAAATAGGGTGTCAAATGCTACCACCAGGGAAAGAAGAATTCTGACTTGGTGGCATTTTACTCCCACTTTGCACAGGTGCAAATGACTGCACAAGGTGTAAGGCAGGGGAGAATCAGGTCTTCAAGGTTCCATTTGTGCTCCTCAACTCGAGAGGCTGAAGTGATAGAACATGGTATTATTTAAGAAATATTACAAAGGCATGTAATTAAGGATTGTAGCATAATATACATAAGTGCCAGGGGTCAGAATTAGTGTTCCCCATGCAATCTTAACATTGGTATTTTCTGAGTCCTTAACTGTGAAGCTTCCACGATCTGGTTTTCGGAATGTCCCAGATTCTTTTACGAACAAAAAAAATGGAACAACAAGAATTATTGTAATAGAAGACTTCAAAACTCCATTGAATTTCATGTTTGGGGAGTTAGTTGGCTAAATATGATGCAACAGCCTGTCCCATGAAAGCTGGGAGGTCCGTAGGAGGGAGCCTCCTTCCTGCACACCTTGTAAGTCTGTAGATGAAAGCTCCTCTCCTCCAAATCTGAGATGTATCACTCCTGCGATGCATCAGGTGTGGGGCTCCCTCCTGCAAAACTCATGAGGAGTCAGATCAACACCTCCCATAAAAATCAGAGAGAGAAATTAAGGGGGAGGAAATCTCCTCCCAGAGATTTCCCCACATTATTCCAGCTGGAGATGAGGGGGAACAGAGAAGAAGGTAGGGTTGGGCCCCCTTTGGAATACGTCATGAAACCTGCCTTTAAACTTCACAGATCCACTGTAACTCCACTTTAACTGTCCCCTGACAGCCTGCCCTCTCTCTTGCAGGCATTTCAGATCTATTTCCCCTGGGCCTACTTCTCCTTTACAGAAGATCCCCTTCACAGAGGTGGCTCCACAAAAAGATGTACATCCCAAGAGTGTATTCCCTGGCAAGCTCTTCAGGAGCAGAGAAGTGTGAGGGGCGTGTATCTTCCACCCCAACCCCACATGGATCCCTGAGCTCGCAAAATTGCCGCTGATGTTGCCAGGGCAGCTGAGTCCCTCATTCACATGGGAAGAGTGAGATCTGTACATGCATCTGGAAGGGAAGATGCCCTTCCCTCAAAAAGCACAGCAGCCCTCCTCACCCACTTTGCACCTTACCAGATAGGCAGTGAGCGGGCCAAGGGTTCCTGTGAAGCCCTCATCTGCACCCATACGTGCTTTTCACAACGTAACTAAGTTAAAGCTGCACCAGGGCAAGGTGCAGCCTTCCCTAGCAAATAGAGAGAGCAAGAGAAGGTTTACCATACCTGGGCATTGAATAAAATGCTATACAGCTGGGGCAGGATGTAAAAACAAATAATTTTTATCACAGAGTTTTAATGAGAAGATAAAAGTTTATTCCTTCAGCCAAGAGAGATCCTAACAAAAACATGAATTCCTGGTATTTCATAGCCGATCGCTCAGGCTACTAACATACATACATACCATGACAAAATTTCAGCAAAATTTCAGCAAATGAAGGATTACATTTCGCAACCCTGACTTGTTTTTTTCCATGTGAACAAGCTTGTTAGTTCAATTACATTGGTAATGAGTCTGGAAGCTTTTAATTGCAAGGAGTTAAATCTTATCACTTCACGTTATGCTAAAATGAAGTGGGTTCAGTTAGAATGAAAAAAAAGAAGAAGTACTTATGAAGCAGTAACACCAAGTGATGAGAACAAGGAAATTCAAAGTTAAATCTGAAATTTGCTCTAGTCTACCTGGATATAGCAAAGGGCAGAGAGATTAATGTGGTCTATTATATGCCACACATGCTACAACAGCTAGACCATATAGGCAAGTACAGGATATAGCTAGAGCAAATTAAACTGTTGGAACTTCAGCCTCAGCCTTCTCTACCCCCAAAACGGGTCACCCATGTTTATGATAGTTAAGACACTAATGTTTCTTTGGAACCACTTATGATGTAGCATGGAAATATTGCATTTAATCATCATATTCTTTATACAACTCTTTCTACAGAAAAACGTTTGAAGTCCATATTACTTTGACTGGGTGCAGACTTGTTTTGGTGCAAACTAAGTATACAATAGTGACACATAGCTGCTTTTCAGAAGGATTTTCACTATTACATATCCAGAGTGCTCACTTTTCAACATTAAGGGCTCAATTCTGCCTCCTTTATTCATAATGAGTATTGCTTACTCAGTGAGTTCACAAATCAATGGAATTATTAGTTGAGTAAAGCACTACTCAGTGTGAGTGAAGGGTGACAGAACTGGAACCTAAGCCTCTCCACTGGTTTAATTTTTCTTTTCTTTATGTATCAAGTCAATTAGACATTTTTGCTACCATGCCAAACAGTTGTATAATAAAAATGGCCAAAATTTCTTTTTTAATATTTTCATATAAGTTTGCTTCTGGGTTGAAATTCTGCCTGCCAAGTTTCAGACTGGAATAAAAATTCCTGCCTTCTTATAAAGCTTTCAAAAAGCATTCAAATGGCTGTGCTACAGTAATTTAGTATTTTGTACCTTGGCCAATTGACTGCAGGATCCCAAAATCAAGGATGAGGGTTCAGCATTCACAACATTTCAAGCTGTACTGTGTTAAAATTGATCTCCAGGCTACTACATTAAAAATAATAAATAAGTGAACCATTTGTAGAGATTTTTGTGTTGCTGAACAGTCTTCCCAGCTCACTACGTGCAAACAAATGCTATTTCATTTCCTGCAAGCATGGTCAAGGCAGACCAACATTAAATTAGTGAAAATATATATTTTCAAAAGAAGTAAAATTTCACTATCCCTACAGTACAAATCAATAATTTAGCGCTTTCCCTGTGGAGATGATATAGGTTCTGAAAACTCTGGTAGGCAGATTAAAAAGATTAAAAATATAGGGAGTGTGCTTGGCAGGGCGGGAAAGGAGAACAAGTGATGACCCCCGATTCATTCATTGAGCTGTGTAACCCGATTGGGCACCCACAGCTACAGCGCTGGACTGCTAGTACAGAAGATGATACAGCTCACAGTTTCAGAGGGATAACAGGCCAGTACTTGGGCTGCTTTTTATCACAGTTTCGATCAAAGGAAAGTTGCATGGCAGTCTCCATGGCTTGGATTTTGGCAGCACCCACACCATACAGCTTCTTCATTTCTGCCATACGTCTCTCCCCAGGTCTTTCTGCAGGGGGTTGCACTGAACGTCGTGTCGTTAGGTGCAGGTCATGATCAGCTTCGACATACATGTCCTGGTGCTCGGCTTCAAGCTGCTGCTGCTTTCCTAGGCAAAAAAAGAACCTCAGGAGACTTAATATTTTATTAGGATACCACCCAGTCATGCTTTAGCTCTGCTGAAATCTCATCAGTTTGTTATTTTGTAAGCGAATACAGATTCAAATGCACGCTGGGCCCACAGTTAGACTTGAAGCGCACAGTCACTCAAAGCGCGGCTTATTGTTACATTCACAAAGCAACTTTCACATTACATATCATGCTGAGTGATGTAAGACCACCACCAAATCACATCACTAAAAATTAAAAAAAGAGAACAAAGTAGTCTGACTTGAATCTTGAAGTTGTTGAGTATCTTGCAGTTATAAAAACCAAAATTGAATCAGCTTTGCCTCATCTCTCCCTTACACATTCAGGTCAAGGTGGAAGATCCAATGCTGGAAGTAATTACTTTGCAGCTGTGATGAGATGATACACAAAATAGCGTAACTTTAGTTGAACCATAGCCAATTGTATCCAGTTACATTTTCTACCCGAAAAGAAGGAACAAGCCAGTATGTCATGCAAGTGCCAGCCATCGAGCGTACTGCGGGAAGTACAGCTGTCAGTGCCATGTTTACACTCTTGCACCAAGTTCATCCCTTACTTGAGTTTTACAAGCACACACAGACAATATTCTCATTATTTTCAGTTTTAAAAACCCAGCAGCATATCAAAGTATTAAATTGAAGTTACAGTAATTCAGACAGGTAGAACAGTTCTATTTGTCCTTGGAAATAAATTAAAACTCATCTGGAAGTAATATCTGGATGATTCCCCATTCCCAGCTCAGCTCCATGCAGTTAACTATACGCTAATTGAAAAACCATCACTACAGCAAGAAGATTAGTTATGTTGTTAAAACAACAGTCCAACATTGTGGGACAACTCCTAGAAGATATACTCTTCTAGGTGCTGAATATTTCCAGCAACCTTTGCAAATAACAAGAGACAGGGGTGCTGGAACAATTTTTATAGTGGGGTTGCTGAGAGCCATTGAACCAAACTGTAAACCCGGTATATATCATGGAAACCACTTCAAGCCAGGGGGGTGCGGCAGCACCCCCAGCACCACTAGTTCCAACACCTATGACGAGAGATGAGTACTCAGCATCTTCCACAACAGGGGTCCTAGTTAATCACTTATTTTGATTTACTTATTATGGGAAGAAAAGACAAGCAATGTGTTTTTGTTCTGGTATTTAAAACAACAAAAGTGCTTGCAGGTCAAAATGTATTAAACACACACAAGACTCGGTCTGTGGAGTTATGGAGAATGCTTTTTTTTTTCAGTACTAACACTGAGATTTATCTCTAGTGAAACACAGGACATCTGCAAACCCGAAACCAAAGTTAAGTATCTTGATATATCTGTATTGGAACATCTGCAGTTTATTTTTATGCTGGAAAGTAGTGTGTAGAGCAGCCAACTGACAGTTTGTCAGCCTCACTAAACAAATCATGCCTCATACCTCATTCACAGAAAATAGATATTTTAAACAGTATAATATGAAACTTCAATTCTGGCGTCGGTTTCTTTGCTGGAGAGACAGAAAACTTTGTCTTGCCATTTTAAAGGTTACTGTATTTGTCCATATTTCTGTGGCAGAAGTAGAGGGAGAGTTTGGGGGACTATGAGTACATCCGTTCTATCTAGATGCTCCCCTTACTATTATTTTGTTTTAAAAGGCATGTCTCCAAAGGGAAGAACATTCTTCTGCCAATACTCGTGTGGAAACACATAGATGAGGGTCCATATACGGTTAGAAACCTATAAGGCAGGGGTCGGCAACTTTTGGTATGCGGCTGATCAGGGAAATTTGCTGGCGGGCCACAAGACATTTTGTTTATGTTGACTGTCCATAGGCATGCCCCACCCCCAACCCCCGCAGCCAATGGGAGCTGCGGGAAGCAGCGTCCAGCACGTCCCTGAAGCCCACACCGCTTCCTGCAGCTCCCATTGGCCGGGAACGGCGAACCGCAGCCACTGGGAGCTGCGGGGGGCCGTGCCTGTGGACAGTCAACATAAACAAAATGTCTTGCAGCCCGCCAGCAGAGTACCCTGATGGGCCGCGTGCCGAAGGTTGCCGACCCCTGCTATAAGGAATATCCTTTGATCCTAATCCCAAAATAAATCAATGCACTGCTACAGTATATGTTTTATTTTGTATTTATAAATGTATATCCCCTGATTTTTGAATCCAGGTTTACCAACCCATTTATCATCCCATAGCTCTGGTAAAGACATTCCCCAAAGCACTACATCGTATAGTCTCAGATATTTAAAGCCCAGAGCCAATGCTGTTTAATACGCTGCAGAAGGAGGTCGGACTCCGAGGATATGCAAAGGGACACACAGCTTTTCACCTCTACAATACTTGTTCAACCTCAGTCCAAGACACTAGTGCTAAAAGGCATTACTAGCAGAGGTGTTTTGGGGCCTATGTGACGTGTGTTTGCGGTCTGAAACCAGTTGTGGTCACAAAAGCTACCATCATAATGGGCACTAATTACTACAGTTGTTGGAAATCTTGGGAAAAAGGCCAAGGAAGGGATGGATATATAAACTCAAGCATCTATAGCAGTAGTCTCTCCAAAAGAGTGGTGAAGTTTGACTTGCATTGCTCATACTGCACTTGCTCTGTGGAAAAATGGCAGACTTTGGTCTCAATGGGTATCAATCTGGCTCTTTTCACAGGCACAAAAATAAAAAGAACCTGCAATAAATATGCAATTATCCTTGGATCAAAAGATTTGAAAATAAATAACTAGCAATGTACTGAATTTAAGAAAATGTTATAAACTGCATACTGTTATAATGTATATAGGGCAAAGCAAAGAATCCAGCACTCCTCTGAAGCAAACACCAAAGTTAATCTATACATAAGCAAGCAGGGCTCAGTAGGAAAGTTATCCTCAACCTAGAGTACTAGAATCCCCTCGCATTCCCAAATCAGAGCCTCATGGCCAAAGGAACTGGAGCAAGGAATACCTTTGAAAAAACAATTTACACAATTCTGAGTGGATCCTCTTTCCACTCCCCACAGACTAAAATAAATATATCAAAGCTTCCCTTTAAAGCATTCAATTACTGGAAAGATTTTACTTTCTATTACAATTGTGGAACAATATTTTGCAAATGTTATAAGCCAGGCAACCACCTGTGGTGTCATCCGGTTACACTACAAAGAATAAACACTGCTGACATTTTTATAATTACAGTTTCCTGGAATTCCCCGTTCCCCACCCCTACAGTTACTTTTGTCTTAAAACCCATCTCTAGAATCAGTCAATATATCACTACTGAATACATTTTTGCTGTGAGATGATCTTCATTTGGAAAAAAAACAAACAAACCTGTCAGACCATTTTTCAGACACAGTAAAGAGGAGATTCCTTTCCAACTTCCAGGGTCCCAAATAAACTTATTTAACTCACTTTCATCTGTACTGGGACACTATCAAGGTATTCAGGCCTTCATTAATGTCCCTCTAAAGCTTGATTTTGATTAGGAACACAGAGTGCAAAAATAATAATAAAAAACCCCTATTATGATAAGTCACCCTGGTAATCAGGCACCAAAGCAATCCCTTTTTGCCTACACTGCCTGCTATAAATAATCATCTTTAATTTGGTAATGCATTAGATGAGACAAAATCTGCACAAATAAAGACAACTGCAATTCTACTGACTGTCACTGGCAGGATCAGAATAAGCTGCTGTTAGTTCAATAAGGATTAAGCCCTCCCCCTTCTCCCCCCCCGCCAGGCCTGCAATTGGGGCTCCACGTGGACACAATAACCTTCCATGTGCTGGCATTTGAAGGATGGGGGCCTAAGCCCTCCCCAAGATTTAAGCAATTTTTCCCAAAGGCCCTTAGTAGCCCAGATGACTCTATTTATCCTCATTTTAAAAGAATAAATACTTTCTGTAATTTTGATCCATTTTGCCCTTCATCATTTGTAATATCTTCTAAGAAGCTTAAAGAGTAATCACAGAAGTTTAAGGAGAGACTTGTATCTACTGAGCCTATGCAAAATGACAACTCTTCTCATAAAGACTTCTCCATAACTCTATGGGTGGAAACATTTTGCACTCTGCCATCTTTCTGGGTTATGGCCCATTCAAATGATATTCTGGCAACAGACCATGGTCCTGCTCTTCAGAAGAAGTGGCAAATGGCTCTTCCAGTTTCCATCTTAGGGTACGTCTATACTACCCACCTGATTCGGTGGGTAGTAATCGATCTTCTGGGATCGATTTATCGCGTCTTGTCTAGACGCGATAAATCGATCCCGGAAGCGCTCGCCGTCGACAGCGGAACTCCTGCTCGCCGAGAGGAGGAAGCGCTGTCGACGGGGGAGCCTGCCTGCCGCGTGTGGACCCGCGGTAAGTGCTTTGAAGTTCGAACTAAGATACTTCGTCTTCAGCTACGTTATTCACGTAGCTGAAGTTGCGTATCTTAGTTCGATCCCCCCCCCCCCAGTGTGGACCAGCCCTTAGATAGCAGATTATTCTTTACAAAAACATTGTCTTTTGTGATGTCTGACCAGTATTCCTGTTCAGTGTATTTATCTGTTTATTACAAAGATAAATAATCGTCTCATTTCTGAGCTTCCCAATTCACTCCTAAATATAACCTGGACATGAGCAGCATGTCAAAAATCTATCTGAAGAATTTAGGCATTCCCCTTTTCCACTGAGGATTGTAGCTCCTAGTTCTGTCTCTGAAGGCCGTGTGAGAAGCAGTCCTCTGGTGTGCTAATCTTCTACCCATATGCTGCTCCTCAGTTTGAGAGGCTGATTCTTCCACAGGTTTTGCTAAGCAGCCGTAAAACGACAGCAAACTTCCATGTGATTTTTTCTGAGCTGGCAGAAACAGGCTATTTTATCATAAAAAATATGAATCACGAACACCAGCTAAACCTTTAGGTACAATTAATAAATACCTTTGTATAAAAACCACAAAACAAACTTTAAAAACGGAGGGTTCTGTAATTGGGCTCTCCAAGGTATTTAGCTTTAGCTCTTTAGAAATCCCAAGGAGCTTAGGAGTTCCACACAAGGCTGAAGCCTCAAGCTCTGCTCCTGCAGCAATGCAGAGCTTTGCAGAATGGCACGTCCGTCAGTGACAGCCTGGGAGATGCAACCAATTTTTGGGTAAACCCAAATTCAAACACATTGGGATTATGCAAAAACACAGTCCTATTTACGGGATATGGTTTCTTTGACACAGGTGAGCACTAAACAACAAGAAGTCCTGCACATACGTACAAAATGAGAAAATATGATGCAGCGTGAGCAAGCCAGTTCTAGCTGGGAATTACCTTAGGTAGGCTGTATCCACGCTTAATATTGCCATTAAATTCAAATGGGCGTCTGCTTGCAGAATGACAATATTAGGGCTATAACTGAAATCTTAATGAAACGCCTTCCCTCCCACTGAAACGCGATCTCTGAGGGAGATCACATCACTGCTCAAAGGGGAGGATTAGGACTTGTGTACACAGGGAAATTGACTGGTATAGCTATAGCAGAGTAACTATTCTGCTACAGATCTGCTGGTATAACTCCCATATGTGGACACTATTCCGGAATAAAAGTAACTTTTTTCTGGAATAATTCCCCACGTAGACAAGCGCTCAGTCACTGCCGTGGCAGCCAACCACAAAATGGAACTAACAAAAAGTGTCCAAAGGATTATGAACCCAGCACCTTCATGCAGAATAGTTCTAACTCACCTCCATCCCCACTAACAACTGGAATAAATATAAAACATTTTACCATGAGCTCGACTTAAATCTATGAACAACACAACTCTTAAGAAAAAACAGTTTCGCTGTGGATTTCAACATAAGAAATACGAGCAGATGTGTTTCATTGTCAGTCTTGCTGTAGTCTGAAATCTCACTGGAGAAACAAGTAGGAAAGAGTCCAAAGAGTGCACTCCTCAGAACGGACGTGGCTGTAATAGGCAATCTGTTCCAGCAGACACAAAACAGATTTCCCAAATCAAATGTATTCACTTCATTTTATTTCCTTTTGTTATAACAGACACTTTCTCAGCTTTTCTAGAGCGTTAGGAGAGGGAAACTGACAATTGTAGAAATAAGATGAAATGGCTACCAAGACACTGAGTGAATGTAAATTAAAAAATTTAAATATGTAATAGTTAGAAACAAGGAACTGAAGTCAGAACTCTTGGGTTCCATTTCCAGATTTGCTTTAGAGTAGTTATAATGTTGGCAAGTTACTTATCCTCTCTGTGCCTCAGTCTATTGATCTATAAAATTAGTAGAATGTTTTCCTACCTCACAGGGAATTTTGGAAGGATTAATGGTTACAAATTATTTTGAAATCCTTGGATTAAATGACTTGTAGAAGTGCAGAGCAACAGGAGATTAAAGAAACAAATTTCTCTTTTACAAATACAATTAGCAAATAAGGACTCAGTTCTGATCTCACATACCTGCCCAAGGATCCAAGATCAGAAATGACTCTCAAGACTTATTGTTTAATTTGTTATCAATCAAACGTTCATACTAGCAACACTTTACATTTCTACTGTCCAGGATCTGCAACTAAACTGCCAGTCACCTGGTTTATGTTTCCCCCTATTACCTTCCAGAGTTAACCGTTCCTAAAGAATCTCATTACTCCCAACTATAAGGTGAACTCAAACAAGCATTACTACATATAGAAACCAGCTTGGTTGGCAGTAAGTACTTTGAGTGAAAGTCTGTTCTAGAAATTAAAGACAGCTCTAACAGAATCCATGATCATATCTCTCTGCTACACATGGACCGGTTCACACTGCATACATAATGGATTAAAGCAGGGATCTCAAACTCAAATTACCACGAGGGCCACATGAAAACTAGTAAATTGGCCTGAGGGCTGCATCACTGAAACCTTTTCATATAATGATACAAAAGTATAGTCAAAAAAGAAGAGTAATATAGTATTCTATTAAAAGTCAATTTATTAACTTTTTAAAAACTGTAATGCAAAGAGAGGTTTTAATAAAATATAAACACTCAGTAATGTTTGGAGCTTGGCTGCCAGTGGAGTCGGCGCCTATGGCGGGCCGCAGGAAATAATTCTGCGGGCTGCATGTGGCCCGCATGTTTGAGACCCCTGGACTAAAGCATCCAGAGTCACTGAAGCATAGCATCGTTTTACAATGTTAAAGTGACCAGAACCAGGTCACATTATGCTGTACTATTCACCCAGTAAGACACACACACTATTGGAAGGGATATCCAGAGTCTGTACGCGTAAGTCACGTGAGAGAATTACAAAGTCAATGGGCTACTGGCCATTACTTTGAAATTAGCGCAGGATCAGGCTCTGGCAGCTGCTTCTAGTAAGGATCAAGTCTACAGCAATTAGATTAGATTCAGACCAGCTGATTGTGCACGCCGTCCCCTCCCCCCAAAACAATTCCAATCTGTCGGTGATGGCAACAATGCTGACAACAAAGACATCAGTGCTACGGTAACCAGAGAGATTACTTACATCTATATATAAACTATACCTATATATATGCCCACATAAATTTACACACAACAAGAGTGCGAATGTACTTTATTATATACTCCATTACAAAAACAAATTGTATCAGCCTCTTAAAGAAATTCCGAATGCCCAAATCCAAAGGTGTTTTATTTTTAAATCTGTTTTGCCATTGTCAAAGATTACCATCTATGTTCTGAGTAGAGTTGTGAACAGAGATTAAGTATGTGTGCTATGAAATAAATGTTTCATGCCTGTACAGAACACCACAGACAACTGAACAGTACTGAAATATGAATTGTAAATCTAATCCAAAACAGTATTTTGCCTGCATTACTTTCTAAAAAATTAATTCTCACAATAGCATATTCAATTAGTGAGCTATATTTCCCAACTCCAGCTACAGACAGGGAGGGACCCTGAAGTGACGCTAGTTTTATTGTATGTTGTAAGAATGCAAATAAAATAATAAACAATGGGGAAATGGTTATTCTTTGCTTCAGCAAAAACTCTCTTCTTCAAGTGTTTTTGGATAACATTTTGTAGCTGTCACGTTAACTTTTTTTTTTTTTAAAGAAACATACAGGAACTATGCACTGACCTTTCAGTTAACTAGCAGTGATCCAATTAACTGTTACTGCAGACACACAGAATAAAATAAATTACACTGATCAGGATTAAGCTGGCCTCAGCAAGTTAAAAAACAAACAAACAAAACTCCCCCAAAAGTCCATGCCTCTAGGCAACCAGGACAAGCTGCCTAACCTGGCTTGCCCATCATTTCATAAGGGGCCTCTTGAGAAAGGGGTCATCACACTTTCCAGAGTGGCTCAGTTGATCAGAACTTTGGTAGCAAGGGATTTGGGATTTTTCCTCAGACTTTCTTCTGAATGTTCTTCATATTTCCCTCTGCTATTACATTATGCTAGCTGACCACCAGCAACTTCACTTGTAAGCAAGGTTATTGGTCAACAAGTTTGGCACTCCAAGCTGCTATAAAACTGCAGGAGAAATCTCCTGCATGCCAGGAAGCAAAAATCCAGACCAGAGTATAAACTAAAACATTGTCTCCTAGTTCTGATACTGTCTTTCACCTACCAGGGCATCTTAGTAAATTAAACTAAGATTTATAATGTCTACTGAAAGAAGGCCACTTCCCGCTCTTGTAATTCTATACTGAAAGCAAAATTATCATCTCACTCAACCTATGTGTACCTTATCTGAGCAGCGAGAAAGCACAGAAGCAGCATATTCTTTGATGAAGAGGCAGGGTGACAAGATTGAGCACCATGCAGTTGAGAGCCTTTGGGGAGGAGGAAAAATTACTAACAACATCCTATGGAATCTTTCATTAAGAAAAGAAAAGCTGAGCTATTTCAGTCTCCACCCCCATGTCCCCATATCAAATTCCAGCAAGGCTCCTCAAACAAGTGATACAACCTCATGGCCTCTGGTACAGACTGCGGCTGACAGATGTATAAAATCAACATGGATATCTTTCCGGCATACTTATTATAAATAGATCATGAATCAAAGGTATCAATACCGACTCTGTGCCATGCCCATGTCTAAAAACCCAACTGATAAGAATCGAGAACATTTATGGACTCCAGATGTTACTGGAGCTGCCTCCGTCATCACCTGCTCTGATACCAGGCAATCATTCAGAGACTGCTTCAGGACCAAGAGCCCTAACTACTGCCTGTTTTAAAAAAAGCAGCTGGCATCCTGCCCAGTGTTAAATTACTAACAATTCCTGCCAAATGTGAGCTCAGTACCACCCTGAACTGACTTCAATGGGGCTACTCACATGATCACATTTAGGCATGTTCTGAAGTGCCTTGGTGAATTGGGGCTTTTACCAACCAAGAAACACAACAGTCCACCCCATAAGTGGACAGACTCGGCTCTCTTAGAAATCCATCTTAGCGAGAAAGTCCACAAAGGATGAGAAGGCATTTAACACCTACTGCCCTGACACTGACTCCCCCAATGTGCCAGACAGCTTGCTCTGGTTATAACACATTTTCCTTCTTTGCAGTTAAAAAAAAAAAGTCCCTCACAATGAAAACCCCCACTGAACAGTTCCACAGGTGTAGACTTCACCGATGCTGTGGTAAGAGAAGAAAATGATTTCTTAGCTATACTGCACCACTGGCATAGAAACGTGAAAACAATCACAATTGATGAGTCTTTGAGCAAATCTTCTACTACCACTGGTGCTCTAGTCTCCTCCACATCTCTGTCTCCAGTTGCTGTAAAGGAAGGCAATCTGCAAGGACTATGCAGTGGGAGAGAATATCAGAAGGTTGGTGTACTGATACTTGGGGACAACAGTGTTAAAATCAGGGCCCCAAACACACTTTGAGGACCTAAATTCCGTAGTTGACTCTCCTGATTTCAGTGGCAAAGTGCTGAATTTTCTGGTGCTGTGACATTTCTGTAGTAGCTCCAAGTGAAATCAAAACAAGGAGGGTTTTACTGAATTAAATATGAGCAATCACAGAATCAATTTCAATACAAATCTCAGTTCAAAATTTATTTTTCATTTTACACTTCTGCCATATTTTCAATGAGTTGCAGAATTTCATATTGACAACAAATACTTTCAAAAATCAGGGGAGACTTTGGCAGCAGCGCAAGGGATTTTTGGCACCCAGGAGGCAAATGAGAATTGTGGAACTGGGGCGGGGATGCACCAATCTATTTTCAGTACTTTATATTGTCCCTATCTCTGTAGTATTTGAATACCTCACAATCACTAACGTACGTATCTTCAGAACAACCCTATGAAGTAGGGGAGTGCTATTATCTCCATTTTGCAGTCACAGTAAGGCTATGGCTACATGAGAGAGCTTGCAGCTTCGCCAATGAACTGATGCAGATGCGCCACTGTAAGCTCTCTACTGTAGCTGTTCTAAGCCAACAGGATAGACTTTCCCAAAGTCACCCTGGATGTGCATAGCAGAGCACAGAATTGAACCCAGTCTTTCAAGTCTGAGGCGAGCAGCACCCTAACCATCAAACCATCCTTACTCTCTGTCCTTTTCTTGCACTCTCTCTTTCGAACAGATTAGTAGGTGACAATTTTGGATGGGGGTGGGGGCAGCAGCCCTTGACCTCTCAGCTCCATTTCCCCTGATTGCCTCTAACAACAATGCATGAGCGTTGTTATCCGGATTGGGATGCTTTCAGAGAAATAGTGAAAGAGAAACATGTTCAGAGAAATAGTGAAAGATGCTGATACTTAAATGGCCTGTATTAAGTTTGGGCATTAACACCCATTAAAGTGAATGGGAGCAGTTCACACCTCTGAGAGCTAGGCATTTGGAAGGTTTTCTTTATAAACACAAGGACTAGAAAATTAATCTTTTAAAAATGAAACTTTAGATATTGTGCAGCCATATTCTGGGGCAGGTGGTAGATTATGTGGCCAATTCTGTGGCCAGGGAATTGCAGAAACTATGGATCTTGTTTATATCTCATTAAAATGTTGGTCCGTCACCCTGCTTTATTTATCCCAAAGATTTATACCACAACAACACTTTTAAAAGTTATTATAGACATAGCTACTGTAATAGTCCCCTCCCCCATCTTCCACGCACAAGGGGTTATAGTAAATCGTTCTTATTTTAATAGCTTATTAGCTATTCATTGTTTCCAGGTCCCTGCTTCCACTTCCCGGGTAAGAGAAAGTGGCTGGGGCTCTGCAGAGGTAGGACTCATCAGGGCAAGAGCAAGGAACTGACCATCAGAATTCCAGCCGAAGTGCACTGATTTTGGAGACCAGAAATGCCAGATATTTCTACTGCAAAGGGAGCCTAGGAAAGGAATCCAACCACAGCAGGTTACGGGGCAGGCAGCAAACACACAGTCTGGGGAGAGGAGCACACAGAGAGCTGAATAGATATTCAAGGCAATGGGGTGGCTACCAGAGGAGCAGGAGACACTGCTTTCCTCTAGAGCTGCTCTTGTCAGCAGGGTCTCACCAGTTCTGTCCCCAGCAGCTGCAGCTGCTCTCCCAGGCTCCCCTGGAGGGGAAAAGAATGTAAATCAGAGTATGGGAGCCAGTAAGAGCAGCTGCAGATGCCAGCAGAATAAGGAAATAAGCAGGACTTACTTCAGAAAATTGCTAGTGTAGCAGAGTCCAGCGCCAGGAGTAGCTCTAGAGGAAAACAGAATCCTAGGCTCCCCACTGGGCTATTGAGATACAATTCCCTAGTACCCCACAGCCCCACACAGAGCACTTCCTCCCTCCTCCAGCTGGAAGTACCCACGGTTTGTCACTCTCCCCATTCCCAGGAAGTCTCTTTCACATCCACAGGCTCTTGGGGTTTGGCAAGACTATGATGGATTTCTCGCCCCATAGGCAGTCGCTAGACATGGGACTCTATCCCTCAGTTTTCTGGGACTGGCCTGATGAGCCCAAATACAGAGCAATGCCCTCAACCCCCTAACTCCTAGAAGGAAGCAGAGGCAGGAGCCGGCACACAATTCTATCTAAAACTGAATTATTAAAATAAACTATTAAAAAAAGGAGTCACGGTAGCTAATGCATCAAAATTGTAAGAGTGGGTTTGTATGTTAGAGCAACTTGCTGAGGCCTCACCAGAGTGGAATGATAGCTGAATAGCACAGTTCTCATAGCAGTCTGGTTGTGCATCCACCGACAACTGAGAGGAGGCCAGGGAGACAGGCCTATGTTGTAGAGTGAAGTGAGACTGACCCTGGCAGTGAGCTGAAAGAGGCAATCAGCTGTAGATGGAAAACTGAGGCACCGAAAGATTAGGGCCAACATTTTCAAATGCAGGTTCCTAAAGTTAGACACCTAAGTCCATAATAAAGCACCGACAGATTTTCAGATATGCTGCGCATCCTCAATTTCTACAGGACTCGATAGGAGCTGCAGGTGCTCAGCACCTCAGCATTAGCTGAAGTGTCTCAGCCAAGGCTGCACAGCAACCATAAGGCAGAGAAAAAAACATCTCCTGACTGTGTTTTAGCCACCAAACCACTCTACCTAGACGTTAGCCACTGAAGAGCCAATAAGTGATGTGAAGCTCAGGCTGTATTTGAAACCCAGGGATGAAAGCCCAATTCCATGATTAATATCCTAAGCCTTCCAGTGCCTCATTTAAATTAGCTATTATTCTTATAGCAGCAGTCTTCAGGGTTTGCAGGCTCTGTTGCATCATTATGAAATTCACATCCCCATGTACAAAAGCAATATATTTTTATATGCTCAAACGGTCTCTGAAGAATACAAGACCGAAGGGCTTTTCCAAAGGATAATTGCATGCTCTTTTTAAAAAAAATCTACCATCTAGTCTTCAAGGATCATCTGTGTTCCCAAACAGATACTCTTAGAACAAAAGACAAACTGTCCTTTGTGAAATTACAGATTAGAAGGCATGTCCACCCATCTGCCTCTACCACCCTCAAATGAACCTAAGTCTAGATTCCAGAAGTGCACAATTATAGCTATACTTCAAGAGAAAAGTACATATTGGGGAGGTGAAAATTCTGACCGGGAGGGGAATTCTTCTGTTGTCTGCCTCCCCATGCAGAGTCATGAATGCTGTACCAAAGAATTCCATCTGCTGCTACAGGAAACATCATCATAATCAAATTCCTAGAGCCTATGGAGAGGATCCATTACTATAGGGCTGCTATAGAACCTAGTGAAAACGTTCCTGAAATGGTGACTGTCAGAGAGCATTTTCTAGAATGTATTGACATTGATGATACTACAGAATTGCGATAGCTGACATGAGAGGTCAGGGTTACGATAATGGTGCCAACATGAGAGGAAAGAACAGAGGAGTTCAGACACGGATCCGAGAGTTAAACCCTCGAGCTTTTTTTGTCCCATGCAGTTCTCATTCATTGAACTTGGTGGTCAGTGATGCAGCATCAGCTTCTAGTGAGGCTGCTGCATTTTTAAAATGTAATTCAAAGCATCTATGTATTTTTCTCTGCATCAACTCATCGATGGCAAATTTTGAAGCAACACCTGGGAACATCCTCTCTGACTCTGAAACCACTGAGTGCCACACGATGGGAAAGTCGAGTGGAGGCGATAAAGCCTATCAAACACCAAATTGAGAAGATAGATGATACCATAGTTGCCATTATGGAGGATAATACTATGACAGGAACTGTTTGTGGGAGAACAGTGTGGAGGGAAATGGAGAGGGAAATGGAATCACCAGAAACATACATAACTTCAAATTTCTGTTTGGCTTAGTGTTGTGGCATGACATACTGTTTGAAATAAATGTTGTAAGCAACAGACTCCAAGGTGTTGACCTTGATATATCTGGAGCAATGGAACAACTGGACAAAGCAAAGTCATACCTACAGTCTTACCAGTCAGATGAGGGATTTCAAAACTTTCTGAAGAGTGCACAGAAGTTGGCAGAGGAACTTCACACTGCAGCTATTTTCCCACCCATTCAAGAATACACGTGTCACCTAAGAAGAAGACATTTTGATTACGAGGCACGGGATAATCCCATAAGAGACCCCAAAAAACAATTCAAAGTTGAATTCTTTAACCAGGTGCTAGATTGTGCAATATGGTCAGTTGAAGAACGTTTCAGGCAGCTCAGGGAACACAGCAGTATATTTGGGATGTTCTATGATATTCCAAAACTCCTCACTATATCTGAAGAAGACCTACACCAGCAAAGCAGGGCACTAGAGACAGTGTTGACACATGATGACATGCGCGATATTGATGCAAGTGATTTAGGTGATGAACTGAAAGGCCTTTCAAGATACATTTCTGCAGGATCAACTCCAAAGGCTGTTCTGGAATATATGTGCACAAAGAAGATGACCACCCTCTTTCCAAATGCTTTTGTTGCTCTGCACATATTTCTAACACTTCCTGTAACAGTTGCCAGTGGAGAACGCAGCTTTTCCAAGCTGGAGTTAATAAAAACACATCTACGCTCCACAATGACACAGGAGAGGCCGGTCGGCCTTGCAGCCATCTCAATAGAGCATGAGCTGGCCCAGACTGTGGACCTTCAGGAAGCAGTTCAAATCTTTGCAACCAAGAAAGCACAGAAAGCACCACTTTGATTATTCAAACAGATAAAAATGCCAGTGTTTACTACGTAGACAAGAAAACTTTCAAACGCCTGAACAGCAAATGTAACTTAAGTGTTACTTAAAATTTTTGAACAAGGCATTTAAGTTGTTAGTTCTCCTTTACTGGGGCAGGTAGCAGAGCAGTGCCATGAGAGGAGTAGAACAGGAAGAAGGCAGAATTGAGACCTTTCAACGTGTTGGCCCAAGCGGGGAGGTATGGGGTGTCGTTTGAGCTCCCTGCCCCAAAATGTTGTGGGCCGGCCCTGCTCGGAAATGTAGTGCCTCAAGACCTGGGATACAGCAATGAAGGACAGCTGCTTCCCCACCTCTCCATGCAGCTCGTGAAGGGGTGTGTATACTATAGTCATTTCCTCGGCCTTCAGGAGACAGTCCAGTCTCAGAGGTGCGATCTCCAACAGAAGAATCTGCAGTGAGTCAAGTACTGGGAAGAGGATGCTGACAGATTCAAGTGGCAGCAGTGCTGGCAGAGCCACAGACGTCAAGAGGACATGTCTGAAGGGAGTGCGCACGGGGTGATGATTCTGCCACCAGTCACCCTGTTTTGGCAGTGTGGGAGTGGGAGAGAAGAGGAAAAGATACTGGCAGCCAAAACCAAGAAACTGCTAGGACCTCTGGTGGGAAAGAGTGCAGCTGAAGAATGGGAAGGAAATTTACTGTACTTTGGGGAAAATAATGGTGGCAAACAAACCTATCTTAGTGATCTGTTTGATACTTAGTCCTGCCATGAGTGCAGGGGACTGGACTAGAAGACCTCTCGAGGTCCCTTCCAGTCTTACGATTCTATTTGGAAGATTATATGGCTCCACGGAAACACACACTAACCTGTTTAAATAAAAAATAATAATAATAAACGTAGTGATGATATTTCCATACGTTAAAAATAGCATACTGAAAAATTCCCAATTTAATCCACCAATCTTTACAAAATAGCCAAAGGCATCAATCTTTACTGAGATCAAAGAAACAAACTGATTTTTTCAAGATGCAGGGGAGGGAGAAGAGTGTGTGAATTTGCAAACCTCTGAAGTGTCAAACTCTCATATGTAACAAACATCTAATTTGATCACTCAAAAACTTTTTCTTTAAAGTCTTCGTCTGGCTGGAAACCACGTCTGAAACATTTTATTTGGACTAGTTTTGGTAAATTGCAGGGAGGTGTGTGTATGTAGCCACTCAAAACTGGGGCTCTAATGGAAAAAGCTATGCATAGCATTAACAATGCACAGACTGCAATGCCTCAATAATTAACTGGCATGACTGTAATTTCCTCTGCTTTTCTTTGTTTTTAAATACAGGAAACTACCCCATTGCCATTTTATTATTGTGGTACAGCAGTCTGTGCATTGTTAATTCTATAATTAGCCTTGCATTATAGCACTATACCATTTTCCCTTTTATTAAAAAAAAACGCAGAGAAAAATGGTATGCAAGAAAAATCCAAAAGGTGAGTAATGTTTTAAAGACTAGGTTAAAAGGTGTGAAATGGAAAATACGTGCAACTAGAAAATTTGCTGAATTGCAAGTCCTGCCAAACTGCTTTTCTTATTTTATGTTATTTTAATTCTTAAAACATGTTCTTTGCAAACCTAAAAAGGCCAGTGTACTGTATTTTGTCCTTTACATCCAGCATTCCTGAAAAATTTGGGATTAGTACACTACATGTCTGACACGTGCAATAACCCGGAAAAATTACTTCATGTTTTTCTTCTCAGTAGCCTGAGGGAAGACATGCAACCACAAAACCTCACCTGCAGGTTAGATTAATGCAGTGGTCTCCAACCTTTTTACGCCCAAGATCACTTTTTAAATTTAAGGGCAACCCAGGATCTACCCCGCTCCTTCTCCAAGGCCCCACCCCACTCACTCCATCCCCCCCTCTCTCCTTAGCCCTCTCCCCCACCCTTACTCACTTTCACTAGGCTGGAGTAGGAGGCTGGGGTTCGGGAGGGGGTGTGGTCTCTGGGTTGGGCCCGAGGAGTTCACAGTGTGGGAGGGGGGGCTCTGGGCTGAGCCTGGGGAAAGGGGTTGGGGTGCAGGAAGTGGTGAGGGATGCAAGCTCTGGGAGGGAGTTTGGATGCAGGCTCCGGGCTGGGGTAGAGTGTTGGGATACAGGGTGCTGGCTCTGGGAGGGGGGTCAGGGCTGGGGCAGAGTGTTGGGATGCAGGAGGGGGTACAGGCTGCTGGATCTGGGAGGGAGGTCAGGACTGGGGCTTGAGGTACAGGAGGGGGTTCAGGGTGAAGGAGGGGGTATGGGGTGCTGAATCCGGGAGGGGTCTCAGGGCCGGGGTGCGGCCTCCCGCCGGGCAGCACTTACCTCCGGCGGCTCCCGGTTGGTGGCACAGTGTGGCTGCCGCTAAGGCAGGCTCCCTGCCTACCTCGGCCCCACGCCACTTCCGGAAGGGGCCAGCGCGCCCCTACGGCTCTGGGGGAGGGGCAGGGTGCATGTGGCTCCATGTGCTCCATCTGCAAGCACCACCCCCAGCAGCTCCCATTGGCCACAGCTCCCCGTTCCCGGCCAATGGGAGCTGCGGGGGCGGTGCTTGCAGGCAGAAGCAACAAATGAAGGGAGACTCCCCTGCCCCTCCGCCCCCGGGACTGCGTTGGCCACTTCCGGGAGTGGCATGGGGCTGGGGCAGGCAGGGAGCCTGCCTTAGTGGCAGTCACGCTCCACCACCATCGATCACGATCCACCGGTTGGTGACCACTGGATTAATGGAATCACCAGTTTTGCAGGGAACCAAATTGAATAGCCAGGATAGTCCAATAAATAAAATAAAATAACATAATAAAATCATCATAATAATAGTAATTAAAAAAGTAAAATAATTAAATCACTACAAAAATTCGGAATGTAATAAGAGGAAGTTTTCTTATAATTCATTGTTGGATAGAGATGAGTGGGCAAGTGATGGATGTAGGGAAGGACAGTGTGAAGCAGGTTACCAACATAGCTGTGTTCATACTGTAACTATAGTATTTGATTAGTGTGATAATGTAACTGATTTGTGAGATTATGTCAGTTAAATTTTGCTCACAGAGTTAGTTGGGATAGTCTAGGAACATACATCTGAACTGTAATATACGTATTAATTACGTGATCACAAAGAGAATACAAAGAGCTGGAGAGCACTCGAGCAGAACTCAAGGAAAGAAATGGAGGTGTTTTAAAAGAGAGGCCTTTGTAAAGAAAATACTCTCTCCCTACTGAAGTGTTCAATCAGGCAGCGAGAGAGTTTGTCCGTTTCAAAGGCTTTAGTGTCAAAGTAAAGAGTCACTGCAATGCACACTGCCAGAAAACAAAAAGACTTTAGTAGTCTATAGGTTCTTGAAGTCGGTAGTGGTTCCTGAGAGGAGAGAAAAAGCATAACATCTTAAAAACAAGCTCTGTTATTGTCTTTTTTTCCCCTTTCATGGATATATGACTATAAAGAATAGTATTGTTGCTAACTAGTCTTGACACATATGAGTGTACTGGGATACATGTAGCTTTAGGAGCCTTCATTGACCAAACATATCCTGCCTACTTCAATTGCAGCTTTTTCTTCTCCCACCTCATTATTCACTTTATACAGCACCTACAGTCATCATCCTCTCCCAACATTCTGACATTTCATCCCCCACCCCCTGAATTTTTATCCCTCTTTTCATATAATGTTCAAGCTCCCTGTCCTCACCTTCAAGGCACTGCACATCTCCATCCTTGCCTACATCTCAACTCTTCTCCTCCCACACCTTACAGTCTGCAAGATCCTCTCAAGTGAAGTCAGTGAGAACCTTTCTGTTAACTTCAATGGTCTGTAGATCAGCCATTAAAGGAGGACGCTTTTAAAATAAAATGGGTTTAAGTTTAGACCACCCTTTGCAGTGAATGAGGCAGGATCCTGTGGAAAAACAGTATGTGATCACAGAATAAAGACCGCCATGATGCATACACACAAGGGGGTGGAGTTACGGTAGTACAGTATTTAGTAACTTTTGAGCGCTTGAAAATGTAATAAATAACATTCTTTTAATGTTTTTGTATGTAATTATAGTATCAATCAATGAGATAACAAAAGCTGGGTATGATGGAGATAACTTTGTCTATTCACTCTTTTCACCAGCATTATCCCATGTTCCTTATGCTCCACCCAGCATCCTCTCCTCATTGCCCCATTTGTCTTCTTTGCCCACTCTTGACTTCATGACTTTCTGCGTCCCACCCAATACTATATGTCTGGAATAAAATCTCAATGAACATGTGTCAAGTTCTTGCACTATAATCATTCAAAAGAAAACAAGTCTAAATCCTCACCTTCTCTGTAAAGCCTCAACACCCATAAAATACCATGTCTGTTTATTCTGATTTATATCAGTTTATTTTCACTTGTATTATTGGATTGTTAATTTCTTGGGGTGTAGATTTGTTAATTGTACAGCACAAATTGTAGTGTGTAAAACATTGTGGCAGATACAAATAATTAACGACAAGATATTGAACTTGATCCACCTCCGTGGTCACTAGGCTACCAGGCCAGAACCAAGTCTGGCTGTGATGGATTACAAAGAGAAAAATATCTGAGAGAGGACATATGCAAGGCAGATAATCTGATCACTTTTATCTGCCTCGTCTACCTTTCCTTGAGGATCAATACAGCTTCAAGGATGAACGACAGAACAAGATAGTGTCATGACAGAGTTCAGCTTCATGAACCCTCTGTAAATTTCATTTGGCTTAAAAACTGTACTCAGGAAAATCAATAGCTCTATCTAATTAAACATAGCAGTACTGTACTTTCACTGTCCACAGGGTCTCAACAGAGCTCACCACTACTCATTTACAGCACACAGCAGAGAACATAATATTTTCCCCTCCCTCTGCTTAGCTACTTTATTTTCTTGAGCAACTCCAACAGAATTTATAAAAACCTATTTTATTTATTTATTTATTGGTCAGAAGCAGAGTTATTCCTGAACGTGCAGATAATGTATTTTCTGAATAATAAAAGTTTGCACTTAAATAGCATCTTTCATCTGAGGCTGTTGGGGCAATTTATAAATATGTAGTACTTTATTAATTTAGCCTCAATATTTCTATGAAGCAGGTAATCATCATTATCTGCACTTTACAGATGAGGAAACTGAGGCACACAGAAGAGCCTGATTCTGCTTTCACTTGCACCATGATAAATCAAGAATAACTTCACTGAACTGAATGGAATTACACCTGTGTGTAAGCACAGTGTGAGAGCACAATCAGGACCAGGGCTTTGGAGCGGAGCGTGGAGCTGGAGCGCGGAGCAGTGGGATTATGCCCGGAGCTGGAGTGGAGCCAGAGCAGAGCAATTCAAAAATCTGATTGCTCCAAATCCCTGATCAGGACCTCAGTGTCTCACCAAGGTGTCCCAATAAGTCCGTGCTACAGCCATGAATAGAAGCCCCGGTGTCCCAACTCAGAGCTATGGGCCTTCGCCAAGAGGCCTTCCTCCCTCTTACAACTGAGGCACAGAGATATTAAATAACTTGCCCAAGGTCACACAGCGAAGTCTGTGGCAGAGCCAATAACTGAACCCAGACCTCCTGAGTACCAGGTCTTTGCCTTAATCAAATACCCCTTCTCCAGTCCTCTGGGACCTTACCCGTCCTCAATGGTTCTGAGACTGCTTCAGCTAGTTTCTTACATACCCTAGGATGAATTCTATCAGGCCCTGCCAACTTGAAAACATCTAACTTACATAAATATTCTTTAACCTCCTCTTTGCCTAATGTAGCTTGTGTTCCTTCCTCCTTGTTGTTAATGTGAATTGTGTTGAGTATTTTGTCACTAATAACCTTTTTAGTGAATACTGAAGTAAAATAGGCATTAAACACCTCAGTCTTCTTGATGTCATCAGTTATTAGATCTCCTTCCCTGGCTAAGCAGAGGACCTGCACTTTCCTTTGTTTTTCCTCTTGCTCCTAATATCTTTAAAGAACCTCTTCTTACTGCCATTTATATTCCTTGCTAGGTATAACGCATTGTGTGCCTTAGCCTTTCTGATTTTGCTATTGATTACATGTGTACACTTAAGCCTGTGTGTTTCAGCATTCCAGATATTCTTGACTCCAAGGATTTAAATAGCAGAATGTAATTTACAAAAAATTCCTACTTGTTTGATTAGATTTTTTTTTAATCATTTCCCTCCTCTCTCCCTCCTTAATGCCCAGAGAAAGGATAGCATAATTACAATGAAATCTCATTCTATTAAGCATTTATGCTGGATATTTCCCATGCAAATAACATGGGGAAAATGATTTTTTTCACACTGTTTCCTCAAAACAGATTGTAAACTTGCCTGTAAACTTTATTTGTCTATGCAATAAACTATAAATCAGGACAACAAGACACTTTGTTTTCTTTAAAGGATTTCACAGAGATAAAGATGACTTGGATATCTCCAAGGACTGAGACTTACAAAAACTCCCCTACTGATTTTTTTGGCTAATATCCCCCTACTATTTTCCCAGAGCTGGGCTTGAGGCTTTCTAATGTGAAAGAAAAAAATATTTCCTGCACAACACTGAAGGGTACCGAGGGGGAAGAGAGGTCTTGGAATTTTTACTGTTGGGTGAGCCAAAGAAAAATAAAGCAAATGGCTACTCCATCTTAAAAGAGTACATTGCAGCTCCAGCATTAAACAACATAGCTAGGAATTTCCTTTGGGCTGGACCTCTCAGGAATCTAGGATTTTACTAAATTTAACCTTAAGAAGCCCAGATTTTTGAGACTATTGACATATTCATTTTTTTTAACTCAACTGACTTAAGCTTTAGTTTAAAATGTGAGCATCAATTGATTCAGGATTTTGAAATGTTCAAAAAAATATTTTTGTTTTTAAAGGAAGTATTGGGTATCAATGCAAAAACTGCTCAGCACTTGGCTATTTGTAGGATAAACCAGAGCATAGCAGGGACAGAGTAATGGAAAGTTGGAAACGACTCAAAGGATCATTTTTATAGCAAAAAGTTTGTAATTAAAATATTAGTATTACCTGTTCTGCTGAGAAAAAAGATGGGAGATTTTAACTACTTATCTTAATGCTACAGATTCCTCAATTTCCCCCAGAATTGCTCGAAACAAAGCATTTTCTCCTGAACAAATACATGCAACTTCTACTCTCCAAAGCATTCATACTCATTCGCTCTATGTAGAAAAACCACAAGTATTTTCACTGGTTCATTTACTTCTAGTGCCCATTACTCCTGTGTATTATATTGCAACATCCTAATGCAATGTTGAATTAAGGACATATTCATTACAGCCTGAAATGGAAAGTATATAATACAAACAAGGCCTAAACTTACGTAACTCCTGCCTGTGTGCCTCTGTCTGTGCAAAATACTGGCGGAGCTCCTCTGTGATCTCCATGTTGCTCAGGTCGCATTCTATCTCCTCTTCAGACTCAGAATCCTTCTCCATTTCAGAATCCCTGCCCATATCCTTGCTCACTCCGGAACTGCAGTGGGCACCTAGGTATTGCTGGGGCCAGGCAGGGTAACGCGCTCTGCTGTTTGGAGTGTAGGTAGAATAGTTGTCAGCATTCGATGGGTTGCCTCCATCCCAATCTGAGTAACGGCTTGTAGGAAAGGTTTCGGATGGATACCATGACAGATGATAAAAGGACTCCATGGCTTTCCTGTAGGCATTTTTGTGCTTGTACATCCAGTGCATGGCTTGGTTGTAATGCTTCCAGTATCTTGCATATACTTGTTGATTATACCATGGCTGAGAGTCTTCATGCAGTGAATCCTCCTGAAAAAAGTGGGATCAGAGGGGAGAGACAGTGTTGAGGCAACTCCTAGAACTGAAAAGCTTTTTCATTCCAAATGCTTTACTTCCTATGATAACAAAATCCATGTATTCTGGAGGAAAAATGACAAGTGCTTGAAGCATACTATACATACAAAAATAGATCATGTTGCTCACTCTACTAGTCACCAAGAAAGAAAGTAATGAGAATGACAGCATCAAAGCTTTCCCCCAAAGCTCCGTTATTACAGTGGAAGCCACTCCTTTGGGGCAAAATGTTGAAATGGACCAATGCAAATCGAGCCTGTGTGGATATAAATACTCAGAACTTACTAATACAAGTGAATTCATATACTACATAGGTGAACGGTGTGCTGAATGAGAGTTGATTACTTCAAAGTGTGTGTGGGATAAGCCACATACTACAAATACACAAGCTTCATGTTAACAGGCAGAGGGTAACGCGTCTGAAATTCCTCTATATTAAGGCACCTATTTCATTTAGTAATGCATTTACGCTATCTCCATGCCATAATAATTTCAGTGGTAGAGGTCAGATGGCAACTTAGTCACGTTTCAATCAAACCTTAGCCAAGGTCTCAATTAAAACCCCACCCCATGCTTAGCAAAGTGCTGTGCTGCTAGTAAATCTCACTTCTTTATTCATCAGAAGCTATAATCTGAAAAAGGGCAATAAAGTTCACTGACTGAACTAAACTAAAATATCTCTGTCCAGTTATAAAACCTAACAAGCTGTAAAACAGCAACAACTCTTTTTAAAAATGTTTGTTTGCCTGACACAACAGTTTACCAATGGCTCTATTCTAGGCATATAACTCTATAAGAGTGCAGCAGCCCTATATAGTAAAGTAAATTCTGTAAATAAAAAGATTACAATATGTTCTCCTCCCCTACTAATTGGGCTACACATGGATAGTGTTGGAGAAAGGTCAGGGATAATGGAAAGCTAAATCACTCCTGGGGTGGTGTTTGCCCACTGTCTGTCCTTGGGGTAGAGCTTCTGAGTAAGGGCTCTGGATGCGTGGAAAGTGATGTTGGATTTAAAAACAAGTTGGTCTCACTTAATTCATTTGGATACCCAATGATGCAATAATACGTGTCTGTCTTAAACTGACAAAAGCCAAGAAATTTAGTGTAAAGTCTGATGTTCCTCCCATAATGCATGTCCTTGGTCTAAATATTGTGTGCGTCCCCGGGGAGGGAGAGTTTTACTTGATCTATTTTTTTTGCCACATATTTGGACTATTTTAGACTTAAATGTGGAAGGTCATCTTTTCTTTTTCCGGGATACTGTCAAGATAAAAAAAGCATACTTTTTCCTTACCTGTATTATTAACACTCTAAATCACCAAGAATGATTTTTTTTAAAAAAATCTAATTTTATGAATTTGGTTTAGCGACACTTCATAGCTAAAGTCTTACCACTCCTTCCCCAAAACCAACAGCCCTTCCTGCCCCTCCCCCCCCGCCCCTCCAAAAGGGGATTAAAACCACTGACAACATAATTTTAAGGATATGTTTAAGTA
Organism: Chelydra serpentina; assembly: GCA_037349315.1. Lineage (NCBI taxonomy): Eukaryota > Metazoa > Chordata > Testudines > Chelydridae > Chelydra > Chelydra serpentina. Next base: position 131,706,369 of record JBAIAC010000004.1, read on the forward strand.
GTTACAAGAACAAAAAGTCTCAAGCTAATAAACTTTCCCCCCCCCTTATTTCACTTAAACATTGGGTCAGGGATTGTGTCTCATCTGTTTATGCAAATCTATGGTGCCATACAAGTGATTTTAAAGAACAGCCACCAAATTCATTTTTATGGAAATGCATAACAAAATATTTGTCTTTTTGGCTAAGACTTTCTGGGCCAGATGCTCCTCACGCAGTTCTATTGTGCTGGTGAAACTCCACTGACTTCAGGGGATTTATTTCCAATCTATGCTGGTGTAAGGGGAGAATCTGGCCCTGTTGCAAGGATGTATTTATTTATTTATAACTGTTATGAACGCCTAAAAACCAGGATATTTAATGTTTTTACTTTGCTTTCGTTATGTGAGAATGTCACCCTGACTCTAGTTCTTCAAAGTATAGTCAAGAACAGAAAATCCTGTGGTCAAATCTGAGAAGTTTCAACTCCCATTTCACAGAGTTAGTTCTGGAGCACTTTGTTTAATTTTTCCCACTGAAATAATTAAAAATCAAGTTTGGAAACATCAGTAGAGCAGTTAATACAGCTTGACAAAAAAGGAAAGTTTCATATATTCTATGTATTCTCCAAGATGACAACATATCTTTTTAAAATAAAAAGAACTGAAGATATTTTTTGTAACTAAAATGTTTCTAAAATGGGCCTTGGTGATGACCTCACTGAAAACTTTGGAATACAGCTGGCTGATTTGTCTATCTGACTAGCCCCAGTTGTTAATTTAGGGGGAGAGGAATACAAAGGGCCACTTCATGTAGACAGAATTGTGATTTTGGTGCTTATCCAAATACTTCTGTGTTTGGGAGGGGGAAAAAAGTGACCCTAGAAAACCTCACTCTTTCAATGAATTTTAAAAATCCATCTGTTGAAACAAAAAATTAAGGGGATGTTTTAGATTGGAATGAAGAAGGAAAAGGAACACAATAAAGGCTAACTATGGAATATAGCTGTATGTCTGTGTTTTTTCAGCTGTTGTGTAAATGGAAATACAGAGGAGTTTTTCTCAACCGTATAAAAGCTATAAATCTAAGAGGAGTGATCAGCAGATTTCTCTGTTATATGTCTCTAGACTCTTCCCTGAGGAGATCAATCAAACAATACTTTTAATAAACGAATTTTACTCTGAATGAAATTTAACTAATTTAAAATACAATTCTTTTAAATATGTGCTGACTGTTCAATACAATTTGCTTGTATATGCAGTTAACATACAAAGTGTGCATTGCCCATACTCTCAGATACACAGTGGAAGTAAAGAATGCTTACCATCACCGGTGGAGTTTGCTCCAATGATCAATGTAAACTAGAAAAGAAAAAAATATTTTTAAATTTATAAAAAGACAGTTAAATACACAGAAAGCATCTCTAGTGAACCCTAGTAGCTACAGACAAGAGTCAAGTCAACAGATGAGGGATTCTGAGTATCAGAGAATACCTGAAACCTCTTATTCATTGATTCTAATTAGTTTTAGTAAGGAACTTTTAAAGATTGAGATTATTAATATATAAGGCTCGAGAAGATCAAAGGGCAGAGCACTTTCTCTGCCCCACATTCCCCACAGCCTAGAATGCAGGAAGATATAAATAAACTTGGTCTCATTACCCCCTTTTTTTTAATCCTCCACACAATAGTGGCTTCCTCTACTTCTAGGTATCTTCAAAATTAAATGACATTAAGGAATGACCTTAAATGAGAAAGACTTGACTTTATCTCTCAGTGATGTTTGCAGAAGAAATCCTATAACATTTTTATTTTAAGCATTTTTAAAACCATTTTGATTTCACTCAGGTAGTAAGGTTTTTGTTTATTTTTAATCCTATGTTGTAATTGTTTGTATAACCATCTCCTCTTTTCCCACTTTATGCTTCCCTGATTGCAACACTGCTTCACCTAAAGGAAGCACAGACAAATTCAGGTGGTGATCAAGTACTTGCAAGGAGAGAGGAGGGGAGTTAAGTACAGAAGTGGAAACTGGAAAGGACCAGATCGTAAAAAGATCAGCAATTACAATCAGCAGTTTAAAATTACTATCGCCTAGCACATTCACTGCACTTTTAATCTTCAAAGTTATTTACCAACACGAACCACTTAAGGGAATTTTGAAAAATACCCTGACTATTGGACAGCTATTTTATTATACCAAGATTTTAAAAGAGCAAACCACCCATTCCGCATAGTGTCACCACCCAGAAACTCTCATTTGAAGGGACACCAGGGGCAGCAGAGGGGAATGATACAAAGATTAACACTCCCACCCACCAATTTTAAAAAATGACTGTGGGCCAAAGAATCCACTAACTGACACTCCCAAGCTACTCCAAGTAGTGGGTCAAATTATACTTTCAGTTACCCTGGTGTAAAACAGGAGTAACTCCACTGTCTTCTTTGGGGTTATCCCAGATTATACCAGCATAACTGAGTAGAATTCTTCCCACTGGGGCTGCCCAGGGTGTCAGTCGGAGCAGCATTTGGCCTCCTATTTATGACTTTATTGATCAAGCAGCAACTTTTCGTCTCTTTAAGACAGCAATGTTGAGTGAAAAGAGATCTGAATGCAGTCCATCCTGACATCACCAAAGAAATGCAAATCATGAAGCTATCACAAGTCAGCACAAAGGCTGAACTGTCACCCTTTGTATAGTGGAGACAGAGCTCAAATATGCAAACCCTCACTCACCAACCCTTCTGCAAACAGTCCTTACATACATGAGAAATCCCAATGCAGTCAATGGGCCTACTCATATGAGTAAAGGTTAGCAGAATCAGGTTCAAAACTGTCAAAGAGACTGAATTGATTGTCTTCCTTCCCACCTGCCAAGAGAGGCAGGAGGAAAAAAAAGAGCTGAGGTCACTAATGAAACATTGCAGTGACTTGCAGCATAACTAGCCTACAGATATATATAAAAGACCTGGGTGCTGCCCCTTTCTGTTCATCTCAAACACAGTTTCCTATGCTATCATCTTTTTAAAAGTTGTGTTTCTCATGGAGTGTGCGTGTATATAGTTTTCGTTTCTTTCATGTGCACATCTGGGTACTGTCAAGGTCACTGGAATAAATATAAAGGTCTCTTTCTCACATTTAAAATGTAAACTGTATTGTAGCTGCCTCTCTCATTTTCCGCCTGAAGTTTAGAAAAATTACATACATTAGAATTCTGTGTCTGCCTATGACATTTGCATACCAAACATTCTCTGAGCTGCCTTAAGGATAAACAAAACTCAGGTTCACAGCCTAACATAAAGAGAGTTTGTTTTTAATACCATAAGTGACAAAAAAATACACACCATATTCAGAAGCACACACAGAGAGCTCTTTGAGGGGTGAAAAAGCCCTAGCAAATCCACTAAAATGTATCAGTTTACTGAACATGAAATAAACATACACTTTAGCAAACAGAAAAAAATTAATTTTCATAAATTATTTATGAACTCTTATAGCAATATAACACCTAACACAGGAAAGTCCTGATCCTGGGCACTACCACAATACAAACAACAAAGAATTAATTAATAAGAAATCAAAATGGCTCTTCAAAAGTAAATTCAATGGGTTATCAAAATCACACAAGAAGCAGAAAATAAATAAAATCATTCTGGCTCTACTTTTTTCAATTCCTAAAAATTAAAAAACGGAGGTTGCTACACAATCCGAAAGTAGTCTAATGTCACTGGGAACACCACTTAACTTTTGAATGAAGAAAATTACTAAAAGGTATGAATCACCATTGTAAAATTACCAAGGAAATGTATTAGGCCAGGCAAAAAAATCTACTTGCCCGCACTTACCATAATGATGATGAAAAAATGTACTTGCTCATACAAAAATGACTATCCCCAGGCAATTGGACGGGGAGAATTTTGCAATGCTGGCATTAAAGGTAAGGCCCCGATCTTGCAAACACTTATACGTGTGATTAACTTTACTACGGTGAATAGTCCAATCAATGGGAATACTCATGGTAGTAAAATTAAGGCCCCAATCTTGCCAAATGATCTGTGCAGGCAAACCCTGGTGCCCATGTGGGGTGCCACTGAATGTGGCTCATTGCAGGGACGGGAGAGGTGCTGGCAGAGACCATCTGGCAGGATTGGGGCCTAAAGTAAAAGATTTTAAGGCAGCAGGCCAAGCAACAATAAAATGCTTGGACAAAGAATACTTTGGTCCCTTTTTGTGCATTAAAATGTTCTGTTGCTTGGAGGGCTTTGGCACAGAAAGTTCCCACCCCACCCCTTTTGTTATCACAGCCACATAATTATCGGTTTGTATTACGACAGCGTCTAGGAGTCCCAGTCATGGATAAGGACCCCATTGTGCTAGGCACTGTACACAGGACAAACAGTCCATTTCTGATACATTGTATTATCTCCTTTCCTAACCTTTCAAATCATAAAATAATTCCCCATTTATATTATTAAATACTGATGTATTGCAAGTCATCAAAACATGCCCATCTACTTATAAACTTGAAGTGAGCAAGCAATAGTGAGAAGAAAGCTGTAACTGACTATGGGCTCTGATCCCACAAAGCGTTGTACATCACTCAGTCCCACGGAAGTTAAGTTGAGACGGATCACCATCCTGTAGGATTGGATCCTGGAATGCTGTATTTCGAAAATATGATGGTACATTGTACACCATGAGAGCACAGCCCCCTGGTGGAGTATTGTACACAGTTTTGGTAGCCACACTTGAAATATATTGCACAGCTTGAAAAGGCCTACAGTCGACAAAAGTATTAGGGCTCAGGATGGCAAGACCTGAAGAAACAGGACTGTTTAGGGGGAAAAAAAAAAAAAAGATTGAGGGGACTTTCAGTTATTCAAAATTATGAAGAGCATAGCAAGAGCTAGTCAGTCACGTCTTTTCACACTGTTGCATAGTAATAGAACATAGAACATGATATAATTAAGAGGGGGAGGAATTAGAACAAATTAAAATACTTCTTCACAGATCCCACAGTCAATCTGTGGAATTTACTGTCACAGAAAGTCACTGAAGTAAATAAAATTAGAGAGGACTGGAGAATCTTATCAACATTAACTTTTGTAGCTCTGCAAAATAAGACAACTAGTAAATAAGTCATTACAACTTTTTTTCAGGGAATACATCAATCACTACTGTGGGTCAGGAATGATTTCCCCCACCCACTTTTTTCACCAAATCCTTAAGTTTTGGTAATGCTGACAGTCGGATAAAGGAACAGATGGACCAATGACTTGAACCAATACTGAAATTGCTGTGTTTAATACATATTCCAAGAACTCGGTGAGAACAAAATGCCACGTTGTAGCACCAACAGCTTATATTTTTCAAATGATCATTTTACCCTTCTAGTGCTAGAAAATCTGCGGCAGGAGAATGTTTAAAGAAAATCCATTCAGCCGTTTCTGTCACTCAGCTACCGATCAATTACGACTGTGCATCGCTACCTATGTTAATTTTAATATCAACGTGGCCCAGTTATAATTATTGTAGAAATGTAGATGTGCAACACAGAACCAATTAATTGCACCAATATACCTGTTTATCCAGCCAGCATAGTTACAGCAATACAGACCCATCTAATATGCATGCAGTTATACTGGTATAAAGGTGCTTATGCAGGTACAGTTACTGCTGCAAGGCAAGGGGAATAAATTATAACGGTATAATTGTGCCCAGGCTAGAGACTGTACTCATTTAACTGTTTTGGTAGAAAATCAACCCCTTGCCTCACAAACACACTGAAATAGTTAAATCAGTACAAAAATTTCATGCAGACCATGCAGTAGCATGTATAAAGTCATAGTTCACCAGGTCCCTAGAGCCTAAGGCTTTACTCCTATATCAGTGGTCCCCAAACTCTCCCTTCCTCCCCGGGAGGCATGGTCAGGGGGCCGGAAGCAGGGCCAGTGCTGCAGCTGGGGCCTCAGCTGAGAGCGGGTCCGTGTTGGGAGCGGAGCTGTGACCAGGAGCTGTGACCAGGAGCAGAGCCACAGTTGGGGCTAGAACTGCAGGTGGGGCAGGGAGCGGGGCTGGAATGGAGCGGGGAAGGGGTGCAGAGCGGGGCTGGGTAGCACTCTCTCCCCACCCCCCATTGGGCTGGCCCAAGCCCTGCATGCCCTCCCCTGAATGTTTCTCCGTGCCCCCTGGAGGGGTGCCCCACAGTTTGGGGACCTCTGTCCTATACGGATCTGATAATACAGGGTCTTGCTTTGAAATCCAGGACACCTGGTGCATTTGAGTGGCTTATAGGGAAAATGCAGGTTTGGGATTTGGAAAAACTCAAAGGTCAATTTGTACTACATTTAAAAAAAACCTGTAATAGCGAACAATAAATTATCACTGGTATGCCTTATTTTTGGGCATTGGCAGGTCAGTGGTAGGAAGTAGTGTGCACATGAGGAGGAAGTGGGTAGTCTTTTAGAGTTAAAGCTCTTTGGAGCAGGCACTGTTTTCTATTGTGTGTTTGTGTACAGTGCCTAGCACTGGAGGACACGGATCAGCGTTCATGTCGTGCTGCCGGTCAGTACCCAGCTCTGGCCAGGGAAGCTAATGATCCAACCAGCGGACTAAATTCGATGATGCACCCTGGTCAGGCGCCACCAACTACCAGCAGTTTTACGCTTACTAAGTATGGCTGTTTGGTGCATCCATACTGCATCAAACCACCTTTTGTGCTCTATGTTTGCACAGCACCTAACGCAGCAAGGCCCTGGTGTATGACTAGTGCCCCTAAGCGCTACGTAATGAAAATAATCGCACAACAATGCTGGGGCAGTCACTTTCCGACTGGGAGCCCAGCATGGGGGCCGCGGTGATCATTTGGGGGGGTGAGAAGAGGGGTCTCTTTCTCCCTCACCCAAACACCCCTTGCTTAGGACGAAGGGCTTGCGGGCTGTGTGTGTGGGGTCTTTCCCCCCACTTCACACAGGGGTGGGTGGTCTCCCCACGGCACCGCTTCACCCCAGTTCACAGGATGGTTTGGGGGCGGGGGTGTCCCCCCCCACCCCGTACTCCAGGGTATCCGCTCCCAATGCACCAGCTGAGCTCCCAGGCGGGGGGGTTGGGGCAAAGAGGGGGATTTCTCTGGTTTCTTCCCACTGCCCCGCCACCCCGGGGTGGGCGGCTCCGGGGATCCCCTCTTCCAGGCGGCTCAGGTTCATAGGCTGCCACGGCTGGGAACTGGGGGGGGGGGGGGGCCTCGCCCCCGCTACCCGCCTCAGCCGTCTGGATCCTTGCCCTGGGGCCAGCCCCCCATTCCCCACGGGGGCTCCCCCCCAGCCCGCACCCCACGTGGAGCGGGGCCCGCGGCACGTACTGTAGCTCCGGGGCGGGCAGCACCGGCGCCGAGACCCGCTCGTCCTTCCTGCCGCGGCGGGAAGCGGGGCCCGAGGGCGGGGTTTGCCGGCTCCCGATCCCCTGGGCCGGGGCGCCCTCTGGCGGAGCAGAGCGGCCGCCGCAACCAGCGTCCTCCGTCCCCCCCTCGCCCGCGCCTGCCCGGAATCCTGCCTCCAGCTGCTTGGCGCCCCCGGGTCCCGACCAGTCAATTTCCGCCCCCTGCTCAGACCCTGGCCGCGCCCCTGCTCCGATCTGCCCCATTTTAACACCTGTAAAAAGCAGTCAGCAGAATGTTATGGCTGTAAGGGCAGTGGCTTCAGCAGATGTTACTGAGCATGCTCAAATGAACCTAAGTAGCACATGCCTACAGGAAGCGCTTTATGTGATATCAGTTCTTAAGCCTCTTTCCCCTGCCCCACACCCTGGCTGTCACTCATGGGGTGAGGCACTCTCTCGGTTGCTGCTCAATGCGGGTTCCGCTTTTCCCTTCCTAAATATTGACTCCTCTCTCCCTCTCCTTCTCTCTCCTTTTAATAATAAAATGTGAAAACATAAAGCTGTAACAAAAGGGGAGGAAGCTTTCAAGGAAATTACTATCTGAAGCAAGAACAGAACCGACATTCCTAGTATTCTCTGCACGCTCCAGCAGTATGTACGAGCGAACTTTTTGGGAAGCTTTTCTATTCAAGTAGCTCTCTGGTACTGTGGAGCCCATCCAACTGAAAAGCTGTAGTGCTGCTCTCATGGTAGCCAGTGCTAACAGCTAGCTCCCTGCTGGCAGCATGGAACTACCTTGGCTATGGTCACTTCCTAATAGAATAATTGCATGTTAAATAAACACCATTGTTCTGTTAAAATATGAAGTCTAGCAATTATACTACATATCATTATGTACAATGGATTATGTATTACACCCCAATAAATAGCTGGCATTTATAATTCAAGAATTGTCACAACTAGCTGTATCTGTTTAAATACAGTGAGATGCTTATTATGTAGTAAAAGCAAGCCAAATATTAAAAATAAGTACTGAGTGTAACAATACTCACTGGAGACAGAGGACATTCTAACAAAGTCATTTAGAGCAGTAAGTATTCAGGAGCTATTAGGTCATCCTTACTTAAGTACGGATTTAGGAACCTAACTTTAAATATCTAAGTTTGAAAATTTTGGCCTGAACATCCTAAGGATTATACTTGTTAAATATGAATTTAAGTTAGATGTATAAATATATACTGTACGCTAAAGTGCAGCACAGGAAGTTTGAAGCTTTTAGGTAAGATGTGAGCCCCAACAACTTTAATCTGCTGAAACTATATTCTATTGTGAAATGTCCATCTATGTTTTGTCTTTTTTTTTTAATTTCCAGTTTTATTATAAAATAGTGACTCTATTTCCTTTGCTTAAACTACAAAAGCTCCCACGCCAGACTACAGTCAACATGAATATTTCCTCAACTGTATAATGAAGGTATGAATCACATTGAAGCAAGTTTTTACAGCACAACCTCACTGCTTTGACATAAGTGTTAAAAGATTGTTATGGGAGGGCATTGATAGTGATGGTGCTGCAGTAAAAGTATCAAGAGCTCTTTAATTATTGGAGATGAATTTATTAAATAGGATCTATGTATTGGAAAGTTGTAAGTCACCCCCTCTAAAATTGCATCTTTCTTCAAAATCTAAATGTACAGTAGGTATAATGGCTTTCCATCCAGCTAGCCTCTAACGTAGGGCCTGTTGTCATTAAAAGTGAACATAAATAGAACCTTGTATCTCTTTCCCCCCATTCTGTAGGGAGTATGGTTGTGGTGTGATTTTGGTGGGGTTACTGAGGGAAGGTGGGGTGGGAAGAAGATTACTGCATGCTGGTGCCTGGTGCTTCATGCATCAGTTTCCCCTCCTGGCATGCCAATTAACATAATCTTCCTGAGGGGTGCTCTATTAAGTCATCCTGGTTCCATTACATAAGCAGGTTGCTTGGGTCTCACATAATCTAGCAATGCTTCATAAATAATCCCTTCTACCCTTTTGGGTTTAGGCCTTTTCAACTCCTTGGGTCACATGTTAATGCTAATGTCCCTGTTCTTTCTCCCCTCTCCCCCTGGCTTTGGCTAAGAAATACATAGACAGACAGACAATTCCCTCCCAGAGGAGATAGGTTGCAGGTTCCTTACCTCCTTCCTGCACCAACCTGGATCTTCCCAAGACCAGATCCCACATTTGGAGAGCCTCCCAGCACTTCCTGCTCCCTGCAAAATGACATTCTGGGTTTTCATTCTTCCCCCTTTCCTTCCTTCGTCTCACTGAGCCCGAGAACTAGGAGGCAGTGCAAGTACAAACAATCCGACATTTCTTTTCAACAGGCTTCAGTTGACCCTTCCAATGCAGTTCTGTGAAAATCACCCTCTCTAGCTTGGTGTATTAGGTTGATGTAAGGAGATGGTGTCTTCCAATACCATTTTTTTCCTGACTTTTACAGAAATAGAACTGTGAAATTTTTATGTTAGTCTATATAAGGGGCACACAGGGCAATGGGCAGTGAATAGGGGTGTGTCTGTTTATATTACTCATAAAAATGAGTATTTCAAATATCAAGGTTCACAGATTTTAAAGCCAAAAAGGACCATTATGACTAACTAGTCTGGCCTCCTGCATAACCCAGGTGTAGTGAGGTGGACTGGCCCTCCCCAGACACAGAGGAAGAGGGTGGCTCCACCCCCTCATGGGTGGAGCCCTACTCCTAGCTCCGCCCACGGATGCCAAGGGATGGGACCGGAAGTATAAAGGCGGGACCTGGAAGCTCAATAGGGCCCAGTCACTAGAGGGGACAGATATGTCCCCTGAGCACTCGCGCTGGGAGGTGGCAGCAGGCCCACAGAGTGCAAATGACTGGCCCAGACCACCTGGACCCCTGGACGACCCAGCCCCAAAGGAAGCAGATGACTGGCCCAGACTCCAGGACAACCCGACCCCACAGGAGACAGACAGCTGACCTGGACTGCCAGCTGGCCCAACCCCAGCAGAGCTTCTGCTGGCAATTGAAGCCCCTGCTGATCACCTTACCTCACCGGGACCAGCAGGTACCCTTGGAGAGGGAGAGTGGAGGTGGCCCAGGGGTAGTAGACCCCTATCTGACTGCAACGCTGGCAGAGGGTGAGTCAGTGTGTTGTGGCTTGGATCCCCGCTGACGCGGTGGCAGACTCCCGTCACCCTTAGGGCCCTGGGCTGGACCACAGTGGAGTGGGAGGGCCTGTGTCCCTCCTGCCACCCAAGCGGTGCGTGCCAGTCTCCCCTTCCCTCAGACTAGCTGAAGGAAAGCCTGAGTTAACTGACTTTGTTTGCAGCCCCACCTGAGTACAGGTTGGAACTGAGAGACTTTGTTTACTGTCCCGGTCTGAACCAGAGCCTAGGCTGATTGACTGCAGCTCAGCCTGAGTGCAGGCCTGAGCCCTCTGACCCTCTACTGCCCCACCCTGATCAAGCCCGAGACTTTTTGCTGCCATGCCCCGACCAGGGGCTGTGGCTTTGTAACTGTGTTTATTGTTCGGCCCTGATCACAGGCCCGAGCCCACATCTCCCATCGCACCGCTGATTCCCCAAGTCAGGCAACCCCCGGGGACGCAGTGGGATGGATTGGCCGCCACAGACCTGGAAGAGGAGGAGCCACTCCCCCCAACAGACTACACGAGGTCATAGAATTTCACCAAGATATTTCTGCATCAATTTCATAACTTCTGATAGAGCTACAGCATATCATTTAGAAAGACATCACATCTAAGGACTTTCTGTGATAGAGAATCCACAACATCCCTAAGTAAGTTGGTTACTTACCCTCATTGTTAAAAAAAATTACACCTTATTTCTAGTCTATTTTTGTTCTTCCCCTAGCTTCAGCTTCAAGCCATTGGATCTTGTTATGCCTTTGTCAGCTAATTAAAGAGCCCTCTACCATCAGAAATCTTCCCATATAGATTGTGATCATGTCACCTCTTAATCTTCTTTTGAATAAACTAAATAGACTGATCCTATTTAGTCTTTCATTCTTGTAGCTCTTTTCTGAACCCTTTGCAAATTGTAAATATTCTTTTTAAAGTGTGGACATGAGAACTGGATGGTGTTCCAGCAGTGGTGTCACTAATGCCATATACAGTGCTAATAATACCTTTCTACTTCTACTTAATATTCTCCTGCTTATGTATCCAAGGATTGCATTTGCTTCGCCATCATATCTGACGAAGCAATCACACCACACTGATTGCTTTTGTTCAATTGTTTATTCAGCATGACCCCCAATGTTTTCTGAGTCACTGCCTTACAAAATACAATCCCCCATCCTATGTTCTTGGTTCGAAGGTATATGCCATTGCATTTTGCTTGACTGAAATACATGTTGTTCAAGAGAGTCCCGGGCTTACCATGCAACTGTGATCGATGTGTGGAATTGACATTTCCTTATCATTATTTACCACTCCACCAATTTTTGTGTTATCTGCAAACTTTACTAGATCGATTTCATGTGTTCTTCCAGGTCATTGATAAAGATATTGAGTAGCATTGGGCCAAAACCAGATCCCTGTTGGACCCAACTGGAAACACGGAGATAATGATTCTCCATTTAGAATTACTTTGAATTCCATAAGTTAGCCATTTAATATGTGCTGTATTGATTTTGTACAGTGCTAATTCTTTAATCAAAATGTCATTTAGTACTAAGTTTTGTAGAAGTCTAAGTATATCATCATTAACCAAATTTCTAATCGCCTCAAAATATCAAGTTTATTTGACAAGACCTATTTTAAATAAAACCATATTGATTGGTATTAATTAAGCTGCCATCATTTAATTCTTTGCTGTTTACATCCTTCATCAGCCTTTCCAAGACTTTGTCCAAGTTCCATATTAAACCGCAGCACTGGAACATAGCATTTGGATTTCATTTTAATATCCTTAGTCTCAGACAGCAGCAAGGTATTCTGCTGAAAAAATAGCAAAACAATTCTGTCTATTCGTAATGTGCCTATCACTATAGCACAGAAGACCTAAAAGAATATTATTGCTGACTGAGTATGAACCACCATCACAGCTCCTCCTTAGATTTTTCTGCAGAGCATTTTTGGAAGAAAATATGTAGAAGAAGGAAAAATGACACTGCCCATTTCATCATCTTTGTTGAAGGAAGATATGTGTTTTGCATTATGCTTTAAAAGAGGTGAGATATAAACTCAGCCTGATCATTACAAGTAGCGAGATCCCCCACTAAGGGTACGTCTATACTTACGCGTCCTGTCGGAGGAGTCCAATCGATCTTCTGGGTTTGATTTATTGCGTCTTGTCTAGACGCGATAAATTGAACCAGGAAGTGCTCCCCCGTCGACGCTTGTAATCCTGCTCCACGAACGGAGTAGGCAGAGTTGACCGGGGACCCTGCGCGCTGCGTGTGGACCCCGGGTAAGTACCTTTTCATTCGAACTAAGATAGTTCGACTTCAGCTACGTTATTCACGTAGCTGAAGTTGCGTATCTTAGTTCGAATTGGGGGGTTAGTGTAGACCAGCCCTAAGACTGCCTTGCTCCTTTTAACAAACTTGGTTAACAATGACTTTCAACGATGCTTAGGGCCCAGATCTAAATCAAAGGAAGTTAGATGTCTAAATACCTCATGAGGATCCTAAGGTCCTAAGTCACTTCTGAAAATAGGACTTAGGGCTAGTCTACACTTACCCACAGCGTCGGAGGCGTCGGATCGATCTTCTGGGTTCAATTTATCGCGTCTTGTCTAGACGCAATAAATCGAACCAGGAAGTGCTCCCCCGTCGACGCCGGTAATCCTGCTCTGCGAACGGAGCAGGCGGAGTCGACGGGGGAGCTGCGCGCCGCCGTGTGGACCAGGGGTAAGTACTTTAAAGTTCGAAATAAGATACTTTGACTTCAGCTACGTTATTCACATAGCTGAAGTTGCGTATCTTACTTCGAACTTGTGGGCTAGTGTAGACCAGCCCTTAGGCTCTAAGGGTCAGGTCTTCAGGTGCTTAAGTGAATTAGGCATCTAACCCGCATTGAAAAGTCAAAGTGACATTGTGAATCCTGTTTAGTTCCAGTTATAATGTAACCTAATGAAAAGACTGCTGCCCCATTTTGGCAAACTTTAGCAGTAATGAGTTTCAGAGTGGTAGCCGTGTTAGTCTGTATCAGAAAAAACAACGAGGAGTCCTTGTGGCACCTTAGAGATTAACAAATATATTTGTGCATAAGCTTTCATGGGCTAGAACCCACTTCATCAGAAGCATGGAGTGGAAAATATAGGAGCAGGTATAAATACATGAAAAGATGGGAGTTGCCTTACCAAGTATGAGGTCAGTTTAATGAGACAATTCAATTAAGAGTAGGATACCAAGGGAGAAAAAATAATGTTTGTAGTGGTAATGAGAGTGGCCCATTTCAAACAGTTGACAAGAAGGTGTGAGTAACAATAGGGGGAAAATTAGTATGGGGGAAATTAGGTTTAGGTTTTGTAATGACCCAACCACTCCCAGTCTTTATTCAGGCCTAATTTCATGGTGTCCAGTTTGCAAATTAATTCCAGTTCTGCAGTTTCACATTGGAGTCTGTTTTTTAAGTTTTTTTGTTGAAGAATTGCCATTTTTAGGTCTGTTATTGAGTGACCAGGGAGATTGAAGTGTTCTACTGGTTTTTGAATGTTATATTTCCTGATGTCAGATTTGTGTCCATTTATTCTTTTGTGTAGAGACTGTCCAGTTTGGCCAATGTACATGGCAGAGGGGCATTGCTGGCACGTAATATATGCCATCATTCAAAAACCATCATTACCATTACAAAAGTTATTTTTCCTCCCTTGGTATCCTACTGTTAATTGAATTGTCTTATTAGACAGACCTCACACTTGATAAGGCAACTCCCATCTTTTCATGTATTTATACCTGCTCCTGTATTTTCCACTCCATGCGTCTGATGAAGTGGGTTCTAACCCATGAAAGCTTATGCACAAATAAATTTGTTAGCCCTGGTCTACACTAGGGGGGAATATCGACCTAAGATACGTAACTTCAGCTACAGGAATAGCATAGCTGAAGTTGACGTATCTTAGGTCGACTTACCTCGGCATCTTCATGGCGTGGGGTTGACTGCCGCCGCTCCCCCATCGACTCCACTTGTGCCTCTCGCAGAGCTGGAGTTCCGGAGTCGACAGGAGAGCACTCGAGGATCGATTTATCGCGTCTAGACTAGACGCGATAAATCGACCTCCGATAGATCGATCGCTACGCGCTGATCTGGCGGGTAGTGTAGACCTACCCTTAGTCTCTAAGGTGCCACAAGGACTCCTTGTTTTAGCAGTAATAACATATTACCTTACATTTCTACAGTGTCTCCCACTCAAGTACATGGATGTGATTTACAAAACATTAATTCAGTAAACTTCACAGCATCCCTGTGCTAAAGGTCTCTTCCTCATTTACTGATTGGGGCATGGGAATTAAGTACACAGAGCTTAAAGGTGATTAAAAAGTGCAAAGTGTTGTTACCAAAAAAAAAGTCTCAATGCTCTGGTTATAATACACAATACTGCATCTAGATCAATAGGTGGCAGTATTGTAAGTACAAATGCATCAATTCTTTGGAACAGTAATAGTTGTGAATCTAAAATTGTTTTGAATAGGTAAATCACCTGCCAACTAAAAATGACACATGGAGCCAATACTCAATAAAATGTTGTGTTCTGTATGATTTCTTGGAAAACTGAGCCCCTGTGTCATCTGAATTTTCAGAGCTAGAAACTCAATTTTCAAATTCCCATTCCTGAAGGTTTAGCACTGGGACATTTGGCAGAACAGTCTATGATGAAATAGATCAGAGTTTTCTGTACTTTATGCAGTATGTATGCATAATCAAATATGATAATGATGCTGTTTAATTCTTGTCTTTGAATTTCTTTACCGCCTTGGGTTTGTTGGCTTTTTAGTTTGTCTTAATGTAGCTCGTTGAATGTTGTCATTTTTGGCACTCCTAGGAACTGTATCTAGTTTTTATAATTAGGAATTATGGCTGATAATGTGATCCAGTCACTTTTCTTTTAATTTTTTTCCTTGAATACAAAACAACTGAGTTATTTCAATGACAAAAGAAGCTTCAACAGCTATTTTTTTATTTAGAAATCTCATTAAAAATGTCACATGTGTTCTAAATACATGAAGGCAGTAGTGGATAGGTGAGGCAATTGCAGGAGCACCGTAGACTATAAAGGCAAAATATATGGACCAGATTCTGATACCTTTACTTTACATCTTACTCCATGAGTAGTGCTAATGACTTCAATGGGACTACAAGTAAAGTCGGGTACTATTTAAAATGAGTAAAGCATTTCAAGGTCTGGCCCTATATGAGCATGTTGGACCAAATTTCATGTGAGTTACTCCAGCAGTGAATTTGGCCCATTTTTTTAGGCCCCATGATTTTTTGGGCCCAGCCTCAATGGAAGATTTCTTTTAACTTTCCCTTCAGTTCTTGAAATATAACTAAATACAGAAATTCAAAGGTATGTAAATCGTACACATAGATATGTTAAATATCTGCATTAATGAGCTAAAATCCACAAAAATAAATCCGAGTTAATGCTAAAATATAGCATTTACATTGCGTCCTAGAGTTGTAGGGCTTTTCAAACAGTTTGACCTTCAATAATAGAGTATATACAGTAAATATAGCATAAGCATTAGTATTTTGGCATAGCAGGGCATATTAGGGAAGGGACTGACTTTCCTAAGAGAATTTTCTGTCTTTAGCCATTTAACTTTTACATGTGGGCTAAGCTGAGCTGCCTAAGGGTTTTGGACACGAGAGTACTCTGAAATTAACAGGAATTGGACATCCAAACCCAGTAGGCAGTTTTGCAAACTCCACTCTTAAGGCTTAATCATGCCCTTAGTCATGCAGGTGTGGATTGCTGCATATCTTTAAAAAGCAAGCCTGGAAATAGGCAAAGATTTAAAAACCACGGCAACTTAATACCGCTTAAGGTCTGGGGTGGGGCTGTATTCGGGGTGGCTCGTCCATCTTGCTGTGGCTACATCTCTATTTTTAGCACACCAACTGCAAGTGTAAAGATGCTGTTTGAATGGGAAGCATCAAGTTGTGTACTTTGTTAGCCTCTGTAACTTTGTGATTTTATTAGTTCCCCCATCTTCTCTCTCCCCCTTTCCTTTCCTGTTGTTTCTTACAGCCACTAGTTGTGTCTTGCCTTTAATTAGATTACAAACTCTTCACAGGAGTTGTCCCCTACTATGTGCTTGTACAGCACATAACATAGCAGGATCCCACGATTCTCATAAGTTGATATCATGAAATAACAATAATGGACTCATTAATACTGGATGCACATACCTGAAGCATTTAATAGGTTTAAGTGTAGTAGCCATGTTAGTCTGTGTCAGCAAAACGAAAATAAGAAAGTCTCTAAGGTGCTACAAGTTTTTCTAACAAATTTATTTCAGCATAAGCTTTCGTGGGTTAATACCCACTTCATCGGATGCATGGAATGAAACACACTGCAGACAGACATTTATACAGTCAGAGAAACATGATGGTCCAGGTGTATAGACCAATCTTAAGAGGCTAATTAGTTGAGAGGAAACATGACAGCAGGGGAAGAAAAAGCTTTTGAAGTGATAAACAAGATGGTCACACAGGTGTGAATGAGGATCGTTAACTTAAGGGAAATAGATTCAATTAACATAATGGCCGAGCCATTCCAAATCTCGATTTAATCCGGAGGCAACGCAATCTAGTTTGCATATCAATTCGAGTTCAATAGTTTCTCTTTGAAGTCTGCTTTTGGAGTTAATCTGTCGCAACACTGCTATCCTCAAATCTGTCACTGAGTGATCAGGGAGGTCATTCAAAAACCAGTAGGTGAACACTTCAACCTCCCTGATCACTCAGTGACAGATTTGAGGATAGCAGTGTTGCGACAGATTAACTCCAAAAGCAGACTTCAAAGAGAAACTATTGAACTCGAATTGATATGCAAACTAGATTGCGTTGCCTCCGGATTAAATCGAGATTTGGAATGGCTCGGCCATTATGTTAATTGAATCTATTTCCCTTAAGTTAACGATCCTCATTCACACCTGTGTGACCATCTTGTTTATCACTTCAAAAGCTTTTTCTTCCCCTGCTATCATGTTTCCTCTCAACTAATTAGCCTCTTAAGATTGGTCTATACACCTGGACCATCATGTTTCTCTGACTGTATAAATGTCTGTCTGCAGTGTGTTTCATTCCATGCATCCGATGAAGTGGGTATTAACCCACGAAAGCTTATGCTGAAATAAATTTGTTAGTCTCTAAGGTGCTACAAGTTTTTCTTTCTTATTTTCATACCTGAAGCAGTAGACCTTGCACTGGGAAGCCTTCCTTCATTGGTTGCCTCAGTGATGTCTCCATGATTTCTTGCATTTACACTATTATGTAGCTTTTGTCATTATTTAATCATTAAAATTCATAAATGTGCTTACCCAGTGCTGTAGAAGCAGAATGATAATTTTATATATCCTGAGACAGACAAGACCATGCCAAGTAATCCAACTGCTACAACTGGTTTTATAGAGAAAAGCATTCTTGGAGATAATCGTGTCGCAGACTATATAAGGTGTTTCTTTTAAGATAATCACTGACACCTTGCAACCAGAAGCAAATTGAGAGCCAGTACAGAGCACAGAGTATGTGTTTATGTTGCTCTGTCCCAATTAAAAAGTAGGCAGATGTGCTTTATACTAGATGACACTTCTGCGGTCTTCAAGGAGAGCCGTATGTAGGGCACACTCCATTGGTCAAATTTTGAGCTCAAAGGCACAGATAACTGTAGTAAAGTCAACATCAGACTTCAAGAGACAAAACCTCCAGGCCAGCCAATATGGTAAAAGGAACTATATGGGCCACTGATGTCGTCTGAGAATCCAATGGCATCAATGGATTAAAAAAGACACAGATGGAAAATCACAAGGACGGACAAGAAGGCATGCCCGTTCCATAAAGGGATCAATCAGAGGCTCTGTCTATCCACAAACATTCTTTCACTTACCCATTAGCAAGGTCTTTGTCTTGTTTGGATTAACTTAAGTCTAAATTTCATCCAGGGTCTTATCTTTCCTAGACACTGGGAAAGCAATAGCATCGCAGGATTTGGTTATATATGCAATTCTATCCCCTTTTAAACACATTCAGTGGTCCCTTTAGAAAGGGAAGATTATGGCATTTTCCCCTATATAAAGCTTACAAGAGGAAAGGTTGAAATCATTATACGCCTGAATCTCAGAAGATGTTTCTTGTGCTATTGTGCCATGTTCTTAATCCAGATATACAGTAGCATCTGTAAGAAAGAAAAAATAAAAACTTTTGTCAGGCTTCCACCACAAATCCTGAAGCAGGATAAAATAGCCAGCTAAATCAAAGTTCAATCCAGCTACAGATTTTTCTCATTTTCACTTTAAACTAATCCCTTTTGAGATAGAGTAAATGCTGGAATTATCCTCCTGATAAAACTGTATAACCCTTAAAGCAAGACTCCAGTTTATAGGCCAGTATCAACATTTTATTCTTCACTCCAAGCATTGTATGTGTCCACAGGCACCATTTGACAAGTCATTCTGTTGGATTTGCCAGAGATTTCGTAATGAACCATGGCCATATACGTAGAGGCCAAATATAAAGCAGTCTGTAGATATTCCAGGAAACCAATAGGCAAAGCAATTAAAATGTATAGACATAAATAATGTGTTACTGCAGGGGGAGTGATGAATATATTTGTGTTTTCTGCATTTCAATTACTTTGCCTATTCTGAGTGTCAGTGGACTGTTGTATTTTGTTTGCTGGATTACTGATTGAACCCATTTGTAACTATACAAGGCATCTATTGTGTTATGTCCACAGTTTTCATCAGAAGACTTGTTATTAGCCACTTTGTGGCTGATTTGTGAACAGCAGCACAGTGCAACGCAGCACAGTAGCAAGCCACAACTGGGGTCACTGAAGAGGTGGGGGTCACAGAAGAAAAGTACAGAGTAGTATTTCTTCTCAGGAAAGCTCGTATGGGGGCTGGAGGAGGGACAATGTGTCACACCAGCTTTGCCCTTGGTCTGCTCTTTGCTCCTATGCCAACTTCAGAGCCACAGAACGCCCTTTGCAGGGCCCAGGAAGTTGGTGCTCTGGAGGTGGCTGACTCCTGCTTCCATGCAGAAGGGGTAAAGTCCACATGCAAACTACCCTCTCCATTCATGGATCTGGGAGACATGATGCCACAGATTGCACTGCAAACCTGAGGCCTTCACTTCATTTTTCACTCCTGAGTAAGGACTGGATAAAAACTGAGCATGGACTTCAGGATCTGGCACAAGGCTTAATTTAAAGATAGCCGGTGCCTCAACATTCAGCTCTCGCTACATTTAGATACATTAATACTGGCTATTGTTACTTTAAGTAGAATGGATCTACATTAGTGTTGAGCAAACCTCAAAGGGTTTGGAAACAAAATGTGGAAGTGAATTTGAATTAATCTAAATCTCTTTTGTTGTTTGCAGTGTTGTTGTAGCCATGTTGGTCCCAGGATATTAGAGAGACGAGGACAGTGAGGTAATATCATCTTTTATTGGACCAACTTCTGTTGGTGAAAGAGACAAGCTTTTGAGCTACAGAGAGCTCTTCTCTATGAAGAAGCTCTTCGATATACGGTCTAATATATCCACCTTGTCTCTCTCAATCTCCTTGTCATAGAAACGGCAAGAGTACATATTCTTTTATGAGGTTTCATTAATTACTGCTTCTGACCAGATTGGGATTATTGCTTCTCTTATTTTAGCTAGATGTTTCTGCTTAAAATCCCAGCACAAACCCGTAAACCCAGAAATGTAAAAATATTTAATCAAGCCTCTAAACAAGTTTTGTTCAAGTGTGAGTTTTGGGTAAAGTTTGGTTTCTGGTCTTATGTAAACTGAACTGGTTTAATCACCCCAAAACTTCACCATCAGACTGAGCTCTAGGACATGTGTAATAATATTTTCATGAAGGTCTTATTTTCATGATTTACATGAAAGCAAGCAATTGGTTTTCTGCACTTAAGGCCAAGTCCTGCAATCATTAGATAGATCTGATTCAAAGCCCATTATTAAAGCAATGGTTGTCTTACAAAGTTACAATAGGCTTTGCATGAGGCCCTCAGGCTCAGATTTTTAAAGGTATTTAGGCATTGCTGCACTCAGTGTTGCAAGGCCTAACTGATTTAGGAGCCCAAATTCCATTCAATTGATGGGATTTTGGCTTCTAAATCCCTTTTGAAAATAAGACTAAGGCCCCTAAATCAGTTAGGCATTGTAACACTGAGCACAGCAATGCCTAAATGCCTTTGAAAATATGGGATGTAGTCCTTACTCTCATTGAAGTCAATGGGAGTTTGGCTTGAGTAAGGACTTCCGGATTTGGCCCAAAAGTAGGGAATAGGACTGATGAATACCAATCTGTTTGGGGCTTTAGCTGCACAGCTCTCACGGATGTTGTGTGACTGCAGCCCCCATGTCTGCATGAGACTAGTTAAACAGAAATTATTCACAGGAAATAATTAATGTTACTTAAAATTGGAATTGGAACATTCATATCTCCCTGGCGCAATGACAGAAGGCTGATGAGACAGTAAAACAATAATTGTTTAATGTTAAATGTAAATATTACTGAATTTAGTAAGAAAATGTACTGTAAAGACACACGGTGAAATCCTGGCCTCACTGAAGTCAATGGCAAAACTCCCATCGACCGGGCTTTTACTCAGGGTGTAGAACACGTCTCACTGCTTGTAGATCAGACAACATCCTACCAAAAATAGTGCTATTTCTCCTCAACTAGCCATTTTACCAAAGTGGGTTTGGTTTAACAAATACTGGCTTAGCACCATGATCAAAGCAGTTCCTGATCTGCTTTTAATCAAGATGCAAGAGCAACTTCTAATTTCACACGGATACAGCTAAATTCAGATAAAAGTAAAGCTTACAAATTTAAGCAAGAGGATAAATAAGGAGAGCTTATTACAAATCTATCAAGCATGGTCCAGTTACATCTCTAGGTCACACCTTCAAATAACCATTTACAGCCAGTCAAACCAAATTAATAAACAAGCTTTTAAAGTGCTGCTTCTTTTATCCCTACGGAAGAATGAAAGTTAGGGTATGTCTACACTACGAGACTAGTTCGATTTTTCTTAAACCGAACTTGTGAAACCGATATTGCAAAGTCGATCGTGCGAATCCACAGCAAGGACATTAATTCGAATTTGTGAGTCCACAGTAACGGGGCAAGCGTCGACCTCACAAGCGGTGCACTGTGGGTAGCTATCCCACAGTTCCCGCAGTCCCCGCTGCCCACTGGAATTCTGGGTGTAGCCCCCAGTGCCTTCTGGGGCCAAAAATGTGTCGAGGGTGGTTATAGGTAAATGTCGTCACTCGACCCACACTCCCGCCCTCCCTACGTGAAAGTGCCGGCGGGCAATTAATTCGCGCCCTTTCCCGGTGATTGACAGCACGGACGCCACAGGACAGCGAGCATGGAGCCCTCCGCGATTATCGCTGCTGTTCTGTCCGTTGTCAACACCTCGCACCTTATCGTCCACCTTTTCCAGAGGCAGATGCAGAGAAATCGGGCGAGGAGGCAACGGAAGCTCCAGGAGGACATGAACTCTGAGAGGGGCACAGACCTCTCGCAAAGCACGGGACCCAGGCCCGTAGAAATCATGGTGGCAATGGGGCACGTTGATCCTGTGGAACGGTGATTCTGGGCAAGGGAAACAAGCACTGACTGGTGGGACCGCATAGTGCTGCAGGTCTGGGATGAATCCCAGTGGCTGCGAAACTTTCGGATGCGTAAGGGCACTTTCCTGGAACTTTGTGAGTTGCTGTCCCCTGCCCTGAAGCGCCAGGACACCTGGATGCGAGCAGCCCTGACCATCCAGAAGCGAGTGGCCATAGCCCTGTGAAAGCTTGCTACGCCTGACAGCTACCGGTCAGTCGCGAACCAATTTGGAGTGGGCAAGTCTACTGTGGGGGTTGCTGTGATGCAGGTAGCCCATGCAATCGTTGACCTGCTGCTCTCAAAGGTAGTGACCCTTGGAGACGTGCAGGTGATCATAGATGGCTTTTCCGCTATGGGGTTCCCAAACTGCAGCAGGGCTATTGATGGGACACACATCCCTATCCTGGGACCGGAGCACCAGGGCAGCCAGTACATTAACCGAAAGGGCTATTTTTCTATGGTGCTGCAAGCACTAGTGGACCACAAAGGACGTTTTACCAACATCAATGTCGGATGGCCGGGCAAGGTTCATGATGCTCGTGTTTTCAAAAACTCTGGTCTGTTTAGACAGCTGCAACAGCGGGTTTATTTCCCGGACCGCAAAATAACTGTTGGGGATGTGGAGATGCCTATAGTGATCCTCGGGGACCCAGCCTACCCGCTAATGCCCTGGCTCATGAAGCCATACACGGGAGCCCTGGACACTGAAAAGGAGCTCTTCAACTACCGGCTGAGCAAGTGCAGAATGGTGGCGGAGTGTGCCTTTGGCCGTCTGAAAGGTCGTTGGAGAAGCTTACTTACTCGCTCCGATCTCAGCCAAACAAATATCCCCATTGTGATTGCAGCGTGCTGTGTGCTCCACAATCTCTGTGAGAGCAAGGGGTAGACGTTTATGGCGGGGTGGGAGGTTGAGGCAAATCGCCTGGCTGCTGATTACGCACAGCCGGACACCAGGGCGATTAGAAGATCACAGCGGGACGCTCTGCGCATCCGGGAAGCTTTGAAAGCTAGCTTCCAGAGCGAGCGGGGTAACCAGTGACTGTTACACTTGTTTAAACAGAAGCTGAACCTGCCCCCGTTTCTTTACCCAGTTTCTGTCGCCTATCCTCTCCAATTACCAACCCCCTTCCCCCCCTTCATTCAATGCTTTAAAAGTATAATAAAGGAAACATTGTTTATTTAAACCATCTCTATTACTGATTTCTCGGTTAAGGGTTTAACCTGGGACGCATACCGCGGTTGGGGAGCGGGTGGAGTGTTGGAAAGCACGCTTCCAAGCTCGGGGAATTACATGCTCCTGCTCCAAGAGCGGTCCGAAGTGCTGGACTGCTTGTTTCAAGGGAGCCATCAACCCCTCCTATTCGCAACTGTGTGTGGTGGGGCCTTTTTGACTTTTTGGCCATGGGTTGCGGCCACAGATCCCCTGCTGCATGGATCTGTCATGCAGGCTATCGCCGGCCGCAAAAGATCTGCTGCCACCCTCCCCCACCAGAAAGTCATAGGGACCACCCCCCATAGAGAACAAGACAACCCCCTCCCAGAATGACAAGTGTGCCCAGTGCATGCAATGTGAGAGTGACTTTATGTTGATCCTTTCCCCCTGTCCGAACCCTGGTTCAGGCGCCTGACGTCGCTAATAACAAACCCCCTTACCCACTCCCCCAAAACCAAACCGTCCTGTGAAAGAAAGTCAGGGGAACAGCACTGTGCAAAACAATCATTTTTATTAAGGGGAGCATATTTTTTAGATGATACCTGGGCAGGGAACTGCTGTGGGGTGCGGTTGGAGGGAAGGAAAGGACCCATCTAAAGTTTTGGAAATGAGAGCCTTCTGCTACTGGAGCAGTCTGCAGGGGTGGAGTGATTATTTCCACGGCCCCTGCCTCCCCTCGTTCTAGTGACTTTGGGTGAGTGGAGGATTGGACTTTGTGGCGGGGGAGGGCGGTTGGAAATTACATATAGAGGTGCTCTTTCCTCCTGTCTCCTGTCCTGGAGAACGTCTACCAGGTGCCGGAGCATGTCAGTTTGCTCCCTCATTAGTCCCAGCAGCGTTTGAGTCGCCTGCTGGTCTTCCTGCCGCCACCTGTCCTCGCGAGCTTCAGCCCTCTGCTCCCGTTCGTTGACTGCTCGCTCGGACCTTGAGACGTCCTCTCTCCGCTGTGCCGCCTCCTTTCGGGAACAGACCATCAATTCGGAGAACATGTCGTCCCGGGTTCTCTTTTTGCGCCGCCTGATCAGCGCAAGCCTCTGGGAGGGTGATCCACGGGTAGGGCGGGAGACACTCGCAGCTGTGGGATGAGAGAAAGGGAGTGAATTCCTCAGAAAGATACTTTTTACAGAACAATGCCTATACTCTTTCCCTGTGAATAGGACCAAGCACAGTACCTATCACATGTCCACTTACTACAAGGTCAAATATTATGTCTTTATCCTGAGTGTCTGGGGTCCCGGTGTACAGATCCCAGAAGCCTTGCTGAACACTGGAAATCTGCTCTCTGGAGACCATGGTAAGCTGATGAGTTTGGAGTGCTGAGAGCTTACTTCACAGCAGTGCTCTACTCCCATGTTTCAATCACTGTTCCTGGCGGCGGCCAGTTCCTGCTGCTGCCCAAACCGCTCATCTACAGCGGCTCGCCAATCCTTTACCCCCCCTCCGCTTGGCCGCTTCCAGGAACTGAAAGTGCCCGCGTTCTGCTCTTTTTAAACGGCTCGCCTACCCTTTCCCCCCCTCCACGCGGCCGCTCCCGGGAACTGAAAGTGCCCGCGAACCGCTCTGTTTGAACGGCTCGCCTACCCTTTATCCCCCCTCCGCGTGGCCGCTCCCGGGAACTGAAAGTGCCCGCGAACTGCTCTGTCTGAATGGCTCACGTACACTTTCTCCCCCTCCGCGTGGCCGGTCCCGGCAACTCTCCCTGCCTGCGCACTACTAAGTTCGAATGGTTAGCCTCCCAACTCCCTCCCCCCCGCGTGGATGGAAACCGCCGGGTGTCTTTCTTTAAAGGGAAAATGAAGAATTCACTATACTAAAGAAACCACTCATTCAAACCAGGGCACCATGACTGATATCACTCTGATGAGGATTACAGAGACAGAGAAAGACTGCATGCTGCGTCAATGCCAGCAAACCCCGGGGCTGTATGCAGCCATGCTATACAAGGCAATGATACCAGAGTACCTGCAGCTTGCATGGCGCGGGAAAGTATCCTACCATGGAGGAGACAATAAGGCCGCTCTCCCTGCAACCTGATACAAAAGCTCTCACTGTACCTCCAGGAGAGCTTCGCGGAGATCTCCGATGGGGATTTCTCCTCTATCCCCATACATATTGACAGACTTTTCGAGTAGTTGCACTGGAAAGCGACTCAAAGCTGAAGCGCCTAAGGCCAATTAAGCAATACAAACACAGTGCTTCTACACCATGCCTATTGTATTCCAAATAAATGTTTAAAACACTGACCTGCTGATCCTTCGCCTGATTCCTGGTCAGAAATGCTGCCTTGGGAGGGTTCGTAGGGGATCTCGGTCAGGGTGATGAATAGATCCTGGCTGTCGGGGAAATCAGCATTGAAAGCGCTGTCGACTGCCTCGTCCTCCTCCTCTCCTTCCTCATCTTCACCGTCCGCGAAAACCTCCGACGACATGGCCGTAGATAAGACCCCGTCGTCGGA
This sequence comes from Chelydra serpentina, assembly GCA_037349315.1. Taxonomy (NCBI): domain Eukaryota; kingdom Metazoa; phylum Chordata; order Testudines; family Chelydridae; genus Chelydra; species Chelydra serpentina. The sequence goes on from JBAIAC010000004.1 coordinate 131,732,240, forward strand.
GTCCACGGACACTGGTGGGGTAGTGGTGGCAGCACCACTGAGCATAGCATGCAGTGCCTCGTAAAAACAGCAAGTGTGTGGCCGCGATCTGGAGCGTCCCTTGGACTCCTTGGTCTTCTGGTACGCCTGTCGCAGCTCCTTGATTTTCACGCGGCACTGCGTTGCATCCCGGCTGTATCCTCTCTCCGTCATAGCCTGGGATATTTTTTCATAAATTTTTGCATTCCGTCTTTTGGATCGGAGCTCGGATAGGACGGATTCATCTCCCCACACAGCAATCAGATCCAAAACTTCCCGATCAGTCCATGCTGGAGCCCTCTTTCTATTCTGGGATTGCATGGTAACCTCTGCTGGAGAGCTCTGCATCATTGCCAGTGCTGCTGAGCTCGCCACGATGTCCAAACAGGAAATGAGATTCAAACTGGCCAGACAGGAAAATGAATTCAAATTTTCCCGGGGCTTTTCCTGAGTGGCAGGTCAGAGCATCCGAGTACGGATTGCTGTCCTAAGCGTCCACTGAGTGGTGCACTGTGGGATAGCTCCCGGAGCTATTAGCGTCGAATTCCGTCCACAGTACCACGAATTTGACATGGCCATGTCGAATTTAGCGCTACTCCCCTCGTCGGGGAGGAGTACAGAAATCGAATTAAAGAGCCATTTATGTTGAAATAAATTGCTTCCTAATGTGGACGGGTGCAGGGTTAAATCGAGTTAACGCTTCTAAATTCGACATAAAGTCCTAGTGTAGACCAGACCTTAGTCAAAGAAGATTGTTTGGGCCAAGTTCATCCATGGTGCAATTCCATAGAAGTTGTTAATGGAAGACAATCATTGACTTCAGCACATTTTCACTAGGGAGGAATCTGGCCAGCATTAAGTACTCTATAAGGAAAGCAAAAGACACAGGAGTATGAGGGAGTGTAAGAGAGCTTTTCATTCCTTCACAAGTACTTGATGTTAAATGGTACTGACATTAGTTCCCAAAGCATTAATTAGACATTGTTGCAGGGTCCGTCTTCTGCTAATTTAAATGATCTTTCCTATTTGATTTGCTGTAATCCACAGATAAATCCTTTGCCTGTTAAATTAAAAAATAAAACCTTAAATGTTTGTTTTCAGCATGTGCAGAAAAACTCCCAAAGATGATAGCAATTAAACTTTTTATTAATGAACTGAACAGTATAATGCGAAAACCATAATCTCACTGTCAGCACATTTCCTGATGGGTTTATTGCACCAGGGGGCGTGTGGGCCTAGTTTGAGGGCCAGAGTAGTGAGACAAGAAGTCCTCATGAGTAAAGATAACTCTGTCAAACAGGATAAGTGTTTTTAGTATGCTCAAAAAAGTAACTGCTTTCAGAACTATTTGCAACATATTGATTCAGTTTAGCTTTCCCTCAACTTCTTCATATGCACACACAAGCATAAACAAGCAAACAAAGATATGTATCCTTTGTTATTATTTGTAGTGTGCTAGTGCCCAGATGCACCCCCCACCCCATCAGAGGTCAGCTCCACTTGTGCTAGGCATTGTACGCACATGTATACAAACAAACCTAGAAATGAACATGAAAGAATAATGAACCCCTCTAAAGTTGGGAAGGAAGAGAGAGATTTCTATTTCTATTTTAAGTACTTGGAAGGTGTTCAGATATGATGGTGATGGATGCAGTGCACTGTAAGTGGATAGTTACACAACTTTTCTGTGAACATAACACCATTCTTGCACAACATCTTGTAATATGGTTGATAAAAATAATTCCTGTACACATGCATTGTTTTTTTTACAAGATTATGAAGAAACCGTAATAGCTCCATAGTCAAGGTTGCAAAATCTTTGTTATGTATAGAAATAATTTTTTGAGGTTCTACAATTAAATCTGTTAATTTGAGTTACAGGCATTGGAAAATGAACATTATCAAAATTCTTTTAGTGGGTCTACCCTCTGTAGAGTTGTCAACTCCTGCTATATTACTATGAATCTCTATCACTGGAGGTTTTTAAGAACAGGTTAGACAAACACTTGTCAGGGACAAACACTTAGACCTGCTTCAGTGCAAGGGACTAGACTAGGTGACCTATCGAGGTTCCTTCCAGTCGTACATATTTATGATTCTATGAGTCTCATGATTTCAGGTTTTTTAAAAAGCTTTTCATGAACTATTGCAACAATCTTGTTAGTTTTTTTGGCCTTTTTCAAATTCTCACATTACTTTCAATAATAATGAAACCAGGCTTCCTTGGCTAAGATGGTCATCATTTCTCTCAAATCTTTGTGATGCTGTCCCTAGTAAGATAGGAATAAAGTCAGGAAGCCTTCAGCTAAGGTAGCTACCCATTTTGTAAGTGCCCCTCAATCTGTGCCATTTAAGTCAATGGGAGCTTTGCCAATAACTTCAATGTGTGTGAGACTGAATTAAATATGAGGACTAGGCAGGAGGCAATGAGAGAACACGTGTGTGTTTGTCAGTATGAGATCAAGGGGAGGAGAAGGAGGCAGAGGTAGAACATTGTTGGGCAGAGGTGGAAGCTGGCTGGTATAAGCAGAGAAAGAGACTGGGGTTTTGGGTAAAAGTGGGGTATAGGAGTGAGAATGATTTGTTTCATATTATCAAATGCGTTGGCTTAGTACAAGAATAGTTCTTGATTTAACAGAGTGGGCATATTTTTATGATGTCATCAGCTATGTTTATTCAACATATTGCTTTATGTTTGTGTTATATTTATTCATTGTTTTGTTTGTTCAATTTATATTTATGTTTAATTGATGTTGTATCTAACATTTGTTGTATCTAACATTTGTCTAACTAGTGGTACATATAATTTTGTTCAGGAGAAAAAGATTTCTATTTTGATGTACTTACACACTAGTAGAATAGGCAACAGTAGTGTCCTAAAAAGTCAGGGTCAATGCTCATCCTTTCCCGAGCTGGCAGGCTGTGAAAGGGCAAAGGTGTGTGTGCTCCCTCCAAACCTTCTAGCCTCATCAGCAAGAATTCCTCCTGAAGCTCCTTCTACAGTGCAGCCCCTCTGCACCCAATAACCCTAGACTGAGCCTTAAAAGCACAATCTGTCTCAGATACTGCACTTCCTAGTCCATAGACATGTTCTTCTCAAATTTCCATACACAGTATACATTTCCAGATGAAAAATTGTCTGGCATACAAAAATGTCCCAAGAGATTCTTCAAACAGTATTATTCTGAAATTAGTGAAAGTAAACATGCAAAGCAGTAGAAAAAACAAAAGACAAAATACAAGATAAAAGCATACTGGTCTCAGGTCAGGGAGGAGACTGACAAAAATATGGAAAGTGAAAATCAAAGAAACCCACATCTAGCTTTCCATCATAGTGGACTGTATCCACTCACCACCCAAACTATTTTTGCTTCACTATTCACACTAGTCTAGTGTGTAAGGTTCTGTTGGAGAATATGAAATTTTCATCTTGCAGTGGGATTATTTGCTGTGCTTGGCACGTAAATAGCACTAAAAATTCATATGTTCAACTTTCTGAACAGTGTTAATGGGACGCTACATTTTTCAGCTCTTAAACTATAATAGCTGTTGCATTCTCGTTGAATTCATATTGTCTTTGTAGAAGATCCCAACATCTTCATTAACTGCAGTGGTTGTGACAGTTTTTAGCTCGTTATTTTATAACATGTACAAATGTGTTAAACAAAAGTGTCTGTACACATACAACAGAGGCCATCATCACGTCTTCAGATTAAAAAAAAATTAAAGTAATTTAAAATAATATGGGCACTGCTCCTATGTATTTGCCTAGTAATATTTTTTCTTCTCCTAGCCCTCTCTCCCTATATGGAATTTTGATGATGCATCATGGAAGATGGTAATATAAATGCAATTTCATTTCTAATACTTCATCACACTTTCCCTTGTAAAAATCTCCCTTTTAAATAATGCTTCTTGTCCTGATGTGAGTTTATTGGGGAATTCACTGGATGGTGCTATATGTTGCTTAAAGAAGACTAGTCTGCTGTATGATGCTGTTGCTCTTTTTAATTGCAATAGATAAGATTTTGGTAATGTGGATGGCTCCTCTACCACTTACACTTTCTACATTTTTACCTTGCCCTGGTCACTCTGTGCTGCCTTTTTTACAAATGGGTTTCATACTACGTGTCTGAAAACTGTATTCTCATTATTTAGGAATGAGCGTGCAATGGGATATATGTACCCCTGCAATGCATTGAAAGTAATAGGGGTCCACTTGCATGTATCACATTATAGGATTGCAGCCTTAATTGGGATCTTAATAGTCCTGCCCTGTGCTATTGGAGTTCATCAAACTCCTTATTAGCCAGGCGTTTTCCTTAGACTGTCTCTGCACTTTTAGGGTTTTTGACACCACAGCATTTTTTTTACATGATCATAGAATCATAGAATCTCAGGGTTGGAAGGGACCTCAGGAGGTCATCTAGTCCAACCCCCTGCTCAAAGCAGGACCAACCCCAACTAGATCATCCCAGCCAGGGCTTTGTCAAGCCTGACCTTAAAAACCTCTAAGGAAGGAGATTCCACCACCTCCCTAGGTAACCCATTCCAGTGCTTCACCACCCTACTAGTGAAAAAGTTTTTCCTAATATCCAACCTAAACCTCCCCCTCTGCAACTTGAGACCATTACTCCTTGTTCTGTCATCTTCTACCACTGAGAACAGTCTAGATCCATCCTCTTTGGAACCCCCTTTTAGGTAGTTGAAAGCAGCTATCAAATCCCCCCTCACTCTTCTCTTCTGCAGGCTAAACAATCTCAGTTCCCTCAGCCTCTCCTCATAAGTCATGTGCTCCAGCCCCCTAATCATTTTTGTTGCCCTCCGTTGGACTCTTTCCAATTTATCCACATCCTTCTTGTAGTGTGGGGCCCAAAACTGGACACAGTACTCCAAATGAGGCCTCACCAGTGCCGAATAGAGGGGAATAATCACATCCCTCGATCTGCTGGAAATGCCCCTACTTATACAGCCCAAAATGCCGTTAGCCTTCTTGGCAACAAGGGCACACTGTTGACTCATATTCAGCTTTTCGTCCACTGTAACCCCTAGGTCCTTTTCTGCAGAACTGCTGCCCAGCCATTCGGTCCCTAGTCTGTAGCAGTGCATGGGATTCTTCCGTCCTAAGTGCAGGACTCTGCACTTGTCCTTGTTGAACCTCATCAGATTTCTTTTGGCCCAATCCTCTAATTTGTCTAGGTCCCTCTGTATCCTATCCCTACCCTCCAGCGTATCAACCACTCCTCCCAGTTTAGTGTCATCTGCAAACTTGCTAAGGGTGCAGTCCACACCATCCTCCAGGTCGTTGATGAAGATATTGAACAAAACCGGCCCCAGCACCGACCCTTGGGGCACTCCACTTGATACCGGCTGCCAACTAGACATGGAGCCATTGATCACTACCCGTTGAGCACGACCATCCAGCCAGTTTTCTATCCACCTTACCGTCCATTCATCCAGCCCATACTTCTTTAACTTGCTGGCAAGAACGCTGTGGGAGACTGTATCAAAAGCTTTGCTAAAGTCAAGAAATAGCACATTCACTGCTTTCCCCTCATCCACAGAGCCAGTTATCTCATCATAGAAGGCAATTAGGTTAGTCAGGCATGACTTGCCCTTGGTGAATCCATGCTGACTGTTCCTGATCACTTTCCCCTCCTTTAAGTGGTTCAAAATTGATTCCTTGAGGACCTGTTCCATGATTTTTCCAGGGATTGAGGTGAGACTGACTGGCCTGTAGTTCCCCGGATCTTCCTTCTTCCCTTTTTTAAAGATGGGCACTACATTAGCTTTTTTCCAGTCATCCGGGACCTCCCCCGATTGCCATGATTTGTCAAAGATAATGGCCAATGGCTCCGTAATCACATCGGCCAACTCCTTTAGTACCCTCGGATGCAGTGCATCCGGCCCCATGGACTTGTGTTCGTCCAGCTTTTCTAAATAGTCCCGAACTACTTCTTTCTCCACAGAGGGCTGGTCACCTCCTCCCCATACCGTGCTGCAGAGTGCAGCCATCTGGGAGCTGCCCTTGTCTGTGAAGACAGAGGCAAAAAAAGCATTGAGTACACTAGCTTTCTCCACATCCTCTGTCACAAGGTTCCCTCCCTCATTCAGCAAGGGGCCCACACGTTCCTTGACTTTCTTCTTGTTGCTAACATACCTGAAGAAACCCTTCTTGTTACTCCTAACATCTCCAGCTAGCTGCAACTCCAAGTGTGATTTGGCCTTCCTAATTTCACTCCTGCATGCCTGAACAATATTTTTATACTCCTCCCTGGTCATTTGTCCAATCTTCCACTTCTTGTAAGCTGCTTTTTTGTGTTTAAGACGAGCAAGGATTTCACTGTTAAGCCAAGCTGGTCGCCTGCCATATTTACTTTTCTTTCTACACATCGGGATGGTTTGTTCCTGCAACCTCAATAAGGTTTCTTTAAAATACAGCCAGCTTTCCTCGACTCCTTTCCCCCTCATGTTATTCTCCCAGGGGACCTTGCCCATCAGTTCCCTGAGGGAGTCAAAGTCTGCTTTTCTGAAGTCCAGGCTCTGTATTCTACTGTTCTCCTTTCTTCCTTGTGTCAGGATCCTGAACTCGACCATCTCATGGTCACTGCCTCCCAGGTTCCCATCCACTATTGCTTCCTCTACTATTTCTTCCCTGTTTGTGAGCAGCAGGTCAAGAAGAGCTTTTCCCCTAGTTGGTTCCTCCAGCACTTGCACCAGGAAATTGTCCCCTACACTTTCCAAAAACTTCCTGGATTGTCTGTGGACCGCTGTATTGCTCTCCCAGCAGATGTCGGGGTGATTAAAGTCACCCATGAGAACAAGGGCCTGTGATCTAGTAACTTCTGTTAGTTGCTGGAAGAAAGCCTCGTCCACCTCATCCGCCTGGTCTGGTGGTCTGTAGCAGACTCCCACCACGACATTACCCTTGTTGCTCACACTTCTAAATTTGATCCAGAGACTCTCAGGTTTTTCTGCAGTTTCATACTGGAGCTCTGAGCAGTCATACTGCTCTCTTACATACAACGCAACTCCCCCACCTTTTCTGCCCTGCCTATCCTTCCTGAACAGTTTATATCCATCCATGACAGTACTCCAATCGTGTGAGTTATCCCACCAAGTCTCTGTTATTCCAATTACGTCATAATTCCTTGACTGTGCCAGGACTTCCAGTTCTCCCTGCTTGTTCCCCAGGCTTCTTGCATTTGTGTATAGGCATTTAAGATAACTCACCGATTGTCCTGCTGTCCCAGTATGGGGCAGGAGCCCTCCCCTCTTGCACTCACCTACTTGTGATTCCTCCTGGTATCCCACTTCCCCACTTACCTCGGGGCTTTGGTCTCCTTCCCCCGGTGAACCTAGTTTAAAGCCCTCCTCACTAGGTTGGCCAGCCTGCTTCCAAAGATGCTCTTCCCTCTCTTCGTCAGGTGGAGCCCGTCTCTGCCTAGCACTCCTTCTTGGAACACCATCCCATGGTCAAAGAATCCAAACCCTTCTCTCCGACACCATCTGCGTAGCCATTCGTTGACTTCCACGATTCGACGGTCTCTACCCCGGCCTTTTCCTGCCACAGGGAGAATGGACGAGAACACCACTTGCGCCTCAAACTCCTTTATCCTTCTTCCCAGAGCCACGTAGTCTGCAGTAATACGCTCAAGGTCATTCTTGGCAGTATCATTGGTGCCCACGTGGAGAAGCAGGAAGGGGTAGCGATCTGAGGGCTTGATGAGTCTCGGCAGTCTCTCCGTCACATCACGAATCCTAGCCCCTGGCAAGCAGCACACCTCTCGGTTTTCCCGGTCAGGGCGGGAAAAAAACATGATAATGTTTATATTCTCTTATTTGGGTATAAAGTATAGGCATCCTTCTTGTGAGGGTATAAATTGTAGGCATCCAAACTGAACCTAAAAAATTATTCTAGTCAGAGAAGCTGAAGGAGGGTTCAAATGTTTATTAGCAACATCTTCAAAATAGCTTCAAAAGAACTGCATTAGCTTCAAAAGAACTGCATTGCAACACAATTTAAATGTTTAATAACCAATAACTAGTTAACTATCAACAAACATTTCACCAAGCTCTATCTGCCCAAACATTCAATTAAACACAACTTACAAGACTTTATTAGGTAGTATCAACTGGTGATTGCCACCAATTTGACACGGAATCTCATAAACTAAGTGATTCTACATCCTACATTCTGATAATCCACAAGTATTAATTTATGATTCATTTTATCTCAGCCTTCTCACTTTCTACAGAGGATATTAAACACATGCCTAAAATAATAAAAAGCCTTGGTATTCTTTCAAATGCAGAAAACTAAGTGAAATGAATTAATTTTAAGATGTTTAATATATATTCATAGCTTTTATTTAGAAAGTGCTGATATACATTTTAAAATTAATACAATTCATGAAAAATAACTTGTAGACTATCTCAGCACTTTATGCATATATATAGGACCAGATTATCTACTAAAGTTTTAATCTATTTTGTTAGCTAGTTATAAAGTAAGTGTACAATTTGTCAAGCAGGTATATGTCAAATTATCACCTTAAAGACATGTGTTATTTGTACATAAAGGCCCTGATCCTGCAGATTTGCTTTTCCAGCAGCGAAATGTCAGCTATTAGGCCCTTGTTCTATTACAGTTTACATAAAACATGACAGATTTATAAGAATAGGAACTTTTGCCCTCATAATTTGAAAAATAAACATACAAAGCATCCATGGAAAGAAAATCACAGTGAGTAACATCAGTAAGTATTTGTAATATAGGGAAAAGTATAGTATCTGGCAATACAAAAGTATTGTGTTTACCTGTTGTACTGAGCTCATTTTTAAAAAAGAGTAAGAAGAGACTTTTTATTTTAAATACATTGTGATATAAGATTATTTGTTGTCAGAACTGGAGAACAGTCCAACCCATTTACCTATTTGCCAGCTGTATATTTATCTGGCTATTTGTTTAAAATATTTTTATACATTTCTAATATGTATGTAGGAAAGACATTCATAAAATAACTCCTCAAAATGAATATACAAGAAAAAAATCAATAAATTAAAAGCACAATGTGTATAAATATAAAAGCCATATGCAAAGTGTCACAGTATATGATAGTTATACACTTTAGATAGGAGAGATATATATACCTGAACCATAGTTAAATGCTTTAATTAATGTAGTTATATCCTAATAAATAACATCATACCAATCTTCTAATACTCTTCTCCCGCTATTCATTTTGAACACAACTGATCTTAACAAAGTGCTGGTTTGCCTTTAAACTGCTTTTCTTTCTATGGATGCTCAACATTCTTCAAACTATGGGGAAAATGTCCTGTTCTTCCTGTAAATCTGTCATGTTTTATGTAAACTGTTGTAGGTCAAGGGCAAAATAGCTGGCTTATATTACTGCTGGCAAGGCAAAATATTCAGCACTGCCGGTAATTCATACAAGTTATTATATAACCTTGCAATAACTTTAGTAATAAAATATGGCAACAATTATCTTCACTGAATGTTTCTTTGACCAAGGGCACCATAGTTGCAGTATATTTCATAATGTAACAAATCAGATGAGCTATAATTAAAATGAATGGTGAAATCAGACAACAGCAGCTGTAGAAAATCCTCCCTTTTTCATAGCATCATTACATCTAACCTGCCATTCAGATGCCTAAAAAGGTGCACTTTAAAGTTGGCGTGGTGTGCATTTTCAAAGAGGATGCCCACTACTAATGCACAGGTGCTACTTATGACAAATTCAGTATCTCTGAAGACAGAGAGAGGGGAGGTGTTTCTACATCAACTAGGTGTGAAATTAAATCTTCACAGAAGATTTGGGCACAATTTCCAGATGAGTTGATATGGTATATGATTTATGTAACTTACAACTGGTTTTCTATGTATTGTACCTTTCAGTTTCCAAAGGGTTTGTCTGCAGAGCAGCTGCTATTTGAGGCGGCTGACTTCATGTCGCATGTCACAGAGCAGGCAGAAATTGGGCTGGCTCTCTCATGGAGGCTTTTTTGTTTTTCATGTTTCTAAAGTAAGTTATTCAAACTGAAATAAAAATTCTTTTTATCCATGGAGAAACATAATTAGCCAACCCTAAAGACTGAAATCCAAGACTGTGAAAACTTGTTTCCTGTATCTTTATCAGTTATAGCAAGGAGAAGGCTCATAGTTACCTATATCAGCTACTACAACACCTCTAGAAATGGGGATTAGAAGCAGAGATGTGCTAGAACCAAACACCCTTGAATTTGGGAGAAGCTTGGATCCAGTCCAAATATGACCAGTCAGACCTTTAATTAGGAGGAGGAATTTTGGTAGATTGTGCCTGGGTCTGTTTATAGTTGTGATACACAGCATTTTCTAACAGTATCCACATGTGGGTTTCTCAGATGGCCAGTTTCCCCCTATAATTCTAACAGGCAATAGCTGTGATAGATGTTTGGTATCAGTTGGCAAATGTTGTCATGTTAATGGCAATCACTGTACTCGTGAAGTGTGCAGCAGATTAAGGCCCGCTCCTCTCTTCCATCCATCCAGCTACTTCCTCTCCTCTAGCCTCCCATATCTCAAAAACAGCCATTGGGTCCTGGACAACTTGGGTCCCTCCCTTGGATGCCTCCCTCTGCTCCTTGGAGGGGAAGGAGAGAAGCAAGAGACCCCGCATAAGACTGTCTCTCCAACTGAGTCAGAACAGCAGGGACAACCTGCATGTCCCACACAATGTAGAGTGCTTGAGGGGGTCTGCTGCTGAGGACGGAGCTACTGAAGAAACTGAAATAGCTAAGCCATTACCTGGGGGCAGAAAATTCAAGTGAAACGAGGAAATTTGTCTGAACAAGTATGGTCCATTTCAATAAATATGTAGGTCCTGAGTCTCTACTATGTTATCCCTGATGTGATCGCTCACATCTGTGCAAAGGGCATAAAATATTGAGGGTCTGACTTTCTTTTCATTTATACTAGTATAACTCAGGAGATTGGAATCAGGCCTCCTTTTTCTTATCTTGATATTGTAGATTACTCAACTTTGTACTATGTCAGTTTTTCTGTGATTTGTGGTGAGGGAGGGTGTTGTATAAAAGAGACTTGGGGAAACTTTACCTAAAGCATTTCTGTCTCTCACTTTTTAACACCGCTGTGCAAACCCCAGGATGTTACACTATTCATCATACAGTAGCAGGAGTGTGAGTAGTTGAGCTGAGGTCTGTTTAGCATGGAGTGTGACATTAGCATAACACTTAGACCTGGTCTACACTACAGAGTTAGGTCAATGTAAGGCAGCTTATATCAACCTAACTCGTGTCTACACTAAAATGTAGCTCTCATCAATGTAACCCATCCACTACACCAGGGGTTCAAACTTGGTTCGCGGCTTGCTCAGGGTAAGTCCCTGGCGGGCCGCGAGATGCTTTATTTACCTAAGCGTCTGCAGGTATGGCCCCTCGCAGCTCCCAGTGGCTGTGGTTCGCCGTTCCTGGCGAATGGGAGCTGCGGGAAGCGGTGACCCGGCCCGCGCTGCTTCCCACAGCTCCCATTGGCCAGGAACAGCGAACCGCGGCCACTGGGAACTGCGAGTGGCTGTACCTGCAGACGCTCAGGTAAATAAAGCATCTCGCGGCCCACCAGAGGCTTACCCTGAACAAGTCGCGAACCAAGTTTGGGAACCCCTGCACTACACTGACTTAATAACTCCACCTACATGAGAGGCATAGCACTTAGGTTGATGTAGTTAAGTTGATGCAGTATCAGTGTAAACACTGTGTTGCTTACATGAACTGTTGTTGCCTTTCAGACGCTGTCCCACAATGCTCCACACTGACAGTTAAATCGGTGCAAGCACTCCTGGTGGGGATGCGCACTGCCAACACAAGAAGCATAGTGTGGACATGCAAAAACAACTTAATTACTGTGATGGTTGTACACTGATTTAACTTAGGCTGACTTAATTTTGTAGTGTAGACTTGCTCTTAGTGTGACAAGATAAATCACACCAATTCAGTAAATACTTAACCAAAGATCTTGGCTGTTCCTGGAAATAGACCGTGAATAATGTATAAACAAACTCAAAAACCAAAAAGATCCTTTGAAGGCCAGGAGGTACAACTAATTGAAAGTTGAGGGTTTATTCTCCCCCTTCCATTCCTCCATATTTTTAAGAGTATTATTAATCTTAAAATGTTGCTTTAAAAATGTAAATTGAGAGAAAACTGAGCAGTTTTATTTACTGGAAATGCATTTATTTTAATAGTGTTCCACTTCTCCCATAAGGGAAAAGGTAAATGATTTTGTTTCTCTGTGTCAGATTTGATTTCATCTCCTAAAAGGAGTTTAAATTTGTTCTAATAACATTTTGCCTTGAGGGCAGCATACGGAGTCTGAAGTACTTCCTGTCCTCAGGAGCTCGTCTGAAATCCCAGTCAAATGAACAAAATAAAAACTGCTATAAAAATAACCTATTGACACGGGCAGTTCAGAGTTTTCCTACCTGATTTTTGTCCTTTGAAGGATCTCTGATGGTGCTTGCAGAGCAAAGTTTTGCAGTTAGGCACTGTAAAAAATAAAATCAAGATTGTCTAGTCAGTAGGGGTGACATGGATCAGAGGATCCCTTCATCAGGGAACACAGTGTTGTAGACCACAACTTGTTTTATTGGAGAGGTGGAGGCTGCTGTTACAGATAAGGTCCTTCTCTGACCTTCAACTCAGGCAAGGACCAGTGAAACCCCACTCTGGCCTTGTCTCCCAACTCACTGAGCTCTTCCCCAACCCAGGGATTTCTCTCCTGTCCCCCAGATCAGCAATCCACTAGACCTCCCTTTTGTTCCTCCTCACCCAATGATTTTCTGTGCTGGGAGAAAGAAAACTCTTCTGGGGGAACTCTTCCTCCCTCCCTCCCTCCCCAGATTGCCAGTATTTCTGTCCCACTCCTCCAGCTCTCTTTGGCTAATACATAACCGGAGGAGCTGAAGATCTCCATTCACTTTTGGTGCAGCAGAACCCAGATCTGTTAGCCTTCTGGGAATATTGCAAAGCCCATCTTTCTCTCTCTCTCCTCTAAGGCTGTTGAGGTAGGGGTGGGTTGAGGTGAATATATTGATGGGAAGTTGTTTGTTTGCTTTTTAATTGATGGTTTAGGCACCTAGTGCACAGGATGGGCACCATTTTAGAACTTTATAATAATAGTGACACAGGTCGGGAGAGACTATCGTCTTCCGATACAGTTTTTACAGAGAGGTATGAACTCAATATTGACCTCAATAAAACTATGAAAATTTCATCAGTGCCTATGTTTCCATGTAATGATTTCATTAAGTGTTCCTATCATTTGGGGTTGTCTTTATGCCACCAACTTTCCTGCTAGCTGTGTAGACTCACAGAATTTTTGTTCAAGTCTAAATAGTGCAAACTTGGTTTTAGCAGTGTGTAGTCTGTTGGCAGCACAGCAGGTCTGAGTGAGCGAGGTCTTGAAGTAATTGAGGGTTTGGGGAATTTTCTTGGTGCTGTTTCATTGCTTAAGGGTTTCATTTTCAGCTTCTGTTTTCTTTCTTTTTTGGAGCAAATGTACAAAATACATTCCAATCTATAACATATGCCATAAAAGCCTCACCATGTGTGGATAGATGTACCCTGGACTCATTAGTATGTATCAGGTAGAACAGTTTTTAATTTTGCAGAAGACCATGAATCAAGAAACGGGGCAATAAAGAAGTGTAAAGCCATTATCTAACATTGTCCTAGTTAAGCACAAATTTATTCAATGAGAAATACCCTTTCCCCCAAACGTAAATTAATGAAGCATTATGGTTGAGAATGTAAAGGTACAAAAATCAGAGAAAATCCAGCAACAATCAAACTTAGCCCTGTTAAGCTATTTTTGGCTTAATTTTGGCTTGTGCTGTACATATGTACCATAAAACCCTGAAAAGCCAGGGCCTGGAAAGGAAACCACAAGACAGTAATTGTGTGTCCCAATAGTGACTGCCTGCAGAGATCCTAAACACAGGCCATCCATACCTAGAGGTGGCAGTTTAGACCTTAAAGGGCAAAATTCACCTGCACCCCGCCCTGACCCACCTACCACAAATTAGTCCTAGGAATTGTGTATATATAGGGAAGCTTCTGCATGCAGCTGAAAGCAGCCAGAATACAGGCTTACATTAATGCTGCCTCTATAGCACCAATGTCTGTCTGTCTGTTTGGGTGGGTGCAATTAAGCATGTTTAATGCCTACAGCTATACTATGGCTGTCAGTATTCTATATTACACTATATGGGCTGTATCTTTATACTGTAAACTCTCTCTGAGCAGGGACCAGTTCTTTTGCCTTGTTACAGCTAATGTATTGCACAGTGCCATGCACACCAATGTTACTTTATAAGTGTTACAGTAATAAATAGTAATCTTACATTTGTTGCTTAATATACATGGGTAAATCCCACAATTGTGCTGGGATCCATAGTTGTGAATTTCCTGACTCTTGTGGATATAAATTGTCACTCAAAGGTTTTATTAATGTACTTTCCCCCCTACAGTTTATTTTCTAGTATTTTAGTATGACATTCATTGCTTGCCTTGGGAAACTATTCTACAGGATAATAGATTTCACACTCAATTCTCTCTGCTCTTACAGTAGTTTAACTCCTATTGACTTCAGAACTGGGCTATAACACCAACATTGTCAAACCAGAGTTCTCCAAGTTAGAGCCTAAATAGGGATTTGGTTCCTTAATGAGAAGCAGCCTGAGTTTCTGAGATGCTGAGTTTCCATTAACATCAGTGGAAGGTATGGGTGCGGTAAGCATTCAGATTTGAAAATGTTGGCCAGAGTGTTTATACCTGTCATATTTTTACACAGGTATCAACCACAATGATTGGAAAATCCAAAAATATATGTAAGCGAATTATTATAAATGGATGCAACTGTTGATCATAGATAATCCATAATCAATATTACTGTTCAATTCCATGATCTATATTAAATGCTTTACTTCTATCTAACTAGGCTTTGTTATAGGTCCCATCACCATATTATCTGGATGCCTCCAAAACACTTACAAGGGGAAATAGCAATAACAATCCCTCTCTTTTCAGTGTACAGGAAAAATAGTCTGATTAGTTTGTGTGTGTGTGAGAGAGAGCAAGAGCGTGAGTGTAAATTTATTGATGGAAAGCTATGATGAACAGATAAAATGAGAATGATAAAGATCTATCAGCATTTTCAGCTCTTGCAAAAGTTCTATCTCTTGCATTGACAAGCTCCCCGATACTAGTCAAGAGTTACATTGTTCCGGTGGAGTCTAACTGTTATGGGAAATCATAGTCATGGAGGAAGAAGAGGAGATTTTTCAGGTAGCAAAGTCCAAGCCTCTGGAAGGCTTTGAACAACAGCACAGCCCTTGAAATAGGCTGTGTATTTAGTCAATGGGGAGCTAGTGTAAAGAACCATGGACTGATATGCTCATGGCAACCTGTATTGCTAAGCAAATCAGTTGTTGTATTTTGTACCATTTTTTCCCCAAGTTGTGTAGCTTCACTCCTAGACGTGACTTGCAGTAATCATGCCTCGAGGTCACAAATGCATGGATGACTGTGGCCAGATCTGTGGGGCTTCCTAACTTGACAATTAGGATGTTTCATGATATCAATATATTTAGGCCTAGTTTATTCTCCGGTAATGCTGACCTGCTTGAGGGCGCTGTGGTAAATAATTACCTCTGGCAAGAAACACTTGATAGTTTTGCCTCATATGTTTTGTTGTTGTTGGTAACATTGAAAAGCAACTTCAACATAGGAAAAACTGCCATTTCACTGCAAAAAACAAGAAAAGTTGAGTTCTGAAAATAGTATAAATGGAAAAAATTGGGGTTTGGATCAAAGGACTGTACTAGTAGAAATTCAGATTATACCTACTCATACTAACGAAGTGAAGGCTGGTAGTTTCCATACACTTCCACACTCTGGCCCACTGATCACAACCTGAAAAATTGCTGTGATCACATAAAAAGTGGGTAAAAATTGTTAAAACTTTTGGAATGGTATTAGGTAGTAAGCCACATTCTGTTGTCATGTATGCAGTGTAAATTCAAAGTAACTCTATGGGGAGTTGCTTTCAAGATACAATAAATGTACACCAAGAGCAGACTTTAGCCCAGTATTCTTACAGTATGTTCAGCAGACCAAATTATCACTGGTGTGAGTTACATTAAGTCTGAATGTTTATGAATGGCATTTAATTGTATACATCAAATTCAGTAGTAAGAAAAGTAGTGAAAATTTACAGTCAGAAAATCGACAGTCAGGACTGGAAGCCTTGTAACAGATAAGGAATAGATCCAGTTTTTCAAGGCCATATTTATTCACATTTAAAAAATGGGAATGGAGGTTCAGTTTAGCTGACTCTCCTCCCTCTTTCTGTCCCCAAATGAAATACAGCCATCTTTTAGTATATCATTGTATTCTTTTGAATAAGAGTATGAAACCTGTTTATGCTATTACTGGGATGAAGACTTTATAGCAATGAGTTACCTTTAACAGAACAGCTACAAAAAAGCTTGTTCTCAGTGAGTAAGGCTTACAGTTTTTAGAAAAGATGAGTGAATCTGCTCCTGGTTTGAAATCAGGTACTTCAGGAGCTGCTGTTTATGCCACTTTGAGTATTGTTTTTTTTGGTAATTGTCTCCTGTGCTGTGATCTGACATGCAGGTGTGTAAAATAGTGGGTTATTTTACTCTGGAAAGGGAAGCAAACATCAGACCCAAGTCCTTCTGAGGTCCTTGCCTCGGGGCATGGTTTAGTGGTTGAAAACAAGATATAAATAGCATAAAATAAGTAACTCTTCCCTGGGACTGTAGCTAGCAATTGACAGATTTCCTCCCTGCCTCTGTCAGGCAGGGGAAAAGACTACACACCCATCTCCTCTGCCACTTGGGCCCAACTTCCTCTTCATTATATATCCTGCCCAGCCATGTGATAGGGGGCATCCCTTAATCTTTTCCAGGCTGCTGCTTAACCTTGTCAAAAGAGGACATGAAAGACTTGGCACAGGCACTGCAGAAGACTTCCATAAGTGGCCATGTTCTGCTTCTCTGTCCCCAACTCTTGGCTTGCGGGCATGCTGAGGACAGGCCTGGGGGCAGGAGAGGACATTTTGGGAGAGTCACATGCGTATTTTTCTGCATTTTTGTAGAGTGAGTGGTGGCCCAATAGAAGCCTTCATGTCTGGACTGGAAAAGAGAAGGTTACTCACCCTATGCAGTAACTGAGGTTCTTCGAGATGTGCGTCCCTATGGGTGCTCCACTGTAGGTGTGGTAGCGCCCCTACACCTGGGATCGGAGATCTTCGGTTGCAGTGCTGGTTGGGCTGCACATGTGCTCCTCCCTGTCTCATGTCATGAGCAGCTCTATATAGCTCTGTCTGGTCCAACTGCCCTCAGTTTGTTCTCTACCACAGAGTCTACATTTGAACTCCAAAGCAGAGGGGAAGAGGGCAGGTAGTGGAGCACCCATAGGGACACACATCTCAAAGAACCTCAGTTACGGTACAAGGTGAGTAACCTTCTCTTTTTCTTCGAATGGTGTCCCTATGGATGCTCAGATGGAAAGCTGGGGCTTTGGAGTGACGTCTACTGAGGATGATAGGACAGTGCATCTTAGTATGGCATCTGGTAGGCTGCACTGTGGGTAATTGCATAGTGTTGACTAAAAGTGTCTGTGGAGGCCCAGGTAGCCTCTTTGCAAATGTTAGTAATTGGCACGGTGTTTAGAATGGCAATCAAGGTGGACAGTGAGCGAGTGGAATGCTTTCAAGTTCCAGGTGTGGGTCACAGTTTGTGTCGTTGGTAGCAAAGGTGGATGCACTGAGAGATCCATTTGGAAAGACATTGTTTGGATAAGGCTGATGTCCTTGATCTTTCAGCAATAGATAGGAATAAGCGTGGCAATTGCCTGAAAGATTTAGCTCTGTAAAGATAAAAGACTAATGCTCATCTGACATCCAAGGTGTGTAGCATGGCTTCATGCTGGGATGCCATGTGGCTTTGGGAAGAAGGAGGGAAGGTGGATAGGTTGGTTTAGATGGAAAGAGGACGGCACTTTGGGTAAGAATTTCGGGTGTGATCATAATGTGACCTTGTCTTTGTGAAAGATTGTGTATAGCGGGCACAAAATGAGCGCACCTAGTTCTCCTACCCATCGGGCGGATGTGATGGTGACGGAAAATTCTGTTTTCATGGATAGGTGTATATTCGAGCATGTTGCCATGGGTTCAAACGGGGGTGGGGGGCGCGGCAGTGAGATAGTGCAAAACTAGGCTGCGATCTCACAGTGGTGTGGGGTCTCATATTTGAGGGTAAAGGTTTTGAAGGCTCTTAAGAAATCTTTTTTTTTTTTTAGTGAATGGGTAAATATGGAACGACCTTCTATCTTTGGGTAGAATTCAGTGATAGTGGCCAGGTGTACACGAACGGAGCTTGTGGATAGTCCTGATCTTTTAACTTCTAGAATGTAGCCTACAATGAGTGGTAAAGGAGCATTCATTGCCAGGACATGTTTTGTGTTGCACCAAGTCCGGAATCTTTTTCATTTATAGGAGGGGGGTGGGTGAGTGGATGGGAGATAGAGGAACAGAATGGAGTACCCTTTGTTGACGATTTCCAAGACCCACTTGTCCAAGGTGATTTGTTGCTATGATGGGTGAAAAGGAGCCAAGCAATCGCCAAACTGATGGGCTATTGGAGATGGTTACAGTAACTGGACCAGAGGGAGGCATCTCAGGGCCTCAACCAAAGCTTCAAAATTGTTGTTTGGAAGTGGATGTGTGAGGCATAGCCCCTTGTGCTGGTGTCTGCCTGCACGTAGGAGGAGGCCTCTGTCACCTGCAATGCATGTCATACTGCTGCTGAGGGGTGAAATGTGCAGGTCGAGACCTTGGGGTAGGCTGGTATCTACCCTATCTTCTCTTCACATTGGTGTATAAATACCAAGTGAACAGAGTGTCGATATAGAGTCTTTTAAAGAATGTAGGGACTCTTCCGTGTGCTTGGCGAAGAGTTTAGAACCTTCAAAGGGTAGATCCTCGACAGTGGTCTGCACCTCTTTAGGGAACCCAGGGAAGTGAAGCCATGACGCTCGTCTCATCACCACCGATGATGCAGTAGAGTGGGCAGCTGTCTCTGCCGAGTCCAGAGAGGCTTGTAGTGCTGTACAGGCCAGAAGTTGTCCTTCTGTCACCAGTGCCTGGAACTGCTCCTTTTTGTCATCTGGAAGGTGTTGACAGAATTATTGGAATTTGGAATAGTTTTTGATTATATTTGGCTATAAGTGCCTCATAGTTAGCGATATGGAACTGGAGTGTAGCTGAAGAATGTTTTACAACCGAAGAGGTCTAACCTGTTGTAGGGAGTTGTCCTACAGTGGTGGTGTTTCCCCTTTTTCTTGTACCACATTGACAACAAGGGATTTTAGAGTAGGGTGGGAAAAGAGAAATTCCATGTCCTTAGTGGGTACACAGTATTGTCCGCTCACTTGCAGGTGGGTGGTATTGACGCTAGGGTCTGCCAGATCACCTTGGTGGGGTTCAACAAGGCCTTGTTGATAAGGAGTGCTTTCTTTGCGGATGTAGAGGCCTGCAAGATGTCAAGCAACTTGTGCTGTTGCTCTCTGACTTCCCCCAGAGGAAGATTCTGGAGAGAGTTTGCAGAACAGTTTTTGGAACTATTTAAAAGCATCCACCGATGTTGGAGGTGGTAGCATAATGGCTTCACTGTGGGAAGATGAGGAATAGTGGGTTGGCGGTGTAACCTCTACCTCAGTTTCTTCCTCCTGCTTCTCTAGTGCTTTTGGTTCAGTTTCAGGTGGTATAGAGCTGATGAAGACAGAGAGTCTATTTATCTCTGTCTTTGCTCCACAGGCGGTTTGGGAAAGTGCACCCTATATGCAGCTCATGGGTCCCAATAGGGCCAGTGTATGGGAACTGGCATATGGCAGTGGTTTTCAAACTTTTTTCTGGTGACCCAGTTGAAGAAAATTGATGCCAGCAACCCAACAGAGCTGGGGATGAGGGGTTTGAGGGGGCTCTGGGGTGGGGCCAGGGATGAGGCGTTTGGGGTGCAGGAAGGGGCTCCTAGTTTCATAGAATATCAGGGTTGGAAGGGACCGTAGGAGGTCATCTAGTCCAACCCCCTGCTCAAAGCAGGACCAATCCCCAATTTTTGCCCCAGATCCCTAAATGTCCCCCTCAAGGATTGAACGCACAATCCTGGGTTTAGCAGGCCAAAGCTCAAACCACTGAGCTATCCCTCCCCCACAGGCTCAGGGCTGGGGCAGGGGATTAGGGTGTGGGATTGGGGCATGGACTTACCTCCAGTGTCTCCCGGTAAGCAGCGCAGTGGGGGTGCAGAGGCAGGCTTGCTTGTTTTAGCATTGCGGATCATGCTGCACCCCGGAACTGGCCAGCAGCAGGTCCGGCTCCTAGGTGGAGGTGCGCAAGCGGATCTGCGCAGCTCTCGCCTGCAGGCACCACCACCCCAGCTCCCATTGGCCATTGGGAGTGCGGAGCTGGTGCTTGGGGCAGGGACAGTGCGCGGAGCCCTGTGGCCCCCCCACCTAGGAGCCAGATCTGCTGCTGGCCGCTTCTGGGGCGCAGTGAAGTGTCACAACAGGTAGGAACTAGCCTGCCTTAGCCAGGCAGCATCGCCGACGGGACTTTTAACGGCCTGATTGGCAGTGCTGACCAGAGCTGTCATGACCCAGTGCCTTACATTCCACGACCCAGTACTTGGTCACAACCCGCAGTTTGAAAACCACTGGCATATGGGGTTGCATCCATGGGGGTATGTACCAGAGGCCCAATTTGCTTCTGGTCTCTGGATATTGAGAATGAGAAGATTCTCCGTGTGGCTGCCCTTGATATGATGGTGGAGTGCATGGTGCAATGGAGTACTTCTCGTCCTCCTCTTCTTCCTTGCTAAAGAAGGGTGGTGCGATCCTTCGTGATGAAGGGGAATGGTGTTGTGTCTCTGAGGAAGAGGCATGAGCTGTAGGGAGCTCACTATGGAGAAGCAGTGACTCTGGGGTGTCAGAGATGATCAGGTCTCGTGGGTATTGAAACTCCTGTGGTACCATGAGGAACATCATCAGCACGGGTGGCTGTCAGCCCCCAATTTTGCAGCCCCAAGCAGGGGCGGCGGCCCCGCCCCCGACGCAGGCAGTTCCAGTCCGCGGCGGCAAGGGAAGGGCGGTGGACCTACCGCCCCATTGCCGCCACGGCAGGCGAGAATGGGGCACAGTCCGAGTCTCGCGGCGGCAATTCGGCAGCGGGAAGAGCGGACCTGCCGCCGAATTGCTGGCGCAGGACTCGGACTGCTGCCTCATTCTCGATGCCGCCCCAAGCTGGTGCCTGGAGCCGACCCTGGTGGCTGTGTAGAGATTGAGAACATTGCTGGTGCCAAGGGCAGAGTGCATTCTTTTGAGCAGCCAGCAGATGGTGCCAAGGGCTTGTTCGGTGCCGAGGGATTGCTAGGGAAGCACTCAGTTATTTTTGTTGAGGTGGTCGGTACTGATTTTGAAATTATTGCACTGTCCTTCATGGTCCTGGGTGACAGTGTTTCTGTCTGCAATCCTGCCCGTTTAGGATCCTTGGACCTCTCCTTAGTGCTGGTACCGGAGGTGCCTGGATGTTGCTGGAGCTAAGTCTCACCCCTGAAGATGCTGAGGCTACTGACCTCACAGGGGATGCCTTTCTCTGAGGCGGCTCCTTAGAGGGTGAACTAATGACCTGTTTCATTTTTGTCTGGACAGGAGACAGTAGATTTTCTTTTGGTGGTGCACGGTGAATGAGGGTCAGCTGATGACCATGCTAATGGTGATCGCCAGGGCCAGCCCCAGGCACCAGACGGCAAAGCACGTGCCTGGGGTGGCGCCTTGCAAGGGGCGGCAGTCCAGGGCGGCCGTTTTTTTTTTTTTGCTTCGGCAGTTCGGTGGCAGCCATTTTTGTTGTTGTTGTTGCTTGGGGCGGCCAAAAAGCTGGAGCCAACCATGGCAATCGCCATGTATGAGAGGTATCGGGCCAGGATCTGAGGCTGGTCGCAGAGAGCTCTCCATTAGTAAAAGTTTTAGCCTCAGTTCATGGTCCTTTCTGGACCGAGCCTTCAATTTGAGGCAGTGGGTACATGTCTGTGAGACATTTCCCTCACTGAGACAGCATATGCACTCTAAGTGACTGTCGCTCATGGGGATGGCTTCATGACAGAAGAAGCACCTCTTGAACCTGGGGGATCCGGGCATAACCTTGAGAAGGGAGAACTTCGGGAAGGGCGTAGGAAAGGAAACCTATGCTAAGCTAAAGAATAATGGGCAGGGAAGAGCAAGAGAATGTTTTTTCCAGGGGAAAGAGAAATAAAGGAAATGGCTAATATCTATAACCTTATAACAGAGACATTATTATTGCTAAATCATAGAATATCAGGGTTGGAAGGGACCTTAGTAGGTCATCTAGTCCAACCCCCTGCTCAAAGCAGGACCAATCCCCAATTGTTGCCCCAGATCCCTAAATGGCCCCCTCAAGGATTGAACTCACAACCCTGGGTTTAGCAGGCCAATGCTCAAACCACTGAGCTATCCCCCACCCTAAAGGCTAAGGGT
The DNA here is from genome assembly GCA_037349315.1 of Chelydra serpentina. NCBI lineage: Eukaryota > Metazoa > Chordata > Testudines > Chelydridae > Chelydra > Chelydra serpentina. Next base: position 131,754,917 of record JBAIAC010000004.1, read on the forward strand.
GTATGAAGGGCTCTGCTCAGGATTCTGTCCCAGACCAAAGGCAGTTGAAAAGGAACTGAGGGCTGTCGGACCGCTCAGCACTATGTAGATGCTGCTCACGGCACAAGATGGGGAGGCGCACATATACAACCCACCAGGCACTGCTACAGAAGATCTCTGCTCCCAGGTGCAGAGGCACTACTGCACATATAGTGGAGCATTCCTCGGGACACTACTCGAAGAAGAACCAATGGTTCTAAACTTGCTGGTTCATAAAGGAAAGCAGTGCCCTGGTATCTGAGTGAAAATCACCCTACACAGAGGGCCAGCACAAAACTTATGCACAACATATGTCCTATTTAAGCACATAAGAAGAGGCTGTTTCTGATACCCTTAGTCATGTTGAGCAGTGTTTACAGGTGGGCCCACTGAAGTCAATAGGACCACTCACAAAGGAAAATGCCACTTGCTGTGAATAAAGATATTGGACTCTAGCCATACATTTTCTAGGTTTTCCTGCTAAAGTTGAATTTGGAAGCCTTTACATCCCCTACATGTTAATGACCCGAGAAGACAATCTTTAAAGGAACTGGATGAAGCCTGATGCTCAGTACAGAGTTTCATGAATTTTGTTATTTTTTCTGTGAAAGTATTTAACATATAAACGGTCACAACTGGACCACGGATGGTCAGACCTAGTGGTAAATGCGGGAATCAGGAGTCAGGCTGAGTCGGATACCAGAGGGCAAACCAAGAGTCAGGCATCAGTAGACACGCAGGATCCAGTTACTAGGAGGTCAGAGTCCGAGATAAGCTGGAGGGTAAACCAAGACCAGTACCAGGAAGCAGGCAGGGTCAGAAGCTAGAGTCTGGGATTTCACATGCAGGGTCTGAAACAAGACAAAGGGGCAGTATGTATTGTTGCTCAGAAAATTCCTTGTCGTGTCTTCCTGGCTTAAGTACTGGTGCCAGCCAATCAGTGGGCTGCAAGGAACTGCCACTCAGGTCTTGCTGGGTGGTACTTCCTGCTGGCCCAGCTAGTGGTGATGTGGTGGCATCAGGGGCCCATGCCTCCAGAGTCTCAAGTTCTAGCCCTGCAGATTCTTACATAAACCAGTTGAGAGATCTATTAAGCTTCCCCCTAAACACTTATATAATTATATCCTATAGTAACCCCTCTGATACCATTTGGGTTAAAGTCTTCCCTGGAAGAAAGCTGTGTGAGGTTCTCTGTGTTGCAGAAGACTTACAGCATCCATCTGTAGGATGGGGTGTGGGAGAAACATCCTTAGCACACTGGGGAGATGGATTTCTAATCAGCTCAAAATATACCAGAGTAGAGGAGTATATTGGAGGTGGGGCTACAGATTGGTGCTTATTTAAATATGATGTTGGGAATAGCTACGCAGGAGCATGGAGGGGAACTGTATATTGCTTCAGACCCTGTGAAGGAGTGACATGCCTGCAACCTACCCCCAGATTAGAATGGTGGTTCCTCTTAAGGCTAGTGTAGCATCCCACATAGTCCATTTCTCAGGCTGTGTGTGTGTGCGCATCTTTGAATTTCACCTTTTATGAACAAAAGAGCTTTGTGTTAATAGTCCCCTTCACTATCCTTTCCCTACTCATTTATCTTAACTGATTGTAATTCTATTTCCATACTATGTTCTGAGATTCCCTCCTCCCCCTTTCTATTTTTTTGATCACTATTTGTTTGTGGGCCACGCCACCCACCTGCCCGGTGCTCTGGGGCTGGGGACTGCACTGCCCACCCAGTGCACTGGGGTCAGGGGAGTGTGCTCGGCCGGCCCGGGCCTCGGGGGGAGCTGGTGGCCATGCATGAACAGGGGGAGTGGAGGACTCTGGGCTTCAGTGGAAGGGGCGGGACCTCAGGTAGAAAGAAGGGGCAGGCTGGGCCAGGGGCTAGCCTCCCCGAGCCTGGGGTTCACCCGACACCCATGTGGGTGTCCATCTGTAAAATAGGGATAATACTCCCTGTAACAGAGTCCTTGGAGGACTACGTGGTCTAATGGATAGCACACCTAGTATCCAGCCCAGAGGTGGTGTGTGTGTGTGTGTGTGTGTGTGATGAGAAGACACGTGCCCCCACCCCTGATTTCTGCCAGAGTTTGCTAGCTGGGGCCCCTTCCTGTGAAGCAGCAGCTCCTGGAGCTGATGAGCTGCAGCCACAGTGAGAGGCCACTGCTTTATCTCCGTGGGGAGAGGCAGCAGCAAACAGCTTGGAGCTGCAGGGAGGGGCTGCTGAAGGTAAGGGGACAGGCGTGATTCAAGCTGTTAGGGGGTGACCCTTTAAATTGTGCCCCCCCCACCCACTATCAGCAGGTACCAGTCATCTCTGATCCAGCCTCACCCTCCAGTGGGATGTTTTTTCATTCCAATTCCTCATCAAAGTATGGGCTTTTAGCTTCATCTTGTATTTTCACTGTCTTTATCCTCTCCTTACGAGAGGGTGAGTAGGGTGGGAATGAGACTTATGACTCTTCTGTAGCAGGGACAGTTGGTAGGGGAACCAGGGCCCTCCCATTCCAATGGGCTCTGACCTAGGGCTTTGAGAGCCAGTCAGGGTCTGGCTCATTTTAGTGCCTCCCTATGTCACTTTTTACACTCCATCTTTCCCATGGCTCCAAGTCCAATATCAGATATCAAAAGAAAAATAAAATACAACTAAACATTCAGCCCCAACTGGGCTCAGTGTTCATCCTTCTCCCCAGAGGGAGGCTTCTTTGGCCCCCTTGTTCAGGAGCCCTCGTAGGTCTGTCTTCCTCCACACTCTGAGTGAGTTGCTCTCTTTTAAGCTTTCTCTTCAGCTGGATCATGATCTTTAGGGGTGGGACTACCTGGGCCCAATATTGTCCTTTAACCCCTTTGAACCCAGTGTGGGGTTTACACGTCCCATCACACACCCCTTACCTCATAGGGGTATTCTGAAGATAAATTCATGTTTGTGAAGCACTTAGATACTATAGCGTTAAGCACTGCAGAAAAGCCTATGAGGATAATATTGTTTTCAGAACAGTGTGCAGTAAAGACATGGGGCCACACATTGAACAATAAGGATAAAATGAAATGTGGAATAGTAGCTCATTAAGTGAGTACTGTCCATTCTGTACACTGAATGAAGCAGGGGTCCTGGGGAAGAGATAGTATGTGGTCATGTAATTCAAGATTGCATAATAATGCATATGCATAAGGTGGCTGAAATTAAGGTTGCACAGGTAACCTGAATTCTAGCCGTTCTTAACTTTTGAGTGCTTGATTCTGCAACCTTAACATTCCTTTAAAGTAATTTGTTGATATTATATTCTACACTTTATATATTTGTAACACCAACCCACACATGGGCATCAGCAGGGGATCAAACCTGGGGAACCAACTGCATGAGCTTCTACTGCATGAGCGGAAAGCCACAGCTCTCTTAGTCAAGGCTGTAGCTGGCTCGTCATTCTCTAGGTGGCCTAGCCACCACTAGACTGGGACAGAGAGCTGAAATTTGAAGCTGAAATCACTATAAAACACAGTCACAATATCTGACATAGCCAAGAAACAAAATTTCAAATGTGAAACAACCTAAAGACATTTTAAAATGAACAATAAAAACCTTCCCTGTTTGAAGTATTCACAGTACATCTGAAAACCAGTTTGCACCAAAATTATTCTAAAAGAATATGGGCTGGAATACCGTCCATTTTGTAACAAATTGCTGGACAGGGTTTTTTAGTGCTTTGCATGCTGTAATTTGAAATCCAGGGGAAATGGTGGGCATATGGTCACTCTCTTGGTCTGCTGCCTTCCTAATTTGTGCTGTGGGAACACAATATTACTTGTCCACCGTGTCACTCAGTTTATGGCACAGAGCTTGAAATGACTTGTGCTGAAAGCAATTACCTCTCCAGGAGCAAAAGGCATGTAGATGTCATGGCCCTTTTACTAGAAAAGCTATTTAATAGCACAGGATTGTGTACATGAAAAAGTGGTAAGTCTATTTGAAAGCTTGCTTGCAAACTGGACTTTTCACCTTTAAGAATTCTTGCTCCTGTGGATGTTCCTTTATTATTCTATTCTTGTCCTTTGCTTTAATCATTTATCTTGGGGTATTGTTTTGTGTTTCGCAAACCTGTCAGTGAGTCTGGGTTTATGAATTTCTCAGAGGATGGGCTTAAGTAGTTCAGAACATCAGGCACTGACTTTCCATGTGAGCAAGTGTAAGGAAATGTATGCTCTTTGGGAGAGACAGGAAACTTGAATTTCTCCATTCCTCTCAGTAGGCAATGAGAACATGTCACTCAGGAACTGATTGAGAATGCTTCGCTGCTAAGCCATACCTGCCCCAGGCTTTTCGGGCATTTCTTAAACCCTTAGCATTGCCTACAAGCATACGTGCCAACTTTCGTTGGTGCCGGTGGGTGCTCGCGCCCTGGTCCCGCCCCAACTCCACCCCCGGCCCTTCCCTTTCCCCAAATCCCTGCCCCTGCCTCCTCCCCCGGGCACGCTGCATTCCCCCCCGCTTGCAAGCAGGGGAGGGGAGGGGAGAAAGCAGCAGAGCACCCACCGGGCCTGGAAGCTCCCCGCCAGCCCCCCTGCGCCATCAGCTTACCTCTCGGAGGCCGCTTTTCCTGGATCCCTCCAGCTGGTCAGGGGAGGGAGGGGTATGGGGAGGAGGCGGGGGCGGGGGGAAGCAGCAGAGCACCCACCAGGCTCTGCAGCTTCCTGCCAGCCCCGCCTCCACGCCCAGCTCACCTCGCCTTCCCCAGGTGCCGCGGCAGCCAAAACGGCTTTTTCTCTGGTCACACAGAGATGGGTAGCTGGCGCCCCAAAGGAGGGGCTGTGGGGTCCTCGGGCCAGGTGGGGAGAGATGGGGAGCTGGCTGCAGAGGGGAGATCCCGGGCGGGAAGGAAGAGGAGACTCGATGGGGCGATTTCGGGGCTCAGGGCAGCTGAGCTGGGCTCGGAGACCTCTCCCCGCGTAGGGACAGACTGACGGGGAGCGTCGCGCCCCGGAGCCTGCCTGGACCCGGCTGAACAGCGGTAGCCCTTCGCTTCTTACTCCGGGGCAGGCTCTGGACCCTCCAGTCATCCTCAGGGCTCTGCTCTGACCCCTCCCCACTGACGGTGCACCCCAGAGCCAGAGCCAGGGCCCAGCAGCGGTACCCCCAGGCCAGCTCCAGGGGGAAAATCCCCCCTCGCCACCGGAGACCCTCCTTTTACTTTCACCCTTCGGGCCCAGCAGGGCGCTGGGAGCTCCCGGGCAGCTGCTGATCCACCGGGGGCCCCCAAATCTCGGGCAGGGGGGGCAGCAGGTCCCTGGCTGGGTCCCGCTGGGTGCTTCTCCCAGGCCTGGCCCGTGTGTGGTGATTTCTGCTGCCACTTTCATGGCACAGGGCCTGTGTCCTGGGGCTCTCGCCAGAGGAGCTGTGGAAGAGTCGGTCTCTGGGGGAGAGGCTGTGGCCCCACTGCATTCGGCCGGGGACCGAGTTCCTCTCCGGGGCTCGTGGGACTTGCTCTTAGGCACCCGGCTCCAGGCTGCCCTGGCTGGGGCGGTGTCTCCAGGCTCCGCTAACCCCCTGGCAGGGCCCAGCCAAGTGGCGGCTGCAGAAAGGGGTCCCTGGGTGCAGGGTGATGAATCAAGCGTCAGCCCCAGGGCCCAGAGCCGCCTAACGCGTTCTGCCGGCCCAGCTGGCGCAGAGACGCCGCCCAAGGGAACAGGCTGGGACTTGGTGCCGTGGGAGCGCTGCCCTTGCAAACCCTGCCAGGCCGCAGCTCTGCTCCTCTGCCAGCCCTGCCACCAACCGCGGCCCTTTCACACGGGGGGTGCCGCCCCTGCGCTTTCCCCTGCCCCCGCAGCCACCGCCAATCAGCTGGAGCACCGGAGCAGCCTGCCTGAGCGGAGGAAAAGCCGCTCTGGCTGCCGCAGCGCCTGGGGAAGGCGAGGTGAGCTGGGCGCGAGGGCGGGGCTGGCAGGGAGCTGCCAGTGGTGCTCAGCACTGATCAATTTTTCCCCGTGGGTGCTCCCGTCCCGGAGCACCCACGGAGTTGACGCCTATGCCTACAAGGTCTCGAGACATTCAATAGCACCATGGCCACAGTTGTCATGGCTGTAGGGTTTTTCCTCTGTCAATAGAGGAGGAAATGTGGCAGTTCTCATCCATGCAGCTGTAAAGAAATGATTGTCGAATTCTTGAGCCCCACCATTTCCCTAGTTTACTTAAGGTAATGGATAGTTTATGTTTTCAACTTTAAAAACAGAATTTTCTTTGACAATTCTATTTTCAAAAGCAGCTTGGGAAGTAGGGCCAGCCAAGAAGAAAATCTCAGGCTTTTAATTCCTTATTTTGGCAGCATATGCCAAACCCACTTTGTGCTGGTGAAAGAGCTCATCTCAGTTTGAAATTGTGACACAAAACAGAGTGAACATGTTACAAAAATTGTCACAAGGCTTTTCTCCATTTTTTCCATCAGCTCTACTATTGAATGTTTAACTGTTACTTGAAAATTAATGTGATTGGGAAGCTTATTTGTGCAATTTCTTCAGTTGCAGCCTCTGCTCCAAAGGGCACTTCCAAAGTGCTCCAAAGGGCACTTCCCCCAACAAAGAGGTTGGCTTAAAGATCCATTTAAGACCCATGTGATTGAACTGTCAATGTGATGCGGCTGTGAATAATGCTAACGCAGTCCTAGGATGCATCAGGTGAGGTATTTCCAGTAGAGACAGGGAATTGTTACCATCATTATACAATTCACTGGTGAATCTCATCTGGAATGCTGCGTGCAATTCTGGTCTCCCGTGTTTAAGAAAGATGAATTCAAACTGGAACAGGTGCAGAGAAGGGCTACTAGGATGATCCAAGGAATGGAAAATCTACCTTCCGTGAGGCTACTCAAAGAGCTTGGCTTTTTTAGCCTTACCAAAAGAAGGCTGAGGAGAGATATAATTGTGCTCTATAAATACATCAGAGGGATAAATACCAGGGAGGGAGAAGAGTTATTTAAGTTAAACATTAATGTGAACACAAGAACAAATGGATATAAACTGGACATCAATAAGTTTAGGCTTGAATTAGGCAAAGGTTTCTACCCATCAGAGGAGTGAAGTTCTGGAACAGCTTTCCAAGGGGAGAACTGTGTTTTATTTTTCTATTTCTCAAGCACAGATATTTTGTTAGCCATTTTTGGTAACGAAAAACTGACTTCATACCTGAAATTGCAGGCTCAAGGGAGTTTCTTTCCTTTATAGCCAAAATTACTTTGATCAAATGCAATAGAAGACAATAGAATAAGGTGGTTAGGCAGCTGGTGTGCTACAGCTACTGCTTATTATACTAATAATAAATGCCTTGCTGTTACTGTGCTCCCCCATCTGTTTGTTGCATTCATGTCTTACAACATACTTATGATGGAGGTAATATCTTTTATTGGACCCACTTCTGTCAATGTGAGGTGGCCATTGGTCCAATAAAAGATATTACCTCACCCAACTTGTTTCTCTAATATCCTGGGACCAACACGGCTACAACTATACTGCACAAATATTTATGTTGTAAGTCGTGTGGGCAGAGACTATTTTTCATCATGTGTGTACAATGTCTTGTACAATGAGGCCACAATACAAATATAATAAAGGAAATTAAGCACATAACTGGGGTGCCAAGCCAGATGAAAAGGCATAGCTGGAGCTAACTATATTGAGGGGCAAGAGGAGAAGCTTTAAAGAGGAAGAGGCTTGAAGAAGTACCAGGCAGCAGGACCTGGGTTTTGAGGAGGAAACAAAACTTGAGCCCAGTAAGGGGCTGAAGAAACTGGAGTTGGGGACAAGCTTATTTTAAGTTGACACTTGACCACAAAAAGAGATCTTTGACTCTTGAACATCTGGATGCAGAGGGTGAGAAGCTCAAGAAAGAGAAACTGAGGCAATGGCAGGGCCTGGTGCTGGCTTCTGTAAGACTGTTAAACACCCATCAGTGCTATTCTATCAATCAGGCAACTGATGTCACAGGAAAACAAAGCAAAATGTTCCCTTCTTACCAGGGACTGAGTATGATGCCTCTGTTTGGAGAGCTCAGGACTTGTACACCTGTTTTTGCTCTGCGCCCATATATTTAACATATTTTTTATCAATGTAATGAATATAACTTTAGGTCAGTGTTTCAGACATTCTTATTTACTAAGTGACTAATCCAACTCATAATTAATTCAGTGGAAAGACACTACCTCCACCCTACTATTTTCCATGGAAGTTAGACAGAGGTATAAGATGGAAACCATCACTTCGGGAAAAAATATAGAGCTCATCTTGGTGCCAGAATATATGCTGAAAACAGAAGACAAAAAACTCTAAGGAGCCAAAGGAGAAACAAATATATCTTTCATGCAAGATGCTGACATAGGGGTGTGTATAATCCATTGTTCAATGTGTGTTACACATCTCCTAGTGGCTGGTCTCCAGAGGATATAAGTCACCTGCAGAGAGGGGAAACAGTACCCTGGCTCAAACTGTAGAGGCTTATGTTTAGCTCTGAAGGTCCCAGATCCACCCCTGATGACCAAGGTATAATGGCTGGTGCCTATCTACTTGGTACATGTAGAAGAACTTGGAATGACACTCTTAAATGGAAGACTAAAAAAAGAGTTAAAGTCCATAACATATCCAGCCTGTGGAGATCTCTGAGCAAAGTGCTGTATGTGAGGCAAACAAGGAATGACTGCTCAAATTCCTAAGAGTCCTCCATTTTCCTTCCAGGCATGTTCACAGGAACAGACACAGTAATTGTATTTTGAATCACACCTTGGGAACTAGTCTATTTCTGGCTGTCATGTGTGGCTTTATTTTACTTTTTAATGCCATTTAAAATGTATTTTTCTTTATCTTTTCTTTGCAATATATTATCTAGATTGTTACAACAAGACATCTAGAGGAAAAATGTGTGTGTGTGTGTATATACACACACACACATACACACTGTAATACAGAAAAGGAGTTGGGGAGCGAGATCTGTAAAATATTAAGACAAGACCTCAAGATAGCCTGTTTGTCTCTTTCCAAATGTCTGAATAGTTCAGTAGACAAAACTTTTCTACAAAACAGAAAAGAGAAGAGGGGGCCAGGATTTTCAAAAATGGGTGCTGTGGCAAGGTACCTCCTCCATGTCACCGGGCTCAGCACTTCCCGCTCTGGTGGTGGGGGGCCTGGAGTAAATCAGCTCCACAGTGAACAACATTTATTTTCCCACTTGAGGTTTATTTTTCAGTATTTTCTAGCTAGGTCTCGGGGCACTGGCAGATTTAGAATTAGTGGGGCCCTGTGCGCAGCTTCATTTTGGGGGGCCCCCCTGGGGACCCAGCGAAGAAAAAGAACATTCTCTCTTATCTCCCTCCCGTTTTTCATTCTTTTTTTTTCTTCCTCCTCCTATATTATAAGTAATGGGAAGTAAATGAAAATAAAGTGAGGTACCTTGATTGGGACAGGGAGTTGGGGTGCAGGAGGGGGTGCAGGGGTCAGGCTCTGGGAGGGAGTTTGGGTGCTGGGTGCGGGTTCTGGGCTGGGACAGGGGGTTGGGCTGTGGGAGGCAGGCAGGGGGGCAGCGCTTACCACGGGCGGCGCGGCTCCCAAAGCGACCAGCACACTCCCCCCTCTGGCAGTGGCTCCTAGCAGTTCCTGGCCAATGGGAGCTGCATAGTCGGCGCTCAAGGCGGGGGCAGCGCACAAAGCCTCTTCCCCCCTGACAGGGGCACACGGTGACGTGCCAGCAGTCTGCTGCTTCTGGGAGAGGCATGGGGCCACTGGCCACAGCATGCGGGCATCCTGCCTGCCTGAGCCCTGCTGCGCCACAGGCCGGGACTCAGGAACAGGTTATCAGATGAGATTTATCCTGCATTTTGGGGGGCCCCCTGTTGTTGGGGGCCCCGTGCCACCACATGGTTTGTTTCATGGTAAATTCTCTCCTACCTTGGGGCAGGCAGTACTCCTTCCGCAAACAGGAAACAAATTCACAACACAAAACAAAGAGGAATGCCTTTTCCTACCCCCTCTCTGGGGATGGGTGGCCTTGTTGTTCGCCCTGGGATGCCAGTCTATCACCTAAACAGGCAGTCAATTAAATAGCTTCCCATGTAGGGAGGAGAGCAGTCTCCCACCCAGGACAAACCTTTTTCCCTGCTGCCACTAGTTCTGAAGCAGCTTCTCTCACCAAAGGGAGGGTTTTTAAGGTCTAAGGCAGCCCTTAACTGGACTCAGGTGTCCTTCACTGACCTGAGGTCACCCCTTTTCAGTTTATAGGGAAAAGGGCCTTTATTATTCTACAGCTGCCTTCTACCACTCTCTTACAGCTTCCCAGCCTGACTTTGTCCCAATGCCTATGATTTAGGAGCCTTACTAAAGCTACTCTTAAATCATTGTTTAGGAACAAACTTTAGGCACCTGTGTTTGATAATCTTGCTTAGAATCTTTCCATCTAATTTAAATTACAGTTGTTCAAATACAAACAGGTTTGAAACTTGTCAACGTGTAGTATCAAGTGCTACATCTTCAGTGAGGATCGTACGTATTCGGAGAAGAAACTTCAAATTCAAGCGTTATTGCTCTTTATTGACATGAGAATGCAGATGTGTCCCGCCTGTGGCTCTTGAGGTTCTAAAGTGTGAGTCTTGAGGGTGACAGCACCAAGAAGAACATTAGCTTTGGATTATGAATTGAAAATGGACTTTCAGAGCTGCACTCTGTGACTTGTATACTGAAGAGTTTGAATCAGCCCTGTACTACGGTAGGTGGCCAGTTGCTTCCCATGCAACCTCAGGAGCAGCTCCGTTCCTGCTCAACAGCTCTCCCACTGGATGGCTACTGTGTTGCTGGGAGGAGAGTATCTGTGTCAACTCCATTGTCTGCTCTCCTCCAGGCTGTGGGAGCTCCAGAGACAGCAGGAGAGGAGTGAGCACCTAGCAAAGGATGGCTCCCTTTCCTGCACAGCCACCCAGAGAGGATGTTGAAAACCAGCTGGCAGTGGTCACCTGGGATAGCAAGAGAACAAAATGCTCCAGCTACCCCTCCCCACACATGCTCTTTGTACTCCAAAGACTGCCAAGATGGGGGTGGATTAAAGGCCAGCTATGCTTGCTTGGCACCATTTGAGGATTCCCCTTATGCTATGGGAATCAGATAGGGTGACCAGACAGCAAATGTGAAAAATTGGGACGGGGTGGGGGATAATAGGAGCCTATATAAGAGAGAGACCGAAAAATCGGGATTGTCCCTATAAAATTGGGACATCTGGTCACCCTAGAATCAGAAGCTGGACACCTCAACTCCAAGTCTGCTCTATGCCACCAGAGCAGTCCAGAGAAGATTGGATGGGGAAGAGGATCTATTTCTAAAGAGAAATTCAGCTCAGAGAAACAGCAGCAGTTTCAGAAAAAGAAGCTTTGTTCTGAAATGTCTGGTTCATTTATTGTGATAAAATTACCATTGTTTTCTCCAGCCTTGATACAAGCCTTTCATGGTCGGCAGGTATTGAAAAGAACTGTGAGCACATGTGCACTGGCTTTTGCCCTACACACAGAATACCCCTTTTAGGGATTAAAAAAAAAGCCACTGAAATAGCAAATAGCATTTAAGAACTTTCACCCAGAATTGGAGAAATTCCTCTTTCAGGATCTTTAAAAACCTAGTACCATGCGTGTTACACATTAGTAACCTTATCTATGGCTTTGATTTCTCTCTGTTTCTACATCTTCTGTAATCACCACCCCATTTACCGTCTTAGCGCTGTTTTAGTCTTCACGCGCACAAGCTGCGTTTTCCCCCAGCGGGTTCCACTTTTCTCTCCACTCAGACATTTTTGTAAATATAATGTAATTTATTCTCAATGAAATCAAACTGATCTTCTGAACCTTGCATTCCTGAAAAAAAGTAGTTTCAAGTATAACCTTAGACGCAGCCGTAGAAACCAAAGACACAACATCTGCTATTTCTTGGACCACTTTAACAGCTTCATGTCTCATGGTAGATAAAGGGGAATTTGATCATCATTGTGAGCTACCAGAACTGCCTCCTTGTAGCTTTGATCCCACTTGGAGTCACAAAGGCATCTACTGCTATACACTTTTCTACATAAGCCTCATCCTTATTTTTTTCTGCTTTGTGTTGAACACCTTCAAGAACAGGAATATAGAAAAAGAACAATGGTAGACAACATATTGAATACCCAGAGAGAAATCCAAGGGTGAGCTGCCTATATACTGTATCCCAATAAAATTTGAGCTTCATCACAATATAAATTCACTCCAAGGAGAAAAAATATAGAACACATCAAATAAGTAATAAATAGAACCTTAATTCCAACTCATCACAACACTATAAAGGAAAAAAAGTGTTATTTAAACTAGGGTTCACAGAAAGCAAGATCCTCCCCATCACCCCAACATTTTGTTCTAGGTGAGAAGGGAAAAGTTTTTTTTTACCGCCTGCCCCTTGTTCCTTTAGGTCACCTTCAGGGATGGGGTGATGGCCGGGGCTCTCAGCTTTTATAAAAATGTTTGTCAGTATAAGTGTTTTCATAGCAGCCAAATGCACTCTTGACAACATCTGATTTTAGCTTTGCAACTTTAATTATTTTTGTAGATGTTCTTTTAATTAAGATTTCTATTATTTTATGTATAGTGGTATTAATGAATAAGGTTCTGATCCTGCAAGTTCATATGTGGCGACGGACTCTGGTGACAGTCCCAATCCATAGGCTCATGGGGCTATGTTCAGGTCAAACCTCTTCCTGCTTTTGTTCATGGGCATGGTAAGGGGAAATGCCACAGGCAGGGACCCTTCTGGCAGCAACATGGGATTTTGGGAGCTGGGTCCTAGGCAGATTGCACAGAGGAAAACAAACGCATGTACATCCTAGATGGTATCCTTGAGGTGGGAAGGAGGAAGGATGAAACAGTGTCCAGATTTAGAATACATCTAAGATAGCAGGACCTATGCTATCACATGCTAACAGGGTGAGGTGTCTCAGGAAAAAAAACTGCTAACCTGCTACAAGCTCATTAGTTTCAATTCTGAATATAAAAGGGGTTGTGCCACTGTCTTTCTGAGGAGGAAGAGGGAATGAAGTGCAGAGCTAGAAGGACCTTGTAAGGTGAAACACTAGGAACAAGTCATGGTCAGGAGAAAACTTAAATGGTTGTTTATTTGTTTTTTTTGTAAAATTAACAATAAAGGTAAACCCCACAGGTATGTGTGTGGACTCACTCTGCCAATCCATCATTTCTTCCCAGTTCTGCCTTCAGAAAGCTGTATCACATATTCTGTTATTCCCAAAAATGAAACTGATTTAAGGATTTGCAATTGAAACACAGGCTTGATCTGTCATTACCTAGAACCTTGCTGATCCATCTTCAGCTGACTCTCTTAATTTTGTCTCATATTAAATTAGGTAACAATAAAAATCCATTTCAATCTTTAATCATTGTGAAAGTGACACCTCTTGACCTTAAAATCTCCAATATTACATTATATTGCCTTACTTTATAAAACTAGACTACAGCCTTACTTGCTCTAATAGAAAATACAAATTCATGACATAATCAAAAATGATTATATCCCAGTGTCTTATAAGAAAAACATAATGAAATGGCTAAAGGAAATTAATTTTGAAGTTTATTTGAAGTGATACAAATGACAAAAAAAGCTAGACTGATGACAGGCTAAAAGCAGAAAAACCTAATTAGATTTTAGAATTATTGATGCTATGCTATCAAGTGAGATACTTTGTTACTCCAAATCCAATCCAGTGAACATATGGTTACCATTGTAAATAAATCTTTGTCCTTGAGGGTCAGGGTTCCAGTACAATTTCCTTGCTAAAAACAGCCATGCTTAGACATGGTTGTTGCTAACATTGTTTCAAACATAGTAACTCAGATCTCGGTTATACTCATGTAAGCAAGATCAGAATTTAGCTCTTAGTGTGGATAAGACCTGAAATACCAGAGCTGTTCTACCCCAGACGCAACTCTGAGTAAACTCCCTTACGACCACCTAACTGTATAAAGAATTAGACCTTAGCAACTACGTTCTATATATGTGTTTTAAATGCAATGTATGTATTAGAAATGGTTGGAAAATCTTTTCCATATTTCCTTAAAATGACTTTGTCAATGGAAATTTTCTGACCAGCTCCAGTCTTTAACAGGATTGATCTGGAAGAGGGAGTAAAGAACACAAGTTGCATTTGCAGCTGACACTAAATTGGGTGATAGAGAAATTATACAAAGACACTCAGGCTAGAAATATAGGGCCTCTTCCTTCAAATATATATGCAAGTATCTTTTTTTCTGTGCATTTGTAGAAGCAGGCCCATGGTCAGGAAATCAAATGGGATTCAACTTTCAATAATGCAAGTTTAAATTTAAAGGGAAAAATAATCAGAAACTCAGATGTTCATAGCTCAGAAGTCAGTAATGCCAAAAATGACCCAGGGATAATAGGGATGACAGTGACCTTAGCTCAGAGTTTGCCATGATACAAAGTAATGAAAAGGCCACTGTGATTCTGCACAGTCCATATAGTGACATCTCCCAGAGTAAGATTACACTCTGACTCACGTTGTGATTAAGAAAAGAACAAACCACACCAAAAGCTTCTCCAGGTCTTAGTTTACAGACAAAGTTAATGCTTACTAATGTCCTTAGCCTACGCTAAGACTTTAACACTCCTTATGCCCCCACAAAAAAAAAATCAAAGATTTTTTACTTATCAAAAATACATTTAGTGTGTCCTTGGGAGCCAATGAGCCCCCAACATACTAGATGAAGTCCATTATTTTTTCCTTTATTAAGTAGTTGATTTTTGATAACTAGGATATTAGTATGACTGCATTTTAACATACAAGAAGGTGAACAATATGTTCTTGCCATTAAAATAATGCAGATAATCCCCAAATCTTCAGTGATTTGGAGATTTTCAATTATCTGAAAATCTTCAATTATTGAAGGAAATCTTCAATGATCTGAAACTCAAAAGAGAGTCCTACGAAAACTGGAAACGAGGTCAAATTACAAAGGATGAATATAAAAAAAAAACACAATAAGAAAAGCCAAGGCACAACATGAGATTAAACTCACTAGAGATATAAAGGGTAACAAGAGAACATTCTACAAAAACATTAGAAGCAAGAGGAAGACTAAGGGCAGGGTAAACCCATTATTCAGTGAGGGGGAAAAAACAATAACAGAAAATGTGGAAATGGCAGAAGTGTTAAATGACTTTTTTGTTTCAGTTTTCACCAAAAAAGTTAGTAGCTATTGAATATCTAACATAGTGAATG
Organism: Chelydra serpentina; assembly: GCA_037349315.1. Lineage (NCBI taxonomy): Eukaryota > Metazoa > Chordata > Testudines > Chelydridae > Chelydra > Chelydra serpentina. The sequence continues at coordinate 131,770,224 of JBAIAC010000004.1, forward strand.
TCAGTGAAAATGAGGTAGGATCAGAGGCTAAAATAGGGAAAGAACATGTTAAAAATTACTTTGATAAGTCACCAGGGCCTGATGAAATACATCCTAGAATACTCAAGGAGCTGACTGAGGAGGTATCTGAGCCATTAATTATTATCTTCAAAAAGTCATGGAAGACGGGAGAGATTCCAGAGGAATGGAAAAGGGCAAATAGAGTGCCCATCTATGAAAAGGAAAATAAGGATAACCCAGGGAATTACAGACCAGTCATCTTAACTTTAGTACCTTTAAAGATAATGGAGTAAATAATTAAGCAATCAATTTGCAAACACCTGGAAGATAATAAGGTAATAAGTAACATCAGCATGGATTTGTCAAGAACAAATCATGTCAAACCAACCTGATAGCTTTCTTTGACAGGATAACAAGCCTTGTGGATTGGCGGGGAAGTGGTAGATATGGTATATCTTGACTTTAGTAAGGCTTTTGATACTCTCTTGCATGACCTTCTCGTAAACAAACTAGGGAACTACAACCTAGATGGAGCTAATGTAAGGTGGGTGCATAACTGGTTGGAAAACCATTCCCAGAAAGTAGTTATCAGTGGTTCACAGTCAAGCTGGAAGGGCATATTGAGTGAGATCCAACAGGGATCAGTTCTGGGTCCAGTTTGGTTCAATATCTTCATCAGTGATTTAGATAATGGCATAGAGACTACACTTACAATGTTTGTGTATGATATCAAGCTGGGAGGGGTTGCAGGTGTTTTGGAGGATAGGATTAAAATTCAAAATAATCTTGACAAACTGGAGAAATGGTCTGAAGTAAATAGGATGAAATTCTATAAAGGACAAATACAAAGTGTTCCTTCCTAAGTGGAGTAATCAGTTGCACACATACAAAATAAGAAATGATTGGCTAGGAAGAAGTACTGCGGAAAGGGATCTGGGGGTCATAGTGAATCACAAGCTAAATATGAGTCAACAATGTAACACTGTTGCAACAGTAAACCATTTATACATCCACCTTATAGTAGCTCCATCTAGGTTGTAGTTCCCTTGTTTGTGTATGAGAAGGTCATTCTGGGATGTATTAGCAGGAGTGTTGTAAGCAAGACACAAGAAGTAATTCTTCGACTCTACTTTGTGCTGATTATGCCTCAACTGGAGTATTGTGTCTAGTTCTGGGTGCCACATTTTAGGAAAGATGTGGACAAATTGGAGAAAGTCCATAGAAAAGCAACAAAAATGATTAAAGGTCTAGAAAACATGACCCATGGAGGAAGATTGAAAAACAAATTGTGTTTGTTTAGTGTGAAGAAAAGAAGCCTGAGAGGGTACACAATAACAGTATTCAAATACACAAAAGGTTGTTACAAGGAGGAGGGAGAAAAAAATGTTCTCATTAACATCTGAGGATAGAACAAGAAGCAATGGACTTAAGTTGCAGCAAGGGTGGCTTAGGTTGGACATTAGGAAAAATTTCCTGTCAAGGTGGTTAAGCACTGGAATAAATTGCCTAGGGAGATTGTGGAATCATTGGAGATTTTTAAGAGCAGGTTAGACAAACACCTGTTCGGGATGGTCTAAATTATACTTAGTCCTCCCATGAGTGCAGGGGACTGGACTAGATGACCTCTTGAGGTCCCTTCCTGTCCTACGATTCTATGACATTCTATGACTACGAAAATGCAGAAGAACATAAAATATGTGGGACAGAAGTTTTTAATTGTTTGCAACACTGACAGAAATAACCTACCAGAGGCCTTCTGGAGACTCAAAAGCACTTTACTTTCCAGATTAAAATTAATCTGCTGCTGGTTACCAAAGGAGCTAGATTTCCCCATCCTGCTCTCATTCCATCAGAAGTGAGATACAAGAACTGCTGATGCTCAGAGATTAGCTTTGGTGATAAACTAGCCCAGCCATCAACTCATAAAAGCTGATACATATCAGTTGGATGCATTTCCAGTCCCTATAACATGAGGCTGGAGGCCTATCTAGTGAGATTCAATGGCATGATATAATGTCATCATTCAATATACAAATTCTTCTATAGAACTGCTGCCCTAGTGCATTTTTGGTGTTTCTACTGCAGACTCTTTCAAGGCCCATTCTTGAACCCTATCCAGGGTTACATTTCCATTTCATGTTGTCTTTAGCAGTATTAAAGATGATCAGTTTGGTTATTTCCCCTAAATTTACATTTATTCTGCTCTCTCAAAAATATTCTAGTATTTAAATGTATAACTATTGCAAATACAGGGCAGCCATTTCCCCTTTAATGTTGTTAGACTGTTCCTGAAAGTGCTGTTTGCCTTCTCCCTGTTTTTCTCGAAACCATTAATTCTTATTATAATAAGAGTAAATGTTTTATTCATTCATAGAGAGTCTTTGAAGGATTGTGAAGCACTATGATCTGTGAGTTGTATTATTATTTGTATTGCCGTAGAGCCTAGGAGCCCTCTTACAATTCTCAGGCTGCTGATGGGCACCTCCTATTGTTTGGACCTTGAAAAATCCTTAGGGTGTCCAATCCTCCTCAGCAGGGATCTCTGTGATACAAATTGAATCAACTAGTCTGATTGTGTCTGAAGGGAATGGGTCTCCTGTCTCCCACTCCGCTAGTTTCTTTAGTATAGTCCCAGATTCCCTAACCTCAAAAGAGGTAGAGGGTTTTTTCAATATAGATCATAGAATATCAGGGTTGGAAGGTCATCTAGTCCAACCCCCTGCTCAAAGCAGGACCAATCCCCAATTTTTGCCCCAGATCCCTAAATGGCCCCCTCAAGGATTGAACTCACAACCCTGGGTTTAGCAGGCCAATGCTCAAACCACTGAGCCATCCCTCCCCCCTTTAGGTGGTAGTGGTACTGGTACCAACCACCTAATGTCTCACCTTGGGGCTTGCTTATGATTTTAATCTTGGGCAGTATATCAGAGTCTGTTATCTCCTTGTAGGCATGGGGGCATTGATGAATGGCTTTCCTGAGGGCAATTCCCTTGAAGGCTTTCAGGAGTTGCTCTTGGGCACTGTAGAGCCATTGTCTGCTCCCAGAGCAGCACAGCAACTGCCTGGGAATTCCTGCTTGTAAGCCCTTATTCCACCACTGACATGCTTGACAGAGCCAGAGGGGCAGGGCCAGCCTTGCCCACAGCAGCCCTTTAACTCCTTTATCACTGGTGCTGTTACCCTGAAAACATATAACTAATCGGTTCTCATGAGGTATGGGTCTGCAGAGTGGCTAAGGAAATACCTGAAGGACATGGATACAGCCTTCTGAAAAATAAATGATTGACACAAGCAGTATTTTTTGTCAATATAACATATATCACTGACTATATATCACAATATAACAAATTCATTATAGCAAATTAAAGAGCACCCCAAACGACAATAACATACAGTTGAGATGACCTTAGGTGGCTGTGCCCTGTTACAGATGGCCAGTCTCTCACAGGTCGCTGACAGCAGTTTTTAATGTACCGTAAGTCTTACATATATAAATTCCTCCTACAATTAACACAGATTCCTACATCTTTATTAACCCACCCCCCGTATACAATAACACTATACTATTCTATAACTATAACTGACAAGCTTACCCTGTCTGCTGACTTCACTACGCTTTCTCTCCCTGCCTCTCCTCCCTCTGCTCCAGTGGCAGGATTCCCTGTGCTGCTTCTTGCTTGCCTACTTGTCTGTCAGCTCTCAGGTCTCTGCTTCTTCAGCTCTTACTCTCTCAACTTCCCACTGACACACTAACCTTTAGACCGGCGTGACAGAACTGTCTGGACACTTCTACTAATGTCTTTCTGTCAGATTTTTTTTGGATTCATGCCAACTGGCAACATTTCTTGGATGCATGCCAACACATGCCAAATGGTCAGTTCTATTTTTAGCCTTGTTTCTAACTGCCACCATTCATTTCCTCAGTGTTATGATCTACTGTTACCATCCTTTTCCCCATCAATTCAGTTCTTATGGGAATTCTACGTGACCTGCAGCTTCCATCTAATGGTGGAGTGACTCTGGTTTATTTAAAATGAAGCCAGGGAAACAAAATGGATTTTCTCTGGTATCCGTGCAGGGTTTATACTCCTGGTCACAAGCCCCAAAGCGTGGATGAGGATCCTGTTATGCTGGATGGTGTAGAAATACAGAACAAAAAGATGCTCCTCACTCCAAAGAGTTTACAATCTAAGTATAGGACAGGAGATGTCAGATAGACTGACAGGAAAGTACAGGAAAACAATGAGACTGTATTAGTCAGCATGGTAGGCAGTAGTCTTAACACACCAACAGCCTAACCCTCATCAAGTTTTCAAATCACAGCAAAGGAGAGTTTGAAGGAGTGATTTGAAGGAGGATGAGGTATCTTTGTGGATATTTGAAAGGAGCTCCGCTCTGTAAAGCCTGAGGGAAAGCAGGGGAAGAAGCATGAAGGTGCTTGTTTGAAAATTTAACCGGTAGGCAATAAACACTGAGATCATGGGCTGAGTGGAGGTAGGAACCAGCATCTCGATAACGAATGAGAGATGATATGTTGGGGTTATATTGTGAAGGGCCTTGAAAGTGAAGACAGGCACCTGATATGTTTGATGCAATAGAGAAGGAGCCAGTGGAGGGATTCAAAGAGAGGGGTGACATGATCAAAGCAATGGACTAGGAAAATGATCTTCGCAGCAGCAATAAATGGATGGATCTGAGCGAGGTGAGATTCTGTTTGTCAAGGCCAGAGAGAAGGATGTTGAGGACAGCCTGAATGAGACCTTAGCAGAGTGGATGGGTAGGAAAGGCCATGTGCAGAAAGAATGGGCAAGATTTAGACATAGCCTTGATGAGAGGACCTACAGAGTTGTCCGAGTTGAAGATGACACCCAGGAAGATAATGATGTTGTCCACGATGATCAAGAAAGGAGGTGTCAGGGAGGGTTTGGGAGCAGGGGAATATTAAGAGCTCTGTTTTAGCCATGTTGATCTTGAGTTGGTGTCTAGATATCCACAAGGAGATGTTACAGAGACAGGCTGAGATTTTCGCTTGGACAGAAGGAGACAGGTCTGGAATAGAGAGATCTGTGAGTTATCAGCATAGAGCTGATAGTTGAATTTTTGTTTGTGGATGAGATTGTCTAGAGATAAGGTGTGTGTATATATAGAGAGAAGGGGACCAAGGACAGAACCCTGTGGGTTAAAGTCATGACCCATGTTGATATAGATAGGATGAAGGAGGGCTCTGCTGTAAGAAGGAATCCCAAGGATATATTCTGGTTCCTGGGAACTGCATGCTGTGCTCTGGTACTCAGTGAAAGGTGCAGCATGCTCTTCCCTCTTTATCAGCTCTCCTGGCCAATGAAGGGGGATGTACTTGGAACGTCACAGCCCCATTCTCACTGTAACCTGTAGGGAAGGGAAAGACTATGGGCAGCACTAGCCTTGCACAGGCCTGTAGTCACACATGAAAAAGAGGGAAGGTCCCATGACAACATCTCCCTTCAACTCACAGGGCCAGCCACAATATGCCCCTGTACGCATACAATGCTGACATCCTCTAGAGGGAAGGAACCAACCAGATGATAACACAGCAGTGGTAAGGAGAGGATTTGGATAAAGGACACGAGGGCAAATCTTATAATTATGAATAGTGAGCCAGGATCTTTCTTGTCTATACAAAGCATACATATCCTGAGATCCAGAACATGGTTTTGGAAAACAGAACCACTGGCTTTTCCAATAGAACCACTGGGAAACCCCATAGGTATACTCTGAAAAAGCATCATTGTGGATTTTTTAATTTTCACCCTGCAGAGTAATCTTCATGGGTGTTTCTAAGGCATTTGAGCTATGATTTCTGTATCATTTCTGCTTTTTGATAGGATGGTTTTTACAACTCAGAGGGGGAATCAAGGTGATTTCAAGATGGTCAAGTGGAAAATTCCATCTTGAATTTTCATATGTTTGTGCAGTTTCATGATTGGCCACAAGACCTGTGTTTTCTTTGGTTCTAGCAAAAAATCTACATAATGTAAACTCAGAAAAAAATGCATGAAAAAGAACTCAAAGACTGCCCAAGCAAGTTCATAATGTTTACTCAATTTAATGTTTGCAAATATATCTCTTTCCTATTTTTATTATCCCCACCTAGGAGAGCATGGATGAACTTTCAGCTAAGACACTTGCCTGAGACCTAGGAAATCAGGATTCAGTTCTCAGCACTTCCACAGAGTTGCTGTGCGAATGAAGGCCATTCACATTTAACAGATAGTATGCTGAGGTACAGACAAATTAAGTGGATACTGCTTCCTTTGTCATATATTTAGACCAGGGGTCTCAAACTCAAATTACCACGAGGGCCGCATGAGGACTAGTGCGTTGGCCCGAGGGCCGCATCACTGACCCCACCCCCTCGCTGCCCTGCCCTGCCCCCACTCCACCCCTTCCATTAGGCCCCGCCCCTTCTCTGCCCCTTCTCCGCCTCCTCCCCTGTGTGCACAGCTTCCTGCTCCTCCCCCTCCCTCCCAGAAACCGCGGAGCTCTTCCCTGCGGCCCTCTGGGCTTCCCGTGCCCCACCCCCACCCTCACATTTAAAAAAAAAAATTTTTTTTTTACCCCCAGGCAGTTCCCGTCGCTAGAACAACTGTCTGGCGGCTGGAACTGCCTGGTGGTAAAAAAAAATAAAAATTTAAATGTATTTTATTTATTTTTTTTAAAAGGGGGACCCGGCGGGCCGCAGGGAAGAGCTCCACGGGCCGCGTGTTTGAGACCCCTGATTTAGACTGTATCCATTAAGTGGATACTACTTCCTTTGTCATATATGTAGACTGTAAGCTCTTTTGGGCAAGGACGGTCTCCGATTATGGGTATGTCTACACTTCAATCAGAAGTGTGACTTACAGCATGTGGAGGCATACACGAATTAGCTTTGTTCTAGCCAGCTCACTAAAAATAGCAGTGAAGCGGCAGCAGCATGGGCTAGCTACCTGAATATAAGCCCACCCAAGACCCTGGCTATGTATTCGGAAACATAGCCCGTGCCACTGACCATGCTGCCGCAGCTTCACCGCTATTTTAGCAAGCTAACTAGATCAAAACTTGCTCCAGTATGCCTCTGTCTACTGCAATCACACCTCCTGCTTGGTGCGTAGATGACCTAAAGTGTTTGTACAGTATCTAGCACAGTGGGGCCCTGATCTTAACTGGAGCTTTATGCCAATACAATACATATAATATGCATTTATAATGTTACCAATACTTCAATGTTTCAATCTTTGTTGAATGAAATCTAACCATAAGGAAATGGTCCCTCTAGAAGGGCTAATGCACAACATAAAACACTTGGTAATCCATCTAGTATACACTGAGCTACAATAGATTTCAACAAGGAGAAATCTATTCATGTATTCAGGGTGATATAAAGTTCTGTTCATATTTCAGGGGAAAGTGCTAGCTAATAGTTTGGCCATGCTGCTTTCTTCAGGGTAGAATTACACAAGAAACTCCATTACTAATCAAATGTACTATCCATTGCATCCACTCAAATGATTTTATTTGTTGGCTCCCTGTTTTATGTAGCTCTGATATCAGTTACCTCATCCCAATTACATTACCTACACTGGCATGAACCACTTGACGGCTGCCGAATGTTCCAGGTACATCTAGGCTGAACACAGCTGCTGTGCTGATTAATGTACATAGGTAGTTGCTCACATTCCCTTGGATTTCAGTGGAGCATTAACGCACAACAGCTGCTGTGCAGGGGCAGTAGGAAGAGAGCTAACACACACACTCACTCACTATCACTCAGTCATTGTGACCTTTACTGGAAAAAAGAAAATAAAAACCACAAAACCTTACTAGAATAGAAGGGATTTTGTACGATATTCTGGATTATAATCAAAGTGATTTGGGCAGCATGGTCCAATAGCATAGGATTATTTACAGTATACAAAAAGCATTTAATATAGTTATGAAGAAATTGAAGTGAAGGTGGAAGGAAAAGGGAAAGTTATTTGCTTGCTTGTGCTTGGTAGGAAAATTTGATTCATGATGGCGTCTCTATTGCACAATGCTGCCCTGCAGGCATCTGAATGGATTAAATATCATCTGGCTGCTCCTGAAATAACAAATCAGAATATCTATCAACCTGATTACAGTACTGCCACTTCTAAGTGTTCAAAAATCACAGGGCAGTACCCAAAAAGCTGTGAGATTGAGCTTTTTTCTTTGCCTTCTGGTTTTTGATCCTAAAGGTGGCACTGGGGTCATCTTTTCAAGTTTCCCTCTGAAACCAAAAGGGCTAGAAGCTTATTTTTAAGTGAAAACAGATATTCTCACATAATACCTTGACTCCAGGTTAAGAAAAACACCATATATCACAAGACTCACAGTAAAATCATGAAAGTTGGCAACACATTGCCTAATCTGATTAGGCAAATGAGATATGCTTGTGGAAGTGTATTTAGTGCAACCTGGTGCACTCAGGGCTGGCCTTACCATGAAGTGAACAGAGGCGGCTGCCTCAGGTTCCAGACTGGGGGAGGGGGCGCGCCACTAGGACCCAGAGTGTAGAAAATCGTGTCTGCTGCTGGTGTATGTGTATTCTCTCTGCTCTAGATGCACAGAGATGGTGGACTGCTGTAATGGAGGCAGGTGGGCACAAGAGACCTTTCAAAGTTTGGGCCCAAGCGAGGGAGCATGGGGGCGTCATCAAGTGCCAAAATGTTGTGGGCTGGCCCTAGGTGCACTTATAGTATTTTTCCCCTAAGAAAGGTATTCTGTCTTTCCATACACAGAGACCAGCCGTGTACTTTCAAACTGAATGATTCAAATATAAAGGGAGATGCACTACCCATTGAATCACCAGCATGATGTCTGCATTTCTTGTAGTGGTGTGGCATCCAAATATTGACCAGATCCAACTCTAATTGCATTATGACAGGGGTGAGATTACAGCCTAGGGTGATATAGCTGAAAAAAATGTAATGAGTTTCTTCCATGGTGAAATTTTTTATTTCAATGGCAAACCACCCCATATACAGTAGATTGTAGTGCCATGTAACATTATGGGATCCAATAAAATAAAGGGATTGGGCATAACAAAATATTCAAGAAGTAGACTAAGAACATGTGAACTGATTTGCTGTAAATCTTTTCTTAGAAATGAAGTCAGTGGATAAGATGATCATGCTAGCAAGTGCCCATTCTATCCGTGAATTGGCATATCCTCTGATTTACCAATTACTCAAATTATATTTGGATGGCTGAACATGTCCAATCATGTCTTCTGCAGTAACTTCAGCAATTCTCTGTCACTGATGCTAGCATACATTCTAAATTCAAGGCCCACATACTAAACTGTGCAGCAGTAGCTCTAGTTCTTTGTTGTCTTGGCTTTCATTAAAGGAATCAGTTGAGTAACATGTGACTAGAAAGCACAGCTGCTGCTATAGTGTGTATACTGAACTAATGAAGCCTCACAGAGGTTTCATTTCCATCCAATCACACTTATAGTCTGGTAGCTATTTGTTGTACATACTAATTTCCATATTGAACATCCTTCCCCAGAGGGGACTTCACAGAACATTAAAACGGGGCATCTCTGCTGGCCATTTCCAAAGCAAGTGGCATAAAAGAAAAGGAGATTTGTAGATCTGAGGTGGACTCAGCTGCTAGATCATACTGAATATGGACAGAGGCCACTCAAGACAATCTGTTGCCGTATGCAAAACTTCACTGTGCCACTCCCACCGCCACTCACTCCAAAGTCACCTGGCCGGGTCAAACCTGAGTGATGCTCTCACCCCATGTATAAGGCCTCCATTCCACACACTCAGATGTGGCCCAGACACCTGCCTGTTTGCTTATAGCTACAGCTCTGAATATGTACGGAAGCTCTTGCAAGAAGCTGTGCAGCTAACGGCTTGGCTTAACCACACAATTTTGGTAATAGGGTGGTTTGTACATGTATAACTAAACACTGATTTCTAGAAACAGACTGCAGTCAACCAAAGGAGGGCAGCTTGTGTGCTTGTAATCTGGTATTTATGCCCAGAAGTCAAAAATTTGGGGGTTATTTTAGGAAAGTGTCCAATACAATAGTACTTCTGTAGTGTTTAGATGTGCACAGTGCTTCTCAGAAGTACACAGAGACAGATTCCTTCCCCTCAGTGAACATATATGTCTTCAGGAGGCAGGTATAGCCAAAGGGCATGCTCAGCCACAGGTTACTCTGATTTCTCCTGATGTTACTTAGGGTGCCGGGCATTCACCACTGGCAACTCTGTGGAAAGGGTGAAGGCAGCAGCATCCCACAAGTCACCAAAACTAGAGAGCAGTGACTAGAACGCTTAGCAAGTGTGCCATTCAGTGTCTGGTCTCTGCTCATAGAGCCCTGCCCACGAGCTAACAATGCTCTTCCCTACAAGAATCAGCAGTGGAAATGAGTTGTGCCAGCCAGGATTCACCCTGTTGTTGGGGTGGCACAGTTGTAGTACAACAGCCACCACTAGTTCAGAGGCTGCTGTTGGCATAGTTGAGCTTGAATGATGCAGTGTGACTCAGCAGTTCTACATCAAGAGTTTTAGGTAACAATATTTTAATAAACTGAATGTGAGCCAGTGTAGGACGATTGGAAGGCCAGGCAGGAGAGGTGAGATGAACTGAGTAGTGAAAGGCTTACTGAGAGGAGTGAGTTTCCAAAGAGGAGAGTGAGGCTGGATGGAGTACTGCATTAAGAAAGCTCTTCCAAGCATGGAGGAAGCAGTAAGATTCTGAGGGTGTATCTATACTGCAGCTGAGAGGTGCGATTCCCAACTCAGGCAGACAGATTTGGGCTAGGCTCAGCTCAAGCTAGTGTGTTAAAAATAGTGGTGTGGACATTGCTGCACTGGCAGAGGCTCAGGCTAGCACCCCACATCCAAGCCTCCTCATAGACTCATAGACTTTAAGGTCAGAAGGGACCATTATGATCATCTAGTCTGACCTCCTGCACAATGCAGGCCACAGAATCTTACCTCATGGGTTAGAGCTCAGGCAGCCAGCCCAAGCTGTTGCCCAGGGCGCAACATCCACACTGCTGTTTTTAGCACACTAGCTCTAGGCGAGGTAGTGCATTCTACCTTTGCTGGGAATCACGCCTCCCAACTGCATGTAGGCGCATCCATAGACTCTGAGACCAGAAGGGGCCATTATGGTAGTCTGTCCTCATGTTGTCCTTGCAGATTTTTAGTTTAATATATGCACTGAGATCTTCCTGTACCTATGGTGAGGGAGAGGTTTGGCATGGAGAGACTGTAATAAACGCATTCTTTATTTTCTTCTACCACACCCCTCCCTCAGTCTCTATGCCACCTACAGCCCCTTATCTGGATTCTAGTTTACACAGGCTATTCTCTCCCCATGGGTTTTTTGGGCTTCACAGTCTGGTCTGTGGTTCCACCCCACTTCATTACGCTACTTGTCACGTTTTATCAATTCTAATCTACTCTTTCCTCCCCTCATCCAGTCAATTCCATTCTGAAATACTCCTCACCTCTCCCTTAGTATTTAATCCTGCCACATTTTATCGCATTCCCCCAACCTCAGCATACCCTTTCCTCCTCCTACCCCCAAAATAAATCAAATCTGTAGTTCCATCTTCCAAACCCTATCCAACTTTAGTGCAGTCTTTGGCAGATTCAGATGTTTATTCTCTGCAGACATCTCCAGAGAAGTCTCTCTCCTCCCTACTCCCCCAAGCTACTCTTTATATTGGCAACTGCCAATATAAACAGAAACCTGATTTCCATCTGGAGTTAACAGCAGAGTTTATTTATAGTATTTTCAGTTTGGTTACATATTTGTGCTATACTCTGCAAGCTACAGGAGCCTCATGGGTCCTCACAGTAATCTCTGTCTGTAGTGGGTAGTTTAGCTGCTCTTTCCCAGTCAACCAGATACTCTCCCATGCCTTTCTGGGCTGCTCTTAGACACTTCAGGTTAGTGATATGGTCTCCCAGCTGTTTGAAAGCTGTCACACGCTCATCCAGGTAATGGGACTCCAGAAAGCCAGAGAGCTGCAAGATAATGTTAGAGTGAATGCCTGTCATGTTCTGACATGCCCTGGATGTAACGGGGCTTGGATGAAGAGGCTAAATAAATGGGAGGGGAGGACCAAGTGTCAACTGCCATCTCCTTAAGGAAAAAGTCTAGAGAATTCCCCTCCTCTAATTTAAACGGTAAACAAATACCACTTTTAGCCACCCAGGATCCTCAGTGGCCACACAGCTGTGAGGTGTATATGACATGAAGAGCATGAAGGTGACGAGCTGCCAGTGTTCAATATACCAACCTGGCAGGAATCCTTATTCCATAGGGAGAATCAGCAAGTTACCCTTTCATGCCAGGAGTTCCAGAAAAGGAAGTACTGGAAATTCATCTCATGCCTGGCGGTAGTCTATGAAAGGGACAGGTGCCCCTTTCACTGTCTGAAAAGCCATCCTTACAACCCAACTCTCCCTGTGGGATGAGAGAGCTTCACACTTGCTGAATCCTGAGGGCTTCCTTCAGTGTAGAGCTGTCTGGAACTGAGGGCAAGTGTCTGTCTCTCCTCTGAGCAGCAAGGCCAGATATGAATGCTAGGTATACTCTCAACCCTTCCTATGTCCCCATTACACTCACACAAGGGTCTCTCTTCTCTATTGCCAGTTTGTGTAGATCCATCAGGGACTGTTTCAATCTCTTCTCCAGCTGCAGAGCTGATTGTAGGGCCTGTAGACCATTACCTCACACATTATGCTCTGGCTTCTGTACAAACCTAATCACAGACATACTGAGACCTTGAAGCCAGGGATCAGACCCCATCCAGCTCTACATACTCATTCCACTCCCTTTCTGAACCAGGAGGAGGACCATCCTTATTACAGATATAAGCCCTCATCAAGCCACAGTGAGGATCACAAGTGCCTAAGCCCCTAGCCCTTCTTGAAAGGCCAATTGCCTCTCTCCCTGCATGAGCCAATTTGGGTTTCTACTCTGAAGAGGAAGTCTCTCTCAGCTGCAAAACCCCACCCATAACATGCAGCCTAGTCCTTAGAATGCTGTTCTCTGCTGTAACTCACCTCAGTATCTCAAGGATTAATGGCTAGAGGTTATTTTGAATTTTGCAATGAGGAGTCAGTGAGTTTAGTGCTCATAGAGGGGAGGGATGGGGTGGCACTGACAGGAGCTCTGCAACACATCCCACCTGCCCAGGCCCCTCTGCCATTAAGGGACAGTATCAGCACACCAGGATCTTCTGCTCCTGAGACACAGGCAAGAGGGGAGCTACTCTTCTGGCTGAGCATTTCCCAGAGCACATCTGTTGTCATGTTCTAGTGTCCTGAAGAACAATATCCCTGACTTCAAACCCTGTTCCCAGAGGTCTCCCCCTTTCCTTGGGAGACATTGGATTTGAGGCTCACCTTGATGTCCTGCAGGATGCTGCGCCCCCCTCGCTTGTTCTGGTATTTCTGGAATGCCTCTGCTTGCTTCCTCTACTCCTGGGACTGCTCCTCAAAGAACTCACTGAAGTCACTCAGAGCCATGTCATCCCGCTTACAGTAATAGGACTAGAGAGAGATTTAGACAAGACCAATGGAGACATATCTGTCACACTTGTACAGTGGCTTAAGTATATCTTTGTATAGGTTTACTTAGATGATTTTCTTGGGAGGATGAAAAAGCTGCCTCTTTCGATACTCCTTGCAAAGGTAGAGGTTTTAGTGATATGTACTGTAACTGGCTTTATGGAAAAAAAGCTAGTTTATTCTAAAGACATGAGTCACAGGTCGCACTGCCCACTACAGTCCAGAAGGCTTAAACACACCCAGCTTATAGGCAGAACTACTCTTTGCTAGCTCTTCTTACGAAAAAAAGAATCCTACCATTGAAGTTGCCCCATATTGACACGGTACCCAACCAGGCCAAGGATTTACCTAGACGGAGATCCTGCCACCAACATTGCAGTATCACCAATCTAAAGAGCACAGATATCATGAATCATGCCCTCAAAGTTGAGATTGCCTTAAAAACAATCATGTTTTAAAAATTGGTCTAGGGTTCTTTTTATTTGCCTTCTGATTTCTGAGCCTCTTAAGTACACTTGCTTCACATTTTCAAGCTTTTCTGCACAACCACGAGGGAAAGAAACTTTACAGAGTGTTGAAATTCTCATGCAGACTCATGTCTGACTCAAGCAGATGGAATTTTAAGGAAAGCATCAGATTATAAGACGTATTAAAAAAGCTAAAAGAGTTGGCATGAATGCAATGACCAATGTCAGATCCATTGACAAAATGCAAAATTCAATCCATGTTGAAGGTATGGGAAGGTTTTCCAAGGGTTGGTTTCTTCTCAATTCTTCTCTGTTTTTCTTAGCTGTCCATAGTGGCTTGCTTGTAGAGACAGAATGAGTTGTGGAGTGCTTGCTGTTTAAGTAGGGTAGCATAGGGTGTATGCGTGGGGTGGTCACTTCACAGTATTGTATGCTCTTCTTTCTATTTCTATGAAATTATAAGAAAATGCCTCTCTTTCAGGCTTGTTTAAATTCAAATTGGCTGCTGTCACTCTTTCATTGGCTCAGTACTTCATGGGTTGTCTTTAAGAGCTTCTGCATCTCATGAACATGTAGTTTGTTAATGAATATATGTATTAAGGTTGTAATTCTTCCTTGACAGTTATTTCTATTGTTTTTGTGGCATTTTTAAAGTTAGAGTTTTATGCTTTTTAGACAGTCAATTTCTGAGATATTTCTATAGTTTTATTAGAGCTCAACAGAAAATGAAATTCTGTTTTCAAAAAGTCTAAACACACCTATTTTTTTATAGACAGTTGTTTTTAGTTCTCAAAACAATCTTTTAAAAATTCAATAACCCTTAAAGAGAGTCTTCAGCTTAAATAATTATTAAATAATTTGTTGATTCTTTATAACAATTTTTGGAGTGATAATTCTCTGTCTTTCTGAGTTGGGTGTTTGAGCACTGCCAGTAATTAATTCATACCCGATTAATATAAATTTTCTATATTTAAATAGCTTCTTAAATCAATAATTTGTTTAGCAAGATTATTAGATTCCATGTTGGTATACAAAGCATTTTACCATTTAAATAGCAATGATATTAGATGCGTCTGTACTTAGTTATAAATATTTGCAAACATGACATTCAAAACAATTTGTCATTTCAACATTTAAGAAGTATACAAAGGTTTAAAAGATTTTCAATTACATGTTTGTTCCAGAGGCTTTTCTGAATTGCATTTTTAGAGTGACTATAAAAGTCTTTAAAAAAAGAATATTTCTAGAATTCTTTGCATAGGTTTCCATAGACATTTTTCTTGAGAGGGTGAAAAAGCCCACTTTATACCTAGATTTATCAACCTCCTAACACAACCCTACCATTCGTTGTCACAGTTGGGTCTTTTCCTAATGCATTTGTACCAAACTGATATTTTATACAAAGGTCAAGACAAGACATTCTTTTAGTTTTGTTTGTCTTCACAGTGACAGAAAAGAGAAGCCTCTTGGAATTCCTTTGGTTAACTTGAATATTTTGTATAATTAAATAAACAAAAATATATTTATGTCAGGTACTTTTCTCCAGGGACTAAATGTATGAAAGTGATGATAAATATATCCTGTACTTCAGTAAAGGCACAGGCAACTTTAATGACATAACAAAAATTATAATAATTTTATTCTCATTTTACCTTAATATTGGTTACATTTTTGAGCCAAATTTGACCTGATTAGTCTCACTTTAAAAATCGTGATGGGAGGTGTAAAACCAGTATGAAACAGTTTTCTCTGCACGAGCGAGACCAAATGGCTGTGTTGCATTAGACTTAGGGGGGGCAGATTCTCAGCTGGTATGTGCCAGCTCATTCTGTTTCTGGATGCCTGCAGAAAAGAGCAGCATAATCAATGGAGAAAAAGCTGAACTGAACTGTTCCCCCGCGGGATAAGAGGGGCTACCACTGACACTCTAATATGACTCCAATGGGAGTTAGTTGTATCCTGCAGGGGAGAATAAGCCCCCTGGAGTGATCAGGTAAAATCAAAATTGAATCCTTTCTTCTTTTACTGAAGATACAGCAGGACTAAACTAGTACTGGTACGAGAAAGAAACCTGTTACATTTTTTGCCTTAAAAGCTGAAGCAGGGCATTTTTGCACTTCCATTTTCTGTTACTTGGAGTTCATGTAATTAAGCTGCTACCAGAGAACCTATATATAGCTTGTCATTTTTAAGGGTGAAAAACGTTCTGAGTATTTAAAGAGAATAGTTCCAGTGGGCTGGATATGGGGCTAGTGGTGGCTGCTATTCCCAGCTCAGACACTGGCTCAGTGACGAACCTTGGGGAAATTGAGCTGCAGAGAGGTTAAGTGACTTGCCTCTCTGTGAAGTGGGGATAATGATACTTATTTACAATGGTAGATGCTTTGAGAGCTGTACATTAGGATTAAAAATGCTATATAAGTGCTAATTACTGGTAGGCTGCCATGCATGCTTGAAGCAGGCCATTAGCCCGCTTCTCCTTGCTTTCAGCTTACTAAAGGCACACACACCAGGCATGCAGCATCTGCTTAAGGTGTAGGGGAATGATTTATGGCCTCCAATCAATTTTTCATAACCAGGAAAGCAAAGGCTGAATCTGGGCCTGCTAGGACCTTGTAGACAGCAACTTACACCTCCCACCACCTATAGCCTCTGCTGTGTGGTCTTCTCAGAGCAGTCTCTTTTCTAGGGTATTTGCCCCAGAGCTGGACAGGTAGCCTGAAACCAATTACGAGTCCCAGCAGCAGCACTGACCCCCCTCTGGAGTGTCAATCCCACCCTCCAGTGGAGGAAGGACAGGCAGTGAGGGCAGGATTTCCTGCCTGCTCTCTAACAAACTGTGATTGTGGTGGGGTGCAGAGGTGTGGTGGCAACTGGAGATCAGGAGGCAGGGCTGTCCCCTTCACAAACATGTTGCTGATGTGAGCAGTTAGCAGTCAACATTACCTTCACCTCTCTCCACCCCATTCAAAAAACAGCTGCTGAAAATCAGTTTTCTGATTTGTACCTCATAACTCCCCCAAATTTGAGTAATTTAATAGGCTCCCTATAGTGTTGAATTTCAGAATTAATCTTCTTGTTCTTCCCTACAAGGCTCTGCACATTGCCATACCTGCTTACACCTCAGGACAAGTGTAGCATACCTGTCAGGAATCAGGGCCTGCAGCAGGACCACAGGCTCCGGCTGATCTAACGAGCCCAGCTGGCCTGTAGTAGGCTGCAGGATTGGGTATGCCATCTGACTGGTGGGAAGAGTCAGCAGACCAGCTCTTAAGTCCAGCAGAAGTTCAGTGGCCACTCAAAGTATTTGTGTATGGGCACAGCAGCGTCTGTGCCTGCATTTTCCCAGCCTCAATTCTGGTAGCGATACTGACTTCCGAGTCCAACTATAGCATCTGGCCTTTGACTCCTGGTCAGTAGTGTAGCCAGGGTGGCAGCAGGGGGAGCGGCCGCTCCCCCTTGAGCAGAAGCGGCGGAAGCGGCGCCTTTTTTTAGCAACACTAAAAAAAGGCGCCCCTTCTTTTTAAGCACTGCTTCTTGCACTCACCCGGCAGCGCTCCGGGTCTTCGGCGGCATTTCAGTGGCGGGTACCACCAAAGACCCGGAGTGAGCCGCCAAAGTGCCGCCGAAGACCCGGAGCGCCGCCGGGTGAGTACAGGGGGAGGCGCCTTTTTATAGTGCCGCTCCCCCTGCGCTCCAGACCTGCCTGCGCTACTGCTCCTGGTTACTGATTCCTGCTCTACCCACTGTGTGTGACTGTGCGGGTCCAAGTCTCTGGTACCTCCCTGTCCTTTCCACTTTGCCTAGGACCTCTACAAGTTCCTTCATCACTTTGGTCCTGTCTAGAGAGAATCATAAAAATATTGGGACTTCTCTGTCTCTTAGAAGAGCAACTATAATTTAGGAAAGCCAGATTATCACAGATTAGGTGATATTGCTTTTCACTCACTTTTGTGTAAACCCTGGTGTGAAGCACCAGATGTCAAAGGCAAGGCTAAAGTACAAAAACTGTGTTCTCCTCCAGGGACATTCTCATGTTGCCAATATGTCAGCTGCTGTTCCATTGAAGCCAGGGCCGGCTCTGGCTTTTTTGCCGCCCCAGGCAAAAAAGCCACCCGCCACACACACACCCCCGCCGGGGCGCTGGAGGGGAGCGCGGCAGGCACGCGGCCCCGCTCCCCCGGCCGGGGCGGGGAGTGCGGTAGGCCCCGCTGCCCTGGCGGGGAGCACGGCAGGGTAGGGCGCCGAGCCCGGCCGCGGCGCCGCTCTCCCCGGCGGCCGGAGCGCGGCAGGGGAGGGCGCCGAGCCCAGCCGTGGACCCGCTCTCCCCGGCAGCTGGAGCGCTGCGGGGCGGGTGGCGAGCCAGGCCACGGCGCTGCTCTCCCCGGCGGCCGGAGGGAGGGCGCTGAGCCCGGCCGCGGTGCCGCTCTCCCTGGCGGCCGGAGGGAAGGCGCCGAGCCCGGCCGTGGCGCCGCTCTCCCTGGTGGCCGGAGGGATGGCGGCAAGCCCGGCTGCGGCGCCGCTCTCCCCAGCAGCTGGAGTGCCGCGGGGCAGGCAGCGAGCCAGGCCGTGGCACTGCTCTCCCCGGCAGCCGGAGGGAGGGCGCTGAGCCCGGCCGCGGTGCCGCTCTCCCCGGCAACCGAGGGGAGAGTGCCGAGCTTGGCCGCGGCGCCGCTCTCCCCGGCAGCTGGAGCGCGGCAGGGGAGGGCGCCGAGCCCGGCTACGGCGCCGCTCTCCCCGGCGGCCGGAGGGAGAAAAAAAACCAAAACAAACAAACAAACAAAAAAAACAAACAAACCCCCTGAGCGCCGCCCCCCTCCAGGTGCCGCCCCAAGCACGTGCTTGGTAGGCTGGTGCCTGGAGCCGGCCCTGATTGAAGCTGCTGGATCTCCACATCTAATAATGTGAAGAGGTTTTTGTTTGTTTCCTTTTCCATGGCTGCTGCAATACTCTGCTAACATGTTTCCAGAGAGTGGTTGTTTAGCTTTTTGGGAAGATGACAGGTATTGCGGAAGATGACAGAGTGAAAGCTGAAGAGCAAACTCCAGCCAACCCAGGGAGCCAGCTTTGGACCTTCAGCCTCCTGAGTCCACTTGGGATTTTTATGCATTGTAACTTTCACTTCCCTCACACTGCTTAACCCCTAGGCCCCACCTTATTCCTCCCTGCAAGTCCCCTTCACAAGCCTCCCCTTCCCTTTGTTGCTTCCATCATTATCTCCTTCAGCCTCCTCTTCCTACTCTTTCACAGTACAATTTTTTAGGGACTATAGATTTTTAAGGCCAGACGGGATCATTATGATAATCTAGTCTGAT
The DNA here is from genome assembly GCA_037349315.1 of Chelydra serpentina. NCBI lineage: Eukaryota > Metazoa > Chordata > Testudines > Chelydridae > Chelydra > Chelydra serpentina. The sequence continues at coordinate 131,789,598 of JBAIAC010000004.1, forward strand.
CTTCTGCATAACTCAGGGCAGAGATTCTCACCCAGTAATTTCTGCATCAGGCCTATAACTATTGTTTGACCTTCAGCATACCTTTTAGAAAGATTTCCAGTCTTGATTTAAAGACAGACTTTGAGTGATGGAGAATCAAGCATGGCTCTCGTAAGTTGTTCCAAGGGGTAATTGCCTTCACCGTTAAAATTTTGTGCCTTTTTCACCCTACCTACTGAATTCCTCATTTAGGCCCCTCTTCAGGAAAGCATCTCTATTCAGTACAGCATTTTAAGCATGTGCATAATTCCCCATAGGACTTAATGTGCTAAAAACTAGTCATGTGCTTAAGTATGGTGCTGAATAGGGCTGGATTTAAGTGTGTGCTTAATGAGGACTGTAGAATGCTAAAAACTATTCTGTTTACAATATTTGCTTCTGTTTGTCACACATCTTCCCTTCCTGGATATGCTAAATAAATCAACTGTCAATATTGTAGATACTTTCATAAGAATGAAAAAACACACTAGTTCCATCAGATGGGGTGAGAATGTTTTCCCCTTCAATATCTTGTCACTCATAAATATAACATCTTTTTTATTTATCACCAGGAACTTCAGGATTGTATATAACAGTGAGGATAAAGTGTATGACCCAAAGTAAAGCAATTGATTTTTTACAGAGACTCATGTATATGCATTAGGATGCAGACTCTGATATGAATTATAGGAGAATTTATCACTGAACAGCTGTGGGGGTTTCCTGGGTATAGCTAAGGGTACGTGAAAAATCTTATCAAGACATTTGGTTATTGATGCTTTAGCCATTTTCATGTGCTTCTCTTATGTTTAGGCCTGATATAAATCAGGATTCTAAACTTTAGTGACCAAACATCACTATTTGAAAAGCCTTTCTTTGTGCTCCTGTAGTCTTATTTGTTGCTTCTGATATCAGATGTTGTTTACCAGCCTCTAACTACAAAACCTCTTGAAAGCAATGAGCTGTCTACAGAATCACATCTTGGTATTTTTATATTCCGGTCACGAAGAGTAGGGCACTGCGTATATATTATACTGGTTTGTATTACCAAGGCCATAAATCAATACATTCACACATATGAATACACTACACTGCAGACCAGCATTTCACTTTGAAATAGGCTTTGTAAGCATTCATATCTTGATAACATGGGTCGTGATTTCCTTATGGAAACCAGTTGACTTGTCCTGTTTAAATAAGAATTCTTATGAAAACTTTTGTAAATGGCATTAAATAACCAAATTGACTCATTCAACGATATGATCTTCTAAAGTCCTAGTATTACTGCAACACAATCAATAAAGACAGAAGCCGCCATCTCATGGAAACGAAATATATAGCTGATTTCCATTGTTAATATTTAGTGGCAAGTTAAGTGGGATGTACTGAAGGATAGCGCAAGGTACAAGAAAGGCAATAAGAAGAGGTTCTTTAGATACATTGGGAATAAGAGACAGAAAGGAAAATGGAGGTATTTTACTTAATGGGGAAGGCAAGCTGATGACATAAAAAGTCTTAGGTGTTTAATACCTATTTTGTTTCAGTTTTCACTGAAAAGGTTAATGGTGACCAGATGCTCAATCCAATGGGGAAAGGAAGGCAAACCAAAAATAGGGAAAGAACAGGTTAAAGAGTATTTAGGCACATTAGATGTATTCAAGTCAGCAAGGCATGATTAAATTCATCCCAGGGTACTTAGGGAACTAGTTGAAGCAATTTCAGAACCATTAGCAGTTATTTTTGAGAACTCATGGAGGACAGATGAGCTCCTAGAGGACTGAAGAAGGGCAAACATAGCACCTATCTTTAAAAGGGAGAATAAAGAGTATCCAGGGAATTATAGACCAGTCAGCCTAATTTTGATACCTGCAAAGATACTGGAACAAGTTATGCAATCAGTTTGAAAACAACTAGAGGATAATAGGGTTATAAGGAATAGCCAGCATGGATTTGTCATCAAGAACAAATCATGGCAAGCCAACCTAATTTCTCTTTTTGATAGGGCTACTGGCCTAGTGGATGGTGTGGGAAGCCATAGGTGATATTATATCTTGATTTTAGTAAGGCTTTTGACATAGTCCCACATGACATTCTCATAAACAAATCAAGGTAATAGTCTAGTTAAAATTACTATAAGATAGGTGCACAACTGGTTGAAAGACTAATCAGAGTAGGTATCAAAGATTCGCTGTCAAATTGGGAAGGCGTATGTAGCAGGGTCTCACAAGGGACAATCCTGGGTTTGGTTTCACTAATGAGTTGAATAATGTAGTGGAGAGTATGCTTCTAAGATGCACAGATGACACCAAGCTGGAAGGAGCTGCAAGCACTTTGGAGGACACGATTAGAATTCAAAAGGATGTTGACTAATTTGTCTGAATTCAACAAGATGAAATCTAACAAATACAAGTGCAAAGTACTTCACGTAGGAAGGAAAAAAAATCAAATGCAGTACAAAATAGGGACTAACTAGCTCAGTGGTAGTACTGCTGAAAAGAATCTGAGGGTTATAGTGGATCACAAATTGAATATAAATCAACAATATGATACAGCTACAAAAACGCTAATACAGTTCTGGGGTGTATTAACAGGAGTGTTTTATGTAAGATATGGAAAGGTATTGTCCTGCTTTAGTCAGCACTGGTGATGTTTCTCCTGGAGTGCTATGTCTAGTACAGGGCACCACACTTTAGGAAAGATGTCGAGAAATTGGAGAAAGTCCAGAGGACAACAATAATGATACAAGGTTTAGAAAACCTGACCTATGAAGAAACCCAGTTTTTTTAACCTATGTTTGATCTTGAGAAAAGACAACAGTTGGAGACCTAATAAGTCTTGAAACATGTTAAGGTCTGCTATAAAGAGGAAGTGATTAATTGTTCTCCATGTCCACTGTAGGTTGGACAAAGAGTAATGGACTTAAATCGTGCAGCAAGGGAGACTTAGATTAGATATTAGGAAGAACTTTCTAGCTATAAGGGTGGTTACGTTCTGAAATAGGCTTCCAAGGGAGGTTGTGGAATCACCATCATTGGAGATGTTTAAGAACAGGTTGGACAAACATGTAGCACAGCAACAAGAACCTTTATTCCTCTTTGGCATATTCATGCTATGGAAAAAAGTAACCTGACTACAGTAGAACCTCAGAATTATGAACTGACCAGTCAACCAGACCCCTCACTTGGAACCGGAAGTACACAGTCAGCAGCAGCAGCAGAGAGAGAAAGGCAAATACATTATAGTACTGTGTTAACTGTAAACTACGAAAATAAATGAAGGGAAAGCAGCATTTTTCTATTGCATAATAAAGTTTCAAAGCTCTATGAAGTCAATGTTCAGTTGTAAACTTTTGAAAGAACCATAATGGTTTGTTCAGAGTTACGAACATTTCAGAGTTACAAACAACTTCCATTCCTGAGATGTTCATAATTCTGAGGTTCTACTGTAATATGAAACATGGTAAAATGACCACTCTTTTGCCATTCAGCTTCCTTCTTAAATCATGCTGTAGATTAATCCCAAAATGTAAAACCAATGACTCTGTCTTTTGCATCATTCTGATCTTCCAGGTAATGCTAATTTAATCACTTGTTTATGCTGTTTGCTCAATTTATTTTAGTCACCTGAAAGCGATACAATTGAATAGATGTATTTTCATTACTGCATACTATTTCTCTGTGACTCAAGAATCTGCACTTCAGTTAAATACAACATGCAAAGAGGAAATGTTTTGGTGATTTCTTAAACTCAGTATTTGAAATGTATCAGTCAGATACATAAGGAACAAAGCTATGGTCCACTAAATAATTAGTAAAACATTTCAAAATGGGGTTTGAGATTGTGGGAATGTGGGAATCTTTGCGGGGGCCTCTTGCTGTAGGTGTCAGAGGGGTAGCCGTGTTAGTCTGGATCTGTAGAAGCGACAAAGGGTCCTGTGGGACATTTCCACTGCTTGCATCCGAAGAAGTGGGTATTCACCCACGAAAGCTTATGCTTCAATACCTCTGTTAGTCTATAAGGTGCCACAGGACTCTTTGTCGCTTGCTGTAGGTGGTAATGGTTAAAGCTTGTTTTAATATTTATCTGTAACTTATTTCTAAGGACAGTGTTTTAATATTAGACATTTTCTTGATTATTTTGATTTAGAAAGCATCAGACCAATAATATTTTACTGTACTTCCAGTAAATTGAAGATTGTTGCCTAAAAGAAAGGCAGTTGTCTTTTTAAATAGATTTACTCTTATGGCTTGTGAGAGAAGGCGCTAGTATTAGGTGGCAACAGATTATATATTTTTATTAGGATACATGGTGCTTCATGGACAATGTATTTGTAGGATATCTGTTATTCAGTTTTGTACATGCTGTTCATTAAATACTCAAAATACATATAGAAAATTTAAAAAACCCCAAACTACCAGTTAGTTCATACATTTCCCCATCTAATTCTCCATCACATAAAAATAATACACCTTCATCTATACATTTTTCCATGTACCTCAGTTGGTACAAGTCAACATAATTCCAGAGAAATTAATGGAGCAATGTTGATTTACATCAACTGAGGATCTGGCCCAGAACATTTATTTGCATCAGGGGAACAGAGGGAGGATAGGAGTGACGTAAGGACAATGACTGACATTACTCTGAAGCTTTTATATGTTTGAAAATATTAAGAAATTAAATATAAAATATTTACATGGAACTATTTATGGCATAAGTTATATAAACAGATGCAGAAAGGATATACAATTTTATACATTTGTCTTACACTTGTAAATAAAATTAGCAGTGATATTTCATCCATGACATCTGCTCATCTGAACTTTATAAACCAATATTTAGAAGTATAACCAAATACTGAAATTTCCATAGGCCCATAGGCCCAGACTTGAAAACCTTGATTCCTATAGTATCTGAATACCTTCCAGTAGTGCATTAAGTGACATGACTAACATCTGTTACATGTGGTTCATTCTGTCTGTCTCATTCTTTTCCCAACAGGAGAATCATATGTAGAGTATAGTGTTTTATTTTGGTAGGGTTTTTTTTTTGCACTTGGCCTTCTCTAATATACCAAGAAGTGCATCTTGTACATGAACCAGAGGGTAATAAGGTTTGATGGTCCTTAGTTCCTGTGGGAGTTTGTTCCACAGTCTCGGACTAGTCCCTGAGAAAATTCTCTTTCCTTCACAGAAGAGCTTTACCCTTATGGTAAAGAGTTCCACTGTGCCTGAGAAATGGAGTTGTTGACCATAGTCTTCATCCCGGAGCTTTAGGTGATTTTTTATATACACTGGGCTTAGGCCATTGAGCACTCTGAAGATAAGAGATGAGACATCGAACTTGACGTGATATTCTATGTAGAGAGCAGATGACTGGTGTTATGTGCAACTCAGGGTAGCTAATGTGCTGAAGAGACATGCTGCAGTGTTTTGTACTACTGTACTACTTGTGGGACTAAGGATTTCAGGAGGAGGCCTTTATAAAAAGATGAAAAAGGGATAATAGATACCTAAGCAAGAGTTGAAAGAATTGTACCAGTCTGCTATTACATGTTGTATTCACACAGGCAAAAAACTGAAACAAAACAAACACCCTTCAGTTATCAAAACATACCTTATGCCAGAGTATAACTCCCATAAAAGGGTTCATTAAGTAAGAAATATAAGTGGACAATTATATGCAAAAGAAAAAATCATGCAACCATAACAATTTAGGATGATATGATTTTGTCAGTTCTGAAAAAGCTTAAATAGAGTATAGTCAGTATGTGTTATCTTTTTATTTGGATACATTTGAAGTTACATGAGTTGTTTTTTCAATATTCCAACCCCCAAACAGAAATCTCACAAGAACAACTGATCTGGCAGGATTTCTAGCATTCAAGGTGGCAGAAATCTCAAAAATCAGCTGCTCAAGAGATTTTCATCATTCTGGGCTGAAGAACAATCGCAAGATTTCAGCACTGTCTAATCCAAACCTGAACCCTATTCAGTCTTAGTTCCAAATGTCTGTCTAGACTTAATTGAAATCTGGATTCTAGAATCAACTCTTTGTACCATCTCTACTTCTAGCTGTTGGTAGTTCACGGAACACCGGACTTCAACTGTCATAGGCTAATGGTACTTTGTTACTACAAATCCAAAATTAATTGTAGCTGGTTCTGAACATAGGCCCAGTGTAATTTCTAATCCCTGGCATTAGCGAGTTGGTCTTAATAAAGTAAGACATTTTAAAACATTAAAGCATCATGGGTTCTTTAAATTTGTGTTAGTATGTCCCATTCCATGTGAATAATTTGGACCGCTGATGAAAGATGGTTCTTAAGATGTTAGCGAACCTATGCTGTCAAGAAGAATTTGAGCAGGTTAACATCAGAGCAGTCTGTGATAAAAGGTTCTAAACTTTCAGAGCAGTTTGCTATTGGAGTAGTTCAGTACAAATGCATGACAATATTCAATAATGCCCAGGATATGTAAACAACTGCACAAGCTATGATAGCATTCCCCGCCCCCCTTTTTTTTAAACACAGTGCCGAGATTCTGTGCTCACACATTTTTAAATTGATCCCTTCACTGATTGAGATATAAAGGTGCCATCACATGTTGTCAGAAAATATCCATGTACATTAGTGTTAGATCAGTTCACTTGGAGCATTTTTAGCCTGGGATAGTGTCAGTGAAATAAATGACTGAAGACTTCATAGAATTTGGCAGTTTTGTAGGTATTGAGACTGTTAGCAGTCCAAATTTCAAGCGGATTTCTCCAGGGTTTGCAAAGTAGGTGTAAAAGTGTCATCACATTTTGTACTGGTGCCTTGCCATCAGAACAATTCACTAAGGGAACTTGTCAGCTACTAAAGCAGCACTCAAAGTATCAGAACCTTTTAGCTAGCAAAGCAACTATACTGTGCTTGTATTTTATCTACAGGAGGCTGGAGAATTATAAGGTTATAAACTGGAATTTTGGCATGGTAGAGATATGGAACCAAATTCACTCCTGATGTGAGTAGACACAACTCCGTTGACTATATCAGAGAAGAATTTTGCCTTTGAACTCTGGCTAACAATCCTCCAAGCCCATTGGTTTTAATTTACAAATTTGCTGACACTCACTAGGTTCAACTTGCTTCTGTCTTCTAAAGTCATGTGATCACTTTACATGTCAAGTTCTGTGGGCAATTGGCGCATGGAATGGTAATCAGTTTGGAGAGGGACTGGTCATGGTTAGGTAAGCTTATTATTTCTTAAGGTTTTTTTATAGGAAAGCTCTCTCTTGCAATAGGAAGTAGAAAGCAATCCGGCCAAATGAGTACATACCTTTACTTAGGAGGATATTTTCAAAGGCATGAATGGGAGTTGGGTGTTTAAATGCTCTTCGCGCTTTGAAAATATCCCCCTTTGTATTTTAAGTGATTAGGAAAATTAAAGCATCTAAAAAAAGCACTACATTTCCTAGTTTGAGTGCTTGACTTTGAAACTTTAATATCTCAAGTTTTGTTAAATGGGGTACAGCTCAGAATAAAAACAAGTAATCTGATATTATGTATTAGAGGTTTTGAATTGTCAATCTGTTAGTCTCTCTTAGGGCTGGTCTATACTGGAAAATAAGATAGACCCAGCTATGTTACTCAGAGATATGAAAAACCCACACTTCTGAGCAACGTAGTTAAGCAGCTCTAAGTTCCTGTGTAGACAGTACTAGGTTGATGAAAGAATTCTTCCATTGACCTAGCTACTGCCTCTTGGGGAGATGGATTACCTATGCTGATGTGAGAACTCCTCCTATTGGCATAGATAGTGTCTACACTGAAGTGACACAGCATTTCAAGTGTAGACAAGCCCTTTAATACCTTTATCTCCTTTATCATTTGAATTTGATTGTTTTAAATTACATGAACGTTGCCTCTATCTCTCGGTGCTGATCTCTGGTTATGAACCAGTATCCCACTTCAGCAGTTGCACTAGTTTCAAAAGTACTTAAGTGACTTAGAAGCCTCAGTCCCCTTTGACAAAGTGATTTAGGAGACCAAGGCTGATGTCTTGGCCTCATTGCAATCAATGGCAAAACTCCCATTGACTTCAGTGGGGCCAGGTTTTCTGTGAAGTCAGTGGGGGGTGTAGGTTCCTCTTAAGTTACTTTTGAAAATGGGCCTTAGGGACAGATTTTCAAAGGCTTTCAGATGCTTAGAGATGTAGATGTGCACCTAGTAGGATTTCAAAAGAGCCATGGAAGGTTAGGGGTCTAACTCCCATTGATTTAAACTCAGATTGATTTCAATGGAAGGTAAGTGCCTAATCTGCTAAAGCACAAAATTCCTCTCAGTGCCTATTCACATCTTTAGATGCTATAAACTTTTGGAGATCGGCCCTTAGGACTTTTGAAAACTTTACCCTTTGTACCCTGAAAATAGAGAGATCTTTACATAGTTCCAGTCTATTGTAAGTCTTAATTCATTATTAATAAAATGTCTTGATGCTTGGACAGAAGGTACTATAGAAATGCAAAGCATTATTGTGTATCCATTCTTACTTTAGACCATCTGAAAAACAAAATGCGTTACAATCCCCTCTACATTGTATTTAATGCTTTCTAGAAAAAACCTGCTATAATAACTTGTTAAGCACAGCACATTTTGCAAATATCTATTTGTTATTCATTATTTATGGTGGGTGAATGGGCATGTAAGTCACAGGGTACTGGTTCTGTACCCTCATTGAGAGATGACTAAAATATCTATATTTACAGTCTAGGCTGGTTTGAGGCAGGAATTGTCTTTTTGTTCTGTTTGTATAGGGCCTAGAACAATGGGGTCCTAGTCTGCTACAATAACTCTAACAAACAGAAGGAGGGAAAATAGATTTCAAGACAGCCTCCCAATCACTTCCAGTAGAAGCACATATTCATGTCATATTCACACGACTTTTTCTTTCTGCAAACACTTGTGAACAACAAAAAAAGTAGAAATTTTAGGAAATGAATTAAAGGGTAGGAAACACTTAAGACTAATTAACTTAGAGTAAATGTTCATGATTTTTTCCCCCCTCCAGTTTTCACCTAGCCTCTCATTCCAGACAAAATCTCCTCCCCACTAATATGTTATTAGCTGGGTTTTTCTCTAGGGTTAGAAAATGTTGGAATTTACTTTTTTTTAAGCTATTGAGGATATTTCCTCCTCTGCCAGGGGGTGGAGAGCAGCGCAGCTATTGCTGTCACTGAAGTCGCTCAGTTTTATTATGGACTTACAGAAAATCTCTCTTTTAAGTTCCCTGCCCCCACCGCCACATCTTTTCAGAAGAGGTAAATTGCTACAGAAGAGAGTGATTGGAGTTTCTAAAGAAAAGAAATCTTATCACTTATTTTTCTCCATTTCTTGGAATTATTAATCTTTGACAGGCTGGTATTAAGTTCTCAGTTATAGTACAGTTGTGTTGTCCCATAATTTTATGGATCATTAATCATTCAATCAAATTGCTCTGTCTTGTATATCCTCTATGTAAAAAGGTACACGAAGAGAGGGGGGGGGGAAAGGATTTCAGCGAAATACAGTTCCTATTCACACCTATTAAGTCCACAATGTAACAGAGCCAAATATGATTGAATCCTGCTGTGAAAAGATTGCCCCCTAATTAAAATTTAAAGCAAAAATAGGATAAAGGTCTACACAGCTGAACAAAATCTCTGCAGAAGGTCCAGGTTCAGCAGATTCTCTTATGTTTCTGATTTTCTTAAAAATAAAGACAAAACTACCAGTGTCTGGTTACATTTCCTTCATGTAGCAGAACAGTCCTTATACGCTGAAACATTTATCTCTGTCTGGTCTGTTGATCTCATTGTGAAAACAAAGGAGGGGGATGCTCCTTTGCAAGTCAGGACAGGGAGAGGGACCCAGCACCTTTCCAGATTCAAAGCATAACCAGGCTCAACTGCAACTGATAAGGTCATCTACAGGTAGGAGGCCTAGGATCAGCCCCCAACCTGATTCCAGGGCTGCTGTTTGGCTCAGTGGGAACTCTCTGCAGGGGCACAAATATGGTAGGATGCATATTGAGGGTGTGGGGCCAGTTGGTTGTTCTTCTCTGTGGTTGGTAAAGTATGGGAATCTATTTTTTAAAGTAAAAGAGGGAATTGTGAAAGCTTCATAGTAAAGATAGAACTATTAAATATTTATCTGATTCATGCTTCAGTGAACAAATTTTTCTTCCTTAGCCTCCTGTGACTGAAAACCACTCAAGTCAAAAATCAATGAAAAATGTTCAAGTAAAGGATGTAGTATGGGTTTCATATAACCTCCAGGGCTCTAAATCTTGATCAGACCCATGATCCACATTTTTATGCATGAGTCATTTGTGAAATTGCCTTTTATTTGCCCTGGACTCATCTCTCTCTATATATATGAAATCTTGTTTTAGTAGCACACTATGAAGGTTCATTTAAAAAATGACCAAGATTTTTTTTTAAGTGACTGATTGTGTGCCTCATATTATGGGTGCTCAACTTGAGAGCACTTAATGATATTTCATTTTCAGTATGTGTGTTCAACATTTTCGGTAGTTGCAGTAGAATTACAGCATGGAAGCGAAGTTAAGCATGTGTGTTTGCAAGATTGGAGCCATAGTGACATGGGAGACATCTAGTTGTATATGAATGTGAGAAAACATCTCACGTTGGGCATAGAGCTGTCCCATCAAAATGGCTATTAAATATCAAGAATGTAAACAGCCACACCAGTGGGAGATGTAGCAGAGAAATGTGACAGTCCCAGATGCAATACCGTGGTGCAGTGTGCTTTTCAAAATTACCAAGTCTGTGACAGTAACATTGATGAAGCTGAATGACTGCATCGTTTGGGAGCAAATTAGTCATCAGCATCTCTCTCAGTCAAAGGCTGTCCAAGCACATGACTCATATAATTAAGAATGAAGGCCCAAATTTAGTCCTAGTGTAACTCCATTGGAATTACACCAAGCTGAAGTGTTCTGATTCCCCTAGCTTCAAGAATGTGTTTATCTAGATCCAACTTCATAAGTTCATCCCTATTCAGGAAAGTATTTAAGTATGTGCTTACGTCCCATGGACATCAATGGAACTTGGAGTATGTGAAGGCACTGCTGATAGGGACGGGCTAAAGCAGGTACTTGAACATTTTGCTGAAAAGGGAAGCTACTGCTAAGTGTCTACTTCTTTCCTGGGGTACACTGTGATAGTGATAGCAGGCTTCCAGCACTTCCTAAATGATAATATTGGGACATTCCCAGCTTGTATATAGGTCTCTCACTACTACACCTTCAGCTCTGGGTAATTTATTTCAGCATAGGGGAGGATATGCACCGGGGTGGCCAAACGTACTGACCCTCTGAGCCACACATGAGAATCTTCAGAAGTTTGAGAGAAGAGGCACACCTACCGAGGTTTGGGGCTTTAGCCCCACTCCTGCTAAAGCCCCAAGCCCCAGCAGGCATGCCCTATAGGGCTAAAACCCCAAGACCACCCCAGTGGCGTAGCCAGGTTTAGAGCACAGGGGGAGCGGAGCTAAAAAAAGGCGCCGGGAGCAAAATGCGTCGGGAGCAAAAAACGGCGCCGGGAGCAAAACAAAATGCTCCGCTCAGGCTGTAGTGCAGGAGCAAAAGGTGTCGGAGCACAAAAAAGGCGCCGCTTCTGCTCAGTGGGGGAGCGGCCGCTCCCCCTGCTCCCCCCCCGACTACGCTACTGACCGCCCCCTCCCCTGCTGGGCAGAAGCCCCTACCCTACCACCCTTCTGCCAGGCAGAGATCACAAGCTTTCTCCCCTCCCCCGCCAAAGTCTGGTAAGTGGAGAATAGGAGGGCATGGGAGGGGGGGCTCAGAGAGCCACACTTTAACTCTAAAAGAGCCACATGCAGCTCATAAGCCACAGTTTTGCCACCCCTGATATATTCCATGGATTCATAAGTACTGAATAACTAAATTGATCAAACAGGTATTGCCAATAATAATAATACAGCTTTTCTCTTAAGCTTGAGTAGGAGACTTTTCATTAAACATTAATTAATTTTGGATGCAGAATAGTCAAATATTTCCACTCCAAGACCATAGCCAATGGGGATGAATGTTTTTATTGCTTTTCACACAGCAGTGTAAGTATTTCCAATTTTGTGATGGGAGAAGAAAGGTTACATTCTTGAAATGTTACATCATTCAGTAATATCCTCATTCAGCACCTCTGCCAAACCCTGTATGCTACAAGTTATCCACAATTCCCAAAGGAAAGAAGATTTCCCCATGCAAAGGTGAGGGTTTAACCAAAGGGAGGCTTGCAAAACCAAAAGCTTTGACATAGTGCCAGTGAAATCCATAAGTCTCAACTGTGTGTTTAATTAAAATTATCCTTCCGGTTAAGATGAGAGGTAGGGATATAGCATCGTGAATTGCCTTAAAGTCTTTATTTCTGTTAAAGCAAAAAGGTTTTGCTAGAGTTGATGTGCCATCATATACCTTGAAGATCACAGACATGAGTTGCACAAGATGAACAGTCAAGGTTTTAGAGAACTCAGTCATGATTGTTCGATGAAATAGGTGTATATCTACACCACTCAAACTGAATTCCCAGTTTTAGACATTAGAGAGACAAGGCGGCTGAGGTAATATCTTTTCTTGGATCAATTTCTGTTGGCAAAAGAGTTTTTGAGCTTAGAGAGAGTTCTTCTTTAAGTCTGGGAAAGGTACTCAGTGTCACCGCTCAATACAAGAGGAACAGATAAGGAGTTAACACATGTTGCAAGAGACCATTCAAGGTGAAGTGAACAGTTAATTTCTCTACAGTCCTAGGACAAAGTGGGGTACAGAGCCCTACAAATCCAGTGCCTAAGTCCATAACTGTATCTAAGGGAGTTATGAATTTAAGTTCCTAGGTTCCTTTTTTGACGGCATTTAGCAGGTTTCCTTTGAGGATGAAGATTGGGTCAGATATGGAGTGATTGTTTTATGAAAAGTATTTGCCCACAGCTGATGGTGTTTGTCTCATCAATTATCTGAGGTCATTGCAGAGCATAGTGATTGTCTCGTTTCACCCACATAGTAGTTATTGGGCCACTTGTACTTCATCCAGTGCACCTGCACATATGATAGGGGTATGTAGGACCCATGGATCTTGAAAGGTGGTTTTTTTTGTGGGGGAGGGCGAGGATATTGATCATCATAGCAGTGGAGGTACGTTCACAGGTTTTGCATCTGTTCTAGCAAGGTCTGGTGCTGCTTTGAGTTTGAGTGTCCTGGTCTGTGGGGAGTTTGTTTCCGATTATAAGCTTGGGGGTTTGGTTGTAGGCTAGGAGGGGTGACTTCATGCATGTATCCAATTAAGAAATTAAAGCTCCACAGCAACCAATCTGTACTTCAGGTTTAGAGGATTTGCAGTATTCTGAGGTACTGTAAAACAGTATGATGCAACTATTAATATTAGACATGGCAAATTGTTCCAACAGGAACATGAAAACATGAACACCATTGGCTAAGGCATCTCATGTCCAGCAGATGCTCCTTTTTTAGGAATTAATTTGTGATGCATCACTTGCTTGTTATTTCATGTTATGACATACCCTAAAATAACTTAATGAGCATAGGATGTGACTGCAGTATGTCTATTATGCCCTGGTCTACACTACGAGGTTATGTCGAATTTAGCTGTGTTAGGTCGATTTTATAAGCAATGTGTCTACACAATCAACCCCATTCTGTTGACCTAAAGGGCTATGTCAGTGTGCCTGTTTGCTGTGTGTGTGTGAGGGGTGGTGAAGAAGAGGGAGGCTAATGTCCCCCTGCACCTTGCTTACCCCATCTTCCATAGAGCAGGGGGGACACACGAGGGAGGGAGCTGCTGCCTTAGGCAGAAGCTGCAGCTGTGGGGCTTGTTGATCTAATTAACAAGGCAGTGTACTTCTGACCCCACTCTTGATACCTAATTGTAAAGGCGCATCTCTCTCTCCTTTCCTGCTGGCTTGTAGAGTGTGAGAGTTAACCCTTGAGGGCTCAGTGCAGTGCTAGTTCATCCTTCCTAATGCATTCCCTGGGAAATTCCCACCCTTTGATTCCTCCATTTCAACCAAGCTTCACTATCATCATTGCTGTGTACCAGTGTTCAATTGTTTGTTTAAAACTTTGTGCGAACTTTGTGCGCGTGTATATATATTATACACACACACATTTTATATATATATATATATATATATATATATAATCTTTTGTCTGGTGAAAAAAATTCCCTGGAACCTAACCCCCTTATTTACATTAATTCTTATGGGGAAATTGGATTAGTTTAACATCGTTTCGTTTAAAGTTGCATTTTTCAGGAATATAACTACAATGTTAAGTGAGGAGTTACTGTACTGCTAAAATCAACCTTGCTGGGTCAAATTTGGGGTAGTGCAGACACAATTTGATGATATTGGCCTCTGGGAGCTATCCCAGAGTGCTCCAATGTGACCGCTCTGGACAGCACTTTCAACTCCGATGCACTAACCAGGTACACAGGAAAAGCCCTGGGAAATGTTGAATTTCATTTCCTGTTTGGTCAGCTTGGTGAGCTCAGCAGCACAAATGACCATGCAGTCCCAGAATCGCAAACAAGCTCCAGCATAGACCAAACGGGAGACACTGGATCTGATTGCTGTATGGGGAGAAGAATCTGTGTAGGCCAAACTCCGAACAAAAAGAAGAAATGCTAATATATATGCCAAAATTGCACAGGGCATGGTGGAGAGAGGCTACAACAGGGACACACAGCAGTGCCATGTGAAAGTTAAGGAGCTCAGGCAAGCCTACCAAAAGACAAAGGAGGCAAACGGTCACTCCGGGTCAGAGCCCCATACATGCCGCTTCTATGATCAGCTGCATGGAATTCTACGGGGGGATCCTACCACTACCCCACCATTGTCCGTGGACACCTGAAAGGGGGGAGTCTCATGCAACAGGGAGGAGGATTTTGTGGATGAGGAAGAGTAGGAGGAGGAGAATGTGCAGTAGGCAAGCAGAGAATCCATTCTCCTCAGAAGCCAGGACCTTTTCATCACCCTGGAGCCAATACCCTCCCAAGGTGGGTTCCCGGACCCTGAAGCCGGAGAAGGCACTTCTGGTGAGTGCACATTTGTAACTACACTAAAGGGTTTAAAAGCAATTGTGTTTAATGTTTGATTTGCCTTGAAGACTTGGGATGCATTCGCGGTCAGTACAGCTACTGGAAAAGTCTGTTAACGTGGCTGCGGATGGAGCGGGAGTCCTCCAGGGCCATCTCCATGAAGTTCTCCTGGAGGTACTCTGAAAGCCTTTGCAGAAGGTTTCTGGGGAGGGCTGCCTTATTTCATCCTCCATGGTAGGACACTTTACCACGCCAAGCCAGTAGCAAGTAGTCTGGAATCATTGCAGCACAAAGCATGGCAGCGAATGGTCCTGGGTTTTGTTCGAATTCAAGCAGCATTCGGTCTTTATCTTTCCGTGTTAGTCTCAGGAGAGTGATACCATTCATGGTCACCTGGTTGAAATAGAGGAATTTTTGTAAGGGAACAGTCAAAGGACCCCGTTCATGCTGGGCTATTTGCGTTTGGCTAAAAGGGATCATCCCTGAGAATAGGCACGTGGTGAGGTGGAGGGAAGGGGTGTGCTGCACATCCACACGAAAACCGCAGCTCCTCCTTTTAAATGGCCAACCCAACCGGCCTTGCTTGCTATGGGAAAGGAGGGCACTGCAGTTTGAAACCATTCCCACATGTTATGAAGGTGGAAGAAGCCAACCCCGCGTACCCTTTGGCTTACCATGGCTTCCTGGAAACTGAATTCTGTTGCCCAGCCTTTGCCACTCATAGCCCTCTCAGAACCTGGTCCCTCCAGGAGCACGTTGGCTAGGTCCTTTTTCCTGGTGAGCATTCTAACCAGCTCCCCAGAGAAGGCCCTCTCTTCAGGCTTCCTGTGGCTTGTTGACTGAGCTCCCATAAGCCTTTGTTAGGCCCAGGTGCTCTTTACCCAGCTAATTAACTGCCTCCCAGGCCCTTGGGTAGTTTCTCACAGATGGAATTGGGTTGACTCATTTTCCTTAGTGGAGCCATTACAAATAGGCTAGTCACTAACTCCCCAGAAAGGGTCAGCCCCTGTAACATAGCTGATGCAGATAGCTCTAACCGCCTGCAAGGATTTCAGTGGGTCTCCCATTTCTCCTTTCTACTTCTCCACCACAGTTAACAGCATTCTCCCCGTTGATACCTAGAATATAACCTGAGATTTTGGAATTGATTGGATGTGGTGTTCAAAAGTTATCACATTACACACAAACAAATGCCACCAAGTTGAGCATAGGACCTCACTGCACATGGCCAATGGAAAGCCTTGCAGGTTGATATTTTAAAATCCCCATGTTGTATCATTTAAGTCAGACTTCTACCTTCTTCCATTCATTATGGCCTGATTCACTGAAATTATATACATTACAGTAGTGTCTAGAGACTCGAGGGGAGATCAAAGTACCATTATGAGAGGTACCATTCAACATATAGTAAGCAACAATCCCTTCCCTGAAGGGCTAGAAATCTAAGTAGATAAGTGGGAAATAGGTAAAATGACTTGCTCAGGGTCACAGAACTGATCAGTAGCAGAGCTGGGAAGGGAACCCTTGGCTAGTGTCTTATCAGCTGCACTGGTCTGTCTTTCTAAATGCACTCAGATGTGTTGGTAGAGACAGGAACTTTTTGTTCTGGACTGCAGGCAACCTGTACATTTCCCACCTGGTTCACAGGGAAAACTTGGTGTTCAGGTCTGACATGTCCTCTGGACAGGTTAAAGGCTAACCTTTCAACTCCTAATTAGAAAGGAAAACAAATAGTTCTGTGAAATGCCCTTTTTACGCTCTTGAAAGAGAAGGCTGGTCATTTTTTAAGACTAAAAGCGAAATCATATCTCCATTTCATAAGGTTTACTGACCATCAGTAAGAGGATTGACACAGTGGAGCTTTTGTCACCACTTTTTTGGTCTGTGCTGGATATCAGCAGGTGCTGCCTGCAGAGTAAGCCCTGGCTCCTCTTTCCTTGCTGAGGCTGCAGCCTGTCAACATAGGTTGAAGTGACACACTTGCCCTGGCAGGCTTAAACAGGCTGCTGAGTTTCAATTCATGCAAGAGAGCTAAACAAAAAAGCCCTCCTCAGTGAGCTGTTTGCTTTATCAGACCGTTTGTAAGGCACTTTGTAGACTTCAGCTGCTGTTAAGTTCTTAAACCTGCACATTTTTCAGTATATTTCTCCAGTATAACTCACTTTGCATGAGAGTAATAGAATCTTACTGAGTTTTTACTGACTCCTTGTGGAGCCACTGAAGTGTGTTGGTAGACTAGGAGGTAGAGCTTTTGATAGTTTCCTAGGTCTAAGCGCAATACCTTCTGGTCTCAAGCCTCTAGCTATGACAGCTCATGGCTCTGAAATTCTTGGCCTTATTTAGATTAAGAGGCAGACACTACACTAGTTCTGTTTTTAAGAGTGACATATTGGCAGCACTTCCCCTTATTCCCACTGTTATTCCCACCTATGGGGTGGTGCACTTCCAAATAGCCCCCAGTCATGCTCTGCCTTTAAGATATAATTTAGCCCAAAAATGTTTAGTAGATTACAAAAAGGCACTTTTAAAAAACATTGTTTGCCTTACCAGACTCTGCTCCCAGATAAGCAGTTTGCATTATTGATGTTATGTGTAGTACTAGTCTCAAGTTCCAGAAATGTGGGTGATCCTTAACAGCAGCAAAACTTGAGCTGTCTCATTTAATTGAAGGCAATATTTCTTTAAATTGCTGCATGATTTAGTGCACTGGCATTCCATGTTGTTATTACACCTGGGTTCAAATCCTATGATGGGCCAACATTTGGGTGTCTGGTGGTCTAAGTCTATTTACTAGAAGGTGTTTGCCCCCAGCACCAAATTGTTACCCCACTTGGAATGACTGGCAGTCTCTCCCTAAAATCAGGCCCAAGCCCTGTATCTTGTCCAGGCAGGGATTGCCAATCAGTCATTCTAATCATTTACATGCATGCTTAACCTTTAATACGTATCAGTCTTTGCGGGATTAAGACCCCTGGCAGCATAAACAGTGAAGGGCTAAATTTTCAGTGCATTGGCAAAGCTTGAATAACGTATGTTCTCACCATGGATGGGTTTATCCAGTTCTACCAGCACCTTATGTTCATAGACACTAAAAAAAAACCCCATACATCCACCAGCAAAGATGAAAAATAAACACATCTAACAGCAGCTGTACCTAATTCAATTGAAAATGAACAGAACTTCTCCAGACCTGCATCACCAACAATTCAGAGTGAGGGAAAAACATTATGTTCAGGAATCTGTATTCATATCCGCCAGCCTGTCACCTGTAAGTCCAACACTGGAACAGGCTGAAACAGTGAACAAAGTTCATCTCTTTCTTCTACCATTGAATAGATATTTCCCCTGTTATCTGTACATCAAAACTAGATTACCTGTTTATCTAAATAGAGGTTCTTGGCTTCACCATTTCCCTAGCTGGATTAGGGATAGATGGGCATATCAAGGGACAAGGTAGTTCTTTTATCTTAATTGCTTGAAAAGTGGTCTCTGTGTACACTGTATATATTTTGCTGCTATAGACACTTCATAGCCATTGCTGATTAGTGAGGGTGGCATTTGCAGACAATTCCTTTAATGATGTTACCCATCAGCAAGATCTGAAAGCAACTGCAAGCAGGGAGACAAAAGTGGAGAGCAGTGTCATAACAGATCATTAAATGAATATTCCTGAATATGGGGAACAAGTAAGAGTTGTGGCACATGGGAGTTGTGACAATCACACAACTCTAATCATCTCTAAGCTTTCAAATGCAGAACATCAGCATATAAAAACTAGAACACAAAACAAGCTTGAGAAACTTCAGAGTTTTTTTTTAAAGATACAATAAATATTGCTGTAATTCCCAGCTAACATGGTATGAGAAGTTTCATTTGCAGTGTCACTTAAACAGCAAAACAGAACAAAAAAAATATTTACCTTGTACAAAAGAAATCCATGTCTGAAGGTTTTTGGTGACAAAATAATAAGACTTTAAAAAAAAATCAGTGGTTATGTTACCATCGATTTTCTAGAGATTAACTGTATTTCTATAAACATCTTTGAAATATCTTAATTCTTACTTTGATTTAAACATTGGGAGTTTGAATCATAACTGCTTTATGATCTCTGTACTATTTAAAAACTAACAGAAGTTATTGAACCACCAAAACCAAACTTGAGCTCATAAATTAGGTACCCATTTACATGCCTAAAGAAAAAAAGAATTTAAGCACCTAAATTCCCAGAGAAGAACCAAAATATGGTACATGTGCTCCTAAATTATAGGGTAAGTTTTCATGTTGAGTTCATTGCTGTGAATCCAAATAAGAGCATAGACATGAAATTCTGAGGACTAGCATTTTGGTTATGTAAATAGCACCTCCTTTAGTTTTAAATGGTTTAAGCCCTGGTCTACACTACGAGGTTAGGTCGAATTTAACCGTGTTAGGTCGATTTTATAGTCAGTGCGTCCACACAACCAAATCCGTTTTGTCGACTTAAAGAGCTCTTAAAATTGACTTCTGTACTCCTCCCCGGTGAGGGGATTAGCGCCAAAAAGCGACCTCGCTGGGTCGAATTTGGGATAGTGTAGACGCAAGTCGACGGTATTGGCCTCCGGGAGCTATCCCAGAGTGCTCCAATGTGACCGCTCTGGACAGCACTTTCAACTCAGATGCATTAGCCAGGTACACAGGAAAAGACCCGGGAACTCTTGAATTTCATTTCCTGAGACATAGGTGAGAGGATTATTGCAGGAGGGGTGGGTGAGATTCTGTGGCCTGCATTGTGCAGGAGGTCGGACTAGATGATCATAATGGTCCCTTCTGACCTTAAAATCTATGAGTAACAAGGGCGATGTCGTGGTGGGAATCTGCTATAGACCACTAGACCAGGGGGATGAGGTGGACGAGGCTTTCTTCAGGCAAGTAACAGAAGTTACTAGATCACAGGCCCTGGTTCTCATGGGGGACTTCAGTCACCCCGATATCTGCTGGGAGAGCAATACAGCAGTGCACAGACAATCCAGGAAGTTTTTGGAAAGTGTAGGGGACAATATCCTGGTGCAAGTGCTAGAGAACCAACTAAGGGCAGAGCTCTTCTTGACCTGCTGCTCACAAACAGGGAAGAATTAGTAGGGGAAGCAAAAGTGGATGGGAACCTGGGAGGCAGTGACCATGAGATGGTCAAGTTCAGGATCCTGACACAAAGAAGAAAGGAGAGCAGCAGACTACGGACCCTGGACTTCAGAAAAGCAGACTGACTCCCTCAGGGAACTGATGGGCAGGATCCCCTGGGAAAATAACATGAGGGGGAAAGGAGTCCAGGAGAGCTTGCTGTATTTTAAAGAATCCTTATTGAGGTTGCAGGAACAAACCATCCCGATGTGTAGAAAGAATAGTAAACATGGCAGGCGACCAGCTTGGCTTAACAGTGAAATCCTTGCTGATCTTGAACACAAAAAAGCAGCTTGCAAGAAGTGGAAGATTGGACAAATGACCAGGGAGGAGTATAAAAATATTGCTCAGGCATGCAGGAGTGAAATCAGGAAGGCCAAATCACTCTTGGAGTTGCAGCTAGCAAGGGATGTTCAGACTAACAAGGAGGGTTTCTACAGGTATGTTAGCAACAAGAAGAAAGTCAAGGAAAGCGTGGGCCCCTTACTGAATGAGGGAGGCAACCTAGTGACAGAGGATGTGGAAAAAGCTAATGTACTCAATGCTTTTTTTGCCTGTCTTCACAAACAAGATCAGCTCCAGACTGCTGCACTGGGCAGCACAGTATGGGGAGGAAGTGACCAGCCCTCTGTGGAGAAAGAAGTGGTTCAGGACTATTTAGAAAAACTGGACGAGCACTCCATGGGGCTGGATGCACTGCATTCGAGGGTGCTAAAGGAGTTGGCGGATGTGATTGCAGAGCCATTGGCCATTATATTTGAAAACTCGTGGCGATCGGGGGAGGTCCCGGAAGACTGGAAAAAGGCTAATGTAGTGCCCATCTTTAAAAGAGGGAAGAAGGAGGATCTGGGGAACTACAGGCCGTCAGCCTCACCTCAGTCCCTGAAAAAATCATGGAGAAGGTCCTAAAGGAATCAATTCTGAAGCACTTAAAGGAGAGGAAACTGATCAGGAACAGTCAGCATGGATTCATCAAGGGCAAGTCATGCCTGACTAACCTAATTGCCTTCTATGACTGGCTCTGTGGATGAGGGGAAAGCAGTGGACGTGTTATTCCTTGACTTTAGCAAAGCTTTTGATACGGTCTCCCACAGTATTCTTGCCAACAAGTTAAAGTCGTATGGACTGGATGAATGGACTATAAGGTGGATAGAAAGCTGGCTAAATCATTGGGCTCAATGGGTAGTAATCAATGGCTCCATGTCTAGTTGGCAGCTGGTATCAAGTGGAGTGCCCCAAGCATCGGTCCTGGGGCCAGTTTTGTTCAATATCTTCATTAATGATCTGGAGGATGGTGTGGACTGCACCTCAGCAAGTTTGCAGATGACACTAAACTGGGAGGAGTGGTAGATACGCTGGAGGGTAGGGATAGGATACAGAGGGACCTAGACAAATTAGAGGGTTGGGCCAAAAGAAATATGATGGGGTTCAACAAGGACAAGTGCAGAGTTCTGCACTTAGGACGGAAGAATCCCATGCACTGCTACAGACTAGAGACCTAATGGCTGGGCAGCAGTTTTTCAGCAAAGGACCTAGGAGCTACAGTGAACGAGAAGATGGATATGAGTCAACAGTGTGCCCTCATTGCGAAGAAGTCTAACAGCATTTTGGGCTGTATAAGTAGGGGCATTGCCAGCAGATCAAGGGATGTGATTATTCCCCTCTATTCTGCATTGGTGAGGCCTCATCTGGAGTACTGTGTCCAGTTTTGGGCCCCACACTACAAGAAGGATGTGGAAAAATTGGAAAGAGTCCAGCAGAGGGCAACAAAAATGATTAGGGGGCTGGAGCACATGATTTATGAGGAGAGGCTGAGGGAACTGGGATTGTTTAGTCTGCAGAGGAGAAGAATGAGAGGGGATTTGATCGCAGCCTTCAATTACCTGAAGGGGGGTTCCAAAGAGGATGGACCTTAGCTGTTCTCAGTGATGGCAGAACAAGGTGCAATGGTCTCAAGTTTCAGTGGGGGAGGTTTAGGTTGGATAGTAGGACAAACTTTTTCACTAGGAGGGTGGTGAAGCACTGGAATGGGTTACTGAGAGAGGTGGTGGAATCGCCTTCCTTAGAGGTTTTTAAGGTCAGGCTTGACAAAGCCCTGGCTGGAGTGATTTAGTTGGGGACTGATCCTGTTTTGAGCAGGGGGTTTGACTAGATGACCTCCTGAGGTCCCTTCCAACCCTGAGATTCTGAATTAGCCCCCCTCTGACAAAGGCCTTAAAACTCTCCAGACAATCTCTGCTCTGACCCGCCATCTTCATTTAATTTCAAATAAAGTCCCCAGAATCCTCATCACAAAATAATCCTCAAATCCCCCACAAAAAAATCATAACTCACCAGTTCAAATGTAGCTCATGTTCTTCAGCCAGAACTCTTACTAGGTCAGTCTGCTTTACCTGAAGCCACCAGTCCCCAATCCTTTGTGGCTGTAGACAAATAGATCAGTGCACACACCTTCCCAGCAGCTGCCTGTTGCCTTTTATATTAGATCATCTGATTCCCCTCAGGTGAGGCTCATTTTATAATCAGGGGTGGCTTAGCTCAGACATCTCCAGCCCACAGGCAAACTACTCTGTTGCAGAGCTAAAAGACCCACATGGCTCACGTCAATTCTACTTCATGGGAAAAGGTTTCTCTGACAACAAAATGGCAATAAGCAATGCACACAGCCGTCCAGGAGATCTCACACCAACAAGCCATGTAGCCTCAAACCAACACAACAAGAAAGGCAGGGATGGGGCAAAAATGGGAGCTGGAATGGCACCTGGGCCTGCCCAGGTGGAGAATACCCCTGGCAGAAGTGGAGGCAGCCAGCCAATCAGGTCTCCTACACCACATAAGCAGCCATTGACCCAGCGTGTGTCTATGTGTGTGTAAAACTGCCTCCTCCCCTCTTGCTGATCCATGTGGAACTCAGAAAATGCCAGTGGGGAACACGGAGACTCCAGTCCCTCAGCTGGGCACACAACTTTCCAACCAGCTGAAATGCCCACACGGCCAAGTGAGGAGAGGCGGAATCCTTCATGCCTGAGACAAAAGGGCTGGTTAGTCTCAAAAGATTACCTTTAGTGCTTAGAAAAGAGCATGCTGCTAAAGCAATGAGATACCAGTGGGCCTCGTTCATCATTTCCCTGTAGCCTTTTTTTTACCAGCTAGGCTGGCAAAAATGTAGGTGCTCAGATACTATGGTGATGGGAGGCAATACAAAACCCTAACATGAGATCCCTGTACGGCAAGTGGCGAGCCGGCTCCACCAGCTGTGCGCTCCCTCTGCAGGAGCAAGTGGCCTTCTGAGGTGGGCTGGGGAAGCAACAGGGGCAAACGTGTGCTATGGCCTGCAGGGGCCACTGAAGCCGGGGTGTAATTTGGAGCATCTGTGAGGGCTTCCCTAGTTTGTACAAGGAGCTGAACTGGCACCTGGCTGGCTAAGGACAGGGAAGTACAAGCCACCTCCCCTCTGCTGACACCTGTGCCAGCCAAGTGATTAGCTTATTTCAATGCATGTCAGAGCGCCCTGAGTCTGGATGAAGGGCTTGGTTTATGATGGAACGGCTGTGGCTGCTTCAGAGAAGGCCAACCACCACTGCTCCAATTGAACTGACACGTGCCATTAGGCCACGTGGGTAGATTTTCCAACATGGCATACAGGTGCACACCCATACTGACTGCCTCTCTCTTATTCAGTTTCTCTTACTCTCACCCTTGTTATAGCAACCATGGGGAAAGGATAAAAACCGCAGGCCCATGTGCAATATGAAAGGGGATTTCAGTATTGCCAATCCCATGCATATTCAAAAATCTTGAGTCAGATGCCTAAAATCTTGAGATTGGCTTAATCATGACATTTGAAAAAATATCTGAGGTTCTTTTCATTTGCTTTCTGAGCCTTAGGAGTACACACACTTGTATCACATTTTAAGCTTTTCTCTGTAACTTTGGGGGCTAGACATTTCCATTAAAAAAAAAAAAAGATCGCTGGGATGCTTCTGCAAAGGCTTCATTCCAGCAGCTGGGGCTTTAAAAAAACACATATTACACATATTACAAAATTTACAATAAAATCATGTCAGTTGGGAACACTGGGGTGTAGAGGAGGGAGAGAATTTTCAGGCCGATTGTGCTCTTTGGGATCACAGAGATCAGCAAAAGTCTCCAGACTAATTGTGCCCTGGGGCTGGGAGATATGGCAGCACTTATTTCTCCAATTTGAACATCATTGATTTATTTGGGGGAGTAGGGAAAGCACAAGGATAAAATATTAATAGAATCACGGCTGAATAAAAAGGGAATGATGAGGATATTTGCAGGAAGCCAACCAATAACGAGGGGACTAACATACAAAGCTTGGGTTCAGTGTTAAAAGTGAACTGCAGTATAGTTTGGCTTTGGTTTAAAGTGTAATTCAATTTGTGTAAAGTCATTATTTAAGAATATTACCTTTTTCAACAGGGGACTGATGTGATCCCAATTAAAGTCAGTAGAAAGATTCCCATCTTCTTTAATGGGAGTTAGATTGGGCCACAGTTCTACTTCCTGTGTGAAATTCACCCCAGTACAAACAGGGCAGGCTCTAACATTTTTGCCGCCCCAAGCAAAAAAAAAAAAAAAACCCAAGCGCCGCCCCCCACCGAAAGAAAAGAAAACATCTCCCCCCCCAGCGCCCACTGAAACCCCCCCCCCGCCACAAACAACCCCCTCACCCAGTGCCTCTCCTTGCCAGAGCGCCGGGGGGTGGGTGGCAAGGCCGGCCGGGGGGAGGGTGGCAAGCACGGCCGCAGCTCTGCTCTCCCGGCCGGCTAGGGGGAGGGCGGCAAGCGCGGCTGCGCCCCTGCTCTCCCGGCTGGCCGGGGGGAGGGCGGCAAGCGCGGTCACGGCTCCGCTCTCTTGGCCGGCCGGAGCGCCAAGGGGAGGGCGGCAAGCCTGGCCGCGGCCCCGCTCTCCCGGCCAGAGCGGCAGTATGTTAAAAACAAAACAAAACACACCTGAGCGCCGCTCCCACCCCCAAGGTGCCGCCCCAAGCACGTGCTTGGTAGGCTGGTGCCTGGGGCCGGCCCTGAGTACAAAGGGGGAGTGAAACTGCCTTCAGCACTAGGGTGCATTTCAGACATGTCAATTTACTTCAGTAAGGAATCTCCCCACTTCCCCCCATTTCACCCTACAGTCAGCCCTGCAGAGCCAACACTGGTCTGGCAGTGTGAATGATTATTTTTTGACTCATCTCCATCAACAGAATAGTTAACAAAGCATCAGTTTCAGGATTTTCTGTGCAACCCAATAGTCTCCAAAGTGTATGTTCAGCTACAATAGGTGTGATTTCAACATATACTGGACTCTGCGGAAAATGTGATTGTCTAGGTTTAAGGGTGGACAATATTTTTCCAGCAGAATCTCTCTGACGGGTGTTGCACAAGATGGAAGGAATTCAGATTGACTTTCAGATCTCATGTTGAGCTCGCAGCTCAGGCAATTAGAAAAAGAAAACTTTAAACTGAGCAGTTTTGTTCTTTAAGTCACTGAGACACAATAAATGTAGATCTTACAATTATACTTGGTCAAGCTCTTCATAGTGAATAATTTACTAAACAAATATAGCCTCTCTTTTCTTACTTTTTCTGCAGACAGCTATTTAAGAATTTGTTTGCTTAACACTTTATGAACTTGTTTCAGCATTGTGCATTCACAGCCTGCCACCACTATATCTTCAGTGTTAGTTATTTGTGGTGTGATGACAACTGAGTTATGGTGATTTATTGTATTACTGCTAAAGTCAGTCATTTAACCATCTTTATTTTAATTTTCTGGAATTACTTCTTCATCTTTGATTTTTATTCTGAGGCACTATTATCTCTCTCTACCTAATACTGTATGTTTCTGTGATGAGGTGCATAAACCCTATACCGATTAACTATGGGTTAATAGGAGACCGAGTCCAATTAGACTTCTGGGTGGCAACTGGAGGGGTGGTAGGCATAACTGATGATCCAATCCAGTTGGAAAGGAGCTGGGCCTTCATAAAAGAAGGAGCAAAGGGAAGTAGGAAAAACGCCAGGGAGGAGACACAGAAGAGAGATAGCTGGTTGTTTCTTTTCTTGGGCTAAAGGCAGAGAGAAGTGTGGGAGACTAGAACTGGAGGGTCCTGAGCAAGAAGAATGCCTGAGAGGCCACACTCAGTGAAGCCTGGGGCCAGAGGCAGGTTGACCTGAGCCAAGAGGAGGATGGGAACAGTGATGGTAAAGTGTACGGGGCATTTGGACTAAAGTTTGAGGGATCGTAGGGAGAGAGGGAAGAACTCTGCAGTCCAGGGCTGGCCCACAACATTTTGGCACCTGAGGTGGGGAGCTCAAATGACGCCCCCATGCGCCTACGCATGGGCCAAAACTTTGAAAGGTCACAATTCTGCCTTCTTCCTGTTCTACTCCTCTCATGGTACTGCTCGGCTACCTACCCCAATAAAGGAGAACTAACAACTTAAAATGCCTTGTTCAGAAATTTTAAGTAACACTTAACTTTCAAATGCCTGAACAGTAAATGTAACTTGTCTTGTCTGCATAGTAAACACTGGCATTTTTATCTGTTTGAATAATCAAAGTGGTGCTTTCCGTGCCTTCTTGGTTGCAAAGATTTGAACTGCTTCCTGAAGGTCCACAGTCTGGGCCAGCTCATGCTCTATTGAGATGGTTGCAAGGCCGACCAGCCTCTCCTGTGTCATTGTGGAGCATAGATGTGTTTTTTTATTAACTTCAGCTTGGAGAAGCTGCATTCTCCACTGGCAACTGTTACAAGAAATGTTAGAAGTATGCGCAGAGCAACAAAAGAGGGTGGTCATCTTCTTTGTGCACATATGTTCCAGAACAGCCTTTGGAGTTGATCCTGCTGAAATGTATCTTGAAAGGGCTTTCAGTTCTTCACCTAAATCACTCGCATCAATATCGCGCATGTCGTCATGTGTCAACACTGTCTCTAGTGCCCTACATTGCTGGTGTAGGTCTTCTTCAGGTATAGTGAGGAGTTTTGGAATATCATACAATATCCCAAATATACCGCTGTGTTCCTTGACCTGCACGAAACGTTCTTCAACTGACTGTATTGCACAATCTAGCACCTGGTTAAAGAATTCAACTTTGAATTGTTGTTTGGGGTCTCTTATGGGATTATACCATGCCTCATAATCAAAATGTCTTCTTCTTCGGTGACTCTTGTATTCTTGAATGGGTGGGAAAATAGCTTCAGTGTGAAGTTCCTCTGCCAACTTCTGTGAACTCTTCAGAACGTTTTGAAATCCCTCATCTGACCGATAAGACTGTAGGTATGACTTTGCTTTGTCCAGTTGTTCCATTGCTCCAGATATATCAAGTCAACACCTTGGAGTCTCTTGCTTACAACATTTATTTCAAACAGTATGTCATGCCACAACACTAAGCCACAGAGAAATTTGAAGTTATGTATGTTTTTGGTGATTCCATTTCCCTCCACACTGTTCTCCCACAAACAGTTCCTGTCATAGCATTATCCTTCATAATGGCAACTATGGCATCATCTATCTTCCCAATTTGGTGTTTGATAGGCTTTATCGCCTCCACTCAACTTTCCCATCGTGTGGCACTCAGTGGTTTCAGTGTCAGAGAGGATGTTCCCAGGTATTGCTTCAAAATTTGCCATCGATGAGTTGATGCAGCGAAAAATACATAGATACTTTGAATTACATTAAAAAATTCAGCCGCCTCACTAGAAGCTGATGCTGCATCACTGACCACCAAATTCAATGAACTGCAAGGGACAAAAAAAGCTTGAGGGTTTAACTTTCAAATCCGTGTCTGCACTCCTCTCTTCTTTCCTCTCATGTTGGCACCATTATCGTAGCTCTGACCTCTCATGTCAACTATTGCAATTCCTGTATCTTCCAGCTTTTTAAGAAGCACATTTGGCATACCAGCTCCTGTAGTATCATCAATGTCAATACATTTTAGAAAATGCTCTCTGACAGTCACCATTTCAGGGACATTTTCACTAGGTTCTGTTGTTGTTACAAAATGCACCATTAAAGTCATTTGTTCCATATGGCTAATGTCAGGTGTGCAGTCCAGAATAACAGAGTAATATATTGCTGACTTCAGATCTGCCACTATCTTCTGTTTGACTTTTGTTGCCAATAACTGTATGATCTCATTTTGAATTGTTTTTCCAAGGTAGTGATGTGTGTATATTTCTTGGGTAGTGACTCTTCTTAGATGCTCCTGAAGTACAGCATCAAATTCAGCCATCAGCTGCACAATTTTAAGGACGTTTCCATTGTTTGACACATACAGCTGATCTGAAGTGCCATGCAGTGCTAGGTTTTGGGTAGCAAGCATTCTCACAATGGCAATGAGCCTTTTCAGAACATTTTGCCAGTAAAGAGACTCTGATGCAATCTTCTCTTGATGCTGATCATCTATGGTGGCCTTTTACCTTAGTCTCAGTTCAAGCTCTTTCCACCTATGGAATGCTCTGTGGTGATTTGCTGCCTTCTCATGGCATGCCAGATTTCTAGCCAGATTTTTCCAGTCCTTTGTTCCTGTAGAACCCAATGTGGCTGGAACATTAGACTGGAAGAGTTTGCTGCATACTGTTTTTGTTGCATTCTGGGTTTTTGAGTACATAAGCCATGGCCTCTCCACTTTGTCACCATTGAGGATTTTACGGCAGTAATGTGTTGGATGGAAACTTCTATTTTCCTTGTCTTTGGGGAACATGAAGTTTTTCACTTGCTGTGGCCCATGCAGTACAAGGAAGTCCCTCAGGCTGCTGCTCAAGTGGGTCTACAGTCCTGAATCATCTAAACATAAGGAACTAAACTCAGCAGCAACTGTTTCTTGCGCCTCCACCACACTCTTCTCTGATCTACACTTTTCTTCAGGAATGTGCGTGGTTACATCCATTTGAGATGGAGATATGGATGCTGCAGAAGGTGCCAGGTCACCTTGACTAACTGGAAGATCGTGCATCTCCTCACCACTCACATCCTCACTGGGGCCGGAAGGCTCACCATGAACATTTGTGTCTATGTAGCTCAGGAGAGCTCCTTCCTGCTTAGATAGAAAAGCTTCCTTTGCTTTCTTTCTTTTTCTGAATGCTGCCCCAGAGGGGCATTTTATTATTTCACTCCTGACTGCTGTTCTGTGCCAGCTATAGTGGCTCTCAACACTCAATTGAAGGGGACAAATAAGAAGGCTGGTGGCAGGGCCTGAGTGAGGGAAGATATCAGCGTCTTAAGGGCCTAACTGGCTCCTACTACTTCAATTGACTGCCTGTTCTCCTCAAGTGGGTTCAGGGAAACAGCAGGAAACAGGAAGCTCCCTGAGAAGCTGGTGTTAATCAGTCCAGGCTCCTGGGGGTGCTAGAGAGGTACATAAGAGGCTCCTCCTCCTCTCTCTCCCTGCAGCTCCTGCTGCTTTCTGTTATTCCCTCTCACCTTTTCTCCTGCCTTCCTGTTATGTCTCTTGTGCCTCCTTCCTTCAGCACAGCACTCCACCATCTCTGCGCATCTAGAGTAGAGAGAATACATATGCACCAGCAGCAGACACAATTTTCTACACTCTGGGTCCTAGTGGCGCCCTCCCACAGTCTGGCACCTGAGGCGACCGCCTCAGTTCGCCTCATGGTAAGGCCAGCCCTGCTGCAGTCACTCTTTTGTTAGTAAGTAGTGGAGAGACCTAAGGGGTGTAGCGGGGGGGCTATTGTAGGGTGAGGAAGAAGCCCATGAGGGCAGGATATTTGGAAAACACAGGACTGGAGCATGTTCTTGTGGTTGACCCTGAACCAAGGGTAGGAATTGGACCTCTGGGGAGAAAACCTGGGGAGTGCTGTTCATTATAAGGAGATCAGGAAGATGAAAAGGCCTGAGGAAAGGCTAATGGTAAGAAAGTGTCCAGGGAAGTAGTAGCAACATTTCTGCTGGAGCAGACTTTGCCCTACAATCCCTGGACTGGATCTCAGTGTACAGGGTGGGCTCAGGTTCCCCTATCTGCCAGTGGGAAAACAGCAAGAAGCCCACTAACATAAGAGGATAAAAACAACTTAAAACCCTGAGAAAAGGCTGTGAATATCATGGGGACCAGTGATGAAACCTGAAGACCAGATACAAGGACTGAGGCTATTTGTTGGCTTTCTTATTACCAGAGTGTTCTTTTGCACCAGAAGGGATGGAACTAAACATGTGACATGGTGGAGGGCCGGGTTGTGAGAAGAGGTGGACCCCTGTGGGACTGGAGTGAGCATAGGCAGGAGCGCTAGAGAGGAAAAAGCCGCTATGCCATGCCCACCTCTCAGGGGCCATGCTTGTGGTGAGTAAGCTCTTCTACAATTTCATTTCACTCACTGCCTTTGTTCTATAAAATCAAATAGTCTCATATTATCATAAAATAATCCATAAATTACTATAATCAACTTTCAAAAATAAATGCCTGCATTCATTTTCTAAATATAACCTGACTATGATGGTTTACATTTCATTGATAAACTGATATTTCAATTTAATTTTTTTATTCATTTAGGACAGCAGTACAAACAAAAATGGTTACTGTAGTTATTCACTGATGTGAGCAAACGAGTCACTTGTCCCTTTAATCTCTAGTGTGAACCCTGATTGTAAGCTCCTTGTCTTCTTGTCTTGTGGGTGTTACTTAAATAATAATTAATAATAAATCAACTGAAACCAATGGGATGAATTTGCATCAGGGTTGAATTCATTGTAGTTTTCTGCTTTGAGAGGCTATAATGGAGAGCAATTTAGCTTCAGTTCTGCATATAAATGGTAATAGCTTCCATGCTTATGTGATCTTTTAGGAGACTGATATAAACTTCCCTGTTGGGTTCCAAAGTTCACACCAGATTTATTAGTACTTTTTTTTGCTCGCATATTTTAAGACACTATCAACATGGTGTCCAGTTGGCATGATGCCTTTGTAATGCCCTACTGATGTGCTTTACAACTAGAGGTAATGTTGAGGTTCAGCATGGAATTAACTGTGCTTTCTCTTCTGTCCAGAAATCTTGTGCTATTGTACAGCTCATAGCACGTGACAGACTGCAGCTTTATTACTTACATTTTTGTATGACTTATCTTCCCCCTTCTTTAACATCATTTAATTGGATGAAATAAAACTTCTATTCAATACAAAGAGCTGCACCTGCATTACATTATCATCTTTGGAAATTCAGTATATATATTTTGACAGCAATTTTTCATGTCTCACTATGCAGTTCTTCCTCTAATCTCTTTTCTTCCATGTTCAGAGTCCTTAAAAGTCCAGTTTTCTGCTCTATTTATAATGTCTTATAAAATGTAGAGAGAGAAACCCGTTACACATGGATCCACTTAGGAGACTTAATTCCAGTAGATGAGTTTCCACCCAACTCTTGTTAGTGTAAAAATGCTGGGCAAGACTCACTGAAGCTGAGATTACATCTCCCTGCATCAGGCTGATCCCATGTGCCGCTGCGGGGTGGTCACGCTGAGAGAGGGCAGAGGTTCGAGTGGTGCTGCCCTCCATCTGGGTTTTCCATCACATTAGCGAGCCATAGCCCCTTCCCAGCTATCATTCGCGCTGTGCTGGTCCTACAGTCCTTGCTGGTGGGGAGCTTGTGGCAGCTTTGCATGACTGCAACTTCTCCCTGAACATGCACTTACGCTAGCAGAAGGCAACATGAATTGTGGCTGAATTTAGGTCACTTATTAGAGTTGGGGCCTGGTAGTTTCTGCTGTAGTTATAATTGGAAAACAGCTTCCCTAATAGCATCCTGGAGATGTGCATGGTTTGGCCTGTAGTGGGGCAAACCCACTACCCTGATAGAATGACTAGATAGAAACTCCATGGGTGGGAGAGGGACCTCATAAAGATTTCCTCTCTTTAGCAGCCTTCCATAGGTTTTAACACACAAGGGGAATATCTGACCCTTTACTGCTAACTGGAGTGCATGTATAGTGCCATGTGTGAATGCCACTTTTCAGACAATACAAAGACAGATCCCTTTGCGGAGAAGTTTGATGTGTTTTTTATAGATTAAACTGCAAAGGATAAAACAAACAAGGTACAGGGGTGTGGAAGGCCTGGTGCCATACAGGGCCGGCTCCAGGCACCAGCCAAGGAAGCAGGTGCCTGGGGTGGCAAATCTTAAGGGGTGGCACTCCGTCCGTTCTTGGGGCGGCACTCCGGCCCCTTTGGTCTTCGGCGGCTTTCAGCTTCCTTCTTTCTTCGGCAGCACGTCGGTGGCAGCACCTTCAGTCCCCTTCTTTCTTCGGCGGCACTTCAGCGGCAGCTCTTCAGAGGCACGACTTGGGGTTTTCTTTTTACTTTTTTTTTTTCCTTCACTGCTTGGGGCGGCAAAAAAGCTGGAGCTGGCCCTGGTGCCATAACAAGGAGGGTTCATGAAATATTGTAATCTTCTGGGGTGAAATCCTGCCCTTACTGAAGTCAATGGGAGTTTTGCCATGACTTGTCAGTGGCAACACTCCCATTGATTGCAGTGAGAACAGGATTTCACCGATAGATATTTATTTTTATACTGTAAAATGCATACTAGAAAATAGAGAGCCTGGGGAGCGTAGTCATTGGAGTCTTCACCTATGCATTTCCTGACACTTTGTACTTTCAGCCACAAGGACAGGAGAGTACGTGATTGGATGTGCTAATGGCCACTGGTTTCCCGAAGTTTCCATGAGTCCTGCTGCACCAAGGCTGCAGATGCCATCTGAGTTAGAATGTGGGGGAAGACACCCAAAAAGGAACTTAATATTGTATTTAAAAAGTTGTTTGCATTTAACATACGCAAGCTCTGGTTTGGTGATCGTATGACCAGTGCTTTGTCCAATATTCCTTTTTACAGAAGAATGTTACACAGTATAATTGAGAAGTGTGTGACAAAAAGCGTAGTATCTTTGTAATTTTACCTCAGACCATTCTGTGAATATAGGATCAATC
The DNA here is from genome assembly GCA_037349315.1 of Chelydra serpentina. Classification (NCBI taxonomy): domain Eukaryota; kingdom Metazoa; phylum Chordata; order Testudines; family Chelydridae; genus Chelydra; species Chelydra serpentina. The sequence continues at coordinate 131,822,837 of JBAIAC010000004.1, forward strand.
ACAGCTATTTAAAAATGGTTTATTTTATTTGTATGTATAGAGTATTGAATCCAAAGAGGAGCATCAGGGATGTCTGTACAATCTGACACAGTAGTAATCCAAATCTTGGCCCAGTGTCTGAAAAAATTAGATATTTTCTGAGCTATCCGGTCAAAAATGAGTATCCCAAAATAACGAGCTTGGGAGGTGGGGAGAGGTAAAATTGGTCATTTACAGACTGGAAAAATAGGAAAGACTTCCACTAAGCTGTAAATGAGCTGCAGCTGGAGTCTTCCAGGCATTCACATGGGTGGGAGTTCCACAGATGGAGGACCATTTATTCCATGGAGAAATCATTACAGAGGGCAGGCAGTCTAATCCAGGGCTACTGAAGTCAATGGACATTTTAGCATTTACCTCAGTGACAGCAGGATCAAGCCCTAGCAGCCTAGTAGACAGAACACTGGATTGGGATTGGAGCGGGCGGGGGTCTATTCCCAATTCTGACACCGGGCTGCTGGATGACCTTGGCCAAGTTACTTTACCCCTCTGACCCTCATCTGTAAAAGACGGTAATGATATTGACCTCTTTTGTAAAGTGCTTTGAGGTCTATGGCTGAAAAGGGCTCCATAAAAGCTAGGCATTATTATTGGTAGCATAAGCAGGCACAATGCCATTTACTTATGCCATTGGAGATATTTGGCCTGGAGTCTGTATGAGGTTCTTCTGATGTGCTGGTGGCAATGATTGGGTTTCAAATTCTGCAATATTTTCCCTCCTTGAAATATGTAGGAGACATTTCTCTGGGAAGCACTGAATTCAAGCTAGTTCTCTTTAGAAACAACATTAGTTTGAATAGAAAATATCTAATCATTAAAAAGATTGCTTTTTCTCTAATGATCCAATACATTAAGTGGCAAGGTCAGCTTCATTGATTTAAATTAAAAGGAAGACCTGTCAACTAACCTACTTTTTGAAAATAATTTATTCTAGAAGATCAAGGATGGAGCAGTATTATGTTTAATGAACACAATCCCCTGTTTGCTGAAATTAATACTGTTTTCATGTTGATCTGGAAAGATAAGGCAAAACAGATTAGAAGATGGGTCATGTCATTGAAAATCAATGACGCCGATCGTGACCTGCTTTCCTCTCCAGTGTTTACACTTGAAACTGATTGGGTCATTAGGGAAACAGTGATGGTTTAAATAATTAGACATTCTGCATTCATGTTAAGGCTGTTTTTAAGAGGACGAACTTGAATGATTATAAACACAATGTTCTTATCTAAGTAACTGGGTCTTGGGAGGAGGAAAACTGTGGAACAAGACTATAGCAACAACATATTACTTTATAAAGTGACATTTGTGAGTACTGTTCAAAGTTAGAATGAGCAAAAAATGAAGGTTACTTACTTGTAATCAGAGTTCTTTGAGATGGACTCTGCATCGTCACAAACTTGCCATGTGCCAATCAGGTGCAACCAGGATGGTGGAACCTTCTAGAAGCAGTGCTGGTTATAATGTCTCACTCTTCCCCGCAGCATTTGAGTGCGTTCTGAGGAGTGTGGCTATAAAAAGGGTGTGGTGCCCGTTGCTGCCTCAGTTCCTTCTGAAAGCTAAAGCAGAATACCAATTATCCCTGAAAGTAGGATTTGGCAGAAGCCAGGAAGGCAGGAAGGGAGTGTGACTATGCAGAGTCCATCTTGAAGAACTGTGATGCATTTCTTCTTTAAGTGACCTGTGCATAGTCCCACTCTTGAGATAGTTTGGCAGTACCACTCTGCCAAACTGTGCATCAGACCTGATTGCCATATCCAAAGCATAATGTGTTGTAAAAGTGAGACTTGAACTCCAGGTGTAGTGACTGCATATCTTGGTTAAGGGAATATGTTTAGTGCATGCTCCAGGTGTAGTGACTGCTCTAGTTAGAATGGGCTCTAAGAGGAACAGGAGGAGAGAATGAAGTTTCACTCTAATACTTGTAAATACATAGTCTGACCCCTCTGGACAGTGACCATGCTGAAATGGTCTGACTTTAGAAGTACCATCATATGAGATAAATCAGTTAGGAGACACCCTAAAGTCCCTAGTTCTGTCCAAGTAATACGAGTGTGTTCTCTTTAAATCTAAGAAGTGTAGTCTAGATTTCCCTGTACTTGAAGGAGGTTTAGGAAGATATATAAGTAAATTGATTAACACAAAACTCAAACCACTTTGGAAAGGAAAGTAGTCAAAACGACTTTATCTTTATGAAAAATATTATAAGGAGGAGCTGTCAGCAATGCATGTAATTCACTAACTGTGCTAGTGAAAATGATTGCTATTATAAGCTGTCTTTATGGGAAGATGAAGAGTTCTGTTAGAGGGTCTAAAGGGGGAGACATAAGTTGCGTTAAAATGAAGTTCAAATTCCATGGAGGGGCTGAATCCCTTATTGGGGGATACAAATTCAATAAACCTTTTAAAAATTTTCACCAACTTGTACAAGGAAATGGATTTTCCATTGATGCGAGCATGGAATGTTGTTGTTGCTGCTAAGTGGATTTTAATAGAGGAGAGAGATAAACTGCTTGTTTTTAAGTCCAACAAATATTCCACAAGTTGTATGGGGACTGAGATTGGGTCAACATTCCTATCAGTTGTCTAGCTAACAAATCTTTTCCATTTAAAATTGTAGCTTTTTCTGGTAGATGGTTTTGAGCATTAATAAATGTTTGCTGCACTTCAACGGAGCATGATCTTTTAAAATCTGTTGAAGTCCTATCACCCAAGCTATTAGAGGTAATGATTGGAGATCTGGGTGTAAAACCCTGTCTTCCTGCAACCCCATCAAACAATTGCACTTGTACATTTTGTCCATCTCTCTCTTAAAACTAATGAAGTTTACACTAACAACTCCGAGTAGACCTCACCTCTCTGATGGTTAGACACCTTCTTCTAATAACCAGCCTGAATTTACTCATGGCTATTTTATATCCATTTGTTCTTATGCCAATATTGTCCTTTATCTTTAACAGCTCTTTCCTGGTATTTACTCCCTAAAGTATTTATAGAGAGCAGTCAGATCCCCTGTCAGGCTTCTTTTTGTTAGACGAAATAAGCCAAGCTCTTCCAGTCTCCTCATAAAATAGGACCTCCATTCCCCTGATCATCCTAGTGTCTCTTCTCTGTACCTGTTCCAGTTTGAATTAATCTTTCTTGAACATGGGTGACCAGAATTGTACACAGGGTTCCAAATGAGTTCTTACCAGTGCCTTGTACAATAGTATTAATACTTCTCTATCTCTACTGGAAATGCCTCCCCGAAACATCCTAGGATCACATTCTGACATCTGGGAAGTTACTTGAAATGAGCTATTCACAAAGACTCGAGCCTTCTTCCTTAGATGATCAAGCATGTTCTGAGCAATCGGTGTATAAGAAGTTTATAATATTTTGGCAATATGCACAACTGCACCTTTATACAAGTTGTTTTTTCTTCCATCATGCCACTCACTCATCCCAGGGATGTACGGATTTGTTTAAATAAAAATAAGAATGTATTTTGCCCTCTGCATGCAGCTGCAAAATCCCCATCTGATCCAGCATTAAAAGGTAATATTCTTTACCTCTGTTTACCTTTTATCCCCCCTAACAGATTAAAATAGGGTGACCAGACACCAAATGTGAAAAATCAGGATGGGGGTGGGGAGGTAATAGGAGCCTATATAAGAAAAAGACCCCAAAATAGGGGACTGTCCCTATAAAATTGGGACATCTGGTCACCCTAGATTAAAATGTTCCTTTCTTAGACCTTTTTTTACATAAAGGATTTTAAAAAAATATCCAATTTCTCTAAGTGCTTCTTCTAACTTGATTGCCAATCCTTTGCACCTCTTTTAACTATCTGCTTGAGCTCAGACCTAGACCAGAGATCTCAGTCAAGTAATCAGTATCTCCATGTCAGACCTGGCTGAATTGGTTTGATAAACTCAAGCCTGAAGGAGCAAAGCAAAATGGTGACTAACCCAATGGATAAATATCAGGGAACTTTCAAGCTTTACAAGGGCTGCATAGTTCCTTACCGCTTTAATCTATTTAAACCCCCTTATTATACGTTTGACCAACTTCTAATAGAGCAGAAATCTGTGCATGATTGCAATAGCAGGCACAAGAAAGACTGGACAGATGTCCTTATCTGCATTTGTTGAAATCTGATTAGTTTAGGTTACTTTTCCAGCAGCCGCCTGGGAACGTAGTGCTTATGGTGCATCTTAAAGCCAGATGGTATCGTTTGTCAGGTATCTTCAGCTTTTGTTTAAACAAATGAAATTTCAAAACAAATAGACTATAGTCTCCAAAATAAGTCAGATATTTCAGAGCAATGAATAGTGTGTTGGCAACAACATTTGCTTGACCCACACTTGAATATCTGAAATGAAACCAACCCCTCAGTGCAGACATGTGGTAACGGAAGTATGTTTTTCATAAACAAAATACTACAGATGAAGCCCTCTATCTCCTTCCATGTGTACTCTAAATACCTCCCAGGAAAGCCGGAGTCTGACATTTTGTGAGAGCATGGGGGAGGGGAGAAATGCAACCCCATCAAAATGAGATGAAAACAGCAGCAAAAAACGATTAGCAAACCTATCCTATTAAGAGGCTCACTAAAACACGTGAATGGTATAGTAAGTTGATACTACTAAGGAAAACCCGACCTGTAATTACTAGTGTTCTAGTACTAACCTAGCATGTCCCCCTATCCTAGGAAAAGCTTACTCATTTTTTGTGAAACCAGTAAAGAGCTGCATTTATCTTTGAGAGGGAAAACAGCACTGATTGTGAGTTGCACTCCACACTGTTCACGCTAGTGGTGCAGGTAGCACTGTGTCAGGAACCACGCCAGCTGTTGGCTTGCCCCCTGGCTAATTTCACTATGAGGCTACCAGTGACCCCCAGCTGCACTGCCTTGGAACTGGTGAACAACCACATCCCCTGATTGGCTGTTGGTTTAGCAGCCCTATTTATAAGCTTGGCCCCCACAGCAACTTTAGCGGCTGCTCGGCATGTACCCCAGTTCCTATTCTTGTATAAGGTCAGTTCCTATTCATGGCTTATGACTCTGGCTGATCCTATGACTCTGGTATTTGGCTTCTGTTCCTCTGGTACAGACTCTTGGCTCATTCCTGGACTTTGCCTACTCTGGACCTAGCTCTAACTGGTAGGCTGAATTCTTGTTTCAGCCACTAGTTGTGGCCATCCATGGCCCGGTCAGCTGTATGCTGTGACTAAATAAAAAGGGCAGTGATTCAGGGAAGTATCTTTGTCCAGAAGGGTGCTCAGTCATGTGTTTAACTCCCATCGAGGTCCCACATGGATTTAAGCACATGCTTGAAGTGAAACACTTTTTTCTGTCCTGAATTAAAGGCACATATTGTTAAGAGGAGGAAACTACTGCACCTCCACTTAAGACAAATGTGCTACGATGTATTTCCCTAAATCACCAGCTTAAAAACCTGCATTTGTTTTTAGATAATGACTCAAGCATCTGATGAGAGCTTAGAAAATTTGTAAAAAGCCTTTAAATAACTAACATTTAATAACCATAATGATACAAAAATCATTCAGTACAGGACTGAAGGGAAATGAGTAAACTCAGCAACTGCATTTGTCAGTTGCTAAAAGAAGCTGACGAGCAAGGAAATGTTTGGCCAATGGATCTTAGTAGAAGGTAAATGATCAGGGGGAGGGGAGGGGGGACTTGAACCAGTGGTCTCCTACATCCTGGGTGACTTGTCCAACTATTGAGCTAAAGTTATAAGGGAGGTGCTCCAGCCCTGCTCTTCTGGTGTTTTTGTATGGGATCAGGTGGCTTAAGTGAGAGAGAGGTGTGATAGACATGTGGAGTGAGGCAGCAGGGCGCACGCCCAGAGGCAGAAACATAGGCATCTAGGGAGATTTTACTGCAAAAATGTACTTGCTTGGAGTGAGTTTAGGCACTTCTAGGGTTCAGCAGCAAAGCAGGAGTTTTGCAGATTGCAGTGGCACCTAAAATTGGGACTTGTGTTTAAGTGTGAGGGGTAGGCACCTAAGTACCTTTGTGAATCTGGGCCTGTCTTTTAAATTGGAGGAGTATGACATCTGCTTCTAGCTCAGATTCCATCTGGAATTGTTTCAAGAAACCATTTATCACCAGCAGAAAGACAGAAGGCCAAATCCTTAGGTAGTGCAAATCAATGTAGCTCCATTAAAATCAGCTGACCTACACACTTAGGGCTGGTCCACACTAACCCCCCAGTTCAAACTAAGATACGCAACTTCAGCTAAGTGAATAACGTAGCTGAAGTCAAAGTATCTTAGTTCGAACTACAAGGTACTTACCGCAGGTCCACACGTGGCAGGCAGGCTCCCCCGTCAACTCCGCGTACTCCTCTCGCGGAGCATGAGTACCGGTGTCGACGGCGAGCACTTCCGGGATCGATTTATCGTGTCTAGACAAGACGTGATAAATCGATCCCAGAAGATCGATTGCTTACCACCGAACCTGGAGGTAAGTATAGACGTACCCTTAGGAGGCTGAGGATCTGGCCCAAAGATATCAAAACTGTCACAGCGGACTGCTACTTTCTCTTCACTGTGAGGTCCATAGTTCAAAGTAATTGCCTCCTTCTTCTGAAGTAAATTATCAATTATGTAGATATGTATTGTGACGGGTTGAATCACAGACACCCCGTTGGGAAATGCCACCTGATGTGCCTAGACTACTTCAGACCCTGTTTTCCCTGGTAGCTTGGGACTTCAGTGCCCTGCCTGGTTTGAGCGAGACACCCTAGCCTGCTACAAACACAGAACCAGGTCTGAACTATGTCCCACAAACTGCAGGCTTAACTGAAAACAGCTTAAGAAGTGCTCCTGTCTTCAACACTCAGGTACCCAGCTCCCAATGGGGTCCAAACCACAAATACATCAATTTTACCCTGTATTAAGCTTATACAGGGTAAACTCATAAATTATTTGCCCTCTAAAACACTGATAGAGAGAGATGCACAGCTGTTTCCCCCCCCCCCCCCCCCGGTATTAATACATACTCTGGGTTAATTAATAAGTAAAACATGATTTTATTAAATACAAAAAGTAGGATTTAAGTGGTTCCAAGTAATAACAGACAGAACAAAGTGAATTACCAAGTAAAATAAAATAAAACACGCAAGTCTAAACCTAATACAGTAAGAAAGTGATTACAGATGAAACCTCACCATCAGAGATGTTCCAGTAAGCTTCTTTTGCAGACTAGCCTGGGTCCAGCAATCACTCACACCCATATGGTTACTGTCCTTTGTTCCAGTTTCTTTCAGGTATCCTTTGGGGGGTGGAGAGGCTATCTCTTGAGCCAGCTGAATACAAAATGGAGGGGTTTCCCAGGGGCTTAAATAGACTTTCTCTTGTGGGTGGAGACCCCTTCCTCTCTCCTATCCAGAATCCAGCTCCAAGACGGAGTTTGGGAGTCACATGGGCAAGTCACATGTCCATGCATGACTGAGTTCCTTACCAGCCAGGCCACATTCATGGGAAAGCTCAGATGTGGATTGGAGTCTCCAAGTTTATTGTTAGTTTAAGTGTTTCTTGATTGGGCACTTACTGAGAATAGTCTTTTCTCAGGAAGCTGACCAACTGCTTCACTGAGGCTACTTAAAATAAAACAAGTACATAGCCAATATTCATAACTTTAAATACAAAAAAGATACATGCATACAAATAGGATGAATATATTCAGCAGATCATAACCTTTTCAGAGATATGTTACATGTCATATGTAGCATAAAACGTATTCCAGTTATGTCATATATACATTCATAAGCATATTTCCATAAAGCATTATGGGGTGCAACATCACATGTATATTATAAAAGCACCCTAACCCTGTATTCCTCCCTTGGTGTATATAAGGTCCATGGGAGGTTATTAACAGTCTGTCATGGTAATTGTTAACAATCAAATTCTTGGTGTAACAGCAAAATGTCTGTTCTTAAAATATTTTTATGAGATATCTGACTAGTCACAGCACAATCTTAGCAACCACTTTAAACAAGGAAAACTATAGCATTACTTCCACCCAGATGTAAGCACCAAAGTCAATGAAAATACTGCAGGTAGATGAGCAAACACAGACATCTGTCAATTGACACTGTGACGGGTTGGGGCCACAGAGACCTGCTTGGTGCTGCCCCCTGGTGTGCCAAGGCTACTTCTGCCCCTGCTTCCAGGCCTTTTCCAGCTTGGGACTCCCGAATCCTGTCTGTTTTGAGCCAGATTCCACTGATCTGCTGCAAACACAGACCCAGGTCCGAACCAAGTCCACTCACTACTGTAAGGCCCCTGGAAGCGCTCTTGCCTTTGACACCCAGCTGCTCAACTCCAAGGAGGTTCAAACCCTTAATAAATCCGTTTTACCCTGTATAAAGCTTATACAGGGTAAACTCATAAATCGTTCGCTTTCTATTGCAAAGATAGAAAGTATGCACACCTGTTTGCTCTCCCTTTGCACTAACTCGTACTCAAGGAAACTTAATAAGTAAAAAGTGATTTTAATAAGTACAGAAAATAGCATTTAAGTGAGTTCAATCAGTGACAAACAGAACAAAGTGAATTACCGAATAAAATAAAAGAGAACACGCAGTTCTATGTCTAATCACCCTGTGTACAGATAAACCCCTCACTGGGTCCAGCAATCACTCACCCCCCTAACGTCTTTGTCCTCTGTTCAGTCTCTTTCAGGTCTCCTTGGGGGGGGGAGAGCTTCTTCCTTTAGCCAGCTCAAGACAAAATGGAAGGGTCTTGCAAGGGCTTTTATAGCCTCTCTTCCTCTCCCTGTGTAGGATCCAGTTGCCCTGGAGTTTTAGGATCACATGGGCAAGTCACCTGCCCATGCGCCCTAACCAGTCTAACCAGTTGCATTCCAGACCCGGCCCCAATGTGGATTGGGGTCTGCAACGTCTTTTGTCTGTCAAGTGCTCGCATTTAACAGGCATTCTTTGCTCCAAAGATGATCCCATGCACTTACAAAGGCTATGTACAAAACCAGCAAATATAAAACCAATCTTCATAACTCCAACTACAACAATGATACATGCATACAAACAGGAGGAGTAAATTCAGTAGGTCATAACTTTCACAGAGATATGTTACATGGCACATGTAGCATAAAACATATTTTAGTTACATATATACATTTATAAGCATCTCCCCATAAAGTTTTATGGGGAATACCGTCACACCCTCCTCCTGAACTTACTGCCAGAGACTTGGACACTGTCCATGGCGGAGGCAGTACACATAAAGCCCCTGTTTGTCTTTGGTCACACCCCTTTTCAGTACCGGCACACCACATGGTGTCGTTCGTAATGGTTTTAGCAAAATGCGAGGTGCCTGGTCCCCGGGTGCCTGAAAATGGGTTGGGGTGTAGTATTGCTAACAGGATACAGATAGCAATACCTGTTAAGGCGTATGAACCTCGGCATTTAGCTCTCAGTGCCATGAGGCGGCGTGCCTCAGTTTCCCCTTTCACACAGCAGCCTGGGCCTGTTGTGCTTTTGCTGTTGTGCCAAGCTTCCAGCCGGTTACCCGATATAGGCCGACAGGTAACATGCTTGTACGACCGTGAGGTCACCATCCCAAGCATGTACAACAGTTTTTCCCACCAATCAGGTATGTTCCCCATCTTGAAAGGGTTGACCCTCAGTGTTAACTCCTTTGTTATAACCCACAGATGAAGTAGGGAAAGACACAGGATTACCCACCCGTCTGTGTATCCTGGTAGGCACTCTGATGCAGATTCTTCTGCCTCTTTGGAGCAGGCTCCTGAATCAGGCATGCGTCTGAGGCTCTGGCAAGGAAAGGGTGTACTGCAACCCGGCCTGCCCTCGGCCCCTCCCTCTGGAATTTCTCTGGGCTGGTTCCCATCCCCTTGTGTGGCTTCACCCATGCAGAGACTCGCTCCCTTCTGCTTTGAAGAGAGAGGTTTGCCTCCTACCCGTGTAGCAAGAACAACCTCTTTCTTGGACACCCCAGTATCTGTTCCCAACAGGTCAGCTGGATGGACTCCCCTGTCCGGGAGGTCTGACCCCCAGCTTCCCCTTCTAACCTGATCCACAGGAGAGGGGTCTGGCATCTGAAATGCAGACTTTTCACCCTCCTCCTGGGCAAGATCCTCCTGCCAAAAGGTGGGCGGGCTCTCCGGCCCCCCCTCACCTTCCCTTCCTGGGCCTCCCTCTGGGCCAGACACTCCCGTGTCCCCCTGAAGAGAAGGTGACCCTGGTCCAGCTGTGGGCTCACAGCTGCAAGCTAATATAGACCCTTCAGTGGCCCGGAAAATTCCCCCCTTGCTATGGGGTAGAACATTCCCCTCCCCCGGGGAGATGATTACAGGACAGGAACTGGCCACAGCTGCAGTCCCTGTGACTTCGCCCCCCCCTCTGGGGTTTTCAGCACCAGGTTCCTGCTTGCTGCCACCCAGCCCTGGGACAGATTCTGCCACAGCAAAGAAATCATTTCCCAGTAGAAACGGTGCAAAATTGTGTGACACTGTTGCCACAGTTAGCCTAGCCTGCAAGTTTTCCGTTTGCATGTGTACTTTTGCCAGAGGTGCAATGACTTTGTAGCCACCCACCAGCTCCAATTCTGCCACTTTACCCGGCAACCAATCCTTCTCTTGGATCAGGTCCCTCCTGACTATAGAAATTTCAGCACCTGTATCTCTCAACCCAGTGATTAACTTCCCATTCAGTCTAACAGCATGCACATGCTCACTGCTTGGTGGTGTAGAAGTCAACTTCACAAACCCTGTGTGGAAAGAGGCAGCAGCTTCATGGGCCGCTTGATGCCTGTTTTCACTCAGCAGGGGACACTTATCTCTCAGGTGCTCGGTGGACTTACATTGATAGCACCTCCTGGGCTCCTCTGATTGTACAGGGAATTTGGGACGAGTACTAGGAGAATGGGGAGGTGAGCGCCCAGCCTCCTTCTTCCCAGGGGTAACACGGTGACTCTGTTTTCCTTCGACCCTGTACCCCTCTGCCAGTGGTTTATGCTTAATTGCAGCTTGCGCCTGCTCATAAGAGTCTGCAAACCCAGCTAATTCACTAACGGCTTTTACCTGTTTGTCCCACAAGTACTGTTTTACATCATCACTGCACATATTCAGGAATTGTTCCTGAGCAACCAAATCACACATCCCTTCAAAGCTTGTAATGTCTTTTCCCCTCACCCACTTGTCTACCAGAACTGTCATTTCATTTGCATAAGCCAGGTAACTTAACCCATCTCCCCTCTTAAGACTCCTGAATTTAACCCTGTAGGTTTCAGGTGTAACCTGAAACTGTTTCAAAACCAGTTCCTTAAATTTACCATAATTGGAGGCATCCCCTATGGGCATCTTATTGAATATGTCCAGAGCTCTGCCAGTCAATTTGGCTATCAAGGTGGTCATTTTTTGATCTTCAGGGATCGCATGGAGGGAGCACAGTCTCTCGAAGGTGATAAAATATTCGGCTATATCCTTGGATTCATCATACTGGGGGCACAGACGCTCCCATTTGGGGATTTTTGGGGAAGTGGAGCCGGCCGCTGAAGGGTTGCGACTCTTCAACTCTGCAACAGCCAGTTCATGCTTCTGGGCCTCCATAGCTCTCTTGTGGGCCACCTCCTCTGCTTCCATAGCTCTCTTGTGGGCCGCCTCCTCCCGGATTCTTTCTGCTTCCATAGCTCTCTTGTGGGCCAGCTCCTCTGCTTCCATAGCTCTTTTGTGGGCTTCTGTCTCTGCACTAATTTCCAGCGTACGTAATTCGATTCGTCTCCGATGTTCGTTTTCTTTCTCTGTTATTTCGAGTCTGGCAAGGTCCAGTTTTACCGTGGCCTCGCTTACAGACATCTTATTGCTGTCTGGTGCTGGGCTACGCCCCTCTGCAGTTCACTGAAACTGGACCGCACTCAGATCAGGAGCTCTTCAGTTAAGAGACTTTCCCAGCTTCCCCGATCTTCACTCTTACTTATTTGATTTCCTTTTCTGTCCCTACTTCCCTTGCCCGAAATAAGCAAACAGAAAATAACAAACCAGTAACCACTTTGTCTGTTTTCCAGCCACCACACTTAAAACTCACTTAAAATCACTACCAGTATCTCAAAGCAATCAGCTGTGCACAGATCCTGCTCGACTACGCCACTGTGACGGGTTGGGGCCACAGAGACCTGCTTGGTGCTGCCCCCTGGTGTGCCAAGGCTACTTCTGCCCCTGCTTCCAGGCCTTTTCCAGCTTGGGACTCCCGAATCCTGTCTGTTTTGAGCCAGATTCCACTGATCTGCTGCAAACACAGACCCAGGTCCGAACCAAGTCCACTCACTACTGTAAGGCCCCTGGAAGCGCTCTTGCCTTTGACACCCAGCTGCTCAACTCCAAGGAGGTTCAAACCCTTAATAAATCCGTTTTACCCTGTATAAAGCTTATACAGGGTAAACTCATAAATCGTTCGCTTTCTATTGCAAAGATAGAAAGTATGCACACCTGTTTGCTCTCCCTTTGCACTAACTCGTACTCAAGGAAACTTAATAAGTAAAAAGTGATTTTAATAAGTACAGAAAATAGCATTTAAGTGAGTTCAATCAGTGACAAACAGAACAAAGTGAATTACCGAATAAAATAAAAGAGAACACGCAGTTCTATGTCTAATCACCCTGTGTACAGATAAACCCCTCACTGGGTCCAGCAATCACTCACCCCCCTAACGTCTTTGTCCTCTGTTCAGTCTCTTTCAGGTCTCCTTGGGGGGGGGAGAGCTTCTTCCTTTAGCCAGCTCAAGACAAAATGGAAGGGTCTTGCAAGGGCTTTTATAGCCTCTCTTCCTCTCCCTGTGTAGGATCCAGTTGCCCTGGAGTTTTAGGATCACATGGGCAAGTCACCTGCCCATGCGCCCTAACCAGTCTAACCAGTTGCATTCCAGACCCGGCCCCAATGTGGATTGGGGTCTGCAACGTCTTTTGTCTGTCAAGTGCTCGCATTTAACAGGCATTCTTTGCTCCAAAGATGATCCCATGCACTTACAAAGGCTATGTACAAAACCAGCAAATATAAAACCAATCTTCATAACTCCAACTACAACAATGATACATGCATACAAACAGGAGGAGTAAATTCAGTAGGTCATAACTTTCACAGAGATATGTTACATGGCACATGTAGCATAAAACATATTTTAGTTACATATATACATTTATAAGCATCTCCCCATAAAGTTTTATGGGGAATACCGTCACAAATGTCTGTTCTTAAAATATTTTTATGAGATATCTGACTAGTCACAGCACAATCTTAGCAACCACTTTAAACAAGGAAAACTATAGCATTACTTCCACCCAGATGTAAGCACCAAAGTCAATGAAAATACTGCAGGTAGATGAGCAAACACAGACATCTGTCAATTGACACTATCATAGAATCATAGAATCTCAGGGTTGGAAGGGACCTCAGGAGGTCATCTAGTCCAACCCCCTGCTCAAAGCAGGACCAATTGAACCATTGTGTTCAATACCAGGGCTATTAACGTTATTCTTTCTAGTGGGTGTATTTTTTTATTGTTGTCATTTTGATTGGATACGTATTTATTCCTCTCTACACATAGTGGTTATCGCTAGCTGTTTGTAACAGACTTATACAGTTTGCCTGAAACATCCCACGGGTTCATAAGTGAGTGTCCTGCTGGGAAAGAGTGCTTTGCCTTCTGTTCATCAAGATGCCTCAATACCCCCACAGATATAAGGGATGTGAGCATGCTCTGAAGGAGGAACCATAGAAGCAGCCAACATTGGGGAAAACTTTGTCAGGTTAATATCCTTATTAATAAAGCCAAATGGCAAGAAGGGGGTAAGTTTTTGACTCTTCACAGTGTGTGAACTTTGTTTTAGAGCAGGCTGGGAAAGGGCACTTGCTTAAACTGGTCCACAGAATCATTTGTACTTTTTCACATATCCCTTTGTTACATGCTAATATGTCCGGTTATTTTTCTTTCCTTTAAGATATGACATTGTGGATATTTCTTTAGAAGAAATTTGGAATTTCATTTGGCACAATGCACCAAAAGCTATATGCTGACAGTTAGCAAATCACGTGTTAGTAAAGGATGAGGCATCTTAAAGCCTAGTTGGTGTTGTCTTCAGTATAATAAAATAGATTCCCCCCTAGTGCAATTCTAATGACATCAAGATGAGCCAGTTGTGTCTCCAAAATTCATGGTTCATGTATAAGTGCATTAGTAGCTAAAATGCCATTTTCATGACATTATTCTCAGCACATAAGCCATAAAAGGCAGTGCTTTAAGGGGTGACATTTCCACACTAGCTGATCCTTATACCCAGCTCAGTAGTCTTAGTCCTATTTTAATGGATAATCTCTGGACATACTGTAATCGGGATCTGAGCAAATTCTGGACAGTTACTATTACACTTCCCCACTCTTGTGCTTAACCCTTTGCTATAGCACATACTAAAGTTCTCGTTACAGAAAAAATTAGACAATATCAAACCCAGGGTATTGCATTAAAGCCTCAAATTTAAGTTTTAACTGACTAATGTGGTTCTTGTAAAAGAGAAATACCACCAAACTATTTAGTATACACATATTTACAAATAATGTATTTCAGACTGTACTTGGCTTTGTTTATGAAGTGATTTAAAAAGTATTCTATTAGATAGGGAGACTATTGGTATAATCTTTACTAGAAAGACTTGCAGCCTAGATGATGCATATTCATGATTTGTAATATCTGCAACACCATTGTAGAGTTTCAGATGGATAGTTACAGTCGCTTGTTTTCCCTCTCATCCTCTCCAGAGACCATTTCCTTATTTGTAGTGTGGCCTAACAGATAATGTATATCACATGAATCTTCAGAAGTGGAAATGGAACGTAGTGCCTCTCGGTTCAGAACAGTTCTGCCTTACCAGTGAGCAGAAGCTGTGAATCCTTTTAGCCTTATCCATTTGCACAGATCTGAGTGACTCCCTCTGCTTAGTTTGTATGGTTGCTGAAAATCTGGCTTGTAGGCAAAAAGTTAAAGATGGAAACTGAGCCTTGAAAGCAACCATTTTTTCTCCAGCCTGTTCTTCTGTTTTGGAGCAAAGTCAAATGGGAACTCTTCAACTGGAGTTCAGACTGACAGTTCCTATCAGTAGCTCATGTGTAGAGTGATGTTGTAATTATATCCAATGCAAGCATTGTAAACCAGGAAATTGAGTGCTCAGGTTAATCTTAAAAGAAATTCAAATATGTTAACGTATGGAGATGCTCAGATAAACAACATTAGCTGTTCCCTGTAGTGATGCTATACATTGTGCACCGATTATGATGAATTTATAATAGTGTTTCTAGTCCCATATTAGAATAAACTGTTTTTGAAGATAGATTTCATTATTTTTTCATTTTTTTTGTTTTCCTCATGGTGTCATGAAGAGGTGGAGTTGAGATTGTTTGTGTGTTTCAACTGTAATATACCCTTACAACTTTTTTTTAATTAATAGAATCATAGAATTAACTCTTAGAGCCAGATTCACTGGTGTGCTTTGGTTGCTGTGCTCCAGAATGGCTTAAAGCAAAGCAGCCAGAGTGTATTGGCCAGTTTCCCCTAGCTCCTGACCTCCACACAAACTCTCCCCCCCTCAATTTCTACCACCATCCTCTTCATCATGTTCCTCCCTGCTCCCACTGCTGAGTAGATCCTGGGCAACTGGTATGGCTTATTTTAAAATAAATTTTTATGACTAATGGTCGTTTTTTTACTCTGAATAACTTTTTTTCCCCCTTCAGCAGATGTTAAAGGCTAATATTCTTCATAGAATTCCACAAAGAATTTCCCTCTTTCAAAATATCTGCCATCTCCTATTGTTCTTAAGGGCTGGTTGGCTTCACTCCCACTGGAAACAATAAGAACTGGTGGCCATATTGAAAGTGGGCAAAAATGCATGAATGTTTTTGAAGGAGAATATTATTTGTCAACCTCTGGTTTGGGCTTTATTCTGTTTGCACATAACAAGTATAATCAAATCATGATCACTTAACCTAAGTTAGGTTCAATTGTTAGTTCTGTGATCAATTCCTCTTTATCTGTCAACATGAGATCCAGTACAGAATTCTCCTTTGTTGGATGCAACACTTTGAGTTAGGAAATTGCCCTTTTGCCCTTTATATGTTAGGGCAGAGGTGGGCAAACCTTTTGTCCTGAGGGCCACATCTGGGTATGGAAATTGTATAGCGGGTCATGAATACTCTCAGTTCCCGGCCAATGGGAGCTGCGGGGGTGGCGCTTGGGGCAAGGGCAGCGTGCGGAGCCCCCTGGCTGCCCCTATGTGTAGGAGCCAGAGGGGGGACATGCCGTTGCTGCAGGGAGACGCGCAGAGCCACGGCACATGTGGAGCAGGGCAAGCCCCAGACCCTGCTCCCCGTTGGGAGCTCGCAGGCCAGATTAAAACGTCTGAAGGGCCGGATGCGGCCCCCAGGCCGTAGTTTGCCCACCTCCGTGTTAGGGCATTGATCCACAAGCCTTCAAGATCACTTGCTTCAGAGTTGTCGGCCATTTTTAAGACAGAGGGCCACTCCCCCTCCTCTTTTGCCCACTTGACAGGGGCAGCTCCAGGCACCAGCGCAGCAAGCGCGTGCCTGGGGCGGCAAGCTGCAGGGGGCGGTCTGCCGGTCACTGTGAGGGTGGCAGTCAGGCAGCCTTCAGCGGCATTCCTATGGGAGGCTCGCCGGTTCCGCGGGTTTCGGCTGCAATTCGGTGGCGAGCACGCCGAAGGCGCGGGACTGGCGGATCACCCGCAGAAACGTGGCTGAATCCGCATGACCAGCAGACCGCCCGCAGGCATGCTGCCGAAAGCTGCCTGACTGCCGTGCTTGGGGTGGCGAAAAACATAGAGCTGCCCCTGCCACCTGATCCTTCCTAAATAGGCTATAACTGTTGATTTTAAGATTCCAATCATGCAAATCTTCCCACCAGGTTTCTGTAATGCTAACTAGCTTGAAATTATACTAATAAATGAGCAATTCCAATTCCTCTTGTTTATTACCCAGGCTTCTAGTGGTGGAGTATAAGAAATTAAATAATGTCTTCTCTTCACATCCCTTGCTGTCTTGATTAATTTTGTTGTGAACACCTTGATTCTGTGCTAACCATGTGCTCATTTGTTTCCTCTTTTCTCCTCCTTTTGTATATAAAAGCACATGGATTCCAACAGCATCAGAACATGATGCCGTGCCTCTCTCTGAGCGTAGGCTAGGTAATAAAAATACCTGCCTTCCTTGTGGACAGACAGCACTCAAAGACGTCTGCACCAGGTACATCCATCTAGGGGGATCTACAGGCAAATCTAAATGGTACCCACTTGTAAATGGATATTAGAAACAGCAAATCTGGAACAACTTAGACAAAACTGTCAGATCTTAGGGAAGTGAATTCTTGTGGCCTGTACTGGGAACCTTCCCAACACAGTTTTGCACAGCTGAAAATAGCTACTCTGTCCCCATCTAGTTTTTCCGATCTCTAAAGTAAGACAACATTCTGCCCTCTCATACATGCATGCGACTCCTTTTGTCTTCAAAGACAATTGCATGTGCTCATGTCTGGATAGAATTTGACCCTTCATGAGGACATAGAGTACACATAGTATAACAGGTTGTTCCTGTTTTCCAAAGTGATAGATTAGGCCACATTTAAAAAATTGTCTACTGTGCTTAGTATTCTGTGAGCTACTAGATTGTTAACGAACATCTCTCAGAAATAATCCGTTCTGTTTTGGAGAGTTATAGCAAAGAATGAATGAAAAAGGGGATTTATTCTAAAAAACCAAACGGAGCTTGAGCAGAAAACAATTTTCAGATTGTTCCCAAATTTCATTAGAGAGAAAATCTAATCAGCTAATTCATCTCTTTTCATCTGTCACAATGTTGGATGGCTGCGTACATATTAGTATGTGAGTTTATCAGTGATGAAACAACCTGTGTGTGTTGGGAGAATGCAAAAGACCATTTGCATAGTGTCTGACTATTCAGATATTCATAGCCAGTTTAACTACTGCCTACGCTGAGCTCAAGCTGTACCATCTGTTAGATCAGCTATAAGTTATTTGTTTGCACTGCAGTAGAGATCATGCAAAGGCTGTCAGAAAAAGGAAAAAACAAAAATGTGGGTTGTCATTTAGCGTATCCGATTATTTAAGTACTTTCTGAGACTTAAGACCAAACTTTCAAAAACTCTAACTTTGCATCTTCAATTTTTCACAACCTAGTTTTTCTGTACTCCAAATCCCAGGTTTGTGAACTAAATTTTTTTAGCACATATAAATCATATAGCCAGAAGATTAACTATCTAGTTGTCTGAGAAGATGCAGTATTTACAAATACACCCAAGATCATGTGCATGAAAAAGGTTTTTTGTGGGGGACAGATCCTTAGTCCTTTTTTGACTTTATGCTCCTCTGATAACCTGCAGAGGCTATAAAATCTCTTTGGACTTTCCAGTTGGCACCGAGCTTGTGTAACAAGTCTATGCCAAACTCAAATATAGGGGGTAGGGCTGGGTGAAAGATGGCCTGGTCATAAAAGTGGTGTTGTGCTCTGATGATCTTTGGCTGACAAAAGAGCTCCTTGGGGGCCATAGACACTTAGACCAACTCTGAGGCTGCTCCCACAACTGGCCCCAGGATCAGGGAGCAGCGTGGAGTTCTCCTCTCCAGTCCGGCAATGAACACAGCTCAGTGGGACCACAGGATCTGGCCTTAGGTGAGCAAAACTACAGACAAGTTTTGAGCCTTTGAAAATTTAGCCTTAAATGGCTTGAAGAAAAGACTACTGTAGCACAGAATCGATTATTCTTAATATGGAAAAGAGGAAAATATTAGGTTATAACGTTCCCCTTGCTGTCCCCAGCATCTCTGATACTACTCTCAGGGTTCTGCCAAGGGTAGCAAATATTTGGGTCTCTTTTTCCAAGCAAAGGAGAAATCAGTGATGTCTGGGCACATTCTAAGTGTAACTTGTTCTAGTTACACATATAAACCAGTGCTGGAACAGAAATGGTCAAACAACTTTCAGGGCAACCCCTTTGAAAAATCTTAGCTTAACACTGATGTGCAGTTCCCAGGGAGAAACTCTGCCTCAAGAATTGACTCTAATCAGAGACCAACGCAGAAAACCAATTTTCCTCTTCTAATACTGCTTCTTCTCCAAAGCCCATGAGTAACCCAAAACTAATACATACTATGTCTGTCAAGACCAAAATCTTGCTCATACACTGTGGAAAAAAGTGGGAAAACTATGTGTAACAGATACCACCCTGATGACTCCTGCCATGACAATATCAAACATACATAGCACAGATAGTTTCATGTAATCTTTCCTCATCTCCTAGGAATTCTAGATGACTACACTATAACTAACAAATGCCTCCTGCTTATTGAAGCAGGTGCTTTCCTTCTGGAAGCCTTTTGAAGAGGTGAACAAAAATGGTTTTATTTTTGGATTTATGTTTCAATTTCAATACTTTGTATAAAGCATATTGGAGCAAATTAATCATTCGTGAAAGTCTGTTTACCTCCATGAAGTACCACCGAAATAAATTTGGCACATTCTAACTACAGATCCTGAGTCATCTTTTTAATTACATACCTAGGAACTGGCCCAGAACCATAACCCTTTAAAATTGCAAAAGCATTTTGCAAGGCTATTTTGTGTGCTGATGCTTTTCATTTAGTTGTAGCTACCTTGGGAAAAGCTCTGAAACCGTGAAAAGAAACATAGTCTTGTCAGCACAACAAGTCTTTGCACTGAAAAAGAGGCTTGAGGTTATAAAAAGACTGAGTATTAGAAAATGACTTAATTAAAAAAAGAAGGAATGGAAGCCTTCCTGAAACTTTAAGATGCACTCAATCCCTATTGACAAGACCTTTCACTAAAGAACAAATGAGATGTATTGAAAAGGTAAGGAATCAACTAAACCAAATAAGCTGGTCCCAGTAGGTGAAGGAACCATTAGAAAGAAAGGGAGGGTGGGGGAATGAGGAAATGAAGGGCATTCTTCAAAAGTCTGCTTTATTGGAATGTGAAAAGGCATTTATGCTGCTATAATTCCTGGATATCTTCTCTTTGTAGGACAAGGTGAAAAAGAAAAACTTAATCATATTTCTGCTTGAGAACAAAAAGGTTCATCCTCTCTTACATGCTGAAACTCAAATTCTAACTTGATAGCCATTGATGGATCTATCCACTAGGCAATTAGTCAGGATGGGCAAGGATGGTGGCCCTAGTCTCTGTTTGCCAGAAGCTGGGAATGGGTGACAGGGGATGGATCATCTCATGATTACCTATTCTGTTCATTCCCTCTGGGGCACCTGGCATTGGCCACTGTCGGAAGACAGGGAACTGGGCTAGATGGACCTTTGGTCTGACCCAGTATGGCCGTTCTTATATTCCAGTGGATCATCACCAGGTTGAATAAGTAGTAGTATAATTTAGCCTTGGGTGCATTCTTGCTCCACTCATGAAGAGGCCCAGTTGAAGGCAGGACTTTGCCCCTTATTTGTAACACCTCACACTCTAGCTAGTATCCTATAGGCTGATTAGGTGATGGCGGGAAATACGCTAATTCTTTATCCCTATTTAGAAAGAAAATTCAGGATCGCAAGAGGAAACCAAGTTGGTGGCCGGCATTTTCCGAGAGGCATACTGAACTCTCCTTACCCTGAAGTTGTAACAGTCATCACTACATCATCATCGTCATTATCAAATATTTGTAATGCTTCCAGAAATGTGGTAGGACGTTTTTACAGTCAGAGAAGAGACAGGTTCCTGCCACAAAGAAATTCAGTGTAATAGCACAACTTACAAAGAAGAATAGAAGATAGCGAACAATAAAAATAAATCCCCCCAAACCTTTCCTAATTCAGACTCTGATTGCTTCCTAATCCTTTGCCTAACTTAGGCCAGGTCTACACTAGGACTTTATGTCGAATTTAGCAGCGTTAACTCGATTTAACCCTTCACCCGTCCACATTACGAAGCAGTTTATTTCGACATAAATGGCTCTTTAATTCGATTTCTGTACTCCTCGCCGACGAGGGGAGTAGCGCTAAATTCGACATGGCCATGTCGAATTCGAGGAACTGTGGACGGAATTCGACGCTAATAGCTCCGGGAGCTATCCCACAGTGCACCACTCAGTGGACGCTCAGGACAGTAATCTGTACTCGGATGCTCTGACCTGCCACTCAGGGAAAGCCCCAGGAAAATTTGAATCCCTTCTCCTGTCTGGCCAGTTTGAATCCCATTTCCTGTTTGGACATCGTGGCGAGCTCAGCAGCACTGGCAACGATGCAGAGCTCTACAGCAGAGGTTTCCATGCAATCCCAGAATAGAAAGAGGGCTCCAGCATGGACTGATCGGGAAGTTTTGGATCTGATTGCTGTGTGGGGAGATGAATCCGTCCTAGCCGAGCTCCGATCCAAAAGACGGAATGCCAAAATTTATGAAAAAATATCCCAGGCTATGACGGAGAGAGGATACAGCCGGGATGCAACGCAGTGCCGCGTGAAAATCAAGGAGCTGCGACAGGCGTACCAGAAGACCAAGGAGTCCAACGGACGCTCCGGATCGCAGCCACACACTTGCCGGTTTTACGAGGCACTGCATGCTATGCTCAGTGGTGCTGCCACCACTACCCCACCAGTGTCTGTGGACTCCGACGACGGGGTCTTATCTACGGCCACGTCGTCGGAGGTTTTCGCGGACGGTGAAGATGAGGAAGGAGAGGAGGAGGACGAGGCAGTCGACAGCGCTTTCACTGCTGATTTCCCCGACAGCCAGGATCTATTCCTCACCCTGACCGAGCTCCCCTACGAACCCTCCCAAGGCAGCATCCCTGACCAGGAATCAGGCGAAGGATCAGCAGGTCAGTGTTTTACACATTTATTTGGAATACAATAGGCATGGTGTGTAAGCACTGTGTTAGTATTGCTTAATTTGCCTTATGTGCTTCAGCTTGGAGTTGCTTTCCCGTGCAACTATTCGAAAAGTCTGTCAATATGTATGGGGATAGAGGAGTAATCCCCATCTGAGAGCTCCGCAAAGCTCTCCTGGAGGTACAGTGAGAGCTTGTGTAGCACGTTCACGGGGAGAGCGGCCTTATTGTCTCCTCCATGGTAGGATACTTTCCCGCGCCATGCAAGCTGCAGGTACTCTGGTATCATTGCCTTGCATAGCATGGCAGCATACGGCCCCGGGGTTTGCTGGCATTGACGCAGCATGCAGTATTTCTCTGTCTCGGTAATCCTCATCAGAGTGATATCAGTCATGGTGTCCTGGTTTGAATGAGTGGTTTCATTAGTATAGGGAATGCTTCATTTTCCCTTTAAAGAAAGACACCTGGCGGTTTCCGTTAACGCGGGGTGGGAGGGAGTTGGGAGCCAAACCATTCGAACTTAGCAGTGCGCGGGCAGGGAGAGTTCCCGGGACCGGCCACGCGAAGCGGGGGAAAGGGTACGCGAGCCGTTCATACAGAGTGGTTCGCGGGCACTTTCGGTTCCCGGGAGCGGCCACGCGGAGGGGGGGGAAGGGTAGGCGAGCCATTCATACTGAGCGGTTCGCGGGCACTTTCGGTTCCCGGGAGCGACCACGCGGAGTAGGGGGAAGGGTAGGCGAGCCGTTCATACTGAGCGGTTCGCGGGCACTTTTGGTTCCCTGGAGCGGCCACGCGGAGCGGGGGGAAGGGTAGGTGAGCCGCTGTAGACGAGCGGTTTGGGCAGCAGCAGTTCCTGCCCGCCGCCAGGAACAGTGAGTGAGACATGGGAGTAGAGCACTGCTGTGAAGTAATCTCTCAGCAGTCCAAACTCATCACCTTACCATGGTCTTCAGAGAGCTGATTTTCAGTGTTCGGCAAGGCTTCTGGGATCTGTACACCGGGACCCCGGACACTCAGCATTAAGACCTAATATTTGACCTTGTAGTACGTGAACATGTGATAGGTAGTGTGCTTGGTCCTATTCACAGGGAAAGAGTATGGGCATTGTTCTGGAAAAAGTATCTTTCTGAGGAATTCACTCCCTTTCCCTCATCCCACAGCTGCGAGTGTCTCCCGCCCTACCCGTGTTTCTCCCTCCCATGGGCTATTGCAGATAAGGCAGCACAAAAAGAGAACCCGGGATGACATGTTCTCTGAATTGATGATCTGTTCCCAAAGGGAGGCGGCACAGCGGAGAGAGGATGTCTCAAGGTCCAAGCGAGCAGCCAGGGAACGGAAGCAGAGGGCTGAAGCGCGCGAGGACAGGTGGCGGCAGGAAGACCAGCAGGCGACTCAAACGATACTGGGACTAATGAGGGAGCAAACTGACACGCTCCGGCGCCTGGTGGACGTTCTCCAGGACAGGAGGAAAGAGCCCGTCTATATGTTATTTCTAACCGCCCACCCCCGCCACCAAGTCCAGTTGTTTACTCACCCAAAGTCACTAGGACGAGGGGAGGCAGGGTCCGTGGAAATATTCACTCCACCCCTGCAGACTGCTCCAGTAGCAGAAGGCTCTCATTCCAAAAACCTTAGATTGGTCCTTTCCCTCCCTCCAGCCGCACCCCTCAACACTTCCCTGCCAAGGTTTCATGTTAAAGCAATGCTCACTTTAATAAAAATGTTTTTTTGGTTCAGTGTTGTTTCCCTGACTTTCTTTCACAGGACCGTTTGGTTTTCGGGTTAGTTTGTAAGTGCAGAGGACTGGCGCCTGGCCCAGGGTGCAGACAGGGGAAAGGATCAACAGAAAGTCACAGTAAAAATTGCATGCACTAGGCACACTTGTCATTCTGGGTTGGGGTTTTCATGTTCTCTACGGCGGGTGGGGGGGGTGTCACTGTCTGGTGGGGGAGGGTGGCTGCTGATCTTTAGCAGCCGGCGATAGCCTGCATGACAGATCCATGCAGCGGGGGATCCGTGGCCGCAATTCACTGCCAAAAAGTCACAGAGATGCCACCACACACTGTTGCGAATAGGAGGGGTTGATGGGTCCCTTTAAACAAGCAGTCCAGCACTTAGGACTGCTCTGGGAGCAGGAGCATGTCATTCCCCAAGCTTGGAAGCGAACTTTCCAACACTCCACCCGCTCCCCAACCGCGGTATGCGTCCCCGGTTAAAACCGTAACCGAGAAACCAGTAATGGAGACGGTTCAAATAAACAATGTTTCCTTTATTGTACTTTTAAAGCGTTGAATGAAGGGGGGGGAAGGGGGTTGTTAATGGGATAGGATAGGCAACGGAAACTGGGTAAAGAAACGGGGGCAGGTTCAGCATCTGTTTAAACAAGCGTAACAGTCACTGGTTACCCTGGTCAGTCTGGAAGCTAGCTTTCAAAGCTTCCCGGATGCGCAGCGCGTCCCGCTGTGATCTTCTAATCACCCTGGTGTCCGGCTGAGCGTAATCAGTTGCCAGGCGATTTGCCTCAACCTCCCACCCCACCATAAACATCTCCCCCTTGCTCTCACAGAGATTGTGGAGCACACAGCACGCTGCAATCACAATGGGGATATTTTTTTGGCTGAGATCGGAGCGAGTCAGTAAGCTTCGCCATCTGCCCTTCAGACGGCCAAAGGCACACTCCACCACCATTCTGCACTTGCTCAGCCGGTAATTGAAGAGCTCCTTTTCAGTGTCCAGGGCTCCCGTGTATGGCTTCATGAGCCATGGCATTAGCGGGTAGGCAGGGTCCCCTAGGATCACTGTAGGCATCTCCACATCCCCAACAGTTATTTTGCGGTCCGGGAAATAAACCCCCTGTTGCAGCCGTCTAAAGAGACCAGAGTTTTTGAAAACACGAGCATCATGAACCTTGCCTGGCCATCCAACATTGATGTTGGTAAAACGTCCTTTGTGGTCCACTAGTGCTTGCAGCACCATAGAAAAATAGCCCTTTCGGTTAATGTACTGGCTGCCCTGGTGCTCCGGTCCCAGGATAGGGATGTGTGTCCCATCTATAGCCCCACCGCAGTTTGGGAATCCCATCGCAGCGAAGCCATCTATGATCACCTGGACGTCTCCAAGGGTCACTACCTTTGAGAGCAGCAGGTCAACGATTGCATGGGCTACCTGCATCACAGCAACCCCCACGGTAGACTTGCCCACTCCAAATTGGTTCGCTACTGACCGGTAGCTGTCAGGAGTTGCAAGCTTCCACAGGGCTATGGCCACTCGCTTCGGGATAGTCAGGGCTGCTCGCATCCGGGTGTCCTGGCGCTTCAGGGCAGGGGACAGCAAGTCACAAAGTTCCAGGAAAGTGCCCTTACGCATCCGAAAGTTTCGCAGCCACTGGGATTCATCCCAGACCTGCAGCACTATGCGGTCCCACCAGTCAGTGCTTGTTTCCCTTGCCCAGAATCGCCGTTCCACAGCATCAACGTGTCCCATTGCCACCATGATTTCTACGGTTCGGGGTCCCGTGCTTTGCGAGAGGTCTATGCCCCTCTCAGAGTTCATGTACTCCCGGAGCTTCCGTTGCCTCCTCGCCCGATTTCTCTGCATCTGACTCTGGAAAAGGTGCACGATAAGGCGCGAGGTGTTGGCAACGGACAGAACAGCAGCGATAATCGCGGAGGGCTCCATGCTCGCTGTCCTGTGGCGTCCGTGCTGTCAATCACCGGAAAAGGGTGCGAATTCATTGCCCGCCGGCGCTTTCACGTAGGGACGGCGGGAGTGTGGGTCGAGTGACGACATTTACGTATAACCGCCCTTGACACATTTTCGGTCCCACAAGGCACTGGGGGCTACACCCAGAATTCCAGTGGGCAGCGGGGACTGCGGGAACTGTGGGATAGCTACCCACAGTGCACCGCTTGCAATGTCGACGCTTGCCCCCTTACTGTGGACTCAGAAATTCGAATTAAGGTCCTTGATGTGGATTCGCACGATCGACCTTGCAATATCGGTTTCACAAGTTCGGTTTAACAAAAATCGAACTAGTCTCATAGTGTAGACATACCCTTACTGTTTACATACTGATCTCATTATAATTCTTGCCTAGTTTCTCATTTTGTTTTTTCATTGTTAATTAACTGATTTTTTGTGTGGAATAATAGACGACATTTAGAAGAACCCAGTGAGGCAAATTCAACACAGGATTAATGTGTGGGTTTTTTTTCTAGTGTTTTGAGTAGCTCTGGAGATGTGAACCTCATTTAAAAAAAATCCCAGATCTGCCTCATTACTCCTTCAGTCTAATAATGAGTCAAAAAGTAAAAGATACTACCTTGCTCACCATGACTTTCTAATATCCTGGGATGGACACAGATACAACACTGTATTTGAAAAAATAGTGACAGCTTTAATTGAAACATCAGGAGGAAAAAAGCCCCTTTGCAAAGGTTTCTCAGATAGCCTTTAGAAGAAAGGATCCTCAGGAACCACATTGTGATACCTTTGCTCACATTCATCAGTACCATACATTGTGAGTAGTCCCAATAAAGTCAATAGGACTGCTTGTGGAGTAAGGTACTACTCAGTGTGACACAATCTAGCTCGAAGAAAAATTTTAAAATTGCTTGTACTCCTTAGAAAGTCAGAACCCGTATATAGGGGGAGGGGAGAAAACCCCCTATGGATGTTTCATAGAACAGAGCAGCTCATCTAGGGTCTAATCCAGCACCTTGAAGTTGATAGAAAGAATCCTATTGACTTATGGGTTTGGGAGCAGGTCCGTACCGGGAATGAAAGTAGCTGTAAAGTTGATCAATCCGGTTTTAAGGATTAGTAAATGTTACCAACAGCTTTCTATTTTATAAGGATCCAAGAGAAGACCACAAAGAAATGATA
This sequence comes from Chelydra serpentina, assembly GCA_037349315.1. Classification (NCBI taxonomy): domain Eukaryota; kingdom Metazoa; phylum Chordata; order Testudines; family Chelydridae; genus Chelydra; species Chelydra serpentina. The sequence continues at coordinate 131,849,674 of JBAIAC010000004.1, forward strand.
TAAATCATTGTTGTTGCTGAAGATTTTTTCCAATTCCTATTTTCCCCTTTAAAATGTTATATCATTATTATAAACAACCCATATAACTTAGATGTTAGTGTGAATTTGCACACCAAATGGTGGCTTTAGAAAAATCTTCTAGGTTGTTGTTGTTGTTAATAATATTGAAAATGTGCTTTAAATCTCTTCCTTCTCATACGTCCTCGAAGTAGTGAAAAAACATTAGTTGTACTCTTTTTACAGTTCTGCAGGGGATTTGCTGTCCTAAAAGGCAAATTGCTGAATTCCATTAAACAAAAGTCTACTCTTTCTTCAGGAGAGGTGGAATTACAAGGTTCCACGACAGTTTATTATTATAGTTATTTATCTCCATCAGTCTGCATAGCACCTTAGAAAGCAAGTAAAAGTTAAAATCCCTTAAGGGCTTACAAACTGACCTTTCTCTTGCAAGGAGCTATGTGTAGTCAAACCTCCACTGAAGTCAATGGGGCCCGTGCCTGTGCTGGGGACTGCCTGTATGGAGCTTGGTGCAAGACTGGGGTCTGTGTGCGCATGTGGACAGAAAGTTATACTGAAGTGCACTTGTGTATATATTAGCATAGGTGTGTAAATATAGACACAGAGCAAGGTTCTTCTGCGAGATTCTGCAGTGTCTACGAGACCCTTCTCTGTAAATAAACGAAATACTTGAATGGAAATTGCTTTGATTTTTGTTCAGAATCTCACAAAATCCTGAAGTTCTTCCTAGGGAAATCTGAAGTCATTTAGATTTAGTTTCTTCAGTTTTCATGTGTTGTTCTGACTTTATCATACACGTAACTTTATCATTAGTTATACAATAAAGATGTAGTCACATACAAATAATGTTACAGTTAAATGCTCCAGTTAAAGCAGCAAATTCAGTACTCAGATCAAATTCCCTGAATCTCTGGTGCTTGGTTAGGACTAAATTCTTTATTCTGGGCAGCTCTCCCATCCTTCATAAGGATATCTTGTATTGCGTATTAATTTTATAGAGAGGTGAGCAGGTCTCCCCAAGCTGCGGTTTCTGAACACCTTTAGAATCAAGAACATTTATTTCCAGATGTATTTGGTGCAATAATCCTAAGTGAATTTCCCCATCTACTATCCCAAAGAATGAGTTAACCAACTGGGCAGTTTAAAGGTCAAAGACAAAATTAAGTTGGATATTATAGTGCTGAATTTATGTGTGTTCAAGGTCAGTTGGCATTTCTCCTCCTGGCCCCCACTTCTCAAATTGCATGAAGCTGCTAAACTATTTCGTGCAAACCGACATTTTGACCAGTTCTGGCTAAAAAGTCCTGATTTGAAAAGTTCAAAGACTTAAGTCTATCTTTTGCATCATGCATCTTTTATTACATTTTTAAATGGCTGGACGATTGAAGCACAAAGAAGTAGCTAAAGTTGATGCTCAGGTTCTTCTTTCCTAAAACATTTCCCAGTTCTTGTATGTATATTGTTGTTGTACTATGAAATTGTCAAGTTCATTTGGAAATCCTATTGGACATATGGGAACTATGTATAGAAAACACAATGTAATGTCAATAGAAGCCTCACACTGACAATGAAACATTTTTTATTTTTGTTTCAACTATTTAACATTTTTAATGTTAATAAGACCATGTTATCCCCTCGGTGCTCTTTGTATTGAGCTAACTGGTTTGGAAAGGAACGGAAGCTTTTGAATCATGCTTAAAAGGGCTTGTGAGAGCTGCAGAGAGAGAAAAGTTGCTAGATGCCTATGCATATGCCCTGGCCAAAGCACATTTAGAATTAAGGACAGTTGCGGCTATTGTGTAGTGGAGAGGAGCAGAGGCAGAGAGCAGTCCCTCCGCTATGCATGTCATTCTCCCCAGGACGCCTACCAGAACTTAACAAATTGCTGCATAAGTTAATGCATGAATTCAGCACTTAGACCCACTTCGTGGCTCTGTGCGTTAGGGCAATGGGTTAGCCAACAACAGTAAGGCATAAGAAAGAGCTGTAGAGCTGGTGATGGGGCACTGAAGGAGCAGGAAGGTGGCAGTGGTCTGTGGGATTTGGGCTGCATTTTTCCTGAAGATCTTGGTGGCTATAATGGCTTTGCATTGTTACTGATTAGATCTTAGTAAAAATATTGTGTGGCTGACTGACCAGAAGGAATAAAATCCCAGTGCATGTGATCTCTCTCTCAGACCTGTAGGTCTAACGTCGGTTCAGAGCAATGGAAACTTAATTTTGTCACTGATGTCAGCAGTTCTGACTCTGAATACTCTCAAGGAGCAGATCTCACGTATACTTCTAAGAGAAGAGTCACACTTTAAGGAAAGAGTAGCCGAGACATTTACAACAGCCCCAAATAGATGTTTAAATATATTTATATATTATTATGAAATTGCTCTTAAGCATAGTCTGAATTTAGATCCCTGTTAGCTTGAGTCACATACATTCTGCACAGTGGACATCACTGAAGAGATCTGGATAGTGCTAGGCTTTGGAAAGCTAAATACATACAGCACTTACACTTCTGGAAATCCAAAGAGAAGTGATTAAAATCAAAGTGGTACAACGGCATCTGTTCTCATTGCTACCTTCACATTATTGCCTAACATGCCAACTGTGACAGCAGCCCTGCTGCTGCCACTAGATCACCCATCCTATACTCCCATGCATGCTCCATGCTGTAAGATCCCACGGAAGGACAAATGTACTAGTCAGCACTCTGGCCCCAGAAAACAGCAACAGAAAGGGTTTCTTGGGTACAAATTCCAATCGGAACAGACTTTTTTTTTAATGTAAAACAAATTCTGCAGCAGGATGGAGGGATAGCTCAGTGGTTTGAGCATTGGCCTGCTAAACCCAGGGTTGTGAGTTCAATCCTTGAGGGGGCCATTTAGGGATCTGGGGGAAAAATCTGTCAGGGGCAGTACTTGGTCCTGCTAGTGAAGGCAGGGGACTGGACTCTATGACCTTTCAAGGTCTTTCCAGTTCTAGGAGATTGGCATATCTCCATTTATGTGTGTGTCCCTGTTTTGGTGACTTCAGAAAGTTGCAGCAGCTCTAGAGTAGTGAGTGAGGAAAGGCGGTAGAGGTGTCCCCTGTACCTCTGGAGAATGAGGAAACTGGCCTTCTGAAATAGGGCCTGATTCAGACATTAACATCTGTTGTCTTTCACTGGCTAGGGAGTAGGGTTGGGAGTGCAGGCAGTTTGAGAGAAGCAGCAAGCTTCATGGCTGTAGCTATTCTCATGGCTACACATACTATGTACATATGAGTGAGGGCTGTTATCACAGTCTGACTAAAAATACGCCGAGGCATCTTTAAAAATTTCTTTTGCCCATCTCATGTCTGTTTTCATTAACCAACTATTCACCAGTTCTCATCCATTTAAAGGATACTAACAATCCATCTTCAGCAACATTGTGCGTATGCTGGTGAAACCAGAGTGCTTCAGTATGGTGACACTGGTCTGCATTCCCATGTGACCATGCTAAGGTTTGTGCAGACTTTGGCCAGGAAGAGATGGTAAGACATGTTTTTGCATTCAAGCCATGTCTCCCAATTGCAACTCAGAGCAGCAGTAATGTACTGTGGATGGCGTGCTGGCTGATGTCCAGCCTCTTTGCCTTCTTGGGGGGTGGTACCAAAGTTCATTGAAAGGGGAAAGATGTCTGCAGGACCCACTCTCAAAATATCTGGTGAGTTTGTCCTAGAGCAGGTTGGGGTTTTTTTGTTTTTGTTTAGAAATTTGGATTTGTCTCTCAAGCTACTTCTGTAGTTAAGCTTTCCCTATAATTAACAAGTGTTTACACTTTCCCCATGGAATACAAGTACATGCCAATCTTGACTTCCCTCCCAATATATGCAGTACATTTCTGCCAAGGTCCAACTGCTTTCTAATGTAGTGTACTCCATCTCTTTCCTAAAATCAATGTTTCAAAACACAATTAGCAATGCTGCAATAGATCACAATATAACACTAACAACATGTGAGTTAGACTGCTTCAGGATTCCACTAATTGCTTAAACAGGCGTGTGCTAGCCCTACTAATGGACAGATACATTTAATTCTAAGCCCCCACTCATTAAATAAGATACAGGGTCTCAAATGTTACGTGCTGTAGGAAACCCTTGAGGTAATCGCATTTGTGACTGACCTAAGCTGCTTCCGTGTGTTTTCAGACATTGTTGTAAGCAAATTTATCTGAAGAAAAAAAAGACAATTCCTATAGAAGGCTTTTTGGCTGTAAGATTTTTCTGTAACTAATACGTTCCTTTAAAGACAAGATGCTTGCAATTAAATATTTGTAACTCCACACTTTAAACTCTAATCATCAGTAGTAAATGTAAAATAGATGCTATTGGCTATAGAAGTGTTTCGACAATTATTCTAAACTGTGTGGAATGCACATTTGTCACTGGTAAAGGATCTTCTTTGTAGGGTATGTGCCTCCCATTGACTTAAATGGGCTATGAGTAAGGCCCTAAATCATGAAGCCACCACAGAGCCCTACATGTACGACTGCAGCGGAGAGATCCACAGGGAATGGATCGGCATGTGGAATGGAAACTCTCTCCGGGCCATACATACTCAGTAGCCCCACAATGGTTTCTTCCCTCCCCCATATGTGGGCATGAGGCATGACCAATGGAGCCACATTGTTAACTAACTTGCCCAAGATCACTCACTGAATGCCAGAAATACAACACAAAAGTTTAAAACACCAGGCCTCTGCTACACATCTAGAAATATTAAGAAGTTATCCCTAAAGCTGTGTCTACACTACCACTTTTGCCAGTAAAACTTTTTTTGGTCAAGGGTGTAAAAAAACACCCACCTGAGCAACATTAGTTTCACCGACAAAAGCACCAGTGTGCACAGTGCTGTCGGTGGGAGATGTTCTCCCTCCAGCATAGAGTGGCTACACGGGAGACCTTACAGTGGCACAACTGGAGCGGGACAGCTGTGACACTGTAAGGTCTGTAGTGTAGATATGGCCTTAGATGGGCCTGCTTCTTTCTACTCCTAAACCCTTATTTAGGTATCTAAAATATTGTCCTGATTTTCAAAGATACAGAGCATCCAGCAGCTCCTGTTTATTTCAATGGAAATAAAACCCACGCTACTGATGTAAGGGCCTAAATGTGGACTGAAGAACCTAACTCTGGCAATCCATTTTTGGAAATTGTGATCGTAAAGCTTTGCATATTTTTTAAAAGAATGCTAGTACCCCAACCAATGGAATTGTTCTCCAAAATGATACCACTAATTCACTGAAAAAGCCCAAAGTCTGAATCATTAACAACTTTCTCTTTGAAATGACATCCATAAAAGTATTTTTAATTTGCTGAGAGCAATAAAATGAATTACCAGTTTGCAAGGGCATAAGCCTCAAGTTATATTACAACAAACATATCTTTACAGGGAAAGGGGAGAAAAGAGCAATGTTTAATTCATTGATTTCAATAAGCTATTAGGAAACTTGTGTGTATTTCAAGGATATGAAAGTTGTCATTTTAGTCTATTTAACAATGGACAGTTTATAAATTCTTTTCTCGCCCTCATTACATCAAAATTTTAATACTAGATCTCTGTGATGCTTTGGGGTTCAACCCAGACCAGTAAGGGGTTGTGTCACTGCAGCTCTGGGTGCTTTGAGTGCTAAGCTGCTGTGGCTCAAAGCTGTGACACCAACAGCCAGTTTTACAAGCACACAAGACACACACACACCCTGGATTTCACTGCCCAGTCATTTTTGCAGATTGACCCAAACACCCTGTGTGACATTTTGGGGTTCACCCAGGCCAATAAGGTGAAGGGTAAAAATGGAGTCTCTCTCTGTTCCTTATATCCCCAAAGGGATGTCTTTGTCCTAAAGTCAGGAGCTTCAGCCTCCTGTGTCTCTCTGGGGTGTAGGAGCCATGTTAACTCTCTGTCTCTTAAATTCAAGATTAGGATAACCCAGCTGGTTTAGCTTGATGGCTTTGTTTACTGCTAATAAGTAAATTGAGATAAACACATATTCCTTTGTGTAGGACAGACCTGTTTATCACCTTTACCTAGGCTAGGCTGTCTGGTCTTAAACATGTTCTAATAACGAAGGCCCCACTTAACTTGAGCTATTGCGAAATCCGCAATATTAGGCTTCCATCGCGGTTTTGACAGCGGGAGCCGCACCATGCATGAGGCTTACAGTGGGAGCCCTATTCACCCCAGGACTGAGAGCATGAGCGCCCGCTGTCAGCCCTGGGATGCTGCTCTTAGCCTTAAGTGGCGACAGCAGAAAATCATGGAAAAGTAATAATGGACTTTATTACCGCAAATAATATGGTCCATTATTACTTTTCCATGATTTTCCATGGCTTGTATGCAACTTTGCTGCAATTTATTGGCAATCATCCCACAATTCAAGTAGGGCCTTACCAATAACATCATACAGAGGGAGTTTATAACTTCACATATAACATTAACACATGCATTTTACAATAACCAGAGTGTTACTAACTTTCATGATACCCCAGAAAGCATATTTTGTACAGATATTATTGCAATAGTGTGCAACTTGTGAATACAGGGTTGCGTAGGGTCACACCTTTTGCAGTCCCGAATTTCCCCAAAATGGTCTGCTTTGTGGTGTCCAGCCGCCTTATTGAACACTCACAGAAGTCATGAAGTTCATTGCCTTTTAAAGAGACAATATACTGCTGTCTGTTATCTTAACTGGAGTTAATACATCCTTCCCTTTAGTCGGTGTATTGAATTGGTTTGTAGTAAAAGTAAAACAAGTGGATTAAATAAAGTCATAGGATTAAGTGATAAGTATAAGGAATAGAGATAGAAAGTGTAATAAGCAAACACAAGTAATATATGCTCCTAAGACTAAAACCTGCTTTAACAAATTATAGTCTCTTGTTCAAAGAATTATTTCTCACCAAGTCTATTTTCCAGCATGGTTGACCAGACCTTCTGGCCAGGACCCATCGCATGGAGCTCAGAGCACTGGATTTCTTTGACTCCTCATGTGAAGGATAATTTACGGGTTTGCTTCCCCCTCTCTTTATAGTCCAGTAAACCTTTGAAATGTATTCTTCTGAAATGTATCCCCAGATGAAGTTTCTTTTCCCCGCTGGGTGGGGAGGCCACGCTATCTGGTGTAGACTCCAGGCGGTCGTCTCCCCTTCTAATGATCTACCTTTTCCTGCAACGTTTGATACAAATGAATAGCCCATTGGATTTGGTCACACCTGGTTTGAGCTTTTTGTGTGGAGAAAACCCATTTATCAATTCCCCCAGATACCTGGTTTAAACATATTTTAGTCACATATTTCCAGCATATATCTAGAAAGTCCTTTGTGGGGTTACCATACGTACATCATATAAGGACATTAATGATCAGTGTATTGTTAGTTTTCCAGTGATATATTTCATGCCACCTTTTGGGTATATAGCATGACAACAGTGTGCCAGCTGGTTCTGGGGAGCTCTTAGGGTCACAATCTCCAATGCAGCAGCTGCAAAATACAGTGCAGCTCCTTCAAAAAAGTTGCACACACAAGGAAACATTTGCAGTTGCAAATAAGGTAACTTCACATCTAATTACCAGATGTGTATGCGCAAATGCCAGTTTCTTTGTTCGCAGTTTGTTTTTAAAAATAACTCAACCACCAGACTGTACAAACAGCTGGTCTATGTAACGGTGTTTTTCTATCACCACCATTACCTTTGGCTCAGATTCTAAAATGTATTTATGCATATAACTTTCATTGAAATCAATGGTAGTTAGGCACCTAAATACTTTTTGAGGATTGGGCCTTTGTCCATCTTTGCCTCCCATCATTTGTTATGTTCACTTGTTGCACCTTGTCTTAAATTAGATTGTAAACTCATCACAGCAAGTACTGTAACTTCCTTTGGCTTTGTACAATGCCTGCCATGAAAGACATGAAAACAATAGAAGAACCTACACATGTGCTAATAAGCTTACCTGAGATCACCCCCCAATTCCAACAAGGGCGCTGGTAGGATTCAGTCCTTCAAACCACACAGGGGGTTTTCTGTGGTTACATAACATCTTCAACTCAGACCAAACACACCCATGAATTGTTCATTCTTTACTTTATACAGTTTGGGCCTTTGATCTTGTCCTCATGTAACAGGTTATCAGCAGACAAAGGCCCCTTCCTCCGGGCACAGCTTCAAAAGGCTGAGTTCTTGCATAACCGATGGGTGTACATTTGCATACTCCTCCCCCTAGAGTTTTCCTGGCAAACCTCTTGTAACTTTATTTGTCCCAAAAGTTCATTCTTGTCTGGCACATCATTTCAAATAGTCCTTTGAAGCTCCTAACTCTTCCCAGGGTCTACACTGGTCCCGTCTTCTCCCTATAGATGTTACATGCAATCCCACAATAATACATAAACTTTGCATTTTTAATAAAATGAATTCAGCTGAAGTAGCTTTGGGGTCCAATAAGATTTTTCATGGATATTGCAGGGAACTGCCATATCTATCGCAGTAATGCCTAGCTCTTAAACAGAGATTTTCATCAGTATATCTCCAAGTGCTTTACTAAGGAGATCAGTTTCATTATCTCTATTTTACAGATGAGGAAGCTAAGGCATGGGGAGGGGAAGTAACTTGCCCAAGGTCACTCAGCAGGCCAGTGGCAGAGCCAGGCATAAACTTCTAATTATCTGTGTGGCAATCCAGTGGTCTAACCACTAGACCATTCTGCCTCTTTGACAAGATATTGGTGAGGTCAAGAGCTTAGAAACATCTAAATATAGGACCTTTCTATGAATCAGAATAGTAGCCATTCCCTTTCCAGATACAACAGAGAATAGAATTTGTAAAGGATAAAAAATACCCTTCATGTTCTCGAGTATAAGACAACACCTAATAGCTTGGGCTCAGGAAAAAACATCTCTTGTGGGTATGATTATTCTATAATTGTTCATTATATGGTTTCTTATACTTTTCTCTGAAGGAACTGTTCAGAGGCAGGATACTGATATGGGCCATTTGCCTGATCCTGTGTGTTATTGGAATCAACTAGTGATGGGCTGAGTTGCAAAGTTCAGATTGGAATCCAGATCCAAAATATGTGGGTTGTTTGGATCTGCGTTTTAAATTTAGGCTCTAGAAGCAACTAATGGGGCTGATCCTGTAAAGCACTGAGCACCTCCTGCAAAGAGCAGGATATCCTTGGCTCCCACTGATTTCAACAAGGTTTTAAGGCACTCAGCACCTCACAGGTTTAGTCCCTCCCTGTTGCACCAACTTCCAAGGTGCTGAGCACTTGCAGATCCCATTGGCTTCAGCTGGAGCTATGGGGGCTCAATCCTTCTGAAAGTCAGGCCAAATATGTGTCCATAGTAAAGCATGCAATAAGCTGGAGCCATTTGATTTTGCAACAGGAGAGGAAAGGAAGCGTTGTCTGTACAAAATAACTTGGTTGTGATAGGAGAGTGAGTTGCTCTTCTTTGGGGAAAAATATATATATATAAAGGCTCCATGTATCAACAAAATTAAAGTAGGTGTGATAGGAATATTCTATAATACCCGGAGGACTCCAGAATAGGAGTATAAATAAACAACGAACCCCCTGTGCCTGAAGGATAACAGAGAAAAGACGAGCAAAAAAACATTTGCACACCAAAACTGAAATGGAGTTCTTTTTCTAAAGACGTGTTGGAATCTGCAAATTACTAGAGTGAAAATAGCACAGCCAATTATTTCTAAAAAAGGTCAGACCTTCAGTAGTTATAATGGTTAATAAAAGGTAATTTGGTACCATCGCATTATGAAGCTTTAACACTAATGCGGGCTTTCCAGTAATAAAGCACAGACTATAATAAACATTGCTGTTACAGCTGCTACCTCCCATTTCTATCCAATTCATCTGTCTTGATGCCTGAAGCAGTTCAGCAAGACCAAGGGAAACAACATTAGCCTCTTTATTATTTATACCTCATTTTTTCTTCCAATAACTCAGCAATGCCATAAACACAGTTTCCATGGAAACTCAAATGAGGCACAAATTACCATGGGTATTTGTAGTCCATACCTTTGTGATTGCAGGTAACAAAGGCTTGAAGTGGCCTCTGTGTGACAAAGAAAAGAGAAGTGGTTAATATTTTTTACTACTAGAGGGTACTGGGCAAGATGGGGATTTTCTTATTGCGTGTTGTACTGCACTGTCCTGTGCTGACCACTGCCAGCCAATTACAAATTCATTTTTAATGGAGTTATTCCATTTGAAAGCTGCACTTGTAAAAATGCACATTAAAAGAAGATCCTTGTTTCTACAGAATTTTAATGGTGGTAAATGATGTGTTACATTTGTTATATGGAGTAATATCCATTAAAGACTCTAAACCAAAAATGTCCTTGTACATGAAGCTACATCTACACTGTATACTTCTTTTGGCAGCATGTACAGTATGTCCCCCATTAGCCCCCCCATCCCAGGCTAACATGGCTTAGGTAAGTAAAGTACAGACACTGTGAAAGGTATGGATATGTACTCGAGTATGTACCCTGCACAGCTCTCTACCTGGCTCTCCACTCGCCTAAGCCACATCTTCACGTCTACACTGCAATTTTTAGCTGTGTGGTGCTCGAGTCTCTCCCCATTGCAGGAAAAGACTCCAGCAGTGGAGAAAGGCTCTGGCAAGGGGAGGCAGTGGGCAAAGGCTCTGGCAGCAGGGAAAGCCCGCACCGCTTCCCGCAGCTCCCATTGGCTGGGAATGGTGAACCACAGCCACTGGGAGCTGCAGGCGGCTGTCCGAATGTAAACAAACGGTCTGGCAGCCCACCAATGGATTACCCTGATGGGCTGCATGCAGGCCACAGGTTGCCCACCACTGGTCTAAATGATGGAGATGAATAAACCTGGGGTGGCACGAGAAATAAAAAATGAGATGTTTAGATATCAAGCTACATGAACTCTTCTGGTCACCCACAGGTTATTTTAGGGATAACTGGTGGGGGATGTTAATAGCTGGCTGAAAGCTCTGAGGCCCTCAAGGAAAAGGTTCTTAACCCATTGAGGCATTAACTGATCTACCCAAGAGGTCAGTGCTTCTATGACAAGCCATGACAGTATAAAAATGGGCAAAAGAAATAGCTCTAGCACTACCATAGTGCTGAGCACCTCCCTGATATGAAGAGTTCTGCTACTACTTGAAGGAAATCCAAGACAGGGTCTCTGCCCCTGAGGTAACAATCTGAATGGCAAGTAGTAGCTGTGCTCTCTTCCCTGGCAGAGTATTGCTGTCACCCCACTCTTTTCTCTCATACAAGGCCCTGGTACAGATTAAAAGATAAAACAAATAAGCTATTGTAATACTAAGCAGCAGTCTCAGTTTGCCACCTCCTAGCCATTGCTTGTCCCAACAACAACTAAAACAAGGAGAGGGTGATTCATTCAGGTCTCAATTTGACAGATGTAGTGTGATTTTTAGTCTTGTTTATAACTGGTGCCTAGGTAATAAGGTGTAGCCCCTCATAACGGCATATGCTCACTGCTGTAATGCCTTGTTGTGGCTGGGTCTCAGAATTAGCTTTGCCTGCTCTGACATCCCCCTTGCTTCTTCTCTCAGCTCACACCACAGCCCCTCTTGCTCTATAGGAATGGCAGTATTTCCTCTTCGTGGCTGGGCCCTCTGGCCAGGTCACTATACAGTTTTCCCCTTCTGTGGTAACGAAGTCTCACCAGATCTGCTGTCCGGATGCCATTCTAGGCCGTCTTCTGATTAAAGGTTGTGCCACTTTCCCAGTGGCTGGTAGGAGAATCTGGCCCTGCCCCGCTTCTCTGGGTTCCAGTCAAGGGACTCTACAACTAGCAGCCAAAGTCTGTACCATCTCAGCGCTTGCTGCCGCTTCCCTGGGCTTCTTTCTACTTTGCCCTCTGCAGGCTTCATTCTCCACCACCCCCTGGGGTAGACCCCTTCCTTCAAGGTCTGTATCCAAGGGATTCTTCTCCCCACCTGGGCTTCTTCAGTCTCTCCTCACAGAGAGTGACTGCAGACCTTCACACTGCAGCACCCTTCTTTTTCTTTAGTTTTGTGACACAGCAGACTCACTTCCTGAGTCTGACTGCCATGCTCTGTACTTTGCATCTTTTTCATGACTTAGGGTCTCACACCTTTCCCAGTGTTCTTAAAGAATCGCAGAAGAGCTTTTTTTTATTGCCCCTATTTTCCTTGTATTCTTGATAGATGTTGCAAGGAAAATTTTGTTACTTTAAGGCCTCTGGGTTTCCTATATAGACACACCCTTTCACAGGTACAGTCTTTACAATCCCAAAGGATATGATCTATCATTTCCTGGTCCTTACCTGTTATGTATAATTCATTTTTGTGCATGTTAATTAGAAATGTTACTATTTAATTCTACAGTTCCCTGTTAGAATTCTAAATAGAGCCACTTTGCTCTTCCTCTCAGCGCCCTGGATTATATCAACATTGTCAAGTGCTGGACATACTTCTCAGAATTTTTCCTCTGTGTTTCATTTGCCCACAATTCTTGCCATTCCTTCCTTAGCTCATTTTTGATTAGGTGTTTAAATTCCACTTTGCTTAAGGGGCTTCCTAGGTCAACATGTTCATGATTAATAGCACATTCTGCTGTTTGTCCAGTAATTCGTTGCCTGCTATTCTACAAGTACTGGGTACATGCTATTACTATGGTTATATACAGTTGTGCCAATTTGGTTGTTCACTGTAATATTTCATTAAGATAATTTCTGCTGTCAGACTTACCGCTGTAAAGTGCCTGCGTCCCAGATAGGGAGTCAGTCAGGATGACTATGGCAACTGGCTGCACATCTAAAGCCCAATTTAGTGCTAGCATAATTCCTGTTAGCTGACCCATAAATATGCATACAAAGTTAGTTTGCCAGTTTTCCTGTCCCTTCCTCTTTGGAGCCATCTGTATATATTTGGCAGTCGTGTCCCCACTTATCACAAATGTATTGTATATTTATCAGCCTTCCCTTTTTGATTTATTTCATTATATAATTCCATGTCTATCTTGGGACAGGGAGTGGGAGTTTCCAGGGGTTTCCAGTATTTTCCCATAGCTATAGATTTTGGTCTCTTTCAATCCTTTCTTTTTATTAAGATCTTTTATCTACTTCTGTACCCTACTTCCATGAGGAATTTTGATTGTTTTGTCCTATCTGGCCTCCACCTAATACCCAATAATCATTATACATTACCTGTGTGTTGTCATCCTTGCTGTTACCTAGTACTTTGCCCCCAAAAGGTTAAGTCTAGGAGCTTCACTGTAAGAGAGAGATGCATTTCACCAGCTGCTATCTGTAGTACACACAGAGGTGTAGTAATAAAGGCACCACATGTGATATGCAATACCTGTGCTTGGATATAGTCTGATTTTCTCAGATTTGTGTTCGCTGCTGATCCAAAGGCCTGACATCCATACTCAATAACTGGTCTAATTAGTGCTCTGTATAGCATTACCACCATTTCTTATCTGCTCCCCAGGATGTTCCAGAGTTACTTTTATGTAAGTTAGTTCTACCTTTGCACTTATCTTTAATATTTTCAATGTGGTCCCTCCAAGTGGGCTTATCATCAAATATCATAGCTAAGAATTAGTAATTTTTCACTATATTTATCTGCTGGTCATATAGATATAACTTTACATCTTTTTGGATTTTCAGCTCTCACTTCCTGACTCTATACAAGCCCCCACCTACTCCTGCTCAGGTGGGCTCCATCTTCAATTAGTGCTTGTCAGACAAGCCAAGGTCTCCCCTTCTCCCCCCACACTCAGTGCAGTCTACTAGGTTTATTGGCCCCTTCTGAGCCATTTTAACCCCTTTAGGGGTGGTGTAGGGGTGCACACCCCATTACACCCCTCCAGTGTATTACTTTGCACTACAGATGGAGTCCTGAGACCTCCTCAATTTTTTTCTCTCCTTTCATGAACTTTCTATTATATAGTCATAATCTCCAGTCTTAGAGCTCTACATAACACTTTCATCAATATTCCTGCTAATCAGCCAGAGGTGTAGCTGTTCTGTGCTGTGAGGCACCTCTGCTCTCCCTTCCTCACCTTTGGGGTAGAATATTACCTCTGTAACACTCCCATTCCCAGAGACAAGGTGGGTGAGATAATATCTTTGTTTGGACCAACTTCTCTTGGTGAAAGAGACAAGTTTTCAAGCTTACACAGAGCTCTTCTCAGTCAAAAATGTAGAGGTTGGGTTTGAAAGTCTCTATTGCAGGTGTTTCTCATGGCAGCATAGAGGAAATTCCTTGGACTATCAAGCAGGATAAAAAAATATTTTTTTGTTTAAAATGTGAGGGGGGCAGAGACTATAAAATATCATATAATGTTGTGAAAACAGCAGTCATTTTTGTTGACAAATTATTTTGGTTTTAAATTTATAGATCCATTGGGAGGAATTCCCATCTGAATAGTTCATACCAGAGACAAGCCTCCTTACATGTCATGCTACTTAATTTTAGATTTCCTTATTTTCTCTTGTTTTATACCATATACTTCCCCTTCTGTCATGTATTTTGGAACCAGCTCTCTAGAGTCCACCTGTCTGCCGTGTGTTTGTGTGCCAGACTTTTGCAGACTCTAGGCTCTCTTTTTAAAAACCCGACAGGGTTAGGCCTCAGTTCAGCAAAGGCTGTGGTGTCTGGCTCACAAAGAAGGGAAATGACTTTATCCAGGACTTTATCCATCCTGTGCTAAGTTCAGGGAGACAATTTTAAATAAAGAAATAAATAACAAAGTGTGCTTCCCAGCCTGGAGCATGGTTATTGCAATTTGGAAGTGTATAAGTAGTTAGAAAGTAAATGTGTAACACTAGTTATTAATTATATTAAATATACAGTGCCTAAGGGCTAGCAAAGAATGGGGGCCCATTGTGCTAGGTACTGTACAAACACAGTGTAGTAGATGGTCCCTGCTCTGAATAATGTCATCTTACGTAACATACTTAGCCAGATACTCTTCTGGTGTAAACCAGCATTGCTTCATTAAGATCACTATGCCACTTTACACCAGCCCACTGCGTGTTGTCATTGTGTACCTCAGAGTTATAGCTGCAGAGTTTGGATCAGGTTTTGCTTCCCTTTCTCATGCTGACTAGTAACCGACGTGGTATGTAACTCAATGAGGTTACTTCTGGTTTCAGGCACTATGCAACATCAGAGTGGAAGAATCTGGCTCTGTTTGTCTCACAAAGTATTTACTAGTGTTAGCACTCCAGAGCCACTGCCAGTGCCGAAGGGTGAGCTGGATTCTAGCCTGTCTTATTCATAATTAACAAAACCATCAGCTGAGTTCTGATTGCAGAATTTTCATTACCGGTGCTGATATACAAAGCAGAAAGAGCACAGATCAGTTTTTCAGCTCTCAGTTTGCAGGGCTGGCTGGTGGATGGAAACCCTATCTTTTGCCTTGTAAGTTGAGCAAACTTGATCTGGAGGACACTGAAAGAGACTAAATGCGGAACCCCATAGTGTCACATTTGCAGTCACTTTTCTGATTATAATTGCACTTTGACAGCAGGGCTGTTGAAGAAGAGGAGAGATTTAAGGTAGTGAAGAAGAAAGGTTAAAGAGCTCTATGCCTGCAAAAGAATAATAATAAAACACACTTCCGGAGTGCAGAGAGAACAAAGGATCAAGGAGGCCTCTTCCAAAGAGACCTTCCTGGTCACTTAGTTAGCCACCACCCATGCTATTGCTTAGGCTAAGGGATGTGCTAAAAAAAGTAGGCTGGCAAATGATTAAGAAGGAGCGCTAGGATCTGCTGTCGACAAAAATAGTGTAATGGGGAGAGATCATGAACTTGGAGCAACCAACATCAAACATCCTTTTGCCCCCCTGGCAGGTCGTAGCAGGTCCTCCCTGTCTTACTCCTGAACTCCCACTCTCGGCTATGGTTGCCTTTTTCTGTCAGCTGGTTACTAAATGGTGAGCTGGATTCATTTGAGGATGTTTCTGTCATTTCAATGACAACACAGCATTCCTAATTCTCATTCATCTCTCATCAAATGTTAACACGTGTGACAGAGTGCTGAGAGATGGCGCTTGAGCCACCACTCTGGTCACTATTAGCACCAGTTAGGTTCCCCAGCGAAGGCCTAATTGGTCAGGGTTGTGCCTGATTACTAGGCCAGACTGGCGTTACAACGTTAATGAGCTAATTAGATCATTAACAGGCAAGTGGTTTAAAAAGGGCACAGGAAGGAGGTGAGCGAGCAAGTGAGCCCAGCTGCCCACCTGAGACACGTCAACCCCAACCTCCCTTCCCCAAATGGGAGAAAGGGCCAGAAAGCTGGAAACCAGTGCAAAGGGGCATATGCACTGATATGCCTTGGTGGAAGGATTGACACACTGAAAATGAAGTCCTTGGTGGTGCTTAACAGCTGAAGGTCTCTGAACAGTCTGTGAAGACAGGAGCAGGACCCTGCCCTGTCACAACATGGTTGCAATAACTGTCAGGGCCGTCTCCAGGCACCAGACGAGAAAGCATGTGCCTGGGGCAGCACCTTGTAAGGGGCGGCAGTCCGGGGATTCTTGGCGCGTCCGTGATTTTTTTTTTTTGCTTCGGCAGTTCAGCTGGGCTTTTTTTTTTACTTCGGCAGTCCGGCGGCAGCCATTTTTTTTTTGCTTGGGGCGGCCAAAAAGCTAGAGCCGGCCCTTGTAACCGTTACCAGTCTAAACTTTAGAATAAACAGGAAATTCATAAATGTCAGGCTGTGCTATAAAACCAATAATGTTGGGTTCAGTACATATGGATATTGAGTTTTAATCACTAAAATATGTTGATGATATTCAGAAATGGATAGCTAAGGAACTAAAGGGCTTGTCTACATGGTGTGCCAGTGTGCACTAGGGTGTGTGATTTCTAAAGCACACTCATGTTGTGCATTAATTGGGCGATATAGACCCTGCTGGTGCACACTAAAGGTTCCCTAGCGCGCTTTAATGTAGTGCTGTTTGAAACAATACTTCGTTAAAGAGCACTAGGGAATCTTTGCCGTGCACCAGCAGGGTCTATGTAGACCACTTAATGTGCAACACGTTATTGTGCCTTAGAAATCATACCCCTGTAGTGCATTGCGACCTCGTGCAGACAAGTCCTCTCTGCTTCAGCCATGTGTAGCCCTTATTCAAATCCTTCCACCTCATATTTAAGGGCCTAGTCAGCTCAATTTCTGTATACTTCTCTTTGCATGTCTTCTTTGTTCCCTTTTCCCATTCATGCCTCCAATTCCACATTGCCCCATACACGTGACACCCCTTCCTTGGCCCATTCTACAATGCCTCTTCCATGGCCTCCTTCATGTCCTTTCTTAAGACTTTTCTGAGAATATGTTTACACTGGAGTGAGCCTCCCAGCCTGGATAGACAGACATGTGCTAGGAGGCTTGAACCAGCACACTGAAAATAGCAGTGTGGATGTTGCCGCGCTGCCAGAGACTCAGGCTAGCCACTTGAGCTTGGACCCAGAGGGGTGGGTGGTTTTAGGAGCCTGAGCTGCTGCCCAAGCTGCAATGTCCACACTGCTAATTTTATCTTACTGGCTCTAGCCCAACTAGCACAAGTCTATCTGCCTGCACTGGGAGGCTCGGTCCCTGATGCAGTGTAGAAATACCCCGAAAGGCCTATCAGCATGTTCATCTCCTAAGACAGTGGTACCCAAATGTTTCAGTATGGCAAGCTACCAATTACACTTGACCTGTCTTTTTTGGGGACCCACCATTACCGCTGCTCCTTCCTCCCCTCCCCTTCTCAGCCCTTCATCCCTCAGCCCCCAAGCTCCCTGCACAGCTCTGCTCAGCCCCCATGCTCTTGCTCTGCCTTCTCCCATAGCCCCAGCTGGCCCCTCTCTCCCTGTGGCTGGGCAGTGATTGCTACCAGGCTGCTGAGTGTCTGCTCACTTGCTCCAGTTGTTTCTTCTGCGCTGCTGCTGCTGCCTGGATCCCGCTCCCCATGCTGCTGCTCGCTGCCCAGGGGAAGTCAGAGCAGGATCCAGGCAGCAGCAACAGTGAGGAGGAAGTGGCCAGAGCCAGCAAGCAGCCAGTCAGCAGCCTGTAACTGCCCTGCACGTGCCGCAGAGGCACTTCCACTGCACTGCTGTTCCTTCCCAGATCCTGCTCCCCAAGCCACTGCCTGCCACACAGGGGAAGTGAGAGTGCAGGGGCGGGGGAACGATGGAGCACCTCTGGGGCACACTGATCCACCTAGAACCTTCCTTTGACCCCTATTGTGTTGGGCCCCATCATTTGGGAAACACTGTCCTAAGAAGTATAAACAAAATTGGCGATAGAAACTGTATTGTGTTAAAATTACAAGGTATCCTTTTAAATCCTAAGGGATTTCCTGGTCCTGCTCACAGGCTAGGGAGCTCTGAGGGAAGTGTGAAATCTGTGCTCAATAGTCAGTCAAAGAGCCAATGTAGAACGTGGGTTGAATTGTGCCTCTCTGCCTTAAGGAGAAGCCTGCTTTTTCTCTCTCTGTTTTTTGGTTTTTGTGTGTGTTATGCTTCTGGATTTTAAGAATTGAAGCAGTGTTATAAATAAAAATAAAGCAGTTGCAACCTTCCAAAAAATGCATTTTATGTTTCTATCTAACTTCTCTGTTTGGATGCCTTGACCACAACAGAGACCAAACCAAACGCACAAAAACCATTAAACAAAAATTGTGGCATTAACAAAATGCAAGCTAACTTCACTGTGCAGTCACCTGCTTTGTGTTGCATCCCATCCCCACATCCTGAGCCTATTTAGATATTAAGCTCTTCATGGTAGGAGCCTTGTCTGAATATTTGTCTGTAGAGGGCCCAGTGCATTCTGGGCTCTTTCTCTATTATAATCATGCAAGTAAATACCATTCCAAAGGAAATTTAAATATAAAAACTACCCTCCCATTTTCCCTTCGATACAGCCAGACATTGCTGTGTTTCAGTGTTAACCAGTCCTGTTATAACGTCAAAAGCTTGTATAGTAATGATACTCAATCCACAGGTCAGGTACCTGAGACCTGCTCTGTTATTGGGCTATCCATCACAGCTCCATTTGTAATGCAAGGTTAATTAATACGGAACAATGATGCCTAGTTCCATTGGCCTTTATTGTTCAGATTAAATCAGGTTTTATATGAGATGGGATTGTTTTGCTTTACACAAATTGCTTTTTATTTACATTGTGTTCCAGCTGACTTGTGAAATTCCAGTGCTTTGCTTTTTTAGAAAGGATTAAATATCTTGATCTTTGACATGTAAAAGACCCCCTAACTATGGATTTCCCAGAAGTTCAAAGCAAATGTAAATCACATACAAAGCAGAATTAATTCCTCTCTATAGAATTAGTGAATCCTGGAACAGCCAAAATATAATTAGAGTTGTTTTCTAGTAACAGAGCACAATAATAACGTGAGTACTATACATTTCCTAGAAACCATCTCACAAATATAGGTAGATCAATTATTCAGTGCTAATTTATCTGATGAATTTAGTATTCTTTTCTTTCCAAAAGTATCTGCAAACAAATCAGGACTTTGACAAGTCTTATTTTTTTCATAACTTGTCGAATGGTTACTGGAACCAAGTTCTAGCCTATGATATTTTATTCACCAATAGCTATGAATGTTTTTGTTTATTAACTACTGTATGATTGGTTTCTTAATTTAGATAGTATTGTTTCTGTTGTCTGTTCAGATGCCCTCAGCTTTATAAACAGGTGTCGTCCTTTTTTTCCTGTTCACAATTTATTCCCAAACAATCACAATTGTTTTAGAAATCCATGGTATGAATAAGAAGAGGAGCTTCTCAAATGGCCATGAAAGCATTTTCATTATAATTATTCTTTAGAACATTTATTTACACTAGCTTTGTTTCTGGAAACATTCTTCCAGGTTAAACTCATGTTCTCAAATGCACTCAGATGTGCTAATACACTCTGTTGCTATTCACATCCCCATTTAGGGCTTGAGCCCTGATTCTCTATTGCCTTGCACTTTGTATAGTCATTTACACATGTGCAAACTGCAAAGTGGATGTGAAATGCTACCAGATCAAGAACAGCAATATGTTACATTCACTCTGCATTTGTTTTTGCACAGGTGTAAATATCTACACAAGATTCAAGTTAATGGAGAATCAGGCCCCTTTGTTGCCGCACTTGTGACTACTTTCTTGCTTTATCTGTTCATCTCTAATTAGTGTGCTACACAGCAGTGCCAATGAATGGAGTTTCTTTTGGACACAATGTCTTAAGCCTGTGGTGAGCAACCTGCACTGAAGCACCGCGGGCTGCAGGGACATGCTGGCTGCCGCTTCCCACAGCTCGCATTGGGTGGGAACAGCGAACCGCGGCCACTGGGAGCTGTGAGCAGCCGTGCAAATGTAAACAAACTGTCTGGTGGCCTGCCAGTGGATTACACTGACGGGCCGCGTGTGGCTTGCGGGCCGCAGGTTGCCCACCACTGTCTTAAGCTATCATAAAAACTCTATTGCTTTCTAAATCTGACCCCAAAGCATCTTTGTTTTTTGTCTCTGACTAAACTTTGTCTCAACTGTCCCCCTGCTCTGCTACCACAATTTTATGACATTCTAGAAAGCATTTTGTGATACATTTTCTAGGAAAAACAAACACAAGTTTTATTATATTAGGAGTGGGCTGGAGGGCTACACTGAGGTTGTCCCTTTTTTCTCAGTTGCCCCTTTCTTCCATCTCCTGCCTTGTATTAATTTCCCCCCTCCCTTTCCATTCAGACCCCCAAAAGATGTAAAAAGATCTGTTATATTTTGTCCTGAAAATTGCACCCCACTCTACTCCTTTGCACCATGACTTAGGGATCCCTCTACACTGTTGGTTTCATGGGCCTTAAAAGCCAATTCTGATTGTATTGCCTTTCATACAACCGTGGCACATATGTATTTGGGTTTAGGTTTGGGATGTAGCGAGGAAACAATGAAGACATTAATTACCCCTGCCTTCTGGTTTATAGGATCCCAATAATATGAATGAGATCAAACAGGAAGCTTTACTGTTTTAGTGACCTCTGAGATGCATCCAGAGTGGAAACAGTTCTTGTAGGATTGCGAATAGATCAGTGATACTCAGACTTCAGTGGTTCAGGAGCCAAATTAACAATCAACATTACCCAAAAGAGCCATATCAGTGTGAATTCATTGTTTCATTTACTATATATGTGTATATATATATTATTTTCACAGCAAAATGACTGATCAAGTATTATTATTTTATCAACCACAATTGGTTAATAACATAGTAGAAGCATCGTGATTGGTTAATAGCTTAGATTGGTTAATAATTAAATCACAGTGTTTTAATATCATGTACTGGAAAGAGCCACAGGAGACACATTAAAGAGCCATTTGCAGCTCACGAGCCTTGATCCAAGTATCACTGGTCTAGAGCATCTTTTTGGGGAAGAAGGTGCTATCATCACAGTTAATCACACCAAAGGCGGATGGTGGCAGGGCTCTTTCATTGGAAAACTAAAGTGGCATTTCATCCTATCAATACTAAGGAGTGTCACTTTGTACACAGATGTGGAAAAGGTCAAAAAAAGAGTGACGGGAAAGGGAGTAGCTAAGAAACAAATGGAGATGGGTTAAAAATGGGAAGTTCAAGTCTTCTTGATTTGTGCTCTTTAAGGATTTATTTGGTGGGGTCATGCTATTAGATCTTCCATAAGAAAAGCAGAGGGAATAAAAAATGCATTACATTCATTATTGTCACAACTTTTCTCCCCTCGTTCCTTCCCCTGTTATGGCTGCCCGCATTGTGTTTAATAAATGAAACCCTGCTAAGATATCTCATCTAAAAGCACAAAGCCAGTGAGAGCACTGTTTGTTCAAAGCTTTAACCACTGTTTTTGTGTGGTGCTTTTTATTAATTCTTATGGGCAGCAGTCAATTATTCACTACTCACATTTTTTCTCCATGCTGCATGACCACTGGAAGACAGTGTATTAAGTATACCCTGTGACAATAAAGACATCTGAGTCATTTGCTTGGAAGGATTCTGTGTCTAATTATTTGCAAGCCCCTTACAGATTTAATTCTGTGGAGTAAATGGAAAACATACTTCAAACATTCACTTCGCCAAGGTATTGTTTTTCTTGGGGGGGTTAACTGTGTTAAAGTCCACTGTAATTTTAGCTTCACTCTGCTGCTGGCACAGCATTCACTGGTGAGTGTATTTTTATTTTTCCCATGGTACAATGAAACCATTTATTAAATGCTTCCTTAATGTGTACAGATGATTAGTTTAGCTGAAGCAGGGAAAGATTTATAATCCCTGCCCATAATTTAACTTCCATTAGTCAACTCAGACCTTGCAAAGAATTATTGCCTGCACTTTGTGATTTTGTTTCCTCCATTTGTTAAGCCAAAATGTTTCCCCAAACTCATTGGCCAGTATTAATTCTTGCTGCAAGAGCAATATTACAAGAAGTAGCAAATAATGTCATCACAATCTTTTGCTACTCTAGTCGTATTCTATTCCTGATACCTATAGTGTGGTAACAACACAACAGTGCCACGGGTGTGAAGAGAACTGGATTTGCTGTTTATAAACAGAAATACTGGCTTGCTGTAGAAGGACAGACCACTAGATTAGGTGCTAGGAGATCTGAATTCTATTGTTGGTGCTACCTCTGACTCACTACGTAACCTTGGGCAAGTCACTTAACCTGTCTGTGCCTCCTCATTTGCAAAATGGGAATAATGTATTCTCACCTTTGTAAAGCACACTGAGATCTGCAGAGGACAAGCGCTACTAGAAGCATTATGCTTTGAGACCACAACTACTGACCTTTATGTGTGACAATAATGTGCTCTTATAATTGCCGGAGATGGTTTGAGCTGTCTGTCAGAGGTCAGACCGGGTGATAGGATCCACCTCCACTTCCTGGCTAATAGGACTTTTTCCAAAGCTAAAATGACTAGTAACCTATTAACAGCATAACTGATCATTTAGTTCTCAGGTTTTAACAATCTAATTGTGCATATCCTCCGGGGTGAGGAGGGGAGGGAGACGACAGGATGGAGAAATTGACAGGTGAGACAGAACGTCTCTCTCCTTCAATTCAGAATTCCATCTGATATTACACTTACGATGTAGCAGCTGTATCTGAAAAATAAGATAGTAAGAAAAGATGAGAATATAACAATTAGAGCAGAGAAATGTAAGAAAAAATAGGCAGGTTAAGGGCATGCAGTGTGAACTTTCAGCCAAAGGCTGCATCACCTAATGGCAGTTTATCTATAATGCCTGATGAATAAATGTACTACATGCTGGACTAGGTGGCAGCTCTGCAGATGTCTCAGACCAAATATTGACAGATGATCAGGAAAAGCATGCATGTAGCCTCACCCGAGCATTTAATAATAGAGCTTTATCTATGTATGAATCAACACAATTCTCAGTTCTGGTAGGGATGGTGTCTTGCTGTGTCTTTTATCCCGAGAACTTTGGGTAGTAGAATAAGAACAGGGTACTGAGTATTCTAAACTGCTTGGGCTCATTGCTGTACACTTTGAATGCTTTGTGCTGTGTCCAGACACTACAAGCTCTGCTTAGTTGTTTCTGAGGAGAGGCAGAATGACAGTAGGATGTCTTGGAATGTGCGATAAAATGCATTTCTACTAAAATGAGGGGTTTTTTGCTTGTCCTAGGAACCACTTAATCTTTGTGGTTTTACTAACACCCATCTCCATTCTGAGACTTCCCTCAGAGATGCTGTGGCCACTGGGAACATTATAGTCATCAAGACAATACAGTGATACCAACTAACGAGGATTGAAGGGAGTCTCCTTACTGTATTGATGCTGGCTGTACACAGTACCAGATTTACCATGGTGCCAGGCCCATGTTCCAAAGGGTCCCCGGCCCGGCTCGCTCTTCTCCGCCCCCACTTTCTCCTGCAGGGGCAGAAGCTTGGTGCTGCCGGCTCCTGGGGCTCTGTCCTGCTGCAGGGCAGGCTCCGCCGGCAGCCAAGCTCCTCCTCCACCTCTTCCCCCAACGTGCTGCATTCCCACCCCACCCCCTTTCCCTCCCTCTCCCTGCCACCGAACAGCTGTTTGCTGGAGGGAGGGAGGGGAAGGAGTGGAGCCGCAGGTACTTGCCGCTTGGGGGAGGAGGCGGAGAAGAGCCGGGGACGAGGCCTTGGGGAAGATGGTGGAATCGGGCATACCCCCTCCAGCCCCCTGCCATGAGCCGCTCAGGGCACGGGGCTTGGATTACCCACACAACCTCAGCCCACACCCACAGCCCTCTATCCTGACTCCTGCACCCCCCTCACACCCTCCAGCCTCTTGCCCTGACTCCTGCACCTCCTCACACGCACCTACGACCCCAGCCCTGACTCCTGCAGCCCCCCCACATTCCCATCCCCTTCCTGAGCACCAAATCGGAGCTCCTGCACCCCCCCACATTCCCACCTGCACCCCTCACACCAAATGGGAGGTGCCCCAGGTAAGCGCTCCACAGCCCAACCTCCTGCCCCAAGCCTGAGCCCCCTCCCTTACCCTAGCTCCTGGCCAGACCCTGCACCTCAATCCCCAGTTTTCTCCTGCACTCTAATTCCCTCCCAGACTGTGCACCCCCAGCCCTGTCCTCAGTGCTCCCCCACCCTCAGCTCAGTGCAGAGCGAGACAAAGCGAATGAGCTAGAACCAGGGAGAAGGTAGGTAACTGCTCTATGTGGGCATGGACGGGGGGGGGGGGATCCTATTTACCCCCTCCCCAGCCCTGCTGTGCTTGCAGTTTACCCCCAGTCCCTCCCTTGCTCCACGGACCAACCCAAGCTCCCGCCTCACTGTGCTTGTGCCCACGGCCCTGCCTTGCTCCAGTCAGCAGGGACTATGCCCCACCATGCCCCACTGTGCTCATCTTGCCCCTGGCCCCTGCCTTGCTTCATCTGGGGACCAATCCTTCCCGCTCTCCCCCCAATGCCCTGCTGTCAGGTTGGAAAAAATCAATGACTTTTTAAAAATATTGGATTTAAAAAAAATAAAAATTAAATTGGATTTTTGACGAAAAAACGTATCTAAAGATAGTTTTAATTAAGATACATTATATCTCATCATGGAATAGGGATTATAAATTCGAATTCTATAGTATGAGACAATATATTCATGTAATGTTTAAGAAAAGTTTTGTAAATGAGTTCTAATAGTTCATGGATTAGGGACCCAATTTTATGAGGTTCCAGAGGTTTCTGTATAGATTATTTAAATTAATCTTTCTATCTACCCAGTGGGACTCAATTCTCAGTCTAGAAGATACCATCAGAGATGCTTATTTTTTCAGTTCTCAAACTGTGGATTTGTGTCTCCAGAGGTAACATGCTTGTTAACAGCAAAAATGTTTTAAAATAAATAAATAATGTGTAGAGCTGAGAAATAACAGACCTCAGCTCTATTGTCCCTCTGCACATTTGTGTGCACAGAGTCAATCCCTTACCTCTCTCTAAAAGTGCAAAGTTTCAAAAAGTTCAATGAAGAGAACATTGTTGGGGGTGGAATAGATCTGCACAAGGAGAAGTCTGGAGATAAATGTGAGAAGTGAGGGGCATATGCTTTTTATGTTTGCACTTGAAGAAAAAAATCCAGAATACTTAATATTGTTGTTTTAGTTAAATAAAACAATTAAAATGCCTGTCTGGTGACGTTCTCCTCCTAATACAGTCTGGCAAGAAAATCCTCCAAATATTAATGATTAACCTGTTGAATTGGAGATGGTTCACCTTCCAATGACTTCATAAATATCTGCTTCAATTATCTTTGGCAAATGCAATAACCAAACAATCATTCGTTTTCTAATATAGCTGTAAAACTCATCTGAAAAGTTTTCAAAATAAATCACTGTTTAAAAATGTATAGTGTGAACCTTCTACAAATGAAACCTACGTCTGTCTCTGAGTTGTGAAGAATATGTATTAAGGTTATAACAACCAGCAAGAATGCACTTTTATGTAGAAAACCATGATTAAATCGAGTCTTCCTGACTAGTGATTTAAATCAAATCCACCCTGCCCGCTGTGTTCTTGCCCCTACCCCCTTCATTCCCCAAGGAGGCCCACAAATATGTTTGGCGCCAGACCCACAAAAAGTGAATCCGGCCCTGGCTGTACAGCTCCACTAGCAGATGAAGAGACGTTTTGAGTGAAGTCCTGGCCCTACAGACGTGGATGGTAAAACTCCCATTGATTTAATTTCAGGCTCTGCTTTGGGGAGATAGGGAGGGCTAGTTCTATGTTTGCACAATGGGATCCTAGTCTGTGACAGGGCTCCAGCTCTTGTACAAAGTACTGAAGAGAATAAGAGATCTACAATAAATGAGAAGAGGGAAGAGAAAGAAGGAAATTATTGCTGGATTTCTCAGCATTCAACATTGGGATTAGGAGAAATGAGAGCTCTTTGACTTGCTATGCACAGCTCCTGCAGAGACAGGAATCCATGGCTAGGCAGTGGAGAAACATCTCAGTCTGACTGCAGTGACTGTGAAGAATGGACCCTGCCCAGGTGTGAGTGTTAGTTGATATGCAAGCTTGCAGGAGAACTGTTTTATTCAGTGTTTCAATAAAAAGTTTGTTTCAATTAGAAAGATCAGTTTTAAAGACAATAATTATTCTTCCTTTTTAACAACACTTTTTCGATAAAATTAGACATTTAAGTTTACATTTTCATACGCCTCTGCTTCTAGATGTAGAGATGTAAAGCACAATACATGTTCAGGTAATGCAGTGAAATTAGCATCTTAAACAATCTTTTATTAAAGACTAGTGTAAATGAATATATACAACACAATAAGGGTCCGCTTGTACCATTAAGGCTAAGGTAATAGTGTAGAACTGTCCTGTCCATAGTAGACATTGTGCTTCAGATGTGGTCTATGTCATTGCAAGGCAATATAAATTCTAAGTATATTTGGACTTAGGAAGGAATTTTGTACCGGAGTCAGAAGTGGGCAGGCAAGTCAATGAGACGTCCTAGGATAGAGGTGATTTTTCTTTTCTCTTTCTAAGTATGTTGAAGGGTCTAGAGTCTACAGTTTGGATGCAATCTGACCTCCAGAAGTGCTAAGCAGACATAAAGCCCATTGAAGTCAGTTCAAGCAACAGGTGCTCAGAACCTTTGACAATCAGACTACCTATATTTAGATGCCTAAATATGACTGTAGGATGCTAATTTTCAGGCATGCAGGCTTAAAAAGTTTGGTTATAAGTACTAATACAAAGTGGGGAGATTATATCTAGGGTGTCCCATATATAACTGAGTTGGGAGGGAGAACAAGATTTCACATTACACCAAAAGTGCTATAATTTGCACCCAGAAAGGCAGTGTCAGGAAAGTTTTGCATTCAGAATTCTAAAACGATTTTGCCGTGGAATTTACTGGCTTTTTTTCTGAATTCCAAGGGTGCAGGAGGACAGAAAATGCCTGGGGTACTGGTCACCAGCTGTTCATAAACACAACACAAGAGGCCAGTGTGACTTTTATTTTCTTGTACTTAGAAACCCTTGCAGCACCTTCAGTGACCTTTCGCCCTCACCTCCATCAGAACCGAAAGCAAGCATATGTCCTACCTCTCTGTTAACCAACATATTTGTGCAATGAAAACAAAATATTGTTAGTGCAGTTTGGTCAGGCTTATCAATGAAGAAAACAGGATCCAAATCATAAGTGATTGCCAGTGACCAGTGCTAGTACACCCCTTGAGAAAACATAAAGCCTCCTCAGACTGCATGAAAAGTCTGCTTTGAATAGAGTCCTACCACTCTGAAAAGTTTAAGATTAAATCTTCCTGGTTTAGGCATTTACATGTTGGCCCCTTTATTACATGAAATAATCTCTGCAGCATAGGCAGGTTACGGATGTGTTGAACTCATTTGGAAAAAGGTTTCTGTAAATCAGTGATTTGCAGCCTCTAGTGCATTTACCAGTATTGATATTTTAACCTTTAGTGGTTAGTACTCTAAGACCCCCCTCTCCATCTCAGGGCCCAATTTCTAACCTCCCCCTGAGAAGCACCTTGCCTCTGCCAATAGTCCCTTTGCTTGAGTAAGGTTCTTCTCAAAGTCAGTAAGAGTGGCAGAATATGGTCCTGAATGATGAACTTAGGTGCACCACCACTTTCCACCTGTCAGTCAGGTGTGCCAGATTTAGCCTGCAGTGGAGCTTGAGTGGGTTCCAGTTTCCAGTTTCGTGCAATACTGAGGCTAGCTCTTGAGTATATTATTAAATTAAGGGAAGGAAGGAAGGAAGATTAGTGGCTGCAGAGGATCTTGCTGGTTACGGCTGCTTTTTCAAATAGCTCCCTCAAGCCTACTTGTCCATCCTTCACAGCTCTTCCCTTGTCCCCATATCTGTGCCCTGAAGGCAGTGGCAGTGGGTTGACTCTTTCTTTCCTGTTCCCTCGTCCATCTCTGCTTTCTTTCTCTGTTCATGTTTATTAAATGCAGACTTCAAAACAATAACCAGAAATTACAGTCACAGATACAAAAAGACCCACATTGTCCTGAGAACTGAGAAATTAATTTTATTTCATAGCCCTCCCCATGCCAACTGCCATTTTGCCAAACTACTCTGTTTTTTCTCAGCCATTGCTAGCAAAGGTAAATGATTGCACAACTCGTTTGAATTGAAGTTTTAGGTAGGTTGTCATGTGCTTGAAAACAGGCTGAAAAATGGCTCGGCCACAGGTAATATAAAATTACTGCATTAGCAACTGTCTCAAAGAAAACATTTGGCCAAAGTCTGTCCTTTATCGAGGTAGAGAGGGAATCCTCTGGCATTTGAAAAATTGTCCATAAATCTGGCTACACAAGAGTGGAATACTCAATTTTTACTCCAGCAGATCTCAAAATATGGAGCAGAATAGTTAAAGGTGTTCCATAGTCTCCTCTGATCCAGCACAGCCTTCTCAGGGGCAATTTTTATCTATTATGTGCTTCCCTTGCAGTTTGCCTATGATGCATAATTTACCATCAAATACCTGCCATCATATATCCCTGTATTTGAAGGGAACTCTGCACAGAATCTGACTCTTCTTTCCTTTTTCCTTCAACCTGGTGCCGGACTCTATCATCCCTTCAGGCCTGATTCCATCTTCCCCACTGGTTTTGTTGTCTGGTTGCCTCTATTTCACTTTCCTTATTTGACATCTCTTCCGTCTTGCTTCACATCCAGGCTCTTGCCCGTTCTATCACTTTTCCCTTCTAGAATGTTTCTAAAATCCAGCCCTTTCCTCATATCCCCACAGCCAAAACCCAGGTTATTATGACCTCCTCCCTGGCTTTCTTCTCTCTCTCCTTTTTCTTCCCCTCTCTAATCGACACAACATTCAGCTGTTAAATAATCTTCTTCTCCCACCACTCTCCTCATATCAGGCTCCTAATCCAATCTCATACAGAGTGATTGCAGCTCCTATTCACTCTCAGGGCTTGCTCAGCCTCTCACAGCATCAAGCCCCTCATTTATGGATGCATAAACAGGGGAATATGGAGTAGGAGCAGAGAGGTTATTTTACCTCTGTATTTGGCACTGGTGTGACTGCTGCTGGAATATTGTGTCCAGGTATGCTGTCCACAATTTAAGAAGGATGTTTATAAAATGGAGAGGGTTTAGAGAAGGGCAACGAGAATGACTAAAGGATTTGAAAACCTGCCTTATCCTGATAGACTCAAGGATCTCAATCTATTTAGCTAAACAAAGAGAAGGTTAGCAGAAAAAGGAATAACATGATTTAATGGCTGTAAGCCGAAGCTAGACAAATTCAGACAGGAAATAGGGCATACATTTTTAACTGTGAGGGTAATTAACCACTGGAACAATTTACCAAGATTTGTGGGTGTATCACTGACAATTTTTAAGTCAAGATTGGATTTTTTAAAAAAAGTTATGCTCTAGGAATTATTTTGGGGAAGTTCCAGGGCCCGTGTTATACAGGAGGTCAGATGAGCTGATCACAGTGGTCACTTCTGGCTTTTGAATCTAGGAATCAATTAATTTAAATTTATTTTATCCCTTTCCTCTGTTTAGCCTTCTGTCTTAATGTCCTGTGTATGTCTCATTTAGATAAGGTCTTTGAGGTGGTACCCATATCTTATTTTGATCTCTGAACAGCACAATACAAAGTTAAAACATTATCTAAATTCATTATGAATAATATAATTAACAAATGAAACATTTTTGCAGTCTAAATTTTCACCTCTCAGAGGAAGAATTAGCTAAAATTTAAATTCTGGTGTGTACAGCCAACAACTTAGTCTGAGTGGGCAGCTTCTTGAAAGTTCTGGAAAGCACCACTATAGGTTCTCTAATATAAGATAATTTATTTCAAAGTTACAGTTTTCTAGAAGTGGATTAAACCTAAATAGTGCAATACATTCCTAGTGTAATTCCATTAATTCCAGTGGATTTATGCCAGGGGTGAATTTGTCCTAAATGATTCTCAATGGCCCTAAAATGAAAATAAGTGACATATTGAAATTGATGTCATCTCCTTTGGGGGAAAACTTGTCAAAGAATGAAGGAGTACTAATTATTATTAAAAGATCATACATGGAAATTGATCATTCAAACTCTTACATGCTGTTTAGTCTGATATTGTGGCTGTGCAAGAACCACCACTGTCTTTGGCATGAAATATAAAGATTCTAGAGGCTCTGGATTCTGTTCTCTGGTATATTCTAGCCCCTGGAACTGGCTCTCTAGCTAGCTGGGCCAAGTTGATTAGCATTTCAAAAACAGGCTGAAAGAGCGCAGATTTTGGCAGAGTAGCACAAAAATATGCAGATACATAGACAACAGCAGGTCTGGAGGATGTGCATGCCAGGGCTTTAAGAGAGTTAGCTAACGAATTCACCAAACCATTGCCAATAGTTTTTGAAGAGTCTTTGAGAACAGGGCAGACACTGGAAGTAAACTGGGCAGGCATGGGAGGAATGGGAAAAAGGTGATGCAGTACTGGGCTTCTAATTAATTAAGAAAAATCCACCCTAACACTTACACTTCTACAAATCTAATCTAACTCCTACTTTTAATTCTGAGTAATAAGCAGCATAGGTTTATAAAGAAAAAACCTTGCTGAATTACTATTTTTTCCCTTTTACAAAATGAGTGCATGAATGTGTCACAGGGTGAGGTGGACGTGTTCGGGGTTAAGGCACCAGGGATGCCTGTGCCTGATCTCTTGACTAATGGTTGTGTCAGCAGCTGCAAGCAGAACACAGTGCCTACTATAAGAGGGTCTGTCTTCTGGGTCTTATTCAAAGTCCCCAGTGTCAAACTGGTCATTTAAGCTATTGGGCTACCTCATGACACCCTGATTCACACAGTATTTTACTTCTGTAATAGTTCCATTTTGCTTCAGTGGGACTCGCTGGGCTCTTAACATCAAGACTTCAGTAAAGTATATGCACTGTGTTTCTCGAGAAGGCTTAATATGAAGTAAAATTAATGGAAGTCTGAACATATGCACTGATTTGTTCTCCTGGATTGTGGCGAGGACAGAGGGCACTGCTAAATGGAAGGTTTTATAGCAGTGGTATGGCACCCACTGGACAACAGGAATTAACGTTGTTTGATCTTGCTTAACAGCTTCATTGGTTATCTGAGAATAAAGGGCAGAAAGCACATTCCTTTGAAAGGAAAAAAGGAGAGCAATAAGGAGGGAGAACCTCAAATCCTAAAAATTTTCATTTAGATTCCATTCAATGTGAATCAGAATGAAAAATGCTCATTATGAATCCATTACACTAGAAGATTTAAAACAATGTGAAAATGTCCGTATCATTTGAAAAAAGGCACTCCTCATCAAAACTTTTTAATTAAAGGGTTTTGACCTACCCTAATAAATAAACCTTAATAAAAAAATAATCCAAAACAGTGATGTTCACTGAGAGGGAGATGATAGGAAAGCAGAAAAGACCTACTGGTGATAAGGAACTGCACATTGAATATGGTCTTAAAATGGAATTTTGAGTGTGTGAAGGGGAGAAGCCAGTCTGAGATTGGATTCTGTATCATTCTCAGCCTCTTTAATGTAAGCCATTGTTGTTAGAGATAGGCCTAAACCACAAGCTTAGGTCTACACAGGAGCTTTGTATCTGTACAGTGGGTCAAACCAGAGTCCTAGAAGGGAACACCCCTAAGCCTGGAGATTCAAAATCAGGTCTAGATTCAAACATTCTTAACTTTCAGGGTCACCAGATGCAGGGTGCATAATCCTGCCCATTAAAGAGGTGGGTTCTAGCCACAAAGTTGGATCCCAATGAGGAGTTTTGCTTCAGGCCTGTCTCCAACAGTTATGGGCTGGAGTGGGTGTTTTGCATTTGACCCCGAGTAAGACCTGTACCATTGCAGGAAGAGTCTTGGAAAGCATGGTCATTGTCACTCAGTGCCAGGTTTTTAAAGGCATTTAGACACCTAACTTCCATTGAACTCAATGGGAGCTGGATACCTAAATATCTTTAAAAATCTGGCCCTCAGTCCCAGTTCCTCCTCTTGTGCTCCCCTCTTGCTCTGAGGCAGGGAGTAATGCTGCAGCCCATGAAAGGGTACTGCTGGTTCACTTCCCGTTCCTCCCTCTGACCCCCTTCTAGTCAGCTGTGCTGCATGGCTGCATTCAGTCTCTCACCCTCTCTTCCTCCTTCTCATCCACTTGATCCTTGAGGGAAGCATCCAGACCTTACAGAACCTACAAACAAGGGCCATATAGCCCCAATATCTGGAGTTGCCAGACATAGAGCAAATTTCCTTCAAGAGTTTCACTCTTGACTTACATCATCCTTTAACTCCTGAGCGCCTAACTCTAAAGCATTTTTCTTTAACTCTGTGAAATTAGGCAAAAACATGGAAGAATGATCAAGCGTCAGATGCTATTCTCAGACTGATAGCAATATTTTGAAGAGCC
Organism: Chelydra serpentina; assembly: GCA_037349315.1. Taxonomy (NCBI): domain Eukaryota; kingdom Metazoa; phylum Chordata; order Testudines; family Chelydridae; genus Chelydra; species Chelydra serpentina. The sequence goes on from JBAIAC010000004.1 coordinate 131,882,621, forward strand.
AGTAACCATGGTAACCAAACAGACTTTGGAGGTTGCAACATTCTACCAGTCTGTCAAACAGACAAAATGGTATTTTGTGGACACAGCAACAAAATGAAGCATATGCCTTTTCGGTCTTACATTTCAAGAGACTAATTCTTTCTTTAATCCAGTTTTGCACCGGAATATTTTTGATTTGCGAACACAACTGTGGGTGTCAGACTGAAGACTGTTTTTAAAATCAGACTCTAAATAGCATACAAAAGAGAACTCCACTGAAACGTCTGTGTCATTGGAATTTCTACTCGTGTGCATGTTTAACTTGTCACACTGTGATTATTCTCACTGAAGACCTAACGCCTAACAAATTCCTAATGCTTAAAGTGAAGCAATGGCCTGATCCTGCAAGGTGCTGAGCATCCTGGGTTTCACTGGCGTTGATGGCACTTGGTGCCTTGCAGACTCAGTCCTCAAGTGTGTACGTCTTTGAGGGATTGAAGTCAGTGGCGTAGCCAGGTTTAGAGCACAGGGGGAGCGGCACTATAAAAAGGTGCCTCCCGGCTCCCCCTGTACTCACCCGGCAGTGCTTTAAAGGGCCCAGGGCTCCAGCCGCTGCAGAGCCCCCGTGCCTTTTAAATCCCCGCCCGAGCCGGCTCTGGCAGTGGGGCTGGGTTGGGGGGGCGCTTTAAAGGGCCCACGGCTCCCCGCAGTGGCAGGAGCCGCCGGCCTTTTAAAGTGCCCCCCTCAGCCCGGCTCCGGCAGCGGGGCTGGGGGGGGCGCTTTAAAAGGCCGGCGGCTCCTGCTGCTGCGGGGAACTGCGGACCCTTTAAAGCGCCCCCCGAACCCAGCTCCTGCAGCCGGGCTTGGGCGGCGCCTTAGTGCCGCTTCTCCTCACAGGGGGAGCGGCCGCTCCCCCTGCTCCCCCCTGGCTACGCTACTGATTGAAGTCTTAGACTGTAAGCACATTGAGGCAAGGGCCATCTTTTTATTGTTTGGAGTGTGGGCTTTCTAAGCACTATCACCATACAAATAATTAATAATAATGACCTTCATGAGGACCCTAGTCACAACTGTACACCATCATGTGACTTATTTTCAGGGTGTGCCGCTTGTGTTCCCTTCTGGTTGCCCACTCCGCTGGCCAGTTCAGAAGGATATATGGGGCTGTGTTGCCTTTTTCCTCACTTCTTTTAACCAGTGCTGCTAAACCTGCCAATCTTTTCTCCTGCAGCTAGTCCTTGAGTGGCTGGGTGATGGAGGGAGAATCTCCTTGCACTCTCCTTCTGAATACTCACCAGCGCAGGGGCTGGCCAAAGTCTGATCTTTACTAAATATGTTCAAATATAGTTCTAAAATGAAGGGATCCATTAAAAAAGTAGCTACTCGACTGACCATGGAGCTTTGGCTGCTTGGTCTGCAAAGCTCTGTGGCTGCTCTCTTGGCCTGACTTTCACGGTTGCAGGGAAGGTCATAAGGTATTTTTTCATTGTTGCTAATTCGGTAGTGTGGTTAATATTTCTTTCTTTGCTTTCTAATCTCCCACTAAACTCCTATATTTCCCCCATTTTCTCTTGTTTTCCCCTGAAGGATTAAACCCTTCATTCTGAGTCTAATTTCTCAATGAAAGCTCTCAGGAGAGCACACAGAGGAAGTAGACTAAGTACTAGACCACTGAATGAGCTTAATTTCCAGAGTAATAGCCTGTGGTAAGTGCTGTGTTGCAATACGTTTTTTTTTCATAACAATCAATTGGTTCCCCACTTCAACCCTGTTGGGGGACACTCACTCTATTTATATTGGTCCTTTCACTTACATCTGTGTCCACGGGACAGATCGGCCCCCTCTCTGGAGAAACCATGGCAGGGATGGTAAAGGGCCAGGAAATGAAGTTTATCGGCAATTGTTTCTTCCTGTGGAAGGGTTTTGTGGCAAGGGACACAGACTCCAAGTCCTATGAATCGTTGGGATTTTTGGTGGAGAGGGGCCTGGTGGCAGATCCACCAAGACAGAGGAATCTATGTGAAGAATTCACTATCCCACACAGCTCTTTTGTTGCTGCAAAGCAAGTGGTAGCAGCCACAGAGAGGACCCTGTAGGAATTAATGGCATTCAAGCGGTATTAACTACTCATGTTTCTAAGTAGAAATTCATTGGGGCAACAGAGGATGAAGACACACAGATGGCATGTCCCCACAATTGATGAAATCCCCTCCTTATCCTCAAGTAAGGACCCATCCATTTGCAGTAGAACATGGAGCAATGGATGTCTATAACCTATCTTCATCTGTACTGGTTTAAGTTTTTCTTTAATTTTCCTGGATCTGGACTTCTTTCCCCTCATATCTACCTCCAAGTATGTCTGGCTCTGTTCCTGTATGAGCTGTTAGCTCAGACCCTCGTGCCTGTGCAGAGTTCAGATATATGATTGCAGTCTGAAGTTGGGCCAAACCAGAATCCTGGATCTGAACATTCTTAAACAATAGGGGAGTTCAGCGTTTAGAAGCACATTTTCCAATTTAGGGCCAGTCTCTAGTAATAACATCCCTAAATATCACCACTTGTTTTACAAAGGTGACTGAAATAATCTCTGCGTGTCTGTGTATGTCTGGGTGTGGAACAGCAGTGTTCCTAGAACTGGTTGAAAAGTGGACAAATATTCACAGATAAATTATTCAATGATGAGGGAAGAGGTGTGATTAATTTTATGTAATATTGTACAAGAAGCTACAGGTCAAAAAGTGGAAAAGATGAGTTGTAAATGATTATTCAGCAACAAAAATGCTAAAAATTGCAATGAGTAGCATTCAGCTATAATTATTTCTCTTGCTCTGAGTGTGACTGGCGCATTTTCTTCCTCAACCCCAATATGAATCATCTGCTTAAATTAATGCAGTTATTTCTGAGTGCAACAATTCCCACCTCCAGCTCTTCACCTCCTTTGGGAGGAAACAATCAACTATCGGTCTATACCAGGCCCTCTCCATATAGCTTGCTGCCTGTAAAATACCCTACTGTACTGATTGTATAGCATGAAGGTAAGGCCGCACATACAAGCTAGATCATATTTCTATTTGTCATAATTAGTTCTTGAAATCATTACAGCAAGTTACAAACAGCAGGAGCTAACACTTGGAAATGCCTCTCAGCATAGTGCTAGAAGGCATAAGCAAGAAACATAACATTCTCAGACAGTATCATTAATCTCTGAGATCTGGTGGCAACAGATGGATTGTTCATTATGACCTGGAGTTCCAGAGGACTCCTGGAAAACCATCCTGTGGAACAAACTTAGGAAATAGTGAAGCTGGCAGGCTCACCAATACCACATGGAGGCACGTATTTAACAGCATTTCCTCCACTTTATAGAGTTCAGCAGTCAGGGCTGGACTTAACATGAGGCGAACTGAGGCGGCCGCCTCAGGTGCCAGACTGTGTGTGTGTGTGGGGCGCCACTAGGACCCATAGTGTAGAAAATTGTGTCTGCTGCTGGTGCATATGTATTCTCTCTGTGCTAGATGCACAGAGATGGTGGAGTGCTGTGCTCGAGGAAGGAGGGCACAAGAGACATAACAGGTAGGCAGGAGAAAAGGTGACAGGGAATAACAGAAAGCAGCAGGAGCTGCAGGGAGCAAGAGGAGGAGGAGCCTGGACTGATTAACACCAGCTTCTCAGGGAGCTTCCTGTTTCCTGCTGCTTCCCTGAACCCATTTGAGGAGAACAGGCAGTCAACTGAAGTAGTAGGAGCCAGTTAGGCCCTTAAGACGCTGATATCTTCCCTCACTCAGGCCCTTCTACCAGCCTGCTTATTTGTCCCCTTCAATTGAGTGTTGAGAGACACTGTAGCTGGCACAGAACAGCAGTCATGAGTGAAAGAAGAAAACGCCCCTCTGGGGCAGCATTCAGAAAAAGTAAGAAAGCAAAGGAAGCTTTTCTATCTAGCAGGAAGGAGCTCTCCTGAGATACATAGACACAAATGTTCATGGTGAACCTTCCGGCCCCAGTGAGGATGTGAGTGGTGAGGAGATGCCTGATCTTCCAGTTAGTCAGAATGCAGGTGACCTGGCAGCTACTGCAGCATCCATATCTCCATCTCAAATGGATGTAACCATGCACATTCCTGAAGAAAAGTGTAGACCAGACAAGAGTGTGGTGGAAGCGCAAGAAACAGCTGCTGCTGAGTTTCGTTACTTAAGTCTAGATGATCCAGGACTGTGGACCCACTTGAGCAGTAGCCTGAGGGACTTCCTTGTACTATATGGGACATAGCAAGTGAAAAACTTCATGTTCCCTAAAGACAATGAAAACAGAAGTTTCCATCCAACACATTACTGCAGTGAAATCCCAATGGTGACAAAGTGGAGAGGCCATGGCTTATGTACAGTAACTCCTCACTTAAAGTCTTCCCGGTTAACATTGTTTTGTTCTTACGTTGCTGATCAGTTAGGGAACATGCTCGTTTACAGTTGTGAAATGCTCTAGTCTAATGTCGTTTGCAGGCTATCAATGGCAGTTTAGCTGTCCCTTCCCCCACTGCTATGTGCTGCTCACGGAGACTCCTGCCTGCTTGCTGTGTTTGTGGGGGGGGGAAGGGAAAATGAGGGGGGATATGTCAGTGTGCCTGCTTGCAGGGTGGGAGGGGAAGAAGAGGGGGGCTAATGTCCCCCTGCACCTTGCTTACCCCATCTTCCATAGAGCAGGGGGGACACATGAGGGAGGGAGCTGCTTCTTTAGGCAGAAGCTGCAGCTGGGGCTTGCTGATTTAATTAACAAGGCAGTGTACTTCTGAACTCACTATTGATACCTAATTGGAAATGCGCATCTCTATCTCTGAAACACATTTCTGCCCTCCATCCTTTCCTGCTGGCTTGTAGAGTGTGAGAGTTAACCCTTGAGGGCTCAGTGGAGTGCTAGTTCATGGTGAAAAAAATTTCCCTGGAATCTAACCTCCTTATTTACATTAATTCTTATGGGGAAATTGGATTCGTTTAACATCGTTTTGCTTAAAGTCACATTTTTCAGGAACATAACTACAACGTTAAGTGAGGAGTTACTGTACTCAAAAACCTAGAATGCTGCATACTGTTTTTGTTGCAAACTATTCCAGTCTAATGTTCCAGCCACATTGGGTTCTACAGGAACAAAAGACTGGAAAAATCTGGCTAGAAATCTGGCATACCATAAGAAGGCAGCAAATCACCACAGAGCATTCCATAGAAAGAGCTTGAGATGACACTAAGGTTAAAGGCCACCATAGATGATCAGCATCAAGAGAAGATTGCATCAGAGTCACTTTACTGGCAAAAATGTTCTGAAATGGCTCGTTGCCATTGTGAGAATGCTTGTTACCCAAAACCTAGCACTGTATGGCACTTCAGATCAGTTGTATGTGCCAAACAATGGAAACTTCCTTAAAATTGTGGAGCTGATGGCTGAGTCTGATGCAGTACTCCAGGAGCATCTAAGAAAAGTCACCACCCAAGAAATGTACACACACCACTACGTTGGAAAAACAATTCAAAATGAGATCAGACAGTTACTGGCAACAAAAATCAAACAGAAGATAGTGGCAGATCTGAAGTCAGCAATATATTACTCTGTTATTCTGGACTGCACAGCTGACATCAGCCATACGGAACAAATGACTTTAATGGTGCGATTTGTAACAACAACAGAACCTAGTGAAAATGTTCCTGCGATGGTGACTGTCAGAGACCATTTTCTAGAATTTATTGGCATTGATGATACTACAGGAGCTGGGATGACAAATGTGCTTCTTAAAAAGCTGTAGGATACAGGAATTGCGATAGCTGACATGAGAGGTCAGGGCTAAGATAATGGTGCCAACATGAGAGGAAAGAACAGAGGAGTGCAGACACGGATCCGAGAGTTTAACCCTCGAGCTTTTTTTGTCCCATGCAGTTCTCGTACACTGAACTTGGTGGTCAGTGATGCAGCCTCAGCTTGTAGTGAGGCTGCTGAATGTTTTAATGTAATTCAAAGCATCTATGTATTTTTCTCTGTATCAACTCATCGATGGCAAATTTTGAAGCAACATCTGGGAACATCCTCTTTGACACTGAAACCACTGAGTGCCACATGATGGGAAAGTCGATTGGATAAAGCCTATCACACACCAAATTGGGAAGATAGATGATGCCATAGTAGCCATTATGGAGGATAATGCTATGACAGGAACTGTTTGTGGGAGAACAGTGTGGAGGGAAATGGAATCACCAGAAACATACATAACTCCACATTTCTGTGTGGCTTAGTATTGTGGCATGACATACTGTGTGAAATAAATGTCGTAAGCAAGAGACTCCAAGGTATTAACCTTGATATATCTGGAGCAATGGAACAACTGGACAAAGCAAAGTCATACCTACAGTCTTACCGGTCAGATGAGGCATTTCAAAACGTTCTGAAGAGTGCACAGAAGTTGGCAGAGAAACTTCACACTGAAGCTATTTTCCCACCCATTCAAGAATACAAGAATCACCGAAGACGAAGACATTTTGATTACGAGGCACAGGATAATCCCATAAGAGACCCCAAACAACAATTCAAAGTTGAATTCTTTAACCAGGTGCTAGATTGTGCAATACAGTCAGTTGAAGAACGTTTCGTGCAGCTCAAGGAACACAGCAGTATATTCGGGATGTTATATGATATTCCAAAACTCTTCACTATACCTGAAGAAGACCTACACCAGCAAAGCAGGGCACTAGAGAGAGTGTTGATACATGATGACATGTGCGATATTGATGCGAGTGATTTAGGTGATCTGAAAGCCCTTTCAAGATACATTTCAGCAGGATCAACTCCAAAGGCTGTTCTGGAATATATGTGCACAAATAAGATGACCAACCTCTTTCCAAATGCTTTTGATACTCTGCGCATACTTCTAACACTTCCTGTAACACTTACCAGTGGAGAATGCAGCTTCTCTAAGCTGAAGTTATTAAAAACACATCTATGCTCCACAATGACACAGGAGAGGCTGGTTGGCCTTGCAACCACCTCAATAGAGCATGAGCTGGCCCAGACTGTGGACCTTCAAGAAGCAGTTCAAATCTTTGCAACCAAGAAGGCACGGAAAGCACCACTTTGATTATTCAAACAGATAAAAATGCCAATGTTTATTATGCAGACAAGAAAAGTTACATTTGCTGTTCAGGCGTTTGAAAGTTAAGTGTTACTTAACATTTTTGAACAAGGCATTTTAAGTTGTTAGTTCTCCTTTATTGGGGTAGGTAGCAGAGCAGTGCCATGAGAGGAGTAGAACAGGAAGAAGGCAGAATTGAGACCTTTCAAAGTTTTGGCCCAAGCGAGGGGTTATGGGGGCATCATTCGAGCTCCCCGGCTCAGGTGCCAAAATGTTGTGGGCTGGCCCTGCCAGCAGGTGGTTACAGTATTCTTGGCTTTAAGACATTACAACATTACCTTGTTTCCTATGCATTCTGCTTTTCCTACCTGCAGCCACTAATTCCAATGTGCTTTTCCAGGGCATTATGTATACATAATTGCCTTGATAAATAGCATATAGTCAACAAAAGCACAGCGCTTGAGTGTTCTGGCTTTTTAAAAAGAGGTCATGTAATATCGTGTATATTTCAGGAACATCATTGTTTAACAGCCCTATTAACATCTGTGCTCTCTCTGAGCATGCTCGGTTGAGCATGCCTGGTATAATCAGTGCCTATGTCAGTTTTAGGTGGGGGCTCCATAATTGCACACCTTAATTATTTAAGGGCATTTTTTATAATGTCCTTTGCTACTCTACTATTGTGTCTAGGTTACTTAATGAAGGGCTGCTTCTCAGGAGCAACTTAATAGAATGTGGACTAAACTTTCTGGGGTGCTGGAGCAGTTCCACGCATGGTTCCCTTGTGCAAAAGACTGAAGCACTATGCTATTAAATTAATAGCTCTGAGTGCAATGTAGTATTGAGATGATGGTCAATTGTTTTTCTTTGGTTTCATGTTCATGAGTGAGACAGTACACTGATAGAGTTGCTACAGATCAGTCCTGAACAGCTTCCCAATATATGCCATGGGCAGGGGATGGATGTTTGACTTCTTGTCCTATTAACCAAGAGAGAGGTTCCACCGTCAGTAGTTTGAGCTCAGTTTTTATATCACTCTCAAAGTGACTTCTCTAGGCAGACTAACTTCTGTTGCTAAGAGAACAAGTTTTTAATATATTTTTGTGACCCAGTCACACAGAGTTGCAAATATTCAGCCCTTGGACTAATGTCAGGGGGGCATCACAGTGCTTAATGAAGGAGGTGCCCTGGTACAAATTAAAGCACTGGTTGGGTGGCCGGAGAGTTGCGGCTGCTGGCTGGGAATCCAGCTGTGAAGGCAGTGCTGCCACCAGCAGCAGCGCAGAAGTAAGGTGGCATGTTATGGCATTGACACCCTCGCTTTTGTGCTGCTGCTGGTGGTGATGGTGCTGTCCTCAGAGCTGGGGGGCTGAAGAATGGCAGCTGCTGGCCGGGAGCCCAGAGGTACCCGGGCTTCACAAATTAAGTACTAGGGCACTGTGGTCAAGAGGCAAGGAGTGGGGCGGGCCTAGGGTGCAAGACTGCACAAGGGAGCTTGGGGCGATGGGTGGGTAACTCAGGGAAGCAGTGGTGGCCAGGGGCAATGGATGGGGAGGCAGTGGGGGTCAGGGGCACCAAAATAGAAGTTTGCCCAGGCCATTATTTTCCTTAAGGCCAGCCCTGATGAGAGCAACTCAGCTATGGTGTTTATGGTTAATTAGTGTGAAATTAGATTGGTTTTAGTTTTGAATGTGAAATTCCCAAGTCTTCACAGGGGTGATCAACTGTGACCGTGTCTCTAATTGAACAATAATAAATAAATAAATATTTTTTAAAAAACAAAGACATCTAGTAATTACAATTATTAAGTTTTAGCTCTGTAGCAGAAACAGGAAAGGGTGTTTATTTTGAGGGGGAAGTGCTAATGAGAGGTAAAGGAGATACTGTATAATCAAGAATGAGTTTGCTGCTGAACTTATTAGCATGTATTTCAGGGAATTCCTGATACTTAAGTACCATACAGATTTAAAAGAGTAATTACAAATAAATGAATTCAGGTACAATGCACAACAATAATAATTACAAGTTAAATGAGAATACATTTAAATCAGACACCAAACCCTAACAAACAGCTGTGTTCTTGGTTTTTTAAAAAAAATTCCTCATTGAAAAACCAAACATTATTCATCCTTCGATTGGTCTTCAGTACAAAACTTTTGGACAAGACAAAAAGCAGAATATAGGCATGACTATAGATCCTGTGACAATCACATTTGTTTTGTTCGGAGAAGGAATGTCAAACCAGGAGGTGCAAATGGGAATCCTCTTCCAGTTAGGTATGCACAAAACCTAAGTACAAACTAAGGCCCTATTCCTGAGAACACTTGCATGTATGTTTAACTTCAAGGATGAGTAGTCTCTTTAAGAAAAATTGAATTAATAAAACCCAGCTTAAGGCATGTGTGCAGCAAATTGCCAAATGGGTAATCAACTGAGACTCAGAAAGCAGATAAAACAGGTACCTTGGGAAGGAAGCTAGCTCTGGAAAGGGGGATTGAAAGCCAGACTTGGGTATTAAGCAGCTTACTAGAGTGGGAAAAAAAGGTCTTTTCATGACCCTTTTGGAACTCTTTTTGTTGGGTGTGAGTATGATGGTTTTTCTGGTTCTTTTCCCCATTGGGGGAAGGATAAATATACTTTTTTTTTCCATTCTCTTTGATTTGGGGCACCCTTATTTTATAAGGCAACCCAGCCACTGAATCCTGTTGAAGTTAGTGAGACTACTCACATGTTCAAAGTTAAGACTCCATTGGCATGGGGCCTATGTTTGGCTAAAGCTGCCCTCAAATGAGAGCCCTTGGCTAGTAAGGAGTCAGCAAGAAAAGTGTTATTTGCTAGTAAGTGTTTAAAGCAAAGAATCTCATTAACCTAATGGGTAATTTGAACAGGGCCCTGGGACACCTGCTGTATACATACAGGCCAGTAATGAGTAACAAGTGAGCAGATACTTGATATAACAAAAGGAAACAAAATACAAAGTAAATGGAGCATGAAGAGAATTCTTGGCTCAGTTATATTTTCCAGATTTTACTCTTAAGCATATCAAGTCATGACAGAGTACAATCTCACTGTGTCGGCCACCCCAACCCCTCCACAAGTCCTCTGGGAAGCAGCAGTAAGTAGCAGACTACCCCCAGGAAATTAGAACTAGGGTGTGGTCTAGCTGGCTGTAATTAACCAGTAATCCACTCAGAGGTTGATCTGGAGGAGTTTGGGTTTAGCACTGTAAAAAAAACCCTGTAAAATGCTGGTAAAATATGGATGTGAGCTGGCTGGGCTGGGAGCAGAGGCTGAGTTACGGGGGAATGGGGGCCTGGCTGAGCTGAGGTTTGAGTCAGGCTGAGTGCTGGTATCTGGCTGAAGACAGTGAGGGTGGGCTGCAGGAGCAGGCTGAGCATGTGCTGTCCCTGACACTTGTCCCTGGCTGAAATGAGGCTGAACATTGAAAGTGACATGGAGGGGGTGAGGAAGAGAAAGTTGCTGTGCACCATGAAGGAGAAGAAGCAGATGATGAGCATTGGTCTCAGATCAGGAAAAAGAAAACAAGAGTAGCTAGATCAGGATTTAAAGAAGAAGGAATATACAGAAATGAAAAACACAAAGAGGATAAAAGCCAACATTTCATAATTGTCAAATCAGAGATGGAAGATGTGAAAATAGGAGATGTTAACCCCATGAAAATGGTGCAATGGATAAAATGAAGTGTTGGTGATATACAAAGAGTTTTGAAAGAATGCAGAGCGGAGATCTATTGGTAGTTTATACATCTAAGGAGCAAGCTGAAAAAGTCTTAAAACTGTAACCTTAGGGAAAATGAAAGTTACTTGTCAACTGCCTAAAATCCTGATAGAAGCAAGAGGGTTATGTATGGAGCACTGCTAGGATTGACTGAGGATGATTTTAAAAAGAGCATAGGTGAAGATAAAGTATTGTTTGTTAAATGGCTACTTAATAGGAGAGAGGGAAAAAATCAGCAGTCTATGGCTGTACGCATGCCACTTTAAAGGTGGGACACTTCCAGATAGGATCCAAATGTTGTATCAATCTCTCTGGGTTAAACCATATATTCCTCCTCCCCCAGGAGGTGTTATAATTGTCAAAGGTGTGGACATGCAGTAGCTGTTTGTAAAGGAACAATGAGGTATAGTAAATGTGGAGGTAATCACTCATATGAGAATGGTGTGGAAGGAACAGAACCTAAATGCAGCAATTGCAGGGGAAAGTACAGTACAGCATAGAAAATATATGCAGTAGCAGTATGAGCTAGAGAAAAAAAAACTAATTCAAAAAGGATCATAGGTGGAGGCTACCAAAAGGTGCTCACTGCAGAAAATAGAAAAAGAAAAATACTCAAGGAAAAGAAAAGATGTACAGAGGCAACGGAACCCGTCTCTGGTCAGGGACGAGAATATGCGAAGAATAAATTGCTTGTAGGTAAAGAGATATTTATAGTATTCACTATAGAAGTAATTAACTGCACTTTGCCGATGGGGGGGGCGGGGGTGGTACTGAAAAGATTAAAATCATAGCAAAAGCAGCAAAAAAAAAATACCTAAAGATAGACAACCTCTTGATAGACCACATTCATGTGGTTTTAAAGGAGGGCACTGATACTTCTTAAATCACATGGTCTTAACAATCCTGATCTGGAATGCTCATAGTTTAATAATACACGGACAAGCATTTAAGAAAGTCCACCTTTGAAATGGGAGAAAAACCTGATGTAATATGTGTGCAAAAAACTTGGCTAATAAGTAAAAACATCTATTGGGATATGATATACTCCAGAGGGATCAAGAGGCTATCAGAGAAGGAGGGTGTGACAGGATCCCTGGGGTATAACCTGGAACTGGGATACTGCTGTGCCCCCTTAACTTTCTGGCATGGGCTGTATTTCACAGTGCTTTGCTAGTGACAAACAGCAAACCCCTCCTGGCACTGTTATCACTCAGTACAACAGCATGTGGAGCCCCACACCCAGTAGATTGCATGAATGCTCCCAGAGCCACTTGCGAATCACACAGAGAAAGGCACCAGCCAAATCTCCCAAGCCCCCAGCATTGCATCTCAGAATTTTACCCTCTTGCCCTGATCAGAAGCTTGATCAGAGTAAGTTTATTACCTAGTCCGCCTCTACCTCCATGCGGAGAGGACACACATGAGCCTTTGTAACCTGAGCTGAGATTTCCCAAGCACTTCAACCAAAACATACTGTTTTAGGTAAAATGTAAGACAGATTTATTAACTACAGAAAAAAAGATTTTAAGTGATTATAAGTGGTAGGCATAAAGGTCAGTGATAGTTACTTTTTTGAGGGAGAGGGAGGTAAGTGCATAGTCTAAATCCTGAATCTTATTGGACTAGGTGGTATTTGGATCAAGCAGTTTTTCTCACCTCACCCCACTGGATGTTGCAGGTAGGTTACAGTTCTTAATTCACAGGCCATTCCTTTATGCCTGGGACCAGTCTCCTTAGTTCAAATCTTTGTCTTCCCAGTGTTCTTGTTGCTTCCAGCATAGGTAGGGGAGGAGAACGTGCCCTCATGATGCCACTGTCCCTGGAAAGAAATTAGCCCAGGCATACCAGGTGGGCCCTGCTGAGTCACAAAGTTGAGCAGTTTCCATTGTCTAGTGCTTCTCTTAGAGAATTGTAAAACCCTTGTTTACAGCTCCCCTCCTGATTAATGGTCCTTTAACGCTCGCCTGGGTGTGGATCACCTCCTTTGTTGTCACTGGTGAACTAGCAATGGACGGCTCCCAAATGTGCAACATATTTCAATAACAACCATACAACAAAACCTCATAACTTCATACACACTAATGATATACATATTTAGATGGAACAATGGGTTTCAGCAGAACATGACCTAATTTGATATCTTACATGTCATGCTTTGTATGACATGTCATAAAATCATAATTATATATAAATGATGAATATATGGATTTTACATGGTGTTGTTTTGATGTACAGAGGGACTAAAGGAGGGAATTAATTATGTCAATATGGATGTGCAAGAACTACATTTTGAATATAATGCTACTGAGATTCCCATGCAGAACAAAAACACACATGCAGATTTATAATGTTTAAAATCCATGTCAAAATTAGTTATTTTAGCATTAGAAAAACTAGTTAATAATGTTAAAACCCATTCAAAATTTGAGGAGACTTAAGTAGTCAAAATGAACTATGGGGAAGTAGGAAATTGTTGTAAATGGTAAATGCTTAGAACAATTTATTGATATTCATAACCCGGTAACATTGAATATAGGAGCCCCTACTAGATTTAATTCAATGGATGCATCTTTTTCTATTTTGGACTTGGAAATTGTAACAAATAATATAGCTAATCAATGGAACTGGGAAATTCATAAAGAAGATGGAAAGGAAAGTGATCACTTCCCTATGCTTATTGAGTACCAAGGCTAAGGAAATGTCAAAAACACAAAAAGAATTCCTAGCTGGAATTTTTGAAAAGCTGATTAGGGCCTTTTCAAAATAAAATGTGATGAATATTTATGTAGTAACTGTACAAGTGACAACCTAGGAGAATTCTATGACAAAATAACAAAAAGAATTACAGCAGCAGCTGATCTGGTGGAATGAGGATTGCAAATTACCAATCAAAGAAAAAAATAAGGCATATAAGCAAGCAAAACACACAGTGAATAGTAGAGATTGAATAAATTATAAAAGATGTAAGGCATGGCACAAAGTATTATCAAAAAGACAAAAAAAAAAGAGAATTGGAGATTGAACAAAGATTCAAAGCTTTCAGAAATATATAAGCAAATTCAAAGAATGAATGGAATTCTAAGTAAAAGTAAATGTATACCTGGTGTGCTGGGGTATGCATGCCACACAAGGCCTGAGGGAGTAAATTAGTCCAAGTAACTGATAGGCTGCACTGGAGGAAAGCTGGGGCATGCTAAGGCCTAATTAGCTGATGAAGCCCAGCTGGGGGAGGAGCGGGGGCTGGGTTTATAAAGCCAGGGAGCAGACAGCAAAAGGGGGCTGAGGGGAAATAATGTGTAGTTGCTCTGTGGGAGAAGGGAGGGATGTTGGGGCTATAGAGAGGAGCCCGCAGTTATTCGTGGAGAGGTAGGAGTTTGAGCTCCTACAGCCAGGGAGTCCAGGGAAGGCACAACAAGGGCTGAGGGAAAGTAGATCACAGTAGCATATGTAGGGTCCCTGAACTGGAACCTGGAGTAGTAGGTCAGCCCAGGTTTCCCTGCTGGCCACTGGAGAAGTGGCAGTGCTGGAGAAGACTGCCTGGGAGTGTGTGTGAAAGGACTTTAGGTAACCCCCCAGAACAGGAAACCATGTAGTGACCCAGCCACAGGGCCAAGTCACAAAGAGGAGGCTGAACTTCTTGGAATGGGAGTGGTTGCAGGGTGAAACAGGATGGGTGAAGACACTGCCAGAGGAGAGTGCAATGCCGGGCCAGAGCTAATCACTGGGATGGTTAGGGGGCGGTGCTGCTTGCAGTGAGTGGACCCTGTGACACTGGTCTTATTGTACACCGTGAAGCTGAGGTCTCTACATTAGGAAAGGCAGACATTTTTGCAAAATAATCTGAAAAGGTCAGCAGTGATAGGACTAGTTTAAACACAATATTCTAGTGATGTTTGGTTTCATAGCTATTTATTTCAAGACCCCATATTATATAGGATGCTTGCAAAGGACATTACTGAAATGCAGTGCAGAGGATAGCCAAATACTGCTTTGCCACAGATATGAATTTTGCCATTAACAGAGCATATGGGAAATGTTTAATCCTGAACAGGAGGGATTTTTCAATGACAAATATCATGAGCATTGAATCAGCCAATCACTTGAAGACCCTTTTATGCAAACTCCTGTTGAGTGGTACTTCTACAATTCATTCATTGAATAATTGTACCAGAATCAGAAGCTTAATATCTAAATATGTAATAATACTAAAGCAAAGAACTTCATTCATTTACCCATTTGGAGAAGTTAATATAACTGGTCTTTTCTTCAGGAAAAGAGGAGATGACATTATTGGATAACTTAATCAGTTTATCATATTGTAGCCTTCCTTGAATAGGTCAATTAATAGAAATTGTCTGAAACATTCAAGGCTACCATTATGGGTGTGGTTCACATATACAGCTTAATATTGCCACTGAAACACATTATGGTATCCTTTTTTATGTGACTGTTTTTGGCTTTGGAATTGGGCAAAGCGTGCTCCCCTGCCATATTGGAAACACCAGAGTGACAGCCTTGAGAAATATGTAAGGCGCCAGCAAATTAATCAAAATTATACTCTCCTTTTAATATAACTTCCTCTACCTCATTATCAGATGGGAATATATGGATTAGCATTTTATCAGTAGGTTCTTTGACTGGCCCTGAAATGTCAGTTCTTCATCTTCCCTTCCTGAAAAATGATATAAAGTCAGAATGTATGTTATGTAAGGAAAGCAAATAAGCTGATATATGGCATGCTGACTATTCTTAACTAATGTAAAGAAAACATTAGATGTATACATTTTAAATCCAAATACTGCCTACTTCAGCCAGTTCCTGATATGCATGTGACACTAATTAGTAAATGAAGCTCATGTGCAAATTTTGTGACTCTATTCCCGTGAGCTAGTCATAGAATCTCAGGGTTGGAAGGGACCTTAGGAGGTCATCTAGTCCAACCCCCTGCTCAATGCAGGACCAATCCCCAATTTTTGCCCCAGATCCCTCAATGGCCCCCTCAAGGATTGAACTCACAACCCTGGGTTTAGCAGGCCAATGCTCAAACCACTGAGCTATCCCTCCCCCCGCATAATAAATAGCAGTAGACTTTAGACCATTGATTCTTAGTTTGATATCTGGCATCAACATTGTATTGATTTGACTTTTGTGTACATTATGGAGTGAAACTAATGGACAATCCTACTTTGAACGTGTTTAAGCAGCACCAACCCTTTAGTGCATACTTAATAATACACAAAACAGCAAATAATTCAGCTACTATAGGCAAAAGACTAGGGGCCTCATTAGGGTTGCCAACCCTCCAGAATTGTCCGGGAGTCTCCAGGAATTAAAGATTAATCTTTAACTAAAGATTATGTCATGTGATTAAATCTCCAGGAATTTGTCCAACCAAAGTTGGGAACCCTAGGCCTCATCCCAAGCTCACTGAAGTTGACAGGAGTGAATGAAGTTGTCATTAATTTCAATGAGCTCTGGATCAGGCAGTAGAGCTTAATATTTAAATTTGAAACTTACAAAAGTTTCTCTTAATGATGTCAATTACCACATGTGACTATCTTTGCATATATTTTTTCCACAGCAAAAGTGTTCATACAAAATGAGATGCAGTTGCTGAGGCCATTTTCCACTATCCCATTCTCACAATGTGTGGAAACCCTTCACGGCGATCTCTCCCTTCAGGCCCCAGTAATCTGTTCCCCTTTAATTACTGTAGCTGAGGACTTCCCCAGCATCAGAGTGTTCATACTTCCATTGTATGACAATCATCAGTTTAACTAATCTTGGGATCCTTGTTCAAGGATCTTATCCTTGATAAGGACTGCTGGATTTTGCTTTTAAAAATATTGGTGTAGTTCTGCTGTATGCCTCCCAGTTCTAGCAAGGCAGAACACCACTTTTTGTTGGCTTTGCTGCTATAGCAGATTCACTTATGTATGCAGGTAGCTCTTATATAAACAAAGATGTTTAATTGCTTACGAGGCTATAGCCTTGAAAAATAAAACTGTCAGAGCATATTACCTTAATAGGGGGGATTGGAAATCCTGTGGCTAATGAAGATGTCAAACTTGCAGGAACTTGGGAACAATCATCACTTTGTTTTGGCAAGTTGCCAGTACGAGGCATGTTTGAAGGATTACCGTGCAGTGATCAGCTAAAAAGCCCCTTACTGGTTCCTATAGTCTCCATGTAGCTCCCTGTAAAAAAACAAACAGCAGTAAATGTATGGAAATTGCCAGCACTACAATGAACTTCTGTTAGAATCAATTCAGCAACGGATACAGGTTTGAATGTCTCTTCAGAGCAATCTAAAAGAAAATTGGTCACATAAATATTACAGGTTTGTCTGTAGAAATAAATTTGTGGAACAAATGGATCCTCTTGTAGCAATCCCAAGTTTCCCCCATCTTTTTTAATTTGCTATCCAACCATCCACAGCAAAAGAAACAACTAAACACTTACAGAGGATGCCAAGTAAAACACTGGCGGAAAGTCTTAACTGGAATAAATCACAAACCTCCATTGAAATCAATGAACCAAACACTTTGCTCACGTCTGTAAAACAGCATTAGAAGTAATATATGTGCCAAAGCCTAATTACAATGTTTCGTTGTGTAAAACTACCTAAATCCCAAAATTTATATCCCCCCCCCCCAAAAAAAAACCACAACAACAACACACAACACAACACAGTGCTAGGAACATTAACTGAATTTCCAGGATTTTGTTGATTTGTGACTAACTTAATATTCTATTTTATTCCTGTTTCTTCAAAAAGGAAAATAGGGAGGGGGAAAAAACCTTCTAAAAGAAAACGGAGAAGCTCATTTAATATCTAAGATATTAAAATATCTCTCTTCATTCAGCCTTTTTTTTTTCACCCCATGTAGTGGCTCTGTATCTCTCCCGGATAAGAAAGCATAACTGATTTTCCCCTCAGTGAGTAGAAACACCAGGGCACAAATCTCCTCAGAGCACCGAGCCTGAACGGGACTCAATCTGTCCCCTCCCCATCTTCTGTAGAAGCAGATGTCAGTCTACACACACATCACATTTCAGGACATGGTGCAGGAAGCCAATTAAGGGGAAATTTGAGGACCTGGGGGGAAGGAGGTTTGCTTAGGGCAGCTAAGTGGGTGTGATGCCCAATATTACCAAAAATCAGATTTGAGGGTGCTAATAATTTGGGGTTAGGTTCCTGCAGCGAGTAGGTGCTTAGAGTAGGATAGGTCTTTCTGCCCCCTTTGTACCTCCTTTCTCTGATCTATGGTTGCAGTGTCCCAGCAGAGAGAATGAGAGGAAAGGTAGAGAGGCCATCTAGTTGCTGCTTGGCAGAGATTGTGTTGGCCCTCTGTGCATGGTGTGGTACCCGTGGACTGTGTGGGAGAAGAAACTGCAGGTGAATACTTACTGCTGACCTACAGCCCAGCTGGATCATGAGAATGCAATGGGGATGTGCCCAGGGAATGGTGGGGACTGCTGGTATCCAAGGCAAGTTGGTCAGGGATGCAGTCCCATGCTTTGGGTGTCCTTAAGCCTCTCACTGCCAAAAGCTGTGACTGGTCCTGACGGTCGGGTCACTCGATAATTGCCCTGTTCTGGCCCCACTCTGAAGCATCTAGCATTGGCCACTGTCGGAAGACAAGATACTGGGCTAGATGTACCATTGGTCTGACCCAGTATGGATGTTCTTATGTGAGATATGTAACAGTGAACAAATCTGACCACCTAATCCTCCCGAAGGGGATGCTGCTCTTCCCCTCTGGGAGGGGAGTAACCATAGGGTAACTACCCATCATAGCAGCCTAGAGCAAGGAGAACCAGACACACAGATGTGGGAGCCCAGAGAACAGGAAGGACAATTCCAATCCCTCTAATCTCACCACAGCGTCTGTATTTGACAGTCTGAGTAGCCCCTGTGTAATGTCACTGGTTCAGGATCCTGCTGGAGTCTTCCAGCTCAGTGGAGCTGTTCACTGCTTACCCACCCTGGGCTCCCCAGTGCCCTGGTGAGGAGTCAGGCCTCACACTTCCCCACTTTATCTTTCCAGCCACAGTACCAAATGTGGTTGGAGAGAGTTTAAGCTGAATAGGCCAAGAATTTTCAGGGCAGGGAGCCCTGACCCTCACATAGCAGCTACAAAGGAGTGGGGCAGGAAAGGGAAGGACAAAGCCAGACCTAGGGTTTCTCACTTTCTGACTAGTTTGGGATCTTTGTCATGCACTCCTATAACAGCTCAGTGTGTTGCAGACACACAGAAATTAGAGTTACCAAGCAGAGGCCAGAGAAGCCTCTTTCCTGTCTAATCCACATAAAATAGTCCTGAGTGATCTACCTTTTGGAGGCACAAGAGAACCCCCCATTCTAGAAATGAAACTGGGGGTGAGGGTTTTGCAGGCAGGCAGGCAGGGTGTCTTATGCAGTTGCATCATGAGTGAACAAAATATCACTAAGTGGATGGCATGCTTGTTCTGCTGATTTCATAACGGGAACCCCTTCTGGCCCCTTTTCCATTCCTAAAAGAATAAATCCTGGAGACTTTCTTCCCAGCTGCCATGTCAGTCCCTGTCTCCCCCCCGCCCACACCGCCAGCTCCTCATCTCATCACACTGATGCTCCCCCTGTAGATAGCACTAATGGAGCTGAACCCGTGGTGAAAACAGATGTAAATTTGGAGGTGAAAAAGCCTAGAGTAGACACCCCTAATCAGCTGATTCTGCAGACCTTTACTAACAACCTTGACTCTCAAGTATTTTTGTTTACTACCATGGAACTACTCATGTGAACAAGTCTTGGCAGGATCAGCCTTAGCATTTACATTATAGCAGCTTATAATGGCCGAATATGACTTTGTCACTTTCTGCTTATAAAGATAACTACGTGTATTTTGAAGTTTGGGAGCGGGGAGAGTGACTGATTAATAACACTGGAGACTGAAGCCCATACTTCCTCTAGGACAGATGTACATCAGGCGACATTGATGGGAGTTAAACTCCCAACTATAGTCTTACACATTGAATGGCCTAATAATTTCTTCTGCCAACATCCTCTAACTGTTCAGCACTTTTCTGCAACTTCTTGCTTTTTATTGCTCCTTAAATGTTTCCTTTGTTATTTATTAATAACTTCCACAACCACCTCCTTTCTTTGTAGTTTTTTAAATGCTCTGTTCTCCCGCACCCCCATATTAAAAAAAATTATATGGCTCTTAACCTCTATCTACATTGATTTTTGTTGTTGCTGCTGCCCTTTGGACATATTCTTCTTGATTTTACTACAATGAATTTTGATTGCAGCCTCTTCATCTCTGTCTTAAATACAGACCCCTCATGCATCACAGAATTCCTTCCCATTTGCTTTCACTCCTTTTGCATGACTTCAGAGTCTATTTTCTGAAGTCTAATATTTTTTGTTCTGGACCTTTATACGGCCCCTCATCAGCATGTTAAATCTTATGATAATATAATCACTAGCTCTGAGATACGCTCCAGTTTCAACCTTCCTATGTAGCTTGGTTTCAATTAAGCTGCATCCAACAGCCAGCACTCCCAGTTCCATCACTGCCATGAGCATGGGAGTCAATCGTAGACTTGTCAGTTTTGGGATCTGAGGTACAAGGGAAGGCAACATCAAGAGAAGCAGGACGAAGGTAATAGAGTTGGGCAAACTACTTTCAACAAACACACTGACAAAGTTAGCTTTTTCTGTTCCAGAATGATCTGGCAACAGAATTTTACAGTGTTTTTTTCAGTCTCTGGATCGCTTGTGAATTGGTCACCATGACGATCACTTCTAGTACTTGCTATTCATGCTCTGTGATTGATCACTTAAGTCACATGTCTTGTTTCTGCTCCCTGATTCAGTGACTCTCCAAATCTACGCAGAGCTTTCAAGATGGACCCTCAAACATTTCCTATGTGAATAAGTATTTGCATGAGCATTCATATCCCAATATGCATTTGCAAGAGTGTATGTAACACACGTCTTTGTCGCTTATATGTAACACACGTCCTCACAAACATTCTTGCTAACAATTTTTCTTACATGTTTGCAAAAGCGTATAAAAAGGAAGTGAATAACACTGAAGAAAATTGAGTTTTTATTTGAAAGAATGTTTTCACTAGTTTTATTTTTTTCGGCTACACTATTTCGTCATATCTAGAAGGGAACAGGGCAGCACAGTAGAGTGAGGGAGGAAACAGAGGCACTTGAAATAAACGTGAGTTTCTATGTAATAATGAAAAGATTGTCCTGTGAAGGCACCAAACCAACAATCATATTAAGTTTGTACTTGCCTCAGTTAAGTGGGTTTAGGTGCTTTAGTCCCAGTTTTGGCTCCACTGTGATCCACAAAACTCTCACCGAACCCTTTAGTTACCTAAACGTCTGGACTAAAGATTCCCTAGGGGTCTAGGTTTCTGCCTTTGGGCATGTGCACTGATGCCTCCTTCTAGGTGTCTAGCTGGCATTCTTCCACTGAAGCCCCAGCGTGGTTCATGAACCATGGTAAAACAGGCATTTGGCCTCCTAAATTATGTATGGAGTCCAATCTGGTGCATGTCCTTAGAGGCCGCTTACTGGAGCGAGACCCATTCAAAGCATATTTGAGGTGCATAGAGTGGGGATTGCTGGTGGAATAATCTCCCCCTTTCATTATTTCTAACAATGGATAGGATGTGTGGAGATAAGCAGGTGTTAAAGAAAAAGTGAAATAATTCAAGCTGCTTTGTGACTCGTTTGGGAATTAACCTGAGGAATCCAGCAGCTGCTAGAAGGCCCCTGGGGATACAAATCAATAGGGAAGCATATTCTAGAAGAGGAGGAAAGAATCATGGCCCTGAGAAATTTGCTTACAAACGTGAAAAATCCTATTTGATGTAGAAACAAAATTCTGCTGCAAAGAAGAAAAGAGGCAATCTCGATTGCCTGCAATTCCTGCAATTCCCACCTCCCCCCACCCTCTGAACCACTATATTGACTGAAGTCTTTTGCTGACAGGTATACAAATTGCCTCATTAGTTCTTGTGAGTCTACATTTTTCACAGTATGAACATAGAGCAAATAAACAAAGCCAAAATCACAGCAGGCTCGAATTCCCAAACTAAATACTTGTCAGGAGACATAATCACATTGTGTGAGAAACTCTCACAACAGAAAAATTAGTGTCTCTCTTTGGTCAAAAAGAATCAAAATCTTCCCTGTGCCGTTTTGTTTTTAACTACTGGTTTGTACAGTTTACCCAAATAAGTACTGCGCCTGTAGCTGTGAACATACCAAACAACTTTATTGCCAGTTTAGTTTTTGACCTCTAACATTCACTACCTATGGGTTCTATATGTATATTTTTGTATGTAGTTGTAATTTAAATATTTTTCCACTCTTGATTTCTTTTATCTATCTCCACTATATTATAATTATATAAATTACAGCTGGTTGATATATGTATAATTATCGCTCTATTTATTTAAATATATACCTGTATTTTGAATGATAAAAATAGACCCATTTCATATGTAAAAATACTTTCAACGTTAAATATCTTTGTATTATTTTTGTATATATATTCTGCATGGGGAAAACACACAGCCATTCATAGTGTTTCCTTTCCATTTGCGTGGGAATTTAGAAACCACTAAGGCTGCAATAGTGTCTTACAGCAGTTTTACCCAGTCAGTGGGATAAAAAATCAGGGCATATGTTTTACATAACCCCGTTCCCTCTTGCCTGCAATATGCCTACTCTGCAGCTTGCATTGAACCTCACCCTTCAGAGCAGTGTAACTTGACTTGCCACAGGGTTTAGGCAAGTGGCAAATCCGCTCCCTAGCATATGGTGTGGACGATGGCATTTTTACAATCGCTTTGTACTAACTTTGCATATGTGTAATAGACTGCACAGGATACAAGAATCAAGTCTCTTTGTTTTCTGTATTCTGTACTGTTACATTTCTCAAGAGTCTGCTGACTATGGAAGATACCTGCCATTTTGTGAGACAAAGCTGACGTAGCCTCTTACAAGGAAGCTGCACTGTGCTCTGTAGAACATCTATATTTGTTCTTTCTTATCTAGTTTGTTTTATTAGGCCAAGATTTTTAAGAGTGGGGGGCCTAAACTAAGTTACCTGACTTTAGAAAAGTACATTCAGCTGCCCCTATTGACTGCAGTAGGTTGCTCAGCACTTCTAAAATAAGTGACTTAAGGTGGATTTAGAAGCCTAACTTTTCACACGAGTTTTAAATTCTTGGCCTTAATCTAAAATTAAAAACAACTCAGCCTGAAAATACATGGAGGCTCTTTGTGCATGAAAGAATCTAGCAGTGGCCTCTCCTATGTTCTCAGTTAAGCACAGTAGCTAGCCATATCTTTATCCCATAAGCACTCTTGCCCAGCGGAGCAGCATATAACCCAGCCAGGAAAAGCCATTTCCTTCCTCTCTGACCCAGGCAAAGAAGGCTCCAGTGCCAACAACTGGCACAGAAAACCTTTAGGGTGATTTTGACTGACTGACTGACAAATAAAAGTTCAGTGTCAGTGTTGTAACTGTAACTAGAAAAACCTAACAAATCTTACTCCCTCTCAGTTACCTGGCAAGATAACCGAGGAAGAGGAGGAGAGCTTTTTGCTGACTCTCTTTGCTTGACTCTCTTGCAGCCTTAGTGGTTTCTAAATTCCAGTGCAAATGCAAAGGAAACACTATAAATGACAGACTGTGTGTTTTCCCCATGCAGAATATATATACAAAAATAATACAAACATTTTGCAATGCACACTGTGTTTACCTTTGCCTAAAGCAGGGGAATTGCCTCTATCCTTTGTGGACAGAGAAAGCTCATTGTAAGAATAGGTTCTTCCATGTCTTATTGCATTTTTTTTTAGGGATGGCAATCAAGCAGGCACTCAAAAAGTCATGGACAAAGGGTTTCAAATGCTAAAGGCACCTGCACATTCAGAGCCACAAATGACACAAGGAATTAGAATAGTCAGAACAATTTATAATGAACATTTATATACAGTCTTCAATCAAAACAATATTCAATTAAAGTGCTGCTCCGAGATGAGACAATGACCAGAGCCATAATTCTGCTCTGGGCTCTTGCTCTCTCTGCTGATGTACGAGTGTGTCCAACTGCAGGGTTTCCTTTGCAATTCTGCTTCCTGGAAGTAGATCTTTGCAGGATTCTCACCTCTGGGTCCTAGCTCCTTAGAACAAGACTGGCAGAATACCCCTTGCACTGAAGATTTATTGGTTTTTTAAAATTCATGAGGGCAGTGATAGTAGAGTAGCGCATGAGCCACTGTACACCCCATTTGGCCATTGCACCCTACATTCCCTAGATCAGGGGTCTCAAACACACGGTCAGCGGGCCACAGGCGGCGCGCGGAGTTATCTCCTGCAGCCCGCCATAGGTGCCGACTCCACTGGCAGCCAAGCTCCAAACATTACTAAGTGTTTATATTTTATTAAAACCCCTCTTTGCGTTACAGTTTTTAAAAAGTTAATACATTGACTTTTAATAGAATACTATATTACTCTTCATTTTTGACTCTACTTTTGTATCATTGTATGAAAAGGTTTCAGTGATGCGGCCCTCAGGCCAATTTACTAGTTCTCATGTGGCCCTCGTGGTGATTTGAGTTTGAGATCCCTGCCCTAGATAATAAATGCTGCCCTCCAAAGATTCCTGGCAGTATCTTTAATTAAGCAGCTGGCAGAAGAAAGTCATTTGTTTTTATAGTAAGCCTCTTAACCTCATGTTAGTCAAATATAACAGCAGTGTTTGCAGGTGCACTGATTTCAGCAAGTGAAAGGGGAAACCTACTGGAAAACGTAGAATTGCTTCTCATGGACAATTGTATATGTAACTATCATACATACCATGAGTGCTCTTGTCACTGGCAGCAGCAAATATGGCTAAATTAACCCACATCCATCAATGGGTTCAATGGGAGTTACATATGGTGTAAGTCAGGACAGAATTTATATATTGTATATCAGTAAAATCCCACTCCAAAAGAAAACAGGATTAATGGTCACCAGATTTTTAACACAAGTTTTCACCTTTGGGCAATAAAATGATCAAATATTCTTAGGATGTGTTCCTCTTATTTCCACTCTGCTAAGATATCTGAGGTTTCTGTTTGATGGTAGGTGACAATGTCTGGTGCACATTGTGACACTCCTTTGACCAGCAGTTTATTTGGCAAAGGAAAGGAGACCTAGATGCGGCGGTGTGTACAAATCCTGCACCAGCCAAGAGGGGTTAAAGAGCAGCACTGGGATCAGCTAGCCTTGCCCAGCTGCACCTGCAAGGCATACCAGTCTTTAAGGAGGATCCTTTAAAAAGGGAGAAGTCTATAGGAGAAGGCCCTGGCTGGGGTGTAGCTGAGCTACAGTTTGGGGGGAGATGGAAGAGCAATGGAGAACACTGATACACTGAATCTAGAAAATGATGGAGATAACAGAGCGGGAGACTGTTCATAGGTTAGAAAAAAGAGAAGTATGGACAGGAATAAAGGGAAACAAGAAAACTTTTTATCAATACATTAGAAGCAAGAGGAAGACCAAGGACAGGGTAGGCCCACTACTCAGTGAGGAGGGAGAAACAGTAACAGGAAACTTGGAAATGGCAGAGATGCTTAATGACTTCTTTGTTTCGGTCTTCACTGAGAAGTCTGAGGGAATGCCTAACATAGTGAATGCTAATGGGAAGGGGGAAGGTTTAGAAGATAAAATAAAAAAAGAACAAGTTAAAAATCACGTAGATAAGTTAGATGCCTGCAAGTCACCAGGACCTGATGAAATGCATCCTAGAATACTCAAAGAGCTAATAGAGGAGGTATCTGAGCCTCTAGCTATTATCTTTGGTAAATCATGGGAGACAGGAGAGATTCCAGAAGACTGGAAAAGGGCAAATATAGTGGCCATCTATAAAAAGGGAAATAAAAACAACCCAGGAAACTACAGACCAGTTAGTTTAACTTCTGTGCCAGGGAAAATAATGGAGCAAGTAATTAAGGAAATCATCTGCAAACACTTGGAAGGTGGTAAGGTGATAGGGAATAGCCAGCATGGATTTGTAAAGAACAAATCATGTCAAACCAATCTGATAGCTTTCTTTGATAGGATAACGAGTCTTGTGGATAAGGGAGAAGCGGTGGATGTGGTATACCTAGACTTTAGTAAGGCATTTGATATGGTCTCGCATGATATTCTTATCAATAAACTAGGGAAATACAACTTAGATGGGGCTACTATAAGGTGGGTGCACGACTGGCTGGATAACCGTACTCCGAGAGTAGTTATTAATGGTTCCCAATCCTGCTGGAAAGGTATAATGAGTGGGGTTCCGCAAGGGTCTGTTTTGGGACCGGCTCTGTTCAATATCTTCATCAACGACTTGGATATTGACATAGAAAGTACGCTTATTAAGTTTGCAGATGATACCAAACTGGGAGGGATTGCAACTGCTTTGGAGGATAGGGTCATAATTCAAAATGATCTGGACAAATTGGAGAAATGGTCAGAGGTAAACAGGATGAAGTTTAATAAGGACAAATGCAAAGTGCTCCACTTAGGTAGGAACAATAAGTTTCACACATACAGAATGGGATGAGACTGTCTAGGAAGGAGTACGGCAGAAAGGGATCTAGGGGTTATAGTGGACCACAAGCTAAATATGAGTCAACAGTGTGATGCTGTTGCAAAAAAAGCAAACTTGATTCTGGGCTGCATTAACAGGTGTGTTGTGAGCAAGACACGAGAAGTCATTCTTCTGCTCTACTCTGCGCTGGTTAGGCCTCAACTGGAGTATTGTGTCCAGTTCTGGGTACCGCATTTCAAGAAAGATGTGGAGAAATTGGAGAGGGTCCAGAGAAGAGCAACAAGAATGATTAAGGGTCTAGAGAACATGACCTATGAAGGAAGGCTGAAGGAATTGGGTTTGTTTAGTTTGGAAAAGAAAAGACTGAGAGGGTACATGATAGCGGTCTTCAGGTATCTAAAAGGGTGTCATAAGGAGGAGGGAGAAAACTTGTTCATCTTAGCCTCTAAGTATAGAACAAGAAGCAATGGGCTTAAACTGCAGCAAGGGAGGTTTAGGTTGGACATTAGGAAAAAGTTCCTAACTGTCAAGGTGGTTAAACACTGGAATAAACTGCCCAGGGAGGTTGTGGAATCTCCATCTCTGGAGATATTTAAGAGTAGGTTAGATAAATGTCTATCAGGGATGGTCTAGACAGTATTTGGTCCTGCCATGAGGGCAGGGGGCTGGACTCGATGACCTCTCGAGGTCCCTTCTAGCCCTAGAATCTATGAATCTATGTCAGAGATAGAAGAAGAAACAACAGACAGAAAGACAGGAAAAAAATAAAGAGAAAATTCAAACGTGTGTAATAATGAAATCACTGGTCAAGGATGTGAAGATCATGGATGTAAGCCTACTGAAAATGGCAGAGTGGGTTTAAAAAAAGGTGTAGAGCTAGAAAGCTACAAGGAGGAGATTTATTAATTGAATGTAAAATCATGGAACAAGCAGGGAAATCATTAAAGATTAAATTGCTAGGAAAACTGAAAGGAAGCTGCTAACTGGCTAAGTATCTCACAGAGATGAGGAGCTGTATATGGAATGCCGATTGGAATGACTGAAGATGAAGTAAAGCAAGGCATAGGGATAAGGTAGTATGTGCTAAGCATCTAATTAGCAAGAGAGGAGGGGATAGAAAGCCATCAACACCTGTGCTAGTTACATTTAAAGGAGAAACGCTTCTAGATGAAGTAACAATAAGATACCAGAATTTTTGGACAAAACCATATAACACATCCCCAGAGAGGTGCTACAGATACCGGAGGATTGGATATGTGGCAAATATATGTAAAGGGAAAATTGGATGTAGTAAATGTGGAGGGGAACACTTCTGGGGACAATTATGTGGAAGAAATGGCATTAAAGTGTAGCAACTACAGAGGAAAGTAAAGTACAGCATACAGAAGTCATATAGTAAACTCCGGAGAAAGAGATAAACACACAACAGAATAAATCAAAGGATATAATGAGTGATACAGGGAAAATAGAAGACAATTATATATAGACAAGGAGGCTTATAGCTTTTTTGATAGAAGTAATAAACTGCACATTACAGGGGAAAAAACAGAGAAAATGAAAACTATAGTTAAAGCAGCAAAAGAGTACCTACATGTTAGCACCACATTGTTAGAACGACTCCATGCTTTAAGTGAAAGAAATGATGAAGGATAAATAGAAAGACACTAACTATTTACGGATGGAATACACGTGTCCATGTGCTATCAGCCTAGGAACTAAAGAAAAGTATCTTTGATAAGTCAACTAAACCTGAAGATAAGAATGGCCTGACCCAGCATGACCAATGGCCCGTCTAGCCCAGTATCCTGTCTTCTGACAGTGTCCAGTGCCAGATGCTTCAAAGGGAATGAATAGAACAAGGCAATTATTGAGTGATCCATCCCATGTCATTCAGTCCTAGTAGCTGCCAGCCGGAGGCTAAGGGAAACCCAGAGCATGAGTTTGCATCCCTGATCATCTTGGCTAATAGCCATTGATGGACCTATCCTACATGAACTTTAGTTCTTTTTTGAACCCAGTTATACTTTTGTATACTTTATACTTCACAACGTTCTCTGGAAATGAATTTCACAGGTTGATTGTCTATTGTGTGAAGAAGTACTTCCTTATGTTTGTTTTAAATCTGCTGCCTATTAATTTCATTGGGTGACCTGTGGTTCTTATGTTATGTTAATGGGTAAATAATACTTTTGCTTTCTCCACAGCATTCATGATTTTATAGACCTCTGCCATATCTCCCTGTAGTCATCTCTCTTCCAAGATGAATAGTCCCTGTCTTTCTAATCTGCCCTCATACGGAAGCTGTTCCACACCTCTAATCACTTTATTTGCCCTCTCTGTACTTTTTCCAATTCTGATATATCTTTGAGATGGGGCAACCAAAATTGGACACATTCAAGTTGTGGGTGTACCATGGATTTATATATTAGTGTGATATTTTCTGTCTTATCTATCCCTTTTCTAATGGTTCCTAACACTGGTAGGTTTTTATCTGTCACTGTAAATTGAACAGATGTTTTCAGAGAACTATCCACAATGACTCCAAGATCTCGTTCTTGAGTGGTAATAGCTAATTTAGACCCCATCATTTTGTATGTATAGTTGGGATTATGTTTTCCAAT
Source organism: Chelydra serpentina (assembly GCA_037349315.1). Taxonomy (NCBI): domain Eukaryota; kingdom Metazoa; phylum Chordata; order Testudines; family Chelydridae; genus Chelydra; species Chelydra serpentina. The sequence continues at coordinate 131,911,667 of JBAIAC010000004.1, forward strand.
GTGCATTACTCTGCATTTATCAACATTGAATTTCATCTGCCATTTTGTTGCCCAGGCATCTATTTTGTGAGATCCCTTTATAACCCTTCACAATCAGCTTTGAACTTAACTATCTTGAGTAATTTTGTATCATCTGGAAACTTTGCCACCCAACTGTTAACCACTTTTCCCAGATCATTTGTGAATATGTTGAACAGCACTAGTACCACTACAGATCCTTGGGGAACCTTGATGTTTACCGCACCCCTTTCTGAAAACTGATAATTTATTCTTTCCTTTATTTCCTGTCTTTTAACCAGTTACTGATCCATGATAGGACCTTCCCTCTTATCCCATGAATGCTTACTTTCCTTAAGAGCCCTTGGTGAGAGACCTTGTCAAAGACTTTCTGAAAGTCCAGGTATACTAGATCGCCCTTGTTCACATGTTTGTTGACTCTCTCAAAGAATTTTAATAGACTGGCAATTTTAATAGACTGATTTTCCTTTACCAAAGCCGTGTTGACTCTTCTCCAACAAATTGTGTTCATCTATGTGTCTGATAATTCTGTTCCTTATTATCATTTTAACCAATTTGCTTGGTACTGAGTCATAGCATACTGATATCATTTGCATGCAAGAAACATGGTTAATAGGAAAACTAGATTTCAGAATCCTGGGATATGGCATCTAAAAGAAAGACAGAGAAGTGGGAAGGGGAGTTCGCACATTTATTAAGAAAAATGTAAACTACAGATTGTGAGGGAGTGAAAAAAACAAGAATGGTAAATGTCTAGAAGAATTTATTGATGAAAATAACTTAGTAATATTGAATGATGGTATACCCACTTGGTGCAATGCAGCGAATGGAAATCTCTCTTGTCTAGATCTGTGAATTGCGTCAAGTAGTATAGCAAACAAATGCAGTAGGGAACTCGATAAAGAGGACATAATGGGAAGTGATATTTATAGTTTATCAAGGTAAAGAAAATATTGAGGATGAAGAAAGGCAGAATATAAAATGTGACCTATTTAGAAAAAGTGTAGTAAAAACATTAATGAACAAGATATAAGTGATGACATTGAGGATTTTAGTAGCAATATAACTATCACGATGTCAGCAAAGTTAGGTATACCTAAGATATCAAATCACCCTAAGCATTGAAACCACATAGTACGGGGGAATGAGGAGTGTAAAAAAACAAATATGGAAAGAAACAAGGCATATAAGAAAGAAAAAACATACAATGAATAGGGATGACTTGATGAAACATAAAAGAAATAAGGACATTGCACAAAGGGCTATTAAAAAGGCAATGACGTAAGTACTGTGGGAAAATAAAGATACTAAAACATCAGAAGTATATAGCAGATTAGGACATATGGAGTAAGAGCAATTCTATACAAGGTCTCATTGTAGAAGGTCTAGGGATAAAACACTTGTATGGAGAAAAAGTGGAAGCCCTAGCAGAAACATACAATGACATTAGTAGTAGTGAAAATCAGAGTATAGAAATCTGTGCCGGGAAAAAAAATAATTAAAGAGAGTTATGAGAACTGGGACAGGTGAGAGGAAGATGAAGATACAATATGAAATTAAAACTTCTGTATGAGGGAACATCAAAAAGCTATAGCTCAGTGGTTCTCAAACTTTTATACCCGTGACCCCTTTCACATAGCATGCCTCTGAGTACGACCCCCCCCTTTATAAATTAAAAACACTTGTTTATATATTTAACACCATTATAAATGCTGCAGGCAAAGCGGGGTTTGGGATGGAGGCTGACAGCTCACAACCCCCCATGTAATAATCTCGCACCCCACTGAGGGATCCCAACCCCCAGTTTGAGAACCCCTGCTATAGCTGAAAGGAAAAACTCTGCACCAGACAAGGACTGAAATGCTAAAACATTTGGATGACGAGAGTCTGAAAATACTACTAAAACTGTACAACAGTATATGGGGAAAAGGCGAGCTACCAATGGAATGAAAACATGTGGTTGTCATCCCAGTGTGGAAACCGGGTAAGCTGCAAACAAGACCTGATGCATACAGGCCAATTGCCCAAGTCATGGAAAGAATGATGATTGAAAGATTAACAACATATCTAGAGAAAAATGGACTTATAGATAATGTGCAAAGTGGGTTCAGGAGGAGGAGGAGTGCAGAGAATCATATTATAAGATGGAAGACAGAAGCACAAAAAAGTATGAGAAATAAAGAATATATGATAGTACCTTTCCTAGTTATTGAGAAACCATATGATATGTTATGGAAAGCAGGCTTACTGCATAAAATAACATCAATGGGCATAAAAGAAAAACTAGATAGGTGGATAAATTATTCCTTAAGTAAAAGAACTATGTAACCCAGAGTAAGGAATGCCTATTCTAGTATATTGTGACACGGTCAGGCCAGATGGCTACAGGAGAGTGGTCCTATTGGGATCCAGGAAGGGTCCTAAGGGGCGGATCTACAGGACCAGGAAGCCAAGTGATTCCAGGGGACAACTAGTAAAATAACAGGGACAGGAGTGCGGTCAAAGGGTCAAACAAAGGGAACCTGGTGGGGACATCGAGCAGAGAACCTTGGACAGCGCCCACTGGTCCTCAAAGGCATCAAGGGAGTCAGTGGACGCTACTCAGAGGAACTCTGCCCGGATGCATGAATGGACAGAGGATCAGAAATAGGCCCCACAGTCCCAGGAGACTCTATCGGCCAACCTCCTCTCCCTGGTTTTATAGATGCCACTTTAGCCAGGGCTAGGAGGAGGTTGACCAGGAGGTCCCGTGACTTTGTAGGGCCACGGATAGGGAGTGCATAAATAAGGAGGTGAGGGGAAAAGTGCAACCAGAAACTTAACAAAATATTTGTGAGGAGCCGTAATAGGGGCTGCAACCTAGCGCACTCCAGGTAAACGTGCTTCAGGGTCTCCCCTCACGCCACAGAAAGGGTAGGTGTCCAGGACGAGGGTGAACCGCACCAAGTACACGCCCATGCTCACGGCTTCGTGAAGGAGCTGCCAACTGATATCCCTGGCGGGCCTCGGGACTAAGGTGGAATATAGGCTGGCGCACCGGGGCACCTCACCCTCTAAAGGGGATAAAAGGTCCCGCCACTTCGTGTCGGGGCGGGATGCAAGGGTGAGAATATGAAGGGTGTGGAGCACGAGCATGTAGAGATGTTTCCTAGGTGCAGTCTGGAATCGAACCTGCTGTAAGTCGTGTAGCCGGCTCACAGTGAAGGGGCGGGGAGGCCGGTTGGGTCCACAGGGTAGGGGCCTGATGAAAAGGTCCGGAGGGCCTGGGGTGGAGGGTAGGCAGGGCATGTCCTCTCGCAGGACCCAGTCGAGGTAAGCCTGATCAGCGGGCGGCAAAGCGGCCCTCACCTCCTGAAGTATGCGCTGGGGAGTACGAGGCCTGGAGAGCCCCATGCACTGAGCGAGGTAAGCCTGATCCAGCCAGTATCCCCGGTCATAGTCCAAGAGGTCTCCGACTCTGGTGACGTCTGCCAGGATCAACCTCTGGCGCACCGAGGGGGCTACAGGAGAGTGATAGAAGGTAGATACATTAGCCCTAGATTAAGCAGGTCCCTTTTCCCTGAGCAAGATAATGGGCTGTTCCAAAACAATCGGGAAGTGGCTGGAACCAATTAAGGCAGGCAGGCTAATTAGGACACCTGGAGACAAGAAGCTACTAGAATCAATTAGGACAGGCAGGCTAATCAGGGCACCTGGTTTAAAAAGGACCTCACTTCAGTTAGTGAGGTGTGTGCGAGGAGCTGGGAGCAAGAGGTGCGCACGGAGCTAAGAGTGAGAAGCCATACTGCTGAAGGACTGAGGAGTACAAGTGTCATCAAGCATCAGGAGGAAGGTCCTGCGGTGAGGATAAAGAAGGTGTTGGGAGGAGGCCATGGGGAAGTAGCCCAGGGAGTTGTAGCTGTGACGCAGCTGTTACAGGAAACCCTGTAGACAGCTGCGATCCACAGGGCCCTGGGCTGGAACCTAGAGTAGAGGGCAGGCCTGGGTTCCCCCCCATTCCTCCCAGCTCCCTATTTGATACAAAATGAGTTGACCTGGACTTTGGGTCCTCCCAGAGGGGAAGGTCCCTGGCCTGTCCCCCGACCCACTAAGTGGGTCAGCAGAGACTGCAGGGATTGTTCTCCTCCTTTTCCCCATGCAGGCCAGTGATGAGGTTAACTGAGTGAACGGCAGGTTTGAGACACTGGCAAAAGTGGCCAAAACTGAGGGCTGCCGTGAACCTCTGAGGTGAACAAATCTGCCAACAAACGCAGGACCCACCAAGGCAGAGAAGGAATTTTGTCACAATATATACAGTCACGACACAGGGTAGTGTCATCAGCACCACCTTATTCAATGTAATGATAAATGATCTCCCATAAAGGATGAGTGCAGGAATCTTTCCTTGTTTGCGAATGATTGTGAAATATGGGCTAAAAGAAGAAACCAAGAAATAGTTAAGAAGGGAATTCATGAAGCACTTAAGAAAAGGGTGCAATGGTGATATGTGTATCTTTAAATCTTCAATTCTCAAAACTAGAGGAATATGATATTCACTAACAGGAAAATTTAAAAAGATTGTCTACTGTCTTTATGCGGACAGTGAATAGGTAGAATTAAAAGCTACAACTTCCTGCATGAGACATTCGATAGCAAGCTAACATAGAATGATCATATTGAAAATATTGTAGATAAATGCAAAGGTAAAATCAATCTACTTAAAAGTATTTTTGGAACCATCTGGGGGGTGGATAAAAAAGCAGTGGTAATGCTTTATAGAGCATTTATAAGACCAGTCATTGAATAGGGATGCAAGTGTTTACTTCAGCATATAAAATGAACCTAAGGAAGCTAGACTCAATCCAAGCCCAGGTATTATGCATTGCCTGTGTTACCTTCAATACGACTCCTTTCTGTGTAATGCAGATAGCTGCTGGTGAGATGCCTGTAACATTAAGGATTAAAATATTGGACTTTTGGGCAAAAGTCACAGGGAAGATGGAAACACTAAACAAATACATAAAAGATGCTGGGAATTCAGTCAACAACATGGGGGGATGGAACCAAAATGCCTCATGTTAATAGGATTAAATGATGCACAAAGGAACTAAGAGAAAAGAAAGACCTAGAATAAATTAGTATATATAGTCTGTGAAAAAGCATTATAGGTGGGAAATTACCCACCCCCTGATATAAATGTGGAACTAGATAATGAAAGTAAGAGGGGAAAAGGAGAACTAACTGCATTAAATATAGCAAATTGATATGTATGTAACAAATGGGGCAAATATTACCAAATATTTACGGATGAGTCTAAAGATGAGAAAACTGTGAGAGTAGGGACAGCATTCTGCATCCAACATTTGTAATACAAAATTTGATAGTCAAATGGATTTCTTTAACAGTTACGACAGCTGAAATAGCAGATGTTATATAGGATACTGGATGTGCGATCTACCTCCATTGTTATTTTGTCAGATTTGCTATCAGGACTACTGGCAATCAAAAATGGGAATTCAGATAGTAACAATATTTTGTTAATTATATCATTTCTGCTAACAGAATTAGCACAGATGGGAGCAAATATTGAAACAGCATGGATCCCGGTGCATCTTGGGATAGCAGAAAATGAGGTGGCAGACAAAGTAGCAACAAATGTTGTAAAAAAATTGGCATGGAGATCCCTGAAAATAAACAGGACTTTACAAACCTATTTATAAACGAACTAAGAGAGGAATGGTAGGAAGTATGGACAAAAGAAAGAAGGGGGAAAAGATTTCATGAAAAATGCCCTATAATAAAAAATACTGACGGACTGCAAGAACCTGAGAGAAAGAGTGATGTAGCTCTTCTCCGAATACTTACCAGACACTGGCTTTAACAGTAATTTGGCCTTAATTAATAAACACAAAGATGGACTGTGTGAGACATGCAAGGTCCAAGAAACATCCTTTGAGACTGTAAAGAGTGTAATATTGATATTTTGTATGACAAACGCAGGCATCTCAAAGTGATCAAGCTTACGCTAAAATACTTAGTAAGACCATCAGGAAAATGGGGCACAACTAAGAAAGCAATATTACAATTTTGTTTAAATACTGGGAAAAGAGAGTAGCTGTAAATATTTATCATGAAATCCTGCACCTGGCAGTTACAGACTGAGAATGTGAATCGGCTACACTATAAAATACAAGAACAAGAGAAGGACCCAGCTTAGGGAGATGGACAGACCTCTTATCCTCAACAACAAGGGAGGAGCTCTGCAGAGATTCTAGCTGCTTTAGGTTGCCTGTGAGAACAGAGCAGTAGGACACATGCTCAGAGGATCCTGATAGGACAGAGAAGCTGGTGCTGCTCTTTATTTCTGTTCATTTAGTTTCCTTTCCTTTAGTAGTTTGAGATCTAGGGCTTGGGCTTGACCCCGGGGCAGACCATTGCTGAGAATATAAGCCCCTTAGGAGAAAGTGGGACAACGTAGGAAGTAGCCCAGGAAAGAAGCAAAAGGTCTGACAAGACAGATGGTAACCACTTGTTACAAGTCCCTGGGCTGGAACCCAGGGCAGGGGGGAGAGACTGGGTTCCCCTACAGCCTCATTGGGAAAATTAGTGGGAAGACCACAGACACATGGGGCTGGAAGGACTATTGGGCCTGGGCTGTTGACCTGGTGTGAGGCCCTGCGACTATTGGGTAAAAAAACCCTGGTTTGCCCCAAAAGGGATGAGAGCAAAAATGTGGCTGGCTGGGGAGCCAAGTCACATGGCAGAGGGGACTGCCAGAAGACCTGGATGGCCGGTTGGCAAGACTACAGAGGAACTAACCCTGAACCTAGGCATCAGGTGGCACGCTGCCTGGTGAATCACTTTACTATACTAGGGTGTATATCATACCCTTTGATATGAGTCTGAATCTAAGCTGCAGGGTGGGAGGGAGCACTGGAGAACTTTACACAACTGCAATTTGGCAAAACTCAAAATATTTGCCTTTTCAGTTTTGCAGAAGCAATGAAAATGTGTTTATTTCATGAGAGCCTCTTCACCAGCTAAGTTCTCTACCCTAGTTGCTTGTGGAGCTGAAAAAATCAGTTATCAGTTCATTATGCTATTTTGTCTCTAACTGAATGTTACTTATCTGTGTAATCTCTAGAGCTGTGCTGACTGTCACAGCCAGGGCCATCTCATGAAGCATAGTAAACAATCAGTGAGCAGTTTTGCTATGTGTTAGTTTCCCAGATGAACCAAATTATGCCCATTTTCTTCCTGCCAGTGAAATGTGGCTGACTAGAACATCAAAGTATGTCAGTGATAAGCTTGCTAACTCTCGATCATAGTCTTTTTTCAGTTACACTTGTGTAAATCCCTGGGTAACACCATTTGTGCCAATTAATGTACCTATCACACTGAATCCTGAGCAGAATCCGGCCTCCTCCCTCAAACAAAGCATCTTACCATTCCTCAAGTAGAGCTCTCATGCATTTGGCACAGACAGAGCAATGAACTTGGATTTTTCATTTGACTTGAGGAAAAAGTGCATTAGAATTATGGGATTTTTCTTCATAACCTACTGCCTGGTGTACATCAGAAATGGGGAAATCAAACCAAGAGAAAAGTCTTCATTTGCTTGTGGGAAGTGAATCTTGATGGGACACTGCAGGATTTGTGGCCTATGAAAATTCTGCAGGGCAGCTTATTACACACGAGTCAGGCATTAAGATTTCTCTTTCTAAAATAAGAGTATCTAAGACATATTGTATAGGGGGCATAATTCCTATATGCCCCCAGCCCAAATACTTTCCAACTATTCATATCTAACCTACTCCTTTTCTATCCAAAGGAAAACTGGGCTAGTGGAAAGTTGCTCTTGCTGTTCCCACTAAAATTCTCTTCCAAAGAGTTTCTGCCTTGCTGCTCCAGTTCTCCTCAGTCTGGGTGAGGAAGCTAAAGACTAAAACGATAGATGCCTTTTCTGAATTTCATAATTGGGAAGTAAGGGCTGTTTTATTTGGCATTATTTCAATTATCTTCAGTATAAAAATGACTTTAAACATCTATCCAGCTCTCTCTGCCTGTAGGGAAAGTCCTATAGAAAACAACAACCTCTTTTTCAACCACCCCACAGAAATTTATCAGCTATAGAACTTTAAGATTAAAAAAATATATATAGAAATCCTTCTGTATTAAATTATATATATTTTTTAGAATAGTGTTTATGGAACACTGTTGAATGTTCATAGAACTCTATTGTTTTCACCCTTACTACATTGTATAGGGACCTTTTATAAGGATATGAACAACATGGCAGTACCTAACTTATAGTTTGCTTCTTCCCTTAACACTCTCTGTACGTGTGGTTAGTGTCTATTGCCTCAATGTGCAAGATGGTTATGTGCATTTAGGCCCTGCAGGGCTGCCTGCCCATGGCACACTGTTATGGTTCCGTCTGACACAAAGGTAGCAGTCTTTTAATTTTTCTTTGGAACGAATGACACTTGTTCACAAAACTAGCTAGCTAAAATGACACTTCCCAATTCATTCCCTAATACTAATCAACGTTTGTTTTGTCTGGATGACTTCGGACAGCTTTCCAGTTTTGCCAGTGCCATGAGTTAAAAAATCACGAGACAGGACAAAAAAAGATGGACTTAAAAAGGAGACTTTTTTTTTTTGGCACCAACACCCTCGACAGACTTTTTTGGTCTGTCATTTACTTTTGAAACCCTGGTGGGTAGGCCTCTTTTTTGTGAATGCACTTTTGTGGAACTCTAACTCAAATGCACTAACCCTCCCCGCCCCCACAAACACACTACCTCCCTTTTATGTCTGATTGATGGGAGGGGGGGCACTTCCCTGGGCACTGTCCTCAGTTTTGTTCTCTGTTCCTTGTTTTCCCACCTCCCTGACTATTGGGACTGCCCAGCCCTCAGCTACTCTCTTTGCCCAATGCTCACTGCTCAGTTCCTCTTCAGAAGACACTGCCACTTCTTCCTGCCCAGTCTCCTCTACGCAGAGGCTCACCAACAGTGGAGTGGGAGAGAATAGTGCAGCCATCCTGGGGCTGCCTCCCTGCAGGACCATCCATGCTCCTGGGATCCTTTTTCTCTTTCCCACTGCTCCCCATGGCTTCTCTCCCTGTATAGTACAGCACTGTGTGAGCCACCACTCCCACACTCTGCACAGAGGTACATACGGGTGAGCTGAGATGCCACATGGGGAGGCAGCAAGATGAGCCTTCGTTGTTGGCACCCAGAACTGCAGCTCCTGCAGCTGCAACTGCAGCAGCTCAGCCCTGCAAAGGCAGCCTCCGGTGGCTGTAGCACAAGTTACAGCTCAGGCAGAAGTCCTCTTGCAAGAAGGCAAAATAGAGTAAAATTGAGCGATTTGCAAAAATGTCATATGTGGCCAACACTGGGTTCCATGCCAATCACTATAATGACATTTGTCTTCAGTTCTATACCTCTATAATCCCAGTCCTTCCAAGAGACCACTGTGACTACTATAGGGTGACCAGACAGCAAGTGTGAAAAATCGGGACAGGGGGTGGGGGGGTAATAGGAGCCTATATAAGAAAAAGACCCCCCAAATTGGGACTGTCCCTATAAAATCGGGACATCTGGTCACCCTAGACTACTAATTTATGCAAATGCACTTATCTCTACTCTTATCTTATCCTAGAGTGTGAGCTCTCTGGGACAGGGACTGTCTGTTATTTGTTCAGCGCCTGGTTTACAGTATTGCTTGTAACCCTCCCACATGAGTGAATGCCCCAAATGGCACTGCAGCCACAGTGGGGGTGCAATTTTTAACTCCTGATTGTGTGTGTGTGTGTGTTGGGGGTGAATGTGGCCCTACATGCATGAATAGACAAACCATAAAATCCAGTCTTGGATTAAAAAATTACAGTTGACACATGGTTTGCTCAGGTGGCCCTTTCGGCCATGCCTGCTCTGGAAAAAGGCTCTTTCCCCGCCCCCTCCCCTTTTGTCCTGTTCTTGTTTTGGCTTCCCTTTGAAGTTCTGGTGTATTTTCATGTCTTTTAGATATATTGGCTGGTGCAGTTTTCTTTATGCTGGACTTATTTGCCTAGAATTTTGTCTTCCTTTCCACAAGCTCCCTTCTGAGTAGACTGATTAGGATTTCTCCCTGCAGAATGGTACCTCTCGCTCTTTCTTCTCACTCTTTTTGCTGCAGACTCTCTTATGTTTCTGGGTAGAGCTAGTAAGACCACCATAGCTAGGATACCAGGGTTCTCCACTTTCATTCAGGCCACTACAGTATGACACCTGGTTACCGGGAGAACTTCTGAAATATGCCCCAAAGGACAGTAAAGAGAAAAAAATTTGAATTGTTTCTTCATCCAGAACCAAAACAGAAGTAGAGGAGATCCCCAGAATTCTTTTAATCACCTCTTTCAGGATCACTCCATATATTTAAATAATCCTTGAATGGACAAGTGAAAAAGTTTGCCCAGCCACATTAAAACACAAAGAAAAATTTTATGAGATTTAAAATCTGGCTAACTTCTCTACTACAGTTTAGAGAAAAGATTGGGAATGAGAACTGAAAATTGATATCTTGAGGAAAATTGTGCAATGTTCTAGAGACATTGGTAAAAACAAAACAAAACCCATGCCATTTCATAAGCTCTTGTGAAGGAAATTACTTCCCTCAGTAGGCAACTGGAAAACTTAAAAAGTTATTAAAAATATAAAGATACAAATATGGTGGATGGGATTACTGCAGGAGAAGACCTTGAAAAATTGTTGCCTAGGAGATCTGGAGCTGCATGCAGATTAAAAAAGTAGGTGACATTCCTAATAACTAAGGCTACTACCTTCATTACTCAGTGAGGAAAAGTTACCTCACACCTCACTTTGCAATGCTAAGAAAATAGGTTTCATATGAAGGTTATTTCCAGCAGCACATTCATTATTCTTTCCAACTACTGAGTAGGATCGGATTATAGAAATGACCAGGATGGAGAAACAAATTTAGTTCCAGGGTCAACAGATTGTTTTCTCCAGACTTAGTAGAACTACTCAGGACAGAATCAAAAGATTTGTTTCTCTTAGAACTTTAAAAATATTGGGGCTGAGGTGGGTGTTTTTACCTGCAAATTCAAGGTGGTTATGTAAAGGAGACAACATCTTTCTAGGGGTTGGTTCTGAGTAGTATCTTACTATGTAAGTAGTCCTGAAGCCCCAGAAGCTTGTCTGGAATGTCAAATACTATTTCCGTTTATTTGACTAGACTACTTGTGGAACAAGGTATTACTCTTCAAAAGTAAGATGTTTGAGGATGTTTTGCTCCTCCCCCCCTTTTTTGAAAGTGCACATAAATAACCAAGGAAATTGAGGCTGATAATCATCAGCCTAGTGATTTTGAGGCATCAGTCGACTAATTAGAACTCTTTGTGTTTTGTGCTTATGTATTCTTTCAGTGTGTCTCTTATATACACAGTAGGATGCTAAAGATGAAATGGTGCGTAGCGTTATGATTATATTTGCGAGTAATTAAGAAACACTCTGAGATGTGTAGTGGTAATTAGCTCTTCAAGGTCCTTTTCCTGCTATTAAGGGCCCAGTCATAAGCTCGCTGAAGTCAAATCAATGGGAGTTTTTACATTCAGTGGGAACAAGCCCGTAGTTCTTATTTACATACCACAGTGTTTGATTCTTCACTGTGCCTAGGCTGCACTCGGGGGTTGTGGAGCGGTGGTGAGAGCAGGAAACTGGTTGTGGCTCCTTAGTTCGCAAGCTCAGGCATAAGTTAGAAGTATGATCCAACCTGTAGAGGATCAAGTGTAGCTCTACTTTGCTGCACCCCTCCCTGTCTCGACCTAGGAACACCCTCCTCCTTTCCCATGGGGGCTTGAGGGGGGGAGGGGAAGTGATGGGGAGAGAGAGAGAGAAGAGGGAACTGGCTGAGAAGGAGGCAGTGGAGATTTCTGCCAGCAGAGTTTCTCTGCACAGGGACAATACTCTGCTTGTCATATCAATCTGAAAGACAATGTGTCAGGTACTGGGGATCTGCTGAGGGTGACTGAAAAACAAGCCAAACTGCCGGCTGAAAGGGTAACTTAAAACTTCAGAAAAAACATGAGTTTGGTATGCTTGTCTGAAATGAGTTTGAACACCAAAGTTTGAGGTTCCCCAATCCTTAGAATTAATATGAAATTGAGTAGAACGGGGTGGAATTTCAAGAAAAATGTTCTAATACTGACATTTACTACACTGCAATATGGTCTTCCAAGGGATGCAGTAGGCTCCTGTTTCTTGAATAATTTAAAATTAGACTACCATGCAAAAAAAGGTGCATTGATCACTACCCAGTAGCTTCTGACCCTGCTCTGCTCTAGCTTATTCCATTAATGTATTCCTTGTAAGACACACTCATTTTGGCATGGGCATGGCAATAACCCTTGAGAAATAGATAAATAAAAGCTAAAGTACTGCCGCAATGAGGAAGTAGTAGCAGAGAGCCTTTTCGTTCCAGTCAGGATTACTTTGCATATTTTAATTAGATTTTTTAAAAAAAATTTAGGAAAAAAAGCTGAGCTTCGACCAAAGCTGCCAGCCACTTGCTTAGTGAGTCTTTCCTCATACTCTCTAGTGCATAGAGGGTTGGTATTGAAGGCTATTTGCTCATATACCTTTTCCCCCTACTGAGATCCTTTTCATTTGCAGGGTTGAAGGTGCAATGAAGTCTTATTAACATGTACCAGTGTCATATAATTTAGTTACTTCTATTAGGGATTTTTAAATCAGTAGAAATAAGAATTTAAATATTTTATTCACACCTCATAAGCCTAATGCACGGTGGTAAAATTATACTTCCTTGCCACAGGGCTAAATCCATCTCTTGTGTAACTGTTGAGTTCAATATTATACTAAAGATGAAGTTGTACACAGCAGGCATCAAAGACTTAGAAGAGCTAGTGACTGTACCCTCCTTAAAAACAAACAGCAAGCATACCGAAGAACTGGGGTCGGCAACCTGTCAGACGTGGTGTGCTGAGTCTTCATTTATTCACTCTAATTTAAGGTTTTGCGTGCCAGTAATACATTTTAATGTTTTTAAAAGGTCTCTTTCCATAAGTCTATAATATATAACTAAACTATTCTTGTATATAAAGTAAATAAGGTTTTTAAGATGTTTTAAGAAGCTTCATTTAAAATTAAATTAAAATGCAGAGCCCCCCGGAACAGTGACCAGGTCCTGGGCAGTGTGAGTGCCACTGAAAATCAGCTCGTGTGCCGCCTTCGGCACGCGTGCCATAGATTGCCTACCGCTGCCGTAGAACCTTTAAAAGCACAAAAAGCTAATTGGGGTAAAAAGTTATTTCACAAAGAACAGGAAGACGCTTACAGCTACTTCAGCCAGCCACGTTCAAGCACAATACCACGCCATTCAATACAACATGCTACATTAAAATAACTTCAAGGTTGACTCACAAACCCATACGGACATTAAGCTACATTGAATGGAAATGATGAGGCTGTTAAAGGAGTAGAGCACCGAAAAGGCCCTGATTTTTGTCCTGCTTTCCTTATGCAGCATTTCTTCTTTTTTGGTTTAATTTTCTATTTAAATGTTAGCATGCTTTTGCCAGTGCTACTGAATTTCTCACAGTGCTATAGCTCTGTTCTGGAGGTCATCAGACTATACCCACCAGGGCAGCTATGCAGCTGTAAAGCCTGTCTTAGAAGGCAAGCTGCTAATTGTAATTGTCCCCCACCCCCTTCCAGCGATAGCAGGGCCTACCCCTTTCTAGTCATGTAGACTCAGGGGAGGAAGAAGCTCCTAGTGGAGGAGACGGCTAGAAACTAATCCCAGCAGAAGCCGGCAGCAACATATTACTGCATTTGTGGAAGGGTGGAGACTAAGTTCAACCAAGGCAATCTTCTGCCGCTGCGCCCCCCACCTGCGTTTGAAACCACTAGACACTGGTGATGTCAGACTTCTGATTCCGTTTGTATTTATTCATATTATTTACCCTCTGCTGATTGGCTGTTGGCTCCAATTTATAAATTTCAGTTTACATCAAATTATGAAGACTATTCAGGCTCCCCAAACTGCATTTCCACCTTCTGAGGGGGGTGTCCTGCTTTGGTGTTGGTGTTGCTCTGGGCAACAGTGCCTGCCAGCTAGGAATGCAGAAGAGGAATGTCCCTGCCTGTGCTTGATGACTAAGGATACATTTCTGTCACCGAGGTCATGGATTCCGTGACTTTCCAGGACCTCCATGAATTCTTCTGGGGCAGGGCTGGAGCAGCTGTCAGCCTCGGGCCTGCTGGAACAGCTGACTGGTGGCCATCCCCAGGCCCGCCAGAACAGCGGCTGGGATTGGGTCAGCCTCCCTGGGGCAGGAGGTGCAGCAGCAGCAGTCAGCCCCTGCTGCCGGAGCAGCGGTGAGGTTGGAGCAGCTGCAAGCCCCAGCGGTGCTCTATTTGTCTCCCCCCACCACCCCCAAGATATTTTTAGTAAATGTCAGGGACAAGTCACGGGCTTCTGTGAATTTTTGTTTATTGCCCACAACCTGTCCCTGATTTTTATTAAAAAAATACTTGTGGCAGAATCTTAACCTAATTGATGACACCACCACACAAGCCAGAGCCCCACTGATGCTGGCAGGCACAGGGTGGAGCTGTGAGCTCTGGGCCACCACCATCTTCAGCTCTGTGAAGCCCAGAGCTGTTCCTGTAGCTACCACTGCCACATTCCAAAGACACTGAGAGAGAGGTCTGCAGGTGAATGGGAGGAGGGAAAGAAAGGGGAAGCAAATTGTAGCAGAAGGGAAACCAACAAAGGAGCAAGCAGCAGGGGTGAGGTGGCAAGGCTTGTATGATGGAGCAGGCTCCCTTGGAGAGGGTCACGGAGAAAGACCTGCAGGAATCAGATAAGCTCCTAGGGCCCAGGCAGGAGCTGTCCACCTCAGCCAAATGGAAGGACCTCGCCGGAGCTACCATCAGTGAGGAGAAGGAGCAGAAGCCATGAAAGGAAGAGGCTTGCAGGCAGCAGAACTTGGGTTTTGGAAAGAACTATAGGGCCCAGCCAGGGGGCTGAAGAAACTGTAGCATATGGGGAAAGCTTGTTTTGTTTTAAAATGACATTTAAACTGTTATTTTAATAAAGTAGGCCCCAAAGAAGGGTGTTTGTTGGACTCATAAAGGACTGGGTGCAGCCTGAAAAGCCCAATAAGAGGAAACTGGGGCAACAGCAGGGTGCAACACCGGACCAGGTAAGAACCTGTTATATACCCATTTGAAATCCCAGCTTTAACCACTGTAACATGAATTACTCCTCATCTGAGCATTTAATTTAGAAAATGCACATGTTTTCCAGATGTTTACACGGATGCTGTAGCTCTTCACACAAACAAGGCACAGATTGCCAATCTTAATACTGTGTACTGTAAAACAGAGTTCAGCATATGAAATATCCCTGCAGCAATAGACAAAGGGAAAGAACAATCACTGAAATAGCCACCTGTTAGAGTCTGTGTGTTTGTCTGGATTCTCCAGTCCACTAAGACTATTGGAGTCTGCTACCCATTTCCAGTTTTGGGGCCTCCTACTCAAACACAATCCAGTTAAGTAACACAATCCAGTTTCAATTTCTTCTTGGCGCTGGCTGGATGTCTCCCTCACAGCCCTCCATCTCCTATTTGGTGGATACCATCTGTTTTTTCCATTTTGAAGCACTCAGTAACTTTCTGTTCTGCTTATTTCAAATTTAAAAAGTAAAAGTATGCTCGCAAAACAGAGCAGTCAGCTACCAAAATGGAGAATTGTTGCCTTATCACATTGAGAAGATAGTCCTCCAATGTCATTAAATGGAAACCCAAGACTTAGGAAGAGGTATCAGGTAGCTGGGTCTCTCCTCCAGGAGACCTGCTATTGTAGATATGACATAGGAAGAAGTGTGGGGGATAGGGAAAGATGGTAGATTGGAGTAGGGATGCTACTGGGATCTCCCTCATCTCAGTTTAGAAGGGGACAGATGGGCAGAGAAAGGGAGCATTTCCCTTACTAAACTGCCCAAATATCAGAACAGTTTCAGTTCAGGGCATGGATAAAAATTTGGAATTGGCAAAGGCCTGAGAAGGAGAGAAGGGTTCTTAATTTAAGTATCCCTGACTAGATAGCCCTATCCTAGTTGTATGCTAGATTTTTCTGACATGTGTTTGTATCTTTCAGATGCTAAATTGTAGAAGCTTAATATGTCCCTTGGTAGATGGTGGTCAACAATTTCATTCTTTTCTCGTAAATCAAACCCTCCGATCTCTCAATTATTTTTCATCCTTTGAGTTTCTTCAAGTTTATTGCCATCTTTCTGATCCAGAGTGCGCAGAACTGTATGAAGTATAGTAGGTGAGGTTTTCCTGATGCCTCATAAAGAGGGACTATTACATCCTTGCTATATGATCTGAGGCTTCTGCTGCCCAAAATTACATTAATATTTTTTTGTTGCAGTATCATACTGGAAGCACCTATCCACCTTGTCCTTCAGTCATGGATTAATCTTTTATTTTTTAACATTACCAATTTGCAAGCATACCTCTCCCACTGAATATCTGTACTTCAAATTATTTTCTGCAGATATGTTACTGTTAGGTTCGAGGGAGGCTACGGCCTACCCAGAGTGCTCTGCAAGAACGAGGCCCACAGACACTGTGCGTTATTGGCTTTATTGAAGGCTAAATGACACACCCACAACGGGGACTCCTGGCGTTGCTGTCACGGAGGCGGGGAACCCAGCGCACCGAAGCTCGGCCTGGTATGGAGTCCAAAGGCGGGGCTGAACCCACACAGCTATATAGAAAACACTAGAAACAACTCATACATATGTAAATAGGGGCGTTCCACAGGCCGTGTCCGCCCCTTGGCAACAAGCCATACAAAGCGATGCAAACCGGTTCAAAGCAGGTTATAACTGGCATACTGTGCCCTACAGTGACCGGCCGCCGAGAAAGCACAGCTACCCTAGCTAGGCCGTAACATAATCTTCCGCGGTTCCCTACAGTTACCTTTCATGTTTCTTATTGATCTCACTTTCCCATTTCTAACCTCTTTAGGTTCCTTATTTTTTTTTCTCTTCACTAGTATTTGTAACACTTTCCAATTTAGTATAATCATTTCAGAGTGCTATTTACTGTCTTTTCCAGATCATTAATGATAGTTGTTAAATAACATATCAGTCCCTGTGACACCCCACTGGAAATCTGTCACCTAATCTGATACATTGCCATTTATCATTGCTTTTTGTTACGGTCCTTCAGCTAGCTTATTTTTGCTCAAGATGGCTATCCGCTGTAAAACAAACTAACATCAATTTCCCTCTTTAAGCTAATTACTGCCCTGTATCCTTAGCGGGAAAACATATTGAATCGTTTCACGACAGGAACCAGTGCAGTTTAAGAATTAAATATGGGTGTCAATGAGTTCATGAAAGCATAAGGAACCATTTGCTGTTAATTAGGAATTAATGCTAAAGTGCTAAATAGCTTTTTCAGATTGATGTAACTATATCACACTTGAGTTGTGAATACATCGATTAGGTGGAGGATGGGGTGGAGATTAAAGATAATCTAGGCATGGCCCAACATGTAAAAAAAAAAAATACTTTGCCTCAGTTTTTAATAAGGCTAATGAAGAGCTTGGGGGTAGTGGCAGGGTGGATATGGAAGTAGAAATTACTAAATCCAAGGTGGAAGTCAAACTCAAACAGTTTAATGGGACTAAATCAGGGGGGAGGAGGCATAGTCTCCATCCAAGAATATTAAAGGAACTGGCACATGAAATTGCAAACCCAATAGAAAGGATTTTTAATGAATCTGTAAACTCGGGGGTCCTATGACTGGTCCTATGACTTGCTAATATATTTCCTATTTTTAAGAAGGGGTCTTCGGGGGGAAGTGATCTGGGAAACTACAGTTCTATTAGTTTGACCTTAATTGTATGGAAGGTCTTGGAACAAATTTTGAAAGAGAAAGTACTTAAGGACATTAGAGGTAAACAGCAATTGGGATAAAATACAGTGTGGTTTTATAAAAGGTAGATTGTGCCAGACCAACTTGATCTCCTTTGAGAAGATAACTGATTTTTTTTGTTAGACAAAGGAAATGCAGTGGATCTAATCTACCTGGATTTCAGTAAGGCATTTGATACAGTTCCACATGGGAAATTAGTTAAATTGGAGGAGATGGGGATTAATATAAGGATGGAAGAAGGTGGATAAGGAATAATTAAAGGACAGACTACAATGCATCATACTGAAAGGTGAACTGTCAGGCTGGATGGAGGTTACTAGTGGAGTTCCTCAGGAACTGGTCTTGAGACCAATCGTATTTAACAGTTTTATTAATGACCTGGGCACAAAAAGTGGGAGTGTGCTAATAAAATTTGCGGATGACACAAAATTGGGAGGTATTGCCACTAAGGAGGAGGACCAGAATATCATGCAACAAGCTCTGTCCGACCTTGAAAATGGGAGTAATAGAAATGGGATAAAATTTAATAGTGTAAAGTTCAAGGTCATGCACCTAGGGACTAACAACAAGATTTTTTTGCTATAACCTGGAAGGGAAAGAGAAGAAAGACCTGGGTGACTGGTTGATCACAGGATGACTATGAGCTGCCAATGTGATGCGGCTGTGAAAAGAGCTAATGCAGTCCTAGGATTCATGGGGCAAGCTATATTCAATAGAGATAGAGACGTATTACCATTATACAAGGTGAGATCTCAGCTGCAATATTGTGTGCACTTCTGGTCTCCCATGTTTAAGAAAGATAAATTCAAACTGGCACAGGTGCAGAGAAGGGCTAGTAGGATGATCCGAGGAATGGAAACCTACCTCATTAGAGGAGATTCAAAGAACTTGGCTTGTTTATCCTCCAAACAAAGGCTGAGGGGAGATATGATTACTTTATATAAATACATCAGAGGGATAAATACAAGAGAGGGAGAGGAGTTCTTTAAATTAAGTGCCAAGAACAAATGGATATAAACTGGCCATCAACAAGTTTAGGCTTGAAATTAGACAAAGGTTTCTAACCATTAGAGTAGTGGAAGGCTATTCCAGAAGTCCAAGGGAAGTTGTGAGAGGTAAAAAACCTAACTTGTTTCAAGACTGAGTTTGATAAGTGAATGAAAGGGATGGTATGACGACACTGCCTACAGTGGCATGTGACCCATCTGTGACTGCTAGCAGCAAATATCTCCAATGGCCTGTGATGGGACACTAGGTGGGAAAGGTTCTGAGTTACTACAGTGAATTATTTCACGGATACCTGGCTGGTGGTTCTTGCCCAAATGCTCAGAGTCTAACTGATCACCACACTTGGGGTTTGAAAGGAATTTTCTCCTGGGTCAGATTGACAGAGACCCTGGGTTTTTGGGGGTTTTTTTTTGCCTTCCTCTGCAGCATGGGTCAAAGGTCACTTTCAAGTTTAACTAGTGTAAATGGTGGATTCTCTGTAACTTGAAGTCTTTAAACTGTGATTTGAGGAAGTAAGTAGCTCAGCCAGAAGTTATGGGTCTAATACAGGAGTGGGTGGGTGAGCTTCTGAGGCCTGCGATGTGCAAGAGCTCAGACTAGATGACCATGATGGTTTCTTCTGGCCTTAAAGTCTATTAACTTTTATGAAGCATTTATATATATTATGTTAATGAGTTCAATAATTTCCCTCCTCCCTTTTTTGTAAGCTGTATGTGGTTTTCAATATCGTGCCTAATACAGCTTCCAAAATATGTAATAGCAGCAACTTGTCTAAAGAAGTGGAGTGTTGCCTGTGTAGGAAAAATTAGTCATGTAATGTCTGCTCTATGTAGGTTCTTACAGGGTGCTCATCACTGTGGTATCTGAGTGCCTTCCAGCTGTGTGTCCAGTGATAGGAGTTGCATGCTACAGGGGAATACTTCAAGAGGGCTCAGGGATGGGGTGGACCTACTGTTAACCTGCAAAGCAAAGTAAGGGCTGGCAGAGTCCTGAGGCGATTGTTTGGGTAGCTAAGAGACTGGTGGTGTTAGTGACCTGACACTCCGTTAAGCACAAGCAAATTTTCCTCTTGCTGGAGGCAGGAGGGTAACAACGTGACTCTCAGCCCTGGGAACCCTGTGAAAGCGTCACAGAATGATCAACATGGTTTCAAGAGGGTTTAATAATAGTGATTTGTTTTCCTCTGGAAATTACTGAATTCTGAGTTCCTATTACCATAGTGTCAATACCTTACAATTTCATCCCCAATAGTTATGGGCATAGTTATGAGTCACAGGAAGTTTGCATACCCCTAAACAAAACATTAATCAGGAAGCAAGGTAAAAAGCAATTTGGTAAACAGCAAAGTACAAGAATTTAATGAAGCCAAATGGGTATCCTTCAAAAACTGGAAATCTAGCCCAAAGAAAGTCAATGGAAAGGAAATAAACCGTGAAATTTACAGTATATTTACAGTATATGCAAGACAGAAATTAGAAGGTCTAAGAAGCAAACTGATGTGTAATTAGCTAAATAAATAAAGGTTATTTCAGAAGCAGGAAGTTTGTGAGAGAATCAAGTCCCAGGAGTAGACCACCAGGGAATAAAAGGAGCTATTAAGATGCAGAAGGACACTGAAAAGAAGCTACATGGCTTCTTTGCATCAGTCTTCACTACTTCACCACGAAGAGGCTGTCCATAAAATAAGTAACACATTAGGGGATTGGGTGGGTCCTTAATGTTTCAGTGTTACAAAGTGTTACAAGAGGTGGGTAGGTCTTGAAAATCACCAAAAATGTGTTACGGGTATAAGCAGAGTCTGAATGAGCTCTTCTCTGACATCTAGTGACGAATTGTGGAAGAGACTTCAGGAGCAGACCGTATTTGCATAGACACACCTACTCCGCCTAGATGCTCAGCAGATGGAGCTGCTTTGCCAAAGTGATCTATTTTGGCTGGTGCTGGTTTACAAATCATGTCTTTTTTGCTTCTTCCAGTGAAGGATGAAAAATTGTGCTTTTCTCTCCCCTTATATCCCCAGAGTTTATTTGTACCTCAGTCAGTACAACCCCCTGTGGTTCAGTCTCTGGTGTTTTGCCTTTCTGACTTCATGTTGACTTTGCATCCTTTTGTATGCAAATGGCACTCAGGGCCGGTGCGCTCACTAGGCGACCCTAGGCGGTTGCCTAGGGCGCCGGGAGTCGGGGGGGCGGCTGGCCGCGGCTGCCGCCCACCGCCCAGGTCCGTGGCTGATCCAGGAGCCAGGGGGGTGCCTGGCTGTGGCTGCCGCCTGCCACCCAAGTCCGCAGCGGAGCCGGGGGGGCGCCTGGCCACGACTGCTGTCCGCCACCCGGCTCTGCAGCTGAGCTGGGAGCTGGGGGGCAGCTGGCTGCAGTTGCCGCCCAGCTCCGCGGCGGAGCTGGTGGGGGAGCCTGGCCACGGCTGCCGGGAGCCGAGGGGGCGCCGTGGGTGGGGGGAGGCTGCCGGGAGGGGAGCTGAGCTGCCGGGGGGATGGTGTTAGCTGGCGGGGCGGTGTTAGCTGGGCAGGAGGGGCACAGGGGGGTGGATTGCCGCGGGGTGTTAGCTGGCGGGGGGCAGTGTTAGCTGGGCGCGGGGCCGCAGGGCCGGTACAAGGAAGTTTCGCCTAGGGCACGAAACTTCCTTGCACCGGCCCTGATGGCACTTCCATTGTGTTGGCTTACAATGCTTAATCTACATGGCTGTCACAGAGAGGGGTGAATTAATGTCCTTTGTCTAATCCAAAACCTGTTGGCAGCTCTGCCTTGGACACAGATTTAAGTACGTATACACCTCTCCTTCAATATCATCTGTACATACTTTTCATAATAGTTATGAGGATCACTCTGACTTAAGCTTTTATCAGATGGGATAAATATTATGAAAGCAATGTGTTGGGTGTCGTGAATTTGTCAGGCCTGTTAGGAGTTACTGTTACAGAGCAGTGATCTCTTTGTCAGTTGGCGGCGAGAAGTTGAAAGGGTCACACAGTCTAATGGAAGAACGCCTGTTTAATTAAAGGAACAATATGTGCTTTCTCAATGGAAATTAGAACTAAATACCAAGAGCTGAAGAAACAAGATTTTCTAGCATAGAGGGCTTGAATTGGCAACCTGAAGTCAGTTTTAACAAATTCCAAAAGACTGCAAATAATTCAAAGCACTTGAAAATGACTTTTAGGGTGAAAGATGAAAACAGACACAAAAGGAACAATCTCTGAATCTGTGGATTGCTAGAGGGTACTGAGGGTGGTGACCCTGTTCAATTTCTATAAATTTTTCTATCTGAATTTCTCTCTTTAGATTCAGACACAGTAAGTGGTTTTGGAATAGATACATCATCATCATCATCAGGCAACCTTTCTAAAGGTAACTGTTGGCCTTTTGCTATAAGTACTCAGTACTCCTGTCTCCTTCATGGGTAGGAAAATTCCTGTCTCCTTTACAACTAGAAGGCAACAACAAATCCTCATGTACAGAAACTGCCTAGACAGTGTGTTTGTAAAATAGATATGATTCCTGGCACTGAGAAAAATTCACAAGGACTTGTTTGCAATCAACAAGATTCTCTACCCTTCAGCAATTATAATTAAGGCTACTGTTATGTCATGGAGGTCATGGAATCCGTGACTTCCATTGACCTCCGTGACATTTTCTGCCCTGGGGCTGGAGCTCCCAGCCAGCCCCACCTCTGCAGCTCACAGCTCACAGCCCCTGCCATGGCAGGCGGACCCTGCAGCTGCCCAGCCACGACCTGTGGCTGGGGGACACTGCAGCTGCCCCAAGGGTGAGGGGACCCCGCAGCAGCCCAGCCCCATGGGCAGGGGGACCCCGGAGCTCCCCCGCACCACAGTGGCAGGGGACCTAGGAGCCTATATTAGTATCAATGGCACCTGAGGTGAATATGGTGGCCAGGGATCTCCTGTGCCTACTGGTGACAGACTCAGCACTGATGTAGGATGAGGTCTGGGCACTGACTATTCCTACCATTCAAACCCTAGTAACAACCGGGGGAGGGATAGCTCAGTGGTTTGAGCATTGGCCTGCTAAACCCAGGGTTGTGAGTTCAATCCTTGAGGGGGCCATTTGGGGATCTGGGGCAAAAATTGGGGATTGGTCCTGCTTTGAGCAGGGGGTTGGACTAGATGACCTCCTAAGGTCCCTTCCAACCCTGATATTCTATGATTCTATGAACAAGATCTTCCTCTGCATCCACACCTTTGATATCTTCTGGGACTGAACCTTTGTTGGCACCATCAGGGAGTGGAAGCTCTATTGTGTGGCAGTCAGAGCATACATATGGTATCTTTCGCAGGAAAGCTTTGGATGCTGCCTCTGGTACCACCTACCTCACGCACCTGCAGGTCCAGGTCCTGGTTACTCTACCCAGTACTGTGCTGCATTGGGATTTGAATGCTGGCTCTTTGTTTGTCTTAGCGATTGGCTGAATAAGAAGTAGGACTGAGTGGACTTTAGGCTCTAAAGTTTTACATTGTTTTGTTTTTGAGTGCAGTTATGTAACCAAAAAACCCTACATTTGTAAGTTGAACTTTCACGATAAAGAGATTGCATTATGGAACTTGTATGAGGTGAATCAAAAAATATGATTTCTTTTGATTATCATTTTTACAGTGCAAATATTTGTAATAAAAATAATATAAAGTTAACACTGTACACTTTATATTTGGTGTTGTAATTTGAAAATGTAGAAAAACATCCAAAAATATTTAATAAACAATAGCATACCAATTGAAATTTAACAGTGCAATTAAAATAGTGATAAATCGCGATTAATTTTTTTAATTGTGAGTTAATCGCGTGAGTTAACTGCGATTAATCGACAGCCCTTCTAAAAAATTGTGCAAACATACTGTAGTCCTATTTATCTTGTTGGGGCCAAATTCTGCTTTGAACATCCCGTGCAACCCCACTAGAATCAATGCCCCTCTGTATCTTATCCTTTTTCTGCTAACCATGATAAATCTGACATGAGAAACAGACAATTTTGCTAAATTGAGCTTTCCTTTTGAAAAGGAACTGATTAGTTTTAAATTGAAACTTCAATATTTCACAGTGCGAAAGGCCTATTTTCCACCCCCCTCTTCACAGTATGGCCGTTCCATTACTTGACCTCAGACTGACCAAGATTAACAGTATTTCATGCTACGCATCCATCATTCAAACAGCTATGGTCAGGCCTCCCCAAGAAACAGGTATCCATTCTCAGAGGGCACTGTCAGTAGGAATTTACCAGATTAGCTTATTCTCCTTGTAAATTGATTCTGTTATTGATTCATTCTTCCCTGAATGTAAAGTATTTCCTGACAAGGGAAAGTGTCACTGCATAATAAATGGCTCTTGGAAGCTAGTGAGCATTTCACGGCATAAAACCCCTTTACTCCACTGGCTTCAAAATTCTTAAACCTAATTTTTAAAATAGCCAAGAAATTGGTGATTTAATATTCTCTCCAATTACTTTAAGTGTCAGAAGGCAATGCACTGGCTAGGGACCACACTGTATAATGCGTACCACTGCCTTCCTTTAACTGGGGAAAATGTCAGTCCTGCTCATACATTTGTGATGGCTGGCCTGAAAAAGGGCTACAAATCTTAATAATCCCAAACTTCTAAAAGTGCCTTTAGCTCAAGTGGCAGGGTGCTGTGGTTTTGAAGCCAAACTGCAATTAATTCTATTTCCTGGGAATGCCAGTTTTGTATGTGCAGTAAAGCTGGTGACCATGATATCTGCATATGCAGATGCAAGTTTGTGGCAAGCATGCATCAGAGTGTTAATCTTCCTTGCTCAAATTGCACAGTCTTGATTCCCTTCCACAGCAAGCGAAGAGATGTAAATGTATGAGCTGTACTAACTGATTGTGTGATATCTGAGCTGAATCCCCTTAAATTGCATTGAGGAATAGGAGATCTTTTCCTACTCTTTTACTGAATAGGTCTGTTTAACAAATGAACGATCAAGTGTTAAATCATGACTGGCTGCTAAAGCTGACTAATAGAATGAGACAAATCCTTTCAAATACCAAGAACTATTTTAGTTTTTGTTGTTAAAGCTATACATTCCTTCTTTCCCTTCAGTGTTTTGGATTTAAAAAAAAAATCATTGGCACTTATAAAAGGGTTTACAGTGAGGAAAATATTCTGATCTCACAATGCAATTTAGGGGTAACTTGAAGTCAAATGGCCTGCCACTCCATTGCCTTGCATGTTGTGTAGTCATTTTTACCAGTGAAAAGTGGTGGTGAAATGCTACCCAACCAGAATGGCCCAACCAAGTTACATTATTATAAAAGCACTGTGAGAGGAAAATCAGGTCCTGAGTTTCATGCTTTGGAAGAGTCTTCAGCATTTTTGCTGCTTTCCGGAGTCCTGATTATGACCTTACTTAGAAATAAGGGGCTAGATTCACAAAGAAACTTAGGTGTGGCAATGCTCTGCATCACCTCACCTATCTTGCTACAGCGCTTCAATGGAGACTCTACCTGTGCTGACGGGAAGCGTTCTCCTGTTGGCATAGGTCATGCATCTCCGCCAGAGGCAGTAGGTAGGTTGATGGAAGAATTTTTCCATTGAGTTAGTGCTGTCTGCTCCAGGGGTTAAGGCGCTGAACTGTTGCTCAGGGGTGTGGATTTTTCACACCCCTGAGCAATGTAGCTGAGTCAACCTAACTTTTTAATGTACAGCAGACCTAACTTAGGTGCTTAGGCTCCCTATACAGTGAATGGGGAGAGATGGGAGCCTCCGAATGGGATTCACAAAAGCCAGCATGCTAGGCAGCGTCCTGCCTAAACTAGCCAATGGGAGAAGCCGAGATGAGGGCTGTATGCTAAACGCTGCCCCATCTTGGAGATAGATCCCTAAGTCTGAGCTAGAGGGAGGTGCCTCCCTCTGCTTGAGATTCTCAGCTGCAAACTCTCTCTTGGCATTATCTGACTATGCCCTTTTTGCAAGAAGCTGAGGAGGAGGGAGGACCACCTCCCTCATAACTTTTAGCCCAGTGGGGAGGGTTGGAACACCCAGGATCAGATCCACTTGCGCCAGTGACTTTTTAAAATGATTGTGGAACAGCTGTGGGAGTCCCCACATCAGAATATCGCATAGTTCAGGCACTCACCCGAGAAGTGGCAGATCCCTGTTCAAATTCCTTCTCCCCCTCAGTTGCAGAAGGGAATAGAACTGGGAGTCTCCTACATCCCATGTGAGTACCCTAACCACTGGGCTAAGTGTTATGAGGGAGATCATTTTGTTCAAGCTTGCCAACTGGGCCCAAGCCAGCAGGTGAGCTGTGAGCACACTTAGCAGATTGGGCAGACAAGTTAGGCAGAAACGTGCCTGTCTTCCCCTGGTTTGTGCATCGCTCTGGGGCTTAGGCATCCGAATGCCTGGCATTGTGCTACAGTGCTCATGTACACAGGTAGAAACATGGGAATCTAGGGATTTTTTTACTGTAAAAGATAGGTGCTGTACAAGGTTTGGCGACAGCTGAGCAGACGTTTTGTGAATCCCAGTGAGGCCTGATTCTAGGATTTAGGTGTCTAAAGTGTGAGCTAGGTGCCTCTGTCCTTCAGTGAACCTAGCTCAGGATCACTTAAGTAAAAAGAAGAACTCAGTACCGATGCATTTGAACTGGACACCTAGAACCTGAGTCTGATCTTACCCAACCCCTTTGCACTGATCTGCTGAAGTCAAGAGGTTTGTTCTTATATCCATGTGAAACCAAAGTGAACTCAAAGTTAAGCCTTCATCTCGATTCATGTTGAGTTCTTCTCAAGTCTGACTGAGTACGCTTCAAAATAAAAAAAGAAAGAGCTACTCCTTAACCAAACCATAAGGAGTAAACACTAGTGACAGGGCTGGTATTGTGTCCTGGGACTCTTCATGCCGTTTCACACAAGAAAATTAGTGCTAGCTAGGGGATGCTGAAACGATGGCTGGATGTTTAGTTTTTTTCCACAAAATGGATCATCTCGAGCGTCTAGAAATGAAGCACAAAACACTGATAAATCCACACTGTGCCAACTGCACACTCCACTTCTGCATGCCTTCCTATGTAGCAGAAATAATCACACAGAACATGCTATTAAAAACAATCAAACCAGAATTAATGCTGATAAATATGTGATCAGAAAAAAGACAGAGTCCCCAGATAAATAATTAATGATGGATGAATGATCTTAACATATTTCCTTTGATGCATGGGAACATGGTTATAACAAGGGGAAATGCCACTGCTTTCACATTAAACAAAACAAGCAGCAGATGTTCTGCAAACCAGTACTTCCACAAAGGGACATTTCTTGGAGGTATATTTTGTAAACAACCTTGCTTAAAATGTAATATATGCATTTTGAGGATGGCTGTGTGACAGGCCTCAGAGGCTTGTACAGACGGGCCTCAGAAGCAATGCCCTGGAAAGGGCGTGCTGAATTTGGGAAAGGTCAGGCAGCCTATTTTCTTTTTAAAAAAAACCCAGGTCCTTGTATTGAAATATTTTTTCTTAAGTATTTGAAAACACTAGCTATGTATAGGTAGATTGCAAACATTTGAAATATTACGTTTTGCATCTTTAACAGTCTTGTGATGCAATAGTTTTCGTTTTCCTAGTGAACTTAGGAATGAATAGTCAATACAGTTGGAAAGCTAATGCAAACTGACTGGAAAACTAGGGCAGTATTGTAAATGTTTGACTACATTGTCAGCATCTGTAATTCAGACCTCTTTCCCAAGCTGTGCAATCTCTTGGAGGATCCCTTATCCTTGCCAACTTTGAGCATTTTGGAGTATTTCCTATTTTCCCTAATTATAGTGAAAGTGGAACTGAAGAAAGAGGGTCAAGGTGGGATATCAGGAGCTCAGAAATTCAAACTCAGGCAAGGCTACTAGCAAACAAATACAGGCCTTTCAGTTATGTAGCACTGGCATCTATGCATGTTCAATAAAGGTTCCTTTCCTACAACTCTGCCCGCTTGCTGCATCACTTCTTGCTAATGAAACACTGATTGCTGTAGGAATGATGTGGTATCCTCAATTAACATGAGATAACAATGAACACATTTCTAATATCCTCTCTCTGCATCTTATTAATTTTTAACTGTGAAGTGAGCCGGACAGAACTCTCTGAGCAGGTTTCAGGGGCAGTTTGTCCTCCCCCTTGAAGAACGGGCTCACTCTCCTTCAGAGAAAGAGGTACTGTACTTTTTGCACTCTGCGTTTCCTCTTGGTCTGTCATTTGCAAGAGAGGGCTAGGGGGAACTGTACCTTTTAAGAAGCTCCATCAAGAGCCAGTTGGATCAGTTAGAATGCAGACACTGAATGAAGCAGACCTCTGTCAGTCTGCTTGGCTTTGAGTGATCCCTGAACACTACATGATGTAAGGGGTAAAATATTGTTCTCTTTGATGGCATGAGCCTCCCTGCCCTGCCAAAGAGAACAGCAGCAGAACATTGGCACTCCACAGGTGTTTATCAGCCTTCTGTAGCAAGGAGTTTGGTTCCAGAAAACAATCTTTCATTGAAGCTGACACCAGGGGAAATCAGATTTCTCAAAGCAATGTCGCACTCATAACGTGCAAATCTACAGCCCAAAGGCCATGATTTCTCAGAGTACTTTGGCATGTGGAAAGTTTCTTTAAAATGGTAGGTTTAAGTGTAGTAGCCGTGTTAGTCTGTGTCAGCAAAACGAAAATAAGAAAGAAAAACTTGTAGCACCTTAGAGACTAACAAATTTATTTCAGCATAAGCTTTCGTGGGTTAATACCCACTTCTTATTTTCTTTAAAATGGGACTACACTCAGCATGTGAATAAGCCTGGCTGAGATTCAGGACTGCACTTCAGCGTGTTCTTAAACATTTTCCTTAATTGGGATGGACATAAGCACCGATGGGGTTAATCCCATTAAAATCAATGAGACTTCAGCACATGCTGATTTGAATAGGAATGCTTTTCTGAACTGGGGCCATTAAGAATAAGTACCTTTGCTGAACTGGGTCCATAGGGAATAGGGCTTAGTCTTTTAAGGCTTCTGAGGTATATGACATATGTATTTTGGCAATTTTTGACAGGTATATTGGATTTTGAATTCCAGTCATAGCCCTATCAAGTTGGGTTGATATTTTTTCTCAAGTAATGGCTAATATCTGATGTGTCACATGAAGGGAGGAAAAGATGGAGAATGGTGGTGGTGGTGGGGGGGGATTCCCAATATACCTCACTAATTGCACAACATTGTACTTCAAGGAAACTGTTTTCCTGACTTTTTTGTCCTGAAGCACCTGTGTTCTCCTACCTAGGTCCTGGAGAAACATAGTACAGGAAAACAGCTAGAAAGACGTACAAGACTTGTATGATTATACTGCTAGTAGGTCCAATTCAAATAAAAACTATTAGTAAATGTGAACTCTTGCTTAGGAAAATACATTACAAAACTGAAAGTTACAACGTCGTTCCCCTGAGTTAAAAAAGAAATGGTGAATCTGGCTGAGGCATTCATATAATATTAATTAAATGTTAGAGATGTAATGTTCAGGCAAACAAGTTAGACACAAATCAAATTTTGTCATAAAAATGTACATTTTCTTCTGCCAGAGAAATTTAGTTTGAGATGCATTTGTGTGGATCAAGAAGGATATTACTAAGACTCTTTAGGTAAAGCATGCACTAGTGGCATACTACCCCAAGGGATATCTTTAACAATCACAATGCTAGAGCCTCTTTCCAGTTCAAAGAGAGCAATTTGAATTGGATTCAGCTAAGGTTGCATCTTGAATGCAAATATGAACGTAATTAATACAAGAAGGGGAGAGAAAAAGTAGTGCCCTATGATGATTATGCAGTAAAAGCCATTAAGTTTAGAGGAAGCTCCTGACTGGAATGGCTTGTCTTCCTTAACCAGCACTAATGAAAAAAAGAGGACAAAAAAGACATTGATAAAATGTCACCACCCAAATGTCCTTGAAATACATTAGCTATAAATAGTACATTGACAATGTATAAATCTATGGAATTGTAATGGAAAAGCATGAAAGGTACAAATGCATGCATTTCCAAGGGCATTTCCATTATGCGACCTACTACTGTGAGTCAATAGACATCATACATTATGTCACTATCTGATAATTAAAGGGGGAGGGTTCCGAAGGATTTTTGACATGCATTTATCAAGAAATCAATGAAAGAATTAGCATATTAAGAGTCCTGAAACCCTGGAGCTACCCCTCTTGCTGTGTGTTAGAGTATTACTTTCTTCATAACTGAGACAAAGTTTCATTTTTATTTTGCAGACATCATGGGGCTACTCCATCTACCACCAGAGCCAATGGCAAAACTCCCATTGCCTTCAATGATGCAGGAGCAAGTTTTCCTCATAGGACGAAGTACTGTGGCATAAACTGATATAGGTAATTGACTGAGGTGATTATCAGTAGCTCTTCTCCCTCAAAGGACAGCTTATGTCAGGTCCTCAGCACACTCAGTTCCCATTGACTTCATTGGCGCTTCAGAGCTCTCACTAGCTCCCAGTAGGTGCTTAGCACCTCTAAGGACAGCATCAGGTTCAGTATTAACTTCAGACAGGGCCCGTTGTGATATAATTGAAATCAATGGGAGTCTCTGAGTTCAACAGGCTCTGGACTGAATACAAGTACAAATCTGAGTGGGTAGGACACTGCGTAAGATGGCATGGCTGATATAGTAACATACGCACTTTGTGGAATCTTTGGAATCTTGGGGTTCATATTGAGGTAGTGGTCTCAACAAATTCCTGTCTTCTAGATACTTAGTGTAGACCAAGCAGATTGTGGAGACAATGGTGTCAAGTCAATGACAGGAATTATTAATGTTCAGGAGCATGCCTTGGTGACAGACTGACATGGGCAACAGGCAGGAGCAATAGGGGAGAAATTCATTACCAGCAGCTGTAGGTGCCAATATATTTTGGCTGACGTTCAGCAAAACAGTGTCATTATTTTTTCATAAAAATAAGGGCCCAATTATGCAACATTGGCAAGCGCTTACTCGTGTGAGTAATCTCTCTGATTTCAGTGAGACAAACCAGGTGAGTAAGCGCTTATCAGTGTGAGTAGGGATTGCACTACTGGGCATCAAAGGGACATACGGAGATGGGAGATGTAAATACTGCTTTATTTAATTCTGAGCAAAAGTGATGGTGTGCGTTTCCCCAGAACTTGCACTGTTTTTAATGGATTTTTTTTTACTGTGACATAAATGTACAATGTGTACTTAAGCACATATTGTATGGAATTACCCTGCACTGGTTGGAGGATGGACCTAAACAGCCATTTTCCTGTTTTCTGCAATTAATGGCCAATTCTTGCACCCCTTGATTGTACTAGTGGTGTCATGAAGGAATTTAACTGGACTACCTGCATAAATAAAGTGACTGGGATTTGGTCCAATCTGCAGAACAGTATAAGATTTTGCCAGAAGAAGAGAGATTATCTGTGGGTTTTTTTTTCCATAGGTGGTGCCTTCAGTCTTGTTTGGGCCTGAGGCTGCAATGACATAACACCTTTCTTCTGCTGCAGAACCTGCTTCCTGAACAACTCTAGCTAATGTACATTTTAAACAGAAGCATTGCTTTTAATCATAAACCCATTTGTCTTCTAGAAGCCCTTTGGCCACCTTTATGTTGCAGTTGCATAGTACTTTACTCTGTGAGCAGGGACTACAGTGGCAGAATCTGCTTGGCCTCCGTCTTTTGCATTGTGTAGGCTTAAAGAGCCAGATCAAAAATATATTGTCCCTTGAAAGATGAAGCAGTGAAAAGAGACAGCCACCCATACCATCCCCCATAGATTATATAACACATCACTCTAATAACACTTCAGACTCTGGTCATTTGTTAACTTTTTAAAATGATTCACAATCAAATAAGCCATTTTTAATTCACTCTTGACACTAGCCTAGGAAGTGATTTAGGGCTAAATTCTGCCCTTAGGGAGATCTGCAGATGGCTTTGTAGATTGTCAGCATCAGTATATCTGAGAGGCAGGGCAGCAGAAAATCAATGTGAGCCTTTTCGCAACTGGAATGTGTTGGGTTTTTTTCTGTGGAGATTTGGGTTTGGAGGAGGTTTAAAGATCCACACTGCTCAAACAAACTGCAGTTAGATTTATACATCTATTTTTGCTTCAAAGTATCCTTTTGAAACCCAGCTAAAACAACTGAAAGGGGAAAAACTTGATATAGCTTCAGTGGAACTACCCTGGTGTAAAAAATCAATGTAACAGAGTGGAGAAAATCAGGTCCAAAGTGCCTTGTTCCAGTTGTCAGCTATTGAATTGGACTCCTTAGAGAGGTGTGAAATACATAAATTGACATGGTAAAGTACTTGGGGCCAGCCTTTTCTGTGTCGTAGCTGCTGCTTGGTATCTGCAGCATTTAGTTTTTTTTCCCTGTGAAACTATTGCTTAAGTGGCACGCCAAGTTTTGTTTTGTTTTTGCACTAGCTGCATGTCAGCAACATGTGGGGAAGATTTTTTTTCCCCTTGACTTCAAGTTTCAGTGTGAGTTGGTCACTTGGTAGAAGGCAGGTGGTATTGCACTTAGTTCCCTGATAGGCCAAGTTTTGCCTGTCAGCTCATGGATGCATTTCCAGTCAGCTTCTCTGTGGGAGAAGCTGCATGTAGAGCCGCACATGAAATGAACCACAATCATTACAGCCCATACAAGGGATGGGGGCAGATGGGGTTGAAGTTTACAACAATTAAACTTTTTGATTCACGTTCTGCTGTCTGTGTATGAAGCTTATTAGTGCTTTGAAGGATAAGGTCCGACAGGAACAGTGGTGCTGGTGAAGAGGCCCAAGAGTGGACAGCGAACACTGAGAAGTGAGTTTTGAGGAAGGATTTGAAGGCGATGTAGGACATAGAGGTATAATCCTGTACCACTGAAATCAATGAGTGTGTTTTACTACTGACCTCCTAGGGCTTAGGATTGAACGTTAGGAGAAAGGGAGAGGTGCAGTGAGGAAGATGAATATAGAGTCAGAAATGTAGGCGTGGAAGAGGCTTTGAGAGGTCATCTATTCTAGTCCCCTGCACTCAGGCAGGACTGAGTATTATCTAGACCATCCCTGACAGGTGTTTTTAAAAGCCTCCAGTGATGGAGATTGCACAACCTGCCTAGGTAATTTGTTCCAGGGCTTAACTACCCTTACAGTCCGGAAGTTTTCCCTTTGTTTCTTGTCCTGTCCTCAGTGAATATAGAGAACAATTTATCACCCTCCCCTTCATAACAACCTTTTATGTACTTGAAGGCTGCTATCATGTCCCCCCTCAGTCTTCTCTTCTCCAGACTAACCAAACCCAGTTTTTTCAATCTGATGTTCCCTCTTTTTAGCAACAGTATTACATTGGTGACTCGTTTAGTTTGTGATCCAGTATAACCCCCAGATCCTTTTCTACTGTGCTCCTTTCTAGGCAGCCATTTCCCATTTTATATTTGTGCAATTGATTATTCCTTCCTAAGTGTAGCACTTTGCATTTATCCTTACTGAATTTCATCCTATTTATTTCAGACCATTTTGACAAAATCGTTTTGAATTCTAATCCTTTCCTCCAAAGCACTTGCTATTGTCCACAAACGTTATAAGTGTACTCTCTATGCCATTAGCCAAATCATTCATGAAGATATTGATTAGAGCTGAACCCAGAATAGATCCCTGTGGCACCCCACTAGATATGCTCTTCCAGCTTGACTGTGAACCATTGATAACTACTCTGAATAGGGTTTTCCAACCAGTTGTGCACCCACCATATAGCTGGCTTGTCTAAGCTATATTTCTCTATTTTGCTTATGAGAAGGTCCTGAGAGACGGTATCAAAAGCCTTACTAAAGTTGACATGTAACGTTGCAAGAGCTGGGGTGGGGAGGGAGTGCTCTATCCAGCTGCTAATCTTTATGGACTGAAATCTCTGTGGAAATAAGGGGTTGTGGAAATAAGGGTTTCAGCGCATATAGTTATATTCACAGGAGGTGGCCGCCAGGGAATCTGGAGGTGAGGAGGAACAGGTTCTGCTAGAAGTGCTGCAGCTCGAGAGGAGCTGCTGAGGGTCTCAGCAAAGACAAAATTCAGGAGCTCAGCAGGACTGAGAATCTCTTCTTGCTGGTCTCCATGGATCATGGAAGCCATCCCCTTCACTTTAAGCCTTGGGGTAGCTGGCCAGCAGTCTTTGCACATGTAGTGAACTCTGTACCCTGACCATCAAAATATCTTGGATGTTCCTAGAAACATTTGGGTCCCTGTCCTGAACTAGAACTAAAGTCCCTTTGTGGAGGTCCCACATGTTTGTGCAGGCTTATGTTTGGTATTGGGACTCTAGGCATACAGTATGTAAATGCATATATCCACTTAGTAACCTAAGTGGCACTACAATGGCAGAAGTTGCCCTGCATCAGTTTGTCTGCTTGCTGACCCTCACTTGAAGCCAGTGTGAAGATACACATTCATGTTATGTTGTGCAAAAAATATCTTGCCTTTTGGCCAAACCACTCCTTTTGGGGGGAAGAAGCACTGCACTTCAGCATAAAATACTGCTTGGAGTTTCAAAGAATAATATCAGAATGGCCATACCGGGGAAGACACAATGGTCCATCTAGCCCAGTATCTTGTTTTCCA
Source organism: Chelydra serpentina (assembly GCA_037349315.1). NCBI lineage: Eukaryota > Metazoa > Chordata > Testudines > Chelydridae > Chelydra > Chelydra serpentina. The sequence goes on from JBAIAC010000004.1 coordinate 131,946,306, forward strand.
ATAGTTGCCAGTGGCAGATGCACTTGAATCCTAAAGATCCCAGTTACATGCCTCAGTCTTCAAAATATTATACACTTAAACCACTCATTTGGGATGTGTTTGATTTGAGCTGGTGACAGAATTTGACCTGTAGTTTGTCATTTGCAATCTGGCAAGTTTCCAGCACAATAACTATATCCCAAAGTTGATATTCTACAAATTAATGCAAGAAGCTCTGAAATGGTTGAAAATTGTCACATGCAAACATTTTAATTAAAAAAAACTCTATAAGAAGCACACCAGGTTCTGCACAATCAGGCACTGCAGACTTGTTACATCCTTTCTGCTAAACGAAAATAAGAAAGAAAAACTTGTAGCACCTTAGAGACTAACAAATTTATTTCAGCATAAGCTTTCGTGGGTTAATACCCACTTCATCGGATGTATTAACCCACGAAAGCTTATGCTGAAATAAATTTGTTAGTCTCCTAGGTGCTACAAGTTTTTCTTTCTTATTTTCGTTTTGCTGACACAGACTAACACGGCTACTACACTTAAACCTATCCTTTCTGCTGTACCCCATAAACATATTTAATTTTCTCTATGTCATTATGTGTGGCACAGCATTGACAGGTGGGCAGATTGTGCTTTTATTTTGCAAAACTGAATTCTATTCATCTCAGTTGGGATTAAAATTTCAAAACAAAACAGAACACAGGTTCTTATAACATTTTACAAAAGTACTTCTAGAAGGAAAGCTGCATAGCTAGGCAAGAGAAGGCATTCTGTCTCCACTACAAATCTATATGGTTTTGAATCAACTGGCTGAAACACAATTTCCACAATATGTGCATGGACAGAAAAAAAAATCTTAAGCATGTTTAAAAGCCATGATTTAGCCTATGCACAATGACATATTTATAACATAGGGATTTAGATCCAAATTGCCAAGAAAAAAATTGCATCGGCCCACAACTATATTGCACAATTATAGTGATTTTGGTGGCTTTGATGCTCAGGCTTTTGGAATGCCAAGTGACAAAGCAATATTGCTATAATGTGTCCTTGCTGCCAGTTATGAACAGTGGCATAATTCAAGGCAAAGTAAGCATTACAATTGTCATTCTACAGACTTGAGGAGGTGAACGAAGCACAAGAAAGCTGAGACTTGCTCAAGGTCACCCAGAAAGTCAATGGCACAGTCAGGGATAGGATCAACTAAAGAGATTCTGGGAAATTGGTAGTAACATGCTCTTTATTACAGACCCTATTCAGTACGTGATAATCCTGCATGATGTTCTACACTGTGGAAGCTGCACCTGGATATATTTTCCACTGAATTAGCCTTTATGATGATGATAAAAAGTATTGTTGCATGGTATAAGTGTAAGACCTTGCTAATTATTAAAGCAACACTAAACTGGTGCAGGTTTTTCTATAGATTGTTTTCAGTCTTTCACTTGGGGTTGTGCAGTGCAGAAAAGGGGCCTCATCCTGCAACACTTAGGGTATGTCTACACTACGGGAATAGTTTGATTTATCTTAAACCAAACTTGTGAAACCGATTTTACAAAGTCGATTGTGCGAATCCACACCAAGGACATTAATTTGAGTTTGTAAGTCCACACTAACGGGGCAAGCGTCGACATTGCAAGCAGTGCACTGTGGGTAGCTATCCCACAGTTCCCCCAGTCCCCGCTGCCCATTGGAATTCTGGGTCTAGCCCCCAGTGCCTTCTGGGGCCAAAAATGTGTCGAGGGTGGTTTTGGGAACATGTCGTCATTCGACCCACACTCCCGCCCTCCCTACGTGAAAGCGCTGGTGGGCAATTACATCGCGCCCTTTTCTGGTGATTGCCAGCGCGGACGCCACAGGACAGCGAGCATGGAGCCCTCCGCGATTATCGCTGCTGTTCTGTCCGTTGTCAACACCTCGCGCCTTATCGTCCACCTTTTCCAGAGGCAGATGCAGATAAATCGGGCAAGGAGGCAATGGAAGCTCCGGGAGGACATGAACTCTGAGAGGGGCACAGACCTCTCGCAAAGCACGGGACCCCGGCTCCTAGACATCATGGTGGCAATGGGTCACGTTGATCCTGTGGAACGGCGATTCTGGGCAAGGGAAACAAGCACTGACTCGTGGGACCGCATAGTGCTGCAGGTCTGGGATGAATCCCAGTGGCTGAGAAATTTTCGTATGCGTAAGGGCACTTTCCTGGAACTTTGAGTTGCTGTCCCCTGCCCTGAAGTGCCAGGACACCCAGATGCGAACTGCCCTGACTATCCAGAAGCGAGTGGCTATAGCCTTCTGGAAGCTTGCAACGCCAGACAGCTACCAGTCAGTCGCGAATCAATTTGGAGTGGGCAAGTCTACCGTGGGGGTTGCTGTGATGCAGGTAGCCCATGCAATCGTTGACCTGCTGCTCTCAAAGGTAGTGACCCTTGGAGACGTGCAGGTGATCATAGATGGCTTTTCTGCTATGGGATTTCCAAACTGCGGCGGGGCTATTGATGGGACACACATCCCCATCCTTGGACCGGCCCACCAGGGCAGCCAGTACATTAACCGGAAGGGCTATTTTTCTATGGTGCTGCAAGCACTAGTGGACCATAAAAGACATTTTACAAACATCAACGTTGGATGGCCGGGCAAGGTTCATGACGCTCGTGTGTTCAGGAACACTGGTCTGTTCAGACGGCTGCAGGAAGGTATTTTCTTCCCGGACCGCAAAATAACTGTTGGGGATGTGGAGGTGCCTGTAGTGATCCTCAGGGTCCCAGCCTACCTGCTAATGCCCTGGCTCATGAAGCCATACACCCTGGACACTGAAAAGGAGCTCTTCAACTACCGGCTGAGCAAGTGCAGGATGGTGGTGGAGTGTGCCTTTGGCCGTCTGAAAGGGAGATGGCGAAGCTTACTTACTCGCTCCGATCTCAGCCAAACAAATATCCCCATTGTGAGCGCAGCTTGCTGTGTGCTCCACAATCTCTGCGAGAGCAAGGGGGAGACGTTTATGGTGGGGTGGGAGGTTGAGGCCAATCGCCTGGCTGCTGATTACGCACAGCCGGACACCAGGGCGATTAGAAGATCCCAGCGGGACGCGCTGCGCATCCGGGAAGCTTTGAAAGCTAGATTCCAGAGCGAGCAGGGTAACCAGTGACTGTTTTGCTTGTTAAAACTGAAGCTGAACCAGCCCCCGTTTCTTTACCCGGTGACCATTGTCTATCCTCTCCAATTACCAGCACCCTTTCCCCACCCTTCAGTCCCCGCTTTAAAAGTATAATAAAGGAAACATTGTTTATTAAAACCGTATTCTTTATTAATGATTTCTCGGTAAAGTGTTGAGACTGGGACGAATACCGTGGTTGGGGAGCGGGTGGAGTGATGGAAAGGACGCTTCCCAACTCAGGGAATGACAGGCTCCTGCTCCCTGAGCAGTCCGCAATGGTGTACTGCTTGTTTCAATGGAGCCTGCAACCACTCCTGTTCGCAACTCTGTGAGGGGGGGCCTGTGTGACTTCTTTGCAGGGGATTGCGGCCACTGATCCCCTGCTGCATGGATCAGTCATGCAGACTATTGCCTGCCGCCAACGATCTGCAGCCACCCTCCACCACCAGAAAGTGACAGCCCCCCCCATAGAGAATAGGAAAACCCCCTCCTAGAATGGCAAGTGTGCCTAGTGAATGCAATGTGAGTGTGACTTTCTGATGGACCTTTTCCCCTGTCCCCACCCTGTTATCGGCGACTATCGTCTCAAATCACAAACCACCCCTCCCCTCCCCCACAATACAACAGCCCTTTGAAAGATAGTCAAGGAATCAGGAATGTTCAGAACACAACTTTTTATTAAGGAGAGCAAACTTTTAGGATGAAACTTGGACGGGGGCTGGGGTGGGGTGCGTTTGGAGGGAAGTCAAGGTCCCATCTAAATTTTGGAAAGGAGAGCCTTCTGCTACTGGAGCAGTACGCAGGGATGGAGTGATTTTTTCCGCAGCCCCTGCCTCCCCTCGTTCTACTGACTTTCGGTGAGGGGGGAATTGGACTTTGTGGCAGGGGAGGGCGGTTGGAAAGAACATACAGAGGTGCCCTTTCCTCCATCCTCCGTTCCTGCAGAACGTCAACAAGGCGGCGGAGCATATCTGTTTGCTCCCTCATTAGTCCAAGCAGCGTTTGAGTCGTCTGCTGGTCTTCCAACCGCCACCTGTCCTCGCGAGCTTCAGCCCTCTGCTCCCGTTCGCTGACTGCTCGCTCGGACCTTGAGACGTCCTCTCTCCGCTGTGCAGCGTCATTTCGGGAACAGACCATCAGTTCCGAAAACATGTCGTCCCGGGTTTTTTTTTCGCGCCGCCTGATCTGCGCAAGCCTCTGGGAGGGCGATCCACGGGTAGGGAGGGAGACACTCGCAACTGTGGGATGGGAGAAAGGGAGTGAATTCCTCAGAAAGATACATTTTCCCGAACAATGCCTATACTCTTTCCCTGTGAACAAGACCATGCATACTATCTATCACATGTGCACTCAGTACAAGGTCGAATATTATGTCTTTGTATTAAGTGCCAGGGGTCCTGGAGTTCAGATCACACAAGCAGACCTGGACACTGCAAAACTGCTCTCTGGAGACCATGGTAAGCTGTTGCCTTTGGACTGCTGTGACCTAACTTCACAGCAGTGCGGTACTCCCATGTTTCAAGCACAGCTCCTTGCGGTGGCCAGTTCCTGATGCCGGCAAAACCGCTCGGCTACAAGGGCTCGCACACACGTTTCCCCCCCCACCCCCACCCCCTCCGTGGTGCCGGTACCGGGAACTCTCCCTGCCCGCGACCCGCTGTGGTTTAACAGCTCACCTACCTTCCCCACCCCCTCCGCGTGGCCGTTCCAGGGAACTCTGCCTGCCTGTGCACCGCTGTGTTGTAACAGCTCAGATACCCTCCCCACCCCCTCCGCGTGGCTGGTCCAGGGAACTCTGCCTGCCTGTGCACGGCTGTGTGTTTACGGCTCGCCTGCCTTCCCCACCCCCTCCGCGTGGCTGGTCCAGGGAACTCTCCCTGCCTGCGCATGGCTGTGTCTTAACGGCTCGCCTAGCCTCCCCACCCCCTCCGCGTGGCCGGTTCAGGGAACTCTCACTGCCTGCGCACCGGAAAGTTTCTGCGGTTAGCCTCACTGCTACAACCCCCCCCCCCCCCGCATGTCTGCAAACCACCGGTTGTCGTTCTTTAAAGGAAAAATCAAGGAGTCACTATATTAACAAAAACACCCATTCAAACCAGGGCACCATGACTGATATCACTCTGATGAGGGTTTCGGAGACAGAGAAAGACCGCATGCTGCGTGAATGCAAGCAAACCCCGGGGCCGTATGCCGCCATGATATGCAAGGCAATGATACCGGAGTACCTGCAGCTTGCATGGCGCGGAAAAGTATCCTACCATGGTGGAGATAGTAAGGCCGCTCTCCCTGTGAACCTGATGCAAAAGCTTTCACTGTACCTACAGGAGAGTTTCGCGGAGATCTCTGATGGGGATTTCTCCTCTATCCCCATACATATTGACAGACTATTCGAGTAGTTGCCTTGGAAAAGATTGAAAACTGAAGCGCCTATTGCAAAGCAAGCAATAAAAACACATTGATAAGAAACCAATGCCTATTCTATTCAAAATAAATATTTAAAACACCGACCTGACGATCCTTCGCCTGGGTCCTGGTCCGGGCTGCTGCTTTGGGAGGGTTCGTAGGGGATCTCGGTGAGGGTGATGAACAGATCCTGGCTGTCGGGGAAATCAGCGTTGAAAGTGCTGTCGACTGCCTCGTCGTCCTCCTCATCACCGTCTGCGAAAATTTCAGACGACATGGCCGTAGATAAGACCCTGTCGTCAGAGTCCACGGACACTGGTGGTGTAGTGGTGGCAGCACCACCGAGCATAGCATGCAGTGCCTCGTAAAAACAGCATGTGTGTGCCTGCGATCCAGAGCGTCCGTTGGACTCTTTGGTTTTTTGGTATGCCTGTCGCAGCTCCTTGATTTTCACGTGGCACTGCGTTGCATCCCGGACGTATCCTCTCTCCGCCATTGCCTTGGAAATCTTCTCATAAATTTTCGCGTTCCGTCTTTTGGATCGCAGCTCCGAAAGCACGGACTCATCACCCCACACAGCGATCAGGTCCAAGACTTCCGGATCAGTCCAAGCTGGTGCTCTCTTCGTATTCTGCGATGTCATGGTCACCACGGCTGCAGAGCTCTGCATCGTTGCCAGTGCTGCTGAGCTCGCCACGATGTCCAAACAGGAAATGAGATTCAAACTGGCCAGACAGGAAAAGGAATTCAAATTTTCCTGGGGCTTTTCCTGAGTGGCTGGTCAGAGCATCCGAGCTCGGATTGCTGTCCAGAGCGTCCACTCAGTGGTGCACTGTGGGATAGCTCCCGGAGCTATTAGCGTCGAATTCCGTCCACAGTAACCCAAATTCGACATGGCCATGTCGAATTTAGCGCTACTCCCCTCGTCGGGGAGGAGTACAGAAATCGAATTAAAGAGCCATTTATGTCAAAATAAATAGCTTCGTAATGTGGACGGGTGCAGGGTAAAATCGAGTTAACGCTGCTAAATTCGACATAAAGTCCTAGTGTAGACCAGGCCTTACTCAGCTGGGTTTTTATTATGCAAGTAGCTCCCTTGGTCTCTCGGTTTGTCTATTTTGTAAGTGAGGAGAGATACTCACATGAATAAGAGTCGCAGAGCCGCAACTAGGAATTTCTGCGCCCGAGGCAGGGGCACAGAAATTCCTAGGGGCTTACCTCTGCCTAATTGCCGCCGAAACCGCGGCACTGGCGGACCTCCTGCAGGCAAGCGGAAGCGGCTTCAGCGGCAGGGGAGGAGGGGGCGCCCCTGGCAGCAGGCTTTTGCGCCCCTGCCAGCAGTGCGCCCCAAAGCGAGTGCCTCAATGGCCTCGCCCTTGTTACGGCCCTGAAGAGTCGTGAGGTCAGCCCCTAATGCTATAAATCCTCCCTCTTTACAGGATAAATCAGTATAACCCATTACAACTCAATCTTGTCATCGTTTTTTTTGAGAGATAACTAAAGAGTATGTGTTTGTTCATACATGTGAGAGAGAAACACATCCGAATCTGTTAGCGAAGCCCACAAACTTCACAAACATTAAGAACGTTTACATTTATGTAAATCCGTGTCCCATTGTTGTTGGCAATAATTAACACACTATTATGCCAAACATAGAGTAGAAATCGGATACAAAAGATGTGGCAGCCTGAGACTCAATAATTCACAGCAGTATGCTGAATCCTAAAACCTAATCCTTTTGTGGTGCAGTAGTGCAAATTAAAAAGATAAATTGGAATTGAACTGGGCAGAATGAATGAGCCCATAATCATGGTCTTAGACTCATAGACTTTAAGGTCAGAAGGGACCATTATGATCATCTAGTCTGACCTCCTGCACAATGCAGGCCACAGAATCTCACCCACCCACTCCTGGAATAAACCCCTAATCTATGTCTGAGCTATTGAAGTCCTCAAATCATGGTTTAAAGACTTCAAGGTGCAGAGAATCCTCCAGCAAGTGACCTGTGCCCCATGCTGCAGGGAAGGCGAAAAAACCCCAAGGCCTTGCCAATCTGCCCTAGAGGAAAATTCCTTCCCGGCCCCAAATATGGCGATCATCTAAACCCTGAGCATGTGCGCAAGACTCACCAGCCAGACACCCAGGAAAGAATTCTCTATAGTAACTCAGATCCCACCCCATCTAACATTCCATCACAGGCCATTGGGCATATTTACCGCTAATAGTCAAAGATCAATTAATTGCCAAAATTAGGCTATCCCATCATAGTATCCCCTCCATAAACTTATCAAGCTTAATCTTGAAGCCAGATATGTCTTTTGCCCCCACTACTTCCCTTGGAAGGCTGTTCCAGAACTTCACTCCTCTGATGGTTAGAAACCTTCGTCTAATTTCAAGTCTAAACTTCCTGATGGCCAGTTTATATCCATTTGTTCTTGTGTCCACATTGGTACTGAGCTTGAATAAAATTCTTCTCCCTCCCTGGTATTTATCCCTCTGATATATTTATAGAGAGCAATCATATATCCCCTCAGCCTTCTTTTGGTTAGGCTAAACAAGCCAAGCTCTTTGAGTCTCCTTTCATACGACAGGTTTTCCATTCCTCGGATCATCCCAGTAGCCCTTCTCTGTACCTGATCCAGTTTGAATTCATCCTTCTTAAACATGGGAGACCAGAACTGCACACAGTATTCCAGATGAGGTCTCACCAGTGCCTTGTATAACGGTACTAACACCTCCTTATCTCTACTGAAAATACCTCGCCTGATACATCCCAAGACCGCATTAGCTTTCTTCACGGCCATATCACATTGGTGGCTCATAGTCATCCTGTGATCAACCCATACTCCGAGGTCCTTCTCCTCCTCTGTTACTTCCAACTGATGCATCCCTAGCTTATAACAAAAATTCTTGTTGTTAACTAAATGCATGCACTTTTCACTATTAAATCTCATCCTATTACTATTACTCCAGTTTACAAGGTCATCCAGATCTTCCTGTATGATATCCCGGTCCTTTTCTGTATTGGCAATACCTCCCAGCTTTGTGTCATCCACAAACTTTATTAGCACGCTCCCACTTTTTGTGCCGAGGTCAGTAATAAAAAGATTAAATAAGATTGGTCCCAAAGCCAATCCCTGAGGAACTCCACTAGTAACCTCCCTCCAGCCTGACAGTTCACCTTTCAGTATGACCCGTTGTAGTCTCCCCTTTAACCAGTTCCTTATCCACCTTTCAATTTTCATATTGATCCCCATCTTTTCCAGTTTAACTAATAATTCCCCATGTGGAACCATATCAAATGCTTTACTGAAATCGAGGTAAATTAGATCCACTGCGTTTCCTTTGTCTAAAAAATCTTAGTTCACTGTCACTTTAAGACAGGGATGGGCAAACATTTTGGCCTGAGGGCCACATCGGGGTTGCAAAACTGTATGGAGAGCCAGGTAGGGAAGCCTGTGCCTCCCCAAACAGCCTGGCCCCCCACCCCCTATCTGTCCCCTCCCACTTCCCGCCCCCTGACTACCCCACTCAGAACCCTGACCCATCCAACCCCCCCTACCCCTTGTCCACTGACCGCCCCCTCCCAGGACCCCCTGCCCCTAACTGCCCCCCGGAACTCTAACCCCTATCCAACTTCCCTTGCTCCCTGTCCCCTGACTGCCCTGACCCCTATCTACACCCCCACCCCTAACCGCTCCCCGGGACTCCCACAACTATCCAACCACCCCCATTTCCTGTCCCCTGATTGCCCCCTCCCCGAACCTCAGCCCCATCCAACCTCCCACTGCTCCCTGTCCCCTCACTGGCCCCAGAACCCCCTGCCCCTTATCCAACCTCCTCACCCCCTTACCATGCCGCTCAGAGCGGCAGGACTGGAAGCCGCGCCGCCCAGCCAGAGCCACAAATCCCTATGGTCAGCGCCCTCTGCCCAGAGACCTCTCCACAGAGTGGGGCCAGGAGCAGAGAACTGGCTGTGGGGTAGGGGGCAGCCAGGACTCTGACCCCAGCCTCTGCCATGCAGGGCGGCTGGGAGCCCGGAGCCCGGAGCCCAGAGCCTTTAGCACACAGTTGAGCTGGGCCGAGAGCTGTGTGCTAATTGGCCACATGCGGACCACAAGAACCGCTGCTTCAAACTAATACTGTTTTCTTCCCCCTTAATACAATGTTGTCTCGGTTTCATACCACTCAGTGCTTACCAGTGGGGCAGTATTGCCTAATAAAGGTGCCAAGTTTTTGGGTGTGGACTCGAGCTGCTTTTGTTTTGTAAATTCAAGAGGAACTCCTAGATATTGAGCTTGGCCCTTGTTGCTCCCACCAACACCTGACAGAAGGGTGGCACTGAGGATTTATACAGAATTTATACAGCCCTACAAACGTCAGCCCCAAAAGAGACAACGGGCTTACCCTGAGTCTCAGGGTAGAAAGCCCAACCCACTCCCCTGAAGGATGTGGCTGGAGGGTAGAATGAACTGGCTGCTCTGGCCTCCGAAGCAGCCTGGCTGCTGTATGTTAGAGTAGCCCCTTGAATGATTCTAATTTATGTCAGGGCTGCACCACTATTTTGAACAGTTCAGCTTTAAAGATGCATAAGGTTACCTTTACGTCCCATGCTCATGGGCTGAACAGCAGTAAAGGATCCCCCAGCACCTGGGTCTGGGTGGATTAGGTTGGATCAAACCTTGGTTTCTTCTGAGAATTCAAAGGAAACTGCAAATTGACACCCAGGATTTTCACTTTCCTACCTGACTATTCCTGCACAGGGAAGAATAAAGTCCTAAATGATTTTAGTTACAGACTTGATGTAGGGGTAACTATGGCCTGTTTTATGCAGGTCAGACTTCATGCTCATAACAGCTCCTTCTGACATTAATGTGTCTGAATCTATGAATCAATGATTTACTGGATAATTTGCCCTTTATAGAACCTGTTTTCCCCATATTTAAATGTGGTCATCATCCCCAGATCTGTTTTTGTTCCAGTGCATTTATATGGATGCTGTGAATTGGCATAAAGAGGAGAAAGTTGCCTACTTCATTCTTTAGTGAGTGCAGTGATGATTTAATGTTTCGCTTGGAAGACCAAGAAATGAATGTTACTTTGCTTGTATCAGAGATGACAAGTTGTCACGGTGTGTGGAACAACAGCGATGGTGCTGCAGAACAAAATCTAAAGCCTGTTAACAAGGCAGGAAGATAGCACAATAAAGGACAATATTGTGCATCTCAATGACATTTAACAAGTATTTTTTTAAGAAAATAGCAAAACCAAGTAAATTTTCTGTTACTGTTTTATTGCCTATGGTACAATTCCTGCAAGGAGCTGAGATCAGACAAAAATCACAAAATTCCATCTCAAAGGATATTCTGAAACCTTGTGTAGAAGAAAACCTTTTGGAAAGCTGTTGGATTCTGGGTCTGATTCTCCTCTCCCTTATATTAGTTTACACTGTAACTTTAGTGGCATTATTCCTGGTGAAAGTGAAGAGAATCAGGCCTTACTATACTCATAGTTAACTCTACGCCCAGGAGTGGTCCCATTGACTACTCACACATGTAAAGTGGAGAATGTGAACATGTTTTTGCAGGATTGGGGTATAAATATGATCACAGGCCAAAATTTGCTTTCATATTTGTCACTGTAACTGAATTCTAGAACTTCTGACTACTGCAAAACAGTGTTTATGACCAGACAACTTCTAGGTTTGACCATGTTATGCCACTTTCTCTTTGTGGAAACATTCACGTGAACATGGTTTTCTTTGCACAAACATTTGGGGAATGGCCGCTCTTCCGAAAACTTTACACGTGAACAAGTGTATCTTTTCATGAACAAAAATTTAGCAATTTCTTGTTCATCGTTCTTTTCCTTAAAATCAAGGAACAGAAACAACACTGTGTTACTTAAGTCATCTGCCACATGCCATGAATAGTCAGTCAGCATCACTTGAAAACACCCATTTAAAATTAATCTAACTTGAATAAGTAGATTTTTAACAGATTTAAATGATCCTGTGGCTTTTGATACTTCCAATAGTCCTGAAAGTGAAAGGCCAGTCTAATACAAGGTTGCAAAACCACTAGCCTTAATCCCCCAGAACTGAATGTTGCTAAGTGTCAGTGGGTGTAACTTTTCTGTAGTGCCCCCTGCTGGCTGACTAGCACTTCAGGCACTTCCTGCCTCAGTTTCCTCCCTAAGGTTTTCTGTCTCTTGGGGTTCATGTGGCTCAGTCCTTCAGGTGGATCCCTTAGTTCAATCCCCTTTCTTAGGTTAAAAGGTCTAAACAAAAGGTTCTACTGGCCTTTGGGGCTTCCCTGAAGCCCACCCTCTGGGCTCTGTTCCCAGTTCTTCTGGGTTAAACAGAAGTCTCCTCCTCGGAGCTGGGTTGTAAGTTAGCAACCTGTAAGGCCTTAGCTAGCTTCTCCCTCAGTTGGCTCCATTCCCCCAAAATGGTTCAGCGGGCCAGCCTTTTCCGGCTGATGTCTGCCTTACCATGAAAGAGAAGGCAGCATTTATGCTGGTCCCCTTCTTCCTGCTTATCCCCAATTGGTTGCCCCACCCTGTCTGCAAAGCTCCTGGCCACAGGCCTTGAAAGAGACAGTGATGGGATTTCCTTCAAAGCACCACTCATTCCCAGGACTGCTTGCTGTCTATCAATATCTTCTAGTTTCTTATGTGTATAGATTGGACCTTTCAAAATCTTAAAGAGCCATGCCACATGACTGGAGAGGGAGGGTGGGCTGCCTACTAGGCACCACTACCTTTCAGGGGGCAGACTACCCCATCACACTAAGTAAGAGCATAGAGAACACAATGACCTGCAGAACGGTGAAAGAAAATGACCTTACTTAAGGGTGAATAAGTACATGGTGATGTTACAAGGGTGTCACGGAGTCACTGGGCAATGCTCTGGAACTACTCCATATGAAGCCAGTCAGGACTCTGGGGGAGCCTCCTCTCTGTGAGTAGACTGTCTCCAGGGCAAGAAGCTTACACTGCTTCTACCTTCCTGGGTCTGACCTCGGAGCATTCAGCATCCCCTTCCACACTGTGCACTTTCCACAGCAAGTCGGCACAGGCGGTGCTCCTGGGGAACCCAGAAGGCCCTGCACCCCAACTCTACAGTCAGACGTGACTCTCAGCCGGACAGTAAAACAGAAGGTTTATTAGATGACAGGCACACGGCCTAAAACAGAGTTTGTAGGTACAGAGAACAGGACCCCTAAGTCAGGTCCATTTTGTGGCCAGGGAGGCCCTCCCTCTCTTTCCCCAGCCAGCTCCAAACTGAAACTCTGCAGCCCCTCATTTGGCCTTTGTCTCTTTCCCGGGCCAGGAGGCCACCTGATCTCTTTGTTCTCCAACACCTTCAGCTGGCATCTTTTCAGGGGAGGGGCCCAGGCCATCAGTTACCAGGAGACAGGGTGTCGGCCATTCTCTGTACAGACAGCATCACACTGGCCCTCTCGGGCTCTGCAGTAATCACATACCATTATCCCAGCCCCTCGATACTTAAGAAATGCATTGGGGAAACTGAGGCACCCACACAGTATTCAGAGAAAATATTAAGAACATTCCCGCTTTGTCACAAAGGGGCTGACAGCTTCCTGTGAGATGCTGAGTCTGATTGCCATTTACTAGTGTCACTTTCTTATACTGCTCTGGCAATGTAAAATAGGCTTTAAGGTGGGTGTAAATTACTTTTACATTCACTTTTAGGCCCTTCTAAGGGAGATACAAACCCGGGGTGAATTGAGTGTGCTCAGAACTTTGTGCAGTACCAAAGCTAGTTAAACATTTTCTGTCCGCCCCCCTCCACGCCACCTCCCCAGTTGTTGTTAGACTGAAAGCAACAGAGCTGTGCTGTTGCATGCTGTGATCATTTTAAAGGTTTAGTAACTCACTGTGGGACCAGAAACTTCAGACTGAAGTAAAAACACAGCAATCCTCCCATATAACTACTGCACCTACACAGCAGGGATGCAGTCATATGCACGCAGATTTCTTCACGAAGATGATGGAAGACAGGTTTTATCATACCATTGCCGCTTCAGTTCTTCTCAAATGCAAATATGGATCTCCATAATTCATAACTTAACATTCTTTTAAGGTTTATTTTTTACTCTGTCTTTTGTTTTGTACAATTGTGCCAAGATATGCTGAATAAGTAATTGCAACAGTGAAGCGTGCAGTTGGAAAAAAGTAGATTGTGCTTTGACAGTTTTTCTAACAAAATGTCACAGAACCACCAGCATTTCAGCTACTTATTTCCATTTTCAGTTACCACATAAAGAACTTTTTCAAACAGACTATTTCCCCAATCAACAAAACTAGAGAAATGACGCGTGTGTTTAGTCATCACTAGGGACTGGCAATCATTTCAGATAAAGTAAGAACTGACCTAAGCATTCATCATAAACACAAATCAGTTTGGTACATAGCCAATGTTGAAGTAAAAAAAAATTGCTAGTATTTTCCAGCCCCTCCACTGACAGGGCAAACAGCTTATAGAAAGGTTTCAGTGTAGTAGCCGTGTTAGTCTGTGTCAGCAAAAAGAAAACAAGAAAAATACCTGTGGCACCTTAGAGACTAACAAATTTATTTCAGCATAAGCTTTCGTGGGTTAAGAACCCACTTCATCGGATGCATCATGCATCCGATGAAGTGGATTCTTAACCCACGAAAGCTTATGCTGAAATAAATTTGTTAGTCTCTAAGGTGCCACAGGTATTTTTCTTGTTTCCTTTTAGCTTATAGAAAGAACCTCACAGATCTCCTAAGGAGGTGTACACCTTTTACAAACACTGTGTAAACCTCACAAGATTTAGAGTCACATTATGTCCATTTTACAGATGAGAAATCTGTGCGCAGGGAGGAGTTAACTGACTTGCTCAATGTTGTGTGGTCAATCAGTGGCAGAACACAGCTATAGAATCCAGGTGGCCCATGCGATAGCCACTAGACCACTACTTGATTTGAGCTGGGACTGACTAGACTAGAAAGCTAAGCAATGGAATACTGCAAGATAAGTGCTTCTCAAGAAATTGCTGACCCCGCTAGAAATAGAAGTGACTTGAAACCTGCTGTGAAACTTAGTCGCATGACACTGCCTGTGGGATTTCTAGACCAAAGTATTTTGAAAGCATCTGTGAGGGAGGAAACTGACAATGACTGGGAGGAAGTGGTCTTGGTGGATTTTTTACAACCCTATCTTAGTTTTGTTGCTCTATAGTCAGTGGCCCAAGCAGTATGGGCTGAAGCTTCTTTTCCTTCTGACACAAGTTTCCCTCTCGCATCCCTGCTAATCAACTTGCGTAGTTGCAGGTAATGTGGACTGAGCCTGGGCCTACTTGGTAGTAATCATTTTGAAAGGGGTCTTGAATTACAAGGTAAGCTTGTAAGTCAAGGAGGGAGAGGGAAGCGAGCTGCTGGGAAATGGTGGAAAATTAAGCACTCTTTTAAATTAAAATAGCCCATCTTGTGTTACCCAAAAATCTCTTCAGGTGTCTTGGTGCATGTTTGTTTCAGGAGAAAGAAGGAAGGAAGAAGAAGGATGTCATCTTCTCTACTCATTCACCATTTATCATATTTTGGTGAAAATAAACACCACCATTTGGTGCATGTTTCACCATTTTCTATTGTTGTTTGTTTCTGATGACCTGGGATTTCCACCATTGTGAATGCCACTGTGCTGGAGAATCCCAGCCTCCAAATGTTTATTGAAACACATTTCCAAACCTCAGGTATGCCTGTTGCGATTGCTTTGTCCCATTCTCTATTGATTCAAGACTTTTATTTGGAAAAGAGGAAGCTATTCATATAACAAATGCCATCCAAAAATAATTTTAGGGGATAAAACAAACACCCAAAATCGCATTGACATTTACAGTTCAGATTAAACTCCCAGTACTGAAGGAGTGCATGATACAGTGAGATAATGACAGAGTAACCAGAGAGCCCAGAAAAATCTGTCAGGATAACAATGGAATAAATTCACAGGTTCTTCCTGCAAAGCAGTTAATGAGGGTCAGTGGCTCAGCAGGATCTCTATGGGGGAATGCTAATAGCTTCTCCTTTGGGAGGGTACCCAGGAGAGAGACTGGTTGAAGCATTCCTGATATTATACCTGAAGAGAGCCCATTTCCTATTACTTTAAGTTTGAACTCCAGCTGAGAATCAAACATTAGAGAAGGAAAAAGCCGAATAGGTCACTTTCTAGCCCATTCACAGGCAGTGCCAGGCTGTTCTCAACAGCAAAATCTTTTTGCATTTACAGTTAAGAATTATTATAGAGCTAGGACACTCTTACTACTCAAAGATCTAGTGTTGGTGGATAAACCACATCTCCCCCAATTGTGCTGGCTCTCTAATCTCTGTGCTGTTGTTCCATTGTTTAATGTTTAATGTTTAACCTTGTGGTTCTTCATGGTCTTGCACTCTTGGATAGTTGACCTGTGCAAAGTGGGTGTGAAAATGCTGTCCTTGTGTTAGCATTTCACACCCACTACATATAGGTGTAAATGACTGCATCAGGTCCAAGGTAATGGAGAATCGGACCCCACATATGTCAAGTTTCCATCTGAAGCTACACAACGGAGGTGTAAACCCCTGCTTACCAAGGTTTATAATGGAAATAGTTACAGACCCCTGAATAGGTATTGTAATACTTGCTTATAGAATCACAAGGATCTATTGCAACTCTGCAAGTACTAACTCCAGCACACCCAGGCACTCCAGCACACCCCAGATCAGACACAACAACATACAAGACAACAGTTTAACACTAAGATAAATATACAACACCATCTCTTTGGTGGAGGTGCTGTTTGCACTGATTATTACAACTTGTCTCCCTCCCCCCACACCCAGTTGAATAAGAATGTAACCAATAATTTCCATGAATCCAGATGAAATCACTTAATGCCGCTGGTGCATTCATGAGTCCAAAATACATTCTGTAGAAGTGAAACAGTCCAGACGGCGTCACAAAGACAGTTTTATCTCAGTCCTCAGGTGCCACTTTAATCTGATGATATACGGATACCATATTGAAAATTACTAAAATACTTTGCTCCTGACATTTTATCCAGGGTATATGCTATGTGGGAAAGTGTGTAGTTCAAGAGAGCTGCCCCCTTTCCCACATATAAGACACCCTGTCTGTGAGTTAAGACTCCTGTAGTCAACGTATGGCCTCAAGTCTTCATTGGTTTTTTTTTCACAATTACAGAAGGTGATGTAGATTGGTCAATCAGGCTATCCTTCAGCATGTGATTTAGCTTCTCTTTGACTGTGACCCGATAAGCCACGGGAATGCAACATGGGGGCTGCGTCACGGGACCACTCCCTTACTTAAGCACGACCCAGTGTTGCACCTGATCATGTCTTCCAACCTCTTAATTATTCCTGGAGAACATATTACTACGTTGTAAGAGCATCTGTTCTAATTGCTTCCTTTAATTGCCTCCTGCGGCTGCTTCTGTCAAGTCAACCCCTATCTCTTTTACTGACTGGGCTGCTTCACGGCTCTTGGTCTCTGACCCTTTGAGAAGCTTTGAGACACCAGCTATGTTGGACACTGTTCCCATGGTCTGATTTTTCACAAGTTGTATTTTTTCGTCCAACTTGAAACAGCGTTCTGCTAAACAGCAATCCTGACTGGATATTGGTAGCTCCAAACACTCCTAAAGGCTCACTGCGGCAGTACTTTATCCTTGGGGGTATTATTGCTTTAGCACAACTTTATTTTGAGCCACCACAGGGAGCAGATGAAGTGGTAGAGGCACCTCTAAGGCCACAAGAGTTGCCCCCCAGTGTCCACGCTTCCTCCTACTCACATCCAGCAGGGGCAGCTGAATATTCTCCAGGGACAAGTGAGTTCTATTAACATCCCAGAAGTTTTTGCTGTTCCCTTGGATGAAATCCATTCCTAGGACAACAGAAGTGAAAATAAAAGTCCATTCAGTATGGAAAGACTAAATACAGAGGGAGTTGAATTTCTCCTGTTGTCTGGCTGAGGGTTAATAGTCCCCAGTTTAAATCCTGCAGTACAAATCTTCTTCCCCTTTAGTACTGGGTGTTCTCCACAGATCAGACTTATTTCAGATCCTGTGTCAAACAGCATTGTGATATTCCAGCCATCGATATCTCCAGACACACAGTAATCAGGTAGCTGGGCAGCTCTTTACATGGGCCTTTCTAATAGTTACTGATGGTGGCCTTGCTGTATCAGCAACTTCTAGTTTCCCTCTGTTTGGACAATTCCCTCTCCAATGGCCTTTTCTTCCACATCACCTCCAAATGTCATCTGGCTTGGGACCCACATGGGAAACAGACTATCTCATCTGGCCCACAGGACATCTGCAAATAGCTTTCACCTGGGCCGCCTCCATTTTTTTTAGTCACTTCCCTGGCACTCTGTTCTTGAAGATTTGAAAAGGGGTCACCCCGAGGCTGGGAATTAATAGCTGATACCTTTAAGGAAACATCAATTTCTGCTTCCACATTGTGAACTCTGAGTGCAACCTGATCCATAGGTTTATCCAGTATGTCATCCTCCTTCACCAGCAGGTTATTAAGTTCCCCTTAAACTGTTTAGAAACTGACTTTTCACATGACTCTGCCACTGGATGGAGTCATCTCTCTACATTGCCAGCTCCGGATTTGGCTCAGCAGGTTCTGCTTCACACGTGTCATCTCTAGTCCAGAGTGCTGCAGGGAAAGCACACAAATAACTATGCAAGGGTTGCCCTCCTGTGTCATTAGCAAAGAGTAAAGCGGAATGCAGATTAAGGTGAACAAGTGGAACTTTGTTAAACCCTACTCACTACTCATTACTCCATGTGTCTGAGTTGCTGCCAGCCTAGTGGCCTAACTCTTCCTTATTCCCCTGCTGTCCCAACAATAACAGTCCCTCCAGGGAACGGGGGCCCACTGACTCCAGTTCTGCTGATTATGATACACCTTCTTGCCTTTTCTTGGCTTGCCATTCCTTCCGGTATCTCAAAAGGGCCAATTCCCCTCTCATAGTGTTCATATAAGTATTTGCATAACTGTCTATAGCAACCACAATCTGCACTGGGAAGCTGCTGCTAAAATGGTCTGGCATCACCATCCAAAAAACACTGTTAGGTACCGTGCTGCTTCCTCATTCGTCCACTCATTTACACAGAGTAACAGCTCAAAGTCTGTGAAAGTACTCACCGATTTCAGTCTCATCTGCATGACCGGTAAATTTCTTTTCAGACAAAAGTGCTCGTGTCATCTTGATGCTACTGCCGCTAGTTGTAATACTCATTTATAAATTCAAGGGCTTTATTGGAACAGTGCAAATACCAGCTCAAGAACACACAAGCAGGATGTAACCCCCCACACCCCCGATCAGTTACAACAACATAATGTACAAGACAACAACTTAACACTAACCTCTTGTCTACACTTACCGGGGGTTCGACATGCGGTGATCGATGCATCGGCAGTCGATTTAGCCAGTCTAGTGAAGACCCGCTAAATTGACCTCAGATCTACTTACCATGGGGTCCACACTACATGATGTCGACTGGAAAAGCTCTCCCGTTGACTCTCCTTGCACTTCTCGTTTAGGTGGAGTACAGGAGTTGACAGGAGAGCGATCTGAGAGCGAAGTACGTCAACTTTAGATACGTTATTCACGTAGCTGAAGTTACGTAACTTAGATCGATCTCCCCTCCCGTTGTGTAGACAAGACCTAAGATAAACACCCCGTGTCTTCACTACGGGGGTAAGTCGACCTTAGTTATGCTACTCCAGCTATGTGAATAACGTAGCTGGAGTTGAAGTAGCTTAGGTCGATTTACCCTGGTGTCTTCACTGTGCCGCGTCGACGGGAGATGCTCTCTGGTCGACTTCCCTTACTTTTCTCGGAGAGCTGGAGTTCCGGGGTTGACCGGAGAGCACTCTGCCATCAATTTAGTGGATCTTCACTAGACCAGCTAAATTGATCCCTGCTGCATCGATTGCAGCAGCATCGATCTCCCTGTAGTGAAGACCAGCCCGAAGATATAGCACCATCTATTGGTGGAGGTGTTGTCTACACTAATCATTACAGTATATAAGAGTTCACAAACTGAGGTACATATGAGCAGCCTCATTCATCATTGTCCTATGGTTCCTTTGCACAGGTTATGCTAAGCCATAAGGCGAGTACCATCAGTAAAATGTCTCTGTAGTATGATCTGGGAAGGACAAAAGCCGCTTTGTGACCTACTCTCTTCTCCTGCAGAAGTAGTTTTTTATTTGAGAAAGCTATTTGTAGCTTGTGCCCCTGTCCACTAGTTCCACTAAGAACAGTGTAGATACAAGGAACTTCAACTGGTGTGCCTCTGTGGGTTGTAGAACTGCCATTTTGGAGATGTGGTTCCAATGGCAAATGTGACCATTTTGTTGGTAGCTTCAATGAATGCAGATTGCCCAGGAGCTGAAGAAAAGGCAGGGGTCCCTTAAGCCAATTTGGAGCACAGGGGATCCGTGCTAATGGCTCTGTGTCCCAGGAATTTTTCTGATTCTCCACTGTCTTTCAGCTTGTGTGGTCATTTGTACAAAAGCGTAAAGTGAGTGCAAAATTCTACTACTCTGACTCAGTAGCATTTTGCATCTGTTTTGGTCATTTGCAAGGCAGTGGAGAATCAGGACCCGTTGTTTCTTCCAAAGGCTTAAACTGACTGTCATTGAATGGCTCTTCTAAATTGTTGCAGTTATTTGGGGCTGACTATATCCACTGTCTGTGTCCCGGGTAAACAACCCCCCTACTTCAGCTCCTGACAGGTACAGAGATGAGTAGGGGCAAGTACATGCACTGTGTCCAGCTGTCATTTGACTCCACTTTCTTTACCATTGCCACCATTATCTGCTGCGTACCTTCCAAGTGCCTCATGTATAAGATACGATAGCTTGACACGGCAGGACTAGATGGAATGGGTAGCGCTCCTGCCAGTAAAAGAGAAAATATTTCCAAGTATTAAGATCGTAGTTTTCTATTTTTAACTTTTTTTTTAAACTTTGTTGAAAATGCTGGTTGTAAACAGGTAACAGTAACAATCACTATACCAGCTGCTGCCAGCCTTTTAGAACCTTCACGGGTATGATCGTAACAGGCATATGCATCTTAGCAATAAGAGAGAAATGATATCAGAACGGAGACGATCAATGCATATCTCTTTCCCTTGTGGCAGATTTAGACTGACTTTAAATTTCAGCCAATACAGAGGTTCTAAGGACACAGACTTGGAGTAAACTGTTCGCACAAATAAAGGCTACCATTTGTAGTGAAAGTGAGACTAGACAAGTAGTTGAGCAAAGAACACTATGGGCCAGATTCTCTACTCTCATTTTGGCTTCTTTGGGGCACACTGGTTGCACAAAGGTGGCAGAAAGTAACTAGATCTCCACAGGTGAAGATTTCTTTGGTGTGGGCTGAGAATAGAGGAAGTGCAAAGGTAGCTTAAAAATAATTTAGTGCCCAGGTTGGGTGAAAGGGAGAATCTGGCCCCAGGGCCGTCCCTAGGGGGAGGTGCGGTACAAATCAGCCTGTATGAGTCCCCCTTAACATTTTTTATACAGGTGAAATCTGGTGTGGGGAGGTGACACCAGTGCTGGGGGGGCGAGGGACAAGGCAGGGGCGAGGGAAAATAACAGGGTGGCACCTGTGCTAGGGGCAAGGGAGCCCCCTGTGCTGGGGGGTCCTGGAAGAGGGAGGGGTCTGGGGCTGAAGAGCAATGGATGGGGTCAGCCTGGCGCTGGCATGTTCCGGCGGTGCTAGGATGCTGGCGGCCAGTGCGGCAGCGGGTGAGCAAGAAAAAGAAATACAATATGCGCTTCCTGCTGGTGAGTGCGGGCCCGACCCCCGCTGTCAGCACCAGGCTCCCTGCTAACCCCCTGGGCTGGCCTGACCCCCCGAGCCCCTAACCCCACCCCACCTGGGCCAGCCTAGTGCCCCCCCGCATGACACACACACACTGAAGCACAGGCCGCCCCCCCACCCCCCCGAAGCCCAGAGCAGTCGCCCTGATTCGCCATACCCAAGGGACGGCTCTGTCTGGACCTTAGTGTCTAGTTACTTAGCACTGCCCTTGCTGATAGCCTTCTTTAAGCATGAGCTTTTGCAACCATAGGTGTAGAAACGAGGGGTGCTGGGGGTGCTGCCGCACCCCTTGGCTTGAAGTGGTTTCCATTATATACAGGGTTTGCAGCTTGATTCAAATGGTTTCAGCACCCCACTGTAAAAATTGTTCCAGCACCCCTGTTTGCAACTTAGTCTGAAAAGGCTACTATGGAAATAAACCACGAGGAGAAATTGCACTTGCAAAATGTTTCAATGTATTTTATTTCTGATTTATTTTTTGAAGGGCTTGACTGGAGCCATGCTCTGTGTATGTGTATGTGTGTGTGTGGTGTTTTTTTCCTTCTTTACATTGTTTATAGTAGGTATGAAAGATTTATTTAATTTTCTTGTTATTCCTGATTTGTCTTTTTTTTGCCGTTAGAAATTCAGGTCTTGTTTACCCTGTTTTCCCCAGAAGACTATGGATGACTGAAGAATGAGCAGGATTATAACATTACATGTACAAAGGAAGTGAAACCTGAGAAATTGAGAGACAAGGGATTTTTAGTGCTTAAAACTCTTTGCTTTTTGTGTTTTGTTAGCCTCTTACTAACTCAAATCCCTGACAAACAATGAATGCCTGGGAAAGCTCACACTCCACCCTCTTTTTTTCCTCAAGGGAATATCCAGGAAAAATAAGGACTTGGTATTTCCAAGGTAAGAAACAAGAAGAAAAAAAAATCTAAAAACCAACCAAACAAAAACAACTCTCCCCAGACATTCTGGTCATCTTTATGCAAAATTAAGTAGGAAAACAAGGGCACAAATGCAATTTTTTATTTGGCCTTTGCAGGTCACCTTTTATATAGATTTACAATCCTGAATGATATGAGGTGACATACTGAAGGGCATGAAGACTGGTAAAAGAAGTTTAATGTGAATTTAAAAACCTCTTCCTAATGAAACAATTCTCATTATGGTTACCACTATCAACCAGTTATGGTGGGAAATAATTTCTCTGCAAATAAATCAGAGCATAGTATATATTAAATGATCACCCCTGTGTTTAATGAGTATTTCCAATGGATCACATCGTAGAAAAACATCAGCTGTGCAACATGTTGTGGATAAATTGGGTTGTATGATTTATCTTGCCAGATGTGGGTTAAACTTTAGCTTATGAGCAATGGCCTATTTAACATGCTAAATGGCCATGCTCATTTATAAATAATAATTTTCAGGGTCACCTTTGTTGTTCCTATTCTGCATGGGGATTTCTTGGGTTGGATGACTAAATCCTGTATCATAACCCAGGGAATTTTCTTAAGAATAATATGAGAGATCAGAAGATAGTATGTGAATTCAGTTTTGAGGATAATGAGTCTCCACTCCACTTCCCAGAGCTGGGAAGCAGTTTTCCAAATAGAACTATAGTAGAGCATTTTCCCAATCTTTCTGTCCTATGCAGGGGTTTTCATTTGAACTTGTTTGCCCTTTGGCAAATGAGCCAGATCACAGTGGAGTTGGCACGTCTCTATTTCTTGAAACAATTAAATAGAGCATCTCTATTTCTTGAAACAATTAAATTTCAGTTTGTTTGGTGGCCTGTAAGTCCTCAGCTACATTTCAGACTTATAGAGATGGTGAGAAGAAAATGAGGGCTGTGATTCCTGAGAAATGACAATACTGTAGAGTCAAGCTGTGGGGATAAATACCCGGAATTGCAATCTAAACCACAAATCCTCTTTCAGGAGCCAAGACACATCCAGGAGAGGTCATGATCCAAACTGACAAGAATGACATTGACAGTGCTGGTTTATAGAGTCTGAGCACATGCATGTTAATTAGAGTCAATCAATGGAAAGAGGATGCTAGGATGAGGCAAGAGACAACAAAATCTGATCTGCTAAAACAATCTCTAAAACAATTCTTTTTTGTTTAGGGTAAGCTTCCTGCAAACAGCTCCTCAGCCTGCAGATAGAAAGCATACATTGCAACCAAAAATTATATAAAAGCAAGCCAATAAATATAAATTAACACATTTTATATCAATAATTTAATTTGTTATAGCATGATGCTACTATTTCTGATTTGAAACTCCTCTCAAAATGCAGATACTTGTGGACCAGAATGTTGATAACATTTTAATTTTTTTTCCGTTTCAAGCAGAGATTTTTACACCTGAATTCTGTATCAATAATTCCCTAAAACAATCCAATTTGCAGTGTCTTAATACCACTCTATAACAGGGTAAGAACTGTGAAGATGCATTCGTAATGATGGGATGGGACCATTCTCACCAAGGCTGTGGAGACAGAGGGGTAATGTGGCTTCTGAGATGACGTTACCAGAGGGTTCTCTAAATGAAACAGATTTTGAAAATGGAAATCAGATTTAGCATCTAACTACCCCAGCATCTAGGAAGGCCAACCTGGGTTGGCAGATTTCTCAGGACGGGGAGAACAATACATTTTTAATTTTGTAGCCCTTTTGTGTTCACTTTAATGAAATCCCTTTTGGGGGTAAATGCTGTTTTCTGTGGGGGGGTTTTGGCGGGGGTTGGTGGAGGTTTATAGGGTAGAAGGGAATGTCAGTGTTGTGCATTTCATTCCTTGGGTAGAAAGGCCTTTTTGAAAAGAATGTTTTACAGCATTTCCTAAAGATGGTCGGAGTGGGGATCTCCTCTGGAAATTTTGTTCCCTAGCTGGATCACCTCAACAGAGAATACTTTGTCCCCAGCTCTCACATGCTTCAAACTGGGCTTTGAGATCTCATTGTCCCTGAACAGCACAAATTGAAATTTGGCCTTTAGCGTAGCTGAGGCTTGAGCCACTAATTGCTTTGAAGATTAGGATCAAACCATCGGAAGCTGACTGGAAATCAATGGCGGGACTTGATCACAGGCCTCATGTCCTCCTAGCAGCTTAAACCATGGAGAAAGTTGGCAGCCACATTCTGCACCAGCTGAATGGTGAACACATGAAACGTGTGCTTAAATGTAGCTTAATATTAAATGTGCTTAAGGGCTCTGCTGGATCAAAGCCAGAGTGCTCAGCACCTTACAGGATCAAGCCCTAAATGAGTCAGAGACAGAGGCTCTTAGTCTTCTAGACAGCAGGAGCTGGAAAGGAAAAGGCTCTTACATCAACAGTGGAGATACTTAGGGAGAATACCTAGGAGGGTATTGTGGGAGTGGCAGAGAGGAGGGTATAGAGAGTCAAAGTCCATGAGATGGAGAAGAGGATGAGGAGGATGCATGAGGAGGTTTAGAAATCAGACGCCAAATCCTCAGCTGATGAAAATCTGCATTGCTCTACTGATGTAAAAATTCTTGAACATAGAACGTAACTTAGAAGAAATCATAACTTTTTTCATGCCCCTGTAATAATGAACAATGCAAAGCACCAATGCAAAGTACCAGCTGAGGGAAAAGATGCTCTCTCAGCAGAAGCAGGTGGACAGAGTGTAAAATTGTTTAAAATGATTGAGTAATGGGAATAAAGTCCACAGTTCCAGGCAAAATGATAAACCAAACAAGTCAGGTTAAACAGACCTGTGCTTAAAGATATTGGCAGTTGGCTCAGAGGTGAGTGATGCTTCAGTGCACCATGTCTAATATTGCCGCACATACAGTCTGGAGTCCGCTGCATCAAGGCACGCCTGTCCATTCTGAATCAGCATTCACATGTGGTTGCAAATGTAGTGTTTGGCCACACTGAATCAAAATAGGTTAGTCAGTGATACAGTAAAATTAATAGGAATAATAGTTCCAACAGACATCCATCCTATTTAGTCAAATAAATATAAATAACTAATGGAGATTGTACCCTGTACTTAGCTAATGTACACCAAATGGAACACAACCCAGTTCAGATTGGTCCCAATATATGTATGTTGTCAGTGTTGCAGCTATATTGCAAATCAGTTTTATTAAAGCTGATGTTAGAATTGTCTAAAACACAGGTTAATAAAAAAGTTTCTATTCACCCAGGCATAATGCTTATGTTATCCCAAAGTAGCAAATTTGGTTTAAGAAGCCATAACATGCATATAGTCGATAATCTGCAATATCCCAAATTAGCATTAATACATTTAACAGAACCATTTAAATATCAGTATTCAAATACTCAGGTACATCACTCATGGGACGTTATACTAGGAGCAGCTTGCAGAAAATAAATACTGTAATGAGTGTACATTGTCCCTCAGTAATTGAGAATTTAAGGTAGGGTGTCCCTGAATAAATATGGTCCACTAGAGAAGAATTTCAGCTACTTTCCCATTTTTGATTCTCATTGGCACAATAGCTCATTTTTCCTGGTATTGCCGATATCTGGTGAAATGTTCTAAATATATGTTCCTTAACCATATGATGGTGTCCAACCCCATGAGGCACTGCATCAGCCAGGCATAGTGCTGGCTGATTCCTCATTCCCGTGGCACTCGCTTGTTACTGGGATCGTAGTACAGAGCTCTGATGATCAGCGCGTGTGTTTGAACCTCGTAGCCCCTGGCTCTCAAGGCATTAGCCAGGGCGGTGTATTTTTCCACCTTTCGAACTCACACACCGCGGAAGGCCAGCGTTCTGTTCTAAAAAGGAACGGTGACATCTACCATGACGACCCTCTTCTGTTCCTCATTGGGTGGGGTTCATGGCAACCTTCCTAATGGGTGGTGGGATAGCCTTGATTTTGGTGGTCTTGGATGGTGTTGTGGCACAACTGCCAGGCTCCGGAGTGGGGTTTGCAGCTGCACAAGACATGGGGTAGTGTTTCATTAGCATAGACACACTTTCTGCGTCGCTTGTCCCAATTCCCATGGTGGATGGCTCTGTTCAGGGGGATCCAATTGAGCTGGTCCCTGTGGATGAATCTCCAGTCTGAAAATCAGACAAAACTGCCCCTGGGGAGGAAGCAGTTGCTGTCATCCCACATGCACATCACCTCAAAGGCCTTGCCCTGGTCGGGCTTCAGTCTCAGGTTTTCCATGTACTGCCAATAGATGGCATCCGTGAGGGTCCTCTCCAGCATAGCTCTAGCTCTGAGTGATAATTGTGGTTGGTGTTCTTGACCTGTGGCACCAGGACCCCCAGCTCCTGACGTTCCTCACACCATGTCCAGTGGCAGCCGATACACTTCTCCAGCCGTCGTGTAGCATTGCAGGCACGAGTCCAAAGTGAAGCAAAGCCTCCCCCGTCTCTTCCAAATTCGCCTTCCAAGGAGCTGCTGAAGTAGGTGGCGACATCTTGGTTGGAGGGGGTCCTGGTGATTCGCTTCCTGATGATGTCATGCATAGCACTCACTGCGATGTTCCTCTCCATGGTGTCCGGGCACGTCAGAAGGTGGAAAGTGTGAGTAATCACCGCAGCGTCACACAGATCACCCATTCAAGGGACGTTGGTGCTGCCCTGCCTGTGTGAGATGTACACCAGCTCATTACTGGCCCTCTGGGGAAAAAAACATCCACTTCTTCACTAACTGCCTTATGATGTTGTTCACCTTGTGGAGCGGTACCTTTGCCACAGCAGGATCCCCTCAGGCAAATGAAATACAGGGGATCAGGAAGTTGTTCAAGTCGTTGATCTTCTGCCGTGGTGCCAGTAGGGAGGAGTAAATCTTGGCCACATCCCATAGGATCCCAGCAATGGTATCCTCAGTTGTCCACTGGACACGAAAACCCATGGGCATGCCGAGATGTTGGTAGTCTTGCCCATCCTCAAGGAAGATCATGAGTTCACCCTGGATCTGATACGGCGTCACCTGGACTGAGTGTCTTCTACTGCCATCGATATGCAGGGATGAGCACTTCCTAGCATTGAAGCGGAGTCCCATCCAGTTGGAAGCCTGGCTGGTGACATCGAGCATTTGTTGGAGACTCTTGGGTTTATCTGCATTTGTGACTATTCCATCTTGCAAATACCCAGGATCTCCCAAGAAATAAAAAGCCTATCCCAACTTCACTATCAGATGTGGTCCCATGTAAGCAGTGTGGACAAGGTGCACTGGTGTAGCTGAAAGCATAATGTTGTCCTCTTTTGTCAAATATGGACCATGAAGTTGATGGGAGCATTTGGTGTATTTGTTTTAGATTCAGTTTTACTGCCAGATACGTGTTTGTCTTCTGTTACATTTATGGAGAGGTACTGCCATACTGTGGCCAAGCAAGTCAAGCTTAAAGAGGTTATTTGTCAAAGTAGCTTTTGTTCTCTGAGTGCAGTGCCTCTCTGGATCCACGCTGTGACACTGCATGCCATAGCACAGGATGACTGGACTCATTTCAAAGCAGTTAGCCATTGGGAGACTGCATGCATCCCTCTCTGTTCCAGCATTTTAGAGCCAAGGGTGGAAAGTTCTTGTCCCTCAATTCCTCTCTAATTCTGGGCACAACCTCTAAATTACAGATGAAGGGCTTTCACTGTCACTACCGGGATCTGCTGAGGAAATGTCATGAAGGAGAATTGGGATTTGGAGGCATCATTGCTCTAAATTTTCCTTTGATGTTTTAGCATTTCAAATTTCTCAAGTGTGGTTTTGATGTTCTCAAAAACTTCAGAGACTGCTTGAATGGTATTTAAGCTATACTCTGTACAGGAGGAAATTATATGAGTAACTGACCTTACAACAAAAACAACGGATGTAAGGAGGTAAGCTTTTCTAGTGCTAATGAGGCCAATATAATCAAGGTGGCCCATTTCAAACAGTTGACAAGAAGATGTGAGTATCAGCGATTATTAGCACTACAAAAGTGATTTTTCCTCCCTTGGTATTCACCCCTTCTTGTTGAGAATAGCCCCCTTCCACCTTAATTGAATTGGCTCATTAGCACTGACCCCCAACTTGGTAAGACAACTCCCATCTTTTCATGTGCTGTGTATTTATACCTGCCTCCGTATTTTCCACTCCATGCATCTGATGAAATGGGTTTTAGCCCACGAAAGCTTATGCCGAAATAAATTTGTTAGTCTTTAAGGTGTCTCAAGGACTTCTTTTTGTTTTTGCTGATACATACTAACATAGCTACCACTCTGAAACCTGACCTTACAACAATGCTACTGGTCCAAGTAAGTTTTAATTACTAAGTGCTTGTCTATAGTATTATGGAGTTGGACTTTCATTGCTCAGTAAGTTCTCATTTTAGTAAACATTTTCTTCTAAACTTTGCAGTACACAGTATTAACAGTTAGGCATTCCAAAAAACATAATTTTAAGTAAATTTAATGACACACTTAAAACAAGTTTCGGGGTTCTTTTGACTTGTCTTCGGTTTTTGTGGGGGCTTTGAGGGTGCACTTTGGTCATATTTTGAAGCTTTTCTCTGCAACCATCAGGGCTGGGAACCTTTTATTTAAAACAACAGTTGAGATTCTCACCCATGCCTTCAGGAGCTGAGGCATTAAGAAAACCCCCAAATGTCACAAAACTCACAATGAAATCTCCAGAGTTTGAGTCGCTGAATACACTAATGGAAAGAGTCACAAGTTTCAAGGAAGGAAGTGTACTAAAGGGATATCAAGAAATTACCAAGGAATAATTTATAGATAAAAATTTGAAATATAAATAAAGAATCTAAGAAAGGAATTATTGTAATAGAATTGCTTGAATACTTTCTGGTAGTGACCTGGAGAAATATCTTGAAAATGGAACACTTTTTCTAATGACTTTAATTCTTGCTCAAGTTATTTTTCTGGGCGGTTCTTTCTGCTAGGTTGACTGTTGCTACCTAATACTGAAATATTAGTGTTAGCATTGTGAGATCAAACACAGAATTCAGCAAATTCCTATCAGTCTTAACTTTTAGAATGTTCTGAGTTTTATTCCTGCAAAGTTATCTCTGCCCTGTTACATATGTATATACTGTTGTCTTTTACACCCACTTTATACAAGTGTGACTACACAGATAGTGGAGAATCCATGTTAGGCAGTGTAAAATATCAGCCCAAAGGTTAATGTTGTCAGGACTATGTGATAAAGGGGATTATACGATGTTGCAGGTGATCTTTTTTTCATACTTTCAGATGGCCGTCTTCTGGTCTCTTAGGGTGAAATCCTCCCCCTATTGAAATGGGTGGGAGTTTTGCCATTGACTTAAATGAGGCCAGGATTTCACCCTAAGTGACTTTCCCCCCAAAGCTGTTACCAAAGTATTTGCTGGCTTTGATATCATTTTGGTGGTTCCTGGTAGACAAGTATCCACATCAATAAACCATCACCACAAGTAGCATTAACTAACAAGTGACAATTTTTTTTAACAGTACCACTAGGGAAGCCCATTAAAATGTTGTCCATGAAAATTAACTTTTCTCTTGACCTCACAAGTATTTTTTCAGGTAAGGCACATTGCCAAAGCAATGTGAGGAAACTGTACTTCTCCTGACACTAAATATAGGACTTCATTTTCCAAGGTTGTTAGTCCAGTGCCTTTTATGAGCAGTAGGTTCAATGAACATTTTAAAAAATAATTAAAATCATTTCAGACTTTTTACTGTAATTACACATTCCATTTTGTCGGCTAGTTCTCATGTGAACCAATAAAGAATCTCTGAAAGAAAAAATATAACAAAAAAGAAATGAAAGCAAAATCATGTCTTAGAAATACCAAAAAAGATCCATGCAGATGAAATAACAAGACTGTTAAGAAAGAAACTAAGGAGAGAGAGAGATGATGCTGGCAACTCAAATTCAGAAAACTTCACTTTAATTTAAAGCTGACATAGTTTTGAGAACACTGCTGAAACCATAGGCATGTGTGGGCAGCAGCAGAAACGAATGTAGTGATGAACTCGATCTGCCTTGACTGGCTATTGCTCAAATTAGTGTTTGACTAATTGTCATCTGCATTCATGATTATATTCCGGAGATTAGAAAGTGAATTTCAAAAATATTGGGCTAAATGCTTTCATATCTGCAGCAGTGACTGCGTACCACAGAGACCTGGAAAATTAGGCCTACCGTAAGAACAAGCCATCACTCTGCTCTAGCAGTACATAAGAACATAAGAAAGGCCGTAATGGGTCAGACCAAAGGTCCATCCAGCCCAGTATCCTGTCCACCGACAATGGCCAATGCCAGGTGCCCCGGAGTGAGTGGACCTAACAGGTAATGATCAAGTGATCTCTCTCCTGCCATCCATCACCCCCCTTTGACAAACAGAGGCTAAGGACACCATTCCTTACCCATCCTGGTTAATAGCCATTAATGGACTTCATCTCCATGAATTTATCCAGTTCTCTTTTAAACCCTGTTATAGTCCTAGCCTTCACAGCCTCCTCAGGCAAGGAGTTCCACGGGTTGACTGTGCACTGTGTGAAGAAGAACTTCCTTTTATTTGTTTTAAACCTGCTGCCCACTAATTTCATTGAGTGGCCCCTAGTTCTTCTATTATGAGAACAAGTAGAGATGTGATTGGCCCCAATTCAGCCATGCACTAAAGCACATGCTTAAGTTTAAGCATATCCTAAAGCCCCATTTGAAGTTAAATGTGTGCTTTAGTGCTTGACTGAATCAAGACCTTAACTGATAAAGCACTGGCCTGTTGGGAGAACTGTGAACTCCTGTTTACCCATGACCTTGCTTAACTTCAGTTAAAATGCTTAAATAAAGACTTGGGCAAAATCCTGCCTTGAAGAGTTATAGCTGTGTGGAGGCATATCAAGCAGAAGAGCCACATGGCGGGCTATCTAAGAGCAATGTGTGTGTGTGGCGGGGGATGCTTTTATTATACTGCTGCTCTACTTCTTCACATGCTGTTTCTATCACCACTACAAAAACTGGCTTGTTTTGTTTGTTTTTAAATACCCCTCTAGAGCACCAGGGATCAATCAAACCCATCCTCCCTCCATTTTCCCTTTTATTCCACAATCTAGGCCGCTGTGGGTTTGCACAACTGCTCCTGGAAACTATCAGTACTGTTTCTGGCCCTCCTTCACCTTCCCCCTCCCCACCCACCGCATTGGGATATGCCCGGGATGTTGCTTGAGGGAGAGAGAACATGACTTGAGTGCTGCCACTCTCT
Source organism: Chelydra serpentina (assembly GCA_037349315.1). NCBI lineage: Eukaryota > Metazoa > Chordata > Testudines > Chelydridae > Chelydra > Chelydra serpentina. The sequence continues at coordinate 131,977,943 of JBAIAC010000004.1, forward strand.
GGCTACATATGCCCCCCACACCACTTTTGGCGGCATGTAGGGTATGCAGAGCTACACACCGCAGTGAAAAGCAGGCTGCATCCACACTGTGGTGTGTAGCTACATGGGCCAGCAAAAGGCTGTGGCAGGAGGGAAGTAGTGCGGAAAAGCTTCAGCAACCACCCACTGCCAGAGCCTTTCATTATGGAGAGGAAAGGCTCTGGCGAGGGGGAGGGGTGGCAAGGCAGCAGGGAAAGGCCTCCCCACTGCCAGAGCCTTTTCCTGTGGCTGGGAAGGGCTCCAGCAACTGGGAGGCAGTGGGACACTACGTGGCTAAAAATAGCAATGTAGACAGGAAGGCATGGCTTGAGCAAGTAGAGAGCCATGTAGGGTGTGTCCTCAAGTACGTATCCACACCCTTCAAGTGTGTCTGTACTCCGCTCCCCTAAGCTGGACCTCACTGTCTACACTGCTGCCAGTAGCGCAGCCAGGTCCGGAGCGCAGGGGGAGCGGCGCTATAAAAAGGCGCCTCCCCCTGTACTCGCCCGGCGGCGCTCCAGGTCTTCGGCGGCACTTCGGCGGCAGGTCCTCACTCCCTCCGAGTCTTCGGTGGTACCCACTGCCGAAATGCCACCAAAGACCCGGAGCGCCACTGGGTGGGTGCAAGAAGCGGCACGTAAAAAGAAGCGCTGCTAAAAAAAGGCGCCGCTTCCTTTTTAAGGCGCCGCTCCTGCTCACAGGGGGAGCGGCCGCTCCCCCTGCTCCCCCCCTGGCTACGCTACTGACTGCTGCTTAAACCCATACCCATGCTAAGGGGGGCTACCTGAGTACATACTCTACATACTGCTGAAATAAATGTGTAGTGTAGACATAGCATCTGGCAAGCCCTGGGTATAGAGTGGCTCCTTTGTGGCCATTCCAGTAGGCCATAATAGAGCATTCCTGGGGTTGCTGTAAAGTGTGTCAGAGACTGAAACAGCCCCCCAAAGGCCTGAGAATTGAGGAAGTGCAAAGGTGTCTCAAAGCCACCTTAGTCCCTCCCCCGCTCTTTCATGCACACTGAGTGGAGCTCTGGCACTGATGAGCATGTGGCCCTACAAATGGAAGAAACCAAATCTGAAAGGCAATTTAGTGGTGATCTGCCCGAAAATTGCATCTCCACATGCTATTGCACTTCAGTTATTACCCCTTGTATTATATCTGTCTGAGTTAGATTCTAAGCAATTCAGGGTGGGATTTTGTCACTTTTGTGTTTGTAAGGAACCATATGTCCCCCTTTACACTCTGTAAATCAACACTCCAGAATCTGGACTTTGTAATTTGCCCTTATCTCTGCAACGGCTAACAACACAAACTCAGCACACTCTCACTATCCTTCTGGGCACATATTTCAGCCTATCTGCTCTTAAACTATTCACTTTGACAAGTCACTATTTGTTGTGCGTGATTGGTCACTGTAATCATGTGGTATTGTTAGATGATTGAAATGTTTATAAATGAGCAGGGAAATCTAATATTTCAAGGTAGCTGCACAGATACTTCTGGTGTGAGCTTTAATGTGAATATGTGTTTGCTCAAGAATTCACAAGACTTTCATTTTCTGCACTCACTCTTGCGAATCTAAAAGAAAATTGCTCATGCAAGTGTTTACTGAAAACAAGTAAATAGTCATGAAAGCTGATGAAGTGTATTCAGTCTTTCTTCATAAAGACTTATACAAATGCATTTCCCCCAGTATTTGCTCTGCCTTAGTCCTTGCCCTTCTCCCTGAAGTATTCTGTGATTTTGTGTGTGTGTGCGCATGCGTGTCCTTCCTAGGAAGCATCAGAGATGGGCACAGCTGGAGATGGGACACTGGACAGGGTGGGCTGGGCTCTGATGTGGTACTGAGAATTCTTGATTGGAGGGTCCCCGCTCACATCCCCCAGGGTCTAACTGAATTTTTCCCCAGGTCAGATTAGCAGGTAACTTGTTGGGGGAGGCAGGTGGTTGCTGCATGGGGCGCAGGTCATTTGTTAGGATCATTTGGATTTATCTCATTAATCAATTCCCTGCAGGGGCCTTGGGTATTGGTGAACCCCGGTCCCTCCTGTTCTGTGCTGTGCCATACAATAGCTTAGCCTCCTGAGGGCTGTAATACTTTTGGTCTAATTCTGGTTGTTGGGCTTGGTGTGGAGGTGGTAGGTTTGTAACTGTGATATACGGGAGGTCAGGCTAAATGATCCAGTGGTCACTTATGGTCTTAAACTCAGTCTGTCACAGAGGCAGTGGAAAGCTAGTGAGCTCGAGGCTTTCGGTTTGATGCAGCAAAACAGAAGCAGCTGATTTAATCATAGATTCCATCTTGGGTAATGAATACGTTGCTTTCCCCTCCCCCCATTTCTTGTATTGGTATTCCACTGTCATCTTGGGAACAGGAAAATTCAAGTACTTTGTATTCTGTCTCCATCCTAGGAAAAGAGAAAGTTGTTGTGCTTGTTTTGTGCTGCCAGACCTGCAGTAATTTCCCTTCCCAATAAAAGACTGGAAATGGATTTAGTAGAAAACTGTGAGAACTGTTCCGAGTCAATGGATAAAATTGAATTAACCAAAACTAGGTCAAGGATGAGGGCTTTGGTAATTTTGTGTAAGAGGAATGTGCTGGTTTGGGTCTGCAGTGAAATTTTGCCTGTGAATGAAAAACATTTGTTTTCATTTTATACTTAAGTCAGTGTGTTAAACTTCTCAAAATAAAAAATTGGCCATATTCAGTCTAAACTTTGGACCCTAAAATATCCATTCTATAGTACACTATTAAGCACTTGAAAGCAATTGTTAGCATTTAACATTCAATTCCCAGCTTCTTACTATACACCTAGTGGTTCTTTCCAGTGAAACAAGAACTATGCCTTCTGATGTGATGTCACTTCAGTCATACTTCTAGCACTTGCTTCAAGGGTGTATATTTTCAATTTTCAAATCATCTATCTTATATCATCCAATATGTATGCTTCACTCCAGGAATGAATAAGCTTGACACGTCTTCTTGCTTAATGTTATATTCCTCTTAACCATTCCTTGGAGATTTTATCTTTGCAAGGTTTAAGGCCAGTTTGCTGCCTGCTGGTGATTTCCACTGGAATCAAAAACACACTGATCAATGGAAAAAATGCCTATAACTCTTAGGGCTGGTCCACACTGGGTGGGGGGGGGCGGTCTTGAACTAAGATACGCAACTTCAGCTACATGAATAACGTAGCTGAAGTCGAAGTATCTTAGTTCGAACTTCAAAGCACTTACCGCGGGTCCACACGCAGCAGGCAGGCTCCCCCGTCGACAGCGCTTCCTCCTCTCGGCGAGCAGGAGTTCCACAGTCGACTGCGAGCGCTTCCGGGATCGATTTATTGCATCTAGACAAGACGTGATAAATCGATCCCAGAAGATCGATTACTACCCGCCGAATCAGGCGGGTAGTATAGACGTACCCTTAGTGCTCAATGACACTGTCTTACATTGCTCAGTATAATGCAGGATTAGACAGATGTGTCCATAGGCTGTCTGGCTGGAGAGGCCAAACTAACTTTCTGTTGGCTATTTTCACCGGAACAGAAAAAACAATTCCCATTGTGGTGATGTTTAGTTTTTACTAATGAAATGCACTATAATTCTAACTCGCCTAACAGTCTACTAAACTCTGTTTTTACTTTTATTCCACCGCTTACTGTGGTTGGCAAATATAATTTGTTTTGTGTGTTTTTTCTTCATTTTTATATGTAAAGTGCCTATCTGCTGCATGGTGAAAGAAAATTACAATAGTAAAGTTCCAGCTATGCATTTCTTTGACACCCAGAACTTCTACTAGCTTCAATAGGAATCGGGGTATGCTAAATGTACAGGATTAGGTCTCATAGCTCACTATTAAGTACCTACTGTAATAGTCCCACAACTGTGTCATATTAGCATGGAAAACAAACTCATAGTTGCCTGCCAGCCCTTTGGCACTGGCTACCCTTTAGTTAATAATCAGTTGTTTACAAGGGGTGAAATCCTGGCCCCATTGAAATCAATGTGAATTTTGCCATTTCATGTAGATAATGACAAAATGTTTGGCTTTGACTTTCTCGGTTCATTTTATTTGAACTTTTATAGTAGTTTTACTATTCTATACATCATATATTTAATATTAAAACATTTTTGACAATATTGAAATAAAATGATTTGACATCAAAAACATTTTGATATTTTCAAATATATATTTTTTTGTAATTTTCATTTTGCAGAAAATTTCAAAATTTCTGCTTGTTCTTCCGATTTGGAACAATTTTATTTTTTGGAATGTTGGAATCTCAGCAGAACAGAAATTTCATTTTCTGACCTCTTTCTGGAAAAAAGGAATATTGTGTTATGTTGCATACGATTGCTTCTAGGAATGAGATTAACTGGTCTTCTCAAATGTACAGACAATATAGAATCAAATACAATAAAAATCTTACATGAATCAAACAGTACCAGAGAATCTCTGTGGATAGAAATTCCATGCTTCAATGATAAGAGTATAGCGGTAAGAGTATATTACCGACCAGCTGACCACAACGGTGACAGTGATTGTGAAATGGTCCAGGAGATTAGAGAGGCTACAAAAACAGAAAACTCAACAATAGGGGATTTCAACTATCCCCATATTGACTGGGTACATGTCACTTCAGGATGGGATGCAGAGATTCAATTTCTAGACACCGTTAATGACTGCTTTTTGGAACAACTAGTCATGGAACCAGATGGGGGAAAAGGGGAAAGGCAAGTTTTAATTTAGTCCTAAGTGGAGCACAGAATCTGGTCTAAGAGGTGAATATAGCTGAACCATTAGGTAATAGTGACCATAATGTAATTACATTTAGCATCCTTGGAGGGTGGGGGAAATACCAAAGAATCCCACCACAGTAGTATTTAACTTCAAAAAGGGGAACTACATAAAATTGAGGAAGCCGGTTAAATGGAAATTAAAAGGTCACAAGGGTGAAATGCCTGCAAGCTGCATGGAAACTTTTAAAAAACACCATAATAGAGACTCAAACTAAATGTATACTCCAAATAAAAAGTAACGGTAAGAGAGTCAAGAAAATGCCACCAGGTCTAAACAACAGAGTAAAAGAGGCAGTTAGAGACAAAAAGACAGCTTTTTAAAAATTGAAATTCAAATCCTACTGAGGAAAAGAGACAGGAACTGGCAAGTCTAATATAAAAGTATGATTAGGCAGGCCAAAAAAGAATTTGAAGATCAACTAGCAAAAGACACAATCGATGCAGCCTGTTTACTAAACTTCACCAGTGAAATTATTCTCAGCTTCTCCAGTTCTCACCCCTATTCCATAGGTTATCATTGTTATTCTATAGTTCTCACAAAGCACAAGATAAGGCATAGGGGAAGTTTGTGATGCTATGCCTATTACTACAGATCTATATTAAATACAGATGAGCATTTTCTCTTAATTTCATCACTAGATTTCACATCTGGTGCATAGAGGTCCTATCTAACTTTCCCGTAATATACCGTTTTCTGTCAATTAGTGAAAAGATATCTTTGTATTGTAACAATTAATTGTAACAACCACCATGAACCCATATACTTTACTTTACTTTGACTTGAAAGCATCCTAAGACCTCACCTTGTCTTGACAATCAGTTTCTCTTTGTGTATCATGAGGAAATCCATTCTCATATTTCCACTAATGTATATTAATCCCATAGGAAGCATTTGAGTTTCACTTCATCTTATTTACCCGGAGGCTATGTCAAGTTTCTTCCTCCCCTTGTGCTAGGCATTTCACAACCACAGAGTAGGAGACAGTCCTTGCATTACAAACTGTTCTTCGAAGTGATATAAATCACAAGCCACCTTGTACAATATAGTATGGAAGTTTTTTTCAGATCATACTGCAGCACAGTTGCCAATTCAGTAACTAGGGCATGAGCTGTCTATTTTTCATTAACACTAATGAAAAATGGTAGATTTTTAGTCTCCACATGAAATTGCAGAAAAGAGCAGGAATTAGTGGAATCAGCAAATAGATCTGAGAAGCAAACTTAACTTCTGTCGAGCAAACATCACTTTTTAAAACTACATTTATTTTATTCCTGTTAAAAATATTGAATTCCGCTTGTTGAAAGAGAGTATATTAAAGGCAAAATAAGTAAAAGTATATAAAAGTAAATGTTATATCTAATATTTTTCTGTGAGCAATACATTGCAAACTTGCCATCAGGAACAGACTAAGAGTTGTGCAAAAAACATCACTGGAATTGTTGGTAGCACCAAGACTATATTAAAGGCAAAATAAATAAAATGGAAATTCCAAATCTTTTCAAAATTGTCTAGTGGTGGTAAAGAATTATTGAAATTGTTTTTTGTTAATCAGCTCTTTTCAAAAAGTTTGAAACAAACACTTTAGAATTTTTTAAAAATGTGAAAACCATTGTGGACTTTCTTTCAAACTCTAGTAGAGAGAAGTGGAACTACTGTACCAAGTTCCCAGACAATGGACAGGTCATTTGAAGAACTTAAACTTGAGCCAGTGTTCAACAGGGAGCCAGTGAAGTGAATGGCATGCTGAGGTGTGTAACTGAAAGGAAGCTGTAGGCTGTTTTAAATTAACCCCAGGAGCTCTGTAAGGACTGTAGGCAGCAAAGCACATTCATCTACCTCTGCATGACACTCAGGATTCATAGCCGCTTAATGAACCTCCTGTAGCCAACTTGGGTTTTCTATGTGTAGGGATTAGGAAATGTGCCTTTAAAATGTCGGAACAGAAAATCACTCAAAGCGGAACAGACACAAGTTGTCCCATGGCTTGATTGTGATGGTGCAGTGACCAGCGATGTTTCAGAATGGATTTGGATACAATCACCATGGACATGTGCACAGTTCACACAGGAACACTGTTTGACTAACAAAGCAGGGGTCATACCACTGTTGCTTGTGTCACATGGGCAATATTGTCTGCTTGCCTGGAAATGGTGATCCTCTGCCTTATGCCCCTGGCGTCACAATGCCCATTCACCCACGTCCAGCATGGTCTGCCCCCTGCTGATTCCGTGCGGACTATTATGGAGTACAATGCATCTGTTCAGACAAGAGCAGGGTATGGAGGCTTCACTATGCTATGTACAAGGGTAGGAATCATGGAGCCCTTGCCCTCCTGCACCTAATAGAGAATTTTCTGCATGGATCAGAAGTTTTGTATTTTGTCCCTCATTCCCAGCTACTTATGCTTTCTCTGCATCTCAAACAAAAATTTGGACTTTCTGACTTATAGAGCCAAAATATTTTCTTAAAGTTATTTACTACTCTCTCCTGCTCTCGGCCCCCCCACACTACCACTTTGGCTGACTTGGCCTGGTTGCACTATGAACATTCTCCCTTCAGGAGAAGAGGTTAACCTCCCGAAGATAGCCAAAAGTGTGGTGTAGAGTGACTAACTGGTGCCTGTCCAGTGAGAAGATAGAGCATGATGAGTTTGGCCAGAATGCAGTTCATGGTGCTAGTGGATAGAGAAATGTTTTTATTAAAGCTTCTCCTAAATCTCCCTCATTTTCTGTAATAAACTTGCTACTTTCAATCAATATCTGAAATGTAAAATCTTGGTGGCTGTCCAAAAAGATTCCAGCATTGATAACTTTTTAGGCCAGAGCTGCGTACTGTTGCCAACTAACTGCCTTCCACTAAGAAATGAAGATAAATTGGAACAAACATGCCATACTGTTCTCAAGAACAATGTGCTCCTCCCACTGTTTTAATTTGTATATACCCAAGGGAGTAAGGACTAATAGTTACAGCTATTTAAAACAGCCCAACTTTCTGTGGCATAAAGTAATTTAACTGATTCCCCTTGATATCAAACACAAATTACTCAGATGTAACTGCAAAGAACAGACCTCTTGGCTAAAAGCAAACAGCTGTGCCTTGCTGCTTAGCATTTGCCAGGCACATTAAACATATGCCAAGTGAGACCTGGCCAACTGCTTAGTTTTAAGTTTAGGTAAAAGCGATGACTGGCACTGAGTGTTGTACTAAATGAAACTTGCTGGATGCTTCTGTGGTTGATGTGTCTCCTGCTTAAAGAAAGGTCCAACAAATATTTTAGATGTCTTTAAAAAATGGCCAAAGGCCCTAAGCTGAAGCTTGACTCAGTTCAGTGGGAGGGGTTTGGTATAAAGGTGGTTTTAAGTCATCTTTATGTGTTCTCCTAATCCTGGGTCTGTGTGACCACTGGCCTAGTCTCCGGGATAAATTAGAGCATGTTCAGGGTTTCTCCATTTACACTGGGGGTGTTGGAGCAGCTGGGGGTTGTTGTCAGAAGAATGTACCAACCACATCCCTTTTCTGCTGGCCATGGCTCTGCACCAAGAGCCCAGGAGGCAGTCGTCATGGAAGAGTTAATTAAAAGAAGACTGGTGGGGCGGGCAGAGAAGAAAAGAAAAAGTAATCTAAATACAGGATTGCATCATAATGGGCAGGAGGATTAAGATTCATAACTATATATTACGATTTTAAGACTCTATCTATGTTAGCTAATGACTTGTTTATGTTTGAAAATCTTTCCAAATGCTGTTGTTGCAACTGTTTTAGTCTCTGTGATTTGTGCCCATTTTTAACATGGAGGTGGATTGGCAGGGGCTGGAGAGCCCTAGTGAAAGGAGCATTTCAGGGATGGAAAGGGGATGTGGTTGAAGAACACTGAGCTCTGGCTATTCCCAGATGGTGGATGGTCTCCTGCTGGGAACCATTGCCACCGGCCATAGTTAGAGCGGCCCACAAGCTCCTCTAATCTGTGTGAGGGTCCAGGTTGGAGTGGAACAGAGCAGAGGATGGGAGAACCATAACTGAGTCCCTTAGACCTTTCCTACCTCACTGTGATGAACTGCTTTGGGCCAGAGCAGAGAATCTGCTTCTGTGTATTTAGTGGTACCTACACTGGTTTTCTTTGTCTAATAGCACGTTCAATGCTGGCATAAATGTAGTGCCCTGAGTGAATTAAAAGACCATTGGTTTCAATACAGTTGACAATCAACAGATCCTCAAATTATACTTGATTTCTTTGTGTTTGGCCTGCAGCAGATTCAAATATCCATTCCATGAGCTATCACGAAAAAGATAAGACAGGAACATAACCTTCCAAATGGCAAATCAACATGATAGCACGTTTCAGCTTTAAATATTCATGAATATTATCCCCCATGTTTCTTTGAAGAGTTTTGACATTTACTTAAGTAATTACTGTCACCTCCAAATGGCTGCCCATATTTTTGTCCTTTGTAAGTCCTCCTATGTTATTATTTATGCCTTTGTTTCATCTCAGCTCTTTGAGCCAGGTTTTATCAGGCCTGCCAGGTGCACTATGAGCACACGTTCTGAATTAATCTCCCTACTCCGTCAGTTTGTAACAAAGTTCATTTATTCAAAGGAGTGGGGAGATGGAGGGAAATGCAGCTTGAGACACCCTGCTCTTGATTGCCTTTGCAGGTTACTCACATCAGGGAAAATGCCACGTTCTACTCGAGTAGTTTCAGAACCAGCAAAGCCAGAATGCTAAACATGAGTAGCCTTGAGTCAAATCCTTTGCCACCAATACATCTCAGAACAAACAGATTAGCCCCTTATAATCATGTATTTCAACAGATGTAGTGCACTGTAAACACCGCTTTTTTTCTAAAATCCCATATCAATATTCTGTCCCTTCCTTATAGAGATGACAGTTACGCTTCTGCCGTTAGGAGCTTTGCTTCTCCTAGAAATCTATTATTACCCTAAGCAGTCATTCCCAGAAAGAAGTTTAGTGTGAGGATTTTGATAGCAGGGGAAGTTGCACCTGCTCACATCCACCTAATTGATGCAAACAGTAATCCAACTGCATGTGCAAGTCCTGCCATCAGCTCTATGGGTGTGGATGTTGCTTGTCTGTGGTGGAACTAGTGCAGTTCCAATTCACGGGTGGCAGGCATTGGGGAGCTCATGCAGAGATTGAGTATTTGCTGCTTTACATGGAGCTCAGCTCCCTGGGGCTGTGATAGATCTGTGCTAATCAGTCTGAATACTTGTATTTAATTCATACTGAGTATAGGATAAGGTTGGCAAGAAATTATAAGAAAATGTGAGTCCCCTCTCTTTAAATGCAGACTGATCTGGATTCAGGATGACACCTTCATCCAAGACAGTTAAAGTGGTGAGTGAAGCCTGGTTGTTAGGCTAGGACAAAAAACAGTCCTGCTTCAGAGTGAGAGATGCGTATTATATGTGTACACTTGGAAAATGGTGTTTTAAATTGCAAAATGTCAAGGGGGGAAAAAGTGACATATCTGTTTGTCTATTGCAGTGAAGGCAGTCCTGACTGGAATTTGAAAGCTTATCATCCAGCGTATGAGAGCCTCTGCGATCCTGCTTGGAGGATACATTTGTGAAAATAAGTCTGTGAGGGCAGTCACAAGAGGAAGATCAGAGTAATCTGAAAGGCATGACTGGGGATTCAAACAAGACACTGGAGGGTGAGAAACGAATCACTAGACGTGACACCACGGGCTGGTTGTTTGACATGTCTGGCCAGAGGGTCAGGAAAGAAAAGGGGAAGCTATGACGAGAGGGAAACTCAAGAAGTAGGTTATTTCTTATTTTCTTTAGTGCCACGGATTGTCCTAATCTGGATTAGTTTGTGTAGAATTTAAAGTGCAGCTGCTCAGCTGACGTCAGTTGAAATCAATGGAGTCTCAATCTCTAACACCAGCCCCTAAGACTCTAGCTATGTTGTCCCTACTCTTTCTTTTCTTTTGATTTGATTTTATCTATTAATCTTTTACAACGACCACAGTGACGTCAGACTGCTTTTGGGGAACTGCCCGTGGAGAGGTGAAAAAGACTTTTTAGCTCTAAGAAGTGGTAAAGAAAGATGAGTATCTGAAGCATACTCTACTGGAGGGTGTGGCCCTCTCTCATGAACTGTCTCACCATCAGGGCTACAAATACTTGGAATGGAGGCCTCTCGTGACCATGGACAAGAACCGGGTGTAAGGTCACAAAAGCTCCATGAACCCTCTGTGCAGGGGAGCAGCTATCCACATTCAGTTAAGAATTACCTAGTGCAGACTAAGAGAACAACAAGAGCAAGAAAGAACGTGACTAAAGTATTCACAAGAGAGAATGTTGTGTGTCTCCTCTGACTATCTGTACTGAACTGCCCATAAAATGCCTGGTGGGCTATGCAGCCAGGAGGTAAAGTTCTCTCCAATTAAGTATAGGAGACATAGAAAACGAGTCATAACCAAGGCTATGATTTAGTCACAGAGGTCACGGCAGTCAGGGATTCCGTGACTTTACCGTTTACCTCCATGACTTCTTCCATTTCAGCTGTCAGCAGCTGAAGTGGGGGCTGGAGGCAGGACTGTGCCCCCCTGCCCTGCTGCAATTGGGGCTGGATGGCTAGAATCAAGACCCTGAAGTCCCTGCCCTGCAGTGTGCGGGAGGTGGAGGGACTGCAGCCGGGCTGTGAGCCCCTGTCCCGCAGCTGCGGCCAGCTCCAGAGCTGGGGCTGTGCCCCCCCGTGCTGTGCCTCAGCCCCACGGCTTCTGCGGAGGCTGTGTTGCAGCCAGGGCCATGTGCCCCAGCTCCTGCGGCTTTCACCGGGGGCTGCAGCTGGGGCCGCGTGCCCCAGCCCGGTAGCTGCAGCCAGGGTCGTGTGCCCCAGCCTTGCGGCATCCCAGGGCTGTGCGCCCCCTCCTGTCTGCGCTGGGGTTTGAGAGGAGGCTGCAGCTGGGGCTGCGCACCCCGGTCCACCAATGGAGCTGGGGCTGTGTCCCCCACCATGGTGGGGGTCTTGGCCTGTCAGTCCCATCCCCAAGCCATGGGACTCCATTTCTCCCCCTGTTTAGCCCTGCCCCTGGTTATTTTTAGTAAAGTCAGGGATAGGTCACTGGCTCCGTGAATTTTTGTTTATTGCCCTGCCCTGTCCCTGACTTTTACTAAAAATAACCATGACAAAATCTTAGTCTTAGTCATAACAGACGCAAGTGACAAGCAACACAGACTGCAGTATTGAGTTCAGAGTGGCTCCATGTCTTCTCTGCAAACTGGGGAAGTTTTCTCTTCCTGTTGCCCTGGTGCAGTCTTTTTTTCTTGTCTTTTCTGGAGCTGATTCTGTTGTAAACCTGTCTTTTCTTCTGTTCCTTCATGTGGGTGTTGCAGCTGTCTGTAAAGATACAGACGGGGGACAAGAAGCTTGGTTTGTTGTGTGTTTCAATGGCTTAATGTTCTGTGTGTGCATGCAAAATACCTTTATTTGTGATATTTGCCTACAGACATTGGTGCATGTAATTAGGCCCGTGCAGTTGTTTTGCGCACATCAGAGTAGGCCACAAGCTTCTCCACTGAAGTCAATGGACTTAAACTGCTGTTAGTGTGAGCAGAAAGCCCTTTGGATCTTGACTGTCAATCTCCTGCAAAGAAAGGAACTCCCCGTAATCTGTTCCCTTTTGTGCTCCCTTTTTGCAGACGTCTGTGTGATCAAATGTTTCTGTCACAAATATTTACGGGAAGTGAAGCTGAAGCCTACTTGCTCAAAGAGATATTAAAGGCAATTTAAAAATTCTTTCCACAAGCAATTTTATTATCAGAGAAACGTAGTATTTGGCAACCCTGTTCCATGCAAACCTCATTTCTGTTGACTCGTAAACCTGCCCCTGTGGCCCAGCTCTACTCTAGATTTTATGTCTTTACCAAACAGAAATGAATGCGGGTTTTTCCTCTCTACTGCAGAGTTTACATTGGGTACTGTACAGTGGATTAACACATTCTGTGTGCAAGAAGCTGAAGAAATGATTATACTGTGTTATGCCTAGCACATGGAACGGCTGCCATCTTCAAAGGATCAAGACAATTTGTGAGTTAATAGACTGAATGTGATTGCACTAAAGCAATTTCCATCTGAGTTTAGGGAAGTAAGCCATAGTGGCAGGTTTATGAACCAACAGATCATAAGGTTGCAGTGAACTGAGGTTTCAAGTTTGATGTTTGTGTGCGGAGAAAATTGCCCAACTTCCAGAGGATCTAACAGATATTGTAGCAGTGACACCCCCCGTTAGCATTAAGTCTGTCTGCACTGTCACCATAGAACCCTAGTTTTAAGGGTTTATAAATAAATTTGGGTTTAAATTTCCACTATGCCAATTTTGGCTAGGCATGAATTCAGCAAAACTACACTGCCTGTTGTGTCTAGGAATAGGGGACTGTCCCTTTAAAAAGTTTGCAAGTTTTCTAGGGGCACTTACTGTGCTCTGTTTTAGAACCCAGCCAGAACAGCAGTGTGTGTGTAGCTAGCCCCAGCATGTTAGTGTTTAGTTAGTAAATGTGGTTATTTGGGACCCATGTGGTGTGTTCATGTTGTTGTATAGCCAGCAAGAAACCCAACATTTTTTAACCAAACAAAAATGAAATAATTTTACTATTCTGAGATTACATGGGTGGAAATATAAATTATTGGGTCAGATTTACTAGCACACTCTAGTTGCTTTGCGCTCTTCTGGCGATGCATGCTAACTGTAAACCCGGCTAGCTCGTCTTGGTTTATAGCTGCTTTGTGTCCCTGGAGTACTGCAAAGCAGACAGAGATGGCTAGTGAATTTAGCCCATTGTTTTTAGATACTTCTTTGAACTCTAATAATGTTCACAGCAATTGTGAATAAAGTGGATTTATACCTAAACTCTCAGCCAGATTCTGACCCTAGAAATGCAATCTATATCTGAGAATTTTGCTGACCTCTGCTTTGATCCTTTGTTGATGAGACCTGATTTGGTATGGCAATGCCTATATATTGCAGGCAGTAGACAATAACTGCATCCCATTGTGCCATATTCTTCTCATTCTCCACATGGAATTTCCATGAATAGTGTTTTGATGCCAGTGCAGCCCCATTGGCTCGACTGAAGGAAGTTTCCTTAAATCAGAAATATTTGTGCATAATGCTAAAAAAGAGAGCAGAATTTGATGTTAAGACCATTGGTCCAGATCCTCTAATTGAAATCAGTGGGAATTAGGCACCTAAATACTTTTGGGGATCTAGGCCTTTGTGTTGAATCTGTCTGTTTCTCATCAATAACTGTTTTGTGTGGACTCTGTAATATGAATAGTTAGCTGCAGAATCAGTGTTTGGCATTTTGCCCTCCTGGTGGTTTTGCTCAGCTATTTTCCTGAAGGGGTTTGTTTTTTTGGGGGGGGGGGGGAGGGGGGGAGGGGAAGGGAAGAGAAGAGAAAAAAAACATTACTATGAAGTTACATTGTTCAGAAATGTTGCTTATGCACTTTTGTTTTTGTTTAATTACATACAGATTATAGCGCACACCAGCCTCAGCTAAATTACTAGAGATACAGCAGCCCCTGGGATACATTGACACTATATTCACATCCATTCACATTCACTACATTCATATTCACTACATTCACATTCACATTCCCTCCATTGTAATGGCTTGTGTCAAAGCCTTCTTGTTATTTAAAAGCCAAGTATTTTTCATACTTAATATTAATGTCCTTTCTTTCCCAGAGTGATAAAGTAGCCATTATTTTGTTTGATGGTGAGCAAGATGGTGGTCAACTATTAAGTAAACTTTATACAATCAAGAGGGAATTCTAGATTTACTTATGTGACAACAATTGTACCTCTGCCCTGAAAGAGCTCCAACCATCCCCTGAGTTAAAAGGGATAACTGAAATGAAGTTATTTTTAGGGTGGAAGGTGACAGCCAACCTGCAAAGAGCACACTGAAGTGCGCAACAATTATGAGAGGGGACACTTTTGCAAGAGAATCAAGCCCCATTCTTTACAAATAGTGGCATGCTCATGCAGAGCATATGGGAAGTCAAGTTCGCAAAGTTCAGTTTTGGACGGAGAAGTGACTATGTAAAACCGTCACCTGAACAGATCTGTCCCCTGTATACTCAGAGTCATAGCTGCTTACAGGACTCCTCTGACAAACATAAAGTTGTTTTCCTATGTTGACTCTTGTTAGGGCTGGTCCACACTGGGGGGGGGGGGGGTGTCGAACTAAGATGTGCAACTTCATTGCATGAATAACGTAGCTGAAGTCGAAGTATCTTAGTTCGAACTTAAAAGCACTTACCGCGGGTCCAGAGGCAGCAGGCAGGCTCCCCTGTCGACGCCGCTTACTTCTTGCGTGGAGCTGGAGTTCCGCTGTCGATGGGGAGCGCTTCCAGGATCGATTTATCGCGTCTAGATGAGACGCGATAAATCGATCCCAGAAGATCGATTGCTACCCGCCAAATCAGGCGGGTAGTATAGACGTACCCTTAGTGTTGCAGAGCCAGCAAAGCTATGGGAGAATGAGCTGGATTCTCTTCTGGTTCATGCACCAACAGCAGAACTGCTTTTTCTAATTGCAGAAAATCCCAGAAGTCCAGTTTACCTTTCAGATCTTAGGGTGAGTTTCTAGGGCTGGCATATGAAAGAAAAATATCTTTCTACTTATAAACAAACCTTCCCACCCTGTTTAGGATAGTTAGGACCCATGAGGACCTACGTCTCCGTACAGGAATGTTTCAACCCCTTTGTAGCCTTGCAGGGCCAGACACAATTTGATGCTGTCTGTAATCCATTTTTACTACTGTTCAGTGATGGTTGGAACAGGACTTTAATTTCCCTTGATTTCAATGGGAGCTGGATTGAGCCCAAAGCAAATTTACTTGGGGCCACCTTTCTAAGGGATGTTACAGAAGTGTGTATGCTATGGGCAAAACCATTCGCACTCAGTATTAGTGTTTATGTGTACAACCTCATTATTTTAGCAGGTGTACAGATCAGTAAGAAGACAGGTCACTATCCAAGGAGCTTATAATTAGGGCTGGTTAAATAATTTTTTTAAATGGCTTTTCAAATGATATAAAAGTTTTGTGAAAATATTTGCATTGTTTGAAATTTCCCCGGTTTCCAATGAGATAGGTCTAAATGAAAATTGAACAAAGGCTCTACCTTCTCCCTGCCACTCTCCACCCACTTGTTGCAGTCCTGAAGCACTAGCTGTCCCATCCACCCTCCCGAGCCTGGCACTGGTGAAAGGGGAATCTAGTCACTTGTCTTTCCATCACACTTTGTCAAAGTCCAGGAGAACAGAACACCACTTTGGCAAGTACACATATATTACTGTATGCTGCACTTTGCTGTAGTGTAATATATATACTTTGTTCCTGAAAAGCAGTCTGAGCTTATTGATAGTACAACGCATGTATGCATCTGAAGTATGTGAAGGGGGTTGAAGACCATGGAAAGGATATGCAGACATAGGCTCCTTTAGGTTTCTTAAAAAAAACAACAATCCCAAACCTGCTATTTTGTGCAATCTGGCTCATTCTAGGCCCTCAAACCACTTTGGTGAGTGTGAGGTAAGAATCTGGATGGATACACGGGCAAATAAGATTGCGCTTCAGAAACATTTTTGTGAGCCCTATGATCTCTTTCCTGGGAGGGATAGTTTAGTAGCATCCAGAGATGGGGTGGCTCCTTCAGAGGCAGGGAAATTACCCCAATCTTCTATTTTGGTTCATGACAGAATTTCTAAAAGAGATGAAGCCCCAAGAGCTCCCTCCAGCACATCGGCACATTTCTATCTGTCTTGACACTATCTGAACTTTCGATTTGTATGGGTTTATGATTTAGAAACACGCCAAAGAGAGTTAATGTTACATTCAAGCAAAATATTAGAATGTACAGCTGCAACTTGGAGACATAATGCCTCAACTTAGATATGAGTTGCACTTACAAAACTTCAGAAGCTTCTTTAAATGTCATTGTGTTCTATGTGATATCCTTTACGATCTGTGACTGCCTGCCTGACATGATTTCATTTTATTATGCTGTGAAGCATTTGCCAACTAAGAGCTTTCTGAGTTAACTTTAGCAATAGCCGGAGTGAAAAGTTCTCTGTGCTGCAATAGCTGCTGATTTGTAAGCATTATTTCTTTCTAATTTGTATTATTCTTCAGTGCGTTTTAAAGGTGGCTGGAAAAAAACTTAAATGGATAAATGAGAAAACTTTCCTGATCCCATATCATTAGCAAAATCCATAGGGTGTCTAGAAATCAAAAGTAAATACATTTAAAAACAACATATTGGGCGGGAAGTTAATGATACTAAAAGCACATAAAGTCCTGGAAGGACTCCCTTCTTTCCTTTAAACAATATTCTCTATCTTACTACTGTGGGGCATTAGCAAACCTGACAAGACAGTGTTTGAAGATGAGGTAACATGTCCAGCCATAACTCCAGAATGGTTTTTTGCTTGTTGCTTTATTTTTCATGTAGGATCTACAACAACGATGGCCTTCTCTAGACAAGGATTTAAAGGTGGGGTGTTAGACTGAGCAAGGTAACTCAAGCTAATTAATACCTTCTAAAACTCTAGTCAAGGCAAAGCAGCTGTACTTTAGAACATGTTAAACTGGTTGAATTGAAACTTAGGATCTACCAGTTCTTTAATTAGCTTGAGTTACCTATCTAGAGCTGACATCCCACCTTTTAAAATCCTAGTCTAGCCATAGCCTATAGCTATATTTCTTGGTGGGAGGAGAGGGAGGTTGACGAGTAATACTTCCTTAGGAGGGCATTATATAATGAAGGGGCTAAGAAGAACTATAATTTAGCTGGCTTGGAAATGAATACAACATAGGTTTTTGTTTTACATGTACAGGACTCTCTGTGTGTTAATTACAGGATGAGTTAACACCAACTGATGACTAAGATTTCTTTGACTCAGTATCTGGGCTTCTACAGAAGAATATGGCTGTAAGTGAAGAAATGATAGTGACATAAGGACACACCTTTTTGAGCATGTGACACAAACACACAGAAATGACAGAACTTTTTGGCTGGATCGGACAAAATACTTTTGGCCATTTGGCTTGCTTTAGCTCCCGTCTAGCAGTGCTTTCCATAGTATTCACTGAGGTGTGTTAGGCCTTGGCTTTATTTTTTCTTTCTTTCTGAAAGCTTGCCAATAAAATATTCTTCTCTTCAAGGCAACAGTCCCACAAATCAGTTCAATTAACTGGGACAATTACTGATTGTACAGTACAACGACTCTGGAGACAAAGTGTGGTATGACCTTGGTAGAGTCAGGGTTAAGGAGTGTGTTACAACTTGGGCCTTAGGGATGAAGGAGTCTGTGATCTGCCTTCAAAAGAAGGCCACAGGCTGGCTGTTGTGAACGTGGAGGACAGCTGAATGACTTGAAAGACATTGGTATAGTTAGCCATCTTTGCCACACAAATACCACCAGTGGAATTCAACATACAGAAAATAAAATCCCTTTGTATATAGTAAAATTATATTTTAGGGGGTTGTGTAGTATATGAAAGCTCATAAAATTGGCACTATGTTTGTCTCTACAGTACACCGAGAGGAGTAATTAGAGGCAAAGTAAAGGTACACAGAGTCCATCATCAGCATAATAACTATTGGTCTATGAGCCGTATAAACCATCCTAGCACTGGATCTTATTACAAAACATGTCTAATACAGAAGGTAAAAAAATCTCCTGGAGCTGATGAAGAAAGGCAGAGGATGGCCAGTAATGGAACTGAAATATATAACATCCATGCTAAGGTTGCATAACCTTTTTGTTCCTAGCAGAGGTTTCCAAAGTATGAACACTGGATAATGTTTTTATTGAACTTGGCTCTCTCTTTTCCATGACACTCTAGTGTCAGATGAGCTGTACTGGTGCAAGAGGGGAAGCAAAGATTGCTTTGTTTTGCTCCCTTGGTCCTGAAGCCAGCTGAGGACCAATCTGGTTCCAAGAATAAGTTAGAGCAGCCATATAGCTGCTCAAACTTACACCCAGCTGCCCACAGCCACAAGGGGCTGTTCTGGCAGGCAGAGATTACTTTGGGCATTTCCTAGCTATGTTTCTTTTCTCTCAGCCACACCCCCTGCACCTGGGGTAGGAGGGGATGGCACAGGAACTACCAGGCAGGGTGAATCCTCAGGGGTCAGATACACCAGCTTTATAGCTGCTTTGATCTGCTATAAAGCAGCCAGAGGAGAAGCTAGTATCTGGTATATCCTTTTAAAAATATCACAGGGGTAGCCAAATAATTTGAAACCTTCCTAACAAATTCTGAGAAAAAGATCGGCTTGTCAAGCAGTTGGCGCGCGCGCGGGGGGGGGGGGGGGGTGGAGAGTTCTCTGCTACCAAAACTAGCAATTTCAGCTTTTTATTTTAATTGCGCCTTTTCCCCACTTGTAATAAAGGTTGTTCTCTGAGGTTCTTTTTTATTCTCTTGTGCTAGTTATGCATCTTTATCTTTGACAATTAGCCAAATGCACTTGAAAATAGAAAACGTGTTCCATATTGTATCTATACCAGACAGTCAAAAGAACATTTCTGGACAATTCCATTAGAAATCACATCATAGTTTTGATGCCTCGGGGGCTCAACTAGGGCATTGACAAAGATAAAACATCGATGGCACTAATTCAATGAATTAAAACAACTTTGACAAAAAAAAGCACTTTCTATTGTTAGACTGAGGACACTATCTAATTAAAAACAGGGAAACATGCAAACACACAAATGAGAGGAATAACCTTCCTCAGGGCTATTGGTGGTTTCTGTGGTCTGACCAACTGATCTGACCTGTCAAGCTTCCTGACTTTGATAGTGGCATTATTAGGGATGGGTGAAGTAGGTTCATTGCCGGTTGTACCGGTTAAGACACAAAGTTCTGTGAATTAGTAAAACCCAAGCTTAAATTCCTCTGACATTAGTCCTCCTCTTCTTCCCTTCCCCCCCTACACAGCAAGCAGGCACCCTGACATTAGCCCCCCTTTTCTTCCCCCCCCCCCACATACAGCAAGCAGGCAGGAGTCTCGGGGAGCAGCACATGGCAGTGGGGGAAGGGACAGCTGAACTGCCACAATTGCTAGCCTACAAACATTACAAGGGAGCATTTCACAACTTTAAATGAGCATGTTCCCTAATTGATCAGCAACGTAAGAACAAAACAACGTTAACCAGGACGACTTTAAGTGAGGAGTTACTGTAGATAGAAATAAAATGTAGGATCCAGCAATTGAGTAAGGTAGGAAGACACGTCACTTAGTCTGATATAACACCTCAGTTTTGAAACCCCTTGCCTTGGATTGTGATAAAGGATTCAGGAGCAAAATATATGCAACCTAAATGTCACTTTTATACTTCAGTGTAAGCAAAGGCAAAGCTGAAGGGAGTGATTCAGGGCCACATGTGGATCCCTGTGGTCACTGAGTTCTGAATGTGATGTGACATGTACAACAAGCAAAAATCCCGTTCCTAGAATCGCATAGATGGAATTTGCTGTTGCTAAGCTGCCACCTGATAAAATGATGGAGTTGATTTTCAGTGCTCATTGAGAAAAGCAGCCACAATCAGTCTTTCAAAAAACTGTGTGAGATAATGAAAAGTAACTTTTTGATGTGTTGTACAAATGGTCTTCATTAGTGACTGAAAGCTCAACCCAATGTCAGTCTGATAAAAGAGGAACAATAGGGTTAGCAGCAATGGAAATTGTCAGTGACGATGAAACAGGTGAGAATGCTGTGGGCCATGTAGAAACACGTCTGTCTATTTCAGAGTTAATTACCAGCTTATTGTTTGTCTCCATTTCAGCTATATGCTAATGTAGCCTTGAAACTATTTTCACTGAGGCTAATGGATCATGGGTATTGTGTTCAAAAGAGTATAGCTTTTCTACAGGGAACACTGTTCTGTTTATCCATATCCCAATTAATGGTAACTCCCAGGGTATACAAACCTGGGGTACCCCCCAGGGTCTACAGAGCTCTAAATGGTCAGTCTGTAGCTAACCGGCTAGCAAAACCTATTTAACAATTTAACACGCTCCAAGACCTGGAGACTAAATCAGACTGATCAAAGTGGTTCCTTTCCATCTGAAATAATATCAGTATCTGAAAGTTTCAGGAGACGTGAACAGGATCTTATGGTATTTGTTACACTGTTTTACAAAATATATACAACATAAAAATAAAGAATGTTACAATATAACACCAGAATATTACAAAACATCATGGTATTGGCCATATGCTTGGCACAACAGTTTGTCAGACATTTCTGCGTGCTCCTAATGTAATGAAAATAGAGCTGCGCTGTTATTGTTTGTGCCTTGCAAAAACTTTTATATGGTGCTGCAAATATACGGAGAACATATATGTTGTGAACGCTTTTATGTTCTTTATTGGAAATAGCTTAAGTGGAATGGGAACAGGACTGGGCTTGAAATGAATCAAAGGACTTCAAAAAAAATTTTAAAATAATATTTTTCCTTTATATAGCATGGCAGCCCATTTTTCTTTGGTTGTCCTCTCTTTTAATATAAATATTGAATGTTTTGCCTTCTGCTGAAGGCAGAAAGAAGTTGGGGTGGTGTCTTTGGTGCTGGCAAACCACTGGAAATATCTGAGAAAAGGAGCTTATCAGAGTAGAGGAATTATACTAGCCAGTCAGAGTAGGGTGAATTGGGTATTCCAAGCAAGGCTGTCTTAAGTAGCACAGCAATGATCTACACTGGCTGAAGACCTGGTTTTGAATGTAAGAAATAACCATATGCTGATGGCCACAAGTGAGGAAACTCTTCGAAGGAAGGGACTATGGATGCTGAGTGATCCGCTGTCGTGACCTGCACAGGATGTGCCATGTTTGTCTTTCTTCCACAGGATAGAAGCGACTTTGTCTGTACAAAGTGCAAGCTGATCTCCATATTGGAGGAGAAGATTCAAGGTCAGGAGAAACGAGTATCAACCCTGCATTCCATAAAAGAAAATGAGGAGTTCCTGGATAGATGTCAGGATAGGCTTCGGCGGGCACAGTGTTGTGAGGATTCAGAGCAGGCTACGCAGCGGGGACAGAAGGCCAGTGAGGATAATTGGCGGCATGTGACCTCCAGAAGAGGGAAGAGTATGAGACAAGTCCATGTACCAGAAACGCATATTCAGATGAGCAACCATTTTCATGTTCTCTCCACAGGTACTAGTGCAGAGAGTGGAGTGAATGATACATCTGAGGGAACAGAGCAGAAGGAGACTCCACTGACTGGAAGGCATGAGATGCACAGTCCTAGGGATGGGGGTTCCACGACCACCACTCCCAAGAGGAGGAGGAGGGTGGTGGTGGTCGGGGACTCTCTCCTCAGGGGGACTGAGTCATCTATCTGCTGCCCTGACCGGGAAAACCGAGAGGTGTGCTGCTTGCCAGGGGCTAGGATTCGTGATGTGACGGAGAGACTGCCGAGACTCATCAAGCCCTCAGATCGCTACCCCTTCCTGCTTCTCCACGTGGGCACCAATGATACTGCCAAGAATGACCTTGAGCATATTACTGTAGATTACGTGGCTCTGGGAAGAAGGATAAAGGAGTTTGAGGCGCAAGTGGTGTTCTCGTCCATTCTCCCTGTGGCAGGAAAAGGCCGGGGTAGAGACCGTCGAATCGTGGAGGTCAACGAATGGCTACGCAGATGGTGTCGGAGAGAAGGGTTTGGATTCTTTGACCATGGGATGGTGTTCCAAGAAGAAGGAGTGCTAGGCAGAGACGGGCTCCACCTGACGAAGAGAGGGAAGAGCATCTTTGTAAGCAGGCTGGCGAACCTAGTGAGGAGGGCTTTAAACTAGGTTCACCGGGGGAAGGAGACCAAAGCCCCGAGGTAAGTGGGGAAGTGGGATACCGGGAGGAAGCACAAGTAGGTGAGTGCAAGAGGGGAGGGCTCCTGCCCCATACTGGGACAGCAGGACGATCGGTGAGTTATCTTAAATGCCTATACACAAATGCAAGAAGCCTGGGGAACAAGCAGGGAGAACTGGAAGTCCTGGCACAGTCAAGGAATTATGACGTAATTGGAATAACAGAGACTTGGTGGGATAACTCACACGATTGGAGTACTGTCATGGATGGATATAAACTGTTCAGGTAGGATAGGCAGGGCAGAAAAGGTGGGGGAGTTGCGTTGTATGTAAGAGAGCAGTATGACTGCTCAGAGCTCCAGTATGAAACTGCAGAAAAACCTGAGAGTCTCTGGATTAAATTTAGAAGTGTGAGCAACAAGGGTAACGTCGTGGTGGGAGTCTGCTACAGACCACCAGACCAGGGGGATGAGGTGGACGAGGCTTTCTTCCAGCAACTAACAGAAGTTACTAGATCACAGGCCCTGGTTCTCATGGGTGATTTTAATCACCCTGATATCTGCTGGGAGAGCAATACAGCGGTGCACAGACAATCCAGGAAGTTTTTGGAAAGTGTAGGGGACAATTTCCTGGTGCAATTGCTGGAGGAACCAACTAGGGGAAAAGCTCTTCTTGACCCGCTGCTCACAAACAGGGAGGAAATAGTAGAGGAAGCAATAGTAGATGGGAACCTGGGAGGCAGTGACCATGAGATGGTCGAGTTCAGGATCCTGACACAAGGAAGAAAGGAGAGCAGTAGAAAACAGAGCCTGGACTTCAGAAAAGCAGACTTTGACTCCCTCAGGGAACTGATGGGCAAGGTCCCCTGGGAGAATAACATGAGGGGGAAAGGAGTCGAGGAAAGCTGGCTGTATTTTAAAGAATCCTTATTGAGGTTGCAGGAACAAACCATCCCGATGTGTAGAAAGAAAAGTAAATATGGCAGGCGACCAGCTTGGCTTAACAGTGAAATCCTTGCTCATCTTAAACACAAAAAAGCAGCTTACAAGAAGTGGAAGATTGGACAAATGACCAGGGAGGAGTATAAAAATATTGTTCAGGCATGCAGGAGTGAAATTAGGAAGGCCAAATCACACTTGGAGTTGCAGCTAGCCGGAGATGTTAGGAGTAACAAGAAGGGTTTCTTCAGGTATGTGAGCAACAAGAAGAAAGTCAAGGAAAGTGTGGGCCCCTTGCTGAATGAGGGAGGGAACCTAGTGACAGAGGATGTGGAGAAAGCTAGTGTACTCAATGCTTTTTTTGCCTCTGTCTTCACAGACAAGGTCAGCTCCCAGATGGCTGCACTCCGCAGCACGGTATGGGGAGGAGGTGACCAGCCCTCTGTGGAGAAAGAAGTAGTTCGGGACTATTTAGAAAAGCTGGACGAACACAAGTCCATGGGGCCGGATGCACTGCATCCGAGGGTGCTAAAGGAGTTGGCCGATGTGATTGCAGAGCCATTGGCCATTATCTTTGACAAATCATGGCAATCAGGGGAGGTCCCGGATGACTGGAAAAAAGCTAATGTAGTGCCCATCTTTAAAAAAGGGAAGAAGGAAGATCCGGGGAACTACAGGCCAGTCAGTCTCACCTCAGTCCCTGGAAAAATCATGGAACAGGTCCTCAAGGAATCAATTCTGAACCACTTAAAGGAGGGGAAAGTGATCAGGAACAGTCAGCATGGATTCACCAAGGGCAAGTCATGCCTGACTAACCTAATTGCCTTCTATGATGAGATAACTGGCTCTGTGGATGAGGGGAAAGCAGTGGATGTGCTATTTCTTGACTTTAGCAAAGCTTTTGATACAGTCTCCCACAGTGTTCTTGCCAGCAAGTTAAAGAAGTATGGGCTGGATGAATGTGCTCAATGGGTAGTGATCAATGGCTCCATGTCTAGTTGGCAGCCGGTATCAAGTGGAGTGCCCCAAGGGTCGGTGCTGGGGCCAGTTTTGTTCAATATCTTCATCAACGATCTGGAGGATGGTGTGGACTGCACCCTTAGCAAGTTTGCAGATGACACTAAACTGGGAGGAGTGGTTGATACGCTGGAGGGTAGGGACAGGATACAGAGGGACCTAGACAAATTAGAGGATTGGGCCAAAAGAAATCTGATGAGGTTCAACAAGGACAAGTGCAGAGTCCTGCACTTAGGACGGAAGAATCCCATGCACTGCTACAGACTAGGGACCGAATGGCTGGGCAGCAGTTCTGCAGAAAAGGACCTAGGGGTTACAGTGGACGAAAAGCTGAGTATGAGTCAACAGTGTGCCCTTGTTGCCAAGAAGGCTAACGGCATTTTGGGCTGTATAAGTAGGGGCATTTCCAGCAGATCGAGGGACGTGATTATTCCCCTCTATTCGGCACTGGTGAGGCCTCATTTGGAGTACTGTGTCCAGTTTTGGGCCCCACACTACAAGAAGGATGTGGATAAATTGGAAAGAGTCCAATGGAGGGCAACAAAAATGATTAGGGGGCTGGAGCACATGACTTATGAGGAGAGGCTGAGGGAACTGGGATTGTTTAGCCTGCAGAAGAGAAGAGTGAGGGGGGATTTGATAGCTGCTTTCAACTACCTAAAAGGGGGTTCCAAAGAGGATGGATCTAGACTGTTCTCAGTGGTGGCAGATGACAGAACAAGGAGTAATGGTCTCAAGTTGCAGAGGGCGAGGTTTAGGTTGGATATTAGGAAAAACTTTTTCACTAGTAGGGTGGTGAAGCACTGGAATGGGTTACCTAGGGAGGTGGTGGAATCTCCTTCCTTAGAAGTTTTTAAGGTCAGGCTTGACAAAGCCCTGGCTGGGATGATCTAGTTGGGTTTGGTCCTGCTTTGAGCAGGGGGTTGGACTAGATGACCTCCTGAGGTCCCTTCCAACCCTGAGATTCTATGATTCTATGATTCTATGATTGTACGAATCTCTGACTGAAAGCCCATTATTAGCTAATAAGAAAGCAGAACACAGGGATTTGCATGCAGTATGGGTATCAGATAAAAGGGAATGATACAAACTCAGAACTTACTAAGGCATGCAGGCAAAAGTGAATGCTCCTTCAGTAAGTTAGGTGGCCACAGGGCACCATAGACTGACTTTATAGAAGATAATATAAATACCCCCAACCCTAGTCAAGGAAGCAGTCACTTCTCTGAGAGCAGACCAGGACCATTTCAGAGAAGTATGCCCTGGAATGCCATTTGGTTGAGGATACAATCAGCTGGTGGTTGGGCACATCTGCAGGATGACCTGAGAAATATCTAAAACTGCCAGTGAGGAACATCAATCCTAGCGCTCTATGACTGTGCAGAAGGCCAAAGTCAGAGTATGATTAACAGTGGGTAAAGAGGAAACTGCTCCCTGATGCTATCTATTTTAGTAACACAGAGCCCAAAATGAGTCCATAATGATAGGGAGGCAATATTTTTTAAAACATCCAGGGGCCTGGGATTCACGAGTCTATCTGCGTTATGAAATAAAATGGCTATCAGATTATCGTCTCAGACTCAATAGTGTTGGCGAAAAAGAGGCCTTAGCAGCTATTCTAGCATCTAATGAGTGTAGAAGTGGATACCTTTTATTCTATCCTGCTTGTGAGTGTCAGTCTGCAACACTTTAACATTTTCAATTCTTCCATCACTTGTGACAGATATGAGCCAGAATAAATTTGGAAGAAACCGAGAGGGATACAAATATAGCATTTGCCTCTGTATACATACTATCTCATTAATACATCAAAGTGCACCCAGGTAAGCAGTGCTATCTGTAGTAAGGAACAGTTTTTGCAGGGTTTGAATAGCTAAACATGGATAACTTGATTGGCATAAGGAAGACCTAATAAGCCATTTAAAAATGAGCTAAGTAGAGCAGGAACTAGGCATTTTAAAGAACAAACAACTCACGTAGCTCTGAGAAATATTTGGAGTGAAATCCTGGGCTCACTGAAGTGAATTTCAAAACTCCCATTGACTTTAACAGGGCGAGGATTTTACCCTTGGTGTTAAAAGTATCTCCTCTCTGAAAGGTATTAGTAATTATATAAATATCCAAGTGGAAGTCAAAGACTATATCGTTCAACAGCAAGTCCTCATTGAGCAGGAATCAGATAACCCTGTTGACCTTGTCCTTATGTCACTAAGGCACAGATCCTGGAATCAATGGCTCCTAAATACTTTTCAGAATCTGGGCCTCAGTTCATATAACACCAAGGACTTATTTTGCTTGCAGAAGCTGAGTTAGTATTTAAGTAATGTACAGAATTTACTGATTTGGAATCTCTGGGTGATATTACTATAGGTATCCAGAGCCACTGATGGCCCACATCATCCTACACCATGATGTGAATAATAACAGTATCTTAGAAATCCATGCTCCCATGTGCTCCCTGCCTGCTACTTGGTGGGTATTTCATTGTCTGAAGCAGGTTTCTGGGTGAGAAGATGCTGACTTTTACTCGGAGGAATACCACTAGTTGGTTAGGAAGTGATGCTGTGTAGAGAATCCAGTCCCTTCTGATCCACAGACCTAAGTTCTGTGGTTTATCCATCAATTGGTTTCCAATGTTTTTCCTCCTTCAAAATTTCCCACTCCAGAGGCACCTGATCTGGCTATACTGAATGACTGGTAATAGACAGGACAATCAGTCCTATATTTTTAATGCATATTTTGTTATCTAAAATGTTCTTGTAAAATAGTCTGCATCTGGGAACCCGCAATCTCTGCTTGCTGTTAAATTATTTCAAGGGTTAGTATCAGAAACGACTGCTGTAGGTTCTTCCTTAACACTGTTGTATCTAATTTGCTTGTTTATGGTAAAGCCAAGGATTAGTGTTGCTAACAGTTCAGATAATTTGACAACATGATGTGAAACCCACGGGAATTCAAGCATTAATTACCACATTTTAGTCTAAGAAACCTGCTTTTAATAATTGATGCAAAGTATGCGTTGCTGCCACTGTTCATTGTTTAATTACTTTTTCTGATCAAACACATTAATGAAGGAAGACCTAATAAATCATGCAAGAGCACAGCGAAGTACTTAATTAATATGTGTTGCATTGATTGATGGTAATAGAAAACCACAGCAATCTTGAAACGGTGCTTATATGTGACCATGCACAATTACAAGGGCACCTTCAAACAAGTTCATTAAAAAAAAAAAAAACTAAAACAAGAGACAAGGAGTCCTTTTTATAATAAAGCAGCAGGAGAGATTTTCACTGAAATAGTCTGGAGTGCTGGGGGAATGGGTTAAGTCTAGTTTAGGTCCAGATTGAAGGCTGGAGCTGTGATGTACGCAAGCGACTGTGCAGCCTGTTCTGTGGGGTGTGGGGAACAAACTCCACATTCCCAACAGAACAGCCCATGGACGCTTCCTTTTCAACAGTCCCTTTCAGTAGGTTTTCCTCTGGGAGAGGCCCTTAGTTATCACTGGGCTGTGACCATTGGCAAACGCTGGCTTTTAAATGGTGACCACACTACACCCCCACCTCCCCACATGTATATTTTACTCGTCAGCAGATCAGCTACAAATAGGAACAGGTCCTCTCTCCAATGTCCTCTCTGCACAATTCCCTCCTTTGTAGGAAATAGCATTTCATGGAATGTAGTCTCTCTGCTGATATCAGGCACCAAGCTGGGAGGGGAAATCCTTCATCCTGGCAGTTGTTACAGCTCCGTCGCTGCTCCTTGGGTTTTGGCTGTGCCTGTGGGATGTGCTGCTGGGACGTCTCTGTCCCATGTAGCTCTGGGCAGTGGTGGGGAGGGAACACTCGGACCATGGGGTGGATTTTCAAAGGTATTTAGGCACCTAAAAATGTAGCTATGTGCCCAATAGGCTATACAAACGTCCCTAGCTGCCTAACTCCCCCTGAACTCAATAGGAGTTAGTTTCCTAACCTGTCCAGGTGCTATTGTAAGTTCCACTAGGTTCCTCTGTCCCTATGCAATTGCCCTCACATGTCCTGGATGTATTTATTTGAGCAAATGTTGCTAACCTACCCCCTAGCAGGGTGCTGCTCCTCATGGCTGCTACTACAGGTCAGTCTCTGCTCCGAGGGAGATGACTGTGTCCATAGGAGTCAGTGTTCTTTCTTCCTTTCCCCATAAGGCCTGAGGGGCTTCCCCACTGGATGTTACGATCAATGTACTTACTGCCTATTCCCCGCCCCCTCCCCCCCCCGAACTTTCTTTTCTTTTTCTCTTTATTAACAAACAAAAACAAAAAACAACAAACCAGACAAGTTGCTTGTGTGTCGCAGAAACTGACCTGTCCTTCCCCGGAAAGAACAGTAATTGCGGTTAAAAAAGCAGATGAGATGAGTATTTGGCTGAGGAGGCCTTCAGAAACACTCAATCTGCTGTGTCCCAGATTTCACTAACTTTCAGATAAGAGACACATGGGGTTATTTTTTTCCCCTGGCCTCATATCAACACACACATTCCTTTATATGTTCTGGAACTTCTTCATAACAGTTTTCTTTAGTTTTTGGTTCTGAAAGCGATAAACTTTGGAAGTGAACTCTGCCGTTTTTATTTAGGGATGACTATGTTCTGCGGATTTGAATATAAGCTTGTAACGTAACAAGGAAACCAAAACAAAATGGCCAATGGGATTTCAGACTCCACTTGTGGCTCACTTCAGAAGCAGGGAATCGATAGTCTCTATCAGTCATAAGATCATTCATAAAGTACTACATTCAGTTTGGAACATTGCTATTTAGAAATGTTCTTGATCATTTGGAAGGAATTCAGGGAAATAAAGGCAACCAACAGAGGGTATGAAAAGAACAAAATCTGTATAGCTTGAGCAAATAAAAACTAGGGTATGAAAAGATAAGGTGAACTGTTTTTCTAAGGAAAGCCAAAAGGGAAAACAATACATAATGTTATGAGAAAAGAAATGGCAAAAA
This sequence comes from Chelydra serpentina, assembly GCA_037349315.1. Taxonomy (NCBI): domain Eukaryota; kingdom Metazoa; phylum Chordata; order Testudines; family Chelydridae; genus Chelydra; species Chelydra serpentina. Next base: position 132,007,563 of record JBAIAC010000004.1, read on the forward strand.
AGTCACGAACAGACCACTTTTAGGTTTATACATATCAAGTTTGATTCATTAATTCTGTTGGGGTTTTTCTGGAAGACATCCAACAAGCTGGTAGGTTGGGCTGGGAAGTGATGGCAGAATGGTGAAGTGCATAGACATTGAGTCAGAGTCTCTGTCTTTTCATGGCGACTGCACTGAGGGTCCCTCTGAAGCTCATGCTACTGAGGAAGGGCTTGGGAAATCATTCCCAAGCTTTGTTTAGTCATTCTGAGTTGAGTCATTGTTCACATTTAGTGCAGATAAGTGCGTCATATTCCTTAGAGGGGAATATGCAGATGAGTGAGTGTGATGGGGGTTGGAAATATAACCTGCAATAACAATACTGTCATCTTATTTTATGAATGAGGTTGTTTTAAAGTAACAAAACTAAACCAAATCAACCAAGCCAAACCAATCAGTTTATGCTCTCCATTCCCAGAGTTCCTAGAAGTCTTGGGAATCACAATTCCAGGCGATTGTAACATATGTATGATCAGATACAGCATTTGAAAGGGAATAATTTATCTGGTATAATCTGTTTTCTTCCCATCATGCTCAGTTAAGCATATTCCAGATATCTTGCATGCGAGTGTGGTATAGATAAACTGAAACAGTCTTCTCTTAGAATTGAAGATGAAGCAATAGTCTGTCAGATAACTACACCAGATCTGTCTCAGGGACAAATGTCAAACTACCCCTATGTATTCTTCCGTTTAGGGGTGATCTTCTGTGAAGTTCTGGAACAGCCTTCCAAGGGAAGTAGTGGGGGCAAAAGACATATCTGGCTTCAAGACTAAGCTTGATAAGTTTATGGAGGGGATGCTATGATGGGATAGCCTAATTTTGGCAATTAATTGATCTTTGACTGTTAGTGGTAAATATGCCCAATGGCCTGTGATGGGATGTTAGATGGGGTGGGATCTGAGTTACTACAGATAATTCTTTCCTGGGTGCCTGGCTGGCGAGTCTTGCCCACATGCTCAGGGTTTAGCTAATCGCCATATTTGGGGTCGGGAAGGAATTTTCCTCCAGGTCAGATTGGCAGAGGCCCTTGGTTTTTTTTGCCTTCCTCTGCAGCGTGGGGCACGGGTCACTTGCTGGAGGATTCTCTGCATCTTGAAGTCTTTAAACCATGATTTATTGGTTTATTTATTGGTTTATTGCTGAGCATGGCAACAACTAAGCTTCTTTGTGGGTCTGGGTTCCAGGGAAAATAAAGTCTTGGTAGTAATGATGCAGAGGGCATGTTTGTAGATGAGAAAGGCTGCTAACATCATTAGAACTCCCTTTCAGAAAAAGGCTGATTATGCCCGGGCTCTCCATAGTACAACTAATGATGGGCAGATTTCAAGAATCTAAATTTAGGTTTGGTTAAGCATCTTATAGTTTGGATGATTGGGAAGCTGCTTCCCCCCTATGGGCTTTTAGGCAAGCCAACAGTCTCACTTCCTTCCTTCCACTCTGATCTTTAGACCTGCCTTATAGGCTTGTTGATCCACATCTGCATAGTTGGATGGCTGGCCCTAAAATCCTGGAGTGGAAGACAGCTAAGCCAGAAACTTTATATAAAATCATTAATAATTTATAGTGCTTTTCAACTGAGGATCTCAAAGATAGGTACGTATTCGCATCCCCGGGGTGCAGACGGAGAAACTGAAGTACAGAAAAGTTAACTAAAATATCAAAAGTGGACTCATTTCTTTGAGTGACCAACATGACATTTTTTTTCTTTTTGTTTTTGAAAGGGGCTGAGCCCTCTCAGCTCCCAGTGACTTTAATTAGAGTCCTGGGAGCTGAGCATCTCTGCCTTCCCCCCCATGTCTGAGACTGGACCCCCACAAACTTGAACAACCCAAAATCACTAGTCCCTTAAAAAAAAAGTTCCTGCAAGTCACATGCTCAATGTGCCACAAAGATCCAATGGCAATTGAGAATGAGACCCAGGTCATCTGATTTCCCGGCCTCACAAGCCCAAGGTTGAGGACCCAAAGAAAGGAGTAATGGACTTACCAGCTGCCCCCCCAAAAGGCATGGAAGAGGATGTAGTGGGTGCTTGGCCATTCTCCATAATAAAGCCAGGGGAGAGAAGGGACAAAATGTTTACCGTCCAAAGAGGGATTGAGGGGTAGTGGGCCTACTGACCTATGTCCTACGAATGCTGATGGGATTAGCAGACTAATGAGTCATCCTCTGAGAGAGAGACTAGGGTGCTGGACGGGAGCTGCAGGCTGCTATGACTTCTCCAAGAAGATGTCCCATGTGTTGAACAGCCAGCTCTACATAGTATCAATGTGGAGTTTTTTGTTCTAAATAGATCATACTTTGATTTTTCAGACCAAGAGCCTACTTTGTGTGTCTTATGTGAGCTGAAGGGTGTTCTATCTGACTGTATTTTGTTCCTCAAGGTTCTCTTCCAAATGGCTTTTGGATATTTTTATTGTTTATACTTAAACATTTTTCCCTCTCCTGTTGATCTAATTAGTGCCTGAGTGACAACAACTTGTTTTTGGAAACTTGCCTGCTTTAGAACAAGAAAAGGCAGTAAATAAAATAACAGTAGCACCATAATATTAACTCTTGCATGTGCACATTAGACTACCACTAGCAATGAGCATTGGTAACTTGGGGTCAAATTGTGGGGACCACAATGCATATAATCAAATTACCACTCTTATTCCCACTGTTCATGCACATCATTGTCCACTAGGCCACAACAGAACAAGACCTCTTTTTATGATGGTATTTGCCTCCTGGCGGACAATACAAAATATAAGTGTGACGGGTTGGGATCACAGAGACCTGCTTGGTGCTGCCACCTGGTGTGCCAAGGCTACTTCTGCCCCTGCTTCCAGGCCTTTTCCAGCTTGGGACTCCTGAATCCTGTCTGTTTTGAGCCAGATTCCACTGATCTGCTGCAAACACAGACCCAGGTCCGAGCCAAGTCCACTCACAACTGTAAGGCTCCTGGAAGCGCTCTTGCCTTTGACACCCAGGTGTCCAACTCCCAAAGAGGTTCAAACCCTTAATAAATCCGTTTTACCCTGTATAAAGCTTATACAGGGCAAACTCATAAATGGTTCGCCTTCTATTTCAAAGATAGAAAGATATGCACAGCTGTTTGCCCCCCCCCCCCCCGGTACCAACTCGTACACCAGGAAACTTAATGAGTAAAAAGTGATTTTAATAAGTACAGAAAGTAGGATTTAAGTGATTCCAAGTAGTGACAGACAGAACAAATTGAATTACTAAGTAAAATAAAATAAAACACGCAGGTCTATGTCTAATCAAACTTCACACAGATATCAAAACCTCACCGGCTCCAGCTTTCTTTCTTTCACAGGCTGTAAAGCTTCTAGCCTGGGTCCAGCAGTCACTCACACCCCCTATTGTCTCTGTCCTTTGTTCAGTCTCTCTCAGGTATGTCCTTGGGGGGTGAAGAGCTTCTTTCTTTAGCCAGCTGAAGACAAAATGGAAGCGTCTTCCAAGGGCTTTTATAGCCTTTCCCCCACTCCCTGTGTAGGATCCAGTTGCTATGGAGTTTTGGGATCACATGGGCAAGTCACCTGTCCATGCACCCTAACCAGTTCAACCAGTTGCATTCTTGACCAGGCCCCGATGTGGACTGGGGTCTGCAACTTCTGTTGTCTGTTAAGTGCTCATACTTAACAGGCACATTCTTTCCTCCAAACATGATCCCATGCACTTACAAAGGCTATGCACAAAACCAGCAAATATAAAACCAATCTTCATAACTCCAACTACAACAATGATACATGCATATCAACAGGAGGAATAAATTCAGTAGGTCATAACTTTCACAGAGATATGTTACATGGCACGTGTAGCATAAAACATATTCTAGTTACATATATACATTTATAAGCATCTCCCCATAAAGCTTTATGGGGTACACCGTCACAATAAGTCCATCCTGCAAGTGGTGGAGCACCTGATGAGAGGTACTGAGGTCGCCCAGCTCCCACTGATTTCAAAGGGGTTGAATGGGAAATGAATTTAGTGGACATAAAGGGTGCTCAGCACCTGGTAGAAGATACTTTGCACCTTGCCATTAGGTAAACAACAAGTCAAATGCCCCTCTCCACTTTCACAGCACAGAAGTGAAAGCTCAATGGACTGTTTGACTAACCTTCAGAAAGTCTGAGGGATAATAAAAAGGGCATCTGCTTCACATGTGTAAAGGTTTGGAATGGCTTAGAATTCTATGATATAACTTCCCTTAGGAAATCAAAGTAATGATTTGGATAATTGCTCTTTATTTTTATACCCATTTTAATATTGTAGACAGACACCAAAGGTATTTGTGCCCTGTGACTCTGATGTTTTTTGGAACATAAATGAAAGGAGACAGCTGATCTACATTACCTAGGCAAAAGATCGTACAGTAGTCTCTAAACTTGAATTATTCATAAGCAAGTAATACGTAATTAGAACAATGAAAAGCTGAGACACTGCAGTTTTTTTTATTTTTAAAAGCACAAATTATACTAGCACATGAGCATTGTCTTAGGGCATCTCAAGAACCACGTATATAAAACAACACACAATCCTCATAAGCATCAGTCAGATTAATTGAATAAATAAGTTGTTAGACTAATGCACATTCTGGAATGATGCCACAGGGTGAAATACAGTGAAGGAGGCCGCCTCTCTCTTTCAAGCTCTCTCTCTCCCCACTCCTCTTCAGCTGGTGAAATTTTGCTGTAACATACCTTAGGGATAAATTGATCCCTTCTTCAGTGCCATAAATGTTGCATGAAGCACAACTGCACTACCCCAGGAGCAGTTCGGGGAAGGAAGTGGGCCTCAATTACAATTCCTTTCCTGGTCCCTCTTTTCTGGGGAAAGTAATTTGCACTACCCTTTACTAGGTGCAGAATCCTTCCCCCTCCCCTCTTCCCGGCTCATCTCCACTGGCCCATGCATAGGGACAGAAGGAGCTAACCTATTCTTTGCTCACCCACTCTGGGGAGAGTGTGGAAGTTCTGGGCGTGCACCCCATGTTCTTCCCCGTCTCTACCAACTCCTGCATTGCGCCTGGACCTCCCCTATAAAGAGGCCATGCAGAAGTCTTGCTCCTTCTTATGTCCCTGATCAGCCACATTAGGGCCAGCCACAATCTGACTTTTAGAGAATAAATACCCTCTGAAAATCTTCAAGAATAAATTGGGATGTACTTTCTATGTCCCCTGTACTCTCCCTCCTAGGTGAGGATCCAGCATTGTTTGAGGTTCCATGAAAGCTTTTGAACAGTGGATTTTTTGGAAGGGGGTTAGTTTGAAATCTTTTCTAAAACATTTTCTAACTTGAAAAAGTAAATCCTATTTAAAGTAAAGAATTTTAAATTAATCCTAATCTGGGTGTGTCGCTGAGTCAGCCAGGGCTAAGTAACCTAAATGCAACCCTTAAGAACATATTAGAAGAGTACTGAAACAGGGCCATTCCTTGCAGATAGTTAGCAAAGCCATGGTAAATAGACTAGAGCCCTCGAATTGTAGGCCTGTATTGATAGAGAATTAAGAATAGATACTAATTGCATGTGTCTGTTGTACCTATATCTTGTTAGAAGTTTAACAATGTGATCTAATTAGCTTGTAGGTGCTAAAATTCTATTCCTGACTATAATGTATCATTACTGTATTCTATTGATTCAGCAATCAAAAGGGGATATTATCGTTTAGATGGGACTTGTGATGTAATAATATCATTGTCTTCATTTCTCTTTTAAATGTATAGTAACCTACCTATGAAGTGTTTGATGGTTAATTGCCTTATGTGAATGAATGCAACTAAGTTACTGGTGTATGCCTAGGAAATAGATTCGCTTCAAGGCAACAGTATACATTACCTACTCTTCAGCCAAGGAGGGCCTGCTGTGACCACAGCTGAAAACTTCAGCTATAAAGAAAGTCTTGGGCCTGAGCCTTGCTATCTCATACCTGCTTACATTTTGTCAGGAAAGGTCTAAGCCTATAAAATGGAGGTCTCCAGGTCTACTCTGGATTAACCCTGCAATTTCTCATGGAATATTTTGAACAAACTCTGCACATGGACTGCCTATTGGACCATAACCTTTTAAATTGATTCCAGAAGGATTTTACAAATCAGCAGCCTCACCATCTCTGCCATGAAACTGACCTAAGAACCTTATTCGTGTCTTTATTCATACACGTATGATTTTTAACTACAGTAACTCTTTTTTATTAATAAATCTTACTTTTAGGTAATAAGGATTGGCTGTAAGTGTGTATTTGGGTGAGATCTGAAACATTCATTGTGACCTGATAGGTAATGTTTCCTATCTTTTAGGATTGGTGGAACTTTATATATGGTGACTATGGTTTTTAGTATATAATCACTATATTAGACCTGGCTGTCTAGGTGGGACCAAAGGCTGGATTGCTTAAAGGGGGCTGTATTTTGACTTCTTAGTAACCAGTAAGGTATTAGAGCAGTTGTTTTGTTGCTGGCGTGGCAAAATCTAATTACAGAATAAACTACCAGCTTTGGGGATCGTCTACCCTGTTCTTTGCAGTTTGCCCTAATTGAGCTTTCTCAGCGTAGCCCCTCCAGCGACCACAGACACAGCGGGACTATGTTATTTTATAAAAGAAAGGAAACAGGTATTTTTCCTAACCAAAACCACCCCTTTGGCTGACTTGATAGCATAAGCTGGATATGTTGGTGGGGATATTTGTCAAAGACTGCCCCATGTAGGACATCTCAATACCTGCTAGTCAGCATTGGCCCCTATGGCTCAGTCTGACACTTGGAGGAACATCCAGGTTGGTCCATTCTCTGGTACAGTCTCCTCAGTTTGTTGTAGCATGAGATCAGGGTTTTGCTGTGTGACATGTGCTGTCTTTCCAGTGCTCTTCCATCTGCCCAGCCAATGGGTTTGGCAGATCAGCCAATGGCAGCAAATCATAACTCTCCATCACAGTTCAAAATGGTTCCATTTGTAGGAGGTGGGGAATGGCAGGGAGTAATTGGAGGTAACCATGTAAGATTGTGTGTGTAACCTACTTGTCAGTGTGTTACATGTCCCACTCTTTGACCCTATCCACTGAGGATATGGGTTTGTTACAGCTTTTAACCTGAGAGCCTGGCCCTTCAATTCAAACTATAGAGATTCATGCGTTTAGCTCTAGCGGTCTCTGGGTTCAGTCCTCAACGTTGGCCAAGACAACAGCTGTTGCATGTGCAGCTCTTGCATAGTGAATGGACACCCTGCACTGCCCCTTGCAAGGGCGTTATGAGAGTGGCACTGGGCCTGGGGAGGGGGCAAAGCCGTTGGATCATCTGCCACTGTTTGAACTCACTGACCGTTGCCCCCCTGCCACGTGGCAGTGTAGAGACTGCTGCCGCCTCAGGATGAAATAGTGGCTGCAGAACAGCTCCTCTGCTGCTGAAGGGAGAACAAGTTCTACCACCCTTTTTGGCAATTGCTGTGGGGAAGTGGTGTCTTCCACGCCCATCTCTTACACAGCTAGCCAGTGCAGAATATGCTACCTGGGCTGTGCACTAATTCCCAGGATTTGGGACCCCAAAAGTGCCAGTTCTCTTCGGGATGGTAATGTGATGAGTGTTCGGTTTGGATCTAATTTGTATGTCAACCTTTCACCTCGGACGGTATTTGGAATCGCTTGGACGGTTGCCTGGAGAAAAGTATAGATAGTCTATAGTTATGTAGGGCTTTATTTGCAGAGGTGCTGAGCACCTGCACCTGCGATTGGAGCATTGGGAGCTTCAGTTTTATGTTGGTGTAGGACAGAATGAGTTTCAGAAAGAGAAATACTGGTGAATTTTTCCTGGAAACACTTATGTCCATGGGAGTTAAGCAGGTGCTTAAGTGCTGTCATGAATAAGGGTGCTTTCCTGTACACTAGAGTTGATTGGACAATGGTAATAAAATTAGTGCATCTTTTTCAACATCTTCCCCCTCTCTGTAAAGACTTGCGATGAGCCCACTCCCCGCCCCCCTAAAAATGCCAACGCTACACGGCACTGAAGGCATCAGACAGTCTCATCATAGAAATGTAACTAGGTGCAAAAAGACACAGACTCCATATAATATCTCTCTCCAAAACCACTATATATTCAAAATCCTATCCAGCTTTTTAAGAGATGTTAACAAATGTATATTATAATATTGCTTGTAGGGTTTTTTTCTTCTTGCAGTGCTGTAAACAACTTCTAGGTGTTTCAATTCCTTTATCTCATGTTGTCGTCTCCTGGTTTACTGAATTATTAATCTGATTGTTCAGTTCATATAGTACCTCCTACTTGTATGGGATTTTAATTCCAGTGGGTGGGGAAGTTTAACCAGAGCTAGCAGAATGAGAATTCAGCATGAAGAGTAGACAAGTAAATCAGAGAGTGGCTGACTGAAAGGGGAATGTTTCTTTGTCACCTGACTTAAGTTTCCGTGACACTAAGAGTATATCTTTGGTGGGGTGTTCTATTTTTCAATTGTCTCTTCTGAAGTGAAGGAGTTGAAAGGCCCAGAATTAAAAAGAACCTCTCAATAATTGATTTAATAAGGAAATGTTGAATGCATACTCTCAAAAATGAATGGAGGAGAGAGGGAAAATGTAATATAAGCCCCTACATATTTTGACACCTGGAATGGCTTTCAGCTGATTTTTAAAACTCTTTAGAAATACTTTAATGTGGTAGCATAATTTTAAATGTGTCACTTTCCCACTGCAAGGTGAAGATTAAAGAGCAAACTTCAGACGCTGTGTGTAGATGACTTAATTTTCAGTGAACGCAAGTTAAGGCCCCAGTCCTGCAATATTTAATGTGCAGATGAATTGCTTTGCCTGTTCAGAGCCCCACTGACTTCAGCAGGCACCTTCGCAGACCCCCCAAAAAGGTCTGCCTGTATGTTGCAGGATCAAGACCTCAAATTGTGAAAATGCCTTATTTCTGACTTGTGCTTAATTATCTCTAGAACAAGTATGTGCTTGGTGGGCCCTAATCATATGACTAGTCCACCTGGCACTGTATCGGTAAAAATGTTACCTTTGTTACTGTGAATGACAAGTAATCTTCAACAATTCACCATATTTATTTCCCATAATTAGTAAAGCCAATCCAGTAAAAATGCTTTCAGATGTAATTAATATTCCATACTGGTGGGAATAAAACCCATCTAACAGTATAAAAACTGCCAATTTTTAACAAGAGCAACAGAGTGGGTGAGGTAATATCTTTTGTTGGACCAACTTCTGTTGGTGGAGGAGACAAGATTCCGAGCATCCAATACAAGGTATTACCTCACCCAGTAGCGTAGCCAGGGGGGAGCGGAGGTAGCGGCCACTCCCCCTGTGAGCAGAAGCGGTGCCTTAAAAAGGAAGCGGCGCCTTTTAAAAAAAGAGCTAAAAAAAGGCGCTGCTTCTTTTTAAGGTGCCGTTTCTTGCACTCACCCGGCGGCGCTCCAGCTGTTCAACGGCACTTTGGCGGCGGGTCCTTCCCTTGCTCCGGTCTTTGGCGGCATTTCGGCTGCGAGTACCACCAAAGACCGGGAGCGAGTGAAGGACCCGCCGCCAAAGTGCCGCCGAACAGCTGGAGTGCCGCTGGAGCGCCCCAGGTGAGTACAGGGGGAGGTCCCTTTTTTAAGCTTCGCTCCCCCTGTACTCTCAACCTGGCTACGCGGCTGACCACCTCACTCACTTTGTCTCTCTCATTTCCTGGGCCCAGCACTGCTACAACATCTCTACAAACAAATTTTAAAAACTAATTTGTACTGCTTCATCAGTGATTAATCTGCAGGCACATAAGCAAGCACTCATATACCCAGCAGAGCCAATTATGAATGAATATTAGATTGAAATCTGTGAGGAATACTCATTGGACTAGCTGTGTATAATGTGTTTTACATTGGTTAAAAACAGAATAACAACACAGGATGAATTTGACCTAAGTAAAATAACCATGTCTTGTTGAGAGCTGGTCAAAAAAATTTAGACTGAACAATTTTCTGTTGGAAAATGCAGTTTCATCAAAATGGACATATTTCTGTAAAATATATTCATTTCAATGACATTTTTGATGGGGAAAAAGTCAAAATGAAGCATTTCTATTTGTTTCAATAATGCTGAAATGTTTTGTTTCAATATGGTAAAAATGTCCTGTTTTTAATTTATTGTTTGATTAATTTTGTTTCAACATTCGTATTATATTTAATACGAATTTTAATATTATATTTCATACATTCAACCTTATTGAAATGAAATATTGTACCTTATGGGGAAGGTTTCAACATTACTGAAATCCCAAATTGATTTTTTTCAGAATTCTTGTTCCATTGACAATTTTGAAATTTCAGCCTTCCTCCCCCCCCCCCCCCCCCACATTTGGAATGAAAACAAATTTTGAATTTCCTAGGGAATGGAAATTCCAATTTCCGACCAGTTCCTGTCCTGTTGTATACAATCGTTACATGAAATATGGTTAGGCTGACTTTAGTCTCCCCCTCTGCTCCCTTTTGATTCTGCTCTCACTTCAAAGTAAATCAGTAGTAACTCCTTTGAAATCAGTGGGTCAAATTCTCTGCTTGTGCAAAGGGGCAAAGCGCCATAGAAGTCAATGTTTGCCACAGCAGAGCTTGTTTATAACAGCAGACAATCTGGCCCAATGAAGTTAAACTGCTGTGAAATTGGCATAAATGAGATCAGGATTAAGGTCCTGATACAATTTACTTCTTTGGGCTTTTGGATCAGGCCCTAAACACACAGAGTCCAGTGCCAATATTCTGATTCTTAATGGTACCAGCTGCACTGGTTACCACCAATCATGTTTCATGTTAGTTACAGAAGACAATTGAAGTGAGTTTTTAAAGTCTTTCACAAATGGTCCAAGTTACCCCTTCAGTTTTTAGTGACATCTCACTCTGCTGGACACCAGCTAATGACAAATCTTCTTGCACATTGAGTGATGAAGTGTATTGCTTTGAGTAACTTCAGGAATATACGTGGCTTCCCCTTATTTAAGACCAACATAAGTGGAAGACTTGTCTGCTATTACTGGCTTTTACCTGATTGTAACTAGGTAGTATCTCTCCGGGGTGGAATCACTTAATTGGAAAGCTACCATAAAGCACCTTGATGTGATAAAGCACTATGAAAGTTTGTTTGTTTTGTTCACTGCTGGGTTCTATTACCAGGGATCATTTAAAACCTAAATAGGAAAACAATCCCTTGCTTACTGCAGTAGTTCAGAAGAATCTGGCCCAGCCATTCTAAACCAAGAAAAAATTAGAACGATGGTTTCAAAACAAGAAGGATAGTGTTAAAGTATATGCTGGTCATAAATGTTCTCTGTTAGCCTGAGCAAAGCACACTGCCAAAAAATTCATTATACCAGATATTTTTAGGCTAACAAAATCCAAATACAGTGTTATGAAGAATTCCTTTGAATAGATTACTATTACTATTTTATTTTTATTATGCTTTCTGTGCAGGTTCTTATAAAAACTGGTCATCAATGTTCAGCTAAAAGTAATTGTAGGCTTTTCTGAGCCTGTTGAGCTTTTTATTACCGTTGGAAAAAAAATGTAATGCAAAATAGTTTTATGACTCTGATGCACAGGACTTTGCATGTTCAGTATGTCCTGACAGAGCTGTTATTATATGATGTTAAGGACATTTTACCACTATGTTTAATAAACTAAAAAAGAATACGCTGTATCAGATCATCCTTGTGAATTGTAGGCTGGATCCTGAACTGTGGAGCATTTGGCATAGCTCAGGCAGGGGGATACAAATGTATTTTTGTGCCCCACTCTCCTGATTAGCGCATCCTCAAGGCTGTGGTAATTGTTGTCTGCCAAGAGCCCTCAGCAACAAGGGTTGCCCAGTGTGTAGAGAAACCCCAGCCTCATCTCCTGTGCTGGGGGCTGTGCACAGGAACCACTATCATGGTTCTATGCCCCTGAGATTTTCTGTGCACAGGGAGAATCCACAAGAGGCTAGACTTTTGGGTTAGCCAACTTTAGGGTTCCTTGGAGCACTGCAAAGCTGATGAATCATGGCCCAGGATCTAGCCCAATGACTTTGTAACTACAGCTATGTCTGTACTGCAGCCTGGAGCATGCTTCCCAGTGCAGGCAGGCAAACAGGTGGTAGCTCTGCATAAACTAGTGCACTAAAAATAGCAGTGTGGCCACGGCGGCATGGCAGGAGGCACAGGCTAGCCACCCGAGTATAAACCCGCCCGACCTCCTGTGTATGTACGTGAGTGACTAGTCTGAACTGTTGCCCATGCTGCTGTGGCCACACTGTTATTTGTAGCATATGAGCTGAAACACAGCTAGCACTTGTCTTCCTATCCACGCTGGGAAGCACACTCCTCGCTGTTGTGTAGACACACCCTGGATTTCATAAAATATTTTAAACATTTGAACCTTTTAACTGCCGGTGGTTCCAATATATAACCCTACCCAAGTCAACAGGACTAAACACACCCATAAAATTCAGCACAGACATAAGCGCTTTGTTGGATCAAGGCCCCTGTGTACTCTCTCTCTGCTAGTGAAAATGGCTGGCTGCTGCTGCAGCAGGGAGTGGCTCCATGACAACCGTGACAGGGGTGTAGATCTGTTTATCACCCCACTTTCAATCAGCCCTATTAATAAGGTTCTGTATTTGTTATTGTGGTTTTTTTGTTGTTATTTATTACCTTTATTAGAGTAATGTCTAGTGCCCCAAACAAGATCAGGTTTCCACTGTGCTAGGCAATGTACAAACAAATAGTGAAAGTACCAATCCTAAAGAATAGGAGTACTTGTGGCTCCTTAGAGACTAACACATTTATTTCAACATTAGCTTTCATGGGTTAGAACCCACTTCATCAGACGCATGGAATGGAACATACAGTGAGTAGATATTTATACATTCAGAGAAACATGAAAAGGTGAAAGTGCCTATACCAACTTTAAGAGGCTAATTAATTAAGAGGCACTATATCAGCAGGGGAAAAAAAACTTTTGAAGTGACAAACAAGATGGCCCATTGCGGACAGTTGACACGAAGGTGTGAGTGAGGATAGTTAACTTAAGGGAAATAGATTCAACTAACGTAATGGTCAAGCCATTCCGAGTCTCTGTTCAACCCTGAGTTGATGGTATCTAGTTTGCATATCAATTCAAGTTCAACAGCTTCTCGTTGAAGTCTGTTTTTGAAGTTTTTCTGTTGCAAAATTGCCACCTTTAAGTGACAGACTTTAAGTGACAAATGTAACCTCTGTATCTGTGCCTGGAATACCTGGAGTAGGACTGAGGCCTGATCTATTCTGTGGGAGTGGGGGGGATCAATCTAAGATATGCAACTTCAGCTACGAGAATAACATAGCTGAAGTCGACGTACTTAGATCCACTTACTGCGACATCTTCACTGTGGTGAGTCAACTGATGCCGCTCCCCCGTTGACTCCACCTGCCTCTCTCGCAGCGGTGGAGTACAGGAGTCGGCGGGAGAGCGCTTGGGGGTTAATTTATCTTGTCTAGACTAGATGCAATAAATCGATCCCTGCTGGATCGATCGCTACCCACCGATCTGGCGGGTAGTGTAGACATACCCTGAGAATCTGACTAAATATATCTAAGAGTGGCACTTACAGAAGAAGGGTTGGGTTCTACTATACCTCTATTGTCTCTTAATTAGGACACTGGAAATGAAACCTCAATATGGAACTTCATTTATTAAATATAGTTTCCATGTAAGACTGTATTGATTGTTGTGTCATGAATATCTGAATGGAAATGATACCAGGGCAATTATATCTATTTCTGGAAAATTATACAGAAGTGAATTCTGAAACATGAAGTTCTGATTCAGTAATAAGTATCCGGAGACACATACAGCACAACATTTAGAAATCCAAGGGAAAGTGCCAGGAAAAATGAAGCGTCAGGAGCAGGTGGCAATTTAATACTGTTTACATCAAGATGTAATGGTCTGTCTCTTTTTGGTAGAAATTGGATTCCAAAGCTAAATTTAGGACTGTTAGGAGCTAACCAGATCATTGACCCAGTAGAGGAATTATGTATTAAACAGACTTCTCTGTTCAAACCAGGAATAGGTTTTGTTGATAGCATTGAGGCAAAAAGTATATTTCAAAGAGAGCAATTCCAAAATTCTGTAAAGCTAGACCAAGCTTCTGCAGTAAGAGACTCTGTGAAACAGCAGTGCAGGGAGGTAGAAAATGAAGGGATAATCTCCTCTGTTATATTTGAACTGTAGCGAAAACAGATGGTGGTGTACCAGTACATGAGGATTATAAAGTGGCAATTAATCTTTTCTCAGATGTGGATCAATACCCCCTTCCTAAAACTCAGGATTTATTTTGTATGTTGGCAGGAGAACAGACACTTACCAAGTTAGATTTGACACAGGCTTACCAGCAGGTGGTGCTGGGTTAGAAATCTATTTTGCCATTAATTATTAAAAGGATTATTCCAATGTAACTCATTGCCCTGTGGTGTAAGATGGTGCAACAACTTTTTTCAAATCTTTATAGAGGAGCTAGTTACTGGAGAAACAGAAGAGCACTTTTGCAAATTGAAAGTGGTACTAAGCATATTGCACAGCTGAGTTGGGAGTAAAGAAAACAAGCTAGAAACTTTTGCATGAGAGTGTATATTACTTAGGCACCAGAACTAGTGGTGCAGGAATTCAACTAGTTAAATTAACAATAGAAGGGTATGTCTACACTACGAGACTAGTTCGATTTTTCTTAAACCGAACTTGTGAAACCGATATTGCAAGGTCGATCGTGCGAATCCACAGCAAGGACCTTAATTCGAATTTGTGAGTCCACAGTAATGGGGCAAGCGTCGACATTGCAAGCAGTGCACTGTGGGTAGCTATCCCACAGTTCCCGCAGTCCCCGCTGCCCACTGGAATTCTGGGTGTAGCCCCCAGGGCCTTCTGGGGCCAAAAATGTGTCGAGGGTGGTTATTGGCAAATGTCGTCACTTGACCCACACTCCCGCCCTCCCTACGTGAAACCGCCGGCGGGCAATTAATTCGCGCCCTTTTCCGGTGATTGACAGCTCGGCCGCCACAGGACAGTGAGCATGGAGCCCTCCGCGATTATCGCTGCTGTTCTGTCCGTGGTCAACACCTCGCGCCTTATCGTGCACCTTTTCCAGAATCAGATGCAGAGAAATCGGGTGAGGAGGCAACGGAAGCTCCGGGAGGACATGAACTCTGAGAGGGGCACAGACCTCTCGCAAAGCACGGGACCCCGGCCCGTAGAAATCATGGTGGCAATGGGGCACGTTGATCCTGTGGAACGGCGATTCTGGGCAAGGGAAACAAGCACTGACTGGTGGGACCGCATAGTGCTGCACGTTTGGGATGAATCCCAGTGGCTGCGAAACTTTCGGATGCGTAAGGGCACTTTCCTGGAACTTTGTGAGTTGCTGTCCCCTGATGAGTTTGGACTGCTGAGAGAGTACTTCACAGCAGTGCTCTACTCCCATGTTTCATTTCACTGTTCCCAGCTGCGGCCAGGAACTGCTGCTGCCCAAACCACTCATCTACAGTGGCTCGCCAATCCTTTACCCCCCTTACGCGTGGCCGCTCCCAGGAACTGAAAGTGCCCGCGAACCGCTGTGTTTGAACGGCTCGCCTACCCTTCCCCCCCCCTCCCCGTGGCCACTCCCGGGAACTGAAAGTGCCCGCGAACTGCTCTGTTTGAATGGTTTGGCTCCCAACTCCCTCCCCCCCTCGCGTTAATGGAAACCGCCGGGTGTCTTTCTTTAAAGGGAAAATGAAGCATTCCCTATACTAATGAAACCACTCATTCAAACCAGGGCACCATGACTGATATCACTCTGATGAGGATTACGGAGACAGAGAAAGACTGCATGCTGCGTCAATGCCAGCAAACCCCGGGGCCGTATGCAGCCATGCTATGCAAGGCAATGATACCAGAGTACCTGCAGCTTGCATGGCGCGGGAAAGTATCCTACCATGGAGGAGACAATAAGGCCGCTCTCCCAGTGAACGTGATACAAAAGCTCTCACTGTACCTCCAGGAGAGCTTCGCGGAGATCTCCGATGGGGATTACTCCTCTATCCCCATACATATTGACAGACTTTTCGAGTAGTTGCACTGGAAAGCGACTCAAAGCTGAAGCGCATAAGGCCAATTAAGCAATACTAACACAGTGCTTACACACCATGCCTATTGTATTCCAAATAAATGTCTAAAACACTGACCTGCTGATCCTTCGCCTGATTCCTGGTCAGGGATGCTGCATTGGGAGGGTTCGTAGGGGAGCTCAGTCAGGGTGATGAATAGATCCTGGCTGTCGGGGAAATCAGCATTGAAAGCGCTGTCGACTGCCTCGTCCTCCTCCTCTCCGCCGTCTGCGAAAACCTCCTCCGACGTGGCCGTAGATAAGACCCCGTCGTCGGAGTCCATGGACACTGGTGGGGTAGTTGTGGCAGCACCACCGAGCATAGCATGCAGTGCCTCGTAAAAACGGCAAGTGTGTGGCCGCGATCCGGAGCGTCCGTTGGACTCCTTGGTCTTCTGGTATGCCTGTCGCAGCTCCTTGATTTTCACGCGGCATTGCGTTGCATCCCGGCTGTATCCTCTCTCCGTCATTGCCTGGGATATTTTCTCGTAAATTTTGGCATTCCGTCTTTTGGATCGGAGCTCGGATAGGACGGATTCATCTCCCCACACAGCGATCAGATCCAAAACTTCCTGATCAGTCCATGCTGGAGCCCTCTTTCTATTCTGGGATTGCATGGTAACCTCTGCTGTAGAGCTCTGCATCGTTGCCAGTGCTGCTGAGCTCGCCACGATGTCCAAACAGGAAATGGGATTCAAACTGGCCAGACAGGAAAAGGAATTCAAATTTTCCCGGGGCTTTCCCTGAGTGGCAGGTCAGAGCATCTGAGTACAGATTGCTGTCCTGAGCGTCCACTGAGTGGTGCGCTGTGGGATAGCTCCCGGAGCTATTAGCGTCGAATTCCGTCCACAGTACCTCGAATTCGACATGGCCATGTCGAATTTGGCGCTACTCCCCTCGTCGGGGAGGAGTACAGAAATCGAATTAAAGAGCCATTTATGTCGAAATAAATTGCTTCCTAATGTGGACAGGTGAAGGGTTAAATCGAGTTAACGCTGCTAAATTCGACATAAAGTCCTAGTGTAGACCAGGCCGAAGATAGAGAGCTAGCACCAGTTGCAAGTTTTCTTGGCATTACTACTGTGGAATACACATTTAATGCTTCCCACCACTGGCAAAATCCATGAACAAATTGTTACTGAAAAGCTGATCATGGGAATGTCAAAGAGTATACATTGGCCACTAATTTATGGAAGAACATATGCAAAAAAGTGCCACACTCAACCTCCATTGCCATAGTGAAGGCATATAATCAGGCACTATCAATGCCTGTTTGTATCTTAATTTTTTGAATGACATTTTATTATTGGTATAAACTTTGTAATAGCAGAAGCCAAATGAATAAATGAACTGATTGATAAGAGCATGAAAAAAAAATTCTGACTAGAAATAACTGAAAAGTGAGTGGGTTATTTAAAAAAAAATCCCCCTAATTTTTTCACCAAAAAGTCAAAATACAAAAAAAAGTCAGCCACCTCCATAGTTAGTAAAATCAAAAACAAACAAACAAAAACAGGTAAAACAAAACTGAACATTTTATTTTTCCCCAATTTTCCTCAGATTTTTGAGTGTTTTTCATTCAAATTCAAAATTTGAAAAAATTCATCTAGTTCTACTTCCTGCTCTCCCCCATTATTGTTTGTCCCTGTACCCTAAGGATTCCCTACTCCCTTTTTAGCTCTTCTCCCCTTAAAGTCCTCACTTGAAGGTGGCTTTCCTTCTGACAGAAGAAGTCAGAGTGCAAGCTGCCTTCAGAGCCTTGAGTCGAGACCTCTTTTTTTCATCTTCCAGAGAGGTAACAGAAGAATTTGAATTGTTCCTTCCACCAATTATAATAATACCTAACTCTTAGATAGCACTGTTTACCAGTAGATCTCAAAGCACTTCATAATCTTTACTGTATCAATTCTCATAACACTCCTTGTGAAGTATTATTATCCCCATTTTACAGATGGGGAACCGAGGCAGTAAAGATAAACAACTTAATCAAGGTCACGTGGGAAGTCTTTGGCAGAGCAGGGACTTAAACCTTATTTTCCCAAATCCTAGGCTAGTGTCTGTGACGGGTTGGATCACAGAAACCCCCTTGGGGCTGCCAACTGATGTGCCAAGACTACTTCTGCCCCTGTTTTACTGCCCTGGCAGCTTGGGACTTCAGTGCCCTGCCTGGTTTGAGCCAGACCCGCTAGCCTGCTGCAAACCTAGACCCAGGTCTGAACCACGTCCCCAACAGCTGTAGGCTTAATTGAAAGCAGCTTAAGTTGTATTCCCAGCTTTAACACTCAGATGCTCAACTCCCAATGGGGTCCAAACCCCAAATAAATCCATTTAACCCTGTATAAAGCTTATGCAGGGTAAACTCATAAATTGTTCACCCTCTATAACACTGATAGAGAGATATGCACAGCTGGTTACCCGCCCTCAGGTATCAATACATACTCTGGGTTAATTAATAAGTAAAAAGTGATTTTATTAAATACAGAAAGTAGGATTTAAGTGGTTCCAGGTAATAACAGACAGAACAAAGTAAAATAAAATAAAACACGCAAGTCTAAGTCTAATACAGTAATAAAACTGAATACAAATAAAATCTCACCCTCAGAGATGTTTCAATAAGTTTATTGCACAGACTGGATGTCTTCCTAGTCTGGGCACAATCCTTTCCCCTGGTACAGCCCTTGTTCCGGCTCAGGTGGTAGGTGGGGGATTTCTCATGATTGCAGCCCCCTTTGTTCTGTTCCACCCCCTTATATGGCTTTGGCACAAGGCGGGGATCTTTTGTCTCTCTGGGTCCCCCCACACTTCTAAGTGGAAAAGCACCAAGTTTAAGATGGATTTCAGTACCAGGTGACATGGTCACATTTCCTGTGAGACTCCAAGCCGTCATTCCTCCCAGCCTGACTCACAGGAAGGCCTGCCTGCAAACAGAGCCATTCACAGTCAATTGTCCTGGCTGATGGGAGCCATCAAGATTCCAAACCACCATTAATGGCCCACACTCTGCATAATTACAATAGGTCCTCAGAGTTATATTTCACATTTCTAGTTTCAGATACAAGAGTGATACATTTATGCAAATAGGATGACCACAGTCAGTAGATTATAAAATTTGTAATGATACCTTACAAGAGACCTTTTGCATGAAGCATATTCCAGTTACATTATATTCATACTCATTAGCATATTTTCATAAAAGCATGTAGAGTGCAATGTCACAGCGCCCTAACCACTGTACTGTCCTTCCTTTCTACTTGGAGGTAGAGCTTCCTATTTCTACGGCCTTCCCACCTAAAAGCTTGGGACAGATTACTTGCTTCCATTTCTACAATGGAAAATCAGACTGATTTTTTTCATTAAAACTGATCCCACACAGATGTCAGATTAAGTCTAAACCAGGCCTCCACAACTCGTAAAGCGGCGAGGGCCATATTACTCCAAAGAAAACAGCTGAGGGCCGAAACCCCCCGGCCCCGCCGAAACAACCCCCCGCCCAGCGCCGCCCAGCCCCACGGAAACAACCCCTCCTTCCCCAGCACTGGGATGTGGAAGCCTGTAGAGGGGGAAAGAAACAGCGCGCATAGGGTGACCAGATCACCTGCCTGCCCGCTGCTGGCCTCTTACCTTCTGCCACTGCCCCCGCCCCTTGCCGCTGGCTCACCCTCACTCCCCAGCCTGCCACTGGCCTCTTCACCACCCTGCCCACCGGCCAGCCAGCCGGCCGTTGGCTTGCCCCACCCCGCCGCTTGCCTACTCATCCCCCGCAAGCTGCACATTGAGCCTACCTATTCACCCCCCCCACCCCCGCGGGCCGCACAGTGAGCCCACGTGGGCCGCATGTTGTGCAGGCCTGGTCTAAAGTGATATTGTTTTCTCTATTCAGACACAGCCTCGCTAGTGTTGTTCAAGGAGGTCACTGATAATATGCCTTCTGAATTATGTTGGCCTATTGCAAAAGTCATCATACTTGTTTCGTAGACTGAATCTACAATAGCACACAAGACTTTTACAGAGCATTTAAGTGCTATACAGCTATTGTCTGAAATACACCTACAATTTCACAATGAAGAACCTTTTCCTGATTCATCCATTTCACAAAGCTGAACAAACAGTTCTTTATCTCTCTGACTCTCAAGCACTTTATCAGCAGATTGTGCAGATGTTACCACAGTCCCATTAAAAGTAATTGTAGGCAGCAATACAGACAATTATTTCTGACTGCCTGAGCTGTTGATCCTTTCAGTTCAAGGAAACAATATGAATATCCTCTGCCTTCAGTCCATATCTTGTCCTGTTTAATTGACAGGCCTTCAGTACTTACACTTTGCTGTGGATTGTGCTTTCCTGTCAAAAGATATTTTGAATTCAGTATTTGGATTTACATTGTTTTGCTATTATGGTTAATTAGTGCTTGTTTCTGCAGATAGCTACAGAAATGTGAAAGAACTGAGGGGCTGGAGTTAATGGGGCTTCGGCTATAATAATCTGGACACTTGAGTTCAAATATTGCTTGGTGGCAGCTAACTGACAAATGTGTTTATCTTCCCGATCTAGTTCACAGAAGACATTACAAACCAGTATTAATTCCTCAAGCACAACAGCTCCATTCCCTCTGTGTTTTATCTCCCTTTTCAACTCCGAGATCTTATTTGCTTCCACTTGCTAACCTCTGTGTTATCCCTACTTCTGAATTCTCTTCCCTTCCCACATCTCACACAAATCTACCTATTGTTGCCTTCATGATACTGCTAGTGCATGTCACTGCCTTTGCTGCAGCATG
This sequence comes from Chelydra serpentina, assembly GCA_037349315.1. Taxonomy (NCBI): domain Eukaryota; kingdom Metazoa; phylum Chordata; order Testudines; family Chelydridae; genus Chelydra; species Chelydra serpentina. The sequence goes on from JBAIAC010000004.1 coordinate 132,028,527, forward strand.
GCAGAAATATTCATCATTGCTTAATCTCATTGACTTTAAGGTCAGAAGGGACCATCATGATCATCTAGTCTGACCTCCTGCACATGGCAGGCCACAGAACCTCAGCAACTCCTGAAATAGACCCCTCACCTCTGGCTGAATTACTGAAGTCCTCACATCATGGTTTAAAGTCTTAGAGTTACCATTTGCGCTTGTTTAAACCTGCAAGAGACCTGTGCCCCATGCTGCAGAGGAAGGCAAAAAAACCCCAGGGTCTCAGCCAATTTGACCTGGGGGAAAATTCCTTCCCGACCCCAAATATGGTGATCAGTTAGACCCTGAGCACGTGGGCAAGACCCACCAGCCGGATACCTTGGAAAGAATTCTCTGTAGTAACTCAGAGCCCCTTCCTACCTAGTGTCCCATCTCCAGCAGTTGGCGATTTTTGCTACTATTTTTTCCAAAGCCAGATCAGAAGTGACATTGGTCTTTATAAAACTCACCACGGTCTGCCCTTCAGCAAGAGGGTAAACTCCATTCTTCCAGGCCTTTCTTGATGAAAAGAATTTGTGTGGGAAGTCAAAATGCTCTCATCTGTAAACTTGCCCCAAGTTTTGGGTTTGTAAAGAAACACACAAAAAGGTGAATTTTTACCCAGTCTGGGGTGCTGTTGTGAAAGTCATTTCTCCTCTTTATCTACACCTGCCCTAGCACAGGTTCCAGGGCTGAATTCCCACATGAGAACCCAGCCTTTACTTGTAAACTAAGCATATTTAACATGGGAATTATTGACACACTAAATATGGAAAACCACAATGCTAGTCACATTTTAAGTGACACATGGGAGAGGTGGGAATAAAAATCAAATCTCCCAACACCAGGCACGCGTTCACTTCTGTTAGTGTGGAGGCAAGCATCAGAATAAATAAGCATATGTGTTTTAAGTAACAAGATTAACAGAAGACAAAAAGTACAGAAGAATATCAGTGCTTTGTTCTGGGACCCTTTTGAGAATGCAGGCTGTTGTCTTGGTACCAGCCTATGCCCTGTACTGCCAGATTGACTCATCAAAATAAGTCACTCTTATGTGCTGCTGGCTTCATTTCCGGAAATGCCAACCACTCATTGGAGTCAATGGTGATTGCAGATATTCCTTTGAAAATCAGGCCATAGCATTTCTCAAGGTGAGAGTTAAGGTGAGAAGTTTTAATTCACATCCCAAATAATCTTTAACACACAATGAATTCAGCTCGCTAAAAAAAAGTTCTCATACATTTTGTTCTTTTTTAAAAATTTAAAAACCAGAGACGCTGAACATTTACTTTCCATGATGTCCTTAATATTTACATTACATAGCTTATTAAAAAAGAAACTGGATTGCTCTAGGGATTCCTTTGTGGTTATTTCATGCCAGTTTTGCATGTTAATGTGTTCTCAAATCTGAGGCTGCTGTCTATAGCTCACTGTCTAGAGAAATGCAAATTAGTTAAAGCCTCAGTATTTCTGGAACAAAGCTGTCTAGCATCTAGTTGAAACTACATCGGCAGTATCTCTGTTTATCTTAACCATGTTTAACACTGTAATTAATTAAAACCAGTAGCAGTGGTGCTTCCAGAACAACATTTTCAGATCTGGGTGGTGTTTGAAACGCCGCATAGGATGATGATGTATTGCTCTTCAGCTACTCCTATTAATAGAGCAAACTATCTGGGAACTAGACATCCCCAAAAGTCTGTTGTTCTGAAAAATAAATAATATATAACTATTTAATGAGGAAGGAGGTGAGGGAGAGGAAAGGGGAGGGGGGGAAGGAATCTATAATCTTATTAGGGAAGAGCTTTTTGAACTATTAGAAATATCACTGTTCACCAATTCACTGAGGTTGTTCCAGGGAACTCTCTTTCCAAAATCTTGCAGTTTAGAGCTTTATAAGTGACCAGAAAGATGTATACAGGACAGAGCATGAAGATCTAGCCATTGGCAGTGATCATGCTCACTTCAATTGACGATTCCAAAAGTCAGTTGATTCAGATCAGTATCATAGTTCTGCAAAACCAGCACATGTTTAAAATATTTTTCTACATATTTTTGCCCATTGAATTCAAGAATGTGTTTCAGTTACTATCCTTTTTCGCCGATGGTGGAGAATTGTATTTCAGAGCGTGGTGATGAAATCCCACCGAGAATGGCACAGACAGATATCACTCTTTAGCTGTCTCTTAGGTATAGAAAGCTATCTGGGAACAAGGCTTCAGAAAGGGCCATTCATTTAACTGGATTGGTGCCTGTCCCTTTAAACGGAGTGGCATTAAAAAGCACAAGTTCAGACTCATTAGTAATCCAGGGGAAAGGTGGTAAGAAATGGAAAACTGACTACTGAAAAACCAGTAAAAATCATCACAAATATTTTCCTGTGCAACTAATAGATAATGTATATTTTCATAATTGCCTTTAATACATATGCATGTCTGACTGAAATATATGAGCTTATCTAACAGGAAAACAAATGCCACTTAAAACCAGAGGAATATCTTGGAGTGCATTTTCAATTAATTGATGCAAATTGTGCCTAAGTGCAGTGTTTTGTAATTTGCTATCCGAAGGAATAGCAGGCTTCATCAATGTGAATGATTCAAAGTAAAATGCGTGGAGCATCACATCCAGTTGTGCTACCTCATTATGACTTTCCTTGCTAATCCTGGTATTGTAATGTGTCATTTGTGTGCTGTGTTGTCTGGAACTGAATAAAATTGTCCATAGGTGTGCTCTAAGAGAAGTCTAGAAATAGCTACACAACTTTGAGATGCTCTCTTTCCTACTGACAAAATGTTATAATTTTAAATTGGACCTTCTGGAAATGCATCAGGCATATTTATGTGAGGGACTAAGCACCTTCAAGTTACTAAAAATGGCATTGCCCACGCGTTACTTTGTAAATTACTGCCCATTGTTTTGATGCACAGTCTGGAGTAGATCTTTCTTCACGGCTGACTGCTAAACATTTTCATCCTTTCAGATGCTCAAATATTTTAATGAACCTGCTGGTTCATTACTGGTCAGTATACAACATTCACCCCACTAAAGAGCTTATAGAGCACAGGAAAAGGAATGACCACGCTCAGGAGAAGTGAAAGCCAGAGGCTGCAAGAGCAGCAGGTGAGAGGCAGCAGTCTGAGAGCAGAGAGAAGTCGGGGGAGTAAGCAGCTTGGGATCTGAGACAGAAAGGCTGAGAACCTGATTCATGCGCTCTGAAGACAGGAGAACAGTGTGAAGAGGTTATTCTTATACCCCTCTATTTTAGGGCCTGGTTTGTCACTGACCTTCGGTGAGAATTAGACACCTAAGTGCCTAACTCATTTTGAAAAAGCACTTTGGACAATTCAACCCTGTATCTTTTGTATTCTACTTGTTCTGATTGTGCTTTTGGACAGACCTAATAGTTCTAACATCACATAAAATCAGTGTAGCTGGTGCCCTAATTTAGGAAAAGTGAATAACCAAAATATAGGGAAATTCTTCTCACACTTTGAGAAGCAAAAATGACATTATACATTAAATCTGATTATCATGGCATTTTAAAGCATTTATATTTTGGTACGCATTAGGGAACATGCATACAGTTACTTTGTACTGTGTTAAGCTCAACCCTGCAGCCATTCTGAACAAGGAACTCCCATGAGCAACTTCCTTTTTCTATGCACTAAGTGGCTACAAAACTGAGTCATTTGTATCCCTTATATAACAGTCAATATTTCAATTCACTTTTTCTCCTGCATTCTCTATACCAAGGGTGGCCAAACATACTGACCCTCCAAGCCGAATACAACAATCTTCAGAAGCTCAAGAGCAGGGGCGCGCCTGCCAGGGCTCAGGGCTTCAGCCCTGGGGCGGAGTGGTGGGGGTAAGGGCTTCTGCCCTGCGGGGAGGGGTTGTCAGCACTGTGGGAGGCGCCTGCTGGGGCTCAGGGATTCAGCCTTGTGGGGAAGGGGTCTCAGGGTTTCAGCCCCACTCCCGCTGAGGCCCTGAGCCCTGGCAGGCATGAAGCCCTGAGATGCCCCTCCCTGCTGGGCAGAAGCCAGAGGTGATGCATGGGGGCGCACATAGGGTCATGTGCCTCCCCAGATTTTTACCAGGGTTTGCTGGCCCCACTCAGTCACATCGTGCCACCGGACCGCCTCCCTGCACAGCAGCTGTTGGAACCAGCAAGCTGGCAGCTGCGGCCATGGGGAGAAGCGGCAACAAACATCTGGGAGCTGCAGGGAGAACCGCTGAGGATAAGGGGTGTGTGTGCCTGGCAGGTGTGTAACTCAAGCGGTTGGGGTGGGGGTGAACCTTGAAATTGTGGCCCCCCACTCTCAGCAGTCGTCTCTGACAGAAGCCCTTAGCCCCAGCATCCTGCCACAGTGCAGAAGCCCCGAGCTCCCCTCTCCCAGTCTGGTAGGCAGAGAATGGGGGGATGGGAGGGCTCCACAAGCCACACTTTAACTATAAAAGAGCCGCATGCAGCTGATGAGCCACAGTTTGGCCACCCCTGCTCTATATGTTTCTATGTCATTAATGAAAAATAAATGTGCAGGCCCTCTGGTGGAAAACATAATAACTCTGAATGCCCATGGCTTCTAACTAAGGCTGGGCAAATTGTTATTCACTGCATTGTTTTTTCGCCAAGAAATCCTTTTTTTCAGGGTCCAAAACTACTAAATTAGATCAGGTAGGGAAAATTTATTTGTAAGAGTTGAAGCCTTTTCATTTTAACTTTTCATTGTGATTTTTCTCTTTAAAATTACATTTCAATTTTAAATTTGGTGGTTTTAAAAAGGAAAACACAAAGGATGAAAAACACCCCAAATGGCCAAATAAAAATGAAATTCACAGTCAAAAATTAATTTTCAGCTGACTGAAATGTTTTGGTGACTCAAAATGAGACAAAAAACAAACAAACCAAAACTCACCTCCCTCCCCCCCGCCTCGCAAAAAAATAGTTTCAGGTCAACCTGAAATATTTCACTTGACTTGAAATTACTTGTTTCAAAACATTTGTTTTATTTGGTATTAAAACAGGTTTTTCCAAATGTTTTCGTTCAGTCATTTGTACTAACCAAAAACCTCTGTAAAACAGGTGGCTTTATTATAGGATGGATTTACTTCAAGAGTTCTTTATGGTTCCAGAAGGGGAAAGCTGGGCAGATTTGGGCAACAGGCTGAGATCACTCTGTCCCTGGCTTCCTTTAAAGCAGTGTTTCTCAATGACTGCTCCTTGGAACAGTGCCGGTCCCTGAGATTTCCCTGACGCAGTTTAGGAAGGCAGCAAGCTGATCCCTGGTATCAAAAAGGTTGAGAAACACTGCTATTAATTTTGTTAGTCCCCCCCTCCTTTAAAAGGGTAGTTTTCCATGAAATAAAGACATTTAAGTGCCACCACAAGTTCAGTTGAAGACAGGAGATATTGTCCTGGAATCTGAGGCAGTTTCTCAATAATTGGGATGGCTGGCAACCAACCCCCACTGTCCTGAAAGCATCTACTTTCTTTACATAACTGGGAGAGGTTATTTTCTTTGGCAACTGCTCTGTGTGAAGCTCCAAGCCCCCATTCCCTCTCCCTCCACTCCATTGAAAATAAAGGGCAGATCCCTGCAGGGACATCTTAAGGCTTGTCTTCATTACTGCGCTATGTCGGCGGGAGAGCACTTTCTCATTGATGTAATTACTCCACCTCAACAACGGGTGGAAGCTATGTCAGCAGGAGAGCGTCTCAAGTACCACCGCAGTGTAGTTGGTTGACATCACCAGGAGTGCACTGCAGCTCCAGTACTGGGAGAAAAAGTGCCTCTTTTTGATTGCAGACTCTTGTTTTGTTTGGAGGGCATGTGAAATGGGGTTCACTCACTGCAAGAACACCTTCTGACCAGGTGTGGCGTAATGCCTTTCTTCCCATTTGGTACCCCCTGCTGATGACCACTCCCTTGCTGCAGAGTACTATCTTCCTGTAATACACAGTGCTTCTTCTTTGCGACTCACCCCTCAGGCTAAGTCTCTACATGGTCCCCACCCCCTTCTAGGGTATCAAAATCTCATTGGACCAGCTGTTGATGGCACCTCCCACAGTCCTGCACCACTTCCCAGTGGCTGGTAGGGGAACCCAGGCCCTCCCGCTGCACTAGGTTCCAGCCCAGCGACCCTATCACCATCAGCCATGGTCTACACCGTTGCCTTCCTTGCTGCGATTTTCCTGGGCTTCTTCGTACCCTGCCTTCTAAGGCTTTCATTCTCCAAAATTCCTCTGGGGCTGACCATTCTTCCCTGGCTGAGATCCCAGGGCTTATTCTTTCCCTGGGTTTCCTCCTCCCCACATCTCCGCTTTCAGAGAATGACTGCAGACTCTTCCCCTACAGCCCTCCTGCTAATATAAACTTCCTTTCTTTATTCCTCTCCCATCTTCTCCCCCAGTGAGGCTTCATCCACTCTTAGTATTTATAAATTCCTGGGCCTCCCTTCAGGTGCAACTGTGAAGGTTAATTGGCCTCTTCCAGGCCGTGCTGGTGTGGAGGTAAATACCCCATCACAGCATGGCTTATACATTCAGTAGATGACAGTCTTTATTCGATGTCAGTACAGAACCAATGCCGTAGCATGGTATTAGGAGAAGCCACTGTGCTACTGGAACTGCCATGATTTGGATGAGGCATAATATTCAGATCCTAAACAACTGTGGTCATTTAAACATTCTACAGCTCTGTTCATCAGAATAGTACTGTTAACCCCAACGAGTCAGCTGGATCCTGACTGGATAATTCTGTTCTGGATACCTACATGCCTCCTACATTTTGCTGGAGTAGGTACTCTTCCCTTTTTGTGTCCTGAACTGTTGTATGGTGTTACTGTACACTGACCATGCAGATGTGGCCGCATTTTAGTGGCAAGTGAACAGATCCTTGCTCATAGATAGATAGTGTGTTCACTCTGTGTGCATAATGGGATCTCTGGATGAAAGAGGGAGTAAGAAATTCAATAGGAGTTGAGTGCCTGGTCCCTTAGGCTCCTTTGCAAATTCCAGTGTATATAACTAATACTACAACAGAGAGGCATCTTCCTATCTCAAAAGTGTGTTTTCATTATCCATGTATATTATGAATGTTGGGATGGCTTGGACTGTCCCTTCTTGCAACACAACTGGAAATAGCAGATTAATTATGTTTTGTACCGAAACAGTAAAACTCTGAGAATAGAGAACATGGACAGTGGGACATAAGAGAAATCTAATCTTTATACATCATAGTAACTGAAAATGACAATTCAGGACCACATGTATCAATTATTTCATTAATCAGTTAACTCATTCAGCATTCCATGAATGGTCTAATTTCTGTAATAGAGGAAGAGGGCTCTGGATCATGTCATATAGCCATGGTGCCTGTTATACTGTGAGGCTATCTGGGATCTTTTCTGTGGATTACGCTTAAAATTCTTTGCAGTGAGCAGCACTGGCTCCAGGGACTGACTGACAGCCTAGCATGTGACTAAAGGGGCAGATTGAGAGAAATCTGTCTTTGAAAATAAAGAAATAAATAAAAACAGTGAACCACCAATCTGTTGCAGCAAGACAGTTTATGTCGGACCTAATGTTTTGTGATGTGTTGAAGCACATCCATGACCTTATGAATGATCCTCAGTCACTGGGAAGGAAATTAAATGACAAAAGATTGTATTCCAGAGAAAACACAAAACAAAATAAATAAATATTTGCTAACTGAAAAATGCTAACATTGGTAGCCAAAGTAATGTTTTTGTGTTTCTAAGAGGATGTTACAAATAATGTAAAATACAGAAATAAATGTCTAAATTCTCTTCTGTAACCCTCAGGGTGAACTTGAACTTTGTTTGAAGGCAATAGACAGACTCCCCTTGATTTCAGTGTGAGGTGGATCAAGAGCTAAATGCCAGAACTCCCACTGATATTAATGTGAGTTCTACACAAAGACTTGATGAGTTCATCCCTGCATATTAGGAAGGAGAATTTAGCCTGAAAACTAAAATAAATAAATAACTTTAAAAATTAAAAATTCTTTACCATGCTTCTGTAAAAATATTTTCAAAACTTATTTAAGCCATTATTCATGAGTTGAATGTTCAGCTGGTTTTATGTGGGTAAAATTTCCCTTAGAAATTCCACTTCTTGCACTGAAATTGGCTAGTCAAGTAATAGGAAAATTTGGGCAGAATACTTATAAAATAAATCTTTTAAATTATGTGCATTGCATATTTACAAAAAACATCACCAATGCCACATGATAAGCCTTCAGAGAGTAAAAACCAAGTATGAATAGACTTCTTTAGTGCTGCTCTAAAGCAGTGGTCCCCAACCTTTCTGTGGCCAAGAGCACATTCATCCCTTCATCAGAGTGTGGTGGGCAGCAACACTTCTTGGCGGCATTTCGGTGGCGATGTTTCTCCGCCGGAAGCGCGCCTCAGTGGCATTCGGCGAAAGCTTCTCCACCGGAAGCGCTCCTCGGCAGCATTTCGGCAAAAGCTTCTCCGCCGGAAGCGCTGCGTGGCGGCATTTCAGTGGCGATGCTTCTCCGGCATATGCTCCTCTCCTCTTCCTTGGCGCCGGCCCTGATGGCGGGCACACATAAATGCCCCGGTGGGTGTCATGGTGCCTGCGGGCGCCACGTTGGGGACCACTGCACTAAAGGGACCATTTCTGTCCACTGGGTAAATAATTTAAGTTTTTAAACCATGAAAGAAAATGTATCTTCCTGATAGGCTTAAACTTTTAGTGACTACCACAGCTTGACAGGGACTGAGCTACTTTTTACTACCCATCTAGCTTTAAGTATTTTAAACAAATGCCATAATAGTTGACGGGAGAGGCTTCAGCAGATATGCACCAAAGAAGATCTGTCTAAACAAGATGAATTCCTTTTCTTCACATCCTAGTCTCTTTGCTTTAACCTCACTGCTGTTTGGGAGAATGACCTTTGTTTATTTTCTAGTGTGTAAACAATTAAAGGATAGATATGAAAGGATACACAATCTCTGTAGGAGTCTCAGAATGTACTGTGTAACAAATGCATAATTTATCTATGTGTCAATAGTTATTGTCAATAGTAATGCACTGAGGGGGGAACATAAACTTTTACATTGATAACTCTTCACCAAACCTTATTATTTCTACTCTATAGACTGCTGTTTAATACACTGATCTTATATTTATAAGTCAAACTTATGTTGGTGCTGCAACAATAATATGAGTACAATGTTGCTGATGCAAATTTTGTTTGGTTGCTTAATTATTTCTGAAAGGTGAAAGAGGTTAGCACATAAATATCTTCTGTAATGTATTTTTCTTCTATCGTCTCTCTGTAAGCTGTCACTCAATATTGCTGCCGCCAGAGGACATCACCAAATGTGAGAAGAGACCAGTTGATATTTTAAACCTTTGAACATTGAGGTCATAGTTTTTGTTTGGAATTTTAAGTTAAAAGAATATAAAGGATGCACAGTTAAGCGCTAAGAAGTCAGGAAATGCACAGGCAGCCTTAATTTTGGCCCACTATGCATATACATTAAAATATGTTTTTGATTGCATGGCCATATACATCTCAAATAATACTTTTTATACAAATGTGGATAGCAACGTGTGCCATTTTGTAATATCATGTACTATTCTGTGTATGCTGGACAGAGTCCATGAATGTCATTTAAATGAAAAATCCATAGTATGCCAGTCTGACACAATATTCAATAAATAAATAGCACACTGCATAGCAGCTTCCATCTTTGGGTTTCAAAGTCCTTCACAGATATGGGCAGTCTGTGGTGTTTCTGTATGTTGACCATACAGATGTGGCTACATTTCACTGGTGAGTGAAACAATCCTTAAGGGGAAAAAGGGGAAACTGAGATTCAGCAAGGATAAATGACTTGCCCAAGCTGGTGGCAGAACCAGGGATAAATCACTGCTTTACGTTCTAATGTTCAGTCCCTTGCCCTAACCACAAGACAGATAGAAAAGTTCAATGTTATAAAGTTTATGAATACAGTGATCGCTCTAAAATTAATAATAATTTAGATGATACTTTGCGGGTCACCTTTAAGCATAGGGAAAACTAATTTTGAACATCCAAACCAGTGATACTGAGTCTGTGGCTCCAGAACCACCAAAGATTTCCTAAGGTCTTTCATCCAGTTTTGATAGTTAATGGGAGTTCTTATCACTGGAATACTCACAACTCTACTTGGTGCCCGTGAAGTAGTGGGGTTACCGGGAATAATTGGAATGAAGGCACTGGGATCGCTCCCTTTCCTTCCTAGCTGCCAGAAGAGGTAGAGAGTGTGCGAGATAGAGAGGAGAAACAGCCCTCCATCCCAGCAGCCAGAACTGGGGGGAGAACACACACGCACACCCATCCCTCCTCACCAATGCCGAATAGAGGGGAATGATCAAGTCCCTCGATCTGCTGGCAGTGCTCCTACTTATACAGCCCAAAATGCCGCTAGCCTTCTTGGAAACAAGGGTACACTGTTCACTCATATCCAGCTTCTCGTCCACTGTAACCCCTAGGTCCTTTTCTGCAGAATTGCTGCCTAACCACTCAGTCCCTAGTCTGTAGCAGTGCATGAGATTCTTCCATCCTAAGTGCAGGACTCTGCACTTGTCCTTGTTGAACCTCATCATATTTCTTTGGGCCCAATCCTCTAATTTGTCTAGGTCCCTCTGTATCCTATCCCTGCCCTCCAGCATATTTACCACTCCTCCCAGTTTAGTGTCATCTGCACACTTGCTGAGGGTTTAATCCTCGCCATCCTCCAGATCATTAATGAAGATATTGAACAAAACCAGCCCCAGGACTGACCCTTGGGGCACTCCACTTGATACCAGCTGCCAACTAGACATGGAGCCATTGATCACTACCCGTTGGCCCCAATGATCTAGCCAGCTTTCTATCCACCTTATAGTCCATTCATCCAGCCCATACTTCTTTAACTTGCTGGCAAGAATACTGTGGGAGACCGTATCAAAAGCTTTGCTAAAGTCAAGGAATAACATGTCCACTGCTTTCCCCTCATCCACAGAGCCAGTTATCTCATCACAGAAGGCAATTAGGTTAGTAAGGCATGACTTGTCTTTGGTAAATCCATGCTGACTGTTCCTGATCACTTTCCTCTCCTCGGAGTGCTTCAAAATTGATTCCTTGAGGACCTGCTCCATGATTTTTCCAGGGACTGAGGTGAGGCTGACTGGCTTGTAGTTCCCCGGATCCCCATCTTCCCTTTTTTAAAGATGGGCACTACATTAGCCTTTTTTCCAGTCATCTGGGACCTCCCCCGATCGCCATGAGTTTTCAAAGAAAATGGCCAATGGCTCTGCAATCACATCGGCCAACTCCTTTAGCACCCTCGGATGCTAATGTACCAGTTCAGAGCAGATGATGAGGATCTGACTCTAAGTGTGCACTGTGTGCACTGTCTGCTGCAGAGCAGAGAAAGGGTCTGATCCACAGACCATTGAAAGCCATGGGTAGCCTTCCCATTGATCTCAGTGGGCTTTAGATGAGGCCCAAAGAGTCAAAAAAGAAAAATAATCAAGTCCAATATGTGACCTTTAATAGACATGCTAAAACAGAAATGTTTGAGTTAAACTAAAAAGGTTTGATCCTGAACGTGTATAAATTGACTTCAATAGAGCTAATCTGATTTATACTAAGTGAGGATCTGGCCCAGCACATCTTCTGATCACCCAGATTCCTGAGAAATAATGCAAAGCTCCATTATTTAACTCTCCCCATCACAGGGTCTCAGAAACTGGGTTCCAGCCCAAGCCCAAATGTCTACACTGCAATTTTATAGCCCTGTAACCTAAGCCCATGCCAGTTGACCCAGGCCAGCTGTGGTTATGTTGTGGGTCCTTTATTGCAATGTAGACGTCCCCTTGGGGTCTTAAACTGATGCCTAGGTGGATGCTTTGCAAATTTCTTTTTATGAAGCTTGAGCCTTCTTCACTTCAGAAAGTATTTGCTAATTTGGACGGAAATGGGGCATGACATCCAAGAGTAGTTTGGTGTAGACCAGCAGTAAATTACTAACCCCCTGCACTGTGCCGGTTCAGCTACCCTAGCCAAGATGCAGGGAGGGCGGAGCCAAAGCTCTGCTCATTCCCTGTCCCCCTGCAGCGGTTCTGGGGAGGGAATAAGCAGGCAACCCTGTTTACTTCTACGCACTTGGTCTGGTTGGCGGGGATGGGGAGTCTTATTCCCCTTTCACGGGCTTGCAATCTAAGTCACAATCTAGCCCATAGTAAATACCAGGAGAAGGTTAAGAAGCTGCCTTTCCACCGAATATGGCTTTCATCTCAAGTGAGTGGAAACATTCAGTACAATTTCTATACACTACCTCAGATGTAAACTGAGGGCTTGTCTACACTGCCCCACAGTTCAGACTACAGTGGTGTGAATAGGAGTGCGCTCCAAAGGGCTGCGCTGCAATTCCCTCGTGTGGACACTATGGTTGTGAATGAAAGGGTTCCTAGTTCACTTTAGGTAATCCTCTTTGTTAATGTGAACTAGGAACCTTTTAGTTAGCACCTGCAGCGTCCACACAGGGGAGTTACAGCACAGCCCTTTGGCGTGCACTGCTATTCATACCCCTGTAGTTCGAACTGCAGGGTAGAGTAGACATCGCCTAATTGTGGCCATTCCCATTAAGATCAATAATGTGCACTAAGTCATTCTACTTCATTTGTTATGCATGAACCCACACTCAACAAGCTTATGAGTATTACGCAACTGCATTCTCCTGCCCATCTCATTTGTTTAGTTTATCTGAGCTAACCACAACCATGAAAGACAAGTCTTTGTAGAAAGTCAGCAGACCATATCTTTTAATTTTGATAGCTGAGTTGAATTTTTGATCAGAGTTCATTTTTAACATTTCTAATTTATTAAGTTATGAGGGAGTGAATTAGAGAAAACCACAGCAAGAAAGAACTACACAAAAGGTTTGTCTGATTGGGTGGCTAACAAAGAGTTCTGGTATATCAGACTATTAGGAAGATTTATCTAGCGAACACTAGATTCCAGTACATATGTACATGAAAACTCTGTCACAGTTCTTGATTTCATTTCCAGCAATTACTTTGCTCCAGCTGTTGTACATTGATCTGATGTACAGAACATCTTGCTTTGTACTGTAGATTACTGATTTTAGTAGACACCAACAATGTTATAGTAAGCCATGCCACACATTAGACAGTCTTTCCTTAAAGCCATAGAGCTAAATATGCCTGTGTTGTGATACTGATATTTGCAAGTCTTGGACTTTGATATTTTAATCAAATCTGCATCCTCCCTGATTTGCAACAAAACTGATTTTTTTCTTAACTGTACTCCTTTTAATGCTCACTAGGCTTAGTCACAATAACATTATTTAAATTGTCTTTGCAATATGTCATCCTATCAAGTCTTAAGTATGTTGAGATCTAGAATGGTGTAATCATGTTTACAGACAGAAGAAGACTGGCAAAGCTTAATTTATTTGTAAATGGATTACAAGACTTTCCTTAAACTGCTCTTTTAATTTTTTATGCCTGGTGAAGAACATGCCAAAAACAATAGTAGTACAAAATATGAATGATTTAGACAATTAGTCATGTTGGAGTCTGTGCTATTGTGAGCAGTTGTCCTGGCTCTATATCATCAAGATTATGTATGCCCCAGTAAATCCAAAATGTGGGAGCCACTACGTCTGTGTACGGTGTCCCAGAATGTAAAAAAAGAAAAAGAAAAAAACTTGCTGAGTGATATCCTGACCTTGCCTTATGATGAGGCCTCATCTGGAGTTCTGTGTCCAGTTTTGGGCCCCACACTACAAGAAGGATGTGGAAAAATTGGAAAGAGTCCAGTGGAGGGCAACAAAAATGATTAGAGGGCTGGAGCACAAGACTTATGAGGAGAGGCTGAGGGAACTGGGATTGTTTAGTCTGCAGAAGAGAAGAATGAGAGGGGATTTGATAGCAGCCTTCAATTACCTGAAGGGGGGTTCCAAAGAGGATGGAGCTCAGCTGTTCTCTGGTGGCAGATGACAGAACAAGGAGCAATGGTCTCAAGTTTCAGTGGGGGAGGTCTAGGTTGGATATTAGGACAAACTTTTTCACTAGGAGGGTGGTGAAGCATTGGAATGGGTTACCTAGGGAGGTGGTGAAATCTCCTTCCTTAGAGGTTTTTAAGGTCAGGCTTGACAAAGCCCTGGCCGGAGTGATTTAGTTGGGGATTGATCCTGTTTTGAGCAGGGGGTTGGACTAGATGACCTCCTGAGGTCCCTTCCAACCCTGATATTCTATGATTCTATGATTTTTACTGCGATCAACTGAGTGATGTCAATATACCTCAGCTGGGCAATCTGGCTTTTAATGTAAATCCATGATTTTGGCCTCCTTTTTAATCCAGTCACCTTTTCTTTTTAATTGCAATGACTTATATTAAACAGTTTCAAGATGTTCTAGATGACTTTGACCCAAATCATATGAGTTCATTTATTTCTGCCTCTGAACTTTTGAGTTTTATTAAGAATGCAATGTCTTTTGAGGTTTCTTCGGGAACATACCACAAACAGATGTGTGTGGTTTTTAAATGAGACCTTGATAGTAGAACATGTTCCAGCCTATTTCTTATCATTTCCCTAGGCACTCCTCTGTGATAAAGGAGGGGTGATGTCCTGAGGCCGAATGGCATGTGATGAGATTATGTGTATTCTTTGAGGCATAGAAACAAATTGCATATGTCAGAATACTATGAAGCCTTCATCAGCCCTAAGATTAGGTATTATTCATGTTTTAAGATAATAGATACAGATGTAAAACTTCTTCTACTAGAAGGAGCCTTCCATTGTAAGTTGCTTAATAACTGATGCCCATCAATGAATGTTTGCGATAAACTTTGTAACTATTTTCTGACTATGCTTTGTAAAATGGTCAAATGTTGCCCTTTTCCTAGTTCATGGATCTTTCCTGTCAACAGTTCATCAAAATTGGATACAACTTTTCCCCTCACTATCTGATTATCAGCATTCAAATTCAGTACAACTTTTCATGGTCTGTTTTCAAGTTTTGAGATGGCTTAGTTGGATTTTGTCATATGGCTAAGTCATATGTTGTTTCTTCCTGATACCTGATTGTCTTTAGTCTCTACCTAAGTTGCTCAGGATGGTCAACAGAAGCCATTTGGACTTTGATTTTTCATGCTTTGTAGAAAAATGGGGGCCAATGGATGCTCCCTAAAGATGCCAGAGGAGGAAGCAAAGCTGCCAAGAAGCCAAGAAGCCGAGGAGGGAAGTAGGTGATGAACCACTCCCTCTCATGAAGACAACATGAGGTTTTGGGTTAGTAGGTTGTCAGAGGGGTGGTGTGACAGAAAACCCATTGAAGGAAGGGAGATTAAGTGTTTTGCTGAACAGGGATGGATTTAAGCAAGTTTAAATTTTATGATGAATCAGAATCCTTGTACTCATAGTGGAAAGAAGGAATTTATAAGGGAATACTCTCTCGATAGATTCATTGACAGAGACTTTTTTTTAATCCCTTGATGACTTGCCAGTTAAACACAACATCCCTGTGTCCACAATCACAAAACTATCAAATTTAAGAAGGTATTTCACAGAATAGCTGATTAGCATAAGGATAAAATCTGGACCCTTTCCCACTACATATTTAGATCTAGATTGTGGCTCTTCCTTATGAATGGAGAGAGCAGATTGCTCCCCTGGGTGTGTCAAAGCTGTTCTGCAGGCTGGTGTGTTAGTATGTATGTCAAAAGAAGGACACGGTCAGGACACTACATCTTCTGCTCTTCACCTCTTTCTTGGAATCCTGCTTTCTATAGCACAGAGGCTGATATCAGGAGTGCCCCTGTACAGCTAGAAAGTGTGTGGGGGGGGTGGGGGGGGTGGAGTGCGGGGAAATGAAGGGAAGCTTCTTGACTGCAGAAATTTTGAAAGGGAATATATCTAAAATATACTGTATCAGGTGACAGATCGCATCAGTTGCTAGTGAAGGAAACACAAATCTGCATGCACAGATCATGTAGCAATGGATTAAAATGTTCTCAGATATTTTTAAAAATCCCTCTTAGATTCATAGATTCATAGATTCTAGGGCTGGAAGGGACCTCGAGAGGTCATCGAGTCCAGCCCCCTGCCCTCATGGCAGGACCAATTACTGTCTAGACCATCCCTGGTAGACATTTATCTAACGCTACTCTTAAATATCTCCAGAGATGGAGATTCCACAACCTCCCTGGGCAGTTTATTCCAGTGTTTAACCACCCTGACAGTTAGGAACTTTTTCCTAATGTCCAACCTAAACCTCCCTTGCTGCAGTTTAAGCCCATTGCTTCTTGTTCTATCCTTAGAGGATAAGATGAACAAGTTTTCTCCCTCCTCCTTATGACACCCTTTTAGATACCTGAAGACTGCTATCATGTCCCCTCTCAGTCTTCTCTTTTCCAAACTAAACAAACCCAATTCCTTCAGCCTTCCTTCATAGGTCATGTTCTCTAGACCCTTAATCATTCTTGTTGTTCTTCTCTGGACCCTCTCCAATTTCTCCACAGACCCTTGCGGAACCCCACTCCCTATACCTTTCCAGCAGGATTGGGAACCATTAATAACTACTTTCTGAGTACGGTTATCCAGCCAGTTGTGCACCCACCTTATAGTAGCCCCATCTAAGTTGTATTTCCCTAGTTTATTGATAAGAATATCATGCGAGACCGTATCAAATGCCTTACTAAAGTCTAGGTATACCACATCCACCGCTTCTCCCTTATCCACAAGACTCGTTATCCTATCAAAGAAAGCTATCAGATTGGTTTGACATGATTTGTTCTTTACAAATCCATGCTGGTTATTCCCTATCACCTTACCACCTTCCAAGTGTTTGCAGATGATTTCCTTAATTACTTGCTCCATTATTTTCCCTGGCACAGAAGTTAAACTAACTGGTCTGTAGTTTCCTGGGTTGTTTTTATTTCCCTTTTTATAGATGGGCACTATATTTGCCCTTTTCCAGTCTCCTGGAATCGCTCCTGTCTCCCATGATTTACCAAAGATAATAGCTAGAGGCTCAGATACCTCCTCTATTAGCTCCTTGTGTATTCTAGGATGCATTTCATCAGGTCCTGGTGACTTGCAGGCATCTAACTTATCTACATGATTTTTAACTTGTTCTTTTTTTATTTTATCTTCTAAACCTTCCCCCTTCCCATTTGCATTCACTATGTTAGGCATTCCCTCAGACTTCTCAGTGAAGACCGAAACAAAGAAGTCATTAAGCATCTCTGCCATTTCCAAGTTTCCTGTTACTGTTTCTCCCTCCTCACTGAATAGTGGGCCTACCCTGTGCTTCTCTCCATAAATACTGGCATGATGCTAAAATGGCTGTGGCTAGATACAAAATGACAAATACTACAAGAATAAATAAATAGTAGGAATATACAGATCCTGTGGGAATGTGGAATTATAAAGTAATCCTGGAAGAAGCACTTAGAGGGCTCAATCCTGCAAGGTCCTGACCAATGTGTTGAGCATCGGAGGGAGCTGAGGACACTTAACATGTCACATGAGTGCTCAGCACCTGGCACAGTGGAACCCACAGAGAGTAAATATGGCAACAGGAGCATGGCTCCTGTTTAGCTGTGACCCATTTGTACTATTATGTTTTCTTCTCCTCTATGTAACATGAGGAAATAATGAGGAAGGGCGACTCCATAGAGTATTTGTCAGAGCTAAAGCATATTCCTAAAAAGAAAAACCTTGTGTATTAAAAATGTTTGCAATAAGTGTCACCACAATTAATGGCCTAGCAGCCTGAGAGAGGGTTCCCCACAGATTCAATGATCTGTTGTTTATACAGCACCATAGGTTTGCATGGAATGTTATAGAAATATAAATGACAGGCTCCAAGGAGATTACACTCTAAAAGCTTAGCCTGCATCTAAGGCAGTTGTTCAGTGGGGTAGAGGGAATAAGGAGCTCCTGGAGTAAGGGTTGCCCCAATAGCAACCTCTGAACACAGGGGTGTGTAGAAGAAGCTGTCAAGGTTGTCCCCTAGGAGCAACTCACCAAAAAAGAGGTGGAGCGTGTCCCATCATGTGCTGATGAGCCAGCCAGGCAGGGTCAAGAGAAGTGCACTGTGCTCCTTGAAGGTAGCAAATTACTCTCCCGAGAACAGCAGGGGGAGCATTGTGAAGCATTGTGTGTCTCTGAGGCAGAATATTTCCCCTGTGATTTATGGTGCTCTATACCACCCCTCACAAGAAGCTAGGCCTTAAAGAAACAATCCATTTCTAGACAAATGACAGTGTGGGGCATATCTACATGGAGGCACTCAAGAAAGTTAAGATGAATCAACTAAAGGTGTAAAGTCAACGTGAACTGAGTGTCAACCCGCTGTGTGGACACTTCCGTTCAGGGTTAAAGTGGCCTTAGTTCCCTGTAATTGAATCTTCCTCCACTGAGTGAGAGTGTTGTGGGGATGGGATGTTAAAACACTTTAATTTATGCTTATTGACTTCACACCTTTAGCTGATTCACTCTAAACTTTCCTGAGTGTCCCTGTGTGGACAAGGCCTTAGAGACTGTCCCTATTTCATTGCCCTCTATAGAGTTTCTGTGGGAGGGAGAAACACTTGCAGGGATGACTGACCCTCTCTCCACCATCACTTCACAGGAGAGGGGGACATCTGTGCATGAAAGGTCCCCTCTATGTATGGATGATGATAGCATGCCCTGAACCCTAAGACAGAGATCCTAGTTGTTTTGAGTTGCTCAGATAATAGAACTATGCACATAAAATATGCTATTATTTCTTATTATGTTTTGTTTTTAGACCAAATTTTAAAATGTTTACAGACCTTTTTATTCAGCCCTTCAGTGTATTCTGTCCTGAATCAGAAAAAACTCTCATTGAAATTAGCAGGAGCTTTTCCTCACAAAGGACAGAATAAAACCCTGATTACAACTTCAGGATTTGATCTGTTGTTGTTGTTATGCATCTTGTGACATTTTTACACATACTTCTTTTTAAAAAAAAACGAGGACAGGATATTTGGAGGAATGTTTTGAGGAAAAACAGCTGAGAAACACAGAAACAGCTGTTAAGAGGCAGGGCATGAAAAAACTTGGCTAGCTAAAAACATACAGAATTTATTTAGTTACAAATTATACACTTAAAGTATCAGTTGCTACGTCTTGAATGTATATCTATACATCTGCCTGCCCTTAAAAGCATCAGTCATGTCACAAAAACTATTTAAATACCCTCCTCAAAGAGATACCAGATGTAGGCAATAATTTCTTTGGCATGACATCCACAAGCATTCCTGAGATTCCTCACATTTTTAAGCAGGTGGCAGTGTAGGTTAAAGAGACATAATAGATATTTCCTGTTGTTGGAAGAAGTTGTTACTTCACAATTTTCCTTCAGTCCAAATTTTTAGGAATAATTTACTTAGAATTATCAGCAACTTCCTGCCTGAGAGTGGGAGCTAGGAAGGCATTTTGAAATGTATGCCTTTGTCTAAGGAGAGAGGAATCCCACTATGTTATAATATTTCCAGGAGAGTCTCCGTGGCAGCACTTCCCAGAATGATATACCACAGTATCAAACATATGGCTTCTCTTGTTTAATACCATTTTAATCAGAATTATCTGCTGGAGGTTTGTTGGATGTCAGAGTACAGTGATTCAGCATATACTTGTGATATTTTGTTAGATATTGGTGGAAGTGATTTTAACAAATACACTCTGTCTTTGCCATTTCATATACTGAACCTTCCAAGCTGCAGCTGATTTTGTTGTCCTGGTGGAGAAAAGAGGGGAGGGAATTGTGTTAGGTTTATATTTGTACATTTTACACCTTTTGTGGTCTTTTAGGAGAGTTGTTATATTATCATAAAGATGCAGAAAATCAATGACTGGTAACTTCTATGCCTGGCCAATAAGTCATATTTTTTAAAGGTACTGTACCTGACTAAATACAAACAATTATTTCCAGTTTAATGAATGATGCTAGATAACCTTGATCCCCAACTAACTTGGGAACACAGCAACAGCTCTTCCTAGGCAATTTTAAAAGATGACTACAACCATTAGAAAAAATGTGTCATAAACTGTGGGTTTTTTCACATCAAAGGGAATGAGAAATATCTTTGTATTCGGTGTTTAAAAATATTTGTTTTGTGGGAACCTATTTAAAAGAGTGAAATAGTGTTTCCAGTGACCTGAGTTCATGGAGGGGAAGGAGGAGGAGGATATAGCTGGACATAAAGCTGAGGTAGGAAAAGTAACTTGTTTGTTTGGGAGGTGCTAAAGGGGATAAATGCCTTTTCTTTCTCCATTGATTGATTGATTTCCAGAATACTAATATAGACTGCGGGTTCCAATAAATTCATTTATTTACCTAAAAGAAATTACTGGACTATTTTTATGACAGTCATAGGCTCCATCCTATGTGCTGGGTCCTGTTCAGTGCACTTACGTGGGATAAAGGTGATACTGTGTTACCTTTGTACCCTCCACAATGCTGGGACCACCTATGGACTGCTTCAGTCCCTGGTGTCCTTCAGGGCTGCTCTAACTTGTGCCAGCTTGTAACAACCTCAGAAAGGCCATCACAGCAGTGCTTAGCAATTACCAGTACCAATGTTTGCTCTTTATGTACCTCATGCATGTAACACATGCACCAAGTGATGTGTTACATCTTCGATGAATTAAGTTCTCAATCACACCAGGTCTCGCTCCGCTTTATCACATGAAGACATAACAACTAAATGAACAATAGAGGATCTGGGAGACTCCTTGGATAGGGTACTTGACTGGGAGTCAGGAGACTGGGACTCTGTTCCTGGCTCTGTCACTGACCTGCCGAGTGACTTTTGGCAAGTCCCTTCATCTCACCTTCTGTGGGAATCAAAGGCAAGAGAAGTGGGGGAGTGGATGAAGGAACCACTTCACCTGTCTCCTTCCTCACAAGAGATAAACTGGCCCTCGCTGCTCCCACAAATGCTCTGGGAGGGCTCTCCCTCCTTCCCCACAAGTGCTCAGGTCTTGGGGCCCCTTCTCTCTTTCGCATAATGGCCGAGGAAGGGGCCTTTTCTGTTTGGAGAGAGGCCATTCACCAGAACACACCTCCCCATCAGGCAGAAGGTGCAGGGCTGCATTCCTGCCCCACAGGAAACCCTTTCACACCTACAGCCCTCAGATACCTGGGCAGACGTCGGGGGCTGCTCTCGCCTGCCCTTTCCCACTGGGACAAGGGGGCAGCCGTTTTCTCCCCCTCTCCTGGGGCCCCGGGGGGCGGCATTCCCTCTACCCGGGGGCAGCTGAGGGCCACAGTGGGAGGGTGATATTTTTTGCCTCTTCCCTAGGAGAACCAGAGCAGGAGGCAGCTTCCCCTACCTTCTCCACTGGCAGTGACAATGGGGGGTCTCCTCTTCCTCCCCTTTCCCTAGGGCCAGTGACCCGTCCTGTCCTTACCCTTCCCTTCTCTACAGGGGCCAAAGCAATGGAGGCCGCTGCTGCTTGGGGGGAAGGGGGCAGAGCCATGGGCCTTTACCTGCCTCCTCCACCCAAGCCACCTCCGCCCTGCCCTTCCCCCAGGCCATGTAGACGGGTTCCCTTCTCCCCCCAGTGTCCTGCCTAGGGCCCAGGTGGTGGCTGCCCCCCTGCTCAGCCCGTGGTGTGGAAGGGCCAGGGGAGCGTTCCCAGGAGAGGGGCTGGGAGTCCCCGTTTCCGCCCTGTCGCCCGCCCTCCTCCTCTCCCAGAACAGCTGGGCGCGGGAGAGGCGAGCAACATCTGCCACATCTGGCTTCATCTGCCGGCAGGCGCCGGGCGCCTCCCTGCCCCGGGCGCCAGGAAACGGAGCCCGTGCGGTTCTGTAGCACGCGGAGCCGTGCGGGAGAGAGCTCGAACTCGAGTCACGTTCCGGGCTTGCTGCCCCTCGCTCCCCCTTGCTGGAGAGAGATGCATGCGCACAAGCGGGGCTCGGAGCTGTCCAAGTGCTGAAATGTGTAGGCAGGGTAAGCTCCCGTCTCTCTCTCTCTCGCATTCCGGCACAGGAGCGTAGCTTTTTCTGCAGCCCACACCAATCATTCCACAGCAATATTTACAACTCGCTGCCGGGGGGAGGGGGAGAGAAAGAAACAGCCCCACGACGACTCCTAGATACTGATTTCCAAAGCAAAAGGGAAATCAAACAAACCCACAACAGGCAGCTCTCCAGCGCGGCAGCGATTTCCTTTTGCATGATGTGCTTAAGGTAGCAGGGCAATTTTTATTTTATTTTTTTCATCATTCCGTAAAAACAGCTGGGGGAACCACCAGTTCTGATGCTTTGTCTCTTTTGTATTGGCTGCTGGGGATGAGCCTGGGTTTGACCTGACCATGATTCCGAGGACTGGCACTTCTTATTTTTTACCCCCAATTTGTAGACATCCAGATCTCCTCTTTTTGATTTTCAAGAAAATCAAATTATTGCTGGATTTGGGAATCTAGACAACACAAGGCACTTCCCCCTGCTTCTCTCTGGAATCGTTTCTGGGATATTTTCCGTAATCATCACACAAAACAGGAGGAATGAACGGGCAGCTAGTGAAAATTTTGACAGCCTTGTTTTCATTTTTCTTAGAGACAAACCATTTCAGGTAGGTGAAATAACGGTATGCTGATATTTACCAAAAGGTGTGGAAAACATAGCTATAAGCAACCACGTTACATTAACCTAGTTTATTTGCTACGTCTAAAAGTATTCATATTAATTTTATATAGGCAATACCTTTTTCACTGGAAGAGCCCCGTTGCTTGGTAACACACACAAAAAATCCCAAGTTTGTGCAATACATTTTCCACTTCTCTGATTTAAAGACACGTTTTTATAATGACATATTAATAACGTCTACATAGCTGAACAACATTTTCATCGTTTTTTCCTTTTGGAATGCAATTTACTCTCTCCACTCCCACTGGAAGTTATTTAGTAGGTTGCCTTGTTTTTTTCCTCCGAAGCTGTGGGAATGATTGAACCAGATTTGTGAGGGATGTGGTTATTTGCATCTAGAGAACCAGCCCTCTGAATCTGGGAAGACCTTGGACCAATCAATAATTCCTTTACACTCCTTACTTCAAGCAGCAGTATATAGGAATGTTCTTGAAATTTCAACGGGAAATGATATTGCTTCAGTTATTGAGTTTTCCTTACCATTCCAAAAAACCATTGGAGGGTTATTTGTCAAAGCAATGGTTCACCTGAGTTTCATTAATGTAATATGTTTTGTGTGTATGTATGTATGTATATATGTATGTACATATACAAAGTGTGTGCGTGTACAGTGACAGAGTGAAATATTATTTATATTCGCAAGTTTGGGATGACCACATCACTCAGCATGGTGGTTCCAAGTGGAAACACAAGTGATTTGTGTTAGGTCATTCCAAATAAGTATACTGAATGGCTACCCACTTTTTATTATTGTATATTGCATTTATACCAGTTAAGTGGGGAATAATTTCTATCTTTGTTAAAATATGAAAGCAGTACCACATCATTGTCAGAAAAATGGAACCTGCAAAATATGGTGATAATATCACAAATGTTGAAGACAACATCGTATATTAACAATTCTAATATTTTAGTGGGGGAAAACAGTATTTATTTCCTTTAGATTTCAGATCATTATGTTTGGTTGTTTGGTTGCAGATAGGTACACACACAATGATGATAAAAAATAGTAACAAGAAATACTGCTCAAAGTGAATGATGTCTTTTGGGCACATATTTAAATACACCAATACTGTAGAAGACATTGTGATAGGATTACTTCTGATACCTCTCCGAGATGATATTAAAATATAAAACAGATAATTTAGGAACCAAAAGATTTAGTCATATTTTAAACTCACTGATTTAATAATGGTTATGAAAGAATTCATGTTCCTACAGTCCAAATTTGTTCAAGTGCTTCTAGTTTATTTTTTCTAGGGAACAACCATCTGAGATTCCCTTCCCCTGAAATATCTAATATGCAGTATCTGCAAAGCTACAAACGCATGGTGGTACCATTAACTTAATGTTAAAACCTCAAGACACAGACCTATTCAAAAAAGTCTGGATATAAATACAAATTGATGGGAAAGATGGGGAAAAGAACAATTATCATTGCTCGCTGTGGGTAGAAGATTAAAATCAGATGTGTTTGCTTCTCAAACCCTTTTCAGGGAAAATAAACATACAGCTGGTAAAGAATTGGGTCTTTCATTAACACCATTTAAAACCAGCTTAAATGGAATCTGTAAAGACTATTGCTGCTCCTATGTTTTTGTTTTGTTTTGGATATTAACAAAGTCAACAATTTTCACTATTGTGTGATGAGTTTTGCCAATCATTGTATGGAAGTTTGAAGCCACCTTAGGACCAGCTTAAAGTGAAAATGGTTTCAGTAACATACATGTAACTCTGACAATAACATGAATTGGGAAATCAAAGTCCTCAGGAGAATGCTTTAAATAATCAGATAAGTTGAAGACATCTATTTAAAATCCTACAGTTTTAACAATTTTCTTTTTATAGTCTAAGTATTCTATAGAGCAAATAGTGATGCACTGATATATTTCTTTTACTTGAAACTTATTTTCACTTCTAAAATAAAGTTTTCTGATGATCCATTTTCTACCCATCTATTCATTAGTACAATCAATGTTGATGAAGATTTTTTTAAAGAGTATTATAATTTCCTCCCTAAACATAAAGGCAATGAGAGCTGAATAGTCGCTAATGGTGGCTAATAATTTGTTTAGGGCGGCTTTCTGTAAAGAACATGATTCCAGATCTGGAAAATCCCCCTCACAGACCCTGTCTCCTTCAGATTTTTTGGACAAATTGATGGGAAGGACATCAGGGTATGATGCAAGAATCAGACCAAATTTTAAAGGTAAGTTTCTCTCTGTCTATTGCTCAACTAATTAAGTCTTCTTGACATACTATGGGTTTTGATACCTTTACATCTGTGGCCTGATCCTCCTTTCCACTATTCCACTTTTGCAGAACAATCATTCAATTGAAATCAGTTATTTTGTTGGCATAAAACTGGAGAAGCACAGTGGAGAATCAGGCCCCTGGTGCGTTAGATGGAGTCTTCCTTTGGAATGTAGCCATACATTAAATAATATCTGTAAAGGATCCAGGTTTTGGTTTTGCCAGAAGTCATTCTGTAAATCTCTCTAGTTACTGATCTAAACAATACACAGAAGAGTGTTCCAGGTTCCCTTACTAAATACAATTGGATTTGCTGATTTCTGAAGTTTCTAGGCATACAGGGCTAAATTCTGAGCTCTCAAGCAAAGACCAAAGTGAAAGGGCTGTGCTCATGTAAAACTCTGAGGGAGATGAGGGAATTAGGGGCCAGGGCACCCACATAGTAGACTTCTTCCAGCCATTACTGGCTATGGGGTAGGATAGTGGACATAGCCCAATTCTCCTTTCCTACGCTGATTTAGGGTCACCTAGGTTTGTGCTTTTGCTTGGTCACTCCCTTGCCCCGCCCTATTCTCACACCATTTTCATTGCTGTGTGGAGAATCACCATATGCATCAGCACATGGGAGGCTGCAGATGCTGAGGCTTCCACAGCTTTGGCCACTAGTCAGTGGATAAGCAGTGTTTCCGCTGCTTTTGCCCTTTCAACATCCATGCCAGTGAGTTCAGGATTTGGTCCCCAGACAAGAAGAGAGGAGAGATCAAGTTTTCTCTTAAGCATTTAGAATGGTTCAAGAGCTCTACAGTTCTACCAAACTGCCTTTTTTTTTGCAAAGAAATCGAAGCTCAAAGTGCAGTTATTTTTTGAAAAGTGACTATGTGAAAATGTACTCTCTTCCTCAATAGGTCTGCTCCTCTGTGTGTATTTCAGATGTATATCTGCTGGCTTTGGTGGCAATTTTTTTTTTACTACTTTTTACTCCTATTAACCCTGCAATGAAAGCTGTTGGTTCAAAATAATATTGTTCAGCCAGTGGATGCTACTAGTATGAGAGAGAGCGCTCACACATAAGTGACAGCAATGTTAATTAAATTGCAAATCAAGAACCATTTT
This sequence comes from Chelydra serpentina, assembly GCA_037349315.1. Classification (NCBI taxonomy): domain Eukaryota; kingdom Metazoa; phylum Chordata; order Testudines; family Chelydridae; genus Chelydra; species Chelydra serpentina. The sequence continues at coordinate 132,054,640 of JBAIAC010000004.1, forward strand.
CTGCCTTCACTCCCTCCTGTGCAAACTGCCGAAATTGGAATGTGGAATCTTTTTTACTGTTTATGATTCATGAGCCAGAAAGAAGCTGGTGTGACTTCCAGATTCCAAGTAAAGCTGATGAAACTGCCAAACTGTGGCCCCAATTCGAAAGTGCTTAGGCATTGACATCAATGGCATTTAAGCATGTGTTTAATATTTAGCATGTGCTTAAGTGCTTTCCTGTAGCAGGGGCTGTGTTGTTATAGTGAAAACAACAACCCCAAATCATTTTCTGCTCTCACTCACACCCCATGCATCACATGGACTTCAGTGACGTTTGACAGGGTGTAAAGGAAGGCAGAATTTGTCCTGAACTGAACAGATAAATAATTGTTAAGGACAGATTCTGCCTGGCCATTCCATGGGGGAGTAGTTGTGGGGGAGAGTGCAAGAAGCCATCCCATGCTACACCTTGTGTAGGAGATAATAAGCTACATCCAATAGAAGTGGGGATGCTGTTCCATTCCAAAGTGCTTGACATGAGTTATTTCCCATGTTCCCCCAAGGAGGTGGGGGCTTCCCACTGGCTCCAAAGGAGGGCTGTGCCTCCAACGCACAGTTAAGCCTTAGATGTCAATAAACACAGAACTTCCACCTCCCCCAATGCTGTTTTCACAAAGTCATTTTTCAGACCAGAATTTCACTTTGTAGCATTTTTAAATCAGAAATTCAGCTTCGACATTTGCACAACTTCCCTTCTTCTGAATCTTTCTGGGAAGGGTCTAACAGGTTACATCATTCTTTTCTATTGTCCCATCCTCTCTACAAAGCCATCATGTTTGGTGAACCAGAGTGAAGATACTATGCATGGAGTTTTGAACTTCACGCCACCAGTGAAAACCCTGAATAACCATAAGCAGCCTTGTTGGCCTATTTACTATATATTCCAGATTCCAGTTAGTTAGTTGAAAAACACAATTTTGGCCAATGTCCAGATCTCATTAAAATGTTCCAAAAAGTACAAGTAGAAAGCATTGTCTTTCTAGTTTTGTATAATTTCCCCATAAAATATACATGAATAAATAAAAAGGCAGATGGCTTGTGGGGAGGATCATAGTGAATTTCTGTGATGAATCTGGATATTATAAAGGTGTTTTTGTACTGAGTTCAGTATTATGATCATGTTACAAAATATATTTCAGTTTAAGATTTTACTGATCTATTTTACTTTGCTTTTGTGATCGGATCCATCAATACAATAGCAACATTCAAAGTAGCAGAAATGTATTAAAGTGTGAAATGTCAAATTATTACATTATTGATTACATTGTATATTTGAAAACAATATAGTCAATCATTTTAAGCCAAATAGGTGTTTGCTAGAAAAGTCTCTTAAAATAGGTTTATTATTTGACTTTGCATATGGTTATGGAACAGGTAAATATTATTAACTGCATTTTACAAAAGAAACTGTGAACCAAAGTACTTTGGATATTATTTATGCATTCATCCAGATTACTTCTGCTTCATATCAATAACTGTTCAATCACACAGCCTTTTTTCTGGTCTATAACTGGCATTTTTTGCTTTGTCAGAAAAGAGTCTGGTATTCATGAAGAAGGTAATTCTGCTGCATCCTCTTATTTTATGCTACTGATTGTACATTAATTTAAATACTTTTATTTGACAGGTTTCAAAGTCTGAGTCATTGGAAAACAGCTATTTGATTAGCTTCTGACATAAAGGCAACTCAACTCGCTTTAGTGTAAGGGAAAAATCATTGTTCACTTAAGCAAAATGTTTTATCCAAATACAGTAATTTTTCTCATTTGCATTCTTGAATAAAAAATTCAGATGGATTAAGTGAAAGCAACAAGGTGAATATCAAATAATTTAAATATCAGACATTGATGACACAAGTTGACATTTAGCTCTTTTAGCAGCAATACTGTTTAGTGTAGAGTCTTTTCTACTCTAGTGACCTTATGAATTATCACTGTCATTTGCCATTATTTTGAATAGAAAATTGTTTTCCAGTTCCTATAGGCCTAATAAGAGATTGTGTGCAAAACCACCAGGGGGTGAGAGTGATTGTCACCATGATGGGCACCACAGGGTGAGTTAAGGACAGAGTGGCAGTCTCAGCTAAGAATTTCCTTGCTTTGAGCCTTCTAAGTCAAACACATAGGGTATGTCTACACTGCAATTAGACACCCGCGGCTGGCCTGTGCCAGCTGACTCCGGCTTGCGGAGCTCGTGCTAAGGGGCTGTTTAATTGCCATGTAGATTTTGGGGCTTGGACTGGAGCCCAGGCTATGGGACCGTCCCCTCTTGCAGGGTCCCAGAGTTTGGGCTCCAGCCCAAGCCAAACGCCTACACCACAATTAAACAGCCCCTTAGCTTGAGCCCTGTGAGCCCGAGTCAGCTGACACTGCGAGTGTTTAAATGTAGTGTAGACATACCCCTAGGTGGCTTGCACTTTATTTTGCATTTACTTAATTTGAAGGTCCTGCTAGCTTAACAAAGGACAGTGAGATGAATGTTAAACCATATTTAAGTTTAAATATTTAATGGTCCAATCCTGTTCTGATTGAAGTCAATAGGAATGCTTCCATTGGCCATGCGTATCAACAGCTTATTCACAACATGGGTCATGGGGGTGACAGACAGCCTAAAATTAGAATCTCCTTGCATTTGTTGACCTTTAAAGTTTTTTTTAATTTGTTACAACTGTATTGTCTAAAAACAAACTTAAAATTGAAACACACTACAGCAAATCAAATATGAAAAACCATTTCCCAGCTATATTAGTCTGTCCTTCACAGCAAATGCAGTAGGAATGAACACATATGAGAGTCTTTCAGCAGACGTTTGCACTGGATTCTCACTATCGTTCAATCCTGCAGGCTGCTGAGCACTGCTAAAAGCAGCGTGAAGAGCCAACCAAAATGTCAGTATTGTGCTGGGTGAAATCCTGGCCCTGTCAAAGTCAATGGCAAAACTCTCATTGTCTTCAATGGGGCAAGGATTTCATCTCCACTGTTTGCTCAGTACCTATAAACTGAGGTTTAACAAAGTAGGAAAAAATGAACACAGCCCTCACCAATGTGAGCAAATATCTAAATCCACACTGAAAAGACCACAGGTGAGGAGGGACAATGGGCATGAAAGGGAATGGAGGTAAGATTCTATCTGGTGTAAATTGACATAGCTCCATTCATTTCAGAGGAGCTATACTGATTTACACAAGTTCAGGATCTGGTTCAATGGCATAGATGCTTATATGCAATTCAGTGAATGCCTTAGATTTATGTTAGGATTTTCAATTACTCCTATTGCCAGCCAGGAGCAGCTCGCTCCAGTGCATGTAATAGTTGCAGCTAAAGGAAAATATGAGCAGGTGAAGCTGTGAGGGACTAACCACGGGCCTACCTGCTCTGAATAGTTCTCATGAAACAGTTGATCATATTCAGCCTGGCTGTGTTGACATGAATTCAGAGGCAGGGATCAAGTAGCTTTTGCTGGGGTGAGTGGGGGGTTGGGGGGGGCACATGGATGACAAAGACAGCCCAACAAGTGGGCAATGCTGGACAAGAAGGGAAGGTGGTCTGGGTGACCCGAAGATGTATTAACATATCTTCTCAGTAGTCTATGCCATGGAATCCTGCCTGTAATCTAAAGCTGCTCCCTAACTGGAAATTCTGAGGGAGGGTGATGACAGTAAGAATATAGGACCTCTCTGACATGCTGACCTCACAAGATAGTTCCCCTCTGGGGCACAGGTGAATTAGCTGCTGCAGTGGGAAGTAACATGCATCTCCCTGCACAAGCTTTGGTGAATCTATTTTTCTCACAGCCAATGGCTCATGATAGCTGTTGAGCGCAATGTTCTCTCCAGCCCACAAGCACCATCTCCCTTCAGCTTTACTCCAGTCTCTTCGGCTTAATTCCTTAAAGGATCATGAGGATTAACAAAGCACCGGGCTCTGTAAGTGACTCAGAATCACTCTTTCACAACCCTCCTCAGCTTCCCTGAAAAATCCAGCCGTATGTGCTAATTCACCTTTCCATTTTGCTGGAATTTTATAGTAAGGATTTTATGCAACATCCTCAAAACGGAATAGTATTTTAGTGTTATTATTGCATGCCTTGGGACCAATCCTGCATGTGCCTCTGGAAGAGAGGGTGACGGTCTCGATCCAGTTATGCCAGGGGCCTCCCCATCTGGCTGACTAAGATGATTATCTGCCTGCTTTGAGCAGTGGGCAGCATTAAGCAAGTGGAGTGGGGGGGGGGTCTGCGTGTGGCAGGGGGTGGGGAGGATTTGGCCCCATTGTCTCTGAGGGTACATTCTATTTTGGCATTGAAGAGGTTAAAAGTGTTGGTTACACTGATGCTGTTAAACTTCATGTTCATAGCTATAGTTACATCTAGCTGTTTTCCTTTAAGTAGTGATTTGTTAAAGAATCTTTCCATTTTTTGTGTGCACTTACATTTAGGGGTCTATCAGCAGTGCACTTTCCTTTTTCACCAGATAGCGTAGTGCTGCTATTGCAATATATTGTGCGGTATCTTGTCCCAAAGCTGTTGTTTCTGGGGCAAGAGCGCACGTGAAACTCGCTGAAGTCTTGTGAAGAGAGAGGAAGTTGGGGCGTGTAATGGCTGTAGTTGTGAAAGAGTAGCTTGTTATTATAATTGTGCCATGTGATTTTCATGCTTAGTCAGTGGGTTTAAATTGGAATAATAAACATGGACTAAAAATTAGCCTCACAACTGTTACAGGAAATGGCTTATGCACTTTAACTCCTTGGCACCAAGTGTCAGATTTTCCCTTATGTTTGAATCCATTGCTTACTTGTTTGTCCACTGCAAGTACCTGAAATAAATTACCTAAGCATTTAACAAGAGAAAGAGAAGCATTATGTGACAAGGGAAGGGGAGTGAATGGAGTCATGGTTAACACATGATACTGTCATTTCTTGATGTGCTAAGAAGAAGCACTGTATGAAAATGACTCAACGTGACTCAAAAGATGCCAATTTAATATACATATCTTTTAAAAAACAACAGATAAAAACTGAAAACCTCACCATGCAGCATTGGCTATGAAACTGGAAAGCTATATTTGAGCATGGCTAACCACCTTCATAAGGCCAGACTTCAATGGCTAGAAGCTAACATCCCTGATAAGACCAGACAAAATGAGTATTACAAAACTGGGTATTTTTCATACCATTCAAGATCCATAAGGGACAAATCCAACAGCTGGCAAAATCCTGTGGTATCTTGACTGGGTCCATCAAAGGAGCAAAAGGATGCAGCTTACCCTCCTGCTAGGGCATCCACATTGTAACTAGGCAGAATTCTCCTTTGAGACACAAGTGGCTGGCCCTGGCCAACGATCTGTCAGTCTGGGGACATGGCCAAGCAGTCATCCTCCCTACGTATATGCTACCATTGCCTGTGAGCGTTAGGGGGAACACTGCTATGTAGATAAATGTCATGAACAATATTCTGCCCTGAAACACTTCCAACTGATTTCTGAGGAAGTTGTGTGCATATCTGAGTGAAGAATTTGGCTGTATATAAGGACAAACTATTCATAAACAATAGTTTTATCCTTTGTGTGAAACACAGTAAAGGGAATGCTATCCAGCCTCAGTCTGTTGGCATGCACAGCTCATCTTCGGTTTTAATGGATAAACCTATTTACCACAGCTATGCAAGGAACATCCTCTTTTCTAGTTCTGTTTAAATTCCTGGATACTTGCTATAGTCTGCAAGGGCACTGGTGGAGCTTATGTTTCATGCCCATCACTCTTTAATTTAGAGTTCTCTTCCAATATACCAGTGCGGCCAATGGGAGTTCCATGGACTGAAAGCGATCACTGTCATTATGGTGTGTTGTCTTTATTCAGAATCAGTGATTTAATTAAGAGATATCAGTTTATTTGACTGTTGCTATGGAATATTGGTCTGCTGCTGTCACTTAAACTACAGAGGGAATTTATGAAAAACAAATGTCAAAGCAAAACCCAAGATCTTTGATATCAAAGAAGGAGACAATGATCTTCTTATAAAATTCTATTTACATTGTTTTATTTTGATCACATCAAATTGCTAAATATCCTGCATAGATTTAAATATTTCAGGCAATGGAGGTTGATGCACTGGAATTACTCACTCACCTAAGGTCTTGATGTGTTCCGATTGCCTTAGAAAACACATGCAATTGACATATATATATTTATATATAATAATATATATATTTAATGTGTATAGATATATAATGTGTTTATATATATATACACACACAAGAACATAAGGATGGCCATATTGGGTCAGACAACAGTTCATCTATCCCAGTATCCTGTCTTCCAATAGTGGCTGGTGCCAGATGCTTCAGAGGGAATGAACAGAACAGGACATTCTTCTTTGAGTGCTGGTCCCTGTGTGTATTCCACACATGGGGTACACATGCACACCAGGCCCCTGAGTCCAGAAATTCTTCAAAGCAGTGTCCATTGGCCCACACATGCCCAGTAGCTCTCCTTGTGGTCCCAACCAAGGATGTAAGGCAGTGTGGGTCGATGCCTCTCCTGTTCCTTCTTACCACTGCATGGCCTAAATCAGAATTGTGTCCTCCTTCACTCTGTTGTATAACTTGCAAAGAAAGAAAATATTTGTAACTAGTAATATATCTTAGCTTAGTAGATAGTATTTAAAGTATTTCTTTTCCCCCGGGTGGGGAATCTCTCCCTAGCTCCAAGACTATGCACAGAGTCCTGGGATTCAAGAATTGCATCTTCTGCCCTTGTTCTTTCTCCATTAGTAACGAATGTCAGTGGTGCCTGTACTGTGTGGGTGAGGTGCATATCTCTGCAAAGTGCAGTATCTGTTGCTCCTTCCCACCCAGAACTCAAGAAGCCCAGAAGCCTAATCTATGAAAGCACCTGATGGAGAAAGCTATGAGCCCCATCCCGATCCGTGCCAGGGAGACCCCCCTATATATTTGCACAGTGAGTTACTCCACTATTGGATCTCTTTTCATCCCAAATGAACAGAAAGTTGTGCTTATATTGTTCCAGAGGAGGCATGGGTTACAACTCCAATGACAATGATTGTCTGCTGTCTTGGATGAACATCCTCAGATGTGCCTTTCCTTCCATTCCCCTACTTCCACAGTCCTGGGGAAGATACATCATGACAGAGCCAACATCATTCTTCTAGCTCCCTACTGGCCCAGACAGTTCTGGTTCATGGAACTTCCAACAATGTCTTCCTGCTCACCAGTCAGGATCTGCCCATTCCCAGATCTCCTAACCCAGGACAGGGGGAAAATCAAACATCCCAATCTGGGCTCATTCCACCTCATGGCCTGGTGTTTGGATGGAGTCAGAAATAGAATGCTCATGCTTGGCCCCCATTCAGAAGACCCTTAACCAAAGTAGAAAGGATTCTGTTAGAACCTACTATCTGGCCAAATGGAGATACTTTTTGGCCTGGGCACAACTCCACCAACGTTCTATGGATACCTTAAGCATCCTGGTTGTCCTAGACTATCTTCTGTCCCTGAAGACTCCAGGTCTTTCTATTAGTTCACTGTGAGTAAACCTAGTAGCGATTAGTGCCTTCCTCCCTCTGGTGGAAGGATGTTCCATCTTTACTCACTCTGCTACAATATGACTTATGAAAGATATCATCAGGACCTTCCCACCAGTGCTTAAACCTACATCTCAATAGGACCTTAATCTTGTCCAGATCTGCCTTTCAAACCCCTGGCAACGTGTGCCATGACCCACCTGTGCATGAAGACTGTGGCATTGTGGCTGTCACTTTGTACACGGGAATCAGTGAGCTCAGAGCTACCGTGGCGGATCCTCCTTATACAGTGTTTCACAAAAAAAAGTTTTCTGTCTGACTACACCCCAAATTTCAGCCTGAGATTGTTTCTGAGTTCTGTATCAAATAATACACTTATCTGTATTTTTGTCTGAAATGCCACTCTTCCTCTGAAAATAAGAGACTTCACTCCCTTAATGTTCGGTGTGCCCTGGCGTTCTACCTGTAAAGAATCAAACCCATTAGGAAATCACTGAGACTTTTTAATTGCCATAGCAGCGAGATCATGTGGGCAAGTCATATCCTCCCAGAGGATTTTAAGTGGGCTTTTGGAGGCATTTTACAGTGCTATAAGATAGTAAAACTTCCTCTCCCTGGAGCTGTCACAGCTCATTCTACGCGAGCACAAGCTGCCTCCATGGCATCCCTATCAAACGTTCTGCTGCAGGACATTTGCAGAGTGGCCACCTGGAGTTATCCACATGTTTGTGACACACTATACCCTAGTTCATGCCTTGGCAGAAGTGGGATCAGCGGTATTGCAAGAATTTTTGCTACTAATTTCCTTGCAACGACCTCCAGTCTGAACACTGCTTGCCAATCACCCATGTGAGAAATACACATAGGAACCGGCACTTGAAAAAGAAATGGAGATTACTTACGGTAACTGGAGGTTCTTCAAGATGTGTTGTCCCCATCTGTATTCCACTACCCTCCCTCCCGCCCCTCTGCTTCAGATCCTGTTGGATTTGTGGTAAAAAGGGGAACTGTAGAGGCATCGACCCACACTGCCTCTTATACTTTTGGCTGGGAGCACGAGGAGAACTACTGTGTATGTGTGGGCCAATGGACACTGCTTTGAAGAATTTATGAAGCTGGATACATGGTGAGCATGCATACCCCATGTGTGGAGTACAGATAGGGACTACATATCTCAAAGAACCTCCAGTTACAGTAAGTAACCTCCACATATATCAATGATCCATCCCCTGTCATCCAGTCCCAACTTCTGGCAGTCTGAGGTTTAGGGACACCCAGAGACCATGGGGATGCATCTTTGACCATCAAGCTAATATCCATTGATGACTCCAAGATCTCTTTCTTGAGTGGTAATAGCTAATTTAGACCCTAACATTTTGTATATATAGTTGGGATTACGTTTTCCAATGTGCATCACTTTGCATTTATCAAAATTGAATTTCATCTGCCATTTTCTTGTGAGAAAATGTGAGATCCCTTTATGAGATCCCTTTGTTAACTCTTCACAGTCAGATTTGGACTTAACTATCTTGACTAATTTTGTATCGTCTGCAAACTTTTGCCACCTCATTGTGTATGTCTTTTCCCAAATCATTTATGAATATGTTGAACAGCATTGATCCCAATACAGATTCTTGGGGGACCCTGCCATTTACTTCTATCTTATCTGAAAACAGACCATTTGTTTCTATCCTTTGTTTCCTATCTTTTAACCAGTTACTTATTCATGAGAGGACCTTCCCTCTTATCCTATGACTGCCTACTTTGCTTAAGAGATTTGGTGAGAGATCTTGTCAAAGTCTTTCTGAAAGTTCAAGTATAATATATCCACTGGATCACCCTTGTTCTCATGTTTGTTGATGCCCTCAAAGAATTCTAATAGATTATTGAAGCATGTTTTCCCTAAGCAAACGGCATGTTGACGCTTCCCCAACATATTGTGTTCATCTATGTATCTGATAATTCTGTTCTTTACTATAGTTTCAGCCAATTTGCCTGGTACTGAAGTTAGGCTTGCTGGCCCGTAATAGCCAGGATCACCTCAGGATCCTTTTTTAAAAATCAGTGTCATATTAGTCATCCTGTACAGAGGCTGATTTAAGCGATAGGTTATATACCACAGTAAATAGTTCTGTAATTTCATATTTGAGTTCCTTCAGACCACTTGGGTGAATACCATCTGGGTCCTAGTGACTTATTACTATTTAATTTATCAATTTGTTCAAAAAGCTCCTCTACTGACACCTCAGTCTGGGACAGTTCCTGAGATTTGTCATCGAAAAAGAAAGGCTCAGGTGTGGGAATCTTCCTCACATCCTCTTCAGTGACGTCTGATGCAAAGAATTCATTTAGCATCTCCGCAATGGCCTTATTTTCCTTGTGTGCTCCTTTAGCATCTTGATCATTCAGTTGCCCCACTGATAGTTTGGCAGGTTTCCTTCTTCTGATATACTTTAAAAAGTTGCTGTTAGTTTGTGTCTTTTGCTAGTTGCTCTTCAAATTCTTTTTTAGCCTAATTACACTTTTAACTATATTTGCCAGAGTTTGTGTTCCTTTCTATTTTCCTCAGTAGGATTTGACTTCCAGTTTTTAAAAGATGTCTTTTTGTCTTTAACTGCCTCTTTTAGTCTGTTGTTTAGTCATGGTGGCATTTTTGGGGGTCCTCTTACTGTTTCTTTTATTTGGGATATACATATAGTATGAGCTTCTATTATTGTGTTTTTTAAAAGTTTTCCTGCAGCTTTCAGAGATTTCAGTCTTGTGATTGTTCCTTTTAATTTCCATTTAACTGCCTCCTCGTTTTTGTGTAGTTCCCCTTTTCGAAGTTAAATCCTACTGTGTGGGTTTCTTTGGTATTTTCCTCCCTACAGAGATGTTAAATTTAATTACATTATGGTTGCTATTGCCAAGCGGTTCAGCTATAGTCACCTCTTAGACCAGATCCTGTGCTCTATTTAGGATTAAATCAAGAATTTCCTCTCCCCTTGTGGGTTCCAGGACTAGCTGCTCCAAGAAGGAGTCATTTATGGTGTCTAGAAACTATCCCGGCATCCCGTCCTGAGGTGACATGTACCCAGTCAATATGGGGATAGTTGAAATCCCTGTCACCAGGGTCTGCTGCTGCTCCCCAGCTAGAAGCATGGGCTGCCACACCCAATCTCAGTTAAGGAGCTTTACTCTTTTATAACAAAGGTTGGCAAACAAGCAGACAGCAGTTTTAAGTCAATACCTTGTCCCTGGCTTCAAGGCCACCCCTCCCTTGCGTCTCTGTCTCTCCAGCTTCTGGCAACTTCCATTTCTCTTCTTGGAGCCACAACTGCCTTCCTGTATTTGTATACAAGCACTTATAACATTTGTCAGTATTTAGTTGTCCGCCTTCATGGGATGTAACTGACTGGGACTCTTTCTCATTTGACTTTGGTTCCTATCTGTGTTTTATCAATGTCTGTCCTCTCCTCTTTACTAGGATATAGAGTAGCCCCTTTAATAGATCCTTCCCTAAGGGATGTGTCTATCTCAGGGGTGGGCAAACTACAGCCCACGGGCCGGATCCCACAGGCCCCGCGCTGCTGCTGGAAGCGTCCGGCACCACGTCGCTGCAGCACCTGGGGGAGGGGTGGCAGAGGGCTCCATGAGCTGCCCTTGCTTCCAGGCACCACCCCTCACAGCTCCCGTTGGCCGGGAATGGGGAACCGTGGCCAATGGGAGCTTCGGGGGAGGTACCCACAGTCAAGGGCAGTGCGCAGAGACCTCTGCCCTCCCTCCCCCCCGCCAGGGGCTGCAGGGACGTAGTGCTGGCCACTTCCGGGAGCAGAGCGGCATGGGGCCAGGGCAGGCAGGGAGCCTGTCTTAGCCCCACTGCATGCCGCTGCCACCCCGGAGCCACTCCAGGTAAGTGGTGCCAGGCCGGAGCCCACACCCCAACCTCCCCCTGCACCCCAATCCCCTACCCTGAGCCTCCTTGTACACCTCGCAGCCCTCCTGTGCCCCAACCCCCTGCCCTGAGCCCCCTGCCGCACTCTGCACCCTTCCTGCACACCGCACCCCCTCCCACACCCCGCACTCCCTCCCACACCCCTAGCCCTACATTCATGGCTCTGCATGCAATTTCCCCACCCAGATATCGCCCTTGGGACAAAAAGTTTGCCCACTCCTGGTCTGTCTGAATTGCGTATTCCTCCACACCTATCAGCTTTCCCCCAGTCCTTAGTTTAAAAACTCCTCTACAACCTTTTAATTTTACATGCCAGCAGTCTGGTTCTGTTTTGGCTTAGGTGGAGCCCATCCTTCCTGTATAGGCTCCCCCTTTCCCCAAAAGTTCCCAATAAACCTAAATCCCTTTTCTGAACACCATCATCTCATCCACGCATTTAAGACCCTGCAGTTCTGCCTGTCTACCTAGCCCTGCATGTGGAACTGAAAACATTTCAGAGAATGCTACCATGGAAGTCCTGGACTTCAATTTCTTATCTAGCAATCCAAATTTGACTTCCAGGACCTCTTTCCTACCTATCCCTATTCCATTGGTACCTATATGTACCACGACCACTGGCTCTTCCCCAGCAAGGCATATAAGTCTGTCTAGAGGTCTCAAGAATTCCACAACCTTTGCACCCGGCAGGCACCATGCAGTTTTCCCTGTCATCACAACCCCAACTATCTATATTTCTAATAACTGAATCACCAATTACTATTCCCTGTCTCTTCCTAACAACAGGGGTCCCCTCCCCTCGAGAGGTACCCTTAGGATACCATGATATCATATGGAAGGAAAGTCCCAACTACGCGATTGTTTCCCTCCACTCCAATTGGATGTTCTCTGTCCCTGAGACTTTCATCCTCCTCAACAGCACAGAGGCTGTCAGACCGGGGATTGGACTATTCTACTGGGTCCTGGAAAGTCTCATCTATGTATCTCTCTGTCTCCCTTAGCTCCTCCAGTTCAGCCAATCTGGTCTCAAGAGCCCCATATTTGGTCTCTGAAGGCCATGAGCTGCTTGCACCGAATGCACACACATGCCACCTGCCCACAAGGCAGGTAATCTTACATACTGCAGTCAGGGCAATAAACTGGATAGCCCCCACCCTGCTGCTCGACTTCCGCCTGCATTATTTTTACTCTTGCAGGGTTGTTTGGCTGTTTGTTTGTTCTGTGTGTGTGTGTGTGTGTGTGTGTGTGTATTTGTTTTGGGTGGTGGGAGGGTGGGGGCTATTGGTTTATGTTTAGAGAATGTTTATTAAGTGTGTCTGGCTCTCATGCGCCATCTCTGAACTCTCTCACAAAACTCCCCTGCTTGCTGCTCCTGTTTGCTAGCTCCTCTGGTCACTTAGGAGCTAGCATTTTATACCCTTGTTCTCCCTGAGTTAGCCCTGCCCCTTTGTCAAGGGATCAAAAAGGGATTAGGGATCAAAGGATGGCAGGCTAGAGCCTCTTTAGGAAGCTCTCAACCTTGCCTAGAAGGTCGCTAGGCTCAGCACACAGCCCCCCTCAAACAGAGCACATTACAAACTTCAGTTAAGCAGACACAGGGCAAGCAAACAAGCACACAACAAACTAACAGACAACAAACTCACCCCCAGGATCATGTAATCTTCTCCTTTGCCTGAAAAACTCCCTTGCAAAACTGCTCTGATTTGCTGCTCCTGTTCGCACATGCTCATAACAAACTGAGAGTGTGGAGGGTCCATGGCTTGCAGGGACTTCATATAATGGGAATTAAGCTGCAATTTTCATTTCCAAATAACAGTAGCTTATAAAATCAGGCTAGTCTGAGGTGTTTTTTCTTGGGGAAACCCTCCAGTATATTTACCCTATGCTCAAATGTTAACTTCCTGTCTCAAAACAAACCTTTTTAAAACTTTGATCAGATTGAATGGACAAGGTACAGCCAGGGCTGGTGCAAGAAAGTATCGCGCCCTAGGTGAAACTTCCTTGCACCAGCCCTGCACCCCACCTCAGCTAACGCCGCCCCCCCCCCCTGCCAGTGAGATCCCCGCCAGCAGGAGCTGAGTGGGGGGCAGAGGGGTGGCTTGCCGTGGCTGCCTCCTGGCTTCCCACTCAGCGGCTGAGTGGGGAGACAGGGGGGTGGCTCACCATGGTTGCCTCCCCGGCTTCCCACTCAACGGCTCAGCGGGGAGCCGGGAGGCAGCCGCCCACCGCTCCCCAAATCCTGGCGTCCTAGGCGACTGCCTAAGGTCGCCTAGTGATAGCGCCGTCCCTGGGTACAGCCATGTAGAAATAGCTGTGAAGGAGAATTTTGCACTTTTCATGATGCATACCCCCTTGGAACTACAGTTTTTTGCCACGTTTTTAAAGTGTGTGTGCATATTCTGTATGTTCAGAGCAGAATGTTAATTCATTTTTTCTATAGATGAAGAGCTAAATATTCTTTTATAAATCACGGCAATTATAATTAATTTAGGTCAATTTCTTCCACTCTTCCTTATTCTGCATGAAGCGCCGTTGCTTCATGGGGCTACTTATACAGTAGAATGCTATTCAACATGAATAAGGGTTGTATAATCTAGAATGTTCAAAATGCAGAAAATCTGGAACCTCTGTGCCCATGTGAAGCCTCACTGAAGTTCCTTGCAGCCTCTAATGAACACCCTCTCCCAGAAGACATAATTTCAGGAAAGCAGGTAATCTAGCATAGATATAAAATGCACTGCTCAGCCCAGTTTACAAGATGGTGACATTTCTTTTCACTTAATATATGGGAAGAATTGGTGACAATGAGAGTTTATTGGTGAAACGAATCACAGAAGTGTGTTTTAAGAAGGAATTTGAATGAAGAGAGAGTGGTTGTTTGGTGCATAGGGAATGGGAAACTGTTCCATGCATAAGAGGTAGCACAGAAGGAAAGTATAAAGGTGAGTGGAGAAGGATACAAGTGAGCACTAATGTAGAAGGCTGTGGTGGAGTTTAGGAACAATTTAGAGAGAGTAGGATGAAATGAGAGCAGAGTTATACAGGGTCATAGAGGTGAGGACTAGGAGCTTGAGAATAATACATAAGTTAATAGGTAGCTAATGAAGGCATTCATGTAGGGGATGATATGGCCTGAGCATAAAGGGGAAATTATTTTCAGAGCAGCATTCTGCATGGATTGCAAAGGGAACTAGTGGCAATACAAGGAGGTTAAAGAGCAGGAGGTTGCAGCAGCTGAGGTGTTCAAAATGCAGAGAACTGTTCTAATGGTAGAGGTGACAAGGTAGGGTGAATTATGAAGAAATTAAGTGAAAAGCTGGCAAACTTTGGAAACAAAGTGAAGGAACAGGACCCAAGCAGAAAGGAAAGGAGTCAAAACTGATTCTGAGTTTGGGCACGTGGGTGATAGGGAGAATAGTGGAATTATTGATCAGTACAGGTCTTGATCCTGTATTCAGTGAACTCCGAAGCTCCAATTCACTTCTTTGGTAAAGAAGCAGGCCTTAGAGATGGGTGGGAGTGGGAGGATTTGGGTGTGAAAATAAAGAATTCAGTAATAAGATATCATATGGTTTGTGAAAATGTATATGGGTGGAAATCAGGGATGGTCTAGATTTACTTGGTCCTGCCTCAGTCCAGATGACTTTGCGAGGTCCCTTCCAGTCCTACATCTCTATGATTCTATGGTTCTACATTAAGTGGGGGAGTAAACAGAACTGAACAATGGAACAGTGCATTATGACTGAAAATTGAATTGTAGCCTGGATTGGTGAGAATTTCAATATGAGTCTTTTTCACATTAATCCACACACATGAACACCTACCTTTCTTTCACAATGCATCTTTTTTTTTAATCTCATAGTTCTACTATGTGGTAGTTTGGATGAGCTGTCTTCATTGCATTCATAAAAATATATTAAAAATAATGGTGCATGGGAGGAGTTTGGCTGATCCAAACTGGAATGCAAATTTTTATTTGTTCATATTAAGGAACATCTCATTGTAACATGCTTCTGGGGACACCCACAGCTGTGAGCCACTGTGTCACTCCTCTGCCTCAGCAAGAGTGAATTTTGCTGGAGATTAGACTGTGTCAGCTCCTTGACACACCAGTCTGTTTTCCTTACTGGCAAACTTCTTGAGACTCTACCAGTCTTAACCTTGGCTAGCAGGTAATAATCAGTGAACTCCAGCCCCCGAGCGCCTCAGAGATGTCTCTTTGCACTGCACAGCACTTATCGCTATACATTCACAGAAGATATTACGTTTGTTGCTCTTTTATAGCGTCAGTAAATTACAGCTTATTAACTTATCTAGTGTAAGCATATCCTGTCCTTCAAACACAGTGCTGAGGTGGTTTATGGTAAAAATAAAACATGTCTATTAACAAAGGGGCATAGGTTAAGTGATAGCAAGTAGAAGGAATAAAGCTAGAAATGGTTACAAACAAGTAAAAGTGAAGATACGCTTTCTAATGTGTCAGACCTAACAACAAGCTACAGTCTTTGTTCAAGGTAGTTTCCTCACCACTCTTCCTTTCCCAGAAATAGCTGCTAACTCTTAGCCAGGGTCCTCAAAGAGTCCAAGGTGCTGGTTTTCCTTGTCTCCTCAGGTGAAGGATAACTTAGTCTTTTGGTGTGTCCTTATATCTCAAAGTCTGCCCGTGTTTTCAGGGTTAAATTGATCCCTGGGTTCAGTTTCCTGCCTCCTCTCAGGGGCCAACCCCATCTTGATTAAGGTGTCCCTGGGGTGCTCCTATGTAATGCTTCCTGATCAGTGGCGTAGCCAGGTTTAGAGCACAGGGGGAGCGGAGCTAAAAAAAAGGCGCCGGGAGCAAAAAAGAATGCTCCGCTCTGGCTGCAGCATAGGAGCAAAAGGCATCAAAGCACAAAAAAGGCGCCGCTTCTGCTCAGTGGGGGAGCGGCCACTCCCCCTGCTCCCCTCCCTGGCTACGCTACTGTTCCTGATGCAATTTTACATAATATAAATGTTCTCTTCCTGCAACTCTTGATACAAATGAATTTGGCCACATCTGGTTTGAGGTGTTGGACTCTTTCCTTTGTCTGGAGAAAACCTGTTTATCAACTTCTGACATGCCTGGTTTAAACACCTTTTAGTCACAGACTTTAAAGGATAATATCCGCGAGTATCCATAAAGTCACCCCCAGCATTGTCATATACATTTCCCAAGAATATTATTGACCAATGTGTTATTTCAAACGATGCCTTACATATGGTATATTTTGTACAAATAGCATTGCAGTAGTTGTAGGGTGCTGAGGCTCACACTCATGCCTTGGCATGGATTATGCACTTTACATGTTGATCAACAGCACAGAGCCATTAATGCAAAGCAACTGCCTGTTTTCACAGCCTATTGGGAAACAACTGCCTTTGCAATCTGCTCACACTGAGAGTCCTGGAGCTGTCAGCTCTCATGCCTGAAAAGCTGCTACCTTCCCATTCTCTGGTTCCAATGAGCACTCTCTAGAGACCAGAGGAGAAGCACACTCCTGGGTCTTCACACGCCAATCAATAATAAAGACAATCAATCCAAATTCCCAAGAGGAAGAAATAAGTGGTAGCAATTGCTCTGTTACAATGGAGTAATGAAGACAGATTTGCAGAGCTAAATGGCTTGCAGTGGAGTGGTTCAATTAAATTGGAATGGAAGGGCATGAGAGAAGAGGACTCACAAGAGATTTTGGGGTTGAAATATATAGGAAGAATTAAAGGTGTAAGACAAAGTTTTCAAAAGTGAGTTAGGCATCTAAAAACCTAACTCCTATTGCAAGTCAATGGGACTTAGGTGCCTAAGTCAGCTAGGTGCTTTAAAATTTTTTACCCATAGTCTTATTTTCATGCACAGAGATTTACGCATGTAAATGTATATTATGAAAACAAGGAGACTGGATAGCTCAGGAGATTGGCAATTGCATATAGAGCCTTCACCTCTAGATCACTGGTCTGGGGGCAGAGCTGCTAAGCAGAGACTCAGTGTTAGACAGCCTACGGACTTGTCTACATGTCAGGTCACTGTTTGCTGCACAGTAGCATCCCATGTGATCACTGCTACAGTTCAGTGAAAGTTCTGGAGTGCAGCTTAGCATACTACTGCTTTAAAGCCTAGTACACTAAGCAGCACTTTCACAGCACTGCAGCAGTGATCGCAGGGGATGTTATTGTGTGACAAGTTGGTGTGCGGTAGATTCATACCTTGGCAGGCTGCAAAGTAACTTGCTGTGTAGACAAGCCCTAAGTGAAATGATCTCAGTACAGTAACCCCATAATTGGCTCCTACATGCATTTCTACTGGGATTCTCATCAGAAAGGGACAGAAATTAATAGGCATCGTGAATAATATTTCCTATAATTCCAAGAGATGGTCCCTCTAGTGCAGAGTTGAGGCTCTTGTGTGGTGTGAGGAAACTTACCTTGCTCCTCTGGTTCCTGTCCTATGGACAGAGGTCATCACTCTTCAGGGCTGCTAATCCAGCAACTTTCATGAGCTCTTTAATGCATATAAACATTGGACTCAACTGAGATTTTCTTTCCTCAAAACTTTGCTGGGATTTTACCTACATGACTCCCATTAAATTCAACAGGAGATACTCAGCCAAAACCCTATGCAACACTTCAAAACTATATTGCTGAATAGTGTAGTGTTTGACCTCAGTGTATGTCAATATGCAGATAGCTCTGGTAGTAGCTACTCGAGAGGAAATGCTTCCCTTTTGTGACTCATTCTGTAATCACCTTGATCTGTCATGCCTCTGCCTTTGGTGGGAGGACAGGCATTCTTGGTGAAGGACCTTTAACTCTGGAACTTGCATCTCTTTGGTCTGACAGTCTGATTCTATTGACATTGAGGGTATATGTTGCGAGGCTGTATATTTGCTCAGGTTTTTTCCTGGAGTTAATCAAAGGCAGGATGCATGTTAATCCTTTGTGTGAGGAAAAGAGTTCTGTTACTGTTGCCCATTGTGTTTATTTAGATTGAGTGATTGATTAATTTTGTGTGTGTGTGTGTGTGTGTAATTTCTTATTGTTCATCTGCACAGGTGTAGGATATTAGGCACATGATCTACAAATTGAAATGTAAGTAAAATCGAAATGCCTCTCAGATAAATAAGGACGTACCTAAATTGTGGTTCAGCATATCAGAATGTATGGATTGGTCATGGGGAAAAAAGGCAAAAGTGCAGAGGAAGTCATTAATATTTTATCTTACATTTACCCTGCTTATCTGATTGGCTGTAATGATCACAGTGGGTGTTATCCAGCTCCAGGTGAAGTCACTGGAAAGTCATTGGGTTTAGTGGGAACTGGACTGACACACTGACAGAGTGCAAGCATTCAGTACAAGGACAGTATATAAAACAACAGTAGTATCACACCAAGCCACTCAAACCAACACCATGCAACCCAAACCATCTAGCAGCCCAACCTTCCTTTTGCCAAATCCTTCCCCCAAAAACTCCCACGGCCACACTGATCCAACCATTCAGCTTCTGAACCAATTTGCCATCCCTGGACCCTAACAAGTACAATTCACATAAAATCAACTGCGGAACCTGGATTCAGCTCTGACAATAAGCCAGGCTTCCATTCGAGCTACCAACCCTGTTTTCCCTCAGTTCTGTAGGATAAACACCTGACATAATATCTCAGATGATGACCACTCCTACTAGGAGCACATCAACCCTACCTCTGAGCTGTGAAGTTAAAAAACAGAGAGAATTGGCAAAAACTTTAAAAAAATCACAGAAGATGGGAAAAGGGCCCTTACTGATAAAGCAGTAAGCTGCCAGCTCACCATCATGTCAAAACAGATTTTTTTTTTACCAGGTATAAGGATACATTTTATACACACCACATAAAACACACTCACTCAGAAGGGCCTGATTCTACTACACTTACTGATTTCAGCAGAACTTCTTGCAGAGCAAGGCGTTGCTCAGAGTAACTAAAGATGACAGAGTCAGGCTGTGTATGAACACAGTGCCAGTAAAGGGTTAGAGGAGTAATTTACGTAAAGCCCTTTGTTGGGAGCAGCATGGGAAGCAGCAGTGGCACAGAGAGAGCAGCAAGAGGCGTTCTGACTCCTGGCATGTAGGCATAGGGTGTCTCTTATGTCAAGGGTCCTACCAAATTCACAATCCATTTTGGTCAATTTCAGGGTCATTGGATTTTAAATTGGTCAATTGAATGGTTTCAGGTGTTTACATCTGAAATTTCATGGTGAAGCCGTGGGGCGTCCCCTCCCAAAAGGGAGTCGTGGGGGTCACAAAGCTGTTGTCGGAGGGTGGCGGTGGTCATGAGATTGCCACCTTCATTTCTGTGCTGCCTTCAGAGCTTCCTGCAGCATGGGGAGGTTCCCAGAGGGGGTCTGATCTCTCACGTGCTGTTAGGAGTGCCCCAGCTGGGGGCTCCCAGCTGCTAGTCCCGGCAGGGCTGGGGAGGGACAGTACTTCCTCTTCCCCTACATGGTCACTCTCAGGGGGGAGATCAGACCCACCTCTGGGTACCCTCCCCCAGCTGCAGGAAACTCCACAGCTGCTGCCTTCAGAGAGCACAGAAGTCCCCTCACTCTGAAGGCAGTGCAGCCACAGAGTTTCCTGCAGCCAGGGGAGATACCCAGAGATGAGTCTGATCTCCCCTCAAAAGTGAACATGCAGAGGAATAGGAAGTCTCATCCCTCCCCAGCCCTGCTGGGACTAGCAACTGGACCCTGGTACTCAGTAGGAGCCCCTGATGGGGGCGCCCCCAGCCCTGCCCCATTCTCTTCCCTCCAATAGCTAGATTTTATGGGAGAGATCTGATTTCACGGTCTGTGAGGCTTTTTTCATGGCCGTGAGTTTGGTAGGGCCCTACTCGTGTATCTTAGCTTTGCACCCAGCGTGCTTCCGGTAGGCCCTGCCCCATGGAGTGGTGCCCCATGGACATGGAGAGAGGTAGAGCCCAGATCCTATGTCCATCTCTCTGTGCCCACTTTGGGGTGCTGTGCACCATCAGGAAAATAGAGGATGGAACACTTCCTGTGCTCAGGAGCTGCATTTCTGCCTGGCCTTCTGCTCCTTGCACATTTCCCCCCACTGTGCACCTGTGAAAGGATCAGGTGGAATCAGGCTAGGCCACCGGTGGGCAAACTTTTTGGCCCAAGGGCCACACCGGGGAATAGAAATTGTATGGCAGGCCCTGAATGCTCAAAAAATTTGGGCTGGGGTGTGGGAGGGGGTGCAGGCTCTGGGTTCTGGCTGAGGATGAGGAGTTTGGGGTGTAGGAGGGTGCTCTCGGCTGGGACCGAGGGGTTCAGATGGTGGGAGGTGGACAGGGCTGGGGAAGGGGTGCGGGAATGGGTGCAGGTTCTGGCTGGGGGTGTGGGCTTCGGGGTGGGGCTGAGGATGAGGAGTTTGGGCTGTAGTAGGATGCTCTGGGCTGGAATCGAGGGGTTTGGAGAGTGGGAGGGGGATCAGGGCTCGGGCAGAGGGTTGGGGCATGGGGAAAGGCTCAGAGGATGCAGGCTCTGAGCCGCGCTTACCTCAAGTGGGTCCTGGAAGCAGTGTCATGTCCCTGCTCCAGCTCCTATGCGGAGGCGCGGCCAGGCAGCTTTGCACGCTGCCCCATCTGCAGGCACTGCCCCTGCAGCTCCCATTGCCACAGCTTCCTGGAGCTGTGTGGTGTGGTCCTGACCCTGCGCCCTGGCCAGAGTACTGGCACGGGGCCAAGCCGTTTGGTGCAGCCCCGAACCCAGCACCCCAGTCGGAGTGCCGGAGCGGGGCTGAGCCGCATGGTGTGGCTCACGGGCCTGCTTAAAACGGCTCGCAGGCTGGTTCCGGCTCATGGGGCGTAGTTTGCTAGGCAGAATACGTTTATTCTATTGTTGATACACGTATGTCAGTTCCACAAAATGCAATTCCATAGTCTCAGTACTACAGCAGGTGCCCAGAATTGTGTGTTGCCATGCTCCGAAGATACTAGACACAACGTGCTCAGTTAGCTAAGCTATTGTAAAGAGGGAGGCACTTAAAGATGATATTGGCTTTAGCTTGATGAAGCAGAATAATAATTTGGGGTCTATTTGTTCGTTCCAGCAAATTGGATCCTCGTAAAATACCATACAATTACTGCATTTCAGAAGTCCCTGAGATCTTTGCCCTGTTTTTGTGCTTAATGGCTGAAATTGCCATCAGTGAAGAACAAAAGAGATTTAAGGATATTAATGGTTACAATATATTGCACTATGGAGAATGCTTCTAAATAGGCACTAGAGGAAAGGGATTTCTCTTTTTATTAGGCACGATCATTCTTAGGGAAACAGCATGATGCACTCCAAAAAGACATCATAGTATACAAAGCACATCACTCTTTGGTGAGAAATGCCACATTTGTAAGTAAGCATTCAGGTGACCACATGTACATTTGCTCCTCCTACTTCTCGCCTCTTGTGAGTGATGCCTCCCTCTTTCCTCATGGTTAACACTCTAGCTAGGGTGTCTCTGTTTAGATGGAAGAAGAAGTTGTATTTATCCAAAGCTCATGGCAGCTAAAATCAAGATATGTTTTCCTGGCTCCTCTTCTAGTTGCATCAGTCTCGCTCCTGCAGGTTGGTATGGCGAAGGGTTGGCGCTCTGGCCAGACTTTCTCCTCACCCCATGTTGGGGAGCATTAGACTCCTGTGCGGTGCAGACAGTAAGCAGAGCCTGCATCCTTCTGAGCACAGGCACTGCAACTTACATGGACCATGCAAGGTAGGAGGAAGGCTCCTTGATTTCCCCACTCATCCCCTGTGCACCCCCATAAAGGTCAGCTCCAATCTGGCTCTCAGTATTTCACCTGGTCCTTAGGCAAACTCACTGATTTTAATGTACGTTTGTCTGGTATAGAGCTAGATTATGACCTTTAGGCATATCCCTGAGCAAATGGTGTGTAAACTGCATCATTTCAGGGAGGTCCTGCGCCTCAAAAGTGGCACCTTTCTAGAGCACAGTTACCTCCTTACTTCTCCCTTGCTTTGGGAGGTGGAGGGAGTAATTTGCCGCTGTCCTGTACCACCTGCAAACTGCAGAGTTCCCCAGGCCAGCTCAGCTGTGCTTACTGGCATATTGGTGACTGGAGTCAAAGCTCTGCTCATTCCCCATCCATTCCCTGCCCACCTGCTTCAGGTCGGGGTAATGATGGGTGATTAGCTATCTCTTATTCCTGTATGCCCAGACCCAGGGTGGGGGTATTCCACACTAGGCCATTAGTGGTGTTCTTACTTCCCTGTGGGAGCACATAGTTCGAGGGAGACTCTAGGCCTAACGAGAGAGTTTACAATGAGTTGTGACCTCAAGGTTAGGCCCTGAATATGCTTGTCCTTCTTCACTCCATTAGCCTGCTCAGATTTTCACATTCATTTTGTGTATATGTGAAAAGAAGTGTTTTTCCTTCTCTATCTCTGGTTTTGCTTACTCATCTTTCCACTCCCTCCCCCCCCCCCCCCAACCAAGTTCATGTGTGTGCCTGTATCCCATTCTTTGATGTTCAATAATTATTCTTTCCTTATATATCCCTTTACCCAAATAAATGTCCAAGGAAAATTGTCAAACACCTGGGAATTGTTTTATACCTCTTATATACTGACAACACCATTGACGGTGTAGTTAAAGGGAATCTGATTCACGTGAAGAAAAAAGTCATCGTGTTCAGACTGAACACTAGAGAGTACAGAGTTTGAATGAAGGTAAAAAAACTCTCCAGGGCAAGGAGAAAAGATAAATCTAGAAATGACCATATCTAGTAAATGAAGCATTCAACATAAGACACCAGCACCAGAGAATGTACATCAAAGGCCACTGACAAAAGCAGAGTTAACAACTGGAAAAGTCTCAGCAGACATTTCTATGCACACTTAATTCAATTCAGCAGTACTCCTGTGTGATGGAGTGTACAGACCCCCCTTTAGCAGCTGACAGGGAGAGGCTTATACGCTACACATAGGGAGGAAAGTCCACAGCTACATATCATAAATATGGGAACTGTCAAAAAAGTATGGCTCAGCCAACTCTTGAGAATTATCTCTAGGATACTGAGGGCTTGATTCAGGAAAATGTTCTGTGAGGTACTAAATTCCCTTTAGTTACAGGAGGTGTGCTGCACTTTAAAGCACCAGGCCTCTTTTAGGAGGATGCACACTAGGAAGTCTGGTTAGCTGGCAGTAGGCTCAGGCCTGCTGGAGAGGTGATGGGATCGTACATACTACGAAACCCTAGCTATCTGGCAGACAAGCAATTGCCCTCTTTCTGATGGATTCACACTTCAGCTATCCTTTTTTGGGACTAACTCCATTCAGAAACCAGGATGATGTTTTGTTTTTGTTTTTTTATTTTAAATAATCATAATAATACCTAGCTCTTATATGGATCCAAAATGTATAGGTAATCCAGTCAGCAGAACGTCAAAACCCCGGAGTATGGTTGCATACTCAGCCACGGTTTGTCCCATTCTAGAAGACTAAAAAGTAGCCCAAAATAATGTAATAATACTTAATGAAAGGATTTGATGCATATCAGAAGAGAGGACTTGATTTAACATCCAGTTTTGCTTGTTTTTTAGAGGTAGGGATTTGAGTAGTCAAATCAGGTGAAAGCTTGTGGGTTTTAGAACAGACCCTTATGGGTTTTGGAACAGGCCCTGAAACCTCAAGTGCAGTTTAAGAGGTTTTGCCACTATCATTCCAAATGCACTATTAGATGAGATAATCTTGAAGAAGAGATACAAGTGTATATAACTTTTTAAAATTAGAAGTGTTGTGAACATTCTTTCCTTAAAGGCACACTTCCCCTTTAAGGTCTACAAACAATTATCCCCCACACCCTCTGTGAACTACTAAAAAAATCAACAAAAGAAAAATCTTCAAAAGAAAAAAAATAGAGGGAATTAAGATGTGCCAAACTGGACTGCTGAGTCATTTTGCTTTTTTGACACGTATCTCCTATTCTTTCTCTGTACATTATTTAACTAGGCCCCCATTTACAATGTGCAAACAGACTGACTTCACTGGGGCTCTCTACAGGTGCAGCCACTTATCCCACATTATGAATGTTGCAGGATTGGGGCCATAGAGTGTAAGTTTATTTGGCAAATGCCTTTTTTGCTTATTTGTCTGTAAAGTACCTACTATAAATCAGATGATGGATTTATAAATAAATGCAAATAAGGATACAACAAATTCATGCCTCATTGATACATTTGAATTATTTCAGGATAGCAAGGTGAATGAGCAGAAAAGGAGAGTGGATGCATTGGCAATATTTAGATATACAGAAATTGTTGGCCAAAATTCCACAGCTGGAATGAATGCTTTGAGTGAGAAGATATGAAATGAGCAAAATGTTGGGTTTACTAAACTGAAACTTGGGAGAAGGGAAGAAAAGGAAATGCTGTTAAAAACTACACCTCTGACTGAGAAAAAGAGAACAATGCAGCACTTCATTTGCAGTAGCTTGTAGGCTGGTATTTGTTCCAAGATAAAAGAGAAATTTGCACAAAAAAACCTTTTGTTAATAAAACTAAGATTGCTGGACTCCACTGAAATGCACTTTTAAACACCCCCAACGGAATGTTACTTTTAACTTTTACAAATATTCTGTATCTCTCACAAAATACAAATGTGAAACACAGAATTTTTACATATCAGATAAAAATTAAGTATTATTTAGGCTCCCTTCATGTTTATACACTTCAGTGATTCCTAAATAATGGGGAAGGTTGGAGTGGGGGACAGAGGAAATATAGTGTTGCTGTCTAGCAAAAGCTGTGCCTAGTCAAGATTGGTAGTGACCAAAAATTGTTATGATTAAGAGGCATCTTTGTGTCTGATGTGAAAAGGGTTGGTTGTCTGAATCCTGTTTTTAATGGACAGGAGTCTACGTTAATAGTTGCCCTTGCTGGAAGTCTCAGCAGAAAGGCCAAGGACTGAATGGAATAGGCATGATGACTGAATCGCCAGAGATGGTCTCTCCATCACTGTGCTGAGATGTGGGAAGATTACAGTGCCACTGCCTGTGTTCTGGTTTGGTGGATCAACAAAGAACTTTTGTGTCTAATGTTGTCAATCGAACACTTTTCATAAATCCTTACATGAAACCAGTAAAAATATTTTCTGACAAAACCAGTCTAATCAAAGTAGTTGTGATGATATTATTTCTTTGATGGACATGCACATGACTTTGACTGTGAAATCTCACTTTTCTACTTAGTTTCATCCACATCTGTACCAGTCTGTACAGATGTCGATGGATCTGTGCTTTTGCTTCAATGTATATTGCAACATTTTTATTGCATTCCACAGGTCCTCCAGTAAACGTTACTTGCAATATTTTTATCAACAGTTTTGGATCAGTCACAGAAACCACAATGGTAAGTGTTATGATGCCACTGGCAAAAAAACAACAATACTTGATATGTCATGAACAGAACCTGTCAATTTCTCTATTTATTGTTCAACTTGCAGGTCCTCCTGTAAATGTTACCTGCAACATATTTATCAACAGCTTTGGTTCAATAGCAGAAACTACAATGGTGAGTGGGACTGACCATTGAAGCCATCTTGTGAAGGAGTGGGATGTGGTTTAGAATGGCGCTATTATAGATGTGGGGATAATTACTGAGTTCCTAAGCTACTAAGAATGTACCTATAGTATTAAAATACAATAAAAGTTACATACCATAGTGCTAAAGGTCAGGAATAGCTACTGTTGGTGTTTGCTTTTTTGTCAGAAATGGTGCTCTAAATAATAAATACTTAGTCAAAGGAGTAAAAAATATGGTTATGGCTTAAATAAATGTATCCCATGGATATACACCCGGAAATCAAGGTTAACTCTAACAGAAATGTATGATGGCGCTGTCTCACATTTGCATGATAATTCTACAATTAGAGCTTTACATATTTTAGTAATCTTCAGGGCTATAAATTAGAGTTGTGTGAAATTTTGGTAATGAAACTGAAATGAACCAGATACAACTCTTCTGACTTTAGGTTTTGTTACAGATGGGAAACTTTGGCCAGTTTCACCAAAACATGTGTGAACCTATAGGGGCAATCTTAACTACATTTAAGTGAATTTGGCCTATTTATGCCTTTGAGATTGAAAACAGGAAAAACTCAACCCAACATCAGGCAGACTGAGACAATTTTCTCCCAGGTTTGCTTTGAGTCTTTGCTTTTGTTTGAACCTGACAACTCAAAGCAAAACTGAGTGGATGTTAATCTATACAATTAGGTTCAAAGAAAAGATTCCCCACAAATCCTTGTGAATCTTAATTGCTGAGATTCAATATATCTCTGCTATAATTTAAAAAGAGAAGGACTTTAGTTGCACATGCTCCCTTCCAGTGCACATAATTTCTGTTAATGCTGAAGGGACCTTTTTAAAAATACTATAGCGCTCCTGACAGGTAACATTCTTCCATTTTTCCTTAATGGATTGTTACACTACAGATAGGCCTATAGACTTTGATGGGACTATAAATGGAGCCAAGCTATCGTGATTGAGGGTGGGGGAGTCTTGTCCACAGTACTTTAAGTGTTCAACCCACTATAGAAACTAGAAATGGGTTGGCGCCACAAAATGGATTAATATTTTGAATACTTGAAAATTCTGGAGTATTTGGATCCAGGGATTTAGTTCAGTCTACTATAGATAAGGACTAGCTGCATACTGCAATTTGGATTCAGATTTAACCTTCCTCTGCCCCCTCCTACCTAAAAATCAGGTGTATTCACAATCCCATTGAAATGAGAATATCTCATTCCACAATAAAATCCAAGGAGATTCCTGTGCACCACTTTAAAGAAAGAACTGCGAGCTATTCTGAAGTAATCACACAGCAGTTCTGACACTGTTTTGTTTAGTCCCCTTATGGCTCCATCCTATGCTGCTGAGTGCCTTATAGACTGCTGAAGTCAAAGACAGTAGAGATTTCTCAGCACTTGGCAGGATCAAACCCCTATAATCAACATCAAGCACATTATCTATAAAAAGACATGGCAAATCAAGCACAGGTTTTAAGTAATATGGTTATAAATGTTGCCCTGAAATGTTTGCATTCTGAAAGAACATGTGTGTATTTTAGCTCATTAATAGATACCTGATTTAAATATTTATTTAAATTATGCCAGCATTTTAAATTTTAAAAAGCACTGAAGTGATTTAGGAGCTCAAGTCCTACAGAAATGAGTGGGACTTATTCTCCTAAATCCTTTGGTGCTTTTGAAAATCCTCTATCTAACATTTCACTAAAGAGTCAATGAACTGCATTTTTAACAAGCTAGGTAACTTTCTTACATAATATGAAAAGAGAGTGGCCCTGAAATAAACAATAAGGGAATACAGCAGAATGGAGGCAGCATAGGTTATAACTTACAGCAGTGGTTTTCAACCTGTGGTCCGCGGAGCCTGGGGATCCGCAACCTATGTCTAAGGGGTCCGCAAAAGGTGACAGTGAAAATAAAGTTCCAGATCCCAGAAAAGGCATTCCGTTTTTCTGATCAGTCAAAAGTATGTGAATACCCCGACCTGCAGGTCAAAACTTGGAAGTGTTGTTGTTATCATAGAAACGCACAGTTTAGCGCCCTTTCTCACGCAGCATCAAATGCCGTGCCAAGCCCGTGCAACATTTATAGCTGAATTCTGTTCAGTTTTCAGTGCAAGACTTCTATGGTAAGGGATCACAGGTTGAATTTCCAAAGGAGTCCGCAACTCCTTTTGAAATTTTTTAGGGGCCCGCAAATGAAAAAGTTTGAAAAGCCCTGACTTACAGTATTTATACATAGTCTTTTTAAATGACCTTGACAAGAAAATCAAAACAACATTGAAACTGAGAGGGAGGGGAAAAATCAGAATGCCACAGAATTTATAACAATGAACAGACTTTATTTTCAGTATCCTTAAAGTCTTGGTAAGATTTCCTAAATCTAAAGGATTCTGAGAAGAAAGTTCTATGCACATAGCCATGGGTTTTGCATTCAGTCACACATTTTTCTGTTGGTCTTAGCACATAGAGAGAGTGGCACAGCATTAAGTAGCAAAAGTCCTGCACGTCACTGGCTTTACAAGATGGCATTCAATGATAATATTTGCACGACCTAATGCTGATTGCATTAATTAGACTCCTTCATTGCTTTGATTAAATCCCCTCATTGCATTTTATTATCTATCAAATATGTTAATGTGCACCTTTTCAATGTTCATTAACACTTTCTGCTGAAAAAAGCTAAACACTCGAGTAAATGAAAACAAAGACTGTTGGCTTCCTTGTTTTGCTTTATTCATCATATCTGCAGACAGTGTTGAATAAGTTCTGTTAAAGTGGGTGCTGTTCAGCCGTTTGATATTGATTTTCCTAATACTGTTACCGCATTAATGACTAGTTTAGAGTGTGTTTTTAAAATGATCCTGGAGGCAGGCATCAATTACTGCTCATCTACTTCGCTTTCCAAAGTAAATTTAATTTTGTGGTGAAAAGTTTTGCATCCCTTGTGATAAATAATGAGGGCTTTTTTTTTTTTTTGCCATCTAGAACTCATTTTGTTCCCATCAAATGCTCTTGATGATTTTGACATAAAATTAAAATTTAAAAAAATGAAAAATCATAAGTAGGTTATTCATTAGATTGAAAATCAAAAGAAGACGCTCATGTCTCAGAGGACCAAAATGCTTTAAGTACTTAGGTTTTAAGTACTAAAGGGGATATTTTCAGAACATTGCTTGGAAGAGGCATATTGAAAACCTCTGGGGACCAAATTCGGCTCTCAGATGAGCTCACTGGGAGAAAGGCAGGATTTGGAGCCCAATCCTGCAGTTTTTGCTCAGGCAAAATTCTTATTAACACCAACAGGCGTCGTTTCTGACTTCTGAGTCGGACGGATAGAGTGAAATTCAACCCTGTAGGCCAGCATAAGTCCTTTGCCTCACTTAAGTCCCACTCAAGCCCTCTTTTGAAGGTTTAAATGGAACTTAAGTGGTGGATATACCTTGTGCGGGGGGGCCCCTGCAGAGGGGTGAATTTCATGTGATATACACAAGTTTCACTGATCTGAATGCATGGGAACAATTTGACCCTGAGTAAATTGGTGGAATGGGCCCTTTGTCCTTAAACAGTAGCAGGTTCTGTGTTCACAGCCAGCAGTGGTTTTGAAATGACTGCATAATTTGATACCTTTGTACTGATGATGAAAGGTTGGTGGGAAACTGAAGTTAATTCTGTATTTTGTTGGTGGGTTTTTCTTTAAAAAACCCCTCCATATTAGCCCAACTCCACTCCCTTTGAAATCAGTGGGAGTTTTATTGATGATTTCAATGGGAGCAGAGTTAAATCAATGCTAAGGACTTTTGAAAATTCCATCTTACATGTTTACTACCCTTATTTACAGAAATACTTTAGCTTTGGGGTTTTTTATTTGTAATGATATGAATACATTTTAAAGTATGCATCGATGAAAAATATTTATTTTTAAAAATTTCAATTTATAAAACACAACTTGCAGTTCTGCAGTGAGTTTTCACCCTAAATTCTATTAAATGATCCATAGAAACAAAATGCAACCTTGTTAATTCTTCTGAATTGTAATACACAAATGGGATGGTATCACTTTTTTTTTATACCAAAGGAAATTATTTTCTTCCCTGTGAGGATGATGTACATTATGCCAGAACAGTGGTAGATAACAAAGGGCCTGATACAAAGCCTTTTTATGTTAATGGGAGTTTTTTAATTGTTTTCACTTTGGATCAGGCCTTATGTTATGAAGAGTGGGCCAACTCATCCTTCATGTAACTCCACTGAAGAAAGCAGAGATACAGCGGGGATGAAGTTGGTTAGCTGACACAATTATTTTGAATGCTTTTACATGTGCAGGATTCATCAGTAAAACCTCAGCATGAAATAGCTGTGATTAAATATCATAGATGAGTAATCTATCTCAAGTTGAGCAACACTGCCAGAGAATTCAGTTGTTCATTGTAGCTAATGACCAGGGGTTTTAAGCTATTATTGCCCTTGGAGAAGCTAAGAGCAGTTTATAGATTGACAAACTAATTGTTCATTATAGACATGACTAATCGCAAGGATATTGTATTGCTGATGTGTACTTTAATCAATGGTTATTTGGGATAAGCTTTCTGCTGGCTTCAATGGCATTCCACCCACTTACTCCAGCAAAGAAATTAGCCCTTTCTTTAGAACCGGTCAAGTGCAATAGAACTTTGTTGTGGCTGCATAGACAGTGTCATCTTTTCACTAGAAAAAATGGGATGCCAAGTTAGCCACTTAGGCCCTGGTTCAGCCAGGTACTTAAGCATGTGCATTACATTAAGGATATGAGTAGTCTCACAGAAGTCTGTGCACTCAAGTACCTGGCTGATTCAGGGCCCTGCAACAGGTCATTTAACAACTCTCTGCCAGATAATATTAATATGTAGAGTTTATAGAGCACAGTTCTCTGACCCTCTTGCAAATGCATTGTGCTGCTGAGGCTGGGTGGGGCAGCTGATTCCCCCAGACACCTGAATAACATCCTTGGGTGAATAAAGCCCTGTTGGGGGAAGGGTGGGATGGCAAAGGGCCCTATGGAACGCACAGCGTTCTGACAAATCTCCAGCTAGCACAGCAGCTGTCTGCAGCCCGAGTAATTTAGAACAGTCCTGCAGCTCTAGTGCTGGCCATTTTGGTCCCCAACTGGCCCAGGACCTTCTACCGCCCTTTCCGCTCAACCAATTTCCTCAGCTGTGCCTAGTGTTAACTTGCTACATCCATAGGTTGAGCCTGTAATCTTCAAAGAATTTTTGAATATCAACTAATAAATAATAATAATAATTAATTAGTAATCAACCCTCCTTTGTGAAAAAGTATGTGCGGTTACCCCCACTTGATAGTGGGGAACCGAGGTAAACAAGTTAAAAGAGTTGCCCAGGGCCACAGATGGGATTAGAACTTGAAGTTCTGTGTTCAGACCTCATTTCTCTGTGAGACCAGCAAATGCAATTAGATAAAGTTTGTGAATCGGTTCTTCAGCTGGTGTAAATCAACCCTCTGTGAGTGGTTTAATACCTTCCACCCCTGCCTGCCTTCAGGAATTTGCCAAATAACTCATGTGCTGTCTGTACGCCATATTGTGATATCATTCTCAGAAAAGACTGCTTTTCAGGATGATATTCATAGCATCAGCAAAAAACATAATCTCAGAGAAATACAAAATTGTAGACAAGATACAGTATCATTGTACTTAACCTACGGTCCCCCTAGCATTCCACACCCTCCTGCTCACCCTGTTGCAAAGAGGCAGCAGAGAAAGAAAACCAGGACTACCTTTTAACATTTGTGTTTCATTTTCATTTTCCATCAAGACAGGAAGCAAAAATAATTAGAGACAAACAGGGGCTATAATAATGCTATTCGCCTTCTCACAAAAATGTGCTGAGAGAGAACATTTCCAAATATACCAAAATGATCGATCTGAATATTATCCTTCCAGCTGTGTCAGTAAAGGATCATTTAAGGCTGTTGGTATTTAAATTCAGCTTTGGTATAATGTATATCATCCTATACTAACTCTTCTAACAAAAAGTACTTGGCAGTTCATTCCTTCTAATCTAAATTAGTGTGTACTGCAGCTGATGAAAGCATATTTCTTTTATAGGTTTTTAGGCAATTTAAAGACTGTAATGATTTCAGTGAACAATTATAGAAGTGTCCTGGAAATAAAAAATCCCTCTGCTTTCATTTAACTTCAGTATGTGTCCTACTTCAGAGACATTAAAAGCTACTCACACAGTTGAATATATTAACTTTATGTCCTAAGCAATCTCCCCGCTTTCCTACCAGCACCTCCCCTCTTTCCTGTAGTAATTTTGTTAAGAGTATTTTCATATCTTTGTAATGGAAATTGTCCCATGTACATTTACAAGATAATTACTGTATTTCTAAGGCTGAGAAAATGAGAAAAGGAGACACCTAGAGTTTGTCTCCTTATGTGATACAAATATGCTTTGGCAATTTAGAACTCAAAATATTTGTTTAATCATAAACCATATGAAACTCCATAGCACAGAAAAAAAAATGTCTTGTGAAAAATATATGTAGGCTTGTCTTTGAGGACTTCTATCAGTGCCTCTAATAATTGACTTTCCTTGAGCTCAGCCCCCCCATTATCAACCCCTTATTACTCTCTGACACTCATGTTTGGGTCATATCCACACAGGCAAAATTTAAAAAAAAATCATGCTCCCAATGAAATCCTGAAACATTCTCCTATGATTTCAGAAGCTTCATCAGTTGCTATACTTGGAGCTGTTTGAAATTTTTTGTCAGTTCAGCAACACATTTTTCATCACGAGCCTCGTGAATGAACAGTGGGAAACTCAAATTTGGAGGGGCTTACTCATCAGAGTTTGCATATTTAGCTAATAACTCACTGCATCACTGATCATAGGGAGAATATTATCTTACTTTTCAGTGATGATACATTCTTTACACTGTGCAATTCAGTGGCCTAACTAAACAAATGTCAGCTCTTACATTTTCCAAGTCAGAAGCATATTGCTGCCATTTTCATATATTCTAGCTACTGCAGAATAAATCCTAAATGCAGGATCTTTGTGCAGAAGATGGAATTATTTTGAGTCCCTTTCACTAACAAATTTCTTCTTTCAGATAATATCATCAGTTTTAATATCCTTTAATGTTTTTGAAACTAAAATATTCAAGATGAAAGGCATGTGGATTTCTGATAAACTATTCTCAGGGCAGTTAAATGTAGGGGGTTTGATGTCCGTTTAATATATAACTACAGCAACAAAGCAAGTGATGCCAGACCTGTATTTGTTGAGCGTGGAACCTTTGTAGGAATGATACACTCAGAATATGTGTGACTATCTTTCATATCAACTTAAATGGGCTTTGGATCAGTACCTACATGCTGTTATAACATTCCCTCTTAATGGCCAGTTTTGCCACACTATTGAAGTTAGCTCTAAATGAACCACTTAATAATTTCTGTCCTCCCAGTTGTAACTAAAAGACTATTGGGCAGGAGAATGCAATTAGCACAAAGATAAGTAGAAAAGATGTGGAGAAGGAGTAGAGAATTAGAGAACACACAGAGAAAAACATACAATAGGTACACAAAGTTATGAACAGGGGCTAAGATGTAGATAGGAGAAATTATATCACCTAATCAGCGCCTATGGAATTAGAATAATAGAAGATTAGGGTTGGAAGAGACCTCAGGAGGTATCTAGTCCAACCCCCTGCTCAAAGCAGGACCTACCCAACTAAATCATCCCACTCAGAGCTTTGTCAAGCGGGGCCTTAAAAACCTTTAAGGATAGAGATTCCACCACCTCCCTAGGTAACCCACTTCAGTGCTTCACCACTCTCCTAGTGAAATAGTGTTTCCTAATATCCAACCTAGACCTCCCCCACTGCAACTTGAGACCATTGCTTCTTGTTCTGTCATCTGCCCCCACTGAGAACAGCCAAGCTCCATCCTCTTTGGAACCCCCCTTCAGGTAGTTGAAGGCTGCTATCAAATCCCCTCTCACTCTTCTCTTCTGCAGACTAAATAACCCCAGTTCCCTCAGTCTCTCTTCGTAAGTCATGTGCCCCAGCCCTCTAATAATTTTTGTTGCCCTCCGCTGGACTCTCCAATTTGTGCACATCCTTTCTGGAGTGGGGGGTGGGAGGAACTGGATGCAATACTCTAGATGTGGCCTCACCAGTGCCAAATAGAGGGGAATAATCACTTCCCTTGATCTGCTGGCAATGCTTCTACTAATGAAGCCCAATATGCCGTTAGTCTTCTTGGGAACAAGGACACACTGTTGACTCATATCCACCTTCTTGTCCACTGTAATTCCCAGGTCCTTTTCTGCAGAACTGCCGCTTAGCCAGTCAGTCCCCAGCCTGTAGCAGTGCATGGGATTCTTTTGTCCTAAGTGCAGGACTCTGCACTTTTCTTTGTTGAACCTCATCAGATTTATTTTGGCCTAATCCTCCAGTTTGTCTAGGTTACTCTGGACCCTATCCCTACCCTCCAGCATATCCACCTCTCCCCTCAGCTTAGTGTCATCCGCGAACTTGCTGAGAGTGCAATCCATCCCATCACCCAGATCATTAATGAAGATGTTGAAGAAAACCAGCTCCAGCACTGACCCCTGGGGCACTCCACTTGATACCGGCTGGCAACTAGACATTGAGCCATTGATCACTACCAGATGAGCCTGACGATCTAGCCAGCTTTCCATTCACCTTATAGTCCATTCATCCAATCTATACTTCTTTAACTTGCTGGCAAGAATATTGTGGGAGACCGTATCAAAAGCTTTTAGTACCTATCTCCCGGAGCACTGGAATCTGTTGATTTACAGGTTGTGAATGATTGAGTTAAGTTACTCTTTGGGATATTTTCATACCTTTTTATTTTACATTGTGATTACTGAACACTGTACAGCCAGTAATACTTTGATATTTTTGAGCTTCATGTTAATACACAGTATTGCATAGGGAGTTGTAGTTAATATTATTGCTGTAGTGGCTATTATCTTCATCAACTGAAAAGGGACTATCATTTTTGATTTGGAAAATGTACCTGTTGCACTAGTTTGGTGCAGTATGCCACTTGCACTGCCTTATTTTTAAATAATAGCTCTCTCATTCAAAGGGAAGAGTAATATGTAGGTTTAGTATATCATTGGTACTGCACTGAACCTAAAATCATTGTGAGCATCAGAAAAGTTAAAATGAACTCTCACCTTGGCAAGAGATTGACTTTTGTGCATGGCATTTCCATAGGACTACAGAGTGAACATCTTTTTGAGACAGCAGTGGAACGACACACGCCTGGCTTACAGTGAATACCCCGATGACTCCTTGGATTTGGATCCATCTATGTTGGACTCTATTTGGAAGCCTGATTTATTCTTTGCCAATGAGAAAGGTGCAAACTTCCATGATGTTACAACGGACAACAAGTTGCTGAGGATTTCTAAGACTGGGAAAGTGCTATACAGTATCAGGTAAACCAGCTTTTTTGCTTCTTGAGTCCCCTCGCTTCCATGTCTTTCTTGCCATGGCCACACTCAGAGAATTTACATCTTTAAGTTTTGTTGCCCCAGTGTACACTCTAATGAGACATAAGCTCAGCAGAGTAGAAGGAAGATCTGTCTATTTGGTGAGCTTTTACTCTTCACAAATTGAAATATAAGTGGCACAGCAGTATCTCCTAGCCATGTTGAAAAATGAAGGAGTCTAGTGCCCTATTGATGTGCAGCAGTAATTCCCATTAGCATCAGTTGGTATTACTCTCCTACTAGGAGGAGAAAATCAACCTTTCAATCCTTTGTGGGTTGAATTTTAAAGGAAAGGGGAAATGTTATTTTAAATGGCTGGGGAACATCTTATGTGGAGTCGTTCCTACCATGTAATAACTTGGCATGCAATAAATATGAAAATCACCCAGGTATCTGCTGGACTTTGCATGCATTTAAAAATCAGTGGAATTGCTTTTCATTTTTGATACAAAGTGCAATGTAGTATATGTCATGCTGACTGAGTTTAGGCTGAGTTAATAAATGCTATTTGACACAACATAACTTGATGTGACCTTATGAAATGGGACACATGCAGGGAATCAGAATGATAGAGAGGTTAAAAAAAAAAAGCATTGCTTAAGAATCAGCTGCAGCAAATAATCTACAGCACTCATTTTATTTGATTAATTTCTTAACGCTTGTAATGGGATCTGAAGATGTAAAGGACTCTAAATGCTATTACTATTATTATAGAAATTAATCATAATTTCTGAATTCCTGCAGACGTCTTTTCTTGCAGTGCTTGGTTTATATAATGTTTACATTCTTTCAGGTGTTTAACTAGTTGCTTGATGAGCTGTTTCTTCTTTATGAACCTGAACAAAATTCTTATTAGCTATAATAGGAGCTATTCATGTGTAAGAGCTGTAGGAGAGTGAGATATTTCACAGCGTGGATATTTCTGACTGGGCATTCATAAGCTTATGGAAACATAGATTTTAATAACCGATTATTATTGTTCTGTGTAATGAGAAAGTAAATTTGCAGTGGACAAAAAATTATGCCTACTCAATTTGCTTAATTCCAATGGAAATTCTGCAATAGGAACACCACAATATGTGGATGGGTTGGAAGGTAATGTAACTGTTCAGTGAGCAGAATTTGAAATTGGCATATCTTAACAGTGGGAGAAAAATAACAGTATGCAAGGGTGAAAGCAGAACTCACAGAGTGATATACCATACATTAAACATTCAGTCATGTACAAATACCTCTTATTTAATTTTAAGAAAGAAATGAATGCTTCTGTTCATTTGAGTGACATCAGACACCATCTTACTGGAGGCAAGAATGCAGTTGGGTGCCATTCTGAGCACAGATGGATAATTTTCCTGACATTTGTCCATGCTGCAAAAGTAATATTTCAAGCTGTCATATCATATTTGTAAAATTCACAAATCTAAATGAAAGTTAATTTGAAATAGAGTAAACACCGGTAATATTTTGTGCTAAGGAAAAGTGTATTGTTTCTCATCTGCATTGCACAGCATTAGCATGTATTGTACCTGGTGCTTCTAGAACACAACAGCATGAAATGTACACATTAATAACATTTATAGTGAGCAGAACCTATGTTTGAAGGGTAATTGAGAGTTACCAAGTAGAAACAATTTAAAAAATAATTATTTGACTCTGTTCTCCATATTCTGGCCTTGATTGATCACTCCATAACTCAATTGATTTTAGTAATGTTACACTGGCATAAAACTGAAGTAATGCAATGGTTTGTTAGTCCTATTGCATTAGGATGTTATAGTTGTAATTGCTACACCACTTTCACTGCCATAATTATAGTACTTAGCACTTGCATAATAATAATATGTAGCATTTACTTCACTTTGAGTGTTCAAAGCACTTTACAAATATGACTGACAAGTTACGTCTCAGCTGCTCTATCATGTTTGTAGATGTCATAAAATCATGAGAAAGTTAATCTGAAATAAACATAAACCCCCATACTTTTTCTAAAATAAAAGTGTAATGATTTCCATTATGCACTAAATAAGAAGCTAGGCATTTCTATTGTGTCTGGCCTCCCCACCTACTGCACTGGTAACATTATAAAAGTATTTAGGAATGCAGCGAGATGCTCCACCACAGAGACAGTCAGCTTATTTTGTTGTGTGCTCTATGGGGCAAATTTGTTCTGCAGGCACGGAAGGTCCTCTGGCAGTTACAATCAGTAGTTACAATAAAGTCACATTCACAGAACACCTTCACCATAAGCAGAGGTGCACTGTAACTGGGACTGTAATTTTTCGCATTGTGAATGCATTTAACTAATTGGGACTTTCATTCACCTTCCCTACAAATGGAGTTTCACAATACCAAAGTTCACTGTGTATATTTTATATAATAAAAATAAACTGAAAAGCAAAAACTAGTCAAAATTAGAATATAAATCAACAAAATGTAAACCCCTAAAGTTGTGTGGTCAGTACCTTTCTAAAGCTCTAATCGTGCCGTGAGCTCCAGGCGGGTGGATCTCTGAGTAGAGGCCCACCCTCCTACAGCTCATTGCAGCATCTGGGCCAACACAATGTCATGACATTGTTGAAAATCCTGTTTTCTCTTCCCACAGCCTGTTTCCCACCGTACGTTTGGTTATATTTTGCATTTGGTTTTTGTGTCATGCTCTGTATAGATTTTAAATACTTTGGGATGTGGCTCGTGTCTTCTCTAGGGCACTACAAACCATAGGTGCCGACTCCATGGGTGTTCCAGCCCTGGAGCACCCACAGAAAAAAAATAGTGGGTGCTCAGCACTGACCGGCAGCCCTGCCGAGCCGCTCCTTGCCCTCCCCCACAGCACCTCCCGCCTGTTGCAATCAGCTGTTCAGCGGCGTGCAGGAGGTGCTGAGGGGAGAGGGAGGAGCGGCAGGCAGAAAGAGACAGGGGGAAGGGGCAGGGGGCGGGTGGGAAGCGGCAGGCAGTGGGGGCCTGGGAGAAGAGGTGGAATGGGGGTCAGGTCTGGGGAGGAGTGGGGGTCGAGCACCCCTCCGTCAACTAAGAAAGATGGCGCCTCTGCTACAGACAGTAAATAATAAGGAATAATAGGATTATATGACAAAGTTAAAAGATCTAATGGAATCCCTGAACACAGGTCTGTTTAGAAAGCTTAAAAAGGCCATCAGCACAGTTCTGACTACTCAACTAGCTCAAACTATTAATAACAGCCAGCCAGCCAGCGTGGGCTTATTTTACCTGGGTAAGAGGAGACTGAAGACTTTTGCTTAAATAAATGGGTTTCCTTGCCGCACTAGCTGCCTCCTTTGTCATGTTCATGTTACCAAGTGATTTCAACCATATCAACTTGATGCAGAATGTGATGCACATAATCTAGGATCTAAGAGAGTGGGTGAAGTCTCTCCATCCAGAGTAAATTACCAAGCAGACCATCACACTTTAAAAATATGAGAAGATGTTTGAGTTTTTTGAGTTATTTAGTAAAAGGCTATTTGGAATTGCCTTGGAAAAAACTGTAGGGGAAGAGATTTGTTTAACTATTTAGCATTCTTTCTCCCCTATCCTCCTAGTTCCGCTTATAAAATACCATTAAGGAGCTGCCCAGGAAAGTCCTCAAAATATTTCAAAATAGACACATCCATTTTCAGATTAGCTCGCTCTGTTTTGTTTGTTTGTCTTCATTGTGCTG
Organism: Chelydra serpentina; assembly: GCA_037349315.1. Lineage (NCBI taxonomy): Eukaryota > Metazoa > Chordata > Testudines > Chelydridae > Chelydra > Chelydra serpentina. The sequence continues at coordinate 132,093,944 of JBAIAC010000004.1, forward strand.
GATGTGATGTAGCTATTTAGGCTATTGCCTCTTTCTGGTCCCATGTCCTGACCTTGATCCAACTGTAAAATGTTATCATGGAGAAGGGCAGAGAATCTAACAGGGAAATGGTGTCGGTGTCGGGGGTGTAAAAAGGAATAATGCTGCTGACACACTGTGGCACGGAGAAGAATCAGACTTGTTGATTCCTTTCTATGTATGCAACAGAACCCTACCTCTGTACCCTCCATACTGTAGAAAACAGCTGCTATTGCTAGTTGCACCATTCAAAAACCATCACTGGCTTGCCCATCCAAAAGAGCTGCTCTATATTCGTACCAATGGCAATCCATCAGGAATACAAGCCCATGCACCAGTTGCTTTATCTAGTGTGAATCAGGAGATCCCACTCCAAAGCACAATCAATTCTCATTCCACAGCTTCTTTCTTTGTACTGCATCTTCTTTCCTGTTTGTTCTTTTTCTCTTTCATACCATGGCAATTGTGCTGAGAGCTGGAGAAACTGCTCTGGCTTCATCCCCAGCACATGTTTTTGGTTATAACTAGGCTGGACAGAATTCAATTTTTTAAATAATTTCAATGGAAAAATATCACTATTTTAAGAATGTTTTAATTTTATTTATTCAAATTTTCACTAACTGAGCAACATTATGGGGTTTAAGAATTTTTAATTGATTTTAAATTTTCAGTTCTGGGCACTTATGCGGGACAGACAATAAGTATTCTTTTATAGTAAACGTTGAGATTCAAAAAGTTAAAGCTTTAAATCTGTTAAAACACTAATTGTCAAAATCACATGTCAAAATATACATAACAAATAGCCTTAAATCAAACTCTAATACGTTCTCCAGCAGCATTTTCCTCCCTTTGTCTATCTGTAAATGTCTATTACAGATGGAAATATTTTTTCATCACTTTGTGTGTGTACAGTGAAATCAGCATTTACCCATAAAAATCTAATCCTTCCAAGCCTAATTATGAATAATAAATATTACAACATACAGGATACTTAGTGCCAAAAGCAGTCTCTAGCCCTGTAGTATTTTGGATTTCCTACTACAACGTGGGCAAGTCAGTGCTAGTGGAAATGCAGTGGCCACAATGAATGAACCTGCAATCATTTGATAGTCTCCTCTGTACTTGTGTCCTTTGTCCTATATGAAGGAAATACACAACAGCTAAAAAGCTGTTCGACTCGAAATTTGTCCTCGGGGGAGAGAAGGCAATATCAGCCAGATTATAAAATCCATTATTCTGGTGGTGAATTTTACTTTAAATATTATTTTTTCAATAGACACTATTAGAAACAAAGCCAGACCCTTTGTCTGCAGCTGCAGAGGGTCCTTCTGCACTGGAACTGGTGTCATCTACTGAGCCTAAGGTTCTGGGTGCAGGAAGGAGGTTCAAGGGACTAGAAGGGAACACTAGGGCATGCGTGGCTCCGAACAAAGTCAGAGGCTGCACTGCAACATAGTTCCTTCTGTTCCTGCATGTTCCTATAGGGCGTGTGTGAATGGTGGTCATGTGTAACATTCCCTGGGCATTACTTCAGCACTGGGTTGAAATAACCTCTGAGAGCTGTTTAGTTTGGCCACTATAGAAGCTGGTAGCACGGCACAGGCAGCTGGTTTAGGTATACACATTCTAAAATTGTCTTGGGGTCAGATTCTTAGTTGGTGTAAAATGGTGCAGCTCCATTTACTTTAATGGAGCTATGCCAGTTTACACTAATTGAGGATTTGACATGTGGTACTTAAATTATAATGTCCAGTCCAACTGAACGTACTATGTGAAAAGTCTAGTGTGCTGTGGGGAATATTCCATAGATCTAAAATAAGGTATGACTCTCTGTACTTACATTTGATTACTTCAATTTATTTTATAATCTAATGTTAGGATTTAAGAGGATTTTGACTTCACTAGCAGCATTGTCTTGTCATGGGAGATTAACAGAGAGTGGGAGGAGAGAGGCCATTATTATGACTAACACCACTGTTTTCCATATAAGAAGCAGTGAATGTTGTGAACACTCCTCTCTGATCTCATTGGTTATACCAAATCCTACCATGATAATATTGTCCAGGTGGCATTTTCCCTTGGAAGACAAGCTTTGATAGCATAGGCTCCTGTTTCCTCTAGGGAAATTTCAGGTGCTTTTTATCTGGCACAAGAAAAATAATTCCATTCTCCTTAGGCAAAATTGTATAAAAATTCGTTGTTCTATGCAATGACTTTTTAAAAACATAAAGCTCTCCATATGGACTTGAAGTAACTTCCTGAATTAATGAAAGCACAGTCTGAGAATAACAAAGTGCAGAATGCTCATTGAAATAGAGCACCTTCATAAGTGGGCACACTTAAAATGCTTTTTATCATTTTGATAGCTAGCCTACCTATCGTAGAGAGATTATTTACACATAATATGAATCGCGCTAGAGCCAACAGGTATTCTTAAATACACCCAATGCTATAGGGACAAGGTGCATCCCTGAGCTGTAATTGATTCATACATGAATCTAGCAATTTTGCCAGATTCATCTTCACATGAACCTGATTACAAAAATTAACACTGGTTTCAAATACAGTAAAACCTGCCTTAGAGACCCCCTCTGAAGAAAGAGACCACATGTTATGAGCAACTACTTGCAGAGGCCCTGGAATGCCATCGGTCTCTGGTGTGCAAAACTTTGAAGAGAGACCACCTCTTACAAGTGACCACTTTTGCTAACTCCCGTGAGTGATCACTCTTGGCAGGTTTTACTTACTTAACATTGAGATGTCAGCCATTTTCATAATGACAGAAACTGGTGTCTTCCTGCTACAATCCAATGTCCACAAAGACTCTTCCCGCCCATCCTTGCTCTCTTCTTCTTCCCTTTTTGGTTCCTTTTATTAAGCCACATCAGATTCCTTCCTGATATTTGCCCCAACCCTTGAAACAATTCTCCGCTTTTCGTTTGCTTATTGATGGTCCCTCTCATCACCCTCTATGGACTCCTTTATTCTCACTCCCCCGTTCTACAGTGTCCAGATCTATATGGAGGATCTGACTGCATTTGTCATATTCCTAACTTTCCATTGGCCCTGAGTACTTGGTTTGATTATGTTAAAGAGTAATATGAGTGTTTGCACAGCTATTGTCAAAACCCCATAGACAGTTTTGCTTGAAGAAAAATTAGCTTTTTAATGACACCAGTTGGTTTCTCTTCTCTAATCATAAGACAGTTGAAGTGTATTAAGGATCCTGACACTGGTAGCTACCTGGCAAAAAGTGTATACCCCTTCATACACATACACACACACACACACACACACACACATTGTTTCAATCAAAAATAGTGTCATTTTAATTTTAAAAATTGGCATATCCTGTGAATAATTTGTACACATAGAGTTGTTCTTGATTAAAAAGGTTAAAAATTATTGGCAGGTGATTAGTTATGGAAATATGTGCTTATGAGATACTGCTGACCGGTTGCAGGCCGAGATACGCATCTCTGTATATGAGTTTCTACTAGGCAAGTCTGTACTGAATTGTCAGTGACCCATGGCTACATCTACCACATGAAATGATCTCCCTGTAAATATAGAAGTAGCAAGATGAAATGCAAAAGGGTGTAGCCGTGAGGCTGATTCTAAATGAGCAGGGGCGGCTCTTACAATTCTGCCGCCCCAAGCAGGGGTGGCGGCGCCCCGCCCCCGACGCAGGCAATCCCATTCCGGAGCGGCAAGGGGACAGCGGCGGACCTGCCGCCCCTTTGCCGCCGCGGCAGGCGAGACTGGGGCGGCAGTCCGAGTCCCGCGGCTGCAATTCGGCGGCGGGAAGAGCGGACCTGCCGCCTAACTGCCGCTGCAGGACTCGGACTGCCGACCCCTTCTCATCTGCCGCCCCAAGCACCAGCTTGGCAAGCTGGTGCCTGGAGCCGGCCCTGTAAATGAGTGATGCAAAAAATCCTGTCTCTGTATCATGCATGTTTTCAGGAGTAACTGGCTGCCTTCTGCCAGTTGTATTTAAACATATTGCTTGGGACAGAGGAGTCATGGTGCCAGAAGGAAAACAAAACCAGACCAAATAAACAGTGGTATAGAGTAAATGTCCAGGTCCTGAAAGCTTAAATATAACGAGGATAAGAAATGACACAAGAAAAATCTGAGATGGCAATTTATTCTTCTTGGAGAAGAAACAGATGGGTTACATTATTTTAACTATTAAATGAAATCATACTCAAATTTAATTTCATGGCATTGCTTGAGCGATAATTGGAAACTCATTATATTCATTGGCATGGCGTATCAACAGACAGTAACTGCATTACAATGAAAAATGAGGTGCAAAACAATTTTTCATCATTAATGAAAAACCTACCACACCATTCCAGTCCAGTCACTGGGTTGTTAAGCAATATGTGAACCAAAATGAAGTCCCGTGAACCACTAAGGAAGGCTAGACAGAACATTCTGAGAAACTGAAGTATAGGAAGCTTCCGTCTGTATTTCATGTTTTGTCACAATAGAGGATGCTCTATATTTTCCATAAGCCTCAGTTTTTGTTCCATCTCCATATCTCAAAAATGAAGTTGCACGTGTAAAAGACCAAAGAGTAACGCTGACCATATCCTGGACAAACCATATGGAATTAAGATAACTTTTAGGATTCATACCTTAGGGGTATATTGTATTGAAAATGCATTTGTGTATGTGTTGCTGTGGCACTTCTCTAGTAAGAAGTGGGGATGCTACTAAACGTCCCTGTTATCAGCCTGTAAAGCCACCCCTCTCGGATAGATATGCACCTATTATTTCAAACTGGATTCTCCAGAGACCAACAGACAAAGAAAAGACTTTTGGAAAAATAACTGGTTTTAGATGGACTCAGGGCCTTCTTTCTGATCCAGCAAACAGACAGGACCCTGCTCATGGAGGGCCCCACTCCTTGGGGTAAGGTTGGAAGGACTGGGCCTGTCAGAATCCAGGTTGGGGTTCCTGGTAAATTTATTAGCATGTGTATAGGTTTTTGTTGTTTTTCATATGTTTTCTCTGGAGTGCTTTTACCTTGAGAATCAAGTAGGCTTACATAGGAAGTGCTGTGTGATAAGAGAGGGATTGCTGCAGATATAAGCTATCAGTCTCTGAAGAGAAAGCACGCAGATCTGTTTAGGCAGAATGTGCTGGGAAATACACAGTGCAGACAGTGTTCTCCTGGTGCTTTTATTTATAGGTTGTGCTCCCACCACCTTCCCACCATACACGTAGTCCCCTTCTTACAGTCCACCAGCAGGAGAGACGGGGCAAGCAATCTCTTTCTGCTTCCCCTCTCTGCCTGTTCTCTACTGCAGCTTCCCTCTTCTGGCTCCTCCAGAACCTCTTCTTGAGGTTCTGGATGCACTTCTCCCTGCACTTATTTATTTACGCACACCCAATCCGAGGCCCCACAAAGTCGCGAGACCACCTCATCAACCTCCTCCTGGCCATGGCCAAGGTGGCGATTCGTAACACCAGGGAGAGGAGGTTGGCAGAGAGGGGTGCCTGCGACTGTAGGGCTGTTTTTCGTACTTTTCTCCGTTCACGTATCTGGGCAGAGTTCCCCTGGGCAGGCGTCAACACCTTCGAGGAGCAGTGGGCGCTGTCCGGGGTCCTGTGCTCAGTGTCCCCTTCTGGTTCTCTAGTTTTGGCCCTTTGACCTTCACGTCCTTTTCCCATTCTTGCATTTGTTGTCCCCTGAATTCAGTTGGGTTCCGGGCTTCGTAGCCCCTCCCTAGGCTGGGGGAGGGGCTTTTAGCAGTGGCCAAGCTAGCGCTCGCCCACGTCCCGGTGCTGGAGTGGCTGGGTCAAGTTTCCAGCTCTGGTCAGGGGCATTAGGAAGGACTTCCACTCATGCCCATGCCTCCAGATATCCCTGATGCTAAAGTATTAATCTATATCAGTATAAACCAGTGATATAATATACACCACAGTGACCAAATAGAAATACAAAAGATCGAAATTGTAGTCAACACATGCAGATATATACTAGCACATCCTCCTCCTACATGTGCACAGACATTATTCTGTTTTGTTTAAACAAACTGACCTGCCATGCTGTATTGTCATTTCTGGAACAACCCTCTTCCAGTGAAGGTGCAATAGTATCCACCAATAAATTAGTAATTGTCTTATTATGATATGTTAGGATTTGAAACTGTTATTTTTGCTATGTGAGCTGATGTTGAGCAGATTTGACCATTACAGGCTTTCCAAAGCTCACTGAAGTCAATGGAAAGACTCCCATTGGCTCCAGGGACATTTGGATCAAGCCCAGTAAGATAATACTGTTCTTTTAAGGCCTGACTGAGCACTTATTCACATGAGTAGTCCCAGTGTTTTAATTGGAACAACTAGTGTATATGCTCATCAAGGTGAGCAAGAGGTCTTCATTCTAGGCATTAATTTGCACTATTGTGCTACCCAGGATCTGACACCCCCCAAAAAGTCAAGCAGATAGAAAAATGTCTGTGCAACATGATGTTCTGAGAGAACCACACTTTTTGGAGATAAAGAGGGCGCAGCTAAAAACTGCACATTTCTCTCCCGCAGTATTTCCATTTACCACATTATTTTCTGTTTCTCCCATTCTAAGTGTAAGGAATACATCTTCAAAAATAAATCATGTGAAGTGGTAAATATTCTGTTTTAATGGCACTAATTGCACTTATTTGTCATTGGATAAACTGTAAAGAGGCTGCACTCCTCAAGTCTATTTGCAAACCACTACATTTTCAGGGTGAAAAATGAAAATGCCATTATCCCTTTTTTTCAAAGTCATATATATCATATCATGTTGTGAGTTCGAGGGGTCCTTTTTCTTGCAGGATCAATATTCCATGCCTGTATGAGATTTGTCTTTTAGATCAAATGGGATTTTGGCTGTGAGTCATAGCACATCAGGCTAATGAAAAGTTAGCTCCTTAAAAATATGAAGTAGTTTAGTCAGTCGTTTAATGTTTGCTATAGATTAGCAATCGGTTAAACCCTAATTAAAGTTAGATATTCTGTTATACTGCCAACAGAGTAAGCAAGGCTTTTGTTTGAATTATGTACTGTACATATAATTCCTTAAAATACTGAATGCATATACTAACAGTTCTTGATTTTAGTTATGCATAGCTCACCAGTTACCAGATATACTCCATATGTATATCAGTTATACGCCATATCTATCTTGAAGTGTTTGCCTAGTACTGTCAGAAAATCAGAAGAAGAAATATACTATATTACTGTAGTATTTGATCTCCTAAAGTTTAAATCCCTATGCTGCACAAAAAGGATCCTTTCATTCATTTGTTCATTCATTCATATGTATTAACTTTAGGAGATCAACTACTGCATTAGGGTACAAAACTGCAAGATTAGACAGGGAGATTGGAAGATGATCCATTGAAATAATCTGACTAGTTTTAAATATTTTACTATTATTGGATTTTTCATATTAATTTGCCTGACTTGGGCTTGCAGGGCTTAGAATAAGGGGCTATTTAATTGCTGTGTATGCATTCAGGCTCAGATTGGAGCCCAAGCTCTGGGACTCTGTGATGCGGGAGAGTCCCAGAGCTTGGAGTCCAGCCCAAGCCCAAATGTCTACACTGCAATTAAACAGCCCCTTATCCTGAGCCCTTTGAGACCGATTCAGCAGGTATGGACTAGCTGCAAGATTTTAATTGCAGTGTAGACATACCCTGGGAAGTCAAGGAAGTTTGTGGGAAATAAACAACTACTTTAGCGAACAAAACACTATACCATTACAACTCTATTTCTACAAAGGAAGTTTTATTGATGACCAGCTTCATCTTTTTGAAGAGACATTGATTGAATTAGTTCCTTTATGGCTGATACTTTTCATTCACATCCTATTTGACTCTTCATTTGGGAGAAATATCTTCCATTGGTTTTATGTAGCACCCATCACCATAATGTTTAAACACTGATCTAAAGGCCTGGTCTCATTGAAGTCAATTGAAAGTCTTCAGTGACTTCAGTGGATTTTGGTATAGGCCCTAAGCAAGGTATTGGATTGATTAGAACTGGGAGACTAATTTGTAATGAAAGATGTATTTCATGAATTTTGCCTCTTTGCTATCAGAATTCTCCTAGGAATTTTTTTCTGAAATTCTTGAATTTCTGTTTGAAATTAATCACTAATTTCTTCAGTGAATAATTCTTGGTCTGCAGATTGTTTGTAATGAACTATTCATGAACATTAAAAATTCATGCCATGTTATTTAAATTATGCTGTACTGGATCTGTTCTATGATTGGAGGACTCCTGTAACTAATCAACAATGGTACAAATTTCAAGTTGTATATTCAGGTATAAAATTAATTTTTTTACTGCTCTCAGTAGCAATACAATTTAAAATACATTTTCAGGAAATATTCAAGCATACAAGCTTACCATTTTATTTTTGTGAGCATTCTCACAAGTAAACACTCATTCATAAAAATACTTCTGAAAAACACACATAAAAGGGGCACAAAGATATTCAACATGAATTTGTTTTAAATGTTACCCAACCGTAGATGTGACAGCTAACCAATCTACTGAGGGCATGTTATAGTACAGTAGATTTACTGCAGACCCTTTTATGGATTTTTCCGTTTGTTTTCTTATAGATAATACCTCAAACAATATATAGTTTTTGAAATGCATATATTTTTAAATGCCAAGGCCTGTCCATCTTCAAATCACTTAAAATCCACCTATTCACAAGACCCACCAATAATGATGCTCATATGCCACTCTTTGTTTGGTAGTTGAAGTGTGTAAGTTCCATGTCTCTATGAATCCCAGTTCTTCCAGGAACCAAAACAGTCCAGAGGTGATTAAGGTGAATCGCTTAGTTTGTAAACATGTCTAGAGAAGTACCACGTCCTGGGGAGGCTTCCATATACTTGTTCAAACTGGGTTTTCCAGAGACCAAGAGACAGTGAAAGGGCTTTTGATATAAAGGCTGAGTTTAAACTGACTCAGGACCTTTTTTCTGATCTAGCAAAAGGACAGGACCTTATTCCAGCCCTCGCGGAAGTGTTGGAAAGACTTTGGCATACTAGGGCCCTGTAAGACTGATTGGGGACCTCTGGTTATCTTTTAGAATGTGCATATGAATTTTCATTGTTTTTTCTATGTAATGCTTCTACCTTAAGAATAGACGCGCTTGCGTAGAAAGAGCTGTGTAGTTACTGGTAACTGCTGGCAATACACTGCTCATAACCCTGTGAGAGAAAGCAAAACAAAGGCACTGGTTTTTAGGCAGATGGGCTTGTAGGAGATAGCATAGTTTAAGGCAGGGAGCTGTGCAGCCTTAAAACACCCAGTCAGAAGGGAATGGAACGAGGGTCCCTTCCCATAGACAGGTGATGGTAGGAGACGTGAGAGGCTGGGAACTCCTGGAGTGGACCAGGTATACAGGTGTGACAGACTCTTTCTATATTTTTGTGCAGAACCTAGGCCAATGGAGGCGGAGTGAATCTGACTGGAGCCTCTGGATTCTACTTCAATATAAATCTTAAATAATATCTCAGAAATAACTACAGCTTAAAATGATCAGACATCCATAACAATAATATTCATTTTGGTGGTAAGAATGATGGCAACAAAGCTTGAAGACATGGTATCTTTAAATCTAATCAGTTTTTAAAAAAATATGATATAAGTCATTTTGGTTACTACGCCTGTATGTGAGTCCTCCTGTGCATTTTTATGATTTTATCGTCACATTTTCTTATTTTGGTACAAATGTTTTTCTCTCCCTGGACAGAGGAAACTGACTGACTGTACAGGGGAAACTAGTGAAATTGATTGTAAACAAAGTCCTGTCAAATGCAAAAAGTAAACTAAAAAAAATGAGAACATTTAAAAAGTCTCTCAGTTCGAGTATTCTTAGGTGTTACTTGTAGCAGTAGTAAGTAAATAAAAACCCTAACTCTAAACCCCTTTAAGCTTACTTTTCCTATCTATGCTCTTTGTCTTTTAACTTTTATATTCAATGTCTAATGTTGCAGATTTAGCCTTCTTTACTAACTTTTTGTTTTTCAAAGGTCACTGGCAAGGATGATGGGCTCAGCATTCAATTTATATGCATTACACGTTCTGTTTTAAAATATCCCTGTGATTGTGTTTTCACCATTTGCTCCCTCTCTCCCTCCCTCCCCCCCCCCCCGGCCCCAGAACAGAGGCTACAAGAGTTAAAATCCTAGAGGGGCTGACCTATAACTCAAAATGTTACATTGTTTGGGTTCATTGTTATACGTAAAACATACAGACTGCACAATAACACATCAGCATGCCCTTCTATCTTTCTGCAGCCCCCTGCTGGCTCTGGGCTACTAAGCCACTGCAATCAATGAGCATCCTGCTTGCTTATGGGTACTCTGTCTTAGAAGCTAGAATTCTAACTCTAGGGCAGCACTCATCCCAAATCGCTAAGAGGATGGGGCGAAGGACTTAACCTCTGGGTCTCTAAAGCTTGACTGCATCACTTTAAGCATTGTTGGACTATAAATGTTGTGCTTAGGATGTAACTTGCAAAGATTTCTAACAGTAGTTTCCTTTCTTGCCCATATTTAGGCTAACATTAACCTTATCGTGTCCAATGGACTTGAAGAATTTTCCGATGGATGTGCAGACTTGTACAATGCAACTAGAAAGCTGTGAGTAACCAGCTGACTTACCTAGTGAAGAACTGTGTTTTTTAAAATCAAATTTCACAGCTTCACTATTGTGCCTTACAGCAGAGATCATCACTCCAGAAACTCTCTGCAATCTGTAATCTGGATAGTGAGACACAGTGCTGCTGTATCACTAGAATGAAACAAGAGCCGGGAGTGTTTTAAGTGACTGTCCTTTTGCATTTTCACTCTTTTTTTCTCTGCATTGTCCACTCTGTTCTCTGCTTTTCTCTTTCTGCTGTATATATTTCTATCCTGCGTGTCAAAGAATTATAGAAGTCGTTCAATTTAATTTGTTATCGATAAGATCCAACATATTGTAATCTAGAAATACTCATGCTGGTAGAGTGCAAGAATTCTGTAACTAGAGTGACAAAAATAAAACAAAGTACAGAAATTGATACATAGCTACAGTGAAATATCTTTGACAGGCTATTAACATTGACTTTTTATTAGAAATAAACCAAAGCAGATATGCCGCACGTTTGAGGATTTAGTTGAATATTTTTCCTCTAGTACAATTACATAGTTGATGCTATTTCAAAGTTTTAATGATAACTGTAGTCAATTTAGCTCAGCTCCTGGATCAATTAGAAATGCTTGTATTGAAGTTTGCCCATTCAAAAGTGAGGATATTTTCTGAGTCATAATTTGTTTCCGTCTGAAACTGTTCTCTATTATCTAATGAACTGCGATTTGTTTATTCTAGTTGGGTACACTATGAATGATCTGATATTTGAGTGGCTAAGTGATGGTCCAGTGCAAGTTGCCGAAGGCTTAACCCTGCCACAATTTATTTTGAAAGAAGACAAGGAACTTGGTTATTGCACAAAACACTACAACACTGGTGAGCGTTCTAATTTTTCCATTAGTAATTATGTCTACTAGTATCCACAAGCAGTTTTATAACAAATCTCACGTATTAGGTCTGGTGTTTGAAAGCAGGGGTTTAGGCAAAGCAGGAAGGACAGTGAAAATGTTGGAAAATGTAAAATTTTCTCAGTACTTTCCCTTTAAAAATGTAAAATCCCTGTGCTTCATACCTTGTGTCCAGAGCAGGAATTGCTCTGTTGGAGTTTGGATTTGGCTGTTCCTTCTTCTTCTTATGTAGAATCTCTATTACTGGAGGTTTGCAACCATGGTAGCCCATTCTGTACGATACTCTGCTAATCTATTTGTGGATTAATAGTTCTTTTGATCCACTCAGAATATCACATTGTCCATTACAGATATTGTTTTTCTTCCTCATGTTCTCCTGCCATTAACTTTCAATTCCAGTGCCTCTAAATATGCGTCACCCTCTGAACCTCTTAAAATGTGCCCTGCAAATCAATTTTTTCCCCATAGGATCACTGACCAGTGTTTGCTAAATTATTATATTCTCCAATACTTTTCCCTTGGTTATGTGGTCTTGCCATGATATTTTCATAATTCTTCTATAATACCATAATTTGAAGGATTGCAGTTTCTTTATTATCAATTGTTTGAATGTCCATGTTTCACAGCCATAATTTAACAGAGACCAAATATAAGTTTTTAAGAGTCAGAATTAATCTTCAGATTTATGTCCCTTCTCTTCAGATGTTTCTTCTTCCCTTTTGCTCTTGCTGTTCTGTATGGCTGTGTTGTTCACTGGAATCTTGTGTGTTTTCCCAGTATCCTTGCATCCCACCACAGATTTTGTCTTGTCCACGTTCAACTCTAGCCCATGTTCTTTGACATATTTATATATAATCTCCACTAACTTCATTGGATCTTCTGAATCAGCCAACAACACTGTGTTATCTTCATAGCGAATGTTATTCACCCATTTCTATTCATCTTAATACCTTCTTCTGTTTCTTCAATTAATTTAATCAAACATGCACTATAAATGTTGAATGAAGTCAGTGACATTATACAACCTTGTCTCACTCCTCTCTGGATCGCTATTAGATTTTAATTTTCATCTCCCATTATAACCGCCTTCTGATTCCAGTAAAATTGTTTTATTACTTGGAGTCCATATCAATCAATCCCAACAGATCTTAATATGTTGATAAATTTATAGTAGTAGATTTTGTCAAAGCTGTTTGGAAATCAATAAAACACAAGTGTATTTTTTCCCTATTTCACTTGATATTTCTAATGTGAGCTTTAAGCTCATAATGACATTTATCATGCCCTTTCAAGTTTGAAACTATATTGTTGTTCACTTATTTCCTAATCTATCTTTCCTTGTATTTAGTCTTGAACAACTCAGAAAAACAACTTAGAGGCATGCCATACTAGGCTGGTTGTTATGTAGTCTTTATAATCCATAGTGTTTTTCTTTTTGGGGATTTGGATACACAGTGAAATTGTAAAATCTTCTGGCAAATCTCTTCTCTCAAATATATTCTTCATTACCTCTGACAGGGCTTTCAAGCCTCCATCTTCTGTGCTTTTTAACAATTCAGCCAGAATTCCATCATAACCTAGTAGTTTTCCATTCTGAAGTTGTCACACTGTCTGGAATGGCTCACAACAGTGAGTGCCTACCTCAGGGCAGACTGTCAGAAAACAGGGCAGACACCCCACACTGGTGATGTGTCCTGTAATTAGATTTCATCAAGCCAGTACCAAATGTGAACTTCTGGATCACTATTCCAGTCTTACCATGGAGTCACAGACAAACTGGAGAGTCTGAGGGGACTATCTTGCCATCCAGACAAACTGGACTTTGTGATAATGGCCACTTAAACCAAGAATCACACCACATCAAGTTGCTCCCAGGCCCAAGGTACCAGTCACTTACCCCAGATCCATTGGTACTCTGGATCTTACACGAAAGGCAATGCTGACAGTCAATTCTATAGTAAACTAACTAAAGGTTTATTAGCTGAGGAAAAAAAAGTTATTGAGAGGTTAAAGCAGGTAAAATATATATACAGGTGAATCACCGTTTGTAATTCCAAATAGTGGCAGTGATGTAATAAACTGCCAGTTTCCAGCAAATCTTTTCAGGGTACCTAGATTGTCTCTGGGGATGTCCACTTTGCATCTGGTACACTCCCCTGTAGGAGTCCAAACAATTCAGAGATGAAGGATCTTTCTTTGAATCCCTTCCTACAGCTTCTTCTCATGGAAAACAAGCTGACAGTCTCTCTACCCATGTGGGCTTTTTCTTTGATGAGTAAATGAGGAATGCACTCTGAGTCTCTGACCTCAGGGCATCACACACAATGGCCATTTGCTTTGGAATTAGCACTTTTTTTCTGATAAAGCCCTTCATTAGCATTCTACAAGGCTTCTTTGATGTATAATGAGTTATTTAGTTACAGGGGTATTTACAATGTAAATGTTTGCTATTACATTCTGACAGGACACAGATAAGTAAAAACAATGCATTTAACATCCGATTCATTTTAGGAAGTTTTAACACCTAAAACACTTATACATTTAACAATCGCTTTGAACTCTGCTAATACACAAATGAATTGGCCTGAATATACCCTGACATGACCTGGTCTGCCAGCATCACAGAAGTCTTTTTGTTGCTGCCATGATTTCTTCATCTATTATTCGTGGGCGTACTTGATTAATCTCACCATGTCACAGCACCGTCTTTGGACTTTTGTGGCATTTTCTAGGGGCAGCAGTGTCATCTGCTGCTCTACCACACCCTGTTAGTACTGGCATCAAATTGTCAATCTCTGCTTATTTAGCAGTTTTCCCTACTTATATCACAGCTAGCCCCCATATTTGAAAGCCGTCCACTATCCACCGCCTCTTGACACACTTGATGGCAGAAATGCTGTCCCTGGGAAGTTTACCCAGAGACAAGGTTGGGTGTTTGAAATCTATGATATGCAGATAGTGTTCAGAGATTTTTATGAATGGTTTTCTTGGTAGCTGCTGGGTTGAAATATAAATCCTTCCCATCTAAAAGAGGTATTTCATTGTGTCGGCAGGAGAGCCAGTCTGGTTGCATGAGTTATATTTTTTCATTCAGTGAAATGACAGGACATGAGCGGTTCAGGCCCAATCCGTCAGTAAATGGTTACATTGGTTTTTATGAAACAAAACTACTGTTTAATTTTTTTAGTTGTTTGGTTTTAAAAAAAACCCAATGCTGCTTCAAAAATTGCTTCTAATTTCTATGGCCCAAAATGTCAGGGAATGAAAACCCAGTGGTTCACTGTCCCCAAGAGCTGTGGAAAGGGTTGAAATTCTGCTCTGTGGAATATGAGAGAAGACAGGCTGGAGGGATGAGTCATCTCTGACCAGCAGCTTCCTAGAAAGCCCATGGGGATTCCCTGCACAGGATAATACCTTGTATCTATGGTGTGGGAGTTCCAGCCCAGAGGAAAGATTTGGAGGCAGTGGTCAGCAGAGAACGTCTTGACAGCATGGCAGAGCATGCTGAGAAGCAGTGTGCATTCGGAAGGGCCCCTTACATATGAATGGCTTTTGTCTCCAGAAAATCCTCTCAGAACTGCAAGTTTGGAGAGTTGAAAACTCTGGTTGCTCTGAAGGGGACAAATACTGCCTTCCCTCTGAGAAACAGTCCATAGAGAACTCTGTAAAAGGAAGCACATGGAATTTCCTTATTTGGGGTTTTCCAGAACTGGACACACGTGTTATTCTTATAATTATTGATAATACTGAGAAACAGTTGCTGTTCACGTGCATGAAAAGTAAGCAGAATTATCTGTGGATGTCAGGTGATTCCTGTTACCAGCTGATTGAAGTGGCTGAAGTTTGAAGTTATCAACCTACTCAAATTATTTAGTCAGGACCTACCACAGAAAACTACACAATTTTTCTCTGCTAAATGTTCACAGAATATTATAGTTCTAATTTTAATTTGTGAAAGAACAGCAATATTATTCAGCTGCAATCTTCCCCTGCCACTTTCCTGCCCTCCATCTCATTGCATGGCATTCAGCCCTTGTAGATCCATAAAACTTCGGGAAAGAGAATTCTTGAGTGACTAGGGTACACTGATACCCTCTGTATTGTACTTGACCATTCAACCAGTTCCTGGTGAGATAATGCTGTCCAGCACCATCTGTTCAGCCAAAAAACCAATCCCCTACCCACATCTGAGTGTCTACTTTTAACAGCTTCTTCTCCAGCCCCAATAAAGTGTATCAATATAATTTTGTTTACTAAGGATGGAGCAAGTCCAACATACTTAGATGCAGGCAAATGACTGGCCTAGTGGATAGATGGAGAGAGAACCTCTGGATGAGATGGGGCCCACCCAACCAAAGAGAATGGGACTCATTTGTTTAAGAAGTTTTTTTAGGGGACTAGACCTAGGGTGACCATCTGTCCCATTTTTAAAGGGACAGTCCCATTTTTGGGGACTTTTTCTGATATAGGCGCCTATTACCCCTCACCCCCTGTCCCATTTATTCACAGTTGCTATCTGGTCACCCTAAGTAGACCTCTTGTAAAGTGATCACACAAAGTAATAAGATTCAGTCACAAAAATAAACGGCTGCTGTTTCAAGTGAACATGATGATGTCAACTCTACCAAACTACAATGTTACTGAAAAGCTAAACCAGAACAATGTTTTCATATTGGGGCCTCTGCTTTTAGAGCTAAGACATTATGATAGGATGCTGTGAAATCTATATATGCCTGAGGTCAGGAAGCTAATTTATGCTCATAAAATAAGACAAAATGTGCAAAAAGATTTATAAAAGCAATTTCATGTTCTAGGAAAGTTTACATGCATTGAAGTCAAGTTTCATTTGGAACGTCAGATGGGATACTATTTAATCCAGATGTACATTCCTAGCCTGCTGATCGTCATTTTGTCCTGGGTTTCTTTCTGGATCAACATGGATGCTGCTCCAGCCAGAGTCGCTTTGGGCATCACTACAGTCTTGACAATGACTACTCAGAGTTCAGGATCCAGAGCTTCTCTTCCAAAAGTAAGGAGTCTCTGCTTAATACGCATTCCTTGTTGATCGATATTTTGACAAGAAGTGTGTGTAAATTTTTTAGAGATTCTGTAAACCCGGTTTAATATGCTTACAGCATGAGAAAATTGCACCAGTTTAACTAAAGGTGCGGTGATGTAGTTAAACTGGTGCAAAAGTCTGTGTGAACACTTTTCTTTTGGTTTGAACAGGCTTTTATTGGTTTAAGTTTAAATCAGTTAGGAATCTGTTTAAGCCAGGGATCAGCAACCTTTGGCATGCTGTCCGTCAGGGAAATCCGCTGGCGGGCCGGGACAGTTTGTTTACCTGCAGTGTCCGCAGATTTGGCCGATTGCAGCTCCCACTGGCCACGGTTCACCGTTCCAGGCCAATGGGGGCTGTGGGAAGCGGCGCGGGCCAAGGGATGTGCTAGCCACCGCTTCCCGCAGCCCCCATTGACCTGGAACGGCGAACCGTGGCCAGTGGGAGCCGTGATCGGCCGAACCTGCGGATGCTGCAGGTAAACAAACCATCCCGGTCCGTCAGCGGCTTTCCCTGATGGGCCGCGAGCCAAAGATTGCTGATCCCTGGTTTAAGCAAAACAGAAATAAGCCACTCTTAAACCAAAATGAGTGTCCATATAGGGGATTGCACCAGATTAACTAAAGCAGTTTAAAACCTAATTTAAGTTAGACTGGTGCAATTTTGTTGTGTAGACAAGGCCTACGTCTTGTGTTGAAATTGCAAAGATTTGCATATCAGTGGACATTAATGGTGCAATATAATGGTGTGATGTCCACTACATACACATCCTTGCACTTTCATTAAAAAAGCAGAGTTCTACAAATCTGAGGAACTGTAATGATCAGTGTAGACAGCACCTCCACCAATAGATGGTGCTGTATCTTAATGTTAAGTTGTTGTTATATATGTTATTATGTTGCTGTATTTGATTGGGGGAGAGTTAGTAGGAAGTTTTAGTCCTGCCTATTTGTGGTAGAGTTGTATGCAGGGTAGTAGCCATGTTGGTTCCAGGATATTAGAAAGACAAGGTGGGTGAGGTCATATCTTTTATTGGACCAACTTCTGCTGATGAGAGAGACAAGCTTTTTTTTCTTACACAGAGCTCTTCTCGGGGTCTGGTAAAGGTACTCAGAGTGTCACAGCTAAATACAAGGTGGAACAGATTTTTTAGCATAAGTAATTAACATATTTCAAGGAACCATTCTAGGTGACATGGCCAGTTAACACCTCTGCAGTCATAGGCAGGGCCGGTGCAACCACTAGGCTACCTAGGCGGTCACCTAGGACGCCAAGCTCTTGGGGGCAGCATCTTCGCGTCCTTGGTGGCATTTTGGCAGCAACCCCTCCTGTTTTTGGTGGCATTTCGGCAGCAACTCCTCCTCTTCTCGGCGGCATTTTGGCAGTGACTCCTCCTTCCCTCTTCAGTCCGCGGTGGCATTTCGGCAGCGACTGTGGCATTTCGGCGGCAGCTCCTCCGCTGCGGTGTCAGGGTTTTTTTTCCCTCTTCACTGCCTAGGGTGGCAAAAAAGTTTGCGCCAGTGCTGGTCATAGGGAAGAAGAAGGGGAGAAAAAAGGAGGGGGAGTTAGTGGTTATAGATCAGTGGTGGGCAAACTGCGGCCCACAGGCAGCATGCGGCCCATCAGGGTAATCTGATTGTGGGCCGCAAGACATTTTGCTAATGTTGACCATCCACAGGCATGGCCACCCATAGCTCCCAGTGGCCATGGTTCCCAGTCTTCTCTTTTGAAGGTGTTGTGCAGGATGAGTATTGAGAGGTCAGATGTGGAGTGGTTGCTTTGTGAAAAGTGTTCACTCACAGGTAATATTGTGTTTTTGTCTTTTATCATTTTTCTGCATCAGTTCATTGGAGAGCATAGTGATTTTCTGGTTTCATCCACATAGTTGTAATTGGGGCATTTAGTGCACTGGATACATGTTGTGATAGGCAAGTGTAGGATCCATGGATCTTTAATGTGGGGGTATTGATCATCATAGCAGTGGAGATATTTCTACAGATTTTTCATCTGTTGCTATGGCAGTGTCTGGTGCCACTTTGAGTTTGTGTGTTCTAGTCTATGGAGAGCTTCCTTCTGATAGTGATCTTGGAGAGTTTGGGGGTTGTTTGAAGGCCAGAACAGGGGGTTCAGGAAATATTTTTTTTCAGGATGTGGTCCCAATCAAGTATGGGTTGTAATTGTTTAATGATACCTTGTATGAGTTCCAGTGTGGGGTGGTAGGTGACAGCTAGGGGTGTGTAGTTGGAGTGGGGTTTTTTTCTGTATTGAAGCAGGTTCTCTTGGGGTGGCTGTTCCATGATGCCATCTACTTCTCTGGTGGAGTGTCCTTGTTTGGTGAAAGTGGTTTTAAGTATGTTAAGGTGTGTATCTCGGGCTTTCTCCTCCTGGAATATTCCGAGGTATCTGAGTGCCTGGCTGTAGATAACAGATTTCTTGGTGTGTTTGGGGTGGTTACTGGATCTATGATGGTACGTGTGGTGATCCCTGGTTTCTTGTATATAGTTGCCTGTAGGGTTCCATTATTGAAGCTAATTGTGGTGTCTAGGAAGGTGATGCTAATATGGGAGTGTTCTAGAGAGAGTTTGATGGATGGACGGTGGTTACTGAATTTGTGGTGGAAATCTATGAAGGAATTTAAGTCGTCTGTCCGGAGGATGAAAATATCATTGATGTATCTCAGGTATATCATTGGTTTTGTGGTGCATTTGTCCAGAAATTCTCCCTTGAGGTGGCTCATGAAGAGTTTGGCATATTGGAGAGCCATCTTAGTACCCCTGGCTGTTCCCATACTTTGGACAGTGTTTTTTGTTGAATATAAAGTTGTTATGGATGAGGATGAGTTTGGCGATGTGTTTGGATGGATATCTGAGTGTTGTCCATTGTCTTATAGATATTTTAGGCTGGCAGCAATGCCATCGTTGTTGGTGTATAGGGAAGTAACATCCATGGTGGCAAGGATGATGTTCTGAGGGAGGTTGTTAATGTTAGAGAGTTTCTGGAGGAAGTCGTTTGTGTCTGGAGGAAGCTGGTCCTTTGTGCGGTGAGTGATTTGAGGATGGTTTCTATGAGTCCTGATAGTCTTTCAGTAAAAGTGTTGTGACTAAATATGATGGGTATGCCTGCGTTCCCTTGTTTCCTTGTTTGAGCGTCTTGGGAAGAATATAAAAGGTTCCTATGACTGCAAGAGTGTTAACCGGCCACGTCTCCTTGAATGGTCCCTTGAAATACATGCTAACTACTTACGCTAAAGAAACTGTTCCGCCTTGTATTTAGCTGTGACACTCTGAGCCTATTTCCCAGACCTGAAGAACTGTATAAGCTCACCTAACCCACCTTGTGCTATAGTTGTTATTTGCAGTGTTCCAGTAAATCCTTTCTTCAGTAAGCATGTGTTACAACTGGAGGCAGCTGCTTAAAGATGGAAAAGCACTTTTGCTTGAGAGAGAAAAAATGTATTGTCATGCAAGTGAGCCTGGAATGACTTTAAACAACTCAAGAGCTGATGGTCCTCCAAAGCCTCCACAAGTCCTCCACAATTACTCCCATGTGCCCAGAGGTACAGACAAGTCTTATCACAATTCCCTGGGAAAGAATCACAGGATAAGCCAGCTTACTGCAGCACAAATAATCATGGGAAATGCCCCCAGAAGTCCTAGTGCCATACACTGGGGAGATTGACACAGGTGAGAACACAGTAATTTGGATAAGTTTATGCACTGTGTCTGCTCACTCCTGATGTAAGCTTACCCAAGTACCAATCATCTGGTCTAACTCAGGAATGAAGACAAACTCATTGTGTGTTTGCACAGGATAAGATCCATTCCTGAAAGTATGTTATATTCTGCTGTACTGTACCCTCAGTATCATATCTTGTCTTATTTAAAAACACTGTAATATGCTTAAGTGGAGCATATGTGGGGAAACTTTGAAAATTGCACAGATTTTGTTGCTGTTGCTGTTCAGTCAGCAATGTGAACCGGCACTTAAAAATCTGGTGACTACATCAGTTGGTTCAACTTCACTTGTTCACTTAAAATATGTATAATTTTTCAAGAATACTGTGAAGTAGAAAATCTTTCATGTATGAATTTAGACTTCCAAGTGGATGATTTCCAAAGTTTGTTTTATTTGCAGTACCAAGTAAAGAGTTTGAAAGAATGTTACCAAAGAGCTAACTTGATTCTGAATCAGTGTGTGCCGGTGGGCTTCTGGATATTGAGTTAGGGACAGGATTAGACAAAATGTTTCCTGAGAATGAGATCTCATCATGCAACCCCTGTTCTTGTTGGAATAGTTCCTCTTTTGTTTGTATCCTCCTTTGTGGGGATGGAGAAATACTTAGCTTGATTCTGTGCTCTTGCTGGTTTTACGCATCTGCTGGATGGGGGAGAGGAGGAGATACAAAAGAGCTGGTTGTGGTGCCTTGATTCTGCGGGCAGTTCTAGTACAGTCTCAGCATAGATTAGACTGCTAGTGGCTCCCAGAGGGGCAACTGCCAGCCAATGATTGTCAAAAGGTAGCAATGCTCTGACCATGCTCCATCCTACCCCAACACTTCCCCAATATCCTTACACCAGAGGATTGGTCAAAGGGAGATGGATCTTGCTAGAGATGGCCCATGTATTTCATTGGAGTTACTCTTGATTCATACCAATGTAAGTGACATTGGAATAAGGCCCAATGTTTGCAGTTAAACAGAGCTATCCCTTATAACTATGACTGGCCTATGTGAGGAGTTTGAAAAGTATGTAACGTAGTTGACCTATGTAAGGAGTTTGAAGTTGCCATTGGAAGAGTGCTCTTATATGAACTGAGAGAAGGCCGGCATGTCTGTCTGCTGGTCTTGAAAAGCGTCTTTGAATTTGTTAAGTTAATGAGCAATAAACCATTCAGTATCCTGTATCTTGAAGTTCTTGAGGTTTGTCCAAAAGTAGTTTGCCTTTGACTTCAAAATGTCACCCTCAGGACCTAATCTTGCATTCCCAAATTCACGAGTAGTCCTAACGCATGTTAATACTTCTGTTGATGTCAGTGGCATGCTATGTTGAAGGCAATGGGACTATTTTTGTAAATAAGAATTATTCACATGCGGTGAAATTCTGCACTCCGTTACTCTGGTGTGATACCAGAACAAGAGTCAAGTCAATGAAGTGACCCTGGATTTACATGCCTGTAAATGAGAATAGTATTTGGCCAGTGAGTAGAAGTCTACAGAACTAGGCACCCAAATGACCATAAATTGTGATACTTTACTAGCTGGAGTTGTGCTAATATTTTGGCTTGTCTGTGGTTACATGTACTAATAACATTAGAGCATGTTTAAAACAAGACATGCACATTAATTGGAATGAGTTAACATAGTACATGAAGCGGACAAATCAGGATTAATAGATTATAAAGACAGAAGATGTTGCAGATTCATGTGGATATAAACAGTTTGAAATATCTTTACGTTTCTGGAGTTTGAACATATTGAGATGTTGTGTCTTGTTTCCATGGGGATCTTGACATTAATCCCAACAGGTGTGCCACTCTGATGTGTAATTAAAGGGATTGCTTCTTACCCAAGAAATACAAATTCAAAAAAGTGCCACAAAGCTGATTGTTCAGTACATATGTAACTGGGTACTTATATGGTCTCCATGTCTGTAGCACCTGACTGCCTACAAACCATTCACTGTTAGTAAAAAAACAGCCAATTTTTGTTTGTTTATTTATTTGTTTGTTTGTTTGTTAAAGGGAGACAATTATTTTAAAGGTTCTTGTGTAATTAAGATAATAAATGATGTTTCTTAATAAAAATTTAGGTATCAGTCTACCAAGGTACCTTTAGAGAAAATAAAAATATGAATCAAATCAGTATCAAATCTGAAATCCCAAATGACTCTTTAAAAATGATTTTCTAAATCCTGTCTTCATATCTGCCAAGATATAAAAAGCTAATCTGCCAACATTATATCATTTTAAAAATTGCTTCAGCATGAATATCTAGCAGAATAATAGAAGCCAGGAGAATTGTTATTGGGAAAAAATAGAGACCACTTTGCATGAACGCTGTGTAAAATCAGCCCAGCTTTGAGTACATCTTGCTGTTCATCTTTGAGTACATCTTGCTGTTTCCTTCGTTGTTTCCCCCACATCCTTTTTATTAATGTGTACTTATCTTATTTGCATCTTACTTTTATTTACATGCATTTAAAGAGCTTAGCTTTGCCTTTAATTTATGGACCGCATCATACGGAATATTTCTTCCTCTTCTTTATTTTATTAGAACATTACCAAAGATGCACACAAAAAATGAACAAAACTCCCAAAACTTTTGAGGCAATAATTCCTTTCCTTAATGAAGTCCAAGAGAGACTAGACTGAGGAGATTCAGAGAGAGCTTACTTTTGTATCAGTCTCCGAGCAGTTATTCTAAATGACGAGAAAGTGCTGTTTAGAAGCAATCACCCATCATAAACTGGACATCTTACTGTACCAGTATATGAGATTATATAACAGAGCTGCTTGGAATCATTCTTCCCTACATTAATAACAAACACTCATTTTGACCCACAGTGCTGCATAATGGTGCATCACAGGCAAGCTAGGCATTATGCACTCAAGCTGCGGAAAAATAAAACATGAGCTTCTGACTATAAAAAGAAAACAGAGACTACTGTAATCAGAAGCGAAAGAAATGGATGTAATTCCAGTCTGTGATTCTGGATGCTCTACAATAGGTAAACATTGCCCAAAAGCTTTTTCCTAATAATAGTTAATATTACCTCTGTGATAAACTTTCGTGTTAATTCTGTGGATGCTCTGATCCGTACAGTATATTGAAGTAGTTATATATACATGGCTATGTCAGTTACACTGATCAGAACTTGGCCCAAAATAATATACAAAATGTTGAACATTTTTGAATACTTCTACTTGCTATACACAAAATAGCAGACAAATTGGACTCATTTTTACCGAAGCAGCACCAAATCACAAGGTATTACAGCTCCTAACTTGGCTACTCTTCTGGGGAGTGAAAGCTGCAGAGTCTGCTTCTGAATGCATGAGCTTTCTTCTTCCTTGCAGTTCCAGCATGAAGTGTATCTTGGCTGTAAGTAGCCACTTAGACCCAGAGGTGGACTAATGGACTCTGCTGCACCTAATTTCCATATAGGGAATGGTTTGGGGGAAACACTGATCATTCTCACAGCATGCCCTGATATTTTAGTTAGGATTTGGTCCTTGTGATGGGATGTGTAAACCTCACCCTGAGCAACAAGGGGTTTAGAAACTACTCTGGGCTCAGCCAGCCCCGCCCTGCCACACCTGTAGCAAATGCACCAACTGGAAGAGGAGTTAAAAGGCAGACCAGGGAGGAGAGCAGACCTTCTACCAGCAGCTCCGGGGGAGACAAACTGAGGGAAGGTAGACACTCTCCCAAAGACCCCTCCCTGAGGGAAGGGAGGGCCTGCTGCAGAGACAGCCAGAGAGGGAAACATTCCCTTCTCCTATGAACTTTGGACTAGATTGATCCCCTTCATTTTTGTCCCCAGCAGGGGAAAGCCCTTGGACTGGGCTGGCCCATGAGGCTGGGTCGTACCACAGGAGGAGGCAGTTGCCACGCTTCTGCCAGGAGGTGCTTTGTGGTGAGCAGACAACCCTCATGCTGCCTTACCTGAGAGAGTGACCTTGGGACAATTGCACGGAGGTGGTAGGAAGTGGCCCAAGGAGGGCAGTGTTGTCTCCCCAGCTGTCAGAGCACTGATAGCCCTCAAAGCATAGGTGATGACTCTGTGGGTGGTCTGTGGTGGAGCATCCATGGGGAAAAAATAGTGGGTGCTCAACACCCACCAGCCACAGCAGTTTGGCAGCTGGGGGAGGTGCTTGGGGGAGGGCGGAGAGCAGGGAGCCCCTCAGGGAAGGGGTTGGAGCAGGGTAGGAAGAGGCAGAGCAAGGGTGGAACCTCAGGGGAGGGGTTGGACTGGGGGTGGAGCCTTGGGGTGGAGCACCCCTGGGAAAAAAGAAAACTCAGCATCTATGCCTCAAAGGGTCCTGGGTCGGAGCCTGGTGTAGTGGGAGGGCCCAGATTCCCCTACTCCCCCATCCGCACATCACTGGCCCTAACCACTATGTGGAGCTCCTCTACCAGCCAGCACCGAGCAAGGGCTGTCACAGTCCTCTCCTTGTTGCCCGAGAAGAATCCTAAGGGGTCATGTGACAAGAAGCACAACTCCCCATCAACAGCTCTGATGGGGAGAGAGGACATTCCCCAGGGATCTGAAGAGTTCCCTCCCCATCAATAGATATTGGAGCAGGGAAGAAGATGAGTGAGCTTCTGAGCTCCCTTCTCAAACAGAGAACCCACAAAAATCCTGATTGGGCAATACCCCCCTCCTCAATTATCATAGGGAGGAGGCCCACTCTTACCCTTACCCACACAACAGTCAGGGGCTGACGAAGTCTCTGCTAATTTATCAAGCCCCTTCCAAGGGATTAAGGCAATGTATCACCAGCAGAGGCCTTCCCAGATGTTCACTTCACCAATCAGAGTTGATGGGTCCTCTGCCCATCACCAGGGATATGAACACACAGGGGAGAAAAGACTATCTCTCCCTCCTCATCCAGAGCCATAACAAAGTATACACCCTGCATGGCCCCAGCAGGGTTATGTGTTGGGAGAAAACTGTCTGAGTGTAGAACGGTGTAGGACTCCTGAGGAGATGGCAGAGCTGAATCCTAAGAGCATAGGTCCCTACCCCCAAAGAGCATTGTATGGACTAAGGGCCTGATTCAAAGCTCACTGAAGTAAGGGAAAAAGAAAACATGGATGAGGAAGAGGTGAGGAAAGAGAATAGCAAACAAAGTGGAGGGTGTGACAGAGTAGTGAGCAAGATGGATCTGACCTGAGAGGCTGGCTGCATTGGGAAAGGCTGCATCGGGAATGCGAGACTTTACCTGAGGCTGTAACATGAGCCAGGACGGGGGTTGGGAGGTGACACCTTTGGCTGGGAGAATGGTAACAGGCTAGAGGAGGGGCCCCGGGGGAGGGGAAGAGCCTGCTGGAGGTTTGGCTGGTTTGGGTAGTCAGTTTGGAGCTGGGTGGTGAAACGCAGGGAGCCCCAGAGCCGGGGTCTAAGCTCCCTGCCCCCCAGAAGGCCCCAGCTGAGGGGTCCTGGTCATACTTACAAGCTCTGTTTGGACTCTTTCCTGACAACCCTAATAAACCTTCTGTTCTACTGGCTGGCTGAGAGTCACATTGAATCCCGGGAAGAGGGGTGCAGGACCTGACTCCCCCACACTCCGTGACAGAGGGACACTACTCTTGGCGAACATATTCTTCAGTGTCCAACTATTTTCTGTGGGAATAGCTTACTTTTTTGTGTAATGACTTTCTGTTGTTTAAAATCTCTTTGGTAAACAGAAGAGGTTTTTCCTTGATGTAGTTATAACATAAAAACATTAATAAAAATAATTGAGAATGGAAGTTATTTTTGAGGTCATAGAACCTTTAATTTAACCTCAGTGTTTTTGTTATATGAAGATAAAAACTAATTAATAATACAGATTGTGCAACTATCATCAGATTTGTTAACTGGGCGCTTGGCTTATCCAGCTTTCTGAATATTGAAAGGCTCTTTAAATGGTTAGGTCAACCTTAGATTTATTGGTGAGCTATAAACTCCTGAAGGGGACAATATGTAATGGACAGCCTGATGAGCCTTAATGCTCATCAGGCTGTCCAGTTGCCACCTGTCTTTCTTATTCTAAAATGATGCTGATTTTGATTAAACAACCCCACAGCAGCCTAGCTTACCAGACTTTAAAGAGTCTGGAAATAATTTGGGGGTCACAAAACATCATCAAATTGTACTCAGGCATCCATTGTACCCTGTTATTGACACACTTTCTTGGCTTTAATAAATAAGTAAATAAAAATGATCAGGGGTGCTGGAACAATTTGTTTAGTGGGGTGCTTAGAGACAATGAACCAAACTGTAAACCCTGTATATAATGGAAACCAGTTCAAGCCAGGGGGTTCAACAGCACCCCCAGCACCACTAGTTCCAACACCTATGCAAATGATACAGCAGGACAAAACCCACCTAAAATCATAGCCCATGGCCAGATAACCACCAGCTTCTGCTTTTTTTGTGCACATACACTTGAATAGGTTTTAGTACTTATGTTATTTTGTGCTTTTGTAGTGGTGTTTTGTCTTTTTCCCTTGCTTTCTCTATTATACTTTTTATGAGTCAAATCATGTATTCCCTCCTTTATTCATATCAGTAGCCTTGTTCGTTCTGTGGGACATGTGCCCTAGCAGGGATCTCTCTTTGTATCTTGCTCTGCCAAGCATACAACAAAATCTTATTGCATTTGTATTTAGACAATGTTCTATAATTTCCATTGTCATACCCCTTGTTGGTATTTGATTTTGGTTATGGAGATTTGTTCAGTAAAAATCTAAGGACCGTGAAGTGACCTTGTTCATTGAAGAGCTTCAAAATAAAAAGGGGCTCAAAACAACTGGATAGACATTTTGCACAATGAAATGGATCGAAACAACTACTTCACTATAAACAGATTGTCATTGAATCCAAGGCTCTGTGCACAACGAATGCAGTCATGCAAATGGCCATGCAATTCACCTTTGTAAGCTTGCTCATAAATCCCTACTTGTGACTCATATCCACAAGAATATTGCCTTCTTCTGCCCTTCAGGTTTCCACCTGCTATCTCACCTTTCTGACTTCTTGCTCCTTTTGTGGGTGTGTGGTTTTTGTTTTTGTTTTACGGTTTTCCAGTGAAGGGGGAATTCAGTGGATTTCACGTTCTCCTGAGCTGCTGCCCTTAAAAGAATAAATTGAGAAACAGTGGGAGAGAGAGCCTTCCAAAATGAGGAGAGCAGCAAGGATGAGTAATTTCCAGCCTGCTCAGACTTTCTTGTGAGTGTAAAGCATAAATGTCTGTCTCAGGTTAAGGGAGATATGCCCCAGCTTCTAAGTTTCTCCCCTCCCATAGGCTTTAATAGCTCTGCAAGGGACCTTGGGGTTACTGGAGGAGTGAGCAGAAGTGGCCAACAGAAGAAACCACGATACTTGTGGGGACAATAAAAGCAAGATAGAGGATTTGGATGTCGCATAGAGCTCCTCAACTCAGTTGGAGCAAAGTCTTACTCCCACAAATTGCATTTCAGTTCTGACACAGTTCTGACACTTCTGCACTGTCTTCAGAGCTGGGCCCTTGGCCAGCAGCTGCCACTCTCCAGCCACCCAGCTCTGAAGGCAGTGCAGAGGGCAAAACCGTGACCCTTTATAATAACCTTCTGACACTCCCCTTTACAGCCCCTTTTTGCGCCGGGATCCCCAGAATGAGAAATGCTGGTCTCCCCTGTGAAATCTGTATAGTATAGGGTAAAAGGACACAAAAGACCAGATTTCATGGGGAGACCAGATGTCATGGTCCATGATGTGTTTTTCATGGCCGTGAATTTGGTAGGGCCCTAGTTATATCCATGTTCCAGATGTGGCTGATCCTGCAGTCCTTGCCCATGTGAAATTTTCATTTGAAAACAGATTGCCTGAATAGACTGCTGCATTGGACCCCTATAAATGGGTTCCACTGCTTGGAGAAGAAAATCCAAGTGCTCAATGAGTATGCCGGCCAAACTTTTCATTGTTAATGCATTGTATTTACATTGTACTGTAAAACTGATTAGGCTTTATAGTAAATAGTCTGGTATTTACTGTACTACAAAAACAGTAGTTGCTGTAGTGCATGACTGCTAAAAATACTCAAAAAGATGTGTCTGAATACCTCTGGGATGGAGGTTGAGTACTTCTGGTACATTCTCTGAAGGTTTGATAGTGCTGACATTTAGCAAGGCCCATTTCAAGCCTCAGACCAGACACAAGTTATTGTGTTTCATAACACCGGCGGGATACTAGTGTTCTTTGCTTTATTCTGCACACCCTCCAGTACCTTCTTATAGCTTTTAGCAACTCTCAGAAGGGTGTGCAGTACCACTATTGCACACACACCAGTGCCATGAACCTTCTTTGAGATCAGCAGTGTACAATACTGAAGCTCACTCATTTACATTAATTACCAGTTCTTCTAGAACATAACTTATAAAAAATTTGCTGTTAATATTTTATTTGAAATAATGCTACTAGAAACCCTCCTGGGTTCTGTGCAAAGCATTTTCCTTTGCAGACCGCTAGGTAACAAGTCACCTGCATTCCAATCAGCTCATTACTGTAAAATAAAGTGTATTGGGCAGTTGGCCCATCTAAGTTTTATTCATCAAATCTTTCTTGGGACATGTGACAGGGTGCTGACCTCTGTCATTCCAGCTCCAATTAAGAGAGGTGAATTGGAGCTGACTCAAGGAACCTGAGCCTGATTGGCAAAGGCGGAACAGCTGCCAGCCTGATTAATCTGGGGCTATATACAGGCTCAGAGTAAGGAAACAAAAGGGAGGAGAAGAAGCCAGGGAGTGAAAGGAGAGGGGTAGCTCTCCCCTCCTGCCTGCAAGAAAGAGACGCCCCTAAGGCTGCAACCCCCAGAGATATGTGGTGAGAGGTGGTGGGTTTGCACTGTGTAAATAAACTGCACTGGTGACTGCTGAGCCAGAAGGTCTCTGAGTGATTTTTGGAGCAGAGCAGAGGCAGGACCAAGGGGGGCTCTACTATGCCTTGTTACAGGACACAATTAAGTTGTTTGAAATAACTGATCTGAGCAACAGCATTTTCATTTGGAATTATTATTTTGAAACTCAAGCATTAAGCTCAACAACTGATGCTGCCAAACAAATGGAAAAAGCACAGACAACTTTACTTCCTCGTTGGGTGTTTCACACTAGGGGCTGTTCTGTTGTCAATCCTGCATAAATCCATAGAAGAACTTCCAATGGCTTAGGGTTGCCAACCCTCCAGGATTGACCCTGGAGTCTCCAGGAATTAAAGATGAATCATTAATTAAAGATTATGTCATGTGATTAAATCTCCAGGAATATGTGCAACCAAAATTAGCAACCCTACAAGTGGCTTCATTTGCAACATTAGTGGGCCCAAGTTTATCTAGTGATGCTATGTTATAGAAACTTCAATTTCTGAAGATAGCTTCCCTATTAGTTATTTCAAACTGGACTGAACAAAGCATTAGAAAATACAATGTACAGAACAATCCTGCACTGGCAGGAGGATGAATTAGGTGACCTAACATCCTTTTCTTCTATAATTTCTGGGATATGACATCACTAACACGTCATTGCTGGTCGTGCAGAAAAATGCTTTCCTTTTTAGTGTTAGGGATGTCAGCTGTTGCAGCAGCAAAGTATTCTAAACATGGTCTTGGTATGAAAATAATTTTGTTTGCCTGTTAAGGCATGAAAATATGGTATGTGTTTCAGTCATGACTGCAGTTCATGAATCATTGTCATGATCCCTAGATAGTAAAGCTAAAACCACAACAAAGTTCTTTCTTTTCCTCCTTAGTTATCCTTTCTATAAGTTTGTTATTGATTCCACTTATGATATTTTGTTGAAGGGAGAGGGAAGACTAGAAAAAAATAGCCTTTTTCTTCACTGCTTGACCTCTTGTGCGGTCCTTTACACCTGTTGACAGCGGGCATAAAACATTGTCATTCTGATTTGCACTACACAGGCAGCAAGGCAGTAGCGACTTAGGCCCTGTGGTTGTACAAATGATATTGTATGAAAAGGCTTAAGATAATTATGTTCTGAAAATATTAAATTTGAACTGATTTAAGGAGTTGGTTTGCATGATCACCAAACAAAAAGTATACAGATTTTTTTTTTAAAGTGGAAAAAGTGTTTAAAAAAAATCCCTTCTCAGTACATGTATACGTATAAATTAGTGGTTCATGCATATATAATTATAAATCATTAACTTATTGTAATGAGAAGGACAAATCAACTTAGACTACATGCATGAGAGGACTTTTTTGTCAAACAAGTCTCTAGTTTTCATTTGCCTGAGATTGCAAAGAATTGGAGGGAGGAAGGGGGTGTGTGTGTGTAAAGATTGCCTAGCTCTAAGAGTATGGGTATGTGGTCAGTTGCTGTTTGTTGTTCAAACAATCAAATCACTTTCTTGTCTTTAATGGAGCTGATTGTCTGAAATGTCTATGAGATTTTTGTTGTTGCATTGTGCTAAATCTGCTCAAAGTGAAAATAAAATCCTGCTATTGGGAGAGACTCGAGTTAAAGAGAAAATTCAGGCAGTACTGCCATTGTTACTCCTTGCCATTTTGTCCCTAAGGTTGGGGTGACATTTAGCGGTTATGCCATTAAGAAACCAATGCATAGTAGCTTGTTTATGCGCACATCTAGTAGGATCCCTGGATGTGCAGACAAGAAAATAGCATTGCCTGTCCACATCCAGAAATGGCTGAAATAGTGATCCAGACAGCAGTCTTAGCTTCTTTTTGTGTCTTGCTTTCTCTCTTTGTCCTTTCTAATGAGTGGCAAGGGTAATGCATTAGTATTATTTCTTACTCATTTGTGGTGTATTTGTCATTTTTCAGGTAGGGTTTGTATGGAGATACGAATTCATATGTTTTCTAGGTCGTCAGCTGCAAGAGACAGATGTTTTGTAACCTTGGCAAAACTGTGTGTCCTGTACCTGTTAAAAGCCTTGACAAGACAGTAACAGCACGTGCTTTTTAGTGGTAAATTGGTTAATGTAAAACTCTCTTAGTGAGTGTGGCTATGAGAGTTGATTAGCTGCACATCTTCCGTATATTAATGAAGTTGCAGTAAAAGCTTTTCACATTTTACAAGATAGGCTCAGTCCATTTATCTAATTTAAAGACTTTGGGCTTCTTGGGTATGTGTAATGCACTACACTGCGAGTTCATTTGGTCAGGTCCATTCATGAGTTGGATGATTAGACAGGCTTACTGCAGATGTACTTGCCTTTTATTTAAAGAGTGACAGCCTTAATAGCAGCTGTTGAACCCAACAGAGTTCAAAAATGTCTTCAGTGATTTCTTCTCCTGCCAGCTGTTAAGCAGTATTTTTAAACAAATGCCTGCCGCTGCTAGCCATCTCATCATCATCATGTGCTTGTAATTCATATGCTTTTCAAAGATGAATTCATTGTAGTAACTGCAAATCATCTTGAATAAAGAATGAACGTGAACACTGAGCCATAGTATTAGAATTTGCTCTTCACTCCTCTTTGCATACAATACACATTCTACCAATTTTGAGTTTCTGTTGCAACAAATATGGGTATTAGAGCTGGTTGGGGATTTTTTTGATGGAATGCTTTTTCATCATAAAATGCTGATTTGTCAGAACCAAAGGAAAGGTTCTCTTTTGATTAATTCTCAGTTTTGAAATAGAAGAGCTGTCCCATTTTGACATTTTCAAAATGAAAATGTTTCATTTTTCAGTTTGAAACAACTTTTTCTTTGAAATGTGAATGCAAAGTTTAAAAAGTAAACAAAATTTAAAAGGTTGAAATTGAGATGAAATGTTTCAAAATTATAGAAATGAAACATTGATTGACCAGATCTGAAAACTTTTTTGGATATTCGATTTGTGAAGAATTCTGAGTATTGTTTTGTTGTCATGATTCAGGACAGGAAATATTTTTGAAATCTTAAATTCTCAAGGAATGGGAAAATGATATCCTCTCTCTCTCTGATGAGTATTGAAATGCTTGTGGGTCATTTTTGTGCTTGGAATAATATTGGGAGTCTCAGGGCCGTCCTTAGGATTTATGGTGCCCTAGGCAGGATTATTAAACTGGTGCTCCTATGCCTGACTTGCTCTTAGCAACACAAACATAAGCTTACAGTATTGGAAAACTTCTTCTTCTTCTAAAAATGTGATAAATGATTCCTTAACTGTAATCTGTGCTGAATCACTAATGTTGACAAATCTCACTACTAACGACGTGTTCTTGATGACTTATATCTAGAGTGCAATCTAGAATTAAGCAAAATATTTTGCCAAAGTAACCAATGAAACAATTGTGTCTCTCACTTTATCACTCATTAGCATGATCATTCATTTTGAATTCTTGGTCCCAAATGGTGGTCATGTATTTCATTTTCGGTTACTCTTCGGAGATGTTCATTCATCACTGTGTCAAATTTTCCCAGCAGTTGTACAGTTTCCTCAACGTTTCCTCTAAAAGCAAGATTGTTTATTGATATTCAACAATAGATAATAGACATTCAAGAACACGACGCCAATGCTGCTTCTCTGACTCCAGCAATCTTTGACTTTGGGCATCGAGAGTTGTCTGATTTTTTAACCTTACAGTCTGATTTTTTTAACCTTACACTCAGCTTACACAATTTGTGCATACTTTCAATGTGGTGTTGTGCTTTTTCATGTTGCGGTAATATGTGACTAAGATTTTTCCAATCATTAATACCCATGGTTGCTATCTTAAAATTGCAACTATTGAAAATCTTGCATGGGAAACAAGGGGTTAGAAGGGAAACAAAATATAGCATCCTTGCATTTATAGTACACAAGCCACCGTCTGTTGACAATTTCACTGTTAGAAAGTCTTTTGTAGTAATTGTTTTCTGCGAATTTCCTACCTCTAATGTCTTTAGGATATTCAAGACCTTTTATTCTCACAGGGCCTTTCTCACGTATAAGAGCACGGAATTCGTTGTTTAAAGATTGCGGCCATGTGCCAATGTCATCTATATCCCATGCTAGTACAGTTTCAACTGTTATAATTTCGTGTTTTGTGTCTGCATCTGTTTCAAATGATTATTCTGTGTGTTGTTGCATTTCTTGAGCTTCGTCTGCATAAATATTTTCTTCGGCAGTTACTTGATGATCTTGATCAACTTCGTTATTTTCATGACGTGCAAACTTAAGTATAGAACCCTTCTGTGCTTGTATAGCTAATCCTATTTCTTTTTGTGACCCGGAAAGTTATTTTCGATGTGACATAACTTACAAGGGTGTTTCTTAAAGAAATAACTGTTTAAATTATTGTCAGATTATCAGAAATACTATTTAAAATAACTAATATAGAATAGCCGTGAGTCTGTGACCTTGAGCTAGTGTGAAGACACCTCACAAGGTGCTCCACCCTGACTGAGACACTGTAGAGTTGGAAACCCATGTCATTTTTACAAAGCCACTCTTTAGTTTTAAAGGTATAATGGGCATCAGTCTTAATGTTAGTTACAACTCTATATCAACCTTATACTGTAAATAGATAAATGGCATTATCCAGTTTAATAAGCTGGGTTTCCAAGCAGTGGAAAAATATAACCCTAGTTTTATTCTTAGGTAAAGCACAAAGTGACCAAAATGAAGTCAGCACAGAATCATCTCATCTATATTAAGGTAGCACAGAAATGTCACAGAAGTCCTATTGTGCCTTATTTTTGTTTGGAAAGACGGTAGCAATAACAGCACATTTTGGGCACTGCCAGAAATACATGATAAATCACTACCTCTAAAGTTCCATCAAAAACTGACATTTTCACAGCTCTAGCATGATCTGCTGCACAGATTCTTCACAAGGAAGTGTCCCTGGCCTTTTTAACTCACATTAACCATGTATTTACTTTATGAAAGTTGGACAAAACATTGTGAAAATGTAAGACATTGACTGCCCAACCTCTGGGCTGGCAAAAGCTATACTAACTCACTGGGGAAAAAAGCAAGAGACTCTTAGTACAACATATGGTCACTCTATACACTAGGAAGGAGATGAGCATATTACAGTTGTTGGAGGGCTCTATTTAGCAGTAACAGGGCTATAGGAAAGCCAGTCAACATTTTTTGTTTCTCTGATAAAAACTGGCCCACTCCCTGCCCCCAAACCAAACTTGTCACAAATAATTGTCAACAACTTAATTTTCTGTTTTTGGCTAAGATATTGATTCTTTAAAAAACAAATTGAAATTGAATTCAGGATTGTTAGCAAGCATTTTTGGCATTTAAAAAGTTGTTAAATGACAATCTAAATGGCAACACAGTACTGCTTCCATGCTTGGCTTACTGCCCAACTTGCTGGTCCAACAGCTGCAGTAGAGGAGACGATAGGTGGAAAGCTGCAGGACCCCAAAATCCACCTCTCGGGGTGCAAAGTGGCAACAGCAGCAACAAACCCTCGGGTCTGATCACATGCCACTGGGCACCACCGCCAGCACCATGGACCATGGTGAAGTTAGCACAACATCTAATCTCAGGGACGGGCACCCACGGAGCCAAAGCAGCTCATCCTGCCCTGCGCAGCTCCCCCCAGATGAGATGGATCACTGCCAGCTCGGGAGACCAGATGTCCTGTTTTTATAGGGCCAGTCCCGATTTGGGGCTTTGTCTTATATAGGCACCAATTACCCCTCCACCTAGGGTGACCAGACAGCAAGGGTGAAAAATAAGGCTGCCTGTGTATAACTGCTACCAGTAGCACATTCCTATGTGGAGCAGTTTAATACACTACACCCACAGAGTGTGTGGTGCCCCAGACCTAGTGATGCCCTAGGCGACTGCCTATTCTGCCTATGACTAAGGATGGCCCTGAGGAGTCTAGAGGCACACTTTAATAACAAATCTTAGTTCAACCACACAAGCAAGCTAGAGAGCTGGAATGTTCTGAGTTTAAGAGAATGAGTTCAAACTGGTTTAAGAAAACCAGTTCAAAGAACTCCATCCACACAAACTCTAGCAAGGATATTAATTTACAGTATTACATCATCAGAAGAAAATATCATTGGCTGTTTCTATGTTCTGGGCAGAACAGTGTTGCCTAGCAACTTCTGAGATTCATAGAATTTAAGTCCAGAAGGGGCTATTAGATACTCTAGTCTGGTCTCCTGTGTAACACAGGCCACTGAATTTCATCTAGTTGTTGTTTTTTTAACCTGACTCATATAGTGTGTTTCATCTTTAAATCTCTCAGTGATTCTTGTAATGAGCCCAATAATCCATGTTTGATTAAAGCATATCTTCCAGAAAGGCATCCAGTCTTGATATGAAGACATCAAGAGATGGAGAAACCACTGCTTTGCAATGAGAACAGGAGTACTTGTGGCACCTTAGAGACTAACACATTTATTTTATTTTTTATTATTGCTTTGCAATGATTACTCATCCTATCCTCATTGTTAAAAAAAATTGTACCTCATTTGAATTTGTTTGGCTTTAACTTTCAGCCAATGGTTCTTGTTATGCCTTTCTCCACTAAATTAAATAGCACTTTAGTACCCGGTATTTTCTCCTCATGAGAGTGCTTATAATCCATCATCAAGTCACCTCTTAGTCGTCTTTTTGCTAAGCTTCATTCTTCAGTCTCTTACTGTAAGGTATTTCCCCCAGTCCTTGAATCATATTGTGGCTCTTCTCTGCACCCTTTCCAATGTTTCCATTGTCCTTTTAAAAAGGTAGCTACCAGAATTGGATGCAGTATTTCAGTATCTGTCTTAGCAGTGCTGTACACAGAGATAAAATCACCTCCCTACTCATACTCATGACTCCCCTGTGTATACACCCAAGGACTGCAATTAGCCTTTTTTGCCACAGCATTTCACGGGGAGCTCATGTTCAGTTTTGCCCACTATGACTCCTAAATCCTTTACAGAGTCACTCCTTTGCAGGATACAACCCACCCATTCTATAGATATGGCCTGCACTATTTGTTCCTTGATGTATGACCTTGCATTTAGCTGTATTAAAAATCATTTTTTTTAATGGGCCCAGTTTACCAAGCAATCCAGATTGCTCTGTATGACTGTCCTGTCCTCATTATTCTTTCTTTGCCATTCACACATTTTATCAGCAGTGATTTTATATTTACTTCCTGATCATTGATAAAAATATTGAACAGTGTTGGGCCTAGATCTGATCCGAGTGGAGCCCCACTAGATGATTCCCCATTAATCAGAATGTCATGGAGGACTGAATCAAATGCCTAAGAAAAGGCTAAGTATGTTGCATCTACAGTTACCTTTATCAACCACATTTATCTCATCAAAACCTTAAATCAGATTTGTTTGGCAAGGCCTATTTTCCAGAAAACCATGTTGACTAATATTAATGACATTCCCATCTTTTAATTTTTTTATTGATTGAATCCCAGATCATTTATTCCTTTATTTCCCCTTGGACTGATGTCAGGCTAACTGGCCTATAGTTACCGGGTCAACCCCTTCCTCTTTTGAATATTGACACACCATTAGCATTCTTCCAGTCTTCTAAAATCTCCCCAATATTTAAAAATTAAATAAAAATTAATATCAGTGGCCAGAGATGTCCTCAGCAATCTTTTAGGAATTTTAGGACTTTTTGATGCAAGTTATCTGGGCTTTCTGACTTTAAAATGTTTCTCCATAGGCCTGAAGAGCTCTGTGTAAGCTCAAAAGCTTGTGTTGGTCACCAACAAAAGTTGGTCCAATAAAAGATATTACCGCACCCACCTTGTCTCTCTCTAGAAGATGCTGTTTAACATCCTACTTAATTACTAATAGACTGGAAAGTAGTTCATTATACTCAGGCAATATGAATATATCATTCTGCTTTCTTCCAAATACAGAACAGAAATATTTATTGAACACTTTTGCTTTTTCTGCATCCACATAAATAATTGTTCCATTTCCATCTAGTAATGGATATAAAATTGTTTTCTTTTGTTTTTATATACTTAAAAAACTTATTCATAGAATCATAGAATCTCAGGGTTGAAAGGGACCTCAGGAGGTCATCTAGTCCAACCCCCTGCTCAAAGCAGGACCAACCCCAACTAGATCATCCCAGCCAGGGCTTTGTCAAGCCTGACCTTAAAAACCTCTAAGGAAGGAGATTCCACCACCTCCCTAGGTAACCCATTCCAGTGCTTCACCACCCTACTAGTGAAAAAGTTTTTCCTAATATCCAACCTAAACCTCCCCCTCTGCAACTTGAGACCATTACTCCTTGTTCTGTCATCTTCTACCACTGAGAACAGTCTAGATCCAGCCTCTTTGGAACCCCCTTTTAGGTAGTTGAAAGCAGCTATCAAATCCCCCCTCACTCTTCTCTTCTGCAGGCTAAACAATCCCAGTTCCCTCAGCCTCTCCTCATAAGTCATGTGCTCCAGCCCCCTAATCATTTTTGTTGCCCTCCGTTGGACTCTTTCCAATTTATCCACATCCTTCTTGTAGTGTGGGGCCCAAAACTGGACACAGTACTCCAAATGAGGCCTCACCAGTGCCGAATAGAGGGGAATAATCACGTCCCTCGATCTGCTGGAAATGCCCCTACTTATACAGCCCAAAATGCCATTAGCCTTCTTGGCAACAAGGGCACACTGTTGACTCATATTCAGCTTTTCGTCCACTGTAACCCCTAGGTCCTTTTCTGCAGAACTGCTGCCCAGCCATTCGGTCCCTAGTCTGTAGCAGTGCATGGGATTTTTCCGTCCTAAGTGCAGGACTCTGCACTTGTCCTTGTTGAACCTCATCAGATTTCTTTTGGCCCAATCCTCTAATTTGTCTAGGTCCCTCTGTATCCTGTCCCTACCCTCCAGCGTATCAACCACTCCTCCCAGTTTAGTGTCATCTGCAAACGTGCTAAGGGTGCAGTCCACACCATCCTCCAGGTCGTTGATGAAGATATTGAACAAAACCGGCCCCAGCACCGACCCTTGGGGCACTCCACTTGATACCGGCTGCCAACTAGACATGGAGCCATTGATCACTACCCGTTGAGCATGACCATCCAGCCAGTTTTCTATCCACCTTACTGTCCATTCATCCAGCCCATACTTCTTTAACTTGCTGGCAAGAACACTGTGGGAGACTGTATCAAAAGCTTTGCTAAAGTCAAGAAATAGCACATCCACTGCTTTCCCCTCATCCACAGAGCCAGTTATCTCATCATAACTATTGTTCTTAGCCTTCCAATTATGGATTTTGCCCTGATCTCTTTAACTTTCCTTATCCATTTCCTACAGTTCATAACTTCCAATTTATATGTATTGCTGTCTACTTTCCCTTTTTCCCAGTTGTTAGATGTTGTTGTGGGTTTTTTTTAATTTCTAATTGCTGCATTTATTTTCCCTCTTAGCCAGGATGGGCTTTTAACCAGTGTTGTTGTCTTTTGCTCTTGTAGAATTGTGACTTCCACAATCTTCTATACCTTTTGTAGTTAAAACATTCCTAATGTCACTAAAAATGAAATGTTTTGCAATGACTTACCCTTGTCCAGAACAAATTCAAGCCAAGGTCTGTTTGCTGTATAGCCAGTTTTGCTTAAATAGCTAACTTTAGCATTCTGAATGGGAGGAAACTAATAAAGCTCAATATCATCTGCATTTTTATTAAGAACAGGGTGTTTTGTTTTGTTTTAATTGTAGTGTTCTGTGTGTTTGTATAACTATACAGTAATGGTTGCTGGTATGTATTTGCTGCTGCAATGGGCTCTAACAGTTTACTTTCTTTAAAGCTAAGCTTGTCCGTGGCACTGTACTGACTTAGAATGAAACACAAACTATTTCATTAACTTATTGTATAACTTTCACATAGGCATCAAATAGTTACATATCAAAATCCTGATGATAGAGACAGATGTACTAGAACACTAGTAGGAACAAAAAAATGGACTTTGAAAGCTTCTATGACCATTTTCTTATCAGTCACTGAATATGTAGATGTACTGCTGGATGAAACTGAAATCAAAGAGCAGAACAATTAAGTAAAGACAAGTAGTAACTTGCAAAGGATATAAGAGCAGTTATATTGTACAGTGATTCAAATTCATTTAGCTAAATGAAATACAGATCTACTCCAGTACTGTATTGAGTACCATTAAGTACACCCCTGCACCTACCAAATCCCAAGTGAGTTAAATGGAGCTCCAAATGGGGAAATGCCAATGCAGTACCAAATTCCTAGACTGTATGTCTGTCTTGAACATTAAATTCACTTTAAGAAACAAGTGGATCAGATCTTATATGTCTGCTAATATGATGCTGACCAAAATAGCTGAAATTATCTAAATGGACAGTGGGAATGTTTAGCAAAGAGGATATCAGAAAGATATGCATTATTGTTTGCCTATATTTGTGTGTGCTATTCTCTGAGGTTAAATTTTTAAAAAAATAAGATGGCAAGTATATGTAACATTAAATATGAATGATAGGGATTAGGAAAAAATAAGTACACGTTTCTGGTTTTCATTAATTATGAGACAACAAAGTGCCAGTGGCAATTTTAGCCTTAGAAGAAAGAAAACTGATAGAGAGCTATTCAGCTTCAAAGGTATATAGACGACTATTTCGGCAACTTGAAATGAACAAAGACTATTACAATCTTTATTAAAACATTGCCAAAATAAAAATGCACATTGGCTTTGGCATTTAAAACTAGTAAGTTTACAGTGTAGATTTTATTTTGTTCACACATGCTAAAGAATAAACAGCAAAAAGAAGAAAACTGGCCAAGCATAAATGAGAGAGAGAGGGAGAAAAATAATGAAATAGTCTTAATGAAGCTCATTTAAAATAAATCAATAACTATACATGCATAGAAATTGATCAAAGCGAATCTAAATTAATATTTAGGAGATGGATATGAGATTATTTTTGCTTATGTGCTTCATAATAGGAGATTAATGAACACAGACTTTTGCCCCATGGGCTATTTTACTGTGTTTTCATTTCTAAAACCTAAAACAGAAAGGCAAAACTGAGTCATAGCACCTATAGTAATGACTTTTTACACTGTTTCACAAAAGCTTCTGTATATTACAACCAATTTTAAATCAAAGGGAAAATACAATAGTTTTTATACCGAATGTACAATATGAGGGAAAAGTAGAAATTCCTGTCATAATGCATAAACACTGAAAATACTAAGGTACAATTTTACTCAACAAAGTGGCCATTTAAAATTGGTACCTTCTTACCTAGATATGGTCCTTGTGTGTATTCAGTCTGATCCACTGATTTTACTGATAAAAATGTTTTCACAAAATTTGTTTTTACTCCTGTTAGCCCTGCAGAGTCAACACAGCTAAGAATGAGAGAGCTGTGGATGATATTCCATCTCAAGTATCTTCCAAACAAAACAACTGCTTTAGTTCCAGTCTGTTACACCTCTGCAAACCCACTGAGGGCAAGTGGGTTACACAAATGACACCGCAGGTCTGGTACAGAGACAATGGGGTTGCATAGAGTGCATAATTCAGCATGAAGAACCTCTATTACAGGTGAAGAAATGTGTGACCAACAGGACTCAATTGTACTCTTGCCGCTGGAAATGAGAGAAAAGAAAGAGTCATGTTTACTTGTAAACTGAGCACATTTGAACTAAAAATTACTGAAACAACAAACAGGTAGCTACATAACAGATTTTTATTTTTTTAATGAAGTCACTTCCCAGAGAGGACTAGCCCTTTAAAAAAGGCTTTTGTATTGTCTAGTCAGTGATCGCAGAAAAGGGCTGTGATATTTCTCAGATATAAAAATTGTCTGGTAAGTTGAAATCATTACACATTTCTGGAATTCATAACCACTTGACTGTACTTGCCCCAAAAATGTTGGTTTATAAGTTGCTTATATTCCATCTTGATTATTGTTTGTGACCCAGGTTGGTAATTTTGCATAAGTGTATGACGTCACGTCTACCTATATTTTGGGGGCATTTATA
This sequence comes from Chelydra serpentina, assembly GCA_037349315.1. Lineage (NCBI taxonomy): Eukaryota > Metazoa > Chordata > Testudines > Chelydridae > Chelydra > Chelydra serpentina. Next base: position 132,135,210 of record JBAIAC010000004.1, read on the forward strand.
CAATCATAGATTATAAAGCCAAAAGGGACCAAGGTGATCATCTGTCTAGTCTGACCTCCTGTGTAACTAGGTCAGACTTAATTTTCTGAATTAATTCTTGTTTGAACAAGAACATCTCTTTTAGACAAACATCATAGTACGTTTCACCGTGGCATCAGAGTACCTGAGCCTCTCAATTATTCACACACTATTTGGAGGACTTTGTAGAAGCCACTGTGCATCTGCATGTTTGAATGAGGGTGAAGTCAGTTACAGTGACTGGCATATGCCTGCAACAGGGGTGGCCAACTCCTCCTTTCATGACACCCATACTCGTTTTTTTACTTTCTATTTTTACATAACTTCAGCAGGAGTTCTGAATGCAGGACGAAGGTAGAATGTGGTTCTCAAGATTTAATGTAAGCTTATGGATGCTCTCCTATGCTTTAGTTGGCCCAACCACCATAGAACAAATTGTAGACGCTCTCTGAAAATATAATGCTGAGCTTGTCTGGATAAATTGGATAAAATCTTGCCATTTTAGGAGCACTGTAGCTTTTTTATCTTCACAGAACACATGCAGAACATACAATAGAAATCTGCTCTGTGGAAAGGGGAACAGTTTCTCAGCTGGTATAAACTGGCATGGGTCCGCTGAGTTCAATTTACACAGCTGAAGACCTAGCTGGAGGAAGCTGTTGTTTTTTTTTTAATGGAAAATAGGTTTTTTTGACTAAACCAAATATTTTTTAAGAAAAAGGTCTGCTTGATGTGGAAACTTTGGTTTTGTTTTTCATTGACAAACCAAAGACCTGAAAACTAAAATATTTGGGCCAATACCAGTGCCCGACAGGAGTTGGAGATCCATTGTTTTGTGTCCCCATTCTCCTCTACAGGCTGGACTCTTAAGGTGCACCACCTCCCTTCTCAAGAGGGGAAACTGAGGTGCACCATGGAAGATGTAGTCTGACCTGGAAGCCCAGTCTATACAGAAGAATGGGAGCACAAGGCACTGAAACGACAACCCTCAAGACATCCCAGCAGCACTTCAACCAAAACAACAAAATCTATTATGAATTTTTTCTGGTTTACAATTTGCCAAACTTGAAATTTTCCATAGGAAAAAATATTTCCAACTTCCTCTAGTTATGTGACACCAATGCAGTTCTTGGCTACTACTAAGGCATTTTAACACCATTAATATAATTTCATTTCAACATTCCCTAGGTTGTGCTCTCTTGATCCCCTTTGAGACCTGATCTTCTGTGATCCTGAATCAACAGGGACTTTGGCTGTTTGAGAAATACAGTACTGGATCCATAGTCAGTGTCCAGTACATCCCAATCTTGTGCAACACTGGTTTATTTTTCTCATACCTAACTAAATATATTTCACTGCAACATCATCAGTTCTGAAGCTTGCATCTTGTATCTTGGTGTCGCTGTTTAGTTTTTCTAAATTTTACTATTTACATTAGTATGTATGTAAGTCAGCGGTGGGCAAACTTTTTGGCCCGGGGCCCACATCTGGGTATAGAAATTGTATGGTGGGCCATGAATGTTCATGAAATTGGGAATTGGGGGTGAGGGCTCTGACTGGGGGTGCAGGATCTGGGGTGGGGCTGGCGATGAGGGGTTTGGGGTGTAGGAGGGTGTTCCGGGCTCAGACTGAGGGGTTCAGAGGACAGGAAGGGGATCAGGGCTGGGGAAAGGGGTAAAGGGGTGGCTCAGGGATGCAGGCTCCAGGAGGCGCTTGCCGCTGCTTCCAGGAGCTGCTTGAGGTATGTCCCCCATCTGGCTCCTAGGTGGAGGTGTGGACAGGTAGCTCTGCTGCGCACTGACCCGTCTGCAGGTGCCGCCCCTGCTGCTCCCATTGACTGTGGTTTCCAGCCAATGGGAGCTGTGGGTAGGGTGACCAGACCGCAAATGTGAAAAATCGGGACGGGGGTGGGGGGTAATAGGAGCCAATATAAGAAAAAGACCCAAAAATCAGGACTGTCCCTATAAAATAGGGACATCTGGTCACCCTAGCTGTGGGAGCAGCTCTTGCGGTGGGGGCAGCATGTGGAGCAGAGCCTCCTGGCTGCCCCTATGCATAGGAGCCAGAAGGGGCACATGCCGCTGCTTCTGGGAGCCACACAGGTCCCTGACCCTGCTCCTCAGCTGGAGTGCTGGAGCGGGACAAGCCCCACACCCCACTCCCTAGTGGGAGCTCAAGGGCCGGATTAAAATGGCTGGCAGGCCAGATGCAGCCCGCAAGCCGTAGTTTGCCCACCCCTGATGTAAGTGATCTTAATAGATTTCAGAAAGTGTTTTTTTGTTGTTGTTTTGTTAATATTCTCAAAAAAAAATGTTATAGAATTCAATGACTGGAATAAAACAAACGTGTTAAATTAAATTTGACAAGTAAGCACGCAGTTTGCCAGGGAGCTGTTGCAAACAGCTTTCTCCTGCTCTGGGAATATCACCAGAGCAAGTTTTATTTTTGGTACATTTTAAATACCTCTGCTTACAACTGTATCAGAGTAAAGTCTTTCAAGAGGGCCCAGAATACTCAGTAATTGCCATTAACACCTAAGAATAAAAGGTATGTATAATGGCAGTTAAAAGCAATAAAAGAAGGACTTTGAGCTTTACATTGGAATTTACATCCTTTTTGTCTTTAAATAGAGATTTTTGAAGGTGACTGGGCTGGCCTAAAATTTGTAAATTAGATAAGGTAGTTTCAAAAGTAAGCAGAAGTAAAAACAATTCACTCCATTGCTTGCTAATATGCCCATTTCTAGAAGCAAAGTTGAAGTGCGCATTTTTATTTAAAAAAAGTTTTTTAAAACATTCTGACACACACACACACACACTCCATTTTTCTGGCTGGAAGTGGAGTTGCTAGGATACCATAAGAAAGGTTGTTCTCTCAGGCGTTCCAGCTGTGACCAGAAACAGAAGTGCCTGATATCTTTGGAGAATGCCTGTTCTCATGAAATTTCCAGACCACTTTTGCAGACCCAAGAGAGAGTTTAAATGAGTGTCAGAGTAGAGCTATTGGAGGCTTCTCCTTTAGCATCATTCAAGTGAGATATAGCAACATGAGTTAGGCCTGAAGCTTGCACTTCTTCAGAACTGCTTCTGTAAGCCTGCCTTTCCCTTCTGTCTGTGATAAGTGTTGTTCAGCTCCTGTGATGTTTACTACTGCAAAACCACACTACCTGGGGAAGCAGTAGGAGTAGTAGTAGGAGGCTCTACCCTACGGAAGCAGTAGGAGGCATTCTTCCTCCCAGAATTACTGGGCCTACTGTACTCTTCTATGGGGTGCAGCTGAATCCTGCCCTGTGCAGCCAGCTATCCCTTATAGTTGGTGCACGTGGGGCGGAACCAATGAATTGCAGATCCCTGTTCCTCTGGGACACTCTGCACAGCCAGAGGACCAGGGATGAAGCACTCCCTGCTCTCCCCTGAGTACAAGGATTGGAATTCTGCCTGGCCTTTATGCACACCACAAAAAGGGGATGAGGTTCCTTATACCTGATGTTCCCTGTCCTCCCCCCCCCCCCCCCCCGCCCCCGGCCATTATACACCTGCTTAAGAGTCAAGTTGAATCTGGCTCAGATAAAGAATGTTCAGTAGGTTAAGCAACACAGGCCTGTATTTTTGAAGCCTACGGTCTTTGGCTCTTTCTCCAGTATTGCTTGTGCTTGCAGTCTGGCGGGTAACCACAATATCGGCATGTTTGCAGCCATGAATTAACTGATCCTCTCATGAACAGTATCTACAATGGCATTAACAGAGCCAATATTTTTAGCCTGTATAAGGAGTCAGTAATTGTAAACAATCCAGTCCACTCACGTAAATTACCTCAAAAGAAAAGACCAGTTATGTGCTGCAGGTAGCTAAGCTGACAAAAGAAAGTGAGGTTTAGATAATAGTAACTAAAACTTGCAAAGAACAAGAACTAAGAGGTGGTGCTAGGGTGACCAGATGTCCCGATTTTATAGGGACAGTCCCGATTTTGGGGTCTTTTTCTTATATAGGATCCTATTACCCCCCACCCACTGTCCCGATTTTTCACATTTGCTGTCTGGTCACCCTAGGTGTCACATACAGGGACACTAAGAGAATGAGAATGAACAGTTTCACAATGTCTTAGTTTCTGAAAAGCAAAGTCCATATTGTTTTCTATTATGATTTCAGTAAGGGTGTGCAGAGAAGCCAGCTGAACTTCAGACTTCCCATAACAGTGAGGACACCAAAGTCTGAGACAGGGTGGAAGCCTGGAGCAAACACTGAGACAGCACAGTAGGACAGGAAGGATTTGGCACAAATGTGTAGACCTGGCTTAACATGAGTACTTGATGGGGGTGAAGCTTAGTTTGTTGGGAGACAGGATTAGGGTGGTAAGTGGATCAGCAGGCTGGAAACAGAATGGCTGTACTAGCTAAGAAAAGGGGGAACACCCAGGGAACCGTTTACAGTGGATAGGATAACAATGGATAAGATAAATCTGGAGTATAAAATGAGGTAAAGAGTAAGTCAGTCATGGACAGAGCGTGCTGTACAGAGATTACTTCCTACAAAGTGACCAAGCCAATCCCAAAGCATGCAATTCAATGTGTAAATGCATATCAAGGAAGAGGTTGTCTGCGTAACTTTGGATGTGTGGTACACCCTATACCCACCACCTGTGCTTGAGTCTGATCAACTCAGCGAAGATTTGCTGTATACTAAATAAAGCATGTTCTTGAGTATCTGAGTGGAAGTGGTCTTGTGGGAAAACCCCCAAAAGTATTATGAACAATATTTCCCTGCTCTCGCCCTTTGCCAAACTGCTTTGTGCCTTCTCTGAAGTAAACTGGAAGCCATTAGGACAATAGCACATATCCATTTTTTTATAAGTACACAAGCCTGGATATAGACTGAAGAGTAAAAGTGAACAAGTCTTCTGTCCCCTTTTGGAAAAAATGACAAGCTCCAGCTGCTGCTGGCTTGTCTGAGATTGATGATAAGGCCAACCCCTGAGAACATTCAGGTATTCCTTTTTGACCTAGTGCTTGTAATAACACTTTATCACTTGCTTAAAGACACAGCAGATTCCACTAGTTTGTCTTGTATGTTGGTTCCTAGCACTAAGCCAGTGTGTGCACACATCTGCCACAGAGCTATCAAAATTACACAAAGAGAGAGTCAGAGTCAATCCTAGGGCTAGGAGACTAGTAACCCAGAGGGGGAACTTAGGAACCTAGCTTCCTCTTTAGGCATTTAAGGCCAACATTTAGGCACTGCTGGCATTCATAAAACTCCCGCTCAGCTGCTGCAATGGAATGTAAAACTGCATTAGAGTATTTAGCCATTAGGCAGTGCCATGTTTAGTATCTGAGCTGATAATAGCCAGAGTGAGCAGTGTATTAAAGTGTCTTAAAGGGTGAGCATCTCTTGTATGTCTCTGTAATGGAAGCTCTGTAACCAGTCCATATCTGGTACATCACATGATGTCGGAAGTAAAGGCAACCTAACTGCCAGAGGAAAGCAGAAGCAAAGCAGCAACAAATTTTGCAAACAGGAGGGGAAAAAAAGCAAAAACAGTTGCAGGCTTGATCTCATCAACATGCCACTCTTCAATGCCCAAGAGAACTTCAGCTTTCACAGGCCTTTAGAATGGACAGACTGGAAACAACATTGTGCAAGATTTTGCATTGCAATCAAACTCCACAGGGAAACTGGAGACATCCTGGTATCTCTTTAATGTATGCTATGGGGAGAAGGTAGGTTATATCTTTAAATCTTTGACCTTTACTGAAGACAGTTACAAAGATGACTATGAAAGGGTTCTGGCTATGTTTGATGCATACTTTATACCTCAGAGATATGGGGTTTGTGAAAGGGCATGTGTAACCAGAAAATTCAACATTCAGGGGAATTGGTTGAATCTTTTATCAGAGCTTTACATACGTTGGCTGAAAACTGTAATTAGGGGCCTATAAAACATGGAATTATAAGAGAGAAATTAATCGTAGGGTTTGCAAATAAAAATCTTTCACAGCAGCTACAATTAAAAGCAAACCTAACCCTGCACACACCTATTCAATTAGCAAAGCAGTCTGAGCTGGAGAAACAGCAAAACCAAGAGCAAATTGTCAAACTTGAGAAACAAGAAGCTAGCTTAGAAGCTGTAAACAGACTCAGCATGAGTAGTAAAAGTATCATAAGACCCATGAAGCTAAGAGAGACAAAATCCATGTTAACTACAAAGCCTTTCAGACTAAATGCACAAGATGTGGGAAAATTCATAGCCCAAGTGATGTGTGTCCAGCCAAAGGCACAAGCTGTAATAAATGCACAAACTATGGACATTTTGCAGCTGTTTGTCACACCAAAGCAGTCAGGGAGTTGACTCACAACATAGATTCCAGAAACAATAGCTCTTGATTGTCTATCACGCGTGATCAGAAACTGTCTGAAGAGTGAAACTGAATAGTAATAGAAAGACTGTTGACTTTAAAATTGACTCAGGAGCAGACATGACAGTCATATCAGAAGGGACTTACAATCACCTTCAACCCCTCTCCCCACTGAAATCACCTGACACAGCCCCGATTTATCCCTAGAGGTATTCTGAACTATATGGGCCAGTTCACCGCAGAACAACTTACACTCTGAATGCAAAGTTTTTGTCTTTGTATGTGATCAAAGGATCAAAGATCAATAACCTTCCCAGTCATGGTGTGGCAGCTATGATGGGGTTGGTGAGAGAGGGGGAAGAATTCAATGGAGTATTTGGTGATTTTGGACTTTTTAAAGGAGATCCAGTACAAATAACCCTACGTCTACACTACAGAATTAGGTCGAATTTATAGAAGTCGATATTTTAAAACCTGAATTTATGGAATCGATTGTGTGTGTCCCCACTAAAGAGCATTGAGACCATGAGGTCGATTTACTGTGTCCACAGTAGCGGGGCTAGCATCGACTTTCGGAGCATTGCATTGTGGGTAGCTATCCCACAGTTCCCGCAGTCTCCGCCGCCCATTGGAATTCTGGGTTGCGATCCCAAAGCCTGATGGGGCAGAAAACATTGTCGCTGGTGGTTCTGGGTACATGTCGTCAAGCCATCAAACGTCCCTCCCTCCCTCCGTGAAAGCAATCTTTTTCACGCCTTTTTTCTGGGGTTTCCGTGTTTGCTACGGAAGCCTGCTCAGCTCACAATTACCGTACATCTCCAGCGTATGCCTGGACATTAGGTCTAGTGGGGATTCAGTCACACTATAATACAGGCAGAGGGATAGCTCAGCGTTCTGAGCGTTGGCCCGCTAAACCCGGGGTTGTGAGTTCAATCCTTGAGGGGGCCATTCCACCTGAGGCTGGTAGTCGCGGGACTACACAGCATAAGCTCCTTGCCTTCTAGCTGCAGATGGTGCAATATGCCATAAATGGTCGTGGTCTGCTAGCATGGTTTCGTCTCCCCATACAGCGATCAGATCGCGTACCTCACGCTCGGTCCATGCTGGCGCTCGTCTTCGGTTCTGGGACTCCATCATGGTCACCTCTGCTGATGAGATCTGCGCTCACCACGCTGGCCAAACAGGAAATGAAATTCAAAAGTTCGCGGGGCTTTTCCTGTCTACCTGGGCGGAGCATTCGAGCTCAGACTGCTGTCCAGAGCGGTCAAATGTTGCACTGTGGGATAGATCCAGGAGGCCAATACCGTCGAATTGCGTCCTCACTAAGCCTACATCGATTCGGCAATATCGCTTTAAGCGCTAATCCCCTCGTTGGGGGTGGAGTGGCGAGATCGATTTTAAGAGCCCTAGAAGTCAATGTTAAGGGCTTCGTCGTGTGGACGGGTGCACGGATCAATCGAAATAACGCTAATAAATTCGACCTAAACTCGTAGTGTAGACCAGGGCTAAGTGAAAATGCTGAACCATAGGAAAAACAATATCTGTACCAGACAGACCTTGAAATAAACCAGCTACAGATTTATGCAAATTCAGAGAACATTATTACCTGGTCCTAGTGGACTGTTCTTCCAGAATAATGCACTTGAAAGATATAACATGTTGCAGTGTTATTGAGAAACTGAAGTGCACTTTTGCTCATGTTAGTATTCCTGAACAACTAGTGATGGGCCCACAATTCACTGCAGCGGAATTTGTCAGTCCAAGTGAGAGATGATTTGTATCATATTATTAGCAGCCCACGTTACTAACAAGTGAATGGAGAGGCTGAGAGAGCTGTACAGCCAGCCAAGAAAATCCTCCAGCAGGAAGATCCATTTCTTGCTCTTCTGAGTTACAGACAACACCAAAACAGCTACTGGATATAGTCTAGCACAGCTCCTGATGGGAAGACCATTCAGAAGTGCTGTTCCAATTTTGGAAAAGAAAATATCTCCAAAGTGGGCATACATGAAGAGAGTAGCCAAATCAGATAAAAAAGGGGGAAAAGCTTACAAACACTTGCATAAGTGCAAGAACTGCTGGGTCTAGAACCTGTTGACCGTGTTTGTGTCACACTGGCCAAACTTTCAAAACTAGCTGCCTGAAATTCATGTGCAAATATTTTCTATTCATCCATCGCGTACAAAACCCCACTTGTGTATCCCCATAAAGGCATTTACACATTCAAACTGTGCCTACTTATCAGTTTGTTTAAATTCTGTCTTGTTTGCATAAAGGAGGACTTCAAAGATCCATAAGCATTCTCAAAGGGTGTATTTTATGTCAAAATTTGGTCCACTAGCTTCAGGCTTCTAAACCAGTCAACTTCCATGAGTTTTATTAGCTGTAAAAGATTTAGCATAACAAACTCATATTAAAAAAGCAGAGAAGAAAAATGCTGAATAGCTTATATCTAATATTCTTTCTCTAGCATTTGGGGCTTTTCAATCACACAGCATATGTAAATACAGTGAATGTGCTTCTCTCTTCCTTCATTGCAGTTCAGGGCTTGTCTACACTTAAAATGCTTCAGTGGCACAGCTGCATCAGTAGGGTCTTCACTGAAGCACTATCTATGATGACGGAAGAGCTTCTCCCATTGGTGTAGGTACTCCATTTCCCCGAGAGGTGGTAGCTATATCAACAGGAAAAGTCCTCCTGTTGACATAGCATTGTCTACACCCGGAGTTAGGTCGGTATAACTGTGTTGCTTAGAGGTGTGGATTTTCCACACCACTGACTGACGTAGTTATACCGACATAAGTTTCTAGTGTAGGCCAAGCCTCAGATTTGGTGTAGACCTCCCTGGTGTGATCGAGAGTGCGCAGAATAGGCCAGTTGCTACAATGGAATGTTTTTTAAACAAGCTGAAAGGGGTAAATGTTCTTTGGAGAGCTGAGGAAAAGTCTTTTGCGGTCTTGTCTTTATTAGACAATTTTTTGCATGTGAAAATTGTGAAAAGTCACGTTACCTGAGACAATGGTGAGCACAAGTGACCAAAGAGTGTAAATCAGGGAGATTGTGTTCAGCATTTTATCAGCATCTTGTGTCATTAAACAGTTAGCTGACAATCAGAGAGATCTTGTTAGATGATTCTGAATGAGATCTGCTCTTGTCTTCACTGACCAGTCTATTATGATTAGCATCATGTCAGCTAACTTGGCTGTTCCTGATAAGATTTGTGCATTTTGTAATGGAGGCCAGCCCACAGAATCAATGTGGTGTTTGATTTATAAAAGCGTGCTTACTAGTTTCTGGAGTAAGTGTACAGAGCATGTTACAGGTTGCCCTGTGGCCAGTTTTGCATGAATGGGGCTCGATTATCCCATCAGTTGCACACGTGTCCTTTTGGGAGCCGTGTGCTTAAAACTGTCAGAATAATCAGTCCCCTGAATACAGATTATTTTTCCAAATTAAAATTTGAACAGGAATTGTAGTAATTTAAGCAAAGGTTTAAAACTAAACATTGTTTTTAGAGAACAAAAAAAAGCAGCGAATCAGTATGTGCTAAGAGGCACACTCATTCATTCCCTTCCCACCACCTACCCACACTTTCTACATAGGTAATTCAGAAATGTCATTATGTCAGATACAATAGTCATTTAACAAAGCCCCTTGCAAAATGAGTGCAAATGATGCTACCATTGTCATTATTTCACCAGAGTGGTTTCAGATAACTTACTTGAAGGAACAAAATGCCAGCTGTGAATGTTAATATCATGCTGCTTTTGTTAAAGGTGCTGAATAACTCTCTTTATTTTTTGAGCATAGATCTTGGAATTTCAAAAATATTTTAATGTGGACATTATTTTTAAGACTTTCTTTTGAATCACTGTTGCATGGGCATCTTTCACTCTATTTTTTTACTGACTTCATACAACCTAAGAGTTTCTTCTTGCAAAATTGTTTTTCAAAATGAGATCAGGAGCTATAAAGGAAAGGAGCGTGCCCGTTCTCCATAAAAAAACAAATACCTTTAGCATTAGTGCAAACTGTCTGTTATATTTTACTTGGGAAGACCAGTTGACTCATATAGATGAGATTCACATTTGCCCTGCTCAGTAAAAGAATGAAAGAGAAGAAGTCTCCAATTGTAAATGTGCCATTGTTATCCACCCAACGGTCATGGGTGTCATAAATGGGAGCAAAAGTAACCAAAGACTTTGGGATGCGTCCTCAGCCACAAGGCAGCTTTGCACCATTCCAGCACCACAAATCAGCCCTAAAGACACTTTACCTGTCTACTTGAGGAGTCACCAATGCGAGATCCTTGGGTGGCATAGAGCCATTGTAATGGTTCCTATGCCCTCCCTCTAGGGTGACCAGATGTCCTGATTTTATAGGAACAGTCCCTATTTTGGGGTCTTTTTCTTATATAGGCTCCTATTACCCCCCACCCCCTGTTCCGATTTTTCACACTTGTTGTCTGGTCACCCTACCTCCCTCCCCCGTACTTACACCCGCATCACAGTGAATGGAGCATAACCATGGGAAAGGGGGTCAGAGTGTCCTTACGAGTGCAGTTTACAGAACTGCAGCCTGGTAGGGGACTGGCTCAGGACTGGGCCAGCTGAGAATCACCCTGTACCGAGTGTAAATGGCACCTTTGCACCTTCCCTCTTGATGGAACTCAGGATCAGGGTCATTATTCTGGCGTGCACTACTATAGACAAAAATATACATATAGGCAAAGAGGGATCTGAGTTTCTCCTATCTGCTTTAGGCAAGGAACTAACACTTTGACAAAGGAAAATAATAATAATTTGAAATGGCATCAGAGGTTACTGTTCATTCAGATCTACTCAAATGAGGCTTCTGCTTGGTGTTATTCAAAACAAATAAAGTAATGATAGCACCTGGAAATATTGCAAGGACTTCCATTTGTCAAAAGTCACCTTGTCGTCTTTGCTGGGGCTCAGTCTTGCCATGTGATGAGCACTCTGGCCCTGTACCAGCAAAGCCCGTAAGTTTTGTGAGTGGTACAACTGGAGTCTTGTAGCGTGGCCAGGACCCTGTTGACTAAAGGTGTTTATATGGAGAGGTGAATGCATGTTTTTATTTGGTTGCCAACTGCTGAAGAAAAGGATCTTAATAGGGCTGCATAATATGACATGTTGCTATGACATCAGGTTTTCTCAAATGCTAAGGCATTATCATTTTACTTCACTTGTCTTGACACACCTAAAAAGGTGATGTAGATAATATGTTGCATTTCTCAATGAAGAGAAATGCGGTATTGAAAGAAACAGTCACTACCCACAAAAGATGGGTATTGTGCCATTACCTAAGGGTAGAAATGGAGACAGGAGATTCCACTATTACACATGAATGAAGATGAGCCCATTAATGACAGTGATGTTGATGAGAAGTGAACTACAATGAGCTGTTCACCAGAAAATTTAAGGTCAGGTAAAGAGACCCCAATAGACTCTCTTAAAAATTGTAATTATGACATCTTTTCACATGTATATTTTGGGTCAGGCTCACAGGGGATGGGAGGTGGGGGAAGAGAGAGAGGGAAATTCCATCTGAGGTTGTGTGACCTGCTATGCAGGGACTCACTAAAGAAGTTTAAAAAAGAAAGAAAGTGTTTAGCTGGAGGCAGAGTCTTCTGGGAGCCTCAGACATAGGTCACTAGAGAATTGAAGTAAAGGTTGAAAATAACAGTGGTTTGGAATTTATTATATTCAGTCCTGGACCAGTGAAAGAAAAGTACCTTTAGACTGAGTAATAAATATTCCCATGCCATAGTTTTGCAGTCTGCTATTTTACTGAACACCCACAGCTAGAATGTAATGCTTTGTGCTTCTTGAAAACACAGATTTCATATGGTATAAACATTCATTATTACTTACTGGCACGTTGCAAATTATGAGACCTTAAAATCATGTCATTCTGATTACCATCTTTTCTACTTGAATTCTAACATAATCCCAACAGTCATTATCTCAAGATTCATTAGAGACAGAAACCAGTTATTTATACCTCTTGAATACTTGGAAATCCAGCTCGCAAATGTTGTAATGCATTGATCACCAGCAGTTTCAAGATTTGCAAGACATCTGTTGCTAAAACTGTAAGGAAAAGACTGTTTTAAAGTTCACAGAACTATATAACTGCATTTAAGACGAAAGTATATTTTCCAAGCATTGGTCCTGAACTGTTGATCAGAAAGGAAACTAGTTCTCTAACTATAAAAAGAGGTTAAAAGGTAATATTTGCACATACCAGAAATTCTTTGTGAAAAATACACAGGGATATTGACAGGTGGATATCAGTGGATATACCCACATATAATGATGTAAATCATAAATGATAACAGACATGTATTTACTTTTTTTACATCATCAGCGATTTGGTGGTGTTGAAGGTATATTACAGCTCATGAAACCATTTCAGCCTGGACTCGTCTGCTAATCCTCACTGTTTAATGAAGCCGAAATAAGCGTTAAACTCTGCAGTGATCAATGCAAAGTAGCAGAGCTATACAAAGAGCAGGTCAATCCTTGTCAGCCTAATGTCTCTGAGAAGGGCTCATTAATATTTGTGGAAGGGATTTGGCTGTTTACAAAAAGAATTTTTAGCATGGATTTTGTGATTTTAAAACAATTCACAGAACAAAACAGTAATTACAAAAATGATACAAAAGAAACAAAAACAAAAGTAATGAGTATTTTTCAATCTAAAAAAGTGAGCTGCAAATACCATGAGAAAAGCACATCATGTCAGCGGCAATGTCAGTAATCTATGAAATTTCATTTTATATTTATCTGAACATCTATTACAGTTAATTCTTCTATGATGATAACTGCACTATTAGTAGGCTTGGAAGGATTAGATTTTTATTGGGAAATGTTGGTAAACATCAATTTCATCATGCAAGCACAACTGACAAAAAAAATATTTCCACCAATAATAATCAAAATCTACTGATAGGCAAAGTAAGAAAAATGCTGCTTCAGAAATATATTAGAATTTGATTTAAGGTATTTACTTTGTATATTTTGAAATGTGATGTTGACAATTTTTGCTTTCACAGATTTAAGCTTTAACTTTTTGAGTCTCAACAGCTCCCCTATTTGTCTGATCCCACCATAATTTCCTATAACTATGAAACTTTAAATAGATACAAATAAATTAAAACCAATAATTGTGTATAACTGTGAACATTTAAATTGATGCAAATCTAAAAAAATGCTTTAAAATCAAATTGATTTCTGTCAAAATTATCCAAAAGATAAAAATTGAATTCTGCCAAGCCAATCAGTCAAGTACATTGTAGAAGAACGCTTCCTCTAAGTGTCATGTATTGGTCATTGCCAGTAGTAAATTACTAGATTAGATGGTGAGATCTTCTGCAGCAAATACTAGGTATTTAGGCATAAACTGTATGACAGTGCCTCCGTGACATTTAGTATACATAGAAGGTATTGTATTTCAAAATGTTACATTGGGAGAGGAGGAAGGAAGATGGCTTTGAAATTCAGAAATATCAAATTAAGCACCAAATGATGTGATAGATCAAAGAATTCTGAGCAATGGTACTTGTGTTGATGATTCTTCATATTATTCTGTCTCTCCGTGTTAGTGGGGAGTTATACTTCAGGGATGCATGCTAAGGGGCATAGTCACATCTTAATGTGCAATGATGTACAGACTACACCCTTAAATTGTTCCAGTTTGTTGTCCTTGTGACCTGAAATACAAAACTATTAGGAAGGGGAAGGTTTAATAGTACCAGTATTCTATTTCAATTAATGAAAGTAGAAGGCTTGCTTCTAGCACATATCTGGTCCTTGTCTGTAATCAGGGATTCTGGTTTTCAGTTTAAACCAAAATTTGTTTTACAAAAAAATTGCAATAAAACTGGAAATGACAAGGTCTCTTTAAAGGGTCATTCAATGGAGTTAATTATTTTAACATACAACTACAGTCTGTTGCATACAATTTCATTAAACATATTTGCAGTGAAAAGTCATGATCCTAAAACATAGGTAGGTAACAAGGCTTCCTGGTCTTGATAAAATTGTAATGAGAGAAAATACTTTAAATAATTCCCCTGAACATCATATGCATGCACAAATTATTAGATTAGACTATCATATTATTTGGTTATTACAAGGCTTCTGCATTAATCACACCAAACCACAATAAAACACCAATTTTAAAAAAACCAAAGCCTAAGCATGAGAAATCTGTGATTAAACAATATTATTTATAATAAATGGAAGTGTTGAAAGCCTTCTCAAACTGTGTTTTAATCATGTTTGTCTCTGAAGTTAATTAAATAGGTATTCCAGTTTATAGCAAGCGAACTGCTCTTCTCCGTAGGAGGCTTTGTCTCAATAAGGTCTTAAGAGGTAAGAGGAGGGAATCAGTTATGGAGCAATATTCCTTAATGGTTTGTAAGTTAAACTCCAGCTTGGTAAATTTCAATAGATGCTTCTTTCCTTAGTTCCCATCTTTTTTTCACAGGAATGCTGGAATTGGCTTATCAGAGGAGTTGCTCATATAGTTCACTGTCCTATCTCCAACAGGTTTCAGTGTAGTAGCCGTGTTATATGATATATGCCATCATGTGCCAGCAATGCCCCTCTGCCATGTACATTGGCCAAACTGGACAGTCTCTACGCAAAAGAATAAATGGACACAAATCTGACATCAGGAATCATCACATTCAAAAGCCAGTAGGTGAACACTTCAACCTCTCTAATCACTCAGTGACAGACTTAAAGGTGGCAATTTTGCAACAGAAAAACTTCAAAAACAGACTCCAACGAGAAGCTGCCGAACTTGAATTAATATGCAAACTACATACCATACCGTAGGTTTGAATATAGACTGGGAATGGCTTGGTCATTATGTTAATTGAATCTATTTCCCCCAGTTAAATACCCTTAACACCTTTGTGTCAACTGTCTGCAATGGGCCATGTTGATTACCACTTCAAAAGTTTCTTTCCTACTGATAACAGTTCCTTTCAATTAATTAGCCTTTTACAGTTGGTATAGTTACTTCCACCTTTTCATGTTTCTCTGAATGTATAAATATCGTCCCACTGTATGTTCCATTCTATGCATCCGATGAAGCAGACTGTAGTCCACGAAAGCTTATGCTGAAATAAATTTTTTAGTCTCTGAGGTGCCACAAGTATTCCTTTCTTCTTTTCTTTTTGCTATCTCCAACAGTGACCACTGCCAGATACTTTAGAGGAACTACAAAAACTCCATAACGGACAATAGTAGCATAACCTAGCCATAGAGGTAGTTTCCTCCTTGCTCTAGTTAGTGGTTGGCTTATGATGTGGGACATAAAGGTTTATAGCTCTTATTTTTGTCCTATCTAATATTAATGTGGATGTTCTCATTCATATATCTTTTTTAATCCTACTGAGCTCTTGGTCTGAATGCAGTCTTGTGATAATGAGTTCCACTGTCTAATTAAGCATTCTGTAAGAGGAAGTATTTCCCTAAATTTGTTGCTTTTCAATGTTATTGAATGATCCCTTGTCCTTGTTATGAGAAGCAGTAACTAGAAGCATGAGACCTACCTTCCTTATAACACGCATTATTTAATATACCTTTATCATGCCCTTTTTTATTAGTCTCCTAATAGTCCTGATCATTTCAATCTCTTCTCACTCAGAAGAACTGCACCACACCTTTAATCAGGGAGGAATTTGTCCAGCTTGCCAAAGGAAGGGGAACAGTGCTTTATGGTTGCCAGGGGGAGGGAGAGGTCAGAAACTGCTGCAAAAGGGGGAGAAGGGGTCAGTCTGGTGATGCTGACTCATCCCCTGAGAACTGGAAGGGTGGAAAGGTTTAAAACAGGCAGCCCTGTGTGGTGAAGCCCCCTTTTACATGGAACAGACTGAGGCAGCACCCACCCCTCCCTTGTAGGTGGTGAAATACCAGGTTTGGTGCCGTGGGCATTGTGCTAGCTGGCCCTTTTAGCGGGGCTGGGAAGGAATTTTTCCCTCACCGTAAGATTGGGGGGGGGGGAGGGAGAGAGAGAGAGTGTGTGTGTGTGTGTGTGTGTGTGTGTGTGTGTGTGTGTGTGTGTGTGTGTGTGTGTAGGGCTCTGTTGAGGTGTGGATGAAGGGAATTAGGCTATATATTGCAACTCATTATATAAGTGTGGGGTGGATGTCCAGTGCAGGTACTCCACAGGGAAGGTACAGTGACTGGATGAAGGCCTTGGTAAAGGACTTAGAAAGGAGGTGTTGGTTAGAGCAATGGAATGGGCGGGGGGGGGAGGGCTCCTATGACTGGTAAGGCAGGGACCCAACCCCCGTTTCTTAGCCCAACTTAACCCTCCTACGAGGGCAGTGGATGGTAAAGTCCCAGCAATGGGTTGGCTGGAGGACCTGGATGGAAAAAGAGTGGGGGCTGGGGGAAGCCTACTGGGGAGTTATTGAATGAACGTGGGGTTACCTACACTGCATACTTTTATCTGCTGGGTAAAGTTTCAGCCTGATTAAAACCGTCTCCTGTCCTTCTTTCGGTACAGCCGGACAATGACATATGAAGTCTTTCCAGGCCTTCCCATGTCACAGTCAAATAAGTATTGCATTAAAAGTAAAATCTAATCTCTGCTAAAGATTGAGAGACCTGCCTCACCCCACTGCAATGTGTAGAGTCCATATGGTTAAAAAATCAGTGTTCACAATCTCTATTTATAATGCTTCTTAGCCATCCACTTGGGATCTTCTGAAAATAACTGTATAGAACATACTGATCAAATATGATACAAGTCTATCCAGTCAGAAAATCCATACAAAACCAAGGCTTTGTTTCGATGCATTACCCTTGATTTAGGTTGCATCTAAAATTCTGTGTTTTCCATTCTGCACAATTAAAGTTCATTCCACAAAATACATTTACCTAGTTATTTCTAGCTTGTGTGTTTTCTGCAGTGTCTAGAAATGGCCTAATGAGCCTGTATATTCACAAACATACTGGAAACAAGTTTGAGTGCTTTCAGAATAAAAATATGTAGAACTAAGGTGGGGGATTGCAAACAATAGGTTATCTTCTGCGATGTCATGAGGCCTTGTAAAGTAGGAAATAAAGGAAGTGGCAATCTATCAGCCATCAGCACTAGCTGATGAGACTAGATTAGGTCTCTCTCTACACGGTGCCTCCTGCTGTCTTTAGGACAACAGGAGCTGCTGCAAAGACAGAGACATCATGCTGCAGCTAGTCCAGCCAATGGAGAAAAAAGAAGGGAGCAGAAGATAGGTCTCCTGGGTTGAATATCTCCAGCTGTTGCCCCATTGCATGCTGGGGAATGAGAAGATTTTGCCTCTGCCTTCCTCCTCAGATTTTTGAGGAACACATTATGAAAGGAGAGGAGCTCTTACACTAAAGTGAAGCGGGTTCATATAGTAGCAAGATAGGTTACATGGATGTAGGTGTGGCCAGTCATTAAGCCTGCAAGGGACCAGAAGAAGATATGAAAAGGTGCACTGGGCAGAGAAGTAATGAAGTTATCTTCTTCTGCTTAGCTAGCTTCTCTTCCTCAGTGCAGCCTCCAGATGGAGAGGAGGAGAGCACCTGTTGAGAGGAGTTGCGGATGTGGAGGGGTTGGGGGTGGGAGAAACCCTTTGGGCTGAGGTGAGGAAAGGAGTAGAGATGTGAGGGAGCAAATTTACTTACAGATCATCAGATCAAATGTACTCACTGTGATGGGCTGATTCACAGAAATCCCTTTTGGACTGCCACCTGCTGTCCTGGGACTACCTCTGAGCCCGTTTTCCCTGCCAGCTTTGGACTTCAGTACCTTGCCTTGTTTGAGCCAGACACGCTAGCCTGCTGCAAACAGAGATCCAAGTCTGAACCACATGCCCCACAAGTTGCAGGCTTAACTGAAAACAGGTTAAGAAGTGCTCCTCTCTCCAACACTCAGATACCCATCTCTCAGTGGGGTCCAAACCACAAATGAATCCATTTTACCCTGTATAAAGCATAAATTGTTCACCCTCTATAACACTGATAGAGAGATATGCACAGCTGTTTGTCCCCCCCAGGTATTAATACTTACTCTGAGGGTACGTCTATACTTACGCATCGCGTCGGAGGAGTCCAATCGATCTTCTGGGTTCGATTTATCGCGTCTTGTCTAGACGCGATAAATCGAACCAGGAAGTGCTCCCCCGTCGACCCTTGTAATCCTACTCCGCGAACGGAGTAGGCGGAGTCGACGGGGGAGCCTGCGCGCCGCGTGTGGACCCCGGGTAAGCACCTTTTCATTCGAACTAAGATACTTCGACTTCAGCTACGTTATTCACGTAGCTGAAGTTGCGTATCTTAGTTCGAATTGGGGGGTTAGTGTAGACCAGCCCTGAGTTAATTAATAAGTAAGAAGTGATTTTATTAAATACAAAAAGTAGGATTTAAGTGGTTCCAAGTAATAACAGACAGAACAAAGTAAATGACCAAACAAAATAAAATAAAACATGCATGTCTAAGCCTAATACAGAAAGAAACTCAATGCAGGTAAATCTCACCCTCAGAGATGTTCCAATAAGCTTCTTTGACAGACTAGCCTCCTTCCAGTCTGGGCCCAATCCTTTCCCCTGGTACAGTCCTTGCTCCAGCTCAGGTGGTAGCCAGGGGATTTCTCATGCCTGCTGCCCCCTTTGTTCTGTTCCACCCCCTTATATATATTTTGCACATATCCTTTATTCCTTTCTGGGTTCCCACCCCTCCTTCTAAATGGAAAAACACCAGGTTAAAGATGGATTCCAGTTCAGGTGACATGATCACATGTCACTGTAAGATTTCATTACCCACTTTCCAGCACACAAGTATACAGGAAGACTTACAGGTAAACAGAGCCATTGACAACCTGTTGTCGCACTTTGCATAATTACAATAGGACCTCAGAGTTATATTTCACATTTCTAGTCTCAGATAAAAGAATGATACATTTATACAACTAGGATGAACACACTCAGTAGATTATAAGATTTGTAATGATACCTTACAAGAGACATTTTGCATGAAGCATATGCCAATTACATTATATTCACACTTATTAGCATATTTTCATAAAATCATATTGAATGCAACGTCACACTCATGAGTGACTTAAGTGGGCTTTTGAAAAAAGTAATGTTTTCATGAGGAATGGGAACATGATTCTTTCAACACCATCATCTCTCCTTTCATTCGGGGCTGTATCTTGGAGGATCACCTTTGATTCTTCCATCTCCCTTGTCTACACTTTCGTCCATGTTCCAATCCTGCTGCTTTTCCTTTTATAACATTTCTAACCTTTCTTTTCTCTCCCCCCACATTAAGACACATAAAGAAGCACAAAGCACACACCAAAATTCCTCCCACTGACTCCCTAACATAGGATCTGAACTCAGACCTTAGACTTTGCCCACAAACATATAACATCAGAAAACAGCCCAATGAACAACAAATGCATGTTAATGATCAAGTTGGTATTATGGGTTTTGTGTTAGAGTGTGAATTAGAGGAATTTGGTGTGTGCAGTGTTTGTCTTTATATGCTGAAGGACAAGAGAATTGCTGGTGGAGGTCCATGTCTGTGCAACTGGTTGTGACATGTGTGTATTAAGGTATTATGTTAAAGAAGCTTCCCTTACATGGATATTTCATTCCTGTAAAGTGATGGTGTCAGCAGGTCCTGAACTTAAGCATCCTGAACTGTAATCAAAGGTTTGGTTCTTGGAACAGCATTCGGGTCAAGGCACTTTTTAGGAAGGGAAAGTGTTGTGAACCTGACAAATATGTTAACAAAATAAAAATTAAATTGAAAATGAGACCTTATGCAAAATATATCTCCTGCAGCTGGGTGTGAGGAAAGAAGCACTTAAATGTTACTGTAGCCTGTGCTTAAAAAGATGGAAAGTCCTTTTGAATAGGTCTTTACTGCTTGACTGGTCTCATGTCATGTCATAGCATAGAGAAAACTACCATAAACAATAAAAAAGCACTGAACATTTTTATGTTGAGGGTTCCTCTCCCTCTTGTAATCTGGGCTTACTTACCTCACAAATACTAATTTTCTCCCAAATCCCATTTGGCATGAGTTCATGATGCAGTGATCTCACCATGAAAGTTAGCCTGGGTTTCAGCAGCTCCCCAGAATTCCTAACAGTTGTGCTCATCAAATTGTAGCTGGATGGTGAGGATAGCTTTGTGTTTAAAGCACTCTTCTGACAGGCAAGAAAGCTGGTTTTCTATTTCCAGGTGTGTTGCTAACTTTCTGGGCATGGCTACACTTGCAGATGTAGAGCGCTGGGAGTTAAACCGGCCCTCAGAGACCGCAGCAGGGAAAATGCTGCAGTGTGTTCACATTGTCAGCTGCAAGCGCAGTGGTGTGGCAACATTAATAGCTCTTGCAATGCCACAGAGAGCAGTGCATTGTGGTAGCTATCCCAGTGTGCAAGTGGCTGGAGTGTGCTTTTCAAATAGGGGTGGGGGAGTGTTACAGGGAGTGTGTTGTGTGTATGTGAGGAGAGAGACAGTGTGTTTTGCGGGGTAGAGAGTGTGTCAGCATGCTGTCTTGTAAGTTCAGACAGCGGCAGAGGGAAGGGGGAAACCCCGACCGCAGCCCCCACCTCTGCCTCTCTCTCTCTCTCACACACACACACACACACACACACACGCAGGCACAAACGCCTGCCTCTGCAGCAGCAGCATTCCACACTAATGGTTTGCTTTGTCCCAGAGCAGATAAGCAGCCGGCTGTCAGAAACAGAACTTAGAAAGGGCATATCTGCATGCCTGCAGCTGAGTTCAAAACAATAACCAGAGTGGCCACTTGACTTCAGGGGGTTATGGGACGTTTCCAGAGGCCAATCATAGCACAGTAACGCAACACGTCATCCACACTGACACCCCGGCGTTTCAGCTGGGGCGCAGCAAGCTTTATACTTCTCGTGGAGGTGGATTACCAGGAGCGCTCCAGCTGCACAGTACAGGCGCTCTACATGCCTTGCCAGTGTGCACACTTCAGGAGTTAGGGCACCCGGGGCTGATTAATGCACTCTAACTTGCAAGTGTAGACAAGGCCTCCGTGTGGACCTGGGCCAGTTGTTTTGTAATCATCTCTACCTTGGTTTTCCCATCTGCAACATGGGGCTAATACTACTTTCTTGTCATGCATGGATAATATGAGGCATAATTAATGTTTGTAAATTGCTGTAAGACCCTTGGTAGGAAGATCTATAGAAATTCTGAGCATTGTTATTTAAATAACCACCCCAAGTATAGTCTACTCTCTGCCAATGTGATGTTCTTTCATGCAGGAGCTTTTATTTCTCTGGATCTTCTTCTGGCTTGGTGGCCTGATTTTTAATGTGTTTGTTTTTCATCACAAGTGTTGTGGACTCATAATGGCAGGTGAGTAAATGTCAGCTTATGTGACAAGCATTTACTAGGGTTCACCAACAAGGCAAACACTTCACTGCAGCTCTAATAAAGAATGATAGAGGAAGTGTTACTGAAATTCCTGACATCTATTAATAACTTATCAGCCATAAAGATATCTTTTAAATATAGCTTTGAAGTTTTTCTCTTCATGTTTCTAGCCATGTATCACTCCTCTCTTCAATTTGCTAGCAGGGTCATTATTTTTAAATAAGAATGTTTTAGACATACTTATCCTTAATATATACATTATAATAAAAATATTCTGTACCAGGGTGGTATGTTCTGCAATTCTGCATAGAGATACAGGAGTCTTCTTTTGGTCCATACAGGAATTAGAATGCTGCATGTTGTTGCTAATTCTGATGATTTATTATTGAAGATGTGGCTTATAAACTTCAGCTGGCTACCAGAGAGGTGGGTGTGAACCTTTTCTCTGGTCAGAAGGAATTAGAGGCAGAAAGAGATTAGTGCTGCTGGAAACCATAGGGCCAACTGGTGTTGGCAAGAAAACTCAGGGTGAGGTCCTGCTGTTGTTGTTTGATTTACCAATAAAAACCAATGCCTCGGAAGTAGGGTGGGCATGATACCTGCTCACAATTAACATTTGTCATCTTCTGTACCAAAATTAGCATGTCCTATGAACAGAATCTTCTAGCAAACAAATGCGTTTTAAAATGTCAGGAAAGAGTTGTGATTTCAAAACCTGAGGTACATGATTTAAAACCCTGTGCAGTGTGTTTTATGAGATTTTTTTTTAAAGTGTTGAGAGTTAAAGAGTTAAAGTGATGTTATACCAATAAAATAAGAACCAGCAGGATCTTATTAAAGGGGATAAGACAAAATGTCACATTTATTGTGAAAACAAAAAGAATCATAGTAAGCAGTCAGTTATAGCTATAACATTTCATTCAGTTTCACATTCATTCACACACACACCAGGTTCTGTGCATTTGTTATAGTTACCCATCCTGAATGTAGCTTGAGTTCATGGCTTGGGTTCATAGCTTGTAGCGGCTAACTGGCCAGGAAAGCCGGGCACAAGGAAGGGCTGGGTCTCTGTTGGGCATGCACTGATGCCCTTCCATGTTGGCAGCAGAATGTTACCCTCCAAGTCTTCCATCTCACCCATCTTTTCTCTTCTAGGCTTTTAGTTTGAATCCAGAGTGTATAGGTCTTGCTGTGTCATGCTGCCTCTGGGGTCGGTGTGATTGATCACCCATCAATTGCAGAGGTGACTTTCAGCCTTGGACCTGGCTTTGATGTTTCTTCAATTGTACCTTTGTTCTTTTCTCTTTAGGCTGGACTCTTCTTGCTTTGTCAGGGCTGTTGTCTGCATCTTCAGCCGTTGGTGTTTAAACTTTATTTCATCAGGACAGGCTGGGGCTCGAGGTTGATTCCATCATCCATCCATACCTCATTCACACATCTAAACTAAACTAATAAGATTACATCAGGGTTTTGCAAAATAAAGGTTGCAGCAGGTTTTTACAAAATGGAGTGAGCATTTTAAAATGGAGTTTGAGTTACAATATGGACAAGTGTAAGGAATGGCAAACAGTGAACAGAAGTTACAATATAGACAAGTATAATGAATGGCAAACAGTGGGCAGAAGTTCCAGTGATTTAAGCAGCAATTGGATTGAAAGTGAAATTTACAAGGGCAGCTGGCTGAACAGCTATGGTTCTTAACAAGCAGCTTAATTGTCAATTGCCAGTTATTGGGGTACCCGTTTTTATGAATGAATGTAGTTTCATTCATAAAACTTTACTTATGAAGTTATATTAATAAAGTGAACAATTACACACAATTTCATGTATCAGTTCTACAGTGACTCATTACATTGCTGGTAAACTTCAGGCCTTCACTGATCCCTGAGCAGGCAAAAGGGAGGCAGCTTGTGCCCAATTCCAGGTCAACCAAAGCTATTTTCTTAGATGGCACAGGTTAGGTCAGCCCTGACATTCGTCTGAGTTACACTCTGACTGCAATAGCCCCTGTGAGCCATTGCAGAATCACCTGGACATAAGAATGTCTTGGCCCACCCCCCTTATGCACTCGACATACCCACCGCCCACACACCAGTCCATGCCAGCTCTGATTTGTCCCTTGGGCCTACTGTGGGGAGCGAGGCACAAAGCTGACTCTGTGGCACCCTTGGAGGATCTCTTGCGCCAAATATATTTGGTTGCCCTTTATGCTGCCATGGCAGGGCAATGGTGAATCATAGTCTTGGTGAGCAAAATGTCTTTCTTCTTGCTTAGTAAAGCAGTAGCCCAGGGAGCGCAGAGAAGAGAAGCAATGGAAACACCTACTAACTCCATATGTGGTACACGAGTAGGTGGGGATCTATCACAGGGCATCGTGACTTTGTGCTCTGTGAGATGGTATGTACTCTCAGCAAGTGACACAGCACTGGCCAATCTGCATCGACAACTCAATATGTTAGATGTAATAGCACAGGTCTGCCACTTTACAAGTAGAGGGAAGGGAAGCTGGAGGGGTTTTGTGTGTACTGCAGAGTTCAGTGAGCCTGACCCTGAATTCTATCTTGTCTCTAACAGTGTTATGAACTCTTCACCAAACAGGGGAGTGCAGAGAGTGGGTGGCTTCTCTCCAGCCTTATTTGTTTGTGCTGCAATATAATGAAGTTGTACTGCAAACATCAAGTAAGCTTACGCTTTCCTTGTTCGGGTTCAGCAGACTTGAACATGTCTTGATCGTGTGTGATCAGATTCCCGTGCAAACCATTTCCCCCAGCCCTGGTTAGAATGTTGTGGTCCTACAGTTCCTAAGACAACTCTTCATTGAGGGAACTGCAAAATCCTGCTCATAAGCTTACAGCTGTACTTTTGGATTGCCTCCATCTGTGGAGAGGAGCCCCTGCAGACACTTTTACAGCTTGGCCATATTCAGATATGGGCTTTTCCAACCCAGAGGGAAGAAGCTCTTTAAGCTGGAACTTTGGCTGCAAGAAATACAGAACATTATCACACACCTGGTATGTTTAGCAGCAGCTAGTGGGTTAGGAACAAAGGATCAAATCTTGAATCACGGGCCTCTCTGTTTAATCATGCATTTCTGTCATGCGGGAGGGAACGGGAGTGGGAGCTACCAAGAACCCAACCAAGGGATCCTTATGCCACAAAAAGTGATTTATTTATTACTCTGGAATGTGGAAGGGAGAAAATAGAGGTGACCCCTACAAATGAATGCATGGTTAATGGGTCTCTGTACAACAGACACCAAACATCCTTCATGGAGAAGGAGCATGTGCGGGCCTCTTTGCTATTCCCCGCTCATCAGTCTCAGCAATTGTCATGGTCAGGCCACCTATGCTTAATAACTGGGCCTGCAATGTAGGTTGCAGCTGAGGATTCCTTCCCTGAACCTTGCTTTGTGGTAGCACAGTTTCAAGCAGACAAAGCCCTTGGTAACAGAGTACAAATGAGAACGCAGAGTTCAGATGAAAATATTATAGTACAGATTAGAAAGTAGAGGTGAGAATGGAGTTTTACCCAAAGTTTGCCACTTGCAGACAAAGCCCTATCACTTGACTCTGCTTCCAAATATCCAAATCCCTGCCAATTTGAACCATAAGTCAATAGGTTACTTTATATCCCTAACAGCATAGGAGACCACTGCATTCTGATCTGCTGTGTTAGCATCAGTGTTTCAGAAAGTGATTCTGGTCAATCAGCATCATCAGAGAAAATTAATATAAAATGTGGTACTATCTATTCTGTTCTACCCTGGATGCAAGTGCACAGAGCTCATTAGCACTTCTGGGAGTTACGCGTGTGCACTGAGGGGAGAATATACTCCCAGTCAACTGATTTTCTGCTTCTTCATTCCAAAGGCTGAATTTATTCTCTCTAGGTTTGTAAATACAGCTGGATCATAATTAACTTTAATTAAAAAACAGAAAAGAAACAAGTTTCTGGGTCAGACATCTCAGACCATCCAGGACAATTAGATCTTGATTACAAATACTGCTCTGAAATTGAAAAATGAATTGCCTGAGTCATTCAACCCAGCATAACGTAAATAGGAAAAATATCATGTGGGTTGGTTGTTCATGGTCTCAGATCTGCTTTGGGTTGTTTGGGCTTGGTTTGATCTCAGAGGCATGCAATCCAGGATGCAGACCCTTGGCCAGTTAATTCAATTGTGTGATAATGCAAGCCACTCATAATATTCTTTTTGCCAGTCTTTTTTTCCAAATATAGGAAGAGGATAATTTGATAGGATGCACATTCAGATACTTTTTGTCACATGATCATTATCTAAAAATTCTTAAACTACCCACAAAGAACACACTTGCCTGGCTTACATGCTTTGATCTGATGAAGGTAGCAATTCTGAATATAATGCCAAAAGAATCAGACAGGCTTACATCTAAGAATGATAATGCTTAACCCCTCCAAAACCATAAACATGTGTTCAAGTAGCAGATTAGGAAGACAGTATGTGTGGTCAAGAGTGAGCATAATATAATGAGAAGTACTTGTGGCACCTTAGAGACTAACACATTTTTTTGGGCATAAGCTTTTGTGGGCTAAAACCCACTTCATCAGATGCATGGAGTGGAAAATACAGTAAGAAGATATATATATACAGAGAACATGAAAAGATGGGGGTTGTCATACCAACTCCAAGGAGACAAATCAATTAAGGTGGGCTATTATCAGCAGGAGAAAAAAAACTTCTGTAGTGATAATCAGGGTGGCCCATTTCAAACAGTTGACAAGAAGGTGTGAGTAACAGTAAGGGGGGAAATTAGCATGGGAAAATAGTTTTAGTTTGTGTAATGACCCATCCACTCCCAGTCTTTATTCAAGCCTAATTTAATGGTGTCCAGTTTGCAAATTAATTCCAGTTCTGCAGTTTCTTGTTGGAGTCTATTTTTGAAGTTTTTTTGTTGAAGAATTGCGACTTTTAGGTCTGTAATTGAGTGTTCAGGGAGGTTGAAGTGTCTTCGACTGGTTTTTGAATGTTATAATTCTTGACGTCTGATTTGTGTCCATTTATCCTTTTGCACAGAGACTGTCCAGTTTGGCCAATGTACATGGAAGAGGGGCATTGCTGGCACATGATGGCATATATTACATTGGTAGATGTGCAGGTGAACGAGCCCCAGATGACACGGCTGATGTGATTAGGTCCTTTGATGGTGTCCCTTGAATAGATATGTGGACAGAGTTGGCAAAGGGCTTTGTTGCAAGGATAGGTTCCTGGGTTAGTGTTTTTGTTGTGAGGTGTGTGGTTGCTGGTGAGTATTTGCTTCAGGTTGGGGGGCTGTCTGTAAGCGAGGACTGGCCTGTCTCCCAAGGTCTGTGAGAGTGAGAGATTATCCTTCAGGATAGGTTATAGATCCTTGATGATGCGCTGGAGAAGTTTTAGTTGGGGGCTGAAGGTGACGGCTAGTGGCGTTCTGATGTAGCATCTGATTTCCCTATGCTCAATTGTTTAATCTGATGTTGTTGTTAGTGTTAGTAGGGCAATTGTCACTAACCAAAGGACTTGTTTAATTTATCTATTACTAATATGGAGAGACTGACAGTCACAAAAATAAGCAAATGCCTTTTATCTCCAAATTATGCCTTGAAGGAAGTCTACAACTTAGGGAAGAGGAGGAGCAGAATGAGAGGGAGGAAAAACACGAGTCTTTTGTCTAGTCACAAACAAGAGATCAAGAGTTAAAAAGCATATTGCCCTGGGCATACTTTTTCTAATTTTAGGTTCTTGTTGTTTGGTTCAGTGAACTGGATCACTTTTAATGGTTCGCTTAGTTGTGACTACCATAGAAACTACAGCATGGTAAATGTGTGTTAGAATGTACTGTAGTTACCTGAACAATAGCACTATTTTTGTGCTATCAAGTAGATAAAACAATAAATACATATATACATACACACACCTGATATCAGTCACAACAACTACATTGTCAGTTGTCAATTTTGTGGTTATTATTTGGCTTACATGGAAGAACGGGGTTCATTTATTCTGAATTCTCATTATTTGAAAAGAGACATGCATGAGGTCATTCTATTCAAAGGTCAAAGAATACTGAGATCTGGAGCAATTCTGTCCAACCAGGTAGCAAATGTAATGACAGCATACTAGCGGGCAGCAGCTGAGTTGAATGAAGATTATTATTCACCTCAGATGAACCAATCAGAGAGAATAAGTAATTGCACATATTCTGCTTGGTTCTTCAGAGGAAAATAAAGTATTTTCTGGACTTCAGTTAATGTCCATTTTGAAAAAAGTAAACTTCAGAAATTAGTGACCACAGCAAAGAGATTTACTGATGTTTCTGATGCAGCCATTCAGAATATATATAACAATGCATGTACTGATTTCTTGTTTCAGTGAATCTTAAAAATGCTTAAGTATATTATCTCTCAAGATAAGTACTTACCTTGATCTTAGTCAAATTGTACCTCTCAAGTCAATACATTTTTGCAGTGGAAGCTAGTGTCAGCATGTTACTCTGTGTATAATTTTTAACAATTGTGTTTTTGTTTCAAAATCCTATTAGCAGTCCTTGCTTCCTGAAGCTTGGCACTTCTGAAAATCAGTTTAAGTTCTTAAGTTTAGGCAGTTCTTGACTGCTGTAGCTATCTCTGCTGTGCACACTACACTGATTTACAAGAATTTTAAAGTTAAAAACTGCAACTATCATGCTCCAGGAGTAGCATGCCCAGGAGGACTCTGGTAGCACAGCTGCAGTGAAACTGCACTGCTGGAGAGAGAGGGGGCTTCTGAGGGTTAGAGTTGGTGTGGACATACAGGATCTACACCATGGATGGCCCTGTCCTTCAGTCATCCTGCAGGATCAGCCAGGTTTGGGGGTAGGCCCCACCCAGCACGCCCAATGGAACAGAATTCTGCAAGTGATCTTCATGGAGATTTTCTCACAGAGTTCCATCCCATGAGTTTTAATATTGGCGGGGATGATCTAAGCTAATGCATTTACTAAGGCAAATCCAGTACATACTTGATGCCAAATTTGAGTACTGGCATAAGCAGGTACAACCTTATTGTCTTCAGTTATGCTTCATTTTATGCTGGCTATCACCCAGCGAATCTGGCTTTTGAAATTAGAGGGTACAAATGATGATAAACTGGAAAGTATTGCAAAGGCAAAGACTAGCACAATATATCCAGGAGGTTAGGAACATGGGCTTGAATGAACAAAATAAGATTCAGATTGGAAAAATGCAAGTTAATACATTTAGGCCCAAAATAAGTACAGTTACTACGCGGGAGACACTTGGAAAATAGTAAAGCCAAAAATGATCTGAAGTGAGAATGGGCAGCAAAACAGATATTAGCGTGGGTGGCAAGCTGGTCCCTCCTTGAGTGCCCTCCTGTGGCAAGCAATGGCACGACAGGTATACCTATCTCTGTGTCCCCATGGTTCAGCCTTAAAAGAAATATAATCTCTCTGTGTCCAATTTAAAAGCCCGCTTCTAGGTGTAATTTATTCCTGTGCATGTACAATCATCCACAGAACCCTCATGATAAAACCAACAAAGGGTCCTTATGTGGCACCTTATGTGGTACCTTATAGACTAACAGAGGTATTGGAGCATAAGCCATCATGGGTGAATACCCACTTCATCGGTATTCACCCACGAAAGCTTATGCTCCAATACCTCTATTAGTCTATAAGGTGCCACAGGACCCTTTGTCGCTTCTACAGATCCAGACTAACACGGCTACCTCTCTGATACATGATGAGGGTAGGGGGCTGGACTCGATGACCTCTCGAGGTCCCTTCCAGCCCTAGAATCTATGAATCTGTGAAAAAAAAACAGTCTTCCAAACCCCCAAACTACAATGGATACAATCACAGCCATTTTCCATGCCCTCTCCCAGGACATAATTTCCAGATCACCAGCCCATGAGTCCATCTCCAGTCTGTTCCCAGACTCTTTCTGCCCTTGTTTCAGGGCTCCACCCTCCAGGCCATCCACCTGAGAGCTCCAAGAGTCACTTCTTTCCTACACTTCATGACTGGTCGGTAGCCCCAAGTCAGGTATCCCAAGACTGAGACATCCACTCACTCAGCCAGGCATCCCTACCTGCGAATCCTGTCCCTGCTCAGGGAATGTCCCTCCTGGATCAACTCTTGATCTGTGCCCTGCATTCAGGCCTGCTTCCTGCCTGTGAGTCCTACCCTTCCAGCATCAACCCTCCTGAGTTGGGCAGCGGGCTCAGCTTCTCCTACCCACGCTGGTTCTTCCCCTTGTTTCTCAGGGTCTCTTCACAAGCTCTCCTGTAACTCGGCAGGGTTTCCCCAGCTTGGCCATTCCTTCAAATCAACCTTTTGTTCTTCCTAACAGCTCTCTGTACCAGCTCTCCTCTCTGCTCCTGTTTCTCCCCGGGTCTCTCCTTTCCTCCTCAGGCAGCTCTCACCTGCCCTTCTCTGTCTATCTCACTCAGTCTATTGTGAGGCAACTCTCTCTTGTCCATCTCCTTGCTCTCTCTTTATAAGGTCCTGTTGCCTTCTTTTAACCCCAACTGGGAGGCAGTTTATAAATCACAGGTAAACTGAACCCTGCTTCCTCTTAAAAGGGTCAGTCACCCTATAACAGCTTGCAAACACAGTTGACTGAAACTTTTAATTCATAAAGTTTTTCTGTGAGGAAAATATGGTTTCATTGAAACCAAAGAATTAAGTAAATTGTCAGTTCCAGTGGAAATTGTTGATTTTTTGTGGAAATGTGCATTTTCATTGCAAATTGACGTTTTGAAACAAAACAATTTTTGTTTTGTTGTCACACAAAATGTCATTTAGGTTTTTAAAACCTAAAAAGAAAAATGACATAAAATGCTACCATTTGTACTGAAATGTTAATTGACTTAACTATTTTTGTTTAGTTTTGATCAAAAGTGACACCTTTCCAATTTTGAAACTTTTTAGAATTTTTCATTCCGTGTCATTTTCCAATTTGGACCAGAAACTAATTTCAAAATGTCAAAATTTCCCACTGGATGAAAATTCCGTTTTCTAAAAATCTCGGCAGTGTGAGGTGTTGCAAAAACAAGAGCTAACATGATTTTGTACTTCATATCACAAATCCAAGAGTATGTTTTGATGTGTTTCTATCTAACAATGCAGATATTTATATGGTTCTCATCACTACAGCATCTAAGCACTTACTATCATTAATGCAGTTACCCTCACATCTCACCTGGGAGAAAGGGAGGTATCTTAATCCCCAGTTTACTGCCTACTGAACTCAGTCAGGCAGACTAAATGATTTGCTCAGTCACACAGGAGATCTGTCCTGAGCCAGGAATTGAACTCTCATCTGGATTGATCCATGAATGATAAGTCAGTGAATGATAGAACAATGCCTTAACCACAAGATCCAAGACCATTCTTTCTCCCACATTCTACCAAGAAGAATGCTTCATTCAGTTTATGGCACTTGGATACATTTAGCAAGATATAAGATGGAGGAAATTCAGTGAATTAAAATTAAAATGATTAAGAGGTTGGAGGGATTAATTTGAGGAAACATTTTTTAAAGGGCCAAATTCTATGCTGACTTACTACTTAGGGAACTCCAATGAAGTCAATACGTTTTGCAGAAATATGTGTCAGAGCAGAAATTAGTCCTTCATATGTATAGTATAGTTTGGCCAAATATCAACTAAGTGAAGATAAGAAAGGTGTAAATGCTAAAAAGGAAGAGGAATTGCTCTGTCACATTTGTTATGCTCAGCCTTATCATGCCTGGTTCTTGGTGCAGGCAGACCTCCTTCTGAAAAACTTTCCTCATTAACTCATCCTAAAACATTTACAGAGCATCTGAATAATTTATATCATTTATGGTGTGATTGGTAGGGAGCCATTAACTCTCTAAAAAAGCCACTAGAGGGGAAGCTCTGCAACATAAGGTACAGGGCAATTGAGTGAGTTAAAGAAAGAAAAATACAATAAATGCTGAATGGACTTTCTGAATGTGATAAAACTGAACAAGGCGCCGGTTCCAAACATCAAATTCTAAAAATACTCTAGAGTAGGGTGAGCCAATGTTCTAGGACTTTTTAAAGGTTTTCTGGAGGTCACTCTTCAAAAAAACCAAACCTTTTCAATTACACTAGAGAGAGAGAAAATATTTCCTCAGAATTTAAAGTATTTCCTATATAAGGAAATACAGGAAATGCTGAAAATGCTGAGGTAAATTGAACTAGATATCAAGGGCAAACGTGGAAAGTTTTCAAAGGTAACCACTGTGGTTTTTGTGTCGAGGAATTACCTTGGGGCATTAGCTCACTGTAGATGGATAATAGCACAAGTAGGGAACAATCCTACCTCATATGCAGGCTGGGGCAAATAAACAGCTGAGATTGTGGGTATGGAAGTCAAGGAGAAATAGTGCTGTTTGGTGAGGTATAGGGCAGAATTGAAGGAAGAGAAAATAGACTTGTAGTGGAGGAAGCCCATTGGACCTCTTATGTTACATTGTCCTGCAAAAAAAATAAAAGTGACTGCAGTGAGTTAATTTGTATGGGCCTGGAGAAGAAGTGAGTCCTTCAGAAGGATTTGAACCAGCAGAGGCAAAGGTCCTGACTGAGAGATTGTTCCATGTATTGGGGAACTTGGAAAAAAGGCACAAAGATTGATTTCAAAGCATTACATGCGGTTTTTGGCTACATCAGTCACTTACTAGGATTGAATAGGTAAAACGATGCATATGCTTTGGAAATGAAGGGATTGATGCTACCCTATTATAGGACTTTTGCCATTTTTTAATGTAGCATTGCATTGTGATTGCTTTCTTTTCCTCATTGAGCACTGTGTCATGCAGAGGCCTGGGAGTCATAGAAGATTAGGGTTGGAAGAGACTGCAGGAGGTCATCTAGTCCAACCCCCTGCTCAAAGCAGGATTGACCCCAACTAAATCATCCCAGCCAGATGAGTCAATAGAGGGCAACCCAAGTTAGGCTGCTATCACGTATGCTGCTGTTGCTATTTGCCTGATTCCAGCTGAGCAAAATGGAGTTAAAATAATCCAGCTAGGTCAGCAACTGTGTAGATGCAATTTACAGCAGCACTACATACGTGGCAGGAAGGCTAACTCAGGAGTTCCTTTATTATGTTGCGCTCAGTGCCTTATGCACATGAGCACAGGATTTGCTCAATCAGAAATGCTGATCCTTGGGGCTTTCATGTCCCACAATGCAATGTCTCTGGCAGCACATTCCAGGTGTTTGTGCATTCCTAATGTGATTACTAAAGTATTTCTACATGAAAACAAGATGCACCTTTAAAGAGGGTAACAAACAATCACAATGCCAATTACAGCTATGTTTTTGAAGAAATGATAGCGGCTTGATTATTAACATATCTCAGCCTGTGGCCCATGCTTTCCAGATTGCCTGGAACATGGAGGGGTTTGCACTATGCTTTGCAGAATGCCTAAGTACATTGCCTAAGTACTGCTGAACGTTCCTACAAGAGTGTGGCCTGCAACTTCAAATACACCTGCTTTACATCTAATTTAAATGCCTACTTTCCTAACTTTATACCAGGCTACTAACCCCACCATATCTCACTCTACTGACATATCCAGTTTGGCCACTCTAAACTGTGGGGGGCGGGCATGACTAGACGCATACGCTCTGAGCAGCAGGTGAGCCTCCAGTGAATGCTGAGTAGCAATGCTCAGAATCGCTGAAATTCTCTGCATGCTGCCCAGTGTCATACAGGACAAAGCCCTGTATCCTTTCTACAGTTCTTTACATATTTAATTCCTCTGCACATAGGACCTTCTAAGCCCTCCGTGCATAGGGCCATCCTTAGCACACTGACATTAATGGAAATGCTCCCATCGATCACTATGGGTTTTCAATCAGACCCATAAGGCTGAAGCTGTTCATATGCAAAAACAAATGAAATGGGCATGCCCTGTTAGAAGTGTGAAAAGGTGACCAATACCAAAGAAACAAAGTAGCTTTGATAATATGTGCAAAAGGGGCCTACTGTAGAGAATTGGCCAATGTGTCTATTACAAGTACTGAAAAGTTAGACAGATATGTGTTCTTACCTGTTCTGTCATTCAGACAACTGTGAGTACTTATTGAGCACAGCTGTTTACTTTGCAGTATATTGTTCAGCCATTAGATGTGTCAGTATGCTTTATAGTGTTCTAGATATAGTGTGGAGACAAAGCTGACACTCATGCTACCTTGAAGTCTATTTGTTTGTGTTTGTAGTTGTAGATGTTTTCTGTAATAATAATCTCCTATTTAAGAAGAACTGTGATTCCATATGTGAGTCTTATCAGGCATTCTGTTTCTGTTCTCTTTTAGGTCTCCTATGTAAAAGCTATCGACATCTGGATGGCTGTGTGCCTTCTCTTTGTGTTTGCTGCATTACTGGAATATGCAGCAGTCAACTTTGTTTCAAGGCAGCACAAGGAGTTTCTGAGGCTTAGAAGAAGACAAAAGAGACAAAACAAGGTACAGCTACTTTAAACTCACATTCTAAAGCTTTCTTTCCAGTGACTGATTACTCATTCATATAAGGAGTTGAAAACTTGCAACAGGTTTCAGCTGCAGTTCATTACCCTTATAAATAGGTGTCAGATGATTGGTCATTGATCCTGGGTGTCTCATTCTCCAACCAGACTTCCTGAGGCAATTGTGACTTCCTGTGTTAAATACCAGATATATTAGGCTGTAGATATTTTTAATCTTCAATTTTTACACTACCATGGATGCAACTTCATTGGTACTCAGAAAACTGGGAGTGTTACTGTAAACAGGGCATCATTTTTTTTTATTTTTTACCTATGTGCCTTCTAGACCTGTTGAGGCCAGAACCTTCTTGAGGCTTGTCTAATGCTCCCACTGTAGTGCTACTAGCATTGAAATGGAAGATTATTTAAAAAAAAAAAATCTAATGTGAGAAAGCTCACCATTCTGCTTCATTTGTACTGATTGGAATTAGAAATGATTTCATTGAGTTCAGTGGAGTTATGTGTGAAACTGGTAAAAGAGATATCAGGACCAGGGATTGATCTTTCTTGTCCAGATTCTACTACTTTGCAATTTGTTGACCTATACAGACCTGAAATTGCTTAAAAACAAACAAACAGACAAGAAACCAAAGGACCAAGTCATCTCATCCCATTAACCTGAAATTTAGAACAGAAACTTGTTTTATCCTGAATTCCAATCTGTGAGCATTTCCTATTTATTCAGGAAACAAAAACATCTTTCCTGAAGTTTTATTATAATATATGAGACAGAGTTACTTGGAAATAGGCATTACATTCAATTTTAGGACAGCAGAGCTCATTACCACAATTATAAGAACTTTGCATTATACACCTTCTTTATATCTAAAGCTATGTCTCCACTGCAGCTGGAAGCATGCTTCCTGACATGGGTAGACAAACACACACTGCTCTGCTCGAGCTTGTGTGCTAAAAATAGTAGGGTAGCCGCCTGAGTGCAAGTCCACCCTGGCTGACTAGCCTGAGCCTATGTCCATGCAACCCTGGCTACGCTGCTATATTTAGTGCTCTAGCTTCAGCACTCTCCCAGCTGCGTTTTAGACATACCCTCAGTCATCACAGTAGGAACATTCAAGTTTAACCCTGTGTTTGAGTTTATAGTAGGTTGCATAAATGTTTCAGACAGGAAAAGGGCTGACAACAATGGCACAAAGACATTTGTGTTTGGACAGTTTTGCTTAAC
The DNA here is from genome assembly GCA_037349315.1 of Chelydra serpentina. Taxonomy (NCBI): domain Eukaryota; kingdom Metazoa; phylum Chordata; order Testudines; family Chelydridae; genus Chelydra; species Chelydra serpentina. The sequence goes on from JBAIAC010000004.1 coordinate 132,170,754, forward strand.
AAATGAGCCGTAGTTGAGGTGTTACTGTGTTACTTAAGAGGTGGTCTTGGAAGGAATCCCTTCTTGTCCTCTGATCTAATGCTATTGTCAGGTGAATAGAGATTCCCATTAAGATTCAATTACCCCTGTAGGTATGTGTAAGATACAATTCCAAATCTGCAGGCATGTGTGCCAGAATTGCTGCCCCTGGAGGCCTTTATTTCCAAGAGTAATGTGGTGGCACCTGAAGCTCTTTTATTTGTACAGTAATTCCAGTTTGGAAAATATGACTTCTCTGGAGGGGAATGAGTTGTTAACAGGCTAATATTAGCAAGTGACAGTACTATAACTACACAGCCCTAAAAGTATGTGTATTGATCAGCAATAGTTATACAGTAGTTTTGCTACTCTTCTTTTTTCACACAACACACAGCCAACTTGTGGAACTCTTTGCCAGAGGATGTTGTGAAGGCCAAGACTATAACAGGGTTCAAAGAAGAACTAGAAGAACTATGTTAATGGAGAATAGGTTCATCAATGGCTATTAGCCAGGATAAGCAGGGATGGTGTCCCTAGCCTCTGTTTGCCAGAAACTGGGAATGGGTGACAGGGGATGGATCACTTGATGATTACCTGTTCTGTTCATTCCCTCTGGGGCACCTGGCATTGGCCACTGTCTGAAAATAAGATACTGGGCTAGATGGACCTTTGGTCTGGCCCAGTATGGCCGTTCTTATGGGCTAGGATCACTTGCTATGATGACCTGTCTTTACTCTTTGCTAATTTGATTCTTGTAAACAAATCAAATGTGAAAGATACAGGAAATATTTTGTGGTAATAAATGAATGTCAAATGAGACATCCTCTGTTAGTCTATAAAGTGCCACAGGACCCTTTGTCGCTTCTACAAATGAGACAAGGGCAGCTATCCATTTGGGTTGGTTTTGCTTGACTTTCCTAGGAACCCTGATGCTAGTGTTTCACAATAAGGAATAAAGTTTCTAAGACTTCCTTTTTATTTTATTATTTCCACTGTTATTGTTTTGTTTGACTTTCACAATTTATTTCCTTTTGAACTGATCCATGTGGTTTTGCATGATGGTCTTTCTCACTGTGCCATTCTTCTTTTGTTTCTGTTTGTTTGTGATTTTCTTTCTTTCTTTCTTTCTTTCACTATTGTGCTATTTCCATTCTCACTGCTGCTATCTGTTCTGACAATCTGGGGACGGGTAGACTGTGACTGGTGGGAATGAAAGCATCCAGTCGGTGCAGCACATGAATGGCTTGCAAAGTAAAGAGTCATCAACATACAGGAAAGTGAATCGGATCTACAATTCAAACTCAGGGTAAAACCATAGAGAGAAAGAGGGACCAAGAGAGACATTTGGTGTGAAAACAATGTCATAAATCGGCAGCACACCCTATTTTCATGGCATCCCATGTAACCTCTTGTGTTCTCTTTACTAAATGCCACAGCAAAATATACAGTACGATCCCCTGCATGAAAAGCTGTTTCATGCTATACATTTTGACCTCTCGTGCTCAGTCTTTATACCACCCTCCCGCCCCGCCCCATCACTACATTCATGGTACTATCATCAAAAATTTTCTCAGGAAAAATGCATTTGCATTGTGTTGCCTGGTTCCCCTGTAAAATGTACTTACTATATAGCGAGTGGAGACAGGCGAGTAGACAGTGCCTGGAGCCAGAAAAAGCCTCTTTTATCTCATCTTTCAAATGAATGTATTCCAACAAAACTAGGTTCGTGTAGTGAAATACACTTTGATTTACATTACATTCATTCCTAAATCTGAAACCCTACAGTGCTCCTTCTCAGCATGCTCTGGCTCTTGTTTATTGTGGTGTGAACGCCCATGAATTAAAAAGAAACTGGTTTACTGATTATTTTTTTTATTGTTATTATTCTTTTGTGAGGAGCAGTTGGTCTGAAACCTTTTATATTTACAGTATACACCACCCTGAGTGAGTGTTGTTTTAGCAGTTTTGCAGTAATGTACTGGCAGCTGATAGATCCAGACTATGGGTGAAAAGTGGGGGGTAATAAATTCAGCGCTGGAGGGAGAAATAGTTTTAGGGATATTGCTCATTATACAGTGCTGGTGGCTGACCTATAAAACTCTGGTGGTGCTGATAAAATGGAACCAGAATCTAAACCTCCCTGGAGTTGGTTTCCCAAAACAAAAACACAGCTCATCTCTGCTCTAAAACTGGCTATTGTTTTATGCCTCTGACTCTGACCAAGGTCAGTAACAAAGTGATTTCAGGGGATTTTGTTTGATTGTTGTCAGGTGGAGTCACTAGCCAGGCACGACTCCATATTCAACTCAGAAGACTCATTTTGATGTGAACAGAGTGTTTTTGCCCTAGGTGTCACCATATTTATACATACACGGAACTGACAATAACAAGAGAATTGTCAGGTTCTCTTTACAAGGTAAAATTAATTGGTTTATACAGCAAGCATAATGTGCATTCCTGGAAACCACACTCATAATAGCAAAACTAGTTGAAATACATGCTCTGCTGTACAGTTCTTATAAACCTTTTGGAGACACCTAGATGAGGCCAGCATAGGGCCTGATTTCCCTTCTTCCTAAGGAAAATCTACAGAGAGAGCTCCTGGATTTCCATGATGGCATTGCCCCTACTGCACATAAGACCATGTAGAAGCTGTGTACTTCTGCAGTATTTTTGGCACCAGTTTTTAGCAGGTTGGGCTCCAATGGAGTTGCGTTATCAATGTTTCTGTAGCCATGAACTGAGTACAGAGTGGTCTGCTCTTGGGGAATTTTCACTGGGCCAGTGGGAGATGATGCATATTCTCCAGAGGCACACACCAGGCATGCCACTTCCTCCCCCCAGCACCAGTTCACCAGGTGAAGATCTCCAGCAAGTTCCTGGGCAGATGCTGCCAAAGAGGCAGCTGATCACCCATCTGTACAGTGTAGATGATTGCCAAGCAGAGATCTTGAACATAAAAATGGCCATACTGGGTATCTATCCTGTCTTCTAACAGTGGCCAATGCCAGGTGGCCCAGAGGGAATGAACAGAAGAGGTAATCATCAAGTGATCCTTTCCCTGTCACTCATTCCCAGCTTCTGGCAAACAGAGGCTAGGGACACCATCCGTGCCCATCCTGGCTAATAGCCATTGATGGATCTATCCTCCATGAACTTATCTAGTTCTTTTTTGATCCCTGTTATAGTCTTGGCCTTCACAACATCCTCTGGCAAAGAGTTCCACAGACTGTGCGTTGTGTGAAGAAATACTTCCATTTCTTTGTTTTAAACCTGCAGCCTATTAATTTCATTTGGTCACTCCTATTTCTTGTGTTATAAGAAGGAGTAAATAACACTTCCTTATTTACTTTCTCCTTACCAGTCATGATTTCATAGACCTCAATCATATCCTCCCTCAGTCATCTATTTTCCAAGCTGAATAGTCCCAGTCTTATTAATCTGTCCTCATACGGAAGCTGTTCCATACCCCCTCCTCATTTTTGTTGCCCTTTTCTGAACCTTTTCCAAGTCCAATATATATTTTTTGCAATGGGGCAACCACATTCAAGATGTGGGCGTACCATGGATTTATATAGAGGCAATATGATATTTTCTGTCTTCTTATCCATTCCTTTCTTAATTATTCCCAGCATTCTATTTACCTTTCTCATTCTGAAAACTGACCATTTATTTCTACCCTTTGTTTCCTATCTTTTAACCAGTTACCAGTCCATGAGAGGACCTTCCCTCTTATCCCATGACAGCTTACTTTGCTTTGAGGGACCTTGTCAAAGGCTTTCTGAAAATCTAAGTACACTAAAGCCACTAGTTCCCCCTTGGTCCACATGCTTGTTGACCACCTCAAAGACTTCTAATAGATTGGTCAGGCATGATTTCCCTTTACAAAGACCATGTTGACTCTTCCCCAACAAACCATGTTTATCTATGTGGCTGACAATTTTTCTCAACCAATTTGCCCAGTACTGAAGTCAGGCTTACCGGCCTGTAATTGCCGGGATCATCTCTGGAGCTCTTTATAAAAATCAGCATCACATTAGCTATCTTCCAGTCATTTGGTACAGAAGCTAATTTAAATGATAGATTACAAACCACAATTAGTAGTTCCACAATTTCACATTTGAGTTCCTTCAGAACTCTTGGGTGAATACCATCTGGTCCTGGTGACTTATTACTGTTTAGTTTATCGATTTGTTCCAAAACCTCCTCTAATGATACCTCAAGCTGGGACAGTTCCTCAGATCTGTCACCTAAAAAGAATGGCTCAGGTTTGGGAATCTCCCTCACATCCTCAGCCATGAAGACCGATGCAAAGAATTCATTTAGTTTCTCCACAATGGCCTTATCGCCTTTGAGTGCTCCTTTAGCATCTCGATCATCCAGTGCCCCCACTGGTTGTTTAGCAGGCTTCCTGCTTCTGATGTACTTTTTAAAAAAATTGCTATTACTTTTTGAGTCTTTGGCTAGCTATTCTTCAAATTCTTTTTTGGCCTTCCTAACTGTATTTTTAAACACTTCTTGGGACCTTGAGAAGGCTCACAAGCATGTAACTGGTTTGCTGGGTCATCATTCACTGCACTGAAAGGCTTGGACAGAGTTTACAGTGAAATGCACATGTAGCAGTCAGAAGACAGTTTCTAAATAACACCTGCAGAGGAAGGATTACAAAGCCTCTTTCATTGATCTAATGGAGATCTCCTTTAATTGCCACTAGCTCTTGTTCCTCTCTATGAGGCAACTTCCAGAGCACAACATGAATACACACACAAAGCCAGTCTGTTACAACATATATACAATCTCCATAGGTTTACATGTGGTACATGAACAACAGAGTAACCAACTAGGTTCCTACACATTCTTAGTGGGGAGGTCTCTCAACGTTCATGGCGTTTAATGCTTCACGCAGACATCCAGCTTTAAACGGAATGCACAGACATCTTGCTAACCCTCATAGTCTTCACTAGAGCCTCTCTTTATAGTTTCATAGCTTTTCCTGCTTCCTCCCCTCTAGGCAGGGCTAGAGGAGAAAAACAGATATTGATCTACAAGAGTAAAACAATCAGACAGGGCCTAAGGGGACAAAAACTGCAACAGTTTAATCGAGTTTGCTCTGAGGCTTTCTGTTTGGGGTGAAGGGATTATCTCTCCATGGAAGAAACAGAAAGCATGACCTGCACACTAGAGATCCCCCCAAGAGCCCTAACATATATCTGCATAGTTCCAAAGGGACCTGCTGGAGAGCCTGGACTTTCATGTGCAGGCTGTGCGTATCCACTTTACCTGCAGAACCCATGAGACTTCTTACAACAGCTGCATCCAGGTTCTCTATGAGTAGGTCACCAGGAGAATTGTAATTCTTCTGTGGAGAAGTGGCCCATGGAAAAGGTAGTAGTCAGAGGTGGAGTTCCAGTGGAGAGCTAGGAAATATGAACTTATTTAGCTTATGAGATGAGAATTAGACCCAATCAGTACTTGGCTAAGTGATCTCCAATGAAAACCTAGGTTGCTGCAGGAAGTAATACTGATAATCCAGTAAGTAGCTTTCCTCTCTCTGCTTCAGTAGTGAACCAATGCCTCACCATTGCAATGGAGAGCATTGAGTTATTAGAGGGAGGTGTCAACTTTCATACAAAATAAAACCTGAGCTGCTCCTGACCGTATGTGATCATTAAAGATCCCATGGTATTTTCCCAAGAATCAGATTTCCCAGTATCTTAATTGGATTCTGGGTGATCACATTCTCTCTTTGCAGTTTCAGGTGGCTATAGTAGTCACTTCCTGTCCTAAACAGTTGTGTAGTTTTTTGTGCAGTGTTAAAAACCCATTATAAAAGGAATACCAATTACATATATAAAAAGGAAACAAGGTGGAGGTAAAAGGAATAAGTGGATATTTGCACTTTTGGATCTTACAATAGTGTTTTGTTTTTCTATGCGTGTAAGTACATTGCAAAGAATTTGATAATTATTCCTCTAGCACTAATGTATATATTGTGGCCGCCATCTTGGCTAAAACCAGGGATTGAACTGGTGATTGGCAGCACTAAAAGCAAAGCTTTCCCCGGCTTGAACTAATGAGCTCAGTTCTGCAGCAGGAGGCTATAACGGACTTGCATCCCCTGTGGAGTGGGCCCAGAGGGATGTGTCTAGCCCCCACTAACCAGCAAGCTACATCTACCTTCATATAATTGGCATGAATGGGCATGGTTGGTGTGTTCTACTCTGATTAAAGAATTAGACCTGAGATTAAATTGTTACAGAAGAAAAAGACAATCTTATTAAACCAGGACTGAGATTTTTGGTGGAGCAGCATAAAGGGTATGTTGTTCTCCGGGTGGGGTGGTCAGTTGATAGGCGGCTGCAGTGCTCAAACACAATCAGTGTGACTAATTGTCAAGATAAAATATTTACATATCTATAACCCGAGAGAAAGTAAACACAGACTAAGGTTGTTTATAAAGAAGCGCCTCTACTTGCATTGAAATCTCTCTATCGGACCTCCGAATAATTCATTTTCTAAGGGTTCTTGGCCTTGTATGTAGTAATAGTCAGCTCCTGAAGCCTGACTTTGCCTTTAAAACATTCAGTATGACTGTCCCCAATGGACATTTTTATAGTCTAACATCCTTGTGTACAGCACTCTGTGGCCTAACATGCACAGTTTGCATTATGTAACATGCCGCATCATGTGAATAATGGAAGTGCTATTTTTGGCACTCACATAGCAAGCTCAGGCACGCGAGTTTCATTGTGAAAAACAAGAGTCCAAATCTGAATGACTTTCTCTCTCTTTAACCTCTTGTTTACTTAATGGATTAAAGAGGAAGTAGGCTTTCTTGTAGATAAACACTCTAGAGATTTTCTGGTAATTTTTCTTTCTTGAAGGCAATTACATTAGCACTCTACTGTAACTACACAGAAAGGCTAGCAGAAGATAAATACACCAAAATTGGTGTTTAGCTCTGAATTCCAGTAAGACTTATACTACTGCACAGAGCCTGGTGAATGGTGGGGACAATCTATTGACAAACATGTTCGCTTAAACCAACTTGTGATTTCATCTGTCCATGCATGCCCTTTTTTGTGAAAATGGGGCATTGGTGTGGGAGTGAACATGTTCACAATAGAAGGGCTTTTCCAGCTACTCTGTATTTTTTGGTTGTGTGTGTTAGTCAGGGAGGGTCTCAAGAGCTGAAGGAGAATAGGAGAGTGAGAGAGCCAATGATTTTGAAGCAAGGAGGGCCCTGAGCCTAGCAAGTGAGTTTTGGTGGCTCCCACAACAGGAGAGGATGAAAAGGATAGCATGGGCTGGATCCCACAAGAGTTCCAGCCCCCACATGTCTTCTGGGATGGGCTTGAGGTCTTGTGGGATTTGGCATGAAATTTAGAGCCGTGATAGGAGCCTTGTTCTCAGGGCCACTTCCTGTTTGTTAGTTTCTAGCAGGCAAAGAGGACGAGAGCATGCAGATCACATGGATCATAAGCAGCAGTCTGGCAGTGAACAAACCCGGCTCGATTATGCAGGACACATGGGTGGCTGGCCGCAGGGTTGGGACAAAGATCTGTTGGGGCAGCAGAACAGGTTAACAGATTCACTGCAGCCATGGAGCTGTGTGTTGCTTATCCTGGGCTAGGATGCAACTGAGGAGGTCAGAAAGGAGAGAGAAAAGAGCAAGAGGCCAGGAAGGAAACCATGTCCAAAGTGGCCAGGGATGGGGCAACTCATGGAGATTATGCAGTCCATTTCAGAGGAGCTCGTTGCCCTCTGTGGTCAGGTGCAATATGAGACTCCTGATCCTTGCTGCAGGGTGAACAGATTCTGATCACTAGCTCACACAATGGCATTTGAAGAGTTTCAGACATTCGGGCGCGGGGGGGTCTACCCAGGGCCTGGCCTATATCAGAACCCCATATCTGACAGTTCATGGTCTTACTACATAGGCAGGGGCTGGCCTCACTGACAATAGCTAACCAGTTATCTGAGGTGTCCTTTTCTTGCAAGTCTATGAGTCATCTAGACCACTGTCAGGGATTCATGGCCTATAGAATGCTGGAGGGTTGGGCCCAGGCTGCTGAAACATGAAGCAATGTCTACAAGCCAGTGACTTGTAGATCCTTAAGCAATTGGTTGAGGTTCTGCCTCAGATCTGCCTTTCAGGGGATGTGGCTGAACTCTTCAAGGCAGCCTTTCTGTTGGCTTTCTCTGGGGCCTTTCAGGTCAGTGAGCTGGTCCCTTCATCCAAGGGAGTCTCTTCAGGGCAGGCTCTTGAACTACACAACATGCTGTTGTAGGATGACTCTCTACAGCAGTGGTTCTTAAATGTATTTGCTCGCACCCCAAGTCTCTGTTTCTGTAGTAGTTTAAGTAGGGTGACCATATTTCCCAAAGAGAAAATGGGACACCCCCCGCTGTGTGCAGAACAACCCCTAGTTCAATATGTTTATAAAAATGATTCTCTAGCAATTCTGAATAATGAACACATTTATAATAATCTTGAATGGTTCACATACAATTCCCAAACACAAGGGGGGGGAGGCAAAATCCAACAAATAATTTGCTTATAATGACTAGTTCAACCAATTCTTTTACTGTACATATGAATGCACAGTCAATCTGATACACTAATCTGTCACAAGTATTAATGAATGTCCATATGTATCTAGAGCAAACTAGAAACTCCATGTTCTTTTGTGAGTGACATTCTGATTGTAAGAAAGTATTTTGCCTACACTTTTGCCTTTTGCCTCCTTGTGTTGAAAGCTCCATGGAGGTGTCAGAAGAAATTCTTGCGCCTAGCAGTAGGCTAGCAATGCAGAGCAATTAAGGGCTGTGAATAGAGCTGGGCAGGATAGTTTTCCTGGCCCATTCAAATTTCTGAGATTTCAAAAAAGTTTCCTTTACCAAACTAGGATGAAAAATTGAGACCAGGGGGTGGGGTGGGGAGAAGCCAACCAAAAATTCAGTTTGGGGCTATTGAAACATTTTGTTCTGACAATCAGGACATTTTTCATTTTGGCCATTTTCTATTTAATTTTTTTTAACGATACATAGCTTGCATATTAAAAAGAAAAGTCATTTCAAACCAGAAATCCAGATTTTTTCATTTTGAAAATGTTGAAACAAAATGACTGAAATAGACTGAGCGGTGTATATACTGTGGAAAACAACATGAAAGGCATAATGAAAAATGCCCCGCCTATGAGCAGTGGTGCAAGGGATGTGGGCAATATACCACTTTATGTCCCAAGGCCACAGCTACTCCAGGAACTAAAAAGCAGCAGTAAATGCAGTGATTGAGAATGTAGAGACATCCAATGAAGAGGAAGATGTCTGCAGTGTGACTAGCAGATTCAAAGACTCTCAGTACACATGCATTGCAGAAGAAGGCTGCCAGCCATCTGAAACCATGCTATTAGACCAATGAACAATTTGATTCCAGATGGATTGTGAAGCCAGCTGCAATATAATCTCAGCAACACTGATAAGCAGCAGCATTACACTGGAGAAATGTAACCAAGTGCTGGTGATGTACAGTAAAACTATTCTGATGCCCATTCTGAGGCCAATGAGCAAATATAGGCTGTTGATAAGAAACCCATGAAACAAGAGATGTTAGTTGACACACAGGAATACCACCCACTCTTGGGCATCAAGGGCAGCGCAAGCCATGGATTTGATTGCTGGACAACACCAGAATATCCTCAGTGTGAGAGAGGAGAGAACAGTCACAGTGGGCCCTGCCCAGCATTCTAAAGGAATACGAGTTCATACTGCAAGGAGATGGACCTTTAGAGGGAAAGCTAAAGTTAGACTGTGCAGCCCACGAGACTACCAAAATGCAGAGTTCCCTTAGCCCAGGGGGAGCCACTGAAGAAGGAATTGGCAAGCTTCAAAGAAAAGGCATCATTACACCCACTGAAACTAGCACAGAATGGACGAGTGGCTTACTAGTGGTGAGAGAACCTTCAAGTAAACTAAAGATCTTGAACTGACTAAAAACAACTGAACCATGCATTGAAAAGAAGTCACTACTTCCCATTACCAATGATTGAGGACATGCTACCCGATGTATCCAGGGCAAAAGTGTTCATTGTGAAGAATGGATTCTGGCATATTGAGCTAGATGAGCCATTCAGCCATCTGGCAACATTTTCCACACTTTTTTGCAGGTACTTTATTTTGCTGGGTATGAATGGCTACGGCCATCAGCTCAGACTCAGGGGCAGAGCCAACAGGGGTTGGCGGGGCCATGCAGGGTCACATGCCTCGCCCCACCCTCCCACCCCCATTTGCTGCTTGGTTTGTACTGAGCATGCTCAGTAACCCTGCTAAAGCCAGCTAATCTCACTCTGCCCCCCAATTATCAGCAGGCATGGGTCATTTCTGCTCAGAGGTGTTCCAGTGTAACAGAACCAGGCACTACAGGGGCTCCCAGGCATCCAGATTGTAATTGATGACATTCTTATCATAGGAGAAGGAGATGGCAAGGAAGAGGCAATCCAGGACCATGATACCAAGCTGCAACATCTCCTAAACAGGTGCTGGGAGTAGAATATTATGCTGAATATAGAAAAGCTGAAGAGAACTGGGGGTCCCCTACATTGAACATCTGATGACGTCTGTGGGACTCCAGGCAGACCGTGAGATGCTGAGAACCATTAAGGAAATGAACAGACCAAGATATGTTGAAAGGAGTCCAGCGATGTATGGTCAACTGTCTTTCCAGATTCTGTGCACTCCTGTCAGAAGTCTGTGAACTCTTGACACAGTCAACACACAATGATGCAATGTGGGAATGGCCAGAGACCCAAGAACAGGCACTAAAAGAGTAAGACACCAGTCCTGAAGTACTGCAACCCAAGGGAGCAGCTAGAGGTACAGTGTGATGCCCGAGAAGGAAGCCTAGGAGCAGCATTGATGCAAAGCCAGCAGCCCACAGCATTTGCCAGTAGAGCCATGATAGAAAGAGGATATGCTCCGATAAAGACACCGTAATAGAGGCTCAACTTAAATGTATACCCCAAATTAAAAAACATAGCAAGAGAACCAAAAAAAAGAAAGGGAAAAAAAAAAGCCACCGTGGCTAAACAACAAAGTAAAAGAAGCAGTGAGAGGCAAAAAGGCATCCTTTAAAAAGTGGAAGTTAAATCCTAGTGAGGAAAATAGAAAGGAGCATAAACACTGGCAAATTAAGTGTAAAAATACAATCAGGAAGGCCAAAAAAGAATTTGAGGAACAGTTAGCCAAAGACTCAAAAAGTAATAGCAATTTTTTTAAAGTACATCAGAAGCAGAAACAACCTGCTAAACAACCAGTGGGGCCACTGGACGATCGAGGTGCTAAAGGAGCACTCAAGGACGATAAGGCCATTGCGGATAAACTAAATTAATTCTTTGCATCAGTCTTCATGGCTGAGGATGTGAGGGAGATTCCCAAACCTGAGCCATTTTTTTTAAGTGACAGATCTGAGGAACTGTCCCAGGTTGAGGTATCATTAGAGGAGGTTTGGGAACGAAATGATAAATTAAACAGCAATAGGTCACCAGGACCAGATGGTATTCACCCAAGTGTTCTGAAGGAACTCAAATATGAAATTGCAGAACTACTAACTGTGGTTTGTAATCAGTCATTTAAATCAGCTTCTATACCAAATGACTAGAGGATAGCTAATGTGACACCAATTTTTAAAAAGGGCTCCAGAGGTGATCTCAGCAATTACAGGCTGGTAAGACTGACTTCAGTACCGGGCAAACTGGTTGAAACTATAGTCAAGAACAAAATTGTCAGACACAGAGATGAACCTAATTTGTTGAGAAAGAGTCAACATGTTTTTAGTAAAGGGAAATCATGCTTGACCAATATACTAGAATTCTTTGAGGAAGTCAACAAACATGTGGACCAAGGGAATCCAGGGGATATAGTGTACTTAGATTTTCAGGAAGCCTTTGACAAGATCCCTCACCAAAGGCTCTTACGCAAAGTAAGCTGCCCCAGGATAAGAGGGAAGGTGCTCTCATGGAGTGGTAACTGGTTAAAAGATAGGAAACAAAGGGTATAAATAAATGGTCAGTTTTCAGAATGGAGAGAGGTAAATAGTGGTGTCCCCCAGGGGTCTGTTCTGGGACCAGTCCTGTTCAACATATTCATAAATGATCTGGAAAAAGGGGTAAACAGTGAGGTGGCAAACTCTGCAGATTATACAAAATTACTAAAGATAGTTAAGACCCAGGCAGACTGCGAAGAGCTACAAAAGGATTTCACAAAATTGGGGTGACTGGGCAACAAAATGGCAGATGAAATTTAATGTTGATAAATGCAAAGTAATGCACATTGGAAAGCATAATCCCAATTATACATATAAAATTATGGGGTCTAAATTAGCTGTTTCCACTCAAGAAAGTGATCTTGGAGTCATTGTGGATAGTTCTCTGAAAACATCCACTCAGTGTGCAGCAGCAGCCAAAAAAGCGAACAGAATGCTGGGAACAATTAAGAAAGGGATAGATAAGACGACAGAAAATATCATGTTGTCTCTATATAAATCCATGGTATGCCCACATCTTGAATACTGCGTGCAGATGTGGTTGCCCCATCTCAAAAAGGATATACTGGAATTGGAAAAGGTTCAGAAAAGGGCAACAAAAATGATTAGGGGTATGGAACAGATTCCATATGAGGAGAGATTAATAAGACTGGGATGTTTCAACTTGGAAAAGAGACGGCTAAGGGGAGATATTATTGAGGTCTATAAAATCATGACTGGTGTAGAGAAAGTAAATATGGAAGTGTTGTTTACTACTTCTCATAACACAAGAACTAGGGGTCACCAAATGAAATTAATAGGCAGCAGGTTTAAAACAAATAAAAGGAAGTATTTCTTCACACAATGCACAGTCAACCTGTGGAACTCTTTGCCAGAGGATATTGTGAAGGCTAAGACCAGAACAGGGTTCAAAAAAGAACTAGATAAATTCATGGAGGATAGGTCCATCAATGGCTATTAGCCAGGATGGGCAAGAATGGTGTCCCTAGCCTCTGTTTGCCAGAAACTGGGAATGAGTGACAGGATGGATCACTTGATAATTACCTGTTCTTTTCATTCCCTCTGGGGCACCTGGCACTGGCCACTGTCAGAAGACCGGATACTGAGCTACATGGACCTTTGGTCTGACCTAGTAGGGCCATTCTTACGTTCTTATGAGAAGGAGCTACCAGCAATGCTCTTTGGAATGGAATGGTTGGGCACAGGTGGACATGCAGTCTGAGCACAAACCAATAGAAAGTGCCTTAAAGACACCACTGCTGAGTGCACCCAATTGACTACAACAAGTTATTGAGACTGCAGTGCTAAGAGGTGAGGGTAAGGTACTGCCCAGGAAAGTCACTACTGGTGGCAGATGTACTGCACAGGTTAGACAGATGATTCTGTGAAACTGGAGCTAGAATCTACAGGCATGCTACAATACTTCCGCATCTCTGATGGGAGGCTCCACACAATCCAACACCACACCGAAAAAGATGGGGTGCTACATGCAATAAAACAATTCATAATCTAGGGTTGGCCAGATCGCAAGGAGCAAGTGTCACAGGAGGTTACCCCCTACTACTAGCTGTGTATGCAAATCGAGATTGTTTTTTTTTTTTTAAGAGGACCAAGAAGTAATCCCAGCAGATTTAAGAGCTGATATGAGATGGATGCACGTTTCACACCTGGGGATAAGGACATGTCTGAGATGAGCCCAGGGAGTGCATACAGTTTAGCTTTAGAAACAAGTCCTATCATGTAGAAGCGACAAAGAGTTCTGTGGCACCTTATAGACTAACAGACATATTGGAGCATAAGCTTTCGTGGGTGAATACCCACTTCTTCAGATGCAAGCAGTGGAAAGCATCCGAAGAAGTGGGTATTCACCCACGAAAGCTTATGCTCCAATACGTCTGTTAGTCTATAAGGTGCCACAGAACTCTTTGTCACTTCTACAGATCCAGACGAACACGGCTACCCCTCTGATACTTAAGTCCAAACATGTAGTGCATGAAATAATAAGTGCTAGGGTGACAGGCCTAAATTACTAAAGAGTTTGCACTTCACTTGGGTGAGTTTGTTGTAGAATTTACTCATAAACAGCAGGGAACACATCAGAAATGAACTCTGCAGTTCTCCAAATTGTGAAAGGTGCTCCCCTGCTGGGTGCAAATGTCTCATTCTTTATTGTACCTAGAGGAGAGTGCAAACTGAAAATAGGGCAGGCTAAACTGGGAAAAAAGCCAGGAAGCAAAGTGAATATTTTGATGTTTAAAAGCAACAAGAGCAAACTTTGAATTTGTTATTCAAAATAATGCACCTGTTTGAAGAAATGTATCATATTTAAGGCCCTGCTTAATTCATGATCCCGTAATATTAGGCTTCCACTACAATTTTGATGTTAATTAGCTCCGGCTGTCAGCCCCACCATGCACCGGGCTCCCACTGTCATCTGCAATTAATAAAGGTCCATTATTACTTTTCCACAATTTTCCATGTCTTGTCCGCAACTCAGCCGCAATTATTTGACAATCATCCTGCAGTTCAAGTAGGGCCTGAGTTATATTAGCAAATCCTTATTTTTCCCAATGTTTTAAATAAGGTAACCATAGCGTTCTTCAGTTCAGATAATTGCATTCCATCTACCCAAGATCCCAGTCTTGCTCCCACTAGTCAATGGCAACACTCTTTTAGTGATGATTACTTCCATAAGTAATGTCTCATGATTCTGCTCATCTTTTGGAATGAAGCTGGTTGGAAAAATTGTCATCAAAAATGTTTTTTTTTCAACAACAAACTGAGGGGATCTCCAGGGAGTATCTCTGACCTTAGCTACCCCCCAAGACTCCTGGGGGGTAATGGACACCCTGTGGAAAAGATAATGCACTCCCAGGATTTGTTACCTTTTTGGCTTAGGACTTACCTCCACCATAGGGCTGGAGGAAAGATGCTGTTTGCCCTGAACCTGGCCCGCTCAGTCCTCCCTGTATCCCACCCAGACTCTGTCCCCTTCCTTGCCAAGATCCTTGACGCAGGGAACGTCTTCCATAGGACACAGGAGGATTAGTGTTGTAAAGATGGCTGAGCCCCCACTTCCATTTGGGAGTGAGGAGATCCACGTGAGGAGGGGCCCTTCTCAGCTCAGATTGTCAGGGAATAGTGCAAGCCATGGAACTGAACACACGTCACCTTCATAGCACCGCTGAATTTTGCATTTTTTTTAAACAACAACGTTTTATAATAAATAAATACAACAGGATTCCTGCAGGAAAGCGAGGGAGTAACAAACAGCATTGCAGCCGGGCATCATGTAGGCAAGGCTTGTGCGAGATGACCAATGTATTTTAACCCTGACCGGCACCCAGTGCTGAGCCTCTCCAGAGCATATAACACCAACTGTTTCAAATTATGTGGTAAATGTGTGAGGTGGGCAAGTGTCTAATAGGATCCATGATATGCACACTTACATGTGACCCAATTAATCCCATTCTCCAGAGGGAAAAAAGGCTGCTGATTGAATGTAATCAGTTGTGAAGCATTCTGTAATGATTTTGTCCAAACAACACTGTGGAAAAACAAAGGATACATCTACCCTGTGATAAAAGACCCGTGGCATAGGTGTGGCTGGCCCGGGTCAGCTGACTCAGGCTTGCAGGGCTTGAGCTGCAGGGCTATAAAATTGCAGTGTAGACATCCAGGCTTGGGCTGGAGCCCAGGTTCTGGGACCCTCCCATTCCTGGGGTCTCAGAGCCTGGACTTCAGCCTGAGCCCCAACATCTACATTGCAATTTTATAGCCCCACAGCCCACGCCCGACAAGCCCAAATCAGCTGACGTGGGCCAGCCACGCGTCGTTTCTTGCAGTGTAGACCACACCAGAAGTGTATTGTGTTAATTAGTCTGAGAAGTTGATGGTTTGCAAAACTTCTTGGGTGAAATTCTGGCTCCAATGAAGTCAGTGGGAGTTTTGTCATCGACTTCAGCCAGGCCAGGATTTCACCCCTTAATTTTTAATTTTTATTTTGGGAGGGGGCGAAACATTGATGGTTTTGTAATTCTGGTTCAAATTTGCAAGTCTTACTACTTGTAATTTAAACTCATGGAACCAGATTCTGACACCCGTATTCTGATTTAGTTGCACCTCATTTCTTGGTTAGTCCTCGAAACCCACCCTTCTGTAGGTTCTGCATGTAGTTTTCCAACATGATATCTCTCAGCTGTCTGTATGGAGTAATTTCATTTACTAGAACACTCTGTCTGTGATTCACTCATTCATTTTTAATGCTCTGCCTTCTTGAGCAGTAACAGAGAGTTGCCTCCTGGTGCTCCATAATCTTCATCTGCCAAAAGAATTGCTAATTAAGAATGGAGATTGCAGTCCATGTTCATTAGAGAGAAGCTAAATTACAAGAATCTGTTAGAGTCAAAGCTCCCATCTTTCTAGGAGAATGTTTTTTGTATTTTTTTTTTATCCTCCTGGATAAAAAGTTCTTATGTCTCTAACTGTGCAGAGCTGAACAGACACCCTCTGTCACATCTCTTTCCAAGAGATTCGCCTAACTGCTCCCTGGTAACCTGGAACAGGTTCCTCATCATGCCTGCATTGAGGTCTCACCCCTATAGTGTAGTTTACCTGTGTCTTCAAGCCAATAAGAGAGAGCTATACAACAGATCATTCTAGCGTAGACCCAGCTCTGCTATGATCACTGTTTTCAGGCTTAACAGAGCATAGGGTAGAATAAAATACTGTCACTCTTCTTGTTTAATAAATCTGCTGAGTTTCATTCTCACAGGCTTTGTTCTGTCCTCACCCCAGCAGGCCAGGGAGGCTCCAGTACAGACTCTAATCCCCATTTTAAAGGGCTAACAGAGGGCGACGCCATTACCAGCTGGCACAATATCACATATTAGAGAGTTCTCTATTTTGGCACCCTCAGTAGCTTCTACTGTGCCCCCGCCCCTGTGCCAACAAAAGGGAACAGCAATTTGTGTGAAAATCAGGTAGTGGTATGCCTGTGTTTGCAGGCGCCATCTCTGAGGTGTGAATGCAAATTACCTTTTTGTAGGTGCAAATGTAGGGAATGGCAGAAGCAGCAGGTGCCTGCGTGTTTTTCAGAGGGAGTTATTGTACCTAGTTTTGAAAACTAAGCCCTTATTAAGCATCTTACTCAAATTGTGCAGGAATCTCCCATCTTGACCTGGACTGCAACCTATTGTACCATCATCTTCTGAGACCCTGCCAGGAGATAATCATCTTCACCACACATTGTCCCTGTGTAGCAACAGAGGAGTGGTAAACCTGGCTGTAGCCTCATTGCAGTCTCCATGCTAGACTCTGAGTGCTGCCTTCTTTCTCCCAGGAGGTGGATCCACTTCATAGAGAGTTAAGGAAGTAGCATATTTTAGATTCTGTTCTCCCACCTGTCCTACTTTGCTTTTCCACAATGACTCCCATATTTGTCTTCTGGTTTTCCTTGCCCCTACCTGACTCTTCAGTTACCACATAATTTCCCTCACCTCTGAAATCCTTGTATGAAATTCCCTCACCTCTGAAATCCTAGCTTTATTGTCCTGTTTTAAACCTTTCCAACTTCATCTATTCTAGTTCTCTCTTTAATCCCATCAAAACTGGATTTCATTCCCTTCACTCCAAAATCAGCCTTACCAAGACTACTAATGACCAGGGAGCCTAGTTTTCCATGATGATAAAATCTAAAATTCTCCAATAAAAACACATAAAAATCCACGTTTTTCTGTGATTAAAATAAAATGCTGAGCTTTTGTTTCCCTAGCCATATATATATAGTATCAGTGGAACACAATGTTTTATTGATACAGTGAAACCCCGTTTATCCGCTCTAATTGCCAGATCAGACAATCAAAAATTTGGATAACCCAGAGAGTTTAAGGCCCACCGCCCTAGCCCAGTCACCTGGGCTGACAGCCTGAGCCCCACGGCCCAGGGCTTGGGCTGTCAGCCGCAGTTCGGTTAATACAGAGAGCTGGATAATGAAGATTTGGATAAACGAGTTTCTACCCTATATGTTTTTATTTTTTCTCAAATTGTAAAAACGAAAGATTCTCTGTAAAAATACAAATTCCACATTTTTCTGTGGCAAACTCTGATTTCTAGGATCCCTGCTAATAACATCTTCCTACCTAAGCTGAAGGCATTCTTTTCTTGTTGATTTGTCTGCTGCCTTCAAAACGGCTGGTTGGCCTCAACTCCTTGGCTATTTCTGTACCTTACGCTTTCAACACTGTGCTTTACTACTCTTTCTCCTGTCTTTCTTTAACATTTCCTTTGGTGGCTGCACAACCTCTCCTATGTATTTTTTATGTATTTTCTATCTCCAGATGTCCTCCTACCTAGCCATATTTTCTGACGTGACTAATTTCTTGTAGCAATCACAGCAGAAGTGAGTCATCATGTGGGATCTGAATAAGAAGAGGGGAGTAGTAATAGTTATTTATTATGAGTAATATCATTACTGGGTGTAATGTCTGTACTTGAAAACAATTTTAATAATGTGGCCAGAAATGCATAACTGTGAAAATATTAATTCAAATTTCACACCGAGAGCAAAAGGAAGGTATTATCTGCTTGAGCTAAACAGTCTGCAGTCCTGCATTGTAATCCATAGTTAGAATGCAAATAGGGTTATGTCTACAGAGTGCTTGGTAGGGATGTCACCTCTTGGCTATTTCTTGTACTTGCAAATAAATTAGACAACAGAGCTTTGAAATTCGCAATGGAGTCATGCAGCAGTCTGCTGTGTCTCCTCAGCATGAAAACCCCAATCCAGAAAGGTGCTATATATGGCTAGACCAGTCAACTCAGCACTAACATTTATGAATTATTTAGCACCTTTCTAAAATTGGTCATGAAGGACTTAGTAGTACTTAACCTTAGTGGTTTTAGAACTGAGTGAGTGTCCATTGGGGCAGCTGGGAATGTGCCCATATCCCACTGTGAATGAAAAAGGGGTGGGGATGAGAACATAGCATGTAAGATTAATCAAGAGAGGTAATAAGAAAAATAAAGAAGCTAAGTATTAGATGAAAGTAAGATGGACAGATTAGTGATACAAAGTGCTCGAACTCTGATTTTGCAAATGCTTGTGTCTTGTTAGGGGCCCAGTCCAGCATTCAGTGTGCACAAAAGTATCACTGAGTTCAGTCTGCTAGGAAAGCAAGTGTGACGCTGGCAGACCAGGTGCCAGCTCTTGCCAAGTCTGTAGGCGTCAGCTGAGCGCTGATGAATTCATTGCTGGAAATCAGAAAATGCATTAATCTTACTTGTAATGTCTATATCCCATGCTGTAAAGTAATCTGAAAGTTTTGCTTTATAATTGTAAAAATGCCTAGTATGAACTTGCGAACTCAGACAGAAAGTGGGTGCTGTGAACCACTCTATCAAAACTAAGTGGGTCATTGTAAGACATCATGTTACAAAGACTTTGCTAATTGCCCCTACACTGGTTAGTGCAGAAGGTCTCATCCCATCAGTTTGAATTCTGGAAGAGGGAACTAAAGATAGCTGACATGAAGATTTTTAAAAAAAATCTTTTTCTGTTTGGACTCTCACAAGGATTGGAGCTAAAAACAAAAGCAGAAATCCCTAGGGTCAACCTGGGTTAAAACTAAAAGACATTCAGTGGACAGATTACTACATCTCTGTCACCTTTTGGAACCTAAGACCGTAACACATTTGTGCTTATATGTTGCTTGCTTTAACCTGTAATAACTCTTGAATTCCTTTTTCCTAGTTAATAAATCCTTAGTTAGTTTACTATAGGATTGGCTACCAGATTTATCTTTGGTGTGAGGTCTAAGGCACCAACTGATCTGGGGTAAGTGACTGGTCTTTTGGGAGTGGAAGCAACCTGAATATTTTGTGATTATTAGTGCAAGTGACCATTTATCACTAAGCCCAGCTTGCCTGGGTGGCAAGATAGATGGAGTGCCCAAGGGGATTGTCTGAGACTCCATGGTAGGACTAGTACAATGATCCAGGAGTTCACATTTGTTACTGGGTTGGTGAAATCTAATACCACCAGTTTGGGATCTCTGTCCTGCTTTTTGACAGTTTTCCCTGAGGCTGGCATTCACAGTTGTGATCCACTCCAGACAGCAGGATTGCGTTCCAGCTGCGCAAGGAGTTCCAGTTCTTTGTATTTTCTTTCCGTGTGTGTGTGTGTTGTCAAGACTTTTACATCGTACCTGCGTTATCCAAGCATTTGGAAACTGAGTTTCCAGTTTCACCCCTTTGCTGTGACTCCTACTTTATACAAAGTTAAAGTATGACATAAATGACATTGAATGGCTAGCAGTAGCAATTCTCTTTTAAAATTCATTCAAGTCCTACATTTCCTTGTTTTGGAGGTGTTGTAGATTTGTTTGTCATCCACAGCAAGTGAAGCAGTTCCATTTTTTCAGACATGGGTTGAGCTCTTCATGTTCTGTTCTTGTTGTATTTATGTTCTGGATGTCAACATGGGGGAATAATAATGCCGTTCCTCTTCTAGTGACCAAGGGGATTGTCAGAGTATTAAGAGTCTGACGCAAGCAGATTTTGCAGGCACAAAAAGTGATGTCCAGAGTTCTTGCTGCAGATAAAAAGATTCTTTTTGAGTCTATACAAAGAAGGACTTGTGTCTATTTCTTTTTCAAATATGCAACCACCCTTTTAAGTTTCACTACTGCTGCCCACTTCTATTCCTTTATTATTTTTATATGCTGGAGATGCATCTTTGTGTGTTGTCTGTTTCTCTTATTTGCTCTTTGATCATCATTCTCTTTTTTCTTGTGCTCATGTTGTGTTGTTTTGAGGTAAATATAATCAACTTGTATTTTGCTTTTTGCCATGAGAAGACTCATGACCTTGTCATCCTTCTTTGTTCTGGTCCTGTGTTATCTTGCGGGTGTTTGTGGAATCTGGGCCTAATAGCAGACAAAGGATCTTTTTTTTTATCAGCTGCATACGTTTGATCTCAACATCTGTTCTTTCAAGAATACTTTTCTCATCCTATATGATCTTATATATTGTTTCATTCCAACAAAAAACATATGTTCTTTGAGTTCTGTTTAGTTTTTTCTCTCACGTTTCACTTTCCTTACTGATATTCCACTGTTCTAAAGATAATGCCATACACTGTCTGTAGCCTTGCATTGTAAAAGTATATCTAAATTCCAGTGGGCCAGATCAGCAGCATTGAGACCCACTCAGCACCAGAGAGAGAGAGAGAGAGAGAGAGAGAGGGGTGAAGGCTGTTAGGGAGCAGATTACAGCTCCTTGATTCTCACACTGCAGCTGCTCTGGCCTTGGTGCAAGTTAGAGCATGCTAAGAGCTGCTCTGATTTATGTCAGGTGATTATGTTCCCCAAGGGATCATTTGCCAGCTGACAATTGGCAAAGCACTGTGGAGTGGAGATTTTATTCTGTCCCTGTTCTGGGCCCTCCTTACCAAAAAGAGGGAGGGAGTGGTGGTTGTCGGAGCTGGCACCAGCTTTATACCAGCTGAGAGCTTCACCCAGCTGGGGTAATTCTACGCTGGGCAAGTACTGCAAGATTCCAGCTCTTTTGTCCTGCTCTGGATGCACATAGCGGTTGGAACTGGTGAAAACAATTTGGCCTTGTAGGTTGTTCATTTCTGTCCCACTCTTATGGACAGAACTATCATGCAGCATATTCAGAGGTTCAGAGCGCAGGTGAAAATATTAATCTGTGCGTTCATATAATTTGTTCCATCGCGTGGCTATCACATGTTATATCAGCCAGTGAATTCATCACCAAGACTTGTGAGGGTCCAGCTCCTCAGTGAGGCTATATCTTATTTTCAGATGTGCTGATCTGAAGCACAGTATTTTTTGATGACGTCCTATAATTTTCCTTGACTTCCAAGGAGACTTGGAATAAAGGTCAGTTTTTAAAAACCAAGTATTGTCCTGGCCAAGAGTATTAATAATCTTTTCCTTTCTAGGACTGGTCTCTCTGACTTCTCTTTCTACTGTAACAGCAGAGGCTAAACAACTTTTGATACTCAAATAATGTGATGTGACTTATATAGGGATATGATTTCATATTTGAAAAAATCCTTGTCAGTCTCCCGTCAGCTTGTCTGTCATTTTTAGTCTTTGTCTACCATCTCAGACTTGAGAACTGCTTCCCATTGTCTAGACCCTGTTAGAAGTTACTCCCAATTCTAATTTCTGCTTTGGTTGGGGAAGCAATTTTCAAGTTTTGTGTCATGAGCAAAGATTAATCCAATAATTATCTTATGGTGGCACACAAAAACTTAAATGCAGAGTGCAGTCTCAGAAAGCAGATCTGGCTGTACAATGTTTGCAGTTAGTTCAGCAATCAGAGCTCTGTAAAGATTGGTGGTGAGAAGGCAGAACTATGGATTGAGGTGCCCAAATGATTTTTTTAAGGTATGTGCAATTTTCATTATGGTCAGGCAACATTAGGCGAATGAAAAGAAAGAGACTATATTGTGCTTTTATAATTCTATAAATGGCAGCAGCTAGCCATATTGGCTACTAACATGACACCTGTGTTTTGAGTCTGAAGGATCTTTACAAGGCTCTGTAGACAACACTGGCAAATTGGCAGGTCAGAACACAATAGCTATTTCATTTTGGGCCTTGCAGCAGTACACGTTTTAGAGAAGTGTGTGACAAGAGATCAGTAGTGTATTTCTGCACAAGGATTTGACAACCCAAACAAACAGCAGCCATATATAATGGCAAAAAATCATATAATTTATCACCTTTGAAGCAATAGGCAAACTAAACACATCATCATCTTATAATGACCTAGGGAGGAACTGCCTCTCTATTTTTCCTTTGTTATATATAGTTATTAGAGCAGGCCCTGCTGAGCAGAAAGGGAACATATGATCAAAGTCTGTCCAATGACTCAGTTCACTGATGAATACCTTAGATTGTCATGTTGCATACATACATATAATAATACCAAGAATAGGAACAATAATGAGGCTCAGTTTGTGTCTTTACCTGTAAACTGAAATGAAGGTGCGATTGGAATGGTCCTATCTTGACTATGTGTCATACCTTGGATATAATCTCTTAATCAGAGAATCGTAGGACTGGAAGGGACCTCGAGAGGTCATCTAGTCCAGTCCCCTGCACTCATGGCAGGACTAAACAGATTGTTGTATTTCTTATATTTTCATTTATTTTAGGAGCTATTCCAAGACACAGAAGTTGAAAGCAACTGTTTAAACATGAGAAACACATTTAAAATGTCCCCTGCATAGCTGTCCCTTGTGGTGATGTCTTAGTGGCCCAAGCATCACATTTTGAAATACCTAGATTCCCTCAAACCAGTGCCAGGGATGACATAGCCCTTCATCCTTTTGAGGCAGAGGCATTGCATTCCATGCTGCTTGTTTGTACGTGGGAGTTTAAAAACAGAGGATATCAGAGACTCCAGGGCACTTTTTGTAAGAGTGGGGCTTTGCCTTGATCTCCTTGGCTAATATCTCCCCCTATCGTTGTTGTGCAGTGTGATCTCAGTTTGGCAGCTGCATTTAGCCCCCGAGGTGGCTTTATTTGAGGGTTGCTATATTTTCCTGCACAGTGGGACATATATTCCTCTATACTGAGAGGCATTTGGAAATGAAACTTTGCTTTGATGTTAGCTCTCACAGGCTTATACTTAATTTCAAATTGAAATCTGCCTGTTGTACCCGCAACTGTGCTTTGGAAACTTGCAAAGGAACATCGGGGGGGGGGAAAAATCCTACAGTAGGTGGTACACTACATCACTGTAAGCTGGGCAACTGCTCTAGATCTATACACAATGTCCTCTCATTTTACTATCTGTCCAGTTACTTGGTCCCTGTCAATGTAGTATCTAAGTGACTCTCAGGGGCATGGGTAGGAATTTAATTTCACCCCTTTTGCGAGGGCCAATGGGACTTAGGCACCTAAATACCTTTGAGGATCTGGGCCTGTGAGATTAAGAGACTGCTCAAACTCACGCCGTCTGTGGCAGAGCCATAAATTGAGCCCAGGTGTCCTAAGACCCAGTCCACTGACTTGCAGCATGATGGAGAATGATGAGAGGGAACACCAGAGACGGTCTCCTGCACCTCCCCTGCTGATTACAGGCCTGCAGGGAGATCTGTACCTGTTCTGTGGAGGTCCCGGCCTCTCTCAAGTGGTCAGACAGGGATAGTGTTTCCAGCAGCCCCCTTCCCCACGTTCGAGAGCCCCCCAGGAAACATGGGCAACACCTCAGCAGCAAAATCCCACGGGGCCTGGCACACACAACAGCAGCACTTCGAGATCAGCCAGGGGAGGCTCCTTCCTCCCCATCCCCCAGGCAGTGGGAGTGCAGATAAATACACAGAATCAAAGAGCCAGGGAAGCTTCCGACCCAGCCAGTGGAGCCCACATTCACAGCCACCTCCATT
This sequence comes from Chelydra serpentina, assembly GCA_037349315.1. Lineage (NCBI taxonomy): Eukaryota > Metazoa > Chordata > Testudines > Chelydridae > Chelydra > Chelydra serpentina. Next base: position 132,195,239 of record JBAIAC010000004.1, read on the forward strand.
AATCACAGAGCAGTTGCCCAGCCGCTCCCCCAGCACTGCTCTGGTGGCAAGGTGCTACTGACAGGGATCTGGACAGAGACAGAGCAAGGAGAGCCTGGTAAGGAGCCTTATATGGAGATATGCCTATCTCATAGAACTGGAAGGACTTGAAAGGTCATCAAGTCCAGTCCCCTGCCTTCTCTAGCAGGACCAAGTACTGTCCCCTGACAGATTTTTGCCCCAGATCCCTAAATGGCCCCCTCAAGGATTGAACTCACAACCCCCACTTCAGGCCCAACCCCTCCCTCTATTCCACAGCACACCCCTGCCCAACCCTGCAGTGGCTCAGGGATACTCCCTGCCAGCAATGTCAGCCCAGCACGGTCTCCTTGTGCAGCAAACAGGCCAAGGACTCCCTGTGAATGTCCAGGTTTGGAGCCTGTGGTGCCCCTGGGGTGGGATCCAACTATCTCCAGGCCACTTCCAGGAATTTCCCTTTAACAAAACATAAGACCCTGGGAAGTCCCCTTCTGGGCACAGTTCAGCACAAACCTCTCTTTCTCAGGGCAAGAAAGCTTCTCAGAAGAGTAACTATAAAATGTCTCACCCCCTCCCCCCGCCACACACACACACTTCTAGGGAACCATCAATCTGAGGAGGAGGAGGATCAAGTGGAGGCATAATAAAGAAGTCTCACAGATGTTCAGAGCCCTTTTGTCACTTTAACATAAAGCACAAGAAAGCCCCCAATCTCCATCTTCTAAAGAATCTGGTTCAGGGGATGCCTCTACCACAGGCATTCCCAGACTTTTCCCCCTGGGGCTCACCTGTGCTGCAACCCACTATTAACACTTCTCGAGGAAAATTATTTTTGTTTATTACACATGCACAAACTTTACTGGAAATAAACAATGTACATGTTTCCTGTTCATTTTAATGTAAACAATTGTAACAATAGAATTCCCTAGCACTATGCACTCAAAGAAATGCTTCCAGATCTTTGAAAACAAACAGTTTTAGTAAAACTACATTTTAAAAAAATGTTGAGAGCAAACTGTGGTGTTCAAACAAGGAAAACACCAGTTTTATATCAAACTGAACAATAAGCAACACAACAAAGTTAACAACATTGTTAAAAACACACTGTGTTATTATTTGTTGGTTTTAAAACAAAATAGTTGTCCAACTTTGAAGACTATATTGTGTTTTCAGTTTTTTAAGTGTAAAATCTGAATTTCTGTGCTGTGTAAGTAAAGACCCAACCCTACTCTCTCTACTAATTAGAAAAGAATCAAATATTGTAAATAAAAATATAAAATAACTTACAGACCAGGAGTCTTCTTAATGGGATAGATGTGCCTGCTTCTCCTTGCACAGTTGTTCCAGCTGGGGATATATGTTAATGAGGCTCAACCTGATCTCATCTTCAAGTTTCAACCTCCTGCTGACTCCAGCCCTTGTCAGGCAGGGCAAGTATTTGGGGCTGGGTGCTCTGGACAGGGCCGGCTCCAGGCACCAGCCTACCAAGCACGTGCTTGGGGCGGCACCTGGAGGGGGGCGGCGCTCAGGTTATTATTTTTTTTTTTTCTTCCTCCAGCCGCCGGGAAGAGCGGCGCCGTGGCCAAGCCCGCGGCCGAGCTCGCCGCCCGCCCCTGCCGTGCTCCGGCCGCAGGGGAAAGCGGCGCCGCGGCTGGGCTCACCGCCCTCCCTCCAGCCGCCGGGGAGAGCAGCGCCGCGGCCGGGCTCAGCGCCCTCCCCTGCCGTGCTCCCCGCCGGGGCAGCGGGGCCTGCCGCGCTCCCCGCCCTGGCCGGGGGAGCGGGGCCGCGTGCCTGCTGCGCTCCCCTCCAGCGCCCCGGCAGGGGGGTGGGGGTGCGCGGCGGGTGGCTTTTTTGCCTGGGGTGGCAAAAAAGCCAGAGCCGGCCCTGGCTCTGGAGCTGCACTGATGGGCTAGGATTGGCCGGGGAGTGAAAATATGCAGTATGAGGGGACAACGTCCCCCCATCTCTGCCTCTGGCTTGACTGGAGAATGTAATTGTGCTGGCAGACCACCTGGGACTGTGTTGCGGCCCACCTTTGGGGCTCGGCCCACAGTTTGGGAACCCCTGTTCTAAGAGGTGTTCAATAGGCACAAAAGGAAATCGGTTTCCTTCAAACTGCATAAATCTCCAGAGTGCAGGACAGCCTGGTTCCCCTGCTCACTTTCACGAGCGCAGCCAAGGGGATAATTCATCAACACCTTGTTCCCCTGCTCACCTTCAAGGAGTTCAGCCTGGGGATAATCGTCAGTGCTGGGTTCCCCACCTGCTCACAGAGTGCAGCATGTCAAATCAATGCAGAACAGGCCAGGCCATAGACATGTGCTGTTTCCTCTAGTATGCATTTACACAACCCTACAAAGGGAATTCTCCCTCCTCAGGGGCAGGGGGCCAAAACTCCAAATCAGAACCAAAGACTCAAATAATAAAATATCACACACAAGAAAAACCCCACATCACGCACACAGAGAACAGACTTTCAGGAAAAGTGTACGGAGCTACAATTATGAGCCTTAGAAAAGCTATAGCTATATATCTCTGCTTATACACCTAGTGAGTGTGCAACAGTGGGATACAGATTCCCTGCCCCACCTAAAGACTGGGACAGCATCAGGCTGTTATCCTCAGCTGCTGCAGCAGTTCACCATGTCTTAACTATTGGGCTGTCATTCCCAGATGTTCCATGGTCACCAAGGCCTAACGTACAAGTCATTGCTTCCAGCTTTTGTGGTAGGTGGCCATGACTCACTACCACCTCCATCTCCTTTTCCCAGCCGATGGCTGTGGAGTGATAAGGGGGACAGCAGTCCGGATGAAGAAGAACTGATAGGCAGTGAGGAGCCTGTTGGCCCTCCATGTCTTTCTTCTACCACATCTGCCATCCTATAAGGCCAGAAGGTTCCTCAGTGTGCACCAGTGTGCAAAATTTATCCTGATGTCATTTCCAATGATAAAGTGGTCCAAGACCTCCCCCAACTCCCCCCACCCCCACCCCAAATCTTCATTGGTTCCATAGACTCTTGAATTTCTTCAAAATGGACTCCGGCAATTCACACTCGCAAAGAGCAAACTACTGCTTTGTCTTGCATCCTTTGTGCAGTAGAGACATAGTGACTCTCTTCTGACCCAGATGTCCAACATTTTTCTTATGACAGCAGCATCTCTACTACCTCTTCCTGACATGCATAAAGTTCTTCTTTGAGATCTTACCTGGTTCTCGGTGCCATTACAGACCCTCCATGTCAACCACTCGTGTAGGTGTTGTTACTTTTTAATAATTAAATAGCGTGTTTTATGACAATCATGTCTGTTCACAGGGGTTTGGGGTTAGGAGTTCTTTTCCTGGAACTTCCACACTGCACATTCCATAAAGCTAAAGTGGTCCTGAGAATTGATCCTGGCTTCTTACTAAAGATTAGCTCCAGGCTCTATAAAAGCACAGGACATTGTTCTTCCATCCTTCTGTTCACCTCCAACCCACTCAAAGAGAAACTGTGGATGTCTGCAGAGCTCCTAATGCATCTATTCACTGCACAGCTCAGGCCACCAGGACAAAAGCTCTGTGCTGTATTATCCAGTGTCAGACTTTGAAAACATCCATTTCCCGATGGCTGAGATACCGTATATCAAAAATTCACAAGTCAAAAAGCCTAGCTCCGTCTTCCAACGTCAGAGTTCGCTCCCTCAGAGCCATGGCAAATTCATGGGCAGAAAGATCATATTCCTCAGACAAGTAAAGCAGCCACCTGAGCAACTGTTCATGCTACCGTCAACATTCTACAAGCTGAACGTCCAGCCATCTGATGCTGCCTTCGGTAGACAGATGTTCTTCACTGTGGTATCCCAGTAACTATTATGAAAAGGTTATCCTCTTTCACATCTGTAGATAACTGAATGTTGTTGTTGTCCCTCCCCTTCTCTTCCCCCACAAAGAGGGCACTTCTATGAAAATCTCAATGTCATGGATCTATGGACCTCATTACAAATAAGAATAGGACATTTTTTTTCTGTCTTATCTGAAAATTTCCTTTCTTGGAGTATTGAAGTCCACAGATACCCCCTGCCCTGTATGGGGTGTTAATTGGGAAAATATATTGAATAATTAGTTGGCACTCAGTGTTTGTTGTTCATTGAATTCCTTGCTCTGCATGAGGGTTGTTCTATTTTGGCTTGAATCTTAATTTTCCTTACTGATATCGAGTGCTAGGCTATGGAAGTGTCTCAATTGGCAGTTTCTCAGAGGTGGGGCCACAACTCCCCTGCCTCTGATTTACAAGTTTGGCCTTCCTCCGAGGCTGCATAGAGCAGAGTGCCCGATGTCCTGGAGCTGGGGACCTCATTACTCCAAGAAAGGACAGTTTCAGGTAAGACATGGATACATTTTCTCATTCCTTTGAACTAGCCAGGCAAGCATAAAGTGGCTTTATAGGAAACCCTCTCATGTTTTTTTCCTTTATTGATGCATGCACACTGCAATCCTTCCAGACTACACATCTGTGTGAGAGAAGGAGGGAATATGTGCTTAGATGCTGTTCTCAGTTTGGGTCTCCCAAAGATTTAGTGGTGCCATGCAGTACCTTGGATAAAACTTGTCATACTGAAACCATTTTGACTTGCATCGCATCAATAGTTCGATCTCCAGCTCTGTACCCCCCAAAAAACCCAAAAAACATTTAGAAACTTTTTGAAAAAATGCTATTTTTTTTAAGGGCTTACCTCTCCATAACCCCTAGCTCAAAGGACCCCAAATTTGGGTCACTAACCTTACCCTGCAACCGTCCGAGATGCACTGAATTTTCAAAGGAATCCAATGAAACGTTGATTTTAAATGACTTAGAAAGGTAGACTTTTAAATAGAAGTTGTGACACAACCTTAACGGTAGTGGCGCTGCTGCACCACTTTAATAACAGAGATGCTTCCTGCAACAAAGAGCGACAGTCTATGGATGTGGATGTGTGCAGAGTTTGTGCATGGATTGGGGTACATTGGCAGAGCTGTGGGGTGCAGGAAGATTGGGGTGCACAGGGGGCATTTGGGGCTGCATAGTTCTGGTGCACTGACAGAGCTGGGGATGCCACACCTCCCTCATCTGAGCCCCCAACCTCCCTCCCCTCCCCTACTTCCCATCCTCATTTATCCTGCTCCCCATACCCCCCCTCCCCTTGCTGCAGTCCCAAATCCCTCTCCCCTTATTCCCCCACTCCTCCACCCCTTAATACACCACCCCTCCCAGGAAACATTTATATGTCTATTTCCCCCCACAAAGACTTTGATTACATTCTCCCCCCTAAGTAAAACTGCCACCCATGACTCACAACTTGTATCAACCTCCATCTACACAGCCCAGCTCAACTCCTTTTTCTTATCCTTGGTTATGTTAATTGAAGGGTGAGTTCACAGCCATCAATCTCAATGAGTTCCTGATCCATCCAGTTGTTATCTTAATTATACAAGGCAGCAGAAAGTTACTGTTTTTGGTGGCGCCTGTAACGCATTGGTCAAGTGACCCCAAGTTTGCTACTCCCTCCCCATGAGACACATCAAATTTCAAAGCACTCTGATTAACCTTTTGGATTTTAGAGCACTTGTATCAAGCTTTAAAGCATATAAAAAGGCAGGAATGAACCCCTCTAGCTGTTGTTCTGTATTGGCGCATGCACATTGTAAAAAGAGGTACCTTTTCTTAAATATTGTTCTCATGTTGTGTCTCCCAAAGCTTTAGTGAGTTTCATGCACCAACTTGGGTAAAACTTGACAGATTGAGACCACTTTGCCTTGCATCCCATCAGTAGTTTGAGCTCTTGTGCTGCACAAACCCACCCTCCCCCCTTAGAAACGTTTTGCAAAATGCCTATTTTTTCCCGTGGCTTATATCTCAGCACCCCTAGCTCAAATAACTTCATGTGGGTCATGACCCCACACAATCCTGAGGTACACCAAATATCTGGACTCACTATGTCAGTTTTAGAGGACATGGAAAGGTTGACCTTAAAACAGAAATCGTGACACAACTTTAACTATAGTGGCATTGCCATGCCACTAGAGTGTGTTTTATGGGATTGTTTGACTGGAACAGTGTTCCAGTCAACAAGGCAGTAATTTCTGTAGCAGGATACTGAATTATTAACATCAAGATTTCTGTTCTGTTTGTTTGGGTTTTTGGTACAGTTAAAATGGTTTCTGGATACATCATGAGTTTGTTTTCAATTGGCTGTGTGAAGAATAGTACTAGTATACAAACTGTAGATGGAAGGCAAATCACCTGGTTGCCTTTGAAAATATCTTCTTGAAATTCCAGCCAGATTTGAATAAACAAGCACCCTAGGGACATAACTATCTAATTAGGGGAGGGGAGGAATAGCTCAGTGGTTTGAGCATTGGTCTGCTAAACCCAGGTTGTGAGTTCAATTCTTGAGGGGGACATTTGGAGATCTGGGGCAAAAATTGGGGATTAGTCCTGCTTTAAGCAGGGGGTTGGACTAGATGACTTCCTAAGGTCCCTTCCAACCCTGATATTGTATGATTCTAATTTCAAGCCACTGACATTCCTTCAGGGATAAAAAGAATATATGCAATCGATGTTATTGAGTGCTACACTTTTTTCTTTAAGAACAGAACCAACAGTAGTTGAAAACACATCCGTTGAGCCTTATCTTTAGCAAACACCTAAAGCTTAAATAAATATTGCTTATCTATTAAGCATGTGTTCCTGTAGGTGGTGTGTATGCTAATATAGAATTTAGCACACAGTTATAAATTTAGAACATATAAGAAAAGGCAGATGCCAGTACCTGTTATTACTGGACATGGCACTGCAGTTCCAGCAATATGCTGAATCATTAATCTCTCCTCTTATGGATAATTTAGCAAGTTATTGAGTTTTGCGTAGCATAGAGCACCACCTAATATGCATGATTGGCAACTCTTTTTGTTAAGCTCCAAATTTAGAAAAATAGCAAAATCCCACATTCTGGGTTTGAATACTTTTAGTATTCATTTTCCAAAATTCACTAAGCGGATCATGCAACAAGTTTCTGAGCCATCAGAACAAGCCAAGATAGGGAAGGGTCGATAAACATGATTCAACCACACTTCAGTTTTTCATGTCAGGATCTGGTAATGTCCTATTTAGTGAAATGTAGTACAAATAAATCATGAGCTGTTGCAAAATGTCTTGCATAATTAGAACTATTTTGAGATATGGGAAACTATATGAATTTCCAAAAACAGATGTGTTTTCTTCTATTTAACTATTTTTCTATTCAACTTCTATTTAAAAGTCTACATTTCCAAGTCACTTAAAATCACTGTAAGCATTCAAGCATGTTTAGTTATTCTAAGAAACTAAAAAGAGAGAAATTCATATACCTTATTAGCCATGTCTATATTTTTTTCATTAAAACGGTTTTGGCAATCAACAGCCCATGACCCAATATTTTTTATGCTAGGAAATGTTAGTGTTCTTAGGAGTCCAACTGGACTTCAGAAATGTTCCTCTAAGAGCAATAGATTTTGCCAAAGGATGAGGATGCAGAAATCTGAAGTCAACAAGAAGCTCAAATGTTGAATATGAGGGCACTGGGTGAGGTTATTGGGCTAACAAATATCTAAAGGTCAAGTTCACCAGAATGCTCCAGCTGCTTTTTACCATCCTAAGTGACCCAGTGACAGAGAAAGGTGATAATGGAGAGGATTTGGAGGGAGAAGATAAGGAGTTTGTTTAGGAGCAAGTTAAGAAAGAGAAACTGAGGTGTAGGATTGGATGGAGACACACAAATTTGGGGTACAGAGATAGATTTGAGAATCATCAGCATAGAGATGAGGGTTGAAACTGAGTGAAAGTGATGGGACACCTAAAAAAGGGTGTAAATCATGAAGGCGGGAGGAGAGAGCCCTGTGGCACTCCTACTGATACTGGGAGGATGAAAGAGAAGGCCCCACCAAAAGAGATGCTGAAGTAACAGTTAGAACATTAGGAATAGAACTGGGAGAGGACAGAATTGCAGAAGCAGTGGACAGGTCAAGAGTGAGGATGCTGTGGGGACCTTGCGATTTGGCTAAGAAGACGTCACTAGAGATCTTTGTGAGGCATTTTTGGTGGAGTGAAGGGGACAGAACACAGACTGGCAGAGATCAGTGAATTTTAGGCAATAATTGTAAATGACATACTTAAAGAGGTTAGAGATAAAGGAAAGGAAAGCGATATGGTGAAAGCTGGACAGTCTGGTGAATCCAAGGACGTTTTACTGAGAATGGGGGAGTCCCCTGTATGCTTTTATTTAGAGAGGGAGGATCCAAAGAGTAAAGAGAGATTGAGGAGGAGGGCGATGTTGGGGTTAAATCAGGTTAAGAGGCAGGAGGGAATGGACTCATAGGAGCAGGGTGAGAGATTAGAAGTATTCAGCAGGTGAGAGCATTAATCCTGGAGGAGAATGAGAAGAGTATTGGCATAGCTACATCAGTGCATGCCCACCCAGTCTAGTCATGGTCTTAGAGAAGGAGAGGAAAGGGGCTGGAAAGAGAAATCATGGAAAATAATGCTTGTTGGTCTTCTCTCTGGAAAAGCTAGCGAGATCTTGTATGGAACAGGGGGAGGGGGCAGAAAGAGAAGAGGATTTGTGAAGGGAGTTGCATGTGGCAAATAGACAATGGAGGTGATTGTCACTGGCTCCCAAGCCCATGGCAACATGATGCTGTTTGGCCAGGACCATTTTGGAAATGAAGGATGAGCAAACCACCCTGGGGAAAATCTGCATGGTCTTGAGACTTTCTCCAGAGGCAGTGGTATGGTAGTGGGAGCAGAGAAAACAGGCGGTGGCCAGGGCTGGGGGTTAGTAGGTATATGATATGATGGGAAAAGGAGTAAAAGGGAGAGAGTGGACTGCTGAGATTTAACTACAGCCAGCAGAGGCAAAGGAGGAGACAGCTGGGAGGAGGGAACTGGTAGTGGCATGTAAAATGTCTCCTATTTCCATAATTCCCTTGCTTCCATTAAAGACACATGGATCACTGCTCCTGTTCTCAAGACTGGGAAGTAATAAAGTGGGCTGACGTTTGCCCACTATACAGATGAGTTAATTTTTATCCCATTGAGTATTCCCCAAACTCCTTCCAAATCTATCATATCATAGACAACAAGTAAGGGATGCAGACCATTATAGCAAAGAGATGCCCAAACACAAATACATGCAATGCAGTCTATATGGTAAACAACTATCAACTGTACAAGAACTGTAAGAACATATAGAAAACTAGGGCTTGGTGTACATGATTAGAGTCATATTTTACACAGGACCTTATTTCATTTCCATCCTACGCGTATTATTAATGACCTTGTGGGAGTTTGCATTTATCACTTACCCAGTGAAAAAACAATTGTGTAAAAGGTTAGCAGATCAGGTTGCTGTATCTTTGAGTGCCTATTGATTTTTAATCTTATGGTGTCTCATTTGCTATGAATAAAAAAATGATTTTAATAGAATGATCCCTTTATAAAAGCAGATCAAAATGAAAAGACAACGGAGAATTTGCAGTAGTAAATTTCTAAGAGTATCAAGCCTTCAGGATGTTTTTAAGATGCAACAACTTTGTTTAACCCAATCTCACTTCAGAGCCATGTAAAAACAGCCAGTGAAATCCAGATGATTGAGATTTTGGCTAGCAGAACATAAATTATATGCAAAGCCAGGAAGGAGGATAATCTGTGGTATGGAAGATATGGAGAAAACCCAACACTTTATTTATGGGAAGCTCAGTGCTTAAAACTGATAATTGGAAACGGCATCGATTTGTTAATTATCTTTATTTGCTGCAAAAAACCCAAACAAACCTGATGGAACTTGCATGCGAATACTTTTAAGAGTGTGCAGACATTCCTGTCTATTTTTAGCTGTGGATTTTAAATTATTAATATCTTTTGAAATGTTTAATTAGTTTTGAGAAGCATTTGCATAAATTAAATGCATGAGGTCTGTCTGAGGAAGCTGTGGTAATCTCTCTCTGGATGTTTGTGGTTTTAGTAAATAGTTTAAAGGAAAGCATCCATCAGTGGAGGGAAAAAATGTTCTTTTCCTTCTCCACATGGCTAATCTTTAGCCCGAGGAATTATATGCACGTATTTGTTATGTTTGACCAAAGTAAGTGACAGTGATATGGGGCACACTCAAAGATGGCAGGGGAATTCAGTTCATTCCCCACATCCCCCCAGCCTGGCATGGACTATTCTCTTTTATTGTTCCTTCTTTTGCTGTTGGTAGCTGCCAGGCTTCCTTCTTTGGTGGGGAAGACTGTTGCTTGCTCAATGCACTTACAGGGGGAGTACGGGTGCATAAGATACATACTCCCTTACTTTCCTGTATAGGCTACCTACATCGTGGGTCACAGCTCAGGTTGAGGAACCCTCTGTGGGGTTTCCACTCTCCTTTCTATGCATATGAGTGGGGTGTAGATAGGCAGGCAGGGCATGGATGAAGCCTTAAATCCACCCTTCCTCGCCCATTTCACCAGCCAGCAGGCATAAAAAGGGAAGTCATCAGTGTCTAGCAAAAGGCTGCTGCAGATGACACTTCTTCCCCAGGGACCACACAGTGACTCATAGAATCATAGAATCTCAGGGTTGGAAGGGACCTCAGGAGGTCATCTAGTCCAACCCCCTGCTCAAAGCAGGACCAACCCCAACTAGATCATCCCAGCCAGGGCTTTGTCAAGCCTGACCTTAAAAACCTCCAAGGAAGGAGACTCCACCACCTCCCTAGGTAACCCATTCCAGTGCTTCACCACCCTACTAGTGAAAAAGTTTTTCCTAATATCCAACCTAAACCTCCCCCTCTGCAACTTGAGACCATTACTCCTTATTCTGTCATCTTCTACCACTGAGAACAGTCTAGATCCATCCTCTTTGGAACCCCCTTTTAGGTAGTTGAAAGCAGCTATCAAATCCCCCCTCACTCTTCTCTTCTGCAGGCTAAACAATCTCAGTTCCCTCAGCCTCTCCTCATAAGTCATGTGCTCCAGCCCCCTAATCATTTTTGTTGCCCTCCGTTGGACTCTTTCCAATTTATCCACATCCTTCTTGTAGTGTGGGGCCCAAAACTGGACACAGTACTCCAAATGAGGCCTCACCAGTGCCGAATAGAGGGGAATAATCACGTCCCTCGATCTGCTGGAAATGCCCCTACTTATACAGCCCAAAATGCCGTTAGCCTTCTTGGCAACAAGGGTTGAGATAGGCGCTGCCCCTTACTTAGGGCAGATTGTATTCTTACAATCTAGCCCTAAGTACGATCTCACTGAAAAGCGGGAAAATTGAAAGAATTGAAAACCAAGGCTGAAAAAATCAGGAAGATTCCTAATAGTGAGATCAGTTGGGCTACCAGCCACACTAGAACTGTAACCACATCCTAGGAGTCAGTTCAGACACTACAACGCTACACCATTTTGTCCTCTTCACTGGATCAGGTGACCGGGACTGTCCAGGTCAGAGAACAATAGTGCTGTAAATAAGTCCCTCAAATTGATTCTAGCTGAAGGATAGACCATAGAGCAATTTCCCAAGAGAAGTCATGGAAGCCACATTGCCTGAAAGCACTTGGGAATTTACTGTCAAGGAATAATCCCAGTGCAGTTGACAACCTCAGGATCTCAATCGTTGGCTCTGGTGGAGGTGTTTCCCTTACCAAACTGTAGCGGTGAGGGATACATGGTGGTGGTACCTGGAGGCTGTCATGCACCAGGTGCACAGGGTGAGCCGGGTTAAAGCCCCTTTAAAAATGGGACCCTACTGAAGCAACCATTTTCCACTCACTGAGAGCAATGAGGCTGGTCAGAAATTAATTCCCCATAGAAATCAATGAGAAAGGCTGGCAGACTTGTGTCAGGGAAATGTCTCCTATGTCTTTACAGTTTTGGAAGTTTTTAGGTTTTAGCAAATGTAATTGTATTTGTTTGCCTTGTGGGCAGATAGGGTTCTGGAGTTTGTCACTGACCCAGAGACCTCATCCAAACCGACCTGGTTTTACATTGGTCTAACTACACTGACTTCCCTGGAGTTAGTGCGGCTTTAAACTTAAACAGAGTGGAATCATGCCCAAATCAGCTTTGCTCCCACCACACCACTTCCCTTGAGTCTCTGTGCGTCTCTGATATCTGCCTCTCTGTCCTGGGTTCTTCAGGCATTTGCCTCTATTGCCCTATGTGCTCCATCTCAGCTGGGATCTCTGTGTTGAAGGATTTTCCTGCATGCAAAGTCACTGCTTTAATAAAACTCCCATTTCCTTTTGTCACAATTTGGCAGCCCTGTTAATGATTGTCTCACATTTTAAGTAAAATGCAGCAGTAATTGCATACATTTAAAATAACCATGCTATTGTCTACTCAGACCTGCATAAGCCCAGGCAGGACCAGGAAAGTGAGGTGGTTATGCTGTATCCGTCTGGTGCAGAAAGGGGAATAACCTCAAATCAAAATAATGTGAATGAATTCTTCTGCTAGTCAGAGGCAGACTAATGTGAGATTCCCGTTGATATGCTGACCAGACGACTTTGTGTACATCACAAATGGACTGGCAGAACTGTTATCCAATCTGGTAATGAAGTCATAAGAACAGCCATACTGGGTCAGACCAAAGGCCCATCTAGCCCCGTATCCTGTCTTCTGACAGTGGCCAATGCCAGGTGCCCCAGTGGGAAGTCTCCAAACTTCATTGTCCTGAGAGACTTTAACATCCAGTATTGCCCAGACAGAGTCATTCACATAACGCAGAGGAGCCCAGATAGTTTGATTCTCCAGGCAACCCACTGGATTTAATCAAGCTTGGTGTACATGTAGAGAGCACAGTAATTATGCCCTACACTATGGTGTCGCCTCTTACAGACAAGTGTCAAGGCTTTCCCTTTATTTCATCTAGGAGGTGGACTGTTCATGTTAGTCAACTGTGAAAGAGTCACAGATGCAGTGAGTATCCAGACTGCTTTAGGGACCACACTACCCAGCTGTATTACCAATGTACTGGTAGACTGGTTAGATACCAAAACCACCAGATGGCTACACTCCTGACTCCAAAGTCTCCTCTCCCTACCAGAGACCAACTTTGTTCTCTACTCCACAAGGAAGGTAAAGAGCCACTGAAGAGCAACCTCCCTCTCCCAGCCCCCAATTTCCACTACAGTGTCTGCAGTGTCTCAGGATGAGCCACATCAATGCCTCCCAATAGATTACAAGAATACCTGATCAGTAGCTCATAACTAGTTCAATACAACAGATATTTATTTTTAATTATTGACACCTAAGCAATGGTTTATTTCAGTTTTGAAAATACCAATCTGAGCTCTCTGTTGTCATTGTACAGTATAATTATAGCTGACATCTCTAGAAAAGACACTGTAGTTAACAGTCCTGAATCAGCTGAGAAATGGTCTGGATGATCTAACAAGTCTTCCCCATCTCTTAACTTCCACAAGTTAACCATAGGGCCCAGACCTGCAGGCAGAGCTTTAAGTACAGAGAGACTGCAGGACCAGGCCAAAGGAATCAATCTGTAGCACCTTTCATCCAAAAACAGTGTTTTACACTTAGGTGGGGAAAGGAAAGTAAGAGTTAATTTTCCTGAAATGTGCCCTTATATGAATACCCCCAATTCAAGATCTAATTCAATGGGATTAAAGACATTCACTTGTGTAGAACAAAAGCTGATCCCATTAATGAAGAAGAAAAAATAACACTAAATGCATAGAAAAATCTCCCACTTCTTAGTATCTTCTCTTTCCATTATAAAAACTGTTTATAATTAGAGCCAGCATAAGAAGAAAATATAGCTGCATTAGGAAATAGATTCCTTTGTACCATTTTCAATGTTATCTTCCTAGCACCTAGAAAATATATGTAATTTTCATAGCACAATTCTTGTGACAGTCTGGGAATGAACAATTAAGGGACACAGCACTTCAATCTTGCTCATATTTCTTTTTCATTTATTGTAACCCCATGCAAGTTACAGCTCTCCGCACAAACTAAAGTACACACACACCCTTATTTCCATAAATGGACATAAAGTTAAAAAGAATATATTACAGGAAGACTGTTACATTGCATTTCCATATCATGGAGCCTGTTTCTGAGTTCAGGATCTGGGACAACAGCTGTTTCTTTGCTGGAAGGTGTGTGCCCATTTGTTACTCAAGTGTAGGGTGACCAGACAGTCCCGATTTTTGGGTCTTTTTCTTATATAGGCTCCTATTACCCCTCACCCCCTGTCCCGATTTTTCATACTTGCTGTCTGGTCACCCTACTCAAGTGAGGAGTCTGGGAGTCATCTTAAACCATTGCTAGTGAAAATGGCTGCTTTTTTTCTGTCTCTGCCTGGCTAGGAGATTGGGAGTCTTTCACTCAGCTGTGACCCTCCTCTCCATAACCCACATCTTTGCCACTAGCCAGTCTAGATGTATTAATGTGTTGTATTAGGCTAAGCTTGCATTCATTTAGCAGCTGAAGCAAGTTCACTTGTCAAGTGGGCACAAGATACTGACGCATTATCTTCCGCCGTGGATGTTTGTTGGCTTCTAGATGGAGTTTAACATAGATTTTTAATTTATAAAGCCATAAATAGTGTGGGGCTACACTGAGGACTTATCTACACACACACTTGAACTGATTTAAGTAAATCTATTTAAAAACACACAACTGTAGTTAAACTGCTGCAAGTTTGTGGTTATCTCAGACCTGATAAACTGGCTTTCTGTTTCTGGGCTACAAGTACATTGAGGAGCTTCAGCTGAAAGGCACCTTACATTTGGAATACACTCCCTTCCTTGGTCTGATAAAGCCTGAGTCTGTTGATGTTCAAGGAATACAGCAAAGGCCATCATTCTGGGAAGAGCGAAAATGTGTGAGATGGAGGGAGTGGCGGGTGGGAGAATAGAAGTATGTGAAGCTGGGTTATGTTCTTCCTGCAGAAGGATTTGGTTTATTGGGAGCTGCGGCTATTTCTCTATTGTTTTTTGGTTTATTGTAATGGATTGTATTTTGCATGTCATCAAGGCACCTAGAAACTAGTATTGTGTATTTTCAACAAGTAAAATAACTATACTTTTCCTGCCCTTTGTGCTGTTGGGCAAGAATAATGTATCATGCAACAGAGAAAAAAAGTTTGTCACCTGTTGTAAGAACATCTTGCTGCTTGCATTTCTATGTATATCTTTGGTATTTTTAAACGTTACTGGAAAAGCTCTTTTTAAAAACAAAATAATAAAGGTAATACTACTGTATTCCTACTGTATAGCATTTCTTACCTTTGATATCCTGCACATATAACAACAACTTATTCCTTACAATTCATGAGGTAGGTATTTATTATACCCCTTTTGCAGATGGAAAAATTGAATACAGGGGCTAGAATCTGCATTCAGTTATACTGGTATAAATTGGAAGTGACTCCAGGGGTGTTAGTCTGGATTTACAGTAGCATAAGATCAGAACTGGGCCTGGAGCACTGAAATGATTTGCCCAGTGAGACACCACAAGGCAGTGGCTGAGTTGGGACAAGAACTCTGGAGTCTCCTAGTCCTGTGCTCAGTCCAATAGGCTATGCTTCCTCCTAAAGCTCCCTCACAAATTACAGAATATATGTATATATTTAAAATAAATACAGGTGATTACACAACTGCTGTCCTTTAATCATCTTCCACATCCTGCGTTTGTATTTTGTCTACAATGGCTAGTGACACAGAAAGCACTGCAGTGCCTCTGCCTGCATTGTAGCAGGGTTTATGAATGTCATTAACTAATGCAAGAAAAGCACCGTGCCCTGAACTCATGTCTCGGCAGTCTCATCTTCAAGCACTTTACTTATTTATAATAATAGTAGGAGCAGAACTTTTACCTTTTTAGCTTTTTCCCAGAAGGACTGAAAACTGTAAATGAACAAATCGCAAAAAGAGAGCAAAACATTTCACTTTCACACTTCTGAAGATTTGAGATGAAAAGGACCTAAGTGGTAACAAGCCCTGTGTTAATGCAATTATACACCTACTGGTGATTATAGCATAGTGCAGTCTTCACTCCAAAGTACTTAGGTCTCGAAAGCACTATCTGTTGCCTTCACTTCTTTTATCCTCACTCAGTGTAACCTATTTCTTTTATCATGGCTTGGGATGTATTGTTATTTGCTCACATCAGTATGTTAGCTCTAAGGTAAGCAAAACAAGCTTGATGATACAGGTGGTGCAGATGGGTGACCCTCAGCTGAAGGAGACACAGTGGAGTTATAAAGCTTCACCCCAGCTGTGGCTCTGGCCCATTGTTTTTTGCAATCCCTTGCTCTGTATTGCCATCAGAAAGCTGTGGGTTAGAGACATGAGAGAGCACTCTGCACTCATGAGCCTCAGGAAAGTTTATTTAAAATCAACCGTTATCAAAAAAAAGTGAAATAATAATAATAATTATTATTAATAATAATAACAACAGTGAAATAAATAGCACAGCAAGTGGGTTCTCTATGCTCTTCCTGACTTTTCTTGTCCTCAGACATATCAAATTTAGGAACTAGGGCAGCTTCTGGGCTTGCATTTCATCCCCAGTAGAATGCAGGAGAATGGAGTCACTTGTTTGGTGGTTTTGAATCATTCATGGAGGGCTGCCAGTAATTGTAGCTCAAACATTGTTATTCTATCAGCTTGGCAAAATGGTCACGAAAATTTACCAGCTCAGGCACGAAGTCTTCATCACCTAGTTATCAGGATGATGATAAAGGGCATGATGTTTACTCACCTGTCAAAAAATATTATACAGCTTGAGGCGAGCGAGCCAGTGGAATTTGTAAGGCAGTATTATATTAACTCGAACCACAAAGCTTGTCCGCTGGTTTGTTAAGGAACTTTGCAGTGCTACAACCTTAATTGTATTCTACACAGACAATTGATTGTCTCTTATTCCTGTCCTTTATCCTCCAGGAAGATGACGTAACCCGTGACAGTCGATTCAATTTCAGTGGTTATGGGATGGGTCACTGTCTCCAGGTCAAAGATGGCACCGCAGTCAAGGTCACTCCTCCAAACCCCCCTCTGGCGCCACCAAAGGATTCAGAGTCGATCAAAAAGAAGTTTGTTGACCGCGCAAAAAGGATTGATACAATATCCCGAGCTGCGTTCCCACTAGCCTTCCTCATTTTCAACATCTTTTACTGGATTACGTACAAAATTATACGGCATGAGGATATTCACAAGAAATAGGCAACTCTCTGGAGGTGCTGGGACCTTCTAGCCAAAGCGATTTGCTTGTAAATAAACAGTGAAATGTCTTTCTGTCATTTGGACTGAGGAGTTTTTTTCACCCATGCTACTGAAGAGAATAAGACAAAAAAAATGGAACAAAAGAAAAAGCATAGGAAAAAAGTGATTGACTGCAAAAACAAGATGCCGTGGGACCATGAAATACAGATCCCCCTTACGTACACTCAGTATTGTTCTTCCAGATTTTGCATTGATCAGACATTCTTAAACAGGGCCAAATTTTACTCAACAGTGTCACTAAGATATTGAAAAAAATAAAAACAACCGACCAACCTGAAACACCTACTATGGGACTGTAGTGGCTACAGTACAGTGAGTTATAAGAGGACCAAACTTATTCAGGATAATGCTGCCTTTCTATTTGAAACAAGTCTACTGAGCTACATTCCATTAAAATGTCTGTAGTTAGCAGTTCACCAAGAAGTCCTTTTGTGCGTTGTAACTGATTTCTACTAACAGGGAAAAATGATTTATACTTTAATATCCTTGTGGGTGTGCATTTTAATATTATCTTGCTTTATTAGAATTGTAATTTTGGGGTCAAACTTGTGTATTGTGCTATTTATTTGATAGCTGACACTCATAGAAACCAGTTAAACTGCCCGTTTTATTTTTGTTCTAAGAGAGTGCACTTATTTCATTTAATTTCTGCTGTTTTTACATGCGACTTGAGGTGCCAAACTGTATTTTACCTATTGTGCTACCCTGTACCACACTATTTATTAAGAACTTGTTTCCTGGCTGGTGTAGCTCAGTTTAGCATTGACTTTCTATTTCTTTCTATTACTGCTCTCATTGTAGCTGCAATTGATAGCTCTGTAGGTAAACACAACTTGTTTACAGACCTCTAATTTATATCTTTACTCGAAGTGGCGATCATTTTAAATATCATTGACTAACCTAAGAATTTTAAAACTGTACTGTGATTTTCATAACCTGTTACCTTTTGGTGCCAGAGCTACGTGGTTCAAATCCTTGCTACATGTTTTAAAGTAGAAAAAAATAAAAATTGAAATAAAAAAGGTATTTTTGCTTACACAGAAAAAGAAACTAAGATAAAACATTACAAGATCATTACAAATTTTACACTTGCTGTAAAAGCATTTATTAAAAAGGTTATTTGTTCAATTTCAATAAAGCTAAGTGTGCTACTAATTTTTCTTTTCTTTTCAAGCTCCTTTTTCATTTGGGGTAGTGCTATTTGCAATAAAGGCCAGATTCTCAGTCACTCCAGGAGCAGAAAAGGGAGTTAAAGCAGCAGCTGGGGGACCTCTAGGAAGGCCTACTTTAGTCCTCCTGAACTCCTCGCCCACACCGCAGCAGAGGAGGCACTCCAGGGCAGGCTAGGGGGTGAGGATGGATCTTAACACACCTCCAGCAATCCTGTTTGACTGGGCAGAGCCTTGAGGGCTTTTATCCACCACCACAAGTTATATCAGCCCTGTAGTGCCTTTGAGGAGAAGTGTGCCACCCTAGGCAGACCTTTGTATTGCAGGGTACAAAGAGAGGAAAAGGAGACCCTTCCCCCTAATAACCTGTAGCCTTAGGGGAAGGTACACTGAACTACAAGCCAAAAGCCTCTTGGCTCTAATCTTCTCCAAACTGGTCCTAATATTTCTGTGCACTTCAAAACCTTCATCAACTAAGGCAGAGCTTTCCAAACTGTGTGTCGCGACACGTTAGTGTGTCGGCGGCAGTGTGTAGGTCTGTCGCGGGGCGGCAGGCATGCTCCGCTCCCCCCCGGCGTTTTGGCGGGGCGGCGGTGTTGGGTGGGGGGGTGTTTCGGCCGGCGTTGGGGGGGGGCAGCACTTGGGGGTTTTTTGGGGTTTTTTTGCTTGGGGCGGCCGGCCCTGGGTACTGCGCATGCGCAGTATGTGTAATCCAGGCGGAATTGATTCCGCGTCACTTCCGGTGTGTCGCGAAATGATGCATGTCTAAAAAGTGTGTCACCAACATGAAAAGTTTGGAAAGCTCTGAACTAAGGCCTCACATACCCCGATCTTAGGGACTATCACTTGCCCACTTAACAGCTACGATAACGAAGAGGTTGGATGTGGTCAGTGCAGGCCGACTGAAAATAGAAGCCAGCTCACTCACAGGACACAGCCAAGCCTCATCCAGTTTGCCACACTGTCTGTCAGAGGAAATGGCCCAGATTATGTACTTGTGTAGCCAACAGTCACAGTAAGGACCTTTGTCCCTCTCTACTGGCTAGACTACATATAGAGGTTACTGAGTCTGCTACAGCCCCCAGGCTAATAAGCATTAATTTTTAGGTCAAATGGTAGAAGCTCATGCTCAGGGATTACAGGTTCATTCTCTACAGCCAGCCCAAACAAGGGTGTTGTTACACTTAGCTACTCTCTGTCTAGCCACTAAACTATATCTGTGTTCCCAGAGCAAGGAAGAGAACCCAGGAATCCTGATTACCAACATTCTACTTCACAAATAGTTACATAACTCAATAATAAACTGTATTGTCCCCCACACACACACACTGGACTTGCTCACCAAATACTCCTATGGTTGAAGTGGAAGAGGTCTTTCTTATGTATCTAATGGTTGTGGCTTCAAACGTGACCAATGAATCATGGGGATAAAATATGTAAATTAAGGGGAGGATGCTGGAATAATTGTCAAAATTATTTTTTAATTGCACAATTATATTTAGAGGTGAATGAGGATATTGTGTTTATTTGTTATATCTGTAGTGTTACTATTTCAGGAAATGGGAGTTAATGTCCTTTTAAGAACTAGGTGGGACACAAATTACAGGGATAGCTTAAGAACACTGAAGGTGAACTCCTGGCCCCACTGAATGGGAGTTTTGCCATTTACTTCAATAGGGTCAGGATTTCACCCTGACAGCAGTGGGTGAAAGATGTCGCTTGTATGTGCAGAGAGTGGAAGATCCTGCCTATGCAAAAAGGTCAGAACTTTAACAAACTCATCTTTCCAGAAAATGTACTTCAATCTCGAAGGTGTGACAGTGTTTGAGGGGCATGGATGTCTCAAAACATTGCAAATGAGCTTTGGAGCCCATTGGTGACCAGTATGAATCCAGTCCAGTTTAGTAGAGATTAAAAATTGCTCCCACCGAGTGGATGTTTGGTGGTCCCTATCTGAGATGAGTTTGGTGGGTCTAAGGTCCAGCTGACGCAGCACAAACTCACCAGCACACTTTGCACTAACTGGCTGTTAGCAGTGGCTAAACAACTTCTTATCAGATGTTCCCAAGATCGGGAGAACTGTGAGTGGGAAGCTTGCTTTGCTGTTGCCCTGTAGATAAACCAAGGGCTTCATTCATTACAGCGATACAAGCTCTAAATCTATACAATTTTTTTAAAGATTACGTTTATGGCTATAAGGAAATTAATTGCAGACACACAAATTAGTTCATTAAGTAATTTACATATATGTCACAGGGAGCAACACAAAACGTGTCAGTTATGCTAGAAGTAGGGAGGGAAAGGCATCAGCCTGTTTTTTGTACTCCTCACCTCTCCCACACCAAGGAAAATAAAACCTACGCTTTTACTTAAAAAGTTCCTGGTAATATAGAGTTGCCAGCAGCAAGACAAAAGATGAACCACAAAAAATGGACCATACTGATAAAAAAAAAAAAGTGTGTCAGAGGACTTACCTAACAAAGAAACAATGGTGGCTCAGCATCAGGAGCTCTCTCACAGGAAATTATGGTGTTCAGAAAAATGATGTCCACACAGTTAGCCCTGAGTTCTGGGGATATTAAAACCCTCCCAAAGGCTGCTTCTCAAATGAATGCTAGTATGGGTTTATCTGGGGGAATGAAACTAAAAAAATTACACAGCCACAGGGCAGATGAATTAAATGCTGAAGCAGCTTCTTTTAAAGGCACATAGGGAGAAAATGGAAGAGAAATGAGTATTTTGAGAATAGGTCTCAAAGGAATAACCTTCACATACTAGGACTAGCAGAAAGGGGGGGGGGGGGGGGAGGAAGAAATGTCCTTACTACAAAAACTGCTACCTGCCTTGTTAAAGTTGCAGGGGCACTTTCCTCCAATTGAAATAGAGAATATCAAGTTCAGATAAGGAAGTCAAGAAAAACCAAACCCCGTGATACTTAAGCTACACACATTTAATGACAAAATGATGATAATGAATGCAGACTTCCCAACAGAGCTTAATAAAAAGGGAGCAGCATTCCACCGTCTGAAGAAAAGCCTCAAAGGAACTGACATCACATAAGTAAGGCTGCAAGTCTGTCACAGACGTCATGGATTCTGTGACTTTCTGGGACCTCCGTGACTTCTGCAGCAGCTGGTGTGGCTGACCCAGGGGCTACTCAAGCAGCTCGGGCAGCCCCTGGGCCAGCCGCACTGGCTGCTGCTGGGGCAGTCTCAGGCCACCACATGCCCCCCCCTCGCCCCCAGAAACAGTGCGGGGCTCTGGCTGCCATGCCCCCCCAGCCCCCGTCATCAGCAGTGGGGAGCTACAGCCAGTGTGCCCCACCCCAAGCAGCAGCGGGGGTCCTGGGCTGCCCCCTGCCCCAGAGCACCCGCGGTGCCCCAGGGCCACCCCAGAGCACCCAAGATTTAGTCAGGGGAATATAGTACAAGTCATGGACAGGTCACGGGCCATGAAATTCTGTTTACTGCCCATGACTTTTACTAAAAATACCCATGACTAAAACATAGCCTTACACATAAGCTCTTAGGTATTTTGCTATTTCACACTGTACTTGGGTGAAGTTGCAGAGGGGGAGGTTTAGGTTGGATATTAGGAAAAACTTTTTCACTAGTAGGGTGGTGAAGCACTGGAATGGGTTACCTAGGGAGGTGGTGGAATCTCCTTCCTTAGAGGTTTTTAAGGTCAGGCTTGACAAAGCCCTGGCTGGGATGATCTAGTTGGGGTTGGTCCTGCTTTGAGCAGGGGGTTGAACTAGATGACCTCCTGAGGTCCCTTCCAACCCTGAGATTCTATGATTCTATGATTCTATGACTCTACTAAGTGCTTGAGATGACCAGAAGAGGTTTAGCAAGCGCATGACTAACAGAGACCAGGTGCTACCAAGAACAAGAGTATGGCTATTCAATTTAAATCTTGTTAATTGATTTGTAAACAAGACATATTTTTTCTCCTCATAAAGCTATTCAGCTATTTCAATCTTATAGAAAAAGAAGGGGGCCTTTTAAAAGACTACATTAATGGGAAGAAAGTGGAAAATGCACAGATAGTGATAAATTCAAGTTTTCTTCCCCTCCTACTCTCTCTTTTTTCTCTTTCTTCCATTTTGTTCATTCTGTAAGACAATCTCTGAGGATATTGAGTTATATTGTACAAACAGTGGGTCAGACAGGCTGGAGTCTCAGTCATGAGTTAGGGGCATAGGTGTGCTGTCCTAGGAGAAGCTTCAAAAGGGAATTATGCCTCAGAGAGTCATTATTCCTCCTCTGCCCCAGAGGCGGAAAGTAAGTCTCTTCAGTGCAGCTCATCCCATTCCCTGCCTATCCCACCCTCTCCTCAATGAGAGATGCTTAATTCATCAAGAAGGTACTGCATTGATAATAATACAACATTCACTTAATACATACAGGCCATGTTCTGGGTTTGTACAGCACTAACACAATGGGGTCCTGGTACATGTCAGGTGCTACAGTAATATAAATAATAAATTTATCTTTCCTTGATCTTTGCGCAAAACTACTGTTGGCATCAATGGGAAAAGCAGTGTGGATTAAGGCTGGTATGTCAGGCTAAATTTATATGTTGTCTTAGGGACCATCAGTAAAAATGGAATTTGACCCTCTCCACAGAATGAGTTTGATTCTGCAGGCTTAGTAATAACATTACACTTAGGTAATGCTGGAACCAGCAACATCATCAACCCAGTTCTAGAAGTTCCACAAATCTCTGTTTTTGCTATTAACGGATATTCTAAGCAGTGTTAGGTTGAACACCTCATGAATACATTTGATTTCAGTGCACTCTCTGAGAATCAGGTGCATCAAATAGATAGGTTTATAATACTCGGGGAGATTGAAAAAGCCACAGAGGACCCAAACACAGGAATAACACCTGGTGCAGATGACTTTCGAGCTGACTTTTTTTTTTTTAAACATTCTGGGCACAGCTGGTACAAATCAGACAATGGATTCATGGAAATTTCTCAGAAAAGAATCCTGTCTTGTGGCATGAGAAAGGCATTTTGATTTCACTAATTTAAAGCAAAAAGATAAGGACGAGCCTAGCTATGGCAATTACTGATCCATCTCCTTCCTGCAAATGGCATGTAAGGATGTCCAGGAATTTAACAATGTGACTTAGAGAAATTATTCCTATCTTAATACAGGAGCACCAAGCAGGGTTTGTAAAAGGAAGGCTTGAGGCAGATAACACCCACAAAAATATTTCACTTAATGTTCCAGGCACAAACTGTCAAGAAATCCATCTGTAGCCTTATCTTCTTCATGCTGACAAGGCCTTTGAGAGGGCTGACTGACTGTATTTGATGACAGTGCTAAGCAAATCTGGATTTAGTCCAGCCTTTTAAAGATGGCTAGAGATCCTGTAAACTCCGTGCTTGCATCAGTCTTAATGAATGGTGTTATGTCAGAGGTCTTCCAGCTACAGAGTGGAAAGCAGCAAGGTTGCAATGCTAGTAAAACAGCACCCAAAATTGAAAGGCATGCAGAAGACATTTTACATAATCCAGCTACCTCACTTCCACACCTAATGGATTTAATTGAAAACTCTGGCTCTATGTCAAAATTCCACATCAAAAGGAAGCCACACTTAATGGATATATTCAGAAGACCAGACCCAATACAGTATTAACATCTACCCTTCTGTATTTGGAAGCAGAATAGACATATGGGCATAAAGGTGTGTACGCAGCTTTTGACTCATCCACTTGAATTTAGATCACAACATAATAGAAATAAACAAAGATATAGAAAGATGTTGCAGCTACCCTTGTATTACTGAGTAGGAGGGAAACAGCTGAACTGAACATATGTCTTAAAAATTATTTGCAACCTGCTATTGCAAATGAAAATTCCTGCTAACATTTTCAAAGAACTAAAATTAATTTAATGCTCTTAATGGGAAAATAAAAATCCTCTCCTTTAAGATTTTTTTTTGAGGGGGTGGAGAGGTTGGGGCCTAATACGGCTGTCTGGAGGAAGAGTCAGTCTTACGAGACTCATACTTCTTTCCATACTTGCCCTCTCAAATAGAGGGCTTTTTAAAAACGAGAAATCTATCCCAGTTTGGCTGCAAATAGATAATATGTTCATTACACTATCTGGAGCACTATATGGACTTCCCTCGTCAACCAGACTACCAGCTTCACTGCCTAGGAATCCAATTTTCACCGCATTCTGAGCTGGACTCCAGTGCATCAAGAACATTACCAATTCCAAACTAGTTAGTTTGCTTCTAACACCTACATGAAAACACCCACGCTTTCCAATTCAATTTCAGACCATTTAAAAAAAATATTGGAAAGACAAGGACTATTATTAACAAAAAACTGAATAATCATCAGTAAAGCTACCTTTATGTCATGGAGGTCATGGAATCACTGACTTCCAGACAGAGCTAGCAGCCAGTGGGGCCCTAGCAGGGTTACAGCAACAGGCGACAGCAGCGACAGGGGGCCCCCCTTCAAAATTCCAGCGACAGGTGACAGACTTTTGAGGGGGCCCTCCTCAGGGTTCCAGCAATGGGGGACAGCCTCAGGGGCGGGAGGGGGACACCTCAGGAGAGCAGCTGGGGGTGTCCCATTTTCTCTTTGGGAAATATGGTCACCCTGCAGCTTCCAGCTGCCACGGGCAGAGGGGGAACCCCACAGCTCCCAGCCACCACCGTGGTGGGGGAAACCACAGAGACGCAGCAGCAAAAGTCACAGACAGATTATGGCTTTTGTGAATTTTTATTTATTGCTCTTGACCTATCTGTGTTTTACTAAAAATAACCATGACAAAATCTTAGCCTTAATCATCCTATATATGCAAAATAAATCTCACTGTCCTTTGTCACTTAGCTCAGGGGTCTCCAAACTTTAGGAGACGAGGGCCACATTAGATTTTTCTTTAGGAGACGAGGGCCCTGCCGCCGAAATGCCGCCGAGGCGGTGGCAGCGTTTGAGCTACTGCCAACGTGCCGCCGAAGCGGCAGCGACATTTGAGGTGCCGCCGAGCAGCATTTGAGCTGCCGCCGAAGTGCCACCGAGGTGGCAGCAGCAATTGGTTGGGGGGCTGGACAAATTGAAGCCGTGTTTATTAATATATATATACACAAAGGCAATGGGCTATACTAACTGGAGACAGCATGGTGTGGTAGATATGGATTAGGAATCAAGAAAGCTGAATTCTCTTCTTAGGTCTGCTGTCACTTCATTTCTCTGTGTCTTTTCCCCCTACTCACTCTAATTGTCTTGTCTGTTTAGAAAGTAAGCAATTTGGGACAGGGTCTGTCTCTTACTCTGTATGTATAGTGCCTAGCACAATGGGGCCCTCCCTGATTCTGGTGGAAGTCATTCGGAACTACTCAAAAAGAAACATTCTTTGAGGGCCTGATCCAAAGCTCATTGAAATCAATGGCAGTCTTTTGACTTGAGTAGGCTTTAGATCAATCCCTAATAAACGATTGCTTTAAAACATTTGACAGTATGAGTCATTTAGCAGGGGAAAGAAGTAGATGGCTCAATTCTCTTCAATATCTACTGGACCTAACACTCAGGAGAAATGGGAACAAGTACTCAACAAATCTCAGACAGTAATTGGAAAAAAACATTTGACAATATGTCAAGAATATTTCTAGTTCCTTGACCTTAAGTTTCTACAAAACCAAAATACTGAATCAATATTATTAGTCCCACCCCCAGACAAGTTCTTGAAGGGTAAGTTAACATAACACAGACAATGCTGGTGGTGCTGACAGCAATATGTCCATTTATCTTAGAGCCCCATTTATTTTATGCCAGAAACAATGCTTTTACTGGGACAAGTTATATAAGAGGCTCTATAGCCTCGAGAACTAATGCACAACTGTCACAGATCCAGTCAGGTACTTCCAGCCAGCCGCCTACCAGACTACTGTGAGGTGAATCCAAGACTCTGAGCCCCCTGGTGTTTTAACCTTGCCTGGGTTACAGCAGGCTGCAGTGTTGTTTCTTTCCTTGGCCTCCAAGTTATTGGGGCACCATATGTGTTCAGGTAGTCAGGATTCCCCCTTTCTCATCAGGCTCCTTCATGCAGTTGTTCATATTGAGCTGGGGAACAATGACTGGGGACAATACCCGATAGAGCAGCATCTGTCTTTTTATAGCTTACAGGCCCTCTGTCAGGTGACTCCTGGATTCATCGTCTCAGGTGATCAGAGACCTCTACCAGGTGATTTTATTGTCAGGTGACCTCTCTGGTTTGGGAGCCAGTCTAATATTTAGAGCTATTCCATTGTAATGGCAGAGCACTCAAGAACTAATGACTTTCTACTGTCAGCCTTGTACCGCTATCCTGTTGGAATTTCAATACAATCTAGAGGTAAACAACAGAGAAGGCAAGGGCTGCCCATTCAAAATAGAGTTCAAACTTGGTAAAGACACATGCAGAGAGTTCATAATCTCACACAGAATTCATAAATTGTACAGACAGATCCCCAAATCATCACAACAATCCCGCCAAAACAGTCTTATTAGGCCTTCAGGGGATGTGAATGTGCTTTTCAGCATCATAAAGTGGATTTCTGTTGCAAAGATATTGGCAAATACAAGTCAAACTGAGAAGATGGTAGCTGGAAGCATCTTCTATAAACTATATGGTAGAAAGAAATGTATGGTAGAATACAACACATGGGGTCACATGGAAGATTTACATTCCTAAGGCCAAGTCTACACTGCTGGGGGCGGGGGTCGACCTACGATACAGAACTTCAGCTATGCGAATAGCGTAGCTGAAGTCAGCGTATCGTAGGTCGACTTACCTGGCCGTGAGGACGGCGGCGAGTCGACCGCTGCCGCTCCCCTGTCGACTCCGCTTCCGCCTCTTGCAGCAGTGGAGTTTCGGAGTCGACAGGGAGCGTGTTCGGGGATTGATTTATCGCATCTAGACAAGACACTATAAATCAATCCCCCCGATAGATCGATCACTACCCTCCGATCCGGAGGCTAATGAAGACGTACCCTTAGTATTTTATGCAATATACTTATAAATATAGGGTAGGATTTTCACAACTTCTCTCTGTGCTTTGGCTTAACTCTGTTAACATTGAAGTCAATGGGTGTTTTACTACTAACATCAATGGCAGCAGAATTAGGCCAATGCTGATCACTTTTGAAAATCCCATGCCTGTCTTTTTCCACAAGATCTCTATTTTCATTACCATCAGTTCCAACATTGGTTGCCTTTCCTTTTGATGGGTGCTCTCTTTGTCACCAGGATAGAACAATCTGAGTGTAAAGTATGCTATGGTACTTAATGTTGTGATCTAATGCTCTGAAAACATCTTCTTTCTTTTTTTTTGTTATGTGTATTTATATAAAAGATGAAGAAAGATATAATTACAAAGAAAAAATCAAGTTATTGTTGATATTTATCATGTACCTTACAGCCGTTCCAAGAGGCCACAACTGAGATCAGGGGCCCGTTGTGCTAGGTTCTGTACAAACACACAGAGAGAGGCAGTCCTCACCCCAAATCCTATCATCTAAATACACAAGACCGATGAAGGGTAGGAGGGGAAAAGAGAACCACATAAATGTGAAGTGACTTACCCAAGATCACTCAGTGGGGCAATGACAAGGCCTGCAATAAAACCCAGGTTGCCTGACTCCCAATCCAGACCTGACACTTTTTAACACAACTGGCATCTCTTCTGAAACATTTTGGTAATAGATAAAACTCATTCAGCAGTACTCTGAAATATATATTTACGATGCTGTGCTAAATAGCGTTACCATTCCTTTTGGGATATCTGCTAGGAACAACTTTCAACTAATGCAGTGGTTCTCAGACTTTTGTACTGGTGACCCCTTTCACGCAGCAAGCCTCTGAGTGCGACCCCTCTTATAAATTAAAAACACTTTTTAATATATTTAACACCATTATAAATGCTGGAGGCAAAGCAGGGTTTGGGGTGGAGGCTGACAGCTCACGACCCCCATGTATTAACCTCACGACCCCCTGAGGGTCCCAACCCCCAGTTTGAGAACCCCTGAGCTAATGTAATATAACTGGAAACCCTATTATAAAAAGCCTAATAAAACACAAGGTGCCCCAAGCAAGAGAAGAATATAATGCCATGAATAGGGGGAAAGAATTTTTAACAGGGATTTTCTTTGATTAAATGAAAGCTCTAGTCATTTATTTCAGATAGGTGACACCACATCTTCTTTTTGTGTTGTTAGTCAGAGGATGTTAACGAGCATAGGAATCTGGAAATGGAGAAGTCTGCCACTGTGCGGTTAAAAATGGCCCATTAGACAGCAGCTGTGCAAAAGGGAGTGTAGTAATTTTTTTTAAGAGACTAACAAGATCAAACTTTACTTTGTGATGATCAAATAACCCTTACCTGACTGGGAATTAGTCTTTCCCTCCCATGATAAGCTAACAAATGCACTTCTGTGGGGGAGAAATGGAAGATCTTCAAGGCTGCTGTAAACAGAGGTTGCCATACCTACTTTCAGAGGAATAAAGAGGAAAGGGTTCATTGCTCAGCAATTAGAAAAGGAAGAAAGAGAGCTGAAAGAATTGCATGTTACAGGTGAATATGGGATCACTTTTGTGGGGAGGAGGGGAGAAAATCTGTCCCTTACACTGAAGAATATCACAGTGATCTACTTACACTTGAAAGGAGTGAATCTTAAACCTCAGTTCTTGAGACCCTTCACTCTTACAAGCTCAAACCAAAAACAAAGGAGGGCTCATTCACTTACCAGGGATGAAATCTTGGCCCCTCCATTGAAGTCAATGGCAGAACTCCCATTCACTTCAACAGTGCCGGGTTTCCCTCCTCATCTCTACTAACTTTTCACACTGTCTTTCCACTTTGGTGTCCAACAATCTCTAAAATCAGCTCTAAGAATTAAGGTCCACTACTTTCTGAAAAACAAACAAAAACCAAACTAACTAAAATCAAGAATTTGCTGAGAACATTTACTATGTTTAACCAAATTCTCCTCTGATCAGAAGCTGAAATTAAACTATTGTGTTGGCAATATATTTCAGTACTGTAGTGTTTTGCTTTGTTTTAAGAGAAACTGTTTCCAACTGTTCCTTGACTGGATCCACCCATTGATGAATCTCAATGGAGGTTCATTTCAGTATGTAATGATTTTCCTTGGTTTCTGACACTCAACATTTCTAGTGTAGCTTTGTCTGTTCAATATCAGTTATTTGTTCTGATCTTATGGCACTAAAGCTTGGTCTCAGCTACAGAGTTAGGTCGACATTAGGCAGCTTATGTCGACCTAACTGTCAGTGTCCACCCTACAGCCTTGCTCCCGCCGATGTAAGTGCACTACTGCACCGACATAATGACTCCACCTCCACGAGAGATGTCGGGCACCACCGACAGAACCAGGGTAGTGTGGACATCAGCCACCGCAGTAAGGTCAACTTAAGACTGTAGTGTAGACATGCCCTAAGTCAGCAATTCTCATACTGTGAGTTGGGACCCCAAAGTGGGTCATGACCCTGTTTTAATAGGCTATCTTTGACTTTTTGGGGCCCAGGGCTGAAGCCAAAGCCTGAGGGCTTCAGCCTTGAGTGGCAGGGCTCAGGTTCCAGGCTCCCGTTCCAGGGCTGAAAAATATATATGGAGATATGCCTATCTCACAGAACTGGAAGGACCTTGAAAGGTCATCGAGTCCAGACCCCTGCCTTCACTAGCAGGACCAAGTACTGTCCCCTGACAGATTTTTGCCCCAGATCCCTAAATGGCCCCCTCAAGGACTGAACTCACAACCCTGGGTTTAGCAGGCCAATGCTCAAACCACTGAGCTCTCTCTCCCATCCAAAGCCCTTGGGCTTTGCCCCATCCCTACCTGGGGTGATGGGGCTCAGGTGGGCTCAAGCTTCGGTCCCCCCTACTGGGGTTGTGTAGTAATTTTTATTGTCAGAAGGGGGTCGTGATGAATGAGGTTTGAGAATCACCGCCCTGAGTCAATGGAGGGGGATATATTATCAAAGCAAATTTGCATATTTACGAGTGTAACAACAGAGAAAATGTAAATGCAAAGTAAGTGATTCTGTCTGAAAATATCAGTGTCCTTGTCACACCCGCTTCACTTTGCTTCCCTTAATCTCTTTAGTCTATCCTGCTGGCTGATGTCCCTGAAAATTTCACTTGCTGTAGATATTGTAGCACAGAACAATCTGCCTTACTTATCTCTGACCTGTTTATGGAAAAGGTCCAAAAGCTCCCTTAAGACTGATTAAGTCTGATCTGCTAATATACTGCAATGGATTAAAATACATAGCTCAGCTAAAATAGCTGAGGTACAGCTTGGACATCCAGCAAACTACAAGATACAGATAACTATAACGTGTTTTGCTAGGCAGGCATTTTGTCCAGTGCTCTTGGATAAAGTTTCTGGGTCACACTTTAAGAGCCAAGAGTCTAAAATAACACATAATTTCAGTTACTGGTACCACACATCCTTTCAGCAAATTAAATACCACATTAATATTACTGAACCAAAAAAGAAATGTGTACTCAATAAAATCCAGAGGGAGATCCACCACCATCCCAGCCCCTTTATGGTGGGTAAAAGAGTGAGTGGAAAAGGGAGTCTACAAACCCTGGGTTCAGCCAGGAGAGGAGTCACATGGTGCAGGACCTGAGGAATCCTTCCAAGGATCCCATTGTAAGCCCTGGCATAGGGGGTGTGATGGAGTGTGTGAGAGGAATCGGTGGCAGGGCTGCAGCTCCCAGGGCATCACTCTGGGAAGAATCTGAGCAGTGCGGCTGCCCATAGGGTAGCCTGGGAAGGTTGCCGTAACTGAGATGGGCCCTCGGGGCTGTCTAAATTCAGCCAGAGGTCATGCCAGCCACTGAAGCAGCTCAGGATCAAAAGGGCACATGGGTGGCTTAAAGCCATCACAGCCACCTCCTAGAAACACAGCACAGTATTTCACTCCTGAAATTCTACATATGCGAACTGTTCTCTTGAATTGCAATTCAATGTTAGTATTAAATATTGTTCCGCTGGAAGGCGTTAACGGCTGCCGTCAAGCCTGATTTTGATCTGTGGGCAATCACAGACCTTGTTAAAGTGACGGGTGTGCTAGCCACCTGTGTTCAGACTCAGGCTATGTCTATACTACAGCCTATGTCAGCATAACTTATGTTGCTCCGGGGTGTGAAAAAAAAGACATCCTTGAGCGTTATAAGTTACACCGACAGAAGCACTCATGTGCACAGTGCTATGTCAGCAGGGCAGCTTCTCCGGCCAACATAGCTTCTGCCACTCGTGGTTTTATTATGCTGATGAGAGAGCGTCATCACCAGACGCACTGCAGCAGCACAGTGGTATCGGTACAGCTGCAGCACTGTATGGATAGACATGGCCTAGATCAGTGGTTCTCAAACTGTGGGTCAGGACCCCATTTTAGTGGGGTCACCAGGGCTTGTGTTAGACTTGCTGGGGTCAGGGGCCAAAGCCCAAGCCCAAGCCTCACGAACTGGGACCGAAGACCGAGCCCCATTGCCCAGGGACAAAACTGAAGTCTGAGTCCCACCGTCCGGATCCGAAACCTGAGGACTTCATCCCTTAGTGGCGGGGCTCCGGTCACAGGCTTCTGCCTGGGGCTGAAGCCCTTGGGATTTGGCTTTGGTCTTTCTGCCCGGAGCAGTGGAGATCAGGCTTTAGTTCCTCCCTCACCACCACCCCATTCCAGGGCAGCTGGGCTCAGGCTTCGGTCCCCTTCCAGGGGTCATGTAGCACTTTCTGTTGTCAGAAGGGGGTCGTGGTGCAATGAAGCTTGAGAAGCCCGGCCTAGATAGAAGAAGCAATTCACCTTCTTTATGGAGTAAGATAGCTGAAACAATAAAAGCCACTGCCTAAGAGGCTAGGACTTTTTAGCTTGGAAAAGAGGAGACTAAGGGGGGATATGATAGAGGTATATAAAATGATGAGTGGTGTGGAGGAAGTGAATAAGGAAAAGTTATTTACTTGTTCCCATAATAGAAGACCTAGGGGCCACCCATTGAAATTAGTGGGCAGCAGGTTTAAAACAAATAAAAGTACGTTCTTCTTCACACAGCGCACAGTCAACCTGTGGAACTCCTTGCCTGAGGAGGCTGTAAAGGCTAGGACTATAACAGGGTTTAAAAGAGAACTGGATAAATTCATGGAGATGAAGTCCATTAATGGCTATTAGCGAGGATGGGTAAGGAATGGTGTCCTTAGCCTCTGTTTGTCAGAGAGGGGTGATGGATGGCAGGAGAGGGATCACTTGATCATTACCTGTTAGGTCACTCACTCCAGGTCACCTGGCATTGGCCACTGTTGGTGAACAGGATACTGGGCTGGGTGGACCTTTGGTCTGACCCAGTACGGCCATTCTTATGTTCTTAAGGCACTAGCTGCACACAAGGCTGATCAGCAGCTAAGCCATGTGGGTTGAAGGGTTTCCCTGGGGACTGATTGTAAATGCAGGGAGTGGGGCATTGATTGATGGAGCTCTGTGTGTAAGACACGTAGAAAGCAACGAGAAATCCCAGAGAAAGCCAGCAGAAAAAGTCGTGCACACACAAGGCCCTGAAGGTGAAGAGAGATAGAACTCCATGGGGCACAGGAGTTTCTGACAAGGCAGGCTTGAAACTATGAGCAAGGAACCTGCCTGCTGCTGTTCGTTCCTACTGTGTTCAGGGAAACAGGACTTTGTGTACGTTCTTTGTAAATAAACAGGATTGTACCAAAGAACAGCTGACTCCTTCCTTCTCCTTCCAATGGAAACAGCCCAGCAAGGCCCAGAATATTGGCTAACTGCTCAGGCCAAAAGGCAACAATATTATTAGAATGGTCAACTGGTGGAATGGCCAAGGTTTATTTTATCTTCATTAGCCATAGATCTGACAGGCCTCTTCTCTACTGCATAAAAGCTTTGATGTTTAGAAATACAAATGTATCTAAAAGACAGACAATAAGGTAGTAAATAATTACAAATATTGTATTCAATACTATTCTTATTATATTTAAAATGCTATTCATTTTACTGATGTTCATATTTCTGGTTCAAAAGAATCATTCCCTCACAGAGATGAGCCAGAACTTTAAGAGAATAGGAAGCCTGCTACTACTAGCTAATGATACTACTCTTTCTGCTCAAGAAGAACAATGCTTTTGGAATTGAAGACCCTGGTTTCAATTCCCACTAAAGAACCATATTGGTGCATTTTTATGCTAGCACCACTAGAATAAAGGCCATTGAATATTTCTATTATAAACTCTTATTTTAAGGCATATATCGGTTGGCTGCAGAAATCCAATACAC
The DNA here is from genome assembly GCA_037349315.1 of Chelydra serpentina. NCBI lineage: Eukaryota > Metazoa > Chordata > Testudines > Chelydridae > Chelydra > Chelydra serpentina. Next base: position 132,229,020 of record JBAIAC010000004.1, read on the forward strand.
GCTGAAACGTGGCATACAAAATTTCAGCCAAGGAGTAACGATATTACCCACTGTAATACTCACTTATAGAAAGCAAAGGATTTTTTGGGACAGTCAGAGTAACAACCCCAGCCCACCTAGCCAGAACTAACTTCCTCCTAGCACCCCTTCTTCCCCAGCCAAGACAACCTCATAACATCGTAACAAGACAATACAAAGATAAATATACAGCACCACCTGGTGGAGGTTCTGTCTGCGCTGGGGCTTTGATGACAAAAAAGTGCTATGTAAGACTTAAGCAATATAATTTTATATTCTGCATTCATTCTGGATGAAATTTATCCCTGTGCAGAGGGAGGGCCATACAAGGTCTATGTACTTAAGGCCTAAAAATAGGGCTTCTATGGGAGTTACGCGATGTATTTCTAGCCCTTCTGCTGGCTCTCTGCTCAGGCCTTGATTCCACCCTCTCTGTACAAGCCTTCCACTGACATGAAAGAGTTCTGCATACACACTACTCTGCAGCTGAGACCTGTATTATGGTTAAAAGATCAGCAGTGGCATTCAGAGAGGATAACTTTCCCATACAGGCTATTTTTCCAGTTTACGCACCTTTAACTTCAATTTTCATAAGGAAATATTGCAAGCCATTATTAGCCTTCAATGTGAATTTATATCTTTGGGTATTAAAACCAACTAAATCTCAATTTAAACAGCTGAATTACCTGAGCAGAAAAGCAACTGCAACGGAAGTATAGCAATTACTCAACTTTTTATTTAAAAAAAAGAATTGTGTAACTTTAATACTGGGTTATAGTGCAGATCCAATGGTTAAAGTCTTTCCAAGCATACATTGCCATAGTTTATTACTGCAGCTCCTTTAAAACAGGTGTGAGCTAAACTATTCTGTCACTGTTCCAGGAATATTGCCTGCCTGGGAGATTTTCTTGGTAAACTATACCTTTCAAATCCTGCTGCCAAAGTTCTAGGATGCAAGATTTTTTTTCAAGGCATCTTTAGAGCACCTTAAACTATGTCTCATACAGATTCAGAAAATCAGGCTGCCTGTAGTGAATAAATCCTTTAAAAATAGTGATATTATTAGCTCTTTTGTGTCACTGAACAGACAAGCTAAACACTGAAAACAGCAATTTCATTAAAGATTAAGGGAATATCATTTCATGTTTCACCTACTCCTTTAATATCAAATAAGAATTCTATCCTTCCTGATACAACTAAAGTACAGGATAAGATTTCAGAGATAATATTGTTCAGTCTGTCTTTCAGAGAAAAATCTTTCAAGGAAAACTCTTTCAAAATCCATGATGGTCGGATCTCAAAGGGTGTCTAAAGCTAGCATTAGTCTCTTTTAAAAAGATTATGCAGTTTGTTCATTCTGAAAATACTAGAACAGATTTTCAAAAATCATTAATTGATTTTATATGCCTCTGTTTTTTGGGATGCCCCTAAAAGGACCTAAATTTCAGAAATGGCTGAGGGCTCGTTCTCTGAACATTAGGCCCCTTTAAAATGTTTCAAGTTGGGCACCCAAAAACTGAGGCACTCAAAATCATTAGCCAGCACTGAAAATTTGTGCATTAAGTGTTACAATAAAATAATATATTTTTTAAAAAGGTTCTCTTTTTCAGAACCATGCGCTGTAAGGAAATTCTATCTCACATTTTGTAACATCCTTCCAGGATTTCTTTCAACAATTAATAGTTTGTGGACAAAATTCTGACGCCTGCAGCAGTGCAAAACAACTGGCAAGCTGGTGGATCCAGCCCTCTGAGAATGCTCCTTGCAGTGGGGATTCCCCCATGGATACTGGGCACTATTCAAGAAGGCATAGAGACTCTTATGAAAGAAACTAGCAAATGGATGGAACAAGCTGGCATAGCGGGGGGTTGGGGAGGAAAGAGGAAATGAGAAACAAGATGGAGGCTGATATTTATATTACAGTGGCACTCAAAACGTACTATGCACTTTACAGATATATAGGAAGACACAGTCACTGTAATGAAGAGCCTTGTGGGACAGTTAAGTTATGGCAGCCTGACCCGGCCTGCCTACAGACAACAACACTATGTATCTCCTCCCGCCTTCCACTTGCTACCATACCCTCTACACCAGGGCTTGTGAGAGCCTGTCTACTTTGGTTCCTGTGCCACACACACGTAGTTTAGCTTAGTCTACCCACTTTTTTTTAAACCGCGTGATACATTCATACACATACACTAGCTCCATTTGTCCCTGTATCTAACCATTATTAGTTCTACTACTGATTCTAGTGAACCAGAACGAACAGGCATGACCCCCAAAGCTGGCCTATGGGTTTGAAATGAGTTTCAATTATGGGAAATCCATATTCACTTGAATTCACTTTTTCTATGCTCAGGGCCTCAGAGCCCATTTTGAACAGATCATGGCATAGCTTTGAAGACTCCTCTGTTTTCATTCTAAACAACAAAAGTTAGCTGAAGACTGATTACAAAATATGACTTCCACTTAAACATGAATCAAAATCTGGAGGGAATCTGGACATTTGTCGCAGCCTACTTGTTCTTTATACTTCTGCTATGTTGCAGGACCCAAGTCTGCAAAAATTGAGGGCCAGATCCTAAACTAGTATAAATTGGCATAGCTCCACTGATTTCAGTGGAGTTATGCCAATTTACACCAGTTGAGATTTTAAATCCTTCAAATTACCAGGCCTCCCTTTTGTAAAATTAAAGACAAGTCTTTACCCAGCCTCGTAAACCAAGCAGTATGATTATGCTTCCACGGGGCCCTTCCACTTTTCAAATCTCAGTTATCTCGTTTGAATTTATAAGAACAAACGTGAAAAGGTGCCAAGGCAATCTTGGCCTTTCTTTAAGAACACACATCTTACCATGAAGACAAATCCAGCAGGAGACCCCGCCATATGCTAGCAATAAGCAGCAACAGCCTCACAGCAAAAAGATTTTAAAAATACCCTCCTGTCCACAGATCTTCCTAAAGCAACGCACCTTTTCCCCCCACTCCGGGGGCACTTGTCACTCCAGGCTTCCAAAGGAGCGTTATAGTAGTTCTTAGGAATATCAATATCAAAAGAAGAATTTCTCCACATAACTGGGTCGGGCTTATCCTTTCTGGCAGGAACACAGCATATCCAGATGCTTTTGCATCTGATCTGATCCTTTCTGAGTTCAAATATCCTGTCAGTAGCCATATGTTGCTGTACCAATGATTCTTAATGTTCTCCATCCCTGCCACTTCCTTTTTTTTTAAAAAAATTATGTCTGCAGTTTTCATATAGAGCCTACTGACATCAGGGTAGAGTGGGGGTTTCTGTCACTGTTATGCTTCCAGTCCTGGAGAGAGGGGAACAGCCTCCCTACCGACCTACTGCAACACTGTGCAAGAGAGTTTGGGGAGGGGGGATAAAAATCTACTTCAGAATAATGCCAGAAGAACTGACCAAACAGCATTTCTGCAGGAAGGGTACTTAATGTAGCAACAGTGGAATAGACAGTTTTCTGATCCATTTATCAAAGAACTTGTACAGTAATTTCCATATTAAGGAAAGAATAACAACCATTAATACTGAGCCAAGAACATTCATCTGTACGTGCAGAACTTTTTGTGAGTTCCTGCCCCTAGGAAGGCACTGGAGGGATTGTGCTTCAAGAGATTCAGTTTCTCACAGACCTGCTTGGTATGGTCATTGTGCCATCCCTAAGGATTGTTCCCCACAGTGCTTCAGCCCCATGCTCCATGCAGAGAGACGAGAATTCAGGACTACAGCCCTACCTTTTCCCTTTGTGTTCCAGCCCTTTTTTTGGTACTTGGCTTCTTGGAGGGAGAAAGGAGTGGGCTCACAGGGACTGTTATTGTGTCTCCCCTTGCACAGGTCACACAAGTGGGGGGAAGGCCTTCCAGTCTGTGCACCCTTGCAAGGACAGATAATCTGTCCCTAAGCACTCCTACCCCTCTCATCAGTGTGGATCACAGATGGAGGGAGAGTTCAGACAACACTGCCAAACCTGCAATGACAGGTCATTGGGTCCCCATAAATATCAATGTGATGTTTACTGCTCATACTCCAGTGCCACATGGAGTGCAAGCTGTTTCATGCCGGCTGAGAGCTCTGTGAGGACAAAAAATTGAGCTTCCTGGGAAATCAGGATATCTCCTATCACTGGGGATATCGCTGGGGAACATCGTGGGTTCTCTCTCCTGTTTACCAGGAAAGCTCAATCTTCCGTTCCCTTAACTCCCCCCACAAACACACACACCAGTTCTGGACACATCATTACTTCTCCTTTCAGTTCCCCACAAGACTCAATCTCCTGGAATTTGTGTGACACGAGAGTCTGTGGCAAGTGATGTGAGAAGGTCACATACAACCTTGGGCCTTGCAGAAAGAGATTGCAATTTCCCAACTTCACAGGGAACTCCAGATCTGTTTGAATTGACCTGACATAAATAAATACAAGCCTTCCTTTAACAGTGAGTGATTACAGTGCCCTCCATTTGGTAATAAATAAATAAACTCTCTCTCTCTCGGCCTCCTCCAAATCCCCATCTAATGCTTTTTCATCCTTTAACTGCTTTGCCAGGAAGATTGCTGAAGTTGTTCCACTCAGACCTTAGCCAAAGAGCAGTGCAGGAGCACCTGGGGTGCTTAGTCTGGCCTAATTTACTTGTAACTATATGAATTCTTCAGTAGTACAAACAGAAGAAAAAGAGTTTTTAACAGAGAAGTATGAGGAAATGTAAAATATTCAATAAGGAGGAGAGAAGGGCTGTAGCCTTCCATTTTCCTCATAGAACAAAAGCCAAAGATTTGTAATGGAAGAAAGGAATCCCAGAGTGTTTGCACAAGGATTTTGGCATTAAGTCTGTAGCAATTCAAAAGCATGAGTTTAAAGTTATCCTGAAATTGTTTTAGAATTGTGTACATGATCTTTCAAATTCTCCTACAAATGTTCTGTTATCCTTCAGGAGTATATCAGAAAAAGTTTTCATTAAACCACTGCTGAAATCTTTTAGGAATAGTAAATGTAACCTTCAAAAGTAATACAGCATTCATTAAAGAAAACTATTAGTATTATAGTAGTATAAGATTGCTTACCCAGAGTATGTTTAAAACTATTGGTTTAGCTCTGAGAGTTCATGAAAAATACTATCTACTGGAGACAAGAGACACCTGACAAAGGCCAACTCACCAAGGACATGGTGGGTTCTCCATCACTTGAAGTGTTTTAATCAAGATTGGATGTCTCTCAAAAGAGCTGAAGTTGCTCAACCACAAATTGTTGGACTCACTGGATGAGTTTTCTAGACCGAGTTACACAGGAGGTCAGACTAGATGATCACAATGGTCCCTTCTGGCCTTGAAATCTATGCATTTAGACAGACAACTTGTGCCTCCACTTTAGGTCTGGAACTAAACCCTTCTGGCAGAGTTGTTCTAGGGTTCTTCAGGAGGCGTACTAGCAGCATTTCTTCCAACAGTGGCTGCCTCTAAGAACCTCATTAAAGTGTGTTTGCATGCATAAAGGGCCACGGAAAAGATAATACAGCCTAAGGACAGTGGGTAGGATGTCTAGATACACATATACATTTGCAGCCATACCATCTCAGACTGTGATCTAATCAGCACTTCAGCATACACTAAGTAGCAACAGGTTGGCCAGTATTCTGATGGGAAACCTCCTTGGAAAAGCTCAGGAAGCTGCAGACACTTGGATACTATACTATGGGGATAGATTCGATAAATATATTAGGTAGATAGATGTGTTGAATCACTTTCTTCAGAGTCAGCACTGAAGAGAATGTCTCCATCTTCATTCTAGGAGACTGAATGACACAATATCTTATCACTCTTCTCTATATGATCCTGGAGATCTGGCCAAATTCAACTGTGTTCTGCCTACCTCAGATTTCCCACACTAGTCAGGGTAGATTCAAATCAATGGTTTAAACAAATTAGTTACCTCTTTTTATGTAGACTGTATTTTTTAATTAGACTTGTTTAAAACTCAGATTATATTTTACAGCCATCTCCTTCGAATATGTTCACTCTAAATTATCATCACTTAAATGAACTGAAAAAAATTACTTCCATAAGTTGAGTCAATCTGTCATGAATTGATGTGCAATAGTAAGCAAAGCAAATAAAATTGGATAGAGCAATTATATATCCCAGACTACAAAATGACTGCTAGTGTTCTCTGAATCTCAATATTTGCAACTTAATGATGGCTGAAGAATTGAAACAGTTCTTTGTAATTCAGTGGGCTCACCACATTTTCTAGAATAGGATAAATAAATCCCTGCACATCCTCATCTTTTGTTTTGCTTGAAACATGAAGACTAACTTTGCTGCTTTGTCCATTTCCAATCAGATTCTGAAGTTTAAATGAAGTAATCCAACTAGGAAGAAAATTATCTATTTCCCTCTATTAGGCTTTTCTCAAGGCAACATCAACATAGTATCTAGCTCTGGGATTTTTGAGGGAATTTGATTTCCAATTTAACATGATGGCTCTTCAGAGGCAAATTGAATTTTCATGGACGAAATCATTTCTCATGTTTCCAGAACATCTGAAAACCTTTTTAAAAGAAATTCATCATGAGTTGTCTCTTTTTTTTTGTTTGAATGAGCCTAACAAAGTAATAAAATAGACTCTTCAAATTTTCTTCATAGTTAAATTGCACCGAAATCTGAAGCATAGGCTACATTTGAATAATTTAGGTTATAAGTGATCTAAATTATTAATGATTGTTGTAGCTAATCTAATTGTCAGAATTATAGTCAGAACTAGGTCAATAGCTCATGTCATTCTTATTCTTTAAATGTCTATATGTTAATCCTAGGATCCTAGGTAACAAACAAGGGGAATTGGAATTATTCATTTACGAGCATAAATTTGATCCGGTTGGTATTACTGAAATCTGGTGGGATGATTTGCATGATTTGAATATTAAAAGTCAATGGTTATAACCTATTTAGGAAGGATCAAGTGGGCAAAAGGACACTGTATGTACAAAATGACATGACCTGTTTTCGAGTCACTGACAACTCAGAAGAAAATGATCTTGAATGCATGTGGATCATCATCCCAACAGATAAAGCACAAAATGGGGTATTCGTTGGTGTCTGCTTCAGGCCACCAAATTACACTAGGGAACAGAATGACTGAGTCCTTCTGCACCTATCTGTAATGTGTAGGGAAAAAATGCTGCATGATCATAAGGGACTTCAATTTCAGTGACATATGTTGTGGGTCTCATGCTGCCACTACTAAAACATTCTTGGAACTTCTAACCATTATAGATGACAATATCCTAACCCCAAAAGTGCATCCAACAAGGGAAAATTCTATATTAGACCTCATCTTGACAGACAAAGATGAATTCATCACAGAACTAAGAATTAATGGTGGCTTAGGTGCAAGTGATCATAACTTGATTACTTTTATATTTTGTGCAAACAGAATAAAATTCAAACCAGTAATATATATCATGATTCCTTAAAAGAGCCAGTTTCACAAATCTGAAAACATTTATGGACTATAACAGTTGGGAGATGATTTAAATAGAAAAACACAAATAATAATTGGTAATTGTTTAAGAACATTTTATTACACTCCCCAAAAGCCAAAATCTTGCAATCAAGAAAGAAGGCCGTATTGCTTAAAAAACCCACCAAGTTTAGAGGGGAAGTGAAGGCAGCTATAAAATATATATAAATAAAACAGATGGAAAAAATGGAAATTTTCTAGTAATGAATAAAAACCAGAAGCTCAGAACTAAGAAAATTGATAAAGGAAGCAAAAGGACACAAGGAACAATCTAGATTTAAGGCTAAGAAGAAGTTTGGTACGTATATTGGACCAAAGAGAATCATAATAATGGTATTGGCTCATCCACAGGCCATGGAGCTAGGGCACCTACCCCAGCCATGGCCTGATGACCTTTTTCTGGGTCAAACCTGAGTGGTATTGATACCCCACATGCCAGGTCACAACACCACTCACTAAAATTTGGGCTAGCCACCACTCACTCAGATTTAGCCTGGCTGTCCCTCCATTATGAGGAAGAGTAGCCGGGTCAAATCTGACTGAAGGGCCATAATCCATTTAATGGGGATGTAAAATTTTAAGTAGTTTCTGTTAAGAACTTTTCATATAGGCTCAGATGAGGACTAGCAAACAAAGAACAATACATAGCTAAGAGAAAGCCAGGGTAAACAGACAACTTTGTGTGTTTCAAGTCAATGAGCGGAGTCAGCATGACTCCAGATGATGAGTTGTAACTGGGTGTCCTTATCGCAAGTTATAGACACACAAAGCGCTGAGTAGGGCCCCCAAGGTAACTCCCTGGTACTGATGCCAGAACAGAGTTCAGAGAGAGGTCTAACATGATTGACATAAGTAATGACACCTTCCCCTCACAGATGTATGCCAATCCCAGTTCCCAAACTTGTATGGGTAAACCTATAAACAATTGTCATTGTTAAATACTAATTACTGCTTTTTTGCTTTAAATCTCCCGGAATGTACCTGTTGGCCAACCGGGAGAGCTGCTACCTCATTCCCCTGGACCCCAAAATTAGGATTTAACCTATATACTTTAATAGAAATAGTTTAAAGGGTAATTACCAGTGTGTTAGCAATATGTTAATTTGAACCATGGGCAGAGCCATTACGTAATCTTTTAGACCATTGGCTTATTGTGTTTATCTTGTCTTGCTGCTAGAACCTATCCAGGGGCTTGGGAAAACCCATCACCGTCGCTTCTCTCCGCCCAATGAGCACCCTATATAATCTATTGTAATTAATTGTTCTGCAGTGTCTCTGAGCCTAATAAGCAAAGTGACACTCCGCCAGCGCTGTGCGTAATAAACTCCTGTGCTTGACTCTACATGGTGTCCATTTTTGATCCTTCACTGAGTGAATGGCATTGTGACTTGGCCTCAGCTGCCCCTTCATCATGACTAAGGCGCGGGAGTGGCTGGGCCAAAATTTGAGTGAGTGACATCACAACCTAGTGCAAACCTGGTCCAAACCAGAATGGCACTACCACCCCATGCTCCAGCTTGCTATGCCATTCACTCAAGTTTGGAGGGGGTAAGTGTAGGAGCTTGTGGGCTTGGGGGGGAATCAGACTGTTGGTGGAGGGGAAAACACCTGAGACGGGAAATGGAGATTCAGGCAGGGAGGCAATTTGCCCACACACACACACTAAATGAGGCTCCACAGCCCGTGGGTCCATTACTAGATTGAATTAGGTAGAATTGTCAATAATAATCCAGAAAAGGCAGAAGTGTTCAGTAACAAGTTCTTTTCTCTAGTTGGGTGAAAAACAGATAAGGTTGTCATAGCACATGATGATGATGACAACGAAACACTTTTCATTCCAATAGTAACTCAGGCGATTTTTAGACAGCAGTTACTAGAGTTATACATTTTTAAATCAGCAGGTCCTGATAACTTGCTTCACATAGTTTTTAAAGAACTGGTTGAGGAGCTCTCTGGACTGTTAATGCTTATTTTCAATAACTCTTGGAACACTGGGATAGTTCCAGAAGACTGAAGGAAACCTAATGTTGTGCCAAATATTTAAAAAGAGTAAATGGAACAACCTAGTTAATTATAGGCCTATAAGTCTGATATTGATCCCAGGGAAAATAATGGAACAGCTGATACAGAACTCAATAAAAAAATTAAAGCAAACTAATATAATTAGTGCTAATGAACAGGAGTTTATAGCAAATAGAACCTGTCAAACTAATTTGATATCTAATGCAATCCTTGGATGAATAAACAGGGAAATATCAAGTAGGAGTAGGGAGCTTCTATTCCCTCTGTATTTGGCACTGGTGTGACTGCTGCTGAAATGCTATGTCCAGTTCTGGTATTCACAGTTCAAACAGGAGTACGCCAAAGCGCACTACAGAACTTTTACTGCATGGTAACAGGGTTCATAGGGCCAGTTAGTGTGCAGCAAGCTAGTGGGCTGTTGATTCACACTCTGGCCAGCCACACATTAATTCACCATGTAGACAAGCCCTCCAACTAGAAATAAGGTACATGTTTTTCACAGTGAGGGCAATTAACTATTAGAACATAAGAACAGCCATACTGGGTCAGACCAAAGGTCCACCCAGCCCAGTATCCTGTCTGCCAACAGTGTCCAATGCCAGGTGCCCCAGAGGGAGTGAACCTAACAGGTAATGATCTCTCCTGCTATCCATCTCCACCCTCTGACAAACAGAGGCTAGGGACACCATTCCTTACCCATCCTGGCTAATAGCGATTAATGGACTTAACCTCCATTAATTTATCTAGTTCTCTTTTAAACCCTGTTATAGTCCTAGCCTTCACAACCTCCTCAAGCAAGGAGTTCCACAGGTTGACTGCGCTGTGTGAAGAAGAACTTCCTTTTATTTGTTTTAAGCCTGCTGCCCATTAATTTCATTTGGTGACCCCTAGTTCTTATATTATGGGAACAAGTAAATAACTTTTCCTTATTCACTTTCTCCACACCATTCATGATTTTATATACCTCTATCATATCCCCCCTTAGTCTCCTCTTTTCCAAGCTGAAAAGTCCTAGCGTCTTTAATCTCTCCTCATATGGGACCTGTTCCAAACCCCTAATCATTTTAGTTGCCCTTCTCTGAATGCCTTTTCTAATGCCAGTATATCTTTTTTGAGATGAGGAGACCACATCTGTATGCAGTATTCAAGATGTGAGCGTACCATGGATTTATATATGGGCAATAAGATATTCTCCGTCTTATTCTCTATCCCTTTTTTAATGATTCCTAACATCCTGTTCGCTTTTTTGACTGCCGCTGCAAACTGCATGGACGTCTTCAGAGAACTATCCACAATGACTCCAAGATGGCTTTCCTGATTAGTTGTAGCTAACTTAGCCCCCATCATATTGTATGTATAGCTGGGGTTATTTTTTCCAACGTGCATTACTGTACATGTATCCACATTAAATTTCATTTGCCATTTTGTTGCCCAATCACTTAATTTTGTGAGATCTTTTTGAAGTTCTTCACAGTCTGCTTTGGTCTTAACTATCTTAGGCAGTTTAGTATCAGCTGAAAACTTTGCCACCTCACTGTTTACCCCTTTCTCCAGATAATTTCTGAATAAGTTGAATAGGATTGGTCCTAGGACTGATCCTTGGGGAACACCACTAGTTACCCCTCTCCATTCTGAAAATTTACCATTTATCCCTACCCTTTGTTCCCTGTCTTTTAACCAGTTCTCAATCCATGAAAGGATCTTCCCTCTTATCCCATGACAACTTAATTTACGTAAGAGCCTTTGGTGAGGTACCTTGTCAAAGGCTTTCTGGAAATCAAAGACACTATGTCCACTGGATCCCCCTTGTCCACATGTTTGTTGACCCCTTCAAAGAACTCTAATAGATTAGTAAGACATGATTTCCCTTTACAGAAACCATGTTGACTTTTGCCCAACAATTTATGTTCTTCTATGAGTCTGACAATTTTATTCTTTACTATTGTTTTAACTTATTTGCCCGGTGCTGACGTTAGACTTACCGGGTCTGTAATTGCCGGAATCACCTCTAGAGCCCTTTTTAAATATTGGCATTACATTAGCTATCTTCCAGTCATAGGGTACAGAAGCTGATTTAAAGGACAGGTTACAAACCATAGTTAATAGTTCCGCAATTTCACATTTGAGTTATTTCAGAACTCGGGTGAATGCCATCTGGTCCCAGTGACTTGTTACTGTTAAGTTTATCAATTAATTCCAAAACCTCCTCTAGTGACACTTCAATCTGTGACAATTCCTCAGATTTGTCACCTACAAGGATGGCTCAGGTTTGGGAATCTCCCTAACATCCTCAGCTGTGAAGACTGAAGCAAATAATTCATTTAGTTTCTCCACAATGACTTTATCATCTTTAAGTGCTCCTTTTGTATCTCGATCGTCCAGGGACCCCACTGGTTGTTTAGCAGGCTTCCTGCTTCTGATGTACTTAAAAAATATTTTATTACCACCTTTTGAGTTTTTGACTAGCTGTTCTTCAAACTCCATTTTGGCTTTTCTTATTACATTTTTAAACTTAATTTAACAGTGTTTATACTCCTTTCTATTTACCTCACTAGGATTTAACTTCCACTTTTTAAAAGATGCCTTTTTATCTCTCACTGCTTCTTTTACATGGTTGTTAAGCCATGGTGGCTCTTTTTTAGTTCTTTTACTGTGTTTTTTAATTTGAGGTATACATTTAATTTGGGCCTCTATTATGGTGTCTTTGAGAAGTGTCCATGCAGTTTGCAGGAATGTCACTCTAGTCACTACCTTTTAATTTCTGTTTAACTAACCTCCTCATTTTTGCATAGTTCCCCTTTCTGAAATTAAATGCCACAGTGTTGGGCTGCTGAGGTGTTTTTCCAACCACCAGAATGTTAAATGTTGTTATATTATGGTCACTATTTCCAAGCGTTCCTCTTATAGTTACCTCTTGGACCAGATTCTGTGCTCCACTCAGGACTAAATCGAGAATTGCCTCTCCCCTTGTGGGTTCCTGTACCAGCTGTTCCAAGAAGCAGTCATTTAAAGTATCAAGAAATTTTGTTTCTGCATTTTGTCCTGAGGTGACATGTACCCAGTCAATCTGGGGATAATTGAAATCCCCCACTATTATTGAGTTCTTTATTTTGATAGCCTCTCTAATCTCCCTTAGCATTTCATCGTCATTATCACTGTCTGGTCAGGTGGTCGATAATAGATTCCTACTGTTATATTCTTATTAGAGCATGGAATTACTATCCATAGAGATTCTATGGAACATGTGGATTCATTTAAGATTTTTACTTCGTTTGATTCTACATTTTCTTTCACATATAGTGCCACTCTCCACTCCCCCACCCCTCCACGACCTGTTCTGTCCTTCCGATATATTTTGTACCCCGCAATGATTGTCCCCCATTGATTGTCCTCACTCCACCAGTTTTCTGTGATGCCTATTATTTCAATATCCTCCTTTAACACGAGGCACTCTAGTGCACCCATCTTATTATTTAGACTTCTAGCATTTGTGTACAAGCACTTTAAAAACTTGTCACTGTTTATTTGTCTGCCCTTTTCTGATGTGTCAGATTCTTTTTTATGTGAATATTTCTCGTCTGATCTGGTCCATACTTTATCCTCTTCCATCCTCTCCTCCTGACTAAAACCTAGAGCAGGCCAGCACGACATGCAGCCTGGGGGCCGCATGCGGCCTGCATGGGCTCACTGTGCAGCCCACGGGGGGGTGAGTAGGTGGGCTCACTGTGCGGCCCAAAATCTGGGACTGCGTCCGTTGGTCCTTTTGCTGCTTGTCTCTGGGCTGGGGGTTGTCCCAATGCTGCAAAGAGGGTGTTCCCAAAGGAAGGTGCTTGCTTCTAACCCCTGAGGCCGTCAGTATGTCTGCTCTTCTCTAGTCAGCCCACTTGACAAGTTTGATTGTCCTTGGTCTGGTTCCCATACCCTCTCCAAGGGTTACAGCTGTCTGGAGGTGCCTGCCTTCCACACTTTCCTCATTCACACCACATTCATTCAACAGGGCAATTGAATACAAAGTGGGGGGAAGATCTTATTCTACTTCTAGCAAAAAGACATTTTTCTTTTACCTGAATTATACTACCTTAGGGGCCCTCTATAACATATTACCAAGGTTCAATACAAAGTCATATACAAGTTATACAAAAATGCATAATGCAGAGATTTATCTACAACTGCATTGATTGACTGTTGTGTGCAGTAATATAGTGACCCCTAGGGGGATGAAGAGGGGTGTGATGTTGGGGTCGAGTGGAAAGGGGGTGGGTCCTATTTTACTGCTGTGATCTGGTCACCCTATCTGGTTTCCCCCTCTACAGGCTTCCAGACCCCAGCGCTGGGGAAGGAGGGGTTGTTTCCACGGGGCGGGCGGCACTGGGGGAGGTTGTTTCCGCGGGGCAGGCAGCACTGGGGGGGAGGGGGTGTTTCCGCAGGGCCGGGGGATTTCGGCCCTCAGCTGCTTTCTTTGGAGTAATATGGCCCTCGCTGCTTTACGAGTTGTGCAGGCCTGACCTAGAGAATCTATCAATAGACTCTCCTCTAAGAGAAATCTCTGTCCGATCTACGTGCTCCTCTGCAGCAATTGGCTTTCCCCCATCTCTTAGTTTAAAAACTGCTCTGCAACCTTTTTAATGCTAAGTGCCAGCTGTCTGGATCCACTTAGGTTTAGGTGGAGCCCATCCTTCCTTTATAGGCACCCCCTATCCCAAAAGTTTCCCCAGTTCCTAATAAATCTAAACCCCTCCACCTTATGCCATCGTCTCATCCACACATTGAGACTTTGAAGCTCTGCCTGCCTACCTGGTCCTGCGCGTGGAACTGGAAGCATTTCTGAGAATGCTACCATAGAGTCCTGGATTTCAGTTTCTTTCCTAGAAGCCTAAATTTGGCCTCCAGGACGTCTCTCCTACCCTTCCCTATGTCATTGGTACCTACATGTACCACAGCCACCGGCTCCTCCGCAGCACTACAGATAAGTCTATCCAGATGCCTTGAGAGATCTGCAACCTTTGCACCAGGCGGGCAAGTCACCATATGGTTCTCCCAGTCATCACAAACCCAGCTATCTATGTTTCTAATGATCGAATCTCCCATTCCTAACACCTGCCTTTTCCTAATGACTGGAGTTCCCTCCCCCGGAGAAGTAACCTCAGTGTGAGAGGATACCCCAACATCATCTGGAAGGAGGGTCCCAACTATGTGAAGGTTTCCCTTTGCTCCCATTGACTGCTCTCATTCCCTGATCCTTTCATCCTCCTTAACAGCGCAAGGGCTGTCTGACCGGAGGTGGGACAAATCTACAGTGTCCTGGAAAGCCTCATCAACATACCTCTCTGCCTCCCTTAGCTCCTCCAGTTCCGCCACCCTGGCCTCCAAAGCCCATACGCGATCTCTGAGGTCTAGGAGCTCCTTGCACCGAATGCACACGTACGCCACCCGCCCACAGGGCAGGTAATCATACATGCTACACTGAGCGCAATAAACAGGATAGCTCCCACTCTGCTGCTGGGCTTCAGCCTGCATTCTCTCTTACAGCTACCTAGGTTAATGATAGGGTTTTTGTTTAAATCAAGAAGTTTTGATTATAGTTTAGTTTAAAGGTTTTAAAGAATGGCAAGTGTACCTCGCTCCCTTCCCACTCCCCTTCCAAACTCCCTGTTAGCGGCCCCTGTTCGCAAAGCAACCTGGTCGCTGACTCACTGCTTTATAAAGCCCTGGCCTTTCTGATAGCCCCGCCCCCGGACTAAGGCTCAGCCAATGAACAGAGGCTTCTAGATTTCAAACCTTGTTTAGAAGCTCACAGCTTCCAACTGCCGTCCACAGCACACGGTCCTTCAAAGAGACAGACAGACAAACACAAGCTCAGCACACAGCAAGTAACCCCCAAACACAAACACACACTACAGACAACTACTTACCTCAAGGGTCCCATATTTGCTCCTCCTCCACCTGGAAAACTCAGGCCTCACCAATCTACTAGAATACTTTGAGGGGGTCAACAAGCATGTGGACAAGGGAGATCCAGTGGATTTAGTGTACTTAGATTTTCAGAAAGCCTTTGACAAGGTCCCTCACCAAAGGCTCTTAAGCAAAGCTGTCATGGGATAAGAGGGAAGGTGCTCTCATGGATTGGTAACTGGTTAAAAAATAGGAAACAAAGAGTAGGAATTAATGGTCAGTTTTCAGAATGGAAAAAGGTAAATAGTGGTGTCCCCCAGAGGTCTGTACTGGGACCAGTCCTATTCAACATATTCATAATGATCTGGAAAAAGGGGTAAACTGTGAGATGGCAAAATTTTCAAGATAGTTAAGTCCCAGGCAGCCTGCGAAGAGCTACAAAGGGATCTCACAAAACTGGGTGACTGGGCAACAAAAAGGCAAATTAAATTCAATGTTGATAAATGCAAAGTAATGCACATTGGAAAACATAATCCTAGCTATACATATAAAATGATTGGGTCTAAATTAGCTATTACCACTCAAGAGAGAGATCTTGGAGTCATTGTGGATAGTTCTCTGAAAACATCCACTCAGTGTGCAGCGGCAGTCAAAAAAGCGAACAGAATGATGGGAATCATTAAGAAAGAGATAAATAATAAGACATAAAATATCATATTGCCTCTATATAAATCCATGGTATGCCCACATCTTGAATACTGCATCTCAAAAAAGATATATTGGACTTGGAAAAGATTCAGAAAAGGGCAACAAAAATGATTAGGGGTATGGAACAGCTTCTGTATTAGGCGAGATTAAAAAGACTGGGACTTTTCAGCTTGTAAAGGGATCACTTAGGGGGATATGAGAGAGGTCTATAAAATCACGACTGGTGTGGGGAAAGTAAATAAGAAAGTGTTATTTACTTCTTCTCATAACACAAGAACTAGGGGTCACCAAATGAAATTAATAGGCAGCAGGTTTAAAACAAATAAAAGGAAGTGTTTCTTCACACAACGCACAGTCAATCTGTGGAACTCTTTGCCAGAGGATGTTGTGAAGGCCAAGACTATAACAGGGTTCAAAAAAGAACTAGATACGTTTATGGATGATAGGTCTATCAATGGCTATTAGCCAGACTGGGCAGGGATGGTGTCCCTAGCCTCTGTTTGCCAGAAGCTGAGAATGGGCGACAGGGGATGGATCACTTGATGATTACCTGTCCTGTTCATTCCCTCTGAGGCGCCTGGGATCGGCTACTGTTGGAAGACAAGATACTGGGCTAGATAGACCTTTGATCTGACTCAGTTTGGCCGTTCTTATGCTCTTACATTCTCTAACCACTAGGAATGACTGCCCATATCCCAGTCTCTGGAATTCTTGGAGCATTGGGGTGGGGGTGGGAAGGCATTGTGTGTGTGGGGGGCGTATTTAATTCTGGTATTTCCTAACTTTTGCGTGCTTGACTTTGTAACATTAAATGTTATTTTAATGTAGTTTGTGTGTGTAATAGTTTGCATAAACTGACTTAAAGCAGCCATCACAATTGCAATCACATAGGGAGGCTGAGCTTCATACGTCATAATTGAAAGCCTCTTTATATTTCAGACAAATGTGCTTTAACTCACTACTCCAAGTAAACAGATCTACTCAATCAAAAAATAGGTGTGGGATCTTCAAAACAGATTATGACAAAATTAAGACGCTATCGTGACCGGAATAGGAAGAAGAGACGAAAACTGCGCATGAAGAGGAGGGATAAAAGGCGCAAGAAGAAAAGTCACGGGAAGAAGAGGAGAGGTAAAAGCCAAACCTACTTTACAGTAACATTCGGATTATTACTGTAGCTCTTTAATATGATTTGGAAAAGGTGTGCCAAATAGTTGGATAAGCAGATTGGATAACAAAGGGGCCCAGACTGCATAGAGACAAAAGTCCACAGAACAGGATCAGTATGGGTATTACCAGTACAAACTTTCCCTTCTGCTGTCAGAGAATCTTCATGGACATAGCACCTCAGACTAACATGGTAGTTCAGTCTCCACGCCACATCCAACCCACACATGCATCTCTACTGAAACTGCCAACAAAGGTGAAAATTAGTTCCAACTGCTGCTGTGTTTTCTATGATGTGGACAGCTGTCCATTGGGAACTGAACTAGAAGCATTCACTCATTACGTACAGGATAACACAGAGCCATTAGATGGTCACTGGGCAATATATGAATATCAATTGAGTGGGCTTTATTCACTTCTCCCCTTTTCTCTCATCTACACAGTGTACAAGTGCTTCTACAGGAGGTCTTAAAGAGTCAGCTGTATCCTCTCACCTATCTCTGCAACATGAAAACAAGCCTTTCCAGTCCAAAGCAAGCTTAGGAGACACTTTGCAAGATCCCGGAGCTTTTGTAGCACAAGTTTAGCTAACACCGCATTTCTTATTCTGTAGAAGCGACAAAGGGTCCTGTGGCACCTTATAGACTAACAGAGGTATTGAAGCATCATTGCTGAAAATGAGTGTTCCAAGTTTAGGATAAGTAATGAACAGCAATTTGATCCGGTTTTTTTAGTCATGTGTGAACTAGTATGTAATCAAATGTATACAAAAACAAAGTATGTATACAAATAAGACTTACCCATACTGTTTAGAGCTGGGATCATGTCAGATCTAAGATACGGGACTCATTACTGATCACTACTTTTAATGGGAGACCACCAAAGAAAACTGCAGTGTACCAGACAGTGGAGTCAGTGATGCAATAGAGTGTGTAGCAATCTCACCACTGAGTCAGTATTGAAGCACAATGTCCCAGAGTGACATTAAAGGTCACTGTGATGCTGGAAAATGTGCTGTCCTTTGGATGAAAAGTGACACCGTTGCTTTGACCACTCATCATATTAGAGATGTAGAATAATGTATTCCCGTTCAAAAAATTATGTGAAAGTGGAGGTAAAGTTGAAAGTCCATATCAATAATTTAGGGGAAACTATGCTACAGCAATGTGTAATTATTTAAAAACTCAAGCATTATAAACCCAGAAACTCCATAGTTAAGTTTACACTTAAACAAAATCCAAACATGTTATGGTATGGAGATATACAATTAGAGCACTCAAACAACCTTAACTCTGCCCTGTACTGACACCTTGAGGGGAAAACAATATTTTAAACAAACTGTATCTTTAAAGAAAATCAGTGTAATCTAATCTTGGATCACAGACAAACTGTGTTTACAGCTCTTTTGTTTTGCCAAAGCAGCACAAAACAGCTGGACAGACTGTACGCTGCAGGTTCCCCCTCGCTCCTGTTCTCCACGTTCCCACTGCCTCTTGCACCTCCCTGCAATCTCCTGCACATGCATACATGCCAGATTTCCTCTCCGTTTTGCCCTTCCTGTTGAGCAGATGTGGTCCAATGGGTAGCTTCTGTGCAGATATTTAGATTTTTTTTTATATTGTCTCACATGACTTTCTCATAAACAAACTAAGGAAATACAACCTAGATGGAGCTACTATAAGGTGGGTGCATAATCATTGGAAAACCATTCCCAGAGAGTAGTTATCAGTGGTTCATAGTGAAGTGGGAAGGGCATATCAAGTGGGATACTGCAGGGATCGGTCCTGGTTCTGGTTCTGTTCAATATCTTCAGCAGTGATTTAGATAATGGCATAGAGAGTACACTTACAAAGTTTGCAGATGATGCCAAGCTGGGAGGGGTTGCAAGTGCTTTGGAGGATAGGATTAAAATTCAAAATGATCTGGACACACTGGAGAAATGGTCTGAAGTAAATAGGATGAATTTCATTAAGGACAAATGCAAAGTACTCCACTTAGGAAGGAAAAATGCACACATACAAAATGGGAAGTGACTGCCTAGGAAGAAGTACAATAGAAAGGGGTGTAGGGGTTAAAGTGGATCACAAGGAAAATATGAGTGAACAGTGTAACACTGTTGCAAAAAAAAGCAAACATAATTCTGGGATGTATTATCAGGAGTGTTGTAAGCAGGACACAAGAAGTAATTCTTCCACTCTACTCCACACTGATTAGGCCTCAACTGGAGTATTATGCCCTGTTCTGGGCACTACATTTCAGGAAGGATGTGGACAAATTGAGAAAGTCCAGAGAAGAACAATAAAAATGATTAAAGGTCTAGAAAACATGACCTGTAATGGAAGATTGAAAAAATTGGGTTTGTTTAGTCTGGAAGAAGACTGAGGGAAGACATTATAACAGTTTTCAAGTACATAAAAGGTTACAAGGAGAAGGGAGATAAATTGTTCTTCCTAACCCTCTGAGGATAGGACAAGAAGCAATGGGCTTAAACTGAAGCAAGGGCAGTTTAGGTTGGACATCAGGAAAAACTTCGTAACTGTCAGGGTGGTTAAGCATTGGAATAAATTACGTAGGGAGATTGTGGAATCTCCGTCATTGGAGATCTTTAAGAGCAGGTTAGACAAACACCTGTCAGGGATGGTCTAGATAATACTTAGTCCTGCTTTGAGTGCAGGGGACTGGACTAGATGACCCCTCGAGTCCCTTCCAGTCCTACACTTCTATGATTAACAGTTATTTTTTGCCATTGTATTCATTTGGAAGTTTATCTTTTATGAAGAACCATCTCCCATTATTCTCAATGAGACCACTGCTGTGAGAAGGTGGAAAGGCACAGTTTCATTGAAAACAAAGGCCTTCTCAAAATGGCCACCAACTAAGGGCACCTGTGGCATCAATCTTACTGAGAACAATGGAAGATAGCAGCCATTTTGAAAGAGGGCAGTTCTTCATGGACTTTCTGTGTTGCAAACGTAAACCATAGTATCCTTTAGCCTCGCTGAAGAATAAACATTTAGTTATTAAGAATAATGGGGGAAATTACCATTAATTAAAAAAAAATCTAAAGTAGTATACACACAAGATTTTCATGAGCTTTAACTATATAAGAAATATGAAGAATCTGTGTGCAGTGCAGAGACATAGGGTACTATCCCTTTAAATAGTTTGTGAGCTTTCCAGCAGAGTTCACTCTTTTCTATATTTTAGAAGCCATGGTAGCTGTGTATTTGTGACTAGGCCTTTCATGTTAGTGTATAGTTAGTAAATACAGTTATTATGAATGCAACTGTGCCTTGCAGGTTTCTTTGTATTATTATTATGTAATCAGCAAAAGACAACACAGTCATTTTACTACTGAGATTATTAAGGACTCATAAAAAAAAGTTACATTAGGTGAAAAATTCTTAAAGTCCTCATTTATATTCATTTTAATTCCTAAATTAACAAATTGACCTGTAAATTCTCAGACAAATCATCTTGACTCAGAGTAACGCTGTAATTTGGGAAGGCTATACAGTATTTTTCATACACAAGAAAGAGGATAAATCCCTGCTTTACATGCAAAACTCAACACAACCTTAGCTATGGTGTTGCTACTGACACCTCCAGAATTTAATATTAACAAGACACCACACATTAAATTTAGCTCAAGCCAGCAAACTACCCGTATCAATAAAAGAGCAATCCTACATGCCTCAAATATTTGCTGGAACTGTGGGCATGAGAAGGAAATATTTTACACTTACTGTGGTGTTGGCCACAATTACCTTGAGCTAAATAAACACTAGATTATAAAAAAAATAAATCCATCCTATTGTTTTTGGTCCCACTTTATTTAAGGTTATATTTCTAAATAACTTATAAAGTGTTAATAAATGCTTTAATAAATGGTTAATCAAGTCTTATAGACTGAGCTGTTGGACTCTAACAATATGTTGCTTATAACTATGCCTTATATTAAACAGATTAAATTAAACTGTTTTTTAAAGACACATTGTTTTTCTATTTCCCCTCCACCCCCATGGTGCTACTATGTTTGTATGCTAAGGCAGTCCTAAGAGCATCAAGAGAATTTCACAAAGCTGTTAACATTTTCTTGTGCAATTATTTGGGTTGCTCAGGACTGGAGTATACCTAACCCCCCAAGGAGCCAGTAGCAACAGTAGCATGCACAGCAACTCAGAGGCAAAGACTGTAGGTGCTTCAGTAGCTACCTTTACAGGCGGTAGCCCTGGTGTGTCCCACCAACCACTCAGACATATGGCTCAATGAAAGGGTGCTGGCAGGAAAGGGAAAGGCTGCAGATACCCCAGGTACTGAGGCTTAAAGATTTCTAGTCAGGGACGTGCACAAGGGGGAGCAACCAGGGGCACCCCCCCATAATTGGTGAGAGCACAGCACTCCTCTGGCCCCGGGGCTGTGGCAGGGTCACAGAGCTCCTCCGACCCACAGCCCGGGGCCAGAGGAGCTCTGTGACCCTGACACAGCCACGTACTTGTGGATACACTTATTCAGATGGCTCCACAGCATGTTGAAATGGTGCGTGTACTGCTGTTTCTTTCTATGCATATGATGTATGTGCATGTGTTGATAGGGTTTAATGGGTACAGTATGTGTGTGTTTAACATGCCCGTCCAAAAGCAGTCAATTTGAAATTCCTGCGCAGGCCCCTGGTTCCAGTGCAAATTGAGCAATAGCAGATCGTGTTTGAGCCCTCGTCCAGTGGAGATTCAGGGTCCTCAGGCCTAGTGCCTGGGGTACCCTGGACAGTTCAATCTCTAGTCAAACAAATAGGAGCTTGCGGGTTTCCCAGTCAGGCTCAGTTAGTGTCTCTCACACTGGCACCCCTCTTCACTAGCGTCCCTGCCCGGCTGCTGCTTCTGCCCCATAAGTTCCACAACGCCCTGCACTCAGCTGTGACATCTGGCAGTCTCAGCCTGTTCCACAGGTGGCTCTTCATTCAGCACCCGGGGATGCCTCTCTGCATCTGGCTTCTTGGCAGCTCCCTGCTTTCCATGCCGCCGCTGCTTCCAAACACAGCCAAGCCACTTCTTGGTTCAGGACCTTCCCATGCCAGAAGGAAAGGGATGTGCCGTGGGGAGGAGACTGATCGGAGTTGTAGCTGATCTATCACATTTAGTAGAGGGTTGCACTGGAAGAGATTTGTCACCCATGTACTGTTAACGAAAGCTGAGTTTTTAAGGTGCTTGGTGCATAGGGTTGCCAATTTTGGTTGGATGTATTCCTGGAGATTTCATCACATGGCATAATCTTTAATTAAAGATTAATCTTTAATTTCTAGGGACTCCAGGACAATCCTGGAGGGTTGGCAACCCTATTGGTGCCTGGTGCACCAGTTAATACAAAGTTTCTTGAATAATGTAGCCAAGGGAGAAATATGTTCAGAAATCAGAGTTTACACCAGAAAGTGATTCACCAAAATTGAAACATTCCGCATGAGGGTGTCAATTTAGATGAAATTCCAGTGGAAGCCACACAGGTTTCCAGTGGATCCTTCCTTGTCTACCAAGCAGGTTTCCATCTGAATCCTGCCTAGTTTCCTGCAAGCTTGGCCACCTGGCTCCTTGGCCACCTGGCTGGTGAGTCCTGGCTTCCACCAGACGGACTGCCCCATCACTGAGGCAGCCTGCCACATGGACTGTCCGGGAGACAGGGCTTCCAGAGTCACCTGCCCCAGGGCAGCCTGCTAGGCAGACTGTCCAAAAGCCAGGGCTCCCATAACTCCTTGGCTTCCAGAGTGTAGTGTCTTTGAAAATGGTATTGGAATTGGAGGCTGTCACTTTAATTTTTAAGGTATTTCCTGGTCCTGCTTGCAGGCTAGGGGGTGTTGTAGGAAAGCATGCAATCAGAGTCAGACTGAAAAAAGCCAGGCTCGAACAGGGTGGAGTCAGTTATGCCTCCCTGCCTTAGGGAGGCACCTGCTTTCTCTCTCTTGGTTTTTGGTTCTTTTGTTTTAATGCTCTGGATTTTAAAACATAAAGCAGTGTTATGGTGCAACCATCCACAAAGAGAGAGAGAGAGAGAGAGAGAGAGAGAGAGAGAGTGTGTGTGTGTGTGTGTGTGTGCGCGCGCGCGCACATAACACAGCTCCTCAGCAGCACAAGGTGCCCCTGGCTCCTAGCCTTACTGAACTCCCCAGCTGGTGGGCTGCAGGCACTCAGGGCAGCTCTGCAAGCCATGGAAGCAGCTAAAAAAAGTAAATAAAAATGTTCTGACCTTTTCAAAACAAAATATTGGAATTCCCATTTTATGGAAAATTTTGAAATGTCATTTTTTGTTCTCTTTTGGAATTTGTTTTTTTAATTTTGGAATTTACCATAGCATGGGAATTCCAGTTTCTAGCCAGCTCTGCTGGAGAACGCATTCTTCCTTCCAGAGTCTGGCTGCTTGGGAGAAGGAGGGAGGCAGAAGAGGGAGATCAAGGTGCTTACCCCATGGAGCCCTCAAGGAGCAATACAAAAGGATTTAAGGTAGGGCAGGAGCCCCTTGTCACCCAGCCCTAGAATGCCAGCCCCTGCCTCCTTTGAGGTATGTTTTAGGGTGTGGCAGAGGAAGGAATCAGTCTTACACAGGTAGAGAAATTCTACCACATCCCAGGAGCAAGACCTCGCCAACTACAGCTTTGCCTGGCTCCTGTTGGGTGTGTTTTCCATCCTGCTGCCCTCTTCAGTGAGAGCAGGGGAGATGAACTCCTTTGCTCTTTCTGCAGACAAGCTCCTTGTATCGATAAGGAAGTTGAGGGCACTGACAAGTGTTTCATTCATAACAGGCTGCTCTTTGCACTTGCAGTGGAGATCACCACAGAGCTGTTGAACTGTCTTCACAGAATATTTTACTCTATAGTGTCATGATGGTCAAGAGTCACACCCAGTGTGCAAGGGACCATTTGAAGACTGAAAGCGAGCTCCCCTCCCCCTGTTTTTAAGGGGGGAGTAGTGTGTGGAGGAGAGGTGTTTTAATCTTGCATTGCTTTTATTTGCCTTCCAATCACTTTGGGCCAGATTGCAATGGGGCTGCTGGTTAAGATACTACTCAGTGTAGTAGAGGGTGGCAGAATCTCACCCTTTATGTGTTTGAAAGAAAACATGGTTCTCTTTTTTCTTGTCTTTTATTTCCAGCCACTCAGATTTTAGATGCATAGCAGCGTATTGCCTTTGAAACGCCTCCCCATCTGGATGCCTGGTGTGCTGTAACACAGCCTTCCGAGAACTGACTTTTTTTGTTGTACAAGATAGCTGTCCGTGATTGGGTGAATGGAGCGGAATGCTGCTGAAGCTATCACTTATAATCTTCCTTTGAGAAAAGACCTTTCAACTAGTGGTGGAAGCACAGCCTTGAAACATACAAATTGCAATAAATAACGTCTAGCGGTATATATGACAGTCTTTGTGCCATAGGGAAGACGGATATTACAGATGCTCTGTGACCCCATTTCATCTTCTTTAAGTAGCTCTTTTCCACCATTTCCTCCACTGCCACAGTAATGGTGTTTAATAATGCATATGTAATTCTGGTGTTTTATGTGGTGGTTTGCTTGTAAAAGCAGGAATGAAGCCCTGTTTCCTTCCCTCTCCTGGAATTCACAATAGGGAGTATACAGCTCCTATCTGTCATTCCTTCAGTGCTTCAGGAATCAGAAGACCTTATTTAGAACAGACATCACTCTTCTCTGTCATCAGTATCTCTGGGCTTAATCAAATGTCAAACTTTGTTATACTTTGAAGCGTCCAGTGCCATCTTTTTAATAAGTATGGCAAATATATATATACATATACATGATGCGGCAAACAGAGACCCTCTTTGACAGATTTTATTCAGGAAATAGATTTTGAGCACTTAATTACCAAATTATGAATTTTTACTGTCTTTGGCTAATTATATCAACTTTGTAGTCTTTTGGCAGAGATAGTTATTTAAAAGCAAGCTATTCATTCCTGTAGAATGAAATTCCTAGTGAGACTTTTTAATGCATCATTGAAGAGTAAACCAGCAATTCAGATACTTTAATTTAACCAAAATGGGGCTTTTGTCTTGTATGATAGATGTACTCATAAGACTAGGTAGTAAAATTATGTAAATGGGCACTATGAGGGTCAACTTCAACACATTCTGAGTGGGTTTCTGCTCTGGTGCACACAGAGTAGTCACATAAAGGACCACATTCTTCCTTAGTGTAACTCCACTAACATCACTGAAATTGCAGGAGGAAAGAATTTGGCCCAAACATTCTAATTCAACCCTGGTGCAGTCTATGTGGGGGGTTTTCCATCCTTTTCTCCTCTGTAATCTGAATCAGCAAAAAGATTTTTATTCATCTGAAGAATGCATGTTCTTCTCCATTAAGAGGTCTGTCATGGTTTCCTTTGGGGCATTAAATGTCTTCCTCCATGTTTTAAAAGCAAATAGTCCATTCTAGGTGCTGTCTCAATCTAGCTAAAAATAATAAGAGAAGTTGCTATTCATGCTTCCTGCTTGTATTGTTCAGAACTCAATTTCATATAAAAGTGGGTGAAAAATCCACCTGATTAACAATTAATTGGCTGTATCCTCAGCCTTTTTTATATTTGTTCATTTTCTGTGAATACTCTAGAGAACAAGTAGCAGGAATGTTCATAGACCCAACAATTTTTGAGTGAACACCACAGAATATTACTGGAAAGCAAATTTTGAATTTTGTAAATATGAATTTTTGCACCAAAAACTTTAAGAATTGTATTGATCCAGGCAGGGAACAGATGCAACATCATGTGACCAGTGCATCTAATAAAAAACCAATTGACATCAATTTTAAGATTTTTAAATCATTTAAACAAACTGCTTGGTAACCATACCCAAATCAGATAAATTTGGCGAATAACATTAAAATGTAATAAAACTGTAACCTGCTTACAGACAATTTGTGAAG
Source organism: Chelydra serpentina (assembly GCA_037349315.1). Lineage (NCBI taxonomy): Eukaryota > Metazoa > Chordata > Testudines > Chelydridae > Chelydra > Chelydra serpentina. The sequence continues at coordinate 132,255,288 of JBAIAC010000004.1, forward strand.
AGAAAAAGACAAATTGATATATATGCATTTATTTATTATGCATTATTCATTTAGGTTTAATGCTGCTGCTTCTTGGATGTATTTCTACAAACTTAATACACCCTCTCCATATCCTATGTAAACCTAATGCAGAGGCTCTAAGGTAAAGTGATAAGCAAAGACTATAAGACTCAGATATGACTCTTGAACTATATAGTTTCACACAAACCTATTTCATATCTGTTCTCTCTACAATATTTTCTGAAATTGACCCACTAACTATCCTCATTCTCAACTAGAACTTGTTATTGATAAACTTTCACTATAATATGTATATGACACAGAGAGAAAGTGTCTCTTATAAAAGAGGTGAGGATACAGCAAATTAATTGTTATTCAAGTGGGTTATTCACCTTGTTCCTTGCCTGACTATTGTAACTGGTCAAGGGCTGCTAAAACATGTGCCAGGGAGTAAGAAGGCTAAGCGGAGATATGCAAGTTGGAATGTAGGAATGTTGACTGGAAGAAGCTTCAGTTATGTATGGGCTTAAAGAGGAGAAGAGGCTAAATGGAAAGGTTGTAAAGTTAAGATGCTACTTACAAAAATCTACTATTCAGGGAGTTCATCTTCCCAAAATGGTGTTGAAGTCTGCGATGGGGGTGCAACTCACCACGCTAGTGCCTCCTGCTGGTTGTCTTGTGGATCAGATCCACAGGTCAGTATGTCAACTCCTAGTGGTGTCTTGCCTGCTGTCACTTCTGCTCCTGGACCCGTGTCGCTCCAAGGACTGCGGCGGCATCCTCTTCATGACACAGCCCTCCGGCTGCACCATGATCTGCGCTCCCCCCTTCCAGGGGAATGTACCACAGTCCAACATCCAGCCACTTCCTCAGTGGCGAGTAGGGAGGTGGGGCGGGACCTGGGCCCACCCACTACTCTGGCCCAGGGACCCTGTAGATGGCAGCCATGTTCTGTGTCCCCTCCAACCTCTCAGTCTACTTCCCTGGGCCACTTCCATGCAGACCCAGCACCTTCTCCACCCTCATATGCCTCAGCATATGAGTCTTAGCAGTCAGCCAGGAGCTCACTGTCACTCCCCTTATTCTGCCTAGCACTGTTGTGTCCAAGATGCTAGCATTCTTCCTCCTGCGGGGCAGCCACTCCTCCCTCCTCGAGCTCCAGGGAGCAACTGAAGCTGCTCTGCCCTACAGCCCTAATTATATGGGTCTGCACGGCACTGTCTGGCTGCTCCTCGCAGCCCCTCTCTAATTGGCTGCCTCTTGTGCAGCCTTCCTAGGGCTCTAATAACTCAGCCAGTGTGGGGCAGAAACCCCATCACACACCCTCCCCCTCAAGACCAACTGCCCCGGGGGTGGTGGTATAACCTTCCCTGCTTCCCATGCAGCTGCGCCTGCAAAATGTCCTCCAGCTCTCCTAGACTTCTTTCCCTCTCATGTTATTCTCCCAGGGGATCCTGCCCATCAGTTCCCTGAGGGAGTCAAAGTCTGCTTTTCTGAAGTCCAGGGTCCATATTCTGCTGCTCTCCTTTCTTCCTTGTATCAGGATCCTGAACTCGACCATCTCATGGTCACTACCGCCCAGGTTCCCATCCACTTTTGCTTCCCCTACTAATTCTTCCCTGTTTGTGAGCAGCAGGTCAAGGAGAGTTCTGCCCCTAGTTGGTTCCTCCAGCACTTGCACCAGGAAATTGTCCCCTACCCTTTCCAAAAACTTTCTGGATTGTCTGTGCACTGCTGTATTGCTCTCCCAGCAGATATCGGGGTGATTGAAGTCCCCCATGAGAACCAGGGCCTGTGATCAGCTGCCACCATTTGCACCAAGTAGCTTTGGTATAATGCCAGGCATCACTCAAGAGGGCAGCATTGTTAGCAGCCATTGATCCTAGGTATTTAAATTATTTCACTCTTCTAAGCTCTCTACCTGTGCATCAGTTTCATATGTTAAACCCTTTCTCACACACCTGTTGGAGAAGACCCCTGCTCAATCTGTGTCCACTTCATATATGGTACAGCTCCAGGATTAAGCTCCAAGTAAAGTAGGGAGTTAGAGAGTTCTCAGGATAAAATACTACCAGCTCTCCTTCTGAATTGTCCCTGACACACTGACACTTCCATCTCAAAAACAGACAAAAAAAGTAGGCCATCAAGTAATGAAACTGTAATTTTTAGACTCTGAAATTACACTTGTAAACACTGAAATGCATCTTTGTAGAAGCAGTACAGTGTAAACGCCTATCCAAGGAATTTATCCTCAGTCACTTATGTGTGCACATCATTGCTCTGACTCAAGTTGCTCCTTCCTCAGCTATATTAGGAGACCCACGTGGAGCCAGGTGTGTTATCTTTCTTGAAATTTCGATGCACAGGTTGGAGAACAGAGCACTAATCAGAGATGACGGAGTAGGCCCACTATCCCACTCCCCCTCACCCCCCACGCAATACTTACATCAGCTTACCAGGATACAACCAGGAAAGAGTCATAAAATGGACGTTTGGAGAGGTGTGGCTCGCCAAAAGCAGGGAATTTGAGTGAAATGGCCAGCACACAACAGTGCCAAAAGACCTGTGAGAAATATTTTCACCTGTAAAACAAAACAATGCTTTCCAGAGGTTTCCAGAAAAATAAAGTAGTTGTCTGTTTTGAAATGAACTTTTAATTAAAAAGGCATATTCTGCAAACAGGAAACTTACAATTCTTAAGAACCAGCTCTCTCCCCTTCCCCGACACTGTTTTAACTACAGAAATGATTACATTGTTTACCTTGCCAAACTCACAAGTAGAAACTATCATTTTGGAGGAAAATTATGTTGTACTCAGAGGCAGGTATGGCTAAATATCACCTAACTTAAGGACATAGGAACAGACATACCTGACATCCATTCCTTTATCCTGTCTATTACTCATACCAAAGGTACCTCACACAATATTTATATGAATATAAATTCACAAATTTTAGCAAAGTGAGAGATGAGACTACTAAGAACATAAGAGCGGCGATACTGGGTCAGACCAAAGGTCCATCTATCCCAGTATCCTGTCTTCAGACAGTGGCCAATGCCAGGTGCCCCAGGGGGAATGAACGGAACAGGTTATCATCAAGTGATCCATCCCCTGTCGCCCAATCCCAGCTTATGGCAAACAGAGGCTAGGGACACCATCCCTGCCCACCCTAGCTAATAGCCATTGATGGACCTGTCCTCCATGAATGTATTTAGTCCTTTTTTGAACCCTGTTATAGTCTTGGCCTTCACAACATCCTCTGACAAGGCATTTCACAGGTTGACTGTGAATTGTGTGAAAAACTGTGTAAAACAACTGATTTATTTATGATTGATCATAAATCATGATCAGCTACATTACTATGACTAAAATAAAAATATCATATTTTGTAACTGCAGTGTTTTTAATCAGAGGATTTCAAAGTACTTTACAAACAATTAAATAGACTAATATGTTTTTCATAACAGATTAGTCAAATCATAATGTTTAATTAGCTGCCATAAAAAGAATGGGAGCAAGATTTGGTGTAGCAATTGGCTATAATTTGTTATAGGCAACACAGCCATTAATGACAAATTGCAATTCTTGATCTGATCAGTAGGTGGCATGAGGCTGTGTATTGTAAAAGTTAAGTACTGTACAGTGGAAAAACAATAGTATTGCAAAAACATGTAAGAATTCTTTTAATGCCATTGATATACATTTTGCTGGTCCATTCAGTTGGATCTCACTCACTTCAAGCCAGGAATTCAAATATGCATTTAAAATACAGATCTCCATACTAAACTACACCAGCCACATAAAAATCCAAGTACCAATATTCAAGGAATTAAACATTAAAGTCCAGTTCAAAAAAGCATTTATGCACATGCTCACATCCATCCCTATTCAGCAAAGCACTTAAGTACATGCTTACTTACCTTTAGACATGTGCTTAAATCAAATTGTGGGGCGTAAGCATATGCCTGAAGTTACACATGTGCTTAGGTGTTTTACTGACTAGGGACAGACTTTGGAGCAGGGACTTTAGCAACTGATTCCCCTTTCACACTAGAGTAAATCAGGAATAACTCAGCTGAAGTGAATGAAATTACACCGGGGTGAAAATGGTGTAAAGTGAGAAAAGAACCAAGTTTTAGACTTCAGTGGGTCAATTGTGTGAGTAGAATTAATGGGATTTAGCCCCAGGAGGTGTGGCTACACAATAGGATTGCCACCTTTCTAATGGTTGGTAACTAGACCCCTGAGGCCCTGCCCCCTGCTCCACCTCTTCCCCACTGAGGCCCCGCCTAGTCTCCCCGCCCCCAAACCCAAACCCACTCTGCCTCTTCCCCCTACCCCCCGGATTAAAAAAATGGACATTACGGCTTGTCAAATGGCACCTGGACACACAAGCTGAAACACAGATTGTCCGGGTGAAAACCAGATGGGTGGCAACCCTACTACGCAAGGATGCTGTTTGATTAGTAAGGATCCAGCTAGTAACAAATATGCAAAAGATTTTCTAAAATAATCGAAGTTAGAGAGCCTGTCAAGGACATTATAATCTATTATTTGGTTCTGATAGCACCCACACTGTGTTAGGCACAGTACAAGCACAAAAAGCACCCCGAAGAGCTTACAACCTATACAGTTAAATATTAACATACATTTCATAATTCTGGTATTATATACAGTACATAGAAATTTCTTTTATAACAAGGCGGCTGGAGGTGCACATGTGGAAATAGTCCTTCAATTCATTCCAGATTTTATGACATGTAAAAGTGGACCTAAAGAGTAAATTGTAGCTATTAAAAGCATGTCCCCTCACCTTGTTATACCAATAAAATAAAAACCAGCAGGATCTTTTTAAAGGAGATAAGACAAAATGTCACATTTATTGTGAATACAAATAGAATCATAGTAAGCAGTTAGTTATAGCTATAACATTTCATTCAGTTTCACATTCATTCACACACACACACACACACACACACACACACACACACACACACACACACACACGTTCTGTATAGTTGTCATAGTTACCAGCCTAGAAGTTGCTCATGCCAAGTTACTGGCCAGGTAACCTGGGCATGAGGGTGGAGCCGAGTCCTTGTCAGATTCATCTGATGCTCCTGGAGGTTGGTTGCAGAACCAGACTCAAAGTCCTCAGTATTTAGAGGCCATTCTTATAGGGATTTATTCCTATGTGGATCAGCAGATGGCACATTCCTGATGGCATTCCTGGTGGCTCCACGCTGTCAGATGTTATCTTGTTTTCCCCATCCTTTGAGATGATTGGGTGGGTCCCAGTTTACCCTCCGGGGGTTGTCTGGTCGTTCCCACTTCGATGCCGCCTTCAGCCGATGGTCACTGAATTCCTAGGCTGGCACCTCCCTGCTCATTCATTCATGTACACCAAGCATTCATCAGCAGACATACTGTCTTCAACACTTTCGGGGTGTGTACTAATTTATTTGAGACTCCCTGCCCTTTAATCAAAGAGGGTGGGGGGTCTTTCTATGCTGTTTCTAGGTACAAAGCATGCATAAAGAACAAAGTCAAATAACTTGTTTGCAAGTTTCTCATAGCAATACAGTATCTTTCTGAGAACAGATACAATCAATGGTTTACACAGACAGTAGCTTGTAAGTTTAACAAGGGATCCAAGAGATCTTTTACTTGGTAATGCTATGAGATTAAATTGTGGGGGACAAATTATGGGGAGTTACTTTCACTTGGGGAATCACTTTCAGTACCTTCTTTAATATCCCTACAACCTCCCATCCCCCAAAAAGTATTTCATGAAGGACTCTGGCACTCTTTACAGAAATGGGGTTTGACACCACAGAGGTGTTAGCTAACAGGGTGCTAACTAACATCTTTTAAAAGTCTAATCTAGATAAGACACACTGTCTTTAACACCTGTTAAGGGGGTCAGTAAAGCCCAGTAGACGGCCTACTGTACACATGCTAACATCGCCCCTTTAAATCCTAGTCTAGACAAGATCGACAGTGCAACTCAGCCCACAATTGAGGGGATGGGGAAATGCCAATCCTTAGGGTCGAATTGTGGCATTAAAACCACGCCCTTGTAGCCAGGGGGCTGAAGCTTCTTGTGTGAGAACACTGAAATGCATCCTGGAACTGATTGTGAGTACAGCTGCTGCATTGCCATGACAGTAAAGAGTTTCAGAGTGGGAGCCGTGTTAGTCTGTATCATCAAAAACAACGAGGAGTCCTTGTGGCATCTTAGGGTACGTCTATACTTACGCGTCCGGTCGGAGGCGCGCGATCGATGTTCTGGGTTCGATTTATCGCGTCTTGTCAAGACGCGATAAATCGAACCAGGAAGTGCTCCGCCGTCGACGCTGGTAATCCAGCTCGACGAACGGAGTAGGCGGAGTCGACGGGGGAGCCTGCGCGCCGCGTCTGGACCCCGGGTAAGCGCTTTTTCATTCGAACTAAGGTACTTCGACTTCAGCTACGTTATTCACGTAGCTGAAGTTGCGTACCTTAGTTCGATAGGGGGGGGTAGTGTAGACCTGGGCTTAGAGACTAACACATTTATTTGGGCATACGTTTTCAGGGGGTAAAATCCACTTCATCAGATGCATGGAGTGGAAAATACAGTAGAGAGGCATAAATACACAGCATATGAAAAGACGGGAGTTGCCTTACCACGTGGGGGGTCAATGCTAACGAGCTAATTCAATTAAGGTGGAAGTGGGCTATTCTCAATAGTTGACAAGAAGGGGTGGAAATCACTTTTGCAGTGCTAATGAGGCCATTGTAATCAAGGTAGCCCATTTCAAACAGTTAACAAGAAGGCAGCATGCACTCCCCTTCATGAGCTGTCCAGTAGGAGGCGGAAGGCCCATGACCTGATCTCCTCCTGGCCCCTTGCCAACAGTGACATGACTCCTGTCCTGTGGAGTCCTTGCATGTCCTAAGCATAAGAATTCCCATTGTGTCAGGCACCAAGCAGGAAAGAAATGGGCAGGGCATAGCCTTTTTCTTAGTGTGAGACATCTCAGCTTTCAAGCTCCCTCCACACCGTTGCCTTCCAGAACCTCCACAGAATATCTAGAAAGAGAAAACAATATTTTATTTGCAATTTGTAACATAAAACCAAGCAGGAAAAAAATGGAAAGGAAAAACAAGCTCTCTCCATTCTTCCTAAAGGCGCAAAATAGGCACAAACAAAAATACTTCTCTTTTCACTTGAAATTCAGACTTCAGTAGCCCTAACCACAGCCAGAGGCTCCATCCGACCAGCTGTAGTTCCACCAAAGTCACTGTGCAAAATTAAACTCTGTGCTTTGGGGTTGTCCGATTGGGTTCCGGGAAGTGGGCGGTTGGAAGCCTGCCCACTGCTAAAGGACACCCCCCCTCCCAGCCTAAGTGGAGGATCCACAGGACCTGGAAGCCAAATGAGTTCAGGGGACAACTAATGAAATAACAGGAACAGGAGTGCGGTCAAAGGGTTAAAAGAAGGGCGCCTGATGGGGACACCAAGCAGAGAACCCCGGACAGCGCCCACTGCTCCTCAAAGGCATCAAGGGAGCCAGTGGACGCTGCCCAGAGGAACTCTGCCCGGATGCGTGAACAGTTGGAGGAGTGGAAATAGGCCCCACAGTCACAGGAGTCTCCATCAGCAGGCCGCCTCTCCCTGGTTTTGTAGATGGCCAGTTTAGCCAGGGCCAGGAGGAGGTTGACCAGGAGGTCCCGTGACTTTGTGGGGCCACAGATAGGGAGTGCATAGAGAAGGAGGTGAGGGGAAAAGTACAGCCAAAAACACAACAAAATATTTGTGAGGAGCCGAAACAGGGGCTGCAACCTGGCGCACTCCAGGTAAACATGCGCCAGGGTCTCCCTCACACCAGAGAAGAGGCAGGTATCCGGGACAGGGGTAAACCGCGCCAAATACATGCCCATGCTCACGGCCCCATGAAGGAGCCGCCAGCTGACATCCCCGGTGGGCCTTGGTCTCAGGGTGGAATAGAAGCTGGCCCACCGGGGCTCCTCACCCTCTAGAGGTGGTAGGAGGTCCTGCCACTTTGTATCGGGACGGGACACGAGGGTGAGGAAATGAAGGGTGTGGAGCATGAGCGTGTATAGATGCTTCCGTGGCGCGGTTTGCAAGTGGACCGGTTGCAAGGTGTGCAGCCGGCTCACGGAGAAGGGGCAGGGGAGCCGGTTGGGTCCACGGGGCAGGGGCCCGATGAAAAGGTTTGGAGGGCCTGGGGTGGAGGGTGGGTGGGGCGTGCCCTCGTGCAGGACCCGGTCGAGGTAAACCCGAGCAGCGGGCGGCAAAGCGGCCCTCACCTCCTGCAGTACACGCCGGGGAGTACAAGGCCTGGAGAGCCCCATGGGCCATGCGAGCGTCAGGGGATCCAGCCAGTCTCCCCAGTCGTAATCCATGAGGTCTCCGACTCTGGTGTGCTTTGGGGTTGTGGGAGGTTATTTCTTTTAAATATGCAGCATTGTATAGTGGACACAAGTTCTTCACCATACCAAAGGAAACAGATCACCATGAATTCCATTTGTACTTATTAAATGTATTCAATAAAAACATCATGTTCCATAATGTCAAAGAAATATAATTAGACAGACAGCCATGGTGATCCCCAAAGCTTCATATTGCAGCATCTGTTGCATTGGGAAACATGCAGCTTGTGCACAAAAATAAAGGAGCCTGAGTTCTCAAGTCCATCTTTCAGTCGTTACGTAGTAGTATGTTAAAGCCTTATCATTGTCTGCTAAATGGAAAGATTAATAAAAATAAAGTCCTGAGCTAAAGCGCCACACTAGCTAGTCTCTCTCTCCTCCCTTCTCCTGTGTACATACAGCTATTGGATTATTCCTTTAGTTTAGAACTTTACTACTGAATATTTCCCAAGTGTAATTTACATATCTAACTCTCTTCAATTTAAATACAACTTTGTCCAAGAATGATGGTCTGATCAAACTCCCATTTAAAGCCAAGACTCCCATGGACAGGTTCTAAAGGAGCAGAATTTTTCACATATGTATAAGCCTTATGGAATTGCTTAACCTCTTTTGCGTAGTATCACGCATAGCATTTCATGAATAATCTAGTTAGTTAGGCAGATACTACATGGAGAACAGATGTGTTCCTGTTGTTGGAATTCAGGAGAATCAAGACTCAGATCTTGTTTGAGACACAACTCAGTTCAAGATAAGTATTTTCTCAGAAATTGTTCACAGTGAGCTGTTTCTCCATATTCTCAAAAAAAGTTGTTTCCCTTGGTGCCTGATCTGGGTCAATTCTTGTTCATCTTATTTAAATAAGCAGTCCCTCTAAAGTCAACATTTATAAATAATATTTGTGAGCGTGACTAGTGCCCTGAAGGGCTTCAATGTTAGGGTGCCCAACTTGAAACACTAAAGGTGTCTGACAAAGGTTGATTGCTCAGCACGTTCTGAAAATTAGGTCTTTTTAAGGTATCAAGTTGGGGATCTAAAAACTGAGCGCCCCTCCACCCCAATCCTCTTCTGAAAATTCTGGCCAATGGTAATGCTTGCTTGAGTAAGGCAAGCAGAATTTGCTCCTTCAGTTTTATTAAATAAAGTAATGCAGGCTCGGCTTCAACTTGAATGTAGGATGCCGTTTTTAATAGAAGCCACTTTGAATCAACTGGATCTGTGCAATAATTTGAAAGACTCACTGAGACCCCAGGTTATAATTCAGATGATAGGTATATTGTTATTCTTGTGTGTCGGATTTATTGTAAAATGTTACCGCCTTGCAAAAGACCTGAAGCAATTATGTGGTCACGGAGTGTGAACTTCTATAAGTTTGGGCAAAATAAGTCACGCCGTATCTATTCACCTGCACACATTGTGGCGTTTGCTAGTATGCCACTTAAGAGAGTGGCATTACAGTGATTTACTTCAGAAAAACTATCTTCACAGTACAAATGCAGTAAAGAAACATTTTATTTTAGATAAAGAGGCAAATTCTCAGAAACAGACCACATGGTCTCCATTTGCATTGCTTGCTCCCTATTACATTCTACCATCTCTTAAGGAAGGCTCATAAATATTCAGTTGGGACTAGTAAAACTAATTACTGAAATAATGAAATCACTGAATTACAGTAATTTGCTGCTTTCCACTATTGTACCTGTAGGTTGAATTCTAGCTTTTCAGAAATCTCTTTCAGAGAGACAGAGAGAGAGGTGAAGCATAAGGTTCATATAAAGGTGAGACAACTGCATAATACATTAAGCTATCCACTGCAAATTTCCCCCCATCTCAATCCCAATTATCATACACTGTCAATCTCAATTCAGAATGATACAAAATAGTGATGTGCTTTAAATGCCAACATTTTGTAACCACCCATCACTAGATGGATCCTCTTGGAAATGGAGCAGGCAGACAAGTGACAGAGACTGAATCTGGACCATAACCCTAGGTAGAGTGTTTTAAGACTAGAAATATAGATGTCTATTTTGTACCACTCCACTCAAAGGTAGCATCTAATCATTGGTTTTATAAGTACTGTTTGGTCTTCAAGTCTAAATCACCCAGACTATCTTGGCTTTTGTTACCAGGTCTTTTTACTAGCCCTATTGTGGCTGCAAAGCGGAGGAGAAAGACCATATTAGGGCAGCCCAGATTGTGGTTGTAGGACCCCTGTGAGCAAGCAGGTGGCTCTGACTTTGTCTGTGGGCATAGGCGCTGACTCCATGGGTGCTCCAGGGACGGAGCGCTCACCTCCGCTCTGCCTCCTCCCCTGAGTGCACCGCCGCCTTCTGCTCCCCCCGTCCCTCCCTCCTAGGCTTGCGCGCGAAAGCCTGGGAGGGAGGGGGGTATTTCCAGGCTGAACAGTTTCCTGCCTTCACGGTGTTATTCACAGGAAAAGACAATTTGCCTAAACAGGCCTGTTTGCTTCTCCCCTCAGAGATGGCATAGGTGTCATTGCTCACAGTTACAAGTTATCACACAGCTCTTCTTAAGCACATGTGTTATTCTTAAGGTAAAAGCACTAGAGAGAAAACATTAAAAACAATAAAAGAACCTACATGCATGCTAATAAACTTACCAGGGTTCACACCCTCTGACTTCTAGCAGAAGTTCTTCAAAACCCCCACTCAGGAGTTTTCCTCTGGTTGCAAGCTCATAACACCCTCAGCTCAGAACTAGCACCCTTGTGAAAATTGAGCCCCTGGGCTCCCAGCAGCAGGAGAGATCAGATTTCATGGTCCCGGGACATGTTTTTCACAGCCATGAAATTGGTAGGGCCCTAGGCATAGGCCTTTGGACAGGAGTAGACCTCTAGACAGGGGTGAATTTCACCCAGACTGAGCAAGGTTACATTCCTAACCTTACACGATACACACTGAATGAGGCATGGACTTCTATGTAGTCTTGCTTTATTGTCTGAACCCATTACAAGATATGCAGTGGATAAGGCAATGTGCACCAGACAGAAATTTCATTTTAAAGACACTATATCCATGTCATAGGGCAGGATTCCCTCCCAGAGATCCTGGACTTCCTTGGCCCCTCCTGCCTCTTCCTGTATGTCTGAAGTGTCCTCAGCTGACAAGCTGAATCACCTTGTTAATGGCTTAATCACCTGGTGCTTAATCAATTATCTCATCAAATTGGCCCATGGGGGGACGCTTACAAAGCACAGAGTGATGACTCAGCCTTAGGCTACTCACTCTATCACAACCCATTTAAAAAATGCTCCCCCGGAGCTCGACCTCTTTCAAGGTACATAAAGTTTGCATTGCATCATGCAGGCTTTCATGCATTAGACTGATACACACTTTATAAAGAGGATGCATTGCCTAATACACATTTATAAGATGCATAGACTACCTTTGCTTTGAACATAGCTAAAAATGCTGAACAATCATCCTACCAACCTCATTGTGTGCAAAGTTGTTTTCAAAAGCAAATAATTTGTGAAATCAAATCCAGTTTTCACCAGGACAGATATTTCTCCTCAAAGACCCTGCCAAATGTTTATGTACACATCCGTTGACATCCAGAATGATTAAAAGGAGGTGGGTGGCCGGTGGGGAGTAAAACCCAATTTCCTCAATCAAACCTGGCCACTGTATTTTGGCTCAAACTTTCACAAAGTTATTCATAGGTTACAGTATAGTAGCCGTGTTAGTCTGTGTCAGCAAAAAGAAAATAAGAAAGAAAGAAATACTTGTGGCACCTTAGAGACTAACAAATTTATTTCAGCATAAGCTTTCGTGGGTTAGAACCCACTTCATCGGATGCATTTATTTCAGCATAAGCTTTCGTGGGTTAGAACCCACTTCATCGGATGCATGGAATGAAACATACAGTAGACAGATATTTATACAGTCAGAGAAACATGATAAGGTGGAAGTGCCTATACCAACCTTAAGAGGCTAATTAATTGAGAGGAACCATAACAGCAGGGGAAGAAAAACCTTTGAAGTGATAAAGTTATTCATGTTTATGCGAAGACCAAGAATGGAAAATTTCAGCCTGAAAGATGAAAAATTTGGCAAAGCTATAAGCAGCTGAAAATGGGGGTTTATAGTAAACAAAAACCAAAAAAACACACCCTTCAATGAAATCCTTGCCTTCATTGGGACCAGGATTTCAGTCCTGGCCTTCAGCTATTACCACCCCCGGACACAATGCCTTTAATAAGCTGCAATTCATTCAAAGGACCCTCAAGAGATTTACAGACTTATTAGGCCCCAATCCTGTAAGTGACTCTGAGCAGATGGTCCCCTGGATGACAGAGGTGTCGGTTTCAGAATCTGAAACTTAATGAATATATAGGCTGCACACAGGGATTACTTTATTTGTAATTAAATTTGTAATTTAATTGTAATAGCTCAGTGGTTTGAGCAGTGGCCTGCTAAACCCAGGGTTGTGAGTTCAATCCTTGAGGGGGCCATTTAGGGATCTGGGGCAAAAAAAATCTGTCAGGGGACAGTACTTGGTCCTGCTAGTGAAGGCAGGGGACTGGACTCGATGACCTTTCAAGGTCGTTCCAGTTCTAGGAGATTGGCATATCTCCATTTATTATTATTATTATTATTATAACTGAAATACAACCACTAGTGGAATGAGAGGTAGCAGCTGTTTAATTGCATGCAGCAGTAATTCTCAACAGTTTAGGACAAGGAGTGCATTTATAACTACACCAACCATTCTAAGTAGGCAGAATGTAATTACTCAAATTGGAATTTGGCCAGAACACCAGACTCAACACTTCTGTGAAAGGTGCTATAAGATCTTAAATGACCAAAAGTCTTTGTGGTTTTTGGTTTTATATCTTATCAGAAACAGGTCACCTCCAGCAACATACAATTCTTCAACATTATGATGGAGCAGTACTTCAATATGAACTCAGAGGGAAGAATGCCACCTGTCAAATCATCTCAGTGTTTCAATGAGATCTAGCCAAGTGGGCAACACTGCTTGATTATGAAAAGTGGCAGGATCACAGAAATGTGAGCTATGGCTGCAGGAACAATAGCCTATTTATTCCTCCCTAATATTCAGCCCAGAAATATTTTTATTGTTTAGTATTTGGATTTAGGATAATGCTAATAATGTGTACTAATGGGTAAAATTCAAGAAAACTAATTGGTAAGCATCAGGGAACACTAACAATGAAAAACCCTCCATATAACCCTTTGTAGATCCTTGGAGAAGGTGGGGGGCAAGGAGCATGAGAGAAAGGAACATAGTCCCTGGAAGGGACTGTGTTCAGAAATGTTCATATCAAAGAAAGTAATAAGTCACTACACATACACTGCTTGATCCCCTTTGAGAAACAGAGCAAAGGATATTTATAAATGAATATTGGTGCTGCAGAGTAGGAAAGTTTCTCTTCGGAAACACCAGCTCTCTACTTGACTTGGGAATAACTTTGAAGGATGTGGAGATACTGCATGCCCTGTATCACTAAAAAATGCCTTTGAGGGCACATTCATCAGGGGCTGGGGTGAGAGATCAGAAAGGCAAGAAGTGTCAATGTGAGAGTGAGTTTTCTGCAGAGTGTGTGCCCTGATCTGATGAGAGAAAATGGAGGAGTTCCTCAAGGGGCATCTCACATTAATACTCACTGGAGCTGTTTGAATGGTTACACTGTTCACCTGCCATAAGCTACAGGGACTGAGGCAGAGATATCTCATAGGCCTATGGCAGGAAGACAACCTGCATGAAAGGACACAGGGCATGATGAAATTAGAAGATTCACAGAAGCCCAAGGCAGGGAAACAGACCCAAAGGGAACAGGAGTAGAAACATTCAGGAGTGATCAGACAGAAGCTTCTTTGGGCAGTATCTTACAACTTGGTTAAAATAAACTGCAAGCTGGCCCCACATGCTTACTAAATCTTCTAGACTACAAAGTATATATTTTAACTGTAGTTATTTGTGTGTAAGTGTGTTTACTTGAGTTTTGTCTGTATATGACTGTTTTCCTGAAAGAGGAAGCAATGAGTTTTACTAGACCCTTCCAATATCCATAACACAATCAAAGATATTTTCCTCACAATCTCAAGGTAACAGTACTATGGAAGAGTACTACACTATCCAGTGTTCACATTAATACACACAGTACCACTTATAACACCTGTAATTATCCTTATTTCTAGTTAAGCATGGTTAGAGGTCCATTTCTGACAAGTGCGATTTTAGTGACTGGAGCTTTAATAGATTCATCAACAGTATATTTGTCGCTATCTGAACTCACATAAAATGCACAGTGAGGTTTCAAGACCATGTTTTATGATAATTCCATAAGGGGCTTTTTTTTGGCCATCCTAGAACTCAATTTATTGAAGTCATATTTGATATTTCTTTGGGGGGTTTTTTTTGGTAAAAGCTTTGCTTTTATTTTAATGAGACCAGACACCATGTGAACTGTACATTTCCTTTTAGAGAGTATGCCCTTCTTCAAGAATGCAGGAGAGTGAATTCTTGTCTAGTTTTTTCTTCCCAAGTGAAATATTAATTTGTAATTGACTTTGCTAATTCCAGTAAATTACAAATGGACAAGACCCGCATAGTTTATATAGATGGGATTTATTCCAATTTCTGTTAGATTGATATGGGATTCTAGCAGTGAGATACTAGTAAATCAATGCACACTTCTCTGCAATAAAGAGAAGACTTCTATCTGAAAAGGAAAAACAAAACCTGTTTAAATGTAAAAGACATGGTGAGGAACATATACTGATCCTTTTATCTATTTCATTAAGTGACACTACAAAGTTTCTTATCTTGTATTACTTGGAGATGAGTGGCCCCTCTATCTGTATTCCACTGTCTGTGTTCATATGCACCACGTGCTCAGAGTAGGAGATTTCTTGCAAGCAGTGTCCATTGGTCCACGCATGCACCCTTGGGCTCCTTGTTGCGCAAACCAAGTGTATAAAGGGAAGAGTGGACCGATTACCTCTTCGGTTACTTTTTCTACTGGGAATCAAGGAATGATCTGAAGCAGAGGGGAAGGAGGGTGGTATAGGGACCAAGGAATGGGTTGTCAGGTCTAATGGTTAGTCAGGAGCTTTGAACAACTGGCGTAGGAGCCAGAGTCAGGTGCCAAGCCAGGATCCAAGCGTCAGGGATAGGGCATAGGAGCAGGGACTTAGCGTGAGGCAGGAAAGCAGAAACTTGAACAGAGGTGGAATCTGGGATAAGGAGGGCAGGATCCAGGAACAGGTGGGAAGGCAGGGCTCAGGAGCCAAGCAGTTAGACAAGGTCCTGTAGTAACAGCCAGCCAGGGATTCACCTAGTTGCATGGACAAAATTTCTGTGCCTCTTTCTGGTTTCAGTCCTGCATCCCAGACAATCGGTAGGGCTGGACATTTCTTCCAATCAGGAGCTTAATGGGCAGGCTCCCATGAGCTAGAGCTTTTCTAACCCCCTTCTCCACTGATTTGGGCGAGCTTCTTGGTGGCAGCCATGGTCTGACCATAACCTGGGAGCCTGGGTTCCAGGCCTACGATCCCTCACGGGTGGGTAGTGGAATACAGATAGTGGTCACACATCTCAAAGAACCTCCAATTACTATAAGGTAAGTAACTTTTCTTCTAGTACTGGTCCTTATGCATATTCCAATGCCAGACAAAGAGTATTCAAGTACAAGCAGAATGCAAGAATGCAGGCAGCAGAGTAGCTTGAAGGACTACTGTCCCAAAGGAAGCATCACAGAGTCCTGTACTAGAACATCTCATAAATGTGTGGATGGAACTCCACATAGCTGAGTTGCAAATGTCAAGTAGGGTACTTCCTGAAGCATTGCAACTGATGTTGCTTGTGCTCTTGTAGAATGAGCCTTTACCCCATAAGAGGGAGGAAGATGTGACAGCTATTAGCAGAGTAGGATCCAGCCCAGGATCTATTTAGAGACCCTCTGGGAACATATCGCTTGACTGGCGAGAAACAGTCTAGGTGATTTTTTGATTGTTTTTGTCCTTTGTAGGTAAAAAGTCAAGACTCATATATCAGGCATTGAAGTCACCTCTTCTCCTGAGACGCATGAGGTTTCAGAAAAACCACAGGTAAGCAAACAGACTGGTTGAGTACCTTGTGGGTGAATTTTGGGTGTAGTTGTAATGAGATTTTGTCCTTATGGAATATAGTGTATGGTGGATCTGCCTCTAGGGCTCCAAGCTCACCTAGCATTCTGGATGAGGTGTTGAATATCTGCTGACACAGGAGATATGTGTTTCAGCTGTGCGCAGACGGAAAAAACACTTCCACTTGGCTGAATATCATTTCCTAATGGAATCTTTTCTGCTG
Source organism: Chelydra serpentina (assembly GCA_037349315.1). Taxonomy (NCBI): domain Eukaryota; kingdom Metazoa; phylum Chordata; order Testudines; family Chelydridae; genus Chelydra; species Chelydra serpentina. The sequence continues at coordinate 132,272,065 of JBAIAC010000004.1, forward strand.
TTACTAAGGTGACGGACCTTGTCAAAGGCTTTCTGAAAATCTAAATACACTATATCCACTGCATCTCCTTTATCCGCATGCTTGTTGACCCCCTCAAAGAATTCTAGTAGATTGGTGAGGCATGATTTCCCTTTCAAAAACCATGTTGACTATTTCCCAACAAAATATGTTCATCTATGTGTCTGACAATTTTGCTCTTTACGATAGTTATAAACCAATTTGCCCAGTACTGAAGTGAGGCTTACTGGCCTGTAGTTGCCAGGGTCACCTCTGGAGCCCTTTTTAAAAATTAGAGTCACATTAGACTGGCCATGACCTTGCCCCAAAGGAGGGTTGGAAGGTTTTCACCTGCCGTTCCATGCCCTTTGTCTATGAAAATCCTGCCTCGGCCGAGGAGGATATGAGCGTTGTTGTTGTGGTGGTTGGGGTTCAAAGTGATTGCGTTGGGTTGCTGGTGTATGCATTCCCAATGACTTCATGGTCACCCTAGAATCTTTCAAGCTGTGCAGATTGGAGTCTGTCTGCTCCGAGAAGAGCACTGTGCCCTCGAAGGGAAGGTCCTGCAGGGTTTGCTGCACTTCCGGGGTTAGCCCTGATGCTTGAAGTCATGATGTTCTCCTCATGGCTATGCCTGAGGAGAGGGTACGGGCGGCCACCTTCCCTTCTTCTATGATGGCGGAGAATTCGGTCCTAGAGTCCACAGGGATCTGCTCTTTGAACTTCAACATGGAGGTCCATGAATTGAAGTTATACCTACTGAAGATAGCTTGCTGGTTAGCTATCCTCAGCTGGAGGTCCCCGGTGGCATAGAGCTTTCTACTGAATAGGTTCATCCTTTTTGCCTCCTTAGACTTGGGGGCTGATCCTTGCTGTACCTGATGCTCTTTCTTGTTAACCGCTGATACAACCAGAGAACATGGCTGCGGGTGTGAGAATAAGTATTCATAGCCCTTGGAAGGGACAAAGTATTTGCTCTCCAACCCCTTGTGGTCGGCGGAATCGAGACCGGGGTCTGCCATAGGGTCTTCATGTTGTTTTGAACAGTCTTGATCAAAGGCAGAGCTACCCATGATGGACCTTTGGGAGTAAGAATATCCACCAGGGGGTCTTCGGCCTCGACCACCTTCTCCGCTTGCAACCCCATGTTACGGGCAATCTGCCTAAGGAGGTCCTGATGTGCCCTATGGTCAATCGGAGGAGGGTCTGAAGCTGACGCCCCTGCCAGCCACAGCTTCATCAGGGGAAGAAGACGAGGTAGCCAGAGGGGGTATCAGGTCCTCCTGCCCCTCTGGCTCCGACCTCCTCTTGGTCAGTGCACGCACCTGCGGCAGTTACTTACTGGGGGGCTGTAGCCTGATTCTGCGGCTGGTCCCGTGTTGGAGTTGCCTCTGCCGTGACCGGAGCCTGAAGGGGTGGTTGGGACAGAGTGGCCTCGGATCCCCGAGGCGTAGGCCTGTCCCTGAGAGAGTGGGGTCGCCGGTGTTCTGAGGGTACCAATCTCGACCCTCTTGAAAAGGTATCCTGAGCCTGATGGTAAGCCCAGGGGGTCCAAAAGGGCCACTGCGCAGGGGGCTGCCAGTGCAGGGTGCCAGGCTGCTGGCAACTTCCTTCATAACCTCTCAGACCTATGTCAACTGCGCCTTGAGTAGTATGAGTCGGCATCAGACTCTGAGGAAGTGGATCCCGATTGCGAGAATCACAGCGGCACTGAGGCACCATGCACTGATTGGTGCCATGATGAGATGGGGGACTGGTGCCGGGACGATCTCACTGGGGACTGGTGCCTGGGATCCAGCGATGGAGACTGATAGCGGGTATCCAGTGATGGCAATTGAGGACAAAGGCCCGGTGCTGCGGGTCAGTGCCGGTCATCTGATATCACCGTAGGTCGGTGCTCATCCTCTGTTGGCGCCGGGGCTCGGTGCCAGTTTGGCCTCAGTGCCAGGGAGAGGAAGCATCACATCGCCGGTGCCAGAGGTGCTGGGGGGCTCAGTGCTGGGGAGCGGTGCCGTGGCAAAGCTGACCGAGAGCGGTGCCAGGTATGATGCCGAGCCAGGGACTGTGAGTGCCGCATCATAGCGGGCTTGCCTCTCAACAATGCCATCTTATCGGCACCGGAGGCTTGTCCCTGAGAACCGGGGGGCTGTGCAGCCATCATCTCTATGATGTCTCCGGGGTGGAGAGTGGCTCTAACACCTCCACCTGGCACTGCCCTGCCGGAGAGTCGCTACATGCCGGACTCAACAGTCCCCTCTGGGGCACCGAAGTCAACAGCACTGACTCATGCTGACTTGGCGCTGGGTCCTTTCTGGGGAGCGCCTGTGTATCCCCAGACGGTCCCATGGGTCTCAGGGCTGGTGAGCACCCTCTTTTGACCTTCTTGTGTCTCTTGTGCGGCACCGGGGAAGTCGAGTGGTGTCGGGCTGCTATCCCTGGATGCAGTGCTGGAGAGCGCCAGTGCTGGGGGTCTCTTGTGGTAGAGTCCTTCCTCGGCACTGTGTCGCATATGGATGCCAGAGTGCTCTGTATGGACGTGCCCGGTGCCAGATCCTGGCAGTCCGCAGCTGGCTGCGGGCAGAGAACGGATTCCATTAACAGTTGTTTTAGGCGGAAATCATGCTCCTTTTTGGTTCTTGGCCGAAAAGCACTACAGATTTTGCACCTTTCCATTTGGTGCGCTTCCCCCAGACACTTTAAACAAGAGTTGCGGGGGTCACTGATGGGCATAGGCTTATTGCAAGCACTGCAGGGCTTAAAGCCTTGGGCTCGCGGCATACCCCAGAGCCCAAGGGGGGTTAGGGATTGGGGAGAGATCTACTCTCTATACTAAATTAACTATAACACTAACTAGAAATTCTAATGACTAACAGAAGGATGCTAAGGGAGCACTTGCTGAGCAAGTGAGCACTGTTCCAACAGCTGTCACGGATGGTAAGAAGGAACTGAAGGGGAGTTGGGTTGGCAGGGCCATATATTGAGTGCCATGAAGGCGCCACTTCAAGGGGCTCTACAGCCGACACGACGGGAGCTGCAAAGGGAAAACTTTATGACCTTGCACGTGGCGCATGTACACCCGATTGGAATTGATGTGAACAAGCACTTGAAGGAGAATTTAAACTTTCATTAAAAAATAAATCTGGGATCCTTGGAGATTCTGGGATTCCAGAACAGGAAGTTTTCAGACAGAGAGACTAAGTGTGAAATCCTGGCCCCATTGAAGTTAATAGGAATTTTGATGTTGTTTTCAGTGAGGTCAGGATTTCACCCTAAAACTATAGAAGCTGTAAAGGCAACTGAGGAAATTTAAAAAAAACTGTATTGAATCCTGAAAAGACTCCAGGGAATATAAAGTGATGCTTTCCTAAGGGTATATCTACACTACAAAATTAGGTCGAATTTATAAAGTTGATTTTTTAGAAACAGATTTTATAGAATCGATTGTGTGTGTCCCCACTAAAGACCATTAAGTCAGCAGACGGCATCCACAGTATCGAGGCTAGTGTCGACTTTCGGAGTGTTGCACTGCGGGTAGCTATCCCACAGTTCCCGCAGTCTCCGCCGGGACTCAGATAAGAGCTGGAACTGTATTTGTTACTGGAGGAATAGCGGATATTGTTACCATGAAATGATTATACCTGAAGAAAAAGCTGATATATTCCAAGCATTAGAAAATATCGATGTGGAACTTAGAATACTTATTTTCACACGTGTACCAAAATGCTGACATTACATGTATAGATATCTCAGGGGCGGATTTAAGAATTAAGCCCAGTTCAAATTAACTGGTGGGGAAACGGGAGATGGCAATGACAGGACCTAATATGGGATGTTACATGAAGTAAGGAAGATGGCCATTTTGGGGTGGAGTGAGAGGTGTGTGCATGCACTTTCTGCAAGCTAGAAAATGACTTGCCCACCGATCAATTGTATCTACCCATAGGCTAGATTTGCTTCCTTAAAAGCTTTCACATATACTAAAAGGTCTGACAGCTTGAGAAATCACAATTCAGACAAATGTAAAAAACAGTCTATTCTGATAATCTCATGATACTCTTGTACTACCTCTTAGTGACTTAAAATTTGAGTCCCTGACCATCTCCATTGCTAGATTACTGGTGTTCTGACTTTATACAAAAGTTTACAGAAATTAATGTAAATGTATATAAAACCTTAGGAGACTATTTTAAGCAGACAATCTAATGAAACTGTTTCTATCTAAGCTCTATTTAGTTCCCCCATGCTTTGCGGAGGAGGGTTGTTCCTCTTGCCATCCTCGTGAAAATATGTCCAAATTTGGCCAAACGTTTAAAAAAATTGCAGTTCACACTTGCTAGCGATAGGAAATGCCATAATTAAAAAGTTGCCTAATTTTTAAGGGCTTGACTTTGCAACCTTAATAATGTTATTTTAACATAGTGTGTGTGTGTAATTTTATATACAGCAGCACTAAAAACCATACATACTTTATAAAACATTAAAAAAATGAAGGTTACTCAGCTCTAACTGGAGCTCTTTGAGATGTTCTCCACACATTCACACTCTTGGGATGCACTGATGGTGCAGTCTGGACTGCTGGAATCTTCCAACATCAGTGGCTATTGGAGCCCTCTTGCAGCTACAAACATTTAAAGGGCAATACTGTAAAAGGGGGAATGGTACACCAACTGTTCCCAACCAACCAGAGAAGTCCGAGGAGACTGGCTGACTGAATTGGGTGGTTGAATGCAACTCCTTAGACAGCATTGCATTGTTGAGTTTACATGATGGACAGAAACACATTCCTGGCTAGTGTCAAATTTAATAAATATGCTCTCTGTATTTGGAATGTAGTGTGCTTGCCAGTGCTGTAGCAGGTTCATATTTAGATGTGCAAACAATATTACATATGTTGCTGAAACCATAATATCTATTAGTATGAGGAAGAACACTGTGAGAGATGAGCTCTCCTGCAGTATTTCTATTACTGCTATAGGGTAAGCATGTGGAATTTGAACTTCCTGATCAGAGTTGAACATCTGAAGGTCTAGAATGGGTTGGAAAGCTCCATCTTTCTTTGAACCAGGAAATACCTGGAATAAAATCCCTGTCTGCAGAACTCTTTGGGAACTTCCTCTATAACATCCTACTCTATTAGTGAACTTCTCATCTTAGCAAGAATGATGTGAGGGGCAAACAGCTCTACTGAAGGCATCCTCTTTTAAATGAGTTGCCAAACTAATGTCCAGTCCAATTGTGGTAATTTAAGAGTATGCGTACTTTAGGGGAAAAAAGTTAACTCTGGCGCTCTGGCCAAATTCAAAATCCAACAATTACATCAAGGAAATCAAATGATCTCCTACTGTGCTGAAGTCTTGTGATGTAAATGTCCAGCAGATTTATTCTGGCAGATATTTGTACTGAATAAGGAGTTAGCCATCCTAATGAACAACATCAAACTAAACTAACTTCTGCAAAAATGACTTGCAATGTCTAGACAGTTGATTTTTTAAAACAACCTCACGGATATGTAGCTAGGGATGATGACAGAGATTGACCAGCAGAGTGTGAGCAGAAGCCACAGGTCTGTTCAGACTGGTAAATGATTTCTAAAGTAATCTTGATACTGCTAATTAACAGAATATTTTTCTTTACTACCAGGGGTATGGAAAATAATCTTTACCCTTAAGGTTCTTATGGATTTCTCATGATTAGAGTCAAGGTTCTAGTATCCACATACGCTAGAGATAAATATAAAGCAAACTCAAAACCCAAGAGTTAGCTGACCCACAAAATAGCTGGAGAAAATAAGAATGTCTTTCTATAATTTTTGGGGTCAAACATCTATTGAGAGTTTCAAATAAATATGAATCGTTATATCATTACTAAAAGTGCATGAAGATTTTCTTATTTGTAAAAGCAAGCTACACAACATTTCAAGTCCAAAAAAATAAAAATAAAAAGTGAAATGGAAACCCACCATTATTGGCATAAAACAGGATTTTAATCTATTTAGGTATGTATTAGTAGCCACATGCATACTATGCAATTTATAAGCCATTATGCAAGCTGTTTTTCTTCCTTAGATGCTTGTAGGCATTTTTCTACACAGACTGTTCTTTTGTGTTTGTACACACCCTAGCACAACCTTGGTCCCCAGGCACCATCTTAATACAAATAAATTACATTTATTTTGCTGAAACAAATGCCAACATATCATCTAAGATATTGAGTTTCAGTAATAAAGGAAATTAATTTAATGGAGAAAAATTACAAGCCCAGATAAAGAATTAGGGTAGCGATGGGTGGAAGGGACTAACATTTACCACTCAAAACCAGATAGCTCATTACTGGGTACAGTCTGCCACTCTTATGTTGAATAGCATTTTATTCCACAGTTACCCCAGTTGCAATATTATTACTTACTCAGTAAGGATCTGTGCAGCTGAGAGTAAGGGATGGCAAAACCTGGCCCTCAGGAAAATTATTTAATCTGAGCTAAATTTACATTATTAGACTTAGCCATTCAGAAAACTGTGCTGTTTGGCTTCTGGAAAGATTCATGCATACTTTTTTTTTGTACCGCTAAGAGGATTTTTTTTTTTAACTCAGCATAAATAATTTCTACTTAGCATTTACAGGGCTTTGCATCTTCAAAATACTGTACAAACATTAATCCTCACATGGCTATCAAGTTGAGAGGTTTCATTCCCATTTTACCGATGAGGAAATAGGTTGGGTGATTTACCCAAAATCATGCAGTAAGCCACGGGCATCAGAAATCATGAGTTCCTGTCTCCCAGTCCTGATCTAGTGGTCAGAGCATCACGTACTCAGATGAATAGGTCATTTTAGAATGCATTTAGAGGAGACTGTAGATTCCTAATCTGGTTATCATCACTATTAAGATCTTCACGTCCACTACAGAGTGTTTAACACACCAAAGGGCAATTGTATTAATAATTACAATTCCCAAATAAGTTATCAGTGATAGGGTTTGACTGGAATATGAAGATAAGTGCCTGCCAGGTCCACACTGGAGAGATTGTAGTGAGAGTGGAAGTTAATTAGTTTTCATCCTGACTTTCATCTTCATTGACCCAGTCAGCCTCCTGAAATTTAAGATGGCATGGACTCCTCCTGATCTTTTTTTAATTATAAACATGAAATAGAAACCTTATCATCTTTCTGGCCCAGTTACTAAATCACTCATTTTAGAAACCAGATAGTAAAGATAGCATAAACATTATCTAGAAGTCAGCGGGAACAAGCTGCGGATCAACTGTCCCAGTTCTATGAACATCAGCTTTGGCCCTGGTGTACTCAGTTCAGAGCATCATTTGTGTGAACAAAAAGCTGCCACACCCAAATTGTGGATAGGCAGGCTGAATCTGAGCATGAGAATCATCATGGGTACTTTAAAATCAACACCTTTATCATGGCTTTCTGTATTAACAAATATCGATCCTCCATTTAGTTATATAGCCACAGCACGAAAATTTAAACGTGCCAAAGACTACCCAGAAGTTCCCATCAGGCAGGTTATGGACAACATACACCAACAACATCTGAAATTCTGAAAACCACTATGGACCCAACATGCAACCACTTCATGTCTTTGGATCTGGCTAGGGAACGGCAAAGTGACTGGACCTCATTCACCATTCCAAACAAGCACATTAACACTGACCCATCAAGCCACCCTCCCAGTTTCAATCTACCATGCAGACTTTGGACCACACTGAACTACATGCAAACAAACCATGGCAGATGCGGCTACTTGATGCACAAATGGAAAATCAAAGACTCCCCTTTGTGCAACTGCAGTGAACATCCAAACCATCACACACGTCATAATGCAGTGCCCAAATAAGGATTCCAAGGTGAAATGGATGATATCCACATCAGACAGGAGATCTTGAAATGCATATGCATGTGGAAGAGTGTATAGATACATCCTGAGTTCCTTCCCGACGCAACAAGACCCCGTAGCCTGAACGCATTCATGACAAAGCTCCTCTTCTCCCCTCCCGAGAGGGTCTCTTTGTAGATGGATCATCTCTTGACCGTTGGCTTGCTCTGTTTGGCCTGCTGCATTATGACAGGTAAGGAGGAACAGACACATGGAAAGAATTTAGGGCATGGCCCATTCAGGGAGTATAACCCATGAATGTTTAGTCCCCAAGGGCAGAAATGAATGTAGGGAGGAGGGAAGTATTTTGCATGCTGCTGGATCCAAATAAATAAATAAAATAATAAAATAAGCATTAAAAGCAACTGATGATATACAAAGGCTAATACCCACTCTGCACTGTCATAGCATCTGCTGCAAGAAAGAAAAGTGGCTACGTCCTAGAGCCTCATGGATAAATTTGAATTCCCTCCAGTATTTGCAGAAAGCGAAGCATGGGCCAAACAACTCAGAAAAGGGGAGAAATTGAGATCTAGAAAGCCAGTGATATATTTGATATAAGACAACTTTGAACAAGTTAATCTAAGCAGTTTCTCCAATGCTTAACTAAAATCACTTCAATCGGTTTTATCTCGGTTCTCTCCCAATATTAGAATTACAGTATGATATATCAGTCATTTCAATAGAATATACCTGTAAAAATTCCTGGTTTTGTTCATGTACTTCAGCAAGTTTTCCGCACTGGTTGTAGGATTTCCTAAAGCATATGACTAAGCAGATTTGGATTTCTGTGGGGTTCATATATTTATCAACTAATATTTACACTACATCATCACACTCTTCCCCCGTCCCAATGAAGGCAAAAAGCTTAAGGCAAATTTGGGAGTTTCTAGGCCATGACATTTGATATATTGCAATTTTTAAAAATTTCTCATGTGAAAGGTCTGATTTTTTTACCTTACCAAAAAAAATATTGTACAATTTGCTCAAACTTTTCAGATAAAAGTTACCCTGGTTTAAACTGTTAAATAATGTATTATATACTAGTAGTGGAAAACCCATGCTGTCACAGGTATGGGCTGTTGGGCCATCCGTATAGTCTCCCTCATACAACCAATTAAATTGTTGCATGCAAATTAGCTGAAGAGCAACATTGGGTGATTAGCTGTTACCTCTGATAGCACAATAGTCTAGGTCTCTTGGCATGGCATAGATACATGCCTTCTGTCACACAAGAGTAATTTGTAAAGTCAAAATGGCTGCCAACTTAAAATTCAACAGCAACAGACCACAAAACCCCGTGATGATTGAACCTGATATCCTGAACAAAAAGTTCAGCTTGTAGCCGTTTCCATCACTTTGCGCTGATTCAGACATTCTAGGCTTCAGAGTGACACGCAGACAGGTGACAATCTTGGAATCTTATTTTATAGGTAAGTGTTAAATATCAGGCAGACTGGTATAGTTTTGGTTGTTATTTCTTATACAGTTCACTTTAGACAGACAAAGATTCGCTCCTGAAGGTGCTTACAATCTAAATACTGTGAGGGCATGCATGCAGTGGATCAGTTACTATTCACTATTTAGGTAAAATCTAACGAATACTTAAAACTATCTTAATTGCATTTTACCTCAGTTGACAATTTGATTCGTTTCCCTTTCCCTATTAATGTAACCAAAACCTGACAAGTTCGACACGTTCTGTAGTTTGATTAGTTTTCCCAGTATCAGCTTTATTATTTATTTGATGATAATCTAATTTTGCATTTATCGTCAGCCACTAATGTTAAAATGTGCTCTAGATTTGGGTTGTGATGTTCCTTACTTTTTGTGTCTCAAATATATTTCTAAATTGCCCATCCCACTAATAGCTGGGAGTCAATATTATAAATGTAGAAGTACATCTCCTACCTTAAGGAAATAGAACAAAGCTACCAGTTCCTCACCAGATTGCATCCATTTAAGGAGACTCAAATTGAGGTGGTTTATTTTAGCAGAGTGTGGTCCCCTGACATTATGGATACCACTTTTGATTCACTTCTCCAAAGACGAAGTCTATACAATTTATTTTTACAAGTCTAAGGGAATAAGGTGCCCAAGCCCTATTGAAATTCAATGGAAATTGGGTGCTTAACTCCTTTCGATTCTTGTAAATCCCAACCTTGAGATTCAGTTTTAAATCAATACAAATCTAAGTATCGTCAATGTCTACAACAGACATCTTCTTACAGGCTTTATTTAAAACTATAAAAAATACCTGCTGTGTCCTAGGTGTCCTAGAGGTCCATCTTTAATGTTCCATTAGTGTCAAACTGGCTATGCTTCATCAGCCAAAATATAGGTATTTATTTATAGCAATTTATAATTTACAAAGTGAAAAGCTATATTAATACTAAGTACTTTCAAAAAAGGAAAATATATGTATCAAACAGTAGTGACAACACTGGTAGAAAAAAAGTTTTATTCTCCATCTTCTAAAAAGGAGTTACATATAGAAAGTAAAAACAAAATATAAATAGTGCTTGATAGTGTCATTTAAATAAAATTGTATTCAAAATAAATGTAGAGAGAAGTCATTATGAAATGTTCAGTCTCCATGCAATTGTATCAGAACACAGCTGAGCCTCAGCAATTTTCAAAGTAATTTGTCTGTAAAGGGCACCGCTCACTGTTCGGTTCATACCCAATGCACTTTGCTTCTGTTCGTTTTGAAGCTCCTCTCTGAACTGCCGCACTGCTTCCTTTTTGTCAGACAAAGACGACACTGTAACCCTGCTCATTTTCTTGTCTGCCTCACAGCTCAATGTCAAGTTGTTTTCAACTTCACTTACTGCAGAGGAAAAAGAACTCTGAAGGGTGACCATTTCCTTTTCCAAAACTAGTGCAAACTGGTCAGTAAGGACGTCCTTGCTTTCTAACCACAGGGGTTTTACTTTGCAGGTTGGTGGGAGAACTTCAAGGAGGCTATGAAGGCACTGGAACAAGACAGTTTGATTTCTGTAAAATAAAACAATCATCAACACAAGGGATTCTTTCAAAATTCGTTAGTGGAACTGTACAATGAAGCTACTTTAAACTGAGTGGGGAAATTACCTATACATCTTATTGTGTAAATCTTTTAAGTTATATTTCCTGCAGGTGGAATGGCAAGCAAAATCTTCCCTTTAGCTATACAGTAGTTGGCATAAGCTCCAAAGAATTAATGCTAAGCAGACTTGTGCAACATCAGCAAATACTCCGTGCTGAAATATATATCCACAGTTAAGAGTGCTGTGTCTCATCTGTTTCTGGGAGAAGTACTAGACTGTAATTAAGGGGCTGCTTATAATGTGAAGGAGATTAATGTGTTGAGTTAGTGCGTTTCCTTACATGCTGAACCAGAAGGAAGTTACTTGTGACAATACAGTGTGTTTTGTGTGGATATTAAAGTATAGTAAAGAGTTATCCCATAACTTGGCATTTCCTTGTTTTTAAGGGTTTACAGAGGGAATGGGTATGCTGCACTTAACCAGCCTTAATTCCTTTAAAAAAGTGTTTTAGTTTATAATTTCCTGGGGTTTTAAACAGAAGAGTAGGAGGGTATAGGAGTGGGCAGGGATGCTGCTCCCACAACTTCCATTATGGCACGCGATGTAGAATTATAGGCCTGGGAGACTCAGGGAAAGACAGAATGGGCCTGTCAAATGCTACATCTACTATGGTGGGCCAGCCCCAGATCCTCAGAAGAGAGGAGTCTTTGAAGCCACAGAGCTTAGACACAGACTTGAAAGCACCCAGTACATTGGATGCTATCCCTGACTGAACTGGAGTTTACAGCATAGGCGATCTTCAGTTTCCTGTACATTTTTTTAATCACAGAATATAGGGCCCGCCATTTTTCTTCAAGGTATTCTGATTCAGTCCATTTGAAGACAAGGGAAGGTGGAGAAAGCTTTATTTTCACATGACAAGGCTTTAGTGAAATAGTGGCCATCTTCACCAAAGACTGCCTGTGGCTTCAGTATCATAAATTATACGAAATGACAACTATTAGAATGAGAGTTAATTCTAAGGGCAAAACTTAGATATAGTGAAGTTAATAACTTTGATTAGCGATATAACCTGAATTCTTCAAATGTACATTTAGCACTAGTTTTCAATGAATTAATTAGATGGGAACTTTAAGGGATAACTAGCCAGTGGTTTGTCAGCAAAATGGATAAAAACAATGGTGAGACACACAGTTTCTTAAAAAGACTGATATTTAATCAGTTTTCACTAGCGGATTTATTCAGAGTTCCTCGGATGATTCAATCTTTACTCAAATAATGTCCTTTACATTTGGTGGTGATATTCTTCATATGAAACAAAGAGGCTAATCCCCAATTCGAGTGAAAACTGAGCCCACTATAGTTATAAAGGCACATCAGTAATACCTTCTCTTTACTCTGTCTTTTAGACTGAATTCTGCAGGGCAGGGAATGTACCATATTTCATGTTTGAGAAGTATCTAGCATACTGCGTAGGCGACCAAGCCAAATAATACTATTAACACCATAGTACTTGGCCTGATGGAAGAAGTTCTGTGGCCTACCCATTTCTGAAACAGGTAAGATCTAAACATGGATACATGCTAGCTCAACTGATCCACACTGAAAAAAATAATGAAGGGGTAATCGTGACTATTCAGACAAAGATTTATACTATCATTTATTAGATTTTGAGGACAGGAATTAATCAGCCCTGCATACAAAATATTGAATTAAAAGTCACTTTGAGGTATTATTACATGAAAAAAATGGTTAATGATCAGATCACCATTTGTAGATTTCTTATTTTTAATCACAGCGTTAAAGATATGGGCAAATTTAGTTTTATTTAAATAAAAGTTATATCATCTTTTAGTGAAATTCAGGATTTTCCTGAATTGACATAATCTTGCAATTCAAACTAGATAGCTGGTTGGGAAGGGCCTATTTAGTGCAATGAGCCATTAGGGAAAACAGTAGGTCTTAGGAGAAGCTTATCTCCCACATGGTAAGCCATCCTGAGAACATTAGACAGCCTATGAGTGATGGCTGCTATGACTCTACAAGGACATGTGACCAGGCCCCACGATGCTGGACTCCATCTTGGAATGTCAGTATTTTTCCACAGACTGGGCTGGGAACCAAGCTTTGGAACAAAGGGTTCCCACCATATGCAAAAGCTATATAAGGCATGGAGTGACATCATCTGGTCTTCTTCAGGCCCCACACAAGACTACTCCTGGAAACACCTGAGGAACAAAGACTGAACTGGGGGAAGTGCTGGACCCAGGCTAAAGGGATTTCTTGCCTGCGAATGAAACACCTGGGGATTCCAAGCTGTGAAGGAAGTGCAGCTTAAGAATCTGCAGCCTGCTTGTATCATCTTTTAGGGTGAGAATCTGCTAATTCATATTCCATCTATCAAGTATATTAAGCTTAGTTTGCGTTTTTTGTTTCTTTGTTAGGTAATCTGCTTTGATCTGTTTGCTTTCCCTTATAAATCACTTAAAATCTCTCTTTTGTAGTTTAACAACTTGTTTTGTTTTAATCTAAACCAGTGAGCTTTGACTGGAGTGTTTGGAGAAAAATCTCTCACTTGGTTACCACAAGTGTGCATTGTTCTCGTCACACTGAGGGAGAGGTGGACCAGGTATTAAACCCATATACTGGCCAGATTTCACCAGGGCAGGACGGTACTGCTCTGGGGTCCCAGGCTGGAAATCTGGTGGTTAGAGAGCCTGTGTGTAACTGCAGCTGGGTGTCCCTACCTGTATGAATGCTGGTGAAAGTGCAGGCTGGAGGGCTTTGCAGCTTGTCACAGCAGTACAGTGTGATAGGGAGTTATAGGTGGATCAGGGGCCTCAGTGGTACCCCAGCTTCAGGTGGCAGCCCAAGGGGAACCCATCGCATAGGACTTGGTATTCCCTAAGCTTTCCTACTACTATTACCTGCAAAAGAATGTTAAAGTTCCTTCAAATGGAGTTTTTGGATTCCAGTTAAAGACAGTGCCATGTAGACTTCCCAATTTATGACAAAACATATTTTCAGGGCATTCCTTGATTGGCATACACTCCATTTGTGACAGCAGCCACATGTTCACTGGAGTCAGTGTGCAATCAGATGAGACGATCTGAAAGGAGAATTTGAGAGATACTGCAAGAATAGCAAATATATCTTCCATGGTGCCTGTAAGAGAAAAAATATGAAAGGGTATTAAATCTAAGTATTTAAATATTTTACTAGTTAAATACTGATCAAAATGTGTTTTTCTTTCAGATTTCATCGTTAATTTTAATACCTCCTTTTTACTGCTGTTTCAAGAAAGCTGGAACTGGGAAGTTTCAATGTTTCCATGGTCACGAATTGTATCTACCTTGCTTACCTAGCATTGGTATGTCCCTCTTGCTTGATCTTACATCACAACTGTCACCTTTGGATTCTGTTTCACCTCACAAGTCTACCAAAGCATCCAGCCCTTCCCAGGGAATTCCCTTCCCACTACCTTCTTACTGGGGTCTTAGCAAGCATCCAGGTCAGCTGACAAAGGGACTCCTGGATATTAAAGAGTTGTAGGGAAAAAGATCGGTTTGCCAAGAGAATTATCAATAGCCTACTGTGATATTAGTCTGATTGGTGGACCTTAGCCATTGATACAGTAGCTCCTAAATAGTCTCCTCTTCCCTGGCTTTGCCCGCAGAGATGACAGAGAATTTCAGATTCCCTGCAGCTGATTGAGAGAGGGAGGAGAGATAACTGTATCACTAGAGAGGGAGGTCTCATTCTAAAATCAGACCAAATGAGAACTTTTTTTTTTTTTTTTTAATAAAAAGGTTTTATGTATGGCTGCATTTCTGACCAGGAGTTTCAATGGTTTCAGTGTCATCTGTAGGAGGTAATCTCAAAATTTTTAGCTAGTTATCCCAGGAAAAATATTTTAGTACATAATTGTTTATATGAAAGTTTAATCTCTCATGCTTAGAGGCGATAAGCAGCAGAGACTGTACCTTTAAAGACATTTTTCTCCCCTCTCCTCCTCAGAGCAAGCTCTAAGATTTGCCATATAAGCTTGTTTGTTAGCTCCTCTTGAAGAGTGAGTTTTAAAATTGGTGTCCCTTATTCCTCTATTAAACAAGAATAAACTGGAACTCCCAATTTACCTTCTCTATATCATTCTCTCTTTGTATACCTCTATCCTATCCCTTCCCCTTATTTAATTCCTCTACATTAAAAAAACCTCAGTCTTTTCAATTTCTACTCATGTAGAAGTCTTTCTGTGCCTCTAGAGATGTCACTTGTCTCTGGGCAGCTTCTATTTCTGCTACATCTTTTTTTGCAAGATGACGACCAGAATTGAATGCAGTATTCAGGGAGAAGGACATTGATTTATAATGGGATAACACCATTATATGTAAAATGGATATCCTAAACATTGTTTGCTTTTTGATCACCAATGTGCATTGAACAGAAAAGCGGATTACGGTTATTTTGATCCCAGCAAAGTTTAAGCAGAGCTGGTAAGAAAATTGCGGACAAAACTGTATACACTGGTTTGCCAAACCTGAAATTTCTTGTGAAAGTGAGTCAGGTTCAACACACTTTTGATGAGCATTTGCCAAATCACAGACAGTTGCCTGGTTTCCTGCCTGCTCACCTGGTCAGCTGCTGGGGAGCTGTGCCATGAAAGTCATGAATCCCAGGATTCCAGGGTCCGTGGCTCCAGAGCAGCCCCACTGTCAGGGTTCCCAGGATTCCTGCCAGTAGCCTGAAAGCCCTGGGGACTCTCAGGGTTTCCAGGCTCCCTGCTGTGGAGGAATTAATTGCAGCTCTGCTCCTGGCGCCATGGCAGGGAACCTGGCAGACTGGAGAATCTTGGCTGAAGCCAGGGCTCTCAGGATTTCCAATGTTCTCTGTCATGGAGCTGGGAACCTGGAATGAGCTCCCAGGGTTTGCAGCTTTGGGGCACTTTCCATGGCAGGGCTGCCCCAGCACTGTACACCATGAGCAGGTCTGGGAGCCCAGGCAGCTGCTGAGTGAAATGGACAACAATCTACATTTCACAGGACAGCAAAGCACATTTTATTTTGGAAACACCATGTGCCAGCATTTCTGAAATGACATTTTTTCAGAAATTTCAGGTCACAAGAAGTTTTGAAAAAGTTGGTTGTATTCAAATTCCAAAAAGTGTCAAAATATCTCAAGCCAGAAATCCCTCAACCAGCTCTAGTTATATGAAGTTCAAATTATTCTTTCCAGGATGCATTACCTTCCATTCATCATTTGCCATCACAAGGCCAATTGACTTAGTTTTGTTAGGTCCCTTTGAAATTCCTTTCAGTCTTTTCTAAATAAAGAAAGAATCTAAATTTTATGTAACCTCCAAATTGTGCACTGCTCTCCCCCTTTTTAAGATCAATAAATATATTTAAGCACTAAACCTAGTACAGAACCTGGGAGGAACTCACTTAAAATTTTTTGACATTGAGAACATGTTTTTCCTACTGTTTTCTGTCTCAGTCAGTTTCTAATTCATGATAGACCATTACTTTGTAATGAAATTATACATATTTTGATAAAAATGATTACAACATGAAAAAATGAGATTATGACTTGAAAACAAAGATGAGAAATTAAATTAACCAGCTCTTCTGACTAATGTGAACAAGTCATCAATGCATTACATATTTACCTGTACACTGATTATTTCTTAGCAAGTTTACTGAATATTTTCCACTTGAAATATCTTCCAAACATAATGAAAATTTCCCACATAGTAAAGTCAGCTGTTTGCTTTCCTGCAGGTTGCCATCTTGATATTTTTTCCTCTTAGCATGCAGTAGTATCATACAACATATATCACGGAATGCCAGCAGCGGTGAAAGGCGGGTAACAGCAACAAATGTCTTTGCCCCATCTGACGGAATTTTAGAAGGTCTTCCAGGGTACTCTTTTTTCAGATCATTCTTGCTATGAAAGTCCAATTTTATCCTTTTTGGTTGTGGTTCCATTTGGCATGAGGAGATAGACAATGCTGAGAAAGTCTTATTCAGTTTAACTATTTTACTCTGACACTCAATAACTGGAGAACCTGAAGTGAAGTCATGATCCATTACGAGGGATAAGCTGACATCATTCAGTGACCTGTAAAACCCATACAAGATTACTGTATTTCAGGTTCATATTTTACAGTCAGACAAATATAATAAAAGCTTTGCAAAGGTGTGTACTGACATTTAGTGCTTTAACGTCTTGGAGATTTAAGATTTTATGCTGTCAGCCGCATTACCAAAGAACAGATGAATTGATCAAAAATCTTTAACATACTTTCAAACTAATTCATGTGGTAGTGAAAAGGGGTCTGGGTAAGCACTTTGAAGGTATATTTTAGCATATACTTTACCCAACACAATATGCATGGTGTTAGGTTTCGAAAACACAGGCTGTGATTTTCAGAGGCGCCTACAGGAGCTAGGTGTCCAATTCCCATTGGAAGTTAATAGGATCTGTGTGCTTAATTCCCTTAGATGTTACTGAAAATCCCAGTCACAAGTTTGTGTAGATAAACGATTCAAGTTTTAAGTTTACTTTTAAATTTTGTTTTAAAATGTATATTTACTTATAATGCAGTACAAGGATACCTAAAATATAGAACAGCAACATTCTTTCCTTCTTTAAAATCTGTTTAGAATGTGATGTTAATTCTTCAAGTGAAGGATAGGGCCCTTCTGCTACTTCAGACTTAATTTTAGAAACCTCTATGCAGTTTTGTTCAAATAGCATGTGAATTTAAAATTAAGATTCTAAATTACTACACTACTTAACTTAATAGATATGATAACAGTGCTGCCTGAAATTTGTGAATTCTCTATTCACTTTAATATTACTATGTACTGTTCTCTCACAAGGGCCCTAAAAGGACTTGAAACAATGTTTTTGTTAATTTCATTTTGTCAGTCAACTAAGCTTCAAGCTATGAGTCAGGTTTAAAAGACTCATGTTTCACAGTTTTCTTTGCAGTGAGGTAACATCTTATGCTACAATACAACATTGCAATTTTGTTCAATAGGAAGGGGAAATGTTTTTAGACATTGCTAGTTAAACCTTCCGTGGTCCCCTTAAAAACAATTACTATGTTAAATACAAAATTACTATCATAAGTGCTAAAAATTCCAACTTAAAAGCGAAGACAACCTCGTCCCCTGGTGGCTCTTAGAGATGAACATGAAGTCAAGTTTTTTTTTATAAAGCTATAGCAATCTGGCAGTTGAGAGAGACCATCCCTAGAGCTCATGCACTGTGGCTAAAGGGCTTAGCAGGTCAGTTCATTCACAGTCATTGGACAGATTTTCAGTGGCACCCTCCTAAAGCCTAACTTTCCCAACCTCTACTACATGCTTGTGGGAATAAACATAGGTGAAAAGGTCAGAGCTCTGCCTCTAACAAGCAATATATGTTCCTGTGTCAAGTTCATGAGTTTCAAGTATTTACTTTAAACTAGGGTGACCAGACAGCAAGTGTGAAAAATCGGGACGGGGTGGGAGTAATAGGGGGACTATATAAGAAAAAGACCCAAAAATCGGGACTGTCCCTATAAAATCGGGACATCTGGTCATCCTACTTTAAACCCAGTTTTCAAATTAAATACTTGCTAATTATATTTTTCTAGGGCATAAGTGAAATATTAGTGAGCACCCTCTAGGGATGGAAAATGTTCAACTAACTATGAAAATCAAGATACATAACAGAATAAAAAAGCCATTTTAAAGAAAGTTAGTTTTATTTAATTTATTTACACATACAGGAAGTGCTACACATTTATTTACACTTGATTTAAATCATGTGGGATTGCCAAATTTTTATTTGACTTCAAACCAAACTAACAAAATTCAATTCAGAAGACTAACACTGGAGTATCTGGATGCACATCACGTGGCCAGATGTTACAAATGTTATGGGCAACAGAAAGTCTGTGATGTTTTCTACTGTACTTTTCTCTTAAAATGACATGGACTCTTGCCAAGAATGGAAATAGAAACAAAAATTTTTAGATTTAGATTTTTAGATTTATTGAACTATTTTAAGGAAGCAGCAAGGGTACAGGGAAAAATAAATCCAGAAATGCAAAAGTTAAGGAACTTTTGGCATTGATGTAGCCATATTGCACATAGGTAGTGTATTACGTTCAGTTTTCTTGCTTCTTATGTAGTTTAAAATTTCTTTAAGTTTATAACAAGGTTGCTAAACTATGGCTCTTTTACAGTTAAAGTGTGGCTTGTGGAACCCCCCACCCTCCCTCCCCGCCCCCGTTCTCCATCTACCAGACTTGTGGGGAGATCAGGGCTTCTGCCCTGTGGCAGGGTAGTAGGACTCGAGGTTCTGCCAGAGACAACTGGTGCCTGCTAGGGGAGGGGCACAATTTAAAGGTTCATTCCCTCCTCCCCCCAACAGCTTGAGTCAGACCTCCCCAAACACGCCTCTCCCCTTACCCTCAGCGGCCCCTCCCTGCAGCTTCAAGATGTTAGCTCTGCAGAAAGAGGCAGCAGCAAAAGCAGTGGCTCTCTCTGCAGCTCCCAGCTGTTTGTCGCTGCCTCTCCCTACCATGTGACTGAGCAGGGCCAGCAAACTCTGGCAAAAATCGGTGGACCCTATATGTCCCCCCTCCCACGTATCACCTTTGGCTTCTGCCCAATGGGGAGGAGGGTCTCAGGGCTTCAGCCCCACGGGGCATACCTGCCAGGGCTCGGGGCTGAAGCTCTGAGCCTGGGCAAATGCCTCCCTCACAGCTGATGCCCCGAGATCGCCCTCCCCGCGGGGCTGAACCCTGAGCCCCGGCAAGTGCCTCCTGTGTGACTGAAGTTCTGAGACCCTTACACCTTGCAGGGGTCAAGCCCTGAGCCCCAGCAGGTGTGTCCCGGCTCTTGAACATCTGAAAATTGTCATATGCGGCCTGGAGGGTAAGTAAGTTTGGCCACCCCTGGTTTATAACATAAAATATAGATTTCTAAAGCACAGAGCCAAAAGTTACAAGTCAAATTTTTAACTTTGTAGTCACCTTCAACTTTGTAACTGCAGGATCCAACTTATAAACTAAGTTATTAGAATGTATTTACTTACAAGTTAGGTGATTCTGTTATTTTTACTCCAATTACCAAACTGTCATCCACAACACGTTGCCATAATTTCTCTATGAGATGCTCTGGAACCTCAGATGTCAATGTCATCTTTTTATCAAGAGGGTGAAGAAGATTTTCTGTATCATCCCAGAGCGAAACAAGACCTTCCTTACAGAAAAATATATCTGTTTAAATAAGTGAAGTGCATATAGTACTATTCTTTTACTGCAGTACTTAAGTGTTTTTACTTTCCTGATTACCAAAAAGTATTTGGCTGGTCATGAGGACGAAACAGAAATTTACCTGGAATGTGTTATACTTGAAGTATGAATGGAAATCTACAGAAACTAATTCTATCCTCTACAATAAATGCAAGATGTGTTTATCTAACTGTGCTTTGCCATGAACTCCTCATATGCATTAAGAAACTCAAAATTCATCCTTCCATTGTGAAACTGATTATATATTACAATATATAATCTGGACTGCCACATAACCCAATTGGCTTGAACAGGGTTATGTGATCAAAAGTTGTCTTGCACTAATGCCCTCTTAATTTCTTAACAGCTTTTGGTACCTAAAACTATTAATTAGCTAGACATTGACTGAAAAGTGTATCTTGAGATGTCCTAAAATAGAGATGCCCCAGCATAGGTTAATTGAATATGCCGCACATCTAAGGCAATATACTAAACAGCCAGTTTCCTTAAGTCTGTCACCTTTTCAACCCACAACTGAAAAGTCAGTTTTCTACTATATACCCATCTCCAGTTAAAATAGGTCATATTTCATTTTGACAAAAAATATAGAAACCATGACAGCACAATCTATTTTACCTCTTCTGCAGTTGGTAGGATATGCTCTCGCTCTTGGACAAGATCTATTAACGCACAGCAAGATTCAAAAAGAACCTTCTCCTTGAGTCGTAAATGCTGCTGTAGGTCCCGAACAGAAGTGCAACCAGCCTGTGGGGTATAAAAAGGATGGTGATTAGACTTAAGTCATCAAAGTATGAGTGGAAGTGCCTCAGGGCCTTTCAGCTTTCACTCTAGACCAGGGGTCAGCAACCTACGGCACGCGTGCTAAAGGGGGCATGAGAGCCGATTTTTGATGGCACGCGATGGCGGGTCGCGCTGCCAGCCCCACTCAGCACCCGCTGCAGGCCTGGGTGAAAGGAACCCCAGGCTGGCAGTGGGCTGAGACCCCGGCTGGCAGCAGCCCGCGGTGGGAATCCCAGAGCGGCGGCGGGCTGAGCCCCCACCCAGCGCTTGCTGCTGGCCTGGATGAAGAAACCCAGGCTGGCAGTGGGCTGAGACCCCGGCTGGCAGAAGCCTGCGGCGGGAAACCCAGAGCAGCAGCGGGCTGAGCCACTCAGCCTGCCGCTGCTCTGGGATTCCCTCCGCGGACTTTTGCCAGCCGGGGTCCCGCCGCCGGCCCCACTCAACGCCCACTGCTGGCCTGGGTGAAGGGAACCCCAGGCTGGCAGCAGGCTGAGACCCCCGGCTGGCAGGAGCCGGCGGCCGGAACCCGAGTGTTAAAATGTACTACTGGCATGCAAAGCCTTAAATTAGAGTGAAAGGTTGCCGACCTCTGCTCTAGACATTTAAGTCAAGATTTTAAAAAATTGGGTGCCTGAAGTTAGGCACTGAAATTTATGTTTTGAAAATCAGGCCACTTTATTGACATAAATTGGGGTGCCTAACTTTAGGTATTTTTTTTTTTTTTAGTATCTTGGCTTAGTCTTTTGGATCCTTAAAAAACAACAACAACAACACAGATCCACACAAATATTTAGTTATCTCTTCCTGCTTCACTTTTCCTATCTAAATAGAGCCCTTGCATCTAGTTCAGAGGTCAGCAACCTTTCAGAAGTGGTGTGCCGAGTCTTCATTTATTCACTCTAATTTAAGGTTTCACGTGCCAGTAATACATTTTAACATTTTTAGAAGGTCTTTTTCTAAAAGTCTTTAATATATAACTAAACTATTGTTGTATATAAAGTAAATAAGGTTTTTAAGATGTTTAAGACACTTCATTTAAAATTAAATTAAAATGCAGAGCCCCCCGGAACGGTGGCCAGGACCGGGGCAGTGTGAGTGCCACTGAAAATCAGCTTGTGTGCCGCCTTCGGCACGCGTGCCATAGGTTGCCTACCCCTGATCTAGTTAGTAGATTTAACTGCTTCAACCACCTCTTTAATCGGCTATAGGTCAAAAAAAACAGTTGATGGCAGCCATTCAGCCTTCTGGCATAATCTCAGCTCTGCCCATCGTCCCATTAGAGTTTGATTACACCCTGAATGCACTTATCTCCCGGACAGGAATAAAATGAATAAGAATGGTGTGGAGGAAGAATGAAGGGTCATGGAGCACACAGAGGTGGGAGAGTCAATGGAGGAATGCAAGGAATGCGTGGTGTGTGCAATGAGCTCAGCCTGAAGAAGCAATAAAGTGTGTAACCCTCTGGTAATCTAATTTAAACTGCAAGCATGATACATTATTGAACCCTAATTTGCATCTTCTATGCTTTTTCTCCAGAAATCTTAGCACAGAAGTCTGGAATGTGCTCTGCCTCATGACAAAGCAGCAGTATTCAAGTGTTTGTTTAGTAAACTCTTTTCTGTCTTCACCTGTCCTACTTTCTAGAAGAGCATCAAGAGAATTTTAGAAAAGATTCAGGACACAAAGCTATCTTTTCAAAAGGGAAAGGTGTAAAGATATAAAAGTAGGGGTTCATTCACTTGTTTCTGCAGGCCGAACTCCATGCACACCACCCTGCTCTTGCTCCTAAGCTCCCTGTTTGGAACCCTCAAATCCCTTTCTATTTCAGGAACTCACTGAAAACCCTTCACCATCCTTATGCCAAGGGCTCCATGTGTCCATTTCTCATTCCCCCAAAGACACTCTGTGACTCCCCCAATCTAGGTACTGTGTGCACCTGCATTCCCCAGTCTTCCTCCATTTCCCCCATTCTACTCCATACCAGGGTCCATCCCCCATTTTTCCCTCTTGCCAGGGTCTCTGTGGGCACTCCATTTCCCCAACCCCTGCCAGGGGCTCTGCGGGCTCCTCTTTTCACCCACCATTATTTCTCTTCTTTCTGTCTGGGAGATATGTCATTTAGGATATCAACGTGTTAAACTGTTTTGGGACAATGACAGAGGTGAGATGGGGATATGTTTGTTGGAAAGTTACTAATTGGTGCTATCAACCAACTACAGTAAAAGCTGTGTTATCTAGCACTTTATCAACCAGAAAGCTCTATTAACTGTCATTTCCGATATCTCCCGATACAAATCTTCAATCTAGTATCCGGGACTAGTATACTGCCCAGGAGGTTATGAAATTGCACATTCTGTGCTCTACTTTTATGCAAAAGAGGCAGAAGACAAGTAAGCAAGCAGATATCAGGGATTTATTCAAAAAAGCAGCTTCCAGGGTGTGTCATAGGGTCATTACAGATTCAGCCCAATCTCCTACACCTTCTATATCTACAATGATAACTGATGTTGATAATGTTGACCGAGGCCCTGCAAGATCCTGAAGTGCCTTCTGAATCATCAAAGAAAGATTAAATTATGTTCAGTATAGTTTTAGTGTTAAGTGTATTTTTAGTGATCTAGGTGTGCGCCATGCGCTGCCCATAGTGATATGTAGTGTCATAAGATAACCTACGGTCTAGAAAACTTTACCTGTATTCACTTAAGTGCTTCAAGAAACCAACTACTCTGCAGTGCAGTACTACTACTGGATTGGTGAGTACCTGTATACTATTTTATACTTGATTCATTTTATTGTAGTCTAATTCTTTGAAGATTGGTATTCCAGTGGTAAGTATAACTAACTGGAATTTTTACTAACCAGCACGCCCCCGTCACCATATTCCTAACGTGCCGGATAACAAAGCTTTTACTGTAGTTTGATCTATAGACAACTGCAGAGGTGCTTGAAGCTATGACTCTGCTAAACATATTACAAGGGCTCCATGTGTCCTCCATTTTCCCCCTTCAAGTTTTCTGACCCCCCGCCATCCCCCAAAAAAATTAATAGTGTTCTGTCCCTTGAGGCCTATATATTCCCGGAAATATTGAATTAATCAATGTGGCATTCAAAAGTTATCACGTTACATCCAAACAGCGAAATGCCATTAAGTTGAGAGTAGGTTCTCTAAAGCTTGGCCAAGAATACTAATCTAAGAAATTAAGATGCACAGAATTTGAAAGTAGAGAGCAATTTTTTGAATAGGAATTAGTCTTGCGTGTTTCACATAGGTCATTTCCCTCTAGCGTAAATGAAGCCCTGGGACTTTACTGGCAAAAATGAAGCATTTCATGACTGTCGATGAAATCTACACTTGAGCAAGATATAAAGTTGCCAATTAAGTTATATAAAATAATCATCATCAGGAGGATGGAAATTTTACAATCCCAGGATTCTTTATCTAGATTGCAGGTCTATGAAGATCAAAAAGCACTCAAAAGGAAATTTTCAGTATAAAGACTCTTACATGGGAGGTAGTCAATGGGTCCATGAGGCCCAAAACAAATAAGATTATTGCCTTGGAGAAAGTAGGAGAGATAGGAAGGAGGTACCTATAAAACTTCAGTGGCCAGACAGGAAGGTACTGACCTATAAAGCTTCAAGGGTCCAGGCTACTCTTGGGGCTTCTGCAAAGATTACCCTATGAATATATTTTTCTATAAGGATTTTTTCTGTGGCCAGCTCTCACCCAAACCACTACCTAGACTAGATATTGGGAAAATAAAGCCCTGCATCATCAAAGGTTGATGAAGCATATGTCGCATCTACATATTGCTTATATCACATTACTGAGAACAATGTGGTCCTGACCTGAGTAGGGCATCTAGGTACTACTACACATACAACAAAAGAAATAAATCACAGCGCAGACTGCTTCATTATCTCTACCAGCGGCTTCATATATGCTGAGCAGGGCTTACAATAGCAGAAAACTGCAGAACACAACGTAAGTGATCCTTTGGGGGCAGATGAGCAAACAATTACCTAAAAATACCCCCTACAATCTCAGAAGATAACAGGAGTGTATCTTAGCTTAAAAAGTTAACAGGTAGAACAAATACTTGTGATAATTCTCATAAATTAAGCATAGATATAAGTACTCATACCACAGTGATGGGATCATATAATAACCAAGAACAGTAAGGTAGTCTTCTGTTAGAATGAGATCATCAAATAATTCTACAGATTCTGAGCCATATCTATCACAGAGCCAGACTGAGGGAATTGAAGGGGAAAAAAAAACAAAAAAAACAAGAAAGTCTGAGGACTCCAGGCACACCAAATTTTCTTCACCATAACATTACTGGAGCGTATGAAAGAGGAATAAGATGGTGGCTATAAGGTTCCAACAGAAAGCTGAGGAGATAAAACTGAAGAAACTGGATGTGTTCTGGACTTTGGAAAATTACCCCTCATGCTTGCTTTATTTTTCTTAGTCAATTCTGTTTAGGCATTTTACTTTTGCTTACTTGTTTTGCAAGTCTACCCCCACAAATCAGCTACTGACACATGGGAAAATATCACCAAGAGATTAAGTGTCTCATCCATGGGTCACAGACCAAGTCAGAATGAAAAACAGAATGAGGACCCAAATCACTTGACTGCTAGGGTGTGCAAAACCCAAGAGACCACTGTGCCCTCCTTTCTCTCAAGGCAAACCATCACTGTTTAGAGAGCCTACGACTGCCCTGCCAGAAGAGAATCTCAAGCAAGAGTAACCATTTAAATATTAAGTTGGTATTTAAACATAGTGTGTATATAATGGACATTATGATGTTCTTAGGTATTTTGATAGAGTAGTTTCAAAGTTAGCTCCAAATCCCTTTATTTTCTGGATTTAAGTTGGAAACAAGTTAATTCTCTGAAAACATTTGTGATTTTTTTTCTAGTGCACAGAAATTTTATATATTTCCACATCAGTGGTTTTGTTTCTGATGCAAGAACATTTGCAATTTAGTAGGTTCAAGTTCTGCTCTCAGGTACACACATCTAACCTGTAGTAAGGTATATGAGGAAAGAAAGAAGATTACGTGGCTAACAGAGTAATGAAATATAGACCACCACTGATGCAAAAATAGAATATTTAATATGTATTTCTCCCTGGGCCATACTATATGATACAATTAACAGCAGAAATTATTTTCTGCTTTTTTTTGGCATAAATTTATCTTATGTTCCACAACAAGTATATAACATAAGAATGGTCATACCGGGGTCAGACCAACAGTCCATCTAGCCCAGTATCCTGTCTTCTGACAAGGGCTAATGCCAGATGCATCAGAGGAAATTAACAGAACAGGGCAACTATTGAGTGATTCACCCCCGGTCATCTAGTCCCAACTTCTTGCAGTCAGAGACTTTGGCATACCCAGAGCTTGGGGTTGCATCCTTGACCAGCTTGGCCAATAGCCACTGATGGACCTACTCTACATGAACTTATCTCATTCTTTTTCGAGCCCAGTTATACTTCTGGCCTTTACAACATCCCCTGGCAATGGGTATGTTGACTGGGTGTTGTGTGACGAAGTACTTCCTTTTGTTTGTTTTAAACCTGCTGCCTGTTAATTTCATTGGGTGACCTCTAGTTCGTGTGTTATGAGAAGGGGTAAATAACGCTCTCTTATTCACTTTCTCCACAGCATTCATGATTTTACAGACCTCTATCATATCTCCCCTTAGTCATCTCTTTTCTAAACTGAACGGTCCTAATCTTTTTAATCTCTCCTCATACAGAAACTGTGCCATACCCCTAATTATTTTTGTTGCCCTTCTCTGTACTTTTTCCAATTCTAATATACCTTTTTTTGAGATGGGGTGAGCAGAGTTGCATGCAGTATTCAAGAAGGGGCACACCATGGATCTATAAAGCGGCATTATAATATTTACTGTTTCATTATCTACCCCTTTCCTAGCGGTTCCTAAAACTTTTTAGCTTTTTTGACTGCTGCTGCACATTAAGCAGATGATTTCAGAGACCTATCCACGATGACTCCAAGATTGCTTCTGTGAGTGGTAAAGGCTAATTTAGATCTTATCATTCTGTATGGTTTTCACCTATCAACACTGAATTTCATCGGCAATTTTGTCACCCAGTCTTATGCGATCCGCTTTGTAACTCTTCACAGTCAGCTTTGGACTTAACTATCTTGAGTAATTTTGTATCGTCTGCAAAACTTTGCTACCTCACTGTCCACCCTTTTTTCCAGATCATTTAGAATATGTTAAATAGCACAGGTCCAAGTACAGATTCTTGGGGGACTTCACTATTTACCTCTCTCCGTTGTGAACACTGACCACTTATTCCTACCCTTTGTTTCCTATCTTTTAACCAGTTACTAATCCATGAGAGGACCTTCCCTCTTATCCCATGACTGCCTACTTTGCTTAAGAGCTTTTGGTGAGGGACCTTGTCAAAGGCTTTCTGAAAGATTAAGTACACTATATCAACCAGATCATCCTTGTCCACAGGCTTGCTGACACCTTCAAAGAATTCTAACAGATAGAAATCATGCCTCATCAGTTTACAAAAGACATGTTGACTCTTCCCCAACATATTGTGTTCATCTATGTGTCTGATAATATTATTCTTTACTATAATTTCAACCAATTTACCTGGTAGTGAAGTTAGGCTTGCCAGTCTGTAATTGCCAGGATCGGCTCTGGAGCCTTTTAAAAACAATGGTATTACTTTTAGTTATCCTCCAGTCATCTGAGGCTGATTTAAGCAATCGATTACATACCACAGTTAGTAGTTCTGCAATTTCATATTTGAGTTCCTTTGGAATTCTTGGAAAATACTATTTAATACTGGTGACTTATTAACATTTATCAATTTGTTCCAAAACCACCTCTATTGACCACCTCTAGTCTGGGATGGTTCCTCAGATTTGTCACATAAAAAGAATGGCTTGGGTATGGGAATCTCCTTCACTTCCTCTGCAGTTAATATTGATGCAAAAAAATTCATTTAGCCTCTCTGCAATGGCCTTGTCTTCCTTGAGTACTCAATTAACACCTTGAT
Organism: Chelydra serpentina; assembly: GCA_037349315.1. NCBI lineage: Eukaryota > Metazoa > Chordata > Testudines > Chelydridae > Chelydra > Chelydra serpentina. Next base: position 132,300,132 of record JBAIAC010000004.1, read on the forward strand.
TGTCTAGTGGCCCAATTGATTGTTTGGCAGACTGCTGCTTCTGCTGCACTTAACTTTGTTGTTGTTGTTACTGTGTGTGTATTTTGCTATTTGCTCTCCAAATTCTTTTTTGGCCTGCCTAATTACACTTTTACCCTTGACATGCCAGAGTTTATGCTTCTTTCTATTTTCCTCAGTAGAATTTGACTTCTAATTTTTAAAAAACAAACAAAAAACCCAGCAATTTACATATTAGGAAATACAGAGAGCTCTACGGAATGCAAACCTGTAACCTTGCTTCGAGAGCTTGGATGGTAAGAAAACCATTCTCTTGTAGTTCTTCCGTAGGAGGAAAATCCTCTTTACAATTGATGTTGCTCTAAAGAAAAGAAAGCATTAGTCTACCAGCTGAAAGCAAGTGCAGCTTATTGACATACAATTATAGAAGAACCAATGATGAGAAATTACAAAGCCACAAGGACCATAATGTGCAATTAAAAAAAAAAAATCTTATCTACCAAATGAAATTAGAGGTTAATGGTAAATATTGCAAAGACCAATTTATGAGAGGTTAATTAACAAATGCCAGGCTCTTAATTAAGTGTCTTTGGTTGACCAGAAAATAAACAATGTAGCAAGTGTTGCTATATGAAGTATCAACAGGAAGCCTCTTCAGCAGCATTATTTTAATTTCCCCAAAGATCTTCTGTTATTGACTGTCACGTCAAGTCAGACAGTTATTTCAATTGATTCTTGTTTGTTATAACCTCACTATTAAAATCATAAGGCATTGTATTCAAATGTAAGGGGATTTGATAGCATATGTACAGCTTCACTTTGCACAAATATTTCTATTAATATCTTGAGGTTCTGTTAATGAAATTTCATTAGCATGTACTGAATGGGTAAGAAAAGGTAAACTGAACTTACTGCATAGCTGATCTCTCCAAAATCTGTTATCATGAAAGTACTTAAACTATCTGTATTGGATTCATCCTTAAAAAGCAATAAAATTTGTTCAGTCCCAGTGCCAATAAAGTCATCTATCAGAACAGACTTCACTTCTTGCCATCTGGAAGCAACCTGCAGTAAAATGCAATATGAAAAACGTATACATCTTTTTTTCTAAGACATCTGTATTTGAGATTCAATTTTATTGCAGTTTGCCTACAATTATTCACTTTTTAAAAGAGCACATAAGAGAGCAATTACTATATTTGCACAAGCAGGTACTTTAGTCTAGGGGCTAGACCACAGTACTGTGAGCTAAAGTCTCAAATTCTGTTCCCAGCTCTAACATTGACTAGCTGTGTCACCCTGGACAAATTAGTTATCTTCTGTGTCTCAATTTTCCCCATCTGAAAAGTGCATATAACATCTTTAAAAGAAAAGTCCACTTTTCCAGATAACATCTTTCTAATACTGCAACTTTTGAGTGTTTATTCTTAAATACAATTTACAATAAGAATTTTCAGAATTTATTGAGACCTATGATTTAGTCGTGTGATTCCCACCAATATTAAGATAGTTGTACAGCTAAATTCTGCACCATGTATAGAGAGCTAGCTTATTCACAGAACAGTTAAGGAGATGGTAACTTCAAGCATTAAGAGCCCTCCATATTCTCTCTCAAAGCTCAAATTACAAACAAAAATATCAAATTAAATGTTTATGTCAATTAGGTCCATTAAATGCAGAGAACTGAACAAAAAGGGTATTTTGTGCACTTTGAAGGCAAACTATGAGTTTCCAAATAAAGCAAAATTACGCAGAGCTGTGGCAGCATATCAAGAAAACACGAATAATTCACACTGTCTCATGAATTTAGGAAAACTAAAGCCAAAAAATGTTCATGGGCTTCACCTGCTGCATTTCTTTGGTGCCAAAATGTCAGGGAAAGTTAGTAAAATTCAAGCAGCAAAATTAAATTTGGGTTCAATATTAATTCAGTTCAGTTCTCTAAAATGGATTATATAAAAACATTCATAACACACAGTCTTGTTATAAGGGAAATTATTATTCTAAACAACTTTTGGAATAGGGACGCTGGCCAAGTCTCAATTTTTTAATTAAGCAACTGATTCATTTACTGTTTTTTTTTAAGACAAATCACAGAGCAACACTAGGAAAGATGTACCCTACTGTATTTAGGTCATTTTAATGGAAGCAACATGAGAAGCAGAGGGTTAATACTAACCTCTGTCTTGTGGGAACCTGACTTACAAATGTAGATAGGGAGAGGAAAGAGAACCCTTAAAAACGTCCATTGTTTCTAGCTATATAAAACCACAATACCTGAAAGCTGTCTTTCTGCACAGCACAGACATTTCTGGAAGCAAATGACACAACATACATCACGTCATTTCTGCTTGTTGTCACTACTTGTATTGAACAGGGCTCCTCATATGGAAGCTGGCACATATCTTTAGGAAGACCATCTTGGAACCAAATCAACTGTTTTTTGTGGGTGATGGCAACAACTGATGTTCTGAATTGGCTTCTTGATATCGCAGTCCTGCAGACATGCACACAAGATATCACGCTGCTATAGGCATGAGGCAGAAAACAGGTGCCAGTTAATGTTTTCTGATTTTCAATTGCATATACAACAAACTCACTACCCCAGATTGCTCCATCTGATTTCGAAAGTGTTTGCTCATCTTTTTCTTCTGGCAAACCAGCAGTTCTCGTCCCTAATACTACGATGCCTTCATTCTCAATCTCATCCGCCCATTCAATGGAAGAAAACTGAACAGAAGCACTTAGCACCGTGCAAGTTTTGGTAGAGACATAAAAGAGTTTTTTGGCATGTCTCCATAATACTGTTGGACCATTAAGCAACCTTATATCATCTTTCAATTCATAGTCCAATTTAAAATTTAAGCACTGTTCAAATTTGTTGGAGCTGTGAAGCAACAATAAAAAGTATTTGAAAACACTATTATTCTTTTTCTTTCTCATCAAAATACAGGGGAGATTAATTCCTGTTCTGAAGTCTGCTGTACAGCTGCAACAAACAATTTCAATATTCAAGCTCCCACCATGCATACTGAACAGTCCTGAGGATTTTTGAACAAACAGCTTAGTGCCACTGTCATATGCCATTCTGTTGACATGTAATCTTGTTGTTTTTTCAGTCGCACATTTTGCTTTTGACAGCTGAAAAATGAGGACTTCTCCATTGTGAGATAAGATTTTTTCTTGTTCATCTGATAGCATTTCCCTTTATGGTTATTCCACTACATGAATTCTGGATGTCTCTCCATTTTTCATTAGGATAAATTTTTATGTTGAACGAAATTTGTAATCCAACTGATCTTTTTCAATCTACAAAAGTAAAAAGAAATAAAAGCTTTTTAGATTAATTGAATATAATTCACGAGGATTGCATATAAAAGAGGGTACTGGTTACAAGCCAATCATATGGTCCCTACTATAAAGTTCTGAAGGTAGTGTAATTTTGCCATAGTTAGAAATGCAGGACTGGAATCAAACTTAGCAACTTTTTAATAAAATATAGATAATCAGTAACAGTTTGTGGTAGAGATTTAATATTTTTACTCTGAATACGACAAAATATCTTTTAGTTCGTTTTTGACATTGTTATTTACCAAAAGCATTAATTTACTGGTTGCCAACAATTCTACAACAAAAAATAAGTTATTTCTTTTAAGCTATTTGATAACAAAAATATATTAAATTATTTCACACATATGGAATCATGAAAATTGAAGAAGGTAGCTCTAGAAGAAATTAGATTGAAACTCCAAGAACTCCCAAACTATTTACTCAGGCATAATTCTATTTACATTTAAATAATGTATTCCTGAGCACAGTTGTAAAAAGACTTTTTTGTGTAAGACTTTATTTTCAGAATAAGAATACAACTATCGTTGCCTGGAAAACCTTTTCTAGACAAAATGTAAAGAATGGAGGCAAACCTAAGCCAAGTGACAGGTCACAATTTATATCCCAATTACATATTCTTAGCAAGCTCCTGAGAAGAACAAAGGTTAATTTCCATTAGCTGGTCCCACAAATCAATAGCAACTGAAAACAGCTTGATTTATATCTAGTTTATTTTTAGCAAGGAAACAGGCAGATATTGGGAAAGTAAATTGAATTCTTAGCTGCATTTAAAAAAAAATCAATACTACACATTGTGTGAAATATATATATTAAAATAAGTAGCAACGATTTTAATACTACTGAATTACTTCCATACTAAGCACTATTGTTCATCTGCTCACAAACAAAATTGCTTTTCATGTAATATTTCTCATTTCAACTGACGTAGTTTGAAAGTGGCTTTTTCATCCAAATCTGGGCCAAGTTGGTTAAGCCTTTCTGAGAAAAAACCACACATTTTCCCCATAAGTTTCATTCAGAAGTTTTGTTCTTGGATAACAAACACATCCAAACCAAGACACTTCAGACTTGGCATATTGAAGTTTAAAAAGCAAACCAGGTCTAAATAATACTGATCAGCAGTTTGAGACAGGAGCTTTTAAATAGACAATTGCATGTATGTGCAAACTTTCTTCCAGGTGAAGCGACAAAGGGTCCTGTGGATCCACTGCTTGCATCCGACGAAGTGGGTATTCACCCACGAAAGCCTATGCTCCAATACCTCTGTTAGTCTATAAGATGCCACAGGACCCTTTGTCGCTTCTACAGATCCAGACTAACACGGCTACCCCTCTGATACTTTCTTCCAGGTGTGCACCGAAAGAAGGGAGGATAATTCTACTCCCGTCCTCACTTCTCCACCTATTTATTTTTTCTGGATGAGATTAGAAATACACAGGGTGGATAAAAATCAATGATTTTTAAAAAATAAAATATATAAAATCAGATTTTTTTAATTTAAATCAGATTTTTTTTGATAAAATGCTTTTTGAGGGGAAAACCTATCTAAAGATAGTTTTAATTAAGATACATTATAGCTCAAAGATATCTCATCATAGAGATTATAAATTCTAATTCTATAGTATGAGACAATATATTCATGTAATGTTTAAGAAAAGTTTTGTAAATGAATTCCAATAGTTCATGAATTAGGGACCCAATCTTATAGGTAACAGGGGTTTCTGTATAGATTATTTAGGTTAATCTTTCTATCTACCCAATGGGACTCAGTGCTCAGTCTAGAAGATACCATCAGAAATGCTTAGTTTTGCAGTTCTCAAACTGTGGATTTGTGTCACCAGAGATAACATGCTTGTTAACAGCAAAAATGTTTTAAATAAATAAATAAATGAATAATATATAGAGGTGAAAAATAACAGACCTTAACCCTATTGTCCCTCTGTAAATTTGTGTACACAGTCAATCCCTTGCCTCTCGCTAAAAGTGCAAAGTTTCAAAAAGTTCAATGAATAGAAGATTGTTGGGGGCGGAATAGATCTGGACAAGGAGAAGTTTGGAGATAAATGTGAGAAGGGAGGGACAGGCAGTAGAAACAAAAGTGAAACTGTTTGAGCAGCATATTCCAGAAGTCTTTGAGTGTAGCCTTAATTGATTTGAGATCTACCATACCATTCTCTCCCTAGAAGTGAAAACCTATAATGGCAGCAGGCCGTAAAAGAGACCCAATTTGGGAATATTTTAATGAAGTTCCTCTACCTGTGGGTAAGACAGGCATGCGTGTAAAATGCAAACAGTGCAACAAAGAAATGCAAGGCCTGCTTGCCCAAAAGAAACAACATCATGAGAAGTTCCTTCTCAGGAGGAAGCTGCATAGAAGATGATGAAAGGAACATGTCTGAACATACAGGATCTTCAGGTTGGTTAACTTTTTTATTTCATACTTCTTTCTTAAGGACTGCCTGTCTTCCTTCTGGACTATTCTTGAATTCTTATGTTTGAGCAAAAAATATAGTTGTTATTCTATGGTACTATCGTTTTAGATGCAGTTGTGATAAAAAATAAATAGCTGAAATAGGCAGATCTTCCTTTTACAATTTTACCTTTAAAGTAGTACTGAGTGTTAGAGAATGCAATGAGTAATACTAAATGAGCAGTATGGTAATAATTAAATAACTGCATTGACTTATTTTGTTTAGGAGAATCCATCCTCAACATACAGGATTCTGAAGACTATCCACCTTCAAGATCACCATCATTTTCTATAGTTTAAGAGTTATCTGCCAATGACAGTGTTTCAGTCACATCATGTATGTCACATAGCCACAGTATATCACCTGGAGCAAAAAGAGAAAAAAATCTTCAGCATCCAGAAACACCTATAGATACATTTGTGATAAGAACCAGCAGATTACAAAAAGAGGTAATTGATGAAAAAATTGCCTGGTTTGTTTATGCAACAAACTCTCCTTTCCGTATGATTGAGAACCCACACTTCATTAACATGGTTCAGTCATTAAGACCAGGATACAGTCCACCCAACAGAGCAGATGTCGCAGGCAAATTGCTGGATAAAGTGTATGAAAGAGAAATTGAGCAGTGTGCAAAAAGGTATAGAGGGTGAAATTGTTAACCTGAGTCTTGATGGGTGGAGCAATGTTCACAATGATCCTGTTGTATGTGCTTGTGTGACAACAGAAGAAGGGAATGTCTCCTTTACAGAAACAATTGATACATCAGGAAACGCACACACCGCAAAATACTTACAAGAAGTAGCAGTAAAACCTGTAAACTGTGGGGAAAAATGTTAAAATGTCTAGTATGCAGCTTGGTCACAGACAATGCTGCAAATGTATCCAAGATGAGAAGAAATTTAGAGGAGTGTCCAAAGCTAATAACATACGGTTGCAGTGCTCATTTGATGCACCTCCTAGCCAAAGACTTCAGTGTTCCAGAAATAAAGGCTAATGTTGTTGAAATTGCAAAATACTTCCGTAACAACCACTTTGCAGCAGCTGCTCTGAAAAAGGTGGGAGAAACCAAGCTAACTCTCCCACAAGACGTGCTATGAAACTCAGTAGTGGACTGTTTTGAGCACTATATCAAGAACTGGCCTAATCTGATGACAGTTTGTGAACAAAATCGTGAACAAATAGATGGCACTGTCACATCCAAAGTTCTCAACACTGGTCTTAAGAGAAATGTTAAACACATGCAGAGTACCCTGAAGCCTATTTCTGTAGCCTTCAACAAAATGCAGGGAAATAGCTGTTTTATTGCTGACACTGTTGAAATTTGGAAGGAACTGAGTGAGATCTTAAAAAGAGAAATACGCAATGACAGAGTTAAATTACAAGCATTAAAAAAACGTATGGACAAACACTATCTCCAGCTCATTTTCTTGCAAATATTCTTAATACTCAGTACCAGGGTCAAACCTTAACTGCTGAAGAAGAGGAGTTGACTATGACATGGACATCCAGCAATAATTCCTCCATAATACGAACTATAATGAACTTCAGAGCTAAGGGTGAACCATTCAAGAAATATATGTTTGCTGATGGTGGTTTAAAAGAAAGTCACACCAGTGAACTGGTGGAAGTCACTTAAGCACTTGGATTCAGAGACTGTTGAAGTTATAATCTCATTTTTAACAGCAGTAGATTCTTCTGCCAGTGTAGAAAGAATATTTTCCTCCTTCGGACGACTTCATTCCAAATTGAGAAATTGTTTGGGACCTGAAAAAGCAGGAAAGCTTATTTTTCTTTTCCAGATTATGAACAAACAGGAAAATGAAGGTGATGTCGACTGAGTTAGCTGCAGAAGCCAATACTTTAAATTTCTCATGTTGACCTGGCTGACACAGTTGATTTTTGTATTTTTTAAAAATATGTCATCTAGCTATTTTAGTAAAAACTATTTTAACAAAAACAAACCTGCTTTTAAAAAACTTGAATGTTTAACTAAATTCAAAAATGCATATGCTTGTTTTGTTAAAATATTATATGTTTGCTGCTGAAGAATACATAACGTTGCTGTTTTAGTTAAATAAAACAATTTACATGTCTGTCTGGTGATGTTCTCCTCCTAATACAGCATGGCAAGAAAATCCTCCAAATATTAATGATTAACCTGCTGAACTGGAGATATTTATGACGTCATTAGGAGGTGAACTATCTGCTTCAATTAGCTTTGGTAAATGAAATAAGCAATCATTAATTTTCTGATACAGCTGTAAAACTAATCTGAAAAGTTTTCAAAATAAATCACTTAAAATATATAGTGTGTACCTTCTAAAAATGAAATCTACATCTATCTCTGAGTAGTGAAGAATATGTATTAAGGTTATAACAACAAGATGCACTTTTATGTAGAAATCCATAATTAAATCGAGTCTTCCTGACTAGTGATTTAAATCATAATTTAAATCAATTTGATTTAAATCAAATCCACCCTGGAAATACAACATGGCCTCAAGTTACCATTCACAAATTGCACAATAATAATTATAAAGAAAGAGATAATAGATAAATAAATGGATTGAAATTTGTTGTGAAACATTTATAGTAAAAATTTAGTTGATTTTTTGCAGATACATTTTTTTTCATTAACAGTCCCACAAAAACAGAAGTGAACACATTCAATTTATAAAAGACCATGATAGAAGTAATTTGCTAACCTCTATTAGTACATGTACTAGTAACTTGCACAAAGTTATGCCCACCCAATGAACACAAGTTAACATTACCAGAGGGAATGGGCAAGTCATTTAGTCACTCGGTACATCAGTTCCCCATCTGTAAAACAGGAATAGTAGTAATTCTCCTACTTCACATCAGTGTTGTGAAGATAAGTACAGGAACTCCTCACTTAATGTTGTAGTTATGTTCCTGAAAAATGCGACTTTAAACAAAAAGATGTTAAGCGAATCCAATTTCCCCATAAGAATTAATGTAAATGTCTGTGTGGGGGGAGGGTTAGGTTCCAGGGAAATGTTTTTCACCAGACAAAAGGTAGAGGGGGGTGTGGTGTGGTGTGTGTGCGCGCGTGCATACGTACACACAGTATAAGTTTTAAACAAACAATTTAATGCCGGTACACAGTGATGATGATTGTGAAGGTTGGTGGAGGAGTCAGAAGGTGGGGCATTTCCCAAGGAATGCCTTACAGCTCCCTCCATCATGTGTCCCCCCTGCTCTATGGAAGATGTGGTAAGCAGGATGCAGGAGCAGGGGGGAGGGAGACACCCTGACATTAGCCCCCCTCTTCTTCTCCTACCCCCACACAGCAAACTGGAGTCTCAGGGAGCAGCTCCAAGGCAGAGGGCAGGAGCAGCACATGGCCCTGGGGGAAGGGACAGCTGAACTACCAGCAGCTGATAGCCTGCTAGGCAGCTGAGGACCTTAGAAGGGAGCATTGCACAACTTTAAACGAGCATGTTCCCTAATTGATCAGCAATGTAACAACGTTAACCGGGACGACTTTAAATGAGGAGTTCCTGTACATTAATGATTGTGACAGTCAGATATTATAGTAATGGAAACCACTTAAATACCCAAGATTTATAAATAGTCTGCAAAAGTGAGGTTCCTATTTATATAGATTCTTATAACATCCTCATCACTGTAGTATGTGTGTGCCATTTCCTATTTTTCAAATTCAGTGCATCTAAAGACCCAGAACTTGCAACTAATTCACATGAGGGGACCCGTGTGCTGAAATGGTACCTGTCTGTGCAGAGAAAGTTGAAAGATAAGCCTTAAGGTTGTGTCAAAATAGGTTTTTCCAAGTAACAAACTTTGCAGAAATAGTATTTTCATTTAAAAAGCAATTTCACACCTCTGATAAAATTTCTATCTAGGAATGATCCAAAAGGAAGGGAACTATTGTTCTAGTCATCCAATGAGGAATCCCCCCATTACTCCAAGTACTTCGTTAGACAATCTTACAAAAATGAGTGTTCTAAACTACATGTAAAATCTTGGCTGCTGCATATTACAGCATATTCACATTAAAGCTACAATACTAGTTACATTTTTCTGCTGTTTAGCACAGTGCTTTTTACAGTTGCAGAGGTTCATTAGGTAGATAGGCTTTGTTCTAGTACCAAAAACTGGGGATAGTCCAAGGTTTTCCATTTATAGCATTGTTTTGTCATGGATTCTAACAGCTCTCCTATTCAGTCATACTTTTTGATCAAGATGTAAGATATATCAATAAGCTACTTATAACTACATGCATTAAGGATCTATAATTCAGAAAAGAGAAAAACTTTACTAACTTGTACACTTTAGATTGAAAGGTAGCTCTCTGCATACCAAACCATCCTTCAACTCACCAAACTGAACCAGATGAAATATTGTTGCAGCCCACATTCAGGAATTACTAGTTGAGTGGTTGCCACTGGATGTTGCAACTCACACCATCAATGTGGGGAGAAATGCAAGTGATTTACCAGGTGATGTGTATATTTTACAATTTTGAATGTGGGCAGAACACCTAGATTCTCTATTCAGTCTGATAGTTCAGCTGTCAACTAGAATCAGTGGTTCTCAATTTTTTTACCGGTGACCCCTTTCACATAGCAAGCCTCTGAGTGCGACCCCCCCCCCCTTATAAATTAAAAACACCTTTTGTATATATAACACCATTATAAATGCTAGAGGCAGAGAAGGGTTGGGGTGGAGGCTGACAGCTCCTGACTCCCCCATGTAAGAACCTCACGACCCCTTGAGGAGTCCCGACCCCCAGTTTGAGAACCCCTGAACTAGATAAACACTGTTCTTGTAAGTCAGGAGAGTCCGATTCCCGAGCTAGAGGAGAGTGGGCAGGCACCTTTCCCAATCTGTCCCCTCCCCCCACGCACCTTAGTCAAGTCTTTTACCGAGATTTGTATTAATTAAATGCCAAAAGTAAAACTCAGCCCAAACCCCAGCCACAGGGTGTCGCTGCGCTCAGGGTTCCTCCCTAAGGGCTGCTCAGCCCACACCCGAAGTCATCGCGCTTTGCACAGCACGTCCCGTACTGCCAGGTAGAGTCACCAGCCGCCGCCGCCTACCCCAGCGAGGCGGCGCTTCCCCGGCCCCCCGGCAGCTCAGTGCGTGCCCGGGCGGGGCGCGGATGGTGCTGAACACACGGGAGGGGTGGGGGGGCTGAGGCGCTCGGTATCTGTCCCTAGGCAGCACACAGCAGAGGCGCCGCCAGGCGCAGGGGCCGTTACACAGGCGCGAACCCCGCCCCCACCCCGTCCCGGCAGCTCCGCTAACTGCGCCCCGCCGCGGTGGCGCTGAGGGCAAAGGGCGGCGCTCAGACCCCTCCCCCACCCGCGCGACCTTACCCGCCCTGTGCGCCGCGCGCGCGGACAGTGCCCAGCTCAGCTGCCCCCGGCCGGCTCCGAATGGCCCGCCACGCAAAGCATTGTGGGAGAGGAAACTCTCGCGGAAAGGCTGGAGCAGGGGGGAGGAGAGAGAGGGACAAGAAATGACGGGCAGGCGCTGGGCGGGGCTTCGGGAGGCGCGGGGGCGGGGCTGTCTCAGGTGGGCGTAATTGGGGCGGACGGCGGCGGGCTGATTGACCTGTTGGGGCAGTTCCGGGAAGCGCGCGCGGCGTCAGTGGGCGCTCCCTTGGCTCCCCCCCGCCGCTCCCTCCGTCACGCGCCAGGCTGCCTTGCCACTAGCTGCTGCGGGGAGCCTCAGCGGGACCATGGCCGGCGTGAGTAGTGGCGCGAGAGCGAGGCGGTCGGTGACCCCCGGGAGCCGCGTCTCTGCTCCTCCCCCCTGCTGCGGAGCCCGCTGACCCGCGGGGAAACGCGGGGGTCCAACTTGTGGGGGGTGGGGAACAGTGGAAGGGGGGCCATTGGCGGGCATGTGGGTTGGACTGGAGGACACAAAGGAGTGGGGTGGGGGGATACTGGGGAAGAGGGGGATACCTGGGAAAAGGGGGTGAGGGGTCTCATACAGGGTTTATCTTGTTTCTTTTCAGCAGCAGGACAAGGCTGCCTTAATTAGCGAAACCAGACGGCGCTTTGAGGCGGAATATCTGCCAGGTTGGTACCATGCCGGCGGTGATGTCCATCTATTTTAGGGTTTCCTGTGCTGTCTATCCCCGGCTGCTATGCTGGGGATGCACAAGTGTTTCTTCGCATAGATTGCACATCACGTGGTTTGCACAACCCTTAGTTATTTTGTAATGCTTGTCATTTTGCCATTCTCTTTTCCCCATGCACCCAAGTGAATTGATGTCTTGCCCTTCTTCAGGTGAGTTGACATGCAGAGAGCCCTTCATTTCTAGATCATGGGGTCTAACACACATCCCTGCCATACACACTTGGTAGTTTCTGTGAAATGAGTTGCTCCTGTTTATTCCATTTTCTACTACCTAGGTGACTGCATCATTAATCATCACTGTAATTGATGTGCTTCTAGTTGGCAGCGTTAGAGAGGAGGCCAAGGATAAAATGGGCATAGTGCTGATTCACTTTGACTCCTATTATTTTGTTATTATTTATATTACACTAGGACCTAAAAGCTCTAGTCATGAACCAAGACCCCATTGTGCTATGCACTGTATAAAAAGACAGTCCCTGCCCCAAAGAGCTTACATTCTTAAGTATAAGACCAAAGACAATAGATGGCCCTAAAGAGGTCTCTTTGTGTCTGTGTTGATGTCCCCATGTCTGCACTGGGGAAATAGATAGGGTGACTGCACATTAGTTAACATAACATCAAACAACTTCATTTAGTATTTAGTATTGTGGTATTAGAAAACATGTTAGTTGTTTTCTAACACAGCCAGCGTAAATGTAATCTAACACAGTGCTTCTCAACCTATTTACCATTGTGGGCTTCATATGCAGCTCTCTGTGTTGTGGGTCGGCACATTCACACACAATATATACTGTACTACCTGTATGTCCCTGAGGATGCCACATGGGCCTCAGCTGTGTGCTCATTGGGCCACAAGCAGCCCGTGGGTTGAGGACCACTGCTCTAACATGATCTCAAACATGATTTGGCATTCAGTGTAGATAATATCTCTCCCCTTTTTTTCTTAGGAACTTTAATGTAAATCCATGAATAGAAGAACCCAGCAGCATAAGAACTATGATACTGTGTCAGACCAATGATCTATCTGTCTAGTCCAGTATCCTGTCTCCAACAATGGCTAGAACCAGAGCTACAGGGGGAGTGTACAGAATAGGGCAGTTGGAACGATCCACCTGTCTTCCCCTTCCCATTCCCCCTGGCTTCTGATAGAGGTTTAGGGTTGTCCTGAGCATGGGGTTGCATTCCCAACCATCTTAGCTAGTAGCCATTGATTAATCTATCTTCCATAAACTTATCTAGTTCTTTTTATTTTTTTTAACCCAGTTATACTTTTGGCCATCACAACATTCCATATAACTGAGTTCTAGAAGTTAATTGTGAAAAAAAGTACTTCCTCTTGTTTGTATTAAACCTGCTGCCTATTAATTTCACTAGGTGGCAGCTAGTTTTTGTTTTGTGGGAAAGAGTAAATAATTATCTGTTCACTTTCTCTACACCATTCCTGATTTTGTAGACATCTATCATATCCTTAGTTGCGCCTTCTCTAAGGTGAACAGCGCTACTCTTTTTAGTCTCTCCTTTTATGGAAGCTGTTCTATACCCTTCATCTTTGTTGCCCTTCTTGGAACCTGTTCCAGTTCATTCTGTCCTTTTTGAGATAGGGCAACCAGAAGTATTCAAGGTGTGGGTACACCATGGATTTATTTAGCGGCTATTATGCTATTTTCAGTGTTCTTTACTATCCCTTCACTAATACAGTAGTTCCTAACATTCTGTTAGCCTTTTTGACTGCTGTTGCACCTTGAGCTGAAGTTTTCAGAGGACTACCTACAAGTGATTCCAGTATCTCTTTTATTCAGTATGTATGTGCAGTTAATTGTGTTAGTTGTACACCCTGGACTCTACCCTTTTAATATAGGCCTCAAACCTGCAAATGCACATGTGCTTTAACTTTACACCCATGAGTAGTCCTATTGAAGTTAAACATGTGAATAAGTGTTTGTGGGATTTGGGCCATAATAAGAAGTCTTGTGACTTGATAGTGAGTGCTTATTGTGCTTCCTGTGCAGTTCTGTAAACAAAAAACAAAACAACCAAAAAACCTTCAATGCTGCATAATTGGACTCAAATTTAAGTTTGGGGCACATTCAAACTCCCTGTTTTCAGTAATTATGAAAGATTGTAACTTTCATCTTTTGGGACTGCAATATTCTAGGCTTTGCCTGAAGGTGAATTTTTCTTTACTACTTTGGGAGGGTGGGAGAGGGGGTGCTGTCATCGAGCTCAGTGAGTTTTGACTTTAGGGGGACTGGAGCATGGATATACTTTTCCCACTATAAAAAGGAAAGAAATTTTGCCACTTTTTAAACCGCCCAAGCAGGTGCAGTACATGTAATGAAAAATTGAACTTTGTCATGAAAATATTCCTGATTAAAGAGCAGAACTTTTGAATTTCTAATGATATTTTTTTCAGCCAACAGCTCTCAGTAATGGATTATATTTTATTTGGTAAAACCTCTGTGTATATGTACCTTCAGTATATTTTTCTCCGCACAACTGTTTTAACCAGGCACCTGGTTACAAGTGTCTAGTTAAAAGCTACAAATTTTGTGAATTTGTTTAAAAAACAAAACACATGACGTAGAATGTACTGTATGAGCACAGCATGCAACATTTACAAAGCTTTCTAGCTCACTTAAACCAAAACCGAATTTCATCATAACACCTCTCTTCCTTTCTAGATTTCAGTCCTCTCTTTTTATCTGTGGAGCTGTTTAAAAATAAATAAATAACAAACATCATTGTCACTTTAATAGGAAAAGTTTTTGTCCCACTCCTCTTGTATTCAAAAATGTCTCTGCCTCTCTCTGGTCAAAGAGAAATTATATACTGCTTGAGTGCTGATAGAATAATTTAAAATAAATATCGTGAAGCAGAAGGAACTTACCATACCATATGAAATCTCTATGAAAGTAAAGATGACCTTGACAGTTCCATAACAGAACTATGAAACATTGGGGTTCATTTTTGGATTATAAAGCCTCTTGAATATTGTCCTTTTCAGACAGGAAACAATTCCTTCCCCCATGTTAGTATCGGAAAAGGAGGATTACTCTTTATCAGTGTGATATTATCATGAGACCATAGCCATGTAAGGATGGTCTTGGGTGGTTATCTAATGCTGCTTTGGTCCTTACACAATCTCTGTTGAGAAGTAGTATCTTCTTGGAATAGGGAGCAGCCTCTGATCATAGCTAGAGAAGTCTGTGGAATTTCCATGGGCTATTAGCCACAAAAGCTGTGTTAGGCTGGCTAAAACTCTTAAAGATGAAGCTTGTACCATTGCTACTGGAATACAAATAGTTGTATGTGTTCTTGGAATTCCTATAGAAATATCTTCTCCATAAACCCTTTTTCTGGTCATGTTCTAGAGTTTTTTCTTTAGTTCTATTTTTTTCCATGAAAGCAGAATTGATTTCTTCAGTTAATTTGCCCCAAGGCTGTAATTGTTTGTGGCATCATAATCCTTCATGCAGTAATCAATTGCAGTGTGAAAAAATGAGGATTTCAGCTTCAGTGGGGAATAATCAGCAGCAGAACCAGACAAGCTGTTAAGAACATAGAACATGTTATACTTATTTTCCTCTTCCCCTTATCTGAGAAAATGTGAGGAACTCTGAGTCAGATACACCTGAAACAAACATGGGCTGCTTTGTTGTAAAGGAAGGAAACACTGCTTGAGATCTAGTTCTGTTAACCTGTCTTAAATTTGGGCACCAGTGCTGCAGGAGGTGGCTTGAGAGGTGTGGGCTGCTGCTGTGTTCAAAGAGTCCACTAAACTTGCTTGGAGTATTATAGTTACAAAATGGAAAAAATGGTCTACTTCCCAATTACAGATGGGCTAGGAGAGGTAAAAGCTAGTCATTGTGTGATATTGTTAAATTCTCAGCATATTTGAGTATGAGAAAACTGCAACTCCCACTGTTTTGCTTCTTTATTTAATTACACAAGGAAGTCAGTATCTTTGATTATACTGGGGAGAGTTTTTTGCCCCACAACAGAAAGGTACCATACCATACTGCAAAATTCATGATCTCTGGGTTGCCTCAGCAGAGAAAGCATACTAAAACTGAGGTGTCAGTGTCACGAACATGACTACTAATGTTGTAATATGATATATTGTTGTAGTGTTTTTTTTGTTATGATATGAAAAGTTGGAGAGCCTTTGAAATATTAGTTTAGTGAAAACACTTAAACCTATTGGCTGCCATTCGAGCTTTTTTCACATTCCACAAAAAAGGAGTAAATTACAAATATATATTCCTTGTCTGCTTACCTTTAAAGAAATTTACATTTCATATTCAATCTATATTAATTGGTACATCTAACTACAAAGACTAAGGCCAGGACTATACTACCACTTACTTTGGTATAACTAACCTGGCTCTAGGGTGTGAAAAAGCCACACACCCCCCCCCCCCCCCCCGAGCGATACACCGACCTAAGCACCGATGTGGAAAGTGCTATGTTGGCGGTAGAACTCCCACCGGCATAGCTATCGCCTCTCGTGGAGGTGGATTCATTAGGCCGATGGGAGAGCACTCTCCCGTCGACATAGAGCGTCTTCACCACACATGCTACCACGGCACAGCTGCATCGGTGAAGCCAAGCCGATGTAGTGCTTCTAGTGTAGACTAGCCCTTCATTACATAGTTTTTGAACCATCTTAGATCTAAAGAATAATCAGACAGAGTATACTGCTGTATTGATCATTTGCAGTGTAGGAGTTAGGAATCTAATTCACCATTTAAGAAGTTTGCTTTTTATAAGGCTCTGTTCATCGATGTGTTTAAAGTAACCAGCTGTTTAATAACCAGATATAGTTTGAGACACAATACAGAACTTAAGGTATCATATAAATATTGGATAATTTCACTCATTTCCTAAAAACTTACATGAGGGTGCTTGCGTTAGAGTGCCTCTTTGTCCATGTCTCTTGAAGAAAACCGGGAGGAAGGAAGTTTGGGCAAACGTGAGGTATTTGATCTGGAAAACGTATATGTTTTCATGTTCACTATGACCTGAGTTTTGCTTACATTTACAAAAATATATTAATGTTGTAGTTTGTCTTCATTGTTTGAGTTAAAGGAAACAGCCTGTGCCTATGAACAAAAATATATTTTCTAGTATCAAAATACTCTGTATTTGAATATTGGAAATATGCTTTTAAAAGTTCCTTTTGCTCAGCTTGAAGGCTTAGTGGCTGCTATCCGAGCAGTACTGATATGCAAGATAGTGGCAGTGCAGGTTGGCCCATGCAGTGGTAGGGGAAAATTTAATCTTTTTTGAAAGAGCTGTTGACATAAGTGGTTGGGGTGGTGAGACAGAAACAATGAAAACAAGATTTGCCAGTAGTGAATGGTAGCAATATCGTCTGTCAATCAGTCTTACTTTTTCCTCCCTTCCCCTTCCTCTCCCCCGCCCTTTGCTAATACTTTTCACTGTTTAGGAAAT
The DNA here is from genome assembly GCA_037349315.1 of Chelydra serpentina. Lineage (NCBI taxonomy): Eukaryota > Metazoa > Chordata > Testudines > Chelydridae > Chelydra > Chelydra serpentina. The sequence goes on from JBAIAC010000004.1 coordinate 132,317,537, forward strand.
TTCTACAACTGGACTTATGGCCTTGTGTTGCTAGTATTACAGTGTTCCTTTCCTCATGTAAGTAGTGTGATCCTGAAAGAATAATACTAATTATTTTAATGGTAGTTTAATCATTCCCGTGCAAAGTCTCTGGTAATAAATAAGGGAGGGCAACTGAAGAAAACATATTAAATATATGTAATTATATTTGAATGATCAATTAATGTTTTTCCTTAGCCATCCGTGCATTTTCAAATACAATTTTGTAACATTAGTTTCTGAGATTTTTCCCTTATGTAGTTCTCTTGGTACACACAACTCATTTCAAATGTAAGGTTTGTTCCTGTCCTCATTTAAGGCAATGGCAAATCTGTAGTTGTCTTTAATATGAGTAGGATCAGACCCTCTGTATTTTGAATTCTGTGTGCCGAGAGAACCATGATTTATATATATGGAAAGGGCTCACAGAGGTAGTGCTGTGACTAGTTTTTTTTTAAAAAAATAGCCCAACACTCCTTAAAGGCAAATGTATTGCTTGCCTGTTCATGTCTGTTTAGGTTCTGAAAAACATGTTTTTCCAGGCTCTGACTCTCAACAAGCTGAGAGATGATATATTTACATTTGTATCCGTGCAGATAATGAAAGAATAAGGCCTTGCCTACACTGCAAAGTTTTGCTGGCAAAAGCTGCATTTTTCCAACATAATAGGGGAGGTATACACGCTATAAAGCTGTTTTATTTTGTCGGCAAAACAAAACTGCCTCAATGAGCAGTATAAAGCTTTTTGTGGCAAAGTTAAAGCGTCAAAGCAGCAGTGTAGATGCTACTGTTCGTTTTGTCCACGTAACGGGCTTCCACCAATATCACACAATGCCTGCCCTGATGGCACTGCTCACTGTTTTGATCTCTGCTGCCCTGCAGGCATGTGCCCCTCCCCTTTCAAAACTCCTGGAAGTATCTGACAGCTGAGTGTACTGCTCCATTTGGGGAACAAAGAGCAAATCATTAATGTGAAATGGTCCTGTTCTGCCCTGCATTAGGAACACAGACTGGGGGGAAGGGAGGAACTGCTGTGCTGCTTTGACATTCCTCAGCAGGGAGAGCTCACAGAGCTGCTCAGGATGCTGCTCCCTGCAGCTGAGGAGGCTGTGGGAGAACTCTGAGGGATTCACAGAACCATAGGCAGGCAAGCAGAGCAGGCTGCTTTGGGAGAGATTGCTGTGTGGAGCAGAGCCCTGGGTGGTGGGGAGGTGTCCCCCTCCTCCTGCCTCAGGATAGATCAGTCAGCCTGCTGTCTCCTCTGCCCCACTCTCCTCTTCCTTTCCCCACACACTTCAGTTGAAAAAGTGGCTGACCATATACTAGGATGCCTCTGGATGATGGGATTGAGGAACCTGCATCATGTGATGCTGTACTTGCCCCATGAGGTATTGCAAACCCTTCCCAAAGGACCCTGCAGCCAGTTGCACAGTGGCATAGCTACCACAATGCACTGCTCTGTGTCGATGCATGAACTGTTAGTGTGGATGCACTCTGCTGACACAAGGAGCTAGTGTGGACATGCAACAGCGGTTTTGGTTAAAGCAGCATAACTTTTGCCAACAAAACTTTGTAGTGTAGACAAGGCATAAGAAAGAGATACTATTCTAGTCAGTTCTATGCCTTTATCTGCTAGATTGAAAAACCTTCAGTCTTCTGTTGTCTTCTCCCATTGCAGATACTTACTGCCTGTGATCAAATCACCGCTTAACCTTTTCTTTGATAACCTAAATAGATTGAGCTTCAAGTCTCTCACTGTATAGTCTGTTTTCCAGTTCTTAAATCATTCTTGTGGGTTGTCTTCTGTAAACCCTCTACAATTTTTCAACATCCTCCTTAAAGTATGGACACTGGAACTAGACACAATATTCCAGTATCAGATTCATTGGTACTGTAGTCAAAGGTAATATAACCTCCTTTTCTTACTCAATATTTACTTGTTTATACATCCAAGGATTGCGTTAGCCCTTTTGGCCACAGCTTCCCACTGGCAGCTCGTGTTCATCTGGTTGTCAACCATTATTTCTAAGTTCTCTTTAGAGTCCCCTATCTCATAAGTATGGCTTATATTCTTTGTTACAAGTTGTATGACCTTGGCTCACCTGTCGTTAGACCTAAAGGAAGAAAATTCCATTGTACAGAGGCACAGAATATGGCCAAATGTTGCATCTGATGCTTTGGAAAAAACCAGAACATTTTGTAGCAAATGCAGTTAGAAAAGATATGTTCTAAGTTCCCTCAAAGTATGTGAACAAAAGTAGATCTGTTCCCATACAAGGAAGAACTTAAAGTGAGAGAGCCAGTGAAACCCTGAAGGATTCAAAGTCCATTCTTCATTTGTTGGATCTGTATCCGTTATCTAACAAAAAAAGAAACCTTCATTGTATCAAAGTCAAGATCAATCTTTTCAACCTGCAGACCACTACAGAAAGGGCTCTGGGAAATCATTCACCTACTATTCTTTCAGGAACAAGAAATCAGGTTCCAGAAATAAAAACCTGCAACTGTAATATTGTGTTCTGGGTCTTCAGCAAAGCCACACTTGTCAGGCTAGGTTTCAAAATCTCAGATCAAACCTTTTGGGCTTAATCCCTTTTGGGGACCATTTGTCCCTCCCAATGGCGTGGAATATAATTATCTTGAAAAAAGTGGATTTGGAGGATACAGAAAGCAGTAATTCCATCTAGATCCATTCCATGTAGCTGCTGTGCCTCTTAGGAGTTATTAGGGGGGACAGGTATTTTACTCTTATTGTTCTCAAATCTCCAAAAGAATGAAAGGGACAGTGAGAACTTTGGCCCATTCTCAATCTGTGAAGATTGAACGGAGTCATTTGAAAGTTGGAGTCAGAATGATAACACGAGATCTCATTCCTTAAGTCCTCAGAATTGGTTCTGGCTCTGTACCTCAAGGATGGATAAGTTCTGTTGTCTTGTCAATTACCTTGTTTCAACGTTGGCATATACATTTTGATGATATTGCTTTCAAGGGTAATCAGGTAAACCAGAAAGAAGGAAGCAAAGGTGCAGCTGATAGCCCCAAATTGGGGATGTCCGTATTCATAAACATCCTCAGTCTAATGCTGGAACTTTCAGTGCCTCTTCCATGCAAAAGGAAAGCATTTTATACCTAGGCAAAAAGTCCCTGCAGTTAACTTTCTGAATTTCATAACCTTAACAGAGAGAGAGAAGTTTTAATGTTTCTTAGAAGTAGTTACTGGTAATTGTACTCCATCTGCTAGGCAGGCAAAATCTGGAGATTTTCTCTGGGCAGGCCACAAGCTGATTGACCTAGCATCTGCTACCTTTCCCAATGTATTGGACTATCTCCTAACTCCCAAAAAGAGTTTTTATGGTGCTGAGGACTAGCATCTCCCACTAAAAGTCATTCAGAGTTCTTGGGTGAAATACGTGCTTAAGAGCTGAATGTCAAGCACCCATGATTTGAAACTTTACCAGAGTTTTTAACTAGTATAGTGTCTTAACTTCAATCTAAATCAGACTGTTTGCCACTTTCTTCCCTAAAGTGTTGGGAGACTCTAAAGTTCTTAGTTAAAAGCTAACTGCTCTCTGCATATTTAATCTGAAAAAACAGTAGTCCTCTGGATTGCAACTTCTGGGGTAAATCCAAAGCTTGAATTTTTATCTGCTTGGACTGTCTTGGTAAATTTAATATTTTACATCAAAACATGTTATGCTTTGGAGATAATCCTAGTCCCTGAGCGCCTTAGGGCATTCATATAGACCCAGAACAACCTTCACAACTTGCCTCAGAAATAGTAGTGGATATTTTCAGAGCTGATATTTGGAATACTATCCATGCATTAATATGGTATTTCATAGATTTAGACTTTTGCTTGGTGGAGTAGTGTTTAGTCTTCATTTAATTGGATCATCTTCAGACCCACCATCTTTGTAAAGATCACTGCAGCAAAAATCTCTGAGAACTGCAGTTACAGGTAAGTAACCTGTCTCCCTTTCCCCTTTTTTGAAGTGGTCATCACTGATAGTAACGACTAAGTAATTACTTAATTAAAAGTGAACATTTAATTTATTGATTAAAGTTTTATAGGAGGTTGCTGGGACTGGAAATCAAGAACAATATTGTCAGACATATAGATGAACGTAATTTGTTGAAAAAGGGTCAACGTGGTTTTAGTAAATGGAAATCATGTCTCACCAATCCCATAGAATTCTTTGAGGGGGTCAACAGCATGTGGACCAAGGGGATCCAGTGGATATAAAGATAGGAAACAAAGGGTAGAAATAAATGGTCCATTTTCAGAATGGAGAGAGGTAAATAGTGGTGTCCCCCAGGGGTCTGTTCTGGGACCAGTCCTATTCAACATATTCATAAATGATCTGGAAAAAGGGATAAACAGTGAGGTGGCAAACTCTGCAGATGATACAAAATTACTAAAGATAGTTAAGACCCAGGCAGACTGCCAAGAGCTACAAAAGGATCTCTCAAAACTGGGTGACTGGGTAACAAAATGGCAGATGACATTTAATGTTGATTAAATGCAAAGTAATGCACATTGGAAAGCATAATCCCAATTATACATATAAAATGATACACTCAAGAAAGATCTTAGAGTCATTGTGGATAGTTCTCTGAAAACATCCACTCAGTGTGCAGCGGCAGTCAAAAAAGTGAACAGAATGCTGGGAATAATTAAGAAAGGGATAGATAATAGGACAGAAAATAACTTGTGGGCGTACCATGGATTTATATAGAGGCAACATCTTGAATACTGTGTGCAGATGTGGTCGCCCCATCTCAAAAAAGATATATTGGAAAAGGTTCAGAAAAGAGCAACAAAAATTATTAGGGGTGTGGAACGGCTTCCATATGAGGAGACATTAATAAGACTGGGACTATTCATCTTGGAAAAGAGATGGCTAAGTGGAGATATGATAGAGGTCTATAAAATCATGACTGGTGTAGAGAAAGCCGATAAATGTTATTTACTACTTCTCATGGCCCGGTGTGGTGGTGCGCACCTGTACTTCCAGCTGCTTGGGAGGCTGCGGTTGGCCAATCGCTCAGGAGTTCTAGGCTGCTGTGTGCTATGTCAGTTGGGTGTCCGGTGCTACTGACAGCTTGGCCAGCGGGTAGTTGGAGGACTGGCTAGAACAACGCATCTGATGTGTTGTGATCGGCGCGCTCTCTGTGAGGGCTGATGGACCGATCAGTGACAGTGACTACTTCTCATAACATAAGAACTAGGGATCACCAAATGAAATTAATAGACAGCAGGTTTAAAACAAATAAAAGGAAGTATTTCTTCACACAACACACAGTCAACCTGTGGAACTCCTTGCCAGTGGATGTTGTGAAGGCCAAGACCATAACAGGGTTCAAAAAAGAACTAGATAAATTCATGGAGGATAGGTCCATCAATGGCTGTTTGTCAGGATGGACAAAAATAGTGTCCTTTGCCTCTGCCAGAAACTGGGAATGAGCGACGGAATGGATCACTTAATGATTATCTGTTCTGTTCATTCCCTCTGGGGCACCTGGCACCAGGATACTGGGCTAGATGGACCTTTGATCTGACCCAATAGGGTCATTCTTATGTTCTTGTGTTCCTGTGGTGCTGATAACATGTCCTTTGTTCTGCAGTTTTTATAAACTTTGAAGATTTAAGCACTGAAGGGGTTCTTTTCACAAACACTCTACGTAGAAATCTTTATATGGTTAGAACTAAACAGGGCATACTCAGTTATCCAAAGGAAAGATATATATCAGGTCTAGTGGGTAAAAGGATCAATAAAACATGTTACATAAGTTTCCCTGTTACTAGTGTGAAATATAGATATGTGCTGTTAATTTGTTAAGAAATAGAGAAACTCTTAACTTTTCTGAATAAAAGTACTTCAGAACAAATATTGTTACAGCACAATAATTGTACATGAATGTGCACAAGGCAATTTAAAATGACCCAAAATACTTCAAATTCTTGTACAAATATATTTTAAAAGATGGCCTTCCAGATTTCTCTAGCGGAGATACATTTAAAGTTTCTGGAACACATCAGGACTGAAGTAGCACTTTATACTTCTGGATTGGTTCGAAGGACTTCAGTAATTACATATTACTTTGTTTCATATTGTCTAGAATCCCAGTTATTTTTATGATACAGAATATATGTACTGTAACAGGAATTGGTTCATTCAGGTCAGGACAGCCTACAGCTATATTCATTTTATTGGGCTTACATCACTGAAGTCAGTAGAATTGTACAACGAGCAAGCTCTGGTAGAATATGACCCATTGTTCGTTTTTATTTTTAAATATGCATCATGTATTATGTAAGATTTATTTGAGAGGTGGGGAAAGGTCAAAAGATATCCTAGAAGTGGACTTGCGTGCGCTCGCTCACTCTCTCTCTCTCTCTAATAATATGATGGAGAACAAGATCCATTAATACTAAGGAAAGAGAAAACATCCTATTTAATATTCACTATTTCACTGAGTTTTCTATTGTAATATTGATGTGAAGAGGTGTAGGGAAATATGTCACATCAACAATACTAGCTTCTCTTTCCTAAAGAGGTGGGTTAAAGTTGTAATTAGATCACAAAAGTGAGTTTATCGGTCTTGTGTTAATCTTATTTTGCTCACATCATAAAATCACTACAAAGTTTGATATGATTATAAACAAATAACATAAGCATATAGGGACAAAATTAGAAAGGCCAAGACACAAAACAAGATTAAACTAGCTAGAGACATAATGAGTAACAAGAAAAAATTGTACAAATATATTGGAAGTAAGAGGAAGACCAAGGACAGGGTAAGCCCATTACTCAATGAAGGGGGAAAGACAATAACAGTAAATGTGGAAATAGCTAAATGACCTTTTTGTTTTCATCAAAAAGATTAGTAGCTATTGGATGTCTAACATCGTAAAAATGAGTTAGGATCTGAGGCTAAAACTGGGAAAGAAAAAGTTAAAAATTACTTAGATAAGTTAGTTATCTTCAAGTTACCAGGGCCTGATGAAATGCATCCTAGAATACTCAAGGAGCTGACTGAGGAGATATCTGAACCATTAGCAATTACCTTGGAAAACTCATGGATGACGGGAGAAATTCCAGAGGACTGAAGAGGGCAAATATAGTGCCCATCCATAAAAAGCAGAATAAGGACAACTTGGGGAATTATAGACCAGTCATCTTAACTTCAGTCTCTGGAAGGATCATGGAGAAAATAATCAAGCAACCAATTTGCAAATACATAGAAGATAATAAGATAAGTAATAGTCAATGTGGAGAACAAATTGTCAAGAACAAATCATATCAAACCAACCTAATAGCTTTATCTGACAGGGTAACAGATCTTGTGGATGGGGGAAGCAGTAGATGTGGTATATCTTGACTTTAGTAAGGCTTTTGATACTGTCTCACATGACCTTGTCATAAACAAGCTAAGGATTTACAGCACATCCCTCGGCCCATGTCACTTCCCGCAGCCCCCATTGGCCTGGAATGGTAAACCGCGGCCAGTGGGAGCTGCGATCTGCCGAACCTGCAGACGCTGCATGTAAACAACCATCCCGGCCTGCCAGCTGATTTCCCTGACGGACTGCATGCCAAAGGTTGCCGATCTGTGTTCTAGACTTAGTATTCTGTTAGAAACCAGTCTGTCTTTCTGTGTATAGTATTTGAAGAAAAAGATGGGAAGAAAATTGTCATGCAAATACTATTATTTTTGTCAATTTTACTATTTTTCTTTAAATAAAAATCATATAATGCATTATCTTTCCAACCAAGAAATATTGTCAGTTTCTTAATAAATTATACTTTTTAATGTTGTTGATAAACATTTTCAATAGCTTACATTATTCCATGCTTAAATGTGCTGAAATCTTTGAGATGTTTGTATTCCCGAAGAGACTGCTGCCCTGAATCTTGCCTAGTTCACATTTTGTAATATTTCTGTAGCAAATGCTGTATGTTTACAACACTAAAAATTTCCATTTTTTAAATTAGATAAATCAGATAAATATGATTCCAGAGATGTGGAAAGATTGCAGCAAGATGATAATTGGGTTGAAAATTATTTAATTTGGCGTCATGATGTTATGGATGATACATTGAAGATGATTGATGAAAGCTTTCAGTGGAGGAAAGAATACATGGTCAATGGTAAGATGTCATTTACTAATAATATGTTGGTGATGTATGTCAGTTTCTTCCTGAACTATACCTAAGGTCCTATATACAGTTTCATTAAGTACCAATGCAAATGACTATTTAAATTCTTCTTTGTCAAGTTGCCATATCAATCACTAGTTGTGCTTTATAATTTTGGTCTGGCTCTGGCTGGGTTGTGGACAGTGGAGCTATACAATAGCCTAATGGGCCAAAGATAATTTGGAATTTGAAGGGGTTGGGGAGTTTGCTGGACTTCAATTCTTTGTGTGTTCCTCAGGTGAAACCTCGACAGAAATAAAAGTTCCCTTCCTCTGGTCTGAAAATTATTCAGGAGGAGCTGGTCCATAGCTGGGAAGACACATGTCCTATAGGGGTCATAAGCTAATAATGAATGATCTCCTCTATTACTGAGAGAAAAGCAGAATCTTTCCAGATTAGTAAAACTAATTAAACCTGTAAAATGTGATCATTGCCGTTATTACTGTAGTGTCCAGAGGCTCTGATCAAAACTGGGTCCCATTGTGATTTGTGCTGCATAAACCACACTAAGCCCAGGGCTACACTAGGGGGGAGAGAGGTCGATCTACGATACGCAACTTCAGCTACGTGAATACCGTAGCTGAAGTCAGCGTATCGTTGATCGACTTACCTGGCCGTGATGACGGCGGCGAGTCGATCGCTGCCGCTCCCACGTCGACTCCGCTTCCGCCTTTCACGGAGGTGGATTTCTGGAGTCGACGAGGAGCGCTTTCGGGGATCGATTAATCGCATCTAAACAAGACGCGAAAAATTGATCCCCGATAGATCGATTGCTACCCGCCGATCCGGCGGGTAGTGAAGACAAGCCCACAAAGACAGCGCCTGCGCCAAATAGCATACAGTCTAAATTAAGAAAAGTTGCAACAAGTGGGTGTAACAGAGTGGGAATGCAGAAGGGAGGCCAATGCTAACAAAATATCGGTAGGTCTTTTTTTCCTCCAGCCATCTATATCTACTTTGTTTTCCTCTCTCTTCCCACGTAGATGCTGACCTTTTTCTAGCTTATTTTAAAACAAAAAAAAGAAATATTAGTTTGCAAATAGGTTTATCCCACTATTTTACAATTCATTTATCTCACAGATATGAAGATTATTTTGAATATGAAGTTTCTTATTCTGTTTTAAAATTAAATGGTATTTTGTAGTGACTTTTTTTTAAAGAGCAAAAATAAGGATGCCTGATGTCAGTTTGCTAAAATAAGCCTTCTTTTTCCTTTGCAGATTTGTCTGAATCTGCCCTTCCAAAATGGTTATTTGAAAACGGTGCTCTTTACCTGCATGGATATGATAAAGAGGGCTACAAGTTATGTAAGTTACATGCACTCTTAAATGAAAATGTATCTATTAGTGTTTTAGTGTGTGTGTGTGTATGTATTGTTCATATTGAGGTTGAAATTATGTTCATATTGGTGACTGCTAAAATGCTGGAAGCAATTACTTATCAGGAACTACCTTTGTGGAAATAAATGAGGATATCAAGTGAATTTTCAATTAATATCTGACAAATAGATCATGGACAAATGGTTACATTGCATTTTTCATCATGTATTATTAAGACCTTCAGCCATGCTTGTTGAGTCAGTCTTTTTACTAGAGAGGAAAAATCTTTAATATTAATATTTTGTAGCGTGAAATTCAGCTTTCTCATTGTAGCTTTCATGATCCTAAAATGCTCATTGTTAAGGTTACATTCAGTTTTCCTTCATAAACTTTACCTCCTGTCCCAGTTTTGTAATGCACTTTTAAAATGTTCCATTAAAATGCAATGTTTTTATCTCTTCTGCTGCGAATATATAGCCATCACGAGTCTACAGGACAGTATATTGTCACTGCAGTCATTTGGTACAGCTGTAACACCATGTTTACACATACTTGAACTGGTGCACAAGTTTTCACATCAAGTTCAGTTCAAACAGTGAACTTGTTCTGAGAAAGGCTTTGGTCCTTCATTGCTGTGTACTGCCCCTGTGCAGTAACAGTATAGGGAACAAGCACTGGCATTGCAGATGCAATGGTGTAATTAGTTTTCCCTGTTCATCCTCCAGTTCTCCTGACGATCTTTCCAGGTTACGTTTGACAGCCCAGAGAACTGTCTCTGTCATATGGCAAATCCCTTGATTACCAGTTGCATGTAGGCCCAAGAACATTCAAAGTAGTGTAGTATCCAATCAGGTCTTAGATTTGCCTACCTCCTCCTGCCTCCCCCTCACCAATCTCACTGAAGGTAGCAGCACTTAAAGAGGTATGAACCACCCCTCCTCAACTTGTTTTAAAATAATAAAATAGGGAATGGGGTGGGCAGGGAGGGGGAAGCAATTTTTCGTGCTTACTAATGTTAGCACTTAAATGATCCCAGTTCACCTTTGTAATTTGACTTTTTTCAATGGGTATGTGTGAGGTCCCTTTTTTGCTCCTATTGTATGTTTGAAAATAGTTTTCTATTTATTTAGGTTAGGATGTCTGTATCTTGTGGTGGAAAAAGATAGAGACTTCATTTAAATGAAAATATAGAATTTTCAAAATGTAAATATAGCAAAAAAAAAATGCAGTGAGACCTGATTGAAAATAGCAGATGAGCCTTTCTTGTTTCCTCTCCCATGTGTGTTGGGAACCTTTTGCAGGGCCCATTTATTTCAGGGGTGTGTGTGTGTGTGTCTCTGTAAATGTAATTCTAAAAATCTACTTCATCTTTCTATTCCTGCCAGAGTTACAGACTGTGAGACTGTTCAATATTGTCATACGGAAGTGGGATTTTATTACTCTGTGCCTCGACAGAACTCCCTCTTCCTCCCCAAAAAGTGTCCAATGAGCATGCTCAGAAAGTATTTTGTAGTTAAGCTTTATTTTCCCCAAAATCAAATATAGACACTAGTTCCTACTAAGGTGGATTGATTTAAATCAAGGGGAATTTAAATCAGCAACTTAAATCACCAAGTGGAAAGCCTCGATTTTAAATCATCCATTTTAATCAACTTTTCCATTTGCACTTCAGTTATTTTTCTAAAGAAAGATGCTTTTCATTGGTTGATTATAATATATTGATTCACAATTAAATAAAACCATTACACTAGATTTGGTGCACCTTTTTGCTACCTAGAGGGTACCCTATAACTATATACATTTATGTAAGCAATTTATAGTTTAATATTTTTAGATCCTTATTGTACATTTTCCATATGTTAGAAAATGATGCATGATATATTGCTTATTTGATAATTACCTTTTTGCTCATGATTTTGTATCAAGTTGTGTTAGGAGTGTAACTGCAATTTAATTAAACACACAACATAAAATATAAAATATTCATATTTTATTTAAATGTTTTAAGATTATAAGTATAGGCTTTAACATTTTGTGTTAAATTTAGATTTCATTTTAAACAGGTTTATTTTTTGAAAGAAAAACGTATTGTAATTTAAATACAAAAAAATCACAGGTTTTTATCCACCTTGAAGGGTTCTATCCATGGCAAGTTGAAAATTTAAGAACTGTTGGCAGTTCGCTTCATAGGTGTGAGCCAAGTTTGGGAGTCAAGAAGTCCCAAGTTCTAATTTTGATGCGTGCACTAAAATGAAAGTTAGAATAGACAATGCCTTGCAACCTTAACAATAGAAACTGTATCCAGAATCTGGTAAAATTAATTCTTAGTGTCTGTATGACTTTAGACTTTATTCAGAAAACAAATCAGGGTAGATACAGGTTTTGTGTAGAAACATTTGGGGGTGGGGGGAAAGAGAGATGTAGTATTTGTTATTTGCTGTACTGCTAGCATTAACTATAGTTTTTATTATATATTTTTTATTTTCCTTTTTTCTTTACGTTATGTATTCAAACACCGGCATCAAAAAGAGCATTATTGTAACACTGTTTCTGTAAGAACAGCAGTGAAATGGCTGAAAATATAAAAACTGTACATAGCTGTATCAAGGAGTTGGTGGATTTTGTAAGAGGTCACTTAACGCTTACCACTAATATGATTCTGGTATTCTGATAAGTTGAAGTTTTTTATATACATATATGTTTTCTTTGTAGTCTGGTTCAGGGTGAAGTTTCATATGAAAGATCCTAAACTACAGTTTGAAAAAAAGAAGTTTGTAGCCTTTTGGTTAGAGCATTATGCCAGAAGAGAGCATGGGAAGCCTTTAACAGTGGTGTTTGACATGGCTGAAACTGGAGTCAGTCACATAGTAAGCATTTTAATTATGATTTCTGTTTACACTATGTATAGCTTAATCAAGGCACTCAAGTCCTGTGCAGCACATTAGACCTAAATTATACAGCAAAGGTCCTAGAATCTTGATCTCATAACTGCCCCCTTCTCCCAGGCATTCATGGCAGGTGGCTTTTACGCAGCCAGGCGGCAACTAAGGCTTTTTGTTCTGTATTTTCTCTTCCCCTTTTTAACTGAGGCAAAGGTTACTTCATTTACTGGGAGGAGGGAGAGTTACCACAGTCACAATTAACAGCAACTGTCTACCCTATTATACTCTGACCCAATATCTGCCACTGCATCCAAAAATGCCAAATTAATATGTTAGGTTGTTAGTATTTTTGTTTCCTGCAATGGAATGGCACCCACTTACAGCAGTTGTGAATTTGACCCATATGGCCTGCCTCTAGTTACTGATATCAGTCTGTAACTTTCAAGAGCGCCAAATTCACAAAATTATATTTACTAAAGGAGAGGGGAAAAAACACACTCACTTAATGTTGAGCCTCTATTTGTAGTGTAGGAATACAAATGTGGCAAAGTGTAGATGTTGGGTATTTTGTAATTTGTTTATGGCCATGATCTAAAGCTTCAAGTCAATAATGTGTTTTGCATTATACTGAAATAACTATCTATTTCAAGATGAAAATCATGACTTTTATTAGAAGTTTTCATTTTAAAAGGTTGTTCTCCGATAATGGGTATTTCCAACTCCTTCAGGATTTCAGTTTGCAAAGCTACAATGACTAGTTATAAATAATATTTATTCTCTGAGTGTCCTCTGCATATTCCCACACATGGGGTGTGACAGCTGGGGCAGCCTAGATGTTGGAACCTTCTCGTATCAATACATATTAGAGGGCTCATGTGTTCCTCCTGTCCTTCCCCTCAGCATTCCTGAACATTCCAAGGGGGGCGTGTCGCTCCTTGCTGTCTCAGTTCCTTCCAGCCAAAGCAGCAGACAGATGTGAACTGATACAGTTCCCTTCCACTAAAAAAGATTTAGTGACTTCAGGGATACTTTTACTATTAGGTATAGTCTTTGTGGCATCGGATGCTTGCACTCAATGCCTAGCATGCCTGGGTGAGCTTCTCTCCTTTAAGATGTATGAACTGCAGCACCTTTACCCCATGAGCAAGAAAGAAATGTCAGAATATGCTACGAGCCTTATTACAAGCAGCTCTGGCTGCAAATCCTGTCCTGACTCTTCTAAAGGGTCCGAGACTAAGAACAGGAGGCCAATGTCAACTGTAGATACTTCCACATCTAAGCAGAAAACAGCTGAACACAAGACACCAAGCTCCCGATCCAAAGCAATCATGTTGTTGATACCAAAATCAGCAGATCCAACATTTAGATACTTACTACCTCCACTGGTTGTGGCCTTGTTCATAAGAGCCAAACCATGTGAGCGCATCAGATGTGAATGCCCCAGCTCCATTGCATGTGACAAAGCTGGAGATTCTTCACATCCCTTGGAGCAGGATCAAATCTAATGGATCCACATGTAACTAGAGTAAAAGCTCTCAGGAGAATTTTTGCCCATTCCTTCCTTCAGAAGGTTCCATCGGCTCTGATGAAGCTTTTGGAACCATTGTCACTTTGTCTGGGTCCTTTGGTCACGCTTGTGATGCAAGTGCACATGGAGAAAGGCGAGAAGAGGACGGCTCCTATGAGTTACCTTCTTCCTTCACGGTCTATACAGAAGAATTTCCTGCTATAGGGCTGGATTTTTATCTGAAGAGGAAGCCACCTGTGGTACAAATGGAATATCAGCAGCTTGACCCAGAATTTGATTAATTCTTCTCCTGATGAGAATGTTGGTATAGCTTGCAACTTTTCTTAACTAGAATGGTTCTTATGTTAAAGCTCTTGTAAGTTACCTTAGAGGAAACTTCTCACCGAGTCTTTGATGTTCTCAGCTCTAACTTTTTGAGTAAAGTCTGTGTGCCGATTTTTAGATGGTCTGTGGCAACCAGCAGAATTTATCTGGTCTAATCGTGCTTCTTGTCAACTGCTCTCAAAAATGCTGATAATCTTTCATATGGAATTTCTTTTAGCTTATCTTGCTTCCATACTCTTCCTCTTTTTGTAATTCATTGGTAATAGTTGCAGTGACCAACAGGTCAGGAGGTGGACATTTGCATTCTACAGCCTCTGACAAGGAAGGCAGGAATTTGGACTCAGTGGGGAGGAAAATGATTTCTTCTTTCTTCACCCTCGGGATATGAGTGGCAGTGACTTTGTGGTATCAGTACTACTTATGGGACAAAATGTTGATGTTTACTAAGACACTTTCTGAAGACAATGTAATTACTATATTGCACTGAATACAGATGGATGGACAGTAGTGTAATACACACTATCCTTTGATGTTTTTGACTTGGTTGTAAGATCAATTGCAGCAACAATCGCATGGTTATGATCTTCCACTCTCCTGCCAAAGACAAAATCTAAAACTGCATCTGTTTGGAAGGAGATGGACTGTTTAATAATGGGAAAGATAAAAATTTAGAGAAAATGAGGGATACAAATGTTACAGCCAAGATCAGTGTCTTTTTCAGTCTTGGAGGAAGAATTCCATGACCTGTGTTCAGGTACAATAGAAAGCTTTATTCACCATCCTCCTTGTCCTTTTAGGGCCAGAGACATCACTCCTGTCATCACAAAGGTTCCTTTACCTATGTCTTCTGAATGTCAAGCCTGAAGTTTGATAGGAAGATCAAAAGCTGCAAATCAATTGATAACATACTCACCTCCCTACCCTTTGGAAAACTGGCTTTCTTAATTCCTCGATTCATACAGTTTCATCAGTTTGGGCAAATGGGTTTTGAGGATGATAATAAAGTGTTATGCCCAAGTTTGAAACCTATTCTCCTTCCAAGATCTTTCCTTTCTTCTTCCTTACCCCTTTTTCAGTATTCAGGGATTTCTCCCTCAACAGTGTGCTGAGATCAGAAATCCAGTCTCTAATTCAGGCAGAAGCAATAGAGGAGGTTCCAAGGGAGTTCAGAAATCAGGGATTTTACTCAAGGTATTTCACTAATACCAAAGAAGGATGGAGGTTCATCTGACACTGCATGTGGGGAAGCTCAGCACTTAAGTCAGGAAGTTCTGGTTCTGTATGTTGACTGTAGCCTCATGTTATCCTTCCCTTTCAGCCCTAGATTGGTTTGTAGCTCTTAATCTAAAGGATACATATTTCTAGAATACCAAATCATTTCAAATATCTCTGCTTTACTATTGATTATGATTATTTTCAATACAAGGTCTTAACTTTTGGCCTTTCTACCACTCATACAGATTTTACAAAGCACCTCTTTGTAGTAGGAGCTTGTCTTGAGACAATAGGGTATTTTTGTCTCCCCATAGTTAGACAATTGGTTTTGTAAAGCGTCATCAAAGGAGAGCCTTATAAGGGACATACACCTTAGATTTTCCTTTTTGGAAGGTTACGACTCTTGATAGATATGAAAAAAAACCTTCTCTTTCCTCGTCAAAGATTCCATTCATAGGAGCAGTCCTTGACTCACAAGTAGGCAGAGCATTCCTGTCAATGGAGAGCTTTCTGAAACTACTCTACCATATGGTTATTACATCAAAATCCTTCTCAAAAGATCACTTTCTTTCTGCATCTATTGGTTCTTATGCTCTGGCAACATACATAACTTATTCCAGACTCAGAAAGAGGCCTGTTCAGCATTGGGATGGTACAGAACTATAACTTACTCAAAGATGACATTTTTCGGGAGGATTTCTATTCCCAAAGAAATTTTCCACTTTTTCACAGTGGATCTACCCAGAGAATGTTCTGGAAGAGATATATTTCAATCCCTCAACTCCTTAATTGAAGATTTAGAAGATTTGGACTTTGGAAGCTTCAGAGACTGAGATGCAACTCGACTATCTCTTAGTTTGGGACCATTGGAGTTGCCAAGAAAAGATATTACATATGAGGGTGCAGTAATTGACAACTATTTGTTTAGCTCTCAAATCATTACTATCTCACATCCAGAACAAAGCAATACAAGTCATCCTGGGCAACAAGACAGCACTATATTAACTGAACAAGAAGGGAAGAGCTCACTTGTTTCAACTATACAAGGAGGAGATCAAGTTCTGGGACTGGTGTACCCACTTCAACATCTACCCAATTGCCTTGCTCTTAGCAGGCTGGAAGTGACAAAGCTGGACAACTCAGCAGAGATCTGATGCAGGTGCATTAATGGATTCTAAAGGACTCAGTAATTTAGGATGTATTCAATCTTTTTGAGGTTTCTGGACATAAATCTTTGCCACCAGGCAGAACATGAAGTGCCCTCTTTTCCACTTCAGAGGGGGGAGAGACAATCTCCCAGTGTCGGATGTGTTCCTTCTGAATTGATGGATGGGCCTGTTTGTGTTTTTTCATTGTTGGCACGTTTATACAGAGGGTTTTACAAAAATAAGATGCAACTGGGCCAGGATAATTTCAATTGCTCCTTCATGTGAGAGACAACAGTAATATACAGACCTTCATCAACTCTTCAAAGAGATCTATGTACTTATGCCAGTGATGCCAGGAATACTTCTGCAATGGGACAGAAGGATTTATCACTCGAACCCTCTTTCGCTACATCTAGCTGCATTGGCTCTAACAGATGTTGAAATATCTTGCACTTTAACATGCAGCAAATGTTATGAACATAAGTGATGTAGATTTGTGAAGTGAGTAGCTGAAAAAATATGTAAATCCTGTACAGGCACCAAATCCATTGTATCCTTGAACATTTACTGCATTCAAAGTCTTTAGACCTATAGCTACCTTCTCTGAATGCATTTAGCTGCAGTAGCAGCCTATCGCATAATTATAGATTAAAAAAAAAAAATTCTTGGCACATGACGCAATTAAAAAAATGTATTGACCAGAAAAGGACACGGTTCTATCATGAGATTTTAGTTTGGTCCTGACACAGCTCATGAACCCTCCTTTGGAGCTAATAGCAGATTGCTCTTTATTTTATTTGTCTGTTAAAACAGCTTTTATAATAGCCATTACATCAGCAAGATGGATTAGCAAGTTGTATGCCCTATGACGGACCCACCATTTACTATGTTTCATAAAGATAAAGTTGTACTTGGACCTCATCCTAGATTCCTTCCTAAAGTGGTTGTTGAGTTTCATATTAATCAGTCAGTATGCCAGTTCTCTTTCTGAGACCTCGTGCTCATAAAAGATAATTCAAACAACATACTTTAAATGCTATAAAAGTGCCTTAGCTTACTATCTAAATAGAACAAGAAAATTGACACTCTCCTAAACTTTTTATATCTTATGCTAAAAGCCATAGAAGTCAGGATATTTCTGCCCAGTTGTTACCTAGAGGCTGAGATAATGAACAGAACAGGCCATATAATCAGAAATCATCAGTTCCTCTTCTGCTGGAGTTAGGCCATACTCAACTAGAGCAGTATCTACCTCTATAAAAACATGTTCCCATTGTTGAGCTCCGTTCAGACCTTTACAAAACACTATTAATTAGATTTGACATCTGAGCCAAATGTGCCATTCGGTTGGGCACTTCTATATTTACTTAATTAGACCCTCAAGTCCTACTACCCACTCAGGCATACTGCTTACTAAAGTATCCCATGAGTGAGAATGTGCAGAGTACATATGAAGAAATGGAGGTTGCTTATATTTTTAACCAGAATTCTTTGGGATGGACTCTGCATATTCACATTCTTGACCTACCTTCCCCTTTTCTTCAGAGTCCTAATAAGATATTAACCCTGCAGAAGCTGTGAAAGGACTGAGATGGCAGGAAGCACCTTGCCCTTGAAATGCTCAGGAATGATGAGGGGAGGGACCATGAGTGCTCTAACAGGCACTGCAAAGAGTAGATTTCACCATTGCATCTGCACCAGCCAGTGCATTTCATGAGTGTGAATGTTCATCTTGAAGAACTCTGGTTGCAAGTAAGTAAGCTCCATTTGTCTCTGCTTCATAAGCTATGAAGATTTATTTATTTTAATTTGCAATGTGCCTCAAGTATGTACCTGTTTTTAACATTAAAAAAATTTTAAGTTCTGTCGTGGTTGTGAATTTTCAGCAGCGACCAGATAGTGTTAATTCCTTAATCTTTTCAGAACTATGATTGTTCATAGAATTTTAAATGTTAATTTTTGTCTGAAAATATTAGTGAACTGTGATTTCATTAGAAATCAAGACAAATAGAACTAAAAACCCTTGATAAAATGCAAAACTTTCTTATCCCTAAACGTTTGACCTCCAACGTACAGAACTTGCGTAACTTGCTTGTCTTACTTCAGTACAAGCCCTTACTTGCACTGATGTAAGAAAGGCCTAGCACATTGCCATTTAGAGACAGAGGTTTATTTCTTCTGTTAGACTGTAGTTCTTAGGAAAAATCTCCTGACCCTTTCCTGGGACCCCAGTTCTTCAAAGACTTATTATATGTACTTAACTTTATGCACTGCAAGTAGTCTTAGTGAAGTCACTAGAACTACTTTCAGCTTAGAGTTAAGCATGTGTATAAATCTTTGCAGGATCAGGGCCTTGCATTGCATTGGAAGTTGGGGCAGTGTTTCAAATTTTTTAGACTGTATATACCCTGTGTACATTTATTACGTTTTACTTTAATTGTGAACTTATCTTGGAAAATCTTTATTACAGAAGTCTTAGTTTTTATCAAATTTGTTTTTAGATTATAATTTGTATTATATATTGTATTTATTATTAATTTGCCTTTATTTTAGGACTTGGACTTCATTCGGTTCATCATCAACTGTTTTAAAGTTTATTATCCTAATTACCTCTGTAAGTAATGTATATTATGCTTTATAAGGGATACAGTTTTATAGACATTGTATTATCCAATATGTTTTACTATATAAATATTTATAAGGAGAGAGGTTTGGTTTTTTAAAAGGTTTGTAAATATTACTTTTTGCATGTGTGGACTGCAAAGGTAAAACCAAAAGCAAGTCAAGAAATATGGGTTTGATATGTCCCTTCTGTATATCACACATGATAGAACTTCTCCCAAATAATACCTAGAGCATATCTTTTGGAAGAACATCCAATCTTGGTTTAAAAATTCAGTGATGGGAGAATCCACCACGGTCGTTGGTAAATTGTTCTAATGGTTAATTACTCTCACATTTAAAAATGTACACCTTATTTCCAATCTGGATTTGGCTAGCTTCAACTTCCAGCCATTGGATTGCATTATATCTCTCTCTGCTAGACTGAAGTGTGCATTATAAAATATTTGTTTCCCCATATCGGAATTTACAGAATGTGATTCAGTCACCCATAACCTTTTCTTTGTTAAATAGATTTAGCTCCTTGAGTCTATCATAAGGCAGGTTTTCTAATCCTTTAATCTTTCTGGGCTCTTCTTTGAACCCTCTCAATTTTTTACATCCTTCTTGAACTGTGGACACCAGAACTGAACACATTAGTTCAGCAGTGGTCTCACCAGTATCAAATACAGCAGTAAAATAGCCTCTCAGCTCCAACTTGATATTCCCCTGTTTATGCGTCCAAGGATCCCATTAGCCCTCTCAGCCACAGTGTTGCACTGGGAGCTCATATTCAGCTGATTGTTCACCATGACCCCCAATTCTTTTTCAGAGTTAATATTATAGTTGTGGTGTTGCCCTACTTTCTTTGTCCATCTCTGTCCCTTTCCTCTTCAGTTTCAGGGTTTGGCCAAAAGTTGGAAGATACTGCTATGACAATTGGCACTCTGTAGCAGCCAAGAGGCTAAAGATTGCATGGAAATGAACTCTCCCCTATTGTCTCAGAGATGATCCCTCCATGACAGAGTTGAGGCATATTGGTGGGGATGTATGGGGGAAAAACTTGCATTGGTCCATGTTAACCTTCGTTATGATAGATACAAAGTTTCAGTCAATACTGCCATTTTTCTCTTCCATGACTTCTACATTCATTTAATTTTTTTCAAGTGAAAATGTAGCTATGAATGTTTTAAAGTTTAGCTGTTTGAATGGCATTTCGTTTCTTAAAATCGAAGGTACCATTCTGTTATAGTTGCTAGTATTTGGAACTGTTAAAAATTAGAGTTGTAATTTCACACAATGATACAGTTATTAGAATAAAGGTGCATATTATTTACATCTTTCATCTGGCATTTAATACAGTAATTTAAATGAAATCTCTGAATTCAGGATGTGGGTAACCATTCTGACTCTTATGGGATAATTTTGCCGTTTTTGTATACCAAAACAGTACATGCTATAGTTTCCAATCGGCTTCCTAATACTTCGGTTCATCTTACCAAAGGGATTGTTTTGTATGCATTGATTATTATTTGACAAATGGAGGAAAGCTAACTTTTTCCTAAAGAAAGTAAGCAGAGAAACTGTGTTTTCTGCTTTTAATAATCCTCTAATATTAACACTTTCTCCCCTTTTTGTTGTTAATTGAAATGAAAGACATTATTTCTATATTATCTCTTCTTCCTATTGTCTTTGCAGCAAAGATAGTGATCTTTGAAATGCCATGGATAATGAATGGTAAGTTAAAAGTAAACTAAAAATATTTGTAATTTTCCGTAATACGTTTAAAAAACCCTGTTCTGATACGATATTAATTCAACATATGCATAGGCCAAATTCTTCTTTTAGTTGAGCACATACTACTTTACATTTATCAATTATTAGGGTATTCAATTCTTTAGTGTGCAGCTTCCTGGCATGTTGTACCGTGACTCAAAGATTAAATAGTCTCCTTCAAAGTGCAGATCAAGACCTGTATCCACCTCCCCCCGCTTCATATCTTGGAAGGCCTTGATATGCAGACTACTTCTTGAACCCTCCATTTTCATGGTTTCCTGAACCCCAATCCACTCCAGGTGCAGACTTGCTAGGCTTGGCCATAGCAGAAAAACGTTTACCAAATCCAAATAGTGCGTTATCCAGGTTAGGGCATATGCATGATGTTGATCATTTCCATATATATCTATACTGATACGTGTCCTCCAGTAATCAACCTAGTCAACACACTTGGAAGACCAGCTTTATTCCTCTATATTGTGTATGTGTGCATAACTATATATTATATATATTCCATTTTTATATATCTAATATGTACACACACAGTCCATTTCTATTAAGACTATTTTAGTTTTACATTAGGCAGGTTCAGATCACTACCATTTAGAAGCATTTCTCTGGGAGGTTTGTTGTTTTTTCTCCCAACTTTTCTCCTACCCAAAATTGGGAACTTACCCACTTCTGCCTCCACCTTCCCTTTCCTCTCCAAAATAAATTACTGGTCTGCGATTCAAGAGGGCTAAATATTTAGTCTTTGACGTGTCACTGCTTCAGTTCATAGCCTGATGTGGTCTTGGGAAGGATGTAAGTAATCCCGTTAAGTGTCTGGGTCATGGAATTTGAGCCAGCTTGCTGTAGGTTCATAGAGGACATTTCCAGCAGTCTTCGGGAGCAAGTTACCATCAGAGACCCAAAGTCTTGTGGAAATTCTCCAGAAGCCTCGCTTCTTCCCCTACTTCAGCCACCTTTGCATAAACCGGTGTTGCACTTAAGCAAATTTGAGTATACAGTGGAGAATTCCATACCAGCTAAGAGGATGAAGATCCTCTTTTTACCCTACTTTTTGGGGATTGCTTTTTTTTTTTTCATGTGTAGCATATGTCCTGGACAACTTTGAACTGTGCTACTTTTTCCAGTAGGGAACTATGCCAAGTCCTATTCCTCCATTCCTTTTCAGAGATCCCTTTCACAAGCAGAGGTCCTGGCCCTTATCTAGGGTAGAGCTGCTGCATGAAGTGCAGTACACCACTTCACAGGTCACTGTGCCCTTGACAAGATTAGATGCTTATTTTGGGTGGGCAGTACTTCAGTTACCATTCAAGGAGCTAGTCTCCTGCAGTGGGGCACTGGGGAAACAATATCACAAATGGACTACTTACCAAGAATAACTTTTGTTGCCCAAATATATTGCCTTCGCTGAGCCTCTTCTTCAGTTTTGGAGAATACATCCAAATGAAGTTTCTGGGTGTAGAGGGGTACTGCTTTGGGAAGTGGCGGGGGGGGGGGGCAGGCACACAGGGTATTAATATTCTTGTTCTATGGATTGTTGTCAAGGGCACTACCTAACAGCCAAAAACTACTCAAAAAAAATTCCGTGACCGAGTACACAACTCTTGCAGTGTGGCTCTGTGGAGGCAATACATTCAGAAGACGAGCTACCACTCAAATAATTCCTCTCTGCAAAAGCTAGAGGCACCTGATACTTAATTACTTTAATTTATGTATTTTCTTCCCCTGAAGCTTGTGTAATATTTCTCTAGTACTAATGCAGAGGGAGACAAATTTGCCAATGAAGAAAACTCAACACAAAACAAGCCTACAGAAAATGTGTCTTGTACATAACACATGATCAATTATAAAGATTTTATAGTCACACATTTATGATGACCTGTATTACTTGGTTATGACTTTGCCGTTCACAAGTAGTAGACCAAAGCACTTTGTAAATTCATGCCAATAGGTTTTTTTATACTACAAAATCCTTGTGTGTATGTGCTCTTTGCCTAGTGGGACATTTTATAACGCGTAAAGAAACCCTAGCTGGGCATCTAGTTGTTTCACTGAATTCAACGCTTAGCCTAACATTTTATGAGCATTTATTTACATGATATCAATAGCAGATAAAACTGCAGTATTTGTTTCAGGGAGCTTATGTATTATTATTTTTTTGTCTAGCTGCTTTTAAGATTGTGAAAGGTTGGCTTGGTCCAGATGCGATAAGCATGTTGAAGTTTACAAACAAGAATGAAGTGCAGGAATACATCAGTGTAGAGTATCTGCCTGCCTACATGGGTGGAATTGTAAGTATATTGAAATTTTAAAATACCTTGTAATGATTAATATCGTCATGCAATCTTTGTGTGTATATAAATTGCGTGATTACACGCTGTGTAGTAGAGCCAGCTAGCATTTTTCAGATAAGTGTCTGACTGTGTCCATTTGATATTCATAAACTTACAAATTGACTGTTAATGATTTAAGTTCTATTAAAAAATCTCAACTGATTTTCAAATTTTTGGTATGTTAGCTTTAAAAAAAAGAGTTTTCATAGCTCTTTTTTGTAAGGTAGGAAGTAATTCTGCAACCCTAATTTGGTGACTTCATTTTGGGAAGTTTAATGGTGTGAATAGGAAAAAGGGGGTTTTGAGTAAACACGACTGCTGTTTCTCACCTCCCTCCAAAGCCATGATTGAATGAAGACCCTCCAATCCTTTCTCTGGCCTTCCACCCACTCTAGCTCCTTCTGTTGCCCATCATCTCAAGTGTCCTAAAACCCCTGGCGTACTTGGCAACTGCTTTAAAAGAAAGGTAAAGCCCAACTGGTTCTACTGCATTATTGTCAGCTTTTACACACCCCTATTTATACACATTATAGTGCATTCTAAATGCTGATGCAGGATAAGCAACTTGTGTAAGGGGCATAAATTTGTCACCAAGCTAATAGAAGTAATTAATTCTGTGATTTCCTATCCTTTTTCCTCAAACTTTGTAACTTTCCTTTAATAATACTTACTTTTACCCCGCTTGGGTTTAAAAAAAAAAAAATACCACTGCCATAGGGGGAGATGGCATCACCTATTCTCTCTGCAGAAGAGATGGAGATAGGCAATGACAATCTGCCTTCCCCTCTGCAGCATATAATTGAATATTAATACACCATCATTAAAGGAAAACACAGCAGAATGCTATCTGAGGTACCCCCTTGAGACAAGATAGCTGCTGGAATGAGGCTTAGGGGTTCTGTTCCTTGGACTCAGGGGTATGGAGGCATGAGGGACCCACTTTCCTAAACTCTTGTTTAGGCAGGATGTCTCTCTGGATCCTCTTCTCAGTACCTGCAAGAAACATCCAAAAAGAATAATTTCCCAAGGAGTGAGAAGCAGTGGCAACCGAGGGATTGAAGAGGGGTGGTTGAGTGTTTTCTGTGTGCTGAGGGAGATGCTGAAATTGAGACTATCTAGAGAGTGATGATTCTGCTGTCATCTGCTTCCCGTATCTCTTTCCCCTGGCATATGTGGGTAAAAAGGCTTGCTGCTACGTAGGAATTCCGGTGGTCAGCATCGACGGGTGGGGAATCATAATGATGAGCCATAGCATTTTATTTATATTTTGAAGTCTTCATTGTTAAGCTTGGGACCTTATTTAATTGAAATCTTGATTGCAGTGTCTTTTTTTAAAAAATATTTTGTTAAATCATAAACAAAATACGTGCCACAGTCACAAAACAGTGGTAAGCAGTTAGTGAGGAAATCCTGTAACTTTATACATTTTTGTTCAGAACCACCCTACATACTAGTTCTCTGGAAAGATCAAGGCATAACACATTTGGACGTTTAAAATCAAGTAATTTATTAGTCCTGGCATCCCAAAAACTTTCTCTTTCATTGGAATTGGGTACTCAGACATGTTTGGAAGCTATTTGTTTCCACCTTTTCCAAGTCTTTGAAGCAGAGCAAGAGGAACCTCTGAAACTTTTTTGAGCAGCCTGCCTTTAAGTGCCTTCTGGTGGCTGTTGAACCAGTGGTTCACAGGAATCTGTGCACTGGGGAAATTGAAGGTGCAATGTAGGCAAAGTCCCATGACTGACCCTGTTTTTACCACCATTTGAACCAGTATGAATTTTTAAATAAATTTACTCAACATAGACATGGCCTCGGTGTTTTGAACGTGGTATTTAGATTAGTACACTTTCCCAGCTTCCTTTTTCCTTTTTAAAAATAATCAGCCTTAATTAAGGCTAAGTTTGTCACAGAGGTCATGGAAGTTACAGAATCCATGACTTCCGGAGACCTCTTGTGATGTTCTCTGCTTCAGCCCCATGGGCTGCAGGACTTTAGAGCTAGCAGCCAGCGGGGCCCTGGCAGGGTTCCAGCGACAGGCCACAGCAGCGACGGGGGGAGGCCCCCTGCAAGGTGACCGACTCCTGAGGGGGCCCTCCTCAGAGTTCCAGCAACAGACGACGGCCTTGCTCTGGGAGACGGGGATTCCATTGGTGAACGCTGGGGGTGCCCTGTTATCTCTGGGAAATATGGTCACCCTGTACCTCCCAGCCGGCGGGGAGGGCTGCAGCTTTCAGCTGCTGCAGGCAGAGGGGGAACCCCACAGCTCCCATCCACCACAATGGCAGGGGAAACCATGGAGCTGCAGCAGGAAAAGACACGGACAGGTCCCGGCTTCCGTGAATTTTTGTTTATTGCCTGTGACCTGTCCCTGACTTTTACTAAAAATAACCATGACAAAATCTTAGCCTTAACTATAATCCATGTGTCGTGTGTGTGATATGGACTAAAAGCCTGTATTAAAATAGGTAATGCACATGTATAATGCTAGTTCTTTAAATATTAATAGGCTAGCTGTTTTAGTTTTTACAAATCCAAATCACAGACAAACTGTCTGCATTATTTTCTTTAAAACCAAAGTTGTTATAAAGTTACAGTAGTACAAAAAACATCTGAAGATCAGCTGTTTTTTCTTATTTTGTTTTAAGTTTTCCTTCGTGTAATGTAAAAACAAAATTTGTGTTAATTCTCCCCCGCAACCCTCCTAAGATTTTTTTCAATACCAAATTTCAATTCTGAACAAATTCTGCAATCTCTTTGGGAATATGTAAACCTTGCCACTAGCTATAAATTAGTGGCTGTGTTAGATGATTATCATATTTGATTATTATAGAGGACAAAACCCAACATCAATGTTTTGCCCATGGTCAAATGGAACTTAAAATGTATAAATGAAATATGTACAAGGTGTAAAAGGACTTACAGATCTTATCAGGGTTTTTTTTAATGTTAATTATACTAGTGAAATCACTTTTCCTTCCTTTTGATACACACGTGAATTAAATACCCTTGTATTTTAGGATACTTTCAAGTACAGTTACCCTCCACTGGTTGATGATGATTTTCAAACTCCATTATGTGAAAATGGACCTATCACTACTGAAGATGAAACTGAAAGTAAAGAGGAGATCGAAGCAGACAGCAAGGAGGCTGGAGAATCCAGTGAAGAGCAAATTCTCAATGCAAAAAAGGTATCCATTAACTTTAAAGGCAAAGAAGGAATGAAAATATGAAAAGTTGGACATGGTTTATTTTTTATGGCAGAATTTTATAGTCTGTTGTAGTTGGATGTCTTTGCCACTTACAGTGAAAACCCAGTAAAACCCTAACGACTAGCTTCACTATCATGGATGAATTATAGTATACACACAAAAATCTAAGTATCTGTTTTATTCTGGTATTGCTCAGTTAAATGTACAATGTGAAAATTTAAAAAATATTTTAACTTTATCCCTAAAAAGTTAGGTTTCTCTAGAGTTATAGTCAGTTTTTATACTTCCCTCAGGGCAACCATGGTATTGATTTTTAATACCATATATCTAGTTTTCTCAATGTTTTAATCCGCTCCTGAGGATAGGGAATACTAAATAATTGAAAACATACTATTGAGGGCTGGTATCTAGAGCAGTATTAGGTTTTTATTTATCTTATTAGTTACACAATTCCAGTTAATCTTTATATGGTCACAAAACAAAGTAAAGCCCCGAATCCTGCAATCTGATCTACGTGGCTGTAACCTTACACCTGTGCAGAATTCATTCCAGTATCGGGGACCAAGGAATACATAGTGGTAGCCTCTGGGAAATGTAAACTTTGTCCATTGATATTGTTCTTGAAAAATAGCTAATATAGTCCAAAATCTCTAATTCACTGTTGTTGCCATAACTTCTGAATCAGAATATGAATTAATAAATTATTGTATTGTGTACATTTAATATTCTTAATTTTATAGTACACAAATTTTCAGTTTGAATTAGTATTTTAATATTTCGTCATATTTTGAAATGAATGGAGCAATTTCTATTTTAATTAAGGTATTTTTAAAACTTGTCCAGCCAAATTAATAAGGTAGATTCATAGAATTTAAGGCCTGAAGGAACCATTAGATCATCTACTCTGACGTCCTCTCTATCACAGGCCCTTAAATTTAGTCCAGTTATCCCTGTGTTGAGCCCAGTAACTTGTGTTTGGCTTAAAACATATCTTCCAGAAAGGCATCCAGTCTTGATTTGAAGATGGCGAGAGTTGAAGAATCCACCGCTTCCCTTGGTAGATTGTGTTCCAGTGGTCAATTACCCTCATGTTAAAAATATGTGCCTAATTTCAATTTGTTTGGCATCAGCTTTCAGCCATTGATTCTTGTTGTGCCTTTCTCTACTGGATTACAGACTCCTTTAATACCTGAAATTTTGTCCCCATTGTAATCAAGTCATCTCTGTCGTCTTCTTGATTAAATTAGGCTGCACTCTTTAAGTCTCTTACTTTGTAATTTTCTCCAGCCTTCCAATCATTTTTGTGGCTCTTTTCTGCCCACTCTCTAATTTTTCAACATCCTCTTTAAAACATGGACACTGAAATTATATGCAGTATTCAAGTATCGGTCTCACAAATGCAGTATACAGAGGTAAAATTACTTCCCTACTCCTGCTCACTGTTCCGTTGTTTATGTATCCAAAGATCACATTAGCCCATTTTGCCAATGCACCGGGGAGCTCATGTTTAGTTGCTTGTCCACTGTGACCCCTTAAACCTTTTTTGCAGAGTCACTGCTTTCCAGGACACAGTCCCCCATTCTTTAGGTATGTCCTGTATTCTTTATTCCTAGATGTGTAACTTTACATTCAGATGTGTTTAAAATGCATTTTCTTCAAATGGGTCAAGTCTACCAGTTGAGACAGGTTGGTTGATTGTCTGACTACCTTGTCCTTATTATTTACCACTCCACCAATCTTTTTCATCTGCATATTTTATCAGCAGTGACTTTGTTTACTTCCAGACCATTAGTGAAATTATTGATTAGCATCAGACCTAGTACTAGTCTTTGTGGAACCCTACTAGAAACAGACCACTACTTCCACAGCCAGTTCTTAATCCATTTAATGTATACTCTGCTGATATTTTATAATGCTCATTTTTTAGTTAGAATGTTGTATGGTACTAAATCAAATGTCTTGCAAAAGTCTATGTATATTACATCTATGCACTTACCTTTACCAACCAAACTTGTAAACTCAAAGAATGAAATCTGGTTTGTTTGCCAGGACCTGTTTTTCCATAAAATCCCATTGACTGGCATTAATCATAAAGGATCTGAATATCAATTCAATGTCATATCAGCTTTTCTATTATTTTACTAAGGATTTATGTCAATCTAACCATCTGATAGTTACCTGGGTCATTCTGCTGACCTTGTTAGAATATTGGCACCAGATTCACCACTCTTCCAGAATTTCCCCAGTAATCCAAAGTTTAATAAACATGTAACATCAGCAGGCCAGAGATCTTCTCAGCTAACTCTTTTAGAACTCTTCAGAACAAGTTATTCTGGCCTGCTGATTTTAAAATGTTTATCCCTTGTAGATAGTGTCAGCATCCTCTTTGGTTACTAATGCACTGGAAATTACTTCATCATCCTCATATGATGGGAGTAGATCATCCTGTTTCTTTCCAAATAAACAATATAAATTTATTTTGAACACACTTCTGTCTTTTGTGCATCATTAACAGTTTTATGATCTCCATCTAGTAATGGACCTATACTAAAAGGGTCAATTTGACCCCAGAATATGCAGTGTTGATATTCTTTTACGTAGAAGTTATAACGTGATGGTATAAGGGAATAGCTAATTTTTGAATCATGCATTGAACCAAACCAGAGGCCTGTCCTGAGTTTCAGGCCACAGTTACCTCCAAATGAATCGTGGATGTTAAACTTGGCTTATTATCGTCTTCCTTTTTCGTGTAACTGAGTCTTTTCAGTTACTTTCAAAGAGAAACATATGGTTGTAAGGAAGAACAGCACGTGGTCCTCATTGAACATCCTCAGCATTCCGTTGTCTAAAGAAAAGTGAATTCACTCCTTCTTACCTCCCCCCCCCCCTTTTTTTTTCTTTTTTCTCTTTTTTGCTTAAATTCTTACTCTGACCCTTTGGATAATCTATGATATTGAACTAATATGTTAACCAAATTGGAAAGTAAGATGTAGCCCAACAGAGGTTTAGGTTTAACCCTAAAATAAATATATTAATCCATCTCCTAAGAAGTTGCATACAAGCTCTCAAAAAGACTGTAATTTAAGATCCATACTGAGGTAAATACTGCTCCTATTAGCTATGAAGAAGCAATAACATGATGCTACCAAGGAAGGATAAGACCATAAACTGTAGGATATCTGATCGTAAACAAACCTTCCAAATTTATTTTTTGAAAAAATTCCTTATGTCTGAACTAACCAGACATCCTGGGCGCCATCTCTGTAAATGAAGTATTTTCTGCTTTACTTCCTTACATGTTTTTAACATGAATGTTTTCCAACAGAGTCTCAGATTTTGAGATTAGAATTGCTACCCAAATGTGCTAGCTATCCTGAGAACAAGGAACTATTGAAACCAAATAAGTCTATGGCCTTTATGTTAAGTTTCAAGGTGATAAACCTGAATTCCTTTCTTGTAATAAAACCAACCTGTATAGAATTCAGTTTGTTATAATCACTATATTTGTAACTAAATATTCCTTAGGGTTATACTCAAGTTATTAGCATAAGTGATTGTAAGTATATGAATAAACATTTCAGCACTTGGAATGTTGTGCAAAGTTAGAAGTTGCGAATTTAATATTAAACAATGTTAGTTTTAGAAATAGATTTCTTGTTTATTGTACTACTGTTATCAAGGACAGTGCCTAGAATAGCTAGAATATTTTAATAGTTGGAAATTTAGGATATTTTATAATGAATTTAGAAGTTTAAAATTAGAATCAAATTGAGAATAACTTCCTAATCTTGAAAGATGGGATAAACTCTTCCCAAATTACAGCTAAGTGAAAGAAGAAAGAATAAACTTTAAAACTTCAAAATGAAGGAAAGTTTTTTAAACTTCCCCTTTATATTTTTTAGTAGTTTGTTTAACACAGTTCTGTACTGTATTTGTGCTTGGGGGGAGGTGGGAGGAGGGGGGAGGGACGACAGTGGGGTGTCTCTGCTGCTGTTGCCTGATTGTGTACTTCCAGTTCCAAATGAGGTGTGCTTGACTGGTCAGTTTGTAACTCTGAGGTTCTACTGTGTAGCACTTGGAAAGATTAACTTTTCTAAAGCTTGGATGCCACCTATTGAATGGGTAGGAAATGTGCAATGATGCTTTGATCTGTCTGATAAATTTATCATCTGCAACTCGAGATGGGTATATCCCCAAATTTTGTGATGTGAAGGAAGGTGGTAGTATCAATAAACTAATTCCTTTTAGAGCTGGGCTAGCCCACCATTACAGCTGAATGGAATTAATGTATGAAAAGAGATGCTAAATACAGTTGAGGAGTTTTGTCTTTTATCTAAGCAATCCCGAGGGTGAGTCTTCATTGAAAGGTCCAAAAGTCCCGAACACACTCACTTCAGTCCTGATTCTGATAAGTCTCCCTGCTTCCTGTGAGAAATGCTCAATGTTTGATTCCGCTCTCCCGAGAGAGAGTGATTTTCATTAACCAGAATCTTTTATGAACAAGAACTTGGGTCTTGGACCTTAAAGTCCAAAGTCATAACTATAAGCAGCCTTGGGAAAGAGAGCTTTCCTAAAGAGCTAATATGCCAAGAAAAGATCATCACCACACCAAAATACTCCTCTGATACCAGATAGCAGGGAATTATTTGAAAATTAATATTTATCTCTGAGATACCATAGGAATTTCTGTGCTTTGAAGGAAGTCAGTATTTGGCCTTGGAGAACAAAGATACTGCCTTTCTAGAATACTGAACTCTTCTGAAGTTCAGATCTTTGTTTCTTTAAATCCAGACCTTTGTGCTGGTGGGATTTATATATACTTCCAGGGATGCTACTGAAGTACCTGATTCCAAATAAATATCAAGCAATATTACACTAGGAACAGGGACAAAAAGAGAGCACTGAAGTAGCCTTAACATTTGAAATCCTCTAAGAACCATAACTGGACTGTTACACAAATTAAACCTAACACCTTGTAACTAAATTGCTATAGTGTTTGATTCAATTGTCTGTTTTTCATCTAGATAGCACTATAATTGTAGGAAGATATTATGTTTACATTTTTATATGTTCAGGCTCATCTAATCATCACCTATCTTACTAAAGTTATTTTGTTGCTTAAAGAATTAATCTTGAACTCAGAATTGTCTTGCTGTGTGCTGCCTAAAATCTGAAACTATACGGTGTCATATCTTTGAGTGTGTTTGGTTAATTTTTGTCCAGCTAATTTTAATCCCTAAATTTAAGCACTACTAAAAACTGATTATACTCAAATCACTGTTTGTTTCTCCTCTGTATCTGAGTTTCACTCGCTCCCAGCAGCTGTGATGCATCTGCAAGTATGTATGATTACTTGCTCATTGAAGAAATCCTCAGATCTCTCCCTTCTATGACAATTAAAGTGTGTGTGTGTGTGTACAAGAAAAGCACCATTCTAACCTCAGTTCAGATGTAATTTGTGTGTGCTATAAAATCTAGAATACTTTTTGTATACTGATCTTAATTGTGTTATGTATTTCTCACTAAAAAGTTAATAGCATGTGTGAATACCTCATGCTCCATACTCACTCCATTTCCATTTTTGTGTGGTAATTTATTACTGGTTTACCTTTGTTTATTTCAAATACAAAGAGCATTGTAGTGTTATTACTTTACTTTTTCTGTACATCAATGTTGTTTCACAAATCTGGTCAGGTGCCCCCTTGCTGGACGCCCACTGGACTGCTGTGAAGGGAATCCAAACCTCTGTGTCCCTGGATCTCTGGGTGTTTTAAGCCTTTAGAATGGGAATACAGCCAGTCTCCGAGTCTGTAGTCACACTCAGGCACAGACTTTCTATCTGGCATCTTCTGAATGCTGGCCTCTTTGAGCACATTGCTGAACTGTCAGACAGTCCCATACGTAAACACACCTTCTCCAAGAACTCCACCCTAGAGGGCTGAAGCTTGGACGCAACATTGTAGTTGTAAAGCATTCACCACACCCTGACACTTTGCCCAGAGTCTAACAATTGCTCTTTGCTTTAATTATATAAAGCACATGAGTACAGATCCCCAAAACAATAGACTGTACACACCTTTCCCTGCACAGTTTCCTCACCATTCCAGGGCCTTCTTTGAGTGGGGTCAGAGTACCTGTTAAGTCCTTGGGGCCAACTCTTTCCAGGAAGGAGGTAGGGTTTCCCTGCCTCAGGCAGGCTTGTATGTGTTGTGGGGGCTTCTCCCTACTAGTCTCCTTCCCCATTGCCTGTAACTTTGCTCTCTCACGTCCAGTGCTTACTGTTCCTATCTGGCTTCCTTGATTGTGTGTTTATATATTTAAACCCTTCCTGGTCACCTGGATCCTTTCTTCTTGGGATGTAGTTACTCTTTTTTGCATAAGTTTTGCACCTGAAGTGCTTTCCATTTGTCCTCAGGCTGTAGTGTTACTGGTGCATGTCCTGCCAGCAATGGTGGAGCCACATACCGAGAGGCATTTGTGATAGAGCAGTTTTAAAAAAAGAAAAATTTATAACAACTCCTGGTTGATATGATGAATCGATAGGTTCTACAGCCGAATTGTCACATTTCTCCCTTTTAAAAAAAAAATAAAAAACAGAGATGGGGTACTCAAGTATTCTAGGTGTGTTCTGAGGCCCCGTTTTTAGACTGTGACTACTGCTACTATTAACATTCAAACTTCATACATTCATTAAACAGTTTCACTGATTGCACCCTTTCCATGAGAACTTTATAGGTCGGTTCCTATCTACATCGTATAAATCTTCTCTCTCCCCTCCTCCACCTTATGCCAGGAAAGGGATCAACAGGGTTGGAGAGTTCCTGGGTCCTCCTCATCTAATTCTAGTCACCCCAACACAGCTGATAGGTTAGGGTGGCCACAACAGGCTTTGGGTCTCTGCAGAGTGGGTCTTGGCACCACAGTGTTGCTGTGAAGAGCAGTCCCTGTCCCCTGGTGAGGTGGAATCTACGCACAGTCCCCTTCTTCACACCTCCTGGGGAGAGTGAAGTGTGGTGCTTCCCCCACCTCCCTCTGCTTCTATTGCATTGTAAATGACCACACTGAAGCCATAGATTAAGGGGCACGTTTCCTTCTACATGTCCCCAAGCAGTCACTTCATACTCTTTTGGGGTTTTTCCAACCCTCTGGTAGGTATCATGAATCTGCAGTACTCTTTACCATCCTCCATATCAATTTTCCTACAGGAGTTCTGGCACACAGCACCTTTTACCTGTGCTTCAGTCTTTGCTCCTAGTGGAGTTCTGGCCACTGCATCTAACCGTGCTAGTGTCTCAATGCTCCCAGCATGATTCTGAGCCACAGATGCAGTGAGCACTGACTTAGTTGCCCCAGGAAGGGTAGATGGTGAGCTTGCCCCCTCGGGTACTAAGGCTTGCCCCCTCGGGTACTAAGACTTACCTTGGTGGGTTTGCACTTGAGCCCTCTGGAATTATCCCTATTACATCATTACACAAATAACACATTAAGAAGATGCATCCCAGATTTTAGACTCAGGCTACAAGCACAATGAAGGGGTTCATCATAGCAAGAAAATATATGTGGGTAACACCTGATTAGGTATGCCCTCATGTTCCTCCTCCTGGGTCCCATGAATGCAACTTCACCCTCCTTTTCTCCTATTTTGAACTGGTGGCATTTGTCCTGGTTAACAAGCTTCTGTCCCTCTTGCTCTGTCTGCTCACTCTGATGCCAGGCCTATCTCTCCTTCACAAGCAGCCTTTTCCACTCCAGCCTCCATAGCTGTGGACCTATCACCGTTGCCACTATGTCTGCTGAATCATCTGTGGCACTGTCTGCTTGGTCACCTGCATGCCCCATAGGAGAAGAGATCCTGGTTTGGAGTGAGTGTCCCATCCTGCCTCCAGGCATGGGAATACAGCAGTGCCTTTAACACCATCTGTCTCTCCTTCACAAGCGGTCTTCACTTCAGCCTCCACAGCTCTGGGCTTCTCGCCATCGCCATTACATCTTATTGACCATCTTGGGAACTGTCCATGGCACCATCTCTTTGGTCACCTGTCTGCCCTGGTGGGGGAGGAGGGGAAGGGATCTAGTTTTGCCCCTGGTTTGGAGCAGGTGCCCCATCCATCCCATGATATATTTTTGCAGTGTGTCCACCAACTCCAATTTTTCTGATCAGCAGAAGCCAGACCTCCCTGTGCGCACAAGAGGAATCTGCTCTTTCCTGAGCTGTTCCTAATTCGTATTTGGCAACTATTTTTACCAAAGGCAATTAAAAGATCTGCTCCTGGCTTTCAGACTAACAGCAGAAGTGAAATCCCTTGCTAAAGTGTTTTTAAAAGCTTCTTGTACTACTACACTAATCCCAAGCACTGCCACCATTCTGCCATAGATCCGATCAGGCACCCCCCCTTGCTCGCCACACACCAGATTACTGTGAAGGGAGTTTAAGCCTCTCTGTCCCTGGATTCCCTGGTGTTTAATCTTGTAGAGCCTGAATGGAGTCCAGCCACTGCCCCAATTTTGGGGTCCCTAGGCACACACTCAGAGCACAGACCTTCCATCTGGCACCCCCTTCTGAGTGCTGGAACCCACTGCCCAGCTGCCTACCTCCCCTGGGTAAGTCACTGACCCTTCAGACTCTCCCGTACTTAAGTACACCCTCTCCCAAAACTCCACCCCAAAGGTGTGAAGCTTCTGGGTTCGTTTAACTCTCTTAAGAGGCAATATAGTAGTTGTAAAGCATTCAGCACACACTGGCACTTTGCCTAGTATCTAAGGCTACATCTACATTACAAGCTAGGGGTGTAGTTCTCCGCTTGTGCCTGCATACTCACACTAGCGCTCATGAACTAGCATGAGTACAGATAGTAGCATAGCCACGGTAGTATGAGCAGTGGAGGTACATCTTAGATGGGCTGAGTAAAACCCACTTGAAGTCAGCGGGTACATACGTGGCATGGCTAAGCTGTATGGCTACTGTCACTGCCCATGCTACTGTGGCTACACTACTATTTATCCTCGCACTAGCTCAATGAGAGCTAGCATACGTCTGCGGACGTGAGCTGTGAGTCACACCCCATCTTGTATCCATAGCCTAACACAACTGCTCTTAATCATATAAAGAGCAAGAGTACAGGTCTACAAAACAAAACACTACATGCCTTTCCCTTCCTCCATTTCCTCACCGCTCCACAGCATTCTTTTTGCTTGTGTCAGAGTTCCTTGGGGCCATCTCTGTCCAGTAAAGCAGGCAGTTTCGCTGCTTCATGCAGGCAGTCACATGTTGGGTGGCTTCTCCCTCAGAGTGTCCTTCCCCATTTTCTGTGACTTTGCGGTCTCCTCCTGCCCAATGCTTCCTCTTGCAATCTGACTTCTGTTCTGTGTTTTTCTTATTTAAACCCCTCCTACTCAGCTGCTTGCTTTCTTCTGTCTCCTGGTAGTTTCCCACTGTTTAAAAAAACACCACCACTACCCTCTCCTCAAATGGAGAAGGAAGTAGCTTTTCCCTTGGGATGAAGTTTCTCTTTTTTGCATAACTTTTGCCCCATCATTAGCCTTAAATACCTTCCTTTTGTCCTCAGTAGTGCACTTGGTGCATGTTCTGTCAGCAATGGTAGATCCTCATGAAGTGAAGCGTTCGTAATGTAGCTATTTTTAATAACATTTCATAATCCATAATAGCCAACAGAATTCAAAAGTTGGATTGATTCCCAAATTATCATATTTTGTCCGTGCTCACACTTTGGTCACTGACAAAACACACACACACGCACACAGAGCAGACATCGTCAACCTTTGGCACGCAGCTCGCCAGGGTAAGCCCCCTGGCGGGCCGGGCCAGTTTGTTTACTTGACCTGCCCGCTGGTTCGGCCGATCGCAGCTCCCACTGGCCGCGGTTCACCGACCCTGGCCAATGGGGGCTGCAGGAAGTGGTGGCCAGTGCGCCGCTTCCTGCATTGGCCAGGGACGGCGAACCGCGACCAGTGGGAGCCGCGATCGGCCGAACCGGCGGACAGGTCAAGTAAACAAACCAGCCCAGCCCGCCAGGGGGCTTACCCTGGTGAGCTGCGTGCTGAAGGTTGCCGATGCCTGATATAGAGAATCTCTCATGCAAATTAACTGACAAAAGCACCTCATTGCACCTAACTCAAGCTTGCCAAATTTTGGTTTGCTAATTTCAGCTTTCACCTTATACACTTCCTAAGTGAACTGCTTTAGCCCCTGTCCCCAAATTAAACATTTGCCTATTAATGTCACAACCCCGAACTAAAAGTATCCACTTTGCGCTGTTGAAACTATCATGTTATATGTATGAAGTTATTTGAACCTCAGCTTCTTTCATATTATCGTAATCTTCAGCTAAGCATATGTATATGAACGATATGTAATGTTGAGCTGTAATTGTCACATGACCTTGTATTTACCTCCTTAAATTCTATTAGTCCTAGAACTGTAGTTTCTTAAAACACAATTAAGAATCACTAGTTGTTGAAAGTAATCCCAACTTAAACAAGGCTATTTAAAGTGTATTATCTTATTTTATCATTTTTTATTTAGTTTGAGACTCTTGATATTAAGTTGAATCATAGTTTTGTAACCTAGTTTACTTTAAATTTACAGTTGGTTTTCAGGTACTATGTTCTTAAGTGTGTTTATTGAATTGTTACTGTTTTTCATAACCATAAGTCTCTCAATGGGAAACACACCCATTTGATATGTTTAGTGTTCTAAGAAGTAATCGATTTGAATGGTGTTGATTCTCATGGGTGTTTGAATCTTATACTCACTTCTGTAATACTAGTCCTTTCACATAGTTAGTTGAATTTTATTTTGATTTTCTTTTGTTTTAGAATGTCATACTTCAAGTTGCTTTTTCAAGCATGAATATCTTGTATCATTCGTTTATTTATTTTTATTTTCTTTTTCTGTGTTGTAACTTATTTGCATATTCATTCTTGATTTATTAATTTTTTGGTTTTCTTTTTGACGTCGTAATTCTTAAACTTTTTCTTTATTTCAAAATCAAGTTTAGTTATTGATTTCCATGGCATTCCCTAATACATGAAAGAGAACTCTTGGTGGTAAATAGTGGGACTACCCTCTGAATTTAGTATAATGAAATTATTAATAATTGCTATTAATCTTTTGAAAGTTTGTTTTTTCTCTGAACAAATTGCATGAGAAACAATTAGGTAGTAATTCCATCTATTTAATTCTTGTTTCTCCCAGGTCTCAATTTTGATGATTTGATTTGTGTTTCTTTTAGTAATTTTAAGATAAAATTACTTGGTGCTTAAACCCTTTCACCCCTATAATTGCTAGGATTTCTTTCACTTTTAATATACTTTAAAAAAATCTTATTTTATATAAAGAGTTTGTCTTCTTCTGTCTGTCCTTTTCCTCCAAATCAATCTTGAACACTAAGGCACAAAGATGAGTTTAGCAAGTCTATGAAATGTAATTAAATACAATATCATAGTTTATTTTATCTATCCAAGATAATATTTAATCATTGTTATATTGGGATATTTGTTTGAATGTTTTGCTCTGCATTGGAGGGATGAGGCCAGTTGTTTGTAAATTAGAACAATTTAGGGTAGCTACATGTCCAGAGTTTTAAAGAAATCTCCAAGCTATGAGGCATCAGGCTTTTAACTTTGTGTGTATGTTTGTATGTATATATATATATATATATATAAAATACATAAATTTGTTAGAAGCCTGATTTTGTGCGTGTGTTTCAAAGCCATCATACATGGTTCATTCATTGAAATTACAAGGAATTCAAAGATTAACAGGGTCTATAACGTAAATTTGGTGGAATGAGCATCTTGCCATTACATTTGCTGCAGAAATACCTACATCATTGTAATGTGTGTGACTCATTTTTTTATTCCTTTATCATTCTCATTTATTTTTACACAGGTGTGTTCTTTAGAACAAATTTCCAAACCAGAAGAGAATGACAAAACAGATTCCAAAACAAAAAATGCAAAGAAAGCATTAACCGTTTTTAAAGGACCGTTATTACATATAAGGTAATGACGTGCAATAGTAATTTTGTTTGCTTTGTTGCATTGTGTATCGCTCACTTAAAATTAACTTGATCAGTTTAAAGCCACAAGAAGTATGGGCTGGATGAATGGACTATAAGGTGAATAGAAAACTGGCTAGATTGTCGGGCTCAACGGGTAGTGATCAATGGCTCCATGTCTAGTTGGGCGCCAGTATCAAGTGGAGTGCCCCAAAGGTAGGTCCTGGGGCTGGTTTTGTTCAATATCTTCATTAATGATCTGGAGAATGGCGTGGATTGCACCCTCAGCAAGTTTGCAGATGACACTAAACTGGGAGGAGTGGTAGATACGCTGGAGGGTAGCGATAGGATACAGAGCGACCTAGACAAATTAGAGGATTGGGCCAAAAGAAATCTGATGAGGTTCAACAAGGACAAGTGCAGAGTCCTGCACTTAGGACGGAAGAATCCCATGCACTGCTACAGACTAGGGACCAAGTGACTAGGCAGCAGTTCTGCAGAAAAGGACCTAGGGGTTACAGTGGACGAGAAGCTGGATGTGAGTCAGCAATGTGCCCTTGTTGCCAAGAAGGCTAACGGCATTTGGGCTGTATAAGTAGGAGCGTTGTCAGCAGATCGAGGGATGTGATCGTTCCCCTCTGTTCGGCATTGGTGAGGCCTCATCTGGATTACTGTATCCAGTTTTGGGCCCCACACTACAGGAAAAATGTGGAAAAATTGGAAAGAGTCCAGCGGAGGGCAACAAAAATGATTAGGGAGCTGGAGCACGTGATTTATGAAGAGAGGCTGAGGGAGCTGGGATTATTTAGTCTACAGAAGAGAAGAATGAGGGGGGATTTGATAGCTGCTTTCAACTACCTGAAAGGAGTTTCCAAAGAGGATGGATCTAGACTGTTCTCAGTGGTAGCAGATGACAGAACAAGGAGTAATGGTCTCAAGTTGCAGTCGGGGAGGTTTAGGTTGGATATTAGGAAAAGCTGTTTCATTAGGAAGGTGGTGAAGCACTGGAATGGGTTACCTAGAGAGGTGGTGGAATCTCCTTCCTTAGAGGTTTTTAAGGTCAGGCTTGACAAAGCCCTGGCTAGGTTGATTTAGTTGGGGATTGGACGTGCTTTGAGCAGGGGGTTGAACTAGATGACCTCCTGAAGTCCCTTCCAACCCTGATATTCTATGAGAACTGAAATCAAGAGTTAAGTGATCTGACTAATCTTTAATTAATTTTTTTGTCTTCTAAAAATTCTTACTTTGTCTGATATGAAATCTTCTCAGACTTGCTTGTCTTACAATCAACAATTCTAAGTATCTGTTGCATACTATATTTATCTCTGTGGATGAACACCTTCGGTGATCATTAATTTTTCCACATAGATCAAAAGTTATGTTTTGGTTGTTTTTGCAGTGCCATGAGTGTGCCTGGCACTAATTGACAGTCTAATGGCTTAACTGTATTTGCAAAGTGACCAGTTTTAAATGATTTAGTTAGATGAATGTAAACTTCATAAACTTAAACTAGTTTAACGCTTGCTTAAAGTGTCTTAGCTTAAGTAAGCTAAGGTTGATTACTAGGTTGATTTTTAAAACGTATTTAATTTGATGCAATTTTAGTTTCTGATTTTAAGTTAAAACCAAATATAAACAAGGGTTAAAGTAGTGTAAGTGTGTCTACATTAAGGTTTTGTACCAATTAAA
Organism: Chelydra serpentina; assembly: GCA_037349315.1. Taxonomy (NCBI): domain Eukaryota; kingdom Metazoa; phylum Chordata; order Testudines; family Chelydridae; genus Chelydra; species Chelydra serpentina. The sequence goes on from JBAIAC010000004.1 coordinate 132,357,809, forward strand.
CTATATCAATTTAGTTACTTGGTGCAACTTTTCTAATTGTTCCATTGCTTGAGAACGATGAACCGTGGCCACTGGGAGCTGCAGGGGGCCGTGCCTGCAGATGGTCAACGTAAACAAAATGTCTCGCGACCCGCCAGCGATTACCCTGATGGGCCGTGTGCCAAAGGTTGCTGACTCCTGGTCTGAGGGGTGGGTAGAGGGAAAGGAATAAAGTAAGTTTGAGGAAGAAGGGATCAAAACAAGCTAAATTACTATTAAGATATTGGGGAAAAGAAAGTAACTGACCATGATTACTTACCATGAGCTCACTTTTCAGAAAAAAATTGTCAGGAAAAGTAGTACAGCAACACTTTTTTGTGTGTGTGCCTTTCGATTACTTTTTAACAAACAAACAAAAAAACCCCAACTCAGATTTGTGTTATAATAAATGATTTAGATTATTTGTGTTAAAATAGTCGATTGCTCAATGAAAATTTGTATAAACCATATTTTTATTTTATTTTCAATTAGTCCGGCAGAAGAACTGTTTTTTGGTTCCAAAGAAATTGGAGAAAAAAAATGCTTGATAGTTCTGACAAATGTGACTAAAAATGTAGTGGCCTTTAAGGTAAATATTATTTGTGTCTAGACATTGTTTTGTTTTGCTGTCCACATGCTTTTCATTTGTTTAGAAATATAAATTTGTTGTGGCAGTTTTGTGTAAAGTCCCAAATCTTTCATGGAATAAAGGTCAAATGAGATAATTAACAGTAAAAATTAATGAAAGGGTGATGTCCTTACACATATTTGGGTGTCCAGCTTTGCTAGATTCCCCCCCCCCCCCCCCCCCCACACGATTTCTTCCTTTTCCATTTTAGTATTTGGAGAAAAAATGGACTATTTTATTGAAGGTTTTGTAGGTCATCTAATATTTTGTTACGTTTCAGCCAGTGTTTTGTCTGGGAGCAGATTATAGAAATTAAAACAAACCTTTGCCTGCATTTGTCACATATGAAACCAACACCAAACACGATGGTCAACAGCATAAATCCATAAGAGAACCCCATATGAAAGAGGATTTAGGAATGATTAAAAATTTCACCTCATGTTTATTCCATGGACAAGTCATCAGCACTTTGTGATCAACTGTGTCAAAGCTGCTGAAAAATCCATTCTTCAGTAGATCACCTTCAGAGGAATAAGTGCAGTCTCTGTTTCATGTTCAACTCAGTAACCATATTTTTAGGAATGCAGGAAATTAAATGAATTTAGATGTGCATAGATTTGGTTTACCACCACTTCATACATGTTCTCTGCATATATACATGATTCAGGATTCAAAGTTGTCAAAATAGCAGTTTTCACAAGTATTGCGTTCATTATTTTAGTTTAGTTTATTTTAAAAAAAGAGAGAGAAGAAATTAGTCTTTACCAAATAGGGAAGGACAAAACTTATAGAGGAAGAAACTGGAAGCATTAGCTTCTAAGACTACTCTCAAAAAGGAAAGGGGTTTGGGTGTATTTTTGTTTGTTAAATCTATTGTCTTCATTACTCCATCTTTTGGCAATAATAGAGGGCTGTTAACATTTTAAGAACACCAAACCCTGTCTCATCTCTTCTTTTTTTGTAAATTAGCAGTAACAGAATGGGTAGGCGGAATGTGTTTAAACTCAGACATACACCATATGGTTGCTTGTTTTTATTTGTAGGTGAGAACAACTGCTCCTGACAAGTATAGAGTTAAACCAAGTAATAGTAGCTGTGAACCTGGTACATCAATAGACATAGTAGTATCCCTCCATGGTGGTAAGTAAAAACTCATAGGACACAATTTTCAAACAAGTCTACAGGAGGTACATTCATAATTAACAGCTCTTCTTTGAGTTGGCCTCTATCTATACTCAGTTATGGGAGACACCTCCTGGCACCGTGAGCTTTGGGACCTGCTAAAAGAGCAGTGGACTAACCATGGAGATTTACTTAACATAAGGCACCCAAACTGCATTTTTTCTCCTTGGTATTGCTGTAGTATCACAGTTGATACTGCTTCATTATCCAGGTTTTTTGCTGCTAAAATTGAGTGGGCCCATGTTAGGTTATCTGCAAGAATGGCTGAAGGCTGTTTTTAATCTGTTGCAGTAGTCCCTAGTGAAGGATTTAAAATAAGTATCATATTTAGAGATGTATATTGAGGAGATTTGGTTTGAGTTATTTTCTTCAGCCAGTAGATAAGTGTTCTGTTAATCACTAATGCAATTAACAGTAGTCCTGTCTTTTTACCAAAGTGCCAGGTTTTTGAGTGTAAAACAATGAAAATGAGTTTGGCTTCCGGAAAAGTGGAACGAACACATACAATTTATTTCACTCAGTACAGATAACAATGGTAATATTTCATCCATGTGATTTGTAATTATACTGAAATTGTACTGCTTACTGATATTTGACGGAAAAGAAAAAATACAAATTTTGTGTTATGGAAGTAAAATGTAAGTACCTTTTGGGAATACATTTCTATAAAGAGCAGTTGCATCTTGCATCTTTCTGCCTGGTTAGCTCTTTTATGATTAAATATTATGGAATCTTTTAACAAATTTTAGAGAGGAATGTTTAGCATTAGTGAATACTAAAATCATTCTTTATACTTCCCATAAGACATTGCCGGATAAGTCTCCAAATGAGTTCTCATTTAAAACATTCCTAATTAAAAATACATCACTATGCTTAATTTTCTTTTTAATCTCAAAGGGGACCACATGGTGAAATAATTTTGCTAATGGTAATTATGTCAAATTATACCATAAATCCACTAAAGGGGTTGTTAGCTTGTTGTCTTATGCCTCTATTGATATCCAGCCGTTTTTTACAAACCTTACCAAATGCAACAAGTCCATTTTGTGAAACAACAGCAACAAATACGTTTTGGATTGTTCATTAGCTTAGGTTTGCTGTTGCAGTTTAGCTAAATAGTCTCCAGTTGGAAAATTTTAATTTTTACGGTTTAATGTGTTTTCTACTTTATTCCTCTGTGACTTCACAAGTTTTTGACACCTATTGTAGTTGCAGTATACCTACCTTCTTCGAGTGATAGTCCCTATGGTGGCAAAATTTGCAGATGATACAAAACTACTCAAGATAGTTAAGTCCCAAGGAGACTACAAAGAGCTACAAAAGGGTCTCACAAACCTGGGTGACTGGGCAACGTAATCCAAACTATATATATAAAATGATGGGGTCTGAATTAGCTGTTACCACTCAAGAAAAAGATCTTGGAGTCATTGTGGATAGTTGACTGGATGTTTTCAGAGAATGTGCAGCAGCAGTTAAAAAAGTGAACAGAACGTTGGAAATCATTAAGAAAGGGATAGTTAACAAGACAGAAAAGATCATATTGCCTATATATAAATCCAAAGTGTACCCACGTTTTGAATATTGCATGCAGATGTGGTCGCCCCTTCTCAAAAAAGATGTATTGGAATTGGAAAAGGTTCAGTAAAGTGCGAAAAAAATTATTAGGGGTGTGGAATGGCTTCCATATGAGGAGACATTAATAAGACTGGGAATTTTCAGCTTAGAAAAGAGATGACTAAGGAGGAATATGATAGAGGTCTATAAAATCATGACCGGTTGGAGAAAGTAAATAAGAAAGTGTTAGTTACTCCTTCTCATAACATAAGAACTAGGGGTCACCAAATGAAATTAATAGGCAGCAGGTTTAAAACAAACGGAAGTATTTTTTCACACAACATACAGTCAGCCTGTGGAACTCTTTGCCAGAGGATGTTGTGAAGGCCAATACTATAATAGGGTTAAAGAAAACCCTAGATAAATTCACGGATAAGTTCATCAATGGCTATTAGCCAGGATGGGCAGGGATGGTGGCTCTAGCCTCTGTTTGCCAGAAGCTGGGAATGGGCGACAGGGGTTGGATCATTTGATGATTACCTGATCTATTCATTCGCTCTGGGACTCCTGGCATTGACCACCGTCAGAAGACAGGATACTGGGCTAGATGGACCTTTGGTCTGACCCAGTATGGCCGTTCTTATGTAGTGTAGTTAATATAGTAGTTCTCTTCCCTGTTTGGGAACCGCGTCCCCCTCCACCCCACTTCACGGGCTATGCCCAGGATCCCAGTCTTCAAAAACTGTGTGTTCTACCCACACTCCATCTTTGTGAGTGTCGAGCAACAGCGGTGCCTTTACTGCCTGGATGAGGCACACACCATGGCATGCTGCGCCCTCTGTAAGTCCTTCCCGCCTAGGACCATGGAAGCCCACGGGCTCTGCCTCCTCAAATATCTTATGGAGGAGGCCATGCGGCCCCAGGCTCACTCGAATCCCGGCCCAGGAGACCCTCCACCCCCATACAGTGGCCATCACCGGCAGTGAGTGCCCCCTCCAAGCATAGTGCCTTCCTCAGAGCTGGCGGTACCATAGACTAAGGACAAGTCCTGATACGAGAGCAAAAAACTCTCAGGCACAAGAGCCAGGTCTCTTCAAAGGACTGCTCCCAAGCTCAGCGTTTCCTCCTCGAGACGAGTCGGGAGAGATGTCACGTGTAGATCCAGCTGGACCAGCAGCCAAGGTACCCCAGATGCAGGGTAAGGCCAGGCACCAACGGGATCCAATGGTACGGACAGTCACCTGGGCACCCAAACATCTGAAACACTCACCGGCATACGCAACATCACCCATCCCTCTGTGTTTATGCACCGTATCACTGTCCCCTTCATGAAAGGATTATTCAGCACCTTTCCACTAGTGCTCAAGCTCACACCCTCATGGGTCCTTAATCTCATTCTCTTTGCCCTCATGAGACCACCGTTTGAACCAATGACCACATACTCTCTCCTACTTCTCAATGAAAGTGCCATTCTTGGTAGCCATAACCTTCAGCAGACAAGTCAGTGAGCTCGCAGCCATGATAGCAGACCCCCCCCCCCCCCCCCCGCACACACACGATATTCCACAAGGATAGGCTGTCCTTACGGCTCCACCCCAAATTCCTTCCAAAAGTGGTATCTGAGTTCCACCTCAATCAGTCCATCCACTTGCCAGTATTCCACCCGAAGCCACATGCCTCCCCACTGGCAGGGCCCTGCACTCCCTCGATGTCCGACGCACACTAGTGTCCTTCCTCCACAAGACTGGACCATTTCGAAAATCACTTAAACTATTGGTGGCCATTGCCAACAGGTCAAAGGGACAAGCCCTCTCATCCCAGCCCATCTCCAAATGGGTCTTGGAGCGCATCCTCAAATGCTACAAACACTCCAGCTACCTCTGTCAGGCAGAGTCATGGTTCCTTCTACATGGGCGCAGGTCGCCTCCTCAGCCTTGTCCTGGCAAGACATCTGTTGAGCTGCAACATGGTGCTCTGTCCACTCTTTCACAGCACACTACGCCATAACACAAGAGGCAGCGACAGACACGGCCGTGGGCCATGCCATACTACAGACCGCAGTGCCATTGGTATCCTCACGCCCACTTCCATGCTGATCATTGCTCGCAAGACACCCACTTGTGGAATACACATAAGGACCATCACTCAAAGAAGAAAAGGTTACTTACCTGAAACTGGAGGTTCTTCAAGATGTGTGGTCCCTCTCTAGTCCACTACCCGCCCTCCATCCCTTCTGCTTCGAACTGGATTTTGTAATGGTAAGAGGCAAAACTGGAATGGTGTCGACTTGCACTACATCTTATACCCTACTCGTGGGAGCACGAGGAGACTCCCTATGCACGTGCAGGTCAACGGACACTGCTAAGAAAGGCACTTCTGGACTCAGGTGCATGGCGCGCATGCTCACTCACGTGTGACAGGCACACAGGAACCATGCATCTCAAAGAACTTCCAGTTACAGGTAAGTAACCTCCTCTTTCTAGTATTTGTGCTGTTGTGTTACATTTACTTAAACCGCACAGTTCACATTTTCCTTAGAACCTAAAATTACTTTTTAATTTCCTTCCTAGAGAGGTAAAAGTAATGTTTTAGTGTATAAATAAATACAACCTCTGCTAAATTTATTGTTTTGGATTTTTTGGTTGAGGGTAGGTTTTGCCGCTTCCCTGCAGGACCGTTTCCTGATAATGGCAGCAGAAATGGACCAGTCTTCTGGAGCAGGTGTACCAGAATTAGCTCAGTTCTGGAAAGAAGTTCCTAGAAACAAAGTGATGGAACATAGGTAAGCATATAGTTGGCTTAAAGGCTTTCTTATGTGGGTTTTGTATTTATTTGTGCATCATCACCAGTATTAAAGATTCTACGAGCTGAATTATGCTCTTGGTGACCCCTGTTCATCCCCATTGCCTGCAGTGGGTTCTGTAGGTAAAAGTGATTGGGACTTAGTTTGTTATTGATTCATAAGTTGTAATAGAACTGAACTCTCTCACTGTTAAGTGTTAACATGAGTAAGCAGCAGTAGGAAAAATTATTTTTGTAACAACAGTTAACAGATGTTACTCAGCATACCTACTCTATGCAGTATACCTACTCTATGCAGTAAGAGAGTGCTATTTTTATATAATCACTTTTTAGATTAGAACTACAGTTCAACATTCTCCTGATAGTGTTTTTTTTTTTGGGGGGGGGGGGGGGTTGTATAATTTATTGGATGTTTTCTAAACAGCAAATAGTTGGAAAGAAGAATTAGGTAATATAGAAATATTTTCTAGCCAATACTAGAATGCTCTTTTCCCCCATCAGACATGCACTGGTAGAAATGTCACCTGCAGAGCCACCAGACCTGCTTTACTGAGCGTATACCTTAATCCATGATGCAAAGCTTCTCCAGAACTCCACTTTATTTCATGCACACCTTAATTACCCTTACTAACAACTGCTCTTCTACATATTTTTGGAAAAATATGTTATGCATAACATAACATACACTTTCACTTAGAACTTTCAGAATTTAGCTAACTCCAGATCAGTTTTCACCAGGACACCAAAAAGCATATGTCAAAACATTCATTCTCTAGTAGAAAACAGAGCTGGAAAATTTCATCCTACAGTGTGAATGTTGGAAAAAGTTAACAGCAATTAAAGTAAAGTCTGGCGGATGGAAGTTCTTGGCTTTAATAAAACTGTCAAGTTTGTTAGGGCATTACAACCTAAGAGCTCTCCATTATTTGTTCCCCCCTCTTTATTGAAATTCATGTTTTACTAAATTGCTTCTTTGTGTTTAATTAAATCTGTATTTCCAGCTCATGTTTGAGATATGAATTTTGAACCTAACCATGTAATTCAAAATGATACATAGATGCTCATAAGAGAATATCTTATAATAATTAGGCAGTTCGTAAATGCAACCATTAGGTACATTTTCTAATGCTCTGTCATTCAATAAACTCATTCTTTCTGGAAAGTATAAAAGCAATGTCACTTTTCAAGGAATTTTGTGAGATTATTTCTCACATTTTAGCTGTTTTTTTGTTTTTGTTTTTCAAAATACAAATCTTGTAAGGGTAGATTCTTCCAAAATCCCCAAAGCAAAGAATAAAGTTCTGTATAGGAAAACATAACACAATTTTTAGATCATTTTTGTTTACACACATTGGAAAGGTAAACTGTGTGCATTTGCACACTGAGTTTGTAAAATGTAAGTAAATACTTCCTTGCTTTAACAAATACCAGTGTTTGGGTAGGCCATTGAGCAATAGTGAGAAATTTCTTGATTATATTAAAGCTGCCACAACAGCCTTCAAGGGATACTTGACTAATAAACCAATACAAATGAATGCACCAGGAAGCAAGATGTTCTGAAATGTGCTTGATCCAGGAATGTGGCATGTAGATTTATACGGTGCTGACCTTTTCATTTTCAAGGAAACCTATATCAAGTGCAGTAGAGCATGTCATTATTGCCCACCTAAAGTCATGCATTGTTGTCTGAATATTTATAGACACAGATGAATAGCTCCATCTTGCTAAGTCCTCTCCCAGACGAAGCCAGTTAACTTGATTTTGAAAAAACAAAATGCTATTCCAAAGCATTCTGTCCTTTTTATTCTGCTTTATTCTTCTCTCAAAAGTTTTAGTATTTCCATTCTTTTCACATAAGAAGACTGAAAGAAAGTCTCTTGATAAGCTTGATTTCCCCTCCTCCCCCAGCAAATAAATGCATCCATCTCTTCTCTAAATGGTCTTAAGTGTTTCCAAAATGGTTCCTGCTGTGTTTTTATAAAATGCTTTAATTTGCAGTATCATGTGTGACATCAAATGCAGGCACTGGTTATTTCTTCTCAAGTAACTTTTCTAGTCTTGTTGTTGTAAACCATGTCTTAAAGCTGGTAACTAAGTATATTTAGGCATGCTTTGAAATTCTGTTTCTGCTTTCTCTAAATATTTTATACTTAACATAAATGAAACAACATTTTTTTAGTATTGAATCTTGGATTATAATCAGCTATGCAGTGTATGTAACAATAAGGTTAAAAGCATAAAGGTAAGTGATATATTCTGAGGCAGTGGGTCTCAACCTGTGGCCTGAGGGCCACTTGCGGCCCAATGAGCATACAGCTGCGGTCCATGTGACATCCTCAGGGCCATACTTGTAATATATATGTATTGTGTGGATGCGGCCCAAATAACACACAAAGAGCTGCAAATGTGGCCAACAATGGTAAATAGGTTCAGAATCACTGTTGTAAGGGATTATTCTGTTCCTGTTCTGCCTTCATACTTCAAAAGCTGTCACAATGTAACCATGGTATTTTGGGCATGATCCATCTCCTGTCTGCTTCATTGGGGTCAGAATCATATCTGATAACAATGTTGTATTGAACTATTCAATGGTAAAATAATTGAACTGTAACATGTTTATGAAAAGTGTGTTTTAGGATTTTTGTCCTTTAAATGTTTTTGTGTTTTAGTTAAAACAAACTTTATAATATTATTGATAAACTGCATTTAAATTTTCACAGGTTAAGATGTCATGTTGTAGAAAGTAGCAAGCCTTCTACTCTGACATTAAAAGAGAATTCATTTAATATCCCTACAAAAACCAATGAAGATTTACACTTACAGGTAAGAGTATTTTTTCATACAAATGGTCATTGAACAGAATTATAGATTAATAGCTTGCCACTATAAATGACAGTAGAAGATTTAATGAAACAGCACAAAACAAGTTCAAAACAAGTTCAAAACTGAAAATATTTTCAGTGGAGGAATTGAATGCTTCAAAGTAACTGTAAACCAAAATACAGTGACATAATTATTTTAATGATTCTTGATATAATGAACTCTGCTACATTTTCCACTTCCAACACACTACTCATTCCTTTTATATGTATTGCATACCTCAAGTAGTAGAATTGCTAAGTGTCCCTATCTGTCGATTAGTAGAAAAGTGTCATTTTTATATATGTACATATACATATCTATCTATGGATAGATAAATCAAAATAGAGTTGCTTATACCTCTGAAGTAATATTTTCTACAGATGTGATCCAAATTCTGGGAGCACACTGTGATAGAGGAATTCTTAAAGATTTTGTGTGTGTATCTTATAAAATATGCTGTTGGCTAATTCAGTATTGTAACTGCTTCTCAGAGTTACCTACAGCTAAAATCACTAGAGATAGGAGAGTTCATTCAGTAAAAAGCTATTTAATATCATATAACCTATTTTTCTTTTCAGCTAACTCATTTATTACAGGTTAATAAGAGACTTCAAGAGCAGATTGATCGCTGTGTCTGGTTCCAGCAGCTAATAGTTGTATTAGCATTGTTCTTAGTTGCTATTGCTGCCTTTTGCTTCTACCTGTTGTACACTCTGAGATGCTAAACAATGCTTTGTACTACACGTGCTGCCTGTGTTAATCAGTTTAAAAAGAGAGCGAATCCAATGCTGCTCCAATAAACCCTGCAACTACCAAAAATGAGAGATGTCTGTGCTCCCTTGAGACTGTAAAGTACAACGTTGAGTAATACTGTTTGCTGGTAAAAGAAGAAACGAAAGACCAACAAGAGCTCAGAAATTTACTGAAACTGGCTTGACACTTACAGTACAGAAAGAAGAGGATATTAGAAGAGCTAGGAGCTATGTTGAATATTACCAAACAGAAAAGATGATTAAATGTAACAATGTAACTTAAAACTGCATAGAATATATTATTGTTCTTGTTTTGTACTTTAAATGTCATCTTTTTAGTTTTATTTCATGCTCATGCATACAGGATGTACTGAAAGGTGCAAGCAGGCTGCTTAAATTTATTTTAAAAAACCTTTTTTTTTTTTTTTTTTTACAGAATTAAAATAGTTACATAGTACAGGTTAGATTTTTCTTACATGATATGTGTATATGTACAGAGTGTGTATGAAAATAGGGAGACATGAACCTGTAGTACACAGTAATTAGATGGTCATGCTTTTTGAAATTCAAGAACAGCATCCTTATCCTGGTTAATTCTTTATTTTTGTTTTTTTCTTAATGTAAAATTATTATATAAGTATTTCATGCCAAACAGTATACACAGTGCATCAGTTTTCAGCCATATTCCCCAGAAAAAATGCCTGTCATAATTCCGAAGACATTTGATAAAAATACTTTTGTTGAGACACTGTCCTAATTAATTATAGATATTTTGTTCTGTTAAATTTCCCTACTTTAATGTTTACTAATTTCATGTTGTTGTGGAAGGAACTCTTTATTCAAACTCCAAAGCAACATGCTGTTAAGTAGGTCAGCAATAGTCAACTGCATGATTCAAATAAAAGCCAAAAAAAAATCAATGTAAGAAACATTTCTGAGATGTGCGCAATATACTTCAATCATGCATGAATTTTTAGAAGACACAAGTCAGGTCAGGAAAAGATTGGGTATATTAGACGGACTATGAAAAATATAGTATCTGTTGCTTCTTTGAAAGCATTTTAGGAATGATCTATAAAATGAGTGAGAATTTATTCTAGCAAAGATTGTTTGTACTCATTTCTGTAAATATTTATATTGAAATGATGTAAAAATTAAAAGCCTAAAAGGAGACATGGTGTCTTTCATAAATTTTTTAACCCCCCGGCCTTTTTTTTTTTTTTTAATTAACCATTTATAATAAATGGTTGAAACTTAAAACTGAAATCTGGTTCTTGTTTTCACCACATATTGGCTTGTCTGGATAAGTCTCTTCATTAGTGTTGGGCCGATGGCTTTGATTTTTTTAATTGATTAGGAAAGATCATTGCAGAATTCAAGTTATATTTTGAATGTACTGTTCCCCCAAAAAAACATATTTGAGGGGAAAAACAGGACAAACTTTGGGTCTCTCTCTCTCTCTCTCTCTCTCTCTCATGTCAGTGTCTCTTTAATGATTATAGGTGTAGCATCATTGACAAAGTAAAGAAAAATTGTTTAAAAAAACTTGATCAATATTTTATTCTACAAAATTGTAGGTAGTGAGCTAATAGACTAATTCTGATGAAGTAGAATATCAATCAATAAGGTTACTGAAAATTTACTATATAAATGGAAAGCTTCTGCAGAAATATATTTGTACTTGGTGAGCTATCCTGTATTAACTCATACTTCATGATATTTTATTACCATGTTCTCTTAATTGTTCAGCTTGATTTCTGCTGTTTTTATTTTCTATAATATTGAATACATTCAAACATAGGTTACCATTAGCCATATTGCTTAAATTATTTTCCTATACTTCAGATTCCAAATATTTCATTGTCAACAAAGCATTTAATGGAACATCCTCTGGAAAAATAATCTAGAGTTTTGGTAACATACAGTAATTTGTAAATTAGAGACCAGATTTACTAACTCTGTTTATAAAATGCTTATCACTAATTTTGACTGGATATAGTAGCACTTTATTGTAAAATTGTAAGAAATATATTCTTAGAATCTTTGCCAATATAAATATTCTAATGTTCTGGTGCTTTCATATATTTTCAGTATTTTTAATACTATGTTAGTATTTACTTTGTATAATTGATCGGATGAACATGTTTTCTATTTTAATATATTTTAGAGGAATAAATGCACTTGTGAAATATAAGGAAAAATGTGGCATTTACTGTTCAGAGTCTTAAAAAATTTATTGTACAGTTAAAAATTTATGGGTTTTGCGGTAGGGGTTTGTCCTTTTAGGGTACAGTTCCTAGCACAATGAGACACCAACCTAGTAATGGCCTCGAGGTACTTGGTTTACCAAGATTGTGTGTGTGTTTTTGCAGTGTACACACACACACACACACACACACACACACACACACACACACACACACACACACACACACACACACACACACACACACACACACACACACACAAAATCTTGTTAAACCTAACTAGAATTTCAGTACCATATAGCATATGAAGATATAAATGTAATCCAAAGAGTATAATGAACCCAGAATAATTTAACTTTTTGGGCTAGGTTTATTTGGTACTTCCTTAGTACAAGTACTTGATGATCTCTGAAGGTCCCTTAGTGTCCTACATTTTGATGATCACGCAACATACAATTCTTCTTTGAGTAGTCTCCCTGTGGGTGATCCACTTCAGGCACACATGCGCCTCTTGAGCCTTGATTGGAAACTTTCAGCTAGAAGTGTCTGTTTGGCCCGTGCATGTGCCCTATGCCTCATGCCAGATACCGAGGCTATATAGGGGTGCGCAGATGATCCGCCCTCAGTTCTATCTCAACAGCCTTGACCTGAGATGGAGACTTGGTGTGTCTTCCTTGAGCATGCCTCAGCCTTTCTAATTTTTCCCTAGTGTTAAGATACTTAGTTTAGTAATTGGTGGTAGTTTGTGTAGTTATAGTTAATTAGTTTTTATACGTGTTGAGGGATTGGTTGGTTTGTTCTCCTCTCCCTTTTCCCTCTGGGAGACTCATTTTCCTGGCTTGCCAGGCTTCAAATGCTGCCTCTCCTGCCAAGAGGCTATTCCTGTAAGTGACAGCCACTCTAAGCATGTCCATTGCTTGGAGGAGTCCTACTGCTCCCAGAAGTGCAACTTCTGCTTGGCCCTCAATTCTAGGGGAAGGAAGAACAGGGAGATCAATTAAGACTGTTCACGATGAAACACTCCCTGTGACCAGAACCAGGTCAGGAGACCCTGTCCCCCACACACACCGTACATCTGGCCCCAGACAGATCCAGCACCCCTTCCACCTCTACTCGCTGTAAATTGACAGCAATTCACCAAACCACTGGTAGTGTCTTATAGGGAGACCAGGGTTATGCAACCTTCACCTTGCCAACCAGCCTCCTCACAGGAGACTGTTGAGGAGCAGGAGGATAGGCAGATGAGGCCACCCTTGAAACTCCGAGTTGTCTTTGTTGGCGGACGAGGCGCTTATGCCTCCATCACCTGCCATTGCTGACAGCTTCAGAGAATTTCAAGATCTCATTAGGAGGATAGCTACCACTCTTCAGATCCCTTCAAAAAGGTCAAGGTTCCACAATACAAAGTGCTGGATATCTTGCAGTCAGCAACACTCTCCAAAGTGGCGCTCCCCATCAATGAGGCTAAAACGGTGTGGCAAACACCTGCCACTATTCTGCGCCCCCCCACCCCCTTGTAAAAGGGGGAATAAAAAGTACAATGTTCCCCCTAAAGATTCTGACTTTTGGTTTTCCTATCTCCTACCTAACTCATTGGTGGTACATGCAGTAAGTGAAGGGGGTAGACAGCATTTTTCTAGGTTTACCCCTTACAATAAGGACTAGAAAAGGCTGGATCTCCTATGGGCAAAAGTCCTATTCGTCAGCAACCCTGCAATTTTTGATTGCAAATTAGCAGGCAATCATGGCTAAATACAACTTCACCAATTTTAACAGGCCCGTGACCTTTATTGAACAATTGCCACAAGAACACAGAGCAGTTCCAGTCTGTGGTCTCTGAGGGCCAATTAATAGCTAGAACGGCTCTTCAAGCATCCTTAGATGCTGCAGACACTGCTGCCAGATCCATCTCCGTAACAATAGGCATGGGGCATCATGACTCCAACTCTCAGGGTTTCCAGAAGAGGCACAGAACACTAAGGGGGAACCTCCCTTTGACGGTCATAAACTCTTCTCGGAAACCATGAATGTGTCCCTGTACATACTGAAGGACTCGAGAGCTACCTTACAATTCCTGGGCATATATACGCCTCCAAATAAGAAAAGTTTTAATAGCTCACAAACTGCCCAGAGGTCATGTTCTGCTCAGTTTTCTGGATTCCATAGATCCTCTGAACCCCCCAGAAAGTGAGACAGATTCCAGAGAAAAAGAGCTGTTCAACCACCCTCGGCCACCCAGGCCTCATCCAAGCAGGAGTTTTGGTGGGTTGGTCAAGAGTTTGAATCCTCCACAACTCTGGAGTTATAGTTGCACCCACTGATCCAGCTCCCCCTTTGGGGACCACCCTTTGTTTCCAGCAAGCTTGGAAACAGATCACTACTGACAAGTGGATCATGGAGGTCATAACGTCCGGCTATACATTTTACATTGCTCCCTCCCTTCAGGGACCCTTTTCACAAGCTTATGTTAAGACAACAGGTGGACTCTCTCCTCCAGCTAGGAACAATAGAAACAGTTCCTTCCCCTCACATGGGCACAAGAGGTTTTACTCAAACTGTTTCCTGTTGTCAAAGAAGGACAGAGGATGGAAGACATCTTAGATCTAAGATACTTAAACAAAGATGTGAAGCTTCAAAAGTCTCTAGGATGATTACTCTGGCAACAATATGTCCCTTACTGGAGGAAGGAGATTAGTTTTCAGCCCGCTACCTACAAGATACCTATTTTCATATATCAATACACACACATCGCACAGGAAATACCTACGCTTCACCATAGGCCAGGATCATTTCCAATACGGGGTGCTTCCCTTTGGCCTGACATCCCCAAGGGTATTCTCAAAGGTATTGGCAGTAATGGCAGCTTACCTTTGGCAGGAAGTGATCCTTGTCTTTCAGTACCTCGACAACTGGCTGCTCAAGGGTCTCTCCTACAAAAGTAGTGTTATCATCCATCCACATGGCCCTGGCTCTGTTCCAGGAGTTGGGCCTGCAGCTGAATGTAAAAAAATCCACATTGACACCTGTACAAAGGATGCAGTTTATATTTGGACTCATTGACAGCCCACTCCCTACCTTTGTTTGGGCTCTTTAGGACACATGACAGCTTGCACCTTTGTGACAGATCACACAAGGCTGCATTTTTGATGCTTCTAATGTTGACTCTGATCAACCTACTCCCCAGTCAGGGATACCCTGGACAGGCTGTGATGGTTCCCCTGCAAGTATTTAAAAAAAAAAACACCAACAACTCCCTAAGCTGCTGCAAATCAGTGTCTGTGTGGGCATCCCTTTCTGATGCCTGACACATCAGAGACTTTAACAACTGATGCATCCCTGTTAGGCTGGGGAGCCCATCTCAATGCCATCACAACTCAGAGCAGGTGCACAACCCAGGAAACTAGTCTACATATCAATCTATTTCAGGGCTGTCTGGAATGCTTGCAGTCATTTTCTACCCCTCATCAAGGGCAAAGCAATCAGTCTTGAATCAAGACTCTTGATGGACAACATATTCTGCGTGTTTTACATCAACAAGCAGGGAGGAGCCAAGTGCCTCATGCGCTGAAGCAATGAAGCTATGGAACTGGTGCATAACCCATCAGATCTGTATTCCAATTGTCTACCTCACTGGCATTTGGAACGCCACAGCCAATGCCCTCAGCAGACACTTCTCACAATACTACAAATGGGAGTTGGATACTCAGATTACAAACTGGCTAAGTCCAACATCCGTACTGGGCAAATTAGTTGAAACAATAGTAAAGAATAAAATTGTCAGGCACATAGAAGAACATAAATTGTTGGGCAAAAGTCAACATGGTTTCTGTAAAGGGAAATCCTATCTTACTAATCTATTCGAGTTCTTTGAAGGGGTCAACAAACATGTGGATAAGGGCAATCCAGTAGACATAGTGTACTTAGATTTCCAGAAAGTCTTTGACAAGGTCCCTCACCAAAGGCTCTTACATAAATTAAGTTGCCATGGGATAAGAGGGAAGATCCTTTCATGGATTGAGAACTGGTAAAAACACAGGGAACAAATCAAAGGGTAGGAATAAATGGTAAATTTTCAGAATGGAGAGGGGTAACTAGTGGTGTTCCCCAAGGGTCAGTCCTAGGACCCAAATCATTTTTGAATACGTTGAATAGGATTGAAGAAGGGGTGAACAGTGAGGCGGCAAAGTTTGCAGATGATACTAAGCTGCTCAAGATAGTTAAGACCAAAGCAGACTGCAAAGAACTTCAAAAAGATCTCACAAAACTAAGTGATTGGGCAACAAAATGGCAAATGAAATTTCATGTGGATAAATGTAAAGTAATGCACATTGGAAAAAATAACCCCAACTATACATACAATATGATAGGGGCTAATTTAGCTACAACTAATCAGGAAAAAGATCTTGGAGTCATTGTGGATAGTTCTCTGAAGACGTCCATGCAGTGTGCAGCGGCAGTCAAAAAAACAAACGGTTAGGAATCATTAAAAAAGAGAGAATAAGACGGAGAATATCTTATTGTCCTTATACAAATCCATAGTGCGCCCACATCTTGAATACTGTGTACAAATGTGGTCTCCTCATCTCAAAAAGGATATACTGGCATTAGAAAAGGTTCAGAGAAGGGGAAACTAAAATGATTAGGGGTCTGGAACGGGTCCCATATGAGGAGAGATTAAAGAGGCTAGGACTTTTTAGCTTGGAAAAGAGGAGACTAAGCGGGGATATGATAGAGGTATATGGAGGGTGGAGGAAGTGAATAAGGAAAAGTTATTTACTTGTTCCCATAATATAAGAACTAGGGGCCACCCAATAAAATTAGTGGGCAGCAGGTTTAAAACAAATAAAAGGAAGTTCTTCACAGCACACAGTCAACCTGTGGAACTCCTTGCCTGAGGAGGCAGTGAAGGCTAGGACTATAACAGGGTTTAAAAGAGAACTAGATAAATTCATGGAGATGAAGTCCATTAATGGCTATTAACCAGGATGGGTAAGGAATGGTGTCCTTAGCCTCTGTTTGTCAGAGGGGGGTGATGGATGGCAGGAAAGAGATCACTTGATCATTACCTGTTAGGTCCACTCACTCTGGGGCACCTGGCATTGGCCACTGTCGGTGGATAGGACCTTTGGTCTGACCCAGTACAGCCATTCTTATGTTCTTATATTCTTATGATTCTCCACAGCATATCCCAAAGATAGGAACTGCTGCCATAGGTTGGCCTTTTGCTTCCTCAGAAAACAAGAAATGCCCTTTTCTCTCCTCACCACTTCTTGGGAGACACCTTCCTTCTGTGTTGGAAGGAAGGGTTTGTTTTATTTCTCCCCCCTACACCCCTAATTCTACGGGTCATAAACAAGATCAGACATGAGAGTCAGAGTCACCCTTATAGTGCCTACATCTCCAAGACATGGTACTCATACTTGCTTCACCTCTCTGTCTAACTGCCATTCAAGCTTCCAGCCATTCCTCATCATCTATCTCAGAATGTGGATTGTGTGCTTTTTCCCAGCCTAGTAGTTCTGCATCTCAGGGCATGGTTCCTCAATGGTTCTGGGGTTAGAGGCTTCCTGCTCTGTGGAAGTACAAGAAGTGCTACTAAGCAGCACGCAGACATCAACATGTAGTATTTACCTTCAAAAATGAAAAATACTCTTATTGGTGTGATCATTGCTCCTATTGGCCTGTTCAGTTCCATTTCCACTTATCCTGGATTGCCTGTTCAATCTGAAGAAATCGGGATTATCCATCAGCTCGACCAAGGTACATTTGGCTGCTGTATCAGCCTTTCATCCCATAGTGGAGGGATACTCCATATTTTTCTCACCCAGCATTTCTAGATTCATTAAAGGTTGGGCTATCTGTACCCCCAGATTATATAGCCAACCCCAACCTGAGACCTCAACCTGGTTCTCAATCGAACCAATGTCAAATTGCTCCCTGCTCCATTTATCTATGAAGATTGCCTTCTTAGTTGCCATCATGTTGGTCCATAGGGTCAGGAAAAATCAGGTCCTTACTGGTGGATCCCCCGCTTTTACAGCGTTCTTCAAAGATCAGTTCTCCTTACACCCACAGCCTAAATTTCTACAAAACGTTCCACTGGATTGCCACTTGAATCAATCCATCCACCTACTAGTGCTTTTTCCGAAACGTCATAGTTCTCAGCAGGAATTCTATTTCCATACCATGGATGTTAGAAGAGCTTTGGCCTTCTATTTTGGCTAAGCAATTTTGAAGATCACCTAGACTTTTCATCTTCTTTATGGATAAATCCAGGGGATTCTCTCTCTCTGTTCAGAGACTATCAAAATGGATAACTGGTTGTATTTTCACTTGTTATTAGTCTGCAGGTGCTAACTCCCACTTAAGGTGATAGCTATTCAACCAGATCTCAGGCAACCTCTATGGCATTACTGAAGAATGTACCAATTTCTGAGATATGTAGGGCCACTACATGGGCTTTAGTACATGCATTTATGAAAGATTATGCCCTTATCCATGACATCAGATCAGATACAGCACTTGGTTCTGCAGTATTATCTTCGGTTCTGGACTCCATTCCAAATCTACCCCCTCCAAGGATAATGCTTGGAAGTCACCTGAAGTGGAGCACCAATAGGGATGCTACTTGAAGAAGAAGTTACTCACCTTGTGCAATAACTGTGGTTCTTCAAGATGTGTGTCCATATGGGTGTTTCATTACCCCCTCGTTCTCCTCTGCTTTGGACTGTTCCTTAGGAGACGTTTGGGTAGAGAAGGAACCGAGGGCGGTTCACCCGCACAGCCCTATAGAGCCTTGGCATCTGGCACAAAGAGGCATAGGTCATATGCATGTGCCGAATGGGCACGGCTAGATGAAAATCTCCGATCAGTGGCCCTAGAGGCACATGTGCACTTGAAGTGGCGCACCAAGGGGCGGTGGGGGGACACACCATGAACAACCTCAGTTACAGGGCAAGGTGAGTAACCTCTTCTTCAAGCATATTTAATCCTAAAACAGCATGTTAAACTAACTTTATATGTTTCAGCTAAAGACTATGTACATATTAGTGTCATCAATAGTTTTAGGCTCTTGTGATTTATTTACCCAGCGAAGCGCAATTTATTTTTAACTGTTCGTTTTGAAGAAGATCCTATTTTTGAAGCTGAGTAGAGTCATATAGCGCACAATGATCAGGCTAGGTGATTTGAAGTGAGTGGCTTAATTTAAAATAGCACACGGTGGATGGATCATTTTAAGCATTTCCTTCTAAGTTCATATGCATATCTAAAGTTTTGAGCCAAAAAAACATTTTAGGGGACATAAATTCATGAATTGGTATTAAGTAATAGCAATTTGTAGAAAAGTGGGTCTGTGTTTTTCCTTATGTTTTCCTTATCACAACCAATGCAATGGATTCATGTGCTGCAAAATGCAACAGTGCAATGCAACAGAATCGTATCTGTTCACACTTGGGGAGCTAGGATTAGAACCCTACTTCTTGAGCTGTAAACACTCACACTTGAACTAAAGGAGAGCGCCCTTAATTTTACAAAAGTAGCAAGCCCCTTACACTCTCTATGGGCCAGCTTGTTGTGGGCAGTATTGTACATGTGCACACAAACCGGTATCTTATGTAGTAGTAACTGTATCAGCTGCGTGACAGCTAAAACTCCCTGGGCTACTTCCCCATGGCCTCCCCCCAGCACCTTCTTTATCCTCACCGCAGGATCTTCCTCCTGAAGCCTGATCACACTCGTACTCCTCAGTCCTCCAGCCAGCACGTCCTCTCGCTCCCTGCTCCTTGCATGCCCTCCACTAACTGATGGGAGGTCCTTTTTAAACCAGGTGTCCTGATTAGCCTGCCTGCCATAATTGATTCTAGTAAGTTCTTAATTCGCTCCAGAAGTCTTAATTAGCTTTCCTGTCCTAATTGGTTCTAGCAGGTTCCTGATTACTGTAGCGCAGCCCCTGCTCTGGCCACTCAGGGAACAGAAAACTGCTTATGCAGTGGCCAGTATATCTGCCTTCTACCAGTCTCCTGTACCCCACTAGTCTGGGTCTGTCACATAACCTAATGATGTATTGGAGCACAGACCTCTTCGGTGGCAATCGTGCAGGAACTCAAGATATAAACGAAAAGTTCTTCCGTTCTCTTTTTACCCGATGAAGGACCGTGATTTCACCAATGTCCTTGCACAGTATGGTTGATGCCTTCTGATCAAGAGACCTGTTTACTCATGGATGATAGGTAGAATTGTTCTGGTTGAATAAATGAAGTGTGAGACAAGTTGCATTTGTGGTGAAGAATGTGTTTAAAAGGGGCAAAAATTAAGACTCCTACCCGCAAAACATCTTTTCTTGCAGTGGAAGAGAACAGCAGAATAGGATGTCCCTCCTTTCCCCATTGATCTATAATCCTCCATAACCAGGCTTTCTTGAAAGGTACTGTCAGAGGCAGATTAGGGGTTTGTGGGGCCTGGGCCCAGAGCAAGTGTGGGGGGGGGGGGGACATCACCACCCCTTCCACCTGCAGTTCCTGCCGCCCCTCCCCAGTGCTCCAACTGGAGAGTAGGGTCAGGGCTCAGGGGCTTGCCCCATTCCACCTGCCTACCCGGTGCTTTTGCCAAGGAGTGAGTGTGGGAGTGCCCCAAGTGGCTGAGGCCCCTAGGCTGGGCTAATCCACCACTGGGTACTGTTTCTAACATCCCCCCATCCCATGGGTTCCGCCCTTGTGTCTGGAACTGGAGATGATTAGCAAGTCTACGGTAGTCAAGGCTCATCCTAACCCAGGCCTGCACACGGCCTGCGTGGGCTCACTGTGCGGCCCGCGGGGGGATGAGTAGGCAAGCGGCGGGGTGGGGCAAACCAACGGCCGGCGGGTGGGCAGGCTGGTGAAGAGGCCAGTGGCAGGCTGGGGAGTGAGGGTGAGCCAGTGGCAGGGGGCAGGGGCAACAGCAGAAGGTAAGAGGCCAGCAGTGGGCAGGCAGGTGAGCTGGTGGCAAATCTCCTAGATTCAAAATCTGGGACTATGTCCGTTGGTCCTTTTTGCTGCTTGTCTCTGGGCTGGGGGTTGTCCCAATGCTGCAAAGAAGGTCTTCCCAAAGGAAGGTGCTTGCTTTTAACCCCCGAGGCCGTCAGTATGTCTGCTCTTCTCTAGTCAGCCCACTTGACAAGTTTGATTGTCCTTGCTCTGGTTCCCATCCCCTCTCCAAGGGCTGCAGCTGTCGGGGGGTGCCTGCCTTCCACACCTTCCTCATTCACACCTCATTCATTCAACAGGGCAATTGAATACAAAGTGGGGGGAAGATCTTATTCTACTTCTAGCAAAAAGACATTTTTCTTTTACCTGAATTTTACTACCTTAGGGGCCCGCTATAACATATTACCAAGGTTCAATACAAAGTCATATAAAAGTTATACAAAAATGCATAATGCAGAGATTTATCTATAACTGCATTGATTGACTGTTGTGTGCAGTAATATAGTGACCCCTGGGGTGGTGAAGAGGGGTGTGATAGTGGGGCCGAGCGAGGAGGGGGTGGGTCCTATTTTACTGCTGTGATCTGGTCACCCTATGCGCGCTGTTTCTTTCCCCCTCTACAGGCTTCCACACCCCAGCGCTGGGGAAGGAGGGGTTGTTTCCGTGGGGCAGGCAGCGCTGGGGGGCGGGGGTGTTTTTGCGGGGGCAGGGGGTTTCGGCCCTCAGCTGTTTTCTTTGGAGTAATATGGCCCTCACTGCTTTATGAGTTGTGCAGGCCTGTCCTAACCCCTGTCTTCCCCTCCCTTCTTTCCTCTTACTCTGTTCTCTTATTACATCAACCCACTCCACTCTGCCAGTGATTCCTGCCTTTAGTGCCCATGTATCATTTTCTCCCAGAAACATCTCTGTGCCTTCTTCTATGCTGCCCCTTATATGTGAAACACCTTTTCAGAGCTAGCATACCAGGGTACTGCTCTCTCCTGCCCATCTCTCCTCAAAGCCCAATTCTACTGAGACGCAAGAACCTGCCCAACTTGTATGACCAGGTTGAGCAGCAGTTGGAGACCGCTGATTATACTTTGATAAAAGCTTCCAAATAGTTTGTCATCATCAAGTAATACATATTGTTAGCCTGTCTAACTGCTATTGGTTGGTGGCTGGTTGGGTGTGACATACGAGTCATCATGATGTCCGTGTGCCACCTGGGGGATTCCCCTAAATTGGGTGAATTCTAAAATGGAAGCATTAAGGTAGTTTTAGATTAGCTTTGTGCTATCTGAGTTGTGCAGGGAAGGATCTGGCCCTGGAGTGTTATCAATTCTAGTAAGGTTTGAATTTAATCAGTAATTAGAGAGACCTTAGATCAGTCCGCTTGATTGAGTTTATAAGACAATTAGTCAATTGGCGCATAACAGAAAGATAAATTACCACAGTCTGTGAGACTGCAGCTAGTGCTCATTAGCTTGCACTATTGTCTAGTTCTGCAATTGGCTTACAAGTTGGCATTCTTACCAATCTGTTTACAGTTTCATTATTATTTCCTCTTTTTCACAGACAATCTTATTTTTAGTATATTATATTCCAATAAATTTCCAACTTCATAATCAAATATCTGTTGTTTACTTGTGTTTTATGATGGATTTACCTCTCTCACAATGGAGAGAAGTGTGACAGACAATATACATTTCCAGTTATTAGCCAACTGGAACACTGCATCGGGAAGTCCGTAGGTTAGCATAGGGAAATAAAGGTTAATACGTTCTCTCTGGACCCTCTGTTGATTTGGGTCCGTTTGAACCAGTTCTCTAACAGCCCATTCATTCCACCTAGACAGCGAGGTGACACACACGCACTGTGTCTCCTGCAGTGCCCAAAGAGCAGACGTAACCCTTTTTTCCCTCACTGGGTTGCAATGCAAAATACACAGGGAAACTGAGGCACGCATAGGCTTCATAAGAATATTACAGAAAATTCCCACTTTGTGACAGCACTCAATAAGGAACAATGATATTCCTGAGCTGTCTTTCAAAAACGTTATAATTCAGAATGCCTTTTTTCTCTGAGCTCTGACTGAGTCTTGCTCAGAAGAATCTGTGCTGACCGTGTGTCTGTGTGTATATGTAAACACTCACTATTTATACATAGTTGGGTGTATAGGTATTGTTTTCTCCTTGCTGGAATCTAGAGATTGTGTCTAAGTCTTGCTAGAAAGGGTAGGTAGTTCAGAAGGTTAGAATACTTACCTTAGGAGTCCTCCATTTAAATCCTAGGTTGCATTTAGTTGACTCTCCCTAGTCCTTTTGTGTACCACAAAGTAGCCATGTGATTCAGCAGCTTCTGCACGAGAAGCCAAGGACTAAGATTTCGGCCATTTCCTTATCTTGGGTGAGCATTGGGCAAGTTTCCTTGAGAGGGAGCATGGAGAGCGCATCCTGCATAGCATCATTCTCCCCGCTGTCAGGGATGACAGCAGCATCTCCTCTAGCTCTGTAGGGATAGAGCTCCATAGGGTTTGGGGCCAGGGGAAGGCGTGGTTGCAGGAAAGACTCCCATTGGCATTTTTGGGGCTTTGGTTCAGGCCCCCAGGGTCTTCCAGTATCACACAGGAAGTCTAGCAGAGCCAGGAACAGCGTCCAGATCCCATCCATCTCAGTCCAGTCCCACAACAACCAGATCATAGAATCATAGAATCTCAGGGTTGGAAGGGACCTCAGGAGGTCATCTAGTCCAACCCCCTGCTCAAAGCAGGACCAACCCCAACTAGATCACCCCAGCCAGGGCTTTGTCAAGCCTGACCTTAAAAACCTCTAAGGAAGGAGATTCCACCACCTCCCTAGGTAACCCATTCCAGTGCTTCACCACCCTACTAGTGAAAAAGTTTTTCCTAATATCCAACCTAAACCTCCCCCTCTGCAACTTGAGACCATTACTCCTTGTTCTGTCATCTACCACTGAGAACAGTCTAGATCCAGCCTCTTTGGAACCCCCTTTTAGGTAGTTGAAAGCAGCTATCAAATCCCCCCTCACTCTTCTCTTCTGCAGGCTAAACAATCCCAGTTCCCTCAGCCTCTCCTCATAAGTCATGTGCTCCAGCCCCCTAATCATTTTTGTTGCCCTCCATTGGACTCTTTCCAATTTATCCACATCCTTCTTGTAGTGTGGGGCCCAAAACTGGACACAGTACTCCAAATGAGGCCTCACCAGTGCCGAATAGAGGGGAATAATCACGTCCCTCGATCTGCTGGAAATGCCCCTACTTATACAGCCCAAAATGCCGTTAGCCTTCTTGGCAACAAGGGCACACTGTTGACTCATATTCTGCTTTTCGTCCACTGTAACCCCTAGCTCCTTTTCTGCAGAACTGCTGCCCAGCCATTCGGTCCCTAGTCTGTAGCAGTGCATGGGATTCTTCCGTCCTAAGTGCAGGACTCTGCACTTGTCCTTGTTGAACCTCATCAGATTTCTTTTGGCCCAATCCTCTAATTTGTCTAGGTCCCTCTGTATCCTGTCCCTACCCTCCAGCGTATCAACCACTCCTCCCAGTTTAGTGTCATCTGCAAACTTGCTAAGGGTTCAGTCCACACCATCCTCCAGATCGTTGATGAAGATATTGAACAAAACCGGCCCCAGCACCGACCCTTGGGGCACTCCACTTGATACCGGCTGCCAACTAGACATGGAGCCATTGATCACTACCCGTTGAGCACGACCATCCAGCCAGTTTTCTATCCACCTTACCGTCCATTCATCCAGCCCATACTTCTTTAACTTGCTGGCAAGAACACTGTGGGAGACTGTATCAAAAGCTTTGCTAAAGTCAAGAAATAGCACATCCACTGCTTTCCCCTCATCCACAGAGCCAGTTATCTCATCATAGAAGGCAATTAGGTTAGTCAGGCATGACTTGCCCTTGGTGAATCCATGCTGACTGTTCCTGATCACTTTCCCCTCCTTTAAGTGGTTCAGAATTGATTCCTTGAGGACCTGTTCCATGATTTTTCCAGGGACTGAGGTGAGACTGACTGGCCTGTAGTTCCCCGGATCTTCCTTCTTCCCTTTTTTAAAGATGGGCACTACATTAGCTTTTTTCCAGTCATCCGGGACCTCCCCCGATTGCCATGATTTGTCAAAGATACTGGCCAATGGCTCTGCAATCACATCGGCCAACTCCTTTAGCACCCTCGGATGCAGTGCATCCGGCCCCATGGACTCGTGTTCGTCCAGCTTTTCTAAATAGTCCCGAACTACTTCTTTCTCCACAGAGGGCTGGTCACCTCCTCCCCATACCGTGCTGCGGAGTGCAGCCACCTGGGAGCTGACCTTGTCTGTGAAGACAGAGGCAAAAAAAGCATTGAGTACACTAGCTTTCTCCACATCCTCTGTCACTAGGTTCCCTCCCTCATTCAGCAAGGGGCCCACACTTTCCTTGACTTTCTTCTTGTTGCTCACATACCTGAAGAAACCCTTCTTGTTACTCCTAACATCTCCGGCTAGCTGCAAGTCCAAGTGTGATTTAGGCTTCCTAATTTCACTCCTGCATGCCTGAACAATATTATACTCCTCCCTGGTCATTTGTCCAATCTTCCACTTCTTGTAAGCTGCTTTTTTGTGTTTAAGACGAGCAAGGATTTCACTGTTAAGCCAAGCTGGTCGCCTGCCATATTTACTTTTCTTTCTACACATCGGGATGGTTTGTTCCTGCAACCTCAATAAGGATTCTTTAAAATACAGCCAGCTTTCCTCGACTCCTTTCCCCCTCATGTTATTCTCCCAGGGGACCTTGCCCATCAGTTCCCTGAGGGAGTCAAAGTCTGCTTTTCTGAAGTCCAGGCTCTGTATTGTACTGCTCTCCTTTCTTCCTTGTGTCAGGATCCTGAACTCGACCATCTCATGGTCACTGCCTCCCAGGTTCCCATCCACTATTGCTTCCTCTACTATTTCTTCCCTGTTTGTGAGCAGCAGGTCAAGAAGAGCTTTTCCCCTAGTTGGTTCCTCCAGCACTTGCACCAGGAAATTGTCCCCTACACTTTCCAAAAACTTCCTGGATTGTCTGTGGACCGCTGTATTGCTCTCCCAGCAGATATCGGAGTGATTAAAGTCACCCATGAGAACCAGGGCCTGTGATCTAGTAACTTCTGTTAGTTGCTGGAAGAAAGCCTCGTCCACCTCATCCCCCTGGTCTGGTGGTCTGTAGCTGACTCCCACCACGACATTACCCTTGTTGCTCACACTTCTAAATTTAATCCAGAGACGCTCAGGTTTTTCTGCAGTTTCATACTGGAGCTCTGAGCAGTCATACTGCTCTCTTACATACAACGCAACTCCCCCACCTTTTCTGCCCTGCCTATCCTTCCTGAACAGTTTATATCCATCCATGACAGTACTCCAATCGTGTGAGTTATCCCACCAAGTCTCTGTTATTCCAATTACATCATCATTCCTTGACTGTGCCAGGACTTCCAGTTCTCCCTGCTTGTTCCCCAGGCTTCTTGCATTTGTGTATAGGCATTTAAGATAACTCACCGATCGTCCTGCTGTCCCAGTATGGGGCAGGAGCCCTCCCCTCTTGCACTCACCTACTTGTGCTTCCTCCCGGTATCCCACTTCCCCACTTACCTCGGGGCTTTGGTCTCCTTCCCCCGGTGAACCTAGTTTAAAGCCCTCCTCACTAGGTTGGCCAGCCTGCTTCCAAAGATGCTCTTCCCTCTCTTCGTCAGGTGGAGCCCATCTCTGCCTAGCACTCCTTCTTCTTGGAACACCATCCCATGGTCAAAGAATCCAAACCCTTCTCTCCGACACCATCTGCGTAGCCATTCGTTGACTTCCACGATTCGACAGTCTCTACCCCAGCCTTTTCCTGCCACAGGGAGAATGGACGAGAACACCACTTGCGCCTCAAACGCCTTTATCCTTCTTCCCAGAGCCACGTAGTCTGCAGTAATACGCTCAAGGTCATTCTTGGCAGTATCATTGGTGCCCACGTGGAGAAGCAGGAAGGGGTAGCGATCTGAGGGCTTGATGAGTCTCGGCAGTCTCTCCGTCACATCATGAATCCTAGCCCCTGGCAAGCAGCACACCTCTCGGTTTTCCCGGTCAGGGCGGCAGATAGTTGACTCAGTCCCCCTGAGGAGAGAGTCCCCGACCACCACCACACTCCTCCTCCTCTTGGGAGTGGTGGTCGTGGAACCCCCATCCCTAGGACTGTGCATCTCATGCCTTCCAGTCAGTGGAGTCTCCTTCTGTCTGTTCCCTCAGATGCATCATTCACTCCACTCTGTGCACTAGTGCCTGTGGAGAGAACATGAAAACGGTTGCTCATCTGAATATGCGTTTCTGGTACATGGACTTGTCTCATACTCTTTCCTCTTCTGGAGGTCACATGCCGCCAATTATCCTCACTGGCCTTCTGTCCCTGCTGCGTAGCCTGCTCTGAATCCTCAAAACACTGTACCCGCTGAAGCCTATCCTGACGTCTATCCAGGAACTCCTCATTTTCTTTTATGGAACGCAGGGTTGATACTCGTTTCTCCAGACCTTGAATCTTCTCCTCCAATATGGAGATCAGCTTGCACTTTGTACAGACAAAGTCGCTTCTTTCCTGTGGAAGAAAGACAAACATGGCACATCCTGTGCAGGTCACGACAGCGGATCGCTCAGCATCCATAGTCCCTTCCTTCGAAGAGTTTCCTCACTTGTGGCAGAAGCTACTCAGGGAAACCTGCAAGGGGGATGCCGCAGTAGGCTCTCTCCAGGCGAACTCCCAGGCTAACTCCACCTGTTTGCTTCTCTGCTATGCGCTGCTCAGCTGGTTCGCAGCTGACTGACTGTCTTTTTAGAAGAGCCTGGAACGAAGCACTCCCAATTCACACTATTCAAACAGGCAATCAAACAATCAAGCACACGGTCAAACTGCCAAACTGTCCCCTCAACAGATACTCGCTCCCCCCGTCTGCAGCCACCTGGTTGCTCTGCCTCTGCCTTTAGTTTGGGTTAAAGGAGTTAGGAATGGCAAGGATAGCTTGCCCCCTTCTCACTCCCCTTCCAAACTCCCTCTCAAACGCCCCTGTTTGCAGCTCCTGCTCGCAAACCTCCCTGGTCGCTTGCTCACTGCTTTATAAAGCCCTGGACTCCCTGATTAGCCCCGATCCTCCATCCTTTCATGAAGAAAGCTGAATTAAGATTTTATAGTTAAATGATGAGGCATGCTAACAAATTGTGTGTGGTGTTTCATTTTTAAAATAACCTCCATGTGTTTCCTCAGCCCCCAGCTCCCCTACAATCACTTCCAAGCAGTTTCATTTTTGACAGCTTGGAGCCAGCTCTGAACACTTGTTCTCAAAGCCTCAGGGAAAACGTCAGAAATGGGGAACATCATTTAAAAAATACAGATGACAGAAGTCGTGTGAAAAAGAAACAAAAACAGAATTTAAGTTTTTCTTTCTTTTTCTAGCATGGCACAATTGGCACATTGCTAAAAGGAAACACAAATCTGTACAAACCCCACAGATGTCTCATTAATCTAGTACAACTAGCACATACAGATTGATGCTTAACCGTCTGGCATCTGTGCATACCTGTAATTCCCAGGCCATAATGTTTCTTTGTGCACGTTCATATACACAAAAACCATTGACCATATAAATTCTTATTCTCACAAATTTGCTTTAAACTTATGTACATCTGTTATTTTTCCAATAGCGTGCCAGCAGTGCTCAGTAATGTTCACAGCATGGAAAAAGGTGTGGTACCTGCCTTGAAGACTTTACAGCTCTAAGGACCTGATTCTGCAAAGGGGATCTGTAAATATGGATCCTCATTCCTGAGATGCTGTGCAAGTATAAGGGTCCATGCTTGTAGGTCCACTGTGTAGATGGTGAAGCTACGCTAGATCTACTATAGGCTAGATTGTAATTTTAGGCACGGTCCTGGGCTAGGGGTGGTGGTGTATAAATTGGATCATCCCAGGAGTAGCCCCAGCAAGCAGAGATTTTCTCCTTGTGACATATGTGTATTGGGTGTGGAAGAGGAATGCACAATCTGTATTTTATTCTAAACCTTCCACCAACACCAGTACCATGCAATATCACAGTTTTAAATCCTGTATCTTTCAGCCCCTCTTTACTAGGGCCCAAGAGAAAAAGAGATCTCTCTCTCTCTCTGGAGCTCTTTCCATCTCTGCTTCCTTTCCCATCCCCTAACTTCCATAACACTTCCTTACTGGCTTTCATCAGGTTAGCCAACTGAGGGCTAATTAGTTCCTTACATCCCCCAACCTCTCCGTTTGATTAGCTAATTGTGCCATCAGCCACCCCGGGGAAACTAATTGAGGTTACAGTGATCAGAGTGCTGACCCACTTAGAGTACTTCTAGCCTATATCAGTAGCAAATTACAACACTCCCATGGCAGTTCAGCTGTAGTAGCTAGTGTATTGGGTGGATGAAGCCAAAACACCAGGTATTCCCTACCCACCTGCTCCAGGAGAAAAAAGAGACCAGAGCCCATTTACTCCTGCATGCTTAGACACAATGTTGGGGTAGATTGCACAGGCATGCAAGGGGGTAGTGTCTTATTTCCTCTTACTTCCCTGTGTGTAGTCCATGGGTAAAGTTTTCAAAAGCACCCAAATGACTTAAGTTCAGATGGATGGGGAATGAGTGATGTCTTGCCTCCCTCCATTCAAAGTCCCATTTTCAAAAATGACTTAGGCACTTAGAAGCCTAAGTCCCATTGGCTTTCAGTGAGACTTAGGTTCCACAGTGCCTAATTTACTTCTGAAAAAGGGATTTAAGTTATTTGGGTGCTTCTGAAAATTTATCCCAAGCCCAAACAATGTACAGGCTGTAATGCAGTTTCAGCTCCTCAGAAGTAAAAGTCCTCATGCAAAATGGAGACATGTTAGAAAATGTTTTTATTCCCCTCCCCCCACCCCGACTGGTTAAATTGTTCATTTTCAATAATTTATCTGATGATCTGGGGCATTTCTTTGTCAACTATTCACACACAAATATTTTCATTTTTCAGCCAGCCCTCAGGTGGTCAAAAATGTCTCTGGACTGATTGAGAGTTTGTTCTTAGGGTACAATGCTGAATGGAACAAGAAGGCTGGAAGGAGGGAATGAGAAAAGGATGCCATGGATGGACTGCAGGGTGTGAGACTGCATATAGTGATGTGTAAGGGGACTTCCACATTTTTTTGCAGTTATGTGAAATCATCCTGTTTTCTGTCTTTCTCACAGGATTCATTGTTTAATATTTGATTTCCCAGGCATCTGTACTCAATAGCATTAGCTCCTGTTTGTGATTTAGTCATGAAACACAACTGGCTTTTATCATTTGGGTTGAAATACTTGTTTTCTGAACTCTATTCACCCATAAAGCCTTTCCAAATGCAGTTCATGGGTTCTGAAAATAGACGTTTTTCCTGAAGTTTACTAAAGATGAGAGAGACTGTGATACCTTAGTGTACACATGAAAAGGGGTCAAAAAGTATCATACTTCTTTAACTGAATTAAACTCAGTAGCATGCTCTACTTGGGACTAACCTTGACTGGCTCTTGGGAAACGTAAAGTGCAGACTGTGGATGCTCATTCTCTGAGTAAAACTGCTCAGGGAAAGCATATTGCTCTTGTGTGCTACATTCTGCTTAGGGCTGTCAGTTCAAGAAGTTGGTTACTATCCATGAAGGCCTGAAGGGTGTAGGTCCTGGTTATCAAAGAAACCGCCTCTCCTCCATACTCCGCTACTTTGTGTTGGCCAGGAACACATTAACTGTCTGTCTGAAGCTGTGAGGCTCACAGGAACTGGGGGAAGAATGGCCTCAACATCAGATCCTTCATGTTTGGTATTTGTTCCTACTCAGGATAAAGCTGGGGCTAAGCCTGGAGACCTTTAGAACAAGCTGTAAATTGCACCTCTGTGTTGTGGCTTTCCATTAAATACAAATCTGGAGTCCTCTGGTATCTAGCTTAAGAGTTGGATGTTTCTTTTTCTGGTCTCCAGAGGACATTAACTCAGTTCTGTAGGGGGCACAGTGTACATTCTGTTAGAGCCAGACTGAGTAAATTTGGCTGGGCGAAACAGTATTCTGAGCATCACTCTCCACTATCCATGGTGATGTACAGAGCTATCATTTCCAAGATTTTCAGGCTTCAGAAGACAGCTGAGAAACGTGGTGAGGCCATGAAAGATAGAAAACTAAAAATTCCAGTGGAGAGAAAAGGAGGCCAAAGGTCTAAAGAGAGTGACTTTTTAGCTGGAGAAATGCTGAGATTGTAAGAATCAGTGTCCAAGAACCAGTGGAGTTGGACAAGGCAACTAATAATGTGTTAAATAAGAGCTATTTGAATGCAAATAGGTATGGAGGCTTACACCCATTGTACAAGATGTAGAAGACACAAAGCACTCTATAAAGAGAGGCAGTGTGTGTATATTATAACCTTGTAATCAAAAAAGCACATGAATTATTTGCTGAGAGAAGACTTTGGAAGGAAAAGAGAGAGAGACTGGAAGCTGAATAATTTGCTTCAAGGGAAACCAAGAACAAGTGTACCTACAGCAAACTGCAACTTTTCAACCTAAAATCAAGACAACAGAAAGTAAAACTTAAGAAACTAGTTTCAGAGTGGTAGCCGTGTTAGTCTGTATTAGCAAAAACAACAAGGGGTCCTTGTGGCACCTTAGAGACTAACACATTTATTTGGGCATAAGCTTTCATGGGCTAAAACCCACTTTATCAGATGCATGGAGTAAAAAATACAGTAAGCAGTATAAATATTACAGCACATGAAAAGATGGGAATTGCCTTACCAAGTAGGGGATCAGTGCTAACAAGGCCAATGTCAGGAGCTGTGGAAGGAGGTTGTGTGTGAGGAGCTGGGAGCAAGAGGCACTAGGAGCTGAGAGTGAGAAGATACTGCTGGAAGATCCTGTGGTGAGGACAAAGAAGGTGTTGGGAGGAGTCCATGGGGAAGTAGCCCAGGGAGTTGTAGCTGTCGTGCAGTTGTTCCAGGAGGCACTCTAAACAGCTGCAGTCCACAGGGCCGTGGGCTGGAACCCGGAGTAGGCCCGGGTCCCCCCCAAAACTCCCAACTCCTGATCAGACACAGGAGGAGTTAACCTGGACTGTGGGTTCTACCAGAGGGGAAGATCTCTGAGGCAAGCAAAATCCGCCAATAAGCGCAGGACCCACCAAGGTAGAGGAGGAACTTTGTTACAGAGGTCATAACTACTCAAAGGTAGAGCTAGGTGCGGACTCATGGTTTGAGTGACTCTTATCTGGCTCTGTCTCCCCCTGCTCCTCTTATCTTATATTCCTTACATGACCTACTTCCCCCAGCCACAGGTTCCTGACATCTCCAGGTGGGAACCAATAATGGGGAGGTGGTGCACACCCACAGCTATGAACTTGAAAGAACCAGCACAGAGCTCAAAATGGGTCTGCATATTGGAAGCAGTGCCAGTGGTCCTGTGAGGTGAGTACGTAACATGAAACTCTCCACTTCTTTGGAGGGATGTATCTGCCATTCTCTGAAGGGTTTGGGGAAGGAATAGAAAGGCTTGTTCATGAAGGGAGGACGTCTGGTGGAAGAGAAGCTGAGGGACTGAAAATTAGTGAATAAACTCAGTTCCATGTTGAAAAGCCAATGTGAGGGTGCAAGAGGTATATAGATGTGATGGGACTTGTTCATGTTTGTGCAAGTCTCTTCAGAATGTGAAGCACTATACCAAATTTATATCTTCAGTCCCCAGCAAAATCTTGCAGCAGGTCCTCAAGGAATCCATTTTGAAGCACTTAGAGGAGAGGAAGGTGTTCAGGAACAGTCAACATGGATTCACCAAGGGCAAGTCATGCCTGACCAACCTGATTGCCTTCTATGATGAGATAACTGGCTCTGTGAATATGGGGAAAGTGGTGGATGTGATATATCTTAACTTTAGCAAAGTTTTTGATACAGTTGAAGAAGCATGGATTGGATGAATGGACTATAAGGTGAATAGAAAGCTTGCTAGATTTTCGGGCTCAACGGGTAGTGATCAACGGCTTGATGTCTAGTTGACAGACGGTATCAAGTGGAGTGCCCCAGGGGTTGGTTCTGGGGCCAGTTTTGTTTAACATCTTTATTAATCATCTGGATGATGGGATGGATTGCACTCTCAACAAGTTTGCAGATGACACTAAGCTCGGGGGGAGAGGTAGATACGCTGGATGGTAGGGATAGGGTCCAGAGTGACCTAGACAAATTGGAGGATTGGGCCAAAAGAAATCTGATGAGGTTCAACAAGGACAAATGCAGAGTCCTGCACTTAGGAAGGAAGAATCCCATGCACTACTACAGGCTGGGGACCAACTGGCTATGCAGCAGTTCTGCAGAAAAGGACCTGGGGATTACAGTTGATGAGAAGCTGGATATGAGTCAGCAGTGTGCCCTTGTTGCCAAGACGGCCAACAGCATATTGGGCTGTATTAGTAGGAGCATTGCCAGTAGATCAAGGGAAGTAATTATTCCCCTCTATTCGGCACTGGTGAGGCCACACCTGGAGTATTCCATCCTGTTTTGGTCCCCTCACTACAGAAGGTATGTGGACAAATTGGAGAGAGTCCAGCAGAGGGCACCAAAAATGATTAGGGGACTGAGGCACATGACTTACGAAGAGAGACTGTGGGAACTGGGGTTATTTAGTCTGCAAAAGAGAAGAGTGAGAGGGGATTTGATAGCAGCCTTCAACTACCTGAAGGGGGGTTTCAAAGAGGATGGAGATAGGCTGTTCTCAGTGGTGGCAGATGACAGAACAAGGAGCAATGGTCTCAAGTTGCAGTCGGGGAGGTCTAGGTTGGATATTAGGAAACACTATTTCACTAGGAGGGTGGTGAAGCACTGGAATTAGGTTACCTAGGGAGGTAGTGGAATCTCCATCCTTACAGGTTTTTAAGGCCTGGCTTGACAAAGCCCTGGCTGGAATGATTTAGTTGGGGTTGGTTCTGCTTTGAGCAGGGGGTTGGACTAGATGACCTCCTGAGGTCTCTTCCAACCCTAATATTCTATAATTCTAAATAATACACTTCAGCTTTATTTTAGCAAGGAGCCAGTATACAAGTGTTTTTAAGAATTATCTTTACTGTACATGAAAATGACCGTACTAGCCAGAGCCAATGTGAGGCTGGCAGACATTCGTGCAGGTTTCCAATCTAAGGTTGCCTCCTGTCCAAGTTTTCCCAGGATCCTCCCTTTTTTGAGATAGCTGTCCTGGGAAATCTATAAGGGTGTTCAGTACACACTGACAGCCAGCCAATTGTATGGGCTCAGGATCACCTCCGATGTCCCAGTTGTTTAGTCTGGGGTGGCAGCCAGTATCACCACACAACTCTATCTAAACTCCTCTCTCTAACTATGGTACTTATATGGTCCCTATCACCACAGAATCTGAGTGCCTCACAATCTTTTGATCTATTAACCAGCACAACACCCCGTGAGGTAGGGAAGTATGAGTGGGAGCTGAGGTACAGATCCTCAAAGGGATTTAGGCTCCTAACTTTCATTGAAATCAATCAATGGAAGTTAGGAGCCTACATATTTTGAGGGTCTGTGCCAGAGAGACAGAGGGCTGTCTAAACGACATAGCAATGTGCACTATGGGAGTGTGATTTCTATGGCCCGCCAATGTCTTGCGCACTAAGTGGGCCATGTAGACCCTGCTAGCACACACTAGCAGTTTCCTGGGGTGCATTAATGTAGTACTGCAAACCGTCCTGTATTGAAGCACTCCAGGGAACTTTTAGGGTCTACACCGGCCAGTTAGTGGACAAGACATTGGTGCACTTTAGAAATCACATTCCCATAGTGTGCATTGCTTTGCTGTCTAGACAAGCCCTAAGGGACTTGTGCAAGGTCACACAAGTCTGTGGCAGAACAGGAATTTAACTTGGGTTTCCTGAGTCAAAGGCTAGCCCCCTAACCACTGGATTTAAAACTGCTGCATTTTTCTTTAAAAGAAATCAGTGAAGAGAATTTTGTATGTCAGCGCATGGTGTGCCAAAACAACTCTCAGGGTATGTCTACACTAGGAGACTAGTTTGATTTTTCTTAAACCGAACTTGTGAAACCGATATTGCAAAGTCGATCGTGCGAATCCACAGCAAGGACATTAAATTGAATTTGTGAGTCCACAGTAACGGGGCAAGCGTCGACATTGCAAGCGGTGTACTGTGGGTAGCTATCCCACAGTTCCCGCAGTCCACACTGCCCATTGGAATTCTGGGTGTAGCCCCCAGTGCCTTCTGGGGCCAAAAATGTGTCGAGGGTGGTTATAGGTAAATGTCATCATTCGACCCACACTCCCGCCCTCCCTACGTGAAAGTGCCGGCGGGCAATTAATTCACGCCCTTTTCCGGTGATTGACAGCTCAGACGCCACAGGACAGCAAGCATGGAGCCCTCCGCGATTATCGCTGCTGTTCTGTCCATTGTCAACACCTCGCGCCTTATCGTCCACCTTTTCCAGAGGCAGATGCAGAGAAATCGGGCGAGGAGGCAACGGAAGCTCCGGGAGGACATGAACTCTGAGAGGGGCACAGTCCTCTCGCAAAGCACCGGCCCCGGCCCGTAGACATCATGGTGGCAATGGGGCACGTTGATCCTGTGGAACGGCGATTCTGGGCAAGGGAAACAAGCACTGACTGGTGGGACCGCATAGTGCTGCAGGTCTGGGATGAATCCCAGTGGCTGCGAAACTTTCGGATGCGTAAGGGCACTTTCCTGGAACTTTGTGAGTTGCTGTCCCCTGCCCTGAAGCGCAAAGACACCCAGATGCGAGCGGCTCTGACTATCCAGAAGCGAGTGGCCATAGCCCTGTGGAAGCTTGCAACTCCTGACAGCTACCGGTCAGTCGCGAATCAATTTGGAGTGGGCAAGTCTACCGTGGGGGTTGCCGTGATGCAGGTAGCCCATGCAATCGTTGACCTGCTGCTCTCAAAGGTAGTGATCCTTGGAGACGTGCAGGTGATCATAGATGGCTTTTCCGCTATAGGATTCCCAAACTGCGGCGGGGCTATTGATGGGACACACATCCCTATCCTGGGACCGGACCACCAGGGCAGCCAGTACATTAACCAAAAGGGCTATTTTTCTATGGTGCTGCAAGCACTAGTGGACCATAAAGGACGTTTTACCAACATCAACGTCGGATGGCCGGGCAAGGTTCATGATGCTCGTGTTTTCAAAAACTCTGGTCTGTTTAGACGGCTGCAGGAGGGTGTTTATTTCCCGGACCGCAAAATAACTGTTGGGGATGTGGAGATGCCTATAGTGATCCTCGGGGACCCAGCCTACCCGCTAATGCCCTGGCTCATGAAGCCATACACAGGAGCCCTGGACACTGAAAAGGAGCTCTTCAACTACCGGCTGAGCAAGTGCAGAATGGTAGTGGAGTGTGCTTTTGGCCGTCTGAAGGGGAGATGGAGAAGCTTACTTACTCGCTCCGATCTCAGCCAAACAAATATCCCCATTGTGATTGCAGCGTGCTGTGTGCTCCACAATCTCTGTGAGAGCAAGGGGGAGACGTTTATGGCGGGGTGGGAGGTTGAGGCAAATCACCTGGCTGCTGATTACGCACAGCCGGACACCAGGGCGATTAGAAGATCACAGCAGGACGCACTGCGCATCCGGGAAGCTTTGAAAGCTAGCTTCCAGAGCGAGCTGGGTAACCAGTGATTGTTACGCTTGTTTAAACAGAAGCTGAACCTGCCCATGTTTCTTTACCCAGTTTCTGTTGCCTATCCTCTCCAATTACCAACCCCCTCCCCCGCCTTCATTCAATGCTTTAAAAGTATAATAAAGGAAACATTGTTTATGAAAACCGTCTTTATTAATGATTTCTCTGTAAAGGGTTTAACCTGGGACGCATACTGCGGTTGGGGAGCGGGTGGAGTGTTGGAAAGGACGCTTCCAAACTCGGGGAATGACATGCTCTTGCTCCCAGAGCAGTCCGCAGTGCTGGACTGCTTGTTTCAAGGGAGCCTGCAACCCCTCCTATTCGCAACTGTGTGTGGTGGGGCCTGTGTGACTTTTTGGCCATGGATTGCGGCCACAGATCCCCTGCTCCATGGATCTGTCAAGCAGGCTATCGCCGGCCGCAAAAGATCTGCAGCCACCCTCCCGCACCAGAAAGTCACAGAGCCCCCCGCACATAGAGAACATGAAAACCCCCTCCCAGAATGACAAGTGTGCCCAGTGCATGCAATGTGAGTGTGACTTTCTGTTGAACCTTTCCCCCTGTCTGTACCCTGGTTCAGGCACCAGTCATCTCTAATTACAAACCCCCTTACCCACTACCCCAAAACCAAAAAGGCCTGTGAAAGAAAGTAAAGGAAACAGCACTGTACAGAACAAACATTTTTATTAAGGGGAGCATAGTTTTGAGATGAAACTTGGACGGGGACTGGGGTGGGGTGCGGTTGGAGGGAAGGAAAGGACCCATCTAAATTTTTGGGAATGAGAGCCTTCTGCTACTGGAGCAGTCCGCAGGGGTGGAGTGATTATTTCCACGGCCCCTGCCTCCCCTCGTTCTAGTGACTTTGGGTGAGGGGGGGATTGGACTTTGTGGCGGGGGAGGGCGGTTGGAAATAACATATAGAGGTACTCTTTCCTCCTGTCTCCTGTCCTGGAGAACGTCTACCAGGCGCCGGAGCGTGTCAGTTTGCTCCCTCATTAGTCCCAGCAGCGTTTGAGTCGCCTGCTGGTCTTCCTGCCGCCACCTGTCCTCGCGAGCTTCAGCCCTCTGCTCCCGTTCGCTGACTGCTCGCTCGGACCTTGAGACGTCCTCTCTCCGCTGTGCCACCTCCTTTCGGGAACAGACCATCAATTCTGAGAACATGTCGTCCCGGGTTCTCTTTTTGCGCCGCCTGATCAGCGCTAGCCTCTGGGAGGGTGATCCACAGGTAGGGCGGGAGACACTCACAGCTGTGGGATGGGAGAAAGGGAGTGAATTCCTCAGAAAGATACTTTTTCCCGAACAATGCCTATACTCTTTCCCTGTGAATAAGACCAAGCACAGTACCTATCACATGTGCACTTACTACAAGGTCGAATATTATGTCTTTATCCTGAGTGCCTGGGGTCCCGGTGTACAGATCCCACAAGCGGTGCTGGACACTGGAAATCGGCTCTCTGGAGACCATGGTAAGCCGTTGCCTTTGGACAGCTGAGAGCTTACTTCACAGCAGTGCTCTACTCCCATGTTTCAATCACAGTTCCTGGCGGTGGCCAGTTCCTGCTGCTGCCAAAACCACTCATCTACAGCAGCTCGCCAACCCTTTCCCCCTCCTCCGTGTGGCCGGCCCTGGGAACTGTACGTGCCCGCGAACCGCTCTGTTTGAACGGCTCACCTACCCTTTCCCCCCCTCCGCGTGGCCGGTGCCGGGAACTCTCCCTGCCTGCGCACCGCTAAGTTTCAATGATTAGCCTCCCAGATCCCGCCCCCCCCCGCGTGGATGGAAACCGCCGGGTGTCTTTCTTTAAAGGGAAAATGAAGAAGTCACTATACTAAAAAAACCACTCATTCAAACCAGGGCACCATGACTGATATCACTCTGATGAGGATTACGGAGACAGAGAAAGACCGCATGCTGCGTCAATGCCAGCAAACCCCGGGGCCGTATGCAGCCATGCTATGCAAGGCAATGATACCAGAGTACCTGCAGCTTGCATGGTGCGGGAAAGTATCCTACCATGGAGGAGACAATAAGGCCGCTCTCCCTGGGAACCTGATGCAAAAGCTTTCACTGTACCTCCAGGAGAGCTTCGCGGAGATCTCCGATGGGGATTTCTCCTCTATCCCCATACATATTGACAGACTTTTCGAGTAGTTGCACTGGAAACGACTCAAAACTGAAGCGCCTAAGGCCAATTAAGCAATACAAACACAGTGCTAACACACCATGCCTATTCTATTCCAAATAAATGTTTAAAACACTGACCTGCTGATCCTTCGCCTGGTTCCTGGTCAGGGATGCTGCCTTGGGAGGGTTCGTAGGGGATCTCGGTCAGGGTGATGAATAGATCCTGGCTGTCGGGGAAATCAGCATTGAAAGCGCTGTCGACTGCCTCGTCCTCCTCCTCTCCTTCCTCATCTTCACCGTCCGCGAAAACCTCCGACGACGTGGCCGTAGATAAGACCCCATCGTCGGAGTCCACGGACACTGGTGGGGTAGTGGTGGCAGCACCACCGAGCATAGCATGCAGTGCCTCGTAAAAACGGCAAGTGTGTGGCTGCGATCCGGAGCGTCCGTTGGACTCTTTGGTCTTCTGGTACGCCTGTCGCAGCTCCTTGATTTTCACGCGGCACTGCGTTGCATCCCGGCTGTATCCTCTCTCCGTCATAGCCTTGGATATTTTTTCATAAATTTTTGCATTCCGTCTTTTGGATCGGAGCTCGGATAGGACGGATTCATCTCCCCACACAGCGATCAGATCCAAGACTTCCCGATCAGTCCATGCTGGAGTCCTCTTTCTATTCTGGGATTGCATGGTAACCTCTGCTGGAGAGCTCTGCATCGTTGCCACTGCTGCTGAGCACGATGTCCAAACAGGAAATGAGATTCAAACTGGCCAGACAGGAAAAAGAATTCAAATTTTCCCGGGGCTTTTCCTGAGTGGCAGGTCAGAGCATCCAAGTACGGATTGCTGTCCTGAGCGTCCACTGAGTGGTGCACTGTGGGATAGCTCCCGGAGCTATTAGCGTCGAATTCTGTCCACAGTAACATGAATTCGACATGG
Source organism: Chelydra serpentina (assembly GCA_037349315.1). Classification (NCBI taxonomy): domain Eukaryota; kingdom Metazoa; phylum Chordata; order Testudines; family Chelydridae; genus Chelydra; species Chelydra serpentina. The sequence continues at coordinate 132,397,548 of JBAIAC010000004.1, forward strand.
CCATGTCGAATTTAGCGCTACTCCCCTCGTCGGGGAGGAGTACAGAAATCGAATTACAGAGCCATTTATGTCGAAATAAATAGCTTCCTAATGTGGAAGTGTGCAGGGTAAAATCGAGTTAACGCTGCTAAATTCGACATAAAGTTCTAGTGTAGACCAGGCCTCAGCCTATTAGTGATCTGGGCCAGGCAGATTTACTTGTACATGAAAACAAAATAATAAATTTAGGGTTCAAAATGAAGCTGGGAGAAGGTTGGACAGCTGTGTGGTGAAGCCATACACTTTTTTCTTGTTCATGAGGAAGTGACAGATGGCAGCAGTAATATTCACAAGCATGTCCCCTCCTCAGACCCCATTTTTAAATGAGGCAAATGGAGACAAAATAGCACATGGGCCAGCTTGGTGGAATGCATATAATGTAGCAACTTTTTATCATTTGCCTCCAGGCTCTAGCCAAGTGAATCACTGCTGTGCTGCTGAAAAATTCTGAAATGTGGCATGTGAGACTTGAACAGGGTTCAAGTCTCACATGATAATTGAGTGGTTGAAATGAGCTCATTTTTGGATGCAAATGGATGGAAAGACTTTCAAATATCACTCTTCCCAGAGCCTGTGGAGAAAGACATTTGCCCAATATAATGCCTACTGGAGAGAATCTGAAAGTAATTATACACAATTAAACAAACCCTTTAATGTTTTATGACATATTTTACTCACCAAAGACTCCTACAGAACTTTCTACTTGAGTTATTTTGCAATATTCAGGTAATGTGCACCACCAGCTCACTCTAGATACATAATTGCTATACAAAACTTCCAGCAACTCAGGAGGAAACCATTCAGTTTTCAGGAACATTTTAGAATACACCATTATGTGGTAACCTTGCAAAGAAAGTGCTCACCTTGTGAACTATGGGTTATTTGCCCTTTGAAGCACAAGCATGATTCCAATTAAGGCTAATGGAAATTGCACATACTCCTCAAGGGGTGAATAAAACCATTTAACTAGAGGCCTTGTGATTTTGAGAAAGCTTTAAGGAATCAGCTGAAGTAGCAATTTGAACAGTATCCTTGATAATATATTTTACCAACTTTGGTTTGCCATAGAAAATACACTTTACCCTATACATTTTGAGCAATAAATGGAAGCAGTTTCATAAGGTGAGAATATTACAAGAGGGTGTAATGTAGACAAGCAGGGATTCAAGATAAAGTAGCTATAAGCCAGAAGCTTAGGGGAAAGTTTACAGGGCCTCCGATAGAGAAAAGGGAGAGAGAATTCACCTGGGTTTACTGTGCTCTAGATTGCAGCTGGCTTGCCTCAGGACAGGATAACATTCCGTCATTGTGACACATTGCATTTGTGACTGGGAGCTGCGGGTGGTCGTGCCTGCGGACGGTCAATGTAAATGGTCAATGTAAACAAACTGTCTCACGGCCCACCAGCAAATCACCCTGACAGGCAGCAGTTTGCCCTCCACTACCCTAAGAGATGATACAAGCAAGCTGAAGATTCTTAAGGGGTAAGCTGCACTTGCTTTACAGCTTGGAATCCCCAAGTGTTTCATTCACAGGCTAAAAATCCCTTTAGCCTGGGTCCAGCACTTCCCCCAGTTCAGTCTTTATTCCTCAGGTGTTTCCAAGAGTAGTCTTGTGTGGGGAGCGAAAAACCCAAGATGATGTCACTCCCCACGTTATATAACTTTTGCATATGGTGGGAACCCTTTGTTTCAAAGCTTGGTTCCCAGATGGTCTGTGGAAAATCGCTGACATCCCAAGATGGAATCTAGAGACATGTGGTCACATCACATGTCTTTGTAGAGTCATAGCAGCCGTTACTCGGAAGCTGTCTGTAGCGTTCTCAGGAAGGATCACCAGGTGAGAGAGAAGCTTTTCCTAAGGCCTATTTTTTTTCTAATGGTCCATTACCTTGAATAGGTTCTTCCCCACTCAGTTATCTAGACAGAAAGCATCATGTCTAGTAGGTGTTACCCAGGTGTAACTACATTTGAAGTACAGATACATACTCAATATTCATAACTAGATACAAAAATGATGAATGCATAGAAATAGGATAATCATATTCAGCAAATCATAACCTTTCCAAGGACATCTCACATGACTTACCTTGCATAAAATACAACATAACTATGTCATAATCATAACATAATATCACTGTGAAGAATATGGGGTCCAATGTCACAGCACTATCATCACATGCTGACGTTGCTTCATCACTGCTAGAGTAACATGTTAGTAGCCCAATGCTATGATGCAACATCTCAAAGCTATTATGACACTGTGGCAGTATGCAATGTTGTAATCTAACAGCTGATATTACAGAAGAGCAAGGCCCTTTACCTCTTGAACTCCCTGGGCCATTGTAACTTTTTCTTATAAGTTTGGATCAGGGGACTGATGTGACAAAAAACTTTAAGAAGTGGTAGGGTGGTGAACACAGCTGTGTTTGAACTGGACGGGGGGCGGGGGAAGAGTGATTCTCCCAACCTTTTTTTTTAACAATAGTTTTTTGTTTTTCCAACTAGACGTGTGGGTGTGGCACATCCACTCGCATGCCCCCTTCCCTCATCCCACTGTATATTAATCAGGATTTAAAAATAATTTCTGTATCACTGTATATTTACTTGGTGCTTTACAAACATAGGCCCTGGTTCTGCACACACTTATGAATGGGTCTAGTGCTTACTCAATTAGGTAGGAACTATTACTATAAATTCAGTGTAGCTACTCATAGCAGTACTCATAGTACTAGTCCCTTTCTTTCCCCTTCTCCAGGCCCTCTACTTCCCTGTCTCCTTGCCCCTATTTAGACTCCTGCCCCTGTGCACTTTATTCCAGTCTTCTATTCCTCAATCCATTCCCTTCCCCCAACCTGACTCTTTACACACCCACCTCTGCATCAGGCCAGAAGATATTGTAGCAAAGCCTAGATTCAACAGCACGTCAGCTATAAATATAAAGGTATATATTATTTCTATTTTAAGTTATGTTCTGTATATCTTTAAAGGAGCCCTCATATATTAATTAACACCAGCAAATACTCAAAGGTGCTTCAAGGCACCATATCTTTTTCTGGCCTTCACCAAATCTCAAGGCATGGATGAGATGTAACATACAAAATCCCAGGGGGATCAATCTCTTTTTGGGGAAAATAAGATGGGGTTAAAATCAGGCTTATAATGGGAAGCGAATGTCAACCCTAACAATGAAGTGGATGTTGCTGCTCCATAATAACGTGGTACCATTGCTAATTCTCAATTTAGCATAAATCTTTTTATTTTCCCGTAAGGAAGCAGTGATGTCATGTGAAATGCAACATGATTTCATAAGTAAAAAGCACCTTTTTCATTTGATGAGACATTATGGTGAATGAGAGCCAGCTGTTGATAAGAATTATCATCCGCTACATGTGAGGCCATTTTAGTTGCTAATGGTCATACATTCTGAAATATGCCCTGCTTCGCTTTCAAGAGAGAAGCATTGTCATTTTCATTTAGTAACATATTAACTACCTGGTTTGAGCTTGTGGTTCTAATATTCCTATATCATGGAATTTGCCCCATAATTTACTGTTTCACGGGTATTCCAGTCACTGCACCAAATATCCAGTGATTTCCACAGAGTAAAATAATCCTACTCTGGGCTGGTGATGAACTAGCCAATCATCTATGATAGGGGTTTCCATTTCAAATTTCTCTTAAACCATGGAGCAAGCTTTGGCAGCTACTCTATGAGAAACTGCTAGAGCAAATTGTGTTGGAAAAATTCTGCTGTGGCAATAGACCATCAAGCCAAAATATTCTTGATTTCAAGAAAATGGTAAATCTGGTGTAAATCCATAGATAAAGGAATTAGGCTGTGATTTTTTTATAGTTAACACAATAATGCTCTGCTCTTGTACGGTGCCTTACATTGGATAATCTTACAGATACTGTGGTCTGCAGTGGGTTTGTGCCAGGACTACTCTTACTAATGCTGGGGGCTGTACCGGGTTCAGGAACATGGCCCTGCAGGAGGGAGAGAGGGTGGTCCCATGGTTAGGCCACTAGCCTAAGACTTGGGAGACCTGGAGATATTTCCTTGTTCCACCACAGACGTCCTGTGTGAGCTTGGGCAAGCTGTGGAGTCATAGAGTTTAAGGCTAGTCTGACTCCTCTATATCACAGGCCGCCAACACCATCTAGCACCTGCACACTAAACCCAACAACCAAAATTAGACCAAAGTATTTAAATCCACAAGAGATTAGATGATTGTGAGCCACAGGCACCTTCCTGAGCCTGAGTTCCCCATCTGTAAAACGGGGATTATAGCACTGCTACCTCACAGGGGTGAGGTACATTAAAGAGAAAGAGGTGCTCTGATACTACAGTAAAGTACTACTGTAGATACTACAAATACCTTAGACAGATAGCAGCACAGAGACCATGAGGTGCAGAAGTGACAAAGAGCCCCCAACCTCTATTCTCCTGGCTTGGGCCCTCCATGCTGCCCCTTTTGAGAAGCACAGCACAGAATCTGCTCCAAGGAGTGGATCCTTTGGGTAAGAAGGTGCTATTTATCCATAGTTTGTTTTCAAACCAAAACTTATCCTTAACTATAAGACAATTCTTCTTTCCTGAGAGACGTTTTCAGCCCTTCTCGAAATAAGTGCCCAAGTGTTACTGTCACCCTCTTCCCCCACAAGACAAACACACACATGTAGGTCCAGGTACTGGATCTTAAACATCCATAAAGACCAGCACTCTGCAGGCAATGCACCTGGTGGACTTGGAATATATTTAGAGAAAGGGGGAATTTGCCTGGGTAAGAGAAATGTTTGAGACTAGAAACCTTACTTTAGAAGATGCTAGAAGGCACAGAAATTTAAAACACCTAAGAGGAACCATTGAAGAAAATATAGACTTGGCAAGATACTTTGCTTCAGAAACCTTTCCCCACCCCCCACATACACACCTTTCAACTGAATGAAAATTGAATGAAAACAAATCATCCACTTCTGTTGGTCATGCCACTGTATCTTTGCACAGTGTTATAAAGTTTGGAATGATACGAATTTAAACTCCAGTACAGCAGACATTTATTTATCCAGCGTAAATAAAAATGTGGAGAATTAGTAAAGTTATCTGAATTTTTAGTAAAATAATTTGTTGTAGTTGATGGGGATTGATATCAGATTACTGTAAAAATTCTCCTTCATTGGGTGGTGGACTTTTACCAAAGGCAATGCTATGCTTTTTTATGTATACATATCCTAAATTAATTTCTGATCTATTAAGAACACGATTATTTTAAACTGGCATTGTATGTGAACTGCTGACAAATCCTCACTGGAACGATTCATTGTTCTGAAGTGAGCAAGCAGTGATTGCCACATAGCAGAATAACCCTAAATTGAGGAGGGTGGGTGGGTGTTTGTAGCATTGCTAGACCCAGTCCTGTAAACAATTACTTCAGTAGGACTGCTCATGATAGTAAGCACTAAGCTTGGTATCAGTGTCTGCACCACTGGGACACTGCAGCATCTCTCAATTTGCCCCTTAACTGTTGTTCCACTTTGCAGGATACAAAAGCGTCTATTGTTTGTTGATCTCATTTCAAAAGACTGAAGAACACAGGCAAGCTGTGAGCAGAGTTTCATTAAAGAGCTGTTTATTTTATCTGTCCATTTTGCTGGACTAGCCAAGTTCATTTCACTTTAAGACTGCACCTCCAGTCCCTGCTCTTGATAATCCTGATTTTCAGTTTCAGCCCTCTTTGTCTTTCCCTGTTAATGTTATCCCTCCACAAATACATGGATTAATACACACACACACACACACACACACACACACACACACACTAGTTTTCTTGTATAGTTAATACCATTATGGCAAGAGTCAACAGGTGGCCCTGTTATAAATTGCCAAACAAGTTATTTTTGTTAGAGTCTGAGCCCTGTTCAGTCTTTAAGAAATGCTTGTATTGTTAGTTTTGACATGCAGTTCTACTGTGGAGCTGTGGCAAGTACCAAGGGAGATTGCTGCCAAAATACTAATACCAGATTCCCAGTAAGCATTTCTGACTCAAAAACTCCCTCTAGCTAGAGAGATTAAAGCAAAAAGCAATTTCCAGCAGAGGCTATTGCCTATATGCTGTTTGACCACCTCTGTTCAAGGACTGGTCTATATGTGTAAATAAACAGTTATACTAAAAATATACCCAGACTCCATGACACAGATTTTTCCTACTATGGGAAGCTGATGTGCAAGGCCCTGAACAACTGTTACTGCTTGGCAAAGAGGCAATGATATTAATACCCAGTATGTACATATATATCTGGTAGTTTTTTTCCATAGACAAGACTCTCTCCCACTAGTGTCTGCAAATGCAGTTTGCACCTCCTTGCATTATTAAGAGCAACCCTTATGGGGAGTTTGCTTCTGAGGAATGGCCGCTTTAAGTTTTGCTAGCAGCCCCCCAAAAGCCTCTCCATAGAGGTTACACCAGGTATGTACTGAATCAGCCCTTTGGATGATCAATGAACACCCCTCCCCTGCCAGCCCTATCCATTTCTGGTGCGTTGCTGGGTGCTTGCAAACTTCTGAGTGAAAGGTTGATATAAATCTATCCCCCGGGACTTTCTGCTTTAAATCCTTTCTGTTTGCTATAGTTTTCAAAGTGATTAAGTACAAATCACTTTGGGTCTGGTGCTCTAGCCCTCACCCAGGCAAAACTCCCATTGAATTTTGTCTCAGTCAGAACTGCAGCAGGATTGGACCTGAAGTTCTACTCTGTATGAAGGGTACCATGTAAACATGTATCACTGTGATAACCTGAGTGCACTGTCTGCTAATGTGAGATTTAGGCTGAATAAACTCTGAGATCCACGTTTTTAACAGCAGTGCAGATGATTTTTACTGAGTTAGCAAGAAGCACCTTCAGGTTGTTATTGCACTGAAAATAGCTTTAATTATGTATTCAACTTGTAAATGAAGGAAACCCCTAAAAATCAAAAATGAAACAACTATGATGAAACAAAACAAACAAACAAAAATCCAGCAACCTGAATGGGCGCCGAACTACTGGAAGAGAACCTTATTTTTAAAGATAGACTATTTTGCTTCTCCCATCAATGGCAAGCCCACCTCCTCCCATTCCGTCCCACTGTTTTACCTTTAAATCAGCTTTTCTCCCCAAAATAACTGCGCTGTATTTTAGTTTTACCTCATGTTGAACATCTGAATTGGAAGGGAGTCTTTGAGTATAAACAAACAAATTGCAGTCTATCCAGTGAAAGCGCAGGGAATTGCATTGTTTGGAAAACCAGCACAATTATGCATCAGAAACACTAGGGCATCTCCATATTCTCACATTGGTTGAGATGATTCCAATTCAGCACGGTGTACTGTATGCAGACGTGACCACAGAATGGGGAAAACCATGAATATTACATAATATTTTATTTGGTTTCACTGCATCAAGAAGCTTTGGCTGGTGGTCTGCTGATGTAACTGAACACATTTATGTGAAATCATATGGCATATGCTTATTCAACCCATTAGTGCTGTGGCCTGAGCTACTTCCCTTTGCTGAATAACATGCTCAGAGTTGAGTATTTAGGTGAGAAGTCAGTGAGTCGCTTAGCAAGCTGTTTTGCTGCTGTTATTATTTTTAATTAGTATTCTGGTAGCACCTAGAAGCCCCAGTTAGGATCAAAGCTCATTTGTGCTAGCTACTACAGGCATGATCCCTGCCCAAGAATCTGGCACCAAACAATACCCAAGTGACCCATATCACCACTTTCTAAATTCAAATCGGATTTAACAATGGATGCATTGTGACTAATCCGCAGATTGTCATGTTTTCACTTGGCGTTACTGTTTTTGCAAACTGAATACATTCACAAGCAATAGAACTGGTACACAAATTCCAGCCGCCTCCTTCACCCCACAATTTTCCCTATACTGTGATTCATGGATGCTGTGAGACTAGATCCAAGTCTAACACCACACTCTGAAAGCAATACAGACCAGAACCATTCTCAGTATCTTCCAAATATATAGTTTAATTATTTTTAATTTCCAGTCATTCTTTTGGTTTCCCAGACATTTCAATTACTCGTATCTTTTAACACTTCTTCATCGTGGTTGAGGCATTCTTAGTGAAATTAAGAGATTCTCTAATCTTTGACAGCATGGGACTGTGCAGTGTGTGATGGGAACAGTAAAATGTTCAAAAGTGGCTAAGTAATTTAGGGTAAAAAAGCACCTAAGTAACGAAGGTCCCTAAGATCCATTCAAAGTAGGGTGTGACTTTGAATGGATCTTAGGGGCCTGTGTTACTTAGGTTCTTTTTTACCCTAACTTACTTAGCCACTTTTGAACATTTTACTGAGTATCTAATTAGTGACCAGTGACATAGGAAATCTGAATAAAGCAAAAGTTTGTTTGGATTTCAGTAACATTTATAACGTGTTGTGCTTTTTAGCCTTTTTTCCAGGATATCATTTTTCAATGCAAATTTTATTTCCCTGTCTGTCAAAAAGCATGCCCCCCAAATCTCCCAAAGTATGACATATCCTATTAAGAAATCCAAGTGCTGGGCAAGGTGTATACAGAATGATAATTCCTAGTTTTGAATTGAAACATTGGGTGGACTCATTCTGAATTTTATCAGAATTCAAAATGAAAACTGAACACCAATTCATTGTGGAGTGCTTCATTCACCCAAAACAGGACTCTGCTTCTCCATAAAAGCTGCAACAGCGTTTCTTTTCCCCAGAAGTATATAGTGCACAGTCACTGTAAAATCTCGTAAGTCCAGGCGGGTCCTTCCTAGGGCACCAGATGCCATCTCAGGTGCTTCCTCTTTTAGCTGAGTGACTGAATGGGACTTTGTCTACAAAAAACAAAATTTGCCCCAGTGTCCAATGTAGCCTGCCTACATTAGCTGCTTGAACCAACATAACGAGGGTGCAATCAGAGGGTGGGCATACCTGCTCAAGCTTTAAGCTAGCTCGCATGGCTAAAATAGCAGTGAAGATGCAGCAGCACGGACCATGGTATTGACTAGTAATGTGAGTACACACTTAGGGTTCCAGGTGGGCTTGGGCAGTCCGTGCTGAAACCTGCACCGTGCCTTCACTGCTATCTTTAGCTGTGCTAGCTAGATTAAAGCCTGTATGGGATGCCTGCAAGAGTTGCAGTCACACCTCCGATTGCAGTGCAGACTTCCCTTGAATCAATGGTAGTGCAAGTTTACACTGGTGCAAGTAATTTTAATGTTGACAAGCCCTGGGTGTAACAGTTTTAAGCTGTTGACACACTAACTTGAAAAAAGGCCCATTGATCTTAGTGACCATTTTTGTGTGTTTGGATTTTTGTTTTTGTTTTTTGGTGCCAGCCTTTAGATACTTTGGCATAGATTTTCAGAGGGGCTGAGAACCTGCAGTGTCCATTGACTATGATTTTATCTGTCTAAGGTGGTCTGTATGGAACCTTTTCCCATCATAACTGAGCACCTCATAGTTTTTGATATGTTTATCCTCACAACACTCCTGTGAGGTAGGGAAGTGCTAGTATCTCTTTTACAAGAGGAGGCACACAGAGGCTAATTGACTTGTCCCAGGTCACACAGGAAGGCTGGCAGAACAAAGGTTTGAACCCAGGTCTCAAGCCAGGGCCTTAACCATTGAACCAGCCTCCCTCTCTATTACAGTGAAAGGTACTCAGCACTTCTGAAAACCAGGCCTAAGGTGTCTCAAATTGGGCACCCAAACCCCAGGGGCCAATTTTGCAGATATTGTCCATGGAATGTAAGCACCGAGTTCCCAAGCACGAGTTCCCAAGCAATCTGGGCATTCTGATAGAGAGTAACTGAACACTGGTAACATTTTGAACTAAGTCTAGCAAAGGTAATATGCAGCCTTTGAACTTCCCCATGTTCCTGATAACAAATGTTTACACAAGTAAATTATTTCTCAGGATGCTACCCTACTTCATCAAACTCAGGAGTCTGAGCTTTAATGATTTCCGATGCAATCTTTCAGCAGCAACTTTGGAAAACAGAAGATGCTCTGTACACTCTGTCTCCATTGCAGCCCTCATGTATTCTTGTTATCAAGATGTATCATGAGAAAGGTATTAAAAATCCCTTTACAGAAGGAATTAGAGGCTTTGCCTGCTGATTAAACAGTGCTGTTCAATAATCCCTCTGTCACTGAGAATTCAGGCTCATGGTTGGCTCTCTCTCTGAGAGGTGCTGTACAATGTGAAGTGCCAGTGAAATGAAAATGTAATCTTTTACAACTAACTGCCTCCTTTTTTCTTTCAAACATGAAGAAGCTTCCCACCCCACCCCACTCCCCGAACATTATGGGCCTGCTCCTAAACCCACTGAAGCCAATGGCAGTCTTTTCGTTGACTTAAGACTTTATGTCTTCAGACTTTTCAAAGGATCTCATAAGAGCGTCAAGCCTGCACAGAAGTATGGTGCGAAGGGGAGAAAGCAAGTCACCAGCTCCCTGCAGTTTTCTTACTGTAACATCTTTGTATCAGGACTACAGTCAAAGAAGGAGCAGCTGCAGTGAAGTGTTCCAGGGACTGAAAGCTAGTCCTTTCCCTCTGAACTCAGCTCTGGTTAGGTAGGGCTGGCACTAGACCAAATGGCACCCAGGCGAGAAGCATCTTCGGGGCCCCACTCCATTTGTTAAACTTTTGAATACCATATTTTTAATTGCATTTTTGGCTCATTTCATGACTTGGAGGCACAAGTTGCATGCATGATTTATCCCCATCATATAAGACGATACCTTTGCACACTAGGATCTGTAAACCTGTATTTATTCATGCCATGTATAAGCAAATTAAAAAATTGTTTCTTCTATGCTTGCCTGCTGCCTCATGCTCCTAACTGAAGGCATAAGGAGTGGCAAGAACTGACCATTTCTCCAGTTCCTTTCTACTGTTCACAGTCTGGGATGGAACCCTTCTGTGTTCATAGTCTTCTAGTGTTCCTTTCCAACGTCAGCTCTGTAAATAATTTTAAATTGTTTTATATTAGATAGTTCGCTTAGTTAAGTCTTAAATGGCTTGGAGATCAGGGGCTACCCCCACTATTTTTTTTGCTCCCTCATCTTCAGAGCATTTAGTATGCCCAGGATCCCAAGCTTCAAGTCCTGGCTGGCCTGCCCTTGGATCTTCCCAGTGAGTGACCCACATGAGAATTGCCTGTATTGCCTTAAGGAATTATACATTCCCTCAAAGTATGACATCTGCCTCTCTTTTCTCCCCCGCCCCCCCACTACACAGTCTTGGGAGTTCCGACTCAGTAAGCATCTCCTAGAGCTCTTTATGAGACCTTTGTCTGACCCAGGAAACCCCCCCCCCACATCTCATCGATCTTGATAGTATCCCACCGTGCTGCCACTTTCCAGCTTGTAATCCTCCAGAAAACCCAAGGACTCCTCTAAATGAAAACATGAGAAAGGTAAGGAGAAACAACACCCTCATATAAAGAGAGAGACAAAAATCACCATATAAGCCTGCTAAAAAAGGGATTGCTTCCTCGATCTTTTTTTGTTCAACTAACGTAACTGCAAGCGCAAGTCTCCACCGAAGACAAAAAGGAGTGTGTGAACCCACCCAGGAGCTTTTTGCTGAATATTGTTTTGGATAGCTGTCTGGGTGGGTGGGTGGGAAGGCAGAAAAGGCAAAAGACTGAAAAAGCCAAGAACAGAGAGAGGCAAAGGAAAAAAGCAGATAAGACAAGCAGTAGCCTGTGAACATATTGTGACCCTGGAAAACGCTAGAGAGAGCACTTCTGAGTCTCTTGGCTAAAGAGAGGCTTGGGGCTTTAAGCTAAGAAACTGCTCCTTTTGTTCTTGGTTCCTTCTGCATTTGGAGGAGAACTTTTTCATCCCTTGTAAATAAACAAAAATGCACCAAAGTAAATACCAGACTCCATCAATTTCTACTTCCAGCTGGCACATCCTGAGGGCCCTGAACTTTGACTAGCAGCTTGGATCAAAAAGGGGCAATGATATTATGTGTGTATTGAATTATTCAATTTGTTATTAATTCATACCATAAAATATTGACTATAGGATGTGCAACTCGGTTAAATACCAGTTGTGGTTGAAATCTGAACTTCTGGAATGTTCTGACTACACGGTCTCAACATTTGTCAACAGACCTCCTCGGGTAATACTTTAGCATGCTAAAATAGCTCAGCATCGTCTTTCCATAATCCTTGGCAAATTGCAACAAAAAGAACTATTTTCAAAATTTCCCCACTCCCTATTCTTTTCTAATGATCTTATAAATTTAGTTTCTTAATACAAGAAGTGGCCATTTGCCAGCTGGACTTTGAATCCTGGGAGTATTGGGTTCTGCCTGGCCGTGTTTTCCCCTTTTGATAAATTATTGCTCCCTCAGTTGCTATCTAGCACTTTAAAATCTTAGCCTCAGAGGGAAAGAACCTATTACAGGAGCAGGAGCGGCGCCAGGGTTTTTGCCGCCCTAGGCGGCAGCGCTTCTCCGCTGTAATCGGCGGCGCTTCGGTGGCAGCTCCTCCTCTGAAGCTGCGTTCTCAGTAGCGTTTCAGTGGCCGCTTTTCTTGCCACCCAGAGGAAAACCTGCCGCCGAATCGCTGCCGAGATAAGTCGCCCCTGAGGCGAAATGCCGCCCCCCCAAATCCTGCCGCCCTAGGCGACCGCCTAGGGTTGCCTAGTGGAAGCGCCGGCCCTGTACAGGAGATGAGTTTGTAACTATGTATCCAGCTTCTTTAGTGGGTTGAAAAGTGGGATCTTCTCTCTCAGAAAGTGGCTTCATGGTAGCCCTGATGTTTCCGTACCACTCAATAGTACAAAGTGTCCATGCTCTGTGAATTTGCAGGGAAGGGAATGTTGTATTGCACTCTCTCAAAAACATGTCAATTTCTCATCTGGACAATTCCCCTCCTCTCCCCCGCCCCCATTTGGACTGTCTGTACCATACCTATAAAAAGAAAGCAGCAAAACAAGACAGAATAAGGAAGAGAGAGGGCAGAGTGGCATTCGGTCTATAAATGCACATTTTTTTTACATCAAATTGCTGCACTATTATTACCTGCAGTACCGAACATAGGAACACTTGTTTTTACACTTTTACTCAGTGCTTGGAGACTTCAGTGTCTGGATAAAGCTGTCACGTAACTACAGCCCAGCCAAATGCATTCAGGTAGTACAATGTGCATGATTTCGTAAATATTGATGTCAAATTGAAAGAGAAGAGATCACAACCTTTAAAGCCATTGTATTGCCCTCTCAGTGTTTTGATTTGTATGTTATTTTGCCTACACGTTGTATTAAATTCAGATGAACTTGCATGATATTTCAGTTTGATGAATACCTAAATTATAAATGAATCTGTGCAGTTGGAGGTAAATCTTTTCATATAAATGTCATCTTCTGTTCCATCTAAATAAGGGAAGCTAGAGCCCATCACAAGTGAGACAAATTACTGAGCTAAGGAAGATGTACCAAATAGACCATGAAATACATAGTAATATGAAAAATGTATTTGTTGCTGTAATAAGGTCCTACCTCAGCTGGTATTTGACCCTGCTGCTTTCCCCTTTTTGGGCTTCCCAATTATTGCAAGCAGGCTCTCATGTGAATTACACCCCTTCTTGGAGTCTGGCTTATTAATATAAAATAATATTTTAACTCAAAGCTAGAAACTTCTGGCCTTCTCCTCCAGGCTCACCAAGACATTTTACCCTCATGGACTTCTAACCTTCTCTTAAGGGTTTTGCTCTTGCCCCTTCACTACAAGTATCTCTAGCCAGGTTTTTTTCCTTCTGACTGGTGTGGAAAACTTCTTCTCTGGTGCCCTCTGACTCTGTGTGCCCTGCAGGTGCTTCTTTGCAGATTTTCTCCTCTTTACCCTTGTATCAGGTTCCAGATCTCTCTCAGCTCACCAGGTCTGTTTGAAAAGGGAAGCTCTGTGGGTCCACTCCAAATTCTAGTTCACCCCTAGACCTCTCTCTGATGAGGCAGGCTCCGTCTTATAGGAAATGATACCTGTTCACCTAACCCAACTTCTAGTCCATGCCCCAACCCATCACCTGGGAGGTAAATAACTAGACACAGTTGGAAATGAAACCAGTTCCCTTTAAAGGGCCAGCCTTGTAACAATGTCTTTGTTATATTTCAAGTGTTATATGAAGCTAATCAGTGCACATGCTTAAAGGGGTGTGCACTGGTTATCTTCTTTAAAATATTTCCCTTTTATATCAGTTCCTTTTAAAATGAGGGTAAATATTAGTCTAAAGTCTACAGAAGCTTTCTTGAAAATAGCCAATATAGCTGAATCAAGCCCAGTGGAAGGCAAGATCATTTGAACTCATTGGAACTTGTAGAGACACATGCTTACTCAGGGTTTCCAGAATATCTCAGCCTGCCAAATGAAAATATGTAGACGTGGATCTCCCAGATTTCAGTTCAGAACTATGAGATAAATAGCTTGTTCTCCAAAAGATCTTCCAGTTGTGCCTTACCCAAGCCTTCCAGCTTGTCCACCATCACCCGCCAAAAGAGACACATGGGTAGATTGTTCCCTCAACTTCCATGAAGGATGGGACCTACGCCTGCAACATCTAGACTGGGAAACACGTAAGAGGGGGAGGATAATCCCAGAAAATGGATTTCTTGTTTCCATATGCAACAGATTAGACAATAGCACTGTGCTTCTCCCTCATAACCACAGATGGAAAGGCCTCAGAAAATAAATGTATCAAGTTACAACACCAAAGCCATAAGACTTTTTTTTTTATGCCTGGCAGGCTGTATTTTTTATAAAGTTGTTTGAAAGTTGATGTACTTTTATTGTGGTTTCTGGTATTACAGTATTGTGTGTAGTGAAGCACTGTAATACCTGTAATGTAGTAATTCTTATAGCAAAAAAGGCTTCCATTCTGCACTTTTAGAAAAACCCAACAGTTTTTAAAAGTCTACAGAAGAAATTGCTTCTGCTCAGTCTAGAAATACACCAGCATTTATTTTACTAATGCTTACATGCATACACTGTCAATCTTCCAAACGTCAATCAAATATTCCTTAAAATTCATTCATTCATTCATTTATATTACAGAAACGTTTTGAGCAATGTAAAAACACAATGCCCCACCAGCGAATATACTAATGGTCACATAGAAACACTTATCAGAGGGGTAGCCATGTTAGTCTGTATCCACAAAAACAACGAGGAGTCCGGTGGCACTTTAAAGACTAACAGATTTATTAGGGCATAAGCTTTCGTGGGTAAAAAACCCACTTCTTCAGAGGCATGGAGTGAAAATTACAGATACAGGCATAAATATATATTGGCACATGAAGAGAAGGGAGTTACCTTACCAGGGGAGAACCAATGTCGAAGGCCAATTTAGTCAGGGTGGATGTAGCCCACTCCCAATAATTGATAAGGAGGTGTCAATGCCAAGAGAGGGAAAATTGCTTTTGTAGTGAGCCAGCCACTCCCAGTCTCTATTCAAGCCCACATTAATGGTGTTAAGTTTGCCACAGCTCTTCCTCAGCTTGGTAAGGCAAGGAGAAGCAGTGGCAGCTGGGTGTAATGCCCAGAGCCCATCCCACTTGTTCAGGGCAAGATGGTTGAGGATAACAAGCTCCATAGCACGGCTTACCTCTGTTCCAAAATGGTGTGGCATGCTTCTCCATAGCACCTGCTGCTTGACTCCACAGCATGCACGTGGTATTATGGCATGCCTCTAAGACAGCTGAGCCTGCACTCGCGTGACTATGGAGTGCTGACAGATGTGCAAGCCTGGCCCTTTTCCTGGTACTCCAGAGAAAAAAAAGAATTGTTAGGAAATTCCCAACCAGCTTTCCCAACGAGTGACAAGTTTATTCCTTTTTTGGACAACAGCTAGAAATTATGCCTTGCAAGCCCTCTTGTTCTTAGCGTACTGATCTGAGGATGTCTTAGCTTTTTTGTTTCTTACTATTCTATCTTCTTTTGAGATCTCTGCATCTGTGGCTTGGATAGTTGCATTTAGCTGCCATCCTTCCAGATATTGTGATACATTTTGTAATAATACGTCTTCCATGTTTTGCTCCAATCTGGAATTTAACTCAAACAGGTTGCTTTGTTCTTAATGGAGTTGGCTGAAAACCCCTACCACTTTCATCAAAAAGATTCAGGGAGGTTTGTCAAATAAAATTTTTAATTTAAAAAATGGTGAAATTTGACCAGCTCTAATTCACAATGACAGGGTATGTTTGTCTCCGTCCTGTCTCTAGTTTAGCTTGGTATTGTTACATTTCTCCTAATGAAGCTCTTTCTCAACAGTAGAGTGGAGGTCTGCCCCAGAATTGCATTTATGTTTGATCATAGTGATTACACCAGGCTAAAAAAGAATCTAATGTAAGACATGGCCTGTTCTAACTCCTTGTGTGGGGTTTCTTAGTCTTTTCACTTGTTATCTGTTTCAAATCAAAAGGTTTAAAACAATATGGTGAATCAGCACTGTCTAAATTGGGGGTGACGGAATTAAAGATGAATCCACTAATTTTACATGTGAAGATTACAAAACAAAATTGTAAATTCTGGTTCAACTGGATTATTTACTATATTTTGGAATGGGGAGAGTGAGATTTTTTTCCCTTTGGGAAAGTATTCTGCCAATGATATTGAGCCACTTACAAATTATTTCTATTAAGCATTTCTTATAAGTCATTTGCAGATATTGTCTTCTGAATTGTGGCGAGGTCGGAGTTGATCCTGTTGAGCATTGTCAAGGGTTTGTTTTTTTTAATAGTTGGAGCTTTTTTTGTTTTTCCCTTTACCTCCTGAAAACTTGGTTAGAACACTTTCAGGTCAAATTAGTGTCCATTAAATGAATTTTTTATCTCTTTGGTTTTCGGTTTGCAATCCCATTACCGTTCACTAGATAAACTGATTGTAGGAATTAATTTCCAACAGAAGAAATTAGGATTTACAGAGAAATATGGAGAATTAACTATTTGAATTGGAAATATATATATATATATATTTCCTGAATCAGAATACCAGACAATTCAAGAACTTCTTTTCCTTATAGTACTGAAACACAGCAGTGTCTTTTTGTGTTTGAATCAGTTGTCCAAGTGAGCTATGGAGAGTGTCTGACTGGAAAATCATTTTATAATGTAAACAAAAGCTTCTTTGGGGAAGTTATGAGATATAGTAAGGGAATCACAAGCGAGGTGCCAGAACTGGGATTAAGACTGAATTTTATTCTTTGTTTCTGCCATTAATGCAAACACACCATGATGCACCAACTTGCACAGTGGTAGCTGCAGAAAGGTTATGGGACAGACCAGGAAATGTCTCGATCATCCATGAAACATTGAAAGCAGGGGAAGGGGAGGGCAGCTGAGTGCACATCTCATAGACGTGGTTTTAAATTGGCCCCGCAGGGATTAGCTGCTGCTTTCAAGAGTGGTTCTTGTCTGGCTTGAGGACATTTAACACTCAATTTGTATAGCAAAAGCTGAACAGGGAGTGCTAAATGGCTTCTAATTTAGTTTTTATAATAGAAGCACAGTAGACAGAACCTGTCATTAAACACTCAGCTGGGCTGCTGGTTGGTGAGGAGAGAAGGAAGGAAAAGAAATTAAAAATTAAGAGAAAAAGTCACCTTAAAATGACAAGTGTATCCAAGGCGGCAGTAGTAAAAAGGGACCAATCTTTCCCTCTGTGACTCTCATGAAGTCAGTAGAGTTAACTGGTGGTGACTGAAGGAAGAATTTAGACATAGAATGTAGAGAGCGAACATAGATACCAGTAGTTGTTTGCAGTGTAGTTGTAGTCATGCTGGTCACAGGATATGAGAGAGACAAGTTGGGTGAGGTAATATCTTTTATTGGACCAACTTTTGTTGTTGGTGGAAGGGACAAGATTTCAAGCTTGCACAGAGCTCTTCTTCAGGTCTGGAATGATAACCAGAGTGTCTGAGCTAAGTACAAAGGAGGCACAGAATGATATGACAGTTTACACCACCTGAGGATCTGCCCTAAATTTTCCTGATTCCCAGCCCACTACCCTATTCATTAGACTAGGGGTGGGGAGCCTACGGGCCAGATCCAGCCCACTGCTTTATTTCATCTGGAAGCCCCAAGCCACGGCTCCAGGGCTGTCCCTACCCATACGCAAAGTATGCAGCTGCGTAGGGCACCAGGAAATACTAGACCTGATTAGTTCTGGTTCTACCTGTGAGTTCCCGTTTATTGCCTACAACCAGACCAGGATCTGACACCACTTATATGAGCTGCATTTCCCAGTGGTCTCCATTCAAGATGACTTGACCTCAGAGTTGCAGAGGATTATCCTTTGGCACGGTATCAAGTTGAGTTCAATTTTCTGTCTCTACCTTTCTTTTCCCTGGGAGCCTTTCTTTTTTTCATATACCAGTGTTTGGCTGACAGTCATTTCTGACATTGATTGTCAGGTTGATTTTATCTTTACTGGATCAGAAGGAGAGTTCTCTTAGACAGTTCCCTGTGGGATGTGTCACTGACTTCTACAACAACCACTGTTATAATTTTTAGGAGCTGCTTTCAGAAGGCCAACAACAGGGATGGTAAATGACAATGACTGCACACTCTAATGCCCGGGTTCTGACCTGCGGCTTTTTATTACAGAGTGTCTCTCAATCTATACTTGGGGCAATCCTTTATGATCTCAATGTGAACACCTTCTAGCAACTTTGTCCAATTTTAAGGTTAAAGAGAGATGGAGAGAAGTGCACACTTTATGATAGACACAACATTGTAAGTTATCTTTATTTTTTCTCAGCAACTTAGCCAAGCGTTAATTTCCATTTTAATATCAAGTACTCAAAAGATGTCTCTCATCACATTACATAGCTCTGAATTTACAACTAATTATCCATGTTTAAATGTTTGAATGCTGATCTTTCTTTAACAATCAAACAATGAACATATAATTTGGGCATGTAGAGCCAGATCTTAGCCCTGATTCTTGATGCTTAAAATCCTTGTAAGAGAGATTAGTCCAGTGGTTCTCAAACTTTTGTACTGCTGACCCCTTTCACATAGCCTCTGAGTGCGACCCCCCCTTATAAATTAAAAACACTTTTAAAATATATTTAACACCATTATAAATGCTGGAGGCAAAGCGGGTTTAGGGGTGGAGGCTAACAGCTCGTGACCCCCCCCATGTAATAACCTTGTGACCCTCTGAGGGGTCCTGACCCCCAGTTTGAGAACCCCTGGATTAATCAGCGGTTCCCAAACTGTGGGACATGCCCCCCGCAGAGGGTGTGGATGAACATCGGGGGGGATGCGGCTGGGCCTGGGCCAGGCCCCACAAGAGGGAGGGAGGGAGTGCCAGCCAGCCCTGCTCTGCTTCCAGCTCCCCTCTGGTCCCAGCCCTGGCCGCAGCTGCGGCCCTGGCTCTGCTCCCAGCCCCCAGCCATAGCCCTGCTCATGGCCACGGCTTGCACCCATTTGGCTGCCAGACCCCGCTCTTGGCATGTGCTTTCAGCTCCCTGCCCCTGCTCTTGGTTGCAGCTCTGCTCCTGGCCCCGGGGGGGGGGGGGGAGGAAGGGGAGGAGGAGAGATAGATACATTCTATTGTTGGGGGGGAGGGTGCGAGAGGAAAAGTTTGGGAACCACTGGATTAGATATTACATAAACTCAAAGAATTATTGTAAGATCTTTCCTGATGGATCACACAGCTCTAGTACATTGGTAATATGTTATAAGTATTTTATGCCTTGTGGTTGTAAAATCTTTCTATGCTTTCACTAGCACCAGGTGAGTCCTAAAAATTCCATTAATATTGAATCTCATGTCCAAGCACTATGCAGATCTCATATGATTTTAATATACATATACAATACATAAAGGTGGGAACTATTGGACCTGATACAATGTCAATGGGAACTTTTTAAAATGGAAGTCCCATATAAAATGGTTAAATTACAAGACAACTCACCTATGATAAAGATGTCTTGTATTTAAGGTTTGAGCAAATGAAGTCAAATGATCTTTTGTCAATGTTCGTGTCTTTGCATTGTAATAATGACACTTCATTATTTTTATTCATTTTGGAAGTGAATGTAGCACTTGCAAAAGGTGCCAGGTTAACCATTCCAGAGAGCTCTTAGGCCCAGAATGCTTTAGAACTGGCAGGAGCAGAGTAAAGCTTCCCCGTGCTGTCTTGCCTTTGGGTGTATGTGATTGCAGCTTGAACAGCTTCTCTGCGCTACCTTTGATCTCGCTAGCTAGGGCTTGGAGCAATGGAGCTGTGCGAGCCCGCCCGGAACCCAGGGTAATTACTTGTGGGGCTAACCCATGTTGAAGCGCGGCCGTCCTGCCATGGCTTCACTGCTCTGGTACCCTAGCTAGATTGAAGGTAGCCTGATTATGTCTGCATGAGCTGCAATCACACCCTGTGATTGCAGTATAGACAATCCCATCGGCCCTCAAGCTAGACCCACACGGACAACTTCTAAGGGTGTGTGTGACTAGTTCAGTTTCCATTCCATTCAGTCCTTGACCTCAGTGGTTGGAATACCCACAAGCCTGCAGAAAAGCAAGTACCCCGAGTCCCCGCGGCAGACTGGCCAGCCCCAGCCTCAGCCAGCTTGAGCCAGGGCAGAGCAGAGGATGGGCGGGGCCACGCCAGGCTGTTTGGGGAGGCACAGCCTCCCCCAGCCTATGATACCCACCGGCCATGCACCCGGTGTCATTTTGCTCCAGCAGCCAAACGTCCATCGGATGGTAGCAGACTGCTGATTTCCAGGAGATCAGACTAGATGATCTGGTGCTTCCTTCTGGCCTTAACCTGTATTATTCTATGGCAGGCCAGGGCTAGATTTGAACAGCTAGCCAGAAGCATATGTGAAAAGAGCTTTGTCCTGTTAGCAGCCTACTGACTCACTGGGTCCCCTTGGTATGGTAAAAAAAATGCTTTTACAATTACGAGAACTGTCTAGGGTGACCAGATGAAAGGACCCAAAAATCGGGACTTGTCCGAGCAAAAAAAAACCTCCCGCTGGAGTTCTCCAAGCCCCACCGGACTTATCAAGCAAAAAAAAAAAAAAAAACGGCAGAAGCCCCGATATCGGGACAAATGGCGTCCCGACCATGCATCGGTCGGGACACGAGACAGAGGACAAAAAATTGGGACAGTCCTGGGACATCTGGTCACCCTAGAACTGTCCCTTCCCACTCACGTTCACTAGCACACTGAGGCCAGTTTTGTAGGGGCACACGCTGTACCATAAAAGAGGAGGTGCAAGTGTTGCATCTGGGAGTACTGTCCCCTACAGGAATTCTTTCTGTCTGCAAGCAGAATTCCGTCTGTTTCCACACACACAGAGTAAAACACGTCTCTTCCAGTCTATGTGGCTTTCATTTCAGTAAATAAAGAACAAACACAAAGCGCCTTAGGTAGGGTTGCCAACAGAATGACCTCTCCTTTCAGTTGTATAAGTAAATACACCACATTTCCATGTGATTTGCTTCAAGTTCTACTCCCTTAGTGTTTCTGGTCCTCAAAACCAGAAACAGCCCCTTTATAAGTATATTCATATATTTATAAAAGTGATATACTAATCCCTGGGTATAATACTAAGTGGCTTGCATATTGTATTGTAAGCATTAACTACTCAGTATTCATTTGTCCTGGACACTGTGGGAAGAAAAGACACTAGGAATGTGGATTAACTAGGCCACAAGTTTATTAATTGCACATATCTGGGAACTATCCAGCAATAAATTATCAAGTGAAGCCATCTTTCCTTCTGTAATCCGTACTACCTGGTGAAGGGTTGCCATTGTCTCCACCCCCCTCTCCCAAACACACTATTCGCCTGGTCCCAGCACCATTGCTTGGATCCTATGGTCCTCCCCTTATATGAGGGTTGAGGGTTTGTGGAAAACAGATTGGCCTCTCATTGTAGCAGACATCCAGAGCTTCACTCTTGTTCCCCACCTTTTTTAGGGAATGCCTTCCCCGAACTTTATTCCAGTTCTGGTGTATCAGTGAACCAAACCCCATATTGAACAAATACCTGCACTGACCACCGCCAAGTTGCAGCAATATGAACACATTGCAACCTAACCTATCCACTGGGTGCCTGGGCTGCTGCCCAGTCTGGTAGTGAAGGGAAAATTCCTTCCCAGCCTGCAAAAGGTGACTGGTATGATGCACACAGCAAGTCCCCAAAACCCAGTCCTAATCCCAAAGTTGGGAAATGGGAAAGTTGTTCCCAGATACAGGAGGACACCTATGGCAAGGAAAGTTTTATAAGCCATCCCCTCAGGTGCATGGGAGACAATGGACTTCCACTGCACCCTTCTATCTTGACAATCACCCATGGAGCTTTTGTCCTCCCTTCCCTAAACTCAGAAGGAGGCTTAGTGTTCATTTATTTTTAGCAGTATAATTATCATTATGGCAAATCTCAAAGGGACATGGCCTGCTTGCAGATCACATACCACCCGGATCAGTCTGGCTAGATCCTTAAGATGGTCTGGGTTGATATTCAGATGGTGCCCATCAATGATGATCTTCATGCACCACCAAAGCTTTGGGTGACCACATGATCATTGGCTGTGGAGCAGCATTCCTTGATAGCCATGCTTCAGAATTCACTGGTCTTTCATCCTAATAATATGACCATACCAAGAAAGTCTTGTGAAGAGCCATTCCAGTACAATACTTCATAGTATACTACCAAATAGGAAACTATATTTTGTAGACCAAATTCTCAGGTCCATACTGAGTTTATACGTAGGCACTCCTCAGGTAGAACTCCCACTGACTTCTATAAGTACTGAACTAAAACACTGAGTGAGGACTGCAGGATTTCCTAGTATTGTTAATATTCTGCAGGATTTCCTAGTAGTCTTAATAATATAATACCTCACACAGTGTTCTATTACTCTGGGAAAGTGGGTGAGACTGGTGGTTTAGGTTTTTGGTGAATCTTGATGTATTTGCAGATTAGTGAAGTAAGATTTTTTATTTTTTTTTAAGGAGAAAGGAGCCAGTAGCTAAGAGGATTTTGGAGGAATCAGGGATCAAGTATCTTTAAAGAGGCAAGGGTGTGGCTGGACAGTAGGATTCCATTCAGTGTTTTGTTTATTTTAAAGCCTTTGCACCTGAACATAAATAGTTATTGGGGCCTCACCTTGTATGAAAATGAACCAACCTGGCAGTTATCTGTTTAATTTGATGTTCACCATTTGCTGTGTTTAATCAAACCTCTGCTTAATGCCCACACTTCACTAGGCTTGAAATAATTCGTGCACATAAGTACTATGCAATTACCTGTGCCCACCTAATTCTAGCCAAAATAATACCTCTAACCAGATTGTGTAGATTATTATCATCATAGAATCACAGAAGCATAGAACTGGAAGGGACCTCGAGAGGTCATCTAGTTCAGTCCCCTGCACTCAAGGCAGGACTAAGTATAATTTAGACCATTCCTGACAGGTGTTTGTCCAACCTGCTCTTAAAAATACCCAATGATGCAGATTTCACAACCTCCCTAGGCAATTTATCCCAGTGCTTAACCACTCTGACAGTTAGGAAGTTTTTCCTAATGTCTAACCTAAACCACCCTTGGTGCAATTTAAGCCCATTGCTTCTTGTCCTATCCTCAGGGGCTAAGAAGAACACTTTTTCTCCATCCTCCTTGTAACAACCTTTTATGTACTTGAAAACTGTTATCATGTCCCCTCTCAATCTTCTCTTCTCCAGACTAAACAAACCCAATATTTTCAATCTTCCTTCATGGGTTATGTTTTCTAGACCTTTAATCATTTTTGTTGCTCTTCTCTGGACTTTCTCTAATTTGTCCACATCTTTCCTGAAATATAGCACCCAGAACTGTACACAATACTCCAGTTGAGGCCTACTCATTGCGGAGTAGAGCAGAACAATTACTTCTCGTGTCTTACTTACAATGCTCTTGCTAATACATCCCAGAATGATGTTTGGTTTTTTTGCAACAGCGTTACACTGTTGATTCATATTTAGCTTGTGATTTACGATGACTCCCAGATCCCTTTCCGCAGTACTCCTTCCTAGGCAGTCATTTCCCATTTTGTATGTGTGCAACTGATTGTTCCTTCCAAAGTGGAGTACTTTGCATTTTTCCTTATTGAATTTCATCCTATTTACTTCAGATCATTTCTCCAGTTTGTCCAGATCATTTTGAATTTTAATCCTATCCTCTCAATCCCTCCCAGCCAGCATAATATGTCATTATCTAAATCACTGATGAAGCATTATGTACCTTATCTTTCTCCTTTACTTCATGGATTGGGAATAGTGGACCTAATCTTATCTCCTCTGCAGACTTGACACTCCCATTGACTTTAGTGCATGTTTTGGGTACAAAAGGAACACAAGATCAGATCTAAACATCCAACACACTTTTACAGGACACAAAGACAGTCAAGTTACAGAAGCTTATCAGAGGGTCAATGGTAGGTGGAGAAGGCATGGGAGGTGAGCCAGGGGGGCAGATTTTGTTGTTTTGCCTGGGTTTTTATGCTGTCATTGGAATTTCAGATGCCTGAATTTTAAACTGTATGGCTTTAATAAATGAACTCTTTGGGCAGGGTATAAGTTTTTATACAATATTTATACAGCTCCTAGCCCAACAATGTTCTGGTCCATTACTAGGGCTTCAAGGTGCCATGGTAATATAAATAATAAATAATAATAATAACAAACTAATACCAGATTTACAGCTAGAGGGAGAAAATCTTTTGGTCAGATTTGTGAATGTCTGTCCCAATCCCAAACCGACACATTTTATCTGCATCTGACCTTTCCTGAATTTGGTATAGTGTTAGTACTGTATATTTAAACTCCAGCCTCTTTGTATGTGGAATTCTCTGTTCTGTTGGTAGTATTGAGCCTCAAGTTATTACTTCTTTGAGAGAGCAATGTCTTTCCTTGGTGTCAGTGTTTGTGTGCCTCCCAAATGACATGTAGTTTTATCTGCCCACTGTCTTGCCACTTTGGTATTTTTTACACGTGTATTTCCACCTTTCTCTCTTTCTTTTTAAAGTATAGCGGCTTTGCTTTCTATGTGCCAACTGTCGGTACGGATCAAAAGCATTCCTGGAAGGATGTGTATTTGAACTGGCAGAGTGTATAATTGACATTGAGCATAAGTTATTTTTGTGTCATGGCTTTGGCATGTTGATCATCAGGAAAACTTCCCTAATGAAAGCCATCCACACTTGCCAGCTGCGCCATTAAGGCACATGCCAGCTTCTTTTATGAATGCAGCTTGATGATAAAGTGCCAATGATTGGTGGGGAGAAGAATGGCTATTTTAATATTTGTGAACAAGGCAATTGACCTGATCCAACTCTCAATGAAGTCATTGGGAGTCTTTCTATTGATTTCAATGGGATCTGACTTGGACCCAATGCTACTATCTTAAAAACAAGTGTTTCCTTCCATCCCTTTCTAAAATTAAATTTCAATAACAAATGTGTGATACCAAAATAGCGCTGAGGAAATATAGCCAATCAGTCTTGGTGACAGCTGGTAGCTGTTGGTGTGCTAAGGAGATATTTGCCAGTCAGAAGAGGGTTATTTTTATCTGTCCTCTCCTTTCATTATCACATTTCCTTCTGGCTCCGAGGAACAGATCTATTTTTTTCTTTGATGCAAAAGCAATGAAAGTAAAGGCTAAACAAAAATTAAATTCAGGAAAAGCCAGATGGCATGCTAAATTCCTTTTTCAAACAAAGATCTATGCAAACCAGGGCTTTATGGAAGCACTAGGGAGAGAAAATAAGGTAAACTTGCTCTCACCTGCACTTTTGATGTTTGTTGTTTCTGTGCCCACCAGCAGCCACAGAATGGAAAGGCAACTTTTTAACTAACAATAAGACCCCCGATTCCTCCTCCTCATTTTTATCTAGTTAGTTAGCATCTCTGTATATGTAACATAATGGCATCTTACAAACCTAGGGCCCGATGCAGTCATTGCATCACATCCCTAATGTGATTAAGAAGGTACAATTTATGCCAATCAACACTTCACTCTTTATTCTATCCAACAGTAAACAGTTGCTAGAACTGCTATGTTGAAGACAACATTCACCCAGAAGGGAGATAGAAAGAGAGAGAGAGAAGGATTTCTTTCAACATATGCATCCTGGCAAGCTGCCACACCTCCGTCTTCTCACTGAATTTATGCTGCAATAGCTGAAAGTAACCTGTAAACAGATTTAAAAAAAAACAAACAGTCAAAAGCCCAGAGAATCAGAGAGAAAAACAGGGAAAGAATCCAACAGCAAAACAAGAATAGAGAAAACGAAACATGGAGAATAATATGGTGCATTGGACCAATGGACTAAAAATGCTATAGTAAATTTAGCTGCATTCTGCTTGCAGGTTTAAAGTGCTGTATGATAGGAGAAACCAAAACTTTGTGAAACTAGTTGATAGTCTCAGTTCACGTTCTGCAGACAGGCCTCATGCCGCAAAATTCATTACCAAAGCAGACACTGAAAATCTTGGGCCCACGTCAGCAGAGAAAGTAGAATAAATGATGTCATGAAAATGATGCTATTCTCTTACCTCTATCTTACATTGTGACACAATGTGGAGAAGCTTCCTCTGCACATGTTGTACCTCTGAGCTCAATCTTGCACGTCTGGAATATTTTGGAGCTGATATGTATTTGTATATCTGACTCCGATGGGCCTTCCCAGGCAGCTGGAGGTGCATATTCACCAGGTGGTGGCTGCATTTTGTGTCTACTGCCAGCCCCAAGTCTGAAGCTCTGTATAATTAAATGATCTAAATGTTTTATATACATAGACATTTCCATTATATTCCCGTCTACTGTGAAAACTTAAAAAAACTTTTGTCAAAGAAATAAATGACTCTACTTTGAAAGCTAGACCTACATATTTTACAAAGATGATCTGTTAATGGCACCTCTTAATGTTAATTGCCAAGACTATAACGATTCAAAAAGAACTAGATAAGTTCATGGAGGATAGGTCAACCAATGGCTATTAGGCAGGATGGGCAGGGATGGTGTCCCTAGCCTCTGTTTGCCAGAAGCTGGGAATGGGCGACGGGATGAATCACTTGATGATTACCTGTTCTGTTAATTCCCTCTGAAGCACCTGGCATTGGCCACTGCTGGAAGACAGGATATTGGGTTAGATGGACCTTTGGTCTGACCCATTATGGCTGTTCTTATGTTCTCCTGTCTGATTAAATCTGACCTCACATATTTCAGGCATAAACTATGTGCAGGGATCACAGCTGCCACTTTGATTTCTTCATACTTGATGCACACATGAAATCAAGTCATCATGACAAAACTTCAGAAGTGTTTGAATTCTGGATGCCTTCTTTTTTGATACAACTTTGGGAATACAGCAGGTCAAAAATTCCATATATTTTCTGCAAATAAAATTAGACTAAAATGAAAATGTTTGTTTCACTTGACAGGTGAAGGAGAAAATAAGTGGGAGAAACAATTACAAAAACTTCAAACTTTTCAGTTTTTCAATGGTAAAACTGCAAAATTTTAACCAAAATATTTTGTGTGAGCCTCTTCATTTTGATTAGAAAGTCATTTTTTGTCAATTATTTTACAATGAAAATTTTCAACCAGCTGTACTTAGAACACATAGGCCTTATTTTCAGATATGTCGAGCACCCCCAGCACTCACTGGGAACTCACTGGGTATGTGTGAAAACCGGTCCTGGGTGTTTCAATTTGGGCACCTCAAAATAGTAGACACACTTGATAGTTCTGGCCTCAATAGTTCAATAACACGCATAGTACGTACACAAAACTGCATTCACAACAATAAGGTCATACTGAGGGGCGGTCATAAATCAGACCCTTAAAGTGTGACAGCTGCAAAGGACTGCTATACTCTAAGATGGTTGTGATATGTTTATATTCTGCATGGGAGATATTCTTGGCAAAGAGTGAGTGCTTCAGGTATATAGTTGGGATCAGTGGTGATTGGCTGGCCTACATAAAATGATTTATAAGTTAAATATAATGAACCTGCATGGTTCAATATAACTTATTTGCTGCTAGTAGTTCTCAATCAGTGTTCCGGCACTAAACACCTACTGCCAATCCAATATGTGAATCTGTGCATCACTCCAACAGTTAACCTTGACAATCTGAAGTGCACATCTTTAGATTTTGTATCGTGCTCATTTCCATCCTTTGCTGTCAAAAAATATTAAATCTTTGCTCATCCATTCATTTTGCATGTAGAAAGACAGATGGCTGTTTTGGATCACTGTACAGCACAACAGATGTCAGAATTGAGGACCAGAGAACTCTGCCAAATTAATTAAGACTCTTCCACCGGTCTGGATGGGAAGAGTAGTGTATTACCATTTCATAGGGTCTTTATTATAAATTATGTCATTCTGTGAGCTCATCTCCTTTAAATTACAGGTTTTCTCGTGAGTTCTTCTAGTGTGATGGGTTACAGGACTTTGAAACAGAGTGTAGAGGTAATAGCCAGATGTTGAATGGTGAATGAACAATCCTAAAATTAAATAGAAATAACAACTTTGGAGCATTAATGTAGGAATACATGTGACATATAGGCATCAGCATCCAATGGGAGCAAAAGTTCTTATGGGGTCCAGCAGGCTATTTTAATTCTTCAGATGATGATACTAAACTGCTCAAGATAGTTAAGACCAAAGCAGACTGTGAAGAACTTCAAAAAGATCTCACAAAACTAAGTGATTGGGCAACAAAATGGCAAATGAAATTTAATGTGGACAAATGTAAAGTAATGCACATTGGAAAAAATAACCCCAACGATACATACAATATGATGGGGGCTAAGTTAGCTACAACTAATCAGGAAAAAGATCTTGGAGTCATCGTGGATAGTTCTCTGAAGACATCCACGCAATGTGCAGCGACAGTCAAAAGGCAAACGGGATGTTAGGAATCATTAAAAAAGGGATAGAGAATAAGACAGAGAATATCTTATTGCCCTTATATAAATCCATGGTGCACTCACATTTTGAATACTGCTTACAGATGTGGTCTCCTCATCTCAAAAAAGATATACCGGCATTAGAAAAGGTTCAGAGAAGGGCAACTAAAATGATTAGGGGTTTGGAACGTGTCCCATATGAGGAGAGACTAAAGAGGCTAGGACTTTTCAGCATGGAAAAGAGGATACTAAGGGGGGATATGCTAGAGGTAAATAAAATCATGAGTTGTGTGGAGAAAGTGAATAAAGAAAAGTTATTTACTTGTTCCCATAATATAAGAACTAGGGGCCACGCAATGAAATTAGTGGGCAGCAGGTTTAAAACAAAAGGAAGTTCTTCTTCACACAGCGCACAGTCAACCTGTGGAACTCCTTGCCTGAGGAGGTTGTGAAGACTAGGGTTTAAAAGAAAATTGGATAAATTCATGGAGGTTAAGTCCATTAATGGCTATTAACTAGGATGGGTAAGGAATGGTGTCCCTAGCCTCTGTTTGTCAGGGGGGGGGGGTGATGGATGGCAGGAGAGAGATCACTTGATCATTACCTGTTAGGTTCACTCACTCCAGGACACTTAGTGACAGATGATGTGGAAAAAGCTGAAGTACTCAATGCTTATCTTCACAGACAAGGTCAGCTCCCAGACTGCTGCACTGGGGAATAGAGTATGGGGAGGAGGTGAGCAGCCCTAAATGGTGAAAGAACAGGTTAAGGGCTATTTAGAAAAGCTGGGCATGCACAAGTCCATAGGGCTGGATGCAATGCATCCGAGGATGCTGAGGGAGTTGGCTGATGTGATTGCAGAGCCATTGGCCATTATCTTTGAAAACTTGTGGTGATCGGGGGAGGTCCTGGATGACTGGAAAAAGGCAAATATAGTGCCCATCTTTAAAAAAAGGAAGAAGGAGAATTTGGGGACCTACAGACCAGTCAGCCTCACCTCAGTTCCCGGAAAAATCATGGAGCAGATCCTCAAGGAATCCATTTTGAAGCACTTGGAGAAGAGGAAAGTGATCAGGAAAAGTCAACATGGATTAACCAAGGGCAAGTCATGCCTGACAATCCTGATTGCCTTCTATGATGAGATAACTGGCTCTATGGATATGAGGAATGTGGTGGATGTGATATACCTTGACTTTAGCAAAGCTTTTGATACGGTCTCCCACAGTATTCTTGCCAGTAAGTTAAAGATGTATGCATTGGATGAATAAACTATAAGATGGATAGAAAGCTGGCTAGATCGTCGGGCTCAACGGGTAGTGATCAACGGCTCAATGTCTAGTTGGCAGCCGGTATCAAGCGGAGTACCCCAAGGGTCTGTCCTGGGGCCGGTTTTGTTCAACATCTTCATTAATGATCTGGATGATGGGATGGATTGTACCCTCAGCAATTTCACAGATGACACTTAGCTGGGGGGTGAGGTAGATACTCTGGCAGGTAGGGATAGGGTCCAGAGTGAAATACAGTGGAAAATACAATGGAAAAATATCAACCTTCGGTGGATTACAAAACCCTCCCAGACATTAATATTGAATATATGAGTGTGTGTTAGTCTCATGGCAAAAGAAACAGCTTCTCCATCCTACATGCACAGTAGCACTAGCACATGACAGTCGTTCACAGTCAAGCTGGAAGAGCATATTGTGTGAGGTCCCACAGGGATCAATTCTGGGTCCGGTTCTGTTCAATATCTTCATCAATGATTTAGATAATGGCATAGAGAGTACACTTACAAAGTTTGCGGACAATACCAAGATGGGAGGGGT
The DNA here is from genome assembly GCA_037349315.1 of Chelydra serpentina. NCBI lineage: Eukaryota > Metazoa > Chordata > Testudines > Chelydridae > Chelydra > Chelydra serpentina. Next base: position 132,428,362 of record JBAIAC010000004.1, read on the forward strand.
TGCAAGTGCTTTGGGGGATAAGATTAAAATTCAAAATGATCTGGACAAAGTGGGGAAATGGTCTGAAGTAAATTTTTTCACTAGTAGGGTGGTGAAGCACTGGAATGGGTTACCTAGGGAGGTGGTGGAATCTCCTTCCTTAGAGGTTTTTAAGGTCAGGCTTGACAAAGCCCTGGCTGGGATGATCTAGTTGGGGTTGGTCCTGCTTTGAGCAGGGGGTTGGACTAGATGACCTCCTGAGGTCCCTTCCAACCCTGAGATTCTATGATTCTATGATTCTATGAAATAGGATGAAATTCAATAAGGACAAATGCAAAGCACTCCAGGAAGGAACAATCAGTTGCACACATATAAAATGGGAAATGACTGCCTAGGAATAAGTACTGCGGAAAGGGATGTGAGGGTCATAGTGGATCATAAGCTGAATATGAGTGAACAGTATAACACTATTGCAAAAAAAGTGATCATTCTGGGATGTATTAGCAAGAGTGCTGTAAGCAAGACACAAGAAGTGATTCTTCCACTCTACTCCATACTGATTAGGCCTCAGTATTGTGCTCAGTTCTGGACACCACATTTCAGGAAAGATGTGGACAAATAGAAGAAAATCCAGAGAAAAGCAACAAAAATGATGAAAGGTCTAGAAAACATGACCTGTAAGGGAAGATTGAAAAAACTGGGTTTGTTTTGTCTGGAGAAGAGAACAGTGAGGGGAGGGGGTACATGATAACAGTTTTTAAATACATAAAAGATTGTTATAAGGAGGAAAGAGAAAATTGTTCTCTTTAACCTCTGAGGATAGGACACGAAGCAATGGGCTTAAATTGCAGCCCGGGCAGTTTAGGTTGGACATTAGGGAAAATTTCCTGTCAGGGTGGTTAAGCACTGGAATAAATTGCCTAGGGAGGTTGTGGAATCTCCATCATTGGAGATTTTTAAGAGCAGGTTAGACAAACACCTGTCAGGGATAGTCTAATATTTACTCCTGACACGAGTACAGCGGGCTGGACTAGTTAACCTCTTGAGGTCCCTTCCAGACCTATGATCCTATGATTCTATGAAACTGGTCTATTGAATAAGGAGCTGTCTGCTTTCTCACCTTGTCTTAAGGATACAATTTAAGGAAGAGAAAAGCAAAATAAAAGTAAAGGAGTAAAAAATACAATGCTAACAATATAGAGGATGGATCAGATCATCCTGAATAGTAACACATATTTGAGAAATATATTGAAACATTCATTTTTATCAAATAAAATCTGCAATGAAGCCCCAATGAGGTAAGGTAATGTTATTCTTGTTCCAGACTTTCTAACTTCCCAGGTCAGAGGAACATCCCGGAAGACCAGTACAAATGCCCTAAAGGACCAGCAAGTAAATATTCTTATAACTCATTCTGGATTAATGACAAGAAAGAAAAAATTTTGAACCCCAAGTCCACGTTTGGAGAGAAGCTTGCTTTACCTTACATGCTTTTGCTAGCCATTACTCCTGAAACACACTCCACCTCTCTTTGCTACTGAATAATACACTGGTTTTGCACACTGTGCTTCATTTGCTTACACTGGTTTTACACCAGTGTAATTCCACTGACTTCAGCAGATTTAGTCCTGAAGCTAACAGGAACCAAAGAAAGGCCTTCTCCTTCAAGGTGAAGATTCATATGGATTCTCACCCCAGTGATGAGTTGGCCCCAACAATGTCTTGGCTGTGACATCAATGACTAGTGTCTGTGTTTGGTGTCTCTAGTGCCTAGGGAAAAGGCACAACCCAGAGGTGACCTATATACTTTGCCTTCTCCAGTTAAACCTGCAAGAATTGGGAAGCTGCCTCAAATTCCTATTCATGGAGGAGGCTCTTAAAGTCCAATCAACTGAGTCTAGGACTGAACATCCGGTATGTTTGGGGTAAAAGGCCATCTCCATTGCTATGACCTCTCTCTAAAACCAGCTTCTTCAGACCTGGCAATGGCCATGTTGAGGTGTGTGACCTTGCCCAAATGAAAGAGGCTGAAGACGGTCAGTGCCAGAAGCATCTCAGCATCAAACACTGCTAAGTGGACTCAGCAAGCTGACTTGGCATTGTTTCATTGTCTCCTGGCTAGAAAGACAGGTCTACCACTCCCATTCTATGTCTGTTTAGGGAGCAAGACATGGGGCTGAGACCCAATCTTCCACCTGCAATATCTTGTTCCAGAGGGAGGTCAGCATAGGTGAGGCTGTGACATCGGCTGCCTCACAGCTGATTTCCATGGTACTGAAGAATATGGATGCTTTTCTTGTTTTTTTTTTTACTGTATCTCATCATTCAAATATTATGGGTCATTTCCTGTTGACATTATGGCAGCACTTAGAGGACCCTGAAGTTGAAACCCTTATTGTGCTAGGTTCTGCACATATATGTAAGAGAAAGTCCTTGCCCTTAAGAGCTTCCAATCAGAACTGAATAGACAACACTGGGGAGTGGAAATAGAGACACAAAGAGGTGAAGTGACTTATCCAAGGCTACCTGGCAGGTCAGTGGCAGAGCATGGAATTAAACTCTAGTTTTCTGACACCCAGCGTGGTGCCTTAGCCACTAGACCACACTGTCTTCACTGATTGGTGTTATACACATCCCTCCTACAGCCAAACCAGGTCAAAGTGCCATTCATATTTAAATAGTTCAAAAATTGGACTACACCAGGGATAAACGTGACTCCTTTTATCTAAACTACCGGATCGCTTTTCACACAAAGCCAAAAATACTGGATATGCTTAATAGCAAAGGACACACTGTCAGAAAAATTAGATGCTGTGTTAAAAGCAAAAAAAGAGCTCCTCTGTTGTACCAGCCAGACCTACGAACTGACATGCAGCTATTCTGCAAGAAGAGCACAGTCAAATTATTATGGTACTTGCAATTTCAAAGGAAGCTTCAAAACAAGTTTTTTCCTTTAGCTTTTTCATAGGTCTGAGAAATGCTTGAAGTACTTAGTCAAAAGTGTCCTATGGAATTTGTGAGGCATTCTGCCAAAAGGAAAGAGAAAACATGTCAATATTGTCTATTCATTGGTAACTTAACCCTTGATTTATTTCATGAATATTTAAAAAGTGGCTGATAAATATATAAATATGGGGAGGGAAGAATATTTATATGTGTGTATGTATATATATATCCAGGGCAAGATCATGACCTATATGGGAGAAAACCCTGGAAAGGCCAGCAGACTTCATGAGTTTCAAATGTAGAGTTAACTTGGAATCATCCCATCAAAAAAGTTCTATACTTGTCCCCTTTGCAGTGTGCAATAGGCCAATGGAAATCTGTGGGGGAAATTCCAGAAGTCTTGAGGCATTCACTGAGGGCAGACACATGTCTCTGGAGTACTTCCACACCAAAATAAAGTCACGTGTGGGACTAGCCTCTGGAAGCAGGCCATGGAAACAGGCAAGGTTTACATGTTTAATAAGGTCAGCATTAATTTCCACTGGTATTTCCCCATAGGTGTGAAGAAATATGACTCCACAGAGCACCTATCCAGATTAGCCCTTCCCCACTTGTAGCCACTTCTCGCCACTTCTCTTTCTTTTCTCCCATTCCTCTCACCCAGAGGCCCAAACACACAGAGACCACAAGCAGAAGTTTCCACAGAATCAGAAGAAAGGGGATGATGCCACTTAACCTCTTTCTGATTCAAATCCAGGCTATTTCTATAGGTTTTCATCCTTTCCTATGGGAACAGAGGAGGGGGATTGTCCAATTAGGCTCCATCAGGACTTGATTTTGTTTGACACCAAGTTAATTCCCTTCTCAGTTTCTCTCAGTTCATCTAGTCTTCTCTGTGTCACATCTCTCGCTCTGTAAGCTGTTCACTGCAGATCTCATATTCATTTAGACTGAAAACTTAGACTCCACTCAAATTAATAGTAAAACTCCCAATGACATTAATGGAGCCAGAATTTCACCCTTTGTGTCCAGTACAGCACCACACACATTACCTGCTTACCAAATAACAGTAACAATATTCATCAGAGTGTCCAGTTTAACACACAACAATAATAAGCCAGGATTTTTATGCTTGGCGGCTCTTTAAATCATACATCAGATTTTGAGGCTTTGGAATGTGTAACAAATCTCTTCATTTGTGAGGCAACAAAAAACGTAACAACAAAATTCAAAGTTGTCCTCCAGGCAACTAATGCTGAGTTAGAGAAAGTTATTAATGCAAGTCAGATATTATTCTGCCATGCTTCTCCTTGTGGTTGGATACCTTTGATCACATCATAAAGCAAGATCCTTGAAGATCAAAGAGGTCTTTATTGCTAGGCTTCTTATCAAATTAGGATGGAACCTAAACATACAAAAGTTGGCATGAATGAATAAATAAATCATTCTAAAACCAGCCTCTCATGATTTTGTGAATTCTAGGAGGAAAAAACTTTGACAAGATTAAGTCAAGTTGGTACAAAAGGCACATAGGGAAAAAAAGCAAAACCAACATCTGCCCTTGTCCCTAACTCAGGCTATGTCTATACTACACACCTTTTAGCAACACAGCTGTGCTGCTACAGCCATGCCGCTAAAAGGCATGCAGTGTAGCCGCTGTTTGTCCGCAGGAGAGAGCTCTCCCGCCAACAAAAAGCTTCCAATGAGCAGCAGTAGCTTTTCTGCTGACAAAGCACTGTTCACACTGGCGCTTTTTGTCAGCAAAACTTTTGTCATTCGGGGTGGTTGTGTTTATTTTCACACTCCTGAACGACAAGAGTTTTTCTGAAGAACGTCCAGTGCAGACAAAGCCTCAGTGTCACTTAAGAGTCAATGGTACATTACGGGTTTTGTGTGGATAATTTATATTGTCAAACACTTGTCGGACATTTGCAATATATTAATGGTCAAATATTCCCAGGTAAGGTAGGAGACAGAAAATTCATGTGGATACCACAAAGGAGACTAGGAAACTTCGTGTGTCTGGATATGTGAAGTTTTTGCCTGCTCATTCTTTTAGATGGACTGGAAGGGTTTGCCCTTCTGCAGAAATGTTAAGGTGGTTAAACCCTGAAACTTCTAGATCTGTTGGAGGCTCAGCCATCTGTGAAGCAGCTCTGTTACGCTATGCTTCTACTTGGTTACCCGCTCCTCCCTCAATGCCATCCCACAGTGCACCCTAACTGTTATAACCCCAAACCTCTTTACTGTTGAGATGTTTGCTGAGACATAGGGAACTGTGATGGATTAACATTCACAAGGTGTGATTGAATGAACCTCTGTATTTGCACCCTGCACACCATTGTAATAATCTTTGTACAAAATATGAATATTGCATTTGAAAACTAAGAACTCACTGGTCAATAATGTCATGATGAAATGTGTGTTGCAACATTATATGTAAAGTTATAAACAGAAGCTGAAATTAGGTCTGAAATGTGTTTACTAGACATGTCTCAAAGACAAAGGACAAGCTGTCGCCTCTACGCAGGTGTCATCAAAGCTGATGGGCAATCACCTATCAAGTGGCCATTCTTTAGCGAGGAAGCGGGGAAGAAACAAACAGTTCTGCATCTTAGCAAACAACAGCATGGAACCTCTTTCTCCACCAGCCTCCTTGTCTCCATCCTCACGGCAGGAATGAAATTTATCTAGGGGTAACTCTCAGGAAAATGCATTTCAAAGGGGAATGGACTATAATGTGGTGGGGGAAAACATCCCGAGGTATCTCTCCCTATCCATCTCTCTTTTTTCACCTAAGAAGACAAAACAACCAAAAAAACAAAAACAGCTTATGGACTTTGGGAGCAGACCCTGGCCTGAGAATTTGGTTAACAATGTTACTGGGAACGTGTGGTAAGGGAATTCACCTTGAACCAAGTCTAGTTTTATTACGTTTAGTACTAGGGAGTGTTTTATCTTTATATATCTTTTAACCATTTCAAACTTTAATGACTTATACTTGTACCTACTTAAAACTTATCTCCTTGTAGTTAAATAAACTTGTTTTATTCTTTAATCAAAACTAATCCAGTGTTGTGACCTGTGTGGGTAACTCATTTAGGGTTGCTGTGACCCGCACACAGAAGGGTTTAGACACTAGCAGGCTAACTAACCCAGATTCAACCTTTAGAGACATATTGGTAGATAATGATTGTATTTTTTGTGTGTTTACATATATATTGTTAGAGGTTGACAATGTAACCAAATGGTTCTTGTCTGCCGCTGTATTCTGTTAATTCATAGATCAAAAGGATATGTTAACATTTAGATAAACTGTGAATGTAGTTATATCATTGTATTTATTTCTCTTTGAAGTATGTAGTAAACTACCTGTAAATGGCGGGAGGGGGTGGTTGCCTTATGCTAATCCATGCAGCTAATTACCAATGGTGCTTAGGAGATCGAAGGTCTTAGTTCAAAGCCACAATGGTCACCTATTATTCACCCAAGGAGTACTTGATGTCAATAGCCTGCCAGAGAGCTATAAAAGAACTCTAGGGCCCTGATCCTCTTATCTCAGAACTGCTTGAGTTTGAGTCACAAGACTGAGGTCTCAGCTCCTGTCTGGATCACCCTGATATTGGACATGGTCTGCTTATTTTGGACAACAGTCAGACGAACTGATTCTGGAAAGAACTTTTTGCAACTCTGAAGCTCACCATCTCTGCTATGAAACTGACCTAATAACTTAATTCATGTCTGTATGTGTAATTATCTTTTAACCACAGTTCTCGCTCTCTCTTTTTAAAAATATATTTTAGTTTAGTTAATAAGAATTGGCTGTGAGCATTTATATGGGTAAGTTCTGAAATATTCAGTGACCTGGGAGTAATGTGCACGATCCTTTTTGGATTGGTAGAATTTTATATACGATTAACAAGATTTTCAGTAATCCTCATCATATTTGACTTGGCGGTCTGGATGGGAGTCCAAGGCTGAATTGCTTTAAGGAAACTGTGTGTTTGTCTTCTGGGTAACCAGTAAGGTATTGTAGAAGCTGTTTTGTTGTTAGCTTGGTGAATTTAATTATCAGAATAACCACCAGTTTTGGGGATCACCTGACCCATTCTTTACAGTTTCCCCTGATTGAGCAATCTCAGTGTGGTCCCCTCTCTAGGACCGTGGTCACAGTTGCAAACTGTTGTATGTTGATCCCCATGGAGGGGTAATGGGCCTAATATATCTGAACTGTCCAGGAGAGGGCAGAACACACATTCTGGGGAGAAATTTGGGACTGGGAGTGTGTTGGGGTCACCCTGCAGACAGTAACCAAAGCTTCTGGAAGCCGTGTTTGCTGACAGGCTGCTGGGTCTGAGCTGCTCGACCAGAGCTGTGGCTATACACAGACACTCAGGGTGTGACCTACATGCTGGCAGGCTGCTTGTGAGCGGCCCAGGTGGGAGCTACAGCTGCAAAGCATTGTTTGGCACTCAAGGTTGTGGGGCAGGTGGTGACACAACCTCTCACTGGTCTGCACCGCACCCTGGAATGTCCTACAGGGTCAACTTAAAACGATGCCATCAGCCACACCAGTTAAGCAGGTAACACCACAGACCATTTTGCTGTGTTGGGCTTTCTAACTGGAGTCACATGAATTTGTGTTGCTGCATGGAAAAGAGAAGTGGACATTGTAATCCAGGAATTTATGAATGTATAGTAGGGACAAATTCGGTGTTGATTTACACCCCAGGCAACTCAGATGACCTCAGTGTGTGATCCAGGGCGAAGTTTGGTGGTAGTTCTGATTATAGCCGTACTGAATATCAGACAGTATTTATTGTTGATCTACACAAGCCTATGCAGTTTCTGTAAGGCAGGCACCTACTATTTGTATGTCAAAGACTCACACAAGTGGAAATGAACCTTTTCTGCTTACAAGGGGATTAAATATTAATGTGATTAAATTGCTTATAAAATATATGTTTACAAGCATTAATTATAGCCACAGTTCAAACTGCTGCTGCGAATGCAATAGTGTAAACTATTTGGAGTCATGGCTCCTATTCAGATTTTTAAATATTATACAACCACTAATTTGGTCTATAGAACTCAGTGCACTGGATACTAAAGAGCTGCTCTTGTGAATGAATCCTTGAATGGATTCTAATTAGAAAAATCTTTTACGTTAAAATAGTCTCTGTGTCGCTCAAAGATTCATCTCTCCCTCCTACCTTGCTTATTCCTCACCTGTAGTCATAATGCCTTATTTATGACATAATTATTCTCTAAGAGATGTAGCACAGCACTTGCAACCCAGGGAGCAGGGGAAAGATGGCTTTAAATCCCCTTTGTACCCTCCTGATCCCAGGATGCCCCTTAGCCCTTGGCCCAATTTAGATAGCCCAAGGAGATCTCTCTAAATTATAGCATATTCCTGTCCCTGGTATGCCTCTCTTGCCTCCAGCTCTGTCCCCTGCATGATCCCTATGCCAGGGCTTGCAAGGGGATCCTCAGAAGGCAGCTTTCTGGGTGTCTTCTGCAGTTTTTGCACCAGAGCAATCCTCCCCTGGACAGATCTGGGGCTTTCAAGAGTTTTTATGCCCCTCCAGCCCATTTACTTCACATAAAGGGGCTGGAGTGGGTCTGAGGATTATGGATTTCAGAAGTAGCAACAAATTAATTTTTTAAAACTAAAATTCTCTTGCCCTGCAAATGTTCTTGTTGATAAATAATAAGGAAAGAGAAATGTAGAAATTCCTATTTATATAGAGGCTCTTTTGGGCAGTGGGAGGGTAAGAAGCAGCCCAAATTTCCCCCACATGCCATCCTATCCTCAAAAGCCCCGTATTGCTTCTCCTTCCATGAGCCAGAGAAGATCACTGATGAGTGGCATGACGTATTCCATCACTCCAGCCAGGGCTGGCTCTAACTTTTTTGCTGCCCCAAGCAAAAAAACAACAACCCCCAAGCGCCGCCCCTCCCACTGAAACAAAAAAACAACACACCCCCCAGCGCCCACGGAAACACCCCACCCCCAGTGTTGCGCTGCAACACACACCCCTCAGCGCCTCTCCCTGCCGGAGCACCATGGGGCAGGGCGGCCAGCCTGCCCCTGGCCCTGCTCTCCCGGACGGCTGGCCGGATCACCGTGGGGCAGGGCAGCCAGCCCACCCCTGGCCCCGCTCTCCTGGCCAGCTGGAGCGCCGTGGGGGAGGGCAGCCAGCCCTGCCGCGGCCCCACTCTCCCGGCTGGCTGGAGCGCCGCAGGGCGGGCCCCGCTCTCCCGCTTGCAGCCCGGAGCGCCATAACACGCACAGCGCCCAGCCCTCCACCGAGCACCACCCCGCCACAATATGTTAAAAAAAACAAAACACACACACACACTTGAGCACCGCCCCCCACCCCCCAAGGTGCTGCCCCAAGCACGTGCTTGGTAGGCTGGTGCCTGGAGCCGGCCCTGACTCCAGCTAGAAGCTGCACATACCGCAGGGTTGCCTGGGCTTACCAGTCCAGAACAGCTCAGACTCAAACTCTGCTAATGTGTCAATGTGTTGTTCTGCCACGAGGGAATTGGCAGCTTCACGTAAGCTATCACCACCAGGTGCTTTAAATATTGATTTTCCCCTCCCCCCCGCCCCACATTCTTTATTTTCAGGCAACTCCAGGGGTGCCTGGAACAATTTGTATAGTGGGGGTGCTGAGAGCCATTGAATCAAACTGTAAACCCTGTATTTGATGGAAACCACTTCAGCACCCACAGTTCCAGCACCTATGGGCAACTCCCCCTCCAAAACTCTCACACATCAGGAGTCTCTCTACATTCACTTATTTATCATTCTTGCTCCTGAGTAGTTAAAGATGACTCCACAAATCTGATCTTCCACAGACATGAAACAGGTCAATGATCACGGAATGCATCTGGGAGTACTTCACCTAGCCGAGTTCAATCAGGATATTTCATTCATATCTAGTCAATGAGAAGGATGATTAGCCAAGCTTTGCAGTGCATTAAAAAGAAAAGTTGTTTAAAAATATACGTAGGTCTGCGCAGGCTACATTGGCTGTAGCTACTTTGTGTTTTTCCAGACTATGGCTAATATGAACGACTCTGACTGAAGTCAGAACTAGTGATACTCTTGAGGTCTCTTTGAAATAGGGAGACTGGTGACACCCAGAGACAGAGTCCTCACACATAACAAAAAAGTCTAAAGAGAATAAGGCAGGAGTGCCCACAGTTGCCTAAAGGTATACAATTTAAATGAAGTGTAAATAAAGTTAAACGTAAAGGATTAAAAAAGGTCAAGAACTGTCAAAGCAATATCAGCAATTCAATGGCAATGTTCAGGCAGCGTCAGGGTCTGAAGACATCTATTAGGATCAGGAACAGAGCAAATCCACACCGGTGACATGGCTGTTTTTCTTCTTCTTCTGGCTTTCAACATTGATTCCTGCTATACGTGACTGAGTTTTCTTGGTTTCTCTGACAAACTTGCATTGAAAGAGAAGTCAGACTTCTGGGAAACTCATTCTTTCAGGACCTGGTCCTGTGAGGAGCTGCATGCTTCCTGGAAGTGTGCTCTTGAATGGGAGTCGTGGGTGTTCAGCACCATGTGTGATCAAGCCCCATGTGCCTTTGGAATGGCAAATCCTAACAGGGACACTAGGCAGGGGGCAAATTTTCAGCACAGGGAATTAGCAACACTTCTCTAGCTGAATGGTAGCTATAACCTAGCCAGTTCTCAGCATACAGCACTGAGCTTTTGCCCGGAGTTAGCTCAGTAGTACAGACAGCCTGAAAAGAAGCAAGAGAAGACAAATTAGACTGAGGAAGGCTTAAATTTCCTCCTTAACCCATGACACATGCAGGGCCAGATTCTCATCTGACTGTAAATCTGTCTGGATTAACCCCACAAACTGGTGAGCTGGGAGTTTGATTTTGGGAAGGGAATTGTGAGCATGGGTCAGACAATTGGGTGGATATTGGCAGCAGCCTGTTTTAAGACCTTGTTGTTGCTTGAGATTTGGGAGAATGGAGGCTTAAAGGTTTATATAACAGCAAAAAAAATTAAAATAATAAGTACATCAGAAACAGGTAGCCTTCCAACCAATCAGTGGGGGGGGGGACAATTGAGTAGCTAAAGGAGCACTCAAGGAAGATAAAACATTGTGGAGAAGCTAAATGAATTCCTTGCATTGGTCTTCACAGCTGAGGATGTGAGGTAGATTCTTACACCTGAACCACCCTTTTTAGGTGGCAAATCTGAGGAACTGTCAGTAGAGGAGGTTTTGGAATAAACTGATAAATTAAGCAGTAATAAGTCACCAAGACCAGTTGGTATTCAGTCAAGAGTTCTGAAGGAACTCATATATGAAATTGTAAAACTATTAACTGTGGTATGTAGTCTATTCTTTAAATCAGGCTTTGTGCCATATGACTGGCAAATAGCTAATGTAACGCCGATTTTTTAAAAAGGCTCCAGAGCCGATCCTGGCAGTTACAGGCTGGTAAGCCTACCTTCAGTACCAGGCAAATTGGCTGAAACTATAGTAAAAAAACAGAATTGTCAGACACATAGATGAACATGTGGGAAAGAGTCAACTTGGGAAAGAGTCAACGTGGCTTTTGTTAAGGGAAATCATGCCTCACCAATCTATTAGAATTCTTTGAGGGCATCAACAAACATGTGGACAAGAGTGATCCAGTTAATATTGTATACTTGGACTACCAAAAAGCCCATAGGCAAGCTCCCTCACCAAAGTCTCTTAAGCAAAGTAGGTAGTCATGGGATAAGAGGGAAGGTCCTCTCATGGTTCAGTAATTGGTTAAAAGACAGGAAACAAAGGATAGGAATAAATGGTCAGTTTTCACAGTGGAGAGAGGTAATAAGTAGAGTTCCCCAAGGCTCTGTACTGGGACCAGTGTTCTTCAATAAATTAATAAATGATCAGGAAAAAGGGATAAACAGTGAGGTGGCAAAATTTGCAGATAAAAAATTACTCAAGATAGCTAAGTCCAAAGCTGACTGCGAAGAGTTACAAAGGGATCACACAAAACTGAGTGACTGGGCAAGAAAATGTAAGATTACATTCAATGCTGATAAATGCAAAGTAATGCACATTGGAAAATATAATCCCAACTATACATATACAATTATGGGGTCTAAATTAGCTGTTCCCACTCCAGAAAGAGATCTTGGACTCATTATGGATAGTTCTTTGAAAACATCTGCTCAATGTGCAGCGCAATCAAAAAATCTAATCACATTAAAAACTATTAAGAGAGGGAGAGGTCAGACAGAAAACATCATAATGCCACTCTACAAAGCTCTGGTATGCCCACACCTTGAATATAGTGCACAGGTTTGGTTACCCCATCTCAAAAAAGATATATTAGAATTGGAAAAGGTACAAGAGAAGGGCAACAAAAATGATTAGGAGTATGAAACAGCTTCCATATGAGGAGAGATTTAAAAGATTGGGACTGTTCATCTTGAAAAAGACACAACTGGGGGGAGGGGATATGATAGAGATCTATAAAATCATGAATGGTGTGGAGAAAGTTAATAAGGAAATGTTATTCACCCCTTCACCCCTTCATAACAAAAGAAGCAGGGGTTACTAAATGAAATTAATAGGCAGCAGGTTTAAAACAAACATAAGGAAGTATGACTTCACACAACATACATTCAACTTTTGGAACTCCTTTCCCAGGAAGCTGTGAAGGCCAAAAGTATAGTGGGGTTCAAAAAATAATTAGATAAGTTAATGGAGGATAGGTCCATCAATGGCTATTAGCCAAGATGGTCAGGGATGCAACCCCATGCTCTGGGTGTCCTTACGTCTCTGACTGACAGAAACTGGGAGTGGATAACAGGGGATGAATTACTCAATGATTTCCCTGTTCTGTTCATTCCCTCTGAAGCATCTGGCACTGGGCACTATCAGAAGATAGTATATTGGGTTAGATGGACCATTGGTCTGAATCAGTATGGTCATTCTTATGTTCTTATAAGGACCTGAACTTCATTCATACTTTCAGACTCTTTTAATGTTCTTCTAATAGCAGCTAGTTGGTGTCCTGCTCCTTCCATCCCTGTCCAGAATTTATGAATCCTAAATAAAATTCCAGGGCCAAGATTTACCCTGTATCATACATTTGGCACATAACAGGAGCGTAATTGAATTCATTTTATGTTCCCTGAAGGAAATAAGAAATTCAGAATATAATTAAACTCAATTAATCTCTTTAGCATTAACTGAAACTGATATGGCTTTTGGTAAAATAAAATACAATATCTTATCAGATACACTTTAAGCTTTCTCAAGTCAACAACCCACTGTGTTTAGTAAATTCAGGATATGTCCATGAAATTTGCAGTGGCCTGGATCCTGTTCCCAGCACACACTCTAAGTAACCAGGCTGTGCACCGAAGAAATGAGTGAGGGTTTAGGGGAGCAACTGTTCCCCCAGACTGAAGCATCATTTGAGCAACTTCATGGCTGCTATTGCAAGTAGCTTTCTCCTCAGGGGGAATGGCAGCTTGTGGTTGATCGGCACAGATGTGCTACATGGCATGTGGGGGTGTGGACCTCTTTGTAGGATCCCCAAATTCTGAAGAATCTCCTGAAGTAAGGGGTCATGCACACCTGTACCTGGTCTATGGATACTTCAGCCTCTAGGGTTGTCAGTCTGGCACCTTTAAAAAAAAATTCCACACCATCACCACCTGAAAGCTATTTGGTGGCTTGGTTGAAACAAATTGATGGTCTCAGTCTAAAGTGGACAGGGGTCAACATCACAGATGATCATAATTAGCCCAATCTGGCATTCTTGTGGGCAGTATTGGCAGAAAGGCTAAGAACCAAAAGGGTTTGGAAACTGAACTGCCTGCGCCGCTCCTAAGCGGGGGAGGGGGCAGGAGGAGTCTCTCTAGGTCACAGATAAGGCAACACAGGTGAGATAATGTGAAGAAGGATGCATTGTTGCTGCCAGTACCACAGCTGCTAGAGTTTGATCTCCTAAGTCGTCAGCTCAGAATCAGTATTTGGTGGGATTCAGTAGGAGTATCGTGCGTGGTACTGTGAATTATAGATCCTACATGCAGCAAAGGCTGTGGGGATACATTTTCAAATGTTCTGCCTACATTACACATACACACAATATACAGTTACACTTGTAATTATACACATTGAATGTGGAAGTGCACATTTTGTGTGCACAATCTAGGTATAATTTTTGGAAAACTTTATTTATGTCAAATGCAAATCATAGAACCAATGGGTTAGAAGGGACGGCAAGGGTCATCTAGCCTAAATATATAAATACCAGACATCAATATCTTACTCCAAACTCACCTCTGATATAATGAAGGCAAGTCAAAGGCAGAGTACACGCTCCACTCCTGGAGATGATGGAGATGTGGTAAGTTACATAAAACTTGCCCTTTGAAGTCCATACATGTATTAAAGGAAAAATATGTTGGGACTTGAATCCCAAGCTAAGAAAAACATGTTCTTACTTCATAGATTAATAGACTTCAAGGCCAGAAGGGACCAATATGATCATCCAGGTTGACCCACTGCATAACGCAGGCCATAGAATCTAACTCATTCATTCCTGCATCAAGCCCATAACTTCTGTTTGAGTTGTAGCATATCTTTTAGAAAGAGATGAGTCTTGGCTTCTATAGAAACCATGCAAAATTCTACAAGGCACTGTACAAGAACTTAAAAGCCAGGCTACAGAGATCTTAGCAGATGGTACTGTTTTTAGTGGCAGGTTGTCTAATCAGTTTTTTTAAAACATAGCATGCAAAATACCGTGGGTCAAATCCTCGTTCTACCGTTTTCCATGGTGCAAAGCCCACAAGTGGCTGCACATCTGCTAAAGGCCCTGTGACAGAGTGCTGGGCAACAACAGCTGATCCAGCACTCTGATCACTGCAGCTTCAACTAGCTGCCCCATGCACACCTGAATGTGGGAAGAGTGCCAAGTTGATAGATTGAAGCTAGGCTTGAAAAATGTAAAAGCTAATTACCTCATTAACTTAGAAGGCACAAAGGCACAGGAAGGAAGTGCAGAGGCGGGAACAGAGACACTGAAAACGCTCTAGGCTGGTAGAGGCAAGACCACAGGAGGTCTCTACCCTACTAGGCTCAGGAGCCTTAGAGCCCCAGGATACTGGTAAAGCTGCTGCACAATCTGAAAAGGTGGTGGGAATGAACTTTGTCAATACATCACTGGGTGTTTTATCTGAAGAAGATCTCTGAATTATTTATTCCTCTGGAAGAAGGCAGGGGCAGAAGACGAGACTGCCATAGGTCCTCTAACTGAAGTGGCAGTAATTCAGTACCTAATTCAGTTGCCACATCTCCATCATCTCCAGGAGTGGGGCATGTACTCTGCCTTTGACTTGCCTTCATTATATCAGAGGTGAGTTTGGAGTAAGATATTGATGTCTGGTATTTAGATATTTAGGCTAAATGACCCTCGCCATCTCTTCTAACCTGTTGATTCTATGATTTGCATTTGACATAAATATGCTAGACAAAGGGGTTCCTCTTTAAAGCACTGGTGTCTAATGTTTCACAGATGTAGAAGATTAGATTGCCACAAACTATAATTATGGTCAATCTTCAGTTGCATCTGTCACAGGTGAGATTCTCCACTGTCAGAACTATTACATCGTATAAGTCACGTAAGAGCTGTATTTGGGCTAACACCCTTCAGTTATGGGGACACGGAAGCTGCCCCACACAGTGGAAATGTACAGGATCTGCTGTTTGAGTGGTGACTGTGGAGTGGGCATGCCTTCTTTGCACATGAGTGCCTGAGCTGGGCTCTGTTCCAGGCCTCCTGAAGTAAGGGGTCATGCACACCTGTACCTGGAGTCATGGTAATGGCCACTGCATCCACAGTTATGCAGATCCAGTGACCACAATCCCTTGGTGAGTAGGAGGGATCATTGCCCTATTCCAGCCCAGAGGCTGAAACAGTTAGTTGCGCTCATTTCTGGCATCTCCCAGTCTGCAAGTAGTTTCCTATACAAAATGTGTTTTATTTGGGTTTTGTGCCAGGTGCAGAGAGCAGGAGGGGATGAATTTCACTTTTGATGTGTAAGTTGATGGGGCCTCAGAAGGGTGGTCTGGTGTTTGAGCATTAAGAACTAAGTATCTGGGCTCTGATCTAATAATCAATTAAATAACAAAGAAGAGTTTCAAAGAAATGCCAGTGGCACCATTTGAGAGGCAGCTGTGGGGACTAGACTGAAGAACATGGTCAGAATGAACATTAGGAGCATGCTCAGATCTCTGTATTAATGAACAAGAGAACTTGAAGCACAATGTTTTTTAATAGGCACTGGGAGATTTTTCTAAAGGCATTTTTTATTTGTAAAATAATAAAATGCAAGTCATTTTGCTGAAGCCTATTACATTTCCTGGAAAAAGGAGAAAAATAGTAATGATGCCCTTCCTCATTATTAACTGGGTGAAAAAAAGGGGAAGTCTCCAATGTTTTCTTGCACAGCAACTCTACTAGTTCAAGGTAAAGTCAATGAACCATAATCTTGATATTTGGACGAGGGAGAAGAAAATAGGCTCTTCACTGGGAAGCAAACTGTGATGGGCAAGGGGAAATCTGACTTCCTTTTAGCAAGCAATACTCTATTGATCAAACACAGGATATTTGATCTGCTCTAAATGGCCACTGGTTGGCAGGAAATAAGAAAAATGAGGAACATGTGAGGAACCGTTGTGATAGAAAATGACAAGCAGCAGGATTCTTGAGTACAGATTGCACTGAAAAGGGAAAATGGATGTTGTTTAACTGAACTTCATGTTAATTTAGGTTATGTATTTTCATGGCACAAAAACTGATTAAATATATTTCTGTCCTTGGAAAGAAAGAAGAGTTTACACTGAAAATTAATTCTAAGAAGAGGACTTGTCTCCAGGGTACAACAGAATGATTGATGTTCCAGTAAACAACAAAACTATCGTTACTTTTTTCCACAGATTGCACTCTTCCATCAAGTACTATATTGTTTATCTTCACTTGGTGTTGGGAAAAGCTACCAAATAATTTCCCATGAATTTTTCATAGAAAAAACACTTTGATTTTGTAGTCCTTCAGTTTTACTTTGTTGCAAAAATCAACAAAATGGCTTTTGTATGAAAACCATGTTGAACATGCATGCTCTGCCTGTCAGCTTTCAAATTTCAAAGTCCCCTTTCTCTCAGAAATGGTTTCTAAACATCTGATTCTTTACAATGACTCTAGTTTCCAGCATCACGTCTGATCTTTATGTATCCTTTACTCCTATTTCTCTTCAACTGGATGATCATGTAAGGATAACTAAGTGAATTGATGTTCGGGGAACTCTACTGAGATCAAGCCAATTGTCAAATAAATAGGGGGTGAAATCATTTCCCCCACTGAAGTCAATAGCAAAGCTCCCATTGAGTTCAACGGAAACAGGATTTCACCCAAAGATTTTTTTTAAACTAGCACATGAAAGGTTACCCTCAGCAGCAATGCAACTTAATGGTCAGGCAGGGTTGTAGCCACTGGTCCCCCCCTTTGAACATTCTAGTCCATCCCTTTGGAGCTATACAGAAATAAAAGTCCAATAAGATGTCTTTTGGTGCCCATAAGGTTTAGGGGATTCTCTCCTTGGAGTCTGGACCCTTGTGTATCCTGGATCTTCCCCAGCTGGATTCCCCACAGAGGCATCAGCTCCTATTGTCCCTTCAGGGGGGCTGACGGCGCACCCGCTCCACTGGGCCCTAATCCAGGGTCCAATGATAGGCAGCTAAATTCTGCACATTGGGGTGCTAAATAGCTGACTCTCTGGATCACTTCTTATCTGAGTTCCCACTTTTCCCCCTCACAGGTACATTAAAGAACTGAACTGAAAACAAAGTTTCTGACCTTCCCAAACAGTCACCAGCTCTCCTTTTCAGGCTGATCCAGGTCAGAGTGGCCAAGTGTCAGGCAACCAGAGCTCCTTTATTTCTGCAGAGGCCTGTTCCCTCCCTCTGCTTACCTCCTTCTGAGCTGCTGTTTCCCCTTTTAAGCTCTGCCTCCAGCTTGTGCAGGCTTTGCATGTATGACTGGGCGGGGCTCTTTGGGCCCAGAGCTGCTCCTTAACCCCTTGTTCTCCAGTGTGGAGTCTGTATGCCCCATCACATAGTGTCGTCTTTAAAAATGTCAAAAGAGAAAGATCAGACTAATCAAGAGCTTTTGTAACCTTTGCCTGGAAAGAGCAAGCCTCTTAGGGTATGTCTACCTTGCAAAAAACACCCATAGCAGTGAGCTTCAGAGCCCGGCTCTGCAGACTCAGGCTTTCAGAGCTCACAGTATGCAATGTGGACATTCCTGCTTGGGCTCTGAAACCCAGTGAGAGGCATGGGCCTAAAAAAACCCCAAACCAAGTATCAGAGGGTAGCTGTGTGAGTCTGGATCTGTAGAAGCGACAAAGGGTCCTGTGGCACCTTATAGACTAACAGACGTATTGGAGCATAAGCTTTCGTGGGTGAATACCCACGTGGGTGATGCATCCGACGCAGTGGGTATTCACCCATGAAAGCTTATGCGCCAATACTTCTGTTAGTCTATAAGGTGCCACAGGACCCTTTGTCACCAAACCAAATAGTCCAACTAACTCCTGCCAGCTAGAGCCATGAGGCCGGCTGGCATCCTGAGAATACTGAGTCAAGATAACGTAGAAGTTAGCATTTTCAAAAGTGACTGTGTGGTTTAGAAGCCAAAATCCAATGTTCAAAAGTGAATTAGGCTCTTAGGGAAAGATTTCACAGGTGTTTAGTGGTGCCTAAAGACAAATAGCCACCTAGTGGGATATTAAATAAATCCTAGGTCCCTAACTCCCATTGAAATCAATGGGAATTAGGCACCTAATTGCTTTTGAAAATCCTACTAGGTACCAATCTGTATCTTTAGGCACCTAAAACTCTAGCCCTTGGGAAACTGGCCCAGTCTCATTGAAAGTCAATAGAACTTAGGCTCTGAAGTGCTTAAGTCACTTCTGAAAATGGAATGTATGCTTCTAAGTCACTTAAGTACTTCTGAAAAATTTCCCCTAAATGCCTTGTGCTTTACAAGGGCAGAGAAACACTACAAATGCTTTCAGGGTCAATCAACTGCTCATCAGTGGTCTGTTCCCAATGATCGCAATGAAAAATATTTGAACCCAGAGTCCCAGAACCGCCACGCACCAGGATCACTTGCCAACTCCCAGTGCTGGCTCTCAGGCTAGATGTCTTCTTGCCATTGCAAGGGATGGTGGTGATGGAAGGTAGCTGGCTTCCTGCACTGGAGAGGAGGCATGTCCATTGTTGCCTTTGTTAACTGTGTTGGATCCTGTCCAATGCCTCAGCCAGTTCTCCTCTGCTATCCCAGGTATAACAATAGCCAGACCCAAATTGTGGCAGAGCAGTGCAATGATGAAAGCTGTGATTTTTTTAAAGTGACTTCATGTTCTCCTCTGTAAGAGAGAGATTGCAGCAAAGCTTCACACACATTTCACCCTTTAAGTCTCATATTCATTATAGCATTAGGTCTACAATCAAATGCTGAAAGGTTAAAGTGATTGATTAAGGAGGTGATTATGCATTCAGGTTTTAGGGGAAAATCAGACTCCGAGATCTGAGGACGCATTAACCTTTGAGGTCTTTAAATACTGTACTGCTGGCTATCTGGAATTCACTCATGAAAATGTCAGCACAACACACAGCCTCACTTGGTTGTTAATTTACTTGATGGGAATTCAGTAATGAACATTGGCTGGCCATAAAGATGAAAACATCCTGAAATCAATCTCTCTCAGCTTAGATTAAGGTCCTCAAGTCTCCTAGTGAAAGCAGCTGGCCAAAAGGCACTTCCAGTCTAAAAATGCAAGGAAACATGATTTAGCCCACGCCCCCCCAACCATTTCATCTCAAAATATTAACTAGTGACTGTTTGCAAAGTGCTATGTGAGTGCTAAGGGGCTGCTGTACATGGAGGGCTGAGGAACTATGGTGGTCCAGGCTGAATAGAGGTGCTCTAAGGCAATCGGCCTACCGTGGCAAATACAGACAGTACTGCTGCAGGAGCACACTGCATAGTGCTCCGTACGTCTGAGACTGAAGCTGGAAGCATGTACTCTCCACAGCCCTGCAAAGCAACTGTTGCCAGGTGCCTGGAAGGGGGAAGGGCCCTGCGCATGCTTCTTTGGGACATCACTGATCTCTGAGCGTCTTAATTTCTGAATTAAGTTGTTGCTGTTAAAAAGATGCTCTCCAGTCAAATGCAGTGTTGTAAACACCTGTCCTCCCTGCCACCATTTATAAATGCCCATAAAAGGGACAGCTTATTAGTCAGGCTTTATCTATGTTAAATACAATAGGAGAGGAAATGGTCACATCTCCCCTGCTTGGGATTCCCCCAACATGGGAGAGTCCCAGGTGGGCGAAGAACTGCCATAGCTGGCTTCTATGCCAGATGCTTGTGTTTCCCCATCTGCAGCCCTCACTATGAGGGCAGGACTGAGACATGGCCATGTGAGTGCTTTAAACTCCACAAAGGGCCAACATAAAACCAGCATGAGCATCAGCTCCCTGATGTCTCCCTCTCAGCACATTGTGCCCAGCAGAAAATCTAGCCCGTGTGGGTAACATGTGTGCGTTATCTGGCCAATGTGTTGTAATAAACACGTGGAAGGTAGCCCTGTATTTGCTAGAGCTCTAATGTAGCCCCATTTCCCACCGCAGCACTGAATATATTTGTACATATTTACAACTACTGATGTGAATGCACATTGATATAGTAGAACTTCATTTATTCAGACAAAGCCCAGCTATTTTTTACAGTCACTACAAAAACACGTAGATCTAAGCTATAACCACTTGGACAGATTTTGGCCTGAAGATGTTGCCTTGATTTAGAACCTGACTAAAAATGACTTGTCTTCAATGACAGTTGGATAGTCCTTTTTAATGTATACCTGCTTTTCTGGTGGTTGTTTGGTTGGTTTTGGCTATGCTGAATCATTTCTGCTTCCTTTACATCCTCGGGAGTCACATCCATTGTCTGCAATGACATCTAGTGTAAATGAGGGCATAGCAGAGAAGAATACACAGCTGCTGAAAGGAATGGTGGGTTACTGTACACAGCTGCTGAATAGAGCCAACAAGCTACCTCCACAGAAGATGCTGCTTTGAAGCTAGTGGGAACCTTACGGAATAATTTCTCATTGCATTCACTCATCCAGGCCATGAATCTTCTTTTTGAGGAACAAAGTATAACAAATAAGAGCCTCCCACTACTAAATCTGTGCTGGAACAAATTCATATTGTGTAAGATTTCTGGGGAATGCTGAAAGGATTTTTACATTGACTGATGGATTTTAAACCTGGGTGTGAAAAGAAACATGTTCTGCAAGGTGGCCTTAGCATGCTGACGCTTGTGGGACATGAACTGCAGCTTGAAGGTTCTTGAAACTTGTACAAAAATGAAGCCTGTTGGAAATGTAAGAACTCCCCTTCTGGTACTGAACATTCAGAGCTGAGGCTATAAAAAGGCTGTATATTGCCCAGTTGACTAAGTTTGTTTCTTCCCACAGCTTGCTGAGAATACGGGGACCTTCATTCCATGCCCTGCCTATGTTATTTTTAGATTAGTTCCCTTTTCCACGTTTAGTATAGTTTGACAGCTTTTCTCTGTGTGTATAGACTTCGATAGCATTGTCATATTTTGTGTGTGTGTGTGTGTGTGTGTTTAGACTGCTATAGCAAAGAACACGTGCACAATACACACAGATATCAGCACACTTTTGTACGGGAGCGAGACATGGAACTTATATTCTCATCAGGAAAAGAGGCTCAACAGCTTTCGTATGCGTTGCCTTCGTCAAATCTTTGGAATCTCCTGGAGGCACAGAGTCACCAACACTGAGGTGCTTAAGTGGGCCAGCATATCCAGAATGCAAACACTCCTCTAACAGAGACGCCTCCACTGGTTTGGGCATGTGTGTCAAATGAATGATGGGCACATCCCAAAGGACATCTTCTATGGTGAACTGGCATCTGGAAAAGACCCAAAGAATGCCCAAAATTGCATTTCAAGGATGTGTGGAAGCAAGACCCCAAAGAAATGGATATGGATGTGGATAACTGGGAAGATCACACTCAGGACCGCAGCCTTTGGAAACAAGAGCTTAACAAAGGTCTCCAGAGTTACGAGAGGAAGCCGTTCAGTTTAGCAGAGGAGAAAAGAGCTCGCAGAAGGCAGAGCCCAAAGGGTCAAAACATCACCTTTAACTGTAACAGATGCGGCAGAGATTTAGTCTCTAAGGTGCTACAAGTTTTTCTTTCTTATTTTCGTTTTGCTGACACAGACTAACACGGCTACTACACTGAAATCTCTCTCGAGTGTGTCTCTTCAGCCACATTAGTGGCTGCCATAAAACCAACTGAGTAAATTCTTTACCTCTCAGGGGCGCATACCCATGATCTCTCGAGACTGAAGGATGCCTGCTACTATAGTATTGTCATGTTGATAAAGGTTGGGTGTCAACAAATTAAGTTGTTTTAAAACTCTTGTTTTACTAGGGCTGTCTGGAAACCAACTATTCTGTTTCATGAAAAAGCTGAGGTTTCAACATTTGTTTCCATTCCAATGTGGAACAAAAACTTTCACGAAATAACATACAAAATGGATAACCATATGTCTAGGTTGGGACTGATGTGATTCTATACTTGCAAAAGAGTCACATAAGCCTGCCAGAATGGCCAATGGTGGCCATATGTAGCTATGATCATACATGTAATGGGCTATTTGCTCACCTATGTTGGCCACATACAACAGCACACACTCTTACACTTGCACATCTGAAAACGTGGTCCCATCCATGGATATGGAGAGAACTAGCATTCTCACATGGCATCTGTGCCAGAGTGAGCAACAAAAGATCTAAAAAGCATTATCTTTGGATTCAGCACCTCTGAAAATGGAATCATCATCAAAAGGCACCTATGCTGTTAAGTCATTTAAATTCCTTGAGGGACCGGGAACGCAACCAAGAAAAGGTAACAGCATCTCACTGCAATCTGCCTGGCACCGTCTTCCTGATTCTGAGAAAAACAAAAGGAGTCCAAGTCCAAGGAGAAGATGGGTTTTCTCATCCACAATAAATCTTTTATGCTTCTCATGTGACAGATTTTACTTTCATCCATCTGCTACTTAAACTAGTCGAAAATCAGGAGCTTTTATTTACTTAGGATAGATTCTGCCCTAATGTGCCTTAGGAACTTGACAAGTTAATGAATTTAACAGAGTTCATGATTTTTAAAACCAAATGCTTCTAGTCACGCACACATAGTTAGCAAATCTTTGGCATTAGCACACCTTTCTGCATAAGGCCTTTCTTGAGAATGTTAGGATTTTGCATTTTATACTGAGCAGGTCTTGAAAAGTAATCTTTAGATAGCAAAGTAATCTTGTACTGAAAGAATGACTTAAGGTGAGGCAGAATAAGGAGGGTATTATTTCAACCTGATTGTGAAAGATTTATATAACATAAGCCACAGAGCTCAGGAGGTCATTTAAGCTTCTAAAGGGTTACTATTGGCAGAAATAACTTTGCAGAACCAAAGAGTTACGTGCAAACGAGCGCATTGTCAGTATTGTATTGTAGACATATTGCATACAGTCTTTGGAAAGTCATAGTTGCCTCCTTATATTCTGTTCATTCATGAGATATGCCTTATTAATATTTACATCAATGTCTAAGACCTCCAAATATTTAGGGTTTAATTAGGAAAAGCTCTAACTAAGAAAATGTTTAATTGTTACAGTGAGTTCAGCTGGCACAGGTTGACTATGGCTGACGTTTCCAATTCTTCAGGCTGAATAAGCTCAGCAGTGCACAGGTAATCTCACTAAGGAGAGTGCAGCGTTTGTTCTGTAAGCGCCTGGCTTATTACTGACAAATGCCATAGAAAATGAAGATAGCCCAAGAATCTTATCTAAAATGTTCTTGACTGCTGGACTTTGTGGTTGTCTGGGTTACAGATGAACAAGGCAAAGGGACATGTGCGGAGGAAGGAAAGTGAAATTCATGCTTCTCGCAGCAACAGCCAATCAGGCTTTACAGCTCCATCACATCACTTGGGAAGTGTTGTCTTTCCAGAATGCTATCTTCAGGCACAACTTCAAACTCAACAGTTAAAAGCAACAGGCTATCAAAATAATCATCTTTCAGGCCTCTTTCAAGGAACTGCTGTTACCTGAACAGTCCCCTACTGTGTGGGCTTCCCATCTGTGGCCTGCTGTCCTCAGGATTACCCTTCATTATACTTTATGTGCTTTGGGAAACAATGGCAGCCCCTGGACTTGGGTCCATGAGGGACGGTGGTGGAGCATAGGAAAGGGAAGGGTATAACTCCTTGATGTAGGAGGGGCCATCCTAAGCTGCTAGAATCTCAAGGGGTCTCTCATTCTAGGCCCTTCAGTGTTGGGGTGCTCAGCTGGAGATAGCCATAGATACTGAGGACCCACAGCTGAAGGCAATTAAAATAGCAATAGAGAAGTATGTGCTTGCATTTTCTACTAATTCTCAAGGTAAACACATACCCAACATTATATCTGTAGGTCTCCATCTCGAAAGCTCATTATACCCTCCTATACTTTTTCATTCACAATGAAGAACCCATAAAGTACCATTATGTCTGTAAGTTTCTCAAAGTAGACTGCCACTGAAGCTATTAAGGACATGTGCCTGGTGCTCAAGAATTGCAGCCACTTACACCCTTGCTGAATGTTGCCCTCCATCTCTCTCTCTCTCTCTCTCTTTTTTTTTTTTTTTTGTAAATGTCAGAATTGTTCAGCCAGTTGAATGAGCCGGCCAACTAAATGCTTTATACAACACAACCCACAGGCTCCTAGCTCGAGTCCAGAAATCAAGCTTAGATTAGTGTCATGAAATGTAAAATACCACAAGTGCCTATTTCAGACAAGACTCTCTCAGATCTATGTTTATTAGCGTGAGATGAGGTTTATTGCTGATGATGTTAAAGGAGAAGGCAACATGGTGGTGCATTTACATATCTATTCACTATTAAAAATAGTGATTTTTTAAAAAAAAAAGAGTAGCTGATCATTTGACAGAAGAACTTGGCTTTAAAAAATTTTGGGAAATAACTAAAGCATTTATTCTTCTAGCACGTCCGTCTTAAAAGTCGAATGAAAAGGACCAGGAAATTGTATTTTGACTAACAGTACAAAAATCCTGTCAACCTTGCTCTAAAGGACATATGCTGGCAATTGCATTATTAAAAATAAGGACTCTTGACGTCAGTGGTGCAGAGATACAAGGATATGGAGTGAGGACTGTGCTGGCAGAAAATGGTTTGTAAAATACATAACTGTCTCTTATATTATTGTAATGAGGAATGTCAAGTTGAACAGTTTGGACATTTGCTACGTGCTCAGAAATAAAGGCAGGAAGCTTACTCAAAAGATAATAAAAAAAGCTGACCAAGTCTCAAAGGTTGCATGAATGAGGGTAAAACCATGCTGAATAGAATACACGTTTGGAAGGCTGAAGAACTGGCCTGTATAAACTCCCCTAGCTGTGGTTCTTCACTCTGGTCACAGTTTCTGAGAATCGAGGCCCCAAGGGCATAGTCGCAGCCTCATTTCATGCAACGCGAGTTTTGTCATCGACTTCCATGGGAGCAGGAACAGGACTTAACAGCTTGTCTACACTTACAGTGCTGCAGAGGCACAGCTGCACTGATGCCGTAGCGTTAGTGAAGACACTACATGTGCCAACGGGAGAGCTTCGTCATTTAGCATAGGTACACGTTAACTAGAATACACATGTGGAAGACTTAAGACCTGCCTTGTATAAAGACTTAGGCTTGTTCTACACTACCAAATTATGTCAGTATAACTATGTTGTTTAGGGGGTGTGGATTTTCCACACCCGAGTGATGGAGTTATACTGACCTAAATTGGTAGTGTAGATGAAGCCTAAGTCTTTATACAAGGCAGGTCTTAAGTCTTCCACATGTGTACTCTAGTCAGCATGGTTCAATCATTGTTCATTCAGGTCTTGAGATTTGATAGGCTTTTTCTACTATCTTTGACTTAAGCTACTTGGCTTTGTTTTTGAACGCGCAGCAAAAGCCCAAGTGACAGAGCAGTGTTCAGCTCATCTGGTGAAGAGAGTGCAAGAGTGCATAAGTGGCTTATCTCACCTTTTGTGGGCACTATCAGTGGTTAAATGGGCTCCTCGTGCAAATTAGGGCAGGCCTAAGACTACTCTAACTTTTATTAGTTGATAAAGGCCCTCAAGAAGCTGTTCCAATGGCCAGAATTAGAATTCAGTGTTGTCTGACCCCACCCCCTCCTGCCCCATATACTGAGGGGGGAAGAGGGTGGGAAAGAGGAGAGCAGTTCAGGATTACACTATGTTCAGGGAATCCCCAGATGCTGCTTTAAGGTAGTGTTAAGTGCCCATGAAACCACTTGAGGGTCTGGCCGCTGTGATGGAGCAGAGAACCTCACACTGGCAGTGAGGGGGTTAAGGAGGCTGACAGGCTCTCCACTGGCAATGAAAGGGTTATGGAGAGCCTATGGGCCTTGCGGGCCCTGCCCTGCTATGCCTGCAGCCAATGTCCAGCATGATGAGGGGAGTTAAAAAGAGGAGAATTGGGCCAGAAAGGAGGACAGAACTCTGCCTCTCGTGATGGGTGAGAGCCTGGTTGCAGCCCTGACATGGAGCTCACATGCCAGCTGGACCTGTCCTTCCAGCAAGGCCACTCAGACCTGGCAGGGAGTCAGTGGAAGCAGGGAGTGTTTGGCAGATCAGCCCTGAGCAGAAGTGCTGGACCCCACGGAAGGCTCATTGAATGACCCTGTTCTGAGCTGTTTGTTTTGTTCCAGATTGCCTTTGAACCTTACTGCCTCAAAAGGGGTGGTACAAAGGGGACATTGGCTGGAGGGCTAGAGCGTCACTAGACTGGGCCTCATACAGAGGAAGACTTACCCGCAGAGGCCTACAGTGGGGTGGGGTGGCCCTGGAGGGCCACCCTGGCAAGGAGGTTACAAACACCTTAAAATATTTTTTTTTAAATGAGAATTGTAAACCTCTAACTTGCTCCTTGCCAGCGATGCTGTTTGTGTCTCTCTCAGTTTGGCCAATGCTGAAGGTCAGGCTGTCTCCGCAGAGAGAAAGCACCCCCCTCTCTCCCTGGCCTGGGTGTGAGCAGCATTCCTCTGCCATTCCAACCCTTCTTGTGCTAGTGCTCCCCTCCCATTTCAATCTTCCCCGGCCACTAACTGCATCTACCCTACTGCTCCTATGGAGTGCATGGCAGGAAGGGGCATGACCTCCAAAACTTGTTCTGGGCTGATGGCCACAGGAACGCAGGGTGGGACTCCACTGATCTCAGGCCTTTGGGGAAGATCCTTTATCTACTCCATGTCCCAACAGCCATGGCAGCACAGCCCTGTGACATTGCAATGGTGCAGCTCTGGAGTTACTGCTTTTGAGTGAGGCATTAACTGACAAATGAAATTGCATCATAAATGCTGCTTCTGTGCTTCATAGATAGTGGGGAGCAGATTGTCATTGTCACCCGTACAGTACATCCCACCAGCAAACCTCCTGTTGGAGGAGAGAAGCTGTTCCAGGAAAGATATATAAGAACGATGGAGATGAATCTATAAAGAAAATATATAGTTACTACTTGTACCATCAATTGTTGGAGTAAAATCTCCTGGCTGGCAAGTGTGACATATGTAGTTCTGTGACTGTTAGCATCTTGTTTTCTGTGCACTGCACCTTTACATTTATAAGGGGTCTGTTGTTTGCAAAGGCAGAGAGGCTGTGCTGACTCAACATGCTGCAGAGAAATCAGACACTGTGCTCTCACAGAGACTTGTCCCCCCCCTTTTTTCTGGTTTCTTTTAATCTAAAATAAGTCATTCAGGCTTATCTGGTTGCTTTTTGTGCATGGAAAGACATAATAGCAGGAAAGAATGTTCTTACCAAGGGTCACACATTTAATTTATCCTGATTACACAGTGACTGTGATAACGAACAAGGAGGAACATGTGAACAAAAAGGAGGAACTCAAGGAATTAGCTTTAGTTCTTTGAAAATCAGAAGCTATGTTCTGGAGGTCATTCCAATATATTCACCTTCACAGGGGACACAAGTATCTTCATTAATTCCCCTATTACAGAAACTGAAATGGAGATAACTTATGGTAATGCACAGTTATCGCAGAGATTTAGATTACTTGAACTCTCATTCACCTCCAGTAGAGAATTAGTAGTGTATTTCAGTTTTCCACAATTGTGTTTTATACATATTCAGTAGCCCTCTTGATTTGGAGTTAATATGTGTAATCCATAGTTCCTCATGTTCTATGATTTTTCTGACTACTGGTAGGATTTAAAGTGATAGGATTCTCCATTAAAATAACAGAAGACAGAAAAACAATTAAAAAAAAAAATCTTATCACAAGAAGCCTACAAGAGAATCCAGGAGTAAGGAGAGCAATTAAGGAGGATAAGGACATTGCAGAGAAGCTGAATTACATTTTGGGTAGCTCTTCTCCACAGAGAACTTCAGGTAGAGTTCTATCTTTTCAGATATTAAAGAGAGGAGGTATTAACAGAAATTGAGGTGTCAGTAGGAGAGCTGCTGTGAGAACCCGCTAAATTAAGGTGCAACAAGTCATCAGAATCATATAGTATTCAGACCAGAGTTCTGAATAAATTTAGGAATGAAGTGGGAACTGCACTACTTAAAAATCAGCTACCTTACTGGAAGACAGCAAATGTGTTGATCTTTTTAAAAATCTCTAGGATGGATCCTGGATATTACAGACCAGTAAGCCTTATTTCAGTACCAGAAATAATTGAAAAGTTGGAATTATAATGAAAAGTAGAACTATAAAATACTTACATGATCAGCCTACAAGGACAAACCAGTACAACTTCCATAAAGGAAAACAAGCTTCTCTGGTCTATTAGAATGCTATCAGCTCAAAGAATTCTAATAGCAAACAAAATAAAAATGTCAACAAAATTGTGGATAAAAGAGAACTGGTTACATAATTTACTTGGACTTTCCAAAAATCTATGACAAGTCTCTTCCAATCAATCATGAGGAGAGATGTGAATTTCTGTCATGGATCAGTGGTAAAGAGACAGAAAACAAAGATTAAGGACAAGCAGCCAAATTTTAACATGGAAAGAGGTTAATTGTGGAATGCTTCCAGATTCTGTACCAGGACTGCCATAGCTTAATTTGTTAATGATCTGAGAAAGAGGATGACGGTGTTGAGCCATGAGCAACTTCAGATATACCTAACAAAGTGATCAGACAGAATGATGACAGATGAAATTTATTATAGGCAATTGCAAGACAATACAAATTCAAAGGAATATTTTCACTATCATGCTGGGTTCTAAATTCACTGAGTCAGGTTCTTAGCTGGGGTAAATTGGCATAGCTTCATGCAGTTCAATGGAACTATACAGATTTACACAAGCTGAGGATTTGACTTATTGGATCTATTCAGGAAAAAAACCAAGGCATTACTGTGAGCGTCTTGGTGAAAACATCTGACAAATATGCACCGATGACTGAAAACCCCCCACAAAATATTAGGATGGCATTAGAGGAAGGGTTTATTGGACCCTGCTTTCAGTTGCTTACAACTTTGTCAGACTTTAACCATTTAGGCTGAAATTTTCCATGTTTTGTGTCTGCCTCAGGCTGAATATTTTGGAAAGTTTCCGCAAAAATTGTTCTGCTGTTCCTAAGAATGAAGTTAGGGAAAAACACATTGTTTGCCCACGTTAAAAAATTTCACTGAGAAGCTCTGGTGCCCCCATGCTTTGGAGCAGTAACTTGATATTCAGCAGGGACGTGGCCTTTGTGTCAGGGATGTGCCTTTTGCTTTTCCCAAATTTGGCCAAGTTTGCATTTTTACAGTAACTAGCACAATGGGGCCCCAGTTGTGGTTGGGTCCTCTAGATGCTACGTGACACACCCATATCCTATTCTGTTCCTTGTAGGTTCTTATGCCATACCAATTCCATACTGTGTATGTTAATTAATAGCAAAACTATCATTCTAATTGACTACATTATACTAAAGGACTTTTCTTAGGGTATCTCATTGCCTAAGAAAGAATCTGTAGTGTTCAGATAGAGTAGTTCTTACCCCATGAGCTGGGCAGATCGGAAAAGGTTTGAAACAAAGACCTAGCCATAGGGAAACTATTGTCTTATTTCAAGGTGAGCCAGCGAAATGGTAACACAGTTGCATATTGAAAATTTGGATGACTCTTAGGGTATGTCTACACTACGGGAGTAGTTCGATTGTTCTTAAACCAAACTTGTGAAACCGATATTACAAAGTCGAGCGTGCGAATCCACACCACGGACATTAATTCGATTTTGTGAGTCCACACTAACGGGGCAAGCATCGACATTGCAAGCGGTGCACTGTGGGTAGCTATCCCACAGTTCCCGCAGTCCCCGCTGCCCACTGGAATTCTGGGTCGAGCCCCCAATGCCTGCTGGGGAAAAAAATGCGTCGAGGGTGGCTTTGGGTAAATGTCGTCATTCAACCCTCACTCCCGCCCTCCCTCCTTGAAAGCGCCGGCGGGCAATCAGTTCGCGCGCTTTTCTGGTGATTGACAGTGCGGACGCCACAGGACCGCGAGCATGGAGCCCTCTGCTGTCATCGCTGCTGTCCTGTCCGTTGTCAACACCTCGCGCCTTATCGTCCACCTTTTTCAGAGGCAGATGCTGATAAATCGGGCGAGGAGGCAACAGAAGCGCCGTGAGGACATTAACTCTGAGAGGGGCACAGACCTCTCACAAAGCACGGGTCCCCGGTCCCTGGACATCATGGTGTCAATGGGTCATGTTGATGCTGTGGAACGGCGATTCTGGGCAAGGGAAACAAACACTGACTGGTGGGACCGCATAGTGCTGCAGGTCTGGGATGAATCCTAGTGGCTGCGAAACTTTCGGATGTGTAAGGGCACTTTCCTGGAACTTTGTGAGTTGCTGTCCCCTGCCCTGAAGCGCCAGGACACCCGGATGCGAGCAGCCCTGACTATCCAGAAGCGAGTGGCCATAGCCCTCTGGAAGCTTGCTACGCCTGACAGCTACCAGTCGGTCGCGAACCAATTTGGAGTGCACAAGTCTACCATGGGGGTTGCTGTGATGCAAGTAGCCAATGCAATCGTTGACCTGCTGCTCTCAAAGGTAGTGACCCTGGGAAACGTGCAGGTGATCATAGATGGCTTCGCTGCGATAGGATTCCCAAACTGCGGTGGGGCTATTGATGGAACTCACATCCCTATCCTGGGACCGGAACACCAGGGCAGCCAGTACATTAACAGGAAGGGCTACTTTTCTATGGTGCTGCAAGCACAAGTGGACCATAAAGGACGTTTTACCAACATCAACGTGGGATGGCCAGGCAAGGTTCATGATGCTCGCGTTTTCAGGAACTCTGGTCTGTTTAGACGGCTTCAGGAAGGTATTTACTTCCTGGACCACAAAGTAACTGTTGGGGATGTGAAGATGCCTATAGTGATCCTCGGGGACCCAGCCTACCCGCTAATGCCCTGGCTCATGAAGCCGTACACAGGCGCCCTGGACAGTGAAAAGGAGCTCTTCAACTACCGTCTGAGCAAGTGCAGAATGGTGGTGGAGTGTGCTTTTGGCCGTCTCAAGGGGAGATGGAGAAGCTTATTGACTTGCTCTGATCTCTGCCAAACCAATATCCCCATTGTTATTGCAGCCTGCTGTGTGCTCCACAATCTCTGTGAGAGCAAGGGGGAGACGTTTATGGCGGGGTGGGAGGTTGAGGCAAATCGCCTGGCTGCTGATTACATGCAGCCGGACACCCGGGCGATTAGAAGAACCCAGCGGGATGCGCTGTGCATCCGGGAAGCTTTGAAAGCTAGCTTCCAGAGCGAGAAGGGAACCATGTGACTATTACCTTTCTGTAAGCAGATCCTGAACCTGCCCATGTTTCTTTACCCAGTTACTGTTGTCTATCCTCTCCAATTTCAAAAACCCCTCCCCCGCTTCATTCACTGCTTTAAAAATATAATAAAGGAAACATTGTTCATTAAAACCGTCTTCTTTACTAAGGATTTCTCTGTAAAGGGTTGAAACTGGGATGCATACTGCGGTTGGGGAGCAGGTGGAGTGAAAGAAAGGACACTTCCAAACTCGGGGAATGACAGGCTCCTGCTCCTAGAGCAGGACGCAGTGGTGGACTGCTTGTTTCAACGGAGCCTGACACCTGTCCCTTTTGCAAGTCTCTGATGGGGGGGCCTGTGTGACTTTGTGGCCGGGGATGGCGGTTACAGATCCCCTACTGCATGGCTCTGTCATGCAGGCTACTGACCGCTGCCAAAGATCTGCAACTGCCCTCTCCCACCAGAAACTCACAGAGACCCGCCCCCCCCCCCGCCAGAACAGGAAAACCACCTCCCAGAATGACCATGGTGCCTAGTGAATGCAATGTGAGTGGGAGCTTCTGGTGAACCTGTCCCCCTGTCTCCACTCTGGTATAGGTGCCTACCGTCTCCAAATAAAAACCCCGTTCCCTCCCTTCAATCACAGTGCCCTTTAAAAGGAAATCAAGGAACCAGTAGTTTACAGAACAGCAATTTTTATTAAGGACAGCAGAGTTATGGGATGAGACTTGGACGGGGGCTAGGGTGGGGTGTGGTTGGAGGGAAGGAAAGGACCCATCAAATCTTGGGGAATGAGAGCCTTCTGCTACTTGAGCAGTCCGCAGGGGTGGAGTGATTATTTACACGGCCCCTGCCGCCCCTCATTCTCGTGACTTTGGGTGAGGGGGGGATTGGACTTTGTGGCGGGGGAGGGCGGTTAGAAATCAAATACAGCGGTGCTCTTTCGTCCTGCCTCCGGTCCTGCAGAACATCTACAAGGTGCCGGAGCGTGTCTGTTTGCTCCCTCATTAGTCCAAGCAGCATTTGAGTCGCCTGCTGGTCTTCCTGCCACCACCTGTCCTCCCGTTCGCTGTATGATCGCTGGTATTGCGACATGTTCTCCCTCCACTGGGTCTGTTGTGCCTCCTCGGTTCGGGAACAGGACATCAGTTCTGAAAACATCTCGTCCCGTGTCCTTTTCTTTCGCCGCCTGATCTGCGCCAGCCTCTGGGAGAGGGAACCACGGGTACTGCGGGAAATGCTCGCAGCTGTGGGATGGGAGAAAGGGAGTGCATTCCTCAGGAAGATACATTTTCCCGAACAATGCCTATACTCTTTCCCTTTGAACAAGACCATGCACACTACCTATTACATGTGCACTCAGTACAAGGTTGAATATTCTGTCTTTATACTGAGTGCCTGGTGACTTGTACAGATCACACAAGCTGGACACTGGAATTCGGCTCTCAGGAGACAATGGTAAGCCGTACACTGTGGACTGCTGAGAGCTTACTTCACAGCAATGGTGTACTATCATGTTTCAAGCACAGCTCCTAGCGGTGGCCAGTTCCTGCTGCCGGCGAAACCGCAGAGCCAGAACAGCTCGCCTCCCCGCCCTTCCCCCCCCCCACCACGCAGCTGGTCCCAGGAAATGTCCCTTCCTGCTTCCTGTGAACTGCTAGGTTTCAACAGTTCGCCTATCCGCCCCCACCACGTGGCTGGTCCCGGGAAATGTCCCTTCCTGCTTCCTGTGAACCGCTGGGTTTCAACGGTTCGCCTACCCGCCCCCACCGCGTGGCTGGAAACCGCCAGGTAGAGTTATTTAAAGGAAAAGGCAATGAGTCCCCATACTAAAAAAAACCCTAATTCAAACCAGGGCACCATGACTGATATCACTCTGATGAGGATTACGGAGACAGAGAAAGACCGCATGCTGCGTGAATGCCAGCAAACCCCGGGGTCGTATGTCACCATGCTCTGCAAGGCGATGATACCGGAGTACCTGCTGCTAGCCTGGTGCGGAAAAGTTTCCTACCATGGAGGAGACAATAAGGCTGCTCTCCCCGGGAACCTGATGCAAAGGCTTTCACAGTACCTCCAGAAGAGTTTCGTGGAGATCTCCGAGGGGGATTTCTCCTCTATCCCCATACATATTGACAGACTTTTCCAGTAGTTGCACTGGAAATGACTCAAAACTAAAGCGCCTAGGGCAAACTAAGCAATAAAAACCCATTGCTAACACACCATGCCTATTCTATTCAAAATAAATGTTTAAAACACTGACCTGCTGGTCCTTCGCCTGATTCCTGGTCCGGGTTACTGCCTTGGGAGAGTTGTAGGGGATCTCAGTCAGGGTGATGAAGAGATCCTGGCTGTCGGGGAAATCCGCGTTGAAAGCGCTGTCGACTGCTTTGTCCTCCTCCTCTCCTTCCTCATCTTCACCGTCTGCGAAAACCTCCGACGACGTGGCCGTAGATAAGACCCCATCATCGGAGTCCACGGACACTGGTGGGGTAGTGGTGGCAGCACCACCGAGCATTGGATGCAGTGCCTCGTAGAAACGGCATGTGTGGGGCTGCGATCCAGAGCGTCCGTTTGACTCTTTCATCTTCTGGTACGCTTGCCGCAGCTCCTTGATTTTCACGTGGCACTGCGTTGCATCCCGGCTGTAGCCTCTCTCCGTCATGGCTTTTGAGATCTTCTCGTAGATCTTCGCATTCCGTTTTTTCGATCGCAGCTCAGAAAGCACGGACTCATCGCACACAGCGATCAGATCCAAGACTTCCCGATCAGTCCATGCTGGAGCCCTCTTTCTATTCTGTGATTGCATGGTCACCTCCGCTGGAGAGCTCTGCATCGTTGCCAGTGCTGCTGAGCTTGCCACGAAGTCCACACAGGAAATGAGATTCAAACTGGCCAGACAGGAAAAAGAATTCAAATTTTCCCGGGGCTTTTCCTGTGTGGCTGGTCAGAGCATCTGAGCTCAGACTGCTGTCCAGAGCATCCACGGAGTGGTGCATTGTGGGATAGCTCCCGGAGCTATTAGCGTCGAATTCCGTCCACAGTAACACGAATTCGACATGGCCATGTTGAATTTAGCGCTAATCCCCTCGTCGGGGAGGAGTACAGAAATCAAATTAAAGAGCCATTTATGTTGAAATAAATAGCTTCCTAATGTGGACAGGTGCAGGGTACAGTCGAGTTAACGCTGCTAAATTCGACATAAAGTCCTAGTGTAGACCAGGCCTTAGAGCAGCAGACTGCAGGCAAATGCAAGCAGTTTGCAGGCATAGTATCAATGTGTCTGGGAGAAATGTGATATTCAGTGATATCTAAACATGAACTTGCATTAACAGCAATGCGCTGAATTAAGATAACTGTTCATGATCTCGACTGTTCTATTATAATGAACTCTAGCTGCAGATGTACTGGTATGTTACAACACTGCAGGGTCACAGACTCTGCTCATAAACACAAACAGAGAATCTAAGCATTTCATTTCAGGTTAGACACCTGTCAGGGATGAGCTAGATAATACATAGTCCTGCCATGAGTGCAGGGGACTGGACTAGATGACCTCTCAAGGTCCCTTCCAGTCCTATGATTCGATATTTTTAAGACTGTAGCTATGAAATGATCTGATCATAGCCAATTCTACTACATTTGCAGTCTTCTGGTCAACATACAAGGTTAGCTGGTACATTAAAACCAGACTTATGTGATAGATTCCGTGTGTTATCAAGAAAGGAAAATTGACTAAATTTAATTATTAGTACAACAGGAGAAAAAGCAACAAAGTGTGAAGTCACATGTGTGCATCTTGTAGGAGACTAAAAGCCCTGATTTTAAAGAAAACCTAACATCTCATTGTGTGCATGCAAAGTTGTACAGGTCCCATGGTGTGTACTGCAATAAAGTAATTTTCATATGGACTCTAACTTGAGAAAGTCAGAGTGCAATGTGTGTTAACTTTTCATAACAGTCACCCTTTGTACATTAGATTTCAGAGATGCAACAGTGGATGGCATTGACTGATGTTGTTTTGGACAATATGTTGCCCATGGAAATTTACAGATATATCCTTAGGAGCAGGGCCGGTGCAAGAAAGTTTCGCGCCCTAGGCGAAACTTCCTTGCACCAGCCCTGCACCCCCCCCCCCAGCTAACACTTCCGCCCCCCACGCCTTCCCCCAGCTAACACCGTCCCCCCCTATGCCCTCCCCCCCAGCTAACACCGCCCCCCCTGCGCCCTCCCCCCCAGCTAAAACCGCCCCCTGTACCCTCACCCAGCTAACACCGCCCCTCCCTGCACCCTCCCCTCAAGCTAACACCACCACCCCCAGCTAAAACCGCCCCCCGCGGCAGCCAGCCTCCCCACCTCCTGCGGGCCGCAGCTCTGCCCGCGGCCAGCCCCCCCCCCCAGCTCCCGGCTCAGCCCCGGAGCTGGGAGGGCGGGAGGCAGCCGTGTCCTAGGGTCACCTGCTTAGGAGCACAAGTACCGTTTTCAAAAGTGACATAGGCAGCTAAGCCCAGAACCTCAAAGGTAATTAGGCACCTAACTCCCATTGATTTCAACAAGAGTTAGAGGCCCCAGCACCTTTGAGGAGCTCAACTACATCCTATTGACTTTCAGAAACACCTTGCTTGGATCGTCTGCAGAGACTGAACCCAGGAGGACCTCTGGAATTAAGTGAGAGCCTGAGCTGAAGGACCAAATCCAGTAGCTTGGAAACAGTAAGAGACTCATAAATCTCTATACATGATCTAATCTCTAGAGGGGGACAAAGATCTACAGTGTGCCAGTTTGGGCTACATACTGTCACTGGCCAGAAAAGCTCATCCTAAACTTCAGAGACTGATGATAGTTCAAATCTCTGTAAAGTCCAACAGTAATGATGCCCTTGGACAGGTCATCTCCTGGGATTGAATTTGCAGTTAAAAGCATCAACTTCTATTGGGTGAACTAAAGGACCAGCTCCCTTGGCTAAAAAGTGTTAGTCAAGTCACAAACCTCTCTACCAGTGGTCTAGCCAACACAGGGAGACAGAAACGTACTGCGTTAGTGTGGGTTATAGTTATGTCTCTAAAACACCACCATCCAGTATCAGTTATTTGTCCTTCCATCAAAACTCAGGAGACAAATTTAGAAGCTTTTTGCCTAGCTGAACAAAGAATAGCAGGGAAAATACACTTTTAAATGATCAACTAGTTTTTCAATTTAGCAGCAATATTTTTCTGAATACTCTTCGAAAGCAATCTTGTGAGGTCTATCCATGCAGTTAACTTTCCACCTATTCACAATGAGCCTGCACACTCATTTTGTGAGCTGGCACTCTGCTACTGATTCACGGGGAATCCCATGAAACATGGCATGCCTGTTAGAATTTCCAAGAAAACTCTAGTTTTCACATGGGTTGTGGCTTTCGGGTTTCTCTTTCACCAATTTCACAATAATTCTTCAAATTATAAAGCATCTTGCCTATGGGAGGATTTATTCTTTTGATAAATCACTTGAAACCAAAAATCCTGAATTTTCCTACATGGATGTGTGTGAGGTTTTGGACCGCTTCCTCGAAGATGCATTCTGAACTTTCTTTTGATCTCCTCCGAGCACTTCAGAGAAGGGAGAGTTGAGAGTCCCTGTATTTCTCAGTTAGAAGCTAGTCAATGCATTTTATTGTGTGGTGAGTAAAAACAAATCAAGAACACAATGGGTAAAAGTCTCCTCCTTGACCCCAACTTGCCTACTTCTTACCCACCCTTCTGACCTCTATTGCTTATTCTGAACTTGTTATATGCACAGAACTCTCTGTGGTATCTATGAAAGTTCCACACATG
Organism: Chelydra serpentina; assembly: GCA_037349315.1. Taxonomy (NCBI): domain Eukaryota; kingdom Metazoa; phylum Chordata; order Testudines; family Chelydridae; genus Chelydra; species Chelydra serpentina. The sequence continues at coordinate 132,466,115 of JBAIAC010000004.1, forward strand.
GAATGTGTTCAGAGTATGCAATGGAGATCCATAGTGGCGATTGGAGAGGAGCGCCATCTCCCATTAATAGAGGAATAATAACTAATGGGTGGGGAATAAATAGAACAAAAAAAACCCTTGTTTCAAGTGTAAAAGGAAGATCCCCAATATTTCAAAATCGGACAATAGGCAACTGGACACTCAACCAGCATACTATAGAAAAACACACACACATTGCTAAGCCAAAAAAGATGTGACTGGTAAGACGTCTCAGTAGAAAACAAATGTAGTCTACAGATGCAATAGAGTGACAAACTGGTTTTTTTAATAGCAGCAGGTATTTTTGATCTTTTTTTTATACATACAATCTTGCATCACCAGGCTCCACACACGTATTTATTTTTTATTATATATTTATCTTTGCATGAGTGTGTGTGTGTGTGGAGTGCTTGTAGGATCCGACCAAATGCAGCAGAGTAATGAAAGTTACCGTGCTAGTAAAAATGTGGCAGAGGAAGTGTCACAAGAGAGAGATTGTGGGAGGGAACTAGTTTGAAATAAAAACCTATCCCAACAAAGTACATGGTAGTTACGGTGAGCCCAAATTTGATCTCACTGATACCAGTGTAAATCTGGAATAAGGTCACTGATGTAAAAGATCATCATAATGCTGATTTTTATCGGAGTTGCTCTGGATTTACACCAGTGTGACTGAGATCACAAAGTGGCCACTGGTGTAGAAATCTACTTTTTGAAATAGGAGAATGTTTTGTTTGCCACATGGTAAATGTCCTACACAAACATGAGGTATCAATTAATGAAGAGAACCCTCCTGACTGTTTTCAAGTGTGCAGCACCAAGGTGATCACAGAGAGACGGTCTGATCTTCTGTGAAGAGATGCCTTTTACTCTTTGCCAGAATACACTAATCCGTCCATAAATAGTGTCTGTCTTCAAAGAACAATAAAATACCTAAACCCATCTTGTTAAGATGGTCTCTAATGGATAGGGCAACCAATGGAACACTTTTATCAGACAATTATTCAGACATTAGCGAGTAGATCTTCAGGGAATGGCTAAAAGTATCTGGGGCCAGCTTGCATAATTAGCATCTTAACCGGCAGTTGGCCACGGTGGAGCTACTGATGTCATGGGGGAAATCACACATAAAATTCCTATGCTTCAAGAAAAGCTGAAATGATGAGATTTGCTCTGCACTTCATAAATATTCTAGATTTACACCAACATAGCTGAGCAGAATTTGATCCTGTATAGATTTGGGTGTATATGGGCCTTTGAAGTCAATGTAACTACCCGGGTTTATTAACTACCGCATGTATAAGAATGGAATTTGTATGCATGTTTTTATCATCCAGATTATCAGACTTTACTTTTCCTTAATTTATATTTCTTTTTAATATCTTTGTATCAAGCAAATTTACTGTCCTTGAATCCTACCATCATATTTATGTTTTAGTGATGTTTTTATTTTGGTAACGTTTAGTTAAGTCGTAGGCTTTAATTCTACTCCCTTCTCCACTGAGCTGAATGCATCTTTTCTGATTGCATACTTAAATTAACGATGTAGGCACTTTTGAAAATTTTATCCTAAGTTCCATTTTCAAAAGTGACTTAAGCAGTTAGGGGCCTAAATCCCATTGGCTTTCATTTAGAATTTTCAAAAGCACCTGTCTTTAATCATTCTAGCTGATGGGTTCTGCCCTGTGGTCTATGGACCACCTCCACAGGCTCCCTGAACTACAGGTGGTCCAGAGAACTAAACCAGTGGCGTAGCCAGGTATAGAGCACAGGGGGAGCGGCGGCGCTATAAAAAGGCGCCTCCTTGCTCCCCCTGTACTCACCCAGCGGCGCTTTAAAGGGCCCGGGGCTCCAGCTGCTGCGGAGCCCCTGGGCCTTTTAAAGCGCCCCCCAGCCCCGCTCTGGCAGCGGGGCTGGGGGGGGGGTTGCTTTAAAGGGCCAGCAGCTCCCCACAGCGGCAGGAGCCGCCGGCCTTTTAAAGCGCCCGCCCCCAGCCCAGCTCCGGCAGCGGGGCTGAGGGGGGCGCTTTAAAGGGCCAGCGGCTCCCCGCAGCGGCAGGAGCTGCCGGCCTTTTAAAGTGCCCCCCCCAGCCCCGCTGCCGGAGCTGGGCTGGCAGGGCGCTTTAAAAGGCCGGCGGCTCCTGCCGCTGCAGGGAGCCGCTGGCCCTTTAAAGTGTCCCCCGAGCCCGGCTCCCGCAGCCGGGCTCAGGCGGCGCCTTAGCGCTGCTCTCCCCCGCTACGCTACTGAACTAAACATTCAAGAATTGGGAAATTGAAAGAGGAGGTGGTCCATGGGAGGATTTCTCTCTTACAAAATGGTTCATATAATGAAAGAGCTGGAGAAGCATTGTTCTAGCTCACCAACACCATCTAGTGTGTGAATATTGTCACGGTGAGCTCCAAACATTAACTACTATAAACCAAGAATGTTGGTTTTTAGAAATATCTCATTTCAGTTGCATGTTATAGCTCTTACATATTGGGAAATGAAACGTATTGCAATTTTATATTCCTGGGGAACTAAAAAATAATTCTTTATGCTGACAGTAATCTCTGCATGCATCAGGGCTGAATTAAAGCTGGGCTTCAGGGATCAGAAGAGCTTTGCTCAGAGGTAGAATTATCAGCTCCCGGGAGTTGTGTGAAATGTTTGCAGTGATAATAGAAATTAATCTGAATTGAGATTTTGTTACCAACCAAAATTAAGACCACATCCATCAAATGTTTGCTCACCTTTGTGTGCCTGCTTCTGAGTAAAGCTGTGACAATTTACAGCTTGCAGTAGGATCCTAAAACTGAACACCCCTGGATTATGGGGGATGTTTCAAAATCCAGACTCAGATCTGTATGCAAATTTTGTGATGATGGCTTCTCTCTCTCTTGGTAATGGTCCACACTGGAACTCTGCAGTTGAACATCCCTGAAAGTTGGCTAGAGAGCCAGGTTTTGTGGGTTGGATCCATCTCTTGATACTATATGAAATTCATGGTTTTGGCATGAAACCATCTGAAAACAGGAGTCTTGAAGGGATTGACTGAGCAACTATCAAGTTTAAGAAAAATTTGGGATGAGAAATCTCACAGGTTGAAACAGAAGAAAATATTTGCTCATATTCCTGCAAAGAGGAAGGTACCAGAAGAGAGAGGCTGTTATCCCTTCTCTCCATATTAGACACCTAAGTCCCATTTCTAAGCACCATTATGATCCCCAAAACTCTTGCTTGGCTGCCACCTAACACTCTAGGTGCCTATTCTCACTTGGCGCCTAATTTTTTGCCTCTGGGCATGCACACTTCAGCCTTCACTCTTGGTGTCCAGACCCCATCTCCTACCTAAACCCCACCACAGTTCATAAATTGGGGAAGACAGGTGTCTGGCTGCCTAAGTTGGATGGGGGGCAATCTCCTAGGTGTGCTCAGAGACCACCTAACAGATTGGGCCCCTCAGGTGAGTTAACACAAGGGAGGCCCTCTTCCTGCATAATCTTTACCCTAGTGCATAGGGTACTCACCCAAAATGTGGGAGACCCCTCGTTCGTGTCTCTCCTCCTGAGGAGAAGATCTACCACCTCTCATGTGGGTGCCCTAACCACTTGGCTATAGAGCCATTCTAACTCCTTCACTGGCCTAATTAATATTCAATTAAAGTGCAACAACTTCAGTAGGTGTGACTGTGGAAGCCCCATTTCAGACTATTCCATAGCCTTGGGGTATCCACTAGGCTAAAGGTTCTAAGGCAGGTGGGCTGCCTCCACCCGCCCCTCCCCCTGCTGTTTTGTGGAGTTAAGCAGCCACTGATCACACCTATCAGATCATCCCTCTCACATGACTAAGGCAGCTAAAGACCTATCGTCCTCCAGTTAATGGATCATATGCAGAAATAGGTGCGTCCCTGCAGCCTGATCCCTAAGTGCCTATTTCTGTGATGGGGTGGGGCTTAGCACACAGCACTCTCATCAGCATCTCCTGTTGGCTATGTGCTGGCTTTATGTAGTGCATTCTAAGGAACCTGTCTCTACCCATTCATGGCACAGAGAGCCTAGGCACCTCACTTAGGCATTGCAGATTGCCGTGTTGTTCCTGTGACTTTCTAGGTGTCTAAAAAGTTAGGCACCATAACACTGAGTGTTGCAAAGCCTAGCTGCCCTTGCACTTCCTCTTTCCATGCAAAGAGGAATTGCTTGCACAAAACATTACTTAAGGGCTTGTTTACACTAGTGTGCTACATCGGCGTAGCTGCACCAATGCAGCTGTGCTGATGTAGCACGTCTACTGAAGATGCGCTATGTCAATGGGAGAGCGCTCTCTCATTGACGTAATTACTTCATCTCAATGAGAGATGGAAGCTATGTTGTGAGGAGACCATCTCCCGTCGACATAGCATGGTGTAGACAGCGCTTTAAGTTGATGTAACTTATGTCGCTCAGTGGAGTGGTTTTTTCACAGCCCAGAGCAATGTAAATTACATCAACTTAAGCAATAGTGTAGACAAGCCCTTATTCTATGGGGTTCAGCCTCAGCAGTTAAAGAGATATTAGAGTAAGCCACATATTGCATTTGTCTATGGGTCCCTTCTGAGCTAGTACTATTCTGAATGATGTTACTTTGAGGAAAAAATGTATTTAATTTACATTTTATTCATGCTCAACATTCATTAAATGGTTGGTTTTTTCTATAGTGAGACATTTCTATGTAAGAGGTTTGCATGTCTTTGAAATCATTCTGTCTGATTCACATAGCATCGTATACTCTTCATATGTGCTAGCATCACCTGCCTGGCCTGTAGCAGTTCTAAAGAGAAGAGTGGTTCTTATTAAATCAGGGGTTGTTAACAGTTACCACACTTCCTCCTTTACACTTAGAATAGAAAATAAAAATGTGGTATGTTCTGTAAACTGTTAAACTTTTTTTCATGGTAGGGACCTTGTTTCATTCATTTATTGTTCATAATAACAAAACATGCATTTCTATAGTGTCTTCTGACAGTCTCTAAGGCCCAGGTCCTCAAAGCTATTTAGGCATCTAACTCCCATTGATTTCAAAGAATTAAATCTTACAAATATCATTTTTCCTGCTCAGATGTGGAAACTCAGATTTCAGAGAAACCTCTGTGCCAGAGCCAGGAATAGAACCCCCGGTCTTCTGGTGTCTCGCCCTAACTTTAACAGCACAAGGATCCTCTCATTTACCAATGGTTTCTGCCGTAAATCTGTTCATGCCTTTTTGTGCCAAGGGTCCATCATGTTTTACCAAACACTTACGGCTGCTGTTTAAGTGCTTCAGAGGAGCACTGCTATTAAGCCTACAGTCATTGTTAAACTAACAACCAGTCTCAGCCAGAGGTAGATTAGACAGTGTAGCTTAGAGCTTAGCTAATGAAAGGGACAATTAGCTACCAACATTCCTGTCAGCAAATTCAAGCTAATTAGATCCAGAAGCGCTCTTGAATTAGTCTGTTTTGTCCTTCCTATTATGAAATAAACTCATCAGTGTTATCACTTTAAAGCATATAAAGCAGCCACTTACTATTAAAGGAACTAATGAAATTAAGTCTGTGTTCTCCATTGAGGAGGTAGGCATCTAAGGGCAGGCCTATACTACAGGATTACTTCAGTATATCTATGTTGCTTGGGGTGTGAAACATCCACCCCCCTGAGTGACATAGTTATACCCACCTAAGCACCAGTGTAGACTGCGCTATGTCGATGGGAGAGCTTCTCCCGTCGTCAGAGAGCGTCTTCATTAAAGCGCTATAGCAGCCCAGCTGCGCCGATGGCGATGCAGTGTCTTAAGTGTAGGCCAGCCCTATGTCTGAAATCAAAATACCAGTCACTTCCAGTGCCAGGCAGTTTGATGCAGTGAATTCACTAATGATATCTCCTTTTGCGTCACTGTGACGTCCATTTCTCTTCCTTCCTGAGTTGCACTGTAGGCTAAAGCTGAAAATGGGCAGTTGGTTGTCAGTGACAGTTTAAGTTACTAGACTTTTCATATTGACACTGAAGACTTTTGACATTATAGATTAAATCATTGACATTGTTTCTGCAATTAAAAATAACCCTGACACCAAGGAAGCTTGTGAATACTTTTTTCTGCCTAATCACACAGATGCCCAATATATAATATTTACTCATGCTTAACTCAACATTTGAATCTGAATGACACTTCCTAAGCAGCAGGGAGTGAGTAGCTCTCTGTCTGTGTGGGCATTTTGGTCACACTAATCACTGTGGAGCTACCCGCTGTAGTTAGAAGCTGTTAAAAAGGCAGCTGTAGAAGATGGTCTTTGGGAATTATTTTAGGAGAGCTGGCAGAGAGGTGGCAATGTCACATGGGATGGAGTCTGTGTCTCCCGTGTGATTTGACATAGTCATGAGGCTATAGAGTCAGTTTCTCTGGCTCAGTGAATAGTTGTATTTATACAAAGTGGAGCTGCTTCACCAGGAGAGATTGAGGGAGCCCTTCATCAAAATATCCTATTGCTGGGGGGTTAATGTCCTCTCCTGAGGGGTGAGAGGACCCTGCTAAAATCCTTTCTCCTCCTCAGAGAGAGAGGTAGGAAATTGACCCCGGGTCTCCCACATCCTGCATGAGTGTGCTAACTCCTGGGCTAAAACTTATAAAGTGAGTTGAACCTCCAGCCAGATTGTGAAAGGGACCTAGTTTCAGTTTCTGTGTCTGCCTACCAGATCCAGCCCCATGGATGAGATAGGGGTTCCTCCTCCTATCTTCCCCTGGTTCATGGACTGCACTGAGATTAAATGGGGGATAGGCATCCAGATGCCTATAGTGAGATAGCCGTGCACATGCCCGAAGCAGAAAGGTAGATGCCTAGGGAACTTTTACAGGGATAATTTAGGCACTGAGTTTAGGTGCCTACAGGGTTAGGCAGTCGTCAAGTGGGGATTTGGGGGGATTGCAGTGGTGCCTAAAACATGGACTTAGGTCTCTAAGTACCTTTGTGGATCTGGGCCTGAGTCATTACTGATGCAATCCTCATTTCTGTTAATGGAGTCCTTGCTTGTATGTTTTCCCCAAACATTTGGGTGAACAGTTGTCATCCTTAGGTGCATTTGCGAACTGTTTGCTTTGACTATTCTCTACTTTTATGCTGCATGATATTGTTTCTGCTCCCTAACTGGATGGGTGAAGCCTTTCTAAGCAGGAGAATGAGTGATGAATAGTGATAGATTTCTGGTCTAAATTGTCAGATGAATAATCTTTCATTCAACTTCTGGTGTTTCTACACAAATTCCTGATCACTCATAAGTCCTGAGTGCCATGACAGCATAGACTGCTGTGAAGCAAACTCTGGATTCTAATATATTCCTAATTAGTTGTTTCTACCTTTTTGATATTTGGAGGAAAGGGTAAGGGTTAGGTCTGCTGCTCTATGAAATAGGCAGAGGGTTTAGCTAATGGATCTGTCATGGTTTGAATCACGCCTGCAGAAACCCAGGACTCCATGTTTTATCTCAGCCCTCCTAGTTTTCTTTGCAACATTCCTTTAACTATAGTGCGGTGGGATGTATAAACCCCACCCTGACCCCGGCAGTGACAGGGCTAAAGGGAGCTGGCGAGTGCAATTAGCTTGTTCTGACACAGGGAGCTAGGTAATAAGGATTAGACCCAAGTGGGGAGAATCAGACTGGGCGGGTCCTACAGAGGAAGGGCTGCAGGGTAATAGGGGAGGACTGAGATAAGAGAGTTACAGTAGGGAATTCATACCCTGGGACAGAAGGTAGAGGGCAGTGGGTTGAAGAGGTTCCAGGGAGCTGCCAAAGAGTCTGGGAACTACCAAGGAGAGGCTGGCAAACAGTTGCATCAGGAGTCAGAGTTCCTGAGAGAGACGACTGGAAGGTGTAGTCCTAGGAAAATTGTCTGTGGAAAGGTGGAGGTAGGAACCAGCCAAGGGAAGCAGGAAAGGCTTACAAAAAGCAGGTCTTAGCTGCTGAATTGAAACACAGGGTCCTCGGGCTGGAACCCAAAGGAGAGGAGAGGCCTGGGTTTCCCTACCATCCCCAGGAAATGGGGGTGGGAAACCCTCCCTGAAGAAGAGGGTGCAAGGACTATTGAGTCTGAGTCTGAGCTGCAGCCAATGACCTGATACAGGATCATGGGAGCTTTGACCTGTGGGACTTTTCTTACCCCTTCTGGGGTAATAATTATGGAGGGCTAGAGTAATGAGGCAAGACTGACTGTCACGGTGCCAAAGAGCTATCTGGTGGGGGAAACTGAGGTGGATTCACTGCTGTGCCATGCCTGGCCATGACAGGATGCTCTGGCTGGTAAGTTTACTCAGTTACATATAGCCATGCTGCTATGAGTGCCTTCCTTTTCACTTTCTTGTGTCCTAGCACAATGTTGCACAACATGTGTGTGTGTGTGTGTTTATTTGTTAGAACTGTTTCAAGTGGAGACATGTCTATAGGTGTTAGGTTTTGGCAAAGCTTTTTAAAAAACACAAAAAATAGCGCCTCCCCTCAAAAAAGAAAAACACCCCCTAAATTTTGGTCAAATCTGACCTAAGTGTTCTTTTAGTCTAACAATTAGGCTGGCCTTTAGTCTGTCTGTGTTGGAACTGTCTTCTGTTCATACACCGTGAGCAAGGTTTTCATTGCCAGATTCACAATGGCATTAAAGACTTATCCCTTAGCTGGGATTATTTCTTTTAAACTCAATCTTGTTTTTAATTAGAATTTGTTCTGCCTTGACTCTTTAAAGGAGTTATTGAAAGATGCTTGGAGAGAAAGTTCAATGTTATATGAGTTATTTATAGTGTAGCTTGTAGTCTCCACATAGAGAAATACTTGGAACTTGATTAGTTTGCTGTTCATTGAAAGGACCTGATCTTTCCGTGAGCTACATATAGGTGGACTCCAGTACCTCTGGTGCCACTGAATTCAATGGGCCTCCACACTGGTGCTGAAGTCTCATTGCATGAGTGTGACGTAAATATGCAGAGGTTCTGCTGCTAAACATTATAGGATATGTTTAAAAAACCTCAGGCACCTATAGGTGACTGATGTCTAAAACCATCACAAAGTGAATCCAAATCCTGGAAAAATCAGATCATCACCTGAGTGAAGTGGTTTTTGCTCTGAGGACTGTGCTAAAACACCACAAGGAAGAGGGAAGCTTTAAGAGTATTTAACCCATGTAGCTAACACATAGTTTCTTATTCCACAGTATAACCCTTATGGATTTGTACTGTGCGTGTCCCAGTTGGCCATACCTCTTCTCCCTCACTTTAAAAAATATCCCCATCTGTCCAGGCTTAAACATCGGCATCTTTTTTTCATTCCCCTCTCTGCTTTGCCTTCCACAAAATCTGTCCTTGCCCTACCTGTAAAATTCTTATCTGTTTCAAAGGCTGCAGCCTACTCCTCTCTGGTTTCCCCCGCCTCTCACTTTCTTTCCCTTCCATCTATGTGAAATAGTGGTGTTACAAGTGTGATGCTGGCAGGACAGGTGCCAGCTCATGCCAAAGCTCCAGGCCACCCTGAATACTGAAAAATGCATAGCTGGAAGCCAGGCCAATTCACTTGTGCATTAGTATAGATCAAAATGATTGTTAAATGTCAAAGGGTAGGTCTATACTTACGCGTCCGTCGAACGCGTCGGATCGATGTTCTGGGTTCGATTTATCGCGTCTTGTCAAGACGCGATAAATCGAACCAGGAAGTGCTCCGTTGTCGACGCTGGTACTCCAGCTCGACGAACGGAGTAGGCGGAGTCGACGGGGGAGCCTGCGCGCCGCGTGTGGACCCCGGGTAAGTGCTTTTTCATTCGAACTAAGGTACTGCGACTTCAGCTACGTTATTCACGTAGCTGAAGTTGCGTACCTTAGTTCGATAGGGGGGGGTAGTGTAGACCTAGCCTAAGTGTTTATTTTGTGTTTAAACTTCATGAAAAGTAATGGGATGCTACATGCATTGTTTTCACTTATCCATATCCTGTTATAATGTAGCTGCAAACATTTACGTTGTATATACCCCTGTAACTAATAACCCATCAAATGAGACAGAAGTCTTGTGTAAAGCAAATGAAGAACTTTAATAGGAAAGTTCTAGTTCTTAACCATTTTAAGGCAAGTGGTCATTGTGTGTGATGATCAGAGATCAAAGACTCTAAATGCACCCCTTTCTCTCCACAAATCAAAGAACGAACCCACGTGCATAGTGACCCTGCCAGCTTGTTTTCTATGAGAAGAAGCTATAAGTATGGACACCAGGGGAAAGATCCTTCATCTCCGGACTGTTTAGATTCTAGCAGGGCAGAAGAACTGAATGAGAAGATGGAGTTCCCTGGAGTTATTCTGGGGTAGCCCTGAGAGACTTTTGAGAAACTGGCAGATTACTACATCTCTGCTACCATGTGGAATTAGAGACTGTGACTCACCTGTACATATATATTTTACCTGCTTTAACCCCTCAATAACTCTCATTCCTTTTTCTTAGCTAATACATCTTTAGTTAGCTTACCATAACATTGACTCCCAGGGTTGTCTTTGGTGTAAGAGCTTGGCTGCAAATTGATATGGGTGAGTGAGTGATCTCTTGGGACTGGGAGGGACTTGGAACATTTGTGATTTTTGGTGTAAATGACCATTTATCACATAGTCCAGCTTGCCTGAGTGGCAAGATAGACAGGAGTGTCTAAGGGGAATCTCTGTGACTCCATTATAAGATGATTGTAGTACTTTGGGAATTCACACTTGTTAGAGTGTTGGTGAAATCTAATTATAGAATATACCACCAGTTTGGGTTGCTTGCTCTGCTTTTGACAATCTGCCCTGAGGAAGGCAATCGTGGTCATGAGCCACTCCAGACAGCATGCCAGTGTAGTCCTGACATTTTTCGTGCTACCATTGCCTCCCTTGTAATCACTTGCACTCTGTTCCCCTTCTGTTCCACATTATGTTCAAAATATTCCATCTTAGGTGCCTAAAGAAAAACGAGGATTTAGGTACCTAAAGTAAAAGTGGTCTGAGTTTTTTCAGAGGTGCTTAGCACCCACAACTCCTTTTATACGTCAATGGTATCTGCAGGTGCTCCGCCCCTCTGAAAATCAGGCTCCTTATTTAAGATTTCTAACACAAATGCTGAATTTTAAGGCAACCCTATGTGAAAATTTTGGCTTAAGTTCAAGGTGCCTCCCTTCCCCAGCAAGCCCCTGATCCACTGCTCCGTTTGCATACATGTCAGCTATCACTTCCCTTCTCACCTCCTTCCAAGCATTCCTTCCATCTGCTCCTTTGAATCCTTCTCTCACTCTTTCATGCAGTCCTTGCCCTCCCTCTCTTCATGTGTATATACACCCTACTCCTTCTCCTTCAAATCCCATCACAATGCACACATCATCTGCAAAGCCTGACATGCTTGACATTGACACCTCGCCTCAAACATGCTAACAGAACATGTACCACTAGAATCTGACCTGTTTTGTCTGTATCTGTACTAGACTGTAAGCTCCTTGGGCTAAGGACCGTGTTTTATTGGCTTGCAAAGTGCCAAGCATGCTGTTGACATTTGATAGATAGTCCCTGCCCCCCAAAGAGCCTGTGTGTGTACAGCACCTAGCACAATCGGGTCCAGGTCCAAGATTGAGACTCCTAGGCACTATGGTACTACAAACAATAAAAAATAAAAATGTCATAAAAAACAAATATGGCATATTTCTTCATAAGAAATACCTTATGTGCTAAGAATAAAGTCACTCTTCTTGGTACATACTGTACAGTATATTTTAGCAAGAAGTAACAATTTCAAACAGACTTACATTTCCACAATGCAATGGCCTTCCTAACCTTTCATTACATACACATCTCTTCATAAACCCACGTACTAAACTCCTAGATTGTATCCAAATCACTCCTGCTTGTCTGGACTTGTGATTTATATGCCATATGATATTTCTGCATGCAAGGTATAATCTTTCCTTTTATTTAACTTGAGTTTTCAAAGCAAATAGGCAGATTATATTAGACTCTCAACCTTACTTTTAATATAATGATCCACACAACTAATTTTGTTAACAGCAGATGAATTTGATTTAGATTTACTTTCACATCCATTTGGCATATTTTGTAAATCTATCTTTAATAGCCCTATGCCATTGCAGCTGCACTACTCAACAATATATTAAATACCGATACCTATTTACATATATTTTTAGATGTAGCTGAAACCACAGTGTTGTGAACCATGATTATTTCTTCTAAAATAATACAACAAATGCCTCATGCGGGGTTTCTCCGCTGAGGTTAGTCAAGTTATTTCCTTGGACTGCAACCAACAGAAGGGTCTCTCAAGACTAGGGTAGGTTTTCATTTTCACATGGGGCCTGATCCATAGCCCACTATGGTCAGTGGAAAGATTGCTGTTGACTTCAGTGGACTTCACAACTGCCCATTTGGCCCCAATCCAGAAAAGCATTTAAGCAATACGAGGAGACTACTCACATACTTAAAGTTAAGCATCTGTTTAAGTGCTTTAAGGGTTCCGGCCCTTAGAGTCTATTGTTACTTTGGTATATGCGTTACAAAATTTTCCTTAAAAGCTAAATTAACATGACATACTGTTACACCCTGACACCCCAATATTCACCACTGTCATGTAATTAGGATATGTCTTATACAAAGTATGCCTTGTGAGGTGTCATTCTAAAAGTCTTGATCTGCTAGATAGTCATATCTCGTTGGATTGTATGTCTTATCGTCGTATGTGAAGTTATCAAGTTTGGCTATGTGTGTGTTGCTGAAACGTCCAAAAGTTGAAAACACCCACAAGCAGCCTTTCAAGTACGACAGTAAAAAGGCCAAACAATGTTAATGGCTTATTGAGGAAATGCACACGAGCACAAGGATTACCCCAGGAACTGTGTACAATAGAAACCTCTCAGAGATAGCACTACACAATGGGAACTGTTTGACCCCGGTCACAGCAAAAGAGCTTTCCAGCAAGTGGGAAGAAGATATAAAAGGTGGAAAATGACATTATGGGGGACCTCACTCTCCCCACAACAACACACCTGGAAACAGCTCAGGAACAAAGACTGTGGGAAGTGATGGTCCCAGGCTAGACAGATTTTTAGCCTGTGTATGAAAATGGGAAAGCCAAGGCAACTTGTGCCTTAAGAATCTGCCAGTCTGTTTATCACTCAGGGTGAGAATTTGCTAATTTATATTTTACCTATCTAGTGTGTTAAACTCAGTTTGCGGTTTTTGTTTATTTACTAAGGTAATCTGCTTTGATCCGTTTGCTATCCTTTATCACTTAAAATTTACCTTTTGTAGTTAATAAACTTATTTCTTGTTTATAACATAACCCAGTTTGTGCAATTCATATCTGGGGGTTGGGGGCAAGAAGCTGTGCATATCTCTCTCCACGTTGAGGGAGAGGGTGATTTTTATGGGCTTGTGCACATTCTTCACAGTGCCATTACCGGCAGACCTACCATATTCCAGCAGAGATTTAATACAGCCAAGCTTATAAACACAACATAGACTCCCTCTCATATAGAAAATGTGGTGGTGGTTATAACTGAATCGTACTAGAGGAATAGAAAATAACTAAGGCTGTCAAATGATTACAAAACAATCACAATTAATTGCGAGATTAAAATAATTGTTGTGATTAATTACAGTTTTAATCACACTGTTAAACAATAATAGAATATCAACTGAAATTTTTTATAAATATTTTTGGATGTTTTTCTACCTTTTCAAATATATTGATTTCAATTACAACACAGAATACAAAGTATATGGTGCTCACTTTATATTATTTTTATTACAACTATTTGCATATTTGAGAGAAACAAAAGAAATAGTATTTTTCAATTCACCTCCTACAAGTACTGTAGTGCAATCTCTTTATCATGAAAGTGCAACTTACAAATGTCGAATTTTTTTTTTACAGAACTGCACTCAAAAGCAAAACAATATAACACTTTAGAGCCTACTTTAGAGTCAAAGCATGAAGGGGCATACAAATGTTTAGCATATCTGGCATGTAAATATCTTGCAATGCCAGATACCACAGTGCCATCCAAACACCTATTCTCACTTTCAGGTGACATTGTAAATAAGAATTGGTCAACATTATCTCCCGTAAACAAACTTATTTGTCTTCGAGATTGGCTGAACGAGAAGTAGGACTGAGTGGACTTGTAAGCTGTAAAGTTTTACATTGTTTTGTTTTTGAGTGCAGTTATGTAAAAATAAAATTCTACATTTGTAAGGTGCACTTTCATGATAAAGAGATTGCACTACTGTACAAACCAACAAATACTGTATTGTCCCTGTACTACATCTTAAAGTTAGGCACATCTGGGCAGCCTGTCCCCACCCGCAACCCCTACTCACCACAGTGCAGGGCAGCCACTTACAGGTAGAAGGCAGTAAACGGTGTTTTCACCTCTCCTTGGGACGGGGACAAGCTTGCAAGCTCAGAGCCGGGGAAAGAAACGTCTCATGCTGCTACTGAAACCTGGCCTGGAGTGTAAGCTTCTGGAGTTGGAGCACGAGCTCCTGCCTGCATGCTGCGCTCTGGAGAAGCAGCTCAGTTTTAAAGGGCCACAGCCTGTACCATGCGCCCACTGACACTGCAGTGCCCCAGGGTGCCTCACTCACCACCCTTGCAGCCAGAGGGCTGGAACCAGTTGCCCACCCCCACTTGCCAGGCAGCCACTGCAGAGCTGTGAGCCCCTGCTCTGAGCAGTCCGCCCTGAGGAGCATCCCATAACGGCTTGTTCAGAGTTATGAATATTTCAGAGTTACAAACAGCCTCCATTCCCGAGGCTTCCATCCCGAGGTCTGAGGTCCCGAGACTGAGGTTCTACTGTGTTTATACAGTGGAGCCTAACCGACACACACTGTTAAACTGCTACCTTAGTTACAGCCATGTGGCATCTTGATTTAGCTATGTTTGAAAAAGTCATCTGTAGAGCATACTTTTTTAATAATGAAAGCTTCAAGTTCATGATTCTGGGGAGACTTTAATTAAAGTCAAGAACAGCCCTGCAAAATGATAGCTAAGACTAATTATGTCTGTTACTGATTATTCGTTTTAGTCTGTTGCATTAATTTAGCAGGGAAATGTTGCCTAGTTACACACTAATGTATCTATAGTTACTACAATGGTTCAATTTAATATGGAGCCTTATTCTCAAATGAAAAATATTCTTGCACTGTATTCACTTGTTTACTTACTGGCTCTAATTTTAAGTACAGTGGCCGGATTCTGATCTCATTGAAATTGATGTAAATCAGAGGTAACACCATTGGAAGAAATGGTGTTTCACCCATGTATAAGATCCAACATTTCTTTTGAAGGTCTTGCATGTCATCTTCAAATCCAGTTGAACGTTTGTAGTGTTTGAAATATCTAAGGGCAGAACCAGGCCATTAGACAAAACCAGAAAGAAATAAAAGGGCCATTAACCATATCTCTGTTCAAATAACTTTGACTCAAGACAGTTTCCAAATTGCTACAGTTAATATAAGCTGTTCATAGACTTCAGTAGTCACAACATAATGAGTCTTATAGCAGCTACTTGGCTGGTGTCCCTGAGCTAATTGCCCTTTATTAGCATAGTACTGAAATTACTTATCATTGTAATGCCAAGGCATCTAGGTTGGCATCAGTTCTTCGCTGCATGTAAGGATTTAAGCTGATCAGTTAGATATGCTCCAAAGAATGTAACAACTGCCTTCAGGTTACTTTAATGTCCATGTCTTTGTATGTGTGTGAAATGTGTCATAACTAAGGCCCTACTTAAATCACGGTCTGATTGTTAAAAAATTGCGGCCGAGTTGCGGACAACCCATGGAAAATTGCGGAAAAGTAATAATTGACCGTATTATTTGCGGTAATAAACTCCATTATTACTGATCTGCAATTTTCCACTGTCGGCTGCCCGGGGCTGAGAGCAGGAACATGGGGCTGACAGCGGCTACCCAAGGCTAAGAGTGGGAACTCCTGCTCTTAGGCCCAGTGCATCCAAGGCGCCCACTGTGAGCCCTGTGCATGGCGGGGCTCCTGCTGTCAAAATTGCGGTGGAAATCTAATATTGCAGAATCTGCAATTTCCTCGATATTGCAAGTTAAGTGGGGCCTTAGCCATAACTGTCCTCACAGTTTTATCTTGTGAAATTTTTTAGTCAACTCAGTCTCAAAGTAACTTGAGTGACATTCTTTGTTTATATGTCGCTGGGTCATGTGATTGGAGCATGTGACTAGAAACAAAGCCTTCTGGGGACATAAAAGCAGTCTAAGTTTAGGAAGAAGGTAGGTGACAACTTTCCAGGGTGCCTAGACAGAAGAGAGGAACAGAGACATGGAAAGATACACATAGTATCTGCAGGGAGCAGGAAGTGGTTGAGACCTGCAGGGAGCAGGAGCCTGCTGTGGGAGGAAAGCTCCAGCTAGGAAGGCTGCAAGGGATTGTGAGCCAGGAGGGAGGATTACAATGAAGCCGTGCTAAAGGACTGCGAAGGCTTCTTAACCAAGAGAAAGGGTTATATGGATATTGAAACTCCTTATAAACTGTCTGAAAGGGGCTAACTGAGCCTGGAAAAGAGGGCTGGAATGCCTTATTACTTGATGGTAACAAACCACACCCAGAATGGGAACAGTAATTCAAAACCGCTGATGTGATAGTTTGTTTTGTGGGATGGGTGGTAAACTGAGGCAGTGGGCTGCTACGAGCAGTCAGGAACAACATTTGTGACACAAAGATCTATATGTGAGTTCTGATATGTCTACTAAACAATGCTTGTTTGGTGATAATGTCCGCAATGAAACATCAAAATACATACTTTGCAGAGAGATGCCTTATCATGGGATATGTTATAAACACATTGTTTTAGTCACTTTCCATAGCATAACTAAGAGATATGCATTATGTACAAACGGTAAGACTTTGTTAGACTGTGGGTGTTTTGTTGCTAGTATCGTCTTGTAATGATGATAGCAAGCAGCTTTATTTCCCCAAGAGATACTGGGTCACTATGGTAACTTCTTCTTGAGTTACTGCGGTTCTCTCATATTGTACGAAAGCTGACAAAAAGCGTATGTTCCTCTGTAATTAACTATCAAAAGAGTCCCTTGGGATTGTTCATCTTACACGTGAATACTGTTTCACTAAAACATATTTTAATATTTTGTAGTTCTCCATCTAGTAAGCAAGGGGAACTGCAGAAAAGATATATTGTACAGTCTATTTAAGCCATTCAGTTCCCACCCCTTCCCCAAATCCCTGCCCCAGCCTCCTCCCCCGGGCACGCTTCATTTTCCCCCCCCCCTCCCCCCCAGACAAGGCTTGCAAGCCTGGGAGGGAGGGGGGAGGGGAAATGCAGCGCGCCCACTGGCAGCTCCCCGCCAGCCCCCCCACACCCAGCTCACTTCAGCTTCCGGGTTCCTTTTCTGGAGGCGCGGCCCGCAAAGCCACTTTTTAATTTTTTTGTGTTCACAGGCAGGCTTGCTGCCCGTCAGCTGTGCGGTGAGCGGCAAGCAGGGTGGGGGAGGGGGAACGCTGTGGCGGCACCTTGGGGGAGGGGTATGGGGAGGAGGCAGAGAACCCGGCACAGCTGACAGTCGGCAGGCCTGTGAACTAAAAAAAGTAAAAAATGCAGCTTCGCGGGCCGCGCCTCCGGAAGCAGAACCCGGAAGCTGAGGTGAGCTGGGCGCGGGGGGGCTGGTGGGGAGCTGCCGGTGGGTGCTCAGCACCCACCAATTTTTCCCCATGGGTGCTCCGGACCCGAAGCACCCACGGAGTCAGTGCCTATGAGTCCATGCCCTGGAGAATTTACAACCTAGTGTAAGATAAAATGCATCAAGTATATACTTGACTCTACATTTTCAAGGAGTTTGTTTGCTGTGAGGTCCTCTGTATTCGGCAGTAGTTTCATTTCAAGATGGGAACATGTTATAAAGGAAACATGCTAAGCTCTCTCCTGGAGTCTCTACTTTTCATTGTCTTGTTTTTCATTCATCTAAAAATGGAAAGTATATGGCTTCTTTTTGCACTTGAAAAACAGAACAGAAGAAAACACGGTCTTGAAATATGAAACTTTCTATTCACGCTATCTGTGTTTTCTAAACTCCAACTGCAGATCTGTGGCATTGGTTTAAACCAAAAGCAGCAAGAGACCACCTATAAAAGGGACTGTCTATTTTAAAATAAAACTGAATTTCTGAACACTTAGGAAGCAAAAAAATACACTGTACTTGTGTAGCTAAAACTAAAGGGGCATATTTGACCTTTGGCCTTTAAATGTTAACACAGTTGAAATGATTTTTTTTAATGCACATCAGTTTGCTGAAGCATCACTTCTGTGAAGTGACTGAAGCAGAAACTGTTAACAGAATCTTTATGTCCAGGGCCAGCTATAAAGTAAAAACATTATTAGATGCTGCTTACTAGGCAACTGACTTTAGTACCTTACATCTACATAAATGATGCTCAGTCTGAGCTTCTTTAGCCACATGTGATTTTAATAACCCTTCACTCAGAACTCTTCTAGAATTAGCTGCTACGTGACATTCTGATGCCAATATACTGATTTCACCGGGTGGGAAGGAGAGGCGGGTAAGCAGTAGCGTAGCCAGGGGGGGACCAGGGGGAGCGACCGCTCCCCCACTGAGCAGAAATGGTGCCTTTTTTTGCTCCTGACGCCTTTTGCTGCGGAGCATTTTTTGGGGCTCCCGGTGGCTTTTTTTTTATCCCGACGCTTTTTGCTCCTACGTTGCAGCCAGCGCGGAGCATTTTTTTTAACTCCTGGTGCCTTTTTTTGCTCCCGGCGCCTTTTTTTAGCTCCGCTCCCCCGGTACTCTAAATCTGGCTATGCCACTGCGGGTAAGGCAATTCAAATTTAAGAAAACTAGACTATCTAGTTCAGGGGTGACAATTCTATGGGCCAGAGACCATACATGGCCCACCAGAGCATTTCATAAGGCCCCTGGCCTGCTTAAACACAATATACTAACAGACGATTCACTAACGTTTTATTGTCATGTATACATCATTTTAGTTTACACAAGGAAGCATCAGAAAAATGTGATAAAGAAGAGGTTTAATTTTTTAAAAAGTATTGTCATGTTTCATATAAGTTCAAGACTGTAAATAATAACTCCCTTCATTCACAGCTCAGCTGTAGGCTAACCAGACCAATTAAACATGTGCTTCCTTAGTGATTGTTATAAAAATTCAGGAAGACATCTTTGGACATGCGCAGATCAGCTGTAGTCTGTCCAAGATGCAATGCTTTGGTAAAAGCAGATGATGCATGAAAATGCCTCCAACGAAAAAATGGAAAGTGGATGTTGAATGTCATGTGTTTCAAGACAAGTGAATGGATTAATTATTTTGTGTGCCCCATCAAGGCAAATCATTGTCTCATTTGTAAAGAAACAGTTGCAGTGTGGAAGGAATATAACATCAAGAGACACTATGACACTAAACACAAGGAAAAGTATAATGAATAGAAGGGTGCACACCGAACTGCAAAGATCCCATCTTTGAAAAACAGGTTGGACGTTTATAGTAAATGCTGAGAATTACGTCAAGAAGAAAATGCAGCAGTAGTGAAAGCAAGCTACCATGTTGTGTATGTACTGGGTACTAAGTGTCAATCGTTTTCTGATGGGGAGTTCATACAAAAGTGTAAGAATGTGACTATGGAGGAGGTGTGTCCTGACAAAAGGAACCTTATTGAAGCGGTAGGTATGTCTCGCTAGACCTTACTTGAAGAATAGATGATATCAGTGCATATTTAAAAGAACAGCTCTGTGAAAAAATCCAAAATTCTGAGCTTTTTTCAGTGGCTTTGGTTGAAAGCACTGACATTACTGGCAGTGCTCAGCTGTTAATTGTCATTCGTGGAATAAATGATGCATTTCAAATCAATGATGAGCTTGCGGTGCTCCAGACACTTAATGGGAAAACTACAGGTGAAGACTTATTTTGGAGATTTGCTGACACTATTAGGGAACTCTGTCTTGGAATCAGCTTGCCAGACAGCACTATGAACACAGTAGGCCACGAGACTGGACTGATTGGATGGATGCATAAAGGGCTTGATTTGTGTAATGCTGAAAGGCCAATGTCGTTGCATTGTATTATTCACCAATGGGCTCTGAGTGGCAGTGACAGTGACGATTAAATGCTAAGGGAGATTAGAGAGGCTACCAAAATAAAGAACTCAATAATAGTGGGAGATTTCAATTATCCCCATGTCACCTCAGGATGAAATGCAGAGAGAAAATGTTTCAATACTTTAAATGACTGCTTCTTGGAGCAGCTGGTACAGGAAACCACAAGGGGAGAAGCAATTCTCGATTTAGTCCTGAATGGAGCGCAGAATCTGGTCCAAGAGGTAACTATAACAGGACTGCTTGGAAATAGTGACCACAATATAATAACAAAATATCTATAATATAAAAACTGTGTTCAGGTTTGGGCTCCACAAGAAGGATGTGGAAAAATTGGAAAGAATCCAGCAGAGGGCAACAAAAATGATTAGGGGACTGAAGCACATGATTTATGAGGAGAGGCTGAGGGAACTGGGATTATTTAGTCTGCAGAAGAGAAGAATGAGGGGGGATTTGATAGCTGTTTTCAACTACCTGAAAAGGGGTTCCAAAGAGGATGGATCTAGACTGTTCTCAGTGGTAGAAGATGACAGAACAAGGAGTAATGGTCTCAAGTTGCAGTGCGGGAGGTTTAGGTGGGATATTACGAAAAACCTTTTCACTAGGAAGGTGATGAAGCACTGGAATGGGTTACCTAGGGAGGTGGTGGAATCTCCTTCCTTAGAGGTTTTTAAGGTCAGGCTTGACAAAGCCCTGGCCGGGATGATTTAGTTGGGGATTGGTCCTGCTTTGAGCAGGGTGTTGGACTAGATGACCTCCTGAGGTCCCTTCCAACCCTGATATTCTATGATTCTATAGTCTAACATTTAACATTCCTGTGGTGGGAAGAACATATCGGCAGCCCAACACTGTGGCATTTAATTTCAGAAAAGGGAACTATGCAAAAATGAGGAGGTTAGTTAAACAGAAATTAAAAGGTACAGTGACTAGAGTGAAATCCCTGAAAGCTGCATGGACACTTTTTAAAGACACCATAATATAGGCCCAACATAAATGTATACCCCAAATTAAAAAACACAGTAAAAGAACTAAAAAAGAGCCACCGTGGCTTAACAACCATGTAAAAGAAGTAGTGAGAGATAAAAAGGCATCTTTTAAAAAGTGGAAGTCAAATCCTAGTGAGGAAAATAGAAAGGAGCATAAACATGGACAAATTAAGCGTAAAAATGTAATAAGAAAAGCCAAAAAGGATTTTGAAGAACAGCTAGCCAAAAACTCAAAAGGTAATAGCAAAACTTTTTTTAAGTACATCAGAAACAGGTAGCCTGCTAAACAACTGGTGGGGCCCCTGGACGATTGAGATACAAAAGGAGCAATTAAAGACGATAAAGTCATTGCAGATAAACTAAATGAATTCTTTACTTCAACCTTCACAGCTGAGGATGTTGGGGAGATTCCCAAACCTGAGCCATCCTTGTAGGTGACAAATCTGAGTAATTGTCACAAATTGAAGTGTCACTAGAGGAGGTTTTGGAATTAATTGATAAACTTAACAGTAACAACTCTTAACAAACTTAACAATAACAAGTAAACAAATAGGGTCCAGATGGCATTCACCCAAGAGTTCTGAAAGAACTCAGATGTGAAATTGCGGAACTATTAACTATGGTTTGTAACCTGTCTTTTAAATCAGCTTCTGTGCCCAATGACTGGAAGATAGCTAATGTAACACCTATATTTAAAAAGGACTCTAGAGGTGATCCCAGCAATTACAGACCGGTAAGTCTAACGTCAGCACCTGGCAAATTAGTTGAAACAATAGTAAAGAATAAAATTGTCAGACACATAGAAGAACATAAATTGTTGGGCAAAAGTCAACATGGTTTCTGTAAAGGGAAGTCATGTCTTACTAATCTATTAGAGTTCTTTGAAGGAGTCAACAGACATGTGGACAAGGGGGATCCAGTGGACATAGTGTACTTAGATTTCAAGAAAGCCTTTGACAAGATCCCTCACCAAAGACTCTTATGTAAATTAAGTTGTCATGGGATAAGAGGGAAGATCCTTTCATGGATTGAGAACTAGTTAAAAGACAGGGAACAAAGGGTAGGAATAAATGGTAAATTTTCAGAATGGAGAGGGGTAACTAGTGGTGTTCCCCAGGGTCAGTCCTAGGACCAATCCTATTCAACTCATTCATAAATGATCTGGAGAAAGTGGTAAACAATGAGGTGGCAAAGTTTGCAGATGATACTAAACTACTCAAGATAGTTAAGACTAAAGCAGATTGTGAAGAACTTCAAAAAGATCTCACAAAACTAAGTAATTGGGCAACAAAATGGCAAATGAAATTTAATGTGGATAAATGTACAGTAATGCACATTGGAAAAAATAACCCCAACTATACATACAATATGATGGGGGCTAATTTAGCTAAAACTAATCAGGAAAGAGATCTTGGAGTCATCGTGGATAGTTCTCTGAAGACATCCACGCAGTGTGCAGCGGCAGTCGAAAAAGCGAACAGAATGTTAGGAATCATTTAAAAAGAGATAGAGAATAAGACGGAGAATATCTTATTGCCCTTATATAAATCCATGATACGCTCACATCTTGAATACTGAATACAGATGTGGTCTCATCTCAAAAAGATATACTGGCATTAGAAAAGGTTCGGAGAAGGGTAACTAAAATGATTAGGGGTTTGGAACGGGTCCCATATGAGGAGAGATTAAAGACGCTAGGACTTTTCAGCTTGGAAAAGAGGAGACTAAGGGGGAATATGATAGAGGTATATAAAATCATGAGTGGTGTGGAGGAAGTGAATAAGAAAAATGTATTGACTTGTTCCCATAATATAAGAATGAGGAGCCACCCAATGAAATTAATGGGCAGCAGGTTTAAAACAAATAAAAGGAAGTTCTTCACACAGCGCACAGTCAACCTGTGGAACTCCTTGCCTGAGGAGGTTGTGAAGGCTAGGACTATAACAGGGTTTAAAAGAGAACCAGATAAATTCATGGAGGTTAAGTCTATTAATGGCTATTCGCCAGGATGGGTAAGGAATGCTGTCCTTAGCCTCTGTTTGTCAGAGGGTGGAGATGGATGGCAGGAGAGAGATCACTTGATCCTTACCTGTTAGGTTTACTCCCTCTGGGGCTCCTGGCATTGGCCGCTATCACTAGACAGGATACTGGGCTGGATGGACCTTTGGTCTGACCCAGCATGGCCATTCTTATGTTCTTATGTTATGTAAAGTTCTAAACTTGGAAAATATAATGAAAACAATGGTGGCCACTGTAAACTCGATCAGGGCACGTGGGTTGAATCACTGCTCATTTCAAGCATTCCTGGAGGAAATTGATTCAGAATTCGAGGATGTGATGTACTATAGAGAGTGATGTTGGCTAGTCACGGAAATGTGATCAACCGTTTCTTCACCTGGTGGAATGAATTCAATATTTTCATGAATGGAAACTCTAAAAATGTACCAGAACTCTCAGAGCCCATGTGGTTGTGGGGTTTAGTAGTTCTAACAGATTTAACAAGCCATTTGAATTATCTCAATTTGAAGTTGTAAGGTAAAGAAAGGTTTGTTTCTCAGTTATACTCAGATGTGAAAACTTTTCAAGCAAAACTGAAACTCTTGCGACAACACTCAGAGAGAGGAACACCATCTCACTCTCCTCCCTGTGAAGAACTCAGTCAGGATGAAAAGGTCAGTGTTTTGTTTCCATGTGGCTAAATGGTAAAATTACTCGACCTCTTCAATGAGAATTTTGAGGCCAGACTTTCTGACTTCAAGTCACAAGCAAGTGATGTCTGTCTGTTTGAAAACCCTTTTGTTGCTAATGTGGAAAATGTCCTTGCCTCTCTGCAAATGGAACTGATTTTAACTCATATTTAACAGACACGTTTCATGAAAAGAAACTGGTGGAGTTTTACTCACTATTGCCCAACAATCGGTTTAAAAATCTGTGCAAATTTGCTTGTCAAATGTGCACAATTTTTGGCAGCACATACATCTGCGAACAAACTTTCTCAGTTATGAAGCTGAATAAGTCTAAGCTGTGTTACCGCCTAACAGACGACCACCTGCATGCTGTACTTTGGATGAGTGTCTCTAACTTTGAGCCAAACTTCAACAAACTGGTTGCTGAGAAACAACCTCAAACTTCTCACTAACTCAGAAAGTACAGTCTTTATTTGTGATTAGGGAGAGGGCTAAGAACAGTGTTCTTTACTGTTTTTTCTCTGATTTCTATAATTCTGATACATGTTTTATACACTGATTTCTTTTTAAATAGGCATATCTCCATATATTATCTATCTCATAGAACTGGAAGGACCTTGAAAGGTCATCGAGTCCAGTCCCCTGCCTTCACTAGCAGGACCAAGTACTGTCCCCTGACAGATTTTTGCCCCAGATCCCTAATTGGCCCCTTCAAGAATTGAGCTCATAACCCTGGGTTTAGCAGGCCAATGCTCAAACCACTGAGCTATCCCTCACTATGTAATACTGTACATAGAAACAACCTATCGAAATACCTACGAAACAAGCTGAACTTAAAATATAGGTGACTGCAAATCTTATTAGACTATGTAGAATCTGTTTGGCCACCCAAGGTTATCATAGAATCATAGAATCATAGAATGCTTTGGTTTATGTGGCCCTCCTGTGTAATAAGGTTGGGTACCGCTGGTTTCGTCCGCTGAAGTTGAAATCCTCAGAAATGGTGACAGGCTTCAAATTCTAAACATCCCAAAGTCCTCAACAAATTGTATTTCAGCCTTTCTTTAGCAATTTTGATTGATGTATTAAGTGCCTAGCTACTATACATGCTGTGTTCAAAATACTTTTGCCATCTCTGGGAGATGAAAAAGCAATTCTTCAGCTGTTAGACTGAATTCTACTGGTCATATGTCAAAATTCAAAGATTTTTAGAAGTGCGTGCATCAGAGTGCTTATTCATGAGCTCAGTTACTAAGATGTCATGTGCAATAATGGTAAAGGCATGCAATTGCCCAGTGGGCATGCACATTTTAGAAAATCTGGGCCTAATGGTCTAACTGTTTCTTATTGGCATCACCTATGAGTAAAATATCTCTATCTTGAATGCTAATCTTGGATATCTCAAATTCTACACCATGAAAACTTTTGATCTGAAGTGGAAAAATGTGATGTGATATAGTGCTAATAAATTAGTACTGGCTAGATTATTTTGTTACCAGCCCCTATCACAGATACCTGAATATAGTGTCAGATCAGACTGATTATAGCAAAGTTTTCCTGTAGATAGCCAGGTCACATCTGTTTTTAATTGCTTGGGATGGAGGCCAAAACGTTTTAATACACCGTATGGCTCTGGGTTGTAAACTCTCCCCTATTTAGCCAACTAATGAGGATGGGAGGCAAGAGATGCACCTTTACAGCAAAGGTTGTCTTGAGGATATTCCGTAAGCACTTTAGCTGAATCATAATTAAATTATAACAGGCCGTGGTCCTGCACTTTTTTGAGCAATGTAGGCAAGGGTGCGTAGCTGCCAGGGGCGCCGACTCCATGGGTGCTCCGGTGCTGGAGCACCCACGGAGAAAAATTGGTGGATGCACCGCACCCACCGGCAACTCCCTGCCCGCCCCGGACCCGCGGCAAACTTACCGGGCACCGGGAGATGTTGCGGGGCCCCGCCCCCGACGCTGGGCAACGTTGCGTCGGCGTCGGGGGCGGGGCCCCGCAACGTCGCCCGGCGTCAGGGGCGGGGCCCCGCAACGTCGCCCGGCGTCGGGGGTGGGGCTCGGCGTCGGGTGGGGCCCCGCCCCCGATGCCGGGTGACAGCACCCACGGGCGGGGCCGGAAGTCAGCCCCTGTGGTAGCTGCTGTACTTCAGTGTATATGTTTACAGAATCAGTGCATGAGTGTAAATATAAACACTAGGCACTGTCTTCCTCGCTGACTACGAGTAAGTGTCCTGTCCACTTTCATCTTCTCAGCAGCTATCCTGAGATGATACTTAGTTCATTAATTACATTTCTCCCTTTTTTTTGCAGGAGATTACCACATGAACCCATGTAGCCAGGGACAATGTGATTTAAAGTGTGGCATCTCAATTATTGACTCTTAGACTTTAAGATCACAAGGAACCGTCATGATCATCCAGTCTTACCTCCTGTACATTGCAGGCCACAGAACCTCACCCCACCCACCCCTGTAATAGACCCCTAACCTCTGGTTGAGTTACTGACATCTTCAAATCATGATTTAAAGACTTCAAGTTACAGAGAATCCACCATTTACACTAGTTTAAATCTGCAAGTGACCCATGCTGCAGAGGAAGGTGAAACCCCCACAAGGTCTCTGCCAATCTGACCCAGGGGAAAATTCCTTCCCGGCCCCAAATATGTCAATCAGTTACACCCTGAGCATGTGGGCGGGCAAGACCCACCAGCCAGACACCCAGGAAATAATTCTCTGTAGTAACTCAAAGCCCTTCCCATCAAGCGTCCCATCATCAGCCAGTGGAGATATTTGCTGCTAGCAGTCGCAGATCGGCTATATGCCAATGTAAGCAATCTCACCATAGCATCCCCGCCATAACATTATCTATCTCAGTCTTGAGGCCAGTAAGGTTTTTCACCCTTACTGCTCCCCTTGGGGGGCTGTTCCACAACTTTGCTCCTCTGAGGGTTAGAAATCTTTGTCTAATTTCGAGCCTAAACTCGTTGATGGCCAGTTTATAGCCATTTGTTCTTGTGTCTATGTTGGTGCTTAACTTAAATAACTTCTCTCCTTCCCTGGTATTTATCTCTCTGGTGTATTTATAGGGAGCAACCATATCTCCCCATAGCCTTCTTTTGGTTAGGCTGAACAAGTCAAGCTTTGAGTCTCTTCTCCTAAATTAGGTTTTCCATTCCTCAGATCATCCTAGTAGCCCTTCTCTGCACCTGTTCCAGCTTGAATTTGTCTTTCTTAAACACAGGAGACCAGAATTGCACACAACATTCCAGATAAGGTCTCACCAGTACCTTATATAATGGTACTATCACTTCCCTGTCTCTACTGGAAATACCTCACCTGATGCATCCTAGGACTGCATTAGCCTTTTTTTTCACGGCCGCGGGCCATCACATTGGCAGCCCATAATCATCATGTGATCAACCAGTACACCCAGGTCTTTCTCATCCACTGTCACTTTCAACTGAAAAGTCCCCAGCTTATAGCAAAAATCTTGTTGTTAGTCCCTAGGTGCATGACCTTGCACTTTGCATTATTAAATTTCATCCCATTTCTATTACTCCAGTTTTCAAGGTTATCCAGATCTTGTATGATATTCCAGTCCTACTCCATATTGGCAATACCTCCCAACTTTGTGTCATCTGCAAATTTTATTAGCACACTCCTACTTTTTGTGCTAAGGTCATTAATAAAAATATTCAATAAGATTGGTCCCAAGCACTATTCCCTCTAAGCTGTGCACGTGTGCGCGTGCACACAGATCCTAAACCCCACGCACACGGTGAAACACTGAGTGCACAAAAATTTGCACAGAAGCACAACAATTTGCACAGATGACATTTTTTTGCACACACAGCCTGTCAAAAATTAGAGGGAACATTGGTCCCAAGACTGATACCTGAGGAATTCCACTAGTAACCTCTCTCCATCCTGACAGTTCACCTTCAGTATGACCAATTGTATTCTGCCCTTTAACAGTTCCTTATCCACCTTTCAATCCTCATATTAATCCCCATCTTCTCCAATTTAACTAATAATTTCACATGTGGAACTGTATCAAATGCCTTACTGAAATCCAGGTAGATTAGATCTACTGCATTTCTTTTCCAATCCCGCCATATTATTCTTGCAGTAGCTATCTTAGACCAAATTCTGCCCTCAATATGCATGAATAGTTTTCATTGGGCCAAATTCTCTTTTCAGCTATATGATGCCAACCTTACTGAAAGTTTGCAGTGGTGTAGCAGAAAGAAAAAATTGGCCCACTGACTTCAATGGGAACTGCCTATGCATATCTAAAGGCAGAATTTGGTCCCTTTAATTCCTACCTGACTATTATACTTCCTCCTGTACTCATGTCTGAATTATTGTGCAGGAAAAGAATCCACTGATTTTATTGAACCTTCAATGAGGAAATAGCTTTAGTCCTGCGGTTGTTTCAATACACCAGTTTCCATTTTTCCCAGTATTTCGGCATTGATTTTTAGGCTTGCATTATTTTATTTCTTGTGGAATATCAGTTACAACAACACAAACATCTCAAGCTATTTCGTCTATTGGGTTTAGCAATTATTCTGTTAGCAGCTTTGTCACTGACTCTGGGTGAGAGTCCCTGGCCCTATTAAGATCGCTTCACATTACTCACGTGATGCAAAGTGACTTAAAGGCAGTCTAACCAGCCAGTGGATGACTTTTCCTGTTCTGAGATCCTCTGGTGGCCTAAGGCTGCTGAAAGGGCTCCTACCCCAGAGCCCATCCTAGTTGGCCAGAAACTATTAGTCTATCCCTTCAGGAAGTGGCTAATGTCAAGGCTGTGGGTTTCCCTATACATGGGTTAAAATCCTAAAGACCCTGGACAAGAGCCAAGAGGAAGGGCACAAGTAACATTTCTGTGAGAGTGCAACAGATCACAGCCCCAACTTGTAAGATACTTAAGCCCATGCATAACTTCAAGCACCTAAATAGTCCCATTGATTTCAATAGGACTATTCACAGATTTAAAGTTATGCATATGCTTCTGTCATTTGATGGACTTGGGCCTATATTATTTATACAGTAATTAGAGAGCGAGAGGATGATTTGGAGGGTTAAGGCACTGGAATGGGCCTCAAGAGACTTGAGTCAAAGTCCTAGCTCTGCCAAAGACGCCCTGTGTGACTTTGGGCAAATCACTTAATCACCATGTGCTTCATTTCTCAACTGTAAAATGGGGATAATAGTACATGTCTCCCACTCTGTGTGTCTTGTTTGACAGTAAATTCATTAGGGTAGTCTATGTCTCGTACTAGGTGAATGTGCACTTGGATTCCTGTATGTACTGGCCATAACCAGGAAGAAAACGTCCTTTTTGGTTTTTTGAATTAATTATTTTAAACTATAAGAAAGGGCTGTGCTTGGTAGGATATTCTGTACAATCAATTGTATCTACATTCTTTACAATAACACAAATAGGCCTCAGTGCACTCATTCTTCATCTAAAAATAGTTTCAGCATGCCTAAAACATGTGAGATTAAAGTGCATTCTTCAGAGTTGTCCCTCCAGCAAGGCATCTGCCTTTGCCTTTTGTTTGTTCTTTTCCCCCATTTTGCGCAGGCCCCAAATTTTGCTTCAAGATGACCTTCTGTTGAATTAGCCTTAATTTCAGGTCAATAGACAACTAACAAATATTAGCACAGATTTTTGCCCTGGTTTCTTATTCAAGTTGATGTTTAATTCCCTTTTCCACAATGATTTTTGTTTTCTGTAGTGTAGTTAGCCCTCTCCTACATATAAAAGTGTACATTCATGCAACCTGGCAGTTTATATTTCTCATATCCTAAAGAGTGTATAAATGGTGACTCCTCAGGAGATTCCATTCCAGCAAAGTCCAATCATTTGTTATCAGTGATTCAGCAGTAAATAGTGAAAGACATAGGTTAATGTGACTTCAGTTTATGTATTAATAGAGTCAGCTCTTTCTGAGAGAAATGGAAAGCAAACTGCTTTATGTGTGAAAAACATTACTCGCATGGATCCGAACAGAACACGTGTGGGAGATTCACAAACAAAATAAGCTACCCTGGAGGGACGATTGTCAGTTTTCTTCTTTGGGACAACATTCCTGGCCTTCCATTAAAACAAAGAGCAATAATTGTCTAATTACAAATAAGTCTTAAGCAACAGACTCTGAGTTGAAGTAATGTATATGCTTCCAAAGAGAGAAAAAAGTACAATAAAAATGGTGAGTTACAGCCTGAAAGAAGTGTACAGATTAAAGACTAAAAGCCTTCAGAGTCTGAGTGTTAGAAGACAGATACAAATGGGGGCTGGTGAGGATTATGAGAAGACTAAGTTCTCTGAGACAGGGACCTAGTACAATGGTGTTCTAGTCAATGACTGGGGCTCCTAGAAACCTTCTTAATGGAGAGCTATTTGCATTGTGGTTGTACCTAAGTCTAAGAACTGCCAATTCCATGTTTAATGAGAAATAGTGAACATTTTAGAACATTAGAGAAAGTTGCCTTTCAACTGCATAGTTACTGCATATCTACTGATGATGAGCATATAAACCAGATAAGCAGGACAAAAGGAAATATCAGCCCATGAAAGATAGAATAGTGTGGCTGACATCTGGCAGTATTTCCAGACTGTCTTCCCTAATGGAATTATGAGACATGCACATGCTTAAGTAATATTCCCACGGTGAAATTCTATCCTGGATATGGATGAACCACACTGAATATTGGAGAGCAGGATTTGGACCCTACCTGTGGAGGGAAAAGCCCAGCATTTTAACATGTAATTCCCAATTAGGTAGTTAGAGATAGTCTCTAACACACAGAATCTGACAGCTGATGAGCTATGTTCTACAACGGACGAGAGGAACCTACATATTAATAGTTACAAGCCATCACATAGAGGGAGATAGTAACATTAAGTATGAGTAAATGACTTACCTAAATCACTCACCCCAAATCTTACACTTGACTAATCTTGTCAAAACACCTAGTGCCATAATGAGTGACACTAAAATTGCTGTTCTGTTGCTTATTGTATGGTACGCTGGGCCGAAATAAGAAATGTGTGAAGAAGCTACAGTACGTTCACACCTTGATGGCCCATCTCCTAAGTGGGGCAAGCAACTAAAGAAACCACATAATGACAATGTTCAGTAACCTGCACCAGGTCTCCTTTTATTAGCTGAATCGCTTCCAGGTGCTGGTTCACTAGGCCCTTAATGGAACAGGCTTCACAGAATCTCAGAGATTGCCTCTGAGCAATCTCTTCTGGGACCCATCACCGGAGCTGTGAGTGTCTGGCATCCATTTAGTAGAGGCCAGGTTTCGACTCAATTAGAGGAAGAACCTTTTCAGTAGCAGGCGCCGGATTCCATAATAACTCCCAAACGAGACCAAGAGGAGTCACTGGTATAACTAAGTCCTATTAGGCTCCTACTTCATTCAGGCACTTTGAAAATGTCACTAACCATTTCACTCACCAAGTTGTGCTGTAATTCATCTCTTCCCCATACTGTTCCTCAAAGAACCAGGGTATAGCCACTAGTGTTCATACAGGAACTGGTTTAAATTAAGCAAAACAGGTTTAAAATATGAATAGGATAGAGAATGGACTGCCATTCATGACAGTGCTCACTCACTTCTATGATCCATGTATGGTGCTTAGAAACCAAAGTGAGAGATGCTTTAGAAATGGGTGTAGAGAAGAATTTGTGAAGAGAAATGTATTTGATTTACTAATACAGTGATTGAACTGAGTTTTGTATGCAGCAAGTTCTTCTGACTTTTCTTATTTGCAGGAATAAAGTGGGGATTGTAGTTCAGAAGACATGCATAGCTGTTCGAGGTGGGTGTACAATGCTACTGTCCTGACTTACTGTTAGCTTACACCAACTTTGCTCTCTCGTTGCACAGCTGTAAATAAAGATGGAAGTTACAAGGCAGTGAGAATGAAGCCCATAGACTCCAGAATGTATCTTCCTTCTTGAAAGAGTCTAGGTTTCTAATGTCATTAAGGCAAACTTCTGATACATTTAGTTCTCTCCTTATCCAATTGAATCTGAAGCATACCCATTGCCACTACAATACTTCCAATGCTGCAATCTAAGTTATATTTTTTGGAGGGTGACAAATATATGAAACAATTGTTGAGGCCAATTCTTTCATACTTTGAGTTTTAAAGGCATGGTTACTCCAAATTAGGATTACAGGTGAATGAAGGTATTACATTTAAAATTTTTCATTTGGTTGAGTCATACTTTTTCTTTTCAGGGTTTATAGCCTGAGGCTGGGGAAATGATTTATTATAATAGTGAGGAAGACTGAGGACTAATGAGGGGACATTCAGATTCAGGCATCCCTTCTGTCAGTCACTGTCAGTGACAGTGATGGGCAATCAGGCCTAGTGGTTGGAGCAGGAGACAGAACCCAGGGTCAGAGCTGGAGTCAGAGGCCAGGAATGAGAGCCCAGAGTCAGAACCAGGTTACCAGGAGTGATGCATGGCAGGAGTGGGGCTGCAATAGGATGGGAGCTGGACTGGGAACAAGCAGGCACAGGAGCCATGGCAAATGCTTTGAGCAGCCTACACCCTGCTGCTGGTCTGCTAATCCCCTTTGGCCAATCAGGCAGCTCAGTTAGGGCCCAGCTGCACTTGTTAGATTACCTGGGGGTTAACTTGGCAGGTAATCAGGCTAGCTGCAGATCCTTATCCCTGCCAGTACTCCCTCCTCCAAGGGTGCCTATGAGGGGCTTCTAGGCTGGGGTAGATTTCATGAAACTCCTGCAGCAGGCTCAGGGCATGAATATTTTCCACTGGTTCCCAGTGCACTAAATATTGGCGTTTCCCCCTAATGCACCAGGAGTCAAGAAATCGCTAAACCAAATACTTTTCCTGGGTTCTCTGTGTAAGATTTCAGGAGGGGTATGCGGACAAATATCGATATTGGGTACTGGAGGAAGGGGACAGTGATGGGTTGCCCCCACCTGATGTACTGGGGTAACATTGAGCCCACCTGTTCCACCAGGCTGGGCTCCCTTACACTGTCCTGCTGAGCCAGGTCCTAAACCTCCTCCAGCACACACACAGGTAGGGACACACCGGGCTGCAGAAAGACACAGATACTGAAATCAGCACTGTGTGGGAAGACTCAGCTAGGGAATTGCCCAGCACTCAAGTGCATAGAATCATAGAAGATTAGGGTTGGAAAAGACAGCAGGGAGTCATCTAGTCCAACCCCTGCTCAAAACAGAATGAACCCCAACTAAATCATCCCAGCCGTGCTTTAAAAACCTCTAAGGATCGAGATTCCACCACCTCCCTACGTAACCCATTCCAGTGCTTCACCACCCTCCTAGTGAAATAGTGTTTCCTAATGTCCAACCTAGGCCTCCCCCACTGCAACTTGAGACCATTGCTCCTTGTTCTGTCATCTCCCACCACTGAGAACAGCCGAGCTCCCTCCTCATTGGAACCCCCTTTCAGGTAGTTGAAGGCTGCTATCAAATCCCCCTCACTCTTCTCTTCACAAGTGCACACCCTCTCTGGAGTGTAACCCCAAAATTGCATTGTCTTGCGCTGCGCAGAAAATTGTACAGCATAAGCTCATAAAATTTGCCCCCTCCCTCAATATGGGGGAAGATAAACACAGCTTTTTGCCCCCCAGTTATGAATCCCACAAACTGGTTTTAGAGAAAACAAAAACAAGTTTATTAACTACAAAAGATAGATTTTAAGTGATTATAACGGATAGCAAACATATAAAAACAGATTACTGAGCATATAAAACAAACACACAAACTAAGCTTAATACACTAAATAAACTGGTTATAAGTAATAATTTCTCACCCTAAATGTTGTTTTAGGCAAATTGCAGAGTTTCACAGGCCAGACACCTTCCCAGCCTGGGTTCAGCTCTTCTCTCCCTCTGCCCCCAGCTTTGTCTTTGTTTCTTAGATGTTTCCAGCAGTCATCCTGGGCGGGATTCAGTGAAGAACGAACCCTGATTAAGTCACTTTCTGGCCTTAAATAGGGTTTTACATATGGCGGGAACCCATTGTTTTCCAGTGTGCCCCCCCCGCCCCCACCAAGTGAAAAAATACTCGTATTCTATCATGGAGTCCAGGACCAGGTGACATGATCACATGACTCTGCAGTGTCAAAACAGCCATGAGTCAAAGGCCATTTGTAGCATCCCAGGAAAGTGGGAGATTAGCATCTTCAAAGATCTATTGTTCTCCTTAATGGTTTATTGACTTGTCAGCCAGACTGATTGCATTTTGTCTGGTGGTCATTTCCCAGGTGCACACACTTTTGTAGTACAGATGTAAAATCAATATTCATAACTTTAGATACAAAAATTATGCATACAAATAGGATAATCAAATTCAGTAAATCATAACCTGTCCTGTGATACCTCACATGATCTCTTGCATAAAATACATCTTAGTTGTGCTACAATCATATTAAAACAATATTTGAATGAGGACTATGGGGTGTAGCGTCACAGGGATGAATACCAACCCAGCCTGTACCACTCTATTGGGGTTGGAACTTGACGTTTCCCATCTATGACACAGGTCAGACCTTTGTGGGGCACAGGAAGCTGAGCTTCACTCTTGGCAGTGCTACATCACAGTTATCGATCTTAATGAAGAATTCAATTAGATTGTCCGGGCAAAGACTCCACTCGAGCCAGCTCATCTCTGATTTTGTTGAGGCCGAGCCATAAGCGATAATGCCATGCAGGCTCCTTGCACTTGGGGGCCACTACCAGGTGTGGAAATCTCATGGCAAATTTGGCAACTGATTGCCGCCCCGCTGCAATGCTTGGAGCACAGCTTCTGCTGTGAGTGTGCAGTTCAAGTCGTCAAAGGTTACCGCCATGGCTTGCACAAAGTTTTCAAACTGGCCCAGGAGCAGGCTAGATTTCTCCAAGAGAAAGGAAACCCGCGCCAGGGCCTCCCCAGCCAGCAAGCTGATAAGTCTGATTTGGGTGTGGTTGGTGGGGAATGCTTGCAGTCACAACAGAAATAGAAACTGACACCTCCTTCGTCACTCTTCTGTTCCCAGCCAGGAACTGCCTTGCTAGTGCCAGGCAGCTCCTTTTATCTGAGGCTGCTGGCCTCCAATTGGCTGCTTCTCTGAGGCCTTTTTAGGCAGGCCTGGAGGACACACCTTTGCTGCTCCTACCCTGTCACATCTCTGCTTCCTGGTGGGGGCAGGGGGCAGTAGGGTTGCAAAGCCTCCTGTAGGGAGCTGCAAAAGCCAGGTTTTTGCATCACAAGAAGGAAAGAAACAGTCAGACATTTTCTAAAGAAAGTCCACACATTTTTCTGTATGCTCCCTTTACGCCAAAGGACCTCAACAAGTAGCCAGAGTTTGTGGCTGGCTGAATTTACACTGGGATTGTGGAGAGAGGAGACCCTGAGGACTTTGAACCTGAGATAGGGCTGGAATAAAATGGGCTCAGTAAGAAGAGGCCCAGGGAACTCACAGTGATGGATTGCAGGCAGAAGGCGTGTTTGCTGGATGCAGGGTCCCTGGGTTGGAATCTGGACTGGTGGGCAGGCCTGGGTTCCCCCAACGGCTACTGGTAAAATAGCATAAACTCCAAGAAGGGAACAGGCTTTATCTGGGAGCCAGAACAAAGGGCCAAACTTAAAGGGCCCAGAGCTGAGCCTGTTAGTTACTGGACTCCTTAATACCCTGGAAGGGGTACATTTGGACTTTGTGATTTGGCCAAAGGACCAAACCACTGAAGACCCACAAAGGTCAGCCAGCAGGCTGCAGTGAGAAAAGAACTGCAGCACACTCAGCCCCTGGGAGGTGCTCAAGAGGTGAGTGCCCTCTTCACAGATCCCCAAAAGGGTCTCTAATGAAAGATGATGAACTTAAAACAATGTCCAAAGAGGTCATAGAGAAGTGTTTGTATGGTTTTGTATTCAGGCTGTATCCTCTTAGCTAGGGTGACCAGACAGCAAATATGAAAAATCGGGACGAGGGTGGGGGGGTAATAGGAGCCTATATAAGAAAAAGATCCAAAAATCAGGACTGTCCCTATAAAATCGGGATATCTGGTCACCCTACTCTTAGCTAACCCTTTCATTTAGTATTTCACTTGGTGTCGTTCCCATTTGTTTATTGGTCATGACAGCCCCGGAGACTTTACTAAGACACTGCTGGGTAAAATTCACATCACACAAA
The DNA here is from genome assembly GCA_037349315.1 of Chelydra serpentina. Taxonomy (NCBI): domain Eukaryota; kingdom Metazoa; phylum Chordata; order Testudines; family Chelydridae; genus Chelydra; species Chelydra serpentina. The sequence goes on from JBAIAC010000004.1 coordinate 132,502,159, forward strand.
CAAAACCAGCATGGATCAGGCTTACTGTCCCTGGACATACACCAGAGTGTACATCTGTCTCATGGTGTTAAAATGTCATTAAAACGAATTGTACTCTCCTAGCTCCCTTCAGACACACGGCGGAAAGCTACTCTGAACCGGGAGGGTGCGTGTGGTGGCTTGAGGGGGAGGGAGAATGGCTCAGGATCAGACTGTGTTCTGACGATGAAAATAGTTGATTTTTTCCTCTGATCTATTTTTGATACCAGAAGCAGATGGCTCAACAAAAAAAACGGTTGAGTAGCTTTAACAAGGAACACAGCAATGGGAGTCTCAAATGCCTATATGCAGGGCACATAAATACTTTCTACTGCCATTAAGTTCAAATCACTTCCATGGTTGTAAGAGTAACTGATGTGTGTTTTTTCTGACCTATCCTGCAGATATGGCGTGAACAAAAGGCTGTAGTCACCCCCAGGTCATTCCTTTCAGAAGTCTGCTGGGGAATGGCTCTCCCTCCTGTCACGTTTGGTCACTTTTTTCCCTTTCAGCTGGTAATATTGCAGTATTACTGTTGCCAGAGGCTTCAGAGCTGCCAGGAGTGGCCAGGCCATCCCAGCTATGGATCAATGTAACCTAGCAGGAGTCGCTCCTTTACCCATGAGAGCAATTTGCCCAAAAAGTTGTCAAGTGTGAGGCGACAGGCTGTCTTTTAGAAGCCCACGCAGTGATGAAGCAGATATGGACTGACTTTGTTTCCATGGTAACACCTGCTGGTCCTCTGCTGTGCATGAAAAGTGATTTCTTTTTGTCTCTTCTTTAATCTTTATCACAGTGGTGTTATACCAAAATGAATAAGCTTTGCCTTTGATTGGGGTTTTTCAAACCTCAACTCAGTACAGCTGTTTAAAAAAAGTAAAGAAAATGATACAGTATGTGGTCAAAGACTTGTCTCAGAGGTTATAACTGACTTCCTATTTAACCAGGCCTAATTGTTGTTATTACATATGGATAGATATTAAGCTGAGTACCCGGAATTGTTTTCAGAAGACTATACTGTATAATTACACATAAACGTATGCAGAATTGCTGGCACTTTCAGAAAAAACAGAATGGAGTCTTAATAACATCTCCAGTGAACCAATAATAACATCTCCAGTGAATCAGCATTCTACAATATTGGATTTCATAAGGGAGGACATAATTGTAAGGTGCAATGTTTTGAGACCATTGCTTTAGGTTCTGTCGTATTATAAAATCTAGATCATAGGAATCTTCGGGGAATTAGAATTCTTGACTCTTCTTTGTACTTTTCTTTTTAAAGTAGGAGTTGGAATTAGTTTCCATCTACACATTATATTGTTTGATTATACCTAGTCATAAATACAGACCGCTTGCCACTGAAGGAGTAATTGCTGCAATTTTAAACTGGTGGGGAAAATGTAAATGGTTTTTTGTGCATATTGCTATTAGATATACACTGTGTCCCCTGCACTTGTCTCTCTCCTTTCAATTTTTTTTATTTTCACATTTTTCCACCCTTAATTAAACTATCCACCAGCGGGTATGTATGCTTCTTCTATACAAGGTGCTTTAAAACAACTCATGTTCAATTTTATTTTTCAGGTTTGGTGTTACTAGATTACCTTAAACTGACAACTCAGATCCAGGGCTGACTTGGTCATTCATTTTTCCATGAAGATAAATGGAGTTCCATGTTGTTTATTCTGTGTGTAGGTGATGAGAGATGGAGTTCTTTCAGATGAGACTCAAAAAACCGACGTCCTGACTATTCTGAATTGCCATTAAGGAGCTAATATTTAAAGGTGTGCACGTGTGCGTGTCTGTGCATGCAACTCTATGCTTAATTTGGGTGAATAATTGCAGGTACTTCACATGCAAATCACGTGATCGCATGGAAATAGCCAATAATGTAGACAACTGGCCATTTCACTATGCTTTTATACGCAGTCACAGTAGCGTTACACAGATGAGGTGTGCAGTACTAAAAATGATTTTGCTTTTATTTTGTAAAACTCTAATTGAAATGACAAAAAACAAACATAGAATATAAGCTTTGATGAATCATAAGGTTAACGCAATGGAAAATCACTACCAGTGCTGCAGCCAACATAAAGTGCACTGTGGAAATCATTGAACTGCAACCTTAAGGACTCACAAAAGTTAGTTCCGTTATTTTGCAGTAATTCCTTAGGTGCATCTTATTGCCACAGTAAATATTAAAATGTAATCAGCAAATTGTTAACAGAGTAGTTGTAGCTCCATTTAAGTACACCAGAAACATTAACACAGTAAAATCATGAGGGGTATATAAAATAAACAGATGCAAGATAAACAGAAATGAAAAGGGAATGTACGTACACTTTTTTGCAACACTATTTACAACACCTGGAATTTGAACTAGGAGAACAACTTAAAACAGCTGGTAAGCTAGTCTAGTTCATCTCCTGCTCCATCTGTCTGGAAAATAACTGATACTCATACAAATTGAGGAGCAGCTTCCTCATTGTTGTGGCAGTAATTGTAATCAACCACATTGGTATTAGAGTAAAGGGTCCTTAATGCTTAGGAAAACCTGTAGAAAGATACTCAGAGGTTTTCTAATACAATTATTTCCCCATATAATCACACACCTGCCATGGCAAATTCAGAAATGTTGTTGCCTCAAACAAATGATCTCTGTTTCTTGGTATATGTAGCCTCATTGCCATACTATCTTATTACCTCTAGTGTATTTCAACATAGAAAGCACAATCTAACACTGGTGCCCTATTCCTAGAAGAAATGGATTTTGTTTTTTACACCGGTTCTGTAAGGGAAGTGTTAGGACCAGTTTATCTCTGGTTATCTGAGGTTCTTGTACTTGTCTTAGGCAAGCAGATACAGTGCTTAGTTTGTTAGATTGTATCATATTGTTGCCCCTTCTTATGACAGTCATGTCCTATTATGACACTTGCATTTCCCCTCTGCGTGTTAGCAGTTGTTTGGGGCCTTTCAGGACAGCTTTCAAATGGAGGAGAAATCAACTATACAAATCTGGTTTAGTGAGGGGCACACACAAGAAGGGGTGCAAGCAGGGGCCCCGGACTCTCCCAATAATTGGCGTGGGCACAGAACTCCCCCAGGGCCGTGGCAGGGGTATAGAGCTCCTTGGGCCCCGGGCCCATGGCAGGAAGCCTGACCTCCTCTGGCCCCAGGGCCTCGGTGAGGGCACAGAACATACCGCCCCAAAAGCAGTCAGTTTTTATTCCTGCACACACCCCTGGGTATAGTCTAAGTGTAACTTGTTTTATTTACGCACACATCCCTACCCCCAATCCTAGAACAGAGATGGGAAAACTGCATTCAGAGCAATCCCTTCTTTCAGTAATCTGAGCTCAACACTAATGTCTAGTTCCTAGACAGCACTAATTGACTCCAAGAAGAGACTAAGGCAGAGATAAAACTGTTGTGCCCCCCACACCTTGCTCTAAAGGACCACTGCCTCCTCACGGAACAATGTGTAAACAAAGAACACCACACAACATGTCTTCCCAAGACATAGAACTTGAAAAGCTATGAGTAACTGTGCCGCCTGGTGATACCTACCGTACCGTAACAATATGTTTAATGCTGTGCTAGGTGTGGCTAGTGTTCTGTTGTGGGTTAAGAATTATACCTTTTCCAGCTGGAATGCAATGAGGCAGCAAAATTGTAGAGTTGTCATACAGGCAGAGCAAGACCGCCTCTCTCTTTGGAGAGTTAGATCTGATCCAAGCCGACTTACTAATGCAAAGTCGGGGTTTTTGTTGTTTTTCTTTGGGTTGTTTTCATTTGGCGCTTTTGGAGATTTGAGGATGGTAGATGAAAAGCTTCTGGAACAGACGTAGTAAGCATGGTAGAGTGATCAATTAGATCAATATAGGTGTCCCTTAGTGAAAGAACTGTAGGTCTTGCCATTGCCTCACCTCACTGAGTCTGAAAAAACAGATGACATCAAATTTTTAAATCGGATTAGATAATGTGTTCTCCTAGCTGCAGTGCAAAGGGGACCCAAAGGTGCAGTCCTGGGAGCCTGTATAGAGGGAACGACAGCTCTGCAGAGTCCCCCTCTCTGCCCCCACTCGTCTGTATGGAGCTGCTTCAAATCACCTCCACAAAATATCCCTGGGTTGGCTGGGGAAAGGGTGTGGGGCTGAAGTGAGAGCCTCACTAAGTGGCATGTTCTCCCTACACCTTGGTGTAAAATCCACAGAGAAAATGAAAGCCAGACCAGAGAATGCATGAGCAGCACTAATTGGTCAATCTGATGTGCTCTGTGATTCTTCTTTAAAGTGTAGCAACGAGGGTGACCCTGTGGCCAATAGCAGCACTTCAGAGTTGTCCTTCGGTGATTCCAAACTTGGGGGTATGGATTCCCATAGAATCCCTGTTATGCCTTCCCTGGTCCCACCTCCTGCCTGTCTTATAGGCCTAAAGAATTCAGGATGAAGGGAAAATGCACTTTAAGGGTGGCTCTGTAAGAGCCTCTGGGCCTGACTGGCCATTGCCTTACACCTTGTGTAGTCACTTACATTTCTGCAGGCAAAGTGGATGTCAAAAGTACTCAGATCGGAGTATCTGCTTTTTACATCCATTTTTCCCAGCCCAAGTGTTTGACTATACAAGGGCAAGGCAGTGGTGAATCAGGCCGATTGTTTTAGTCTATCCTTTTCCTTCTGTGCATTTCTATTTAGTTGGCATTGAGAATGGCCTTAAGCATGAGTGAAAAGAGAGAATTAAAAGAACAAAGAACATGAGGAAAATAAAGAGAGCTACATTAGTCAGAAACTTTATCCTGTCAAAAGAGTCAGACACGGGTGGAAGTGACTTCTTAAATAATATCTCTGAGAGCAAGAAATCTTAAACACTTAGGCTCATGTCTAAGAGCATTCCCTCCCTGTATCACAGATTGAATTATCAGTAAAATAAAAAAATGCCAGCAGCCTAAAGGTTAATTGCAGCATGATCCTTGAGTTGCCAGTCAGTGTGTAATCAGGAGTCTTTCCGGCACACTAATCAATCAACAGTGTGCTTCCAACAGGAAGCTTTCACCACAGATGAAACTCTGTGTCCATCACCACATTTCTGCAGACTTACCAAGCTGAAGTGAAGAAAGAAAGCTGCAGTAAACAAATAGAAAAGTCCCTCCTAACACAAGCAGAATAGAAGGGGCATTTATCACATGTCAGACACAGGCATCAGCTGGACTTCAGTGTTCTCACAAGCTATATGGGTCAAAAAAAGAGTGTAGCATAATACAAAATCCTCATTTCAGTCTCTAAAATATACTCACTGCTTTCATAATGCTTACAAAGAGCAACATTAACCAACAACAACACAAAAGAGCCCCAAGATACTTCCTCCTGTGACAGGTTTCAGTGTAGTAGCCGTGTTAGTCTGTGTCAGCAAAAAGAAAACAAGAAAAATACCTGTGGCACCTTAGAGACTAACAAATTTATTTAAGTGGGTTCTTAACCCACGAAAGCTTATGCTGAAATAAAATTTGTTAGTCTCTAAGGTGCCACACGTATTTTTCTTGTTTTCTTTTTCCTCCTGTGGGTATCTCAGCATGTCAAAGAACACTGAATTTCTCATACCAAATATCAGGCCAGTGGTCCAACTAGTCCAGCATAACAACTTCTCTGTGCACCTAACAGCTACCAAACTGCACCATTCACCCAGCTCTGCTTTTAGAACAAACTGAGGCACTGACGCATACATTCACCTTAGCAACATGTACTTTTCCTTCTGAGGGGAGGGGGGAAATGCCAGAAAACAGTCAACATAAGAATTTTCCACATACGGAAGGTGACAAATTTAAATTAAAAAATCAATGAGATTTTAATATTTATATCTAAGAGTCTAAATGAACTGAAATGATAGTCAAAACAAACTGTTCTTACTTTATTGAAACAAAATGTTTTGACACTTTCAAAATGAAAAAAGAAAGCAGGAACATTTTGTTCTGACACTTTCCCATCAAAAATTTTATCGTAACTGACATTTCCTGAGAAATGTTTTGACTCTGATGAAACTGCGTTTTTCAGTGAAAAACTGTTCTCTTGAAAAATTTTCAATATAGGCTTCTGTGCCACTTAGATGTGTTTGAAATTTTCATCCCAGCTGTTCTGTTGCAGCTTTCTTTTCTCGAGGAACTATAGAAATATGAAATCCCTCAATATATTTCCTGAAAAAAATCTCTCATATCTATAGTGGGAAATTATTTTAATGTAAGGCAGGAACAGTAATATAGTTGTATCATTATATGGAGCACATATATAGCATGCTATAACTAACACGATGACACACAGATATTGTTTCCTAAAGGAAAAACAAAAATCAAATGGGGATTTTTGTTGGGCCTTTACTGATGGTGCCTTCCAGATTTGTTTGTTCTGTTCCGGTCACTTGTTCAGAACAGCTAAGTTTACTGTGCTTAATCTGTTTGTCATTTAGTTGCTGAGAACCTCAAAACATGTGTGTGACACAATATCATCTGTTAGTGTCAAACAGTCTGACACTAATGAAACAAGAGCTCGTTTATATTAGTTCTGAATCCTGAGGTGTGTAGTCCCAAAATAAACTAGAGAGGATCATAAGCATTGTGTGAGTAGTACAGTTAATTGCATTATTTGACTGTCTGACTTAATTACCTTTAAACATGAAATAAACATATTTAATAACAGCTGTGCAATGGAAAAAAAATCTCCCCTATCTTCATATTGTAACCTACTGTTTAGTGGCTACACCATCTGCTCTGGCAGAAAACCTGTGGAAAGACACATTTGTGATGCGGAGGTAAAAATCTTCATGGGATTCTACACGTGGAATATTCCCGGCATTGTCCTTCTGAGTCCTTAGGGTTATGGAGGGTAGTGCAGTGTCGGAGGCAGGCTCTTTCCCAAACTCATAGATCTCGAGATCTTCATGGATATGGAAACAGTCTGCTTCCTGTACAGCCAGCACTGAGACGGGGCATGTGCTTGAAAGATACCCGATGGATGTCAGGGAAATCTGGGATGGGGTGTTCAGGCAAGTAGCAAAAGAAAATAAGAGCCAGTTGATGCTATTTAATTCATTGCTCGCCATTAATGTTATGGACTGGGTTTTTTTAGCTTCTGCTGTTTGTTGTCCAGTGATTGGTTAAGAGAAATGAGTGACTAGCAGAGGGAGAATAGTGAACAGGGGGCTGTGAAAGAGGGACCTAATTTAGCTTCAACGGCATGCCTAACTTCCATGCAAATTGGATGTTTGTTCACATGTCAAATTAGCTGTGCCATCTGTGTACTAGTGGGAGTCACACATGCAAACTCAGAATTTTTGCATATGGAATGGTGCATGCCTATGTTTGATAACCATGAACTAAATAATCAAATGATTTTTTAAAAACTAATCCAGCACATTTTCAGAAAAATATTATGGAAATCCTAAAAATGTTGCATCATATATTAAAGGCACATTTTCAAAAAGGATCGGGTCCCAAATTTGACATACTTTTACTAACTTCTGTGGCAAACGCTATTAAATTTTTGTATCCATTTCTTTCTAATTTTTCTGTTCAAGAATAGTTTCAATTCTCCTATTTCTTTAAGGAAACATCAGTGCCAGCAGCTCAGCACTCATGAGCAACCCCAGAATAACAAACCAGTGTGTGCATGCAGTGGAAGGGAAAAAGCAGTTCTGAAACAATTTTCATTTTTAAGCTTCTGGAGGGATCATTGAGGGGGAAAAATTATTCCATATTCTTATCTGCCAGATTAATTGGCTGGAAGTCAAACAGTTCATAACCTCTGAAGATTTCCTTTTTTCATTTGGTCACATTTCAATTACTCACTTTTTAAAAAATGTACTTATTAACAAGATAGATAACCATGTATGAATGGTATAGAACTTGTGAATACAGAACGCTGCACTGTGTATGTATGTCAATGTGAGCAACTTGTTTGATTTTAAAACTGAATGACACCTATAGAAGGGACCTTAGGAGCTTTTCATTCTTTAAACATCACCATACTAACTGGTGTTGAAATAAATGGGCTTTTGTTGCAACAGAGCTTGTTCTCACAATAGTCTTTGTGCATTATCATGTAGTCTAAGTTTTAGGGCAAATGTGACTTCCAGATTGGCATGCAAATGAAAATGCATTTAATACATCAGAGTTACATTCAGAATTTATTTTAAATTAATATAAAAATTAGAGACAACACATACAGTAAAAGTGTTTAGCCTAAGTTGAACAAGTAAAAAAAAAACCCAATACCTCCAATGAGTGTACATTGTATTATTAATTTGTATTATTGTAATGCCTACCAGTCCCCATCATAGACCAAGACCCCATTGTGTTAGGTGCTGTACAAACATCACACAAAAAGATGGTCCCGGCCCCCAAAAGCTTACATGCTAAGCATGAGACAAGAGACAGGTGGATACAGAGAGAGTACAAAGAAACAGTGAGACAATACCGATCCCCATGATAGGCTGTGGTCGCAGCACACTAGCGTGATGTAACATCACATTTACAGAAAGGTACCTTCCTCTTCAGAGTTACAGGAGGATTAGGCCCATGTCACTGCCTTTGTCTGAAAGTGAGGAGATGTCAGTGCCGGGCTATCATTCAATTTTCAAATATGTCACATAAATGTAAGGAATAAAATAGAACACCTCACGTACTTGTCTGAATCGTTCAGCAGCAGCTTGCGTGATAGGCCACTTTTAGTGATGATAAAACTTTTGATTCAATTCTACACGTGCTTCATGTCAATATCTCTATAGCTGATCTCAAGCCTCGCTGAGCAAAAAAGGAAGAGAGTATATAAACAGCATCCTGCCATGCAGCAGAAAAATGTAGCTGCTATTGGAAACAGCAGCAGTTTGGGGGTTGAGAGAGATTAGAAATGTGCTATTTGAAGGCTTGTGTGTGAGGTATTTGCCATTTTACAAGAGTAAAACGTATAAAAGGGATTAAGAACTTTTATGGGGTTAATGTCACAGCCCTGGTTCAGTTTCTGCAGCCGAATCCTCACCAGGCTGTTGGGTTTGGATCTGTATGCTTTTAGGATCTCCAAGGACTGGGTAGGCTCCAGTCATTGTCTGTGGCCTGGACGTTGAGCACGCTTACTAAGTACAGACTCTGTCTGATGCCATTTTGAGGGAATCAGTGTAGTAGCCACATTAGTCTGTGTCAGCAAAAAGAAAACAAGAAAAATACCTGTGGCACCTTAGAGACTAACAAATTTATTTCAGCATAAGCTTTCGTGGGTTAAGAACCCACTTCATCGGATGCATGGAATGGAACATACAGTAATCAGATATTTATACATTCAGAGAAAAATGAAAAGGTGGGAGTGTCTATAGCAATGTTAAGAGGCTAATTAATTGAAAGGAACTGTTATCAGTAGAAACTTTTGAAGTGATAATCAACATGGCCCATTACATTACAGACAGTTGACACAAAGGTGTTAAGAGTTTTTTAAGGAGGGGAAATAAATTCAATTAACGTAATGACCGAGCCACCCACAGTCAATATTCAAGCCTAAGGTAATGGTATCTAGTTTGCATATTAATTCCAATTCAGCAGTTTCTCGTTGGAGCCTGTTTTTGAAGTTTATCTGTTGCAAAATAGCCACTTTAAAGTCTTTCATTGAGTGATTAGAGAGGTTGAAGTGTTCACCTACTGGCTTTTGAATGTGATGATTCTTGATGTCAGATTTGTGTCCGTTTATTCTTTTGTGTAGAGACTGTCCAGTTTGGCCAATGTACATGGCAGAGGGGCATTGCTGGCACATGATGGCATATATCACATTGGTAGATGTGCAGGTGAACGAGCCCTGATGGTGTGGCTGATGTTATTAGGTCCAATGATGGTGTCACTTGAATAGATATGTGGACAGAGTTGGCATCAAGCTTTGTTGCAAGGATAGGTTCCTGGGATAGTGGTTTTTTTGTATGGTGTGTGGTTGCTGGTGAGTATTTGCTTCAGGTTGGGGGGCTGGCTGTCTGTAAGCGAGGACTGGTCTGTCTCCCAAGATCTGTGAGAGTGAGGGATCATCTTTCAGGATAGGTTGTAGAACAGTATCCCTGATAATGCTATGGCTAACCTAGTTGCTGAACTTTGTGATTTTGTCCTCACCCACAACTATTTCACATTTGGAGACAATATATACCTTCAAGTCAGCGGCACTGCTATGGGTACCCGCATGGCCCCACAGTATGCCAACATTTTTATGGCTGACTTAGAACAACGCTTCCTTAGCTCTCGTTCCCTAATGCCCCTACTCTACTTGCTAGGAAATGGACCGCTTGTGTGGACTGGTCTAGGCTAAGGTTGATGGTGGGATGGAAATTGTTGAAATCGTGGTGGAATTCCTCAAGGGTTGCTTTTCCGTGGGTCCAGATGATGAAGATGTCATCAATGTAGCACAAGGAGAGTAGGCCCCGAGATTAGTGCTGAACTCCACAAGTCTTCTAGTGCTTTAAGCACATCCCTCTCAGAGCTCCACCCTCATTGGGTATTCTAGTTTATCGTTTGTCCCTTCAGGGACATAGTTGAAGCAAATCAAACAGACATTGCAGAGGGATCTCTAAACCATTCTCTATTTACTTTAGACAACACAAGAGATACACAGAACCATGCAAAATCAGAAACATCGGTATACAATTCCTTGCCTCAGTTTCCTCAGCAATCCTGAGCATTCTGTAGGATTTTTCAGTGTCTTTTCAGGGTTCCAGGTACCCTCTTCCTGACCCTCACTCTTCTGGCTCATGCAGTCTTTTCTCTGATGCCTACAGCCACCCTCCTTTAGCTTTGGCTGCTGCTGCAGACAAACAGTTCCCCCTTGTTTAGGAAGCATGCCCCTTTGTTTTTCTCCCTGAACTTTTCAGCATCTGTGTTTTTAAAGGCCTACACTGACAACTCTGCCTCTCCCTTCCCCTTTTGGGGATTTTTTCCACTTAAGAACATAAGAACGGCCATACTGGGTCAGAGCAAAGGTCCATCTAGCCCAGTATCCTCTCTTCCAACAGTGGCCAATGTCAGGTGCCCCAGAGGGAATGAACAGAACAGGTAATCATCAAGTGATCTATTCCCTGTTGCTCATTCCCAGCTTCTGGCAAACAGAGGCTAGGGACACCATCCCTGTCCATCCTGGCTAATAACCATTGATGGACCTATCCTCCATGACTTTATATAGTTCTTTTTTGAACTTCCCTCTCCTCTGGAGGTGAACCAGTTTTAACTAGGTTGCAGCTACCCTGTTGTTCTGCTTGGGCAAAGTTTATTCAGTTGTGGATGGTCCTTAACAACTGTCCTAGTCAGAAGCAGGTACCCAGATGCCAGTCCCCCTTTCCTCAGCACAATAAATATGGTGCAAAACTACTGTGAAGACAAGCTACAGGACATAAACATAATATCAAACCATATTCATAAGTTGTATAAGGACAGATTTCCCCAACCCATCACAGTTAGCATGTCTTTATCTTCTTCCTCCATGTCTTTTCCCCTTCCCCAGCACTATTGAGAGGCTAGTTAGGGGTGGGTTTAAAATAAATTGACCTATTCATTATTTTATTGTGGACCCCAGTGTCATGAGCAGGATTGTGCTAGGAACAAATATAGAACAAAAAGGATGGTCTCTGCCCCAAAATCTTACAATCTAAGCAATCTGTGCCATGCCTTGAACTCAATGGGAATAATTTGTGATGTTTTAAGGAAAGGTTGAAGAAGTTTTTTGGTCTGATTTAGCTTTTGTACACACTCTGGTTTCATGTGGAAGGAGTACCACAATACAGTGAAAGATACTATATGGCATCTTCTCCTCAGAGGAAATGAAATCCTATTGTCCATTTAGAAAGTTTCACAAGTATGCCAGCTTGATTTCCAGAATAGAGGTTTAGAAATGTTTGGATAAACTTTGGAGAAATATCAAATCTTCTGAATGCTTGTGTGAAGCGAACGTTTGAACTTTTAGTGGTTTGCCCATCACGAGCATTTGGCAGATTGAATTATCTGTGGGCTAGTTATTTCATGATTCACATCTCTGCAAGGCAGCAACCTCCATGCATTTCCACTAAGTTAAAGTGAAGATATGTTGCCATGTTTGTTACAACATAAATATCTGACCTTTACATTTAGAAAGAAAATAATACTAGCTGTCTGGATGGGCAACTCGTGGGAGGGACACAAAGCGGGCATCAGCTAAAGGGGAGGACGCGTGACCTCCCCAAGTAACTCCTCCCCACCCCACCCCCAGCCCAAGACCCCCACACTCTCCCTGTCCCCTCCCAATCACACGTTACTTGGCGCCCGGAGGGTGGACTCTGTTCTGCCATTGCACCCGCTCCCCCTGGCATGTTCAGCTGCTCTTCCTGGCAGCCAGGCCCCGAACTGCCGGATGCTGCTCGGTGCAGCACAGCAGCTGCCTGGGAGAGCACCTGGCTGCGGCAGCAGCAGGCTGCCCACCACCCAGGCTCAGCTTCTGGGGACAGGAGCTGACTCTGAGCATGCCGGCGGGGCGGTGAGGCTCCAGTTCGCTCGGTCACTGTCCCCAGAAGCTGAGCCTGGGCAGGGGACAGCCCAACGCTGCTGCAGCCAGGTGCTCTCCCAGTCAGCTGCTGTACTGCACTGGGCAGCATCCCAGGGAACCTGGCTGGAAGAGGAAAAGCTCTGGCACCGCCTCATCCCTTCCGGCTCTGGCCCCGCCCCTTCCTCTCCCCACCCAGGCCAGCTGCTGGAGGGGCACTTGACCTTTCTTGATCTGTGCCTATCGCAGCTCCCGAGCCAGCATTCATTTGCAAGCTAGTCTGTTTTCATCTAATTTGAACTGGGAGGTTTGTCCCCACTGATTGTCTGCAGCTCTGCCCAGTCATTTCCACGGAACTATAAAGCCCTGAATACGTGCTTAAAGTATTGAGGAAGGATGGGTGATACTTGACTCAGCTCCTCATATGCGTACCGGCCAGGTTAGTCAGTATTTGACCTCTTTTTATCCCCTCTCTATCTCGGAAAGCAGAGGAGAATATCTGGTTCTAATCTTATATAATTATTTCCATTCAGTGACACTGTCTTTTGTTTTAAGTTAAACACAGACCTTTTCCATTGTGTTGGCAGGCATTCTGACTTTTATTTTAACATCACTTTTCTGGGACTAAGTCTGTCCTTCGTCAGCATTTGGCAATTCTCACTTCAGATTAAACACGACTCCTCTGAAAAGGAGTCCCTGTACTGACCCTCAGAAGGAATCTGTTTTTCTAAGGTCAGATCCCATATGATGTGCTCAAGGGAATTTACTCGTCAAACGCTTTTCCATGAGCCATATGCCATGGAATCATGAACAGCTTCAAATATCTATCAAAGTGCATTTCTTGTCAGGGCGTACACTATTAAATATAGTTAGTTATTAACCGGAAGTAGTTTTATTTATTAGTGACCATTGCTGTCCCGAGGGTTTGTTTTTGCAGAGTTAGAACACCTTGAGGAGTCACGTTAACCAACATGTTGCTAAACAGAACTTTGCTTTAAGTGTACACATGAACCAGATATGCTCACCACCCTATTATCTGACCGTCAGTAAACCTCAAGTCCAGTACAGCTTACCCATAACAAGCTAAAAGGATTCTAAACGTTACTTGTCCCTGTCTACGAGGCCTATAAATTCATGTTTAACATCTTATTAGCTAACATGACTTCTCTGAGGTCAGTTTTCAAGAGAAGACAAGTACTTAGCTCCTCAGTGAAGTCAAAGGAAGTGTAATGATTTACTGCATTATTGTAAAACTCTAAGGACCAGATTCTTTCCCCAACTACCACTGAAGTTGACAGGAAGTAAAGGTAAAATCTTGACCATAGTTACACGCAAGGGAGTAAGTGGATGGACAGCATCTCCTTGCTCCCTTTGCAATGGTAGTAGTATGGAAGAGACCAGCTTTCACAAGACTGCTGCTCCTCTTCCTCCACAGTGGGATGAGAAATGTGTGGGCAGAGGCAGGGAGTGGGTGAGCCTTGACTCCATCCCAACCCTCAACAAGCAATATTATGCTAAAAAAGAGAAATGTCTTTGACTTCAGTGCCAATACTGCAGATTTACACTGGTGTTTCAGAGCAGAACTGGGTCCATCACTCCCAAGTGTTCTGGTAGACAAATAATCTAACTGAAAATATTTGCAACATACAGGACTTGATCTTGCAAGCACATGATTGCTGCAGTCTAGCTCAAGGGTAGATGGAGGCTATACTTGGGACACAAGTAGTGTTAATCAATACGGTGGGGATTTTCAAAGCTACCTAAGGGATTTGGCCTCCAAATTCCAGAATTAAAATTATGGGAATTAAAGGTCTAAATTCCTTAGGCAGCTTTGAAAATCGCAGCCTAGGTTTAATTCTCTACACTGAGAAGTAGTTAAGTCTCAAGTCCCAGGCATGCCTGCTTGCTTACTCACAATTACAGAAGGTTAAGGGAGAGGGGTCTTATTTGAGGATGGTGCTTAAGACCCTGTCTCCTCAGTCATACTAATGAGGCAGGTAGCTACACATTCTTCAGTCTGTGCTCCTGCATCTAGACAAGGCATGCAGTGGTGCTCTTACGAATATAAAAGGGAGTTCCCCTGCACTCTCTCTCTCCTGCTCGTTACTTTTTACCTTGCACTTATGTGGGCAACACTCAGGACCTGAGCTGTTCAGGATTCCGTCCCCTCGGGGTATCTGCACTACGGATATTATTGAAATGCTTAGCCATGAGTCAGAGGGCACCTGCTTTAGTAACACAGAGGACATGAACAGTATTATGAAGCTCTTACTTTGCAAACTTAGTATAATGTCAGGGACGTGTACTAGGAGCACCAAGAGAGAAGCAACTGAACTAGGAAATGTCAATGAGTACAGGAGACTCTCGGTGGTGTTGTCCTTGTCCTGTGAATTAACCTTTCCCCACTCCACTTTTCATCCACACGCAATTAGGTTTAACAGGTTTAGGCATATTTTTGCTAGTGGACAGTTCCTGTCAAAGCTCATCTGCAGTCAGCTCCAAATTAATATTTTATTGGAGGAAATTAGTAAAATGAAACCAAGCCCGGCTACTCACCACCAGTGACATTTCTATGAACCATGCGATGGTTGGTCAGCTTGCTATGGACAGCGCACACAGTACCAGCAGTACTGAGGCTTGTTTTGCCCCAGGGATTTTCAAGGTAGAATACATTCTTCATATCACTCTACCATGGAAGTTCCGAGTAAGGGGTAGCATGTCGTTGTGCTGTCCTGGGAGCAGACCAGGGACCAGATAATAACTCTGAGTCACACAGTGGTCCTTGATTCCTCCCTTTCTGCAGGGTAGAACTAATCACCACTAGCTCTACGGCGACTGTGCTTGTTCCCACCTCTGCGGTAGCTCAGCTGCGCTGAACTTTGTTTTGGTGGGGAAGAGAGTGGTGTCAAAGCTGTGCCCATTCCCTGCCCCTGCCCGCCCCCTTGTTTAAAAAGAGGAGTAGCAGCCACGCTCTTTTGTGGGGCAGTAATGATGATCAATCCCATATCGCTACCAACAATAAGGGCAACCAAGAGGTGACTTACCCAAACAGAGGGTGTATAGCCAGGGTCAAGATTTCACTTATAGTTCCTTGTAACTTCATTGGTAGACAGGGGCTCTGGAACAATTTGTACAGTGAGGGTGCTGAGAGCAGGAGTGGCACCGGCTTTTTTGCTGCCCTAGGCAGCAGCGGTGGGAGAGGCTGCCGCTGAAGTGCCGCTGGAGTCCTCCACGGCCGAAAAAGCTGCCGCAGAAGTGCCGCCGAGGACCCAGCGGCCACCGAGGGACCTGAAATGCCGTCCCCAAAATCCTGGCGCCCTAGGCAACCACCTGGGGTCGCCTAATGATAGTGCCGGCCCTGGCTGAGAGCCACTAAACCAAACTGTAAAACCTATATATGACAGAAACCACTTCCAGCCAGGGGGTACAGCAGCTCCCCCAGCACCCCTAGTTCCAGCACCTATGATGCTAGATGGGGAAAAAATCAATCCCTAAGATTTTTACGTTAGTGCAGCATCTTACCATCTCCTGCAGCATTACGATTTTCCATTTCCATTGTTAAATCTTTATTCCTCACACATGGAAATCTGCATCTTTCAAAGCGAATTTCATTTTGTTGTTTCCTGCCCATGTTTCTAACCTCTCTCGTTTCCTTTTTTATTATTTCTGGGTTTTGACTGGTGTCGCATCCTTCTCAGTTTGATACTATCTGTGAATTTCAGTAGTCGGCTGTTTGCTCCATCTTTAGATTAGCAGGAATAAAAATGGACCTTTCAGTTGCCTACTAACCAGTTCCCTCAACCTAACACTGTATCATTGTTCATTATAAGGCTGAGTCAGTTTTCCATTCCCATTGGAAGCCCATTTCAACGCAAGGTTTCAAGTAAAACTTTGAGAGGCACTGTATCAGATTCTTTACTAAAATCTAAATATATTTAGACTATGCTCCCCTTATCCACTAATTCTGTAATTTCACTCACATTTAGCTTAATCAACTCGATACGGCTAGGTATGCAATAACAATGTGACTTAGGGTGTTCAAGAACGAACTAATTTCATTTGTGTAGGCTGAAAAATCAAGTCTGTTCAGTAATGTGGCAAATCAAGTTGATTACACGGTTGCAGTGACAACAGATATACAGGTTGACAGTCACAGCAGTGCCGGACAAAGTCAGTTTGCCAGTCACATGTGCCTAGAGTGGCATGAAGGAGACAGAGCCATGTGCACCTCAGATAAAACGACTTTTGAAACCAACAGGAAGTGACTGCACTAAATGTAAGCACGATTTTCCATTTGCAGGGCAGCTGAGACAGGCACCCTGATGTGCTGAAAGCAACATCACGATGACTCCTTCATTTATTTTAACATGAGCGTTGCTTTTATCTTAAGCTACGTAACAGTGACAGGCCCCTAATCAGTCACCCCACACTCACCACGGGGTTAGAGTTCTCTTTCTAGTGGATAGCAGGGGTCTGAAATGAACCTCAGAGACTTCCCCACAGATGTCAAAAGAGAAACAACAGTAGTGGGGAAGAAAGTTGAGAGATAGTGGATCACTCCCACCCTGCTCAACTAGCCAACATATCCTAGCTTATAAATATGTTACGTTTGCTGTATTAAAACCTAAAAAAGAGGTTTGCCTTTCTTTAGCTTTTTTCTGACTCTCTGACAGGGAGACAAGAGGTGAGGAAACACAGGCTGACAAAGAGCATTGTTCCTTTCTGACCTGTGAGGCAGGCATAGCTACTCAGCATGTAAAACTAATGGGCACAGCTACTTTCCTGGTTCTTCTGCCTTAAGCATCTGGAAGCTGTACTGGCTACAGCTTGTGAGCGTGGCCGCAGCACTTTAATGCAAGTGCCGAGGGGCCACTTGTCAACCTTCCCCTTGTTGGAAAGGTTGCAAACATCCACGTCCCATTACAGCAGTGTACAAGCTGCTGGAAGAAGGGAGATAGGTTTTTGACAGAGTGGCCTGTAGGGACAGTGGCTTCACCAGCCATCTCTACCAGCGATCGCATTGCTGCAGGTATGTGAACAATAACTTTGGTAAGTGAAAATCCACAATCATCTTAAATGCTAATCAAAACAAACGGCAATTAGAGGCACAGCTAAACATAGTCCCTGTCTGCAGCCCTGTGCATTCGATTTGTTAGGCCTATGAACTCAGAAGTATGTATGGTTTTTAAACTCTTTGAGTGGAGGGACTTTGTCTTTCACAGTCTGTGTAAGCCTCGTTTACACTTACAGTACTGTATAAATAATAAAAAACTGAGGCTTATCATCAAATGTTACAATAAGATCTTAGCTGATCTACTTGTACAGTAGCTACTGGAGTGAGTGGTAACTGACCCATGATGTGACAGAAGCATTAAACATTTGTGGCCCTGATCTATATCAGGTGACTGATATCAGGAAATAAAGTCCAGCTGCTTACAATTCTCCTGTGTATCACACCTTAGCTGAGAAGATTACAAGAATGAAATATACTAGCGAGGGGTGTTAGATGAAATTACGGCCCATGAATAGCAATAGTGTGACCTATTGATACATCTTTTCATGAAAATGGAAGAGCAAGAGGCAAATAACTCACCTGGCTTCTAGTATTCATTCACCTACGCAGTAAGAAAAAAAAGTATGGCTTGTTTTAATCATGTAGGAAATGAGCTAGGCAACGGGTAATAACACTTTGTGCTGTTATAGAGATTACATTGATTCTTTGCCCAACAACAATAAAAGGAAAGTTTTGGTTCAGCAGAATAATCCAAATGATGTTGGCTTGTACTTCTGCACAATAGGTGAGACTTACTTGCATTACTAAATGTTTTTATTTCATTATTAATTATTAACTGTTTTGAGTAGAGTAGCTACTTTTAAGGAACTCCTTGGATTTTTGTTGGTGTCTACAGCTGAGCTGAAGGAGTTGTCTATGAAGCAGATTTTCAGAATCATTCTGTGCTTACATTTACACATCTGATGTGTGTAAATTCCCAATGTGTGCATTCAAACCAGGTATTTGTGTGCCTACATGGCCAGATCTCCTGGTAAATAGTTGATTTACATGTGAACATCTGATACTTGCACATATTGCATACTTGTATACCTATTGATACACTGGGAGCAATCAAATGAATACATGCGCCTCACTTGGAAATGTATCCTTGCATGGGTATACTATTATCTGTTATTTGTTTAGCAATGTTCTTGGTGCTGTACAAAACAAAGACAAAGAGAGAGTTCCTGCACTCAGGAATTTATAATATACAGACTTAGAAAACAACAATTTCAGAGTATAGCATTTAGCAGTATCGCTTTGGGAAAAAATAGAATTATTTTTAGTGGTATGAATAAATCAATATTCCTTGGTTAAACACATACCTAGGACTAAATTGCTGGAGGAATATTGTTCTTTCCCCTAAAGACTTATTTTCCCACTGTAATATGAACATCGCTTAAAACAGTATTTCTGATAGCTTAACCCCCACAGAAATTAGCGTTATGTAAGGCCAGCACAATGCATTTATAGGTTTTAAAAAGGCCCACACTCCTACTGTGAATCTATAACTCCACATTTCCTTTCATAAAAGATAATTTCAGTGTTGGCAATTTTGTCTCCATAAAAATTAGTTAGCAAGTTCAACAAGCCACTTTTCTCACAATGTCCTCAATGCATTCCAGAGTTTTATATAATACAGACTCTAACGACCTGATACTTGTTTTCACTTAGCCCCTTTTCCAGGAGCCTTAAAGTGGACATAAAATATCATTTGGAATAATACAAAAGAAAAATTGATGCTAGTTTGTTTTGTAAAATAATATAATGCTTTCATTATATGCTACATGTATCCCCCCCTCTCCTTCCAAATTAAGGCCCAGACTAAGGAAAGGAGCCTTATTCAGGAAAGGTTCTTAAAAAGGTGTTTTGTCTTTAGTATATGGTTGAGCCCCAGTTAAGCATCTGCTTAAGTCCTTTCCTAAATCGGCATCTAACTGAACAGTCTAGCAATAGTACCCAGGAAAGAGTTCAGGGTTCAGGATTTTGTTTTGTGTATTATGTGTAAATCTTTCAACCACTGAAGGCAAAGGGATGTTTGGAATTGACTTCAATGAGAATGAGAACAGACCCTGTCTGAATAGCTTTTAATTGGGTAATGACTTGAGAATAATAGTGAGGAAGGAATATTTAGAGGTACTGTTCTTAGATTTTTGTGGGAGTAGAAGTAAAAGCTCTAATAACAATTTTGTAGCTACATTACTCTTATCTTTTATCACCCTATCTTTTAATACAGTATGTAAGTGAGCTTTTCTGATGAATGATGTGCACTAGTTTAACATAAAAAATACTGAGACTTTCATGTCTCTTTGGGGTGCTGTTTTAAACGCACTCTGATTTGCTCTGTTGCAGACTGCAAAGCCTCATGGGTTTAATGTCTGACACATAAACAACACATCTCTCATGAAGCCCACATCTCTGCTTCTCTGGAGACTACTGGCTGGTGCGACTCCGCAATTCAGCTGCTTTGCTGCTCCTTTCTATGATAACAGGCACGAGTGAGCATCTGGCTTGGCAAAGTGCTCAGGCCGGGGACTCAGTTGAGCTGCATCTCTGTTTTTAAATTGTATTACAATTGCAATAGGCACCATTTGATTAAAAGAAAAATTGTATTTCTGAAAAAAGAACAGGAGTACTTGTGGCACCTTAGAGACTAACAAATTTATTTCAGCATAAGCTTTCATAGGCTTTCATAGCCCACTTCATCAGATGCATAGAATGGAACACACAGACGTAAGATGTATATATACACACAGAAAACTTGGAAGCTGCCATACCTTACCAATTCTAAGAGGCTATTTAATTTAGATGAGCTATTATCAGCAGGAGAAAAAAAACCTTTTGTAGAATCAAGAAGGCTGGATACAGACTAACATGGCTGCTACTCTGAAACCTGTATTTCTGAAGTACCCCCGGCCATCCCATCCAAGGCACTGTGCAATATTATTAACATGAGAGAGTACTATGAAGACAATCCACAGGAGCTGACTTTTTGGTTTTGCCAGTGGGTGCTTTTGAAGAGGTGCGTGTGTTTTGGGGAAAGGGGGGGGGGGGAAAGGGGGGGGGAATCCACAATGAACCGAGTTAATGTATGGGACTCGCTTCAGGAACACAAACCAAAATAAAAGGAGTCAGAGGGAAAGGTAATAAATATGGGTCCAAAAAATGGTCCTAAACGTCCTTGCCACACCTTTGGCAAGACAGCAAAGGCCTTTCCTCAGTCTGAGATGGACTGAGACAGATAGCGAGAGGGTGGGTGGGTGGCATGAGAATGAGGCACTGTGCTTGAACAAAGTGAGACTGATCCACTAATGTGCCTTTTAGTTCTCTGGTGAGCTGCATCCTCTGGGGTGGAAGCGCTAGTTTCAGTATTCAGCTTGACTGAAAAGGTCACTGCATTTAAATCTAAGACACTCTGCTGTGATATTAAATCCATGAAAGTTTCTCTTATGTAGCAATCAAGTTGCCAGGTATTGAGTTACAGCAGAAACACCCTCTCACTTCCTGAAGCACATTAAGGATTGATGTGTTAGGCCTTTCATTGCCTGGAGAATTGAAGGAAATAATCATTAAAAATGTAAATTCAGTGCTCTTGAAAGATGACCTCCGATTTCTTTTGATTATCCCACTGGAACGTGTACTTTGTCTTGAAACTTTAACAAAGCTTATCTGCCACTGTCAGGGTTTAGGCAGTAATGAGCTATGTTCTTGCTAAATCGTTATCTCTCTCTCTTGCTATTTCCAGTGTAGACTTAGACAATCTCTGAGGATCTCAAATCCCTTGAAGGAATCCAACCACACATTGTTTCAGCTGTTCCTCTGTTCCAGGTCAACTAGTTTTCCTTAAATTCCTCACCAGTGCTGCCATGCCCTAATATTATAGCTTGAATACTAAGTTACAGCCTCTGATACCCTTATTCGAGTTGAACTGAACTCTGGAATGGAATGTCCCATGAAATTCCATGCAATTCAGACTGAGAAAAGGCATCAAGACACAGCCTTAAATATTTAAGAGGAATTGGTCCTTCTGTTCTGCCCTCTCTCTGAATTATTAACCTAATTTCTTCATTGGGGGGCCCTGTTTTCTCCATACTACCCTCTCAGTATTCAGTTGAGCCAGGCTTTCATCCCACGTGCCCCAATTCAGGTCTCTCTGCCCCTGACAAGTACAGACCTCCCCCCTAGAATCCTCCCTCCAAATATTTCTTAGTCCAGGAAACTGGCCAGAAGTGGTGGTGCAAAACACTTAGGCTGACCAGATGTCCCTATTTTATTGGGACAGTCCCAATATTCAGAGCTTTGTTTTATATAGGTGCCTATTACCCCCACTCCTCACCCCGATCTTTCACGCTTGCTATCTGGTCACCCTAAAAACACTTCAAACCTGACTCCTGTCTTAAGGGCTCAAATAAAAAGTAGAATGTTTGTTATTTTAAAGCACTCTTTTTCGCTGGTTACAAAAAATGTTTGAGTTTCTTTGTCCAGGAGGAGGGCATATCCGGGAAACTGTAGTGTTATAACCATGCATTACCTCCTTAAAACAAATCTGAAAGAAAACACCATTGCTATATAGTATCGATCACTTCCCTTAGTCTGCTCTGTAAACTTGGAAAGGCATCATTCTTAATTACCATATAGGAGGAGTGGAAGTGGGAAAAGTTGTCTTTCATTTTGATTAAAGGTGTCTTATGTGCCAGTCTAACCGATGATCAGTGCTAATGCACATTTAGGAGAGACGGATCTCATTAAGCCTTATAGCTGTCTATAAAAAGGCACATGCATGACTGGAATTAAAACGATGCTTTTCCACTTCCTCACTTCCTTTTTAGATATCACAGAACTCTTCACGCACATTAACTGATACTTCAGACTCTGGCAAGAAAATCATTTCCTGGATTGAATGGCATACTGCACAAAGGGCAGATGCAATATACTTAAATGAAAAAAACCCCTACCCTGTCACTTTAAGAATACTACTTAAGTCCATCTTTTTCGGTATTATTAGTCTAAATTACTTGAAAAATAAACTGCTAAAAATATCAGCAGCAGTGCCTCACCCTAAACTATCTAGCATCTACTCTAACGATAGGCCCTGCCTCCTTCTGCACCTTTGAGTTGTAAGGATCTCATTTGGTGTAAAAGTAATCAACGGGTAGAGTCGATGCTGTCAAGCATAAATAATATGCTTGATAGCAAAGCCTCTAATATTGAAGTCATAGGTGCAAAGAGGAATGTGTGTTGCCATGAAAACAAATACCCATCTAAGCTCTCCCCTGCCGTGCTTCACTGCTGTTATGAAACCTAATTGAAGAGAGCTAGAGTTTTTTCATTACTATTCTTTCCCCCACACCCGCCGCCTGTTGAAGTTACTACATAAGAACGTCCATACTGGGTCAGACCAAAGGTCCATCTAGCCAGTGGTGTAGCCAGGTTTAGAGCACAGGGGGAGCGGAGCTAAAAAAAGGCGCCAGGAGCAAAAAAAAATGCTCCGCTCTGGCTGCAGCGTAGGAGCAAAAGAGCACAAAAAAGGCACCGCTTCTGCTCAGTGGGGGGAGCGGCCGCTCCCCCTGCTCCCCCCTGGCTACGCTACTGCATCTAGCCAAGTATCCTGTCTTCCGACAGTGGCCAATGCCAGGGAATGATCCATCCCTTGTCACCCATTCCCAGCTTCTGGCAAACAGAGGCTAGGGACACCATCCCAGCCCATTCTGGCTAATAGCCATTGACTATTCCAGCAAGTCTAGGAACTATTCCAAAGTTTGTATTTTAATTAGAAATGGCTGGGCTTTAATACACACCCTGACTGCATGTACACCTGTGTGTGGCAGCATGTGTGTTGCAGCACTACATACATACTTACTAATCCTACTGTATGCTTTTTACTTACCAGAGTAGTAGCTCTGGGAAGCCTTTGACTGACACCATCACCACAGTTCCCCTCCCTCCCCCGGTAAGCTGTCTCCCCAGAAATGGCTTATGGTAAGAAAAGGCACAAACTCCAAACTAGTATAAATGAGGTGTTTCTCTCAGGCAGCAACTGAAACAGGAGGGGAGACATGGGGACAGGAATAAAGATTCCCCAGGAGGGGAAGTGTCCGAGAACAAGCCTTCACATTTATTTTTTTTACAATTAAAGAAACTTTTCCTCTCTGCTCTCAGACAGGCTCACTGGTCTCATGCGGGAGGGCTGTCCAGGATGCAGATGTAATAACTAATGGTAGCGGGGCTCAGGGGATGGTGGTAAGTTGAGTGAAACATTGTTAACTTACTAGTTCTGGGCTTCAGACAATTGCTTATTTATTGTTTTGTTTTTTAGAGTGTAAATTCTTTGGGGCAGAGGTTGGCTTCTCTTCGGAGGGTGAGATTCCATAGCCCAAAAGAGGGGCACCTGAGGCAACTTTAAGATGGCATTTGCACCATCCCAATCCTGGGCTTTTCTAGGGACTCAAGAGGCACTTGGCATAACATAGACAGTCCAGAGGGCCTTTCTAAGTTGCAGCAACTTTTTCAGGCTCCCCTATGGGCTGCAGCACCGCCTGGAATTTCTGCCGCACCACATGCTGCGGCCCTGCCCCTGACATACCCCTTCCACCCTCAGCTCTGCCCTGACATGTCCCCCTATGTCAGGGCTTCCAAGGGGGCTCTAGGCAGGTAGCCTTAGGTCTGTCTCTGCATAGTCTGCACCAGAGGAATCCTTCCCTGGTTGCAAATGTGGGGCCCCCTTATGCTGCTCTGGCCTTTTACCTGGTGAAAAGGGACTGAAGCAGAGCTGAGGATCTTACCCCATGCTTGTACAGTGCCTAGCACAATGGGGACTCACGCCTGGGTGAGGTCTGTAAATGTTACCTGTATGCACATCATATTAAATCTCAAGAAGTGCCCAAAAGTGTCTAATGCAGCTGGATCTTTTGGGGTGTACTTAAGCCATCATTAATTTCAAGTCGCTTGATCTGAGGTTCACTGACATCCAAGCCGATTTTGGGCTTGATATATCAGCATAAACAAAAAGTTTGAAAATAGAGTAATTTACTTCAGTGTTTTCAGCAGTGTTGTTTTTTCTCCCCGGGCAGTGATGGTGGTGTTATTAAAAATTAACAGATATCATGCTGGTCCTGTAATCTTTCTGGCAAAGTGCAAGCCATTGGAATCCAAATGAAAAACTGGTCTGGGTATCATTAAAGTATGGATCTTACACAGCATGTACAGCTGGTTTGATGAGATTGCTTCTTTAAATAACCATTTGGAAAAAAAAAGTTGTATGCCATCATTTTATACAGTTCCTTCTCAACTGGGAATCGCTGCAATTAAAACAGACTTGTCAAAAAGTCTTTAATGGTCTTGACTTTTAACAGCGTTCTCGTCAGTAAAGGAAGGAGGCAACAGCAGGCTTGTCATGAATCTTTAAGAGAATATATAATTAGCTCTATTAAAATGTTCTGGTTCTAGAAACTGTCTCGGTTAGTTTCCCAAATGTTGGGTATGATTAATCTTTGATTGCTCCTAATGTTTAATTTGTTCCAAAGACAAAGGGCCAAACCAAAAGAGAGTCTCAGCTGGTTTGAGTTACACTTCTTTCCAGCCCCTTCAGCTTGTATGTGACACTGACAAACTCCCTGAGGCTCTCCCCAAAGAGTATCCCTCTGTGCAAAATCAACAAACACAACTAGTGCTACCAAAAGAATGCAGAGCCCTGGCCATGAGGGCCCTGCATGATGACTTTGGACATTTGGGAATGGAGAGAACCCTGGAACTTATTCGTAGTAGGTTGTAGTGGCACCGGATGGCTGAGGACATACACAAGAAATGCGAGACATGTGCTCAGTGTATTCAAAGGAAAACTCTGCCCACTAGAGTGGCATATCTGAAGAATATCACCAGCAGCAACACTTTGGAGCTGGTATGCATCGATTTCTTGTCTTTAGAAGTGGACAGGAGGAAAGTTGGGAACATTTTAGTAGTGACTGACCATTTTACATGGTATATTCAGGCATATCCCACACATGACCAGAGGGCCACCACCACTGCTCGAGTACTGTTGGGAGAAATATTTTTCAGTGCATGGATTCCCGGCTTGGATACACTTTGACCAGGGATGGAACTTTGAGAGTCACCTCCTGAAGGAGGTGCTAAGGATGGCAGGAATTAAGAAGTCCTGAACAGCACCTTATCACTCACAAGGTGACCCTCAGTCAGAGTGATTTAATTTGACTCTGTTGGATATGCTGGGGACTTTACGTCAAGAGCAGAAAGAAACCTGGAGCCAGCATGTTGCATTTTTGGTGCATGCCTACAGTACCACAGAGAACGAGGCTACAGAAGTCACCCCATATCTCTTGATGTTTGGGCAAGAGCCAAGATTACCCATAGACCTGTGCTTTGGAGTGTCAGAGGATGGAGAAAGCTATGCGACACAACTGCAGTGCATTTCCCGACTAAGAGAAAAATGGCAGCATGCAGAGCGCTTGGCTACAGACGCTGCCCACAAGAAGTCGGATAGTAACAAGCACCAGTATGATGCTAGGGTGCATTCGCAGGAGCTCCAGCATGGGAACAGAGTTCTGTTGTGAAACGTGAGTGTTGCTGTTAAACACAAGTTTGCTATTGGATGGAAGGCAATGCCTTACCTGGTGGTGGAAAAGCTGGGAGATCTGCCGGTCTACAAGATTAAACCTGAGACGGGGTCAGGGCAAATAAAGACAGTACACAGGAACCGCCCACTGCCTGTGGGGGAATTGGTAGGCACCCCTTATGGAATGGACCATGATATGGGACTTGGGCGAAAAAGGGGTGCTGGACCAAATCCACCACCCAACGTGCGTGATGGGCCCTGTGGGGCTAATCTACCCTTATCTAGCACATCTGAGAGTGAGTCTGAAGAAGAGGACAATACCATGGAGTATCCTAGAATAGAGACCAGATTCCAGCCTCCATCAGCTAAACCCAGTGAGAGCTCCACTTCTTCAGCTCTAAACCCCAGGGCAGAAGCATTTAGGCCTGTTGCTGGCAATCTCCCATCAAAGATGAGACCAGCCTGGGACAATGAGCTTGTCCCACCAACCTTCCCAGACCTCCTGGAAGAAAAACAGGCCTGTGATGACACACCTAGGTTGGGATAGAGGGAGCATACAAGTGGAAAGTATCCCTGGTGCCCTGGACTTTCCAGTACCATAGCAAGAGATGCAGGGACCTGTGCCAGTAGCGGGGGTACCCTCAAGGGAACACTCACCATCTCTAGCCCCAGAATAAGTCCCCCCTGCTCTTGCCATGCCCACTCTCAATAGGCGTGACAGGGTTATAAGGCCAGTAAACAGGCTAACGTATGATGCGCCTGGACTGGTTAGTGAAGAAGTGATACACTTAGCTCACAGACTTGTGGCAGCCATAGTGGGTTTCCTCAGACCCTTTGAGGAGAACTCATGCAGTTGGTATAATCTGGAGCATGATTTGCCAGGACGACAAATTCTCGGCTGGGGGGTGGATGTAAGGGTTTAAATTAACTGAATGACTTCTCCCCTGACAGCTAGCTGGGAGGGGGAAAGACTTCCGGAGCAAACTGTATTTCCATGAACACACCTACTCTGCTTAGATATCCAGCAGATAGAGCGCAATTGCTCAAAATTAGCAACTTTGGTTATACATCACTTCTAAATTTGGACCATTAAGTTTAAAGGAGTCTAGTTCTGTCTTGCAAAGCTGCTCTCTTCCAACCTTTTGGTGCTGAGTTTACATAATTTAGAATCTCTTAGTTGTACTGGAGCAAATTCAGAAGTGATGTGTAGGAGTGGATGTAAAATGATGTAATTTATATGCCAAAGGGGCCAGAAGAAAAAAAAAATTCAGCAGCTTGGATTCTCTTTTGGATTCTCAATTTGGCCCAAGTTCTGTACTTTCCTTAACTACCCCCTCTTTTTTGTGCACTCATACATTTCCGTATGGAGCCTGATTATATTTGCTCTTATTAGGGTTGCCAACTTTCTAACTGCCCCTTCTCTGAGGCCCCATCCCCGCTTGCTCCATACCCCCTCCCTCCGTCACTCGCTGTCCCCCACCCTCACTCACTTTCACCGGGCTTGGGCAGCGGGTTGGGGTGCAGGGGGGGGTGAGGGCTCCGGCTGGGGGGGTGGGCTGGGGGGTGGGGCCAGGGATGAAGGGTTTGGGGTGTGGGAGAGGGCTCCAGGCTGAGGCAGGGGGTTGGGTGCGGGGGGGGGGGGGTAATGAATGTGGGTGTGGGTTCCAGGTGGGGCCAGAAATGAGTGGTTCAGAGTGCAGGAGAGGGCTCTGGGATGGGGCAGAGGGTTGGGGTGCGGGGGGGGGTGAGGATTCCAGCTGGGGGTGCAGGTTCTGGAGAGGGGCCATAAATGAGGGGTTTGGGGTCCAGAAGGGGGCTGGGGCAGGGGGTTGAAGTGTTGGGGGGTGCAGGCTCAGAGGAGGAGTTTGGGTGTGGGAGGGGACTCCAGACTAGGGCAGAGGGTTGGGGTTCGGGGGGGGGGGAGGTGAGGGCTCCGACTGGGGGTGTGGGCTCTGGGATGGGGCTGGAGATGATGGGTTTGGGGTGCAGGAGGGGGCTCCAGACTGGGGCAGGGGGTTGGGCTGTGGGGGGTATGAGAGCTCTGGATGGGCATGTGGCCTCTGGGGTGGGGCCAGGGATGAGGGGTTTGAGGTGTGGACTCTGGGCTGGGGCAGGGGGTTGGGGTGAGGGAGGGGATTGGGGTCCCAGCGGCACTTATCGCAGCTCCTGGAAGCAGCCACCAGGTCTCTGCATCTCCTAGATGCATGGGTGGCCAGGGAGGCTCCACGCAATGCCCTCACATCCACAGATGCTGCCCCTGCAGCTCCCAATGGTTGTGGTTCCTGGCCAATGGGAGCTGTGGAGCCAGCCCTTGGTGCGGGAGCAGCTCACAGAGACTCCCTGGCCGCCTATGTGTCTAGGGGCTGCAGGGACCTGGAGGCTGCTTCTGGAAGCCGTGCAGAGCTAGGGCAGGCAGGGAGCCTGCCTTAGCCCTAGCCCCCCGCTGTGCCGCCAATTGTACTTTTAACAGCCCGGTCAGCAGTGCCAACCGGAGCCGCCATGGTCCCTTTTCGACAGGGCATTCTGGTCGAAAACTGGACACCTGGCAACCCTAGCTCTTACACCAGTGCTGTTGTAAACCATGTCAGAGAAGAAATGGGCCCATAGCGTGCACTCCTTTTATTCTTTATTTTGGATTTTTAGACATAGCTACAAGACTGATACAAGATGCTAAGTTTAAAAAC
Organism: Chelydra serpentina; assembly: GCA_037349315.1. Taxonomy (NCBI): domain Eukaryota; kingdom Metazoa; phylum Chordata; order Testudines; family Chelydridae; genus Chelydra; species Chelydra serpentina. Next base: position 132,531,004 of record JBAIAC010000004.1, read on the forward strand.
TTGCAATAGCTTAATGAACTGTTCCTAGAAGATTTAGTTAATGCCTAAACTTAGTGTCCTCTGTAATTAAAATCGTAGAATCAGAGGGTTAGAAGGGACTGCACCGATCACCTAGGCTAACACCCTACCATGATGCAGGATTTAGGTGAATTACTGAAATTTTGACTTAAATGAAAGTGAGGATAAAAATATCTTCCTTTTATATGTAGCTGTGCATTGAAGTCACATGTAAAGTGTGGTGATTAAAGCATAAGTGGCTTGATGTTGTAGTTTTTACTCAGGCAAACTCCCACAGAAGTAAATGGGTAAATACATTTCTGAATGAGGACTGTAGAATCAGACTTAAAGAGTCATATCCTCAACTGGTGCAAATGGGTGTAGTTCCAATGACTGAGAGCAGTGTGATTTCCCAGCTCATCTACACCTGCTCATGGTATTTTTTTTTAGTTTAATACAAAACGTGTCAAAAGTACAATATATAAAAATACAATCTCTTTTTTGTTAAATATACTATTAGATTGTAATAATAATACAAGAGAAATACTAGAGAAAAGTTACAAAGTAATTAAGTAGTAATTAAAGTAACAAAGAATTGTTTAATGTACCGATTCTCCATACATTAATTTATTTTTTTTTATAGCCACTTTCAAAAAATGTTTTGAGTGGAAGAGCCAAACATATCTGGAATTCTAATCTTCTCACATTATGGTAAAGAATTATTTCATGTAATACAATGAAGTATATAAAAAGGGTTTGCATCCACATTTTTGTGAGCATTTTTATCAACTTCTAACAATCTAAAAAAATATTATAAATAGAAGTAGGACCCATATGGCAGTACGATATAAATTCATAAAAGTATGGATAGTCTTATTCTCTTACTCATTTTAGGACTGAATACATCCACTTGGAACCGCACTGCTATAGGAAATAAATATCCTACTTTTCCATCCAATTTTGTGCAGAATTGAACTGTCATATAGATCAATATGCAAACAGTCTGCAGATAGATTTATTTTTCTCATTGCACTGCATTACTGCATGGCCTTTCTATAGTTCTGTGTCTTGCATATTTAATTATTAATTTTAAAATGTATTGGTAAGCAAAAAGGTTTTATTAACCACAAGATATGTAACATGTAAATCTGAATAGCTATTCTTTAGGAAACACTTGGTTTTATAAGTGAGTTGACTTCATCAAAATGTATCAGCTTTCCAAGACTGACAAAGAAACTTACTATTTGAAAGCTATTAGGTGGCCTATCTGCAATAAATTCTTGCCCTTTCAATCTATTTCCTACAGGGCACATGTCCACCAGACAAACCACCACCACACTTGGCATCAATTGCCACAATTATTAAAAATCTCAGGGCAGGTCTACACTACAGACTAAGAGCTTGTCTACATTACCCGCAGGATTGACAGCAGCGATCGATCCAGCGGGGGTCGATTTATTGCATCTAGTCTAGACATGATAAATCGACTGCCGAGCACTCCCCTGTTGACTCCAGGAGCGAGAGGCATAGGCGGAGTCGATGGGGGAGCATCAGCCATTGGCTCACCGCAGTGAAGACATTGCGGTGAGTATATCTAAGTACATTGACTTCAGCTACGTTATCCACGTAGCTGAAGTTGCGTAACTTAGATCGATTCCCCAATGTAGATGTAGACCAGGCCTTCCTTTGGTATAACTATGTTGCTTGGGAGTGTGAAAAATCCACATTCCTGAGCAATGTAGTTATATGGACCTAAGCGCCTGTGTACACAGCACTATGTCGGTGGGAGAGCTTTTCCCGCTCACATTGCTACTGCCTCTCGCAGAGGCGGATTAACGGTGCTGATGAGAAAGCTCTCTCCTGTTGGTGTAGAGCGTCTTCATTAAAGCGTTACAGCGGCACAGCTGTACACCTGCCCTCAGGCCTTGATTCAACAGTTCACTTAAGCATGGACTTAAAACTTTAAGCATGTGGTTTAAGTCCCATGGACTTCATTGTGCAGCCTGACATCTGGACCAGGAGCAGAGAGCCCAACAAGGGAGGAAGCTTTTGCTGGCAGCAGGAATTAGATACAAGCCTGCGGTGCTGTGAGGTAGGGCTTGCAGATTACGTACCACAAGGAAAGCAATATGTGCGACATCTGGATGAAAGTCCGGAGAGGCCCCCAGTGAGCCAACAGACTGTGGAGTTGAGCCTTGGGTAGTAGGTCCTTCAAGAGATATGTAGGATAATTGTCCTTGAAGAAAAGAATAGCACCCCAGGTACTAAGCCTGAGGACCCCTGTCACTCTATTGTCTGCCCCATACATAGATTCATAGATTCATAGATTCTAGAGCTGGAAGGGACCTCGAGAGGTCATCGAGTCCAGCCCCCTGCCCTCATGGCAGGACCAATTACTGTCTAGACCATCCCTGATAGACATTTATCTAACCTACTCTTAAATATCTCCAGAGATGGAGATTCCACAACCGCCCTGGGCAGTTTATTCCAGTGTTTAACCACCCTGACAGTTAGGAACTTTTTCCTAATGTCCAACCTAAACCTCCCTTGCTGCAGTTTAAGCCCATTGCTTCTTGTTCTAGCCCCACATGCTAAGATGAACAAGTTTTCTCCCTCCTCCTTATGACACCCTTTTAGATACCTGAAGACCGCTATCATGTCCCCTCTCAGTCTTCTCTTTTCCAAACTAAACAAACCCAGTTCCTTCAGTTTTCCTTCATAGGTCATGTTCTCTAGACCCTTAATCATTCTTGTTGCTCTTCTCTGGACCCTCTCCAATTTCTCCACATCTTTCTTGAAATGCGGTGCCCAGAACTGGACTCAATACTCCAGTTGAGGCCTAACCAGCACAGAGTAGAGCGGAAGAATGACTTCTCGTGTCTTGCTCACCACACACCTGTTAATGCAGCCCAGAATCATGTTTGCTTTTTTTGCAACAGCATCACACTGTTGACTCATATTTAGCTTGTGGTCCACTATAACCCCTAGATCCCTTTCTGCCGTACTCCTTCCTAGACAGTCTCCTCCCATTCTGTATGTGTGAAACTGATTGTTCCTACCTAAGTGGATCACTTTGCATTTGTCCTTATTAAACTTCATCCTGTTTACCTCTGACCATTTCTCCAATTTGTCCAGATCATTTTGAATTATGACCCTATCCTCCAAAGCAGTTGCAATCCCTCCCAGTTTGGTATCATCTGCAAACTTAATAAGCGTAGTTTCTATGCCAATATCCAAGTCATTGATGAAGATATTGAACAGAGCCGGTCCCAAAACAGACCCTTGCGGAACCCCACTCCTTATACCTTTCCAGCAGGATTGGGAACCATTTATAACTACTCTCTGAGTACGGTTATCCAGCCAGTTGTGCACCCACCTTATAGTAGCCCCATCTAAGTTGTATTTCCCTAGTTTATTGATAAGAATATCATGCGAGATCGTATCAAATGCCTTACTAAAGTCTAGGTATACCACATCCACCGCTTCTCCCTTATCCACAAGACTCGTTATCCTATCAAAGAAAGCTATCAGATTGGTTTGACATGATTTGTTCTTTACAAATCCATGCTGGTTATTCCCTATCACCTTACCACCTTCCAAGTGTTTGCAGATGATTTCCTTAATTACTTGCTCCATTATTTTCCCTGGCACAGAAGTTAAACTAACTGGTCTGTAGTTTCCTGGGTTGTTTTTATTTCCCTTTTTATAGATGGCCACTATATTTGCCCTTTTCCAGTCTTCTGGAATCTCTCCTGTCTCCCATGATTTACCAAAGATAATAGCTAGAGGCTCAGATACGTCCTCTATTAGCTCCTTGAGTATTCTAGGATGCATTTCATCAGGTCCTGGTGACTTGCAGGCATCTAACTTATCTAAGTGATTTTTAACTTGGTCTTTTTTTATATTATCTTCTAAACCTTCCCCCTTCCCATTTGCATTCACTATGTTAGGCATTCCCTCAGACTTCTCGGTGAAGACCGAAACAAAGAAGTCATTAAGCATCTCTGCCATTTCCAAGTTTCCTGTTACTGTTTCTCCCTCCTCACTGAGTAGTGGGCCTACCCTGTCCTTGGTCTTCCTCTTGCTTCTAATGTATTGATAAGAAGTTTTCTTGTTTCCCTTTATTCCTGCAGCTAGTTTGAGCTCATTTTGTGCCTTTGCCTTTTTAATCTTGCCCCTGCATTCCTGTGTTGTTTGCCTATATTCATCCTTTGTAATTTGTCCTAATTTCCATTTTTTATATGAGTCCTTTTTACTTTTTAGATCTTGCAAGGTCTCGTGGTTAAGCCAAGGTGGTCTTTTGCCACATTTTCTATCTTTCCTACCCAGCGGAATAGTTTGCTTTTGGGCCCTTAATAGTGTCCCTTTGAAATACTGCCAGCTCTCCTCAGTTGTTTTTCCCCTCAGTCTTGATTCCCATGGGACCTTACCTATCAGCTCTCTGAGCTTGCAAAAATCCGCTTTCCTGAAATCCATTGTCTCTATTTTGCTGTACTCTCTTCTACCCTTCCTTAGAATTCTGAACTCTAGGATTTCATGATCACTTTCGCCCAAGCTGCCTTCTACTTTCAAGTTCTCAACGAGTTCCTCCCTATTTGTTAAAATCAAATCTAGAACAGCTTCCCCCCAGTAGCTTTCTCAACCTTCTGAAATAAAAAGTTGTCTGCAATGCAGTCCAAGAACTTATTGGATAGTCTGTGCCCCGCCGTGTTATTTTCCCAACATATATCTGGATAGTTGAAGTCCCCCATCACCACCAAATCTTGGGCTTTGGATGATTTTGTTAGTTGTTTAAAAAAAGCCTCATCCACCTCTTCCACCTGGTTAGGTGGCCTGTAGTAGACTCCTAGCATGACATCACCCTTGTTTTTTTACCCCTTTTAGCCTAACCCAGAGACTCTCAACACTTCCGTCCCCTATGTCCATCTCCACCTCAGTCCAAGTGTGTACATTTTTAATATATAAGGCAACACCTCCTCCCTTTTTCCCCTGTCTGTCCTTCCTGAGGAAGCTGTACCCATCCATACCAACATTCCAATCATGTGTATTATCCCACCAAGTTTCGGTGATGCCAACAATGTCATAGTTGAATTTATTTATTAGCACTTCCAGTTCTTCCTGCTTATTACCCATACTTCTCGCATTTGTATACAGGCATCTAAGATACTGATTTGATCTTGCCTCCCAGTTTTGCCCTGGCCCTCCTATCTCTTTGTCATTTGAGCCCACACCCACTCCTATTTCCGACCCATCTCCCAGGTCCCCATGTTCTCCACTTACCTGTGGGCTTTGCTCTCCTGTCCCCGTCGAACCTAGTTTAAAGCCCTCCTCACTAGGTTAGCCAGTCTGTATCCAAATAGGGTCTTCCCCCTCCTCGAAAGGTGAACGCCCAGGTAAGAATTATCTTTAACTTCTGTTGTAACTAAGCTGTTGTTAATAGGATATTTTCAAGCTTCTTTTCCAAAAGCCCTACACGTAATGAGTAATGTAGATTTCTGCATCATTAAATAATCTACTTAAATGTGAAAAATGAATAAGCATTGTTGCTATAAAATCTTTTTCAAATAATTCCACTCACATTCCAAAGTTACCAAGCCAATGTTCAAATCTTGTACAAGTCAGAGGACACTCTAACGGCAAGTTCATAGCCTTTGTGAAAAGCAGCAACATCTCAGGTATCTAAAACATCCACTTTTTGGTGCTTTATTAAAAGATACACTGTCCCTAGCATAAATTGACTTTGCGTTACTCCCCTCACTGCTACTGACTGGACACAATGTCTGGCAAGTCTAGATTTCTTGTGGTGCTGGGCATATCCACCACATACTTTGACATCCTATAGATTTCAGCTCCTTTCTCTTTTAAACTGAAGGAAACCTGAATGTTTTGTCTGGAACTGGTGGAAGATGTCCTCATCTCCCTTTCCCTTCCTTTAGCTTTTCCCTCCATTTGGGTCCTGGCAGATGTACCATCTCAACAGAAGTCTGCTCGGGCCTAATTTTTAAGCCTGAACTGGATCCAAGCCCACTCCACCCCACCCCAGCTCAAAAGGGTCAAATCATTTTCCAACATGATCTTTCCCTCCAAACCTGCTGCCACTGCCTCCGGCCTGTGGGGTCAGTGCTGCTGCATGTGCCAGTGACCGCGTGGCCTGCTGCTGCTGTTCCCTACCCTCTGCCGCGCTGTCTGTGTGCGAGGCAGACTCTGCAGCACACATACTGCACAGTGAGGTGGCAGCGACTGGCAGGAGTGGGGCATGCAGCCGCCGCCACCATGCTAGCCTCAGGGCAGGGGGACGAGACCCTACCCAACCTGTGTGTGAGAGGTTCCAGGTGTTTTCCTGCCTTGCCAGGACACAACACTTGCAGTCAGGTCCTTTCAGCGCAGGTTGCGGGGCTCTATATCTCAGTGCCCCACCCCTTTTCATCCTCTTATTCTCTCTCCAAATAAAATATAAGGTACAGCAGAAGTAAGCGCTCATTTTTAATCCAGATGTGAAAGCTAAATCAGAGAATGGATAGGCAGGGACACTGTTTTGACCAATCAGAGTGAACTTTTTACAGTATTTCCCTACCTTTCCCTTCCTGTCCATGTTTAGGCCCCCAGCCTTCTTGCATGTAGGTGACTGCACCACAGATGGATTGGGGCCTTCCTTCCTCTCTCATTTTGGGTGTGATCCAATACCCGTTAAACTCAACAGAAACACTACAATTGACTTACAAAAATATTGGCTCTGGCCTGTTGCCTCTTCCTTTCCAGGTTCCCTATGCTGAACAGTAAGGGCAAGTGCTTCTGATCATGGGGTACTTTATTCAGCATGGAACAATACATTGCAGTTAGCGAAATTTACCTTCTGACATTCCCACCCCCTTTTCGTTGGGACTCATAAATTTTGTTTTTACCAACTCCCGAAGACCTCGAGAGACGTGGTCATAAATCAAAATCTAATTAATTAATTGAATAGCATTTCACTCTGGCACAACAGAAATTGTAATTAACACATCTGATGAAAATTCATGAAACTGAATTTACCAGAGAGAGACAGGGCTGTTGGTCCTTTTCCCTGTTCATAAAACAGACAATTAAAACCAAATTCACCAGCTGTCTTGTTAACTCTGTTCATGTGGTTTAAATTTGCTTTTAATAAAGTTTTAAAATGATGAGAATTATGTGTTCACTAAATAGAATCATAGAGATTAAAAAGGGCCATTTAAGTGACCTAGTCCATCCCCTGGCAGTACAAGTGTGTCCCATTCCCCTGTTTTCTAGTTCTTTGCCAAGTCTAATGTTGATACCTAGTTGAACCCTGATTGTGTAATCAGATGCATGCAAGCAGACTCTTGTACCTACACAGAGCTTCATTGACGCCACTGGGGCATTGTACAGGTGCAGTGGTCCATTCCATGTGCATGCAATTGAAGGTTCACAGCCTCAGGTACTGGAAACATTTTTTTGTGTGGATGCTTTAGCCCTCTGTGACAAGCAAATATTTCTAAGAATAGTTGTTAATCCTCAATGTTCCTTTAAGATTCAACCACCATTCATTTATTCTACAATAGCTATCTACATCTGAAACATGTGTTATCCGGGCTATTTATTACCTATTTATTGTATTTCACAGACTGTCAGCCATTAGCAGAGGAGACACAGTAGAATAACTCAGAACTGGGTTGTCATGGAAGCATATAGATCATCAAGATGTCCCTGTGAGAGATAGGGCATTTCTGGCTCTTCCAAAGTACCAAAGATAGAAATATTTTAAAAATCTCTGAAATACTCTTCGGATCACAATATAAACCGCACATGTAGCTAGAGAAGATCTGGTGAAGATTCAAAGAGCGAAGTGTAAATGTAAAGGGAGTGGGCCACATCTTCAGGTAGTGTAAGTCAGCGACACTCATCAGCATCGACTCCATGGGTGCTCCGGGGCCCACTGGCAGCCAAGCTTCCTCAGCCCGCACCACTTCCCGCAGCCCCCATTGGCCTGAAATGGCAAACTGCAGCCAGTGGGAGCTGCGATCGCCCAAACCTGCAGAACGCCCGCCAGTGGCTTTTCCTGGCGGGCCGCGTGCCAAAGGGTGCCGATCCCTGATCTAGGCTATATTTCCCTAGTGTACGTATGAGAAGTTCGTGTGAGACAGTACCAAAAGCCTTCTAAAGTCAAGATATATCACATCTACTTCTTCCCTTGCCCCAGCCACAAGGCTTGCCCTGTGAAAAAAGAATATTAGGTTGATCTGACATGATTTGTTCTTGATCAATGCATGTTGACTTACTCATCACCTTATTATCTTCTAGGTGCTTGCAAACTGATTGATATTTGCTCCTTTATCTTTCTGGGTACTGAAGTTAAGACGACTGGTCTATAATTCCCTGGGTTATTCTTATTCCTCTTTTTATAGATGGATACTATATTTGCTCTTTTCCAGTCCTCTGGGATCAATCCTGTCCTCCATGAGTTCTCAAAAATACTCACTAATAGCTAAGAGATCTCTTCAACCACTTCCTTAAGTATTCTGGGATATTTTTCTCTTAGGCTCTGCCAACTTGAAGATATCTAATTTATGTAAGTAATTCTTAACCATGTTCTTTCCCTATTTTAGCCTCAGATCCTTCCCCATTTACACTGTTCGCTCACTGCTAACCTTTTTGGTGAAAACTGAAACAAAAAAGACATATAACACTTTGGCCATTGCTGCTTTTTCTGCTATTGTTTCTCCCTCCTTATTGAGTAATGGGCCTACTCTCTCCCTGATCTTCCTCTTGCTTCTAATGTATTTGTAAAATGTTTTCTTGTTACCTTTTATGTCAGTCTTTACATCAGTCTCACTGTGTTTCTTGATAGGCATAAAGAGGAAGTGGAATATGAGATGTGAGAAATCGTAAACACTGTTCATGCCTTTTCTTTCTTATTTGTTAATACAATTTATTCAGCCTTACCCAGAATGAATAATGCAAAGAACTATATTTGAATAATACTATAGGTGTAATTTGGCTGTAGATCTGCAAACTGAAAGGAGGCTTGGTCAGAAACCTAAATATCCCATTAACCCCAATATTCACCAATTCATGTAACTATTTGACAATTTCTGGATGACCGTATATGAAAAGTACTGGTCTTTTGGTGTTGGGACTGTGGTCCAAGACCCAGATGGATCCAGCTTATTGTCTAATTACGGATCCCAAACTTGCCTTATCATGGATTAGTAAACATGTTTATTTTAATACAGAACCAGTATAGAGCTAATCAAAGAGTTACATTCTGGTTCATCTCAGACCAAAGTGAGCTTTTAAAATCAGAATTACATTTATTGGCAATGACACAGTATGGTAAGCAAATATTCAAGACAATTATTTTTATCTCCATCAATTCCAGGACTTCATCAGCATAGAATCATAGGGTGAAATCCTGGCTCCATTTAAGTCAATGACAAAACTCTCAATTGACTTCAGTAGGGCCAGGATTTCACCGTAGAAATGAAAGATAGAAAAGGCCTTTTATACTAGCTGACACCAGTGGTATTGACTGTAGTCAAGTACAAGTAGTTGTAAATAAATGGTTATAGGAAAAAAATCCTGTTTAAAAAAAATCCCACCTGCTTCTTTGACAGATGCTTCTATGATATGTCCTAGTCTATGCCAGTGAAAGAAGAATCTTAATGTGGCCTATTAGAGTCTTTCCATCTTTCATTTCTATATTTATTTCTGCACCAATCATTAAATTACTTGTACCTAACCAAATGTAGCCCCTTCCATGATGCAATCTACTTCCCTGGTGTTCCCCCAGTTGTCACCTCCCACCCCACACCCATGTGGGGTATCTTCAAACAAGTGCAACCCATGCTTCATGGGGATCACATCCTGAAAATAATCTTTCCTGAACCTCATCTTCTGGCCTTAAAACAACCTTGCCAAATTCATCATCAGAAGCAAGCTCCCCACAGACCCAGGACACAACAACCCAAAGCAGGACCAGACAATGCCAAAATAACAGATGCAAAACCTGCAGACATATCTCTACTGCTATGATGATCAATACCCCCCACAACAGACCTTTCAAGATCCATGGATCCTACACAGGCCTATCACAAAATGTGGTGTACCTCATCCAGTGCATCAAATGCCTCAACAACAATTATGTGAGTGAAACCAGACAACCACTATGAACTCACACAGAAAAATGCTAAAAAATAAAAGCACCATATCACCTGTGGGCAAACACTTTTCACAAAGTGATCACTCCATATCTGACCTCTCAGTCCTCATCCTCATAGGAAACCTGCACAACACCTTCAAAAGACAAGCTTGTGAGCTTAAATTCATAACTCTGCTAGACACTAAAATCATTGACTCAACATAAACACCACTTTTATGGGTTATTACAACACTTTGCAACCTACTAACACTCCTTTGTCCTATGACTGCAGCGGTATTAATTGCCCACTTCATTTGAAGTGGTTTCCTTCAACACATGTTAACCCATGACATTTAAAAAACTGTCCAACCTTGCATTTAGCTGTGACTCTCTGAAGAAAAGCTCTGTGAAGCTTGAAATCTTGACTACATCTACACAACAGCACTTACAGTGGCGCAGCTGCACCGATGCAGTTGAGCTGCTGTAGCACTTGTGGTGGAGACGCTCTAAGCAATAGGAGCGAGCTCTCCCATCGGCTTAATAACACCTGCCTCCATGGGAGGTAGTAGCTACGCCAGCGGGAGAAGCTCTCCTGCTGGCAGAGCGCAGTTTACGCCGGTGCTTAGGTGGGTATAATTTATGTTGCTCAGGGGTGAGGATTATTCATACCTCTTAGTGACGTAAATTATACCAAAGTAATCAGTCATGTAGACAAGATCCTTGTCTCTTCCACCAACAGAAGTTGGTCCAGTAAAAGTTGCTCACCCATCTTGACACTCTCATACATGTAAAAGATTATATACGAATTAAAGCTATACGAATCCCCAGTGAATGAACATATTAGCTGCAAAGAGATTATGCAACATGACTATGAGTTTATAAATTTACCAGGGTGCACTTGTACTAATACAAGAAGTAATTAGGAGATGAACATTTGGCCTTTCTTCCTAGGTTTGGGACTTGGAAACACATATATCACATCAGTGTGAAAAGATGTGATACTTTTTTTTTAACTTCTCCTTATATTTCCTAAAATTCATTGGTTTGTCTCCCAAAGACAGGATAACCCCTGTACACTTGGGAGCCCTGGGTTCAATTCCTGAATTAGCTACAAACTTCCTGGGCAAATCATTTAATCTACCCTGTGCCTCAGTTACGCCCCTGTAAAAAGATGATGATAGTACCTTCCTACTACTTCACAGGACTGTTGTGAGGCTAAAAGTCCATTGAAAATTGTGATGTGATCAGATACTATGGTGACGAGGGACATATGCATATGACTGTCGCATTCACTATAACAGCACTGGCAATAATTAGCTTACTGACATTCTAAGAAAATGTATTTATACTCTAAGTATAAATGTGCTTTGTTGTTTGAGGAAGATTTTGTGGATTGAAAAGTTAAGTCATTTCACAGTGACCAGGACGCCTCCTCCCCTTGCTCCCCAGCATGGTACAGGTCTAGCTCCTTTGCTATTGATCTGTTTTTGTCAATACCTTCTTCTCCCAAGTGTTCCTGTTTTACTATGCAGCATCATTTGTTTTAAAAGGTTTCCTCAACACAAGGGTCAGTCTGTAAATGGAAAGCATTAATTCTGTGGTGCCAGCTAGATGTCAACAGGCACTTTCTGCAGCACCAAAATGGCGGCTTCACAAAGGTTCTAATAAAAAATATCCTCCTGGGAGGAAATGTTTATTCTGAAAGATGATGGTTTCACTATTTACTAGATTTCCAGCGGGGATACATGAAAAGGTGGATCATTTCCCATGGAGAGATATTATCAGATTGATTCAGTGCTACTAAAATGGAAAGAGTCAATTATTACAACTTGCTCCAAACAGTTGTCTGCCCCAGAACAGTACACATCTGGATGAAAGCAGGAGTACATTAAATAGCAAATGCTGTCAGTACTATGCAAATAATCACCCTCTTTAATAAAGCAAAAAGTATGCACATTTACTGGCTATTTGATAAATGAAAAATGGGAGGCTTGTGATTTTATATTTACAAGGGGAGTATGGATTGTGGATACACAAAATAAAATCTTTTATGCAAGAGGAATGTCAATGACATGAGTCAAACAACAGCCTTAGTTTGACCTTTCCACTATGTGAATGAAAATATTTATAAGCTAAGCAATTAGGTGAAAATGTGAAAGCCTTTGACTGGATTAAGAAAGTGATCTTAGAGGTCAAATAGGCAGAATCTTTTCCTGATATATAAATATCCTCAGTATTCCAGTATGGGCAATAGCAGATAGAAGACAGTTTTAAATAAAGGTTCATTGCTAGCAGAGGTGCTGGACCAGTTTTTATAGTGGGGGTGTTGATGAAGGAAACCATTGAAACCATATATTTGATGTTTGTTATTACTACTTCAAGCCAGAGAGTGCGGCAGCACCCCCAGAACCCGTACTTCCAGCACAACTGGTTGCTAGAAGGAGGCGAGATCCTGTCATTATATTACCTCTGTATTTGGAACTGGTGCGACTGCTGCTGGCATACTGTGTCTGGTTCTGTTGGCCACAATTTAAGAAGAATGTTGATAAACTGGAGAGAATTCAAAGAGCCACAACAATGATTAAAGGATTAGAAAACATGCCTTAGTGATAGAATCAAGGAGCTCAATCTATATGGCTTAACAAAGAGAAGGTTAAAGGGTGATTTGTTCGTCTATAATTACCTACATGGGGAACAAATAGCTAATAATGGGCTCTTCAGTCTAGCAGAGAAAGGTATAACATGATCCAGTGGCTGGAGGTTGAAACTAGACAAATTCAGAGTGGAAATAAGGCATACATTTTTTAACAGAGTAATTAAACAACTTTACCAAGGGTTGTGGGGGATTCCCCATCACTGGCAATTTTTAAATCAAGATTGGAAGTTTTTCTAAAAGAACTGTGCTGGGAATTCTTTTGTGGAAGTTCTGTGGCCTGTGTTATACACAATGGTCCCATCTGGCCTTAGAATCTATGAATACAGTATGTATATTTCTCAACTTCAAAACACTGAGAAATCTTCAATCCTGATGTTAAAGGGGGAAAAATGAGATTGAAAAATGTAAGTTTAAATCCCTGGGAATGGATTTTCCTAACAAGAAATCTAATTTCTGATAGATCCATGGCTGTCCTCTCAGTTGTGGAAGATGAGGCACCCTGTCTCTATTGTTGTGGTTACTTTCATTTATATGTCTGGGGATGCACTAGAATCAAGTGGGACTGCAGGACTTGGAGTTGCAGACTCACTTTATCATGTACAAAATATTGAGATATGCACTAATATATGGTGTAGGCTAAGACAATTTTAGTCATTTCAGAGGACAGCACTTTCTTTGACAATTTAACTGCTTTTGTTTTGTTTTTTACATATATTTGCATGGGAGGCTCTTGCAGGAGGCCAGGAGGAAAATAAAGCAAGAGTAATTGGCTCTGTGTCTGCTGGGGAGGCCCTTCTATGTTGGTAATATTCCCCAGGGGGGCATAGGGCTGATTTGCATCCACATTACTCTAGTAAAGCCAACATAGAATGGCCACCTGGCACCAATGAGTCAGGCACAGGGAATCAACCTAATGCAGCACCTTAGAATTTGGTGCAGAGTCTGAGTAGCACACACATACAGACATGTGCATACAGACCAGAATATGGTTTTAAAATATTATAAGATGTTATTAAGTCCAAACATGGCAAACCTAGAAATTACCCACTGTCGGCATGTAGTAGCCAGGGACAATTTGGCTGAGACAATTGCTTTTATGCTCCTGTAATTGCTTTAGTTGAAGGTGACAGAACACAGGTGATGTAGTGGGTCCCACTTGGGATCTCCATGGCCAACTGGAGAAGAGTTACTCTCAGGCCAGGTCAATATAGACCACAGATCTATATTGGCATAACTATGTCGCTTAGGGATGTGAAAAATCGAAACCCCTGAGCGACGTAGTTATACCAGCCTAATGTAGTTAGGACACTATAATCCACCTCCCATAGTTAGGATCTGGTTAATCCACCTTTCATCGACATAGCCATCGCCTTTCCAGGAGGTGGATTAACTACACCGACAAGAGAAGCTCTCCCGTCAGTGTCGGAGCATCTTCACTTACGTGCTACAGCGGCACAGCTGCATCAGTGCAGCTGCCCCAACACAACGTCTTAAGTGTAGACTTGCCCTCAGTCCCCAAAGCATGAACAGCTCAGGTGCAGAAAGTTACTTACCATGTTAGTTCTTCTGTTGCACGGGAGATGTGATGGGAGAGAACAGGTTAAGAGGCAGAAACTAGAGCCGGGGGGAGGGGTAGAGAACGAGTCTTAATTCAGCCATAAGACCGCAATGGTTCAAGAAAAAAATCAGTAGAACTTGCAGGAGATTCATCTAAATGAAATTGCTTAAAATCATAAAAAACAGACTTCCCCCCCATTTTCCAACCAGCACTAATTATCATCTGGGAAATCTATTTTATAATTCCAGGCAAGATATTTATGCAGCAGACACTAAATATAGTAATCAAATGTTCAGCCAATACCAGGATAAGCTTTTCACACGGGAGATTGCTACTTAGGACATGTATCACGGTCATCCATGGAGAAACTTGTCGTAGTGAGTTGAGAATTGTCTAAAGGACATGGGGGGAAAAGAGTCAATAGAACTTTTGAAAATGGAAAGTGATAAATTGAGCAACACGGGAATTAGACCTGGTTACACCATTTTCATTTGGTAATGGACAAGCCATTATCCACTATCAGTACAGAAGAATAAAAAACTCTGCTTTGTAATATACTATTCAATGGTTCCAGAATAGTGGAAATTCTACTGAAAGATGACAAATCAAGAAGTAAATCAGCCATTGCTCAGGTTAATTTCTGTTATCTGATCACCAGCACCAGATGTCAAGGATAGAAGCTGAGAGCATTTGACAGAAAGAACCCTTTAAAGCCATCTAAATAGCACAATTTATCAGTCACTTTGATCACGGGTTTCAAGCACAAGTCATTGGCTTCATAAGATGTTTGGCAATAAAACCCAGAGGGCCAACAAGCCTTCCAATTATCCTTCATTAGCCAAACTATTAGCCAAACCACCCTTGCTGCAATTCCATGAATCCAGTTAACACAAGAGATTAATTTGTTCCTGTAATAACAGCAAAGAGACAGTCTTTTCAGAGACACTCGCCACAATTGCACTGGAGGAGGGGGAATTCTTTGATCCCAGAGACATGCTGTCATACTGAGGATGGGAACAAATGTAACATAAAAGTCAACTTTGGTACTTCTGCTAAAAATGGAGTCTCCCTTTCAGAGACATAAGTCAATCAAATTGACATTTTCATTTAACATTGTAAAATCCAAGAGATTTTTCCCCCCACTGTAATATAAGCGAGGTCATCAAATGCATATTCTTTTGTAGATGTGGCAGAACAGAATTGCTGCCCAGTCTAAACCACTGTAAGATTTAATCCCTGGAAGGTGCCAGGAGAACTATTTATTTTTTATACACTGATTCCTGTTATACAGGGCAAATTCCTAGGCACCTGTTTAGGGGTAGCTTTATGGTCCTGTAATAGGGTTACAAACCCTATACTGAGCATAGACAGAGGCGGGAGGAAAGTCTCTCCTGTTTACAAGCCAGCAGCTTGATCACAACCCCACACAGCTGCCAGAGCTGCCAATCATGGAGGCAGGCACCCAAAGCTGCAACCAATAGAGGAAAACAAGGCTTCTCTGAAGGAGAGAGTACCGAGAAGGAAAGGGAGCAGGCAGGCCGGAGATAGCAAAGGGGTGACAGCCCTGCACCAGGCCGCCTCCTGGAAAACAGCAAGGAGACTGCAAGCCCAAAAAGTGAAGGGCTGACAGATTTAATTGGAGGTGAGGGTCCAGGAACTGACCTGACTGAGGGCAAACTAAGGAGGGTCAGTCAGGAGAAGCTCAGACCCCTTGAAACACCACACTAAGAGATGGTGACAGGTCCCTTCAGAGTGACACTAAGGGGTTGTTTCACAGGCTAGCATCTGGCCCACTGATGGGCTCTGAATTACTTGTAAAGTCTGAGCAAACATATCTAGGAGTCAATGTAGACAGCTCCCTCATGGTGGCTTAATGTGCAGTAGTGGTCATTAAAGTGTGTAAGGTGTGTTTGACTGTATTAGGAATGGGATAGAGAATAACAGGGAAAATCAAATACATCTACATTCATTGCTTCATCTTCACCTTGAATGCTGTGTTCACTTTGGTTCACCATATCTCTCTCATACAAGGCAAAGCAGAAACAGTCCAGAGAAGGGCAACAAAACAATTAGTTACTATGGGAAGCACAGGAGGCTTCCACAAAGGAAGACATTACGACTAGGAAAATATGGTTTGGAAAGAGGATCTATAAAAGACTAATATAAGGAATGATATAGAGAAGGCCAAATATAGACTGCAATTTACACTTTCCCCCAGTACAACAGCAATAAATCGACTATTGATAAAATCCTGTTTCTTGCTACATTTTGGGGGGGATTTACAGGAAAAGTGCCACCAATGAGAATGCAGGGTAGAAAATGCCTGATTCTAAACAAGATCCCTCCTGATCTTTCATATCATTAGGATGAACTGTTCTGTTGTATGAAAGAAGGGAGTCTCTCTGTCTCGTGGTTAAAACATTGGGCAGGAATCAGAGCTCTTAGGTTCTGTTGTTCTGACATGACTTCTGCCATTTACTGAAGTGATCATGGGTATGTTACTTAGGGCTCAATGTTGTCCTATGTGCTGACGGGCACATTACAGGGGTGCAGAGAGATGCACATCAGCAAGCATCCCGAGAAGGAATTTCAGATGACTAGTCCAGAGTTTCCTCCTGTTGGCTCTTGAGCAGTACACACCAGCATATCCACTACACTGACCTCAAAGAGGCCACAGGCCATGCGCATAATTGGAATCCCCGAGTGCAAGGTTACTTCCCCCTAGTGCCCCTCCATGGTGCAAGCCAACCCACAGGGTCAAGCAAGAGGAAGGACCATAACAATGCTTCCCCGTGCCAGGGTGAGTGGAGCTTACTGCCCATAGAAGGAAGGTGCAGTTGTCCCACTTGTCCTGCACTTTGGTAGGATCCACCCACAAGCATAGGGCTCTGCCTTACAGACCCAACTGACCTCTATTAGTCTGCAGGGGAAATTCAACCTGAGACGTAGGCCTTAGTATCACATTTCCATTATGGATGGCCCGTCATTTCAGTAAGATATTGAAAGCAATTGATGTCATATTAAAAATACTCATTATACGTGTTGCCATGAGAAAATCCTTTTTATTCAGGATAGAATGAAAAAATGTGTCTCATTCCATCTTTAGACTTGCCAGCAAATCCCTCCCTCCAAAAAATATTATTATTACTCTGAGTTTACCAGGTTCGTTATTCAGACGTAGCATAAAGTCATTCCATTTGCACTTTATGTTTGCTGGCTTTAAAAGTGCCCCGCGGGGTTCATTTGGATTGAAGGGATTTGGTCATTGCAGTCTTTGGGCCCCACAGGAGAAAGGAGCATCACTGGATTAGAATGTGAAAGCAGCTGCATTTCCCCGTCACAGCTAAAGCAAGGTCATTGTGAGTTTTTGCTGAACCTTCAGCAATTGCAGACACAAATGCACGAGCAGTAATTACTTGCTGGTTACAACTAAAGAGTTGCTGTTTTTTCCCAACAACTTCAAATGTACTTGCCAAGTTCTCTGCAAGCTGAAACTTACCTTGAAACAACTATGAAATGAATCATGTAACTATAGATACAGGTGTGTGTTCCTTAGACACACCTATTGTATGGCAGTCATTCACATCTGTAAACAACAAACTACATTGGTGTAATTGTCTGTTCTATTCTGAATTCATTGCATGCACCATACTCCTATGGAAAATGCTCCTAAGGCTGGAGTAATCTCCGTGGCCCTTGTGTCTCTCCCTCTTCTCTGAGTGGCAGATCCATGTAGCAGTGGCTCCTACAGCCTCAACTCCAGCCCAAAGCACCTGCATACTCCACCCAAAAGGGCTGCTGTGCATGGCTACACCAGGAGGCTCCACAGAGCTGGAGCTCCATGGCTCAGAGGAGGTGCACCCAGTATGTCACACATGTATCAAGAGAACCTTTGGGCCTAGGTTAGTACTGTTCATGCATTGAGACTGCATATGCACAGGGAAGAAATTGGACCAACAAAGGGTCCTAGCTCTCTGTATTTTCTGGTTTCCAGGAGCACATGGCCAGCTCAGAGTTCTCTTGCTCAAAGGAGCAGTATTGCTTTTATGCAGATTTTATGCTCCTGACGGTTGATAAGCTGTGACCACTGTTGCCAACTCTTGTGATTTTATTTCAAGTCTTGCAATATTTGGTGTGTTTCAGAAAGCCCAAGTTCCTGGAGTCACATGATTAGGTGAGACTATCAGTTTTTCATTTTAAACAGCAAGTTCCTAGTTCTCATGGTTGCAGAGGAAAGCTTGAAAACATGACCGGAGTGTAAACCTAAAAGCTCAAAAACAGGAGGCAAATCATAGAATCATATCATAGAATCATAGAATCTCAGGGTTGGAATAAAAATATAAAGAATATATTATATAAATATAAATAAATAAAAATATAAAGAATCCAACAGTTGTTATTTTTAAGAAAACCTCATAGTTTCTAAGCCAATCTCTTTATTTTGGGGACTGGATTCATGATTTTTGAATGTTTGGGGCTGGCAGTATGGCATGACTGAATAAAAGCCTAAAGAAGCAAAGTGCACTTCCTCAAAGTTCAAAGTTTGCTCTGAAGCAAACTCTCGTTCTAACCCCTGGACACAGTTTTCTTGCCATTTGTGATATGATGCCTTGACTGACTCTTTCATTACTGGTTACAATAAAGTTTCTCAACTTTCTTGTCTCTCAGCTCAGGATAAAGTTCACTGTTTATTCACAGACATTAGACATACAGCTCATAGATAGCATAGCACTGAACATAATTGATGCAGCAACTTTCAATCACTTCAGGTGGGGTAAAGTCGGGTTTACCACAAATAGGAGAGAAGGAAGTGACAGCATTTCTAATGCCTCCATGGAGCTTCAAGGAGGCTGCTGTGCAAAAAAGGTCTCTCTCCAATGGTAGTACCACACTTGTAAAAACTTCATCACAACCTGAGGCAAGGGTTGGACTCTTTCCAGTTCTAACTCTGCAAAATTCCAGCTGGTTTCCTGCTGAAGAACAAACTACCTGACAAGTGAACAGAATAAAAGCAAATGTGAATGTTCTTGGTCTTGAGTCTTGAGTCTGCTGAGTGACTGTTTGTCTAACGGCACCTGTTTGTGTCTGTAAAACAAAGCAGGGTCAGCCCATCACTGCCTATATTCCCTCTGTCCACCAAGTGTGCAGAGATTTTTCATTATGCAAGTCATTAGCAACCTGCAGGAGATTCTCCCCTTCTCTTTTTTATTTTAAAGCTCTCACCTCCTCAATAACAGTGGAAAGTCATCCACAGAGTGGATTTGTTTTTTAAATGTTTGGGATGGATTTAATTTCACAGTATCAAAAGCTGAACAAACAGCTAGTGTAAACAGAAATATTTTGTTGTACCAAGCGTAAGCAGTGGTCTGAATGAGTTTTCCCCTGCCATTTATTGATGAACTGGGAGATAATACTTCTTCTGGAGCAGACTGTATTCACACAGACACACCTACTTTGCCGTGTGATCAGCTGTTCAGCGAGGTCTGCCAAAGTGATCAATTTCAGCTGTTCCGAGTTAAGATTCACTTTCATCTGCAGACCAGCCTGCTCTGCAGCTCTGAATTTTGCTCCAGCAAAATCTGGATTCTTGAGTAGCTGCAGTAATGAAATGTGCTTCTTAATCATCTTCATTTGGCATGAAGGCTATGTTCCTTCCTTGTGAATGTAGGGCTCACTTTGGTTGTCCACACCTTTGCCACCACAATTACATTTTTGCAGTACCTTTTGCAAAAGCCTAAACCATTGGGACATTTCCAGCAGACTCTCCCGGCCTGTTTATTAAACATGGGCTTTAGAGAGAGAATATAACATGAGAAGCACTGGCTTCCAACTGATTTCTGAGTGAAGTTTAAGGTGTTGGACCTTTAAAGCCTTAAATGGCTGGGTTCTAGCTGTCTGAGAGATCCTCTCTGGTGTAGTACTGCAGCAGCAGACAGGTTATCAGAGATGCTCACACTGACAAACTGGTAGAAACGGGAAGAGCTTTATCAAAGCCAGAGTTTGTTGAGCTTCAGGACATCCTGCAAGGCTTGCTTGAGTTCCCTTTTTTGGGAGGGGCGGATATTATAGGAGGGAGAGGATGGCTGGGACAGATGGAATGGGTGTAGGGAGGCTGGAGTTCAGAGTATTTGGACTGGGGAGAAATAAGTTCAGCTCTTTCTTCTTTGGAGTAATGTGTGCTGTTGGTAACAATGGTTACCTTGCTTAGGTGCCTGATTTAGGATGTTTTTTTGTTGTTGTTTTTCCCATGGGATATGAAACAACTGGTACAGAATACCAATGCATTTGTCTACAAGTGGATTTTAAGTGTATGAAAAGTTTGTAATATGCCCATATATACTGTTGTGTATCAAACAACTCATATATGAATCAAAGTTCCCTTGAAATCTTTACATGTGTCTTAAAGGGACTTTCAAGTAAAGGACCCAGTCCTACAAACTTTACTCAGGCAAAATTCCAAGTGGTGTCAAGAAAGTCGAAATAGCAGAAGCAGGGAGTTCTTTTCAAATGTGGCCTTCAAAGGAATTTATATAGTGGATGAACTGTTTTATGAAGTTATTTTTGAATTATGAAAGAATGTGTTATAGTAATTTTTAAAAAGGAGCTTGAAAAAGACTAGCTGATTGCATGGAAATATGCTTCATCTTATTAAAATGTATGCAATATTCAAGAGGCGCAGATATGCATTTTGATTAGATTTTATCTTAAGTTCTTGAGGCTTTTTGCTATCAAGATTACTAGTTACTCTACTCTGAATGCTAGTGAAGGTAGGGTATGCATGTCTTTCCAACATTTGTAATAGCCTGATCCATGATTGTAAATTATTAGATAAATATTCTCTGTGAAAAATCAGGCATCATAGGAATTACCTGTCTTTCCAGGCAACTATTAGACAAGACTAAGAGCTACAGTGCCAAATTAACATTGGTAATGTCCTTCCACGCAACTGTAGAGAGTATTATTGTAGACTCATGCATACCAAGCTCTGACCATGCAAATGAATGAGCAGAGGGAAATCTAGTCTTTATGCCAGTTTGTTTTCCCATAGCAATGCACATGTCTTCAAATATCGGGCGAGCGTCCAAAACTTATGTGGTTATATTCTATGCTTTGGCTCTGATTTAGAAGAGAAAATAAGCACACGCTTGCATCCATCCCTGTTCAGGAAGGGTATTAGAGAATGATCTTAAGTCCCATTGATTTCAATTGGGACTTAGGTATGTGCTTGTGTACTTCCTGAATTGGGCCCTTAATTTGCAAGTGTAAGCAGGTCCTGAATGAGATCTTCCCTGACATCTGGTGATGAGCTGGGGGGGGAAAGACTTTAGGACCAGACCATATTTACATGAACACATTTACTCTGCTTAGGCATTCAGCAGACAAACCTGTGTTGCCAAAGCGATCAGTTTTGACTAGTGTTGGGTTACAAATCACTTTAGTATTGAATGCATGGGTACTGAAATGTTGTTATTCTTCTTGTCTGAGTAAAGGGCAGCAGAACTGTACTTTGCTTGCCTTGATTGAGGGGGTCACCCTCAACTGAACTGCACTTGCCAAGCAGGGGGCAGAGATGCCAAATCCCAGTGAAAGGAGAGGGGGTGGAGACTGGTGTTCCTAGGGTGGTATGGGCTCTGCCAAAGAGTCTTATGGTACATCTACACTACCTGCCAGTTAGGTGAGTAGTGATCAATCTATCAGGGATCAATTTATCGCGTCTAGTGGAGGCGCGATAAATCGATCCCCGATTGCTCTGCCGTCGACTCCTGTACTCCACTGCGGCAACAGATGGAAGCGGAGTCTACAGGGGAGCGGTGGCAGTCGACCCCGCGCTATGAGGACCCGAGGTAAGTCTACCTAAGATACGTTGACTTCAGCTATGTTATTCTCATAGCTGAAGTTGCATATCTTAGGTCGATCCTCCCCCCCGCCAGTGTAGACCAGGGCTTAGATGCCATTTGACTCTCCCCCTCCCCTTGTTTAAAGACAAAGCTGATTACTCTGAACTGAGAGTCTTTTGTTTTGTCGAGATCACTAGAACTGAAATCACCGATAACCAGATCTCAGTGCTCAGCCTTAGACCTGCTGTGGGACAGTGTTTCAGTGAAAGAGACTGCACTAGCAGTGAGGTTCTCCACTAACTGCTGAAATCACTGAGAGCTGGGTGGGACCTCAAGATGTGGCATCACAGAGGTGGCAATAGAGAGGCAAGTGACATCAGAGAAAACGATGATGCAGCGGCCAACGGCAGCGGAGTGAGTGATGGTGCAGAGGCAGGCGGCAGCAACACAGAGTGAACGGCGGCAACTGTGAGCCAATTGCAGCAGCGGTGCTGACGGCAGCAGTTGAGGTGGGAGATAAACTCATGACCAAGGGCAGCATCTGTGAGTGTGGTGCAATAGAGGGAGAGAGAGGAGTGGCATGTAAAAGGTAAATTAGCTTGTAGGACTTTCCCAGAGCAAGGTGAGAAACTGCAGCAAAGGACACTACCCAACATACTCTTGGGTGGGTGTTTTGCTTACATTTGCATAGTTTTTGGAATATGGTCATGGTGTTTCCCCAAACTAATGCTTGGTTGCCTTTCAATAAAAGTTCTTATTTGTTATACACAGATTCAATGCTTGCAAGAGGGGAAGCATTGCCTCTTAGTGGCACCCAGGGATTGTGCTAAATTTTCTCAGATTACTGGGGGGGAGCTGGAGCCAATTCTGTTTTGCAGTGTTAAGAGGAACCCCTAGATAGTGAACCCGGCCCTTGGCAGAAGGGTTATGCACGCAAATCTCCCATATCCCTGGGAGAGCTATACAAGGATAAATTCTGATTCCACTGACACCAGCTTTATACTGATTTAGCTTCTCAGAGTACTCAGAAACCTCTCCCACCTTTGCTATTGCCCGAATGCACTGAAGTATGTAATTGAAGTACAGATTAAAAATTCAGTTTTAAAACACTTCCATTTTTGTTTCCAGCTTGCCTTCCTCATAAAGCACGTATAATCTTTGAGAATCAATAGTTCAATGTGCACAGCTTTAATATGATTTTTCTATTAATCTCTGACAAGCCATGAAATATAATTTTCAGGCATGACCACCCTATGAAGTTTGTCAGTTTTGAGCATAATTGACGTGGGGACAGAGCACGCTACTCCAAAAATTACCTCACCGTATTAAAGGCTTCTTACTTACTAATTTGAGCAATATTCTTGGTGGTGGTGTTTTATTAAAGCATCCTTTACACAAATTTGAAATGTTAATTTTAGCAGAAGGGATCTAATGGATTTATTCCATTAACTTATACACTTTTAATAAGTTTTTAATTAGATACTACTATTAACAGGCATGTTACAGAAATTTACAGTAGGCTCTATTAAATATTCAAGGGCTTGAACATTATGGGTCACATTCTCTACTACACTCACTTGGGCTGATCGTAGGGAAGACAGCAGGGAGCTGTTTTTGATTTCCTGATTCTCTGCCCCAGCCATGACTCTAATACAAGCTAGAGCAATTTGAAGGCTTCTTTCGTTCACCTCAGAACTGTTCACCCGTCCACAGGAATCCCATATGCTTTTCAGCCCCTTTCTGAAATGTTTATTGCAATTCAGATGAAGGAACTGATCGCTGAGGGCCAGACTGATATTTGTTCATGGTGCTTGTGCAGGAATTAGGGGTATGACACACCCGTTTACTGTCGCGATCAGGTTTCCCAACTCACGTGTCACAGTGTGGGGGGCAGGAGGCACTGCATATGGCTGAGGAATGGGTACCCATTTATAGGCTGTGGGGAAAGGTGGGGAGGCCAGAGACCAAAGTACTGAGACAGTTATTTTTGATGGGATTCACTGTAGAATGTAGAAATTTGCCCTACATGAAAGAACCATAAATCTTGGTGGATATTTTCTCCTTCTTTGACAAATTGTACTCTAATTATGCATGATGATGCAGATGGTTTCATTTGGAAAATGCTGTGTATTTACAATTAAATGAGAAATTATGTTTGTTTCTAATTTGGTACAAATGTTTTCTCTGCAATGCGGTTCATTTTTTGGATTGTAACTCTTGATTATTTGATGTGAAGGGTTTCTTAAATATGCTGAATGGTCTGCTGTGCAAGTGGATGGTGGATTTGGGGAGTTAAAGTATAATTAGGTCTCTTTTAGTAGTTCTGAATGTCAGCTATACTAAAGTGTATCATGATGTATAGCTTACAAGTACGTATCCTTTAGCTTGTCATGCTGAGTGTCTGGAGAGGCTCACGGCCATGAGTGCCTACACCAGGGAAGACTGTCAAAAACCGGGCAGACACCCCCAACTGGTGGGATGTTCTATAATTAGATTTCACCAACTCAGTAACAAATGTGAACTCCTGGATCACTATAAGTCTTACCATGGAGTCACAGACTCTCCAGTCTATCTTGCTACCCAGGCAAGCTGGACTTAGCGATAAATGGTCACTTACACAAAAATCACAAAATATTCAGGTTGCTTCCAGTCCCAAGAGACCAGTCACTTACCCCAGATCAATTGGTACCCTAGATCTTACACCAAAGACAACGCCTGTAGCCAGTCCTGTAATAAACTATGTAAAGGTTTATTAACTAGGAAAAAGGAATGAGAGAGTTATTTGCAGGTTAAAGCAAGCAAGCATATAACACAAGTGAGTTGCAATCTAAATCATAAGAGTGACAGAGTTGTAGTGAGCTGTCCAATCAACATGTCTTTCAGGGCAAACCGTGGGGGATCTCTTGCTTCCTTTTAAAGTCTCTGGCCCTGTGAAACAGCAAAGAGATGACAAATTTTCTTGTACCCGGCTTTATCTTTTACATTAGCTTTCCAGTGCATGAGATGAGCGCCTTTGCACGTAGCATTTCCAAGGTGGGATAGGGCCATTCACCAATCCTTTGTATTGTGAAGTTTCTTAATGGCCCATTTAATCTTGATAGGCCTCCTTAATGGGGGGAGTAGGGGAGGGAACTATTCCCATGCCTGATTTCACAAGTACAGAGCAAATGTTTTGAAAGTTATAAAGCAAAACTTACATATTTCTTTATAGCCTGGACTATAGACATTACAAGTGAGATTAATGCGCGCAGCAATTTACAAGCATTTCACAGAACCTAAACACTAAATATAGTCTTATAAGACTAATAGCTATATTGAACAAAACTAACATACCGGTGAGCTGGTTTAGTTTCCAGCTATGAGTCTGTCAGTTCTTAGCTGACACCTACGGCCCGGGCCAGAGCTGGCAGTTGGTTTGCCAGCATCACATAGGTATATTAGGAAGGCATGAAGGAGGATGCTTTGTTTGTGGGCATGTATGGAAGCCTGGCAAATTCTTTGTGGCATAGACTGTACTTTCATCGCATAAGTGTACAGTGATTAGTGCAGTGGGGCTCCAAAGGCTGATTGGGGGCCCTGGGTACTAATGAAATACAAATTTGATAATAAAGTGTTAGTCTTGGTTTGCAATGCCAGTATGAATTGACGTATATCCTGAGCCACCTTTAGAGGACTCAGAATGCTTAATTGCCCAGGATCTAAAGTACTATGCCTATGTATTATGGGGGTTTAATTCCATGAGAGGGTTTTAGTGACATAAACACTAGGGTCCCACATTCTTCCCATATCATTCAGATTCAATACGCCCCATTTTATCTTCTGTTGCATTCAACACCCTCTTGACCTTCCATTCATCTTCTCTTCATGTTGCTACTATCTCCTTTTACTCCTCTTTGTTGCTAGAGATGCTCCCATCACTGGTTAAAGATCTCCAATTTACTTTTGGAGGTGCTATAGCCATCTGCTCTAATGGAAGCATCTGATCTTCACCTCTGGGAGCAGCTGGTGTTCTCTTATAATGGCCTCCCCTTACCACTCCGGTTACTCTTCATCTGATGTCACTGTAACAAAACAAATGCTTCTGTTGGCTGGTTAAGTCTCCTTGTATGTGGCGTGACAGTGCATCTGTGAATTAAACATAGTTTTATTTGATTTTAATACTTGCAATCTGTTTAAATGGCACTCCAGGTATTATATTCTGCTTATATTTGCAAGAATATTACTGTAACACAGCATCTTAAACACCTGAGTGAAGCTAGCAACTGAGGAGATTCTTTGCCAATAAAGAAAAATGCTATTTCTGCTCCACTAGTTCACCCAGGAAGTCTGTCAGTCGCTCTCAGAAGAGTTTTTCCTATATTGGCATTAGAAGGTATGGCCTCCGACTCCTCTGGTATTTTTCCACTAAGCCTTCCGGAACTCTGAGAAGTCCATTTGCTGATCATTTTACCAGAAAAGCTAACGTTGTCACTTCTGAGAAGTTATTTAGTTTGACCACTGTATTAGCAGCGGCAGGGAACATGTCTCTGTGATAAGCTCTGAGGAAGAGTGCCATCTTCTGGTTCGACCATATATTGGGGAAATCTTACTTCTCATGCATGGCGAGGGAACCTTGACAGCAAATTTGCACAAGCCACCACAAGAACTGTTGATGACTGAATTAAAACAATATTGGGATTCTCCCCAGGAGCACTCAATGCTGTGAGGCCTCTCACCACCACCTGCCCTGAAAGTGAAGCAGTCTTGTCTGTGCCTGCTGAAGCAAAGCTCCCTGAAACCACCCCACCCCTGGCCGCACAAGCACAACCTTCCAGGACTTGCTCTCTCTGTACAGGTAGCAATAGGCACACCCCAACCCTCAGTCCTTGCAACATGCCCAGCCCCTTATCCACTGAACACTCACAGAATTACCAGGCTTGCTGTTCCCAAAGGAACAGTATACACCCGCCTGAAAAATTTACCTCAGGATCACTACTGTGCTTAGCACAGAGCAGTTAGAAATGTCTAGAGGGAAAACAAAAGTAAGTTTATCATCAAAACCAGAGAGCCATGTAATAGCGAGTACAAATATTGGAAACAAATAGTAACATATTAAAAAATCATAATGTGCTTTCCAGAGACTAAACTTAACAGGTTAACCCAGGGCCGGTGCAAGGAAGTTTCGTGCCCTAGGCAAAACTTCTTTGCATCAACCCTGCACCCTCCCTGCCCCCAATCAGCTAACACTGCCCCCCTCCCCCCCGCAGCAGCCAGTCCCTCCCCCACATGGCAGCTCCCCACCACCCGCGGGCCGGCAGCTCAGCCCCCCCGCCCGCGGCAGCCTCCCCCTGCCCACAGCACCTCCCCAGCTCCCGGCTCAGTCGCAGAGCTGGGAAGCAGGAGGCAGCCGCGGCCAGCCGCCCCCCAAATCGTGGCACCCTAGGCGACCGCCTAGGGTCACCTAGTGGGCGCACCGGCCCTGGGTTAACTTCCCTCTAAAGCAGTTTCCCTCCCAAAGTTCTCTCCTGCATTTTCAACCGAGCCTGGTTGAGTCTTCTTTTTCATTAAGGAAACTTACTGTCCATTTACTTCTTAAGGGAAGGGTGACAGTGTGTCTTCTTTGTCCCTTAAATATAGTAGAACAAACCTTTGGGGTGCCCCTCAAGACAGGGCTCTGCTTTCCCTCACTCACCACACCCCTGTTTTACTCTTCCTTAGTTTCTTTCTTTGGAGTTTCTTTCTATCCTCACAATCCTCCATTTGCTTTCGGTTCAGACTGGTGAGTGGCGACCCATTGTGAATTATACAATCCTTAATTGACATATAAACAGCCAGATAAATATTTCTTGTCTGACGGAAACCCTGTTTTTCACCTTTGCTGGTGACCTAGACACAGACTTTAAGAACATATTTTCAGTTTATATACATCACTCTTTACACAGGATCTGTACAGACATTTCACAAGGGTATTGATGGCCAAAGTGACACAGGCTTTTATAAGAGATCTCACATGACACTCTATGGGAGAGCTAGAATGTACATACCAGAGTCTGGAGATTCCTGTATCCCCTATGCACCTTCCTCCTGCCCCTCCCATGCCCCTTACCAGCTGGCACGAAGATTCTTGGGTCACAACTATATAGCTAGATTGGTTTCCTTTGTGTGCTAACATGTTGGTTTTGTTGATATGCTGTGGGACTGGTGCCAGTTTCTGTTTAATTTAGAGCGAAGTGTTGTGTTAATATTGAATAAGCCTAACAAACTACACCGGGTACAACACCTGTAAAGATGGTGCCTTGTAGAGATATGCAACAACTGCAGGTGCCTGGTGTAGCTTTCACCTGACCTACCAGCTCACAAGCTTTCTGAAAGGGCTGTAGCACCAGTGTGTGTATACTATCCCCAGACAAGAAGCTTCTGGAAGACCAGGTTTTTGGAGCTTCTTTTTGTTTGAGAGTATTTTGAACACTCAATTCCATTTCCATCCCCACATTGTTCCCTTACTCTTCACCGTTGGCTCACATGTGAGCCCTCTTGCAAGCCCATTCAAGGAGTAAGAAGGCACAAAGAGCCAACCCCTGGCCCCAGACAACACATCATTATGTGAAGCTGCTCCAGGAACAGCGTAGTAGTAGTTTTTCAGTATCATCCTTCCCTTTCTCCTGCCGCTGCTGGAGGAGCTCCTGTTGTAGCCACGCCAGCTGCTCGGACCCAGTTCCACTGGCTTCTGTCGGGCTTCCGTCACATATCCCACAATGCACAGCAAGACAAATCCCAGAATGCACACAGCTCAGCAGCAAAGCAAAAGACCATGGGATACTGCCACATGCGTAGTGCTCACCGCGCCCCCATCCCAATGCAAATTGAAACAGGGCATAGCTGTCCCGTGTGCACACTCTTACTGTGGCTTGCGTACTGCACACCAGCTGGTGCATGTCAACTCAATGCAAACTGAAAGCTCTGACTCTACGGCACAGGTTACCCATATCACTGAAGCCTAGATGGGGAGGAGAGAGGCCATTACCAAGTGGCTCTTTCTACCTCTTGTTTAGGTGGGAGGAGAATGGGTGGACAAGGGTTGGGTGGACAGAGCTTTGGTTTCAACCCTCCTGCCCAATGCACCAGCCCACGCTCCCCAGGGCTGATGCAGGAGTGAAATAATCTTTGCTGGCAAAAAGGCTGCTACAAATTACTCCCTCCACCCCACACCCAGAACAAGGGGAAGCATCAGATTGTGACTCTCAGAGTCAGGGTCCTGGGCCAGTTCAGCCACACACTGGCCCTTACTTGCAAAGTTACAATCCTGTCTAGATGTTGGACAAGCCACAGCTCACTGCCCTGCGTGCTACGCTGTGACCTCCAAGAGCGTTGTTACCAACATTTTAAGCTTTAAAACCACATTTCCACATAGCTAGACCAGCCCACAGCTGCTAGAAGGTTGTGTGCACGTTCTGAAGGATTTTTAGATTATTTTGCATATGAATAAATACCAGGGCCTCAAAACTGATGCTGGCTATAGGCTATTCTTGCTATCCTCATGTGTCTTAGCAGCACATTCCTACACTCCAGGACTTAAACATTTCCTTCTGTTATGCAAGAAGTGAGGGCTAGATTCAATAAAGAGACCTAGGTGCCTAACCACCTCTTTGGGTGCCTAAGTCAGTCCAGCATTTAGGCACTGGTAGCGTTCAAAAAACCACCTTTAAGCTGACACCTAGTCACCACAGTGGACTAAATTTCTACCAGTGAAGTTCCCTAGGCACCTCAGTTGCCACTGGTGGGCACGCACAAAGCTAGCTAAGTCCTCACACCACCAAGCAGCTTGGTGCCCTAGCTCACACCTAAGCCTGGCAGGATTCTCAAGCTAGGCATTACCCTACCTATCTCAGCAGATCCAGTAGGTGTACTCGGAGAAAACCTCTCTGCTCAAGAGACAGCCTGGGGCAGGTGTGGGTACCATTACATACACTAGCCCAGTGACTAGAACTCTCAAGTTTGACTCTCCACTCTGCCTGAGGTGGAGTAGGGACTTTAACCCCAGACTCCCACACCCCTGGTGAGTGCCCTACCCAGCAGACTAGTAGGTATTCTGGGGTAAGCATCACATCTTGAAGCTGCTCCACTTTATATGACTAATTAAATATTTATTAGTGCAGGGCCTTGCACCTGACTCTCCCACATCCAGTGAGTGGCCTAATCCCTGGGCTATAAAGTCAATCTCTCACTGTCCCACTCTGGCCCAATGAATATTTAAGATAGTTCCTGTTCCATTTTCTTGAATATTCACTGAATCCTTTCTCTGGGTGTCAGAACAGGTTTATCATATTGTCTCATCCCTGATTTTCTAAGCACCATAGAGAGGTCTAAACAGCTAGGACCCAACTCTGCTCCTATCAAAATGAATGGCATAAATCCCATTGATTTCAATACAACAGCACCTGAATTCATTTATGGAATATACCAAGAACTCAACACCACGTTCAATCCAGTTCAGAACCTCAAAGTCAATGTTGTATTCCAAGTAAAAGTTCGTTGGGCTCATGGCTTTAAGACTTGTCCAGCACAGTCCTGCGTACATGCCTCGTGACCTTTTATTCCACTGAAAATGCTGCGATATGACTTGGAAGACTGAAATGTTTCAGAGAGGAAGTTATTGGTATCCATTAAGATTCATGCAGGAGGTGGCACTTTATAGGTATCTTGTGTCGTCATTTACAGCTGTACCAAGTAGATGCTAAATGCATGCTGCTGGCCATTTATGGTAGTGTTTTGCATCATCTTTGCACAGGTGTGAATGACTACACACAGAGCAAGGTGGAGAAAACTCAGTCCCGAGGAATTTATAGTCTAGGGGACACAAGAAGTCCAATTGATTGCAGTGAGACTATTTGTGTGAGCAAGAACGTTTCAAAACATAACGCACTGAACAATGATTCACATGCAAGAAAGCATGGAGACAGTATAGCAAAAATGGGTTGTTGTTTTGTCTAAAGAAAGGCTCTGTAAGAGAGGAAGATTGCACGGCACAGGCGATGTGGAAACCAGAGTGGAGGGTGTAAAGATGGCATCAGAGGACGAGAACCAAAGGCAGCAGTGTCTGTGCTAGGGGGTCCCCCTCCTCTTCCTGCTGAAGCAATGGAGCCCAGCAGCTTGTTCCCCAAGAGCCCCAGCAACTGGTTCATATTTTCAGGACTGTCTGTGCAAGAAGTCCCAAACCCATTTCTCTTTTTTTAATGGGAACTGCCGTGATGCCCCTCTCTGTGTAATAGAGGAGTCTGGGAGGGTCATGGGACCACCAGAGCTCCTCAGGGAGAGAGAGAGGGAAGTTCTAAACCCATGCTTATTCAGCCCTTGGCTTTTTTCTGTTTTTAAGCCAAAATATGGGCTGTGCAGGAGCTAGTGAAGCTGATGTGAGTGCCACAGAAATGGTGGCATCTTTAATCCTGCTTCCAAGTGCCTATAATGGAATTTGTGTCTCTAAAGGAGCAGCATTAGGAACACCACTCATTAGACTCGGTCTTTGAAAGCAGATTGATTGGTTAGGTGATGAGATCACCTCAGGAGATGTGGAGTTTTAGTCCAGTTACTGGAAATATCATTAACTCCTCCTGCAACTTTTCAAATAACAATACACTGGAGTTCCCAGCTGGAAAGCCCAGTAGCCAGACTTGGTCCTAGTGAGTGACATTAATACATTGAGACTAATAGTCTGACATCATTTATCAGGATAAATGTGCAGTGAAAAATACTCTTACTGTATATCAACTCCAAGAGAGACCATCTGTGAATTACGCTGGCATAAATTAAAATAATAAGCAATGGGGCATAGCCTAGTGTGAATTGATACAGTGTTTTGTGCGATGAGGATGCTCAGCTATTTTTCAGTGATAAAAATAAAGTGCTGAAGTTATACAAGTCCTTTAGTACTAGCTGCCAAGTCAGCTCTGGTGTAAGCCAATTAATTCCCACAGACTTCAGTGGGAGTTTTATCTACATACACCTGGTCTGAATTGAGTCCTATGTTGTGGGTTTATTAACCATTTCAGTGTCATCATCTAAATGCAAGACATTTGTTATGATACAGATCTAGGCTCTGGACATACGTCAGATGTCCTTGCACTCCAGCTACATTTTCTACAACTCACCATACACTACAGTAACACTTGAATGTGCTCAGAGTGTCCATGCTCAAGGATTACAGTAGTGCTAAAGAAGGTGGGAGTAGGACCAAATCTTTTGTTCCCTTGTAATTTTGACTTAAATAGTAATAATACTTCAGTCACAGCAGCTCATGGCAGTGTGTGGAGTCCTCATACCCTGCCACCAAAGAGACACTTAACCATTCCCATCAGAGAGCCAACCCCGCTGTGTAACAAGATGGATATGGCAGTGAAACTGGTTGCTTTCTCCCTTCACCAAAGTTCTAAGGTACTCCCTCCGAAACATGTCTGCATTTGGTTTAGGGAACAATGTAGCTTGCTTTCTCCCTATGTTAACATCCAGGGAGTATGATATTTGAACACTATTTAACACACCCCGACCATGATTAATGTAATGGCTGCCCCCAACAAAGCGAAGGGAAAAAAGAAACATAATGATATGCCTGGCTTTCCGCTCCCTTTCAGTCTACAGGGTTGCAAGTGTGTTTTGACTGGAGATGTGAGCACGCTTATAATCACTGGTGACTGCTGTAGCTGCAGATGGTTGGAATCAGTCCATCTATATGCATTTATATCTTGAGTTTCAGATACTGTTTAGAATCCAAATAAGGATCTGAGCAGAGAAAGCTAAAAAAACCCAAACAAACAAAAAAAAACCCTCAGTGAGAATAGTTTTGTGGCTGCTTAGTGTATGAGTGAATGAAGAAAAGGAATCAGATGACCTAACTGGTGTGGACACTGAATGAGGGGAGATGATTAAAAGGTCTAATGAATGGAGGGATGAATCTAGGAGACAGAAATATACATGATTAATGTGTTCCTGTAAAGATGTTGGATGAAAAATCCTATTACATGTAATGGACATAAAAATCGGTGATGCAAAGTTCAACTGCATTTTTAATATTGTAGCTTCTACCTCTAAACAGGTTAGTCCATAGTTAACGGTATTTAAAATTCATAAAGTTTACTGTGATTAATGCCTGTCTCATTCTCAAACTGTCTCTTACTCATGCAATGATGTATTTTGGGTTATTGTAATATCTACAATATTGGAAACAGCATAATTAATTTGTAAATTAATCTATTCAGAATTAATGAGCTGGAAACTTATTTCACGTAGCAGATGTGGATTCTTCTAACTGGTGCCTGAAAGACTTGATCAGGGTAGATTTCTTTAGAATCAGACATGTCCTGATTTTTTAAAATGAGATCTTCCACCTAATTAGTTTGTACATTATTAGGATGTTTCAATTTGTATCTGAGCTGAGACTATAATCAGATAATGAAGTAAGCTTCCTTTTATTAAAGGCAAAAACATCTTACTTTAGTGCCAAAACACTGGGACTGCTTAAAATGTAATAAAGCATATACAAAACATAGAAGTGAAGAAAAATTAGGACAGCAAGTCATAAACTAACAAACAACAATTCACCATCATGAGAACTGTCCAAGAAAAGCCATAGGGGTGTAATGCTATTTGACAGTGATAGGAGGGATGGGTTATGTCAAGAACAGGCCAGAGTGTGTAGGAAAATGCAGCAAGGTAGCCTGAGGGGTAGGGAAACTCATCCACACTCCAACAACAGAGTGCAATAATTATAGACTAAGACTGCTTTCGCTGAATTGTGTTATTAGCAGTGTCACCCTTCAGGTGATGCAGAATACCAGATCATGAAAATATCATACCCCTTCAAGTGATACAACAGCCCAGATCACTTCCTCTTATCCCTTAGTTCAGTCATAATAGTTGGCATTCATGACTGCTTCCAAAATAAGCTTCACCTGAGGTGGAAAGACATCATAGTGCACACACAAAGCCACATCATGTTGGTAAGTTAAAAGCAGGCCTGTCTTTCAATCAGTCACCTCTTGTTAAGGAATATCAGAATGAGATTTTTGGCCCAATCTGTGTCATCTCATGCAATCCTGTTGACCTCATTGTGGCTGCACAGGATATCAGTTAAAGCAGAATTTGGTCCCTTAACTTCTGTGTGCTGCATTCCCAATGCAGGTAGTTCTCTGAAATGCAGCACAAACACTAAATGGTTTGGATCACTTTTGCTAGGTTGCACCCTCCCAACACGAAGTCATTAATACGAATTCAACAGTCACTAGGAACTGGTTCAAGCAGTTCTGGGGCCCAATGCAAAGATATTCACCTGTCTCTCCCCCAACTGTAACACATACCCAAGAGTAATCTCTCGCCCTTAGGAAAAGTTTCTTTCTAATCACTGGCAGTTAGTATTTGCCTTATGCTTTGTAGTGTGAAGTGGGATTGTGGAAGTTCTTCATTTTCCAGATAACAATCTGATAATTTGGGGGTGGGGGACAAAGTGTGTGAGGTCATATCTTTTATTAGACCAACATCTGTTAGTGGGAGAGACAAGCTGTTGATCTTATACACAGAGCTTGTCTTCAGTTGAAGTTGGTCCAATAAAATATATTACCTCCCCCCATCTTGTCCCCACCTATTAAAATAATTATGTGGTAAATTAGCCAGTTTCTATTGTGTATTTGTTTTCTCAGAGATTAACAATATTGACATCTGGTACTATGTTAACGAATCAGATCTCATATGCAAATAAGTGTGCCCCAGTTGGCTATGAGTGAGTACAGGGAAAACTCTGAGCTACTTAATTCACATATACAAATTCCTGCTTTCTGAGTGGCTTGTCAGTGGCAAACATGATCTTTTTCTGGATCAGGAAGTAAAACTCCTGAAATGTGTGGGTATAATTGAGAGGCTGTCAGGTATTTCCTTGGAAGACATTCCACGTGTAAATATGGCAGTGTATATTGTACGTTGGCTTCATACGCAGTGATCAGCATTCCCTTCTCGGGTCGACTAGTCTTCCTGTTCATGTAAAATTAAGTTGATATCTGTTTATTAGTCAACAGTTCACCATTATATGGTTCTTTCTCTCTGTATGTTCATATAGGACTGGATTCAGCTGGGATTTACACTGGCTTCCACTGTGAAAAAGCAAAGTACGGAGCCTGGCTGCAAAAAGTCTACCGCGGAAGGGTGTGGGAGGGGAAAGTCCCTCTGTCTTCTCCTCCTTCTCCATATCCTTCTTCTGTGTAAATTG
Organism: Chelydra serpentina; assembly: GCA_037349315.1. Taxonomy (NCBI): domain Eukaryota; kingdom Metazoa; phylum Chordata; order Testudines; family Chelydridae; genus Chelydra; species Chelydra serpentina. The sequence continues at coordinate 132,566,416 of JBAIAC010000004.1, forward strand.
CTAGCATACTCCAGAAAATGGATGGTGATTGCCCAGAAGAAAGCATGGCCTAGACACCTAGGGTATATGCTAACTCAGTGCATCACCTTCAGAGCGGCCACTGGAAATGCTTTTATGGAGCCCCTGCCACAATTATTACTGTTTCCTCCCACCCCAATACAAATCCAAAGGGAGGGCAGGTGGTAGTGCCACTACTGGCCTCCATTGGGAAAATCTTGCTGGGGAACAGAGGGATCGGCTGGCATGGGGAGGAATAATTTACACCTATGTGCACCATGGTGGATGAATCTGGTCCACCCACCACAGAAGTCGTGTTATCCCAGTTTTCAATGGACAGTGCTGTATTGGACAGGGCTGTTGAAAGACTCCCAATATCTATGGTGTGATGCTGCATCACAATGTGGCAGCATGCCAAGATTGCAAAGCCTCAGAATAAAATTAATTTATAAGCAAACTTTTAGGTAACTGTCTGAACAGACAACTGAACCATCTGTCTGGCTAACAGTTTATGATGTCTTTGTGTGGGTTTTTTTTTTCCTGAAAATAGGTTATTTTTCCTTTGCACAAACCCGTTGCGCCTCATTGTGAATTTTTTTTAATGTTTTGCAGTAGATGTGTAATATCTAATAGAGTTTATTCCACAAAGAACTGTTTGTCTGGTTTTATTTTTATTTCTGGAAAATACCTTTATCCTTAAGCTTCTCAACTCCTGTAGAAATTCATGAAACAAACTTGATGGTGGGAGGGAAGGAAATTATATTAATATTATAATTTAGCAATTGAAAATTTCTTGAATGAATGACATCCAGAATGATTTTGGGAGGGGAAGGAAATGTCACTCAGAGATTCAATAATTATAATAAAATTCAGGGAGGGAGAGAGAATTTTTCCTCCCATTTTGTTTAATGAGTGAGTTGAATCTACTGAATCTACAATTCAGCAAACCAGTATGAATAACATGTCCATGTGCTAACACTCAGTAAGGTTTGGTGTACATGGAGATTTTCATTGATGAAATATTTATCAGTGAAATTGCTATAGAATCATATTTTTAGTCAGCATTCTCATCATTCTTCCTTCACTGCAGCTGAGGGAGTGCCATCCACGACTCAAAGGTGTAAACAGGAAAATTGGGATAATGATCTGTGATGGGGGGTTGCGGGGCCAGGCAACTTGATGTCCAGCCTCTTACTTCCCTCACCGGGCAGCAGAGATGCCTGGTGCCAGACATTAGGCCAGGAACCTTCTGCCCAGCACTCACATCTGGGCCTTAGCCCTTAAGAGGGCATAGTAGGGAGACCTGGGCCGTCCCTCTCCATTATGTCCCAGCCCAGGGCCCTGTGTGAAGCAACACTGGCAGGATCCTCTCAGCAGAGAATCTAAGCCCACTGCCCTGAGCTACTTCCAGCCTGTGTCCCTTCAGTTGAGGTGTGGCCCCAATAGTCCAGTCTATAGTGGCTCATGTGGAGAAGACTCTCCTTATGGACCAGTTGTGGTGTCCTGCTGTGGCCTCATGTCCATTTGGGTGAGGTGGATGTAGGATTGGAGGGGGCCTAGCCCCTCCATGTTCTAAGAGTGAAATGGCAAAGTTCACTCACTGCTGGGTGCTCCCCAATCTCTTCAACGGTCTCTCTCTCAGGCAGGGACACAGTGCTACTGTGTGGTTTGTAGTGAAATGCCCATCATGCAGAGAGGCAGAGCTGCCTCTGAACTGAGTCAGCCCTGAACTGAGCCAGGCTTTCTCCTTTTCTTCCCCGTCCAGGCCTGGCACTGGCTGCAGATATAGCAGAGCAAGGCTACCTGGGCCTATAGGCTCTCTTCAACCTTTGTTTTTTGTTTGTTTTTTTTTTGCTGGTGTGAGGTTTCTCTGCTCTATCACTCACATGCTCCTTTTGGTTTAGATATTTTTCTAGTATCACAGGGAGAGCTGAGTGAAATTTTTCAGACAAATAATTTATACCAATAAATGCAGTTTTGTGTTGACTGAAACTATTCACACATTTGGGTAGAATTTGATAATTCGTTTTGGCCAAAAAATTCAAAACATTTTGTTAATAAAACATTTTAACTTTTCATTTTGAAATTTAGCTAATTTTTTTTAAAGAGGGGGGGGGCATAAAATACCCAAAAATGAAATGAAAAAAGGTCAATTAGACCGAAAACTATTTTTGTTTGGTTCAGCCATTGAGCCTAAAAAATCAATTTTTTCACTCAGTCCTAATCACAGAGGTCAAGAGGAAGAAGATCTTCCCTTGTGCTTTACTCCCCATTATGTTGTCCTTCAGCTATTACAGCACTAGAAATAGTCAGATTGGCTGATAATGGAAGGTTACTCACTAAAAATTGTGTATCTCATAGTCTTCTCCCCTTCCATCTTACTGGCAACCTCTCTTACAGACTGTGTTATGACTCCATCAGTTAGGAAACTGGATGCAAAATCTGTCACTCTTAGATAGTATGTAAGCCCTAGTCTTCCCACTTCTTCTTGAAAGAAGACGTGCAAAGCAGAAAAAGGGACCTGGAAGAAAGTCTGCTTCAGCTGACACTCCAGAAAGAGAAGAGGGAGCATTGTAGAGTGGGAGAAAACAGGACTATGACAAATGGGATTAGCAGTGACTTGGCATATCCCGCCTCTCCTGTCACACACAGCAACAGCTCTTACAGACAGCAGATGTCATAAGCAGTTTGATCCTAGATGAGGATTAACTCTAGTGGAGCTTGGAGAACCAAACTAGATAAACTTTAGAGTCTGCAACAAAAGACAGGACCAGTTGGTAGCAGCAGATACAAGTGTAATGAAGTGATCAGAGGTCACCTTGCGTATTTTAGTGGCAGATCATAGCTCATCAAGCCCAAGATATTGCTGTCCTTCAAAAGGATGTGGCTTTTGACATGAGGAGGACGTTTCATAGCATGGTCATACAAGAGGAGCGGGAAAGGGGCTTCCACCCACCAGGCAATTGGAATTTGACTGGTGGCCTGAACTTTAGAACAGCTTTCAAAACAAATAACCATTTTAGATTTCCTGAAACATTCGGCACAAACACCAGGAAAAGGTGACACTTGAATGTGGGGACCATTTATGATGTCATTGCTTTTGACTTCAACGGCTGTAGACCAAAGCAGGTGAAGTCCATTTAAGTAGTGCAGTTTGTCATAAGTGCTCAAGACAGCAAGTTAAATTGCTAGTAGTTATTGAATTCCAGCTGTGAATTCATTTTTTCTCAGCTATTTTAGCATTTGTGTAAATGTTCTTTTTTGTCAAACATAGCATAAAGTTGTAATTACTATGAATTTAGTATAGTCGGTTTGAAAGTTATGATATTAAAAAAGGCAGACTATTATCACAGTTGAAAGAATATCATTTTGTGAACTGGAATGAGATTTATAGTGGAACAATTTAAATAACAGATAGGTGCTTGTGCCTTCTTATTTTGTCATTCTTCAAAATGACACTTTTGAGTGTGGCCTTTGGGTTGTGATGAATCCTTACTACAGCGATGTCACCAAAATATGTTCTCATCAGTTGGGATCACATGATTTACCCAACAGATACATCACTTATTGGTTTCAGTTAGTATACAAGATACATCCTTTAAAAGATAAGCTGATTATGCCAAATGACTATGAAAAGTTTTGTTCAGGAAATATCCGTGTCACAGTACATGTATGCATTTCCCCCGTCTCTCATTATATGATAAAATCTACTTAGCTAGGACACCATGGTGGATGGCCTTTTATGAGAGTTAAGTAGGAATTTGATATAACAAAAGCAACTGAGACAGTGTTGAGAGTTTGCCACTGACTTCTATGAAACCAGGACTTACCTACTGTGAGCAGAGCTGATTGAAAAATAGTGTATTCGCTCTGGTCAGCAATGCTGAGCCAGCATGCCGGAAGAAGTCATTGGCACCAGGTACAAAGGCTGATGTGGCTTACTTCTCCACTCGAGCAAAGGAAAGACCTTGGAACCAGATGCTGAGTGACTCACAATCTGGTTCCAGAGCTGCTCCGGGGACAGTGCAACGTGTTTAATTGTTTCCTTTTACTCCCCTCTCTGTCTGTCTGTCTCCACCACTTTTATCTCGTCTAATACTTGAATTGTAAACTCTTTAGGCCATGGGGCTGTCTATTTGTTTGATGTTAGTACAGTACTCAGCAGAATGAGGGCTTTCTTCATTACTAGCACGCATAGGCACTACCACAATACAAATAATAATAATTAACACACAGGGCTTATGACAAAGCCACAACTGAGCCCTTAAATAGCGGCAGCTTTAACTTGCTTTGGAACTATATAGCTATCTTTCTGATTGGCTGCTCATTACTGCATCGGGACACCCACAAAAGTGTTTCCTTTTAGCTTGTAATAAGGACTCTGCGCTAAGTCTGGATGTTCTTGTTGAGAAGGCAGTGAGGGAATAAGCAATAAATTAAAGGGCCTTCCCATGATGGAGGAGGGAGGCAACAGCACACAACAAAACACTTATGTTACATGAACACTGATAGACATGTTGCTACTTTGTTTCGTTTAAAAAATGGTTCTACTATACTATGGTTATATATAATTCAACTTGTGTACTTGCAGTGGGGAAGGGGGTGAGTGAGAAAGACTGAGTGCATGCTCACTGAGGAAGTCATTGGGGTTTTGTAACTGTGGACACGATGTACAATTTGGTCCCTTCCATATGGCAAAAAAAAAAAATGCCTTCAGCAGTATTTTTCTCTTTCTATTTTACTTATATCGGCCCCACTAATACATCTGAGCACTGAACAATCTTTGAGTGGTTTATTCTGACAACATCCCTGTGAGGCAGGGAAATATTATCCCCATTTTAGAGACAGAGAACTGAGGCCCAGAGGCCCAGATCCACTTAGGTGCCTAAAACTGAGGCCTCTGACAGAATCAGCTCCCATTCAAAATCAAGCCAAAGGAGAAAGTGGTATCCTCATTAGAGCTTTTAGCCCATCGTTAAAGCACTCAGCTGCGAGGTGACAGACCCAAGTTCAATTCTATCCTTTTAGAAGAGTGCTTTAACCACAGGACTATTCTGATATTGGCCTCTCATATTCTTTTGTATTAAATAAATACTTAAATAGTCATTGGAGCACAGGGCCTGGACCCTAGGTGTCCCACCTTTCAGATGGGTGCCCTAACCACTGGACTAGAGTCATTCTCACGCGCTCTCTCTCAGGCCCAATGACTACAACAATCAGCATCACAATGCCTAAGTCCCTTTGTGGATCCAGCACAGAGAGACCAGCTGACTTGCCCAAGATCACACAGGAAGTTTGGGGTAGAGCAGAGACTTGGACTCAGGTCTCCTATTTTCCACGCTAGCACCCTAACCATTGGACTAGCCTTCCTCAACACCACTGGCCAGTGGGACCTTTACCAGCTCTATGGTATATTTTCTGGCAGGAATTATTTAGCAGAATCTGGAGCAGGGTGACCTGTACCCAAAACAGAGAAAACACCAAGTCCTCTTCAAGTTGTGTGATTGAATGTTAATAAAGGATTCCCATGAACCCCGCCCCCAAAACTCCCATTCTCCCACATTGGACATCATGGCTAATATTAGGCCATCAATATGGTTATACCCTTCTCAATAATTCTCAGCAAATCTGCACGTTTAAGTGCTTGCCTTATTGTGCGCATGAGTTCATCCACATGTTAGTCTAATACTCTTGGCAAAGCATTTCGGTAATATGGCACTTCTCAAGTTAATAAAGCCTGGTCTCTGTCAGCCTTTTAACACCAACCAAAGCACATTAGCATCAACTAGGTACACGTTGTGTAACTGTTGCTTAAAGAATAAAACATTTCATCAGTTTCCTAGGTGCTGATTGCTTTGTGACACACCCGCACCACTCTAGGCAACATCAGTCACATCCCTTCACCTCATCTGACATGCCACCCCGCCGGGGAGATGCATGAAAGCTGATTTTACAGCTGAAGTGTGCTACCCTGGAAACATGGAAAAAACAGCATGTTCCTGAAATTTCAAGCAGAGAAATTACCTGAGACCAGATATAGATTGAGCCTTCAGTGTCAGAATCTTCACAGGGTTAAGAATCAGGAATGGCCATTTGTTCAGCTTTTAGTTTGTATGTGATTTGTATTTGGAGGATCGTCTCATATTTACAATTTTTAAAAGAGAAAGAGAGAGCGCTTTCCATGTGCTGTCTGTCCTTAAGGGTCTGTACCCTGGCCTATTGAAAGGTTACTATTGACTTCAATGGGCTTTGGATAAAGCCCAAAGAGAGGGGATATATTCCTGTAGTTATGAGGTTTGCTTACTGGTAACTATTTCCCTCTTAAAATAGTGTATCCATCACAAGACACCCTCTCCTCCCTACCCCCTCCGATTGTTCCTCTCCAGAGTGATGAGGGTTCTGTAATCTTTTTTATTTCTTTTACCAATTTTTATTGAGTATGCCTTTTGCCAAGAGGAAGTTGAACATAGGGATGTTCTATGGGGACATTTAACAACATTCTACCACTATGAAACCAGGTAAGAATTTCATAGCCAGAAATTCTGAACTATTACTTCAATAGCAAGCATTGCATGCCTTCCCTGAAAATTACCAACAGTGCTCACTAGTGTCTATCAAGGCCTCGATAATGGTAAAGCACACACAAATCTTTAACAAAAAATAAAGGTTAAAAAAGCTTCAATATTCAGGAACTGATTATCTGTTTTGATGTAGTGTAGAATACAAGACACACAGGTAACTACTGTATTATTTTAGCAGGGGAAAATATTTTCTCTAGATAATCCGTGCAATACTTTTCACTGACCGGTTTTGCATAATTCCAAAATCCCAACCTTTTCGTTATTGTGAAAATTCAGGAGACTAAACATTATTTGCAATAAAGCACAACAAAAACTAATGAAAAGCCACTGAAGCACTCTTAGCTGGTTTTTAAAGATGCGCCACATGCTTCAGCTTTATTATGAAATTCAGAATTCTAAAGTTTACAGAAAACAGTCAATGCCAAGAGCTTTAAGTATTGGAAATGAAAGTTTCAATGCCTTTCATTGCAATATCATTTTGGCTCCATCCAACCTTAATTATTACTCCATGTAAGAAATAGTGAGTAGAAGCAGATGAACTCTGAATCAAATCTTGGGCCATAGCCTCCTTTCACTGGCGTCAAGCAGGAGTAACTCCATCGAAGCCACCAGAGCCACATCAGTGTAAAATTTATATGAGAGGCAGGATTTGGCTATAGCTACAGTGGAAATTGTCTAACTCATTGTTCTCAGTAGATAGCACTCTACTGGTGCTAATGCAGACAGAATACAGGAAGTTTTTCCACCACGTCATCTAAGCCTTGTCAGTGTAGACAAAGCCTACGTTTTCATACTGATATCCTTAGTAAAGATGGAGTAAGGGGTAGATATATATATACTTTCCATTATTTCAAAGAAAAAAACAGCAGAAGGTAGTTAATTTCCATAAGACCTACAGCATTCCAGAGTCTAATACTCTTCCTTTCACAGATTTCACTTAGGTGTAACTCCACTGATGTTAGCGGAGTTCCTCTTGATTTATACTAGGGTAAGAGATAGGAGAATCAGGTCCCAGGGAAGAATCTCAGGGACCAAATAAACTGCAACCAAACATGTATGAAGTAACTATGGAGTAAGCACAGGTTGGTGCCTGGGGAATTTTGACTGTGTGAATGTAGACCAAGAGACTTTACACGGGCAAAACTGGCATTCAGTGTAGAGAGCTTGAAGGATGGTTTCTAGTTATTTTCTTACATCTGTGAGTGAATTAATGCTTGTGGATGATTAATAGCGAGCTCTGCCAATGCACCCCATTCCTGACCTTCTACACACATGCTATTCCACTCCTCACTCTCTGTTGAGCAGACAGCTAATTATGCCAAATTACTTGCTGGTTTCATGAGGAGAATTGAGAACACAATAAGAGGGAACACAACAGTTATATTTATTTGAGACCTTGGCATAATTTGAATGAAAGCTATCCAATAAAATATATTCCCTAACAAGCAAAGTTTTACAAAGTACAGGCTCACTGATAGTGTAGACATAGAGCAGAAAATGATATAAAAGGATTCTCAATCCAAGTACAAAATGGAATCAAACATAGTACTTTAGTCCCTCTTCATTCATTTTTCTTGTGCTTCACTGGAAAATATTTTTTTTTTTTGCATCCTGAAATTGCACCAAGGTATAGTAAAAAGCTGTTTGCAGATTTGCAGTATGTTCTCAAGTGGCCCTGTAGTGCATCCCTGCTGCTCAGTGCCCTTTTAGCAAAAGGCAACTCTAGCCTAGCCTGAACCCTCATCTCTCTGGAATTGGGAAGGAGGACATTTGTTGTGATGTTTACTTTATTTTCTGAGGGAAAGTTACTAGAAACTAAATATGTATCCTAATCCATGGAACATATTCTCCCAAAGAATAGAAAGCTAGTCATGTCTATCTCTCTTACTGAAAATATAATAAGATCCTTCAAAAATGAATTCCCAGTAAAAATTAAAAGCCAAAGAAGCAGCCATACTTTGTTTTCAAGCCTGCAAAGATTTAGACACTGAAGGCTAATCTGTTCTGAGGTAATTTCTCTGCTTGAAACGTCAGGGAAACCATGCTTTTTCCATGTTTCCAGGGTAGCACAAACTGTAAAATCAGCTTTGATGCATCTCCCTGGCGGGGTGGCATGTCAGATGAGGTGGAGGGATGTGACTGATGTTGCCTAGAGTTGTACGATGTGTCACAAAGCAATCAGCACCTCAGAAACTGATAAAACATACTTTATTCTTTAAGCAACAGTTATACAACATGTGCCTGCTTGATGCTAACACGCTTCAGGATTTTGTTACTAGGCTGACAGAGAAGAGATGATCAACTTGAGAAGTGCCATGTTACCTTAGAAATGTTTTGCCAAGAGTGTCTGACTAACATGAGGATGAATTCATGCACACAATAAGGCAAGCACTTAAACTTGCCTATTGGCTGACAATCATTGAGAAGGGCACACCATCACAAACAATGGAAATAATGATGATTTAACAATGTGTTTGAGAAGAATCTTGGAGGCTATCAATAGGTGACTGTTAAAATTCCTTCTCCAACTTAAGAAGTTGGTGTAACGTTTCTGCTTTGGATGTAGCTCACCCCAATACATGGATTCTGCTAAAATCAACTCTGACAGAAATTATATCATATGATGTTAAAAAGAGCTTTGAAGGGTAAATTTGTGCCCTTTAGAATGGACTGGTTTACCCTAAATGTCCAGTATTTACAAAAAAAAGGCTTCCAAATTCCACACATCCGCAGCATTACAAACTGCATAGCCTGACCAACTTGCTATGCTATTTGTGGGAATTGTGTGTATGTGTATCTCTTCTAGCAATGTTTATGCTTTGTTCATAAACTACAGGTAACTTAGGTATTTTTATCAAGTAGTGCTGCCGCCCACCTTGGATATGAGTGTGTTTTGGTTTAACTCGGAAAAGAAAGGGAAAAATGCCTCTTTCCCTGCCTCCCCACCACCATTTCTGCAAGCAAATGCAACCCTAATAAGCCACTGCCCTGTGCAATGGATGGTGTAAAAGCCACAGTCTACCACCGAAGTGGCAAAATGAAATACTAAGAAGACTGAAAACACCAAATTAAGGTTGCCAGTGTGACTTTGTATATTTGCATTATGATACAGTTTTAATTAGGATACTCTTTTTTTCTACAGGACTGCTCCCTCTTTGCCAGATAACACAGTAAATGAGTTAGGCGTTTGGGAGGACCCCTGCCTTATTCTCATTTATGATATGCAGTAACCATGAGGATTAAAAATCTATTGAAATTGAATAGCTTCCTCCTTCAATGCATGCTGTTTAATCTGTACATTGTGTGAGGCAGGGGTCCTGAATTTAAAAGAGTATGATCAGGTAGTTAAAAAGGGGGCATAAATAAAACTATGTGGGAAACTTTAACTTTGAGCATTTGCTGACTTTTGAATGCTTCCCTTTCCATCTTTAACATTCTCTGAAGAGACTTGAAAGATAGTTATCTACAGCCTATTAAATAATATTTGAATTCATTTCCTCGTATTATTATCTGAGTAGTTCAGTAGCTCAAACACTCATTTCATGTGGATTACAAATTAATTGTTTGCGTTGCTCTTCATGGCTGAGTATGTGAGGGAAATTCCCAAACCTGAGCCATTCTTTTTAGGTGACACATCTGAGGAGAGAGGAGGTTTTGGAACAAATTGATAACCTAAACTGTAATAAGTCACCAGGACCAGGTGGTATTCACCCAAGAGTTCTGAAGGAACTCAAATGTGAAATTTCAGAACTACTAACTGTGGTATGTAACCTGTTATTTAAATCAGCTCCTGTAGCAAATGACTGGAGGATAGCTAATGTGACACTGATTTTAAAAAAAGGCTCAAGAGACGATCCCGGCAATTACAGGCCACTAAGCCTAACTTCAGTACCGGGTAAACTGGTTGAAACTATAGTAAAGAAGAGAATTATCAGACACATAGATGAACATGATTTATGGAGGAAGAGTCAACTTGGTTTTTGTAAAGGGAAATCATGCCTCACCACTCTACTAGAATTCTTTGAGGGGGTCAACAAACATGTGGACAAGGGGGATCCAGTGGATATAGTGTACTTAGATTTTCAGAAAGCCTTTGACTAGGTCCCTCACCAAAGGCTCTTAAGCAAAGTAAGCTGTCATGGGATAAGAGGGAAGGTCCTCTCCTGGATCAGTAACTGGTTAAAAGATAGGACACAAAGGATAGGAATAAATGGTCAGTTTTCAGAATGGAGAGAGGTAAATTGTGGTGTTCCCCCGGGGTCTGTAGTGGGACCAGTATTGTTCAACATATTCATACATGATCTGAAAAAAGGGGTAAACAGTGAGGTAGCAAAATTTGCAGATGATACAAAACTATTCAAGTTAAGTCCAAATTAGACTGCAAAGAGTTACAAAGGGATCTCACAAATCTGGGTGACTGGGCAAGAAAATGGGAGATGAAATTCAATGTTGATAAATGCAAAATAATGCACATTGGAAAACATAATCCCAACTATACATATAAAATGATGGGGTCTAAATTAGTTTTTATCACTTAAGAAAGAGATCTTGGAGTCATTGTGGATAGCTCTTTGAAAACACCCACTCAAAGTGCAGCAGCAGTCAAAAAAACTAACAATGTTGGGAATCATTAGGAAAGAGATAGATAATAGGACAGAAAATATCATATTGCCTCTATATAAATCCATGGTATGCCCACATCTTGAATACTGCATGCAGATGTGGTCTCCATGTGTCATAAAAGATATATTGGAATTGGAAAAGATACAGAAAAAGGGCAACAAAAATGATTAGGGGTATGGAACAGCTTCCATATGCGGAGAGCTTAATAAGACTGGGATCTTTCAGCCTGGAAAAGATATAACTAAGGAGGGATATGATAGAGGTCTATAAAATCATGACTGGGGTGGAGGAAGTAAACAAGGAAATGTTATTTACTCCTTCTCATAACACAAGAACTAGGAGTCACCAAATCTAATTAATAGGCAGCAGGTTTAAAATAACCAAAGGGAAGTATTTCTTCACACAACACATGGTCAACCTGTGGAACTCCTTGCCAGAGGATGTTGTGAATGTCAAGACTATAACAGGGTTCAAAAAAGACCTACATAATTTCATGAAGAATAAGTCCATCAATGGCTATTAGCCAGGATGGACAGGGATGGTGTCCCTAGCCTCTGTTTGCCAGAAGCTGGGAATTGGCAACAGGGGTTGGATCACTTGATGATTAGCTGTTCTGTTCATTCCCTCTGGGGCACCTGGTATTGACCACTGTTGGAAGACAGGATACTGGGCTAGATGGACCTTTGGTCCGATCCAGTACAGCTGGTCTTATGTTCTTACGAGTGTGTGCGTATCCTGCTCCCAAAAGACTACAAGTAACAGTCAGATTCCAAGGTATGCTTTTACCTCATCTCCATTTGGGCCGCAGGGAGTGGGGCAGCAGAGAAACAATAGGGGACATGGGGAGGAGGAGCAGAGTTCTAAACAGAACTATGGAGATCAGCTAAGTCCCCACCTTCATTGCAGGAAATTACACAGCTTTGAGATAGTAAGAGAAGGCTGGTACCTCCTTTGAATCAAATGCCTCCCTATCTCTTTGCCTGTTGCTCCTCCAAACTCCTGAGACAGAATGAGCAGCACAAATGGGGAGGCAGCCTCGCACCCAGGTAAGGAGCACACAGCAACAGCTACTTCTCTTGTGAGCAACCAACAAAAGCAGAGACACCAGAAAGTAGGTGAAGCCAGGGACAAAGCCACACATCACTTCGAGGTTAAGGGGATGTAGAGAGGGGGGTACCTCAGGTAGACATTTTGGGTGAGCACTTCTGGAAGATGAAAGCTAGACAATTTCAGACTAGAAATAAGATAGGGAAGGTAATTAACCATTGGAACAGCTTATCTAGGGACATGGCGGATTCTCCGTCACTTGCCATCTGAGTGCCTTTTCTAAAATATATGCTCTAGCTCAACCAGAAGTCAAGATAATTCTTGATGCAAGAATTATTGTGGGTATGCTATGGGCTGTGTTATGCAGGAGATCAGATTAAAAGAGCACAATGGTCCCTTTCTGGGTTTAAAGATCTGTGCATCTAATCTAATACAATGAATAACTGTACTAAGTGGTCACAAATCTTATGTTGGAAACCACAAAAGTATCACCTAAAGCATGGCAGAAAAGGCTCATTTCCTTCTGACAGCCTAATGCTGTGTCTGTCACATCTGTCAGCTCAGAATTCTAGTCCATTATGTGTATGAAGTACCAGCCGCTTGACTTTTAAAAACATACCCTTGCTTGCCTTGTCAGTTGATGCTAAACTATTTCTTCCATTTCCCATGCATATTTAAAATCTCCTTTGTCAGCCACCCCTCTTAAGTTTTAACTTGCATCCCCCTTTGGCCAAGTACTACTGATCTCAGTATGTGTGCAAACTCAGCACAATCTCAAGTACTGTTTTTGTTCTGTCAGAGAATAGTTCTCAGAACTTGTCCCAAGATAACAGTGAATAATTTCAAATGATCTTCAATAAGGTAGGACCAATTTTATTCAAGTTAGAAAACACAGATAATTAAATGTAACAAGAGTTAAGCAGAATCAATCATATCTATTCTAAGATTCTAAAAAACTTGGCTTAATTAGATACTTCTTACAATTGCATTGTCCGATATAAAGAAAAATAGACTCAGTGGCATTTCTGGTTTAGGGTAACACCTTCTGTGTAAGTGAAGATCTCCTATTGGCTTATGCCCATTTATTTACAGATACATAGGCTTTTGATATTTAGGGGAGCCAAGGCCCATTTAACTTTTTAGACATGATCAATTATATTTATTTATTGTCATATCTTAGAATACACCTATGCTGTGTTCTCTTCCATACAGTTTGCCATTGTGTCCGGTATTTAATGAGGCTCACATTAGCTGACAGGTTTTCAATTTCCCTCCAGCTAACTTCCAGTAGTCCAAAGAAACCTTTTGAACATGGATGACTGTTTGGTAGACATACTGTTTTGCATACTACTTCAGGTAACAGCCAGCAGAAGGCATCCACCTTGCTGGTGGGGCTGACGAGGCCACTGTGGTCATCCTTTCTGTCAATTGCTCTTTCCCCCGGGAAGTGTATTGGTTCCTTTTCCTAAAGGGCAACTTACCATATTTCCCTGAGATACAGATTTAGCAACATATTTCATATACTCTAGAATTAAAGGTATTAATGTATATCTATATTGAATGGTAAAAAAAACCATAAAAACAATGAGGAGTCCGGTGGCACCTTAAAGACTAAGATTTATTTGGGAATAAGCTTTTGTGGATTAAAAACCCACTTCTTCAGATGCATGGAGTGAAAATTACAGATACGGGCATAAATATATATTGGCACATGAAGAGAAGGGCGTTACCTTACAAGTGGAGAACCAGTGCTGAAGGCCAATTCAGTCAGGGTGGCTGTGGTCCACTGCCAATAATTGATGAGGAGGTGTCAATATCAAGAGAGGGAAAATTGCTTTTGTAGTGAGCCAGCCACTCCCAGTCCCTATTCAAGCCCAAATTAATGGTGTTAAGTTTGCAAATGAATTGTAGCTCTGCAGTTGCTCTTTGAAGTCTGTTTTTGAAGTTATTTTGTTGAAGGATGGCTACTTTTAATTCTGTTATTGAATGTCCAGGGAGATTGAAGTGTTCTCCTACTGACTTTTGTATATTGCCATTCCTGATGTCTGATTTGTGTCCATTTATCCTCTTACATAGAGACTGTCTGGTTTGGCCAATGTACATGGCAGAGGGGCATTGCTGACACATGATGGCATATATCACATTAGTAGATGTGCAGGTGAATGAGCCCCTGATGGTGTGGCTGGTATTGCTGGGTCCTATGATTGTGTCGCTAGAGTAGATATGGGGACAGAGTAGGCAACGGGGTTTGTTACAGGGATTGGTTCCTGGGTTAGTGTTTCTGTGGTGTGGTGTGTATTTGCTGGTATTTGCTTCAGTTTGGGGGGCTGTCTGTAAGCGAGGATTGGCCTGTCTCCCAAGGCCTGTGAGAGTAAGGGATTGTTTTCCAGGATAGGTTGTAGATCGTTGATGTGCTGGAGAGGTTTTAGCTGGGGGATGTATGTGATGGCCAGTGGTGTTCTGTTATTTTCCTTATTGGGCCTGTTCTGTAGTAGGTGACTTCTAGGTGCCCGTCTCGCTCTGTCAATCTGTTTCCTCACTTTCCCAGGTGGGTATTGTAGTTTTAAGAATGCTTGATAGAGATCTTGTAGGTGTTTGTGTCTGTCTGAGAGATTGGAGCAAATGCAGTTGTATTTTAGGGCTTGGCTATAACTCCCTGAAAGATGCATGTTAATACATTTCTCATATTGCCCATAGCAACAACAGCTTATTGTTGGTCAATTCATGACCTGCTAATATATATATTTGTTTATGTATATAAATATATATATATATATATATATGTTTATATAATATTATATATTATATATATATTATTAATAACTAATGTCCTTGTTAAGATATGAAAACAAGATAATCTTTAAGTGTATATATAAATAACCTGTGAAGCCTCTTTGGAAACACTTGAAAATTATCTTGTTTTCATATCTTAACAAGGGCATTAGTTATTAATCCAAGCTTGTACAATCTTGCATAACATTCCATACAACAGCACTTACCTAGTCAACCTTAGCTGGCCCTGGAACATTCAGTTTCTTAGAATACCAGCTGCTCTGCTTGAAACCTTCCACAACTTTATGAAGCATTAATATGAAGCATTGCATTTCCAGTCCTCTTCTGGCTGCAGCGTGCATTCCCTCCATTGTAGCACACTGTCATTGTCATTTTATTATGGATTATTAGTGTTCTCATTCAACACACCGATGGTGACACACCTCGGTCATTTTCTGAGAACTTAGTGTTGCCACACAGCAAGGACATTTTTCGTGAGAGTGCACTATTCTCGCAACTTTCTGGGAGTGCTCTTTCACAAAGCCTCACTTCTCTTTTGAAGAAATCCATCTGCAGTGACCTTGCAGACCCAGCTCTCACATTCAGCATGAAAGGGCTTAAACTGGGGGGAGAAAGTATAACTAGGAGTAACGGGATGAGATTAAGGAAAGAGAAAGAGGCTGAATATTAGAGAAAGCTTCCTAATGCTGAGCTCTGTTAAACTGCACAATAGTCTCCAAAGGCAAGTAATAAAAGCCCCATAGCTTGACACATTTTAAATTAGTCAGGGCAGAGCACTAAAAAAAAAGTATAGGAGCACTTGTACTGGCAGGGGGTGGAGAAGATTATCTAATAGATCTTCTCCACCTTGAAGTATCATAGTTTCACCTTGCAGCAGCTTTTCTAAAGTTCCGGCAGAAACCTTTGTTGCTGTGCAAAGAGCAAACGCTAACCCTCCATTTGGAGAAAATTATTTGGAAATGCTGTTGACTCCAGGCATTTATGAAGTTTGAGCTCTTCTGCCATAATTCCCTGGTCTCCCAGAACAGCGGTTTTCAAACTTTTTTTCTGCTGACCCAGTTGAAGAAAATTGTTAATGCCCACGACCCAACGGAGCTGGGGATGAGGGGTTTGGGGCTGGGGCAGAGGGTTGGGTTTGGGTGTGAGGGCTGCGGGATGGGGCCGGGAATGAGGGATTCAGGGTGTGGGAGGGGGCTCTGGGCTGGGGAAGGGGGTTGGGGTGCAGGAGGGAGTCAGGGTTCTGGCCTGGGGGTACAGGCTCTGGGGTGGGGCCGGGGATGAGAGGTTTGGGTGCAGGAAGGGGCTCCGGGTTGTGGGGGCTCAGAGCTGGGTCAGGGGATTGGGACACAGGGTTGGGGTGCGGCGTTCTCAGGTGGCCCCCGGTCAGCAGCGCAGTGGGGGTACTAAGGCAGGCTTCCTGCCTGTCCTGGCACTGCAGACCGTACTGCGCCTCGGAAGTGGCCAGCAGCAGGTCCGGCTCCTAGGCGGAGGCACGCAAGCAGCTCCACGTGGCTCTCAGCTGCAGGCATCCCCCCACACACTTCCCATTGGCTGGTGCTCGGGGTTGGGGCAGCGCCCAGGCACCCCCGCCTAGGAGCTGGACCTGCTGCTAGCCACTTCCGGGGCGCAGTGCGGTGTCAGAACAGGTAGGGACTAGCCTGCCTTAGCCGGGCAGCACCGCCGATGGGACTTTTAACAGACTGATCGGTGGTGCTGACCAGAGTAGCCGCAATCCAGTGCCTTACATTCCATGACCCAATACTGGGTCGTGACCCGCAGTTTGAAAACCACTGTCCCAGAAGACCTTTTAAAATATCTGTTAAGGGAGCCATGTGGGAAACTGAGACACCATGAGGGCAGTGCATCTGGAATGGTTTAATACCATGTAAATGTAGACATGGGCAAAACTGCCTAAACAATATGGTTTCTAATCCTTCTACCCTACCCGTTCAGTCCTCTAGTGTAGACCCAGTCTCAGAGGCTCTTAGTACACAAAATCCCAGTGAGAGTGACGTTTACATTAGAAAAATGGAATATCTTTCTCAAAGAGTCCAAGATTGATTGGCTATTTCAAGCTCTGAATATATCTACTTGATATGATCTGGGCTGGTCCCAGAGTGCTCTCTCCATCCATCACTCTGACCCCAAGGCCTGACAGGAAACATTACAGCCTTGCTCAACTCCGACCCACCTTTCTAGAATCACTTGCACAACTGCCCCCCCACCCCAGTGGAGTACCAGTGCTGCCACCAATAACATCAAGGTGAAGGTGGATGGGGTGCAGTGGGAGAGTCGGCTGATCAGGTGGACCAACTAACGTTGGGATGAGTATCCCAGCAACACGTCTCAAGGCAGCTCAGTTTTTTCTCACATCGGTGCTTGGCTTCAGCCACCAAGGAGACATGCCCATCCCTAGTTCTGATCAAGCGAGCATGCTAAAAGTAGAAGTGTAGTGCGGCAGCACAAGTGGCTAGAGGATCTAGCCGCCCCAAGTACAAGCCTAGCATCTCAGATGGGTACGTACTTGGGGCAGCTAGCCCCTCCTGCAGCTCGCGCCACTGCAATTACACATTTTTAGCACACTAGCTTGATCAGAGTTGGGACAGGTATGTCTCCTGCAGCTGGGAATCACACCCTCAGATCGACAGGTAAACTAACCCTCTGGATTGGAGAGGTGAGTGTTATCCTAATTTTCACAGATAGGGAAATTGAGGTGTACAGAATCAGAACTAAGCCCAGGTCTACACTGGGGGGGGGGGGCGGTCAACCTAGATACACAACTTCAGCTACGGGAATAGTGTAGCTAAAGTTGACGTATCTTAGGTCGACTTACCTCGACGTCCTCATGGCAGCGAGTCGACCGCTGCCGTTCCCCCATCAACTCCGCTTCCGCCCCTCGCGGTGGTAGAGTTCGGGAGTCGACAGGGAGAGCGCTCAGGGATCGATTTATCGCATCTATAGACTAGATGCGATAAATCGACCCCCGAGAGATCGATCTCTACCTGCCAATCCGGCGGGTAGTGTAGACCTGCCCTAAGGCAAAGTGACTTGTCCAAAGTTATGCAACCAGTGGACTGTTTCTCAAGGAAGATGCTACGCAATGTGAGTGCGTATCAGGCCCACAGTGTGATCCAGTGGTGAACCCAGATCTCTGATTCAGTCTAAAGCTGCAACTACAGACAACTCTGCCACCCCATGTTCATGGATAGAAATGAAAGGTGAAGCATAAAAATATGTATAGAATTATTGAGACAATAAAAATACATTTTATCAAGCTACAATAATTGGGGAATATGCAATTACTGTCAAAGGGTATGTCTATACTTACCCGTCGCGTCGGAGGCGCGGGATCGATGTTCTGGGTTCGATTTATCGCGTCTTGTCAAGACGCGATAAATCGAACCAGGAAGTGCTCCGCCGTCGATGCTGGTAATCCAGCTCGACGAGTGGAGTAGGCGGAGTCGACGGGGGAGCCTGCGCGCCGCGTCTGGACCACAGGTAAGTTCGAACTAAGGTACTTCGACTTCAGCTACGTTATTAACGTAGCTGAAGTTGCGTACCTTAGTTCGACAGGGGGGGTTAGTGTAGACCTGGGCAAAGAATATGTGAAATGCTATGAACTGTAAAAGATGTAACGTAGAACTTTGAGGAAAACAAGTTTACCTGCATAAATGGTGGAAAATGTAATGTAGTGGTACATTGTGTGTAAGTCTTAATAGGAAACAACCTTATCACAAAGTGGGTCATGGAGTGTGAGATGGTCTGCCTGCCTTCCTGACAACTCAAAAAGCAGGGTAAAGGTACAGAGAATCCTAGAAAGCCTTTGAGGGTTTAGAAATGAATTAACCTCACTACCGAATCATCCAAAAATCTGTTATCATGAATGAACAAAATGTTAACTGCTAGCCAGCTGAAATAGCATCTGAAAGCTAAACTGGACTGACCTTAAGCCAGAAAGTCTATATCAGAGATAATAACTACAAGTGATTTCTTAACAGATCTAGTTCAACTATGGAAGCAGCATTGTGGCTCTTTTGTCAGAGCATTTATATAATTACTAGAGCATGGGGCCGATTCACTTTCAAGATGGGAAACAGTGAGTTTTAAGGTCATGGACTTTCTGGAGAGTAGCTGGCAGCTACCAAATGACAGCCTGCATTTTTCTTAAGGTTGAAAAGGTAAAAAACTTTGTGAATAGGAAAATATGAGTAGGTTCTTAGAAGTAAGAGTCCAGTGATGAAGAGCTTATCTTTGCTACTGATTTTGGGCTTTGCTTACCTCTGGAAATCTTACTCAGTGTTCTGGAAGTTGCCTTAAAATGTACTGACACATACACCGGCTGTGGTGCAAACATAATTCTGTACTTTTAAAAAACTTGCCATTGAAAACTAGTGGGGGTGAGTAGTGTGCTATAGCTAACTCGGGGCTTGTCTTCACTGGTGGTAACGTGCACTACTAGGGTATGATTTCTATAGTACTTGGCACTACTTTACAGCACACTAGGGAACCTTTAATGTGCATCAGCAAGGTCTACATGGACCAATTAATATGCAACATGTTAGTACAATATAGAAATTGCACACCCATAGTATACGTTACCCCACCATATAGACAAGCTCACAGCCAAGAGTTTGTGTATTCCAAAAAGTTTAGTCAAACTAATTCATCTCACCCCGTAACATCCTGGAACAAATCTGTCTTTAAGGGTCAAATTTAAAGGACAGATTGGAGTTTCATACACAATTCTGTGTTTGCAATTAGTGCACTATGAGAGGATGTTAAGCACCTAACTACCCATTCGCTTGTACAAGCATGGTGACTGTGGATATAACTGCTCTGATTGCATGTGCAAATGTAGGCACATAATTGGTTGTGTACCAGACCCTTTGCACTCTGGAAGTTTCTTGTATGAACCGAGTGAATTCTATGACCCATTGTACATGTAGATAAGATGTTAAGAAAATTGGCCAGCTGAAAGTATTATTACTTTCCAAAATTACAACATGATTAATACAGTAAATGTGTTTATAAAAGTAAAAAGAGCTGAACTCTTGCTCAAATCTGTGGAAAATACAGTCAGTGAAACTCTCGATGAAACCAGAACTCTGGTGGAGGAATTAAAAAAAGCAAAGGAATGACTCGAGAACAGTAATTCTCAAACGGGGGGTCATGTTATTACATGGGGGTTGTGAATACATGTACAAAACAGAGCAACTGCTATAAAATATATCACTTAAATCTAGTGTTTTAGAAAATTACACACACCTTTCTGTTGCAATGCAGTGTATTTACTTTAAAAAGTATTGCAAATGTATAATGCAGCGATTGTTGTTTCTAAACAAAATACACATTTGTATTATCACCACTTTAAGGAAATTGGGATTGTAGTGTTGTAGTGTTGTGCGCGCAGGTTTGTTGTTTTGAGACAGCTGAAGAGCTGCATTAAACCACAGACCAAATCAGAACACTGAGATCAGCAACAACAAAAAAGTAATTTATAATTTAACAATCAAACACACAGGCAGGAGTGGTGCTAGGTGGGGCCTACAGGGGGCTAAAACTACCCCAGAATTTGCCTTATTCCCCCTGTAGCCACCACTCCCGACACAAAGATTAAATGTTATGGAGAAGTAAGGGTGGCATGGTATGGCATTGCCACCCTTACTTCTGCAGTTCTGTGCTACTGCTGATGATGGGACTGCCCCCAGAGCTGGGCGCCCGGCGATCAGCCACCGCTCTCCAGCCACCCAGCTCTGAAGGCAGTGCCTGCCACCAGTAGCAGCACAGAAATAAGGGTGGCAATTGGGCGCTAGTAAGTCTGCTGTGAAAAGTGATATCGACAAAGTTTCTTCGCCCACCCTGGTATTAAACAGTAACTAAAAAAATAACTTTTCTGCTGATAACAAAAATTCAAAAAATGTGTTTTAGACCAGTGCTTCTCAAACTATCTGACATGGCAAACTGGCAATTTTTTTCCAATGTGCCAGGGACCGGTACCATGTTTGTCATGTTGGAGAAGCTGACTCTAGGCCCTAGAGTCCGCACTGCTGAGTCAGCTCCTTCAACGTGACCCGCCCCCCAGTCATATGACGGGGACCGCGGCTTGGAGCAAAGCTGAGTGGGGGGCAGGCGCAGCAGGATACGATGCGCCTGGACAGGTAAGTGAGCCGCGGCAGCGCCGCTTCGGCCGTGCACTCCTTGCTGAGGGGCTGCGCCGGGGAGGAGGCAGCGGCAGTAGCAGGAGGCGCTAGAGCATGCAGTGCGGGTGCGGCTGCTGCGGGGGGCTGCGCTGGGGCCCCGCAGGGCGGGCAGGGGCAAGAGTTTGAGTCCCAGCCGCTCCCTCGGGTTAAAATGGCGCCTGCGGGACGCGGCGAGCTTCTCTTTGTTGGAAGGGCTTTAAATCCCCGCTCCCGCCTGCCATGCCATGGTGGGAGTAGGGTCGGCTCCAGGCACCAGCCGACCAAGCACGTGCTTGGGGCAGCACCTTTTAAGGGGCGGCCAATCTTGGGGCAGTGCTCCATTTTTGGGGTTTTTTTTTTTCACTTCAGCAGGGCGCTCGGGGTGGGAGAGTTTGTTTTGGCGGGGCGGCGCTCGCGGGGGGTTGGGTTTTAGTTTTTGTTTCGGGGGTGGCGCTTGGAGCGGGGGAGGGTTTGTTTCGGTGGGGTGGGGCAGCGCTCAGGAGGGGGTGTTGTTTCAGCCAGGCGGCGCTCGGGGGGGGGGGCGTTGTTTTTGTTTCAGCGGGGCGGCACTTGCGGGTTTTGTTGTTTGTTTTTTTTCTTGGGGAGGGCGGCACTCAGTTTTGCTTTTTGTTTTGGGGTTTTTTTTTTGCTTGGGGCAGCAAAAAAGTTAGAGCTGGCCCTGAGTGAGAGCCCCCCGTGAGTTGTAACGGCACCTGGGTAGCGGCACTTTGCCTGCTGTGCAATGTGGATGGAGGTTGTCGCTCACCCTTCTGCAGGCTGGGGGCTCCGGAGCACTGGGTCCACAATCAGCCACAGCCTCCTGGAGTGACCATGGGCAGATGCTCGCGGAGCCACCGGTGGGGCAGGGTCTTTATATGTGAAGGAGTGGGGTAAGCGCGCGCCTGCGCGTTTCATGCAAAACATGCTGTAGCGTTATGGCATAATTATCAATATTATAATATGTGCTTCTGAAAACATAATATTATTTAATATTGTCGACTTTATCGACTGATAATTATTCTTGGTGGAATTCTGGTGCGATGTTTAAATTATACTATTATTTCTTTCTTTCCTGGAAACTCGCCCCGGACCGGCCAGTCCGCGGAGCATGACTTTGAGTAGCACTGTTTTAGACTTAGTTTACAAGTGGTCAGAAAATGTCGATTCATTTTATACACTAGGGTTATACATTTAGCATTTAAAATAATGTTCAATATAAAAATGTGTTTTTAATTTATATGGTGGGTGGGATTGCACTCAGAGGCTTGCTTTGTGAAAGGGGTCACCAACCGTGTTCCCTCTAATTTTTCCCACCCATGTGTGGAATTAATTTTGTTATGTGTACCAATATGGAGGTGATGTAGCACACATCACCTCCATATTGGTGCACATAACAAAATTAATGTGGTGGGGTGGGGTGGGCCTGAGGGGTTCAAAGTGTGGGAGGGGGCTCAGGGCTGGGGCAGAGGGTTGGGGTGTGAAGAGTGAGGGCTCTGGGGTGGGGCCGGGGATGAGGCATTTGGGATGTGGGAGGGGGCTCAGGGATGGGGCAGAGGGTTGGGATGTGTGGGGGGTGAAGGCTCTGGCTGAGGGTGCGGGCTGTGGGGTGGTGCTGGGGATGAGGGATTTAGGGTACATGGGGCTCCCCTGGGCTACGGTGGGGAGAGAGAGAGAGAGCTCTCCCCACAGCAGCACCTGGGCTGCGGGGGAGAGGCACCTCTTTCCCAGCCACGGCAGGGCCGGGCGGGGTTGGGGCACCTGTCCCCCCAGCTGCGTCAGGTCTGGGTCTGGGCTGGGTCAGGGCTTGGGGGGGGGGGGCACCGCAGCAGGTATTAGACTGGCAGAGTTGATATATTTGTTCATTTATGAGACATTTACTTAATTATTTGTTCTTAAATTTAATCTTGGTCTGATGTTTTGTTTGAGGTTGTGCTTTTATTGTTTATAGTTAGGTAGGGAGGGAAGGCTATGTTAAGTTAGAGGTCGTCTCCTGATGTCATGTTTTGAATTTGATTTTAGTTAATTGTTAGGGGTAATTAATAAAGCTTGTGAAATGGAAAAGTCATCTCAAATCTATCTCTTTAGCTTAATAAATGGGGCTCTATAGAATCACTGAGAACGTTGGGAAGATTCATTAGAATTAATCAACCTCTGCATTGATTAGCCCCAATTATTCTTGCAATATGTTGACAAAGAATAGGTTCAGATGCTACTCAGTGCTCATTATGATTTGATGGATCCTTTTGGAATTCAGACACGTGACCTCTTAAAAAGTTAAGAGATCAACGGCAGGATTGATTTCATTATCCCCCAGAAATCCCCAAGTAGAGGAGTTTCAGATTGGAGAAGCAATAGGACTTTGAAAAGTGTCTGTTCATTCATGCTCTGTAGAGACTTGTTAGATTTTGGCAGCTAAATTCTCTGAAGATTATATCTGTACCAAGCATGCTCCAGCTCAGGGCTGCAGGGGCTGAGCAAAACATTCCCTTTAATTGCTTCTACTGGCTGCCAGTGGCCTCTGAGGTACTGGGTACATGAACTGAGAGCAAGGATCCTCTCTCTCCTGTGCTCTTAATGCTCCCTCTGCTGGCTCCCAGGCAGCAAGGCAGCGGAATGCAGAGTTTAATGCAGAAGAGAGAAGAGACAAGAACCAGAGTGAGGGTGATAGAGGTAGCAGGTTGGGTGTGGGGAGACTGAGATCGGATAAGATGTTCAGCAGGGAGAACACTGCCTGGGGTCCTATTTTACTGCTGTGATCTGGTCACCCTATGTGCGCTGTTTCTTTCCCCCTCTACAGGCTTCCACACCCCAGCGCTGGGGAAGGAGGGGTTGTTTCTGCAGGGTGGGTGGCGCTGGGGGGGGGCGGTGTTTCCGTGGGGCTGGGGGGTTTCGGCCCTCAGCTGTTTTCTTTGGAGTAATATGGCCCTCGCCGCTTTACGAGTTGTGCAGGCCTGCTCTAGAACCATGGATAACATTTTCAAAAAGTGCCTAACTGACTTAGGAACCCAAGTTCCTCAGGTACTTATGACTAGATCCACAAAGGGGATTTAGACCCAGTGGTTTTCCATTTCACTTTTAGGTGCCTTACTGCCTAGCAGAATCCAGAGCCCTGAGTTATGCACCCAGGCTCCCTATGTAATGCACAGGAACATTAGGCACCTATGACTGGAATTCACAAAAGTCAGTCTACTGAGCAGTGAGCCACCAAAACTAGCCAGTAGGAAATACATAGAACGGGCGGGGATGGCCTAAGCCCCATCTTTCACAGAAGCTGCCTCCCTAAACTTGGGGTTTACAGCTGTGAACCATCTCCTAGAAATGAGCACTATCAGAGGAACAAAAAAATGCTACTTAAATGACTAGAAAATGGTCAAATAGTTGATGTTCCTAATGAACCTCTTTGGCAGTACAATAACTGATGTTTTATTAAGCCTGTTCTCCCTGCAGACAGATACAATTGCTTTAAAAATGAGTAAGCATTAAAGATTCAAGTTATGAAAAATTAACTGGAGGAAATTAGGCATATATTGTTATTAATGGAAAACAGGGAAAACCCTGCAGTGACTTAAATTGCTTATTTGTAAACGATTGGAAGAGATGAATAATAAAACCTAAGAAGAATGACCCTTCACTTCTTACAAACTTTAAAGGCCATTGTAAACCAAAATTAGGATTCTAGGATAATTGTAAAGCAGATTTTTTAATGAAACTACTTCAGACAAATACAGTACTATACACATGAAATGAGCCATCAAGAGCAGCAGTGAAGCCAGGTGCTTCAATAGAGTCAGGAAACAACTAGATACGTCCATAAATGAAAAGGAAAGATGAGATCTGAAAAAGAAAATGTTTGGAAAAGAAACTATCAAAAGGAGCAGATGTGATTGGGACAAATACCTTTTCCTCTTCCCAAGATTTTTTTATTTTTGATTGTGTTAGAATCATTTACACTTTCATAGATGTTTGAGGAGGCAAAGGCTGCTGGTTAAAAGGCTGAGTTTTCACTAGCAATAACAGCAGCGACAGTCCTAACTGAGGTATGATGCAAAATGATCTTGGTAATTCCATCTCATCCCTTTCCCGCTGTATTGCCAATCCAGCTCGCGCTGTTCAGCACGGTATAGGGAATTCCTGCCCACAAAGGTCAGAATAGGAATTCAGTATTAACCCAGTGGTTACCCTTAAAAAACTTGCCAGTTGCCTTAGATAACGAAATGAGCCAGATTCTCTCCTGTACTGAGATACACTCAGCACCGGGGGAGGGATGTCAGAGATCCAGTTATGGCTCCCTGACTTTCTAGCTTCTATGGACTCAGCCCCAGCCGTAACATAAGATGGAGATGCCTGGGGACCATATGCCAGCTGAGAATTGCTATAGGGTATAAGGGAACTAGGGCATAGGCCGTCTGGCCTAGCAGTCACAGTTGGGCTGGTGTCCATAAGTCAAGGACAGGCACAAGGCAGTAGTCAGCAAGCAGAAATTAGAGTAATCACTAGAGCCAGGGTCAATAGGTGAGAGCCTGGGTCAGCACTAGGCTTGGGTCAGTAGACAAGAGTCAGGGTCAGAGACTAGAGATCAGAAAGCAAGATGAGGCCTGGAGTCACAGCAAGCCAGAAATCTGGGTTGTTACCCAGGCAACTTCCGAGGACACCCTGTAAGGTTAAACAGTGAGCATGAGCCAATCAGAAGGCTTCATGGGTGCTATCGGTCAGGCCCCTTTGGGTGGGACATCCGATAGTGCCGAATTGCCACAATGCTCCTTGAACGTAGCTCTACATAGCCTCCTGGGCATGATGTGGGACAGTCAGCTGTCCCAGGCTCTGCAGACCTGGGTTCTAGTCCCCCAGGTCCTTACACGGAGAATTCTGCTCTGCCCTTTATGTTCCTTTCTACTTTATAGCACATCCACTTTGGCAGGGGCAGGAAAGGCTGGCCCAGGAGCCCAGAGCCAATTTTCACCTGACCAGCTGCAGCTATTTGCATTCAAGAAGTACAAAGGAGGTTAAAACTGGGGTCAAGAATCTGACCCCTTATCATTTTTCCTCAGTGTTTGCAGAATTGCACACATTTCCTATATTAAGTTTACAGTAATGAAGGAAAAGCTGTAGACACCTTCTCTGTTTATCTAAGGCACATTTGACAATTTTTTTTTTAAAAGAGACCACTGTAGGATTCAATTTGTAATCTCTCTTCATACATTCATAGATTCGAAGGCCATAAGGAACAAAGAATTTAAGCCATACTTACTGTGCAGGGGACTCTAACCTGGGAAGCAGTGACTCTAAAAAAGGTTTGGGGGTCATGAAATAATCAGCTGAACAAGAGCTCCTAATGTGATCCTGGGATGCATATTCAGGGGGATCTCAAGCAGCAATACAGCAGTTATTTTACCTCTGTATTTGGCACTCGTATGACTGCAGCTGGAATACTGCATCCAGTTCTGGTGCCCACCGTTCAAGAAGGATGTTGATAAATTGAAGAGGGTTCAGAGAAGAGCTATGAAGATAATTAAAGGATTAGAAAACAAGCCTTATTGCAGTTGTGGGCAACCTGTGGCCAGTCAGGGTAGTCCCGCCAGACAATTTGTTTACATTTGCATGGTCGCCCGCAGCTCCCAGTGGCCGCGATTCGCCATTCCCGGCCAATGGGAGCTGCAAGAAGCGGCGCAGGCCGCAGGGACGTTCTGGCCACCACTTCCCACAGCTCCCATTGGCCGGGAATGGCGAACTGTGGCCACTGGGAGCTGCGGGAGGCCGGGTAAATGTAAACAAACTGTCTGGGCTGGGGGTGGTGGCCTACCAGCAAATTACCCTGATGGGCCATGTTTGACCTGCGGGCCGCGGGTTGCCCACCACTGCCTTACAGTGACAGATTCAACCAACTCAATTTATTTAGCTTAATAAGGAGAAGGTTAAGGGGTGACGGTTACATTCTGTGAGTATCTACATGAAAAACAGGTACTTAATAATGGGCTTTTCAGTCTAGCAGAGAAAGGTATAACACGATCCAATGGCTAGAAGTTTAAGCTGGACAAATTCAGAGTGGAAATAAGGCATGAATTTTTAGCAAGATGATCACAATGCTCCTTTCTGGCCTGGGAACCTAAGAAAGGGACCATTGTGATGATCTAGTCTGAGCTCCTATATAACACAGGCCACAGAACTTCCCCAAAATAATTCCTAGAGCATAGCTTTTTGAAAAACACCCAATCGTCATTAAAAAATTGCCAGTGATGGAGAATCCACCACAAACCTTTGTAAGTTGTTCCAATGTTTAATTACCCTTGCCATTGAAAATAATGCACTATTTCCAGTCTGTATTAGTCTAACAAATTCTGAAGGATGGTGATATCCTTCATGGTTATTGTCAGCATATGGTACGCTTAAAGCCACATTTCAAAAGCAATATGCAAACATATTGAATACTTTGATTTGCAAGTCATCAACCTAAATTAGATAGTTATATGTAATGTGTTCATTATTCTTATCCCTGGCACAAAACGTATAGAAAACAAATGTAAATAAAATATTACAAACAGGGCACCTAACCCAGGCCTGCACCCATATACCTGTAACTCTCTGTCACACGGAGTCAGCAGTGACAAGGGTCAGTTTAATATATCTAGGGTTCCTTTTTAACAATACAACACAGAACCGGCTCAAGTCCCCACACTTGGATGCCTATAAAAGGCAATACATCCTCTCTTGCAAGTACTTAGTCTGTGTGTAGAAAAGAAACTTTTAATAAAAAGGGGAAAGTAACCCGGCATTAACTTGTGAAAATGCCATTGTAGTAAGATGAGGCCCGTCTAACAACAGCCGCGAACATGATTCACAAGCAAATGACCATGAGCAAAACATCCACCCCAGAGTGCGCTGGGCACTGTCCTTTGCTCTCACCTTGCAGAGAAAGTCCAATCAACAAAAGTTCCTTCAAGCGGCCACTCCACTCTCCCTCCACCCCACCCCACTCACAGTTGTTGCCCATGGTCAGCGAAGACCCAGAATTCAGAGGTGCATTCGCTTGAGTTCACCTCCCACCTGGGAAGGCAGGGGGAAGGCATCTTGGCTCACTCTGCCATCAGTCTCTGTACCGCTGCTCACTCGCTCACTCTGCTGGCCGCTCGTTCACTTCACCGTCAGTCACCCTGCCATCAGCCACTCAGTCCACAGCTGCTCACTCACCACTGCTCTCTCTACTGGAACCATGAGGGTGTCTTGAGATCCTGCCACTTAACACAGCTCTCAGGGCTTTCAACTGTTAGTGGGGGAGCCTCAGCACTAATGCAGACTGGATGGTCTCTTTCACTAGAGACACTCTCCCATCACAGGTCTAATGCTTAGGTCTGGTTATCAGTGATTTCAGCTCCAGTGATCTACAACAAAAGACTGTCAATTGAGTCTTAGTCAGCTCTGTCATTACACAGTGGAGAGGGTCAAATGGTGTCTACCACTCTCAGGGAGGGCCCACACCATCAGGTAGAAACACCCATCCCCACCCTCTCTCATTTCTACTGGGATTTGGCACCCCTGCTTAGCAAGGGTAGTTCAGTTGAGGGTGAACCCCTCAATCAGGGCATGCCAAGCACAGTTCTGTCGCCCTTGATTCACACAACCAGGATAACAACCCTTTCAAGTGTCTTGCAATCCAACACCCACCAAAAGTGATCATTTGGGCAAAGCAGCTCCATCATGCTGTGCACCTAGGCAGAGTGGGTGTGCCTATACAAACAAGGTCAGTTGCTGAAGTCTTCTTCTCCAGCTCATCTCTAGATGTCAGGGGAGAACTCATTCAGACCCTGATTACATACCATTAAAAAAAAAACCCACACAAACCATCTGGGATGTCTTCCCTCACCCTGATATTATCTCTGCACTCAGACCCCAGCAACCAACCCTTCCCTCGCTGGGGGAAGAGGCGGGGGAGGGGGAGCTTTGCTGCCGTGCCACAGCAGGACAGATCCCCGGGCAAAGCAGCAGAGAAGAGGCCGGGCCGGGGCCCCTTCGGAGCGTGGGCCCGGCGCCAATGGACCCGGTGGCTCCATGGTAAATTCGCCACTGTTCCCTCCCCAGGAGAAGTCTGGAAGAACAGGTGGGGTCTTGCAGTGTCTCCAGATCACCAAATCTGGCTCTGGCGAACAAAGATGAGAAGCAAATTCTAGAACCAAGAACTCCATTGATACCGGGGCGGAGAGGGTGGGGGCTGCTAGCTCAAAGTGGCCATTGAGAGAATGCAGCCACAGCAACTGGCTACTTGAATAGCGACTTCCAAATAGGCTCCAAATGATGCCAGAGACACACCGTCCAATTCCACAACTTCAGCCTCTAAGCCTTTCTACAAAAGTCTTACCTCATCCACATCCTATGGAACTGTTCCATCCTAAAAAGGCTAGTTAAATTACATGTCCCCCAACCATCCAGTCACCACCGCAGAAATCCCACCTTACCGAGTGAACTAAATGGTAGTCACATGTCCATCTACCGCGCCCCCCCCACATCCCTCCCTGTAGAACACTCACTTGCCAGGGAGGCCTGATTGATATAGACCCATTCAATCCTCAATCCCTGCTCCCCATGATCTCCCAAGGTGAGATCTCAAACATTCATCATCATAAAAAATACCTTAAGAAAAGCTAATCCCAGCAGTAACAATTATTTCATTACAGTGGTGAAAGTTTCTGGATAACTAGCTTTTGGACATGTTCGTGCTGCACACCCCTGCAGACATGATTCTCTCATTGGTTAATTATCTATAATTTTGGTAAGAATGGGTGATCCATTTTAGTTCATTCTAGCTCCTATAGTCTGCTGTAAATGGCTGATTAGTACTGGAAATACAAAATACCTTAGGTAAAATGGTTGGCGTAATGCAATTTAATGAGAGAAACTGCATACTAAATGAATGAACATTTCCAAACTAGTGAGTGCTGTGGAATATCTGTAATTACTAGGTCCTTGACAGCTGATGACCAAGTGACAGTGTTTGTGTTCATTAGCTTCAGAGCTCCCTGATGCTTTCTTCTCACCAGCTGTGAATGGAAAACACATTAGCCTGGACCATGAAAAGTAGTTAAAACCCAGTAAACAAGTCAATCACAATAAATAAATACTAATTTTCTGCATTCACCCTGGTTAATTCCATTCCTGGACCAATAAATACAAAAAGAGAAGACAACAGCAGGACATTGAAATAAAATAAAAAGCTACAAAGCTTTCAGTCAGGAATGGAAATATCTGGAGGCTGCATGTTTTATTCTTGGAAGAATTTATATTCTCTGTTTGTACCTTACTATTTTCTTTTCCATTTTCTTGTGTTATTTCTGAAAAATTCTTGAACAGAAGATATGCAGCAGCACCATCTGCTGGTTAAATGTAGCGCTGTGTCAACAGAGGAAAATTCAAGTTGTTCTTTAAACTTGTCTTGTATAACCATCTATTAATTGCATTCTGTAAAGACTTTGAGCCTGATTCTTGGATCCATTTATGGCTCTGTCACAGGGCATGGCCCTCCTCCTTCCCTCTCCCTGCAAAAACTGCACAGACTCCCATGGTGGTGCCTTCACAGGTCCTTCTATTTTGAGTTCCCTCCAACCTTTCCACAAAAATGCAACAGTCTATTTACAATGTTAAACGGGCGTTTGGTCCTCTCACCAGGGCCTGAGGGGAACAGAGGTCTCCCTATTCTGCGCCTCTGTGTGACCAGGCTCAGCTAGACCCATCCCTCCCTCTCTCCCCCAGCACCTCCAGCCTGCCTCTTTATCAGTCTTGTGCTGATGGGGTAATTGGCTCCTCAGACCATCCAGCTGCCTAGCCTGATTGACTAATTACCCCCATCAGCTTTCTCAAGGGGAACTAATTAATAGCAGAGTGATCAGAGTGCAGGCTCCCCTGTTTTCACTGTGCACTCTGTCACAGGCTCCTTTGTGTGTCTCTGGTGCTACAGAGGGGGCCATACAAGCTGACCTAACCAGACAACTGAGAAGTCTCACGTATGTAGAACTATTTGCTGCCTCAGAACCACTCCCTTCCTGCCTCTAGCCCAGGAGTGGAGGCTGAGGGAAAGTGGTGTCCAGAGTGCTGTCTACAGGAAGTGCATGGTTATCCTTGGTTGCTGGAATGGCTTCTTAGAGCCATTGGTATGTAGGCACAAATTAGAGCAGTTATAAAATGCCTCTAAATTATACCAGGAGCCAAACTGGCCCTCATCTGGCCCTAGCATAGGAAGGGCATAAAGGTTGCACCCAGCCGCCAATGCTTCCCTTTACAGATCCTGCCCTGAGTGCAGAGTCAGCCTGAATCTCTATTTTTTTTTAAATATTGCAGAAGAATGAATATACCTTTCCACTAGTGCAAAGTCCATAGTGATTCCAGGAACAAAACTGTTGTGTACAGTGTGGAACAGAGTTATTGCCACTGGAATAAATGTCTTACAAAATGGATATCTGTGGAAAAAATTCATCTGAAATGTCAGCTTTATCTTTTCCATGGGGCAGAGGTCCTTGCTTTGATCTTTGCTATTTCACCTCTTTGCCATCTTCTGAGTAGTAGGTTTTTGAGGGATAGTGGTACCATTTGGGGCTATCAGACTCACACCACTGCAAGATGAATGATCTGAAGCATCCCAAGGCCCGAGAAAAAGTCCAGCTGTCAACATGCTGGCTAATCTAGCTTCTCTGGTGGATGAATTAAAAGTAGAGCGGATTGGAAACTTTTCCAGTGGAATGTGGTTCCATTGGGAAATGCTGTATAGTCAAAATGAAAATTTCAACAGGAATGTGTTGATTTGGATAAAATTTCATTTAAAAAATAAAAGGAACAAAGTGTTTCAGAATGGAATGTTTTGGTTTTTTCACCTTTTTGTTTTGATGTTTTACTTTTTTTTTTTAAAATCAAAACTGGAACACATTTCAGTTTTTATCAAAACAAAAAGTGTTCCCATTAACCCAGACTGATATGTGTGTGCATGTGTATGTGTGAAAATTTTCTGTCGCATGGGGAAAAAAATTCATTCGGATTTGGAAGAAAATCAAATTTCAAAATCTCAACATTTTTCATAACATTCCAGTTCCCACACAGCTGTGGTTAAAATGTTCAACTATTTCAAATATTGGTGTAGCCGCTTAGGTCCCAGGATATTAGAGAGACAAGGTGGGTGAAGTGATATCTTTTGTTGAACCAACTTCTGTTGGTGAAAGAGACAAACTTTCGACCTACACAGAGCTCAGACCTGAAGAAGAGCTCTATGTAGCACAAAAGCTTGTCTCTCTCATCAACAGAAGTTGGTCCAATCAACGATATCACCTCACCCACCTTGTCTCTTTAACTATTTAAAGAAACTTGGGGATTTATGTGCCCCTAACATTGCTTAGGGATATAATTAGTTAGGGAGCAAAAATACATTTTTAACATGCACTGGAACCTCAAAATTGAGGATTACTGTTAGTGAGAGGCAGGCCGATGACCTTTGTTGAGGGAGTCTTAAAAGAAACAGGTATGGTCCCTCGAATCCTGTAGGAAGAACTGCAGAAGGGGGTTGGGAAGGAATTAAAAAGTTAATTGGCTTGATTCATTACTGTGAGTAGGATGGCATAACACTAATAATAATGTACAGTAGTGAATCAGGCTCAGGAAGTATCTGGAGAGAATAAAGTGAATCTGCATAAGGAGAAGGTTTGCAAGTAATCTATACTTGTTTTACAATTATCAGTTTAAATGAAGGTAAAGCCAATGTGAGTCAGAAAATATGGACTGTTCTTGGAAGGGAAAAGCTTTCACACCAAGTATGTACACAAGAGAAGGGCCAAAAAGAGGATAGGTATTTAGAAATCTGGTCCCCCTTTCTACCATCCTCAGAAGAGGAGGAATCCCCAGCAGGCAAGCCAAACTTTTTAGACAGTTCTTTGAATATTAATCTGATCCTGAACAAGTCCCGTACAATGCAATATGTTAACATTTCATTGTAAGTTTGTTTTAGTAAATAGTTAAAATAAATGATAAAATAAAATAAAACAATAAAAAGTTTGTTTTTTAAAAAAGGAGGGGGAGGAGGTTTCAGAGACAGCACATTGTCTTTTTGTTTCCAGCAAGAACTGTTAAGTAAGGAAGAGTTTATCTGTTTCAAAAGAACGAGACAATAATTTGTGTATTTATTTAATGTAAATGTTGTAGGGACAACTGAAATCTTCAAGAGAGATCCAGCTCCCACACAGCCTCAGGGAACAAACAGCTGCTTCAGCTCTTATCACAGCATTCTTCAGACATTTTAAAGGAAAAGTACAAGAGCCCCAGACAGGATTCCAGCTTATGATGAGAGTCTGTATACTATGAATAAAGTTGTTAGCGCCCTGTTAGGAGCCAGAGTATTAGACCTCAACCTCGGACTCCAGAATATTAAAACATAATGCAAAATTGGTGCTCTCGTTAAAAAATGAAAACCAAACTTAGAATATAAACAATATATTTTGAGCAAACATCATGTACAATAGTGGTTAAATAGTCTTCTTAAAAACTGCTGAAATAGAATCCTTTAACAAAATAACAGCCTAGAAGCTACAAAAATGTATTCAAGACAGTCTTTCAAACACTGAGTGGCATTTGGCATGATTTCAAGTTTGGAAATAGCTCCAGATTTGACTAAGTTTACCTTACAGCTTCAAGGATATCAATGCATAAAACCATAATCCATCAGTTTCAATCACGAATGATTTAAAAATAAATAAATACGTAAATATATTGAGATGATGTAAAATGAGCCCAGGGAATTCATCCTAGTTATACCAGATAAAATGATTCAGGTAAACAGAGCCAAGCTATTAAATTTCCAAAATGTAAACAGATCTAAAAAAAACAGCCCTCACCACCTGATATGATTAAGCAGCTCAGGATATTAGCTTCGTCCTACAAACACACTGATTGAGGTCACAAAATCAGAAGTTTAAAAGTAAGTGGCAAAACTATTGAGAAAAAATTACTTAGGTTTCAAATGTGGGTATTTAGAGCATGATCCAATGCTCATTAAAATCAATGGAAGTACTCTTGTTGACTTAATGGACATGGGATCAAGCCCATAAGCAGGGTATCTATATCCCACATCTGTATACCAAGTAGGGATGTCAATGCTCATTTTATATACCAAAGGACCAAATATGAACATACAATTGTGGAACTTGAACATCCTATTAAAGTTCCCGCATTTGCCAACTATGTAAACCATACAGGTGTATTGGGAAAGTTTTAAACAAGATGCTCTATTTGAAAAGCTGTGTGTCCTTCTTTTACATGCTAAGGACTCTGTATTTCCTCCTGCAGAAGTTAATAGTATCACCAGCACTGAATGCAAACCATTTTCCTGCACTCTGCATGTTAGTAATGCAGTCAGCTTCTGCTTGGGAAACAATCCTCGTGAGGTCTTGGCAAGTGGAAAAGGAGAAATCTATTTTAGAAAGTGTTATTTACTGAATTATAGCATTTGGATCTACACATGTATTCTTTTGAGACGGACAGTATGGAGATATCCCAGAAGTATATGCACCTGGTATATTAATGCTTAAGTGCTGTATAAAAGCACCATGATTCAGAATTAGAGGTGAGACTGAGCTAGAAAGTTTGTATTCAGATCCTGATCCAGACTTTCCCAAATTCAGAGTGTGCCATTCTGGGGTTTTGCTTCAAACCCATCTCTATTCAGACTCAAACATTCTTTGAACAGAGAGTCAATGCAGAGAGATACCTGCAGAGAGAGAGAATAGCTAAAATGCACTATAATCATTCTTTCCACCCAAAAGAGCATACTCAGAGCTCAAAGAGCTTGTAGAATATTTGTGAATACATCTAAAATTGAGTATTGCTGGATGAAATCCAGCTCCACTAATGTCAATAGGAGTTTTGCCATTGACTTCAATGGAGTCAGAATTTAAACCTTTGTGTTTGGTAGACTAGCATCCAAATTAAACTAGAAAAAAAAAAGGGGGGGGGAGCAGATTACCATTGTCCTAATTTTATTTTTAGTTTAGAAAGACTGGAAAGAACTAGAGTTTTCAAAGTATTTATAGGGGATGGACTTTTCTAAATAGTTATATGTTTTCATTATTTACTATATTATTCTACACTAAAGATAGTTGTTTCTATTCTCTCTCATGTGGGAAATATTAAGAAAGAGGTAGAATGTTTTTCAAGAAAGATTTTTATTTCACCCTTTGAATGAACTCTTTAGTAACTTTTTCTGGAGGAAAAAAAAATGAAGCTGTCCTTTTTGATGACCTGCTGATAAATCCTTAGAAAATTTCACTTTTCATTCAAACCGTAAAGCAGAAGAACATTTACTCCCTGCCAACATGTGGTAAGCTGTGTCCTTGAAAAATGTATCCTTAAGGGAGAAATGATACTGAGATGGGAGGCCATTAAGTCTCAAAACACATCGGTGAATAAGTGTTTTTAATGGCTGATCAAAAATGATTTTCCTGCTATTGACCCAATGCAGGAAGCTACCCTCGACAATGATCTATATGCTGTAATGACAATAATGTAACCCCCGTCTGAATAGATCATTGTTGGCTGGTGCTCATCTATATGCACTGCTGGGTATTCTGAAAACACAGGATATTCTTTAAGAATTAGTTAATATTTTCGTGTTTAAAACATGAATGGCAGAAATAACCTAACTCAATCAAATAATTGACGTTTACTGTCTTTCCTTTTCTTTTCTTTGAATTCTAAGGAAGACATTTTCAGCAAATTCTTTGATCATCTTTAAGAGGGTTGAATTGTCTGCTCCAAATGATTAACCAGTTTTCCCATGCCAGATCTCCCCACTTGCTTTGCAGGGTTGGAATTGGCTCCGTTTCCTTACACATAAAGGGCAACAAGAGTGCAGAACATCTTCTGTAGCCAACATGGGCATCCTAGGGAGTTGCTGCTTAAAGTAAGACTTCAGCCATCCTTCTTATTTAATAAATCTGAGATGTTGTTTGTACTACACTAGTACATGTGCTTGGTGCAGTGTGGTAAACCCCAAGCATTCAAAAATCAGGCCTCAGAGAATCATGAAATTAGCTTAAAAATCATTTTCTTAAAAAAAAAAAAAATTGGTCCTCATGTTATTGCTTTCTGGTTTCTCAGCTGGGTCACATTATCAAGCTTTTCTCCACAGCCATGAGGGCTAGAAAATTACTTCTTTTTTAATGAAAATTGAGATTCTCATCTAAATCGCATGACTCCAGCAGCTGGCGCTTTCAGAGAAACATCAAATCCCACAAGACTCACAGTAAAATTGCAAGAGTTGGCAACACTATGACAAACCTCGCCTTATTTTTACTGGTATGGTTTTGAATACAAAATGTTTAAATGTGGAGGAGAAAATGTTTCAGCTCATCCGGGAGCAGAAGTCCAGTTATTTTATGATGTTGTTTGTGTCCGAAGCACTTCCTAATGCACAGGCGGCACAACTGCATCAAGGACAGGGGCCCTGGAGAAAGATGCCACAAGACAAGTTATAACATGTGATTTTATTGACCTAAGATCAGTTGTCACAGAACTGAAACTCTAGATATGTAACAAGGCCAACTTTTGTGTAGTACAGGCTAGACCAGCTTTACTTAAGGGCAACATTCTCAAGCCCTCAGCTCCCGCAGGCTCCTAAAAGCTCAACACACTGGAAATTCTTTACCAAATCATTTTAGTCATAAGGTGTTTGGAGCTGGTAGTTAGTTTTTTAAGGGAGATCAGAGGTGGTGCTAGCCCACTGGGGGCCCGATGCTGGAATATTTTGGAGGGCCCCCACACACAACACATAGTAAAAAAGCAAATAAGGGGCCCCCCGTGAGCTGCTCAGGACCCCAAGGAATTGTTTAGTCTGCTTATGCTCTGAGAGAGATTATCATTTATAAATAGATTTTGTAGCTGAATACTGAAAACAGCACACAGGGACCAATTCCCCATTGCTATGCTCCTGGTGCAGTCATTTACTCTAGTGCAAAAACGGGTGCTAAACACTATCAAATAAGAAATCTTCTCTCACTTACCCCAGTAGAGGCAATTTATCCCCACGCTGCCCAGGTATAAATGACCATACAAGAGGCAAGGCAGTGGTAAGTCAAGCCCACAACATAAATGTGTTGTCTTAGAACCAAACACAGTCATTCTTAATCCTTATACAGGTATGATTAGTAGCTGTATTATTTTCCTACAAGCTATAAGACAAATGTTATGTTGCTTTATGTTGCTTGAAAATAAGAGATGATTAATGCTTCCTTCAAAATCCTTTCCCTTGAGTGAGATTCAAGTTTGCGGCCCACTGGTTTCTGCAGAAGTATTCATAACAGTATAACAGTGATAAACACATAGGAAGAGACACAATATATAATCCCTTATTTAAACCTTCAAGATTAAATAGTCCCATGCTGATAATGCAAGCCCTAGTAAAGAATCTACGTCTTTTATTTAAATGTAACAGCATAACATGCTTAATGGAGGGCTTATCCTTCTTGTTAAGAGGTAGTTACTATGATGTATTTACATCCAAAGCAGTTGGATCATATAACATGTCATTCGTAGGGGTATCTCATCATACACAGCAGTTACAACAAGAGAACAGTTACTGTCAGAGTAGACAAGGAGAGCAGACAAGCAGGAAGCACCAATGGGGAAAGGCAGGATTGGGTTGGGTTTAAGCAGTGTGAGAGAAGATGAGCTTTATGAGGCATTTTAGAAAGCAAGAGGGAATCAGTGAAATGGGATCAGGGAGGCAGAGACAATGATATCAGCTAAAAGTAAATCCCAGTTAAGATTTGCCAAAAGAAGCTAGAAGATAAAGGCATTTGTGGTCACCAGAGAAGCTGTGCTGGCAGTAGCTGTGAGTAAGGGAGTGGAGGGTACTGATGGAAGCAGCTGGTACTGCTTTTGGGTAACAGTTTGAAAAAGCAGCTGTTTTCAGTGTCCCTCCACAACCACTTTTTCAGCAGTTCTTCACAGCTGGCTGGGTTCTCTTAAAGACAATTTTACTGATCAAATGGCTGTATCAAGAGCACTGTCAACAAGCAGTATTCATGAGACATGTATTAATGAACCTGGTAAATACATAGGGCTTGATTCTCTAATGCAGGGGTTGGCAACCTATGGCACGGGAGCCAAAGGCGGCACGCGAGCTGATTTTCAGTGGCACTCACACTGCCTGGGTCCTGGCCACAGGTCTGGGGGGCTCTGCATTTTAAGTTAATTTAAAGTTAAGCTTCTTAGACATTTTAAAAACCTTATTTACTTTACATACAACAATAGTTTAGTTATATATTAAAGACTTATAGAAAGAGATCTTCTGAACACGTTAAAATGTATCACCGGCACGCGAAACCTTAAATAAGAGTGAATAAATGAAGACTCGGCACAACACTTCTGAAAGGTTGCTGACCCCTGCTCTACTGCTTTGCATCTTATGCTGCCGTTTACACCCATGCACAGAGAATGCAAGACTGTTCCAAGTCAGAAGAGCAGCATTTTACACCCACGTTATACAAGTTTAAAAGACTATGTATGGTGCAAGGAAGTGGCGAATCCAGGTCTGCTCTCGCTGAAACTGGCAGAACTGCAATTAGACAAACAAGGCGGGTGCGGCAATAGCTTTTATTGGACCAACTTTTGTTGGTGATGGAAACAAGCATTTGAGCCCCACACAGCTCTTTTTCAGGGAAATAAACTCAGAGCATCACACCTAACTGCAAGGTGGAACAGATAGTGTAGCATAAGTAGTTAGCACATATTGTAAGGGACCATTCAAGATAGAGTGGCCCATTAACACCCCTTCTGTCATAGGACAAAAAGAGGGGGTTAGTGAGTTACAGGTTGCTGTAATAAGCCATAAATCCAGTGTCTCTGTTCAGTTTTTAGTGTTAGCAAAATTATGAATTTAAATTCCCAGGCTCATCTGTTGAAATTGCTACTGACATCAATGGGAACAGGAGTGACTGTTGCAATATCACATTGTGCGTTCCATTTTGTCCATTTTATTTTGCTCTGCCATAAGTAAATGCCTTTTTGAGAACGTCTTAAAAATTTAAAAACACTCCCATAAAGGCAGAAATGTTTCACTGAAAAAGAGAAAAGTTTAAAATAAATTTAAAAGATCAATCTCACTCTCCTGAAAAATAACCAAAAAATGTAAGATAATTCTTGTATTCCAGGTAATTCAATGCAGTGCTGTTTTATTTGTTAGTTAATTATCTGGAACACACGCACAACTGTCTGTAACATTCAGACAGAAAACATATACAGTGAAACATTAGATTGGGGCAACAACATTCCGTAACTGTTCATATGGGTGACTGTGGGCTGGTACTTTGGCCAAGTCTACTGAAGCAAAACCCCCTAGATGCTGCCATTTCCTGCACATTTGTAGGTAGAGCCTTCCAAGCATTTACCAGCTGGAGGAAAAGAAAACAGAATGGAAACCAATTCTGATTAGCAAGCGAGTCTACTGGAATAATGGAGGCTGCACAGGATCGTGGGAAATATTGTAGCTCACCTGCTGCCTGTATCAGAGATCACCATACTCATAGAATGAATCGGAATGAAACCAAAAGGAAGTAACACTACAGGAAGGGAACTTGAAGGTTAAACAAGAGGCTGTATATTTTCACATCTGTTTTCAATTGCTTCAGACTAGACAATTTAGAAACCAGCTGCTAGCAAACCTGGAACTTACTCAGAAAAAGGAATTTTGAAGAACATTTGGGAAACACTACTCAGTAGCAAAATGTTCTCCAGGATTTTATAAATACCGGCTTCAATTACTGTAAAAGCAAAAATTCCCTTAAAAACATTAATTATTGTCCAGCCTTCTCAACTCAGCCCTTCCAATGTTACTTGTGGTTCTGTGGCTGTTCCCTGGACATGCATGACATATTCTTTTATCTCATATAAACACATGTGATGCGACTCAGAAGTCTAACAGAAAGAGGATTTGAGTTATGTAACATACAGCTGTGTGTATTGCAGAATGTGTTGAAAGACCAAATATCTGTGCCATGCAGCATCATGTGATTGTTTTCATAATACTATTGACTACACACACAGGGCCTGATTTATCACTGTATTATTCCAATTTTACACTGGCGTAACTCCACTGATCTCAGTAGAATCACATTGGCATAAAACTGGAGCAATATAGTGGTGGATCATACCAGCAGTATCTTGTTTAACATAATGATACTAACTGCTGTTTACTGCCTCCATAGGAAATTCTAAATGAATACATTATAGGAAAGTAACTCTATTGACCAGAGGCATTGTTCACATTTCCCTGGCAAACAAGTAGGATTTTTCCCCAGAATTCATGAATATAATATACCCAATAAAACAAAATGGACTTGGAACCATTTTGATTTACAGGTAAATAATAGCTGCTTTTTAAAAAGTTGAAATAAGAATCAAACCTAAAGATTGGAAGAAGGGCTGGATTCTGCAGGACATAATATAGGACCTTAATAAACACATACCATATATACTTATTGTACCACCTCTTGGGATGTATTTTACAACCTTTTGCAAAAAAAGCCACACACAGAAATTAATTTTCAAACACATTTTGCTGCTACGTAAGGTTTTGACCCAAAAATATAAAGCAAAAGGCATGGAATTAGATCACGGTTACAGTCCATTTACCATTTTTATACTGCATGAATTAAAAGCTTCCCAGCTGTACTTTAACACAGATTTTCCTGGCATTTGCTGGACTTGTACTACAAAAATTGCATTATTTAAACTCAGTGGGTACATTTCTGCTCTCTCGTAATCGGGCTCAACTCTCACTGGATGATTTGAGGTTACTTTCTATCCTTTTCAAATTTGTTAACACACTCCAAGGAGAATCACTCGCTTAACAGAACCCAGGAATGATCCAGAACCCACTAAAGTCAATAAGTTTCCAATTGACTTCACTGGGTTTAGGGCCAGTCCCAAGAAGAACACGGATAGTCAGAAAGAGGAAAGTTCCCAACTGATTTGTAAGTGTTCTTCTGCTTAATACATCTCCTAAGCGCATTTCTGTGACACATTACAAGCTTCAAGTCTGTTCACTGATGCCCTGGACTCTCAGGAAAAAGCTCTGGGGGCCACAGGTGCATAGGACCCAAATAATACTCTATAGCATTTGTAGTGACTGGAAATTCCTTTTTGCCGAGGCTGGAATCTCCATAAAGTATTTTTAAAATAACAATAATAATAATAATAATAAATAATATTTCATAAATTAATACTCTCATGCTAATGGAAATTGTGTCTGAGGGCAGAACTGAGCCCAGTTATTTTCAGTTTTGCTCCATGATACAGAACGTGAAGTGCAGCATAGTAAATAATGTGCCCTTTTTTCAGCCACCTACGGGTTATGATTTTGAATAAAACAAATATTAAAGGACACC
Source organism: Chelydra serpentina (assembly GCA_037349315.1). Lineage (NCBI taxonomy): Eukaryota > Metazoa > Chordata > Testudines > Chelydridae > Chelydra > Chelydra serpentina. The sequence continues at coordinate 132,608,041 of JBAIAC010000004.1, forward strand.
TTCTTTCTGCACAAATAGCTGTGTTAAAGTGCTGCTTGGTGGAACCAGCTCCACTGGCCTTTTGCCTTCTTCATTCTTAGCTCGCACATCTGCCCCAAAGTCAATCAGTAAGTGCACCAGGTCAGCGTTGGAATTCCTGGCAGCCACATGGAGAGGAGAGTCCAGATCTTTGCCACCATTTGCACTTGCTCCTGAAAATCAGGTAGGACCAAGAATATGATCATATTAGTAAAAAAAAAATCAGAGCTGGACCATCCCATTTCCTTTGCTACCTCCTAGGTCTCTGACCATCCTGCAGCAAAGGAGGTTCCCACTACCCTCTTAGAAATGAATAGTAATAGTTAAGGGTTATATTATGGCTTTAAATCACTGCCAGTGTTGGGATGGGATGATGGGGGTCTGTGAATCAATGAAAGCTCCCTGAGACGCTCTGCCTCTGCTCTTACGGGCCACAGACCAGTCTGCTGGATGCTGTGGAGTAGGGAAGGGACATAGCTCCACTCTCAGTCCCCACATCCCCTTTCCCACCACCTGTGGAGTTGCTACCATGGCGGGTGGTGCTCCTGGTCTTCCAGTGTTTGCAACTGCACATGCCAAGGCCCCAGTTCAGTAGGGTACTTAGGTACGTGCCTTACTTTACATATATGAGGAGTCCCATTGACCTGAGTGGGACCACTCACGCTACAAGTGAGGCACATACTTAAGCATCTTGCTGAACGGATGACCATGTTTGTGTCTGGCCCCTGCACTGGTGTACAAAGGATCCAAGAACGCAGGGTTCAGTGCAGTCTGGCCCCCTGCACGAGGCGCACAGTTTCAATGCGAGTTGTGTGGCTCTCTCTCTTCTAGTCAACTTAAAATTCCACTACTCTACCTACACGATTCAAATGTTTCAGAATTCTGGTGTGTTAGCACCCCTAAGCCTTGGATGAGGACAGAGTATAAAGGGATGTTACAGAGAATGAAAGAACATCATTTTATTTTTATTTTTTTACCTGATTCAAGTAACTTCTTGGCACAGGCTACCTGCTCATTCTCACAAGCCACATAAAGCGGAGTACCCAGATGTTTGATGTTGAGGTCTATATTTACTCCATTGGATGTGAGGGATTCGACACATTCAATATGTCCTTTGAAAGGATAAAGGAAGGTCAAATAATAAAAATAAGGGGTTTCTGAAGGATCCTCATTTTGTGGCCCAGGTAACTCTCCCCCAATCTCCTCCCCAGTGTAGATCAGGAAAGCTCCATTGATTTGGCAAGAGATTTTAGATTTCCATTTTTTCCTCTCCCTCCGCGGACGCCAGTATTTTGCTACATTCAAAATGCCTTTGTCTACCCATCCCATAATGAATCATTTTGGTGGGATGGAGGAGAGAAGCAGAAGGTGACAGTTCACAGACAACAATGGTCTCAAAGGTGCTCATCCAGTCATCTCTGCCATTTTTGATTTCCTGTCTATAATGGCCTCTTCTTCCCCAGTCTCTTTTCAAGAGATTGGAATCCTCATTTTCTCTTTCTCCCTCCAGTCTGGTCAAGGGAACAATAGCCATTAGGAATATTACCATGTAAGGGGGGAGAGTTTACATTACACACACGGCCAAATTATGCCACGACATCTTCAAAGGAATGCATTTTATTTGTTGGGTAAAGTCTGCACTGAGAAACAGGAATAGCCAAGCCAAATCGGGGAAGGTCCTTGCAAGGCAGCCCAGTTGCTTCCTAGGTTCTTGTATCTCATTTATTAGCTGAAATATTTTGCTCTTTATGGGGGTCTCATTTTAGTATGCCTATTGCTAGCTAATGTGAGATCATTCTCCACTCTCAATACTTAATGGAAAGTAATAGCTGGCATTTGTTCACCATCAAAGCACTAAAGCAGTCTTCTTGTCCATAAGACTAGAGCAGTAGTAGAAATATGAGTCCTTGCTTCATGAAGTGCTTACTAGGGAATGGAAGTGTCTGTGAAAATTTGTATTGATTTCCAGTGCTTTCAGAAAATTCACAGTAATTCTCTCTTCACAGAATTCTCCTTATGGTGGACAAGTTTGTTAATTTATGAGGTGAGGAGTTCAAGTTTAACCTGTTAAAACTGTTTTGTTAAACTGTGGTAGATGGAGGCCAGAGCAACACTCTTGGTGGGATACCTTCCTCTCTAATGAACAGCACCATTTGGGGGACCAAGGAGAGATAAGTACCAGATAAGAAAACACCTGCACCCTTCCCTCCACCCAAATGACAGTAGTTAAGCTGTAGGAAGCCCAAGGGCAATATATTCGGGTTAGAGGATCCCTCACAGCAGTGCAAGTTGGTGTGAGGATTTGGGAGCCAGATTGTGTGGTGGAGGAAGTTAAGAGAGGTCACCTCACATGCCCAGGACCTCAGGAGCTAATTAGGGATTCCCGGAGTAGGTATCACGGATGAAGACAGGAGAGTAGAAACTGTGATACCAGCACTGAGAACAAGTATCATGGTTCTATCAATGATATATTTGTATTTTACATGAATTCAATATACTGACTGATCTTTCCTTTCTCTCACTACCTTCCACTGCAAGCTGTTGGTAAAAGGAAAAGTAATTCCAACTCTTGACTGAGTAACCTACCTCTCTTAGCAGCTTCATGGATAGGGGAAGCTAGGTCACATGGTGCATGTGGGCTGGCTCCATGCTGTAATAATAGATTCAAACAGGCCACGTTGCCACTGACACAGGCATTGAACAAAGGAGTGTGCCAATCAATAGTAACTCCATTCACCTGAAGGAAAAACAACAGCCAAGTAGTTTCTTTAAAAACAGTAATGATCTGGGAATATTTTAACTAGGGCTGGGTGAATATTTTCATCAAAACTGTTTTTTTTCTATGAACAGTGTGTGTTCAATTAAAATAATTTTTAATTGAACAGTGTGTGTTCAATTAAAAATTGAACAGTGTGTGTTCAATTAAAATAATTTTTTTTTCAAAAAGTGTCTACTTTCTGTTCAAAATATCAACTTTTCATTGGAAAAAACACACCTTTTTTTCCCAAATACGAAAAACAATTGAGTCAGAAATACCACCAGGGTGCTCATGAGAGTTGTCTGGGATCATCATGCCCCCATTGCCCTCTATGGGCCAGATTCTCCAGCTGGACCACATCTCCCATGATGCCCCATGGCTAGGGGCTTCCATGATGTACCATGGTGGCTTAGCAAGAGGGGAGACCATGATGCATCATGAGAGATGTAGTCCGACCAGGGAGCCCAGCCCATCGAGGAGAACGCGGGCATGAGGCACCTGAGCTAGAACTCCCAGGAGGTAGCTACTGTGGTGACGTCTGTGAATTAACATTTTTGGTTTTCCAACAAAAATATTCAGTTTTCAATTTTTCACTGACAAGTCAAAACTTTCTGTTGGGAAAATAAAAACAAAACAAAACAGAAATGCCACGAGACTTGCACTTATCACCACTCTGGGCACTTTGCTTGTACATTGTCTCCATTCCTCTTCATTTTTTATGTGCTTCTTGCTTTTTTTTTTAGGCGCTGATCCTGCATATTTACACCTGTACTGCATTTATGCATGTGATTTGTCCCACTAACATCAGTGGGACTAATCACATGTATAAAGTTAAGCGTGCACATACGTTGTTGCAGGATTATAAACTCTTTGGGATAGGGACTGTCTCTTCCTATATGTTTGGTAAGTGCCTAGAACATTCTGAGTGCTACACCAAGACTAAACTCAAGCAGCTCAATCTATTTAGCTTAACCAAGAGAAGCCTAAGGGGGTAACTTGATTACCATCTGTAAATACCTACATGAGAAACAAATATTTGATAATGGGTTCATCAGCCAACCAGAAAAAGGTATAACACAATCCAATGGCTGGAAGTTGAAACTAGACAAATTCAGACTGGAAATAAAGTGTAAATTTTTAACTGTGAGGGTGATTAATAGGGCCCTACCAAATTCTCGGTCCATTTTGGTCAATTACACGGTCATAGGATTTTAAAAATCATAAATTTCATTATTTTAGCTATTTAAATCGGAAATGTCACGATGTTGTAATTGTAGGGGTCCTGACCCAAAAAGGAGTTGTGGAGGGTCGCAAGGTTATTGGAGAGGGGGGCTGCAGTACTGTTACCCTTACTTCTACGTTGCTGCTGGTGGTAGTGCTGTCTTCAGAGCTGGGTAGTTGGAGAGCGGCAGCTGTTGGCCGGGAGACCAGCTCTGAAGGCAGAGCCGCCACCAGCAACAGCACAGAAGTAAAGATGGCATGGTATGGTATTGCCACCCTTATTTCTGTGCTGCTGCTGGAGGGGCACCGCCTTCAGAGCTGGGCGCCCGGCAACCAACTGCCAGCACCTGCGCTCTGGCCACCCAGCTCTGAAGGAAGCGTAGAAGTAAGGGTGGCAATACCACGGACCCCCCCAAAATAACCTTGAGACCCCCCCTGCAACTCCCTTTTGGGTCAGAACCCTGAATTTGAGAAACACTGGCCTCCCCCATGAAATCTGTATTGTGTAGGGTAAAAGCACACAAAAGACCAGATTTCACAGTGGAAAACCAGATTTCACAGTGTTTTTCATGACCGCGAGTTTGGTATGGCCCTTGTAATTAACCACTGGGACAATTTATCCACTGGCAATTTTTAAATCAATATTGGATGTTTTTTCTAAAAGACGTGCTCTAGGAATTTGTTCAGGGAAGTTCTGTGGCCTGTGTTACACAGACTAGATGATCACAATGGTCCCTTCTGGCCTTAGAATCTATGACTATATGAAACCAAAATATAAATAATAATAATGGCAGGGGCTGCTTATATCTCTCCTTTTTTGTTGCTTTATTAAAAAGTGCCTTTTATGTAAAAAAGGGGCAATATGCTAAGAGTTAAGCTAGGCACAGTGTACATGCACAGTATAACATTTTATAGTTAATATTTTATCATAGCATATTATATTATAAATTAAGTCTCACTATGCTTTTTGGAATGGCTATCCAATATATTGGTCCAGTCAAAATAATGACATAAAAAAAATCTAAAAGACCCAGCGTCTTAGTTATACGTACACTCCTCCAAAAGTGTAAAAGGGCCTTAAAATGTAATTGTTATTTACACCCACATTAAGCTCCTTTACACCACCAGAGTAGTGTAAATGGGCTTTAATTTATATTAGAATTTGGTTCAGAAAACTCTAGCAGGGTTCATTCTTTTCACACAGCTTACAATATCAGGAGCTTGAAATAGGCTTTTTTAAAAAATACAACTGGTCTTTTTATGTTTAACTCATTGTGGTACATTCCTTCTACATCACACAGTTCCTCCTACATAACTCACTGTAGACGTCTCAACATGCAATCCTATGGTTTTCTTCTCATCGTTCAGTGAACCAATGATTCTCCTGCAGGGAAAACTGAGTTTCATAGATACGCTTCTAAACATCTGTTTTATACTTACTTGAGCCCCGTGTTTTAATAGGATACTAGCACAAGCAGGATGACCTCCTAAGCAGGCTTCATGGAGAGGAGACACATGATCTGCTGTAATGAGGTTAACACTGCTCCCCTTGTAAAATAACAGAAATTATTACTGGAGGCAATAACAGTAATGCTGACCACTTATATAGTGCTTTACATATTTTAAATTTCTTTGAATGATCTTGGCTCCCAGCCGTTTACCTCACCCACTGCCATGTGACCTTTTCCATAAAGATTCAGAAGTATGACTTCTCAAATAAAAGTGACCTTTTGATTTTTGCAAATATCTTATTTGCAATTTTGTCAAGAAATTCTGGAATTTTATCAAGTTGTTTTCCAGAAACCTCTGATTTCAGGAGCAAGTTTTGATGGAAAAGCAAACCTTTCATTACAAATATTTTATTTAGCTCTACCACAAATCCTTCAACTATGACAGAGTCTCATGAGATCTGCAAGATCAAACACAGGGCATTTCCCCAATAACTGCTCTCCTCCAACCGGTGTCTCAACAGGAGAGAAGGATATAGCTCAGTTAGGCCCTAATTCTGCAAACACTAACACATGTGCTTAATTTCAAGTATATGAGTAGTCCCATGGACTTCAATGGCACTACTTGTGCAAGAGTTTAGGCACATGCATAATTGCTTGCGGAATCCAGGCTTTCATTTATATGACTTTGCATAGATAATAAGTTGGCTATAATAAAACCATCCATCACAAGTGGAGTTCACTGTACTAATCTCAGATATCTTACAATATAAAATACAGCCTGCATTCAACAACGGGATCAATGAGCAAAGCAAGCAGAATGTTCATCTCCCCAATAAAATGATACCTGATTGATGAGTTTCTTCAGAGCAAGCAAACGCCCGTGGATAGAGGCATCATGTAAGGGAGACCAGTCTGAAACGAAATCTGCAGAAAGAGAGGAGAAGGGTCAAGAATTTTATGGACTATTTCATTGCCTGACTTTACCTAAACTGGGGAACTGCCGGGAATTTAATAAATCTGTTTCCTTCTAATGCGATTCTTAAGTATTATCTGATTTCCACTTGTTTAATACATTGCTTGCATTGCTGCTGCATTTAGCAGTAGCAATGTTTCTGGTCAAGGTGTTTTATTACCTGAGCTGCCAGCCTTAACTCATTTGGAGGGAGTAAGAAGCAAGATACATTTTATGAGAATGCAAATAGTGTTTTAAACAAGCACTAAGCAACTAAGTTCCCATTGCAGGACAAAAGAGTAATTTACACAGCACAGTCTTGTTCTTATTTAGCCTGCCACTAGCTCTGAATTGTTTATAATGCCTTTGGGGTTTTTTCAAGCTCAGCGTACTTTACCAATTTTAAAATATTTTGAAAAGGTTGCACCTGCTAAATTATTTACTAATAGCCAGAGATGGGCTAGAACTAACAGTTGATCATGGTTGGTGCCAAAATACCCAGGGGTAATTGTGTTACCCGTTGACTTTGTACCTCAAGTTTCAGTGGTCAGTATTCTTGCAACTCAAAGAAATTAACTGCGATTAAAAAATTTTATCGTGATTAATCGCATTGTTAAATTTCAATTAGTATTCTGTTGTTTATTAAATATTTTTGGATGTTTTTCTTCATTTTCAAATATATTGATTTGTATTATAACAAAGAATACAAAGTGTACAGTGCTCACTTTATATTATTATTTTTAATTACAAATATTTTCACTGTAAAAATGATAAACAAGAAATAGTATTTTTCAATTCACCTCATACAAGTACTGTAGTACAATCTCTTTATCGTGAAAGTATAACTTAAAAAATTTACATTTGTGTTACATAACTGCACTAAAAAACAAAACAATGTAAAACATTAGAACCTTCAAGTCCACTCAGTCCTACTTCAGCCAATCGCTCACACAAACAAGTTTGGTTACAATTTGCAGGAGATAATGCTGCCCACGTCTTGTTTACAATTAACCTGAAAGTGAGAACAGGCGTTCTCATGGCACTGTTGCAGCTGGCATCGCAAGATATTTACGTGGCAGATGCGCTAAGATTCATATGTCCCTTCATGCTTCAACCACCATTCCAGGGGACATGCATGCATGCTGATGACGGGTTCTGCTCGATAACAATCCAAAGCAGTGCAGACCGATGCATGTTCACTTTCATCATCTGAGTCAGATGCCACCAGCAGAAGGCTGATTTTCTTTTTTGGTCGTTCAGGTTCTGTAGTTTCTGCATCAGAGTGTTGCTCTTTTAAGGCATCTGAAAGCATGCTCCACACCTCGTCACACTCAGATTTTGGAAGGCACTTCAGATTCTTAAACCTTGGGTTGAGTGCTGTATCTATCCTTAGAAATCTCACATTGGTACCTTCTTTTCATTTTGTCAAATCTGCTGTGAAAATGTTCTTAAAACGAACATGTGCTGGGTCATCATCTGAGACTGCTATAACATGAAATATATGGCAGAATTCAGGTAAAACAGAACAGGAGACATACAATTCTCCCTCAAGGAGTTCAGTCACAAATCTAATTAACGCATTATTTTTTTAACAAGCATCATCAGCACGGAAGAATGTCTTCTGGAATGGCGGCCGAAGCATGAAGGGGCATATGAATTATTAGCATATCTGGCACGTGACATTGTAAATAAGAAGCAGTCAGCAGTATCTCTTGTAAATGTAAACAAACTTCTTTGTCTTAGCAATTGGTTGAACAAGAAGGACTGAGTGGACTTGCAGGCTCTAAAGTTTTACATTGTTTTATTTTTGAATGCAGTTATTTTTTTGTACATAATTCTACATTTGTAAGTTCGACTTTCATTATAAAGAGATTGCACCTCAATTTGTATTAGGTGAATTGAAATATACTATTTCCTTTGTTTTTTTACAGTGCAAATATTTGTAATAAAAATAATATAAAGTGAGCACTGAACACTTTGTATTCTGTGTTGTAATTGAAATCAACATATTTGAAAATGTAGAAAACATCCAAAAATATTTAAATGAATGGTACTCTATTATTGTTTAACAGTGCGATTAATCGCGATTAATTTTTTTAATCGCTTGACAGCCCTAGTTATTACCCATCACCTTGTACATGTTAGTTCAATCAAAACATCTCTATTACATACTGTCATCCTAACCTTATCTTTTAAAAGGAATCAGTGTGTTTCTGTTATCCTTGGGAAATGTTTTTGTATCATCCTAATATCAGAATATTTTGGTACCACTTAATGTCAAAATGTGTTTGCATAAGTACTCTGTGCTTAGTACTTCTTAGAAATGTGTATTTCTGCAATATCAGCCCAGTTCTTACCAAATTCTGTAAGCAGGTCCTGCCTCATACCAAGCCTCTAATACAAGGGCTTAAGTCTCAGGGTCTCTTCCTACTACACTCTGTACCATTAAAACCACAAAATTAGATACAAAATGTACAGGGGAGACCTGAGGAAGGATCTGTCTTAGCATGTTGTTTGCTTATTTTTAACACCTAATGGGAAGGTCAAAGTGCTTTAGATTAGCATTGGTGGGCTTCCTGGGGAAAGTGAGTTTTAAGGAGGGATTTAAAGAGAGTGGGCTCTCCCAAAAGGCAAGAACCACCCAGTTTCTTACTGATTTGCTCCCCTGGGGCAACACTAGACCATCTTAACATCGGCTCACTAAATTCTATCCTGTCTCAGCCACTTTAAAAACAAACAAAAACATAGCCCCAGACTTTCAAAGGGCTCTGCAAATGATAACTGAAGTAAACAGGATCCGAAGCAGGTGCAAGTGTTGAGCATTCTTCAAGATTCCCTTGCATGATTTCAGGCCTAAAGCAAAACACTGAAATGCAAACAACTTTTAGCAACAACCCAGGAACCAGCACACTGCATATCAGTAGTGGGTGTGAGGAGTGAAATTTCATCCAAGGACATGAGGAGAGATATCCCTACTACTGTGAGAACTGCTCTGAGATCATTCATGTCCACATAAGCAAACACATCCTTGGGTTTTAAGATCTTGTCTGAAAGGCCTGTATATAGTAAAATAGATGGAAGTCACTTTATCTACATTTAAAAGATGAAGTCCTAAGTCAAGCTAGGATTTGAACTACTGGTTCCAGGGAGTCTAGGTATTTAAAAATTGATACTAGATATGTGACTGTCTGCAAATGCACTGACATTTGGAAGGTTTTGATGGAAAAAATTTACCCAGAAATTTGTCAGCATGGATGGCTGTAATAGGATCTGAAAGAGTCTTTTATACTGGGGAAATTGTTATGGTTACAATTCGATACGGGAATTGGCAAATTATTTTTTTAAAAGAGAGAGAGAGATTTATTTGGTATTTGTCAGGCAAAAGAGCAATTGGATATATTTCATAAGACTTACCAGCCATCCCTGGACTTGGTAGATCCACACAAATATGTGAAAGAATACTCACATTTATATTTATGGACTGTTATGTTTAATTTCCCTGGTTGCTGAATCTATTAATGTATTTATTTAAAAATACTTCTCTTACCATTAGGCCACCTGTACAATTACTGAAAAAACAGCAAAAGGATCAATATCCTTAACACAAAAGGCTTTGTGGCATGAGCCAGCTGACCGCACTATTCAATCAGTGTCACATATGTGAAATAGAACATTTAACCATGAAGAGTCCCCCATAAGTAATCAAATAAGCCACCAAAAATCCTTTACCCTTTCGAGAGAATAACAGATCTTCAGCAGGCACATAAGGTCAACAAATCTTAGCTCTGGTGGTCCAAGAGAGGAAACAAACAAGTTTGAGAGTTATGGACCTGACAGAGAAAATGCCTTGCTAGCAGCCACTACCTTTAAAGCCATGAGCTGCTAGTTAGATACCTCCACTGACTTAGGTAGCTAGGACCAAGGCTGCCGGCTTATTCCTCTTTTATTTTCAGTGATAACAACTGAAAGATATTACATCGACACAAGACAAAGACAAGTGATGGCAATTTTGGACATATACTAGTGTAATGTCTGTGATTTATAAAGTTCTGTAGCAGGCAAATCATGAATGGTAATATTTTAGGGATGGCGGTATCAGGATATCCTAAGTGAATTTGGCTTTTGTCTGAAACAATGAGTTATTAAAGGAACAAAAATGAGGCAAATTTTAAGGCATTTCACATTTTCCCAGACTTGAAGCCTCTGGGTAGTTTAGCAAGTGACAATTCAAAAAGGTAATAGTTGCACACATCTGATAACAATAGTCCAAGCTATGAGGCTTATTATATTATTCAAACAAAGTGAATTGAAAGGAATTTGGCATGCATAGTCCAGCCTCTGCAACTCTCTTGGGATAACAATTCAACAATACTTGTTCTAAAGGGGTTTTCATCCTGGGGCTAAGAGAAAGGACGGAGCAATTCCAAAGGAACTCTGATTGTTATCCCAAAGTGAACAGCTCAAAGCAGGTTTGAGGCCAGAGTGATATATCTTTACTAGTACCTGGTACAGCATGTTGGCAGACAAGTCTGAACCAACTGCTAAAGATGGAATGAAGCCCTTACAATAGGGGTTCTTATCACAGACGGACAAATTGGTGGGCCAGTGTATTTTCCCAGAGGTGAACACTTCTTTATCTCCTGTGATGTCTCTGAAAAAAGGCATGCTGAAATCAGCTCAGTAGAGGAGAGAAAAACTGGAATGCAGACAAAAATCATGAATTCAAAGGGGCAGAAAGATTCACTCCTCTGTAAAAAAAAAAAAAAAAGATTACTCACATCTGTGGAATCTAGAGGAGTCAATGGGCCAAATGGGAGGAATGACATGCCCTCAATGTGCCCTTCCTGGTGGTAGTCAGTGCATGGAGTGCAGACATTTGTGCAGTAAGTCTTTCTGAATAACCATTTTGTGGTACTTCTAGAGAAAATTATATTCTTTTTTTAATTTGGTAGCGTCTCACTTCTTTTCACAAGCAAGTTGGCAAAGTTCCATTGACTTCACTGAAATTACTGCACAGTACACTAGATAAAGATCTGTCCCCATATGGATAGTGCCACAGTGAGCCCAAGCCATGCTACCTTGATTGATGAAGGGTATTATGCTATTAATAATTATATGGATTTTTCTTTAAAAACAATCTTTGTAGAATATTGTTTATTAAATCACATTTATCCATGAACAATATATGGTGGTTTTTCAGGCTGGAACGTGGGATCATCTCAAGAATAAGGAAATAGTCAAGTTGTTAGAGTAATGGGGATAGCTGTCTCTGCTCATTTGCAGTAGATGTCATGGAAGTGGTTTTTATTTGTTGGGTGTACTGATAACATAGTCCCACATTTTTCCTATGTGAGGTCAATGATTGTCAGGCATGCTGTTCTGAGCACCCACATGAGAAAACCTGAATCAGCAGTAAGGAACAACTAAAAATTGAAGAGCAGAAATACTACTAGTATCAGCCCAGGTACTGGTGTTTTTCTAGAAAAACCATTTTGGGATGAGGATGTCACTAATCTAAGGGCTTAAACCCCACACTTCCCCTACTCTTCTGGGACAGTCTTAACTCTACTATAGTCTCTTCAAGCTCTCTTGGCAACATCGCATATTCATTCCTCGTAGGGTTACCACTTGTATTGTACTCAGTCTCTTCCAAAACCTTCAGACTTTCTCATTTTGAAACCAATGCCATCACAAAGTCTGCATGAGCTTCAGCAGAGATATGTTTACAGATTATTTCCAAATTTTGGATTGAGAAACAATTTTTCTGAGTTACACTCTGATCTTTTATTGTTACCTACATCTTATGTCCCAAACTTATCTTGACAGAAGTATAATACAAATACAGTAACTCCTCACTTAAAGTCGTCCCGGTTAATGTTGTTTTGTTCTTACGTTGCTGATCAATTAGGAAATATGCTCATTTACAGTTGTGAAATGCTCCCTTCTAACATCATTTGCAGGCTATCAATGGCAGTTCAGCTGTCCCTTCTCCCACTGCCAAGTGCTGCTCCCCGTGACTCTTGCCTGCTTGCTGTGGGGGGGGGGAGGGAAGAAGAGGGGGGCTAATGTCCCCCTGCAACTTGTTTACCCTATCTTCCATAGAGCGGGGGGGGGGGGCACCCGAGGGAGGGAGCTGCTGCCTTAGGCAGAAGCTGCAGCTGCCGGGCTTGATGATCTAATTAACAAGGCAGTGTACTTCTGACCCCACTCTTGATACCTAATTGGAAATGCGCATCTCTATCTCTGAAAGGCATTTCCTGGGAAATTCCCACCCTCTGACTCCTCCACCTCCACCAAGCTTCACTATCATCATTGCTGTGTACCAGTATTCAATTGTTTGTTTAAAACTGAGAGAGAGAGAGAGAGAGAGAGAGATTAGTCTTTTGTCTGGTGAAAAAAAAATCCCTGGAACCTAACCCCCTTATTTATATTCATTCTTATGGGGAAATTGGATTCGTTTAACATCGTTTCACTTAAAGTAGTATTTTCCAGGAACATAACTACAACGTTAAGTGAGGAGTTACTGTACAGGTATTACACAGAGATGTGTGAACTACATGGCTATTGTATACATTCACAAGGGATTCAGGTGACAAACATAGTAACCACAAAGATGAAAGTGCATAGTTATTCCATCACAATCTGGAGCTGTGTACGTAGTCTAAGTGTTCAAAGTTTCCTTGTGTTGCATACTAGTGCGTTTAGGCTGGGGCAGTGGTTCCCAATGTGGGGTTTCCCAGACCGCTGGGGGCTGCCAGGGGTTATGCAGGCGTTCATCCCTTGAGCCTGGGTCGCACTGACTTCCAGTGGGAGTTGGGTGTCTAATTTCTTAGGTCTCATTGAAAATTCCTGTCTAAATATTATTTTGAATCCTTAAATCAGTGCCACTACCCTTTGCTTCATTGTATGATTATTTATTATTTATATTACCATAGTGCTTGTGAGCCCTAGTCACAGACCATGCTCCCATTGTGCTAGGCTCTGTACAAACACAGACTTTCCTCCTTTGTTCCAGATGCTGGAAACCTGTCATCCATTTAGGAAGAATCCATCTCAAATCCAGACTCATTTGGGATTTTATTGTTATCACTATTCCGCCACCCCCACAAAAACAAAATCAACCTGGACAGCAGTACAGACACCTTGGTCACTTCTGCGCTGCAGCTGGCCTTCTAGTTCTCCTCCTATTCTAACTGCACCATTCTTTTTTCATTTAGTCACAAATGGAAGATTTCCAGAACTCTCATGAAAGAAAGAGGAATACTGCAATGTTACTGCGTGTTATCTTCATTTTTCCTCCCCCAGCACGCTAGCCATGAACTGAAAGCGTAGCCTCCCCAAGAGCACAACTAAGTGGAACACCGCTAACCAAGACGTATGTGAAAAGAGATTGTTTGTCTTTTGACACCGTATCACCTTGTCAAATGCTTTGGGCCAGACTGCGAGCCTCTTACTCAGAGTGGTGAACAGAATGGGGCAACTTGTGTGAGTAACTACTCATCAGTGACAGAAAGGGGTTCACAACCTGGCCCTTTGAGAATCATCCACAAATATCTGTAATGCCACTAGCAAAGATTCGTTAGTCTGTCTTTAAAAACAAAAGAGGAACTTTTTTTGCTGAGCTAACACTAGCATTCAGCTGGCAATAATGCAAACCAAACATGCCCACGTTGCAACTTCTTTTTCAGTTATGTCCAGCTCAGATTGTAATGCTTATTTTACTTTGCACAGATTCCTAGTATTTGTGAAGTGCTTAAAAAATAAAGTTTGGTTTTTACTGTCAGAAAGCACTAATAGTGCATAATAAATAGTGCATAATAAAGCACTAATGGTGCATAATAAATATCATTTAAAATGCAAGAACATGTACACGGATGTCTGCCTACAAACTGCATGTAAACAAGCCTTCAGGGAGAATACGCTTCTGGAGCTCTGCATATATACCATCCATGGCCCTTCCATCACCACCAGAAGACTATCCGGAAGATTGTTTGAATAGATACAGTTCTATTACTTACCGCTCATCAGTGGGTTTGATAGAGAAGTTGCATGTGACTGTCCTTCCACTCCTTGGTATTTACTGGCATTTCCCTTTGCTCCTGCACCATCCATTGCACACTGGGCAGTCAAATTTCTGTTATTTCACTTCGCAGTTGGTCTTGAGAGTTCAAATTCCATCCTCCCTGATGAAAATCCTAGTTATGCAAGTAATCTATTAAGCAGACTCCGTGTGTGCAAGTCAAGCAGACTTTGCAGCAGACTGGAACTTGGTGCCGGCAGCAGTTTCAGAGTAACTCAAGTACCTGTGTGCAGATTTAATGAAACACCTCCTCATTCACTTGGTGTGCAGCCAGAAATCAGTCAGACCACACTGTACAAAGCGAGGGATGTGGCTGATGTCATATCCTTTCAAAAGCCACACCCAATCAGCAAGGCTGCCTTCTGTTTTTATCAGGAAGGAACTTCTTAGTTTGACAAAAAAACAAGACTGAGCCAGCTCAACTAGTTGAGCAAACTCTGCCTTTAGGGATCTGAAAAGGCAACTCAGAGAGATAACTGTGCTCAAAACTTTGCCTTCAAGAGAAGGGTCAAAATAAGTTGTTTAGAGACAACACCCTTTTCCTGTATCTACTGTGCCTCCAGTATTCAAAAACTGACATCTAAAAAGCTCATGACTGCATGCAAAAAACGGTGTACTGAATTCCTTTTACACAGCAGCAATCACTACATGCCATAATAATATTGAAACCACATGTTCACAGAGCTGTGCTTTCCACTGGAAGTACTTTATTGTCTCCATGGCATGAAAAGCACAGCATTATGCAGGCTTATTTCCCTCCATCCATTTCAGTCGACTTCACTGAGTCGTCATAGTTGCACCAATACTGTATATAAAATCTGCTTTTTCACCTGAAACAAAACTAATTAACCTACAGGCAAGTAAACAGGGTCAGGTTTTCAAACAGGCTTCATCCTTATCTCTATTGGTCTGGGTGCAACTTTGCTATGTGCAGGTCATTTCAACATGCACATTTTGGGGCACATAATTTACAAGTACAAAACCCATTTGCTCTTATTGCATATGCACATTAGCACGTGTGCACAAGTAAGGATGCAAGAACTGCATTTGTAAGTGATTGCCTGTACAAAGTTGCATGCATGTACAAAGAAGTTACATTCTTTAAATGTGGCCACAAATCTGCCCAACAACTGAGTAATTTGACTTCATTTTATTGCTATGTATAGTACATAAAAAGGCATCTGTGCTAGCTTCTAGGTACTTTTGACTGCAAATACATTCATATTAAGCATATAACTGCACAGTTGACCTGAGGACTGATCTGGGTTTTAGCTCAAGACTCCCTACCTCTGACCTTGGTTTGGAGGTGCTTTAAGGCCAGGGTAGCTTACATGGCTCAGGGGTAGGTTAGAACCCAAGCTCCCCTTTCATTGTCCTGGAACCTGACCACTTTGCAGTAAGAATGGAGGCAAAAATCAGTCAAGTGCTCATAGTCGTCCAATGCGTTCCCCGCCCCCCCTCCCCCACCCAAAGAACAGGCAAGTTCCCCTGCAATTGACTAGGAACACAATTGACTAGGAACAAATCCTATAGTATCTCATGATAAAGAACCTCCAGATACTCACGGGCGAGTGCCGCAACAGTGAGAATGCAGTAACACAGGAGGGATTTGCTGCGGGGCCGGTCACACCTGAGCTAGGTTAACTCGGGTGCTGATTTCTCAGAATGACTGTGCAGTGCAGACACAGCCTAAGGGCTGGTCTACACTACTGCTTAAATCGATGTAACTTACATTGCTCCGGGGTGTGAAACCTCCCCCCGCCGAGTGACGCAAGTTACATCGACTTGAAAGCGCTGCCTACACCGCGCTATGTTGGCAGAAGACACTCTCCCACCGACATAGCTTCCGCCTCTCATTGAGGTGGAGTAATTACGTTGACGGGCGAGCGCCCTCCCATCAACATAGTGTGCCTTCGCCAGATGTGCTGCAGTCACACAGCTGCATCGATGCAGCTGCGCCGATATAGCACAATAGTGAAGACAAGCCCTAAAAGCTCCGCCTGGCAGCTGCTCCTCACCACCCAACCAGAACATAAGCAAAGATGAAATCCAAATCCTGACAATACCCACAAACACAAGCCCTTAGCGTATCCTTCCAGCCTCAGGAGCCTGGGTACAGAATTTGGTCTTGCAGCGTGCCCTAAGAGTGGTCTACTTGGGACTGGAGGTGGGGGGTTAAGAAGCATGATGGTTCCAGAGCTGAGGCAGGTGAAGTGACATGGCCACTACTCTAGCCCATGCACTGGTAGCTGCATTTCCCATGGGCCCTCACTCATTTTGCTGCCTTATACACCAGTCTCAATAGGGCCAGCACTGATAGCTCTGCAGTGCACAGGGAAAGAAGCTATTCCCCAGCACAACCACTCTGTCAGCCAGTGCTTAGGGGGCGCAGAGGGCCTTGCACGAGCCATGGATGAGTACATTACCCCAAACCATCATTCTACCAAAGACAGAATAAGGCATTTTCAAACAAGCAAAGAATCCTCACTTCTCCCCATTGCCAAAGGGCAATTTTCAACAGTTAACTATTTATTATTAACCATATTTATTACTAGTGCCTAAGGGCCACCAAGGGATGGGGCCCCATAGTGCTAGACACTGTACAAACACAGATACAGGCCCCTATTGCTGTCTTGTTTTTGTACACAGTTCGAACTGGATGTCTAAACAGATAGCGAGACAAAGGAATGCAGTTTTGCAGCCATTACTCACTGAAATAATAATAAAAAAAAAAATCACAGGGCCCTCAATATTTTCTCAATTCTTGCTGCTTCTGGATCCCCTTACACAGATTCTAATCATGTTCCTGTGAGTATTCTCCACCCCACGTCCGCAGCCTCCGTGGTGTCTCAGCATTACCTCTTTCCAGTACGTGACGTTTGTTAACTGCATGCATTCCCCTCTGAAAGATGGCTTTGTTTGCATAGGTCTCACTTCACAGCAATTTTCTCCATCAAGTACATTAGCGAGGCTGATACAGTAAATTATGTACAAACATAAGAGGTCTAGTTTTACAGCATTAAATACTGTAGCCTGAATTTGGGAGTTGAGGAACAGTGGATAGAAAAGCTGAATAAACAACTTAGATTAATTTAGATTATATCATTCACCCATGACAAAAGGCAAACAAAAATGTTTCTTTGCACTGGCTAAGAGCCTGTGTTCCTTTCGCTTCACTATCAACACCCTCCCACCCCAATAGCTATGAGTGACCAGCAAATTGGGGTGTGGATTACCTGAGGTCACCATAGTAAGGTGTGTGTCTATCATCCTGACAGTATTAAAGCAGTATTGAGGGACAGCTGGCTTTGTACATGGAGGGCCAGATACCTGTGTAATTGCCCACAGTAATTACCCACTGGGGCAACCCAGGGTAGCTGTATTTGAGGAGTACATACATAGCTGAGTCCAGCAGAAGGAAAACAAACACAAGCTACAGAACTAAAGTTCTTTTCCCCCAAGCAGTAGCATAAGACTAATACAAGCCAAGGTTTAGGCAACTGGGCAGAGTCCATCCCAAGGGTATGTCTACCACACAATTGGTGGTTGCAGCTTGAGTAGACATACCCACACTAGCTTTACCTGCCTGTGCTAGCATGGCTAAAAGTGGTAGTATAGCTGTCTCGGCACAGGTTTCAGCAATGCAAGTAGGAACCCAGTAGATACCTCCGATGACACTCCCGCCATCACTGCTACATTGCTATTTTTAGCCATGCTAGCACAATTATGTTGCCCCGAGCTGCAATCACACCTTGGATTGCAGCGTAGACATGCTCACAGCCTCTTGTCAGATGCAGAGTATAGGAGAGAAGCTTCTGTTAGTTTACTGTGCTTCTTGCAAAGTCTTAATGATAGAAACATCTCAAGAGCTACCACCAGGGCAACATGCATAAATCTAAACCCAGAAGTCAGGCTAAACTCTATACAACTTCATAGCCCAACCAGAACCAGAGCGTATACACATACACAACTTTTCAGTCATTACACTGCTATTTTTCATTTATATAGCACTCTTCATCTTGAAGGGTCCTAAAGTTTTATGTCAACTTGGCTTTCTGCAGAAATCACCTGCACCACTACCCAACAATAGGCATCCCTATATAAACACAACAGTTGTTCAACAGTGCACAGTAAAGTTGGAGCAAATAGGTAGCAAATAATAATTTATTCAATGAATTTTCCTTCTTTTTCTGTTCAGAGAATACCCCACAGAATACCCATAAACCAATCAAATTTTTTTCCCAAATGTATTCCAAACTAATCAATGATTTTTTTCACTAATTGCATTTACTCTCTCCCTTGCTATTCAATAATTGAAATCTGAGCTCTGTGTGCTAGTTGCTATTGGTCATAGCAAACACATACAGTAGAACCTCAGAGTTACGAACACCTCAGGAATGGAGGTTGTTCATAACTCTGAAATGTTTGTAACTCTGAACAAAGCATTATGGTTGTCCTTTCAAAAGTTTACAACTGAATATTGACATAATACAGCTTTGAAACTTTACTGTGCAGAAGAAAAATGCTGCTTTCCCTTTATTTTTATTTTTTTTTATTTTTTTTTACTTTTAACACGGTACTCGTTTTTTGTTTTTGTTTTTTGTCTCTGCTGCTGCCTGATTGTATACTTCCAGTTCCAAATGAGGTGTGTGGTTGACTGGTCCGCTCGTAACTCTGGTGTTCATAACTCTAAGCCCAGGGCTACACTAGGGAAGGGGGGTCGATCTACGATACGCAGCTTCAGCTACGTGAATAACGTAGCTGAAGTCGGCGTATCGTAATCGGCTTACCTGACCATGAAGACGGCGGTGAGTCGATCGCTGCAACTCCCCCGTCGACTCCGCTTGCGCCGCTCGATGACGTGGATTTCCGGAGCCGACGGGGAGCGCGATCAGGAATCGATTAAGCGCGTCTTAACGAGACGCAAAAAATCGATCCCCGATAGATCGATTGCTACCCGCTGATCCGGCGGGTAGTGAAGACAAGCCCTAAGGTTCTACTGTAGTTTTATTTCTGTTTCCTGACTGGATGTGCATAACACAGATTATCAGGTTTCTAGTGCAAATGTTTGCAGCAAGGGAATTCAAAATTCACTTTTGATAACTATTTCAAGCATGCAAGACCAAAATTTGACTTGTATAAGTACATAGATGGTCACAAAGAGTGGTGTGAAGATGGCTGAAATTCATAGTTCAGGCTGAATGAATATTCATGACAATATTTTTGTATCATTCAGCCATTCTATGATATCTAATGCACGGCACTATGGAACAGTCTCCAACAGAAACGGAGGAAGAACTTCATATGAAGGGATAATTTAAACAAGCAGAATGCAGTTGCCCAACTTAGAATTTGACCAGCACACAAGGGCCATCACTCCTGTAAAAACTGTCATAGAATCTTTAATAACTACGTGTACTCAGCATGGTGGTTTTGAACCAATAGCACAGTCCCTTTAAATACTAGGCTGGGGCACTGGTCCAACACTGACTCAGACGGAAAAAAATTTCATGTACTGAAATCATCAATGCCACCTTCCTGCAGTACAAGTGTTTTCCTCAGAGGGCTCCAATCAAAACACTGAGCAGGCTCAGCCCTTCTAAAGAGGTTCAGAATCTTGTCAGATCTCATAGGGACAAAAAAGCCTTATCCTCTAGTTGTCCTTAGCCACCAATCAAATCTCTTTCCCAGAGTTGGTGGTTGTTGTTTTTTAAATACCACCCTATGCTGTCTGTTCCTCTGAAGCACCACCAGCAGCAGCTCCCCCCACCCCCCCCCCATGCTCACCGAAACTTCCCTCTGTAAACATCCTCTCTTCCTATGAGAGATTACGCCCACTGTGCTCTATCTGGGGGAGCGAACAGAAGTCTGTATCCCATTACTGTTTGCCCTCACCAGTTTGTTGCTTTCAGGGAAGGAGAATCTCACAGTTTAAACCCAAAAAACCGGAGCTAACTTCACTTAATTAGAACCAAATCCTGACTCCAGTGAAGTCAATAGAAAACACCTTTTGAGATCAAAGGGACCTAGATGTGTGCCTTAAAGTTCATTGCATAGAAGCTAGTGTCTCCAGTCAGCAAGATGCAGGTAGCATGAGATCTTCACACTAGATTTTACACTAAACGTTGCAACAATTTTTGTGGCAATTGTGCAATTACTGTGCATCCCCACTGCATAGGGGGTTGTAACACTTCGCTTTTCACCATTTGGTGCCAAATCCTTTGGCTGTGGTGGATCCTCTACATCACCAGAGTTCGCTGTGGTGCCTCCTGAGCCAGGCAGCCCCTCTGTCTCCCCTCTGGTTGCTGCTTTCTAGTCCCCCTGCCAGTTATCAGTCTGCCTGCATGGAGCCCAGTGTGGAGGGAAGGACGGGGTGGTGATGGTGGCAGCAGCTGTGGAGGGGCTGATGGGCAAAAGGGAGGCCACAGGAGCTAATGAGGTGACAGTGTCTAACAAAGGGGCAGGGTGGGGGAAAAGGACCGAGTTTGACTGGCTGAATAGGGAAGAAGCAAACTGGGGGAAGCTCCTGCAACAGAGATAAGCAATTCAGGCCAGGAACGATCTACATTCTATGTCAGGAAACAACACAGGTACACTGTTGGAAATCAAATAATAATTAGGTATTTGTGGCCCCGGTGCTTGATAAATGGTCTCTTTACCAGTCTACAGTGCAGCCTGGGTTTCAACTTACATTAGACTCTAGAATCCATTCTGAAAACAGTTTGTGAATTCTGCCTCCACAACATCCATACTACTGAAGTACATGTCTTAGGGTATATGTAATATAATAATAACAAAAATAATTCCCATAGCATGATACATTTACTTGGCATTTTACAGACAGTGAGAGACATTTCCTACCCCCAAAAGATTATCGTTTGAGTGTAATGATGAGTATACAGGTCTTTAATGAGGGGACTCCTCCTGGGCAAGTACCACCCATTCCCAGGTTTGCCTATAAGAACATCTGTATGTCAAGGCAGGAAGGTGGTGTAACTGAGAGGAAGGAAGTGGTCTTGGGAAATTGATATATGGTGATGCAAGACTGACTGCCTGATCTGCTGACCTACAGCTGAGGGCCCAAGGCCAAAGCTCCATGAACAGGGTCAGCTGGAACTCACCCCTAACTCAGTGGTGGGAGAAAATATTGATTCCCAGCAGCCTCTGGGCTTTGTCTCACTGATACCCTGGAGAGCAGGGCAGAATGGGAACTGTAATCTATTGTGACAGAGTTGTAGTCCTAGCTTCTGGCAAGGCATGATGGGAAATAGGGGATATCTTTTTACAAACACACACACACACCTACCTCTTTCCTAAAAAAACCAGGAAAGTCCTAGAGGAAGTTCGACTGACTGTAGTGTATTGTGGTACTCTCTCTTTACAGTTAGTCATGTGCAGTCACCAGAGCGCTCCCATTGTGAGTGGTCACATGAGGTAGACTGTAAACGGTGCACCACCACCCACAGTGCTGCCTGCTGGTCAGGAAGGGGGTGGCAGGTCACCTTCCCATTTGAATTCAGTCCTGCCCTGCAGCACCCCCACCTCACGGGCTTCCAGTCCTCTGCTCCTGCACAGGGGTAGTAGGGACTGTGACTTCAAATAATCAAGGCCTATTCCAGCAGGCCTCTGTCAAGGCCCCTGCTGTTGCGTTATCTTCTGGGAGGGGATAGGAGAACCTGGGCTCACCCTCTCCACTAAGCTCCAATCCAGAGCCCAATGGTGGGCCGCTCATTCAGCCCCTTGGGGTGCTAAACCACCACCCTTCCTGGACCACTTCCTACCGCTGTTCCTGTTAGTTGCACCAGAGTAAGTCACTTCTCTCCAGTCTCTGACACGCAGGCTCAGTCACTCATCTCTCCTCCATAGGGTCTTCATTGGACCCTCATGAAGTGAGGCCTCAGGCAAGGAGTTCCTGGGCATTACTTTTACCTTCAGAGTTCAGGACAGCTGTCGGTTCCCTTCCACTGCCTACACCTTCTGAGCTGCTCTGCTCCTCTTTTTAAAGCCCTGTTTTGGCTCTGCAGGTGTGGCTGGGGGGTGGGCAGCTGGGCCCAGAGCTGTCCCTTAACCCCTTGCTCACCAGTGTGGGGTTTGTAAACCCCACCATAGAGACAGACACACACACACTGAGTCAGGTTCTGCATACTCAGAGCTTGTAGGAGCCATTTTGGTACATATCAAATAAAGAGAGTTGTGCTTCAAACTGTACATCCCTGGTCTCACGCTAGGTTTCTGAAGTACTGAGGCTGCAGCCCACTCACAGGTAGCAAGTGTGAAAAATCAGGACAGGGGGTGTAGAGTAATAGGCACCTCTATAAGAAGAGCCCTGAATATCAGGATTGTCCCTATAAAATCAGGGCAGCTGGTCACCCTACTCACAGGGAAGTCAGTCTTGGCTGTCTGACCATGCTAGAAAGCACCAGGGCCGGCTCCAGGAACCAGCTTGCCAAGCTGGTGCTTGGGGCGGCAGGTAAGAAGGGGGCGGCAGTCCGAGTCCCGCGGCGGCAATTCAGCAGCAGGTCCGCTCTTCCCGCCGCCGAATTGCCGCCGCGGGACTCGGACTGCCGCCCCAGTCTCGCCTGCCGCGGCGGCAAAGGGGCGGCAGGTCCGCCGCTGTCCCCTTGCCGCTCCGGAATGGGACTGCCTGCGTCGGGGGTGGGGCCCCGCCCCCGACGCAGGCAGACGTGGCGGGGCCCCGCCCCCGACGCAGGCAGACGTGGCGGGGCCCCGCCCCCGACGCAGGCAGACGTGGCGGGGCCCCGCTACGTCTGCCTGCATCGGGGGCGGGGCGCCGCCACCCCTGCTTGGGGCGGCAGAATTGTAAGAGCCGCCCCTGGAAAGCACGACACTGTCAGAGAAGTTTCTGGAATAGGTACTGGAAGGAGTAGGCAAGTAAATCCATGGGCCTAAATTTTCAGTGTCCAATTGCAGACTTCTTAAAGGGGTTTGTTCTTCAGAAGTGCTAAGCACTAGAAGTGGAACACTAACTCCCTATAAAGCATCTCTAGCTAGGCACATAAAAACTGAGGCCCCAAAAATCATTACTTGCCTTTTAAAGTGTAGACCTTTTAAATATTTTATTTTGTAATGATTTCTCTTTTGGCTGTTGGGAAAACACCTCTGATGTGTGTCTGGAACAACCCCTCAGGCTGCACATCATTTTTGTCCTTTTTGGATAGGTTAAGATAAAGTTACCATGATAAAATAATTTTCTGTTAAAAAGTCCCAAGGATTTAGCAGTTTTGCTCATTAGCCTATGACACGAAGTAGAACAAGAAAACCAGCAAGTGATCTCAGAGTCAGCAGCAAACACTATTTTCCCCAAAACCAATAGCAAGAGGGCTAAGAGTAGATATTTTTCATTTACAAACAATATTCAAATAGCAGAGAAGTGAATTTTTTTTTGCATTGGATTTATGAGCTACTTTCTGCATTACATTCTTCCTTAATGTCAGCTGAGCAACCAGTTCCTTAAACATTAGATATTCCGACCAATGTCTGCCAGCTCTGAGCAGATGGGAACAAAGTACAATCCATTTATATGAAGCAAGAAAGAGAATCTGCATCAGTATCAGAGTGGAATTTCTTGCCCTGTCTAAATGGACTCCAGTTATTCACCTGCTAGGTATTATTCCTTTGGGAACAAACTGATATATTACTTACTGGGATTTTTTATAGAAAACTTTCCATTGAATGACTTGCCAAACCCTTGACACAAAAATATGATTGACAAATGTCAGGCATTAACCGGGTACAGTTATTTGAGACCCCATGTTAAGTGTATTGTCAGCTCTGAATCTGTAGTGATGTTAAGAATGGCAGTAACAAATCAGAATGATCTCACTCACTTATTAGGAGCCAGTCTGGGTATTTGGGGTTGATTATTCTGTGGCAGGTATTCACTGATGAAAGGCACAAAGCTTCGGAGCCAAACTGAAAACAATGTATCTTTATACACATCTCAGGCTGCAGACAGCAGGAAACTAACTTTTAGAAACTGCTGAAAACAGACATCTCTCTGCAGAATAATGATACAAATAGAAAGCAAAGAAATCTGCCTGCTAGACCAGTGACCTCCATCTTACATTGAGTAAGACTGAGAAATCATGAAAACGTACAGTAGCTCCTCTTATTTTATAGTGTTTTCGGGTGATCTTTATGCAGTAGCAACTGATTCATAAAGATCAGTCTGAATATTAGGTACATTCTCTTACAACTAAATTGGAACACTTGTGCCCCAAACATAGCAATTGATCATTCTTTTTTCATTAACGTATTGAATGTTTTCATCACTGCATCTTCTCTGTCTTCTCTCCCAAGGCCTGATCTCAACCAATATTATAATATTAACAATAATGTATATAGTTCTCCACTCGCGGTTGCTGTAACCTGATAGTACCTTCATATATTAATCCTTTGAACACGAGGAAAAATTAACTGCTGTCAGGATGCTCTGGTGCTAATAAGTGCTTTAACAGAAAGCTTCTGATTTACCCTGAAAGGAGAACAAGGTGCAAGGTTACCGTTTGACTCAGCTTGCTTAACTGCTCGGTCAGACTAAATTGAAGTGAGCTTTTAGTGTATAATTAATATAGGAACTGTAACTAAGTGCAATTTTCAATACTCCGGCCCATTCATAAACTAATTTGTGGCAGGTTAAGTGACAGTTAATAGAGAGAGGCCCATGGCTGACCTAGCAGCAGCGTTGCAGGTCACAATTGAGTGATGTGACTCGGCAGAGCAGTGTACAGAAGCTTGGACACTGACAACTTTCGTTATACTCAAGCCAGAGTTATTAAGTCCTTTGAACACTGAATTCACTCAATTTTTTTTAAATGGCTGTCTCACAGATTCCCCTGGCCTTTGTTTTGTTCGTAAGAACACTTCTCTCAGGGGATTGCTTCTCTTAGACCTTCTGGTAACCCAAACTTGTATAACATAATTCCTCAGACTGGGGTGAGAGATGAGAGAATCTACGTTTCTGGGCACCTTTGAGTCGTGGATGGCACTCCCTCAGCTGCAGTGAAGGAAGAATGATGAGAATGCTGACTAAAAATATGATTCTATAGCAATTTCACTGATAAATATTTCATCAATGAAAATCTCCATGTACACCAAACCTTACCGAGTGTTAGCACATGGACATGTTATTCATACTGGTTTGCTGAATTGTAGATTCAGTAGATTCAACTCACTCATTAAACAAAATGGGAGGAAAAATCCTCTCTCCCTCCCTGAATTTTATTATAATTATTGAATCTCTAAGTGACATTTCCTTCCCCTCCCAAAATCATTCTGGATGTCATTCATTCAAGAAATTTTCAATTGCTAAATTATAATATTAATATAATTTCCTTCCCTCCCACCATCAAGTTTGTTTCATGAATTTCTACAGGGGTTGAGAAGCTTAAGGATAAAGGTATTTTCCAGAAATAAAAATAAAACCAGACAAACAGTTCTTTGTGGAATAAACTCTATTAGATATTACACATCTACTGCAAAACATTAAAAAAAATTCACAATGAGGCGCAACGGGTTTGTGCAAAGGAAAAATAACCTATTTTCAGGAAAAAAAAACCCACACAAAGACATCATAAACTGTTAGCCAGACAGATGGTTCAGTTGTCTGTTCAGACAGTCACCTAAAAGTTTGCTTATAAATTAATTTTATTCTGAGGCTTTGCAATCTTGGCATGCTGCCACATTGTGATGCAGCATCACACCATAGATATTGGGAGTCTTTCAACAGCCCTGTCCAATACAGCACTGTCCATTGAAAACTGGGATAACACGACTTCTGTGGTGGGTGGACCAGATTCATCCACCATGGTGCACATAGGTGTAAATTATTCCTCCCCATGCCAGCCGATCCCTCTGTTCCCCAGCAAGATTTTCCCAATGGAGGCCAGTAGTGGCACTACCACCTGCCCTCCCTTTGGATTTGTATTGGGGTGGGAGGAAACAGTAATAATTGTGGCAGGGGCTCCATAAAAGCATTTCCAGTGGCCGCTCTGAAGGTGATGCACTGAGTTAGCATATACCCTAGGTGTCTAGGCCATGCTTTCTTCTGGGCAATCACCATCCATTTTCTGGAGTATGCTAGCAATTTACACAGAAGAAGGATATGGAGAAGGAGGAGAAGACAGAGGGACTTTCCCCCTCCCACACCCTTCCGCAGTAGACTTTTTGCAGCCAGGCCCCGTACTTTGTTTTTTCACAGTGGAAGCCAATGTAAATCCCAGCTGAATCCAGTCCTATATGAACATACAGAGAGAAAGAACCATATAATGGTGAACCGTTGACTAATAAACAGATATCAACTTAATTTTACATGAACAGGAAGACTAGTCGACCTGAGAAGGGAATGCTGATCACTGCGTATGAAGCCAACGTGCAATATACACTGCCATATTTACACATGGAATGTCTTCCAAGGAAATACCTGACAGCCTCTCAATTATACCCACACATTTCAGGAGTATACCAGTTTTTCCCTTTTAAACAAACAATCATACGAGTTTTACTTCCTGATCCAGAAAAAGATCATGTTTGCCACTGACAAGCCACTCAGAAAGCAGGAATTTGTATATGTGAATTAAGTAGCTCAGAGTTTTCCCTGTACTCACTCATAGCCAACTGGGGCACACTTATTTGCATATGAGATCTGATTCGTTAACATAGTACCAGATGTCAATATTGTTCATCTCTGAGAAAACAAATACACAATAGAAACTGGCTAATTTACCACATAATTATTTTTAATAGGTGGGGACAAGATGGGGGGAGGTAATATATTTTATTGGACCAACTTTAACTGAAGACAAGCTCTGTGTATAAGATCAACAGCTTGTCTCTCCCACTAACAGATGTTGGTCTAATAAAAGATATGACCTCACACACTTTGTCCCCCACCCCCAAATTATCAGATTGTTATCTGGAAAATGAAGAACTTCCACAATCACACTTCACACTACAAAGCATAAGGCAAATAATAACTGCCAGTGATTAGAAAGAAACTTTTCCTAAGGGCGAGAGATTATATAATTGTCCATTATGGGATTTGTTGCACCTTTCCCTTAAGCAGCTGGTACTGGCCGCTGTTGGAAAAAAACGATATCAGACCACTAGATGTTAAAGCACAACAATTCCTATGTTCCTGTGAAAAAGACGGTTCACCCAAACAGCTGATTTGGGTAGATGATATAAGGGATATTGGAGAGAGAGAAAATGAAAGACCACCTCCTGCCATAAGTAATACTTCTGTGAATTGTCACAAAGCAAAATACAGTCAACAAAAAACACTTGTGGCATTTTTAGGCGAGGCAATGGGATTAGAGCAAAAAAAATTGGACAACATATCAAGTGAACTTCTAATACAATTTCAAGACACCTTTACATCTTGTTTTCTGATTTTTTTAATCAAACCTCTCAAAAACCTCTACCCAGAAATAAAGATGTGCCATGTGAAATTTCAGGAAGAATGCTTTTCTGGAGGAAAGTTGAGATAAGGGTTGAAAACTGACCTGATGATGGGAAGCTAAGTTCAACTATAACTATGGAGCAGCTACTGCCACTCCAGAAACATACCTTCAAGAGTTGCTGCATGGGATTTCCATTCCTTTAAGGAATATAAATTCTTTTAAATTTAAAATCCCATGTAAATTGCATATATTAATTGTTGCATGTATAAGGAAAACAATTGTATATTATGCACCCTGGAGCAGATCCTCAGCTCAGGTAGATTGTCTTACCTCACCTGATTTCAATGGAGTTATGACAATTTATATCAGCTGAACGTCTGCCTGTCTGTTTAGATACCAGATGTCACCTAGAAACTATGACTGATGCTCTCAAATATGGCAGATTAGATAAAGATTAGGATAATAACATTGAGTGACAGAAAATGAACACAATCTTCTGAGATTTTGAGGATACAAAGTTCCAAATGCTAATCCAACTCTCAGAATGCTCTGGCATCTATCCTGTACCATCTGAGGGAATGTTTATATTCAGTGAAAACTTTGCTGCCCCTTTAGAATGATTCTTGCTGTTAATGGCAATGGAAAGAACATCCAACCTGTGCAAACACAGGCTATTTTCAGAGGTAGGAAAATGCATTTAACTTCAGTTGTGACATCACAGGTCTGTTCTGCTTGATCTCTGAGGGAAATAGTGATACCTAGCACTTTTCATCTTCCATATGCTGAACTCTCATAACAATGTGAGGGAGAACAATTACTCCCATTTTACAGATAACCTCTCAGCTACAGTTTTGCTAAGTGACTAGCCCAAAGCCAGGGACGTTGTTGCTGTCAGAGCAAGGGTTATCTTGCTTTATGGCTTATATTGAAAACCGTTCGTTCACAGGTTGAAAATGTATTTGTTCCTCAAACCCTTAAGAGGTCGGGATAACAAAATGAAGCTGGAATCCCTTTTCAGCTTTGTTGAATCTAAATGAGCCATCACTATCCCCCTGCTTATGGCAAAACTGTACCAAAAGCCTGGGACTGAAGAAACACTCCTTCCATTAACCAACCAACCTCTGGAAAAAAACAAACCAAACCTTGAAGTATACTATCATACTATTAATCCCAGGATCTCCTTGCTATATTCTAATAGCTCTGGCTCTTTATGACCTTCTGTTCACTCTATGAGTCCATAGGCTTTTCATCTAATAATGGGAAGGCTAAAGCCATAATAAAGTTTCAGAGTCCCTTCACAAAGCCAAATAGAGTGGGAATGAGAGAAGGAAGGAACCTACCACCCCCCAGATGTTTCCACACAGACTGTCAATAAGGGGCTCCATTCCCCTTTGATATTTTCATTTGAGGATTTATTTCATGAAATCTCAAAAGTTCAGGATTCATGCAGACTTTTTGCTGCACTTGAAAGAAAAGAGAGGAGAAAATGAGTTATTTCTTTTGGCTTAATTTAAACTTCTCTAGCATCAGACTTCTATACAGTAGTTGACTTCATTAAATCATACTTAAGGTGGCTTGTATACCAACATACATATACCCACACAATCAGCTGTTTGTGCATAACTCCTCCCCCCCATACACACACACACACACACACACACCTGTACAATCAGCTGTTTGGGTGTATACCCACACACAGCTGTACAATCTGCTGTTTGCATATTTCAACCTCTTATCTAACATCAGTGGATTTAACACTAAAGTGTGAGGATATCATTTCCATGGTAACATGCACTTTGCTACAAAGCAGTTTCCAGTGGCTTTAACATATAGGAGTATTCTGTCAGGGAGTATTGTTATGTCAGCAGCTAAGTAGTTTGGTGCCTATAGTGAGCAGTAAATGATGTCTTTGTTTTTCACCTTGGTTTTATATCTTTGTGGTAAACAGCCATTTTGTTCCTCTCTTGGCAATCATCTTATAGCCAGTCATAGAGCTATCGATATAAGAGAAATTTCTCAAGTGGCTCAGGAAGATTCAGCTTGTGGACTACATAAAGACATGAGCGACCCAGACACTTCCTGATACACAGCCGACACAGCTGGGCAAGGCTGGCAGGACCTGGAAAAGAAGGAAAAACAAACAAACAAAACCTGTAGCCATGAATTTAAAAACTAAGAAGAGAATACAAGTAAAGCTTTAAACTCAGATCAAACCCTACAAATTCTCTTATATCAAAAAAGAATTTTGGGGAAATCCTTCACTGTGATGTCTCTGCTAAATTACATTTTCCCTTCTGGTTTTTTTTTCTCCTCTTGTTAGTTTGCTATACATTTCAAGGTCCTTCTCAAGAGCTGAAATACTAATAGCATGGTGCCTGCTAGGTAGGTAGATTAGCAGTCTGAATACATGACTACAAATTAGAGCACGTAAATAAATGTTAGCATTGTGGGGAGTTGGGGTTCTGTTGGAACATATGGGTTCCATTCACATGGGATGAAGAAAAGGTGAGCCAAGTACACTTCTGACTTTGAAGATAAAAAGCAGAAGGGCAGCATTTATAGTGACACAGTCAGCCTGTTAAGGATCCAGAATGTGCCTGTAATGAAGAAATGTTAATCCTGTGCAGCATTCATCTAAGATGATCTACAAGAGTCATACTTAAAAGTATAATAGGAGGAATGATAGCAACCTGTATAGTTAAGGAGCCAGATGCTCAGTTGCTGTAAATCAGCATAGCACCATTGCAATCAATAGATCTATGTCAAAATATACCAGCTGAGGATCTGACCCAAGGCTGGAATGCAACACTCCTTATAAACTCTTTTAAAGTTGCTCATAACTTTCTTCAACAAATTCCCCATAGGAGGAAGTTTTCTAAGCTGTGTGATCATCCAGGGACTTCAATTTGAGTGACATATGCTGCGGGTCTCATGCTGCCAGTACTAAAACATCCTTGGGATTTATAAATAGTATAGATGACAATTTCCTAACTCAAAAAGTGTTGCATCCAATATAGGGGAATTCTATTTTAGACCTCATTTTGACAGATACAGAAGAACTGATCACAGAACTAAAAATTAATAGTAACTTAGTTACAGGTGACCATGACTTGATCACATTTATAATTTGCAAACAATAAAGTCCACACCAGTGATATTTATAACTGGTACTTTGAAAAGGCCAATTTCACAAAGCTGAAAACAATTAGAAGCCAAATCAACTGGGAGGAAGAACTTAATCAAAAAAATTTGAATCATAATTGAGAATTGTTTAAGAATACTTTACTAGCTGCTCAAAAAGCCACAGCTAAGGAAGAAGGCCATATCAGTTAAAAAAAGACCTAGTTTAGTGGGGAAATAAAGGCAGCTAAAAATAAAATAAAATAAAACAAACAACAATAATAATATATAGCAAATGGAAGAAAAGGGAAGCTGATAGTAATTACTATAAATCAAAAGTTGGGAATTGTAGAAAATGCATAAGGGAAGCAAAGTGACAAGGCGAAATCTATGACCACCAGAGTTAAGGACAATATGAAGGAGTTTTTAAAGTATATTAGGAACAAAAAGAATCCTAACAATGGTAATGGTCCATTACTAGATGGTAGAATTATCACGGTAAGAATGCAGAAAAGGCATAAATGCTCAATAAATATTTCTGTTCTGTATTTGGGGAAAAATAGATAATATAGTCATAGCATGTGATATCATTCTTTCCATTCCACTAGTATCTCAGGAGGATGTTAAACAGCAGCTAATAAACTTAGACATTTTTAAATCAGCAGGTCCAGATAACTTTCATCCAAGATTTTTAAAAGATCTGGCTAAGAAGCTTGCTGGACAATTAATACTGATTTTCAGTAAATCTTGGAACACCATGGAGTTCCAGAAGACTGGAAGAAAGCTAATGTTGTGCCAATATTTAAAAACAGTAAACTGGATGACCCAGATAGTTATAAGACTTAGTCTGACATTACTCCTGGGCAAGATAATGGAATTAAAGAATTAAAGGAGGGTAATATAGTTAATGCCAATCAACATGGGATTATGGAAAATATATCCTGTCAAAATAACTTGATATCTTTTTTATGAGATTACAAGAAATAGTCTTAATATAATAGATTTCTCTAAGGCATTTGACTTAGTATCATATGACATTTTGATTAAAAAACTAGAAAGATACAAAATTAACATGGCACACGTTAAATGGATTAAAAAGCTGAGTAATGGAGAGGTCTCAAAATGTAACTGTAAATGGAGAATCATCATCGAACGGGTGTATTTCTAGTGGAGTCCAACAGGGATCGGTTCTTGGCCCTATACAATTAATATTTTTATTAATGACTTGGGAAAAAAACATAAAATCATCTCTGATAAAGTTTTCAGATGGCACAAAAACTGGGGGAGTGGTTAATAATGTAGGGGATAAGTCACTGATACAGAGCAATCTGGATTTCTTGGTACGCTGGGTACAAGCAAGCAATCTGTGTTTTCATGTGTGTTTGTTTTGTTTTGTTTTGTTTTTTTAAATAGATATATGAAGGGTTAAAATCCATGTGCTGCTTGTATAACAGTTTGGCATATGGACTTGTGTCAACTTTTAGAGGCCCAAAAGTCCAGAGTTTGGCCAAGAGGCCAGAGGCCTAGTGAATAGTGATTAGCTAAGAGAAAACAGAATGAACAAAAGATAACGTTGCTTTGTTTGTTTAAGTCTAGTCAGCAATATGCCAGATGTTGAAGCAATAACTAAATAATTGTATCTTCTCTAAAGTTGCAAGTGTGGGACAAAGGCATCTTGTCCTTGTTGTGTTAGTTTCTTCTGTAGGGAGAAGATCTTCCCACAGACCAACCTTGAGTTTATGAAGGGTTGGCATGTCAGTATAAAGATAAGGCCTCCCACCTGTCTTTCCCAGGGACCAAGCCTGCCTTAACACACAAAGAAAGCAATTCTTATTATCATATACGTTTCACTGTTTTTGCTTTAATCCCTAGGAATGTACCTGTTAGATGATCAGAGGGGCTACTTCATTCCTATGGACCCCAAATTCAACATATACATATGTGTTACTAATACATTTCATTAAAGTACTAATTAAATGTTAACTTGTGAACTTGAGACCATGGGCGGAGACATTATGTAACCTTTTGACCACTGGGCTAATATGCTTATCTTGTCTTGCTTCTAGCCTATCCCGGGGTGTGAACTGCCCACCCCGTCACTTTCCCCCGCCCATGGAAAATCCATATATTCCATTGTAATCAATTGATTGACAGTGTCTCTTCACCTAATAAGCAAGGTGGCACTCCGGCAGCGCTGTACGAAATAAACTCCCATGCTTGACTTCTACATGGTGTGGAATTTATACACCTTCAATATACATCTATGAACAAAGAATGTAGCCATACTTTACATGCTGGGAGACTCTATCCTGGGAAGCAGTGACTTAACAAGATTTGAGACCTGTGGTGGATAATCCGCTGAACAAGAGCTCCCAGTGTGATGCTGTGGCCAAAAGGGCTAATGTGATCCTTGGATGCAGAGGAATCTATTTGGCACTTGTGTGACCACTGCTGGAAAACACTGTGTTCAGTTCTGGGGTCCACAATTTAAGAAAGATGCTGATAAATTAGAGAGGGTTCAAGGGAAAAAGCCACAAGAATGATTAAAGGATTAGAAAACATGCTTTATAGTGATAGAATCAAGGAGTTCAATCTAGTAAGCCTAACGAAGGGAAGGCTAAGGGGTGATTTCATCACAGTCTGTAAGTATCTACATGGGGAACAAATATTTAATAACGGGCTCTTCAATTTAGCAGAGAAAGGTAAAACATGATTCAGTGGATGGAAGTTGAAGCTAGATAAATTCAGACTGGAAATAAGGCATGCATTTTTAACCGTGAGAGTAATTAACCCTTGGAACAACTTACCAAGGGTCATGGTGGTTTCTCCATCAATGGCAATTTTTAAATCAAGATTAGATGTTATTCTAAAAGATCTGCTCTAGGAATTATTTTGGGGAAGTTCTATGGCCCACAGGAGATCAGACTAAATTATCACAATGGTCCCTGCTGGTCTAGGAATCTACTAAATGTTTTTGCAAACTCCCTTCAGATATTTTTGAGCTGTGGTCATAACAAAAACAAACAAACAACTTGCATTATCACATTAGAAATGTTGTCCATGGCTAATTCAATAATGCTTGAATGGATTTTGTTCAAACTTGACTTGTTTTATGGAAACTGGTTCAGCAATTCTGAAGCTATGAGTGCTAAAAGCATTTTCATGTGTGCACAGTAAGGCTTTTTCGGATTCTTTGTTTAAGCTAAATCTTAGAACCATGAAGGTGTGCATGAGTATTAGATTTTTAGCTAATAGGGTCATGTGCCTTGCTTAGCTAATAGCAGAACACACAGCAGTGTGGTGAGAATAAATATAATACGGAGTGCTTGATGCTCAGATGTCATGGTAATGTGGGCTGTACTTAGTCAGGTGTTTGCATGTACAACACATGTACACAATTGCATGTTCAAATATAGATTTGTTTGCCCAAACCCATATGCACACAATACCTGTTTTTGTGGGTATGCAAATGTAACCCTCTAATGAGTGTGTGTTACAGGTCCCGCTCTCTGCCTGATCCCAGAGTATATGAGTGTTACAGCCCCAGCTAGATAGCACTGGCTCTTTAGGTCAAAGTGTAGTAGCTTATGCTGTTAGCTCTGGAGATCCCCATACATGTTTTGCAAGCACAACTTATACACCTATGTTTAATAATATGGCTCCAAATCTTCCAGAGGTGCTTCATGGAATGAAACTATTACAAAGGTAAATTTGTGGTCCTAAACAAGCTGACAGTGTCCCATTAAAAAAATTAACAGGGAGAAAAGCAGGGAAGAAATATGTAGGAAAAAACAGCTCATATAAATGGCACTTGAGATGAAGAGGGAAGCAGCTCTGTAGGCAAACAAGAAAGCAAGCAAGAAAAGCTCTCACATTGAAAATTGACATTACATAATGGCAAGGAAGGAAAAAAGGGTAAAGGAAAATATCTAAATATACGCAGCAGAAAACTTAGCTGCGTAGAAAGAAGATTGCCCAAAAGACGTTTTTGTGCTGCCTGCATTTGAAAAGAGGATTATAGGGGAAACGTTTGGGTGGAGAAGTAAAGATGCAATGAAGTGTTTCAAAGCAAAAGAGATAGGACATTTGGATTATTTCCAGGTCTGGAATTTATTCATCTTTCAAAAGTGGAGAGCCAAGACTAAATTAATTAAAATTTTCTATAGACCACACAACTGTAAAGAAGAACAGGATGAATAGCTGATAGTGGAAATCAAAAGGATTTGTGGGAAAACTAATAGGAATGAGAGACCTTTCTACCCAGACATAAACTGTGATAGATTTAATGGAAAAGACAAATTGAGCAGTAGATTTATTAACATTGTACTTGTTCGTGCAGCCTATAAATCAAGCCCTATAGATAACTCTTGAGTTAGCTCAGAGAAACCCAGATATTATGACAAAAGATATAAATGTTGCAAACCATATATGTAAAAGTGCTGTGACCAGGTTTATAATCAGGTTTAAACTGTGATGGTTTTGGATGACTAATAGAAGCTCTAGGTGGAAACCAATCCAATAATGGAATGGGAGGGAAGGATATTAAGAGGGAAATTAAATTTCATGAGTGGGTTAAAGTCACTTTTGTGCAGAGAGCCAGGACACAGCCCAAGCACTTAAGTGGTCAAAATTGGAGTTCAGTGGGACTGAAGCAATGGATAGGCCTTTAGCTGGCCCTCTGAGTATGGTGAATTTCATCCAGTCTGAGTAAGGTGGATGTATTTGTTTATTGATGATAAATGCATTAAGGGCCGGAATCACTTGTGGAGTTACACTGGCATGAAGCAGAATAGACTCTGACATGGGTCCCATCATTGGAAACCCTGCCAGGGAAGAGACCGGAGGAGTGCAAAAGAGCCACAGCCTGTTTCACTGTGTTGGAAGAGGTTAGAAGGGGCCAGCAGGGTCCCAAAAGTAGACAGTGCTAGGTAAGCAAAATGCATAAAAAGCTTTCGTAAACACCACTTCCCTTTCCTTGAGGTGAATCTCCCACGTGATGCAGTGGGCCTAGCTAGTGAAGAGAGGTGTATTTTACACCTCCCTGCATGAGCACTAGTGAGAGTAGAGAGAAATCAACGTGGATACAGAGAGGAGTGCAAAGATCAATCTAAGAGGATAAAAAGGCCTTTGAGTGGCTTATAACATGAGGTACTAGGGAGAATGGGAAAATGTGCAGGATGGAACTACAGAGGCGTAAAAAATAAATGGCAGGAAAGGTGAGTGAGGTAAAGACGTGGCTTACAACAACACTGCATACAAATGACAAGAAAGTCAGAGCAGAACATGAAGAGTGCACAAGAATTAAAGAAAACTGCTTTTCAATTGTATAAAGAACCCAAGGTTGTTAAATCCTCTAAGATACTTAAGATCCCTGTTGGGATGAGCACTTCTCTGAACTTTCAGATTCGTTTCTAAATGATGTGATCTTTACCCATTGAAATCAATAGAAATTAGGTTCCTCATTCACAGAATGTTACAGGATGAAATGCTTTAGAGATACAGAAGCACGACAATGCTCTAATCTTATTGATTCTTAAAGGACCCAATTCTCATTGACACTAAGCCTTTTATACAGTGGTTCTCAACCAGGCATACGCATACCCCTGGGAGTACGCAGAAGTCTTCCAGGAGGTACATCAAGTCATCTAGATATTTGCCTAGTTTTACAGCAGGCTACACAAAAAGCACTAGTGAAGTCAGTAAAAACCAAAATTTCATACAGACATTAACTTGTTTATACTGCTCTATATACTATATATACAGTAATGTAACTTCTGTATATGAACTGTATTAGACATGCATTTTATGTTATTTACTGATGCATGCAAGCATGTTAATGAGGTTAAAGTTGTCATGGTGCGTATGCGGTTGCGATGTAAAAATTGATAGATTTTTAAAATGAGGAGCTGGAAGTAGCAGTAGTGGCAAAATTGTAAGAAATTGAAAATAAAAAAAAGTCGTCAGTTCTGTGAGGAATATATTGCGTTTGGATTCTCATCTACAAATAGCAATCCACCTCAAGCTTCATGTTTCCTTTGAGGGGAAACTATCAAATAACTGTATGAAGCCAGCACATTTGCAACGACAGTTGAAGACAAAACATGCTGTGTATGCGGGTAAGCCAGTAGAACGTTTTCAAAGAAAGTTCTGAGTTCCAGACTTGCCAGCTTAAAATGAAAAAAGCTTCAACTATTTCTACAAGAGCACTCAGAGCTTCATATGCTATCTCCCTTCTTGTAGCAAAATCAAAGAAGCTGTACACAATTGCAGGAGATCTGATTGTGCCTGCCGCTGTGGCACTTGCAGAAAACATACTTCATAAAAAAAAGCAGCTGATACGCTCAAGAAAGTACCCTTATCAAATGACACCGTGTGTTGCAGAATTGAAGAAATGGCTGAGGATATTGTCTCTCAACTTGCAGAAAAACGTAAAATGGCAAAAACATTCGCCCTTCAGGTTTCTGAGTCCATGGATGTTAGTGGAGAAGCTCAGCTGATTGTGTATGTTTGATACCCTGAAACCACTGATATCAACGTGCACATACTGTTTTGCAGAAGTATAAAGGCAAACTTAACCACAGAAGACATTTTTAAACTAATTGACTTTTTTTCTGAACACAATTGGAGTTGGAATTTATACAAATTCGTCTGTACTGACGGGGGCGGTGCAATGACCGGGAGAGTGAACAGACCTGTAGCTAGGATCAGGAAAGGAAGTCTTTCCT
The DNA here is from genome assembly GCA_037349315.1 of Chelydra serpentina. Classification (NCBI taxonomy): domain Eukaryota; kingdom Metazoa; phylum Chordata; order Testudines; family Chelydridae; genus Chelydra; species Chelydra serpentina. The sequence goes on from JBAIAC010000004.1 coordinate 132,645,787, forward strand.
TGCAGTGGGTGCACCGTATCATACACAGAGAGGCACTTGCTTCAAAAAAGATGAACTTCAAGAAGTTTTAAATGAGTCTGTCAAAATTGTCAATTTAAGCAAGTCCAGGCCACTCAATGCTCACCTGTTTCGCATTCTTTGTGAAGATATGGGGTCAGAACATCAGTAACTGTTGCTTCACACAGGTTCACTGGCTTTCAAGAGGGGAAAGTACTTGACAGATTGTTTGAATTACACACAGAAGTTCACACATCTCTTTCTGATTATTCATCCCTTCTTACCCCTGTGTTTGACAATACTGTGTGGTTAGCTCAACTTGCCTACCTCGCAGATGTATTTAGCAAGCTGAATGATCTAACTTTGTCCATGCAAGGCCATGACACTAATGTTCTGAATCTCGATGATAAAGTGAATGCTTTTATCAAGAAAACTGAATTTTTGGAAGTCCAAAAATGGAGACAAAGACTTCACCTGTTTTCCACTGCTTCACGTGTATGTCACTGATATCTGCACAGGGGAAATTGAGCAAACTTAAAGAAATAATAGATCATTTAGCCCATGTGATGGGGCGCCTCCTCCACACTGGACTCTAAGGAGTTAATAGAGCCCTAGGGAGGCAGTGCAGGAGGCCGCCAATCAGAGAAGGGCTGAAGGGAGGAGCCCATCAGGGCCAAACAGGCCCATATAAAAAGGGAGCTGCAGGGCAGAGGAAGGCAGTTCTTTGCTGGGAGCCCAGGGAGGAAGGACTGTGTCTCTGGAGGGCTCAGAGAACTGCCAGCACCCTGGACAAAGCAGTGCTGCTAGCAGGGACCGGGGGAGTGAGACACAGCTCCTGGCTGGCTGCTGGGGTTTGCAGGCTGAGGCCATGAGGCAAGGGCAAAGAGGATGCTGGGGCCACGAGGAATTGGCCAGACAATTCGCTGCAGTAGTCGCTAAGGGAAGTGCCAGAACAGTGGATTGCAGGTCCCCCGGAAGGGGGGTGGGCACAGTGTCTGGCACGGCCAGAGGACTGTGTCGCTGAAGAGGATGCTGCAGTCCTTGGAGAGACGTGGGTCCTAGAGCAGGAGTGATGATGGCGAGGCACCACCCAAAGAAGGCACACTACCTGCAGAGCTAATTCCCAAGACAACCAGCAGGAGGCGCCACAGTGGTGAGTGAACCCCATTACAGCCCACTTGACATCTGAATTCAAGTCATATTTCCCCAACACTCAACACAACTCAGCTCAACTTGACTGGGTAAGAATCCCATTCATTTTATCAGATGTTAGCAGCAGTAACCTCGCTGCCGGTCAGCAAGAAAATCTTCTTGAGCTGTCATCAGAGCATGGCCTGCAAATGAAATGCAATGTCTCCACACTAACCCAGTTCTGGTGTTTAGTACAGAAATTACACTGACCTTGGGAACCATTCTTTGGATGATCTGTGACCTTTTGGGTCAAAATGTCTTTGTGAAGTCTCATTTTGTGCTATGATTGAGTCTATTCCTACTCTTTGTCTTGATGGCAATGTGGAGAAAAACTTAATTGTTGCTGTCACTTCATTGCCTCCCAGAATGACAAGGCTCACAAGTGAAAAACAGTCTTAAGTACAATATTTATATTCCAATCAATTTATTTGATAATTATATGGTAAAAATGAGAAAATACAGTTTTTCAGTAATAGCATGCTGTGACACTTGTATTTTTGTCTGATTTTTTAAGCAAGTAGTTTTTAAGTGAGGTGAAACTTGGGAGTACACAAGACAAATCAGACTCCTGAAAGGAGTACAGTAGTCTGGAAAAGTTGAGAACCTTTATGTGCTTCACAAATGGTGTGGAATGGAATGGAATGCTAACTGTATTATACTGTTCAGCCACTAGATGGTGGAATACTGTTAGATAAATCAAAAACTAAAGCAAAATCTTGTTTGACAAAAACCATGTGGGGCAGAAATGTTGGGGTTTTGGCTGTATTTGTCCCAGTCAACAATCTTAAGGGACTTGTTCCTTTAGCTCAGGGATCAGCAACGTTTGGCACGTGGCCTGCCAGGATAAGCTCCCTGGCGGGCTGGGCCACTTTGTTTACCTGCCGCATCCGCAGTTTCAGCTGATCGCAGCTCCCACTGGCCACAGTTCACTGCTCCAGGCCAATGGGGGCTGCGGGAAGCGGCGTCCAGCACATCCCTCAGCCCACGCTGCGTCCCGCATTGCAGATTTCATAGTTTTGGGAAAATTCGGGACTGGGAGTGTGTTGGGGTCACATTTCTGGTTGTAACCAAGGCTGGTGGAAGCCAGTATGGGTCTACAGGGCTATGTACAGGCTGCTGGGGCCTGTACATAGCAGGGTGTAACCTGCATGCTTGTTGCCAACTGTTAGTATCCCAGGCAGGGAGTTACAGTAGCAAGGCATTGCGAGGCACTCAGAGTTACAGGGGAAGAGATCACACAACCCCTCGCTGGTCTGGATTGCCCCCTGAAATCCTGTCACAACTTTATCTCATATTCACTAGGTAGACAGAGATCCTTTGCCAGACTGTTCTACAAGGGAAGAATGGGACTGATGCCAGATAGAAAAATAAATATACCTCGGAGAAAAAGAAAAATTCTGAACTCAGAACATATAATAAAGAAATCAGAGCAATTGAATTTTGGTAAAATAAGGAACTTCAAGACAGATATTTTACAATCTCCCTGGAAGTGGGGAAAATACATGAAGATTAGACAAAAGCTATTAGTGGACCAACATTTAGGAAGGGAGCTAATGAAGATTTTGAATTCTACAGATTGCTAGATCTATCCTATTAAATTGGTACGGTCTAAATAGCTTTCCTCAGATGAAAATGTTCTGTAAAACTGTAAGGCTAAAGGAAAGAATAATTTAGCTCAGCATGTATTTCAGAGCTATTCGTTATACAGAGCCTTCGCTGTGCATTTCACTTTACAAAACAAGTTGAGATGGAGTTTCTACCCTCCAACGTTAGATGTACATATGAAGGTAAAAAACAGCATGGGCAAGAATTCTACATGAGAGGAAGGTGCAAGATGAGATGGCTAAAATGTTGGCACGTCTCTAGTACAAAGTTTCTTCCAAATAGATTTTTAAATGGTACTAGAAATACTCTCAGAGAGGCTAAGGGTCAATTACGAAGGCTCATTGATCTAACAGAATGCTTCCTGAAGCTTCATGAAACGGTAGTAGTATGAGAAGCTGAATAGCCAACTGGGCTTAAGTTCCACTTTCTCACTGTAACCAAGTTAAACACATTCATGGAGCTGTTTATGCAGGGTGCTGCACAATGAGACTCAGTAACATCCAAGTTGATGTATACATTTCATTTGGGATTTCTGGTTTGTTTGCAAAATAATTGTTAGCTTGCTGTCTCAAATCTGGTTGATAATAACAGTAATAAATAAAAATACTTGGCACTTATATATAGCACTTCTTATTCATAGCTTTCCAATCACGTTACAAAAGCAGATAAGCACTATCCTTATTCAATAGATGGGAAACTGAGGCACATAAAAACGGAGCGACTTGCCTGCCCTCACATAGGCAGTCAGTGGCAAAGCTAGGAATAGAACTGAGATCTCTTGACTCTCATTCCTGTGCCCTATCTTGAAACATCCTGGAGAATTTCAGAGAACTAACAGAGGGAGCAGCTGTATGTGGAAAAGCAAGATGAACATGAAAAAATACTTATGAAAAGGAAATAAAAATTGTCCACTTAAAAAAAGAAAGAGCCATTACCTTCCCGAAGCAAGAGGGCCTGTCCCACTTTGCTGTTGGGGGCTGCCAGATCAAGGGCACATTTCAATTCAGCATTTCTGCATGTCAAGCTAGCGCCATAGTCCGTTAACAAGTTAACTGCTTCTGCGCTGGATTTCCTAACTGCAGCATGGAGTGGGGTGTCTAGTCGTTTACCCAAGTCAACACTGGCTCCTTAAAAGAACACACACACACAGATAAGAATAGATCAGGATTAGCGTTAGGAAGAAGCAGGGACACACATGACTGGCTGAGTCTAAGATTTATATCACACGCTTTGGCTTCCGTCATTAGCATCAATAAATTAAGTGCACCTGATGGCACACGGGACTTGCCATCTTCTCTTGATTATAGCAGTGCCCTATAGCCAGAAGTCACCTGGCTACTATATTAGCATCAAGAGTAGCAGTAAGATGAGGAGGATGGAGAATCAACAGGGGTTGAGACAATGCTGAACTTTTTGACTACCAAATGAGTGGGTGTTTAAAATCTAAAGTAGCTTCCATCTGATTAATTTAAATGACCAGAAAAGCATGTTTTTAATATTTAATTAAAATAACCTTTGAAGGTTCAGGAGTAAAATGCTTATCCTGGGTTGACAGTAGCACCCAAATTGGGCAGAGCCTTAGCTGGTGTCAATCAGCATAGCTGCATTGGCTAAAGCAAGCCACACCACCTGAGGTGCTGCCCTGCTGCGCATGGGATCTTCATGATCACTAAAGGGATTATTCTTTTGAGTGGTTGGTTAGCTGATCTGCTCCCTCTGCATGTGGTAAGCAATGGATGAGTGGATGCTTAGCATGCTTGGCTATTATTTTATAATAATCAAAAGGAGTTGATGCGGGTCACAGGGCAAACAATATACTAAAGACACTTCTTTGTTGCGCCTCTCATCATCATCTTTGAATGACAGAATCCCTTTCTTTATCCCACTCTCAAAATTCTTGGTCCTCCAAGGAGTCATGAGGAATTAAATGCTAATATCAGTAGCAGGGCGGGATTAAAGAGAAACAATAGGTGGTGGCTTCAAATATGTTCAGCTTCCCCTCCTCTGCCCCCAGAGCACCTAGTTCGAGAAGCTTCTTGACACAGTCTGTCCTCTGATACATGCAGGCCACATAAAGGGGTGTTCCGTGCTGCGAATCTTCGTGGTCAATGTCAACGTCATTGGCCACAAGAATTTCCATACACTCCCTGTGACCTGGATAACACAGAAGAGAGGTCATCTCACTTCAGCACCTCTCTGCAGGATGCCCGACAAACACACACTATACACATAACAGAATAGGAATGCACAGAACTCTATATAGAATAGTATGGAATAAACCAAACACACATTTATCCCTATGGCCCAGATACTTCAGATGCAGATTAATTTCCCACAATTATTTAGGGCGGGAAAAACAAAGCTAGATCTATTTATAGTTAGTTGAACTCAAAGCCTTAACATTACCTCTCTTTACTGCTTCATGAATAGGTGAAGCAAGGTGATTTTCTAGCTGTGGCGTGGCTCCAAATTCAAGCAGCATGTTCACACAAGCTGCACTGCCACTACAGCAGGCATTAAAGAGAGGCGTGATCCCATCAACGGTGACCGCATTGACCTGAAACACCAAGACAGATAGACAAGAATCTGTTTTAAAAGGGATGCACTTCCATTGGAAACCACCCTCATCTCAACACTAAATACAGCATACGAAGATGACACTGATCTTATTTCATGTCAGAGCCGATAGTAGTCATCACATTCAGAGTGACATGCTGTAGGAGAGAACATTGCCCATCAAGTGCCACCTTGCTTCTCAGGGCGGCGGCAGCAACAGGACACTGAAAATTGTACACGCTCCTACGTAGAGCTGGCTGGAAAATGGGGATTTTTCCCATGGAAAATTTAGACTTTTCATTTAATCGTTTTCAGAGTCCCAACCCCGACAGTTGCAGTTTTCTGACCAAATCAAAGTCTTGGAAGGAAAGCAAATACTTTGTGAATATTTTCATTTAGTCAAATACACCTTCTAGCCCCATCTGTTTCCTGCTCACTCCAGTGTAGAAGTCACACAGATTATCAGATTTCACTCTCAGCACTGTTGCATGGTTCCCAGTTTGTCACAGAGATAAGTGCAGCTCTGCCGAATAAACTGCATGGGAGGGACTTGTTGCATAATGTGGATCTAGTCACGAGTGTTCTGTGTGATAGTACATGGGGGCCTTCACTACAGCTTGCTACACAATGGGAACTGGAGACCCCAGCTGTCCTTATGGAATATGATGAACAGTTTTATTGCCCTCCCCTGATAACAGAGCAGCCAGATTCACAATGACCCCTGTTTCCAACTCGGTCTCCTTTCAAGCTCTATTTCTACAGTGGAATTAGGGCTGCCTAAACATTTTCTGTGGAAGGTTTTTTTTTTTTTTTTACTAATGGAAAATTGGGTTGTTTTTTTTTACAAAAAAATATATAACTTAATAGTCAGGTATGCAGCCCTCTAGGAGAAGCGGTGTCCCATTCTATTACCTTTCTGCGGTGCTGTGATCTTTTTAATTTCCTTCTCTACTGAGCCATTAACTCTGGAACAACCTTCCCAACATTCTTTCCTCTATTACCAGATAACTGGGTACCCAGTGGAGAGGAGAAACAGAGGGGCTGCTTCTTTGCTAGTGTTTTTGCTGGCATTTCAATGCCTGATTGGCTGAGCTGGCAGCCCAGTCTAAAATGCTACCAATCAATGCCCAGTTATTGGAGCAGCTTCAACAACGTCTACATGAGGAGGTTATGCAGCTGCACGAATGGGTGCACAGTTTAGCTTTTTTCCAAGATGCTGAATATATTTATTTGAACTGCATATATTCTAATAATAAAAAGGCCATTTTCCAGCTCTCTTCCAGACTGCCCACCTCCTGTTTTGGAAACAGTACAGAATGGGGGAATGTTTGGTGTCTGGGGAAAGGGAGGGCCTGGCGAAAGATGAGGTCCAGAAGGGACACCAGCACAGTCTTGAAGGGAACAGTAGATTTGAAGGAAGAGACGACCATCATCTTGGATTCCTAAGTCCTACCAGACTGGTTCCCCATATGTGGGGCGGGGGTATTAGCCCAAAGTGGTAAAATAAAGTCTAATGTGTTTTGAATGGCACCTCACCCAGCTGCAGAGCTCTACACCCAGGGAATGGGCTCAGTGGCAGGGCCATGTCTACAATGAGGAAAAATCATTGTGTTAGAAAACTTGTTAACTACCATGATGTTAAACATGACTTAGCACTTAATGTAAATGAGGACAAGTCATGTTTAAACACCTCTTAAAATCATAGACCAGCTAATATGTTTTCAGCATGACTGTCCTTTCCACACTAAGGGCAAAGTCGTACTGCAAGTTAAAATGAGTTAGTGAATGCATAAGAACATAAGAATGGCCATACTGGGTCAGACCAAAGGTTCATCCAGCCCAGTATCCTGTCTGCCGACAGTGGCCAATGCAAGGTGCCCCAGAGGGAGTGAACCTAACAGGTAATGATCAAGTGATCTCTCTCCTGCCATCCATCTCCACCCTCTGGCAAACAGTGGCATAGCCAGGTTTAGAGCACAGGGGGAGCGGCAGCGCTATAAAAAGGCGCCTCCCGGCTCTCCCTGTACTCACCCCAGTGGTGCTTTAAAGGGCCCAGGGCTCCAGCCGCTGCGGAGCCCCCGGGCCTTTTAAATCCCCACCCGAGCCCAGCTCCGGCAGTGGGGCTGGGGGGGGCACTTTAAAAGGCCCACAGCTCCCTGCAGCGGCAGGAGCCGCGGGCCTTTTAAAGCGCCCCCCCCCCCCCGCCCGGGTCCAGAAGCGGGGCTGGGGGGGGCGCTTTAAAGGGCCCGTGTCTCCCCACAGCGGCAGGAGCTGCCAGCCTTTTAAAGTGCCCCCCCCCCCCTCCAGCCCCGCTTCCGGACCCGGGCTGGGGGGGGGGGCGCTTTAAAAGGCCGGTGGCTCCTGCTGCTGCATGGCCTTTTGAAGTGCCCCCCCAGCCCGGGTCTGGCAGCGGGGCTGGGGGGGGCGCTTTAAAGGGACCATGGCTCCCCGCAGGAGCCGCGGGCCTTTTAAAGCTCCCCCGAGCCCGGCTCCTGCAGCGGGGCTCAGGCGGCACCTTAGTGCTGCTTCTCCTCACAGGGGGAGCGGCCGCTCCCCCTGCTCCCCCCCTGGCTACGCTACTGCTGGCAAACAGAGGCTAGGGGCGCCATTCCTTACCCATCCTGGCTAATAGCCATTAATGGACTTAACCTCCATGAATTTATCCTGTTCTCTTTTAAACCCTGTTATAGTCCTCGTCTTCACAACCTCCTCAGGCAAGAGTTCCACAGGTTGACTGTGCGCTGTGTGAAGAAGAATTTCCTTTTATTTGTTTTAAACCTGCTGCCCATTAATTTCATTTGGTGGCCCCCAGTTCTTATATTATTGGAACAAGTAAATAACTTTTCCCTTGTTCACTTTCTTCACACCACTCATGATTGTATTTCTAACATGATGCTTTCCCCCAGCATAGACAAAGCCTTGCTGTGCAGCTCCTAAATGTTGATGGGTAGCCAATTCATCTTGCAAAAACACTAGCAAAGCCTCTTCACTGGATACTGACTTAGCTGGTAATAGAGGAAGGAATTCTGGGAAGGTTATTCCAGAGTAAATGGCTTTCTAGTGAAGGAGATGAAAAAGATCACAGTGCTGAAGAAAGGCAACAGAATGGGACATAGCTTCTTGTGTCCATGACTATTAATGTATGTAAAGAAAAAGCCACTGACTAACAGACTGTATGTAGCAATGAAGAATGGGAAAAGTTGAACAATAAGGATGACTTACTGACAGTGAAAACTGATAGTCCAGTTTTATGACTTTCTAAGTGCTAAAAAGATATGTGATCAATACACTTCAATTTTTTTTAAACTGGGTAATTTCAAAAACAACCTGAAACTGAGTAATATGAAGATCAAGGTTTGTTTTTCCTATGTAGGGGCTTAAAAGTTAATGTACAGTATAGTTATTCTATAATCATATTCTTCTCTGCTAATGAATACATCAGTTGTTGGACTGCTCTTGTTTGATTTCTTGCCACTCCACATATAAATTGTTCAGCATAGTAATCAGGGAACCTGTAAGCAGACCCAATGTAATAAATTCCCATATATTTCATTATAGTCCCATATTTCATTCTTAAACATATTTTTATATTAGGTCTAATGTGGAGAAAAGTTGCTCTTTTATTATACAAAATGTTTCATTTCTTAAGCTCCTTTATGTGTAAATCCCAAATGATCTCAGAAAACATGGAGCAATTCCAGCGACCATTCTGGAAAGCAAAGCATAACTCAGCATCATAACAGTTAGTTTGGTCTAATTTCCCCCCACTGATCACAGTGAAGTTTCAGAGAAGAAAAACAAAGGGCTGGTCTACACTAGGGGGCGGGGGGGGGGGGATCGATCTAGGATACGCAACTTCAGCTACGAGAATAGCGTAGCTGAAGTCGACGTATCCTAGATCAAAGTAATTTTACTTACTTCGGATCCATGCGGCGCAGGCTCGCTCCCCCGTCGACTCCGCTTCTGCCTCTCGCCGTGCTGGAGTTCCAGAGTCGACAGGGAGCGCTTCTGGGATCGATTTATCGCATCTAGATGAGACGCGATAAATCGATCCCCAATAGATCGATTACTACCCGCCGATTTGGCGGGTAATATAGACGTACCCAAAGAGGAATATGTCTGTGATCGAAACAGCCACCAAGCTGTAAAGAGGTGGGGTCCTGCAGGAGAAAAGCTACCACTATAGAGAAGCATCCAAGTATCTCTCTTGGGAATCCCTGCTAATGCTGGTTGTGTCATCACGGTACTGATCACTTCACAGGGAAGCGCTGGCCTCGTTTATATGCCTGTACTCACTTGAGCGCCGTTCTCCAGTAAGACTTTCGCACAAGCGACATGGCCACCCAGGCAGGCCTCGTGGAGAGCAGAAACCCGATCTATGGTTACAATGTTCACATTGAAACCCTAGAATTCAGAGCAAAGATGTGAAAAACAAACAAAAACCAAGCAATGCAAACATCATTCCTGGAGTTCCTTCCAGGCAGGAGTTACATAGCGGTCAAATCTACAGTCCTTGCTCTGGCTAAATTCCTACCGAAGTCAATGAGAGTTGCCCTGGAATACGCATGGCTCAGACAATCACTCTGACACTGCAGCTCTTGTATCCATCGCCACTGGAAGGGATTTAAAGCAAAAAGTAAAGAAACTGAGTGATGCTTATTTGTGTTGCTTCATAATTCATGGTAAATTGCAGGAGAGACACTGTACGTCTTTGGCCTCTGGTGACTGAGATTAATTTCCCTATTCCCAGATATGAAAAGGTGCCTGTGATACGTCATAAGCTACATTTTTTATCCGCAAAATGTGCACTCTGACGATGAGTGTGATTTGTTTCCTGAGTCACGTGGTACTGTTTCTTCTCCCTGGTTGTTTATCAACCTGATTAAACAGGAGTAAAGAATACTGAATAGCAAATACGCTTTATAAAAGTGTTCCATTAACAACTGTATGAACTGAAACCAGCCATGAAAACATTCGCAGGGGGAAAAGCAGCACAAATACGGCTGGATCCAAACATGACTGGGACTTTGTTGTACGTTTTCCAGACTATAGCTCCATCAAATGACAAGTAAGAATTCATGCACATGTACATTGGAAATCAGTTCTGCTGGAACAGGGGTTCTCAAACTGGGGGTCAGGACCCTTCAGGGGGTCGTGAGGTTATTACATAGGGGATCACGAGCTGTCAGCCTCCACCCCAAACCCTGTTTTGCCTGCAGCATTTATAATGGTGTTAAATATATTTTAAAGTATTTTTAATGTATGGGGGGGGAGGTCACACTCAGAGGCTTGCTGTGTGAAAGGGGTCACCAATAAAAAAGTCTGAGAACTCCTGGACTGGAACATAATCCAAACTCTGACATTCCAAATGCAGCATCTGTAAATATATCATGCTAGATTCTAGAGGCTTCCCCTTTCCTCCCCCAGGCAGTTCACAAGATGGTGGCGATGTTTTTTTCATTGTAGCAGCAAATATTACCCATGGGAATAAAATATTTCTGGGCAATTCAGTGCTGTGAAAGTAGCCAGCCACAACCCACTGACACAATGAACATTAAAAACAGTCGCAATAGCCTCTAGCTCAACAATTTAAACTAGAAGAAGTGAATATTTTTAAATAAACAATTATCTTAAAATTAAACGCTTTGCTGACTCATGTCCATATGAGGGAAACATGTAAGAGAATTAACGTGAAGACCAATATTCCTTTTGCACCTGATGTGATCTTCCTAAGATTACTCCATTTTATAGCTTTACAGTAGCAGTGCATTCACTGCACAATATACGCACCCCCATAGAAGAAAAGGTGTTGTACAAATCCTTTGTGTGAAGAAAAGAAATGGAGGCAGTAATACAGGAAAAATACCCCATCTATTGAAAACTGGAGTAATTCATTTCATCGGTAAAAAAATGCTTAAACTAAGAACTAGTAGCCCTGACTTTAGATAATGGGGTGGCAGCACTTCCCATTAGAAGAACCAGTTGCTCATAACTTTGCCAAACTTCTTTGAAAATCCAGCCACTTATTTAGGTGCCTCAACAAGAACTCTTGAAAATCTGCCCCTTAGTTTCCCGGCCTTGACAGGTAGGAGTTTTTAAAGCACCTAAGTGATGTAGGTGCACAAGCTCCATTGACTTTCCATGGCACTTGTGGTCTTAGGTCAGTAAGTGACTTCATCTTTGAAACCACACCTTAAAATAAAAAGTGTTTGGATTTCTTTTATAGTAAAGATACCTGTTTAATTTGAATGTCAAGGCGAACAGCATAGGCAGCTTGACAACAGTGAACAATGCCTATGTTATAGCATGTGCAGCTTCACCCCATAATTCATCTTGCTGCTGTGGATCAACTCCATCCCACTCCCTTCAATGGTTACTCCCTTGACTTTAGCTTTACCAACTGGGAGTCCAGTCCTGCATTGCTGAAATCAATGGCTTCAAGGCATGCAGAATCAGACTGTAGATGCAACCATAGATTTTTAAAAAAAGTAATTCTGTGATTTTAGTTATAACTCTTGTTCTCCTTTCCTTCCATCAGCCCTATAAGTTCTGCAAATCAGGTACTGTGACTTTCCTATATTCTGCAAAGTACCTACAACACTTCAAGTACTACAAGTATAATGATGCACCAGGGACTAGGCAATGCAGATTCTGTTCTATTCTGTTCTACTATCTCTGTAGTATCTATCAAGCAATGTGCTTAGCATCAGTCATGGGTTGTTCTTTCTCCATTCCTCCCCCCAGGGAGAAAATTGTGTTTGGTTTAAACTATGTGCTTTTATTTGTGAAATTGCTACTTGTTTTAAAGAAGTGCCATTAAGTAAATCCATATTTCGGCATTTCTAAGGGAACAAAAATCATGTTCACAGCTGCAGTCCAACAACACTTCTTCAATATAGTACCATATGATCATCATGACTACCTGAAAAACTAGAGCCAGAAAGAGATCTGAACAAGTGAGCCATATTCCTTATCACTTGCACCCTTCATTTCCTCCTCCACAATGTACTTTTCCCTCCTACCTTAAAAATCACTGGAAGTTGGAGGGTTGGTAAAGAATGATCAAGAACTACACTACATCAAGGCTGGTCTACACTACCCCCCAAGTTCGAACTAAGATACGCAACTTCAGCTACGTGAATAACGTAGCTGAAGTCAAAGTATCTTAGTTCGAACGAAAAGGTACTTACCGCTGGTCCACATGGCGGCGCGCAGGCTCCCCCATCAACTCCGCCTGCTCCGTTCGCGGAGCAGGATTACCGGCGTCGACGGCGAGCACTTCCGTGTTCGATTTATCGCGTCTAGACAAGACGCGATAAATCGATCCCAGAAGATCGATTGCTCGCCGCCGAAGCAGCGGGTAAGTATAGACGTACCGTAGAAGTTCCCATTTGGGCTGGAGTCTGGGCTCTGGGACCTTCTCCCCTTGCAGGGTTTCAGAGCTTGAGCTCCTGCCTGAGCCCAGACATCCACACTATTTGCAGCCCTTCAGCCTGTGCCTCACAAGTCTGCATCCACTGACCCAAGCTCAGAGACTTAGCATCATAGGTTTTTCTCTGCAGCATAGTCGTACCCTTAAATCCTGGTTATAGCAAACACTGAGAGACACAAAAGAGGCTAATAGCAAGCACAGGCCAGTTGTTCAATCTCTGTTAACTGCCCAATTTGTCTCTTACAGGGTCTTATCTCAGTAGCATAGGCCAGTGACCCTAACTTGTGGCTCACGCTGACTGAGTTTATGTCCCATCGTCTTCTGGAATCTTCTTCTTGTTGGCCTAAGTTACTTCAGCAAATGTTTACAGTGACTGTTCTAGATTAACTCAGGACCTCATGGCCACCACGATAGCAAATAGCAATGGGACTATTACTTTCAGGCTCAGTGTATGGATGGAAAAACTCTGGATCTCATTTTTGGTTCAACATTGGTTACTGAGGGATGTGAGGATGATACATTTATCGTGGCCAGATCATTTCCTCTTTCAGACTGATAACAGAGCTAACTTTTGATCCCACCTGAGAGAGTGGACCCATTTCTGCTTTTCAATATTAATGGAATTTGGGTTTCAGAGTGAAAGAAAGAAAGAAAGAGAAAGAAAGAAAGAAAGAAAGAGAAAGAAAGAAAGAAAGAAAGAAAGAAAGAAAGAAAGAAAGAAAGAAAGACGATTGTAAAAATGGTGGGCTGAGTGGGCAACAAAATTGCAGATGAAATTCGATGTTGATAAATGCAATGTAATTCACATTGGAAAACATAATCCCAACTATACATATAAAATGATGGGGTCTAAATTAGCTGTTACCACTCAAGAAAGAGATCTTGGAGTTATTGTGGATAGTTCTCTGAAAACATCCGCTCAATGTGCAGTAGCAGTCAAAAATGCAAACAGAATGATGGGAATCATTAGGAAAGGGATAGATAATAAGACAGAAAAAATCATACTGCCTCTATATATATCCATGGTACGCCCATATCTTGAATATTGTGTGCAGATGTGGTCGCCCCATCTCGAAAAAGATACATTGGAATTGGAAAAGGTTCAGTAAAGGGCAACAAAAATGATTAGGGGTATGGAACGTCTTCCATCTGAGGAGAGATTAATAAAACTGGGACTTTTCAGCTTAGAAAAGAGATGACTAATGGGGGATATGATAGAGGTCAATGAAATCATGTCTGGGTGGAGAAAGTAAATAAGAGTGTTATTTACTCCTTCTAGGAACACAAGAACTAGGGATCACCAAATGAGATTAATAGGCAGCAGGTTTAAAACAACCAAAAGGAAATATTTCTTCACACGATGCACAGTGAACCTATAAAACTCTTTGCCTGAGGATGTTGTGAAGGCCAAGACCATAACAGGGTTCAAAAAAGAACCTGATAAGTTCCTGGAGAATAGGTCCATCAGTGGCTATTAGCAAGGATGAGCAGGGATGGCATCCCGAGCCTCTGTTTGCCAAAAACTGGGAAATGAGAGACAGGATGGATCACTTGATGATTACATGTTCTGTTCATTCCCTCTGGGGCACCTGGCACTGGCCACTGTCGGAACACAGGATACTGGGCTAGATGGACCTGTGGTCTGACCCAGTATGACTACTCTTATGGGCTGTTCTATGGAGTACTCTGTAGTAAATTAAGGCCATCTTTTGTCCTTGACAGTTGGTACAGTGGCCCCCGACCATCCCCTATTTTCTACTTTCCGTAGAGATCACTGAAAAAGAGATGTCTTGTAATATGTCAGAGGCATAAAATACATTAGCTCACAGGCAGGATCTGGCTTCCTAGAAGTATTTATATGACTCGTATGACAAATTCCAATTCCTCAGAATTCAACCGTTCATTGAAAGAAAAGTTTTGAAACTTTATGGCAGTGAAAAAACCCTTCCAAATGTGAATTGAGTGTAACTGATAAAGAGTTATCTTCCTAAATCTATAGACATCCTGAAAGAACAGCTCTAAGCAAGGTGAACTCCCCCTATTCAGCAAAACCAAGAGCTAACTCTTAAGCCTTATGGTGAGAATTTACAAAATAGTTTTTCAAATAACTTAAGCTTGCAATTTGCAGAGTCACCACAAGAGAGTATCTGTGCACGTATACATAGAAATTGAATAAATGCATATAAATGACCAAACAAAAGACAAGAAAAGCAATGACCCTGAAGGCATCTTGCATCATTTTTCCCAGTGCATGATGATGAATGAAATTACTTTAGTTAAGGTACTAACAGTTTAGTTACTGCATCATGGTTGTGTTTTACCCTTCATCTTTGTAAATACCACTATTGTTTTGTTGTCGATCAATGGTGGGATACGGCTAGGGTGACCAGACAGCAAATGTGAAAAATCGGGACGGGGAGTGGGGAGGTAATAAGAGCCTATATAAGAAAAAAAGACCCCAAAATCAGGACTGTCCCTATAAAATCGGGTCATCTGGTCACTCTAGATATGGCCCTAACTTTGTTGGGCTGGCCCATAAACCATAATTCAAAATGTCTTATGGCCCTCGTCACAGAAAGAGTTGAACAACCTCGTGAGAAATAAAGAATGAAGAGAGGAATCTTGAGCACCAGTGGCTGATGTCACACTTTGGCAATGTCTACACTTTGAGCAAGGGGTGATTCCCAACTCATGTAGACATTCTCATGCTAGCTTGATGGGAGATAGTATAAACAATGTAGCCGCAGTAGCACAGCCAGAGTATATATCCGTGGGATTCAAGCTGCTTTGTACTTGGCTCAGCTAAGCCAGGCCACTGCTACCACTTCCCATGCTACACTGCTATTTATTCGAAGACTAGTTCCCTTCAACCTGCCATGAGTATGTGGTAGTGAACAGGGAATCACAATGCCCGGAGTGTAGACATAGCCTTTGAGTCTGACAGATCATAATACGAAGAATTTTTGATACCTACTGCTGTGCAGAAAAAGAAAATTTTCTCTTCTTCCACTACAACATCCATTAAGTCCCAAAGACCAGCACAATTAATCCTAGGCGTGACCAAGACAGTAAACACTGGCTGCCTTTGCTAAAAGATTTTAAATGTTTCCCACTCTTTGGAATCCTACATCTGTATTATGACAAAATAGACTGTGCTTGGATGCAATGGACCATCTCCTTGGTAGCAAATCATTTTCAGGAAGGGAGAACCAATGTGTTATCCTTCCAGGTTGCATTTTGGCTAATTGTTCTCCTAGAGTTTCTAATTATAATCTGCTCCTTTGACCCTACGCACTATCCCCTTCCTCCTCTTGCTCTTCTTGATCCTTCTTTCCTCCCCACTTTTGCCCCTCTGGATCTGTGGCTTCCATGGGTGTGGAGGGCATACAGCACTCACAGGACTGGGCCCACAGCTTGTAAGCTTCTCTGCGGCAGGGAACAGATCTGGCTCTGTTTATAAGGCAACATGCACATTTGCAGCCTTACAGAAGTGTAATACCTGATCAGTAAAACCTGATAAATAATATTGGTATCTTTATATTCAAGTCCTTTGAAGTCTATTTGTATTGTTTGCCTTTGAAAAGGAACCCAAAGATCATGTTTGCTTATTATAATTCAGTGTGATCTGTGGCCTTTGTTTTGAGTTTACCCTCAACATTTAATATGGCAAAATGTGTCCAGTATATCTTTTTATTTATAACCCTAACTCTATGTCTTTGAGTGCCCACTGTAACCTATCACATCATTCATGGCTAAGATCTAACCAAAAAAATCCAGAGGCCTAACCTTTTATTTATTTATTTTTGGTTTCTTACCTGTGCAATCAACGTTTTCAAAGATAGCAGGCGCCCTTGGAATGCAGCTTCATGAAGAGGAGATCGATCTGCCCATGAACCTAAAACAGCCCATGAGTTCATTCAAAGGCATTGCAAAGCCATAGAGACACCAAGATACAAACAGTTCCAAAAAAAATCACAAGAGAAATTATTACATACATCCCCCCCCCTTGTCTGCTTGGGAGGACTGATCAAGCTGTGTCAGTGTGTAAAATGTACCCTTGGCCTGAAACCACAAAGTGAGATTGCCTATGAAAATTCATTTAAGTGGGAACTGCTGCACACCCAGCTTTTCTGAAAAATCAGGTCATTTATTTCGAAACCTAAGTAAAGCCTTATTGGAAGGGTCTTTAAAAACACCTAAGTGAGTCAGGAGTACAATGTCACTGAGACTCTCTGAGACAATTTTCAAAATCCCGCACTTTTTTCTTTTTGTTAAGATATCTTGGCGACCGGCTTTACTGGGCAACTTACATTTTGTCACAAATTGCTCTGTGGGTTTGTTTTCACTTTGTTATGAGATGTATTGCATGCAAACACTGGCTTAGCTTTTGGGGTGACATGTCCATCAAGCCAATTCTAATATGTCCCTCTCTTAAACTAATACATCTAATCTGTACTATAAATGTGTCTACCTTTCCCTCTTATGCACATTAGCAGATAATAGTATTTTTTTCTCTTCCTCACTTGATGATTTCAGAGGAACATGAAATAATACACTCTGCCAGGTGCTTGATTCCTGCTTCTCTACATCATTTTGAACAGTTTAACTCCAACAAACACCACAATGCTGGCTAGTTTGTCTTTTTTTTTTTTTTTTAAATCTATTTTTGGTCCCACTTCAATAGAGCTGCTACCAACAGATTTATACATGTTCAGCCAAACAGATCATTAAGCAAGTTATTTTAGCTAGAGTGATTCAGGCAGAGAGAATTTACTGGCCACAGTTTAGCATCTAGAGCCAAACTGCCTCACAATTAGATCTGGCAGAAATCTCAGATTTGTGGGAAATTTTGACATTTTGAAATTTGGTTTCAGTCCCATTCTCAAATTTTTTCCATATTTCCCAATCTATTCCCCTCCTCCCCCCACCCCCCTACCCCCCGAGCTGTCTCTCATCTCATCCGCTCTGCATTTCAATCAGGCAGCTTCCCCCTCCATGCTGCCTGAGCCCAGCAGAAGGACTCTAAGGGTACGTGCAATTAGACACCTGCGGCTGGCCTGTACCAGCTGACTCAGGCTCACAGGGGCTTGAGCTAAGGGGCTGTTATATTGCAGTGTAGACGTTGGGCTTGGGCTGCAGCCTGAGCTCTGGGACCCTCCCACCTCACAGGGTCCTAAAGCTCATGCTCCAGCCTGAGCCCAAATGTCTACACTGCAGTTAAACAGCCCCTAAGCCTGAGCCTTGTGAGCCCAAGTCAGCTGGCACAAGCCAACCACAGATTTTTAATTGCAGAGTAGACGTACCCCTTGAGCACAGACAAGACAAGCTCCTGGCCCTCAGGTTCAGTCACCAGTCCCAGCCAAGTCTGCAGCGGCATAGGGCTATAATTGCAGGGAAAGTCCTGCTTAGCCCTGGCCTGGAGCATGCCCGGGGCACATAGAATCATTGAAGTTTTTTAACTAATACGCTCTAGCAAGTCTTCTGAGAATACAAGAATGGTGATTTTTCAAAGGCTACACCAGGCCAAATTGGGGCATATTTTCATGGGACTGGCAAAAGTATACAAAGGACCGTCCTGCCAGATTTCAAGTCCTTGCTCCAAAGTGTGGGAGCACTAGTTCTTCTCAAACAAAAGGCCACCCGAATTTTTGAACACAGGCAGAACAACGGATTTTTCCCTAGCCTTGTTCTCAGAAAATGCTGAAACGTTTTGGCTGCCAGTTATACATGTATATATACACATATTCTATTCAGCCTGAGGCAGACACCTGACATGGAAAATTTCAGTCTGAACAGTTAAAACTTTGGCAAAGTGTATATAATGGAAAGCATCCAGCAACCTTATTAATAGACGGTGCTTCCACCCCCACCTCTAATTAACCTCACACACACACACACACACACACACTGTGCTGCATATACAAACATTTCACACACATCTATACTGCATGTATATATTTACACACTTCATGTTACATAAAGCAGGCACACTTCTCACCATGAGAATGCACACGCATATTTCCATGCCAGCTACTGCAACATACCTCCCTGAAACATGTGGCAAATGTAGTTCCCATAAGGGGCATCTCTTAACTCCCCGGTTACCAAAGGCATGTCTGACATTTCATGTCCTTTCTAAATTTCTACAGATAATTTAAGCAGCTCGGCTGCTGCTTCTCTCCATGTTGCTCTACTTTAGGCTGTGACACTGCATCTGCAATCCAATCTAGTGTGCAGGCAACAACATCACATGACCTTGTGTTTTGAAAGATTATCCTTGATGGATATTTGCAAATGACAACTTGCAGATAAAAATACGATGTAGTCCTGGTAACCTTGTATACACTTAGATAAAGAATCTGTACACAGGTGGGAAAAGCCAACTATCAAATATTTCACTAAATTTAAATTAAGGCATATATAATAAGTACTTTGTCAATAAATTAACAGCACTCTTTTCTAATAAACCATAAGATGGATTATAACACATTGCAGAGAGGGGGATAAGTAACTATTTAGTCTGCTTTGTACGAGCTGGGTAATAAGTTGCCGTATCTTCACTTTGACCTACATTCTGATACTCTTACAATGAGTTGTCATCTTACACTGTAAATAGTTCGATAGCACCACTCACAGAGTAAGGCACTATACATCATGAACAAGAGTCTCAGAGTCTAGCCCCTAATAAGAATGATGTCACTAAATACTGTGTCTTTATGATTTAATTAGAAATCAATTACTGGTTAGCAGTTATTTTTAAAGCCCTTACACACTTTAATTAGAAGTGACAGGTTTCAGAGCGGTAGCCGTGTTAGTCTGTATCAGCAAAAACAACGAGGAGTACTTGTGGCACCTTAGAGACTAACAAATGTATTTGGGCCACAAGGACTCCTCGTTCTTGTTTTTAATTAGAAATGTTAATTTTTGTGTTAATTCCTATCAATGCACTATTGTCACAAATGTGTTTAAGTCTGTAGAAACACTACTTGGAAAGAAACAAATGGGAAAATGATTCTTTGGAGGCCCATTACATATAGTCATTTCCATACTTTTGGTTTCACAGGAATTTTAGCTATGCTCTTTTTTATGATCTGGTTCAAAAGAACAGGGACGCTAGACTTAGATCCAGTCAGTCCTTAATTACACCCTTCCTGGTATCTTCCTTCAGAAACTCCACAGTCTAAACCTCTGCCCTAAATGCTCTCTGGTTGTAAACTAGGATACATAGTAAAACCCCTCGTCACTCACACAGTTGACGCTGACAAATGCTTTGCTTCCCAAAGCAAACGTCTTTATTTACTTGACTATTATTCTATATTTACTATACTTAAACAAGTGTTGCTCACAGTCAATCTGGCTAACTGATAGAGAGTCTCATATTTTGCACGCCTAAAACATGCCAACCCATATTGCTTTTGCAAAGACTTCAGAAGTGGAATGCACTTGTGGCCAGAACAAAACATCCATTTTACACATTTATCAATCGCCTCCTCATTCTACAGCAACACAGCAGTTAAAATCTAATTTCTCAAGGCATAAAACTTAGAACACGACTGAATTCTTTAGTACCCATAATTAACATTTTACCTGGCGCTATTCCATAGATCTCTTCTGCTATCCTGGCAGCCTCTTTTCTGTTGCCTTTAACAATATAGAAGTGGGTCAGCAGAGCCAAAGAAATCTTAATTAAAAGCTTGAAGCAAAATAAAGCAAAGATTGCAAAATAGATGTTGTTAAAAGCATGGAATATAGAATTGCCCTCCATTTTGGCTTGCTCTTTGTAGTTTCCCAGGTCTGCTAAGTTTCACCAGGCTATAATCGGTATCATATGACATCTATTTTCAACCCTCCAGCACTTGCTGTTCCTCAGTTACCAAAAATACATTCCATTTTTATTCTGGGGCAGCCATTGATGTTGAATAACAATGCTGGGTATTAAATCATTTCATAGTTTTATTGGGCTGTAATTATATGTCAAGTACTGCCATTTTCCCATCTCTGAATGACAGAAAATGCAATGTGAATATTCACTACAAATACCATAATGCACAGTGAAGAAACTGAAACAATGTAAAAACTACTTCCCCCACAAGTCCCAGAAGTGAGTTTTATGATGTAAAAACCCCAAGCCATTAAGCCAGCCAACCAACCCTCCCAGTCATGATGTCCCAGTGTTTCCCAATTTGTGTGTGTGTGGTAGGGTCCAACCCTGCAATCCAATCCTCTACATCCGCACACACTTTGTCAGCATTAAACAAATAAATAATATCTGTGGGCGAGGAATAGTCTAGAAATGAGGAAGGAACCATCTCACTCCTTCCTGCAAGTACACCTGCAGCCCAAGCGCAGAGAAAGACTGTAGCCTTCAGTGAACTTGGCCCTCAAAGGTCATACCAGCTCTGGAGAAAGACCTCTCTTCTTAAAGATACCTCATGGCTGGACATGTGGAACAAAATATTATAGCGAATTATTTCCCGGACAACTTCAAGTGCATTTATTTGGTTTCCCCCTTCTCCTCCCAAACTTTCAGCATTCCAACTATCTCGATGTCACTCTTCAGCACCTCAGTCTCTCAGCTACGACTGGAATAAATACATATACTTGCTTGCTGCTGTTCAGATCCCAGTGACTAGCACCCCGTACAGTGACTGCTTAGACAGACTGATAAAAGGGGAGGAGAAAAGAAAAACTGTTTGGTGAAAGAAAAAGCACAATTCAAGTGAATCAGTCTGTCACCTTTGAAGCTAACTGTGATACTGTAAAGAAGTGTAACATGCGCCACATTTAAATAAGAAAGGAAGTGTTTATGCACATTACCTGTTTTCCCACCCACACATGCATAACTACTATAATTGTTCACCTGGATAAGTAAAATAATGGCTTTTTAGCTGATTTAATGCAGTTTAGCAAATGAAAATAAGGGGAAGAGCCAGTATCATGTGACCAGCCAGCTCTCCACAGATCAGTGTCTGAGAACTGCTGCAGAGAAAATAAAGGGTTACTTACTGTAACTGTGGTTTTTCGAGATGTGATGCAGATGTGTATTCCACTTAGGTATGTGCACACCCAGTGCAGTGGAGCCAGAGAATTTTGCCTAGCAGTACCTGTTGAGGGGCAGCACCCACACCTCATGGCCATAGCCCTTCCCTGGGCTATATGAGATGGCACTGCCACAATACCCCTCATTTTCTTCACACCAAACACCCAGTCAGAGACCGAATTCTGATGCAGAAGGGACAGAGGGTGGGTCAGTGTGCCACTGCCCCCCATATTCTTCATAATTGTATGATTGTGATATGATTATAACATAATTATGATGCATCTGGTATAAGACATGTCATGTAAGGTGTGAGGGGAAAGTTATGATTTGCTGAATATGATTATCTTATTTGTATGCATGTATCATTTTTGTATCTGAAGTTATGAATATTAACTATGTATCTGTATTTCAAATGTGTTTATTCTGGGTGACACCCACAACTAGCCTTTCAGGTACAACAATGAAGAAGCCAGGCAGTGCTGATGGCCCCTCAGCAAAGATAATGGACTATGGGAGAGCTCTTCAGGAAGGCATCGGTGACAACAGTCCTGGTTGGTAAAGGCCAGATGAAGGGAGCGCCCTGACATACATTCCTCTGAACCACCCACCACTGCAAGGAGACCAAGATCAATGCAGGGAGGCATGGCAAACTGTCCCAGGGGTGAAGAGTTGGAAGGTAAACTGTCCTGAGCCACATTTGAAGCGCGCAAAGACACAACCATGCGAACCAAACCACTTACGTGCATGTGGACATGTGGCCCAAAAGCCTTAGGCACATTTGAACTGCCGTGGAAGGCTGAGACTACAGACCGAGACAAAGTCGGTGAATCATCTGAAAACAGTCAGTTGGTAAAAACACTCTCGAACTTGTAGAATCTGTTAAGACTCCAAATAACTCAATTTTCTGAGTGGGGACAAGTGTTGATCTCCCAGTGTTTAGGATGAGTTCCAGATGGTCAAATAAGTGCAGTGTAACATGTACTTGAAAGAAAACTTCTTTTCTGGACCTGTCCCTTAGTAACCAGTTGTCCAGACACAGGAAGTCATAGATTCCCTTCTTCCCAAGGTAGGCCATCACCACGACCATACATTTGGTAAAAACCCAGGGGGCAGAAGAGAGACCAAAAGGAAGGACACAATCTACTGCAAATGGTGATGCGGCATGATGAAACTTTAATGCCAAAACAGGCCTCGGGGCCTGCTCAAGAAGGTGCTGCTTTAGGCAAAGGTCTCTAGCTACCCGTTTCATGAATATTTACAGATGGAATGCCACTCTTTGACGTAAGCCTCACCTAAGCGGAGCAAGCACCTTGGGAAAGGGTCACTCCCACACACACCACAATGTTTTAAACTTGGTGAGGGCAACACCAGGGAAAACAATTAAGCTAACTAGCTAATACTGTTACTAAGGGTACTAACTGTATACAACTAAGTCAAAGGGGAATTGTGAGGTTAAGAACCACACAGAGCTCCGACTCCAGCCGTGGGTGGTAAGAAGGAACTGAAGGTAGTTTGAGGCGGCACTACTTCATAAAGCCAGGGGAGGGACTATGGCCATGAGACACGAGTGTTGCCTCCTACGGGTATTGCTAGACAAAATTCTCCAGCTACGGTGATCTGGGCATGCATACACCTGAGTGGAATACACAGCTGCATCTACCCAAAGAACAATTTGAGTGATTTCTTCTCCTCTCCACTGCCCTGGTCAAATAGGAAGTCCATTTCTGCGCAATGCTGGACAATATGAACATAAGAGGATGCAAACATGGTTAACTTCCAACAAAGGAAGGTTATTAGAGAATAGCATTGCTCATTGGAGGGAAAAAATAGCATTTACAGCTAAAAAAAAAAGTCTATTCTCCAAGGGGGAAAATTATCCCTATGCACAGAGCCTAGCCATCTGGCTTTGAGGATTTAACCCCACACCAAACACGAAATGTTTTTAAAACTTGGCAGAAAACTCACCTCATCCAGGATTTCAATTAGAGGACTCAACTACTGCCTGCATAGTCACAGACAAGGCAGACCGCTAAATAGTTGTGTGTCATAAGCTATCATTGCACATGTTGAAAAGCGGTAAATGAATAGCAGGGTTTTTTTTAAATCAAACCTCAAACACTAGTTTCTTAACTTCTCAAAAATGTGGGGAGCGGAGGCAGGGGAGAATGGCTAAGCCTCAACAGCAATTCATTTTCAGTAGAAGCCCTTTTAACCTTAGCTGACACTAGGGAGTAATCTAGTTGAGCTCTTGTATAAACAAAAATTGGCCAGAAGATAGGAAACAGCACCTAGAAGGTGAATTAGGAATGAACTACTGTGCCTTATGCCTTGCCAACCCTTGAGCTGTAGATGTACATTTCATACAAGCGGAATCTGTAGGTATCTGAAGCTAAAATTACTTCAAATACATTTAAAAAGCTTAGCACACATGGCAGACACACCCAGAGGGGTGCTTATTCCATGCTAGTTCTCATGTAAGTAGAAGACACACACAGACAGTGCCCATTCTTGACCTGCAGATTTACACTGGTGTGAGAATAAAGTAGGAACCTGAAAGATCCAATAACCACATCGTTAATTTACAAGCAAAATGTGTAACTTTAAGAATATTTTAGCATAATGCTAGCTTTAGTTGTATAACAATACTTCAGCTTTATTATTTTAAACACACACCTGTGTTAACCATTATATTGATGATACACGGATTAGAAAATAGGAAAGCCATGCAAGTCAATTCACTACTGCTTTGAATCCTGCAGGGAGTAGTATGCAAGAAACAAATTCCCTGAGCAGCACAAGTGTAAATAAAATGTATGCTAAAATAACACTTCTACTTAAAAATCCACTAAAACTCACTAGTCCAAGAGAGTCTCGTCGTAATGCTGTCCTCCTTTCCCCTTCATTATTTTTCTGGCATAGATTTTCTATGTTATGAGCCTTAAGAGCCTGATTTAACACATGTATACGTGCTTAAATGTATGCACACGGGTAGTCCCATGGACTTGAGCACAAATGTTTGCAAGGTCAGGGACTTAGCTTGTAACATATTTATGAGAGGGCTAATGTCTTCTCTATGTTCCAGAAAGGACTTAGAACAACTTAGGGGAACATGAAACCAATAAATAAGTTTCCAGCTGAAACATACTTACTTTCTTTACTAGAACACACGCACAGCAAGCACACCTGGCATATCAAGTAGAAAGCATATATTTGGGGCTGGACAGAGCCGTTGGTGTTCTATGCTTAGCATATAGCATTTTCCCCCCTTTGAAGTTCTGCTGTTTTTTTTAAGGGAGGGGGACATTTAGTAAAGCTGGTAAGTCAGTATTTTTTGGGACAAACGTAAATCCTTTAGAAGTCCAGAGATGGATGAAAGGTGAAACAGTAACCAAACAGATCAATAAATACCAAAAGGAAAATAAATTATATTAAAAATTATTTATACAGAAAGCCTTGAGCACAAAAATGATTACACATTACAATTTGATATACCTTTATAGATCTATCCATTACCCTTTAAAAAGCATTTGAATACCATACAGTAAGGAGGCATTCATACTTCACTTGATACTTGTTCTGATTTTAACAGGTTATTTTACATTATCAACATGCTGTTATGTATTTTCACAGTGTCTGTACAGAGTGTCTAGGCACAAGAGGCAAGGTCTCACATGCTATGAAATGCAAATCAGTTTAAGATTTCCATAATCTCTGAAATAAGGAAGTAGGTCAAACCACTCAAGTTTTCAAGATGACCTGCTCCATCAAGAAGAGGGAAACGTCTTCTGTAATTCTTTATTCAAAAGGTCTGTTTCAGACTTTGCTCCATTTAAGACACATTATTTCTTCAGTTGTTTGATTCACTGTTTGGTAACACTTAATGGATATTATTTGTAAAAGTGGAAAACACATTTCACAATTGTGTCTTCAGATTTTTTTAGAAAGTATTATTTGTTTACTATTATACTAGCATTTACCCATGAACTCTGCATGGCTTTCTGTACTTTGTTCCTCAAGTATTCCATGCTTCTGTCAGTCCCACAAGTATTCTATTCTATAGCTCTCTTCCTCCTCTCCTTTTCTCATTTTTTCCCCACTGCTATCTTCTGAATCACTCACTGACTGTGAAAGGAGTGACACCAACCTGCCCACTTTTACTCATCTAATTTGCCTACTTGTCCAGTGCAGGTACTCCATAGGGAAGGTACCATGACCAGATAAGTGGCTTGGTAAAGGACTTACAAAGGAGGCATTGGGTAAAGGAGTGGAAGTGTGTGTATGTGTCTGTCTGTCTCCTATGATTGGTACGGCAAGGAGCCAACCCCCCCCCTTTCTTTATAGCTCGTCTTAACCCTCATTCGAGCAGGGGAGAGATGGTAAAGTCCCATCAATGGGTTGACTGGGGGTCCTGGCTGGGAACAACAACCAAAAAAAAAAAAGAATGGAGCTAGAGGGAGTCCCCAGGTAGATATTGAATGAATATGGGATTATCTGCTGGGTAGTCACGGACATCTAATAGTGAAGTTGCAGCCTAATTAAAACCATATCAAGTGTCTCTTGTCCTTTTTTTGGTATAGCGGGACAATTACTCCATCCTGCCCACTTTTACTCATCTAACTTGCACACTGCAATTTTAGGCCCCAGATCTGCAAACATTTACGTTTAGGAGTAACTTTACGTATGAGAGTAAGCCTACTGTGTTCAGTGGAACTATTCATAGATACGTTGACAGGGTCACGGCCCTGGTGTTTGAAAAGAGGAAATGGGCAGAGGGATCAGGCAAACTACAAATATTATAAACTACACTGTTTGAGATACAGTACATTTGTAGTTAAGACAGGCAGATTAAACTTCATTTGCAACATGCCAAAACCCCCTTTTCTTTTATGTCATTTACCACAGAAAGTTCTATTTATAATGCTAGAATAGTAAGCAGCAGCATCAGTGCAGTAAGTTTCCATATATTTTGCTAGTGTCTGGGTATGCACATTATAACTAAAGATGTCAGTGCTTTATTGCAAGGTACAGAAGACTTGGGTAATCTGTAAATTATACAAGACTATGAGAAGGCCTTATTGTATTAGTCAGAAGTGTGTAATACTCTGGCACAAGAAAGAATATTATATAGAGTTCTTCTTCTACTCCACATTTGAGTTTTGTATGATTTATGAGTTCTGTATGCTTTACACGAGTTCCATTATGCTTTTGGCAATCAAAACAGAAAAGTTCCAAAAGAAAACTGAAATCAACATAACATTTCAAAAATACTTATTCTAAAATTAAGCTGAAATAGTATCAGTGATTTTTTAGAAGTTCTTTTTACTAAAAAAATAATGCACCCAATTTTAAAAATTATGAAATTCTCAGTAAAGTGTTACCTACAACTCTACCCACTTTATCAATCTCTATAGTACTACTATATTTAATCTCTACTTTTTTCTTAACATTAAAAAAATGTTAAGCATTTTTTCTAACAGAAGAAACGAAATCTTAGACCTTGTAAACAGTGTGCCTCTCATAATCCCATTAGTGCTTCATTAAAATACTGTTAAACAGATTTAGTACAAAAAAAAGCAAAACAAGTTATCACCTTTGCACCCTAACACAGCAAAATAAATTTAAATTTTAGAAGATGTTTGTACAAAACATTGACTGGTTGCATGTTTTAAGTTATCCTGCAAAATTCTGAAAACATAACCTTGCATATTGCACATCCAGAATACAATTACACCATTGGGCGTTTCATTATGCACAGGTTCGTTCAACCCTTTCAGTTTAAAACAATGCTATAGCAAGTAATTAATCCAGTGCATGCAACTGATAACATCCTGTGAGAGTTGCTTTACAGGAATGTGAAATATCATCTCTTCTCTTACGTCTTATGTGTTCAAAGTTGTTTTCTGACTGATATAGTTGTTGACTACTTAGATTAGGGCTAGAGAACCAATAACTGCAAGGGACCACATTTCTCTCTGCACAGAGAGTACGCAAATCTATTGGCCAGATCCATTAACTTTTTCCAGAAAAAAGATTTAACTTGCTGGATTCATTTAAGAATATCTTTGGTGCCGTCTAGGTGGCATGACAACTATTTAACATTTTCTCTTCTGAAGATGAAGTCAAACACGACTGATGTCATAAATGAAAAAATTGGTAGTCATTATCTAGCCGTTAGTGGATGTTTATCTACACCTCACACACAAACAGAAGTGACCATACATTTTGGCATGGTCTACTGGAGAAGTTGGCAGGCCTGAGCTATTCTTGGAAGCTTGTGCCTTTGCATTATGCTGGTTTCTAAAAATAATATAATTCCCTCACTTCCATGAGTACTTTAAAACAAACAAAATAAAATGTTATTTTTACATGTAAAAGTGAAATAGGCAGTATTTAGCATTTCCTAAAGTGTCAAAAAAATTCTATAATGGAGTTTTGATAGATCAGAGAGCTACTGATCACATTTAGGCAGAACATTAAAAGAACCCTTTCAAAATTAGTTTTGTGCAGCCAGAAATGTCTGTCTAGGGGACACAGTTGGTAGGACAAGAGCTGGCTAGCAGTACATCAAATGTTGAAAGTCTACATGGTAATGTGCTTGTTTTTATAGAAGTGATCTCACATATCACTTTTTGATTGATTTGGTTAGGTATTTTTATTTTGCCAATTCTTCACAGGTCTCCAATAAATTAATACAAATATCAGGAGTTGGCAAAAAACCATCTAAAGCTAGTTAATTTTGTGTTTTGGCACCCTAGATGCCGTGAAAAATCCATGCTTATTCTCTGTGTAATACATTAGTAGCAGATGAAATATAGTATTCTTGTCTCTCTGAAGGTAGTTTTACACCTGAGCTGTGCATATTACCACTTTCCTCTCTACTTTAAGTATAAGTGCAAAAGAACTATGTCCATCAACTGCATATATTTAAGTCTTTCCTCAAAACTAATTGGCACAATCCTAACTTGAGGTAGCACATTTTACCAAGTTTCTTTCCAACAATTTAGGAAAGCTTTTAAGAGTTTAAAAACAATGTCTCTTTGTGGAATTAATTCTATCAGCAAATACTAAAACCTTTTAGAGAGCAAGGCCCTTCTTCCCCACTTAAAACATTTTTAACAGTCTAAAATCTCTTCTTTCTCGCTTCCTTTTTTACTAGGAAAATACTGTTGAGTCCATGCTCCACGAGGACCCGTGGCATCTACTGCAACATCAATAATGGAATCTGGAGTCATCCATCTCAGAAAAACCAGGAAAAGGAAGCTTAATACAGCAAAAAGAGCAAAAATACACCCAGTCACTGAGCCACAGTGAGATATTAGTCTGTCAAGCCGCTTGTCCATTGGTAATACCACTTCATCTGCAACTCTGTCATACACCTGAAAGGAGGAGAATGAGGAAAAAGTTAAATTTTGCAGTCATCTTTATGCTGTATTATCTCTGAAGATTAGGCAAAACTGTGTTTTATTACGTATTGAACATAATAATGATCCTGTTCCGAACTTAGATAGGATTGTCCAACAAAAATAGTTTCTTACATATAAGAGACTGTCCTTTAATAAAAAAAAAAATCAATGAGAATAACTAAAGACGTGGAAAAACTTCCACAGGAAGACAGATTTAAAAGACTGGAACATTATTGTGTGTACCTTGATAACGAATGGCACAGAGGAGAGAAAGGCTGAATAGTAATGCATGATCTCTCACAATACAAGAACAAGGGGACAGTCAAACAGATAGGTAGCAACTTTCAAACCGATGAAAAGGAAATACTTTTCCCAGCTTGATGAGTTCTGCAAGCTAGTTTAATTATCACAAGAGATCACTAAGGGCAAGAGCTTAGTGGGATTCAAAAAGGATCAGACACTTAGCTATTTAACGAGGATTTCCAGTTAGAAAAAACTAAACTTTCCACGAAAGTCTACCAATCCAGACTCAAACTCTATTCACTCACCCTTCAACATGATGATAAATACTGTAATGAAAAGATTATTACTTTCCCTTCCCACAAAAATATTTGGGAATCCTGAAATGCTGAACACTGCG
The DNA here is from genome assembly GCA_037349315.1 of Chelydra serpentina. NCBI lineage: Eukaryota > Metazoa > Chordata > Testudines > Chelydridae > Chelydra > Chelydra serpentina. The sequence continues at coordinate 132,675,651 of JBAIAC010000004.1, forward strand.
AGTCTGTTTTATCAGAAATTCTATTTTTCTTTATGAGAGGAAATCTGAAGCTCTTTTGCTATACTTAAATTAAAGGTAAAGGGTGTGTGTAGATGTAAAATTAGAAGCCTATACACACACACTCACCACAGGAACAAACCATAGTAATTTAACTACCTTTTGCATGCAAATCAGGTAGGGCTGTCTAAATTCTAATCTTTGTCCCTGTAGCTAGTAAGTAAGTATGAATGGGACACTCTATAGCTTTCTTGATAAAAATAACTTTGTAAGAGTTACTAATACAACAACAAAATAGGCTTGAAAATATAAGTGACTTAACTTTCTTTGTAATGAGTACTATTATTCAAAACTGCTATTTAAAAAATGGTACTATACTAAAAAGGGCAGCACTATAAAAACCTACAACATACTGATCAAGGGACGTTTTCAAAAAGCCCAAAAGCCATGTCTTTGAAAACCTGATGCTACTATCACGCGCCAGTTATTTCAGACATAAAGTGAAGTTAGTTCTGCAAATAACCAGTATTGTTTCATGGTTGAAAAATGTGACTTCTACTCATCCCAACATTTTCCTAGTTTGTTTAGAAACCAGTTTCTTTTAGCTCTTCCTTAAAATCTAAACCAAACTAACCTCTGTAATCACACTTAAAATCCTTTTTTTTAAAAAAAAGGTTACATACAACCCATTTAATCTCCTATTCCACTGTTGATTAAAAGACTACATTCTTACAGTAGCTGCAACATTAGTGTTCCTTATGCAACAATGGTTAACCAACATAGCACATGTGAAGAGTAATGCTGACACAAACAGCAATACTGGAGTAATGTGCAATAAGAATGTTCAGCATGACAAGGTATTCTTAAAGCGCAAGTTAAAACATTCAAAACAGTAAAGTTTAAAAAGAAATGGATAGAGAAATACAATTCACAATCTTATGGATGTGTTTGTTTTTTAAAATATCATTATTCTATAGGACACTGATAAAACCAAGCTGACAATAAGTTGCATGTTATTTTATCTTTTGCCAAACCCTTTGAGGCCAAAATCAGTTTTTCTAGACGTGTCAGCTGGAGGTGTTCACCCCCAACAAGTTATAACTGTTATCTATAACAGGTAAAGTTTGTCACCAATGTAAAAAAAGTACTAACATGTAAAGTACAGTTCTACTCTGATAAGTGGCTGTGAAAACATGGCAACTTCTTACTCAACATATCCTTAACTTCTGTGTGTTCAATTGTATCTGAAGACATTAAGATCTTATTTTAGTCACTAAGTTTTACTTATGTTAAGCTGGCAGAGCCAACAGAGACAGACAGATTCTATTTCTTCTTGTTCATCAACTTATTCAGTACCTTTTCCAATTCCAAGGTCAAGCAGTTACATGTGCACAAACCAACTGAAAACAATCAGGTTGCACAGATGTAACTGAGGGCATTATCTACACTTCTGGATCTTTATTGATGGTAACGGTGAATGACAAGGAAAGAATCCAGTTTGATTTTCTAGTAGTAATATGAATTTACAGGGCTAGTAGTTGAAGGAGAATATATTCACGTCTTACTTGTTAAACCATGCACATTTGATATGGATATCACTGAAATAATACACAGACTTTCACAACGCTACTTCTATAGAGTCACTTTTCAGAATAAAATCACACTTTGAGACAGTCAGAAGTAGAGGTCTACGTACTTTTGCAGTTCTCTCTGCAACATTCCTCCATGTATAGAATGTCTTTACTTTGTTATGGATAGTTTCTGGGGTTGGTAGTGTTCCTGACCTGATCTGGGCAACAGCTTTTTCCAGACCGTCACACAGAGATTTCACTGAGGGCTCACATAAGATGATAAGATTTTCTGGTAGCACCTCAGGGATTCCACCAACTCTTGTACTCACAACCTTTAGAGGCAACAAAACAATTCAGTAGTATGCATGCTGTATAACATAACTCACTAAAATACAGCTATACTGGTAATAAGGCAAAATTGCTCAACAGGAGTACTTTAGATCAAAACAAAGGATCCAACCTTGCAGGTGCCTTCCAGGCACAACATCGAATGGCTTCAAAAAGAGTTTCATCTGCATGACAATTGTAGGTCTAGGCCCTAGAAGAGGTGTTAGTGCAATAGCTTAGCTGTGGGATGTTCAGAATCAATATCTGGATATCAAAGGGACCTCACAATCAGAAGCAGAAAGGACTATGTACAACAGAATTTTTCAAAGAAGGGAATTATCTTTCCTAAAAGTGCCTGTCACAATACTCAAACGATTATGTATAATCAGGCTTGGATTCCCTTCCCACTGCCTCTTTCGCATGCCCCTCACCCCCACCATCCCCAAGGGAAAAAGGCCAGTAGGCTAATTTGGGGAAGGGGGGTTGTTTTATTTCCCACACAAACTTTTGAGCTTCTATGTCACTAACATTTACAAGAACATAACATATTTGAAAGTTTTGGAATACTAATGTTAATTTTTATTTTTATTTTTTTTTAAAGAAAGTAAGTAGAACACAGACTCTTGTCAGGTCTATTATTATTGGGCAATAATAAAAAAGTTTAGAACTTATGCCAAGCAGCAAGTGGAAAAGGGAATGGTTACTGGGACTAGTAACTGGAGAGAGGGGTGAGGCTAGCAGGCAGAATGTACTATCATGGGTCTCTGGAGAGGGTTCCAGTCCCCATCATTTAAATTTCTCTATGCCCGAGACAGCCTCTACATTTAAAAAAAATGAAAATAAGAAAGAAAAACTTGTAGCACCTTAGAGACTAACAAATTTATTTCAGCATAAGCTTTCGTGGGTTAATACCCACTTCATCGGATGCATGGAATGAAATACACTGTAGACAGATATTTATACAGTCAGAGAAACATGATTAAGGTCCAGGTGTATAGACCAATCTTAAGAGGCTAATTAGTTGAGAGGAAACATGACAGCAGGGGAAGAAAAAACTTTTGAAGTGATAAACAAGATGGTCACACAGGTGTGAATGAGGATCGTTAACTTAAGGGAAATAGATTCAATTAACATAATGGCCGAGCCATTCCAAATCTCGATTTAATCCGGAGGCAACGCAATCTAGTTTGCATATCAATTCGAGTTCAATAGTTTCTCTTTGAAGTCTGCTTTTGGAGTTAATCTGTCGCAACACTGCTATCCTCAAGTCTGTCACTGAGTGATCAGGGAGGTTGAAGTGTTCCCCTACTCTACTTGCGCTACATTGATGATATCTTCATCATTTGGACCCATGGAAAAGAAGCCCTTGAGGAATTCCACCATGATTTCAACAATTTCCATCCCACCATCAACCTCAGCCTAGACCAGTCCACACAAGCGGTCCATTTCCTAGACACCACTGTGCTAATAAGTGATGGTCACATTAACACCACCCTATACCGGAAACCTACTGACCGCTATACTTACCTACATGCTTCCAGCTTCCATCCTGGACACACCACACGATCCATTGTTTACAGCCAAGCTCTAAGATACAACCGCATTTGCTCCAATCCCTCAGACAGAGACAAACACCTACAAGATCTCTATCAAGCATTCTTACAACTACAATACCCACCTGCTGAAGTGAAAAAACAGATCGACAGGGCCAAAAGAGTACCCAGGAGTCACCTACTACAAGACAGGCCCAAAAAAGAAAATAACAGAACACCACTAGCCGTCACCTTTAGCCCCCAACTAAAACCTCTCCAGCGCATCATCAAAGATCTACAACCTATCCTAAAAGATGATCCCTCACTCTCACAGATCTTGGGGGACAGACCAATCCTTGCTTACAGACAGCCCCTCAACCTGAAGCAAATACTCACCAGCAACCACACACCATACAACAAAAACACCAACCCAGGAACCTATCCTTGCAACAACTCGATGCCAACTCTGTCAACATATCGATTCAAGTGATACCATCACAGGGCCTAATCACATCCGCCACGCCATCAGGGGCTCATTCACCTGCACATCTACCAATGTGATATATGCCATCATGTGCCAGCAATGCCCCTCTGCCATGTACATTGGCCAAACCGGACAGTCTCTACGCAAAAGAATAAATGGACATAAATCTGACATCAGGAATCATAACATTCAAAAACCAGTAGGAGAACACTTCAACCTCCCTGATCACTCAGTGACAGACTTGAGGATACCGTACTGGCTTCCCCGGCGGTGATTTAAAGGGCCCGGGGCTCCAGCCGCTGCGGGGAGCCCCGGGCCCTTTAAAGCTCTGGCAGCGGGGCTCAGGTGGCACTTTAAAAGGCCCATGGCTCCTGCAGCTGCAGGGAGACGCGAGCCTTTTAAAGCACTGCCCGAGCCCGGCTCCAGCAGCTGGGCTTGGGCGCCGCCGCTTCTGCTCACGAGAGGGAGAGGGAGAGGGAGAGGGCGCCCCCACCCCCAGCTACGCTACTGATAAGAACAATGGCTCACTCAAGGCTACGTGAATTAACCAAAGGTCAGTCATATTCACCAAACATTTTTCTTCAAATACCAATTGTTGATGGAAGGTAGAGGCAAAGGTCTAACAGATATAGTTGTCCAGGGACAGAGAGTTAACTAGCCAAAAACACTTTAAAAATAAATACAGAACAGCATTTTCAAGAGGTAGCTTGGTTAGTTCAGAGAGCTGGGAGTAAGGAGACCTGTATACTATTCTCAACTCTACATGAACTTCCTCTGAGAGCTAAGCAAATCAGTTAACCTCTCTTTGTCTCAGTTTCCAGAGGATGTGTAAATGTAGATTAATATTTGCCCACCTTGGCAGACTGCTTATAGATCCTCCAATGAAATGCACTGTCATAAGCATATATTATGAAAATAAGCATTGTAAAAATAGGTGTGCATGCATTCTATATAGCAAAGATTCTTTTACCTGTAAACCACAACTGGCTGCTTCCACAATTGCCATACAGAAGGCTTCAGTGAGAGAAGTATTGAGAAAAATGTGTCCCTGAACCAAGACGTTTCTAACATCCTGGTGTTCCAAAGCCCCCAAAAGACGCACTCTGCCCATAGTTAAAGAAAAAGATAAACACTGGTTTCACATACTGTAATAATGCTACAAAACATTACACAAATATTTTGAAACATACAGTTTACAGCGTATGCATAGTACTGTATTAAAGCAGTGTGAACACTATGTTATTCCAATTTCTTTAAACTTTGATTAAAAAATTAAGCCTCTGTATTTAGCTTGAAATAAAAAACCAAACTGTTTGAAAAACTGAGTTTTTATGGCAATTGCCTTTAAAATATTTCTACCATGTTTTCTAGGTTAAGAAGGGAAGATTGTGTTATTTGGTTAATATTCCAAATTTACCAGTCTCCCATGTTCAAACAAGTGCAGCAAACAGGGAATCATAGAATATCAGGGTTGGAAGGGACCTTAGGAGGTCATCTAGTCCAATCCCCTGCTCAAAGCAGGACCAATCTCCAATTTTTGCCCCAGATCCCTAAATGGCCCCCTCAAGAATTGAACTCACAACCCTGGGTTTAGCAGGCCAATGCTCAAACCACTGAGCTATCCCTCCCCCGCAAGTTCTACAGGGAGAGTGAGAGGCTCTCTTTCTAGGTATGTTTCTACATTCAATACCATGATGCCCAGCAATGGAAAAGTGGCTGTGACCTTCAACAGATGTGCCATGTTTTCTTGCCTGCCTGAAGCAAAAGAAACTTTGTTTGAGGTGGAAGTTAGTGGTTGTGCTGGAAGATAAGATTCATGGTTTGAAAGAACAGGTATTGACTCTGCATATCTGAGAGGCTGAGTACCTGGACAACCAGAATCTGAAAGCATCACCATCTCAGGTTCAAGAAAGATTTGGTGACCAAAGAACCAGAAAGTGCGGAAACCAGACAGTATTGGCAGCTCATAACCACCAGAGGGCAAAAGAACAAAGTGGCTACACAGCTGTAGGAAAAAGAAGATGGGCAGACTGTGATCAATAGAGCAAGGACCACAAGGAATTCCATACAGCTAGAAATAGCCAATCATTACCAGATTCTTAGCATGGGCATGGTAAAAAGTGTCTCTGAAGATCCAGCAAGTCAAATGGAATGGAGAGTATACAGGAGATACCTGAGAATGGCTGCTCACCCCAACCCATAAGAAAACCCTCCGTGCTCAAAGATATCCAAACGTGCAAAGACGACAGATGATCTTTGTGGAAGTCAGTAAAGGGAATTTGGATGCAGGCCTCTATATGAGCAAGAGTCAGGCTAACTCTAGTGGTTATGAGCTGCCAATACTGTCTGATATTCTATGATTCCCTGTTTGCTGCACTTGTTTGAACACGGGAGACTGGTAAATTTGGAATATTAACCAAATAACACAATCTTCCCTTCTTAACCTAGAAAACATGGTAGAAATATTTTAAAGGCAATTGCCATAAAAAACTCAGTTTTTCAAACAGATTGGTTTTTCATTTCAAGCTAAATACAGAGGCTTAATTTTTTAATCAAAGTTTAAAGAAATTGGAATAACATAGTTGGACTAGATGACCTCCTAAGGTCCCTTCCAACCCTGATATTCTACATAATAATTTTTGTAGTCTCGTAGATTTTTGTGTGTCCCACATTAAATGCAAAACAGGAAATATTTTGAAAATATTTTTCTGAAAGTTATAAAATCACACTAAAGAAATCAAAATGGCTTTTTCTGGGTAATCATCAGACAGATATTTGACATCTGTAATACATAACAGGGATATACACATCTCTAGTAAGAGTATTTAGGAAACATGTCCTGCACGTGTACTGTAGATTTAAAAAGAAAAACAAAATACCTATCCAATATCCATTGGCCAAAAAGTAACTTTTCAGCACAACATCTAATCAATTCCAAAATTTCAGGGAATGTTCTAGGCATCAATGGGAGGAACCCTTTAGATTTTGGGGGGAGAGGGTGTTGACACCCTGAATTATTTCTCCCTCAGAGAGAAAAGAAATAATAAAGGGGGGAGGGAGAGCATACACAGAACCCCTGGCGTGGGAATGGTGGACCCAGGTAGGAGGGCGCACAGAGCCCCAGCCATGAGGGAAGATGTGCCAGGTTGTAGGGAGTCCCCTGCCACGAGGGAGGGCATGGGGGGGGGGGGAGTTGAAGGGAGGCCCTGAAAGAAGGGGATGGAACGGTGGCACATAGGGAGTTTGGGTGGGGGGAGAGAGGAGAGGGTTGGAGGAATGAAAGGAGCCTGTGTGTGTGCAGTGAGCTGAACCCACAGAAACAATGAACTGTTCAACCCTCTAGGATAGTTTTCATATACAGAGACAGGCTTTTTTTAAACACACTACATTTTTGGCTGGAAAATGAAGTTATTTTTAGTTTTTCAAGTGTGTAAATCTGAATATGCCAAAACATCAATCATGAGTGCAGTGTAAATAATTAAGTAGAAAACAATATCTTAACCTAGTGAGGATTTCATTTCTGTTTGTTTTATAAAAGGACACAGATAGTGCAAAAATCCCTTTAGTTGTTTTTCTATTGCTTGGTAGCATATGCAGAAACAATGAACCAGCAACCCATATTGTTGTCTAATAGAAAAACAAGCTCCCCTCGCCCCGCAAAACTGAGGAGCCAACTCACACAAATATTTGCTATGGAAACAGATCCTACTTCTATTAATTTATCGTTTCATTACAATAGTGCCTAGGCGCGCCAATCAGGGACCCACTGTGTTTGTGTGTACAATGCCAAGCAGATAGTCACTGCTCCATACAGCTTACAACCAAAGTATAAAATGAGAGAACAGGTGGGTACACAGATGGGGGAAGCACAATAAAACAGTACTGGTCAACTTGATAAGCAGCAGTTGCAGCAAACCAGCTGCCTAACCACTGAAGCCTTATTTCACTGTATGATACTGCTTGTGATGGCTACGACTCTAACATGCTGATCCTGCAACTGAATTTGTGCGGACAGATCTTTATGCCTGTGCAGAGTCCCACTGAACTCACTGGGGCTTGGCAGAGATCTGCCTGCACAAACCAACTTGCAGAATCAAGGCGTAAGTTTGCAAGAGCCTGCTTATTCCCTTGTTTTATCTGTGTCCCAACCCACTTCCCTCCACCCCTCATTGTTTCGCCATATTCCTTTTTATTTTTACATTGTAACCACAAACACACAGAACAAACCTGTCATGTAGTTGGTATCTTTCCCGTACCTCTTCCAAAACTATTCGCTTTGGTCCTTCTCCTCCAACTAAGAAATGTAAATCTGGATATTTCTGACAAAGTTCAGGGATTATACCACTAAGCAAATCTATACCTAAAAATACAAAATGTAGAGCAGTTATTATTGTATTTGAGTGTTTAGAGATTATCTTTCTGATGCCATCCATTTCTATGACACTATTCGCACGTGTCAAAATCAGAGGTCTCGGAAAGATGGTTGCATCACTGGCCATTAAAATATCAAAACTGATGATCTAGCAGAATGCAAGAGTGTAAGAAGTGTTTAAATTACACATCCTCTTTGCTTCACACTTAAAAAAAAAGACATTCCTTGTCAAAGGAGATTTAAAAAAAAAAAATCTAAAGCAAATTTAGGGCCTCAGACTAAATTGACATTATTTTAAGCATATAACCATTTTCAACTTTACACAAAATTATTGCACAAGGCATCAAAACCCTAAGTTCCACAACTGAGATATTTACAGTTAGCTAAAAAGCAAAAGACAAAGAGTCAATCCTTCAACTCTAGTCACATGAGTAGACCCAGTGAAGCCAATGGGTGAGATTCTCACTCCAGCTCCAACTTCTTTTACCAGTAAAGGGACCCTAAAAGCCCCAGTTCTGGTCAGATGAGAACTCCCTCAGTGCAGGAACTGAGGAGGACAGCTACAGGCTTTCCTCTGAGGACCCCTTGCAAGTCCTGGTATAAGGTGGATGGCTGGAGGCGGGAAGGGCATATTAGGGGCAGGACCTAAGCATTCAATGTTGTGGAGATTCTGGATAGCCCAGGGTCTGACCCAACTGAACTAGTTTATAAAGTAAGTACTGGACCCCAAATCAACTAGCAAAAGAAACCTAAAAGCAGAAATAAAGAATGAAACTGAAATTACAGTTTTATTATTCTAATGTTTTAATTAGCATTGGGTTAAAACTGCTCACAGGGACAGGATATTTTTAAAAAGACTCAGTACTTAAATTTAGAGATAGGTGATTTACATTAAAACAGTAAATTGTATGCCCTAAATCTGTGATCTGACTGAATCACACTTCTATGAAGCCATGGGGAAGGTGAGGCCAAACTAGTACAGAGACACAGGAAGTCCACATGAATGTCCCTGGCTTCCCAAGGATCCCCCAGGTTTAGCTAAAGGCCCTGCGCCATTTTCTGCAAGGATGGGGAACAAATCCTGATAAAGGTGGCAATGGAGGAACTTCAGGAGGGAATCCTTATGGAGCAAATCTCCACAAGTCCCTCACACCACAGGTTTGTTTTTGTTGTTATTTTTAAAAAGAAAGAAAACAACTAGGTCATTAACATCATGCTGAATGATTGTGATGGCCATATTGTTTTAATGGCTCATTGTTCTTTCCCCCACCTTCCAACAGAAAAAATTTATGGTAGCAGTAAAAATATTTATGAATTCCATTAAGACAATATTTTTCATGTATTGGTAGCTTAACTATATTTAGTTATATGTATGTATATCAGCCAGAATTAGTATGTTGTACGTATATTAGTCTGAATGATAAAGAGTGAGTGATCAGAATATTAAGAGCTACTCAGCAACACTATGGTATTCCAATATGCTGTATTTTATATAGCATTAGTAAAACCTGAACTAAAAATTTAGAACCTTTAGGTTTATTATAATATCAAGAAATGTCTTCCTTCTTTTTTCTACAATTATAATAAACAAAAGCAATTGAAAACAAAGACCTATGATAAACATTAAAATTGTGTTGAAGAGGAAAAATTAAGGGCATCTTGTCAATTAAAAATTATGTAGTAAACAGATTTCTTTATCTCTGTTACCAGCCCCACCTTCGCTTACAGAAAGTTAAAAAAAAAAAAATTTCAGTTTATGTCAGTGACGCTCAGACCTCAGTAGTTCGGGAACCAAATTAGCAATCAACATTCCTCAAAAGAGCAAATGCGAATTCATTGTTTCTTTTACTATAGTAATATATATTCATATTTTAAACAGTATGACAAGCAAATTATTTAGTTTTATATATATATATATATATATATATATATATATATATATATATATATATATATATATAAAATAAATATATATATACACACATTATATATATATATATATATATATATATATATATAATTATTCTCACAGCAAAATGACAGACCATTATTATTTTATCAACTACAATTGGTTAATAACACAGTAGAAGCATCCTGATTGGTTAATAATTAAATCACACAGTGTTTTAATATCATGTGCTGCAAAGAATCACAAGAGACACATTAAAGAGCCACTTACAGCTCGCGAGCCTCAGTCTGAGTATCACTGGTTTATATTCTTTGTTTACTCCCTCCATTTCTACCTACTGGAGCAATGTAAATCAAATTTTCACTTATTAAACAGCTTCACTTTTAGGTTTTTAAGATTACAATGCTTATTTGCTTAAATATAAGCTCAATTAAAGAGGAAAAAGTGGAAACTTTTTTTTTTTATTTAACTGGTCAGGATTTGTTATAGGAGTGGGACCAAAGTAGTTTCATACAGTTATTTATTTTATTATTTAAAAAGGGATATTGTCAGGATAAACACACATTTAATACGTGCAGGGACAGCACTGTGCCTGCCAGGAGCTCCAATGACTTTAATGGGGTTTTGTGTGAGTGCAGCAAGGTGCTCATTTCCACTGAATGTAGAAATGGGACCTTACTGTAGAGTCTGTACAAGACCAAAATTTAAATGAATCTGACCGAAGTGTGTACATATTCAAAATCTAAGACTAAAGAGTTTTTAAAAAAATATATCCGTGGACGTAGGTTTAATTTTTATTTCAACAAGAACATTCCCCTGTACCAGCCTCCCACAGAAGTCTGGCTTGGCTGGATTTGCTGCAGGGAGGCATGGAGACAGACAGTGAACACAGATGTTGAAGGCCCAGTCTTGGAGTCTTAAAGGCCATGGGCCTCCCCTGTGGAACTGTGTGGGCCTTTGGGACACACTACATAGGTCACTCCCAGGGGACTGGAGACAGGCTGGGAGCATAGCGCAGACCCTGTGACTGCTGCTGAGTACCCTCAGTCACTTGGTGACTCACAGGGTTGTCTGTTCAGGGTCAGTTTCTGTTCCAATGAAGTCAATAGGAGTTAAGCCCCTTAGGATCAGGCCCTTAGGGCTGGTCCACACTGGGGGGTGGGGGGTGTCGATCTAAGATACACAACTTCAGCTACGTGAATAACGTGAATAACGTAGCTGAAGTCGAATATCTTAGATCGATTTTAAAAGGTACTTACCGCTGGTCCACACGGTAGAAGGCAGACTCCCCTGTCGACTCCGCTTACTCCTCGCGCGGAGCTGGAGTTCCGGAGTCAACGGGGAGCGGTTCTGGGATCGATTTATCGCATCTAGATGAGACGCGATAAATCGATCCCAGAATATCGATCGCTACCCGCTGAATCGGGCGGGTAGTGTGGATGTAGCCTTAGACTGAATACAAGGAAGTGGAAAGAGGAAAATGTGCGTTTCGGATTCAACGCATTTTCAACTGGTCACAGATATGGCATCGGTTAAATGCTGAACATTTCTTACCACCCATTTAAAAAAAAAAGAGAAAAAATATATTTGAAAAGCAACTTACAGTTTGGACCTCATTACCTTTTCTATAAACAAGCCTGCTGACAACAACAACTGTTATCGTACTATCATCCCTCCTACTTGGGTCTGGAGTGAAGTCGGTGGGATCAACAGCATTAGGGATGACAGATACGATCTCAGGATTCAGTGCTGCTCTTAGTACAGTGTTTTCCTTGCTAGTGTAAGAGACACAAATGATGTGGTTTGTATCACACAGTGACACAGTTAAAAGTTTGTTTGTAAGCACCGAACTGACATCAGCAAATCCAAAGAGAGAATGGTCTGTAAAAACTGTCTGTAGTCCCATTGTCTTGGCATGGAAGAGTGCATCATGAGCCATGGAAGAAAACGAACTATGGGAATGGACTATGGTGACTCTCTCCCGCACAAATATGTACCTGAGCAGAGGCAGACTGTGGAAGAGCGTTGTTGCTGTAGACTGATTGTACATGACCTTCAAAGGTAAATAATAAACTTTCAGACCATTGGCGAGGTAACGAATGCCTTTTCGGTTTCCATAAGCATGGGTGACAATTATAACTTTGTGCCCTCTTTCAATCAGGCACTGTGACAGCTGGTAGATGTGACTTTCCACTCCTCCCATATTTGGATAAAAAAAATCAGATACCATGCATATACTATGTGTTCGAATTCCAGTTGCTAGGGCTTTTACACAGTTAACGGAGGAAGCTGGAGAGAGAGTGTGTCCATGGCCTCCTATTCTTCTGCAAGCCATACTTAGAAAAAGTTCAGAAATCAGTCCTTCTGGTAGCCAGCCAGGTTGTAGATTTGGGCCTGCTCATTACCTAAGACTGTGAAAAAAAATATTTATTGCCAAATAAGTAAAGAAGCAGGGCTTCAGGCTGTCACTTCTACAAGGACCTTCAGGCTACAACAATATTAGCATTTTAGTTTCTGCAGGTCTGACGCTACCTTTGGGGGAGCTCTATGCCATCCACCTATAATAGAACCCACCCTCCTTCCCAGCCACATCCTACCTTTGGTAACTACTCTCTCATTAATTTGTGAGGCTCCAGGGCCTCTTGTGACTCTGTCTCCTCGTCCCATGGACCATGAAGCAAGGAGATAGAGGTGTTCTTTGGCTCTGAGTGGCAGGAAGACACAACTCCAGATCTCTTCTGCAGTTTTCTGTGACCAAACAGGACAGTGGATAGGGAATTGGGGATGATACCAGGCTGATGGGCCACTTATATAGTTGCCACAAAACTCTGCTTAGCAATAAAAGCTGAAGAACTATATGCAATACTGTATTACTGAATTATAATCTCCTCATACCAACAGAGCACTTACCAATGTGCCTTAGACACTGTGTAAATAAAAGACCAATAAAAGTGCTTAATTTTATAAAAGCCACTATTACAGCAGCAACATGTTTCAGATTCTTTTAAGCAATTGCACATTTTATAAAATGTATATTGGCCTTTCATTAACATAATGCTAGTGAGTACAGTATACTATTTAGCAGTATATATTTTACACACACACACACACACACACACACACACAGTTACAGTCCTATTAAGAGGATCATTATCACTCCATCTTAAAGTAAAAACTCAGACTTGTCCTTTCATCCCATGTCTTGGCATTCACTCTTTACACTTTGTATTAAGAAGAGTCCCCCCACTCCCCCGCCCTTGTAAGCATATGTAATCTTTTCTGTATAACAGTTTTTAGGCTCTTTAAGCCAGGCCTCAATTATTGTAAAATACCATACACTTGTTTTCACAATGCAGGGATAATTACTATAATGACAATAAAAATTCTGGTCAGTTTTCTGGTTTCTGACCCACATATTCATATAATTGGCTCCAGTCATGTAAAGGAGTCCATGCTCGTGTTACTCGTTAACTTCACAGGGACTCCATACAGGTGTTCACACTTGCAGATTCCTTTGCAGGACTAGGGTTATATTTTGTACAGCCATAGGTTCTGTTCTTGCATAACAATTTTTAAAGAAATCTGACCAACATCATATGATTTTACTACATGTCTGTAAAATGAAGTGAGGCAACTCCTTCCTAAAATAGTTTTGAAGGCCACACGGGACCACTTGATCACCTAGTCCAGTGGTTCTCAACCTGTGGTCCACAGACTATGTTTAAGATTTCCAAAGGGGTTTGCACCTCCATTTAACATTTTTAGGGGTCCACAAATGAAAAGAGGTTGAAAACCACTGATCTAGTCTGGACTACTGTATCTCACAGACCACAAAACTTAATGCAGCTATACCTGCATCATGCCAAATAAGTTGTTTTTTATGAAAGTACATCTTTAGACACGGGGTCCAGGACTTGGTTTACAATTGCTGCAGTTTCAATACATGTATGCAGTGTTGTTTCAGCCACGTCAGTCCCAGGATATTAGAGGGACAAGGTAGATGAGATAATATATTTTATTGGACCAACTCCTGTTGGTGAGAGACACAAGCTTTTGAGCTATACCACAAAACCAATGATATACATGAATACATCAATGATATTTTCATCCTCTGGACAAATGACAAACTCCCTCATATACTGCCACCACAACTTCAACAACCATCACCCGTCCACTAAAATCTCTCTGGAACACTCCCACACTAGCATCAACTTCTTGGACACCACAATCAGCTTCAGTAGAACCATACAGACAACTACGTAAAAGAAACTTACGGATCCCCACATCTACTTTCCAGTAACCACCCCAAACACAGCAAGAAATCTGTTATCTACCGCCAGGCACTCAGATACTGCAGAATATGCTCTGAGGAAAAAGTCCGAGATACACACCATAACACACTCAAATACGCCTTCACCAAACACAGACATTCCACCAGAGAAGTAGATAGCAACATTAAATGGGCTACCCAAATATCCTGAAAGAACCTGCTTTCATACAAAAATAAACCCTTTTCCAACTGCACATCCCTAATTGTTACCTACCACCCCACACTGGAACCCATATGGGGTATCAGCAAACAATTACAACCCAAACGCAATGGGCATCCCACCCTGAAAGAAATATTTCCCAAACCCCCTCTTCTGGCCTTCAAACAACCCCCCAATCTCTCCAAGCTCACCATCAGAAGAAAGCTCCCCACAGACCAGATACAACAACTCAAAGCAGTACCAAACCCTACTACTATAACAGGTGCAAAACCTGCAGACTTATCTCCACTGCTACAATGATCAATACACCCACAACACACCTTTCAAAATCCATGGGTCCTACACATGCTTATCACAACATGTGGTGTACCTCATCCAGTGCACTAAATGCCCCTATATGGGTGAAACCAATCACTATGCTCTGAATTGAACTCACACAGGAAAATGATAAAAGACAAAAACACTGTATTACCTGTTGGTGAACACTTTTCACAAAGTGATCACTCTACAGCTGACTCATCAGCCCTCATCCTCAAAGGAAGCCGGCACACCACCGTCAAAGGATGAGCCTAGGACTTAAATTCACAACTTTGTTACGCACTAAAAAACATGGACTGAACGGGGACACTGGATTTATGGCTTATTACAACAATGGGTAACCCATTAACCCCTCCTTTCTGTCCTATAACTACAAGGGCGTTAACAGGCCACTTCATCGGGAATGGTCCCTTAAAATATGCGCTATCTATGCTAAACTATCTGTTCGGCCTTGTATTTAGCCATAACACTCTGAGTGCCTCTCCCAGACCTGAAGAAGAGCTCTGTACACCTGAAAAGCCTGTCTGTCTCTCTCACCAATAGAAACTGGTCCAACAAAAGATATTACCTCAGCCACCTTGTGCTTTCATTACAGCAAAACAGCACATGCTTGTGCGTTCCTGCACAGAGCTCACCAAAACACATGATATGGAGTCTCCCCCCCCCCCCCTTCCTTATTTGCAACTTTGGAGCCCATGAACCACTAACGTTAATGACCTTGAGCGAGAAAACTCATCCCAGGGGGGGAGAGGCTCTGCGGGACGGAAACCTCCCATGGCGCTGCAAACCCCGTAGCACAAGCCGTAGCCCGCAGCTGCAAGGTGTGTCTCTGTGACGGGGGGGCTGGAACCCAGCCGCGCGTGGCGCGAGCCTTACCCCACAGCGGGGAGAGCCCAGCCCGCCTGCGCGGGGCTGCGGAGCTCGGCCAGGGGCCGCGGGCGGGCAGGGGCCGGGGCTGCCCCACAAGGGGATGGAGCCTGTCCCTGGCTGCTGCAGGGTTTGGTTGTCACGGGGGGGGGGGGGGGGGGGGGGGGGGGGGGGGGGGGGAGTGACAGCAGCTCCTCCCCCGCCCAGCCGGGCTCTGCAGCCAGCGGGGTCCGGAGGGCGCGGGGGGGTCTCAGCAGCGCCAGCGCAGCCGAGCAGGGCCGGGGGTGGGGGCAGACCAGGGGACACGCTCCGCGCCCCGGAAGAGACGCGGACAGTTCCCGGCCCAGAGGCGGCGGGGGGGGGGGAAACAGAGTCACTCACGTACCTGCCGCCGGCCGGGCCCACCCATTTCCGGGAAGGAGGGAGCGGCGGCCACTCGCTGCCCCTCCCGTCGCCTAGGCAACAGCCCCGCCCCCCGCTGCTCCCCAGGCGCCCCGCCTCCGCGCCCGAGCAGCCAACCAACGGGGGAGGAGGGGGCAGCTTCAGGTCACGCGGGGCAGACCAGCCAATCGGAAGCCTGGGTTCGGTTCAGCCCTGGAACGCTGATAGGGAAAGTGGGGCGGAACGTGGCGTCTCTTAAGTTCTGCGGCGCTGCGTGCCGGGACTTGCCTTTAACCCCTTCCTCGCACTGGCGCGGGGGTTCCTCGTGCCCCCGTGCGAACACGCGAGCACTCACCGCCCTGGCCGGCGCCGGGAGGGCTTGGGGGCTGTGATCTCCCCCGGGTTTCTGAGCCGGTGCAGTGTAGTGTAGGATTGTGCTCCGCGTGGGAATGTGCTACTTACAGTGTGCTGAGCCCTGAAGCCACTGCCCTTCATCCAGCCCTTATTAGCCATAAGATTCTGCTGACTGGTTTTGACAGGTGTTAAAAAGGGGGCGAATTGGAGCAGGTGGGTGGCCTTTGATAGCATAGCAAGATGACACAGGCTGCAATGCCAATATGCCTCTGACCTGCAGATATCTGTATCCTTCCACCAGAAGACACCATTGAGACACAGATAGCATAGTGCAGTGGTCCCCAACGCGGTGCCCACGGGCGCCATGGTGCCCGCCGGGGCATTTATGGGCGCCCGCGCCGGGGACGGCAGGCCGGGGCAGCGCGGAGAGAAGCCGCAGCCCTGCACCTGCCGGGGACAGAGAACACCGGCGCCCGCAGCCCGGCCTGCCAGGGACAGAGAACTCCGGGGCTGCGGGCGCCGGTGTTCTCTGTCCCTGGCAGGCGCGGGGCTGCGGCTTCTCTCTCCATGCTGCCCCGGCCTGCCGGGGACAGAGAACACCGGCGCCCGCAGCCCCGGAGTTCTCTGTCCCCGGCAGGCCGGGCTGCGGGCGCCGGTGTTCTCTGTCCCCGGCAGGCCGGGCTGCAGGCGCCGGTGATCTCTGTCCCTGGCAGGCGCGGGGCTGCGGCTTCTCTCTCCATGCTGCCCCGGCCTGCCGGGGACAGAGAACACCGGCGCCCACAGCCCCGGAGTTCTCTGTCCCCGGCAGGCCGGGGCAGCATGGAGAGAAGCCACAGCCCCGCGCCTGCCGGAGAGACAAGGGGCGGCTTGCCCTGGCTGGCTGCTTCTTGTCTCCCTGCTAAGCTGCTGAGTGGGGCGACAAGGGGCAGCTTGCCCTGGCTGGCTGCTCCTTGTCTCTCCGCTCAGCAGCTGAGCGGGGAGACAAGGGGCGGCTCGCCCCGGCTGCCCCTTGTCTCCCCGCTGAGCTGCTGAGCGGAGAGACAAGGGGCGGCTTGCCCTGGCTGGCTGCTCCTTGTCTCTCCGCTCAGCAGCCCAGCGGGGAGACAAGGGGCAGCCGCAGAGAGAGCCGCCTCTTGTATCCCCGCTGAGCTGCTGAGCGGAGAGACAAGGAGCAGCCAGCCAGGGCAAGCCACCCCTTGTCTCCCCGCCAGGGGCGGCTCTAATGTTTTTGCCGCCCCAAGCAAAAAAACAACAACACCCCAAACGCCGCCCCCGAAACAAAAAAAAACAACCCCCCCAACGCCCGCTGAAACAACCTTCTCCCCCCTCCGCCTCTCTGCCCCGCTCTCCCCGGCCGGACCGCCAGCGGGGAGGGCGGCATGCCCGGGGCCCCACTCCCCCCGGCCAGCGGAGAGCGAGGCTGCCCCGCTCTCCCCGGCCGCAGCGCCGGCCGGGAGGGCGGCATGCCCGGGGCCCCGCTCGCCCGGGCCAGAGCTCCGGGGCAAGCGGGGCATGCGTGGAAGGGAGGGGGAGATGTGTGTCGCTCCCGCTAGGGTTCTCTTCTCCCCCTCCCTCCCAGGCTCTTAAGCCTACCAGGGAGAGGGAGAACAGCTGTTTCGCACGCCGCCACTCGGGGAGAAGCTGAGCCGGCGGCGGGGCGGGTAAGCCGGCAGCGGGGCACATTTCTAGGGGCAGCATGGCCCGTGCCGCCCCTAGAAATGTGCCGCCCGAAGCACCAGTTTGTTTTGCTGGTGCCTGGAACCGGCCCTGCTCCCCGCTCAGCAACTTAGCGGGGAGACAAGGAGCAGCCACGGCAAGCCGCCCCTTGTCTCTCGACTCAGCAGCTCAGCCAATGAGCGGGGAGTCAGCGGGCAGCTGCCCACCGCCCCCCAAATCTTGGGGCCCTAGGCGACCGCCTAGGGTCGCCTAGTGGGCGCGCCGGCCCTGCCAGCTGCTCGTGCCGCTGGGGAGCGGCGGGCCTTTTAAAGCGCCGCCGGAGCCCCGCTGCCGGAGCTCCGGCGGCGGCACTTTAAAGGTCCCGGGGCTCCGCAGCGGCTGGAGCCCCAGGCCCTTTAAAGCGTCCCAGGGTGAGTACGGGGGAGGGGGAGGCGCCTTTTTATAGCGCCGCTCCCCCTGTGCTCAAGACCTGGCTACACTACTGCAGAGAACTCCGGGGCTGCAGGCGCCGGTGTTCTCTGTCCCCGGCAGGCAGGGGGCTGCGGCTTCCCTCTCCACTGCCCAGAACTACTCCCCCCCCAAAAAAGGTAAATAAAAAAAGAGCACATTCACATGGTAAGGTGAAAGAATAATTGTCGAATAATTTAATTAATACCTTGTACATGTAAAATTACCTTTTGTATCTTATGGATTCATATATTATGTAATATTAAATATGATGGTTTTCATATTATTTAATGTACAAATACAAAATAAGTATTGAAAAATTGTTGGCGCCCGCCACACTCTTCTGAAAACATGAATGTGCTCTTGGCCACAAAAAGGTTGGGGACCACTGGCATAGTGCTTGGGTGAATGAACACTAGCTGTCTGAAATTCAGGCAAGACCAAAGTAATGCCAGCGGAAGGAATTTGCTCACCCCTGGGCAAATCTCTTTAAGGTTCTATTCAGCACCAACACCTCATCAGATCTCTAGCATGTTGGTATGCAGCCTTGGGATCATGCTGATCCTGGAGAATCACCAGCTATCAAGAAAACTCCTAATCCTTTTAAGAGTTCCATTAATCACAGTAGTTTATGTTTGTCAGCTGTTGTCTGGAGTACTGCAGTTCTTTATATCTCAGCCTGAGAAAATTCACAATGAAATGACATCTGGCATACAATGCAGCACCCTACATGATATGGGCTGAAGACTGTATATTACCGTGCTCTGGGCAACACCAGATTCAAAAGATGCCTCTCAGGGGTCTAACACTGAGTTACAAAACCTTCAGTGGGATAGGCCCACGTTCTCTCAGAGACATCTTTTTATCGATGAACCTGCCATAGCAGCTATGATCTTTGGGCCCCCTATATTTATCTGAACACTAGATAGGCGGTAGAGCCTTTGCCACAGCTGTTCCAAGACACCGGACTGTCCTTTCAAAAGAAGTCAGGAAGAGTATTCTGGCTAAGTTCTGCATCCTGCCTGCATCCCTAGATGTTAACTACTGATAATTTGGCACGTAGATTGCACATTAGAAATGCTTAGATTTAGAACCAGTCATTCCTTGAGCCTCCAGATACCAGCAACCCCATTCCACTCCCAGCCATTACAAAATGACCCAGAAATATGCACACATATTGAAGTTGGGGTCCCAAAAAGCCAATCATAAGGTCATAGGTCAAAACCCTAGAACAGTGCAACTCTACCATATATTTAAAATAATACAAGCAAGTCCTGAGGCCTATCCAAAAAATGCTTCTAACAAAAATTAAATCCCCTTGCCATACTTGCTTCCTGGTCCCCTATCCACTTCATAAGGATGGAGCACTTCCCACTTGTCCATAACCATATTGTTGAATTGTTCACATTTAAACGTTTTTAACAACAGCTAGTGGGGAGATCCAGTTTCTAACCTGCCCTAACCTGAAGTGAAGCTGTTTCACTCCTGTTAATTGTCCCAATGAATAGGATGCATGCACAGGACTGAGAAACATCGTGTTTAAAACAACAACAAAGGAATTATTCCTCCCCTGCCCTGGTTCTTGAAGATAGCACACTGGGTTTGTTGTTCTTTTTAGGAGTGCTCCCTAAGGCAGTCCAGTGGTTGTGTTAGGGAAGATGGAGAAGACTAAAGCAACTCATGTGATTCAGTTCTGGAGGTCATGTTGCCTCAGGGGGATCACTTCAGGGCTCTTGAAAGTGAAGAATTATTAGTACTAGCTTATACCAAGTTTGGCCCAAGCTGAAATGCTGTAGCCGTTTACCCCTTTTCTTTCTCCTCCACAGCTTTGTCACTTCTTCCGTCCTGATGTGTAACATCACCACTAGTACATGCCTGTCTTGAGCAAAAACTGACAGTTTTGTGGTGGATTTTTTATATTGCTAAACCGGAGCACTACAAGCTTTGTGTAGTTCTTTGAATGGACACAGTACATTTTTTAAATTAAATGTATAAAATCTATATATACTATGATATATAATTTGTTTAATTCTGTATGCACACACATATGTACATTTAACAAACAAAAGACAAATGTTTAAACCATACATATTATTTTAAAACAATAGTGTTAGTAAAAAGATGATAATTTACCAAGTGATGATGTTCCTAACATCTATAGTACACCACTGTAGCAAACATGAAGCAATAAAGAATCATATGAAACCAAATGGAGTTGTGATGGGCTGTACGTACTGTGCTCAGAGTTTGGAATCAAGGAAGTTTAATTTCTTCCTTGGACTGAAGAAAGCTGATGGGCTCTGCCCTATAAAGATTGGCTTAGGCCCCAATTCTGTAAACACTTAAATGCACATGCTTGACTTTACTACTGTGAATAGTCCCACAATGGAGTATTGGGGCCTTAAAGGCCAGGTATAGAGCAAGATTGTTAGGTGAAGCTGAGCAGGAAGTAGTAAAGAACAACCAAGAGCCATATGAAGAAAAAATAGGGTTTCTGGTCTGTGGTCATGATAGCTTTGCCTCTGCTCTGAGGTGAAGAGGGAATTGGTATTTTGTGCCTCTACTCTGAAGTGAAGGGTAAACTGTTCTTGGTTTTTGTTTTGTGTTTCTGGCTAGAGGTATTCTATAGTCATTGAGAGTGAAGATTTTTGGCATTTCTGCCTGAGATGACGTGGAGAGGGGAAACTGTCCACTTTAGCAATTTTTGAAAGTGTAAGAATAATAGATTCCTGTAACACTCTAGACTAGGGGTGGGCAAACGTTTTGGCCTGAGGGCCATATTAGGTTTCCGAAATTGTATGGAGGGCTGGTTAGGCTGTGCCTCCCCAAAACAGCCAGGCATGGCCCGGCTCCCGCCCCCTATCTGACCCCCCCTGCTTCTCGCCCCCTGACGGCCCTCCTGGGACTCCTGCCCCATGCAATACCCCCGTTCCCTGTCGGCCCCTGGCCCCATCCAACCACCCCTTCTCCCTGACTGCCCCTGGACCCTCTGCCCCTGACTGCCCCTGCCGCCGCCCCATCCAACCCCCCTCTCCTTCCCAACTGCCCCCCTGAACCCCTGCCCCCCATTCAATCCCCGTTCCCCGCCCTCTGCCTGCCCCGACCCCTACCCACACCCCCGCCCACCACCCCAAACTCCCTTGCCCTCTATCCAGCTCCCCCTGCTCCCTGCCCCTTTACCGCGCTGCCTGGAGCACAGGTGGCTGGTGGCGCTACAGCCGCGCCGCCCAGAGCACCAGGTCAGGTTGTGGCTCTGCAGCTGCGCTGCTG
This sequence comes from Chelydra serpentina, assembly GCA_037349315.1. Lineage (NCBI taxonomy): Eukaryota > Metazoa > Chordata > Testudines > Chelydridae > Chelydra > Chelydra serpentina. Next base: position 132,697,647 of record JBAIAC010000004.1, read on the forward strand.
CCCAGAGCATTGCGCCAGTGGCGCAGTGAGCTGAGGCTGCGAGGGAGAGGGGACAGCAGGGGTGGGGCCGGGGGCTAGCCGCCTGGGCCAGGAGCTCAGGGGCTGGGCAGGAGGGTCCCGCGGGCCGTAGTTTGCCCACCTCTGCTCTAGACTGACTGGTGCTGCGTTATTTCTGTAGATCAGTGATACTCGACTAAGGCTCGCAAGCCACAAGTGGCTCTTTATTGTGCCTCCTGCAACTTTTTGCAGCACATGATATTAACTGTGTGATTTAATTATTAAACGATCAAGATGATTTTACTATGTTATTAACCTATTGTAGTTCATAAAATAATAATACTTGGTCAGTCATTTTGCTGTGAGAATTTGCGAGAGAGAGAGAATAAAGGAAATGAATTGACACTACTGTGGTTCTTTTGGGTAATGTTGATCGCTAATTTGGCCCCTGAACCTCTGGGGTCTGAGTTTCATTGTTGTAAATGGAGAGCCAGCCAGATACTTGACACAGCCCAACAACTGGTCAAGAAGGATAATGACATTATATCCAAACACTTTGTTTTTCCTTAAAATCCCACCTGTAAATCTTCTTAGTAGATCATAAAACCTCATGGACACTGGACAAGCTTTTATGTTGGTGTAAGATTTTAAATAAACAACCCAAGGGTTAAGCGGCACAGTCCATGTATAAAATGACACATATACATAGTAAAAAAATACTTATTTTCTCTTGTTTGAAATTCCCCTTCAGAGTCCTGAAAATAAGTTGTCTTTCCATGTTGCAAACTCAGATCCCAGACCTGCTCCTTGCCATCCAGTATTTCTAATGTAGCTGAACTTACTATTTTTTTTTCATCCGTGGCATTAGAGATGAAAACTACCTCTTGGGTCCCCTTGTCTAGCTTCCTGCGAGTGCAGGATTGTTCCCCCCGTGTGCTGCCACTTGTTTTGGCAGTCCTGTTTTAAGTGACTCAAGATAGGTGTCTCTCATCATTTCCATTAAGAGACCATTCCAAAATCTAAAGGCCCAGTCCTACAGTCCTCCCACATGAAGACTTCAGGATTAGACCCTGATAATTTGCCTTACTATGTAATTCCACCCAATATTCAGCCTATACTTTTCTTTGCTCAATTTTCTTCACTGGAGCTTTTAGAGCACCCTAGTAATGGCTTTGTGTGTGTTAACTTGCAGAGAGGGTACAGATCTAAACCTCCACCTCCCTAGTGCTGGAGCTGGACCCAAACTGAACAGATTGGACATGTGTTTTTCCCCATTTGTGCATCAACAATGTTAGTCCAGATCCAGGAAGGCCAATCTTACAAAATAATTATTTTTGTGATAAATCAGATTTTGTATTTACATTACCAATATTAGACATCATCCCTTTAGAAAAATAATCCTTAGAATTAATGCCACAAAATCAGTACAAAATAAATGGCAAAAACTCAAAGATGGGTCTCGCATTAAAATGTTAACAAAAGTGGTTGGTTAGTATAAATTAGGGAAAATGCTGTTAGAACAATAGATGGAGCTAGAGGAGCCTTAACATTTACTGATCCAAGTGTGTTGTGAATCAAGGCACTGCCTGCCTAGGTTTGAATGCAGTTGTGTAAACCCAGCAGCTGTGTGAAAGGACTCTGTGACAATGTGATATGTTATAGTTATTTCCTTCAACTATCTAATTGAAAGTGCAAAGATTAATTACATTCATTATTACTACTACTACATGCATTTGAGGTACCCAATGCGGTAGCATCTTGGATGCCTTCTATGGGGCTTGGATTAAGAGCAAACTGCATTTCCCATCTCAAAGGATGTATATATACTGTATCATGAACTATGTATTCTTAAAGGGCAGAAGTGAAAAATTTAGCCAGTTGGTTAAAAGCTAACCTACTTTATAAAGAACGAGTACTCAACTGTAACTTTAATTAAAAAATCAATAAAAAGTGAAACAAGTATTTCTTTAAAAGGATACGCAGGATAATCGCAGATTGGAGATAGCCTACATGGATTTAAAGGTCTTTTGATAATAGCTCATTTGTAATCCAGTTAAAGAAAATGTTACAGTTCATTAAATGGGTAACATCTAGTAAACAAATCTTTCATAGTTCTTATTAATTTGGTGAGCTCTGCTTTGTAATACAGTATTCATATAATTTATTTTTTGCCTCAAGAATAGAGCTGGACAAATACTGCACAGTTATGTTTGAACATCCATTCCAATTGTGAGTAGCTGTTCACGTCAATAGGGTCCATACCCCTTTTGATTAACTTCCTTGAGATTACTCTCAGTAGTAATGCACTATGCTCGCCAGTAAGGTTCATTCATAACAAGCAAGTAATTCTTTATCGGGAAAGAAAGAAAAGTAAAGTCCTCCATGAAATCCACTGGGGATGTTGCCATGCAGATATAATTTTCTAGGGGAGTCAATTAATTTAGGTACTAAGGTGATGAACTCAATAGAAAACCCTAGGTAGATACTTTACCCTGCAACAGTGTCCGTGGATTCAGATAAATGGAATGTGATGGGTTAATCAGTTTAGTCTTCATCACATTCTCACCTGGGCTTGTGAAATAACTGCAGATAAACCAAACATTAGAATTAAAGTCTTCATAAAGAAAGAATCGCCACTGTATCTAAGCATATTCCAGGCCAGGAAACTAGATGAAACACTTCCTGATCTGGTGCTATCTTGTTACCCAACCTTAGATTATTTCTCAACAACCGAATATCACATTTTAAAAAAATCTAACCATGTAGAATCAGGGAGTCATTGCCTATCCAACTGTAAACATTTAAAAGTACGTTAGATTTTGCTCTTCAGAAACTGGCAGCACTTGCTGTTCTGCGGAGGCTCAATGCTCTCAGCCCCTGAGAAGCAGGGGGCACCTTGCATTGCTTTCCAAGGAAAAATGCTGGCAGGGTCTGGAAGAAATAGATTCCAGGTTTCCTCTACTAAAGGGAGGGGTCATCCCAATGAAGGGCCTTTAAGATTGAGGGGCATTGTAAAATATGGTAAGAATTTAAAAAAAAAAAAAGGGTATGGTGAGATGGGGTGCCAAGCCCTGACACCATCCATCATACTTCACTGACTGGGAACAGTTTCCTTTTAAACTTAATGTAAACCAGATTTTTTTCCCCCTGAGTTAAAACCTCTTGTTGATGTTTTCTGTAACTATTGATATGGGAGGCTGACCAAGGAAAAATGGATGGCAGGACATAATTTGTACATCCTGGTTTGTTTAACATTCAGTGTAGAACAGATTATGCAAGTATCATAGATTGATTTGCCTTGTTACCCACTTGTAGTTACACATGTGGTAATTCCCAGATAGGATCCAAAATCTAAATGGATTACTAGCTGATGTCTTTCAACTGCAAAACACGATAGAGGCTAAGTCCCATTGCCTGGAGAAGGAAAATCAAATCCGCTCCTGCAGGTTTGATTCTCCTTTTGTTTACACTAATGTAGCCACCTCAGTGTAATTATTAATTTAAACAAAGTTCCTCTTGATTTACACCAGTGGAAGAAGGAAGAGAAGCAGATCTTCTGCACGGAAACACCATAATTTTAATTTTCTTGTTTGAATGGGATGGACAAATAGGCTGCTAGTCTAATTCATGAGTCCTTACATTCAGATGATATTCAGCTTTCTGAATCAGACTAATATCCACATATAATAGTAGCCTGGAACCCACCATCTCTGCTGCCACAGTATCTTCCTGCCCATTCCTCTCTCTAGTCTTCAAGGTATTTTGTACTGGACACTGGGCCTGGACACCTCCTTCAGGAGAGGTTGTGGAATGTGAGTAGGCCTGCATTGATGGTGGTAGTCAGCGGGGCCGGCGCACCGACTAGGCGACCCTAGGTGGTCGCCTAGGGCGCCAGGATTTGGGGGGCGGCGGGCGGCTGCCTCCCGCCTCCGCGGCTGAGCCGGGGGGGTGGCTGGCCGCGGCTGCCTCCCGCCTCCCGGGCTGAGCCGAGAGGCAGCTGGCCACGGCTGCCTCCCGCCTCCTGCCTCCGCGGCTGAGCCGGGAGCTGGGGGGGATGCCGCAGGCAGGGGGGAGGCTGCCGCGGCCTGCAGGGGAGTGGGGAGCCATGGGGGGGGGGCGGAGCTGGCTGCTGCGGGGGTGGAGGGGCTGTGTTAGCTGGGGGTGGGGCGCAGGGCTGGTGCAAGGAAGTTTCGGCTAGGGCGCGAAAATTCCTTGCACCGGCCCTGGTAGCCAGTACTAATTTAGGTGAGGAATGCTCACAAGTCTGAGGTGAAGGAGATGATGTACAGACCGTGCTCATCCTGCCCCTCATGTCCTTTTACTTGCAAATCCCAAACTCTACATGGTCTGCAGAATGGGCCGGAGAACAAATACTACAGAGCTAGAGATCCATAAGTAGAGAGGGCATGAGGGACAGGGATACATACTGCAATATTGTTTAAATACCAATAATCTTTTAAAGATCTCTCAGCTTTCTATTGCATATTCCATGTGCTGCAGGCCCTTCTACAAGTATACAAAGTATGGATTGAAATAAATAGGTTATCTATACTTACCAGATTTGTTTGGAGTTCTTCATTGTCACTTCCCCATGTAGGCAGAATACATGCCACTAGGTCCCTCCAGAATTTAAGTACATTTTTCATTAGTGGACAATACTTTTCTGACTGTTTCAAAGGTGGGGGCTGCATCAGTGTTGAAACTTTATGATGTTTCTCATTCAGTCCAAAGAAAAACACACAGAAGATGTGAAAGGGTTAGTCAGTCACTGGTATTCTAATCAAACTTCATATTGGTTTTATGAGGAATTAGCCATTATTATTTAAATTTATTGAATCTTAATGTACATATTAATGTATAGAGGAGAACTCAAAAGGCCAGAATCCAGATGGACAGTTCTGATTATGTAAAAATTATGACATACCATAACAGGAAAGTTTAGAATTCTTACTCTGGTTATGAGGTCTGTAGATCAGGTCCATATGTCTGAAAAGCAATGCAGGCTGAACACAGTAATAAAAGGCATGTCAAAATTCAGACAGAGATGTTCCTCTGTTCAAGCAACCTTTTTGCAGTGGAGGTCTTTTCGTTATAGGTGACGAGCTAATGACATCAATCAAAATACAGATCTGCCATCAGTTTTACATGCCTCACTTAAGTCTTCTGCATTGTTATATTAAATCTCTATTATGAAATCTGTAAAGCATTTTATGATATATTGGTATGAAAGTTGATATATAAAAAGCATTTATTTTTTATGGTTCGTTAAAGATTTCAAAATGGATCATTTCTGGTATCTGTCAAATAAAATATCCTCAAAGGATTTTTATAAATCCTCATCAAACTCTTGTCATTATATATCTGCTTGTGTTTCCATCTGCAACAAAGGATCCTGTCAGTGTTTTCCTTTTAGCCCGTTTTCCACATGGAGGATTTATGGTCTTTGCCATGGTGTTTGCAACACCCGGACCGTCTTGTGGCTGTAATAATCAAGAACATCCCACAGAACTGGCATTTGCAGTGTTATGCTTAAACACTTCAGCTTTTCCACATGCTGCTGTTATGTGGCATGTTATGAATATCAGGAACATGCTTCAGTTTTGTTTTCTCACTATTCTTATAGGATAGCAGTATGGAAAAGGACAGCTTCCAGCAGCACAAACACTAATACAGGACCTTGGTGGCAGAAGATTTGCCAGGGCAGGAATTTATTGCAGAAGAAATAAGCTGCCATCTCCCTTGTGCTGGAAGGACAGTAGTGAGCTAGCACCACTCAAAAAGTAGGCTGTGGTGAACAGGGAAGTAGGAGGATGGATGTACTGATTCCGTGCATCTTCCATCAGCAGGGTTCCCATTAAATCTACCCTTCTACACCACAGAAACCCAAGGGAGGGCAGTGCTGGCACATGGTGCCCTTTCAGGTAAATCTCCATCAAGCCATCAGGGGCCTATCAGGTTTAGGAATTTTTTGCATTTCTGCACCAGCTGTAGGGAATCTGGCCAACTGTATACATGAGAGACAGGAAAGAAGCTTTCCTAATGTTAACGTTGATACTCTGTATTATGAAGGAATGGGGAGAGGGGACAAGAAGGCAGCCCTGATCTTGCAAAGACTCATGCAAGTGCTTAATTTTGCACACTGGGAGTAGTCCCATGGAAGTCAATGGAATGACTCAGAATTGGTAAAATAAAGCACTTACATAAGTCTTTGCAAGGTCATGGCCTTCATTTTTGTATTATTATTTTTAAGAGTATCATTCCTTGGCATTACATCGTAGCAAACCTAATGTTAACAAGGCCTCTTCCTTGTCAGTTAGGTATAGAATTGTATCGCCTGACTTTTAAAAAAATTGTTTACCTGTGCAAACAATGCTATAATAACAAAGTTTTGTGCATTTAGGCTCTGGCCCAAAATGGGAGGCAGCGTGGTGTTCAGGAAGTGCAGTTTCTCCAAAGCTGCAATAACTATTGGACCAGTGCTGCAAACTCTGCCAGCAAGTCCAACCGAGGGGCTATATCCGTCCCTGGATTTTGAGCAAAGTGGAGGGGTGGCATTCTTCTGTACCCTTGAGGAACTTGCAGAAGGGGCCGGGACAACCGATAATGAATATGTGTATGAATTTGAAGTCTATCAGGAAGAAGAGAGTATGTCAGGAAAATCCACAAGTACACCAGCAATAGCCAGATGATAGAGTGTCTGGGAGTAACTGTTCAGAACATTTGTCTAGGGTCAAATCCAAAACCCCTTACTCAGATAAAAGTCCCACTAAAGCAGTGGCATTGGAACATTTTTAATAGTGGGGGTGCTGAAAGCCAGCCCCCTTATCACTATCCACCCTCCCCCCAGAGCTGAGGCCAGGACTCCGGGCATGTGGGGCCAGCAGCCGGTGATAGAAAAGGCCTAAAAATTAACAAGCACAGGCCGTATCTTCCTCTCTTTCTCTGGCTTTAGCTCAAAGAGGGGCCTAGGAACTGGAATAACGAGCGAGACCTAGGAATCAAGGACAGGACATGTATCTAGTCTCACATTAAATCATGTTAGCTATTTACTAATTAGTCCGCTTGGCATAAAAGTATATGCAGCTGTTTTCTCATGTATCCTTAAAAATATGTAATACCAAAGGTCAAGGTATGTACCCCATATTCCCCTCAAAATGATAAATGTATCCGCAACAGATGTGTTCTGTATCCCCCTCCCCAAAATAATCCATGTATTCTGTGTGACCTGTTATCTATAGGTTAGTATAATGACGTATACTAAAGTTTTTTGTTACTGATTATAAAAGGAGCTCATGTCACCCATGTAAAGTGTGCTCTTCTCTGGCATTAGTCGGGAAGAAACACCCGCTCAGCTGAATGAAAATAAAGGTGTGGTACCCGTCTTCTTGTTCTCCGTGCCTCCTTGGTGGAATTGGGTAAGCTCCAGGGGGAAACGGGCCCTATTTGGCTAACAATTGGCGACTCCGCCGGGACTTCTCTCCCTGTAGAGGACGCTGACCGGCGGCCGAGGGCGATTCTGAGGAGTGGCCACCTCGAGCTATTGGTTTGCTCGGGCCTTGGGTCGTCACAATCGGCCGGGGCGGCTGCGTCCTCTCTAAAGAGAATTCCTAACGACACGGAGGCGAGACGGTGCCAGAAGAAGGGGAAGGTCCAACAGCCGGACGCGGCCACTCCGGGTGGTAAGTGCGTTTTACCTTTTGGGTTTAAAGGATATAACGCCCCCGCAGTGTGATTGGACCTCATAGGTAACCCCGGTGTGGGAAGGTATTGTGGTTGCTTAAAGGTTATGTTAAGCAAGCCAGGCAGTTAATGAATAATACCACTAATTTCACGAGCCCGTGGGCTGTACTGGATAATTACTGGGACATAGAGCAGCCCCAGGGCTTGTTTCTGTTTTTGGGGAGAGTATTGCTTTTCTTCATATTTGATGTTGTATTGGAGGCCAAAATTATGATAACCAGGTCTAGGACTTAAACCGACTCCAGCCGCCCTGAGACTCCTGCGAGGGGAAACCCCGTGACCAGGATATCTTAATCGCAAGGGGGGTCGGTCGAACCCATGACCAGGTTTAACTACACACAAGCACAATGGGGTCCGGACAAAGCATTTATGCTGGGACGCCCTTAGAATGTATGTTAAATAATTGGAAGGCGTTTAGACGTCAAGCTGATTATGGAATGCCATTATGTAAGGATGCTTTGATAAAATTCTGCACTGCAGAGTGGCCAACATTTGGGGTGGAGTGGCCCGCTGGGGGAACATTGAAGTTGAAAATTGTAGGAGCTGTGCATAACGTTGTAACAAGGGATGACACAGTAGTCTGGCTGCCTGGTTAGCAAGCCTCACAGGGAGGACTCAGGCGGCCCTTGTGAGTGAGAATGTTTAAGAGAAGAGACCAGGAAGAGTGGGGGCTGATTGAGAAGCTCACTCTCCTGGCTGAAGTGATAGTGGAACAAGATAGCGAGAAAAGCAGGATCGGGCCCAGGCAGACAACAGACAGAGATATTGGAAAAACAGGTTGGAAACTTTGAGGGCATGGTAAATTACAGGCATGGGAAATTTAAATCCCTAGAACAATAATTGAAATGGTAAAATCTGAGTTGATTGAGTGTCAGTTTGGGAAATAAGCAAGTGATTTAAGGAAAGAGAGTGAGAAGTTAACTCTGTGGTTGCTGGAGGGAATTTAGCAGTTGAACTTTGTAAAAACGCTAAAAGAAAAAGAAGCAGAAGTTAAAAGTAAAAGGCAGTCAAAATTCTGGTAAAGGTTAATTGTGTCCCTTTTAAGTAACAATCTTTAAGCTGAGGATAGCTTTGGATCCAGAAGCAAGCCAAAAAGCATCTGTGTTAATGCAACTTACCTAGCTGATAAAGGTAAAAGTTACTGCAACCTGGTCTGCCTATGAAACAAACACAGGAACAATGGGGGTAATTCCTCTCTTTTGCCTGCAATCAACAAGGGTATTTGTATAAAAACAAATATTTTAAGCAATGACTGATGGCCCTGAAGGGGGAAAGTGGGAAAGGGGGGGGGCAACACGAAGGGACAAACAGGATTGCAGGGAAGCAGGAATAGGATTCCACCTGTGCCCGTTTTCTATAACGAAGCGCACGGAGAGTCGGCTGTATAGGGAGGCCGAGGGACCCAGCGGCCTCTCCTAGCGGCACAACCCGCTGGTCTGGATCCCACGGTTATAATTGAGGTAGGGGGCCGCCCAATTGAAGCCCTGATTGATACAGGAGCCGCCCTCAGCTTGCTTCCCCTTGCAGAGGCTCCCCGGGGGAGGGCTCAAGGGTGTGCTGTAGTCCAAGGGATAGAAGGACAAAGTATAAAATTGGAAAAATCTCTTCCTCTCCTAGTAAAAGTAGGAGACTGTCATATATCCCACCAATTCGTTTGTAGCCCCTCCTGTCCCATTGCGCTGCTAGGACAGGACCTGCTTACTAAACTGCAAGCGGAAATCTCGTTCAACAATAATGGGACCCTGGAGGTTAGGCTCCCTAAACAACAAATTTCTAACTATCAAATGGCCCTTTTAAATGTTAAAAATCCTCCCCCAGCACGGCCGGAAAGCGAGAAGAATCAACTGTCAGGGGTTAACCCTGAGGTCTGGGCTGAGGAGGGAGGTTTTGCTCGGGCTCGAAATGCTTTGCCAGCACACATTTCCCTTAAGGAGGGAAGCCGTCCAGTCCGAATTCGACAATACCCCCTTAAGTTAACCACTCGGATCGGACTTAAACCTTTAATTCAAAAGTTTTTGCAATGCGGGTGGTTAAGGGAAGGCACTTCCCCATATAATACTCCAATAATGGGAGTGCCTAAGCCTAATGGGCAATATCGATTAGTCCAGGACCTGAGGCAGGTTAATAAGTTGATAGAAGCTCCCTATCCAGTTGTCCCAAACCCCCATACTATTTTGAGCCAAGTCCCCAAGAGTCACGGGTGGTTCTCTGTGATAGATTTAAAAGATGCTTTCTTTTCCATACCCCTTGATCAAGAGTCTCAGAAACTGTTTGCCTTTGAATGGGAAGATCCAGATACCCACTATAAGGCTCAGTATCTCTGGACTGTTGTCCCCCAGGGACTGACTTGTGCACCCGAGATCTTTGGCAGCCAGCTAAAAAGAGACCTGGCCCCGTTCCTAGCTGCACATCTCTCATGTAACATAGTTCAATACTGTGACGATTTACTCCTAAGTACTGAAACAGAGACTACTTGTAAGGAGCATACAATAGAGCTCCTTAACTTTCTTGGAGCTCAGGGATACAAGGTCTCTAGGGAAAAAACCCAATTGGTTAAACAACAGGTTACTTTTCTTGGATATCATCTTTGGCAGGGACGTCGTAGCCTAGGTAAGGATAGGATTCAGGCAATACTTGAAAGCCCTCAACCCCGAAATCCCAGAGAGCTAAGGGCTTTCTTGGGACTGACCGGTTTTTGCCGGCTTTGGATCCCCGACTATGGAGGGAGGGCTAAACCATTATATGAGTCCCTCACTAAAGAGGGTCTGCTTACCTGGGAATGGACTAAAGAAAAAGAAAAAGCATTTCAAGAGCTTAAAGAAGCCTTGGTTCAGCCTCCTGCACTGGCTCTTCCGGATCCCCGAAAGCCGTTCACTCTATACGTTCATGAAAGAAAAGGGGTGGCATCCGGGGTTCTGTGCCAAAGGTCGGGACCGGCCTGGCAACCTGTGGGTTATTACTCCAAGGTGTTGGACCCAGTTGCCAAGGGCTGGCCAGCCTGTTTACGAGCCGTAGCTGCAACTGCTCTTCTTGTACAGGAGGCTGAGAAACTAACCTTGGGTGGGGACACTGAAGTTGTGGTACCCCATGGAATACCCCAGGTATTGGGAACAGGAGCCGGGGAAAAGCATTTAAACCCCAGTAGGCATACTAGATATGAGGTGGGACTTTTGCTGGCCCCTAACCTAACTTTTAAAACAGTTAGTTCTCTTAATCCAGCTACTTTACTGCCAGATCCCCAAGTCCCTTATGGGGCTAGTCCCACCCATGATTGTATTGAAGTTTTACAACAAGAGACTAAACCTCGCCCTGATCTTTCAGATTTACCCTGGCCCAACCCTGATGTTGAAATGTATGTAGATGGATCTAGTTATGTAGAAGATGGGAAGCGATTTACAGGAGCAGCCGTTATAGTTAAAGAGGAAGAAGTGTACAAGTTTAAGCTTAGCCCCAACCTATCTGCCCAGGCGGCGGAACTGGTGGCTCTTATTGAGGCGCTCCGAAGGGGAATTGGAAAGACTATTAATGTATATATTGACAGTCGTTATGCATACATGGTAGTGCATGCCCACGGAACTCTATGGAAAGAAAGGGGTTTTATTACAGCCTCAGGCCAAAGAATGAATAGGACTCTTAAAGACACTCTTACAAAACTGTGCATAGAATCTGGGTTAAAGTGGCCTGATGCCTTACCACTTGCCCTTACTCGCATTCGGAGGGCCCCACGTAAGGGTTTAAAACTTTCACCCTTCGAACTGGTCTTTGGGTTTCCTCCCCGAGTACTCATCCCGGGATACCGAGAGGACATAAACTGGGAAGTAGGGAATGACTCTTTATGGAAACAGGTATCTGCGCTGCAATCTGTTTTGTTACAGTTACATCGATACGCAGCACCTTTCCAGACTCTTCCTTTGGAACAACCGGTGCATTCCTTCCAGATTGGTGATCAGGTCCTTGTTAAAAAAATGGAAACGTGATCCACTCACGCCGAGGTGGGACGGTCCGTATACTGTATCGCTCATCAGCCAGGCCGCTGTTAAGGTCCTTGGAAGCGACAAATGGACACATCATTCCCGAGTAAAGCGGTTCCTGAGCCCGGATTCAGAGGACAGCCTAACTGAAGAGGACATCAGCCCTCTGTCCTCTCCGGCTCCGGAAGCCCGGAGTGACACAGGCGAAGACTCTACCTGGGAGTACCAAGAATTGGAGGGACTAAAAGGACTGTTTAAAAGACAGAAACAATGAGACCATCCTTTGTATTTCTGGTCTGTATGTTTACTTATGCATATAATTGGGAAAATAGCTTTCTGCAACTAGGGGAACTAATAGCAAACTCTTTTAACCTTACTAATTGCTGGGTATGTGGCAGTCCGGGAGAATTAAATGAATGGCCCTGGGTAGCTCAGCCAGTACAGCCTAAGTGGTGGCTAAGTAGCTTAAGCATAGTACATAAGGGAACGGGAAGGTGGACTGAGAACCAGGGCCCCTGGCGACTCTATTCTGCTGGAATAGGTGTCTTTTGCCTTAATCGGACTATTTGTTAGCAGAGGAAGGGGGACTCTGTGCAAAATTAAATGAATCTAACTGTTGCTTACAGATAGACGACAATGGCCAGGCAGTGAAACAGTTAACCAAAGAAATGAGAAAAATAACCCATGTCCCAGTACAGACCTGGAACGGTTGGGACACGGATTGGTTTACCTCCTGGCTACTACAATGGGGATGGTTACGGAAAGGTTTCCTCCTTTTTATACTCTTTATTACCGTCCTATTAACAATTGCTTGCTTTACCCCATGCTTAATTGCAATGATTCGCAAGCTGGCTGGTCAAGTTACATACCAGCAAATGATGATATTGTATAAACCTGAAGGAACTGAGGAGCCCATAAGCTCTTAAAATGTTTTTAAGGGGGGAAGCTTGATAGAAAAGGCCTAAAAATTAACAAGCACAGGCCGTATCTTCCTCTCTTTCTCTGGCTTTAGCTCAAAGAGGGGCCTAGGAACTGGAATAACGAGCGAGACCTAGGAATCAAGGACAGGACATGTATCTAGTCTCACATTAAATCATGTTAGCTATTTACTAATTAGTCCGCTTGGCATAAAAGTATATGCAGCTGTTTTCTCATGTATCCTTAAAAATATGTAATACCAAAGGTCAAGGTATGTACCCCATATTCCCCTCAAAATGATAAATGTATCCGCAACAGATGTGTTCTGTATCCCCCTCCCCAAAATAATCCATGTATTCTGTGTGACCTGTTATCTATAGGTTAGTATAATGACGTATACTAAAGTTTTTTGTTACTGATTATAAAAGGAGCTCATGTCACCCATGTAAAGTGTGCTCTTCTCTGGCATTAGTCGGGAAGAAACACCCGCTCAGCTGAATGAAAATAAAGGTGTGGTACCCGTCTTCTTGTTCTCCGTGCCTCCTTGGTGGAATTGGGTAAGCTCCAGGGGGAAACGGGCCCTATTTGGCTAACACCGGGACCCTGGGCACAGAGCTGGCAGCCGGGAGCCCGAGGGTGCTGCAGCACCCTCCACACCACTAATTCCCATGCCTATGCACTAAAGTTAGTGGGACATTTGCCCAATGACTGAGTAAATACTGCAGGATTTGGCCCTTTTCTTTTTAAAGAAATCCAAATGTTAATCCTGTACAAATCCAGAAAATAATGCTCAGCCCACACATTACAAAGATTTGTTTCTGTTCCTTATGTTATGTCCAGCAGTCCAGTTTTGTTTCCACTGTTCCTCCTGGGCATCTATCTTCTGAAAATAGCATATGGAAACATAAAATTTAGAACTGGAAAAGATCTGTTAGGTTATTTAATCCATCCCACTGCCAATGTAGGATTGTTCCTGACAGTATTTTCTCCAGACTTCTCCAGTCCAGGTTTAAATGACTCACATGACTGGGCTTCCCAGCCTTTTCTCACACTTGACCTGCATAATGCTCTACTGCTTAGATCTTATGTGGGTGAAATGAATTCTATCCTACAGAAGATACCCTCTATTTCCATAGCATCACAGCCTAAAAGTAAAACAAGCCCTCAACAGAATTTGCCTTCCCAAAAAATCTTGGGTGGTACTTTGGTATTTGTGTGAGTGCCACCTCAGTAGGGCACCAACACACCACAGCAGGAGCCAAAAAAAACCCCCAAAACTGAAACCCATCACCTGTGTGGGAAATGAAATCCTTTATCCAAACTACTGTGACAACCAGATTTACCAAGTGTCCTTACTCCAAGCTAGGAGTGGACTGGGGTCAGTTCCAGTGGGGACAAACCCAACAAAGCCATAACTTGACCCTTTTGTGGGGTGTTTTTTTTTGCTTTTGTTTTATATGCATTTGTTTGAGATGACATAGGATAATAAACAGCTTGAATAACTGAAGTATTTATTTTCTTATATACATTTAAATATGGCACATCCAACAGTAGTTGTACGATAAACTCAAAATGATAATCATAGCTGGACAGTAGATCAAATCATTCAGTGCTGAACATATTAGAAGCCAAATCCTGTACACTGAAGCTTTGAAGAATGTTTCACCAAAGAGATGCACTAGCTAAGGATTCAGAGACTATTTAGTTCATATTCCTGAACTACTGGACGGTGACGTTCACTCTACTACACATATAACAGTCTCATCCTCCATATAACAGTGTTGAGTTGGCTCTTCCCACTCTTCCTTTCCTACAGCTAGCTGGTAATCTTTCTACTGTAGTTATCCATTAGACGACAGATATCAATGACCCAGAGGGTCCACTAATAGTTAGTGATTAATCTAATAAATAAATGCAGACTGGATTCATTCTTCTGCAATTAATGTGGAAGATGTCCCATGTTTACTAATGATTTAAAAGTCAGTGACAGCTACTTTGCAAAGCAGTGTGTTTTTGGGAGAGAGGGGAAAAGCTAGATCAAGGATTTTCTTTGCTTTGTGACCCATGAGAGCTTCTCTTCTCCTTTGGACAACGACAATGCTTTGTACACACTGGCTTTGCAGTTGAACACGTTCTGGGTTGGAATGGGCACTTGTCCTCACAGCTGTTTAAGAGAGAGAGAGAGAGAGAGGAGCATGATAATGTGATAGCTCTCCACTTGTATATCCTTCAACATTTTCAGCATCTTAGCATATTTACCAAAATGTAATGCCCTTGCATGGGAGGAGATTGGGAAGGCATGGAATGGATAGGTCCAGTTGTTCCACATGAAAGGGGAAATCTAGATAAAGAGAGGCATCTGCAAGAAGGACTTCCCCTTTCACATCATTCTGCTGACATCTCTTCTCTTTAACAACATGTCTTTCCATTGCCTGAATTTCCCAGCAGTTGCACAGTAGCAGCCCTAGAGTGCCCCCAAGTTAATGTTGCTTTAAAGAGTAAAGTAATTGCTAATCAGATTCCTAAGTGGAAACCCAAGGGCCCACCAGATGGCAATGCTGAAGAGAGTAGCTGTTTCCTTGCTTCATGCCCTCTTAACCTTCAAATCCTGCAGCGTCCTCACGAATGGTGCTGATAGGGTGACCAGACAGCAAATGTGAAAAATCGGGACGGGGGTGGGAGGTAATAGGTGCCTATATAAGAAAAAGACCCCAAAATAGGGACTGTCCCAATAAAATCGGGACATCTGGTCACCCTAGGTGCTGAAGTGATATCTTTGCAGATGAAGCACTCTGCTTATCCACAGGACATGACAGATACAACATAGACAATGCAGACTTCCCCACATTGCCTCAAGGTACCTCAGCCCTGACCTAGATGGTCTATCTCTATGCATGAAAGGATAGTTAATTTCCCACCCCCATTAAGTCCTTGAGTACTCTGCTGAGGTGGTGAGAAAATATGCTCATTTAATGGCAGATATTATGTGATGATGTTTTTTTGTCACATGAACACCAGTTCACTATGAATTATACTGAGACTATTAACTTATTTCCCAAAGGCCACTGCACAGCCGTCAGATGGTAATAACTGTCAGTCACAAGGGACATGGACTAAATCTGAACCACAAGGAAATGAATGGCTCCAAATCCCACCACAAACCTTCTGGGCCATACATTGTCTTCAGAGAAGATAATTAAATAAATCGTTCCCCAGAAATAAATACATCTCTGTGCATGAAAGGTGCTTAGAAACTACATAACAAATATTAGCAACTCCTCTTTTCACTTAAGCAGCACCTATTGTCCAAGGGTCTCAAAGTGCTTTAGCTAAACAAACCCCACACCTTCTACAAGGTAAATATTGTAAGTATTATTTCCATTTTACTGATAGGTGAAGTGACTTGCCCTGGGTCACACAGTGAGTATCTGGTAGAGTTGAGAATACAACCCAGGGTCTTGAGTCCCTGTCCTCTGATTTCATCAATAAATGACACTATATCAATAGATTGGGACCGTAAAGGACACTGGCAAACACATTAAAAAACAACTACCCCCAAAACTAAAAAAGTGAATTGTATTTTCAAAGTTCATACGTATTGCTTAATTGAAAAGAACATGGTTTTCATGTTGCCCAGCTATGTTTAGAGGTGTGAAATAAAAAGAGAAGGAACACCTACCTGCAGGTTTCAGCATGAAATATCTTGTGTTTCTGAGAGCAGCTCTCCTGGCTCTCCCTACACAAATAGCAGCTGCAGTTCTCTTTATTTTGGAAAAAATCGGTGGGACATTTCCATCTACAGATACACTCACAATTATCTTCATCAAATTCCATGTGTGGTCCACACTTAGCAAGCTCAGCAAGAGGAGGGAGTCCTGTAACAACAGACAAATCTTTTGGCAATAAGGTCTGTATGCCCAGATTCTGCTTTAGATTATATGATTTATGTGTGAAACTTCCATTGAAACTACCAGGATTTATGCATGTGTACATGAAGGGGGAATCTGGTCCTAAGAATTTCTGTTATGAGTTAATATGCTGGATGAGGCCACCACCAAACTGAAGAGAAGATCAGGATGATTTCCTTGCCTCTGACGGAGCTATACTGTGAAATCACCCCCGTAAGAGACAACCTCCCCTGGGACGCCTACAAAAAATATTTGCAAAGAGCTTTGATTTTGGAATGCACCAGATTACACCAAATGGCAGGTATTTAAAAAAAAAAAACATGTGTCCCATACAAAGTACAAACAACATACACACAACATTGTGCTTCTCAATCAATGTACTCAGTATATTTTTTCACAAAGTATTAACAATTCTAGCAAAGTACAGCCTAGTCTAAGTCTGTTTGCTAAGCAGCATGCATTCCCTTCTTGGTTAATATGGTTAGGGCAATGAGAAAACATTTTGGTTCAATGCTAAAAGCAGAAAAGAAATAACTGTGCTCCTCAATACCTCACTCCTTCTCTGCAAACATGCACATTCTGGCATACCATGGGATTTATCATGGCAAAAGGTAAACATTTAAATGAGAGCCCTTAGTAACGTGTTGGGATCACACCCTGGTTAAAGGTCATAGCATACAATGTGTCATTCGAATGGTAATTTCCTGTAATTTTATAAATAGGTCTTGGATTTAACCTATGGAATGTAAAATTTAACCTATGACTATGACCTCTGGAATCTGAGCTCTGACCTCAGTGGCCAGAAAGGATATACCCATTATTTGTGGGAAGCCTCCATTGTTGTTAACTTAATACTAGAAATTAACAGCCAAACAACATAAAAAGCAAATATAATTTAAAGACACAAAAATCTGCATAGGTTCTGGCGAAATGATCCCCACCCCACTCCTTGGGTGATGAGCCTTGTCATATATTAATTGGTGTAGATTGTTCAATTCTCTCTTTGCTTTAGCCTTAAGGTCTTATTGAAAATTAATTTGTCTAAGCGACTGTCAAACTGCAGCAAATGATTGTTCATTATTGCAAATGTTTGGCTTACATCACTTGTTATTATAAGTCACTCTATTTATCTTTTTGTTAGTCCATAGCGCAAACGGCTAGATGTTAGGTGCAATATGAGTTTGCTTGGTGTGCCCCTCACCCCAACACTTTGGTCTTCCTGTAAAGTATCAACTACTGAGCACTGATAAAGCCAGGATACCATACTTGATGGACTAATGATCTGATCCAGGATGACAAACCTGTGTCCCAATAAAATTGGTTTCTTGTCTATTAATGCTAAGAGAGCATACTAGACAGAAAGAGTTTATGGAGCTATGCAGTTTTATTTTAGGTCACTGGCCTAGGAATGCAAATACTTGCCAAATTGCTTTTATTACTGGTTTGTATTCTTTATTTTGTTAAATGTAAGATCATCTAGAAAGGCAAGATTTTCTTTTGTGTCCATGTAGTCCAAGTACATTATATTCCCATTATTGCCCATCTGAATATAAATATTGTATGGTATTTATGGAGATTTTAATACCTCTCAATATGTTCATCTTGAAAGATTCTTTAGATGTATAGCAGTTTGTTTATTTTCCCCAAGGAAAGTTTTCAGTTGATTTCTTTGATGGATTCAACTCTTCTCCACCAAGAAAAGAGGAGGGAGGCAATAGCTGATAATGACCCTATGGTTTTATACCAAGTTGGATGCTTTCTTGGAAGTCACTTCTACATATAATTTCTACTAACTTTATTCTGTTCAGTTTGTATTCAGTAGCCTAACAGAGAGCCTTACTCTCACAAGTAGCCCCATTGGCATCATAGAGTGTGCCGTGGTCTTGTCTGCATGCATAACTCTCTCCATGTAGTGGGTGAGGACTGAGGAGAGAAGGAGTGAGTCACAGCTCAACCCTGAGTGCCAACTTGCCAGCCAGGGAACTAGCTGGACACAAGGGGAAAGAGAACAAAGAGCCCTGTAAAAGACTAGAGTGAATCATTCCCTCCTTCCCCTACATATGAGGGGAGCACAGGAAGCATTATGCCTCAGAGGGGTGTCTCTGAAGCACATTTCCTCTCAAGTGCGAGTTATGCTATGTCTAGCCTATAAGAACCACTCATGTGAGGAATGGTTTGCAGGATCAAACTCTAGAATCACTGGGGGCAGAAGTCCACACTCGGCACATTTTTATTCATACAACCCTACTTATTTCAGTCAGGTTTTCATGTGTGCACTACGTCTGAGGGTAGAACATACCACTCAAATTTGGGGCTAATATCTTGGCCAATTTATTTTAAACCCAGAAAAACACGAACATTTCTTGAATACAGGCGAATAGATGCGGGATACTAAGCCCCCTAAACAAACGAGTAAGTCATCTGTGTACAATGAAAATGTAGAGTGACTGCCAGGCTACATTAATTCCTTCCAGTACATTGCTATTCCTTATTCCCATTGTTAATATGAAAAGGCAAAAATGCTTAGAAGAAAATGAGATGAAGTAACGCCATTTGTGTGTGTGTTTACAACTAGAGTATTATATAATAAGGCAATGCAGTCTATTGATTTAGAATCAAAGAGAAATTTCAGTGAGGAAAAGGAGAGAACCTTATCAAACCTTTTCTGATAGAGATGGTAGCTGCAGAAATGTCAGTCAATGATACTACTTTTACCTTCCCTTCTGCCAGGATGTTCTTTATCTATCACACATTCACATTTGTTGCTGTCCCATATCAAGCCACTATGACAAAGTTTGTTGGTAAAGGGGCAACTAGAAGGAAAAATAATATGGTCAGGTACTTTTAAAAAGCTTCACAAGAATTAATGTCGTTACTGAAAAAGACAAGACAGCTAGTTTGCTCAAGACAATTATTTACTGCCAGACCTGTCAACTGTATTGTGTGAATTAATGGCAATGGCAGGGCTTAATTTATGCCAGAGCTTGCTAGGGCTGAGCCTCGGCACCTCTAGGCTTGTCAGTTCATAGCCCAGGGGGCTCTGGGCTTGCCATGTTATGAAAGTAAAAAAATTGCTTGAGCCCTGGCACCTCCTTCATTACAAATTAAGCACTGTGTCATATTACCCTAGATAGGAACACTGTGGCAGTCTGCACTGATGTCCCAATTCAATGCTGCACAAGTTAGAAAGAATATGAGTAGGTACATTAACTGCAATGGGATTACCCAAGGGCTTCTAGTTAGGTACTTGCTGAATTGTGGCCTCAATGTGGCTGCCAAATATGTGCAGACTAAAGCTGTTTACAGCAGATTTGAGTTTGGCTCTATAAGTCTGAAGAATACCCCGGATGTTTGGAAACTAGCGGGAAAGAAAAAGATGGACGAAAACCAGTAGTGAATGACTTAACACAAAGGAGCTTCCTAGTTAGTGCTGTATACTCTGTAATATTTTGTAAAGACAGAGAGCCTTACCTATCCTCCTGTGGGTACTGGACAGATCTTCGTATGATGGCATATTGGTGATGCTGAGCAGCTGATAAGCATCTACAACCTGTGTGGTTGGCAATTTTGACTGGCACTGGCTCTGGCACACTTGTCAAAGGAACTGAAATCTCAAAGAGCTAGAAGAATGACATATGCTGTTCAGTTTCTATTATACAGCTGTCATTATTTCTTAAAATCTTTTAAATGCCAGCTTCCTACCCACTGCCATTTCCCACCCCCCACCCTCCCTCTTTTCTGCTGGTAGCCACCACCGGTCTGACCTAAGTTAGCCAAAAGGGAAAATTAAGCAATGCCCACTGAGCTAGGAACTGGTCAGCATAGTCGACCCAGGGCTAACAAAATAATATATTGTAAATATCGCTTACTAAGCAATCAACAGTATGTTTCATGAATGAAGCTGAAAAACATGTAGATGACTGGAACTTGTTTTCACATACATTAGCAATGTAACCTCAGTCACTTATATAGAGACTCATTTATTTTCTCTGTCTCAATTTTCAGTGGATGTTTCACCATGAAGCCTACATTTTTTCTGTAAAGAAATAAAGAGCTCAGGGAAAAATTCTGTTCTCAGTAACACTGATGTAAGTCTGGAGTAGCTTCATTGACTTTAGTAGAATGATTCTGGATTTACATGGTTGTATCTGGGAACAGAATGTACCCAAAGGCTTTTGAAAATAGCTATTTTGAAGGAAGTTAAAGGAATGTTACACTCCGCAGAACTGAATAAACGTTTATCTTTTTAACAAACTTATGAACTACTGCTCCAAGCATAACTACATGAATAAATGAATGATTTCTAGCCTAACCCAGACCTCTGAGTTGGTCAGACATCTATGGTATACATACAACAGCTCATAAGAGCGCTCTCCTCCTGATGTGAAATGGAACTGATTAACAAACATCTACATAGGAGGTATTGGGCCTGATTCACCATTGCGTTACTCCAGTTTTATTCCAGCACAACTCCACTGAAATCAATGGAATTACACTGATAGACAACTGGAATAACACAGAGGTGGATCAAGAATACTGGTTTTAGAATGCTTGTTCCAGGAATATTTGAACTTTCTCTCTAAACAATTGTCCATGAATTTTGTACCAGTGCAAAAACTTTTCATAAGTAGAATTTAAGGTATCTCTATAAAGGCATAAAGTTTTAACAACTGTAAATTAATAATGCTGCCAGCAAAATTCAGGTTATTTGCTGCCTGTTGCTACTTAGCAGTATCTGCCTATTGATTTAAGCCTACATTTTCAAAAGCAATGGGCACTGAAAACCTAAGGCATTTATATTGAGGGCACCTGATTTTCAAAGAGCATCTGCACAGCACTTGGGAAAATCAGGCTCCCTTAAGGCATGTGAAGCAGGGCACCCAAATGACGAGACACCTAAAATCACTAGTCACTTTTCTTTTGTCACTGGTCACAATTTTCAAAATTTAGAACTTATCTCTAAGGCACTACACATCAGAATTTCCTACAGAATCCATTAGGTCAGTGGAGCTGGGAGTCTCCATGAGCCACTAGCATCAGGAAATCCCAGGTCTCAATAACTATAGAATAAAGAAGAATTAAACTCATTAACGCTACATGAGACCATAAGTCCATTCACGTGACCTCATTCTACACTGCTGTGCACAGGGTTTCATCATGTATACTTGTCTAAAGTGAGTATAAAATGGCACTAAATCATCATTCGCCAGGCCTTATTCACTCTGTATCAATACAAATGTATTCTTATCATTATGACTGTAGAGAATAGATACATCCTCAGGTATCTCCATAACTGGCTTTCAGAGGCCCAGCATCCTCTTCCCTCACTTTGGTTCAGAGCCAGCGACAGGCAAGGAGGAAGACAAATTGTTTCAATTACCGTTTTTGAAACATAAGTTGTGCTTGTGTTCATACAGCCCAGGCTCTCCTCATTGCAGCAACCTCCACATCGGAACACATTCACACAGGGAGGCTTAAAGAACTTGTTGGTGGTTGTACCAAGCTCTTTGGCAACTTCCACGCAGGTCTCCCTTGGCACACACTGAGTTTTTTGCCATTCCTCATCTATGACTGCAGAAAGCACAATCATTATGAACAGTATTGAAAAAATAATAACAACTGCATTCAGTTAAAAAGGTACAAGAAGCAGGTCTGGGGTGGAATCCTGGCCCCACTGAAGTTAATGGCAAAACTCCCATTGACTTCAATAGGGACAGGATCTCACCGATAGGCAAAGACATTAAAACTTGACCAGTGAATTTGAGCGCCTCCATTTTTGGATACCCAGCTTGAGTCACTTTAAAGGAACCTGATTTTCAGAGGGAGGTGCTCAGCACTTTCTTAAAATCAGGCCCCATCAAGATGTCTCAAATTGGACACCCCAAATCACCAGTCACTAGAGTCGATAGAATTACTCCATTTGATACCAGTGTATCAACATCAGAATCTGACTTTAGGCTTCCTGTTAAAGTAGAAAACAATGCGTTCTCCAAATGAATTTAATTGTGTGCACATAATCATTCAAGATGTCACTTGCAAAACAGAAATACTCTTCAAGCACACATATTCTCCCACTATTAAACACTGTAAAACACTATTAAAACCTGTGATATAAAGAAGGTCAGACTGTTGGTGGCCCCTTCTGGCCTTAAATTCTGACTCTGTGACTCTAAATCCCATTCAATCATTTGCAAGCTAATTTAGTGTGAGCATCTTGGTCTGTATCTTTGTGCTCCAGCTCAGAGATGCAAATTAAGGTCCGGCTAACACAGCTAAAATGAATAAGAAAAAGATGTGGAAGTGTCAGCAAAGATGTGAAAGAGGGACTGCAAATATCCTAGAAGTCATATGGGAATAGGATCACTGTTTTCTGGCTTCCACACAGGGAAGTGAATAATCTGGCTGTAGTCACATCATATCAATTTCAAGACTGTACAATAAAAGGAACAGATCTTTTACATCTTGTTACTTCACAGCTTGTATAATAAGGGTCTGTCATATAATACCTATTCACTTCATCAAGGAACAATCACTATCTCTTTGTTTTAGTTCAATGAACTTAGATTAGATCTTGATTCTCTCATTTGAAGGGAGTTGTATTTTAATTCATTCTAAATGGGGGTCTAGATTATGACTAACCTACATCTCATTCGGGTATTAAATCTGTTGTTTCAGCACCTACTTCCTCTCTCTAGAGAGATTTTCTCAGACTCTTAAAGAAGATCAAGCCAGTACCTCCTTGCTAGGTAGCTCCCACCCGTACATAGTGGTGGCAACCTCTCTGCTGATGAGATGTCTTATATCAGAACACAGCTCATAAAAGTAGGAATTCCAATGCTTTCTGTAAAGCTCATTTGTCTCTGCCTGCAGGCAAATTCCAGGATTTAGCATTTTGCTGTTGGCAGTCCCCTCAGCCAGCCTTTCCAAGCCATTCCTGCATGTTTACTTCTCTTGTTTTGTTGACTGGCAAATCCATATTTCATATATCTTTTCTTTGGCTTGTGTATAGAGAGCACTAAACCAGCTCTGACCATAAACCAGGGAGACGTATGCAGGCTGTCGCCTAACACGTTCCTTCATACGATGTCGCTTTCCTCGTTCACCATGTTCCCTCTGAAGTTCTTCTATTCTAAGAATGCCTGGTTAACTCCTAGTCACATATGCGCTCGGTGATCCTGAAGATGAAGTTGATGACTCATGCACAACCATACACTTACCTCGCAGTGTCTCAATGTCATAGAAAGCAGCAGCAAATCTGGTGGAGCGATGCGACGCAGATCGGGAATCTAAATGGGAGAGGCTTTTGAGTTTTAGTCTGCATTTCCACAGCTTCCAGTCCTCGGCGTGAGTGATTCGAAGCAACTCTTCCAGACTGGCTGCGTTCCTTATCAGCTGTTCTGACCGTTCCAGTGCTGACAGAGATGCCCTCTACGATGAAAGAGGAACATCAGAAGGGCAGTGCACTTGCAATGTGTACAGAATGCAGTATACAAGAACAACACTTAAAAAACCCAGCACTTTACTTACAGTGAGGCAGTTCCAGGAGACATTGTGCTATCCTGAGTCACAAAGCCCGCTGGAGCTCCTGCTGGAATGATAGAACTCTCTTCCACCCCCAATCCAGCTTGTTGCCTGATGTCAGTATTCATAAAATACCCCCATTTGTGAGAGGGTGTCATGTTCAAGGACTCTACATAGAAATGCAGGGGTTTTCTGCTGACTCAGCCTGATGTAAAGATTAGTGCCCTGCCTACAGAGTTATTTCTGCTGACTCAGCAGAACAGATGACTCCGAGTAGCTCTAACCAATATGAAGGTAAGGGGTTCGCATGTCTCCGAAGAACTGGGGAACCAGGGGTAATGCCATAGACAGGGAGAAAGGGGAGGGAGGCTCTGCAGGAAGACATCCTAGGAACAAGCCAAACTCAGGAGAAAGCTTCGACTGAGGTTCATGGTTTGTTAAAGGCTAACCACTGGAAGGGGGATGAGTTTTGGACATCAACCCAGGGTTGAGAGCCAAGTGGAGAGTCTGCCTGTTCACAACAATCTTACCTGTTTTCCGGTATTAATTATTGGCCAAATCCTGCAGACCTTACTCAAGCAAAACTATTGTAGTCACTGAGAGTATTGTTCACAAGTGAATTTACAGCTATGGTTTTAACATATTAATTGTGAGCATTCTTTACTGAATGCGTAGAGTATTTCTCCGAGTGTGTGCGCACATGTATATTGTGCTGTGATGGGGGTCATGGTAATAATTTTTTGCCACATGATGAAGTGCTGCCCTCCCTGGGATCTTATCTCATCAATTCTTATCAGCAAAACTTCAATTCTTATAAGTAAAAGAACATTAAGGAAACCCCAATATATGAAATTGATGACTGAGCAGGTAATAGTCCAAGATCTGTATCAGTACTAAGCCAGTGCTCCATATACAGTCAGGGGGACACCATGCTGCGTGAGGAGCAGTCTTCTGGACAAGATGTAAAACCAACAGACTGACTACATATGCTGTTAATTATCAAAACATCCATGGCATTTTTATTTTTATTTATTTATTTTCAAGAGTACAGATGTTAGCTCGGATGTTCTGGCCAACTTTGTTTTTGGGTAATTACTTTCCACCTGACCTAAAATTCCCTGCTTAGTTCACTTAAAATAAGTTATTCACTCCTATCCTAAGCCTATATGTAGCGTTACTCTGTACTCTGGCCAGTGGTCATGTTTCATCTTACAGGCTGCTGTGTTTCACTGGTGAGTAAAGTGATTTCTGATGTAGTTTACATTTAGCAAAGCCTGAAAAGTGCTTTTTAACCCCTCTGGAAATCTAGCCCAAACGTGTTATATAAATGTGAATCATTATCACAAATACTGAACTGCAATGCCATTCTAGTTCTGCTGATCTAGGAAAGCTGAAAGAAAAGCTGAGAAAATAATTTGTAATAAATAATTAATTCTAATAATTTTGCCTATTTTTTTCCATTTGCAAATTGTCTACTCGATCCCACAGACACTGAGGGTATGTCTACACTACCCGCCCGATTCGGTGGGTAGCGATCGATGTTCTGGGATCGATTTATCGCGTCTCATGTAGACATGATAAATCGATCCCAGAAGCGCTCCCCGTCGACTCCAGAACTCCAGCTCGGCACGAGGAGTAAGCGGAGTTGACGGGGGAGCCAGCCTGTGCTGCGTGGACCCACAGTAAGTACTTTTTAATTCGATCTAAGATATGCCGACTTCAGCTACGGTATTCACGCAGCTGAAGTTGCATATCTTAGATTGATCCCCGCCCCCTAGTGTGGACCAGGCCTAAGAGTGTAGGACCCATAATGAAGCAGTTAACGAAAAAGTAGCTCAAATGCAGTACAATGGAATAGAATGGCAAACACCCTCGAACACTACCATGATGTCCTTTATTATTGCAATAAGACATTCTAGCCCAGTCAACAGTGTCTGGGACTTTTACACCAGCTTTAAATTAAAGGGAACTTGTAAAATGAGACTATGATATTATGCAAATCCAAAGAGCTATCTCTGTACTTCGCATGAAGGCCAGTGGTTTGAGGAGGAATTTTTTTATTGTTCTTTTTTTTGGGGGGGTTGGGGGGGGAAAGAGCGTTAAAGATTTTGCTAAGGGATTTCCTAAAGATTACTATTCAGGCAAAAAAGTCTGACAACACTAAGATCAAAGAACACAATAAAGAGAAAAGCATGAACACATCTGCATGATCACTGTGAGTCTATGGCCTTGTCTACGCTAGAAAGCCATACCACTTTGATTACACCTGTATAACTCTCTTCACTGTTCCAAGCCCCTCAGTGTTAAAGTGCAGCTGAGCCAGCTGTATACCTGCACATGGAATAGTTCCAGATCTTTTCATATATTAGATTATTTTGGGGGTGGGAAAGATTTTTATAGCCATTTTCTTCTCCCCAGTAATCCCCATCCTAATCTATGGTGCCCTGAAGCACTCTACTACTAAGGCAACAGCTGCTGAGATAAACCATTGCTCCCTAAGGAGCACTGCTTAGCTTGCTCAGAGTTTGTGCCTGATCAATGGTATGGAGAGGGAGTGACGGAGGGAGGGGATGGGGGGATGGGACGACACAGGGTGATGCGAAGCCTTTGCCCCCTAGCACCTTGTATTCCATAACCATTTCCACTTCACTTACTGACAGAGTTCGCCCGTCATCCTCAAAGGCCCCACCATATGCACAACTGTCCTTCCAGTTGAAAAGGCTCCCTCCAGACTAGGGCCCTGATTCTGCAAAGCACTTAAGCATGTGCATATCTTTCAGCACATGCTTAAGTCTATCCCTATTCAGAAAAGCACTTAAGCTCGTGTTTAGCTTTAAGGAAGTTCAGTTACAGACATGTTTTGACTTCACTGGGACTGCTCACACCTTAAGCTAGTGCTTAAGTACTTTGCCGATCACAGACAGAGTGCTCAGGATCTTGAAGGCCATCATCCCTCAAACCATAGGGTAGATCGAACTAGCCTTCTTAAGGCTGTCACAAGAAGGGATAAGGCTGTGTAGCATTGAGGGGAAGACAGACTTCAGGTAATGTTTAACTAGCCATTTCAGAGTCCTAACAAAAATTCAGCAGCCTTGATTCTTTGGAGGTTGGGGAGGTTTTCTGAGTTGGGTCCCCCACTCTGAGTCAAGTGGAACATGAGCCAGAAAAGTTCAGTTCAGAGGGTGTAATGTGGAAATCTTAGTTCTATTGGCAGGGATATTGTAATAGACTGTGTTTCTCCTATTTCCAGTCAGATCACATCGTGTATACGTGGTTATTCATCATTTAAGAGCATTCAAAAATAAAAACTTTTTAAAAGAGTGTGAAAATGCAGCAAACCTGTTAATTATCAATAGCCCTGTGAACTATGAGACACAAGGGATTCTACAGGATTATGCACCGTTTCTTGCGGCAGAAAAGCAATTAATATTGTTTGATACCAAAATCATCCAAGAACATACACATCTCATCAAAGAAATTGTTCTAAAAATGCCTCCATACAATGAAAACTCTAATACTTTCAGTAATGTTATATGTGAAGCACCATATGGTTGCCTGGTGCTGTAAAACATGTCGAAGAGGACATGATCCTGCCTGCTTATTGCTACAAATCTACAGCAGACAACACATATTACACACACAGAGGCCGGAAGGCCTTATCTTAAAATAGTGCAGCTGTGCCAGTTTTAGACATAACAAATCATGGAAAGGCTCCCCAGAAGGTGGGTGCTTTAGTATTTCCCAAGCCCACCTCCTGCTCACTGTTCAAATGTCTTTTCCTCCCTCCACCAGCCTCCCTTTGGGGACAAAGGTTTAAAGTTGATTGAAACAGAAGGGCAGCACTCATCACACAGCCAAGGAGGAGGGGGAGCGGTTTGAGGAGTGCTGCTTAACAAGGGCCTGATCTTGCACCGTTAAAGTCAATGGGAGCTTTGCCATTGACTTCGGTGAGCATAGGATCAAGTCCCAAAAGCATGGGAAAGGAGGGGAGCTCCCCTCTGCTTCGGCAGATAATGGGAGCTGTATTTTCTCAGCTATCTCTGACTTCAAGCAATGTGCAGAGGGCACCTCCCACTCACCTCTTACTGCCCTGATCCCATCCCTTCTGCACTCCTTCCACATTCCAGATATGGCTTCTTCTGCTGGTCCATACCCCGGTCTGTGCCAGACAGCCCATCTCTACCTTCTTTCACTTCAATTCGCTCTGCAACTACCTCCTGTCTGCCCCCCTCCATCTCACACTTCTCTGATCCTCACCGTGCTTTCTAGTTCGGTGTGAGACACTCCTTCTGCCAAGGCTCTACCTTCGGAAATAAGTCTGGTGGGGGTCTGACCAGATGTACTTGTGGTCAAGTAGTTCAGTCTCAGGTGGGTTGGTCAGGCTGGAGGATTTTGGTGTTGAGGGATCTCTCACTCACTGTCTTCCCTTGTCCTTAAGCTCAGTCCAGGAGGATGTGGAAATATCTGTCATTTCCACTGTGGTTATTATTTGTATTGTGATAGTACCTAGTCATGGACTGGGATCCCATTGTGCTAGGCACTGTACACACAGCTAATGAAACCACTATCCATGCCTCAAAAAGCTTATTATCTACAATGATTCGGGAGAGTCATGAGAAACTAGTCATGATAGACTCATACACATGACCCCAAAGTGAACAAAATCATGTTTCAAGCTATTTCATGGTGAATCTGACAAGTTTTACAATGTTCAAATACTGAAAAGAACACACTACAAATGACAAAACACAAATGCTATGGCCTGCAGTAAGAGGTTCTCCAGGAAGACACCAATAACAAATATCAAACCAAAGTCTTGTGTTTACATAACTGATCCCAGGCTCTTTGGTTTACCACCATTTTTATTATTATTTTTGAACTGTAAGAACAGATTCCATACCAGAAGGTAATAATCATATTTGTACTTGCGTCAAGTTGTATGTTTTTCCATAACACTGAACTCTCAGATTTTCCAAAGCTATCCTTCAACAATAAGAGGAAAATCTGTTTTCCTACACTGGGCTATGAACAACCTCTCAGATATCAAGAAACGATTCCTCGGGTCAACTTTGGGATGTTTATATACTTATAACTTTTGTATTTCCAGAAGAAGCCATGAAGGGCTAACACCTATCTTCTCTCTAATAATTTGAGACGTGTCCAGAACCCTAAAACCCCCTAAAATAGGTAACACTGGAATGGAAAAGAAGATGGTGTGAGCAAAGGCCTTTCCAACTTGATCTACAAAGACAAGGCCAGGTCCTCAGCGAGTATGAATAAGGCATAGCTCCACTGAATTCAATAAAGTGCTGATATACATCAGATGAGGATCTGGCCCACAGACCATACAGGACATCTATAAAGTGCAAACTCAGCCCTATCCTGAGATTGGGCTTTACTGACAAAACAATCCACAATCAGATGACATAAATATCAGTAATACCTTCTCCCTCGGCTCGTCTGCTCCTAGGTTTCCATCCCAAGGATTGCTCAGCCCACAACCTACATCTTAACTCTCTGGAGAGCCATCTGAACCAGTAAGTCAGCACAACCCACCTAACACTTTCCCAGCAGGATCAACATCTGCTAACAGGGTGGGGATGCTTAAAACTAATAAACTGCGCGCCTGTTGCAGATGGACTTTGCACTTTTGATTTGTTTGGCGTTTGGACCATTCAGCATCTCATGCAGGAATTTGGCACAGATAGAAAAAGATGAGTGCAAAGCAATAAGAAAAGAAAGACATACTCAGGTCTTAAATTGTATAAATATCGTCCCACTGTATGTTCCATTCTATGCATCCGACGAAGCAGACTAGTCCACGAAAGCTTATGCAGAAATAAATTTGTTAGTCTCTAAGGTGCCACAAGTACTCCTTTCTTATTTTTTTTTTGTAAAACAAGCGTATCTGCAAATCAAAAGCCACTTTCTTCAAGGACTGCAACAATCAGCCTCTTCACTTAAGGAAATGTATTCACCGTGAAGTCTATCCAGTGCAGAATGAGAGACAGAAAGCTTGACTAAAAACCAAGGTTGCATTTTGATTACTTTGACGATGGTCCCACTTGTACCTTTCACTCTATATTCAAACACATTAAAACCCAAGAAAGGCCTCAGAAAAACCTTATTTAACTGATAAAATCATCTCCCCAAAGTCCTACCTATATCACCTTCACACCTAAGCAACATTCTAGTGCTTTCCTGAATCAGGACATGGATGCTACATCTCAGGCCAGGGAAAGGGAAATCTCTCAGTAATATTGCCCTGTTTAATGGAGCACTGATACAGCTTCTCAGTAGCTAAGCTATAAAGAGAAACCAACTGCTGTATCTCGACAAGGAAAGCGTCTGCATAACAGAGTGGAGATCTTATTAATACCATGTTACAAAAAAATAATCTCTTTTTAACATGAATCAGTTTATCCTGGGACAGCGCTACTCACAATGTAGCATGGGAGTCTGGACAATTTCAAACCTTACAGCTGACATTTGAAAATGTAAAAGGGACGACAAATCTGGATGTGAATTTCTTCATCCTGGTAAAGAAGTAGGAGTACTGTTATATGCATGAGAAGTCATGTGGAAGGTGGTGAGATGAAATAATTACAATCTTTTTATCTAGATTTAAGTGTAGTAGCCGTGTTAGTCTGTGTCAGCAAAACGAAAATAAGAAAGAAAAACTTGTAGCACCTTAGAGACTAACAAATTTATTTCAGCATAAGCTTTCGTGGGTTAATACCCACTTCATCGGATGCATGGAATGAAATACACTGTAGACAGATATTTATACAGTCAGAGAAACATGATAAGGTCCAGGTGTACAGACCAATCTTAAGAGGCTAATTAGTTGAGAGGAAACATGACAGCAGGGGAAGAAAAAACTTTTGAAGTGATAAACAAGATGGTCACACAGACCATCTATCTAGAGTTATTTGTCCTATAGCTTCCAGTGCTGCTTGGATCCTATCCTCAGAACTCTGGCTGATCCAGTCTTTAAAATAATGTGTGTATTAATCACCACGGCACTGAAATGGCCAGTTACTTTGGCGCAGCATGTCTTTGTGTGGTGTATCTGAAAATAACCTAGTTTCTATTCATATTTATTCCTGCATGTATATGTACAGAAAATGCATTAGTCAATAGCCATTATGGGCCCAGTTTGCAGAGACATGGAGCTCCCATCAACCTCCACTGTAATTGTGGATACTTGGTACCCCTGGGTACTAGAGCCTATGAGATGATGTGGCTACAGACCTCCTGTGCTACTTGTGTGTAGAGCTGTGCTAAGAATTACGTTTTCAGTTCAGTGGCTAAACTGAAACATTTTTAAAAAAATTGAATTTGTTTCGTGTCCAGCCAGAAAGACATTTTTTTGGTGAAACAAAATGTCCCCAAAGTGTTTGTTTCCCATTAACTGAAATATTTTCTTTTGATTTTGAGGTTTTTAAAATGTTTTTACATTTAAAAAATTAAATTGTGGGAAATTCCAAAATGAAACATTTTTTCTGGAATGAAAAGTCAAAATGTTTCGGTTCAGAGTGAAACAAACCATTTCAACGTTTCTGATTTTTTGTATACCCAGCGAAAACAATTTGCCAAAATTGACCCAAATCTGCAAATTGTTTAGGATGACCCAAATCTGAAAATTTTCAGCAAAAAAATATTTTGCACACATTTTTTTGCCCAGTTCCACTTGTGGAATTACTTGGGTATTGCTTGGGTAATAGAAAACCTTGGGTAATAGTAAATTCCTTCCCAGTCTACCCCATCACCAGCTTATGTAAAGCCACCACAAAGACCCATATATTATGTGGAGGCTCCTCTGTTTCGCCATCACTCTTGGGTTTAAGCAGTGGTGGCAGGCTTATGTGGGCTCTGCAGCGGCATGAATGCCACTCGAGGAATTCCAATATCATCATCATCATTATTATTATTACCGTACAGCCTAGGAGCTCTAGTCATGGATCAGGACCCCATTGTGCTAGGTGCTGTACAAACAGAGAGCAAGACAGTCTCTGTCCCAAAGAGCTTACAATCTAAGTAAAAGACAAGAGACAACGGATAGATACAGACAGGCAACTGGGGAAGTACAAGGAAACAAGACAATATTGGTCAGCATGATAGGCAGTAGCCTGGGAAACCAGCAGCTGAATCATCGTGTTTTTTGTAGACTTATAGCGCAACAGTGACTTTCATGTTTGCAGTGCTCTATACTAAAATTATGAGAGAAAACCCTGAGCAGCTTGAAAACATCAGACTTGCAAGAGTAAATCAAAGCCTTATTAACAACCAACAGTGGTACTCTATAAAATCCCATATCAAGAGTCCAGCCTTACCATATGGCTGACAAATTAGGATCTGGCTTGCAGTAATTATGACACCATCAGCAATAGTATATCATTTCTGAGTAGCATTAGGGAAACTCTCTATTTCTCGATATTCCAACAATATTTCTGAATCTATATCAGCTATGAAATCATGACACATGAATTCCCATCTGTAACACTATCCACTGTGAAGTACTTGCCTGTAAGTATGATTATAAATGTTATAAATTATAAATTAGCAAAGTACTTGATTTGCACATTTCACATGGTAATCATTAGCTACAGTTATGCGCAAATCA
Organism: Chelydra serpentina; assembly: GCA_037349315.1. Taxonomy (NCBI): domain Eukaryota; kingdom Metazoa; phylum Chordata; order Testudines; family Chelydridae; genus Chelydra; species Chelydra serpentina. Next base: position 132,730,328 of record JBAIAC010000004.1, read on the forward strand.
AGCACTCTGCTAATTACCACCATGATCCTAAACAAGTAATTACATATTTTGGCTTCCTAGTAATAGAGTTCCAATTTTAACATTGCTGTCTTGTATGAAATAGGCTGATCCTGAAGTTGATGGCCTCTTGCTTTGTTATAGGAAGCCTGGCTTAATATTTATATAGTAAAGTTATATAGGCAAGTACTTCACAATGGATAGTGTTACAGATGGGAATTCATGTGTCATGATTTCATAGCTGATATAGATTCAGAAATATTGTTGGAATGTAGAGAAATAGAAAAATGACATATCATTGCTGATGATGTCATAATTACTGCAAGCCAGATCCTAATTTGTCAGCCATATGGTAAAGCTGAACTCTTGATACAGGATTGCATTACCTCATTCTAACTTTAAATGGTCATTATTTGGCTGTTGAATATTGCACACCTGTCTGGTGGGCAGTTCGCTTACCAAATCTCTGGACGTGCAACTTCATGCCATCATGGATTAAAATGAACACTCGTTCAATGGTTTCCCACTGTGGCACATGTGCTCCTACCCAAAATCGGGAGAAAGACATACACAGCTCAGGAGTACAGGCGAACCACGGCCAACATGAATTTACCAATTCAGGACTACCTCCAGAACCTTCCAAAGACCCATCTGAAATCTTGCTAGGTTTTTGGGGATTGGGCTAAAGCTCTTAATGCGTCCTCATTCCATCCCGTGGCACACTGGAAAGAGCTCTGGAATAATGCTAATGTCCCAAACAAACATCTGATTGCCAACCCCACTAAAGAACTCCCAGGCTTCAACCTACCATGGAAAGAATGGTCCGCATTGAACCATTTCAGAACTTTGCACAGCAGATGCCGTCATCTCTTACAGCTCTGCGAGCTGAGAGAAAATGCACAATGTGACCATGCACACCAGTCGCAAACTACGGACCACACTGTAAATCAGTGCCCGCTTCGATCGTTTGCCGGTGGCATGTCAAACCTATGCCAAACCACTTCTGAAGCTACTCACTGGCTCACTAATCTGGACTTAAGTTATTTGAACATTGCTACTCACCTCTCTTGCCATAGGATAGGAAATTTGCCTCTAACACTTTAGAAAAAAGTGTAAGCTATCCCACTGTATTGGGATTTCCGTATCATTCAGACCATATAGTTTGTTGTCATTGTTACAGCAGGGCCCATACAGTGATGAGCTGGAGGGGCTCACAAAAGTCACTTGTTGACAGAGCCAGTTTTGGGGCCCTGTAATGGAGAAGTTTATCTTTACTTTTTTAAAAGTCAGTCTTTAGCTCTTACCCTTGCAAAGATAACCTTGAAAATGTAAACGTGTTCTGCACACATGAAGTGCTAGGATTGACAAGACTATGCAGCGGGCCTCAATTTCTGCAGCAGGAAGTTGGAAAAGACGTAAAGACTCCTCCCTCCCTGCCCCCCATACAGAATGGTTAGGGTAAATGTGTCAGTTATGTTTGGGGGGGTATCCCAAAATCTCCAGCGTGGCCCTCTGCATAGTGATGTGATAATCATGGACAGACAGCAGCAATTGCTTCACAACATGCTCCAAAATGCTAAGGCTGTTAAAGCATTCAGCCCTCTCTGAATACACTCTTTACCACCGTGACCTCTTGCATCTGCCCCCTGTAGCTATAGGTCCACATAGGCAATGCACTGTGTAGTCCCTGCAGCTCCAAGCCAGCTGCTCCAGAAATGCATGAGGAAGATGAGAAAACATGGCCAAGTTGCTGCTACACCAAGTGGGAGTCATGCAGCCCAACTCTCTCCCCATTAGTGCCTGCCTGCCCAGCTGTCAACCAAAGTTTGAAGAGCTCACACTGGGAGGGAGCCTGGAGCTCTGTTCTCCCACCCACTAGCCTGGGCAAGATCCATCTGCTACTCACCACAACAGCTAGGGGAGACCTCCCACATTTATTGGACACCTGCCTGCATCAAGAAGTAAAGAGGGTCCATTTCTCCAACTGACCACACCCCGCCCACAGAAGGGATGTCCTCTCCACCCCTCCAGCCCCTCTACCGTCAGAGAGCAGGACAACCTGCCTGCCACCACTGCTGTAAAAGAAGCTGCAGGACAACATGTCTGCCACCACCAGCATGGTGCGAGGAAGACCAATGGAGCATGGTGGGTTGCGAGGTACTGCGGCCCAGAGTAGGGATGGAAGGATGGAGGAGGGGGGAGTCTGTAATGGGTGGATTTCTGGGAGTAAAATGTATGTAAAATTAATCAGGTTTTGTCAGGAGTTTGTGTGAGGGAGGATAGGATTGATGGGTTTGTGTCAGGGGGAGTATTCTTCCCAGGGAATGTCCTATGTATCACCGACAGAGGGGGGACATTTCAGGGAGTCCCTCATTAAAATCTCGGCAGCACATTCTTGGACCAATACCTAAAACTTCAGAGACAGGGAAACGTGCTTATCATGTCCCAACTGTGTGATCCCATGCATGAGGGAAAGTTCCTTCCTATCTTCCATATCCGAGTAGGAGGTTTAATTGATCTCCTTCTTAATCTTCGCATTCATAGCTACAAAATGGTCATAAAATGGCTACTGGCTTAGCTGAATGTGATGTGTTTTCACAGCAAAACTGTATTAGTTACACTATGATTTCAAGGAAGCAGCTGTTCTATATTTTGATTGATTTGGTCCACTGGAATGGCATCCTTTGTAAAGCTACAGCAAATGCAGATCGGACTTCTAGCACTTTAATAGCATGCTTATGCTATCAAAGCCCTCAGAGACATATGCAAAGTAATGTGCTTTGGTTCCTACCTCTGGGTTTCATTCTGGGCCTTTGAATTGAATGAACCCAAAAACTCAAAGGAAGCAAAAAAAACAAAACAAAACAAAAACCCTTCAGATTTTCACCAGATTTTGAAGTAAAGCCATAAATAAACTCAGGTTAATTCAATTTTTGGTCACTCTTGCTGCAGTTAAGTGCTGCTAATATTTTATCAAAAGAAGTCTGACAAATATATCCCCCCCCCGCCCTGTTATCCAGTAGTAGATTTTGTAGTAAAAGGCGGGGAGGTGGGTGTATGCTCGTGGAAAGAAGTCGGGGAGGGTTTAGGGAGTCAGTTTGCTCTCCCGTTTAACAACACTACGTCTCAGAATCAAGTTGCAAGGTTTATGAATGACAGCAAGCTCGCACTGAGTTTGGAGTTTGTAACATAAACATTTCACACCGCTCTAATACAGATCTCTTGGATTTCTTACTGAAGTGCAGAGTCGGCCAAGAGAACACAAACCAGACACCATTCTGGAGGCTAATCACAGAGACAGCAGTCCCACAGTTAAATATGAAATGAATAAGAACGGGCCTGATGCAGCAGTGTGGTGCTGTGCCTATACTCTAGCTAGATTGGTGCAAAGGAGCCATAGGACAGCCTCAATCTCTCCCCTAGGAAGGTTGACCGCCATGGGGGCTTCTTGACCACCAACACCACAGCCCTGGCTGCAGGGACCATTCCAAGGCAGAGGTAGCATGTGGTAGGCATGGATCTGTGCTCCAGCAATTCTTTGCCCATTTAGTGGCCCTCAGGACGGCTCCAGGCGCTGTACCTGACTAGGGAAGATGCCAACTGCATTCCATCCATCCTTGGCTGGTGGTTGATTGGGGCCCATGTTTTCATCTCCATTGTTATTGTTTTTAACATACGTGTGCTGCCCACTGCCCCCTCCTCTAAGTGTTCAGTCCACATCCTTGTGGGGCTAAGGAGCTGCGCAGGCAGGAGGAGAGCTGGGGAGGCTGCCACTGCTGCTGCAGCCAGACCACCTCCTACTTATACTGGGGGAGCCAGAGAGAAAGACTGGAGGGAGACTCCTAAAGCTCCTGGTTGAGAAACCACTGAGTGGGTAAGCAGCTGACAAGCTCAGTGAGAAGGAGAAGATGGGGGAGGAGAAGCAAGAAGGGCTGCTATGGGGAGGCAGGGAGAGGAAAGAAGCAGGGCTGGAGGTGACCTGCCCCGTCTCAGCCCACTTGCCCACAATAGTTGAGGTAGTGGATTCCATACCCCTTTCTCACGCACACGCATGCTTCCCCATACAAAATCCAATAGCTTGGGATGTGAAGGGGCATCCGTGAATTCCATCATAAACGCACTGAGATTGTCTAAGTCAGTCAGTACGAGTCAAATGGTACCATCTGCTTTGTAGCTCTTATTAAAACATTCTTTGGACCATCGTTTGTAGAAATACCATATTCACCCGTACTTTCCTGTGATGCTGTAATATTTTCTTTCCAAGTTGACGTTAGGCTTGGAACAGTACAGAATTCCGCTCTGGACACGGATTAGTAATATTGCAGCATAGAGAATATTAGGAGCTAGTTTAATACTGTGACAGGACACACATGGTCAAGAAATGTTCTATTACCCGGGGATATGAATGTTTCCAGGGAGTTGCCATTGTAGTTTGGTAACTGTCCATTATTTTCAAGGCCCGGGGGTTTGGACAACGATTCTGGACTGATCCAGAGATGGAGAAGCGAACTAGAGATTCTGAATATGCAATATGCATTGCAACTTTTCTTTTAATGCCGTGGAGCTTTCTGTTGTTTTGCAGTTTTGTCAGTATCTGGTTCTGGCCTGCGTTGCTTTAATACATGACTTAGAACTGTGACTAGCCAATCAAAAAAGCAGGATTTCTAAATGTCACTGTATAATGCAGAGTGACTGCCATCGCTGACTGAACTTACGTTACCTCACCCACATGCATATAATTTCCTGGAACTGGAATTTTTCTTAAGTAATATTTCCCTAGCCGTTCAGTCAAGTATCCAAAGGAAAAAGCTTCTGAATCACATTCCTAATTCAAATTAAAGGGCTTGACCAATTGTGTGCATCACTCTCCACTGGCAGCACTACAAAGAGTGCACCAGCAGGACACAAACTTCTTGTGCTTGAGCAGGAGCCAAACGTAAGTGGAACTCCTAAGTTCCATGCAAACAGCACCCTTGCAGCCAGTGGTGCTGCAGGCATGGCATCAGGCACAGCATGAAACCTGCTGTGTTTCAAAGGCCCAGCTAGAAAAGTGCCTATGGCTGAAATACAGCCACCTGCAAAACAAGCCCTGGAATCGTCCCTTTCCAAACCTCACTGTGATGCCCATTCAGTCTTGCAAAATGTCATCCATTCCATAGCACGCCGCCAGCTGGCTACCTGATGCAGTTCTGTTTAGATCCCAAGGACCCTAGATGGCGTTGTATCACCAGCTGAGGAGACAGAAGTCATACACTAGAAATCATATTGTGTGTGGGGGGGGGGGGGGAGGGTAGGTGCGTAGATGCAGCGCAACAAGCTGAATAATCTGAACAAGAGCAAACTAGTATGCTGTGTTTGTTCACTCTGCTATCTATTTACACACAAAACCGTGACTACTTTGCACAGTCATCACGAAAGTCCAAATTCTGCGTGGCCCCTTACAAGGGTGCACAGTGTTGGGGCAGGGAGGATGTCGCAAGGACCTTTCTCCTTCTGCCCTGCCACTGCACAGTCTGTGCTAGAGATCGGCAAAACTGCAAACCTTGCACTCAGGAGCGTGCACAGTACCCCTAAGGGGATGGGGAGGAGACAGGGCAGATCCATAGTAGCCCCAAAGGGACGGGCACAGTGCAAGGGGAGTAAGGATGTAGGACCACGTGTGCAGGGACGTCCCTAGGGGGGTGCGGGGCCCAGGACAAATCAGCCATCTTGCTAGTCTCTTCGCTGTCCACCCGGCGCACCTGGCCGCCGATCGCCTCCTCACCCCTCCTCCCCCACAGCCCGCCTGCCACTTGCCTCCTCACCCACCTGCCTGCCGTTCACCTCTCCGCTAGTCTCCCCACTGTCTGTCCAGTGCGCCCACCCCGTGCACCCACGTACCGCTCTCTTCCTCGCTGTCCGCTCGCCTATCTCCTCACCCCTCGCCCGCCCGCCTCACCTCCCCGCCCACCTCCTCACTTGAATATCGGGACAAATGGCGTCCCGGCTGTACATCAGTTGGGACGCGGGACAAAGGGCTAAATATCGGGACAGTCCCGATTTTATTGATGCGCGGGGCCCCCCAAAGCGCCCCAATTCGTCCTACCCAAGGGATGGCTCTGCGCGTGTGCTTTCATTGTGTGCCAGCGAGCTCTGAGAGGTATCCCACCTCCTTGGAGCAGAATGCCTCTGACTGCTCACCTGGGGCAGTTGGGCACCCCTCCACTCCCTACTATGGCTGTGCCTTCAGGGCAGGAGTTAGCCCTAAGGGACTGAAAATAACGTTTATTTTAATGCCCCAGTGGCCGGCTTTCATAAGTGCGCTCACTCACTTGCCATATCAAGAGGCCTTAAAAGAAACATAGTCCTCAGTCACTTCACTATAACAACACAACTGCTATGCGAGGTTTTTTATGATAATGATTTTTTAAAAGCCCTCAACAAAACCAAATCTAGATTTAAAACAGTGCATAAGATTATACGCTGCTTCAAGTGGATGGCGATTGGTTAATACTGTGCATGTGGGTAAACACTACTCAGGCCTCGTCCATACTGGGGATTGCAGCAAGCCACTGGAGTACCTGCACCAGTACAAAACCACAACTGCAGACAGGCAAATCTGCTACAAGCCCCAATTTGCACCGGAGTAGCTTACCTCATTTTCAAGCAGGCTACCCTTGTTTCTACTTTGTTTGTCTAGACTAGAAGTTTGCACCAGTGCAACAACACTGATGACTGGTTGCTGGTGGTACGTCTGAAGCAAATTTCTCATGTAGATAAGGCATGAGTAAGGGATGCAGAAGACGACCATCAATAAGTAAATGTTTGCCATGTCCAAGTTACTTGCTTATTTTTATTTCACTGTGATCACCAACCAGCAGAATGGTGACCCTTCCATGATTGTCTGAAGATGTCTTCCAATCCCCATCTATCATAGCCTCTCCCCACCAGTTTTATAGCCTCCCAGTCATGGGCCAAGATTGATGTCCATGTTTAATTAGCTGCTGTCTTTATTTCAAACAGCTGATTGATTGAAAGCATCTGCCAGCCTGTGTTTGCTTATCCTAAACAGCTCATCATATTAAGAGAGGTCTGCTGAATCTCCAGACATTACATTTCCTACTGAGACTGTGCAGTCAGGAGGATTTTTCCTGCTGTTTCTCATGAACAAGAGTTGTGCTAGCTAAGGTAACAGCATTATTAGTTTCCTTTCCAAATTGATAAGAAAAGAGTCAAGGACTGATGCAATAAAAACTGGAATGGCAATAAAAACAGAATTCTGCTTTAATCTTCCTGTGTTGCTTTTTAAGTTGATGAGAGATAGAATCCAGGAACAAACCGGCTTTCTTCATGATTTACTGGAGGGAAATCGTACTCTCCAGGGGAAGCATAGGAACATTTTGCAGGTTTTTAAAGATATTTCTCATAGTGACTATCAACTTCAGTCACACAGTGAATCAACATCAGCAAAGGTACAGCAAAAGCGAGAAATATTGTTGAAAGCCACTGTTTCATACTGGTAATTTCAAACAGTTTGCTAACTGCTATAGAAAGTGAGGTGTAAGGAACACTGAAGAGATGCCTAGTTAAAAGGGGGGAATGTTTTCCAGCAGCCTTGAAACTCCCTTTCTATTGGTCACTGTGTGCTTGGCTCTGCTTCCAGATGTTGTAGCCTCCACAAGGAAAGAGCCAGATGTGATAGGAAATTCACTGACTCGTCTTTTTATGAAAGGTGGGCAAAATCTTCTCCAGAACACAGCCACTGATCGAAGCTGGTATTCAAGAAGGAGCAAGGATGCTGTGTTTTAGATTTGCAAAATCTCCTCAGTTAGATTTTGGTTTTTCAGGGTGTTGCATCCTACAAGCTCATCTTTAAGCAGGTCAGCCTCAGAATTTAATGTCACACGCTTACTCCACAGCTTCCAATTTCCTGACCTCAACAGCAGGATTATAGATGGCACTGCACCGATGCATAGTTTTTGTCTGAAAGACAATGCCAGTGTGGTCATTAAGGGACAGAGCATGACTGGCTTTTGGAAAGGAAAAGTAGAACCTCTCTCCTCCTTGGGCACCCTGCATGAAGACCATTTACATTCACACTCCCTGTGATCGCAGAGGCATAAGGTATGCTCTAGCTATATGCCCCTGGGGATGAAGATCATATTGAAGGCAGACCCGTGCCCGCTTTCTCCACATTGTGCAGCAGAGCAAGCTGGGTGGACTGGTGAGGGCCATGCAACAGGAATGGATGTACTAGTTGTGCTCAGGAGGCAGTTTCTACATCTGGTGAGCCTCCTGTGGGAATCCCAGTCTGATGGGCCTCCGGAAGACTGTTGGGACTGCAAACGGCCTCTACCGGTTTAACTGTATGAGTGTGGGGTGCCTAGAAAAGGGGGGGGGTTAACTGTGTGTGGGTTCATGAGCAATTAGAGGAGGTACAGTGGTTTTCATGGGGCTGGGGAATATCTAGAATCCCTTACCTTGCAGTTAAGGAGTTCCAGTTCAATGGTCGTCCTCAGGTCTGTAAGTCCAGGGCTCCTCTCTAAGGGTAGGTCTATACTTACCCGTCGCGTTGGAGGCACGGGATCGATGTTCTGGGTTCGATTTATCGCGTCTTGTCAAGACGCGATAAATCGAACCAGGAAGTGCTCCGTCGTCGACGCTGGTACTCCAGCTCGACGAACGGAGTAGGCGGAGTCGACGGGGGAGCCTGCGCACCGCGTGTGGATCCCGGGTAAGTGCTTTTTCATTCGAACTAAGGTACTTCGACTTCAGCTACGTTATTCACGTAGCTGAAGTTGCGTACCTTAGTTCGATGGGGGGGGGTAGTGTAGACCTAGCCTAAGAACCACAGAAGGTTTGCAAGAGGTAGAAGACTTCAGCAGCAGAGGTGGGCTGTGAATCTGACAATTTAGGCTTCATCTCTCCCTTTCCAAGAGGGGTTAGCAGAGGGTGAAAAGGGGGCAGGGAAAGTTGAAGCCCATGTTTGACAGAGTTGAGGAACTTATATCTCCATTACAAAGACAGCTGTAGTGTTGGAGAACAGAAGTAGCTGACGGATCGGAGCAGTTCCATTGGCTTTTCTTGGTGGAGATCAGTTGGGTTATGATGAATAAAAGAAATAACTCTCTTAGTATTTAATTGCAAAGTTCTGGAAAAAAGTGGCCTATGCCTCTGATACTTAAAAATAGAGAATTTCTGGGAGAGAGACAGGAAAAGATGGTTGGGTTGTTTAGCCAGCAGATTCCTAAAAACAAGAGACTGTCAGGATAAAATGTCAATAAGGGAATATTTGTTAAAGTTTTCTCTGCAAAAATTAATAGTCTTCAAAAAAGTGACATGGAAAATGCAATTGTTGTCTGAATGGCCAGTGTGCCAAATTTTGCAGCCTGAGTCCAATTGTTAAAGTGTGAAATAGAAGGATTTCCAATTTTGTGCCAATCTCAACATGACGTCTGCTGTAGAGTCACTACTGATGCCTTCCATTATTTTAGATGGGGCTGACAGCATTATCTATTCTGAAGGATGCCCCACACTTCCCATTAGAAGACCCTGTTTTCAGTTGCTCATAACTTTACCAGACTTTAATGGTTCAGGATGAACTTTTTCCTGGCGAATGTCTGCCTCTGGCTGATTTTTGTTTTCGGAAAGTTTCGGCAAAATGCTTCTGCCATTTCCATGATTGAGTTTACAGAAAAGTACAGCATTTAGCTCATGTTAAAAAACTGGTGATCTTTAATTTAGAAGCTCTCCTTCCCTGCCCATGCTGTGGAGCAGTTACTTGAAGGTCGATAAGCAGGTGGCCTTTGTGTCAGGAATGTGCCTTTTTCCATTCTCATGAAAATCCACCCAAATTATCAGCCTTTGAAAAAACACAGCTCTCACACATTCTGTAGAGATGATTGATAGTTTAGCAGCTGAAATCTCTAAAGGTTCCATCTGCACTGAGCATGCTCCAGCCCATGGTGAGCAGGACTTTCCCTATAATTGCAGCTAAGGGTGGCTGGCCAGGCACAGACCCCAAAACTGAAAGCAGGGAGACTGTCTCTTTGGTGCATGCAATGCCCCATCTTCTGGGCTCAGGCAGTGTGGAGAAGGACACTGCCTAATTTGAATGCACAGGGATCAAGAGCCAGACCTGGGGGAGGAGAGGGAGTAGATTGGGATAAGGGGCTGGAGGTGGAGTGGGGGGAGACTGGCACTGGAGGCTGGCAGAGAGGGAGATGGTGGCTGGGACTGAGAGCCAGGGAGGGAAATGGGAGGGCAGGGGGAAGACGCTGAGGCTGGGGCAGGGAACTGGGATCAGAGACAGAGCTGGGGTGGGGAGGGGCTGGAACTGTCAAGACTGGGATTGGGAACTACTGGGCAGGAGAGACGTATCTAACAAGGAGCCAGGGTGTGAGGGGACAACTGGGACAGGCTGGGCAAAGAGAGCTGGACAAGGAGCCCGGTGAGGTGGGGACATCGAGACCGGAGGAGGAGCCCAGGGTGGGAGACTGAGATTGGGAGCCAGTGGGAATTGGGAAGATGGGCAGGGGGATCAGTGAGTAGATGATGGGGAGAAAAACAGCTTAGATGGAGATGTTGGGAGGGGAGAAACTGGGACTGGTGGGGAAAGGAGACTGGGACTGGGTGTGGGGAGGGGGGCAGATGGTTGCTCAGAGGGCAAGACTGAGACTGGCTGGGCAAGGATACCTGGAATGGGATGAGGAGCTAGAGAACTGAATACTAAGACCAGTTAGATAAGGAGAATGGGTCTGAGATGAGGAGCCAGGAGTAGGGAAGAGACTGGGCAGGGCAGAAGGGTTCAAGCTTGGGGTGAGGCCTGTAGGATTGTCAACACTGTATTTCAAAAATAAGCGACTGTGCTCTTAGCATCCCCTCCACACCCTTCCTCCTGATATTATTATTATCTTTATCAATAATAATAAGTCATACTCGTCTACAATGTTCCCTCTAATTATTGACAGGCCGTTTGCGCAAAAAATTTCTTCTGTGCAAATTTTTGAAGCAGAGTTCAAATTTGTGCGCCATGAGGCAAATGCGCCCAAGCGAGTAAAATGTTTATACATTTAAAAAGTTTTAATTTGCAATTTGTGTCAATTTATATGGGTTTTCAGATAGAGAAATCGGAAGTAAAAAAAGAAAAACAAAAGTTTGTGTTTTAAATTTAAAATTTTCCTAAAAAATATCAATAAATGATTATCAGCCAAGAATGATTATCAGCAGGTCCCTCTGGCTCTTAGGGTCAGATCTGGTCGGGTCGGGGGGGAGGGGGGGGCACCAGGGACATGGGCACGGAGTCCTCGCATGCCTCCCCATCCCCGCGGGACAGGGGCACAGAGCCCTCACGTGCCGCCGGCCCCCCTCCCCTGCGGGACATTGACACGGAGCCCTCGCACCCCTCCAGCGGGACATGGGGCTCAGCCGCCACCCCATCCCGAGTGCTTTTAGAGCGGTCAAAGGGCGTCCCGACCGATGTGCAGTCGGGACGCGAGACAAGTGTGAGCGCGGTGTTTCCCCGTGTGCGCGGGGTTTAGAATGTCTGTGTGCCCGCACACGCGCACAGCTTAGAGGGAACAGTGCTCATCTACATTCACCAGGTGTATTTCTATCTGCTTTTTGCAGCACTCAGCAAGTCCCAGGCTTGTTGTACAGAGAAGAAAAAATAAGGGACGTCCCTTGTAATAAGGGAATGTTGGCAATCCTAGGCGGGGGCGGGGGGGAGGAGCAGGCAAATGGGCAGAAGGGTCTGTGCCCACTTGAGACACTACCCTACGGAGCCTGGAATGCAAACCAAAATTCCTGGGGTTCTCAACATCCCTCTGCGGTCAGCAAATATCTGTGAAACCTACTGGCAAGTGTGTATCTCATCCCCCCCCTTTAGCACTGGGCCACATGGAGGTGACACCTACCATTGCTATTAGTTACTCGCTTACCTCAAAATGGCAGAGGTCTGTGGTGGATCTAAAAGTTCCAACCCTGCTGATGAACTATGTGGATGGCAATATGATGCCACACACAATGTTATTTTGGGGGGTGGGGGGGTTAATCTGGGAAATTCCACACATTTTTGGTATGTAAAATATTATTTAGGGTTGCAGAGTCAAGCACGCAAAAATCAATCTTAATTCTGGCATTTTCTGACTTTTGCGTGCTTGACTTTGCAACCCAACTAATGTTCTTTAAGGCATGTGAGTGAGTGTAATTTTTAATATACTACACACATCTCTATTCTGCAGTTGTTACTCAAGCAAAACTCCCATTCACATAAAAGAGCTTTAGAAGCTTATGGTATGAATTGCTATATATTTTCTGTGTTCTGCAACTAAAGTAATGTTCGTCGCATCCTTGGTTATATATGCAACCCTCTGGGGTGACAGAGCTGCTACTTGCATGCAGGAGAAATACTTAACAGTTGAATAGCACCAGATAAGTCACAATATGATCCCACATAGCTATATTTCCTCTCCACATGGCCTCTTAGGTCCATTTACTCCCTTCTGTACTGCATAACAGAAGAGATGATCTTACCCAAGAGAAGCAACTGGGCAGTGGTTAAACTACCAGGGAAGAGGTGAAGGTGCAATCACAGAAATTATTCTAAAATGTCTTTATTCAGACAACAGTAGAAGCGCTGCAGATCGGAGTCTTGCAAAATTCAGGCAATTAGGTTAGGTTAATCAAATGGCATTTTCTCTCCCTAATGGCTAGGAATCTATGGATTACATTAAACACCATTACATTAAAGTGTTGTATTTTTAGGAAATTCATCTGTAATAAATGCCAAAATAATATCAAAATCTTGATATCAAGCAGTAAAATATCTCAAAACTTATATGTGCTTAAAACTCAACCACGAATCTCTCTTTTCACAAAAAGGAGAAGAATATTTCAAGTATTGGAAAGCAGAGAAATTAACTTTGGTTTTATCACGTGGTGAAGTCTACTTGAAACACAGATCTTTTTTTAGAGTGACCTACACCACACCTTCATGTTAGTGTTGGAGTGTAACTGGTCTTATCCTGCAGTAATACGTTATGGCCAAACTGTGACTAATTGACAGTGCAGCCAAATGTCAACCATTACAGCTGTACATATGTTGAAAAGACTGTATGACAGTGGCATCATAGTACATACAGTATGCAGAAAAGCTATTAAGAATGTCCTAGCTAAATAAGCCATTGCATTTATTCCTGGGAGAGCGTATACTGTTGCAAAATTCAATGAAAGACTTTTTACTCACATAACTATTGGACTACCAATATACTGAATTAGCACTCTGTGCTATATCTGCAGACAGAGTTCTCATCATATCTTTTACTTCTGTTGTGCACCCAGTCACACAGAGGTTTAGTCATCTACATGGAAGAAACCAATGATTTGTCATTCAAGGTGCAAAGGAAATGAACAGACTGATTATACTAGTTTTCACTGTTTCAAATTACAGACTGTTCACACTGTAAATTAAAACTTCATACCAGGAGGATGCAGAGGGACTGGTCATTTGTCATTCTCAAACACACATCATGCACTAATGCTAATTGTCATTCTTGTAGTGGATCTCTGCATTTGTGTGTGCAACCCAGCCTCTTGAAACAGAGGTCAAAATTCAATGTGTTTTACGGACTTGTGTGTGGTCATTGCTTAGCAAAGGAAGACATTCTCTGAAGTAAGAACAAGAGTGTTAACTGGTGTTGTTTTTTTCCCTTAATGGCACAAGGACTTGCTAGTGTCTCAGGAGCACACAATGGATTAACTGTGACTTGGAAATCCTACAAACTAGGAATCTTATTTGACACTTGGTTTCCTTTAGAAATTACTGTCTGGGAGTATTTACATTTTCTCAAAAAGTCAGATCTGAAAAATCCCACATTCATGAGGATGCTTCATCTTAATTTTTAATGTACAAATCCCAGAAGAAAACAGAATCCCTGGTCAATATGCTGTATTATTATCTGTCACTGCATAGGTTAGAAACCTGGATAAAGCCTTTTAACAACAGTGAGAAGAGACATTAATTGGTGGCAAATTATTGAACAAGTGCTTCAGAGGAAATTTTTCTATACCTTGTAAGTAATTCCCTAGATAATATACTAATGCACAATGATAGGGAGCATCTATTTTTTTTAAAAAAATCTAAATTTTCTGACTTTCAAATTTATTTTTTTATTTTTAAGACCAATATTAAAGGATTTATTTAAGGCAGAAACTTTATAAGTGGCAAAAGGGCAAAACTATCAAACAATGATTAGGGATTAAACAATTTAGTACAGAATACTTGTTCCTCTCCGTTTGCTTGATCTCGGTGTAACTGAACAACAATAACTCACACCACCAAATAGGTAAACAAACAAAAATCATTTAGACACTACTGCCACTTCATGCAATGCAATTCATGTATTCTCAGACAATTGAGATTTGCCATACTAGTAAATTAAAGCCCACCTACCTTCACAGGTCCATACTCATAATCGGATCCCTGCAGGAGATGCAGAAAAGACACCATGAAAATATTCAAGGTTGCCCACGGTTTGTACATTCTGATGTTTAAGATCCACAGATTACTACGCAGTTGATATCATACAGCTGGAAGGGTCTGTTTCGAAATGCATTTCTCGCAACAATTAAAAAAAGTCCAGAATTTCAGTTGTAAATCCAAACAGAATATGCACGTGAGAAAGTAAATAACTGTTGTCTCATCCAACACAATTATAATTCAGTAGACAATGTCATTTCCTAGACTGTTCTTTAGACACATTTGAAAAAAGTTGTTATGGGTTTGCTGGGTTTTATCTGATACTTTCACAAGTAACCAGGTACAGATTCACATTAACGTTATTAACTGATCTCCCATCTGGACTCACAAAGGGACTCAATTCATTTGTGGTCCAGAAAATTTAAAAATATGCTATATTCCGTGCTCTGTGTTACAGCTGCCTTTTAAGATGGTAGTATAACGGCCAATGTTTTGAGCTACAGAGAGCTGTAATCCAACTCTGTATTAAAACTTTTTTCACAACCCTCGTGGAAGCTTGCAGAAGCATGTGTCTTAAATCTGATACAGACTTTGGCAGAAACAGAGTCACACTTTGGCTCTAATCCCATTCTGTCCCTACCAATAGCAGAGCAGTTTTTAAACTAACTGATGCAATCTAGACTGCCATTATTTTAAAAAGATTACCTGAAACATGAAACTTCAGCACACGTTCTTACACAGCACACGCATTACAATAGCTAGTTCCCTCTTTTTTTTAATCTTTTTTTTAAAAAAGGGGAGACAACCACACACTCTTTTATATCTTCTGGGCTGTAAGATTTGCTTAATGGAGTGCCACAAAGATAAGGAAATAGTTTAAACAAATACTTTTCTTTAAAGAGACCTTATGAAGCAATAGATTTAAAATGAGTCTTTTTAATTGCAGTAAAAGAGAAATATATTTTTGTACACCAAAACAAAATGACTTAATACACTTTCCACGCACATTTGCATATATATATATATATGCATGAAAAATGTAGAGTTAACCCTCAAAAAACATTGATCACACATACACACTTTGGTAATTAGGTATATTAAGTATATACTACTGGGCTGATCTAGTAATTTCTATTCATATGAGTAGTTCCACTGACGGCAACTGGACTACTCACATGTGTAAGGGATTGCAGGATCAGACCCTAATGATGTAAATATGAAACATCCAGCTACACTCTTAACCAGGGATCTCAAACTCAAATCACCACGAGGGCCACAGGAGAACTAGTAAATTGGCCCAAGGGCCGCATCACTGAAACCTTTTCATACAATGATACAAAAGTATAGTCAAAAATTAAAAAAATGAAGAGTAATATAGTATTCTATTAAAAGTCAATGTATTAACTTTTTAAAAACTGTAAAGAGGGGTTTTAATAAAATATAAACACTCAGTAATGTTTGGAGCTTGGCTGCCAGTGGAGTCGGCACCTATGGTGGGCCGCAGAAAATAACTCCACGGGCCGCATGTGGCCCACGGGCCGCGTGTTTGAGACCCCTGCTCTTAACATTGCAGATCATTGGTTTCCTATCTTTGACTTCCAGGTGGCAGCTCTCTCAAATCCATTTTTTGCATTTCTGTAATCATCAATGGCTTGTATAATTTCTTCCTGAGTATTCATCACAAACGGCCCTAGGAGAGAAAATAATTTTAATCCAGTATTTTCAGCTGTGATCGCTTACTTAATAGAGAAATTATGTTTATATTACATTGTTATATTATTTGTGGCTTTAGTCTTTTGTCACCTGTTTTTGAATGCAACATTCTACCCCTGCCAAACCAGTTTGTCCCCAGTGATTGTGGCTTGACCCTGCTGTATTGGTTCATTCAGGGATGGCATGGAGTTCTCTTCCCCAGGCAGGATGTGCTGAGTCTTCCTCTCTCTCCTGTCTGTTTCTCCCACTCACCCCCCTCCTTCCATTTTCAAGGGGAATCATAGAGTTTCTACAGGTCCTTTGCCAAAGGGGGAATTTCACCCTGTATGAATAGTGCCCTTTCCCACTACATTATAATCAGTTAATTAACTAATCATTTTAATTAAAATACTATTTAATCTAAAAATATTTTAAACTGAAATGCCTCATTTAACATTTGGCTTCTCTGCTCTCCTTCCCACACTGCTATCCATCCCAAGTACAGCCCATGACCCTGTTTGCTTTACTGTAAACTTCCCTTCGGAGGCACTACTTCAGTGTGCTCTAGTGTGGGGAGGCAGTGTGTCCTAGTGGCTAGAGCACTGGACTGGGACTTGGAAAATATGGGATCTCTTCCCAGCTTGGCGACCCAGGGCAAGTCACTTCACCTCTCTGTGCTTCAGCTTCCCCATCTGTAAAATGGGGCTAATGATAGTGATGTCCTTGGTAAAGCGTTTTGAGATCTACTGATGAAAAGTACCATATTAACAGGTAGGAGGTATTAATAGTGCAGAAATTCTCAACAGTATCTCTGGAAGTTCTATGGCCTGTGTTACGGAGGAGGTCAGGGGGGATGATCACAATGCTCCCTTTTGGCCATAGATTCCATCATATTTACAAAATGAAGTCAAATGCTGCAGGTTCAGACAGTTGTATTTAGACTCCCCTTTAAGAACCTGACCCAAAACCCATGTAAGTCAAGGGAAGGTCTCCTGTTGACTCTAACGGGATTTGGATCAAACTTTAAAGTTTTTAATGAAGGCAGGGACAAAGCAAAGAGAGTCAACAGAAGTGTGGAGAAACTCTAACTTCACTGACTTTCTAGGAAACAGCTTGCTCTTACCATTTGCACCCATGGTTCCCAACTTTCCCCCTGCCCACTGCACCATGTCCTGAATCAGATATCTTTCATTTTCCAGTATACAACTGTCACCCATCGCTTTAGTATCTGAGCACTTCCATCCCCTCCCCCCCCCAAAAAATCAATAGCAATAGTGAAGTCCCTAACGGATTTCATAGAGTTTTTTCAGCGTTCACGTTATTTTTAAAATATTTCAAACAAACATGGATGGAAAACATGCTAAAAGTGAAAAGTATAGTACTGTACTTTGAAAACCATAGTATATTTTATTTTTAGAATATAGAAATACAAAGAATACACCTTTAGTCCAACAGCACTATCTCATAAATAAACAAACTGGCTGGGGAACATGGGAGGCACCGACTTTCATTTTCAGTCACTGTATTTGTGATGGAGAGGAACATAACAGGCTCCAAAAGCTGGCAGGTATGGGAGATGGCCCACATCTAGGGTGACCAGATGTCCCGATTTTATAGGGACAGTCCTGATTTTTGGGTCTTTTTCTTATATAGGCTCCTATTACCCCCCACCCCCGTCCCGATTTTTCACACTTGCTGTCTGGTCACCCTACCCACATCTTTTGAATTCTTTCTGCTAGTTTACAAGACAAAACCATCAACCAATCAGTGGTTTGTTTACTAGAAATGCTTACCATGTTGTACCACGGATTCCTTAATCGGCTCACCAGCAACTAAGACAAAATGGCTTATTTCAGGACCCTAAATTGATAAATGGAAACGGAATGAATTAAATAGCAACATCAATTTAGATGATGTTATTATAGATTATATTTAGACAGACATTTTACAGACTGTCACAGGCTGGCTGGCCCTTTATGAGGAGACAGGCTCAGCCTCGCCTGTCACAGATTAGCCTCTGCAACTAATCCTGACTGGCTATGGAGCAGGTGGCTCAATTCATCTATCAGAGCTGGGTGATGGGGGAGCTGGGAGACTCAGCAGGAAGAGAGCTACAGGGGGAAGTGGTCTCCTGTGACTGGCCTTGGAAGGAGAGGGTGGCATGGCCGGAAGAGGCTGGGAAAGGTCAACCCCCAGGCGGGTGGCCTGGGAATTAGTATCCAGTCCAGGGAGAACCAGACTAGGGAAAGGACTCCAGAGAAGAAACCCTGAGGCCCAGTGGTTCAAGTCAGGGCTGGGTCTTCAGAAGCTCAGTACTGTAGGAATGGACAAGGTGAAAGGTAGCCCAGGAGCAACAGAAGACCCTTTGGTTTTATGCTCTTTGGACTGGAGACAGCTACTTGACAGGGCCTCCAGGAGGGGAGGGAGGTCTGCTGCAGAATGGTTCTTGGGAATAAGAGGGAAACAGAGGTAGAGTCACTGCTGCACTGTGCCACAGCTCATGTGGGAGCACAGGGAGGGGATGGTGCCACACAGACAAACCAAGGAACAGATAGAATTTGATACCAGAGGAAAACTTTCTGTATAGTATCTGCCCACATGTATACTTTAGTGTGGAAATTCAGGTGAGAAAACAAATTCCTTTCAGGTATTTAAGAACAGATTATACCCAAGCATGGGTCCAGATCAACATCTCCACGTGCCAAACAAAACAAAAAGAGAAGCACTGGAAACAAAAATCATCTTAATCCAGAGACATGTAGCAAAACATTCAGGGCATGATTCCGTGAAGCCTGCTCGCTGTAGTCCATCAAAACCAATGGGACTACTCACATGAAAAAGGATTAGTGGGATCAGGCCCTAGATTATCACCAATTAAACTTGTAGTTTCAGGCTGCAACAATAAAATATGAGCTCCATAGAAGCAGTTAATTAACCCTGACCTCAAAATAACATATGACTTCATCACATTTTTTGCATTTGAAGCCATTAGTTACAGGATTCTGCACCAATTCAAGTTTCTGTACTAAGCAAAGTTCAGGAAGCTAACATAATTCCCAGCGAAAATCATTAAGCAAGTATTTGTAAATTGATCCTATGAGGGGATCTACACATTCCCTATAACTAATCCACACACAGAAGACCTTTTGTTCTACCTACAATTACAAGGAAAAAGAAAAATTGGGTCATTATCTCAAGTGTCTCAAATAAGGATCTAATTTAGATTTAATAAGATATTTATGACACAGCAATTAAATGCTGATTTTAGGTTTATCAATGAACAGACACACATTACACTGGTCTACAATTTTTGAGAAGTCGTCTGCTTCAGAGATAAAATGTGCTATTTAGTATGTATTTTGATGTGCTGAATTCAAATATGACAATTAAAACAACTGATTGGCTACTGTTTCTAAGATATTTAAGTTTTTACATTTTATGTCTATGTATATTGTGTAGATAGTAGAGTTTTAATCATAAATTGTAAACCTAGGTCCTTTCATGTGTTTATGGTTGCTTTACATGATACTATTTCACCTGTCCTGTTTATGTAACACTTTAAAAATCAACAAAGGGGTTATATAAATAAAATTTATTATGAAACAAAAGGCAAAAAACTATTATGTACATAGTTTAGTCCTATTCAGTGTCTACTCGGCGCTTCTTGGCTTGTCTCTTGTATTCATTAAATGGAGCATCTCTTGTCACTGTCCAGCAATAGTCTGCAAGCATTGATGGGCTCCATTTGCCCTGACAGCGTTTCTCCATTGTTGCAATGTCCTAGTGAAATCGCTCGCCGTGCTCGTCGCTCACTGCTCCGCAGTTCGGTGGAAAACAATCTAGATGAGAGTGCAAAAAATGTATCTTTAGTGACATGTTGCAACCAAGGCTTTTGTATGCCTTGAGGAGGTTTTCCACCAACACCCTGTAGTTGTCTGCCTTGTTGTTTCCGAGAAAATGTATTGCCACTAACTGGAAGGCTTTCCATGCCTTTTTTTCCTTGCCACGCAGTGCATGGTCAAATGCATCATCTCGAAGAAGTTCACGAATCTCAGGACCAACAAAGACACCTTCCTTTATCTTAGCTTCACTTAACCTTGGAAATTTTCCACGAAGGTACTTGAAAGCTGCTTGTGTTTTGTCAATGGCCTTGACAAAGTTCTTCAT
Organism: Chelydra serpentina; assembly: GCA_037349315.1. Classification (NCBI taxonomy): domain Eukaryota; kingdom Metazoa; phylum Chordata; order Testudines; family Chelydridae; genus Chelydra; species Chelydra serpentina. The sequence continues at coordinate 132,750,642 of JBAIAC010000004.1, forward strand.
CAGACCCAGCTTGATGTGTAAGGGTGGTAACAAAATCTTCCTTGATTCAACAAGTGGTGGATGCTGAACACTTTTCCTCCCAGGCTCCAATGATTGTCGGAGTGGCCAATCTTTCTTGATGTAGTGGGAATCTCTTGCACGACTATCCCATTCGCAGAGAAAACAGCAGTACTTTGTGTATCCAGTCTGCAGACCAAGCAAGAGAGCAACAACCTTCAAATTGCCACAAAGCTGCCACTGATGTTGGTCATAGTTTATGCACCTCCAAAGTTGTTTCATGTTGTCATAGGTTTCCTTCATATGGACTGCATGACCAACTGGAATTGATGGCCAAACATTGCCATTATGCAGTAAAACAGCTTTAAGACTCGTCTTCGATGAATCAATGAACAGTCTCCACTCATCTGGATCGTGAACGATGTTGAGGGCTGCCATCACACCATCGATGTTGTTGCAGGCTACAAGATCACCTTCCATGAAGAAGAATGGGACAAGATCCTTTTGACGGTCACGGAACATGGAAACCCTAACATCACCTGCCAGGAGATTCCACTGTTGTAGTCTGGAGCCCAAAAGCTCCGCCTTACTCTTGGGTAGTTCCAAATCCCTGACAAGGTCATTCAGTTCACCTTGTGTTATGAGGTGTGGTTCAGAGGAGGAGGATGGGAGAAAATGTGGGTCCTGTGACATTGATGGTTCAGGACCAGAAGTTTCATCCTCTTTCTCTTCCTCGTCTGACTCAAGTGAGAATGATTCTGGTGCATCAGGAACCGGCAGTCCTTCTCCATGGGGTACTGGGCGTATAGCTGATGGAATGTTTGGATAATGCACAGTCCACTTTTTCTTCTTTGACACACCTTTCCCAACTGGAGGCACCATGCAGAAGTAACAATTGCTGCTATGATCTGTTGGCTCTCTCCAAATCATTGGCACTGCAAAAGGTATAGATTTCCTTTTCCTGTTCAACCACTGGCAAAGATTTGTTGCACAAGTGTTGCAGCATATGTGTGGGGCCCACCTCTTGTCCTGATCTCCAATTTTGCAGCCAAAATAAAGGTGATAGGCTTTCTTAACCATAGTGGTTATACTGCGCTTTTGTGATGCAAAAGTCACGTCACCACAAACATAGCAGAAGTTATCTGCACTGTTCACACAAGTACGAGGCATCTCTGCTCACTTTGGCTAAACAGAAATGTGTCCCTTTGCAAAATCAAACACTGACAAATAAGAGAGCACGACACTGTATGATTTCTAGAGCTGATATAGGGCAATTTGTTCAGCAGAGTGATGTAAGCTTCGTTATGATTGCATCATCCATGACTTCTAGGAATAACATGATGCAATTCAGATCATGTATGATGCAATACCAGGCTTCAGATTGCATCATTCATTGTTTTGCCTAAAAGCAAGTACTGTCCAAACCCAGTCACAGATTTATTCATAGATCCAGTCAAAGATGTATTTTAGTCATTTCTGGTTTAAATTGAGATCCCTTCCCTTTATAACTCACTTATCCTCCGCCATTCCCAAGTCAAGGGTCGTATATACTGACCCAATAGCATGTCTTGAAAACTAGAGCCAATCAACATTTTTAAGCATCATTTTTGTTCTCAGTGACCCAGAATTAGTATAGTTTGACTACATTTATTTCAGAAGCATTTTGGATGTAGAGCAGTGAAACTTCTAAAAGATGGTTTTAGTAAAAAACAGTTGTTAAGATCATGACTGTTGCAACCAGAAACTTCACTCTAGAATACTAGCACAGTATTTTGGAAATGTAAAGCTAAATGCTGAGTTTGATCTGTATATATATATTTTTATTACTAATGATCAAACAGCCAACTTAGGCCCTGACCCTGCAAGTTACTCCATGCTGGTGGACCCCTGAATGCAGGCAGAGAAATGGGGCGCTGTGCCAGCACAGGATTCTATCTGTACCAAGCGCGTTTCAGGATCAGGGCCTTAGATATCTGCAGGATGATTGTTCAGCTTTAGCACATATGGATGACAATAACCATGAATTCACTGCTCAATGTATAGATAGGGCCAGATTATGCCACTAAGGCCTAGCCCAGAACAGGGGGCAGTGCAAGGCCCATACACCCCAACAGGAAGATCCAGGAGGAGAGATGGTAAAAGAAAATGCAGAAATAATCATCAACATGTAGAATACTTTGAAATTTTTCAAACAGCTCTCTCTATGGAAGACACTGTGCCCAAATCTCATGGAGACAACAACTGCTGCGCCACCCCTTATTTCATATTTATATTACAGTAGCACCCAGAAAGATTTCCCTGACGATCAGCGCCCTATTGCGCTAGGCGCTGTACATACACATCCAAGGAGATGGTCCTATGCTGAAGAGGGTGCAATATCCTGTCTGTAGCAAGCCAGAGCTACTGGCTGCTGTGGAGGAGTGGCTTTCCAAGACCCTGCCTCCTCTCTGCCCTGTTGATGCAACTCACCTCCTTAAGGGCACTAGCCCACAGAGTCACCGATCAATGGCTATAATTAGGGCCCTATCAAATTCACGGTCCACTTTGGTCAATTTCATGGTCATAGGATTTTAAATCATACATTTCATGATTTCAGCTATTTCAATCTGAAATTTCACAGTGTTGTAACTGTAGGGTACTGACCCAAAAGGGTATACTTGGGGGGGCGTCGCAAGGTTATTGTAGGGGGACTGCGGTACTGCCACCCTTACTTCCGCGCTGCTGCTGGCGGCGGCGCTGCCTTCAGAGCTGGGTGGCCGGAGAGCGGCAGCTGCTGGCTGGGAGCCCAGCTCTGAAGGCAGAGCCGCAGCCAGCAGCAGCACAGAAATAAGGATGGCATGGTAGGGTATTGCCACCTTTACTTCTGTGCAGCTGCCTTCAGAGCTGGGCCCTCAGCCAGCAGCCGCCACACTCCGGCCGCCCATTGCCACCCTTACTTCTATGCTGCTGCTGGCAGTGCCACCTTCAGAGCTGGATGCCTGGCCAGCAGCCACTGCTTTCTGGCCAGCCAGCTCTGATGGCAGTGCAGAAGTAAGTATGGCAATACTATGACTCCCCTACAATAACCTTGGAACCCCGCCGCTGCCCCCTTTTGGGTCAGGACCCCCAGTTTGAGAAACACTGGTCTCCCCTGTAAAATGTGTATAATGTAGAGTAAAAGTACACAAAAGACCAGATTTCACGGTCTGACACACATTTTTCACGGCCATAAATTTGGTAGGGCCCCAGCTATAATTGTGGCTTCCTGCAATCCAGGACATAAAAGAGAATGGAAGCTCTTTGTGTTCTCTCCCCTTTGCACGCCTGTGCATGGGCTGACTACCATGTGGCCCTTAACATGTGTTTATATGACATGTAGTCAGAACATAGCCGAAATGGTTACCAAACATTAACTACAATGTGGTGCAATGAATTCACAATTCTTTTGTTTTTCTTGTTATTTCAAAAATTCCCTCAAGCGTTATAAAATAGATTTCCTCTTAGATTTTTTTTACAGTGAAAAGTGAGGGGGGCGTTTATTCTAACATAAAAAAGAAGGGAAGAGAAAAATATAAAATATGGGGTTGAAAGAGTTAAGGTACTGGACAATAGGAAAAAAAGGAGAAGAGGCAGGTTTCTGGTGGAGTGAATTCCACATCCAATGCCCACTATAGCAAAGACCTGGTCACATGCTGGAATCTGATACTCTGCTGTGGTCCTTAGAGGGCAAGTGGTGTCAGAATGTAATTACCTGTCCAGATGAGGGTTATGGAGGAGGTAACAAATATAGCCACTAAAGGTGTAAAAACCAAAATAAACAATTCCAAATTAATTTGACACTTCATAAGCAGTCAACGTACAATAAGCAAGGAAAGTGTAATATGATCCCAGTGCCCTAGAGCAGTGAACAAATGCATACTGAGGAGACTGTAAGCAAAAGAGATGAACCGTTGGATGCTTTGCAAGGAGGAAATTACAATAATAGAACCTCATTGTCTTAAGGGCACATATTGCTGTTGCAAAATTATCATGGGACACAAGGGTGTAGACTGCACCAATTGCACAACTGAATAAACACTTTTGGACCATGCCAAACATATGATTTGTCAAGGAAAGACAAGACTGCATCAACATCCTTAACCTTGCTCATTATCTACAAGTGATTCCCCTTAGTGAGCAAGCAAGAGAATCCGTATGGCTACTCCTACCCATGACTTCTGTATTGCTAGTGCTGCAGACAAAGTAGATATATTTGGCATTTAACTTACTCCTCGGTCAGAACAATGTTACATATTTCAGCAGGGAATAACATCAACAAAGTTGATATACTATCTGCGGGGTTTTTACTGCAGTCATTTGCTTACAGATTACACTAAAATTCTACAGTGAGGCAATCAAAGAGGCTACTGATTGAGAGCCCACAGGATATCAAAGAAATCTGACCGAACATTCCTCACCTATAGTAGCCTCATGCAACTGAACAGTTTTGGTAACAGATTGTACTATGGCTGCACCTTGGGGTGGAGGTCAGATTATATCCAAGTGGCAATTACATTTCTTTGAAGATGATGTACTTTATAATAGAAGCAGAAGATGTAAGATTGGTTTCCCCATGTGCATTTTAGACTCAGACCAAACCCTAAGCAGTTAGTGGGACCACATGCATGAGTAAGGTGAACAGAATTCAGCCCATCGTTGTGGAACGCAGAAAAAACCCTGATATCTGTGAACTCATCATAGTTACATAAAACGAAAGTGAAATGTTGGCGTTTTGGAGTTTTAATCAGATCTCTTGTGCTATAAAATTTCTAGTGATAAGTGACACAAAATACCTTGTTTCCATTTGACCGGCAAATAGGGTGGTGAGGTGTCCAGTTTTCGAGCGGAAAGTCGTCGTAAAGGGGACCTGACAGTGTCCGGTCAGATCTACTGACCAGACACCCAAAGTCCAGTTACTGTGTGCAGGGGAGGTGGGGACGCACCGAGTCATCACCTGCGCCAACCCCTACTCAGCCAGGGCCACCTCCTACCTGCATCAGGTGGCTGCAGCTCCAAACCCCAGCTCCACAGGTAAGTCCCTCCTGACCCACGCAGGGAGGAGGGCAGAGGGGAAAAGCAGTAAGCAACGGAGAGGGGGAAGGAGAAGCGAAGGGGGGGGGGCCTCAGGGAGAAGGGACAGGGCAGGAGCACGGCCTCGGGGGAAGAGGTGGGGCAGGGGTGAGGCCTGGGGGGAAGGGGCGGAAAAGGGGAGGATCCAGCACTCCTGCTGGAGTGTCCAGTTTTTAAATATTACAAAGTTGGCAACCATACTGGCAAAGTCCCAGGGGCTGTCTCTCAGTTGTGCTAAAGGTTCTCTCACATAGCTCTGTCAGAGAGTAAAGAGGCCTTCGAGTGAGTAGAAATGGCCCCCTGAGGCCCAGTTCCCAGCCTCTGATGGAGTGTGTGTGGCCTGGGTGTACTCTGACAATTTTCTGCTTCCCAGCACCCATAGGAGACCATGATAAGTAGAATGTAAACTGGAGCTGCCCTTAGCCTAACTTACACCAGGGGCCAGACAAGATTCTGCCTGGCCCTAGCATACAAGGAGTGCAAGGTGTCTGAAAGCCACTTTTATTCTCCCTATATATCCCTCCCTTTCATCCTTGCCCAAAATGCAAGAACTGAGTAACTGATGTCTGGATCCACCAAGGGACTTAGGCATTTAGAAAATCACAGAGCAAACTGCAATCCACAGAGCTGAGTTAGTTGTCTAGGCTTCCTACACAATGAATGGGGAGAGAGAGGTGCCTCCACAAAGCCAGCACGCTCGGCAGGGAGCCGCTTAATCTAGCCAGTGGGAGAGATGGATGAGAGGGCTGTGCGCTAAGCTCTGTCCCTCTCACAGAGTTAGGTGCCTATGTCCAGGGTGGCGCTTATCTCTGCTTCTGAACCATGAGCCAGGGGAAGACAGGCACTCCTCCACCTAACAAACATGGGGGCCTATCCAGTAGGTGTGCTCAGAGGCTGCCTAACTCCACCCAAAACAGCCAGGGAGTTGGGGAGAAGGAGGAGCTGGTTCATGTCCCCCTGCCCCTGCCTGATGAGGAGAGCAGGAGTCTGCCACCTCTCAAGGGCGTGCCCTAACCAGTAGGCTACCCGGTATTCTGACGTGGGTTTCCCTGAATCTCTCCTATTGCATTTATTCCACTTTAATTGAATAATTAAATATTAATGGAGCCAGAGAGTAAGAATGACTCTATTGCCCAGTGGTTAGAGCACTCACTTGAGAGGCAGCAGATCCCTGTACAAATCCCTTCTCCCTCTGAGGCAGAGGGGGACCTGAACTTGTGGTCTCCCCCATCCCACATGAGTGCTCTCACCACAGGCTAAAGTTTATAAATGAGCTCCCCCTCTGCCAGGCCATTTTGTGTGGAGTTAGTTGGCCTCTGAGCAGACCTACTAGATTTGACCCCACAGGTTAGGCACGCCTTTGCCTAACTATCTTCCTCCAGTTCATGGGTTGCTTTAGAGCTTAAGCAGGAGATAGATGCCCAGGACCATAGAGAAGAGACAGCAGTGCCTATGCCCAGAATCAAACATAGGCCCCGAGGAACTTTTACCACAAAAACTTAGGCATTGAGCAAGTTTAGGCACCCACAGAGTTAGGCAGCAGCTGGGTGGGAGTTTTGTGGATCAGAGTGGTGCCTAAAACAGGACTTAGGTGCCTGAGTACTTTTGCAGATATAGGCCTGAGTAAGATCTCAACAGAGCAGATGGCCTGGCTCAGCATGGAGACTCTGGAATAAAGACAACCTCCCTCCATACTCCATAACGTAATCTTCTCAAAGAAAGATAGTAGGTATAATGGAGATAACAGATGGGGAGCTATGGGCGAACTAAGCTAAACTATGGGGTTTGAGTTGGATCTATAGAAAGCAGGCCGAAATTAGGACAGGATGACATATTTATTTTTCTGAAACGTTTTGCCTATTGCTGCTCCTAAGATACCCTCTACTGACATATCCTTATTCCTCAGTGCAGTATAGGCATGTGCAATAAAGGCTCCAGAGTAAATTGAAGGACCATAATTCACTTGGAAGTATAAACTATGAAAGTATAGATGGAATGGTATATGACAGCAAAGCCGTGAGAGTTCTCATGGCCTATCAGGCCTCATCTCCATTCCAGGATCATCTATTACAATAACACATTAACTTGGAAGGAAAACCCCTAGGATACAAGTGGAAGTTTGGGGATGAAATATTGGTTATTTACACTAACATTTACTAGAATTTAACATTTACAAATCTCAGGTCAATAAAAGGGTAAATCAATCCCCTGACATCAGCAAGGGAGAATTAATGGTCTATTCCCTGTGGTTGTTTACATAGAAGTCAATGTGTATTGTACAGAGTGTATATTTAAATTTCATATCTGGCCCTAATAGGATGATTTTTTTCCACTCTTAAGACATATAAAAACAATTTTAAGATTTCATTTGGCACACTCCTGATCTTTATTTGATTTTGTAACCATCAATAATGTTTACTGAAGATTCCAGTTAAACCCTCACATTGCATTTCTTATTAAAAAAGTCACTGCAAAAGAACTGGCTGATTCACAGGGATTGGTAATGTGCTGTTAACATCTGGGTTACCAGTTCAAATCCAGTGCTCTCTGTCTAGACATTGTGCTGCTGAGCCATTGAAGCCTAGGTGAGTAATTGCTAGTCACCATCATCCGGTGCCTGGTCAGTGGCCTATATAAAAGAGCAAGTCATCTTAAATCCACTTCCTTAGTAGACATGAATCTTGGACACAAAAACCAGTGTCACCAGTTGGCAGCCCTGTCAGGAAGTCTCAGTGAAAGAATGAGTACTGAGTGGGCATGGAGAATGAGTTCTCCTTTCATTCTCCCTTGAGTCCATTGCCCTTATACACAACACAAACCTGTTTTTAGTCTGGATAGGTACCCATGATTCCCTTCCTCTGACCCCTTGAGGTACTCCCTCCAGGACTGCCTTCAGACACTGTGGTGGCACAGGAAAGCTAGTGCAACTCACGCTGGATGTGTTTGGTGAATATATCGAGAACCTCAGCCTCCAAGGCTGTCACTCTGCCCTTTTTCATGACCAACGCCATGTTGTTTTATTTACACCTTGCAATGCACTTACGGCCTGGGACCGATGGAGTGAATACATGTGAATGCATAAATAAATCTCTCTATCTCCTTCAAAATTCCTGTCCTTGAGTTCTAGAAGAAGGTCTCCTCCAAGCAGAGATAGAGCCTTCACTCACCCACCAGCCTGAGTCTGAGCACAAGAAACTCCGGACTCAGTGTGTATCACTTACCATTCTCAGTCTCTGCCACACCCACTGCCCACCCCAGGATTCTTCTCAGTGTGAGCGAGGAGTAGGACAGAACCCAAAGTGGAGTCAGAACACAGCAAGAAGGCAGGATGATCTCAATAGGGTATAAATGTGGCTGATTGAGATTCACATCAGGAGGAGGTCCTCAAGGAATTCATTTTGAAGCACTTCAACATCTTCATTAATGATCAGGATAATGGGACGGATTGCACCCTTAGCAAGTTCGTGGATGACACTAAGTTGGGGGGAAGATGTAGATACGCTGGAGGGTAGGGATAGGGTCCAGAGTGACCTAGACAAATTGGAGGATTGGGCCAAAATAAATCTGATGAGGTTCAGCAAGGACAAGTGCAGAGTCCTGCACTTAGGACGGAAGAATCCATGCACTGCTACAGACTGGGGACTGACTGACTAAGCAGCAGTTCTTCAGAAAAGGACCTGGGGATTACAGTGGACGAGAAGCTGGATATAAGTCAACAGTGTGCCCTTGTTGCCAAGAAGGCTAATGGCATATTGGGCTGCATTAGTAGGAGCACTGCCAGCAGATCGAGGGAAGTGATTATTCCCCTCTATTCGGCACTGGTGAGGCCACATCTGGAGTATTGCGTCCAGTTTTGGGACCCCCAGTACAGAAAGGATGTGGACAAATTGGAGAGTCCAGTGGAGGGCAACAAAAATCATAAGGGGGCTGGGGCACATGATTTACGAGGAGAGGCTGAGGGAACTGGGCTTATTTAGTCTGCTGAAGAGAAGAGTGAGGGGGGATTTGATAGCAGCCTTCAACTACCTGAAGGGGGGTTCCAAAGAGGATGGAGCTTGGCTGTTCTCAGTGGTGGCAGATGACAGAACAAGGAACAATGGTCTCAAATTGCAGTGGGGGAGGTCTAGGTTGGATATTAGGAAACACTATTTCACTAGGAGGGTGATGAAGAACTGGAATGGGTTACCTAGGGAGGTGGTGGAATCTCCATCCTTAGAGGTTTTTAAGGCCCTGCTTGACAAAGCCCTGGCTGGGATGGTTTAGTTGGGGTTGGTCCTGCTTTGAGCAGGGGGCTGAATTAGATGATCTCCTGAGGTCCCTTCCTAATCTTCTATGATTCTATGATTAGCTGGTTTTTTAGGGTTAATGAAATTGAGCTTTGCCTTCTTTGGAAAAAGGGTCACTTCACTTTGACCCTGTTAGAATTTTCAGAATGATGAAAGGGATTATAAAGGAGCTGAAACAAACACCTGGGGTGAAATCCTGGCCTCACTGAAGTCAATGGCAAAGCTCCCCAGTTAGGATTTCACCCCTAATCTAGATGGGTTTCCAGTGCAAGGGAGGAACTGATGCACGGTGAAAAAATAAGAAAACAGTTTTAAGGCTAGTTATGAAAAGGACTTGCATTCTGGGGTGCCTGGCCTCTTCCTGGTCCTAACATTTCTTATGGTATGTTTGCACATTCTGTGCATTAAAAGACTGCGGGGAGGTGTGAAGGAAATACCAGTCAAAGAAATAAAGTTAATAATTCCCATCCAAAATCTTTTGCAGAATTGAGTTATAAGCGCCAAGCATGAGGACCGTAGAAGGATTACCTTGTTTTCTAACTGAACACAGTCACCATCGTCCAACACCGCTGTGTGATGGGGTTCTATTTTCTGGTGGGCATCATCAGATCCTTTGAATAGACCAGATATGTAAAAAGACAATGCATGACACGATGAAAGCTGCAAATTATGAAATGATTAGTCATCCTTTCTGCTGAGAGCTACAGTATTGTACTTAAGAACATGCATGCTTTTCTTTAGTTCCTCTCCCTCTAATGCTCCCACTCTGTCTTTCACACAAACCCACTGTCCACATCAGTGGTCTTTTACTTTTCATTTCCTTTCTGCAGCAGATGAACAAAGGCCATTTCTCCTGCTCTGTCAAGTCCATTATGTGCATCTTCTGATAGACCAGAGCCATAGGGATTAGAGTACTATCCAGTTGAGAGAAGAAGTGTGATAGAGATGAATGCATCTTATATGGAGATGTGCCTATCTCATAGAACTGGAAGGACCTTGAAAGGTCATTGAGTCCAGTTCCCTGCCTTCACTAGCAGGACCAAGTACTGTCCCCTGACAGATTTTTGCCCCACATCCCTAAATGGCCCCCTCAAGGATTGAACTCACAACCCTGGGTTTAGCAGGCCAATGTTCAAACCACTGAGCTATCCCTCCCCCCATCTGATACACTAATACATGAGTTCTCAACCTTGGGATTGCAAACAGGTCTGGGAGGTGAGGGCCACCCTCCTTTTCTTTATGTTTACATGCGAGGGGAGAGAGAAGAGTCCCTAACCTTTTTTCTGTTGTAACAGGGTGTTGTTGGATAGAAAATATTGAGAACTGCACTAGTGTTAACCAGGGCCAGTGCAAGGACATTTCGCACCCTAGGCGAAACGTCCTTGCACCAGCCCTGTGCCCCCCTCCCCAGCTAACACCGCCCCCCCCCGAGGGCAGCCAGTCCCACCCCCTGTGGTGGCTCCCCCCCCCCCCCACAGGCTGGCAGCTCAGCCCCCCGCCCGCGGCAGCCTCCCCCCACCCGTGGCGGCGCCCCCCCCAGCTCCTGGCTCAGCCGCGGAGCTGGGAGGGCGGGAGGCAGCCGCGGCCAGCCGCCTCCCGGCGCCCTAGGCGACTGCCTAGGGTTGCCTAGTGGGCGCGCCAGCCCTGGTGTTAACACACATGTTAATAAAAGGGATCAAAAAAGAGACACGGAGAAGGGGAGTGCCTGGAATTTTAATAGTCATATTCCTATGAAAGTTTTTTGGTACATCGTCAAATACGATTTTTATTGATTTTAAGAGTGCATTTCTCCCCCAGTGTAGCAGTCCCTTACAAGGCCCTACCTACCACTTAGGCAGGGGTGAAAGTAAGCCGGTACCGGCCGGTATGGCATACCGGTAAAAAGTGGCCGCCAGTACCGGCCCATACCCAGCTGACGCAGCAGTGCTTTAAGGACCCTGCTTAAAGCGCTGGCGCGGCAGCGCTTTAATGTCGTTGCCCCTTTTGCCCCTCATCCCCCCAAGCCACTGATGGGGAGGGCAAAAGGAGCAGCTGCCCCGGGGCTGGCGATTTAAAAGGGTCCGGGGCTCTGGTTGCCACTGCTGCTACCGCGGCAATAGCCGGAGCCCTGGGCCCTTTAAATAGCTGCTGGAGCCCTGGGCGGCGCAGGCCAGGAAGCGTGGAAGGGCTGGCAGGGGGATGCTGACTCCTAGCCCCGCCTCTTCCACCCAAGGCCCCACCCCTTCCAGGGGCCAGAGCCGGCCCCCGTACCAGTAAGTCTTTGCCTTTACTTTTACCCCTGCACTTAGGCCTCATTTACACCTTTAATATTTGTCTTAAGAGGGATCTAAGTGGTGAATAGGACCTTACGTGGGCCCTCTTCACCTTGAAAGCAGGCCGGCACTACCATTAGGCGACCCTAGGCGGTTGCCTAGGGCACCAGGATTTGGGGGGCGGCATCTCAGGTCCCTCGGCGGCCGCCGGCAGGAGAGGCTGCCGCCGAAATGCCGCTGAGATCCCTGGCGTCCGAAGAAGCTGCCGCCGAAGTGCCACCGAGAACCCCAGTGGCACTTCAGCGGCAGCTTCTTGGCCGCAGCTTCTTCGGCCGCCGGGGAGCTCGGCGGCATTTCGGTGGCAGCCTCTCCCGCTGCCGCCTACGGAGGCAAAAAAGCTGGTGCCACCCCTGCTTGAAAGACTATTAGTTACAGACACACAGGATGTGATCTGGCTTTTCTGGTTGACATGAAGACTTCCCCCACCCCCACCCTTATCCCAAACTCTTGTCTCTACCTGATTTGAGGACTTTTTTAGTTAGTTGTAGGCTGCAGGGTGGGAATAATTTACAAAACTAACACCTTGAATTATGGTAGGAGTAAGAAATGACTTTATTTTCTTGAACTGACATTTCTAAGCATTTCCACATGGGGAGGGCTTTAAAAATGGACAAATGAAATTGTACTGAACCTTTTTCAGACAAACAACATTTGTATATTGGAATTAATGTAATTCTTGTAGGCTTCGTTAACTGGTACAAAATCATGAAGAAATTGGAAAAGGATGCGTCACCATGTGTCACATGGAAGGACAGAGCTAAAATTCCTTAAAAGCTATCAAGCATTGCTGAAAGGGCAGCTGTACAAGGATACTGAATATGCTCATCTGTTTTCCTTTGTGCGCACACCGTAGTCTGATATTCAAGGAGTGCTAGACTGCTGGAACCAATTTGTTCCTTATACACAGAAAGAACACTGAAGCATTCATTTTGAAAACTGAATTGGACTTTGCAAAGCAATAAAATAAAGTCTAAAGTGGCCCATATTCTGAACATAGCATCAGCATCCTTTTAAGAATGACCTATTAGACTTCCTAGGTGAGTTCTCTTCTACTGTTCTTCCAGGGAATCAGAATTTAGACTTGACTAGCACAAGTCTGCCAAGGAACTGCACGTCTGACTTTATATGGGATTATTGCTCCTTCCCACTCATTTTCAAGTGCATGGATGGGAGCCACAAAGTTGTGATTTGAAGGATCACTTAAAATGAGGTACAGACATAGATGTAATCCATATGTTTTGTTCCTGTTCTAGCAATTTCTGGCTTCATAGTTGAATGGTAGGCCCTTGACTAAATTTTATAACATCTTACATTTATTTTCCAATATCGCAAAAAAAGACTAGGTGTAAAATGTTTGCAAAAGGGCTGCCGAGTAGCAGGAAGGAGGATAGTGCCTTTGTTCACATGTGATTTCTCTGGTATTTTATCAATATCATTTTTTAAACAAAGCAAGTTTCAAAAGAAAAAAAAAGTTTTTAAAATGTCTGTCAGTTATAAATACAGCCAAATCAGATAAATATTTTCCATCACTGACCTTGGCCAAGAATGCTAAATCTAACAGTGCTGTTCACAAAAGCGCCACTGAAAATAGTTCTGCTCCAAGCGTTGTTAGATTTGGCTGTCTAAACATTTGTAAAAGGAAAGGCAAAGCAACCTGAAGAACCAGGTTCTACATTTACATTGTAGTATTTTCAGAGTGTGACTATCTCAGCTACTGTTTATGTATTCCCCACCGCGTTTATTTCTTTTTGTTCTGGAACTAAGAATTAAAAGAGTCAGCAATTTCTAGTATTATGAGGTATATTACCCAAACCAACTGAATGAAAATATTCAGCTAGAATCACCGCATGACATGCAATCAAACTTTATACTGCTACCAAGTCTTATTCTTTTTCTTTTGGTTGCCAATGCAGAGCAAAGTTGTGACTTGCCCTAAGCACACCTGCACAAGGGAGTGGGGAGGTGATGTAAGACACTCCCACACACCCCTGCATGAGCAACACATCTGGAAGGTTACAACACAGGGAACAGCTGTCTCCATGATGCTACTCCCATTCTTGCACATGTGGGCAAGAGCATGGAATGGGAAGGACCTTGACTCCATCCACACATTGCACCAGCCAGCGCAGCTGAGCTGGCACACAGGGATAAGTAATCTGTGCTCGGTAGAGGGCTGACATGGATACCTCCCCTTGTCCCCTGAGCAAGAGGGGCAGCCAGGAACCGGACTGGGACCCTCATTCAGTCTGGCTCCTGGTCTGCTCCTGGCACAGTGTAACTACGTGCTGCCCCTTGCATAGGCCTGGGGCAAAGCCAAAAGTTAGCCATAAGCACATCGCAAAACAGTATCAGAGGGTATATTTAAGGGGTCAATGTTGTATGAGAAGGGGGATGTCCACCTCTACATGCCAGAAGACTGGGCTGGAGACAGAAAAGACAGGAGAGTCTGCCCAGCCTAAAATGCTGACCAGACCTCAGAAATGCCGAGAACAGCCTAGAACAGGCTGTCTCTCAAGACTGTCAGTTATGTTGCAAAGAACTGTAACTCTACAGTGCTTACCTAAAAGTGATTACGGTTACGAAATTCCTTTGCTAATGGGTCATTACACAAACTAAGAACTATTTCCCCATGCTAATTCCCCCCCCCCCCCCCCCGTACTGTTATTCACACCTTCTTGTCAACTGTTTGAAGTGGGCCACCCTGATTACCACTACAAAAGTGATTTTTCCTCCTGCTGATAATAGCCCACTTTAATTGAATTGTCTCATTAGAATTGGTAAGGCAACCCCCATCTTTTCATGTACTCTGTATATACATCTTCCCACTGTATTTTCCACTCCATACATCTGATGAAGTGGGTTTTAGCCCACATAAGCTTATGCCCAAATAAATGTGTTAGTCTCTAAGGTGCCACAAGTACTCCTCGTTGTTTTTGCTGATACAGACTAACACGGCTACCACTCTGAAACCTTTGCTAAGCCTGTATCCCTTGCTTGCCAGCTACGTTGTCTCTGAAAGAAGTCAGCATGCCCACAGCAAGGTGGAACTCTGAGGCACTGTGACTAAGCAACTGGCGGCTTGGAAGGGTTGAGGCAGTGACTTGGTGGTTTACTGTGGCCAGGTTCACTCACAACTGATTGAAGGAGAGAGGGCCCACTTATGGGAGGCAGCATGGCTTAGAGTGGACTAGGACTCAGGAAAGCTGGGTTCTCTTCCTAGCTCTACCTTTGGCTTGCTAAGTGACCTTGGGCAAGTCATGTCAGCTCTCTGTGCCTCACTTTCCCCATTTGTAAAATGCGGCTCATAATATTGCTCTCCTTTGTAAAATGCTTTGAAAGCTACTAATGAAAACCACTATATAAGAGCCAGAGATTTTTATCAACTGACTAGTCCTTGATTTGCTCGAGACAATATCTATGTCATTTTGCTATCAAGCGCATTTGAATGAGCACAGCACACAAGTTGCCTTATATGGGTGGATGCCTGCACCTGTGTGGAGCCCCCTGAGGTCTATGTGAAGGCATAGGAGTCGGCCTACATAGAACAGCTTGCCGGACAGGGGCCATAGTCAGTTTTATTATGTTGTCAAACAGGTCTGAAAAAAGTGATATTGAAAATGTATAATCTCTTAATGTAAAGGTGTTCTTTGGGATACTTTTTATTAAAACCTGATGGTCTCAATGGCACATGTACTGATACCCAGTGGAAGTGCATAGTATAAATGATTGCACTAACAGATCACTGTTCTAAACCACATACCTTTGTTATTTTTAATTTTTTAAGTATGGGATCTAAATTATTTGTAGGTCTGATCTTCCTTTTTTCCTGCCGAACAGTGATTTTTAGTAAGTCGAATCCTCCCTATGAACAACTGAAATAAGAGTTTAATGGGAAACTTACCAACATACAGATTGCCAGACAGCGTGTAAATAAACGATGTCCATCCTGAAATATAATCAAACAATATTAAAGGTTAGCATACATAATGTTAAAGTACTCATATTTAACACTGCATGGAATTATACTGATACTGTATGCGCTGTTCTCCATGATATGCTCCACAGTGGCTCTCGTAATTATATAGATTTATTCCAGTTTTAAATTGCTGTTGTCCCTTTAAAGCTCACATTTTCATCTGAAAATTTTGTATCTACTATCGTTATAAGTAATACCTAAGATTACTATAACGGGAAACAATTAGATATTTTTTCCTATTGTTTCATTGTGTGTGGTCACTTTTACTATTTCCCCTGTATAGTTATCTAGTTTCTCTTGTTATTTGTGTGGAACTTTAGCACAGAAAGAGGGCAGAAAGGTCACTGAAAATAACCAGGAAAACCTGTTCAAAAACAAAACAAAACATGGAAGTTCTCCAACATGATTCACATTTTTATCCCCCATGTTGATTTAGGCTTCTGTAAAATTGTTGTTTGCATTGTAGCCATGTTGGTCCCAGGATATTAGAGAGACAAGGTGGGTGAGGGACAATATTTTTTATTGGATCAACTTCTGTTGGTGAGAGAGACAAACTTTTGAGCCACACGGAACTCTTCAGGCAGAATAAAAGATGTTTCCTCACCCCAACTTGTCTGTATAAACCTGAGCAGTTCTAACACTTGTGGGTGGAACAAAGAATTCGGCACATCACAGTACTTTATATACACTCTGGATTTATTTTTCTCTTCCTCTTATATACAATCTGAGAGACTCCATCCGTGTAGAAATATTTTAAATAGCTTTACTGCATGACCAGACAGGCCACTGACTAATTACGGAATTCACAAAATAGCCCCTCCAGATCTTTTACTTCATCTGATTGTAAACATTTTAACTGCATGTCCCTTTCCCCCAAATTGAAATTAGGTCTTCCAAACTTTCCTACCAGTGCCCTCAGATTTTAGGCATTTTTGCCTGTCTTAAATCATTTTCAGTATGTCTGTTCTCCACCTTTTGTTTTGGCTGCATAAAGTCTGAGAAAATACCACAAATTCCATGCAAATCTCCTTGGAGGGAAAAGCACTTAAGTATGCCTTCTTTTTTCTTTCATAAGAGATATTTATTGATTTTGTTTCCTGGCTCTGAAATGTAAATTCCAGAATCGTATCCACTTTTATTACTTTCCTCACAGTAATTCTGTATTAGCCTCAGAGCTTTTTCAGTTTTCTCTATGAGTAACACATTTTCCTTACCTACTGTAACAGTTTAGTATTGTATTGGATGCTTTTTCTTTGTGCAATTCTTCTAAACACCTGGGGCCAGATCCTTGGCTGGTGTCGTTTCAGCAATTTATACCACCTGAAGATTTGGCCCACTAATTTCTTCAAGGAGTTCCTTGCTAACTTTCTTCATTTCTCTTCCGTAAGATAAAATGCTGAATTTACCCCTAATAAATATTTTCCCTATAATCCATACCAACCCTCTCTTGCATCAATTTCTGTCATTTGGTATAACATTTTTACCACATATTTTAGTTTAGAAGCCTCCTTCCATTACTAACTGCACTTGATTGATAGTCACACCTTCACCATGCAGGCCACAGGGGAGAGTAATTAAATTTAAGGATGCCATTCTTGTTCTGTAACCTTTCTTTTAATGTTATTGGAGGAAATCATTAAATTTAATAGAAGCTGTGGTTTCTCATTTGAGATATACAGTATTCTCACTGGTGATTGTATTAGGTCCTACTTATTCAGATACTTGGTAATGTCCAAAATTCAATAATTTGCATGGGTTTCCCAGTCATTAGCGTGAGTTAAAAGGGTTTATATGATTTTCAATTAATGATCAGATTCTTAAGTATAGTGGTTAATATCCACTATGTGTTGTCCTATATTTGGCTTTGTGCAATGCAGCCAAGTTAACATTGCTACTGAAATATTAACCTTCACATTTTTAGATTTTTTTTGGTTTCGTTTTAGCTTTGCAATGGTAATGTTACAGTAACAAGGATTTTGCAAATAATTATATTTAAATTCAATAATTACTAACAAACAAATGAACACAGTGCTACTTTTTCTGGTCTACAATTACATCTGGCACAGGTCACAAGTAATGCTAGTGATGTTGGTAAGAGTTACTTGTATCCTTGTAGTGGAAGAATCAGGCAATCTGTTAAGTTTTCCAAAAGAAAACACGCCTCCTCCTCCCCCCACAAAAAAATTCTTTTAAAAATCCCAATGAGTGAATACACTTACATTGCCTCTCTCTCTCTCAATCTCTCTCTCTCTAATGTGTACTGTGCAAAAATCTGCTTGATACAGTGGTTAAGGCAGGTCACAGAGTCAAAAGACCAAGGTTCTCCCACTAACTTGCTGTATGACCTCACTGCCCTGTGCCTCAGTTTCCCTATTTTGTAAAGTACTTGGAAATCTAAAAGTGGTTTATACAAGCTATTTGCTGGAGACTTGTTATAGCAGTAAGAAAGCATAGTCTAAGTACATGCCCCTCTACAATACTTCCTTCCAAGTCTTTATTTTTTTCTAAATTTAAAGAACACATCTCAGAGTACTTGCATGTCAACAACTACAGAGAATAACTGTAACAATCTACATCCTCCCAACTCTCTGGGCATGAGGCCCAGAACACGCAGATAGTTGGGCCCTGTTTATCAGTCTGTCATTAGCCTGGAAAAACATGATATATAAACTTCTGTTGTAAGGTCACCAGCTTTCTCCATAAATAGAAACATATGGAAAGATGGGTTAAGCATAGAGCCTTGAGAACAGGTACCTGCAGCACAGCCCTTAGTTAGCATTATTATAATCCTATTGTTTCAGGAAGGTGTTTAATTTTGTTTCATTCTGCCAACATGGGCAGGCCAAAAGACACACTTCTTATTAGAATAAAAATGAGAGATGACATAAGACACCATAATGGAGTTTCTCTGATAGGGATTGTATGTATCTGGGAAACAGCAACATAGTGTATGACATTCTGGATATTTGGGGCTTTAACGTCTCCATTTCTATACTAAGCTTAGGGACAGAGTGTACTTTTACATTTGCAATATGCTCCTCTTGTAGCTCAAAATAATCCACTGCTGAATTTGTATGGCTAAGTCCATCTTCACAGCTGAAGACAGCATTTGACCCTATGTGTAAGCTGCAAAACGTCGTCATGTCATTGTGCTGGTGGTCCACTCATGCAGCCGGGTTAGATCTGGCGTTCCCAGGCACAACCTCCACATCCTCCATTCCACTTTGCAATGTTTGTAGGGGAAGGTGGCAGCTTGTCAAGTGAAGAGTCAGTCTGAGTTTGCAAGATGAGTTGTATCAATCGGAAGATCATTTCAAGACACTCCTCAGCAGTCCACCGCCTACTGTGCATCTTCTGACTGAAATGGGTCAGGAAGTTCCGGTACTGCCACCTTTTTTCAACCAAGAGACCTGGATCACAGTCCATAAGCTGAAATGTGGGAAACCACAAAGGGTTTGTAATGTCAGCCATGAATTGCTGAAGACAGGTGAGAGTATTGTTGTACCATGGCTGCACAGGCTCTTCCAGACCATCTGGTGCACTGATAACATCCGAGATGACTGAAAGAAAGGAGTTATTCTGCCTCTGTTCAGAATAGGACAATAAGGGAGAATGTAGCAACCATAGAGGTATTACGCTGTTGTTGTTATCATCCATGTTAATGTTTCAAATCAATGATACACTTTATGGCAGAGGGCGGGATATTTAGTGTGGCTCTGGGCCTGATCATTTCATTGTCGACCAGATGTTTCCCTGTATTGTTTATAGACTCCCATGAGGCCTTGGATTCAGCGCAATAAGCAAGTTTGTGAAAGCCGATGAGGTGACTTGGCATCTCTGGGAAGAGAGTGTCATTGACTGAAGAGCTCTACAATGGAACAGAAAGCTGTGTTCGAGTTCGGGAAGGCTGCATTGAGTCACCTTCACTGTTCAATATCAGCACTGACTGGCTGATGGATAAGCTTGAGGAGGCAGTAGGCATTGAGCAGAACACCATTTTCCTTTGAGACCTCAAATATACCCATTCAATTGTCTGATTGGCTCAGTTTGGTGAATCACTGCAGCTGATGGCTGATCTGCCTGGAAAAGAAGCAGAGTGCACTGGTCTGGTTATCAATCCAGACAAAATTAAGTCCCTGGCCATTACCATCAAGCAGCCTCTAGCTCCAGATTACAACCAGCCAAGTATTAACCTGTGTGGTTAGGGCACTGAGGAGGTGGCAACTGCCAAATACATGGGCAGCATTATAGACAGTGCTGGAGGATGCTCAAAAAATGCAGACACTCATATAGCAGCAGCCACCACCATGTGTCCCAGGCCCTTCAGTGGCCTCTGTTTGGGCTGTCATGACATCGAAATTGCTATGAGCTGTGGCTCTATAAGACTACAGTTACACCTGCTGTACTGGACAGCTGTAAAACGTGGGTGCTGAGGAAGGATGAATAGTGGAGGATTGGTGGTTTTGATTCTGGCTATTTTTGTCAGTTACTCCATACTAAGGGTACATCTACGGATTGGCGGGTAGTGATCGATCTATCGGATCGATTTATCGCATCTAGTGTAGACACGATAAATCGATCCCCGATCGCTCTGCCGCCTACGTCTGTAATCCACTGCGGCGAGAGGCGGAAGTGAAGTCGACGGAGCAGCAGTGGCAGTCGACCCTGCGCCGTGAGGACGCGAGGTAAGTCGACCTAAGATACGTCGACTTCAGCTACACTATTCTCATAGCTGAAGTTGCGTATCTTAGCCCTGGTCTACACTAGCCCCGAAATTCGAACTAAGATACGCGACTTCAGCTACGTGAATAACGTAGCTGAAGTCGAACTCTCTTAGTTCGAATGAAAAAGCACTTACCCGGGGTCCACACGCGGCGCGCAGGCTCCCCCGTCGACTCCGCCTACTCCGTTCATTGAGCTGGATTACCAGCGTCGACGGCGGAGCACTTCCTGGTTCGATTTATCGTGTCTAGACAAGACGCGATAAATCGAACCCAGAACATCGATCCTGCGCCTCCGACCGGACGCGTAAGTATAGACGTACCCTTAGTTCAATCCTCCCCCCCCCCCCACCCAGTGTAGACCAGGGCTAAGTGGCAGGATAAGATCAGCAATGAGGATATACATAGCCAAATCCACCAGCCACTTCTGTCAGCAGCTTTCTTGGTACAGTCTTATATTAGGATAGAGGCCTCCTGAATTAGGAAGTGTGTTTACCAGCGAATGCTGCTACATGTCTGGCGATCACATGAGTGCCAGAAACTTCAGTGGCATGGTAAGATTGCGCATGGCAGACATAGCTAGAGATCAATCTGGGTGATGCTCGAAGTGCAAGGAGGCTATGTTCTGTTGGGATCTGCCATGATGATGATGATGATCACAGATTGCAAAAACAGTAGATCTAAAATTAAATAGTGAAATTACTGTATATACAATGTGGCTTGTTTTCCAATCCTACACAAAGGTCTCTCACAAATTCACGTGATAGCCTTCTAAAACCCCTCTTACTCCATTCATTTCACTTCCCAGCCGTGGCATCTTTTCAGCAGAAGACTTGGATTTTCAGAAATTCTCTCACGGTTATTCGAGCACTGATGCAGCTTTACATTGGCCGACCACAGTGAGAGTGCTAGGGTAGATTAGCCACTAGCTTTCCCACCATTGGACGATTGGCCGTGAACCTATACAAAGCTGCACTAGTGTCCTTAGCATGGAAGCAGGTTTTCTGAGCTGGAAAACACTTCATGCTCACCCCAATCCTCAAAAAAAGCCACAAATGACCATACCCAATGTTGTCACAGACATTTTTAACTAATTTCTTCCCCTCCACAATTTTTTTACTCTGAAGAACAGACTGGACTAATATAATTGAGACACTAATACAATGTATGTGACATCACAATCCATCCGTCAAAGAGAGAGTGAATTCTGTGACATCGCTAGGGACTGACACAGGAAAAAAGCCAGTTATGAAGGAGAATATACATGTAAGTCAGTATTCAGCAGTGTGAGGAAAGAAATGAAGATAAACGAAATCCTCTTGTATCAATGTTTGGGTATATAAGGGAAATGTGCGTCAGCGTGACAAAGGCTCTTCAGGGTGCAATTGTCCAATCTTTTATTGAATGTTTTAACTGTATTGTCTGTGGTGTTAGAAGCACTTTAACTAACTTTCTATTATCATGCCAGAAGATTAAATATGTTATGACTGTAATGTCCATGAAACATATGTAGTATAAACCAAAAGTATATTTTTGATGCTCTGGGTCTTCTTAATTCTCAAGTATCTTTCATCTCTTTTCTCTGTGCATGCCAAATTCCTAATTCCTTCCTTTTATCCATCCCCTTCTGTTCTTTCTGTATCACTTTTTTTTTTTTATAAAATACATTGCTGGGGAAAGGGAGGGTGTATTTCAATAGCCTTCTGTCTCCTTCAAGTCTCACATTTTTAAATGATAGAAAATGCATGTTTTGGGAAACACTAATGACCTTTCAGAGTAACACATCTCCAGCCCAAGTTAACTCCCACACCAAGGTCTGACTCTTCATGAACATTGCCCAAGAATATGGCTAAATCCATCAATCTACCTTCACCTCCATGATAATATATTTGCCCCAAGTCTAATCCACTTCTTCCATACTGTCAGGGTTCCCTCCCCACTCTGAACTCTAGGGTACAGTTGTGGGGACCCGCATGAAAGACCCCCTAAGCTTATTTCTACCAGCTTAGGTTAAAAACTCCCCAAGGTACAAAATCTCCCCTGTACCCTAAGAAAAGGTAATCACTGCCACCATCAAGTAATTTAAACAAGAACCAGGGAAAAGGACCACTTGAAGTTCCCCTTCCCCCCAAAATATCCCCACAAGCCTATACACCCCCTTTCCTGGGGAGGCTTGAGAATAATCTCCTAACCAATTGATTACAAAGTGATCAAAAAAAGACCCAACCCATGGGTTTAGAACAATGGAAAACAGTCGAGTTCTTAAAAGAAGGATTTTATTAAAGCAAGAAAGGTAAAAATCATCTCTGTAAAATCAGGATGGTAAATATGTTACAGGGTACTCAATTTCCAAACTCAGAGGGATCCCCCCTTGGGCAAAACCTTCAAGTTAGAGAAAACAGGAATAATACCTCCCTTTTAATACAGGGAAAACTTCACAAGCAAAACAAAATGAAATCTATTCGCAATGCCTGACTAACTTACGTTGTAATATTGGAGGTTTGGTGGAGGCTGAGTTGGAGGAGATTGATTTCTGTCCGGTCCCTCTCTTAATCCCAAGAGATAACACAGACACCAAACAAGGAGCACACACAAAACCTTCCGTCCTCTCAAGATTTGAAAGTATCTTGTCCCCTTATTGGTCCTTGGCCAGGTGCCAGCCAGGTTACCTGAGCTTCTTAACCCTTTACAGGTAAGGAGGACTCTTAATCCTTTAGCTGTATGTTTATGACACAAACTTCCCTTGCTAATCAGTTTTGGCTCCTACACTATCTGTTCCCCTGTTGTTTTTGGCCTATCAGCAATTCCTGTTGAAGAGGTTTCCCAGTATGTATTAAGAGCTCTAGATCAGTTTAGTACTCTGTGTACGGTATTACACCACTAAATTGCACTGCTTCCTCTCAAAAGTTTTACTCTCAAAGAGGCACTGTCAAGTTAAAAAAATCATTTTCCAATTTTCTTACTTATGTGACAAACAACACTTTAGATTATGAAAAGTGAAAAAACTTGACATAACAATTTTACCTGCTACTGCTTGTTTCTCACACTGGACACTGAAAATAAACTACTGGTAGTCACTTTCACTTGCACTCAATTTTTGTCATTTTCACTTTCAAGTTTTCATGACTTCATTTAATGTTGTGATGTCTGGGTTACAAACAGAAAAGAGGAATGTATGGTTCAGAAAACTCTTCTCACTGGAATTAAAAATAGCCATGGTAATATTTCCATGGGTTTTAGATTTTGTAAATAATAGTTTTTACAAAACCTTAAATTCTTGATAAAAATTTGACCTGACACTATCCATTTAATAATACTTAGCACGTACATAGCCTATCATATCTTCAAAGCACTGTGCAAACCGTGCCAAGTGTTCACATCATTCTTGTGAGATGAGTGAATAATACTGTCTCTGATCCAGCACTCCCTGAAGTCAATGGAATGGCTTACATTGACTGACTACAGAGTTGGATGGGAAATGGTTTCTTCATCTTGTGAGAGTTTGAGATTTTGAAATTTCTTCCCATCCCAGACCAAGACGAGAAGTCGAAATCTTAAAAATGTTTGTGAACTGATAATATGAAAAAAAACTTCGATTGGGTCAATCGAAACATTGTGTTTCAATATTTCAAAACATTTCTGGTTTTATTCTTTACATCTTTAAACCTTTTTGAAATATAAATAAGTGAAAATTTCAAAATGAAAAGTTCCAAAATAGGAAAATATTTTTTTTCTTTTTTTTTTCCAAAGGAGGAGAGTTATCAATGAACAGTTTCCGTTTTGATGAAGTAGCGTTTTCCACCAAAAAAACATTTTGTCAGAAAATACCCAATGAGCTCTACTCAACAGGAGACAGGTCAGGCACATTCTCCCCATTGTGTGGGCTGCATCCACCCCCAGTGGGGTGGAAGAGCAACCCCTCCACAGGAAGACAGTCCCATGGATCCCCAGTAAGTGATGCCATGGGGCTCCTGCCCCCACCACAAGGACCCAGTGGAAGGGAAGGACCCTAATCTCCTAAGGAGAGGTAAGAATAAGCAGGGAGGCCCTGATCCCACCTAAGCACCTGGCAGGAGAAAGAAGAACCTATCTCAACGGGGGAAGGACTGGGAAGGAACCACAAAAGGACAGGGAGCAGGTGAGGTCATATTGGCCCCTGCCACCATCCTCAGCAAGAGGATGGCCCTCAATGGGAGTTGTGCCTGCCTTTCTGTGGCAAGAACTGGCCTCAGTATTTCATAAAATGCCAAGCTGCACCTGATATGCCATTCTCCCACATCTGCACACAAGGAAAACCATGCTCCTGCACAAATGTATAGCAAAAACATTTACTGAAGTGCTTCTCGCTCTCTCAGTCCACACCACCTACAGAGGTACGTCATCATCATAAAAGCGCCACACACAGGACAAGTGTTTCAACGGTTACAACACAAGATGAGCAACCCTCAGACAATAAGAAAAAAGTTACTGTGAAGTTACAATATATAAAACAATTACAATGAGAATTCTTTTTGAAGAAATATCAAAGAAAAGAAATGAACAAGCCAAGACTTGCGAGTTGCTTTATTGGTAGGTTGGCCTTTTTGGGGTCAGCCATGGTATGCTGCCATAAACTGATTTCCTCCCTGCCCAGGGCACAGTATTAGATTTGACATTTTGTACTGGAAATTTGATAACATACAGAGAGAGAGAGAAAAGCATGATGATTTGATTATCAAATAATCAATTTGATTATGCTTATCTACAGACATGCTCTGAAACATCCATGTTGTAGCAGGCATGTAACACAGTTTATAGAGGTGTTGAAAAGAACTGGTTTTATAGCAAACAGAATACTGCTTAATTATGCACCACACCTTCATGCACACAGAAGGCTGGGTTACAGGCTTCAGTTCAGCAGTGCACTTAAGCATGGGTTTAAGTCCCATTAAGTGAATGAAACATAAGGAGGTATTTAAATACGTTACTAAATTGGAGCCAGCGTCTCCTAATTATAGGGGCCATTCCACAGCCAGGGACAGCCACGCCTCCTCCCACACCTGACATACCTCCAAGAAGGGGAAGGGTATCAGCTTTATGCACTTAGGTATTCCCCACACTGACAGAAGCCCCAGCTGTCCTCTCAGCAACACAAAGCAGCATTATTGGAGGCCACGTTCTGGGCCATTATGTGCAATGGAGTGAATACAGCCCTTAATGATTGACACAGTTTGATATATACTCACACACAAACAGAATGACTTCATGCTATACATATATATTTTGAGATGAGATGTCAGGCCAAACTTGTCACATTTACTATTTGTATGGTACATGAGTAATGTATCTGATGAAATCTGTGACAAATGCATATACAGGTAATTTGTTTTTCTGTATGTGTAGCATGTTCCGAAATCCTGAGATCATCTCCCCCCGTAACCTCCCTGCAAATGTAAGACAGCGAACAATTCTACATTGTTTTACTAAAAGTAAAATCAATTTGTTATGCAAATACTTTACAACAGTTACAGCAATGAGCAACACTGAATTCTTTTTTCTCAAGCTAACAAGCAAAAATGTGTTGCGAATGTGAAGGAATTTGGTAATGATGGAGATTTTGCTAATTATGAGCCCAATCCTGCCAACCTTTACACATATGTGTAGCTCTACTGAAGTCACTGGGACTGTTCACGAGAGTAACATGAAGGAGGATTGCAGGATTGGGCCCTAGATTCGTTGCAAGTGACATAGAATGTAATGGTCAAAATTTTACTGACTTGCTTCGGCTGCTATTGTAAAAATACTGTGCATAAACATCTGTTTTCTGAGCAAACAAAGTAACTGACCTGCTGCTTAACTCTTAGATCTGTCTAGTCTGAAGGGATTGCTAAAATGACCCCAAAAATTGGAAATGGGGTGCATTAATAATCACTATAGAATGATATAGATGTACATGAAAATCCCATATTTTTACACTGTTTCCATGCTTCTTTACAGTAGATTTGGTGGAAATCCTCCAAATTGTATTGGTATTTCCTATACAACAGAGTGTAATCTATTAATTAACAAATCTACAAAGGCTATATTAAAACTGTACATACAAGGAAATATTGAGAGACCAATGCTTGAAATACCACAGCTAAATTGTATGGATCAAGTTGTCTGTGCTTTAATAATATTCCACCATTTGTCAAACTGGTTCTCTGCTATCAAATTAGTAAAATGGCTGATTCTTGAAGATATTTGAAGTGGCTTCTCATGGGCCAATACAGAGAGCTAACAAATTAACTTTAGGTTGTTTATTAGTTTCGTTTGGTTTGAATCTTCTTAATGTTTCCCAACTGAAGTGAATTTAGTGGTGAGCCTATCCAATGACTGGGAATGGTGAGCACAGTCCACCAAAGTAATAAAGGCCCACCCCCTCAGTGAGGGAAGGGCCACTGAACCCTGCTATAAATTGGGATTTACAATCCTGGAGAGTGGAGGGCCTAGTGAAGGGTAAGAGAGTAGTTTAGTCCTCTTGCTGCTGTACTTTGAAATCTCCCCACTAAGAACAGCAATAAAGATACTACAGTACCAACTGTGATGTGAACCCCCTACCCCAAATCTGAGAGTAGCAATCCTTTTACTCAAGCCACCACACAGGTGAGGATGGTAATAATTTTTAGTCACTGCCAACTTGTGGATCCAAACCAGGTGCATCCCTTTCTCCAAACCAGTCTCCCAAAAGCACATTAATTGGATTAGTTTTACATCTCCCAATTATTAATGGTTTTCAGACACTAGAATTTGGCCTGATAACCTAGTATTATACTTTGCATACAGGGGAGGATCTTCAGCCCTTGGATACATGGATGATACTGACATCAATGAGAATTATGCTCCTGTATTCAATGGTAGCATTTGGCCAACGGTAACTAACTTTTTAACTCTGAGGATACAGAACACTCCATAAGGAGAATATTTTACCCATAATGATACAAAGACATAGAGATTCATACTCAACTCATTACAGGAGAAGTGGCTTCAATTTATTTGTTAAACTGGTCAATGAAATCTTTCCTACCTTTGGGAACTGGCTGAATGTGCTTGGCTCCTTTGTCCAGCTTGAAGTCCAGATATAATGTTGGTGTGCGAGTATATACCTTTGACTAGGGAAGAAGTAGGGAGAAAAAGGTCACTTCTACAAATGGAATATACCTTTATATCATATAATGACTTTCACATAATACATAGCATGTTGTCAAATGAATAACTCAGTTTATTGTTATTTAACAAAACCAAAAAATTGAGTTACACACTCCATACAGTATTTGAAAATAATTTCAGCACTACAATTATTTAACTGTATTTTGTAGCATCTTTCATATGAAGCATGTTCCAAAATACTTTTCACAGTTAAATAGTTCCATGACAAAGTTAAATAATAAATACATTACAGAAAACTGAGAGAGATCAAGAGATACAGACAAAGGGGAAAAGCTGTATTTCCATCTGAGATATGAAATGTTTGAAAGTGTGAATGAGGTGGTGAGTTACAGATAGGCTCTTCCAAATAGCAAGACCTACAGAAAAATGGCTCTTACACCCAAAAACAGTGCGATTGCATGGAGGGAATGAGACTGGGTGCTAACAGAACAGGGAGAGTAAGAAGTAGCATAAAGTCAAATTCTCATGGGAAAGGCTTATACAGTTTTGAACTGGGTCCAGAGATGGTAAAGGCATTTGAGGATAAGATATTCTTTGTACGTGCAAGAAGGTAAGCAACAGCACTGTACATATGAAGTCTGCTTCCCCAAGTTCTAGTTATTCAATACTGAAGGTTGTTGCAATACTCAAGAGGAGATGAAGTGGTGGATGAAGATTTCTATAGCAATGGAGTCAAGGTAGGGTTTTCCATTGTCATAGTGGCTGCTTCACAAAAATACAAGACCAAGGAGAAAAGTTCAGAGTAAACAATTATGCCAAGGTTACAAAGTTACCAACTGAGAGGTTGGAGTTGAGGAGGAGCAGTTTTTGATTAATACTTAAAATGTTCCCTACATCTGCTTGTTTCAAGGAAGCCATTATTCCTTTGGGCATATACACTGTACACTCAGCCCATCCAATACAAGAAATTGTGTGAAGAGTAGCTTTTTCTCTTTTTGGTATGATAGTCATAGTACAGTTCTTCAGAAAAACAGGGTTTGAGCTAAGCAGAAGAGAAATGCATAGATGTGCAGAGACATGACCAACTTTCAGGTAACCAAAAGCTGGAAAAATAGGTTTTGTGACAAAGTTCCTCCTCTACCTTGGTGGGTCCTGCGCTTATTGGTGGATATTTTTGTTTGCCTCAAAGATCTTCCCCTCTGGTAGAACCCACAGTCTAGATCAACGCCTCCTGTGCTTGATCAGGAGTTGGGAGGTTTGGGGGGAACCCGGGCCCACCCTCTACTCCGGGTTCCAGCCCAGGGCCCTGAGGATTGCAGCTGTTTAAAGTGCCTCCTGGAACAACTGCACAACAGCTACAACTCCCTGGGCTACTTCCCCATGGACTCCTCCCAACACCTTATTTATCCTCACCACAGGATCTTCCAGCAGTACGCCCTCTTACTCTCAGCTCCTAGTGCCTCTTGCTCCCAGCTCCTCACACGCAACCTCCTTCCACAGCTCCTCACATGCGCCCCTCACTGACTCACTGGGAGGCTTTTGACTAGTTTCAGCCAGCCCCTGATTGGCTGCAGGTGTCTCAGTCAACCTCCCTGCCTTCGGGAAAGTTCTTAATTGGCCCCAGGTGTCTTGATTAACCTGGAGCAACTGCCATAAGGTATCAGGGATTTGTTTAGCCTAGGGCTAACATACTGGTTCCTTACCACTTTCCTATAGCCCTCTGGCCTTGCCCCGTCACAGTTTATATACACGCATTCTTATCGTTTACATAATATTGAAGAAAATCAAGATTTTTTTTTAAATCTAGGTGTTTAAGCACTAGCATAACCCCCATCCCCATCAACAATAATACATTTGCCCTTTGGAGATTACAGGCAAACATGCATGCATACCCATATTGGCTAACAACTGTCTAACAGTCTGAAAGATGCCAGTGTTCTAATGATTACGTTTCCTTGTTTTGTACAAAAACGCTCCTCGGAGAAGTCAGCGATGAAATCTCACACATGCAACAGATGTTAA
This sequence comes from Chelydra serpentina, assembly GCA_037349315.1. Lineage (NCBI taxonomy): Eukaryota > Metazoa > Chordata > Testudines > Chelydridae > Chelydra > Chelydra serpentina. The sequence goes on from JBAIAC010000004.1 coordinate 132,780,172, forward strand.
TAGAACAGAAGCAAATAAAACTAATAAATATATACACCAGGACTATTACTGCAATAAAATACTTTTCCAGGGGGGAGGGGCTATCCTTATTTGGAAGTTTTTCTAATTAAGAGGCACTTTCAGGCTTGCATGAAAAAAGCCCCAAAAAGAAAATCCTCCAATATGTACATCCCTCCTTCCTAGGAGACAAGTGATAAAGCTATCTCAGAAGTGTGAGACAATATATTTGGTGACAATATATACCTCCAGACCAGTGGCACCGCTATGGGCACCCGCAAGGCCCCACAATATGCCAACATTTTATGGCTGACCTGGAACAACGCTTCCTCAGCTCTCGTCCACTCACGCCCCTTCTCTACCTACGGTACATTGATGACATCTTCATCATCTGGACCCATGGGAAGGAAACTCTGGAACAATTCCACAACGATTTCAACAGCTTCCTCCCCACCATCAACCTCAGCCTGGACCAGTCTACACGGGAAGTCCACTTCCTAGACACCACAGTGCAAATAAGAGATGGTCACATAAACACCACCCTATACCGAAAACCCACCGACCGCTATGCCTACCTACATGCCTCCAGCTTCCATCCCGGACATACCACGTGATCCATTGTCTACAGCCAAGCACTAAGGTACAACTGTATTTGCTCCAACCCCTCTGACAGAGACCAACACCTACAAGATCTTCACGAAGCATTCTCAAAACTACGATACCCACATGAGGAAATAAGGAAACAGATCAACAGGGCCAGACGTGTACCCAGAAGCCTCCTGCTGCAAGACAAACCGAAGAAAGAAACCAACAGAACACCACTGGCCATCACTTACAGTGATCATTAGTGATCTACAACCCATCCTGAACAACGATCCCTCACTTTCACAGGCCTTCGCAGGCAGGCCAGTCCTCACCCACAGACAACCCGCCAACCTGAAGCATATTCTCACCAGCAACTACACACCGCACCATAATAACTCTAACTCAGGAACCAATCCATGCAAGAAACCTCGATGCCAACTCTGCCCACATATCTACACCAGGGACACCATCACAGAACCTAACCAGATCAGCCACACCATCACCGGTTCATTCACCTGCATGTCCACCAATGTAATATACGCCATCATGTGCCAGCAATGCCCCTCTGCTATGTACATCGGCCAAACTGGACAGTCCTTACGCAAAAGGATAAATGGACACAAATCAGATATTAGGAATGGCAATATACAAAAACCTGTAGGAGAACACTTCAATCTCCCTGGACACACAATAGCAAATTTAAAGGTAGCAATTTGCAGCAAAAAAACTTCAGTACCAGACTTCAAAGAGAAACTGCTGAGCTTCAGTTCATTTGCAAATTTGACACCATCAGCTCATGATTAAACAAAAACTATGAATGGCTAGCCAACTACAAAAGCAGTTTCTCCTCCCTTGGTGTTCACACTTCAACTGCTAAAAGAGGGCCTCATCCTCCCTGATTGAACTAACCTCATTATCTCTAGCCTGACTCTTCCCTGCATATTTATACCTGCCTCTGGACATTTCCACTGCATACATCTGAAGAAGTGGGTATTCACCCACGAAAGCTTATGCTCCAATACATCTGTTAGTCTATAAGGTGCCACAGGACTCTTTTTCGCTTCTACAGATCCAGACTAACACAGCTACCCCTCTGATACTTGAAAGCTATCTCAGAACCTTCTAAGCTATAATATAATCATGAAGATGTTCTTAGATCTTATATAAACAACTGGATGACAAATATACAGGAGCAACTGATAAGTTCACTATAGCAAGGGATCATTGTTTTATAAAGTTGTTTAGCTGGAATAATTTGGTTAAGCTGTCAGAATGTATCTAGGAAAAGGCAGTCCATGCCAAAATGCTGACAGCCATTTTCTCCTGATTTTTCAGTCACCTCCCAACGGAGTGTTGCTAGAGTTGATCGCCTTGCAGTCTTGGCAGAATGTTTCCCTCAAAATAGTTGACAATACAGGGCTCATTCCTGGAAACATTTACTGCTAAGCTAGTGTCCTTTTCGAAAAGTTCTGTTGAATTTAATAGAAAAAAACAAACCCTTGCTACAGGGTTTTGAATCATCCTATAGAATTTAATAGAGAAATCTATCACTGCTATAGAATTCTACAAGTTTAAAAAAATCTAGAAACACTATCATTCTCTATTAAATTCTATAGTTAGAGCAGTTTTTATTGGACTCCATTAGATTTCTATATAAATACATTGGTTTTATCGCTTCAAAATTCTATAGGACATTTTCAGAAGGATGCTCAGTGTCATTAGCCCTACAGATGTTGATGGGCATTATAAAATTTTACCGTGAAGTTTGAAGAGTTGAGTTTGCTGACACAATGCTGACCACAACTAACTGGCCAATATAAACTAGAGAAAATTGTGTTCAGCATCACGTCAGCTAACAGATTAACTATGAGTTGACACAAGTTTGAACACGAATTTCCCTCATCTACACTGACTGATAGGCTGTATTGCAGCAGCCAATTTAAGATTTAATATTCATGTTTGACCACAAATAATTCTGAAATATAGACATGACATATATGGAACTACTGTGGCAATGAGCACTACACTTGACAGTAAATGTTTGCAGGAGATTATCCCTGGAACAGGGACTATGTCTTCTTCTGTTTTCACAGGACAGAGCACACTGTAAGGAAACTGTGAACGAACAATTATAGCGAAATCTGAAGACAGGGTGCAATAGACAGTTTTTACACAGCCCTGCCACAGCCCATGTAGATGGCTGAGTAACAACAATGTAGCCATTTTCACAAAATATTTTTTCAAGCTACAGCAGTGTTCATTTGACTCAGAATGCAACACACTAAAAATTCTGCATTTTATGACGTGGCTTTTTGTAGAGATTGCCTTTTATGAACACTAACAAGGACTCAGATTAGAACAAAACAAATGGAGTTTGTAATGAACAACACTGGCCTCTAAAGTTATTGATACCAGATTTAGTACCATCAGCATGCTATAAACGGTTCCTAAGTAGTGGATGAGTTTTGTCTCATTGTTTACACACACACACACACACACACACACACACACACACACACAAAGTAACATTTTCAAGATGATTTCAGTGTCCTTTGAGCTCTAGTTTGAAAAGGGTAGTTTTATTGTCATGTTGGAACAGGGAGGATGTTGACATTAAGCATTCTCTCTCCCTTTAATCCATCCTAGGGGGAGAAGGGAAGATTTGTAAACAGGAGGCTTTTTCTTTTGTTGACCTACAGCTTGACCAAGCAGAGCCTCCCACTAGCAAGTGATCACTTTCACCTTCATCGTAATGAACAGAATGGGCCCGGTCCTTTGGCTTTGAAACTGCATCAGGAGATCTCAGTGCAGCCTCTTCCATCTTTTATTTTAAGCAGCTGCTGAGAACCCTTTAAAGAAATATTCCCATTTGTGCCATTAGCCCATGAGCACCTTACATAAACTCAGTGCTTAACACTTAAATAAGTCAACAATAGAGGAAAGGATTAGGAACTATTAGAAAAATCTGGAGTGGAGAAGAATTAAAAGAGGAAATTGGAATTTTACAGAGATTTTATATTGTTCACGACAAAATCATTTAATGTTTTCTCTGGGAGATCGCTGACAACCATTAAAGTAGTACAGCCTTATCCATCATCTCCAAAATATAACAGACATGCTTGTGGATATTATTTCCTGCACATGTACACTAGACTGGTTTAAACTATCTGCATCTTTGTGGGTTAACTCATATTGTCAAATACCCAATAGGCTTTGTTTTATGTATGGATTAATGAACTGCAAAACCATCCTTTAAAAAATTAAATCTGCTTCTAAAGTTACAGCACAAAAAAGGCCACAGAATTAGTAAATTGCCTCCTTTTGTTTTTCTGTAAAGGCACAAATATTATTGACCATATTACCATTACTCTTCTGTGTCTTCAAACTGGAGCTAGGCTTTAACCTTACAGGCCAATTTCATACAAGAGCGAGTTTCTATAGACACGGGCCTAGGGTGACCAGATGTCCTGATTTTATAGGGACAGTTCCAATTTTTGGGTCTTTTTCTTATATAGGCTCCTATTACCCCCCACCCTGTCCCGATTTTTCACATTTGCTGTCTGATCACCCTACACGGGTCAGATCACTTCCCACTGTGGAAAAGCCCACTAACACGTAGACTCCTGAAGATGCCTCCAGATCATTTCCTCAGGGATGGGGAAAAGGTGTGGAGCTCTCACCCCTAAACAAAAGGCAGTGGGGTTGGCCTAGAGAGTGTCTGGATATCAGGGGATCTGCCTATGTAATCAAAGGACAGAGCTATCCATGCAGGGATCTTGTGCTTCTGAAGTCACTCACCATGGTGGAGCTGTGCTGACAGGGCTTCCCCTGTTTGCAGCTGCCTTGGGAGCCCTCCCCTAAAAGAAGGTTCCACAGAGTGGAAGGGCTCCAGACAAAAAGCTAATTCAGCCTCAGAATTCATTTGACAGTGGATTTCCTAGTGGTTCCCATGGGAAATAGGGAGAGATGAAGCAAATAGTAAACCCATTTCCACCCTCCCCTTCCAGTCTCTCCCTGCGCACGAACCACTAACCCCACGGAGAGCCCTTCACAGGGCTTTGGGACAGAATATGTTGCCATGGAGTTGACTCTTCCCCGTTCCACATACCCAAGGGAACAGTCTAGCTGTAAATTATGCACATCCTGAAGATGATTTATAAAGGACCCTTAACTATGCAGTGCTACCAGACATGTAAAAATATCTCCACCACTTCCTAAGTGCCTAAGATATATAATCATAAAGCCAAATCCTGAAGTCTTTGCTCATTTTCTTGTAATCCTTACTCAGATAAACTCTTCTGGCTTCAATGGAAAATTCCCTAACCAAGCAGTGAGTAAGAAGTTCAGAATTTGGCCTTTAGTTAGCAGTGGCCCATTCTAATCATATGCAGATTCTCCATATTAAACCCAAAAAACAAAAAGCACAGTGTAATTAATCGATACTTACAAATTTCCTTTTAAAACCAAGGATTACCCACCCTGCATACCCTTCAAAGACTTCCCAATCACAAGTCTGTAATTTTTATCACCCTGAACACTCTTTCCTTCCGTCCTCAGGTTTTATTTGTAAATGTTTTCTTAATTATGAGACGAAACCATTGCCACATGTAAGCTGCGTAGCCTAATGAAATCATGGTTGCACCAATGAGGCGACACTGCATTTTCTAATACAAGCGTGACAGACAAAAGTACACGAAGTCCTCCATCAATTTGCTTTCTACATATCAGAGCTGATTTACTGAGCCTTTTTAATACTGGCACTTTATTGCCATACTCAAACAAAACAAATAAAATACGATTAAATGAAATGGAGTTTGCATATCAACAAAGTTATAAATTCTATCAACATGTGGCTTCAAATGCTTCCATAAGTATTTTATAGTATCATTTTAAAAGACATTTTTGATTTAATGTTTTTCAGAGGACACACTTTTTTAATTCACGATGGCGCATTTCCAATTGTAATTCAATTCCTGATCAGATTACAATTTGTAACTGAGGTATGAAAATCCCACATCTTCAGATTTCATAATTAGTGGTCCTATCTGCTCTTTTCTCCTAGAATTGTTGTTTTCCTGTCAGATGAAAGGAGAAATCACACAGATTCCGTTTGCATTTGTGATTAGGTGCACACCGATGACGTGCCATCAGGATATTGTATTAGAATCGGAGCTACTCACAATTCATGGAACATTATGACTTGTATGAGCAAATAGTGACTTTTGCAGGGGCTCTTCCCAGATTCCCTCAAATTTTCCTCCTCTTAAAGGCTCTGCATTGGATTGATGTGTCCTTCTGACCAGTGACAGATAGACTGGTCTCATCCGGAGTCAGCCAATGCTGCTTCTTGGGTGGTTGCTGTTATATAGCTAACCTACATGCTAACATTCATCTACATACATCTTTTAGGAATGCTGCACATTACTGCAACCATAATTTTCCCTACCCATAATCCCCTTGTTGTCTGTTGCCAATCCTTGTAGCTTTATACCTAAATGTAGGCCTTAATATGGCAACTGAATCTGCGTGGACAGACCTTCGCCTCTGTTGTAGAGCCCCTTTTAAATCAAGGAGGGTCCACTGAACAGATCCAAATTGCAGGATTGATGCCCCAGGTTGTAAAGTCTTCTGGGCAGCAACCACATTTTTTATGTCTGTAAAGCTCCTAGTGCATCTTGGACAACTATATATACACATAATAAATTATTCAGTAAAGAAAAAATATTCATCGGGGAGAGCATATTAGGTATGTAATGCAATAGACATGGTGAGGGAAGAAAAAAAATCTATTTGGTTTATAACAGCAATAACAACCTCAGAGTCAATCATTTCCTGGCACTTAATTACCAGATGGGTTAAAGGCGTCCTCCAGATGGTCACTAGCTGCCAGGAAATACCCCACCCATCAGTCATTATTGCTTAAAACAATTAGGATACTGATCTGCATTAGTCATCTTCACATCATATTACTATGAACGGAGGGTACAAATGCAATGGAAAAGCTTCGTCTGAAAAGGGAATACAAAAACAAATATGAAATGGTATGGAAATAGATCTGTGTTTCACTTGTTGCACAGAGCTGTACTATTGTCACAATCAGATGAACGTAATGCTCATGGAAAGTGTTCAACTGACAGCCTGCAATGTAAGGCTCCCCACACTAATCCACTTATGTGCCTCCACACTCTCCTGAGGGGACCACCTGAAGGGGTGAGAGGTTAGTCTCCATGCCAAATCAATTCCTGCCTTCCCTGCTGAGACTGCTAACAAAGAATGTGATTGTTGTGATTTAGGTTACCTGACCCATATTAAAAGGACTAAGACTAAATTCCAAGACATCAAAGCACAACGGTTTAGTTTTCGTTCTCCACGGCTTGTTAAAAAACTCATTTAGAGGGTAATTTTTTTCATCTCCAAGCAATAATGAATGAATAAACATGAATACCTGAAGCAGTTTTGACCACAGATTCAGTTTGCACACATACATAATATTTCTGTTTGAAATGTTAATAGTACCAGGAGAGAAATCAAAGACATAAACAAAAGCTTTTATTTCAAATGTTTGCTTTGTAATCAAATGTCGTTAATAAAGACTAAATAACTATTTCATAAATAATGAGAGTTCAAGTTATCAGAAGCGACAGAGTCCTGTGGCACCTTATAGACTAACAGACTTATTGGAGCATAAGCTTTCGCGGGTGAATACCCACTTCATCGGATAGATCCAGACTAACACGGCTACCCTTCTGATACAAGTTATCAGAGAACTTCGGGAGTTACAGGTTAGATCATTCAAGTCCATTATCGTACTTAACCTTTATCATTACAAAGTACATGAACAAAGGGATATTCAATTAAAGTGAAAGGTGAAGAGTTTAAAACTGTTAAGAGGAAACAATTTAAGAAAATAACAATTAACCTATTGAATCTACAATTACAAGATATCATTGAGGCCAAAGGACAACCAATTAAAAAAAGGGGGAGGGAGAGACCTAGAAATTAATATGAACAATGAGCACATCCAGAGTTTCTAGATTGAATTTTTAAAATAAGGGATATAAACTCTCCTGAGCCTGGGCATAAACCAACCATTCACTGACAGAGCTAGGAAGGAACTTCTCACCACCATAATCCCACATGCCGGTCACTGTTAGAGGGGGACTTCTGCAACATGTTCTGCAGGGGGAAAACTTTAAACCCAAGTTTCTGAAAGCTGAAGCTACTGCAGAATGCTACACTTTGCCTGCTGCTAAGTGGAGTATCTTGCTCTGTGCATAGGATACTGGGTGTTTCATGACCTGCATTGGTTGTCTGTTGAAGTTTAAGGGGTTGACACTGGCCTAGGATTTACCTACTTCAGAGATCACCTTTCCCCCCCATGCAATCCTGTCACAGTTGCAATTATCAGAGGGACTGAAGCTGATGATCATTAAGTTTGTAAGAGAGAGAGAGGTGCTGGCAGGGCATGCTCAGTGACTACCAGCTAACTGTAGAACTCTCTCTCCCTTAACCTCCTGTCCAAAATATCTCAAATCTGGTTACCATCAGGGCATGTAGGTGCATTGAACACAGTGTGTAGCTTTACTTTTATGATCTGTATTTCACAGCAGGAAGACACATTTAGGCCCTGACCCTGCAGTCGGATCTTTGTGGGTGAGTCCTCGTGCCTGTGTGTAGCCTTGGTTCCTTGCATGGACACAAGGATCCACCTATGGGGATGTCACTGCATTAGTTAAATAGCTGATAATCTCTTTCCCTTCTGTGTGTTGGAAGGGGGGCTGGGCGAAGAGGTGTTGATGTTTTTTTGAGAGGCGAACAGAACACTCCATCCTCTTATATAAATATTTCAGTCCCATTTCAGCTACCAGCTTCTCAGACCAGTATCACTCAATGTGGGTAAGAGATTAAGGCCCTGAGTCTCGCATCAGGATTTTCAACAGCAGACCCCCTGCACTAGTATGATGTCCCACGGAAGCAGGGGTCCACGCTAGCAGATCCCGACGAAGGTTTGGGGCCTGACATTGCTCTGTACAGGAGTTAGTAGCCTGCAGTTGAGCCACCACATTCACACTGAGGCTTTTGCTATCTAGATAGGGACAATGCACAAAAGACTTCATTTTTTAAAAAGCAGCACACGGGTTAAATGCCCATTCAGTCCTCTCAGGTCTGTGCTCAATGGAGGTCTTTGAACCAATATAAGATAAACAGCTGTTGCCCAGCCTGCAAAAAAAAGTGTGAAATCTGGTATGGTTTTGGACCCCTTTGACAAACAGTAATTGTAACATGGGTACTTACGGTACATTTCACTCCTGGTAGCTTGTTAGTTCAATGATCTCATTATTAGTATTAAGGATTTTGCACAATCAGAAGTAAATGATAGGAGATACTGCTTTTGAAATTCTTCTGGGCAGGATGTGCATTTTTATTAGATTACCTCATCCTGGGAGAGAGAAGAGCAGGTCTGTCCAAAGTGGATTCTGATATAGAAGGCTGGTTGCCAGGCATAGTTTCAGTTTCTGAGTTTACACTCTCTAGCATGTAGTAGAGTTGAATGATTTGATTTCAATGACTGGTGTGTCCAACACAACAAAATACAGAAAAGGGGTAGCCCCTGTCATCAGGGTTAATCATTTTGAATGTAAAGTTTATTTTAACTAGAAAATATACTAGACTTGTTGACATTTAATGCCCTCTGGCAAGAATTCAGCAGGTCCACATGGTAGTGTTTATTTTTTTCTCCCTTATAAAAAGAATGATCATCTCAGTCAGTGTCTTTCTTTCTTTCTTTCTTTCTACATACCTCCTCTCTTGATGAGCCAGTGGTTCAACAGGTTTAAATGACATCACAAATAAGGGGGGTCATAAGGTACACATCTGTCTGGGCCCCACTATCATCTTAAAAGCATGCCACCTCTGTGGCTAGGTAGGGAGGCATGTATATCTGCATGCAACAGCCTTATCAGTCTCACAAAGGCCGTATGTTAACCCATCTGTCTCACTGCCACTAGCCCCAATGGTTGTAGTGAAACTGTCACTTCCACAATATGTGAGACCAATATCACAGGTCCTTAAAGTCCTTTGTGTGACTGATTACAACTTTATTAACAGGTAACATAACACCTATTTCAAAGTGAGTTGGTGTCCCCTGGCTCTTCCTAAAGTTTATTCTGGATAAAGTTTATTCACAGATAAAACAACACGGGTGCCTCACACTCAACCTACAAAAGAGGCAAATTAAGATAAACTATGGGAGCCACACATGACTGATTTCAGCAGCCTAACAAGTGTGCTTGGGGCGATGAGATTATGTATTGGCTATCAGAATCAGCGGAATGTGTCAGTGTTAGGGAATTACCTGTCAGTTTGATGATCAGGTAATAAATCTGAATTCAAAGCTTCCATTCAGTTCACACTCTAAATATGGGGCATGTTTGCAATGATCTCATTGACCTTGAATTCAATTTGGACAACAGAGAGCGCCACATGCAGCTTTATAAACCAAGTCAGAACAACAGCGACCCACAAACACTAACATTCTCCCACACTGAAAAATTACCTCAATCTTCTTGGAAACAAACAGTTCCAACAGCACTGTCTGCATGTGCCAAGTTGCTACAAGCTTCAAGACACATTCTGCAGACCAGGAGAATCCAGCAATGCTGACACAGAGCAACAACGTCTAGTTTTGGTTGGAGACACCGCAAAAAAATTGTGGCAAAACAAGAGGCACGCTACGCAGTAATGTACAGCTCTGGAGCATGCTTTGCTATTTCCTTTGTTGCCTCACTAGTATACATGACTCCCGCTTATTTCATTTATTTCCTCCCTCCCCTCTCTCCCCGCCCCTGATCTCCAGCATAGCAGCCCCTGAGTGACAAACAGCCACAGGTATACACCACAGTGAGTCCTCTGTGAGTGTGTGTGTGCATGGAGGAAGGTAAGGACTGGGTCAGGTGACAGGATGAATGCCATCCCAGGATATAGGAAATATGGTGGTGACTATGCTGAAGGGATGGTGTAAGCCCATATTAAGTTTGCAAGGATTAGATTTTTACCAGTAAATGTCAGTAAACATTGATTTTACTGTGCACACACACTGACCAAAAATATATATTTCCATTGATAAATAAACAAACTTTACAGATAGGCAAAGTAAGAAAAATGCTGCTTGAGGACCTCTTAGAGTCAAAATCCAGTGATTTAGATTTTTGAATTCAGTTTGTTACCTGAACTAGCAAATGAACAGTAAAAACAGCTGAGATGTTGATTTAAGGATATTTACTTTGTATGTTTTGACATGTGATGTTGACAATTTGTGTTTAAATGGTACATAAAGCTTTAACCTTTTGAATCTCAACATCTACTGTCATTAAATAATTGTCTGATGCCCTCATAATTTCCTGCAACTGTGAAAATTTAAATTGACAAAATAAACTAAAAATGCTTAAAATTCATAATTGTGCACAACTGTGAAAATTTAAATAGATAAAATTCTAACTAATGGTTAAAAATAAACATCAATATCATCCATCCAAATTATAAAAGAGTAAAAGTAGAGTTCTGCCAAGCCTATCCATATTGCATGTTTGTAGCCCAAGCTGAAAAAAGAACAACAGTTTAAGAACCCCTCACATGAATATTAACAGAAATTCTGCATCTTAAAATACTGGGGAACTTATGTGGTCCGATCCAGCTGTGGTATCCTGAGGCTAGTAGATTAAGCTAGCGCCTTTTGCTAGACAGAGGATCAGGATGAAAGTTTCTGTCTCTTTTTGGTATTGCATGGATAGATTTGGTCTGACTACCTAGTACAGAACCCCAAGTATTCAAAAAAAAATTAGACACACCTCCTAAAATCATGAGAGTGGCCTAAAAATCATGAGCTTTAAAAACTAGTAAGATTTTTATTTTATAATTTCCCTTCTGGATTCTGAGCCACAATTTTCAAGATTTTTTCTACAACCATGGAGGCGAGAAATGTCCTTGAAAAATAAATAAAAGCTGAGATTTTCACATAATAATTTGACTCCAGGAGCTAGGGCCTTCAGCGAATGACCAACTATCACAACACTCACAAATAAAATTAAAGGTGTTGATAAAACTGACTTCATGTGGGAGGGAGTTGGAAAAAGCATTATTCTGCCCCTTAAAGGGCCTGCTTATTTTAAATGTATATAATCGGGACATGCTTATAGATTCTAAGTCAGAAGGGACCATTATGATCACGACCTCCTCTATAACACAGGCCATAGAATTTCCCCAGAATAATTCCTAGAGCGTATCTTTTAGAAAACCATTCAATCTTGATTTAAAAATTCTCAGTGATGGAGAATCCACCACAACTCTTGGTAAATTGTTCCCCTGGTTAATTACTCTCATCTTTAAAAATTCACGTCTTATTTCCAGACTGAATTTGTCTAGCTTCAACTTCCAGCCATTGGATCGTGCTATACCTTTCTCTGCTAGACTGAAGAGCCCATTATTAAATCTTGAAACCTTATAGACAATGACCTGTGAAAGAAGAAGCGATCAGGACTATTAGTTCAGAGCCTTCCTCTCTTGTCCAATTTACAGAGTACTGGGGTGGGAACAAAAGCAATGGGCAAAAGGTGGAACTAAAAGGTGCACTCTCATAATGTCATGTATGCTTCAAAGGGACATAGAAATTGTCATATTGGATCAGACCAGTGGTTCATCTAGTTTAGTATGCATCTCAGACTTTAGTGACTTCAGTTATACTATTTCCCCCCATTTTTGTAAACAGACAATGGCTTCATCTGGCAATGAAAACCATAAAACCCCAAGGGTATCTCATTATTTTGGCCATATTTGCAGTACTTCACGCAGATGAAACATATTTACACGAATGGCAGAAGGAAAATACTCACCTATGTGAGACGTGGAGGCCTCAGCTGTGAATACTGCTTCTGCCGTATCACTTAGAGTGAGGTCTTGATTATATATGCCATATGTACACCTACACCTTCCATCTTCATTTACTTATGCTCACTGTTTTTTCATGATTGCTTTTTGACAGAAATACACGACTAGTGGTTGAAGGAAATGCAGTAAATATTCTTGGATTACAAGAAAAGCATTTCATGCCATGGGCTTGCCTACATGGAGAGGTAATGTGCTCTACAGAAGAGTGATTTATAAAGCACACGTGTTGCACATTAATTGGTCTGTGTAGACCTTGCCGATGCGCACTAATGATTCCTAGTATGCTTTAACATACCTTTAGTTAGTACCTTTAGAGCGCTAGCACGGTCTACATGGACCAATTAATGCACAATACATTAGTGCATTTTAGAAATCACGTCCCCATAGAGTGCATTACCCCCACTCTGTAGACAAGCCCCATGTCTTACAAAATCTTACTTACAAAATGAATGTGAATTGGCTAGGATAGGAACACTGTCATGTGGTTTGAAAACCTGTCAACCGGAAAGGAAGGGTAATGATAAATGGCAACAGGTACAGAGTTATGGGGAGATAGCTAATAGGTGGTGCAGGGATCAGTGTTAAATCTGGTTTTATGTAATGTGTAAATTTATGATCTGGAAAAGCGAGGAAATAGCATGTTTATGAAGTTTGCCAATGCTACTAACCTGTGAGGAGTTGCAAACAGCAGTCAGGACAGAAAAATCATACAAAGGGACTTAGATCAGAAGGATGGGAAGAATCCTGGGGACAACAACATCTTGATATCTGCTGTTTTCCTTAAAGCCCCAGCTCCTGGATTCATGTGATTATGAGAATCTCAGCATTCCTTATAAACCAATCAATCAACCAAAGCATCTAGCTCCCATATTTGTGGAGACAAGCTTGAAAATGTAACCCAAGTGCACGCTAAAGGCTCAGAAGCCAGAGGGCAAATAAAAAGAGCCCCAAATGTATTATTTAATTTAAATCTCATGATTTTTAAGGCCTACTCAGGATTTCTGAAACTAAGGGTTGGCAATATTTTTATTTAGTGTCTTAACTGGGTGCATAAACTAGGAGTAATGGGATGATATCATAAATAGGAAAAGTTGGCAAAATAATAGGAAATACTTCTTAACAGTGAGGTGTACTGAATAATCTTTTAAGGAAAGTGTGATGGGGTGGCCTGCCCTTAAGGGCCGGCAGGAGAATGGACTAAGTAGTGACCTGGCTGGAGGGCTAGGCCATGGAAAATGACAGATCGCTGTGGAACAAGAATGGCTAAAGGGGGCACTAAGCTGAAAAAACCTCTGCAACACCGTGCCTGAACACATGGAGGTGCTCTGGGGGCGAGAGGCTTGTCTACAGGAAGTAGTAGGTAGCACTTTTTAAACTAGCCTGGTCAAGTCATTAGAATATAGAGAACGGTCCTTTGCTGGCAAGACGTTCTGGAGCACTCACTAGTCTTTTCCATCTCTGACATTCTACAACAGGATGCTGGCCATACAAACACAGGCACAGTCAGCGTAGCCCGTTAAGGCAAGGAATTCTGAGGATTTTGTTTTGGGTCACAACTGTCCGTGCAAGCAAGGCAGGAAATGAAAGGCATGAATTGTTCTTTAGTCATGGAGAAGCCAGGGATGAGGAAAGAGCTGGTATGAGACTCTTCAGAGGTCTGGCAGAAGAGCAATAGCCAAGGGTCCAGAGTGGGACATTACTACAAGCCCGGCAGCTCATACTAGCTGCTCAAGTCCAAGCCCACCTGACCCTCTGGGTCTGAGATCAGCCACCTAGCCCAAGCCACCACCCAGGCAGCAACATCCTTATGCTTTTTTCATGTGCTAGCTTGAGCAGAACTAGCAGGAGTCTATCAACCCACATTGGGAATCACACCTCCCAGTTGTAGTGTAGACATACACTGTTTGTACATCACCTAGCACAGCGGGGTCCTCGTCCATGACTAGGGCTCCTAGGTGCTATGGTAATACAAATAAATAATAATAAGTAAGAAGTTTTAAACATACACAGATAAAAGATTCTGCCTTGCACCTGAAGCTTCTCCCATGAGTATTTAATCTATCAGATCAGATACTGAACAACGCAAGCCTCACCATCACTTTGTGAAAAACACAGCATAGCAGGGGTTTTCAACATAATTGTTACGAGGTGGAAGTTTAGTTAAGAGTCCATCATCTTATGTAGGTATAGGCAATAAATTATCATAGAATCATAGGACTGGAAGGGACCTCGAGAGGTCATCTAGTCCAGTCCCCTGCACTCATGACAGGACTAAGTATTATCTAGACCATTCCTGACAGGTGTTTGTCTAACCTGCTCTTAAAAATCTCCAATGATGGAGACTACACAACCTCCCTAAGCAATTTATTCCAGTGCTTAACCACCCTGACAGTTAGGAAGTTTTTCCTAATGTCTAACCTAAACCCCACTTGCTGCAATTTAAGCCCATTGTTTCTTGTCCTATCCTCAGAGGTTAAGAACAACAATTCTTTTTTCTCCTCCTTGTAACAACCTTTTATGTACTTGAAAACTGTTATGTCCCCTCTCTGTCATCTCTTTTCCAGACTAAACAAACCCAGTTTTTTCAATCTTCCCTTATAGGTCATGTTTTCTAGACCTTTAGTTATTTTTCTTGCTCTTCTCTGGACTTTATCCAATTTGTCCACATCTTTTCTGAAATGTGGCACCCAGAACTGGACACAATACTCCAGTTTAGGCCTAATAAATGCGGAGTAGAGTGGAAGAATTACTTCTCGTGTCTTGCTCGCAACACTCCTGCTAATACATCCCAGAATGATGTTTGCTTTTTTTGCAAGAGTATCACACTATTGACCCATATTTAGTTTGTGATCCACTATGACTCTCAGATCCCTTTCCGCAGTACTCCTTCCTAGGCAGTCATTTCCCATTTTGTATGTGTGCAACTGATTGTTCCTTCCTAAGTGGAGTACTTTGCATTTGTTCTTACTGAATTTCATCCTATTTACTTCAGACCATCACTCCAGTTTGTCCAGATCATTTTGAATTATAATCCTAGCCTCCAAAGCGCTAGCAACCCCTTCCAGTTTGACATCATCTGCAAACTTTATAAGTGTACTCTCTATGCCATTACCTAAATTATTGAAGAAGATATTGAACACAACGGATACCTGCGGAACCCCACTCATTATGCCCTTCCAGCATGACTGCAAACCACTGATAACTACTCTCTGGGAATGGTTTTCCAATCAGTTTTGCACCCACCTTATAGTAGCTCCATCTAGGTTGCATTTCCCTAGTTTGTTTATGAGAAGGTCATGCGAGACAGTATCAAAAGCTTTACTACCACTTCCCCACATCCACAAGGCTTGTTACCTGTCAAAGAAAGCTATCAGGTTGGTTTGACATGATTTGTTCTTGACAAATCCATGCTGACTGTTACTTATCACCTTATTATCTTCTAGATGTTTGCAAATTGATTGCTTAATTTGCTCCATAATCTTTCTGGGTACAGAAGTTAAGCTGACTGGCCTGTAATTCCCCAGGTTGTCCTTATTTCCCTTTTTATAGACTGGTACTATATTTGCGCTTTTCCAGTCTTCTGGAATCTCTCCTGTCTTCCATGAATTTTCAAATATAATCACTAATGGCTGATATTTCCTCAGTCAGCTCCTTGAGTACTCTAGGATGCATTTCATCAGGCCCTGGTGACTCGAAGACATCTCATTTGTCTATGTAATTTTAAATTTGTTCTTTTCCTATTTTAGCCTCTGATCCTACCTCATTTTCACTTGCATTCACTATGTTAGATGTCCAATCACCACCAAACTTCTTGGTGAAAACTGAAACAAATAAGTCATTAAGCACATTTGCCATTTCCACATTTTCTGTTATTATTTTCCCCCCTCATTGAGTAATGGGCCTACCCTGTCCTTGGTCTTCTTCTTGCTTCTAATGTATTTGTAGAATGTTTTATTATTACCCTTTATGTCTCTAGCTAGTGTGATCTCGTTTTGTGTCATGGCTTAATTTTGTCCCTACATACTTGTGTTATTTGTTTATATTCATCCTTTGTAATTTGACCTAGTTTCTATATTTTGTAGGACTCTTCTTTGATTTTTAGATCATTGAAGATTTCCTGGTTAAGACAGGGTGGTCTCTTGCCATACTTCCTATCTTTCCTATGCAGTAGGATAGTTTGCTCTTGTGCCCTTAATAATGTCTCTTTAAAAAAACTGCCAACTGTCTTCAATTGTTTTTCCCCTTAGACTTGCTTCTCATGGGATCTTACCTACCAGCTCCCTGAGTTTGCTAAAGTCTGCCTTCTTGAAATCCATTGGCTGTTCTCCCTCCTACCATTCCTTAGAATCATGAACTCTATCTATCATTTCATGATCACTTTCACTCAAGCTGCCTTCCAAATTCAAATTCTTAACCAGTTCCTCCCTAATTTGTCAAAATCAAAACTAGAACAGCCTCTCTCCTTGTAGCTTCTCCACCTCCACCAAACACTAATTCTCAGTCCGGGTGACATGAACTCTATTTTTTGTTCTACAATTTTGTTCATCTGAACCTCTCCTTCAGAAAGAATGCCATATCCTAACATGAATACATCACACAGTGTGCTATATGCTATACGGACGTCCAACATCCTGACAGATGAAAGAAGACACGACAAAGTTGGTCCATCAGGGTGCTTAACAATGGTATGGGAAAAGAGCCTGACGCGCGAGTGACAAACCTTCGCACAGTGGCTACAGGTCCACTTGCCTGCATAGGCGCCGACTCCATGGGTGCTCCGGGGCTGAAGAACCCATGGGGAAAAATTAGTGGGTTCTCTGCACCCACCGCTAGCCAACCTCCCCACCCCACCCCCCGCCCCACCTCACCTCCTCCCCTGAGTGCACCGCGTCCCCGCTCCTCCCCCCTCCCTCCCAGCGCTTGCTGCTACCAAACAGCTATAGCAAGCTCTGGGAGGGAGTGGGGAGGAGTGGGAACATGGCACAGGGAGGAGGCAGAGAAGAGGCGGGGCAGGAATTTGGGGAAGTAGTCAAATAGGGGCAGGGAGGGGCCGGAGTTGGGGCAGGGACTTTGGGAAAGGGTTTAGAATGGGGGCAGGAGGGGGTGGAGTTGGGGTCGGGGGCAGAGGGGGGTCAAGCACCCACTGGGGCCATTAGAAGTCGGCGCCTATGCTTGCCTGATGAAAGCTGAAGCATACTCTGCTTCCTGGCTCACCTTTAAGCCTCAGCCTGGTCTTTCTGATGGCTCTCTGCAGTGACTGCACCAGTCTTAACCCAGCTTCTCCAAACTGAATGATTTTGGGAAGGATTTTCCCCCCTTGTCAGTGGGAATACTGAATTTCTTGAGGCCTTGCTTCACCTTGTTGATGTATTGGAGCTTTGGCCTTCCTTTGCGTCGCGGGCAGTTCTTAAACTGACTGTACAGCACAGACTTTGGCAGACAGTCTTGAGGCATGTGCTCCACATGCCCCAACCAGCAAAGCCTGCAAATGTCCAGCGTAGTTTGCATAGACTGTAGGCCAGTTGTCTCAAGGATCTCGTTATTGGTGATCCGGTTGTCCCAAGTAACTCCAAGGATTTTTCTAAGACCGCGGAGGTGGAAACTGTTGAATCTCCGCTCCTACTTGGAGTACGTTATCCAGCTTTCACCAACGTAAAGGAGGGTACTCAGGACACAAGCCTGATAAACAGCCACCTTTGTGTTCAGGTTTAGCAACCTATTGCTCCAAATACATGAGGTAAATTTGCCAAAGGTAACAGCAGCTTTGCCGATTCTAGCATCAAGTTCCTTATCAAGGTTAAGTGAGCTGGTAAGAATTGAACAGAGATAGCAGAAGTGATCCATGTTGTCCAGAGCTTCCTTAGGTGACTGCCTACAACATGGATGTATTAATATATACATAAGCTCAGAAGAAAAACAACATACTCTGAGTCGTCTATGGGCATTTTAGCTCAATTCAAATGGGGTATAGTGGAGACTGTCCCTTTGTTTCCATGTGCTGTGTACAAAGGAATTGTCAGACCAGATCAGACCCCAAATCTATCTAGTCCAGTACCCTGTCTCCAGCAATGGCCAGCACTACGCACTTCAGAGGATAGTGTAAGAACCCCACATCAGAAAGATGTTGGATAACTGGCCTCTCACGTTAGGTCTTATCCTGATCTCTAATAGTTAGTGACTGGCTTCAGTCCTGTAGCATGAGGTTTAAATATCCTTTCCAAATTTTTTGTTCGCAATAAACATAACTCTGGATATTCTTGTTATCTCTATACAATTTCCAGTCCTGCTTTGAATCTTGTTATTTCTTGGCATCAACAACTTCCTGTGGCAATGAGTTCCACGGCCTAATTACACATTGCATAAAAAGTATTTCCTTTTGTCAGTTTGGAATTTACCACCTTCCAGTTTCACTGAATTTCCCCTTGTTCTTGTGTTCTGACAGGGAGAACAGAAGCATCTGATCTTCCTTTTCTACATCATTCTATTTCGAAAAAAAAGAGTTTCCCCACTTTAACAGTTTCATATCTGCATAGCATGGAAGTCTTACAGAACAGATTTCATTCTTATGGTCTATGGGTAAGAAGAGAGAGTTAAGGAGACACCCAAAATGAGTTGTGGATAGTAATATCTGTAGTTATACCTGAACAGATACTGTTATTAGAAAGGTACACGCCAATATCATTTCTTTTATTATTTTTTGTGGATTTCTCAGACTAATTTCCTAAATGCAGATCATCAAGGGACACTCCCTGCTGCTGGACTTGCTCCTGCATCAAAATACAGAGTTTTTGGCAGGCAAAAGTTGACACTCTGTCCAACATTCTGAGTGTAGCAATAGACCCAGTGCCTGCAATTTATCGTCTTAGTCACCATTCTTGTATTCCCATGACTATTTATGAGATGATTTTTAAGCATAGCATTGAATTTTGGCTAGAAGACAGTTGGCTATTTGGAAGTCTGAGACTGTCCAGTTGATTTTTCACTCTTAAGGGACTTGGTGTTGTCGAAAGGTTTATTACTCCTTCAGATATTGTCAGTATAGATCCCTCACGCTTAGGAGTACTAATGCGTTCAGCTCTAAAATTCAGGAACTTCTGCAAGGCAGAGGCTGCACACATGGCCCCATGTAGGACTCACTGTTTGGTGCAAGGCAATGCCATACAAAGAGCAACAGACTCAATCCCACCAGTTTATTTTGGCCATAGCAACTGAAGGAATCAAAATCGTCAGGGCTTCTCTTCCTTCTCCCTTGCAACTGCCTCTTCTCCCATCTTAACCATGAATTTAGATGGAGAACTTTTAATGGGTGTGTTTTGTAAAAAACTAAGTAATATAGCAGTTTTCTGGTGTATTTGTTTAGTAACCATCCTATTGTGCAATCAGGTCACTCCAGTCCATTCTACACCCTTTGTTTTAGTTGACAGGCTATTATTCCATGAGGGCAGACCTCAAGTATGTGGGTTCTAAACACTATGGCTGGAAACAGCGGGAGATGTTTTATAGAGGAGGATATGTGCATGGCCTGTGTTGCCTGGGAGGGATAACCATGCTCTGAAAGCCTGCTTCATCTGAGCCGTGTAGTCCCTTTTAGCCTCTCTATAGATAAAAGAGGCTCCACAAACTAGTCTGTTTTTTTTGCCTAGCAGTGGCAAAAGCACACCTCGGACATCCAAGTGTCTATGTGTCCTCTACCCCGCTGAGCAGCTTCTAACAGCACAATCTCCACAAGAAATCCAGTCAGAGCTCTTCATGTGCACTATGTCAAAGCATGAGTGAGAGAATAAGTGGTCTTTCTTTATAGCATAAGATAAATTCTTCCATTTGGAAGAAAACCAGCATCATTTCTGTACTGCATCTCTGACACAATATTATGCACAACGTTTCTAGACCAGTTCCATCTTCTGTTGCTCTGGTGGCGAGGTCCTACTGTAAATTCATATTTTTGTAGCACCAGATACAAATGTGGAGCACCAGATGTGCGTTTATTCTCACTATTATCCATTATATTGATAATGATGTTGTAGTGAGTCAAATATTTTTATTTTGGTGTAACAGTATATTTGATCCCATCCCGGGTAACTATAGGCTGGTCTTCACTACGGGGAGATCGACACTGCTGCAATCGATGCAGCCAAGATCGATTTAGCAGGTTTAGTGAAGACCCGCTAAATCAACGGCAGAGCGCTCTCCAGTCGACCCCAGGACTCCCGCTCCCCGAGAAGAGTAAGGGAAGTCAACCGGAGAGTGTCTCCCATTGACGCAACACAGTGAAGACACCGGGGTAAGTCGACCTAAGTTACGTCGACTCCAGCTATGTTATTCATGTAGCTAGAGTAGAGTAACTTAGGTCGACTTACCTCCATAGTGAAGACAAGCCCTATGTCAAGGACTTGTACCCTGAATAAGCAAGAGCATAGGCAAGATCAACATTATTAAGAATTTGGACAATTGAGCTGTGTGCATTCTGCAATACTGTTTGTTTTGCAATTTTGAGTTACAAATGAAGTTGCAGCACTTCATGCTTGTAGTTGTGTGATCCAAGCTCCTGGGGAACAATTTGACTTGGAAGTATGGATATTCTTTGGGAGAGTATATACTTCTTAAAATAACGGGGCCTATGAAATAAATAAAATACTAGTTTGTAGAAAATATAGTAGATGATGTTCACAGTGAATGCCTTTCAGGGACCCATAGTAGCAGGCTATCTTCTGCAAAGCCACTCCCCAAAAGCCTATTTCCTTGCTCACTGATGTCCACTGAGAGAAGGCAACAGAAATTCCATACTTTATGCTACCATGTACATTCTCTATGTCTCAAGATCACCCTTAACAGAAACGGAGTACCTGCACCAAGTTATATTTGTGTAACAGAAAAGTTAACTCATTCCTGCTCAACGTTCCACATAGGCATTGTGCCTATCACAAAAACAAACAAAAATGATGACAAGAAAAAATGCAACAAGATGATATGTTTTTCTGAGCATTCCTGAAACTGTTTACTTTTTCCCCACTGTGACATTCTATACCTTGGGGGAGCATCCTGTAACCTCCATATTCCTCATTTTTATATAATCGTGATCTTACATATAAAGCATGCCTTGTAAGGTATCAGGGGAAAGGTTATGATCTGCTGAAAGTCATTTCTCTATCCATATATGTATATCATTAATGCATATGAAGTTATGAGAATTGTGTTATATGGTTGTCACTAAAACATGCTGTAAGTTGGAGAATCAGATATTAGCTCCCCAGAGGCAACAGCAAGGAAAGTAACCAACACCCGGGCGGGGTGTCAAACAACCCATCAACAGCCACTGTCCAGCAAGGGAGCTACAATGCAATGACTCACCTGCATGAGGCCACACCAGGGGAACTGCTCAACCTTGCCTGGAGACTCAGCAATACCCCCACAGACATGCCTGGACTTGTGCTCCCCACGCACATGGGACTAAGAGTATAAAACAAAACACGGTAGCCACATGCTGGGCCTTTCTCCTTCCCCCACCTATGCTGCAAGAAACAAAGACACTCAGAAGATGACAAGACTCCAATAGAGGAGACTGGCCCAGGTTTAAGGACAAACCTGTATATTAAAGACTCCAATATCCAGTGGGGTGAGAAAAACTGCTTAATCTAGATGTTGCCCAGTCTAATAGGTTTGAGAGTTTAGACTGCGTGCTTATATAATTTATTTTATTTTGGTAACTATCTTCTGTAGTCAATAAATTTGTTTTACTACTTATCTTTACCCGTGGGTTTGTATGAAGTGTGGGGCAAATCTTCTCAGGTTTTGCAAAGGCCGGTGTATGTCCACTTTTAATTGATGAAGTGGTGAACCAATTAATAAATCTGCACTGCTTGTCTTGATCAATGCAAGACGGTATATTCCTGGGGTACAGTGCTGGGAGCTGGTGGGGGGAGGGGAGGGATTGGGCTGGTGCCTTTCTCTGGGTGATTCATGAGTGGCTCTGGGAACGCTCATGCAATATAGCTGACTGTGGGCCTCCACATGCGGTTGTGCTGAGTGATCACAGCGCCTGGAGGGGTTTGCTGCTGGTCACTAGCAAGGCATTGTGAGAGATGGCCCAAGCTGGAGAGAGTTCAAGGGGCACAGCAGTCCCACAGTCCCAGGCTCCACCCTGAGGATCCCGTCACACCCATCTCTTCATTTAAATGTCTGCAGCTACAGATGGAACCAGTTACTTCACACTTCCTTAGTTAGGAAATGACCAGCCATACCCACTGCTAGTAGGGGACTAGGAATCATTCTTTTAAGAGACACAAGTATGGACTTGCTAGAAGAGTTGTCCAAGACAAACTATTCTTGTTGTGTGTGTGGACTGTTCTCTTCCAATCCACCTCCCAATATAAAATTATGTACTGCCAAAGCATACTAGGTGATTTACAGTCAAGCAGGGTAAGACAACAAGTTTTCTAGACCCAAAAGGTTACAATCTAAGGGCCAAATTCCACCCTGCTTACACCACCCAGGCAGCCTCATTGAATTAAGGGTTGGATAATTAGGCTGGGGCATTATTGTAGGGCCCTGACAGCGAGGACAACAAGATCAAACTTGAGGCAGTAGAAAGGAGGGAGGTGGTGCAAGGATTCAAGCAGGACTGATGTGATCACTCCAGCTCGTGTGATTTCTTGGCAGTCCCATGTGAGGCCCCGATTTCAATGTGCATCAAGATTGAACTGCCCCTATTGTGGACAGAAAATATACAAGCACTTCTGAAAGAGACAACTGTCTGCTGCCTTCCTTCTACAAGGTAACGATCAGTTTAATAAAAAGAAAATAAGAAAGAAAGAAATACTAGTGGCACCTTAGAGACTAACAAATTTATTTCAGCATAAGCTTTCGTGGGTTAGAACCCACTTCATCGGATGCATAGAATGGAACATACAGTGGACAGATATTTATACAGTCAGCTTGGGCCATGGCCCCAAAAATGTGTCGAGGGTGGTTATAGGTAAATGTCGTCATTCGACCCACCCTCCCGCCCTCCCTTCGTGAAAGCGCCGGCGGCCAATTAATTCGCGCCCTTTTCTGGTGATTGACAGCGCAGACGCCACAGGACAGCGAGCATGGAGCCCTCCACGATTATCGCTGCTGTTCTGTTCGTTGTCAACACCTCGCGCCTTATCGTCCACCTTTTCCAGAGGCAGATGCAGATAAATCGGGCGAGGAGGCAACGGAAGCTCCGAGAGGACATGAACTCTGAGAGGGGCATAGACCTCTCGCAAAGCACGGGATCCCGGCCCGTAGACATCATGGTGGCAATGGGGCACGTTGATCCTGTGGAACGGCGATTCTGAGCAAGGGAAACAAGCACTGACTGGTGGGACCGCATAGTGCTACAGGTCTGGGATGAATCCCAGTGGCTGAGAAACATTCGGATGCGTAGGGGCACTTTCCTGGAACTTTGTGAGTTGCTGTCCCCTGCCCTGAAGCGCCAGGACACCCGAATGAGAGCAGCCCTGACTATCCAGAAGCGAGTGGCCATAGCCCTCTGGAAGCTTGCAACGCCTGACAGCTACCGGTCAGTCACAAATCAATTTGGAGTGGGCAAGTCTACCGTGGGGGTTGCTGTGATGCAAGTTGCCCATGCAATCGTTGACCTGCTGCTCTCAAAGGTAGTGACCCTGGGAGACGTGCAGGTGATCATAGATGGCTTTTCGGCTATGGGATTCCCAAACTGCGGCGGGGCTATTGATGGGACACACATCCCTATCCTGGACCGGCCCACCAGGGCAGCCAGTACATTAACCGTAAGGGCTATTTTTCTATGGTGCTGCAAGCACTAGTGGACCATAAAGGACGTTTTACCAACATCAACGTCGGATGGCCGGGCAAGGTTCATGACGCTCGTGTTTTCAGGAACTCTGGTCTGTTTAGACGGCTGCAGAAAGGTATTTACTTCCCGGACCGCAAAATAACTGTTGGGGATGTGGAGATGCCTATAGTGATCCTCGGGGACCCAGCCTACCCGCTAATGCCCTGGCTCATGAAGCCATACACAGGAGCCCTGGACACTGAAAAGGAGCTCTTCAACTACCGGCTGAGCAAGTGCAGAATGGTGGTGGAATGTGCTTTTGGGCGTCTCAAAGGGAGATGGCGAAGCTTACTTACTCGCTCTGATCTCAGCCAAACCAATATCCCCATTCTGACTGCAGCGTGCTCTGTGCTCCACAATCTCTGTGAGAGCAAGGGGGAGACGTTTATGGCGGGGTGGGAGGTTGAGGCAAATCGCCTGGCTGCTGATTATGCACAGCCGGACACCCGGGCGATTAGAAGATCCCAGCAGGATGCGCTGCGCATCCGGGAAGCTTTGAAAGCTAGCTTCCAGACTGACCAGGGTAACCAGTGACTGTTAAGCTTGTTTAAACAGAAGCTGAACCTGCCCCCGTTTCTTTACCCAGTTAATGTTGCCTATCCTCTCCAATTACCAACCCCCTTTCCCCCTTCATTCACTGCTTTAAAAGTATAATAAAGGAAACATTGTTTATTAAAACCGTCTTCTTTATTAATGATTTCTCGGTTAAGGGTTTAACCAGGGATGCATACTGCGGTTGGGGAGTGGGTGGAGTGTTGGAAAGGACGCTTCCAAACTCGGGGAATGACAGGCTCCTGCTCCCAGAGCAGTCCTCAGTGGTGGACTAATTGTTTCAACGGAGCCTGCAACCCCTCCTGTTTGCAACTCTGTGGGGGGGAAGGAGGGGGGCTGTGTGACCTTTTGGCCATGGATTGCAGTCACAGATCCCCTGCTGCATGGATCTGTCATGCAGGCTATTGCCGGCCGCAAAAGATCTGCAGCCACCCTCCCCCAACAGAAAGTCACAGAGCCACCCCCCATAGAGAACATGAAAACCCCCTCCCAGAATGACAAGTGTGCCTAGTGAATGCAATGTGAGTGTGACTTTCTGTTGAACCTTTCCCCCCGTCTCTACCCTGGTACAGGCGCCTATCGTCTCAAATTACAAACACCCTTACCCCCTCCCCCCAAATCAAACCGTCCTGTGAAAGACAGTCAAGGAAACATCACTACACAGAACAAAAATTTTTATTAAGGAGAACAAACTTTTGAGATGAAACTTGGACGGGGACTGGGGTGGGGTGCAGTTGGAGGGAAGGAAAAGACCCATCTAAAGTTTTGGGAATGAGAGCCTTCTGCTACTGGAGGAGTCCGCAGGGGTGGAGTGATTATTTCCACGGCCCCTGCCTCCCCTCGTTCTAGTGACTTTGGGTGAGGGGGGGATTGGACTTTGTGGCGGGGGAGGGCGGTTGGAAATCACATACAGAGGAGCTCTTTCCTCCTGTCTCCGGTCCTGCAGTACGTCCACAAGGCGCCGGAGCGTGTCCGTTTGCTCCCTCATTAGTCCAAGCAGCGTTTGAGTTGCCTGCTGGTCTTCCTGGCGCCACCTGTCCTCGCGAGCTTCAGCCCTTTGCTCCCGTTCGCTGACTGCTCACTCGGACCTTGAGACGTCCTCTCTCCGCTGTGCCGCCTCATTTCGGGAACAGACCATCAATTCTGAAAACATGTCGTCCCGGGGTCTCTTTTTGCGCCGCCTGATCTGCGCAAGCCTCTGGGAGGGTGACTCACGGGTAGGGCGGGAGACACTCGCAGCTGTGGGATGGGAGAAAGGGAGTGAATTCCTCAGAAAGATACATTTTCCCGAACAATGCCTATACTCTTTCCCTGTGAACAAGACCATGCACACTACCTATCACATGTGCACTCAGTACAAGGTCGAATATTATATCTTTATACTGAGTGCCTGGGGTCCTGGTGTACAGATCACACTGGCGGGGCTGGACACTGGAAATCAGCTCTCTGGAGACCATGGTAAGCCATTGCCTTTGGACTGCTGAGAGCTTACTTCACAGCAGTGCTGTACTCCCATTTTTCAAGCACAGTTCCTGGCGGTGGCCAGTTCCTGCTGCTGGCAAAACCGCTCAGCTACAACGGCTCACCTGCCCGTTACCCACGCCCACCCTCTGCGTGGCAGGTCCCGGGAAATGTCCCTGCCCGCGAACCGCTCTGTTTGAACGGCTCGCCTGCCCTTTCCACCCCTCCGCGTGGCCGCTCCCGGGAACTCTCCCAGCATGCGCACCGCTAAGTTTCAACGGTTAGCCTCCCAGCTCCCGCCCCCCCGCGTGGCTCGAAACCGCCAGGTGTTGTTCTTTGAAGGAAAAATCAAGAAGTTACTATACTAAAAAAAACACTCATTCAAACCAGGGCACCATGACTGATATCACTCTGATGAGGATTACGGAGACAGACAAAGACCACATGCTGCGTGAATGCCAGCAAACCCCAGGGCCGTATGCCGCCATGCTCTGCAAGGCAATGATACCGGAGTACCTGCTGCTAGCATGGCGCGGAAAAGTATCCTACCATGGAGGAGTCAATAAGGCCGCTCTCCCTGGGAACCTGATGCAAAAGCTTTCACTGTACCTACAGGAGAGCTTCGCGGAGATTTCTGATGGGGATTTCTCCTCTATCCCCATACATATTGACAGACTTTTCGAGTAGTTGCCTTGGAAATGACTCAAAAGTAAAGCGCCTATGGCAAATTAAGCAATAAAAACAGGTTGCTAACACACCATGCCTATTCTATTCCAAATAAATGTTTAAAACACTGACCTGATGATCCTTCGCCTGGTTCCTGGTCCAGGATGCTGCCTTGGGAGGGTTCGTAGGGGATCTCGGTGAGGGTGATGAACAGATCCTGGCTGTCGGGGAAATCAGCGGTGAAAGCGCTGTCGACGGCCTCGTCCTCCTCATCTCCTTCCTCTTCTTCACCGTCCGCAAAAACTTCAGACGACATGGCTGTAGATAGGACCCCGTCGTCGGAGTCCACGGACACTGGCGGTGTAGTGGTGGCAGCACCACCGAGCATAGCATGCAGTGCCTCGTAAAAATGGCATGTGTGTGGCTGTGATCCGGAGCGTCCGTTGGACTCTTTGGTCTTCTGGTACGCCTGTCACAGCTCCTTGATTTTCACGCGGCACTGTGTTGCATCCTGGCTGTATCCTCTCTCCGTCATAGCCTTGGATATTTTTTCATAAATTTTTGCATTCCGTCTTTTGGATTGGAGCTCGGATAGCTCGGATTCATCTCCCCACACAGCGATCAGATCCAAGACTTCACGATCAGTCCATGCTGGAGCCCTCTTTCTATTCTGGGATTGCATGGTAACCTCTGCTGTAGAGCTCTGCATCGTTGCCAGTGCTGCTGAGCTCGCCACGATGTCCAAACAGGAAATGAGATTCAAACTGGCCAGACAGGAAAAGGAATTCAAATTTTCCCAGGGCTTT
Source organism: Chelydra serpentina (assembly GCA_037349315.1). Classification (NCBI taxonomy): domain Eukaryota; kingdom Metazoa; phylum Chordata; order Testudines; family Chelydridae; genus Chelydra; species Chelydra serpentina. The sequence continues at coordinate 132,808,018 of JBAIAC010000004.1, forward strand.
TCCTGAGTGGCTGGTCAGAGCATCCGAGCTCGGATTGCTGTCCAGAGCGTCCACTGAGTGGTGCACTGTGGGATAGCTCCCGAAGGTAGTAGCGTCGAATTCCGTCCACAGTAACACGAATTCAACATGGCCATGTCAAATTTAGCGCTACTCCCCTTATCGGGGAGGAGTACAGAAATCGAATTAAAGAGCCATTTATGTCGAAATAAATAGCTTCGTAATGTGGACGGGTGCAGGGTAAAATCGAGTTAACGCTGCTAAATTCGACATAAAGTCCTAGTGTAGACCAGGCCTTAGAGCTTGGCTGTAAACAATGGATCAGTTTAATGAGAGCAGTGGAATGTAGTGACAAAATGGAGTGGTCAGGGTTCACCTTGGAAAGGGAGGGGATGGGCTCACAAGCGCTACGTGTGGGCAGTTGGCCCCAGCCTAGCCAGCTGTGTAGTTTGTTTTTTCTTTGTAACCTTGTCTGATTAAAAGATCACATTGATTCAGTGCAAAGAGAAAAGCTCAGTCTTCCTTTACAAGGCACATTCCAGTAGATTACAAAGGCATGTCTCCTCTTAGTAACACTATATATATGAGGACATTGGCTCAATTTTTTTCGTATGCTGCTAGATTTATGTGCAATTTAACTAGCTTATAAAATACCTAATAAAAAGACTGATTCAAATACCAAGATTATGAACCTTCATCATTTGCCATGAAAATAACCAAGATTTAATTATATTAATTTTCCTGGTTTTAGTAAATATGAGTTCAAAGCAGAACTTGAAATGTGAAACAATAATATTTCATTGGTTACTTGGCATCCATTCCACAACAAGTCTACTTGCAGTTGAAAGAAAAGCACAGGGAATAGATACTTCATAATCACATAGACTTAACAAATAAGTTGAGTTTGATATTTCAAATTGCCCTAATAATATCTAGAAATTGCTCTGGTACCAGTTCTTATCCAGTCACTGTTTGCAAAAACTTGCTTTTTCCAGTACAAATCTAAGCATTATATAGCTTTCCTTCTGCTGCATGTAATTTCCATTAATAGGAATTACAAGTACACACTAAGATCTGTCAAAAGGAATTTACAGTTCTAAAGTCCCCAAATTCTACTTTAACTGAATATCAACATGAAGCTTTACTTCATGCACAACAGTGATATCCATTGTTGTGAAGTGTCAGCAGGGAAAATATTATGAGTAGTTTCAGGGCTTGATTCTCCACTGCCTTGCCCCTTGTGCAGAATGGCTGTAAAATGCTACCATTTTGATTCAGAAGTGTTACATGACCATACGAAGGACAAGGCAGTGGGGGAATCAGGCCCCAGTCAATATATATTCAGCCAACATTCAGTTAGTCAGCCAACATTTTTTTTAAAAGGTTCAAATACAGCTGGACTCCAGTGAGTACAGAAACTATTGGAACCATTTTTGCCTTCTGCAAAGGTGAGAGCAGAGAAGGCTTGAAGCGTTATGATTTCCAAAGAGACAATGTCTGTTTGGGTGCTGGAAATGTGGGGCAGCGTGCCCAGAAAAGCCATTTCCTACGTGCTTCTCACAGTGCAGCCACCCAGGCACTCTGGGTGGTTCAGGTCATGGCCCCAAGCAGACATGCTGATTCTAAGCCTCATTCCCCAATGCCTTGTGTAATCATTTGCATCTGTGCTAGTGGGTGTGAAATGCTGCTATTCTGATCTGATGCATTTCACACCCACTTTGCACAGATGTCAATGATTACACAAAGTGTAAGACAGTATAGAACCAGGCCCTCAGAGTCCGCTACCGTTGCCAGCACCACTAGCCAGCCTGCTCACCACACCACTCGTGCATCTCAACAACAGGCATTTGCCCCCAACATGGCTGAACATGGGATTAGAGACGTGAGATCCCTGTGCCCTCCCCACATACTATTGCACCTGAACAGTTAAGCACCTGCCTTTCCCAACCTGCTTTGATCCCAACAAGAGCAAACCCTGCTAACAGGATGGGTTGCTTCAGATGAACTGCCAGCCTGCTGCAGAGACATTATTTAGCTCTTTCTATACTTTTAAGGGCCTGAAGTTGCAACCCTTATATTGAATAGCCCTACTCATGCAAGTGGTCCCATTGAATTAAAAGGGACTACGCATGTGAGTAAGGGCTGCAACAACATTTCTTTTTTTAGGGTCTGTTAACTGACAATTAACTGTATCCCTCCAAAAGGCCAAGGAACATTCTGCCTAGCACACATACTTCGCTCTTTTTGAGTGGAGAACTGTGTCATATGCATGATTTATAGTACATTACGTATGGAAATAACTTGTAATGCAGCATTTTCTTACAAGAAACAGATCTTACCAAACAGAAATGACAAGATGGAACAATTACCATATAACTGCAACCTTCAAAGAATGTTTATAAAACTCACAGGATCTCTCCTTTCACAACACAAGTGAGCTGACAAAACATTTCATGTTTAAACTTGTCAGCAAATATATGTACATAATCACCAGTTGTACCAATGATCACAGTTTACCTTTACACCCAGGGCCTCTCCTGAAATGACGGACACAGTCACACCATTCTTGGACGGTTTGGGGATGTCTTTGTTTTTCAGTTCTTGGTATTGGGGTTCTACCATTTTCTCTGAACTTCTCAAATTGACCCACAGCTGGAGAGCATGTGCTGGTTCCTCTGAGCAGAGCATTTCTGCATGAAGAATACCCCGCCCAGCTGTCATCCACTAGAAAGATGATATAGAAGGAACAGAATACACAACATAGACATTACATTTTAGAAAATGGAGAAGAGAAAAAACACTAGAATTTCATTACATGGGACAAGTTAATATGACTAAAGCTTTTGTCCGGTTAGAAGACAGATTAGATAAACTAAATGCTAGGCAATGTTATTGTTTATCTATTGATTTCAGATGTTGAAGTGCTGCACTGAACCAATATAATTTATTTGTTAATCTATTTTAGCAGAGATTTTAAATAGTTAGAATATGAAGTTTCCCACAGTAACATGCTTAGATAAATTCTCAGCACATGACAACAGAATGCAATATAGTGGCTGAGTTTAAAAGCAGCCAGTTACAACTTCTCCTATAAACAGAAAGAGGAGTAGTGTTCCTCAACTGCAGGCTCTTCACAAATTCAAATGAAAAGGCAGACGTAGTCAATGTTTAGGATTAAGATGTCAATGATTCTTTCCCCATACCTGTAAATCTCCTGGGTTCAGTTTACCAGCATGTCCACAAAAATCTTCATGGGCCATAGAGCCACCATCTAACAGGTAAGTTACCTTGGAAGAATGAGAGACAGAGGAAAGTGTTATGCAAAAGCTCACTTTTGTTTGTTTGTTTTTAACAGATATAGAGCTCTCATAAAAAAACAGGTGAGAGAACATCAGAATCAGTCTATTCCACTGTAGCAGAAAACAGAAAGTTCTAGTAGCCCAATATTGATTCACATGGCCACACAATCTCTGATAAAATTACCCATGTTGAAAAGGATTACAGTTTTAGGATCAGCACTACATCTTTTTGTTCTCAGCCTCTCACTCATTCCTCCTCTTCTTCCATTTCTCTTTATGGACCTTTCCCACCATCATGTTTTCCTTTTCTCCCTTTTGTTTTTCTTTCAGCATTCCTCTTTTTGGTCTCAATTCCAACACAAAGGGAAACTGCAAAAGAAACTAATCAAGGCTCTGTCTTCTGCATAGCAGTGTTTTTGCTGTGATGGCGATAAGGGAAAAAGTAAAACCAGCTGAGATTATCATCCCTGCAGAAGACACTAGGGACAGTGCCAAAGTGCAAGCCTTGGTCAGTTTCATCTGCAAAGTCAGACATATCGGGGTGTAAGCGGGGGAATGGTCCCACTATTGTGGGGAACTTTCCTGGATTATACACTACCCCGGTGAAGTGGGCTAGCGAAAGGATCTGAGTCCTCGCTCCCACTTCCTTTATCCAGAGGCCTCCATGACCTCAAGGGATCCCCTTCCACTCTCCTGCGTGGCAGAGTCCTTGTAACCTTGATAAGGTTGGGCCCAGGATTCCTGGGGGGCTCGACCCCCAACCTTGTCGTGGTTACTTAAGGCAGGGGCTAGAGTGTCCCCACTCCAGGGTGCTCTCTCTGCACCGGATGCTTCCCTGACTTACTGATCATTACATACAGTTCAAAGCAAATACAATTATTAAACAGCAATCAATTTAAAAAAATAAGGAAAAAAATGGGAACGGTTATGCCGTCACCCTGCTCTGTGGCATGGGGACATCACACCCAGTGTCTCTGGAATGTCAGGGAAATTCATAGTCTGTCCCTCACAAGTCCCAGGCCTCCTGCCCAGGTCCTGGCTGTGCTGCGGGGATGCTGCGGGTCAGACACTTGCTCTGGCGGTGGCCACACGCTCTTAGGCTCTAGGTGGCAGAACCCTTCTTCCCAGCGTCCCCCCACCCTCTCAGGGTTACGATCCCCCTCCAAGTGTGGCTTGCAAGGCCTCTTGACTAGGGGCCTCTCCCTGCGCTGGGCCCGCTGCCCAAGGTCCCCCCTCGCTTTCCACAACTGCTCACCACACCCAGCTCCGGACTGCTCCAGCTTCACTCTGCCTCAGCACTGATGCTGCTGCTCTGCCTCCAGCCCCCTGGGCTGCTTTTTCTGGCCCTTCTGGCTCTGGTTGCTGTAGTTCTCCTCCCAGCACAGGTCTGCTCTCTGGCTTTTGTTGCTGCGGCTCTGATCCAAGCACTGACCTGTTGCCTGGGTTGCTTCTTTGGTTGTCTCTGTCTGGCACGGCCCTGCTTCCCAGCTCAGCTCAGGTCCCTTCTCTCTCCTTAGCTCAGCCCTATTCGGTCTCTGGCAGCTCCACCTCACACATAGGTCAGGACACTCCTGGCCTCCTGACTCCCTCATTGGCCTGCCTGCCCTTTCAATCAGGCTGACCTGGAGCATTGGCCTCTCCCCATTGTCCCTCGGGACTGTCAGTCTCAGGGTCCTGATTTCCCATCAACCCTTCCCCTTTCTTTTGGTACTGGGAGCTGGACAACCAAAAAAACCTTCACTGAATGTTACTAAGGGGCCAGTAGTCCCCTTTCAGGGGAAAGGAAGTCCATTTCATGATATTCTTGCAGATGACACAATTCTGGCCTCTGATCTTTACATTTGCTCTCCAGATATAAAAGGACTGTAAAATAAACCCAGCTGAACCGGCCACTGGGAAATTCCCAGCCAGCCACATCACATGAAGGGGCTGGACAGGGGCATAGCCAAAAAGAGGTTTTGTGGTCTAAGCACCTATGTACTACAGCTCTTCTCAGTTGCCAGAACAACCACTTGGGGCCAAAGCAGCTGGGCATAAGTTATAGCATATCACTTGTTCTTGCTCACCTCAGGAACCAGCCCAATGCCAGGCTGGCCCCAGAATCTGGGACCACAAATGTACTGTGCATCTATCTTTGTCTCACCCTCCCACACAAGCTGAGCCATAGCTCAAGTGGAGCAAAACAAAGCCAAAACAAATTATGGATCATGAGCAATAGTGCCAAGAGTAGAGGAAGGCAAGGAGTACAATTACATGTGGGGAAAAAAAATAAAAATAAGGCTAAATATAAAGCAAAAATAAAATGTAACACATATTTAGACTTCCAGACTAAATAGCTTGTTAAACCAAATTAAATCCTCCACACTGGGGACAGACAGACATCAACAGACAGCTATTATCAAAGAGCTCCTGCCCCTTACTCCAAGCCAAATTCTGGTATTGCCAATGTATTGTCAGACCTCCAAAAATCAGGAGATTTCAAAAATAATTTAAAAAAACTACTTGTCATATGCTTCTGGATGTTTGCAGTGTTGGTCCCTCGACATCAGAGAGGAGAAGGCACGTCTCTCTCATCAACAGAAGCTGACCCAATAAAAGGTATTACCTCACCCACCTTGTCTCTCTGGTATTCCTTTTGAGTCTCTCTAGAAAGCCCTCTTGTTCCCAGGACATGTGTAATAATTTCAGGTTCACAATTCAACCTAAAATGCACATGGAAAATACACACCTCCCTGCTGATTGCTCAGAGGAAGACTCTGCTTATTCTTTGATAATACCTGGGATATGGGAGTAGCTTTTCTATCCCTGTCCATCTCCTCCCCATATAGTTATCCTCTGCACCCTCCTCAGCCTCTTCTTTAGTCTCCCTCTCATCCCATACATTTTCATGACCCCCCTCAGGCTTCCTCCTCTCCCCTCTCCCTCTGCTTTGTCCCCTCAGTCTCTCCATTCACCTCTTCAGTCTTTATTCACACACTGGGTCCTGTCAGGCCACATTTGTTCATTTCTCCTTGGGGTATCATAGTTTCAACCCCCTTTAAAAACAATGAGAACGGGGCCCATCTCTATTAGAGACAACCCCACGTCTACATACCAGGACTGTAGGAAAATGGCAGCCATCTTCCTTGGTTTCAGCCCCATTGGAAGAGATGGACATTTTGAATGAGGAAAAATTCATATGCTGGAAGGTAGAAATACAGAGACCAGGTGACATTTAAAACCTCCAAATATCACAAGATTGTGGGCAACAGTAGATTCAGAGGTGGATTAAGCAGGGCAAGTCATTGGAGTCTATACAGATGTGCATCCTCATGTCAAGGCTGAACTTTGCTTACAGAACATAACCAAAGAGCTGGGTTTTATTTATGCAGGGATCAGAGGATGGAGCAAAGGGATAGAGACTTTTTCCATATGAAGGAAGTCTTGTCTGCAGGCAAATAGCAGGTACTAGTGACACCTGGTCAAAAAGCATCCTGAGCTGTGCAGCTATGAATCTGTTTATATTCTAGAGAACCACTATATACTATTTTTGTACAATGTGAGTTTGCTTCAAATTCCTGAAAAATCTCATTTTTAAAGAGAACAAATTCATTGTTAGACATTGTACCCACACTAATCGTCCTCCTCATCTCATGTACCCTCTCTGCCTTTCTTCAAACAACCTAAAGCCTAACAATTTCTGAAATGTATCCTGCATATATTACAAGTTTCTGAAGCGCCTATTTCAATTACAGAGACATTGCTAACATTTCTAAGTCTCTAGAGCTAACTCCTTGTGGTTTATGATATTTGTACTGTACTATGCATCCACTGAATTACAACCTTCTTGGAAGTTTTATGCACTGCTTGATGTTCAGTATGAGTAGTGTTCATCTTGTACTCAAGAAGTGCATAGTAAGAACAAAGGGCTTTTTTTCAAATGTACAGCTATTCTTCCAATTAAAAACTATTTTCCTGACTTTCAATGGTTTTTCTCCTCCATTTTAAAAAGACATTGTCAAATGCTGTAATAGTACATTTTTACTCTGACTTAATGCCATATTAGAAGTTTTAGTTCAACAGTTCTCTGCTCGTTTTTCACCTTTTCATCTACTAAAGGTTGATTGCTGTCCTTCCACTCCACTTGAGGATTATTTCCTCACAACTTTTTAGTTAATGTGAGCTCCCTCTGGTTCCTGGCTGGCTCACTCGTACACCAAAACCTGCATCGTCATGCATTAGCTATTTCTTTCAAGACATAAGGAAAGCTAATTTTTAAATCAAAGGGCAGGGTCATCACTACGTTATTCTAATTTGATGTTGATGTAAACTCCACGGAAGTCAGTGCAGTTATAACAGCATGACACTGGTATTGAATCAGGCTATTTATACTCTGATGGACACCATTTTGATGCGCCCACACCACATATGGTATTACAAAATATATTTTACCCCTTTATTCTGTTACAGTATAGATGGTATAGGGTATGCTGCCTTGAGACTTCCATTACAAATCTTCTGATTGTGTAAGCTCTTAACTTTCTCCAAAGATATTTTTGGCCTAGCTAAAGTTTTCCTAGGCCTGCTATCAGCCCTGAAATTCAAGGGGAAACCTATTCATACATTTCTGAGTTATACAAGGGTAAAATACAAATATGCCTTTTCTTCCATAAAAGAATTGACTCTGCACTAGAATCACCCCTTCAAAGGCAGTTTCAGGGAGCAGCCATCAGTAGCAGAGATGCCATCCGCTAAGGAGTGGAGCTACAAGGGATGGTCCAGAAGCACAGAGCTTCTGTGCCTCCAGTTGATTCCTGGGGTTTGTAGCCTAAAAGAAAAAGGCCACTTGTTTAGTACCTGCACAAAATACTGGCAGCTATATAGAGATCCCAGCACAAACTTTTGGGCTCCATCTCTTTTTCAGCAGAAGGCTCAAGGTGTCAGAGTTAAGAATCAATTACTCTAAAGAATTACCTCACTGATCCGCCCCAAAATCCTAACGTTGGCTTTATGCATAGTGGCATGGTGAGAATGGACAAGAGCTAGTTACATCTGAGAGGGTGGACAGGGGACTGTGAAAAGCTGTTTTGCAGTCCCTCCCCACCCCCAAAGAGTGTTACGCTGATGGCTTTTAGGCAACTTGACCGTAAAATTTAAGATGCAGGGCCTATGATTAATTTAAACAAGGTCTTTGAACTTGTTTTGCCCTGGTTTATGGAGTTCCTGGTCAATCCATGATTTAAAAAAAATCAGTCTAAACTGGGTTGAAAGTAGTTGCTTTAAACTGCATTTACTCTCCTCTTGAAAAAAGAGATTGGAAGCAGCACCAAGTCCTATCCTAAGGATTTTGTGTGTTAAATAAAGTTGTCTGCAATTTTTCTTCTTGCAACAGTATTTATTTGTTAATAGTAGCATTATTGCACTGTATATAATCTCAAAAGAGAGCTTACTAGCATGAAACAGTCAAATAATTTTTACATGCAGATTTCTATCTGACAATAGTCAAATTTAACACAAATGAGCTAAGAATGTCTGCAGTAACTCAGACATTCAGCACTCTGCCCACAATAGCATTTGTAATCTTCATTTTCACTTGGAGACTCTGCCAGATTGAAGGAAAACAACACTTAATAGTAAGTAACCAAAGAATGAAGAGCCCTTTTTTGCCAACGGCACATAACAGCATGAGCCCATGTTAACAAAAAATATTGAAACTTTTAAGCTTGTTTGAAACAAAACACTTATCAGAGGAATGGAGGGGAAGGAAAAAAAGTCACATTCTTGAAGTCCAAGACATGCATATTTCAACACTCATTGCAAAGAGTTCCTCCTCTCCCTCTGAAAGGAGGGAGACATAACTGAGATGAGGTTACTTATTTGGTTTCTTTTTGATTTGTGAGACTCCAACAAAGTTGCATGGCACTAGTACCCCTCAGACATAATTACTGTCCTTCAAAACAGTTGTAGACTATCATGTGGTTAAAGGTTTGGCATGGCTATGTAAGCTTTAAACTATAGGAGAAACCTTTTCTATAACAGATATTTATGACAGTACAATGAATACCCATAAGTATTAATAACCATTAATACCATCAAGAGTCAGCTCTTGCACATCATAATCAGAAGGGTTTCAATATATGACAAAAGTCGAGTCAGAAAAAAAACAGAATAAATTAGGAGCCATTCCCACATATCTCAATACCCAACTTTTAATTCCCAAAATACCGCTGATGGAAATAAACAATATAAAGATGTACTAGGATTTTTTGGACCAAGTTCATCACTATTTCAATGTGTTTACACTTGGAGGGACTGTGGTACAATCTCTGTTACTATGTGTTATGAGATAAATTAACTGTTATCACATAGAAAATTGCTTAGTCGCAACAGAGAGTGATTCACCTCAACATGCTGCTGTGGACCACTTAGCAAAAGCCCCTTTCATGGAGCAACATCCTTCACAAATCCCTGCCCAATCTCCCTCTATTTGGTTCACAAAGCTTCTCCTTTTGCTGACCATCTGTAGTGACTTGGGTGATCCAAGAATTAAGGTTTCAGAACCATTGGGTAAATATATTAAGCATGCTCAGATACTGTGGAACAGTGCATACTGTCACCTGCCAATCCCTTTCCCTGTTCTGTCTGAACTACGTGAGCAGAGCAGTGGACCACTAGGATGCAAGGAGCGAGTTTCTTCGGTTTGGATTGCACCACACTGCTTCTTCTCTCTGTGCTCTGAGAAAGAGAATGGGTGAAGAGATTTCAGAGACCAGCCAGAATTGACCATGCCATGTGCTCGGAGGGTCTGACCCCTGGAATTCAGGGACCCTCAAATCATGGGGCAGCTGAGCTGCTCACTGCATATTGACAACTCATGATTTGATTGCAAATCTCACAATATTTCCTGTTTTTTCTTGCAGCCCCCAGCTCCTGAAGTCATGAGAATCGTAGTTTTCATTTAAAATAAAGTACATTTTTAGCCCTTGTTGCAGAGAAAAGCTTGACAATATGAAAACTGAAGACCCAATGAAAAAAATACAGAGTCAAATACAGGCAAATACAGAGTCAAAAATGTGTTGTTTTCTAAGATCTCATGAAGTTTACGACAATCTCATGATTTTGGGAGAATGACTAATAATTGCTGAATGTTTGAGGTTCACAAGCCTGCACTCTGCATTTGACTAGGGCTGACCCAGGCCTGCCTTCCCTCAGTTTATGCATGGCTTTTGTCTAATAGATGTATCTCTAAGTCTGTGTAAAGTGAGTGTACATCCAAGGCTGCAAGGTAATGGAGAATCAAATCCAATGACTTTTTCCACTCTTGTATTGTGCAAACATGGTCAGACTGTAATACGTCTTTACTTAAATAAATAAAAGGGGAGAAACATCCAAATCACAATTTGAAGGTCGGCTTTTTGTTAGGTCTATAATTATCCTAAACTTGTTTGTTAAAATGATAATCTAACTAAGGGCTCGTCTACACTGCCACTCTACATTGGCGCAGCTGCACCACTGTAGCGCATCTGTTGAAGAGCGCTTGCCCATCGGCATAATTACTCCACCTCAATGAGAGGTGGAAGCTATGTCAGCAGGAGAGCGTCATAGTGAACTTTAAGTTGCTATAAATCGATGTAACTTGCATCACTCAGGGAAGTGGCTTTTTTCACACCGCTGAGCGATGTAAGTTACATCGACTTAAGCAGTAGTGTAGACAAGCCCTCAGTCTACTACAAACAGGATTTATATTTAGCTGATCTCCATTTATTTTGTATTTAATTAGTTTAATTAAAGAGATAGTCAGGAAGTTTTTCTTAATACCTACCCCAAATCTCCTTTTTGCTGCAGATAAAGCCCATTACTTCTTGTCCCACCTTCAATGGACATGAAGAAAAATTGTTCACCATCCTCTTTTAAACAGCCCATAACATAGTGAAGACTGTTATCAAGTCCCCCCTCAGTCTTCTTTTCTCAAGACAAAACATGCCTAGGTTTTTTTTAACCCTTCCTGATAGGTCAGGTTGTCTAACCCTTTTATCGTTTTGTTGCTATGCTCTGAATTCTCGCTGTTTTGTCCACACCTTTTTAAAGTGTGGTGCCCAGAAGTGGACAAAGTACTTCAGCTGAGGCCTTACATATGACACTCCTGTGAATACACGCCCCAATGTTATTAGCCTTTTTTGCAACTGCATCACATTGTTGATTCATATTCAATCTCTGAACCACTATAACCCACAGACCCTTTTCCAGCACTACTACCACCTAGCCAGTTATTCCCTATTTTGTAACCGTGCATTTGATTTTTCACTCCTAAAGTGCAGTACTTTGCACTTATCTTTACTGAATTTCATCTTGTTGAGTTCAGACCAATTCTCCAGTTTGGCAAAGTCGTTTTCAATTCTAGTCCTGTCCCGCAAAGTGCTTGCAACCTCTCCCAGCTTGGTGTCATCCACAGATTTTATAAGCATACTCTCCACTCCTTTATCCAAGTCATTAATGAACATATTGAATAGTGCCAGATCCAGGACTGACCCCTGTGGTACCCCACTAGATTAGGGTGACCAGACGTCCCGATTTTTCCTCCTCTGTCCCGCGTCCTGACCAATGCATGGTCGGGACGCCATTCGTCCTGATATCGGGGCTTCAGGGTGTTTTTTTTTCCTTCCTTCCTCTTGGAGATCTCCGGCAGGGTTGGTTTTTTTTTTTTGCTCGACAAGTGTGGCAGGAGGTTTTTTTTTTTTGCTCGGACAAGTCCTGATTTTTGGGTCCCTTCATCTGGTCACCCTACACTAGATACATCCTCCCTGTTTGACAGCAAACCATTGCTAAGTACCCTTTGAGTAGAGTCTTTCAACTAGTTGCACACCTACCTTATAGTCATTTCATCTAGATCAACATTCCCCAGTTTGCTTATGAGAATGTTACGTGCAACTGTGTCAAAAGCCCTACTAAAAATCAAGATTTATCACATCTGCCGCTTCTCCCCTATTGACTAAGCCAGTAACTTGGTCATCTTCTAATGAAAACCAATATATAAGGCCTAGTTATTATTGTGTGCAATAGATAAAATACCACAAGAAACCTCTTAAAAAGTTGTTCACATGAAAACATACATAACTGCTTCGCTGACCCAAACATACTGTAACTTAGTCCCAGTTCACAAACAAAATCAGAGTCCAAATAATCCAGCAAGATGTCAGGGTTTGGGGGTTTCAAAAAAATTCAAGTAGTGATGTGCAGAACTCAAAGGTTTCAGTTTGCAGAAGATTCAGCAAGCATTATTGTTTCTGTTTTGTATGTGTTTGCATCCAATGAGTCTCATTGTGAGTTTGAATCAAGCTGCAGAGTTGCATCCTAAACTGACTGCAGTCCATGGAAACTGAGGCCCATATATTGCACAAACACATAGAGGGGATCTGGGTGTGAGACAGAATCATGAACCCATCAACACCAACATATGGCTGTAAATAAACAAAGAGCAATGAGTTTATCTACTTCTCTTAAGACATTTACAATATTTCACTAAGTATCTGGCAGGCTTGTACAGAAAGGTCACTGAGATGTTCCAGAGGCAATCAACAAGCATAATAAGGCTAGATTATTAAATTGAGCAGAGAGGCTGGAAAAACTCAGATACCGTATACTAAAAGTTAAGCTTTTAAAGTACTCAGTGTGGAAGCTTCATAGACTAACACAGCAAAAACTAAGCACTAAGCTAACAAAACATTAAGCGTGAGCTGGACAGTTACTGCACTTTGCAGGAGAATAATACGAGTTCCTTAAATGATACCTTATTGGCTCTGACTCCTTGGCAATGAATTGTGCCTGCCTCTATGTTTGCACAGCACTTCGCACAAAGGAGCCCATAGCCTGCTTTGGGTGCTATCATAACATAAATAGTAGTAATAATAATTTTCACCATTTATAAAGGGAATACCAAGCCCAAAGCTATACTTATTAAACAGAAAACACACTCAAGTGTTTATAATTAATTTTTGATTTCACAAATTTTACCATTTAATATGCTGGGAGGCAGAAAGGTGGGATAAGGCTATCTTTGTTCCTCCCCCATAACACCAGGAGCAAAAAATGCTGCTAAAGTGCACCCAGGACCTGGCCCACATATTTTTCAAGAACATTTTTTTCCTACAGTGTATGTGGCTGCGTAAGTGAGCTTTGTTTTCTGTGAACTGCACCTTTAAGTATTTATTGGTCTGCTGCCATGTTGAGTGTCAAGATGTTAGAGAAAAGAAAATAAGAAAAATACTTGTGGCACCTTAGAGACTAACACATTTATTTCAGCATAAGCTTTCGTGGGTTAAGAACCCACTTCATCAGATGCATTCAGAGAAACATGAAAATGTATAAATATCTGCTTACTGTATGTTCCATTCCATGCGTCTGATGAAGTGGGTTCTTAACCCACGAAAGCTTATGCTGAAATAAATTTGTTAGTCTCTAAGGTGCCACAAGTATTTTTCTTATTTTCTTTTTTACTTTCTTTTTGCTGACACAGACTAACACGGCTACTACACTGAAAGATGTTAGAGGACACACACTGCTTTTCCCTAGAGACTTATTTCTTTCCTTGTTCTCCTTTTATTTTTATATTAGGGGAATTCAGATTGAAAATAACCATATGTGATTATGCAAGTCTCTCTGCTACAACTCTCAGAACTCCTCATTGACAGGTCAACCACAAACATGGCAGCCTCAAATTTCAAAATATCCCTAGGGCAAAGAATTTCTTAGCCCAAGATATAGTTACTGAGGCAACAGGCTGTACCCTCCTGAGGATAAAGATATATTGAAGTGTTCTCTCTCTTTTCTTGCACTGAATATGAAGTCCTCTGTTCATATAGGCTTCTACCATCCGAGCACTCATACGCCAACAAACTTAGCTGTCTCAACTTCTAACCCCCTCCTTATCCTGACAAGCTTGTTGTGGGCATTTGGTTGAGTTCTCTTGACAACAACAAATCAGAATGCAGGGGCAAAATAAAAACATGTAAATATATTCAGCATGACAGTACAGTAATAGGCATATCCCAGGGGGGGGAAAAAACTCTGGGGTAGGCATTTTTTAAACAAAAGGCCCTAGTCTCCCATCACAGGAGAAATTAATTCTTTCACCAAAGAATCAAACACTTGGCTATAGTTCTCATCTCACAATATCAAGCACCCTCAACCTATTAAGTGGTTGTACTGCCTCTCCTTACTTCAACTAGGACAGGCAATTGTCTTTCAGCAACAGTGAGAACATCTGGTAGTGAGATAGCTGAGTAGAGCTGGATGTTAAATGATTTTCCCATCCCATGACTATTTTTGAGAATTCAAAAATTTTTCCCATCCCAAATTGGGACGGAAGTCACAAAGTTTTCCAATGTGCACAAATCCAAATGTTCCACTGTGATTCTGACATTTTTTAACTTTTGTCAATCACAATTAGCTTAAAGTTCAAAATAAAAAGCTATTTCAAAAGTGAAAACCAGAATTCTTCATTTATAAAATACAAAAATTTTGAAAAAAAAAATCCCCAGAAGTCTTTCGAGTCAGAAGAATCATCAAAACTGACCCTGTTTTGTGAACAGTTTCCATTTTAATCAATCAGCCTTTTTTTGGATGAAAAACATTTTATTGAAAAATTCCCAACCAGCTCTATAGCAGAGCTGAATACAAGTGGCTTCCAAACCTCACTTTTCTCTGTAATGATTCTAAGCTGACAGTAGTTATAAGTGAGACCACAATTTGAAACACTTTCAGTGACATTATTTCATCAGCCAAAGTCTGTATTCGTTTCCTTGAGTTTCTCTCTAGAATTTTAAATGAACTGATACTTTTGGGATCTATATACAAGCACAGTCATTTGGGGTGGGGGGGGAGGGGCGGGAATGACCAGTTATGACAATCATTTTTATTATATTTAAGTGAACATTTTAAAAGTTATATTTGTCCTTTACATTTCAAGTTACAGATTCATATCTTGTTCTACTAGAATGAAATAGTAGTTTGCATAAAAAAAAGAAGATATTTGTCTTATTGTTATATTGACCTTACAGTGATATGTTCATAAAATATATAATCGTGTGAGGATATCAGCACTATGCTATAATGTTTCCTTTTAAGTTTAACCTACTTTTTATGTATTATAAAATGGGAAATGAAATAAGCAGTACCTTACCATTTTAATTAAACCTTAGAAGAATAGCTGCTACATTAAGCCCAAGTATGTCACATACAAGGACACTGGAACTCAGATTTTTCTTGTTTTTTCATCTTTCCACGATAAGGCATTAGTGGAGTCAAAAGGCAGATACTTGTCTAATGGACACTAGCTCAGGTCCTTGGTGTTATAAAGTCAATGGAATGCCTATTGGTTTCAATAGCCATTGATTGGATCATACCGTTAAAGCATGAATTAAGACACTTTTCTTAAACAGGAATTTTTATGAGTACTTTCCACCCACCAGTAAATACTCATGACATAAATTCTTACTTCATTCAGCATGCTGATGTTTAGTGCTGCCACACAATGCCATCTGCCGGTTCTCATGAGAAAAAAAGTTTGATGGACTCAGCCCACTGACACTATGTTAGCTGTACATATTATATCATCCTGCTGTATGTTCATGATTGTTATAAATAACCAGTTGCATGACAGTTGGAGTTCTACTTGAAGACCCACCTCTTTAAGTCAACTGAATACTTGAGAATCTCAGTTTTTATTTAAAAAAAATTCTAGCACTCAACCTTAAGGAGAAAAGCTTGTAAGTGGGACCTGTATGCGGAGGGCCTTCACCATCCTATGCACCATTTAAAATCCCATTTAAACCTTCTTGCATGTCTGGTTGGTGGGTCTTGCCCTCATGCTCAGGGTCAAACTGATCACCATATTTGGGGTTAGGAAGGAATTTCTCCTGGGTCAGATTGGCAAAGAACCCAGCAGATTTTCGCCTTCCTCTGCAACATGGGGCTTGGGTCACTTGCAGGTTTAAACTAGTGTAAATGCTGAATTCTCTGTAACTTGAAGTCTTTAAACCATGATTTGAGGACTTCAGTAACTCAGCCAGAGTTAGGGGGTCTATTACAGGGGTCTATTGGGTGAGGTTCTGTGGCCTGTTCACATTCATGAGGTCCAATTTCCCTTTTCAAAAGCTGTGTTGTCTCTTCCCCAACACATCCTGTTCTTCTGTGTGTCAGACAATACTGTTCTTTACTACAGTTTCAACCAGTTTGCCTGGTACTGAAATTAGGCTTACCAGCCTGTAATTTCCAGGATCCCCTCTAGAGCCTTTTAAAAAAATTGTCGTTACATTAGCAATCCACCATTCATCTGGTACAGAGGCTGATTTAAGCAATAGGTTACATACCACAGCTCTGCAATTTCATATTTGAGTTCCTTCAGAACTCTTGGGTGAATACCACCAGGTCAATGACCAGTTCTACCTAAATTAAGCGTCATGTACACTTTAATTTTACATGCACTTTAATATTTGTATTTTATAATCCTGAAGCTTGGCCAAGAATCACTCTTTACTTAGGTCAGGAAGTTTATTATTGTGCAAAGACATAAAAAAGTTATTGTCTAGATTTTTGTCCAACAAAAGAAAGCTTTACTTATTTTTATATGCTGCATGCAAAGCCTTCTGGCACTTTGTAGCCTGAATGCTAGTTAGTTTGAGGTGGGGAAAAGAAGCACAGTTTTAAAAAAATTTACATTATGTGGTGAGCTTAAACTGCCACATCGTTTGTATGTTTTGTGCTTGCTCTTATGTATAATGTAAATATTTCTAACAGTCAGCAATATAGAAAGAATATGTAATGAGTCCAACTAGTTCATTTTCACTGGAAATGTATGTCAATGGGCTTAAAAAAGTCAAGTTCTAAGTGGAATCCATGGATTTTTCAATCACTTTTGCACAAATACGCCACACAATTAACCAGCTTATTAATCATTAGAGAAGATACTGAATCTAGGATGAATTTCGGTATGGCAAATGGCGATATTCTTTAAATATCAATGTGAGTTGCATTGCTAACTCCCTGCACATCACAATGCAAAAACGTGTCTCTCTGCATTTGCTCCCATTTCCATGTTAATTGGTCTTGTATTCCTGAAATACTGAGGTCCTCCCTCACCCTGAGTAGTGTCTTATTCCAATAGTAGTCTAATTGACCTCAATGGGATTGCTCATGCTGTAAAACACTATTCAATGCAACGAGGGTATTGCAAGCTGGCCCTGAGGTTTTCTGTAACCTCCATGGCTATTTTGTTTGATGCTCTGTGCTAAAATTTCTCCCCATAGACAATGGAGCCCCTTTTCTTTAAAATGCAGAAAAAATACTGTAACTCCAAAAACATTTTGTTAAAATGCTCGTATTTTGAGTCACCACAACCTTACTTCTCAAATGCAAATGTAATATTGTACATGCAGTTTGCATGGGTAAACTAGGCCTAAGGCTTACTAGCAAATACTACGAGGGCTTTAATGAAATGAAGAACTCTGTCCAGGAGGGATTCCATATGCCGGACCTACTTAGCATGGAGAAAATTTCCCTTCAAAACTGAATTACCATTATCCACATCATACGTACAAACTTACTGCAGCTCAGAATTGCAGTTGGGACATGATAGCTCTCTGTTCTGAGAAGAGGACTCTGAAGTCCCAGTTTTAGGAGTCCCAGTTTTAGGAGTCTCTCAGTAGAAGACCTTCAGCTGTGGAACTCACTTCCTCTTACTGGAAAGTACAGCTTGCTGCCCTTCAAGGATGAGGGTGATACATCTGTTTAATTAGCGGTGGTTTTAGAGTGCTGTGATGAGATGGGTGCTAACCAATGAATTTTGTCATTACACCATCATAAGTAAGCATGTTTTGGCCATCCAGTAGGGATTGTACTTTTCTTATCATGCTATTCAAGGTGTCCAGATCCTATGGTGACAGATGTCATGTAAATACCTGCAAAATAATAGTTTGCAAAGGGGTAGCTATGGATGGGCTGGGTATTGTTTCAAGTATAGACAACATCTCCAAGTAAGACCAACTGTTACGGTCTGCCTACAAATTCCAAAGGTCCAAACCAGATGTAGCTTGAGGAAAGATGCATTCAGTTTCTGTGTGGTTTTACTACGGCATAAAAAGGAGATGATGTTAGGAAATAGAGAAGTAATGTTAGAGTTTAACTGGAAGTTAAAATTAGATGCTGCAATAAAATACTTTTGATTAATATATGCCAAAGTTTATGAGGGACAGCGATTTTATCAGGCAGAAACCTGCATCTTAAACCTCAACACCTTCCGCTGTAAGTGCAATGTCTCCTTCTTTGATCTGCCTTCTCTAACTTAAACACACAGCAGCATGCACATTTAAAAAACAAACACACACAAAAATAACCCTACCAAAACAAACAGGACATGTAATTCTCCTCCTGGGGAGAGGAGGAGAGAACAAATCACATGTAACAGATATTGGTCATGTCACTTCATGCACTGCTGGAAGGTACTCAGATACAAAGATGATGAGGGCAGTATAAGAACCTATAATGAATAGAAAGATATGAACAGATTACTCCTGAGGGCATTCTGCACCAAAAAATTTAAAATTCTGCACACAATATTTCAAAATTCTGCAAGATTCATTTGTCAATAAGTAAATGCAAAGGCTCCAATATGGTGGTGGGGAGCACAGGCCACTGGCTGCACATCACCCTGCAGCCCTCCCACCCCCAGGACATGGACTCAGCAGTGAGGCTGCACCCGACCCGGACACAGCACAAGGCCTGGGCCTGCCCAGAAAGACCCCGGGACTCTGCCCCTCTGTGCCAGGTGCACCAGGTGTGGGGCAGGCAGGCTCAACCAGGCAGGATCCAAGTGTGGAGGGATCCAGGTGTGGGGTGAGAGGATTCAGTGTGGAACAATCTGGGTGCAGGCAGCTCAGTGGGAGGTCTAGGTGTGGGGTCCGAGTGGGGCCATTAACTATAAACTCCAGAAGCTGGACAAGAGGAAGAAATGACAAATATACCACATGAACTTCTTGAAACCCTGGTGGAATCAGAAGGGGTTGCTGATTCCCCGTATAGCCCTGAGGCAGACTTGACCTCAGCTAACCCTGTCCTTTTTCCCTTGCAACTAGTAAAAGAACAGGGCCCTGGAGATCAACTGGGGCCAGACCAGGGAAAGAGCCAGAAGTCCTTCCCAGGGAACCAAACTGTCCACGGAGCCCATGACCAGCTGTGGCAGGCGACAACTCTCCTGAGCTGGCCTGGAGTCAAGGAATCCAAAGAGGAAGCAGAGAGTGAGCCGCTCGACAAGGAGACTGGGAACCAGGCCCCAGCGGCCGCAGAACCACCCAGCCAAATGTCAGTAAGAAGCAGCCCAGGGAAACGTGACTTTGGTCCTGCTGAGTTGCCGAGAGGTGAGGCAGTAACCCCACATTTCCCTGCCAACCCAGCGACGGGATCAGCCATTGCTTCAAGGATTCTAGGCTGGGACCCAGTGGTTCAGGGTGGGCCCAGGTCCCCTTGCCAACACTCATGGCTGGAGGCCAGAGCTAGTGACTGTTTGTTTGCTCAGCCGTCATCCAAGAGGCCTGAGCTACTGACTATTTACTCAGCCCACACCCATGAGGCTTGAGCTTACTGATCTCCTGGGTGTGGGCTGAATGCACAGGCAACCTGAGCTGTTGCTCATTTAGTTGCCCCACTGCACGCCAGAACTCCTGAGCGACAGATCTAGATGGGCGCTTAGTTCCCCGACGCTACCAGAGGGAGGGGTGGGGCCCTGATCGTGAGAAACAGGAACCTACAACACTGCAGTGACAAGTGTGGATGCAGCCTTCATTTCACTGCACCTTGTCGCTACACATGGAGTGCCTGTACTCAATACACCACCATCAGTGTAGACATAGCCACAGATGCAATAACAGCTCCCTGAGTTAGTGACACTAGCACATCCAATTTAAAAAACACATACATCAGAAGATCACCTAAAATTACTCACCGTCTCAAAACCCCGATGCGGGTGATCAGGAAAGCCAGCTGGTTTACCTCCTTTGAATTCATCAAGCAACAAAAAAGGATCCACATTTTTTAACTGAAATAAATCAAATTTAGGATGTTTAGACAAAGATTTTGTATCGACTTCTACTTTACCTGCTGCACACAAAACATAACATTGTCAGAAATACTGAACCTCAAAGTATTACAGCCCAGCATTCAAAATTTAAGTTACACAAACATAGGTGCAAATGAAATTCTAGAAGCTATACGATTTTTCAGTGCTCATTATCTTTATCTCCTGTGTTTATTTTTGAAGTGTACTAATCAAAACAGTTTCATAGCATTTATACCCAGTAGTTTAAAAATAACTATTTACAGATTGGTTCCAGCCCAATGAGAGCTCCTCCCCCACAGTAAAGATTCTCACTAATGATCCACTCCAGCAAAAGCTTGAGTGAATAAACAGACCTTGAAGCATGCCTGGAAGGTCAGCAGACAGATTCTGATGGATGGAGTGAATTCCAGAGCCCTGAACTCTGGGTAACACCATACCAGCCCTCTTGTGATCTGTAAACCTGAGTACATCAATTGATCTCAACTGCTGTAGCCACACAAGGATGAAGAGGCACGTGCTAGGAGAGCAAGCACCCAAACTACACAGAGCTTTATTGGGAACAACCAAAGCCAACACTATGAATTGTACCCAGAAGCAAACCTGAATCCAGGGAACACAAATGTAATGTGCTCCCTAAATGAAACTTCAAGAAGTAAGCAGAAAACTGCATCCTGGAATAGCAGTTTCCCCATAGTTATTAGTGGTAGCGTCATCTAGTGTTCATTGTACTAATCCAGTCTCTGAGCCTAAGACACAGATAACTGGTAAGATCTATATGTGAAAGAGAAGATCACAGTTTCCAAGACAATACAGTGGCACAACCGCCACTATTATCTAATACCAGCCGTGGTCCCCCCAACAGGACCCCCAGTTCTCCTACTATATTGACAAAAGTTAGAAAATCTCCAGCTTAAAATGTAAAGGAGGCGGGTATCAACTCGCCTGTTTCCTCTAGAGCAGGGGCGGCCAACCTGAGCAGGAGGCAGAATTTACCAATGTACATTGCCAAAGAGCCACAGTAATAGGTCAGCAGCCCCCTCACCCCCATCAGCTCCCCCCTGCTCCGCTCCCAGCACCTCCCACCCACCAGCAGCCCCGCCGATCAGCACTTCCCCCTCCGTCCCCGCACTTCCTGATCAGCTGTTTTGTGGCATGCAGGAGGCTCGGGAGAGGGGAGGAGCGAGGGCATGGCAGGCTCAAGGGAGGGGGTGGGAAGGGGTGGAATGGGGACAGGCCCTGTGGCAGAGCCAGGGGTTGAGCAGTGAGCACCCCCCGGCACATTGGAAAGTTGGCACCTGCAGCTCCAGCCCCAAAGTTGGTACCTACACAAGGAGCCACATATTAATTTTTGAAGAACTGCATGTGGCTCTGGAGCCACAGGTTGGCCACCCCTGCTCTAGAGGCTTTCACAGCATCACCTCCATCATCTCTGGTTGAGCATCACCAGCTGCCCCTTGTAGTAAGAGGAGGCCCTGAAACAAACTCTTGTATCAGAGGTCCAGTCTGAGGCCTGAACCAAAGTACTTCCAGGCAGTGTTAAGCAGAAGCTGGGCTGTGAGCCAGAGGCAGGTCCCACTCACAGAAGTTGGCAAGAAAAGGTTGTTAGAAGCACTTGCGCGCACACGCGCACGCACACGCACATGCACACACGCACACGCTAATGAGAGGAACCTGTGCCAAGACAGCATCAGAACACTCTACAGACATAAGGAACAGGCAGGTGCATCTTAAAGACAGGGTCAAAAGGACAACATGATGGATAGATTCGTTTGAACTATGATGAGTAATCTGTCCTGCAACTGTATAAAAGTAGGTCCGGGAGCGCACATCTTTGTCCAGCCTAGGGGGCAGTGGAGTGTCCCACCAGTGACTGAGTTGTGTCCATTGCCAGGGAGCACAAATTCGTAGTATGCCCTGTAGAGTCTATAGGGAACTATTACTGTGTTACTATTACTATTACTGTGTTAAACAATAAACCTGCCTCGGGTGCCTTCATACCTTACTAGAGTCTGTAGTCTTTGGGGGTTCTATCGGGGTCTGCTGTGTTAGCTATCTGCGCAGAGCTGGGACAGCACACAGGGAACACGCACGCAGCCGACTGTTATCATCATCGAACAAGAGCAGAACACCACACCGGTAGCTACTGACAACACCCCTTATCCAGGCCCCAAAAATCACATCACAACCAGAGTGTCAGGAAAGCCCTGACACAGGACTGGGGTCTTACTATTATATTATTTGATGGTGCTATTTTTTCCTGCTGCTGTATGAGGCTAATGCTTTATGGATGGGTTTTGCTTTTCATATATCCCCCATCAAACATTCCAACCAGGAAATGATCATCATTCAGCACCACATCAAATCTCTTTGGGAGGAGAGGAAGTATAGAGCATACCTCAGGCCTGCCAATGCTTCTCCGAACACGCGCCCCAACCCCTTCCACCTGCTCAATGCTGAGTACAGTTTTGATAACTTTCCTCAGAGTTACCATCCTTCCGCCTTCTGAAGGAAGATGCAGTTTCCAAGACTTCAAAAATCTGCACAGGGAATAGATTAGATGTTTAAATGTTGTCAATATTATCTCTTGGAAAATAAAAAACCAAAAGCACCCCAAAAACACACAAACTGTGCAGCTAACAGCCCAAAACAGTAACTGCAAATGAAGACAGAAAATTGGCAAAAGACGATGAGATTTTGGTTGTACTTTAAATCCCCAAACAACTAACATGTCGCCTGTAGCAAAAGCCAAAACAGCAGATGGGGGTTTCCATTTACTTAAGCCAAATAAGAAAGAAATACTTGTGGCACCTTTATGCTGAAATAAATTTGTTAGTCTCTAAGGGGCCACAAGTATTTCTTTCTTATTTTCTTTTTGCTGACACAGACTAACACGGCTACTACACTGAAACCTGTCATTAAGGCAAATAGTTCATTTTTTCCACCAAAGGAAAGTTGCGCCTCAGGTACCCTATCCACCCCCACAGCAGGTACAGTACCTTTGCTGCTCCCTATCTGTGCAGGACTTGCAATGCCTGCACACCCCAGATTGCTTTTCATGTAACTCCCTCTGCTCCGCACGTCACAGTCACTAACTCAGCATGAGTCAGCACAATCACCCCGTCGCCTCGCGAACGAGATGGGTGAGTCACATACTGGCAGCAGGGGGAGTGTGTGTGCGCGGGGGCGGCCCTATCTGCTACAGTCTGGCTGCGGGGCTGTTAGGACGCGGATACCGGCTCAGCGAGAGTCACAGACACCCAGCCAGGTCAATGAACACAGTGACACGGTCTGAGACGCGCGCGCGCAGCGTGACACACGCACAGGCAGTGTCACGCTCACACACGAGACACTCCCCCCCATGAAACGACACAATGACAGATCAGTGACGATAACCACACACAGAGATGACGCCATCACATGTGACGCATGCGCTGTGCGCTTTCTCGCGCTGCCCGCCGCGGAGAGGCTCCCCCGCCCGCTCGCTGCAGCGAGGGTTCCACCCCCGGGGATCGAACGGAGCGAGCGCTCCGCCTCTTCCCTCCAGCTCGAGAGAGGGGAGGGGGAGTGAACGCAGCTGCCTATTGGCTGCGGCGCGGGGGAGGCAGGGGCGGGGCTTCAGGCCATCCGCGAGCCGGGTTGGCGCCCTGACGCGTTCCAGAGGCTTAGGGGCCGGTGGGGCCCGTCGGGCTGCAGCGTGGGGCCCGCTCCCCAGGCCAGGCGGCGTCACGGCCGGGTCCCGCTCCCAGACGCACCCTCTGCGGATCCGGCGCCTCGTAGCCCGGGACGCCAGTCCCCCGGCGGCAGGGCAGAGGCTGGGTCTGCGCCCGCGCCTGAGCTGCTCCGGCTGCTTTTCCAAGGGGGGGGGTAGAGAAAATGCAAAACCAGCAATAAAGCCCCGCACCAAAACAAACCACAGGAAAGAGAAGCAGAACCTGCTACTCAAAGGCAAACCGTCGGTGACAGCGTGCACCCCTGTGTGCAGGCCCCCTACATGCTAACGTAAAACAGCTCTGTTCAAAGTGTGGCTGGTAAGGCGCCATTTGAAAACTCATAAGTTGCTGGTCACTATTGTGCTGGTAAAATCTGTGTGGCACCGTTGCATGCAACGTTGCAAGATTCCCCAGTATCATGTTATTAACACACCTTCCAAACCCCATAGCTGGGACCCTACCAAATTGAGGGTCCATTTTGATCAATTTCATGGTCATAGGCTTTTTAAAATTGTAAATTTCATGGTTTTGGATATTTAAATCTGAAATTTCATGGTGGTGTAACCCTGGGGGTCCTGACCCCAAAAGGGTCATGGGGTTAGGGGGGTTGCAGGGCTATTGTTGGGAGTCACAGTATTGCCACCCTTCTGCGCTGGGGTAGCGTTGACTTCAGAGCAGGGCGGTCGGAGAGTGGGGCTGATGGCCAGGCATCCAGCTCTAAAGGCAGTGCTGCCACCAGCAGTAGCACAGAAGTGAGGGTCACATGAGTGGGGGGAGCAGGGCCAGCCTTATGGGTGGGCAAGTGGGTGACTGCCCATGGTCGGAGGGGTGCTGTGGTCATCCACACATACATGCACACACAGACCCAACCTAAGGCCCCTTTAATCCCTGAGTGCTGGGCCTGGAGCTGGGGAGGGGCCAGGCTGCGATGTCCTCTTCCCCTGCATTGGCTGCTCCCCAGGGCTAGGTAAGACCCAAAGCCATCCCTACCCATACACAAAGTATGCAGCTGCATAGGGCACCAGGAAATTTGGGGCCACTCCAGCTCCTGCCCCGCCTCTTCCCCATGGCCCCTGCTCCGCCCCCACTCCACCCCTTCCCCAAAGCCTCCGCCCCTTCCCACCCCTGCTCCGCCCCCAGTCCCCTGAGGACTGCAGCAGGGCCAGGCCTGCACTCACGGACGGCAGGAAGTGCAGCAATCCGGCCCCAGCCGCACCGCCGGTGAGTGCTGGGGGGGCAGTTCCCCACTGCCCCCTGCAGAGGCCTGCCTCTCCCCCCTTGCAGGGGGGCTGCTTAGGGCCCCAGAATAACTACAGATAGCCCTGATAAGACCTGCCTCTGGGAACCTCCCCTGGCTGCAGGAAGGACCCCCCCACCCCCATCCATTGCGTCGTGCCCCTAACTCCCCCATGAAAGTTAGTGCCTGGCACATAGTAGGAGTCCCCACATGTGGTGCCCCCAGCCTTGCTCCTCCCCTACAATAGCTAGATTTCACAGTGGAGACCAGATTTCATTATCTGTGATGCATTTTTCAGGGCCATGAATTTGGTAGGGCCCTACCCACAGCCCTGCTCAGGCTGGAATGCAAACGGGTCTGTTCTAGACAAAGAAATTGTGTGTGCCTTAATTTGCATTTAAGCAGCTAACAGAGTCATCAAACAGGAAGGGAAGACAAAGGAAATTCTAACAGATAAAAAAAACAGCAGAGACCATCCTTTCATGTAGACTCAGTGAAGGACGGGTCCTGACCTGAGAGTTTGGTCAGTAATCTGCTGGAATATGTGGTGGAAATTTTGTTTGAATCTAATATAGTGTGTTAAATTAGGCATTAGTAAACATCTTTATTCTTGTAGTCAACAGGTTACAATGCCTCATTACTTGTACTCAAAATCTATTTCTTTGTAGTTAATAAATTTGTTTTACTGTTTTATCTAATCCAGAGTGTTTAAATTGAAGTGTCTGAATAACTGTTTGAAATAATGAGTTGGCATATTATTCCCTGAAAGAAATTAGGTTCTTAAAATATTTATACTCTCTAGGAGAGGGCTGGGCAGCACAGGACATGCTGTTTTGGGGGGAAATCTGGAGCTGGGGCTGTGTTGGGGTCACCATGCAATATAACCAAGGCTGGTGAGAGCCAGAGCGTAACCCAAGTGTGGCTGGTAGGCTGCAGTTCCACACAGACTCTCAGGGTGTGGCTCGTATGCTGGGAGGCTGTTCGAGAGTGGTCCAGCTGGGAGCTAGTTCAGTAAGGCACCCAGGATTGCAGGGCAGGGGTGACACAACTCCCCACTAGTCTGGACTGTATGTCGCACAAGCTGAAAGCAAAATTGGAAATGTCAGCCTAACTGCGTATTTCCGTTCCCTGCCCTGGTGCTGTTACTCCTAGAAGCAACACAACCAATCCCAAATTCTAAAGGAGAAGCTACTTTGTACTCTTAATCTACTAGGACAGTGTTTCATAACCAGTGGGTTACACAAAAGGTAGTCAGGGTATCTCAAGGCATTGAAAATTATATCACAATCTAAAGCAAAGAAAGTATCACTCCCTTCCCCCTGCATGCCCTCCCCGTTCAAGGTGAAGCAGTCTCCTGCCATCTCTCCAAACATACACAGAGGCCTGATCCACACAAGAAAATTAGGTTGGCATAACTATGTTGCTTAGGGGTGTAAAACATCCACACCCCTGAATGCTGTAGGTAAGGTGACCTAATTCCCCCTGTAGACAGCACTAGGTTGATGGAAGAATTCTGTAGCCTTTGAACTGTAGACAAGCCCACAGAAATCAGTTATATAGGCTTATCCTTGTTATCATTGATGCATTTTTGAACTCTTACTTTTACAGTAAATGTTATGGGAGTGGGAGGGTTGCAAAAGATCTGACTTAGCAAAAGAGGTCACCATCATGGAAAGGATACTGACACAAGGAAGAAAGGAGAGCAGTAGAATACAGAGCCTGGACTTCAGAAAAGCAGACTTTGACTCCCTCAGGGAACTGATGGGCAAGGTCCCCTGGGAGAATAACATGAGGGGGAAAGGAATCGAGGAAAGCTGGCTGTATTTTAAAGAAACCTTATTGAGGTTGCAGGAACAAACCATCCCGATGTGTAGAAAGAAAAGTAAATATGGCAGGCGACCAGCTTGGCTTAACAGTGAAATCCTTGCTCGTCTTAAACACAAAAAAGCAGCTTACAAGAAGTGGAAGATTGGACAAATGACCAGGGAGGAGTATAAAAATATTGCTCAGGCATGCAGGAGTGAAATTAGGAAGGCCAAATCACACTTGGAGTTGCAGCTAGCTGGAGATGTTAGGAGTAACAAGAAGGGTTTCTTCAGGTATGTTAGCAACAAGAAGAAAGTCAAAGAAAGTGTGGGCCCCTTGCTGAATGAGGGAGGGAACCTTGTGACAGAGGATGTGGAGAAAGCTAGTATACTCAATGCTTTTTTTGCCTCTGTCTTCACAGACAAGGGCAGCTCCCAGACGGCTGCACTCCGCAGCACGGTATGGGGAGGAGGTGACCAGCCCTCTGTGGAGAAAGAAGTAGTTCGGGACTATTTAGAAAAGCTGGACGAACACAAGTCCATGGGGCCGGATGCACTGCATCCGAGGGTGCTAAAGGAGTTGGCCGATGTGATTGCAGAGCCATTGGCCATTATCTTTGACAAATCATGGCAATCGGGGGAGGTCCCGGATGACTGGAAAAAAGCTAATGTAGTGCCCATCTTTAAAAAAGGGAAGAAGGAAGATCCGGGGAACTACAGGCCAGTCAGTCTCACCTCAATCCCTGGAAAAATCATGGAACAGGTCCTCAAGGAATCAATTCTGAACCACTTAAAGGAGGGGAAAGTGATCAGGAACAGTCAGCATGGATTCACCAAGGGCAAGTCATGCCTGACTAACCTAATTGCCTTCTATGATGAGATAACTGGCTCTGTGGATGAGGGGAAAGCAGTGGATGTGCTATTTCTTGACTTTAGCAAAGCTTTTGATACAGTCTCCCACAGTGTTCTTGCCAGCAAGTTAAAGAAGTATGGGCTGGATGAATGGACGGTAAGGTGGATAGAAAACTGGCTGGATGGTCGTGCTCGACGGGTAGTGATCAATGGCTCCATGTCTAGTTGGCAGCCGGTATCAAGTGGAGTGCCCCAAGGGTCGGTGCTGGGGCCGGTTTTGTTCAATATCTTCATCAACAACTTGGAGGATGGTGTGGACTGCACCCTTAGCAAGTTTGCAGATGACACTAAACTGGGAGGAGTGGTTGATACGCTGGAGGGTAGGGATAGGATACAGAGGGACCTAGACAAATTAGAGGATTGGGCCAAAAGAAATCTGATGAGGTTCAACAAGGACAAGTGCAGAGTCCTGCACTTAGGACGGAAGAATCCCATGCACTGCTACAGACTAGGGACCGAATGGCTGGGCAGCAGTTCTGCAGAAAAGGACCTAGGGGTTACAGTGGACGAAAAGCTGAATATGAGTCAACAGTGTGCCCTTGTTGCCAAGAAGGCTAACGGCATTTTGGGCTGTATAAGTAGGGGCATTTCCAGCAGATCGAGGGACGTGATTATTCCCCTCTATTCGGCACTGGTGAGGCCTCATTTGGAGTACTGTGTCCAGTTTTGGGCCCCACACTACAAGAAGGATGTGGATAAATTGGAAAGAGTCCAACGGAGGGCAACAAAAATGATTAGGGGGCTGGAACACATGACTTATGAGGAGAGGCTGAGGGAACTGGGATTGTTTAGCCTGCAGAAGAGAAGAGTGAGGGGGGATTTGATAGCTGCTTTCAACTACCTAAAAGGGGGTTCCAAAGAGGATGGATCTAGACTGTTCTCAGTGGTGGCAGATGACAGAACAAGGAGTAATGGTCTCAAGTTGCAGAGGGGGAGGTTTAGGTTGGATATTAGGAAAAACTTTTTCACTAGTAGGGTGGTGAAGCACTGGAATGGGTTACCTAGGGAGGTGGTGGAATCTCCTTCCTTAGAGGTTTTTAAGGTCAGGCTTGACAAAGCCCTGGCTGGGATGATCTAGTTGGGGTTGGTCCTGCTTTGAGCAGGGGGTTGGACTAGATGACCTCCTGAGGTCCCTTCCAACCCTCAGATTCTATGATTCTATGATAACAATTACAGCACTGAGGCAATGTGCTAGTGAACAGAGCAGTGGGTTGGCACTCAGAAGATCTGCATGCTATTCCTCACTCTTCCACTGGCCTGCCCGGTGACCTGTGGCAAGTCACTTCACTTCTTTGTGCTTGGATAATGATACCTAAGGGAAGTGTTATGGAAGAGCTCGGTATTTCTAATTTCCATTCAGATCAATTGGAGTTACATCATTCAAACTGAAGGCAGTAAGGGGCCCATAGTGTTTTCCACATGCTTATTTATTTATTTTACATGAGAGGAAAAAGTAAAAGTAAATATCACATTCTATAGAAAAAACATGTTTTAAGATGTTATGAACCAGTGATAATTAAAGCAAGAAAATAACCATTTCAAATAAATACCACATTGTGTTTATGTTCAAACTTTCCTGTTTGTCTTCTTCCTTTTTTCCCTATGTCTACTCCATAATTTTTCAAGTGAAAGGTTACAGCGTGACAAAAAAACAAAACAAGAACCCCGGTAAAACACCCCAAACCCCTCTCATTTCACTCATTGGCTAAAAAGAAATAAAGGGCAGAGAAGGGACAAATAAAATTTCAAAAACGGAATTTTTTAAAGGAATCTTTGTGCTATGGTGTGTGGTATCATTCTTTGCCTATATTTGTCAATGAGAATAAATCTCTGATGAAGCCTGCAATGTGCCAGGCAAGTACAATGGAGCACCACCTATCATTACCAGGAAGCAGCTCCTAGCATTGTTTGGTAACTATTTAATGATGAATTAGCCTGGGGTCAGAAATGAGGGGTTCAGGATGCAGGAGGGGGCTCTGGCCTGGTTCAGGGGATTAGGGTGCAGTGGGGGTGAGGGCTCTGGGGTGGGGCCTGGGATGAGGGGTTTGGGGTGTAGGAGGGGTTCCAGGGCAGGGGAAAGGGGTTGGGGTGCAGGCTCCGGGAGGGAGTTCGGGGCTGGGGCAGGGGGTTGGGGTATGGTGCCGGGTGCAGGCTCCAGGTGGCGCTCACCTCGGGCACCTCCCAGGAAGTAGTGACATGTCCCTTCGGCTCCTAGACGCAGGGGTGACCAAGGAGGCTCGGTGCGCTGCTCTCGAGTGCTGGCTCCACAGCTCCTATTGGCCCAGATCCACAGCCAATGGGAGCTATGGGGGCAGAGCCAGTGGTTGGGGACAGCATATGGAGCCTCCCTGGCCACCCCTGTGCCTAGAAGCCACAGGGATATGTCGCTGCTTCCCAGGAGGCACCTGAGGTGAGCGCCGCCCAGAGCTCACACCCCAAAGCCCCATGTCCATGCCGGACTACCTGCACTGTAAAGGAGACTCTGCAGGGCCTGGAGGCAGCCCAGTGTTGGGCGAGTGGTTTCCCTGGGTAAATGAGGCCCCAGCCCTTGCGCACAATCTGCAGAGGAGTGTACTTGACAGGGGGCTGCCCAGGATCTAGCTGTGATGCTGCCTGCCATGGCTGGGAGCTGGCCTGGCTGAATGTGTCTCAGCCTGGGGAGTGGGCACCAGGCTGGCACCCAAAGTGCTGCTGGAGGGGCTGTGTTACAAGTGGAGTATGATCCCACCTCAGCTGGGAGATGAGAGCGTCCATCCTTACAGCAGGCGGGGGGGGGGAAGTGTTGGGGGTGGGTGTTCTGGTCGAAAACTGGACGCCTGGCAACTCTACCCCCAAACTTTGTGGCAATGTGACCTGGTACACAGGGTCATAGTGCCACTCAGGTTTGGCCTGGCCATCCCTGCATCATTACAGTGGGGCAACCGGGACATATTTGTGGGTGTGGTGTTGCCATCTAGTGTGTGGGGTCACAGTGCCACTCAGGTTTGGTACTGTGACCCTGTGCGTCAGATCACAACACCCAGAATGGGGGAGTGGGGAACCAGGCCCAGCACTGCAGGACAGGAGCTGCAGTTGCAGGTTGAGTGCATGGCAAGCTCTCTCTCCAGTCTCCTCCCTGCTCTTGCCCCAGGGCCTCCCTTCAGTGTTTTTACAACCTTGGGGATTTGGGAGGGTGGGGGGAGGGGAGAGGGAGGGGCTCCGCTTCAGATTTTGCCCCAGGCCTCAAAACAACTCTGTGCAGGCCACACCTAAATACTATATCAGGATCCTCTATTACGAGCCACCGTGCATGTGAGAATCCCATTAACTTTAATGGATCAGCTAAAAATCTGAATTGTGCAAAATGTATGCTAATATAAACAGACAAACAAACATAGATGTGTTCTGCTGGAGTGGGTGGGATTTTTAAAATCTGCTAAGGAAATAGATAAGATTTTTAAATGTTGTCAATACAATATTTTGGAAAGCAAAGAAACAAAACATATATAAGTACCTACACACACAAGCTCACAAACAGCAACAGCAGTTAATAGCACAAAATATGAACTACAAATGAAGACAGAAAATTTGCAAAAGACTATGAGGTTTTTGGTTTGCTTTAAATCAGGAAACCACCAACATATCCCCTGTAGCAAAAACAAAAATAGCGTATGGGAGCCTCAATTTTTTGAAGCCAATGAGTTTCTCTTTTCCACCAAAGGAAAGTTGCACCTCATGCCTAGGGTAACCTGACTCCCCACTTCTACCTATAAACCACTCTATCTTGCAATTCCATGCCATTGCAAGCCTCCAAGCTAAGATTGCTTCTCATTTAACTCCTCCCTCTTTAACTCCTCCCTCTCCACTTCAGAGTAACCAACTCAGTATGATTCAGCACAATCATCCCCAGCCTAGGTGGTGTGTGACTTGTGTTTGGGAAGGCTGGGCATCTGTACCAGAAGCTCCCTAGAAGTGGGGGTGGCCCTGCCCCCTGCTCTGCCCCAAGGCCTCACCCCTGCTCGGTCTCCTCCCCCGCAGGCCTTGCCTGCGCTCCACCCCTGCTCCGTGAGCCCCCCACCCGCTGCTTGCTCCTCTCTGCCCCCTCCACAGAGGCCTCCCTCCAATCACTCCTCTCTACCCCTGAGGCCCCCCTCGCCCACCACTCGCTCCTCTCTGCCTCGCCCCCAGGCAGGAAAGGAGGGTCTTGGGGGAAGAGGCAGAGCAGAGGTGGGAAGAGGTGGAGTAAGGGTGGGGCCATGATCCGGGCACCTGTGGCCCCCACTTCTCGGGAGCTTCCGGAGGCAGCACTCCAAAGGTGGAGGGCGGGATGCTTCCAAAGGGAGATGTGCCGCATCCGCTATTTCTTGTCCCATTTAGCTTCTTATACCTGCCACCCATGATCCCCAGTCTCCTAGCAAACAAGAAATAAAGGCTGGGCGGGTCACATACACTAGGAGGGGAAGCTTCCAGTAGTGTAGGGCTGGGGAAGTGCCATATACTACAGAGGTTTGGGGGCTTTTATCATACTAATAGGACTGCGTGTGTCTGTCGACAGGCAGGATCAAACCAGGGATCTCTGAAGCTTAGTGCATGAGCCTCTACTGCATGAGCTAAAAGCCACGCGGCTCTTAACCAAGGCTGTAGCAGACTCATTAATCTCTAGATGGTATAGGTGACACTAGAGGGAGAAAGAGTGCCACACCAAGCAGGCATGGCACACACAATCACACCAGGCTTATTCCACTCTGTCCTATTGGGTTCCGGGAAGTGGGCGGGCGGAAGCCCGCTCAGGCCCTGAGGGGCTTGAAACAGCTCTGGGAGAGGACTGAGGCTAAAAGCTAGGCTGATAAGGGAAGCAGCTGCAGCTGTGGCCAGGTTAATCAGGGCCCAGCTAGCCCTTATAAGAGGGCAGTGGGCCTGGAACACACACAGTCTCCCTCTGCCTGTAAAGGGAGAAGGGCTTGGCTGTAGGGACCTGACCAGGTACCTAGGGGGGAGCAGGGCTGGGGCAAGGTCAGAGGAGCTGGGGCACTCCTGCCTAGGAAAACCCTAGCCTGTGGCCTAGGGTTAGGCCCATCTAGGTACTGGGGTTGCAGGGGCAACCCACGGGTAGGCGGAGGCAGCAGGTCCAAACCCCCTTTGCCTGTGATGAGTGGCTTATACTGCAGTCTGCCCCAGGGCGCGGGGGCTAGCTGGTGACTGGCAGTAGCCTACAACTGAGGCGAGGTGTGGATAGTGGGTTGGGAGTCCCCTGGGGAGGGGAGACCCAGACCTGTGGGGTACCACCAGGGGGCAGCACCCCAGTTAAAGGGGCACTGGGTCCTGGGAGGGACTGGTGGGCCAGAGAGTGGTCAGGCGGATCACCGGCCAGAAGAGGGCGCTCTGGAGGCTGGTGAGCTAATTCCCAACTGAGACCAGCAGGAGGCGCCGCCGGGTGAGTCCGAAACCTGTTACACACTCATAGACAACAACTATACACAGGGATCAATAAACTTTGACATAATCACAGCCAGACATGCACACAGATGATACAATTGCAGAGATCTCAGTCACACACAGATGTACAATCACAAATCACAATCACACACACTCAGCTGACACAATCACAGAGACCTCAATCGCGTGCACACACAGACACAGGTGATGTAATCCCAGATGACTCACGCACTGTGTGCTTTCTCACGCCACCTGCAGAGGGCAGAATCCCCCGCACTCTAAACCCCACCCCCAACGCTCTCCCTGCCTGCTGTAAGGATGGACGGTCTCATCTACCAGCTGAGGTGGGATCATACCCTCTCCAGCAGCATTCTGGGTGCCAGCCTGGTGCCCACTCCCCAAGCTGAGACACATTCAGCCAGGCCAGCTCCCAGCCATGGCAGGCAGCATCACAGCTAGATCCTGGGCAGCCCCCTGTCAAGTACACTCCTCTGCAGATTGTGCGCAAGGGCTGGGGCCTCATTTACCCAGGGAAACCACTCGCCCAATACTGGGCTGCCTCCAGGCCCTGCAGTCTCCTTTACAGTTCAGGTAGTCCGGCATGGAGCATGCTGGTGCATGCCTTCCTCTACCACCTCTTTTATCTCCACCCAAGAGGTGTCCCCCGAGACCTCTCTGAGCTGTCAGTCTGTTGCCCAGATCTCCTCAGGACCTGCAAGCTACTTTCCATGACCAGGCCCATGGCAGCTAGGGTGACCAGATAGCAAGTGTGAAAAATTGGTGTGTGGGGGGAGGTAATAAGCGCCTATATAAGAAAAAGCCCTAAATATCAGGACTGTCCCTATAAAATCAGGACATCTGGTCACCCTAGTGGTGGCCATAGAGGGGAAGGATCTCCTCACAGAACACCTGCTACACAAACCTTATCTCCATGTGCAGGTGGTGGTGTCCCCCTTCATGTGAGACCTCCTCGATTACGATCAAAGGGACTGGCTGGACACTGGTGCTTGGCTTGTGCATGGGGCAACCCATCCAGTATGCCCCCGTCATGTGCTCCAGGAAATGAGTGCAGCCTTGCCTCCTGTTTCTCTCATTTTCCTTGAGTGGATCCTGTGGGAGGCTGCTCCCCACCCACTCCTCATCCCTGGCCCTCTTTAACTCATCATCAGGCCCTTGCCCTGTGAGCCTCCTTGGCCACCCCCGACATGCCACTTGTGCCAGCTGCATGACATCCAGCCTGTCCACCTCTGAACCATGCCCAGAGACCATCTGTAGGCACTCGTGCTTCTCTTCCATCCACTTCCTCGCCCTTATGTTCCAAGGGGCAGGATCTGCTGCCACCTAAGCAGGGCAAGGCACTCCAGTGGGCCAGTCCGTACTCCACTCTGGTTCCATGGCAGGCTGGAGATATTAGCCGGTGGCTCCTTCATGGAGCCGTAAGCATGGGTGTGTACCTGACGCGTTCACAAACTCCCTGACGCTTGTCCGTCTGTGGAGAGAGGGACACCCTGGTGCATATCTATATAGGGTACATTAAGATGCAGCCTCTTTTCTGGCTGCACTTTTCCTCACTCCTCTTGATCAATGCACTCTGCATCCATGGCCGCACAAAGTGGAGGAACCTCCTTGTCTACCTCTTCCTGGCGCTGGCCAAGGTGGCCCTCTGTCATACCAGGAGGAGGAAGGTGGAGCTGTTCTGCAACTGTGGGGCCCTATCCAATCCCTTGTACGATCATGCCTCCAGGCAGAGTTCCTCTGGTCAGCATCCACTAACTCCCTAGGCACCTTTGAGTAGCAGTGGGCGTTATAAAGGGTTCTCTGCTCGGTGTCCACCGCCAGAGCCCTGATTTTCAATCTTTGACCCCACTCCCACGCCTGTATTTTCATTCGTTGTCCCCAGTAAATCAATTGTTGCTTGCGATCAGGATCCTCCCCCTTAACTGAGGGGAGTGTCTTTAGATTTGGGCAGGCCTAGACTCGCCTGTCCCCAATACTTCAAATATTAACCAATACTGGGCAGGGCCAAGGCTATTTCTCATCTTCTAGACTGAGCCTCTCATTTTGTTTTTCAGGAAGAGCAGAGGGAAAAAATATGAAACCAATTAAATAGCCCCCACCAAAACAAAACAAGGAGAAAGTTAAGAAAAACTGAAACTGGCAACAAAAGCCAAACAAGCCTAATCAAAAACAGAAATGTCAGCCTCACTTTGTCTATTTCTGTTCCCTGCCTGGTGCTGCTACTCCTAGAGGGAACACGGTTGATCCCAAATTCTAAAGTAGAAGCTACTTTGTGCTCTTGCTCTGCTAGGACAGTGTTTCACAACCAGAGGGTCACACAAAAGGTAGTCAGGGCAGTGCAAGGCCTTGGAAGTTATACAGTTGGAAGTTGCCGAATCTAAAGCAAAGAAAGTATCACTCTCCTACCCCCTGCACACCCTTCCCCTTCAAGGTGAAGCAATCTGTAGCCACCTCTCCAAACATACACACAATACAATATATTTTGTATATATACAAAATACAATATATTTTGTGTATGTATATATATGTGTATATATATATATATATATATATACAAGGCCTACCCTTGTGATCACTGATGCATTTTTTTATTTGTACTTCTATAGTAAATGTGATCGGGGGAGGAAGATGTTTGCAAAAGTTCTGATTTAGCAAAAGGAGTCACCATCATGGAAAGGATAACAATTATTGCACTGAGACAATGTGGCCCAGTGAACAGAGCAGTGGGTTGACACTCAGAAGATCTGCATGCTATTCCTGACACTTTCACTGGCCTGCCGGGTGACCTGGGGCAAGTCACTTCACGTCTAATGGGAAGTACTATGGTATGGAACAGCTCGGTATTACTAATGTCTATTGAGTTACACGTGCAGACCGAAGGCCCACAGTATGTCATTTTCCATATCCTTATTTATCTATTTCACATTAGAAAAAAAGAGGTACGAGTTAATATCAAAATCTAAATAAAAAGCATGCTCTTAGGATGTTCCAACCCGGTGAAAATTAAAGCAAGAAAATAACCGATTCACATAAATACCACATTCTGCTCATGTTCAAACTTTCCTATGTTTTGGCCTACAAGTAACTCAAACCACACACAGTAAATACAAACAATTATCTTCTCCACATCTGTTCATCAAACATACCAAAATAACACAGGAATCTCACCAAGAAGTATGGAAAGTGCTAGACCTATTGCAGTACCTTCACGTTTTCCTTCTCATCTTCAATCTTGTTTTTAAAAAAATCTTAAGTGGCATTTTTGGCATAACTGTAGCCATTGTAATTTCTTTCCCACATGAAAGAAGTTAGAAGTACTCTGTGTAATCTCACTGAAGTGCTAATTATTAGCAATTTCTTCAAATACTAATCTTACTTTCCATTTATTCTTTTAATTTCAAAATTAGTATCAATATTGTCTTCCTTTATTTACAAATTTTATAAAAGGGCTTACTATTAAAAATAGTCTGAGGGCATTAAGGGCCTGATTTCAGTTTTAACATTAAGCTGAAGGTCCTATGCAGTAGTTTCATGACTTCAGGGTTGTTGTTTTTTTCTTCCCTTTTTCACTCTGTAATTTTTTTAAGTGAAAAGTTACAGAGTAGAAAAAAAAAAAGCCCTAAAACTGTGGACATTATTCATTTCACTTAACTCATTGGCTAGAAGGGGAGAGAAGGGGAGAGAAGGGAAAATTAAAATTTCCAAAAGTTATTTTTTAAAGCATATTTATGGTATGGTGTGTGGTTTACTTCTTAGCCTGAATTTCCACTGCAAAAGCTGAGAGGATAAATCTCTGATGGAGCCAGCAACATGCCAGGCAAGTACAGTCGAGCACAATCCATTATTTCCAGGAAGCAGCCTCTTGCGTTACATGAGTACTGACAAAAGAGAAGGCCTCAAATTCAATGGAAGCTGTGTTATGTTTTTCCTGGACTCATGGGGGCCACTTAATTGCACCAGCCCTCACACTGTTTGAGGCCAAGGTATGCGCTCAATTTTGTATGGTGCTGAAATATGGGGATGGAATGATACCACAGGACTGGAAGTGATTCTAAACACATTTCTTAGGAAGATTCTCAGTCTTCCAAATAATAGCCCAGCTGCTCTTCTTAGAGCCAAGACCAGTATGGATCTGTTCTGTCCAAATGGCAACATTAATGTTTGGCTTCATGGTCACAGTACACACTCACAGTGATTGCCAAGGCTATGCTTAGAGGCACTGCTCTGCTGGACTTTTTCATGTACATTTCCTTGGTTAGAGTATATTCAAAAGTCTTTGCATTCGCTAGTTTTCTCAAAATCAGAAATGATTAAAGTTTTAAAAATGTGAAATCCACAATGAAGTCAAGAATAGAGGATATTAATAAGCAAATGGGCATTGCACTTGTTTCTACTTAAAATATGTCACCTTGGTTCCACCTTGCTTAAAAGACTCATGGTTATGCCAGATATTTTGAGTTTGTGTAATAACATGCTAAAGAGGGCCCCTACAGCTCTTCCTTTTCAGTTTCTGCAAACAGTTTACATAGAAGGCCAATATACTGGCAAAGAGAAAAGTAACTGTCTCTATCCAGAAGGTTTAGGGCAGGTGGAAGATCTATTCCATTATTTATTATATTGTAATTTGTATTGTCATTTGACGTCAAAATGGCTTTTTTTGTTTTTGTCCCAGATGCCTTTTTCTACGACCTTTCAGAAAATAGACTATTGGTTAGGAACTGACAGCATATCTCTGATCCGAGTGGTTGCTCTATTTGCATGGGCAGACACTAACATAAGGAAACGGCAAGCATCATGGTGGTCATACATGGTTTCATGGTGCATGTTCTTTTTAATCATAGAATCGTAGGCCTGGAAGGGACCTTGAGAGGTCATCTAGTCCAGTCCTCTTGAACTCATGGCAGGACTAAGTATTATCTAGAACAGGGGAGGACAAACTATGGCCCACAAGTTGGATCTGGCCCATCAGGGCTTTCAATCCGGCCCACGGGATTGCCACTCTCTGGCGTAGAAGGGCTAAGGCAGGATCCCTGCCTGCCCTAGCCCTGCGCCACTCCCGGACGCGGCCAGCACCATGTCCCTCCAGCCCCTGGGGGAGAGGGGGCAGAGGGCTCCATGCACTGCCCTCACCTGCAGGCATTGCCCCCAGCAGCTCCCATTGGCTGGGAACAGGGAACCATGACCATTGGGAGCTTCGGGGGTGGTACCCACAGGCAAGGGCAGCGCGCAGTGGAGCTGCCTGCCCCACCCCACCCCCAGGAACCACTGCCAGACATGCTCACCACTTCCGGGAGCTGCACCCAAAACCCTCCTGCACCCCAACCCCCTGCCCTGAACCCCCAAATCCCTGCCCTGAGCTTATTCCAGTGCTTAACCACATTGACAGGAAGTTTTTCCTAATGTCCAACCTAAACTGCCCTTGCTGCAATTTAAGCCCATTGCTTCTTGTCCTATCCTCAGAGGTTAAGGGGGACAATTTTTCTCCCTCCTCCTTGTAACAACCTTTTATTTACTTGAAAACTGTTATCATGTCCCTTCTCGGTCTTCTCTTCTCCAGACTAAACAAACCCAGTTTTTTCAATCTTCTCTCATAAGTCATGTTTTCTAGACCTTTAATCATTTTTGTTGCTCTTTTCTGAACTTTCTCAAATTTGTCCACATATTTCCTGAAATGTGGAGCTGTACACAATACTCCAGTTGAGGCCTAATCAGCATGGAGTAGAGTGGAAGAATTACTCCTTGTGTCTTGCTTACAACACTCCTGATAATACATCCCAGAATGAGTGCTTTTTTTGCAACAGTGTTACTCTATTCACTCATATTTAGTTTGTGATCCACTATAAGCCCCAGATACTACTCTTCTCTAGGCAGTAATTTCCCATTTTGTATGTGTGCAGCTGATTGTTCTTTCCTAAGTGGAGTACTTTGCATTTGTCCTTATTGAATTTCATCCTGGGTTATCCTTATTTTGATAGATTGGCACTTTTTTCTAGTCCTCTAAAATCTCACCGGTCTTCCATGACTTTTCGAAGATAATCGCTAATGGCTCAGATATCTCCTCAGTCAGCTCCTTGAGTATTCTAAGATGTATTTCATAAAGCCCTGGTGACTTGAAGACATTTAATTTGTCTAAGTCATTTTTAACTTGTTCTTTCCCTATTTCCAGCTCCCAGGGCTGGAGCACCCATAGGGAAAAATTCGTGGGTGCAGAGCACCCACCGGCAGCTCCCCGGGACCCGCGGCAAGCTCACCTCAGCACTGGGAGACGTTGCGGGGCCCCGCCCCCGATGCTGGGTGACGTTGCGTCGGCGTCGGGGCCCCGCAATGTCACCTGACGTCAGGGGCGGGGCCCGGCCCTGCCCCTGACGCCAGGCGTCAGCCCCCACCGGCGCCACCGGAAGTTGGCGCCTGTGCCTCTAATCCTACCTCATTTTCATTGGCATTCACTATGTCAGATGTCCAATCGCTACTAACCTTTTTTTGTGAAAGCCAAAACAAAAATGTCATTTAACACTTTTTCCATGTCCACATTTTCTGTTATTGTTTTTCCCTTCTCATTTAGTAATTGGCCTACGCTGTCCTTTGTCTTTCTCTTGCTTTAATGTATCTGTAGAATGTTTTCTTCATTTTGTGCCTTGGCCTTTCTAATTTTGTCCCTACAAACTTGTATTATTTATTTATGTTCACCATTTATAATTTGAACTAGTTTCCACTTCCTGTAGGCCTGTTTTTTTGAGTTTCAGATCATTGAAGAACTCCTTGTTAAGCCAGAGTGGTCTCTTGCCATACTTCCTATCTTTCCTATGCAGTGGGATAGTTTGCTCTTGTGCCCTTAATAATCTCTCTTTGAAAAACTGCCAACTCTCTTGAATGTTTTTTTCCTTAGACTTGCTTCCCATGGGATCTTATATACCGACTCCCTGCATTTGCTAAAGTCTGCCTTCTTGAAATCCATTATCTTTATTGTGCTGTTTTCCCTCCTACCATTCCTTAGAATCATGAACTCTACCGTTTCATGATCACTCTCACCTAAGCTGCCTTCCACTTTCAAATTCTCAACCAGTTCCTCCCTATTTGTCAAAATCAAACCTAGAACAGCCTCTCCTCTAGTAGCTTTCTCCACTTTCTGAAATAAAAAACTGTCTCCAATACAAGAACTTGTTGGACAATCTGTGCCCTGCTGTGTTATTGTCCCAACAGATATCTGGGTAGTTGAAGTCCCCCATCACCACCAAGTCCTGTGCTTTGGATAATTTTGTTAGTTGTTTAAAAAAAGCCTCATCCACCTCTTCTTCCTGGTTAGGTGGTCTGTAATAGACTCCCTATCATGACATTACCCTTGTTTTTATTCTTTTATCCTACCCAGAGCCTTTAAACAAGTCTGTCTCCTATTTCCATCTCAACCTCAGTCCAAGTGTATACATTTTTAATATATAAGGCAACACTTCCTCCTTTTTTCCCCCGCCTGTTATTCCTGAACAAGCTGTACCCTTTTGTACTAATATTCCAGTCATGTGTATTATTCCACCAAGTCTCTGTGATGCCAGCTGTGTCATAGATGTGTTTATTAATTAGCATTTCATGTTCTTCCTGCTAATTCCCTATACTTCTCGCATTAGTATACAGACATAAAATATACTCATTTGATTTCCCCTCTATGTTCTTTCTTGTCTCCCCTTGTTCCTGCTATAACAGCCCATGCTCCCCTCCTCCCCCACCCCAGCTTATGACCCTCTTCATGAGAATATACAGCAAAAACAGACTAGCTGCTCTTCCTTTTATAATGCACTAGCATAATGTTGCAGTATCTTGATTGCAGACACTACAGGAAATTTTCAGAGGCCATAAACCCCCTTGACTTTAATATATCAAGGCTAAAAATAGAATTGTGCAAAATATATGCTAACACAGAAAACACACCTGCATGTGTTCTGACAGAATGGGTGTGATGAGTGGCATGCAAATATCTTTTTTCTGATAGACACTCCAGGTTTGATAAGGATGTGATGGAGAGTAAGTCAGCAGGACACTTCCCTTTGGAGCACCAAGCAAACAAAAGACAAAGGACACAATTCCTCTTGTAAGTGCAACACCCATGTAAGTAACCTTAAACCCAAATAGTTTTAAAAACCAAAGGGTCTCGCTCCTCTTTTCACTTGCTACTGCATAATTAATAACAATATTAATACATATTAATAATCATGTAATAATATTGTCACTTTTTTACATTTCTTTACCTGAATGGTTCTATTTAATAGCCATATGTTCCTTTCAATGCAAAGAAAAAAATTAGAAATTACCAGTCCAGGAAATACTGTGATAAATTATGCTTTTTCTCATATGTGATATGAAGGATTGTGTATTTGTTGCTATAATTACTTTCTTCCTGTGTCTCAGATATGATACATTTGTGCTTAATATAGCTTCAATTCCTTGCCAGACAGTGCAAGACTTTAAAGGGAGAAATTCTCAGGCAACAAAAGGACTGAAAATGTCTTAGTTGGAGCTACAGTTTTATCTTAAATTTTAATTTCCTATAACATGTTTATTTATGTCTGAGTAAAAAAACTAACCACTCATAACTGTTTATAAAATATAAAATACACTCTTCATAACAGCTTGTTAGAACATGCAATAAATATATCTTAAATGAATTTTATAACATGTTTTACAATCCATTAGTAAGGACATAGCTGCCTTTGTTAATCTTTTAACAACTATTATTATTAAAATGACTTTTTCCAATTTTTAGGGCAATAAGATGGAGCAGGAATCAATTCTAGAGGAGCTTCTTTTAAAGAAGTCGCAACAGAAGAAAAAAATGTCACCAAATAATTACAAAGAACGACTGTTTGTTCTCACAAAAACAAACCTCTCTTACTATGAATATGACAAAGAGGTGAGAAATCATTTTCTTAACTACAGAGGTACATATTTTTCGAAAGTCAGTTTCTGCCTCTGGATTTTCTTCCTCAATGTGCTTTGGTTAGATATCACATAATAGAGGTAGTGATATATTTTGTTCCAAGTGGTATTTAAAAATGGTATGGGACCAAAATCTGGCCTTGATTTAGGATAGCACTTAAGAATGTGTTTAAGTCCACACCTATTCAGGACAGAACTTAATCATTTTAGGCATATGCTTAAATCTCATCAAAGTCAATGGGAGTTAAGCACATGTCTTGAATAGGGATGTTTTCCTGAATCAGGGTCTCTGTGGTGAGTTACATATCTGGCATTGGTTTGGAAGGCATTTATACAGGAGATAGCTCAGTGCAGAATTTGGCCCATAACTG
The DNA here is from genome assembly GCA_037349315.1 of Chelydra serpentina. Taxonomy (NCBI): domain Eukaryota; kingdom Metazoa; phylum Chordata; order Testudines; family Chelydridae; genus Chelydra; species Chelydra serpentina. Next base: position 132,850,793 of record JBAIAC010000004.1, read on the forward strand.
ATATAAAGTAAAAGGCTAAAGCGTGATTGTATTTTAAAAAGTGATTATGTATCAAAAAATGGTGGGTACTTTCAGCACAGTGGCCTCTCTTGTGCATTCAGATATAGCTCTGAAGTGATTAAATACGTTGTTACCATCTGCACTCCTGATAGCACATTTGGATTACCCCTGTGAGTTACAACTCCTTGTCTGAATAAGGGTGGCAGGATCAGTGCCAGTATCTTAACAAAATAATGTAATACATTTTATATCTTCCATCTCTGCTTTTGCATTGTAATACCGAAGTTCATGTACCAGATGTAGGGCCCATCCTGTTGACTTTATATCTTGACTTCAAAGGGAGTTTTGTCAATGCCTGGATTGCAAGATATGATACAACGGAGGGTTCTCAATGTCTTTCCCAAACAGTTTAACAAAAGTGGAACTCTACCTTACCCAGTCAGAAGTGTTTAATAAAACTTGTCATGACCATAAAGTATTTTTGATTTGAGGACAACAGTCTTGTGTTTAGAATGATGAGTAGTCCTGCTTCGGCTTTTATTCTTAGAAAAAAGGAAGCAAAAAAGGATCAATTGACATTAAGAAAATTCGATGTGTTGAGACAGTGAATCATGAGGAACAGGCACCTTTGGAGAGACAATATCCATTTCAGGTAAGATCACAAAATACGAAATTGATCTTTACAGTGGTGAACCATTATTTCTAGGAAAAATAAGGGCTTGTGTCATGGCTGACTGTTACAAAAACTTACAGCAGGTTGGAAATGAATCCTTGTTACTATAAACCTGACCCAAAGACCATCAAAATCAACGGGAGTGTTTTCACTCACTTCAGTGGAATTTGGATCAGGACCTGTCTGTTTGTGCATTCATGTGTGTATAATAGTTTATTTATTTTGGTGTGATCCTATACACACACAAGAATGGTGCATTTATTTGAATATTGAATATGTTTATTTTGTTGTGCAATACTGATCACAATTCATTTTCTCTTTTTAACCTTCCCCACCTGACCTCCTTTCACTTTAGTGGCAAAAAGAAGTGCAGAACTTGGCCTTTTGATATTGAAACTATAGGTTGACCATTTAAATGCACAAGAGTCCAGAAATTCAAAGTTACGGTTCGCTCAGCAATTGTACCTCATCCAAATTGCACATCTCTATTAAACGTTATCTTTTTCAACATATATATACAGTAATACCAAATACTACATATGTGCATGGAAGCGAAGTCATATCTGCTGCAAAAGCCATAACTTTGACTTTGCTGTCATTTGTATGTGTTAATTCTCAGGGATAGGTTCATTCCAAGGACTATGCCAGAGCAGAGAGTCCTGGAAGCGGAGAGTCCATGAGGAGAAGAATATACAGCAGTGCAAAGTAGCTGCAACTTCTCTTTGTGCCGAGGGTGGGGTGCTATAGTCTAAAATGGCCAACAGTGGCTTGGAAAGGGTGCATGACCTGGGCAGCAGAGGAGTTCATTAATTAACTACCACCCAACAATTGCTACCCCTTAGTGTTATCACTGTCTGACTTATCTCAGATTGAATACCCCCAACCCTAATTAAATAGTATTTTTATATTAAATTAGTTTGTTACTCTCATGAGCACCTAATACACTCAAATATGCTCAAATGCAAGCTAACATTCCTGTGAAATGGGAGTATAACTATAGAACGCTGTTCTGGCTCTTCACTGTCCTGGCCTTAGGTTTGCCAACCCTCCAGGAATTAAAGATTAATCTTTAATTAAAGATCATGTCATGTGATGAAATCTCCAGGAACACATCCAACCAAAATTGGCAGCTCTGCCTCGGTGGCATGCATTTTGGTGTGAACAGGCCAGCAGAGCTTGACCCTTGGGTTCCTCAGTCCTTTACTTCTTTGTTTCCATTACTCTAGGTTTTTATTTTAAAAAATAAAAATAAAGCTAATGAACTTTGAGCCAGATGTGAAGCACAGGATAACTAGAATGAATTGGTTTCCCACCTCTTTTAGATTGTATACAAGGATGGCCTTCTCTATGTCTATGCAGCAAATAAAGAGAGCCGAAATCGGTGGCTGAAAGCTTTACATAACGGTAACATTTGTTTTTATTGTCTTGTGAAGCAATTTTTTTTTTTAACATGAGTGTGGGGGAGGTGGCCTGTGTGTTCAGAGAAATCCTCTAAATAAGGGGAGTAGATGTATCTAGTTTCTCATTTTAATGCAATGGTTTTGTCAGCCATTTTCAGCCTCAATCTCACTCCTCCATGCAACAGGACTGCAGTGGCTGAGAACATTTCAAAAATGTCAATGAAAAATGGTGGGAGGAAAAAATTCACAAAATTTCCCTGCTGGCATTTCCCCACCAGCTCTAGTCTTTACTTAGTTTGTTCTGATTCTTTCCATGGTCTTTAACTGAGCAAGGTGCCGTCCATGCAATAAGTAGTGTGCAGGCAGAGTGCTGGGCCCAGTAAACCACAGTGAAGTCAATAGGATTCCTCAGGGGAGGGGGAGTCGATCCACATACTACCCATTGCAGTAGTGCCCATTAAAGTCAATAGGAGTCTTTCCATTTACTTTAATGGACTTTGGGTCAGGCCCTGTTTATCCCCCAGTTGTCCCTTGTGGGCCCATGGGTGGAGGTGACTCTAAGTGTGTGGCTCTCTCCTTGCCTACATGGAAGTGAAGATATATTAACTACCGCTTCAACATTGTCCCTGGACGATCTGTGCAGAAGTGGGAGGCTCCAATAGGCTATGAGCATTGTTTCTTCTAGAAACCAGGGGCAGATTCTTTTGAATAATTCTTCTGAAGAAAAATTTGGTTTTGAAAGCCCCTCTGGGGAGGGGATCCTGGAGGCAGGTGCCAGCAGGGATCCAGACTGGCAAGGGAATAGGGAAGAACCACAGGAAACCAGTAAGCAGTTTGTAGGCATAAAGACTTCCCAGTTCATGGCCATGACCTCTGGCAGATTGAATTTTTGGTAGCTGAATCCTCTGCTCATTCCATTCACCCACAGAATTATGTGATGGAAACTCCAGGATTTGTCTCTTCATGGGGCTTATTGTCCCCTAAATTGTCTTTTTCCTGGTGGGAGAAAGATCTAACCTTAGGACCTCAGGGTTTGGTCCAATATTCTCAGCTGAACATGTTAATAAGAGTGCTATTCAAACAAGATATGTTTTTTAAAGAGAGTATGTGAGGAATACCATTTGTTCAGTGAAATGTTGCATAAATCTTGCGACGTGCATTATAGCAAAGTGATTACAATTTTATAAGGAACTTTTAAAATCAAGTTTAGCTGTAAAAACAAGTAACAAAATTCTGTGGCTAAGATTTTGAACAATCATGCAGCAGCTCCCATGCTTCTGGGTGCGCAGCATTTTTGAAAACCAGGCTGTAAATTCAGGTGCCTCACCAGGGATTTAGGAGCCTAACTTTAAGCAATCATTTATAAACTCTTGCCCTACGCTTTTAAAATTTTTTGTTTCATTATCTTTTAAAACAAATACTACAATACTGATTCAAAAAACTACAGTGTCACTATTGCCAGTTACACTGTTTTGGGCCATTTCGATAGAATACTGGAGTGTTTTTTATATACAAGTAACAAATGTTTATTTAAGAGATTTGATAAATAGAAAGTGTTACATTTTAACTGGACATTCCTTTAACAGGTCAGTTTTGTACTGAAATTTGCCATTTGGTGTATTGAACACCTATAGTTTGTCTAGTTCATTTCTATAATATGAATTAGAAATGAAATCACTCTTCATATTTTTGATACATAAAATATTTTATTAGATTTTTCAACACAGTTAAATGGGCTTTAGGACAGTCTAGCAAAGTCTTTAAATCTTTATAAAAGGCACATCTCGTCCATGATCTTGATTCACAGTTACTGAATTATTTTATTGTATCAGTTTGTATTACTTGCTGAGAACATGCTATCAGCAAACCTTTTAAAGTTCTTTTTTCTTCTTCTTTCCTGCCTGTGCTCTCCAGAGATTAAAGACAATCCTGATTTACTAAACAAGTATCACAAAGAATTCTTCGCCAATGGGAAGTTTCTCTGCTGCAACCAGACATGTAAAGCAGCCCCTGGATGTACCATCTGGGAGAAATGTAATGAGCCATTTTGTTTGTATCTGCTTTTTGACATGTTAGTCTTAATGGTGCTTTTCATGATATTGGTAAATCTACAAGGATAATTGTAGTCAATGATGGTAAATCTAAAAATCTGGTCAATTATTCCTCTTGATGTTTGTTCTTAACTTCTTTTAACAGCATTGCAATTATACTATGTAGTTTGATAATATGGATAGGGGAAAATAATATAGTATGTGAAATACCCATGCTGAGATCATGACTATTTTTTACTGTACCTCCAAAATGCACCAAAAAGAAATCCTTTCTCCTTACTTCTTTGACTGATATGCTGAGTTGTTGCTGTTGTTATGGGACTGGGAGGAAAAAAATCAGAACTTGTACTTATGACTGAATCCTGACAGCCAAATTATCTACTAACAACATTTGTGTGTCAGTTATAAAGAATTTAACTTCATAATTAATCCAAAGTAAAACTGAGTTTTCTCATTATATCCATATTTATGGTGGCTACTTTTCTAAACAATGCAATATTCTCCCCCACACGCCTATTTTGGGTACTCTGTGGAATGTGCATTTATAAGAAATAAGATTACAATAATCATAAGGGAATCAAAAGAACAGCTGAAAAATCATTTTAACTTTATAAAATGTACTGTGCTGAGGAGCAAGTTTAGTTAGGGAAAATTGCCAGTCAAATTACTCCACAAAATGGGCAGTTCTAGGGAGCAGTTGTTTAAAGTAATACACATTCCAGAACCTCATAGAGCATTTGTGCATTTCCCTCCTGTGCACCATTTGAAAACAAACATGGTGTATCTGAGTGGCAGACTCCTGCAGTTTGTTGGAACAATGTATTTACTGAATGAAGGAGTATTTTCTGTATTTTATTTTTTTATTTAAATATACATTTTTAAAATACTGGACTGGAAATTGATCACAATTATTTAGCTCATTTATTAGTCACCATAAAGAACCTGAGGAGTAAATTTTCAAAATGGATTCATGCCAGGATCTACATATTCATGAGCACCCCGCACCCCCACCCCCAACACACACATTATCCATGCACATTGGATAGTTGAGGCTTAAATTTTTTGAAAGTGGACATTTGTTTTGAGTGCCTCTGGTTTGGGAACCTAGCTTGAGATACTGAAAGTCTGATTTTTCAGAGGTGCTGAACTCTTGCAGTTCCCATTGACATTGAGAGTGCTCAGCCCCTTTGATAATCAGGCCCCAGTTGTTTCAAGATGGGTACTCAAAATGACACGCAACCCATAATCAAGGGACACATTTGAAAATGGAAACCTAAACACCTAAGAACCCAATTTGTATGTGCGAGATTGCAAGTGAAAATATAGAGGCCCCTTTTGAAAATTTAGCTGCACTATTTAGTATTAACATCGGTGTCCTATGTATGAACACAGTGTAGGAAAACTAAACAATGCCCTACTATTTTAAAGAGTTGCCAGGTGTTGTTTTTTTGTAATTTGAATGGCCTTATGTAACTTCCAAACCAAATACGAGATATGCAAATAATGCTATAAAACCCACACACTGCCACAAGGAACTGTTTGGTTGCCACTGGACTTCTACACAAGTAGTAGGTAGAAAAAGAAAACCTTCCAAAAAGTAGGGTCACCATGTATCAAATACTTTGTTTCTGTCTGAAATACTACAGAATGCAAGAGGGGGTTGTGTCTACTCTAAATTTGCTTCAGAAAAACATCTATTGTTGATAATGCAGCTGGACTGCTGATAGCAACAGTGTGAGAGGGCTAGTGGAGGGAAAATCCCACGCAGCCTCCAACATATTAACTATCACATCACCTAAAGCACGTGGAGGTAAAATGTTGGTGATCACCAGGGCTGTGTGTCTACTCTAGTAGTCCCACCACTGCTGCCACTAGTGGAGCTACATAAGTGGAAACGCCTATTGCACGCAGGGCCTTGGAGTCATGCAGTAAATTGCTTGTGTTATTTTTACTTTCCCCTCAGTTATAGATATGAGTCTACCTAGCACAACCAGCTCTGTGAAACCGCTGCCTCCTGTCCCTGGGAAACCGGTAGGTGACAAACTTTTAGTATCTGCCTACAATGAATTCTGCTTATGGGGGAAAATCCACTCCCTAGCATCCAGCCCAAATAGATGATGGAGAGATCCATTGGGGAAGGATTGGGGAACCTTCTCCCCCAGACAGCTGTTCAATGGAGGCTACTCAAATCTAATCACTGAATAGCATCAATGTCCTTAGTGGCCACCAGCACAACCCGGGGAAGGACTTAGCAGTCCTACAGTTCCACCCTTTCTCCACTCATTCCTCACCCTGCCCACACTCCCCTCTGTTGCGCAGGAGTGCCTACAAAGCTGGGAAAGTCTCAGATAGTTTCAATGCATTGCAGTGTGCAGATGTCAGTTTTGGCCATAGCAAACCTCTGCTTCTCGTGAAGTTGTTTGAACAGATTCGCTTTTATGTGCCTGTTTCCATTAAAGTCAGTGGGAATTTTACCCCACAGGCTTAAGTGAGAGCAGACCTGGGCCCAAAATTGTTTATCTAGAGCCCAAATCCCATTCCAGCAGGTGCAGAGGGCCTCCTACAGAATGGAAATGCTGCAGTTCCCCTGTATTGGGGAGAGGGCAGGATTATGTGTGTCTATACAAGAAATGTGCAGCCTCTGCCAGTCACAGAGTTCAGCTCCATGGAGGCTCCTGTTATAGTCATGTATAGAGGCATGTTAGAGGGAAGGTGGTTGTTGTCAGAGACAAGAATCAGGATGGGGCTGGAGGATCTGCTACTACACTGAGTCTCTGGTCCTTTCCTCCTGTAGAGCACACAATCCAGGGAGGTCACTCCAGCACTTAGGCCCAGGTAGTGACTGCAGTGCCGTTTTACTGTTGTTCCATGGCTGGGAATTGGGGTTATCTCCACTGAATGCTTCCATGTCCAGACAAGTCACTCAGGCTTGGAGCTGGGGAGAGGGTTTGGGGAGTAAGAGCTCAATTATATGTCATACATCTAAGACAGGGATCGGCAAGCACGCGGCCTGTCAGGGAAATGCACTGGCGGGCCGGGATGGTTTGTTTACCTGCAGCCACCACAGGTTCAGCCGATTGCAGCTCCCACTAGCCACGGTTCACCACTCCAGGCCAATGGGGGCTGCGGGAAGCGGCAACCAGCACATCCCTCGGCCCGCGCCGCTTCCCGCAGCCCCCATTGGCCTGGAACGGCGAACCACGGCCAGTGGGAGCTGCGATCCACTGAACCTGCGGACGCGGCAGGTAAACACACCGGCCCAGCCGCCAGCGGATTTCCCTGACAGGCCGCGTGCCAAAGGTTGCCGATCCCTGCTTTAAGATACACTCAGGTCACAGTTTCCAGCTTTTCTCTGCAACCACGAGCGCTAGAAACTTTTTTTAAAATGAAATCTGAGATTCTCACATAATAACTTGACTCCAGCAGCAGGGGATTTAATAAACATACCAAATATCACAAGACTCATGATAAAATCATAAGTATTGGCAATGCTGGGTTAAGTATTTTTATGTGAGTAGGGACTTGGAAAGCATTTATAACTGAGCAAATGGGCTTTTGATACTGGCTCTGATAATGAAGTTTGAGGATAGTGAGACTGTGAATAAACAAGTTACAAATGCCGTGGGCCATCCTCCCTGACTCCTGTCGAAGGATTTTGTTTTTCTAAAGAGATTATCAGTCATGCAAATCTGCCACTGAACAGGTTGACTCATATTAGAATTTCCCAGCTCATTATCAAGGAGATGTTTTGAAAGGGAAATTTAAAAAGTAGGGGCATAACAATGCTCAGATGGGCCCCCAAATACAAATTCAAAGTGGGCCCTATAATAAAGGTCAAATACCTTCCAGTGCTTGTCAGAGACAAAGCAACTTTATTTCCTGGCCCCAGCCACATGGCACAGGTCATGACTACAAAAGTTGTCAAATGACAGGGAGCAGCATCTACTTAGTCCAGCAACTACAAGTGCAAGCACCTGTAATGGGTTAATCCTGAGCCAGAGTTTGCCTCGGCCCTTTCAGTGTGGGACCAAGGTCTTGCTAGTGCAGTAACAGCATATTTGTTGCAGAAAGAGAGATTAAGCCTTAGCTAATGCTGAATTAGTATATTCATTGCCAAAGGTATGACTTCAGTGCCTTCCGCTCCTGCGCAGTATGAGTTGTTTACTTGTGTGTATAAATATGCCCTGTAACGGTCCTTCGTTGTCCGGACCCACCCATTTCTGTTTGTAGCATGGGTGTAGAATAAAGCTTTGAACTCTTTACCATTGTCTGCCTCCCTTTGACCAGAGCAAAGAACGAACCAGGAAAGAGTTAATTCTCTTAACACACCCAACACAACTTTAAATAACTTTCTCCTTTTTGCCCTTGCCCCTTTTACCACCCATTAAAATTGCTCAACATACCCAACACCATAATCTCCTAACCCTCCTTCCAGATCTCTGTTGGCTCATGCCTCTCCCCTCACCCTCCCTCCAAATCTCTGGGGACTCTGTCCTGCTCTTCCCTGTCCAGGTTGTTGTGGTGCTGTCCTTCTCCCCACGTTCCTGGGTCTCTGGTGTCCCTTTTCCTCAGACCAACATCATACCTCTGCCCTCTTATGCTGGGGCCTGATGGAAGAGACTACTCCAGGAGCAATTATGGGAGTTGGGGACCATCATCAGGATTAATGGGCATGAATGTGCCTTCCCAGGAGCCGCCAGACAATTTCCTGACTCTTTGGGAGCAGCAGTTGTTTCCTGCCATGAGAGGCAGCTTTTCATGTCTGTTAGACCTCATTTGTAGCCCTTTCTGTTTCTCTCCTGCCCGCTCTTCAGCAGCAACACCTCCTGGCCGGTGGGCAGGGACAGATCCACTGGCCAATCCTAGTCCTCACTCCAGTCATTCCCTTATCCCCTTCCTGCATCCCTGAGGTTGCAGCCATAGCCATTGAGGAGTTCCACTATTAATTACTCTGTGGCCTTAGTGTGAGGATTCTAGCACGCTCTTCACTCTCTACACACACACACACACACACACACACACACACACACACACAATCTTGCTCTTCTCTCTCTCTCTCTCTCTCTCTCCACACACACACACACTCCCTCTGGGAAAAATTGAACTTATCAACAGTGCTGCTCTCCATATGAAATCCAAGCTGGTAACCAAAAGTGGCAGGCACATAGGTACCATAGGTACCATTGAAAGTCAATGGGACTTAGGCTCCTAAGTGACTTGGGCACTTCTGAAAATGTTACCTTTAGGCCTCATTCCTACTGTTATTAAAATCAACGGCAAAACTCCTACTGACATCACTGAAAGGCGACTAGGGCTCAGGGTGGTATATTACTGGCAAATCTATATGTTTGTGACGGCCATGCCTTCCAAGACTGGAACTGTGATTTACAGGACTTTTTTTAACAAAAATTCAGGGTTTTTATAATCCCAGTTAGCCCACCACTAAGCCAGGACTCCACTGGGAATCTTTACAAGCTTAGATCTATATATGCCCACTGTATTTGACTAACAGTTTTTAATTATTTTAAGCTGCTTGTTATTGCCTAGTTTTAAAAAATTATTTGACTTTCTCATAATTCCGTATGACAGACAATTTAATATTAAGCAAAATAAGTATGTGCCATGACTTTCCTCTTTTAAACTAACGTGCATTTCCTGCTGTGGCAAAGTCCTGACTCTTCCCATTTTATTCCATGACAAATAATTAGCCTTGATTATCTGAAATATCAATTTCTTCTATACTGTGTTTAGAAAAGGAAAAGAACAGACACCGCTGTGCAGTAACAGTTGTCTAATACTGATATCATTTTTAATGGTGACTATTATACTTGTTATTGATCTAAGGCACATTTTTAAAAAATGCAACGTGCTGTTGTACAATATTACAGCAGAGTCTTTTGGTACGGTCTGCTATCAGCACATTTACATACGGTGGAAGGTACTTACACTTCATGACTCACAATCACACTACAAGTACGTCTACACTGCAAAAAAAAAGGTGTTTTTAACTTGGGTTAATACCTTGAGTTCAACCCCAGGGTAACCTATAGGCTTGAACTGGAGCTGCTAAACCAAGTTAAATGCCAAGTTGCCATGTCTTCACTGCTATTTTAACCCAAGTTAGCTAACCTGAGTTAGGAACACACCTTTTTTTGCAGTGTAGATATACCCCAGGTATAAGTATCAATTAATCCTATTACCATTCCCTGTTATGTAAATTCATCCTCTGCACTCAGCCACCTACGACATGTAATCTTTGCAGTTTGAGCTCATTGTGAGCTCACAAATTGTTAGCTTTAATTGAGAATGTCCTTACTTCTTCTGGTGTAATTGTAACCCACTGGGCTGAATCCTGTTCTCAGGTATAGTACAAAACTGCTCTTTGGGTCTTGTAATATAAGGTCTGTGCTGTTGCTAATTTTACAAAATACACAACTCCACATATATTAGAGCAGAACCAAGCCTTGAATATTATTGCAACAGAGTTTGGTTTGTATTTCATTATTTATATTGGACTACAGCTGTTGGAATGTATTTCAAAACAGATGAAGGAAAAAATATTTCAGCACACCATGCATTTCTAGTTAGCTTGCATTAATTTCTTCACAGTCACAGAGCTCATTGAAGATGCAAACTGCAATATAAATACTAAAAATGATTTTCTACTGCGATGCACTTCATTGTAGTTTTATTTCCTCTGCCTTCAAAAGCTGAAGTATGACAGTCTGCCTCCAGTTCTAGCACCTGGTAAATCCTCGCTGAAGATTGCTGTGGCAGAGTATGACTATGAATCCAAAGGAAACTCTGATATCCAGCTTGTCAGGAACAGCAAGTATTATGTTCTGAAAGAAGAGGATCCTGACTGGTGGCAAGTAAGGGACATGGAAGGGTAAGTTTACTTTGCACACTCAATAGAGAATATTTGTTCAATAATGACCCTCATTCCATATCACACCCATCCTTAAACAACCCTGCTGGCATTGGTGCATTCCAGGATCCAATTAAGAACTACCCAGGTGACTTTTTAAACTTGCTCCAGCTAATCTCATGAACCTTAATTTTCTCTACACTCCTCCATTCTTTTCTCCTCTTACCTTGCTCCTAGCTCCTCTCTGACTCTTGCCACAGTCTTATATAGATGACAGGTAGAGCGTCTCTCTGATGCATGTGTATTTAACATGTTGATATGGAATTTAGAGGAAAGTAAAGACTCCTCAGGATTTATCATTTTCACTTCAAAGGCTCACAAAAAGTCCACTACTTGCAAACCATATAACAATATGTGCAAAGAAGGGGGGTTGCATTCCTTAAGGCTGTTCAAAAATCTGTCCTGCCTCATCTTTCCTTCCATCTCACCTACTTCCACTCCTCCCCATGAAATAACTAGAATTTTAGGTACCAGATCAGGCAAGAGTGACAATAATCACTGAGTAGCCTATTATCTGAACAATCTCTAGTGGTTTTTATTTTGGTATGTACCTGCAATAGCAGTGGCAGCTTTAGAGTCAATGGAGACTATTAGGAAAGAAGCACTTTGGGGTATCCACATGGGGTGGGGGGCTGGGAAAGGGACTTAACCCAAAGCTTTTTGTTGCACATCAGGTAACTGGCAGGATGTTGCACCAACAGTGTACATATGGAACACTGTTCCATTTTCAGTTCACGTTATGTGAACACGTGGCGGCAGTTTGCTGTGAACTGAGGGCATAGCATTCTCCAGAGATGTCCCATGGAATGTATTTCCAGGGGATACATACGTCTGTGCTTCACTGCTGAGCAGCGTGAATCCTGGGATTGCTTTCGCTGGGAATTGTGGAAAGCCAGGCAGGTTCAATTTTATTTAAAAAATCACTTTTTCACCATCTCCGCCCCATACTTCCTTTCTGAGCGGGCTCGCAACATTTCCAAAATACTGTCATCCAGCACGGACCCCACAATGCTGCACACCGCCATGGTGATAAGTATTAGTATGCACAGGCTGCTTGGGCTGTATTACAGCACTCGGACCCGGACGAACGCCCATTTCATCACCCAAGTGAATGACGTGGGAGCAGGAGAATATGCTATAGCATCAGCAACAGGGGAATACTCTACAGCGGTGGCAGCAGGACAAGGTAGAAGAACAGGAGGATGCCATTGGAACAAGAGGACAAGTTCCTGGATCACCTACACAGGATTCAGTTCCACGTCTGGGCTCAGGAAACCAATGTGGATTGGTGGGAGAGGATTGTTCTGCAGAGCCGGGGTGACCAGCAGTAGCCATAGAACTTCCAGATGGGGTACCTTTTTTGAGATCTGCGTGGAACTGACCCTACAGCTGCAGCAACAGCGTGCCAACATGCTGTGCCCCACACCGGTGGAGAAGCAGGTCATCGTTGCCATCTGGAAGTTGGCCACCCCGGAATGTTACTGGTCTGTAGCCAACCAATTCAGTGCAGGGAGATCAACCGTTGGGACCATTCTCTGCTAGGCCATTGATAAGGTGCTGTCTAACCGGATCATGAAGCTGCATAATGCCCAGGAGATTACTGATGGCTTTGGATGCATGGGGTTCCCAAACTGTATAGGAGCAAGTGATGGGACCCATGTGCCTATCTTTTTTCCCCCTCCCCTGCCAGGCTGCAGAATTTATAAACACAAGAGGGTATTTCTCCATGCTCCACTAAGGACAAGTGGACTCCCATGGCAGGATGACAGACATAATGCAGGGTGCTCTGGAAGCGTCCACGATGCTGAGGATCTTTTGGAACTCAGTTCCAATTAGATTAATCGAGAAAAGACTGTTCCACCTTAGAAGCACTGTGGACATTAATAGTGTGGAGGCTGGGCTGGTTATTCTGGGAGACCTGGCTTACCCCCTGATGCCCTGGCTAATGAACCCATACACTGGCCGCTGGGACAGAAGGAGGGAACATTTTAACCATTGCCTTGGTAATTGCAGAATGGGGGTCGAGTGAACATTCGGTCATTTGAAAGGCAGATGGTGCCATTCATGGAATAGGTTAGAAGCTGCAGATTTTTTTCCCCCAGGCATTCTAACTGCACATCATGCTTCTGCACAATATTTGTGAGAGCAAGGGGGCAGGGGGAGGAACCTTGCTGATGGGTTGGAGGCTGATGTAAAGAGAGACTGGCTTGGAGGTTCGAGCAGCCAGCAGAGCATCCCCCAGAGAACACTAACAGCCGGGAGAATGCTGCCAGGGATGCCTGTTTTCATATTTTGAGTCTTGTGCCTGAACATGGCGGCCTGTGGGGGTTGTGCTGGGACACAGACATTGCGAGCACTGGGGGATTGTGTGTAGGTGGTTGAAGTGTAATGTTCCCTGTGTCCTTATGTAAAACCCTATGAATTATTTCAGCTTTATTTAAAGGATTTTCTGCGTTAAATGCAATGGATGCACTGTGAACTGCTTTTATTATGAAACAACAACATAAAACAATAATAAGGTTCTAATGAAGCCAATGGAAAAATAATGTATTTGTATTTGGAAATGCATCTAACTAACAAATCTACTAGCTAACCAACTGTACACAAACCTTTAATTAATGCAACAGTGCGAACATTTCAAATACAACACTGGGTGGGGAGGGTTTGCATAAAGTCCCTGGCGAGAATACACCTTGCCTCTGGATTCTGGGGTTGAGTGCCAGGGCTCAAAGTTGTCAGAGGTGTCACGAGGCTCCCAGGAGTCAGTGTCCTCAGTGCCCAGAGTTTAGATCTGAGAAGTGAATGGGAGCTGCCAGCATCCTGGCTATGGGGATGTGGAGGTTAGGCATTGCTGCTGGTCCCAGTATCCAGCCTTTTCCAGGGGCTGAAAGACATGGCTAGGTCCCAAATTACGGTCCTGGCCTACCAGGAGCATGTTTTGCAGGAGGGCATTCTGGCTCAGGATACCATCCATGAGCTGTCTCTGCATCGCTGTGTTTTTCCATGTGCTCCTTGGCCATGGCGATGTTGACCTTAGCCACAACCATGCTTTCTCTGGTCTCTGTTCTTGGCCACTGTTATGCTCTCCTGGGAGAACTACATTTCTTTCTCCCACTCAGTCCCACCTCTCAGCCAGTCTGGTTTTCCTTTGTGACTCAGCCATGAGTTATGCAAATGTCTCGTTGCGAGTCTTCTTTTTTCTCCCCTTCAGGTTGACCAGCCTCTCAGCAGTATATAGAGGCCTTGATGGTCTGACTGTTGCAGGTGTTGTGGGCGTAGGGGAAAAAAACAGTTGTGTACATTATATACCAGACAAGTCATGATAGCTTCTTTGTATATGTGATTTTTCTTCCCTGAGACTCTTCCCATTCTTGGGGGAACCTCAGAGATGGTCAGTGGTTTGCGTGGAGAGAAGGTGCTGGCTGCATTTGGATTTCAGTGTCCTGTATCTGCTTTCAGGCTGTTGGTAGGAGTGGAGTGGTCGGAGCTATGTTCCAGGTTTGCTTTTGCAGATTTGTTTGTGCGCTGGAGGCGTTTCTGTGGTGTCCGAGGTGCAAAGGGAGGGCTATGGGGAGCATCAGGGGGCGAGCTAGATTGTAATCCTCTCTACATCCCCGTTAGGCTGTCCTGACTTTCAGTGGCATTATGCTGAGGAGGGTGACTAGGAGGCACAGAATGGCCTTATTCAAAAAGGCAAAAGACAGACCTGCGAGATACACTGTGAAGTTATTCACCAGGATGGACCCCCAGAAGTACTGCTGGAGTGGAAGGGGCTTGCAAGCTATGCTGGGGGGAGGAGACTGGGCATGCGACTATTCTGTATAACATGTTAAACGAAATCCAGCAATTTCTCAGTCTTAAGTTCTGCTATACCTCCCCTGCAGACATGGAGACAGCGCAGAGAAAACCAGAAAGGCCCTGCTATGGTTGTCCGCTAAATTGCTTGTTACAGGGCATTTGTACCTCAGCCTGGTCCACCCATGCAATGTGCACTCATACCTCACGTGAACTATGAAAACTAACCCCAGTCATTTTCCTGTAACCAGTGTCTCAACAAACTATGGGATTGTGCACAAATGAATGCTTTCGGGATTCAACTCTGCCGCGGGACGGGGCCCAGGGGGTCGGGATACATGCCATTTTGAAACAGCAAAAGGGGGTAGGGAGGAGGAGGGTCCTAACTCAAATCTGCCAACAATAATAATCAATTGTAAGGACAGGTACTAACATGTTGAAGTTCCCTCCCAGGGATCTGATTCTTCGGTCCCAGCCTGGGTTTCTGGCTGGGACTCTGACTTCGACAATACAAGGCAGGAAGCAGGGTCCACGGTAGCAGGTCAGGATTGGGGCTGGCTTTCCAGCTGGCCGTCGTCAGCATCCTGGGTCCCAAAAAGATCCTGACTTTCTAGGGCAGCTCCTCTCCGGCATCCTCCTGCTCATTCTCCAACCGGTTGAGCCGGTCATCCTCAGTGGAGTGCAGAGCATGTGCAGCAGGCTCCGAATAGTGCCTGGGAAGGGTCGTATTATAATAATGTAGAATCCAGCCCAGTTCATCAGAAAATGGACAGGTCACACGTCCCCTGCCAGCTTGTCTCTTTTTATCCCTCATTTCAATGTATTTTCTCCTGAGCTGCTTGCTCTATCCAGCACTGGTTGGCAGCCCACTCATGGCTCCTCACAGACATCTGCTTTGCAGTGTCCACAAAAAACTCCTTATTCCTGTGGCTGGCCGCAAAGAGCTTCCTGACCCAATGCTTCTCCCCCAGACGGTGATGAGATCCAGGGTCTCAGCTGAGATCCAAGGGGCTGCACGAGGCATGGGGTGGGCTTCTGGAGCACTATCACAGTGGTATCACCAGAATGATACACTGGGATCCAGGAGCAAATAGCAAAATCTGGCTCTGCACCAGCTTTTAAAAGGGGGAAGGGACATCCTGTAAACTTGATCCCAGGGCAGGGTGTGCACACAAGTAAACAGAAGGTCAGTAATGGTCAACCTGCAAAGAACTATGGGATTGCCAATGGAAGCATGCAAAAAGTGGTCCACAGCAATTGCATGCACACAAACAAAAGACCAAAGTAATACAATTTGAAGTGAACCTTGTCCACTGGGCAGGACAACTCCAGAACTCCTTATAGATGTGGAATTAATACACAGTGATTGGTTGCGTCATGCGTACACAAGTGTTTTCAAACCAGATTAACTTGATTTGATCAGGATTAAAACCCCCATGTAGACAAGCCCTTAGTGTTTTACTGCAATGACTGGGCACCCCTTTCTATAGATTTTCTTGGTTATTTCCCTTGTGGTCCACAAAGGGAGGAACAGGAGTGGCGCCAGCTTTTTTGCCACCCTAGGCTGCGGCGGCGGGAGAGGCTGCCGCCGAAGTGCCGCTGAGGACCCCGGCAGCCGAAGAAGCTGCCGCCGAGGACCCGGTGGCCGCCAAGGGACCGGAAATGCTGCCCCCCAAATCCTAGCGCCCTAGGCAACCGCCTAGGGTTGCCTAATGGTAGCGCTGGCCCTGGGGAGGAATCTCCTTCAGCAATTGAAAGGAAGTTATTTTCTCATTAATCTCCAGCTGGGAAAAATACCTATGTTCAGCTGAGAGAGGTCCCAGACAGACTGAAGAGAGTTTGGACTGAGTGGAGTTGGCTGGTCCACTAATAACTCATTGATTCAAGAACAATTTGTAAATAAATAAAAAAATAAAGAAACACTAGCTTCTAACACACAGTACCCAGTTTGATATTCAGTCACACTGTAAAAAGTCCCATGGAATCAAAGAAAGTAGAAGGCCAGCAACGAATTAGTATGTGTGAGGCGCTACCCAGTTTAATGCACAAAGTACAGAGTGCATGACTATTTGGTTGATGGCTAAGTGATGTATGTATACACCTGATGCAATCGGCTCCAGGCTCTCACAGCTCAAACACAGCATCCTGAGCTGAAGGGAAGGAGCAGAGAGAGAGAAAGAGAATTATTCACAGTGTTTCCCTTTGACCTGAGTGGCTAATCGGAGGTCAGGGCCTTGGAGGGCCGTTGCTATTAAGATGAGAAATTGAAAGTATGAGTCAGGTATATTTTTGGTGTAATCTCTTGTATTTACAGAAACAAACAAACGACCCACATTGCCCTCTTTCCGTTAACACAGCAGAAACAAACTGCAGGAAGTTCCCTTACTCAGCAATCTTCAAGTCTTCCACTCCATTGAATTCTCTACCCATGAAGCCCAGTCTCTCTGCTTTTGTCTCTCACATTGTCCTGTCTTTCTGTCCCTCCAATAGACACAGCTTGCAACTGATACAGTTGCCCTGTGTTTCCAAGTAGAAAAACCCCTCAGTCCACACAGTTTAGCTCTGCCCTGCCTTGCTGCCTAGTGCCTCAGGTGGTCTCCTCACAGCCCTAGCTGCTTTGCTTCATAAAGGTGCTTGACTGAATTGAACCTGAAAGAGAGTGCTTGGTACAGTCATTGACTTTTTGATCTCTGGAATTGGTTTTGGATCAGAGAACCCTCTGCTGGCAGCCATTAGTACATCAAGACATTATTGAGCAGCCCTACCTACAAACTGCCTGCTCCAATCCTCTTGCTGAGAAAGCTGATCTCTAAGATGGAAGTTATTTCAATGGCTGTTACAAATTTTAATGTATTAAAAAGTAATTTCCTACAACAACAACATTCCCCATGCATTCCTCTATGTGGCATATAAACACCAGGACTGTTTTAAAATATTTTTAACATGAAAATCTCTCTGACCCTGTAAAAAGTTAGTGAGTGAGTTTGTTTAATCCCATTTCCTATTTAAAAAAAATCAAATTTAAAATGGAATTATACAAGATAACTGAATCGTTAAATGTTTAATTTGCAGGAATGAAGGCTTTGCACCAAGTCCCTATCTGAAAGAGATCTCCCTGGATGATGATGAACCTGGGTAAATCAACATCCAGCCACTCAAATGCTTAAATTTTCACCCCACCATTTTAGGAAAGAGCAGGCCACATTTCCAGAATGTTTTACTGGTTTATGATCTATTCTATGGCTTTCTGAGTACCCTGCATAAAGTGTCGTGACAGCTATCGGAGGGACTATATCTTCATTTCCTTGTATACACATTTAATGCAAAAAAAAAAATATGGGTGAAATACCAGCCCCAGTGATATCAATGGAAGTTTTACCATTGACTTCAATAGGGCCAGGATTTCACCATACATATTCTTACTTCACTATTAAGGCCCCAACCTTGCAGACATTTACATATGTAAGTAACATTATGAGTGGTCCCATAGAAAGTAATGTGATTGTGTTTAAGTGAAGCCTGCCAGATCAGACCCTTTTTTAAAAAGTATCTTTGGCCCTGATCTTGCAAACACTTATGTTGTGCATAAAATTAAGCACTTGCTTGAGTGTTTTCAGGGAGCATTTGAGTAATCCCATAGACTGTAAAGAGATTTGTCTGAGTAAGCGGTGCTGGATCAGGCCTACAACTTTTTTTAAAAATGTAATCGTATAATTTCCCATAATTTCCTGAATGCTGTAGAATGCAATAAATATTAGAAACCTAAATTGTTAGTTTGTTGTTGGTGTTAGGAAGAGGAGCGGGCAGGTATTTGTTTTGTTGAAACTTGTTTTTGCATGTGCTGTTTTAATTCTGTTCCTGATGTTAATAACACTTATTGGAGGATTTTAAGCTTTTGTGGTTTTGGAGGATTTCTGTGTAAGCTTCAATGAGGCAATTACAATCTTTTCATAACAACTGCAGCAGAGAGGTTCAGCCCCTCTGCCTGGCAGGATGGGCAGAGAGAGTGTTTAACTCTCCCATCATGCGAGGTATTATCACAAAGTGGGAGGAGCCGCATTAGGCTCTGCTCAGAAGTCTTAGTGAATGCCCACTGAGCAAGCTCCTGATTTTTCAATTGATAATCTTTAAAACTCAAATTAAACTGCTAGCCAAGACATCACTACTTATAAAGGATTTTCTACCTGCAACATGTTCATTTGCAACATTCAGCTGCGGCTCTAAAACTGAGGTTAGAGTTAGGGTGACCAGGCAGCAAGTGTGAAAAATTGGGACAGGAGGTGGGGAGTAATAGGAGCCTATATAAGAAAAAGACTGAAAAATTGGGACTGTCCATATAAAATCGGGACATCTGGTCACCCTAGTTAGAGTATTTTACCATGGGAAAGTGTATTTTTTTCCACCCTCACCAAACCAAAAAAGAAATGGAAAGAAAATGAAATATATCCTCAAATTTGCCTAAAGGGGGGAAAAAATCCACTCTGGGCTGAGCCTAGCATTAGTTCAGTGTGAATACATTTAATATGGGTTTTGGCTTGAGGAAGATCTGCATATTTAATCATGATTTCAATGGGATGTTTCGTCTTTGTAGGGGAAACTCCAGTGGAAGTGACCATTCATCAGAAGAAGAGGAGAGCATTGCTAAGCATGAGTGAGTATGTGGAGTGTTTTCATGTGTAAATCTTAAGCTCTTTGGGACAAGGACCATCTTTCCACTAGATATCTGCACAGTGCCTAGCACAGGGGAGCATTTATCCTCCTCTCAACCCTTCTGTGATACAAATCATCCTTCTTATTAATAATCTTCCATAGGCTTCCATGGAATGAGTCTGTTTTCACCCAACAAAGCTGCAGATGGGGAGGTTTTTAAAAAAGCCTGTCTGAGACCCTGATAAAAGGGTGTGCTCACAAAAGACTGTCACCCGTGATGAGGCTGAGGGGAGTTTCTCTTGAAAACATGTATGAAGTAGCTGTCTCCTTCGTTTGGGAGCTTGCAGCTCATTAGCATATTATGTAAGTTAAAGCCTGACTATCACAAAGAGGTTCGAATGTTGAAGGAGTTACACACAGTTGATGCTTTTCAGTTGAAAGTCCCCCCGCGGAGAGGGGGAGGGGGTGCATGCAGGGCTCTCCATGGCAGAGTTGCCAAAAAAGGAAGTATCCTCACTCTCTGAAGGCCGCAGAGCAGGGTGCCATGTTCACCCCAAATAGGCCAGGGTGAAGAGGGCCAGAGGAGTGGGGCTATTTACAGGGATTCAGTGACCCAAAGTCCCTGCACAGGGAACGTGGAGAGGCAGCGGCCACTCCAGACGCTTATTTTTAATGATCCGAGATTTTATTAAAAACACTGGTAAGGAACTTTGTGTTTGAAAATGGACAATTCTTAACATGCTACTACTACTGGGGGCTATGTAAGATGGATACTTTGGCTTTTTAAAAGCAGATTTGAAAATGAGGCATATTGTAAGGGTTTTTCATCGGTCTGCTTTGCCTAACCATTACTTGGAAATCATGCTGTAAACAATATTTCTTGTTGCAGTTGGTATGCTGGTGATATCTCCAGGGCCCAGTCAGAGCAACTGCTGCGACAGAAGGTACTGGAAATATCTTTATTAACTGCATTTAAACTTCTCTCTAAATGATTCTGTATCTGTTGTTATTGTTGCTGCTCCTCGCCTCTAGAGGGTGCTAATGCTCTTTAAATAACTTTAGTATTACAGTGAGAACGGTAAAAACTGAAATAGGAATTAATTTAGTATGAAGATATAGGAGTAATTAGGTTGTGAGTGAATGTAAGGTCTCTAGAGATGACTAAGTAATGGCACTAATCTAAACAAGGCAAAGGGCAGGCAGAGCCCTCCCCCCAAAGCTCTGCCAATGGCTTTCACTCCTGACATATAATACCCTAAATTGCTATTTCAAATGTTGATCTTTTTGGAGCACAGAGAATACTGCGGGGGGATTCTATGACGTGCACAAATGGAGACGACTGGGCAATGGCATTGCCATATTCCGTTCCATCGGAGACATGACATGTCAGCAGCTAGTACACTTGCCTATTACACCTCCTAGCTCCCTTGACACTCACTCCTTGGGTACTGCCTATCCCATTGGTGCTCAGCCATTTGCAGCTCACAGCATGCTCGACGGAGCCATGGCCCAACTTTTCTTCCCAGCTGCCTGCACCAGAGGTTCAGAAAGGAAGTATAATCCTGGTGAATCACTGTGTATTTCTAGGAGGGGGGGGGACCAGTAGAAGGACTGGTCACGTATGGCCCGATCAGGGGCTGAACAGTCTCAAATCCCATCGATCTGAATGGGACATGAGGTTGCGCAGCATCTTGCAGCATTGAGTCTAAGGCTAGGTCTACACTACCCCCCCCCTATCGAACTAAGGTACGCAACTTCAGCTACGTGAATAACGTAGCTGAAGTCGAAGTACCTTAGTTCGAATGAAAAAGCACTTACCCGGGATCCACACGCGGCGCGCAGGCTCCCCCGTCGACTCCGCCTACTCCATTCGTCGAGCTGGATTACCAGCGTCGACGACGGAGCACTTCCTGGTTCGATTTATCGCGTCTTGACAAGACGCGATAAATCGAACCCAGAACATCGATCGCGGGCCTCCGACGGGACGCGTAAGTATAGACCTACCCTTAGACTACAGCTGGACTTGTAAGTGTCTTGTTCCTGCCACACACCAACCAAATTCCAGCACAAGACCAATGTCGCTCCTACATGTACTTCTAGGAAAGTCCTAATGGAAACCAGAATCTCAGCACCTACCTGGGAAGCCATCCTCAAAAGCAGAAACCGATAGTGCAAAGTTAGGGGATGGGGAAGAGGGAAAAAGTAGGATTTAGCTGCCACTCACATTAAAAATAGCCTGAAAATGAATATGTACTGAAAATCTCTCTAGCTGTTTAGACACCCAGATATACTGAGGCAGTGGAAAACTGATGAGGGTTTAAGGCATTATGGAAACACATCAAGGCAAAGTTACAAAATATTTTTCAAACAGTGGGTGTTTCTTGTGATGTTTTCCTTCCTTTTTATTTATTATTATTAGGGGAAAGAAGGTGCTTTTATGGTGCGAAATTCAAGCCAAGTGGGCAAGTACACCGTGTCTGTATTCAGCAAGGCTCTTGAGTGAGTATTCAAAGGATTGCCTTCATTTCCATTGTCCACTCCATGGGTTTGTTCCTGAGGGGAGTCATTCAATACCAAAGTTACTTCACCAGATCTGAACTGAACTATGGGCAAGTTTGGAAACATGCTTCTAAACAGTATTATCCCTCTAAATCCATCCGTGCCTTAACTGTCTGGTCCCTTGTGCTGAGTCCAGTGCTATAGTGACAGAAAGCACCACAAAGAGGTGTGCTCATTGCAGGGGAGAGAGAGAGTAGGGGAGAGCTGGTCGATATATTATTGTTTCATTGCCAGCTGAACATGGAGCATCTCCAAGGATAGGTTGTATGGGAGATTAATGCAATGGCTAGAAGGAGAGGGAAACTGCAGAGGGAGAGAAATGGGGAAGGGGAGAAGAGATCAAGCTTGGGAGAGGTAGGAAACAGGAAGGAGTGGTTAGAAATGGAACTGTAAACATTCTGAAAAATCACCTTAGTGGATCAAGCCACTGGTCCTTCTAGTCCAGGGGTAGGCAAACTTTTTGGCCCGAGGGCCACATCCGGGTTGCGCAACTGTATGGAGGGCCAGGTAGGGAAGGCTGTGCCTCCCCAAACAGCCTGGCCTCCACCCCCTATCCACCCCCTCCCACTTCCCACCCCCTGACTGCCCACCTCAGAACCCTCCACCCATCCAACCCCCCCTGCTCCTTGACCCCTCACCGCCCCCTCCCGGGACCCCCACCCCTAACCACTCCCCAGGATCTCACCCCCTATCCAACCCCCCTGTCTCCTGACTGCCCTGACCCCTATCCACACCCCCGCCCCGTGACAGGCCCCCCTGGGACTCCCACGCCTATCCAACCCTCCTGCTCCCTGTCCCCTGACCGCCCCCCAGAACCTCCGCTGCATCCAACCGCCCCCTGCTCCCTGTCCCCTGACTGCCCCCCGGGACCCTCTGTCCCTTATCCAAGCTCCCCACCCCCTTACCATGCCGCTCAGAGCAGCAGGAGCTCACAGCCCCCCAGCCACGCCACCGTGCCGCCCAGCAGGAATGGCGGGTCAGAGCACTGGCGGCGTGGCTAGGTGAGGCTGTGAGGGAGAGGGGACAGCAGGGGAAGGGCCAGGGACTAGCCTCTCAAGCTGGGAACTCAAGGGCTGGGCACGACGGTCCCGCGGGCCGTAGTTTGCTCACCTCTGTTCTAGTCGAATGTCCTGTAATCAGAGGTGACCAGTACCAAATGCATCAGAGGAAGATATAATACCTTGATTCCCCACCACCATTGTTTGCATTAAATAACATTTAGACATAATAAATCCTGCATCTTGGCAGGGAGTTAGACTAGATGACCCTAACCCTATGGTTCTATGATTTTCATAGATTTTCCTATCCCCAGGCAGTTAGTGTCCTGCAGTGGGACAGCCAATATCTCTTATAAATATGACCAGCATTTTGAATACTACATATTGGTAGTTATGGAAATATGGAAAATTTGTATCATGTAATTTTGTAAAGGGACCACTCAGTGCAACACAAATAACACTTCACTCACAGGACTACAGGCTGGGGAACTTGCTGCTTTATTCAGTTGCACCACAATAGAGTGGGAACACACAGAACAGAAAATAAAGGAGGGCTGGAGCATCACTCCAGCCCATAATACTCTGGATGGCCCAATTAACTTTATCATGACCTCTTTACAACAGTAAGTATTTAGATACCACTTATTAAGCAAAGTGTCCCCTTAACTAAATGACAGCTGATAGCAGCAAAGAAAAAATATCAAAATTGTAACTGGTGCATCATGAGTCTGGTGACTCCCTGTCTAATTAACTAAATAAGGCTTGGACTTTATTGAGTCCATTTAACAAGGCTCTTACATAAAGAATACTTTGTGATATTTTTCAGAGATAAAAAAGGAACTGTCAAACATTACCACGTGCACACAAACTACGAAAACAAATATTATCTGGCTGAAAATTACTGTTTTAATTCAGTTCCCCAGCTTATTCACTATCATCAGCATAACTCAGCAGGTAAACCACTTCTGTCTCTCCTTGCCCCTTCTGCTGACCCTGAATGTGCTTTTCTCCTATCATATGTTTTTCTCCTACCCTAGATAGATTTAGAGAGACTCAGGTTGTTGGGTTTCTAGTATTTATGGTGAATCCCTTGCCATACTGAATGTTCTAAATACTAAGAATAGATTTATCCCTCTTTTAGGTGTTGATCTTGAGAATTTGTTCATGGGTGGGGTGGGGGGTGTTAGTTCCCTAGGATTTTTATTATTATTATTATTTAAGAGAGATGCATGTACTGTGATCATTAACTGGCTTTCTTCGTAGGTATGATTACAAGGCTTCGACATGCTGTGACTACAAAAGTAAATAAGGTCCCATCAACAGCATCCTTAGGAAATGGTATGGAGATGATTTTCCCCTTTAAAACTATTGTCACTGTTTGCCACCTGTCACAGTGCTGGTTGAGCTCTCCCTGGTGGACACTCACCAGATTGTTGTGAGGGGATCCAAGTGCTGAATCTAGGGTGACCAGATGTCCTGTTTTTATAGGGACAGTCCGATTTTGGGGTCTTTTTCTTATATAGGCTCTTATTACCCCCCACCCCCTGTCCTGATTTATCACACTTGCTGTCTGGTCACCCTAGCTGAATCCTCAAATCCTCTAAGCCAGGGATGGCCAACCTCTGGCTCCAGAGCCACATGTGGCTCTTTAGAAGTGAATATGCAGCTCCTTGTATAGGCTCCAGAGCTGGAGCTACAGGCGCCAACTTTCCAGTGTGCTGGGAGGTGCTCACTGCTCAACCCCTGGCTCTGCCACAGGCCCTGCCCCCACTCCACCCCTTCCCACCTCCTCCCCTGAGCCTGCCGTGCCCTCGCTCCTCCCCCTCCGAGTCTCCTGCACCCCACAAAACAGCTGACGGAGCTGCAGGAAAGGAGGGGGGAGAGGCACTGATCGGCGGGGCTGCCGGTGGGTGGAAGGCGCTGGGAGCAGGGTGGAGGAGCTGATGGGGGGCTGTTGACGCTCTTTGGCAATGTACATTGGTGAATTCTGGCTCCTTCTCAGGCTCAGTTTGGCCACCCCTGCTCTAAGCCTATAGAGCAGTGGTACTCAACCTGTGGGCCACTTGCAGCCCAATCAGCATACAGCTGCGGCCCATGTGACATCCTCAGGGCCATACAGGTAGTATATATATTGTGTGAATGTGGCCCACATGACACAGAGAGAGCTGCATATGTGGCCCACAATGGTAAATAGGTTGAGAACCACTGCTCTAGAGTCTAAATGGAGTCCAGGGACTTCCCCTGGCTTGGGGGCTCTAGGCACACTCTTGGGATGAAGATCCTCTGTTTAGCACTCGCTTCTGAGAGCTGAG
Source organism: Chelydra serpentina (assembly GCA_037349315.1). Taxonomy (NCBI): domain Eukaryota; kingdom Metazoa; phylum Chordata; order Testudines; family Chelydridae; genus Chelydra; species Chelydra serpentina. The sequence goes on from JBAIAC010000004.1 coordinate 132,876,159, forward strand.
ACCTTGTGCTCCAACTGCCTCACCTCTGCAACCAGGAGTGACCCTCACAGTCGTCGTCCCCCCCACCAGCTTATGCACAGCCCTTCCCAGAACTCCAGTCTTGAGGGCACTCTGGGTAAACAGGTTAACCCCTCAGGGACATGTGGTAGGTGTCTTACATAACTCACACAGATAGATTTTGCACAAGATTCTAAACCAGGGGTGGGCAAACTTTGTGTCCTGAGGGCCACACCGGGTTTCCGAAATGGTATGGAGGGCCAGTTAGGTGAGGCTGTGCCTCCCCAGACATCCAGGCATGGCCCGGCCCCCACCCCCTATCTGACCCCCCCTGCTTCTCGCCCCCTGACGGCCCCCCCTGGTACCCCTGCCCCATCCACACACACCCCCCGCTCCCTGTCCCCTGACTGCCTCTGGACCCCTGACTGCCCCCCACAGCCCCATCCAACCCCTCCTCTCGTTCCTGACTGCCCCCCCCAGGACTCCTGCCCCATCCAACCACCCCTTCACATAGACTCATAGACTTTAAGGTCAGAAGGGACCGTTATGATCATTTAGTCTGACCTCCTGCACAACGCAGGCCACAGAATCTCACCCACCCACTCCTGTACTAAACCCCTAACCTATGGCTGAGCTATTGAAGTCCTCAAATCATGGTTTAAAGACTTCAAGGTGCAGAGAATTCTCCCTGTCCCTTGACTGCCCCCGGAACCCCTGCCCCTGATTGCCCCCCGCTGCCCCAGCCAACCCCCCCTCCTTCCTGACTGCCCACACGGGACCCCCGACCCCATTCAACCCCCCCCCTGTTCCCCACCCTCTGACTGCCCCGAACCCTATCCACACCCCTGCCCCCTGACCACCACCCTGAACTCCCCTGACCCTCTACCCAACCCCCACCTCCACCCCCTTACCGCGCTGCCTGGAGCACCAGTGGCTGGTGGCACTACAGCTGCGCCGCACAGAGCACCAGGACAGGCAGCCGTGCCGCCCGGCTGGAGCCAGCCATGCCACCGCGCAGCACAGAGCACCGGCTCAGGCTGCGGCTCTGCAGCTGCGCTGCCCAGCAAGAGCTCACAGTCCTGCCACCCAGAGCATTGCGCTGGCGGTGCAGTGAGCTGAGGCTGTGGGGGAGGAGGAACAGCAGGGAAGGGGCCGGGGGCTAGCCTCCCGGGCCAGGAGCTCAGGGGCCGGGCAGAAGGGTCCCGCGGGCCAGATGTGGCCCACGGGCCGTAGTTTGCCCACCTCTGTTCTAAACCACCACTGCTATTTACTTAAGAGAGAAAGGACAAGAGGGTATAGATCATTAAAAAAAACACTGAACATCCTGAATGCAATGCCCCACTACCTCACCTCTCCCTTGGGGTCCATCAGATTTCAGGTGGACAGGGGTCCCCACTTCCCCATCAGGCTCCTGCAGCAGCTTCCCTCTGCTTGAGCTGGTGAAAATGGCCGAAGACCTCCAGGAGAACTGCTCCTGCTCTTTTATAACCTTTCAGTCCTTCTGTCCTGTGACTCCTGGATCAGCCTCCACAGGTGATCCCAAACCCTTACCAGATGAGTTGGTGGCCAGGTTACCTCTCCCCTCACAGACTAGTTTTTTCTGGGTGGGAGCCTGCCTATTGCTTAGGGCACTTGTATTTGAATAGAGGACCACCCAACTTTCACAACCCTCTATCGCCAGTCCTGTGTCATCCCCCATGGAATTTCTGTCCAAGATGAGGTAAAAGGACAACAGAGAAGACAAAGGGCTGCACATTCCAAATAGAGTTTGATACAGACACACAGAAAGAGTTCATAATCTCACCCAGAATTCCTTAGGTTGTACAGATGGATCCCACACATTGTCACACCACCAAGCTATAATTTGTCAGTAAAAATAAACCATTATGATTTTCCTTACTTCCAATCTTGACCTTATAGAAGGCAGCAGAAGCTTTAAACTCTCTGGTTGGCAGCCACTTAGATTCATCTCTGTGTCGGAGAACCACCCTGCCGCACACAGAGTTTAGAGAGGGATTGCTCCTTGGTGATTAGTCCCTCTCCTAGCTCCCTTGTATGGGGAGTGCACAGGTGCATTATTCTTAAAGCTAGTACAGTCACCACCCACCACCACATGCAGCCTATTCCCAAGGCATCTGTGTGTGTGGATGAAAGGCTGTGGGACCACATTCCCCGACTTCCTTTGGGGTCAAGTGACCGGCTCCTTGTGCACTCCCTCCATCTGCACGTCCATGCCACAGCCATCTCAATCTGGCCCTTTCTTTTTATGTTCTAGCACGTTATGTGGTAGGATTGCAGTTGTTTGCAAAGCCAACTGAAAAACAGCCTGGCGATATTTCTATTGTTTGGCCCCAAAGTCCTTCATCAGTCACATGAACTTTGTCTGGTTTTGTGAACTAACATACCTCAGCTGTGGTATCGAATGGCTCTCTGGGGTTGTGCTGCTGGGCACCCATTTCTGCTGCCACTCGCATATGAAACCCATAGACTTCATGTGGCACACTTTCACGCACTGCAAAAGAAAACAAATGGACATCTTTAGGACCCCGGGACTGCATATGTCAGGCTGGTAACTAAAGGGGATTACTTCTGTCCCTCTAGGGATCTGGGAGCTGAAACGAGAGGAAATTGTCCTGCTCAAGGAATTAGGAAGTGGCCAGTTTGGAGTGGTGCAGCTGGGAAAATGGAAGGGAAAGTACGATGTTGCCATTAAGATGATTAAAGAAGGATCGATGTCAGAAGATGAATTCATAGAGGAAGCTCACACCATGATGTAAGCTGCACTTTGCTTAATGAAATAACATTGCAAATAAGGCTTTTCCACAAGTCATCTCAGTAATATAGAATAGTCACCGAAAAAGAAGTTCCTCTTCAAAATAAAACCATAAGTACCACAGGCAACTAGACAGAGGCTGAGTATGTGGCCACCTAGGGCATCACATTTAAAGAGGCATCAACAGAATAGTAGAGAGATTGCTGGGGTTATCAGTAACTAGTATTATACTGCTCTTCAGCTTCACTGACTGCTGAGCTTTTGCATGTGTGATTTAAACATGTACTTTATTATTGAAACGCCTCCTTCAACAGGCATGGATGCAATTATCTATTTCTGTCATCAGAAGCAGGTGGGAATGACATATACATGAGTAGATGAGACGTATCAGACCTATGAATGCATCTGCAGTATATTTCACCTAGGCAATGGGGAGGTAACCGCCCCAATCTCCACAGTGAGATACCAGTTTGCACGTAGTTTTATTCAGGGCCATTTTAGGTATGTCACAACATAAGGAAATGCGCTGTGCTCCTGTCCGTTGGCTAGCTGAAATGGTTATAATAGCTGATTCTACTTTGCTACATTCTCTTAGTAGGAACATAGCCACCTCTTGAATACCTTCTCGTGGCCTGGGGTGGCTCTGTCGTGCTCTGCCTCAGTTAGGGTGACCAGATGAGAAGACCCGAAAATCGGGACTTCTCACCAAAAAAAAACCCCAAAAACGGAAGAGGCTCAAAGTTGTTGAGCAAAAAAAGAAACACCCAAAACCTGCCTCCGGAATCCTCTGGGCACTCCCGAGTGCTTCTCTCTGGGGCTTCTCTCCGGGGCCGCCGGAAACGGAAGAGCCTCCACCGGAAGCTGTGGAGCAAAAAAACAAAAAAAACCACTGAAAATCGGGACAAAACGCGGGACATATGCTCAAAAATCGGGACGGTCCCGATTTTATCGGGACGTCTGGTCACCCTAGCCTCAGTTTCCCCTCTTGGTCTCCTCAAGAAGTCAAAAAAGGCTTCTCTTTGCTCAATGGTACTCTCCGTGGAGTCTGGTTTTACTAGCAAAAAGTTCAAAATGAAGCTTCCCCAGACTTAAGCTGGGGACAACCCTTCCTCCCTGAAGTACTGTCTCAAAACTCCCCTAGTGTCTCAGGATCTTCCCTGCTTTAGCAGGCCACTCCCAGCCCTTCCTAGCTGGAGCAACTCCCCTGATTGCATGATCTTCCCTGCAGGAACCTTGCTCACTCTCTGCCACAGCTTTCCCTTCTTGTTTCCTGCCTTCCTCCGGCTCTTTATAGAACTCAGCTGCCCTTTATCTGGCCCATATTGAGAGGCTGTCAATAAGGCACAGGTCGGCTGGACTAGTTCCCTCTTAAAGGGCCCAGTCCATTCTGTGACATGGAATCCTTAAATCTCAGGTGCCAATTACACTAACTCAGCTTGCGTCATGTGTGCCAATGGGGCTGTGCACAGGCTCAGAAGTCTGCACTACTGGAACCTAAAATAGTCAGTTTCACCATTAGTGATTATTTGTGCAAGTGTTTCATGCTAGCACGGAGAAAGAAATTAACCTCTGCTTGAAAGGGAAATTTTTAAGTCTGAGATTTCATTGATCAAACCCAAACTTGTGACAGGATTTACTAACTAGGCTAGAACTCTTGTTAATTATTATTTATTTGTATGGCTCTAAAAGTTCCTTTACGAATGTCAAGATAATGATAAGGAATAAAAGCACAAAATAGAGTAACATATTGATTTCTTAATATTGTGTTTTAGGAAACTTAATCATCCCAAACTTGTTAAGCTCTATGGAGTTTGCACAGCGACATATCCCATCTATATAGTGGCAGAATATATGGCTAATGGCTGCTTGCTTAACTACTTGAGGAATCATGGAAAGGAACTGCAACCCTTTCAGCTGCTGGAAATATGTTATAACATTTGTGAAGCTATGGCTTTCTTAGAGAGCCAGCAGTTCATTCATCGAGACTTGGTAAGCTCTAGCCACATAGGATGGGTAGGAGGAGGAGAGTTAGGACCTGATTCTGCATTCTGTCATTCCTATTTTATACCGGTGTGACAGTGTGGACATGGTTCTCTTTAGTGATGTTTAGTTACTATTATAAGAAGAGCTGCCATGTTAAGAACTTGAACCTTTCAGATTTTGTTGTAATCAGCCAGTATTTTACCCACTTGGGTCTTGTTCCTTCTATTACGCACCCTGGTTTTACAGTGATCTAGCTCTACTTGACACTAGTGTAACTGAGAGCAGAATCAGGACCTTAGTATTTAGGCCCAAAGTTTGTGCAGGTGCGTGTGTTCAAGAACACTGGCAGGCAGGTTCGGGTGGAATCAGATTGGTTATGGTGTGAGATCACTGAAAGAGAACTATCCCTAGCTCCTGGAGACTCGTGTTCCAGACTCAGTCGTGACATTGTGTGTTCTAACTGTAGCCATTGGAAAATGTGTGAGAATCTACAATATGGAGAAAGCTACATTTTCAAAGGGGCCTCAGCCCAACATCTCCAGCTCCAACCATCATTTTAAATATTCCTTTTAGTGTTTGCAATTATTTATCTGTGTACACCAGTCGAGTAACTGGACATGTAACTAACCAGTTTGCACATTCAAATCAGAATTCCAGGATGCCGAGCAGTTTATCCGTACAAAATTCAAGTTATAAATATAAAGGCAATTTCTGAAATTTTGCTACTGATTGTTACAAACCATAGAGAGCCAAGGAAAAAAACAGAACTTGGCTTTAGGAGGTGAACCATATCCCTGGGATTAACAACCCTTGGGGCAGAGATGATAGCCTTAGGTAAATGCTCACATAAATAAGTCTGTGCAGATCGGGTCTCTTACTGGCCGATTCATTGCCCATACTGCTTAAATTATCTCTCAATATTCCATTCTCCTTATAATGCAGAGTAAATAACCAAGTCAGCATTCTTCTATCATACATATGTTGTTCTTGCTTTTGATGTACTAGCAACTTTCGATGTGGTGTTACCTGGTGGCTAAAACACTGGTCTGGGACGTAGGAGACTTGCATTCAATTCTTGGCTCTGCCATTGGTTTGCCCCTCCCTGTGCCTCAGCTTCCCTATCTGTAGAATGGGGATAATGATACTGATTTCCTTTGTAAAGCACTTTGAGATCTATGGAGGACAAGTGCTATCGAAGAGCTAGGTATTATTATTGTTACAAATTAAAAATAGTGCATCATTTTTTAAATCAAAGAACTTCATGGATATAAGCAATCAGGGCATAGGCAGTGTGGCCTAGTAGTTACATTTAGGTCATGGTGTGCATGTGAGGAACAGTGGTCACTGAACAGGAGTTGCATGAATCACAAGAGCCAGGTTTAGTAAGCAAGAGTTGGGGTCAGAGTAAGACCGGGGTCAGAGAGCAGAAGTCAGAGATAGCACCAGGCTGGAATCAGGAGGCGGGAATGAGAGTCAGGCTGGGATAAGAGATTAGGAGACAAGGCAAAGTCTGGAGTCGCAGCAAGCCAAAGTCTGTGTGGTTGTCCAGACAACTTCTTGGGGTACTCCTGAGGCTAAGTAGGGGCACTTGGCCAATCAGAAGGCGGATGGTACTTCCTGCAGCACCTACTCGCCATGGTTCCCCCTGACTGTAGCTGTCCCAGGCTCTACAGACCCAGGTTCTAGCCCAGGGACCCTTACAAAGGAATTCTGCAGGACAGAAATACTATTTGAAAATAACCAAACTCTTATTTCACTTGGATTTTGGTCACTCAGTCTGTTTTCTTGTTTTCCCACTAAAGGCTGCTAGGAACTGCTTGGTTGATAATGATCTTACTGTGAAGGTGTCTGACTTTGGGATGGCTAGGTAAGCTACAGACTGAATCTTCAACCACTGTAATGCAATAATGTCAATCACGAATGGTTTGTTGGTGTTAGTCACCCTAGTGCTGCCATAACACCAACAGTGAATGAACTGGTTATTAGTAAAGTTAAACCACAGGGACTATCTAGTTCTCTTTAGTCCCATTGAGTTAATGAGCATAACCCATTCTGGGGCTTTCAATGAGACGAGAAACAGAAGGTGCAGACTCCTGGCATCTCTAAAGGTTAGAGGACAAATGTCTGCTCATCACTGTTTCATGCTTATTAAAGAAATTGCAACAATGTTCTCTGTGTGCAAGAGAGTTTTTATAATGCCCCCTTTGTGAGAGATTCACATGATTTGGGGTTTCTGATCCTTCTAGCAATGACATGATAAGGAGTCCCTTGATAACGTGATTGCAGCAATATACCTCTGTAGCTTGAGGTTAGAGTTTCTGTCAGGTCACCTCTGGAGACCTGGGTTTCTGGCCAGCCTTTGTTCACAGACTTGTTGGGGAGTTCCTGCGGGGCATTCCAGGCAGAAGCAGGAAGCAATATTTCACTAGCTATTTGTCATAGCCTGAAGACTGGCTCTTCCCTTGCAGATATGTTCTGGATGACCTGTATATAAGTTCATTAGGAACTAAGTTTCCAGTGAAGTGGTCGGCACCAGAAGTTTTTCATTATACCAAGTTTAGCAGCAAGTCGGACGTGTGGGCCTTTGGTACGTATGGGATTTGACCTTTCATATTGGAGATACTTAATAAGCTCAAAAAATGCAAACTTGACTGCATATTTGAAAAGCCAAAAAAAAATGACTGACAGACTTTAACAATTACCGTGCAAAAGTCTAAGATAGGTATTTACTACCTATAGTGTGTATATTCTGCTTAATCTTGCAATGCAACAATACACCAAACTGCTGTAACCTTAATGGCTTCTTTGTAGGTGCACAGACTAGAATTTGGCCCACTACCTGGATGTTGTGCAATATGTGTGTAGTGCTGGAGCAGAGACCGAACCTGAGACCTCTGGCTCTAAAAGCACCAGCCTCTAGTGCCTGAGCTAAAAGACCTGTTCAGTTAGTTCAAAGGTTGTAGCAGATTCATAAATCTCAAGCCTAGCCTCTAGCATGGGAGAGCACGCTATACTGTGTAATCGTGGGATACATGTGCCATGCTAGCTTCTTGCCAGAACTTAGAACATGATGCAAACCTGTTTCCAGCCAGGAGAGCTCAAACAGCTGATCTTCTCATGGCAACCTGGCACTGAGCTGTGGTGAACAAGGTAGACGAGAGGTTTTTTCCAAATTCTTCTTCCTCTCAGCTTTGTCTCCAGCTAGTCACCCTATTGCATTAAAAGAAAGATTGCAATACTGAAAATGTTTTGCTTGTGCCCTATATTACTATGTTATACAGTATACAGAGGGCATTATAATTTCTTTTTATAAATTATAGTTTTTCCTGTTTGCTTTTACATTGTGGGCAAAATCCTGGCTCCACTGAAGTCTTGTGACAATTTTGATGTTGACTTCAGTGGAGACAGTATTTCACCCTAGAAATACAGGGCATGATTCTCTTCTCTTTCATAGCAGTTTTACGGTGATCCATTGACCCACTGTAAGCAAGAGGAGAATCAGGCACATCATTTCTTGATTGCCCTGTTTTTGCCTGATGACTCTTTGGAGGGTTAAAGAACAGGAGCAATAGTCATATTCCAATAGCTGAATCCGGAACAGAAGTTATGTTGGTTTTTAGGTATTCTAGGAGAACTCCAAGGAAAGCCGGAATGCAGATTTCATTCAGTTATGCTACTTCTATCCCCCTGTCTTCTATCCTCCAGTCTTCAAAAGAGTCCTCAAGCAGCCGCAAAGTAGTCGAGGCCTGCTAATTCTGATGTAAAAAATAATCAGAAAAAAAATACTTTTGAAAATAATCTTTGTGTACAATATTATATGTAATAAAGAAACAATACATTTACTTTTTTTCACTTTGCAATTGGCATGAGTTTCGTGTAGGTTTGATTAACCTGAAAGAGTGTTTATTGTAAAATTGTCACAAAACATCAGGTACTAATGACAGTTACATTAACAGATGTCTAGAGCTTGCAGTTTTTATTGACAGGTATGAAAGGTATATAATTAAGGCTAAGATATAGGCTAGGTCTACACTAACCCCCCCTGTCGAACTAAGATACGCAACTTCAGCTACGTTAATAACGTAGCTGAAGTCGAAGTACCTTAGTTCGAACTTACCTGTGGTTCAGACGCGGCGCGCAGGCTCCCCCGTCGACTCCGCCTGCTCCGCTCGTCGAGCTGGATTACCAGCGTCGACGGGGGAGCACTTCCTGGTTCGATTTATCGCGTCTTGACAAGACGCGATAAATCGAACCCAGAACATCGATCCCGCGCCTATACTTACCTCTATCTTGTCTATACTTACCTCCGACGCGAGAGGTAAGTATAGACATACCCTTAGTCACAGGTATTTTTAGTAAAAGTGATGGACGGGTCATGGGCAATAAACAAAAATTCACGGCCCTGTGACCTGTCCATGACTTTTACTATAAATACCCGACTAAAACTTAGCAGCTCCTGGGGCCCTGCGGTGCCACTGCTCTGGGGGCCCCCGGAACACTGATGCTCGGGGGGGGGGGGGGGGGCAATGGTTGGCCCCTGCTCTGGTAGCAGGGGCTGATTGCCCCCCACTGCTACAAGGCTTCCGGGGACCGCAGCTCTGATGGTTTCTGGGGCGGCCCCTGGGACCGCTGCTGCTCCGTGACCACTGGTACTATGGCGGCCCCAGGGCCAGCTGCCTGGGGCTCCTCCAGCAGCGGATGGTGCAGCTGGCTCCGAGGTCAGTTGCTCGAGCAGCCCTGGGGCCTGCCGCACCGGCAGCTGCAGCTGCGGAAGTCACAGAAGTCACAGAATCTATGACATCTGTGATCTCTGTGACAGACTCGCAGCCTTATATATAAAACCACTGTAAGTCCTTTGGGAATCCTATTTAAGTCTTCTAACACTAAAGGACTAAATGTCCCAGTCCCTTAAAAAATCTGTAAAATCATGTGAGAAAATCATCTACAAAATGCCCATAGTACTTATTCTATATTATTTTGTAAAGTTGACATAGGACCATTCTTAAATTGCCATGTCTTAGGCATTATCACTGAACAACCCCATCTGTATCATCCAACTTCACTTAACACTACAACAGTATGTTGTTTGCAATTGAGTACAGCATCACTAACACCGTTCATCATACACTGGATACAAATCAGCCCCATATATTTGCTAGAAAAGCATTTTTTGCTAGAAGTCTCATCTGTTATTAACATTCTCTTAGATGAGTATTGCTTAAGTGTCTTGAGCTGGAATGGTTTTTCGTTAAATTTCTTGTCTTTCAACCCTGGAAATTTCTGCAGGGATCTTAATGTGGGAGGTGTTCACTTTGGGAAAGCAACCCTATGAACTGTATGATAACGTGCAAGTGATTGAGAAGGTTTCTGAGGGATATCGGCTTTACCGACCACAACTGGCCTCAGAGACCATCTACCAGTTAATGTACAGCTGCTGGCATGAGGTAAGTACATTCGTCCAAATGCATTGGAGATGTTATCTAAAACAATTGATGGGCTTCCTGATGGTCAGCTGAAAAAAAAGCAATACAGGAAACTATTTCTGTTAAAGAACATCAATTGTAGAGAGAAACTAGCTTCCATAAAGCCCTCTACTACAGTATACCAGAGGAAGGGCCCATAATTAATAAGAGGACAAAGTGTGGAAAATTAAGCATGAAGGAGAACTAGCTGATTTTCCTTTTGAGGAACATGTACCATTCACTTATGAAGATAACTTTAAAATATGCCTCATAGTAGATGACAGATTTAGAGTTTGAGTGATTCATCATAATGTCTCTATGCCTGAAATTCTAAAAGTAAGAGCACTGTCAAGGTTTGTAGGTCAAACATTGATCATTCTGTATCCATATTTAAGTTTCTCTTAAAGATTAATGCTGCCTACAGTGACTCTAGTACAAAAAAATTTCCCAATCTTTGGTTCTTCTTCCTGCTCTGTTTACCTGTCTTTAAACTGAGATATGTCCCTTCTTGAGTGTCTAGTAACTGCCTGGCAGATTACTGGTGCTACCATAAAATGGTGATTGTTAGTTTTATATGACTCACACCAAACATGTCAAAAATAAGTTTTACTTGAACAAAAATGTTAAAGAGAAAGAAAAAAGAAAACAATAGCAATAGAAGAAAGATTTAAAGCATACAGTGTTTGGAATCATAAATTGCTTTGCCACATAAATGCCATTGCCTCTCCATAATTCTGCATGTTTGAGCTAAGAAAAATGAACGTGTTACAGTAGCTGTTATATTTTCAATGTTAAGTAACCACATAAGTTGTTTTTTGTTTTCATATAGCTACCAGAAAAGCGCCCCACATTTCATCAACTCCTATCAAATATTGAGCCACTCAGAGAAGATGACAAGTCTTGAAGACAAGTCCTCATCATGTGGCTTGGAATATTGGTTGACATATCACCAGTCTACTTTGTAGGAGCTAATACTCTTGTGCGAAGTCTGAAATCTGGCTGACTCCAGATTTGGCTGGCTCCAGCGGTATTACACTGGTTTTTCATTGTCTTTTAATTCGCAGTGCTTTGACAACACAGAGTCAAGAAGAAAGCTCTTTTGATGTTGTGGTGATTTGGTATTGTCTGAAAGAAGAATGTAGACGTATATTACTGATGCTGGTAGTATGACGTCCCCCCTCCTCTCATAGTACTTCACAAACAGTAATAATGTGAACTCTTTCAAGGTTTGTTCTTGTGGTGTTGTTTTTTCAGGTCACAACAGGATTTTATTAATCTTTATTTGGAAAATGTAAATGTGGGCAATATAAGCTTACTAGGTTTTCTCATCATCATATCAGATCCCAGAGTATTTTCTGTTATATAGACCTGAGGTTGGTATTATGGGTCAAATTCATACCTGGTGCAAGTGGCTGCAACTCCAGTGGCATTAGTGTTAACTTCAATGATGTGGATGCTATTGCCAGTGAAACAGCATATCAGTTTGGTCATTAGGGCCTGATCCAGTTTCCTTGAGGTCAATGGGAGACTTTCCATTGACTAGTGCATATTGGATTGGGCCCTAATGACATAGGTTTCATTCATTGTTCATTCTAAACTAGATCTGTGTGACATTTGAAATACAATTCTGGGGCTACTGTTGGCAGTGATATGTTCTTATTCTCTATCCCTTGTCTCTAATCCCTGATAATGCAAAACTATCCTTATCTAGAATTCCTTGAGCCTTAAACAGACTGGTCTATTGAAACATCAGTATGGGAGCTGCAAGACCAGATACTTGACGAAGACATCACCATTTGAAATGTTATTAATATAATGGCATGACCAAAAATTTCACACTTGAGTGCTTGAAATTTGACTCCTAAATCCATATTTGGGCACTTAACTAGAAGGGCCCTCATTTTCAAAGGTGCTCATCAACTATAGCTCTCACTGACTTCAATGGCAGTTGGCATTGCTTAGCACCTCTGAACATTAGGCTGCTTCTATGTAAGTGCTTAAATATAGATTTAGGAGCCTAACCTTAGGCACCCAGGTTTGCAAATTTTGGCCTATTTTCTTTTATATACATGTTGAAACATTGTGAATAGTGTTTGATTCATAGTCATGGCAACAGTAATTATTTTGGCTCTACAGGGGGACGAGTACATTGAACTATATGTATTCGACTGCTCCAGTGTTTGTCTTGCCATGTTTCTGTTATTTTTAAAGGACTGTTTATTTTTAAAAGTCAGGCTGAAATACTAATGCAGAAGATGCTTTGGCACCTGGAGTACAGTAGTAAACAGGCACATTAGAGGAAATGATGTTCATTTACAAAAATTCCTTTCTTACGTATTAGGAACTGGCCAGTGATGTCTGCATAGCATTTCTAGCAGGTTTTTTCCTCTTTTCTCTGTAATGTCTAATACAGTATGGGAAGTGTAAGGGAAATGTTTAAGACAGATGAAAATTTTAACTGATCCTTCCTTACAGGCCTTTCCCTTGTTTTCAGTTACATTTTAGATTGCTTTATAAAATTGCTTGATTAGTTTTGAAGCCTAGTACATGTAAGAGCCATTCATGAACATTTTCCATATGTCCTTGGCCTATGTTTGATGTTGGTCTTTCTCTTGTTAGCATCAAGTTTTATAGTTATAGACATAGCAGCCGCTTCTCTCTGACCTTGATTATGTTCAGGCGAGGCTTTAATTAGTGCTTTGGGTGAAACTCCAAACCTGTGTGAGGCAGCATTGTTTGTTTGAGTCTGACAAACTAAAGTGGAGCATTGCAAAGTTGATTTGGCTAATGTCTGTATCCAAATCCTGTGACTTTCTATCACTATGTTGTAAATTCACAGCTAAATGCAAACATCACACATCTCAATGCACAAGGTTACCAAAATTTTGTGGTGAGAGACTGTTCCTGAACCTACATGTAATGAGACTTCCTACATCTAGATGAGACATTTGGGACTTTAAATTTAAAGTGAATACATTTGTCTTAGCTGCAAGTTATGAACGGATGCTGAGACTGTGTTATTTTTAGCCCACATCTCTTATTTGGCATTGTCGACTGAATTATTACATGGCATTTTGTGACATTACAGCATGAAGGGAACACTGCAAGTTTAGTTGTTTTCCTGTTTGCATAAAATTTGTTTGTTGGTCCAAGTGAAAAATAAAACAAGTTACACAGGAGGCTGGGGAGATGCAAAACACACACAGTTGTCACAAAAGGAGAATTCAGACCCTAGCAAAAGTAGATGATAGACTCCACTATTAAATATTGTGAAATATGCACAAATTATATGAAATTAATTACTAGTGTGTGTATGCGAGCATATGCATGCAGTTTCGTTCTGTTAGCAAGACACTGTCAGCTGCATTAATGACATCTAACTTGAGGCAGCATTTTAACTGAGTTGTGTATGTTGTTTCACTGAAACATTCATAAAATAGAAAAAATACTTGGTGTTCTATGATTTCATTATTAGAACAAGTCAAAGTCTACTAGATCATCACTTCTCAACCAGTTATCTGGGGAGCCCTGGGGGGGCCACAAGCAGGTTTCAGGGGGGCCACCAAGCAGGGCTGGCATTAGATTCACTGGGGCCTAGGGCAGAAAGCCGAAGACCTGTCCCACAGGACTGAAGCCCAGGGACCAGTGTTCCCTCTAATTTTTTACGTCCATGTGTGGAATAAATGTTATGTGCACCAATACGAAGGTGCATCACCTTCATATTGGTGCACATAACAAAATTCATGTGGTGGGGCCGAGGGGTTCGGAGTGTGGGAGGGGGCTCAGAGCTGGGGCAGAGGGTTGGGGTGGGGGAGCGGACTCTGGGGTGGGTCTGGGGATGAGGAGTTCAGGGTGCGGGAGGGGGCTCAGGGCTGGGCAGAGGGTTGGGTGCAGGGGGTGAGGCTCTGGCTAGGGGTGAAGGCTCTGGGATGGGGATGAGGGGCTTGGGGTGTGGGAGGGGGCTCAGGGCTGGGGCAGAGTGTTGGGGTGCGGGCTCTGGGGTTGGGCTGGGGATGAGGGATCTGGGGTGCAGGCTGCCCAGGGGCTACAGTGGGGAGAGAGGACTCCCCCAGCCCTCTGTCACCGTAGCAGCTTGGGGCTGGAGGAGAGGCGCATCTCCCTGGCTGCGGAAGCTCCAGTGGGGTTGGGCCAAGGGAGGGGCTCCTCTCCCCCAGCCACGGCAAGTCAGGGGCCAGTGGGAGGAAGGAGGGCACCTCTCTCCCAGCCACAGCAGCTCCACACTGGGGCCGGTGCTGGGGGAGGGGCGTCTCTCCCCACTGCAGCAGGTCCACACTGAGACGGGGCTCAGCTGCACAGGGCTTAATCAGCAGCTACGCGGCTGCGCAACTTAGAGGGAACTTAGCCAGGGACCCGCACCCCGGAGTGAAGCTGAAGCCTGAGCAACTTAGCTTTGCGGTGCCCCCTGTGGTGTGGGGCTCCAGACAATTGCCCGGCTTGCTACCCCCTAAGGTCAGCCCTGGCTTTTATATGCAGAAAAACAGTTGTTGTGGCACTGGGGGGCTATGACATTTTTATAGCATGGTGGGGGGGAGGGGCTAAGAAAGAAAAAGGTGAACCCCTGTACTAGATTACAGGCCAAATCCTGGTCCCACATCAATGGAAAATTCCCATTAACTTATATTGAACTGAGGCAGGAAACAGCTCTCTGCTCTCTCCTATATTTGCCTTGATTTTCTTACACAGCTGCAAAAAGATACATCACACCATCATCCATTTAATATCATCCTGCTAGGACATAGGGTTGCCAACTTTCTAATTGCACAAAACCAAACACTCTTGCCCTGCCCCTACCCCTTCCCTTCCCTGAGGCCACACACCCCCACTCACTCTAGCCCCCCTCCCTCCGTTGCTTGCCCTCCCCCACCTCACTCACTTTCACTGGGCTCAGGGTTGGGGTGCAGGCTTACCTCGGGCAGCTCCCGATCAGCGTCGCAGCAGGGGGGCTAAGGCAGGCTGGTTAAGAAATGTGGTTAAGTTGAAGTTTGTATCTAAACAGTGAGGGCTCTGTCCTGCAAATTGGAGCAAATCCTTAAATTTAAGGACATGAATAGTCTCATTGAAGTCAAAGTTAAAGTTAAAAATGTGCATAAGTATTTGCAGGATTAGGGCTTAAATTGGAACAATCATGCTTCCAGTGAGACCTAATTTCTTCTCCTGCTATCACCCTTTCCGGTCAGGCATTCCTCCTCTTTTACACCATCTTCCCAGTATCAGACTAGAGTGATAATTAGCTAATTAGGAATTCTCAAATATATGTTATTAATCATCATAATAGAAAGAGTGTCTCATGAAACATCACTCCTCTCATTCATAGTGACTTGGCCCAACTCCCCTCCTATTTATGGCACGTCATCACTATGGAAACTACAGCCATTTCTTACATAGAAAAATAAGATTATTCAGAAAGAAATTAATGTATTTTTATTAGGGCTGTCAATTAATCGCAGTTAACTCATGCTATTAACTAAAAAAAATTAATCACGATTCATCACAGTTTTAATTGCACTATTAAACAATAGAATAGCAATTGAAATTTATGAAATAGTATTGGATGTTTTTCTACATTTTCAAATATATTGATTTCAGTTACACCACAGAATACAAAGTGTACATTGCTCACTTTATATTTATTTATTACAAATATTTGCACTGTAAAAATGATAAACAAAAGAAATAGTATTTTTTAATTCACCTCATACAAGTACTGTAGTGCAATCTCTTTATCGTGAAAGTGCAACTTACAAATGTAGATTTTTTTTTGTTACATAACTGCATTAAAAAACAAAACAATGTAAAAATTTAGAGACTATAAATTTACTCAGTTCTACTTCGTGTTCAGCCAATCACTAAGAGAAATAAGTTTGTTTACATTTATGGGAGATAATGCTGCCCGCTTCTTATTTACAATGTCACCAGAAAGTGAGAACAGGCATTTGCATGGCACTTTTGTAGCTGGCATTGCAAGGTATTTACATGCCAGATATGCTAAACATTCGTATACTCTTCATGTTTCAGTCACCATTCCAGAGGACATGCTTGCATGCTGATGACACTTGTTAAAAAATAAGGCATTAATTAAATTTATGACTGAACTCCTTGGGGGAGAATTGTATGTTTTCTGCTGTTTTACACGCATTCTGCCATATATTTCATGTTAAAGCGGTTTCGGATAATGACCCAGTACATGTTGTTTGTTTTAAGAACACTTTCACTGCATATTTGACAAAATGCAAAGAAGGTGCCAAATTGAGATTTGTAAAGATAGCTACAGCACTCGACCCAAGCTTTAAGGATCTGAAGTGCCTTCCAAAAATTGAGAGGGACAAAGTGTGGAGCATGCTTTCAGGAGTCTTAAAAGTGCAACACTCTGATGAGGAAACTACAGAACCCGAACCACCAAAAAGGAAAATCAGCCTTCTGCTGGTGGCATCTGACTCAGATAATGAAAATGAACATGCATTGGTCCGCACTGCTTTGGATTGTTATCTAGCAGAACCCATCATCAGCATTGATGCATGTCCTCTGGAATGGTGGTTGAAGCATGAAGGAACATATTAATTTTTAGTATATCTGGCATGTAAATATCTTGTGACGCCAGCTATAACAGTGCCATACGAACGCCTATTCTCACTTTCAGATGAAAAGAAGCGGGCAGCATTATCTCCTGCAAATGTAAACAAACTTGTTTGTATGAGCGATTGGCTGTACAAGAAGTAGGACTGAGAGGACTTTCTAGGCTCTAAAGTTTTACATTGTTTTATTTTTGAATGCCGTTTTTTTTTCTTACATAATTCTACATTTGTAAGTTCAACTTTCATGGTAAAGAGATTGCACTACAATACTTGTATTAGATGAATTGAAAAATACTATGTCTTTTGTTTTTTACAATGCAAATATTTATAATAAAAATAAATATAAAGTGAGCACTGCACACTTTGTATTCTGTGTTATAATTGAAATAAAAATATTTGAAAATGCAGAAAACACCAAATATATTTAAATAAATGGTTTTCTATTATTAACAGTGTGATTAATCAACCTAAGATTTCCAAAGAGGTCTGCACCTCCATTCAAAATATTTTAGGGGTCCACAAATGAAAAAAGGTTGAAAACTACAGAAATAGATGAATGGCCCATTTTAGGTGGGAATTAAACCACTGGTGGCAGTGGAGAAAGCATGTTTCATTTTATGTACAATCTGGAGATCTGGAATGGTTCAATGGGAAACATTAATAACCTGAAGAACAGTCTGCTTCCCTTGCCTCATACAAAAATTAAATCACCAGGATGTTCCCAGTTCACCTTCCTCACAACCATCAGTCAGAGAGCTCCTGGGATCTCAATTTTATCCTGTTCTATACTAAAGTCAGAAATATTATTTTAAAAATCCAACAACTAAGTCTTTAAACCATGATTTGAGGACTTCAGTAACTCATCCAGAGGCTTAGGGTCTATTTCAGGAGTGGGTTGGTGAGGTTCTGTGGCATGCAATGGGCAGGAGGTAAGACTAGATGATCAGTATGGACCCTTTGACTTTAATGTCTATGAACTATTGAATAAAATAAATAAGGTAAGTCAGAAACCAGGCTATGGATAGCAACTTCCATACATGCGAATAAAAGCTGTTTATGAGATTATGATGACCTAACTGCTACCACTGGTGAGGTGTCCAATAATGCAAACAAATGCTGAAATATTTTAAATTAGCATTCAAGTTCTGATCATTTGATATTAGAGTAGTTTATTCTAAAACACAGTTATACAATAGGTTTCCTTTTCAGCTGGAAGCATAACCCAAAAAGCTATTTTGGGGGGGACATTTGCTGTTGGCCTCAACACCATACTTACCAGGCCAACCAACTGGGCAAATTACATATGCCACAACATTTTAACAAAGTTCAGGTTCCTGTTTGTCTTCTTTCAGTTTCTGTTTTGGGTTTAGTATGGACTCAGGTACTTTGAAGGTGCAAAAGCTCATGTAATTTCAAACTGCGTCCTCCAAAGCTGAGGTTCCTCAGGTGCTCAGTCACTGACTAATAGGTCTTTTTTTCAGCTCTCTCTCCTGATAAATTCTGATTTTCCTTCTTCCTGTTGGACAGCTTCATTGTCATCTGGAGGAAGCACTTTCTTTTTCAGTTCTTCTTATATATCTGCTCTTAGTCTAGAAACAGCTAAGTTAAAAACCTTTGGAAATAGAGTATAGAGGAAACACGGAGAAATTGCAAATAGTTGGTTGATGGATAGCAGCATGAGTGGCAGTGCGATATGATAAATATATTTCATGAAAGGGCTACACACAATGTACCTCTTGTGTATTTGTACATCACCGATTGAACACAGAGATGGCAAACAAGTCATTTACTTGCCTTAGTCTGCACATGGGCAACTGCTTGAAAATATCAGAACCCATAATGTTTAATGACATCTGAATTATTTTGGCCTTTTCAATGCATTGTTGTTAAAGCTAAAATGAAAAAAAAAATTAAATAGAGAATTTGCATTATTTTCTAAAATGATGTTTGGTGCTCTTCATGTTGTATGAAAGCCGGATTGACTTCTCCATCCTCAGGTTCAGGGTTGATGGGGTTGGTTTGTAATAATTCATTTGTGCCTGCTTTCCTTCTCCTATAAGCAAAAAAGAATCTGTTAATATAGAGGAAGCTGAGTCTCTGCTTTGATCAAGTTCTTATGGATTCTAACAAGAGATTATTGTAAAAAAAAAATACTGTATTTCCTGTGATTCATTTTACCAAAACGGATTACACTGGGCCTATTGACTTTAATGGGAACAGGAGGAGGTACATCATATGGCATCTTGTAGAAATACCATTGATACAAATAAATTGTAAAACAATGAACCAATCTTTGTTGTATTGGTTTCAGATCAAAACTATGGTTCAAACAATTCTTATGAAAAAAAGACATGTAAAGCACATTATAGGTCAGCCCCTCCAGTGCATTAGGGTGGCTTTGAACACCCCCAAAAAATTTTAGGCTTGCTGAAAAACCATCTTCAGGACTAGCTTCAATAATGTTGAGTTACCAGGCCTCCCACTGCTCGCATATATTATTTAAAATATTACTTACTTTCTTCGGTCTCTCTGCCCAGTGATGATCAAGACAATGACTCCAATCACAACTACGCACATGACCACCCCAAACAGTATGAGCCAGACAGTGACAGGTGGTTCAAAAGGTGGTTCCAGTGTTGGAAGAATACCCTCAAACTCCAGAGTTTTGTCATTCAGTTTGAAAGCCTCATTGATTCGTCCCCGAGACATTCTGCCATCAAGAGCACAATCAAACAGAAGAATAAATTAAACACAAACAAATCAAATATTCTTGGATTCCTTATAATCCTCCAGGTATTCTAAACTTCCATTGAACTCTTTGCTTGAAGATGCTGCTTCAATATTGGAGTGATAAACTATTTTTCTTCCTGGCATGATCATACAGCAGGCATACAGCAGCAAGACATTCCAGATTTGCTCCTGCTACAAAGAGTAACTGAAAGCCTAAATTTCTGTAGTAACCAGAACTGACATATTCAGATTTGTTACTGTACACAATAGTATCCCAAATCCTAATAGCCAAACCAAAACAAGACAAGAAACCCTTTGACCTCACTGTCTACTTGCATCTTATCTCTCTCCTTCCCTTTACCTCTAAGTTTCTTGGATGCCCAACATACAACCACAGCCTTGACTCCCGCTTCTCTGTTTCCCTCTTGGATCCCCTGCAATCAGCATTTTGCCTTATTGACTCCACCAAAAATGCTCTCACCAAAATCTCCAGGGGCCTTTTCCTGGCCGTGTCTAAGGTACTTTTTTGCATCTTGATCTTCCTTGATCTTTCTGTTGCTTTTGACAAAGTTTACAAGAGACCATAACTTCTTTGGCCATATTCTCTCCTACTTTTCCAATCTCTCAGACTGCTCATCAGCCCCTCCTTTGGTTTTTAATTCTACCCAGTCTCTCAGGGATTTATCCTTTGTCCCCTCTTCTTTTCTCTCTATACGTCATCCACAACCTTATTGTTCACACAGCTTAATTTATCGTCTCTCTGGCAGTATCACAAATCTACTTCTCCATCCTTGATCTCTTCTGTACAGTCTCCCATACCTGGCTTTCTTTCTAACATATCATCCTGAGGGTCCTGCTAAAAAATAGCACCTAAACTTACACTAGTTTGGTCAGAGGTTCTCAGGACAAATTATTTGATGGACTCAGATTGTGGCCACCAACTCTTGCTGGTGGCCACGCTCATACTTTTTCCTAAAATACTTAATTAGTTTTAGGAAAAACAAATAAATAAGCACATATACATGTCCAAATCATTGTAATTTATTTATTGGTAACTAGTAAGTCTGTTGTGAAAAGTGATATTAACAAACACTATACCATCACTATACATACAAGTATCACAAGCCTGGGGACAAATTAAACCCTGGATGGGTGGGAGTCGGGGGAGGCAGCGGGGGGACAGAGCCTGGAGTCTGGAGCCCGCCACCACACATCCAGAGCCCAGGACTGGAGCCTGAAGCCCCATGGCCTGAGCCCCACCACTCCTGGGAAGGTGGGGAACTTGCCAGGTGCCTGTTCCTCCAGCATTATGCCCCAGGTGTCTCCAGAGGGGGGCAGGGCCCAACTCCTGCTGGCAGCCCCAGCAAACATCACCAAGGCGGTGCATCCAGTGCATCCAGGAAAAAGAGTGGAGGGAGGAGGGAGGGCTGCTGCTTTGCTCCCTCCACCACAATCATAGCCCAGGAGACTGTGGCCACAAGAAAAGCACCTGGTGGCCGCATGCGGCCACAGTGGCCGCATTTGAGAAACACTGGGTTAGATTAAAATTACATGGGCCATCTATCTTCAAATTCAGGGCATAAACTAGTCACCAGCTGGGATTAGAGAAATGTTGCTTCTCCATGACACAGTATAGTACAATTCGATGTATTCTAGGAGTTTCACAACTTTTCTGTGTCACCTTATATTGGCCACTTTGAAAACATTATATTAGACCGGCTATTGATCTTTTTTGATATGACAATTTCTCTCATCCTAATTTTTCCTTGTTTTAGTTTTGTGTCACACTTTCTCATAACACCTCCCTCAGTCATTTGAGTATTTATATGGCTCCAGCCCTCTTTCATGTTATTTCCTCTCAGAGCAAAATTTCACCTGATGGCTGTTTCCACCTCAGTTTTGGGAACGAAGTCAGTGGCATTACCAGGCATGCTGACAGTAAAATAGAAGGAGATTCTTTGTGTTACATTCTCTACTTTGATATCTGTGCTCCTGATGGGAGATACAAAAAAAAATGTGTAATTATTACCCCCAAATAAAAATCACATGAATGAAAATCTTGCATCCACTATACCTACAAACAACATCTAGCAGCACAACTTAAGGGTCCATTGCTTGAAAGAGCAATGTCTTTTGAAAGCAATGTCTTTTTGTCAACACTTGAGCTTTCAGTTTTGTGTTACTAAGTAATTCTAGATACAGATGCATTGCCCCAGGATTGAGACACCCACTGACATAATCCCTTAAAGCAGCAGTTCTCAACCAGGGGTCTGAGGCCCCATGGGGGGCTGCAAGCAGATTTAAGGGGTCCACCAAACAGGGCCGGCATTAGACTCACTGGGGCTCAGGACAAAAAGCCAAAGTCCAGCCATCCCGAGCCCCACCACCCGAGCCTGAAGGCGAAGCCTGAGCAGCTTAGCTTCGTGGCGCTTTGTGGCATGGGGCCCCAGGCAATTGCCCTATTTGCTATCCCCTAATGTCGACCCTGGCTTTTATATGCAGAAAAACAGCCTGTTGTGGCACAGGTGGGCCATGGAATTTTTATAGCATGTTGGGGGGGCCTCGGGAAGAAAAAGGTTGAGAACCCTGCCATAAACCACCTGGCCAAGCATGGAACAGAGGGGTTGCCCTCCCATGTTTGGGGCAAAATTCAGTTCAGCTTCTTTCACTTTGAACTAGAGAATAAAAACTAACATTTGGTTGCAACCTAGGCCCTGCTGAGAATTGAGCTTAGACATAATAGTGACCGATGTGCTATAAATGTGATCAAATATATTAGGCAGATAGGTCTCTTTGGATGATTTTCTGAGGCTATCTAAAAATCATCCAAAGAGACCTAGCAAGAATGATGGGTTTTTTGGTACAAATATCTATTTCTGTTCATAGCCTATGTTAGTAAAGGACTGTATATTTTTTAATTAATTTAGATTAGGGTAGCATTTATTTATTGTGGGTGACTTTTCAACTCATTCAGATCAATTAACTCACCTTTTGTGTGTCCAAAATCCCTTGGCTATTCAGCATCATGTATATGATATGAGTATTATTGCCTAGAATTTTATATAATTTCATTTTTTATTTTTAACGGAATGTTTCTCCTCTAGGGAAGGTATCTCCATTGCTCTGTTCTCTGGCTATCATAGCCCTATTCCCCTGTTAGCATTTGGGCAGCTGTTCTCAAGACCAAATCTCACCATTAGTAAGGGGTAAACAACAGTCTCCTACCTCACCCAAAAATAAAAATATCATCTAACTATTGCACAGGTGATGTTTTTCTTTCTGTCAAAAGTTCTGAAGATTAAACAGCATGCAGCAAAGCAAGTGGCTCTCCTTTTATGACCAGCCAATGCCCTCATGTCCTTTAGTATGAAACCATCAGACCTCCTCCAGCTACATTACACAGACATCACAATTAATTCCACCAATACATATCCCTGCCGAACCAAAAGCAGTACTGTATGCTCACAGCATGCATAGTCAAACAAAATAACTTACTGGAATAAGACAGTCTGATCCTTGACATCTGAGAAATACTTCCTCATGGCATAAGCAATCGATGACTGGAACAAATATAATTCATTTTCATCCCATTTGTACTACAAATACAAAAAACAGCCCTTCAATAGAGATTATAATTATGCTGAAAATTACCGTGCATTAAGCAATTACTTTTAAAATACCGCTTCAGTAGTAGTAATTATAATTACAGCTACGCAATTTTTTTTGGCCAGAAAATGCAGATTCAGGTTGACCAAAACATTTTGTAAATTTGTGTTGAACCTGCCGAATTGTTTTGGTTGGAAACCATACACACCCCCGCCAATTTTTTTTTCATTTTAATATTTTCAAAATGTAATTGGAATTAATTGAAATATTTTAATATTTTCAAAATTAAATTAAATATTTTCAAAATTTCATTCAATGTTATTTTTTCTTTCCTTTTAACATTTCAGTGTTATTCTTTCATTTTAATATTTTCAAATTTTCATTCAATGTTATTTTTTTGTAAATAGTTAAATGTAAAAATGAAATGTGTTGACTTGGATCAAACCCCAGTCATGGCTCAGGGCCCATTGAGCTAGGAGTTGTACAGAAGGTAACAAAGAAGACATTCCCTACCCCATAGAGCTCACAGACATTTTACCAGGCAGCACATGACAGGTGGACAAACATTGTGGGAGAATGAGGTAACAAAATGAACAGAGGTTAGCAGAAAAATGGAAATCTCGGCTCACCACTTACTTATTTACAAAGGTAATTTACATACCCAAAGTGACTTACAAATATCTGATTAAACTTCACACCTCCCTTCAAGATAGGTAGGTGATTGATTCCCCATTTTACAAACGGGGAAAATGAGAGATACATAAATGGAGTGTCGTGAAAGCAGCTCACTGAGGGTACATCTACACTGCAACAAAAGACCCGTGGCATGGCCACAACTGGGCCAGGTCAGCTGACTCGAGCTCGCGGGGCTCAAACTGTGGGGCTATAAAACTGCAATGAAGACGTCCGGACTTGGGCTGGAGCCAGGGCTCTGAGACCCTGCGACGGGGGAGTGTATCGGAGCCGAGACTCCAGCCCAAGCCTGAATGTTTACACTGCAACTTTTAGCCCTGCGGCCTGAGCCCTGCAAGTCTGAGTCGGCTGACCTGGGCTCTGAGATTTGGTGCCCCAGGTTTTTTATCTCAGTATACAGATACCCCGAGTGAGTCAATTGCTGAGCCAAGCCTAGCATGCCGGGGTTTCTGGATTCCAGTCCCATATCTAGTCCACAACTGATGCTGTCCCTCTGACCCTGACCATCTTTTAATGTGTTGAAGTTCTATTTGAAGTTCTGCCATTTTAGGTTATTTATCACCTAAGGCTATTTCGTGTCTCGACTGAATCCCACAAATAGCACCAGGAATATCTATCCCATTTCAACACATTTTCATAATAGCTGAAAAGATCTTTTTGGCTTAAAATAACAAGAGGCCAAATCCTAGCTCTCATGGATTCTTTACCCAGGAGTATTTCCACTGGAGTTATTGGGAGTTTTGTCTGGATAAGGACTTTATGATTTAGACACTCGTTTCTATTATATAATTTTATACATAAACAAATAATTTAGTAGGAGACCGAGTTGTTTTTGTCTTTGTATTTTTCTTGTTAAGAATTCTTTGTAGCAATGTTTCTGCATCTGGTATTTATTGATTTTTGTGCCCCAAGCCAGACAAGTGATTTAAAAATGGCAGAGCGTATGTGGTATTTCATAGCAAACTACATGATATGTCAGATATTAAGTCCAATGGAACACAGAAACAGAGAGTGGTGCATCAAGTTAAATAGCTCATCTCTGGCAGGTGCCCCTACCTGTGCAGGTGGAAAAACCCAGCAATAACTGAGAATGTATCCTATGCAAATGTGCAATGGTGTACGTGGAAGGAAAGTTCATTTTTGACCTCTGTAGCAATCAGTTTATAACTTGAAGCCAGATCTTTGATTACACTGATATCTTAGCATGCATGCCCATAAATGTTGTTATTGGTAATATTATCCAGCCTTGATATGAGGCTCATGGGCATGGTATACAACTCTAGATACCCCTTACATAATAGCAATTTAAAAAATGCAGCTACATTTTTTAACTCTCTGATCTCCTGCTGCAGTGAATTGAGCCATATCTTCAGCTGGTATACGTCAGCCTAGTTCCATGGAAGTGAACGGCGGATTCAGCTAGAATAGAAGAAAGTGCTTCTAAACTCAGACACAGTCAGTAGACCAATTCCTCGGCAAGTATAGTGTAGCACAGCTCCATTGACTTGAATCTACATTACTTCCAGGGACAGGCCCAGTGGTCAGCAGTCAGAGGGACAATGTTCTGATCCAAAGTCCATTGAAGCCAATGAAGTCTTTGCACTGACTTCAGTGAGTTACAGATCAGGCCCTACGGGACAATAAAGGTGGCTTAAAGCCACTATTGCCTACAAACACCTTCTTCTGAGGTGTGCTGAGCATGCAAAGATAGTACCCCAGGATCTGGTCCTTTGCATTAATAAAAGATACAACTGTATGGGTTATCTCTGCACTGGCATATTGTACATTCATTATTTAGCTGATACTGCACACGTCAGTGCCTTTAATTAAGCATTCATAGGAGTTAGCATTGTTTTCTCCTGTAGCTGACCACTACCGTCCATCATGCCATTGTGTTTTCTTTTTTCTAATTTTCCTTTCATCCTTTGCCCCTTTATACTCTACAATATCTATTTCCCCTGCAAAAGAACCCAGTATATTAACAGAGTTTGATTCCACAACCATCGCTTTTCATATCTGGCAGTAGAACTGGTTGGAAATTTTTTGCTGAAATAGTTTTCCATTGCAAAATGCTGTTTCAAGTAAACTGATTTATTTTTGTGAAATTGTATCAATTTCAACATTTCATTTAGAAATTAAAAAAAACATTTTGAAAGTGGCAAAATGTCCGGTTTTGACATTTTCAGAACAAAAAGGATTAATTTGTAATTCAAAATGACTTTTTGTTTTGAAATTTACTTTATTTATATAAAAATTTTAAAAAAAAATAAAAGAAGGGCCAGAATCAAAACCACCACATTTCAGATTTATTCAAACACAACGTTTTGATTGACTGAAAATAAATTATTTTTCAAATTTCATCTTGCAAAAAATTTCACAATTTTGGTTTTCAGGATGAATTTTTTTGAAATCTTAAACATTTTCACAGTATGGAAAATCTGTTTCCTGACCAGTTCTATTTATCTGTTCCTTTGGCTTTTTAATCATGTATCTTGTTTCTATAAAATCTATTTTGGGATGTTTTCATTCATAAAAGTATTTAAACAAAGATCTCATGTGCTATTTAAGAGAAAATGTAAGTTTGGCCTCTAATTTTAGAAGGAATTTCCATTTTAAAATACACTTAGTTGTCTACAAGCTGCTGACCTAGCAGTTTATGTTTCAGCTTTTTATGGTGTGATCACACAGAAGATGCTGACAGAGTGGTTCTGGTTAACATTTAAAAAGGAGTCGATTTAAAAAAAATAAGAGACAGATCCTCATATTAAATGGTTTATGAAATATTTTGTCTACAGTTAGACAGAAATTAATTGAGTTCAAATGGACTGGTCCTGGCACTCTTTTAAATCTATTTTTTCCATATCTCAGACACTCTAGTAAAGTCACAGCCAGAGCAAAGCTGCAAGTGTCTCTACCTGGTCAACATCACTTGAGACGTCAGTGCATTCTAAACAGATGCTTAGTGCGATAGATTTAAGTGATACAGTATGTGGTGTTCCAAGCATGCTGCTGCTTCTTTAACATAAGCTGTAGTAAACAGACAATGAAGTTCTCAATTTACTTTTTTCACAAAATCCACTGTGCCTCAATTAACTTTATAGCATTTCCATAACTGGAAGGGAATGCCTCAGTCTTTCCTGGACTTTTGCCAGCACCAGTCTGTCAGGTGTAATACAATATAGCTGTTGTCGTATTTCGAAAGGATTCAGAAGTCAGGTTTGTCAGGAGGGAAGGAGCAGAGCTTTTACACTGTACAACGGCTAAGGCTGTTCAGGCTTCTAGAACTTAGGCTAGGTCTACACTAACCCCCCCGTCGAACTAAGATACGCAACTTCAGCTATGTTAATAACGTAGCTGAAGTCGAAGTACCTTAGTTCGAACTTACCTGTGGTCCAGACGTGGCGCGCAGGCTCCCCCGTCGACTCCGCCTGCTCCGTTCGTCGAGCTGGATTACCAGCGTCGACGGGGGAGCACTTCCTGGTTCGATTTATCGCGTCTAGACAAGACGCGATAAATCGAACCCAGAACATCGATCCCGCGCCTCCGACGCGAGAGGTAAGTATAGACGTACCCTTACACTAGCCGAGGGTCTGGCTCACTAAGTCAGTGCCGCTCCACTGACTTCATCAGAGCTACACTAAATTACACTGGCTGCGGGATTGGACCATGTAGTACACAAGGGAGATGGCTGGAGGCTTAACCCAGGTGTTAGCATGGGGCCTGAAGCTGTGCTCAGTGACATAAAGCAGTGATGTCACTGACTTTGATGGGCACAGGACTAGGCCCATACTCACTCCCAGGCTCACATTACACTATCTCCTTTGCACAGTCAGTCCCTGACTTGATACAGGATGCCTGCTCTGACAGCCGTGACCATGAGATGGTCTAATACAGGCAGTTTGCTGTGTACTTAGCCCCACTTCTAAGCACCTGTAAGATACTGTGAAGTTGTTCCTTCGTTCAGAAAAAATGTACATTACTTCACGTCTGAATCAGAGGGGCCCTTTCCCCCAGCGTTCTTGACTGCTGCAAATCAGCACTTATTAGGCCAGATTCACTTGTACACCCTCTAGCTATTTTGTGCTGCCCTGGTGATGCAAAACAGTGGTTAACCCAGCATAGCCAATCAGTTAAACTGGAATTTGGGCTGCTTTGCAATGTCTGGGCAGTACAACGCAGCTGAAGCGTATTGCTGAATGTGTCCCATTATGAGCTGCGCCGCTGCGGCAAGTCCTATGTAGGAATCTTCCCAACATGCCTACACACTAGATAACATGTGTTACCAAGATCCCTTGCTAAATTACAAGGTTTCAGAATTATTTACTTGTGTAGAAGGAGTGTCAGAGCAGAAATGTATTTAGTGGACAATGTTTACATAATGTGCTTGTTTTGCAGCTTGGGACCATATCTTACAGTCATTCAAATTAAGTACTGTAAATGAGTACAGCCACTCAATTGCACAATACAAGAACATGATGACAAAAGCCAGGCCCAAAATAGTGTTAAGTTAACCATTAACTATAATGGCTAATAAATGTGTTGTAATATGGAGCCTTTTACTGGTGTTGCTATCACCACTGAATGACATTTAACTCAACTCAGGGGGACAGGAAGCAAGAAAAGTTTACTAGGGCTTGCATGCAAGAGAGTGACAGAACTGGAAGAGTGTGGGTTTGTGTGAGAAATAAGAACACATTTGTGTAACCTTCCTAGACCAATACGTTCTTACATCTAGGTGTGAATTTCAAATGTGAGTGTTTGGATACATAAGCAATAAGCATCTGCCTGATGAGCCAATTTTACTTGAAAAAAATGCTCATGCTTTGACGGCAATGACAACCTTTCACAGGAAGGAAGGGTTTGTGCACTGTGCCATTGAGAGTAACATAAAGAAGGGAATCTAAAATAAGGAGCAAACCTGCATCCAAATGCCCAGCCTTGGCAGATTGTCTGAGTTAGCAGCGAGCCAGTCCTCCAGCACGATGTTAAGCAAAGTGCCATCTTTTGCCTACTAGCTACTGCACTCTAGAAACATAACAGTAAGCATATTTGGGCATCTGAGCTGGAGCATAGGAAGGGAGGAGGGTGTGAGGAGGTTTGCAGGGTTTATTAGGGCCTGAAAAGATGACATCAAATATGCAAACAAATTGCTAGAAAGAGCATTCATGTTGTTTGTAACGGAGAGCATCCAATACCTCCTGTATAGAATTCAGCTAGATATTTCCATGTTGATCTATGATTTGTTAAACAAAACATGACATAAAGTAACAGAATGAATACACTGATCTGGATTTACTCACTGCATTGTTCCCAAGTGCTGATTTCAGACTGATCCTCACTTTGATTGCATTGCTAGAATCTGATTTAAAAAGAAAAGAAGCATTGCATCAGAACTGCATAGTCTTTTCCACAAAGCTACCATATAGCAAGTGAGACGATGAGGTGATTTTGTTTTACTGATAGTTTTTACCCTCCCTGGGCTAATGAGGATATCAGACATGACACTGTTCTCAGCCACTAGGATATGCTGCATTCTCCCATACTGACTGTAGCTACAGGTGTGTGTCTCACATGTGGTTCAGCATTTGATGTAGCGATGCTGGGCTGAATAAAGCATTTTACTACTCCTCCCACTTCTTGGGCACCCTCTTTGATATGGCCAGTAATGGAGAGCCAGGGAGAGATGACATTTAACATTCCAAATGTCTTGCCCGTCCTGAGCCTGATCGCTGTTCCAGCTCTGATGACAGAGAGTCTAGATGAGTTCTCACCAGTCCAGCAGATGTGAAGCATGCTCAGTAGTCTCAAGCAAGGGTTATAACTGAACAGCTGAAACTGATCAGTACCTACAAACCCAAACCACTATTCTCCCTTCATTCTGTTTATCCGTCCTGAGTTTATAGCACTGGCAGTGTAAAAACCTTTTTAAAGTGCCCTTTGTCAATAATTCATTATCAGGGTCAAGTGCTCAGTTTCTGGGAATCAAGTGAAGCTGTGACAGGTGGTTGATGGCCACCGTGGTCCCTGAGTATGCTGACTCTCCAGCTTTGGGAGTGATGAATGAGACTTTCGGGACTTTTGCATGAGCAACTCTTACTGCTGGGTTCCAGGGCCATAGAAGTTGCCCGTTGCCTCTCCCAACTGTCAGATTCAACAACTGCGGAAAGAGAAAGGAGGCAGGGGTTGAGGAGAAGTTGTATTGTCAAGCATTCTGAATTGTATATAAAACCATTACATACATGGAGTCGAGAATGTGTTCCAACCAACAGATCTGCCACTATTGTTCTTTATCAGCCACTGATGTAAGGGTTCAAAGTAGTGGAGCAAGGGTGTTGCATTCATTTTCTTTTCTCCTGTTATACTTTCTAGTGCCTGGGTCCAAGGCTGTGATCTCCCTAAGACAAGCATGTCCCTGGGTATCGAAGGATTAAAAATTATTGCTAGGTTCCATCTGTGCACAGATTATATGTACGCACTCATATTCATGCAAATAAATTCCCTTCTCATTGATAGGAGACTAAACCCCTATGGGTCAGATCCTCAGCTGGTATAAGTCTTCATAACTCCACTGGAATTAGCTGAGGAAACGGACTTTAATGTAGAGCCAAGTTTATCCCTGGTGTAACCCCATTGGCTTCAGTAACTTAAGTGGCTTTACAGCCAGGATGAATTTGGCCCAGTTATAGTCAATCTCCTTCTATATAACAAGTTGTGTTTTGTTACCGCAGTTTGTGACCAGCCGCCGTGGAATTAGTAATGTCACATGTGTAAAGAGGACCTGTATGGTTAGCAGCCTTGCAAAGTGCCTCCTGAAACTGGAACTGATAAATGGTCCTTGTGTAATATCTAAAAGAAAAGAAAAAAAGAACAAAAGCCTCACTTTGTGTTACCCAGCTCACACTGGAGCAGCAAACAGCCTTGCCCTTTTGAATGGGCTGCAATTTAGATAACCACTCCTGCTGGTGACCCTGGGCACTTTGGAGAGAAAGACAAAACACTAATGACGGGCTAGGCCAAACATCCTGATAATGTTCAAATGACAAAATCAAACACACCATAAGAGCTGAGATGTGCTCTCCTGTTACAATGGGGCCTAGCTGGAGTAAGTGGAGTTACAGAGACTCTGATTCTCCACTCCAGCTGAGCACAGCTGGGATCAATTGGATGGAGGAGCCCCAGGGAGCCAGCTGCAGCTCTCTGAGTCCCTAAGGTATGTCACTGGCACTAGCTACTGATCCTTCAGGGGCCTGCTCCACTGATTCTTTAGGAACCTGACTCCAATGAAGGACTTCCAATGTGCTCCCTCCTTCCCCTTATGGTGAGGGTCAGAGAGGGAACTGGCATAGGAAATAACAGAGCCATCTCCACCAACATTACACCAGCAGAAAGTTCCTCTGCACAGCAAGAAATTGCTACTGGGCATCTCCAGTCACATTGCATCGGGCGAGAATCCGGCCCTACAAATTTAACAAGTCTGTGGGGGCTGATCCAAAGCCCACTGAAGTCAATGGAAAGATTCCCACTGACTTCTGGAGGCCTTAGGCCAGGGCCTAACCAAAAGAAGAATTTGGCCTTAACACTCTAAATGAAGTATTTTAGCAAGCAGCTGCTTGTCATCTAGGAGTTAAATGATGATGATAAGGATACCTTATGAAAGAGTAATCATTGGCCACATGGAAGAGAGCAGCAGGGTCACAGTACGTTTCATCGTGAGGCAGTGGTTCAGCCACACCCACTATTGCTCGCCTGTGGATAGGGGAAGAAAAAATTAGAGGAGTTTCCATTACTGACCTTTCCACATAGCAGCTGCTGTTTGTAGCAGTCATCACTGTTGGCATCTCCCTTACCTTCCAAACACAGAGATAACAAAGCTAAATAAACTAGGCTCCTAAACTGCCATTGATCTGTGCATGGAACTACGTACATGGGATTACCGGACCTAAACATTTAACCCTGACTGGAAACTCAAATGTAAGAAGTGAGTGAAAATGTCACAATAATCTATAACTTTTTGCTTGCTTGAAAATTAACCATGGTAAACATTTTTTATGATAAATGTTATGAATAAATGCAAGAAAACCAGGCAGAGAAACTAGATTAGTCCAAACAAAAGGAGCGACTGATATGATCCAAGAATTGTTGAAATGATGCTTTGTAAAAACAGACGAGGTGTAGCCTGAAACTAATGAACTAAAATTTGTGTGGTGGATATTAGGACTAAATTGGTGGACAAAATAAAGAAGGAATGAACTATGCTGCTCACTTTTCCCTTTGGGAGGGTTTCTTAAAAAAAGACCGAAAAAAAATTCATCTCCTTTTCCACCTTGTATCCCAGTTGGTCTTGTCTGCTCTCATCTTCCCAAACCTCATGATAGAAGGAATTGACCAGACTGAAGACTTTCTTCCTGAGAGGAAGGCCACTGGGCCTTGCTCTTGTTCGAAGAACTTTGCTTTTCACTTGTGAGTCCTGGAAATCATATCATGACATCCAGGCTTCAGCCCATCAGTGGGGATACCTAATTGCCAGCATTGCAAAGGCACATAAGATCCTTTTCTGTTCCATTCCTCTTGTGTTGCTTTCCCCCTCTCCCCTTTCCTCCTATCCTATCTCTCGGTCTTCAATTTTTCATCAAATCCTGAAATCAGCACCGTGGGATGAGATGACCACAATCCTGTCCTGTTTAAGGAGAAAAGACTCAACCAGATTATATCCCTGACCGGATGTGTCCAAGCAACAGGTACCCTGATCAGCCTGCCAGCCAAAGCATCCATTCATGACTCACCAGCCTTCCAGTGTTCCAAAGACATCAACAAAAGCTATATTTCCCTCAGCTTCTCTGTCCTATCTCTCCTCCACCTTGTGTCTGTGTGTTTGTTAGAAACAGGAGGCATTTTACCCAACAGGAGTAAAAGTGAAATTAACCCTTTCCTTTTAATCAAAGAAAGTTTGTTGTGCGAATACAAGACTCTGATATTTTGCCTCCAAATGGAGAGAAACTTAAACCTTTAAAGTTAATTTTGCATATCACTCAATTTCATTTTCAGTATAAGTACTTGTTTTAATGTATTGTTCTTCCATGTGTTTCAACTTTAGAATGAATGCTTTTGGGTGTTTGCTAAGGAACTAAGTAAAACCAAGGCCTCTGTTGAAGAAAACTCCAAACCTAAGTATCTATGTTTTAATGTTGGACTGTGAAAGAGTTTATAACACGGCTAACTTTTTTTACCTTTGAGATCAATACAAAAGAACACACAGTGATGTCAATGGTGGCACTGCTTCAAAATGAGTAGCAGGATATGGCCCTTTGACATAAAAGATTAAAAACCACAGGATTTATGTTAGGATGGGGTAGGAAAGGTAAAATCATTGTTGTAAAATATTCCACAATCAATTGGCTTCACACACCACTCCTCATGGGTCTGATGCATAGCCCTTTGAACCAAAGACACCATGATGAGGTGTCTACCCCACACAAGGCCTGAATGGAGAGAAGGGCCAATTAACCTTGTGACAGGCTGCACCGGGAGGAGAGTCAGTGTTGAAAAGCTCTAATTGATGATGAAGCCAAGCTGGGCAAGGGACAGGCTAAACTGCTATAAAACCAGGAAAGAGAAAGTAAGGGGGTGTGGGGATGCTGCAGCAGAGAAGGCTGACAGTCAGCCTTTGGGCTTAGAGAGGGAAAGGAGGAAACTGGGGGTGAATTGAAGCCTTGGGATCCAGGCCCTGAGGGAAGGGCATATCCAGAGGAGGGTGGGAAAGGAGCGTGATAGGGATGAAGTCGAAAGCATCCCAGGGAAACAGCAGCAAGGATTTGGACCATGCAGAATCTGGCTGCTGATTGTGGGGTTCCTGGGCCGGAACCCGGCATCATGGGCAGGCCTGGGTTCCCCTACCAGCCACTGGGGAAGTGGCACAGAGTGGGCAGTGGAGCAGAAGACTGCCTGGGATAGTCATCCAAGGAGACTTTGATCTCCCAGAAGAGGATTATAGTGACCTGACCAGAGCATCAAGCCATGAAAAAGGAATACCCTGAGTAATAAAGAGGGAGTAATCTGATGAGAGAGAGAGAGACCATGGGGTGTGAAACAGAAGGAGGTGGTATCAGAGTGGTCATGAGCTAATCCCCAGATGGGCCACCAGGAGGCACCACAGCAGTGAGTAGCAAACCCTGTGACGAATGTGGGCATGATAGTCATCCCTGAGACAAGTGCAGTGAGAAACTATGTTTCAGTCACCTCTGAGATGATGGGCGTGTGAGGGACTGTGCATAACAGTCACCACTGATACAAGGGAAAAGTGAGGGGCCACAGCAGTTGTAGAAGAAGTAAAGGGACTATGGAGCTGCTGCATGTGGAGGCCTTTTTTGGAGAAGGCCAGTATACCCTTCTGAAATGGATGCAGAATATTTGCTCCTATTTAAGGGGGATGAAAAACAATCCATAGGGCTCCAGGCACTACTTCTGCAGAACCAGCAGAGACCGTGGGAGGCCCAGTTATAACTGCAGGGGTATTTAATGAAGCTGGCAGAAAAGCGGAAATCTTTATTTAAGATCCTATGGGAAAAAGTGAGCCAGGGCTGAAGAGGCTGGGAACAGAAACCAGAGGCCTGGTCAAGAGTGTGTATTACATCTGTGGGCAGAGGAGACAGCTGAAAATGCCCCTGTGTGTATCAGGACAAGAAGTCTGCCTGGAAAGGAGGGATGCAGGAAAGCCCAAAAGAGTCCCACCTGCTGAAGGAGTAGGAAAAGGAGGGACCTGTTTTTTCTGTGGGAAATGGGAACACGTGCAGACACACTGTCTTCACACAAAAAGAAACTACCAGGAAAAGAGCAAAGTATCAAGAAAGGACCTAGAAAAATTAGAGGATTGGACCAAAAGAAATCTGATGAAGTTCAACAAGGACAAATGCAGAGTCCTGCATTTAGGAAGGAAGAATCCCATGCACTGCTACAGACTAGGGACCGAGTGGCTAGGCAGCAGTTCTGCAGAAAAGGACCTAGGGGTTACGGTGGATGAGAAGCTGGATATGAGTCAACAGTGTACCCTTGTTGCCAAGAAGGCTAATGGCATTTTGGGTTGTATAAGTAGGGGCATTTCTAGCAGAGCGAGGGACGTGATCATTCCCCTCTATTCGGCATTGGTGAGGCCTCATTTGGAGTACTATGTCCAGTTTTGGGCCCCACATTACAAGAAGGATGTGGATAAATTGGAAAGAGTCCAACGGAGGGCAACAAAAATGATTAGGGGGCTGGAGCACATGACTTATGAGGAGAGGCTGAGGGAACTGGCATTATTTAGCCTGCAGAAGAGAAGAATGAGGGGGGGATTTGATAGCTGCTTTCAACTACCTGAAAGGGGGTTCCAAAGAGGATGGATCTAGACTGTTCTCAGTGGTAACAGATGACAGAACAAGGAGTAATGGTCTCAAGTTGCAGAGCGGGAGGTTCAGGTTGAATATTAGGAAAAACTTTTTCACTAGTAGGGTGGTGAAGCACTGGAATGGGTTACCTAGGGAGGTGGTGAAATCTCCTTCCTTAGAGGTTTTTAAGGTCAGGCTTGACAAAGCCCTGGCTGGGATGACTTAGTTGGGATTGATCCTGCTTTGAGCAGGGGGTTGGACTAGATGACCTCCTGAGGTTCCTTCCAACCCTGATATTCTATGATTCTATGAGTGGAAGGATGAGCCAGAGGCCCATAAAAAGAGCACAAAGGTAGTCGAGAGGGCCTAGAGGGTGGCTGTGAATGTAGAGGGTGAGGAGAAATTGGAGGGAAGAAAGAGTCTGCCAAAGACAAAGTTAAAGGATACAAGGACAAATATGGAGAGTAACCAGAATGCAGTGGGAACTCAGACCCCGGGAGAAAGGATGCTGGGGGAGTTTGCAGAGCCAGGGCAAAAGCTACACGAGAGGCTGGCAGCTGCAGAGTAAGCCTTGCAAATGGCCTCGCAAAACTTAGAATTCCAGAGGGGAAAGTTTCAGGACACCGTGGAGAAGGGTAAACTGCTCCTTATGGTGGGCAACCTGGAGCAGAAGCAAGGTTACTAGTTCCAACAACTCCAAGGGGAAAGGCATCCATACCCCCCGCCCCCCCAGGGTTACAGGCTGGAGTGGAAGGGTATGTGATGGGTGTGTGCCCCACACAAGGCCTGAGTAGAGAGAAAGTAGAGAGAATTAACCCTGTGACAGGCTGCACCTGGGAGAGAGTCAGGTCTAATTGATGAAGCCCAGCTGGGCAAGGGGCAGGCTAAGCTGCTATAAAGTATAGAGTAAAGTAGATAAAAAGTGGAGAGTAAGAGGGGGCTGCAATAGAGAAAGCAGATAGTCGTTTTCTGGGCTTAGAGAAGGAAAGGAGGAACCTGGGGGAGAATAGAAGCCCTGAGATCTGGGCCCTGAGGAAAGAGCATACCCAAAGGAGGGTGGAAAAGGAGCCTGACAGAAGCAAAGTTGGAAGCAGTCCAGGGAAAGAGCAGCAAGGTTTTGGACAGTACCGACCGTGGCCACTGGTTGTAGAATCCCTGCCTGGACCCCGGGCTAATGGGAAGGCCTGGGTTCCCTCCTAGCCACTGGGGAAGTAGCACAGACAGGGCAGTGGAGCAGAAGATGGCCTAGGACAGCCGTCCAATGGGACTATGATACGCTAGAAGAGGAGGACGATAGTGACCTGGCCAAAGGGCCAAGCCATGAAGAGGGAGCACCCGGAGTGGTGAAAAGGCAGTAGCCTGACTCCAGAGAGAGAGTGCAAGTTATACCATGGGGTGAGGAACCAAAGGAGAGGGCATCAGACTGGTCATGAGCTAATCCCCAAAAGGAGGTGCCACAGCGGTGAGTTGTGAACCCTGTGACAGACGCCCATTACATTGAATGGGCTTGGGAGCAGGTGCCAGAAAGTGCATTAGTGATATTGAGCAACATATGAGGTAAGTGAATACCATTATTATCTCCATTTTACACATGGGGTAACTGTGAAACACTGAGAAGTTAAAAGGTCGGTGAAAGAGATAGAATTAGAAAGCAGGTCTCTTGCCTGCTGTGCCTTTGGACTGGAGAAATATAGCTCCTTTTTTCCCCCTCACAAATAGCTGATTTCCCAAACTGTGCCATGGAGACAGACCTATTTCAGCATACCTAAATCTCTGAAACTGCAGACATTTAGTCCCTACAGGTGTATGAAGACCAAGAACATCATCTACCAGTGGATAGCATTTCGTGCCACTGCGACAGATCTGATTACTTTTGCTAACTAATTTGGCATTCCCCTCCACTTCCCTGATGCCACTGGTACTCCTGAAAATGAAAGCTGAATGATCCCTTAAATCCTCTTTCCCAAAAGTAGTTCTAACTGTTTCTCCACACTTACTTCATCTCCCACCAATTCTTCATCCACTCATTTTTTGGAATGTCACCTCTAAATACCATCCATCGCCACTTCTCTAGCATGTAAGTAAAAGGCATTGTTCCAACAATAGTGAGGGCTTGTTTGAGTAGGAAGTTGATATCCGTTTCTGAAAAAAGAGCATAATGTAACTGTTTAGGTGATGATGAATACATGAACAGACTACTAATGTTGCTTCCGTCACCATACATAGCTAATGAGTACGTCTGCTTAGAAAATTTTAGTGAAACACAAACACAAAAAAACCCAAAGAAACCCAGGAAGATATTGTTATGCAAATGTGTACATTTTTTTCTTTTTGCTCCAGTTCTACTTTCTAAACATTCATAATCCCTGTGGCTTTTGTTGCAACATTATTTTGTTGACTTTATTTAGTTGAGATGGGCCTGAGCTCAAGAGTTCGGATCCAAATCCTAATCTGAATTTCCTCAAATTTTGGATTGAGGGATTTGATTTTGGCTCATCTTCATCATGTAATATTCAACTGGACAAGCCAGACAAATCCAACTGTGAAGAAGAAGTTGGACAAAGCAGCCCTATACATTTTGATATAGATTTGCATAGCTTTATGCAAACAAAGTACAAGGAGCGCCACTAACCTTACTGCGCTGTGAAGATTTCCTCAATAATTATTCAATTCTAAAGGTAGTGAAGAACTACCAATTTACTTCTAAATTCTCGCAGTAGCATCAAATGAGTGGTGCATTATAAATAAGCACTTCCCAGTTCATGAAGTCATTTTGGAAATGAACATACTGTGATATGTTACTTAGATGGAATTCTCAAAAGCATCTAAGTCACTCACTCATCTTACAGACTTACTCATACGCTGCTACAAAATATGGCATGAATACATTTTTATTAGTTACCGTTGTCTTCCTGAAAAGTAGATTCTAGAAGGTCAAGTGATTTCAAATGTTTTGGAGTAGCTGCAGACAGAGACATGATTTCTCCTACTGCTTCATGAAATCCTTCGTTAGCGCCACTTCTTAGCAGATAAGAGAGGTTGGAATAGGCCATATCATATTCTATATGCCCCATCTCATGGTGTGCTGTCAAGAAGTCATCCATACTCACTTTAGTGCACATCTTGATCCTGCATTCCAATTCAAAGTGTTTAAAATTAAATAAAGACACTGGCAGAGTTATACCATTTGGATGCTGTAGTTGTGGCTGCAAAACAGCTTAAATAACTCACTTACTAACCCCCTGGTGTATTTCATGTTCATCATTTTCTAAAACATCCACCTTTTGCTCTGTTCTATGTTTGATCCCTGCCTAAAGGTGATTTTTGGGGAAAGTTTTAAGTAAAATTCCTTTAGCTATTATTGAATTCTGCAGAGGTGAAATGAATATTGCTATGCATTTTGTATGCAGAGAAGTAAAAAATGGCTGAACTCTGAAAGCTGCCACATTAACAGTGCTTATTAAGGAGAATCTCTGTTGCCAAGTTTACATAATTGGTTGGATAATACAGTAAGAAATTAACAAATTGGCTACTGCATATAGAACTCCTTTTAGCCTGAGTGTTTATACATGTAGAGATGCATGTTGAATACATTCATTTTTGTCAATACACATTATTAACACTCCTGCTGCTACATGGAGATTTAAAGCTTTATTGCATCCTTATGACTACTTGGACTGTGCAAACTGCATACAGCCCTGAGTAAGGTGTGGCACAGAGTTACATTAGCACTGGGGGAGCTCCAGGAGGGTTTGCGCCTTAGAGAAAGGTAGCTTATCTCTGAAGTTAAAGGACATGGCCAAGTCT
Organism: Chelydra serpentina; assembly: GCA_037349315.1. Classification (NCBI taxonomy): domain Eukaryota; kingdom Metazoa; phylum Chordata; order Testudines; family Chelydridae; genus Chelydra; species Chelydra serpentina. The sequence goes on from JBAIAC010000004.1 coordinate 132,915,163, forward strand.
CAGAAAGTTGGTTTTGGAACCAAAATCTTTACACCCAGGTTTCCTTTCTCTGCTAAGCCTCTATATAATCCACTTGAACACAGCACCTTCCAAGCAAATTAATTACCCTTTCTGTGTCTCTATTTCCTGCTGTAGATGGTACTTTGTACCCACCTACGGCAGCAGTTTTCTATCTCTTGATCTCAGAACACTTTATAGGGATGAATAAACATCATTTGCCACATTTTACAGTTGGGGTAGCTAAGGCACGATTTGCCTGGGGACCATTATGATCTGTGAATAAGACATAAGGCATAACAGGCAAGAGACCTGCTTTCTAATCTCCTCTCTGCCACAGACTCTGTCATTTAATTCCTGTGTTTGTTACCCCATGTGTGAAATGGAGATGATGATGATTTCTGCTCATCTCATGTGGGTGTTGAGGCCTCATTATGTAATGTTTATAAAGTGGCATTTAAGGACAAAGTACATACGGCACATAGTGACATCCATGTGCTAAATTATGAAAGCATGTGATAAGCTGAATGCATCTTGGACCACCTCCCCTGGACTCCGCTCACTAATCCATCTCACCCACAGCTACTCCTGACACTTGACACCTATCAGCACCTTCATACAACTGTTATTTCATAAAACCCGACAAATTATTCTCTTTCCCCTCAAATGTGGCTTCCCTTCACTGCCACCAAATTACATTGGTAGATGGCCCAGGACTGGAAATTTTCACCCCTAGATTAAGGACTGATATCTGGTGACCCACCATAGAGTCAATTGTCTCCTTGCAGGATATTGGTAACTACCATTGATTTCAAGGGATGATAGAACCTGCTCCAGTGGGTCTCATTATATATAAATTCACATTCTCACTGAATATGAAGCAGATACATGGGGACAATTGTTCATTAAATTGCATCCCAAATGGTCCCAGGCTAAGCACTGTACTGTTTTGATAATTGTGTTGAAGTCCCACAACACAGTTGTTCTATCACTAACTTATATGAATATAAACACACTCCTCTGTTTAATAGAAGAGAGTAGCCCATTGATTTTACAGAAAAATGTTACAAAATCCAGTTTAGATTCCCCTAACCACCCTAAATCTGCCCCCTGCCAAAAATATTAGAGAAATAAGGAAAAGATCAAATTAAAATAGCAGTTTGCCCTGGTGCACTTGACTAGATATCAAAGAATCATAGAAATGTAGGGCTGGAAGGGACTTCAAGAGGTCATCTGGTCTAGCCTCCTGTGCTGAGGCAGGACCAAGTATACCTAGATCATCCCTGACAAGCATTTGTCTAATCTCGTCTTAAAAACCTCCAGTGACCAGGATTCCACAACCTCCCTTGGTAACCTATGCTAGTATTTAACCACACTTCTAGTTAGAAAGTTTTTTCCTCTTATCTAACCTGAATCTCTCTTGCTACAAACTAAGCTAATTACTACTTGTCCTCCCCTCATTGGACATGGAGAACAAGAGATCACTGCCCTCTTCATAACAACGTTTTACATCTTTGAAAAGAAATGTGAAGATTCTATCAATACCCATAGGAAAGAGTTGCAATCGTTACAGTACCTATAATCCTTTTTTCCCATATCCCAAGCTGTAGGATGGCAAACAACATTTCTGCCATCGTTAGGCTCTGTAATCATAGAGTTGTTCCAGAAGCCTTCAGTCATTTCATAGAGGCCAACAGAGATGAAAAAATCCTCAGCAGCCTTAAATATTTTTGTTGCATCCCAATTCTGAAACAGACAACGATAGTTCACTTATAATATTAGCTAATCATTCTATGGCTAGATACGTCTCACAGTCCAGTAGAACAGATTCTATTCTGAAAAGTGACTCTGAAAAACGGCATCACAGTCCCCGTACTTATTGTGTCTCAATGACTTCAAATCAAAGTCTTACAGTTTGTAAGTAAGCTGGTAGCTTACTGCCAGCCCTGAAAACTCACTACGGGAGCTGAGTCAAGCTGGCTCATGGATCACCATCAATAATCAGGTTTCCGCAGTCAAAGACAGCCTATTAATAATGCATGAGCCAGAACAGAAAAGCATTAAGAGGAGTGAAAAGTAGTAAAATCTTAGTTTTGTCAGAAATGTACACAGACATAGGGTCCGATTCTCCCCTCTCAGTGGTGTAAGTCAGGAGTAACTTGTTGAAGGCAGTGGAGTGGCAGTGTTGTAAAACCAGTGTGAAAGGGAAATTGGATCTGTAACTCAGAATGCAAACAGACAGCAGAGCTGAGTAAAACTGGGTTCAATTTTAGAGTCACTTATCTGATCGTAATTGTACTTGAAAGTTAGTTTAAAAACCTTCATTTGAATTTCATTCCGCAATTTTACTTATTCTAAATATGGGGGCTCTTTATTGGCCTGACTATGAGTATTGCAGCCATAAAGTCAGAGGCTTTAGAACTAGGGGAGTAGGATAGTCCAGCGAGGGTGTTAGCCTGAGACACAGATGATCTGGATTCAATTCCCTTCTCTGCTATAGACATCCTGGGTGACATTGGTGGAAAGCTCACAGGAGCTGGCGAGCACTGGCTCTTCCGCACTAATTCCCGGTGTGGATACTTTTACTACGTACTAAGAGTGCCTTTGTGCACATTAGCTTAATGCACTTTGCAAATGTACTAAGCTAAGCCACCCGAGGGCACCCTTAGGCCATGTCTACGCGCCAAAATTAAGTTGACATATTTATGTAAGTCGACATTGAGCCTCCAAATTAAGCAAATCGATCTTGCATGTCCACACCACGCTCATTGTGTCAGTGGAGTGCGTCCTCACTAGCAGTGTGCAGTAAGAGTGTACACGTGGGGAGTTAGTGAGGAGTTGTAAATTCACACCTAGCTTACTGCACACTAGGCTTCACTGTGTAGATAAGCCCCTAGTCTCCCTGTGCCTAAATTCCCCACTGGTAAAATGGGGATAACAGCGCTTCCCTACCTTACCAGGAGTGTTGTGAGGATAAATCCATTAAATATTGGGTTCAGCTACTCTGGCAATGGGGCCATATTAGTGGAGCTTCCTATCCAAGAAGTGGTTATATTTAGGATAAATAGTTAAATGTTAAATACTAAGTCTCCTGGTTGTTTTTATACAATGAATGACATTCAGGCTAATCTACAAACATTTGACTAAACACCACAGAACATTGTTGTTGTTGCACCTCGAGGCCCCAACCAAGTTCAGGGCCTTATTGTACTAGGCACTGCACAACACATAAGAGATCGTCACTGTCCTTACAGCTTACAGTCTAAAGACGCGAGACTGGCAGAGTTGGGGAAAAGGATACAACATACAAGCAGACTGATCAGGGCAAACGTCTTGTTAGTGCAATGATTTCTTAGGTGGGATTTTATTTACTGGGATTTTTATACACAAAACATATCTTGTGGAACAGATGCAGAAGAGGGAAAGGGAGTTGGAACTGAGACTAGACAGTGGAAGAGGATGGAGAGAGGGAGACAGGGAAGGGAATAGTGAGGGAGAGGTGAACAGATGGGAAGTGAATGGATAAACACAGGGGAAGAGTAAAGGAAACAATAAAAGGGAGTATAGTAAATAATTCTGTGCCTGAAGCGTGACTATACCTAAAGCCAGCCTTGGTTTCAGGGGGATGGCTGAAGTATTCTATTTAATATACTACCTAAAAACGTCATTTAAAGAACCAGGAGAATCACAGCAAAACCATATTTGCAATCTGGCCAGTTGGTGCTTGACATCTCATTAGAAGTCTTACCTTTTTAAGCATTTCAGAAGTTACATCAATGTTTGGTTTGTCTGGATAGGGGACTGTCAAGGCATACAAATTAGTCCAAAATCTACCCCACATGTCACCTTCAACAGAGAAGGGAAAGTTACAAATTAATGAAAAAGCATACTGCTCAAAGTCATCACCAGATTGTTGGGTTTGTATCATAACAGGTGTAAGGATTTTCACACATGTAAGCTAGGGCCTAATGCAAAGCCCATTGGAATTAATGGGAGTCCTTACATTAACGTTAATGGGCTTTGTATCAGGCACATTATTATTATTATTATTTATTTTATTATGTTAGCTCCTAAGAGCCCCAGTCATGGATCAAGGACCCATTGTACTAGGAGCTGTACAAAGACAGAACACAATGGTCCCTGTTCCAAGAGCTTAAAACCTAAGTATGAAACAACAGATGGATAGACATAGACAGGATATATTTAATATAACGATATCACAAGTAGAATATTTTAGGAAATATGTAAAAAAAATCGTTATATTTGCCATACCAAAATTATTTCAACCTCAACGGTGCTAATTTCTTTAATGAAAAGCAAACATCATTCCCTGAGATAAACGATTGCTTACCATACAGCTTCAGGACCGTTCAAAATTGAAACAACTGAACATCCACTGCATTTCTATGTGTAATACTACGCTTGATTATTTTCATTGACTGCTACTCATATATATGGCTAAATGTATATATTACATTAATGCAATATAAAGGTGGCACAGTTAAAATAAGAATATCAGAGTGAAAAGGTCAAGATTTTCAAAAAATAGGTGCCTAAAATTATGTTCCTAAGTAAGAATTTAGTAGTTCAGCTTAAGATACCCATTTCTGAGAATCTTGACCTCATTTCTTTTAATGATGTTAAGTTGGCTACATTATATAGTGCCATTTTTGAGAGGCATGTGATACAGGAGGGCCAGGGAGCAGTAGTAGAATGTGAGAGGGGAAATATATAAGCCCTGGGCTAATTAAGGTATGGTTCCCTGGAGACTAGGGAGGGTGGCTATAGGTTAATTGGAGCACCTGCAGTCAATTAAGGCCCTCTCAGGAACCTAATAAAACCCCCTGCTTCAGGCAGACAGGGGAGAGGAGGAAGGAGAGAGGATTGGAGTTTGGAGGTGGTTGTGAGACTTGAACCATCAGAGAACCGAAGTAAGGGAGACCCTGCCCCAGCAGGGGAGAGAGACTCCCTTCCCCAGTGTCTAAGGACTGAAGGTACCTCACTCCAGGGGGAAGAGGGTAAGAACCCACAGGGGTTGAGAGGGGCTGGGACACAGAGTGAGGAGCAAACTCAGACCCCCTTCCCCACTTCCCTCCTTTACCACCTTCCTGGGCCACTAGTGGGGCCCTTGGCACCCCAAGAGCAGTGGCAAAGGGTGGCATCTTAGCCCCCCACCAAGAAAAGCACAGAACCCACCATACTATCAGCCATCTAGTCACAGGCAATATGGTCTAATGGAAAAGGCCCTGGATTGGAAGACAGGGTACCTGGGTTCTAGGCCTAGCTTTGCCTCTCACCAGCTGTATGAACTTTGGCAAATTGCTTCAACTTTCTATGCCTCTGTTTCCCCTTTCTCTGTCTAGATTGTAACCTCTGCAGGGCAGAGACTCTCTTTCACTGTGTGTCTGTGCACCAGCTACTGCAATGGGACCCAAAATTATATCAAGAATCTGGATTCACAGGCAGTTTAATGTCTTAATATTTATGTTTTAAATGGCATTGTCCTGCTCCCACAGCAGTACATTTCTATGAAATCAAGCTTGTATAATACAGTTGCTTTTTCATACCGAGTAAATGAGCAGGAAGACATCCTGTTGAACTGATGCGGTCTGAGCCATAGACATTCTCCAGCCTGTACCTCACGTAAGCATGGAGCTCCCGATATAAAGGTTTTATCTGGGAAAAAAAAATGGGGATAGATCACAGAGCCATTAATTTGTCTAAGCCACCATCTGGAAATGCAGAGCCTCTAAGATTCAGCCAACTGGATATTGGTTATTGTATTATCAATGCACCTGTCCAATGTCCTAGGTGTACGTACACAATGTCACGTAAATACATTCTGAAATGTGCAATCCAGTTGTTGTCGTCTTGTCCCACAATATTGATATCAGGCCATGAAGTTCGAGAATGAATTGGTGACTTTTACGGGGTCCTTTGTAAAGACCATACTGACCTCATTGTGGTACTGGAGTGTTCCCAGAGGAAATGGCTGGCTACCATATTCCCGCCATTAAGTTGCATATGAGAGCTTGGAGACAAAATGCTACTGCAATCCAGCTTCCCCTCAGTAAGGCCCTAATAGCACTGCACAGGTGCAAGGGAGGGAGGCACATCTTTCCCTAAGCCATGGAATAGCTATGGAGCCACTCAATGGATGTCACTACAGTCCCATGGCATAATGCTCTGTGTGGGGGTTATGTGAACCCCCGCAGAGAAGAAGGCTGTAAGAAGCTGCATAGCAGGTGGCCATGTAGTCACACCCCTCATTCTCCTGCCTCCTGCACACTGCTCTACCTTTTGCAACAAAAATGCACCAGTTCCACTGCAAAGGGTACCTTCTATGGTTGTGATGGATGAAGCTAAATTTGCCCTTAAAAGACTAGATAAATAGATAGGCTTTGTAACAAATTCAGGCCCTGTTGGAGCAAGGGGAGAAGAGAATTCAAGAAAGGAGTCCAGGTTCATAGGAAACCTGCAAGTTCCATTTGGGCTTGCCCCAGGTTTGCTTTGAAGTCTTAAGTTCATGAGAATGTGAAACTCCAGGTGAAACTAAAAGGACTGTGAGAGCAATAAATGTTATGAACAAAACCACCTGATTATGGTTTGTGAAGCCTACATTACCCAAGGCCAGTGGGCTAGGCAGAGTCGTACTATTTCCCCATAGTACGGCAGTTCAAGTCACAAAACGTTCACAAATCACAAACCAAGTGTAGAAATGACAACATGAAACTACAGAACAGTGGTTAAGAAAACGCCCACAACTTGACACTGAATCACTACCTGCTCAAATGTCGTTTCCACATCGTCAATCAGCTGATTACGGCTGTAGGCATATTCTGGGGAATTATCTACTTCATAATTTCCTCTCCAGTAATCTCCATAGTCAGAATAGTCTGTAAAACAAAGGTATGCTCTTACTGAGACCAGAGTCCAGCCTGAAATTTAAACCATCTCTCCTTATAAGGGAAGAGATGAAGTTACTAGTATTAGAACTGAAGGCATGAGTGTGTCCTTTGGGATGGTGGGAGGGAGGAAGCCATCCCAGGGAAAAGCTCTGTTCCACTGCAGTTTAGATAGCCTGGGTCTCCAGGGACAGCAGAAACAGAAATTGCAGCAACTGTTTGTAGGTCTGTCTTTGATTCATACTAATCAGAGAGGCAGAATGAAGAGATGGATTAGGCTAGACTTCTTCATTAGATTAGGGGTCAAGGGAGAATGAAGACTTGGGTTCAGGTTCAGTGACAATGAAATCTCACAAATCATTCTCATAAAACATATGCAGGGCAGGCTGCCTCCAAACTAGTCGTAGGAAAAAAGCCCTTTCTAGTTCTGAATCTACCTCAAGAGTACAACTACAGGGGCAAACTGGTAGTGAGGCCTCTAGTTAAAGTTGCCTTGACACTTTCCATTACGACCCTCCCTTTTCAAGTGCTTGTAACTTTAACAAACTTTTACCATTTGGACTTAAATTTTCCATGCTTGGGCACTGCCTCTGGTTAGATTTTTTTGAGGAAGGATAAAATACAGGAAAGTAGATAGGTAGAGGTATGGTTGCATGGGGAGAGAGGTGATTGGAATTGGAAAAGTTTCAGAAAAGGGCAACAACAATGATTAGGGGTATGGAACAGCTTCCATATGAGGAGAGATTAATAAGACTGGGACTTTTTGGCTTGGAAAAGAGACGACTAAGGGGGGATATGATAGAGGTCTATAAAATCATGACTGGTGTGGAGAAAGTAAATAAGGAAGTGTTATTTACTCCTTCTCATAACCCAAGAACCAGGGGTCACCAAATGAAATGAATAGGCTGCAGGTTTGAAACAAACAAAAGGAAGTATTTCTTCACACAATGCAACGTCATCTTGTGGAACTCTTTGCCAGAGGATGTTGTGAAGGCGAAGACTATAACAGGGTTCAAAAAAGAACTCGATAAGTTCGTGGAGGATAGGTCCATCAATGGCTATTAGCTAGAATGGGCAGGAATGATATCCCTAGCCTCTGTTTGCCAGAAGCTGGGAATGCGTGACGGGATGGATCACTTGATGATAACCTGTTCTGTTCATTACCTCTGGGGCACCTGGCATTGGCCACTGTCAGAAGACAGGATACTGGGCTAGATGGACCTTTGGTCTGACCCAGTATGGCCATTCTTATGATGTAACTACACCTTGCTAGGTATTATTTATATGCTATGGCATGATCTATCACAGAAGCTCTCAGGATAAAAACAACTAATCCAGGCTGCTGTTTCTTGAGAGGATGATCCTCTCTGATTGGTGGGAAGAAGATTGCCTCTGAAAGGCATCACACTGCATAATCTTTTGTGCCTTAAATTAAAAATTCTTTCAACTGCTCAGATAATAGCTGCATTTGCACCTCACCTAGGTGAATTATTGGTCTGCCTCCTCCGCCTATTGCCTGCTCTACCAACATAATCCTAGAAAATCTGATCATTCATGGAACATAATATATAAAAATCTAACACCACATGCCTTCTCCCCTCTGATACAACAAGATACAACTCAGTTAGGGTGACCAGACGTCCCAATAAAATCGGGACCGTCCCGATTTTTGAGCATGCGTCCCGTGTCCCGACCGATGGTTTTTGTCCCGATTTTCAGGTTGTTTTTTTTTTTTTTTGCTCCACAGCTTCCGGTGGAGGCTCTTCCGTTTCCGGCGGCCCCGGAGAGAAGCGGCCCCGGAGAGAAGCCCCAGAGAGCAGCACTCGGGATTCTGGAGGCAGATGCTTTTTTTTTTTTTTTTCTCAACAACTTTGAGCCTCTTCCGGTTTTTTTTTTGGTGGGAAGTCCCGATTTTCGGGTCTTCTCCTCTGGTCACCCTAAACTCAGTGGATACAAAAAGACATAGCCACGTCCACAGTTATCCACTCAGCTGTGACTGAGAGACTGTGAAATACAGTGCAGCCCCATGATGGGAAATGTTTTAATTTCAGGTAGTGAAAAATACTGTGGTGTTATGGGAGTGAGATAAAATGCCAACAAAGACAGACCTCTTCACTATGGTGTAAGACTGGTGAAATGTATCTGGTCTGATCACTGGCCTGATTCTCCACTGCCTTGTACAGGTAGTCACATAGGAACATGGGCTGTAAGACTGCAAGGGATCTCCTGGGTCATCGAGTCCAGTCCCTGCTACTGCAGGCAACCCCATCATATAATCCCATTCATAAAATTATCCAGATCCATCTAAAAATCTAGTTAGGTTGTTTGCCCCCACTACTCCTTTTGGGAGGCTGTTCCAGAACCTCACCCCTCCGATGGGTAGAAACCTTTTTCTAATTTCTAGCCTAAATTTATTCATAGCCAGTTTATATCTACTTGTTCTTGTGCCAACATTGTCCTTTAACTTAAACAGCTTTTCAACCCTCCCAGGTGTTTACTGCCCTGATGCATTTTTAGATAGAAATCCTATCCTCCCCTCAGCCTTTGTTTTTCCAAGCTAAACAAACCAAGCTTTTTTAGTTTCCCCTCATAAGATAGGCTCTCAGCCCGAAAACAGATCCTGAAGGAACTTCACTGGTACCTGTCCTTCAGCCTGGTAGCTCTCCTTTCAGTACAACTTGTTGTCTCCACTTTTTGTTCCTAGTTATTTTATCAAAAATACCAGATTCGTCTGACATGATCTACCTTTGGTAAACCCACGTTGCATTTTATCCCTTTTTCTGTTTACCTCCATTATCTAGTCTCCCTGATTTGAGAGCATTAAGCTCTGGGTTTTGCTACCACTTCAGAGGTGGTCATTTCCATTTCTGTACACTCATTCCCATTAGCCATCCTACCATTGTTCTATTTTATCATCCTCATGGAAAACTGAGCTGTGAGTTGTTGGGCCACACCTAGGTTAACTTTAGCCTCTACCCCATCCTCAAAGCATCAAGGCCTCACTTCTTTTCTTGTTCTTTTATTTATACGGTTAAAGAACTTTTTACTAATTGTTTTAATTTCCTTTGCATGATCTAACTCAGCTTGGCTTTTTGGCAGTTCTCTCTTTATCCTTACACTTTCTGACCTCCGAGACATAGCTTTCTTTGCTGATCAATCCCATCTTCCATTCTTTGTAGGCTCTCTAATTACCACGGACATCCTTTCTGAAGTGGTTATTCATCTCGTTAGGTCTGTGGCCCTTTTTACTAGTTATTTCACCTTGCTTGGGATGCAAATTCCACATCGTTTTTGCACCTCTGACTTAAAGACATTCCAAGCCGCCTCCGCTTTTAAGTCCCCGAGCTCTTCTGTCCAGCTGACTTCACTAACTAGCTCCCGTAATTTCTCAAAGCGCACCCTTTTGAAATAAAAAAACCTTAGGGTATGTCTATACTACAAAGACTATACCAGCATAGGTATATCACCGTAGCTTTGCCAGCATGGCTCTCTGGTGTAGACACAGCCTACACTGACACAAGGGTTTTTCTGTTGGTGTAAGGCAGAACCACCCTGAATGATGGGAACTATGTCAACCAAAGCATTCTTCCATTGACACAGCTGTGTCTAACTGAGGGGTTAGGTTGGCGTAACTACGTTAGTCAGGGGTGTGGATTTTTCACAGGTTGTATCTATGAATCAACTTTTAAATTTAGACCAGGCCTTTGCAGATTATCCATGTATAAAGTGAGTGCAAAGTGCGTGCATATGGCTACCCACCAGCATGTGGAAGATCCTGGCTTTGCTTGGACACAAATGACTGCACAAGGTATGAAAGGCTGTGGAGAATCAGGCCCTCTGTACTTCTGAAGGGAAAAATATTTGCAACTGTAACTTACTATTAAGTCTTGCAGCCTCATTTTCCAAGTCAACATAACGTTCATATAACGGTCTCATCTTCTTGCCAACTTCAGCTCTCCAGCCTTGCCATGCCCATAGTCTCTCAGAGTAATCAGTGCTGCTAGCCATAATAGCATCTAGACCTGTTGTCATTTAAAAAAAAAGAACCAGAGCCACAAATAAAAGATGAATTCTTTAAGTACTTGTCATACTACATTAAAAAAACAACAGGAAAACAGGGAAGAATTAAAATAGCTGAATGCACATTTTGGGTAAAACCAGTCACGCTGTAGCTGAACATTTTGGTTTATTGAAGGAAATGTTTTATTTGTTTCCATTTAATCTTTTCTGCCCTGAGATATGGGGCCAGTTTGTGATTCAGTTAAAACAAGTGTGACTCTAGATTCATTTCACGGACGTTAGTGCAGTTTTCTAGACTTCCACCAATGTAACAGAAATCAGAATCTGGCTTGAAGTCTGCCAATAGGACTTCTATCTCTTTTGATAGAATTTGACAAAACTCGCCCAGTATGGCAGAACCCGCAAGTGATATAAAGCTAGCACAGACTGTTCTGCAACGTTAGAAGCCGCAGCCAAGTTTTGGCCACACAAACCAACATCATTTGAAATGGGGCATGTAATTTTGAGCAAGCCAGACAGAGGACCATGAACTCTGCAACTCATGCTATTTCACTAAATTATTTCCACGTGTGAAAGTCACAGCAAAATTGTACCGGGAGATAAAAACCACACCACCACCACCAACAAAGAAGCTTTATAAAATAAGAGCTTTTGGAGAACGCAGATCTATTAAACCTAAATTTTGATCTTTCACAATTAAAAACCTCCTCTCTGCTTTGTTCCACTCTTCTTGAAACCTGTTAACGTAAAGGGCGCAGGACAGACATTGTTTATACTGTACCTGGCTCCAGCAGCAAGCAGTTTAATGGATCATCCGGTTTACAAACAGTCCCGGTGCTGTAGATGGTGCTCATTGTACTTAAAATAGTTTTCAGCTGCAATACAAAAAAAGCCCTTTAAAAAAGAAAACAATATATACAAAATGATAAATATTCCATAACTGTTAGTCCTTAAAATCTCAGTTCAGCACCTATCCCTATCCGCAAGACAGTTTAGCATGTGGTTAAGCATTATTGAGTAAAAATGAATTTAAGCATGTGCTTAAATGTTTTGCTAAGTTGGAACCTACTTGGACAAGACAGATAATGAAATATCTTTTGAGTGGATACTAAGTGACTCCACAAAACCCTTCAAATACATCATCATCATCATAAAGATTAACAATGCATTTTATGTATATGGCACCCATGCGAAGGGTTTCTAGGTAAGTATACAGTACATATGTTTTAATGGAGGGGAAAGGGTCCCTTTTCCAGATACAGACAGGTTGATTGTTGGTTGTATTTTTTAATGATACATAAGGTTGTGTGGATCTATTTACTGGGGCTTTACACAGAATTTAATTTTTATGTCTTGGTTCAGCTGAAGGCCAAATGCATCTCAAAATATTCAGCTCCATCTTAGCCTCACCAGTTGTGCTGCAGAGCATTCTCATTTCACTTATCTATAGATAACTACTTTCTTTCTCAACTATCCTCAACTTTTCCAAAACATATTCCCTCATTGAGGCCTATCTACCTGTCACATGTCCTAGCAAATGCCCCTTCACAGTCACTCACAAGGATTGCTGTGAGAGGAATCCACAGCTGCTTCTGCTCTCGATCCCCTAGGGCGTGTTAAGCTTCTGGAACCTCAGGAGACTGCAGCACTGTTTCCCCCTTGTCCTGTTTGGCACAATTCCTGGTCACCAACCCTCAGCCTGTTACCCCTTCTCAGAAACCCAGCTCCTCATCCCACCTGCCCTTGCCCTCCAGAACCAGCACTGACCTGCAAAATACCCCAGTTACTCAAACACACCCTCTCTCAGAACTCGACCTCAAACTAGGAAGCTTCTGGCCACAGTTTAACTCTTTCAGGGGCACACAGCAGTTGTACAGCAGTTGTGAAGCAGTCAACACACACACACAAACTTTGCAGAGGGTCTAACACCTTAATGCTCGTTTATACTTAATCATGTAAAGCACAGGAAAATACAGATCACACAAAACAGTTGACCCTCAGGGCATACAACTTCCTATCTCACCCTTCCCTTGGGAGTCCTTAGGGATGATCTGGTTCCAGGAAGGCAGGCAGGGTGACCTCTGTCTCCTGAAGGCTGTTATATGATTGGCAGTCTCTCCCTCCTGGAGCCCCTTACCTAGCTTCTGTGACCTTCCTCTTTCATGCCCCATGCTTCCTTTTCCTGTCTCTTGTACCTTCCTGTCGATTTCTTATTTAAACTCCTCCCAGTCACCTGATTGCCTTTGTTCTCCTCCTGGTAACTTTCCACTACTTCTACTTTATCACACCCCCCATCAGAGGAGTCAGCTAAACTGGTTTCCTAAGCTGCCATTCATCCATTGTCCCAGATGATTGGACACTGAATAGGATCACTGAGCCTTAGGACTGGTCTACACTGCAAAGTTAGGTCAACATAAGTCACCGTGTTGACCTTTATGTGAATGTGTCTCAGATTTGTCCCCAGCCAACGTAAGTGCCCCACTACGGCAACACAGTAAAACCACCTCACCAAATGGCATGAAATCATGGTTCACCTGCTGCGGTCAACACAGGGTGAATGTAGACACTGTAAGACCTGTGTCAGCCTTAACAGGCTTCCACTAGTTGTTTCATAATGCCCAATGCCTTCTAACAGTGACCGCTCTGGACACAATTGTAAATTCCACTGCCTAAAGGTCACAGAGACTGGAGGACTTCCCCTCTTTGAAATCTCCAACATATTTTTGAAATCTCTTTTCCTCATTGCCCCCCCAATAGTGAGCACACCTCGCAGCTCTCCCTTGGTAAGCACCTTTGTCAGGGTTCCCTCCCCACTCTGAACTCTAGGGTAAAGACGTGGGGACCCGCATGAAGAGCTCCTAAACTTGTTTCTACCAGCTTAGGTTAAAACCCCCAAGGTACAAAATTCCCTGCACCCTGAGAAATGCTTCTCTCACTGCCACCATCAAGTGCTTTAAACAGGAATCTGGGAAAGGAACCACTTGAAGTTCCCCTTCCCCCGAAAATACCCTCTCAAGCCCGTACACCCCCTTTCCTGGGAAGCTTGAGAATAATCTCCTAACCCAATTGGTTACACAGTGATCTAAAAACCCACCCCCGGGGTTTTAGAACCATAGAAAACAGTCAGCTTCTTAAAAGAAGGATTTTATTAAAACAAAGATGGTAAAATCATCTCTGTAAAATCAGGATGGTAACTATTTTACAGGGTACTCCCTCTAACACACGGAAAGCTCACCATGCAAAACAAACAGAAACCTACTCGTTATGCTGTAGGTTTTCTAAACTTACTTTAGAAAAGTGCGGTTTGGTGAGAAGATGACTGGTTGAGGAGATTGATTTTCTGCAGGTCCTTATTGTCTCCCAAGATCACTTTGACTCAGACAAAGAGCCACACACACCTTCCCCCCTCCCAAGATTTGAAAGTATCTTGTCCCCTCATTGGTCAGATGCCAGCCAGGTCAGGTGTCAGTCTGGCTACCTGCATTTCTTAACCCTTTACTGGTAAGAGGATTTTATAGCACTGCATCAGACCCTCTCCCCCTTCCCTTTATATTTATGACAACCTTCTATTATTTCTGTCTGCTACAGGCCCTGTCAGCAATAGTGGATCCAAGTTCATATAGGCACAAATGATATCTCAGTTTTTCATAATACAACGTCATAATATCAATCAGAATTCATAAGCTGTACAGACATAGCCCCAATTCACACACCTGCTCGCTTTGATATTTTGTACCAGAGCTATTCTGAGCTATCCAAGAGGAAAAAAATGTTTGGGCAATTTCTGTAAGTATGAAAAATGATTGTGTGTCTGGAGGGGGATCACAATTAGAAAATTTAAAAATACACAAATGGAGTTCTGTCAAACAGTACAGAAAGTCGCCTTTGATCTGAGAACCAGCATGAACAATTTCAGCCCAGTAAGTCTTTCTTCTGGAAAGCTATAAGTACCTAAAAATAGAGGATAAAGATGGAAATACCTTATCACTCACAACCACAATGCCACTGCAACACTACAATTATACAAAATATTTGCCTGAACCATTTGGAATTGCTCACAGACAATCTGCCCTTCTCTGAACATAGGAATTGCCAGACTGGATCAGACCAGGGTCCATCCTGTCTCTGATGGTGGCCAGCACTAGATGCCTCACTCAGAGAAAGGTGTAAGAACCCTGCAGTAGACAAATGTAGGATAATCTGTCTCCACATTAGGTCTCATCTTGATCTCCAATAGTTAGAGACTGGCTTGAGCCCTGAAGCACAAGGTTCAATATCGCTTCTGATATGTGTATAGTTATTAGTCATAACTCTGGATAGTTTTGATATCCAAATAAATGCCCAGTCCCATTTTTAATCTTGCTTGATTTTCCTCAACCACTTTCTCTGGTAATCACACATCTGAACAATTATTTCCTTGTCTTAGTTGTAAATTTGCCACCTTTGAATTTCATTGAATGTCTTCTTGTTTGTGTTTCTACTTATTCCCCAAGAGTCTGACCCTACAAAGCACATAAGCATGTATATATTTTTTCTTATGTGAGCAGTCCCATTGACTATTGTATACAGACACGTGTGTTGCTTAAGTGTATGTTACATATGCTGAAGGATCTGGGTATTCAATGAGTTTGTGTAATGTTCTAAACATGTAGATATTTAATGCACAATATAAACTAGCCATAAATTAAATGTGCACATATGTAATGTTAGCTAATAAAAGATATATCATTCACAACAAGACAACACTGTTGGGATTTAATATGTTGCTGGGATAAACAAAGACTAGGAATAATATTGTAACCACTGCCAGAGACATTTTGAAATGTATTTAAACTCTTGGCATTTAGCAACTTACTTCATTGTATTTTTCCCCAGATAGCACTGATGTTCCTTTGTCCTGAAGAGACTGAAGTTGGAGTTTGACAATAGGATCCGTAATTTCATCTATTGCATACTTGCTGGCATTGTTGGATGCTTCATCATAAAATGCAGACCATTTGGCTCCTGCTTCATTCTAAAACAGATTCATTAAAGTCTGAATTACTCATTTATAAGAAATCCAACAAGATAATAAGTTTTAGGGGAAAAAACATTCCTTGCATGAAGAATTAGTTTTGTGGATTTTGCTAGTTCTCACATTAGCTTTGGAAATATTTCTACTATACAATGGAAACAACTAGGGAACATTTAGGATTCAATTTATTCTCAAACGTAGAGCTTTTCAAATTTTTTGTATTTGGAAAAATAGTAATCAAGTAGCCAATACCCTCCCCCCAAAACAAACAAACCCATTTTTAATGGATTCAGAACCATCAAGCTGTGCACATAGCTGGTCTATGTAACCAAGGGTCGGCAATCTGCAGCACACGTGCCAAAGGCGGCACGCGACCTGATTTTCAGTGGCACTCTGCTGCCAGCCGGGGTCCCGGCCGCCGGCCCCGCTCAGCCCGCTGCCTGCCTGGGTGAACGGAACCCTAGGCCAGCAACAGGCTGAGCGGGGCCGGCGGACGGAACCCCCGACCGGCAGTGGGCTGAACCGCTCACCCCATTGGTGGTCTGGGGTTCCGTTCGCCGGCCCTGCTCAGCCCGCTGCCGGTCTGGGGTACCGGCAGCCAGCCCAGGGCTCTGCTCCTGGCCTCGGCCCAGCGCTCTGCAGCCGACCCCTGCTGTGGCCCACTGGCCCCAGCCTGGGGCAGTGAGGGGTGCAGATAGGGGCAAGAGGGGAAAACTCAGCAAGGAAAAGCAAGGGCAAGGATCACACTAAACTGATAAGATCTGCATTTTAATTTTATTTTAAATGAAGCTTCTTAAATATTTTTAAAACCTTATTTACGTTAAATACAATAGTTTATTTATATAATGTAGACCTTCTAAAAACATTAAAATGTATTACTGGCACGCGCAACCTTAAATTAGAGTGAACTTGGCACACCACTTCTGAAAGGTTGCTGAGCCCTTATGTAACCATACATACTTATTACCACTCCCCTCATCCTCCTTCCCTCCTGTATTTATTGCATGCTGTCTTAACTTAGACCAGGGGTGGGCAAACGTTTTGGCCTGAGGGCCACATCTTGGTATGGAAATTATATGGCTGGGGATGCAGACTCTGGGGTGGGCTGGGGATGAGGGGCTTGCGGTGCAGGAGGGGGCTTCAGGCTGGGATCAAAGAGCTTGGAGGGTGATCAGGGCTGGGGTGAGCTGTTGGGCCGCGGGGGTGGGGGCTGGGCTCAGGGGTGCAGGATCCGGGCAGCCCTTACCTGAAGCAGCTCCTGGAAACAGCGGCCCATCCAGCCTCCAGCTCCCACACGGAGGCGGGGCCACACTGTGCTGCCTCGTCCGCAGGCACTGCCCCCGCAGCTCCCATTGGCCATGGTTCCTGGCCAATGGGAGCTGCAGAGACGGCGCTTGGGGTAGGGGCAGCGTGCAGAGCCCCCTGGCTGCCCCTGCTTCCCGGAGCTGCACGGAGCGGAGCAAGGCAAGCCTCTGACCCCATTCCCCGGCTGGAGCACCAGAGCGGGGAAAGCATTGCTCTCAACCCCACTCCCCGGCGGGAGCTGGAGAGCCAGATTAAAAGGTCCAATGGGCCAGATGTGGCTCGCGGGCCATAGTTTGCCCACCCCTGAGTTAGACTGTAAGCTCTTTGGGGTACAGGGCATGCCTACCTATGCATTTAAACAGTCCATAGCTCAAGAATCATGATCCTGACTGTGTCCTTTGAGTGCTGCCACAATAGAAGTAATAAATCATATCTGCCATGTCACCGCTAGTAATTCATGTGATTACACAAATATTTAATCGTCACAAAGTTATAATAATTAGTGCTTACTGATTGGACACGGAAGACCACACACTCCCAAATGCAGTTTTGGATCCTAAACTGTACATGCAGAACCCACAACATGCAATTACTTGCACCAACTCTGTGTGTTGTTGGAGAAAAACAGAGTTCTCACTCTTTCTTTGGGTGCAGCAAGGCAGATACATTTTATTAACTCAAGCAATTGCACAGAGGGAGAGAGTGCACTAGGACACAGGGTTTCCCCCTCCTAGGCAGGTCTCTCAAAAGATAAACAATTAAGGCAAGCATTTATACTTTTTGTTACATACAGTAATGATCAACAGTTTGTTTATATTATGTCTTGCCCATTCCTGTATTTTCTCTCTTCTGTTCTCAAAACATAGCTATCTCAAGGTTGGGTCACGCTGACTCTACTCTGCTGTCTTTTCACCCGCTTCTGACGTGAGCCCTGCTTCTACAAATCTCGCATTATTACAGCTAGAGTTAGCCTGACTCTTGCTCATATAGAGGCCTGCATCCAAATTCCCTCTACCGATGTCCACAGTGTCTGTACTCTGCAAGACAAGCTGGCTCACAGAAGCAGTGCAACCCTTAGCACTTAACATTATTTGGATTTCGGCAGTCACTCAAAGAGCAATTTTTCATTTCCATCTTTTGTTATGGACAAATTCAATGAGCATAATGAGACCCTGGCATGCAGGTTTGGTTTGGAATCTTAGGACACTTCTAATCTCCCTTCTGTATATTTCATGACATTTAAGGGACATTGTACCTATGGTTATCATAGCTCCTTGCTAATGACTCATTAAAAGATAAGAATCACCACCCAGCATGCATACATTCAGAATTATGAACCTAGACAAATTAGCAGATTGGGCTAAAAGAAATATGATGAGGTTCAACAAGGACAAGTGCAGAGTCCTGCACTTAGGACGGAAGAATCCCATGCACTGCTACAGACTAGGGACCGAATGGCTGGGCAGCAGTTCTGCAGAAAAGGACCTAGGGGTTACAGTGGACGAAAAGCTGAATATGAGTCAACGGTGTGCCCTTGTTGCCAAGAAGGCTAATGGCATTTTGGGTTGTATAAGTAGGGGCATTTCCAGCAGATCGAGGGACGTGATCATTCCCCTCTATTCGGCACTGGTGAGGCCTCATTTGGAGTACTGTGTCCAGTTTTGGGCCCCACACTACAAGAAGGATGTGGATAAATTGGAAAGAGTCCAGCGGAGGGCAACAAAAATGATTAGGGGGATGGAGCACATGACTTATGAAGAGAGGCTGAGGGAACTGGGATTGTTTAGCCTGCAGAAGAGAAGAATGAGGGGGGATTTGATAGCTGCTTTCAACTACCTGAAAGGGGGTTCCAAAGAGGATGAATCTAGACTGTTCTCAGTGGTAGAAGAGGACAGAACAAGGAGTAATGGTCTCAAGTTGCAGAGAGGGAGGTTTAGGTTGAATATTAGGAAAAACTTTTTCACTAGTAGGGTGGTGAAGAACTGGAATGGGTTACCTAGGGAGGTGGTGGAATCTCCTTCCTTAGAGGTTTTTAAGGTCAGGCTTGACAAAGCCCTGGCTGGGATGATTTATTTGGGGTTGGTCCTGCTTTGAGCAGGGGGTTGGACTAGATGACCTCCTGAGGTCCCTTCCAATCCTGAGATTCTAAGATTCTATGATATGTTGGTAATGTCTTTTTTTTTCTTTATTCTTTGGGAATGAGAAAAAATGGGCATCATTTTCTTTTTAACACCTCAGTCCTGGTGTTTGATACCCAACCAGAATCAAATTTATTAGTATGCAAATGTATTTTTTAGATTATTTGATCCCAGTGGGGATGACTAAGCAGGTTGGGGGTCAGGCAGAGAGGGGGCATTTTCTGCCCAATGAGAAGAGACAGCTGGGGGAAGTTGGGTTGCCAGCCGGTACCTCTCCATGAGACGGGCTGTCCCCACCCATTTGGAGAACTGGTTGAGGAGTGGGCGAAATGGTTGTGTGATTATGGAGGGGTGACCCCATTCTATGAAAAAAAGTGGGTTTGAGGAAGCCACTCGGGGCACCTTTCATTAACTCCGTCCCTTTAGCAGACTGGTACCATACCAGTGTCACTGGTAGCATCACAATAGTGCATGCACGAGGGACAACCAGAGGCACCGTCCCTGAGCACCATCATACTTGTGTTCATTACTCGTATCACACTGGTCACCTTATTATCCTATTGCTTAAAGCTGCTAAATGGAGCTTCAATGTTGTGTTTCAGAATGTCACAGAACTACGATTAGCCAGGAGGATTTCATCCTGCAATCAGAGACTATATTTTAATTAAGAAATGTTACACTAAAGCCATGTTTTCATTAAGTAGTAAGACTCCACTGATGTGGTGATTCTGGGTTATACCTTTATTTAAAATTAGGTCTGTTGAGATTACACTGCATCATCGCATGCCAAAATGTTTATTTAGAAACTAGTTTGCTTTAAAATATAGCTACAAAAGTCACCACAATATTTTCCATTGATTTTCAAGATTCCAAGGATAGTAGATGCTCTCTAATATGGCTGCAGCACTGAATCCTCGGTGACCAATCAGATTACGGTTGAATGCTGTCACAGCATATGATATCTGTCTAGAGGAGCAGGTGATTGTACTGGATAACTAGAAGCTGAGAAGCGGCTGGATAGTTAGAGACTGGGAGACAGTGAATCTTATTGTGAGATAGGCCAAGCACAACTGTCACTGTCCTTCCTGCACCTATATACTAGCTTCTGTTAGTCAGGACATCAGGCCTTGGGAATCTGGAAATCTAGGTCTTCATTAAATTTTCCTCACAGTACAATTCTACCTATTCCACTGGTGATTGCTAAGGATGCTAATCTATGAGAATAGTGACTGTGTTTTGAGGCAATCATCCACCGTGAAATGAGTTGGTGACCTAAATCTAATTCACGTAACCCACCAAATGACCATCAGAAAATTTTCAGTAAGTACTGAACTAAAATCCAAAATTGAACCCATCCCTAGTTCCTTATTCATTAGCAATTCCTATATATCTATCTACAACAATACAATATAATATCATGTAGTTATAATATAATTTCTAATATAATAGCAAACATTCCTAGACAGCATTGAGTACCCACCATCTTTACGGCATTCTCATCTGTGATGTTGGTGTTATAGTCCCAGGAGGCAAGTGAACTTGCATAAGATAGATCTTCTGCTCGTACATTGAATTGAGACAAAAAGTTGCTGGCCTCTTGTGTTGTATTCTGTGATGTAGCAACAGCAGTGAGACTGCAAAGAAGCCAAAGATGGACCAACATACTTTCTTCTGAGCCAAGATCCACTAATGGAGGTAGGTTCCCTCAAATAAGCTTCCTATTCAGCTTCTGTCTCATCAGCCTTTGCACATAGGTGTGTGCTAGGGGAAAAAGGGAGAATCCAATTTGCGGGACCTTTTATCGTTTTTATCCAGTGAAGGACAGAAATGAAAATAGATTTAAAAAGGCAAATAAACAAAAGTTAATGGTTAACTTTGGAGAAACATAATTACTAGTAGCATTTTATGGTCTTATAAAAGGCTTTTACTTTTAGTTAATATTTCCCCAGTATGCTGTCAATGATACAGCTGGTTATTATCTATAGTCTCATAGTGTCAGAGGCAGTCCAAGAACTGCAAATCCTTTAACAGATTGATGATAATCTACAAAAATAGTTAGCAAATTCAGTAAGACACTACCTGACCTTATCTCTTGGGAAGAAACAAATTCAGTGTAGGACTGGTGTAATGTTGGTGCGTGGCCTCTTAGGGTATGTCTATGCAGCAAGGAAAATCCCCCCAGCTGGCCCATGCCAGTTGATGCAGGCTCTCGGGGCTCAGGCTGTGGGACTGTTTCATTGCTGTGTAGCCTTCCGGGCTTGGGCTGAAGATGGGGTTCAAGGACCCTGCTGGGTGGGAAGGTCCCAGAGCTCAGGCTACAGCCCAAGTCTAGACATCTACATGGCAGTGAAACAGCCCCGCAGCCAGAGCACCCTCGAGCCTGAGTCAGCTGGCACAGGCCAGCCATGGGTTTTTCTTTGCTGTGTAGACATACCCGTAGGCCCAGATCCTCAATCGTATTTAGGTGCCTAACTCCTACTGAAATTAATGGGAGTTAAGCACCTAACTTGCTCATGTGCTTTTGAAAATCCCACTAAGTACCTATCTGCATCTTTAGGCACCTAAATATATTTGAAAATCTGGCCCTTAGGAGCCAGAAAGTCAATGGGACTTAGGCTTTTAAGTGCCTGAGTCACTTTTGAAAATGATACTTAGGCTCCTATGTCTCTTAGGCATTACCATGCCTTCTTTTCTATTTGGGAAGGGCTTAGCACAGTGTGGGCACTACCAGAAACAAAGAAGAAAAAAATAAGATTTGATTGTTGTTATTTTATTATTTATTATTTGTATTAGGGCAGTGCCTAGAGAAAGGCCATTTGTCACAGAATTAGGAAGGATAAACCTGGGACGTTCTAAGTGATAATATCTTAGGGTTCCAAGGTAACTTACCAAAAGGCAGAACACCCAATCTGTCACCTGGTCCCAAATCCCTTGCTGACCAAAGCATCACTCAGTCGAGCAAGTAATGCAGGAAAGTGTTAAGGGCAGGGGTCAGGAAGGGATTCCACCCCTCAGTGAATTCTGGGAAGTTTTTTTCTCTCTTCCTCTGAAACACGAGGGATGGCCATGGCTGCAGATGGGACACTGGGCAGGGTGGGCCAGGGCTCTGAGGTGGCACCGAGCATTCTCTCTCTCAGGTGCTTGGCTGCCTGGTACTTGCTGACATGCTCAGGGTCTAACTCAAGGATGGGCAAACTCTTTGGCCCGAGGGCTACATCGGGAATAGAAATTGTATGGAGGGCCATGAATGCTCACAAAATTGGGGTTGGGATTTGGGAGGGGGTGCGGGCTCTGGCGTGGGGCTGAGGATGAGGAGTTTGGGGTGCAGGAGGGTGCTCCGGGCTGGAATTGAGGGGTTTGGAGAGTGGGAGGGGGATCAGGGCTGGGCCAGAGGGTTGGGGTGTGGGGAGAGGCTCAGGGGGTGCAGGCACTTACCTCAAGCGGTTCCCAGAAGCAGTGGCATGTCTCTTCTCCAGCTCCTATGCGGACGCATGGCCAGGCAGCTCTGCACACTGCCCCATCTGCAGGCACCGCCCCCTGCAGCTTCCATTGGAGTGCATAGGAGCCAGAGCGGGGCCATGCTGCGGCTTCCAGGAGCCACGTAGTGTGGCCTTGACTGGAGTGGGGCTGAGCCGTGTAGTGTGGTCCCTACCCAGCGCCCCCTGGCTGGAGCATCGGAGCAGGGTCAAACCACTAGTGCTGCCCCGGCTGGAGCGCCGTATCGGGGCTGAGCCGCGTGGTGCAGGTCACGGGCTGGCTTAAAACAGCTCACAGGCCGGATCCGGCCCATAGTTTGCCCACCCATGGTCTAAATGATCACCATAGGTGGAGTCAGGAAGGAATTTTCCCTCAGGTTAGATTTTGGGATTTATTGCCTTGCTCTACAGCATGTGGGTGCAGGTTACTTGCCAGCATTATCTGGGTGTATCTCATGTAATCATTTCCCTGCTTGTGGCACATAATAATCTAGTCTATTGTGGGCTGTAATACTTCAGTCTAATTTCCATTGTTGGATTTAGTGTGTGGGTGCTGGGTGGGGTTGATGGCCTGTGATACACAGGAGGTCAGACTAGATGATCCGGTGGTTCCTTCTGGCCTTGAACTCTATGACTCTAGAATATGGCCTGAGACAGTAACAGCATGTCCAGGGCAGGGAGGAAACCTGCCCATTTGATGGTGAATTGGACAGATTTCTTGGTGATTGCTCTTCAACTTAGTTTGGAATGCTGTTCATGAGTAAAAACGCAGCTTGGCCTGCTCCAATGAAGAACAGCAAAGGGAGAGAAAGAATACTAACTTGGAGGCCCCAACAGAGATAAGGACATGGAGTGTGTGATACCTGAGACCATGCTGAGATCTCACAGCCTCTTCAGAGAGTCCCAAGGTCTGGAGATGGCAAAGGAGACAGCATCCAAGCAATTTGGGAGGAAGAGGAGAAGCAATTGGGTGAGAAGAGGTTCTCTACACAATGTGTATTGTTATATGGAGAAATCAGGGCTGATTTTGCTGGCCCTGGGTAAGTGGGGAACATAATGAGCATGTCATAATTGTTGTGCAATGCGCAGATGAAGCCTCATATAACAGCAGAAGTCTCTTGCCCCTCCAGGTCTGCCAGTTCCCTCCTCACCTTCCCAGCCTGAACTGCTACAGCATCAGTGGCAGCTCCTGGCTCCTCCCTTGCAAACCCTGTTCAGTTCTCTTGTCTCGCAGCCCCTTCAGTAGCTCCTTGCTGTGATCAGCTGCATGGCCGCTGTTGCCATTCCTAGTGAAGTGTCCGGCTTGGTGCTTACAGCACTGGCTGAGCTGTACCATGTAACTTGACTCAGGCTGGCCATCAGGCAGAGAATTTTACTTTGTATGTATCAAACAGCACCTACATATAAACAAAATATGAGATTCTGATTTCAGTCGGCTACCTATTGGGCATGATGGCCCAGGTATTTACCTTACATTGTAGCTATCAGGCCATACGCCAAACCAGGGCATTAGTCCAGCTATCTGCACTGATATCTCTGCAATCACTCTTCATTCTGTCTTTCTGCTTAATGCATGAAACACAGGCATACGCATTATTAGATACTGAACTGCTCTATGGCTACCACAGGCTAGGGTAGGGAACATGGAATAATGAGGGAGAGGTCTCAGTACAGTTTCTAATAGGCATTTAGATACAATATAGAGAATGTTAATTCAAAGTTCAAAATTCCTGTTGGTCCATTGCTGATAAGAGCTACATACTGCACTATGTGGCAATCAGAAACCAAACGGACAGAAAGTACTAGTACACGTTCATAAAATAATAGCAAGAGGTAACATTTTTCATCTTGATTTTCCAAAGGATTTTTTTCCTTTTTAATTATTATTAAATCAGAGTAAATAAAATGAGATGGTAAAACCTTCAGTGTCAGCCCCAAGGAGTCATGCACCAAGTAACAAAACCCACCTAACATGGCACATAAAACAGGTCAGAGGAAAAGGCAATTGTGAGGGAGAGGAGAGAGAAAGCAGAAAAACTGAACTTTCCTCTCATGCACTCTTGAGACAAATCCAGTTCCCACTGAAGTCAACAGGAAGTTTGCTATTGACTTTAATGGAAGGTTTTGCCCTCATTGAAAAGGGGGAATTTTCACTTGCCATCCCACCTTAGTCTAAAATGCATATATATTTATATGGCTACAGAACATTCAGTTATGACACCAAAATATATTATTATCATCATTTTTATATGTACATGGCAAAATTACCTGACTAAGCATTTCCATCATTTGGTCCCTAGTTTACACTTTTTCCTATAAATCATAACATTTATGTTTCATTTAAAAATAATGAATGTGTTTGGTGCTGCACTCACAGTTCTGTACAGATTTAATCAGTAAACATGAATGGTGTCAAAATGAGCTTGGTCTCTAATTCAGGGGCAGATATCTCAAAGTTCTCAGAGCTCTTCTCTAAACACTCTGAAGTAATGAGTGACAGAGTAAACCATAAGCTCAGTTTGTGTAAGCATAATTTGCACTAGTTCTAACCCACAAGCATCAAAACTCTCGCTGTTAACTGAACAGAAGCCCACCTCCATTGTCCTTTCTGAAACTGTGACCAACTCTGGTAATGGAGTTACTGATAAATCTTGATCAACCTTTGCTTTATATAGAACATCTCTGAATTTTATAATTGCTTCATTTAACGGTTTTATTTCATTTATCTGGAATTTAGGTTATGATCTGTAGCCTCAGATCAAGCTCTTAGAAAAGCAAAATTCTCCTCCCAGTCACATCAGTGTTACTCCATTCATATCTCACGGCACTGCACTGATGTAGCTGAGAGCAGAATTGTCTCACTTTCTTTAAGGAAGTGATTTAAGGCATATTGCCTTTCACTGAATTACCTATATAAAGCTCACCATTCTATGACAGGTTGCTTGGAGAAAAAATAACAGCTGCAAACAAGCAAAGGTTCTATAAGATAGTTGGGCTAGCTCCTCAACTGATGTACATCAGCATTGTGCCACCAGTGGTGTTTAAGAGCGGAGCTCACCCAGTCAAACGCTTTGTTTTCTAGAGTTTGCAGTATGAGAACACTAGTTTCTTCCACGGCAAATATGTTTTTGTATAACCCAGTTTCTAATTTCTATTTCAGACAGGAATCTTAAACCAAGAAGAACTTCTAATGGTTGTTACGAATGATAAGAGCCCATTTGCTTTATGTTATATCCCCAAATACACAACACTTTATATCCCACAGGCTATTCACTCACAGCTCCTACGGGCAACAAAATGTACTCTCTGTCTTCACCTTACATAACTGCTAAGGAGAATCATGCCAAGCCACTGTTAATTAATCTCACTGCTGAAGATCCAGTTCAGGAGGAGGTTGGTGATTAACCATTTACTACCAATAACAGGCTACCTCACTTAAAATATTCAGAAGAGAACCACTTTCAAAGTGCTGGCCATTGCTGAAGGCTCAGACAAATCCCCATTAAAGTCATGTGTGGTGTAGAAAGCCTTGCCATGGCCTCTTTGCACTTTAAGTGAATTTCACCCACACTGTAGAACTGCCTCTTTTCATCTGCACTTCCCTTTTGCCGTTGTGCTATTAAGCTATTCCCCTAAAGGGCCACACTGCAGAAATCTTTCCACAATTTCTGAAGAGATGTCACAGTTCCAGCCACTCAGCACAGACCACATTGCAGTTCACTCCTAGCAATACAGAGTATGGCACCTACGAAGGTAGCCAGCCACCTACATAGGCAACAAAATAATACTAGGCTTAATCCTGAGTTCCTTAAATAAGTCAGTGCCTGAGTTAAGGACCTCAGGATGGGGGCCAGTAATGATATTCTGTACTTCTACTGCATCTTCCATCCAAAGATCTCAAAGTGATGTTCTAACACCGATGAACTAAACCTTGCAATATCCTTGCGACGCAAGGGGAGTATAATTATCCCCATGTTACAAATGGAAAATCTGAGACGCAGGGAGATTATTATTCATTTCATTTTTTTATTTTATTAATCCATTGCCCAAACTTGTGCTAGGAATCTCACAGCACATAGAGGAGACACAATCCCTGTCCTGAAGAGCTTACAGTCTAAATTGATGGGACACACAACAGATGTGGGAAGCGGGCAGAGATGCAAGCAAAACTGAGACCATCCTAGAAATATGTCTTGTTAGCTCTATGATTTTATTTTTATTAATTGCTCCTGCCTC
Organism: Chelydra serpentina; assembly: GCA_037349315.1. Lineage (NCBI taxonomy): Eukaryota > Metazoa > Chordata > Testudines > Chelydridae > Chelydra > Chelydra serpentina. The sequence continues at coordinate 132,942,254 of JBAIAC010000004.1, forward strand.
CCTTCCCTCTTCTCATGTATCTCAATGCCCCATTTTCCTTGCTACACATGTTGTTCCCACTGTTCTATACCCTGGTCCCTTCTCATCCCATACCTGAGATTCAGGAATGAGTGGGAGAAACCAAAAAGGAAAAGAGTCAACAAAGGTGGGGTTGGTCTCCTGAGGGCCGGGATCATCGTAGCCAGTCCGGACCCTGGAGTCTTTGCCAGCTCTTTTCACTTTACATCTGCTCCTGTTGTAGGTAAAGAGTTTGAAAATATGCTGTGAAACACTAATGCTTAAATAATGGTTTAAATGTTCTCTTGAAATGAGAAATGACAATTGTAGTGACACTGGCCAAAATCTATCCTCAAATGTATTATTGTATTTTCCAAAGGAGTTGCGAGGATGGGACAGGATGTAGAAGAAAGTAAGCAGATGTTTATGCAGTCATGTAGATACAATTCCTCACCTCAGCATACTCATATCCTCTTTTAACAATATATATAATTCTTCTCTTCTTAGGGCCCGATTCGATTCCACTGAAATTAATGGGACCTTTACTATGGATTTCAATAGGAGCAGGATAGTGTCCTTATTATTAATTTCTACCATGGATTATGTGTGAATGGCTCCCATTAAAGCTGTCCAAGGGCAGAATTTAGGGCTCGATCCTGTGAGGTGCCCTCAGCTCCTATTCATGTCGATGGGAGATTCACAGATATGAATAGGCCATCAGCATGGACCGTTATCACCATCCAGTCAGATCTCCTGTATAACACAGGCTATGGAATTTCACAGTGATGCCTGTATCAGGCCCAATAACTGGTGGTCAAAGTAGAGCATATCTTTAAATCATGACTGGATTTCTGTCTAAAAGAGTCCAAGTGAAGTAGAATTTACCACATCCCTTGGAAATTGTTCTATTTTCATTGTTAAAAATTTGGGAGGATTTACAAAGACTCAAAGAGCAGTTAAGTGCCTAGTTCCGATGGATTTTCAATGAGAGTTGGGCATCTAACTGCCTTTTGTGCCTTAGAAAATATCCCCAAGGCATCTCATTTTCCAGTTCAAACTTTGCTGACTTTCATTTCCAGCCTTTGGATCCTGTGCCCTTGATTGCTAGATTAAAGGGGCTTCTAGTACTACATCTCTTCTCTCTGTTTAATACTTACAGGCTGTAATGAAGTCACCGCTGAACTTTCTCTTCCGTAAGCTATAAAGGCTGTCCGCACCTTGCAGGATCAGACCCTTGGCCTTTTGCTTTTTCACAGTAAATAAAAACACCACATATGAATTCCTATTCAAACCAGAGACACACTGCATTTCTGCATGCAGAGTCCATTTGCAAAGACATAATCATATCCAACTCAAGACTAGCGCCAGTGAAAAGTGACAGTGACAAATGCTCTCTTATGGAACACACATGAATAATTTGGCTCACATTTATTACAGGGGGAAAAAAAGAGAGGGTTACTCATGCATGTCCCCATGGGTGCTCCATTATAGGTGCGGCGGCATCCCCTTGTGCCTGGGATCAGAGATCTCCACCAGAAGAGCCCGTCGGACCCGCATATGCGCACCTCCCGCCTTTTGTGCTGTGAGAGGGATGTATATATAGTGCTGTGTGATCCAATCACCCCCTGTTCCTTCTCTGGCACAGAGCTTGTTTGTTTTGGGCTCCGAAGCAGAGAGGAGGAGGGTGGGTAACGGCGCACCCATAGGGGGACACATCTGGAAGAACCTCAGTTACTGCACAGGATGAATAACCCTCTTCTTCTTCGAGTGATGTCCCTGTGGGTGCTCCACTGCAGGTGACTATAAAGCAGCGCCCCTAGTTGGAAGGCTGGGGCTTCGGAGCGACACGTATTGCCAAGGAGAGGACAGCCTGCCCCAGGAGAGTGTCTGTTGAGGCGTCGTGTGTAACAGCACAGTGTCGGGGGAAAGTGTCTGTCGGTGCTCATGTGACAGCCTTACCAATCTCATCAATGGGGACATTAAGAATGATAATCGAGGTAGATAATGAATACATGGAAGGTGTTCTGATTGAGGTGGGAGGTTGTCTATCATCAACTTCATAAGATAAACCTATACACTTTGAGATCCACTTAGAGAGGCGTTGTTTAGCTATGGCAGTGCCTCTGGATCTTTTGGTGGTGGAGAGGAATAATTGGACAGCACTAAACCCGTCCAGAAATCGCCACAAGTAGAAGGCTAATGTCCGCCTTATGTCTAGGGCAGGGGTCTCAAACACGCGGCCTGCGGGCCACATGCGGCCCGCGGAGTTATTTCCTGGGGCCCACCATAGGCGCCAACTCCACTGGCAGCCGAGCTCCAAACATTACTGAGTGTTTATATTTTATTAAAACCCCTCTTTGCATTACAGTTTTTAAAAAGTTAATACATTGACTTTTAATAGAATACTATATTACTCTTCATTTTTTACTATACTTTTGTAACATTGTATGAAAAGGTTTCAGTGCTGCGGCCCTTGGGCCAATTTACTAGTTCTCATGTGGCCCTCCTGGTGATTTGAGTTTGAGATCCCTGGGCTAGGGTGTGAAGAGTTGCCTCCTGTTTATTACTCAGAGACTTCGGGAAGAAGCAAGGGAGGTGTAACGGTTGATTGAGATGAAAAGATGTTGGGACCTCAGGTAAGAATCTTGGGTGTGGGCGTAGTGTAACTATCTTTACAAAACACTTTGTATGGTGGATATGCCATGAGGGCCACGATTTCGTCCACCTGTCTAGCAGAGGTGAGGGAGACAAATAAGGCTGTTTTAATGTATAGGTGTATGTAAGAACAGGTTGCCATTGGTTCAAATGGGGGCTTAGTCAGAGAATGTAGGACTAGCCGAGGGTCCCAGGCCGGAGTCGGGTCTTGTATATGGGGATAGAGATATTGAATACCCCTCAAGAAGCACTTTGTGAGCAGGTGTGCGAAGGAGTGGCCGTCAAAAAGGGAGTGAAAGGTAGTGATTGCTGCCAGTTGTACCCTAATAGAGCTATTGGCCAATCCTGACTGTTTAAGGTGTAGAATGTAGTCAAGAATAAGTGGCAATGGAGCGTGTGGTGCATCAACCTAATGTGAGGTGCATCAACCTAATGTGAGGTGCACCAGCAGTGAAATCTAGTCCATTTGTGAATGTAAGTGTGTCTGGTTGTGTCGCGCCTACCATTCAAATGTATCTGTTTGACAGTGTCTGAGCAGATTATTTCCGGACCCTGGAACCACAGAGGAGCCAGGCTTTGAGTGGAGCATCTGTGGACTGGGATGGAAAATATGTCCTGTCAGAGGAGCCACAGTGTTAGGTGGAGAGAGATTGGTCAGCATAGCATCATGCATAGAAGGTAAGTATACCAGACCTGTAGTGGCCATGTTGGAGCTATTAGTATGACATAAGCTCGGTCCTCCTCTATTTTGCGAATTACTCAGAATAGGAAGGGAAAGGGAGGGAAGACATTAAGGAGTCCCAGGTACGTCCCAGGTTATGAGGAATACGTCTCCCAGCAATCCATGTCCCAGTCCTGTTCTGGATCAGAATTGAGGGCAGTGGGTGTTGTGCAGAGTGGCAAAGAGATCTATGGTGGGAAGGCCCCATCAGTTGAATATGGGTTGAAGTGCTCGCATATTCAGCTCCCACTTGTGATCGTGAGAGAATGTCCTGCTCAGTGTGTCCGTGGTGGTGTTCTGGTGTCCCAGGAGATACGTGGTTGAAATGCAGATGTTGTTCTGGATATACTAGTTCCACAGTTTGATTGCCTCCGAGCATAAAGAGTGGGACCTCGCTCCACCCTGCCTGTTGATGTAACACATGCAGGTGAGATTGTCCGTCATCACTCTTACGTTATGATGTTTGAGAAGAGGTAGGAAATATCGGCAGGCACTGCAGACCACTCGTAGCTCTAGGACATTGATGTGCAAGGTGGATTCAGGGGATGACCATCTACCCTTCACTGAGTATTTGTGTAGATGTGCCCCCCAATTGATTAGGGAGGCATTGGTGGCTAGGATCATAGTCGGTAATTGTTGTAGGAAAGAAACTCCAAACACAGATGTTGCTGGGCTGTGTCCACCACAGCAGCTAGTCTTTGCACCTCAGCACAGATAAAAGTTTGTGAATGCTGTGCTTGTGGGGGAGGTATACAGCACGGAGGCATGCTTGAAGACATAGCATGTGTAGTCTTGTGTGCCTGACCTCAAACGTGGCTGCTGCCATGTGGTCTAGAAGCCGGAGGCACCTTCGTGCAGAGATCTGGGGGCAGATACATGCAGCAGATACCAGATCTGCTATAGCTGAAAATCTGAGAGATGGCAGGAAGGCTCTGGTTTGTATGACATATAACTGCGCATCAGTGAATTCCAGCTGTTGTACTGGCGTTAGGGTGGACTTTTCTAGGTTCACGAAGAGACCTCGCTTCATGAACAGATCCGTTGTTACATGGGTGGCTTGGAAAGCATAGATTTCAGATGGGGCCTCGAGGAGACAGTCATCCAAATGACAATGGAAAAATGATAATTCCTCTTTTCCTTAGTAGGTTGCGACTACTGCAAGGACCTTGGAGAACACCTGAGGTCAGTGGCAGTGGTCAGTGCTCACGACAAACCAGAGGAATCGTCTGTGGGCAGGATGTATAGAAATATGAAAGTATGCGTCTTGGAGGTTGAGGGAAGAGAACCAGTCCCGTTGTTCCATGCTGAGATAATAGTGGAGAGGGTAACCATCTTGAAACACTGCAGCTTGACAAATCTGTTTAGATTGTGAAGGTCTAAGATATGATGCCAGCCATCGGGCTTCTTCTGAATCAGAAAAGAGTGGGAGTAGAAACCCCTTTCTCATGTATTTGGGAGGGACCTGGTCTATGGCTCCCAGCTGCAGAAGGTGATTTATTTCTTCCCATAGAAAGGACTTATGAGGGGGGTCCCTGAAGAGCGAAGGGAGGGGGCAGGGCAGAATAGGAAGGGGAAGGAGTATCCTTCCTTGACTATCTCAAGGGGGGGAGGGATAGCTCAGTGGTTTGAGCATTGGCCTGCTAAACCTGGGGTTGTGAGTTCAATCCTTGAGGGGGTCATTTAGGGATCTGGGCAAAAATTGGGGATAGGTCCTGCTTTGAGCAGGGGGTTGGACTAGATGACCTCCTAAGGTCCCTTCCAACCCTGATATTCTATGATTCTATGATCTCTAGAATGCACTTATCCGAGATGATGACACTCCAAGATGGGAAAAATTGAGCTAGTCGGTCGCCAAATTATTGGAACATTAGAGATGGTGGGGATGACTGGAACAAGGGAAGGCTTCTTGGGGCTTCGATCACACCTTCAAAATTGTAGCTTTGGTGCCAGTACATGAGAGGTAGCCCCTTGAGAAGTGGGCTGTCTACGTTTAGACGGAGGCCTTTGTCAATGGCGTTGGGTGTTGTAGTGGCATTGAGAGGTATATTGTTGAGTTTGGGATTGTGGTGGGAGTTGGTACTTCCCCGAGCATCTCTTTTGTGCTGGTGTGCATATCCTGAGAGAACGAAATGTAGCTCGGGTGTCTTTAAGGGAGTGCAAAGAGTCATCTGTGCTCTCCAGAGAATAGTTCTAGCCTTTGAATGGTAAGTCCTCTACTGTGGTTTGTACCTCCTTAGGAAAGCCCGAGAGGTGGAGCCATGATGCATGCCTCATGACCATAGCAGTTGCGATGGATTGAGCAGAAGTGTCTGCAGAGTCCAACGAGGCTTGTGGGGCTGAACAGGCTAGGAGGTGTCCCTCCGATATCAAGGACTGGAATTGCTCCTTTTTGATCTTTGGTAGATCATAGCAAATTTCCTCCCATTTGGAGTAGTTCAGATAAATATACTTGGCCATGAGAGCTTCATAATTAGAAATCCTAAATTGGAGTGTGGCTGAGGAGCGTGTCTTGCATCCAAATAGGCCCAGGCATTTCCAATCTCTGTCTGGATGGCTAGATCAAAATTGGTACTGACGGCTCCTCTTCTGCACCGCATTGACCATCAAAAAATTTGGGGTGGGGTGCAAAAATAAAAATTCAGCATTCTTTGTCAGACCATATTTTCTGTTGGCGTGTTTGCAGGTTAGAAGGATGGAAGCCAGGGTCTACCACAGAACCTTTGCAGATTCGAGACAAACCTCATTGATCGGTAGTGTGATCTTTGAGGAAGAGGATGCATGGAGGATATCCAGCAGTTTATGCTGTTGGTCTTTGACTTTCCTCCAAAGGGATCTGTAGGGAGTCCACAATCCTATGGAATAGATCTTAAAAGTGCCTGAAGTCGTCGGCAGATGTAGGGGATGGAGACATAATTGCCTCATCAGGTGAGGAGGAGGAAAAATGTAAAGTTGGGGGACCCTCCTTTTCCTACTCTTCCTCCTGAGTTGGTATCAATGGCGGTTTGACTTCCTGAGGGTGAGAGACTAATGGAGAAGGGAGAGGTGTAGAGGTCTCTGGCTTTGCTCTCTGGGACAGTTCCCAAATTATGCCCTGTACCTGGCTCAGTGGTCCCAATATGCTCAGTTTGGTGGGAATGGCACATGTGGCTGCATCCACAGTAGCCCTGCCAGGATTGGGGGCCAGAGGTAGTCTGCATATAGTGAGGATAAGCTGGTGCAATTTGTTCAGTAATCGAGGGAACAATGGAGCCCTCGTCCTCCTTCTCCTCTTCCTCCTCCTCACTGGGGAAGGGAGATGTTGTCCTTGGGGGAGAGAGAGAGGGAGGAATATCGTGAGTCCAGAGAGGAGGGTAGAACTGGAGGGAAGTTCCGTTGAAGAAGCGGAGACTTGGGAGTGTCAGATACCAGAGGTCTTTAGGGTATCTTAAGTCTTGTGGAAGGGGAAGGAGCATCAAAAATGCCATTGTAACGCATGGTGATGGAGAGAGAGTGTATGTCCCTGAAGTTTCAGAAGATGGCACCAGGGATTTGGCCGGTGCCAGTGACTTGGCCGGTACCGAAGACTTGCCTGGTGCCGAAGATTTTGGTGTTGATGATTCGGTCGGTGCTGGTGACTTGGCTGGTGCCAACTGTTTTGATGGTGCTGAGGACTTACTCGGTGCCAACAGCTTCGTTGGTGCCAGAAACGGCGTTGGTGCCATAGCTCCTGCAAGTGGGCTGCCTTGGTCCCCAGTGCTGGGAAACGACGCCAAAGGCTGAAGGTGCCCAGATAACATCTTTAGACCATTTCTTTGAGCCAGTACCAGAGGTACTCGGATGTGCCTTGGAGCTATGTCCTCTGTTGGATGAGGTTGAAGCCACCAACCTAGCCAGGGATGGTGTTATGGAGGGCTGAGCCTCAGGGTGTGGGGAGAAGGAAGCCTGTTTCTTGTCATCTGCATGATCACAGATGACTTTCTCTTCACAGAGAGTGGGGGTTGACAGACAATCTGGCAGAGCATTAAGACCTCTCTGGGGAAGAGTTCGGGCCCGGGTCCAATCCTGGATGTAGCGATTTCTCCATGAGGAGAAGTTTCAATCTAATATCCCTATACTTTCTAGCTCTGGGTGTCAGGCCAAGGCAGTAAGAACACTTGAGGGATGTGTTCCTCTCCCAGACAGTGGATACACTGTGGGTGGATGTCCATTATCGAGAAGGCGGCCCCACACAAACGCACTTGTTATACCTGGGAGAGGTGGGCATAAGGGTGAAGGGGAAAGGGCTTCCCAGTCTGGAAGGCGGGAAGTGGGAAAAACGAAAACCTAAGCTATGAGAATAACTGTAAAGATGAAGTTAAAACAAAACAAAACAAATTTTTTATAGATAGTATTTTCCTCCTTTTTTCTCCTAACTACACTATCAGGTAAGCACTATCTATGAGAAACAGTGGGCTCTGCTAGCGGCTTCCGTCCCAGACCCTGCCGCACCTACAATGGAGCACCAATAGGGACATCACTTGAAGAAGAACAATAAACTAGTCATAATGAGGTCTTTAAATAATCGTTAATAACTAAGCATCTGATGTAAGACAGGCTTCAACCTCATTCCACCATACACTTCTTGAAAATGTTTAATGAACAACAATTGAGTGAATGTCCTCACATTTGCTTTAGCTTTGTAATACAGATTTGTGTGTTTGAGTTTTATCAAAGCAAGTTTCTCTCAAGGGACAATAACTGACAGGTCATTTTTCTTGTCTTGACATCTGACATTCATCAGTCATGACTAGATAAAGTTAGCGCAGTCTATCTCAAAGAAGCCGAAAAGAAACTGACATTTCATAGTGGTGTGAACCGTTCATCATCTGCTGCGTAGACTCCATTAATCTGGCCTGCTTTTAAATCCAGTATATCGCAGGGAATCCCATTTTCTGTTGTCACTGGTGTGTCACATTTGTCTTCTAAATCTCCTGTCTCTGCAGACTCCCTGTTATTTCTAAAAAGGAATAACAAAATTACATTACTGCAATCAAAGTGTACCATTCAACAAAGACTGGACATAAGAAAAATAGTTTAGCATGCACTTTTATTAAGAAGTTTACAACACACTATGTACAAAGAGGCATAGTCTAGTCATCTGAAGATAGGAATGGGAGACAGAAATTCCTAAGTAAGTTCTAATGTCACTTTCACGCTGGCTCCCTTCTGCTGCCTCACTTAACTTCTATACCTCAGTTTCCCCTTCTGTAAAATGGCCTGGAGGAGGGTGCAAAATAGAAAAGGAATAAAATACACATTCATATACTTAATAGATTTCAAGGCTATAAGGGGCCACCATGATCATTTAGTCTGACCTACTGCATAATACAGGCCATAGATTTCACTCAATGTTTCCTGCATCTAGCCCAACAACTTGTGGTTGAACTAGAACAGATCTTGGCATCCAGCTGTGATTTAAAGACTCCAGATGTTAGAGAACATATGCACCACATTTCTTAGTAATCTGTTCCAATGGTAAATTTCTCTCACTGTTCAAAATTTGTATCTTATGTCCAGTTCAAACTTCACTAGAATTAACTTCCAACCATTGGATCTTTTCCTGCTAGATTAAATAGCAATATGTCTTGCATACTTTCACTTTTCCAGACTCTACCTCTGATTCCAACCACACTAAAATAGCTGCTGAAGAAAATGATCTAAACTGACAAACTGTAAGCGAATTTAGTCCAGAACTAAGTCAACAATGTCTGTATAGTTCCTTTAATTTCCAGATTTATTTTGACCTTGAGATCTGCTGATTCATAGCTGAAGAACCTGCTGTACTTTACAGACTGCAGCATCAGCAACTTAGAATGATAAGAAACTCAGAGGTTAGCGACAGTATTTCTTCCAATCCCGTAACACATTGTGACAGCCTGGCTCAGTACTTATACATCAATAATATTAACAATAATAAAATTTTACTGGCCTATGAGAGATACTTGGACTTAGAGACCTGCTAAATATAAATGAAAGTGGGTAATAAATGCCTCTCCTCCCGATTGTGACATGCTTTTAAAGGGAGAGGGTGGCTCTGCACAGTCACATCTTCTGGGGTTGTCTTTCCTAGCTTGGAAATGAGACAAGTCTGTTAACAGAGAAGGCGATGATGTGTTGCCATGGTGATAGAGCTAACGCACTGGAAACCAGGCTTATGAAGGACTGGAGAGAGACTCTGTTCAGTATGGGCCTAATCCAGCTCCCACTTAGATCAGTGGCCAAACTGCCACTGAATTCAATAGAGAGGGATTGAGCCCTATAGTGAGAGGACCAGAAGCTAGAGCTAGGATCTTGAATGTTACTCACCAAGGTCCTGATCAAGAAAAGCATCCTTATTTAGGACAGCACTGAAGCATGTGCTTAACTTCAATGAGACTTAATAAGTCCTACTGAAGTTAAACATGTGCTTACATGCTGTCCTGAACAGGGACGGATTTAAACACATGCTTATATGCTTTACTGAATCAGGGCCTAAACTTCCTTATATTGCTCACTCTGTAAGGGCCTGATCCAAAGTCCACCGAAGTAAAAAGAACCAGATTTTCAAATACTCGACACCTATAATGGGGGATAGATTTTTGAAAGCACGCCAAAGGAAGCAACTCCCAGTGCGATACCCAACAAACTGAGCTCCTTCGAAAATCTGGTCCCAAGTGCCTGTCTCTTCCCTTGGGAAGCAAAGTGGCCCAGACCTTCCCTGTAACCCTTAAATCCTCCCAGCAGTGAACAGGAACAAACAAATTTGTTTCCCCTCAATCTCAACTCCCTTCAACCACTGTTGGCTTGAAAGTATGACAGAATTCAAACATGAGCTGAGTTTGTGTTTTGCTGAGAAAAGATGGTAGCGAAAAGAAGAAAAGGTGAGCAGAGAGAAAAAGAATCTAATGAAAATATAAGGGCAAGAGATGGAGCAGAGAATGGGCAGGATGAAAAACAAATGTAGAGAGGCTGACAGGAGGAAGAAGCAGAGAAGGGAAAAGAAAAATATTCTAACTAAAACAAATTAAACAGTATATACCATATATAGGGAGCCCTCCTGTGCCAGCCTACTTATTTTTGAGAAGGAGGAAGGAGATGGTGGTGTGTCTTTTGTCCCCAATATACAGCACAGGTTTCCCATTAACTAGAGAATCATGATTACTTAGTATTATCATTATTAATTTGTATTACAGTAGTGCCTAGAGGCCCAAACGGGGATCATGGCCCCACTGTGCTAGTGACTGCACACGTGCACAATATGAGACAGTCCCTGCCTTGAAGAATTTACAGTCTAAGGGTAGGTCTATACTTACGCGTCGCGTCGAACGCGTCGGATCGAACCAGGAAGTGCTCCGTCGTCGACGCTGGTAATCCAGCTCGACGAGCGGAGTAGGCGGAGTCGACGGGGGAGCCTGCGCGCCGCGTGTGGATCCCGGGTAAGTGCTTTTTCATTCGAACTAAGGTACTTCGACTTCAGCTACGTTATTCACGTAGCTGAAGTTGCGTACCTTAGTTCGATAGGGGGGGTAGTGTAGACCTAGCCTAAGTAGACAAGACAGTCAGAGGATGAGATAAACAGGGACGGCCCTAACAATTTTGCCACCCCAAGCAGGGGCGGCAGCCCCACCCCCGACGCCAGCAGACATAGTGGGGCATGCCTGCGTCGGGGGCAGGGCCCCGCTACGTCTGACTGCGTTGGGGGCGGAGCCCCGCCCCCGACTCAGGCAGTCCCAGTCCGCGGCGGCAAGGGAAGGGCGGCGGACCTGCCGCCCCATTGCCGCTGCGGCAGGCGAGAATGGGGCGGCAGTCCGAGTCCCGCGACAGCAATTCAGCGGCGGGAAGAGCGGACCTGCCACCGAATTGCCGCCGCGGGACTCGGACTGCCGCCCCATTCTCGCCTGCTGCCCCAAGCACCAGCTTTCCAAGCTGGTGCCTGGAGCCGGCCCTGGAGATACAGGAAGTATTATTAGCCGAGATGTACAGATGGGGTAATTTCTGTAGGTGTAACAGAGAGATTACGGCTCAGATCCTCAAAAGGATTTAGGTGTCTAACTCGCATTGATTTCAGGGGAGTTGATTGATGCCCATGATCACACAGGAAGTTTGTGGCAGAGCTAAGAACTGGACCCAGATCTTCTGAATCTCAGGTCTGTGCCTTAACCACAAGAACAGCATTCATTCATGGTTGGTTGGGTTTTGTCCTTGTTGTTTACAACAGGGATGGGATTAGATGGGGGAAGAGTTTCACAAACTCATACTAGTCTTCTGAATCCAAAACATAATTTGAAAGCCTCACCAAACCTCCAACTCCATGGGGTTCACTTAACACTAGCAGTAAATGTCCTTTTTGCCCAGTTGTTTTAACCTCTTTGCCTAAAATGAGGCACTTTTATACTGGGGCAATCTCTGCAACGTCTCAGTCTTCACACATAAATCCATTTACATTGGATTATTCGTCAGTATTTTTTTTTGCCTCTGGACATTTGCTAATTTTTAAGCTATTCAGCTGTCAACAAGAGTTTGTACTTTCCCAAGCTCTCTCTGATTCCTGTTTGAGCCTGCAATGAAATCATAATGCTTGTGACAACATATCAATGTCCATGATGATCAAAGTCAAATAAAGGATGCTCTCTTCACTGCATGATCAAGCAGGAGAGTCTCTGATGAGCTTAGAGATATCCTTATCTAAGTACAACTATCTGAAATAACAGCAAGTAGGAACAGAATAGGAGCCGGGGGTTATAACTAAGGCTCCACCCACTCCCTCCCCTTCTCATCCCCACCAACTCACTGGCTCACAGCAGTAAGTATCAAGTAAGTAACCCTTACTCTGACTACTATTTATTCAACACTACCACTGGTGCTGCAATATGAGCAGGATAGTAAGGAGAGGGGAGACAACTACTCCTTAGTCTACTGCATAGCCGTGATAATCTAGTCTCACGGTGAGTCCAGTCTGGAATTGACCATGTGAGATGCTGAGCTCCTAGAATGCCTCACGAAGTGAATGGGAGCTGAGGCCATACATTGACTTACAGGATCAGGCCCTTTTAAAATTTCAGTCAAATAGCCCTTTGGTCATTGGTCTGGCCTGCGTGTGGTTCCTGGATCTGCACAAATCAGGAGCGGTGTTTTAAATCTGCCAGTCTTAAAAACCAGTAGCCACAATCATTGCCAGCCTTTTCCCCTCTCACATGCCTTATCTCTGACAGGAGACCAACCTGCAGCGCACTAAACTCCAAAGAGGGCTGGCAGCAAATAAACTCCTTGTAAAGCAATCATCTTTATTAACAAGGTCTCCAAGATCACATTCTCACCTTGAGTTAACAACTCCACAGTCCAAAATAACAACACCTGCCCTTTGAAAGGACAGATATCCTCAGCTGCGGAGAAAAGGCTTCTATTGTTTCTTTAAAAACAACGAGGAGTCCGGTGGCACTGTAAAGACTAACAGATTTATTTGGGCACAAGCTTTCGTGGGTAAAAAACCCACTTCTTCAGATGTATGGAGTGAAAATTACTGATACAGCAATTTTCACTCTGTGCATCCATCTGAAGAAGTGGGTTGTTTACCCATGAAAGCTTATGCCCAAATAAATCTGTTAGTCTTTACGGTGCCACCGGACTCCTCGTTGTTTTTGTGGATACAGACTAACATGGCTACCACTCTGATAATTGTTTCTTTGTAATCAATGTGAACTGCAGAGTGATCAAACTCTAACACTTCTAGTTCACTTAATTCACTAACAGTTGGTTGAAACAAAAACACAACTTACTTTTTGCGTTGCCGGATTCCTGACACAACAAGGAAAAGAATTCCAGCCACAACAAGGCAAAGAACAACACTGAACACAATAAGCCAGACAGGCACAGAGGATTCAATGGGTGGTGATAAAGTGGAGGAAATTTTCAAGAACTGCAGTGTGTTGTCTGTCAGTAGGAAGGCACTGTTGATTCTGTTTCTGTTCATCCTTTCAAAAAAATATAAAACACAACACAAATGATTAACATATTTATAAATGAAAAGACAATGAGGAAAATATAGCCCTGATGTAGGCAGTACAACTCTGGCAGGGCTGAATGTGGCCCAATATGATGATTTTAGGCTGCATACATTGCATAGCCACTGTCACTGATCCCTATATATCCTGTGCAGGGTGTTAGTCACAAGACTCCCAAATGCAACTGTTTGAAAGCTTAGAGGATAAGGGCGAGACTTGATATTATCACTGTTTGTGTATTTATTATAGTATTAATTGTTTCTACTTTGAGTCATGCATAGGCTCTCATGAGATGGGATATGTATAAAACAAATGGAATTGTTGCTAAAACAAATTGTATTATTATAACTATTAATTAGTGTAATTATTATCAAAGGAGGAATCTTGCACTTGTGAGATGTTGATTTTCATTCATAAACACTGAACAGATTTTGCGTGTCCAACTTAGATTCAGAATACTGTCAGCAAAAGTAGTTGAGTACTGAGCACAGGAGTTCTCATTCTGTAGAGAATTTTGTTTCTTGTCTCTAACCTACTGACAGGAATGTAAACATTTTTAAAAGTATATTCTCTTCTTTAGTAGGTAAGAGACAACAGTTAAAAACCAAACATGCTATAACAGCATCCAATTTCGGTGGCAAACAGTGCCTATAAAAGACTTACTGTAAATCAGCTTATGCTACCGAATGTATCAAAGAACAACAGAAATGAATTTAAAAAAAGGTACATTCCAACACTCTTAGCAAGTTTCAGTGAATAAATTACCCAGCAACAACTTCAGTGCATTAGTGGGCGAAGGAGGTATCTCTGTAGGAAATAGTTTAATCTGCTCAGAAGCTTAAAGTTAATCTTTCCAAAAGAACGCATACTCATTCATCGGGAATTAGGTATTACGCCTTTGCAAAGATAACATGGTTTTTAAAGACAAAGTGCAGTATATTTAAAAACAATGGGTCTATTTTTCGCTTGATGCTTGGGAAAGATATGTGGGTAACTCTATTTATGGGAGTTACCCTTGCAAAGCCCTTATGAACACATCTTAAACTGTTGAGGTCCGATAACCTATTTTTCTTCTCTTCCTATGCAGCTCCATATTATTGTTTTTCTAGCTTCAGAGCATGATTTTGAATGGGAAAGTGGGATAACTTATGCTACACTGTATTGTGTGCAAATGGTGCTCATCTACTACAGTGACAGGCTTCCCACAAAGACCCCAGATAAAAAGAATGTAAGCATTAGATTATTTGCTTGGGCTGACAGTGCAATATGAAACTGGAACATTCAGCACTAAAAGCATGAGCCTCTGTTACTTGAATTAAAAGTACTAAATCTCCTGTCTGGGAGCTGTAGCAGACTCTGTGGATCAGCCATTAGAGGGGCATGTGCAATGCACATTGAACAGTGGGATAGTCAAAGCTCATCATGTCTAGACATCAAGAGAACCCACAGTTTAAAAAAAATACACCTTTCAAAGTTGCAATCAACCTCCCAAAGGCTCACATGTTACAAGAGTTCAAAGAGAGTAGGAAGAAGAGTATGGACCCCATTGTGTTTAACTATAAACTAATTCGTGTAATTAAAAAAACACAGAGTGCTAGTTTCTACGGCCTGAGACACAGGCCCACATTAAGAAAGCATCTTTGGTTACCAAGGAAGAGTCAGAGGGGAGGGGCAATTACTTTACCTTATGGCTGCCTCTACTTCACTTCCAGGAACAGTTGTCACATTTTTGGCAGAGTCTGTGACCACAAACCAAAATGACACCCTCTCTGTCATATTGCAAAGCAGCACATTGGAGATTCTGTGAACATTTAAAACAAAATGAAGTCATTGTAAAATAAGTAAGTACATACTGACGTGATACATATTATCACTGTATTTTGAAGTGTTTTAGTCTAAGGAGAAAAATCTTTTAGAAAAGGAAATTATTAGCTTCTGTTAATCTGACTGAGAAAGAAATACTGGTCATATTTTCTATCCTCCAATACAGTAACAAAGCAACAACAACAAAATCACTGTATTTATAGAGGCTTTATTTTATTTTTAAATACATTTTCTAGCCATATCACCACCGTCATCTCACCACTTGGAAATGTGTGATTACTGTTTAAATTTCAACCGTATTAAACAGTGAATTTGTAGGGCCAGCTTAGCGGGGTGCGGACCCTATTTTTGTTCTGTGTTTGTACAGCACCCAACCCACTGGCGTTCTGGTCCAAGACTGGGGCTCTGAGGGGCTAACGTAATAATAAATAAGAATAATAATAGTGTACAGCTAGGACTATGACATCAGGAGCAGATTCCCTAAAGTTGCCATAAGGAAGTGCACATTGCACTTCCCTGCACCAGTATGGTCCCTCGGGGAGGATTGTGGGCAGAAGTGATTTTATTTCCACTTAGAACTCCATAGGAGCTCCTGGGGCAAAAGATGCCTTTGGGAGTGCTGAATCAGTGCGCCTCCCAGCTGCCCTGGCCACGCCCACTTTCCGAGCAGGTTTCAGAGTGGGAGCCGTGTGAGTCTGTATCAGCAAAAAGAACGCGGAGTCCTTGTGGCACCTTAGAGACTAACACATTTACTTGGGCATAAGCTTTCGTGGGCTTGAACCCACTTCATCAGACGCATGGAGTGAAAAATACAGTGGGAAGATATATATATATACACACACACATACATATATGAAAAGATGGGTGTTGCCATACCAACTCTAATGAGGCTAATCAATTAAGGTGGGCTATTATCAGCAGGAGAAAAAAAACTTTTGTAGTGATAAATCAGAATGGCCCATTTCAAACAGTTGACAAGAAGGTGTGAGTAATAGTAGGGGGGAAAATTAGCATGGGGAAATAGTATTTAGTGACCCATCCACTCCCAGTCTTTATTCAAGCCTAATTTAATGGTGTCCAGTTTGCAAATTAATTCCAGTTCTGTAGTTTCTCGTTGGAGTCTGTTTTTGAAGTTTTGTTGTTGTTCTGCAAACAGCTACCCATAACAGAGTACTGTATATGTTCTATAGTGACATCTGCTGGCTGATCAGAAACATAATTAAATGACTTCCATCTCTATTTATATAATTAACAGGCAAATGCAATTATTAATATTTTTAATAGTCAAGCAGCAAGACTCATGAAAACAGGTACATTTTACTTCCTTTGAGCTCCCTGTTATGTATAAAATCCTTGCATGATTATAATCATCCAGAACTTGGCTCCACTGCCACATCAACAGAATCTGACAGTAGTAAATCCTTCTAGGCTTTGAAAAGAATGAAGCTGTTGTTCATGGGAGTTTCAAGTAGGCTAAGTAAATACCAAGATGGACTACTGTGCAACACACACCAGTTCACATATCTTTTCACAACATGGTTATCATACAAAGTTACTCTTTTATATATACCATTTCCCAGTCCCACGTGTGATAATTCATACTGTGCTGTAACATTATATGCAGCTTAACAGTCAGAATCTGAGTACTGCAAAACTTGGCTTCATTATGTAAAGTACCATTATGTAAATTTGTAAACATATGTCATGATGTGAATATTTTTTATTTATTGCAACTTTTTATTAAGGTAAAGTTACAATAAAACTGCCTTCTGTGTTAGAAATAGTTAGCAAGTGTCAATATTTTCCCATGGAGACGATAGATGAAACTTAATGTTAGAATGACACACTGGACCAGATCTGAGGACCCACAGTATGTCCACTGGCAAATCTCACCAGTTTGCTTTTTTTTAATATACGACAATAAATTATTATTCTGTGTATTCTTGTAGCACCTAAGAGCCTTAGTCATGGACCAAGACCCCATTGTGCTAGGCACTGCACAGACACAGAACAAAAGACATGCCCTGCCCAAAGAGCTTACAATCTAAGTATTAGTTTCCTCCAGATCAGTGAGCAGAAGGGACAAAAACTTGAAAGTTTCTTAGTCAGGGGGTAAAGTAACTTCTCTTCTGGGGCAGTTGCCGGATTGTCAAGGAATTCAAGAAAGTGGCAGGGAGCCAAAAGGCAGTGCAGAGGCACAGAGCTTCTGTGCAGATCCTGTCCTCTACTGGATCATAGGAGAACCACAGAATTTGGGTTCTTCTGAGCCCCTTGCTCTGACATTTTGCAAGGCAGCAGACCCTTCTACTCCCCGTAGAACCTTCTGGACACTATGACGATTTTTCTGTGAAGAGTAACCAGCAGGGCCAAAATACCCATCTTGGCCAGGGGCGGCTCTATGATTTGTGCCGCCCCAAGCACAACAGTCAGGCAGACATCAGCGGCGTTTCTGCGGGAGGTCGCCGGTCCCGCGGATTCGGTGGCGTTCCTGCGGGCGCTCCGCCGGTCCCGCACTGTCTGTGTCCCCACCACCGAATTGCCGCCGAATCCACGGGACCAGTGGACCTCCCACAGAAACGCTGCCGAAGGCTGCCTGACTGCCACCCTCACGGCGACTGTCATGCCACCCTCTGTGGCTTGCCGCCCCAGGCACGCGCTTTCTGTGCTGGTGCCTGGAGCCAGCCCTGATCTTGGCATAATCAGTTCAAATCTGAGAACACATGAAGACCTGTAATTCCATTTCTAAATGGTCAAAATATTTGAAATACGGATGTGATCCCTGTGTGGAAGATAGAGAACAAAGTTTGGTTTTGTGTGGCAGTTCAATGAAAGATACTGCAAATTTTTAAATATAGGTGTGATAAAAGATACAGCAACAACTGATTCTGCTATTTGATTGAAAGTAAATGTTCTCACATTCTTTATGTGCTAAAGATTAACTTGTCTCCAACACAAAAGAGATGCACATTATTTCAAACAAGTCACAGATTAGGGAAACCAGGGTTACCAACACAAATTACGGAGGATCAATTTTTAACACTGTGTGATCAAAGGTTGGTTTATGTAGTTTATGAATGTCTGTATTTCAAAGTGAATTACAAGGCCCTATTAAGCTGGAAATCAAGGATTTGTGCCTCTGTTGGAAAAGTTAAACTTTTCAATAAACATTCATTTTCTGTCTATTATTAGAGAGTACTCAAATGGGTAGTGTGATCTTTCTGTCTCACACAACTTTGTCAATTTAATATGGCTTTAAAATGTTAAGCACAAATCAGTGGTTTATTTTCAAAATTCTAGTTTGATCAATTTTAGATTGAAATTTGAATTTAATGGGAACCTGCTCTGACATCGTGACATAAAGAAAGGTCTAAACAGGGCTTAATAGTAACACAGGGGCAGTAATAGGCACCTACTGCTGGCCTATTGCCATTTCCTAAAGCTGATCACTGTAGTGAAGAAAATCCTTTTATCCCTCCTCCAAGAGTCTAGCAAGGGGTCACTTTGACTCCTAGCAGGTAGGGTGTTCTGACTATGCTGATCCACCCACTATTCATCTCTCATGTCCTTGAAGAGTACAAATCTGGTGTGAGGGTTAATGAAGTCCTGAAACTGCTGTAGGAGCTATGGAGCATCTCTCGTGCTGCTCAGTGACCTTGTGGCAATGATTCTTTCCCCTCTCAGATCATCCCCCTCTGTGCACAGCCTATATACTTGCAAGGGGAACAAGGATTTGGGCCTTCATGAAAAAATGTAATACTTCAATCATTCTCTAGTTCCTGTGATTTCATAAATCTTTTCTCAATTGTGTACAATGTCTCATATTGTTTAAATCTAGACCATAGCATGCCTCAGTGGTAATCAGCTAGTTTTTCTTTTATGATACTAAGTGACTCATGGTGAATCTTCTACAACCCCCTAATGAAAATTCATTGATGATATTTTGCCAGTAAAATCACTGATACTGTAAAAAGGAATTTAAACAAGTTATCTAATCATATAATTTACTGGCACAAAAGTTACATTGCTAGATTAAAAGAATCCTATCCGATAAAGAAAGTGGAGAGGGGAATGTTTCTGTGACTTCAACATGCAACATTTTAATTGGTCTAATATGACACATTACAGTACATTGATTCTCCTTTGACAATGTAGCACCAAAGAATTATTCCTTTTCCAATGACACACAAAACCTCACCTCCAAGCAAGCAACAACACTGGTACAAAATGTCACACACCAGGGTGTCGGCAGTACGACCGAGTGATCAGAACAAGAGCCTGGCCTAGTGGTTGGAGCAGAACCAAAGGACAGAGTTGGCGGCATGGTCAGGAGACAGGCTACTGGCCAGAGCCAGAACAGAACCGAAAGGTAGAACTGGGGACGTGGTCAGGAGACAAGGCAGTGGTCGAGGTCAGTTCTGAGGAATGGAGGGACCAGGGCTGGAGCACAGCAGGCAAGGTTTGGAGCAAGGGCTGGTGCAGGAAGCAGGTGTGGCACAGCTGCTTCCGTGGAACACATTGTTCAGCCACTGTGCTGTTGTTGCTACAAGGCTTAAATGGTGATCTGTTGGCCCTTCTGTCCAATAAGGGAGCACAGTCACTTAGTGAGGATTTTATTGGGCCCAGCCAAGTTCATTGGATTGCTAGGAGGCCACACCTGGAGCCAGCTAGGTCCTGACACGAAAGTATAGATTATAATACTTTCTGTGGGCCTTGATTCTTTTTTTCACCTACACTGGTATAAATGAGCAATAATTCAATTGAAGTGAGTATGGAATTTAATAGAGAATGACAACTGTTCTACCAAGTATCTAAATTAATCCATAGGGCTCCATAGCAGAAATTAAATTCTGTATTAAAACTGATAGATAAGTTTAAAAATGTCTATGGAAAAGATTTTTTTCCACAAGGGGAATTATGTTGGTGTCAAACGGGCCTAAGTGAAAGGAGAAACTGTCACAGTATTTTCCTACAGACAAGATAGAAGGGCATATTGAGTGGGATCAGTCCAGGGTCCAGTTCTGTTCAATATCTTCATCAATGATTTAGATAATGGCATACAGAGTACACTTATAAAGTTTGCAGATGATACCAAGATGGGAGGGGTTGCAAGTGCTTTGGAGGATAGGATTATAATTCAAAATGATCTGGACAAACTGGAGAAATGGTCTGAAGTAAATAGGATGAAATCCAATAAGGACAAATGCAAAGTACTCCACTTAGGAAAGAACATTCAGTTGTACACGTACAAAATGGCAAATGACTGCCTAGAAAGGAGTACTGCGGAAAGAGATCTGAAGGTCATATTGGATCACAAGCTAAATATGAGTCAACAGTGTAACACTGTTGCAAAAAAAAAAAGCAAACATCATTCTGAGATGTATTAGCAGGAATGTTATATGCAAGACATAAGAAGTAATTATTCCACTCTGCTATGCGCTGATTAGGCCTCAGCTGGAGTATTGTGCCCAGTTCTGAGTGACATATTTCAGGAAAGATGTGGACAAATTGGAGAAAGTCCAGAGAAGAGCATCAAAAATTATTAAAAGTCTAGAAAACGTGACCTATGAGGGAAGATTGAAAAAATTGGGTTTGTTTAGTCTGGAAGAAGACTGAGTGGAGACATGATAAGAGTTTTCAGGTACATAAAAGGTTGTTACAAGGAGGAGGAAGAAAAATTGTTCTCTTTAACCTCTGAGGGTAGGACAAGAAGCAATGGGCTTAAATTGAAGCAAGGGCAATTTAGGTTGGACATCAGGAAAAACTTCCTAACTGTCAGAGTGGTTAAGCACTGGAATAAATTGTGCAGGGAGGCTGTAGAATCTCTGTCATTGGAGATTTTAAAGAGCAGGTTAAACAAAACCTGTCAGGGATGATCTAGATAATATTTAGTCCTGCCTTGAGTACAGAGGGCTGGACTAGAAGACCTCTCAAGGTCCCTTCCAGTCCTACACTTCTATGATTCTATTTGAGCAGTAGGATCTGTAAATTCCCAAGACAGATAACCAAGTTAATATTAAAGCTTAAGCCCATTTGATATCAGCATCATAATTTTTCTGCTTCCAAGTCAACTTACTGTTATTTCTATTGCTATTAGCATGGCAAGCAAGTAGCAGTGATGTCAGCAGGGGATAGAGCTTAAGTGCCTCTCTCTTGTTTTTTCCCCAGGTGGGTGAAATTACCACAAATTTGAAGAAAAAATTATGAAAACAGGGTTTCTATCTAAAGTATCATAGAATCATAGAATATCAGGGTTGGAAGGGACCTTAGGAGGTCATCTAGTCCAACCCCCTGCTCTAAGCAGGACCAATCCCCAATTTTTGCCCCAGATCCCTAAATGACCCCCTCAAGGATTGAACTCACAACCTTGGGTTTAGCAGGCCAATGCTCAAAGCACTGAGCTATCCCTCCCCCCAAACAACTTAGAATCATAGAATATCAGGGTTGGAAGGGACCTTAGGAGGTCATCTAGTCCAACCCCCTGCTCTAAGCAGGACCAATCCCCAATTTTTGCCCCAGATCCCTAAATGACCCCCTCAAGGATTGAACTCACAACCCTGGGTTTAGCAGGCCAATGCTCAAACCACGGAGCTATCCCTCCCCCTAGTAAGTAAGTAAGAAGTGAATCTTCATGGACCTTAATAAAACTCATAAGCTGAAAAAGCGAACAATCTTGAAAAAGCTTTACAGGTCACCTTTAATGATTTTTTTACTTCAACTCATTTTCTCTGAGAAGCACTCATGTTGCTTGCAATGATGTAAAATAATAGAAGCATGCTGTCACCTGACTTGTTCCTGTGGAACCTGAGGAAAGCAATGGTGGTGCATACCAGATATGGCTCTTTAGCTTAAAGGACAGCTTCTTACAAATCAGAATGAAATGGTAATGAACCAACATTTCAATTATGGATGGGGTTGTTCTATTTAAAACTCAGTACTGTAGCTGCAATCAAATATCATATGACTCAGATTAGCTAATCTCTTTGCAAATATGGAAAACGCTTCATCAGACGCATTGACAGCCAGGGCCAGTTTTGCTTAAAAGTAAATCAAAAGCCTGGTCTCAGTAATGTACTAGAACTGCAGACATTCATAAACAAAAACATATAGGATGCCAAAATATCTTTATATTGCTTTCATCTCTAAGGAGGAGGTGAGCATATTAAAGACATAGGAACCGCCATACTGACACTGACCAAAGACCTATCTAGTCTACTAGCCTGTCTTATGACAGTAGCCAATACCAGAAATTTGAGAGGAAGTTATAATACTCAACAACATGGGGGAGATTTTCTCCTGACTCCAGCTGATAATCAGCTTATGCCCTGAAGTGTGAAATCTGAAGCTTTTTCCTGATAGAGTGTAAGGTAATTAGGCAGTTGTACTCTTAGGGGCAGATAACCGTCCAAATTCTGGTAAGTGTGTCATCTTATATCACTCTTGTCTTCTTGCATGCTGGCCTTTCTGCCATCTTGTCTATGGGATGCAGAGGGGAGCATAGGTAACCCAGGACAAAAAAGGGAACTGAGCTTCTATCATCATGCCTTCCTGAGAAATAACACTGCGTTTCTTATTACTGCCACCCTTGTCCTGTCTTTCCCCTTCCTCCAACTCTTGGCTGTTCAGAACCTTCACTTACGGTGTCATATATTACATTTAAGGCCAAATTCTCTGCTGGTTTAAATAGGTGCATCTCCACTGGAGCCAATTAACTAATTCACGACAACAGAGAATTTGACCCATAGATTGTACACTGCTTAGGGAAGAGATTATAAGCCGTCTAACACATATCAGGATGGCAAAAAAATATGTAATAATGGCATTGCAGTATGCTGGTTCTACATAGTGCTTATTTCTATAACTTCTCTATGTCAAAATAGGTTCCATCATAAGCAATATTGTAAACACATATATTGGAGGACTGAGTATGCACTTACTGAGTTGTTTCTTTGTTGGAATATCTTCGCATTGCAAAAGCCACCATTGCCTTGAACAGGTATTCTTCACTTGCATCCCAGGCATACTGTAAAGAAAGATAGAAAATTAACAGTTCTAACACTAGTACTGGCAAGAAGGGGGTTACATGGACCACTGACCCTGAAATAGTCTATCATTCAAAAAGAAATAAACCTTCCTGATAATGCTATGAAAATAACTTCTTAAATACTGTTTGTTGTGCATAAAGGATTTTTAAATGGCTTGTCAGAAAGTACAATACACAGAACATTATAACTTTTCAAAAATCTGAATGGACTGAATGCTTATGAAAGTTGCCAAGCTGACAGCCCTAGAGATCTAATTTTACACTTTATCAAAGATTGGGAATATCAACAGAAGCTTCCCCAAGCTCCACCAAGGTGCCTGGGCCCTATGCTGGTCAAATCACCTCTATGAACAAAAGTGAAGTCTACACTCCATGCCCATTCAGTCCTTGGCCTGAACAGGCAGAGAGAGTAGACATTCCTAGAGGTGGTCTGAACAGTACAGGGCACAGGCACCTTGGTTAAGTTTGGGGAAGAAGTGCTAGTTGTGATGCTGGTTTCTGAGATATGGACATCTTTACATCACGAAAAGAACTCATTTCATGCAGGCTATTGAGCAGTAATCAGACAGTAGCAACTTTCAGTGAAAATAGACCAATACAGTTTTCCAAATATATATATATATAAATCTAATATATATACGCTCTTGTTATAGTCTACCAAAGTACTCTTTGGCACAGGTAGGTATAATTATTAATTAAGTTGAATGGAGTTGCACCTGTTTAGGCTGAGTTTAACCCATTATCTTCACCTGACAGAAAACTGCACTTAACATTATTAATGTTCTAACAGTTAAAAACTGAAAGCTTCTAAAAACATTCCTATCTCTGAGTCCATATTAAGCAATAATTGTAACAATGTTCATTGAAACTATAGAACAAAGAGGCTTAAAGTGCAGTTAAACTTTGCAAAATGACTTTGTAAAAAACAATTGTGTGGGTCCATGTTTATTATTCCTAAATAACTTCATATTGTATTTGTTCAGTTTGCTGGTACAATGATTTTTTCCTCTAACTGCCCACTTCTGCGTATCTATTCTAAGATCTGAAAGTCAAGCTGTGTTATTTTTGTTCACAAATTATCAACATCGATTATAAAGATTCTGCAACTGGAACGTAGGGCCAAATTCTCAGCTTGTGTAAAGCGGCATACCTCCACTGACTTCCATAGAGCTATGCCCAATTTACACCAGCTGTGAATCTAAGCCTTCTTTATTAATTATTGATTGTGTGCCAGACAAAAAAGAATTCAGCTAACCTTTCCATGGGTGTATTGGCTGAACAGTAGTAAAGGGTATAAAAAGAAGTAAACATTAACTTTGAGTAAGAAGATGTCATTTTACACAGTCAATTTGCTGATCATAACTGCACTTTGAAATGACTGCAGAATTAAAGTTAAAGCACAGAAAATGTTAGGACAGATTTGGATATTCAGCTAAAGGAAAACATATTTTAACCACTGGGCATGTTATTTTACATTTCAATATAGCCACAAAGTAACCACAAGTACATTCCTAGACAGTGGATGAAATCCTAGCCCCATTACATTCAATGGCATACCTCCCAACATTTAGAGCGGTGTTGGACAGGTCCTGCCCCAGGAGTGGGTGTCAGGTGCTGCCCTGAGGAGTGGGAGGCCCTGGCTGGAGGGAGTTGAGTGCTGCCCCCAGCAGGTGGGAGGCCTGGGGAGTAGCAGGACAAGCCCACCCTGCACTCACCCCACAGCAGCTGCTCCTGTCCCACAGGTCTGGACCTGGCTTCCTGCACCCTAATGGGGTAGTGGCCATGCCAAATTTGAGTGGCACCACGATGGGTGCCATGCTGCCCCTCACCAGGGAGGCAGGCCGAACCTGAACAGCAGTGTGACCCCGTGTGCCAGGACCCAGGACGCAATGCCTGGAGTGGGGAGCTGGGCCCAGCCAGCCCCATGGGACAGGAGCCACTTTATCCATGACAGGAGGCTTCGGGGTCAAAGTGGGTCAATCCCAGGAAACCCAAGACTGTTGGGAGGTATGTAGTGGGAGGTTTGCTATTTACTTCAAAGGGGCCAGGATTTCACCAAGGTTTTCTATATGCAGACAGAGAAATATACTAGCATGACAAAACACATATATATTTTCATTCACAACTACGTACAGGATAACAGATCTCTGTAGGGGTAACAGCAGACCAATGTGGTGAACGTAACATCCCTGAAAATGCAGCTTTCAGAATCTGCTCTGGAAATACTGCTTTGCCTTCAGTGTATGATCAGTCAGTGGCTTCGATTATGATGATATAATAATGCTTCTCACTGGGTGTTTTAGTGGTTGAGGCCAGAACATTGACATGCTTGCACGGACTGGTCACTGAAAGGGTGTTTTGGGTCCTATGGGCATTCCTGGCATTTTCTAAAAGGAATATAAGCAGTTACTGAGGGCCGGCAATACCTAGTTCAGAGTGGTGAACAAAGAGGCAGGATCAGAACATGGTTAAGGGCATGTCTGCTAGTATTTTCAAAAGGCCTCACTGGGATTCCATACATTTACACAAGTCCTGCTGGTCTAGACATGCCTTGGGAATGACAATCTTACCCTCACCACACACATCCATTGGAGTAGGCTGATGCAGCGCACTTGAGACTTACGCACTGACTATAGCCTGGTTACAAAAAGCATCAAATACACTGCAGATTATTACTGTACATAGAGAGGGAGAAAAGAGAGATGCACTCAGGCTGCTTTAGTAAGTACAAATGCCACCAAAATATAGGCTCCATCCATTTCTTTTGGTTTAGTCCTCTGCTCTCCTGATGACGGAATATGTTTTCACAATTTCAGGTTGTTCAGGCAGCATCAACAAGTTCAATGGGCTTTTATTTTTTGAATTTAATTCTAATCAATCACAAGGATTGCATCTATCGCCATTTCTATGACAGGTTGATTTAACATCCTTC
Organism: Chelydra serpentina; assembly: GCA_037349315.1. Taxonomy (NCBI): domain Eukaryota; kingdom Metazoa; phylum Chordata; order Testudines; family Chelydridae; genus Chelydra; species Chelydra serpentina. The sequence goes on from JBAIAC010000004.1 coordinate 132,968,422, forward strand.
CAGCAGTTTGCGGGAAATTAACAATTTGTTGGAATGATAATATTGGCGGTCAGAGACTGCTTTGTACACCTAATTTGTAGCTTTCAGTATAAAATGAGCTTTTCAAAAATCCATATTATAATTGTCCCAGCAGAGCAGATACTTAGCTCTGCTGCACAACTTGCAACTGTTGGGGTTTGGTTTTTTTTAAGTGGGCAATTTCAGTACAAACATAAATAATTATATAGATCCAAACATAATGGTGAAAATGACCAATTTTGATTTTTAAACCCTGACAGCTACATGAGCAGGAAGAGGAAGGATATCTCTGTGCAGGGATTTCACTCCTGCACATAAAGGAGGATGTGAGCCACATGCATGATAACATCCTCACCTCTCTTGGGGCCTCCCTCGGGAGTTGGGATCCACACAGGAGAAGAGACAGGGACTAGGTGGGCTATATAAACTATGGTACAAATTACTCATCACCAGATGAGGAGATCTTACATGGGCCATTTGAGATAAGACTGAACTTGGACTAGGAATCTGTAACAACTCAGAACTTGGGTAATGTTCAGATACAGATCCACATCTGAACTTTAGCATTTGGGCCCATTGCTAATGTCTAGGACAGTGGTTCTCAGCCACGGGGTACAGCAACTCATCTAGATATTTGCCTAGTTTTATAACAGGCTACATGAAAAGCATTAGTGAACTCAGTACAAACTAAAATTTCATACGAGTTGTTTATACTGCTCTATATACTATACACTGAAAGGTAAGTACAATATTTATATTCCAACTGATTTATTTTTAATTATATAGCAAAAATAAGAAAGTAAGCAATTTTTCAGTAATAGTGGGCTATGACACTTTTATTTTTATGTCTGATTTTGTAAGCAAGTAGTTTTTAAGTGAGGTGAAACTGGGGGTACTCAAGACAAATCAGACTCCTGAAGGAGTATAGTAGTCTGGAAAGGTTGAGAGCCATTGGTCCAGACAACACAGTTTAGGAAACTCAGCAGTAACCTATAATGATCTGAACTAAAGAAGTATTAATATTATCATATGTATATTACAGTAGCACTGACAGGCCAGCTAGGTTCGGGCTCCACTGTATGAGGTGCTGTATAAACATAGTAAATGACAGTCCCTGCACCAAAGAATGAACAGTCTCATTCTTGAACATGATAAAGAATGATGTCTGTCTTTGCTACCATTACAGAATAGGTGAACATCATTGATTACATTATTCTCTATTATTTGTTAGCTCTACTGACCTATATGCTAAACCCCTGGATGGATACATCTTTATGGGTGATCCTGCCATCCAAGATTTAAAATGCCAGTACTGCTTATAGTCTCGTATCACTGTATATTGCACATTCATTTGAAAATGAATACAAGAGATTTAAGTAGCAGAGCATCTAATCAATGATGCAATAGGAGACTAAGTATTTTCCACCTGAAACTTATGTGATTGTACTATCTCTCCTCCATGTTAAAACTCGAAAGATAGCATTGTGCCCCAAATTATTAAAACTGAATTAATTTTACAGTATATTGATATCTATTTGAATTTAATTTATTTGCAGACGGCGTTAGAAGTGCTGTAAAAAGGTAACCATTCGTTGTACATCTAGAGAAGCGATTATTGACCATCTGTTGACACTTTTGTGTGTCAACAAACTATTCTCAGCAGGTTGTTGATGTACAAACTATCCTAAATTAGATTGTTGCAGGTCTTGTCTTAGCTTTATTCAGACCTCTCATACTGTGTGAAATAAACTACAGTTTATTCTGTGTAAAACAACTAGAGGAATACTGTCTTATAACAAAACCCAGAATAAGGGGTGCCTTTTTGGGCTACTGCTTCAGGTCTTAGGTGCTTTGTGATGCAGAACTTAGTAAAACAGTAAAGAGTAGATGTAACTGAAAAAAATATTTATTTGACTATAGTCAGAGAGATGACGTTATTGTTAAAGGAGAAAATACTGTGAACTGTCACTTTCATTCTTTGCTCAGAATGGAAACAGTTTTAATCAAGGTGAGTGTCAGGTACAATTTCATCATATTTTCTGCTGCCGGATTATTATTTTAAAGATATTTTTAAAACAATCCAACTTAATCTGTTTTTATTAAAGTTTCTTAGCCAAGGAAAGCTGATTTAAATATTGATGTTCAAAGACAAATACTTTAACATAGATCCTGAGAATCTATTCCCTATTTGTTCTGGCTGTTGCACTTTCTATCACAATCAAGTCGCTGCTCACACAGATTTAAATTATTTGACGTTTCAGTTTTATTTGGGAATAGCTTCCTGTGTCATAAAAAGAGCTTGAGTATCTGCAACAAATACCTTTTACAACATGTTACTGTGGCAGTTTATTTCCCAGGCTTCTAGCATAACTGAGTTCTTGATCTTTTTCTTTATTGGAAGACATTTCATATCTAATTCAATGTTGAACCCTGTAACATACAGGAGATATACTGTAAGTATTCGAAACTGGGGATGAATTGATGGGTTCTGTCCACTGATCTGAAAGTCTGAAATAAAATCAAAACTAAGGAAGATCTAAGTCTTTTCCTGCTTATCTGCCACAACATGCTTGCCTTTACATTTAGCATTCTCAAGCAGAGCAGCTTTAGCCAAACTAAGAGAGACAGAATTTGTATTTACATAACACTTTTCATATTGAAGGTACAATATCGCAAAGTGCTTTCCAAAATAATGTACATGGAACATTCTCTTTATGAAGAAGTATGCTTTATACTTACTGTTTTAAAGGACGCCTGTTTTAGATCCATGCTATCCTAACCTCAAGAAACTAATACCTGAATTATGACTTGATGGGCAGTTTATTACAGTGAGGACGTCAGAGCAAACTGTCCCCTCAGAGATTTTACCATTTAAATTAGCTCTACTTAGTCAGTTATTCAGTCAGAAAGAATACATGAAGATACTTTACTTACTGCATTATCTCCCAAAGCTGTTTTGATACTAAGCCGTACTTTGAAAGCATTCTGTGCATCTGACACAAAGAAAAACACAGCAATAAACATAAAAATAATCTTGGAAAATTAAATTATTTACTTTTCCAACTGTATTACAGTCAGAGCATAGTCTTAAAAGCTTCTAAATATATCTTAACTTATTGCATGATTAGGAGACGTCAATGTTATTAGTGTGAACAAGCCTGGACACCATGGATTTTCAATGTGGTTTTAACCATGATCTCTTCAGAATAGAATAAGATTGGCTTTAGCAACCTATTCACAAACTCACAAAAGAGGTGAAGGCTCAGAGTATACACCCTCAAACTCTATACAGAAGTGTTACAAAAATAAGTCTAAGCGGCCAGCTTTAAAAGTGTCCACCAAGTTGAGACATTTAACTGATAAAGGATGAGGCTCAATTGCAAAACTTACCTGGCCTGCAGAACTCAGAGTGAGCAATGGTAACCAAGGAGAAAGCAAGCAGCAAAACCCCTAACATCCTTTCAGAGTGGAAAACTTGTGGCAAAAAGAAAAAAGTCACCACAGTAAAGCAGTCTTAAACTTTCTGTGACCCAGGATTAAAGCATCAGCAGAAAAAATGAGCAACTAAGTAAAAGGTTTAATAATTAACCCCATTATTTTAGCTAAAACTGTAATTGGAAAGAAACATTTTCTATTTATTTTTTTCTCTTTAGCAAAGAGAGAGATAAGACACATTTAATTTTCTTCCTCCAAGCTATTTCCTAAAACAATCAGAAAACTTCATATGCTATCCATAGCTATACTTTCTGGTCTTTTTGGTCATGATCTCCAACACATACCAAAAATGTCTGAGATCATAAGCTACTTAATTCAAGGCCAACCTGCAGGTCTAGTAGCTGTGTGATGTGCTGTCACGCACAGGATGTGAAGTTGCATTGGCTGCCATTATGCAACGTCAACAAGTTCTGAGGGAAACTGCAACCAAGTTTAGCTAGAAGGTTCAATTTGCCTAACAAATGGCCTTAACATGAACATAAGAACAGCCATACTAAGTCAGACCAATGGTCCATCTATCCCAGTATCCTGTCTTCCGACAGTGGTCAATGCCAAGTGCTTCAGAAGGAATGGACAGAACAGGCAATCATCTGGTGATCAATCCCAGCTTCTAGCAGTCAGAGGCTAGGGACACCCAGAGAATGAGGTTGCATCCCTGACCATCTTGGCCAATAGCCATTGAAGGACTGATCCTCCATGAACTTATCCAGTTCTTTCTTTAACCCCATTATATTTTTGACCTTCACAACATCCTCTGGCAATGAGTTCACCAGGTTGACTCTGTATTATTTGAAGATGTGCATCCCTTTGTTTGTTTTAAACCTGCTGCCTATTAATTTCATTGGGAGACTCCTGGTTTTTGTGTTACGTTGAAGGGGTGAATAACACTTCTTCACTTTCTCCACACCATTCACAATTTTATATACCTCTATCATATCCCACCTTAGTTGTCTCCTTTCCAAGCTGAAAAGTCCCAGTCTTTTGAATCTCTCCTCACATGGAAGCGGTTTCAGACTCCTAATCATTTTTGTTGCCCTTCGCAGTACCTTTTCCAATTCTAATATATCTTTTTGAGATGAGGCAACCAGAATGGCATGCAGTATTCAAGATGTGGGCGTACCCTGGATTAATATAGTGACATTATATTTTCTGTCTTATTATCTATATCTTTCCTAATGGTTCCTCACATCCTGTTAGCTTTTTTGACTGCCACTGCATGTTGAGCAGATGTTTTCAGAGAACTATCCCCAGTGACTCCAAGATCTCTTTCTTGAGTGGGAACAGCTCGTTTAGCTCTGGATTATGTTTTCCAGTGTGAATTAGTTTGCATTTATCAACACTGAATTTCATCTGGCATTTTGTTGCCTAGTCGCCCAGTTTTGTGAGATCCCTTTGTAGCTCTTTGCGGTCTACTTTGGACTTAACTATCTTGAGTAATTTTGTACCATCTGCAAATTTTGCCACCTCACTGTTTACCCCTTTTTCCTGAACATTTATGAATTTATTGAACAACACTGGTCCCAGTACAGATCCCTGGGAGACACCACTATTTACCTCCCACTATTCTGAAAACTGACAATTTATTCCTACCCTTTGTTCCCTGTCCTTTAACCAGTTACTGATCAATGAAAGGACCTTCCCTCTCATCCCAGGACTGCTTACTTTGCTTAAGAGCCTTTGGTGAGGGACCTTGTCAAAGGCTGTCTGAAAGTCCAAGTATACTATATCTCCTGGATCATCCTTGTCCACATGTTTGTTGACCCCCTCAAAGAATTCTAATAGATTGGTGAGGCTTGATTTCCCTTTACAAAAGCCATGTTGACTCTTCCCCAACAAATCGTGTTCATCTATGTGTCTGAATAATTCTGTTCTTTACTATAGTTTCAACCAATTTGCCTGAACTGAAGTTAGGCTTACCAACCTGTAATTTCCAGGATTGCCTCTGGAGCCTTTTTTAAGAATTGGTGTCATCTTAGCTATCTGCCTGTCATCTGATACAGAAGCTGATTTAAATGATAGGTTACATACCACACTTGCTAGTTCTTCAATTTCACATTTGAGTTCCTTCAGACTTTTTGGGTGAGTACCGTTTGGTTCTGCTGACTTATTACTGTTTAATTTATCAATTTGTTGAAGCATGAAGGGACATACAAATATTTAGCATATCTGGTACGTAAATACCTTGCAATGCTGGCTATAACAGTGCCATGTAAACACCTGTTCTCACTTTCAGGTGATATTGTAAATAAGAAGCGGGCAGCATTATCTCCTGCAAATATAAACAAACTTGTTTGTCTTAGCGATTGGCTGAACAATTGGTAGGACTGAGTGGACATGTAGGCTCTAAAATTTTACATTGTTTTGTTTTTCAGTGCCGTTCTGTAAAAAAAATTCTATCTTTGTAAGTTTCACTTTCATGATAAAGAGATTGCACTACAGTACTTGTATGAGGTGAATTGAAAAATAAATACTATTTCTTTTATCTTTTTTACAGTGCAAATATTTGTAATCAAAAATAATAATAAACACAGTACACTTAATATTCTATGTTGTAATTGAAATCAATATATTTGAAAATATAGAAAAACATCCAAAAATATTTGTAATATATTTAAATTGGTATTCTGTTATTGTTTAACAGTGCAATTAAAACTGCAATTAATCATGACTATTTCTTTTTATCCAATTAATTTGTTTTGCATTCATCGCACGCATTGACTGTGATTAATTGACAGCCCTACTTAAAACATTTCTTGCTGATAATTTTTGAGTCTTTGGCTAGTTGCTCCTCAAATTCTTTTTAGGCCTGCCCAATTATACCTTTACACTTGACCTGCTCTTTTCTATTTTCCTCAGTAGGATTTAACTTCCAATTGGATGCCTTTTTGCCTCTTACTGATTCTTTTACTTTGTTGTTTAGCCACGGTGGCACTTTTTTGGTCGTCTTCCTGTGTTTTTCAATTGGGTTATTCATGTAATTTCAGCCTCTATTATGGTGTTTTTAAAATGTTTCCACTACTTTATTTAGGAATAAAGTGGCCGAAAGGATGGCCTTGCCCAAAGGACCTCTTTCCACTCTCACAAAAGAAACAAGACCACATACCATAAATTACAGATCATATTCCTTTCACATAGACAAGTTATGAAATGTGAAGCTTCAGTCAGCACAATGGCTTAGCACTAGTGTAGAGCAACCACCATGCAGGAGATCTAGCCGGTGAAGTCTTCAGGATTCTTGCTGTTGCCAGGTTCAGGCACCTTGCTGAAGTGGCATGCTCAAGTTCTGGAATTTGGAGGTGAAATGCAGGATTACACCTAGCTTGTTCTACAAATATTTGCTCTGACACCACCCTGAAATGAAAAAAACCTCAAGGATGAGAACTGCCTTCCTAACTATTAGAAGACCACTGCAATGGTAACTGAAGTAAGAGAAAAAGAGAAATTGCAGGATTTAAATAGGAGAGTATGTATTCATGTTGAATATGTATGTGTGCACATATGTATGAAAATATTATTGTTATATGTTTTCTACATTTTTCCAGGATGTCAAAGAAATAAATAGGGGATAGATGTGGAATATTTTAATAAGTTACTTCAAGCATTTATGCAATCTCTACAATCCAGGGAGTAAGAAGGGATTCTTTTATTCACCCATCCCTTTGCATTCTCCCGTGGCTGTTCCGATTAATGCTGGGAGCTGATTTGGCACCCAGTAGGCCCCAGAACTGGGAATGGCAAAAAGATGACTTAGTGCTGTTTTTGCATTGCTCCCTCAGCACTAAGGGTTAAACCCTGAAACTGTGAGTTCAACGTCTCTCTCAGGAGTTTAGTAAGGAAAATGTTTACTTCATCACAGTACTGAAATATTGATTATTTTACTGACAGTATACTTGGATTTCCACATAACTAAGAACTGTCTCATCTATGAATTTAATCTTGTTTTTGGAAATAGCTACCTGCTGCAAAAAAAATTGCTCTCCCAGTTTCTGAAGAGACTAAAGCATATTGATTCATGGACAGTTGTTTACTGTTCCCAGCCAGCTAATTTTGAGTACACACTTATTCATAGAATCATAGAATCATAGAATCTCAGGGTTGGAAGGGACCTCAGGAGGTCATCTAGTCCAACCCCCTGCTCAAAGCAGGACCAACCCCAACTAGATCATCCCAGCCAGGGCTTTGTCAAGCCTGACCTTAAAAACCTCTAAGGAAGGAGATTCCACCACCTCCCTAGGTAACCCATTCCAGTGCTTCACCACCCTACTAGTGAAAAAGTTTTTCCTAATATCCAACCTAAACCTCCCCCTCTGCAACTTGAGACCATTACTCCTTGTTCTGTCATCTTCTACCACTGAGAACAGTCTAGATCCATCCTCTTTGGAACCCCCTTTTAGGTAGTTGAAAGCAGCTATCAAATCCCCCCTCACTCTTCTCTTCTGCAGGCTAAACAATCTCAGTTCCCTCAGCCTCTCCTCATAAGTCATGTGCTCCAGCCCCCTAATCATTTTTGTTGCCCTCCGTTGGACTCTTTCCAATTTATCCACATCCTTCTTGTAGTGTGGGGCCCAAAACTGGACACAGTACTCCAAATGAGGCCTCACCAGTGCCGAATAGAGGGGAATAATCACGTCCCTCGATCTGCTGGAAATGCCCCTACTTATACAGCCCAAAATGCCTGCTCAGATGCATATTTATGCATATGAAAACAAAGGAACTGGTGTATTCGTTTTTAGTGATGGTTCAGACTAACAGGATTTACGCATGTGCATCAAAAGGAGAGCAAACAAAAATGTTCAAATCTTTTCAAGGTCACAATTCAGGGCAACTACACCTGTATTTCCCGCTCCGTGGTCTACCAAAGGCATCCACTCTAGGTTCCTGGCTCCTCAACCATCATCTCTCTTGGGCAGAGACCAACATCTCTCCCTCTGTGACATTATCCAGGGTACAATCTTGGCTGATGAACAGCTGTGTCCCTTCAATTCTCCAACCTGCTTCGCTGTGAGAGCTACACCTGGTCTACTCACACACAGCTCCAGCATGTAAGTTACCCCCGTTATATTAGATGAGTGCTATAGCCAGCCACTCATTAATTCCGCTGTAGAGAAACAGCAGCAAGTTTGCAGTCCCACACTTTCCCCAGAGATGTGTGTCTTGTACTGTCCAGTACCCTCCCGGACGATACAAGCTCATATAAAGTTTGTCATTTTATTAATAGAAAATGATATGCACAGATACTGTTATCACAAATGGAGTTTCCCCAACACGTCAATCCAAAAATACTGATTTAGATGAATCAGTAAAACAAGCTTATTCACTACAGAAAGATAGATTTTAAGTGACAAGTAATGAGGCATAAAAGTCAGAACTGGTTACAAGAAAATAAAAGTAAAGCAAAACTAATACCTAAATTATTAATCTAAGTGAATTCAAAGCAAATGTCTCTTTCATTGCATGTTACAATGGTTTTACTGGCTGAATCTCTTTCAATCAGGATCCCTCCCCAGTCTGATGCTGTTTCCTTTGTTCTTCAAGTGTTAAGTGCTGTAGTTAGAGAGACAGGGAGGAATCATATGGGGCGTCTCCTCTCTCCTCTTAGAATTCTCTCTCTTCAAGAATCATCTCCAGCTGATGTTTAGGAGACAGAAAGTCTGTGTGGACAGGAAACCTCATCTGTTTCTTTGTCAAGATGTAGATTTTCACCGACATCCTCTTTCCTGCCAAAGAATAACCACTTAACCAGATGATGGTCCATTTGATTTTGTTGACACCTGGCTGAGGCGTTGGCTAGCCTTTTGTCTCTGAAGAACTTGTTTCTGGCTGCTCCCCTCAGACATGGAATAGTCTTAGTAATGCCATATGGAAGAATCTTATATCTTTACATTCAGTGGTTCCAAACATATTTTACCAGGACAATAATGATCAGCAAATTAGGAGTTTTCAAATGATACCTCACAAGGCATACTTTGTACATTTATCATAGTCCCATAAAAGGGGTGAACATAGGGGTACACACTGTCACCTTCCTAACCAGGTCTTTTTCCCAGGCTGCACAGTTCCCTGCCTACATTGTGATATCTTCAGCAAATCAGACTGCCTAAATAGGCCAGCGTCTGTGTGTTCCTTTCTTTCCCAAGGCATGACAGCTGTAACTGACACACATTATAAGTTACTACACAGCCCTTTCTAAGCAAGTACATTTATTTAACACTGTTTCCCATCACAGAGATGCCCAACATCATTTTCATGAAGTGGTGGCAACTCCCAGGACCACAAATCAGACTGATTTTTTTGTTTTGCCTTATCTGTTTATTTATACATTTGAAAGTCTCCTGTGACTCTGACATCAAGCATTCTTGTTTTCAGTTTTCGGTTGAACAAAATGTCAGCAGGTGACAGCCCATGCCCATTCTGTAATTAAACAGTGTTAAATAGGGGTCAGAATCTGACTCTGCATCCCTTTTCAGTAGGTGCGTTATTATTTTGACACCATTTTCCATCAACCAGTTGGACTGGGAATAATGGGAACTAACAGTTACATGTCCAAGCCTGTACTTCACTGCAAACTGCTTAAACTTGGGTCCACAAAACTGTGGCTCCCTGACAGACATTACTATGTCAGGTATACCTTGTCTCGCAAAAACAGATTTGATACATACAATCATCTGTTTAGCTGCAATATTTTATAGGAAAGCTATCTCAGGGAAGGGTGAATAAACAGTCCAGAACAAGTACATAGTTTTTTCCAGCCAACACACACACACAAACACCACAACAACACCGGACTACTTTTTTCCAAGGGGTCTAGTTTTCCTGTGCCACCAACAGGAGCTCTTATTTGACTTGCCATGTATTTTTGACACATGCAATAAGCCATAACTGCTTCCTCAGTGTCAGAGGCCAGTATAAAATGTCTTTGACGTTCTCTTAGATTTTTCAATCATGAAATGAACTTCACATATTTTTCTGCAACACCTTAGGAATCACCATCCTGGTGCCTTTAAATAAAATCCCATCTAATACAAACAACTTCCCCTTAAACTGATAAATAGGGGCTGTGAATAAGTTGCCCCAGCCACCCTATTAAAACAATGACTTTTTCCAGGGTCTCATCTTGAGCAGTAGCTCTGGCAATCACAGTCTACAATTCGTCTGAGTCCAGACAGGGGTGTTTTTTTAAAATAATACGGTTGACATGTACTAACTCTAGCTCTGGACTTTGCTTCACTACGTTTTTGTCGAATGCTCTAGAGCAGGGGTAGGCAACCTCCAGCATGCGTGCCAAATGTGGCACGCGAGCCGATTTTTAATGGCACGCCGAGGTCCTGGCCACCGGCCTCACTCAGCCCGCTGGCGGCCTGGGTGAACGGAACCCCAGGCTGGCAGAGGGCTGAGCGGGCCGGCGGCCGAGACCCCAGCTGGCAAGGGGCCAGCAGCCGCAGCCAGAACCAGAACCCAGAGCCGGACGATGCTGGGGCGCTCCAATGTGGGTGGAGGCGCGGAATGTGGCGCACTCCCAGCTGGGGTTCTGGGAACCCCAGACCAGCAGCAGACTGAGCGGGGCTGGCGGTAAGCTGAGCGGCTCAGCTTGTGCCGATCTGGGGTTCCGGCCGCTGGCCCCACTCAGCCCACTGCTGGTCTGGAGTACCAGCAGCCAGCCCGGGGCTCTGCTCCTGGCCTTGGCCCAGCGCTCTTCAGCCACCCCCTGCTGTGGCCCACATTGGAAAACTCAGCAAGGAAAAGTAAGGGCAAAGATCACATTAAACTGATAAGATCTGCATTTTAATTTTATTTTAAATGAAGCTTTTAAAATATTTTTAAAACCTTATTTACTTTAAATACAATAGTTTATTTATATAATATAGACTTATAGAGAGAGACCTTCTAAAAACATTAAAATGTATTACTGGCACGTGAAACCTTAAATTAGAGTGAACTTGGCACACCACTTCTGAAAGGTTGCCGACCCCTGCTCTAGAGTGTGCATCTGCAACCACCTAATCTCTTTGAGGTTTGTATTCAATTTGAAAATCATACATTTGTGGCTGAAAAATTAATCTCTGTATTCCCAGGGGGGTGTTTGCAAGTCCTCTTTGGTAATGGCAATAAGTGGGTGTGACGTTACTGACATAACCTGTGATCGTATAGATCATTGTTGCAACCACTGTTGTATATCTGCCGAATATATTGTATAAAGGTTGTCATGTAAGGTGTCTATGGAAAGGTTATGATTTGCTGGGTATGATTATGCTGTCTGTATGTGTGTATCATTTTTGTAGTTGAAGTTATGAATATTGGCTATGAACTTGTATCTCAATGTGTTTTGATTCTATGTAGCCTCAGTAAAGCATTTGGTCAGCTTCTTGAGAAGGGACTATTCTCAGTAAGTGCCCAATTAAAAAACACTTAACTGACAATGGACTTTGGGAGACACCAATCCACATCTGAGCTTTCCTGGGAATGTTCAAACTAACATGTAAACAATGGTGTGGGTCTGCAAACTGAGTCATGCATGGACATGGAGCTTGGAGTCACATGGGCAAGTTACATCTTGCTGCTGTGATTTTTCACAATAAGAACAAAGAGGGGTCCTTCAATGGGCAGAGAATATAAAAGGCCCTGAAAACCCCTCTATCTTGTCTTCAATCCTGCTTCTTACTTCTGGAGAAACCTTGCTATGAACTGAAGCTCTGAACAAAGGACTGAATGACCCATCCACGCTGTGGATATACTCCAGAGACTTGATTTGTGCCTGCAGTTTATTCCATTACTGCTTCAAGCCCAAACCAAGAACTTTGCCAATACTGTATATAATTGATTCCATGTAACCAATTCTAGCTCTCATCTATATTTCTTTCTTTTACGAATAAACCCTTTAGATTTTTAAATTCTAAAGGACTGGCAACAGCGTGATTTGTGGGTAGGATCTGACTTGTATATTGACCTGGGTCTGGTGCTTGGTACTTTGGGATTGGGAGAACCTTTTTTCTTTTACTGGAGTATTGGTTTTCATAACCATTCATCCCCATAACGAGTGGAACTGGTGGTGATACTGGGAAACTGGAGTGTCTAAGGAAGTTGCTTCTATGACTTCGGTTTTACCCCACTGGCTATCCAGAAGTCTTCTCTATTTGGCTGGTTTGGTTTGCCTTGCTGTGCAAAGGAACCCCAGCCTTGGGCTGTAACTGCCCTGCTCTAAGCAATTTGTCCTGAATTGATACTCTCAGAAGTGTCCCGCCAAAGGCAGCATCAGTACAGTGGGTAATGGTCAATTTCAGCTAACGCAGGCCTCCTATAAATAAAGACATGAAACTTTTTACATCTGTTACCTAAGGCCAAAGCCACCTCCTCTCTTTGAGCATATTGACATTTAGTTTTTATTAGTGCCAGTGTAACACATAAGCCACTGGTCTCCAATTTTGACTACACAGTACAATCTCAGAGTTACGAACACCTTGGGAACAGAGGTTGTATGTAACTCTGAAATGTTTGTAACTGAACAAAACCTTATGGTTTTTTCAAAAGTTTACAACTGAACATTGACTTAATACATCTTTGAAACTTTAGTATGCAGAAGAAAAATGCTGCTTTCCCTTTATTTTTTTGTTTAACATAGTACTGTACTGTATTTGCTTTCCCCTCCCCCCTGCTGCTGCCTGATTGCATATTTCCAGTTCCAAATGAGGCGTGTGGTTGACTGGTCAGTTTGTAACTCTGGTGTTCATAACTCTGAGGTTCTACAGTACTACTGTAAGAGGACTGCACCTACTCTCCTTGAAGGCATCTGTGGACAACTTGCTTTTGTGCTTACTCTCACTGTACCTCAGATCTGGGGGTTTAATTCACTTCTTCAGTTTTTCAAAATCCTTATTAAGATTTGTATCCCATGTTCATTGGACATCTTTGCACAGGAATATTTTCAGGTTGCTGGTTCAGGCAGCTTTGTCGAGTGTTAATTCTGGTCTTTCAGTAGTCTCTCTCCGAGACGTTTGTTCCAGATCCCAATCACAATCTGGTCTCTTAATAAGGACTCAGTCCCCTGTGGTGGGATAGGTTCTCACCCTGGTCAGGAAGGGATTAAAGAGTTTTCTGGGAACAATCAGCCCCAACCTGTTGCACCAGGATAGGAGAGGCTCCTTAAAAGGGAGGATCCCAACCCAGCACAGGTGGTGCTTAGAGGCAGGGGCATGCGCAGGAATTTAAATTTGACTGCTTTTGGAGGGGCACGTTAAACACCCACATATTATATACATTAAACCCTATCAACATATGCACATACATCATATGCATAGAAATACACAGCAGTATACTCACCATTTCAACTAAAATCCATGTGCTGTGGAGCCATCTAAATAAACATATCCACAAGTACTTGGCTGCGGTGGGGTCAGACAGCTCCTCTGGCCCCGGAGTCGCAGCAGGGAGAGAGAGAGAGCGAGCACGCAAGCGAGCGCACTCCTCTGGCCTTAGGGCGATGGTGGGGAGAGAGAGAGAGCGCTCCTTTGGCCATGGAGCCAGAGTTGTGCCCCCACTGCACTTCAGGGCTGGAGGAGCTGTCAGCTCCCATCATGGCCCCAGGACTGGAGGAGCTCGCTCTCCCTGCCGCAGCCTCAGTGCCAAGGGAACTCTGTGATGCTGCCACAGCTAGGGTTACCACCTGGCCGGTATTTGACCGGCATGGATGTTTTTTTATGGATTTGCCAGTTGCCAGAATAATAATTTAATCTGCTGTATTTTTTTTTTTACGTGGAGCTAAAGATTTGCATTATTATCACAATACACTGGGATATCTAATGTTAAAAGTTTCTGCGCACAGCTAAAGATGCTGCAGTATTCCCAATTCTGCAGTTTAAGTGATATCAAAACTGTTGAAAATACAGCAATCTACCCACCAACACACAAGTGCACTGCGCATGTGTGAGAGAGGGGTTTGAGTCACGTGGGAGTGAGGAGAATGGATGGTTGCAGAGTTGCCTTGTAATTGGGGGTTAGGGTGCCTTGTGTGTGGGGAGGGGGGAAGGGGGGGATGCCAGGTTTTTTGCATTTCAAATGTGGTAACCCTAGCTGCAGCCCTGAGGTCAGAAGAGTTCTGAGCCCCCGCAGATTATTGGGGGGGTCGTGCCCCTGCTTGCCCCCCTTTATGCATGCGCCTGCTTAGAGGGAAGCAGAGCTAGAGCTCCCTAGCCCCACAGAGCAGAGCTGTTTACCCTCTGCTGAAGAGCTTCTGCCACCTGAGCTCTCTGGAGAGGCAGAGGGACCATCTTCACTTTACTTTTCATTTGGGCCCAGAGTGCTCAAACTGGGGCTCTCAGACTGCAGGGGTTAGGAACCCAGCCACCTTTACAGCAAATGCAGAGAAAAGTAAGGTGAGCCCGACTGCTTTGTGGCTGCAGAATTACTTTGCTTGCCTTTTTATTTGTCTGGACTGTGGTCATGCTCGGAAGTGGGGGAGCCGGCTCCCTGACGTACAGCTAGGAAACTGTATCCTGCACACCAAAGAGGCACAACAGCAATCCCTTCAGCCAGAAAGGATGAAAGAGGTGCTCACCCTTATCCCATGAAGGTGCCCCAGACTTACAATCCAAGATATCCCCCAAAACTGCATGATTGGCTCTTTCAGCCTTAGATCAGTCACAAACTCTTCTATGGTTTCACCTTTTTCTACTCTTTGTTTAAAAAAAACAACTCATGTGTTTAAATTTTACATGGAGTAGATTACTCCTCAAACTTCTGCAATACATTTTCTAATTAGCCTCCTCTGTCTGAATTTACTGAAATCTGTTAAACACATCAAATACCTTAGGATCAAATATAGTAAAAAATAAGGCTACCTTCTCATTGTCTTCCTTTTTTCTGGAACCCATTATACATACATACATACATACACACATACACACACACATACACACACACTTTAAACCAGTTGTTTTCCAGCCCAGAAAGACATACAACGCTTATAAAGTTGATACAATAGTCTCTATAAACATTCTGTTCTGATAGTTAGAACAAAATGCTTTGATTTTTCATTTTCAAATTACTTTTTTCCAATTTATGATAATTGTTTTAGAAAGCAGAAATCAAAATAAAACATTTTGATCAAACCAAGACAAAAAAAAAATTCCTCCGATTTGAAATGAAGCCAAATTTTGAATTTCTTCTAAATGGAACTGTCGTCACACAGTCAGCTCTAAGACATACCAATAAAAATGCTAGAGAAGGAGATTTAAGATATCACAAGTTCATGCTTTTTTATACTACAAGCTGAGCATATCAGCATAACTGTAAACGGCATACACCATTTTGTAATTCTCCTTCATATGTTCCCAATGAGAAATTCAAATGCATGTACAAGTCTTTTTCAAACCCACTCTTCTTCCCTTCTGGTTTGATGTGTAAATCTGCTTGCACCTGTGTGTTCTCATATGTTTACATATCATTCACCAGAACATTCACATGACATTTTTAGATGCACATATGGTGTATCTAAAAACATTTTGAAAATTCAACATAAAAAGTTTTGAAACTGTTCATCTTTTGTAATGACTTTACGAGAGAATCTTTTTAGGCCATCTTTGAATCACAAGAGACAGCAATACAGAATCTGATATTTGATTAACTTAGAAATATAATTGAACTAGTGCAAATAATTTAGTATGAATCATAGAACTGGAAGGGACCTTGAGAGGTCATCTAGTCCAGTCCCCTGCACTCGTGGCAGGACTAAGTATTATCTAGACCAGTGGCTCCCAAACTTGGTCTGCGGATTGCTCAGGGTAAGCCCCTGGCGCGCCGGGCCAGTTTATTTATCTGCCGCCTCCACAGGTGTGGCCGCTCGCAGCTCCCACTGGCCGGGAACGGCAAACTGCAGCCAGTGGGAGCCGCGAGCGGCCGTATCTGCGGAGGCGGCAGGTAAACAAACCGGTCCGGTGTGTCAGGGGCTTACCCTGAGCAAGCCGCCGACCGAGTTTGGGAACCACTGATCTAGACCATTCCTGACAGGTGTTTGTCTAACCTGCTCTTAAAAATCTCCAATGCTGTAGATTCCACAACCTCCCTAAACATGAATATGACTGACTGGTTCAAAATACAAGATAACTGATATTTCTAAATAGTAGAATCCTCAAAAATATCTATACAATCTGTAAGTATATAGATAAAATTATACCTTCATTTTGATTTTTAAGCATGTCAAGGCAAGGCTGAGATATGCATTCAAGTAGGTACATAACTTTGATTTACAGTTATCTCCTGTGACAATTAAAGTAGATTTAGCAAGGTACTATTCTGCTTCCTCCCCACATTTAAATGTCTTTGAAATGGAAAGTCCCAAGAAACAAGTATTTATTGATATCTGTGTGTGGTGTTGTTGTAGCCATGGTGTCTCTCTAATATCCTGAGACCAAAGTGTGAGAGGTAATATCTTTGAATGGACCAGCTTCTGTTAGTGAGATAGACTAAAAGCTTGTCTCTCTCACTAACAGAAGTTGGTCCAATAAAAGATAGTACCTTACCCCACCTTCTCTCTTTATTGATAGCTGTCATATAAGTTAATTAACAGCCATAGTTGTGCTTAATCCTGTTTTTTCTGTTTGACCAACTAACAGTTTTAAATTCTGAGAAAGTTAATCACTACCACTTGGGACTAAAAATTAACTCTTATGTGCAAAGTATCAATGTGCTACTATCAGCATGTAATCACTCACGGAAATGTAACTACAGGCAATATGGACCTAACTCTATAAAGTGCCTAGCAGTTCCCACAGAGTTCAGTGGGATCATAGGGCACTCAGCACCTCTTGAAGTACTCAGAAATGTGCAGGATCAGATTCCAAGTGAACATGGGGGTCCACAAGTGATAGGTCAATGTTAGATGATATAGGGCCCAATCCAGCTCCTATTAAAGTCAATAAAAAAATCTCATTATTCAGACAGAAGTTGGATTGGACCCATAGTGACTACTATCCTATTAAAATAATGGAAATGTAACTAAACATACCTTGTATCTTTTCTTTGTGCTCTTAGAAGTATGTAGTTTGAGTGATATCTGTCATTCACATCTGCATCTACTTAAGCAGCTAAATATCCATTGTATCTGCAAATGAAGGAAGGAGTGACCCATTTTCAATTAATTTATTATTTATTTTAAATATCTTTTTCAACAAATAAATTCTGTGGTGAGAAATGACCATGTGTTCCCTTGAAATCTGCACTATGCTGTGGAAAAGAGCAGCATTAAGGACTGGCTTCAATAAGACTAGCACTAAGGATGAAAAAGAAGTGGGGTAGTGACTTCCCATACATTTGCTGAAGCTGCTCTTCTTCTTTTCCCCGTCACACTTAGTTTTATAACTTATCTAAGATGGCTGATCTGTTACCTCTGATCTGAAATCCATGTTTCAGGAATATTCATATGAACCACCAAAGCAAATCAAAAGGGGTACAAACATGGCAAATCAAAATTTATTTTCAAAGTCAACAAAAGTCACACTATTTACCCAGATTTCATTTCTCATCTATCCTCCCCATCCCACTTCCCTCAGCTAAGAAAAATGACAAGTCTCATGGCTACAGCAGGAGTGAAATCCTGGCTTTACTTAAGTTAATGGCAAAACTTCTATTGACTTTAGTAGAACCAGGATTTCATCCTAGATGTTCCCAAATATGCCTATGAGGTCTATTTCAAAATGTATTTATACAAATAAAATGTAGAGACACAGGGCTTTGGGCCTGTGAACACAAAAGTGCATATACCAGTCCACATGGGCCAAACCCTATGTGTGTGTCCCAAAAGGGGATTTCTCTACTACATTGTTCAGAGGCAGTATATGACACTATCTGTAATGTTATTCATGCACAAATTTATAGTAGAACATGCTGTGCAAATGAAATATGATTTTGACTAAAACATTTCCCTACTCTCTTATTTTGCACAGTACAGTATAATCAATGCATGCTGATAGCTACGTTGTATGTTACTGTTTTGTGATAGACACAGCGAGACCTTAGAGCAGGTTAGCTTGAATTTTAATCAACATTTCTGTAGTGAATAATCACTGAACAGAACTGTAGTCTCTGAAGGGCCGTTGTTTAGCACTACTGTATAAAGCAGTATTAATATCAACATTATCTCATTTGTCATGGGAGAACATCTTAACCACATTCAAAATCAGTTCTGTGAAGTGACATATTAAAATGCTATATCATAAATATCCAATACCACAGTGATTACTATGGAAAAAGAACCAAAACAGAATTGAAGCAGACTAGAATGTTTGTTACAATACACTTATATTGCAGAGGAATATTTTGCTATATTTAACAAATACCTGAGTAAATATAGGCTTGTGCATAGAAGGCAATATAATCTCTGAAATACAGGTTGTTACTGTATCAACGAGCTGCATCAAGCTGTTACTTACAAATGAGGATAAATCTTTAAATATCTGTCTCTATTATCCTTTTTTGCCATGGATGCTAGTTTTACCAACTAACTACAAGGAACAATGTCATATGCTTATGTACACTATGGATCTGGAATGCATTACAGCATGGCAAAAATATGTTTGTGTGTATTTACTGTTGCAACTTTGGAGCTGTGGAGTGTTTGTAGAGGAAGAAAGGGTAGAGTTACTTTTTATGGAAGTCGATGTAAAAGAATTATCCCTAGGAATATACCTTTGAGTCTGAATTGTGAAGCAGTCTGGAGAAGTGACTTCTGCAGACCACTGGAAGCTTGCTGCTAAAACAAACTATGCATAGTGGAACCTATGCTCTATAAAATATGAATGATGATGAATTCTTAGTGATTGGAAAGCTCGATCATTTTAGCTACATGAATGGAACATGCTGATCTAGAAGTTATATTTGTCCATTTTTGCATCAATAAATACTTCATCACCATATTATTTGGGTTGTATGGAATGAGTTTGGGGGGAGTATTTAACACAAAGGATAATTAATATATATATATATATAAAAAAATAAAATAAAACATATAAGGGGTAAATTAAATGGTGAAATGAGACTAAACTATAAATGTAATTATTGTACAGACATTGCAAGGATGGACGACTGCTTTTTCACTGAGTGGTTGTCCTTACTGCTGGCTACTTGAGACTAATCAGTTATTAGTTTTTCGTGGGCAAAAATTACACTATTATATTTTTCCCAATAAAATAATATGCAGTCACAGAGAGCACTGTGCAGAATATCATCTTTTTAACCAGCTAACTATGTTATGAAGTGTTAGGAGTGATTATTCCCCAAGATTACAGTGGGTGATCATAATAAATGAATGGATGCTGAAATTCACCACTGAAAGGAATGGAGGAGGAAATTTGCAATATTGCCTTGTGAACAGTGCAAAGGAGGATGGTTCGCAACCATGCCTGATAGTCTATTGTTGAGGGATTTCAGTTAAGAGATTTATCATACTGACTACTATTGTAACTCAATAACTAAACAGGAGATGCCAGAATTGAGAAATACACTGCATTAGGTCATTAGTATGTCTACACTACGAAATTAGGTCGATTTTATAGAAGTCGATTTTTCGGAAGAGAGTTTATAAAGTCGATTGTGTGTGTCCACACTAAGCGCATTAAGTCGGCGGAGTGCATCCTCACTACTGTCGCTAGCATCGACTTACAGAGCGGTGCACTGTGGGTAGCTATCCCAGAGTTCCCGCAGTCTCTGCCACCCTTTGGAATCCTGGATTAAGCTCTCAATGCCTGATGGGGCAAAAACATTGTCACGGGTTGTTTTGGGTACATATCGTCAGTCGCCCCTTCCTCCGTGAAAGCAACAGCAGACAATTGTTTCGTGACTTTTATCCTGGGTTACCTGTGCAGACGCCATACCACAGCAAGCATGGAGCCTGCTCAGCTCACCATCACCGCTTCAGCTCCTGGGTGTCTTTGCAGCAGATGGTGCAGTAGGACTGGTAGCCATCGTCGTCCACGGTGTATGGCTCCACCGCGTACGCTGCAACTCTGCTCTCCCACTCGCCTGCAACTCTGCAGCAGATGGTGCAGTAGGACTGGTAGCCGTCCTCGTCGGACATGTAGCTTGGCCGGGGGTTCTGGGAAAGTCTTCCTTGCCCGGCTCCTAGCAACCTCCAGGGCATGGTGTATGGCTTCCACTGTAACTCTGCTCTCCTGCAAGCTGGAGGCTTCTGCCTCAGGATGCTCTCCCAGCCGGCAGCACCACACGGTCGCACCTACCCCAGCCTACCCCTTGCTCCCATGGCTCATGAAGCCTGGACAGTAGTAAGGAGCAGTTCAACTATAGGCTGAGCAAGTGTAGAATGGTGGTAGAATGTGCCTTTGGATGTTTAAAAACTTGCTGGCGCTGTTGGTCAGACCTCAGCGCAACCAACATTCCCGTTGTTATTGCTGCTTGCTGGGTGCTCCATAATATCTGTGAGAGTAAGGGTAAAGAAATGTATGGTAGGGTGGCAGGTTGAGGCAAATCGCCTGGCGTCCGATTGTGAGCAGCCAGATACCAGGGCGATTAGAAGAGCACAGCAAGGCACGCTGCACATCAGAGAGGCTTTGAAAACCAATGTCATGACTGGCCAGGCTATGGTGTGACAGTTGTGTGTGTTTCTCCTTGATGCAAACCCATCCCCTTTGTTGATTTTCATTCCCTGTAAGCCAACCACCCTCCCCCCTTTGAAATAAAGTAACTATTGTTTTGAAACCATGCATTCAGAGGTGAAAGTAAGCCACACCCAGTATGGCGTACTGGCAAGCAGCAGAGACAAGTTATATGGGCTCATGGCTCCAGCAATATTCATGGCCTGGGGGCCCGGCTCCACCAATGTTTGGGGCCAGGTCTTCCCACTAGTCCCATCTGCCTCCCTCCTGCGCCTCCCCCGAGTGTCCCCCACAGCCTCCCCTTGCTGCTCCCGGGGCACCTCCCTGGGTCCCAGAGCAGAGCGTCCCTGTTGTCTCTCCCCTGCAGCTCCATGCTGCCTCCCTGCATCAACTGCCGCCACAGGGTCCTAGTGCCCCCTACCCACTAGTGGCAGGGCAGGCTGCCCTTCCCCCTCAGACCCTTTCAATTTCCGGCGGGACACTTCACCAGTACAGCCATCCCCGCTATCCGCAGTAACCATTCCTGCCCCATGC
Source organism: Chelydra serpentina (assembly GCA_037349315.1). Lineage (NCBI taxonomy): Eukaryota > Metazoa > Chordata > Testudines > Chelydridae > Chelydra > Chelydra serpentina. The sequence continues at coordinate 132,990,066 of JBAIAC010000004.1, forward strand.
TGGGCAAGGAGCAGCCCCATCCCCCACTGAGGGGCAGCAGCAGGGGAGGAGGCGCACGTGATGGAAGCCCCCTCCCCCCCGGCACCCACCACAGGGGAAGCAAGGGAGATTCCTGGACCTGAGAGGGGCCCTTAGAGCACATGCAGTGACAGTGGTGTGGGGTGAATGTGCTGCTGGGGGGAAGAGGAGCCCCTCCCCCAGAGCTCATTGCTGCTGGCGGGGAAAGGGCTGGGGGGAGTCCTCCTCTCTGGCTCCAGTCCCAGGGCAGCCTGCCTGCACCCCAAACTCATCCCCAGCCCTGCCCCCATCCCAGAGCCCACACCCCCAGCCAGAGCCTTCACCCCAACCCTCTACCCCAGCCCTGAGCCTCTCCCAACACCCCAAACCCCTCATCCCCAGCCACACCCCAAACCATCCCCAGCCTCACCCTATAGTCCTCACCCCTGCACCCCCTCTCATCCGCAAACTCCCTACCAGAGCCTGCACCCCAATCCCCTGCCTCAGCCCAGGGCCTACACCCCTGATCTCCCCCACCCAAAATCCTTCCCAGAGCTTTGGGCAGGTGGGGGGCAGAATTTCAGCAGGGGCAAGTTCTGGGCACCACCAAAATTTCTACAAACCTGCCACCCCTGCCAGCAAGAGCCAGTGCACCATACCGGGGTGGACGGACTTCCCCAGGCGGCAATTTAAAGGGCCTGGGGCTCCCAGCAGCAGCCCTGGGCCCTTTAAATTGCCACCAGAGCCCCGCTGCCGGACCCCTGGGGTAGCGGCGGCAGGGCTCCGGGGATGATTTAAAGGGCCCGGGGCTCCCACTGCCCCGGGCCCTTTAAATCATCCCCGGAGCCCTGCCGAAGCCCTGGGGTAGCAGCCGCAGGGCACCAGCGGCTATTTAAAGGGTCATGGGTTCCCTCTGCCTCTACCACCCTAGGCCCTTTAAATAGCAGTCAGATGCCTGCCGCCACTACCCCAGGGCTCTGGCATCGGGGCTCCGGAGATTATTTAAAGGCCCTGGAGGGTAGCGGCAGCTGGAGCCCCAGGGCTCTGACAGCAATTTAAAAGGCCCGGGGTTCTGCTGCAGTAGTGACACCTAGAGACCCGGGCCCTTTAAATCTCCCCCAAACCCCAGGGCTCCCAGCCGCCTTTGCAGCTGGGAGCTCAGGAGGGTGATTTAAAGGGCCTGGGGACTTAAAGGCCCCACCTCTTCCAGTAGAGGCCACGCCCCCTCCTAAGTGGAGACCGGCAAGTCCTTTAAGTTACTTTCACACCTGAATGCATTCTTTCTTTATTAATTAAAAAAAAATAAGATAACGGACAAGGTAGCCTGGATGGGGTGGAGGAAGAGGGAAGGACAAGGCCACATTGCTTATTGTAGCAACACTAAAAATCAAACTGTTTGAAAGACAGCTTTCTGTTGCTTGGGCCATCCTCTGGAGTGGAGTGGCTGGGTGCCCAGAGCCTCCCCCACACGTTCTTGGGCGTCTGGGTGAGGAGGCTATGGAACATGGGGAGGAGGGCAGGTGATTATATAGTGGATGCAGCGGGGGTCTGTGCTCTTGTTGGCTTTCCTGCAACTCCAACAGAGGCTTCATCATGTCCGTTTGCTCCCCCATTAGCCTCAGCATCGCGTCCTGCCTCTGCTCTTTGTGCTCACTAAATTCTTTCCTGGCCTCTGCTACTGAATGCCTCCATGCATTAAGCTGTGCCCTAGCAGTGCGGGAGGACTGCATGAGCTTGGAAAACATGTAATCGTGAGTGCGTTTTTTTCGCCTTCTAATCTGCGATAACCTCAGGGACGGAGATGATAGGGGGAGCATAGAAACATTCTATGCTCTACGATTCTGGGGTGTGGGGGGGGGGGGGGAAGACTATGATTCTGGGCTTGCCTGAGCTCCTTAATTTTCACCCTGCACTGCTGTGCATCCCTGTTGTAGCCTCTGTCCATCATGCCCTTGGAGATTTTGGCATATATATTGGCATTTCGTCTTTTGGAACAGAGTTCTGCCTGCACGGATTCTTCTCCCCATACAGTGATCAGATCCAGTACATCCTGTTTGATCCATGCAGGAGCTCTTTTGGGATTCTGGGACTGCATGGTCACCTGTGCTGATCAGCGCGCCACGCTGGCCAAATAGGAAATGAAATTCAAAAGTTCCCGGGGCTTTTCCTGTCTACCTGGCCAGTGCATCTGAGTTGAGAGTGCTGTCCAGAGCGGTCACAATGGAGCACTCTGGGATAGCTCCCATAGGCCAATACTGTCAAATTGCATCTACACTACCCCAAATTCAACCCAGCGAGGTCGATTTTAGTGCTAAACCCCTCGCCGGGGAGGAGTACAGAAATCGGTTTTAAGAGCCTTTTAAGTCAACAAAACAGGCTTTGTTGTGTGGACGGGTGCAGGGTTAAATCGACCTAATGCTGCTAAATTTGACCTAAACTCATAGTGCAGACCAGGGCTGAGAGTCTATGGAGTTGATTAGTTCTCAAAAAGCAAACTACTGCCATCTGCTGCATCTAACGAGCAACAAACTCATTATTTAGATTTAGCTGTGTTTAGAGTCTGTTTGGGAGAACAGAATAACAAAGATGCTGAATGCTGTGGGTTGCTTGCTTTTTTGAAAGAGACACTAGAATCTAAAATATGGTTTGCTAACAAAAGGTACACAATGAGTATCCATTCAACAAATGTGTAGCAAAATACCTCATTATTGTATATGGCAGCTGGCTACTTTGCATAACTTTAGAAATTTAGATTATAATTCAGTCCTGATGAGAGGATCATTGTCTGCAGATTACCTATTTCTGGCAGCCAAGCTCAAAGGCCCAGCTATACAAAGGAAAAGCTGAACTATTCATGGTAGTTCTAGTTCTGAGACAGTTACGAAAAACCCAGTTGTGGGTTTTGAAGGACTGACACCTACCAGAGCCTGAGGTTGGAGTTGGGGTGATCTCTGGTAAGCTTTTTAGCATGTGTGTAGGTTCTTTTATTGTTTTCAATAGGTTTTTGCTGTAATTATTTCACTTTAAGAATAAATGTGCTTGTTTATAGATAGCTGTATGGTAATTTGTAACTGCTTGCAATTACAGCTGTTGATAGCCTTCAAAGAGAAAGCAAATCACAGGTGCTAGCCTGTTTAGGCAGTGTCTTGCTGGGAATATCAGAGTGTAGGCAAGGAACTGTGCAGCCTGGAAAAACCCATGGTCAGGACGGAGAGAGACAGGTCTCCACCTAGGAAAGTTGATAGCTGAGGAGCCAGGAGGCTAAAGTGGGTGCTCTTTCTGGACCAGGAGTGGGAAAAGGGAGAAAAGTGCAGTTGCCCTGAAATGTGACAAAGAAAATAGTGGCTAGCATAGCCATTTAGTATGAATTTATAAAACCTATCACTGGATATTTCATTGCTACGGCTGAGGAAGGTAATTTTGTGCAATAGCTCTGGGAATATCAGGAGCACACATTCACATGCTGATGTATCACAATAGTTTATACCTCCATATTGACCTACACTGTGCAGTGTTAATGGATATTCCAAACACAGGCAAATTAAATTGAAAGATTCATTACTGCAGAAGGGGGATTTGAATTAGCTTTTCCAAATGCATCTGATCTCCAACATGTGCAACTACAGATCTGGCAACTTGCATATTTTAGCTCCTGTATATCTATGTGATGGGTTCTAGATGGAACCTCCCATTTCTGCCATCAGGTGAGATGCTGCAGAGATAACGACCAGAATACACAGATTGCTTAGTTATTGGATTTGGTGATGCACCGGTTTGTTTTTGTCTCCACTGAAATAGGTCTGGCTTTTTTAAAAACATGCTCTGACTTTTGAGCGGCTGCTTCCCAAGAGGCCAGATACATATTTTTATTGTGTGTATTGTGATCCTAAAGGCACCAAGAAGGATTGCATTGTGTGTAGACCCTGTATACACACGTGAGTAACTATGACTACTAGTACCTGTATCAATTCCAAGGATGATAAATGTGCTTAACTTCTAATATGGTATGTTAGAGCAACAAAGGAGATCTCAGACAGTTTCAACATCCTCATCCACAGGGGTGACACAATCAGGCCAATGGTTAGAATTCACTGAGACCAGATGGGCCTAACTGCTCAAAAATGGAGCAGCAGTCATGGATAGGTCCTGCTGGATGTTCCTGCTAACTGGGAGAACAAAAGAAGTTTAAACAATGTGCAGACAAAGAGAACCAGAATGAGAGACCCTCAGACAAGCAAGGGGTGAAGAACAGTAGGGTATGCTGAGTGGGACCAGGTGGGTCACCAGAAGATCTGGACTTGCTAAAACGTAAATTGATTCTATTCTGTTCCTGTAATTTAACAGGGTAGCTTATTTAACTTAACTTGTAGCAAAGCATAAGGTTAGATTAAACTAAATACAGGAGACTGTTTTAAAATACCCTTTTCCCTTCTTATTCCAACTACTAGTTTTTTAAAAGAATCCTGTGGGTCTACATTACAGTACTAGTCATAGGTTCCGGAAGGGAGGAAATGCAGGTGCCCCAAAACCAGTGAGACCTGCAGAGCAATATATCATTGGTGTACACAGAGTAGTTTGTATCTGGGTCCCGGTCCAACTGTTTAAGAAGATTCCACCCCAAAAGGGTAAGGACAAGACACTCAAAACTTGAGGTGGGTGCTCTCCGCAACCCAAAAAGGGACAAAGGTGTAGCTAGTGCCATATTAATACCATATATAACACTCCCCCCCCCACTCCCCCCAAAAAACAACCCTGGCAGCATCTCCTGCTTTTACCTCCTTTCTTTCAATGCTATTTAGCTAATATTTTAGAGAACCACCTCAGTATAAACGTTCCATTCCAAGGAAGGAAAATGTAGCAGCCTTAGAAGCTTCCAAGCGTCCTGACCAGGCTCCATGCCGAGTTTGGTGCCCAGACCCTGCGTGCAATTATGTAGTTCGACCCTGTGAAAGTCATAAGCTATGGTGAACCCCCTTAACAGCCAGCAGCTACGGCAACCAGAGGCCACTAGGTGGAAGTAGATGCCTCGCCTACGCAAGACCTTGCATTTTTACAGTTGTCCTTCGCCTACACAAGAATAGTGTTTCTCAGTTGAGATAGTTATTTCTATACCAGTTTTTACTGACCAGATAGCAGACATCCGAGGTCTAGCATGCACCAATCAAATGTTAACACACCAGGGCTTTGTCCAAGTGTGTATAAAAGACCTGTAATTTCTGTGTTAATTGAAGTCCTGTCACTTGGCACAGACTTCCCTTATTCTGCAGAATAAAGTAACTTTCTTTCCTTATCCCTGTCTGGCTGTTATTGGCTCTCAGCTAGGCGGACCCGATATTTCGGTAACAACCCTCTGAGCAGTAAATATCACCTCTTCCCCCGTGTCCTAGAGACACACTTCAGATGTAGTGTCTACCACCCCCTCCACAGCACATCTGCCCAGGCGCACAGAATTCCTCTGGGATATTTTGGACAGAGGGGATGCCCTGCTGGAAGTGCTCTGGGGGTGGAGACCCTCCTCGTGTAGGTGTGACAGAGACTATGGGGTAAGAGTTGTCAGCACCGGTAAGAATCCGCCCCCCCTACAAGCCAGGCAGTTTACGAGCAGGATTCAGGCAAGCGCAAATAGCCCCAGTGCCCCCCTCAACTACACTGAGTTTCCCGATCCACGCTGTGCAAACGATGCGGCCGCAGGCGCCGGGCACGTCACTTACAACGAACAACCCCCCGCCCAGCAAATGGCCCCAGCGCACCGCGCTTGGCGTGGCCGCTTTTCTGCAGCTCGGCCGGGCCCGCAAGTCACGTCGCCGCCCGCCCGCTTCGCGCGAGGACCCGGCTCCCGACTCGCTCCAGCGCTGCGCAGGGACCCAGCGGCGGGACAAGCACAGAGAAGGGGGCGGGGCGAGTGGCCGTGACGTGCCGGGGCCTCGCATCGCTCCGGACCGGCCTGTGCCCGCGCGGCCACCCTCCCCCGAGTAGTTCTGGCCCTTTGTGACACTCCGAGCGCGCGGAGAGGCTCGTGGGTCCTCGAGGAAAGAGGCGCGCGCATGACCACCACACACCCGGTCTGTGATCAAATCACTGCACCAATCCCACCTCCCCGTCCCTTCGCTCCGCCCCGCTCCGCCCCGCCCCGCCCCAGCACGCCGCCCACGCGCACCGCAGCCCGCGAGCGTGCGTAGCCGACACGAACCTCTCCGCATGCGCACGTTTGGTCGCCGTCCCTCCGTCTCGTGCATGCGTCGTTTTACTCACCAGTCCCTACTTCCGCCCGACCCAGGGAAAAGGAAGGAAGGCGCCGCTTTATCCTCTTCCGGTTTCGTATCATGTGACGTCCCCCTTCCCTGCACAACATGGCGGCCCCCATGTTGCTCCCCGCGGCGGCTCCGGAAAAGCTGGGGTGAGTCTGGGGACGCTGCTGTGGCGACCCTTCGCCCTGCCTGACAAGGGGGCCGCTCCCCGGTGCCGGGCCCCGCCTGGGCCGCTATGCCGGCGGGAGATCGTCCCCCTCCCCTCCCGTGCTGCCGTTAGCAACAACTGTGAGCCTGGGAGCGCCCCCCGCCCTCCCGCCAGGGTCGGCAGCGGCATAAACACGATCCCTGCCCCGCGCTGCGCTTGTCTCGTCTGTGTCGTGCAGTTAGTCGCGCCCCGCTCTCCCCCGTGGGTGTGTTGTGGAGTATGAAGCAGCAGCATTTTTAGATCCTTTGCCTTAATATTTGGAGCAAGAAAGAGAGAAGTCAAAGATGATTCTTCTCTCTCTCTCGCTCTCTCTAAGGCCCCATTAGAGGCCTGAATGAGAGGAAGGCTGGAGATGGTGGTAATATTGGAGAAGGGGAAAGGCTTTCAGAAGGAAATTATCATGTATTCAGTTTGGGCTGCTGTAAATTTACCTTGATGGAGAGCCACATTGATGCAGAGCTGTCAAATGCAGGCTCGGATGTGCTATTGTCTAGAAATTAGAATTGGAAAGGTAGATCTGAGAATTATCTGTAGTATTTATACATCCAGACAGTATTTAGAGGAGGAAGAGGGCAAAGACTGAGTTTTAAGGGCCCCACAGACACCAGAAGAGAGGAGGAAGAGGATCCACCAAAAGAGATGCCTGAGGACTAATCGGGGAGATATGAGAATAATTGGAAGAAGGTGTAGTCAAAACTGTCAGTGCCAGCCTCATCTCCCCACATGTTATAAGCCAAAGAAGAATGTGATAAGGTGTGCGTGATCGGCATTGCAATGTCAAAAGCAGCAGAGAGCTGGAGGATGAGGTGCTCGGTTTTTTAGCCCAACTATGATTAGTACTAAGGCTGAGAGTTTGTCGCGGAGGTCACAGAAGTCACGGATTCCGTGACCTCTGTGACTTCTGCAGTGGCAGGCCGCTGCCCCTCCCCACACCAGCAGCAGCAGAAGTTTGGGTTGGGGCGCAGGAGGGGGTCAGGGTTCTGGGTGGTGCTTACCTTGGGAGGGGGAGGGATTCCCTGGAAGTGGCAAAATCCCTCGGCTCCTAGAGGGAGGCGCTGCCAGGGGGCTCTGCGCTGCCTCCATCTGCAGGCACCGCCCCCGCAGCTCCTGGCCAATGGGAGCTGCGGAGCCAGCGCTGGGGGAGGAGGCAGCATGCAGAACTGTGTGGCCACACCTCTGCCCAGCAGCTGAGGGATGTCGTCACTTCCGGTGAGGTACAGAGCTGGGTACGGAGCCTGCCAGCCCAGCCAAAACGCCCCCAGCACCAGCGCGGTTCCCAGGCGTGCACCGCCACCCCTCCCCCAGCACCACCGGGGGTCCCGGTCCCCCACACCCTCCGCGAGCACCCGTGGTGCTCCCTGTGCCCCCCTCTGAAACACCCCTGGCTGCCCCCCTCCCCAAAATTTAGTCAGGGATAAAAGTAGTGGACGGGTAATGGGCTGTGAATTTTTGTTTACTGCCTGTGACTTGACCATGACTTTTACTAAAAATACCCATGACTAAAATGTAGCCTTAATTATTACTACTGGCCAGACAGAATTCTAAAGACAAGTTTTGCTGCTTTTTTAAAACTGTCTGAAACTTTTATAGAAACTCTACTTCTGTGAATATTTGGTGTTATTTAGCATATTTGATTTTATCACTTTTGTGTTGATGACAAACTTGAAATTTTTAACTATACAACAAAAATGTTCTGATGACCTTTCATAATACAAGTGATGTACTTTACCATCTTTAGCCATAAAAAATACAAAGCTATTCTGAAGAAAGAAAAACGAAAAAAAAAGAGACAAGCACTTGCCAGATTAAGAGATTCAGGTAATAGATAAGTCTTTTTTGTTGCTACTTTGTAAGGATGTACCCGTTGTTGTTTTTTTGTCATAAGGAAAAGGAACATTAAAATGTGAGCCACACTATCTGAAGGACCAGAAGACATACAGTTTTAATGATGCTCGAGAAGAATGAGATTTATGAAATAGAAATTTCCTTTAGGAGATCTGAGCATGAAGTGCATTATTACCCACATACAGTGTCAGATGACTTAAAACAATATGTAGTAAATATTTTTGAAGGTTCTTAAAGGTTTTTTTAATTAATCTTAAGTGTAAGTCTACACGAGTAAAGGAAAGCATGTACACTAACACATGAATATCTTTGAAGAAATGGCATTTTTGAAGTTTAGTTAAAGGAGAAACTAATTTAAAGAAAAAGTAGTGTAGCTCTAATTTGAAGGTTTATATTATAGCATTTTTGTTATATATAGTGGTGAAGCCCAGGAGAAAAATTATATTTAGCTGTATGTACAGGGACATGTTACTTTTTCCTCAGAAATCACAGAAAAAAGTGAACCATTGCCTGAAGAGGAGGAACTGGAAGAAGAGGAAAAACAACTTGAAGCTGAAAGGTAAATAATCTAGAGTTTAAAATAATATCTGCAGTTGAAAAATTGTTGTTTAGTCTTTTATTTAATTTCATGTTGAAATCTCTGACAATTATATATTTTGTCAATCAAAATCTATTTGTATCCGTATTATGTAGTGTACAGTCAAATTTCTCTGAAAAATTAACTGTGGATCCAACTGAATTTCCTGTGCTCAGCAATTTCAGATAAACTGGACTTCTTTGTATTCATAACATATGCAACAATTTAACCAAAATCATTAAATTGGGAAGTTTAAATCAGTTTATTTTGCCTAGTTTTAACTCCTAGGATAAACAACAAACAGATGTCTGACTGTTACGGCCCGCAAACATATGGCTGATCATATTATATTATGTTTTAGTTCTGCCCAGAATTAATGTTGTTCTATTGATTGGAAGCATATCCCAACAAACTCGTAATCTGGCAACACAATAAAAACGGAAGTATAACTCACTAAAATTCTGTTTAATTCTCCTACATTTTTCCAGAATCAAAAAGGCACTTTGGTATCAAAAGAACATGAATAAGCACCCTTTTGGGAAAATGTAATGTTAAGAAAAAAAATGTGTAATATCTTCCTGTGTTAAATAATTATAACTATGCTTAATAAGCTTGGAACCATGGCACCTGAAATATAAACAAAAGTATGTCCGCAAATTACTGATGAACACTGAACGTCTCTTGTTAAGTAGCATCTGATTTTATTGGTAGGCAAAAACTACATGAGGAATGGTTGCTGAGAGAAGAAAAGGCTCAAGAAGACTTCAGGCTCAAGAAGGAAAAAGAAGAGGTCACGAGAAGACTTCAGGAGGAAGAAGAGGTGAAGTATAAATTGAGAACAGCGTTTAACTGTACTATATTGCCCATAATTTGGGGAAAATATTAATGTTTTTCTGTTGTGTAGCAGCTACACAATGCTTGGAAGTCCCATACGTTTGTTTTTTTTTCCAGTTTTGATCTTAAACATATAAACCATTCCTCACCAAAGGATATCTATCCAATGCTCTGGCCACCCTTGCCATAAATCTAAAAACTCAGTTCTGGAAAGGTTACAACATATAACATGGTTGATGGCAGGATGGATAAAAATCAATTATTATTTTTTAAAATCAAAAATCAGATTTAAAAAATAAATAAATGCAGGTTTATTGTTAAAAATTCTGCTGACTTAAAATTTAAATTTGAAATGACAATATGAAATATGTTAAGGCCTATTTGTGACAGGTTGGACCTCCTGGGATGTCACCTGGTGTGCCGCGACACCACTGAGTCAGACTCTTCTGCCAGCCTGTGCCCCTTTTACCTGGTCTTGCTGGGCTAGGCTCTCCAGCCTTTTCCAGCCAAGCACACCCGCAGGGCCACACCCAGCTGCACAGAGACACAGAGATCCGCTCTGGGAAGCCTCAGCTTAAGGGGCTCGCCACAGCACCCAGATGTCCAACCCCCCCTTGGAGTACAAACCCTAAATTATATGAAATTTGCCTCTTCCCTCAATGTGGAGGAGGGTCTGCACAACTTCTCCTCCCCCCCCCCCCCCCCCCCCCCCCCCCCCCCGGTTAGAAATCACATAAACTGGGTTATACTGCAAACCAGAAATAAATTTAACAACTATAACAAGTGTATTTTAAGTAGTTAAGGAGGTAGCAGACAGAACAAGGCAGACTACTAAGAAAATAAAACAGAGCACACAAACTAAGCTTAATACACTAAAGAAACTGGTTATATGTAAGTTCTCACCCGAAATGTGGTTCTAATAATCTTCTTCACAGGCCAGACGCCCTTCCAGCCTCGGTCCAGTTCTTTTCCCTAGTTCAGTCTTAGTTGTTTCCAGTAGTCATCTTGGGTGGGGTAGCAGGGGAGAATTGATGACCTGGATTACCTCACTCCCCACCCTTAAATAGGATTTGCATAAGGCAGGAGTCCTTTGCTTCCTAGTTTGATCCCCCTCTCCAGCTTCTCCTGGAAAAGTACAGAATTCAAGATGGGTTCCAGTATCCGGTGACATGGTCACATGCCTCAGTAGGGCCCCTGTAGCCATTCTTCACAGGCTGACCCACATGTTCACAGGAAGACTAAGCTCTTTTACAGCCCATTGTCTCCTGCTGATAGGCCATCTGCACTGTCTGGCTTTTTCATTGTTGTACCTGAAGTGTTAGCTGGGGCATCACCCAAAGTAGCATAGTTGAAATACAGATACATAGTCAATATTCCTAACTTCAGATACAGAACTGATACAGGCATACAGATTGGATAATCACATTCAGTAAATGATAACCTTTCCAATAATATCTCACATGAGCCATCTTGCATAAAGTATATCTCAGTTATGTCACATTCATATCATAAGCATATTTTCATAAAGAATATGGAATGGCACATCATACTATTTTTACTATAATCTATTAAAATAATTTAAATTAAATAAAAATATTTAAACAATACATGCTTGCTGCCAAGTTTTGAAGAAAGTCAACCAGTGAATTGGTGGAAGTCACTGGCTAAGCACCTGGAATCAGAGTTTGCTGAAGTACTGAGCCAGCTTTTGATAGCAGTAGCTCTTCTGCAGATGCATAGACAATATTGTCTTCATCTCAGTTTATTCAGCAAGTTCAATTACATTATTGTAGTTCATTCAAAGTTAAGAAACCAATGGGGAGTTGAAAAAGCATGAAAGCTTATTTTCTTCTACCAGTCTTGGTGTGAGAGGATAAGATCGACTAGTTCTAAAATCTTGAAGGACTTGGTGATCAGTTCAATTCACGCTTTACAGATTGTTTCCTTTGTTTAATAAATCAGTTTTAAATGCAAAATGTGTTTAATTAACCTTTTTCTTATGTATCCAGCGCATTGCAGGTAGTTTTATTTAACTAACAAATTTTTTTTTTAAATGCTGACTTTGTGCATTTTTAATTGAATTCAAATATCCATCCAAATAGAGCCTGACACAAATTGCAGGTACAAAATTATCTAGTAAATAAGAAATACATCACTTACCATTTTTTATCATATAAAAATATAAACATTAAGAATCTAAATAAATGTAAGTTAAGCTGTATAATTGTTTAAATGTATATAGATATATATTGTGTATCCCTCAGGTTTGCAAAAAGTACCAAATTAGTGGAAAGGCTATATTTAGTTGCAAATCAACAAGTTATAATGGTTATCAAACAATGAGAATCAACATTTCTTTAGGAAAATAATTAAGATGTATAAATGCAAAACAGGATTAAAATTAAAGATTTAAATCAGCGTTTATTGCTTGGTGATTTAAAACATGATTAAAATCGACAGTGTAAATTGCTTTGATATAAATCAATCCACCCTGGGTGATGGTTTTGGATTTACCTGTAGTTTTCTCATTCACGTACATATGTGTATGTATTGTATTTTTGAAAAAATATTATTTTAATTACTTACAAAGAAAATGAACAGTTTCTTTCTTCTCATAAAGAGAAAGATAAAAGAAGAATGGGAAGAACAGCAGAGGAAGGAGAGAGAAGAGGAGGAGCAGAAGCAACAGGAGAAGAGAGAGAGAGAGGTGATGCCTGCACTAGGAGGATAAACACACTGCATATCCTCTTACAGTACCAGATATAACAGTCTACAATTTATATATAAATGTCAAAAGACAGCTTGTCTTTATGCATCTGTTTATTGGAGTTAAAAAATGGGGAGTGGAAATAATTGACAGATGTTTTTCTGAGACCTGGAAATAGATCCTCTGTATTTTATTATACTATAATGAAGCCTTATATTGGGGATAAAAATTAAACAAAAGTAGCCTCAGTCCTTCAGTTTGTGTAGCAACATATGACTTCTTGTATTACACTTCCCCTGTAATTATTTGCATTGGGGAAATATGAAGGTATATTGCTGGCACCCGTTCTCACACGTGCACATAACATGTGACACGTTAAAGATAACTTTTAACATAGTATTGCATATTTTCCCTATCAAACATCTGAGCAATCTTAATGTAATCATTTTTAAAAAGTTCCTTACATTGATCTGGAATTATATTGCTGCTGTTCCTTAACAGTGTTCTTACTCAAAAGATGTTACAGGTCCTCTGTACCTGACTCATTCATCAGGATGTATCTTTTTCATAACTTGTTGGGTGGGGAAGAATACAATATTGAAAAATGTTAACAGCTGTATAATTAATTTAACCAAAAAATGTTATTTGGTAGAGTATCTGCTTAGAATTTAGAGAGATTGTAGCTGTCCCCCTGGATTTCCTCCTACAAAGGTCCAAAGTCAAGTTGATCCATTGCTGTCATCGGGGAGGGATGATCACAGCTTTATGGAGTTCATCCATCTCATTTCAACTTCTCCAGAGCAGCAAGAGATGAAAACTGATCTGATTCTACTCAGTTTCATTCAGAGCTGCTTCACCAGAAACAAAGATGTGATTCAGTCCACTGCCATCTTCAAGTAACTGTGGCAGGAGAGGAGAGAGTAGTTTTCCCTCCTGCTTTTAATAATGGAAGATAACACTGAGGCTACCGTACATATAGTAACTCCTCGCTTAACATTGTAGTTATGTTCCTGAAAAATGCTACTTTAAGCGAATCCAATTTCCCCATAAGAATTAATGTAAATGGGGCGTGGGGGAAAGTTCCAGGGAAATTTTTTTCACCAGACAAAAGACATTATATACATATACAGTATAAGTTTTAAATAATTTTCAACAATTTAATATTGTACTCACCGATGGTGATTGTGAAGCTTGGTTGAGGCAGGGGCATAGCAGGGTCAGGGCATGGGGGCTTGCCCTGCTCCACCTGCCTGGTGGAGCGGGGTTGAGGCCTGGGGGCTTGCCCCGTTCCGCCCACCTGGCGCTCCTGCTGGGGAGCAGGGTCAAGGGCTTGCCTGCTACCCAGCTGGAATGCCGGGCAGGCAGAATGGGGCAAGCTCGCGCTCCTGCAACCTTATAACAGAATATTGCACAACTTTAAATGAGTATGTTCTCTAATAGATCAGCAACCTTATAACGAAACAATGTTAACCGGGATGACTTTAAGTGAGGAGTTACTGTACTAGCAAAAGAGTAACACTGATAGGAATTGTCAATCTCTCTCTGGAACTACTGAGGAAGTGATATGGGTGGTGGCAGCCACCAAGATATGGATATGATCATCTGGATAAAGATAAAACTAAAAAGTAAAATGGGGGTGAGTGGTAGAAGTGGACAGTAGACTAGGAGGATAGAAGACTGATCCTAAGGGAATGAAAGAGTGGAGACTGTAAAGGAAGGAAAGGTTGGTTGGACTTGGTTCAGCAGTCAGCACTTATCTAGCTGGGGCAGAAGTATGTCCCTCATTCCCTGGGTAAACAGGAGCTGGCAATACTGTGCTGTCTGACTGCAAAAGCAGTTCCATCCACCACTCCCCCTTTCCCTCCACCTAACAGAAAGTTGCTATGATGCATGTCTTCTGTTGGCGATTCTAGATGTCCAAACCACGATGAAGGTATGAGGAGAACCTCAACATGGTGGGATAGACTGAAATGGAGAGAAGAGAAAACAATAGAAAGATTGAAATGAGAACTAAAGGGGAAGAGAGTGGTGGAAATAAAGTGTTAGTTGTGAATTCCTGGAATCCAGTAGACAGTGTAGAAGAGCACTACCGAGCTGACAGAATAAATGTCATGCTTAAACTAAAGGGAGTGCATATTTGTTGCTTCTGGCCAGCGGAAATTTGTGAATTGTTAGCTAAAACTGGTTCCTGAATTCTTCTTGATCACCTGATGGTGGTCCACAGACAACTATGTGGTCAAATGGTGCTGACTCTGCACCTTGTTTCAGCTGCTAAATTGCATTAAAATCAATATAAATACATTACATACTCTCCTAAAATTGCTCTTCAATTTAAACAATTGCTAAAATTGCCCAGGAACAATATATGATCAACACTCGGAAGGGAACTGGTCCACATGATTGTGACTGGGAGGGGAGGTGGGTCCATGAGCCATTCATTATTAATACATGGTTCAGTCCATAAAAAAGTTTGAGAACACCAGAGCTAAAATAAAATCCAAAACTTTTGCTATAGATGTTACTGAGTGGGCTGTGTGTATGCAAAGAGACCTATGACTAGGAAAATCCAAAGCTAACTTGTTAATATTAAAAATGCATTTTAAACTTAAGTGGTCACTTCTCTTGGCTTGTTCTGAATTCCGTTTTATATTTATGCCCACTTACCAAGTGTTAGTGCCACAGATGTGTGTAGGTGTGCAAAGTAACACATAATTCAGTGGCAGCAAAAGTAGAGAAAGAAAACTAGTTTCAAAAGTAACTTTGTGAAGTGCTCTAGCATTTAGCTCTTAGAAAATGGTCATCTACATCGAAGTCTTCTCAGATGTATCCTTTAACAACATTATAAGGGGTCTGACTTACTGCAAAGCAAAAAATAAATGTTCGGTGTTTTTAAAACAAACCACCACACTACGTTAGAGTGTATGGTCATTAAATATTGAAAATTAGGTTCTTAACTAAAGAAACCAGATGAGTTACCTCCCTTCAGGGTTTTCACTAGTCCTATGTTTGCACCATTTATAGGAAGCTGTGCAGAAGATGCTGGATCAAGCTGAAAGTCAGGTATGTTCAGTCTCTTTTCAATAAAGAACTGAAAGATGACTATTGACTACCATCTGACTTTTGTCTTCTGGCATGATACTCATCTCTTCTGAAGAGAAGCTAAATGGCCTTGTATAATTTAATATGTAATGGTTTCCATTACCCATAAACAATGTATTTACTAGCTGGAACATATAATTAAGCACATTTGTGGCTACTTGGTAGCAGTGCAGCTGAGAGTGCTTGTTACTGTTCAGGAGAGCCAGGTCTAGAATGATTTTGGGATTCTGCTTTCTGGGCCACTGAAGACTTGATACGATGGTCTGTTTTCTTTGAATAAAAGCAGTCTGCAGCAGAAGAGAGTACTGATTCTGAAATAAAGAGGGAACCACATGGGTACCTGGAAGAGTGTAGATCTCAAATTAGTAAAAAGTAGTAAGAAAATCTGCAGAATATTCTTAAATTAGATCTCAGTGCCTGAATTCAGTCTTTCCATTTCTTTAAAAGAAAACAACTCATTTTATCTCACCTAGGCAGTAAAGGTTTGTAAAGGTTCTTGCACATATCTGAAAAGTAAACTGAATTATAGTTACCCATTTCATAGTTGATTGCTATTAGCCATATTGGAATAGCGTTGAATTCTCAATTATATTTAGACTGAGCAAGGGAACTAAACTTCTAATTGACAAAATCTGGATGGAATACTGCTTTGACTGTTTTTATTGTCTAGGGCTCTAAATACACCTGGCACTTCTGGGAGAGAAACAAAGGGAAAATGTAGTATATTGGAGTTTGAAATTGAAAGATACAAGGTTTCAGTTGGTGAGTTCTACCACTGCTGAATCCACAAATGGCCTTCTGCCCCGGCCCTCTCCCAAATGGTGCTATTACCAGTAGAAGTGCCAAGTGTAAATAATCATAGCTTTCCGTTTATTTGATGTGAGAAGCGCTACTTCAATACTTTTCCAAACTGCTTTGCTTATTAAAATGGGTAAAATTCACCTTTTTAAGGGTGCTTCAAACTTTGCTTCAAGTCAACAAATATTTGCAATTTGGTAATCTCATACTGCATTTTAGGAGTCCCAGGTCAGTGGCTTGAGTACAGAACTAGAAATGGGGAATTCCTGAGTTTTAATCCCAGTCATAGCTCTGACAGTTTTTTTTTCCCTTGGTCTTGAGCCAAGTTACTTTAACTTTAGTACATCATTATTCCTATCTGCATAAAAATTGATACTTGTTTACCTACTTCACTGGGCTTTGTAAGGATAAATGAATGGACCCAACCCTCAGTTCCTGTCAGAAAGCATTCAGCCCAATTCAGGAAAGGGGGTGCAAAGGTGTCTTTAGCCACTGTTGCACTCTCCCAGTCCTGGGGTTGCTTTCCTCTAAGGTGGGTCTCTTCCCTGAGGATCCCCCTATGCTAGAATGGTGGGCTATCCTAATGCAAGAGGGAATATTTGTAATTCTCTTTGACGGTGCAAGTCCAGTGTAAGGACTGAGTACTGTTGTTGTTTGTAAAAACTTAATGTATCCTGGACTCTGGCAAATGGAAAATTTCCATTTGTGATCTTAAGTTCATTTTTTGTAGTTTCCTCAAATCTGGGTAGTTACCAAGGAAAAGCTGTCTATCTTTGGATAGATTAGAGGCACTTGGATGACCATACAGAGCAGTATTTAAAATCCTTGGTTCAAACTCACCTGGGTGTCAAAGGAGAGAACATTGAGTTACATAAGTATTGAATTTGACTCCTTGCTGTCACAGTTATTTATTTATTTTACTGTGTTCTGTTCGTTAAAGTAATGATATGTTAATGGTGTTTTTAAACAGCTGGAAAATGGCGCTACCTGGCATAACCCAGAACCCCCAGAGAACATAGGAACGGAGAAAGATAGAGCTAATTGCCCATTTTATATCAAAACAGGATCCTGCAGATTTGGAGACAGGTAACTGGTCAAATGTTGGAAATATAACATGGTTAAAGGGGTTAGCTCCTTTGGGATTTCTTACAGGTTTGTGATCAGATTATCTCCTCACTATTGCTCTGTGGGTTTCCTGTAGACTTATTGGATAGGATTATGTTCTCACTTATACAGCTGTGAATTGAGAGTAAAAGCAGTGCACAGTCAGAAATGGGTTATCTTTTTTTATTAGAATATCAAATTGCTAATAGTCTGGTCCCAGTTTTGATCTGACTGACTGATTCAACCAAAGCATTTGCAAAGAGATAATTATGCCATCAGAGTATATGCAGTTTCCTATTATTATTGGTACAGCTTCGAAAGAATATATCCAGTCAGATGTCTGTCTTAATTTGCGTACACTGCACCTAAAACAGCTACAAAAGCAAGGTAGTATACATCTGCATGACTTAGAAGTGTCATGTGACTTTCCAGTATCTCATTATTTGTACCATACGCATGGTCACTGCACATGGTCCATCTAATTTAGTATCCTTTCTCCAAAAGTGCTCTGTACCAAATGCTTTAGAGAGACATGCAAAATATCCATTGTGGACAATTCTACAACATAATTCTGGGGAAGCTTCTTTGGCAGTTAGTGGCTGGTTTCAATCCCGAAAGATGAGAGTTGGTACCACTTTTAAACCTCATCCTAGCTATTTCAACTGCAGATGATGTTTTTACTATTCAGATTAATATTTAACCCATTTTAATCCTTCTAAATTCTTTGTCTCAATGGTATCTTGTGGCAGAGAATTCCATGGGTTAATTATGTATTGTGTAAAACTAAAAATGTCAGTGGTTTTAAATGTTTCCTTTTAATTTCATTGGGAATCCCCGTTCTCATATTATAAGACAAGGTGAACGGAACTACCTGACCTTCTAATCTCTTACTTATTGCCTCTGAAAACTTAATAAGCCCTAATATGTTCCCATGACTTGAATCACACATGTTGCCTTTCTTGGGCACTCTTCTGTTATGAAATATATAAAATGAATGGTACAGAGGTCAGTAGGGTGCTCTTACCATCTTGTAATACCAGAAGGGGTCATACCATCAAATTGAAAGGCAACAAATTTAAACCCGAAATGAAGCCTTTTTGTATAATTCATAAATAAGCAGTGGAAGTCTACATGTTGAGGTTGAGCTTAGTAGAACTCAAAGTTAGACTTGTGTCAAAAATGAAAACATATTTACAGTAGATAGGATCTGAGTACGTGTCAGTCACTTATTGCTTGGAGATAGGAAGAAACTCTCTTCCTATGGACAGCCTATTCCATAGTTTTCTGTTACAGGGCTTGTACCTTTCTCTATGGTATTTGCTCTTTGCCACTGTCAGACAGGATACTGAGCTAGATTGACCACTGGTCTGATCCGGTATAGCAGAATCCCGTTTATCTGATCTAATTGGGACCGGGGCCAGATCGGATAATCAGAAAGTGGGATAATCTGGAGAATGGGAGAGTGCAGTGCTACAGCACTAGCTAGCAGCACTTCTGGTCCTGGAGTCCTGGTTGTTTGGGTAATGCGGAGAGCGGAAAAATGGAGAGTTGGATAAACGGGGTTCTACGTTCCTATATCATGAACAAACCTACTAGCTTTATAGTCACATGGTTTCTATATTTTTTCCAAATTTAGTTTCCTATCATATAAGGTTTGTTCGTATAGAGTTTTAATAAATGCAGTAGTTTGACTGCATTATATTTAAGATGTATCCTCCGAAGTGTGGTTCCAAGAAAGAACTAGCACATTTTGGACAGAGCTTTTTGACTCAGTTACCTGGGTGAACAGGGGAGTGTTTGAAGCAGAGATCCTAAAGCATAGTGAAACCCTTCTCATTCAGAAGCAAGTCAGGGAGATTACTATTTGAGGGTGTCTCATTGAGCTTCGGGCTGTTATGGTGAACACTGTATTGCAGTATACCAATATGAGGTGATGTAGGTTAAAATAAAACTTTTGTACAGAGCTGACACTTGTAAAGTGTGGTACTTCCATAGCTGCAGATGTTCACAACCTGGGGCCTAATTTTCCTCCCCATTCCCAATAGTATGAGAGTAGTTTCATTTACTTCAATAGGAGCTATTTAATTTTGCAGAGAAGAATGGAGGGGCTCTTACAGAAGTAAGACTTTAAAATGCCTTGCAAGACCCTTCAAAAATTGAACAGACATTTCAAAATACCAGCATTTCAATAAATGCCTTTTATCATTTTTGAAATTTCCAACTGATGATTTTTTGTGTGTTTTTGAACACTGATGGCATTTGTATATGGCAGGATGCTTTAAAACTATCAGGAAATTTGTCTTGAATGACCTGCTTTACTCCTTGAAATACGCTGATTGATGAAGCTCCTTTTTAGAATATTTTCTTGCAATTCAGAGCTGTTAGTGGGTCTAGAAATAGCAAATGTTTGCAGCTTTAGCAGGTGTACCCTTTGCTGAAAGTGAGGTGTTTTTTTTCTTTTCCATAAATTATATAGGTGTTCCCGCAAACATAACTACCCAACATCTAGTCAGACGCTTTTGATCAGAGGTATGTTTGTTACGTTTGGGATGGAGCAGTGCAGAAGAGATGACTATGATACGGATGCGAGTCTTGAGTACAGTGAGGAGGAAACCTACCAGCAGTTCTTAGACTTCTATGAAGATGTACTGCCTGAGTTCAAGAATGTGGGAAAGGTTGTTCAATTCAAGGTATGCATATGAGCCCAATGATAATCATCACGTCTCTTTGTTCCTTTGCCAGTCTTGACTAGTGTAAATCTCAGTTGTGGAATATGCCATAGCTAAGTTCATGTACAATTTCTCAAGTCAAACTGCATATTTCTGATGGCACCTGCAAACTAATCTCTGTGTCATCACAGAGGATTGTTTTTCTTCAAGATATAGGTGAAATCCCTCCCAAAACTTATTCTGGGACAAACTCACAACATATCTATAAAATTACCTTCTGAAACAATCTGCTTATTTCTCAGCCCCCATCTTTCTAAGCTGTCGAGCAGGCCAGCACATTCTCAGATCATTTTCAGGGCTGGAAAATTTTACCAACCACCTACTAGCCCAAGAACTAAGCCTTTTAGCCAAAGTAAAGGTAGCTGTGCTGCCATGGCCGTGCATCCCTCACCTTCCCCCCTTTCCCCTTACAAGCTATGCCTATGGCAATTTAATGGAGTAAAATGGTTATATGCTTGATTTATTTAGAACACAGTCAACTTTCTGTTTAATTCACTTTTAAAAAATTTAACTTGCTACCCGGGCTTGGTGAAGAGCAGAAAAATATTCGTTTGACAAATTGAACTAGTATGAAAGTAAAATGTTTGAATAGTACCTGACCAGTTAGAAATGGTAGAATTTGTTGCAGAAACTGCAGCTTTGACCAAACACCAGCTTTGTATAGTTGCTGCAAGTTTGAGTGGCGTTGGACCTCCTGCACCAGGTTGCAGTGCCACTCAATCAAATTTGTCCTGGCTGCCCCTTTGTCATGAGCAGGTGGGGGTGGAGGCCAATGAGAGGATGGGGCCAGGGAGCCGTGTGGGTTGAGGCCAGGCTTCCCAGGAGGCTTGTCCTGCTCACTACCCAAGTTCTGTGGTGGGTGCTGCTGCCTGCACTTGGCCCTGCTCTTGCTGGCCTTGCACTTTATCTTGATGCAGTTTTCCCTCCATCAAGTGATGTGGGCTAGGTCCGCCAAGAAGCAGCTTCTGTAGGATCTTGAGGACTTCGCTTTCTGTGGCTGCCCAGCTGCATCAGAGGATAGGCTTGGGGAGGCTGAAGTGAATGGGGCTGGGCTAGGACTTGTGCCTCCCACAGGCACAGGGCTTGGGACAGCGGAACCCCAGCAGTTCCAGCCCCCCACAGGCCTTCAGAGATCTCTGTGCCTGGGGCCAACTCTAGAGCACAGGGGCTCAGGCCCTCCACACCAAAACCGCAACTTTAATCAACTGTGGCTACAACCTTTGAACCAAAAACCCCCCACAATTTTCTTTTCTTATAGCTTCTAAGTCAGATCTATTCCAATAAAGAGAAATATCTTCTCATGACCGGCCCTGATTGTTTTCCATTTTTATCCCTCTACTTTTCAGTGGATTTCATTACACAGTAGTATATAGAGGAGTTGAGTTAGCTGATCTGGCCAAAGTTGGAAGATCCAAAACTCAGATTGGAATGACAATGGTTGAGGATATTGATGCCTTATCAAAAAAAATATTAGCTGAAATAAATGGTTGAAAGACAAGATCTTCTGATACCAAAGGATTTCAAAAAATAACATCCACTATTGTGAGAGTAAGGACACACACACTGTAGGAATGAACATCAGCAGAGACGGGACCAAGATAGATGCACTCTGCAAGATGTTTCAGGAGCAGGCTTTCACAACCCACCTATGCCTTTGAATGTAATATTGCACAGATTTGACACTTTGCATCAAGCCCTTACAAAGAACCTTGTAGGAGTCACCTAATCCATTCTCAGATTTCATGCCTGACATGATTATTGTCGGACAAGACAACAACAAATTTCCACCAGTCCAGGTGTAGACAATGCTCCTAAGGCCAGTCCCAGTTGAACCACCAAGGCAATTAAACCTGCTTTTCATCAGGTTTAACTAACATGGTGATAAACACTTGAAGCTGCAGAGCCTTGTCAACACTAAAGCTACCATTGGTTAACTTGCACTGGTAGGTATTTTTATAAAATTCCCTAGTGCGCACCCGGCTTATTTCTTGCATGTCAATGGTGTGATCTGTGGTACACTATTGGTAAAAGCTTGTCTGTATTATGCTTCTGTGGGGCCATTCTATATCTAGTAGCTTGAGTTATTTTACAGTGTCTGAGCCAGAAATGTTGACTGTATCACTACTTACTAATAAGCTAATACCACTCTCTTTATTCAAGTATTCACCTATATCTGTCTGAAAATTCCTATCCTAAGCATTTTCAACCTGGGTAACTTATGTCTGATCAGTAAGTTAAATCTGAAATAATGTGCCTTTATGTAAAATTTCACAAAGATTAGAAAAATCTATTTGTACAACAAAACCATGCCAGCAAAAGAGCTTTTAAATTCCTTTCAATGGAATGAGACCAACTTTTTGTTACAGTACAGGAAAGAAAACAACAGCAGGCGCTAAATATTTAAGAGCTATTTGCATAGTAGCCTTCTTTCTCCTGTCTTAAACTGAGCTTCTCTTTATTGCTAGTCAGACTGAGATGGTTTTATGTGAATTTAGGAATTAGTGCTTAGTGCCCACTTCAGAGCTGGAGTATCTCATATTTAAAAGGGTGGCGACCCCAACATTTTTTTACACTTGTGGTGATTTAGTTCTTGCTGTATCTCCCACCACCTCCCAAAATATCAAACTTTGCCAGTGTCTGCATTGCTTGTCTGATGAAATACGTGTTGTGGCTATTTTTTCATATCTGATTTTTCACCTCTGTTGTTTTTCTCCATCTCCTTATTCATTCTCCCCCTTGTCTTGTCAGTTTTTCCTCTCCTATAAGTGCTATTAATGTCTAATGATGAGCATTAGCAGCTCCAGCAGCACTTCTAGCATTTATTACTACTAACTGTCATTAGCTGTTAAAAGTCCAGCTGGTGTTGACTGCCTTTGTAGTATTGGTGATGCCTTCTTACAGTCCAGCTGGACAGAACACCATGTAATCAGGAGGATTAATCATGTGGTGACACCTCAGTGTTGCCTACCCAGGATGCCATTCTAGAGAATAAAACAGAACCTGATTAACAGAGCATGAGGTGTAGAATGAGGAGGTATTCGTGTGTTCAACTAAAAGCTGTCAGCTATAGGGGAAAAGAAAACTGTTTAACATCAAAGCAAACCACATACCACAAATACTTCTTTTTAAATAAACTTCTATTTAATCAGAACTAAGTATTCAGTTTTATTAAACCTGTATGTGAAAACCAGGCCAGAAGAATTGATAAATAAAATACTTTAACATTCTGGTCACCCTAGGCATGAGCTAAATTGGGGTGAGTATAGCTCTATCATGAATGAGCTATGTGGATCTCTCAGTATTTCAGAAGCCTTAATCTAACATTTGATCTCCCCTTAGGTCAGCTGCAACTTTGAGCCTCACCTGCGGGGAAATGTATATGTTCAGTACCAGTCGTAAGTGCCTCGCAGTTAACTCTTTATGACGCTTGACAGTTAAATACTCTAGATCAGGCCTGCACAACATGCAGCCCGGGGGCCACATGCGGCCCGCGTGGGCTCACTATGCGGCCTGCGGTGGGGTGAGTAGGTGGGTAGATTCAAAATCTGGGACTGTGTCCGTTGGTCCTTTTTGCTGCTTGTCTCTGGGCTGGGGGTTGTCCCAATGCTGCAAAGAGGGTGTTCCCAAAGGAAGGTGCTTGCTTCTAACCCCCGAGGCGATCAGTATGTCTGCTCTTCTCTAGTCAGCCCACTTGACAAGTTTGATTGTCCTTGCTCTGGTTCCCATCCCCTCTCCAAGGGTTGCAGCTGTCTGGGGTGCCTGCCTTCCACACCTTCCTCATCCACACCTTTCATTCATTCAACGGGGCAATTGAATACAAAGTGGGGGGAAGATCTTCTGCTTCTAGCAAAAAGACATTTTTCTTTTACCTTAATTATACTACCTTAGGGGCCCGCTATAACATATTACCAAGGTTCAATACAAAGTGATATAAAAGTTATACAAAAATGCATAATGCAGAGATTTATCTACAACTGCATTGATTGACTGTTGTGTGCAGTAATATAGTGACCCCTGGGGGGGTGAAGAGGGGTGTGATGGTGGGGCCGAGCAGGGAGGGGGCGGGTCCTATTTTACTGCTGTGATCTGGTCACCCTATGCGCGCTATTTATTTCCCCCTCTACAGGCTTCTATACCCCAGCGCTGGGGAAGGAGGGGTTGGTTCTGCGGTGCGGGGGTGGGGGTGTTTCCGCGGGGCCGAGGGGTTTCGGCCCTCAGCTGTTTTCTTTGGAGTAATATGGCCCTCGCCGCTTTACGAGTTGTGCAGGCCTGCTCTAGATCATAAGCAGTACCCAAGTAATAAAATTTTACTTTTTCCTGTTGGGTTCTAAAAGGTTTAATTCTGTATTTCCATTTTACTTAAATCTGAATGTCACTTAAACCCTATTTTATCTAAGTAATTCATCCCCACACTGCAGTAAGAGTCCAAATTTGGTAGAGAACAGAATTTAAAGGATTGTATGATATCCCAGTAATGCTACATTCTGCCTTATCTTTAAATTAAAGGGAGCGAGACTGTCAAGAAGCCCTTACTCTATTCAATGGACGATGGTATGCAGGACGACAGCTTCAGTGTGAATTTTGCCCAGTGACAAGGTGGAAAACTGCTATATGTGGTATGTCAGGGATAAACCTTTATAAAAGGGAAGGTCTCATTACTGAAGGGCTTATTAGAGAACTGAAAAATTAAGAAGTGATGTCTTACAGGCTTTCAAATCAGAGAGATCCACATAAAATTACAGTACAGGAACCTTTTGAGGTGCAAGGGGACAAACTGAAAATATGCACTAACTCGACTACACAATCTTTGGGCAGGAAATGTATATGGTGTCCAACTGACACCGCCGGGGGGATTTAGGAAACTGACTGTAGTTATGATTCAATAACACCCTCAACCTTTAGGAAGAGTGCTTTGGGATAACGGATGTTTGTAAAATAGGTAGGATGTCTGTTTTTATATCTCATTCAAAACCAGCAACCTAGTTGGTTCTGAAACATTAAAACATAGCTTCTTCATTATGATCAGTGTTAACTATATTTAGCTGATTCTTACCTCAGTCTTGCTACAATCCAAAATGTATTTCCCTAACCCTAACCGCATTTATCTTGAACAGAAAATTCTTACCTCCAGGACAGCACTTAGGCTATAAGGGGCTATGCAGATTAATGGCTGGTTTACGCATCCCTTTACCTAAAATCCCTGAGATTTAACTAACCCCCATCCGGCCCAATTTACATAACTAGGAAAGTTAAGTTATAAACTTATTAGCTCACTTTAGCATAAGACATACTAGAATGTTTGAAAGCTAAAACTATGGATGTGTCTCATGAGTAAGATGAAAGTATAATCTTTGAAAAGAATTGAAGTGTGTTTTTCCTTTGCAGATGAGGCTGATAGGCATGGTATGAATATCTATAGTGGAAAAGGCCAAAAGATTAAGTGCAACAAATCTTTTAAAATACATATTTAATTAAAATGGCTGACATTACATTAAAAAATAGAATTGTTGCCTTTATATCATATTACCAGTAACCTTTTAAAAAAAATAAAAATATCTGTTGCAGGTTTATTTGAAAGGCAGAAATGCCCAAGAGGGAAACACTGCAACTTTCTTCACGTATTCAGAAATCCACACAATGAGTTTTGGGAGGCCAATAGAGACATACATATTTCTCCTGAACGGACCAATCAGTCAGCTAAAAACTCTGAAAGGAGAAACAGAACAGGCTATCACGAGGACTATTACAGCAGGTCAAGAAGACGAAGCAGCCCCAGCCCAGATCATTCTTACAAAAGAAATGGAGAATCAGAGAGGAAAAAAAGTAGCCACAAGAGCAAGAAAAGACGGCGGTCTAGCAGGTCAAGAAGTTGGGAACGAAGGCAGTCACATAGTAGAGGGAAGAAGAAGAGAGGTCGTAGTCGCAGCAGAAGCCGTAGTTGTACACATGGTCGTAGTAAAAGCCGAAGTAGAAGCTCCTCTCGGTCCAGGAGTCGTGGCAAAAGGAGGTCAAACAGCAGAGGAAGAAGTAATGAACCCCCCCCAAAAAAGTGAGAATTCTTTGAGGAGTTGCCATTTGAGCAACTGTAGTGTTACCAAAGATACAGTGTGTGCAGTAGATGGCTATGTACCAAGAATAATGTTGTACTACATTAGGGTATATCTTGTATTAAAATGAGTTTCATAGTAAAGGACCCAAGCAGGACTTAAGAGTTTAAGAAAAATGGTACAGATTTAATTATTTAAATTTACCACAGGGTCATGGGAATTCAATATTTTGTGTAAAACTTTCCCGTTGGACTAGACAACTGAATGTATCCTACAATCAGCTGGAGATCAGGGATCAAATTCTCCCCACCATGGAAGAAAGCTCCGTGTTGCTTCCACACAGTGCTTGCCCAGCAGGAATATGGGGGTGAAATTAAGATTGTGAATGTTGCCTGCTAGTGACACTGAGCAAATCCTCCATGTAGGAACAACACCAAGGTGGTCCCGCTGAGGGAAGGAGAGGTGCAAGCCAGGAGAACAAAAATACCAAGAGGGAGTGCACAGGTGGTTGGTTCAGTGGTAGCCCCATTGATATTCAATACTGTGCTCCCTGAACTAGCTGTAGAGATCATGTGCTTGGTTCAGCAAGTTAGCTGAGGCATAAATCAAGGCAGAATGTTAAGGCATGGTAATCTAAAGTGGGTTGTTTTTTTTAAGTGAAGTAAGGGCTAAAGATTACTACAGGGATACTATAAACCAAAACACAGGAGCTGTTAACTGAGGACGAGAGTGGCTGAAGAAATGAATAAAGTATGTATAGGAGAGTAATTAATACTTACGGTGCTGTCAGGACTTCCTCATTCCAGTTCCTTATACGCTTGTCTATGTGGAGCATGCTGCCACTAATGAATTTGGATGAATTGTTTTGAACAAAGCAGTAATAAAATAACTTATAGAAATCAAGGTTAATCTTGATAGATAGGGTGCTATTAGTGTTTAAAATCTTCATTTGCATTCCAAATGGATGTTCGAAACCAGTACAATCTTGGGGTATAAATTAGATACAGTACTTAAGGAGAGATTTTTCAAAGGGCAATTAGGCACCTAACTCCCACTGATTTTTTTTCAAGAGGAGCTGGGAGCCTATCTGGTTCTTGAAAATATCCCCCATAATGCAGATACTTACTTATAGCCACACTATTAAATAGAAAAGGAAATATTTATTCCAGCCTTGACTTGAGGGTGCAGCTTCTTCTAAAGCTTTGACTATGCATCAGTGGTTAATATCAATAGTGCATTCAGCAACTGCTAACTGTTGTATTTTTCCTCCACATTTAAGCTGTTTGGGTATGCATTCAGCACCAAAAACCAGACTGACACAAGTCTGCTGCTACAGCTTTGAGGTGTTAGGATTCATTTTCCAATTGCTTTCATACCTCATGCTTCAGTACTACCATTTCCCATAATACCTAAGTGAGGTCTGAGTGTGTGAGAAGGATTCAGAATCAAACGGTCACGTGCATGGCTTTTTGTAATTACGCTACATCTTAGTGAGTGATTATTTTTATTTGAAATCAAAACCAAAGTTGTTTTGTTTTTTTAATGTAAGCTTAAATTTTGCAAGAGAAATAGAAGGGCTCAAAAAGGAACTAAATTGAGAGGATATATTTTCTGTGATGTGTATTTCTACTGCCATTACAGCTCATGAAGACTTTACAAAATGCAATAGTACTAGTACAGCTCCTGTCATGTGGTATCCTAAAGGAATATGACAGTAGCACTGAGGGGCCCCAGTGTGCTAGGTACTGTACAAATACAGAGACAGTCCTTGCTCCCTAGATCTTACAATCTAAGACAGACCCCCCCAGAATGAGGGCATTTCAAGCAGTGAATGTAGGCTATTGCCAAGATCCCACCCCAAAGTGAGACTTAATCCTGGTGGAGTGTACTTTAAACAGGGCTCCTGTATGCTGCTGCATTTCTTCAGAGCATGTAACTAATTTCACAGCTATACTTCAGAGAAAAGCATGCAGGGTAGTGGAAAATCAGACCCTTCATCTCTTCTAAGAACATAAGAACGGCCATACTGGGTCAGACCAAAGGTCCATCAAGCCAAGTATCCTGTCCTCTGACATTGGCCAATGACAGGTGCACTGAAGGGAATGAAGAGACAGGTTATCATCAAGTGATCCATGTCCTGTCACCCAATCCCAGCTTCTGGCAAACAGAGGCTAGGGACACCATTCCTGCCCATCCTGGCTAATAACCATTGATAGATTCGTGGAAGATAGGTCCATCTAGCTCCCTTTTGAACCCTGTTATAGTATTGGCCTTCACAACACCCCCCTGGCAAGGAGTTCCAGAGGTTGACAGTGCGTTGTGTGAAAAAATACTTCCTTGTTTCTTTTAAACCTGCTACCTATTAATTTAATTTGGTGGCCCCTTGTTCTTATATTATGAGTAAATAACACTTCCTTATTTACTTTCTCTATACCACTCATGATTTCATAGACCTCAATCATATTCCCCTGTAGTCATCTCTTTTTCAAGCTGAAAAGTCCCAGTCTTATTAATCTCTCCTCATAGGGAAGTTGTTCTATACCCCTAATCATTTTTGTTCCTTTTCTGAACCTTTTCCAATTATCTTTTTTGAGATGGGGTGACCACATCTGCATGCAGTATTCAAGCTGTGGGCGTACCATGGATTTATACAGAGCCAGTATGATATTTTCTGTCTTATTATCTATCCCTTTCTTGATGATTCCCAACATCCTGTTTGCTTTTTTGACTGCTGCTGCACATTGAGTGGATGATTTCAGAGAACTATCCACAATGACTCCAAGATCTCTTGCTTGAGTGGTAGCAGCTAATTTAGACCCCATCATTGTATATGTACAGTTAGGATTATGTTTTCCAATGTGCATTACTTTGCATTTATCAACATTAAATTTCATCTGCCATTTTGTTGCCCAGTCACCCAGTTTTGTGAGATCCTTTTGTAGCTCTTCGCAGTCTGCTTGGGACTTAACTATCTTGAGTAGTTTTGTATCATCTGCAGATTTTGCCACCTCACTGTTTACCCCTTTTTCCAGATCATTTATGAATATGTAAAATAGGACTGGGCCCCATACAGATCCCTGGGGGACACCAGCAGTAGGAGGACAGGTTTAAAATATTTTTGGTAATCTTTCAGCTCTAACTTTTGCTTTTCGTGCTTAAAGGCAAGAGTCATTTTCTCAGCACAGATGATTAAAGGCTACACAACTGTTCAACAGTGAGTGACATCTGTCTCAGTACTATTTGTCATTCACTGTACTCTGCCTCAAAGAATAAAAACTGCAGTTATACTGCATGTCAGCCAAGTTAAACTGCTTCTTGTCCCAGGTCAGTAGCTCTCAGAAGCAAAACTCTCAGTACTATTTCTTGTTCAGCCAATCACTCAGACACACAAGTTTGTTTACATTTGCAGGAGATAATGCTGCCCGCTTCTTGTTCAGGTCACCTGAAAGTGAGAATAGGTGTTGGCATGGCATTGTTGTAGCCGGTGTCGCAAGATATTTACATGCCACATGCACTAAAGATTCATATGTCCCTTCATGTTTCAACTACCATTCCAGAGGACGTCTTTTAAGACTTCTGAAAATATGCTCCACACCTCATCCCTCTCAGATTTTGGAAGGCACTTCAGATTCTTAAACTTTTGGTCCAGTGCTGTATCTATCTTTAGAAATCTCACATCGGTACTTTTGTGTTTTGTCAAATCTGCTGTGAAAGTGTTCTTAAAATGAACATGTGCTGAGTCATCCTCTGAGACTCTACTATAACATATATATGGTAGAATGCAGGTAAAACAGGACCGGAGCCATACAATTCTCTCCCAAAGAAATTGTCAAATTAATTAACACTTTTTTTTTTTTAAACAATCATCAGCATGGAAGCATGTTCTCTGGAATGGTAGCTGAAGAATGAAGCATATAAATATTTAGCATATCTGGCATGTAAAATACCTTGCAATGACGGCTACAAAAGTCCCATGCAAATGCCTGTTCTCACTTTCTGGTGATGTAAATAAGAAGTGGGCAGCATTATCTCCCATAAGTGTAAACGTGTTTGTCTTAGAGATTAGCTGAACAAAAAGGAGGCCTGAGTGGACTTGTAGGCGCTAAAGCAGGGGTGGGCAAACTTTTTGGCCTGAGGGCCACATCAGGTTTCCAAAATTGTATGGAGGGCCCATTAGGGGAGGCTGTGCCTCCCCAGACAGCCAGGCATGGCCCTGCCCCCCCCCCCCCCCCCTGCTTCTTGCTCCCCAGGACTCCTGCCCCATCCACCCCTCCCTGTCCCGACCACCTCCAGACTCCCTGCCCCTATCCCCCATCCAACCCCCCCTCTCCTTCGTGACTGCCCCCCCCCAGAACTCCTGCCCCCATTCCACCCCCATTCCCTGCCCTGACCACCCCAACCCCTGTCCACACCCCCACCCCAAGCACCACCCTGAACTCCCCTGCCCTCTATCCAACCCCCCCCCCCCGGCTCCCTGCCCTCTTACCGCACTGCCTGGAGTACCGGTGGCTGGCAGTGCTACAGCTGCACCACCCAGAGAACCAGGACAGACAGCCGTGCCACCCGACTGGAGCCAGCCACGCCACCGCCACATTGCACCAGGGGGCGGCAGCCGGGAGATAGCTTCCCAGGCCAGGAGCTGGGCAGGACAGTACCACGGGCCATAGTTGGCCCACCTCTGCTCTAAAGTTTTACATTGTTTTATTTTTGAGTGCAGTTATGTAACAAAAAAACCTCTACATTTGTAAGTTGCACTTTCACAATAAAGAGATTGCACTACAGTACTTGTATGAGATGAATTAAAAAATACTGTATCATTTTTACAGTGCAAATATTTGTAATAAAAAAATACAGTGAGCAGTGTATACTTTGTATTCTGTTATAATTGAAATCTCACATCGGTACTTTTGTGTTTTGTCAAATCTGCTGTGAAAGTGTTCTTAAAATGAACATGTGCTGAGTCATCCTCTGAGACTCTACTATAACATATATATGGTAGAATGCAGGTAAAACAGGACCGGAGCCATACAATTCTCTCCCAAAGAAATTGTCAAATTAATTAACACTTTTTTTTTTTTAAACAATCATCAGCATGGATGTTATATTTGAAAAGGTAGAAAAACATCCAAAAATATTTAATAAATGATAAAATACCAATCGAAATCTAACAGTGCAATTAAAACTGCAATTAATCATGATTAATTTTGAGTTAATTGCGTGAATTGACTGCGATTAATCAATAGCTCTAGAAATATACAATTTTTAACAAGGGTAATTAACCACTGCATAAGTTAGCAAGGCTAACTTTCATCACTAGCATTTTTAATCAATACTGGATTTTTCAGATATATGCTCTAGTTCAAGCAGGAAAGTGGTATGGCTTGCGTTATACACATCAGGCTAGAAAGATAATGGTCTCTCTGGGCCTTATCTATGAACCTCTTTCAAAAAAGCCTTGTAGGTTAGCAGCAAGCTACAGGGCTCCACTTTAGCATGCTGCAAAAATCACCATCCCGTCTTATAAGCTATGGAGTCCATATGCCCCTCACCCTTGTTCCAGCTTCACTAGATACAAATAGGAGGGAGAGCAAGTAGAGAACACACTGGTAGAGGAAGGGGACAAGTGGCTAAATCAACATTTTTCTGGGGAGAGGGTAGCTTTGAGGGAAGAAGAGAAGACAGGGTTCAAGGGTGTGTGTTCAAATTCTCTAGTTAGTCACAGATAAATGGCAGCACTAGTTTTCGATACCCTGGACAGAGAAATCTGACACAACCTTATAAAGATGTTGGTTTATCACTTCACTGAAATATGAATACAAATCAGAACAGCCTGCTGTTCTGTGTCTTTCTAAGGCACATAAAATCAAGCAGGCAGAACAAAACTTACAAAACTAAATGTTGATTTAGCCACTTGTCCCCTTCCTCTACCAATGTGTTCTCTACTTGCTGTCCCTCCTATTTGTATCTAGTGAAGCTGGAACAAGGGTGAGGGGCATATGGACTCCATAGCTTATAAGACGGGATGGTGATTTTTGCAGCATGCTAAAGTGGAGCCCTGTAGCTTGCTAATAACCTACCCACTAAGGCTTTTTTGAAAGAGGTTCATAGATAAGTCCCAAAGAGACCATTATTTCTTTCTAGCCTGATGTGTATAACACAAGCCATACCTATACTTTCCTGCTTGAACTAGAGCATATATCTGAAAAATCCAGTATTGATTAAAAATGCTAGTGATGAAAGTTAGCCTTGCTAACTTACGCAGTGGTTAATTACCCTTGTTAAAAATTGTATATTTCTAGAGCTATTGATTAATCGCAGTTAACTCACGCATTTAACTCAAAATTAATCATGATTAATTGCAGTTTTAATGAGATCAAAAGATGGAATCCAAACTGCCAGGAAAACTAGATTTCCCATGGCAGCTGGCCCATAGAGGTAAATTTTGCAGAATTAGCAGCACCCTGCTTATAAATTAGAGAAGTGAGGTTAGCTTGATTAATACCCCTAAATACTGTTTCACAGTCTATCCTTCAACACTTGGAAAAATATTCTGCAAGGCATTCAGCTTGAAAATTCTTTAAGAGTCCAATGTTCAGTATTTCAAGCACAGCACAGACTGTATGGCAATAGCTGGAGTAGAAAAGGATGATTAAGAAATGGAAGTTTCTCTAAACCTTGCTTCCATCTTCTCCTTGGCAGAAACCCTTTAAAGCGAGGGTACTAATGATTTTCCATACTTCTTTCTTCCTTCAGGTAAAGCCAAGTGGAATTCAGACAAGAATCTTAGTGCTCCCTTTTTGAAAAATGAGTGGCGGCTTCTCCCAGTTAGAGAAATACTTCAACTGAAATGAGGACTGTGTATGCTGTACTGAACTGCCCTTTATTATAGTGAAGAAATTGAATGCTAAGTTTGTATTATCCAAAACATTCAGTTAATGTGTTTTTGACTTTAATTCTTAAATGAAATAGCACTATAGCCTAAACTGAATATCTATTTAAAGTTTCTTTACAGTAAAGTGTTTAATGTGATTAAGCTTTCAATTACCTGCTAACTTATTTTCTGTAAAATTTTTAATAGCTGTAAATAAATGGAATCCTTGAGTACACCTTACACTTTAATAGTTTGATGCAAATCCAGTGGTGTAATGAAGTTTAATTGTGCATTATTTTTACGTATCACTAAAAGATTTATCTATCCTCTCCTTCCCCCTGCAAAAATATTAAACCTTTGATTATATATAAGCACACAGCAATGGTGTAAAAATGAACATTTATTTCAATTAAATTAATGTGATACTAAGACAGTGGTCACAGGTTTTGACACAATTACAACAAAGCTTAATCCAGCCTAGCACATACAAGTGACAGCACAGCGTAAACCTTAGAAACATGTTTGTTTAAACACATAAAACTGCTTGCGGATTGACATTTTAAAATGAGGGAAATTCAATCACTTCAACAGCAGGCCATCCCATACCAGTTGTATCTCCTTTTTTTTGCATATTCTACATGAGTGAAATGCAGAACAGGGCTCTTGTGTACCTTATACAAACATGATATTCTAGTGATTTGAGAGGCCTGTGTTCTGTGCATGAGATGAGTGGAAATGAATACTGTAAATGTGTGGTACTGCTTATGTCAAGTGAGCTAACTGAAATGTTATGGAGCCTATGGTCAGTTCCAATATAACAGCAAGCTTAGAAAAACACTCACCTTGTGTTCACTGCAGATACACACAGTAGAACTTTGCTACTCCACATATAATTTGCAGGAAAAAAAATGGCACTGACGTCTCAGCAACAGAACAGAGTTCTGTACAGAGATCTCATAAGACTAAATACTTTAAAGTGTAGACTATATTGCAAAACACCTATAATTGTCAAAATAAATGAACAAAGTATATTTTGTGGTGTTTTACTCTTGATTATTTGTTCATTTACATGCTAGAAACTCACTCAGTAATTTTCAATAGGACCTCAGTGTAAATTAGTTTGGTGGCACTGTATACAAACACTTGTGTTTGCTTAAGCGTAGTAATTTCACAATGGATATTACCTGCATGTACAGTGACAGTCAGGACATTAATGTATATCAGTAAAGCAGGTTAATAAAAGATATTTTTAAAATAGGTGCTTAAGCCCCCATTGAGAATACCATAATATACATGTAAATGCAAAGCCATTAGTCTTGTTTCTAGGGTTCAAAATAAAAACTTCTAAATTGCTATATGCAGTGTTGTAGCCATGTCTGTCACAGAATATTCGAGACACAAGGTGGATGAAGGGATATCTTTTATTGGACGAACTCTGCTGGTGAGAGAGAGAAGCTTTTGATCTTACATGGAGCTCTTCGGGTCTGAGAAATGTACTTAGAGTCACAGCTAAACACAATGTGGATAGCATAAATAGTTAACACAAATTGGGTGGAGTGTGTTGTGTGTATGTGGGGGAGAGTGTGTAGGTTTTTGGAGTTCTGACAGTGTTTCAGCATGCTATCAGACCCCCGACCCCCACCTCTCACAGCAAACATTTACTGATGCAGATAAGCAGCCACTGTTTGAAACGGAGCTTTGAAACTGCACTTCCACATACCTCAGCCGATTTCACAACAAAGGGAAGAGGCTTAAGCTTAATGGAATTATGCGACAGCTTCTGGAGGTCAATCAATGCGTAATAACTCCTAGTTTACACTGGCCCTGGGGCATCTCAGCCAAGATGCAACAGCCGTTATCCCTCTCCGGAAGGTGGAGTACCAGGAGTGCTCTAACCAAGGAGTTAAAGCGCTCTACGTGCCTTGCCAGTATGGACGGGGAGTAAGGTAGAGCGCTCTAGGAGGCTTTATTGCAGTATAAAGTGCAAGTGTAGCCAAGCCTTCAGTACATTTCTCAGACCTGAAGTGTAGTAAGAGAGAAGCTTCTGAGCTCACACCAACAGAAGTTGGTCCAATAAAAGATATTACCTTACCCACTTTCTCTCCCTAACTTTTAAATTGCACATTTTTAACTTTCCCTTTAGGTTATTCCCTCCTCTCCATGATGTGAAGTGCTACCCCAGCATATTTTAAATTATCTATCTACTCATCTGAATAGTCAGAAGGGCAAAGTACATAATCTAGGTAAGAGTCTACAGTGGTTAAGCAATATATTGATGTTTAAAAACAGGATGGTTCCAATGAACAACTTATTTCTTAAAACCTGCATTCCCTTTATAATACATGAGTGTTAATGAACTTTTGTGTAAAATCTTTGTATTGTATACTTCTATTTCTATCAAATGGTCTGGTAGCAGCTCTGTTGCTAAAAAATGAAGCCACCTTAACACCTCATACCAGTTTGATATCCAGATCATAATAGGGTTCTTTGGTATAATGAAAAAAAATCCATAGTAAACAGTTAATTCCCAATCTTTCTGTATTAACTGAAAAAAGCAGATTTTTCACAAATGTTGACATAAAATGTAGATGAACAAAGAAGTCTTTGGTTGCATAAAACCAAGTTCCACATTGTTACATTTCACATTTAAAGTTGTCACATGTACTTTCCTTTCTGTTAAACACGACAATGTACTGAAGCTGATTCATTTGTTTCCTTAAGTCACTGTTGCTTATAAAACAGTATAATTACTGAAGTTGTCACCTATGATTTTCTCAAATGCACCAAAGAGAGGTCTTGAATTGAAATCCCTTTCTTTTATCCTTTTTTGAAGGTTTTAAATTTTTGTTCCCTTTTTTTAAACTTTAAATGGGATATTTTCTTGTAGGCCTGAATGAAGCAACTTAGCAAAACAGTAATACTGACAAACAGCATCTTACACCATTAGCTAAACATTAAAATGATGGCAGTGAACATTTATAGTATATGAAACACCAGGAGACTTCAGAGGAGATTTATGTGAGTCCAATTTCTTCAAGTACACTACGTGGGGTCTCTGCTTCCTGTGGAGGGAAAATTTGAGACAGTGGTAAACAGATCCTGTGCTCCTAGCAAACAAGCGCATATGTGGAAAGTTAATATGGAAAGTGCTTAATTAAAAAAAAACAAAAAAAAACATGTGAGTTTATATATATGACATCAGATGCATTTCTAAAGGGATTATTAAGAAGTCTGCCATAGTTTGTAGGGATTAAAAATCATATAATGGATTCAATGTTATTTCATTTTGTGATATTTTATGGAGAGCTTCAAAAATCCCTCAAGTAAAAATGAAATGGCTGATGTACTGTACATATACAATATCCTTTAAAATTTCTAAATTTTGGAAGCAACAGGTCCTAGTCAGGCAAAATCAACAGTATAAATTCTCAAAATAGCCCTCGAAGCTAGAGACACTATTGTATACTGAATAAAAACTACTTGAGAAGGATGAAATGGCCAATCTTGAAGTGAAGGGAAGCCCAAGATTTGGGGCTATAGTATTCTAGACCAAGTATAAACTTTTGGAACCAGTTCTTTCCTAAAGATACTGCACTAAATTTTCAATGAAGACTTCTGGCCTGTACCAAATAAAGCAAATAAGTGTTTAATATACTAAAGTCTATATCCAACTTTCATTTCGGGAATTTGTAGAGTTATTTCTACGCAACTGGAAGAAGATCTAGCCAGTTAGAAAACCTGGGCTGTCCATTTCCACAATTACTAGCAACATCATCATAGTCAATGAAGAGAGATACTGTGTCTTTATGAAACCAAAATCAATATAATTTTAAAGCACCCAGAGAATGAAAAAACAAACAAACTTACTTTAGCATCCTAAGACAAGGCATGTCATGAAGAAAAAGAAAGATTACAGTTAAGCAGCAAATCCTCAGAAAGCTTAGTTTTACAGAATATTTAGATGCATTTTCAAAGTGTCAGTTTACTAGTCTTGTACCTTTTGGACTCAAGTGGTTTAGTATTGTACCACCAGCACTTCAGAAATGAGTCATTTAACCTCTATACGTGTAATACGTAGAATGATCACGTTTTTAATCTTCAGATGAACCCATGTGTATACACTGATTTACTATTAAAGGCACAAAGTTAAATATTAAGACAGTTCCACTTCACTTGAAACAGGTGTATTTTTGTACTTTGAAAGGACACTGAATAACTTAAGCCCAACATTTGACCTAAGAGGTCCATTCTATCCTCAATGTATACACAACTCCATCAATAATGCTGGAAATTAAGTACAAAAAGGAGACTAAAAATCACTCAACGCTATTACAATCTGATTAGACAAAATCCTGTGGATTTTTTCAGTCCACCCACTTTTCAATAAAATTAAAATTTCCCCCTTTCTAATAAAGCCAAGGACACAAAATCTCACTTCCAGTCATGTGACACCCACAGATATGTTTTCCCACTGAAGCAATATTTCAATATTCTCAGACCTGTACTGACATGGAAGCTGGTGTGAAACAGCATTGGTATACTATCAATTATAAAAATGTTAAAAATACTTATGCAAATTTCGATTCCATAATAGAAGGAAAAAATGAGATTCTAAAAAGAAATATCAAAACTGGTGAGAAAAGAAACAGCATTTTCATGCTTTGAGAATATTACAGAACAAAAACAAATTGAAAAGTATATTAAAACAATGAGTTGATTGTCTTTTTAAGTATTTGCTTCCCTGTGCACTAATTTAAAGCATTTATTATAATAAATGAGGGTTGAACTTTATTCCAATGGTTAGATTAAGAGAAATAGAACTGTTAAATTCTCATGCAAGCTTCTGGGAGCTTGATGACCACATTTATCCTGTTTATTTTAATGCAATTTTTCAACATCTGTCAGGGATAGTCTAGGTTTACTTGGTCCTACCTCAGGGCAGGGTCCTGGACTTGATGATTGCTAGGTCCCCTGAAGCCTTACATTTCTGAGATTCTAACTTTTCATTATAATGGATTTGAAAACCTACAACTACAGAGGTGAAATTGATTTCCTAAATGACCATAAAATACTTTTCACAATAAACTACATGGTAACTAAAGATTAATGTTGCCACTTCAATTTTTGTACACTAAGGAACTTTTCTGCCACTGTATATTCAAATTCCAGATAATCTTTAATTGTAAAGGTTTTTACTGTACTCAAAATAAAGTTTCTTCCAGCCAACTGATCCTGTGTAGTTAAGCGCATTGCTTTATTCATGACTCAAATAAAATTCAATGGTATTTGATTAAATACTGTGTTATTAAAAATCTAGACCTAGACCTCACGAGTAAATCATGATGTTTGCTTATTGTACAATAGCGATAAGCAATAGTCTTGTGACAGATACATTTTATCCTGAATTTTTACCAACTGCCTTCATCATTCCAATTTAGGATGCTTTGATATTTTTAAACATTTTGTTACGAACTTTAGGAATCAATTTAAGATTAAAAAAAACATGGACAAGATCTATGCTATATTTAGTTCTATTTGTGTTTTTTTTTTAATTTAGAAAACATTTGCATAAATTCTTATCTAGCTGTTATGGAATGTTTTTTACAACATTTTATATGGCATCTGCAATACAGAATTTAACAGAAGTAACAAATACACATTTGAAATACCAGAACCAAGAGTTGAGAAAAAAGCCATTCACATGAGACAGAAGTGCATGCAATACTTTATTTCAGACATGCCAAGAAAGCTAATTCATTATCTAGTCATTTAAAAGCAAGCAGCTGTATACAGATAACAAGAGAAACAGCATCTCATTACAGCTCAATGCATAGCATTTTAAGCCAACAGGCATGATAGAATGCAGATTAAAGAAGCATTAACCAACTGCACATGTTCACACAAATTGTTAATGTCTTACAAAAAAGAGCAACAAACCTGGAAATGGAAAACCACCCCTATTTCTATAACATATCCCAGAATGCTGCAAATTAAATCCAAAATTTCCCCTTTCATGTCCCCCAATTTTTTTAAAGTCAGATAGACATTTAAAATGTAATGCATTACCATATATGAAATACTTTTGAAATTTTAAACTGTTTGTAGTCAATTTAACTAACCAGTTCCTTTCTATTTAAAGATAAACCAGGTCTATATAATGTAACAACATTCACTTTTAGTGGACAATATAGGGTGAAGTATATGTCTTCATCTCGGCTCTGCATACACTCAGGATAGTTATTTTAATTGAAATCTTTAAAGTAGCAGTCTTCCTTTTGCGATTCAATACATCTTATTTCAAACTACAAATACTGATTAATGAACATTAAGATTTTAATATGCTATTAATGACTGAATAATAAAAGCAAAAAGTTACAACTCTGAAGTATTAGGTTGCAAAGGAATGTACTTGGGTAAGAATTTTAACCATTACTACTATAAAAGGAGGACAAGTGCTCAACCTTTAAACACAAATCAGAATGCTAGAACTCCGAGATTTTGCAACATTACAAAAACATTATCTATCTTAAGTGCCAACAATCAGGCATAACAATTTCTCCCCGCTACCTCTATATATAAAACAGTAAATCACCACTGCCCCAACAAATATTTTCAAAAGAAATTAAAAGTAAAGGTAGAGGAAAATGCATTTTTATCTTTGCATTTTTCATTAGAGATGTATACAGTTTTACAACTATACATAAAGCTTATACAGATGTATGTATATATTCTATACACACTTTCAAAAGAGAAGTCTTACACTATTCCATGGGATCACTAGTTTCTCTATAAACTTCTGATGTATACTACAATTTTATATGTATTTTAAAGTAACACCACAGCTGAAATATTTAAAAGATCAAGTAATGTTACAGTATGTACTTATTCAGGCCGAATGACTTCCACACAAATGTTAAACATAAGACTTGAAACTTTTCACATAGTAAGAGATCATATGCTGACAAGAACAAGTTATATCAAGATGAGACATGAGAATACACAAACAGAAGGGGAGAAGGAAAGTACAACAGCAAAGATAATGGTTGAACACAATAGACTATACCACAAGATGATTGATTTCACCAAGCTGAGGATAAAGTTCTGCCATGAATAAGCCAGGTCTATCTCCTCTTTGAAATTCTGCATGCATGATGAATGAAGTCATTTAGTACACTGGGACATTAAAGTATTCATGACGTGGCTACAAAAAGAAATGTATACATTCTTACACATAGTACACAGGTGGACAGATATACAATAAATGTTCTTGCCAAGTTCTTACAATACTATCTCTAACATAGCTACACACTAGCCTTGTCTCCACTAGCCCTTGGGGGGGAAATATTTTACCATTGTACTACCATTAATGCTCCTCCACTGGTGATATAATGCTGGGAGCACTAAGACAGGGCACAGGCATTTTTACCACTATATCATCTAGATCAGTGGTTCCCAAACTTAACCTGTGAACCCCCTTCACAAAAATGTCAAGTCTCACAAACCCCCTCCTAAAAATGAATATTTCCAGGGATTTTCGCCTTTACCTGAGTATAAATGATAAAAGCAGTGATCTTGGAAATATAAAATTTGTTTTTGATATGCTTATTACACACTATTATTACAGTATTTTGATTACATTATGAAAACGGCAACACTCTTCCAAGATCTCACTTTCGTAGCTTGTATCACTTTGAATAAGCCTGTTATAAGACAAGGCTCCAATGTTTCATCAAGGAGTATCAGTTGTGAAACAGCATGAAGGTATTTAAGAAGCCAATTCAAAAAGATTTCCTCCTACAGAAGCATTCAGGTCTTGAGCAGTCCAGGCAAACAACGCACGTTACAACAAAGCTCAAATGTGTTCTTCATAATAATTTAAACAATACTAGCTGCCTATTTAATTTTAAAAACAGCAAAAAATATCCACCTCCCTTTCCATTTCTTATTAGGAGTCTTGAAGTTTAAATCTCCTCAGTGTGATAGATATGCTTGCTTTGATCTGCTTAGCTCCTGGAAATCCAGGCCCCAGGCTGCTCAGGGTCTCTAGGGACAGCTCTATCCGCCATTAGCAAATTTTTCCCCAAGAACCCCCTGTGACGTTTTGCGAACCCCCCGAGGTTCACAAACC
This sequence comes from Chelydra serpentina, assembly GCA_037349315.1. Classification (NCBI taxonomy): domain Eukaryota; kingdom Metazoa; phylum Chordata; order Testudines; family Chelydridae; genus Chelydra; species Chelydra serpentina. Next base: position 133,031,258 of record JBAIAC010000004.1, read on the forward strand.
CCAGTTTGGGAAGCAGTGATCTAGATCTAATATAAGTGGTGGATCCAGAAGACAAGGGTTACAACATGTTGGAGATCTATCTGCATTAGCTCTTCCACCACTGCTACCAGTAGCAGCCCCGCCCCAGTGAGATTTCCCAAAAAGCTTCATGTAGACACAGCACCATCATCATTATTCCAAGTGGGATTGTTGGGGAGGGACGGGGGGAGAGTTTGAGAAAAGATGGCCCTTTTTTCTTTCCTTTTTATGACCACCACAAATTTCATTCATAGGTTGATGACTGCCTTTCAAACTGTTGGACAGCTCCTTTAAAAGTGGTGAATACAACATCCATGTAGCAATATGCTGCTAAAATGTTTGTGTTTGGATATTGAGAGCTTTTTAAATTTCTCTGGTCTTCTACTGTGCATTACATGTGGAAAGGACCCATATAACTACCTTAAACCAAATTATGGCTGGTGCTACCAACAGTTTATCTGCACCAGTTCCAGCCAACAAAGACTTGCCCACACTAGGGGCATGGCTACACTTGCAGATGTGGAGCGCTGTGCGTTAAACCAGCCCTCAGAGAGCGCAGTATGGAAAGCGCTGCAGTGTGTCCACACTGTCAGCTGCAAGCGCACTAGCGTGGCCACATATGCGGCACTTGCAACGGCATTGGGAGCGGTGCATTGCGGTAGCTATCCCAGCGTGCAAGTGGCTGCAACATGCTTTTCAAACGGGGGGTGGGGGGGGGTAGAGTGTGACAGGGAGTGTGTTGTGGGTACGTGGGGGGAGAGAGAGTGGGTTTTGGGGGAACTGAGAGCATGTCAGCATGCTGTCTTGTAAGTTTAGACAGCAGCAGACCCCCCCCTTCCCCTCCCCTCTCTCACACACCCTCACAGCAAGCAACATTCCGCACTGATGGCTTGCTTTGTCCCGGAGCAGATAAGCATGTCAGCTGTCAGAAACGGAGCTTTGAAAGGGCATATCCGCATTCCTACAGCCGATTCCAAAACAATGACAAGAGTGGCCACTTGACTTAAGGGGATTATGGGACGTTTCCAGAGGCTGATCAAAGCGCAGTTTCAGCCGAGATGCAACAACCCTTATGCTTCTGGAGGGGGTGGATTACCAGAAGTGCTCCAGCTGCAGAGTCCAGGCGCTGTAAGTGCCTTGCCAGTGTGGAGGGGTCGGGAGTTAGGGTGCCTGGGGCTGCTTTAATGCACTCTAACTTGCAAGTGTAGCCAAGCCCTAGGGCTCTGCATACTAATACCAGTGCATTTGAAACAATTATAGTGCAGATGAGAATTTTCTAATAAAATTCTATAGTGTGAATACTGCCTCTGAAGGTACAAATATTTTAATCAGCAGATACTCAAAAAAGAACTGTATTTCAACTAAATTTACCAAAATGATGGCTTGGTATGTTTTTCCTTAAAGTTATCATCTAGAGCATAGTACAAACTGTTAAAGGAATATTCTACAAATATTAGAATTCCATTTGTACTTCCAAGAGGTTCAACAGCAACAATTCATTTTTCTGTGGTTTTAAAATATGTGTATGTCCTATGAAGAGGGGTCAGATACTATCTAGATTCCCTCCTCTCAAAAAGGCACTTTTGTTTAATGATTGCAAGACTTCTGTAAATCAGTGTCCTGATCAAAAATTTTTTGCAGATTAAATCTTACTATTTCACTGAAAATACTCTTGATTATTAACGTAACAATTTGCTCTTGGACTGCATTATGAAAATGCACATTAGAAAAACTGCTTCAGTTGCAGTATATTGTTAAACCCACACAGCATTCACAACACATGTTCACTTTATGCAATGCATTATGATGTTCTGAGGACACTTGGGTCAGAATTTCAAAAGTGCTCAAGGGATTTAGGAGCAGATGCCCGACTGAAAGTTGACAGGACATTTACTTTTCAGTCCATCAGGCATTTTTTTTAAATCTCCCCGTCAGTGACTATCCTTTACTGTATGACAACTAAAGACATTCTTTCACTTTCCATTCCAGGAGTCACCAAGAAAAGAAATCTCAATACAAGCAAAATTCTTAAAAAGGGATGGAAATACTTACAAGAAAAACTTCCGCACTTGCTAATCTTATCTGTAACACCCCCCATATAGCTGGTCTTTAAATATCTCCAATTCAGTTTAATGTCAAATGTTTTAACAAATCACAAAAATAAAAATGTATAATTCTCAATTTCCATGGAAACCATTCTTGAGGAAGTAAGGTTACTCCGTAATGTTTCCAACTCAAACACTGCAGCACACCAATTAGTTAGAAATTGACTATAAACAAGTGAATTTGACTAATTCAGCACTACTAAAACTATGGTACATATACCATTGGTAGAAGAGCAACAACCAAGTGGTATGTGGGTTGGTTTAAACTTGTAATGGATTCTTCTTCAGATATTAACTGCACTGATTAAATTAGTAAAAATGGTATGGCATGATAGGTCTTGAAGTATGAAAACTCTCTCATTGCCCAACCCAAACGAGATGTAAACTAACAAATAGTGAAAATGAAGTTTCAGTCCTGGTCTACACAAGAACATCAGGCTGGTTTACCTATGTCAGTCAGGCATGTGAAAAATCCACACCCTTAAGTGTGTTAAACAAATCTAAGTCCTTGTGTAGACAATGCTAGGTAGACGGAAGAATTATTCTGTTGACCTAGCTACCGCCTCTTGAGGTGGATGATTATCTATGCTGACAGGGAGGGGTTCTCCCATCGACATAGGTACTGTCTACACTGAAGTGTTACAGTGGTTCAGCTGAATTCTTGAGGCATATTCTTGGGGAGGAGGCATATTCTAGCGCTGGCCCCTGGTGCTGTGGCCTTTGGGAAAGAAGGCATAGGCGCTAGCTCTACACTTACTGAGACCTCCCCCACACAAAGGGTATTCCCTACAGGGTACTTAGGGAAAGTTTCTGCTTCTCTTGTGCAGACTGAGTGGTGCAAGTTCATGGACTGGGGAAGCACTGCAAGATAGCAGACTGCCTATTTGAATATTTTGTTAACAAGTCTAAAGAAATTGTTTTTGGTCCAAGAAGCAAACTCTCTTTGGGGGAACAGTGAGAAGTCTTGATTAAGATTGAAATCTTCATTTACAACTGTCAATTGGAAGAGATTTCAAGGCAAAATGCACTTGAAGATAAGATTGCAAAATTAATGATCCCCCCCACACACACACACTATTTGTTTAGGAAATATTAACAGGTTTACAGATCCTAGCCATGTAAATATAAGAAACAGTAAGATTTTGTTAAAGAGACATTATACAGGAATCCATCAATTTAGATCAATTTAACAAATAGAGGTTGAGTCACCAGGAAATATTTCATAAGAGATATTTCTATACAAAGCTGCTACTGTTCACTTTCTTTGCAATTCCATAGTTTGGCAATTCAAGCATTATTTTGCGAGGATATCAAAATTTTACACAGGCACAATGAAATAAAACCATCATCTCGCCAGTCTTCACTTCACCAGCCAAGGAAAGAGTGAGACAACAGTAGTGACCCCTCTCCTCCACTCTCAACTGGGGAAAAAAGTACCAGCTGAACCCTCATTCACTGTAATCAGACTTCAATGGGTGTCTTTTTCTTCCCCCTCACCCACTCCCACCTCTTTCCTGATCTGGTTGGAACAAAGGTGACAATCCCTTTAGAATGCAACACTTCACACCTGCCAGTTAATTGATAAATGGTGTATTCCAAAGGATTTGCACAAGCTTTACAGTTAGGGGAGTAAATATCCACTCTATCACACTCAGGCCTTGGCTACACTTGCGCTTTATACCGCAATAAAGCCGCCTAGAGCGCTCTACTTTACTCCCAGTCCACACTGGCAAGGCACGCAGAGCGCTCTCACTCCGCAGCTGGAGCGCTCCTGGTACTCCACCTCCCCGAGAGAAATAATGCTTGATGTGCTCCTGCTGGAGCACCACGGCGCCAGTGTGGACACCTAATGCGCTCTGATTGGCCTCCGGAAACGTCCCATAATCCCCTTAAATCAAGTGGCCTCTTCTCTTTGTTGTGAAATTGGCTGAGGAATGCGGAAGTGCTGTTTCAAAGCTCCATTTCAAACAGCCGGCTGCTTATCTGCAACAGTAAATGTTTGCTGGGGGGGGGGGGGCGGAAGAAAGAGGGTGGTCTGAACTTACAAGACAGTGTGCTGACACTCTCAGCACTCCAAAAAACCCACTCTTTCTCCCCCCCCACATACACACAACACACTCCTGTCACACTCCACCCCATCCCCCGCATTTCAAAAGCACTTTGCAGCCACTTGAACGCTGGGATAGCTGCCCATAATGCACCGCTCCCAATGCCACAAATGTGGCCACGCCACTGCGCTTGCAGGCTGTCAGTGTGGACAGACTGCAGCACTTTCCCTAGTGCACTCTCCGAAGGCTGGTTTAACTCAAAGCGCTTAACATCTGCAAATGTAGCCATAGCCTAAAGCTTTCCAAAAATTGTATTTCTCGTCATCACAGGTAGCCCCACTGTCATTGTTATGAGATATATTACTAAGCAATGCACTTAGGATAAAAATCACACTCAGAGTGAAAAATGTCACAATCATAACTAAGTCATGACTATTACTCTAACATTTGCAAATACTATCCTCAGATATGCAAGCGCAACTTGTAGTGCATCTAATGGGAGCTGTATGCATTTAACAGGATTTGTGTACATATTTACTGCATACATATAAACTCAATCATCTAGTGCACATAACCTGGATGGGTCACTACAAAAAGTAATTTTCCTTCTGCTGATACTCGCACCTTCTTGTCAACTGTTGAGAATAGGCCATTTCCACCTTAATTGAATTGGCTCGTTAGCATTGCCCCCTCCCCCCACACACACGGTAAGGCAACTCCCATCTTTTCATGTGCTATAATATATATTCTGCTTACTGTATTTTTCACTCCATGCATCTGATGAAGTGGGTTTTAGCCCTCAAAAGCTTATGCCCAAATAAATTTGTTAGTCTCTAAGGTGCCACAAGAACTTCTCGTTGTTTTTCCTATCACTATTTCCCTTATGTCTTCTGACTATTCATTACAATTGTAGACTCATCTTAAATTTGATTAAGTTCTTCATGGCAGAGACTGTCTCTTAACATGTGATTGCACAGACCTAGCACAATGGGGCCCTGATAGTAGTGTGCATATGTCCCTGTAACACACCGAGTAAAAACAACAAAAGGAGAAACTCTGCATCTATACTAGGCATCGGCAACCTTCGGCACGTGGCTCGCCAGGGTAAGCCCCCTTGCGGGCCGGGCCGGTTTGTTTACTTACAGCATCTGCCGGTTCGGCCGATCGCAGCTCCCACTGGCCGCGGTTCGCCATCCCCGGCCAATGCGGGAAGTGGCGCGCTGGCCACCGCTTCCCACAGCCCCCATTGGCTGGGGGCTTACTCTGGTGAGCTGCGTGCCGAAGGTTGCCAATGCCTGATCTATACTAAAGAACAGGGGTTGGCAACCTTTCAGAAGTGGTGTGCCAAGTCTTCATTTATTCACTCTAATTTAAGGTTTCACATGCCAGTAATACATTTTAATGTTTTTAGAAGGTCTCTTTCAACAAGTTTTTAATTATACCTAAACTATTGTTGTATGTAAAGTAAATAAGTTTGTAAAATGTTTAAAAAGCTTCATTTAAAATTAAATTAAAATGCAGAGCCCCCTGGACCGATGGCCAGGACCTGGGCAGTGTGAGTGTCACTGAAAATCAGCTTGTGTGCCGCCTTCGGCACGCGTGTCATAGGTTGCCTACCCCTGCTATAGAATATGCTCTCATACATACTCCCTCAAGAACAGTGGTCCCCAACATGGTGCCCGTGGGTGCCATGGCGCCCGCTGGGGCATTTATATGCGCCCGCCATCAGGGCCGGCACCAAGGAACGGAGAGGAGCGCATCTGCCGGAGAACCTGCCACCGAAATGCCACCGAGGAGTGCTTTTGGCGGAGAAGCTGCTGCCGAGGAGCGCGGCCACCGGAGAAGCGTAGCTACCGAAATGCCGTCAAGAAGTGTTGCTGCCTTCCACACTCTTCTGAAGGCATGAATGTGCTCTTGGCCACAGAAAGGTTGGGGACCACTGCTCAAGAACATAGATCACATTTCACTCAATGACACTCAGATTATGCAGTGCCCCAGTTACTACATGTACGAATATGCATCACACCCTAGAAACACTGCATGGAGTAGCCAAACAGGACAGCAAATTATAGAGGTTCCTCAAAAGCCCATAGTCTAACTGCCCAATATAGATCAGAACAGAACATTTTTGTAAGTCTCCACTTGAGAAAAACATAACAAATTAGGGAACACCAAAGTTTTACAATCTCAGAATTAACACTAGCCAAGTCATCAGGGTCACATCCTTATATAGGACTTCTGTTATAGTGGAGAGATGGGAAAGTACAACAAAGTACAAAAAAGAAATAGAAACCTGATACTCATGTTTGGCGGACCAAGTTCTCCTAGCAATACTTACAAGGGTTGTTGGTTATGCCCAATGAATGTATTGGGAGACTCACTTCTTATAGTTTTATTTCAAACAAACAAGTGACTCTCGTCACATATCAGTATTTTAGGATGTGCAAAATTTCTAGATCAGTAATACTCAGCATCTACCACACTGTAGCCCAAAACTACCTCTAGGAAATACCCTCCACCTCAGGTACCCAGGATCTAGCCAATACCCATTTCCTATTTAGCAATATAATATGGGAAAGACGGAGCGATCGCACAACCCCCGATTGGAGTACCCGTGTCCTAGATGAATGTCCTTCAAATATAAATTTAGTATGTATCTTCTATATCATTATAAATAACTACCCCCCTATGACATGTAGGACTATATAAAGGTCACACTGGAGGTTGTTTTAATAAGATATAGTAAGTGCCAATAATTCTAATAAAGTCTCCATCCCATATGGCAATTAATTAACTGCATGAAAAAAGTGCTGTAAGGCTTTCACATGGAGCTACACCCAGCTATGTTTCAAAAATATTCCAAGCAAACAAATGCATTGCTATGAATGTTTATTCTCTATTTCCCTTAAGCCAGCCTATCAATTATTTTATTGAATTAATCCAAGTTTGTTTTTGTGTTTTAAGTCTTCATCCTACACAATTTATCAAGTCCCCTCCCCTCTTCCCACACACTTTACAATACTGAACTCCCTCACACTTCCAAAAAAGTAAAAAGGACTCTCTTCCTCCAAATAAATTCCATGTGAAAGTCATTAATAATGTTAAATCTAGCTAAGTAATAATTGAATCTATGAGGTCCACAAGATTTTTTTTTTACTGTTTAAACACAGATGCCAACAACTGTATTAACTGACATGATTTTGAATGCAATTTAGTGTTCATTATAGACCAGAACAAACTAACAGCATTGTAGTCAGCTGACATGAACCTGAACATTTTGTCCTTGTCTACCCTGACCATTAAACTGCATTCTGCATCATGTAAATCACAATTGCTGGCAATCATGTTCACATAGGATAAAATATTGAAGTGCAATCCAGCCCATTTGAGGTCAAAACTTTACCAGCACTCTTGGATGCCATCACAGGAGTCATCAAATGAACAGAAGCAAAATTTTATTTAAAAGGCAAAAAAGAGACATCATATAAAGAAAATTTAACCATTAAAATAATTATGTATCATATACATAAATCAAAATTATGACTAATCATAGAAGGCAAGCTGAGCATCTGAACTCATTCTTTGCAAAATGTATTTTCTTAAAGATGAGATTTCCTTTCATTACTTGCAAAATTTGTGTACATTTACATTCAACTGGTCTAATGAATTAAGTCTTAATCTTTATACATCTGAAACTACACTTGAAATAAAACATTCCCTGTTGCATTTGTACACAATAAAAGTTTACATAAAGGTAGTTAAATATATCATGTAACTGATTTACACAGTAAGACCTTGACTAATAGGTTTTCAAAGTGACTCATTTTTCGGGTGTGTGCGTTTTGAAGACAGTCTTACCTTTTCTTTGCAACACTGCCACAATGTATTCCTCTCTTAGGGGCCTGCACAAAAATGTGTTGCAATGTTCTATATATGCAAATAAGTTTGTTCTCTCATGCAGCATCACCCAGGATTTTATACAGTCAATTGCAGCAGCACCCATTCTATACAGGGGCCCGTGTCATTTGCCTACCAGAGGTAACAGCACATTTTCCAGTAAACATATGTTTAAGTGGGTTGCTTACAAGTAAACAAAGCCAAACATCTGTTTAGTAATTAGTTTTGCTATACCACTTCTCAAACTCCATTAACCCACTTAATTACCAAGACCAAAACAAAGCTCATAAAAAAAAAAAATCACACTTCAAACTGATGCTGTTAGTATAAAAATGAAAATAAAACTGAACACCCAAAGCACTCTCCAAAGACCATCATGCAAAATGTTGCAGAAGGTTAAGCCCATCACCCATAATTTCTGTGTATATCCTTTACTCATCAGGCAAGGACTTCATTACACGTGCAACAGTCTCTGCATAGCACCCATTTAATCCATGCCACCAAAATGGTAAATCTGGTAGTTACCAATTTAGAGGGGTCAAAAGGGCTAAAGCCTTAGACTGCTCTTAATCATAAGATATCCTCAGACAAACCTCCCCAGTCTTCATTCTGGCTCTACAAACACAAAATCAAGCAGCAGTGAACATTTCATAGTTACTACTTTAACACATTATTTGTAGGTGGCTTTGTCTAGATACACTAAAAAAATAATATTCTGAACTTCACACAAAAAATAAAATCAGTTACTTATAACACTAGTGTACTTCAGCTGCTATTGATTTTCAAGAAAACAAATAATTTCATTAGATTAACTAAAGTCCACTGCTAGGAAAAATGCAACTAGCAAAGATGAAGAACATCTGTTTGAGGATCCCAATAAGTTGCATTGTAAGAAAAAGCTCGCTATGGTTTGATTTTGATAATTTTTTAAACAGAAGCATGAAGTTTAAGCATAGAGGAGTTTTAAACCTTAAAAAAAAGGAGCTTACTGAAAGTTGTTTAGAAACCCACATTTATAATTCACCACCACCCAGGAACCCAACTGAGCTTTTTCTTACAAGAACTGTAATATCAATTGTTCACTACTTATAACCGTAAGATTTATAAAATATCAGTAGGAAGCTACAGCAATATTTTGTATATATTTAATCCGTGATTGTATTTCACACAGAAAACTGATTTTTTAACCATTAATACTGCTCCGTAATTAAAGCAAAATTGGTGTTTTATGCCTGTACAAAGCAAAAGTTACATCATAGGTTCACTTATTAGCTACCATATTCTCTCTGTTGCAGTTTAGAGCAAGTATTTTAATACAAAATTCACTCAACCGCATTTTTACATCACTTCTCCTTTGGTTACCATTATCAACAACTGAGTTCTGTATGTTAATAATTCATAGCAATTATTTTCAGGTAGCATTACTATATGCAAAATGTTAAAAACAGTAGATGGATTAAGTACAAATGTCAATGGATTATCAAATTTATTTAGATTACTGATTTTATCAATCATATAGATACTCTGGCATAACATCTAAAAAAACAATTTGTTACAAACCTTAAAATTCAGCACTGAATTTATATCTTCTTGGTCAAAATTTCTTCTTTTGAATAGAGATAGACACAACAGAAGCTATTGCTAAAAGGGCACCAACAATGTGCTTGGTACTGTACAAGACAGAGAAAGACAGTTCCTAACACAAGGAATTTACAGTATAAGACACACAGAACAGGACACAATGGGAGGGCAGATGCAGTGTTAACTTAATATTTTTTTTCCTAGTGTTTTGAAGCCTCATGAAACGCATCTTTAGCAGAAACGTGAACAAAGAGATGGTAAGAACACTACATGGCAAGCTGTTCCATGCAACTGGAAAGCCTCTGTACATATGAAACACTAAATATTACTCTCTTCAGCACTGTATTGATTAAAGGAAAGTATAACATACAACTGACATGTAGATTATAAAAAGTCACTAAACAAGAAGCACAGGATTTGAGACAAGATGTAGTAGCAGCTTTATTGTAAAGCAGAGAGTGTTCTCCAATTGTTCAGTGTACTTACTGTGCATATTGATGGATAACCCCAGTAGCTAAAATCCTCAAAGTAAGTATGATACATGCAATGGCAACGCAAACTTCTTCACATTGCCTTGTCACAGTATGCCTCAAGCCTGTTCTGGAATAGAGCATCTCTAGGGATGAACTGGTAGTTTAGATTGCAGATATACTGATTCCTTGGCATGTCTGCAGAGATTGTTGATAATTATTTCATGGTAATAGTTTTGTAATGTGGATGCTGTACACTAGACCTCACATCACACAGGCTTACTGAACACCTATCAGATGGTAAGGACTCCCAATTAGTACTAATGAGTCAGAGCTTCTAAATAGGAAGATGTATCATTGGGATTTCTTGTAGTACTTTGAACACAGCTAGCTGCTCTAGAAAACTAAATCTAGCACTAGAGAGGAAGAAATTTACCAGCTGGCATATGTGACATTAAGAATTTATTTTCTGTTTTTATTTTTAAATATATGAAGCTTTTAAGGACACAGCTCCTTTTTATAATGTCCTTCATAAAAAGACATGTACATTTTAAAGTCCCCTATCCAATTCCATGTGAACAAAATTGAAGGGGAAAAAAAAAAAAAAAAAAAAAGAGGGGGAGGGGTATTGCTACATAGCTGAACAAATTTTTGGGGAGGCAGAATTGGTGAAATGAGGAGATTTTAAGGATCTAGGGAACTGCTTGAAAACCTGCAGCAGCACACATTAAGTGAAAATTCTCCATAATCATGTTTACTAACTAAAAAACTTATTTTCTATTTAGAGAAATCCGCATAGCAGCTTTTCATCTAACCTGGTTCCTATTCCTCCAAAGATACAAGAGAAGTTTGTTGGTTGTTCATGAAGAAAGCACAGTTAGTGGCATTAAAAGGCTGATTTTACTTTTAAATAACTTTTATAATATAGATTCCTCACTAAACTAGCAACACCAGCTTAGCCTACCACTATTTTAACAAACTGAGAACTTGATCTCTATTGTTTTAAGTAATACTAACCAACAGGGTAATGTTCCAATATTCCTGCGGTTTGCGAATATGCATACTTTTGCAATTTATTTATCACAAAGCCAGCTCTACTTCTATGATATGTTTAGGACATTTTAACAATAGCCTCAAAAACAATTAATGGAAAGTATATTAGTGAATTTATATTACTTTTTTTACAAAGTTTTATATAAATCCAACTACAAGCAGAGTAGTCAAACGTCCAGCCAACCATGAAACAAACAACATAAAAACAGGATATAAAGATTATAAATCAGACTTTATGCTCAGATATAATGCTATGAAGAGTTAAGTAATTATAAAACAGACACATACAAAAAATACATGATTATGTGGCATGGTTTAGAAGTTTTACTGGCATGATTTTGGAATGGCCATATTTCTGCAAGTCATTGCAAACAAGTGCTGATTAAACCTCAATACCACACTACCATGTATCCCATATATGCCATGTTACCAAAGAAATTATCTGAGAAGTGTTTTATTTATAAATTTTTGTACAACTCAATGCCAGCACACAGTATAACTGAATGACGATTAGTTCAACCCACATTACATAAAATTTGACTAAATATGAATTGTTCATGAAAGTGATATCCATTCTTTTAGCAATCTCTTCTTAGCCCATGGGGGACAGAGATTTAAAAATATAAACATTTACTTCCATCATTCCATCAAAAGCAACTAATTGGGCAGGAAAGAATATAATAATTTATGTCTATTCAACTTATAAGCTTGAAAACAAACATTTAAATAATTGACTTAATTTGGGTTAAAGCTGTTGCATTTTGCTTTGGAATTCAGTATTTTGTAATAAGTTACCCAAATCTCAAGAAACAAGCTGTGCAAAAGCTATTTTATTTCACAGTTAGAGCCTACAGAGCCTTCTATCCCGGAGGAGTCCCAAGTGCCTCACAAAAAATAATACACTTCTCCCCCAACCCTAGCAGAGATGCATCCACATCTTGCACTAAAGATGCAAGAAAGCAAGTGAGACTTCAGGGGAAAGTTAAGTAGAATTAATGTAGTTTCCCAAATTGTACCTAAGTATTTTATTTACATATAGGCTTTTCTACAACATTTATCACAATAGTATTCGAGCACCTCACAAACATTAATGACTGTATCTTCGCAAAACATACAATCAGATAGGCATAAAGAGATGAAATGTCTTGCTCAAGATCACAGGAAATCTATGGCACAGCCACAATAGAACCCAAATCTCATGACCCAAACATGTCACAAAACAGTTCCATAGGCACGAGATCATCTTTCTTATATCTGGCTAGGACACCAGAGCTAACACCTCTTTGTTTGTTGGCTATCCCTCAATATTAGGATGATGTCTGCCATGGGGAAAAGTCATTGATGAGACTTAAGATGGCTGAGGAGTCCAATTCACGCTTTACAGGTTTTTCCCACATGTGACAGATGGTTGCTTGGAAAGAGCACAACTGCTGGCATGGATGATGTACCCTTTTCTTCCTCCTCTACTGTTTCTCAGCCTCTTGAGCAAGGCGATTCTCTTAAAAACGGAATGAGGCTTGACATGAGATACACCACTACAGCTCTTCCTAATTCGTGGGGTCAATGCCTCCCTTCCTAAGATATACTTTCAGGGTGTCTTTGCAGCATTTCCTCTGTCCTCCATGGGACTCTTACCATGACTAAGTGAGAAAAGAGGAATTGCTTTGGAAGATGAGCATCAGCCATCCATACACAATGACCAGCCCAGCGAAGTTGATGTTTCATAATCTTTTGCCTCAACACTGGTGATGTTAGCTGCAGAGAGAATGCTGGCATTGGTACAATGATCTTCCTATCCGATACAGAGAATCTACCTAAAGCAGCGCTATTGGTACCACTCCAGATGCTTAATATGGCTTTGGTATGTCACCCATGTCTCGCTCCCTAAAGAAGAGCGAGGATAGACTATTGCATTGTAGACCAGGATCTTAGTTTCCATTCACAGATCTGTCAATAAAGACATGACGGAGCAACTTTCCAAAGGATACTCTGGCACAACAGATCCCATGTTCAATCTCCACGTCAAGATTGGCTGTCTGGGAGAGGTGGCTACCAACGTAAGGGAAATGCTCAACGTTTTCCAGGGGTTCACCACCAATGACAATTTGTGGGAGAACAGGGGCAACTTGTTCTGGGGCATGATGGAGAAGCATCTTAGTCTTCCTAATGTTGAGGGAAAGTCCTAAGCTATGATAAGCATCTGAAAAGAGATCTAGGGTGGATTGCAAGTCATCTTTAATGTGCGTGAGGATAGCACAGTCGTCAGCATACTGAAGGTCAGTAATAAAACTCCTGGTGACTTTAGTTTTAGAATGAAGACGTCACAGATTGAAGAGCTGGCCATCCATGTGATACTAAATTCCAATTCCAGAAGAAAGGCAGTCACAAAGAAGAATCAAGATTATGGCAAGATAGATGGAAAAAAGGGTTGGGGCAATAACACAGCCCTGCTGTGGCTGGCTGACACCTCTACTGTTGCTTAATATGCCTTAGCATCTCCAACAAGTACAGCTGATCAGGACTTTTTCACATCTCATTCTGAAGACTACACCTCCAAAATGCAGAGCTGCACTCCCCTTCACTCTCCTGACATGCTGGGACACTGGTTCAGTATTACGTTTAGGGGAAGACTGCTGTCTACTTAATCACCACTACCACTTCCAACATCTCCCTGGGACTTTAAGGTCTCCCAACCAATATATAGATTTCCATTGTTGCCCAATCCTCAGACACTTCATTAACTGAATGCCTCCCACTGACACACACAGTATTGCTTTTCCACCAATGTTCCTACAATATAGCTTAATTTATAAAATGCAAATAAAATATTAAGTGAAAAATAAACCCTTGCATGAAACTAAGCATATGTATAAGTTTCTAAAGGACTGAGGTCTAAAGGTATGATGGAGAGATGTGTCCAATATACAACTCCCACTGATATCAGTGGGAGTTGTGTGAGAACACATTTCCCAATAATACTGTCATGATATGCAAGCTTACATTAATTAGTCAAGACTCTGCTATTCTCATTAATTCTTTTGCTTTTGTGGAATATGAGCAATATCAGAAGCACCAAATCTGACAAGTCAGGACGACAGTATTTCATTAGTTTATACTTTAAGATAACGTTCATAACTATAAGGGATAGAAACATTCTTAAATGAAAGATCAGATTCTGCAGAAACTGAATGTGAAATCACCACATTCACACAGAAAGTGCTCCACTCACCAGTGGCTGAGTTTTTCAGCCTCTGTTTACTTGCATACAGTAAAACTATCTTAAGCAATCACTCAAGCGGGACAAACAAAAGCTGCTGATTACAGAGGTGGTCTTCTAATAGAGATGGTGAAAAATTATGTTCTCACCCACTTGTGGAGATCCCTTATACTGGTTAAAATGTTTGGGGATTTTTATTTTTAAAAATTGCTATTGCGAGCATTATTTATATACAAAACTGTTGTATACTACTAAAGGCATATTACAGCCTTTAGAACCACACACAATCCTACAGCATACATATAGCTGACGTATGGAAACGGACCGTTTCCAGTCAAGAAGTTCTTCTTCTGATGGGAAATTCTCATGGCAGTACCAAAATAGCCTCCACTTCCATACGCAAGCTGCTTATCTTAGTGGGGAAGCAGGTTTTTTATTTTTTTTTAAAAAAAAAGGTGGTTACCTTTTCAAAAAAGTACACAGAGGAACAACAGATAGATTGAAAATACACTAATTCTTCCTCATATACAAGGACAAGAGGTCACGAACTGAAATTAGGATGCAAGATATTTTAAAAAGATGAAACAAATACAGCTAATTGTTGATTTTAATGAAGCACATAATTTAGTAGTATTTAGTAAAGGAAAACAAACATCAATATTTACAGTGAAATATACAAACTGTTCTGCTGAAGACCCATGGAGGAATAAATAACCTCCAGTGATAATATATGGGTTGAACAAGATTTGGGACATTCTAGTGAAAGAAAAACTCACCTACAAAAAAAAGATTACAAAACTATTTTGAAATGTGGTTACCAGAAAAGAAAAAAAAATCAACACAAAAAATCTCACCAGCTGGCAAGCCTTTAAACAGTTATGTTCTTTGTTTAGTAAACACTGATGGTAATTGTTTTGTTTAATGAGATTAATTCTTTATGTATTATTAAATATATATAATATCTGTAACTATACTTGTATTGAGACTATTATGTAGGTTTGCACAGTATTAGTCGGAGACAGTATCTCATACTAATGGTCATCATTGAATTATTGAATGGCAATTCCTATATTCCTAAGTGGAAAAGCTGATATTTTATTATTGTTCTGTACTATTCTCAGAGATACAAGGTGGGTGAGGTAATATCTTTTATTGGACCAACTTCTGTTGGTGGGAGACAAGCTTTTGAGCTTCACAGAGCTCAAGTCTGGAAAAGGTAACCAGAGTATCACAGCTAAATACAAGGTGGGACAGATGTTAAGTATAAGGGGTTAACACATGTTGCAAGTATCAGAGGGGTAGCCGTGTTAGTCTGGATCTGTAGAAGCGACAAAGGGTCCTGTGGCACCTTATAGACTAACAGAGGTACTGGAGCATAAGCTTTCGTGGGTGAATTCTACTTCTTTTCCACTGCTTGCATCCAAAGAAGTGGGTATTCACCCACGAAAGCTTATGCTCCAATACCTCTTTTAGTCTATAAGGTGCCACAGGACCCTTTGTCGCTTCTACATGTTGCAAGAAACTTCTTAAAACGAAATAGGCAATGAACCTTTTTCAAACCTGAAAGAGGTCTGTGGAGGTCTAAAGCTTGTCTCTGCCACCAACAGAAGGTGGTCCAATAAAAGATGTAAACTTACCAACCTTGTCTATCAAATCCTGGGATCACCATGCTATATCACCAATGCAAACTATATTGTTTGTGTTATTTATTTGTTATGGTGTCAAGTATTATTAAAAACAATTAGCAGTTTTAACTGGAATTGTAAACAATCATGAAATTGGCCACATGACCTTTACTCATCCACAAAAATATGATGCATAAGGGAAAGTAAAATTACTTTTCAGCTGTTCAATACGAGATACATAAATGAGCACAAACGCAATAGCATTTTATGCTTAGGGAACAAAAAAGTCACCACAGGCAAAGAGTTGAGCTATGACCTCAAAAGCAAAATGTTGTCTTTTAACAAAGGTATGCCTCAGTAACTGTTTTGAGTTACTAAATAGACTGGTAACCGCAATAAAACAGGCAGTGGATTATCAACTTAGGCCCTGATTCAGCAAAGCACTTAAACATTTTAACTTAAAGTGAACCACAATGCTTAAGTGCTCTGCTAAACCAGGATTTACTTAAGATTGTGCTTAAATGCTTTGCTGAATTGATGCTTACATCAAGAAACAACGAAGATAAAATATAAAATGAAAAAAAGCAATATCCACACAGAAGAAAAAAGTGCATACAGAGATTAGACATTCTTCTGGAATACTGTACTAATGTCAATGCCAATGTGAGAAAAGAAGAATAGAGGGAAATGGCATGGAAAACTGGCTCTGTAAATATAATTACAATGCAACGTAGATAATATCACATCAAGACCTGAAAAATTTTATTTCACAATTCCATAATATGAAAAAAAAATGTATTCTTCTCAAATGGAAATGCACGTGTCCCCCTGCACCTCCACACACAGAACGTCAAACTATTGTCAGGGTTGCAGCTCTTTTAAAGATGAGGGTGAGCTGTGTTTCACTGATAACTTCTGTGGCCAGCATCAGATACAAAAAACACTTAATGTGTTGTCAGTGTGAAGGGAGCTAAGAAGAACACTAAAGAAAAATGACCATCAAGTACACATGAAAGCACAGCATGTAAGTCTCCAAAATCAGTACATTAGTGAGATGAGCGCTAACAGAACTGAGGACTGCTCTATATTAGGAAATTACATTAGTAACTATATCACTCTTGGGTGTGAAAAATCCACACCCCTGAGCAATGCACTTAAATCGACCTATCCCCTGGTATATACAGCAACAGACTGATGGGAGAATTCTCCCATCAACTTCGCTACTGCCTCTCAGGGAGGTGGAGTACCTACGCTGATGAGAGAAGCCCTCCTGTCTTCACTGAAGCACTAGAGGCACAGCTGCAGCATTTTAAGTGTAGACAAGCCCTGAATGTTTGTAAGTGACAATGACAGCACTGAAAGGTTAAGTACATGATACTCTAAAAGGTGCTCTACAGTATAAAGCGCCTCCTGGAAAACTGCCAGGAGAATACAAATGGACAAGCCTATAAGAGACTAATTTACTCTTCAAACAACTCTTGCCTGTGCATGTTTTCCTTTGAATATTACTCACAACAGCCATTGCTTCCTCCCACTTAAGATCTGGAAAATGATGTTCCTTTGTGTGATAAACATTTCTGAACAGCTAGTCATCATCAAAATGCATTAGAAACACTAACTAGTTAATGATACATACAGTAAATTGTATTACATTTAATGTATTAAAAATTCAGTACTTAATTTTTTTTTTAAATGACTGTCAAGTAACAATCCATTTAGGGCTCAAATAAAATCTTTAGCTTTGAGATATATTGTGCATATGAGGAGCGGATCTGGTGAGAAAAAAGCATACTGATGTTTGAAAAAACTTGGGATTGGTAGAACTGAAGAATGTATTCTATTCTTGTGGACTTTCTGAACTATTCAGAGAAACAGAAATTCACTGAAGATTATCCAACGGTGACACATGAATTCAACATTTCAGTATTCTTCATTGTCAGACTCTGGACTCACTTTCCATCAACTAGCATGAAAGGAAAGATCCTACACTAAAATACATAATTTTGTGCTAAACCTCTTTAAAATCCTGAAATCCTTAAACTGAACTCCCACTGACGTAAAAAAGCAGCCATATAAAGAGTGTCATTTTATATTTAATTGACATCATTCATCTATCAAACAGTGACAAAAATCTCAATTAAATTTCCACCACCACAATGTAAAATAAACTTCAAAAGAAGCAAGGATACAGATTTTTGTTACTTATTGGTTACAATCAGGAAAATAGTTAACCCAGAGATGATAAAAGAAATCAAAAGCCTTAGGGGAAAAAAGAAAAAAAAATACTGTTTCAAAGAAGCAAAGTCCAAATTAAAAAAGAAAATGGAGGGAAGGAGAAAATTTCCCATTGTAAAAAAAAGTTTAAAAGGAAGGCAATTTTTTTATTTTGTATTATTTATTTTTAGTGTCAAACTAATCTAGGGGTAGTAGCATGAAATTAAAGGTAAAATGTAGGCAGAATATCAGGAATTATTTCTGACAATAGGATACAATAAAACAGCTTCCCAAAGGAAGTCTCATTGCTTGTAATTTTTCAAACTAGACTGACAAAATGCTGCAAGACATTGTAAGGAACAATCATGCATTTGCAGGGAGACCGATTATTTACCAAGTCACTTTCCATTTGTAACTTCTGCAATTCTTTGATTCTAGGAAAGCAAAAGCTTTAGATGAAAAACCCCATGGAACATTTTCTGTATGCCATAACAATATATGGCATTAGTAGAGTACCAAACAGCTAAAATTTCAGCAGGCCTCTAATATCCACCTAATTAGGAAATTCCCCTCTTACCACAATAAAGTAGTGACAAGAGGAAGGTTTCAGAGCATTCTTTGAATGCAGGAATAATTAAGCTTCCCAAACCAAAAAAGGATACATTACACAGAGGTGCTAATAAATTATCTACAAATATGAGTCTTCGCTGATGTGTCATCCTCTTACTTTCACCTCAAGTAATAGGATTATAAAATGCAACTAAACTATGAGAGTGGAGAATAAAGGATGGGATGATTTTTCAATCCTATAATTTAGCAATAAAATGTTCACAGGGCAATAGCAAGGATGGCAGAAGGAGAACCTCAGAACTACGGAATGCTCACATGACAGATCAACAGAAATCTCTCACAAGACAAAATAACAACCCATTAAAATGTTCACAAGACAAAACTCGAATACTATTTTGCATTTATATAGCATCTTTTATCAGTGACCGCTAAACATTTTACAAGCCTTAAACTTTAACATGTACGTGAGATGGGCAAGTTGTACATCCCTGTCACAAACTGGTGCACAGAGAAGTTAAGTGACTTTCCCAAGGTCTTACTAGGTGTCATTGGCAGGGTCTGAACTGCTAGTTCAATGTTATAACCTTGAGACCATAGTTACTAAATAAAAAAATACAAAGGGGCTGGTAGAGACGAGAGGGCTTTTTAAAATTTACTTTATTACTAGGGATTTTGCAGTACAATTAAAAAAAATTGCTTTCCAAACTCTGGGTTTAAGATCTGAGTTCATACTTTAACAGTTCTCCAAAGTCAGAAATGAACAGTGGAAATATTTTTATTTCCATAACTGAATAACCGGGTGAAGTTTTGCCTTTTCTACTTCATTCTATATATTTCTAGGACTACTGACTAACTATTATTCTAACTTTATAATGCATTTCTATTTTAAAATAAACTAACTACAAAATTAAGACAAAGCTTTTAGAATAGTTATTAACTATACCTGAAAGAGGCTCAAAGAAGAGAGTGTAGCTTCTGGATTTGAGAAATGAAACAGTAAAGAAGCACACATGCATCAGGTATGACAAAAAACTAGTGATAATTATCAAGATGATTCTAAGGAAGAGCTATGGATAAATTAAAAAGAGCAACATCTATAAATATTAGGTATATGCATGAAAAGAGCAGCTTGCAATTCTAGCAAAACACAACATAGGGACAATCTCTAAATAAATCTAAAGCTTTAAAAAGAAGCTTTACATATGCGTGTACTGAATACAAGGTGAAAAGAATAAACAAGCTGAAAGATAATACTGTGGTTGCACATATACTATACAAACAGAAAAACTAACAGGAGATTACATGCTAAACATACTAAAAAGCGCTTTCTATCATATTAGAAAAGTGAGAGCCTTCATTAGCCAGAGCACAGCATGCTGGTGCTTAGGCAGAAGTACCATTTGCTTACCTCCTGTAACAGATCTGCCTGCTCAATGGCTTTGAGAACGTTTTTCTTGGAGGTCTCCTGAACTTCCCCTCCCAACAGGAACTCATCCAGAATAAAATAAGCCTTTTCAAAATTGAAGATGATATCAAGTTCACACACCTGAAAAGCACAGTAAGTGTTGTGATGGGAGGGTAGCACTGTCTTATTAAGGTTGCCCGACACTTCCTATCATCATCATATTTGGCAGAACAAGTGATGTAAGATTTGCCATATATATCAGATATCCATGTCCAGCAGCAAACGTATCACTTTTAAAAATATTTTGTACACTAAGCAAGAAGATGATGCACTTACTATATTAACAAAAATACATAATGGAATTTTGTAAAAAACTGAAACCAAAAACAGAGTCACTAACTTACACTGCCAAAATACTTGTCAAGTAGTTCCACATAACGATGAATTATTTCCAGGGTTATCAGTTCATTGTCCTGATCTTCAATAGCACAGCAGAAGTAAAGGCTTGCATATCTGCAACAAAATTATCTTTATGTTATTATAATAACACCAGCCCCCATGTCAGTTAAATTAGTGCTCCTGAAAGGTGACAGATTGTTCTCAGTCCTGGAAACTAAGATCTGTGTATCCTCAGAAGTAACAGATTAGAGGCAGTAGCACTGCAAGCTTGCCCACATAGTATGACTGCTGTTCCTTAAAAAGAACTGGGAGGGACCACTTCCATGGGTCAAGTAATATTTCAATTTCTATGGCCTTTTTAACCACTTGCTTCTCTCATGTCAAACTGAGCTTGCTAGAAAATTTAAAAAAGGCTTTTTCATATTTTTGTTAGCGTTTGTTTTGTCAAACCTGATTCAACAGAAATAAAAATAACTCCAGAGGATTTTTTAATGCATTACAAAACAAATTATGTCTTTTATACAGTTGTTGGGTAAATCACTTTCTAGTGGCTTGGTTTTTAAAAGAGTACAGAAAGCATCCAATACATAAGATTTGAAAATCTAAATTAGAAATAAAACATTAACATTAAAACATCAGTCTGGAAAGACAAAAATACCTGTGTGTGTTTTTTAGCACAACAGTTTGAAGCTTACTCTAATTACTAGCACTCAACGCAAATCTGTCTGAATACTTCTATTCGGTTACTCAAGGCACATGACTTTCTCCACATTCATTTTAATGTCAGCTGATTATTGCTATGTTCAGCTAAATTGTTTCCCTTCGAATGCTTAAGGATAATTTGAATCTCATGACAATAGCAGACCTTTATTTCAAGTTAAATGAGTAATAAGCTCTTAAAAGGACAGGCCTTAAATATGATTAAACAAACAATTTGACCTGTTTCAGACAAAACAGCTTGTGTGTTACTTTAACAACAACAAAAAACTCCCACTCCATAACACCTGGTCATAATACAGTGTCCACAACTAAATACAGATTTTAAAACTACACCCAACCCTTTCAGAGTCTGTTTTAATACATCAAATTACTTTTCAACAATACAAAAGATGATATCACCTGAACCTTTCTTCTTAGAAGACTGTTTGTCCTCCGTAATCATATTTAAAGGCAAATTAAAGGTTGGAAACCCTGCCTGTGTAGTATTTTCAACTATGTTAAAGCAAGTGTTAACTAGAATGCATTTTCAAGTTCTACAACATGCAGTTTGGAGGGGGAAATTTAAATATATTTAAGTAGAAAAGCTTCTAAGTTGCAACCCCCAACACAAATTGGAGCCAAAGGTACCTATAATGATATGCTGGCTGGGAAGAGAGCATTGCCCATCAAAGCATTCAGCAATAATCAAATAATCAAAACAGGAGCAAGCCTGACCTCTTGAAGAAACACACTCCCATATCCAGGCTATGAACAGCAAGCACCTACACCAGATACAACCACAATTGCAAGAGCCACATCTGTAATCTTCTGAAGGAGTAAACAAAGGCACATGCCCTCATCAGGCCCCAACGCTTGAAGGCAGTCAGTCATATTGGTTCTCCTAGCTTGGACCTCAAAATATCCAAAACAAGAACTGAGACGGGAAAACTAAATCTCTTGTCAAGTCTAGAGTGGGTCCTCTGGAGATGAGAATGTGCAAGAATTTATTTCAGTGTTTTTTCCAACTGACACATGTGAAAATATATTTTCATATTTTCCTCTTAAAACACTTCATTCAGAGGATGTCTTGCCAATACAAACCATGATGAAGGGCTACAGCCTTAGTCAACGCATTTCAGCTTTCTTGATTTGTGTACATTGAATATTTCAGGTGATGTATATATGGCACAAGCTTACCAAATTTGTATTTGAGTTTGTATTGATCTCACAACAAAGGATGTTAATGAGGCCCTGGGACTTCTTTTTTTAAAGCATCGATGATCATTTCAAGTGTGAAATTTCCTAGAAAATTCTCTGCAACAGAGTGGATAAAAACTGACTTGAAAAAATTCTGACAATTTTTTTTTAAATTTAAAAATAAACTTATTTAAAATTAAACTTGAAATTATGACAACCCATATTAAGGTTAAATTTACTTTAACCTATTAAAATCACTTACATCAAATAAAAACTTAAGCAGTATATGTTTACTGCCAAAGTTTTACAGAAAGTCAAACCACTGAACTGGTAGACATCGTTGGCTACACACCTGGAACCAGAGTTTGTTGAAATAGTAAATCAGCTTTTGACAGCAGTAGCCTCTTCGGCAGATGCAGAGAGAATAATTTCTTCATTTCAGGTTATTTAACTAGTTTAAGTTCAATGACTAGTTAATTCAAAGTTTAAAAGCATTCAAAAGTTGAAAAGCAGTAAAGCTTGTTTTCTCTTCCAATCTATGAATAAAAACTAAATGTGAGAGGATGACATCTGCTAGTTCTAAAATCCTGAAGGACACAGTGACCAGAAACAACTAGTTCAATTCACTAACTGCAAGAAACACTTTAATAAATCAGTTTTAAGCAGGTTTTGATTAATTTTTTTTTGTTATGTATCCAGTATATTTAAGGTGGCTTTAGTTTACTAATTAAAAACTTTAAAATTTTGTTTGCATTTTAATTCCATTTGCGTTCCTATCCAAAGAGGTCAAAACAAACCACAAGTAAAAAATTAATCTTGAAAAGAAGAAATGCACCGTTCATCATTTACTAACAATACAAAATGAAAAAATTAAGCATCTGAATAAATGTAAAGTAAGCTATACAACTGCTTAAATAAATGTGTATAGATATAGCGTTTCCTCCTAAGTTTGCAAAAAGCAGCACCAAATTTAGTGTAAAGGCTGTAGTTAGTTGCAAATTAACATGTTTTAAGTATCAATCAGTAAAACAACCTCTTTAGGAGTACAAAGGCAAAACAATTAAAATTGATTGCTTAAAATTTGCTTTGATTTAAATGAACCTACTACCTTGCTCTGTAATATCTGAAATTCTAAAAATTAGGTAGTTCCAGAAGACATAAGTATAAAGCATGCATTTCAGCAATTTAGATTATGAAATCAGAAAAACATTAAGAACTAGCAACAGGAAACTAAAAATGTTAAATGTTTTGTGTTTAACAAGTCATGGTTTTTACCCAATATGAGCTAAACTGTCCCCAAACTATGGGATAGATGGCGGCAGACCTTGGTAGAGGATTGGCTCAGGATTCTCCGTAGCATCCTTAAACTTGCAACCAAGATGGAGCACCTCTTGTTAAGGAGGATTGTGACCCCTGCCAAGGTTTGTCAGTTTCTGTAGATTGTCTGGTTCTCTTTTGGCTACCTGCCCAGGACAAAGACTACCAGAACTCCCTGAATATGAAGGATTGTTTCCTCTGAAGGCTGCTCTTGGGCCACACGAGCTTGCTCCTATTCCTTCTGGGTGTCATCATTATCCTTGGAAGAATGCACTTTCTCCAAGCCCAAAGGCACTTACACCTATCAGACTACGTGGTTTTTATTTATCACTACTTAAATCCAGTCTTCTTGGTGGTGTTCCCTCAGCTGCATGAGAACCATGACTACCCAAACTTGAAGAAAAACAAGGAAATAAAATAAAGGAAAAATTAAATTACTTTCCCGGACAACAACTAACTTGCCATCTTTTTTTAAACTACAACAAATGTTTTAATAAGTTCCTTAACTTGACCACACCAGTTGGTGGAGAGAGTGAAACAAGTGATTATTACAGCAGATGTTGCATGCCTTTGGTCAGTAGGTTATAGGACTCAAAGGATGCATGCGTACTCCCCATCAAGTACTGCCTACAAAGGTTTCATGGCCAAGTAGCGAGGCATAAGAGGTATAGTTACATGTATATATATGCTTCAAGTTATATCCTCTTTCATACTGAGGCCCTGATTCTGCAAACATAAGCATCCTTAACTCACATGATTAGATTGACATTAATCAATCGCAGTACTGATATGAATAAAGTTATATACACTCTTAAGCATAGGCAGGATTGTGGCCTAAGTGTCTAATTCCTTCTTGAATCCAGCTATACTATTTAACACAATGCATCAACATTATTAAAGTTATCTACATAACAATTTCAGTTCCATTTTTGGGGTGGAGGAAATTATCTTCTCACCAATGGAAAGAAGGCAAAAACATTCAGGCAAGATGTTTTATTTACAATCCAAGAAGAAATTACGGGAAATGCTAAAAAATATAAACCTCTGAAAGTGCCCTGATTCCCTACTTAAATATTAAAAATGAAAGGATGAAACTCCTTTTACAAAATTAGCTTTTAGTAAGATGCATTTATTTACTTTATCTCATTGCAATGTCAATTACAGTAATTTGTGGAGAAAAGCAATTTCACAGCTGTTCTGTATTACATTCAAAAGGTCAGCAGAATCAAAACTTTCCAGCTGCACAATTTCAGCATTTTGCAAATAAACAGGTACAAAGGGAGATTTCTGACTAAGAAAATTAGACAGTACTTTCACCCACAGAAATCAGATCTTGATTTCTCAAAGTAAAAAAATACTTTTTGTACTGACAGCAAAAATCTTTTCTTATTCATATATCTGGTGCCTTTGAGACCAAATTATATTTGTAACCAATGTATAGTTATCCACTGCTTGAGGTAAACATGTTTATAGAGTTTAGTCATTCTAAATAGCCATTAAATCATGCATTGTTTTTCATATTTGTATTCATCCTTTTACTTACACAGCTGAACACAGAACCAGAAAGAAACATTCTCTCAAATTTAAGAAAATCTAATCTCTGTTCTTCAGCATATTTCTAAACGCATGAGTGGCTCTTTACACATGAATGCTTCCTACTAAATTATCAAATTAGATTGAAGAAAGAAAGCTCAAAACCAGCCTGTTTTCATCATCAGTAAGGAAGAAAACATTTCACTTGCATTATTTTCTTTGCTATTCATTACATATTTTTTGATGTCTAGTAATTACAAGCTTAGTGAGGCAGAACCACCTTTTGTAGACAATCTTCAGGTCTCTCCACTCCAGGAAGCTGCACATTTTCGGTTTACGGGCCAGCACTGTCTGAACAAGTTCCCTTGTGATTTTCTTCTTCTCTTTGTCTGACAATGGGACATACCACTTCTGAAGTCTCAGCTTCCCCTGACGACTAAAAAGCAACATAAACTGCATCTGTTGAATTAACAAATAAAACTAATGAAACTGTCCTTCAGCTGTATCAAATGCAAACATTTTAAAATTAGTTTTATTAGTTGAAAAATGTTTTAAAGTAGGAAAAGAAATGAGAAGTGTCAATGACAGCCATCCAAAAGCTAGTATATCTACAAGATACTTTTAAAGGTGTAATCACTGTCTTAACTAAGGCATGTTCTACACTAGAAAAATGAAGCACTGCTGACAACAGATGTCCACAACGAGTTAAACAGCGGGCTGCACAAGATTAATGTGTAGACAAAGAAACACATTAGTCTGTGCTTGCAGCTAAACCATGTTCAGCACTAGTACACTCGCAGCTTTTGCTAATACTCATTGTCATCAACATAGCTGTTCTACTCTAGACAAATTAAGAAACTGCACCCTCACCCCCTTAATGTCAAAACCCACGATTTCTGATACCAAATTCAGTGCCAACTGGATTTGGGGAATTGCATTAAGAATACTTTTTTCATCTATGTTAATTTATTCCAGAGTACGTCAAAGCACTTTAAAGACGCTGATTAAGTTTTCTAACTGCCTGGGAGGTGGCAAGCCTTTTCCGCATTTTACAGATAGAGAAACGGGAACAAAGATAAAGAGGTTGGCCACGGGCTGCTGCTGCTGTCCCTCCCCCCAGTGATATGACTAGTGTGTTTGAGAAAGCGCTTATGTTAAGCCCGTTTTCCCGCATCCCTTTTGGGGGGCTCAAATGCCCACTGAACTGGAAGAGCAAGCGGGCGCGCAAGCGGGCGCACCAGCGACGCCCAATTAGCCTTTCAGGCGGGTCTCCTTCGCTAAGGGTCCTCAGCCCTGACCCGGATCGGCCTCTCCCCACGAAGGGCTCCGGCAGTCGGCCGCCTCCCCTAGCCCTGCGGGGCGGGAAAGGGGAGGCAGGATTCTCGGGAGCCACCGGCTCCCTCACGGGCGGCGGCGGCGGCGAAACCAACCCGCGGCCGGGCAGCGCCAGCCACGGAGCCGCCCGGCGGCAGAGCGCTGCCTCCGCCACAGCCCCGCATCCCAGCCCGGAGCCGGGCACGGGGCAACCCCCGGCCGCACAGAGGAGCCCGCGCCAGGGACGCGACATCACGTCCCCGGGACCCCCCCGTGCTGAGAGTCCGTTCCCCGGGGCGGAGCAGCTGTTTAACCGCCGCGCACAACGGGGGGGAGGGGCGGGCGGCGCAGTCCCGGGTGTCCCCCGCCCCGGGGTCCCGTTAAGTCAGGGCGGCCACGCGCGCTAAGCGGACGGGCGGGGGCTGGGCTGGGCTCTGGGCTCCGCGCTCCCCCCTCCCCATCTCCCGTGTGCGCAGAGGAGGGAGCGGCGCGGAGCCCGGTATCATCCGGGGAGGGAGGAGTCTGTACCCCGGAGACTCTCCCCGAGCAGCCCCGGGCCGGCCTCGGAGCCGCTTACCGTGCCCGCAGGAGAAGGAGGCGGCAGCAGCGGCGAGCGGGGCGGGCGCTGCCGGGAGGCTCCGGCTCGAGCTCTTGGCGCGCGCGCGCAGCTGGGCGAGCAACAGCCGCCCCAGGGCCCGAGCCGGGAGGGAGGGGCCGGGCGCGGCGAGCGGCTCCGAGAGGGAGCGGCAGGAGCGACAGGAGGCGCCGCTTTGCTTCCAACAAAACTTTATTAGCTCGGCGAACACAGGCGGCGCAGGAGCTGCGCGCACCCGCGGGGGGGGCACGGCTGGAACAGTCAATCAGGGAGCCGGACATATAGGCCGCTCGGGAGGTAGCCTAGCAGCAGCCAATCAGCGGGCCAGGCACCCTGACAAAGGGGGGGAATGAAAGGAGCCAATCAGCATGACAGAACCACAATAGGGGCGAAGTAGGGATTACGGCAGCCAACCATAAAATCAAACACACATCCTTTTTTTACAGTAGCCAATCACCGAAGGAGACACAGATCGGGAAAATGGCCTCAGTCACTCAGCAGCCTGGAGATAAACCCCTCTAACCCACCCACAAAGCAGGAAGTGACTGAGAGTTAGAAGCGCTCATTGCGCATGCGCACCCGGTAGCATTCCCTAGTGTAAGCTATACACATATCCAGCCTACGGGTGTTCCCTAAAGCACAGGCGCGCTCGGGTGGGGCGGGGCGGCCAGGCCCCTGAGGGAGACCCGGGTTAATGGCCGTGGGGCAGGGAGTGAGACTTTTCAGCGGCTGTGTCAGGGTGGCGAAGGGCAGCCGGCGGTTTAGCTGTAGAGAACAAAGACTTCCTTGCTGAGCAGCCCAGTCTAACGCCTCGCGCTTGTAAATAAAATACACACACTCGTGTTCATAGAATATCAGGGTTGGAAGGGACCTTAAGAGGTCATCTAGTCCAGCCCCCTGCACAAAGCACTGCCAATCCCCAATGTTTGCCCTAGATCCCTAAATGGCCGCCTCAAGGATTGAACTCACAACCCTGGGTTTAGCAAGCCAATGCTCAAACCACTGAGCTATCACTCCTACCCCATGCCACATTATAGTTTGCAAGATCAACTTCTCAAACCGTCAGAAATTTCTAAGAGTTACAGTTGCCCCTGCAACTCTATACCATCCATGCTATGCAGCTTGTATATTTTATAGTGCAAGTGCCTCCATTCCAGTCTCCTTCCTGAATCACAGCACGTCCTCCTTTGTATCCCTCCCTAAAATGCACTTTCCCCATATGTTTTATCCCTAGTTTTTTCCTTCCAGAAATATTAGCTACATTCCTTGAAATGAATTTTCTTGGATATAATATATTCCACTGAAATCAATGGGGTACTGTTTTTTTTTAAACAGATGCATAGCTACAGTGAGTCTACAAAACTGGGAATACATTGTGTCCATGTACAAAACTGCTGAATTTAGAGATGCATAATTTTAAACTTACTCAACAGATTTTCTTAAAAGTCACCTTTTTGAGTGTCAATGAGCTTTACAAAGTAATCCCAAGGTCCTCTGGTCAGAGGTTTGAATTACATCAGAGTGCAAAATTTCTGATTAGAGTATATGGAGGAAGTATTTTTTCCACACTCACATAGCTCAAACAGCTCAAATTATTTTTCTCACCCCCCCTTGTTATGCACCTTTGGGCTGAGAGCCTACATGGAAAATTTCAGTATAGAAGGAATCTGAGAAAGCAAAAACAGGGAGGATAGAATAGAGGATGAAATTAGTTTTAAACAATAGTCTATAGTCAATGTTACATGTACCTGCTGCCCTTCTAAAGCAATTTCTATCCAAGCAACTCAAAGTGCTTTAAGAAACAACTTAAATGTCAACACTCTAATGGTGTTAATAATTATTTTCCCCCAATATTAGAGACGGAGAAAGTCAGACACACAAAGGTGTGAATAATTTGGTTAACAGTAAATCATTAGCAGAACTAGGGATTAGAATCCAATTTTGTGCTCTAACCACTACACATTGCTCACTCCCTTACCAATAGCGTCAATCACTTTGGAAAGTGTCAGTTTTTATATAGCTTTTTACTATTATTTTAATAAATTACATGCTTTTGGAGAGAAAACAATTGTAGCAGCAGAACTGTTTCTGAAAACAGTATTTGGAAATGTTTCCTGACACTTTATAAGATGTTTTAATTAAAAGTACTTGAGGAAAATTGCAAATATATTACTTTTTCCTTTTATAGCCCAGGTTGCAATTGTAAGACTAGAACCTAACGTCGGGAGGGGGAGGAATGTGTGGAACTAAACTGAATGGAAAAGTTAATTACAAGCGTGAAGACTAAACCAAAGAAAAGAGAGGTCAACATCCACAAAGGGACCTAGGCATTGCAATGCCCAGCATCACAATGTCTAACTTTTAGATGCCTAGAAAATCATTGGAGCAACACTGGGATCCACAAAGCCTGAGTTAGGCACCTATACAAGGAATGGGGAGAGATAGGCACCCAAAAATGCAATCCACAACAGCTAGTGTAATGCTGACAGACCCCGGTCGTCGGCAGGTGGGACTTCTGGAGCTTAATGCAGGAGCCTCTACTGCATGAGCTAAAAGCCAACTGACTGTTAGCTAAGGCTGTAGAACAGACTCATTTTATCTCGCTCTCTAAGTGGTCTCAGTGCCAGTAGATAGGACAGAACACCACCCCCAGAAGGTGTGTGGGTTACACAAGCATGCTAGACAGGGAGTTGCCTACACTTACCAGTGGGAGATAGATACTGAAGAGAGCGGTGTGTCCTAAGCCTTCTAAGGAGTTTGGTGCCTAAATCCAGGCTGCAGGGAGGCCCCTATCTCTGTTTGCAATCCAAAGCTAGGAACCCCTCTCCTGGAGTCAGGCAGTTTAGGTACCTAAATTGTTTCTAGTGAAAATGAGTGAGGCACCTGCTCATTCCACATAAAATGGTCAAAAGAGGAAGTGGTGACCTTATAACTTTTAGCCTATTGATTAGAGCACTCCCCTGAGAGGTGGAAGACCCAGGTTCAATTCCCCCTTCTGCTTGATGGAGGCATGTGCTTAAACCATTAAGGTATGGGCTATCCTTATGTGGGATTTACTGAATCTTACCTGCTGAATCTGTCACCTTGCATAAATAATGAAGGAGTCATTGGAGCAGGGAGACTGGACTCTGTGTCACCCACCTCCCTAGTGGGTGCTCTAACCACCAGCTATACAGTCATTCTCAACTCTGGCCCTGTGACTGAGTTGTTATTCAAAGTGGAACAGCTACAACAGGAGAGAATGAAAATGTCCTGTGATGCTGGCAGACCAAGTGCCAGCTCATGCCAAAGTCCCTGAGCCTCACTGAACACTGACAAATGCATACCTGGAAACCATCCTGGCTCACCTGTGTGTTAGCATTTTTAAAATAGATGTTAAGTTGATAAGAATGTATTTAGTGTGATAAAAATGTGTTTAGACTTGATGAAATGCTTGTAGGATGCTGCATGTATTGATCTTATAACATCTGTAGTACATAGTCACTGATCGGTCCATCAGCCCTCATAGAGAAAGCACCGATCACAACACATCAGATGCGTTGTTCTAGCCAGTCCTCCAACTACCCGCTGGCCAAACTGTCAGTAGCACCAGACACCCAATCGACATAGCGCACAGCAGCCTAGAATTCCTGAGCTATTCGCCAACCCCAGCCTCCCAAGCAGCTGGGATTACGGGCGTGCACCACCACACCGGGGTAGCACATAGTGTGAAGTTATACTGAGTGTTTGCTTTGTAAACCTCTGTAATTGTGTAACTCACCAAACAGGAAAGAAGCATTAATGAGTGTGAAGTGGTTTCACAAGAAGGCCTTTTGAAACCAAATGAGTCATTGTGAAATATCAAAGGACAAAGAATTTGTTGGTTGCCCTTCCCTTCCCACCCCCACCCCATGCCCATGAAGAGGAAACAGGTGCTAACACTTGTCCCATCAATTTGAACTCTGGGGGAAGGGAATAAAAATCACTAACCAGAAAGCACTTTATCACTGTGCTGCTTGGAATTTGGAACATAAGCAAGAGTTCCCCAAATTTATTCCTGGGGGAATTCTGCACAATTGCACATGCATTGAATTCAGGTCCCCCACTGCCCCACAGACTTTTTTTGTCCGCAGAAAATACCTTTTGCTTGAGAGGCAGCGCAGTTATGCCTTTTGCCCAGGAGGGCTGCTGTGGTGCCAGAACAAAGGGTAGCCAACTCAGCCAGCCGTAGAGAGGCTCCATTAGGGTGACCAGACCATCCCGATTTTTCATCTTTTGTCCTGCGTCCCGACCGATGCTTTTTGTCCCAATTTCCGGTGTTCTTCCGTTTTGGGGGGGTTTTTTCTCAACAGGTTCGGGCGGGAGAGGGGTTTTTGTTTTTGTTTTTGCTCAACAACTTCGGGTGGGAGAGGGTTTTTGTTTTTGTTTTTTTTCTTTCTCAACAACTTCGGGCGGGAAGTCCCGATTTTCGGGTCTTCTCATCTAGTCACCCTAGGCTCCATTGACATAGAGCATCTTCACCAGACAGGCAACAGCAGCACAGCTGCGCCGATGTAATGCTTCTAGTGTAGACCTGCCCTAACTCATTTGTGTGTGTGTGTGTTTCCCTGCTTTAACCTTGTAAATAACTCTCTTGTTTCTTTTTGCTAGTTAATAAATCTTTAGCTAGTTTATTACAGGGTTGGCCAAAGTGTTGTCTTTGGAGAGAGATCTAGGATATAATTGACCTGGGGTAAGTGACTGGTCGTAACCTGAATATTGTGATTTTTGGTTTAAGGGACTATCTATATAAAGACAGGCTTGCTTGGGTGGCAAGATATAGAGCAGAGTACCCAGGGGGACTGTCTGTGACTCCATGGTAAGGCTGTTTTAGTGCTTTAGGAGTTCACACTTGTTCCTGGGTTGGTGAAATCTAATTATAGAACACACAGCCAGTTCGGGGGTTTGTGTCCTGGTTTGTAACAGTCTGCCCTGAGGTTGGCAACCATATTTGTGAACCATGGACTGGACCTGGGTCACTCACTGCCTGAGTGGGTGCTCTAGCCACCGGTTATACAGTCATTCTCACTCCATGGCCCAGTGAGTCGTTATTTAAAGTGAAACAACTTTAGCAGGAGAGAGCCCCATGTCAGAATATCCCATAGCTAGGGCCCTACCAAATTCACGGCCATGAAAAACACGTCATGGACCATGTAATATAATATATAAATGGAGATATGCCAATCTCTTAGAACTGGAAGGACCTTGAAAGGTCATCGAGTCCAGTCCCCTGCTTTCACTAGCAGGACCAAGTACTGTCCCCTGACAGATTTTTCCCCCAGATCCCTAAATGGCCCCCTCAAGGATTGAACTCACAACCCTGGGTTTAGCAGGCCAGTGCTCAAACCACTGAGCTATCCCTCCCCTCTGTGAAATCTGGTCTTTTGTGTGCTTTTACCCTATACTATACAGATTTCACAGGGGAGACCAATGTTTCTCAAATTGGCTCCTGACCCAAAAGGGAGTTGCAGGGAGGGTCACAAGGTGATTTGGAGAGGGGAGGATGTCACAGTATTGCCACCCTTACTTCTGCACTGACTTCAGAGCTTGGCGGCCGGAGAGCGGTGGCTGTTGGCCGGGTGCCCAGATCTGGCCCCTCCCCACTGTCCCTCTGCAACACGCCGCCGCGCGGGTAGCGCTCTAGGCAGCGCAGCAGGGCAGCGCAGCAGCATGTCTGGCTCCAGCCGCTGCTCTGAGCGGTGTGGTAAGGGGGCTAGAGCAGGGGTTTGGATAAGGGGCAGGGAGTCCCGAGGGGCAGTCAGGGAACAGGGAGCAGGGGGAGGTTGGATGGGGTGGAGGTTCTGGGGGGCGGTCAGGGAATGGGGGGGTTGGATAGGTGTGGGAGTCCTGGGGGTCTGTCAGGGGGCAGGGGTGTGAATCGGGGGTTGGGGCAGTCAGGGTGCAGGGGGACTTAGGGTGTGGGGTCCCGGGCGGGGTGGGTCTCTGGAGGGGGCGGTCAGCGGACAAGGAGCAGGGGGGTATAGATAGGGGGTGGGATCTCGGGGGGTGGTGGTTAGGGGCGGAAGGGTCTCTGGAGGGGGCGGTCAGTGGTGGCTTGTTGTTATCTTGTTCTTTGGTTCTTCGACCCCCCCCGTCCTTGAGCAGTTGTGGGTGGATTCCAGAGTGTGCTCAGGGTTATTGGGCTATCTCACCCGGAGCATTCTTCGGCCAAACGGTACTAGATAGTTGTTTTTCTTATTCTAAAGCTGGCACCTCAACCTTTTATTACCCATCCAAATATACATCTGCAATCACACTATTTCACCTAGGATATTTTCTATCACATCTACATTTTATTACCTATTCATCCTTTACTATGACCATTCTAAAATCATTGGGGCATGACAGATTTCAATAAGTCCATTCATACCACTTGTTATATGGTACCACTTGTGACAGACATGTTTCAATTAGCACAAACTCAGCAGTCTGAGAGACGTATTTCTTTCTAATGGTCAGGCCAAATCCGGGGTCTGTTCTGGAATCATTCTTTTTCACATTTCCCCATAACAGAAGTGTATTATCACTTTAATCCAACAAGTATATCCTTTTGCCGGAACAGGATTATTCCCTACAATACATTTTTTATAATATTTTGGCCATTCTAGTTTTAGAAGTCCCGCAGAATAGAGTTCCACCCCTTTCTTTGGGAGACTGTTCCAGTCAAATACATCTCACTGTTCAGGAAAATGTCCTGATATTGAGCCTAAATTGTCTCTTTCCTAAATTAAATCCCATTACTCCTTTTACTGTCCTATACACTACATAATTACTCTCATCCTTGCCATATATACCCTTCAAATATTTGTATTTTCTCCTTAGTCATTGCTTAAGCAAGCAATACAGTTTTCTCACTTTTGATCTTTCCTCATAAATCATCAGTCCAACTCCTTGGTCAATTTTATTGCTTTTCTCTGAACACCTTCCAATGTATTAGCATCTTCTGGTAATACAGAGCTCAGAAGTGAACACACTATTCCAGTGTCACACCAGAGCCATATAAAAAAGATCTATTATCTGGCTGCTCAGTGACACATCTGCGTGTGCAGACCAAGGTCCTGGTCCTTCAAACACTTAGGCACATGCTTTATCTCAAGCACTTTAGTAGTTCATTGAGTATTATTCACATGCTTAAATATATGCACACATTTTAGTGTTACTAGGATCAGGCCCCAAAATTTCATTGACTTTTTTAGCTCCGATATCATACTCCAAATTAGGGTGACCAGATGTCCTGATTTTATAGGGACAGTCCCGATTTTGGGGTCTCTTTCTTATATAGCTCCTATTACCTCCCCCCCCCCCACCCCCGTCCCGATTTTTCACATTTGTTGTCTGGTCACTCTACTCCAAATTAATGTCAGAATTGCTGTTCAGTCTGCCCATGATCTTTCAATGGCACTACCCCTGCTTTCTCTCACCCACTGAATGTCTGTTTGGATTATTTTCCTTTGACTATATTAGCTTGCATTTTTCAAGATGAATTTTCTTTTTCTTTTTTTCTATTTCCTGTCCGTACTTCTCTTCTCTTTAGGTCTCATTGTATTATTTCTCTATCTTGATTGATGTTTGCAAATCCTCCCAATTTAGTAACACCTTCAAGATTACATAATGAGATGCTGCCACCCACTTCTAGTGGATAATAAAGATATTAATTAACAGCAGGCCTAATACTGATCCCAGCTAATCACTCTTTCCATAACACAGTAATTATTTTTTATAATTACTTATATAGCAGTGTGCTAGGACTTTTATAGACTTAAAGCCCAGCTCCTGCCCCCAAAAGCTCCCAATCTAATTTTAGACATGGCACAATGAGTCTTCCTTTCACTTTGCTCATTTATCATTAGCCTTTGTTTACCATCTTTTAGAGTGTGTCTGCAGTGCAGCTGGGAGTGTGCTGAGTAGACAGATACGTTAGCTTTGCTCAAGCTAGCGTGCTTAAAAATGGCAGCGTAGCAGGGGTAGCAAAGGCAGCAGCCTGGGGTTAGTCACTTGAGTACCTACCCAGGATGTCTGGGTGGATTTGTACTCAGGTAGCCAGGGGGGTGGCAGCTCGGGTTAGTTATATACCTCTTAGACTCCCTAGCAGTGCTAGTGCATGTCTGTCTACCTGTGCCTGGAGACACACTGCCAGCCGCAGTGTAGACATACTCATAGCCAGCTTTAACAAGATGGATTTTTAAAACTGAGTTCAAAACCTTTTGTATTTTTAAGACATTAGTTGTATCCCTCTCTTTTATTAATGGGTCTGTTTTCTCCATAGTATTTATTTTTATAACCCTGATATACTTGTAAAAGTCCCTTTTCCCCTTATAAAACACAAAGCAAGCCTTTAGGGTACATTCTTCTGGTTGAAGGTTGCAGACTACTGGGCAGGAACTAAAAAAAGTATATATGTAGTCACAAGAGTTTGCAACACTTATGGCCCCCTCCAACGAAGCTAGTAAGGACTAAGCAGGCTGCCTCTTCCAGCTCCATAAAATAATGGCCACACTTTTCTAAACAATCCAAACTGTACAATCAACAAAAAACATTGACTCTCTCCTTCTCATTTTGTATTATTATGTAACATTTGCATCTGGTACCATAAGTGTACATGGTCTTTCACACGGAGAAGGACAACAGCTTGGGTCCCAGGTCCGGAGTATTTTGCTGTCTAGATTGCATCCAGCATGATGTGATGCAGGGAAAGAAGATAACAGGCCATGGAGAGGGAGGAAGGAGGTTTGCACAAATTAAAGATGAAGTTGCTTGTTTTGCAAGGTATGCTTTATGTTAATTTTTTTAATTAGTTAGAATTTATTAGATTGGACTGGGAATGTGGGTCTTGTATAAAAATTAATAAGGAAAACAACCAACATCCTGGTATCTGGCACTTTATTGCTGCCGCAATGCCAAGTCTGAGGTCCCTAATAGCATTTTGTTGTGTTTTATTATTGGGAACAGGAATGATTGGTAAACTAAGAGACTTTTATAACCTGAGTTGCTCATTAATTCCAAAGAAATGATTGCTCATTAAATTTTAATAGCTTTATTGCAGCAAAAAAACAACAACCCAGCACTTAGAAGAGTAATGGTTCTCTTCCGTCCTCCTTCAGCATAGAACGCTCACAGCCTTGGGACTAGCCATAGACAGAGAGTACTTCTGAGAAACTTTCTGACCATTATTGCTGTCCACTTGGCATAAAAAACCAAATCCATCCAACTTCAATTAGTTCCTCCCTCCCTGGAGGCAAGTTAAAATAGTTCCTGCAGGGTGGGACCTTAGAACAGCGTAAGGGCTGTAGGTCAGGAACGAGGACCATACCGAAGCCATGTGGGGAAGTTTGTGTATTGCTCTCGCTCCATTGTTCTAGCCCTGGACAGCATCAACATTTCTTCAATTCCTCCCAAACTGATTATTTTAAAAGCCCTTATCAAATATATATTTGGGGTTACATGGTACACATTCACCACTGTAGTGACTAGCACCATGCAGGTGCTCCTCCTGTGAAGCAGAAGAAAGTAGCATAACCCATGATACTACCCATTTTATATCATGCCCTTTACATGCCATGTGCTTCATTAATACTCTAGACAGCTATTGTTAGGCAGTGTAGCTAGAGTACTACACTGGAATTTAGATCTGCCGTCTGTTTGGTGGTGTTGTTTTTTTGCTGAATGACCTTGGGCAAATCACTTCACCTCTCTATACCTTTGTTTCACCCTTTATCTGATTTCTCTATTTAGACTGTAAGCTTTTCAAGGCAGGGACCATCTCTCTGTTTGTATTTGCATAGTGCCTAGTACAAAGGGGACACTATTTTGGTTGGGGCCTCTAGGTGCAACTGTAATACAAATTAAGAATAGAATCTTAATTTTCTAGTTATGGTTTCAATAAGTGGAATACAGTTATTTCAATAAGAAAATAGAGATTAATATGCAGGGTAGTTTTCTCAACTCTTAATAAAAACAGCCTAATAAAAATAGCATCTTGGAATATACTACTATTCCAGTTGATGCACATTTATAATTGTATATGTCTCAATGCAGGTGTAGCATATGGCCATTTTATATTTCTTTTTGGGCATGATTTTAAAAACATTGGAAAGGTATCCCCATGGACACAAATATAATTTATGTGCAATTTGTGCCTACCTGAGATTAAAAGGATCTGTTTGTTATGCTACAGCCAGTTATAAAACAAATGATCCAGGTCCAATATAATGTGAACTGAAAACGTGCCAGAGGGAGCCAGCTGTCACTACATTAAAAAGTCATTTTCTCAGACAACACAGATTTAAACCAATCAGTTTAGAAACATATTTCTTTGCCCTACCAGATCTGTGTAACATTAAGGGTTTGTCTGCTGCATGGAGGAACAAAAAATCAGCTTTCCTTGAGATGATTTGTCAGAAACTTTTAATTTGGATGAACAGATGGTGCTAAACTATCAAACAAGGATAACAATATTAGCAGCATTTGTGCTACAAAATTAATTCTCTCTACATTATGTTTAAAATGAGAACATAAATACAAAAATGCCCTTGGGCATACTCGAGCAAGGTGTGCCTCCACAGAGGTCCTTCTGGCTCCCATAGTTGAGGAAGTGGTAATCCCTTGGAGACATCTATTCCAGATTCTTGACCAAGAAACTATCATCTTCTCCTGTGACTGTCTGTTAGAGAGAACAGACATCCAAAATTACTCTGATGTTCTGTGGCTGAGTGCTCTATTCAATGCAATACAGGTAGCAAAACATGGTTGTTGGAAGGGGGCAATCACAGGAGAAAACCTAGACACCAGGTATTATGATTTTTCTTTAAACAAAATATCCCCCCACCTAGTCCGAAGAAGGGCTGCCATCGGTTAGGGAACAGAGAGTCCCAAGAATAAGGGGTACTGAGACACAGAAGGCATTTATATAAGCTATGCAATTAATGGTAATGGAACAGGTTTGTTCATTAAAAGCATTCTGCAACATGCTGACCATTATGCTGAAAGTGTCAGGCACAGATATTTTTGGCTGATGGGCTCTTGCAAAGTAAAATGTACTATGTATTTTGCCTTTCATTGTTATTAAATGATCCAGATCACAGTGTTACCAACTCTTGCAATTAAAGCAAGTCTCATGACATTTGTTGCCTTTCTTAAAGCAAATGATGGAGGCAAATGATTTTGTGAGAATCATTAAAAAAATAAAAGCTACATTTCAAGACCATAGGGTTGCAGAGAAAAACCTTAAAAGTTGACCTGAGTGAACCGTAAAGGCCCAGAAACTAAAATGCAAATAAAAAAGATTTTTTTTTTAATCTCATCATTTTTAAAGCCAATCTTATGATTTTTTGGGGTCTAACTCATGGTTTTTGAACACTTGGGGTTGACAATATTGTCCATGAAAATTTTCTTCTTTCAACCAGTGTAGGTTCCACAATTTAGTCTTTGGAGTGGCAGGTGGGAGCAGAGCACTGGTATGTTACATTAAAGCACAAAAGAGATTATTACTCCCCCCCATTGTGGAAGTTACATAATTAATGGTACTATATATTGGTATATCTTAAAAGTATACATTATTAACACTCCTAATGATAGCAGCTAAATACATTGTATCTAGAGCTCTTCCATAAAGTGGCAAGGCATGGGCTCCTTCCCATATCACTCCAGTGGAAAGATTCATAGTGAAAATCTATTTGTCTACTATCAGAGGGGTAGCCGTGTGAGTCTGGATCTGTAGAAGTGAAAAAGAGTCCTGTGGCACCTTATAGACTAACAGACGTATTGGAGCATAAGCTTTCGTGGGTGAATACCCACTTCTTCAGCATGCATCTGAAGAAGTGGGTATTCACCCACGAACGTTTATGCTCCAATATGCCTGTTAGTCTATAAGGTGCCACAGAACTCTTTTTCGCTTCTATTTGTCTACTGTTTGGGGTGTATGTCTCTCTTAGAACCTGACCAGAGCGTGACCTCCCTCTGGCTCTGAACTGTGTTCAGGCAGTTTCTTCTGGGAAGTGCTGAGCTAGTCAGGCAGTCCCTTCCTAAACCTGTACAAACAAATTCCTTTTTTTACCTAAAGCTGGGTCTGTGCTGGGTCTACTCTCACAACAGATCTGCTTTTAATTACACTCCCAGTCACCAAGTAGTGAAATACTTTATTTTATCAAGTGTGTTAACGAGAATTTATCAAATGTACATGAAAAGCGGAAGAAAAAGAAGGAATAAAAACAACCTTGCTACCTTTCCTTCAATAGCTTGTTTTTTTCCACAAATCATCTGAACTTGCTTCAGTTATATTTCAGCTCAGTTTAAGATTCCCTCTTTTATTATGATGCACAGCTACTGACCATGGCACCTATGCAGCAAGGTACTGAAGCATATGTATAACTGTAAGCACTAAGCAACGCCGTTGAAATCAATGCAACTCACATGATTAAAGTTAGGCACATGCCTAAATACCTGGCTGAATGGTGGCATCTGACCCCAAGCAGGATGTGTGGGCTAAGGCAGATTGTGATGTGGGTGATACTCTGGCCCTAGATTGACTTGCAGGACTGAACTAATGAGAGATTGATCTGTTGCTTGCCATATGCTAACATTGGAACAGGACAATCAATTCCAAATTAAATATTTACAGAAGATTAATAGATGAGAGGTTCAAAGCAAACATTCATCTGTTTCCATTTTCAAACAGCTGTTTGTTCATTACATTGTCTCTCTCACTTATGATGATATCATTGACTTTTTCTTCTATCTCCACTTTGTCCTCAAAAGCAGCGTCTCCCAGATGCATACAGGGACTGGATCTTTCTCTTTAAATGTATGGGTTAATTTGTGTTCATGAGAGTGAGGAGCTGAACTGACTTGAACAACTTCAAAGGAAAGTTCCCATGCCTATCACTCCCATATGGCAACTGATCTAACTCTGAGGGCGAACATGTGAGGTATGAGGCCTCCAGTTTGGCAAAATTAAAATAATATGAGGTCACCAGGTCTATTTATGTATTTTCTTTAGCCAAGAAAATTGTCAAATGTAAGTGTGCCACAGGCATCCATGCTGAAATCCAAATTCACCTGAAGGATAGACTAATATTTAGATAACTCGGTTTGTGTGTTACTTGAAAATAAAAGGATATAAAAAGAGAAACCAAATCAGCCTATATGTGTATCTTCTAAACATACTGCCTTACAAAGAGAGGCAGAAGAGGGACTCTTTCTAGCTACAGTAGGTATTTATACACTC
Organism: Chelydra serpentina; assembly: GCA_037349315.1. Classification (NCBI taxonomy): domain Eukaryota; kingdom Metazoa; phylum Chordata; order Testudines; family Chelydridae; genus Chelydra; species Chelydra serpentina. The sequence continues at coordinate 133,071,755 of JBAIAC010000004.1, forward strand.
AGGACCAGCTCCAGGCACCAGCTGACCAAGCACGTACTTAGGGCGGCACCTCTGGACGGGGCGGCGCTCAGGGTTTTGTTTTTGGTTTTTTTGTTTGTTTGTTTTTTTAATTAAAAAAAATACTCTTCCCGGCCGGGGGAGCGGGGCCGCGGGCATGCTGCCCTCCCTGCCGGCACCCTGAGCGGGGCTGCGGGCATGCTGCCCTCCCTGCCGGCACCCTGAGCGGGGCCGCGGGCATGCTGCCCTCCCTGCCGGCACCCTGAGCGGGGCCGCGGGCATGCTGCCCTCCCTGCCGGCACCCCGAGCAGGGCCGCGGGCATGCCGCACTTCCTGCCGGCACCCCGAGCGGGGCCGCGGGCATGCCGCACTTCCTGCTGGCGCCCCGAGCGGGGCTGGGGGAGCGGGGCGGCAGGCAGACATTTTTTTATTTTGGGGTTTTTTTTGCCTGGGGTGGCAAAAAAGCCAGAGCCGGCCCTGTATACACTCCCTCTTACTGTAGGAGAGGCTCTGTATTTGGGAGAGAAAGAAATCCTCCCCAAACTATTTGTTATGCACAAAACCAGCACCGAGAGGAGACATTGCTGAGGAGAAGCTGTTGATCATGTTCAGGATATTCTTGCTTTCTGGGCTGTGGAAGAGCATATTGTTTTCCTTGTTTTATAACTGCATCTCTTTCCTTTTCTCACTGCTTCACTTTTTGACGAATTACACCACTTGTTTCTGGTAAGGCACGCGGGAGTGGGCTGGAGGAGGAGAGTCACTATATAAACTGTGCTGTTTGTTACAGCTTTTAAGTTTGCTGCTTTGAAGCAGACGTATTGATGAAATGCTGTCAACCATCTGTTGCCAACACTTGTAAATAAATAGAAGCTGATTTAAATATTCTCTCTTCTGTTGCTCTGTTTCAGGCAGAGGGCTCTTTTTTAATATGTTACATGTTTTTGTCTTATCTACTTCTGACTACATGGATATTTCTATTGTGATTGCACATAGAGCTCTTTGACACACCTTATTTCAGCTGCTATTGAGAGTGTATAATCTAGTCATTCAGTGACAAAAACTTGTGATTTTTTTTTTCATTTTTGTGGGGTGAATGGTAAGATATCTCTACCTACAGCTCACTTCAGAAATTTGTCAAAGGGGGACTAAACTCCACCAATTACAAATAACAATGTATTATTATTTTGTATTACTGTAGCACCTAGGAGCCCCTAGTTATATGCCAGGATCCCATTGTGCTAGGCAAGGTATAAAAATAAGGGTTGACATTTTGAAAGGTTTGCATCCTAAGGATTTTTTTTCTTACTTTATGGTTACCAAACGTTTTTTGTGGATTGGACCGCGTTTTAATATAGAGATTACACATTTTAATACATCTCCCTCACATTCACGCTCTCATGGACACTTTCCTTCCCAACTGTGACAGTGTAACCTCACTTGCATCTACAACGATTTCTTACAGGGAAAAGTAACATCAGGAAAGCAGTATTAGATATCAGATGCTAGATGTCAGATGTCAGTATTAGATAACAGACGGTAATGCTTCAAGCACCTATCCCAAGAAGTGTTACTTGTGATCCCTGTAACCATCTTGCACCATAATTGTCCCAGGGAAATAAAACTCTTGGATCTAGTTTGCCATCTGATAGCCCTGTCCACAACAAACACTGCCTCTAAGTGTTCAATGAAAAACTCACGTCTAGGGGAAAAGATTAAATGAAGAAATAAATGAGTGTCTGATTGCCAGGTTTTCCGGCTAAAATGCTGTTAACTTCTGAAACTTTAATAGTAAACCTTTGATTACCCTTAGAATACAACAAGGACTAGACACATTTCGATAAATACTTTTTTGTTAGTTTTCTGCTAAACAATATTGAGAACAGTTATTGCATCTTATTTAGCACTATACACGAAACATTTTTCTGTAACTATAACATTTTTCTGATGAACTTTAATATAAAAAATGGAAACTCTCTTTTTCCATCAGGTATCCTGATCTATGAGAGACAAATACAAAGCATGGCTGTATTACTTTTCACAGACTGCTGATTATTTTTTCTTCCAGATGATTGCAATGCTTATGGAAGCTGCCAAGATAGATTAAAATCATTCATGAATCTATAATAAGAGTCTTGGTTCAACTCAGCAAGCTGTCTGCGGGGAAAGGGGTCATTGCCAAAGGATTGATCCTTGTTAACAGCCTATTCTGCAGTTTTAAAGTACTGGCCTCCCATATTTGACCAAATAATTGAGTCTGTTTCTGAATTTCTTCCACTAATGATTCATTGGTCAAGGCCTAGGAGCACAGGGCAGAATCATGCAGTCAGATGAGGAATGCAGTTTTCTTAAGGTGACTTGCTTCCTACCAAGTTTGATAGGCTAGCACGTGGATGGCAATGACAGGAGAGCCTTGACTGTGGTAAGGCAGGCAGTGAAATGGAAAGAATTCCTAAGTTCTCTTCCATTCTTTAAAGCTCTCCCCCTGATGACCAATTTTCCCTGGTAAAGAAGATATCATGTCTAGTGTGCAGTTGCTTTGTGCCAGGGCAGTGAGGTTATTACAAAATTGAGCTCTATTATGCAGTAATAGTGACTGCTAAAGGTCTAGAAGGGACTATGTACATAGTCATTTTGAGAGCTTGATGAAAGAAGTTCTAGTGGATTAAATTCAGTCCCATGCAGAAGCCAGTACAAAGTCTGTGCACCATCTAAATTCCATTTAATACTTCAGAATAAGGAGTACTTGGTTCATACGCCTTGTGCTGCCCCACAACATGAGAATAAATTTCATTCTGTGAATAGTCCAATCGGAAACAAAAACTGAAAATTAAGGCATTGTGTGGTGTGTCTCCCTTGTGTATTAGTGGAGAGAAAAGTGGCAAATCATTTAATGCATTTTCTAAAAAAAGATAAAGTAAGGGAATGTTGGACTAAGTCACACAGAAGGTTTTGAAATGGAAGCCTAGCGCAATCCCAGAGGATCATTTTGGAAGACCGGAAGATGTAGGAGACTGGTTATAGGATATGAAACATTTCAGATCTGAGTTGCTAATTCAAATTCAGCCCAGAGTAGTAATGACAAAAAGCTGTTACCCCCGATGGATGTTTAGAGGCATGTGTGAAATGAGTCGGTGTTCCTAGCCCAGGTCACATCCCCAAACCACCTTCCACCTTTGGTGCGCTTATTGCCAATCTCAGAATAGGCTCGAAAATAGGACTGACCTCTTGCTCCTTGCAGTGGTTCTTCCAGATGTGACATGAGCCACACTGACATGTCAGCATGGAAAAGCTGGCATCATGCTTCAGATACTCTGCGGAGAGGGAACTTTACTGTTCAGGACTGTCCAACTGGCACCTTTCACTGGCACTAAGTTTATACACATGAATACAAGATGGCAAACTCTTCAGGGCAGGGACTGTGCCTGCATACATGTCTGGACAGCAGCTAATTCAAGGGCCCTTCATCCTTACTAAGGACTCTGGGCTTGGGTGCTACTGCAATACTAATAATGAATAGCTAACTAATAATAAAAACAATACCTATGTCATACAGTGGGACTAATCCTGCTGACTAGACCAGCATAGGGAAATTTGCTAGCTGTCTCAGGTGTGTATTTCTGATCTAATGGCCACTGTGTTGTATAGCAGGCTCAGACTAGTACATTTTGAGAGCAAGTGGGAGCCCCTGGGAAACAATGACTGGTAGCTGCTGTAACACACATGTATAGGGGAAATTGGGTGACCAGACATCCCAATATTAGGGGCTTTGTCTTCTATAAGCAACTATACCCACTCCCCTGAAAAAAGTGTCCCTATTTTTCACAATTGCTACCCTAATGGGAGAGCTACACTAAACTCTAAAAAAATTATATATATATACCCCAAAAATGGTATATATGAAAATTGACATGTCAGCTTAAACTGAAACCAGTTTGTTTCAGATTCGACCTCCTCCTCTATTTCTGAAATTCCAACATCAGGAGTGAAACTGTATCTTTGGTCCCCACTGTATTGTTGCTTCTGCCCTATCCATATAGATGATGACTTTGCAACATGTATCCCACAGCACTCTCATCACTGGATCACCAATTAAATTGCTCTGGAGTAAACCTGTAGGGCAAAGCTGTGCCTAATTGATAGATTGGGATGGGCTGAGGAGAGCCCAAATGGCTAATTAGCCCAGAAAGTGGAAGAGGCACAGGAAGGAAGTGTTCAGGTGGGAGGAGAGAGACTAGCAGGCTTTTGACAATCAGAGCCAGGAGAGATTGCCTAGGGGGACAGATATCTTCTGTCTCCCTGCTCCCTAGCTGAGTGAGCTAAGGATCCTCTGCTTGTAAATGCAGAGCTCTACACGTTTGTAAAGGTGGTAGGGAGAATGCAGTAAATAAATTGCACATTATGTTTGACCAGAATACCCGTTAGACCCGTTTGTGTCTAGAAAAGAGGAGTAGAACGATGCCCTGTCACACCCACTTGCAGGGATTTGCTATTAGTAGAAGAAGACTGATCATATTTAGGGGGAATGCAGATGTCCAGAACGTTCCAACAACCTGCTGTGTTACATTCACACTTGAGGGTGAGGAAGATGAAGACTCAAGATGAGTATTGCAAACCAGTGAATCAGCAGATATCAGCCTACTAGTTTGCACTGAAGTGTATTTCACCCTTGTGAAGGAAGATGGCTACATATAAAAAGAGATGCATTGCAACCAAGATAAGACTGTAATTTATGGCCTCAGTGTATGCTTATTTCCGGCTCAGCTGAAAATAATAGCATTCTATATGAAGCATAATGCTACATTAATAGCTTGGCCAACAGTCAGATAGTAGCTAAGTGAAGATAATTGTATATAATATTACAACATCCTGTATGCAATCTTAAGAGGCAAAATCTAACAGTAATTACTCACAGAGCTAGTAACTCAGTTCTTATTGCCTTCATAATGACTGCACGGTTATTCAGGCAAAGGGAATGTTCTGATATTGTGCACCAAGAAGATAAACTTACAGTAAAATGAATTTCACACATACAACCAGTATCTAGTGTAGTCCAGAGCAGCAAAAAGATAATATGCATATGTCAAGTATACCACCCTTGTTGGGGAAGGTGAGCCTAGCTAAAATAAATGATGTGGCACAAATCAAACAAAACTAGAATATACTCTGAAAACATTAAAATTATATCATAAATAAAATCCACTATTAAGGGGGTCAGAGGAAACCCTTTGGGGAAAGGAGTCTTCAGACAAAATGTCTGCAAGAGAAAATGTTTTGGAGGATTCCTCTCAAGAGGTTAGGGGAAGCCCTGCTAAATAAAATGCCTTTTGGTAGAATGATTCTGAGGAGTACCTCTTTTGAGAAACCCCTCCTCTAGCACAGTGTTTCCTGAGCTTGCAAAGTATGGTGTTTATAATGTTAAACAGAGCCCAGACGGCCCACAGGTTAACTAACCATTTCCATTTGATCCAACAGGATCTCTCATAAAACTCTCTTTGGGCCTGATCCAATGGTACCTTATTGTCTCTTTTTGCAGCAGCTTGGGGTAGAATGGCTCCTGATGCTCCCCCCAGGGGCAGTGCACTCAGGCTCTCCTTATCCTGGGTTCTGCTTAAATAGCACACAATTTACCTCTTTGTTAGACTGTCACCTAGACCGTAGACTAGATGTGAATGTATTAACCTGGATTTTCTAACAAACATTCCTTTGAGATACTTTTGGTCTCCTATTGGGGAATGCAGTGCAGATTATACCGCAAGGCAAGGAAAACAAACGTCTGAACTACGGTAAGAAGCAGAACAGGGACCAAAAAGAACCTGACATAAAATACTTGGGCAAAGAGGTGGGCCAGAAAGAAGTGCATGTCTCTGTATTGTTGTCAAGATGCTGGCAGTGGTCTATAAGGAGCTCAGGGAGAGCCTTGTGACAGAAGTAGGGAACCCAAAGTTACAAAGGCAATGCTATTAAAATACCACAGATTTTTCATTAAGAGGCTTTATTTTCCATGGCAGGATTTTCCGCAGCATCGTGGATGAACTGGGTGTTTTAGGCCTTAACTATAGTGCAAGACAGAATAACAATTTTAATATTAAAATAAAAACACACAAATGCAGAGGAGATATATTGAGAAATTGCCACACTCTTATAAGTAAAAAAGTTAATAATTCTGAATATAGTTTTCTTGGCAGTGTTTGTGAGAAAGATCTTGATCCAGTATTGTAAACTATCAAAGGATACTCTCAGACATGAAACTTGTCATAAAGTATAGTCATTGTAGTTACTGAGATTACACTTTGTCAGTAATGTCAAATGAGGTGTGTTCTAATGTGGAATTGCATCTAGGAGGGTCTCTATAACAATATCATTTGGACAGTTCTCTAACAGCAAATTGTTCTGCTTAAATTGCACGTCATTACTTTCCTACTGCAAACAACAGAGAACCCTTTTTAAATGGAACAGATAAAAATGTTAAAGAATGTACAGTATGAAAGGAAATGTACAGTATGTTTTGATTATTTTTCCCTGATATTTTCTAACCAGGGAACCACCCTTCTTATGTTGCACATATTGTGACTATTACATCTGTTTTCGTGCTGAATCTTTTTAGAAACATTGTCCACCTTCCATTAGTATTAATGGGAGTTGCACACATCATTCACTGTATTTTGTGTAACAAGAAGTCCCTTATGCAGCTAAAAAAGGGCCCTTGCTTGGGAAAATTATGATGCAGCACTTCCCCAAGCTGCATTTGAAGAAGGCTGCAGCCACAGCACACTGTGCTTTAGTTTCTTAGATCTCAGAAGCTAATTGCAGCATGAAATATGTCCAGTACTTCAATGAGAGACTTCAGCAAAACAGAACTTCTACAGGAACCAATGCTGATGATGCAGTAGGTGAACCAATACCCCAGGATTTTATTGGGGAGTAAGGTGCTGACTTTTATGAGCCATTAAATTGAGTTCCTGACCTCTGCTGGTCATTAAAGATCTCGTGTCACATTCTGAAAAAGTAGACCCGTTAATCCTGTTTTTGTTCCAGTTTGGATGATTACAGCCTGCGTGGCTAAGTTCTCCCTGCAGTTTCAGTTGGATGCAGTATACGTGCTGTCCTATACTGTTGTGCAGTGTGCTATTGGGGGAAAAAAAGTTGTGTTTCAGCTCGGAAGGGACTGCAGTTCAGTGGTGGTGAAGTGATGCCAATTGGGGCATTTAGCCTGAGCCCCGGGGAGTGCAGTCCTGCACCATTACAGGAGTAGTGTGAGGAAGGACTTACTCACGGAGGCACAATCCTTCCCAAAGTGGCCCAATTTGCAGGGGAGTAAACAGGCCGCACCATCCTTTAGGTTGGTGCAATCTGCTTCCCCACACTCCCACCAAGTCCAGACAGGTGTTGCAACAGTACCTCTCATGGTAGAAAAGAGACAGCGTTCAGGTGTAGTAAACACAAAGGGGATTCTTTCTTGATTCAGCACGACACACAGAGACCGTATAGTTCCCAAGCTGGCAGACCAACACAGCTCATGCTGTACAGAGTCACCACACAGAATCTGCCTAAATCCTAGCCCAGATTAAATAATCATGGAATCGCACCACCACATTTAGTCCAGAGTCAATCATGTGCATTGGGATCCTCGAGGTGCTGTATAACTATGATAGGAATAAAATGACTAGAGGCCTTATATTTTAAACAGTGTTTAGTTTAAAGTGTATACAAGTCCCCAGATATTTATCAAAATATTAGAGCTGGTCAAAAAATTTCTCTCGGAATACTTTTCCATCAGAAAACATATCAAAACATTCTGAGCGAATGTGTCGGTTCCGTCAAACTTTTGATGGACACCAGGCTAGCCACCCTGATTTCCTGCCAGCCTAGGCTCTCTGACTCCCCAGGCAGCCTGTTCCCTGAGGAGCTAGGTATCACTGAGAGGAAACTGCTCAGGGAACCACTTCCCCAACTCCTTGGCAGCTGCCTCCTGGGTTGCCTGATCCCTGGGGAGTCAAGTAGCATGTAGAGGCAGCTGTGCAGAGAGTTGGGCAGGTAGGAGCAAGGTGAAAAAAAATCTGTTTTGCTTCTCCTGAAACAAAGTTTTGCATGGCTAAAAAAATTCAAAATTTTTCATCCCTAACAAGGACAGAAAGTCATCTCAATTTTTTTTTAATTTCCCGGGAGGGAAATTCCATTTTTTGGGTCAGGTCTAATCAAGATAGACTTTAAAAAAACAGCTGATCTTCCCTATTACATCTATTCAAAAGCCAGTGAAACATGGTACCACAATAATATAATTACAAAACAGTAAATTGATCTCTAGTTCTATTTTACATTTCACTGCCAGTTAATGCCTGGAAATTTTGCACATAAATCTGCCTAATTCATTTTATATTGGATCTGAAGATACTTTTTCAGTCATTGAGAATTATATAGTACTAAAATATTAGGAAGTCATTGCCAACTTTTTACTTTAGAGCAATCCATTACCACAAAGTTAGCAAATAGCTTCTAATGATCAAAATGCCTAAATATCCTCAAAGTATCCTCATTATATTAATGGTGTGTTCAGACTTCAATTTCAATTTTTGTAAGGGTAGCAATTAAAAACATGAGGACGCTTTTGCCATTAAAACAATCTCCATTGCTTTGACTTTAGTTATATTTATATTGGTAATTGCCTAGTTTTCTTTCAAAAATATATTTCCTCTTGCTAAACGTTCTGTGATAGTGAGATGCCATCTTGTGACAAGATTTGAGAAATAAGTGACTTAATTTTGTAAGTTTCTGAGCTGCTTTAACTTGTTATGGTAAAGCAATCTAAACATATAGAGGATTCTTTTTCCTTTTTTTTTAATTGGATTGCTTACAGTTTAAAAAAGAAAAAATAAATTATGTGATCTAGAATTATCTGGCTCGACACCACTGGAAAGCCCATTCCAATGCTCTTTAGATCTTGTAAGGAGAACAAGGGCTTCAAAGATCAGCCTCACTCCTTTTTGAAATCCTCCTTTTTAATACTTGTCCCAACATTATATTAAAAGGGGTCTAACTTACTCAAAATTCAGTGACCAGCAAGGTTGCTTATATGGGGTTATTAATAACTGTGTAGTAACATTTTTAATTAGTTCCCAATCCTGAATCATTGTCAATGCAAAATACTTCTGATTATTTACAAATTCTGACATAACCTTAGTACATGTTGTAACACTGCACCCCATATTCTTCATAGTGATATTATGATGATCTGGTTACAGCATAATTATGATCCATTTTATGCAAGATAAGTCATGTGAGGTGTCATTGGAAAAGTTATGATTTGCTGAATATGATTATCCTATTTGTATGCATGTATCATTTTTGTATATGAATTTATGAATATTGACTATGTATTAGGGATGTAAAATATTAACTGGTAAGCATTAGTCTTACCAGTTAACCTGCCTTAAACATTAGCCTCCCGGGCCGGCCAGCTGGCCAACCCCAGACTACTCCTGGAAACATCTGAGGAACAAAGACTGAACTGAGAGAAGTGCTGGACCCAGGCTAAAGAGATTTCTAGCCTGTGAATGAAATGCCTGGGGATTCCAAGCTGTAAAGCAAATACAGCTTGCCCCTTAAAAATCTGCATCCTGCTTGTATTTTTGTTTATTTGCTAGGTAATCTGCTTTGATCTGTTTGTTATCACTTAAATCTATCTTTTGTAATTAATAAGCTTGTTTTTGCGTTATCTAAACCAGTGAGTTGGAGTGAAGTGGGAATCTTAACTCAAAAGGCAAAGGCTGTTGCATATTCCTCTCCACATTGAGGGAGGGGGCCAACTTTAAGAGCTTATGCTGTACAGTTCCCTGTGAAGTGCAAGACGGCTTAATTTTGGGTTTATGCTCCAGAGGGTGTGCGTGCCTGGGGAGCTGGGAGTTGCCTTGCTGTAGCCTTTCTATTGTTAGTTCATTGCAGGGGCTGGTTAGAGAGCCTGCATGTAACTGAAGCTGGGTGTGTCTGTATGAATGCTGGTGAAAGTGCGGTCTGGAGGGCTTTGCAGCTTGTCAGAGCAGTACCGTGTGAGAGGGAGCCCTGGCTGGTGGGACAAGGGGCTCAGTGGTACCCCAGTTCCAGGTGGCACCCTGGGGGGGAACCTGTCACACGTCTTGCTAAATGACTACTGCAAAACTGACACAAATTAATTGCAGTTATTGCAAAATATGGGGACATTATGACTTAATCACATAAAAGTAGGAGAACTCTTGTCACCACAGTAAATCTGTTCTTTCTCTGGTTATATAGGCAGTGTTTTTGTCTGCAGTTGTTTGTATATAAAGCTGCACTTTAACAAGCTGTAAATATGTGGATGTCAGAATCTAATTCTTTCAACAAACAGTGAACTAAAATGGGGGCATAAAAGAAGGATGAGACTTCCATTTTAAAAAATTAATGGCTTTTATTTTTTATATTCAAATCACCCACACCGTTTAAATGTCATCTTTATTAATTCCTTAGGCATCTATTGTAAAAATGGTAATCATGTAAACTCACCTAGTAATACTGTAGATGTAACATGTAATTGCATAGGATTCAAAATATAACACTTGCTTCCCATGGGATCTGAACTCCCAACACCCTTAGTTTGCCAAAGTCTGCCTTCTTGAAATCCATTGTCTTTATTTTTCTGTTTTCCCTCCTACCATTCCTTAGAATCGAGAACTCTGTCATTTCATGATCACTTTCACCCAAGCTGCCTTCCACTTTCAAATTCTCAACCAGTTCTCCCTATTTGTCAAAATCAAATCTAGAACAGCCAATCCCCTAGTAGCTTTCTCTACCTTCTGAAATAAAAAACTGTCTCCAATACATTCCAAGAACTTGTCGGATAATATGTGCCCTGTTGTGTTATTTTCCCCAGCAGATGTCTGAGTAGTTGAAGTCACCCATCACCACCAAGTCCTGTCCTTTGGATGATTTTGTTAGTTGTTTAAAAAAGGCCTCATCCACCTCTTCTTCCCGGTTAGGTAGTCTGTAGTAGACCCTTATCCTCACACATGGATATATCCAGCAGTGGGGCACCCTTCTTTCTTCCCCTATCTGGAATGCATGTGGAGCCCATGCTGGGGCAGGGGAGCCTGTGCCCCCAATGGCCACCTACTGGCCAAGTAGAGCAAGGCAGGGAACCTGACTGGCTGCTCTGTCACCGAAGATCCATCTCAGACTTTCAAATGCTGCCCTGCTTTACAGGTTATCACCAGGGTAGCTGGGCTGCAGGCATGCTGTGGATCTGACCACATTGCCTTTTTGAGGTTCAGGAAGGAATTTTTCCAACAGGGGGAAGATTGGCAAGGTGTCATGTGTCTTCCCCCCACCCCCTTCTTCTCACAGCACCAGGAGGTTGCTTGGTGGAATGATAAGGACAGAGATAGCAACAACAAAAAAGTAGTATAATAATAATGAACAACTGTTGTTGCAGCCAGTGTGGAGGAAATGCTTTGGAGACCACCTGTTGGGGTAAACCCATACACAGGGGGCAGCTGGCATGGCACTCAGCAGCCTGAAAGGACGAGAAGGTCATAACCTTGCTGAGACTGAGACACCCTTCATCTGTACCCCTGTCTGCCCTGGTGGGAAGTGTCAGCAGCTGAGCTGAAGCTTGCCTTTCCTTCAGAAAGGTTGGGCTAAGGCAGTTAACTCTCCTTTCGTGTAGTTGTCTGGCTTAAGGCTAGTTGACTCCGCACTAAACCCAATTAATGCCTGGTAGTTTGAGGGAGCAGCTGTCCCACAACATGCGTCTGTTTAAAGGTTAACAAAGTTGTAGCCTAATATGTGGGGACTTACAAACCCCATGCTCAGGCCAAGGCAGGGAAAAGGCTGGCACCATACTGGGTCAGGAAAGCTCTGCCTCTCAGGCACTTCTGAGCATGCTTGTGGGGAAAGGAGCAGTATAGCGAGAACTCCGGTAGCCTAGGCAGGGGGAGGAGAGAGATAAACTATTTCTTGGAGGAGTGGTGCCCTGAGATGATGATGACAATGACAGCAGCGGCTCTTACTGAGCAGGTCTGTCTGTAAGTCTTTCTCCCCATCCTTTGAGACCTCACTCCAGGGATAGGGAGGACCATGTGCAGGACATGATAGGGTTGCCTGCATCAGCCCTGAGACTCTGGGGTTTGGCGCAAAGGACTATAAATGAACAGCAGCATCGGGGTATTGGGTGGGCTATGATGTGGTCCAGGGGAAGGTGAGCAGGAGGTGGGTCAAGTATAGGCCCTCCTGTGTTCTCGCACTGGGACCCAGCGAAGGGGGAGAGCCCAGATTCCCCTACACGTAGCCATGGGAAAGGTGGGACTAAGGGGTGCCTGACAAGGAAGCCGACCCAGCTGAACCCATTCAGGGGATACTGGACACATTGAACTAAAAGAGATACTAGAGAAGAAGTCCCTGGCATAGGTGCTGGAACTAGGGGTGCAGGGGGTGCTGCTGCACCCCCTGGCTTGAAGTGGTTTCCATCATATACAGGGTTTACAGTTTGGTTCAGTGGCTCTCAGCACCCCTACTATACACATTGTTCCAGCACCCCTGATCCCTGGCCACTAGGTCTTCTGACTGAATAGATAACCCCACTACACCAACTTTTAATGCAGAGGTCCCCAAACTGCGGGGTGTGCCCCCATAGGAGGGGTGTAGGAATGTTTGGAGGGGGGGCATGTTGGGGCCCGGGCCAGCTCCCATGGGTGGCAGGAAGGGAGGGCCACTCAGCCCTGCTCCACTCCCAGCTCTGTTCCAGCCCCACCCCCAGCCTTGACCCCTGCCCGGCTCAGCCATGGCTCTGCACCCAGCCCCAGCCCTGCCCCCAGCTGCAGCCTCAACCTTGGCCCCCTTACCCCGTCTGTGTCTCCGCACCAGGAGCTGCAGCTCTGCTCCTTATTCTGGGGGGAGGGGCACCACAGACAGCGGTAAGGGGGGCCGCAACCCTGAAAAGTTTGGGGACCACTGCTTTAATGCCATTCCTGTGTCCATCTGCATTCTTCTGTTTGGACCAATCAAAAGCAATTTCCTAGTTTGTCCATTCATGTGTAGAAAATACACACATTAATCACACTGGAGACTCATTAGCTATGCACTAATAGCTCTATCATAGCTCATTACTCTTAAAAAACCCTCTTCCTGAAAGAGATTCATAAGGGTAGAAGTTATGTAGTTTATTAACTAAAATGTCCTCTGTCCTTTGAATTGAAATAACTAGTGACCAATGAAGTCTCACAGATTCCATCATTACATTCTCTAACAATTTCTTGTTGAAGCAATGTTACTAAGTCTAATTGGTTTTTGCTTAGGGTTCTCAATCCATTTCTAATCTACTGGACAAAGCCTCAGAGACTGACTGGGAAGACATGAAGAAATAGTTTATTATGTCTCAATTAACAGAAGACAATTTCTGCATATCACCTTATTGATATCCTGCTGCTCTTACTCAAACTCTCCAAAAGTATAAAATGCAATTTATTAAAATATACATTTGGTGTAAGGGATTTTTAACACAGGCAAAAAATATCAGATGAACTAAATTGTTAACAACTGGCTTAGTCTGATTAAGGCTACTTGTTTCTTCCTCCTAAATTAATGTCTTGATTATTAATTTTTTGGATAGAAGTCAGTGAGTGGGAGGGCTGCCATTAACATGTTAACAACCAAAGTCACATGTCATCAGTGGGGGTGGATCCACAACCTGCAACAGGAGGTGAAATGTGTAAGCTAAGGTTTTGCATAACTAAAGGGCTCCCCACCAAGCAATGCAACCCACAAGGGGAAGAGGGCTGTGATGGGGCATTGGCCCCACACTGGCCTCTAAGGGGTTAATAGAGCTCAAGGAAGGCTATGCAGAAAGCAGCCAATAGGAGAGGGGCTCAGAGGAGCAGCCAATCAGGGCCTGGAAGGTCCATATAAGAAGAGCTGCAGGGCAGAGCAGAGTCAGTTACTCACTGGAGCTTAAGGATGGAGGAGTGGGTGCCTGGCAGGCAGGCAGGCAGGCAGGCAGGCAGGCAGGCAGCTAGAAAGAAAGAAAGAAAGAAAGAAAGAAGCGAGCACCCTGGACAGAGAAATACTACTAGCAGGGACCAGGGGAGCGAGAGAGAGCTCCTGACTGGCCGCTGGGATTTGCAGGCTGGTGAGGGTCTGAGGCAAGGGTGAAGAGGGTGCTGGGGCCTCGGGGAAGTGGCCAGGCAATTCGCTACAGTTGCCACTGGGAAGTGGTGGGACAGTTGGACTGCAGCACTCACCTCCAGAAGAGGGGAGCACAGATCGTGACACGGCCAGAGCGCTGTGTCATGAAAAGGATGCTGCAGTCCTTGGAGTGATGTGGGTCCAGGAGCAGAAGTGACAGCAGGTTAAGCACCATCAGGAGAGGGCATATTGATGGGTGGCGCTAATCCCCAGGATGACCAGCAGGAGGTGCTAACCTGGTGAGTGGAGCCCTGTTACAGGGGCTCTCTCCCCAGCACAGAAGTGGCAGCAGCAATAGCTAGAGGGAGCCAAGGTTTCAAGTGATGTCACTTGCATGGGAACAGCCTATCGCTCTCTCTCCTGGAATCAGCCATCAATGCAATTTTTAACAACAAATCAAAATGCAAAGTTAGCTTGTTGAAACCATCTAGATCTTATAAGCCACACTATAGGTTCTATGTCTGGCCAGCACAGCCCCACAGCTGAAGATCTGTCTACTACCCTCCCCTGGCAACGTACCCACAGGAAGGTGATTTTGCAAACACAGTCTACCTCACTGATGGGTGTTTTGTCCCTCGGTACAGCTACAGAATACACCAACAAGTATGAGTCACACCGATAAGGAAAAGCATGAAACATACTGCCTAACTAATGCAAGACCCTGATTAGTATTACTTATTAATATTCTAGGGTTGATTTGGATAAGGAGGATAGCAGGGGGTATCTCCTGGAGGAGAGCAGGGATCTACTAAGCATTGTAGATATCCCTTAGGGTACGTCTACACTACAGAATTAGGTCGAATTTATAGAAGTCGATATTTTAAAACCCGAATTTATGGAATCGATTGTGTGTCCCCCCACTAAAGAGCATTAAGACCATGAGGTCGATTGACTGTGTCCACAGTAGCGGGGCTAGCATCGACTTTCGGAGCATTGCATTGCGGGTAGTTATCCCACAGTTCCCGCAGTCTCCGCCGCCCATTGGAATTCTGGGTTGCGATCCCAAAGCCTGATGGGGCAGAAAACATTGTCGCTGGTGGTTCTGGGTACATGTCGTCAAGCCATCAAACGTCCCTCCCTCCGTGAAACCAATCTTTTTCGTGCCTTTTTTCCGGGGTTTCCATGTTTGCTACGGAAGCCTGCTCAGCTCACAATTACCGTACATCTCCAGCGTACGCCTGGACATTAGGTCTAGTGGGGATTCAGTCATGCTATAATATGGGCAGAGGGATAGCTCAGTGTTCTGAGCGTTGGCCCGCTAAACCCAGGGTTGCGAGTTCAATCCCTGAGGGGGCCATTCTCCCTGAGGCTGGTAGTCGCGGGACTACATAGCATAAGCTCCTTGCCTTCTAGCTGCAGATGGTGCAATATGCCATAAATGGTTGTGGTTGCGGGACTACACAGCATAAGCTCCTTGCCTTCTAGCTGCAGATGGTGCAATATGCCATAAATGGTTGTGATCGCAGGACCATGCAGCAGCAGCTCCTTGCCTTCTAGCTGCAGATCGTACAATATGCTTGAAATTTGTGTGCTCCTGGCCGGCAGCCTATGTTGTGGCTGGCTGGGGGCGCTTGGACATAAATGGGAGTGACCAGAGTGACTCTGGTCATTCTCTTTTTTACGTTTTGTTTAAGGGAGATTCAGTACTGCCTGGAACACGGGCAGAGGGATAGCTCAGCGGTCTGAGCGTTGGCCCGCTAAACCTGGGGTTGTGAGTTCAGTCCTTGAGGGGGCCAGGAGATGATGATGGATATCAAGCATATTGTACCATCTGCTGCTAGAAGGGAAGGCGCCTATCCCTTGCTCACCGCATATTGTACCATCTGCAGCTAGAAGGAAATGAGCCTAACCCTTGCTCCCCCCTCCCTCCGTGAAAGCAACTGAGGGGGGAGCCAAAAATCCTTTCGCGCCTTTTTTCATGCGGGCGCCATATTGCTGACACCATTGTTATCCACCTGCCGCTTCTGCTCCCACTCTGCTGTCCTGCAAACAGCATACCAGGGAAAGCATGGAGCACGATCAGATCGCCGCGGCTGTTATCGCCGTTATGAACACCACGCGCATTGTCCAGGAGTATATGGAGAACAAGAACCAGGAGCTGCTAGAGCTACAGCAGGCGAGGAGGCGACAGCAGCGCCCTGAGGACAGTGATGAGGACATGGACACAGACCTCTCTCAAAAAAGGCCCCCCCCGCAAGGTGGACATCATGGTGGTAATGGGGCTTGTTGATACAGTGGAATGCCGATTCTGGGCCTGGGAAACAAGCACAGACTGGTGGGACCACATAGTGCTGCAGGTCGGGGATGAATCCCAGTGGCTGCGAAACTTTCGCATGCGTAAGGGCACTTTAATGGAACTTTGTGAGTTGCTTTCCCCTGCCCTGAAGCGCCAGAACACCAAGATGAGAGCAGCCCTCACAGTAGAGAAGCGACTGGCGATAGCCCTGTGGAAGCTTGCAACGCAAGACAGCTACCGGTCAGTCGCGAATCAATTCGGAGTGGGAAAATCTACAGTGGGGGCTGTTGTGATGCAAGTAGCCTGGGCGATCACCAAGCTGCTGGTACCAAGGGTTGTGAGTCTGGGAAATGTGCAGCTCATACTGGATGGCTTTGCAGCAATGGGGTTCCCGAACTGTGGAGGGGCGATAGACGGAACCCATATCCCTATCTTGGCACCGGACCACCAAGCCAGCGAGTACATAAACCGAAAGGGTTACTTTTCAATAGTGCTGCAAGCACTGGTGGTTCATAAGGGACGTTTCACCAACATCAATGTGGGATGGCCGGGAAAGGTACATGACGCTCGCATCTTCAGGAACTCTGGTCTGTTTCAGCTGCTGCAGCAAGGGACTTTCTTCCCAGACCAGAAAATAACCGTTGGGGATGTTGAGATGCCTATAGTTATCCTTGGGGACCCAGCCTACCCCTTAATGCCATGGCTCATGAATCCATACACAGGTAGCCTGAACAGTAGTCAGGACCTTTTCAACTATAGGCTGAGCAAGTGCAGAATGGTGGTGGAATGTGCATTTGGGCATTTAAAAGCTCGCTGGCGAAGTTTATTGACTAGGTTAGATCTCAGCGAAAACAATATTCCCATTATTATTACTGCTTGCTGTGCGCTCCACAATATCTGTGAGAGTAAGGGGGAGACGTTTATGGCGGGGTGGGAGGTTGAGGCAAATCGCCTGGCCACTGGTTATGCGCAGCCATACACCAGGGCTATTACAAAAGTACAGCAGGGTGCGTTGCGCATCAGGGAAGCTTTGAAAACCAGTTTCATGAATGGCCAGGATGCTGTGTGAAAGTTCTGTTTTTCCCCAGTAATGAAAAGCCCCGCCCCTTCATTCACTCTACTTCCCTTTACCCAAACCGCCCTGCCCTCCCCCCCTCGGTCACCGCTTGCAGAGGAAATAAAGTCATTGTTGCTTAAAAATCATGCATTCTTTATTAATTTGTAAAACAAAGAGGGGGAACTATGTGGGTAACTGCCACAGTCTCCTGGGATAGGTGGTGGAGGAAGGGAAGTACCAGGATGGGTGGTGGAGGAGGGGATGAGGGAAGGACAAGGACACACAACACTTTAAAACTTATTGAATGCCAGCCCTTTCTTGCTTGGACTGTTCTCTTGGCTTGAGTGGTTGGGTGCACAGAGGCCACCCAAACGCGTTCTTGGGCATCTCGGGGATGAGGTTATGGGACTCGGGAAGGAGGGCTGTTGGTTACACAGGGGCTGTAGTGGCGGTCTGAGCTCAGGCGGCCTTTCCTGAACCCTACGCCTTTCCTCAGCCATAAGCCGGAGGATTTCTGTTTGATCCTCCAGTAGCCTCAGAATTGCATCCTGCCTTCTCTCTGCACG
The DNA here is from genome assembly GCA_037349315.1 of Chelydra serpentina. Classification (NCBI taxonomy): domain Eukaryota; kingdom Metazoa; phylum Chordata; order Testudines; family Chelydridae; genus Chelydra; species Chelydra serpentina. The sequence continues at coordinate 133,089,801 of JBAIAC010000004.1, forward strand.
CTGACGCCACCTACTCTCTTCATCCCGCCGCTGTCTCTCTTCATCCTGCCAGTCACTGTCTTCAGCACGCCACCTGTCCGCGCGATCAAATTCTGCCTTCCTGGACTCCGACAGTGTCTGCCTCCACGCATTCTGCTGGGCAGCTTCAGTGTGGGAGGATTGCATGAGTTCTGAGAACATATCGTCTCGATTCCTTTTTTTTTTACTTCTAATCTTCGCTAGCCTCTGGTACGGTGATGAAAGGGGTGGCATTGAAACATTTGCATCTGCCGGAGGAAACAAACGGGAGAGGAGTAGTTTAAAAGACACATATTTACATATCACATGTGCATTTGGTCCAAGGTTGCACTTTGCCTGTTATATTGAGGGTCTGCCGGTTTGGTGTGAGAGATCACACAAGCAGGTCCGGCGGGCAACAGAATTCGGCTTGCAGGCAGCCATGGTAAGCCACAGTCTATAGGCTTCTTTAACCTTCATAACATGTGGGAATGTTTTCAAACAGCAACCCCCTCATTTCCCATAACAAACAGCCTTTGGGCTGGCAATTTAAAACTGGGTGGCAATTGAAAAGGGAGGGGCGGTGGTTTTCGGGTTAATGTGCAGCGCGAACCTAATCGACACCCCCCACACACAGACACACATCCAAGATGTTCGCTGTTCCCCCTCCCCCCCACTGCATGGGTCACAGCGGGGAAGATTTCCGTTTAGCCACAGGCAAACAGCCCAGCAGGGACGGAGCCCCTCTGAATACCCCCTGAATAAAATTCCCCTATTTCAACCAGATGACCATGAATGATATCACTCTTGTGAGGATAACACAGACAGATAAAGAACGGATGTTGCTTGAATGCCAGCAAACACCGGGACCATACGCCGCCATGCTTTGCAAAGCAATGATTCCAGACTACGTGCTACTGGCCTGGCGTGGTAGAGTGTGTTACCACGGAGCACAGGATAAGGCTGCCTTCCCCAGAAACCTTTTGCACAGGCTTTGGGAGTACATCCAGGAGATCTTTCTGGAGATGTCCCCGGAGGATTTCTGCTCCATCCCCAAACATGTTAACAGACTTTTCCAGTAGCTGTAGCTGTACTGGTCATGAATTAATCATTAAACACGCTTGCTTATAAAACATGTATTAATTTAACAGAGGTACACTCACCAGAGGTCCCTTCTCCTGCATCGAGCACGCCTTGGGTGGGTTTGTAGGGTACTGGCTCCAGGGTGACAAAGAGTTCCTGGCTGTCAGGGAAAAGGGCTTCTCCGCTTCCTTGCTGTGTCTGGGCACTATTTTCAGCATCATTATCATCATCATGCTCCTCTGTGGTTTCTGATGATCCACATACGGAGTCATACCACATGGGTGGGTCAGTGCTGGCTGCACCTCCTAGAATGGCATGCAGCTCATCATAGAAGCGGTATGTCTGGGGCTCTGACCCAGAGTGGCTGTTTGCATCTCTGGTTTTTTGGTAGGCTTGCCTGAGCTCCTTAATTTTCACACGGCACTGTTGCGCGTCCCTGTTGTAGCCTCTGTCCTGCATGCCCTTGGAGACTTTGGCATTTGTATTGGCGTTTCTTCTTTTGGACCGTAGCTCTGCTAGCACGGTTTCATCTCCCCATACAGCGATCAGATTGCGTACCTCATGTTCGGTCCATGCTGGAGCTCATCTTCGGTTCTGGGACTCCATCATGGTCACCTCTGCTGATGAGATCTGCACTCACCTGCAGCTCACCACGCTGGTCAAACAGGAAATGAAATTCAAAAGGTTGCGGGGCTTTTCCTGTCTACCTGGGCGGAGCATTCAAGCTCAGACTGCTGTCCAGAGCGGTCAGATGTTGCACTGTGGGATAGATTCAGGAGGCCAATACCGTCGAATTGCGTCCTCACGAAGCCTACATCGATTCGGCAATATTGCTTTAAGCGCTAATCCCCTCTTTGGGGGTGGAGTGACGAGATCGATTTTAAGAGCCCTAGAAGTTGATGTTAAGGGCTTCGTCGTGTGCACGGGTGCACGGATCAATCGAAATAACGCTAATAAATTCGACCTAAACTTGTAGTGTAGACCAGGGCTGAGTGAGTTGCTACAGGTGGTTTAACAAAAACAAGGCCTAGAAGTAAACAGGTAGCAACAGCAATTTAGTGTTGGGTGTCTTACATTTTAAAATTAGATAGGGGCCCAAAGCAAAAGCTCATGTTTAAACAACCTATAACGTTAGTAGACTAACAAATTGTTAGTCTCTAAGGTGCCACAAGGACTCCTCGTTCTTTTTGCGGATACAGACTAACATGGCTACAACTCTGAAACCTATAACGTTAGTGAAATTCAGATCCAACAGCAAACATCGTGGCTTGGGCTTGTCTCTAGCGAAAATAGAAAAATGGATAGTAAATTGTGACTAAAAAGTATAGCCACTGGGAGGAATAGAAAAAACAACAGTTTTTAACTAACTAGGTTTGTTCAGATGATTTGACAGGAGTAAGGGATGTATCAAGATGGCTACCTTCAATACACATCAGGGATAGGTCCAGTCCCCAGTTGGAATTCAATTGGTAAACCAGAAAAAGAATTCAAAGCTATTTACATTATGAGCCCTATTAAGCAGTGCACTCCACTGATGCAAAACAGCAATAAACCTGGTTTAAGTAGCTGGTTTAACTAGGATTTCAACTCTTATTTTGCCAAAGCAGAACAAAGCAACCAGAGCATATAACTGAATCTGGCTCAACGTTTTGAAAAATGAATGAATATCAGACAGCCATATGTTGACTTGTCCTGCCTCCTCGGATGAGTCTCTGAACTGACTTGCTTACAGTCATAACTGATCAGTCTGGGAGAGTTTGGCATATGCCTCCATTTCAAATGTGCTTGGAGCATAATGAATGATAAGTAGATGACAGTTCTGTGTCTGACAGTAACCTAGCAAAATCTGACTGAAAATTGTGCGAATCCACAGTCTCCCATAGCAAATCCACATCAGAAATGAGGAAAGCATGTGGAAATCAGTCACCCTGATGCTTGTTAAGAGATCTTGTCAAGGGTTACTGGGCAACACAGTGTCTATAGAATAGCAATCCAACCTCAAACAGCGTAGAGAACAATGGACTGATGGAAGAAGGCACAGCCTAAAGGAAACCTTGGAAATCGATTCCCCGGGGAGAAGAGAATTCATGCTGCCGCGAGTGAATAATTCAGCTCAGAATTTTTGCTTTGGGCAACTCATAAAATTACCAAAGCCTTGTATATATAATGGCATTTATGAAAGTTTTATCCATTAATTCAACATTGCATAGCTCACACACAGCCCTTGCTTATTCTGCCCAGTATTTCTTCTCACTTTATGAGTCAAGATTGATGTGGCTTTTATGTGACGTGGAGTACACCAATTGCTGTTCTCAAAAAGCTCCTTTTAAGAGCAAATTCATGTAAAATCACAATAGGAACTCTAGAGTAACAACAAAAGTTCTGTACAGCTCCTGCAGCTAAAAGCAATTTCCTATTTATTCTGAGCTATGCTATGCATATTTATGGATAAAGGTTTTATAAATGCCATTATATACACTTTTCAGTTTTAAATGAATGTCTGCAATGTGTTAATCCTTTATATGTGCATCCATTATTTTTAATGCACAGAAGATTGAGACATTTACTTCAGGCTGGGCGTTATTTGTATAATTCTAAATTTAGCAAAATCAGCCAAGTGCTGGAATCTAGTATGTAAAAATGTAACGTAGAACTAACACACAGAATCATGCATGACACCCAGAAACAGTACAACCAAGTTGGAATTGTATTGTATAAACATGCATGTACACATATACAGGTATGCAAAAACACTGGTATTTGATTTTAAGGAGAGCTTACTTCTATCCAGGCTGCAAATATCAACAGGAAGCTTATATTAAATGCCAACCCCTAGTTCCACTGACTAGTACTAAAGTGCTCAGATACTAAGGTAATGAGGGCCTGTGATGGGGTGTACTGGCCCCGCACTGCAGCAGAAGGGGTTAATGCAGCACTCTTAGCAGCAGAAGCCCCTTGGCTCTGCTGGGCATGCTCCAACTGCTGCTGCAGTATAAAAGGGAGCAACCTAGCTTGCTCTGGGCGGACTGCTGAGGAGGAAGAATGTGCCTTGCTGGCTCCAATTGAGGAGCATCCAGATACCTGGATGAGGGAGCAGCACATGTCAAGGCCCAGACAAGCACCCAGCGCCCCGCATATGCCCTAGAGAGACTGCAGTTGCCACCCAAGGCACCCTGAGACCCTGAAGGCACCCTGACTTCAGCTACAGGAGCCACGGCAGGAAGCAGCCCAGGGAGGGACTAGTCAGTGTCCCTGAAGCAGTTGGTGTGTTGTGGGCGGATTCCCCACTGGCTTTCTGGTGAACCCCATTGCCACTACCAGGGCCCTGGGCTGGGACCTGGTGGAGGAGGGAGGCCCTGGGTCCTCCTACCCAGCTGCCTCCCCTTTTAGGAGGGGGCAGCCCACCAAACCCACCTTCCATTGACTCTGGCCAGCGAGCCCCACTCCCCTGCAGACAAGGGGAGTTCTGTCGATTCTGGCCATTTGACTATGCAGCCTTGTGGCTGAACCCAACCCTATTGACATAACCGTAGGGCTACCATGCCCTTACCCCTCCCCCGGGGTGATGGGGGGGGTGGGGTGGATTGGTACTGGCTCCGCAACATGTGATGGAGTATGTGGGCAGTGGTTGGGACCTACTAAAAGGCTCCCGAGCAAGGCGGCCTTTATTTGGTGATTTATTTGGGAATCTACTCAGCCCTGACTTCCTTTAATAAAGATATGTAATTCTCGATCGTATTAATATTTACACTTTTTTTTTCATTTAAAATATTGTTCAGGCTGTGGCATTCATCAGGGATGGGACTGCCAATAACAAAACTGAGACCTGGGACTGACAAGGCTACAATTACACGGTGTACAAAAATATTATAGCCATTTTGAAGAGGCAGCACTTTTGGTATGTACCAGCAGAGGGCAGTAAAGGCACCAGCCATCTTCATAGGGAAGCTGGCTTTACAGCACCCTGAAGTCTGAGTAGAAAGAACTTTCCATTTGTTCATTATTTTTACAAATTTGGCTGGGAAACATTTAATAAATGACCATGGAAAAGAGCCTTGAATATTCTATGCAAAGAACATTAAATAGTACTATATAGTGCCATGGTGATCCTTCTAAGTACTTGTTATAAATACTACTTTACTAGGAATGGATTGAAGACCATAAACTATGAAATATTTGACTGAAGGCACTCTCATATATAGTCTGTGCATTAAAAGAAAAATGTTCATATAGATTCCTAGAAAAGCTATTTGTTACCCTAATGTACAGTGTCTTTCTTCCCTTTCAATAACAGGAAATGAGATAAGAACTGGGCAAAGAAAGGTGGCAACCGAAGCTGAATAAAGTTCTATAATTCACAACTGCTGAGATACAAAAATCTTAATGATCATTATTTATTTGTCCTTGATATTTGGATGCCTCCCCACCCCCATAGATTATCTTCAGTTTCTTTTATTACAGTACAGTAATGTAAAGGGATGGTCAGCCAATCTTTAATTTCAAGCTCAAATTTGATTAGGGCTTTATTTGTTGATCGACCCTTTGCTGAAATGAAAAACCATGGCTATCTTAATGAAGCTGAAATCTCCAATGTAATTCCCTCAGATTCGTTTAGTAAGTGCCCAAGGCTTGCTCAGCATCATCACACTTTTTAGCACTTGAATTATTTACAGGTAAGCAAGACTGGATATATCAGTTGCCATCAATTATAAAATGCAGCTTTTTCTCACTCGGGGCTACTTGAAGGCAGTTACACTAATATAGGCAATCTTGCATAAACAGGCAGAAATACAGTTGTTTACACCCTGGGCCTTGGTGTCCCTACTGGTTAACTCTATCTTGGATAAATATAAATTAGGTTCAAGGCCAATATCCTGGGATGCCTAAACAGTGGGGAAGTAATTATATTCTGTGCATCTGTAGTGAAAATATCTGCATCCATAAGTTTATTAGTTGGTTTAGAGTAGGTTTTACTTCAGTGATCCATATTCTAATAGTAGTGGTGTTTTTTAGCAGATGTCTCTAACCTTATCGGGCCTTCACTTGAGGTGTTGCAAGTTGAACAGCTGTAATACATTATGGACCAAGGAACTCTGCATTGCCCCTCAACATTTTTTTTGTATGACTTTGCAATTGTAGCTGTTAGAGTTGTGTATTCAGACTGTCATCAGTTCTTATGAATGTTTTTAATTTAAATTTTTATTTATTTTGCCAAGGCTCTAGGCACCCCACTACCTGTTACAAAAACATAAATGGAATTAAACAGCAGCTACTCAAGGAATCAATTCTGAACCACTTAAAGGAGAGGAAAGTGATCAGGAACAGTCAGCATGGATTCACCAAGGGCAAGTCATGCCTGACTAACCTAATTGCCTTCTATGATGAGATAACTGGCTCTGTGGATGAGGGGAAAGCAGTGGATGTGCTATTTCTTGACTTTAGCAAAGCTTTTGATACAGTCTCCCACAGTGTTCTTGCCAGCAAGTTAAAGAAGTATGGGCTGGATGAATGGACGGTAAGGTGGATAGAAAACTGGCTAGATGGTCGGGCTCAACGGGTAGTGATCAATGGTTCCATGTCTAGTTGGCAGCCGGTATCAAGTGGAGTGCCCCAAGGGTCGGTGCTGGGGCCGGTTTTGTTTAATATCTTCATTAACGATCTGGAAGATGGTGTGGACTGCACCCTTAGCAAGTTTGCAGATGACACTAAACTGGGAGGAGTGGTTGATACGCTGGAGGGTAGGGATAGGATACAGAGGGACCTAGACAAATTAGAGGATTGGGCCAAAAGAAATATGATGAGGTTCAGCAAGGACAAGTGCAGAGTCCTGCACTTGGGACGGAAGAATCCCATGCACTGCTACAGACTAGGGACTGAATGGCTGGGCAGCAGTTCTGCAGAAAAGGACCTAGGGGTTACAGTTTACGAAAAGCTGAATATGAGTCAACAGTGTGCCCTTGTTGCCAAGGCTAATGGCATTTAGGGTTGTATAAGTAGGGGCATTTCCAGCAGATCGAGGGACATGATCATTCCCTTCTATTGGGCACTGGTGAGGCCTCATTTGGCGTACTGTGTCCAGTTTTGGGCCCCACACTACAAGAAGGATGTGGATAAATTGGAAAGAGTCCAACGGAGGGCAACAAAAATGGTTAGGGGGCTGGAGCACATGACTTATGAGGAGAGGCTGAGGGAACTGGGATTGTTTAGCCTGCAGAAGAGAAGAATGAGGGGGGGGGGGGATTTGATAGCTGCTTTCAACTACCTGAAAGGGGGTTCCAAAGAGGATGGGTCTAGACTGTTCTCAGTGGTAGAAGATGACAGAACAAGGAATAATGGTTTCAAGTTGCAGAGGGGGAGGTTTAGGTTGGATATTAGGAAAAACTTTTTCACTAGTAGGGTAGTGAAGAACTGGAATGGGTTACCTAGGGAAGTGGTGGCATCTCCTTCCTTAGAGGTTTTTAAGGTCAGGCTTGACAAAGCCCTGACTGGGATGATTTAGTTGGGGTTGGTCCTGCTTTGAGCAGGGGGTTGGACTAGATGACCACCTGAGGTCCCTTCCAACCCTGAGATTCTATGATTCTATGATTCTATACTCCCAATAATCAATAGAACAGAACCCTATACCAATCACACAACTCCCTACCTGACCCCTATCATGAAGATCTAACTCCCATCAAGCCCCCACCCTTCCCAGCAGCCCTTGCATGTAGCTGCACCTTGGAGACTGTCCTGAGGGTCAGAATAAGGGAGGAAACTTATTCCCTAGGTGAAGCCCTTTGACAGAGAACACTTCCCCTCTCCCCCATCTGCCTTTTTAAAGTGAGGGTATCCAGTTCTAGCGCTTCTGCTGATCAGAACTCTGGTAGTATGGCAATCTAAAGTAGGAGGGTACCAAACTACTTGAACTGTGTTGAATTACATATTCGTCTAGTTCTTGCTTTGGGAAATTAAGGGTAAACGGGGCTTAGTTAAACAAAGCTAATTTTCCGTGGTACTCTATAATAATGCAAGCACCTACAGTTATGCTTTAATAAGAGTTTTGCTGTCCCATGTACAGTGGACTATACAAATAACATGTCTTGCCAAGGCCATTAATGAACAAAGATGCTGGCCCTGTGCCCAGGCCTCTATCCCCAGCCACCAGCTCTAGGTCCCAGCTGCTGGCCCTGGCCCCATGCCTGGGGCTCCACATCGGGGCCCCTATTCCTGGCGCCCTGTGCCTGGGACTCCGCTCCCTTGCCTTGCGCCTAGGGCTTGGGTCCTGGCCACTCACCCGGCGCCTGGGGCTTGGGTCTCAGCAGCTGGCCCCACTCCCTGGCCTCTGGCCCCACACCCGGGGCTCTACCCGTGGGGCGCTGGCCCCGTTCCCTGGCCATGGGCCCAGGGCCCTGTGCCCAGGGCCCCACACCCAGCCCCCCACTCACTGGGACCTAGCCGCTGGCTCCCATGGCCAGGGCTCTGTTACTGGCCCCAGATGCGGAGTCCTGGTTGTGGGCCCTATGCCTGGAGCTCTGTTCCTGGCCCCGTGCCTGCCCCCAGCCTTTGCCCCCTTATCCCTGTCCAGATCCCCCCCCTCCCAGAGACATGGCACTGCTTTCTGCCCCAGCTGGGGCAGGGTGGACATGGACAGGAGTAAGGGAGTTGGCTTTCAGCAGCGCCACTATTAAAAGGGTTCCAGCACCACTGCAGAGACCTGCATATTGGTCAGGAATTAGCTGGGGAAGGGGGCATAATCCCCTCCCTCTGCTCTGAAAAGGAAAGGATCCAAGCTGTTTGTTTTCAGCCATCTGAGGGCTTCACTCTCATTCTGTCTCAGGGAGAAATGCACAGACTTTCTTTTACGGAGGAGGAGGAGGAGGAGGAGGAAGAAGTCTTGGGAAGGCAGCTCTGTCTCAGTAGCAAGTGCAGATGGCTGCTTTTTATTTGGGGACCAAGACTGGAACCCCGATGTGCAGGGCCAGTTGTAGTTTCCCTATTATCCTGAAGTCCTGCTAGAAGATTACTCTGAGGTGGCCAGCTTTGTCCTAGTTGCTTACTGAGATACTGTATAGCAAGTTACCAAATAAAGAGCACAACAACATTCTAGAAGAATATACAAGGCCATGTGAATTGCTATTATGTGAATAGCTAAACACAAAGTAGTATGAAGTCTTGCTCTCAGAAGAGTTGCTGGAATGTTATAGACAATAAAATTTATTGTCAGAAAGGGCATATGAAAACCTCACATTTTATAGCATACATTGCTTTGTGTAAACTTGGCCTTCAGGATTCAGCATTGATGAAGCAAAAATATAACTGGGACCAGGGCTTAAGTAGGACTGACCCAATGCTCACTTGTCCTTGCCAAACTGGACTGACACATCATGTTAGCTAATACATTGTTAACTCAACTCTACACCATTGTGATCTAACATGATAAAATGTAGCGAAGACAAAGCTAGAGAGGTGAGATATAGTCATTGTCGCCAATCTACCTCCATTCTCCTGAATAGCCCTGGGTATATGCATTTTTGGGGGATCACTTTTACTCATTAGGAAAAAATGTAGACTGTGTGTTCTGTGACTATTTTGATATTGTCATTCTTTTGAAATATTTATTTTGACAAACAAAAAGCTGATAACAGTATTTTCTTACAGTTCCAGTAATTAGGTATTTTTAGAGATGCCCATCACTGTAGTGTCTAAGGGCCAGATGTTCAAGATATTTGGGCCTGGTCTGCACTACAGAGTTAGGTCGACACAAGGTAGCTTACGTCAATCTAACTCTGTAAGCATCTACACTACAATGTTGCTCCCACCAATGTAACTCGTCCGCTATGCTGACTTAATAACTCCACCCCCATGAGAGGCGTAGTGCTTAGCTTGGCGTAGTTAGGTTGACACAGTATCAGTGTAGACACTGCATTACTTACATTGACTTTAGTGGCCTCCAAGAGGTGTTCCACAATGCCCCATTGTGACCACTCATCATTTCGAACTCTGCCGCCCCATGGCCAGGTATGCAGGTACACGCCCCTCCTCTTTTAAAGCCCTGCAAATTTTTGAAATTCCATTTCCTGTTTGCTTGGTGTGGAGAACTCACTTAGCAACTTCTCAGCTGACCATGCTGGCTCCACGCAGCAAATGCATTCCTACACAGAGTACACAGAAGGTAGTGGATCTCCTGGGTCTGTGGGGAGAAGAGGCTCTTCAGGCTCTGAACCAGCCATAGAAATGTGAATATATATGAGCAGCTCCCTTGGAGCATGGGGGAGAAGGGCTACAACGGGGACATGTAGCAGTGCCGCATGAAAATCAAGGAGCTGAGGCAGGCATACTAGAAGGCAAGGGAGGCAAATAGTTGCTCTGGGGCAGAGCCAGAGGCATGCTGCTTGTACAAGGAGCTGCACGCTGTCCTTGGGGGAGACTCCACCAACACCACCAAGAGACCTGTGGATATTTTGGGGAAGTTGGAGTCACAGGCCCCCACAGTGAGGACAAGGTGTTGAACAAGGAAGAGGAGGAGGAGGAGCATGGGGGACAGGCAACCAGGGGATCCAGTGGCACAGCAAGCCAGGACTTCCTTCTCATGCTGGAGCAGTTGAGCCACTCCCAGCAGTCCAGCACCGACAAGTCGATGCAGAGGAAGGAATCTTTGGTAAGTATGCAGTTTGCTTTGATATTGCAGGGACACATCTGTTCATTTACTATTTTTTAATCAGGCTAGAAGAGGTAGTGAAATAATCAGTGAAGGTACAGTTGCTATCTGCTTCTTATTCCTCTGTGCAGCTAGGCAGAGGGGTCCTGCAGAATAGTTTGTTTATGTGCACCGGGATGTCCTGTGAATTCTCCATAGAGATTTCTAGGAAACTTTCCTGGAGGCAGTCTGCAATCCTCTGCCAAAGGTTTCTGGGGAAGGCTGCCTTATTTCTTCCACTGCAGTAGGACACTTTCCCAAGGCAGTCAGCAATTACTTCAGTAGGCACCATTGCAGGATACAGGCTAGCAGAATACAGAGCCGGTCTGCAGCCAGATACATGCAGGAGCTGTTTCCTTTCAGGCTCCACTACCCTCAGGAGTGAGATATCTGCTAAAATCACCACAGCCTGTGGAAAATAGTGCCAGTATTCTATTAAATTGCCCTATCCACATATACTGATGCCCTTGCGCTCCCCCTCATTGTCCCAAATAGCCCCCTTTCCCCCGGGCCGTACTCACCATGGGTGGGATTGCCACTGTGCTCTATGAATCCCAAGGGGAAGTGAGAATGTAGTGCTTGTAACTTGTATGGATCAAGGGGAGTGAAAACACTCATAATAGTACCTCTCTGCATTGTGTCTTTTGCAGATAGAAATGTGCCCTTGAGGGTCCCTCCATCCACACCAGTGGAGCGGCTCAGCCACATAAGGAGAAGGAAGAGAATGTGTGATAACATGTTCCAAGAGATCCTCCACACCTCTGGTGCTGCGACTACTGAGCAGAGGGCTTGGAGGAGCACTCTTTCAGACAGAATGGAAAGGGAGAGTGTGGAGAAGAGAAATACGTAGCAGAAGAACAGACATGTAGCAGGACATGATAGCACTTCTCAAGCACCATCAGACATGCTGGAGACTCTTATAAACCTTCAGGTCCTAGTCACCCGTGCTTGCCTCCCACTACAGCCTATTGGTAACTGCATTCCGAGACCTCCCTACACTCCCTCCACCTATGGTCCAGAGCCACTGCAGTACCCCTACCATTCTGCCCTGAGGGAGAGTACACACAGTCACAGCCACACATACACTGACCTGTGAGAGACACAGTTGGTGTATGTGTTTTTGAAATGAGAATGCGTGTTTTTCCCCTTCAAAGGTTCTTTTCCCTGTATTTATACAGTTTCAGTTACAATTACGTGTGCTTGGAATAAAAGTCTATTTATGGAAACTTAATTCATCTTTATTAATTCACAACATACGATGGCTGGGGCAGACATCTTTCAAAGTCCCTGCTGGCATCTTTCTGAACATGCCTGTGTTTTTAAAGATGCATGTATCATGCACCTTCCTTGACCAGCCCATGTTGATGTCAGTAAAATGTTCTTGGTGATCCAACAGTGCTTGCAATACCACAGAAAAGTAGCCCTTTCAATTTTGTTGATGTACTCTGTGGCAAGGTGGTCTGGTGCCAAAAGAGGGATATGAATGCCATCTATCACCCCTCTGCAGTTCAGGAACGCCATTGCTGTAAAACCATTCAGAATGTCCTGCAGGTTGCCAAGAGTCACAGTCCTTTGTAGCAGGATACAATTAATGGCCCTGCACACTTGCATCACAGCAACCCCACGGTGGATTTCCCACTTCCAAATTGATTCCTGCATGATTGGTAGCATCAGAAAGATGAGGAAAAAATTGGAGGGGGTCATCCTTTTTGGATCTGATGTTGACCAACAGTGATGAATTAGTTGTGAACTCAAAGGTGGTCGGGAACTTGGGAGGAAGTGATCGTAATCTGATAGAATTCAAGATCCTAAGGAAAGGAGCACTGAGAACAGCAAAACAAGGACACTGGGCTTCAGAAAGGCAGATTTCAACCGACTCAGAGAAATAATAGGCAAGGTCCCATGGAAAGACCAATTAGGAAGAAAAAGTGTTGAAGGGGCTGGCAGTTCCTAAAATGTATAATACTAGAGGCTTAACATCCAAGCTATTCTGGTGCAGAGAAAAGATAAGAGCCACAGTAGGCCGATGTGGCTGCACAAGAAGCTTTTTCACTCTCTAAAAACCAAAAGGGATACATACAGGAAATGGAAGAAGGGGTATGTCACCAAGGACGTATATATGGGAATAGCACAATGTGTAGGGACAAAATCAGGAAAGCCAAGGCAAAGAATGAGTTACAGCTGGCAAGAAATGTTAGAGACAACAGGAGGGAGTACTTCAAATATGTCAGGCAAAAAAACCCCTAGAGTCTGACAAACATTCTTATTTCAATCACAGCACTAAATTGGTTTATAGTCAAAGTAAACCACGTTTATTACAAAAGAGAGGTTTCTAAGTGAGTTCAAGTACAAGGAATAAATATAGAGAAAGGGTTAAAATCAAAGAAAAGTGAAAATGAACTTCTAAGACTAAAACATAATTTCAGCACATTACAATCTTTGCCTAAGGAGGTTTCTTACCTAAATTTAGCTCCCAGAGACTTCAACCCCCTTGGTTGGAGGATCCACTTTTCTCAGATGTACAACAGCTCTGGACTCTTGTATCTGTCCAGTAATGGATAACTGTGGGGATCTCTCCCCTTCTTCTTATGGCCCAGTAAACCTCTGAAATGTGTTCTTTAAAAAGTAAGCCCAGACAAAGTTTCTTTGTCCTGCTGCTGGGTTGCTACATCATTTTGTCTTCTCTCCTGCTTGATAGCTTTGTTTACCTGATATGTAAATTTTCCTTCATTGTTGCTGCCTGATGACCAGGCTGGTCAGAAAAGCAAATATACATTCCTTCATCTAGAGCAGACGGGGTTTATTCATTGCTTGCTGAACATATTTTAAGAACATAATTCTAGCGCTTAGTTATAATTCTTTGTACACACCCCGTTTGTACAAAACACAAACATTTCCAGGACCAGCGTGTTATCAGTTTGTATATAATATCTCACATGACACCTTTTTAGTTACAGATTATGAAACCAGTGTGTTAGGCATTGTGAGTATGTCAGGCCTGACAAGAGTTGCTGACAGAGTAGTGAACCACCAATGGGCCTCTGTGTCACATTGTGATAACATTTCTTGGCATTTGGTGCCCAGGCACATGATTGGTGAATGCAAAGCAAATGTTGTTTGTGCTCAAAGTGCAAGTTTTTCCATGGGCAAAATTGGGGGTTCAGGTATAACGATTTGGGGCTTGATTCCCTATTACATTATTCCCATTTTACAGAGGTGTAACTCCATTCATTTAGTTCCAGTAGAGCTGTGCCAACTTGAAACTGGACTAACACAATTGTGACTGAAGGCCTTGGGCTTTTTGCCTAACTACATGTGTGCTCTGGATGTGCCTTGCTACTTAGTTTAAAGTTTGGCATATGAAAGATGAGTTGTGCATGCTTTATGTGGTTGTGGTATGTGTATTTATTACTAATGTGTGATGTCACAATTGCTGTTGTGCAGATTTTTAATTACATACGTGTTACTGGTAAAAAAATTAGGTTTTGAATATGGATGCTTTAGCTTAGGATGACATCACACACAAGATACATTTTGGAGACCGTTTCATGCATGACGGAATTATCAACGTGAGATCATTTCTGCACGGCTCCTGTACTATAAAATGTAGCACTATATCGCTACCAGTGAGTATTTTGTATAAATGTATGAACAGAAAATTTCTGGGGGTGGATAGTCTGCATATTGTGTTTGTGTGTCTATGGATAAGACGGGTATGATGCTCTTTTTTCCAAGGTGGTAAAGGTAAGCAAAATCTTCAATGTTTTTTTTAATTGTGAAGGGAGCTCCTGACCTATTCTTGCACCAGTGCCTTCTATGGCCTTGCAGCACCTCTGGACGTGTATACCATCTGGGAACTAAATGTTTAAACTTCTTGTCACTTTCAATCTGTTTTCCATGGATGTTCACATTTCCGTTCATCATTCTTTCAGAATCCTCTGGTTCTGGCTCATATATTAAATATTAGGTTGGGTTAGTGATGTAAATTGATGAGACCGTCAAGATCTCATCAACTTTAGTTTCCTCAATAGGAGAGAATATATTCACTTAGTAAAGAAGCCGTGATTTTTTCAGAACAGCAAAAAACCAATGAATGAAATAGGCTAAAAACAACTGAAGACACAAGATGGAATCTAGTGTTACTTCAAAGAAACTCCACTGACTTCAGTGGAGTTACTTCTGATTTATACTGGGGTGAGAGAAGAATTAGGCCCTTAAATAGCACGGTATAACCAGCTGGCATCTATAAGAGGGGTAAAATGGAGCACTGCTGGGGTCACCTTGCCCCAGAGCACCCAGAACTGTGTCTCACCCCCAATCTGGGGGCACTAGGACCCATGAGGCACCTTCCCTCCCCCCACCATGTGTCTGTGGGGGCAAAAAACTGCAGAGAGGAGCCAGTCAGCTGATAGGAGCAGAAGCAAGGACCTCTGGACACTGGGAGTATACATACACAGCCTGTGGCAGCAAGCCTCCCGGCCCCCTCGGCAGACTTGGGGTTGTGAGGCTTACACTAGCGCTCTCAGAATCGGTGGGTTGACAGTGCTCTGAAGTTGCAGCTCAGGCTCCGAAGCCCCCTCCACCCCATGTCAAAGCCCAAGCGACCGCCTGAGCCACAGCTTCAAAGTAGTGTCTACACAGCTATTTTTAGGTCGTGACTCCGAGTCTCTCGACCCGGGTTGCGCAGCTTGCTGTCGCAGGCAGTGTGGACATACCCTGGGAGAACTTCCTATAGTTCTGATTGAGAGGGAGTGTTGGAGCAAACAACCACTCAGTCTCTTCACCTCAGCATCACTCCTTACCTACCCCTCTTACATTCTTCTTCCCTGCCATGCCCTCCTCACCCCCCTTCCCTTCCCTTCCTATTTAGTTGATTCCCCCTCCTAACTAAACCCTCACAAAGAATTGTGGAACTAACATGCCGTTTGCCATCATGACATTGTTCGCTCTGCCTGTGTTCTACCCTTTCCCCGCACTGTTTCTTGTCTATTTAGACTATACGCTTTTTGGGGCAGGGGCTGTCTACTACTCTGCACAATGCCTAGCACAATGGGCCCCCCATTCCTTTATTAAGCACTGCTGTAATAAATATGATTAATAATAATAGACAGTGGCTGACACTGAATATTTTAATCTTCATTTTGGCAGACTAAATTACAAGGTTATTGTTAAATTCTTGTTTAAAATGAAAACTGGAAGCTTTATGCATATTGGAACGCAGCGCTGGTTATATTTGCTGTGCATGATCTTGCAGAATGATAATGCAGAAAATGTCCTATGGAAAGCAAAGCGAAATCTTCTAGATTGTTTTGTTTCTATCCCTCAAATTGCTGCCTGTTTTTTTGGTGTCTCTGGGTGTGAATGAGTGAGGAAAATACTGCAGTATGTGGCTTGCTGGTTTTGCATGCATTTAAAGAGAATTGTATGACAAAGACTGACCAGAAGAGGGCAACAAAACCTCAAACAATGTCATTCTACCAGAGAAAGTTCCTTCAAAACGCAAAAGGTTTCGTAAAAGATAAATTCCTCAACAAAAGGAACTTCTCGTATTTACAAGTCTAAATCAACAGCAAATACCCCAAACTCCTTGTTGGAGATGAATGAAAATGATAGATTTATTCATTTTAAATTAAAATGCCAATTTTAAGAGACAGAAGCAGAAAGGAGATGGGGAATTGCCTTTAAGAGATAGGAAAGAATTTTCTGTGTTTAACAACCTCTGATTGATTAACATCTGACAGTCCACGAGGATGCTATTTTCTGAAAAATTATAAATGTCCTGAGATCAAAAGGAATAATTATTCAGAGTACTACTAATAAAAGTCCCTTACTCCACTGTGTACTGATAGTGTTAAAAAGATTCTGGAAGATTCTAAGTATCACTCATATGTAGTTTTCCACATCTCTCTCAAAAAGACTCAACTTTATAGTCCAAAAGGAAGTTCATTTGAAATTACTTTTAAAGAGCTAGATCATAATCTCACTGAAGGCTGATTGTAGGGGGCATTGTGTAGGTAGCTGTATGATTTTATCACCAGAAGGCGGAAGGACCAACTATAGTTCCTACTCACAGGGATTGCTCAGTGTTCTCTACATGCTGTGCATGAGGTCAGGAAGCTTTTAGTGCACACCCTGCCTCCTGCCACATTTGTGCAGGGGCAGATCATAATCCATCCCAAAGAATAGCAACCTCTATCAGGGTGAAATTCCCCAGAGCAGAAAGCCCACACAAATCCCTACAAACTATTTAGATCCCCTTTTAAGGGCTTAAATAGTGCCTATGGACTTGCACATACCTCCTATACTAGTGTGAATTTTAAAAATATATAACAAGATAACACCTTTGTTATGCTTTAATGGATAGGACTTCTCTCTCTGTTTGTTCACTTTTGCATACAAGAAATTGAATAGCCCATTTCCTTCTAAATTCATAAAGATATGATTTGATAATTTTTTATCTAAGCTAAGGCATTAAATGTATTTACAGTGATTTAGAAGAGGCCTCTAAAAATATGTAACAAAAATAACAAAAAAAAATCTGAAGTGTGGTGAAAAGTGAATCTAAAAATCAGTATCTTGGCTGCCCCCTAAGTTATCATTAAGGGTCTGCTGAGTCTTTTCTCCTAAGACAAGAATAAATGTTCCGCAGAGCCCATATATCTCTGGAAACTTATTCAGTATTCCATTCTCTTGTGCAACAAGGCTCTAATAATGCTGCTCTATCATGAATGGGTTCGCTTTTGTGCAGGAGGAGTGCTCTTGATGCTCTGCCCCTCCCAGGAGCACAAGGATGGCATTTTTGACAGGCTTCTTTTTGAGAGTGGAGGGGCTCCTTGTATGCTTCACTTCCTGTGCAGCTGCATCTGATCAGTACTGATTTTGTGTGTGTAGTAGCTAAATCAGGATGAGTCCTGTGTGACAAAAGATTCTACCCACTCAGATACCCAAGTCTATATCCTGGCCCCGTGCTCTTTAGTGTTTACATGAGACTATTCAGGTAGGTGCTGAGACCCCACAGGTTCTGCTGCCAATAACATGCTGATGATACTAAGTTGTGTACTGATCTTTCCTTTTCAACTGATGCAACCAACACCTTTGCAAAAATGTCACAGTGCCTAGAGGAGACCAGCCCTGAGATGTTTGCATTTGACTCAAGCAAGACCAAAGTGATCCTGATCAGAAGGAAGAAACACTCTTGAAGGATGGGCTGGTCACTGCCTTTCCCCTCCAAAAAAAAGTGCTTGCCTTCCTCCCCCTCCCCACCCCCCCATTATCTGAGTGATGTGACTCTTCAGAGTCCTCTTGAGCACTGCATTTAACCTAAAAATCAGTGGTGGTAAATAACCTTCCTTTATCCATAGTTTGCTAGGAAACTTCATCTCTTCCTCCCAGATGAGGTTCTGGCCACAGCAATCCATTCATTCATTGCCACCATACTGGCTGACCATGACTTACTGTATATGGGACTGAAGATGGAACCTATTCAAAGGCTCCAGCGAGTGCAGAAGGCCGTAGCTCATCTCCTCAATGGGACAGGCCACTGTAAGCATGTCAGTCCCGTACGTCCTCTGACTCCCTGTCCATATCTGTTGTCATTCCAAAGCCTGATCCTGATCTTCAATGCATTTGGGATCAGCTACATGAATGACCACATCTCCATTCATGACCCACAAAACTATGTTCTTTTGTGACAATTCAGTTTGCAAAGCCTAAAATGAAGAGTATGAAAACTATACAAGGTCTTGGTCCAGGAGGTCCAACTGTGAAAAAAGCTTCCAGAGGAAATAAGACTGATCCAGAATCTGATAATCTTCAGAGTATGTTGCAAAACCCTACTCATTGACAAAATTTTCTAATCATAACATGGTAAATGAAGAGGGGTAGAAAGAAAGAAAACCCAGAAATATTATGAGCCAAATGGCACCCTCTTTTCCAGAGAAAAGCAGAAGAATCAATGACGTCCACCTGGGAGCTTGCCATATAGACATAATGTTCCTAGGAAGTGCTTTGATTATTATTGCTGTAGAAAATGTATAGATAGATGGTATCTGTTGAGCTAGAATTGGACTTGAACTGTAATTGTGCTTCTCTTCCTCCACCAGAAGGCTGCATCAGCCCCCAGCTGGGCCCACCAACACCACCCCATGCATCTCATAGAAGCCACAGAAGAACAATACAAAGTGCTCTCTCCCACCATTGGTAGAGCATTCTCCTTCTCCACACTCCCAGCTTATGCCAGTCCTAGGGCTGGTCTACACTAACCCCCCAATTCGAACTAAGATACGCAACTTCAGCTACATGAATAACGAACTATCTTAGTTCGAATGAAAACGTACTTACCCGGGGTCCACACGCGGCGCGCAGGCTCCCCCGTCGACTCCGCCTACTCCGTTCGTCCAGCTGGATTACCAGCGTCGACGGGGGAGCACTTCCTGGTTCGATTTATCGCGTCTAGACAAGACACGATAAATTGAACCCAGAACATCGATCCGACGCCTCCGATCCAGCCGGTAAGTGTAGACCTACCCCTAGGGTCTCATGAGTCAAAGTTGGATTCCTTGTATGGCAGCACACTACCACTAGACTGCTCTTGTACTTTCCAGCAACCATCAATTTATGCCTTACTTTCTTTTTCCATCCAAGAAACAGAAACATATTAAAATATATTGGGCACGAAACGAGGGGGGAATAAAAAAGATTTACTGATGTCTATTATAAGAATTCGGCTTAGCAATGTATTTATTTATTTAAGATAGCAAGGTACCCTACCAGTCTTGAGTAGGGGCACAATGGAAGGAAGTGTTCTCAACCTCTGCGGGAGGGAGTGGGTCATCTTGCTCAATAGAGACCCTTCTAGTTGATGGAGAACAATACAGGCCTGGCTCTGAAGGGAATTCTATCCAGTTCTTTACTGAAAAGTGTGACTGTAACCTAGCGTTGGAGGATAGGTAAAAGCAAAGGAAAAATGAGAAAACTAAGAGGTCTGAACAGATACTGACTTTGATTATGTGTGACACACTGCATCCCGGGAGAGCACCCTGTAAGTCCCATATTCATCATTTGTATATATTTCATATAAAGCATGCCATGTAAGGTATCATGGGAAAGGTTATGATCTGCTGCAACCCACTGTTCCATCTAAATATGTATATCATTAATGCATATGAAGTTATGAGAATTGTGTTGTATGGTTGTCACTAAAATATGCTGTGAGTTTGGGAAATGCCCAGATACTAGTTCCCCAAAGACAATAACCAACGCCTGGGCGGGGGTTGATCAATCATCAACAGCTATTGTCCAGCAAGGGAGTTACAATTCAATGACTCACTTGCACAAGCCACACCAGGGGAATTGCTCAACCTTGCCTGGTGACTCAACAATGCCCACTAGAAATGCCTGGACTTACGTTCTCCAAGCACATGGACTAAAAGTATAAAGCAGAACACAGTGGACCCATCCTTCGTCTTTTCTCTCCTCCCACACCTACGCTGAAGGCAATGAGAACACTGGAGCTGAAGAGACTGGTCCCTGGGCTAAGAGGGAAAAGCCTGCCTATAAAAGACTGTGACCAACCTACAATATCCAGTGGGGTGAGAAAAATTGCTTAATCTAGATGTTGCCCAGTCTAATCGGATTGAGAGTTTAGACTGCGTGCTTATCTTTTATTTTAGTTTGGTAACTAACTCTGACTTTTGCCTATCACTTATAATCACTTAATATCTACCTTTTGTAATCAATAAACTTATTTTAATGTTTCTCCATACCAGTGAGTTTGACTGAAGTGCTTGGTAAATCTGCTCAGGTCACAAGACTGGTGTATGTCCACTTTCCATTGATGAAGTGGTGAACCAGTTAATAAACTTGCATTGCTCAAAAAAGGGTCTTGAGCAGACGGTATATTCCTAGGGTACAAGCCTGGGAACTAGGGGGATTTGGCAGGTGCCTTTCGCTGTGTGATTCATGAATAGCTCTGGGAGTATTCATGCAATCTAGTTGGGTGTGGGGCTCTACATACAGTTGCATTGAGTGGTAACAGCACCTGGGGGCTGGGTGGGTTCTGCTTGCTACCAGTAAGGCATTGTGAGAGACAACCCAGGATAGTGATAAAAAGGGGGCACAGTGGTCCCACAGTCCCAGGTTGCACCCCAGGGCTCTCATCACACTATGTTATGATGAATTATAAATTATTGATCATTTAAATACACTATTTTTGTTACACAAATTAAGTTAGCCTCATCCACACTCAGGAATTCTCTGATCGGGCTTCTACCCCACAAAGGTGGCAAAAGGGTTAAGTTGGGCCTGAGGCCCATCAGTCCCACCTGGATGCACGTGGAGAGTGGTCCAGCCTAATTAATGATGAAACCCAGTGTGGGAGGGTCTAGATGGTGCTATAAACAGAGGAAGTTTGGAGCAGACGAGGCTGTAGGGAGAAACTCTGCACTTACTCTCCTGGTGGTAGGGAGTGAAGAGATCTATGTGCAACAGGGAAGACTCTTGCAGGGTGAGGAGAAAAAGCTAGGGAGTGGTTTGGACGTAGAAAAAGCCCAGGGAGAGAGCAGTAAGGAGTCTGGCAGATTAGAGCATAACTTCCTGTCCTAGGGTCCCTGCTCTGGAGACCAGTTTTCCCCTACCAGCTACTGGTAAGGTTGTGTGAAGCCTCTGGGGAGGGGATATAGACTATGGGAAGCCCTGAGAAATGGGTGTATGGAGCATTTGGCCCAGAAGTGAGGGTGGCAGACCCGGACACTTATATATGTTAGACGTTTTGTTACCCTAGAAGGGGTGGGACTAAAGCATGACCTGGCCAGAGAGCCGAGTAACAAGAAGAACCAGATCACTACAGGACAAGAGCCTCTGTCAGCAGAGGGCACCAGAGGAAGAAAGCCTGCTACGCCATGCCCAGGTATGAGGAGACGTGCCTGCAGTGAGCTGACTGTTCTATGTGGGTGGAGAGTGCACGTCCGACTATCACCCCTAATAAAAGGGGAGGGTGAGACTGATCACTAACCTAAAGGGAAAAAAATGGAAGAAGTGGTACATCTGCTGGCGGCTGCCCAGCAACAACATATAGCTGTGCTACACAGGCAGCAACAGCAGAAACAAACACAGTGGCTTCTCTGGCAGCTTATGGAAAACCTGCAGAAGTAGCAGGAGGTGCAGTGTGCTGCCCAGCAACAATGGCATACTCCTGGGGGAATTGTGTGCACAAAAAATTAAAAATGTTGTGCACAATATTTTGAAATTCTGCATATTTTATTTGTCAAAATAACACAATATAATCACTCTGGTTTCAATTATTTTGGTTATTTATTTCAAAATACCTGTCAACAACTACGTCAACAATATAGAAAACAACAAAAAAGATTCCCCCAGGAGTAGAGAGTTAAAAAAACCTCTACAACAACCCAGTTCCAGTTGGGGGTGCTGGAGGGAGCTGTGTGGGGCCACAGAGCCCAGACACCAGCATCCCCCTTCCCCCTAGAGCCCAGCTGCGGGGCATCCCCCAGTCACCAGTCACCCCCCCCTCACCCGAGCCAAGTCATGGGGCAGCCCCCAGTCACCAGCCCCCCACATACAGAGCTGAGCCACAGGGACAGCCCCCAGTCACCAGGCTCCCCTCCCCCCAGACACCAGCCGCGGGGCAGCCCCTGGCCCAGACACCAGCCGCCCCAGAGCCTGCTTTTACTACAGCCTGCTTCTCTACTGTCCCTCCAGGGGACATGGTGTGGTGTGGCCTTGCCCTTCCTCACGCTTTGCTAGAACTGGCTGGCTTTTTGAGAATGAGAATCAAAAAGCATGCAGCCTCCAGCCCAGCCAGGCTGGGTGCTCCACTCCCTGCTAGCCAGGCTCTGCAGAGTCCAGCAGCCCCTCGTGGCGGCTAGAAATTCTGTGGGGGCAAACGGAATTCTGCAAAATTCTGCATTGCACAATGGCGCAGATTTGCCCCAGGAGTAAGTGACAGAAAGCCCTGTTCCAGCGGGGGAATGGTTTAGGAAACAATTGATCCCAGCAGTGTTGGGAGGCCCAAGTAAGCCAGATGAGGTCAGCTCTGGATGTCTGAACCCTGGGGATAACCTGGTGTAGCCTGATCTATAAATTATGCATTAATTATATTGATTACTTAAGAATTCTCAGTTATCACTTTGAAGGTTCACATGTTCTTGTCCCAATATCAGGCTCAGTATTATTAAAATTACTATATAGTTGGGAAACCCGATGTGCACAGTTGCAACACACCTAGAAGAGTTCCTTTAGTATATTTACAGAAATTTATTAATACATTTAGCAAAGTCACAAACACTCTAACTCAGTAAGGTAGATGGAGATAATACAGAAAGTACATCTGAACATCCATATACTCACACAATCCCTTGCAGAACAATCTGAAATGTTAGCCATTATCTTCCTCAGCACCATCACCTTCCTTGTCATCACCAGTAGCCATCATCCTGGCACCTTCCAAGGGCGACATCTCTCTCTCCTACTGCCCACAGCGTTTATAATATGTTATGCTGATGTCATATGTGATACAAACCAAGGTGTGGTGAGTGCTGGTAGATGCACTGGTGAATTTGAGATGAGGACAGAGGAGAGAGAGAGAGAGGGCTTTTGGTCCAGAGGATAGCCCCATATTTGCCAGTGCGTGTCTCCTGCATCCACAGTAAGACACGGGTGTACCCAACTGCAGAGATAGAGCTGGAGATAGAGGGACAGCAGATCCAGGTGGGGTAGTCAAACATCTCCCCTGGCCCATGATCATAGGGAGGTACTGATGTGAATTTTTCTTGCTCTTAACAAAGAAAATGGGGCAGAATCCTGTGGAAATAAAGAATGAGCCAGACACAGAGGTATTGCATGGCACTGTGGAGGCCAGCTAAGTGGCTGCTGAAAGGTGCCAGCACGAGGCAATTGGTCAGATCCAGATTGTACAAAGGCAGCTAAAGCCCCGGAAACGTGAGCAGGAAATGGTGGCTATTGAGTGGGCAGGAGGGCCTGTGGTAAGTCAGCTCTTCTACAGACCCCACTAGAACTAGAAGTGTCAATCTGAATCAGAAAATGCTGATAAAAGCTACTTACAAATAAATTCAAATTCTATTATAAATTGATGGTGTGACAGTATCGCTGGAGTGCAGCCTAGGACTGTGGGACCACTGTTCCCCCCTGAACTCTCTCCAGCCTGGGCTGTCTCTCACAATGCCTTGCTAGTGACCAGCAGCAAACCCCTCCAGGCGCTGTTAATACTCAGCACAACCGCATGTGGAGCCCCACACCCAGTTACATTGCATGAATGCTCCCAGAGCCATTCATGAATCACACAGGAAAAGGCACAAGCCAATCACACAGGGAAAGGCACCCCAGTTCCCAGCACTGTACCTCAGGAATATACCATCTTTCACTGCTCAAGATGAGCGTGGCAAATTTATTAATTGGTTCACCACTTCATCAATGGAAAGTGGACACACATCAACCTTGTCAAACCTGAGCACATTTACCATTCACTCCAGGCAAACTCACTGATAAACATAAACAGTAAAACAAATGTATTGACTAAAAAGATAGCTTTTATGTGACTATAAGTGTTAGGCAAAAAGTCAGATTTAGTTACCAAAAGAAAACAAAATATAAGCATGCAGTCTAAACTCTCAACCCTATTAGATTGGGCAACATCTAAATTAAGCAGTTTTTCTCACCCCACTAGATATTGCAGTCCTTTGTATACAGACTTCACCCTTTGAAATCTGGGCCAGTCCCCTCAGTTGGAATCTTCAGAGTGTCTTTGTTGCTTGCAGCATAGGTGGCTGAAGGAGAAAGGTGAAGCATGGTCCTGCTCTGTTCTGTTCTATACCCTGAGTCCCATGTGCTTGGGGAACACACAAGTCCAGGCATGTCTGGGTGGGCATTGTTGAGTCTCTTGGCAAGATTGAGAAATTCCTCTGGTGTGGCCTCATGCAGGTGAGCCATTGAATTGTAGGTCCCTTATTGGACAATGGCTGTTGATGGGTTGTTTGACACCACACCCGGGTGTTGGTTACTTTCCTTGCTGTTGCCTCTGGGGAGCTAATATCTGGCTGATTCCCCAAATTACAGCATGTTTTAATGACAAGCATACAACACAATTCTCATAATTTAATTTGCATTAATGATATACATATATGGACAGAGAAATTATTTTCAGCAGATCATAACCTTTCCCCTGATGCCTTACAAGGCATGCTTTATATGTAATATCACAATTATATACAGATGAGGAATATGATGGTAACAGGAAGCTTCTCTGAGATTGAGGAAGGTTGACAGAAAGATCAGTTTTGGCTGCCAAGAAGATTTTAGGAGCCCAGGATCTACTAATAGTGAGCCAGAAAATACAGATTGGCTTGCTAAAAATCATTATTTTGAAGTTGGGGGGGAAAAAGACTTTCAGAAATGAGATGTTGCCACCTATAAATGCCAAAAATGGAGGATCAGTGAGAATCCCAAACTAAATCATGCAGAACAAGAAACAGGAATTAACATTGGTGTGATTCATTCCTGCTAACGTAATAAGATGAGCTTTTCCTGATTTTTGAGGAAGAGAAAATGAATAGAGAGAATCTCTCACGGACACCACTTTATGTAACAAATGTTTTTACAACGTTATCAGCTCCTCTCTTTGTTCTCCCATGGGTCCAGGTCCCTGGGTCACAATTTTTAGCGGGGCTTGGCACAATTGCAAGTGTCCAAACTCATGGTGCTCCATTGGAGACTTTGGCCCATCTAGATTTGACTCCAGCGTTGGGGGCCATAGTCTTTGTTTGCTAGTCCTCTAACATGTATGACTCATGACCTAGCCCTTGTCTTTCATTTTCACTTCTTCTCATCTCTGTTTCCCTCTCCTGGGTCAAATTCAACCCTGAGCCAACAGAAGTGGTACTACTAGGGTGGAGTTCAAGTATCACACAGGTGGGGCTTATTCACAAATAGTGTGTAATGTAATAAATGTAATAAAATGTCTTGCCTCTTCAGACCCCGTAACCCAAACCACCAGAGTAAAAAGATTTCTCATCTTAAAATGGGGGGAAGTGCTTACATTCCCTAAGTATTATTATTAATTAATAATTATCTGTATCTCAGTAGCACCTAGCGGCCCCAACTCAGACTGGGCCTCCATTGTGTGTGTTAGTGCATGTGCACATAGTAAGCGATAATCCCTGAACTGGCACAGAGAGGGAAGTAAGCATCTTATTTTCCCCCTGGAGCAAGGGGGAGAGAGAGAGACCATATTGTGATGCTCAGAATCAGAAATGGTTCCTGGCCTGCTCCAGAGGTGTCACAATGATGTACTCCCTTAGTTGGGCTGGATTGCAAGGTGCTGATCCAGCCCTCAGTTACTTGCATAAGGTCACACATAGTCTGTGGAGAGCTGGGAACTCAACCCAGATTTCCGAGTCCCAGTCCAGTACTTTATGCCCCACGCCATCTTTCTGTCTTGCTGATAGACACTTTGGAAATGTGACAGATGACAAACAGGCATGTTGACAAGGTGTAGTTTGCAGAGAAACAAAGAATAGCATCCAACTTTCCCTCCTCCAGATGTCCATGCTCTCCTACCTCTTTCTCTGCTCTTGTTTATATTCCCTCTTGTCAGAAAAGTTACTTGTTCAGCTCCTCCCCGGATATCCTGCAGTGCCACCTATGATGATTGTGGGCAGCAAGGTGATTGCAATGAGATCCTGGAAGGTTTTTGCATCCTGGCCAAAACCTGAGTAGGAGCCATTCAACATGTTACAATACACCTGTCTTGCAAAATTCTACTCCTTCCCAGGGTAGCTTTGCTCTCCCATACAAGAGAAGTAAATCTGCTAATGAGTTGTGGAGAGGTGGCAATAGCAACTTAATGACAATTTAGGTCAAGGGCGGAGACGAAAAGATGAAGTGGGAGCAGCACAACCATTGTCAGTAGTCACAGATAACCATTTTGGGAGACATATCTATTTAAGGCTAGATCATGAGCGGCCCCTTGGACTCTCATTGACTCCAATGAGTTTTGATTGAGGGCTATAAAGACCCTCTTGCACCTGCAGACATATGGAACCATAGAAATTAGAATAAGAAAGAAAAACTTGTAGCACCTTAGAGACTAACAAATTTATTTCAGCATAAGCTTTCGTGGGTTAGAACCCACTTCATTGGATGCATGGAATGAAACACACAGCAGACAGATATTTATACAGTCAGAGAAATATGATAAGGTGGAAGTGCATAGACCTACCTTAAGAGGCTAATTAATTGAGAGGAACCATAACAGCAGGGGAAGAAAAACCTTTGAAGTGATAAACAAGATGGCCACACAGGTGTGAATGAGGATTGTTAACTTAAGGGAAATAGATTCAATTAACGTAATGGCCAAGCCATTCCAAGTCTCTATTTAATCCTGAGTTGATGCTATCTAGTTTGCATATCAATTCGAGTTCAACAGCTTCTCTTTGTAGCCTGTTTTTGGAGTGAATCTGTTGCAAAATTGCGACCCTCAATTTGCGACTTGAGGGTCGCAATTTTGCAACAGATTCACTCCAAAAACAGGCTACAAAGAGAAGCTGTTGAACTCGAATTGATATGCAAACTAGATAGCATCAACTCAGGATTAAATAGAGACTTGGAATGGCTTGGCCATTACGTTAATTGAATCTATTTCCCTTAAGTTAACAATCCTCATTCACACCTGTGTGGCCATCTTGTTTATCACTTCAAAGGTTTTTCTTCCCCTGCTGTTATGGTTCCTCTCAATTAATTAGCCTCTTAAGGTAGGTCTATGCACTTCCACCTTATCATATTTCTCTGACTGTATAAATATCTGTCTGCTGTGTGTTTCATTCCATGCATCCGATGAAGTGGGTTCTAACCCACGAAAGCTTATGCTGAAATAAATTTGTTAGTCTCTAAGGTGCTACAAGTTTTTCTTTCTTATTTTTGTTTTGCTGACACAGATTAACACGGCTACTACACTGAAACATAGAAATTAGAGTTTTTTTGGAGGGGAAACAGCTATTAAATCTATAGGAAAATGCATGTGTGCACATAAGGGAAGAGGGGTTATTGATGTGTGCGATCTTTTTGTTTTATTTAAAATATTTGTACTGTCTGAAAATATATAAATACTTTAGTAATAGGTTCTTTACAGTACTTAGTATATACACTCCTGGGAAGGTTTGGGCACTTGTTCTGTTGAATATAAAATAGTCAATGGCTGTCTCCTCTCCTTCCCTTAAAGAGCAACACCAGAAAGCTCCAAGATAGCAAAATTACAGTTACATAGTAGTCATGACAGTACGCACTTAGTGTTTAAATTTTCAAGGCACTTAACAACTATTAACTAATTAATGTAATAACTCTCAGTGCATCCCGTGGAAGTGAACATTAAGGGAAATGCGTTAACTAAAGATTAAATGAAATCAAGAGAACTTCCTGCTGCAAATAGAAACCAAGTACCCTCCATGGTAGAAAAGGAGAAAGATTATGCTGTACAGGAATTTATATGGGATACCATCCTTTCTAGCAGCCAGGGACGGGGAAGAAATTTGAGAATTGATTGGAGAGCTGGTCCTGCTACTCCTTCCCTAAAGTCTGCTATTATCTAAAACAAAAATGAAGAAACTTGACTAACATAAAATACGTTACTAACAGTAATTTAAAGCATTGTTCCTTCACACGCACAGTAAACAGTATGCAACAACTGCAGTAGTGGGACTACTCTTGTAGCAAAATGCTACTAAATATGTCCTTGCTCATAAGGCATATTTTTGTATTTTTCACTCTTTTCATCATCAAATGATGGTGTGACTATATCCTGAGAAATATGCTCTGCAGATCTGAAATGATAAAGATTCTTCAAAAGGAGCAAAATCACATTATACAGTAAAACTAGCCAAACAATAGGGTTACTTAGCAAGATAATTGTCTTTCTTATGTAGTCAAAAATATGCTTTATGAGCAAGGACAGTTTTAAGCATGCTCACCATGGGATTCTGAAATATCTGTGATGGTTACTGTAAGCTTTTTATTTATTTGCATTTTGATTTATGATCAGCTGAAGAAAATCAGATCTTCTTTCTCTGATTGAAGTTTTTTAATATTAAAAATGTAAGGAACATTAAATCCAAGCTTCCTGTTTTTCTCTGAAAGGCAAGCAGTTAATGATCTCTCACCTCTACCAGAAATGCCTCATCTTTTTCAAATGAGTATTTCTTCCAATGTGATGGAAATTCCTAGTTCAAATTATGTGAAACACTTGTAGATTATGGTTATTTTCAAAACTATAGAAAAATGTATATTTCTGCAAAATACAAATCCTAGCAATATACAGATTATATATTACAGACTGTTTGGGCTTTGAAAATGGCATCTGTATCAAGGCTGCTGGGTGTCTTTGAACTGCGGGCTCGAGAAACACACCATGGTAACACCTACAGTTATGCCAATTCACATTTTGCTGTCTAGGCTGCTGTGATTGGCTTCCTTATTCCTAGGACTTCCTGTGGTGTGATCTGCTCAAGTGAGGCTGGCTTTCACACTGGTGTGTCATGGCCGCTGCTCACTTTGTGGCAGCTGACTGTAGTTTGGTAGCTTCATCATGTGTAATTCCCTTGCTTCCAGAAATTCCTTGGCTATGGTTTACAGATTGGTGAGTCATTGCCTGTTGGTTCTTCTTGCACCACGTTTGTAACATCCATCCTTTTTTAATTCTTCATTTTCCCCACTGCTAATGCTCTCTTTTATGTCATTTCTCTTTAGCTACTGCCAACTCTGACTTCCCTGCATCTTCTCACCCTCCCTGCTAATGATCAAACTGCTTCTGCCAAAATCTCCTTCCTCTCCCACAGCTCTGACCAAATCACCGAGTCTATATCTACATTGGCAACTGAACAACAAAACTTTTGCCTTTCAGAGGTGTTAACCCTCCCTCCCCCCACGAAAGACAGAAGTTTTGCCGATAACGAGCGCCGGTGTGAACAGCACTTTGTCGGCAGGAGTGCTCTCCTGCCGACAAAACTAACGCTGCTCATTGAGGGTGGAAATTATTGTTGGCAGGAGAGCCAACAAACAGCGGCTACACTGCAGTCCAGGCTCACACCATAATACAATGCTGTACACCATTGTGCAAAATGACTTGTCACTAAACTAAACCAAAGAGACCCTCTTTGGCACAGGGATGCCTAAACTAAAGAAATGCAATATTTGACCATTAGAGCTGGTTGGGGAAAAAAATCAAAATTTTACATCAGAATTTCAAATTTTGCCCTAAAAAGGGTAATTTTCACAAGATTTCAGCCCATTTTTCATCCCACTCCACTGATGACAATGGATGCATTTTGCTCACAGGAGGTTTCCTTGGTGAACTCAGTAGGGTCAAAGAGCATTGTAGACATGGGACTTAATTATACTATGTTCCAGGCCAAACACAAGAGAGGAAACTTAAAAATAGAAGGCCCAGATCCTCAATGGTATTCAGGCACCTTTCAGTGGGAATTAGGCATCTGACTCACTTTGAAGATCTGGGCCAGAAGTGAAGTATATAAAAAACCACATTACTGAAAATGAGAAAGTAAGTATTGGTGATGTGGCAGAAAGCTTAGTTACAAACTATACATGTAAATATACTTACCAAAATGCGTAGCTATTTTTGTTTAAAATCTTACCAAGACTCCTTGTGAGTCAGAAGGTCACGGCATTGGCACCAGCAAGCATGTCTTCCCTATTCAAACTTATTTAGACACCCTGCTCCCTTCAACCCCCACCTCCTGCTCCTTCACGCTCTTGTGTAGGTGGGTTTTTAAATCACCCCTCCCTTTAGGTTCTTCCCTCCAGAGCAGTTTCATTAGTTTCAGATGCAGTTTCTCTACCCCTTTGAATGTTGATGGGTCTTCAATATATTAACCTCTGGATAATTAAGGTCTCTGGCCTCACCACTTGAATTGGAATGATTTGCTTTTAGTGTACTAAGCCATTAAACCGTAGGCAGTTGAAACGTAACCTTTTTCAACTAGCGTCAGACATATGGGTTTCCAGTATCATAAGGAGTAATGGAAAACAAACACAAAAAATTTAATTTAAGCAGAGAAATCGTGGTTAGCGCTATTAATTGTCGGGGGTGGGAGGTTAAAATATGCGCATAGTATAATCTATCACTGGTGAAAATAGCATCTTTTTACATCAGCTGCACAGATGTTTACTACTGATCTAATACTGATGCACTCACTGCAACATCCATGTGGTGAGCCCTTGTCTGGCTTCCTGGAGGAAAAGGGGTTCTTGCTCCCTTTAGGGGGGCTTTCCCCTTGGGTGATCAGATGCCCCGATTTTATAGGGACAGTCCCAATTTTGGGAGCTTTTTCTTATATAGGCACCTATTACCTCCCACCCCCATCCCGATTTTTTACGCTTGCTATCTGGTCACCCTACTTTCCCCCCAACAACAGGTAGTAGAGGGGGACTGGGTAAAGTTTACTGGGATGGAGCAGAGGAAGAAGAGAAGAGCAGGAAGCAGCTGATGCCAGGTCTTGGGGAGGGCACCGCCCTTCCTGCTACCTAGAAGAGAGTGTGTGTCTGAGGAGAAAGGAAGGGGGTATTTATATCCCATGCAGCAATGGAAAAGCCTTCTCTTATCTGGACTGGGATGGCAGCACACAGCCACCCACAATGCTCACTAAAGGACCAGGTTTCCTCATGACCCACTGAGGTCATTATGCTAGCCACCCTTTGCTTTGGGGACTGGGAAGGAATATTTCCTTCACTGCTGTCATAAATATGAAGGGAAGGGGGAGAGGGTCTGATGCAGTGCTATAAAATCCTCTTTCCAGTAAAGGGTTAAGAAATGCAGGTAGCCAGACTGACACCTGACCTGGCTGGGCTCTGACCAATAAGGGGACAAGATACTTTCAAACTTTGGGAGGGGGGAAGGTTTTAGTGAGTGTCTTTGTCTGAGAGAGAGTGATCTTGGAAGACAGAAGGAACCTACAGAAAATCAAACCTCCCTTTTCTGAAGTAAGTTTAGATAGCATAGCATATAGATTTTCTGTTTATTTTTGCTTGGTGCATCCCCTGTGTTAGAAAGGGAAAGGGGGGGGGAGGTATTCATGGTTTTCTGTAACGTTAAGGTTTTGTCCAGAGGGGGAAATCTCTCTGAGTGTGGAAATATAGTGCCCTGTGAAATAGTTACCATCCTGATTTTACAGAGATGATTTTACCTTCTTTATTTTTAATAAAATCCTTCTTTTAAGAAGTTGACTGTTTTCTATAGTGTTAAAACCCAGGGGGTGGGTTTTTAGATCACTGTGTAACCAATTGGTTGGGAGATTGTTCTCAAGCTTCCCCAGGAAAGGGGGTGTACGGCTTGAGGGGGCATTTTGGGGGGGAGGGAAGTTCAAGTGATTCCTTTCCTGGATTCCTGTTAGACATTTGATGGTGGCAGCAAGAAGCATTTCTCGGGGTGCAGGGAATTTTGTACCTTGGGGGGGTTTACCCTAAGCTGGTAAAAATAGGCTTAGGGGCTCTGAATGTGGGTCCCCACGTCTTTACCCTAGAGTTTAGAGTGGGGAGGGAACCCTGACATGGTGGCAGAGCGGTGGGATCTATTGAACCAGAGAGTTTTTTTGAACCAGACACAGGGAGTTTAGAATTTTTTTTTCTCTTCTCTCTAGCTCTTCCCTGTAGCTGCTGGAAGCAGGGAGGGGGGAGGGGTTAAGCTGCTAGGAGCTAGAGTATCTACATATGAAAGCAGGTAGTTAACCCCTACAGGGAATACCCAAGCAAGGTTTTTTTTTCTTTTCTAACACTATCGGGTTAAGACAGATTAAAAACAGAAAGGCTAAGATGACTGCCAGTGAAGCAGCTATTAAACTTGAGATAGCCCGGCTACAAGCTGATGAGGAGGAGAAGAAACATGCAAGACTGCTACAACTTAAACAGATGGAGATGGAGGAGAAGGAGAGAGAGAGGAAGCATGCTGAGGAGGAGAAGGAGAGAGAGAGGAAGCATGCTGAGGAGGAGAAGGAGAGAGAGAGGAAGCATGCTGAGGAGGAGAGGAAGTATGCTATGGAGGAGAAGGAGAGAGAGAGGAAGCATGCTATGGAGGAGAAGAAGTATGCTATGGAGGAGAAGGAGAGAGAGAGGAAGCATGCTGAGGAGGAGAAAGACAGAGAGAGGAAGCATGCCCTGGAGATGGAGAAGACCAGGGCGGAGCAGAATCTACCGGATAACACTAATAATCCTTCCCCAACAACCCACAAATGGGAGCGACTATGTCCACCGTATGATGAATCCCGTGATATTGCTGAATATTTTCTCACCTTTGAGAGACTATGCAATCTCCATCACATTCCTGATGATCACAAAATGACCCTATTGGTAGCAAAGTTGACTGGAAGTGCTCTGGACATATTCAATGACATGCCTATTGATGAGGCTTCTGACTATGAGAAATTCAAGGATTTGGTTTTAAAACAATTTCAAGTTACACCTGAAACTTACAGAGTAAAATTTCGAACCCTTATCCGAGGGCCTGGACTAAGTAATGTAGCTTATGTAAACCGGATAAAGGAGCTGTTAAAAAAATGGGTCAAGGGAAGGAATGTTACTAGCTTTGAAGGAGTGTGTGATTTGATGGCTCAGGAACAATTCCTGAATATGTCCAAGGATGATATAAGACAGTGTTTATGGGATAAGAAAATGGACTCAGCAGACAGCCTTGCTGCTTATGCTGATCAATACGAACAGTCCCAGATCAGCAGAGGGGCAAGGAACTTTGGTACACAAGGGGTGCAGGAAGCAGAGAGGAACAACCCTGGTCATAGTTTGGGGAGATACCAGAAAGGAAAACCCGAGACCACATCCCCTCACCAGGAGCAGCCCAAGGCCCCACAAGGGAAAACCCAGAGCCCTTATTGCCCCACCACCCCATTCTCCAGCAACCCACCTCGCCCCACTGACCAGTCAGCTGGGCGATGTTTCAAATGTAACGAATTGGGGCATGTGAAGGCCAACTGCCCCAAGAACCCCAACAGAATACAGTTCATTGCACCGGGGTCACACCAAAGGTCCTCAGGCCCAGATGCCTCCCAGATACCCTTGGAACGAAGGGAAACGGTGAGTGTGGGCGGAAAAAAGGTTACAGCGTGGAGGGACACCGGAGCACAAGTGTCGGCTATCCACAAATCCTTAGTGGACCCCAGCTTAATCAACCCAGAGGCACAAGTGACAATTCAACCCTTCAAGTCCAACTCTTTTAATTTACCTACAGCCGTGTTGCCTGTCCAGTACAAGGGCTGGTCAGGAAATTGGACTTTTGCAGTCTATGATGATTATCCAATTCCCATGTTGCTGGGGGAAGACTTGACCAATTGTGTGAAGCTAGCCAAGAGGGTGGGAATGGTCACCCGCAGCCAGGCTAAGCAAGCTGTCACACCTAGCTCTGTTCCTGGGACTTCCACCGGAACCCCATCTGTACTACCAGAGACCCAGATAGAGGTGGTGGAACCGGACACCCTGCCAACGACTGCAACAGCCGTCGTAGATCCAATCACAGAAACCCGACCCAAGCCAGTCTCGGAACTGGAACAGACGAAACAACCAGCACCAGAACCATTGCCAGCACTGAGTCCAGCGCTTGCAACCCCAGCTACCGTACCAACACCCGAGGGCACCACCGAGCCTGCAATGGCAGCAGCAGCCGATAACTCCATACAAGAGGCTCAGCCAGAGCCTGAATTACCACATTGTGCACCAGCGGAGAGCGGTTCACAGTCAACGGAAACAACCCCATCACCTACATCGCTTCCAGAGGGACCCAGCCCAGGTCTACAACCCAGTGAGGAACTGATGTCTCCAGCATCTAGGGAACAGTTCCAAGCCGAGCAGGAAGCAGATGAAAGCCTACAGAGAGCTTGGACAGTGGGACGGAGCACCCCACTGCCTCTCAGCTCTTCTAATCAATCCCGGTTTGTTATAGAAAAAGGCCTTTTATATAAGGAGACTCTTTCTGGTGGACACCAGGAAGACTGGCGTCCTCAGAGACAGTTAGTGGTTCCGACTAAGTACCGTCTAAAGCTCTTGAGCTTAGCCCATGATCATCCTAGTGGTCATGCTGGGGTGAACAGAACCAAAGACCGTTTGGGGAGGTCATTCCACTGGGAGGGAATGGGCAAGGATGTTTCTACCTATGTCCGGTCTTGTGAGGTGTGCCGAAGAGTGGGAAAACCCCAAGACCAGGTCAAAGCCCCTCTCCAGCCACTCCCCATAATTGAAGTTCCATTTCAGCGGGTAGCTGTGGATATTCTGGGTCCTTTTCCGAAAAAGACACCCAGAGGAAAGCAGTACATACTGACTTTCATGGATTTTGCCACCCGATGGCCAGAAGCAGTAGCTCTGAGCAACACCCGGGCTAAAAGTGTATGCCAGGCATTAACAGAGATTTTTGCCAGGGTAGGTTGGCCCGCCGACATCCTTACTGATTCGGGAACTAATTTCCTGGCAGGGAGCATGAAAAGCCTGTGGGAAGCTCATGGGGTGAACCACTTGGTTGCCACCCCTTACCACCATCAAACAAATGGTCTGGTGGAGAAGTTTAATGGAACTTTGGGAGCTATGATACGTAAATTCGTAACCCAGCACTCCAACGATTGGGACCTAGTGTTACAGCAGTTGCTCTTTGCCTACAGGGCTGTACCACATCCCAGTTTAGGGTTTTCACCATTTGAACTTGTGTATGGCCGCGAGGTTAAAGGGCCATTACAGCTGGTGAAACAGCAATGGGAGGGGTTTACGCCTTCTTCGGAAACTAACATTCTGGACTTTGTAAGCAACCTACAAAACACCCTCCGAGACTCTTTAGCCCTTGCTAGAGAAAACCTAAAAGGGGCTCAGGAAGAGCAAAAGGCCTGGTATGATAAACATGCCAGAGAGCATTCCTTTAAAGTAGGGGACCAAGTCATGGTCTTGAAGGCGCTCCGGGCCCATAAAATGGAAGCGTCATGGGAAGGGCCATTTACGGTCCAAGAACGCCTGGGAGCTGTGAACTATCTCATAGCATTCCCCACCACAACTCTCAAGCCTAAAGTGTACCATGTTAATTCTCTAAAGCCTTTTTTCCCCCGAGAATTGAAGGTTTGTCAGTTTACTGCCCAGGGAGCAGAAGATGCTGAGTGGCCTGAAGG
This sequence comes from Chelydra serpentina, assembly GCA_037349315.1. Taxonomy (NCBI): domain Eukaryota; kingdom Metazoa; phylum Chordata; order Testudines; family Chelydridae; genus Chelydra; species Chelydra serpentina. The sequence continues at coordinate 133,125,744 of JBAIAC010000004.1, forward strand.
TGTCTACTATGAAGGGAAAAATGACGGTGCCGTGGAAGAGGTGAACCTCTCAATGACCCTCGGACGTATGCAGCGCCAGCAAATCCAGGAGCTGTGCACTAAATTCGCACCGATGTTCTCAGCCACCCCAGGACTGACCGAACGGGCATACCACTCCATTGACACAGGTAATGCCCACCCAATTAGAGCCCGACCTTACCGAGTGGCTCCTCATGCCAAAACTGCTATAGAACGGGAGGTTCAAGACATGCTACAGATGGGTATAATCCGTCCCTCTAGCAGTGCATGGGCCTCTCCCGTGGTTCTAGTCCCCAAACCAGATGGGGAAATACGCTTTTGCGTGGACTACCGTACGCTAAATGCTGTGACTTGCCCAGACAACTATCCAATGCCTCGCACAGATGAACTATTGGAGAAACTGGGACGTGCCCAGTTCATCTCCACCTTAGACTTAACCAAGGGGTACTGGCAGGTGCCGCTAGATGAATCCGCCAAGGAAAAGTCAGCCTTCATCACCCATGTGATGTATGAATTTAATGTACTCCCTTTCGGGCTGCGGAATGCACCTGCCACATTCCAGAAACTGGTAGATAGTCTCCTAGCGGGATTGGGAGAATCGGCAGTTGCCTATCTTGACGATGTGGCCATATTTTCTGACTCATGGGCCGAACACCTGGAGCATCTCCAGAAGGTCTTCGAGCGCATACGAGAGGCAGGACTAACTGTTAAGGCTAAAAAGTGTCAAATAGGCCTCAACAGAGTGACTTACCTTGGACACCAGGTGGGTCAAGGAACTATTAACCCCCTACAGGCCAAGGTGGAGGCTATCCAAAAGTGGCCTGTCCCAAAGTCAAAGAAACAGGTCCAATCTTTCTTAGGCTTGGCCGGATATTACAGGCGATTTGTACCGCACTACAGCCAAATCGCCGCCCCTCTAACTGACCTAACCAGAAAGAACCAGCCAAATGCGGTTCAGTGGACTGATGAGTGTCGGAAGGCCTTTAATCAGCTTAAAGCAACACTCATGTCTGACCCTGTGCTAAGGGCCCCGGACTTTGATAAACCGTTCCTAGTAACCACAGATGCGTCCGAGCGCGGTGTGGGAGCAGTCTTAATGCAGGAAGGACCAGATCAAGAATTCCATCCTGTCGTGTTTCTCAGCAAGAAGCTGTCTGAGAGGGAAAGCCACTGGTCAATCAGTGAGAAGGAATGTTACGCCATTGTCTACGCTCTGGAAAAGCTACGCCCATACGTTTGGGGACGGCGTTTCCACCTGCAAACTGACCATGCTGCACTAAAGTGGCTTAATACCGCCAAGGGAAATAACAAAAAACTCCTTCGATGGAGTTTAGCTCTCCAAGATTTTGATTTTGAAATACAACACATTTCAGGAGCTTCTAACAAAGTGGCTGATGCACTCTCCCGTGAAAGTTTCCCCGAACCAACTGGTTAAAATCGTCCTTGCAATGTGGACAATATTGTTAGTCTTTATCCAGTTATTAGTATATTTGGAGATTCATGTGTCTTATTACTTTGTTTTCTTAAAGCTCCAGGAAGAAATCACAGCCAGTGTTTCACACTATCGGTGATTTGGGGGGCGTGTCATAAATATGAAGGGAAGGGGGAGAGGGTCTGATGCAGTGCTATAAAATCCTCTTTCCAGTAAAGGGTTAAGAAATGCAGGTAGCCAGACTGACACCTGACCTGGCTGGGCTCTGACCAATAAGGGGACAAGATACTTTCAAACTTTGGGAGGGGGGAAGGTTTTAGTGAGTGTCTTTGTCTGAGAGAGAGTGATCTTGGAAGACAGAAGGAACCTACAGAAAATCAAACCTCCCTTTTCTGAAGTAAGTTTAGATAGCATAGCGTATAGATTTTCTGTTTATTTTTGCTTGGTGCATCCCCTGTGTTAGAAAGGGAAAGGGGGGGGGAGGTATTCATGGTTTTCTGTAACGTTAAGGTTTTGTCCAGAGGGGGAAATCTCTCTGAGTGTGGAAATATAGTGCCCTGTGAAATAGTTACCATCCTGATTTTACAGAGATGATTTTACCTTCTTTATTTTTAATAAAATCCTTCTTTTAAGAAGTTGACTGTTTTCTATAGTGTTAAAACCCAGGGGGTGGGTTTTTAGATCACTGTGTAACCAATTGGTTGGGAGATTGTTCTCAAGCTTCCCCAGGAAAGGGGGTGTACGGCTTGAGGGGGCATTTTGGGGGGGAGGGAAGTTCAAGTGATTCCTTTCCTGGATTCCTGTTAGACATTTGATGGTGGCAGCAAGAAGCATTTCTCGGGGTGCAGGGAATTTTGTACCTTGGGGGGGTTTACCCTAAGCTGGTAAAAATAGGCTTAGGGGCTCTGAATGCGGGTCCCCACGTCTTTACCCTAGAGTTTAGAGTGGGGAGGGAACCCTGACAACTGCCCAATTAGCTGAAGCGGGGTGGGATTTTTTTTTGCAGTAGGGTGGAGTAGTGGATTTAGGTTATAATGTTGCAACTTAGTATATAAAATGCGTGGCAGATGTCCATAGAATCATAGAATCATAGAATCTCAGGGTTGGAAGGGACCTCAGGAGGTCATCTAGTCCAACCCCCTGCTCAAAGCAGGACCAACCCCAACTAAATCATCCCAGCCAGGGCTTTGTCAAGCCTGACCTTAAAAACCTCTAAGGAAGGAGATTCCATCACTTCCCTAGGTAACCCATTCCAGTTCTTCACCACCCTACTAGTGAAAAAGTTTTTCCTAATATCCAACCTAAACCTCCCCCTCTGCAACTTGAAACCATTATTCCTTGTTCTGTCATCTTCTACCACTAAGAACAGTCTAGATCCATCCTCTTTAGAACCCCCTTTCAGGTAGTTGAAAGCAGCTATCAAATCTCCCCTCATTCTTCTCTTCTGCAGGCTAAACAATCCCAGTTCCCTCAGCCTCTCCTCATAAGTCATGTGCTCCAGCCCCCTAATCATTTTTGTTGCCCTCCGCTGGACTCTTTCCAATGTATCCACATCCTTCTTGTAGTGTGGGGCCCAAAACTGGACACAGTACTCCAAATGAGGCCTCACCAGTGCCGACTAGAGGGGAATGATCATATCCCTCGATCTGCTGGAAATGCCCCTACTTATACAACCCTAAATGCCATTAGCCTTCTTGGCAACAAGGGCACACTGTTGACTCATGTCAGGGTTCCCTCCCCACTCTAAACTCTAGGGTAAAGACATGGGGACCCGCATGAAGAGCTCCTCAGCTTATTTCTACCAGGTTAGGTTAAAACCCCCCAAGGTACAAAATTCCCTGCACCCTGAGAAATGCTTCTCTCACTGCCACCATCAAGTGCTTTAAACAGGAATCCGTGAAAGGAACCACTTGAAGTTCCCCTTCCCCCCAAAATACCCTCTCAAGCCCATACACCCCCTTTCCTGGGAAGCTTGAGAATAATCTCCTAACCAATTGGTTACACAGTGATCTAAAAACCCACCCCAAGGGTTTTTAAAACCATAGAAAACAGTCAGCTTCTTAAAAGAAGGATTTTATTAAAACAAAGAAGGTAAAATCATCTCTGTAAAATCAGGATGGTAACTATTTTACAGGGTACTCAATTTCCAAACTCAGAGGGATTCCCCCTCTGGACAAAACCTTAAAGTTACAGAAAAAACAGGAATAACCCCTCCCTCTAACACAGGGAAAGTTCACCAAGCAAAACAAACAGAAACCTACTCGCTATGCTGACTAAACTTACTTTAGAAAAGTGAGGTTTGGTGAGAAGATGACTGGTTGAGGAGATTGATTTTCTGCAGGTACTTCTTGTCTTCCAAGATCACTCTGACTCAGACAAAGAGCCACACACACCTTCCCCCTCCCAAGATTTGAAAGTATCTTGTCCCCTTATTGGTCAGATGCCAGCCAGGTCAGGTGTCAGTCTGGCTACCTGCATTTCTTAACCCTTTACTGGTAAGAGGATTTTATAGCACTGCATCCGACCCTCTCCCCCTTCCCTTTATTTTTATGACAACTCATATTCAGCTTTTTGTCCACTGTAACCCCTAGGTCCTTTTCTGCAGAACTGCTGCCCAGCCATTCAGTCCCTAGTCTGTAGCAGTGCATGGGATTCTTCTGTCTTAAGTGCAGGACTCTGCACTTGTCCTTGTTGAACCTCATCATATTTCTTTTGGCCCAATCCTCTAATTTGTCTAGGTCCCTCTCTATCCTATCCCTACCCTCCAGCGTATCAACCACTCCTCCCAGTTTAGTGACCACCAGTACAGGTCCTCGTTATGGAAGGGATATGCTTATCAGATAAAAGGGATGGAAAAAAGATTTGAAGGAAAACATCCCTTAAGAGAGCTGAGAAAGGAAAGTTCAGGGCTCCTACATCTCGTACAATGGAGAGCTGATCCCCCTCTTTTCATAGTCCCCTTTTGCCCCACCTGAGAGGAGCGTGGCAGGGTCCCAGGCTGGGGATTATGTGGAAACGATTAAAGGAAATGGTGACCTGCACTGAACAGTTTATTGTCAGTTACTCCCAGATTTCAGGTGAATAAAATTGCAGCCTCATTTAAACCATGTCCGTTTCCTCTTGCTTTTCTTTCAGTGTGGCTGGACAATGTCTTTCTAGGATTTTCGTTATGTCTCTCACCAGTCCTTAAGTGCTGCTTTATTTAAAATCCATAAAATAATCTAGCCTGTTTTCAAGAACCTGTTTCTGTTGGTGCAAGGTACTTGAAATACAGATGCTTGGGGAACAGCCTTAAAATAGCGCTAAACATCTATACCCTTTGCTGTTGCTTTTATCATTTTATTCAAGGTGAACAGCAACTATACACATATTATAAATAAAACAGACTGGGAAACGTTTTCCTGGGTCTGTATCCACTCGCATTTTAAGTCCAGATCTTTCTTAACTGACTGGAAACCAAGGCACTGCCCACATATTCAAGAGCTTTTCTTTTAGGTTTTAGTGTTGCTTCTCTGTGAACCACAGATCCCAAGTTCCCCAGAGACGTCTCTCTGTAGGGTCCAGTCCTTCCACTCACAGAAATTATTAAGTTTGCTGCCTCCAAAGAGACAGAGCACACATCAGCCAGTTAGTTTAGCTGAGGACTCACACTTGCTACAATATAGCAGCACTGAGATGGTTTCTAGTAAACGAAGAACTAGTTTATTAACAAAGAGCAGAGATTTAACTGATACGAGGCACAAGTAAAAGAGACAGGTATGATTACAAACACAACACTCTTTCTAATGCCTAAAATGTAATTTTAGCAAGTTAAAATCTTTGCCTAAGCAGTTTTCTTACTTACATCAAGTTACCAATATCTGTAGTCTTCCCAGTTGGGGGAATTTAGCTTTCACACGCTCAGAGTGTGCTGTACCATATGTCCCCTAAGTGGTGGATAACTAGAATGTCTTTTTGCACCCCTTTATATTTTCTTTGTCTTAAGAGTCAGGAAGATTTCCTGCGGCCGCAAACTCTGTCCTCCTGTATACTCAGCAAGCTGCTGCTTATTAACTTGATTGCTTTGTTTACCTTATATTTAAATGTACTTTCATTTTTATCTGGCTTACAAAGCTTGTCCGAGAAAGGTAACTCCATGTTCCATTTTCTAAGACAGGCTGGTTTATCTCCACAACATATTTTAGAAACATATTTCCAGCACACACACAAGTCTTTATGCTCCACGTGTATATACATCATGCAATGATATTCATGACGACAGTGTCACCAGCTTTCATAAAATAACTTACTTGATGCACTTTTATAGCACAAAAATAATATTGTATACAATCAGTTGATTCCGTTGTCTATTCTTTGGGGTCCAGCCCCCCCGTGGTACTCTTGTGGTGTCTGGACCTTGATTGTCACATAGGGTAGTGAGTGTGTCAGGCCTGATGAGATACAGTATAGTTGGCCTTCTGCCAGCTGGCATTGAGGTGTTCTTAGGGTCACAGACCTAATGCTTGTTTTGAACAGTTTCTTCTGCCTTAGTGTATTATTTACTACCAGCGAACAAAATTGCTATAATTTTGAGAGGAAAAATAAAGGTAAATCTCTGAAGCACCAAGCTACAGTAACAGAAAATGAGACAACTCTTAAGTACCACTTACTGAGACCATGCAGGTTTCTATGACAAGGAGCAGGTGTATAGGACAGGAGTGGTTACATTTTTTCTTCAGTGTAGCCTGAGGTGAATAATGCTGCAAGAGAATTTTATTATAGAGGATATTATTGAATATCCAACAAGAGAAGAAAAAGAACACTTTTCTAATGGATTGTTTTTCTTATGCAGGAGAAAAACCCATGAAAAATCTTTGAATGGACTACGCCCTTCATGTACAGCACCATCTCCATCATTTACCAAAGTTTACATAAAAAAACAGCTTAGTACATTTTTATAAAACATCTTTTAATAGTTTTGTGCAATTAATGGCCGGCTTTGGATTAATGGTCAGTAGGCTGCTGTGTTGTAATGCTACTTATTGAGCCGTCATAGATGTCTCATTGTTACCCTCATCTGTTGGTTGTATGCACCTGTTGTCTCTGGTCTTATACTTAGATTGTAAGCTCTTTAGGACAGGGACTGTCTTTTTGTACTGTTTAACACAGTGGGGCTAGGGATTTTATGTGCTATTACAGTACAAATATTAATAATAGCCCTTTGTGTGACAGGCAGCCATCCATCAGCCCCTGGTGGCCCTGCAAGTGCGCTGCCCTCTATTCCCTTTGTTTGGCTCTTGCAAGAAGTCACTCAGTTGTGTTGATATTTATCTCAAAGGCCTTAAGAGTTAAAGGTATTTATAAACTCTTTCACTGTCCAATATTAAACAGTGATAGATTTGGGGTTGTGTTTCTACAGAGACTTTGGTTCTTCTCAGTTATTTGGCAAACATCCAAAAGCATTCATTCAAATTGAAAGTTTGTTGATTAAACACAAGAAAGAACAAGAAATTTAAACAAGTATTCATACTGTAACTGTGGTTGAGTGATTTTTGCAAAACAAACTTAATTAAAATCTTTACAATCCTTCTTCTTTTGGAGCCAAAATATCTCTCTTTTACTTGCAGAACAAGATTTCTTTGCTGAAAAGGAAAAGGTAAATTTTACTCTCAATTCTAATGTGAGAAGGGCATTCTCTTATCCTGTTCTTATCAGACAGACAGACACAAGGTGTAGGAGAGACAGGATAGAAAAGATGGGTGAAATATGGCTTTTGTTGATGTTTTGGAACACTGTACGTCTGGTTAGTTATGAGTGGATGGCTGGCAAGTTGGTCATGACACCTACTGCTTGGACTGATTCATGCTCTGATCAGGGATGTCATCTATTTGGATCCATTCTTCTTGGACAAGGCAAGTTTGGAGGAATGTAGTCTAGCTAATTTTAGGATTTGATGAAAAGCTGAGAGAATGAGAGATAGGATAGGAACAGGGCCGGCGCGCCCATTAGGCGACCCTAGGTGGTTGCCTAGGGCTCCGGAAGCCAGGGGGGGCACCTGGCCGTGGCTGCCGCCCACCCTCCCAGCTCCGCGGCTGAGCTGGGAGCCGCGGCTGCCACCTGTCCTCCCGGCTCAGCCGCGGAGCTGGGAGGTCGCCCCCCCCCCCAGCTCCTGGCTCAGCCGCGGAGCCAGGAGGGCGGGTGGCCCCAGCTCCTGGCTCAGCCATGGCTGCCGCCCACCCTCCCAGATCTGTGGCTGAGCCGAGAGCCGGGGTGGGGGGCGCCTGGCCACGGCTGATGCCCACCCTCCCAGCTCCGCGGCTGAGCTGGGAGCCAGGGTGGGGGGCGCCTGGCCACGGCTGATGCCCACCCTCCCAGCTCCGCGGCTGAGCCGGGAGGGGGAGGGAGGGTGCCTGACTGCGACTGCCGCCCGCCCTCGTGGGGCACCTGGCCACAGCTGCCGCCCACCCTCTCGTCTCAGCCGCGGAGCCAGGAGCCTGGGGGGCGCCTGGCCGCAGCTGCTGCCCACCCTCCAGGTTCCGCGGCTTAGCCGGGAGCTGGGGGGGGAGGGCGCTGCAGGTGCGGGGAAGCTGCTGCGGGCGGGGTGCTGATCTGTCGACGGGGGGGAGCCGCCATGGGGGGGACTGGCTGCCGGGGGGGAGCGTGTTAGCTGGGGGCGGGGGCGCACAGGGCTGGTGCAAGGAAGTTTCGCCTAGGATGCGAAACTTCCTTGCACAGGCCCTGGATAGGAGGTGTAGCCTTTTATTTTAGTTAAAGTGAATTTCTTAATGTGGTATTACACCACCGTGGGTTCGGCTCTGGCAGCTACAGTTTCAACACAGTGAAAGTCACCTCTGCTACTTGCTTCAGTGTTAGTCTCTAGGAACAGATAAAGACCAAAGATAGTGACCACACATACATTCACAACTACAAGGTCTGGTCTATTTTACAAGTTTTATTAAAGTTACCATTACAGTTATGATTACCCAAGCATACAGAAATTCTATACAGACCTATGCACAAGTTACAAATATAGTTATACTCACATCCTTAACAATAGGGTTAGGGTCTAATGGGTCTCTCATGGCTTGATCATCAGTAGGGGGATGGTTCCTGCTGGAGTCTCCTATAGGGAGCTCAATTTTCCTGTTCTGGGCATCCCCCTTTTTTAATGTGATTCTGTCTATACCTACATTCTGCGCATGTCCATAAAAGTGTCAACCCTCTTTTCTCTTATTGGTCTGTGTCCCCTGGAAACTTAAGGGACTCCAATTTTCTATAGGCTGTGTAAGTTCCCTTTATTCTTGTTAGCATTGATGCACAACTTGTATCCTGTGGTTAGACACATGTTGGAGATAGGTGCACCTTTATAGTATTTTTATGATCTAATATTAATCTTCTGGGTAATTTTGCGCAATATTACCACTTGATACGTCTTTTCCCATAATCTTAGGGCATCGGGTTATTTTCCAGTCACTTATGTCTCATTTCTTGTCTCCAAGGTCTAAAATAGTTAAGCTAAAGCAGTGGTGGGTTTGAATATAACTATAAGCTTTAAGTCCAAAACATCTGGAAGGGTACTTTTGCGGTGTACATGCATCATTTTCCCTCAAACTGTAGATAGAGAATTGTTAATTAACAAATCAATATACTGAGGATCTGTTTCCTTTCCCAGCATTTCATTAGATTTCCTGCACACAGTCTATTATGAAATGCATATGGGGATTCTCCCTTCCTCTGTCTCATGTTAGCTACCAGGGTGACCTCTGACTGTCCTGGGTGCATATTCCGTTCTAACAGATGTACAGTGTCCTTAAATGATCTTACTCTTTCTCGAAATTCTGGTGGTAATGTATTCCACAAAGCTCTGTCTACAGTTAACTGTAAAATCTTAACCAAGTCCTCTTTATCTAACTGAAATAATTTTACTACTGTTTCCAAATGTGCTGCATGCGCAGCAACTGGATCTCCTTTTTTCATTGGTCCTATCATTTTTGCAATTTAGTTTTTTTTGCCTCCTCCCTTTGAATTCCCACCATGGAGGAAGCAGCTTTAGATTACAACCTGGGACCCAAAGGGGCCCTACCAATGGGGACTGAGGAGGTGTTTGCTTCCTGGATGGAAATCCCACCTATGTAGAGGGCCAACATAAGGGCCACCCTATTTTTGGCTGAAGTAGGAGCTGAGTGGTGACTAGGTTTTTGTGTGGACACTATACAGGGATGAATTACAAGCAATAAGGACATCACCTGGCTGCCTTAGCCAGGCTTTGCCTTGGCTAGCACTGCTCATTTCTTGTGCAATGATGGTCCCTAGTAGAGGGGCAGGAGTGGACACTTTTCAGAGCTACAACCTTCCCCTTGGTGAACTATCCACTGTCAGGGACTTGCAGCAGGATCCATGTCAGCAGTAGCTGGTACAGATCACAAGATGAATGTGTGTAGACACAGCTCTGATGAGAACAACCACACTCTGGCTTGGAACAGGAACCTCCTCCTGGAAAGGACTTTAACCAAGAGGCTAAACTGAATTGGCAAAGTTGATGCTGTGAGGGTTTAGGGGCTCAAAGTCCAATTTAAGGCCCACTGGGAAAGACACCCATTGTCTTCAATAGGTTTTGGAACAGATCCTCAATAAGCATTTATTGGCAGCACCAAGTTAGTGTGGTTGCCTTAGAGGGGAGCAGGAGCAAAGTGAGCCAAGGTGGATAATTAGGATGCTAGAAAACATGAGAGTGGTAAGTATCTAATAAACAAGAGGAGGCAAAGAGCTGTCCATCAGAAAAAGAATGGTTGAAAAAGTGTGCCATTGTTCCCTTCTCTTTAAGGTAGAGTGGCTATTTGTGCTATTCTGTGTGGATCGGTAGAGTGTCTATAGAAATCCATTTATGATTGTTTGATTGGCTAATCATACATTTACTAGTCTCCTGCCTAACCTATGTCTTAAATTCTATTATTTGGTTTGTCAGGTACTGCTTTGTGGTGTATGTTACACTGTACTAAAATAATTAGCATCATGCACTTGAAACAAACATTACAATTGCTGCACATAAAATGTTATGAGATCTTTGTGTTCTGTCACCACAGCCCGTCCCATCACTCTTGGCAGTGTGATATATTTATGTGGAAAAAGAAAACGTGAAAGACCAGGCAGGCAGTCTCTGAGATACCCCCTACTAAGTGTAATAACTCTTTTCCATTTACAAAAATTATATTTCTGACTACAGTAGTTTTCTCAAATTACTTTTTTTTCAGTCAATTGCCAGACCAGTGAGTCATTTTCCTAGTCACATTTTAGACATTAACCACAAGCAAGGAGGCTTGTCAAATGCTGTTTGAAAAAATTGAACTACATAATGTCTGCTTTGACAATGAAAAATCTAAAATAATTTCCCATTGATTGGAGGCACAACTCTTCCTTCTTACAGTCCCGTTGGTATCCTCATTCATCGGAAGGGGAGACAGTACAGAGGAAGTCATTTGGCAAGAAAACTGTAGTTGTATTAGATGCTGCTGTGTCCCAGGCTTTTACTCTACCACCATGTCACCCCAAACCATTGTTTCAAGGGGAGAGTCTAACGTGTCTTAAAAAAAGACAACTGCTTCTCATCTATTAGTAATGAAAACGTAGGGATATTGGAGCTACCATTGTCACAAGGTGAATGTCTTTCCCTTGGGCAAGACCTTGTCTTTAGGAACAATCCTCAGCAAGGGGCAGTGATGAAACTTCACCACTCCAGAAGTAGCTCTGGAAGGCATTGTGCCTCAGAGGCAAGAAGCCAGAATTGCCAACCAATGAGGTAGAGTGAATGGCTGAGGCTGTAAAACTGCGCCATGAAGAACCCTAATTTTCTGTTATTTTTATAAACCTTATTATGGGGGGAAGTGACCACCTCTGTTCCTTGGTTTTGAATAAATAACCCTGTTGCTACTTCTTAGCAAGTTTGGCATTTTTCTTGGCCTCCTAGGGTACACTGATGCTCCTACCTGCAGTGTACTTCCCAATTCCAGTACACAGACCCACCCAAACCCACGGGTGTGTATTTAGGTGGCTAGCCCGAGCCACTGTCTATTCTACCTCTGGCTACACTACTATTTTTAGCATGCTAGCTTGAGAAGAACTAGCATGTCTGTCTACCCAAGGTGGCAAGCATATAGATGTACCCCAAATGGTAGCAGTAACCTCAGCTGAAGGATGTAGGGAACTTGAAGGAAAGACCCTTCTCTGAGCTCAAATGCAAGTTAATATTGCTCCCAAATGGTACACTTCACTGCTGTGCAGAAGGCCAGCACAAAGGTTATGCACCACCTGAATTCCACTTAAGTATTCAAAATAGGGTTTAAGTGGGACTTAAGTTATATATAGGCCTAGTTTGGGTTTGCTGCACAGGAGTTAGTTTTGCCTAAAGAGCTCAAGCATGTAGGAGTATTCATCTCTCTGTGGCTAATACATCTATATTAGAATTGTGATCGATGGAGGGCAGGGGCGTCATTTAGAGGGGATGGGGGAGCCCTCCCCCCTCCCCCGAGTTTCATACCAGAGGTCTGCTCACAGCACATGCTCTACCCCCAGATAGAGCTCATAACTGCAACACAGCTTGAGTGTGATATGTGATGAGTTCTGTGTGGCTCCAAGATTCCGCCCTTGGGGCAGGGAGTTTGTTTATAAACAGAGGCAGGGTGATTAAGGTAACAAAAGACTTGTCATTAAATAAAATTAAGGATCTTAGATGATCCTGAAAGCATTGTCAGGCAGGCCAGTTGAAAGATAGGAAACAAAGAGTAGGAATAAATGGTCAGTTTTCAGAATGGAGAGAGGTAAATAGTGGTGTCCCCCAGGGGTCTGTACTGGGACCAGTGCTGTTCAGCATATTCATAAATGATCTGGAAAAAGGGGTAAACAATGAAGTGGCAACATTTGTAGATGATACAAAATTACTCAAGATTGCAGTCAGCGTGGACTTAAGAACATAAGAACATAAGAACGGCTATACTGGGTCAGACCAAAGGTCCATCATGCCAAGTATCTTATCCTCTGACAGCGGCCAATGGCAGGTGCCCCAAAGGGAATGAACAGATAGGTTATCATCAAGTGATCCATGCCCTGTTACCCAATCCCAGCTTCTGACAAACAGAGGCTAGGGACACCATTCCTGCCCATCCTGGCTAATAGCCATTGAGGGACCTATCTTCCATGAATCTATCTAGCTCCCTTTTGAACCCCATTATAGTATTGGTCTTCACAACACCCTCTGGCAAGGAGTTCCAGAGGTTGACAGTGTGTTGCGTGAAAAAATACTTTCTTGTGTTTGCTTTAAACCTGCTACCTATTAATTTCATTTGATGGCCCCTTGTTCTCGTATTATGAGAAGGAGTAAATAACACTTCCTTATTTACTTTCTCTATACCACTCATGATTTTATAGATCTCTATCATATCCCCCCTTAGTCTCCTCTGTTGCAAGCTGAAAAGTTCCAGTCTTATTAATCTCTCCTCATACGGAAGCCGTTCTATACCCCTAATAATTTTTGTTACCCTTTTCTGAACCTTTTCCAATTCCAATATATCTTTTTTGAGATGGGGCGACCACATCTGCACGCAGTATTCAAGGTGTGGGTGTACCATGGGTTTATATAGAGACAATATGATATTTTGTGTCTTATTATCTATCCGTTTCTTGATGATTCCCAACATTCTGTTCGCTTTTTTGACTGCCACTGCACATTGAGTGGATGATATCAGAGAACTGTCCACAATGACTCCAAGATCTCTTGCTTGAGTGGTAGCAGCTAATTTAGACCCCATCATTGTATATGTACAGTTAGGATTATGTTTTCCAATGTGCATTACTTTGCATTTATCAACATTCAATTTCATCTGCCATTTTGTTGCCCAGTCACCCAGTTTTGTGAGATCCTTTTGTAGCTCTTTGCAATCTGCCTGGGACTTAACTATCTTGAGTAGTTTTATATCATCTGCAAATTTTGCCACCTCACCGTTTACCCCTTTTTCCATATCATTTATGAGTACGTTAAATAGGACTGGACCCAGTACAGATCTCTGGTGGACACCACTATTTATCTCTCTCCATTCCGAAAACTGACCATTTATTCCTACCCTTTGTTTCCTATCTTTTAACTAGTTATCAATCCATGAGATAACCTTCCCTCTTATCCCATGTCTGCTTATTTTGCTTAAGAGCCTTTGGTGAGGGACCTTGTCAAAGACTTTCTGAAAATCTAAATACACTATATCCACTGGATCCCCTTTGTTCACATGCTTGTTGACACCGTCAAAGAATTCTAGTAGATTGGTGAGGCATGATTTTCCTTTACAAAAACCATATTGACTATTTCCCAACAAATTATGTTAATCTATGTGTCTGACAATTTTGTTCTTTACTATAGTTTCAACCAATTTGCCCGGTACTGAAGTGAGGCTTACGGGCCTGTAGTTGCCAGGGTCACCTCTGGAGCCCTTTTTAAAAATTGGCTATCCTCCAGTCATTTGGTACAGAAGCCGATTTAAATAATAGGTTACAGATGAGTTCCTTCAGAACTCTTGGCTGAATACCATCAGGTCCTGGAGACTTATTACTATTTAGTTTATCAATTTGTTCCAAAACCTCCTCTATGACACCTCAATTTGGGATAGTTCCTCAGATCTGTCACCCAAAAAGAATGGCTCGGGTTTGGGAATCTCCCTCACATCCTCAATAGTGAAAACCGATGCAAAGAATTCATTTAGTTTCTCCGCAATGGCCTTATTGTCCTTGAGTGCTCCTTTAGCATCTTGATCGTCCAGTGGCCCCATTGGTTGTTTAGCAGGCTTTCTGCTTCTGATGTATTTAAAAAAAATTGTTATTACTTTTTGAGTCTTTGGCTAACTGGTCCTCAAATTCTTTTTTGGTCTTTCTAATTATATTTTTACACTTCATTTGCCAGAGTTTATGCTCTTTTCTATTTTCCTCATTAGGATTTATCTTCTACTTTTTAAAGGATGCCTTTTTGCCTCTCACTGCCTCTTTTACTTTGTTGTTTAACTACGGTGTCTCTTTTTTGGTTTTTTTACTATGTTTTTTAAATTGGGGTATACATTTAAATTGAGCCTCTATTATGGTGTCTTTAAAAAGTTTTCACGCAGCTTGCAGGTATTTTACTTTTGGCACTGTACCTTTTAATTTCTGTTTCACTAACCTCCTCATTTTTGTGTAGTTTCCCTTTCTGAAATTAAATGCTACAGTGTTGGGCTGCTGTGGAGTTTTCCCTGCCACAGGGATGTTAAATTTAATTATATTATGGTAACTATTACCAAGCGGTCCAGCTATATTCACCTCTTAACTAAGAGTTACAAAGGGATCTCACAAAACTGGGTGACTGGGCAACAAAATAACAGATGAAATTCAATATTGATAAATGCAAAGTAATGCACCTGAAAAAATATAATCCCAACTATACATACAAGTTGATGGAGTCTAAATTAGCTGTTACCCATCAAGAAAGAGATCTTTGAGTCATAGTGGATAGTTATCTGAAAACATCTGGTCAATGTGCAGTGGCAATGAAAAAAGCTAACAGAATATTGGGAATTATTAGGAAAGGGATAGATAACAAGACAGAAAATATCATACTGCCTCTATATAAATCCATGGTAGGCTCACATATTGAATGCTGCATGCAGATCTGATCACCCCATCTCAAAAAAATATATTGGATTTGGAAAAGGTATAGAAAAGGGCAACAGAAATGATTTGGGGTATGGAACAGCTTCCATCTAGGGAGAGATTAAAAAGACTGAGATTTATCAATTTGGAAAAGAGATGACTAAGGGGGGAGATGATAGAGGTCTATAAAATCATGAATGGTGTGGAGAAAGTAAATAAGGAAGTGTTATTTACTCCACATAACACAAGAACTAGGGGGTCACCCAACGAAATCAATAGGTAGCAGTCAGATTTAAAACAAACAAAAGAAAGTATTTCTTCACAGTCAACCTGTGGAACTCGTTGGCAGGGGATGTTGTGAAGGCCAAAACTATAACAGGGTTCAAAAAAGAACCAGATAAGTTCATGGTGGATAGGTCAATGTATGGCTATTAGCCAGTATGGACAGGGATGCAACATCATGTTCTGCATGTCCCTAGCCTCTGTTTGCCAGAAGATGGGAATGGGCAACAGGAGATGGATCACTTGATGATTACCTGTTCTGTTCATTCCCTCTGAAGCACCTGGTATTGGCCACTGTTGTAAGACAGGATACTGGGCTAGATGGACCATTTGTCTTACCCAGTATGGCCGTTCTGATGTTCTTATATATAACCCAGATGTATCTGCCCACCGCTGTAACACACTAGACCCCACACCCCTCCCAGAGCTGAGATAGAACCCAGAAGTCCTGACAGGGTCTCTCTTTCCGCAGAGCTAGTAGCAAAGTAAGAATATACATTAAAATTTTAAACCTAACCAGTGTCCCTTAAGTGACTTGCCACAAGATGTCAGAACCTGTTAGTATTAGAGTCAATGGATCAAATATTTATTTAATTTTCTTTTATATAGGAATTAGATACAGTGCTCTTGTAAGCTAATTGCTAAATTATTTGCCAAAAAACTAGTTTTCAAGTGCCTAAGTAGCCCCTGGAATCACAGCTAAAGTTGCCCCCCGCCACCAAAATCTGAAGTGGCGCCCCTATGGAGGGGCCGCTCTGAGATTGCTCAGTCAGGGCAAACTGTAAAGAATGGGGCAGACGATCACTAAAACTGGTGGTTTATTCTAATAATTAGATTCACCAGGCTAACAACTTAACAGCTTCTACAATACCTTACTGGTTACCCAGAAGCCCAGAAATACAGTTGCCCTTAAGCAATCCAGCCCTGGGCTTCCACCCAGACAGTCAAGTCAAATATGGTGAAGATTATTTAAAATCTTATTCACCATATATAAAGTTCTACCAATCCCAAGAGATCGGACACATTACCCACCAGGTCAATGAATGTTTCAGACTTTACCCAAACACATGCGTACAGCCAATTCTTATTAATTAAAGATTTATTAAAAAAGAAAAGAGTTATTGAAGTTAAAGATCATTATACATATAGATCTGAGTGAAGTTCTTAGGTCCGTTTCATAGTAGAGATGGTGAGCAGCTGAGTTGCAAAAAGTTCTTTCAGAATCAATTCCATAGGTTATAATTCGATAGGCAGTCTATATAGAGAGTTTGTTCAAATTCCTCCATGAGAATTAGCAAGGTAATCCAGAGACCTTAGTCATGCAACTCAAACTTCCCCTGACCAAGTGTAAGCAGATCTGAGATAACAGGACTGGGGCCCTAGAGTTTTTATAGATTTCTGCCAGGCTGCGATAGCCTCTTGACAATAGTCAACACAGCAGGCATTCATTGGATGAAGAATATACATTGTGGCTTTAAAGTCAATTTTATTTACTAGGTATACATAGGTAATTAGTTGCATTGAGTAGCATAGGTAATTATTCATTCAAGCATAGGTAGTTTACTACAAACGTCAAAGAGAAATAAAGGCTGATATTACACCACACGTTTCATCTAAATGTTAATATTCCCTTTGGATCTCTGAATCAATAGAATATAGTAACAGAAAGAACCGAAGTTTAGCATCTACAAGCTAATCTGGTTACATTGTTAACATCTAACAAGATATAGGTAAACAAAGGCAAACACAATCAGTATCTACTTCTAATTCTCTAACAATTGCAGGTTTACATTTCAAAGCTCTAGTCTATCTAACATGGCTTTAAGAACGAGGAGTACTTGTGGCACCTTAGAGACTAACACTTTTATTTGGGCATAAGCTTTCGTGGGCTAAAACCCACTTCATCAGATGCATAGAATGGAACATACAGTAGGAAGATATATATATATATATATACACATACAGAGAACATGAAAAGATGGGTGTTGCCATATCAACTTTAAGAGACTAATCAATTAAGGTGGGCTATTATCAGTAGAAGAAAAAAAACTTTTGTAGTGATAATCAAGATGGCCCATTTCAAACAGTTGAAAGAAGGTGTGAGTAACAGTAGGGGAAAACTTAGCGTGGGTCCCGTTTGGCCAATGTACATGGCAAAGGGGGCATTGCTGGCACATGATGGCATATATCACATTGCTGAAGTGAAGAAACATATTGACAGAGCCAGAAGAGTACCCAGAAGTCACCTACTACAAGACAGGCTCAACAAAGAAGGTAACAGAACGCCACTAGCTGTCACCTTCAGCCCCCAAATAAAACCTCTCCAGCCCATCATCAAAGATCTACAACCTATCCTGAAGGACGATCCCTCACTCTCACAGATCTTGGGAGACAGGCCAGTCCTCGCTTACAGACTGCCCCCCAACCTGAAGCAAATACTTACTAGCAACCACACACCACACAACAAAAACACTAACCCAGGAACCTATCTTGCAACAAAGCCCATTGCCAACTCTGTCCACATATCTATTCAAGTGACACCATCATAGGACCTAATCACATCAGCCACGCCATCACGGGCTCGTTCATCTGCACATCCACCATATGATGGTGATATATGCCATCATATGCCAGCAATGCCACCCTGCCATGTACATTGGCCTAACCGGACAGTCTCTACGTAAAAGAATAAATGGACACAAATCTGACATCAGAAATCATAACATTCAAAAACCAGTAGGAGAACACTTCAATCTTTCTGGTCACTCAATAACAGACCTAAAAGTGGCAACTTCAAAAACTGACTCCAATGAGAAACTGCAGAACTGGAATTAATTTGCAAACTGGATACCATTAAATTAGGCTTGAATAAAGACTGGGAGTGGCTGGGTCATTACACAAACTGAAAACTATTTCCCCACGCTAAGTTTTCCCCTACTGTTACTCACACCTACTTGTCAACTGTTTGAAATGGGCCATCCTGATTATCACTACAAAAGTTTTTTTTCTCCTTTTGATAATAGCCCACCTTAATTGATTAGTCTCTTAGAGTTGGTATGGCAACACCCATCTTTTCATGTTATATGTATATATGTATATATCTTCCTACTGTATGTTCCACTCTATGCATCTGATGAAGTGGGCTTTAGCCCACGAAAGCTTATGCCCAAATACATTTGTTAGTCTCTAAGGTGCCACAAATACTCCTCGTTCTTTTTGCGGATACAGACTAACAGGGCTACCACTCTGAAACCTGTTAACATGACTTTGTTAGCTATTTATAATGAATGGCCCTAATTATCATTTATATACTATTCTAATATGTCTTTAAAGGTTGAATTTGGGTCACTTAGCCTGACAGTTGCTTAACCCTTTCTGACTCAGGTTCACACAAATATACATTCTTTATTAATGTAATCACTTATCATCTTCCAGCTGACTTGCTTCTTTGCATTGTTTGTTCTGTGCATATTTTTTACCCCTGGTGTCTGCAGAAAAATCTCTGCAAGTGACACAGGACTATTTATAAGAGAGAATGTAAAGTTTCCAAACCTGTTAGATTGAAAAATAGAACAGGAACTGGCTAGCCATTCCCAGTAGCTTATGATGTCAGGCCACTTGCTGATATAAATTCCCGTGTGCCTCATAAAATGTTATATTTTTATTGCAAATGCTTTCCTGAGCCAATGAAAGTGAAGTCAGTAGTTCTAATGGTTTATTTTATATACTGTGTTTAGACTGGAAGAGTAAATATGGGAAGTTCCATTATTCAGTTTTAAGTGCTGGCACTAATGTTTTAAAAACTCTATATTACAGTATCTTTTAGTGACCAATTCATTCCACAGCAAAACACCTTTCGTGAGCTTCACTATATATCATAATGAAGAATGATGAATGCAGAAACAGCGTATCTAATTGCTATATGCAACTACTATTACATGCAATGCTTTCTTTTACAACGGAGCAGGTTTTTCAGAGCTAGCCCAGTAAGGTTTGCGTGGACACAATTTAAAATAACGAACTCTACCAAAATACCACCAGTCCCTACATTTTCGGTGTTGTGCAGGGTGTAAGCTGCATTGTGTCCATTGGCTTTAACTCAGTCTTTGTGGCTAAAACTCTGCACAACTCTTTGAAAAACTATAGCAATGAATTTCATGCTGTGCCATCTGAGGACCTGTCCCACAGCAAATGTCATGGAACTGAGCCAGTTTGACTGTGATATTTTACTTAACATTTTAGGAGAAGAGTCATTATTATTTCTAGCAGTATACACACACATTTGTAAACTAGTGAGCCTGCCCTGTTCCCAAGGGTGCTTTATTATCTGCAGGTTATTTGAAGAGAAGCTATTGATGGGTTTTCCATCTGACAACATCTATATGTGATATACTCCCAGGCAGCAACTAAATACTATCTCCTGATGGAAATGAGGGCAGGTTTTTTCAAACGATGCAACAGAACAGATTCTGATAGCCATGGTCCACGGGATGTAAAATCACAGTTTTTCTTCCATGCAGACATGTCTCGAATGATAATCATTTGTTTCACTATAAACACCAGTTAGAACTGGTTGAATAGAAAATATATGAATCATTTAATGAAAAATGTTAACATTTGCTATTAATATTACGGACAAAAACATAATTCAGTCACTTCTAAGACTAGTTTTTGGGTTGTTACACTATTTCTTAGGTATTTAGAATACATTAGACTGAAAATCAGCATAGTTCAATTCTTTCTCTATACCAGACAGAGCAGACTAGAAAATGAAAGACAGAAACTCTGAATTTTAATTCCAGCTCTTCCACAAACAGCATGCCCAAAATTGTCAAAAATGTTCACTAATTTTGGAGGCCTCAGTTTTTGTGTGGCCAGCCGAAACAAAACAAAATAGGCCCAGTCCAAAGCCCATTGAAGTCAATAGGAGACTTTTCATTGACCACAGTGGACTTTGGATCAGACTCTTATTTAGGTTCCTGAACATGAATTTAGGTGCATAAGTTTAGGTACCCAAGTGTGAAAATTTTGGCCTTCCCCTCTGTTTTTCAATTTCACTATCTGTGAAATAGGTTAATATTATTATCCCTATCTCACAAGGGTTTGGGAAAAAACATTAGTTTGTAGATGTAACACTAAAGCATTAAGCAGGGTAAATTTCATAATTATTAGAGTTTACCTCTTCAGTCATTTTTTAGTTGCAGATCAATGAAACATTGATTTAGCAGAGTTTTCCCCTATCATATATTACAAGTAAGGATACGATTTGGTCACAGAGGTCACAGATTCCGTGACTTTAACAGATCTCGCTGACTTCTTCGGCTTCAGCTTTAGCCCCGCTTAGGCGGGGGCTGTCAGTTCCCTATGGTGGCGCTCCGGCTTCTGTTATTTTTTGTTTATTGCCTGTGTCCTGCCTGTGACTTTTACTAAAAATACCCATGACAAAATCTTAATCTTAATTATAAGTGATTTACTCAGTCTACTCTTAAGTGACACACAATCAGAATGTTCCTTGGGCAATTTAAGCTCAACAAATCTGCAAGTAGCTGAGTGTTTCCCATGCCCTGTAGAGTGCTCCCAATTCACCTTGAATTCAACACTGAGAAGGAGGCTTTACCAACTCACAGGATTGGCCTCTGGTTTCCAAAGCGCCCCTCTCCCCCGCCCCCCCCCCCAAAAAAATCCAGCTCAAGCATTTTAACATGCTGACATTCTCATGGAATTCTGCACATTGTAATATGGCAATTTATTGGATTTAATTGGTTTTGTGGATTGTATGTTGTTGCTATATATATTTTGACATATAGGTGATAGCATTTTAAAATATTAACAGCAAACTAGGCAGGTGACTTATGTATAGAAAAAATTAATTAGCACACCGGATGCACCGCTTGCTGTATTGTAGCTGAGAGGGTCTATTGTATTTCTCAACAAGGTTTGCAGGCACATTAACATCAGTGGTTAAAATAAACCAACTACAAAAGGTTATGAAATTCAAGATATGACTGTTCTATTAAAATCCATCTGCTTTTTAATACAATAAATGTCATGTTGAAAGCATGTACCTAAAAGTGCCCTACCTTTTATGAGATTTTCCAAAGTACATCTTTGTGATAAAACTTTCACTTCAGAGTCATTTTAGCACATATCCAAATTGTTTTTATTAGTATTCTCAGTCTTGTCAATATTATTTAAAGGTGAATCGCAGTACTCTGAAAGTACAACTGATTTTTTGAACGGTTGGCAATTCCAAAAATAATAATAAAAAATTAAATTTGGGTCAAAGCGAATAAAAGAAATTGCAGAGAATACTGGTGTATTGAAGAAATCCTTTTCTGGTCAAACCAGCCATGTTTCATTTGACCTGAAATGGGTTTTTTGCAATAGCCACTTCCCGTTTAACCTTTAGGCCACTGGTAAGAGCACTCATCTGGGATGAGGAAGTCCCAGGTTCAGTAACCCGCTCTGCAGGGGGTAGAGAAATTATTTTAATTTGGGTCTCCAGAGTATTCCCTTGCCACTGGCCTAGTGGATATTCTAGGGCAGGGCTCTCTCAGTGTCTCCTGTTGAAGGTGTTCCACTTTTTATAATAAAAATAGCCACTGAAGCAAGAACTTGAGTTTACTACATACTAGGTGAGTGCCCTTACCGCTACACTATACAGTCCTTCTTGTTCTTTCCCTGGCCCAATGACTATTAATTGTCATTCATAATGGCCATTTGTAGTCATAATGACAATGTAAGGGAGGCTCCTTGTTCCGCTGATCGTGAATACATTGAGTCCACCAAAACTGCATTTTTTCAAAACAACTATTTGTTTGAAAAATTTAGCCCAGCTCTAGTAAAGATATGAATGAGAATCTAATTAACAGACCTCACCTTTCTGCTCAGTTAATCACAGCTGTGCAGGATCAGCATGTGATTACATAAACAGAGTAGAGGATTGAAACATCTCTCCTTAGCCTATTAATACAAGTAATTTATCTAAAGTGCTGAAAATAAAATAATCAATAAACCTAACCACATGTGGCACTGTAGCAATGGATACACATTACTAGATAGTTGGGCCATATTTACCATGATGCTGAATCTGTGCTACCATTTGCTATTATCTCCACATGGCAGGAGTCAGGAAGCCCTAGCCCAATAGTTTCTGCTAGTAGAATTTTACTTTTCAGGCTGCGCAGGTCAGCGCATCCATGAGTGTGAATATGCAGAGTCCATCTTGAAGAACTTCGGTTACAAGTAAGTAACCTTCATTTGTTACACATATAATCAGAGGAGGCCAGTCTGTCATCTTGTATCATGTTTTTAATTTTTGTTAATCACTTTTCTATCCAGATTGTCTTACGCGTGTAGTTGACCTTGACCTGGAAGCGCAGGTTATCCCATAGTGGTACAAGATGAGAATTAATATGACTGGATTAATATGCTTTAACGGTTTTAATGCATTGCAGTATGCCTCATGTAGATGCAAAGATTGGATTTTTCCTTAAGGGTGTAGGTAACCTCTTCAGGTATAGAAAAGAAGAGTGGGAATCAAACAGCATAGCTAAGCTTTTTTCAATCTCAAAACAACCCAGTATGGATAGAGATCCATTGAAGGGGAACCACCTTGCAATAGGACATATTTGGAATGCTAGATAACAGAGATACAAATCTGGCAATCTCATACCTGAAGTTGCCCAGAAATTTGTAAGAGTCTTGTGTGACAAATGAGGCAAACATAGGAACTCTAACCCTAGCGCGGGGATTCCTGCCCATGGGAATGCTAACCCTAACTACAAGGGCCCTATCCCATATAAATTGTATGAAAAGTGCATGGGAGAGGCTAATGATGTACGTCAATCTTGCGGAGATATTCAATTTGGCTACTTCTATTCTCTCCATTAAAGATAGAGGGAGGAGATGCCATCTCAACAGACTTGGAAATTTGTTGTAATATTTATAGAAACAATTTTGGGAAGATCAGGACAAATAACACAAAAATAAGCGATGTTCTTGCATATTTGAAATGGAAAGTGCTGAAACGGAGAAGGACCTGGTCTTTTGGATACATCCATTATTTGGAATTCACCAGAATTTTTTAACATGGGCAAAACAACATATTATTCCCTAGTCTTGTTCTCAGAAATGGCTGAACCGCTTTGGCTGAAATTCCCCCCCAACAACATTCTGCCCGAGGCAGATACCCGGCATGGACAATTTCAAGCCAAACAGATAACATTTTGTAAAGTTTACTCAAATTAGGATTTTAAGGGGAAGTGTTGGGCAACCTTAATAAAAAGCAGCACTACCAGCCCCACCTAAAATTAATGTATGTGTCTCACACATAGTAGCTATGTGAAAATCATAATGTTCGGTACAAAATAAGGAACCAGTGAAATGAGGCATTTGCTTCCTCTCCAAAGTACTACTTAGTGTCTTTTCACAGGTACGATACATCACTAAAATTAAAGAATTTCACTAAGTGATTCATCCAGTTCATTCGTGTGTGTAACAGGCTGGCTTGCCTTTAGCCTGGAGCGCCTGGGGCTAAGCTAGCCATGATTACATGATGAGCCCCACCTGAGGGGAATCAAGAGATCCCAAGTTAAAAGGCAGCAGGCAGATACAGGGGGGAATGGAAAGCGTAATTAAGACTGCAAGAAGCAGGAGAATACTCTCCAGGCAATGAGGCCTGGGAGGGACCCTGCCAAAGCAGGAGACTGACAGCAAACCCTCAAGGAGGAGGGGGGCTGCATTAGTTTGTGTTTTGTTTTGAAAGACTGTGTTGGACTGCTGGGAGTAGGGTGACCAGATGTCCTGATTTTATAGGGACAGTCCCGATTTTGGGTCTTTTTTTTAATATAGGCTCCTATTACCCCCCACCCTCTGTCCTGATTTTTCACATTTGCTGTCTGGTCAGCCTAGCTGGGAGAGGGGCACTGAACTGGGTTTGGGGCCTGGAGGGCCACTGTGCACCTGATGCCTAAAGAAATGGGATCCCTTCTGGGGATTGAATAACTTTATGAACTGTGGGTTCTTAAAGGGCCCCTGAAGAAATGGGATGGCCACAGACAAGGTGCCGTAGCACAACCTCTGTCAAGGGTTGCTTGAAAGGCAGTAAAAGGCCACATACTGTGCCAGTGCAGGATTTATTCCCTACACTTTCTAGTGCTTTATCCAGTCTAATTTTAAAAGTTCCACATAATAAGATTTATACCACATCCCTTGGGAGGATTACACATGACTAAATAACTCACACTCTGGAAGCTTTTCTTGATATTCAGCCTAATTTTTCTCTCTCCAAATTTCAGTTCATTGTTCCTACTTTATACCGGTAATTGCCATATTTCCCTAAATAATTACTACTCATCCTTGTTTTCAATAACAGTTCGTAATTACTGTTTGGGTACTCCGTGTATGATATAATTGAAAAATTTAAAAAATCATTAATGAAAACATCATGAATGAAAATGTTAATATTTCAATAAGTAAGAAACTCTCACAGACCCAGCCTATAATATAAAAAGTAGGGATTCTGTTTAGTCCAAATCAAGTCATCTTAAGATCTGATCCTCAGCAGGTGTAAAAGTGGTATAGCTCGACCTGAGCTGCTAACCTGACTTGCCAACTCTTCAATGGTATTTATCTGATCTTTCAATATTTGTCCTCAAAGGAAAGTTGTACAACACCTTCAGAAGGCAAGCCTGGGAACTTACATTCAAAACTCTGCTACACACTAAAACCCCTGGACTCAACAGGGACCCTGGTTTTATGGCTCGTTACAACAATTGGAAACACACCACATTGCCTGCTACATTTAACTGCCCACTTCAAACCCTTCATTCAGAACGATCTAGCCTCCAATTGCCCATTTCATTTCAAGTGAGTGCGTCCAACATGCGGGACCTCTTCTGCTTACCGATCTGTCCCAACTTGGATTCAGCTCAGACACTCTGCATCCTTCCTCAGAACAGAAGAAAAGCTCTGTGTAGCGTGAGAGCTTTTACTTTCCACCAACAGAAGTTGGTCCAATAAAAGATATTACCTCACCCACTTTACCCCTCTCATTTTAACCCAAGTTAGCTAGCGCAGGTTAGCTAACACGCGTTAAGAACACACCTTTTTTGCAGTACAGACATACCCTACATGAGGATCAAGCTTTTCCACTCTCCTCTTGTGTTGGATCGTTACATTTTTCTAACTATCCCCCTTGTTCTTTGTATTGGTACTGCAACATCGTCCAAAAAGGAAGGACACAATGCAAGTACTGCCTTATCAGTTCACAAAAGCCACCACTGTTTAATTGTCATGGTAGACAAGGACATAGGAATTCACGTCTGTGGGCTTCCAAATTAGAAGGGTCAGGTAGGAGGCATGTGCCTCAAGGATCCTGACATTCTTCCACATGGGCAGACAGATTGGCTAAAAATCCCCATTATTTTTGTATGATCTGCTCTAGGAAAGCCACCGTCTGACTGAGTACATTTTCACAGCACTCTGTCCGAAAGAGTCTGGCCGGTGTCAATCTACTGCATGGAGGCCACGTGGATTAGATGTGTCTGTAGTTTCCATGGAGGCTCCAGCCTCCAATATCAGTAGTGATCCCTTTGGCGGCCTATTACAGAAATGGCCTCAATGGGAGAGGGCTGGGCCTGACGGCCCCATACTGGACACTGGCGTTGGCAGTGTCTGTGCTGTGTGCATTTCCCTCCTGCTTTCTTTCCTCTAACCCCTCCTGTCATGATGACTGGGCAGCAGCTGGGACAAATTAGAGTGAGCGGTGCTGCGACCCCGTGCGCCAAGTGCCTGAAGTAGGGAGCTCAGCCCAGCCCTTTGAGACCGGAACTGCTGCTCCAGGGTGATTTTCTTTTGGGTCTTATGTTGTTTTTATCCTTGTTTTTCATGTTATTTAGTGTTATTTTTCATTTGTGAAAGACACGGGGCTCTACCTATCCCAGTTAGTGAATCGCTCTGGGGCTTAGGGGAGGCATAGGTCTGTGGACGCCTAGAGTGAGGCAGCAGTGCACACACGCAGAGGGAGAAACATAGGCTCCTGGGGAACTTTTACCTGAGAACGTAGGTGCTGAGTGAGTTTAGGCACCTACAGGGTTCCATGGGAGTTTTGTGGATCACAGTGGAGCCTAAACCCGGGACTTTGGCACCTAACTACCTTTGTGATCAGAGCCTTAGTCACTCTGTGCCTCAGTTCCTCTTCTGGAAAATAAGCACAATAACAAGCCCTATCTCACAGAGGTTTTGTAGGACGAACTGATTTATATGTTTGAGTTGCTCAGATAATATGTCGATGGGAACCATACAAGGCTTTAGACAGATATTTCACCTCTTGGCTAGATTTCTGCAGTGTGCTCCTATCATGGTTACTTTTTAAGAGACTCCAGAAACTTCAGCTGGTGCAGAACACACACTGTTCCTCCAAAGTAAGGTGGTTCATTGTGGGCAGATTATGCACTAATGTAATTTCTATCTGGGTGCATATATCTTTTCTGGTCTCAGAGCTAGTTTCCTCTCTTCCTGGTCCCATCCCAGTGGTTAAGATTTGCTGAGAATGAAGGCAGGGCATTCTCAGGAGAGGGCTTCCACCTCCTGGCAAACTCATTCCCTTTGGTGAACCTGTGGAGTCTGAGTTTGGCAAGACTGCAAGGCAAGGTTGCATACAGAGACATTTGCGTAGACATCATTATCAATGTACGTTTTCTCTGAATCTGTTCTATTTTATGCTTGTTGTAAAGATGTTGGCATGGTAACTGGACAAGTGCAATATCAGATAAAAAATAAATACATAAAATGTGGACACACCTGCATGTACTCAGGCTGGCAGTTATACAGCCATCTTGCACAAAGCCATAGGCAGGGCATCAGGAGCTACATCTGCTATTAGTGGTAGTGAAAAGGTGTAGCCAGCTATGTTGTTATAGATATATGGGAATATGCTAAATAAAGTATAGCTATGGATTAAGGCACTGATGCAAAAGCCTACAGGTCTGAAGTCTCTTAGCCAAATTTACTAAAGCCCGTGGAATACAGATATTACAAGTGAGATTAATGCATGCTGCAATTTACAAGCATCCCACAGAGTCTAAACACTAAAATACATTCTTATAACACTAATACCTATTTTGAGCAGAACTAACACACAAGTGAACTGGTCTCCAGCTATGAATCTGTCAGTTCTTAGCTAATTCCTGCAGCCTGGGCAAAAGCTGGCATCTGGCCTGCCAGCCTCACACATCTTCACATTAAAGATGAGCCGAATGATTAAAGATGAGGACGGAGTCATATTTCAAGGACAGAAAGCTGTTGTCCCCACCTCGTTACATAAGGATGCGATACAAACAAAAGGTACACGCCTCACACCTGGGCATTGACAGCTGTCTTAGATGGACCTGAGAATGTGCATATTGGCTTGGAACACAGAACTCCACTCCTTGATAGAAGGGAGTGACACTTGCCAGTCATGTGATAACTGCCATCATAAGGAGACTGCTGCCCACCTGACTATAAGAAAAGGTGGGAGTGGACTTATTTATCATCAGTGAAAAGCCGTACTTCATTACAGTGGACTAATATTCAAATTGTTGAGAGGCCAATGCCCCTCCTGATACAAGTCAGTGACTGGCAAACTGAAGGCCCACTTTGTGAGATATGGACACTGCAGACACTGTGTTCACCAACAATGGACCTCGATTTGCCTCAGAAGAATTCAAGGAATTTGCATATACATGGGAGTTTGACTACTGCATCTCCTCCCTATAAGGACCAGGGCATGGACAGTCATGGCTAGTGGTCAGAGTCAAGACAAGGGTCAGAGTCAGAGCAGAGGAACAGGGACCTAAAGCCAGTCAGTCAGCCCAGCCACCACCAGACAACCTCGTTGGCCTCCTTTTGGCTTAAGTAGTGTGTCCAAGCCAATCGGTGAGGTTGCACATCTCCCCCAATTGGGAAATTCATAGGCAGAGCTCTTGGTGAGCTAGAGGTCCACTATCACCCTTCTTCAGTGGCTCCAGTTTGCCGACAGGTGACAGCTGCAGTCTGAGCACTGCCTGGGGACACACAGGCCTGGGTTTGAGATCTGCCATCCCTTGTTCTCCCAGCATACCCAAAGAGTAATGATAAGGTGGAATCAGCTGTGAAAACTGGCTGGCTGCTTCTGCTTGTTCAAACCCCTTGTTAGCATTTTTGGCACACAGAAATGCCCCATTAGAGGGATACCAAAACACTCCCTCAAGGGTTCCTTTCCCAGAGAGCATAGACACTTCACTTCTGAGTGCCCTATCATATGTCTTTAAAGTTCCTCCACTCCCCACCTGACCACACCCTCTCCAGATGTAGCCAGCAGGCTCACTCAAATTCTCCAGCTGTTCATTAACCCCCCCGTCCTCTTTTCAGGCTGACCTTCCCAGATAAATCCCAGTCTAGGCCAGTTATCCTGGGCACAGACCAGCTCCCCCTTAAAGGGGCCAGTCACTGTGTGACAGGACATTACAAGACTGCTTTGCATGCAAGAATTGCCCATTGCCCAAAGGCGGGAGGTGCTGTGATCAGGGAGTGAAGGGTTGAGGCTGTAGGGGCTTTTTGTTGGTGGAGTTTGAGTTCTTTGTGATGCCTTGAATTCAGTTTATTATAGTCACGTTAACTGCATCTTTCAGTTGCACTGTGGTGGTTCTGTCCATGCTGATAATTATGTTGAATAGTTCTCTTTGTTGGGGTGATTCCAAGGTGAATTCCTGCCTTCCACCAGGCTATAGCAGGGTTCTTCATCCCAGCACAAGGGGTGGGAGGTTGCAGTCTCTTACCAGAGAGGGGTGCTTCCACTGCAGTGTAATTATTTTTTCTTTATTTTTCATCATCCAGCTCTGGTATCCAGTAATTATTTTGGGAAGAGATAAGATGCGAGAGGCTGTTATTAGTTACATAAATCATTGACATTTGCTCTTGGATTGTTATTAAGCTGCTGGTTGAAATTTCTATTGGAGCTTGAAAGCTTGTCTCTTTCACCAACAGAAGTTGGTCTAATAAAAGATATTACCTCACCCACTTTGTCTCTTTAGCTTTCTTTAGTTTCTCATTCTGGGTTAGTGACATTCTTCTTTTCAATCTTACAATTATTTTATTCCAATCAGTGCTCAAAAACCAAGGGCTTGTTTTCATTACTCTAGTGGTTCACTTAAGAATGCACCAAAATATATTAAAGAGAGGTTATTTCCCTAGAGGAATTGGTAATTGAATGGGGGGAAGCATTTAAGATTCATAGGGATATTTGAGCTGTCATTTGTGTTCTGCCAGAGGTGCATATTCTTCTTGTTTTAGTGGCACTTCAATTTCAAGGTAGGTTGCCCACTTGGTTGTAAAGGTGTCAATTTATTAGAACATAGAATCCTATTAAAAAAGGGCATATTTGTAAGAGCTTTGGGCAATTGTACTTCTAAGGTGCTAGCTGACAAATGAATGTTGTTTATTTACATGTAGGTGAGAGGGAAGATCCTAACTTGTTTTATTTTCTGAAATATTTTATTTGAAGGCAGAATCTTATTTTGAATGCAAAACGGCTTTGAGTGAAACTGGAAAAATGGTAGTAAATTTAGTAACCTTCAAAATGATATTCAAAATGTCAAGTCATATATCTATATAGCAGTATAAAGGTATTGCAGTAAAAATGCAAATGAAATGTAAATGCCTGGCTGCTAAATAATAGTGTGAGTTACATAAATTGAAGTATTTAAGTTTGTGTCCTTTTTGTTGGCTCTTTTCTTTAGTAGGATAGATTAGTATTGTTATATATTAGTACAAAAATATGCTAAACCCTTTACAGAAAAAGATAAAGCCATGTTCCCTTTCCTTATATCTGACTTGACATTGTGAGATATTGACACAACACGGGAGGGAAGGAAAGGGAAAGGAAGGACAATTGTAATGAAAATAAGATCATTAAGCACTAAACTGACTGTAGACACTGCTCTGAGCAAAGGGCAGGGCATGTGCTGTACAACTCCAGGAGTAGTTCCAGAAGACATTATGTCCTGAAGACACTCTCCGAGGCCCAATTCCTCCAGTGCTTCCCTGTTGCACTGGGGTGAGGGGGATTCATCTGCTACAAGCCTTGAGTCTTTCACATCCAATCAGCTCTGCTGGTTAGCCCATAAATGAAATGGAGACATTGCTCCACCACTCTCTGCCCCTTCCCCACCCACTCATTCAGGAGAACACTGAGCGGATAGCCTGTGCGCTCACCCAGTCCCCAGAGCCATTTTCCAAGCATGACTAATGCAGTGGCACAGTGGGGATCTCACTTAGCATTACTGCCCTGCATGCTGACATTAGGCTCAGCCACTATCTGTCCCTAAGGTTTGTGACATCTTAACAAGCATTGCTAAATTCATGGTTTTTAATAACTCACTTCTTATAGACAATGAAGTTGTAACAGAATGTGGTTTTGAAAGATTGCTTATCATCTGATGATAGACGGGAAAGAGATTTCTGATAGTAGATGGCTCTTTAATCTAGCAGAAAAAAGACATAATGAAATCCAATGGTTGAAAGCTGAAACTAGACTAATTCAGGCTAGAAATACGATGCAGATTTTTAAGCAAGGGTAATTAGCCATTTGAACAACTTACCTAGGAATGTAGTGGATTCTCCATCACTTGAAGTCTTTACATCAAGACTGGATATCTTTCTAATAGATACGTTGCAGCTAAAACAGAAGTTATGGGCTTGATGCAGAAATTACTGGGTGAGCTTCTATTGCATGTATTTAGGCAGAAGGTCAGATTAGATCATCGCAAGTGTCCCATCAGACCATAAAAATCTATGAAAAGGCTGTACTGATTTAATGCTGTATGTGAAAAGTAAAGTAATGACTGTAAATGATCCAGGCTTAATAATAAATATAAATGATTTAGGAAATCTTGTAAGTCAGCAGTTCCCAAACTTAATTGGTTCACCTACCAACTGGTTAAAAAATTCATGTTTGAAGTATCACATGCAAATTTCTTTCTTTCCCCCACCTCTTTTTTGTCCACGTTTATTTTCAGCCTTCATAAAATATTTACCGACTCTAATAAAATCAGTTATGGATTTGGCTGTGGAGATTTGGATGTGAAGGGAGTTGTTTGGCTGGGGAGGCTGGCTGGAAGGGTTGGATGACATGAGGTTCAGAGTTGGTAGAGAATTTTTCGATTAAAACTGTTTTTTTATCAGAAAATGCTGATTTGTTGAAACCAACATTTTGAGGTATTCTAATAGTTTTGAGTAAACATTCATCAGGAAAAGTTTCTCAGGTCCAGGATTTTCTGTTCAAAGCCAGAGGGAAGCTCACCCCAGAATATCCTGGTGGTCAATCTAAACATCTGGGATTTGGGAGACCCAAGTTAAAGTCCCTCGACTGCATGATTCAGATACACACCCTGACTACCTGGCTATTATGGGGGGGGGGGAGCTCTTTTCTTTTCCCCCTTGAAAAACTTCAAAAGGTCTCATTTTCATTGTGATGCAGAATGGGAACATTTTTGATATTACAAAAAGTTTCACAAGATGGAAAAACAGTTTGCTGCTCAGAGATAATGAGGTTTGACTAGGGGTAGGGATTGTGGCTAGAGTGCAGGGAGCACTTTGGTGATGTGTGTGCGTACGTGTACGAGATAAGGAGGGAGGCAGAAAGGGGCTAAGGTCGGGGGGAGGAGTGTGGGGAAGGGCGGGGAGGGGTAAAGAGGTGGAGTGGCTGGAAGTGGGATGCTGTACCTGGGCATCAGTCAGCTTCAGCTCCAACTCTCCCTTCTTCCAAGGCTTCTGAACCAGGGAGTGTTGCCAGTTCCACTTCTGCCCCTGGACTCTCTGGAGAGCTTTTCCTACAGCTCTTCTCCTGCCCTGGTTTCACAACTCCTTCCTCTGGGTTAAAGGATTCCACAGATGTGTCATGATTCAGGCAGGCTTCCCCAACTCACCAGGATCTGGGTTCCAGCCCCATTCCGCAGAGCCTCCTTTGGTCCTTGGACTCTCACACTTCATCCTCTTGACACTAGAGCCACACAGCCCTCCTTCTTAGTGCTATGGTTTGATTCAAGCAGGCTTCCCCAGACCACCATTCTCTCATCTGGTTTTGGTTGCTATAGCAGCGAGTATCCTGACTTCATGCTCCCAGGCAAGCCTGCTCTCCAAGCTGTCTGCCTCTTTCCTCTTAAATCTCATGGTAGTCACCTAACAGGATTAGATTTTATCATGTTAAGGACGTAGCTACCATCCTGTGATCGATAGTGAAGAACACATCATGATTAATGAGTTTGTTTGCCTTGGCAGCACAATCAGTGGTCATGGCCAACTTCATAAGGAGGTGGAAGCAAGAACTGGGAAGGCAAGTGGAGCTTTTCTGAGACTGGTAAGTATTGGGAAAAATAAGGAGATTCACACATGAACCAAGATAAAGTTATGCAATTTCATTGTGATACCCACATTGTTATATACTTCTGAAACTTGGAAAATGCTAGAAGCCCATTACAGGAAACTTTACGCATTCCATCAGAGATGCTTTCCTTGTGGAGAATACTTTGTGTCCACTGGTGGGACAAAGTAACTAATGCTGCTGTATTACAAGGAACTGGCCAATAGATGGTAGAGACAATGATTTGAGAAAGAAGGCTGAAGTGATTTGGACATGTTCTACAGATGTAAAAAAAAAGTATTCCTAAGTAAGTCCTTGACTGGATACCACTTGGTAGAGGATGGAAAAGGGGAGAACAACAGATGACATATAAGAAAATCATTGAGAAAGATGTCATGTCATGGAAGCAGACTACAATGAAGCAAGAAACATGGCACTAGACAGAAGGAGCTGAACACACTGGGTTACCTCATGTGTCACAAGGCAGAAGACCATCTTATCTTACTAAATAATATCTTCTTTAGCTAGTCTACTGCTCCCTTGAAAACCTGTTTTGTTAGCGGGACCAAGTAATGCAATAGAGGTTAATTAGCCCCAAGCCCTATTACCCCTTAAATGGGGTAGCCTCACACTTCCATCAAGCTCATGTACCACCAATGGTACATGTAACACAGTCTGGGTCCCTGGGAACCTCTGGCCTGAGTCTTTCATATCAAAATATTTCAATTTCTAAAAAGAAACTGAGGAATCAAACTGAAAAATAAATGAATAGTGAGATTAAAACAAAAACCTCTCCCATAAAGCTACAAAATAATTGCCTCCCCAAGCTTTCTGTACTATGGATTACGTAAAATGGGGATGTTACCGAAGTCAAGAGCAATTGCTGCTAGGATTACTTTTGTATGCCTGTGTGCATGTGCTCTGTTTTTTAAATAATTGTTTATTGATTTGGAACATAAAAGAAATGAATCAGTGCTGCAAACCTGAGCATTTACATCAATTAATCTCCAGTGATCTTCGCTAGTGAGATTCTGTTGAAGCACTATGACTGACAAATATTTTATTCAAAATATTAACGTAACAGTAGAGGATGATAACAGTTAATAAGCTTTTAAAGAGAATAACTATTGACTATTCAGTTTTCTGGTCAAGAGCCTTTGGTGTGGAGATTTAGCAATACAAACATAACAACTTGCTTTCTTTTACCTTGGAAACATTTTAGTGTAGCTAGCCTTTGTTTGCCAGAAGCTGGGAATGGATGACACAGGATGGATCACTTGATGATTACCTGTTCTGTTCATTCCCTCTGAAGCACCTGGTATTGGCCACTGTTGGATGACAAGATACTAGGCTTGGTTTGACCCATTATGGCCGTTCTTATGTTCCTATTGGTAGGGTTTTGATCATTCTCCATGTGACGGTGTTCCCCATAAAACTTTATGGGGAGATGCTTATAAATGTATATATGCAACTAGAATATGTTTTATGCTACATGTGCCATGTAACATATCTCTGTGAAAGTTATGACCTACTGAATGTATTCCTCCTGTTTGTATGCATGTATCATTGTTGTAGTTGAAGTTATGAATATCGGTTGTATTTCTTGAGAAAGGAATGTGCAGGTTAAGTGCCCAATCAAGAAGCACTTAACAGACAATAGAACTTGCAGTCACCAATCCACATGTGAACTTTGCCAGGAATGTGGCTGGTCTGGAACTGAGTTGGGCATGTGACTGGTCCATGTGACCCCAACTCCATTTGGTAACTGGATGCTACACAGGGAGAGGGAGGGGTGTCCACCGAGAGGAGAAAAATCTATTTAAACCCTGAGGAAACCCCTCCATTTTGGTCTTCAGCTGGCTAAAGGAAGAAGCTCTCCACCCCCCAAGGAGACCTGAAAGAGACTGAACAGAGGACAAAGACATTAGGGGGGTGAGTGATTGTTGGACCCAGTGAGGGGTTTATCTGTACACAGGGTGATTAGACATAGAACTGCGTGTTCTCTTTTATTTTATTCGGTAATTCACTTTGTTCTGTCTGTCACTAATTGAACTCACTTACATCCTATTTTTTGTACTTATTAAAATCACTTTTTACTTATTAAGTTTCCTTGAGTACGAGTTAGTGCAAAGGGAGCGCAAACAGGTGTGCATACTTTCTATCTGTGAAATAGAAGGCGAACTGTTTATGAGTTTACCCTGTATAAGCTTTATACAGGGTAAAACAGATTTATTAAGGGTTTGAACCTCCTTGGAGTTGAGCAGCTGGGTGTCAAAGGCAAGAGCGCTTCCAGGGGCCTTACAGTGGTGAGTGGACTTGGTTCGGACCTGGGTCTGTGTTTGCAGCAGATCAGTGGAATCTGGCTCAAAACAGACAGGATTCGGGAGTCCCAAGCTGGAAAAGGCTTGGAAGCAGGGGCAGAAGTAGCCTTGGCACACCAGGTGGCAGCACCAAGCAGGTCTCTGTGGCCCCAACCCGTCACAGTGGCGTAGTCGAGCAGGATCTGTGCACAGCTGATTGCTTTGACGTACTGGTAGTGATTTTAAGTGAGTTTTAAGTGTGGTGGCTGGAAAACAGACAAAGTGGTTACTGGTTTGTTATTTTCTGTTTGCTTATTTCGGGTAAGGGAAGTAGGGACAGAAAAGGAAATCAAATAAGTAAG
The DNA here is from genome assembly GCA_037349315.1 of Chelydra serpentina. Lineage (NCBI taxonomy): Eukaryota > Metazoa > Chordata > Testudines > Chelydridae > Chelydra > Chelydra serpentina. The sequence continues at coordinate 133,161,159 of JBAIAC010000004.1, forward strand.
AGTGAAGATCGGGGAAGCTGGGAAAGTCTCTTAACTGAAGAGCTCCTGATCTGAGTGCAGTCCAGTTTCAGTGAACTGCAGAGGGGCGTGGCCCAGCACCAGACAGCAATAAGATGTCTGTAAGCGAGGCCACGGTAAAACTGGATCTTGCCAGACTCGAAATAACAGAGAAAGAAAACGAACATCGGAGACGAATCGAATTACGTACGCTGGAAATTAGTGCAGAGACAGAAGCCCACAAGAGAGCTATGGAAACAGAAAGAATCCGGGAGGAGGCGGCCCACAAGAGAGCTATGGAAGCAGAAAGAATCCGGGAGGAGGCGGCCCACAAGAGAGCTATGGAAGCAGAGGAGCTGGCCCACAAGAGAGCTATGGAAGCAGAAAGAATCAGGGAGGAGGCGGCCCACAAGAGAGCTATGGAGGCCCAGAAGCATGAACTGGCTGTTGCAGAGTTGAAGAGTCGCAACTCTTCAGCGTCCGGCTCCGCTTCCCCAAAAATCCCCAAATGGGAGCGTCTATGCCCCCAGTATGATGAATCCAAGGATATAGCCGAATATTTTATCACCTTCGAGAGACTGTGCTCCCTCCATGCGATCCCTGAAGATCAAAAAATGACCACCTTGATAGCCAAATTGACTGGCAGAGCTCTGGACATATTCAATAAGATGCCCATTGGGGATGCCTCCAATTATGGTAAATTTAAGGAACTGGTTTTGAAACAGTTTCAGGTTACACCTGAAACCTACAGGGTTAAATTCAGGAGTCTTAAGAGGGGAGATGGATTAAGTAATGTGGCTTATGCAAATGAATGAGAGATTTGATAGATAAATGGGTGAGGGGAAAAGACATTACAAGTCTTGAAGGAATGTGTGATTTGGTTGCTCAGGAACAATTCCTGAATATGTGCAGTGATGATATAAAACAGTACTTGTGGGACAAACAGGTAAAGGCCGTGGGTGAATTAGCTGGGTTTGCAGACTCTTATGAGCAGGCGCAAGCTGCAATTAAGCATAAACCACTGGCAGAGGGGTACAGGGTCGAAGGAAAACAGAGTCACCGTGTTACCCCTGGGAAGAAGGAGGCTGGGTGCTCACCTCCCCATTCCCCTAGTACTCGTCCCAAATTCCCTGTACAATCAGAGGAGCCCAGGAGGTGCTATCAGTGTAAGTCCACCGAGCACCTGAGAGATAAGTGTCCCCTGCTGAGTGAAAACAGGCATCAAGTGGCCCATGAAGCTGCTGCCTCTTTCCACACAGGGTTTGTGAAGTTGACTTCTACACCACCAAGCAGTGAGCATGTGCATGCTGTTAGACTGAATGGGAAGTTAATCACTGGGTTGAGAGATACAGGCGCTGAAATTTCTATAGTCAGGAGGGACCTGATCCAAGAGAAGGATTGGTTGCCGGGTAAAGTGGCAGAATTGGAGCTGGTGGGTGGCTACAAAGTCATTGCACCTCTGGCAAAAGTACACATGCAAACGGAAAACTTGCAGGCTATGCTAACTGTGGCAACAGTGTCACACAATTTTGCACCGTTTCTACTGGGAAATGATTTCTTTGCTGTGGCAGAATCTGTCCCAGGGCTGGGTGGCAGCAAGCAGGAACCTGGTGCTGAAAACCCCAGAGGAGGGGGCGAAGTCACAGGGACTGCAGCTGTGGCGGCAGGGGTGGCTGTGGCCAGTTCCTGTCCTGTAATCATCTCCCCGGGGGAGGGGAATGTTCTACCTCATAGCAAGGGGGGAATTTTGCGGGCCACTGAAGGGTCTATCTTAGCTTGCAGCTGGGAGCCCACAGCTGGACCAGGGTCACCTTCTCTTCAGGGGGACATGGGAGTGTCTGGCCCAGACAGAGGCCCAGGGAGGGAAGGTGAGGGGGGGGCGGAGAGCCCGCCCACCTTTTGTCAGGAGGAGCTTGCCCAGGAGGAGGGTGAAAAGTCTGCATTTCAGATGCCAGACCCCTCTCCTGTGGATCAGGTTAGAAGGGAAAGCTGGGGGTCAGACCTCCTGGAGGGGGGAGTCCGTCCAGCTGACCTGTTGGGAACAGATACTGGGGTGTCCAAGAAAGAGGTTGTTCTTGCTACAGGGGTAGGAGGTAAATCTCTCTCTTCAAAGCAGAAGGGAGCAAGTCTCTGCATGGGTGAAGCCACACAAGGGGATGGGAACCAGCCCAGAGAAATTCCAGAGGGAGGGGCCGGGGGCAGGCCGGGTTGCAGTACACCCTTTCCTTGCCAGAGCCTCAAACGCATGCCTGATTTAGGAGCCTGCTCCAAAGAGGCAGAAGAATCTGCATCAGAGTGCCTACCAGGATACACAGACGGGTGGGTAATCCTGTGTCTTTCCCTACTTCATCTGTGGGTTATAACAAAGGAGTTAACACTGAGGGTCAACCCTTTCAAGATGGGGAACATACCTGATTGGTGGGAAAAACTGTTGTACATGCTTGGGATGGTGACCTCACGGTCGTACAAGCATGTTACCTGTCGGCCTATATCGAGTAACCGGCTGGAAGCTTGGCACAACAGCAAAAGGATAACAGGCCCAGGCTGCTGTGTGAAAGGGGAAACTGAGGCACGTCGCCTCATGGCACTGAGAGCTAAATGCCGAGGTTCATACGCCTTCAGTCCATTGTGCATAAAAGACTCTTGGCAGTCCATTTTCCTACTTTGTTCAGGGATTGCATTGTGCCACCTAATGGGAGCCACGTGGCTAGATCTCCCATAAAATTGTGAACAATTTCTTCCCTGTTGTTATTAGTAATTTTCTATTTAGGAAGGACAAAAGTCATGTTGGAAATAAATGTGCTACCTGTTATAAACAGCATAGGTGTAATAAATTGCAACACAGAAAATAAGATTAAACAAAGACCTGATTATTCCTTGATGAAAAACCGGTTTGTTGAAGTCCCAACTGCCACATACAGAGTGTGAGGATTTCCTCTTCACTTCCTCAATTTCTCCTTTTCTACACAGGGTTGAGGTAAAATGGTTTGTTTCAAAACAAAATGTTGAAATGGTTTGTTCTGAAAATGTCAAAAGGAACCACTTTGACTTTTTTAAATAAATATTTCCCCTTATTATTCAACCAATTGAATATTATTCAATTATTCAATAATTCAGTCAGGTTGACGCAAATAGGGTCAAAGTGACTGAAACCGCAATGATCAGCTCCAGTGTGCCTGTTTTCCCTTCTGTAAAATACAGGTAATAATGCTTGCTTTGTAAAGTGCTTTGGGATGTATGGATGGAAAGATGCTAAAGAAGTATTTTGTGTGATGTTATGTCGTTTAGATTTCTATGGAAACTTATAGAAGTTTATGCAAATCTCTCTTTCTGCTTGGGGGAATGGAGAGTCATCTCCTTTTCTAACATGTCAGTTATGTTTGAATGACTGCAGCTGCTTAGAATTAGATGCCACAGAAGTAAGTTTACAGGCATTAATGATTGCTTCAGAGACAGAAATTCACAGTCACAGCTGATTGTTAGGCAAGGATGCAAGTGGGAGACCATAGATATCTTAAATATGTGTTCAGCTGCTGGGTTATTATATATGTTAATAAATGGTGAAGGGGAGGGTTCCTGAAATAGGCCATTTTTAGGGTTGCATTTTTAAATGGTGTGAAAGAGCGTGTAGCTGAAAGGATAGTAGCCCCTTTTGATGGAAGAAGAATATAACTTACAATGGCAGACAATATTGACTTTTTTACTTCTTTACTTGCATGCAAGTACTGTTAATTTTTAACAAGATCATCAGTGATTTCTGACATGTAGACTGTGCATGCTGTTCTGTGCCTTGGTTATTGGAAATATTAAAATTAATTATATAGAGCTGCCAAACTTAAAGCTTAAAACATGCTTTGTTAATGTCCTTCCTTACCTAAATTAATTACCAGCGTGATTAAAAACTTGATAAACATACTTCATTTGAGTGATTACAAATTTATTAGCAAGCTAATGTTTTTTTAATACTGTATGTATTCATTTAAAAGTCTTTCGGTGCATCCTAACTTGGTGTCATTTGACTTAAAACAAGGGGGGAAATCTATCAGATCTATTTTTGCAGATCATTTCATGATTGGACTAATTATATTAAGTGCATAAAAAGTTTTATCATTTTCGTAGATTGTTAATTTGTCATATCAGAGTTCAGTTTTATTATTGTAAAAGAGTTAATTAGAGAGAGAGAAAGTATATAAATTGGCACATAGTTATGCTGGTATTTTGGGAGCTGATTCAACTCTCATTGAAGTCAAAGGAGTATCTCTATTGACTGTAGTTGGTGTTCAGTTGAGCCATTAACGGATTTATTTTCTTCAACAATCTCAGTGGGTTGAAGGCTAGTACAGAAAGTCTTCAGCCCAAGAGAACACTTTCTCTGTAGATTACATTTCTAAATGATCAGCTTGAAAAAGTGTCATTTAATTTATTATTGGAGGCCCATCCTCCCCCCCCCCCAAACAGAGAATAGGGACATATATTTCAAATATGACCACTTATTTTGGATGCCTCAATGTTGGGTGTCTAATCTCTCAAAGTCAGAGCCTCATTTTGAAAGATGCAGAGCATCCACAAATCCACTTGAAGTGTGTCAATTTACAATAAGTAAAACAAGGATAACACTACTTTTCTACCTCACATTAATTGATGTCTGAGGATCTCAGATACTGTAAATAAATATTACAATTTGTAACAATTAAAATTTTTATATTGTTTTAGCACATGGTACAGATGTGTGATGAATCAACGTAATTAGAGGGTTATATATTTTACTATGCATAATCACATCCTAGGTCTAATTCTTCTCTACGCTTACACCAGTGAAAATCTGGAGTATCTTCATCAAAGTCAATGGTGTAATCCTGTTGACTTCAGTTGAGATATTCCTAGTTTCCACTGTTGAGGAAAATCAGGCCCACAGGAAGCCATATTAATGGTTCAGACAGAGGAATTTCTCTGGCACCTCTCTCTGCTGCTGTCCATACATATCACAGGCTTAGCTTAATATGCTTGTCTATCTCATTGGTTGTACCAGCCCTTCCCACCTGTCGCCTCTTGTGATAGCCATGTCCTTTGCCACTATCTTACACTTCTCAGAATCCTCAAATAATACCAACACTCAAGTAAAAATGAACACTTACATCTTCAGAGTGCCAGTCAGCCAATAACCAATTCATAAACTGAAAATCCAGTCAATAGTTCTTTGGTTCTCCTACTACAATCAAGTTTGATAGTCACAGGTTTAGGCAAACCAACTTGCACTTAATTCCTATATGCCATTTCAAAGGAATTTCAAGTAATGCTCATAATGCAATCTTTAATTTGGAAAATGGTGATTTGCTGCCTGAACAGCTTTACTTCTCTCCAACCCTAGCAGGACAACTAAGCTTGAGTCATGTGAATACAAGTGAATGCTGGCCACTGAACTTTCTGCCAGCTGCGTCGAGCTCAGTCGCAGAGACTGGCTTGAAGCAGACTTTCAGAGTTCATGCATGCAAATCCCAGTGCTAGTGCCACAAAGAAAGTATCTTAGTCAGATGTACAGTTTCTGAAGTTGCAGCATTGATCTGTTTGCCAAGATCATTCCTGCTGCTCAGGCAGCAGGAGTTGTTTTTCCCCATCACCAGATACTAATATTAGTTAGAAACCCCTTGACCCTCTCAGTATAATACAGCGGTCAGTGTTCACTCCAGAATCTGTGGCACCATGACACCTGTGGTGAAGCATCACCTTGAGAAGCTCACTTGTCATTTTGACAAGAAAAAATAGAAACACTGATGTCATTTTGGATGGAACCAGTCTGGGGTCTAAAATGTTATTTAGCAAATCTGACAACTTTATTGATGATCATCAGGCTCTCAGTTGTTGTGATAACTGTATTTTCACAGTCCTCCATGATAATACTTTTCTTGCTAATGTTATATTTTTCCTCCCTATATATGCCTTCTCACCACCTGATAGCCTGAGATTGCATGACTGCAATATCACGTTAGCCATCCCCCTTTTTCCCCAGAAGTGTCTCTGACACACCCCCTATGCTAGGGCTAGGATTGGGGGATAGCACATAGGCAAATAGGCCAGCAAATAGGCCAGCTCTTTGCCCACCAAGAGTTCCTGTACATTGGAAGAATTTCTAACTGGCTCATTAAGCCAGTTTTCTGCCTACTGTGCACAACCAGAGTGGTGCAAAACAGGTGAATTGGAGCCAGGATTTGACCCTATCAGTTTCCACTTGCAGGATAAAATCCTGACCTCACTGAAGTCAATGGCAAGACTTCCATTGCCTTTCAGTGGACTAGAATTTCACTTTCAGACTTCTTTCTAGGTCTAATCAAAGATGCTATAGCTGCACTTTCATGAGTTACCCCAGCAAATCCTCAGTGCCCTGTTTTAGAATAAACCAGGGGTACAGTTCCAAATTCTAGTACATTGGCAATCATTGTCACTATGTTGCATCAATGGTAGGTGGCACTTTTCAGATAATGTAAGTATAGAAGATCGGACTGAGCATGGAGCACTGTAGTATTCGGCTGGTGTGGGAGAGGTGATGTCATGATGTGCTCCCAGGTACCATTATTGTCAAAAGTATCAATGCACTATCGGAGTGAAGATGAACATAAGGAATGGGATTCTATAAACTGTCTAAGAGTAGTGCTAATTCAGCATAACCATTGCATGAACAAGTGAAGGCATATTGACCTATCTTTGATCCTATGGATAAACTGGAAAAGATTATATCAAATATATGAGACAAATGAAAACCGATATAAAATTAAAATGAGAAAAATGGCTCAAGGTCAAATCATGAAATAAATGTATTCATATTCCAGGAAGGCTGCTCTTATCTTCCCAATGTTTAAATTAGGTTGTTGATTAATTGCAGCTAACTCACATGAATTAACTCAAAAAAATTAATCACGATTTAAAAAAATTAATCATGATTCATCACAGTTTTAATCACACTGTTAAACAACAGAATATCAATTGAAATTTATTAAATATTTTTGGATGTTTTTCTACATTTTCAAATATATTGATTTCAATTACAATACAGAATACAAAGTGTACAGTGCTCACTTTATATTATTCTTTGTCATTACAAATATTCACACTGTAAAAATGATTAAAGAAATGGTATTTTTCAATTCAGCTCATACAAGTACAGTAGTGCTGTCTCTATCGTGAAAGTGCAATTTACAAATGTAGATTTTTTTGTTGTTACATAACTGCACTAAACATAAAACCACAATGCAAAACTTTAGAGTCTACAAGTCCACTCAATCCTACTTCTTGTTCAGCCAGTCGCTAAAACAAACACATTTGTTTACATTTATGGGAGATTATGCCGCTCACTTCTTATTTACAATGTCACCTGAATGTGAGAACAGGTAGTCTCATGGCATTTTTGTAGCCGGCATTGCAAGGTATTTACATGCCAGATATACTAAATCTTCATATGGCCCTTCATGCTTCGGCTACCATTCCAGAGGACATGCTTCTATGCTGATGATGCTCGTTAAAAAATAATGCATTAATTAAATTTGTGACTGAACTCCTCAGGGGGAGAATTGTATGTCTCCTGACCTGCTTTACCCGCATTCTGCATATATTTATAGCAGTTTCAGATGATGACTCAGCACATGTTCGTTTTAAGAACACTTTCACTGCAGATTTGACAAAATGCAAAGAAGGTACCAATGTGAGATTTCTAAAGATAGCTACAGAACTTGACCCAAGGTTTAAAAATCTGAGGTGCCTTCCAAAATCTGAGAGGGATGAGATATGGAACATGGCTTCAGAATTCTTAAAAGATCAACACTCTGATGCAGAAACTACAGAACCCGAACCACCAAAAAAGAAAATCAACCTTCTGCTGGTGGCATCTGACTCAGATGATGAAAGTGAACATGCATCTGTCTGCACTGCTTTGGATTGTTATCGAGCAGAACCTGTCATCAGCATGGAAGCATGTCACCTGGAATGGTGGTTGAAGCATGAAGGGACATATGAATCTTTAGCACATCTGGCATGTAAATATCTTGCGATACCGGCTACAACAGTGCCATGAGAAAGCCGATTCTCACTTTCAGGTAACATTGTGAACAAGAAGCAGGCAGCATTATCTCCTGCAAATGTAAACAAACTTGTTTGCCTTAGTGATAAGCTGAACAAGAAATAGGACTGAGTGGACTTTTAGGCTTTAAAGTTTTACTTTGTTTTATTTTTCAATGCAGTTATTTTTTGTACATAATTCTACATCTGTAAGTTCAACTTTCATGATCAAGAGATTGCAGTACAGTACTTTTAATGGGGGAATTTAAAAATACTATTTCTTTTGGTTTTTACAGTGCAAATATTTGTAATAAAAAGAAATGAGCACCGTACACTTTATATTCTGTGTTGTAACTGAAATCAATATATTTGAAAATGTAGAAAACATCCAAAAATATTTAAATAGATAGTATTCTCTTATTGTTTAACAGCACGTTTAATCACAAGATTAATCATTATTAATTTTTTTAATTGCTTGACAGCCCTAGTTTAAATGTATGGCATATTTGTCCTGTTTACTGCGGAGTTTGCTGACATTGCCTAATCCGATATGTACTTAAAGGTTTGGTTTGATTTTTCAGCTGAGACACTCTTTCTTTATTCAGATATCATCTCCTTAGCTAAGAAAGGAGAGCAACCTGCTTTGAGCTGAGTGTTTGTTATCACATTTCCCCTACTGTTTTTGAATGAATGTACACAGGAGATTGATGATTTGCCTTTAATTAAAATCCTTCCCACTCAGCAGGCTGCTCAAGTACTTCAGCTACTGCTGAAACTTTGAAATAAAAGCCCAGATCCTGGGCTGCAGCCAACAAGTGCTCAAGATAGGGGTGCACTACACTCACCTGCTGTTCTGGTATCTGCCTTCTCCACTGCCGGGTTGAGATGCTTCTTTAGGCCCCCCTGAGCCTAGATCTTCCCTGTGCTTGGACAGTCTCCCACTGTAGATTAGAGCAGCCTGAAGGCTGTCTTGATTTGCACTGCTTGCCAATGCTTCCCAAGGTCCATTCCAGCAACTGGACCTCCTACCACAACATTTCTTTATTTTTCAGACGAGTGCTTCTGCTCCTGCAGTTTTTAAAGTGTAGCGTATACTCCCTTCCTTGCCCAGCCTGTTCCACTAAGCAATGGGGAAGGGGGCAGTTTCTGGCTTTACTTTTATTTACTTTTTTTTTTAAACTTTTATTCAAGAATTGCATAACATAGAACCCTTAGTCTGCTCTAAGGTGTTGTCTGCCACTGTCCAATCTGTCCCTTGTCACCTGCAGTCCAGAGAGCCCTGCCTTCCAAAATGAGCTTTGGTCTCTGCAGCCACACTCCCTATCAATCACAAGGATAGCTGCTCCGTGCACCATCCGACTCTTTTTGGGGTAGGTAATAGTACTAGCAGCACAAGCCAGGAGCACTCTCTGCATGGTGGAGAGCAATGTATAAGGGGTGCAATGAATAGAAATCTCCCACTGTATAGGGACCAGGCACACTTTTCCCCTCAGTTAGGAAATGCCCTGTCTATTTTCTTTACACAGAGCTACAAGATGAGTGCAAATGAGTTTTAATTGATATGTAACTAGTGATTCAATTTCTCTTGCATAATATATGTTAACAAGTCATTTCCTTCTTGTAAGCTTATATTTAAAAACTAATTTAACCAATGGTATTTCCCCCCCAATTTGAATATATATTTAAGAGATACAAACAGGAGATCTATTATAGTTCCCAGGTTTGTTATGTTTTAATATGTACAAATTAAGTAATAACGAATCATTGCTGGAAGTAAGAAGAGCCTTTGTGCTACAAGACTGTGTGATCCCTGCTAACTACATCACAATCACTTTATGTGGGCAAGATTTGTATCATTTATATGAATCTACAGTTTAGTACTGACAAGAAAAATGCATTCTCTGATCTAAATCTGCACTAGGGAAAAGAGCATGCTAGTTCGGTTGAGGTAAAGATATTAAAGACAACCATTATCATCCCATGCATTGTCAGCTCATCTTTCATTTATGTGCAGTTATTTATCATACTGGTCCCATAATAAACTCCTATTTACTAATCCACTTTAAAATTATCTCCCATTTTATTTATTTGTTGTTATAAATTTTTTGATTGATTTTCATAAAGAAACACAATAAAATACAAAATGGTAAATGGCTTGCAGCTTGAATATGTTGCCAATTACTGCACATTTCACAGGATGTCTTAAGCAATTACACAACTCTACAATTTGCCAAAGATGCAAGACTAGACACTATAAAATCAGACAATATCACACAGATGTAATATGTAAGGGTGGGAGTAGCTGTATATAAAATAAAAGACTTACACAAATAGGCAAAAGGGGGAAGGAGGAGATGGTGCAGGAAGAGGGAGGGAAAAAGCAGAAAGGTAAGGTGGAGTGGAATTTATTTCCTGTTGTCAGTTAAATACATAAATTATCCTAAAATCTGCCTCACTCATCACTGAAGTACTACAGGTCAACAGTGGGAGCAAGGCTCTTTGCACCGTCCCATTTTGCATACCCACAGAGGGGCCAGTCACAGCCTAGCACTTCATTAAGAAGAGTAATAGCATACATCAAGAAGACAGCTAGATTGCTCCACACCTGAGTCCTTGTCTATATGGACCTTTGTTACAGTGTTTCATTCTGAGAGTTCCAGCCACTGAGTGGACCCAGATCTGAAGAGACAAGCAGTTCTAGATCCTGGAGCATTGCCAGCTCTCATGATGTATTGTCAGTCTTGCAATATATGACGTTTCACTTTTAAAGCCCCAGCTCCTGGACTCAAGTCACTATGTGAGACTCTTGCTTTCATTTAAAAAAGTAAGTGTCTAGCCTTTATAGTTGCAGAGAAAAGCTTGAAAATGGAACTTTAGTGCACCCTAGAGGCTCAATAGCCTGAAAGGAAATAAAAAGAACCCAACATTTGCTAATGTTTTAAAATCTAATGATTCTAAAGCCAACCTCATGATTTTTTTTTCCAGGCACAACTCAAATATTTTTGAACATTTGGAGTTGGCAATGCTGGTGATGTGAAATCAAATCTAGCTGAATGAAAGAAAAATCAATTCTTTATATGTTCACCATTTGCTATTGTGTGATGAATGCATTTACTTGAAATTAGAATTTAAAAGTTTTCAGTATGATGTGGTGATGTTAAAGGACAAGCTACAGACTAGATCTGGAAGACTCTGCGAGCCTGTGATTGCATCTACCTTAGAGGCAGAAGAAAGACGAGAACTCTGCCAGATGACACTAGTATCAGTTCTCGCATCTTTGCTGCAGAAAGGATATTCCAAGCAACACTTGGAAATAAATAAATTATTTAACCCTATCATAACTTAAATTCTTAATTTAAAAGTATTTTGCAAGCATCTTTTTGCTAACCTAGACTTGAGGCTTAGTAATTCAACAGCTGATTTAAGGAAGTCATTCACTAATAAAGTAAAGCACTGGTTTGATTTATTGCTTGATACTGTTCTTTCCCACTGGTAAAAAAACATAATTTTAAGGACTATGCTGTAAATCTGATACAGTCTTCTACTTGATTTTTTGTAATTGTTTAAAAATGCTCTTTCTAATATCATACACATGTTACAAAATATATGTTATTATGAATATTATAATAGAAAACATTGTCACATTTAGGCCTTTAAGAAACAAATGATATCACCTAATATTCTGCTTGGATCTCCGTATCTGCCCGTATTTTTGGTTAAGAAATTGTACAGCAGATCTTGCAATTCACTGATGATCTGCTGATATGTTCCTAGCTACAGGCCATAGTTTTTGGCCTCCTGGCTCTGTATTAATTTCTTTCAGGATTTAGCTTGATCTGCGCTGTTAGAGCCACGTTATGATCTTATGTGGATATGTCTCATCCATGTTTGGCTGTGGCATGCCATGAATCGTCAGTGTGGCACAATCTGTTTGCCAAAATACAGGTATGTGGGATATCTAATTTTGTTCGCTGACAGACATGTTATCTAACGTTGCAGCCTGTACTATACTGAATATTTTGAAAAGTATCTAGATTTTAAAACATCTGTATTTTTTACTTATATGTATTCTTTACATTCTGCTACATCTGAAACTGCTCATGTTAGATTTTAATTTTATTTTTTACACATTCATTTTAGGGCTTACACTTTCTATGGAAGAAATCAGCCCAGACATTTTTTTTTCAATATGCCTGAGTTAAACCACTCCTGCAGATATGGGTTTATAATGGATACACTGGCAAACTTTTAGTTGGATGATTGCTAGAGGGCACAATAAATGTAAAAATCCTAACTATTATGGGGAATATCAACCTGAGCTTTTATCTGGTACAATGGAAAAAATAGCACATTCTAAGAAACTAACCTACCTCAGATAACATAGACCGCTTTCACACACAACAGCAGTCTGTAATGTGAACCAACAGAACAAACCAGATGGCGTGAATCACTATCATATTCAGTGATACTTACTTGGACACTATGTTGTTTATACTCTTCAAAAAAACCTCAGAAACTTTCAAACATTTGAAAACAAATGACTTTAGTCATTGCCTAGTGTGTAGGTGTATAAATGAGACTTTAGTGCCAAAATAAATATTTCAATTGCACTCACAGTTCTAAATATATTTTCATCCATGTAAAATATTTGACATTAGCTATGCTTTAGTGTTATTCATGGTATATAGTTGTGCATTTATGAACAGCAAATGAGAAAATATTAAGGTTTAAGTGCAGGTTGGATGGAAGACATTGAATCTAAATGTTCTTTCTATTTGCATTATTGTGGGGGAATATATTACAGCAGAGTAACAGTGAAGGACTGTATAGAACAGATAGTTGTTTTAATGCCAAAAAACAGTTTCTGATTGAAGGAGACAGTTCCCTAAGATCCAAACCATTGAGGGGACCATATCGAAAAGGGCAGGTTAGAATCACCAGTAGAACCCATGTATCATGAATACCAGCATTGCCTTGCTAATCTGCATGAATGACTGGGAGACCTATTGCAGATTAGTGAAATATGTGATTTACGGGGGAAAACAAGCTTCTTCCTTGACAATTGTAGTTTAGTTCATCTCTGTGTTAAAACTTAAGAGGACTGCAGTGGTAGTGCAATGTATTTTGTAAACGTAACCCTGTTTTAGAGAGATGATGCCTCAGTACAGCAACATGCTGTTAAGTATCCTTGCTGAGAATGGGGTGTGGTGTAAGACAACAGCATTTTTTGTAGAGGATTTTATGGAATATATCTGGGTTGTGGGTTAACAGAAGAAGAATGAGCAAGGGGCTACTCTAAGTGGAAAAGAAGCTGGGGAGAGAAGTAGGTTACGAGAATCAGAAAAGACTGGAGAGTGGCAGTGGGGAGAATGTAGAAGCATGACTGAACCAGGAAACAAAATGGTGGCTTAATCCAACTCTCTGCTATAAATGAGGAATAAATGAAATTAATTTAAGAAGATAAAAAGAACAAAGCCAACCTAATCTGCACAGATCTGTGCCCAAAATGTGAATAACCACTAGTGGACAGACTGACCAAGTCTCCTAGTATGTCACAAGAATCTGGGAAATGTAGTTGACCTCTGCTGTGCTTTTGCTTTGATCAGTGGGAGTGCAGGAGGGGTGGGGGCGGCCAGGTTTGGTGGCCAATAGCAGGGTGGGGGTGGATCTTAAGTGAGGGGCCATGGTGGTAGCATCACAGAAATTGGCTGCCATGAGGCTGAGGCAGGTCAGTATGTCAAGGAGGAGGGTCATGCCCCATTCTCCCCCAGGCCTTGGCTGCAGCAGGGAAGGGGTAGATGCGGGGTTCAGGGAGTGGGGAACAGCCCCACCCACCTCTGGGCTCACCACAGCAGGCGGAATTCAGGGATCAGGCAGGGGGTTCATGCCCCATTCTTCCCAGGCCTTTGGGTGCAGCGGGAGGGGGATTGGAGGATAATGCCCCCTCCTCTCCGAGGACTCAAAGAAGCAGGGTGGTGGGGTGGGCCTGCGTGGTTCTGTTCTGCTGCAAATACTCTTCTGAGAGCAAACTCCTTGTCTCCACTTCCCAGGTGTAACTGAGGCCCTGCCTTCCCTAATGCCACCTATGACCAGGTTTATTATAGCCCTGCTAGGCAGGGCCCCACACTATGGGGAAGCTGCAACTCTGTTTGCCTTGCTGCATGTTCTACAGAGTACATGGCACTGGGCAGAGTAGACTGGTGGTGCGTGAGACTAAACAAGCTTGGGGAGGATAAACTGGACCCTCATTATCCTGTAAAGAGTCCAATGAGAGTAAAAAAATGTAAATTGTACTACTGTGGCTGGAGGAGAAAGTGTGACAGTGGCTGTTTTGGAAAAGTTAGAAAAACAAAGGGGAAGTGTGGTGGCAGCTGTTTTGAGAGAGGCGCAGCAAGCAAGGAGGAAAGACAACAAGAAGACCTACATGTCTGGGAAAGGAAAGAATCATAGAAGTGTAGGACTGGAAGGAACCTCCAGAGGTCATCTAGTCCAGTCCCCTAAACCCAAGGCAGGGCTATGTAATAACTAGACCATTCCTGACAAGTGTTTTGTCTAACCTGTCCTTAAAAACCTCCCATGACAGAGATTCAACAACCTCCCTAGGCAATTTGTTTCAGTGCTAAACTACCCTGACTGGAAGTTTTTCCTTATGTCCAACCTAAACTGCCCTTGCTGCATTTAAGTCTATTGCTTCTTGTCCTATCCTCAGTGATTAACAAGAACAATTTTTCTCCCTCCTTGTAACAGCCTTTTATGTATTTGAAAACTGTTATCCTGTCCCCTCTCAGTTTTCTCTTCTCCAGACTAAACAAACCAACTTTTTTCAATCTTCTCTCTTAGGTCTCTTAATATTTTTTGTTGCTCTTCTCTGGACTTTCTCCAATTTGTCCACATCTTTCCTGAAATGTGGAGCCCAGAACTGGACACAATACTTCAGTTGAGGCCTTATCAGTTGTACCAAGTAATCACAATTCTTAGAAAGATCAATATAAGATATAAATCATAGAAATGTAGGAACCTGGAAGAGACCTCAAGAAGTCATTGAATTCAGCTCCCTGCTCTGTGGCAAGACCAAGCAGACCATACCTGATAGATAAGTTTTTCCAACTCGTTTTTAAAAACTTCCAATGATGGGGATTCCACAACCTCCCTTGGAAGCCTATTCCAAAATGTAACTGGCATTAAGGGGGTTCCCATTTAGACTGTCCTTTAAATAGAAGGATAGATCCAAAAGAAGGGAAACAGGTACTTATGGACATGGGAATAGTGAATCAACTACAGAACAATCTGGATGGGATCAAAAGCTTCAGTCCTACAGGTCACCAAGAAATCTCTGGGAATCAATGAGATCAAGGAAGGCCAGAATAATTAAAAAATATGCATCTTCAAGACAACAAGAGAGCAGAAGAAACAGTCCAAATTCACAAGAACAAGATTGGGCTAAGACATTCCAATAAATAATGGCTATTAGATCCAACTGGTTATAATGATAAAGGGATATAGTTAAATGGAAGCTTTGGACTTTGGGCACTTATTAAGGTTCAAAACAAACAAGAAGTCAAAAATTTTAGGAACTAATATTCCCGAAAGGGTCAAAACCAACTGGTGTCATCTACATACATTTAAATGAGTGAAGGAATCTTGAAAATATTTAGGAATAAATATTGTGGAGGAACACAAAAATCTTTTAAAGATAAATTACCTTACACTGCAAAATAAAAGAATAAAAGAATTGGAGAAATGGAACAAATATGAAATTACTTGGCTAGGTAGGGTAGCCTTGGTAAAGATGAATGTCCTCCCAAAGGTATTTTTGTTTCAGTGCATCCCCGTTGGTAACCCTGACATGACATTAAAAAAAAAGGTAGGATGTGCTATTAAAATTCAGCAGGAAACATAAAAGACAAACAGTGAGTGCTAAAGTTCTGTAAAAGCCTGCAAAGTGGAATGGACTAGCTTTCTCTAATTTGACTTATTATGCCTTACAGTTAAAAGATGTAATCAACTGGATTAATAGACCAGTCAAACACTGAGTAAAACTTGAACAAGATGAGCCCAACTATAGCTATTCATAATTATTTGGAACAGGTTCAACTTAATTCAGTAACAAGAGATGTGAAATAGCTAGGCTATTTAATCAACTTTATTAATCAAATATTATTAGTCAAAGATTAAAACAACAGAATACAGAAAGGAAAAACAATATGTTACCACAGATCTAGGAGGCAGCAGTGCAGGTGGTCAATTTGTCTCAAAATCTGAGTGCATGCCGCCTCTCTATATACTAGGGTTCAGGGTTTCACATTTCTTTGCATTACTTCTTATCTATTATCTTTTACATGTTTTTGAAGACTTTGCTAGGCTTGCACAGCCCATGCAATAGACTGCACAAAATCTGTAACTAGTTCATTATCTTGGGTTGTAGATGTCAGCAAAACTTTAGATGTCCTTTAGTCATAGCTTGGTGCACAGGACATATTTGCTAAGCGTCAACAAAATTGGTCATTATGTCCTTGTCTCTGGAATGTCTCTATACCTAACACTGAGATTATAATACTTCACATATCCTCTTGGTTAACTTAAGTAAAAAGCATTTTGGAACAGCTGAACACGACAAAGTTCTTGATAAGAAAACAACCCAGATGAAGAGATGGGAGAAGGATTTGGATAAAAGAAATTGAGCTAGATAAATGGGTCTCTATATGGGAAAGGTGATATGCATCTTCAATTTGTGTAGCTCCTAAAGAAAATGTTTATAAATGTATAATAGAGATGGCATTTGACTCCAATTAAGATCCATCATATTTTTGCTACTAGGGAAGCTCGCCGGTGGAGGAATTGTGAGGAAAGGGAACATGTACATGTGGTTGTTGTATTGAGGAATTAGACAGTTTTGGGAGGAAATTATTAAAGAGATTATCTTATAACAAAATGGTGGTTTCCTAGAGATCCCCTGTCCTGCTTACTTAATGCTGCAGTGAAGGATCTACATTTTAAACACACTGACTAGGGCCTACCAAATTCACAGTCCATTTTGGTCAATTTCACAGTCATAGGTTTTTTAAAATAGTACATTTCATGGTTTCAGCTATTTAAATCAGAATTTTCATGGTGTTGCAATTGTTAAGGTTCTGACCCAAAAAGGACTTGTGGGGGAGGGGTCACAAGGTTATTGTAGGGTGGGGTTGTGGTACTGCTACCCTTACTTCTGCGCTGCTGCTGGCCGCGGCGCTGCCTTCAGAGCTGGGCAGCTGGAGAGTGGCGGCTGCTGGCTACGCACCCAGCTGTGAAGGCAGAGCTGTCGCCAGCAGCAGCGCAGAAGTGAGGATGGCATGGTATGGTATTTCCACTCTTATTTCTGCGCTGCTGCCTGCAGAGCTGGGCCCTCAGTCAGCAGTGCCACTCTCTGGCCACCCAGCTCTGAAGGCAGCACAGAAGTAAGGGTGGCAATACTGTGACCCCCTTAAAATAACCTTGCAATTCCCCACAGTCCCCTTTTGGGTCAGAACCCCAATTTGAGAAACTCTGGTCTCCTCCATGAAATCTGTATAGTATAGGGTAAACGCACCCAAATGCTGAGTTGTACAACTGCAGAATATTGTGGGATGTATCATAGAATATCAGGGTTGGAAGGGACCTTAGGAGGTCATCTAGTCCAACCCCCTGCTCAAAGCAGGACCAATCCCCAATTTTTGCCCCAGATTCCTAAATGGCCCCCTCAAGGATTGAACTCACAACCCTGGGTTTAGCAGGCCAATGCTCAAACCACTGAGCTATCTCCCTCCCCACATGTGGCTTAGCATGAATGAACAGAACTCTGGGAAAAACATAGGCCAGTTCAGCTCTTGTAACTGCCAGGCATCTGTATAATGTGGTATATACTAACCTAACATATATGTGTTGGCTAACAAGTGCTTACCAGCCAGCAAGCCAGAAGCTTTAAGCAGTTTCTTAGAATATTAACCTGATCCTGAACAAATAAAGTATGATGCAGTATGTTAAAATTTAATGTAGCAATGCCGAAAGAAAGAAAGAAAGAAAGAGTGAAGACTGCTCAAAAGTCTTAGGTCCAAATTCTTTCCTTCGAAACATATTCACCACTCCCATTGACTTCAGTGGAAACAAGGAAATTCAGCATTTGAGGTCTGAGAATCAAACAGAGGCTTGAACAGACTGGAAAAATAGGCTGATATTGGGGTGAGAAGAGGTGGCCTAAAAGGATCTGTTTTAAAATATGGCAGAAAGGTGGTTAGCTTAGAGGAGCTGCTCTGAACTTGCCATACCATGGGAGAGCTCTTTTCATTGACATTCATCATATATAAGTGGAACTCAACAAGGAAACAGAACAGTACGTCGCTTTAACCTCCTTCAGACATAACTGTTTGTAATGGTTGTTTCTAATTACCTTCTGAAGAGTGTGTTTACTTTCCTTTCTGTCTAAAAAGCCTGGTGATTCTCAGGATGGTTTTAGTACACTACATTACTTTTGTCTTTTTTTTTTTTTACTTTGCCTATCACATAACTGTTTTTTATATAGAAGTGGTCACCATTAAAAAGTACACATTAATTAATAATCACCACGCCACAGTATCTCATATACCAGTGGTCCCCAAACTTTTCAGGTCATGCTCCTCTTACCCCTGTCCACGTCTCCCCCCAACTGAGGCCGGGAGTAGGGCTGCGGCTCCGGGGGACGGGGACACAGACAAGGGTAAGAGGGCTGGGGCCACAGCTGGGGTTGGGGGCGGGGCTGGGAGCGGAGTCCTGGCTGTGAGGCCGGCAGCCAAAGCAGGTAGCCAGGGCTGGGGCCAGGAGTGAAGCTGAGTGGTGCTCCCTCTCCATTCCCCATGGAGGTTGGCCCAGACCCCAGCCGCCCCCGGCCCCGAATGGTTCTCCATGCCCCCCTAACAGGCACGCCCCACAGTTTGGAGACATCTGTCATATACTGTTCTTATTTCCTAAACTCTTTGGTACAGGGACCATCTTTCTGTTTTGTTTGTACAATCTGTAGCACAGTGGGTTCCTGAACCCCCTGGCCCTCGGATCAGGGGAGTTGCCCCATGATTGGGGCTCTTGGGCACTACTGTAATGCACCAAAAATAAAAGGAATAATTACTAATACTGACAGCACAGGGGGACATTGTGGTATTTCAGATACCACTCTGAGCTTCATTACCTTTGTTTTCCTCAGCTTTATGTTCTAGCTACCAATTATTTTGCATTGGTGGTGCTTTTAGAAAGTAATATTTCTCTGTTGTTTACAGGATTGAGACTTGATTGTATGCATCTATTCAAGTACTTATCTCTAAGCACACGAACAATCCCATTAACTTTGAGACCATTTATCAAGATAGAATGGCACTTCACATCCCTTATTTGCGTACGTGATTCTTTATTAACAACTATACTTATCCTCATTTAGCTGGTATAGTGAACATAGCTTTCATTCAATTTAATATTTCTATTGTGCTATCCTACTGGATGTTGTGTCCACTTTAATAGTGTCGAGAATATTTGCTTCTCTAAAAAATACGTAAACTGGATGAACTTGGATTGACGTCTTCTGTACTAACAACTTGAAGAGCCTGTTAAATTTCTTTTGGGAAAAGCTACATTTTAACTAATAAACCCACTAGTAGGACTGATTATATATGTGAATCACTCTGAATGATGGCACCTATTCTGCATCTTTCCAAGAGCAGTTACGTGTACAGCTGCTACAACAATAAGGTAAGTCTTTTTTATCAAGACTAAGAAACAATGCTATTTTCTGCTGAAAATCACAAATACATCATCAGCATTTGTCTGTGGTTAGATGAGTTATAAGAAGAGCTGAGCAAATGACTGATTTTTTTTTTTTTAACCAAAGATCAAACTCGATTTGGTTCAAACTGAAACGGAATTCTTTCATTTTTTCTCACTGTACCAGGGTGGTTTGCTTCTTAAAGGCTGGAGGGCCTGGGGCTAGCTAACCATGATTATGAAAGAGACACACCTGCCTCGGGTCAAATGATTCCCTATAAAGAACAGCAGGACGCTGCAAAGAGAAGAGGGAAAATCAGGCGGCGATAGAGAGACTGCAGCGAGTGAGATAGGCTCCTACAGGGAAGACCTTGAGACCAGAGGAGTCTCGCCAGCTAGGAAGGGCTGGCAGTAGACTACCAAAGCAGTACTGTCCTGGGAGTTTGGGGCTGTGCCCAGTTTAAGGCTGGAGGGAAGATATTTTTGGTGTTTAATTTTGAATTTTAAGTTAATAAACCAGACCCTAAGGAGGGCTCTTGTTATTGGACTTGTCAAAGCCTCTTTTTTGTGTTTGCTGAGGAACCAAGAGGGGAAACTGAGGCAAAGAGCTGCTTGTAGGGCCGCCCTGAGGCTATGAGGGGGCACCTCGAAGGAGGCCACTGACCAAAAAGAAAAAAAATCCATTTAAGGAGGAATGAAACATTTCACTCCACCCAAAATATTTGTTTTGTTTTGTGTTTTTGTTTTCTTTAGTCATTTTCAGGGTTTTTTTTCCCCCCTTGTGTGTGTGGTGTTGTTTTCTTACTGGATAAATTTCTACGTGAAATGCTATTTCAAAACAAAGTTGAAATGTTGGAAACAAACCATTTACTCTTTCAATTTATTTTTCTTTTCTTTTTTTAGCTGAAGCTATTTTTTTAACTGTCCCTGAATTCGCAAATAGTTTTGGTGCCCTGAAAAGCGCATTTTTAAAATCAATTTTCTGTTACAGGCATAGCTGAGTCTTTAATTATTAGCAAACTTGTGTTAACACAAATGTAACGGGGTGATTGCCATACTCACAGGTGAGCTAGGCACCCGGCGACATAGAAAGTCACGGTCGCTACCCAGAGGATCTCAACATTCTAAACTAGTAGCTTTCAACCTGTGGTCCGCGGAACCCTGGGGGGGGCGTGTCCACAGACTATGTCTAAAGGGGGCCACACCTACATTTGAAAATTTTTAGCGCGTCCGCAAATGAAAAAAGTTTGAAAGCCACTTTTCTAAACTTTAAATGAGGCACAATGAGTGTGAGGGGCAGACGGTTGCAGGAGTATGGGGTGAGGAGGACGTGGGTTATTGCAAAACTCATTTAATTTTGAATCACTCTTATCTGCCTTCCTTATTACATGCAGTGTTCTTGTGTGAACCTACTCCAGGGGAAAAAATCCTCCCCAGCTAGGGTTAGACGACCTAGACCTTTCATAGCTCTAACTTTTGAGATCCTGAGCACATTTCAAAATCAAATGTATTTTCCTCCAGCAGTATCACTGTGATGAGGGAAAGTCAGCAGCAGTCACAGACATATTCAAAAATTACTGCCTTGTCCCTGTTGTGCTGAAACAAACCTACACAGCTATGTGAAACTCATTAAGAAAGAAAGAACAGATATCTACCTTTTCCTTTGTGTCTAAATTAGTTGTGCAGAGTTTACACAGGTTCCCTGGGGTGGATTCTAACCTCTCACACAAGTGTAGATCTAGAGTAATTCCACTGACTTTAGTGGTGCCTGCATTTTTCAAGTACAGTCAAACACTGTGTCAGGTTTGTGTTGTGACTGTGAAGGGTTTCTGATCTCTCTGTCCTACACAAATGTGCAGTGTAAACAAATGAACTGTTTATAAAGCTCAGAAACTGCCTCAACATTTGTATAAGTGACAGCTTTCTGTCTCTGTCCCACCGTTCTGCTCTTGCTTTTTCTGAGTCCCTTTCCTTTCTCTTGATAGAAACACAGGGTATGTCTATACCCAAGCCTCCCAGCCCAGGCTGACAGACTCATGCTGTACTCCTGGGGGCTTTCTGCGCCAAAAACTTTAAAATTCTGCACCAAAAAATGAAAAATTCTGTGCACAATATTTTAAAATTCTGCAAATTTTATTTGTCAAAATAATGCTAAATAATCATGCCAGTTTCAATTATTTTGGTAATTTATTTCAAAATACCTGTGAGCAAGTATGTCTGTAACAATACAGACACACACAAAAATCCCCCCAGGAGTAGAGAGTTAAAGAAACCTCTATGACAACCCAGTTCCTATTTCTCTGCCCCCTTCCCACTCAGAGCCCAGCCAGGGAGCCAGACACCCACAACCCTGTCCCCTCAGAGCGCACCTATGGAGCCTCCCCCAGTCAATACACATGAACCCTCCTCCTCCCCAGAGCCCAACTGTGGGGCCCCCCAGCCCAGATACCTGCACCCCCTCCCTCCCAGAAACCAACTGCAGGGCCCCCCTTTCCCAGACACCCATTCCCTTCCCTCCCAGAGCCCAGGGATCCAGCAGGAGAAACAGCCTGATGCTTGGTCCCAGGCTTTCACAGAGTTTCCTGTGTGCCGCCCTCTCCTTTCTTCAGGGCATGCTGGGAACTACACCTGCCAGGCCTGGTAACATTAAGTGAAACAAAAAACTCAAATTGTCCCATTCCTACCACAGCCTGATTCCATCTGACTCATGTCTCATCAGTAAAGCGTTACCTGCGTCATGAATGCTTATGTAGCCCTAGTGTTCTGCAATAGATACCTGCAGTTCAGTTCTCTTGCTGAGTTTGCCCAAGTCACTGCAAGTTAATTACTACACTGATTATTATTCAGCTCCGAAGGACATAAAAAAATAAGGAGTATACCTTATTTGGCACAGATTTGCAGCTGTTACCATGTCATTTTTCTCTCTTTCAGAGTCTGGCTTACAGGCCCTACTACCTGACTGATTTTTTTCTGACTTCGTAACCGTCTGGCTATAAGTCAACCGCCAAGCTCATCTTGAACCTTCTCCAAGACTTTCTGTGCTGTCATGCTCTAATTCTTAACTTCTAAATATTTAGGTGACTTCACTACATGTAACAAATCTACACATACACACGGGATTTCACCATTATTCTTGTTCTTGCACAGTATAGCCATTTGAAACTTCATGTCAAGAGCAAGGACAGCACTCAGTTTCTGGTCCAGAAGCCCAGGCCCCTGTCACTTGAACTAAAGGACCATCTCCATTGATGAGTGGCGGTATATGGGCTATGACATACAGTTGAGCAGTTCTGATTCCGTCAATAATTGATTCTGATCAATGACATGCACTGAAAGCCATCAAAGTTATTAAGGTCCAAAATCTGCCCTTTGATTTTAGTTCTTTTTTTTTCAGTCTGGTGCCAATCAAGTGATTAATTTGCAACATTTACATAATTTTTATCCAGTCTGAGTTGCTTGGAGAGGCACATTCTGAAAGTCCAGGGACTACTGAGAACCACTAATCCAATAACATTAAATTGTACAAATATATCTCACCCAATTTGAATATCTAAGCCCAGGTCTAAACTAACCCCCCCTGTCGAACTAAGATACGCAACTTCAGCTACGTTAATAACGTAGCTGAAGTCGAAGTACCTTAGTTCGAACTTACCTGTGGTCCAGACGCGGCGTGCAGGCTCCCCCGTCGACTCCGCCTACTCCACTCGTTGAGCTGGATTACCAGCGTCGACGAGGGAGCACTTCCTGGTTCGATTTATCGCGTCTTGACAAGACGCGATAAATCGAACCCAGAACATCGATCCCGCGCCTCCGACGCGACGGGTAAGTATAGACATACAACCAAAAGTGAACTAAACCAACCTCACAAGCCAACCACTTTATTTATACCTGATCTAAGTATAATACAACTTATTTTTGACAACGTAAGACTGTCAACAGTCATTGTAATAAGAAAGATTAACAACTAAAACCAAATTCATGTATAGGAATGTGCAATACTATAAAGATAACTGGCTTCTATCTCAAACCAATGAAAACTCTGTTATGCTGTTATGGTTGATTGGCAATGTATTCTATTTATCTGAGATATGTTCCCACCCAGATGCAACTAAGCCTATTAATCATACAGCTAGAGGACAATGACTACATAAAAATATTTGGATGTATTCATTATATCAGTTTGCTCAGGGTGAACAGTTTCCACCTGGAAGATAATAGAGTTTGTTTCATTACTCATCTTCTGCAGGCAGCTTTGATAGCAACATTCAGTGGCTTATTAGGATACCTAACATAGTACATTTGGCAGCACACAAGGGGCTAAAGAATGCTTTAATTTTATACACCTTGTGAAAAGGTCACATAGAATTTCCTTTGTGGAATATTGTAATACATTGTCGTATACTTTACAGTTTAAAAAATCCAGAAAACTGAGATGTTTGGTTATGGAACAAAATTATATTATAATAAACAATGAGTTGGCTCATATGGTGGCTTTAATTTACTCTGAACACATCATATTTTGATGTTAATACTAATTCTTTTACCCAGTAAGGGAAACTGAAATCACAAATATATAATCATATCACAATGTAAACGGAGCGACTCTCCTTCATTCAGACTGTCTGCCGAAGCTTAAAAAAAAGGGGGTGCCGGGGAAGGAGCAAAGACAAACAAATTGCACAGAAAATGAAAATAAAAGAAATTAAAGATGCAGGACAATTATCTGAGCTTAATGTCTGATTAGGACCATACTAGAATTACCATACTAAATCTGACGAGTAGCCCAGATAAGGGAACTTCCTAGTCTAGGCAGTTAGTTCTTAGTTTATTTCCTGAAGCCTGAGGAGTTGTATCCTTTGTAAATTTGTCCTAACTAATGTAACTGTGGATGTTTACATTATCTTTATACATATTTAACTCTTTTGTGAATCTTACTAGCTCTTGTTCTCAACGTTATCTGACGGCAATGTGCTGTGTAAAACAGTATTTCCATTTATCCTGTCAATTTCTTTGAATGCCCCCTTGTTCTTGTAAACCGAGAACGGGTAAATGGGAGTAAATTTACCTTCCCTTCATCATCCATTATTTTATATCTCTCTAGCATGTCACCTCTTACTCCTCTCCACTCTAAAGTCTTTTAAATCTGTTCTCATAAAGAAGCCTCTCCATGATAATTGTCATCATCCATCCTTGAACCGTATTTCTGCTTTAGCTTTTTGAGACTGAGTGAGCAGATCTGTACATTTAAGGGCATGTTGTACCATTGATTTATGTAACAGCATTGCATGGTTTTTGGTCAAGCTCCTTTATGTGCTATCCCCTCCTTTCCTTAGAAATCCATCTAGATAGCTGTTCTCAGAGACTTTGACAGGACTGAGAATACTCTGACATCCACCTTTTCCTTCAGCAACGGTTCCAGGCAGATATAAATAGCTGAATAGATTGTTTTGTTCAGAAATATTCCAGGACTGTTAATTTAAACACAGTCCTTCAGTTGATCTCCAAGGTAGCTATTTGTATTAAAACCACAGTCATAGGACAATACTATGAATGTCTAGGCCTTTAATCTCCATGGGTATGTCTACACTGCAGCTGGGAGTGAGCCTCCCATCTTGGATAGACAGATTTATGGTGGGACTTGCGCTAGCAAGCTAAAAAGAGCTGTGTGGCTATTGCGGCACCGGCAGACACTTGGGCTAGCCACATGAGCTCGAGCCCAGGGAATCAGATGGGCTGAGCTCTGGTGGTTAGCCCAAGTCTCTGCTGGTGCCACAATGTCCACACTGTGAGGCAAACCCACAGCCAAACATGGGCTGCTCATTGCTGTGCTGTGACTCATCCCTCCAACAGAGCCTACAACGATTCATTGCTCAGACGCGCTGCAGCAACTCAGCTGCACTGGCTCATGATATAAGCAGAGCCTGCAGTGACCTGGCCCTCAGGCATGCCACGGCAACCTATCGCTGGGCCTGGACCATCTCAGATGACCCCCCAGGCACAGGTATTTTACTGACCCCGCAAGAGCTGCGAGTTGGTCTGTGCAACAGCACTACGTGGCCAGGAACCCTCCTGCTGCCTCAGAGTGTTACAGACGGCCTTGGCTTCCAGCCCGATCTTGATCCAGTTCCGGATTCGGTTCCTGCCCCCCTGTTCCCTCTAAGCTGTGCTGTGTGTGTGCACACACAGATCCTAAACCCCGCGCACACAGCGAAACACCGCACGCACAAAAATTTGCACAGAAGCACAACAATTTGCATAGAAGAAATTTTTTGCGCACACGGCCTGTAAAAAATTTGCACAGAAGAAATTTTTTTGCGCACACGGCCTGTCAAAAATTAGAGGGAACATTGCCTGCCCCAGCTTTGCCTGAGCCTTGTTGCAGCCCATTTCAGCCTTGTCCATACCCTATTCCAACCTTGCTCCTGCCCTGCACCCACCTTCTGACCCACCCACCTCCCCCAGACTGACTCCAAATCAGATTTGACCTTCTGCCTGCACCGAGACGCCGTCTACAATCCTGATTAGGCCTATCTATGGACTCTGACCCTGTTTCTGAACCACAGTGACCCTCAGCCTGGCCCTGATGCTATGGCCAGCTCCTGCCACCAAGTCGGACCACCCAGAGCCTGACACAAATTATTTTCAGCATGCTACTGCAAGCCCTGCTATTATTACTCCTGGGGGAATTCTGCGCCACCGCGCAATGCAGAATTTTGCAGAAATTAACATCATGTGTGCAGAATTTTCTTTCCCCCCACAGAAATGGGCTGCAGTGCTGCTGGCCGCCGCTAAGGGCCACTTGACTTGGCAGAGCCCAGCTTGCACACAGAAGACACTGCTGGGAGGAGGGAGAGGGAGCTGGAGGGTCCCTGGCATAGGCGCCGACTCCATGGGTGCTCTGGGGCTGGAGCACCCACGGTGAAAAATTGGTGGGTGCTGAGCACCCACCGGCAGCTCCCCGGCAGCCCCGTGCCCGCAGCCAGCTCACCTCACCTCGCCTTCCCCAGGGGCCGGCAGCCAGAGCGGATTTTTCTCCACTGAGGCAGGCTTCTCCTGCTCCAGCAGCTGATCGACGGCGGTGGCAGCGGCATGCGTGGGGGGTGGGGAAAAGCGCAGGGGCCTCCAGTGCAGGAGAGGCTCTGACGAATCTGCCGCCCTAGGAGTCGCCGCGGCCCTGCCCCCGATGCCAGGTGATGTTGCGGGGCCCCACCCCCGACGCCGGGCGACATTGGGGCAGGGCCGGGGCATGAGCACCCACCAGCGCAGACGAAAGTCGGCTCCGAGGCCTCTCTCTAATGTCTAAATTGTTTGTTTTCCTTCAATCACGGTAAAATCGATTGCATTTTCAAAATGTTAGTTATGTTGACATTTAATTTCTGATTCTAAAGTGATGATCCAAAATAACTAAAAGGAAAGCATGGAATGAACTCATATGACTACAGTGATTGGTGGAAGAACAAGCTCTTTTCAAGAGCACTTGAAATGGCGGGGGGGTGGGGAAATCAGGAAAGACTACAATTTAATATCACTGAATAGGTTGTTCTATATATAAGATAATCATCTCTGGCTGCTAGATGACTGTGAATGCCCTTTTTAAAAAAAACAAAACATAAAATCACTGGAAAAGTCAAGGTGCTATGGAAGGGGGGAGACATTTTGTATGTAAAAGCACTGATTTTTCTTCCTGACATACCACAGTTAGCAACCAACCATAGGTCAATGTGGTATGCAGCTTGAAAGTAAAAGGCACAAAATAGTTGCAACTTGTTTGGCATGTAGTGGCCTGCCTCCTGGAAGAGTGTGTGTGTATGTATATGTAATATACACACCATCAAAGAGCATATATCACCAGTCCTTTGCAACCTATGCAGGCTTCCCATTCATTGCCAGATCCATTAAAAAGCACTAGTCCTAATATATTGCTTTTAACATGCCAAAAAGAAATTGCTTCATGTTCTGTAACTTCCTGCATGCACTATGATTTTTCTGGAACAGCACATCTGCAGTGTGACCAACTCTCTCACGATTACATCATGAGTAATGTGATTTTTGGCCTTTGCTGGAACCAATCTAGGGATGAAATGAAAGCTCTTCAGGGAGGGAAGGAGTGGGAGCAATTCCCTCTGATTGGCTGCCTTCTCCATATTCTCACCTATTGGGGAAGAGCAACCAATCAGGGCTGCTGCAGAAGGCACAACCCTGACCACCTCCACTCCTTCTTAGGAGCAAAGAGGAGTTTTCAGGTAGTAGGGAAAAGAGGGAGCAGCTGACACAATTCTTACAAGAGGAAAGCGAGGAGGAGGGAGCAGAAAGAACCCAGCAGCTCAAGATGTCTGTTCCCGACTCCCTTCCTGTGAAAAATTGGTCAGTCTGCTCTTTGCTTCTCCTCCTTCCCCTTTCCATCCCTGAAAAACTGGACTGTGAATGGAGAGGGGGTGAATAACCCCTGGCACTGCAGGAGTAGGAGAGGTACTCTTGCTGAGGGACAAGAGGCTCGGGGTGCATAATTAACTGCTGGGCTGGGGGAGAGGTAGATGAGAGATTGGGGTGGCAAGACCCAGAATTAAATTAATTAGAATTTCTGGGTTGGGAAGAAGCCAGAAGCTCCGTGTGACCGCACTACCAGATGAGAACTCCTGCACCAGGATCCAAATCAACTTACTCTACACGTTGGGGAGAGTTGGCAACACGTGGGCAGGGGGAGCTAACAATCAAGACAGACCAAAACACACAATATAATCTTTAAAAAATAAACTCATGTTTTTGAGCCAAACTCATGATTTTTGTGGGGCACGGGGTTGTCTCATGATTTTTGAACTTTTGGGAGTGGGAATACTGCAGCTGACAGAGCTCAGGGACAGCCTGTTGGGACAAGGAGACGGTGGCTTCTCAGCTGGGCGTCCTAACCAGTGGCGTAGCCAGGTTTAGAGCACAGGGGGAGCGGCAGCTCTATAAAAGGTGCCTCCTTGCTCCCCCTGTACTCACCCGGCGGCGCTTTAAAGGGCCCGGGGCTCCAGCCGCTGCGGAGCCCCCGGGCCTTTTAAATCCCCACCCGAGCCCGGCTCCAGCAGCGGGGCTGGGCGCTTTAAAGGGCTCCCCGCAGCGGCAGGAGCCGCCGGCCTTTTAAAGCGCCCCCCCCCCAGCCCAGCTCAGCTCAGCTCAGCTCAGCTCCAGCAGCGGGGCTGGGGGGGGGAGCTTTAAAGGGCCAGTGGCTCCCCGCAGCGGCAGGAGCCACTGGCCTTTTAAAGCGCCCCCCCCCCGCCCCGCTGCCGGAGCTGGGCGGGGGGGGGCGCTTTAAAAGGCCGGTGGCTCCTGCCACTGCGGGGAGCCGCTAGCCCTTTAAAGCGCCCCCCGAGCCTGACTCCCACAGCCGGGCTCGGGCACCGCCTTAGCACTGCTTCTCCTCACAGGGGGAGCGGCCGCTCCCCCTGCTCCCCCCCTGGCTACACTACTGGTCCTAACCTATAGAATTCCCACCAACAGATGTTAAGGATAAGCCCATATGTATTGACACTGAAAAACGAACCTCTTTGCAGATATACTGCCCACATAATGAAGCAGAAGATAATTAACATGTTCTTCTGGAGCACTGCAAGCCATGACTAGCACCGGGTGAGGATTATTCCACTTCACTGCAAATCACGTAGCCTGTTTAATTATAACACAAAATATCTTTCAAAGTTCATGCAGTATTTTGGAAGTTCTCTTTCTGGTAGATTGTTGCCTTAATGGGGAAGGATCTGACAATTCCTTGGGTGATACTTCAGCCTTCGTCTCGTTGATGGTCTCTGTACCATATCCATTAAGACCATGAGGGCAGAGGTAAAATAGCTTTGGTTATATTTAACTACTGCACTGGGTGAAATGAGGAGGTGTGACATTGGGATGTCAGCACGCATCATCACAATTGCTTTCCCTTTAACATCTTTCACCCTGATTTCATTCCATCCATTCAGGACAGAATTTCATTCTGTGTAAAATTATCTTAAACTTTCTCAGAGGTTTTCTTTAGATAGCCTTGTTCTAGCAGGCCCAAATCCCAAGGACACGTAGCCCAGTTAGAAAATTGAATGTATCAGGTGATGCCAAATAAATGAGGCAAGACCCCAGTGTCAAAATCCAACAAAATCTTGGACGAAGGCAAAGCCCTCAGGTAACAGTGCCTGTCTGTTTTAGAGCTGACAACAGGAAGTTCCACCCTCCAAAAGAACACTATTTCAGTTAACATTCCCCACAGCTTCTCAAACCACACTCCTCTGAAACCTAGCTACTAGGGAAAGAAAGCCTCATTACGATATTGTTAGAAAACATATTAGACAAAAGTGATTTGTGTTACATCTTACACTGCCTAATTACCTTCTGTTTAGCAGAGTACTCAATTATGTGGAAGCATATATTTGTGAAAATAAAGATCTGAGCCTGTACCCATGGAATTCAATGACAAAGCCATTGGGCATAGTTCCCATTTACACTAACTGCTCTGGCAGTCTAATGGGACTTTAAAGTAGAAGTAAATTACATTTGAACCCACTTTAAGGCCCCTTTGCACTATAAAGTGGCCTCAATGGAAATGAGAATTGGGCTCATCGTCTTCAGTGGTGCAGGATCAGGACCTAAACATGGAATAGTTTGATACCATTTTTACCACACTTTTTTTATTTAAACTGTACATTATGGTACTAGATGGTATTGTGTTTCAGAGCCCTGGAAAAGGATTCTGAAGTATAATTAGTAACCACTGACTAGACCATATAACTGTAGTTTAGTAGATTAATGCTGTTTATTGTTGCTAATACATTTTTAATTAAATTCATTTGGGGATTGAGACTTGGCTGGTTCTCGTACTTCTTCCATTTCCAGGTATGTGGAGGCTGGGATTGCCAGGGCGTACCTTCTTTCCTTTTCTTGTTCCATCATAATGTTAATCTCAATTACGAAAATATTCCATCAAATTTTAGTTTGAAAATAAGAAACCTACCCTGTAATTGACAGAACAGGGCCCTTTGAACCAAGACAACAAATGTGAAAAGTGCTCTGTAAGTGTATGGAATTAGATATTTTTTAATACTACTATTAATAAAATTCTGGTCAGGCATACATCTTCAAATTGAATGGGCATAAACCATATAAAGAAGCAGTGTTTATTTGGAAGTGCCTCCCACAGCCAGCTTCACAAGGTGAGATTTGGTTTTATTACCACTGCTCTTGTTGATTTGCAATGGTGTACTAACTCTTGGGAAAGTCACCTGTGTCTGTCCCCCTGTCAGCATGATGTAACCGGAAAGCCTAATAAAGGGAGATTGTATTTAGTTACACTATGAATGGAGCTGTGATAAGTTGTTCAAATTGCTTTCCTTGATTAGACAAACAAAAGTCAAAACTGGTGGAAGGAAGGGGGGAAAACTTGTTTTCAAAAGGAGTATAATAGTACAACTTGTTTAACATGATTTTGAATATATATATATATATATATATATATATATAATGATTGGCTATGAGTTATTTTATTTTATAACCTTCACCATGGTACTACAAGGTGAACTACAACCCACAATGGAAAAACCAACATCAACAGGAACATTTATCTTAAAAATGCCGTCAAATATATTAAAAGCTATCCAAGCTGGGGTTTAAAGAAAGAGACACATTCTGTTCCCAATTATCGGTGAGGTTTTTTTACATAGTTGGTAAAGCTCTACATCTAGACAAATTCCATTGTGTATAATAAAATGCATGGATGGGTACTCAATTATTTAGAGATAGATGCTTTGTCTTGGTAATATGGATGGTAATAAAAGAGTATAATAGCAAAATTTAAGTATCTATTACAAGTTCATATTTGTTTTGTACTGTCTTTTTACTAATGCAGTAAAAGTTGTCCTAGAACAATATGGCATACCTATTAGCTTTTACAGTTGCTACAGTAAGATAGCAATTTACTATTTCTACTTTTTATTATTACAAATCAGATTTAAGCATAGAATGTACTGTTGCTGCTATAGAAATAAATAACATGAATTCCATCATTAGGTTTTTTATTTCAAATTGTAATATCAAAACAAATTTGGCAAAGAAGCAAGAGCTTCTTTGAGGATGATAATGATGCCATGACCCAGTATCTATTTATAAAGATCAAAATTGGCAGCAAATTAGAACATACTGAAAGAGTTGGATAAGAAATCCCATTAACAGAAGTGTTAAAAACGTCTTTGTGCTTAAGGCCTCATTAAAAGAGTGAGGTATCTAACTATTAAGACGAAGGTTATTCCAGGTGAACTGCATGCATCTGAAGAGCTGATTTACATTTTGGAAGATTCATAACCTTGAGTGACAAATATTAGGAATTAATTTTAAAATGACTTTCAAATATTTGTTTTGCCTTTGAAGTTGCTGAAGTACATGCTTCTTCAGTCATGCCCCTTTGCTGGTTGGATATAAAAAGGGTTGGTTTCAAGGCAACCTTTGCAATAGTATTCTGCAATACAGTGTTATATGTGAACTCTTAAAGGTCAGTCAGTATTTTTTTTTAAAGTAACTTATTGTGGTAATGCAGGCTCCAGTCCTGCAGCCTGCTCTGGGACAGGCACGGGAATCCACTTGCATGGAACAGCTTGCTGAATCAGGGCCTTAGTCATTTCTAATGGTATGTTTAATTTCTACATCCCTTATGGAAAAACCTTATAGAATTTTATACTAAATAATATCCTTTCTGTTTCTAAAATAGACCATAGAATTGTAGGGTCAGATGCAAGGTCCACTGAAGTCAATAGAAAGACTCCCTTTGACTTCAACTGGCTTTGGATGAAGCTCATATTGCAGGAATACAATTTCCAATTAAATTCTATATAATGATATAGTGATTTTATATAAAGGATGTAACTGTTGTTTTCTGTAGGTTGTTTAGTATAATTTCTTTAGACTCTTATGGATTTAATCCCTGCTTAATTCTTTAGCATTTTCTCACAGGAATGACAGAGGTGCTGGAAGAATTTGTATAGTGGGGGTGCTGAGAACCATTGAACCAAACTGTAAACCCTGTATAAGATGGAAACACCTCAAGCCAGGGAGTGCGGCAGCACCCCAAGGTCCAGCCAGTACCTATGAATAGGGCCCTACCAAATTCACAGCCGTGAAAAAACACATCACAGATCATGAAATCTGATCTCCCCCATGAAATCTGGCTATTGTAGGGAAGATCAGATTTCACAGAGTTTGGCATCCGGAGAGCAGCGGCTGCTGGCCAGGAGTCCAGCTCTGAAGGCAGCACTGCCGCCAGCAGCAGCACAGAAGTGAGGGAGGCATGGAATGGGGGAGGTCATCTCTTTTGGGGGGTGGCAGGGGTGGCCTTACAGGGTGGGCGAATGGGTGACCACTCAAGGCCTTGTGGACAGGAGGCTGCTGTGGTCACACCCCCATACACAGCCAGCCCAAGGCCCCTTTAACTCCCAAGCGCTGGGCCTGGAGCAAGGGAAGGGCAGCGGGGGGCGTCCCAGCTGGGGGCTCCTACTGTGTGCTGGGCTTCAGCTGCTAGGGCATGGGGAAGTGCAGGTTCAGCTCTGGGGAGACTTCTGTTCCCTTCCCTGACTCAGACGCAACCTGGTTAGAAGCTCCGACTTTTATACTCCCTGTCCTGTCCCTTAGCTTCTGACAGGAGAGGTGAGCCCGGCTTGGCTCCGCCCACCAGGGATCAGAGGATGGTTCCTCCTCCTCTGGCTCAGTGGGAGGCCACTCCACCTCACAATTGTTGGCTTTTTTTCTTTAATTTTTTTTAATAGAAAAAGCAAGGGAAAAATCGTTGATATTAGTAAAAAAAAAAAAGTCTTTACATCCTTGATTTGTTATAGGATTTTACTTCCACTGTTTAGTGACCATCCACTAGAAAATACTACTGAAATTGAAGAAAATAAGCTGAATTTGATCGATACACTTGGCCTTGTTATTCATTACAGCAAGTTGGGTCCAGGGAAGGTATGCAATTGTCATATACGGATGAAGTGTATGTTTCTAAATAATCCAATTACTGGATTTGGTTTAATATGTCGTTTATTTTTATTTTACATTTATTTGTCTATTC
The DNA here is from genome assembly GCA_037349315.1 of Chelydra serpentina. Taxonomy (NCBI): domain Eukaryota; kingdom Metazoa; phylum Chordata; order Testudines; family Chelydridae; genus Chelydra; species Chelydra serpentina. The sequence goes on from JBAIAC010000004.1 coordinate 133,195,018, forward strand.
TTGATGTCTTTGGTTCTTATCTTCAGGTTGTAAGCTCCTCTCCCACAAACCTTTACAGTTAATACCACACTACCCACACTTGACCTAAATATTGCTTGATATGTTCTTGACATCTTTTTTGCAGCTTGTTTATCCCATATTCTATGCAAAATATCCAAGCAGTTGTGTCAAGGTAATTCTTTTCCTTATAGCATTTTTCAAAATCATACCTTATTCTTGTGAACAACAGAACAAATTTTTATCAGTCATCACGTTACCACCTATTTAGCACCAGTTTAATGAGCACTAATCAAGGCCTATTTTAAGCACTTTGATGGCGTGTTGTTGGTTTTTTGTCTAGTGTATACATAATATGGCCAAAGGATACAGTTTGTAATAGGCTTCACAAATAAAATCAGGAGTACTTGGAAAATTGGGGAAAACAATGTTGAAATTGCTTTCAAGTCTGGAGTAGGATTTAAGAAGGGCTAAAGGAGAAAATATATAGATTTACTTCCTCTATAGACAAAAGAGTCAGTCTTAGAGGAAAAGAAAATTATAAAAGGTTGCCACGATAAAGCCTGGTGGTTTGTTCAAATAGAATGAAAGTCACATTACAAGCTCAGTAGCATGATTTGAATGGGCTGTCCCCTTCTAGCCAGTGTGTATTGATGGTGCTTTCTACCTGTTTAAACATTGTTCTCATCTTTGGCCATTGGGCACCTACTGCGAGTCTATAAAACCACTATCCAGACAAGTGATGCTTCTGATAGAAGATGACTCCTTAGTCCATGCCCTTTTGACTGAGGATCCCAAGTGGACTAAGCTCCAGACATCCTTCCTTCACTTGTTCTTAGGCCTGGTCTATTCTGGGAAAATGCATGTGAAGTGACGATTTAACAAACGTAATGTTAGACACTATTCTGCCTTCAGTATGATCAGGATAGGCGTGTTTAAATTGTTTGCTGGCTATGGTTAACTCTAGAGTATGTCTAACATAACTAGTTTTACTCTTGGCAAGAGTAAAGTTAGGTAGGTAATTCTTATGTTTCAAATCAGTATGGTCATAGATTTCGTAGGTATATGTCCAGAAAGTGCTTTTCTGAACGTCTCTAACACAGCCAGTCAGGGACACATCCCCTTTTTGGGGTTAAATCCTGGTTCCATTGAAGTCAATAGGAGTTTTGTCATTGATTTCAATGGGGCCAGGATTTCACCCTTTGTTTTCTCCTTCACTGCTCTTAGATTTCTTTCTTAACATTAACTCTGATCTATATCAAATATGGATTATTGACAGATTGGTTTTAATCTTCTCAGTTAAACAAGTTTATAAAAAGATATGGACTTCATCAGCTCTTCAATCCAGGCAAGACTGTCTGTTGCTGAATAAAACAGTTCATTTAAATGAAGGTAGGATCTCCAGGGCTGATGAGATTGGCTCTACTTGGAAGCTGAGGCCTGAGGGAACCAAAGAATGCAAGCAAACAAACAAAAACCCTACTGGCTTCTAAGAAAGTTGTCCCAAGCTTAAAAAATAAGGAATGAACATACTACTGTACTGACCTGTGCTAATACAACAGGGACTCACATGCTTAAATTACTTGTGACAGGAAAAATCTACAAAACCTTCTTTATGCCTGCCTTTCTTATCCAAAACTCAAACAAGTGCGTGTTTAACCTCTGATATTTTTCCTTGATGCTTTGTTGATGTTTTTGCAGAAGTTAAATAGGGTCACAAAAATTTCCAGTCAGAGCCGTATTGCTTCTTGACAACATAGGTGTTCATCCATTATGAATAGCTGATGAACTCTGGTAGTTTCACCTAGTCAACATAATAGCAAAAATTCAAACTATGGAGATTGGTCAATGGAGATTGGAAACAATGAAATGGTACTACAGAGCCAAGCTTCTTACAGTCACTGTAAAGGAAGAGCTCTCTTTGGTAAAAGTGATAAAGTTTGTATCAATTAAAGATGCACTATACATGATGTCTAATGCGTGGAGTGACATAGTAATTGACATCTTTCATTACTTGAGCTTCAAAAGTGTTGAAGAGATCATGGCACCCAGTATGGATCTAGAGGAAGAATCCAGAGCTGCACAAGAATTATTTAACTTTTGTCTTTGAAAATACTGAGGAAAGGATATAAAGTGAGGAGAATGATGCAGGTGGTGGGGATAAAATCGACATTGAGACTTTAGCAGCAGCTCTGTGTAATAGGGGCTCTATTCTGGAAAATACTGTACTATTCAGTGACACAGAGGAAGAGAAAGGAGGGAAAGCTGTTCCACTTTGAAGCCATTTAATCTTTTGAGAAATGCTTTTGTGGGGGTAGAAAATTGAAGTTGCTGGTTGTGTGTACCTTCTCTTTAGGCAGTGCTGCAGAAGGATGAAAGAGAAAATAAATAATATAAGAATAATATAATATAATAATAATATAATATAAGAAACAAACTGTTGCCATGGATTTCACATCTTAAATTTTAAAGCATTAAAAAACACACAATTTTAATTAGATAATTCATTACATTTTAATTGGTTTAATATATTGGATTAAAAACTGTTTTGCAAGTAATTGGACTTTGCAGTTTAATTGCACGGTTATTTGAACTTTAAATAAACTCAACGCTGAACATTAATAGCTTCTATGTATTCATGTCCAGCCATTATGGATTTCATATATCAAACACATAAATAATGAAAGCACATAACTATTATTTAAATTAGATACTTAATTAGATTGTTGAGTGGATTAAGTAAACACAGCACTGAACATTTTTATCTCTGCCAGCCATTCATTGGCTCCCAGGACCTTAGCAAAATGTGTTTTTATTTACATTTGATAATTTTGAATTCTGCTCTAACAGGTACCCTGGGTAATCTATATTGTTATGTACTATGCATTTTTTAAAGTCATGAGGTTTTTCATGTTGAATATATTATGTTGCTGGACCACTTTGCAGCTACTTGAGGACATACCATTGAGTTGCAACACAGAACCTGCCATTGAGTCCAGAGAAGAAAGAAGGCCATTCTTTGATCTTTAGGTTCAAGTCCCCAAGATCATACGTAGCTCTGATGCAACATAGGGTCAGAGAACAGCAGTCCTCCAGTACACAAACCTTTGCTGCAAGCTAGATCTCTTGAGATGAAATAGATATATGGTATAAAGACAAAGCTAAGCAAACCCTGGTAAAAAGATCAACAGACCTATTTAGATTGCAATGATAAAGGAGATCGGCCATGACAAGCCAAAAGATGACATCTTTAAAATGTACTGCGGCAAAGCAAAAGGTCATGCAAGAAAGACACTTGGAACAAAGACAAAGAAACATGTCTCAAAAGCATAATTGAATACACAAAAAGCATGCACAGCATGGAAAGAAGATCAACAGAAACAAATATCAATAAAGCACTTGGTAGAGTGAAAGACAGCGATTCAACACACAGCTATTTTTAGAAAGGAGACCAAGACAAAGCTGTTTCAGAACATTCTCAATGGGCACATAATGAGAGTAAACTGACAACACAAAGTAAAATGTAGGATGGAGGAAAAGAATGAGCGTATACAACACACATTTGGGCAAACCGTCAAGGAGAGTGTGCTTTATTGTTTAAACTGACTGAAAAATGTTCTCCAAGGGAGTCAATTTATATAATGTGAAGGCAATTAGTATTACCTAAGGGAGGGCCTGAGACCCTCACCAGTGCAATAAAGGCCATTGTTAAAATAGCAAACACTATACTGTAATTTAAGAGCCACCTTCTTGAAACGTTAAACAAGGAAACAAATAGAGTTGGGGTGAGCGTTAAAAAGCATGAAGGGAAAAGAGGGAGGGGAATAAATAACTAAGGGGGAAACAATGATCATAATATTTACATTTGCACAGGACCCAAGAGTCAGATTCTCAAATGGTGTAAGCCATGGTAACTCTGTTGACTTCAGGCCACAAGGGTTTAAAATTTGGAATTAAGTGACTAAGACAGATATCAAGTGGGAGGGAAATACATCACAGTCATGGCATAATTGCCTGATAACCTTTATGAGACAACACTATGGTATCCGTAGTTTGCCGTGCAGATCCCCATCAAGAAAAGTCTCAAAGAGTACATCTGGGAGACAGCCAAGGCTGCACCATTAGTAGCTTTAAAAGGCAAAGTGCCAACTTAGTCCTTCTACCACTTCACAAAGAGCCAAAGTAATGAGCACAGAGAGAGCATTGCAGGGTGATGGTTACCCCAAACCAGGAAACGAATGTTTCTGCATTCTGAATAAGCAGAATTGTGCTGCTGAGAGCACTATTAAGCAGGAATTGCAATCATAAATCCTTAGTCACAGAGGCACGTGTTGCTGTTACAAGTTATGTATGCTATGATGTTATGGAATATACATGGGTTCAGCCTATGCACATTTCTCCCCTTGAAACAACATTTTTGTACTACATCCAGCTCATGCCTTTCTATGGAAAGATCATTTTGAAAGCAATGCCAAGATTCATAATGTTTCTTAATTACCTCTGAACGATAAACTGGACATAAAAGAAAAGACAACATCCTAATTATGACCATTACCTCTACCCAGCAGAAAGACAAAGTAGTTTTGATGCATCTAGCATTCCTCCAAAGCAGAGACCCAGGATATATTTATACTAGATTTTTTTACTCTGAGGTAATTGACACGAGATAGTTAACACGTTTGTAAAGACTAGCGTGGACACTTCCCAAATGTTTATTCCAGAATATAAAGGTAAAGCATAAATGTTTGTATTCTGGAACAAATGGTTGGGGAGTGTTCACATTAGCCTTTACAAATGTGTTGGTTACCTTGTGTAAGCTGACAATCAATAAACTCAAGGTAAAGTTTATCCTAAGTCTAGACATACTCTAAATGTACAAAGTTCATGGTGAAAGAGCTACTCTATGTCATCGCAGTACTGATAGTTTTAGAAATGATCATGCCATTGGGCATCATACTTTAACATGGGAGAGAAGACAGATCCTTGACAGATTCCACATAGAGAGACAAGGTGGGTGAGGTAATGTTTTATATTAACTTCTGTTAGTGAGAGAGTGAAACTTTTGAGCCACACAGAGCTCTTCTTCGGGTGACCTCACCCACCTTGTCTCTTTAATATCCTGGGACCAACATGGCTACAACTATACTGCATACAGTTTCCACATAGGAAATCTCACTCTTTGATGAGACACAGTTGGCATATAAATACTGTATATTCTGAAGCTAAAGATTGGACTAACAGGATCAGTTTGGCTGCAGAGCAGACTAACTTGTCAAAGTATGAAGGACACAAGAAAAGCATGCTGTAAAATGGACAATTGCTGTGGGAAAAGGAAGCTTAAGGATCATCACAGAGGCCAGCATCCTAGGAAAGTTCTTACAAAACAAGCAAAGTATGCAAAGTTATTTTTTTTCAGGTGAGGCTAAGTTCTAACCTTTGACTGGTTGAAATGGATAGGTGCATAGGGCACATAAGCATCAGCTCCACAATTAGTTCCTCAGTAAGCATGACAAAACAAACTTGACATCAAAGACGCTATATGGAAAAGAAGTTTGGATGGACTTTCCTTATCTCGCAATAGTTTGCCCAAATTCTGGCAAATCATTACAATACCACAAAATGTGGGCTGAAGAAACATTGAGCCACAATACTCGACTTTGGGTCTGCAAACTGTTGTTAAGGCACTAAAGCAGCAGAGCAATTACAGGAGTGTCTGTTCATAAGAGGGACTACATTTCCAGGAGAGTGCATATATTTTTAGAATAGTTCACCAAGTACTAATGGCTCAGAAAACACTGATGTATGTGAATGTAATAATCCAGATCCTCAGCTGGTGTAAAGCAGCTTTACTCCAATAGAGTCAATGGGGCTCTGCTGATTTTCACCAGCTGTGGATCTGGCCACAATATCTTTTTTGTTGTCTATCCTGACTTATTTGAGGCAGATAGGCATGGCATTTAATCACCAAAGTATGAGGCATTTTTCTTAATAAAAATGTGTTACACACAAACTATATAAAAACCTAGGCAAATTATGTGTAAAGCTACACATACATTCAGAATGCCAAGTTATATGGAGAGCCTGCTTTGTAGTTCACAGTTATCTGTATAGATTCATAGATTCCAAGGCCAGAAGGGACCATTGTGACCATCTAGTCTGACTTCCTGTGTAACATGGGCCAAAGAACTTCCCCAAAATAGTTCCTAGAGCAGAGCTTTTAGACAAACATCCAATCTTGATTTTAAAATTGTCAGTGATGGAGAATCCACCACCGAGTTGACCTTTGGTAAGTTGTTCCAATGGTTAATTACTCTCACTGTTAAAAATGTATCTCTTCTTTCCAGTCTGAATTTGTCCAGATTCAGCTTCCAGCCATTGGATTGTGTTGTACCTTTCGCCGCTAGATTGAAGAGCCCATTATTACATATTTGTTCCCCATGTAGATACTTATAGACCTTATAGTTACCCATTACCTTTCTCTCTGTTAAGCTAAACAGACTGATCTTCTTGGATCTATCACTATAAGGCATGTTTTCTAATATTTTAATAATTCTCATGGGTCTTCTCGATTCAGAGAAGACTCACGAGAATTTATCAACAGCCTTCTTGAATTGTGAGCACCAGAACTGGACACAGTATTCCAGCAGTGTTTGCACCAGTGCCAAAGACAGAGATAAAATAACCTCTCTACTTCTACTCAAGATTCCTCTGTTGATGCATCCCAGGATCGCATAAGCTCTTTTGGCCATAGCATGACTTTAGGAGCTCATGTTCTGCTGATTATCCACCATGACACCCAAATCTTTTTCAGAGCACTGTTTCTCAGGATAGAGTCCCCCAACCTGTAAGTATGGCCTATATTCTTTGACCCCAGATATATACATTTACATGTAGCCTCATTAAAATACATATTGTTTGCTTGTGTCCAATTTACCAAGTGATATACTCTGAATCAGTGACCTGCCTCTTCATTATTTATCACTGCCCCAATTTTTGTGTCATTTGCAAAATTTTCTTCCACATCACTGATAAAAATGTTAAATACTGTAAGGCCAAGAATGGATCCCTGCAGGACCCCACTGGAAATACATCTGCTCGATGCTGATTCCCAGGTTACAATGACATTTTGAGACCTATCTGTTAGCCAGTTTTAAATCTATTTTTTGTGTACCATGTTAATTTTATATTGTTCTAGTTTTATCAAAATATCATGTGGTACCAAGTCAAATGCCTTGAAGTCAAAGTATATTATGTCAACACTATTACCTTTATCAACCAAATGTGTAATCTCATCAAAAAAGATATCAAGTTAGTTTCACAGGCTCTATTTTCCATATAGATGCATGTTGTTTTGCATTAATTACATTAATCTCCTTTATTTCTTTATTAATTTAATCCTATATCAACCACTCCATCATTTTGGCTGGGATCGATGTCAGGTTGGCAGGCCTATAATTTACCTGGTCATCCCATTTACTTTTTTTTAAAAATTGCATGACATTAGCTGTCTTCCAGTCTTCTGGAACTTCCCCAGTGCTCCAAGACATATTGAAAATCAACATTAATGATCCAGCAAGTTCCTCAGCCAGCTCTTTTAAAACGCTTGGTCGGAAGTTCTTTGGACTTGCTGATTTTAAAAGATTTAACTTTAGTAGTTTCTGATTAATATCCTTCAGAGATACTAGTGGACTGGAAAAAGTGTTCTCATCACCATATGATGAGACTATATCATCTTTTTTTCACAAAAATACAGAACAGAAATATTTATTGAACACTTCTGCCTTTTCTGCATTATTATTGATAATTCTACCATTCCCATCTAGAAATGGACCAGCACCTTTGTCAGGATTATTTTTGTTCCCAATATATTTTAAAAACTCCTTAGTATTACTATGTTCATGTGAATGTTCTTTTCGTTACAAATCCAGTTTTCTTTAGACTCTAGCATGTTCATGTTGTACTCTTACAGTAGAATACCAAGGTGATTTTAGAGTAATTGTGATTCAGATCAATCGCCTCTAAAACACCACCATGAATCAGTTCAGCTCACTGCAAGGAGAAGTAAATAGATTCTAAAGAGTGCACAGATCATTTCAGGCTTCAGTAAAATTACACACAGCCATCAGTCAGAGCAAATACACTCCAAATCCTGTCAGGAAAGCACGTGAACACACTACACATGTATTCAGGAACAGAAAGTCTTGGAGAATTATATTGGAGTAGTTCAAATACAATTGACTCTAGTGTGTCAGTGACCCGAAAACAACAAAAGGAAATCATGAAGACTAAGTTAACAAGTGAGTCTTAAGAGATCATTGTGTATGTGCATATGGGCATTTCCCTCTTTTAATTACATTTATTAAAAGAAGAGGGACACTTATTTCCAGCAAGGCCTGCTCTCTTTTTTTCCTGCTCATTGTAAAATAGCACTTCTTCACTTCTATTTCTTGCTCCCTTCTCCGCTGTCCAGTATTCATTCTTGTTCTCAACAAACTGTGCTATCTTAGCAATGGTAAGATTCAGATATCTGGGTATATTGTTCCAGGAGGATGGCTGAGTTTTGGATTGTCCTCTTGGTCCACCACCACTGTCTGTTTTGTAGCATCTGCATTTTTGGTAACAGATTAGCCAGTTGAGGACTTCACAGCTGTTTGCTACACTGAGGATGGAATAGCTTAATGATCAAGCTGATAATGAACAGGTTAAGTATCCTTGTCAACCCAGAGACATGTTTCTAAGACCTATGTAGAATTATCACCCACAAGTTTATAATTTAAAAAAAGGTATTCCTGCTTATGGATTCCAGAAAAAAAGAAAGACATGTATTTATAAAGGGAGTTATTTAACTTTTATAAAATTGTTGATTTTCCATACAAATGCATGGGCCTCTGATTAAAGGCTGATTACATCTCAGTTATAGTTGGGCTGTAAACAAAATGCCTACTAGTGTATGGAGGAGCTTATATACTCTAGGTGCCTGAACATAAAAGAATGGTATTGCTGTATTTTAGGTCAAAAGAGTTACTTGCTGAAAGAAAGAGAAATTAAATGCAGCGTCACTAAGGGATGTTCTGTCTCATATTAGAAATTGTAATATAAACATATAACAATGAAAAGGGCCTGTCTAGACTATTGGGACTCTCCCAGGACTTACTGATATCTCTGTAGCGAAGAGGTACTTTTAAGTAGTTTAGTACTGTATTTATTCAGTGGTTCTCCTAAAAGCACTACTATCTCTGCCCATGATTTATTTGTTTTTAATTAAAACAGGATAGTTTAAGTCTAATCAGTTGTTAATATTAGAGTTAGATGTTGCAATTAAATATTCACTGCTTAGAGCAACCCCAGAGGTCCACCAGGCCTCAAACAGAGGCCCCCACCTCTATTGTGGGTACTAAATAGAGGTTTATTTAAGTAGCTTAGAAATATTTTCCCCACCATTAAGTGCTGGAATTAAGGGTGCTGGGGGTGCTGCTGCACCCCCTGGCTTGAAGTGGTTTCCATGATATACAGGGTTTACAGCTTGGTTCAATGGTTCTCAGGAATCCCACTATAAAAATGGTCCCAACGCCCCTGTCCCCCCACCAAAAGTTCCTGGGTCTCCAGAGAATGTTTCAGCAAGATTGAGACTCCTGAAACCATCTAGATTCAGAGTCTGTCATCCTCCAGCAAAATGCACTCCTTCCCCTGGTAGCTAGAGCCCAGATAATTATTTGAACAGCTCAGGCTCCGATCCACAAAGACACATAGGCATTGCAACGCTCAGCTCTTGCCCAGCAATGCATGGGGAGGGATAGGCGCCTGAGAATGGGATCCGCAAAAACAAGCACAGTAGGTGGGGAACCATCTAAGCGAGCCAATAGCAAATACCAAAGGAGAAGGGTGTGTCTCAAGTCCCACACCTTCACAGAGCTAGACACCCAAGTCTGGGCTGCAAGGAGGCACCTATCTCTGCTTGTGATATGCAGTCATGAACCCTCTCCTGGAGTCAGGCACCCAAGCTGTTTTCTTCCAGAACAGGAGCAATGCAATGACTAACGCCACACAAAATGGCAGCCGTTTGGATAACTCACCCAGTTTGTGTGAGCTCAGAGCACACCTACTGGATCAGTCCCTGTGGACAAGATAGGCACGGCAATGTCTATTTTCCCCTGGTTTGAGGATCGTGCTGAGGCTTAGGCATGAGAAAAGCATCCTGGTGTTTGCCTGAGACAGCAGCGCACATGTCCCCAGAGGCACTTAGGTGCCTAGGGGACTTTTACATCAAACAATTAGGTGCCAAGTGAGTTTAGACGCCCACAGGGTTAGGTGACAGCTGAGTGGCAGCTTTGCGGATTGCAGTGGTGCCTAAAACTGGGCTTCAGGCTTCTTATTTGCTTTGGGGATCTGGACCTTCCTTCCTTATCAAAGCCTAACTGTCAGCCACTGCTTTCACAGCCACAGCTTGTCTAATCCTTTAGGTACTTTTCCGGACTTAGAAGGCTTGTTATCTCTTCCTCCCCTAGCTGGGACTAGGTACATACACCCTATCATTCTACTATAGAAACAGGGAATGCAGCAAGAATGTATGTACCAGATTTATCAAAAGTGAGTGGGGTGCCAGGAAATTCTCTAAAAATATACAGTGGGCAAAACAGCTGTTCATGTAGATACTGAAGTGGCACTGGGGTCAGTGCTGGGACAGAGCGGAGGTAGCTCACATCTACACTGTTCAGGGATTGTCTAAGGCCAGTACAAGCTGCTTTAACTTTCATCCCTATTCAGTGGTCCCTGAATGCCATTCAGGGGTGCAGAACTGACAGGCCACAAGATCCCCGTGCCTCCTCCTGACTTTAAAAAATGCATAGTCCCTAACAATATAGGTTACCCAAGGTACTTGTTAGAGCAGGAATTCAAAATTATCAAATGTAAAAAATCCCACATTTTGCTAAGGTCCTGGGAGCTAATGAATGACTGGCAGAGATATAAATATTCAGTGCTGTGTTTGCTTAATCCACTCAACAATCTAATTAATTATCTAATTTAAATAATAGTTGTGTGCTTTGGAGCGGAGCCCGGAGCAGTAGGTTTATGCCCGGGGCTGGAGCAGAGCTGGAGCGGAGCAATTCAAAAATTTGATTGCTCCAAATCCCTGATAAGAATGACCCCCAATTAGCACACTTATTCAGGGAAACTTGGTTCACAGGAAGTGAGTTACAGTGATTATGCAAGAAGTAATCCATTGCCTGAAAAAGAGTTTATGGTTATCATACAATATAGTTTCCCTTTTTTAGTTTTGCTGAAAACAAAAACTCTTTAGCTAGACCATAAAAACTCAGCAATATTTTAATGTATACAATATGTAAGTTTAGGCATTACTGCATATCTCTGGGCTGTTAAGAATACCACTTAAATGAAAACAGTGTACAATATATTGCTAGATTTAGCAATATAAATATAATCAGTGGTCAACTAAAGTTGTGTTCTATAGAGGGTTAATATTGTTGGTATAGACATTTCTGATGCTTCACCTTAAATAGAACAATCTCTCCACATGTTCAGTAACAATTCTGGATAAATACGGCACAGTTATATAGCATTAATGTTTGTGCAAACAAGGAGAAATGTATTCCAGCATAAATACAAGAGGAGGGCTAGAACTGAATTGAATCAAAACAAATAATCTGAGACTGGCTGCCAATTGTGATAAATATTATGGTGCCTTTGATACAAGACAAATATTTTTCTGTTTGTAGTGTGATATTTCATTCCGTATTTTTAACCTGTGGACATGTACTTTTGCAGTAGCATAACCTGATCGCTATGCATATTTGTCTTTAGCAAAAAGCTTTCGAAACTATAAAGGATCTTTGAATAATGCTTTTGGCTTGTTTGTTTGTTTTGGTTATAAACTTTTGTCCAAACATATAATGGCTTTGTAGGCTATATCTAGAGATTTATGTTTTCATAGTATATGGCATTATATGAGAACAGAATTGTCAACTGATGTCCACTACTTCTCCAGAAGCCTTCTTCTTTATTTATATCATTAGCAGAATTTGCCAGGATTAAAAAAAAAAGATGTACTCTTTCAATTTAACTGATATTTGTTCCATTCAGACTGCATAGTCCATGAGTTTCTGGAAACCTTCAGCTTCTAAAAATGAAGAGATCTGTAAGTCTGCAGTAAATGTTTTGCCACTTTTGTACTTTTTGCATGTGCATCTTAGGATAATTATTATTGTATTTTATTAACCTTTCAAATGTTTCTTTGGTACTGCCATGTACCATCCAACAGGCAGTTTCAACTGTGCGATGTCGCCTCATTATAAAATTAATTAATTAATTCACATTATTTAAAATCACTCAGATGAATTCCCTTCCCGAACAAGCTGAAAATGTACCCTGTTAAGTACAGTTGGCAAGCATGTGGTCTCTTATATTATGAAATAGAACAACATATAGAAGATTAAAATAACCCAGAAACATAATGAAAATGCTGTGCACACACGTGTTGTGCATTATAATAGACTGTAAATCCTTAACACTTTTAGATGATGGGCCAAAACTGGATCCTTTGATTTCTAAGGAGTTTGAATTCAGAACTTAGGGGATCCTATTTTCTGGTTCAGATTGGCCCAACTCTCACAAGAAGAACTGAACTCGTGAGATTTCCACTGTTACTGACTTAAATGTCTCAAACATCATCAAAATCAACTCTTAACTTTTTCTTACACCTAATCTCTACCTGATTATACCACACCCGTGGTCAATTTGTATGTATTTCTACCTCTTGTGCCTCTTTAGGCCTTTTGAGAGCACAGTGGCCTCAGTATTTGAGGAAAAGGAGATGTAAAGTTGAGTGCCATGCCACAAACCGAAGCATCTCACTAACACCCCCTACTGGGCCTATGTACACATCAATAAAGAGGAACGACAAGATAGGACCTAGAACTTCATGTGTGAGGGTCCCTGTGATGAGGTAGAGAGGCCCCATGCTAGGGTTAAGGAAAGCCTATAGGCCCAGCTAGACTTGCTCTACTATATCTGCACCCAGTGCCAAGCCTGAAGGGGGAATAAAAAAAGCAAGGAGAGCTCAGTTCAGGGCTGACTGGCAGGAGATCTGCCTGTCAACCTGAAGGAAGCTTCACCTGCCGAGCTGCAGAGAGATGGGCTTGCTAGCCAGAACAGTCACTGGAGGGGAACAGTTAGACGCCAAGGAGTGAGCAATGCACAAATCAGAGACTGAGAACAAGCCTGAAGGGAAGGATAGGAAATTCTCCGGAAGACTTGGGGATGGCCCACCACTGAGTTACATTTGCTTTTTGTTGTAGAACATTTCAGAGCTGAGCCCCTGAAAACCCCCAGTAGGGGCTAAGACTGAAGGGACAATTAGCTGGTGGGCCAGAGCCTGCCTCAGTGAACACCAGAGACAACTTCTGTTGGTGAGAGAGGCAAGCTTTTGAGGTACACAGAGCTCTTCTTCGAGTCTAGGAAAGGTACTCAGAGTGTAACAGCTAAATACAAGGTGGAATAGATTGTTTAGCATAGGTAGATGGGATTACCAGAGGACTCAAAACACGTCTGACCCCCCAGTGTCTACTAAGACATAAGAACGACCATACTGGGTCAGACTAAAGGTCCATCTAGCCCAGTATCCTGTCTTCCGACAGTGGTCAATACCAGGTTCCCCAGAGGGAATGAACAGAACAGGTAATCATCAAGTGAGCCGTCCCCTGTTGCCCATACCCAGCTTCTGTCAAACAAAGGCTAGGAACACTATCCCTGCCCCGGGAACTTATGCCAAATTATTAAGAGGTGGTAGCCAGCAGTCTGTTGCACTTTACTGGGACAGGTAATTCAGAAGGCAACTGTTGGACACTGCAAGCGTTTCTGCACTCATCTTATAAGACAAATTGTTTCCTTTATACAGGATTTGTTCTCACTCAAACATAAGAGAAAATAATCGAAAACAAACTGCGATGAAAAACCATAAAGGCTAATGTGACATCATGGTGTTTCTTTAACACATTTCTCTGTGACTTGTGTCACCTAGGTTTGTAATTGCGTATTTTTATTTAAAAATGGGTTAAACCGCCCAGCTGACAATGTACCATACATTTATTTTTCTTAAAATATAAGTAGTTGACAAATGAATGTATGTAACTGCCTTGTTTCCCCCCAATTTAAGTGCTACTATTATTATTAATAATAGTGCCATTTTTGTCTGGCTTTGCATTACTTGGGGAATTGTGGAGGGCCACGATGATTAACTCTGAAGAAGAGGAAGTAAGTTTAATGCCGAAGAAAAGGATTTATAAACTTATTTCTGCAACATTTTACTGCAGCAATTGTCTGTCACTGGCAGCCAGGAGAGAAACAGTTCCAGCCTTGGCAAAACTGGCACCCACAGGAGTACGCTGCAATCTCATAGAAGGGACAAATATCTGACAACAAAGGCATCAGCACCACCAGAGACTGGACAGAGCTCAGCCTGCTCCTGTATCCTCGCTGAACGCCCCACAATCTCTGGCAACATCTACACTAGCAACTGTCCGTGTGCCCGTAAGCAGGGTTGTGCTATAAGCTCCTTATTGTCCACATCTAACTCCTGAAAGCATGTGTGTGAAGTGACAGAGGGAGTAAGCTGGGAGGGCAGGTGTGGGTGGGTCAGAACATGCTTCAGGCTGTGGCATGGCCCAGTGCTCATGCCAGCGTGAAGTGTGATCAGGAGCAAAGTTTATGTACCAAGTCTCAAGTTGCAATAGTCCTGCACCCCACATGCCCGGAATGCACTGAACCCTTTTCTGCCTGACCCTTACCCAGTCTGTAAAGTTCCCAGTCCCCCCTGTTTTTCACCAGTATCAGGGAGAGTCAGAACAGCTTTCTGCTGCACTCTTTTGATCAATATAGGGGAACATGGATCCTGCTCTGAGAGCAGCTGCCTGGCCTGCTGACCGCACCTAGGTGCTGATCAATGTGTGGCTGGAGTACAGCGTCCTCCACATTATACCCATATCCAGTACACCATATGTGGACACTCGGTGTGGGTATGGGGAACACACGTGGGCATGTACACAGTCAAGTAATAGAGTATGCACTCCAATTCAGACATAGCCTCTGTTTGACAGGGCACAGGAATCACTCTGACCTCTGTGTCCTTGTGTTCCATGCTGAAGAAGGTGAGATGGGACAGAGGAAACCTGAGGCCGTGATCTTTATTGGGCCACAGAGCTGACTGCATGCAGGAGGAGGAGCAGTCTGTGCCATCTCAAAGAATTGTGTACCCTGTGCACTCCCTCTGCGTGCCAGGGACATGGGGGAGGGACAGTGCTACTTGAAATGCAGTCTCTGTCGTCTCACCTGGACTGATGCTGCTCTGACCGTGCTGCACTCAAAAGGTCACACACCCGGCTGCCATTAACACAGCTAGCAAGTGAAACAATACTTCAAGTGACACCTCCCCCCTCCACCAGTTTTCCCTCCTCACTTATTAATATTGTTAATTATCATGGAGGTAGCCCCAACAGGCCCCAGTCAATGTCATGGCTCCATTGTGCTAGGCACTGCAAAGACTTAAGAGGATAAAGTCCTGGTTCCAAAGAGTCTAGAGGTTATTTTTACATTGTAACATTAGAACGTGTTTGCTACATGTCACACTGTACTGGGCTTGGCTGGTAGCATCTTCAGGTAAATAGATTCAAATTTAAATCCGACACCAGCAGCCAACAGTTGTTAAGTTTTGCTGCTCTGTCTATGACCCAAGAGCAGTAGCAGGACTGAATTGATTTAAGTGCAAGGTCTCGAGCATGCTCCTTGTGAGTCAGTGAGCCCGTCTGATGTGTGCGTTTTCCTGACCCTCACCAGCGCTGCTCTCCACTACTTCCTCTACATCTAGGCTCCGATCCTTCCCTCCCTGTGTAAAAAGACATGTAAGGTAAGAACATACGTGAAAATAGTTCTCAGATCCTGAACTTTTCAGGGTTCTTTTAATCACTTTATCCCTTCTGGAAACTGGGGCTTGAGTGATAAGGTTTTTGGAGAAGAAACAGTATAAAATAAGCAGATTCTAGGGTCCACAGGATTAACAGAGGACAAACCCCCAAATGCCTGGCTTGCTATGCATTTGGACTCTGGCTCACACCCCAGTACCAGTGGCTCATGGCTAAGAACACAGGGGTCACATACTGGATCTGACCAATAGTCCATCTAGTGTAGGCTTCCATCTCATGTCCCAGAGGAAGGTGTGAGAAATCTCATGAGGCCACATTTTCAAAATTGCTCAGCATGGTGGGTATTGAGCTCTTTTTGAAAATCCAGCTGTGACAGTTTGGGGAATATGTCTCTGTCAACTCATGAAAACTTTTTTGTATGTGAAATATGATTTATGGTTGTAACACTCATTGTTAATTAGCTCATCCATTTGGTAGCAGTGACCTGGCACATAGTGAACAAAACAGACTATGCCTGGGAAGCTGAAACAGGGCCATCAAGGACCATCAACAATTGAATAGCTCTACCCTAGTAGACCAAGTGAGTTTCTGTCTGCAGAACCAATGACTTGTAAGGGCTCTCTGCCAGCAGTCCCACATGGGTGCATGGAAAATCCCAGCATAAAGGAGCAACAGTCAAGGTGTCTCAGACCGCTTTTAAAAAGTGCTCTCTGAGTAAGGACAGCCATCCCAATGCAAAAACACAGGAGACAGCTGGAAGGATGGGTGGGAGGAGAGAAGGGAGCTTGCCTTACCACAGAGACACTGACAAAGACCCAGGGACTCTCAGGAGTGGGAAGAACTGAGGACTTGCATTCAGGTTTTATTGTCTTGTCTAGATCTGTAACTTTCTTGTGCTGTCTAAGAGTGAAATATGTGTTTGTTTAAGAACTCCCTGTGCAAAGCCTGTGTTCCCTGATTTACCTGCTGTGTGTCTCTGAAGAGTTAAACTATAAACCATAGTGCCTACAAGGGTGGAGCTCTGGGGGAGCATGCCTAAGCAACTGGAGAGGCTTGGGAGATTCACCACTGGTCTCAGAGCTTAGGACAATTGGACTGCAGAGTGTCATGTCCCAAGGAAGGATTTCAGAGCGGGAACTGGCACTCAGGAGTATGCTCTAGAGACCTAGAGCCAGAGATAGTGCTTGAACTCTGCCCAGACCCAGTTGGCTTGGATGCACATATGATCCAAAGGTTGGTATGATTATGAGTCTGATGACCATCCACTATGGGACTCTGCCAGGGCTGTTGTGCTGGCCATAGCTGGCTCAGTGAAAATCTGTCTCCATTTGTGGAAGTTTTTAAAAGCGCTTACGTGAATTAGGTTCCTAAGTCCTGTTGCCTTTCAGTGGGATTTAGACGCTTGAAAATTCTATCCACTGAATTCTTGACGATCTGGCCCTGAGCTCTTCTGAAAATCTGACCCATTGTGGCCATTCATGGAATAAGGAGGACTTTGTTCCTTATAGCTGTCTATTAGTGGTTGGCTTTATGACCCTTTCTTTAAAAAAAGTCCTATATGTGACTTTGGCTGGTCTCATTCTCCAACGGAGAGACACTGTAATGCAGTTGATAGGAATAGGGTTAGGACACAGGAGACCCGGATTATATTCCCAGCTCTGCCAATGGCCTGCTGGGTAACTTTGTGCAAGTCACTTCACTTTTCTGTGCCTGAGTTTTCCCATCTGTATTACAGAAGTAATGGTACTTCCCTTCCTTTGTAAAGAGACTTGACATCTATAGATGAAAAGTACTATCTAGGAGCTAGCTATTGTATAAATGTGCAATCCCTTTACCTGCCCATTCTGTATAAATACTACAGTGAGTGAGTGATGAAAGGAAATATCTCAACCATACACAATTTTTGTTAATAATGAAAAGACCTCTGGGAAATGTCTTCATTGCTTCAGAATGATTGTTGCTGAATTTACAAAGGCCAGATGTTGATGGTTATATAAGGTCTATCAGTGACTGTTATATGCTTTGGTGCACTGAAATGGCAAACTAAGTTTGATGTCAACAACTCAACATTTTTGTAACATAAATGCTGTTTCAACCTTCACAGTTTTTGGCTTTTCCTTCTCTTTGTCTGTTGAACTTTCCATTCTCTGGATCTCCATTTCTAATCTTAATCTTTTCCTTTTGACAAACCATAGACTCACAGACTTTAAGGTCAAAAGGAACCATTATGATCATCTAGTCTGACCTCCTGCACAACGCAGGCCACAGAATCTCATCCAGCCATTCCTGTAATAAACTTCTAACCTATGTCTGAGCTATTAAAGACCTCAAATCATGGTTTAAAGACTTCAAGAGAAGTCTTCAGAGAATCCTTCAGCAAGTGACCCATGCCCCATGCTGCAGAGGAAGGTGAAAAACCCCCAGGGCCTCTGCCAATCTGCCCTGGAGGAAAATTCCTTCCCGACCCCAAATATGGCAATCAGCTAAACCCTGAGCATGTGGGAAAGACTCACCACCCAAACACCCAGGAAAGAATTCTCTGTAGTAACACAGATCCCACCCCATCTAACATCCCATCACAGGCTGTTGGGCATATTTACCGCTGAGTGTCAAAGATCAATTAATTGCCTATCATACTATCTCCTTGCATAAATTTATCAAACTTAGTCTTGAAGCTAGATAAGTCTTTTGCCCCCACTGCTTCCCTTGGAAGGCTGTTCGAGAACTTCACTCCTCTGATGGTTAGAAACCTTCGTCTAATTTCAAGTCTAAACTTCCTGATGGCCAGTTTATATCCATTTGTTCTTGTGTCTACATTGGTACTGAGCTTAAATAATTCCTCTTCCTCCCTGGTATTTATCCCTCTGATATATTTATAGAGAGCAATCATATCTCCCCTCAGCCTTCTTTTGGTTAGGCTTTCTAACTTGAAACACCTATTGCAGCTGAATGTCTGCACTGAACTTAAAATGTTATACTTAAGTCAGTACTCTCAGAACTTTTATGAACTAAAGAACTTTTCAATCATTTTCAAACCTAGTGTCATTTCTTGGACATCACTGAACATGATGAGCTGACTGGATGGAACACAATGAGCTGACTGGATTTGCCTGTCTGGCTACAGCTGACAAAGGGACTGCAAGATGATCTCCAAGAAGAGGTGACGGAGAGGGATGGAAAATAAAGGAACCCGCTTGACAAAGACAGAGTTCAGATAATTGTCCCAACTTTACTTATTTTCCTTTTGTTTGTTTATCCCAAATGGTTTGAATGAAGGAGACTTTACATCCTAAATTGTGATGTGTTGCAGACTTGTGTATTCAATCTCCCTTGTGAGCTAAAAGAAATGAGACTGGCAAGTGCTGTGATTTGACCATATTTGTAGTTTAATTTTAATAATAGCCTATTATCAGAAGAGAAGTTATTACAGATCCAACCAGTAGTTTTTAAAATTAGTATTAATACATTGGTGCTCACTGAAAACATACCAATGTTTTCACATTGGTATGCATGGCTGTTGTCCATTCTCCTTTTCTCCAGCAATGTCCCCTCTCCCATGCAGTAGGTGCTACTATTACAGCCTCCCTTCTCTTCTGCATAACCACGTGATACCATTTCTGTTGGACTCCCATGACTTGGCTCCCCGTTATCCTGAAAGGAAACAAAGGCTGCTTCAGTAACTAACAACAGAGGCTGATAGTGTGTGTGTGTGTGTCTGTCTGTCTGTCTGTGTTTCCATGTTTCCGAGCCAAATGCATGGTATGTTCTTCAGAGTAAACTTTAACTTTTGTCAGACCTTTTTGTTTCAAATGGGAAGAGTGAGATTTCTTTCTTTTCCTACTCTCTTCCAGTAAGCACTGGGGCCCTGCTTTGGCAAAGCAGTCACTCATGTGCTTAACTTTAATCATGTAAGTAGTCCTGGTTAAAGTGAAGCATGTATTGAAGTTCATTGCTGAATCAGGGCCTGGACGAATAGCAGCAAAAGCTAGCGTCACGTGTTTACATAGATCACATGGTTGAGTCAAAACCCAGTTACCGATAGGCTACAATGCTCCCTCTGACCCTTAACCTCATTTTAGCATGCAACTCGTGAGTATCTGGCAATGAAAGTTTGTCCAATGATATTTGGAAATATTCAGATCAGTCTAATGGTCAGTATTTATGCTTTTTAGCAAATGTATTATTTGATTCACCCATCCCTTCTTGTGAATAATTCTGGTAATTGGTAGCTTATTGTTTTACTTGCAAAATTACCAGGGTGCAATCCAGACCAGTCAGGCACTGTATCACCACGTGCCCCAGAACCCTTATAATGCTTTGCTGCTGTAGCTCCCAACCTGGGCCACTCACAAACAGCCTGACAGCATGCTGAGTTACACCCTGAGTGTCTGTGTATAGGTACAGCCATGGTCCAGCATCTCTGACCCCAGGAGACTGTCAGCAAACACCTGGCTTCCAGCAGCCTTGGTTACTACCTGCAGGGTGACCCCAACCCACTCCCAGTTCTGATTTTTCCCAAAATGTGTGTTCTGCACTGTCCAGCCCTCTCCTGGACAGTTTGATATTAGAGGTCCACTGCCCTTGTAAAGGGTCAGTATTCAACAGTATGCTACTTTAACTGGAGTTACCACACAGCTCAGTTTAACCACAACATTGGCTTAGTTTAGATTAAAAATAAAGCAAGTTTATTTAACTACAAAGTAATAGATTTTAAGTGAGTACAAGTATAAAGTATGAAAGTAAGAAATGGTTACAAGAGAAATAAAGATAAAACGCTTCCGAGTAGCTAAAACTTAACAAGCTAGATTTGATTCAAGGTAAAATCTTTACCCCAGGATCCCAGCAACATAGCTGACCAAATTCTCAGGACAGGATCTCCCCCAGAGTCACAAGGCTGGTTCCTTTGTCTTCTTAGGTGAAAGCGAAAGAGATATGCCTTGGCATGTTTTTGTTCCTCAGTTTTGTAGTCCAGTCACCCTCTGATGTGGATTCTTCTGAGGCTTATCCTTCAAATCAAAGTGTATTCAAACAGTTAAAAAGGCAACAGGGAGTTTCATGGAGAAGATGGCTCCACGCTCTTTCTTCTCCCCTGTGTATGCTGAAACACAGATTTCATTGTCTCCTGCCATTTCACCCCTCTTGCTGTCTCAAGGACCCTGTTTACTACTTATATGTAAATTGAGGTAAACACACATTCTTTTGTTTAGGATAGACCTGTTTAACACTTTTCTCCTAGTCAGGGCTTTGTGGGTTTGAACATGCGCTAACAACACCATGCAAGGAGAAGTCATAACTTTACAAATAATGTTCCTATATGTATTTCACCATGATATTACTGACCAGCAAGTTATTAGTTTTCAAATGATACCTCCCAAGGCATATTTTGTACAAATATTATTACAATGGTGGGTAAGGAGTGAATATAGGGGTGCTTTCAGTCAAAACCAGTTGCAAGGTTAACTTTCAAATTACATAAAATCATTGAATTTTGTATTGTGATTTAAATTTACCCTCATTTCTTCAGAAGAAAGGGTCCTCATATTGTGAGTTGCATTTCTGTTATAAAGCAGTGAGGAATTAGTCATACTGGTCCCTTGATTAATTTATAAGAAAGATCACCTGCAGTACTTGGAGTGACCTAGATACATCATCCCCATGCTTCATCTAAATGTGTATTAGTGTTCTGTGTATACAATTACATTGAAGAGAAGTGTTTGGCACCTCATAAATAGAAATTCCTGAGTTAAACAGTAACATTTACCGCTTCCTATGGTTGCCATGGAATTCCTGAATTATAGCAATGTTTCCAATAATGTGCAGATTTCAGGCTGCTCGGCTTATGGCAGTTGCTTAGTTTTCATAAACGTCTGCCTGGGCTAACTACAATATTGATTTTGTCTTAATTGGTCAAGTTCAGTGGAGTTGTCCCCGGGGGATGATTTTATTTTATTTTATTTTATTGAAGCAGATTGAATATTAGAATGCCAGCACTCTCAGTGGCAAAGGAATAATTGCTGGGCAAACCATGGTATTAGCAGGCTAATAAAACAGTGTTTTTTTAAGGCATTCCCTGAACCACATCCAAGAGTGAATTAAATGAGCCAATGGAGCTCTTTTCACTTATAATACTGAAAAAAACAAGAGGTAACAATAACACAGTTTTATTGGTCTAAAGAGTTAACAGCAACTTCTTTTGTGATCAGGCAGTGATTAAATTGTCCAGCAGGTGGCTGGCATTCTCCAGCAGAAGCCTGCAGCTTTACTGTAATCATTTAAGCAATCTTGCTATCCTCCTGCAAAGCAAGGAGAGTGTTGACGTCCAGAGGTTCCTGCCTATAGGATCAGAGTCTTTAAAAGAGCTGTTCCCTTCCCTCACGTTTAAACCCAGCCTACAGCTGCAGGTTCTGAGAACCGGAAGAGACTGGGAAATGCAGTTTGACAGCCACAACCAAAAGTTTTTGCAAAATGTAATTCAGACTGAACTCTCTGCTCAAGAGCACTGTGCTGATGCTGAGAATTTAACTAGCCTGGATTCTGAAAATGCCTTGTGTCTATTTGTCTTTTAGTTTGGTAAATGACCGTTTAGAACTGAGTAATACTTATTCGCAAGCCAAATGAATGAGAGGGAGAAAAGTTCCAGGATCAAACTGATTCCAGATTATGGAAATAGTTCTGTTCAGTAACTTTAAAAAAAAATCACAGTGATATATGACTTTCAGTCTCTTCTGTCTATTTAAAACAAGCATACAGCAAGAAAACTCAACTCAAGGAGCTTCATATGAGGATTTTTGAACAAGAAAATTATCTTCCAGTAGAACCGAATTCAGACAATGGCTTCTGAAGAGCATTTTCTTCTAGACTTGAAAGTGGATGACTTTATTCTTTGCAACATCTCCATCAATCAAAGTGAAAATCTTTCCATCCCGAGTGATGATTGGTTCTACCCAAGTTTCCTGTATGCCATTCCAACTATTTATGGAATCATCATTTTGATTGGACTTATTGGCAATATCACTTTGATTAAGATCTTTTGTACTGTGAAGTCCATGAGAAATGTTCCTAATTTGTTCATCTCCAGTCTGGCTTTAGGAGATCTACTCCTCTTAGTGACCTGTGTCCCTGTGGATGCCAGCAGGTACCTAGCTGATGAATGGCTCTTTGGTCGGGTTGGATGTAAACTTATCCCCTTTATACAACTCACTTCAGTGGGGGTGTCAGTCTTCACACTTACAGCTCTCTCAGCAGACAGGTGAGCCTCTTACCGAAAGCCTGAAATGTGATCTAGACTTTTATGGCTCCACAGGCCATATAAGGTACAAATGCAGATAGGTAAAATATATATTGTTGCCAATCTAATATAGTAGATTAATGCAATTTCAGTTTATTTCTGGTGTTCATGCCTCCAAACACAAATGTT
Organism: Chelydra serpentina; assembly: GCA_037349315.1. Classification (NCBI taxonomy): domain Eukaryota; kingdom Metazoa; phylum Chordata; order Testudines; family Chelydridae; genus Chelydra; species Chelydra serpentina. The sequence goes on from JBAIAC010000004.1 coordinate 133,218,364, forward strand.
AGCGGGGAAGTTTTCTGAGGCTACACTGAGTCTTTGTACAGATTCGTTAACATGATCAGTTTAATTTAATGCAAGGAAACATTATAGCAGATTAAGATAAAGTTAAGTGAGAAAAGTATCCATTAGTGAAGGATAATTTGTCCTAAGGCAGTATTACAAGTGTTTTTAAATAAGATGATTTAGTCACAGGTCTTCACCACGTCATATTTGAGGAAGTGTGAAGAGACTGAAGTAGTAATTTAGTATAGGTGAAATCATTTTTCTCTGATGGCTCAGCTTTCACACAGCTGATTTCATCTGAGGCAACAGTTCATCATGTATGTTCAAAATATCCAAAATGAGGTGCCTGACATTAGGGACCTAAATCCATATCAGATGCCTAAGTAGCCTGATTTTCAGAGTTCCTGCCCTCAAAAGATTTGCCCTGGTTCACTGATTTGCCATTATCTAACCAAAACTGATCTGTGCTATAATTTCTGGCAAACGTGTTTTTCCAGTTAGTGTTCAATTTAGCTATAACATTCTATCTATCTATCTATAAATGTTTGACGTCTTAAAACTGCTGTGAGTGTAGGAATCAAGCCGTTTTAGATTTATGTAAAGCTTTTTGAATCAATTTTACAAACTTTAGTCTTCAAAAGTCAACAGACATTTGAATTTTAATATTACTTCTAAGGATACAGCCTACTTTTCTGATATATTACAAGAATTCTCTTGCACTACAGCTCTTACATAAATGCATGCCTATGTCAACCAGCCCAGAATGTCTTATTTGCACTCTGTGCTGCAGAATTGAAGTAACAGATTCATGAATAGTGCTACACATGCTTTAAGTTCTGAAACCTCACAAAGGTACCAACTCTTCCAGTAAGAAAAATGGTGTCAGTTTTGTTCTCAACAGAAAGACATTGTGGATAGTATTTTCCTACTCATAAGGAAATCAAATATAAGTGGCTGTTTGAAGATAGAATTAACCATGTGTCAGTCTGGTTGGGTTTTCCTTCAAAAATCACTTCAAATATTTTCATTTCACTGTAAAGGGAGTTTACATGTTGACTCCTACATATGCTCCGTGGCTTTAAAACAAAACAAAAACAAAAAAAGAACAGTCCATGACACTTCAGAGAGTGGTTGGATGTCAGTGGGAATGGAATACAGTTTTGTAGTCACAGTGATTCAACGACTGTATATTAGTGCACACATAAAGACACCATTATTAGTGTCAGTCCTAGACAAAACATACACCTTAATGAAGCCAATACTTTTCAGTCAATTTGCTGTAAGAGAGGCGAGAAAATGAGCAAAGCTATACAAATGCACCAGAACAGGATCCTATCCACCTGTGCTCTTCATTTCTGTGTGACAGGCAACTGGGCTCTTCACCTAGCACAGCTCATTTGAGAGGTTACCGAAAAGCAGGGATCTGTCATGATAATATTTCTTTCTCTAGAAACCATTGAAAATCAGTATCCTTTCTATGGGTTTAATATAAATCACTCAAAACATGTCAGGAAAAGAAGAGTCCACTGTAAAGAACAAATTATGCCAAGGGAAAGATTTGTTGCTACCTGATCACATGCCAGTAAAAGCAAACAGTGCAGATGTTTTTATTGAACAATCAGTGAACACAAGCTACTGCTGGAACAAGGGAGCTGAACAGAAAACTGCACCTGCAGCAAGCTGTTTTCCAGAGACTGAAACTCTTTATTTCAGCCCCATTTGAACTCAAAGCCATTTGCCCATCATGCTGTGCTGATAGTTGAAAATTGCACCACACTGAAATGTCATTTTGGGGAAATGACGTAAGGAACTAAGGCACCCTTCTTTCTGGCACAATTGCCCACTCTCTGAGGTAGATTTTGAACTCACTGTATGAGGCTGTATCAACAAAACTGCTATTAACCTTAATTAGAGTGAAGAAACTTAAATCCTGTGCATCACACTGGAACTGTTCCTTTAAGGGACTTTTCTGTTTAGTTTACTAAGATTTTTATTTTGGTTATTGTCAGTGCTGCTGGGACAATATAATTGCAAAAGAACAGAGGGTCACATTGGCCAGTTTGCAGATGCTCGGTAATATAATGTTTATTTTCTGGAGACTGACAGCTTATGTTTCAGAATCCAATTAAAACTTACAGAATCATTAAAAAAAAAAACCATTTCTCTAGACTCTAACCCTCATGGGTGCAAAGAAAGCTGTCCAAGTGTGAACCACTTGTAAACCAATGCAGTGATCTCTGCCCGAATCAGCAGCCAGTCTGAGATGGTGGCTTTGATGTGTATGAACTTTGTCATTCATCTCAGTAAAGTGTTGACACTTAAACCTAGTGGTTACAAATTCATTGTTTACTATTTCGATATTGATCAAAGTATGTGAGGAAGGACAAAGAGGGTCATATTCTGAGGAGCTGCTCGATCTACTTTGGGTGGCATCCAAGCCCCACTAAAAGTGAGCTTAGTCCACAGAACTCAGCCGGGCGTCCCACCAAGGAGGAGCATAGCCCAAGGATCCCAGCAGGGCATGCCATCCACACTAAGGGGAACCAAGTCTGAGGGACCCAGTAGGGCATCTGATGGTCACTAAGGGGAGCTCAGGAGAATCTGAACCCCACTGCCCCATTATACCAAAGCCGTGGAGCCCAGGAGAGTGTGAACATCTGCACAGCCCATTTTTATGTCTCCAGTGGAGGGGGTTTGTCATAGCATCACAAACTTTTTTTCCCAATTCATCTTCTGCATAAGAGTAAACTCAATTCTAGTGTGCCTCAGGCACCGTTAGCAAAGCTTCACAGCGTCTTGACAGTTAGTTAGAAAAAATACTATTATTATTGTTTATTGAAGTGGTGCCTAGAGGCCCCGATTAGGGATCAGAGCTCCATTGTATTAGCTGCTGTAAGAACATATAGTAAAAATAGAGTCCCGTGCCCAAATAGCTTCCAGTCGTACCTTACAATCTAAGCACAAGGTGAGAAACAATAGGTAGAATCAACAAACAGATTGGGGGCAGGAGTCACAAGGTAGCAGTGGGATGAGTATGATAGTATAATAAGCAGTAGTCACAGCACCCCATTGTGTAGGCATCGTGGCAGAGGTGAGTTTTAAGGAGATTGAAGAGAGGAGGGTGAAGTGACTGGGGGAGCTGCACCCTCGCAGTCTTGCTCTGGTATTTACATTGAGCTAATTTGATATGGAAAGCAGGGATAAGAAATAAATAGGAAAACCCAGATGTTTGACCATAATGACACTTTAACCACTGAGCCACCACACTATTTTAAGTTGCTTCTAGTAGAGAATACAGAAGAGCTACAAAAAACGTAATCAGACTGAGTGCCACAGATAGCTTTGTATATTTATTTACTGATTTTCTTTTAATTGCCAAATGCCCTGAACTTATCAGCCAGGAAAAGTTTAATGCAAGTACAATGTAGAAGGAATGCAATTTTTAAGCTCAAGATAATTGAATGAGTTGATTCAAGTCAATTTAACATACCCTGTGCTCAGAGGAAGAGAGCATCCCAATTAGCAGAGTCCATGACAAGCTTACTGCAGCACATGGCAATAAATAACCCTTTAACCTTGACAGCCCTACATACATACACCCACACACTGATTTTTTTGCTAAGTGCAAAGTGAAATGGCTATTTAATTCTTAACAGTAAGAATGATGGAAACTGCAGCAATTTTTTTTCATTAATGAAAAATTAAAGTTTGTATTTTATGGGCAAATGTTCATACTGCTCTGGTTTTCTGAAGTTAATTTTAACATCAATTAATCTGTGGTTTCATCACGTCATGTGATCGCTCTCATGTCTTTCCACTCTGTTGAAAAATCCGTTCCATCGGTCGCCAGTCAGATTTGGAATCTTTAAGAAACAACCCACTCAAAAAACTGCCACTCACGATGAGCTTTCAATGAAGTGATTTTACCCTGAAAGGTCATTTTGACTGGCTTGGAGACATTTGTATTTCCTTTTGGCTTGCTAACATCATTAGTTTTATATTTTCTTTAGGCTCATTCCTCCCTTTGAGCCTGTCATGAGGAAGAATGAGTTCACCGGGACAGCGGTGTGAAGTTTGTGATCTTTAAGCAGTTTTTTTAGCGTTCCCTAGAAAGGATGAACAGAACTTCTCTGTTGAGCGACCAATTGTGTCCGCAAAGAGATGCAGTTCAGTAGTGTAAGAAACAGAATGTTCTAGAGAAATAAGCACAAGACTAGGAGCAACGAATTATTGCTTTCTAATGGTAGATCTAGGACTTCCTCTGTTGACATAATTACGTCACTTAATCTTTCTGTTGTAGTTTTCCCATCTGTACAATAGGGATATGACCACCATCCTACCAAACAGAGTGTTTGCAAACTACTGTCTGAATGCTAAACTTCACTAACATACACACAAACCCCTCCAATGATTTGTCCTGCAGGGACCTACAACGTATTTAGACAATTGAACTGTCACTTGCAAAACTTCTGTCTTTGTTAGCAGCTATGCGCAAACACCAGGACAAACTTCTGAGCTCTATTTCTCCTGCAGTAGGAGACTAGGATGGGGGATGAAAAGCCCTTATTCACCCCCACAAATTGAATTGGTTAAATGCGGGTGTACCTTAAAATAGGGGTTCCCAACCTTTTTCTTTTGGAGGCCCCCCCAACATGCTATAAAAACTCCATGGCCCAGTGGGGGAGGGAGGGGGTCTCTGGGCTTCAGTTGAGGAAAGGGGGGCTTATGCCCCACTGGGCTCAGGGCTTTAGGCCTGCAAGGTGGGGGGCTTGAGGCTTTATCCCCATGGGGCTGAGGGCTCCGGGTTTCTGTCCTGTGGGGAACTTTTGCCGAGGTCCAGATCTCCGGGCTCAAGGATTCTGCCCCGTAGGGCGCCAGGGCTTGGGGCTTCTGCCCTGTGGGGCAGCTTCTGTCAGGGCTTGGGGTGCTGGGGCTCTAGGCTTCAGACCCACAGGGTGCTGGGGCTTGGGACTCTGGGCTTTAGCTCCACAAGCTGGGGGCTCGGGGCTTCAACCCCGCAGGGTGCTAGGGCTCAAGACTCCGAGCTTCAGCCGCCAGGACTCAGGACTCAAGCGGCTCTGCTTGGTGGCCCCCTGAAAGGGCTCGCGGGCTCCCAGATGGCCACAGAGCCCCGATTGAGAACCACTGCCCTAAAGAATCATCTCACAAACTATTCGCTAAACCCTTAAACGCGACCTGTGAATAATAGTGTGATCATAGTAGACAGGAATCAGTTAAATTATAGGATGTGGGGAAACTGTTTTGCTGGATGAGATGGGGCAAGCTACTGACGCTTTACTGTTTATTTACTCTTTATGTTCCAGTAAAGCCCAGAAACCCCAATCAGAGTCACATCCCCACTGTGCTAGGTCTGTACAAACCAATAATAAATTCTTTAGCACATAGACTGTTTAAAGAAAAGACACAACATTTGAATGAGACAACAAGTGAGGGAGGGGGCACAAGGAAGAGGTAACAATAATATGAATGTGTTTTGAGGTTGGCTACATTGTGAACTCATCTGCTTAGCTGTGTTGGGTATGAGCAAGAAAGTTTGTATCCTGTGCAGTTTGGCTTTATATCCACCTGGATGGCTTCTGGTTTCCTGTGAGCTCTTCAGGAGCATAGGGGCAGATAGGAAAACGCTAAAGGGTGTGGGGTATTTGGAGCTGTGCTCCATGGCCTATCAGGTACCATTGTTGGATATGAAAGAACAGGAAAACAAGTAGTGGCTGTGTGGTGAGAGAGAGATCAGGTTAAAAGAGGCTTGGTGAGTCCTTGGAGAGAGAGTGTGTATGTTTTCTAATGTTTGTGAGTAAACCCCGCTGGAGGAAGGCCGTTCATCAGGGTTATTGTCCTATCTTGGCAAAGGACAGGAGTTTTTGTGGTAGTGTTTATTAAATCCCACACAAGGACCGACTTTGTCTGCTTGGGTGTATGCTGGACACAGCTATGTGGCGAGAGCTCACACGTATGACTAACCCATCCAGAAAAGTCAAAACTGACCGTGTAGGTGATGCTCTGTGAACAAAGAAAAAAGACAATTAATTTTATTGTCCCTGTCACTGGAGATTTCTCTGTTGGTTTGTAACTGAGCTTTTCCTCAGATCATGAGGCTGACAGGCATTTAATGTTTTTTTATTTAAATGAGCTGGGCTGCCATGCACTGAACACACACTCTCAATTTTTCACAGAGATTGTTAAAACAAATGTCAAGGTTTTCATGCAGTGAGTTGCAAGCCTTTCATCTTCTCAACGTAATCTTGTTTTCACAAAACACAGGAGGAAGAAATGTAGTTGCAGTGAGTTTGCAAATGGCATGTTTATTTTAAGCATTCTAGGACAATTTCAAATGGAGGTGCAGACCCCTTTGGAAATCTTAGACATAGTCTGCGGTCCCCCAGGGGTCCACAGACCACAGATTGAAAAACACTGTTCTAGATTATCAAGGTGTTAATACTGGCAGACTGCAGGGTTGTGTGCCACTCAGCTCTTTCAGAAAACTGCATCATAGAATACAACAGCATTTGATAAATGTATGTGCAGTTAGTTATGAGCATACAGTGAGGGGCTAGAGCTGCAAATGGGACCCAGGGTCACCACTGCAATGTGTGACGTTAAGTGCCCTGACACCTAGTGGAAGCCAGGGCCCTGAGTTAGGTGCCCAGGTTCTGTATACAATGCATGGGAGAGTTAGGCACCTAAGACTCCAATTTCACAAAACCCAGCATGCTAAGTGGGGAGCTGTCTAAACTAACCAATAGGAATGTGAGGGGTGTGGCCTAAGCCCCACCCCTCAAAAGGACTTGGGCAGCTTTCTTTGCTTGGGATTTGCAGCTGTGAGCCTCTCCTGAAGTTAGGTGCCTAAGCCATACCAGCCCTTTTTCACAAAAAATGAAGAGGTAGACTCCCCCGCCCAATAGCCTAGTGGTTGGACTCTCTTCCAGGCTGTAGAAGACCTGGGTTCAAGTCCCTACTTTGCCTGATTGAGAGCTGAACATAACTCTCCCACTTCCTAGCTGTCTGCTATAACCACCATGATGGGGGAGAGTCAGGTTCAAGTCTCTCCTCCAAAACATATTTAATTATTTATACAAAATGGAACAGCTTCAGCAGGAGACCTCAAGATATCCAGAGCCTAGAGTTTCGGGTACTCTCCTAAGAGGTCTGGGGTCAAATTCTTGCTCCATGTCAGGCAAAGTGGGGATTTGAAGCTGGTTCTCCCAGTGAGTACTCTAACCACTGGGCTATGGGGAGTGGAAAGAGGCTTCCGCCTGTATTTTGTGGTGGCGTGTCTGATCTAGTAGGCATGCTCTATGGTGACCTCTGAGCAGTCTTCCCAGATTGGGCTCTGCAGACAAGCTAGGTGGTGAAATGGCTAGTTTGAGAAGCCTGCTGGGACTTGAGCATGCACAAGGCATCAGGCCTTAGGTAGCTGTGCAACACTAGCAGAAATGTAGGTACCTAGAGGACTTTTCTTGGTGGAAACTCAGGCAGCAATGGGAGTTTAGCTGCCTACTGGGTTATGTGAGTGGGAGTTTTGAGGATTGAAATTTTGGATTTAGGTGCCTAAAGTGGTAGTTAGGCACCTAAATCCCTTTGTGGATCTAGAACTTGGCTGTTTACAGTTGAAGTCAGTAGTTCAGGGCTTTGAAAATCAGGCTTCATGTCTAAAGTTGGGTACTCAAAAATTGAGGCCACTTTTGAAAACATTGGCCCTAACACTTGACTTTGTGTTGTCTTGGACAGCTGCAGATATGGAATTAAAACTCAGACACACTTGACTCTCTGTCCTGTGCTTAGACTATGTGATGTCCCTTACAGTAAGTGTGACTATACAAATAATGTGTGCTTCCCCTATGTACTTTTATTGCAGTTTATTAATCTCAAGAAAACTATGGAAGGAAAAGAAATCCAAACCCTTTGGGAAGATATTTCCAAGGAGTCAAAATGAGAGAAGCCAGTCTCCTTACCTGTTGAATTAACCTCTCCTGTTCCCTCTAGACACACAGCACACTTTAGTAACTATATGTATAATACCAGAAGAAAGGGTAATGCCTGTAGATCCATTCAGCTGTCCAATTCTATTACTAGTAGACTATAGTGTCTACAGTGGGATTAAATAAAACACACCACAGTGAAATAAAAAGCACAATGTGGCTTGCTTTTCTACCCAGATTGGATTTCCATGCTTTTGTTTTAAAGGTTTGATCTTTTGTGGCTGAAAAAACACTTGAAATCATTTTTAGCATGGGTTGTAAAACTTCGATGTGCATCTGGGTTATGAATGTATTCCAGGCAATCTAGCAATAACACTTCATAAGTTATGTATTCCTTCCAGGGCACTAAAGCCCTGTTTTCAGATAATTTGCTTGTTGTGCTATAATTTTCTGTGTAGTAACAGTAAGCTTTTGAGTAAAGGACAAGTAAACCATTTCCACAAAAGCAAAAGATTGCCTTTTCAAGCCTATGAAAATTTGCTAAATGGTTCCCTCACAATTACTTTCTGGATTCAGATATGAGAGCTCTGAACGTTAACACTTCCAGTTCAGATAAGAAAATCTGAACCTGCTGAATGGCTCAGGGTGTGATCCAACTATTGAATTCAATGGAAAGTCTCCATTGACTACAGTGGGAGTTGCATTGGGCCCTTAATGAATTGTTTCCTCATGATTGCTTTTGAATAGTTCTTATTGTGCTGCATGCACGGTATACATGTAGATATGCGTATCTCTTTTGCTTGATGTACAAAATCTTACATCCTGTGTTGCTTTCCACTGTGTCAACACACTACAAACCCTTATAACAGCAGGGGTTTTAGTTTGCAATAGCTCAGCTCCCTTGTTCTTCTGAACCAAGAAAAACAGCAATTAATATTTTGACTACACTTCCAGTTACACCAATTCCATTATCAGAAACACATACAAGTCCCTTTTCAGTCAATGGGACTTGTGGATGAAAATCTGAGCACAGAATTGGTGCTAATGGGCCAGTGCATGTCAATATTTAAGCAACAGTGGGTATTGGGTGGGTTATTATTTAATATTTGATGTTTTTAGGCATTACTGTAACAGAATCAGGGACCCTGGTTCCATTCTGCTAGGCACTGTCCAGACAATTATAAAAAAAAAGAGTCCTGTTTCTGTCCCAGGGATCTCACGAGCTATACATCTGCTGGAACACAACAAGGGATAAAACAGAAAAATAGGATGTAAGTGAATTGGGAGGGTGAGCTTTCTGTAAATGGAACAAGTGTTTGTGACAGATATTAGTCATGGCCATCAATTTACTACTGAAAGGCACTTATGCCTGGATCCACAAAGGGATGGAGCATCGCGGCACCTAGAAAATCACAGGGACAACACTACGATCCACAAAGTCTGAGCTAGGTTTCCTATACAACAAATGGGGGAGAGAGAGGCAGCGTAGAATGCGATCCACAAAAGCCAGAGTACAAATCAAGGAGCTGCCTAAGCTAGCCAATGGGAGATGCCAAGAAAAGGGGTGTGTCCTAAACCCTGCGCCTCTCTCGGAGTGAGGCGCCTAAGTCCAGGCTGCAGGGAGGTGCCTATCTCCGCTTAGTGTTCCATAAACCAGAACCCCTCTCCTGGAGTCTGACAGTTTCAGCACCTAAGTAGTTTCTTGGAGGAATGACTTAGGTGGCTGCTTCGCACTACACAAAACAACTGTTCCACTGTGGATAAATACTTACAATAGTCTGTGGGCCAGAAAGAGTGGGAGCGAGAGAGTGAGTGATTCCATAGCCTTGTGGTTAGAGCACCCACGTAGGATCCAATCCCTCTGCACCAATCACTCTTTCATTATTTATCCAGCGGAACAGCTTCAAAAGAACAGACTGAGGGAGCTCCAACATCGGAATATCTTATAGTTCAATGGTTAGAGCACTCCCCTGGGAGATGAAAGACCCCCTTGTTCAAATCCTTTCTTCCCCCACTTCCAGAGTGGGGGGGACTGAATCTGGGTCTCCCACATTCCCAGGGGTGGCTCTAACCACTGGGCTAAAAGTTACAAGATGGGCACCACCTCCTCCACCTGGATTGTGAATGGGATTCTGCCTTTTCCAGACAGATTTTGAATGAGACTCAGTCCCGCCCGCAGCCTCTGAGCACACCTAAAGCACAGGAGTTAGATGATGAGCACCTATCTTCCCCTGGTTCATGGATAACATAACTCTGGGGCTTAGGCAGGAGGAAGGTATCCAGATGCCTAGCATGAGGCACCAGTGCACATGCCCAGAGGCAGAAAGTTTGGCGCTGAGGGAGCTTTCACATGTGAAAACGTAAGTGCTGAGTGAGTGTAGGTGCCTACACTGTTCCATGGGAGTTTTGTAGGTCACAGTGGAACCGTAAAACTTGAACCTAAAAATGAGACTTGTGAATCAGAGCCTTAGATACTACTGCAATGAGAGAGGCATAAGAACCTACCTGAAATAGAACAGAGTTTAGCAGAAAATCACAAGCATGCAATCATGAAAAATGGATTTGCATCAATATATACAAATATATTGACACATCCTGAACAATGGATAGGCACCATTGTTTTAAATTGTGTTTTCTCTCTGTAAAGTGACTTTTAAAATGGTATTGTGGCGGTTCCATTGGGCTGCTTTTCACTTATTCCATATCAGATGTGCTTATGTTACAAGTAAAATGACTGGCTCTTTCTAAATGTGATCCTTGCAAACTCAGTCTGGGATTTTAAATTAACCTGTATTTTCCTTCTCATTTATCATCATCACTAATAAAGATTCTTCAGGCTTAATTAGGCTCTTAGATGAACAAGAAGCTCTTTTCTCTTCTTCTTCTTCTTCTTCTCCCTGCCCTCCCCCCACCCCCATTTTACAGTTATTTTTATATGCTTTCGTATCCATTTTTACCTACAAAGAATGCAGGATCTGGGGTTTCACGGTGTGGAATGGATTGTTAATCTTCATTTGAGTGACTGTGGTGCTTGTACAAGATACCATATGGTCAGACTAAAACAGAGTACAGGCCTCCATAAATTAGGAAGACCAAGAACAGGGGCAGTGTAAGCTTCTCCACCATGCCACCAATGCCTAAAAACTGTTCTAGAGCAGATCACTTCCAAGAGCGGAAGGCCATTTTTGTCTCCATGCTCATTCAGTTCTTGGGCTCGGTGCTAAGACTGCCATAATTGCTAAGACTTCCAAATTGTATGATGTTTTTATGGATACACCACCTATATGGATACACCACCTATATGGATACACCACCTACTAGGACCTGGACTGAGACCACAAATCTCATTTCATAAAAGACAACAAAACAGCTGTTAAAAGACAAACCATGAAACTCTGGCTTCTTTGAAGTCAGTAGAGTTTTACCATGTACTTCAGTGGGACCTGGATTTCATGCAAGGACTTTTGATTGATAATCACAAGTAGAGAACAGGGGCACCATTTAGGGGGGACAAGGAGGGGCTCCGCCCCCCCCCCCCCCATTTTCGTTCAGGAGGTGTGGAACTCTTATCAATAGCACTGCATGAATGGGGAATGTGAGTTCTGCAGAGAGGTGCTGCTCCCAGCTTCTGCCCCTGGGGCAGGGAGTCAGTATTTTATTTACAAACAGAAGCAGGGTGATTAAGATAAGAAAGGGCTGGTAATTAAATTAAGGATCTGGAAGTCCTTAGATGAGCCTGTAAAACAGGAATCCCTCTGCAGGGTGTGGGAGGTGTTGAAGAGAGAATGCAGGGGACTCCGAAGAAATGCAGCCAAACCCTCTGCACCAAGGTTACATTCAGAAAAGAGGGAGATTTGAGGGGTATAGGCCAAAAACCAGGGAACAGCCAAAACCCAGGGAAGTTTCCACTCTACCTGTGGTACATATGTGGCCCCATCACCATAGCGTCTGAACGCCTCACAATGTCTAACCTATTTCTCCTCAAGGCCCCTCTGAGGTAGAGCAGTGCTGTTATCCCCATTGTTGAAATGGGCCACGGAGGCACAGAGAGACTAAGGCCCAGATTTTCAAAAGTATTTAGGCACCTAATGGGATTTTCAAAAGCGCCTAGAAAGATAGGTGCTTTGTAAACCCCACTAGATGTTTAGCTGCATTTTTGGGTGCCTAAATACCTTTGAAACTCTGTCCCTAAGGCACCAGCCTGAGGTCATACAGGAAGTCACTAGGGGAAGTAGAACCCAACCCAGGTCTATCAAGGTTCACTCCCCACAGGTGCTGACTTTCTTCTTTCCGGAGGAAGGGGGGGCGAAGGTGCTCCACCCTCACTCCACCTCTTCCCATCTCCGCTCTGCCCCCTCCCCTCAGCACCCCCCGCCCACCACTGAACAGCTGATTGGCAGGTGCTGAGCACCCACTATTTTTTCCCCGTGGGTGCTCCAGCCCCAGAGCACCCCTGGAGTTGGCACCCATGTAGCTCCCTATCCACTGGACCAGCCTATCTTTCTGCTGTAGGCTGTAAAAAAAGAAGACTGATAGATGGGAACAAAACCAAGAGGGCCCGTTCTCTGAGACTCCAGCAATTGGTCCCAAGTGATTGGGAAGGATGCCATGGTGGACAGCATGAAAAGCAGCACAGAGGTCAGGAAGGATGAAGAAATAAAGAGAACAAGAGTCAGATGAAAGGAAATCACAACCCCCAAGGGGAGGCAGGTTCTGCCCCAGGCTGGGTTTTACAGCAATGGTTGCTGTGCAGTTTTAGATTTTAACTGAAAACCATTTTGTTTTGTCATTTTTTTTGTTCTGAGTTTGAGAAAAGGAAGGAATGAGAAAGTGTTGTATGAGTATCAGATGTGTTTATGCCTCAAATTCTAAGGGTTTCAGCTGTATCCAGACCAATTCCAGAACAAAGACCAGAAACTGCATCCACAGATCCCATAAAGTTGAAGATTATTGTCATGATTTGTATTATTCGCTGGGCACCATCTGTGTGCTCAGCACTGTTCAGCATATGCCAGAAAATGTAGTCCCTGAGCCAATGCATATAAGATGCATAACTCTGGATAAGATGGCTCAGATATTTATCTGAAATGTATAGTTATTGAGCACATGTTAATATCTATGAGTGGAGGCGCTGATGGCAATTGAAGTTTTACTTGATTAAGGATGAGAAGATTTGACCCTCCAACTTTCTTTCAAGAGGAAGAGCTGCCCAGCGCTTCTGTGCCTGTTTATTTTCCTTTCCTGCCTGCAGTGGCCCTGATATACCTCAGAAGTCTCAATTTTTTTCTCAACTTTAAATTGTGGAATGTTCTTGATGTTTGGTTTTAAATCTTCTCCTGTGAGAACTGCATCTCAATCACTGTAGTGCTGTGTTTAAGAGCCTTCTGGAAAGTAATTAGGCTTTAAACAGAAGTGAAAGCAGTGTTGCCAACTCTCATGATTTTTTCATGAATCTCATGATAATTATTGTTGTCCTTAAAGCCCCAGCTCCTGGAGTCAAGTGGAGATTTCAGCCTCCATTCTTAAAGAAAAAGGAAGTTTCTAGCCCTCATGGCTGTGGAGAAAGCGTCAAAATGTTACCCTAGTGCATCCTAAAAGCTCAAAAAGCAGAAGGGAAATAAAAAGAACACTGAATTCATTATTTTTACATAATCTCAGCTTTTTAAAGCCAATCTCTCAATTTTTGGTGAGCCTGATTCATGATTTTTGAACGTTTGGGGTTGGCAATACTGTGAAAGTGACTTGAAAGTGTCAGTTTCACTCCTGTTTAAAGTAACACCCTTGGAGCCCCAGGCAGTTGCAATTATAAACTCATGGGGCCTTGCCCTAGTAGGCTGTTCCCAAAAGTTAAATGATCTATTCCAAACTTGGTGAACTGCAAAAAAAGTGATAGAAAGTCATCTAGATTGTTCTACAATTGTTTCAATTGTTGTATTCAAGTTAGTAACAAAGTAAGAATATATATTAAAATTTTAAACCTAACCAGTGTCCCTTAGATGAAACAAGAGGTCAGAACATGTTAGTATTAGAGCTGAGTGGGTCTAATATTTATTACATTTTCTTTCTTTATGTAACCCTTCTGCCAGGACGAGTTGACAGCAGCAAGGGCTGGGTTCAGTACATAGGGGTTCCCTTTTCAACAATACAGTGTAAAACTGGCTCGAGCCCCCACCCAGTAACCTGGGGAAATCTTTACACACACCCCTGGGCGCCTCAAAGAGGCAATACTTCCCCTCTCGCAAGCACAGAGCCTCGGTGTAACAGAAAATCTTTAATAACAGCAGGTAAACGACACCAGTATTAAATTGGGAGAACACCGCAACTAGGATTCATAAACCAAACTGTGAGCAAGACCCACCCCAGCCAATTGGGCCATGTCTGGTCCCTTTGGTTCTTGAGTCCAGCAACCCAGAAATCACCCAAAGTCCCCAAAAGTCCAAGAACCCAAAAGTCCAGTCCCAGAGTTCAAAAGTTCATCAGTCTGGGCAGAAATGGGGAGAGGAGAGGTAAGGGGTACCTTACGTGGCTTGAAGATGATTGCCTCACCCCTCCGTGGGGCTTCGCTCTGCTCCACCAGCTGTCCCGCAAGCCGCTACAGCTGTCCCCACGAACGGCTGCACCGACAGCTCCGCTCCGCTAGCCACTCAGCAATAGATCTTCAGGCTCCCCCACTACTTAACACACTGCTCAGTGATTTCAGCTCATAAGAGTTTTAGCTCTTTAGTGATTTCAGCTTGTAGTTAGGGGAGCCCTAGTGCTCATTTGCACCCTTAGCCCAGAGTGATTTTAACTCAGCAGTCTGAAACCAGACTCCTAATGAACTCAACATTGGCTCTGATATTTCACAGTGGAGAGAGAAAGAGGTGTAATTTGGTGTCTCAGACCCTCACAAGGAGCCCACCCCACCAGGTACTGTGCTTGAGCTATAGCCAAAAGACCTAGTCAAGAAACCTGTCCCCAGCCTCTCTCCATTCACTGGGTTTTGGAACCCATGTCCCTTGGCTGGCGAGTGCTGCTTAGTTGATGGCGAGTTCCCCTTCATCATGACAAAAGGCCAAGTACAGTTCCACTGTCCTTGATTTACATAAGCAGTATAACAACAGTTTATTCTTCCTGCCCCAATAACAGAAATTCCTGCCCCAATACAGAAAGCTGGGGATCCTACAGGAGCCCAACGTGCCCATTGGGCTATTATGGGTTCATACTCAGTGAGGTGGGTGTGCCTATGCAAACGAAATCAGCCCCTGGAGTGCTTTGCCACGATTCACCACCAGATGTCAGGGTGGAGCTCATCCTGACTCTGCTTACATTTATATAGGAATTAAATACTGTGCTCCTGTCAGCTAATTTCTAAGTTATTAGAATCACGGTTACAGTTGCACCCCCCACCCCCACTACCAAAATCTGAAATGGTGCCCCTGGCAGAGAACTATTGAACTGTTTGCTAAGGAATAGACTGTCCCTACAGCTGCCATTATTTCAGTGCAGTAAACTACTTCACCTCTTCCACAGATTTGTTTTCTATTTTTTAAATTAATTTGGGATAGATTTGAGTGCTCATGACAGGAAGAATCTATAGCAATGATGTTAGCCAGGAATAGTGATGTCACTGTTAAATAGTCACTATTGAGCTCTCCTTCCCAAAATACCAATGAAATGTAATTCTTCTCTAATCCCCTTTGCTGTATCAGTCTTGAGCCATTCCTGAACTGAAATTGCAATTCATCCAGATTCTATGGTGATTTTGTAATGTGCACAAGTGAGGAGTAGGATTTGAATTCAAGTCTCAAGAAGCAAACAGTACCTACTCTGCTAACTCTGCCATTGAAACGTCAAGTCAGTGGAAAAGGAAGAGGAAGTGATTGAGTTTCCAAATACTAGCTGACTATGTATTCGCGTGTCCCAATATAGATGTACAATTTATTAAAATCAACAAGCTTCAAATATGGAATTCAACAACACAAGTCCACCTTGGAATCAAACACCATAACCACAATCTGAAGCAAAACCCCAGGAAAAACAGGCCCACTATGAATTGCTGGGCAGCTGTCAGGAGTCTTGATGAGTTGCACAGCCCAGTAACCTTGTGTGGAAATATATCTATTCAATAGATTTGCTGATTTACTTATGTACAGGTGTATAAATATTCATACCGTTCATTCCTGAAAAAAACCAAACTAAACAAAAAACACAAGGTTTATGGCATTGTTCTGCTCACTGCTACTGCAGATGTCCAGTCAGATTTCTTTTTAATTTCTCCTGTGAAATGCTACTTTACTATCAACAAGACTACTTCTTATTTTTAATTAATATAGAAATTCACACATGTAATAAGATTAAACTTCTTTCCCTACTGCTTAAGGCCTTTTATATATTAATTAAGCCAGCTGGAATCATGCCAATACATTACATTTCATGTTGTCCAGGGAACTCTTGAACTGTGACAATAGAAAACTGTAGTTCCATATCTTTAATAATTTTCAGATTTTCCCTTTATACACCGGAGCTCAGCTTGGGGTGCACATATTATGTTTAGCAAACGGGACAGAGGAACCAGTTCAGGTGAAATTTTAAAAATACATTGAACCTGAGCCTTTTTGACCTTTGGAAAAGTTGATTTTTTTTAAATTGTTCATGTTTTTCTGTTCTTTTCAGCTGAGAGCTCAAATATGGGAAGACAGTAATAAGAGTTGTTTTTTGCTTCATTACAGCAGGACACACTAGATACTTCATGGGAGTTTGTTTTCTAGATCTGTGCAGAACTCAGCAGTTACACTTCTCAGACATTCACCTCAACATTTGTGAACCCTTCTGTCCACCTGAATTAATACCCTATCCCCTGAGTTTTTTTCTTTAAGTTTCAGGATGAAATGAACCCAGCATGTCAAAGTAAAACTCAAACTGTGTGAGTTAACATTCAAAAATAAAAAGACTCACAATTTCAATGCAAAACCTGACAATAGCACAAAATTGGCTCCAGCTCAGCCTGAAAGGTTCACAAAGTATTCAGCAAAACTGGTACAGTCTGAATGTTGAGTTTGTATTAAAACAGAGGCCAGGCAAATTTTCTGGAATTTTGCCCAGGAGTCCGAACTTTCCCCCCCCTAATCTACCCGAGTTTTCTGTCCAATTTATAAATTGTAGAGGATGGTCTAAGGTTTTGTTTGATAGACTGTCCAAAACCTAGCAACAATAGGATTCTTTTTAGTTGATAATATTTGGGCCTTGTTCTAAGACCTTCCTACAGACTCAGCCCAGACGACTGCCCTGTCTAGCAGATGTGATGTAGAGTTTTCTCCTCATGTCTCTCCCCAAGATGCATGCTGAGCCTCAGAGCCCTGCCATATAGGAGCAAGGGTTCAACCCTGTCTGTGGAGGAAGGGGAAAGGCCAGTGGAACAGTGCTCTGATGGGAAAACCAAGGGTCTCTGGAGGCATTGGGAGACAAGAGACCAGGAGTCTGTAAGGGCACATGTGTACCCAAAATCTGGCGGAGTGTTGGAACAAGTGCAGTCTGACCTAGCGGTCACACTCATTAAGGCAGATATGTAATGCCTGAGAAGGGGGACATTACTATGCATGGCTGAGAGGGGACTGGTGCGGGAAGTAGGTGGAACAGAGGTTTTGGGAGGGGTCTGTGAAATGCAGCAGGCTAGGGGACAGTACACTACATGTTCTGATCATCTATTCTGAGTAAAGATCATTTCCTGAGCTAGATCTCCAAAAGCCTATCATATCAGAGGGCAGACACAATCTTAGATACTTCCCTTTGAATAAGCGTAATGAGGAAATTTTTCTGGTTGCCACCAAGTCAGTGCATGTTAGAGGGAGATCTCCGTCTAATTGTCAAATTGAAAGTAAGTGTGACTTCTGATCAGTACAATGAGTTTTTAGTACATTAAATAGGCATCATTCTGAGATACACTGTTGAATATATGGCTCACCTTCCATTGCGAGTACTTTACTGGAAACTACTGATTTTGGGGAAAATGTGCTGTTATAAATTCATATAAAGCTTCACGGCAAGTCATATTTATTAGGGAAACTGTAGGCTCCAGTTTATGGGGTTAAGCCAGGGCTATGGGTAATTTGAGATTTGTGAATCCATGATATCTTATACATCTGTATTGGAAAGGAGACTTTGGAATGGCTGTATGGCTCCTATGCACTCTGAGTTTTTAAACTAGGCCCTACACAGGCCTCCATTTTTGTAAGTGGGTGTGTAAATAGTTGCAGGCCCCCTTTTGTTGCCATGCTCATTTGTACCCACAATTTAGGTTGCTTGGACGTCTGTGTCTTTGGTTGCATCCACAAATAAGAAATTCAGACCTAAATTGTGAGCAAAAATAATTGCAGTACAAAATTACACCTTCAGTTATGTGCACACTCAGAAATGGAGATCAGTGTCCCAAGGGACAGAGACCGTGGGTAGTTTAATATGGACACTAGTGACTTCAGCTTCTCTGAGATGAGGTAGCCAAACTCTTCAAAGAGCTGACATTGTTTAGTCAAGGGTTCCCATGGTTTGTTCTGTTATTCTGTGCACGTAGCCCAGATTTCAGTGGACAATCATTCTCTGTGAGAGCTGAGCCAAAATATTTTGGACGTTTAGTATTTGCCCCCACCCCCACCCCCCAATGCATTTTCAGATCAACAGAAACATTTCATATCCATTTCAGCAAATTGGCTAGGTTGAAATGAATTTTTCTTTCAACATTAGCGAAAACAAAACATTTTGATTGTTTGGAGCCAGCTTCACAAAAAACATGGAGAAGGCAGTAGTGGTCCACTTATACCCCATAGCTCATTGGCTAGAGTGTTGACCCGGGAGGGGGAAGAGCTGTGTTCAGAGCCCTGCCCCAGAACAGGCTTTTGACCTGGTCTCCCCCATGTCCGGAGTAAGTGCCCGGACTGCTGGACTATTAGTTATAAGGAGGGGAACTCCTCAGTTTTAGTAACTCTAGCCCTTCATTTCCTTTGCCTGTTTAAAGACGTGAAAACAGACCAAAACCAAAATGTTTCATTTGACCCCAAACAATTTTTTTAAACTTTTGATTTACCCAAAATTCAGAAAAATGTTGCTTTCAGTTCAGGTCAAACCAGATTTTTTTTTTCAGAACTGCCAGAAAACTGAAAAAGTCAGTTATTCACCCACCTCTGTTGTCTGCCCCATCGACATCAACTCCTCCAAGGAGTGTGACAATCAGAAATAACACAGGGACCCCAATCAAAGGGCCTTATGGTAATGCAGGGATGCAGTGATTCAAACGTCTCCTACTCTTGCTTCAGCTGATGACCTGAAAGAGGGAGAGAGAAAAAAAGAGAATGTGAGTCATCAATTCAAAAGAGGCATGAAACAGAAAAGTAAGGCTGCCTAGGGCACCAGCTTCCTCACACAGCGCAGAATTACCTCCTTTAAACAAATGATGGAAACGGAGACAAACATGGCTAAATGGATTTAAACCCTGAGAGAAAACATCACGTCTTTCCCCAGATTTAGTCATTTTAAGTTATTTTGGAATGGATGCAACATCCATAGGTAGCTCCTCAGCTGTAAGCAGTGAGGGGGAAAAAAACACTACGACTTAGACTGCTGCAGCAGGGACAGAACATCTCTCTCACTGCTGTGGAATAAAACCTGTCCCTAAAATCTCTACAGTTAGGGATGTCTGAGCAATAATACACTGGGGGCAGATCCTTGGCTGGTGTAAATTGTCTTAACTTTGTAGAGGAGCACAATGGAGCTAAGCCAATTTACACCAGCCGGTAAGGAACAGAGTTCCCGGTGTGGAGATTTGTTATAATGAGTGCTTTTAGAGAATAGGTGTGCCGTTCTTTTTTCTTATGGTACAAATAGTCTGTTTATGTTTGTAGATGTTGCATTAGTGCTGTTTGTATGGTACTAACTAATGTTTGTGTAGCTGAGCTGTAAAGTACATTGGTGGTGGTATTATTATTGGTAGTATTATTACATAAGGAATAATAACACAATTTCCCAACATTTTCCGTGACATGTTAACCTGAATAGGAAAAAACCTAACCATACATATCCCTTGTCTATGGCATTTATTAGAAAGGTAGAGTGGTTTCAATGATTGTAGAAGCAGGAAATAATTATCTAATGCTCACAATACAGAGCCAGCCAGATGCACATAAACAGAGGCCTGTTGAGATTCAGTCAAGACTAGTAGGATTGCCAACCCTCCAGAGTCCTGCAGTCTTCAGGAATTAAAGATTCATCTTTAATTAAAGATTATGTCATGATAGAAAACCTCCAGGAATATGTCCAACCAAAACTAGCAACCCTAGTCTAGAGACACATACTTAGAGAGATCTAAGTATTGTAGTGTCCTCAGCAGCCTGTCTTCTATTCATCTCTGGCCATGGTTTTTAATTCTGGCAGTTATAACAAATTCACAAGAGCAAAAATTAAATAAATCAGACCGCACATTGGAGGGAGTCAGTTAGCCACTGCTCATGAAAAGGGGTGAGACTAGGAAGTGCTCTCGGTGAAACACGACTGAGTATTGTATGTGTAGCTGTTAACCTACTTCTAGGGCTACGGCAGGGACTACACTGGGTCAGGTTTCGTTAGGCAGATTCTTGCCTTGTTCAAAAGAAAAATTCATTTTACATAATTCAGTCAGACAGAAGTTTATTGGCATTTAGAGTCAGTAGGCCAGATCCTGGGCCCTGGCTGGGGAGAGCTGGGTGCAGCTCACAGGAGAAGATACAAAAGGGACCATTTGGATCTTCCAAGTGACTAGTTCAACACTAGACCAGTCTCCTGGCACAGATTAGAGTGGCCATGTTCTAAACTATGCTGGCTGCCCGTGACTCTCCCGGTCTGTTCTAGCAGCCCGGGAGGGGCAGGGACATTCTGGCCAGGCCCCCTCTGAAAAGTTCAGAAAAAAGGACTCATGTTGAAGCTGTTGTAGCAGCTCTTTGCCACCCCCCGGGGTGCCCTTGGGAGAGGGAATTGTGAGCTGGCTGGCTGAGCTGGCTTTAGGGCAGCTTTGTACTGCTGCAGCACTGGCTGAGCATCCAGCCCTATGTTTTTATGACTGACTGCTTTCCCGGTTTAGACTACATATGGCGCCTTAAGAATGGGTTTTAAAAGAGTAATTGATTTTGTTTAAAGCCTCATCTATGATTTCTTTGTCCTGGCAGAGAATAGGATCCCGAGGCACATAGAACTCAGGGAGCCATCCTGCATATGAGGTCATTAGTGGCTTCTGTGTGATTCTCTGTCTAATACGTACAATGGGTACAGAACAGTTCAAAGTCGGAACAGAAGCATAGGTCTGTCTCATTCATATTTCCAATTGAATCAGCAATCCAGGCTTTTTCCTCTGTGCAGACTGACAATTTGGTGTACTTGGCACTGACAGTGATTCTTGACTAGCATCCAATTTTATGTGACTGAGTCTTCAAAAGGCATGTTCTCCTTTCTAAATGTTGGCTTTTATTACGGCCCATGAATCCTCTCTTGCTTTTTAATCCTTTGTGGGAATTTCTTTAGGAGTTTTTCAACTGAAAAATGTCAGTATCACGCAATAATTAGGGATATTGAATTTGAGAGCAAACTGGGGTAGCAGCGCCAGCAAGATGGTGGCTAGGTTTGTTACTGAGAGCTGAATGGTGCCATACCTCAAACTGCCATTGAGTTGAGGGGGTTTGTGTGCTTGTCTATGTATATATATAATGGCAGGATCAGGCCCTTAGGGTGTGTGTGTGTGTGTGTGTGTGTGTGTGTGTGTGTCTCACTGCATGGATAGCAGAGAGCACATTGTATTAAGAGCTTCCGTTAGGCCCTGCTTCGGCAGGGTACTTCAGCTCATGGCTAACTGTCAGTATTACCACTGAAGTTCTTTTTGAAATGAATGAGACTTCTGTGCCCCAGGAATCTCTTAGTGCTAACTGGCAAGGGGCACAGAGGGGGTGCACGTGACTTACAGGAATTTTCTGCCCTAGCCCTGAGCCCCCTCCTGCACCCCAAACCCCTCATCCCTGGCTCCACCCCAGAATGCTCACCCCCCAGCCAAAGCCCTCACCCCCACACACCCCAACCCTCTGCCCTAGCCCTGAGCCCCCTCCCACACTCCAAACCCCTCATCCCCAGCCCCACCCCAGAGCCTGAACCCCCAGCAGAGCCCTCACCCCCCGCACCCCAACTCTCTGCCACTGCCCTGAGCTTCCTCCCACACTCCAAACCCCTCAGCCCCACCCCCACACATCACCTCCATATTGGTTCACATAACAAAATTCATTCCGCATATGAATGTAAAACATTGGAGGGAACATTGATCTCAACCAGGCTTGGCTGAAAATGCTGGAGAGACCTTTGGGTGAGAAACATTTTTAGCCAGGAGGTTAACCTGTTAGTTAGGTTTAGTCTCTAGAAAGAAAACATGTTATGATTTTGTTTTACAATAAACCATTTGAATCTCTCTTCTTTGATAATATGTGTATATATATTTATAGTGAAAACAAGAGTAAGTGTAAAACCAGCTGGCGATCCTGAGTGTATTATGACTTTGGGAACAGCTGACCTGGTAATTAGGTGAGTGTCCAGTGGATAAGGGGAGGAGTGCTGCAGGAAATGCTCTGAGGACTCAGGTTGGTGTGTGCCTGTTGCTCCCTGTACAGAGAAGGCAAGGCCTGTGGAGGCTGGTAGGCAGTGCTTGTGCTGCCATAGAGCTGATCCACAGCAGGCACAGAGAAGACTGCTCCATGCTAAAGGCAGGTGGTGGTAATGGGGAGGGGCCTCACCCCCCTGGGTACTTTGGGGAGTGTCACAATTACTCCCAGGTGTAAAGTTAGGTATGTGCTCAAGTACCTCACTGTCTAACATAGAGAGTAGGAGAAGCGCAGATCTTCATTATCCCCTGTTGTCAGTTGTTTGCTGCGTGTGTGTTCTCTCTGCGTGGTTCACTGGTTCTGTCCAGATAGCACGTACAGCAGGCTCGGATCAAAATGCCCCAAAAGACCACAAACTCCATTCAGTGGCAAAGGCACATGGCCAGGTTGATTGCTGACAAAGCACGGTATTAATGCCCTATACGTGCTATAAGTACACTTAATACATGTATGCCCATGACAATGGACCAGCTCTGTGAATGGCAGGACTTTCCGTTCCCCTCTCGACCTGCCAAAGACACCCCTTTTTTGACCCCTCTTTTAATGGGTAGAATGTCTGTTACAATTTTGAAAACACAAGATCTGAGTTTCAGCAGTGCTGTGTACCCTCAACTCCAAAAGAAGTCACCAGCAGCTTTTACAAACTCTTTCCGCAATATCTAGTCTAGTTTCCTTGAACACTACTGAATGAAGTGCTATTATATTTGTAGTAGTAGTATCACAGTGTTTATGCTTTAAAAGTACACTCATTTATTTTACTTCCTCTTAATGCCATTCGTACACATACATGGATTTCAGAATATATATGTACATATTCAAAATCAATACACCTGAAATTGAATTAACTGGTGACAAGTTGAGCTGATTGCAAAATTTCAGAAATGTTAAAACTTTCAACCAGCACCAGTTGAAAACTGTTGTTGGGATTTTCCAAAATGAAAAGGGAAATCAGTGAAAGGACAAAGATAAATTTGACCCAGTATGACTATTGTTCAATATCATAGTAACAGTTCTTTTTCTTTGCTCTTAGGTATAAAGCAATAGTGAGACCGATGGATATCCAAGCCTCCCATGCGCTGATGAAGATTTGTATGAAAGCTGCTGTGATCTGGATTTTATCCATGCTGCTTGCCGTCCCTGAAGCTGTGTTTTCTGATTTGCACCCTTTCTATGACAGAGACACTAACAAAACATTCATCAGCTGTGCCCCTTACCCACATTCTGATGGGCTACATCCAAAAATTCATTCAATGGCATCATTTCTGATCTTTTACATCATTCCTCTATCGGTCATTTCAGTGTATTACTATTTCATTGCTAAAAATTTGATCCGGAGTGCGTACAATATACCTGCCGAAGGAAACATACATGTTAGGAAACAGGTATGAATTTATTTTATTTGAAAGTACATTACCCTCGTGGGCGTTGGAATGAGAAACTTACACTGGGAGACTGTGGATTTCTGTCCCCATGTAGTGGCTGGAGATTTGTGAATCTACTACTGCTTCCAGCTAAGGGCACTTAAGGTATGTTTATACTGGAGATGGTATAATTTCCAGCTCAGGGAGACATACCCTTCATAGCTTTGATGAAGATAGAGTACTAAAAATAACAGTATCCATGGGGGCACAAACAGTGAGCTGGGCTAGCTGCCCCGAGTACAATCCTGTCTGAAACCCTTGGCATGTACTTGGGGGACTAGCTGCTTGCACCAGTGTGGCTCCACTCCTATTTTTAGCACACTAGGTTGATCAGAGCTAGCACAGGTATGTCTACTCAAGCTGGAAACGACCCCTCCAGCTCCAATGTGCTGCTACCCTTAGATCTTGTCTAAATGAGAAAGTTACACTTCTTTAACTTGAATTGCTTTTAAACTTTTAAATTAGTACAGCCCCCTGTGTGGACTTTCCTATTTCAGTTTACATGTGGATTATTTCAGTTTGGCTTAAACCGATTCCCACTTGATTTCAAATAAACTAACGTAAGCCATATTTAAACTGAAATAAGTGCCAGTACTGGGTTTTGCACCAGTTTCAATAAATCAGTTTAAATTCTCATCTTAAATTGAGCTGGTGCAACTTTCTCATATAGGTAAGCCCTTGCTACTTCAGCTCAATCAGTAGAGGCCCATGCTTTTATGTTTTAGGCTCTAAGTTTGCTGTTAGCCTGAGTGCAGTGAGTTGTACAAACAATGACTTTACCCTCTGTCAGTAACATATCTGAACTGAATTTCTTGAACCTTTAGAAAATTTCCCATCACTAGTTATCAGGTAGCACCACATGGGTGGAAAGATGTGCTTTCAGCATAGTAAATGGGGGGATTTCACAAAAGACTTATCTTACATTACTTTTGAATGTTTATAAGTCTTTCTCCACCACTCCCACCTTTCTGCCTGTATGATGACTGCTTTGATTACCCACTAAAGTGCACTGGAAGTATAAAGAGTCACTTCTCGTCTGTCCTTTCCCCCAAAGGATTGTATACATAATTATAAAGATAGCAAAAAGTGAGTCTGCTCCAGCACAGTCGTCAATGATTTCACTTCTGCCGTGCATTCAATAGTGATAGGTCCCTGTCTTAGATAAGTGATATTGATTTCTTTATTGCATTGTTGCCTTTCTTCATAGTGCAGATGTGGGCTACAATAGCTTCAGTATCAAATTAAGGATACATTAAAAATATATATGTACAGTTCACTCATGGAGAGACTTATCCCACAGGGTTTAATTTACAGTTAGATCTTTGGGGACATTTGACTGTCATCTGGTACATGTCAATCTTTTCTGAATTCAGTAGCTAATTTTCAGCTTATGCAATTAAAGGAACACAAAATAAAGTCATGACGTGCTATGCCAGTGTTTTGTTGCCTGCTTCGTGCTTGCTTCTATCATGGGAAAAGATCTGCTTTTGTGACCAGCTTAATTCTCAATTTACTTATAGTGCTTTGGGATGTGACTATCTGACTCAAATCTTTCATGTGAGTAATGAGAAAATAGCATTTGCCACATTGGGTCAGAGCACAAAAAGCCTCAAATCTTGCCTCAAACAGTGGCAAGCAGTACCTAATGATTGTTCAGTGCTATACATAAGGGGTGTGAAAAGGAGTGGCTGATCAGACTTTGATACACTTTATAAACATCTATACCACAAATGAGACTCATTTAACTCTCCTTAAATTTTACAACGATAAGAGCTGGGATTCTGACTATGACTACTCAGCAAAAGCTGTGCACGGGCTAGTCTATACCAGTGTTTCTCAACCAGGGATACATATACCCTTGGGCAGGGGAGGGCAAACTACGGCCTGTGGGTCAGATCCGGCCCATCAAGGCTTTCAACCCGTCCCACGGGATTTCCAGCAGGCAGCCCCCCTGCCTGCCCTGGCTCCGCACCACTCCCAGAAGCACCTGGCACCACATCCCTGTGGAGGAGAGGGGCAGAGGGCTCCGTGCACTGCCTTAGCCTGCAGGCACCGCCTTCCACAGCTTCCATTGGCTGGGAACGGGGAACTGTGGCCAATGGGAGCTTTGGGGGTGGTACCCGCAGGCAAAGGCAGCGCATGGCGGAGCCACCTGCCCCACCCCACCCCCAGGAGCCAATGCCGGACATGCTGGCCATTTCTGGGAGCGGCATGGGGCCAGAGCAGGCAGGGAGCTTGCCTTAGGCCCACTGCGCACCGCTGCCACCCCGGAGCTGCTCGAGGTAAGCGGCGCTGGGCCAGAGCCTGCACCCTGAACCCCTCCTGCACCCTCCACCCCAACCCCCTGCCCTGATGCCCCTGCCACACCATGCACCCTTCCTACATCCCAATCCCCTGCCCTGAGCCCCATAGTAAGCAGCCAGTTATAGCTATAACATTTCATTTAGTTTCACATTCATTCATACACACACACACAGGTTCTGCATAGATGTCATATTACTAGCCTAGAAGTTGCTCATGCCAAGTTACTGGCCAGGTAACCTGGGCATGAGGGTGGAGCCGAGTCCTTGTCAGATTCATCTGATGCTCCTGAAGGGTGGTTGCAGAACCAGACTCAAAGTCCTCAGTGTGTAGAAGCCATTCTTATAGGAATTATTTCCTATGTTAGTCTATGGGAACTGTTTCACCTTGCTGTTGCTAACTCAATCAGCAGATGGCACATTCCTGGTGGCATTCCTGGTGGCATTCCTGGTGGCTCCACGCTGTCCAAAGTTTGTTTTTCTCATCCTTCCAGGTGGTGGGGTGGATCCCAGTTTACCCTCCGGGGGTTGTATCGGTCCACTCGAAACCTTTCTTCGGCCGATCGATACTCCCTTTCTAGGCTGGCACCTCCCTAGCCATTCATGTATATCATGCATTCATCAACATACATTCTATATCTTAATTTACTGTCTCCACCACTTTCGGGGTGTGTGCTAATTCATTTGAGACTCCCGGCCCTTTAATTACAGAGGGTGGGGGGTCTGTTCCCAGGAGCCGTTGCTTGTTACAATGAAGTGAAAGTCACTTAACAGCTTATAGCGTTTGTTTACATTGTATCAATTACAGAATAAACTGCCTGAAGTGCACAGCAGGGGTGGTAACATAGTGGTCACTTAAAGACAAAGTCGATGAACTTGTTTGTAAGTTAAAGTATCTTTCAAAGGCAGATGCAATCAATGTTTATACATACAGTAACTTACAAGTTTTAACAGCAAAAAGAAAATAAGAAAAAAAGAAATACTTGTGGCACCTTAGAGACTAAGGGCTAGTCTACACTTACCCGCAGCTTCGGAGGCGTCGGATCGATCTTCTGGGTTCGATTTATCGCGTCTTGTCTAGACGCGATAAATCGAACCAGGAAGTGCTCCCCCTTCGACGCCGGTAATCCTGCTCTGCGAACGGAGCAGGCGGAGTCGACGGGGGAGCCTGCGCACCGCCGTGTGGACCAGGGGTAAGTACTTTTAAGTTCGAAATAAGATACTTCGACTTCAGCTACGTTATTCACGTAGCTGAAGTTGCGTATCTTACTTCGAACTTGTGGGCTAGTGTAGACCAGCCCTAAGTGACTAGAGACCAAGTGGGTTCTAACCCATGAAAGCTTATGCTGAAATAAATTTGTTAGTCTCTAAGGTGCCACAAGTATTTCTTTCTTTCTTATTTTCTTTTTGCTGACACAGACTAACACGGCTACTACACTGTAACCTAAATTTTAACAGGAGACCCAAGAGATCTTTTTACTTAGGGAAGCTGTTGGATTTTAGACAAGTTATGGGGGGTCACTTTCACTTGGGGGAATCACTGTCCGTACCTTCTTTAATATCCCTACAAAAGTCATTAGCTTCCAATTTCACCAGCTTTTGCCAAAGTGAGGAACATTTGCTAATCTACTTTTCTCTTTGTTCTTTTCAGATTGATTCGCGTAAGCGTCTGGCCAAGACAGTGTTGGTGTTTGTGTGCCTCTTTGCTTTCTGCTGGCTTCCTAATCACATCATCTATTTATACCGGTCCTACCATTATTCAGAGGTGGACACCTCCGTATTGCACTTCATCACCAGCATCTGTGCTCGAATCCTGGCCTTTGCGAACTCTTGCATAAACCCTTTCGCACTCTACTTGCTCAGCAAAAGTTTTAGGAAACAGTTCAACAACCAGCTGTTGTGCCGCAGAACCCGCCTCCTCATCAGGTCCCAAAGCATGGGCAGAAGCACCACTCGAATGACTTCCCTCAAGAGCACCAACCATTCAGTGGCCACGTTCAGCCTCATCAACGGCAACCACATCTGTAATGAAGGCTGTGTATAGGGTATATGGCAGGGGACCGCTTTGGAAACTGTTGCGCAGTGTAGTTAGCATGGCTGCCTGCTCTGCTTTGCGGGGATAGTGAGTAGCATACATGCATAGAGAAATCAACTGCATACAAGAACTTCCAGGT
Organism: Chelydra serpentina; assembly: GCA_037349315.1. Taxonomy (NCBI): domain Eukaryota; kingdom Metazoa; phylum Chordata; order Testudines; family Chelydridae; genus Chelydra; species Chelydra serpentina. Next base: position 133,246,838 of record JBAIAC010000004.1, read on the forward strand.
ACTTTAGGGCCTGACACTGTCATAGTGAACATCTCATGTGATGTGCTGAACGCCTTTAGTGCCCACTGATTTAATGAGAGTTGAGTGCACTCAGCCCCTATAAGATCAGGCCTTCATTGGCTTGAAGTTAGATCTTGAGGTCCATAGTTTTGCCTCAGTTCTGACTCAGGCAGACTCCAACCACGGTCACATAAAAAACTGTGTAAGGGATTCATGATTTGTCCCATTGTTTGCGGAAACAGCTTCATGGTTTGTTTGTTTTTCCTGTCTTGTTTTTTGGCTGAAGTAAACTCATCTAAAGTTAAGTTCAGATCATTTCCTAGAGCTGTCAAATATTTATAAATGTTTTGAACACAGTATTCATAGTGTAAAAAGATTTTAACAGTGTTTACTGGGGTGTGCTGGCCCCATCTGAAATTAGTAGTATCTTGTACACTATCAATGTGAAAGCAGTAACATTTGAATAAATGTGAGTTAGAAGATGTTTACAGTTTGAGCGTGCACATTTTGCCATATTGCAGAGGAAAAAGCACGGCACTTTGAGAGTTACTGACGATTCTGATCTTCTCTTCGGGGTGCAAAATAATGGGGGTTACATTATTAAATGTGTAATACAGAATTTGAGTTGTGTTTGATTAAGGATGAACAACAAATGTCAAATAAAGCACAGAAATTCTTTATGGGGATGTATTGTAATATGGGGATGTACCATGGAAGCCATTATAAACTCAGGTCCTGGTCTCAAACCCACTACAGCAGCTTTAGACCTGTATTTCCACTGAAATCATAAAACTGGTGGAGAATCAGGCCTCCAGTATTTTCCACTGCCTAGTGCTTGTGGCACCATGCATCCATTATTCTCAGAATAGGAAGATAATGTGCCACAGACACTGCAGATTGCAAATCCTGCGTTAACATAAGGCAAAATCCAATTCCCATTGAAATAGGTGGGATACAGATCGAGCAGTACAGTTACAAACCTCTTAAAGCAAACTGGTGCAAGTGAGAGCAGAATGTGATCCTTGGAGCAGTGAATGCTGAGTTAATGGTGCACCTTGTTGGGGACTAAGGGGAGAATCAAAGACAAAGAGAGAATGAAACCAGCAAAACTTGGTAGTAAATTTGTATTGAAAATGCAAATATGTAATGTAATGGTTGGGGTATAATCAGACCAAGACCTCCCGGTGCCCACTGAGCTCAGTAGGGACATAAAGAAGGACAGAGACTTTGAGAGGGCATTTTTGTTTGTTTGTCTTTGTTTGCTTTTAAGGACGATGAAATATTTGGGGTTGTATTTTTCGTAGTCTAGTACTTGTCTCATTACCCCAGTTTCAAAAACATGATGCAGTTTGTCACAGAACTGCAAAGGTCTGAATCCTGATCTCATTGAAATCAATAGCAATTTTACTATTGATTTCTGTAAGACCATGGATTTGGCCCTCAGGAAATTTGTTTTTTTTGTTTTGCTTTTTAAAAAACAAATGGGACTTTAGAAACAATTAGCACTAAACAGCAACCTCGGGCTACGCAAGGTATACATCAGGCCGAAATATTGCTTAATCAGACTGTAATGCTTTACACAGCGGAGGAGTTTTTGCCTTTGACTTCAGTGGGGCCAGAGCCGGGGCCAGGATTTCACCTTAAAATTGCATTAGCTTAGAATTATTCTTTTAGAATTGTTCATAACAAAAACACTAAAAAACACTAAAAAGACAAGAAAACCTCTGCAATTGAAAGGTACACATCCAGCTCTCTCATTCACCAGGCAGCTCTTCACCAGTAGTGCAATTGGAACCCAGTGTTTCTAAATATTGTATTAGGTCAAAGATGTAATTATCGACCCTCAAATGTTTGGGCTGCATGGCAACAGTAACTAAACAAGCACATGGTGGAATATAAGTGTGATATTGTTGAACCCAAATATTTATTTTGGGCAGAAAAGACTGCCATTGACTCTGAGCAGTGACTTCTAATTTTTCACTGAAAGGAAGTTTTTTAACCTAGCAAGGAAACGGGAACTATGGCATATTGATAAACATATCTGCAATTTTCATAATGAATTTGATCAGTATGGAAGTAAAGCTATGGCCATCGAATAGAAAGATGACATTTTCCATGCATGAGTTGGCAAGAGGTACTTCCATTATTGCTTGTGCGTCTGTCCCTCTGCCTCAAAAAATCCAATTTTAGAGCAGAAAATCTGTGTTTATTCCATGAGAAAAAACTGTCTTTCAATCTAGCTCAGGTTTGGCCTCTAAAGGTATGAAATTCATTGCTGCCTATTGAATGTTGAATGTGTGGTTATTATTGTCAGTGTTACGCATCATGATCACAGCGCGGCTTTGAGTACAGATTCTGTGGAGCCACATAACATGTGCCTATCTAAGTTTTTAAACATTGTTTAACCCATATATAGTATTGGTGAAGAGAAAAGAGGCAACTGTCCAGGGATGCAGTGGAATATACAGAGGATATCATTTAAAAATGGAATGCTTACCGCACCTCTATGGCAGTATTTGTGATAAACCCTACACTTCATCCAGTTTCTAATGGTACCACTGTATATAATCTCTCATGATAAAACACATATTACTTAGCCAAGGAACCATAAGAGATTCCAGTTAAGGAGATAGTTGATTTGAGGGTCACTTAAATCGGTATTTAGGAGCAGAAAAACATATAATTTGCCATTACTGTGAGGATGTGGTTTGCCAAGTGTTTGTATTTTGGTTTGTATAGTTCATGGGTCAGTTTCTGCTTTTAGTTAAACCAGTACTATTCACACAAACGTAATTAAGGCTGGTTCAGGGCTATAAACTCTAGACCGGATTTTGCTTTCTGTTATGTCAGTGTAACTGAGCTGGCCCGGGATTTATAAGACTGACCCAGCCCCAGTTACATTAATCAGTGCCAATCATACTAACAGAAAACACATGGCCTTTAAATTACTAGAACTAGATGTGGAATCTGAGTTATAGATATTTAGTATAGTTTTAAGCCCCCAATTCTACAAAGGTGTACAGACGTTTAACTTAAGGCACATGCACAGGTGTTTGCAGGATCAAGACCTTAAAAATGATACTGTATTGAATCAGAACCACCACAGAACCACCGGTGTATATACCACCATTTGTAGAACAATTTGATAGATCAGTGTTAATCTTTCACTGTTACGTTTCATAATGATTCGTTCATTGGGAATTTATAAGTCTGTGTTGTGTCACAGTTAGCAAAGAGACTTTTCTACAAGTCTCGATAAAATCACATTCAAAACCTCTCATTTTTTTAAAGTATATAATTGCTTGTTTCTGGAAATAGCTACTTTATATAATGCATGTGATTAGTTTGCTTGAATATTTACAATGAGTGGAGCCATGATGGTAGAATTCCTATGGAATTATGGATTAAATCCATTTTAGTATAAATGAATTAATTATACTTCAGGCTAATTAATGATGAATATCCTCTTGCTGAGAAGTGTTGCTGTTTGTTTGCAAGACAAGTCAGACTCTAGGGCCCACACAGTATATTGATTTGAATGAATTTTGTATATTTGTGAGCACTTTTCACCCTGGAGGCAGATAAGAGTGCTATTGATAACCAGACCATCACAGGACATAAGCATTCAGTTACAGGGACCTATTTTCTCTTATTGTTGCTTTTTACTGGAAAGTGAATGTGAGAAGTCCATGAACTGAGAGGCAGACTGTGGGCTTGTCTACACAGTGGGGCAATGTGCATGATGGGGATGTGATTTCTAAAGCTCATTAACATGATGTGTGTATTATTTGGTCTGTGTAGACCCTGCAGGTGTGCACTAAAGATTCCCTAGTGCACTTTAGTGGACTACATTAAAGCGTACTAGGGAGCCATTAGTGCGCACCAGCAGGGTTTATACAGACCAATGAATGTGCAACATGTTAATGAGCTTTAGCAATCACCCCTCACTATTTCTCCTTAGAGCTCAAAGCAAGTTATCATTGTTTCCATTTTACACGTGGTAAAACTGAGGCACAGACAGGTAAAATCACTTGCCTAAGATTACCACTGATCTCAAAGGCCACCATTAAAGTTCAGAGACCACATGTGTAAAATGAACGTGTTAACCACTAAGTCAGCTATGCCTTGTAACTCTGCTAAAACCATGTTGTGGCCAATTTGTGACTGCCCCTTAACCAGGTCTGAGGATGAGAGATTGAGCCAGGAGCTTCCCTCACCATTCAACTATCTATGTGAGGGCCTGTCAGGTGCAGCCTGTGCTCAAAGAGGCACATGCACTACTCCTCTGCTATGGCCCTCAGGGGAGGGTGGTGGTCATGGAAGTGGAAGGCTTATGGATTCACCCCCGCTTTGCCAGTGCTGCCGCCACCTAAAAAAAGGTTGAGTAGGGGGAGAACTCTGGAGTGAGCACTCATCATTCCTTCAGAAACATGAGGCTAGACAACTGTGGTGAGGTACATGCCTACCTCAGCCCCACAGTGCTGATATCTTTGTCCTCTGCACCAAAGGCTGGGGGTGAAAAGCAGGCTGCAACATCTTGCCTCAGGCCAGTGGCTAAATATAGCCCTTAATCTAGTGTATATTAGTTGTGCATGGACAAAGGAGGCTGGGCCAGGTTGGTGGCCTATAGGGAATGTTCTGCACTGTGGTAAATCTGAATTTATTCTCAGTCTGGGTGTTATACTCCTGATACAGGCAGGAACATTTCCATGTTCCTGCCTGTATCAGGAAGGATAACACCCTTCCTGTATCACAGGCAGCAATTCCATGCAAAGCTTTTGCAGGAATTGCTGCAAAAGCTTTGCATTTTACCTGAGGTGTAGAGATTGTGTTGGGGGATAGGGGGGAGGGTCCCTCACAATGTTCAACAGCAACGCATCCCCTCTGTCCCATTTATAAGCAGCACCAATAAGCTTCAAAGGGGATTCCATCTAGTGGACACAAGGCAGAGCCTTGAGATGGTGATTGAAAGCAGGACTCCAACAGTAATCCAGAGCCACCTTCCCATCCACGGAGGAAAAATTATTGTGTCACTATAAGTGCTCTGGATGTGCATTTGGGACCAGTTGCTTACAATATAGAATTGGTCTGGAATCTCTTCAGGAAGGATGGCAATCCATGCACTTTAAAATTCTCTCTTAAAAAGACCATTTAGTATTTGTTTTTCTACAGAAGTATTATGGTGGTGATCAGTTGCCCCTTCTGGACTGGATTTATTAACACTTCACACTTAGGTGGTTCAAAGACACAACCCTCCTTTGTGTCATTTCTGACTTTAGATGTACAAGTGCTGAACAAAACCTGTACCTATCTCCAGGTGTCTATGATTTTAATATCTACTCTGAATATGTATTGCCTTATAAAGTAATATATGCATTATTAAACCATCTGGCTAGGATTACCATATTTTAGTTATTGTGTACAGAGATAATGAAGTTTATTTTATTTGAAATATGCCTTGCTTTCTCTTTTCCAGAATGCTGTGTAGTTTAGATGTGAAATCTGTTGACCGATTATTTTTCTTATAAAATGAAAACTTGAATTAATAGAAATGATCCAGCTCCTTTGAAATAAGACTCAGAAGCCAATTTATAGGAAAAACTTCAAATGCTAAAGTATGTGTCCTTAGTTTCATTTGGATGTTTCTGAAATATTTTCTAGTTTTAAATGTGCTTTTAAATGCTCATGAACAGCCTATACATAAATGTGGTCTCAAATCAAATGCACTATCAAAAGATAAATATTGAATTACATGAAGTTTTGAGTGAACAGCATCCCTGTAGCTAACAAAGCATGATGGATTAAATAAAAATGTATCTTCTTGGTTTAGAACAAATCTCCTGTTTGCTAAGTGTGTATTCTGTTCAATTTGCATCAGCTGTCAAGCATTTCAGCAGCTTTTCCAATATTGATCAAATGTGGAAGTTAAAGGTGGCATCACATAAAATCCTTGAGCTTTCTTTTGTCACTGGGAGTTCTTGCATTGGGGGTGCATTTGGTCCATGTGTCCATTTTATCTATGATGCTGATTTATAGCAGCTGAGAATCTGGCCCTTAATGTTTTACTTTGCTGGCAGTAAAAATATACCGTTTTAAGGATTATTAAAACTAAGCAGGAAAGTGCTCCTTAGGGGGGTCCAGTTGGTTACCAAATCTCTGACAGCTGTGGCTGGCATCTAGTTAGAAGAATGACATTCATTAGAACAATTGAATTTCCATGATTATCAGTTACAGGTAGCAGAGTTCAACTGACTTAGTCTGATTGATTAATGTACAAGGCATCATTCTATGTTAGGGAAATTGTCAGCAGCTACACCAATGGGAGTCTTTCCGTTGACTTCAGTGGGCTTTGGATCAGGTCTACTGAAAGAAATTGATCAGCCTTGGTTTAATTTTTATTCTGTTTTGACTGACCATCCATTGCATAGCAATTTTGGCTTTTGTAGAGTCAATGGTAGATTGTGTTTAACAGAGTCCCCATGGACCATTGATGATCCAGGATGCAATAATGTCGTTCACTAAACAACTGGACTCAGAAATGAAGAGTGAACGAGGTTGTATGGCATTAGAGTATCAAAGTAACAATACTGTTTGTTCAAGTCCTGCATATTTCAGTCCCTTCTCTTTGGCATGGTTTGATTCATGTTTATATTCCAGCTCATACTTTTTGTTCCATTTCTAATCTAGTAATTCCATTTGTATCATATACAATATCCAGATACCAGATTTGTTTATTGAAGGAATTCTCTTCAATACAGTATTCACACTAGTTAGTTTACCTAATTTTTTATCTTTGAACAGTATTGCTGTTGGGTGCGCTGTATTGCTACTCTCTTATACTGCATTTTGATACAAATCATGGGTGCCTTCAAATTAATAAATGCTATAATATATAAGAAGAGTACTATATTTGGAGTGGAGTTTTCAGACAGGATATGCACCCAAACTAAGATATTTCAATGTGTGTGTGATGTGAGGGAATATGAAACTTGATAGTCACAGATGCCAGTATCTTTTTAAACGCAAATTTAATTCAGTGGATTGCACAAAACAGAAAGCCCCTTTTACTCCATGGAACAATTACTGTCTGCACAGAGGTGTTGCAAGCTTATTCATAGCACAACATTTGAAGAAGGTTGATCTTTAGAACTGTAGAGGAAGATCAGATTCTAAGCTTATTCTATCCTGTTCCTTTCTACCGAGACAAGCAAAAGTTGTGTCATTATGATGGTGTTTTGGTGATCTTGTGAACAACTATCTACTTGGAATTAAATGAACAAATATTTTCACCCAGTCACCTAGGGCTAGATTTTTTAACAGGTATTTAGATGCTTAAAGGTGCAGACAGGTGCTTAATGGGATTTTTAAAAGCATCTAGGTATCTAACATCTATTGAAGTCATTGAAAGCTGGCCCCTAGATACGGTGATGATTGGTCCATTAGAAATGTCCTGATAGATTACAGCAGATAAAATTAGATTGACTATTGAACAATCTTAGGAAAAGTCTTTGAGCCATAACATAGGTGAACTGTTCTGGAATTAATGTATCTATACGTGACAATAAATAACATAAGAATTGCTTGAGGTCAGGTTAAATTACTTTGTGACACTAGAAATGCACAAAAGCTAGGGAATTGACCCTAAAAGCAGAACACTTAGAGTACATCCATACTACCCACCCGATTCGGCGGGTAGCAATCGATGTTCTGGGATCGATTTATCGAGTCTCATGTAGACGCGATAAATCGATCCCAGAAGCGCTCCCCGTCGACTCCGGAACTCCAGCTCGGCGCGAGGAGTAAGCGGAGTCGACGGGGGATCCTGCCTGCGCCGCGTGGACCCGAGGTAAGTACTTTGTAATTCAATCTAAGATACTTCGACTTCAGCTACGGTATTCATGTAGCTGAAGTTGCGTATCTTAGATCGATCCCCCCCCCCACCCCACCCTAGTGTGGACCAGGCCTAAATAACTTATTCACTAAGCATTACTGAGCCCTGATGTGCAGCTGATCTACTGGTAAATATGTTGGAGTTCAGTTAACATTAGTTAGTTGTACATATGCATTTATTTCTGTATGATAGGTGCTGTGACTCTTTCCAGGTACCAAGGCCTGGATTCAAAGCAAAAATAATTTGTTAAATGTAGGCATTTTCTGCAACAAAATTTGGGTTATATTATGATTTTAGTTGATGGGATTTGGATTTGATATTTAAAATGTCAATCTAGCCACTCCTCAGATTAGATTTCTGCCAAAAGCTTAAAACAAATACTAAATAGAGTCTAGATCTAATGATATTTATTTTTCAACACAATTTGCATTAAGTTATTGATTAATTAGTACTAACAGGGCCCTGATTCATAGCTATTTAAATAATGGCTGCATTAATTTTTTCCTAGGAGTTATACTATGATGCTTCAGGCTAGTTTATGAATTCTATTTCATGAATATGATCTAGATCAGTTCCTTATGTTTTCCTAAATCCCCTTTAGTATAAGGTGTAGTCCTACAAAGTACTGTGTACCCTCAACTCCTGTTGGAGAGGAGAGCACTTGACAGCTTGCAGAACTGGGCTTCAACCTAAAGAGATTATTTTCTTCCCCCAAAATATGAATTTATTAATAGAGACTGTGTCTAAAACTACTGAAATCCCATAAGCAACTGCAATAAAACTGGAATTGGGTCTTTCATCCACTGAAAGTAAAAACCTTTGGAAAGAAGCCACTGCACACAAAAATAAAACAAGCTTCTTACGAAAACAAAGCTTCTGAGAACATGAGAGGAGCAAAAGCAGAATCCACTAACATCTTCCTGCACCAAACAAAACCATTGGATTTCGCACTTAGACATTGTGGTGACAGGCAATCTAGAAATAACTAAAGTAGATTAGATGCATAGAAATGCGCTAACCCCCATTATCCAGTAACGTTTTAGTTAAAATAATTATTTTTCCAAAATACAGGAAATTTGCTGTTTCTAGCCAAAATGATTAAATCAATTTCTAACAGATATCACTAGAAATTTTCTCTACATTCAATTTTTCAGCCCAGAAAGATGTTATTTTAGTCTCTGCAAATAGGGGTTTATAATAAAATTGCCCAAAGACTGATTTATGAATACTTCTTTCCTTTGATCAACAAAGTAGTCTTACATGGCAATGACTAAATTAGTGTCACTACAGCTAGTTGCAGCGTACCAGCACATGAGTGATTACATTTCAAATGCCTTAGGTAAGGAACATTCACTCTTAAAAAGATCCAATGAAAAAATACCTTCAACAATAACTAAATCTAATCTCATTGAAAATAACCCATCAATCACCTTCTTGTCAAGTCCAGGGCTGCAGCAGTGGACCAGTGATTAAAAGACTTTTGAAAACAACAATGCACTTAATTATTTTTCTGTTCAACGTAAAATAGCACAAGCAAAAATCTGCGTAAAACCATAAATGGAAGCACTAACCAATGCCATTGCATTGCTCACATAGGTGCTGATTCTTTTCCCAATAGAGTCATTTGGAGCTGGGCCCACATTTGGCAAGAGGTTAGGGCCCAGATCCTCAAAGGCATTTAGGAGCCTAACTCTCTTTGATTTCAGTGGCAGTTAGGCACCTAAATACCTTTGAAGAGCTGGGCACAGGAGCCTATAATGTTCCAATTTACTTATTATTTATTTTAGGCTTACTTTGTAGCGCAGGGCCCCACTGTGCTCTGAACTGTGCAAACACACAAGTAGAGATTGTCCCTGCCACGTAGAGCTGCCACTCTAATTTGAAACAAGTGAATAACAAATCATGGCAGGGAAAACCCAAGGGAAAATGAGCACAATAAGATCAAGAGGTTCCATCTGTGTACAGCTTGACTGCTCCAACTCATTTGAAAGTTTATCTTAAAGTAAAAATATTGGCTATCCCTGGCAGCTTGTCAGTCTATCATCAGTCAGTCGTTGGGGGTGATTTTTTGTAGGTGCCACATAAAAAGTGGGTCTTGAGCAGAGAAGTGAAGAAGGGAAAGTAGTGGTGTCATGGGGTACTCACTCACCACAGGTGGCGCCTCCTCCTGGCTGTTCTGGGGATTATCTGTCTTCCTGGTCTAACACCTCCCTTTGCAGTCTCCCCTCTTCCCCCCCCCCCCCCCCCCGCCCCAGGCTGTATCATGCTGTACTCCTCTCTCACTCCAGGAGCTGCAGCTTCCTCTTTGTGACTAGCAGGGCCGGCTCTAACTTTTTGGCCGCCCCAAGCAAAAAAAAAATAAAAAAAATAGGGCAGCCGGACTGCAGAAGCAACAAAAAAGTGGCCGCCAGACTGCCGAAGCAAAAAAATAAAAATAAAAAAAGAATCACAGGAGGGCGGCCGGAATGTGCCGCCCCAAGAATCCCCGGAATGCCGCCCTTTACAAGGAGCCACCCCAGGCACGTGCTTTCTAGTCTGTTGCCTGGAGCTGGCCCTGGTGACTAGGCCCTCTAACCAGCTCACAACAGTCGAACCTCAGAGTTATGAACTGACCAATCAGCCACACACCTCATCTGGAACTGGAAGTATACATTCAGGTAGCAGAGACCCCCAAAAAAGCAAATACAGCACAGAACTATGTTAAACTTAACTACTAAAAAAATAAAGGGAAAGTTAAAAATAAGATTTGACCAGGTAAGGAAACTGTTTCTGTGCTTGTTTCATTTGCATTAAGATGGTTAAAAGCAGCATTTGTCTTCTGCACAGTAAAGTTTCAAAGCTGTATTAAGTCAATGTTCAGTTGAGAACTTTTGCAAGAACAACCATAATGTTTTGTTCAGAGTTACAAATACTTCAGAGTTATGAACAACCTCCATTCCCAAGATGTTCATAACTCTGAGGTTCTATTGTAATGTGTGTTCCCAGGTTCAAATCTCTGTCCTTTTCAACAAATGCGTGGAGTGTCTTTGTGTCTTTTTGTTAATGTTTATAGAGCAGGGGAGCAGCACTCCTGCTTAGCTACTGTGTTGTATAGTGTACACTTGACCATTTACACTGAGTAGCTACATTTCTGTCTTTCTAACGTCCTTTACATGCCTCTCAATATGTATTTTGCCCATGACGTGGTTTTGTAGTATATGTCCATATTGCCTCTAGAGGCTCAATACTTGGTTCCACAGGGGCACTTATCTGCCCCACCACATAACTTTTCCCATTTGTAGGCTACTGCTTGTGTCCTGCTTGCAGCGTAGCACTCCAAGATGAATAGGCAATGGCTAATCCTAGCCTGCCTCAGCACATTCCAAAAAAGGGTCTAAGGACCGAACCCATTCGCAAAGGTGCCAGCTTTTCACCGAGCTGTTTAGCAGCCACAATGGAGCAGTGAGGGGCACTTTTGAAAGATCCCTTAACGAATGAACGCATGTATCTAAGACTTATAGATAAAATTCTGTTAGAGCCAGCCCTGTGTGTAGGCTAAAATTCCTATGATAATACAGGTCTATTTCAACCTTAATTAACAGATCTCTCATTGCACTTCGCAGAACTGTTCTTAGTGTAAACTCCAATGCTTACAATTTCTGCTAGATTAAATGGATAACTGTGATAAGGCATGCTGCCATGTATCTATTGTGAGACGCTGAGATGCGAAAAACATTCATGCATGTCACAAGCCCCGGGTACTGTCTTTCAACATGTCGGCGTAAATAAAACTCACCAAATATTTCTGAGTTGCTCATTACTCAGATTTGAATGACACACCTATTGTTCATCTCTCTCCTGTATCTTTCCAGAACTCTTCATTGTGTCATTTTGAATCTCTCCAGAGAAAAAATGTATTCATTTCTCTAAATTATATTTTTGGCTTGTTACTCTTTTTGATTGGTCAAAAACTACATAGGTCTCATTTTAGTCTGGAAAGTCTGGGGGACATTTTAGTTCCCCAGACAAAGATTTAATTAAAATAAAATTTAAATCTATACTTCATAAGTAAAAGGTATCCACCTGGATGCAGGAGATGAGGATGGGATGCAGTATGCTGCACCAGAAGCTAGGACCTGAGCCAAGATAATGAGCTGGAATCCTTAACTGATATAAATGTAAGAAAAACATTTAGGATTGCTGTTCATTATCTTAATTATCTGCTGTGCTGACATCTCTGCAGGTGTACTAATCATCAGTGAACTCTGTAGTTCGGGCAGAAGTGGGAGTTAATCACTTGTGTCCTGCTTTCGTTTATCAGATCTGGGTTTCAGTCATTACTAATGGAAGGGTCAATTCAACGTTCCATCCTCACAGATGGAGGGCCAGCAAAAGCAAAATATACTTTTCTCTAGTCCCTCCTGCCCTTTTGGAAATCAGACAATGGAATTAATGTCTTTGCAAAACACCAATGAAAATGGCTCTAATATCCATGAACTAAGGTTTAATTCACCATACGTGACATAGATTAAAAAAACAGCACTATGCTGGATGAGCTAGAATGTATTCTCTAACAAGGTCTCTAGCAACCTCTGATTTGGCAACTGCAAAATTTGTTGCAATGTTTACATTCTGCTGTTGGAATGACTGCAGAATTTGTAATGTTTTACTTTGTGAAGAGCCTACAAGCTACTACATTTTACATAATCATCTCCTGGCAAAATTCTCCATACTAACAAGGGACCCTTTTACATGGGTGACATATTTTCCAGTAAGGTTTTCTCCATTTAAGCCTGGATCCAGCTTCCACTGAAATCAATAGGAATCTTCTCAACAGCTTCAAGGGGAATTGAATCAGACCATACACGCCTGATCCAAAACCCATTGTAGCTAATGGAAAAATCTCCATTGGTTTCAATGCCCTTTGGATCAGACCCATAGTTTCTTTCAAAATCTAGTAATAAGCTGTGCTCCATCAAACCAGTGCTGAGTGATGGTTGGAGTTTTCAGAGACGTGTTAATTATCTCTCCATAGCTACTTCATTAGTGTGCATCGCCGTGGCAAAATAATTACGAAATTAGTTATTGAGATAGCTAGGGGCAGCAATAATTGTGAATCAGTAGGAAAGTTAAGTAGTTTCTTCAACATAATAGATCTTACTGTATTGATACAAGATAATCCAATTTCGAAGGGGTGTAAACAGTTTTTTTAATCAGAGGCAGTAATGATTTCTCTAAAATAGCAGCTAATACCAGAAAACCTGACGGAGAGATCAGAATTCTGAAAGTAACAATCAAAACAAATTGAAAACATTAAAATGTTTTCAGTGCTTCTATGAACACACTCTTTGCTATAAATACCACTAGAACAAACTCACTGTCTCTCCACAATTCAATAGCACCACAACCTACGACAATACAAGATTGCAATCTTCAAATGTATTGAGAATGAGCTCTGTTTTCTATTCCTTTTACAATAATGATCACTAGTAAATATTACTGTTTGGCCATTATATATCTTTGTGACACACTATCATGAAAATAGACCTTTTGTGTCATCGTTGTACAGTACTTTCTCATAAGGATAGTAAACTAGTACTTAACTCTCCTATATACTTTTGGAAAATGGTAAGACTTTTAAATATTATTTTGTTTGTCTGCCTATTCTAACTTTTCCCTGCAGTTTACGGATGCCCTGTAAACAAAAGAGAATAGGGTGAGCATAAAAGAAATTGACATTGAAAAGATCAGATATTTGACCCTGCGGGCTCCTGTGTGCAGCTGAAAGAAGCACAGAGAACAAAATGGCTAGCACTGAGTGGCTGCGGAGCACCAATGCAGAGAGGTTTCTGAATAGTGCAGAGAAACAGGCCCAGTTCACAGCAGTGTCAACACACCATTCTTCTTGTATTAGAGATGAGCATTGCCGAGTGTTGGGGAAAGTGGGCGTGGCAGCAAAGGCTGCTTTAGCTCTAGGTAAGCTACAAAACTGCCTCGGGTGGCAGATTTCTGGGCAGCAGATTTGGCCCAGCCACTCCTCAGCCATGATGAAGCCGCTGTTGGGCCAAACCTGTGCGGTGCTGTGACCCCGTGCAGCCAGGGCTGGCTCCAGGCACCAAACGGCCAAGTGGCGCCCTGTAGGGGGAGGCAGTCCAGGGATTCTAGGGTGGCTTCTTTTTTTTTTTTACTTCGGCGGCGGCCATTTTTTTTTTTGCTTTGGCTGGGTTTTTTTGTTTTTGCTTCGGCACTTCGGCTTGGGGCGGCCGAAAAGCTGGAGCTGGCCCTGCATGCAGCAGTCTGCAATGCCACTCGCTCACCTTTGGCCTGGCGGAGGTAGCTGGCCCATATTTGAGTGGAGTGGGGGGTACCACACTGAAGCGTTGCTGAGGGCAGCAAATTGGCTTGCGCAGCCTCTGCAGTGGCAGGGGGCAGAGTTGCATCAGGGCAATTCAGTGAATGCAAATTATGGGTCAGCTGGTGTAACCTGGCATAATGCCGCTGCCTTCAGTGGAACTGTGAAGGATTTCTGCTAGCTGCAGCAGATCTGGCTCTCTGAAGGCACTAGGTTAAAGTCATGAAGATTTTGAAATTACTCCTGCTTGTCCTCTGGGAGTAGTGGCTCCTCTGAGCGTGCCTATGAGCAGGGGCAGCCAGGAAGGCTGGACCATAGGAGAGAAACGTTCTAATAAAACAATCTATTTCACAGGCAGGTGGTCAGCGCTGCATGACATGTACTGGACACATAGTTCTTGCCAGCCCCAGCCTGTGGTCTCCTCCAGGTCAGATTATGAGAAGCAGCCCTCCTGGTAGCTCAGTAATGGTCTCGCACAGTCATCCATACCCCAAAGGAGGGAGCTGCAAGCAGTGCAACTGAAATTGTTTTGCAAAGTACACTACACAAGGCTTCCTACTGAATTTAATCTCTAGGGATATTAACTATAATCAAAGAGAAAACAACAGGAGGGGGAAAGTACTTGAGAAACTCTGAGTTGAATTCTGCACGTAATGGGAAAAAGTTTGCAGATTTCTGGAGAGGGTGTGAGGTGGAGTCTATCCACTTTGCAGGCTCTTCCCTCTGGCACGTGGCACCTCAAGATCTGTATTGCTCCTTAGGCCCCGTTTCTCTCAGGCAGCACAGCTCATTCCTATGTGCCTGTTCTCTATGGAGCAGAAATCGATGCTGACTGGAACAGCATTAATTTACATGTATGGTAGCCAAAGTCTGAAGGGAACATGCCATACAGAGCGTCTGCTCCCCCAACTCCACTTCTCACCCCCGAGAAGCCCCTGAATACGCTCGAGTCCCATCCATACAGAGATACTGACCAGTGTTTCTGTGAGTGAAGGGAAAGGATAGCATATCTTGGCAGCTCCACTTTCTCCTTCTTTTCTGGGTTCAGGGTCCTTTTGGCTCCTTTTTTATATGGTTTTGCTGTCTTCAGTGCCTCTCAGTGCATGGAGCAGAGGGATCTAGGCCATTTAACATAGAAAATAAGTTGTCCTTTCTGCAATTTTCACAATGCTGCCATGGCAAAGTCAAAATGTTCCATTCAAAATAAGAGAAAACACCCCCTGCTCCTATTTATTTTGGGTCCCAGAAGGTCAGTAATCTGCTATTGATCACAAAGAAAGACAGGACAGCAGGTTCTGGTTCATTGATGAGTCCTTGGGAGAGCACCTCAAACAGGATTTGGACCTCAGTAGCCACATTATGTCTCCAGGACCCTTCATTTCCCTTGCACCCTCATGTGGGAGCTAGCCTAGTGCAGTCGCTTTGCTCTCCTGAGTAGCAGTACCCCTCAGAGTGCAGCATAGAGTACTGGGATACAACAGAGTTAACAAAGTTGTACTGCTCCCTTATAACCTGATCTCCCACTCGGCCACTGGCATCCTTCCTGGCACACCCAGCCTTGGACTAGAAGACCCCATAAAGCAGAGGCCACAAGCAAGCACCTCTGTGTATATGTGTGCAGCCATTCCTGAGCTAGACACACGACAGCAAGCAACCCCAGAAAAGGAAGGCAGAGGAGAACTGGATCCATGAACATCTTCCCTCTGCAGCCATCTAAAGGAGAGGGTGCATGCTGAATGCTGCTAAGGCCTGCTGCTGCGACAGGATGCTCTTTCTGTGCAATGGGAGACTCCTGGAGGCCTTGTGAGGACCAATACTTCTTGGGGCTCCACCTAAGGCAACATAACGCTATGGAATTCCAATGGGAGCAGTTATTAGTGGCCACCATCAAGCCTCGAACGCTGATGAATGTTAGGGGCTGGTGTATGTGTTTAGTTCATTTTAGAGGGGCCACTGAGGTAAGGTGCCATTTGCAGCTCACCAAGTCCCCCGATTAAGTACAAAGCACCACTGGTACATGTTAGTGCGGGGGAGCACTGCTGACAAATAGGTGAAAGAAATAGATCAGCTACAGATATAAATGTATCACCAGGACCCTTTGGAGAAGCTGTGTATTATGCAGCCTGCACCGGGCTTGCCAGCATGGATGGAGAAAGCGCTGACTTGGTGACAACAGGAATGAAGAAATTCTCATTCGCACTGGGGCTGAGATAAGGGAGCAACAAAAGACAGATGTCAAAACATGATTTATCTTGCAACACAAGTTTGACAGTCATGCTGGGAAGTGTGACTTTGAGGCTTCTTCTATTCTATTTAAAGTGGAGAGTACAAAATGACAGGGAATATATATATATATATATATATATATATATATATATATATATCCATCAAACAGCAAATGAGCTCATGGCCTGACACAAGACATAGCAGATTATTATGTAAACATAGTAGTTACACAATCATCAGCTGAACAAATGCAGAATGATTCTTAAAACTTTCAGTAGGCAATCTCAATGAACATCCCTCTTTCTGAATCCCCGGAAATAGCAGGCAAAAATACCCCAAGAAAAGGCAGAGTGACCAAGTACCTCTCCAGCCTTTCTATGAGAAATTCCTCTCCTATCTCACCCACCCTCAAACAGATTTTTGAGTAAATAGAGGGACCTTGCATTGTGCTTTGATGGTCAATAAATTTGGGTTATGGGGGACTAAGCAGAGGACTGAATTGCAGAGCAGAAGACCTCACTCTGGTGGAGCCCTGCCTCCAGTTCCCTGAAATTCAGATCCATGGACTGTCAGTGAAGAATGAAAGGTCATCTCCTAGGTAGCCCAGATTTGGATTATGTCACATGGAGGGTTGGCGTGTCAAGAGGGGTCACCTCCGTTTGCCAAGTGTGGGGTTGATACACCCCATCACATACACATCACCACAAGTTAGGACCAGATGGCAGTCCTCCCTCTTCTTCCTTCCCCTCTTTTTCTATCATTGAATACCTCATTTCACAGGCAAATAGCTTCCTGTTTAGGTAGAATATCGGGTGTTCTTCCCTATTCTGCTCCTGAGAAAGCATCACTCCAAGGCCTACCTCTGAGGTGTTGGTCTGAAATATAAACCACTTTGAAAAGTCTGGGTGGAAAAGGACTGGTTCTTGACTTAATTAATCCTTCCAGGTCTGGAAAGCGTTTTTGCAGTCCCTGGACCACTGTTCCCTCCTAGGCCTCCATGTCCAAAAAGGGAACTGCTAAGGTTGCAAAATCAGGAACAAAGCGCCTATAACTGGCCACCCCAAGAAACTGCCTCACCTGCCTCTTGGTTGAGGTTGTCAGGTAGTCCCTCAGCACTTGGACCTTATTCATGAGTGGACGCAACCGACCCAGTCCCATCATGTTTCCCAGGTATGTTACCTCCCTCTATCCTAGGTGGCATTTGGACAGTTTCACAGTTAGCCTGGCTTCCCCGAGGGCTTGCAACACCATGGTGAGATGTCTTTGATGGTCTTCCCAGGTGGCATTGTATATCACTATGTCATCAATATAAGATGCTGCATATTGGTCATGTGGTTGCAACAGCTGATCCATAAGCCAATGGAAGGTAGCCATGGCCCTATGTAATCTGAATGGCATAGTTGTACACTGGAAAAGGCCTAACAGCATGGTGAAGGCTGTCTTCTCCCGTGAGGCCGAGGTCAGGGAAATTTGCCAGTACCCTTTGTCAGATCCAGAGTAGATAGAAACTCAACATTCCCTAAATTCTGAAAGAGCTCATCTACCTGGGGCATTAAATCAGAAGATCACATTGACTTTCTGGAACTCTATGCAGAAGCTCATGGATCTGTCAGGGTTTGGAACAAGGACAATGGGGCTCCTCCACTCACTGTGTAATTCTTTCATGACCCCAGGATCAGCATTGCCTCGATCCTTCCTGGATGGCTCCCCACATCATCCTGGGCAGTGGCTGGTGATGGTCTTGCACCTTCTGCCCTGGGCTGGTGGCTATATGGAGTTAGTCATATTTGTATGTCCAGGGTGAGATGATCGTATGGCTGTATTCATCAGACAGGAGCTCAGTTGATATGCCTATTTCATAGAACTGGAAGGACCTTGAAAGATCATCGAGTCCACTAGCAGGCCCAAGTACTGTCCCCTGACAGATTTTTGACCCAGATCCCTAAATGGCCCCCTCAAGGATTGAACTCACAACCCTGGGTTTAGCAGGCCAATGCTCAAACCACTGAGCTATCCCTCCCAATGCTGTTGATGCTGTTGCTGTCCACTGAGCTCTTGTCTGATGGATACAGTTGTTGAGTCGGAGGGGTTCAACACTATTGGCCCCAATTCTAGTTCAGATATCCCATATAGGATTCAGTAATAGGCCTTCTTGATGGGCAGGAGATCATCCCTTCTGACTGGATTCACAGTTTCAAAGCAAACATTTTTTTACAGTAACAAAGCAAAAACTTGAATATTACCATATAGCAGGTGATAAATTATAAATGAGATTAATGAATGCAGCATTTTACAAGAATTCCATAAAGTCTAAACACTAAACACATTTGTATAAGTCCAATACCCATCTTAACCATACTAACACACAACTCAAACAAACTGGTTTCCAGCAACCATTTTCGACTTGCATCCGAAGAAGTAGGTATTCACCCACGAAAGCTTATGCTCCAATACCTCTGTTAGTCTATAAGGTGCCACAGGACCCTTTGTCGATTTTCTCAGTGTTTGTCTGAGACCTAAAACCTTAGCAAGAGCTGGCATCTGGTCTGCCAGTATCACAACATGGATGGAAATTCAAATTCAATGAAAAAGGCACAGAACAGCATTTTAATTTTTTTATTAACTAAATCTACCTTAAATATGCTGGATACATAAAAAAGTAAGTTTATCAAAACATGTTTTGCATTTAAAACAACTGCTTTATTAAACAAAGGATGTATTATCTGTTAGTGAATTTAACTGATTGTTTCTGGTCATTGTATCCTTCAACATTTTAGAACTAGTAGACCTCATCCTCTCACACCTAGTTTTCATTCATAGACTGGACAAAGTAATAGACGTGCTTGTCATAGACAAGCTTTCATGCTTTCTCAGCTCCCAAATAGTTTCTCAACTTTGAATGAACTAGTCATTGAAGTGAAATAGTTGAATAAAGTTTGCCTATTGCTAATCTTTTTTTCTTTTTTTTTTAAGTTTGGCCCATTGTGTTGCTTGGTTTCATTAAGTTTCTTAAAAATGTGACTTTTTCAAACTGTATGGTCATGGTGTGTGATGTTTCAATTTGTTTTTAATTGGTACCTAAGGTTAGGCTCCTGAATCCACTTTTAGGCCCCTCAATAAGTGGCCTGACTTTTGAAAGTTCTGGCTACTCAGCAGCTCCCATTGATTTTAGAAGCTTGAATTTGGAGTCCTATTTTAAAAAATCTTGGCTATTAATTTTGGATTTTGACTTGTAGTATAGTCTACATTCTTGTTTGCCCAATTTTAAATAGAGGGGATATACCTTTTTAATCCAGGGTGTGTAGTTTATTTATGCTTTGGCAGACTTGCTAGACAATTGTGGTGTATTCATGTAAGAGGTCTTTTTAGGTGCTCTGTTTACCTGTTTGTTTCTCTGCTTCTTTTACTCTTTGGTCTAAACGTTGGTCTATGATACAAAACATCAACAGGTTAGTGCGTTTAACAAACTCTCTTAAAAAGCATCAATAAACATCTTTAAAATATCTCCTTCTTGAATACTAGGCCTGTGCGTCTGTTTATCTGTTTGCTTAGGTATCTATACCATGCTCTCTGTAGTACTGGCGTGGGGAAAGACTTTTGAATATTTAAATAGCTCTTGGAGAGTTGGAACTGCATGACCTAACCAGTTCCTGATGAGACAATTTAGCTTCTTTCTCCCTTAATCAGTACAGTGTAAATAGGGCTTGACCAAATTCACAGTCTGTTTTGTTCAATTTCATGGTCATAGGATTTTTAAAATCATAAATTTCACGGTGTCAGATATTTAAATCTGAAATTTCACAGTATTGTAATTGTGGGGGTCCCAACCCAAAACGGGATATTGGGCGGGAATGCAAGACTATTGTAGGGGGGTTGCAGTATTGCTACCTTTACTTCTGTGCTGCTGCTTTGAGAGCTGGGCAGCCAGAGGGCAGCTGCTGGGTGGACACCCAGCTCTGAAGGCAGCACCACCTCCAGCAGCAGAGCAAAAGTAAGGGTGGCAATACCATACCATGCCACCTCACTTATGTGGTGCTGCTCGCGGCAGTGCTGCTAGAGGTGGAATCCCAGCCAACAGCCGTGGAGCTTCCTGCAGCCGGGGGAGGTTCCTGGTAGGGTTGTCTACCCTCCAGGATTGTTCCGGAGTCTCCAGGAATTAAAGATTAATTAAAGGTTATGTCATGTGATGAAACCTCCAGGAATACATCCAACCCAAAACGGCAACCCTAGTTCCCAGAGATGGGTCTGATCCAGCCTCGGGAGCAGACTGTGCAGAAGAAGAGGAAGTTCAGCCCGTCCAGGACTAGCAGTTGGAGCCCAGCACACAGTAGGAGCCCCCAGCTGGGGCATCCCCAGCCCCGCCTCTCCCTGGCTCAAGGCCCACAGCCCTTGGGAGTTAAAGGGGTCTTGGGGCTGGCTGTGTGTGGGGGGAAGGGGAGTGAGAACAGCAGCCCCCAACCATGGGGCCCTCGGTAGTCACCAACTCACCCACCTGTAAGGCCAGCCCTGTACCCCCAAAAGTGATGACTGCCACCCATACCGTGCCACCCTCACTTCTGTGCTGCTGCTGCTGGTGGTGGCACTGCCTTCAGAGCTGGGCTCCTGGCCAGCAGCTGTCACTCTCCAGCTGCCCAAATCTGTGAAATCTGATCTCCCCCACAATAGCCAGATTTCATGGGATGAAATTCCCAGGAATTCATAGGATGAAATTCAATAAGGACAAATGCAAAGTACTTCAGTTAGGAAGGAACAATCAGTTGCACACATACACAATCGGAAATGACTGCCTAGGAAGGAGTACTGCAGAAAGGGATCTGGGGGTCATAGTCAATCACAAACTAAATATGAGTCAACAGTGTAACGCTGTTGCAAAAAAAGCAAACATCATTCTGGGATGTATTAGCAGGAGTATTGTAAGCAAGACACGAGAAGTAATTCTTCCGCTTTACTCCACGCTGATTAGGCCTCAACTGGAGTATTGCATCCAGTTCTGGGTGTCACATTTCAGAAAAGATGTGGACAAATTGGAGAAAGTTCAGAGAAGAGCAACAAAAATGATTAAAGGTCTAGAAAACATGACCTATGAGGGAAGATTGAAAAAATTGGGTTTGTTTAGTCTGGAGAAGAGAAGACTGAGAGGGGACATGATAACAGTTTTCAAGTACATAAAAGGTTGTTACAAGGAGGAGGGAGAAAAATTGTTCTTAACCTCTGAGGAGAGGACAAGAAGCAATGGACTTAAATTGCAGCAAGGGCAGTTTAGATTGGACATTAGGAAAAACTTCCTAACTGTCAGGGTAGTTAAGCACTGGAATAAATTGCCTAGGGAGGTTGTGGAATCTCCATCATTGGGGAATTTTAAGAGCAGGTTGGACAAACACCTGTCAGGGATGGTCTAGATAATACTTAGTCCTGCCATGAATGCAGGGGACTGGACTAGATGACCTCTTGAGGGCCCTTCCAGTTCTATGATTCATTGGGAAGATCAGATTTCACAGTCTGTGATGCGTTTTTCACGGCTGTAAATTTGTTATGGCCCTAAGCATAAAGCAGTTTTTCACTTTGAAAATAAGAATATTTTCAAGTACAGTAAACAAAGTAAAAAAAATAAATCCAGAATGTACTTAGGATAATCAAGACAGAAGGCAATCACTTTAGACAGTCAATATGGAACACCTGATGACAAATCTCTAGAATCAGGTGGGATCCATTTCATAATTATTATGTAACAACATAGGGAAGCCATTCACATATAATGTAGTGTTATGTATAAAATATCTTTGTGTACTGACAACCATTGATTGGATGGAAGTATCCAAACTGGTGAACTAACTTCAGTAATGTGGAAGATATTCAGACCGCCTAAGGACAGACTAAGGGGACTCCAAGGAAATGATGATGAAACTAACAATCTGTAAATTCATAAGGAGCATGCCTATACTACTTGAGAATGTTTGAAG
This sequence comes from Chelydra serpentina, assembly GCA_037349315.1. Classification (NCBI taxonomy): domain Eukaryota; kingdom Metazoa; phylum Chordata; order Testudines; family Chelydridae; genus Chelydra; species Chelydra serpentina. The sequence goes on from JBAIAC010000004.1 coordinate 133,269,246, forward strand.
GATTGACAGAGCTGTAATGTTTATGACTTGAGCATCGTCCCTCTTTGTACTTTATACCCAACAAAAGTGCAGCCTGAGATCCAAATGCACTGAACCCTAAAATGTAGCTCATGCCCAACTTTCTGGTACACTTAGCTATGCAATCACAGCCCATGAAAAAGAGTAATGACTCAGACAGGCCAGAGTATTGAGACTATCCTTCTTTTCCAATGGCCTTTGTGATGTATTGTTTGCCTCTTTCATTGAGCCTCCTGCCGCCACTGGAGTTCACACTATTCCTCCCAGAATAAGGTCCATTAGCAGCAGGGTTACTATTTATCAAAGACAATTTTTATACAGGCAATTTTCCAGTTGTATGCATCTAGTTTTATTTCTAAAATATGACAGAGTGTATATACACAAGTTGCTGCCTTCAGGCTATAGGCAAGATATCAATAGGTTCCTTGACATCACAAAGTTTGGGCACATTATATATAATATTGCAGAAAATATAGTGATTCAAATCATATTATCAAAAACTTTGTTCTCTGACGACAATGGTAGCAACTTCTTCCTCATTACAGTTGTCTTTCTGAAACTGATCTGTGACTCCCATTATTAAGTCTCGGAGATTCTTGACATCAGAAAAAACTTGGACTTCATATTGGCAGTCATTTGACTGATATTTAAACATTCCTTTTCTTATAAACTGAAGAGTTTGGAGGAAGCTGGTGGTATTAAATATCCTAGCAACATGTGGGACTTGACATAGAAAACATTTACCTTTGCTTTCATTTCCAAGAACAGTAAAAATAGTTGAATAGACAAAAGACCCAAGGAGAGAAATGTTCTGAATTCAATGTAATGATTCAGCCTTACTTCAGTGATAGTTATGATAGCATAAACTAGGCAGCAATATTTATGGTTACTCACTGTTGATCCCACATCTTATTCACAGTGTCTTATACAGAATGTTGCATCTAGAGTCCTTGAGCCATAACGTAGTTTCCAACTCACTTAGCAGCAATTGTTCAGTATCTTCCAACTCTATGTAGCAACCACTAGGGTTTTTTTCATGATATGGTACTATGCACAAAATCACAAAAGCAGGTTATAAACTTCCAGTGCTAATTCTAGTGAACCAAAGTATTAATGGCTGCAGCATGGTTGGTGGGATATATTGGCAGGTCTTTAGCCATTTCTGCAGAGATTTTTGTTCTCCCTTTAAAAATTGCGTATGTTAATAGTCTAAACATTTGAGTTTCCATTTTTCAACATCTCTAATAGGAGGCAAGAGAAATAAGGCTCATTCCTGGAGACTGTGTCAAAATTGAATTGGATGCCTTGAACACCTGCAAAAGGCTAAGTGCTCATAAATTACCATTGTTTACGACTCCTCTGGGCTCCTCTGTACCTGAATCTGGAAAATGTCAAGACTTATTAATCTTGTACGAAGGGCAGCTTTGCTTATAATTGTGTCTGTTAGTCTTCTTATTTTTTCTATCAATATCTGTTCCTTCAGATTGCCAGTAAGAGGCCTCTTCTCTCTTACAACGTCACTGGCTGGAATTTGTCAATGCTCTGAACAATTCTTCCAGCCCCCCCACCCTTCCTGTCATCACTGAGAGAATAAACCAACTCAAAATGCATCATGTATTTCCAAACTGTGTGGTATTCATAAGCTATTAGGTAGGTCTGGTAACTCAAGCATGCTTACTTATTCATCAGTGGGTTATGTTCTACTACTAATTGTGATATTGGGAACCGTACTTTAATTGGTGTAGCTTCCCAGACAGGAAATGTGGGGAGAGGCACTTCAGAAGTCCATGTTGTGTTATACAGTGGCAGTTAGAACTATGTCAGTAAATAAAGAGGATTTCTCCTGTGGAAACTGTTCCACTTGGGTGAATAATGAAAGAGTAACTGGAGCAGGGGGTCTGGAGCAGGGGTCTCCCACCTCCCAGGTAAGTGTCCTAAACCATTAGGCTACAGAGTCATTTGTTCTTTTTCTTTGGCCCAATGGTTATTTAAATATTTATCCACAGTGGAGCATCATTGGGCCAGAGAGAGAGACTGTAGTCCGGAGTTTAGGGCACTCATCTGGGAGGTGAGATACCCTGGGTCCAGTCCCCCTGCTCCAGTCACTCTTTCATAATTTACTTACAGTGGAACAGCTTCTATAGGAGAGACTGAGGGCAGGCTACATCAGAATATCCCATAGCTCAGTGGTCAGAGCACTCTTCCAAGAGATGGGGGATGCCTGGTCAAATTCTTTGTCTCCTGTTCACAGACTGGGGAATAGAACCTGGGTCTCTTGACAAGTGAGAAAAATAAATCTCTTTATTTGTCCTTTACAATTCTGCTCAGGTAGCTGGTTCTGGGCACTCTAACTAGAAAGAGAGGGCTTTGCACTAAAACCTTGAGTTTAAAAAAATCATGCTATCTGTAGCTGTATGTCACAAGACTATAATATGTATATGAGATTGGTTTTATATTGCATTTCTTGTGAGAGATGTAGGTTGCTATGGAATCAAATTCTTATTTCTCTTCATAGATATTTAATTCTACAATGCAGATAATTACTCAAAGGGCTCTGGAAAGGTTGAAAATTGTGAGTTCCCATTTCTGGCTGTTAGAGTACAAATGTTTTAATATGTATGTATATTAGAAATTAAATAAGGTATCATATACCTAAAAAAGACAGAAAATGAGATGTTTAGGTAAGCAATTTAATTCTCTCTCTTATCCCTAGATATCCCTTCTGCATGCTTTATTGTTAATATGTATGTAGCAATAGGTTCCAGAGGCCTCAATGAGGATCAGGGCCCCGTTGTAATTGTCTTTGTAAGTGCTTCTACAATATCTTAGTGCTTGCCCTGAAGAATTTACAGTTTAAGAATAGAATATCTGAAGTCCCTTCTAGCTGTTAGCCATTTTCCGCAGGCACTATTGTACAAGTAAATCTTGAGGACAGGATCATGACTTGACAGGCTTCTTTGGGGACAGTTTTCCATGAATAAGGAGCATGTGGAACAACAGGTGAAGGCACTTGTGACAGGAGTGAATTTATGATAATCTGGCATCACTGGTGGATTGGAGGGCTTGAAATTGATTAAATAAGGTACGAGAGTAGATAAATAGGGAGGGCTGAATGAGGACGAGCCTTAGAGTAAAGGACAAAGTTGTGGTTGATGCTGTGGAGAATGGGGAGTTAAGGAGAGGTGACAGGGTCAGAGCAATGGGCCAAGAAGACTATCTGAGTAGCTGCATTTTTGAATGGATCTGAGAGGAACATGGTAGGTGTCAGAAAGGCCATAGAGGAGGAGGCGGTTGCAGTAGCCTAGATGAGAGATGAAGAGACCTGGGCAGGACATTTTCCAGTGTGGACACAGAAGACTGAATTACAGAGATGTTCTGGAAGAAGAAACCCCTTGATTTAGACAGGCTAGATTCGCAGGTCTGAATGAACAAGTGTTTATCTATGTTAAAACACTTAGAAGGGGAAAGGGGCTAAGCATTCATTTATAATTATTCTCAGGATTCTAGGCTCTTTAAGAGCGAGATTTCCTACATCTCTCTGGATGTCTGTTAGTGCTGTATGAAGGATATTTGTATATTAACACTACCACTTTCATGTAATATTACCTGTCATTACTTGAGAAGCACTCCGACTAACCTGTTTTGACCATATGTTGTTTTTCTGCTAACAGAAGTAGACTCCAGCCAGTAGACGCAGGAGCAGCCAAAGCAGGGATTGCTGCACTTGGAGGGAGTGAGGGGGAGAAGAAACAGGGTAAAATGGGATCCAGCTACTGCCACCCATTCTCCAGTTCCCCAGAACAGTGTAGGGTAGATGGCCCCAACTCTGGGGGCAGTAGGTCCTATATGGCACCTCCCCTCCCTCCCACCATGTGACTTTGGAGGGAAAAAGAGGGGGAGCTTAAGACAGTAGCCAGCCAAAGTGTCCAGCTGGTAGGAGCAGAAGCAGCCACAGCAGGTCCCTCCAAAGATTCAGAGAACTTCATACAGTTCTGACTGGACTTCCTCTGCCCTGTGCTGATTTGAGCAAACAGCCAGTCCTCCCTCTCCCTCCAGTCTTTCCACCTCACTGTCACTCCACATCTTATCTTCTTCTCACCTGCCCTGTAGCCCTCCCATGCCCACTTTTCATTCCATTTATCTGCTACCGTCCTAACTAAGGCTCACCCCCCAAAAACTGTGAAACCAACATAATGTTTGCTGCCATTATATTGTTCATTCTGTTGTTGTGTTATAGCCCTTCCTCCAGCCTGCCCATCTTGTCTGTTTAGACAATAAACTCTTCAGGGCAGGGATTGTCTACTTCTGCATTTGTACAATGCCTAGCCCCATGAGGGCCCCACTCTTTGTTGTCCCTTAGCCACTAGTATAATAAACATGATTAACAACAATACTGGTGCAATCTTGCTCCACGCACACAGAAATAATAAGGTTTCACAAATGCCAAGTGCCTTCTTGTAAACAAATGTGTTAAACTATGCAGAGAAATGCCTGAACCAGAGAGACGAGGCAGGCAAACTGCAGCATCTATAAATTCTGCAAAATCCCACACAGACTCAAACATTTATGCCAGTTAATTGGTGAGGACAGGAATGTTAGGCAGGACAGCAGATCTTTTTTGCATATTGCTTAATTTCCGTCTGGGAACAAACGTTTGACTTAGCAGTCTGGGGAAGGGGGGGGGGAGGAACAGCTCCCCCTCACGTATGAGATTTGATATCTGCAGAGTCTAAGCTTTAATTAAAAGATAACTGAGAATTTTGGTTACTTCTACACAGCTTCTTAAATTCATGTTCGTTGATTCACATTGCCTGCTGCAATGTTTCCCCTCTCCCTGATCAAGGCTTAAGCAACATTACATTTCCCAAACAGGTCAACAAGCCTGCCTTGTCATGACATGCTAGGGATCAGCATCCCAATGACAAGACAAGTTGTATTTATGGGTACATCAGCACAGTGAAAAAACAACAAGAACCCAGCGAGTCTCAGAGCCCGGGACCACAGTTGCCAACTTTCACATGGTAAATAAGCACCCCGACTTTCACAAAAGCCAAAAATCAAGCTAATCTCATTTCAAAACAAGCCAGTCCCTAAGAACCCCAACACTCTATGTGACTAGATTTCTCTCCCTCCTCCCCCCCCGGGGTGCAGTCTGGGACTGTGGTGGGCCTGCTGTGCACCCCTGACCACCCCCCTTGCCCCTGCTTGCCAGGAGCCAATCAAAAAAAAGAAACACCAAGCTGCTACAAGCCAAACAAACGACGAGCCAAAAACTAGCCAACAAGCAACTCACAAGCCAATTAAGTAAAAAACAAGCCCAATTTCTGCATTTCCCCCCCCCAGGTTTGGTATGTCTGCCTGGGACAACTGATTTGGGCAGGTAGGGCTCATTCTACAGGGCTAAAAATAAGTGTAGACATTCAGGCTCGGGCTGGTTAGCCCACATTAGCCAAGGCCAGTTCCTTAACTGGTGTAAATTGGCATCACTGTTGAACTACACAGAGATATGGTGACTGATGCTGGCTGAGGATCTGGCCATGAATCTTCATTCTGAACATCTTCTACAGTAGCACTAGAGCAGTTACTCCGACATGCAGGAAGGATCTGTCTGCAACTACTGTGTGCTTGTTGAACACCAGCAAAATTGTAGCTATGGTTCATAAAATTTGGAATATTTAACATCTGGTCTGTTAAAATGCAGGATATATTCTCACATCAAAGCAAAACAGAATACTACCAAAAAAAAAAAAAAGCCAGCAAAGGACTTCCTTGGTGGGTGTGAATCTAAGTATCTGACACTTGCTATTAGCTCAGCCAAAACAAATTGTGCTGAGATTGAGAGAAACATAAAAAATCCCATGTAAAATGACAGTCTTAAACCTTGCTCAAACCAGAGATTAAGGGGGAGTTAGGGAGTTAGGTGACAGCTGTACCTTTGAAAATCTCCCCCTCTCTCCAAGAACAGTAAATTGAAACAATGCTGAATGCAAGTTCTCCTTCTCTTTATTTGAGGCTTAACCATACTCGGAACCAGTTTGGTATAACTGATTGCTGATACCCAGACCCAGTTAATTTTTGTAGCATACACAAGGCCTTAGAGAATGATTCCGATCAGAATGATGGAATCCTGTTGGGTAAAGTATAGTAACTGAACACTGGCCAATTAGGTTTAATTGTAATTCTCTATCATATTTTGTTAATATAAATAAAGTAATGGAAAGGTCATGAGTAGATTTTTGTCTCTCCCCACTCACTCCTTAACAGCTATGATCTCAGAAGGTCTCGTTGTGAAGCACATCTCATTGCTGATCTTAGTGGATGTGATATAACTAAATTATCCGAGCTGTAAAAAAGGAAGAGCTTTACAAGCAGGGAGAACACTGTGAATTGCTCACAGAAACTGCGTCCTCTTTGGCCAGTATTGAAAATCAGGTACTAAGTGTTAAGCACAAAATAAAATCAGCCTGACCTGTGTCACTACACCTAAAGAAGCCAGCGTTCTTGTACGTAGGGCTTTATCGCTGAGATGTACTGTTGTCTGGTCACGCTCACAAGAAAGATCAATTTACATTTGACTGCATTTGAGAGACTTTACAATTAAATTTACAGAGGCAGATCAAATTTGCTATTAAATGTATGAAGACACTGTGGTTCTGTTGCAGATGAAAATCTTCTATAGGATCCACATCTCCCCAGCTCTGCTTCATGCAATTATTATCTTGTTGCTGGAAAGGATTGAGTCATTGCTCACATGGCGTAGCTGTGCCCCAAGATATAAGTTTAACTGCTGTCCGCACAAAAAAAAAAAATCAGATAATGGGCATACAAATCCCCCTTATGCACACAAGATTTTCTGTTTGGAATGTTGGACTATTTGTTCCTTTTGATCTGTTGGACACTCTGGGCATCGAATCATAGTGTCTAGAAATTACATTGCCTGGAAGTGGAAACTTCCAGCTGTCACTCCATATTGGACTTTTGTCAATATATTTCAAACATGAGAATGTGTATACAAGTAAGAAACTGCAGGCTTACAGAACATGCTGAATGTCTGACAGCATAGCCTCCATTTCATAAGTATTCTGAAATGGAATGGTCAACTGTCTCCAAATCCCAGAACTTTTCTTCTACATTTAAGTAAAAATCTAATCCACTCAGGTCAGCCACCCCCACTTTCCCCCCAACCCAGTTTACAAACTCAATTATATTTTTCTTTTCTCCTCTATATTGTTCAGTTTGCTTGATAGACCCTAACAACTCTCAACCAGTCCAAGTGTTTGCCTGACTTTCTGTGAAACGCCTATCACAGTTGTGGGTGGCATAAAATGCCCACCAAGTGCACCCCAGTGATACGTATAATAAATCTTATTTTGATGAGATTATCTGCCAACATTTCCACAGACTGCTGAAGTGTAGATGACCATTTTGATCTGTGTGAGGTCCCACTAATTCATCCTTACCCTAATTATCAGCATTAAAGTAAAGTTTCTAATTTTGCACTGGAAAAAAACACAAAGATTGACAGAATAAAATAAGAAATTAAAGAGAGCAAACTGAAAAAGCTAAAACAAAAGAGCACTGAATTAGAAACTCTAATCCACTCCATTCTGCTCTGCTACTGGGTTCAGAGCTCTATTTTTTTCTTTCCACTTTTGGTACTAATAATTGTGAATGATAATTGCAGTCCTTCTGGATGGACTCCTGGGAGAAGGCGGTGTTGTGCAAAGAAGGAGCCTTGGTCTTGACAAGCCTATCCTGGCCCAGGGAAGGACTTCTGTGAGCTGGATTTTCTGTCTTATCTGCTGATTGGTTTGGCTAAGTGCACTATCTGGAGCAAACACCATGAAAGACATGCTCTGGCTCAGTTCCACACAGCCACTGCACAGTGGAAATCTAGGAATGGTGACAGTGTAAGCGGGGGAATAGTCCCGCTATTGTGGGGAACTTTCCTCATCTCTGCACTACCCCGGTGAAATGGGCTAGCGGAAGGATCTGAGTCCTCGCTCCCACCTCCTTTACCCAGAGGCCTCCCTGCCCTCGAGGACTCCCCTTGCACTCTTCTGTCTGGCAGAGTCCTCGTAACCCCCAACAAGGCTGGGCCCAGGATTCCTGGGGGGGCTCAACCGCCAACCTTGCTGTGGTCACCTAGGTCAGGGGCTAGGGTGTCCCCACTCTGGGGTACTCTCTCTGTACAGGATGCTTCCCTGACCCACTGATCACTGCATACAATTCAAAGCAAATGCAAATTATTTAATTAACAATTAATTTTTTAACAGGAATAGGGAAAAATGGGAAAGGCTCCGTGGCAGGGAACATCACAACAGTGTCTTTGAAATGTCAGGGCAGTTCAGTCTGTTCCTTTGCAAGTCCCAGGCTCCTTCTCAGGCCCTGGCTGTGCTGCAGGGACGCTGTGGCTTGGATACTTGCTCCGGCGGTGGCCACACGCTCGCAGGCTCTGGGTGGCAGGACCCTTCTTCCCAGCGTTGCTCCCGCTCTGTCAGGGTTTAGATCCCCCTGCAAGTCTGGCCTGCAGGGCCCCTTGGCTGAGCCCACTGTGCTCCCTGTGCTGGGCCCACTGCCCAGGGTTCCCCTCGCTCTCCCCAGCTGCTCACCGCACCCGGCTCCGGACTGCTCCAGCCCCAGCTCCAGCGCCGCCTCAGCATGGCTGCTGCTGCTCTGCCTCCAGCTGCCCTGGCCCCTCTGGCTCTGGCTGCTCCAGCTTCTCCCCACAGGGCAGGTCTGTCTCCCTGGGCTACACCTCTGCTCCCAGGGCAGGTCTGTGTCTCTGGGCTGCTTTTCTGGCCCAGCTCAGCTCTGCCCTCTCCTCAGCTCAGCCCCACTCACTCTGACTCAGGCAACTTCAGCTCACAGGGAGGACGGGATCCACCCTGACCTCCTGACTCCCTGATTCGCCTGCCCGCCCTGTCAATCAGAGCTGACCTGGAGCATTGGCCTCTCCCCATTGCCCCTGGGGACTGTCAGTCCTATCGACCCTTTCCCTTTTGATACTGGGAGCTAGCAATCAAAACAACCCCACTGAATGTTAGTAAGGGGATAACAGTCCCCTTACAACAGGCATGCTCTCTAGAGGCCAAGGTTGACTCAGTGGGGGAAAGCACAAGTCAGGACTGCAGTAATCTGGATGGCTGCAGGCTGCTGCTATCCTTGTCACAGAATGTGGTCTTATACTCCTAGACACACAAGCATTGAGCAGGCTGCGGGGTGTACTCTACAGTGAGACAATTCTTGGTGCTTAATTTATTAATAGAAATCAGGTGGGCTTCTGCTTTATCAGTGGATGCCATTTAAAACTGTTTTTCTCTGTGGAGATGCTCTGCAGCAAGTCAAGGATTTGTACATCACAGGATTGTATCATACAATGCAAGCAGTGCTACAGAATAGAAGAGAGCTAATCAATTAACCAAGCTGTTTTTAGCTGTTTGGATTAATTGAAATGACTTGCTCTTCTGTTCACCACTTACCAGTACTTATGCACTCAGCACTGACACACACACCTGAAACAAAAAGATATGCTTTGCGCTCTCCCAGCGCTTTCGTAGCTACCAGCGCTGGTGCACTATCTACACTGGCGCTTTACAGCGCTGAAACTTGCAGTGCTCAAGGGGTGTTTTTTTCACACCCCTGAGCGAGAAAGTTGCAGTGCTGTAAAGTGCCAGTGTAGACAAGCCCTAAGAGCTGAGCTTCTTATGAAAACCTGGCCCTACCTATGGTGACCAGATGTCCCGATTTTATAGGGACAGTCCCAATTTTGGGGGCTTTTTCTTATATAGGCACCTATTACCCCCCATCCCCCGTCCCGATTTTTCACACTTGCTATGTGGTCACCCTAGCCCCACCTGTGGGTGCTTAGCACTTGTGAAAATCTGACCCAAAGTGGCCACAGATCGTTCTGCTGAGAGATGACTTTGTTTTTGCAAATTCTGGCAGGCTGCTTCATCTGAAGTGTTAATAGCATGCAAATTGTTATGTTCAGATTGTGTTGACTGGAATTTAAGGTGCTTGTTATTTCTGGTGCTACAATTTTGTAAACTACAAGTGGAGTTTCAGAGAGATATGAAACCGGGCAATTTTGTTTGCTGCTGAAGTGGAGCCAAAAAAAAAACACCCCCTCCACCTCACTATGCAATAAATAAATGAAACCTTAATTATATTATTCATACTGCAGTAACCCAAAGTCTACTTAAAACTACAGGATAAAAGCAAGGGCAAACCAGGGACCTGATTGTGTCTCTCAATAATCCTCTTCCCACTCTGTTCCTGAGAATCTCTAACTACACATTGCCCCTTACCTAGAACCTCCAGCAAAGCCATAGCCCTGTAGAAAACAGTTTTCAATAGGGAAACGTTTTCTTTTTAAGCACTTCAAGTTGTATAGGTTCTGAAATGCTGATTTAAGACGGTATTTGAATTGTTAAACGGCAGTTTAAATTGCTCATTTAGCAAGATGGGGGCTGGAGTTTCCCACAAGTGGGTAATTCCCCTCACCTGCAAATATTACCCAACTCCTATTTAATAATGAACAAGATGGATAATCAAGTTTGAATCAAAAGCACTGACAGGTGATGAGGTTTGGCTTGATTAAACAATTTCTTATGAAGAGGCCATATTTATTTATAAGATTTGTTGGTGGGAGGAGATTGAATCATTCATTTGTCAAGTTAAATTCAAGTACCTAGCAAAGCAGCTTATTTAATATCTCCTTCGTACTTATATTTTAAATGAATGGCTTACAAGCCTATCCCCAATAGACTTGAAAACTGATTAAAAATAATGAGGAATATTATTGCTTCACTCTGCAGTTGGATTAAATCCAGTCTACTGTTTCTCTACCCCTGGAGGAGCATCTGGACTTGTACGCTGGCTTGAATCCAGAAGACGCAGAGCATGTTGTTCTTGCGACGGAACTGAATGCAGCTCAGAATGATCAACCTCAAAATATTCGTAACTTATCAAATATATGTAAACTCAGCAACCACAGACAACATTTATATTCTGATCCTGTAATGGTTCCACGCACCAGTGCCCGCATGGAGGCTTATAGTCAGAGGGGCTATACATGAGCACAGGAGTCATACACAGCTTGCAGGATCAGGGCCTGAAATGTGCAGTTTGGGTTCTGCCAGGAGCAGTGGGAGAGTTCTAGCTGCTGCGTGCTTCTCCTCACTCCCGGATAGCGTACAGCATAGCAGGAACTGGGGCCAGCTTGCCTTCTTCTTTCTGTACTTGCATCAAGGGCTACTGACAAATGTACCATCGGGAAAAGAGAAGACTGTAGGGAAAAAAGGGGGGAGGGAATGAAGAAAGACCCCAAAAACCCAAACAACCCCCAGTGCTTCAACAAGTCCATGGGGCCGGATGCGCTGCATCCGAGGGTGCTAAAGGAGTTGGTGAATGTGATTGCAGAGCCATTGGCCATTATCTTTGAAAACTCATGGCAATCGTGGGAGGTCCTGGATGACTGGAAAAAGGCTAATGTGGTGCCCATCTTTTAAAAAGGGAAGGAGGAGGATCTGGGAAACTACAGGCCAGTCAGCCTCACCTCAGTTCCCAGAAAAATCATGGAGTAGGTCCTCAAGGAATCTATTTTGAAGCACTTCAAGGAGAGGGAAGTGATCAGGAACAGTCAGCATGGATTCACCAAGGGCAAGTCATGCCTGACTAACCTAATTGCCTTCTATGATGAGATAACTGGCTCTGTGGATGAGGGGAAAGCAGTGGACATGTCATTCCTTGACTTTAGCAAAGCTTTTGATACAGTCTTCCACAGTATTCTTGCCAGCAAGTTAAAGAAGTATGGGCTGGATGAATGGACTATAAGGTAGATAGAAAGCTGGCTAGATCATCGGGCTCAATGGGTAGTGATCAATGGCTCAATGTCTATTTGGCAGCCGGTATCAAGCGGAGTGCCACAAGGGTTGGTCCTGGGGCCGGTTTTGTTCATTATCTTCATTAATGATCTGGAGAATGGTGTGGATTGCACCCTCAGCAAGTTTGCAGATGACACTAAACTGGGAGGAGTGGTAGATACGCTGGAGGGTAGGAATAGGATACAGAGGGACCTAGACAAATTAGAGGATTGGGCCAAAAGAAATCTGATGAGGCTCAACAAAGACAAGTGCAGAGTCCTGCACTTAGGAAGGAAGAATCCCATGCCCTGCTACAGACTAGGGACCGAGTGGCTAGGCAGCAGTTCTGCAGAAAAGGACATAGGGGTTACAGTGGACGAGAAGCTGGATATGAGTCAACAGTGTACCCTTGTTGCCAAAAAGACTAGTGGCATATTGGGCTGTATAAGTAGGAGCATTGCCAGCAGATCGAGGGACATGATCATTCCCCTCTATTCGGCACTGGTGAGGCCTCATTTGGAGTACTGTGTCCAGTTTTGGGCCCCACGCTACAAGAAGGATGTGGAAAAATTGGAAAGAGTCCAGCAGAGGGCAACAAAAATGATTAGGGGGCTGGAGCATATGATTTATGAGGAGAGGCTGAGGGAACTGGGATTATTTAGTCTGCAGAAGAAAAGAACGAGGGGGGATTTGATAGCTGCTTTCAACTACCTGAAAAGGGGTTCCAAAGAGGATGGATCTAGGCTGTTCTCAGTGGTAGCAGATGACAAAACAAGGAGAAATGGTCTCAAGTTGCAGAGGGGGAGGTTTAGGTTGGATATTAGGAAAAACTTTTTCACTAGGAGGGTGGTGAAGCACTGGAATGGGTTACCTAGGGAGGTGGTGTAATCTCCTTCCTTAATGGTTTTTAAGGCCCAGTTTGACAAAGCCCTGGCTGGGATGATTTAGTTGGGTTTGGTCCTGCTTTGAGCAGGGGGTTGGACTAGATGACCTCCTGAGGTCCCTTCCAACCCTGATAGTCTATGATTGGTATAGAAAATGTGCACTCAGGTCTGTTCTGTTCTTGGGATTATAGCCCTGGTTCAGCCATCAGGAGGAAGCAACCAGTGTAGCTGCATTATTGCAATGCCCAAGCACAGGCAAGGAAAGACATGATTTGCACCAGTTGAGCATACCCCATTTTGAGCAGGCACAATTTGAAACACAGAGTAGGTGCTTCTTCAGGGATTGTTTAGTTTTCCCGACAGAATGGGTAAATATTTCTTGCATGATTTTTATTTCTTGATTCAGCGTGTGGTGTTTATGTTTCTTTATTGTATAATGAAGGGAGTTCTTTTTGCAAGTAATTGTCTATTTTCCCTAGACCTAATCTCAACAGATTCCATTAGTGAATCCCATGGCTTCTTCTCTTTTTTATTATTGTATCTGTAGAATACAAAAATGTTAATAATATTCAGGAAACATTCCTTTGGTTTCCCACCCACCCCAACCAAAATCAGTGTTCCCCACAAAAATAATTTGTTTCTGATTTTAATTTTGGAGTGCATTCAGTCACTATGGAAGTGGATGATTAATAGCATTGGCTAGAAACAGTCAAAACGTCACACAGGCAATCCGTATATTTCTCCTCACAGCTCTGCCAGTGTGTCTCAATGCATGACATGCAGTACATCTGCTATTCCATAACTAGGCCTTTCCTTTCATGACAGAACAGCTACTTTTTTATTTGTTAGTTTTTTTGCTTTGTTCTATTTGTTGTTTGGAATCAGTGAACAATTTACATAAATTGCACACTCAGCTTATGCATGTTGGGGAAAATTTTCAAGAACATCTATGTTCCACAAGTTTCAGAGTAGTCATTTATGTGAGAAATTAGGTATCATTATGAAAATCAAATCTGAACCCCTCATTCATATTAATATCTGTGCTCGGTATTATATATATATAAATACACACACACACATACATACATACATACACACACACGCTTGAGCCTGGTTATGACATTCTGAGACCCTAAACTATGTCAAGGGTAAGAGACCCCATACGATAAAAAATATGAATGTATTATTTTCACAGAAAGGACATTGAATATATAAACACGAAAGCTTTATATTTGCATATATACCAAGGCAAAGTTGTAAGAATAATCATCTAAATAAAACACATCTTGCAATATGCCTGCCTGCATTATAAAATAGTTTCAAATTAACATATTTTCATCTATGATTTCTTAATTAGTAGATATCTACAGCAACACAAAAGCAGTTACAGTTACACAGACCAGCTTACTTAATAGAAGCAGTACAACCAGCAGTATGTCTGTTTGCACATCATATTAATTTTAACACTGAAATTTAAACCATTTTCTTTTGTGATTTTTGGAGAGCAAAGTCATTGATGATGTCCTCAAATGATAAGCTATGGAGTTTGCCACGTTCGATGCACAGGATACTTAGGGCAAATAGCTTTTCTTGCAGCATTTTCTAAGCAGACATCTCTCTTCGCGTTTGCGTCTCTATCCTCTGTCTCCTCCAGGACCACTAATTAATCTCGAGTAAACACCTTGGACACACAGAGTGACAACAAGCTATATGCATGAAAGAATTTACCAGAAAAAAGACTGGTAATCTCTAGACAAGCATTGAGAAAGTGAGAAAAACTAGCTTATATTCAAACAAATATAATGAATATTATAGGATTTAATAACCTATACATCATATATGCACATGGTGAGCAAGTTATTTCAAACTAAGTAGTCAGAATATTTTGATATACATGTATATCTTCCTTCACTTCTCTCAAAACCCTCTATTTATCCTTTTGTCAGCACTCTCTGATATTTACTATGAAGGTTCCCGAAACTGAAGGAGGGAAGCCAACACAAATTTATCCTCCTCAAGATCCACTTGACCCAAGTCCATAAGATGCTCACCTGCAAACTGAATCATGTGAAGCATGGATAACACATGAAGCAGAAAGCGGTGTGCGCACTAAAATACACAATTGTACATATGTACAGATCAAAAGGCGAAAGAACACACTAACACTTAAGAAAATGAAGAAAAACAGGAGTGAAGGCACTATACGACTGAACGTGCTGGACTGTAAACAAAAGATGGCAGCCTTCCAGCTATTACCAGCCAAGGAAGACGCTATACATGACATTACTCTTAGGATGAGTCCCATACTACAGATATGAGCTTGGCAGGATTGCTTCATGACACTGCTGTTTCCGACCTCACATTTTTCCCAATTTTATTGGCAGTGAGGTTATTAATTTATTTAAATAAGTTAAGAAGGCACAGTCAGAATTTTATTAATTGGGCCAGTAGCAGCTGGCCGACAAAATGCTGCCTTAGGAGACTGATAGCAGACTTACTCTTAGAAATACTAATTTTACAAGTGCAATTATTGTTTTTTTCTCAGCCCTGGCCTCCCGCCTGTCAATAACAAACAATTAGTGAAGGGTAAGGGTATTTGTGTAGCCAGATATGTATATTTCTGTCATATTTGAATGAAAATATCTGTATTTAGAGGGAATCTTCTTTTTCCCATATCTCCTTTATTTATCAACCAATTTTGATAAAATTTGAAATGGAGTCAGTTTTTCCCTTTTTAGAGGCCCCCCATATTGTGAGGCCCTAAACTGTAGTTTAGTTAGTTTATGCCTTAATCCAGCCCTGACACACACACATCCTGGCATAACATTCAGGACAAATGCAAATGAAAGAAGCTCTTCCTTTTCTACTTTGGATCCTGTTCAAAGGCCAGGGGAATGAATCTGAGCCAGTCCTATACCTCTTCACTGGCTTAGGGTCAGCCTACACTACAGTTGGAGATTTGACTGCAGCATATGTAGACATATCTAAGGTAGCTGGGATCTAACTAACACAAGTAGCTGGGAAGCCCCAGCTGCAAGTTCCCTGTAGAAAACGTGTTTCTGAAGAAACAAACATTTTTGATACATTGTTTTCCACCAAAAAAAATGTAAATTGTCCCTTTTCAAAACTAGTGGAATGAAAACAAACTTTGAAATTTTTCATGATTTGTTTTTTAGCATTTTTCAACCAGCTCTTCTAATTTCTAACGGAATGAAAGCATGCGCAAAGCAAACATGACAATGGGATATTACGAGGTATAAGGCAGTGCAGAAATTGAACCTAAAAATTCTTGTTTGAAGGTAACGCTTAACTGTTTCCAAGATTACCAGGGGACTAAAATAAACAAGCAGCAATCTATAACCTGTGTTTTTCCAAAACCCAAGCAGAACTCAACCTTTGAGAGTCTTCTGTTCTGCTCTAAATCACACATCCACACTTTGTGAGTGGATTCTGCATCTAGCAAAATAAGTTCACCCTTGCTTACTTTGAACAGCAGGGTCAAAACAATTCTCACTGCCCAGAAATGCAATCTAGAACGTGATTTGCCTGGCAAAAGACAGAAATTACATTTGAAGTTAATAATGTATCATTGTTTGTTTTTCAGGTTAAGGTGATATTCAATTATGAAAATTAGTAGTCCCTACCAAGCAGCAAATGAATATTCAAAATTAATTACACTGATTCTGTGAATTGTAACCATTCAGCCAAAGTGGGATGAAGAACAGAGAAAGGGAATAGATGAAGGAAACTGAAGGTTACCCCTAAAGAGCAATATAAATTGATCCTACTGTTTACTGAAAAGAATTTGCAGGAATTCACTAATGAAAAGAAGGAAAAATGGTGCACAGAGAAAATTAAGATGAGACTGTCCATTTAAAATTATATCTGTGCTGTCCAAATCAAACAGTAGTTGACTTAAATCCAATAAGAATGAAGGCAAATAATAGCATAGAGAAGGGGGATCCTCTGGTGGTAGGATGGAATGCACCAAGCCAAGGAGTGTGGGTCAGTACATGGATGGTGGTGGGCATTAGTAAAAATTTGGAGGGTGGTTGTGACTGGGTATAAAAGTCATTCCATGATCCTTGGTGAGGTGTTTGCATTAATGCTATACTCCACTCTAGTGACTTCCCTGAGGAAAAGATGCTGCCAAGCTAGACATCAGCAAGCTTCTTTCAAGGGGCAACATGCCAACAAGAGGTTGCAGCCTCCTTGAGCTGAAGAAATCAGGTGTGACTGAATCTAGTTAGGCTCAGAACCTTAAAAAGGGGTTCTGAATTTTAACCAGAATCCTGAACCACCCATAGGAGCTGCCCTTTCTGAGTTGTCTGCCTTCGCTGGATTTCATCCTGCTTGTCTGGAGCTTACCGATTCCATGAAAAGAATGCAGCCAGGCTCTTTGCTGGGTAGGGTTCTTCTGACTGAATTAGAACCTTGTAAACAGATCAGACCTCAGAGAGGCTGTTCTCATTTTACCTGGGCCTCCTGTGAACCTCTTCTCTGGTTGCTCAGACACTGGCTTTGCCACAGTGTTCATATAAGGCGACATTCCTGACTCCACTGCTGTTCCTGATGCCACGTCTACACTACAGACTTTGATCGACACACATTACGCCCACATAAAGCTGCAGCAGTTAGTGTATCACTTGTGCACGTGCACACTTGGCTCCTTGAGTCAGCACTGCACCTACTCACCAGGCGTGCTTGTGTCGAAGCACAGTGCAGTGCACCACGGTATCCCAGTCTGCAACCTGCTACCGTCCAACGCCCTGTCTTTTGGGAAGCTTTGGCAATGTATGGTGGGGCAGAAACAAGTCACACAGGGGCAACTGGTAGAAAGCCGCTTACATCAACCTAAGCTTGTAGCATAGACCAGGCCTTAGCATTATAAAAAGGGGGCATAAGGTGAGGCAGCAATAGAAAAAAAAACTGTATTCGTAAGTCTAACATAAAAATGAGCGAATCAAGATCTGAGAAATGGGAAAACAAACTTTAGAGCTGGACTGTACACAACAATTCGACATGTACGGGAAAGCACATCCAATACTTTCTTTTCTACACCTATTGCTTCAGGAAGTCTTACAAATAGGCTCTTGCCATTATGCTGAGACTCAGTACAACTAATAGGCACCCCCTTGGCATGTGATCAGTCCAGAGGAAATGGTGCTAGCTTTTGGCTGCTGACCTTGGAGGGCTGTAGGTAACATTGCAATGCCATTGGAGACAGAATAATGCTGATAACATGGTTTTGATGTAGAGGGAGTGATAAAAATATTATTCACTGAATGGTTTGGTAGAAATTCTGAACGTTTAGAACACGGATTATCGAAAAGGCTTTTTTAAATATGCAGCCTGTTCATTGTTCACAAAAATGCTTAATCAGCAAACACTTAAGCCTAATCATTTCACTGATAAGTTCCACTAGGAATACAAAGACAACTATACAACAGCCTTTCCTTTCTTTTTTGCCGACTGATTTTTATCTATGTGGCAATGTGAGGGCCAGACCCTTAAGTTCTTGGGCTGATGCAAAGGCAGTGCAAAAAAGCACCCTTAAAGGGACACCCAAGGAAGCAGAAGAATCTATGCCACCCATTTCCCCCTGTTCTGTGGATGTGGTGTGTCAGAGAGGGAGGGTACAATGTGTAGCACATAGCACACTGCCCAATCCAGGATGAGGAGTTCTGCAAGGGGGCTTAGAGGCACTTTTCCTGACCCCGTTTCAACTGCACTGAGCACAAACATTGCAGCTGAGGACTGAGCCCTGAGGGGTGGTATGATATCATGAACCTTGGTTAGCTACTCAGAGAAGACTAACACATAAAGCAAAGAGTTAAGTTTGTCTTTTGCTGGCTTCTCTCACAGCGCAAAAGAGAAACTGTATTTTTCATTGCTCTTTCATTAGTTTTGCAGCTGCAGTTGTGGCTGTCTCCTACATAAGTCACGTCAGAGTAGAAGGCTCTCCCTTCCCCACCCGCAGGGCCGGCTCCAGGCACCAGCCGACCAAGCACGTGCTGGGGGAGGCACCTTCTAAGGGGTGGCCAATCTTCGGGCGGTGGGATGGCGCTCAGGATTTTTTTTTTTTACTTTGGTGGGGCGGCGCTCGGGGGGGGGGGTGTTGTTTTTTTGTTTTTGTTTCAGCGGTGCGGCGCTCGGGGGGTTGTTTTTGTTTCGCCAGGGGTTTTTTTGCTTGGGGCGGCAAAAAAGTTAGAGTCGGCCCTGCCCACCCAATGCACATGTGGAAGGGTCAGTTGCAGTCTAGTACTTTGAGGATTATTTCCCCTCCCCCCGCTCCCTAAAATGTAACAAAATTGTAAACGATGGCTCATTTCCTATGGAAAGATCTGAACTCTGATTATCATCAAACACGCCGTGTATTAAAAATCAGATGTGTATTAGGACTGTGATTAAGCCCATAATGAAGCATGGAAAATGTCAAGAAATACAGTGACTTCTGGAGATTATGTACACAGGGAAAAGGAACTCTGAAGCTGTCTTGTAGGAATTGTTTAACCTCTCCTCAACTGCCAAACTTTATTTAAAATGGGTCCTTGTTAGAGTTGGTTGGAAGGCTGGGGTGTTTGTTTGTTGTTGTTGTTGTTGTTGTTGTTTTTTGACGGAATGGTTGTTTGTAAAAAATTGAACTTTTGGCAGGAAATGGTGAGTTTCAATGAAACTTTTGGTGGGAAACTTTCTCAGGTCTGGGGTGAAATTTCTCGTCTTGGAGAGAGAAAGATTCCCCAGGACAGCCCCCAGCTCAGTTATTACGGCTTTACCTGGGATGTGAAAGACCTGGGTTCAAGTTCTTTCCCCATATCAGGCAGAGCAGGGAGTTGAACCCCGGAGACTTCTACATCTCAGCTGAGTGCCCTGACCTCCAGGGTATCTGTTCTGGGGTTGGGCTACCTCTTGCCCACATGAAAAATATGGAAAAGTCTTGGTTTTGTCCCCATGAGGAATGGGAAATCTTTTGAAATCTAAAAATGTTCATGGGATGGGAAAATCATTTCCCACTCAGCTCTAGTTATTTAGGTTTCAGTTAAAGTTAACCAACTGGAGGCACGCAATCCTACCCTGGATTCAATTTTCCTTTTGGTTCATCTTTCTGTTTTCCTCTCTTGTGTGTGTGTGGGGGGAGAGGGACAGGGTAGAAGGGGGAGGTGAATTCTGGAAAATATGGACAAAGTGAAATAAACTTTGTAAATCAAGGTATAATTTTAGGTCTTTCAGACAATTTCAATTACACTATATAGAGAAAAAATTCCATGCAATAAAAAAGCATTTTGGATTCATAAATAGAGTAACTAAGACTTGTCCATATACAGTTACTGAAAAAATGGAATGTTAAAAAAGCACATAGAATAACAAATCATAGGTGTTGGACACTCTGGGTTCTAAATACTGTAGATCTTTTATATCTCTGTGCCTACGCACGCTTGCTATCTATTGTACATTAGTTAATGTTTTGTCCAGGATAGTTTTAAATGCCCCCAGAAGAATTGCAGTTGTAAAATCTAAGTATTGGCACCGTTAACAATCTGGTTTTTATTATCGGCTGGGTACTTAGAGATAGATGTACTCGGCCTTGTACTCACAAATTAACGGCAGGTGCAAGAATGCCGACTCAAATTTTGCTGGCCAACTTGAACTTACAAAAGGAAGGCCACCACTTTGAAAATTTGCTCCCGAGTGTCAAATAAATGCAATCAAAGTACTCAATATCTGCCAATCTATGCATGGGAGTAATTCTGGGTAACAAGTGCTCACAGGTAAATGAGTGCGAAAGGGAGAGTGCTTTCTATCACACTTCCAAAATCCATTTGCATGCTCCAGACTTGATTTGCTCAGGCCATGCTTGAATATTTAGCCCTCTGAATCATGTTATACGTTATAACATACATGCTAATTTACAATAGGGCTAGCCCATCTCCCCACCTTTAGCAGAGCCCTGGCCTGATATTGCACCTTTTGAAGTCAATAGGAGCTTTGTCACTAATTTCAAATGGAGAAAGCTTGGACTTTCTGTGAGGCTGCAAAGGGAAAGACCACTAACTCCAACTCAGGTAGTGCTGACATACCTCACTTCCTGCCCCTTACAATGTTTTTTTCTTCTTCTCCATTTAGCAGGACATTCTGCAGTATTTGGCTCTGAATAGATATCAGCTATTTGACACCACTAGGATACTTTGGTTGTGAATTATGACTCAGTCCTGTTTATCTAGCTATCACTAGCAAGACTGTCAGCAAGCAATGTATCGAATGGGGACCTGCTCAGAAAAACCAGAGTCATGGAGTGAGGCAACCAAGGCACTCTTCCCGCTGTGCACATCACTGTATGCCAAGATAAAGGCAAGACCTAAACTGAAGATCAGGCTTTCCTTCCACTTCTTAAGGCGGTTGCTGACCTGCAATGATCTCTAACAGCTGTCATCTTGGTTGGGACTGAACCCGAGACCTCCAGGACTGAAGCATTGACTGCTACAGCTTGAGATACAGGGCAAAGACCTCTAGGTCGTGGCTGTTGCAGACTTATCCTTTGTGGATCAAGCAGAGGGGGATGTGTAACCCACGCCAAACATGCACACTCCATCTCATTACCCAGAGACTTTCAGGACAGACGCCACTAACTATCTCCCATGTGGTATTGGCCAACCTGTGCTGGTACGCTGTACTGCCATGCTTTTGCCCTAACTTCTTTCCAGTGATAACACTGTGTGAACAATCCATAGACTAGCATCTTTCAATGATTCCTTAGTGTCCTCCTCTTCCTGCCTCTTTACGTGGGGTTCACTCCTTGGCTCCCTCCTCTCCTCCATGGGTGATCTCATCTAATCACACAGCATCACCTACTGCCTTTACACCGGTGACTCTCAGATCCGCTCCATTCCGCCCTTGTCTCCCCCTTCTTCCAATCTTTCCCTCTCCCAAGGTGCCCTGCCTTTGCCGTGTGTCAAAGTGGGAATTTTGGTAATATTTTTATGATTCCTATGTGTGCCTCAGTTTCCTTCTGTGCTTTGCATTGCTATGCACAGGTTGTAAAGGATTAAAAGCTGCTCTTGGGGCAGAGCAGGGGACATGAGGAGATTGTCATGTAACTGTCTGAAGTGGGATGAATGGGGTCATTAAAGGGCTGGGTGAAACTGACCCGTGTCAGTGGAGGATCCTGAAAGACAATAGAAACCCCAATGGCTGGGACATTCGTAGCTAGCCACTAACAGCAAGAGGAAGGAGGGTTCCCCCCCACACCTCACCCCTCTGTGGGGAAGCAGAGCAAAGGACTCAGCTGGAGAACAAAGCGGAAAGGTGGCAGATGGCTGGGTTAAGAACTGAGCACCGAGCTACAGGACACACATCTGGGACTAAGAAGAAAGGAACAGAGATGAGAGAGACCCAAGATGGCTCCAACAGCAGTCTGACTCCAGGGAGCCCTGGCCTGCCATTGGCCATTCTGAATTCTATCTTAACCTTGGCCTCTATCTAACCCAAAGACTTTCACATTCTGTGTGCCAGGTGACTTGTATATTGTCACCCGGTTTTGAAAAGGCTGCCTGCTGTCACTGCAGATACTCACTGAGAGCATTGCACCCTGAAGGGGCACAGTACAAGCCTCCCGCAGGAGTCTGGCTTGGCTGGCTTTGCCGAAAGGAGCCAGAGCTGGAGCTGGGGATTTCCGGTGTCTGAAGACCCAGTTTCAGAGTCTTGAGGCCCCCGGCCTGCCCCCGTGGAATTGTATGGATCCTTGGGGCCTGGCCCACGAAAGGGGTCACTCCCAAGGGCCTAGGTGTGGGCTGGGGCATAGAGTGGATCTGCAACAGGCCAAAACAGAAATCCTGATCGCTCCTCCAAAGCCCTCCGCGTGCCCCAGCTGCTCTCCCATTATTGACAACACCCTCGTCCTCCCTTTCACTCAGGCTTGTAATCAGATGTTTAAACGGGTGACCAGAACGTATGTTTGCTTGCAGATATTAGCTAGTACACTGCACACTTTATTTTTATAGTGGCGAAAAATGTTCTTTGTATGGGAAACTATGTCAGATCTGGTCAAGCTCCCCCTGCTGGACACTCACTGGACTGCTGTGAGGGGATCCTAACACTGTATCCAATGTGCCCTTAACTGGTGGGGCCAGGACAGATTTTAGGCACTGCCCATTCCTTTGGGCCAGTAGGCATGCACTGCAGGTGCAGCGCCTGTGGCTGACACCCCCCTTGGGCAATTGCCTAGGCCTCTCCCCCCAACCCTCCCCACCAGCTCTCGCATGTTTCCCAGAATCCTACCGAAGCTGTGAGCTTTCTGATTTACAGTTTACCTCTTCAAGGTCATGCGACAGGGAAAGCCAACAGCCACATGGCCAGACTTTCCACAGGGTTCTAAAACACCATTGGTCTCGCTTAACAGCATGACAGAGCTAGAGAGAATAATAAACACAGCTATAAGCATTTCCCTGCCTCCAGTCCCCTGTGGCTCTGGAGAGTTCTTTGGGCTTGGCCAAAGGCCTCTGGGCTGTCGGGGATCCTTCCCCTGCAGCTCATGACGTCTTTTCAGAAGCATGGAGCCTTCTCTACCCAGCTCGCCTTCTCTGACCTTGGTCGGTGCTGCAGTTAATCAGCGCTCTTCCTCCTGTTATGAAAGCACACCAATTTCATCCTCTGTCCTGTCCAAAGCTTCTTGTCCCTTGTTTCTCCCATATAAAACACTGCTTTGTCACTTCTGTCTCTGTGTCCCATTTAGGGATTTCCCGCTTTCTCCACCACCCCCTCCCTGCAGACAAGTTGGAGGAACTAGCTTCAACCACCATCCATACCATACCCATTGTTCAATAAGACTGTACAGTCATTAAGGTACACAATTTTCTCCATTGTCCCTGGTCTGGTAGGTCCGTGCTAAAGCCCATGTCAGCAAAAGAGTGGATTCCACATCTGCCCAGAGGAATTCCAAGCTACAATAGTTGTATAATTTCACAACATGAGCTACAATTCACAAATTGTACAAATTTCCCAGATCATCACAGCATCTATCTTAATCTCTGTAGGGTTCTGTCTTGTTTTACTGGGTAAGTACTATAGCTACACAAATATTTAAATCTCACTTCTCTGCTATGCTAAAATGAATATTTGTAAGAGAAACAAATAGCCTGGGTGTGTTGCGCAATCAATATGCAACAAGCAGTTAGATTTCTCTCCATCTAAATGACTAATGAAAATACACAAACTGCTTAATGTTCCCACATAAAGCATATAACATGTAAACTCAGTTGTGTTTTGAAAAGCCAGCTGCATGCCTGGGAATGGTCATGATGACAGCACAACTCTGTAAGTGACAAAAGCACTGGCTCCTTATTGGTTACCGGGATCACAAACAGGAAGAGTAAATAAGCCTTGAACTGAAATAGTATCCAAACTGGCTTTGTGCTTGTAAGGAGAGGGCCAAGCAATTCCCTGCTTGAAAAGAAGCCACCACAAAAGTCAATGCAGAAATGGACTAATAACACATAAATATGAGCTAGTGGCATTGTGGGAGCACTTCATATAAAATAAACACAAATTTGCATGAGGGAGACAGAAAGTACCAAGTAGATCAGAACCATATAGAATATTGCTGCGAATAGATAAAACGTTTCAGACAAATATTGATCCACTCTTTTAATAAAGCTCTAGGAAATCGACAGTAATGACAAGACTAACCCTTGGGTAATGCTTTAAGCTGTCACCAGTAACTTCTCATGCACACAATGGAATTCTATAACAAACCCTCACATTACATCTTGACCAAAGGAAAATGTTAGGAAGATCCACAGAGGGAAATGATTTGTTTCTTTTGCCAGTGAAGAAGACAGCAAAGGCTACCAGAGTAGTCAGTTCTTAAAGCTACAATACCCACCTGGGGAAGTGAGGAAACAGATTGACAAAGAGTGATGGCCATCACGTACAACCCCCAGCTAAAACCTCTCCAGCACATCATCGACGATTTACAACCTATCCTGGAAAATGATCCCTCACTCTCCTAGACCTTGGAAGGCAGGCCAGTCCTCATTTACAGACAGCCGCCCAACCTGAAGCAAATACTCACCAGCAACTACACACCACACCACAGAAACACTAACCCAGGAACCAATCCCTATAACAAACCCTGTTGCCTACTCTGTCCCCATATCTACTCTAGCAACACCATCATAGGACCCAGCCACATGAGCCACATCATCAGGGACTCATTCACATGCACATCTACTAATGTGATATATGCCATCGTGTGCCAGCAATGCCCCTCTGCCATGTACATTGGCCAAACCGGACAGTCTCGACTTAAAATGATAAATGGACACAAATCAAACATCAGGAATGGTAACATACAAAGGCCAGTAGGAGAACACTTCAATCTTCCTGGACATTCTATAACAGATTTAAAAGTAGCGATCCTTCAATGAAAAAACTTCAAAAACAGACTCCAAAGAGAAACTTCAGAGCTACAATTCATTTGCAAACTTAACACCATTAATTTGGGCTTGAATAGGGACTGGCTCACTACAAAAGCAATTTTCCCTCTCTAGGCATTGACACCTCCTCATCAGTTATGGGAGTGGACCACATCTACCACGACTGAATTGGCCCTGTCAACACTGGCTCTCCACTTGTGAGGTAACTCCCTTCTCTTCATGTATAATAATGCCTGCATCTATAATTTTCACTCCATGCATCTGGCTGAAAATCTGGCTGTTAGTCTCTCTGTGCCTCAGCCCCATCTGTACAATGGGGATAACAGCACTGTCTACCTTACCAAGGGCCTGTGATGTGAGGTGCTCAGATACTACAGTGATGTGGCCACATAAGTACCAGAGGTAGAGTGAGAACTTCTCTATACCACTGCTATCCCTTCCCTGGGTTTTGGCCCCTTCTTTTCACTTATGCCCCTAACATCTTCCTCTTTTCTGAATGTAAAGTTGGCTCTGAAGGCTTGGCTGTATTTCTTCTGAGCCCCCTGTGTTCTCTCTTCAAAGCGCCCTACCCTGCAGAGATTCCTGCTTAAAGGTTCATCTAAGGCAGTCGTGGGCAGGGCCAGTGCAAGGAAGTTTCACGCCCTAGGCGAAACTTCCTTGCACCAGCCCTGCGCCCCCCCCCCCGCACCCTCCCCCCAGCTAAAACCGCCCCCCGCACGCCCTCCCATCAGCTAACACCACCCCCCCAGCTAAAACAGCCCCCCCTCCCACCCCGCAGCACCCAGCCTCCCCACCCCCTGCGGGCCGCAGCTCTTCCTGTGGCCAGCCCCCCCCCCCCCCCCCCCCCGCTCCCGGCTGAGCCATGGAGGTGGGAGGCGGCCGGCAGCTGCAGCCAGCCACACCCCCGGCTCCCAGCTCAGCTGCGGAGTCGGGCGGCAGCTGCGGCTCAGCCAGGAGCGGGGGGGCGGGTGACAGCTGCGGCCAGCCGCCCCCCCCAACAAGGCAACCGTGGCCAGCTGCCCCCCCCCACACTCCTGGCTGAGCCGTGGAGGTGGGCAGCGGCCGCAAGCGGGGCCAGCTGGCTGCGGAGTCGGGAGGTAGCCGTGGCCAGCCGCCCCCCGGCTCCTGGCACCCTAGGCAACCGCCTAGGGTCGCCTAGTGGGCAACCTGCAGCCCATAGGCCACATGCAGCCCATCAGGGTAATCTGATTGCGAGCCACAAGACATTTTGTTGACGTTGACCATCCACAGGCACAGCCCCCCCATAGCTCCTAGTGGCCGTGGTTCACCATTCCCGGCCAATGGGAGCTGCGGGAAGCAGCGCAGGTTGCCCACCACTGATCTAAGGACTTCCAGAGCCTTAATTTAATGACCAGCCTTTTCTTATCTTAATCACCCTGCCTCTACTTGTAAACAAAACACTGACTCCCTGCCCCAGGGGCACAAGCTGGGAGAAGCACCTCTCTGCAGAACTCACATTCCACACTAATGCTGAGCAGTTAAAAGCTCCGCCTGGGAGCACACCTCCTGTAAGAAAGGAGCCCCACTCTGCCCTACCTACTGATGCCCTTGCAGCTTGGCTCTGATTGCACACTGGGGCTGGGCACAGCTTTAAGTAAAAAGGTGCCATTCCTGCATAGTCTAAGGAGCAAGTTGTTTGCAAAGGCCCCTGATCAGTTGTAGCAGAAGCTTTAGCTTCATTGCTATCTGAAGCAGGTGACTCTTCCCTCCAACCTAAAACCCCATCAAGGGATAAATGTGAACAAGGAACTACGAGGTGGCCTGAGAATGCTGCCAAGGCATCTGGAGGCAGACGTGCGTAACTGGCAAAGATAATATTTCAGCTTGAGTTGTTTGCTCAGACTCTCCAGTGAGCTCTCTTGTGTATGGCTTATTTGAAATGAATCATCTTAACTTGCTTTTATTTTGTAAGTATTGCTCCCAGCTGGCTTCCTTTCATGGATAGTGGGTTTCTTTTTCCTTCCAGGACTGTTAAAATTGAAGTGTGAGCAGAAACCACACTGCAGCGGTGATTGATTGAAAAAGATGAAAGAGCAAGAAAATGGAGTCTATAAGGGGCAGGTACGAGGTGGGGCCATAGGCTCTTTCCTTTCTCCATTAGGCTATAGAGTGGAACTGCCTGTTTCGGGGGATGTCTGTGCCATCCTAATGCTAATGCTTACTAGCAACATTTGTGAAGGTTTTTGAAAAATTGCAATGTTCTCTCATGTGACTTTCCTCTTAAGTGACTGATAGATATTCAAAACTACTGCTTGGGATTTTTTTAGTTTAACAGTATTGCTGCTAGCATGGCCAGAACTTGCAGGCTGTGTGGAAATAATAGGAGAGGCTACAAAATGCATAAGGTTGAATTGTTCTTTTTGCTGTGTGACTTCTCCCTCCCACTTTCCAGATCAGCCTCCCATTTCGTTCTCCTTCCCAATCTACTGAGGCCTTTCCATGTGTTTTCTTTGCCTATTACTTCCTGCACTGAGGCCATGACGACTTTGCAAATTCCATGTTGAGGCCCAGGCAGACTTACAAAATCCTTGGGGTTCATAATGTATGGGTGGGTGAAATTCTAAATTCTAAATATTCCCCCAAAACTACCCAAGGACACCAGTTCTCCCCATGATTAAAACAAATTTGAAGCATCTAGGCCAATCTGTCTCACAGAAGTGATACATTTTTAAAAATTAGGAAAATGTTAAAGTAGTAAGATCATTTCACATCTGAGCTATTGTATCACCCAAATGCCTCATGCGATTTGCCTGGACAGAAACATTCTACTCAAGCATGAAATCACTCCTGTGTAACCTCAGGCAGATTGCATCTAGATTTGTCAAAGTGAGCAGTTTAAATCTGGCAAGTTGACTGAAGTGAGGCCGAAATCAGGATTCATATAAGTCTTTTCAGTCTACCATGGGGAATGTAATGGTTCTCCATAATCTTTCAAGGTAATATGTCAAGTAGTGTTAACTTCCCATGGCGTATCCATCTAGTAAAAAAAGGCAGCACTGCAGAAGAGCTTTTTTCTCTCTCCTGATTTCTTCCCAAAGTCTATAACAGTGTTTAAAATGGGTCCAGCACCTCATTAAAGAAATAACATGAAATGAAAAGCTTTACTTACAGATGTGGACAAACGGGATTCTGTAACTTTTCCAGTTTATAGTCAGCAGGGGACTGGGCATCAGGAGACCTGGGTTCTATCCCTCATTTTGCCCTTGACCTGCCGTATGGACTCAGGAGAATCCTCTTGACTCCAGATAATTAAGTAATAGCACAAATTTCTAACCAAAGCAAACTAAAGCTTGTTTCTTGCAAGGGGAAAGAGACATCTTTCTTTATTACAGCTATTCCCTGAGTAAATAGTTTATCTCTTCTCTCCCCTACCGTAATGCTACCACGTGATAGCACCAGAAGGTGTGAATGATGCCCTAGAACTAAGTTAACAATTTCCCAAGTGCTTACAACAGTACTATTTGATCATACTTTAGGCAGAGGATAGCTTATGAGCTATTTGAAATTATCCTCCTGTGATAGCCATTGGGTAGCTGTTAGCAACTGAGAGCTTGGGCCTGTTCTTCTGCCATTTGTCACCTGCAAAGTTCAGTGCAGGGGAAAAATAAGTCACAGCAATCACTGCCCTGAGCAGGGGTAGATTAGGGTCTTGTGGGGCCCTTGGGCCAGAGCAAATGGGAGCCCCTCCTCTCCCCTTCTGCCTGCAGTCCTTCCCCCCACCCCGGTGCTCCTGCCAGGGAAATGGGGTCGAGGTGCCTGCCGGGGAGCAGCAGGTCTCAGAGCCTGGGTCTACAGACTCAGGCTCGTGGGGCTCACATGTTCAGGGTTGGGCTCTAAAGCCTAGGGTGAGGGACGGGCTTCAGAGCCCAAGCTCCAGCCCAAGCCCAAATGTCTACACTGCTATTTTTAGCGCGAGCCCTGGTCTGTAGACCCGGGCTCTGAAACTCCCTGTCACGGGCTGCTGTATGCTGCATAGGCACACCCTCCGAGACACCCAAGGATTAAGGCACTGGGACTCACTAATTACTGGGAAATGCTGGGCCATAATCCAAGTTTATTTTTTAAAAGAAAAATATTATTTATGTAAAATCACCTGCTCTCACCCAGACAGCTTGCTACCAGCCCACTGAGTGACTATGGACAGCAGTATTCTCTCAACATCTCATGAGGCCAGTAGTGTAGCCAGGGGGGGAGCAGGGGAAGCGGAGCGGAAGCGGCGCCTTTTTTTAGCAGCACTAAAAAAAGGCGCCGCTTCTTTTTACGCGCCACTTCTTGCACTCACCCGGCGGCGCTCCGGGTCTTCGGCAGCATTTCGGCGGCGGGTACCACCGAAGACCCGGAGTGAGTGAGGACCCGCCGCCAAAGTGCCGCCGAAGACCCGGAGCGCCGCCGGGTGAGTACAGGGGGAGGCGCCTTTTTATAGCACTGCTCCCCTTGTGCTCCGGACCTGGCTGCGCTACTGCATGAGGCTATGGAATTGAAGAACACTGACAAGCTACGCCTTTGTCTTCCAAATGTTCCTTTCATAATGATGAGAGCTTTGTCAGTAGAAGGGCTAGGATCCTGAGTGACAGAATTGCAGCCTGTTGCATGCTCTAAAATGGTATCAAAATTAGAGATGGGTTGAGAAGGCTGTATTCAGGTTATGTTTAGGGTAGAGTTTGGGGATCTAATGCAAGGACAAATCAAGGCCAGAGTTCATAGAATCATAGAAGATTAGGGTTGGAAGAGGCCTCAGGAGGTCATCTAGTCCAACCCCCTGCTCAAAGCAGGACCATCCCCAATTAAATCCAGTTCAGCTTCTGAAATTCTGCAAGCTACTTGGGCAGCCTAATACCTGGCTCTCTCAGCTCAGTAACAGGAATTTCTCATAAAAATGTATCTCTCTCAAGAGGGGCAAGCCCAGATGGCCAGCACCATTGGGCAACTTGCCCGCACTTCACCCACTCAGACTGTGGCCCCAGTATAAATCCAGACCAGATGCTGCTAAGGCTTTGGATACCTCAGGGTTGGAGTGGGTTACTAGCAAGGGTGGAGGAAGGGTTGTAGATGGAGGCATCCTCCTATAAATCCACCTATGCCCAGCTAACAATACCATGCTGTGCATAGGCACCTGTGAGTTGTACTCTAGGAGATTTGTGTGCTTAAAGTCTATCATGTACGTAAGTCTTTGCCAGATGAGCCTTATGCCCTGATTCAGAAAACACTTTGATGCACATATAAAGCTGGAAGCATTAGTGTACTTCCATTGAAGTAAATGAGATTACTCTCATGCTTAAAGTTAAGTGTTGGCAGATTGGAAGCTCACTGAGGTTGGGATCCTAACTTCGCTGTTTTCTGTGAAGAGCCTACCATACCTCTGGATGCTAACATTTAATAAATAATAGTAAAATATGTAAATATTTCTGTTATAACACAGCAATAGTTTTATACTTTGTGTTACATTTGCTTTATTAAAACTCTATTTATATTTGATTTACAACCTGAGAGTATCCTTCAGTAATGTTTGTATTGAAAGATTTAATTTTTCTAAATTAAATGCCATAGTAGAAGAAGAAAAGAAAAATAAATTATCTGACTAGTAACAAATAAATAGCAAATTATCTGTAGGAATTGGTCTGGACTCTTTATTTCCTGTTTATGAAGCTTCTACTTTGCTCAAACAATTTTCAGATGAATGTTCACGGTTCAGAAAAACGTAATATAATCTATTTGGCCATTGGAAAACATAATCCCAAATGATGTATTTATACATACAAAACGATGGGGTCTAAATTAGCTGTTACCACTCAAGAAAGAGATCTTGGGGTCATTGTGGATAGTTCTCTAAAAACATCTGTTCAATGTGCAGCAGCAGTCAAAAAAGCTAACAACATTACCCATTAGGAAAAGGATACATAATAAAACAGAAAATATCATAATGCCATTATATAAATCCATGCTTTTCATACACCTCAAAGCATGAGTACCACATGCAGTTCTGGTCGCCCTTTCTCAAAAAGACATTAGCATTGGGAAAAGAACAGACAATGGCAACAAAAATAATTAGGGGGATAGAACAGCTTATATATGAGGAACGATTTAAAAGACTGGGGCTGTTCATCTTAGAAAAGAGATGACTAACAGAGGATATGATAGAGATCTATAAAATCATACATGGTGTGGAGAAAGTGAATAGGGAAGTGTTATTTACCCCTTAACATAACACACAAACCACAGGTCACCCAGTGAAATTAATAGGCAGCAGGTTTAAAACAAACATAAGGAAGTACTTCTTCATGCAACACCCAGTCAATCTGTGGAACTCATTGCCAGGGGATGTTGTGAAGTATAACAGAATTAGGTAAGTTCATGGATAGGGCCATGAATGGCTTAATTAGCCAAGCGGGTCAGGGACACAAGCCCATGCTCTGGGTGCCCCTAAACTTCTGACTGCCAGAAGCTAGGACTAGACTACAGGGGATGGATCACTTGAGAAACTGCCCTGTTCTGTTCTTTCCCTCTGAAGTATCTGGTCCTGCGGTCCTGTAATTACATGAAAATCTATGTTTTCATTTAAATAAAAATAGTAAGGCCCAGATCCACAAAGGTATTCAGGCTCCTAACTTCCATCAAAATCAAGTAAGTTTAAGTACAAACAAGTTCATCATTTGCACAGTGTTAAAGATGTCACTTATCTAGAGAGCAGTGAAAATACTTCTGTTAATATTCATTTTCTTATAGTGTAAGTTTAGACTTCAAATGCCCAGTTATTCTGCCTGCAACAAATACATTACTCAAAAGCTGGTCTTTAATTCCTTACCTTCAAAGGGTCAAGTCCTCTATTGCTTGCACACTCCGAACTTCCATTGACTTAAATGAGAGTTTCGGGCACATCAAGAATGTGGTAGCAAGACCAAAGTAAATGGTTAAATATTAAATGGCACAAACCCAAAATGATTTCACAGAATGTGTGCTAAAGGCTAGCTTTATGTTATATCTGTGTGACTGATTACTGGGCTTAATGATAAAAATGTAAAGCACTATCAGAACGCTCTTTTTCCTCATTCTGTTTTGTAAATCCACCTGCATGTGAACATATAGTATCTTCTGCCTCTCTTGAAGAAATGTCTGGTACAAGCTTCACACCTCTTTGGGTCAGCTGACGTAGATCAGACTTACAATGAGGGTATGTAATATTGTGGCTCTTCACAATCAAGCATCTCACAAAATCATTATGTTTCAGGATGAAAAATGCATAATGTCAACCACAATCATTTCTGCCCCTTCAAGTTTTTTCCTCTATTATGTTATGCAGTGTGAATGTGCTAGCAGAAGATGGAAAGGAAAAATATCTGAACATCTAATATATATCCCATCAACACTCATCTGTAGAGAGACTGATGTGTGTAAATTACAGTATGGGAGAGATTGTGTTCTCTTTCTGAACATTTCACATTTTGCAGCTGACAAGATTTCTGTTTTATGCATATTGCCTCAGGTATTATAATAGGAGCAGAAGCAGCAGCAACTATTTTGATTCTAACTCTCAGTTGCCAATAATTTGCCCACAAGGTGAAAGTTCTGAAAGATTTTTTCAGCCGGTCTCTTCCCAAAGGTGTTATATGAAAAATAAAGTGCTCAGCCTTTCTTGAGGATGAAGAGAGTGAAAAGAAAGGAGACCTTTCTCATTGAAAAAAAAAATGCAGTGAGACACGAAAAATGAATTTTGGAGTAGAAATAGCCCTCACTGAGAAATGCTTTTCAGTACTCTAGTTTTTTACTAGAATTGGTCAAATTATGAGGATTTGAACATCTCCATGATGTGCAAGCACAACAGGCTTTTTTCACTGTGCTTGTAAAGAATGCAGCTAGGAAAGGTGATGCTACATGTGCTTGCATGGCTAACTTAGCTGCACAATGAACAGTTGAGTACACATGTTCATGAGCTTCTTAGGAGCAAGCTGGAGCCCAACTCTAAAGCATCTTAGCAGCACCACAACTGGAGAAGGTGCATTGAATAATTAATTCAAGAACTATCTTCCAAAAGTTAGATATTTCCAAAATGCCATTCATATGAAATAACTTGATTTAGACTTTATATGAATAATTTGTATCTCATGCATTGCTTGCAAACTAGTTTGCCAGGACTTCTGCTGGGTGTATTCATGCTACATAATTTGCCATTTATGCAATTCATGGCCCTACACACTTGCATGACAGGGGCCCTCACTGTGGATTTTCCAATTCCAAAAGGATTTCTCACTAAGCAGCAGCAATTCAGCATTGCAAGTTGACAGAGAGTGATTGCCACCTGCTTCTCTATTGTCAGTGCAGCTCTCATTCTGGTGTCCCTGCGCTGGAGGGCTGGGCTGAGCTCAGCCCACAGATCCAGGAATGTGACCTTTTGCAGCCACTGCTTGTTTTCCCTAACCTGCGTTACAATGCGATCCCATCAGTCAGTGGAGGTCTCTCGGGCCCAGAAGAAACATTCCACCATCTGCAGCTACTCCATTAATGCCACCCACAGCCTTGAATTGTTTTTCACAGTGTCTCTCAGCAAACTGTCCGTGAAGGAATCATCATTTACCCCATTGTTGAGGGGCTGCAAATACAGGAGAATCGTGTGTCTTGCATTTGCAACATTCACGAGAATAGTGCAGAGCTCTGCTGGCTCCATGCTTCTTCCAGAGATGGCAGAGACCAAAAAGTGCCATGCAGGTTTGTGGGATTTTCTTTTTAAAAAGGCATGAAAATTATGGTGGATGTAGAGCCAGCAGAGAGGGAGACTGACCTAGATTAATATATGGTGGGTTTCATGTCTGTTGTAAGTGGGACAGGCTGGCAGTGGGACATACCCTCAGGAGAGCTCTCACGCTGAAAATGAGGGATTAGAAGGGTGTGAATTCATGTGTGTAGAGCTGGGAGAGGAGAGGAATCCAAACTGCACAAGTGAGCATATGCAGAAGGCAGGAGCAGAAGGGGGATCCAGGGAGGGGAGGAATAGGGAAGAAAGGAAATAGGAGGACAGAATGGAGGGTAAAGGGAGCAAGTTGGAAGGAGTGGCAAGTAGAACACAGCCTAAAAGCAAAAGGGTGATAGGAAGGGGACAAGAAAGGGAGAGGGGCATAGCTGAAGGAAGAAGTGAGGGGGGCTTAGAGCGGGGTTGATCAGAGGTGGGTGTTTTTTTAAGTCTGGTTCTCAAATCTAAATTAGATGTTCTATTGGATTCTCAAAGGCAGAAAGGGTCCCCCATCACTGCATTATCAGCAACAGAGATCAGCAATACAATCAAAGCACAGCAGTGTCGCATGGGACTGGGAGACCAGACATTAATATGAACTGTCACTTTCAGACCTGTTGCTACTTGTGGCTACTGCAGTCTAGGATGATATAGCATGAAAAGTGCACCACGGCCAGCTGCTTGTAGCCCAGCTATCCATGACAAACGACTGAGATTTCCTCTAAAGGGGAATGTAATTGTGTTGCCACCAAACTCATTTTTATTTCCTCCTTCCTCTGTTTTAGATGTTACAGAGCAGGGTGTTAGGCTAACCTCTCCCATCTATAATCTCTTAACACTGAATAATTAGTCACATGGCAAGGGAAAACAAGAATCATTACAATTTATAACCCTACAAGTTATAGTCTAGCAGAACACACAGAATTATTAAAATGGCAATAGGGACACCATTTATACTTATAAAGAAAATATATTTACAGAAATGATGAAAAATGCTGTTTGGTGTTTATTATTGAACACCAAATTATATTATTGATATTGCAATAACACTTAGGGACCCCAATCAGGTGTTCATGACCCCATTGCTATAGAGTGACTCTGACCCTGGCATCCTTCTCCAATATGTTTATGCAGATGGGGAGGACATTTGAACGATCAACTTTCTGGCAGATGTGCACCTTTAGCACAAGGCGGTATCAGTGGAATTTGTACAACCTAGGACTCCAGGGTCACTTGGAAATCCTTCCACCAACCCCTCTGCACTCCAGGCCAGTCTCCAACTGAAGCCTGTCATTTATGGCATTGCTATGGAGCAATCGTGTGATTGCAGCTTTGATCTAACTAGCCTGGGTACCAGACATCATGGGCTGCAGCTCAGCTGTACAAGCCTGCCTGGAATCCTAGATAATTCCTCGGGTGGCTAGCGCATGCTGAAACCCATGCTGTTGCTGCTTCACTGCTCCAGTACCCAAACTAGCTAGATTAAAGCGCGTTCAGGTATGTCTCCATTAGCTGCAGTCACACCTGTGATTGCAGTGTAGACATACCCTAAGACATACCCTTTAGACATGAACCTGTCTAAAAAACATGTCTTTGAAATTTGCATTCCTGGTTTGTGGTGGTGCTGCAGTATTGCTGGTCTGAGCTCCCCAGGGAACAGCTAAAATTGAATATTCCCTCACAAGATGACATAAAGCTCCAGTTGGCTGAAAGAAAGTGTCACTCATCCCCGCCCAGGACTGTCTTTCAAAAAGGACAGAGCCATTCTTTCTGATTGACACTATACTTCAGTCCCCTTGCAGTCACCATCATAGGTGCAGATTTGAGAGCAAAACGTCCAGTGTTCAGGTTGAAAATATGCATGACAGGACTGCTAGGGTTCTGAAGTTCTTTAGAAATCAAATATTGACAACATGGTCATAGTATGGGAAGAGCTTCCACACTGGTTACAATCTCTGTGTTTCTTACATTGCAGATGAGCTTCTCTGCTTCATTTTTTGTATACTCCCCTTCCTTCTATTTTCCTCTTGAGATCTTATAATTCATTCTTCTTGAAATCTTGTCTTCCTTTGGCTTTCATGACTCAGTCCTCTCCAATTGTTCCTTCAGTGCGTCCTTTGAAGAGTCTTAATCTTTCCTCCAACTATCTATGGGTGTCGCAGAGGGTTCTGTCCTTACCCTCCTCTGCTTTTCCCTTTACATCTTGCCTCTGGATGACATTCACAAATACAAGTTAAAATATCATCTTGATGATGATGATTTACAGATCTTCCTCTCCACTCCAAACCTGTCTCTTTCTATCTTTTTCTAACATCTCCTTGTAAATGTCCAATGCCATGAATATCTAGTTTGGGAGTAACCTCAACAAGCAGAGCTCTTAACATTTCCCTCTGCAAGATCTCTCTCTTTTCTCAGTTGCTGTAGACCATCCTCCCTGTCACTCAGGCTCATCATCATCATCAAGTCTGCCCTCTGTCTAGATCTTCACATCCTGACTATGTATAAATCCTGCCACTTCTTCCTATGTAACATTTCTAAGATCCAGCCTTTCTTCTCCTTCATTGACACAGCTAAATCTGTCTACACCTTCATCTTGCATCTCAGTTATAGTCACATTTTCCTTTCTGGCCTTGACAAATCGCATCTTCCCACACCTATGTCCATTTAAAATTATGTTACATTTTATCATTTTCCTGGCTTAAAAGTCTCATGCTTAGGTGGCATGACACATCACCTGTCTTCGCATCCCTCCATGACTACCCCTTCTCCTCCACATCAAACACATACTACTTCTCTTGCTTTTTAAGGCCTTTTGTGGCTTATCTCCACCATACCTAACATCTCTTATGCTATTATGGCCTTGGCTACACTTACAAGTTACAATGTAATAAAAC
Source organism: Chelydra serpentina (assembly GCA_037349315.1). Lineage (NCBI taxonomy): Eukaryota > Metazoa > Chordata > Testudines > Chelydridae > Chelydra > Chelydra serpentina. The sequence continues at coordinate 133,306,083 of JBAIAC010000004.1, forward strand.
TGCCGGCAGCGCTGTAACTCATTAACTGGCTACACTTGCAAGGCACGTGCAACGCTGTATCTCCTCAGATACAGCGCTGCATGTACTCCACCTCCCTGAGAGAAATAGCAACTGTTGCGAAGTGGGTGGAACGTTGGTCTTTCAGTGTAGCCCAGGAACTCCGCAGTTACTGATCTCCGGAAGCTGCTTTGTTTTGAAACGGCATTTCCGGGTTGGAGTTCAGAGCTCCGTCTGGAGTTACTACAAACACAGCTTTACAACCACAGCTATTGTTTGCAGGCAGGGTGGGGAAAGAGGGGAGGGCTCCGTTAGGAATGTCGGCAGCAAAGCCTTGGAGGGGTGGGGGAGAAGAACGGCGGGGGCGGGGGAGGGGGAAGGCTCCGTTTCCTCTCTTTTATCTGCTCTTTAAAAACAAACAAAGCCCCTGCTGTTTGCTTTCAGTGATTGAGAGAGAGGCAGGGGATGTGGAGGTGTGGAAATAATGAGCTGACACTCTGTGGAGATTTCAAAAACTCCCCCCCTCTCTCAAAACACTCCCTGTCAAAGTCCCCCTCGCCCCCCCCATTTGAAAAGCACGTTGCAGCTACCTGAATGCCCATAATGCACCGCTCCCAATACAACTGCAAGTGCCGCAAATGTAGCCACGTCAGTGGTAGTTACTGCGCTGGCGGCTGCCAGTGTGGACAGGCTGCAGCGCTTTCCCTACTCAGCTATACGAACACGGGTTTAACTAACAGCGCTGTACATCTGCAAGTGTAGCCAAGGCCTAAGACATCCAGCCCACTTTGTTCCACCAGTGATGCCAGTTTTGATCACCTACTTAAAATTTTTCCTACTAGCACATTGGTGCTTTCTCCCCTGCCTCCCCTGGCAGAAGATCCCCATAAATATCCACATAGCCACTTCATTGTTCTCCTTCAAATCCCTCTTTAAAATTCTTCTCTGCCGTGATGCATACAAAAACATTTGACTGGCTAGGCAGCCAGTTTGCTGTGGCCACTGTTTTTCATGATGACCAATATTATATCTCACTGTTTCCTGGTGCTCCTGTCTCATTCTCTGTCTGTCTGTATCTACCGGTTGTCTATATTCATATATCTTATTCCTCTCCTCAATCCATTTCTTTGTTAGCACAATGGGGTGCTGGCCTCTAGGCACTACTGTAATACTACTAATAAGTAATAACATTACCTAGTGTGACACTTTTAAATGTCAGGTTTCAGTACAGTAGCAAAGAATTTATTCACCTACAGTAACAAAATAATGTACCTCTTTAATATTTCATGATCTGTGTCAAATATAAATGAATGGCTGGTGATAATCTTTGTACTACAAGAGAATGTAATGCAGGAAAGAGTCAAAGTGTTACCTTTCCTTTGAAAAGGTGAGATGAGGAGATTATATATAAAAATGGTCATGGATCTCATTTCTTTTAAAACTTCCCAAAAATTAGACACTTGAAACACATACTCTTGCTTCCAGAAGAGCCACCAAAGCAACTGTATCTACCAGATGAATATTGAAATCTGTCACTTGAGACTATGCAGCTATTTTTCCACCTACAATATGTATAATTTTTCTTTGATGTTCGTGGATAAAAGACCATGTAATTTTCCCTTTTGACATGCTCTGAGCGCTCCATGTCATTGAAAAGACTCTGATAATCATAGTCCTGGCCCAGGAAAACATTAATCTACAATGTTTTTACATACAATTTGACACAATAATTGTCACTCTTTGGACTGTAAAAGTCTCATGCTTAGATAGCATGACACAAAATCAGCTTAACTGTTGAGAAGGAAAGGTAAGATTGAGTTAATTGATAGGATGCTGTGAGGCTTGCAGTATTTGCCATCTATTCAAATACAAGGCCTGTGCCTTCAATGCAGTGTCACTAAAAATGAATGTGGTCTATCAAAACAGGGGGGGGACACTCAAAGTCCTGGTGCTTCATAAAAGAATACTTAGATAATTCTTGTTAGCAAAACCAAAGTAATTCTAGGTCAAAAGATACAGAAAGACTCATAGGCCCAGATTCTCAAAGGTATTTAGGCACCTAGGTTCCATTGAAATCAATGAGAGTTTGGTGCCTAAATTTTTTGAGGATCTGGGCCATTTTGACCTAAGTGGGCTTTGAATAAGGTTATTAATTGAAAACAGAAGCTTGGGGACATGAATATTTTAATAAGTCTATTGCCGTGAAAAAAATACACTTAGCTGTTATAATTCATTTAGACTTTTGTTGCTGAATTTACCTTTGATCTGTAATATGTGTAACTTTTGTGGCAGCAGCAACAAGGGCTGGGTTCAATATCTAAAAGGTCCTCTTAACGTTACAAAACAGAACTAGTTCGAGCCCCCACCCAGCCATCTGGGAAAATTAAACACCAACCATGTGACGCTATTAACACCAATTAAACACTTCCCCACTCGCAAGCATTGCATCTGTGTATAACAGAAGAAAACATTTATTAAAAGGGAGAGGGAATTCAGCATTAATTTGGGAAAACACTGCAACAATGATTAAAAAGCATGCAAACCATCAGTAAACACCCACCTCACAGCACACTGGGCAGTGTCCTTTGCCTCAGTTTCCCACCTTGCAGTGCAAAAGTCCAATGTACAAGTGTCCCTTTAACAGACTGCTCTACTTTCCCTCTGCCACTCACAGTTGGGTTGTCCAAAGTCAGTGAAGTCCCAACATTCAGGAATGTGTTCACGTGGGTTCACTTCCCATCCCTAAAAGAGAAGGGGTCAAGCAACGCCTCTGCCGGTACTGCTGTTATCTCTGCTGCCTTTGGCACTGCTTTCCGTATGCTGCCGCTGCAATGCTGTGTTTTGAGATTTCACCACATAGGCCAGTTCTTACTGGTTTCACCAGTAGGGTACCTCACTAGTACCTCTGCACTGCCTTTCATTGCATCACTGTCCCCACACCAAGACTAGGCTCAGCCCCTAGACCTGGTCACTAGAACTCTAAACAAAACCCCAACCTCTATTTGGATTTGGCATCCCAATCCCCTGTTTAGCAAGTGAGGTTAAATTTAGGGTACCCCTCTCCATCAGGGAATTCTAAGTACAGTTCTGCTGCCTTTTACTCATACAATAAGAATAAAAACATTTCATTACCCCTGCATTTAAACTGAATTTTAATCCAAAACAGCCAAAATTGATCACTTTGGCAAAACACGTCTGTCTGCTGGTCACCTGGGCACAGTAAGTGTGTCTATGCAAAATACGTCTGATCCTGAGGTATTTTCCCCCAGTTCATCACTAGATGTCAGTGGGGAGCTCATTCAGACCCTGCTGACATAGGTTATGTTCTTAGTTTTCTGTCCTCTTAATTGGCATGTGCAAACTGTGAAACGTTCAGATTCAGGGAACCTACTATTTATGTAGGTTTATGCGGGTAAATTTTAAAATGGAGTGATTAAGGCCAAACGGCAAGTAAGGCTCAGCAGAGGAATGAGGACAGCCAGCAACATCACAAGAGGAAGCAGAGCAGCACGAACAACTGAGCATTTTCATAGGTATGTACTAGGAGAATTCATGTTCCTCATGTAGTTATGGCAGAGGGAAGTAGGAACCTCTCCCAGGATAGATAGGGGCTGGACAGAATAAACAAGAGTGGCTGAAAGATAGGGATGCTTGTGTTGGCCGGTATGCAGTTTGACTTCAGTGTACACTGTGGCAGTAGAAAGAGAACACAGCTAGCATTGACAGGTGACTTGGAGAAGGTATGCATTCAGCAGTGGTTCACTACATATGCATGGTGCCCTGTCCCACCACCACCAATCACAGTCCACAGTGTGTGTATAACAGTGTAACTGTACGTAGTAGAGGTTTTCTTTTCTTTTCAATGCAGTTACTTCTGCCCTCATAGATGAGGCCATGGGGATGGCAGAGATGCCTATTACTGAGGTAAGTTTTGTTGAGGTAAAGTAGAATATGCTTTCCTCAGGCATCCTGAAGTACTTCTGGTGTTGACCTAAACTTTCTGTAGAAGTAAGGATGATATAGACCAATACTTTTTTTGGGTGGAGGAGAAATTTTTAGGTGAACTCTGACCCATGAAAATGTAACAGATGTTTCTGAGGTGGCTCTCCCAAGAAGCAGACTTCAATCCCTAAGCACCGGTACAATGTGTCCTCTGTTTGGTTGTTTATAGTCCAGCTAATTTGAATTTATTGCCAAGCTCCTGATCACAGAAGCACTCACAGACATTCGGTATTGTGTTCAGCTTGTCACTATTGGGATTATTGTCAAATGTGCTGGTAAAATGAAGTAAATTATACACCTATGTAACTACTTAACTAATTTAAAAGATGGTCAGCCAATTTAAAAGATTATTTTTATATGCTGTATGATGCAGCTTCACAACTCTGATGTTAAATCCACATTAGTCACAGTTCTGGCATTAAACCTAAATGTACTGATTTGTTTTTTTTCTCTAGTTGCTCCATTTCAATATGGTCCACAACAGACGTTATTCCTTTTTATTCACCACCTTTGTATGTAGCTAAATTAAACCACTGGTCAGTTGTGATGTTGACTAGCACTTACCTTCCCATGGAGTGCAGTGTATCTGCTAAAAGAAAAAAAACCCAGTGATTTAGACATTTGCTACCTGATATCTAAGCATTTCTGCGGTAATGTCTCATAAATGGAGCTCAGATAAAATCTGGGAGTTTATATTATATTATGTCCCCCAGGGCTGCAATTTCAAAGCATGAACAGTTGTATTGCTAACCTCAAAAAGCTAGACTGGCTCCTGTGTTAAGCCTAAATAATGATCTTCACTTCCACAAGCAGAGGGGAGTATAAACTAGTGGATATGGCCATGTGAAAGAATGGAGAGCCTGGTACTAGATGCTTCAGGGGATGGTGCAAGAAACAATATAATGGACAATTGCAGAATAAGTGGCCTAATGCCAGTTTCTTAATCCTCTTAATTAGTTGTTTATCATATGCCCTGAAACAAGAGGATTTGTGCTTTAGCTGCTTTTTTAAGCTATCTAATGTTACTAAAGATATTCTTATTATTCATAGTGTCCAACCCTACATGTTAACCTTTCTTGGCACCATTGGAAGGAATATTAAGGTTGACACCATTTAATAAAGGCTTGTCTACAAGGGAAATCATTCCTAATTAACTGTTTCTGATTTATTTCGGAATAAGTACGTCCATACCTGGAGTTAGTGTGCCAATGAGAGCGTCTTATTCTGAATTATCTTAATCTTTTTTGTGGATGAATCTAACTAAGGGTACGTCTATACTTACCCGTCGCGTTGGAGGAGTCTAATCGATCTTCTGGGTTCGATTTATCGCGTGTTGTCTAGACGCGATAAATCGAACCAGGAAGTGCTCCCCCGTCGACGCCGGTAATCCTGCTCTGCGAACGGAGCAGGCGGAGTCGACGGGGGAGCCTGCGCGCCACGTGTGGACCACAGGTAAGTTCGAACTAAGAGACTTCGACTTCAGCTACGTTATTAACATAGCTGAAGTTGCGTATCTTTGTTCGACTGGGGGGGTTAGTGTAGACCTAGCCTAAGATAAGGCATTCTTATTCTGGAATAAGAACATCCACACCTGGATTGAGTTAGGAATAGTTAATCTGCTTTATATTCATGCCCTACTTTATTCCAGATTTTCTTTCATGTGTAGATGAGCCCTAAAATAGCTCTTCTGTAAGAATTGTATCCCATGTGGTGCTTAATCAAATGCTGCTCTCGGACCAGCCTCTGCAAATACAAAATGATTTCAAAACAGGGAGCCAAATTTTACCTTCAAGTACCCAATATAATCCCCAGTGATGGTCCCTGACTTTCACTGTTAACACCAACGTTCCTGTTTTTCTGTTTAATTACCTTAATATTACCTGAATATAATTCCCCCCCACTCTATTTTGACTTAAAAGCATAATAAAAAGTCTAAGCCCATAAGAACTGACATGGCAAATCACATCTGTGTGCTTAAAAACATTGTCCAAAAATGATACAGAACTTTTACATTAGCTGCTTTGCCAAACAAAATCATTACTTTTCCCCCATGATACCAAGAGACACTTAATCACATCATGACTAGAGATTTTCATTTTCACATAAGAGATTGTTTCAGCACTGCTATAAATCCTTCTGATAGTGAAATGAATGTTGTCGTTATAATCATAGCAAGACAGAGAATCCTACTATCTTCCCATTTGAAGAAACATTAACTTCTCTGTTGTGACTACCAGTGCTTCTATTTAATGAGAAATCACTTTGATTGACAACTGTATACAGGATATTGAGCTGAAGTGTTTGTTCATTGAACTCAATGCAATGGGGAAAATATTTATTGTCCCGTTTATCCTGTTAAATAATGATTATGTCATATTTGATAATACATTATTGCAACTGTCTTTTTTTTAAATCTGTGATGTTTCTTAGTACTAAAAATTAAAGGGGCCTCCGCCCATACTGTAGTTTTTATTTCACTTGTGTCAGATATCTAGAGAGATGAAGGATGTTCATATGGTTAGGGTGTTAACCTGGGACTTGGGGGACTCAAGGTCAATTTGCTGCCGTGCCACAGATTTCCTCTGTAACCTTGGACAAGTCACGGAGGTCTTGTCTACACTACCACTTAAGTCAATGTAACTTATGTAACCCAGGGACTGTGAAAAAAGCCACCAACCTAAGTGCTGTTCACACCAGTGCTAGGTCAGCGGGAAATGCTCTCCCGCCAACAGAGCTTCCACCTATCGCTGAGGTGGAGTAATTATGCCAACAGGAGAACTCTCCTGTTGGCATAGCTCATGTTCACCAGACGTGGTACAACTGCGCTGATGTAGCACAGTAGTGTAGACAAGCCTTTAGTCTCACTGTACGTCAGTTCCTCACCTGTAAAAATGGAGGGAAGCAAAGTTCAATAACTTTTAATGCATATTAAGAGTAAATATCCAGTACTGGAAACAGACACTCTGAATTTCTTGAGATCTATATGGGGGTCAGCTGGATCTTACAAGCCAAATCCTGCTTGACTCATTCACAGTAGTAGTCTCATTGAAGACAATAAAGCAGACAAGCTGTTTGTTTGGCCCTACTCCTGTATAATGGTAGAGAATAAAAACCTCAAGGAAGAAGATAAAGAGAATAGCAGGGACAAAAGGTGTTTGAACAGGGATATAGACTTTCCTTTCCAATGGATTCTCCTCTCCCAACCCAACTTAAATCAAACAACGGACATACAGCATTCTGTAAACAGATCGACAGTTGTGCAGCACAGAGGTCCATTTTTGATGGACAATTTTATGCTTTTAGTTCCAGTCAGTAACCAGACTTTATATTACTGGGTGAGTCTGGTGAATTGGGAAGCAGGACCAGATTGTGTAGAAAGACTTGTTAGAAAGAGTAATATCTGAGTTCAAAGACGCTAATTATATTCTAATTTTCACCATAACAGTCACAGTGCATGCACCAAAGCTACTACTCCCACCTTCTGCCTAAAGCTGAGAGAACTTTTTATTGGGGCTTCCCTGCAGTCTCCACAGGTACCCCTGCAAACTGCGTGCACACACCAATACAGCAGTCTGACATTAGCCAGAGTACAGTCTAGACGGTTGAACAGCTGTCTCCTCTCAATTCTCCACCCTGGGGTGCCTTTTATACTGCTTCACTGTGAGAACAACTACTCCTGGTCTGCTCACACACAGTCACTAGCCTGTAAATTACTCCCAGCTGCATTATGTGTGTGTTATAACCAGCCACTCATGAATTACATTACAGGGCAACACAAGCAAACTCTCAGTCCCAGACATTTCCCCCAGAAATGTGTGTTTCTTACTACCCAGCTCTTTCCTTCTGGATAATACAATCTCTTAGAAAGTCTGTCATTATCTTAATAGAGAATGATATGCACAAACCCTGTTATCTCAAATGGAGGTTCCCAGATAATTCAACAAAACACACTGGTTTAGATAAAACAATAAAACAAGTTTATTAAGTATAGGGGAAAAGATTTTAAGTGATGACAAGTAATGAGGCATAAAAGTCAGGATTTGGTTACAAGAAAATAAAAAGTAAAAATGCAACTAATATCTAACGTAACAAGCTAGGTGAATTCAAAGTAAAATGTCTCTCTCAATCTCACCACATGCTTTTGCAGTCCCGCTGGCTGGAATCTTTTCAGCCAGGACCCCTCCCCCACTTCAAAGCTGTCTCTTTTCTTCAGGTGTTGTGGCTGCCATGGATAGAGAGAAAGGGAGGAATAATTTGGGGCATATGTTCCTATTTTTTATGCTTTTCTTCCTCTTTAAGAATGATCTGCAGCTGGAATTTGAAAATGTGTTGGGACAGGAACTTCCAGCTGTTCCTTTGCCAAGATGTAAATTTCTCACTCACAACCTTCTTCCTGCCAAAGAATGGCCACTTAACCATTTGATTGTGTTACACCTGGCTGAGGCGTCAGTTTGCCTTTTGTCTCTGAGAAACTGGTTTGAAGCTGTTTCCTCAGACTAGGAACACGTCTTAGCCAGTAGAACTTATAACATTACATACAATGTTGCCACACATATTTGACCAGGGCAATAATGTTCAGTGGAATATGAGTTTTCAAATGATACCTCCCAAGGCATACATTGTACTAAATATATCATAGTCTTGTAAAAAAGGTGAACATAGGGATACAGACTATCACAAGCAGCACTTTTCAGGTGCAGATACCTGAGCCCACTCTTCAAAAAGTCACACATTAAGACCAATGTGTTCTGTGGGTGCAAATGCTAACACATACATGTGCATATGTGCAAAGTATGCAAGATGGCTTATACAGTTTTGTATAAACAAATATGGAGCCAAAGAAATTAAAACTTATATCTATGACTGAATGCACCCCTGTATTCACAGCCTACACATCACTGTAATAATCTTTCTTTAAAATATGCCTTGTGAGGTATCATTTGAAAACTAATAACTCACTGGCCAATAATATCATGATGAAATATATGTAGCAACATTTTAGGTAATGTTATAAACATAAGCTGAAATGTGACTACCAGACAAGTCTGGGGAGTGAATAAACCAGTTTCTTAAATACAAAGGATTCATAGTTTCATAGATTCTAGGGCTGGAAGGGACCTCGAGAGGTCATCGAGTCCAGCCCCCTGCCCTCATGGCAGAACCAATTACTGTCTAGACCATCCCTGATAGACATTTATCTAACCTACTCTTAAATATCTCCAGAGATGGAGATTCCACAACCGCCCTGGGCAGTTTATTCCAGTGTTTAACCACCCTGACAGTTAGGAACTTTTTCCTAATATCCAACCTAAACCTCCCTTGCTGCAGTTTAAGCCCATTGCTTCTTGTTCTATCCTCAGATGCTAAGATGAACAAGTTTTCTCCCTCCTCCTTATGACACCCTTTTAGATACCTGAAGACCGCTATCATGTCCCCTGTCAGTCTTCTCTTTTCCAAACTAAACAAACCCAATTCCTTCAGCCTTCCTTCATAGGTCATGTTCTCTAGATCCTTAATCATTCTTGTTGCTCTTCTCTGGACCCTCTCCAGTTTCTCCACATCTTTCTTGAAATGCGGTGCCCAGAACTGTACACAATACTCCAGTTGAGGCCTAACCAGTGCAGAGTAGAGCGGAAGAATGACTTCTCGTGTCTTGCTCACCACACACCTGTTAATGCAGCCCAGAATCATGTTTGCTTTTTTTGCAACAGCATCATACTGTTGACTCATATTTAGCTTGTGGTCCACTATAACCCCTAGATCCCTTTCTGCCGTACTCCGTCCTAGACAGTCTCCTCCCATTCTGTATGTGTGAAACTGATTGTTCCTACCTAAGTGGAGCACTTTGCATTTGTCCTTATTAAACTTCATCCTGTTTACCTCTGACCATTTTTCCAATTTGTCCAGATCATTATGACCCTATCCTCCAAAGCAGTTGCAATGCCTCCCAGTTTGGTATCATCTGCAAACTTAATAAGCGTACTTTCTATGCCAATATCCAAGTCATTGATGAAGATATTGAACAGAGCGGGTCCCAGAACAGACCCTTGTGGAACCCCACTTGTTATACCTTTCCAGCAGGATTGGGAACCATTTATAACTACTCTCTGAGTACAGTTATCCAGCCAGTTGAGCACCCACCTTATAGTAGCCCCATCTAAGTTGTATTTCCCTAGTTTATTGATAAGAATATCATGTGAGACCGTATCAAATGCCTTACTAACGTCTAGGTATACCACATCCACCGCTTCTCCCTTATCCACAAGACTTGTTATCCTATCAAAGAAAGCTATCAGATTGGTTTGACATGATTTGTTCTTTACAAATCCATGCTGGTTATTCCCTATCACCTTCCCACCTTCCAAGTGTTTGCAGATGATTTCCTTAATTACTTGCTCCATTATTTTCCCTGGCACAGAAGTTAAACTTACTGGTCTGTAGTTTCCTGGGTTGTTTTTATTTCCCTTTTTATAGATGGGCACTATATTTGCCCTTTTCCAGTCTTCTGGAATCTCTCCTGTCTCCCATGATTTACCAAAGATAATAGCTAGAGGCTCACATACCTCCTCTATTAGCTCCTTGAGTATTCTAGGATGCATTTCATCAGGTCCTGGTGACTTGCAGGCATCTAACTTATCTAAGTGATTTTTAACTTGTTCTTTTTTTATTTTATCTTCTAAACCTTCCCCCTTCCCATTTGCATTCACTATGTTAGGCATTCCCTCAGACTTCTCGGTGAAGACCGAAACAAAGAAGTCATTAAGCATCTCTGCCATTTCCAAGTTTCCTGTTACTGTTTCTCCCTCCTCACTGAGTAGTGGGCCTACCCTGTCCTTGGTCTTCCTCTTGCTTCTAATGTATTGATAAAAAGTTTTCTTGTTTCCCTTTATTCCTGCAGCTAGTTTGAGCTCATTTTGTGCCTTTGCCTTTCTAATCTTGCCCCTGCATTCCCGTGTTGTTTGCCTATATTCATCCTTTGTAATTTGTCCTAGTTTCCATTTTTTATATGACTCCTTTTCATTTTTTAGATCTTAAGCCAAGGTGGTCTTTTGCCACATTTTCTATCTTTCCTACCCAGTGGAATAGTTTGCTTTTGGGCCCTTAATAGTGTCCCTTTGAAATACTGCCAGCTCTCCTCAGTTGTTTTTCCCCTCAGTCTTGATTCCCATGGGACCTTACCTATCAGCTCTCTGAGCTTACCAAAATCCGCTTTTCTGAAATCCATTGTCTCTATTTTGCTGTACTCTCTTCTACCCTTCCTTAGAATTCTGAACTCTAGGATTTCATGATCACTTTCACCCAAGCTGCCTTCTACTTTCAAGTTCTCAACGAGTTCCTCCCTATTTGTTAAAATCAAATCTAGAACAGCTTCCCCCCTAGTAGCTTTCTCAACCTTCTGAAATAAAAAGTTGTCTGCAATGCAGTCCAAGAACTTATTGGATAGTCTGTGCCCCGCCGTGTTATTTTCCCAACATATATCTGGATAGTTGAAGTCTCCCATCACCACCAAATCTTGGGCTTTGGATGATTTTGTTAGTTGTTTAAAAAAAGCCTCATCCACCTCTTCCACCTGGTTAGGTGGCCTGTAGTAGACTCCTAGCATGACATCACCCTTGTTTTTTACCCCTTTTAGCCTAACCCAGAGACTCTCAACACTTCCGTCCCCTATGTCCATCTCCACCTCAGTCCAAGTGTGTACATTTGTAATATATAAGGCAACACCTCCTCCCTTTTCCCCCTGTCTGTCCTTCCTGAGCAAGCTGTACCCATCCATACCAACATTCCAATCATGTGTATTATCCCACCAAGTTTCGGTGCTGCCAACAATGTCATAGTTGAATTTATTTATTAGCACTTCCGGTTCTTCCTGCTTATTACCCATGCTTCTCGCATTTGTATACAGGCATCTAAGATACTGATTTGATCTTGCCTCCCAGTTTTGCCCTGACCCTCCTATCTCTTTGTCATTAGAGCCCATGCCCCCTCCTATTTCCGACCCATCTCCCAGGTCCCCATGTTCTCCACTTACCTGTGGGCTTTGCTCACCTGTCCCCGTCGAACCTAGTTTAAAGCCCTCCTCACTAGGTTAGCCAGTCTGTATCCAAATAGGGTCTTTCACCTCCTCAAAAGGTGAACGCCATCTCTGCCTAGCAGTTCTTCCTGGATTAGCATCCCGTGGTCGAGGAAGCCAAAGCCCTCCTGGCGACACCATCTTTTCAGCCAGGCATTCACCTCCACGATGCACCTGTCTCTGCCTGGGCAAACAACAGCATGGAACCTCTTTCAGCATGAAACTCCTTGTCTCCATTCTCACAGTGGGAATGAACTTTATCTAGGGGTAACCCTGAGAACAATTATTTCAACGGGGGACTGGACTATAAAGTGAGGGGCAAAACACCTCAAGTATCCCTCCTTATCTGTCTCTCTTTCTTTTTCACCTAAGACAACAAAGGAAGCAACTATTTGACTTTGGGGGAGATCCTAACCTGAAATTTGGTCCACCCTGTTGCTGGGGGCATGTGGTAGGAATTGTATCTTGAAACAAGTCTAGGTAGTTAAGCTTTAGCACTGGAAAGTGTTTCATCTTTATTTCTCTCGTAACCATTTCTGACGTTCATGCCCTGTACGTATACTCACTTAAAATCTCTCTCTGTAGTTAAATACACTTGTTTAATTCTTTAAACAAAACTAATCCAGTGTTGTGGTTAAACTGGGCTGTGTGGTCATGCTATTTAAAGAAGCAAACTGGTGGACATTGACATTTACAGAGGCAACGGACCTAAAATATCTGAACTGTCCAGGAAAGGGTTGGACAATGCAGAACACATATTTTGAGGAAAAATCTGGGACTGGGAGTGTGTTGGGGTCCTCCTGCAAGTGGTAACCAAGGCTGGTGGAAGCCAGGGAGTCTGACTGGAGTATGCTGGCAGGCTGCAGCCACACATAGACACTCTGGGTCAGTGCTTAATTTGTAATGAAAGAGGTGCCAGGGCTCAAGCAATTTTTTTACTTTCATAACTGACACGGCAAGACCCTAGGTGTGGGAGCTATGAACTGCCAAGCCTGGAGATGCCGGGGCGCAGCCCTGGCAAGCCCTGGCACAAATTAAGCACTGCTTAAGGTGTGACCTGCATGCTGTTTGAGCGAAGCCTACATTGGGAGCTGCAGCAGCAAAGAATCATGAGGCACCCCAGTTTGCAGGGCAAGTGGTGACACAACGCCTCACTCTGTTACACCAATTTTATGCCGGAGAGGGGAATCAGGTCCTAAATATTTAATGCCAGAATGATTTTGTTAGTATTCACATTGCAGAGCTAGTTAAAGTTTGGAACAGCGAAGCATCTCATGCATCAACATGTCTCATGCATCAAGTAGCCCAATCCAGTAAGCCTGGCACAGAAAAACCTTTGAGACTTGCTAGACAAGGAGTATACTGATTTCAGCCCACATTTGCCAGTGAATTCTGATTGCATGATATTTATATTGGTGAAGCTGTAAATGCAGAATATGCAGAGCTTCATGTTCAGACTCTAGGTTCATGAGAGCCCTAGCAAGCCTTTCCTGTAAAAACCGAGCACATTTTATATGGAAGCTATTAATGGGTAATAAAACTTGCAAAGATTCTCATGTTCCATGTTTAAGACCAGCAACCAGCACCTGCAGTGCCCTTAATCTACCAAAGCATTTAAGCATATAAGCAGTGCCACTGAGAGTCTTTTCATTGACTTCTATGGGTATTGGATCTGAGTTACACCAGTTCAAACACTGATAGCAGAAGAGAGCCCTCCAACTCCTATTTGGTTTATGAACAAGGAAGGGTCTGATTCTCCTCTCATTTACACTGGAGTAAATCCACTAAGGCCAATAGATTTCCACCTGGTGTGAGAGAAGAATCAGGCCTCAGACCTTCTGAGTCTAAGAAATCTGCTCTACCTTACACCTTCACTTTCTTTTTATTTGTGTTTGACATTTCTGAAGCTAAGTTTTGTTACTGATGATTAATCTCTGATAGTGGGCTGATGAGAAGAGCAGATACTGTATAGAATGCCTGTAACTATGAAAAATTGAGATGGAAAACTCCACTGATAGCTAGTTATTGGGACAGGTGAAGTAGCTTGCTGCGAGGTGATACATTAGTGCATCAATAAGACCAGATTTTACACAATGATTAAACCCAAAATAATTCATCACTACTGTTCCTGTTTATCAAGTCTAAAACAGATGACTGCTCTCAGGGCAAATGACTTCTCTCCGTGCAATGCAAACAAAAATAAATAGCTGAATCCAATATTCCCAACACATCAGAAATTTCCAAAACATCCCCAAGCGTTTGCCTTCTCATTAACTCTGTTAAGCTTACTGACTATGTAGTGTCACTGTCGTAAATTTTAAATGATGCAAGAAATGAAAAATACCTGCTAGGTTTTTTTGTGAACTGGTTTAGATAAACTATCATGTTTCTCTGACTGTATAAATATCTGTCTACAGTGTATTTCATTCCATGCATCCGATGAAGTGGGTATTAACCCACGAAAGCTTATGCTGAAATAAATTTGTTAGTCTCTAAGGTGCTACAAGTTTTTCTTTCTTATTTTTGTTTTGCTGACACAGACTAACATGGCTACTACACTTAAACCTAAGAATCAGTGTAACTCTTCCCTGAATATTAAGTGAAAATCTGTCAAACTCTTTTTTTGTCAGTAATGTTCACTGGGTTTTAACACAAGATAAAACTTCCTTATGCTCAGCTAGGACTGGAACTAGGAGTACCAAAATCATACAGGCAAAACAAGGACACAGACCCCACGTACTGATCCTGGGAAGAGACAACGGCAAATAAAAGCTCTGCGCTTTTCACCTCGCAAGCCAATCCATGTGAATGCTTATTTGCTCAGGGCATTGTCACTAGCTGCCTGAGCACTGAAAACCAAGATCTGGCAATTGCTACATTTGTCATACCATTGCCTGTGCAGGTTCGTAATAGAGCTACATGTGACCAGGACAAAGTAAGAGATTCGATCAACTGGAGGGAAGGGAGAGAGAAAATTTTGTCTACACTTCTTTACATTGGCAAGGAGTTCAAATACTGTGATGTATATAGACCTGGACAGACAGAAAGCCCTCCATGTACTTGTCACACCCAATGTGTGATAGTGAATGGGTAGTAAGATATATATCTATATAAGTATTTGTGGTTTAAAAACATATATTCTAGTTGACCTTTTCATTTTTTCTTTCCTAACTGGAGTCAGAGGCTTTGATTCTCATCTCATCTCCATTACTGTAAATCAGGAGTAACTCCACTGAAGTCAAGAGTTACAGTGGTGTAAAAATTGGGTGTGGTCACTACAATATCTTCAATAACCTTTCACAGACACAGTGAGGGGAAACTATCCTATCCCCTGGCAAGTCCCTCCTGGTGTCTAGTGGCAGAGGTAAGGGTACGTAGAACACAACTGAATAAAGGCTTTCTACTCATGTCAAAAGAATAAGATTGCATTTTTCCCCTTATTATTTTGTCACATATGTACAACAAAGAGCACATAACTGCAGTTACTGCATAGCTCTTCCAAAGAATTATGATTAGTTTCCCAAAGAAAAAGGGGTCCTGATTCTCCACTGCCTTACACTGGTGTAACTCTATTGAAGTCAAAATGCAAAACTCTAACACAGTAGAGTATCAAACTCCAGGCTCTCAAAAAAATGCTATTTTCATATGGCTACTATTAAAAGTGGGAGTGTATCATGTTACAAGCCTTGCAGCTGAAATTATCGCCATGACAAACAACGTATCTTCTGCGGCTATGTCTTCCCTGACAAAAAGGGGGTGTGGTTTTTGTTCTGGATTTTGTTGTTGTTGTATTATGGGATAACTAATGGAGGTTAGCTCTCCTGCTGTAAAAGTCTAATGGAGACAAGGCACTGTAGTTTTACCATGAGGTAAATGAGGTAAGGTGAACCACAGGATGGGGCTATTGCACTGACCCCACCTAAGCTTTCTCATGGTAAACATTGCAAGTGTGTTGTCTCCACTTAGGATGTTACAGACTGAGAGCTAGCCAGCACTAGTCTCTCACTGTGTTTATTTAAAAAAAATTAAAACCACCAGCTTTGTGTCAGTGAAGGCAAAGCCTGTATTGATTCAAGAGTTAATAACATCCTACTGGAGTGCCTGGGAAGATAAGCCATGTCATGCAAGACTGGAATCCTACTAAAAGCGTGTGAGGATGATGAGTCCATTAGGGTGACAATGATTAGGCAGCAGTATCTTGGAATCAATTCTCCCATGAAAGCTCATAGGGCTGCAACACTGATGGTGATCTGCTCATCTAGCTTCTCAGTCAGAGGAAGTCTCCAGAGCTGCAAATGATGTCACTCTGGTGGCAGATTCTGACAGGCTGCTTGTGCTGAGTAGTCAGCTTCCCTGCAAGTTGCCACATTGATTTCTGCGAGTCAGATACTGCTCAACGTAAGCTAACTCTGACCCCTGAGAAGTAGGTATGGGTGACATTTTTCTCTGTGAATGTTTTTGAAATATTCAGTATTATTTGGGGAAATATCACTAAGCAATTTTCAGCTTGGTCAAATCTTCCTCTCCCATGAAACAGAACATAAAAATCATTCTGGTCTGCAAAAATAAACCCCATTCACAAAAACAACATGGTCTGCTCCCTTCAGAAAAGGAGGGGAATAGGGATGTGTGAAATGTTCATAGCACACTCGCACTCCCCTCAAATCAACAGCCAGGGAGAGGATGCCCCAGGCTTTCTCCAGCAAAGACCATATCCACACTGAGATGGCCACACAAACAATCAGACGGTGGCAAGCTGGGGTGTGAATCTACGCTGCACTAGCCTGCATCAGTCTAACTGTCTGTGTGGACCCTGCTGACATGCTTGAACAGTTTGTGAGGGCTCTGAGCTTTGAAACAGGTCTAGCTCAGTGCACCAATGAAGTGTTAATTGTCAGCAAGTGCCACAAGGACAGTTATTCTGCAGCAGGATATTGCAGGGCAGATTCACACCTCAGCTTGCCATGGGCTTGCAGATGAGCACTATGCTGCACTATGCTGCTATATACTAGTAAAGCGCTCCGCAAAGCTTTGCTTTTACTGCTGTAACACACACCCAGCCCACATGAAACAAGCTTTACTGAGAAAACCACAGTTTGGCCAGCATTGCTGCATCTACACTAAGGGTTCCTGCTGTCATAGCTGGATAGTTCAGAGATCACTCCTCATCACATCCCTGACCAATATAACTACTCCAGCAGACGTCTGGAGTGTAAGCATATCCTATATCTATGCAAGAAAGCATTAGCTGATATAGAATCGAAAGAGTTATTGCAGGGGATGTGCTGTGTTGCTACAACCACTAATTCTTTACTTGAATCTGTTGCTTCTCAAGGAAGTCCCCATTTGCAAGCTAAGCATGGGGGGAAGTTTGAGTGTATGAAGCTCTGTGATGTGGGTCAAATTCCTGGCAGATTTTTTTTAAAGTGTCTAGTATTATTAGGGGTGGAGGGAGGACACTTTTCCTTTCTACCGTCTTGTGCAATCATGGGGGTATTTTCGGGTAATAGTTTTGAAACTATAAGAGAAATTAGAGAAAATGTATGTTCTGAAAGTGTTTCCGATCTCAACTGAGGTCTGAAGACATTACTGTAATACCAGTTAATAATAATGTTAATAGACGTGATGCTCAAATAAGGACTGAGTGAAAATTGAGTAAAGATTTCAGGAATTAGCCCTATACATGTATTGCTATTTCATTTGCAGTTTAAACAGATCTAGCAAAGTTAACAGATGTGCAAAACATTTCCTAGGATCAATTCTTGAATGAGTTGATGCTCCAAAGCACAGTTTATGGCTATTAACCCCCCTCAGTCTTTAGATTCTAGGAAATGTGCTGCTCTTCCAACATTAACTCCTCTTAATTAAATGCTGATGCAGACGAAGGAGAGCAGCCTTTTCAAATATATTTGCTAAAATATGGCAGATTTGGAAAAAGACTATGTCACGCTGTCTGGTATGGGACACCAGTCTCAGGTCAGACTGCCAGGAAACAGGGCATGTACCCCAAAGTAATCGTATAGTCTATCATAAGATTTCACCAAGCCAGTAACAAATATGTGCTTCCAAAATACTATACTCAGTGGCATAGCCAGGTTTAGAGCACAGGAGGAGCGGAGCTAAAAAAAGGCGCCGGGAGCAAAAAAAATGCTCCGCTCTGGTTGCAGCGCAGGAGCAAAAGGCGTCGGAGCACAAAAAAGGCGCCGCTTCTGCTCAGTGGGGGAGCAGCCGTTCCCCCTGCTCCCCCCTGGCTACGCTACTGACTATACTAGTTATTCTGAAGCTACAGACAGTCTCCTTCAGGCCTTCTAGCCCCTCCTGCACTACCCAGACAAACCAGACTTCTGTGATAAATGATTATTAAAACCAAAAATCACATATATTAGCTTCTTCCAGTTCCAAAGAACCAGACATCGCCCCTTTCCCCCTTCCATTCCTCTCCCTTCCCCCTCCCCCGGTCAAAATATACTTCAGATCTTACCCAAAACCCACGCTGGTCTCCAATCCTTTAGTAAACTAAAAACTAAAGGTTTATTAATATTAAAAAAGAAGAGTGTTATTAAATGGTTAAAGTGAATAATACACATTACATTTGATTTCAGAGTTTGTAGATCAGGATAATAGCAGTGATCTGTTATCTTGAGCTAAGTCTCTCTGGATCTCCCAAAAGACTGGGGGGCCCTTAGTCTGTTGTTCGAAGCTCTTCTTGTTAGAAATCACAATCAAGAGATGTGGAGCAGGAAAGAGACAAATAAGTGATGTCACAGTCCCCACTTTTATATCCCCAGCCCATGTGCATTGAACATTACTGGCACAAACATGGAGTCTTGAATCATCCGACGAAGCGGACTGAGTCCACGAAAGCTTATGCTGAAATAAATTTGTTAGTCTCTAAGGTGCTACAAGTATTTCTTTCTTATTTTCTTTTTGATGTCCTTACATGCCATCACTGAGTCCCGGGGCATCCATAGTCTCTGTGCCCTCTGAGACATCTTCAGGAGGGGCTCACTGAAGAGTTGATTCACCTTAATGGGTCATCAACACATGACTGATTGTCTTGATGTAAATCTGTCTTGTGGGTGTTATTCAGAAACCCAACATCTTTGAGACACAAACCATTGGAAATAGTCATAACTTCAGATACAATGATAATACATGCATATGAACAGAACAATATTTGAAAAGTTATAATCTATTGAACAATGATATCTTAGGAGGCATACTTTGCATAAGATTTATCACAACTGTGCAACAGTGGTGATTAGTGTAAATATTGTCATCTTTTTTTTTATACAGAATCACAGACTATAGATCAGGGGTCGGCAACCTTTCAGAAGTGGTGTGCCGAGTCTTCATTTATTCACTATAATTTAAGGCTTCGCTTGCCAGTAGTACATTTTAACCTCTGGGGTTCCCGCCGCCAGTTCCTGCCAGCCGGGGTCTCAGCCCGCTGCCAGCCTGGGTGAAAGAACCCAGGCCAACAGCGGGCGCTTGGTGAGGCCAGCAGTGGGACCCCGGCTGGCAGGAGCCTGCAGGGGAAATCTCAGAGTGGCAGCGGGCTGAGCCGCCGCCAGGTGCCATCAAAAACCGGCTCGCATGCCACCTTTGGCACACGTGCCGGAGGTTGCCAACCCCTGCTATAGATGGACTGTCTTTTTAAATAGTGTAAAATAACTGATGATGGCTGAAGTGGAATGCATGGAAACACTTTTTTCATTATAAAAATCTGTCCATCCTTTTTGGGAAACAGCTCTAATACTAAGATGACTGGGGACAGAAGGTTAACATGGCATATGAAAATACGTATTGTTCAAAAGAAGTGACTTGAAGTGCTCTGGCTGAACACAGAAGTATGAAGTGACTTACCCAAAGGCACACGGTAGGTCAATGGTACAGCTGAGAACAGACCTCTAATGAGGGCACATCTTCACTGGCAATGTTAAAGTGCTGCTGCGGCAGCGCTTTAACGTTGCTTGTGTAGTCGCGGCACAGCGCTGGGATAGCTCTAAAAAAACCCACCCCACACGGGGAATAGCTCCCAGTGCTGGTGCACTGCCTACACTGGCGCTTTACAGCGCTGAAACTTGCAGTGCTCAGGGCGGTATTTTTTCACATCCCTGAGCAAGAAAGTTGCAGCGCTGTAAAGTGCCAGTGTAGATAAGCCTTGACTCTCTGTCCAGTACCTTATTTCTACCAGACAGCCTTCCCTTGGGTGAGTTTTCCTTGAGTGAGTACTTCATTGTTGGGCCCATAGATAAATGGGAGTGTTGAGAAAAATAAGTTTCAATTAATATGTAGGGGAGACATCTTGCCTCGTGTATTACCCAGTCCAGCTGCTTGAACCATTTCTCATTCATTAATACTGATAAATAACTTCCATGAGCAGTTTCAATCTGGCATTCAGCCCATTCTGACACTGACAGTGTCCTTGTTAGAAAACATTTAACAATTGATGTACCATATGGTGCAACGCTATGCGGCTTCAAACATCTTGACTGAAGTAGAATTAAGTGCCACTTCTCATACAGGAGACCATCAGGTCTTAATGATCTAAAATAATGTTTTGGCTGTTTAACACAGTGTTCTAAACTTCGTCCAATCAAACATGTTTCTTGGGCAGATTTGTTTGTTTCAATGAGTAGTTGTGTTTTGGGTATGGCTTTTCCCCCTACTTTCGTTGTGCATTGCTGCAAGCCTCATTATGTTTATGTCACTGGGCAAGTTAACCACAGTTGTGGGTAAAACCCTTCTCTATTATGATGCAATCCAAATGCAAACTAACTGTCTCTGAAGAGAGTTGTTGATTCTGCTTTTACTACTTGGATCTTTTTCAGACATTAAAAACTATTAACTGAATTCTAAAATCCTTGCTCAGTCCTTATTGAGGCAATTCTAACCGAAACAAAAGAAGTTTCGGAAAATAAAAACGTATGGCTTGATTGTACCTTTTAGACATGGCCCCTAGTAAGGGGTAGTGAATAATTGCCCCATCTCCAGGGGAGCAAAGGTAAGTGCACTGAGGCTGAATACCCGCTGCCCCATTCTTTTATGGGGTGCAGCTCACACCCCATGCACAGATGGCTGCCCGGCTCTGTAGTCCTGCTGTAGAAGGGGAAGGCAGAGCGCTGGTTCCACTTCTTTTGGGGCCCTATGAAGCCTCAGGAGACAGTAGAGAAGGAGCAGTCCCTCTGCTCCCCCATTCTGCCTGGCCCATCCACAGGCCAAAAAGGGAAAGAGGTTCCTCACGCTGTTAATGCAAAAGGGGTGAGGCAGAATCTGGCCTGAGAAAGCATTTCAGGATTCAGCCCTGGATGAACAAACTGGACAAGAAGCACCCGTGAAGCATCTGGCTCTGGCCACTGTCGGAAGACAGGATACTGGACCATTGGTTTGATCCAGTATGGCCGTTCTTACGTTCTTAACATTCAAAGGATGTTTGGATCTGGGGGGGAGGAGGGTTGGTGCCAAGCTAGCCCAGATTGAGTCTACTTCATTAACATTTTGACCCCTGACAGGAAAAAACGAATGTGTAATATTCTGAGCTCAGCTGCTGACATTTTCAGCAAGAGTGCAGAACTGGAGTTTTGCCAGCACTAAACTGGATGTAAGCCTCAAAGTTCTGCTCCTATTATTAAACTCGGTATGCCTGGATGAGTCCAGAATTAGGCAAATCACATTCATCTGTCTGTTTATAATTATGCTTATGATGCAGTGATAATTGCACTACAGCTACGGTTGTGTTTTAGAGCTCGATTTTAACATGCAATTTAAAGCTTTATTTTGTAAAAATCTCATTGAAATGGCAATAATCAAAACACAGAATATAAACCTATTTGAATTTTTCATTGTGCTTTGATAAAGAAAAGAATGACACAGAGCAAATCAGAGTTTAAAAATCACTGCTTTGGGGCCATTTCCCACCCCACATTAGATTGTCTCACTTCCTTTTGCAAGAAATCTAAAACACCCTGAGATCTGTCCTTTAGCCACACAGTTTCTCCTCATATGCCAAATTCCAAGAATATCAGTTATACATTGGGAGGGTTTTCTAAAGAATATGTTTTAACTTTTTAGCCATCAAAGAAAATGTGTGCCAAGGCAAACCCACTGAATTGTAATTTGACTACAGATCTGCCATGGCCCAAACATCATCACTCACTTCCAGGCGAGGCTTTAAAAAAGAGAGAGAGAGACAGACACCCACCAGCAATATGTACCCCCCAGCTTCATCAAACCTGCACTCTAGCTCACATGTAGAGCTGGGTGAATAATAGGTTTTTTGGTTCGCTGTTAATGAAAAACAAAAGTTTTGTTTCAAGTCAAACTGAAAATGAAATTCTTTGGTGAATCAAAAAGTCAAAAACTTTCTGACTAGGGTCGAAATGTAACATTTTGTTTTAATCTAACCTGAATTTTTTTGGTTATGATTTTGGACATTTTCACAAAAACAGAGGACCACATTCACAAAACACGGGGGAGGGAAGGTTATTTGCATGATTTCCTTTATATCCTTTAGCCCAGTGGTTAGAGCAGTCACCTGGAAGATGCATGTTTAAACCCACCCTGCCCTTCTGCCTGATGTGGAGAAGGGACTTATGCCTGGGTCTCCTGTATTGCAGGAGAGTGTCCCAACCCCAGGGCTATTCAGGTGGGGGTCTCTCTTAGTGTCTCCCACTGAAGATCTTCCACGGGTTTTCTGCAGCCTATGTGAATGCCCTAAGCACCAGGCTACAGAGACATTCTCATGAATGCCTATGACTTGTCATTATGAATTACAATGGCTAGTAATTGAGTCAGGGAAAGAGACCTTGTCTGCTGGGTTCTCTGCCAGATGAACTGCATAAACACTGAGGATGCCTAAGTAGTGGTGTGGGACTTAGTCCCCTCATGCAAAGCACATAGGTAATGGTTGTGTATTTGGTGAGAAGATAATTTGGGGTCACATTTAGGAAGAACCACTATTTTATCCATCTTAAATGTTTTGCTTCTGCTGCAGAGAAATTATAGACTTCACATAAGTTACCAAAGCTTACAAACAATCTAAAGGCTAAAACTTCTGAGGGAGAACTCAATGAGAGAGCTGCTTATAATGTTAAAGAGGCAAATAGGAGGTTTAGTGCCAGAGGAATATGTATGGTGTTTGGTGGTTTCTCTCATTCAACTGGTTTGAAGAACGTGCAATAATGTCATTGTAAGAAGAAAGTATTACATAAGTCAGTGGGTCTGTGAAGATTCTGTTGAGGGATAAAGCTAGAGGTAAAACAAATTTGAAGATTGACATGGTTAGCCAATAATTTATGCTCAAAATAAAGAGCATAGGCATGGAAGAAGAGTTACAACTACTGGAGAAACATAATGTATTTCTTAAATAGTCACCTTTGTAAAATGGAACTTGGGCTTCTAAGTCACCTGGGTGCTTTTGAAAATTTTAGCCAATGTTGTCTTTTACTTCTAACCTATTTCCAGGGAAACATCATGTACTGATAGGGAAAGCTGAGGCACAGAGATTGAGTGACTTTTCTCAAGGTCATTTAGCGAGTCTGTGGCAGACCTGGGAATAAAAATCATTCACCAATGCTCCCTGCACCAATGAGCTTAGGATCAAAACGGAGTGGAAGCTGAAAGAAATAGGAGTGAGGTTCAGAGAAGAAATGCTTTGATTTCTGTTCACTTACCAAGACACTTGAGTGTATCTTTATGCTGCTTAACTCCTGCAGAAATCTTCGAAAGCTGTAACAAATTCCCCACCCCCCCCAAAAAAAATTCAAACTGTCAAATAAACCCCTTTAAACTCTATGGGAAAAATCTCACAAAATTCAAAGATGTTTCTATGGAGCTAGATACTTAACTTTTTTTAAAAAAGGAGTCCTCATCCATTTAAGTATGTCCTAAACCACTCATTTTATTTTTGACAATGACAATTCGGTAGCAACTAGACAAAATATCCCCTTACTGGCAGAAATTTAAAGGAATAAACAAACTACAGGTCCAATTCAAAAGTGCTTGCTCGTTTCTTACTCATACAAAACTCTCATTGCATTGACTTTGGAAGTAGAAAAAGGATTTCAGAACTGAATTCAATTTTTAAAGTTTTTCTCCTACCCTTTACTGTGTACAATGCTCAAACTTGAAAAAAATATTTATTTTCCTACCAATTTTGATTTTTCTCCTCTTTGTTTCTAATGAGGAAGAATCAATATAGCTATTTAAAAAAATTCTGCAGGAAGGATGCTGATTTCAGCAGAAATGTGCACACGTCTGGGAGACGTGTTCAGTATTTCATTGTTACTATAAATATTTCGATGTATCGCACAAAAATAACTTTTATTTTTAATTTCTTGACAAGTGACTGGTGGCAGTTTATTGTTTTTTTCATAGGCTGGAGGTCACTTTCTGAACACAGACATAAAATTATCACTATAAAACTTGAATTTTATTATGCTCTGGATAATACTTTTTGGCTCCAAATATGCTATTAATTTGGTTGTCATCGGCTAGGCTTCTGGATTCAAAAGTCACAGGTTAATGTGTTTCTTAGCCAGTAGGTGAACTCTGTCAGAAATTATAATCACATGAATAAATGAAAAACAATCAATTTTTAGAGTCACTTGTGTTCCCTGTAGCCACGTCATTCTTGCACAGAACATTGTGGAATAGTAGCTGGGGTCCCTGGGAGTGTTTAAAAGTCATTCTTATTTTCATGTCTGAATCACCTTGATTAAATTGGTCTGTGGCTTTTTCATATTTTAAATGAATGTTTTTATGATCACAGTGACCAGTAGCTGGGCTGGGGG
The DNA here is from genome assembly GCA_037349315.1 of Chelydra serpentina. Taxonomy (NCBI): domain Eukaryota; kingdom Metazoa; phylum Chordata; order Testudines; family Chelydridae; genus Chelydra; species Chelydra serpentina. The sequence continues at coordinate 133,330,947 of JBAIAC010000004.1, forward strand.
ATCATATGACTCACTGAAGGGAATTGTTGTTTTGTTTTTTATCAAAGAATTGTAATCTCAATCTTGTTCTCTTCCTTGATCTACTAATGGCTGTTTTAATTGTACAGAGCTGTTATAACCCTTCTGTGTGCTAATGTATTTTCAGTTGGTTTAAAGATGAGGTGGAGGCTGACACACAGTGCTATGCTAAGTATGATTTTACTGTAGCATGGTATTATTAGAAAGAGATTTCCAAATGTAAAATCAAACCTTTTTCTGACCAGTGTCCTTTGAGCTGACCAAGTCTGCATTTCGGATTACAATATTTACAGTCTGTGCATGATGTATTTCTTATGGTGAATATCACTGATATTCCAAAAAAATTATAAACCCAATTATTTTAATATCCTTATTATTTTCATGGAATATGTCTTCATTTTTACATCATTTTTGTTTTCTGATTCCAAGGGCCTGCACCGTGTGTGCACCCCACCACATGCCTGACCATACCAGCCCTGAATGCTAATGTTTTACACCTGCTTTATGGAGTGCAAGTGACTACACAAAGTTCAGAGACTCAGATCAAGAGAATCAGCCATAATTCCTTGTCTGCAATCCCTTTCGACTGCCGAAGTATGAAGTCATGGTAGAGATTAAATTGCAAAGGTAACTTCTGGCCCCTAACCACTCTTAAGCCACTCAGTACATAGGGTGGATAGGGAGAAAACTTCCATGACAATACAACAAGACACTAGAACTGTGGTTTAAGCTAGGCCACAAGTCTCTTAAGTAACATCTGAAAACTATCCATCAATAACTAATGCAGTGCAGATCATCTTTCCTATTGTAATCCATTCCACCTGGTGGAGGGCTGGCATCAGCTCCACACCCCATTAACCTGGTACCTACATGGTCACTGAGATCCCATTCCCCTTATATGAAGGATAAAGGGTTGGGGTGTGGGGTGGAGTGCACCTGAAGAAGGTGCATTCCTTAAAGGAACCAAGGGTTTTCTTTCCCCTGCTGGCCAAGACTAAGGCCCCCTCCCTACCACCACCACTGCCTGTGAGGCTGCAGGGAGGCGACATTTCTTTGTTTTCCCAGGTGCCTAAATGTTTCCAATAACCATGATTTTTGGAAATGACCTTTTTGTATCCTAGGCGCATTGCCCTCCAAAAAGCAAATTTTGTGAATGTTCACGTTTCTGTCTTAACTCATTTAAAGGGGACCTGAAAAGGGCGCAAAATGTCATCAGTGGCGGGGGTCAGATTATTTTTGTTATTGTTTTTAAGAGGTGATGGGGTGAGGGATTGATTTGTTTAGTTTTTACATTAAAAATGCAGGTCCTATCTAATCTGGAAGACTGTAATAACTGGACAATTAGCACAATGACATCATCCCAAGAGAGTAAAAAACAGCAGTTCAGAGGGGAAGGGATCAGTGGCGTTGGAACAATTTTTATAGTGGGGATGCTGAGAGCCACTGAACCAAATTGTAAACCTTGTATATAATGGAAACCACTTCAAGCCAGGGGGTGCGGCAGAACCCCTAGCATTCCTGGGAGGGATTTTATAGTCAAATTGCATAAACAGTTGGTCTTGTATTTATCAGCACCTGCTTAATTTCAGTGACTCAGTAACATTTTGGATAAAGGAAGACTTATTGAAGATGCAACACTTTCACAACTTCAATAAAGAGGTTTGCATTCACCATAAACATCCCTCAGACTTCAAGGTCCACCAGAAAAAACAGAAAAACAAATGAACTTGACATTCCAGATACTTCTAAACAAATAATCCCCTTTCCGGTCTTCAGATCATGACTTATTTATGTCATAAAGAAGTAAAAGGGGCATGACTTTAAAAAAATAAGTCCTTTGCAAGTTACATTAAAGATGTTTTCCGCCCTTTTCCATGTCTCAGTGTACTGGTTAGCTGTTGTAGAAAGAATAGTGCGTAAAGAGACTCCCCTCTTCTTCCTCCTCTGCCCCACCCCACTACCTGTCTTTGGGCTGACAAACTCTTTTAAAAACAAAAACAAAACCAGTCTCTCTGATAAATGATTACTGGCAATGTCACTGAGAGTTAGAGTACATCACGTCTTCTCATGTCTGCACCTGCTTTGATGAATGTGTGTTCTGGGAAGGCAATTAGATAGCAGGTAGTAACTTTTCATAGTGCCATACAAAAGTGTAAACTTGCTAGATAAACATTGGCTGATCTAAGAAAATAACTTTAGGGCATGTTTTGTAGTATCAGAGAAACTGAGCAGAAAACTGTCCTCAGAAGCTCAAATCACAGTTATAAATATAATAAATAAAACCTTTATTTATTATTTCTTTCACACCGAGTTGCAATACAATAGTTACTCAACTGGAAAAATAATCAAGCTCATCTACAAATGCAACAAAGGAAGACCTTGTCAAAGCTTTCAGACAATAAACCAGTCTGGACTGAGTTCTGTATTCATTCAATAAACAATATAAATATGAGATGAAGTTTTAATGCCTTTAGCTATACAGTTTCTAGACCAGTAAAATTTATGTGGCATAAAGAAAACTATAACTGGTTGGGAATTTTTTGACTAGAGATTTTCTTTCAAAAATGCTGATTCATCAAAACTGAAACTTTCAAGGGGAAAGAGTCAGCTTCAACAAATCTTGAAATTTCCCGGGCCAGAAAAACCTTTTCCTGCCCATCTCTAGTTAATAAAAACACAACTGGAACACTGACTCAAGAGTGTATTTCCCCCCCAGATCCTAAGACGTGTAGGCACCAATTCAGTAAAGCTATTGGGTCTAGGGTTTTAAAGGTATGTAGGCATCTATGAGGATTTCCGGGAGTCCTCAGACACCCAACTCTCCTTGACATCGACTGGAATTCAGTGCCATGGGGCTTTTGAAAAGCCCACCGTGTGTCTATCTGCCTCTTTCTAAATCTGGCCCTTAGTCCTTGTTTCAGGAAGATATCCCTATTCAGAACAGTGCTGCAACATGCTCCCGTGCTTACAGCCCTGATTCCAAAAGTGCTTAAGTCCCATGGAAGTCAATGGGATGTAAGCACATGCTTAACAAATTGTGGCCAAAATACAGACTCGATGCATGGTTTTGAAATTGTACATATAAAGCCGCTGTGCAAGTGGTATATTTGTAGCGCAAGAGCACAGGCAGATTTAGAACATTGATATTTGGATATGAGGCATATTGTAATATATTTATGGAAAGAGTTCACCTGAGGATTAATTCACAGGTTATAACTGGTGATGAGTGAACTGGGTAGAATAAAATAAGGACTGACCTAACTTTTTACTGCAAAAGAGAAGCAAAGTGAAGCCAAACTTCCTGAGACTCAATGAAAAAAAAGTGATTCATTTTTAAAAACTTTTTTTAAAATTAGCTTGGTACTCAGACTAGAAGTCACTTAGCACCATTGACTAAATGAGACAAATGCCCCCATTTGCCCTCTTTTGAATGAAAAAAATATTCCAAAGGGAGCAGGAAGCTGGGAAGGTATTCTTTGTGAAGGCTTGGAGCCTCTCCAACTTGCTTCTCCCCCGATCTGAAATAACCGGAATTTGGTAAGCTTCCATGCATGCTGCAAAAGACATGTTTGAGCAGGGTTTGGGAGAGAGCTGAGGGTGTACTTCCTAGATGATAAAGGGATGGAAAGGAGTCTCTGTGGTTGTCTGTCGGGCTAAGTTCCTGCTGGAAAAATTATTCCAGTGATACTGGGATTTCATCATATCATGGTAAAGATGTTAGGGATCCTAGAGCTGTGGATAAGCAGGTTTTTTTAAAAATAGCTTTAAATAGAGATAAAAATATAATTTTCTTTGGCTCTCAAAGTCACCCTAACAGTGCTTGTATTACATGAGTCTTACATACATCTAGTTTTCGGTACAATGTGCAGCTTGGAGACCGGAGGGTTATTTTCAGCTACTAACATTTGGTATCATCTCAGCATCTGAAATATTTAATAGAAATATGGAATATACACGAGGGCCTAAGCTTATGTATGCCCCCAAACTGCACATTACAAAGTCAGAGTCTGTCGTGTATTGATAGGCTTGGAAGGATTAGATTTGGGTCAGTAAATGTTGATTTCACTGAACGTAAACAAATTAATGAAAAAGATTTCTATGGATGATGACTAAAATTTACAGATAGGCAAAGTAAGAAAAATGCTGCTTAAGAACTTCTTAGAGTTTGATTTAAGGCTGTTTTGTATGTTTTGACATGTGATGTTGACAATTTGTGTTTTAATGGTTATAAAGCTTTAGTTTTTTGAAGCTCAACATCTACTATAATTAAATAACTATTGTCTGACACTGCACCGTAATTTCCCACACCTGTGAAAATGTAAATAGATAAAAATAAGTCACACAGTTAATAAATGGATGGAAGAACCTCTTCCAGGGTAACAAAGTTCAACAAATGATTGGCTCTCTCCAGGTTCTTCAGCCCCATCTCTGGGCCTGGTCAGCCCTCACCAGGGTTTTCAGCCCTGTCTCTAGGCCTGTTTAAATTCCAGCCCCTTTCTCATGCTTTTAGTAAAGAATCTTGATCCCTTTTCAGGACTCAGGCCACTTCTCCACTGGCCAATGTGGGGCCCCAGCCTTCCCACTACTCTGAGTCCCGACCAAGGGATACTGTAAACAGGAGCTACAGCCTGCTTCCCTTAATAGTTGCTGCTGCTGCTTCCCACTCAGTCCCATCGTCTTCATCTATTAGCTCAGGGTTACAGTCATTGGTTCTCCCTGCCTTCTTCCTGCTTGGGCAGGGTCTCTCCCAGGCCTCTTTGCCTGGAGAGTTTCACAATCTTCCAGCCCTTCCCTCACCCTTCTGGTCCCAGACAGGAACTGACCTGCTCAGCCCCTTCAGGTCCTTTTAGCTGAGCCTGCTGCTCTCTGATTGGTTGCTTCCCTGCAGCCTTTCTAGGCAGGCCTGGAGGACTCACCTTCACTGCTCTTTTCTGGGGCAGAGTGTGGTAAGACTGCAAGACCCCTAGCAGAGGGCCTTGAAGGGCCTGGTTTACCTTGTCTCACACACAGAATATAACCAGGTATTCATGATGTTGCTTTGTTCTGCCTTAAGCAAGAACATGATATGTTAAAGTATATATAAAAATTAATGTGAATGGATTTATTATAAACAGTGCAAAATGTCAGTTCCCAGCAAGTGAAATAACATTGCATGACATAAATTATATACTGTTGGGTTTCAACCAGCCCAAAGTAAATTGTATGCTGTCTAGGCCTAATAACAGAAAAGGTATACAGTGCACACTAGGCATGATAAACGTCCTGGGTAAATTTCTGCCAAATTTGGCAGCAGAGTATAGCACTGAGGACAATATAAAGCTAACATGGCATGACCAGGAGCAGGAGTCAATGGAGCTGAGGCCTATTTTAACCCGTGAGCCAGTGCTAATGTTCTCTGAGCTAAACAAAAGAACCACCTGAGGCTGAGAGTGGTCTTGGAGAGTACAGTGGCAGGAGAACAAAGATGTTTGGCTTGCTGTGGCATATGCTCTGAAACTGACTGACTGGAAACTTGAAATAAGCTCAGGCTGAAAAAAAAAAAAAAAGAATGAGCAAATGAATACAAGAAAATCATGGGCTTGATTCTGCAATGCCTTCCACTTCGTGTGGTGATTTACAAAGTCGGTGTAAAAACCTACCAGAGAAGAACATGAAACCCTTGGTGGTACCTCTACATAGCACAGTGGGTACTGGGTAGTGATCCAACCTTTACTGTGTTCATTACAATATCTTTAGTTCAGTCACAACTACTCATTCCCCACTTATTTCCTGTTCCTCATCAAAGGAAACTTTCTTTCTGGCCCTGCTCACAACCCTAGAGAACCCATTACTTCTTTCCATCCATCAGACTGTCCTACATTCCCCAATCACTCAAAAATCCAGATGTTTCCTCCTCATCCTGCTGATCAGAGTATTGACATTCTTTTCCAGGTACCACTAGCTATCATCAGAACAGCTGCTGGTTGCTTGAAGCTTAGAGCCTGGCTTCCCTTGAAAATGGCAAACTGGAAGGCTTTGTTCCCATCAGTCATAGTGCAAAAAAGGAAATGAGAGTGGTGCCAGCTGGAACATCATTGACTTAAAGGAATATTCCTCCCCTTCACTGTGACCGGAAGGTGCTGAACCTATTTGGGAGTATCCACAATGAAGGGAAGAAACCGAAGAACTTCTCTGTGGTCCTCATTTCAACATGTCGGAGACCCTGAGTGGAGGGCAATGGTAGGATGGATGATGAGGCAGGAAAAGTGGGGAGGTTTGGAAAGGAGAATAGTGAAGAAGCAAAGGGGATACAAATAGGAAGCTGTATTTCAGTTGCCTAAATGGAACTCATTTGATGGCCTAGCTGCAGCCCCTAACTCATTTTACTGAGTTCTTAGCAATATAATAAACATGAATCCCATGCTGAGCAGACATGGAATTCTAGCAGCAGACAATGATGCCACATTTTCCAGGTATGAATTTGAAGCATTTGGGTAAACTTAGCCAGTCAGAATCAGACAAATATATTTTACATGCACTAGACAGGAGCCATTGAATATGGAACCTAAACTAAGGGATAAAGCATAAGTCTATACTGCAGTCGGAGGTGTGTTTTCAGCATGTGGAGACAGATCCAAGCAAGCTTAAATCTAGTTAGGTCGGGTACCGGAGCAGTGAAGCTGGGCTGGGGCACCACACAGGCTTCAGCCTGGACTAGCTGCCCAAGTACAATGGAAGGTCCTGGGAAAGCCCGTACCGCCCGCCCGCATGCTGCTGCATTGTCACTGCTCTTGTTCCCATGCTAGCTAGATCAAAGCTAGTTTGCGTATGTCTACATGAACTGCAGACATACCTCTGACTGCAGCGTAGACACAGCCAAAGAGTCAGTAGGGAATTTTGGGAACTCTTAGACTGAGAAGAGCAATAAAAGGAATCGTGACCCAGACAAAGCAGCTGATAACCAATCCACAAATCTTCAGCGTTACTTATTTGAAAATCTAAGTGTGTCCTGGGTCCATCTCAGCACTTCATCTGATAAATGTTAATGAGAGAACGCATTAGATAACAACTAAAATCTAAAATTGAAAGTGCTATAGGCCTATACATAACTTAATGAATATTTGACATGATTGTCTTTCTTTGCACATAGTGGGAGGTAAGGAAACTTATGTTGCAATATATAATACATAGAGCTGCTTCAATCGAATGCTTCTGTAACATGATCTGTTTCCTGTTAAATAAGGATTAAATACATGCCTTTCCCCAGAGGGGATATGGTTATTCCCAATGATTATTTAGTTTCTAATTTCCAGTGGTATAACTACATTTGCACAACCACTGAGCAATAAATTTCTAGAATATATTTTCTATGAACAGGTGAAACATTTGAAATTGAATTATCTGAGGTATAACTACTACATTGAAGGGTTAATTAGAGCACTCCTGAAAAATGGAGCTCCATAATTCTTCTAAGTCAGTTATTAAAAGTATTTGCAGAGTAATGCATTAGAAAAGTTTCCAGAGACTTCTGGTCCCATCAAGAATAACATGATAGCTGCCCGGCGTTTCAGAACACAAGTCCCTTGACCATTTGGAAATGACATATAGAACTAGAAATTACTTAAACATTATCCCAAAGTGACTATGAACTCCAGAAATAAAATAACATATTTCTGCATTATATTTGATTCAGTGTCTGGGTGGCTTCTGCTGGAAGTATGAAAAGGTGTAGATAGTAGCTTTTTCTCCCCCAAGATCAGTAGCTACTAAAGAACTGAGTGAAATTCTGAAGAATTTAGGGAAAAAATTAGGAGACTAAATTCAGAGATTATGTAAATAATGGCAGGCACCCCACTGTACCTCTCAACCTTACAAGGCCCAAATCTGTGACCTAAAATGAGAGGGGTACACAAATTATTTATGCAGGGAATTTGAAATGTTGTGAGAGTTCTTCCTTGTATAACCTCTGTTTCATTATTTTATTTTTGATGTAAATAATTTTCACCAATAAATGAAAAGACAACATTTGTTTAGCATATAGGAATTTTCAGGACTAAAATGAGTGCTGTCCCTTCAGAATGAGGGACATAACATGAGAGGTATCTCTCTTACCAAGATAACATAAGATAAAGTATTTGCTTTCCCGGCTGCCACCCTCTTTCCCATTGTATCAGCATATGAATAACACCCTGTTACTAAAATGTAATTTAGATGATCTTTGAATTTGGCCCAGTGATTACCAAAAGGAATTTGCACGTGCCTTAAAAAATTTAAAGGGACAAAACCAGATTTAATTGCTAAGACTGATGAGAAGGTAGAATAACAAGCAAAAGAGCTGATGACACAGAAGACAGGGAAATCATCAGGGAAAGAACCATTACTTCTTTATTGGAGAAATCATCTATCTGGTTTGCTTTCTATAGAGTGCTTATCATCATATCTAGACTGGGTACCATGGTATCTAAGCATGTTAGTCATGAATGACCTAGGCAATAGCATATATAGAAATAATTTGAGGATATGATAATCCTGAAAGTGTGCAAAACTATGAAAAAGTAAAATAAACACCTTTTAAAGAGTCTGGATGTTTGTTGAAAAGTTCTCCTTGAACACACACACGGCCTGCTGAGACTTCAACAAAAACTGAGAGGCTCCCCAGCTCCCTCATCTGGTGCTGCTGTGAGATTTCAGAATGAAGGGCAAAGGTCTAACCCCTGCATGGAAGTAAGGAAGCAACTATAGGTGATCAAAAAATGATATTTTTTCTTGGAATTTTCTTCATTTTTCTACATTTTCCATAAAAAAAAGTTTGGGTTTTTTGACAAAAAATGAAACTGAAAACTGTTTTAAAAATCCAGAAAATACTGGGGCTTTATTTCCCCCTATCCTTCTCTTGTTTCTTTGTTTACTAGATGCAAAATTCCTTGTGTTGGGAAAGCTGCCATTCTTCCCCTGTGTGTTTCTTTCCCCATTGATGGCCTGCCTCCCTTCCTCTTGTACCTCACCTCCAGATCCCGCCCAGTCTCTAGCTAACTCACAAACTCCCTATATACAAGCAAAAACTAATATAATGTGAAACTTTATATAACACAGCAACCACAGGTAAAATAAAGCAGAAATTTTGACCAAAAGACTGCAAAGAAATAGTGATATGACTTTGTACCGGATGGTATCAATGTAAACTTAACTTTTTGTTTTACTGTTTTTAATACTGTTTCTATGACATTTGACAAGCTTTAATCTGCCTGGGTAAATAGTTGTCTGTATTTATATTTGTTATAGATAGTGTTCCAAGGGGGGTACACATCCCTTCAGCCCTCAGACTGAAATGTGAATTGGCTCGTTTTTCATTCTCACTGAATCAGTTGCATTTCTAAGAGTTAGCACCTGAGAGTGTTGCTGTGCTATTAAAGGATTAGTTTGGCTGATTAGTGACTCACTGTCCTAATCAACCCACACATCCTTGCCAGCCACTAGCTTTAGGGTCACTACTGAGACATTGATATTTAAACACTGCAGATGACAAACAACATTTTCAAAACTTGTTGTCTAAAATTAGGCCCGTAAATCTATATTTAGGCTGCTAAAAAAGGCCGCAGTTCCGTAAGGTACTCAAGCATGTGAATAGCCTCATTGGACTTTGAGCACTAAAAGTTGCACATTAGCAGATGCCATTTTATAAGTACGTGAAAATGAAGGAGGCCTATTTGAGCAGTATCAACTTATTAGAGCTGGTTGGAAATTTTCCAACTAAACGTTTTTCCCTCAGAAAATGTTGATTTCATCAAAACGGAAACATTTTGTGGGAATATGTCACTTTGATGAAATTTCATCGGAAACCTGCCTAGTTTCTTACCCGGCTGCTTTTCCAGCAGCCCTTCTGGTGGGAAGCTAGGGCTTCCCAGGCTCCTTGGTAGAAGCTCACCAGATGGGCTGCTGCACAGCTGGGACTCCCAGGGAGTATGGGAGCACTCATAGACTCATCGACTTTAAGGTCAGAAGGGACCATTATGATCATCTAGTCTGACCTCCTGCACAATGCACAGAATCTCACCCACCCACTCCTGCAATAATCCTCTGACCTGTCTCAGCTATTGAAGTCCTCAAATCATGATTTAAAGACTTCAAGATGCAGAGAATCCTTCAGCAAGTGACCTGTGCCCCATGCTGCAGAGGAAGGTGAAAAACCTCCAGGACCTCTGCCAATCTACCCTGGAGGAAAATTCCTTCCCGACCCCAAATATGGCAATCAGCTGAACCCTGAGCATATGGCCAAGACTCACCAGCTGGACACCCAGGAAAAATTTGAAATATTGAAACATTCAGACTTCAGGAACATTTCAGTATTTCCAAAATGAAATATTGCAGACTTCCAGTTACATGAAAAAATTCAAACTGCTGGATTTCTGTCCCAATTTGGGATTTCAACCCAAACCACCATCACCGAGACACCCCCCCCCCCCCCCAAAAAAAAAAAAACCCTATCAGCCAGCTCTACTTAGAATTGATCAGGCTTTAGGTTGGCCAACTGGTATGTACCACCCCAGGCCCTCAAAGGTGCTGGAACCCACTTTGCTTATAGAAAGAAATAATCAATGCAGAAGTCTGCTTTTGGGGAAAAGTGTTCCTGTTGAGGCACCAGTCATGGAAGGACTATAGGGCAGTTCTATGAACCACCCCTAGGTAAGTCACAGAATTGCCTTTTCTATTTGCCTCAGGATTCCTCAGGCCCGGGGAAAAAATATCCAAACCACTTCTATTTATGTCTAATTAAATTAAATAACTAAGCAAAAGCATAAAATAAAATATATAAATCAAATTAAGAGTTAATATCAAATCAAATTAATCTAATTATCAGGCTGATAAACCACGTCAAATAAACCATCAATTCCTTACAAGCTCTATGTAATAATTTGGAAAGGCAGGAGTCTTGTTTAGATATGAGCTCCCAAATCCACAGGGGATTATCAATTTCAGTGCCAACTGATATACTTATGACAGGTTTCAGAGAAGTAGCCGTGTTAGTCTGTGTCAGCAAAAAGAAAAGGAGTACTTGTGGCACCTTAGAGACTAACACATTTATTTCAACATAAGCTGAAGTGGCAATTTTGCAACAAAAAAGCTTCAAAAACAGACTCCAACGAGAAGCTGCCGAACTTGAATTAATATGCAAACTCGATACCATTAACTCAGGTTTGAACAGAGACTGGGAATGGCTCGGTCATTACGTTAATTGAATCTATTTCCCCTAATTTAGTATCTTAGTAAGTACCCTTACACCTCTGTGTCAACTATCTGTAATGGGCCATCTTGATTATCACTTCAAAAGTTTCTTTCCCCTGCTGATAATAGTTCCTTTCAATTAATTAGCCTTTTACAGCTGGTATGGTTACTTCCACCTTTTCATGATTCTCTGTATGTATAAATATTTGCTTACTATGTGATCCATTCCGTGCATCTGATGAAGTGAGCTGTTGCCCATGAAAGCTTATGCTGAAATAAATTTGTTAGTCTCTAAGGTGCCACAAGTATTCCTTTTCTTTTTGATGTATTTATGTTACAGCCAAATAGCTAATGTAGGGAGGATCAAATCATACCCAACATTGACACGACAGCTCTGATGCCAATTAAGGCAACATCCCCAAATTATTGGTGGTTAGGTAATAGCCAGTCTTTTCCCATGCCCACAACATAACTGCAGACTATGTGGCTCTGGGAAGAAGGATAAAGGGGTATGAGGTGCAGGTCATGGTCTCGTCCATCCTCCCTGTTGAAGGAAAAGGCTCAGGTAGGGACCATCGAATTGTGGAAGTAAATGCGTGGTTACACAGGTGGTGTTGGAGAGAGGGCTTTGGATTCTTTGACCACAGGATGTTGTTCCAGGAAGAAGGATTGCTACGAAGAGATGGGATCCACCTAACGAAGAGAGAAAAGAGCATCTTCACAGGCAGGCTTGCTAACCTACTGAGAAGGGCTTTAAACTAGGTTCGTCAGGGGATAGAGACCTAAGCCCTGAGGTAAGGGGGGAAGTGGGATACCAGGAGGAAACACAAGGAGGAGGGTGCAACAGGGGAGGCCTCCTGATTCATACTGAGAAAATAGGGCAATCAGCTAGTTATCTTAGGTGCCTGTACATGAATGCAAGAAGCATGGGAAACAAGCAGGAAGAATTGGAAGTCCTGGAACAGTCAAGTAACTATGATGTGATTGGAATAACAGAGACTTGGTGGGGTAACTCACATGACTGGAGCACTGTCATTGGAGGGGTATAAACTGTTCAGGAAGGACAGGAGGGGAAGAAAAGGTGGAGGAGTTTCACTGTATGTAAGAGAGCAGTATGATTGCTCAGAGCTCCAGTATGAAACTGAAGAAAAGCCTGTTGAGAGTCTTTGGGTTAAGTTTAGAGGCGAGAGCAACAAAGGTGGTGTTGTGGTGGTCGTCTGCTATAGACCATCAGACCAGGAGGATGAGGTAGATGAGGCTTTCTTTGGACAACTAACAGAAGTTTCCAGATCACAGGCCCTGGTTCTCATGCAGGACTTCAATCACTCTGACATCTGCTGGGAGAGCAATACAGCAGTGCATAGACAATTCAGGAATTTTTTGGAGAGTGTTGGGGACAACTTCCTGGTGCAAGTGCTGGAGGAACCAACTAGGGGCCATGCTCCTCTTGACCTGCTGCTCACAAACAGGGAAGTAGAAGTGGGTGGCAACCTGGGCAGCAGTAACCATGAGATGGTCAAGTTCAGGATCCTGAAAAAAGGAAGAAAGGAGAGCAGCAGAATACGGACCCTGGATTTCAGAAAAGCAGACTTACTCCCTCAGGGAACTGATGGACAGGATCCCCTGGGAGGCTAATATGAGGGGGAAAGGAGTCGAGGAAAGCTGGCTGTATTTTAAAGAAGCTTTATTGAGGGTGCAGGAACAAACCATTCCGATGTGCAGAAAGAATAGCAAATATGGCAGGCGACCAGCTTGGCTTAACAGTGAAATCCTTGGTGAGTTTAAACACAAAAAGGAAGCTTACAAGAAGTGGAATAGGGAGGAGTATAAAAACATTGCTGGAGCATGCAGGGATGTAATCAGGAAGGCCAAAGCACAATTGGAGTTGAGGCTGCAAAATTCCATTTTGCAGTTTTTTATCGTTCTGACATTTGTTTTCATTGGGGACATTTTTAATTAAAAAAACCCCAAACTCTCGAGTAAGCAAGACATCAGGGACTTGAACTTAAGTGCCCTAGTTCCCAGGCTATTGGCTATTCTAGGGTGAGGGTCCATTTCTGTTGGTCTGTCTTCACTGGCCCAGTTAACCCTAGCTCTTACCTGAGTTTTAGCCCAAACCCCTACTATCCACACAGGAAAAATCTCTGACGTGGGTTTGGAGGTAAGCCTCTGCTAGCTGGCCCAGATGCGGGAGTAGGTTAGAGTGCAGGTTCTACTTTAGAAGTGGATGGAATCCACCCACTAGGCAGTGAGACACAAGCTAACTCACTTGAGTGCCAATCCCTTTCCCATAATCTCCCTTGAAGCACATACAAGGTTTCCTGCAACGGACATAATTGACTGGGAAAAAAATCCTAGAGCATCTGGCAAAAAGAAGAAGATTTAATACATCCCCAGATGCACACGGACAAGCAGTAGCGTAGCCAGGGGGGGGAGCAGGGGGAGCGGCCGCTCACCCTGTGAGCAGAAGCAGCAGAAGCGGCGCCTATTTTTAGCAGCACTAAAAAAAGGCGCCGCTTCTTTTTAAGCGCTGCCTCTTGCACTCACCCGGCGGCGCTCCGGGTCTTTGGTGGCGGGTACCACCGAAGACCCGGAGTGAGTGAGGACCCGCCGCCGAAGTGCCGCCGAAACCCGGAGCGCCGCCGGGTAAGTACAGGGGGAGGCGCCTTTTTATAGTGCCGCTCCCCCTGCGCTCTGGACCTGGCTGCGCTACTGCGGACAAGTGTAGAATCATTGAGGACAGAGTTCACAGGTGGTGCTTTGCTATGGGAACGCTCACACCTGGGATAGGCTAGCCCAGGTGCCATTCGGGCCAGGTTAACTGTGCAGTGTACACAGCCTCTGGTTTTGACCCAAAATTCCATCCTCCACCAGAAGACCTTCCCACCAAAATTTTAGTTAAAACTGATACACTTCTGTGAAAAGTTTTGGGTTTTGACAAATCAACATTTTCGGATTAAAAGATGTTTTGTCACAAAAATCTCCCTACCAGCTCTAATTTCCATCGCACCAGTCATGCTATTTTCTCCAGCTCACAAACACAAGTACCGAGCTTTAGTCTTCAGTCTGTCACCCACAAATACTCCTCAGGGACCTTGGCTGCTTTTCCTTGCCATAACAGATTTTACATGTCTATCTTCCCTCCTTGATTTTGAAGCACTTTCTCCTTCCTGCCTGGGGAACACACACACACACACACACACACACACTTGCCCTGATCCCTGCTGAGGCTACATCCTGATTTTTCCTGCTTTTGTACAGATCATAAAACCTTTGATAATTGTTTTCATTTTATTTCTGTGGGTAACCTGAGCCTTGTGCTCAGCTGTAACTGCCAAATCCAGACTGTGATCATGAAACAGAGGACTTAACGTCTCATCAGCAAGCAACTAAGGCCCGGCTTCTGCAAGCCGTTACTTACACACTTAACTTTACTTGCAAGAGTAGACCCATTGACTTCACAGGAACTGGCTAGTCGTATGTTTAAAGTTACATGTGTGCAGAATTGCAGGGTTAGGGGCTAGACTTGTTGCTGAATTCAAACAGCCATTGCCTAGTCAGGAAAATTGAATGTTGGGCTCTCATAGTAACCAAGGTAAGCGTCTGCACTTTGAGAGACACTTTCAGCACATTAGGGCGCTGGCCTGCTCTGATCTGTTTCCTAGATGATATGTGCCTGTCCCTGATTGGTGGTTAAAACAATTCCTATGTGAGCCATAACCTGTTTTTGGCATAACCTATTCTTAGTCTGTGTCCAGGACTCCCACTGACCATAATGAACACTCCATAAGTGAAAAGCTCCTACAGATGAGAAGCTACCAGGCTCAGTCCTGCTCTGAGGGAACAATCCAAATGCAACATCTTCCCACTGACTTCAGTGCTCATTGGATTAAGCCCTCATTGACAATGCTGCAGCTACACTGACTAAAATAAAGTTGCATGGATGCAGCTCAGACCAAAATTTGGCCCATTTTAAAAAGGGACAACTCCCAGCCGCCTTTTTTTATATTTCTCTTTAGAGGGTAAAACAAGATTAATACACAGCTGAGACATTTCTAGGTTAAATCACAACTGCTAAGTTATGGTCATTGTCAGGCTTTGTATTCTAAACATAGGGTATGAATATGAGTGGAGACTAGGGAGGGCAAGTCAGAAAGTTAAAATGAGAGCTTTCTTCTGTAGTGGAAGAGAAGAAAATCATGTTATAGAATTTTTGGTGGTGAAGAGCCTGGAGGGGATAAGAGTAAAAACAGCTGATTTGTCTTCAAAGTAACAGTGCTTTTGAGAGAAATGAAGGAAATTGCTGTAAACTTTTATCTTAAAATGACACATGGGGCAACCCAGGGTGTTAAAAACACTTGGATAAAATGATTTGATCAAGATGTTGTCTGAAAAAAAAAAAAAAGTACAGACATACCTGAAAATGTTGCTTTATTATTTATATTTGAATAATGCCCTTTATTCTCCAACATGCACATAAATGATCTGCCATGGATTCACTGAGTGACCCTAGGCAAATTATAGATCCTGTTCACCTGTTTCCCCATCTGTAAAACTGGGGGTATGTCTACACTAAAAACTTAAGTCAACCTATATTAGGTCAACTTACAACCACTGCAGTAATTACGGCAATGGTGCATGTCCACACTACCCTCCTTGGGCACCCGGTGGTGCACAACCTCACTGGGAGCTTCCACTGACCTAAGACAGGCAGTGTGGGGAGCTGAGATCCTGGCTTCTGCCCCCAGCCCCAGCTGGGAGTAGGGGCAGAAGCCACTGAGGGGCTTCTCGCCCCCAGGGAGTGGGGTCCAGCTGCCCTGGCTTCTGCCACACCACCACCACCGCCCCCACCCCGGTCCGTGCTGGGAGCTGGGCAGCCTTGTCTATTTCATGGCTCTATGCTGGAGCCCAAAAATTGACACGACAGACAACCTTCCAACCTTCCCAGCAAGGAGCGGAGATGTGAAGCCCCCTGGAACTTCTCTCCCCCCCCCCCACCCACTCCCCTCCCCGGCCTCCCATCAGGAGTGGGGACCAGCTGCCTGGGGCAGGGACCGTTCTCACCCCAGCTCCCAGCCCAGAGTGGGATCAGGCCACCCAGCTCTCCAGGGGAGAGGGGGCAGGTGAGGGGGCGGGCAGCTGGGCTGTAGCTGCCCAGCTTTCTTGTCAATTTCACAGCTCTGATGTAAGTAATAGTGTCTACACAGATCCTGCGTCACCCTAACTACACTGATGTAAGCCCTATGCCTCTTATGGAGAAGCTGCCTTACGTCAACCTAACTGTGTAGTGTGGACCAGGCCAGGGATAATAATGCTTAGCCAACTTTTTCATAGATTCCAAAGCCAGAAGGGACCATTGTGATCGTCTAGTCTGACCACCTGTGTAACACAGGCCATAGAACTTTCCCAGAATAATTCACAGAGTATATCTTTTAGTTATTGTTAAGAGCTTTGAGATCTGCAGACAAAAAGCACTATATAAGTGCTAAGTACTCTTAATTGTAAATCAATATTGTCACAGTATGACAGCTGTATATAAGTGCTTCCTGCTGGCCAAATCTCAGAACTGGCAGGAAACCAGGCAGGTTTCCATTAGAAGTTTCGAAAGCTGCCTGGGTCTCAGAGAAACTTCAGCAGCAGCTAAGTCTCCATAGAACATTTTGATTTCAACTATTCAGTAAATTCTGATGAAAAACTGTTTCATGGGAATTTTCCCGACCAGTTCTAATGACTAGCAGGAACATCAGAAGTGCTTTTGCTCTAACCCCGCCCCTCAACCCCCCGACAGGCGATGTAGCTCAAACTTAAATCTCCACTTACCCCGAGCTAGAGATTTGTGTGCGTGAGTGGGAGCCAGGTTAGGGGGTCAAACTTGAGCTATACCTTGAGCTAACAAGTCACTGAAGACAAGCTCCTAGAGTGGTTTCCTCTTCTTTGTTTCCCCTCTCTCAGCCCCAGATTGGATTGCCACCTTCCTGCCAAGCTAAATTCAGATTGCTGTGTCTTGTCTTGATGATCTTAATGCTGCTGGAGGCAATGCAAGAAAGGCAGGGGGCAGCACAGAGACAGAGCCTCTCCAGGAGCAGGACTGCACTGGGCCTCATTTACTCATTTTCGCTGGCCTGCAGGCTCAGGAGGAAGGAGAAGGGAATGAACCTGTAAACCTTTTGGGGAAGGTGGGGGAAGAAGAGTCCCTATGTATTCCTCTTCCTCCTAGAGAAATATACTGTGAACATTAGTACTTTTGTCAGGGGGCAGGGTCATGTGTCTCAAGTTCTCACCTTCCTTGTCCTCACCGACCTGCTCTCAATGACTGCACTCCTGCAGGCAACCCACAGAGAGCAAGCACTGCTTGTTTTCCCTACTCAGGAGCAACTGCCTCTGTAGCCCCAGTTTCAGTGTCCGTCCAGGGTAGATAAGAGGAATCCACAACTGCTTGAATAACGAAGAGAGCTATGGGAGATGGTGTGGGTGCTCTAAGCAACTGGAAAAGAAAATAGCTTGGAGTCATGTGCCAACTCAGGGGCTGAATGCTTACGCTGTTAAATCTCCTTTGCAAGACTGAAGACATTGATTAGACATTTTGTGGAAGAGATTGCCAAAAGAGGAGAGAGAGCATTCTTCGGCAGCGGTGGCAGGTTAAATATTAAACCAAACAAAAACCAAAATCCCAAGCAACAGATCCTCAGCTGCTGTAAACAGCAAAGCTCCAGAGACCTCAGTGAAACGACACCAATTTACACCAGTTGAGGATCTGGCCTTAACTGGAATTTTAATCTTTGTATCTCCGAGGGTTCCCATGGCACCCATCACCATAGCATTTAATTCCTTAGATAGTACGCATTAAAACAATAATTACAAACAAGCTGGCCCTGTGTTTATTAAGTGGCTACCCACCTGTCAGCTCCTTTCAGATGCTATTATGAGACCTAGAGTACTTGACATTTAATTTGCTGTCATATAGCAACTGAAATAATCAAAATGTGGAATTTTAAAATCAAAGGTCCTTGATTATGTAAAAGAGATGATCAACTTGGCATGACATTTTAAGACTCCTGTAAAGGGCAGGTGAGATCATACTTAGGGGATGGCTCAGAGGACAAATACTCAAGAATTCAATATAGAAAGTAGAAATTAGCCAAAGTACTCCTACAAAGCCCCTACTCCTTCTCCGCATCCACAATTCAGTTACTTACATATCCCTCTGGCTGTGTTATAGATATCCAAGAGGTAGGAAAAGTGTCCAGTTGTTTGCAGCAACAGCATTGCTGGTGGAAAAGAGAAGGTCAGGATGTGCCTCTGCTAGAAATCAGGCGGTAGGATGTTTAAGGTTCTCTTCATGGAGATTAAGTGGGGATATGGCTAGATGCTACTTCAGATACCTTAAAACTATTCTAGAGAACAACAAGCTCAAACACAGCTAGGCATGAATGGAATCCAGTGATTGTTTATAGCTTCCCCATGCCAGTTGACATTGGTAAGGAGTCTACTCACCATTCCAGATATGTACTTGTCTCTCCATAGCAGTGATGCAAAGCAGCATTAAGTAGCCAGCAAAGAGTGCCTCTTCCCAGAGGGAGAGCCCAGCCAGATATGAAATGCATTATTTCCATTAGCTAAGAGGAAGAAATGAGCATGCTCAGTGTGCTCCCCACTCAGTATCCTCCTGACATAGCAAGCAAGATTTTTCTTGGTTGACTGTAGGTTAGTCAGCCAGGAAAGAATTTGAAATGAGACAGGATGCTCAGTGGTGAAATCTTCCCATTGAGAGGGGTTTACTATTTATATCACATCCGCTTGGACCTAATCCAATGGCCATTGAATTCAATGGAAGTCTCCTTTGACTTTGGTGTGCACTGGATCAAGCCCTTGGTTTATGCTGTTGCCCTACTATGGCACTGGGATTTGCTAGTGCAAACCCCCCTGCTCCCACGTGAAATCCCACTGACTTCACAGATCCAGGACACGAGAGATCTGTGTGCAGACATTCATGCTAGTAGTCTCCAGTTCACATGGCCAGTGTTTGTACATTTATGGTTGAAGTGGACAGAGCAAATGCACCATAATAGATGGGCAGCATGTTTTCTTCTGGCTGATTATTTTACTAAATTCAGTAGCCTTGTGATGTTTAATTAGCCACATACTCTTCCAGGTCTAGTCAATAGAGTACATCATGGTTACTCTAATTTGAAGAAAGTATGGTACAGTGCATAAAGTTTAACAGAACTAGAAAGTGTTCCATTCACCAAGAAATACACTGGATTATATAGAAAGTGTTTTCTGCAGTACCTGCATAGACCAGAAAACATTAGAAATGGAGATAAAACTAACTGAGAAACCAACTTTTAAAGTTACAGGAAAAAACTCCATTAAAATTCAAGCTAAAAAATAGTGAACTGCAATAATCTCAAACCTTGTGATTAGAGAATTCAGTAAAAGAACATAATTTTAGGGGGCGAATACTTATCCATGAACACAGCCCAAGTAAATGAGCTGCATCTTCTGGGTTCTGTAGAGAAGGAAACTCTTCCCTGGGTTGCAGTAATCTCCATGCACGACTCTCCATGGAGGATTACACATCAAAGATCCACCACCATAATCTATTCGGAAATACAAACTCTATGTCTATGCACAACAAATCCACCCAGAGCTGTGCTCCACGGCACATGTGAGTGCAGCTCCGCGCTGCGGGTTCCTCAGCTCCTCATCGCTTATGTTCATGGCACACAAACAGAAATTAGAGTATTTTATGTTTCCATCTTCTGAAAGGTTGCAATGTAACACTGCTCTATTCCTTAGGGTATGTCTACACTACGAGACTAGTTCGATTTTAATTAAACCGAACTTGTGAAACCGATATTGCAAAGTCGATCGTGCGAATCCACACCAAGGACATTAAATCGAATTTGTGAGTCCACAGTAACGGGGCAAGCGTCGACATTGCCAGCGGTGCACTGTGGGTAGCTATCCCACAGTTCCCGCAGTCCCCGCTGCCCACTGGAATTCTGGGTGTAGCCCCCAGTGCCTTATGGGGCCAAAAATGTGTCGAGGGTGGTTATAGGTAAATGTCGTCATTCGACCCACACTCCCGCCCTCCCTCCGTGAAAGCGCCGGCGGGCAATTAATTCGCGCCCTTTTCTGGTGATTGACAGCTCGGACGCCACAGGACAGCGAGCATGGAGCCCTCCGCGATTATCGCTGCTGTTCTGTCCGTTGTCAACACCTCGCGCCTTATCGTCCACCTTTTCCAGAGGCAGATGCAGAGAAATCGGGCGAGGAGGCAACGGAAGCTCCGGGAGGACATGAACTCTGAGAGGGGCACAGACCTCTCACAAAGCATGGGACCCCGGCCCGTAGACATCATGGTGGCAATGGGGCACGCTGATCCTGTGGAACGGCGATTCTGGGCAAGGGAAACAAGCACTGACTGGTGGGACCGCATAGTGCTGCAGGTCTGGGATGAATCCCAGTGGCTGAGAAACTTTCGGATGCGTAAGGGCACTTTCCTGGAACTTTGTGAGTTGCTGTCCCCTGCCCTGAAGCGCCAAGACACCCGAATGAGAGCTGCCCTGACTATCCAGAAGCGAGTGGCCATAGCCCTGTGGAAGCTTGCAACGCCTGACAGCTACCGGTCAGTCGCGAATCAATTTGGAGTAGGCAAATCTACCGTGGGGGTTGCTGTGATGCAAGTAGCCCATGCAATCGTTGACCTGCTGCTCTCAAAGGTAGTGACCCTTGGAGACGTGCAGGTGATCATAGATGGCTTTTCTGCTATGGGATTCCCAAACTGCGGCGGGGCTATTGATGGGACACACATCCCTATCCTGGGACCGGACCACCAGGGCAGCCAGTACATTAACCGAAAGGGCTATTTTTCTATGGTGCTGCAAGCACTAGTGGACCATAAAGGACATTTTACCAACATCAACGTCAGATGGCCGGGCAAGGTTCATGATGCTCGTGTTTTCAAAAACTCTGGTCTGTTTAGACGGCTGCAGGAGGGTGTTTACTTCCCGGACCGCAAAATAACTGTTGGGGATGTGGAGATGCCTATAGTGATCCTCGGGGACCCAGCCTACCCGCTAATGCCCTGGCTCATGAAGCCATACACAGGAGCCCTGGACACTGAAAAGGAGCTCTTCAGCTACCGGCTGAGCAAGTGCAGAATGGTGGTGGAGTGTGCCTTTGGCCGTCTCAAAGGTCATTGGAGAAGCTTACTTATTCGCTCCGATCTCAGCCAAACAAATATCCCCATTGTGACTGCAGCGTTCTGTGTGCTCCACAATCTCTGTGAGAGCAAGGGGGAGACGTTTATGGCGGGGTGGGAGGTTGAGGCAAATCGCCTGTCTGCTGATTACACACAGCCGGACACTCGGGCGATTAGAAGATCACAGCGGGACGCGCTGTGCATCCGGGAAGCTTTGAAAGCTAGCTTCCAGACTGACCAGGGTAACCAGTGACTGTTACGCTTGTTTAAACAGAAGCTGAACCTGCCCCCATTTCTTTACCCAGTTTCTGTTGCCTATCCTCTCCAATTACCAACCCCCTTCCCCCCCTTCATTCAACGCTTTAAAAGTATAATAAAGGAAACATTGTTTATTAAAACCGTCTTTATTAATGATTTCTCGGTTAAGGGTTTAACCTGGGACGCATACTGCGGTTGGGGAGAGGGTGGAGTGTTGGAAAGGACGCTTCCAAACTCGGGGAATGACAGGCTCCTGCTCCCAGACCAGTCCGCAGTGCTGGACTGCTTGTTTCAAGGGAGCCTGCAACCCCTCCTATTCGCAACTGTGTGTGGTGGGGCCTGTGTGACTTTTTGGCGGTGGATTGCGGCCACAGATCCCCTGCTGCATGGATCTGTCATGCAGGCTATTGCCGGCCGCAGAAGATCTGCAGCCACCCTCCCCCACCAGAAACTCACAGAGCACCCCCCCCCCGCCATAGAGAACATGAAACCCGCCCCCGCCCCCAGAATGACAAGCGTGCCTAGTGAATGCAATGTGAGTGTGACTTTCTGTTGAACCTTTCCCCCTGTCTGTACCTTGGTTCAGGCGTCTGTCATCTCAAATTACAAACCCCCTTGCCCCCTCCCCCAAAACCGAACCATCCTGTGAAAGAAAGTCAGGGAAACAGCACTGTACAGAACAAACATTTTTATTAAGGGGAGCATAGTTTTGAGATGAAACCTGGGCAGGGAACTGTTGTGGGGTGCGGTTGGAGGGAAGGAAAGGACCCATCTAAAGTTTTGAGAATGAGAGCCTTCTGCTACTGGAGCAGTCCGCAGGGGTGGAGTGATTATTTCCACGGCCCCTGCCTCCGCTCGTTCCAGTCACTTTGGGTGAGGGGGGGATTGGACTTTGTGGCGGGGGAGGGCGGTTGGAAAGAACATACAGAGGGGCTCTTTCCTCCTGTCTCCTGTCCTGGAGAACGTCTACCAGGCGCCGGAGCGTGTCAGTTTGCTCCCTCATTAGTCCCAGCAGCGTTTGAGTCGCCTGCTGGTCTTCCTGCCGCCACCTGTCCTCGCGAGCTTCAGCCCTCTGCTCCCGTTCGCTGACTGCTCGCTCGGACCTTGAGACGTCCTCTCTCCGCTGTGCCGCCTCCTTTCAGGAACAGACCATCAATTCTGAAAACATGTCGTCCCAGGTTCTCTTTTTGCGCCGCCTGATCAGCGCAAGCCTCTGGGAGGGTGATCCACGGGTAGGGCGGGAGACACTCGCAGCTGTGGGATGGGAGAAAGGGAGTGAATTCCTCAGAAAGATACATTTTCCCGAACAATGCCTATACTCTTTCCCTGTGAATAAGACCATGCACAGTACCTATCACATGTGCACTTACTACAAGGTCGAATATTATGTCTTTATACTGAGTGCCTGGGGTCCTGGTTTACAGATCCCACAAGCGGTGCTGGACACTGGAAATCAGCTCTCTGGAGACCATGGTAAGCCGTTGCCTTTGGACTGCTGAGAGCTTACTTCACAGCAGTGCTCTACTCCCATGTTTCAAGCACAGTTCCTAGTGGTGGCCAGTTCCTGCTGCTGCCAAAACCGCTCATCTACAATGGCTCGCCTACCCTTTCCCCCCCTCTGCGTGGCCGGTCCCGGGAACTGTACGTGCCCGCGAACCGCTCTGTTTGAACGGCTCGCCTACCCTTTCCCCCCCCCTCCGCGTGGCCGGTCCCGGGAACTGTACGTGCCCACGAACCGCTCTGTTTGAACGGCTCGCCTACCCTTTCCCCCGCTCCGCGTGGCCGGTCCCGGGAACTGTACGTGCCCGCGAACCGCTCTGTTTGAACAGCTCGCCTACCCTTCCCTCCCCCTGCGTGGCCGGTCCCGGGAACTCTCCCTGCCTGTGCACCGCTAAGTTTCAATGGTTAGCCTCCCAGCTCCCGCCACCCCACCCCCCCGGCGTGGATGGAAACCGCCGGGTGTCGTTCAAGACGTCACTATACTAAAAAAAACCACTCATTCAAACCAGGGCACCATGACTGATATCACTCTGATGAGGATTATGGAGACAGAGAAAGACCACATACTGCGTGAATGCCAGCAAACCCCGGGGCCGTATGCAGCCATGCTATGCAAGGCAATGATACCAGAGTACCTGCAGCTTGCATGGCGCGGGAAAGTATCCTACCATGGAGGAGACAATAAGGCCGCTCTCCCTGGGAACCTGATGCAAAAGCTTTCACTGTACCTCCAGGAGAGCTTCGCGGAGATCTCCGATGGGGATTTCTCCTCTATCCCCATACATATTGACAGACTTTTCGAGTAGTTGCACTGGAAACGACTCAAAACTAAAGCACCTATGGCCAATTAAGCAATACAAACACATTGCTAACACACCATGCCTATTCTATTCCAAATAAATGTTTAAAACACTGACCTGCTCATCCTTCGCCTGGTTCCTGGTCCGGGATGCTGCCTTGGGAGGGTTCGTAGGGGAGCTCAGTCACGGTGATGAACAGATCCTGGCTGTCGGGGAAATCAGCGGTGAAAGCGCTGTCGACTGTCTCGTCCTCCTCCTCTCCTTCCTCTTCTTCACCGTCCGCAAAAACTTCAGACGACGTGGCCATAGATAAGACTCCGTCGTCGGAGTCCACGGACACTGGTGGGGTAGTGGTGGCAGCACCACCGAGCATAGCATGCAGTGCCTCGTAAAAACGGCACGTGTGTGGCTGCGATCTGGAGCATCCATTGGACTCTTTGGTCTTCTGGTACGCCTGTCGCAGCTCCTTGATTTTCACGCGGCACTGCGTTGCATCCAGCTGTATCCTCTCTCCGTCATGGCTTTTGAGATCTTCTCGTAGATCTTCGCATTGCGTCTTTTCGATCGCAGCTCTGAAAGCACGGACTCATCGCCCCACACAGCGATCAGGTCCAAGACTTCCTGATCAGTCCATGCTGGGGCCCTCTTTCTATTCTGCAATTGCATGGTCACCTCTGCTGGAGAGCTCTGCATCATTGCCAGTGCTGCTGAGCTCGCCACGATGTCCAAACAGGAAATGAGATTCAAACTGGCCAGACAGGAAAAGGAATTCAAATTTTCCCGGGGCTTTTCCAGAGTGGCAGGTCAGAGCATCTGAGTACGGATTTCTGTCCAGAGCGTCCACTGAGTGGTGCACTGTGGGATAGCTCCCGGAGCTATTAGCGTCGAATTCCGTCCACAGTAACACGAATTTGACATGGCCATGTCGAATTTAGTGCTACTCCCCTCGTCGGGGAGGAGTACAGAAATCGAATTACAGAGCCATTTATGTCGAAATAAATAGCTTCCTAATGTGGACGGGTGCAGGGTAAAATCGAGTTAATACTGCTAAATTCGACATAAAGTCCTAGTGTAGACCAGGCCTTAGACTCCAAAGCCTTAACACAGAAGAGCCAAAAACAGAGACAGAAAACAGGTTGATCTAAGGCAGAAAGGCACTGCTCACCCCACTTTGCTCTAGGCTGGCTTTTTGCAGACTGTCTGCTGCTAGACCCAGATCATGTGCTTCCCTGCAGAGCCCCCTAGCTTTCAGTAGGACCAGGAAAATATGAGAATTTAAAGTGATAGACTACAATTTTAACAGTTTTCAATACACCAGTCACTTCCCTACAGGTCCCCAGCAACCATGTAATGAGTAGATCAGGAGTAAGGGATGCCATAAGAGGCCATATTGCCAGCCATTTATACCTGCAGTAGGGTGAGAGGGTTGGGGCATGAACAAGCTCAAGGAAAGGCAGAAGATTAAAACATTATAAATTTCAGCTAGCTGTTTTTCTTTTTTGCGTGTGTATGTGTGTGGGGGGGGGGTGAACTGCTGATTAGGAAGGGAGATTTTGAAAAAAGGCTAATAATATCTGCCACACACTTTTCAGCACATACTTCACATTAGAGCTGTGCAAATAACTCACAGCAAATAATTTGTGTGTCAGTTTCACCTCTTTCTCTGATCACAAATTATCTGCAATTAGATCATGCTTTTCTCGTATGTATGTTAGTTACCAAATAATTTCTGCAAATAACCCTTGGCCTGTAGCTCATATGTGAGCCGTTTGTTGTAAGTCTTACAAGATGCTGATTCTGCCTTAGGAGAGAAATAGCAATGCACTGTTTCGTAATCAGTGAAAGTATTAAACTCGCCTTCTAATATTTGGCATATTAAAATATGTCACCTCCCATTGGTCAGATAAGTACCTGAAGTGGTATTCACACCAAGTTTGTGTGTGTGTGTGAGAGAGAGAGAGGCCAATTTCTGTACTTACTACATTTTAGATGCAACCTTGGAAAAGATTACAATAAATCCAGTATATGTCATTGGTTTAAATGTTATGTGAATACTTATCTGCCTATGTAAAATTCTCTGGCTGATATGTCTTTTGTGATGAACAACTAAATATTTTCTTTTCAGTGAGACAAGAAATAGGATTTAATATATCCATCCCTAGAACTTTCCTTGTTAAAGGCTGAGAAGTGATCTATCTAGTATTTAGAGAACAAAGAATAGCAAATATGAAAATGGTCAGTTGGATAATACATGGAGGTGAGATCTAAAAATACACATATTTTGTACTTTCAAGAAAATGATGAATGGTACCTCAGCCAAGATACTACTCAGAAAGCAATCTTACTTCCACTTGCACAGCACATGTTTGTAGACTTCTGACAGATATTTATGAACTCGAACAAAGTTAAATATACATCATTGCTCACAGGTAGTTGCAGGAAGTAGCAACAGTAAAAAAATGATAATCTTCCAAAACTTTTCTTCTGTGAAATCTGAAGCAGAATAGAAGGATTGCTGCCTCACAGCAAAACTCAAACAAACACAGGCTACCTCTAAAAATAATATACTGATTAACCACTGAATTGCTAAGTCTCTTATTCTTGAGTGATACAGATCTGAGAGGAGAATCAGGCCCATAGGCTTTAGGACTACATAATATTACATAAATTTCATTTTCTACATGTTTTCTGCATATATGTGAACATGAAAAATAGCCTTAAAACAGTAATTCTTCCATTGCTCTGCCGCCTCATACTATTTATTATTCATTCGCTTTTCCTATGATGGCCCTTTTAAGGACAGTCTCTAGGGCCAGCATGCAGGTGTGACTCTTTCAGCCCAGCATCAAGGCATTTAGAGGGGTGTAGCTCCCAGAAAGATCATGGGAGTTATAGGCTATAACAAAGAATATTTTTGCTCATTTGCTTTTCCTGTGTCTCTAATCACTAAGCTCTAAAACTCCCTTTGTCTGATTTATCAACATTACCAGTGTAACTTTAATTCCACAAGTTGACTTTGAAAGAATTTTCTTTAGAAACCTGAACAGGATTTCAACAGGCAAATCATCAAGGGTCTCTCAGAACTGCTGTATGCTTTGAGTCAATAATATGATATCTCACCCATCAGTAAGAGCTGTTAATGGCTAAGGACTGAAAAGAATCTCATTTTATGATCAATTCAAAAGGAAAGACGTGCCAACTCCAATTTCATTTCAACCTGTGTGGTTAAAAAGGATTTAAAAGGGACCTGAAAATGTTCTCCCAGCATTATGAAAGAGTGTATTCTGAGAAAATAGACTATTGAGGCTTAAGCTAAATCAGATTTGGTCCTTCAGGGAGGATATACCCACATGAAGATACTGTGCTCCTTCCCACACTAATATAATTGATTGTACATTATGTACAATGGTTTGTCTGTCTTTTAAATAAGTGGCTTAACTTCCCAGTAATTATTGGAAGCTCTTTATATTACTCAGCATAGAAATGAGAATGCTTTATATGTGGCTCTTGACTCATGCCAGTGGGAAGACTGTTAGCAAAAGAAAATCTTGTAAAAACATCTGAGGGGAGCAAGTCCATGCCTATTCAAATTTTAGTCTCCCTACTGTCAAAAAGAGTGTTGTTTGTAGTGATGGTTTTGTGAGGTGGAATCCTGTCCCACAAAGAACTAGACTGGAGCACCAACAGCATGCTCCTATTCAAGTTTATAGCAAAACTCCCATGGGCTTAATTCAACAAAGACCACTGAAAAGCCACAAGATGGTGGTAACAACAGGTTATCATTCCAACACTAACAATGTGGGCTAGATTTAAGCTGCACCCCGTGAGGTGAAAAGTTCTATATCCCATTATCAAAAAACCAACCAGGCACCCAGATAGTGTTTGTAATGCTGATCATTTTGTGTTTCTTAAAACATCCACAAAAGGGAAAATGCACAATTAGAAGTTGATCAGCAAGAGAACTTCCAATGGTAACCCAGGTGCTAACTCACAATACTTTCCTCTGGGTAACTAGCATGATTTAAAAGCCAACCTGAGAACCTGATTTCCTACTACAGAGTTGACACCAGCAATATGACCATGGTCATCCATCTGTGCCATTTTCACTTCCGTTTCTGGCTTCTCTTGACTCGGTCTTTGTAGGCATTGTCAACACATAGTTTTGAGCACAACATACAATGATTGGAGCCTTTGCAAATAATGCAGTCTCCTATTGTCGCTACA
The DNA here is from genome assembly GCA_037349315.1 of Chelydra serpentina. Taxonomy (NCBI): domain Eukaryota; kingdom Metazoa; phylum Chordata; order Testudines; family Chelydridae; genus Chelydra; species Chelydra serpentina. The sequence continues at coordinate 133,359,156 of JBAIAC010000004.1, forward strand.
TCATTAAGATGAACAAAATATGCACAAAATTCTACAGTGATCTCTACTCCTCGCATGTCAATGTCCAGCATACACTGTCAAGGCAGCAGGCTACAGAAGAGGTTCCCGATGTTATGTGGGAAGAAATTGAATATACAGTTTGTAATATAAATAGAGGGAAGAGCCCAGGAGTGGACGATATTTGGTCAGAATATTTCAAAGCAGAGGAAGATACTCTCTTCAGAGCATTGGCACAACGGTTCACCAGCTACATCAATAGCAAGCGTGTTACAGAGGCATGGAAGAAATCAAAAACAATACTCAATCGGATTAAGAAGGATCTTGAAATGCATGAAAGTAGAGTTTCCGCTCAGGGTATTCGAAAATTGATCTCATCCACTTAGTTCGGCAGCTCATCTCAAAAATTCAAGAAATACAAAGTACCATTGTGCCTTGCATTTGTTGACTACAAAAAAAGCATTGAACTCAGTGGAGATTAATGCCATACTCAACATGCTCAATTAAATTGAAATTGACCTGAGGTACATTGACCTGCTGGAAGAAATTAACCGCAATTGTTCAACAGAGATAACATTATGCAATGTCCCATGCACTATTATTATACGCAGAGGAGTCAGACAGGGCGACACAATTTCACCGAAGCTGTTTGCAGCAGTACTGGAGTGGCTGTTCAAGAAATTGAACTGGGAAGAAGGAATTAGAATTGACGTAGAACAGTTAACACATTTTCTCTTTGCTGACAACTGTGTAATACTGGCAAAGGACACAGTAGAACTGAAGTACAAATTGCAGCAACTGCAAACTCTGTCACAGGATATCAGGTTGGAAGTGAACACGTCGAAGATGAAGTGGATGCGGAATGAGCATTGTGCAGCAGGAATTATCACTGTAAATGGGAAAGTAATCGAGGAGGTTGACAAATATATTTACCTTGGTTAGCATCTGACCAGAGACAACTCTTTAGAAGGGGAATGCAGTAGGAGGAGGAGAAAGATGGGGTGGGCAAGTTTTAACAAAATAAAGACGTCTCTATTGGATGATGAACTGCCCATGAAGAAAAGGAAAGAACTGCTTAACTCCACTGTTCTCTGCCAGCAATGCTATATGGAGCAGAAAGCTGGTCAACGACGAAAGTGGAGGAAGATAAATTCACTGTCACCCAGAGAACAATGGAATAGTGAATGTGTACGAGTAATTTCCTTTCTCTATGGAAAAAGTAAAATAGCTCTGGACAAGCACAAATATGAGGAGATTATAAAAATTCAATTTGAGGTTCTGGTTTGGACATCTACTGTTTATACTTTCTCCAGTGTTGTTATGGATGTTTGTATAAAATTGAATTTTATTGGCTCTGAGAGTCATATCAGAATGTGATCTCTTTTCTGGCAAAGGAAAATCTCCTTGTCTAAGATAGCAGCTGCTATCTTAAATTACCTAAACAGCATTTTGTTCAAGCCCTTGAAGTACCTTTATGACCCAGGAACCTGTAGCTGAAAAGGTGTTTCTTATATCCTGTGAGTCTTTTCAAATCAATTTCCAACTTTTTCCTTTCAAATATTAATACATGTGTAAGAAGGTTTATTTCCACTTAGTTCAATGTGCTGAGCTTAGATTTAACAACCTTAGATGAATGTTAACAATCAGAGAATATTTTTCCATGCCAAAGCTATGTGTCAATAGTCCCTTTATTTAGTAAAAAAAAGAAATGATGACACTTAAATTACACTTATTTAGCAGTAAGCCCTAAGTAATTCCTACAACACCACACTTGGCTGACTCACCACTTTGTTACTCCAGTTCTACTCCTGTGGCAAATCAGGCCTGTGTATCTGAAACTTGGGTATTACTGATTGAAGAGCCATGCTATCAGCTAAGGACAGAAATAATCATTAAAAAACCCTCCCTAAATAAGACAGCTCTTTTACTAACTAAATGGGGTACAGAACGATGAGGTAAAGGACAACTGTAAGACTGTCAGAACAAAAGACTTGAGATGAACAATAAGCATCTCATCTCATGTAAAAATTTCAAACAGCTAAGTTTAGCTGGTAATAACATCTAGTTGTCTAGTCTATAAGTCCATGCGCTTTTGGTAGGGTGGATGAAAGAGGATTATTATTGGTGGATAAAAACAAAACAAAAAAAGGAATGCTCCATTTTCCTCTGTCTGTTCTATAGTTGTTTTTATCCATTATTCATTTCAGTGGTAGAACATAAGGTCAAAGTTTCCTTTCTGCAGATAAAGGAACCTATATTCTCAAACACCAGGAAGTTTATTACCTTGATAGACGCTAACACTTGACAGTTATTAACCACGACATCATAAAATAAGACATTGTGTGTGATATATATCATTTTCCCTTCAGTCTGGTATAAAATAGCTCTGGTATAATATCAATATTAAAATTGGAAGAATGTCATTCTCTACCAAAGAGAGCCTACTGTTTCCAGGCATTTATTGTATACACAAACTGTAAAACCTGTCCTTCAGTTGCTAGGCACCAAACTCCCATTGGAGTTGAGTTAGGCACCTAGGTGCTTTTGAAAATCCCACAAAGAGTCTGTCTGCACCTTTAGGCACCTAAATATCTTTGAAAAATCTGACCCTAAGTGTCTAAGTCATTTTTGAAAATGGAACTTTATATCCTAAGGCACCTAGGCACTTTTGAACACTTTATTTTTTGTTGAATTCTACATAGACAAAAAAAGAGCAGAAAGAATTACCTCTAAGATTCTCACCCCACCGAAATTTAACATTGCCTAAATGTTCAAGTTATCTTTATTTTTTGAAATGTGCTTTGCCTGATTCCCCACTGCATTTCCCCTATTTTAAGCCACCGTAGCTCAATGTAAAATCAGAGACGTTACCCCAGCATAACACAATTTACACTGATGGCTATAGGCTTGTAACAGAGAAGAATGTAAACTTCAGGTTCTGTCATGCCCATCAGTTTTCAAGCAGAGCTGTGCAATGAAAATAGTATGGCCTAAATATTATGGACCTTAATTACTTTAAAAACATGTTGCAGAATGCTACCAGAATTTCAGGAAGATCCTAATAGCGTAGTAACTATGTATGCAATTCCAGTCTTCCCCTATGACATTATCCCAGCAATGGTTACTCCCTATGTCTGCCATTTAATAAAATCTCAGTAGATTCAGACCAAGAATGCACAGCAGCGATTTTTCAAGGACTTAAACATTTTGGATCTGATCCTGCAAAGACTTACACACTTAATTTTACAGGCTGTTTTTTGCATGCAAATTTTGCATTTACTTCAATTGGACTACTAACAGTGCACAAAGTTAAGCGTGTGTGTAAATTGTTGAAGGAGGAAGGTCTTTATTTGTACTTCCCCTTCTACCTTCCCAAACACAACTACACCCTTCAGTGTAGTTAGTTAGAATTTATACTGCAAAAAATTATCGTTTATTAACTTTCTAATGCCAAAGGCTAACAGAATTTTCCCCTCACGCTTTTCAGTCAAATTCATCTTCAAGCAAAGATCAAGCACAGAAAAGTTCAGCCCCAAAACATGGGCATTTTAGGAAGTTCACAGCATGTTATGAAAAAGAGGAGCTCTTAATAGAGAATGTTGTGCAACCTTAACTATACAAGTCAAATAAGGCATATTACCCTGTGTGACAGCATTATCTTAAACATGACCATTACCCTCACCCTCCCTGCTATTTTTGTTATACTCTGTGTATTTTGTTCTTTGTTTGTAAGCTCTTTGAGGCAGAGGACTGTATCTTCAGGTGTGTTTGAACAAAGCTGAGTCCAATGCAGTGCTGATCCTGATTGAGACATATAGGTGGTATGTATAAATACCACCTATATGGGAGGGGGGGAGCAGGATAGCTCAGTGGTTTGAGCATTGGCCTGCTAAACCCAGGGTTGTGAGTTCAATCCTTGAGGGGGCCATTTGGGGATCTGGGGCAAAAATTGGGGATTGGTCCTGCTTTGAGCAGGGGGTTGGACTAGATGACCTCCTGAGGTCCCTTCCAACCCTGATATTCTATGAAACAGTAGCAGTCACTTCAGAATCTGAGTACTTATCTCCAGAATACATTGGTGGGCCCAAGTCTATATTTCTTGTGTACCTCAAGCCCCAACTGAAGTCAGTGGAAATTTGGGCTATGCAAAGAATGATGCTAGAATCTCACGCCAATCTCGATGTATGAGGATTCAGCAAACGCTATGCAAGGTCAGACCAATGCAAGAACCACAAACCTGGTTTCATGTGGGGCAGACCAAACTGTCCGTGACAATTGGAGGCTGTGGCATCCTTGCTTTGTGTTGTTCTCATTTTTCACATAAGGTGTTAATGCATCTTGCTTCAAAGCAGTTAAAGGAGATGTGACAAATCTGCTGCACCTTGCTCTGTCATGGGCACTTGCTCCTCAGTTGCTGGGGCCTACCTGACATGCTTTCAAGTTTGACTTCAGTGTTACTTTCTCTCATTTGTACTGACCACAATGAGGATGGAGAGTGTCTTGCTTTGCCTGACCATAAAATATGGCCTTGTGTATTCTGGAGTCAGCCATACAAATGAGATGCCCCAGACCAAAGCAGCTGATGTTCGATCGGCAATGTTTTCATGCCCACACAAAAAAGTGACAGATTTACTCATTAGGGAGATTTTTTATTTATTTTTATTTTTTTGCAGATGCCTGTGCACAGATTGCTCACTCAACTGAGGACATTGAAGTAACTGAACACTTCACTCGTGCAGTTAGTAGTTTTCATTTCACAATCAGCCAAAAGAAAACTGAAATGCAAATACCACCCTATGGTTCGGCATTCAAAAGGACTGAAAGTACACAGGCAGGGTCTATTTTTTGCTTCACCATGAAATGCTACTATTGGAAGGAGTCTCTTCTCAAAGTGATTTAGATCAAAAAACGTATTTTATTATGCATTGTGCTAGACTGCACAGATGGAAAAACTGTATGTGGAAGGAAGACTACATACCACATTTTAATTCATAATGTGCTAGCATATTTTCAGATCATATTTCTATGAATCCAGGTCCAACTCTCATGTGAATATTTATAACTCCAAAATTATACACAGTCTTGATTTAATGATGGCAAGTGATGGAATCCACCAACTCATAACAGCATACGCATATTTGAAGGGTGTGTCATCAAGGAGAGAGAGGAAAAGGGAATTTAACTAGGAATAATGGGAATGAATGTAGGCTCAGTATCAGAAAAGCTACCTCGCACTGACATCTATTAGATTGGAGAATATTTTCCAAAGGAAGTGGTGAAGTCTTCCATTGTGTGGAATTTTTAAAATTGGATTGGCCATAACACTAATGAATGTACAATTGGGAACAACCTTGCATAGTCAGGGGCATACTTGACTGAACCGATCTCGTCATTTCTAGGTTCTATGGGTACCTTGCTGTAGTTTTAAAAGCTGTTTTGAGCCTTTGGGGTACACTTGAATCATGGATTCAATTTTTTTCTCCATAGCCATGAGAGCTAGAAACTTGCTGAGAGTCTCATGTAATCAGAGGATTCCAGGAGATCATGCTTTAATAAAAACACCAACTATCTCAAGATAAAAATCACAAGAATTACCCCCCTCTCCACACCCTCCCAACTGCCACCCCGCCCCCACACACTGCTTCAACACCTCCCACATCCCCCCCGACTGCTCCAATCTCCCCATTTCCTACTTCTGCACCACGAGTTATAGCAATCTGAAAATGTTACGAGCAGCTCATGTTAGGGCCCCATGTATCAGAAACCCTGGCCAATTGACCCAGTGTGATGGGTTGCTCTACTCACCATTGGGCGACACCACCTCCTGACAGTGCTGGGGATTAGCTCAGTCAGGCTGACACTCCTTCCAGCGGGTACACCCTGTCAGTTTCTCCTCTGCAGCCCCTCTCTTGCTTCAGGAATGGCAGCATCGTCTTCATGACTCAGCTCTCCAGCCAAGTCACTATTGTGGTTTCCCCTTCCCCACTGCCTCCTAGTGCCACTCCCGCAATGGCTGGCAGGGGAATCTGGGCCCACCCTCTACTCCAGGTTCCAGCTCAGGGACCCTCCTCACAGCAGCCAAGGTCGTTCTCTGCACCTTGCTGCCTTTTCCTGAGCTACTTCCATACCTCCTATAGCCTCCCCCCACCCCCCTGGGTTTGCCAGTCTCTTCAATCCCTCCTCCCAGAGAGTATCTTTAGGCAACTTGTCTCTGCAGCCCCCCACCCCAACGCTCCTTCCTTCTCCCAGGGAGTGACTGCAGACTTCTTCCTGCTGCCTCCTCTGCTTCCAATTTCCTGTCTTTTGTGGGTGCCCCACCTGTCCCTCACAGGTGAGCTTCTCTCTAATTAGCTGCCTCCAGCCTAAAACTCTCCCGCCCCTTTTGCCACCTAATTAGCTGATTTTGCCCACCTGGCCCAATTCAGCTTTTGCAGGGCCAGTGTGGGGACCACATCTCATCACACCCAGTGAATGTATTTCCTTTGTTCATGCTTATATTCCCATTGTAATGCTAGTTTCCTTGACAATACTTTGGAAGTAAAATCAGAGCCTACATGTGGGTTTTAGAGCACTTGGAAATATCAGTCTTAAAGCAGAAATGGGGGTGTCAGGGCAAAAGTTCCAAAAGGCGTCACTGCAGAACCTAGGCGGAGAGCAAAGAACATGCACAGCCCCTGTTCTCTGAATGCCAAATCTAGGACTTCAACTCCCTGTGCATGAGTGTAGTCCAGGTTCAGTAGCAGCAGCAGCCTACCTTGAGCCACTTATTTAGTGCAAAAATTGTCTGCAAACCTTCTGGCTTCAACAGGGCCCTAGTCATGGTTCACATGCACATTTCACTCTTTGGTTCAGTGGTTTGGGTTGACCTACGGAGGGGAAGCTTAACTCTCAATAACCTTTTCAATGTTCCCTCCCCGAAAAAGACAATGGATACCATGGACTAGCTGAGATAAATCCCAACAGGGTAGGATTAGTTTGGGGAGGGTCAGATAATCAGCTTGAGCCCCAGGTGTGGGCAAAAAAACAAAACAAAAAAAAACCCAACAACAACAGTATAAGAACCAGCTGATTTTTGTAAATTTTGTAAATGTGACCCCAAAATCTGGACGAATAACTCTACCCTCCACCCCTAAGAAACTCAGCGGATTTCAAGAGAATCCAAGTGAGCATGTGGCTTTTAGAGCACATACAATAGTCATCTTTTAAACAGTGAGTCTCAACCTTTAATTACCGCAGAGCTGCCCCTCCACTATACTACCACAGAAAGATGAGGAATCCGCATAGACAACACACTGCATTGTGTTCTGTCGCAGGCGCATTCTAACCATTAATTCAGATCTATGAGAAAAGGAACAGTTGGCAACCAGATAGTTAATGAAACCTTCATCTGTCAAACCATCCGATGAAGAAGTTTATAAATTCAGAGCAATTTTGTTGTTCTGGTTTCATCAGATTAAGTGTATAACTGCTCATATCTGTGTGTGTATTGGATTTAATCTTCACTTACAGCTGGTAGATCGCTCAGCCATTCGCCTTGCTGGAAGGCTGATTTTTATACCCTGATAAAAATGTACAAACCACTCAAAAGATACTTATTCATAAAAGAACACAAACAGTCTAAAGTCCCTCTCCTTACAATTTCCCTCCTAGATCAATAGAAGGAGAAGGGCAGCCCAAATTCTATGCTCACTTAGGATTCAATCTAATTCCCACTGAAGCCAAAAGTTCCATTCGCTTCAGGGAAGGCCAGATTGAAGCTTTATATCTTGTACAGCCCCGTTGATGCTAATGAATAATGATACAATTCTGTCACAGTGGTCAGCACTGTCACGGAACCGTGAATTTTGCCATTGATTTTAATGCTACCATAAAAGGTCACCACTGTCACCGAACTGTGAATTTTGCCATTTATATGGACCCTTACACTAATAAGGGTTGTCATCTAGGTGTGTGCGGGGCCCGCAGTAGCTGTGCCCAAGTACATCCCTAAGAAGCAGAGGATGGCAAATGGTCAGGGCAATGCAGGAGAGTGTGGGGAGGAGAAAAGGAGAAGGTCAGAGCTGTGAAGTAAGGACGTAAGTGGGGCTTTGGCTCGGTCCCCCTCCCCCTTCCCCTTCTCTGCCTCCCAAGCCTCTCCACATACATATCTCCTATTTCGGTCTCCCCTTCAAATATGCCCCCACTCACTCCATGCCAGTCCCTGCACTTTTCCTGCATCCTCTCTCTAGCTCCTCATCTATGGGGCCCTTGCCAAGGCCCACCTGTCTGTGGGGAGGAGAGTTGGGGTGGGAGGACTTTGCTGCACAGGCAGAGAGATAGGAGATAATGCAAGGGCAGTGAAGGTATGAAAATGCAGCCAGTGCATCCTGTGGCTGGTTTAACCATTGTGAAGGCATCCTAGTGGGGGAGAAACATGAGATGGGGAGAGATTATTTTGATAAAACTAAGGAAATTAGCTGCCCAAAAACTTAGTGCAGAGCTAAGATTGCCCTGTGGTGTCTAGTGTCCTTCCAGAGTGTCAAGTTCAGCTACACTCAAACCCTTTTAAACCAGTCTGACATAACCTTAACTCTGCCCCCTGGAGCTGGCAGTAGCCACTGGGAATGATTTAGTAAGGGTACTGCCATAACAAATAGACAAGAAGAATGACGAAGGATGTGTCGTTGTTTTGTTTCACAGGTCTGAATTTCAGCATTTCTCTGCATGCACTCCAGCTGTGTTCACTGCGTTAGTGTATGTCTACACTGCCCGCTTCTTTTGGCAGCATGTAGAGTACACACCAGGTAGCCCCCCACCCCACCCCACCCAGCCTGGGTAGAAATGGCAGTGTAGAAGGTGAGGCACAGCTCAGGCAAGTAGAGTACAGACACTCCTGAAGGGTGTGGGTATGTACCAGAGGACATATACTCCTTTACTCACTCAAGCCGTGCCTCCCCCTCAGTATCCCACTGCTTCCCTGATGCCAGAGCCTTTGCCCGCTGCAGACTCCAATGGGGGCGGGGGGGAGGAAAGATTCCAACAACTCCTTGCTGCAGGGAAAGACTTCATTAGCCAGCAGGCAGCAGGGAAAGGCTCCACCACCTACTGGACCCTTTGCCTGCCACATGGACAGACTCTGGGGAGGCAGTGGGGAAAGGCTCTGGCAGCTCCCTGCTGCCATCCCCTGCCCCCAACAGAGCTGTTAACTGACACGTGTAGCTACACGCTGCAGGGACACGGCTTACTTTTCACTGAGGCATGGTAGCTACACATACCTTCCAGGCCACCGCCAGCAAAGTGTAATGTAGACTTAGCCTTAGATGCAGCTGTACTTAATGGTGGGGGGATTAGTTGGAGCAGGTTTGGTGGGGCTGTCAGTGTGATATGGAGAAAGGTGCCTGTGTTCCTTGAATGATCATGTCTAGGGGCCTACCAAATTCACGGCCCATTTTGGTCAATTTCATGGTCATAGGATTTAAAAAATCATAAATTTCATGATTCCAGCTATTTAAATCTGAAATTTCACAGTGTTCTAAGTGTAGGGGTCCTGACCCAGAAAAGAGTTGCGGGAGGGTTGCAAGGTTATTGTAGGGAGGGTTACGGTACTGCCACCCTTACTTCTGAGCTGCTACTGGCAGTGGTGCTGCCTTCAGAGCAGGGCACCCGGCCAACAGCCGCTGCTCTCCGGCTGCCCAGCTCTGAAGTCAGCACAGAAGTAAGGGTGGCAGTACTCTGACCACCCCTAAAATAACCTTGTGACTGTCCCTGCAACTCCCTTTTGGGTCAGGATCCCCAATTTGAGAAATATTGGTCTCCCCTGTGAAATCTGTATAGTAGGGTAAAAGCACACAAAAGACCAAATGTAACGGCCCATGATGTGTTTTTCATGGCCATGATTTGGTAGGGCCCTGATCATGTGTGTTACATTTCAGTGCTGAGTTCTGTCAGCAGTGGTGCATGGAGGACTTTGTGTTCTGGTATTGTTGACTGTCCGGTGGTATACATGACTATGGGAGTGAGGCGGAAGTGAAGGCAATGTCTCAGAAGGAACCCACAGAGCCCAGGTCAAGGGGTTGTAACATTTTGCAAGTCTGGTGAGGGTAGTGTGGAAAAGGCTCAGTGTTTGTGTGTAGGCAACTCCTGTTTGCCACACCTGACCTAAACTCAAGTTTTGGCTTAGCAAAGAGCAGGAGTTAGACTTCGTAGGACAATGCTCATGCGCTCTGTTCCAAGCGAAGCAGCTGTAGCATCAGTAAGGGTAGGGTGCTAGTCTATGTGTTCCTGGCATGGTGGGGGATTATGCAGGTCACAGTTACAGTTGTATGTAGGAATGGCATGTACCTTAATTCTTCATTTCTTGGTTTTCAGAGTTTTGAGTGTCGCTGAACTTGTCATTCTGGAAGGGCACAAGGCACCACTGGTAAACCTTAACTCTGCATTAAGGACATTTTTGGGAAATTAATAGAACATAAAATATCTTACTTTTCAGTATGACTTCATAGTAGCTGGCTGTTGTGATTCACCAAGTGTTTTTGATACAGTATAATTCATTAATCTGGAGAAAAAATAGTATTTTTGAAGGGGGGAGGGGATCTTTACGGCCAAGACCTACCTTTTCTTTAGTGTCCCTTGTGGTAAAGAATATAAAGGGGATTCTGTATTGAGGCCTCCGGACACAGATAGGACCATGTAGTTCTGACCAGGTTAATTAAACACAAAGGGTCACTGGTGCTTGGGGCGGCATCGAGAATGGGGCGGCAGTTCGAGTCCTGCGGCGGCAATTCGGCGGCGGGTCCGCCGCTCTTCCTGCCGCCGAATTGCCGCCGCGGGACTCGAACTGCTGCCCCATTCTCACCTGCCGCGGTGGCAATTAGGCGACAGGTCCGCCGCTCTTCCCGCCGCTGAATTGCCACCTCGGGACTCAGACTGCCCCGCCGCCAAATTGCGGCCACGGTGGGTGAGAATAGGGCGGTAGTCCAAGTCCCGCGGCGGCTGCTTGGGGTGGCAAAATTCTTAGAGCCGCCCCTGCAAATGCCATAAACTCTTATTGACATGAGTAGGGAGTAAGGACTAGAGGTGAGTGACATTTTTCAGCTGAAGCATTTTCAGTGAAAAATGCATATGCAGGACACTGAAACATTTTGCGACACCATGTCAATTTTGCCACATTATGTGAGTAAAAAAAAAATCTGATAAAAAATCAAAATGGTACATTTTTTAAAATTTGAAATGCCTTTTCATTTCGAAATTGATTTTATATTAAAATTCTTAAAACATTTTAAAATGTTCCGAAATGAAATGAAATGTTTAGTTTGACCTTGAAAAGGTTTTTGAGCATCCATATCTATATACGGAAGAAACTCATTAATTTGCATGCATTATGATCCACAGTAGAGATGAAATAACAGATGCATGAGTGAAGCTACAGTTTTCAATTGTTTGCTGAAATAAATGTACTAATATAAGAGGATGTTTTATCACAATTGAAAATTAAAATTACCCGTCGCAAATAAACACTTAAATGAATTCTTGTTTTTTTCATTTTGTGTTTACTTACTTGCTAATTCGCAAAGTTCCAGTCATTCACCATGGGTCTCTCAGTCATAGTCATATCAAATCACAGAGGTTCTGCTGTACTTCTTCAATCAATACTGAACACTACTTTGAGAACGAATGGAACAAAGCAAGATGTTGGCCAGTACTAGGTGAAACATAAGGCCAGACATTTGCTAAACTTAATGCACCCTGGCAGTGGTCATTTGAACAGAGGCAGGCCTGTCCAAAACTCTGAAACAGTGTAAGATGCTTCTAAGTAGAAACGAATTAAAACATCTTGTTTTGTTGTTCAGAGTCAAAAAATGCCCTATTGGATCTAGAGATCTAAAAAGTATCAACCACTTCATATGCAAATTCTCTCTTCTTGTGGCATGCTGGAAAATAACTTATTTGTGGTGATTCCCACAATCACAGAATCATAGAAATGTAGGGTTGGAAGGGACCTCAAGAAATCATCAAGTCCAGCCCCCTGCACTGAGGTAGGACCAATTAAACCTAGACTGTCCCTCACAGGTGTTTGTCCAACTTGTTTTTAAAAACCTCCAATGATGAGAACTCTACAACCTCCCTTGGAAGCCTATTCCGGAGCTTAACTACCATTATAGTTAGAAAGTTTTTCCTAATATCTAACCTAAATCTCTCTTGCTGCAGATTAAACCCATTACTTTGTGCCCTACCTTCAGTGGACAAGTGGGGCAAGTAGCATTTCATCACCATTCTCAAGTTATTACAGGGTACCATAAATTGAAATGGGTCCATCAGCATTTCACATGAACACAGCAGGGGACGTTAGACCCTTCTGACCAACTGTATCCCCAAGCAGTGGGCAAACATTGCAAGTATTAGTATGTGTAGGAGATAATTGGGCTGGCTGAGTTGTCTCCTTACGCTGTGTCTTTCTCCTGAATTCTCACACTTCCCCATGGATAATAGTCCAGTTTTCCCATGGTGACAGAACAGGGACCTCAAAATATAGTAAAAGGATCTTTCAATAAGATTTTGAGGGTGTTGAGAGCAGTATCAGGATTGTGCATAGCTTTACATATATTATACCCCCAGTCTAGACCACCTCATGCATGAAAACGGAGCCCTGAATGGGTTCCACATTCTGAAAATGTCGTATGTGCTTCTCTCCCATATTCCTGCTGAAATAACTGCTTGTATGGGTATTTGTGCAGCTAAGAACATTTCACAATATAGACCTTCATTAATTAACCCTGACAGTTTACCACTTTAACAGATGAGAGAGACGAGGTACAGCAGGGGTAGGCAACCTATGGCACGCGTGCCAAAGGCGGCACGCGAGCTGATTTTCAGTGGCACTCACACTGCCTGAGTCCTGGCCACTGGTCTGGGGGGGCTCTGCATTTTAATTTAATTTTAAATTAAGCTTCTTAAACATTTTAAAAACCTTATTTACTTTACATACAACAATAGCTTAATTATATATTATAGACTTATAGAAAGAGACCTTCTAAAAATGTTAAAATGTATTACTGGCACGCGAAACCTTAAATTAGAGTGAATAAATGAAGACTCGGCACACCACGTCTGAAAGGTTGCCAACCGCTGAGGTACAGAATAGTTGAGTTATATGCTCAAGGACACTGGCACAGCTGGGACTAGCCTGCGGGGTGAAATCATGGCCCCATTTAAGTCAATGGCAAAATTCCTATTGACTTCACTAGGGCCAAGATTTCACCCCGTGAGTCAAGAACCTGTCACCTGCTCTAATCAGTAGATATAATCCCTCAAGGTTTACTTACTTTTACTTTACTTACTCCCAAAATAAACCATGAATGACAATTATCCTTGCTCACTGTGACATCAGTACAGCATGGGACCAATCCTCATTCATTTGCACAAGACGTGACTTAGGCACAGGATTCTAGGAGAGGGACACCGAGTTGTGGATCACTAGCAGAGATAGACACCTCCCTGCAGCCCAGACTTGGCTGCCTATCTCCATGAGAGGGACAGGGCTTAAAACATACCCTCCCATTGGCTAGTGTAGGTGGCTCCGTGCTTAGCATGCTGACTTTTGTGGCTCACACTCTAAGGTGTATCTCTCTCTCCCCATTCATTGTATAGAGAGCCTACGTGTCTAACTCAGGCTTTGTTGTTCTTGTGATTTTCTAAGTGCCTGAAAGTTAGGTATTGTGACACTCGGCAACACACTACCTATGTCCCTTTGTGGATCTGAAGTTTAGGCTTTTTGGATTATTTTTTTAATCCATGGGATATTACTGAGAAGGAGATGGACATAGTATATTAAATAGCTTAAGCATTTCCACAAATTAACAATTAATATATTCAAAACACTGCCACACCCATGACAAAAGGAAAAAAGGACCTACAGCTTCATTGTTTTAATACCCAATTCTTTTACTTGCCAATTAGCCAAAAGCCATATAAAAATTCATTCATCTTAACCAAGTGGGAGACAAGACAAAAACATGAACTTCAGAGTATCTGTCTGGTTTATAATTGGCAGAGATCCGTGTAAACAAGTGAACATAAGCCTAAATCCCATCACAACACATTCAAACTCAGGCATATCTTAATTGTTATTGCACTCCCTTCTGTGCTAACTCAACAACTCTTTGCGCTTGATTCGTTTTTTAAAAAGAGAGTTATATCTGTGAGAGCAGAACATCAAGAGCATAGTTTTTATACCAAGGCCAAATTATTAAGGATTTTTGGCTTGTCAGAATTCAAGTAGCTCCTCGTAACTTCATTGATAGAGAAGTCCACATGGCAATAAATTCCTGCAGTTTGCCCTGCAGCATAAGAGAAAGTTTGTCCCTGATGATCAGAAACTCCTTGTCAGAACAGTGCTCAGTTTCCAAGATTAAAACAATAACGTTGCTGTCAGCCAGGACCACATGAACACACAAATCTTTATAGTTGTCCATAAGGTTCAAATTGGGTAGCAACCAGGTGAAGAAACTAAGGGAATGAAAGGCAGGTTTGAGCCAGTGATTATAGAATCTGTTTATATTAGATCATACTGAACAACCATAGGTATGCCAATCAGCACTGCCTTTGAGACAGTCTAAAGGAAATGCCTTTTTGATGTTTTTTTAAGAGATTGGGCATAATGAAAGATCAGAAGAAAAATTAAACAATGTTTCTTGTGACAGCAGTGCCTGCATCAGTTAAATTGGAAATCTCCCATGATTAGGTAATATAGTGTGGTCTTTTCTAGTTCAGACCATTCTAGATAATAACCCTTTCAAGACTGAGGTTTAAAAATAGAGGCTACCAAGTTTTTTTGGTCTTTTTGCAAAGTCTTCTTGCCAAGATATACAGCTCAAATACCTGCAAATAGTGGGATACTGTGACATTCCCCTGGTGTTATCTGGACCGCTGATCTGCTAGGTCACTCCAATCCTTAACTCTGGGAACCAGCCTTACCCTGCTCTGCTGTGAGAACCCCCACTCCCGAGCTGTTCACGCACAGCCTCTGGCATGTAAGCTGCCCCCAGCTACGTGAGTGAGCACTTTTGGCCAGCTGCAGCTTGGATTGTGCAACCGAATGACACTAGCCAATATCTCCGGTCCCATACACAGCCTTAGGAACCTCCGTCTTGCAGTGTGCAGTTGTACCCGCTGGACGCTGAAAGCTTATATGAGTTCGTCAATTCAACAAAGAAATTGATATGCACCAGGCTTGTTATCCCAAGGAGAGCCTCTGACATGCCTCAAACCAAACGCACTGCTTCAGGTAGAATAAACAAACAAATTTATTGACTACAAAAGATAGATTTTAAGTGACTATAAGTAAAAGCACAAGAGGTCAGATTTGGTCAAATGAAATAAAAGCAAAATGCATTCTAAGCTGATCTTACACTTTCAGTGCCCTTATAAACTTAGATGCGTCTCACCACAGGCTGGCTGGTTGCCCTTCAGCCAGGCTTTCCCCTTTGATCAGCGCTTCAGTCGCTTGGTGGTGGTGTCTGGAGATGGAGATGGAAGAGAGAGAGCATGGCAAACGTCTTTCCCTTTTATCATGTCCTTTCTTCCCTCTTGGCTTTGCCCCCCTCCTTGACAGTCAGGTGAGCATTACCTCATCTTAGTCCCAAACTGACCCAGGGAAGGGGGATGACTCACTTGAGAGTCCAACCAATACTTTGTTGCTGCCTAGGCCAGTGTCCTTTGTTCCTGTGAGGCTGGGCTGGGTTTGTCCCATATTTGCCCTGATGAGGTGTGAACTGCCCCTCTGCTCCTGAAGAGTGTTACCTGGGCTTTTTTTAAGCCAGGAGGACATATTTTCAGCCTCATAACTATATACATGAAATTACAACCTATAACATTACTATAACAACAATGCTCAGTGCATCATGAGCCTTCCAAAGACACCCGACATGACAAACTTTGCATTGGATACCACACAATCATACTATAAGGATGAACATGGGGGTGTTGGGTGTTCCCTTGAGGTACAGAGCATCACAGATACAGAAGAGGTTTTTCCACTGATCTCAACATTGTAAGGCTCTGCACCTTCAACTTTTCACAAAGCTAAAGCATACTGGTAATCTCCTGGTTATTAAATGAAATGGAGAGCAAATCGTGTCTAGTGACTCCCTTTGGATTGAGGTGGATTTAAAGAAGTAATTAAAATTTGGGAACTGTCTCTGGGATCGTCACACTCCAACATGTTGATCCTGCAAGTTGTTCCATGCAGGCCGATCTGTGATGTCCCTGGGGCTCCACAGGCACAGTGGTCTACCTGTGCAGAACAACTTGCAGGGTGAAGGCCTAATTAAAGACACGATGCAGGAAGGAGGATAACAATAGGATGGGCTAAGGGAGGCAGAATCGTGATTACATCAATGAGGCTACATGGTTACACAGCAAAAGTACACTGCACAATACAGCAAAGATTAGATTTGCATAAATAAATGAATGCCCCGACTCCTTTCTTTAGGATATTGCAGCAGATGTGGGACTTCAGCAAGGGTGGGATTTGTGTAGATGAGGAAACTGAGGCACAGAGAAATCAAGTGTTTTGTCAAAAGATCACATAGTGAGTCAAGCTGGGAAGAGACACTTAGGTATGTCTACACTACCCGCTGGATCGGCGGGGAGTGATCGATCTATCGGGGATCGATTTATCGTGTCTAGTGTAGATGCGATAAATCAATCCCCAAGCACGCTCCCCGTCTACTCCGGAACTCCACCTCCGCGAGAGACAGAAGCGGAGTTGACAGGGGAGTGGCAGCGGTCGACTCGCCACTGTGAGGACTGCCAGGTAAGTCGACCTAAGATTCGTCGACTTCAGCTACACTATTCACGTATCTGAAGTAGCGTATCTTAGATTGACACACACCCCCAGTGCAGACCAGGCCTTAGAATCAGCACTTAGGCTATGTCTACACTACGAGATGAGGATGTGATTCCCAGCTCCTGCAGACAGACTTGTGCTATCTCTCATCTGAGCTAGCAGGCTAAAAACAGTAGTGTAGCTGTGGTAATATGGGCAGCGGTGGCACACGTACAAATCTGCCCAAACCCAGTGGTACATAGCAGCAGTGGCTAGCCTGTGCTGCTGCTGCTGCCCATGCTACAGAAGCGACACTATTATTATCAGATGAGAATTAGCATGAGTAAGTCTACAGGAGTTGGGAATCACACCCCTAGCGTATAGTGTAGACATAGGCTAAAATTCCACTGTGCTAGGTGCCTTGGAAATAATGTTCATCAAAGGATTAGACTAGATCAGTAGCTAGCCCAAATCCAATGGCACCCAGACCTGCAACCTAAGCACAAAACTATCCTTCCTTCCAAGTATGATGACTCTCTTTGGATCAAATATTCTTATAAACTGACCTTGTATCAGAGTTCCAATATTAAAGTAAGCTTACTGCCTGCGCGGCTAGCTTGGAAAGTGCAATTACTGTCTCAGGAATGTACTCTGAAAATGTTATTCTCTTGACAACTTGAGTGAGAAACGGTACAAATGAAATATGTTCCAATTAGTGTGCTGCACAAATGCAAACAACAATTGGTTCGCCAGCTCCCTGGTGGACCACCTATTAAAGCAAGAGTTGGGCAAGGGTAAAAGGTCTATGGAATGTTTATTTTATCAAATGTTAATTTCTTTTAAAATGCTCTGGAAGCAGATTTGCTTTCACTGGTTGTTATTTATCATTCTGTCACCTGCTGTGAAATAGGAATCACAGTTGCTTTGGTAAACAGATTGAGAAGCTGACTGCTTTCACTATAGCTTCTGCAAGCACCTCTGTGTTCTCTGCTGAAACATTAGTTGTAAGTACTCTAGGGTGACCAGACAGCAAGTGTGAAAAATCGGGACAGGGAGTGGGGGGTAATAGGAGCCTATATAAGAAAAAGACCCAAAAATCGGGACTGTCCCTATAAAATCAGGACATCTGGTCACCCTAAAGTACTCCATCTCTTAAGAGATCTCAATACTTCCCTCTACCTCCATTATACCTTCCAGGGTCTCCTACAGTGGACCACACAGCCATGCTGTCCCCGATGAGGAGGATGTGCTGAGTCAGAAAGCAAATGTTTAGAATCAGCTAAGGGAGACACTTCCAGATGGCAGCTAATCAGATGGAGTTGATTGAGCACCTTACACAGATGTCAAGATACATTCCTGAGGAATAAAGATGGGCAGGGAGGAGGTGGGTGTTGGCTGACTGAAAACCAGGGTGTGGGTTCTAGAGAAACATGAGTTTCTCACCTCCAATGCACTTTCCTTGTTAGGTGTCTGCTCTGAGTCTCTGCTTCTAATATGTTTTATCTATGCTAATCAATGGTGTGGGCAGGCGAACTGCCTCAGATAAAAGAGCCACTGCTCCGAACCTTCGTGGAAATCAATCCTATATCAAATGGGTATTTGACATCTCAGAAAGGTTTTTTCGACATCGAGAGAGAGAGAGAGTGAATAAAATATTTTTGTATGCCTCTGCACCTCCAGCTCAGATGAATAATGAAAGTGACAAAAACAATGGCAGGAAAGACTTTTGCAATATTTTCGTCCCAGTGAGAAGCAGAAAATAGTTTCACACAAAAGCCTGTTCTCCTGAGATTTTCCAGCCCCATTTAGCAGACCCTAGAGACCTGAATAGTTCTAATAAGGGCCCAAACTTTTTGTTGTTTATTCATAATGAACCTCTGATCCTTTTGGGATTCACCCACTACTCATTCTTCCTGTTTCTGCTCCCAGCCTCGCAGACTCTTCTCTTCCCCCACCAAGCTTCTGCCTGTGTCCCCCCAAGACCTGTCTTTCTATTTTCAGGCCCTTTGTGCCTCCAAATATGCAGCTCACTTAGACTTATCTCATTATTGCTCACCGTATATACTCCATCCCATGCGTCCATGTTACCTCTTGTCCTCCCCTCATATTACAAACCAGATGTACTCCAGGGGAAACGGGGCTACCCCTCCCAGAAGCTATGATGCATGAACCATTGGAGCTACAACAAGCATTTTGTGCTGTCATACATCTGTAAAACACTACTGCTGCTAACAGTTGCTTAATACGCTGTGACACTCAAATGTAGTTCTCCGGCTGAGGATCTATGCACATGCACTACACCATGGCAGGAAGCCCTGGCTGCCTGGTCTGGAGTGGAGCTTGACAAAGAAGTTTATAGTCACAGTGACCTATTGACTGATTAGTGTATTTAATATCACACGTAGGTGGGGTTGTGGCACCTGTCCCCAGTGCTTAAAGTGGTTGGAGTCTGTTATCACCCCCACAGCTGCCCACCCCCCTGCCATGCACTTCATTCTGCCCCCCACCCTCAGATCAATTCTGCCCCCACATCGCTTCTGTTGGCTCCTGAGGGGAGGGGAGTAGAGTTCTTCCCGTTTCCTGCGGCTGCTCCAATTAGCTGCTCTTCCCTAGAAGGCAGGGAAGCGGGGAAAGCAGCCAGTCAGAGGGAGTTTTCCCCCAGGAAGGGCTGCAATGTGTGACCTCTCAGCAACCCTGCTTGATTCTTACCAATTTTTCCCTGGGTCTGTGATCCCTGGTGACCCAAAACACTTTAAGCTCTGCCTGTTCCCAACCACATATAACCCTACTCTCCAGCCTGTTCACAGCTGCATACTTTTGCCATGCATGTGACAGGAGCCATGGCCTCTGGATTTGTTTTCTTCCCTTAGTAGCAGACTGAATCGGCAACTAATTACATCGTTTTCCCTGTGTAGAGTAGGGGTTTAGCCCTAAGTGCTGGAGGTGTTATAGGCCAGAAGGTGGCAGCAGTCACATGCATCCTATGATTTTAAAAATTGTACGTCCTAGAGCAGAAAAAACTGATAGGGTTACTTTGTTCTGGAGGTTGTAATTACCACACAGATTTCAATTAACCCTGAAATGTATATTGTGTACATTGTAAGCAGGTGTCAGTAGCGCTGTCCTGTGCTAAAATACTTCTATTACAAAGTTGAACTATCAGCAGTCAGAGGGCAGCATATAGAATTTGCATAAATACCTTCATACAAGGGTAGGCAGACCGCAAGATTATCTTCCAGAATTTAACTTCAGCTAAGGAAACTTCACTGGAGCAATACTGTCACTTTGCAAGAAGATATGTTAGTGGAGGGTTGTTTTAAAGGTGGATGATGGTTTGAGTCCTCAACTCAATCATCTCTCTTATTTTCTTTATTTTCTGTCTTCCAAATTATATTTTCATGCCCTAAATATACTAGCTTCTTCCCAAATAAATGAGGTACATTCCTCTTGAAGAGTTTACAAGCTAAATATGAGACAATATGAAACTAATTAGTATAATCAATAGTTATAAGGTACTTAACTTAGGTTAGTCACATATATCTTAAGACTACCAAGCTATGTATTACGCTACAACCATTTTCACATTTAGTGGATTTTAAGCCAGAGTCCAGGGGGGTTCTGTTGGCATACACCCGAGTGGGACATCTACCCTTTTGCGGAACACAACATTCATTCCCTTGAGCTGGCTCAGCTCTTCACGCCTGATGTTGGGCTGGGCCATGTCTCCCTGCACACTCTTCCCCCATCCTAACCATAACCCTAATGCAGCGATGGCTCTAAGCTGGTGCTTATTGATACTGATTCAGGAAAGCATCCCTATTTGGAAAAGCATATAAACATGTACTTAATTTTAAGCACATTCTTTAGTCCCATTAAGTCCATGAGAGTTAAGCACATGCTTAAGGGCTCCCTTAAATAGGGATAAACTTAAGCAGTATCTTTTGAAATTTAGATTGCAAACTCCTTGAGCCAGAACTTTGTCTGTCAAAGCACCCTGAAAACTCTTGCGACTATATTGATGCTGCTAGAGTGAAAGTGCTCTAAGAACCTTTGGTCTAGTAGATGGCTCTGTTTATTTGTTTTGGAATATCACTGACCATAACACAGAGCATGTAATGCCCTCCACCATTTTTACTTTTAAAAAAGATTTTGTAAAGAGTATATTTTCTATTCGATATCTGCCTCACATAAAATAAAATGTAGATGCTGCCAAATAATTGTTAGTCTCATTCACCATTCTGTGTTGTGCTCAATGCACTTGCCATAATACTCTCTTTTAACTACATAAAGACTTTTTTTAACCACAATCACTTTAAATCCCACAGGACACCGTGAAAGATCAGGCTAACATTGGAACTGCAAATTCACCCATACCAAATACCTACCTGGGGAACAAGTATTTAATAACTGGCTCTTTAATCTAGCGGTGGAAGGTAGGACACGATCCAATGGGTGGAAGTTGAAGCTAGACAAATTCAGACTGGAAATAAGGCGTACATTTTTTTAACAGTGAGGGTAATTAACCATGGGAACAATTAACTAAGGGTCATGGTGGATTCTCCATCACTGGCCATTTTTAATCCACGATTGGATGTTTTTCTAAAAGATCTGCTCTAGGAATTATTTTGGGGAAGTGCTATGGTCTGAGTTATACAGCAAGTCAGACTAGATGTTTACAATGGTCCTTTCTGGACTTGGAATCTATGAATCTATGAAAAAAGAGAATAGGCAGCTCTGAAACCTGAACACCTACAAAGGGACACTAGTCAGACAGCACAAAGCCCCAGGACAGAGCAGAGGAAGGAGAATTCAGTAAATGTTCTGCATGTTCCTGTGTGTGACTATCATTACATTTTCTTCCACAGTTTTTTTTTCCAAAGAGCAACAGATGGACTGTATAGTACATAGTGAGTACCTTGTGAGTTCAAGAGGAGTACCATGGGCTTTTACTTTGAGGATTCTGGAAAGAAAAGCATGAGGCTGAAAACATTTCACATTCATCTTATGTCAACCACAGAAGCACCATCTGGAAGAGCACTAACAAGTACTCTCTCGCCCTGAGCATCTGCTGGTAGAATGGTATGACCATTGAATGGGGGTAGGAAGGAAGTGTTCCTATGCCCTTGCCCCTCTACTCCCTTAATTTCATCCTGGGAATTGAAGGGAAAGATTTTTGCAAAGTTTTGCAAATTCTTTTTCATTTTAAGACATTCTAAAAAAGTAGTAGGCAAACTGTAGTCTGTTTGTTAAATATTTTAACAGATTTCAAAGTGCATCATCTTCCCACCTTTATCTCAAAGTTGAAATTGAGAAATTAGGACAAAATCATTATGGTGTTTTGTTAACGACCAGCTGCATACATACCAGGATTGTAATTTACAGCTCTTATTCAAAGGTAGTTTGTCACAATCTGACAGAGGAAATCAATTACAGTAAAATTCCATCACATATTCAATAATACTGAAATATAGTAAACCCTTGCGATAACTGCTGTAAAATGTATTCAAATTGCAAGGGGCATACCTAGCCCCAGACTCAACATGTATTTCCATCAAAGAGTAAAGTTATCATTCCCTAACCACTGTGGTCTTTTAAAAAAAAAATATTAGGTTTTTTTTCATGTGTTTCATTTGTTATATTCTTTAGAGTGCTGAAATAATGCTTTACAGACTGCCCATGTCAGACATAGCAGTAAACACCAGCTTTCAGAGGAAAGTACAGACAGATTCAAATCTACCTTCTTCTAGGCTGTAGTTTATTTTCTACACAGTCCATTTACTGTATCTACATCCTTTTTAAGAGCAGAAAGGGTTGTAATACATGTTTTATTTAATCTAATGTGTGACTTTGTCAAATCTGGTCTCCGTACTGCAGTAACAGTATTGTCAACCTCAAGCATTAATATATCACGAGATGGCATAAAAACTAAGAGATTTTTAAAAAAAATAAATATAGGGTGCCTTTTATTTGCCTTCTGGCTTTTGAGCCTAGATGTTATGCTCAGGTCACCTTTTCAAGCTTTTCTCCATACCTGAGAAGTCAGATTTTGTTTGTTTTATAATGAAAGCTTAGATTATCTCACAGTCACATGAATCCAGGAGCTGGGGCTTTAATAAGAACACCAAATATCATGAAACTCGTGATAAAATCATGGGCGGTGGCAACCCTGCCCTGCAATAAATGCTCAAGGTTACTGACACTGAAAACGGTTCGAACTCTTAACAGAATAGAAGCAGTGTTGTTTAGTAGAGTGAATACAAAATTTAGGGTCAGGCACCCCTGAGTTCTAATCTCAGCTCTGCTGTCTGGCTTGGCACCAGTCACTGAGACCTACATTTTCAAGCTCATAAATTAGACACCTAAATCTATATTTAGAGCATGTAAATGAGTGGCCAAATTTTTCAAGGTGCTGAAAACCTACAGCTTACATTGGAGCCACATAAGAAACATGAGTAGCAGTGACAGGATGGATGAGGCAATATCTTTTATTGGACCAACTTCTATTGGTGAAAGAGACAAGGTTTTGAACTACACAGCTCTTCTTCAGGTCAATAGCAGTTCAGTTAAAACCCAAGAAACATGCAAAAGCCAGGGTTCTGCACCTGGAAAGGTATGTGTGTCTGCAAGTCCCTAATGTGAACTTTATCTTTAAAAATAAATATTTCCAATAGATATAAAATGTGAGCTGCTGCAATAGACAGGTTGTAGTTCTACGAAAGCTCCCCTGGGGATGTAGACTATGTGGGTATAACTGAAGCTCAACACCACTGAAAATCAGGCCTCTGACGTAAGTCCCTAACCATGGAGTTAGGTCACTAATTAGGCGCACAAAACTTAGAACATTTTGGCCTTACCTTGTGTATCAGTTCCCTATCTCTGAGCATGGGATCAATGCTATTTAACTGCTAAGTAATGTTCACTCTCAGTCCACCAGTTCTCATTCCAGGCCCTCTGGAGAATCCTTCCTTTTATTTAATGGCTCTGTCTCCTTATTTCCTCTTGTGTTGTTGCCTTATGTACTTATCAACTCTTGCAACTAGTACTTACCCCACAATTGTCTGTATTTTCAGAGATCTAGGAAGGCTAAACGTTATTATACAAAGACTTTGCACCCTTACTCTCGTTCTTTGTTTTTGTTTGTTTGTTTTAATTTCCTTTTATGCACTTTTTGGCATCTCGTTCTGTCTCTGTCAATGGCACTATAGGCTGAGGATTTGGCCCTGAAAATTTAGATACTTAATGTATAGCTTGAGTAGGCTTTTTAGATAGGAAACAAGGTCCCTGCCCTGAGGATCTTAATAATTTAATTAATTTGCTTTTTAAAAAGAGAGGACAATTTGAGGGTACTGTGTCTTTAACAGTAATAGCCTGACTCCTGTAACTAGCTCTGTGCTGGCGTGCGAGTCGCTCATGAGAAGTAACTCGCAGGACTGGAGCCTTAGGTTTCTTTTATGCCTATACTAGTCAAATCAAATCTTTTAGGAAAAGTTTTTCTTATTTTGACCAAATAGAATTTTTATATAGGAGGTATTTGAGAAGAAGAACTTCTCTCCTTTGGTTCATTTCTTTTGTTCACTAGGGTTCTGATCAAAAGCCCAGTGAAGTAAATAGAAAGACTAGAACTGATTTCAGTGAGCACTGGCTCGGGCCCAAACGTTTATTTTCGTGATTCTCCTGTGCAAAGGATTTTACTATCACATGGCGTATAAATACTAAATGGTGCAAGTGTTAAAAGGTGAGTGAAGTTCTTTTCAGTTTTGACAATATTTACACCCTGATTCCATTTTCTTATTTTGTTGTAATTATTTTTAGGTGCTAGGTTATTCAAGTGTTGAGCAACAGGGACTCCACCAATCTCCACCCAAACACACGCACACTCAGTGCTGTTAAAGCAGCGTGGTTATGTACTCCTTGCACAAGGGAGACTGCAGCACTGCTACGAGCAGCTTTGCCTTCTGTGCCAGATTTGAACTGGCTACAGACTTTCCATTATGGTGAGAGATACAAGAGACGTGTTCTCTTTAAGGTACTTTAATGCACTGCCAGGTATAGTACTTACCTGCTCAGGTAAAATACTGTATGTTACACACACTGCCACCTTGTGGCTGACTACCATAATAGAGTTTTAGCCTTCCATCACCCCCGCCCCCCTTTGCGTTTTACATTCCTGTGTTTCTCAGCGGCGTGCAGAGCTATCCATTGCCTATCTGCCCTCTCACCCATACATATTGTTATTTGCAGGAACAGGAGCAATCTGTGAAAATCAGTACTCTTCTTCCCTGGCTGCAGACATGGAGAGCCTGATGGCTTGGCACAAAGAAGACTTGTGAGGGGGCCAGCAGTAGGATAGAAGTATGCACCACAATATTCCTACCTGCTTTTTCCTCTAATGCACGGGTCTCAAACACATGGAGCTCTTCCCTGCGGCCCGCCGGTCTTTCCCCCCCCGCCCCCGCCCCGCTCCCCCTTTAAAAAAAATTTTTATTTTTTTTTTTACCCCCTGGCAGTTCCCGCCACCAGACAGTTTTTCTGGCGGCGGGAACTGCCTGGGGGTAAAAAAAAAACCCAAAAGGGTTGGGGCAGGGTGGTGGGGGCCACGGGGAGCCCAGCGAGCCACAGGGAAGAGCTCCGTGGGCCGCATGGGAAGAGCTTCGCGGTTTCTGGGAGGGAGGGGGGAGGAGCGGGAAGCTGTGCGCACAGGGAAGGAGGCGGAGAAGGAGCAGAGAAGGGGCGGGGCCTAATGGAAGGGGTGGAGTGGGGGCGAGGCCGGGGGCAGCAAGGGGGCGGGTCAGTGATGCGGCCCTCGGGCCAATGCACTAGTCCTCATGCGGCCCTCGTGGTAATTTGAGTTTGAGACCACCTGCTCTAATGTATACCAAGGAGGAGGAGAGTGAATTTGGCCCTTGATAGTTCTTGTTCCTTTTCAATATTATTTTGAATGGAATTCTCTTCAGACTGAGAGCTGAGTTATGCAACAGATGGAAGAGCTTTCTTTTGTAAGTTTCTAGCTCACTCCACCCTTCTATCAAATGTTTTTCAATTCTTTTCTCGGCCATATCAGTGTGATGTTTGCTTTTGGTGATATTGTTTTCTTTTCCTAATGTACTTAAAGTTACATTGTGAACAACAATTGCCAGTTCCTAATGCTGAGCGCCCTCGACTCCCATCTTCGGAGGCACTCAATACCTCACAAAATTGGACACTACATTTAAGAAATGTTTTACATGCTATGTAGAGTTCTTCCAGAAACTATATAGATGGATGCTTTATTTGCAACAAATAAAGGTATAAGAAGTTCTCACTAGCGTAACTCAATCCTCCTTACTAATTTTATAGAAGAGCTAACTCTATAAGACACACAGAGCCTGCATAGTGAACAAATCTTTCCTCCTGGGTTTGTAAGTCGTCTGAGAATTTATATTTTTGTCCTTGTCTTTTATTTCTTAGGGTTCGGGCTCCTGCATAATGTTCACATGTCTGGCCACTCTTCCGTAGCTTTAGCTTTTAGTTTAAATTCATGACTACATAAAGTTAGTAGATGATGATTTAATAATGCAGTTATCCAGGACAATTTTTTGTTACTGTTGTTTGTTTCAATGTCAGCAAGGAAATAAAGAATTTTGCTTCCTTTAATAAATTTCCAGCTATTTCCTGAGCTATAGCTAAACACTAAGGAAAGCCAGTCTCAGCGGTATAAATGTTAATTTCTCCACATTAAAACATGTGCCAAATAGAAAAGATACAAAAGCTAAGATGAAAGAAGTTGAAATTTTGAACAAATCTTCACTAAGTTAATTCTAATGCTTGGCCACAGTGTGAGGATACTATTACATCAATCATGAACTCAGCTGAAGGAGACACACACAGTAAGTGAGGCCGAGGCAGATCCATTGGTAGCACTGAGGCCTAGTAGTTCAACACTGGACTTCTCTTATGGAGAATAATGAGTCACTTGTTCACTTCCTTTAAATAAACCTCCAAAGGCTAATAATCTTTTCAGGAAACATTTAAATGTAAACTACTTTATGAAGACTTTTACGTTAGTTTTTGCCACAGGAAAACTCCCAGAGTCAAATACAATTGCCCTGATTAGGCTTGATCTTTAATCAAAAAGAGTACCCTCTACAGACTGCAAGATATCAACTCATTCCATTCCATTGTGCTTCCAAACTTCAGACATACATTTTGGCTATCAGGGTTATAAATATTAGGATCATTAATCCACCAAGATTGGTCTGGGTTCATCAAAAGGCAAATATGCAATTCATCACATCAGCCATCACAAAATGTATTTTTTTATTCATATATCAATTGGAAACATACTTCTTTTGAAAGAAGTTTGCCGCTTCTGGCTTTGGAAAAACCTGAACCTGATAGGCATTTATCAGTTCTTCAGGACAGAGGGAACGCAAAGATTAGTTCCTCTTCGGTTTAAAACATCTTAAATCTATCTTTTTGTTGTTGGGGTTGTTTTTAAACTACACTTAAGCATGTGCTTAAATGCTATGCAGAATAGGAATGGGATTACTCACATGTTTGAAGTCAAGCACATTCTGTGAGTTCAAAAAAGAATGAGATAAATTCATGGAGGATAGGTCCGTCAATGGGTATTAGCGAAGATGGTCAGGAACGCAACCCCATCCCCTGCATGTCCCTAATCTCTGATTGCCAGAAGCTGGGACTGGACAACAAGGGATGGATCACCCGAAATTGCCCTGTTCTGTTCATTCCCTCTGAAGCATCTGACACTGACCACTGTCAGAGACAGTTAGATGGACCATTGATCAGTAATGGGGGTCACTCACCTCTTGAGTGCTTCCTAGTGGCTGGGTGTGCACAGTCTTTTTCTTATCCCTGATGCCCCCTGCAGGCTGCCAGCCAACCTTGGTGACTATTCAGTGGTTTGGCCCTCCAGCTGAGTCACAGTCCAAATGACCCCTTTCCAGAGTATTAAAGAGTCCAATGACTAACAGTCTAGCCCTTGCTAGGTTCTTCAGTCTCAGTTCTGGACCCTTTAAATTCAGCCCTTTGTTCAGGCTCCCAGATAAGGTCTGGCCCCTTCTTGGGGTTTACACTTTACCTGTGGCCAGTGGGGGAACTCAGGCCCATCCACTTCCTCAGGTTCCAACCCAAGACCCTATACACAGCAGCTACAGCCTGCTCAATTTAAGTTTGTTGACTCTTCTTCCCTGGGCTTCTGCCTACCTGCACTCATTTGGTTTCACCCTTATCTCAGGGTTAAGTTTCTTAGCTCCTCTCTCTCTCTGCAAATCCAGCTTAAGTAAATGCAGCCAGAAACAAACTCCTTCGGCCGCAGGAGAATGGAGCAAAGCGGAGCACCGACCTAACCCTTAGTAGGTCTGTTCCCAGCCAGGGACTGACCTACTAAGCACCTCCAGCTCCTTTTATCTGAGCCTGCTGGGCTCTGACTGGCTGCTTCTGTGAGGCCTTTCTGGAGAGCCCACCTTCACTGCTCCTTTCCTGTCACTTTGCTGTTTTCTGGGGCAGGGTGTAGTAGGACCACAGGGCCTCCCATAGGGAGCCACAAAGGCCAAGTACACGCAGTCATCCTCCCATTAAGAGTACCAGGGCATGTTGTAGGGGCAACTGAATAAAACGAGGTAAGATGTCACTCTTAAACTCTCTGCTTAAGCACATAGCATCGAGTGTCTGTTTGCTCACACTACAGTGTACATGCACACACTACATGGTGTTAGAAAGTGGCAGGATCTACCTTCAGAAAGAAGAGAATCAAAGAGAAAAGAATGTTCTGTTGTGAGAGGGGACAGTTTGAATTTCTCACTCTGAAAGTCTGGAGCAGACCCAGAAGAGTCTGTAAGTAAACTGAAAGACCAGATAAGTATCCAAGAAGAGCTGAGAGAGAAAGGAAAGATCCCAGAGAAGAGAAGACATGGGGGCAGGGGAGAGAAATGGCATGGAAAAATAAGCTCTATTAAGAGCTGCCACAAGGACTTCTTGAAACAGAAAGTGAGGGACCATCTCCACAGGGGCAGAGAGAGAGCAAACAAACTGCCTTAAAGGGACAAAAGCAGCAGAAATTATGAATTAATAAAGAGTCTCAAAAGGATCAAGGACAATGGAGCTGATGGTTCCCATAATGCCCCCCAGGTGCCTTAGCATGGCCGAAAAATCAGCATGGCCAAAATGGAAATGCCATTTTGAGCAGTTTCATGTGGCATCAGGACTTGTAAATAAGAGTGTGGAATGGCAAGTTCATTTCCTGACATTCATCAAGGGAGATAAGGCACATGACTTTCTGATGACATAAGTTAGGGTTGCTATCAGATCAGAAGATTGGATATGAAATAAAGAAAAAATTCATTGTGTATTTCATTGGGAAACCGGAGCTACTCTCGGAGAATAATAAAACAGAAGCTGCCCAAGCCCAGAGAAAAGAAGAACATGGAGCAAGGCTAGTACCATGCGTGCACTAGACCTGAAAGAAGAGATCCTTTCCCTGGGTGCAAAGGCCACAGTAGTGATGGTTACTAAAATGGCAACCAATCCCAGATGATGCCAGTAGCTGAGAAAGCTGAAAAACAATCACAAGAAGAGGAAGGTTCCACAGTGGAAATAACTGAGCTGTCAATGGCGGATCATGGCACTACTGGAAAAGGCAGAAGGGATGTCCACAATAGGCTGGACCATGGAACTTTTAATGCCCATGAAAGACTTCAAAGTTTGACTCCTTTTTTAACTAGAGGGAAAAGGATAATAGGATTGCATAATAGGGTTGCACTGGAAAATCTATTTCTGTCTGCAGTAACCATTTGCCCAATATAACCTCATCTGTGATATGCGATGTGTTATATTTTATTTCCATCATCCCTGGGAAAGATTTTAGCAGGTACCCTGTCCATAAGTGCAATACTGAGCTTAATTGCTTTTCAGTGTGGGCAGGGAACAGCTCAAATCAAATGATAAGGGGACCCAGTACTAGTACAGTTTTACAGAGGCAGTCAGGACTAGCTGAAAATCTTTTCAACTCTTTATCCATATTGATGGGGTAAGCTCTTTGGGATAAGAACTAGATACATCACGTTATATGTTCACACATTATTGGGGACTTTAGGTACAACCATAATATCCAAGATAAATAATAAAGAAACTTTAAAACTAATTATCTTACTGACTAGATGACTTGAAATTTAGGCCAAGATTTTCAAGAATAGGAGCCTAATGTTAAGCTGCTAAATCCTTATTTAACCTCTTAACTAAATGACCTGATTTTCAGAAATCAGCACCTAGCAGTTCCCACAGAAATCCGTAGAGCAGTCCTTTGTTTAGGAGCTTAACTATCAGTGCTAATTTTTGAAAATGTTGGTCTTAGCTACTTCCTGGGAGCCTAGTTCTGCTTTCCATGAAGACAGTGAAATCAATGAAAGCTTTGCAGTTGTCTTCGATCAGAGCAGGAAATGGGATTTCTGTCATTGAATTCAGTGGGAGCAAGAATGGGCAAATTGATGGTGAGGTCACTGATATAACAGGTGTATCAGTCTAATCCCATCGTTTCTGTACATCCAAAATTTGTTCCCTCGTGTACTCGGTTCTTTTGATATTCAGACTCTGATCCAAATAGCTCTGTGGGGAGGAAAAATTCAAGGACTATAATTCCACTGATTTTGTGACAAGTCTGTTTTCAGGGCTGCTTCCTAGAATATTTTTTTCAACACCCATAAACCTAGAACACCGGCTCTTGAAGATTATATTAAAACTTAGATGTTGACAGGCCTATCATATAAAAGTTATCATCTACATTTTCAGTTTCTCCCTCTGAAGCTACTTGCAGAAAAAAATGACTCCACATGAGTCTGGGTAAAAGAATCAGGCCCAAAGGTTTAAGCACTTGGGGTGAAATGTGGGACCCATCAAATTCAGTGGGAATTTCACCCTTGAATTCACCGAGACTGAAACCTATCAGAATAGAAAAAGTCATTTGATTTGTTTACTCCTCATTGAGCCAAAATTCATCAACAAAAATGTTTCTTAATTGATGCTGAGGGATTGAATAAGTGGTTAGTGGAATTATTTTATTATAAATATGATAAATGATCAGTTAAAGAGGGCTTGCCAGGTTGGCATAAGTACAGGGTTAGACAGGTATTTTATTGCTGAAACAGAACAGAAGAAAGATTGTAGGACTTCATTAATGAGCACTAACATCATGAAAGAAGGATTTATATTCCACCTGCAAAAGTCTACTCCCTCACTTTGGGAAAATAAACTTCTTTTATTGTTTGTATTATGCTGTTTCCTGGCCTTACTAACAAACCAAATAAGTTATTCAACCCTCTTTAAATAATAAAAAGTAATTCAAACAAGTCAAATTAAAGTAGAAATCTTGTCATAACCAGCTCAATTTCAAACTGCTTGGAATTCATTCCTCATTCTGAGTAGGCTGCCAGATAAACTCTATGATGTTCTTCTTTTAATGCCATAAGTCTCTTTTAATGTTCTATGGCCTGATTCTCATGTACACCACAGCCCCATTTTTCTACCACTCTGGTAGTGCAAAGCAGTCTTAAAGTGGGAATAAGTAATATACCCTACAGTAATATAAGGCACACTGGGGCCTGATATTGTTGGCAGACTAGGTATTGTTCACAAGGAGAGAGGAAAGTATAAGGCTATAGAATAAGATAAAGGGAATGAAACATAAAGCAGCAGAGTCCAGGACAACTTGAATGATTCCTTCTTTCCAGCATTTTAGACCCTTTCTCCCACACACAGAATATATTCTCTAAATGTCAGGCAGTTTGGGTAACTCTCTTCCAAAAACCTTTTGCCAAGTAGTCTCCACGTCTGCCATGACCCTTTAAAAATAATCCTCCATATTATATTTTTTCACCTTGTCCAAAGAACTAGAGAAACAAACAAATTCCATTTAACGAACTGTAAATCAAATGCAAGCAGTTTATGTCAACTCCCGTATTTAATTCTCATTTAAATCAATTCCATTATGTTTAGGAATAACTGAATTCCTTTTACTATTTCAGCACTGAATCATAAGAACATAAGAACATAAGAATGGCCGTACTGGGTCAGACCAAAGGTCCATCCAGCCCAGTATCCTGTCTACCGACAGTGGCCAATGCCAGGTGCCCCGGAGTGAGTGACCTAACAGGTAATGATCAAGTGATCTCTCTCCTGCCATCCATCACCCCCCACTGACAAACAGAGGGTAAGGACACCATTCCTTACCCATCCTGGTTAATAGCCATTAATGGACTTCATCTCCATGAGTCCCTTTCAAATTAGAATTGCCCTGATCAGTGCTGATACCCTGCATTTGAAAAGTACTCAGTAGTCATGATTTATTCATTTTGGAGGAGGAGGCAGCTATGAAAGTGCACTTAAGGGTTTTATTGCAAAGAATGCATCCTTCGACATTCCCCTGTACAATGGCATCAAAGACTTTTTTTTGCTCAACAAGTTCAGTTGAGCGCTTTTTTTTTTTTTGCTCAACAAGTTCGGTTGAGCGTTTTGTTTTGTTTTTGCTCAACAAATTCGGTTGAGCGCTTTTTTTTTTTTGCTCAACAAGTTTGGTTGAGCGGTTTTGGGTTTTTTTGTGGGAAGTCCCGATTTTCGGGTCTTCCCATCTGGTCACCCTAAAGGCTAGATGACCTACGCTTTCAGGAGCAAATTGACTCCTGGTGGTGCAGGCTTGTGCAGGGCCCTCTACAACACTTAACCCCAGAATAAAGACAGTGCAGAGAGATTACCCAGCAGTAGAGCACCCTCTGTGCATTGTGTGCAACTGGTCTCCACGTTGGCCTGTATTTAGCCAGCATGCGAGCTCAATTTGGTTGTGGGCCAGGAGGTTATTAATTTGCAAGAAGGTGACTTTATTGAATCACCAGCCTCTCTCTTCACTCACACATTTGCTTGAGAGTAAGCAACACATGAGAGGTGTTTCCTTTAAGGCTCGACTGAGGGAGGTGATTTCTATATTTTCCCTTTCCATGTATTATTTTTGCTGCTGCTGTTAGCTCTGGGCATGGGAGACGTGTTGATTAGCATTTTCTACTACTGTCAAGGTGTTTCTCTGTTATTTGTTATATATTCAGCTATGTAAATACAAGTTTAAGTAATGCTATACATAAAAAATATGGGGAAGTGGTTGGTTTTCATTCTGCCCAATGAATGTGTGCCACTTTCTTTAGCCTCTGAAACAGCAAAACAGTTAATATTTGTCTAACTCTAAACCCCTGTAGCTTCCCATTGACATCATCGAGACTACTCACAGGAGTGAGATGCTCAGATACTACGGTAATAGTGGCAATATAAGAACAGACAGCAGTGTGGGAAAGCATCATTAAATCAACATATCTCACATCTACCTTCTGGGGAGAGAAAAAAAGGACAAAATAAGAACAAAACCTATCTAAGGCAAGGAGAAATTAATACATTGCTGTGTCTTTCTTTATATTAAGCAACAACTTTGTGGGAGTTTTTTGCCTTAAGACCTACTTTCAGACAAAGTGCTCAAATAAGTCTGAACAAGCATCTGAACTTCTGAATGCTTTTCAAAGTCTATACATCATATGTTACTACCTTAGTACTGTTGTTTTATAACCTTTCTTCCCCTTGACAGTCCCCCGAGGTGGGTATAATGATTGAGAACTCCAGTGTGTCAGGATTTTTTTGGTCCTTAATAATTCCTGGAATGTCCCGAGGTGCTTCTGTCTCAGACAAAGACATTTTTTACAAGAGGCTAATCAATATTTCACTTGATATTAACTCCAAGAAAAAAATGCTATTAACTTAAAGTTAAGCAGCCCTATCATGCAATTCATTTATTTTAAAGCATCCCCATTGACCTCATCAGAGAGATCCACAAAATGTGATTGTTATACTAGTAACAAAGATTAGATGAATACCAGGAATATGAGAGTTAAAAATACCGAACTCTTAATAAGCTAACAAAAACAGACACCAGAAAGTTAATATTAAACGTTTGTAATTAAATTTACCCATTTCTGATTTCAGCCATCTTTGCCGCAAGAATGGACTATTTGGAGAACAATACTTTGTAGGAGGACAGTAAAAAGCAGGCAGTAAAATGCACAAGTGTGTTTGGTTCCTCAAATGTTTAATTGTTTCACATATTGAAGGTACATGGAATATGAACTTATTGTCAATATTTTGATGAAGCTTTACTATAGAACAATAAATTTCAAAACTCTACAGAGTTAATAGAATATTAAAATGTTACTGTGCATATGACTTGTAATTATTTAACTTTGACACTGCACTAGCAAGGAACAAAGCCCCATTGTGCATAGCACTGCGCCCCCCAGGAGTCCTTACAATCTAGGAATACTTACAATCTAAGGCCCTGGTCCTACTTGCTGACAATGGGGATGTATATGGGCACAGGGATCTGTTTACTTGGATCTGCTTGCTAGGGAAGACAAACAGTGAGAGAAAGGTAGGATAGGATAAAATGCCAAAAGTACATCTCATCACTTTAGGTGTTGTTTTTTTTTTTTTTAATTATTTCCCCAAACCATCCCTACCACCGCCATCATTTCAGTCTTCCCTGATGCCACAGTCAGTTTTTCTGCCACAGCTGCCCTCAAGTCTCTCCTCCATCCTGCCTATCCAACAGAGTCGAATCAGGCACAGTATAGGGGAGGAAAAAACCTACCAGCCAGTCAAATAGCGCCTGATGTTACAGAGAAGCAGAACATCTACAGGACAGGAGGCTGATACCTCCCCTGAGCATGTAGTGCAGCTTGTGCTGCTCTTTCTCTTGTTCCCATCCCTGTCATCGAGGAAGAGAGATGAGGTCCTTTTGCTTCCATCAGGGCTATGTCAGGGCATTCCCATTGTCTGGGGTCTCCACTGCTGCACATGCTAGCGCTCCCTCACTCTTCACAGGGAAGGATGGGGGCAGCACTTTTAAAGCCTGCCCCCTCCATTATACTCCCAATTATACTCCTCTCTGTGTGACGGTCCTGCTCAATTGCACTAGCAAACTGAACAAGACCCCCACGCAGAGGAGAGCATACTGCACCCAGTTAAAGGGAACAGTAACAGGCATATTCCTCTGGGGGAAATCAGAGAGGCCTGCTCTCAGCACCACATGTCTGTCTGTACTCCCTTTAGGATGAGGCTGCTCTAGGCACAATTGAGCCCTATATAATTGATCAAATAATGCATCACAAGTTACCCGACTAATGGAAAAAATCATTTTTGACATATTTAAGACTGTCGGTATTTTAAAAAGCCAAATCTAGGGCATGATAAAAACATTCAATTAAAGACAGGCCTGGAAGTGAACTGTATGGAGTGAAAACATGAATTAATCATTTAACACAAAATAAATGAGAGAGCAGGCGGTGGGGAAAATTCAAGCTATTTCATTAGGCAGCAAATTGAATGAATATTTATTAGCGAAGGAAAAGAGCAGTGTACTATTAAGCAAATGTAACCCAGGTGGACTAATAATGAGCAAAATCTATTAAGCTGCCTTACTCCTAAATTACACTGACATTTTTCTTTAAAACATCTTGCCCTATAGTGGATTTGATAGTGTTTCAGTTTAAGCTCCTTTTTGCCCCTCTAATGAAATATTTCCATGGGAACATTAAGTACATAGCTTGTTGATATTAGCCTTTTCCAATACACTCAATAAATCCCAATTTAATACTCAAATAAAGTCAGATGCTTCTATAGTTAAGTATAAAACCTAAGTTGCTTGGATTCCATTGTTAATGGTTTACATTTCATTGTTATCCTGTAAAGTGCATATGCTTTGCAAATTTAAAAATATGATTATGTATGCTCTCTCAGGCATGTCAAAAGGAGCTTTAGCTTGATAAAGAACGGCTCTATTTCAGAATGAGTCCAATATTATATAGTAGGGAGCCGCTTTTAAGTTCTCCTCAGACACACTCATAAATTATCCCTCCAACCACAGTTAAGATATTTTTCCTAACATATTCTAAAGAATCCAAGTCTTTTGGCTCATTATAATTCAGCTGGAAATCTTGTGGGAATTAACTTTCCTTGCAAGATTTCCAATACTTCCCATTTCCATATGGTTTGAAAATACCACGAAAACAGTTTTTCCTGCAGTGTATGAAAATGTACCCTTTTAGTCTTCTCTGGAATCAAATAGCGTTGAGGTGAAGAATAATATGAATGGGATGATAATACTTCTAATCAGTTCTAAACCCAAACCAGGATGAACTAAAAGCAACAGCCTGGTTTATTCTTTCTCTCAGCCCATCTCACCTGCTGCTCTCATTTGTTCCATTCACTTGCTCAAACTGTTTCATACTTTCTCAGAGCTTTCAGCGCAGCATTTAAACAAAGGGAAACATAGCAAAATGAGCCAGTTCTTCCCTTCTCTTATCTGCTTCAGTTTGCAAATGCCATGTTCCCCTCAGTCCACTCTCCCACCTAAAACCAGGCCTGTAGCTTTCCCCATTTTTCTTACAACATATTTCATGACTGTTTACTGAACACAAAGGAAATTATCACCCAAAATTAGCCACCTGAGCGAATTGTTCCCCATGCACTTTATAAAGTACATCCGAGTGGGCAATGCAGCCTACTCTGGCCTTTGACGTTGTTTAAAAGTGCTGAGATTGTACCAGTTATACTAAATAGATACAGTACAATTTTCAAAGGCTCGCAGCTTGGTTAAATCAACACCAGTTTTCCACAGAACAGGCAAAGGTACTTTTTGTCACAGAGGACTATTTTTTTGCCAAATTTCAGCTTCCTGTTAGGGACGAGAGCTGTTTAAAACACAATAATTATGGGAAACGTATATTTTTTGCCATTTCCTGCTACTCAAAAAAGACTAAACAATTTTAACTCAAACATTTTAAAAACTAATTTCACCTTCAGGCAGACTTGGCCTGGAAATATTCAGTGCAAAAGATAGTGAAAATGTTAGAAAGTCATGAGCACCTTGTAACATGGAAACAGTTATGCAACTTTCACTAGTGCAGTTGTTGGTGCACCCTCCATGATTTACATGTATGTCTGTGCACATTATAGATCAGGGATCAGCAACCTTTGGCACATGGCCCATCAGTGAAATCCGCTGGCGGGCGGGGACGGTTTGTTTACCTGCAGCGTCCGCAGGTTCGGCCGATCGCAGCTCCCACTGGCCGCGGTTCATCGCTGTAGGTCAATGGGGGCTGTGGGAAGCGGCATGGGCTGAGGAATGTGCTGACCACCGCTTCCCGCAGCCCCCATTGGCAACAATAATGTAAATATTTTATATTTAAATATTTGATGGCTGCTATGCACAAAGAGAGTCATTATGCGGGAGAGAGCAAGACAGATTGCACTACCCCAGACTCCTCTCCTATCCCTTCCAGTGGTCCCAAACTAAAGACAGAAGCACTGTAGCCCAAACACAGAATCAGCCTCTTCCAGGCCCTATTGGAGCTTTTTCCCAGCCTAAGATCAGCATCTTCTGCTCTGCTTTATGACTAAATGCTGTTTCTGCCACTGAGTCATACTCCTAACACTGTCCATTAACAGACAATATTTGCCTCGCTCCTTTGTGAAAATTGAACATTTATTCCTACCCTTTGTTTCCTGTCTATATCTACTAGATCACCCTTGTCCACATGTTTGTTGGAACCCAGCCAGTGCGGACCACCCTAGGGCATGGTTGGGAATATTGGTGAGGACCAGTGTATGGAAGCTTGTGTGCTGGAAGGCACTTAAAGAGTTAATACAGCAGGTCTTACCACACCTAGAAGCAGTGCTGACTATTGGTAACAATTCCAAGTTGTTATTAATAAAGTGCTTACCTCTGTTGTAACTACATACTTTCCCATTTGCTCCTTGTTCCTGTCTTGTTCCCCTTCCCACCAGACAGGTCAAACTGCCACTGTCCATGCTATACTTGTTCTGTGGATAATTAAAGGGTCTCATTTACTGGAAACATCAGTCCAGCACTTTGCACAAGCCTTAAATGTCACTTAGCTTTTTACAAAAAAAAAAAAAAGCTCAGTTGGACATAATTGAAGTAAATTACCTTAAAATATGTGGAATATGATAAATCCTGTTGCAGACTGCATTCCTTCTTATCATTCGTGTCACAGTACAGTAGCGTAGCCGGGGGGGAGCAGGGGGAGCGGCTGCTCCCCCTTGAGCAGAAGCAGCGGAAGCGGCGCCTTTTTTTAGCAGCACTAAAAAAAAGGCGCCGCTTCTTTTTAAGCGCCGCTGTTTACACTCACCTGGCGGCGCTCCGGGTCTTCGGCAGCATTTCCGTGGCGGGTACCACCGAAGACCCGGAGTGAGCCGCCGAAGTGCCGCCGAAGACCCGGAGCGCCGCCGGGTGAGTACAGGGGAGGAGCCTTTTTATAGCGCCGCTCCCCCTGCGCTCCGGACCTGGCTGCGCCACTGTCACAGAATCTAAGGTTATAGTACATCACCAGCAAGACAGATATTCTTTTTCGGAGAGAGCTGCCCTGATAGCTATTGACAGGAGTGTTCCTATTAGAGCAGTATAGGGTGACCAGACAGCAAGTGTAAATAGGGTAATAGGTGCCTATATAAGAAAGAGCCCCAAAAATAGGGACATCTGGTCACCCAAGCGGTACCAGAAAATGATTTGATCAGTATACAACCGTTGCAATAACTTCGGGCCACTAACATGGGGAGAGTGCACCAATAAACTATTATTATTCTGAAGGGACACATAGTGTGGGTTTGTTGTTTTTCCTGTAACTTTATCTTGTTAAGGTTGTATATTTTGGATAACACACAATAGGAATATTGATGCTTTATATCTGAATGCAAAAGAAAGTTGCCTATTAGTTGACTTTTAATTAAGAGCTGTTTCAAAGTATAAAGTAAGACGTGTGAATGC
The DNA here is from genome assembly GCA_037349315.1 of Chelydra serpentina. NCBI lineage: Eukaryota > Metazoa > Chordata > Testudines > Chelydridae > Chelydra > Chelydra serpentina. The sequence continues at coordinate 133,397,825 of JBAIAC010000004.1, forward strand.
TAAACTGAGTTATGTGTTGTTGTTGTTGTTGTTTCATTCATGTTCCTTTCTACTGACCCCTTTTACTTTAGTTTTGGTATAACGGCATCATCTTGTATTATTGAGACATAGCATATACGTACACTACATTTCTTGCTGATGTTTTTTTCTGTTTCTTGGCAACTTAGATTACAATGGAAAAGAAAAACCTAAAATTTTAAAGTAAATAGAAAAATCGGGGGGTTGACAAGATATTCCAGTTCTTCCAAGCTAAAATTCCAGATGTTTCAAAGAAGGAAGATAATTTAAGAAAGAAGAAACTAGACAAATTTTCACATCAAGTAACATTGTTCATATTTACATGCCATGATTTTCGGTGTGCTAGAAATTCATAGAAATGCTAAATTACAGGCACTAGATAGAGATGCTTTGAAAATTTAGTTCTTCTTGTGACAGGGAATTGAGAAATGGTAGTTTTTCACCATAAGGTATAGTACTACTACAGAGACAAAAAATGTAGGACATTATGAGTCCTAAAGTTCTGTCCGCATTTAAATCAAATTGATTACATAATTTTTCTTACTCAGTGTATTTTATTAAATTATCAATTACCAAAGTAAATTTACTGCTTAGCCCAGAAATATACTTTGTATTAAGTATATTTTAAGAAAAGCTTGTAAGTGGATGGGTAGGTTTCACTTCTCATTGTCCTGATGAAGAAGATAAACTGTACTCTATAATTTAATCACTTTATACCACAGGAACATAGGAATTGCCATATCAGGTGAGAGCCCTGGTTAATCTAGTCTCAGTCTCCATTCTGACAGTGACTACTGCCAGATAATACTTGACACCTCAGAGGAAGGTACAAGAAATCTTGAAGTGGACAATGATGGAAAAATTTGCTTATAGGGAAAGTTTCTGCTCACCCCCCTAGAATTATGACTAATGTGTGTGTAAACCAGGTATGTTGTGGGGAGTTGGTCAATAGGTCTTATAGGATGAGTATAAAAATAAAGAATTAGTGTTGGCTTAAATTTGGTTAAGAAAATAACATTTGCTTTATAGTTTGTGGCCAGTAGGGAGAAGACCCCAATCAGCAAATAAAAAAAGGCCATGAGAATAATAAGTAGTATTACTTGTAGTGTTGGAAGGATGTATGGTTCCAAAAATAATAAAATAAAGAGTTGCAGGAACAAGACAAAGAAAAACGGTCTTAAAAGAAACAATCCCAAACCTTCTCACTGTTCTTCTGGTAACCAAGGAGTGAGGGTGGCGGGGTGGGGAGAGAGAGAGAAGATAAGAAAGGAAAGGCCTTGAGAAGAAAGGATGCTCTAAATCTTATCTGGACTAAGACTGGAAATTAGAGTGAACTGTCTCAAATTGTTTTTTAGCTGAAGTCAGTAATTGGCAATGACAGCACTTGTTTGTTAAAGGGTAGGGTTCATTGCTAATACCTGCCTGACCACACTGGTGCCATCCAACATGAGTCTAAGCACCTCTGGGTTTAGCACTTTGTAAGTATCTTGATCAAATGCTTACAAATGTTTTGTTACTGTTTGGATGTAGTAAATTGTTTATTAATTAGGCTTTTTAGAAATGTTTAGAGTAATTGTATAAGTACTATTTGGCATTTGGATTTAATAAAGGAATTCATGGTTAATTAGTGCTTGGTGGTTTCCCATATTAATATTAATAATTTCAAATATTATTACTAACTCCAACAGGAATGTGTTTGCTTCTCTTACCAGCCGGGTCCTCAAGCAGAGACAATGAAGGTACATTTACATATCAGGTAAACAAAGCTAACAAGTGGGGAAGAGACAGCTTGGGGTCTCTGCCCCAGAAGGAGAGAGAAGCTTGGTCTGGGTTTGACTTTTAAAAGAATCTGTGGCAAAGATTCACTAGTCTATAAAGACATGAGGGCTGAACTTCAAGTGTGATAAGCAATTGAATCAACAGACTCTATATGATATTACTTTATTATAGCAGTGTACCAAGTGAGGTGTTTTATGAACGCTTATGACACACTGGTGGTTAATAAAATTGTAAAATGTATGTATAAACACTGCATAAGGAAATATGGATACTCATTGATACTAATGTAACCCTTCTGCCAGCCAGAGTTGGCAGCAACAAGGGCCAGTATCTAGGAATCTATCAGTATCTAGGAATTCCTTTTCAACATTTATTTATTATTAATAATAATTTATTATTATTAATGATAACAATACAACTCAAAACCGGCTCGAGCCCCCACCCAGTGACCTGGGATTACCACCACCTGGGCACCTCTAAGAGGCAATACTTCCCCTCTCGCAAACATAGAGACTGAGTGTAGCAAAAACTTTTAATAAAAGGAGGGGAGCAACTCAGCATTAATTTGGGAAAACACCACAGCTAGGGTTCATAAACATAAACCATGAGCAAAAGACCCACCCCCAAGTAAGTTGGGCAGTGTCCTTTTCCCCTCAGGTTCTTAAGTCCAGCAACCCAAAAGTCCCTTTAACATGCCCGTCCCTTCTCTGCACCCCACTCACAGTTGCTGTCCTTGGTCAGCGCAGCCCCAGAATTCAGAGGTTAATTGGCAGAGTTCACCTCCCACCCTGGGTGGAAGTGGTGGGGCAAGGGTAAGGAGGCGCCTTACATGCTCTGCTGCTCAGGCACTCGCTTGCCTCCCCACTCCCCCCTCTGTGGGCCTCTGCTCTGGCCCTCTCTGCCAGCTGTCCTGCTGGCCGCTCAGCACACCTCTCCGCCAGCCACCCTGCTTGGCCATGCCCCTCCACCAGCCAGCCGCTTGCCAAGATGTCTTCAGGGCCCACCACTTAACACAGCTCTCAGTGATTTCAGCTGTTACTGGGGAGCCTCACTGCTGGTGCCACTGAGCAGTCTCTTGCATCAGAGACACTGTCCCAAAGTAGGTCTAATACTTAGACCTAGGTATCAGTGATTTCAGCTCTGCCGTGTGTAACAAGACTCTCAATTAAGTAAATTAGCTCTTTTATTATACCGTGGAGAGAGGAAGAGTCAAATGGTAGGCTGGCTGTGAGCATCCCAGACTGGGAGTTACAGCAGCAAAGCATTGTAAGACACCCAGGATTCCAAGGCAAGTGGTGACACAAACCCTTGCTGGTCTGAATTGCACCCCGAACAGTGACGGTCACTGTGTCTTGGAAAAGGTTGGATATGTTCTTTATAACAAACATTGTTTTTAGATCATATTTAGGACGTATGGATAGTGCAAGGGTCTGATGAACAATATGGATAAAATTGTGTATATGAGCTTACCTTTTGTTTCATTCCTCAGAGGATGAAATACCTCACCATGCTTTTGGTGTAAATGGAGACATTTGACTCAATGTAGGTGCTATGCCCATCTTCAGAATACATTTTAGTTGATGCTCATAGTCTCTTTATGTATCAAACTGTTCTCCATAATCCACTTTGCCTATTGCATGCAAGTCTCATAAGGCTAGAGTGTTGCTCCAACCACCAGCAAATTGAATACATTTCCTTTCCTCAGATGGTGACAGCCTTAATTCTCAGGGATCAAATAACAGCATGTTCTTGTTAGCAACATTTTAACTAAAGACCGCATCCTGTCACAGCCATTCAGTGCAAATGCTGAGGTTAATATTGGTAAGACACCATTTTCCTTTTAGTTTTCAAATGCCCTTATATTGTCAACTTGGAGCAGAGTTGGAAGCAGAACCACATTTAGATAAAAAAAAGAGGTCCCTTTTTATCTTCTCCCTAAAAATATTTGTTTGTTTTATAAACACATAAAAGAGTATTTTCCTGCATACCCTGGCAGAGTTTCAGTATTAGTCTATCAAAACTTTCAGCTAAAACACAAAATCCTCAACTTGAGTACTGGAAAGAAGTAACAGAGAATTTGATTGACAGATATTGTTACATTTCTAACTAACAATGAACTTCTCTTCACTATTAATTTGGTATCTTACAAAGTTTTTATTCAGATATAGATTCAAGTCACTTTTATAACAATCCGATTGGGAGGAATACAAAACATAATGGTATGAATATAAAATGTATGGAGCATACATTCTAAGAACTTGACTATATTATGCAACAGGAAGCTAGAAAAACTTAAATTCAGAGTGTTAAGGAATAATATATCAAGGAATTAATATAACAGTTGCCTTCTATTGTAAGTAGAGCTGCCCAACAATTCAGTTTATCCATCCATAAAATGGTTATAATATTTATTTCATAGGTTGTGAGACGTCATTAACATTGGTAAACCACTTTGAGATACTTGAATAAAAGATACTATATATGTGCAAATTATTATTAGTCTTTACAGTTTGGTTTAAAACATCATTCCTCAAAGTTTACCATTGTTCCAAACTGAGGGCTAAATCCTGCCCGGGCCAGCACAGTGAAGAGGAAGCAGAGATGCTAATGCATCCTCTGCATTAGGGATCCTGCCAGCGAAGGCAAGATTCCCAAGAATGAGAAGGGCTGCTGCACACCACAGGGGCGCCAGAGCAGGGTGGGGGGGAAAGAAGGATGACATGAGGCCATGACACTCCCACTTTTTGCCATGGGCCTGGCCTCATGCCCCTCCTCTTCCCCCCCGAGACCTCATTCCCAGGCCAGGCTGGAATCTGGAGCCCGACCCAGTAAGAGTAGCCCAGCATGTCTGGGTATCTGTGAGGAGCTGCATACCCTGCACCTGCCCAGGGGATGGGGAGCTGAGAGCAGTCACTTGCCCATATCCCAGCACCCTGGCTCCCCACCCAGGGCAGATGGAGGGTCTGCGGCTCCCCACAGCCGCCCAAGTGGCTCTTACCTCGACCCAGCTGTGGCTTTTCAGTCCCCAAGGCCCTGTGGCCAAGCCAGAAGCTGGAGCTAGGTCGGGGTAAGAGCCGCCTGGGCAGCTGTGAGAAGCCATGGACCCTCCATCTGCCCCGGGGGGGGGGGGAGGGGGGAAGACGAGGTGGGATGCTCTCAGGCCCTCCCACCCTGAGCAAGTGTAGGGACCCGGGCTCCCTGGCCCAGCTCTGGTTTCCGGGGGTGGTGAGGGGAGGCCTCGGGGGGCCACAGAGGGGGCAGGGCCTCATGCCCTCCCCCCAACCTTTAGGAACAATCCATTGTCCTGGCACACAACCATGTACCTTGCTTCTCCTTTGGACATGAGCAGTATGCATCCCTGCTAACATTTATTGCTGACTCCAGCGTATGTGCTAAGCTTCCTGGGGAGTTGAAAGCTGGCATGTCCTCTAATCTGCTGACCATAACCCCTGGAGAACATGGTGGACTTGCTGTTGCATTGTCACTATGGATCAGTAACTGGTTAAAAGATAGGAAACAAAGGGTAGGAATAAATGGTCAGTTTTCACAATGGATATTGTGTATCCATTTCTAGTGGGCCCAGTTCTAGAAAGAACAGCCCGGGGCCACCGAAGTATACTTGTAATCCTGGACTACGCTACACGGTACCCCGAAGCCATTCCTTTAAGAAACCCCACGTCCAAGGCAATTGCAAAAGAACTGGTGCAGGTTTTTGCTAGGGAAGGCATCCCTAAGGAGATCCTGACAGACCAAGGGACTCCCTTTATGTCAAGAGTAATGAAAGACTTATGTACCCTGCTCCGCATCCAAGCCTTGCGGACCTCGGTCTATCATTCGCAAACAGATGGTCTGGTTGAACGATTTAACCGCACTCTCAAGAGCATGATCCGAAAGGTGGTGGCCCAAGACGGAAAAGACTGGGATACCCTCCTACCATACCTGATGTTTGCAGTACGAGAAGTTCCCCAAGCATCTACTGGTTTCTCCCCCTTCGAGCTACTGTATGGACGCCACCCACGTGGCATATTAGACATCGCGAAGGAGGAATGGGAGGAACAACCTAACCCAGGGAAGAACGTCATTGCACACGTAGCCCAGATGAGAGAACGAATAGCCCAAGTGACTCCCATAGTACGAGAGCATTTGGAGAAAGCACAAGAGGCCCAACGAACCTACTACAATCGTCGGGCAAAAACACGGAAATTTCAACCAGGAGAACGGGTGCTGGTATTGGTACCAACAACAGAAAGTAAGCTCCTGGCCAGTTGGCGTGGACCCTATGAGATCGTGGAAGCCGTTGGGGAGGTGAATTATAAGGTGAAGCAGCCAGGCCGCCGAAGGCCAGAGCAGATATATCATGTTAACTTACTGAAACCCTGGTTCGATCGGAAGACATGCCTGGCCGTCCTGCCGGCTCCATCCCAGGCAGATGACCCACAAGGGCAGGTAAAGATATTCCCCGAATTAGCCCCAGAACAACGAACAGAGGTCATTGAAATGATCCAGCGGAACCAAGACGTGTTCTCTATACAACCAGGCCGTACGACGCTGATCCAACACCACATCGTCACCTGTCCTGGAGCAAGAGTGACGATAAAACCATACCGTATACCAGAGGCAAAAAGAGAAGAAATTAGGGCAGAAGTAAGGAAGATGCTGGAAATTGGGGTGATTGAGGAATCACACAACATATGAACCAGGGATCACCCAAGGAAATTAATAGGCAGTAGATTTAAAACTAACATATAGAAGTACTTCTTCACACAATGCACAGTCAACCAGTTGAAGCGACAAAGGGTCCTGTGGCACCTTATAGACTAACAGACGTATTGGAGCATAAGCTTTCGTGGGTGAATACCCACTTCTTCAGATGCAGTTGAACTCATTGCCATGGATGTTATGAAGGTCAAAAGTAAAAGTTGGTTCAAAAAGAATTAGATAAGTTCATGGAGGATAGGTCCATCAATGGGTATTAGCCAAGATGGTCAGGGATGCAACCTCATTCTCTGGATGTCCCTAAACATCTGACTGCTAGAAGCTGGGACTGGATAATGGGCATGGATCATTCAAAAAATTGTCCTGTTCTGTTCATTCCCTTTGAAGCATCTGGCCCTAGGCACTGTCAGAAGACAGGATGCTGGACTGGATGGACCACTGGCCTGACCCAGTATGGTATTCTTATGTTCTTATCCAGGTCCCCTAGTTCTCTGTTGATAACATCCTGTGCTACTGTCTGCAGGGGCTCCTTCCTCCCTCTCTTAACAGAGTGCAGGATTTTGCACTATATGTGTTTGCCTTATAGTCTTACAAAACACGCATGCTGAATTCTTTGCTTATCTCAGAACTTTATATATCTGGTGAAAATTCTGTGAGGACAAAACTTTTGTTTCATACTACACTGTACAAGGCTACATACTATCCCCTGAAGTATTCTCCTCCCATTGGCTCTAGCTTTTGAATGCAGTTATTGCTCACAATTATATAGAAAGCAGAAATAATACAATAATTTCATAAATGTTGTTCTTTTGAACCTCTCTCCTTTAACAACAACAAATATGTTCATTTGTAAATTGGCCAACAAGCTGCAAGGGAGTAAATAGCAATGTCCTGTTGTGAAATTCTCTCTCTGGCAAAGAAAAGTAGTCCCTTGTTCTTAACATCAAAATAATGTGTTAATGTCAAAAGTTCAGATGAGATGTATCATAGCAGCAAACTTTTACTCATTTAAAAAAATGTGCCTATTAGAAACTACAGAGAAAACGTATAAAACTACAGAGAAAACTTGAATAACACTGAATAGCTGATTTGAACAGGTTTAACTGCAACATATGTGGAGCCAAATTCTAACACACGAATGCACATACATGAAGCGAAGCGGTGCTAACTTGTATGTGCATTTTGGCTGAGATCTGCCCAATGCAGCTCTCTTGCACATTCTGAGCCAAATCCTCTGCTGGTGTAAATTGGCATAACTCTGCTGAAATCAATGAGGTTACATTACAAACTACATTGCCTGTTCTCCCAATACTATGTACCCTTTATCTTCCCTTGTGATGCACATTACAGGGTTCCTACAGAAACATCATTCTACTGGTAGTGTGCCTAGTCACATCAGCAGCCAAAATTGGCATATGGTGGGTAGTAAGAGCATTCACTGTCTGCCAAGCCCTGTAACAGCAGTGCACAAGGTGAGTGCAGAGTGAAGTTTCAACCTCAGCATTTTGTCTCTCAGTATTCAAGTGTTTAAATCAGCTCAGTGAAGTGCAATGCTACCCTGAAAAGTAGAGCGGGCATCTTTAGGTTACCTGTTTGTTGTGGCTCAGTTGACAAGTAAAAAGAAGTTGTTCTCAATGTCCACCCTGCAAACTCAATCTGAGCTCTGAAAGTCAAGATGTCTTATTTCGGATTCATGCATCATTCCAGTAAATAAAGATGCCAAGACCAAACTTTGTCCTCATTTCCTGTGACTCCTCTGTCTTCAAATTCTCTTCTCAGTGTGGGGCTTCACAAATGCAGTGAAGAATTTGGACACAGCACATTTAATCCTCACTCGAGTCCAGCTCACACTCAATACAGCTGAGGAGGGGGAGGCAAAAGGAGTTGCTAAGCCACTTTGCTACCTCTCCTGATTCTATAGTTGGCCCAGGACCAAACCAGCCCGCAGTATAAGTGAGAGCAACGGCAGGGCTACTCTAACTTGTGCAGACCAGAATGATCTCCTAGCAATCGTTTCACTAGCCCAGGATCACCAGAATGCAATGCACTTCAGTCACACTCCCTCAAGACCCTGTGATGTAATGACCTGTCCCCTTGTCTCAGCCCAGATCATCCCCTACGAAGAAGGGGAAGGAGTAGGTGGCATCAAGTCAGTTATGCTGGCTTTATGCCACTGTGGGAATCCTCTTCATTAGAGGAATCCCCATCTGCTCCTTTAGGGCAGCTTTGTGCCACATCATAACTGATCTCTCTGCTAGTAAAGCCTGGTACTTTAATTACTAGGAATCCAACTGTATTGAGTTAACAAAGTCCATAAACGTCACTGAAAATAATATATAGAAAAGCAATTACTGGTGCGGGGCTCAATTTTACCCATTGCGGGTCTTGTAGCTAGTCATTTTATATAATCATTTAATTGTGCTCTCTATTGTTGTGGCTAATTCATACGTAATCCATGTGTGCAGAATAGAGTTAAGTTGTAGGTATAGGAATAAGTAGGATAGTTTTATGGGTATAATGTTGACAAACATTTATGAGTGATGAGTGTGTATTAAGTATATAAGCAAAGTGAGGCTGTAATGAAACGCCTACCAGATGAGGCCTATAAGATTTTAGCTTAGCCACATTGGGCCTTAGGCCTAAAAAAGGGTTGAGATAGGTAGGTGACCCAGGAATAGCCCTGTACCTGTAAAGTTATAAGATTACTGTAAAGAATGTGCCAATGTGTAATGTTTGGGATAACATGCCATGATCTACCTGTCTAGACTGTGAGACACCCGATTGTAATGTCATGGCAAATTCTGCAGCCATCACATTACCATGGGGACTTGCTGATTTAAATGCTAATGAAAATAAGGGGAACGAAGAGGATAGCCTATGAAAGCAGGATGTGATGCTGTGTATAAGAAAGGTGACTATTGTATTACTATTGTTACCACTGTTACACAATGACCATAAATATTGTACAAAGTATGTCATGTAAGGCATCAATAGAAAAGTTATGAATTGCTAAGTATGATTATCATTTTTATATGCATGTATCATCATTGTATCTGAAGTTATGAATATTGGCTATGTCCCTGTATCTCAAACATGTGTTGTATGCCTGGGTGACACCCCCCCAGATAGATTTACATCAGGACTAGACAACTATGGGTTCATGGCCCATTAAGGACACTCCATTCTCACAATGGGCCATTGAAGAAACTCATCCCAGCCAGCAGGCCCTTCCTGCGGATGCTTCAGACAGCAAGGTTCCAATGGCCGCCCCGTGATTCAGCAAGCCATGTAAAGACATGTGATGACGACATGTGACCTAAGACACCCTCTTTTACCAGTAACTTTCCATGCACATGTGACACTGGACTCCATCTTGGGCCAGTAACTTTCCATGCACATGGCAGAGGATATACATTTCAAGCTGTGACATCTCTGCTTTGCCTCTTTCCTGCTCCAATTCTCTGGACCAGGGCCGGCTTTAAGCTGATTCCGCCGATTCCCCAGAATTGGGCCCCGCGCCTAAGGGGGCCCCGCTCCGGCGGGTTTGGGGTTTTTTTTTGGCTCTGACAAGTCCGGCAGGAGGGTGCGGGGGCCCGCCGCCTTCTTTGCGTGGGACCCCGCACCCGCTAAAACCGGCCCTGCTCTGGACTGTGGAGTTATACCTAAAAAGAGTATTTTGAACAATGGACTGAGGACCCTCCAATCATTTGGAAGTTACCAGAGAGACTTTTGCAAGCCAGCAGCCTATTCCATCACTGCTACAACCCTGATGTGAGGACTTTGCAATCATTTGTGTGTATATGATCTATTAACCATGTATAACTCTCTTCTTTTCTTTTATTAATAAATCTTTAGTTAGTTTACTAAGGATTGGCTGACAGCGTGATATTTGGGTAAGATCTGTGATACATATTGACTTGGAGCTAAGTGTCTGATCCAGTGGTTCTCAACTGATTACATATTGTGGGCCGCATATGCGACCCACAATGTGTTACCTGAGCTGGGTGGCAGGGCAGCCCCGACACTTATCCTCGCCGTGTGGGGTGGCTGGCTGCCTTTCCTGGCCCCTTCGGGGCCGGGCGGCTGCCCTGGACCCCGCTGCATGGCTGCCACAGACCCAAGGGGGCTGGCTAGCTGCCTCGGACCCCGCCATGCAGGGCAGGCCAGCTGCCCCTAGATATGGACCCCCATTATACGGGGCCAGCTGGCTGTCCCGGACCCAGACCCTGGAGCTTGTGGACCCAGGCAGCTGCCCCGACCACTGCCACATGGGCTGGGTGGCTGCCCCGACCCCCGCCACGTGGGGCAGGCCGGTTGCCCTGGACCCAGACACCAGAGCTCGCAGGGCCAGGAGGCTGCCTGGACCTAGACCCCGGAGCTTGTGGAGCCGGGAAGCTGCCCCAGACCCCACGGGACCGGGTGGCTGCCCCAGAGCCCCAATCCCACGGGGCCCTCTGGCAGCCCTGTCCCAGGACTCCCAGTATGCAGAGCAGGCCGGCAGCCCTGCTCCCACCATGCTGGAACCAGGCATCCTGGCCGGACGCCTCCACGCCAGGCAGCTGGGAACCCCGGGTATGCAGCTGTGTGCTAATTGGGCCATATGTGGCCTGCGGGCTGAGAACTGCTGGTCTGATCCTTTGGAATTAGTAGAACTTCACATATGGTGAATTTGATTTTCAGTAACCTGTGTCTATATTAGGCCTATTTGTCTGGATGGGAGCCAAGAGCTGGAATGCCTAAGTGGGACTGTGTTTGGATCTTGTTAACCAGAGTGGTACTGCAGAAGCTCTTTTGTTACTGGCTTGGTGAATCTAATTATAGAATAAACCCCACCTGTTTTGGGGGATTGCCTGCCCTGTTTTTTGCAGTCTGCCCTGAGTGGGGCATTCTCAGTGTGGCCCATCCCAGGCACCTGGTCACATGGGGCACCCCACATTTTTAGGGTGCAGAAGATCCAGTAAGGGAAAAGGGGTTGGAACCTTCAGGCAAATGAACACAGATTATGGGTGTAAGTAATACAGCATAAAGGGGTCCCCCAGCACAAATAGGGAGGAAGAATCCATCAGGAGACCCTCCACAGATAACCACCTATTGAGTGAGCTGCCCATCTTGATGGGGGTGTAGGTATGAGAACACTGATGTTGGACATCTTATGATATTGTTCCTTCTTCATTTATATATCTGTAACTGTGGCATTATCTGTGTAGTAAGTTTTTTAATAAAGGGAAGCTTAATAACTTGTGAATGCTGTTGTGGTCTCTGCTGTCATTCTTCATGTGCTCCTAGAATTTCCAGACCAAGGGCTTGTCTTCACTACCCACCGATCCGGCGGGTAGCAATCGATCTTTCGGGGATCGATTTTTCGCGTCTTGTTTAGACGCAATTAATCGATCCCCGAAAGCACTCCCCGTCGGCTCCGGAAATCCACCTCATCGAAAGGTGGAAGCGGAGTCAACGGGGGAGCAGCAGCGATCGACTCGCCGCCGTCCTCATGGCCAGGTAAGTTGATTACGATACGCCGACTTCAGCTACGTTATTCACGTAGCTGAAGCTGCGTATCATAGATCGACCCCCTCCCCTAGTGTAGCCCTGGGCCAAATCACATTTCTAGTGGGAGTTCTCACTCTGATAATACTAATACTGTAGCCTTTCGCGAGCACGAACCTTTGACCCAGATTACTGTGGTTTAAGATACCACTGGTAATATCAACCCATCCATAAAATAAAGGCTTCAGTCTTGAACAAGTGTAATTTCTGAAGAAGGTTGATTTTCTACATCCCATCAGACTAGCTGTTTACACTACCCAAGATGTTTTTGTCTGTTAAATCCTGGGTGAGATGGATTAGTTGGGACAGAGGAAGTGAGGTGATCAAAAGTGCATGATAACATCATTTACCACATTGCTTTGCAATTTATCATGTAGATGTCACCTCCATAGAGGAGATACATGGCTTTAAAAATGTCAGCCTACGGGAATTGGACATCCCATTCCCATTTAAATTTCTGGGAACTGGGTATCCATATCAGATGGGTGGTTTGAAAACCTCAACTGTAGGTTTCACACACACACTTGAAGTATAAAAAAAAAGCATCTAAAACTGGCAATCCTTTTTCTCTTGCTAACTTAACACATAGTTTACTGATCTTTTAAAATGCTGACCTTGTATGCTAAATTTCAGCTAAAAAACATTTAAGGCTAAATTATATAACTTGGTGAAATGGGAGTTTCTAATTAATAATCTGAGAGATTTGCCCTTAATTTTTACATCCACTAATGCATGAAGCCAGAATGTTACCCAAAGCAAAAACCTTGGCAATACATCAATATTTTTATCACCTGTATAGAAAAGTAACTCTAAACTTGTGCCTGTGCAAGAATGCCATTACAGTCCACATGACTTTCTGCTATGGAATGCCAATGTACTCTAGTGAAAGTCAAAGTCTTGCTTAGATCACTAGAAGCAGATGAAAAGAAAATATTTTTGTAAAAATTTGTTAAACTTTATTTGCAAAGGTTGCTCAATGCAGTAAGTGTGAATTAACCTCGTATTGGATCAAAAATCAACCAACTATTTCTGTATGGGGCTCTTGGAGACTCCTAGCATGTCAAAATTGGGAAAAAACAAATGGGATGCATTTAAAACTGATGTTATTGTAACCAGTGAATTATAAAACTATGAACAAGTTAAAACATTCCTAGATTCAGAAGCACGCTACACAGTACTTGAGTTGGGGGAGTCTAACTGACCCCATGATCAAACGCATTTTTAAAAAAGCTACACACTATGCAGGTGTCAGGGTTTAAGTGACCCGAAGTTTAGAAAATGAAAATAGATAGCAACAGCAACAACATAAAAGGCACAAACACACCAAAGCGGCAGTAAATGGCCTACTACTTTGATAAAAATGGAGCAGATGAGTGACATATGTTCTGAACATTCAAAGTTTTTACACATCGCACGTTTTTGATGTATTTTTCTGTCTTGTTCTTTGGAAGAAAAGTAGCATCTTTTCTGTTCCTTAGGCTATGGATCAGTGCCCAGCCCACTAGATACTGCTTCCCTAGAAGCCTGAGGAAAGGCTGCAGTGTTCCTTTCCTGCACCAGGGGTTTCACAATTTCTGTACCCAGGTCCCTGAGAAATGTCCGTCTCTTACTGAAAGATGTATTACGCCAGGTGTGAGTCAACAAAATCCAAACAATCCATGCACTCAGATACGCACTGTGCATGTGCAATGCACCAGTAAGTCTTTTCCCCCCAGCAACAGAGTCTGTCAAGTGTGGGCTTGCCAGAAAATGAGGCTGACAATTGTGGCTTTCCCAGAAACACTTCCTAGCAAGGGTAGACGTCCCAGAAAAAAAATCAATCAACCTGACAGTGCTAGCTTCAAAGAAAGTCAATCTGCTGGACAATTATGATGATATGTGGAGCAACTATAATCTCCAAGACACTTCTGGTGCATTTTTTTGAAAAACAAAACCACTGGAACTATGATGATAAAAACAATGCTGAAAGATTCATATAATCATATCACAACTCCTGCCTCAAAATAAAAACAATCTGATGCTGGAATGCCTGCATCGTTAATTTGGGGTCCAAGTTGGACCGTCCAACTGACCAATACCTTTTCAGTGACTTTTTTTGTTATGCCAAAACCACAACAGGTATGCAGACAAAACCAATGCTAACAAGTTGTCCTCTTCATAGTTTGAGAAGACTTAAAGAAAGAAGCAACAACGGTTTGCTTATAATGTTTTATTTACATTTTTATATCCGTTTGGGGTCCGAGACCCCCAAACACCTTGGAAATGTAGTACTTTCTTTTTCCATACTGACTAACATTGAAGTGTCTACTGAGCCCATTACCTTTTTAGTTACTTTTTTGCTCCACAAAAACCACAACAGGTAGAATGATAAAACCACTGCAGAAAGATTGACCTCATCCTAGTCTGAGAACACGTAATGTATGAAGAGGCACAGGTTTGGCACGAAAAATTGGAGTTACATTGTTGTGCATGTTGGGGGTCAGATAGGAGGGTTAAGCCAAGTTATTCCTGGTAGGACAAAGTAGTCTGGACATAATTGGTCCATTCACAGCCTCCATGGCTTTTGCAGCAGAGATTAAGTCTAAAGAAATGGGGGCAGATTTGCAGGTCCTGCTTGGTCTAGATCCAAACCACTTTATTTACCAAATGATATGAATGTTCCTCATAAGGAGAAAAGCTTAACTCGTACCAGATGCAAACATGGATTAACAAAGTCGTTCATCCCACGGGGCAATTTTTTTTACTTTGGTGATGTTTCAGTGGAGGTGAAGAAACCTTATTTAACTTTCTGCACAAGCTTGGCATACATTTTCTGATATTCTTTATGCTGCAGTCAGTCAGCTGCTGCCCATGCTTCCATCATTTTTGGAAGCTACCTAGTAATGAATAAAAAAGATACAGAACATTATATTAAACCATAGACGTCTCCACTACATGGACTTCTTTCTTGGGAGGCCATTTGGCAAAGCAACAAATTGACCTTTTGTCTATTTTGCACCTTCTACTGTGTTTCAGAGCCACTTTATCTAAAGCTAATTTATATTACAGGAAGTGGGGACCATCACTTAAGCAGATGTAAAGGGGAATTCATTAAACTGCAAAAAATAAAGCAAAACAAAAATCTTTTTTAAAGAGAATCACCTCTTGTTTGATAGCTCTCTCTCAAGTACCGTGATCTTAAGACAAGCTTGCTTCAGAGTGGCCCTCTTGATATTTTATAATATAGCCCATTTGCCTTTGATGTTCTTTAACCTCTGAGGTGTGTTTGTTTGGAGCCGAAAGACTCTCTTTCTCAGATTAGTGAGAGAGGAGTATTACAGAGCATTATTTTTTGTGCTACAGAGAAATATAGAAAATAAGATTCCTTAACATTTCAGCCCGGTGTTCCATTATACTAGCAAATTCAAGATCAAAGCATCATCATATTTCAGTGATAATGGACAATTTAATCTGATGTATGGGGAATAAAATTGAGCAAAAATGATGTAGTTAATAAAATTTGCACGAAGGGAGAAATCAGCACTTTTATAAAGACATTATATTAGTGAAGCTTCTGCTTTGATGTTCCTCTGTTTTGACTGAGATCCCGAGTCTCAGAATTAAATAAAGTATATCCTTCCCTTTAAGCTTTGCATTTAAATTTTCCTCAGGAATTTTCTGTCTCTTGAAGTAGGAACTTAGACTTGTAGCTAACAGAGCAGGAAAGGATCATTCTGCAAGACAGAGGGGTGTCAGGCCTGTATTCTGCTGTAAACCAGCCAGCTGTGTGGGTGAGCTGCAGACTGTGTGTGCTGGAAATTACCAGCAGTGCAGATCCTTTGGCAGGACTGGGGCCTCGGTGAGTTTAGGGAGAGATTTTCAAAGGCATTAAAAGGCAGTTAGACACCCAACTCCTATTGTCTTTCAACATGCCTTTGGAAAATCTCCCCTGGATTCACCAGGCCAGCTGTGACTGAGAAGCTTTGAGGAGGCTGCATTTAAGTACAGTTATAAATAGGTATGGCACCTCTAGATTTCTGATGTATGACTAGGTTCAATACACATTTTATATGGCTGTATTTGAATATCAAAGTAGTTGATGATTATGAGTATGACTTAGTGTGCTGTTTATAAAACTAGACCATGTGTAGGTATGGTATGATTCTACATTGAACTCAAGGGGCCTATGTAAACAGTAGTGACAGCTGCCCAGAAAGATGGTACCCAGCTAATCCTCCCTGCCAGAGGAGAAGTGTCACAGTGACAAACTCTACAATGGGAGGCAAACAGAATGTGTTACATGAAGAGAAAAACCATAAGCATAAGTCATCTTTAGAGGCTGAAAACCCGTTGGTACAACTCCTCACATACCAGGTACAACTGGTATGTACCCTTTGGTACAACTCCCCCTGACAGGAGCAACCAGACTGAATAGTAATATTTAGGAAGCAGGAACTAACTAAAGGGGAGAAGGCAACGAATTATCCTGTAAAATGAATCATTGGGCTGGATAGAGGTTACTAGTGGAGTTCCTCAAGGATTGGTCTTGGAACCAATTTTATTCAATATTCTTATTAATGACCTTGGCACAAAAAGCAGGAGTGTGCTAATGAAATTTGCTGATCATACATAGTTGGTAGGCATCAATACAGAGGAGGGTGGGAATGTTACACAGGAAGATCTAGATGACTTTCAAGACTGGAGTGGCAGAAATGGGATGAAATTCAATGGTATCAAGTGCAAGATCATGGACCTGAGACCTAA
Organism: Chelydra serpentina; assembly: GCA_037349315.1. Classification (NCBI taxonomy): domain Eukaryota; kingdom Metazoa; phylum Chordata; order Testudines; family Chelydridae; genus Chelydra; species Chelydra serpentina. The sequence continues at coordinate 133,414,628 of JBAIAC010000004.1, forward strand.
TAACAATTTCTGCAACACGTTTGAAGCTCAGCAGTTGGCAGTCTGGGTGTGTGGGTCGATCAAGGATGACTGTGGAGCCACCAATGTGAGGGGGCCATGAAAAAGGCAAATGCCATCCTAGGATGTATCAGGTGAGGCATTTGCAGTAGAGATAGAGAAGTATTAATGCCATTGGACAAGGCACCGATAAGCCCTCATTTGGAATACTACGTACAATTCTAGTCACCCGTGTCCAAGAAACATTAATTTAAACTGCAACAGATTCAAAGAAGAGCTACTGGGATGATCAAAGGAACAGAGGACCTAGCTTATGAGAGGAGACTGGAAGAGCTTGGCTTGTTCAGTCTCACAAAAAAAGAAGGCTGAGCGGGGCAATGATTGCTCTCTATAAATACATTAGGGGGTAAGTACCAGGGAGGATGAAGAGCTATTTCAGATAAAGGACAATGCTGGCACAAGAACAAATGGATATAAACTGGCCATGAACAAATTCAGGCTGGAAATAAGAAGAAAGTTTCTGACCATCAGAGGGGATGAGGTTCTGAGGTTCTGGAACAACCTCCGTATAGGTGTTGTGGGGGCAAACACCTTAATTAGTTTTCAGAGAGCTGGACAAATTTACGAGTGCAATTTTATGACAGGATTGCTTGTGATGGTAGGGGACAGGGCTCAACAGCCTTGGGGCTCACTTCCAGTTTATGTCTTATGTTCCTAAAACTACATGCTTTAGGGTTTCAGCTGGCCACCTGCAGAGGTCAGGAAGGGGATTCACACACACACAAAATGTATTCTGGGTTTGTTTCTCATCTCCTTCCTCTGAAGCATCAGTTATAGCCATTCCTGGAGACGGGACAGTGGAGGGTGAGGGCCAGGGCTCTGAGTTGGTACCAAGCAAGGGTTCCCTCTCAGGTGCTTGGCTGGCTGGTTCTTGCTCACATGCTCAGCATCACCATATGTGGTGTCAGGAAGGAAGGAATTTTCCCTCAGGTTACACTGGCAGTGACACTGGAGGGTTTTTTGCCTTCTTCTGCAGCATGCAGGTCACTTGCCAGTATTATCTGGCTATATCTCATGTAATCATTTCCCTGCTATCGAGGCACCTCAGACACTGGTGCACCCTGGCTCTTCCTATTCTCTGACTATGGCACATAATAGTCTCCTGTGGTCTAATTTCAGTTGTTGGCTTTAGCATGCGGGTGCTGGTGGCCTGTGATATACTGGACCATCTGGTGGTCACTTCTGACCTTAAACTCTATGACTGTATATAATCATCATGAAGGTCTTCTTGTCCACCTTGTGTTATCATTATTTTCCTTCTACGTGTGCTTCTAGGAACCAATTAGCTGGGAGATCTGATTGTTTTTCATGATTGTAGCTACTTCATTCTTCCTAAGCAGCTCTTCTGTTCAGGAAGTTCTGTGTTTTATCAGCCGCTACAGAGAATGCAAAACAAATTATCTTCCTGGACATATGCCAGATCCATGATGCTCCTTGTCTCTGCCAGATAGAGAAGCAAGAGCCATAGCTCAATGTAAGAAACTAGGTCATTTACTTGGCACTCAAAGATAATTCTGGGGCAACACTCAAGCTTTGGTCTGTAATTTGGTCCAGTGTGATGTATGTCCTATGCACATTGCTCTTGACAGCACATAAATAAAAGACTTCAGAGTTCAGTATTAGCAGTCCTTTAGAACAGTTACCAGACCAACTCTGATCCTTAATACTGCTGAACTTTGGGGAAATTCAGGCTTCAGCAGTATAGCTCAGATCCATCTCTACTTTAAGAAAAAACTTCTTCACCTACTTTTTTACTCAGCTTTTGCTTTTTTTCTCTCTAAGATTCTAGAGGTTGAGATTTTTTCATGCTGTGTGAATTAATACTGCCCCGTGGCATCTGCTGTCCAGAACAGCTGTACATTTTAATTAGGTATTTGATTTACTGGTTGTCATTATTATGACAGCAGTGCTAGTTGTGCAAGAAAGCAGGCCTGGCTTCATTGATATATATATATATATATATATAAATAAAAAAAAAGACAATTCGAAGCCCAAGATTGCAGAACACTCTTACAGCCTTTGTAACACTGTAACTTCACACACATATTTCAATCAGTGCCAGGATGGAGGGGGCTTTTGGAGGCTCACATGAGCCTTTTGTTAAAATCCCATCATCAGACTAAAGGGGGCTGTGGGGCTAGTCTCTGGTCTCTGAAGGAGTCTAAATTCTGTTAAACCATTCCTTGAAGAGATTCAGTGTCCCGTGTACTTAAGTACATTTGTATATATGGATTTTGAAGTACCCAACTTACCTGTATCTAAGTATTTTAAATATTCTGTACTTAGTACTTGTATCTAAGTACATTTTAAATGTACTTCAAGTGTAAGTAACTTTTTTATTTGCAAGTGCTTTTTCAAAATAGCTTTTCTGGAACAATCACATCCCTCCCAACTGTCCTGGATTCTGGTTAGTCCCAGAACCCACTGTCCCAGCTTGGGAGCTCCAGGCTCTCACTTCTGGCTGACAGGGCTTTTTTCGGTTGGCCCTGCTGTTGTGCTACCCAGAGAGGGTAATGGCCCCACCCCCTTCACTCCTGATTGGTCACCACAACCAGCAGTGGGGGGACTCATGAATAGGGCCCTACTAAATGAAAATCATGTCACAGGCCGTGAAATCTGGTCTCCCCCTGAAACCTGACGGTGAATGGCAGAGCTGGGAGTGCCTGAGCCAGGGCTCCTACCAGGCTCCAGCTACTAGTCCCTGCTGCTCCTTGGGCCAGGTAGGACACACCTCTGGGAATCTCCCCGGGCTTCAGGAAGCTCTACACCTTGCCTCACTTCCTGCCCCCATCACTCCCCAGCCATGGCGGGGGGGGTCGTCACTGTACAGGGAGCAGCCACAGAGTTTCTTGCAGCAGTGGAAGGTTCCTGGTGGTGGGTCTGACCTGGCCCAGGCATCATCCCCTGCAGAAGAGGAAGTCCTGTCCCTTCCCAGCCCCACCAGGACTAGCAGCTGGAGCCTGGCGCACAATAGGAGCACCCAGCTGGGGCATCCCCATCCAATGGCGCCAGAACTGGAGAGGCCAGGGGGCCACGCCCCGCCACTTTGTAAACATGGGCTTAGTTTGGCGGAGCAGAGAGCGGCGTTGCCCCTCCAAAACTGCAAGTCTTGGGCAGGCATGGAGCAGCACCAGAAGGAGCTGTGCTTCATGGTGGAGGACACACACATCCACAAAGTTTCCAGCACCTTTGCCCCCAGACCTGCTGCTCCCCAGCTCCAGGCCCAGTGCTTGGGAGGTTAAAGGGGCCTTAGGTTGGCGGTGGGGGACAACAGCGCCATCCTGACCACAGGGCCCTGGGAGGTTGCCCATCCATAAGGCCAATCCTACTCCCCTCAAATAGTGATGAACTACCCCCCGTAAGAACATAAGAATGGCCATGCTGGGTCAGACCAAAGGTCCATCTAGCCCAGTATCCTGTCTTCCAACAGTGGCCAAGGCCAGGTGCCCCAGAGGGACGAACAGAACAGGTAATCATCAAGTGATCCATTCCCTGTCGCCCATTCCCAGCTTCTGGCAAACAGAAGCTTGGGACACCATCCTTGCCCATCCTGGCTAATAGCCACTGATGGACCTATCCTCCATGAACTTATCTAGTTCTTTTTTGAACCCTGTTATAGTCTTGGCCTTCACAACATCCTCTGGCAAGGAGTTCCACAGGTTGACTGTGTGTTGTGTGAAAAAATACTTCCTTTTGTTTGTTTTAAACCTGTTGCCTATTAATTTCATTTGGTGGCCCCTAGTTCTTGTGTTATGAGAAGGAGTAAATAACACTTCATTATTTACTTTCTCCACACCAGTCATGATTTTATAGACCTCAATCATCTCCCCCCGTTAGTCATCTCTTTTCCAAGCTGAAAAGTCCCAGTCTTATTAATCTCTCCTCATACGGAAGCCGTTCCAGACCCCTAATCATTTTTGCTGCTCTTTTCTGAACCTCTCTCAATTCCAATATATCTTTTTTGAGATGGAGTGACCACACCTGCACACAGTATTCAAGATGTGGGCGTACCATGGGTTTATATAGAGGCAGGATTATATTTTCTGTTTTATTATCTATCCCTTTCTTAATGATTCCCGACATTCTTTTTGTTTTTATGACTGCCGCTGCACATTGAGTGGATGTTTTCAGAGAACTATCCACAATCACTCCAAGATCTCTTTCTTGAGTGGTAACAGCTAATTTAGACCCCATCATTTTATATGTATAGTTGGGATTATGTTTTTCTATGTGCATTACTTTGCATTTATCAACATTGAATTTCAGCTGCCATTTTGTTGCCCAGTCACACAGTTTTGAGAGATCCGTTTGTAGCTCTTCACAGTCTGCCTGGGTCTTAACTATCTTGAGTAGTTTTATATCATCTGCAAATTTTGCCACCTCACTGTTTACCCCTTTTTCCAGATCATTTCTGAATATGTTGAATAGGACTGGTCCCAGTACAGACCCCTGGGGGACACCACTATTTACCTCTCTCCATTCTTAAAACAGACCATTTATTACTACCCTTCCTATCTTTTAACCAGTTACCAATCCATGAGAGGACCTTCCTTCTTATCCCATGACAGATTTGCTTAAGAGCCTTTGGGGAGGGACCTTGTCAAAGGCTTTCTGAAAATCTAAGTACACTATGTCCACTGGATCCCCCTTGTCCACATGCTTGTTGACCCCCTCAAAGAATTCTAGTAGATCGGTGAGGTTTTACAAAAAACATGTTGACTCTTCCCCAAAAAATTATGTTAATCTATGTGTCTGACAATGTTGTTTTTTACTATAGTTTCAACCAGTTTGCCCAGTACTGAAGTCAGGCTTACTGGCCTGTAATTGCCAGGATCACCTTTGGAGCCCTTTTTAAAAATTGGCGTCACATTAGCTATCCTCCAGTCATTTAGTACAGAAGCTGATTTAAATGATAGGTTACAGACTACGGTTAGTAGTTCTGCAATTTCACATTAGAGTTCCTTCAGAACTCCTGGGTGAATATCATGTGGTCCTGGTGACTTATTACTGTTTAGTTTATCAATTTGTTCCAAAACCTCCCCTAATGACACCTCACACTGGGGACAGTTCCTCAGATTTGTCACCTAAAAAGAATGGCTCAGGTTTGGGAATCTCCCTCACATCCTCAGCTGTGAAGACCGATGCAAAGAATTCATTTAGTTTCTCCACAATGGCTTTATCGCCCTTGAGTGCTCCTTTAGCACCTCGATCGTCCAGTGGCCCCACTGGTTGTTTAGCAGGCTTCCTGCTTCTGATGTACTTTAAAAAATTGCTATTACTTTTTAAGTCTTTGGCTAACTGTTCTTCAAATTATTTTTTGGCCTTCCTAATTATATTTTTACACTTCATTTGCCAGAATTTATGCTCCTTTCTATTTTCCTCACTAGGATTTAACTTCCACTTTTTAAAGGATGCCTTTTTGCCTCTCACTGCTTCTTTTACTTTATTGGTTAGCCACGGTGGCACTTTTTTGGTTCTCTTTGTGATGTTACACCCCATATTCTTCATAGAAATACTGTTATGATAGGAATATGGCATAACTAAGATATGCTTTATGCAAGATGAATCATGTGAGGTATCAATGGAAAGGGCATGATTTACTGAATGTGTTTATCCAATATGCATATAACATTTCTGTATCTGAAGTTAGGAATACTGTCTATGTAACAATTACAACTGTGTGTGTACTTGGAAAATGCCCACCAGACACCAAGCAATTAGTCTTAACGGGCCATTATTATGGGGTCTTAAAAAAGTTTCCATGCAACTTGCAGGGATTTCACTTTTGGAACTGTACCTTTTAATTTCTGTTTAACTAACCTCCTTATTGTTGTGTAGTGCCCCTTTCTGAAATTAAATGCTGCAGTGTTCGGCTGCTCGGCTGCTGTGGTGTTTTCCCTGCCAGAGGGATGTCAAATTTAATTATATTATAGTCACTATTACCAAGCAGTCCAGCTATATTCACCTCTTGGACCAGATCCTGTGCTCCATTTAGGATTAAATCAAGAATTCTCTCTCCTCTTGTGGGTTCCAGGACTAGCTGCTCCAAGAAGCAGTGATTTAAGGTGTCAAGAAATCTTATCTCTGCATCCCATCCTGAGGTGACATGTACCCAGTCAATATGGAGATAGCTGAAATTATTATTGAGTTTTTTATTTTAATAGCCTCTCTAATCTCCTGAGCATTTCACAGTCACTATCACCATCCTGGTCAGTAATAGGTCTCTACTGCTATATTCTTATTATTCAAGCATGGAATTACTATCGTTAGAGATTCTATGCTACAGTTTGGTTCATTTCATATATTTACTTCATTTGATTCTACGCTTTCTTTCACATAGCTTGCCGCTTCCCCACCACCACCACCTGTTCTGTCCTTCCGATATATTTTGTACCCTGGTAGTACTATGTCCCAGTGATTATCCTCATTCCACCAAGTTTCTGTGATGCCTATTATATCAATATCTTCATTTAATACAAGGCACTTTAGTTCGCCCATCTTATTATTTAGACTTCTAACATTGGTATAAAAGCACTTTAAAAACATGTCACTTTTTAGCTGTCTGCCATTACATGATGTAATTGAACGGGACTTTTTTTCATTTGACTGTTTCTCATCAGATCCTCCCCGTGTTTTATCATCTTCCATCCTCTCCTCCTTACTAGGACATAGAGAATCTCCATTAATATATCCTCCCCTAAGGGATGTCTCTGTTTGAACCATGTGCTCCTCCACACTCTGTCAGTTTTCCCCCAGCCCTTAGTTTAAAAACTGCTCTATGACCTTTTTAATTTTAAGTGCCAGCAATCTGCTTCCATTTTGGTTTAGGTGGAGCCCATCCTTCCTGTATAGGTTCCCCCTTTCCCAAAAGTTTCCCCAGTTCCTAATAAACCCCTCCTCCCTACACCATCGTCTCATCCACGCATTGAGACCCTGCAGTTCTGCCTGTCTAACTGGCCCTGCGCATGGAACTGGAAGCATTTCAGAGAATGCCACCATACAGGTCCTCGACTTCAACCTCTTACCTAGCAGCCTAAATTTGGCCTCCAGGACCTCTCTCCTATCTTTCCCTATGTCACCAGTACCCACATGTACCACGACCACTGGCTCCTCCCCAGCACTACACATAAGTCTGTCTAGATGTCTCAAGAGATCCGCAACCTTCGCACCAGGCAAGTAAGTCACCATGCAGTTCTCCCTGTCATCGCAAACCCAGCTAATCTATGTTTCTAATGACTGAATCCCCCATAACTATTCCCTGTCACATCCTAATAACTAGAGTCCCTCCCCCGGAGAGGTATCCTCAGTGTGAGAGGATACCACATCATCATCTGGAAGGAGGGTCCCAATTATAGGATCGTTTCCCTCTGCTCCAGTTGGATATCCTCCTTCCCTGAGACTTTCATCCTCCTCAACAGCACAGAGGCTGTCAGACTGGGGGAGGGACCATTCTACTACGTCCTGGAAAGTCTCATCGCATACCATGTGACCCTCACGTCTGAGCTGCTTGCTGCTCTCTGACTGTCCAGGTCTGAAGTCAGCCCCTCCAGCAGCAGCAGCGCAGAAGTAAGGGTGGCAATACCACTACCACCCTACAATAGCATTGTGACGCCCCTCCCAACCCTCTTTTGGGTTGGGACCCCCATGGTTATAACATCATGACATTTCAGATGTAATTATCTGAAACCGTGACGTTCATGATTTTAAAAATCCTATGTCTGTGTAATTGACCAAAATGGACCGTGAATGTGCTAGGGCCCTACTCATGAGTTGCTCCCTGTCCCAGTCTAGCAACCATGGGGAGACTTGTTCATAGCATCTGGGGAAATCACAAAGTACAAGGCTCCCTGTTTGGAAACTTTACTGCAGTAACAACTCTGTGGTGGACCAGTGTCCAAAGAAAAAAATAGATAATCTAATTCTCATAATACGGGAATTGAAAGTACTTACATTTATACTTGTAGTTGTACTTTTACTTATAAATACATAGCATTATTTCCACAGCATACTTGTGCCTATAAATACATATAAGTGCCAAACTCACCATTACAGAAGTAAGTCCTTCTTAGCAGTACTTAGGCAATACTGTAGAGAGGACACATTCTTGGAGACTCACTGTAGTGAAGTGCAATTTTTTGGCTGCTGGAATGCATCAGGTTGCATGAAATAGAAGGTCTTAAAAAAAAATTCTAGAAGAGGATTCCTGAAAGAATCTCTCTCTCACACACACACACACTTCCAATCAACTACACTCAAGCTGAATGCTGTGCCAAATATCGCAATATCAATATATGCAGTTCATACTTTGTTTCTGAACAGTATCAGCATGTAAGTGCATTTAATACAGGTTTGTTTGCCAAATAGCTTCCTGGTTATAGATATGAGAAAATGTTTCTAGTGAAATGAGAAAACAAGGGCCTGATTCAGGGCTGAGAGAAGAAAATGGGAGTCTGTTGACTTCTGTAGGCTGTGGATCAGGCCTCATTTGAATAATCTCCTCTGGTATACAGGCTAAAGGGGAGAAGGATGTTTGTCAGAACCCATTATTACAATATTGGCAGCACATCAGATTTCAACTGAGCCCTGTCAAAACAGCCTATCCAGATGTACAACGGCTTTTATAAGAATTAAAAAAAGAACGGCAGAAGCTGTATGTATGCGGTCATGCAAATTCAAAGTTGTGACGACTGTCTTCCTTAAGGAAACAGAAATCAAGCCAAGTTGCAAGAGATTTAGGTTTAACATTCTGAAATTTAAAAAGCATTTGTGTGAACACACTCAGTAAATCAATTTTCTTTTAAAAAGCAAAATATTTCTAAACTGGACATTGGCTGCACTGAAAATAAATTGCTCATGCACTCTAGCTGAAATTCAAGGGAGGCAAAGTACTCCAATTAAAATGCATCAGGCATTTAACCTGAACCAAAATCTAAAGCGACCTATATGATATAAGTGTGTATTTTATCCTAGCACAAGTCAATTGTGAAAGAATGAGAGAGTATGCCTTCCTTATGTACGGTACAGGTTGTGTTAATTCAAACCGTAATTTTCAGAAGGAAAATTAGATGCTTCATGGTTTGCAATATGAAAGGAGTAGAGATTGGTGGGAAATAAGAGAAACTTCAGTTTCAGTACTATTAGATTTAGTGAAGTCACACTGCTATCTGAACTTTGCCCGGTAAGAAGCATCAGCTAACCAGCCCACCAGCAGTAGAAGATGAACACAGTAACAGCTTAGAGAAATAATGGAATTGTATCATGGTAGATTTTTCTTACAAGAAGAGAATGTCTCAGTAAATAAAAGTGACAAAGGGTCCTGTGGCACCTTATAGACTAACAGAGGTATTGAAGCATAAGCTTTCATGGGTGAATACCCACTTCTTCGGATGCATCCGAAGAAGTGGGTATTCACCCATGAAAGCTTATGCTTCAATACCTCTGTTAGTCTATAAGGTGCCACAGGACCCTTTGTCCCTTCTACAGATCCAGACTAACACGGCTACCCCTCTGATACTTCAGTAAATAAAGTAAGATATATAACCAAGAATTGAAGGAACAAAAGGTGCCTTCATAACTTTGGCACCTTTTATTCATTTAACCTTGTGTTGCCTCATAACTTGAGAACACAGCTAAGATTACAAAGGATATTGAAGGCACTTTCTGTCCCTGGTTATTCCCATTGTAGCTCAGGTGTTTTATTAGTGTACCTCAGATTTTTATAAAGTTGTCCCTGACCTTAGCAGTATTACATAGTTGCAATTTTCACACAGGCAAATTGTTCTTGAAAGATTTTTTTCAACAAACTAAGCACAAACATGTGTAACCCTTCTGCCAGTCAGAGTTGGCAGCAACAAGGGCCGGGTTCAGTATCTAGGGGTTCCATTCCAATGACACAATGCAAAACCGGCTCGAGCCCCCACCCAGTGACCTGGGACAAATATATATCACCCCCCTGGGCGCCTCTAAGAGGCAGTACTTCCCCTCTCGCAAGCACAGAGTCTGAGTGTAGCAAAAACCTTTTAATGACAGAGAGAAACAATGCGGCATTTTGTTGGGGAAACACCACATCTAGGATTCGTAAACCAAACTGTGAGCAAAGACCCACCCCAGCAAATTGGCCATGTCCTTTCCCTTTGGTTCTTGAGTCCAGCAACCCCAAAAATCACCCAAAGTCCCAAAAGTCCAACAACCCAAAAGTCCAGACCCAGAGTTCTAAAGTTCATCTGCAGAGTGCTACACACCTCCAAACAGTCTGGGTAGAAATAGGGAGGGGAGAGGTAAGGGGCACCTTACATGGCTCGAAGCTGATTGCCCCGTCCCTTCGTGGGGCTTCGCTCTGCTCTGCTCCGCCAGCCATCCCACAAGTCACTCCGCTCAGCCGTCCCGCAAGCCGCTCCGGCTGTCCCGCCAACTGCTCCGCTCCAAGCCATCCCGCCAGCTGCTCAGCAATACATCTTCCGGCTCCCCCACTACTTAACACAGTGCTCAGTGATTTCAGCTTGTAGTAGGGGGACCCTTAATGCTAACTTTGCACCATTAGCCCCAAGTGATTCTAACTCAGCAGCCTGTGATTAGACTCCTAAGGAATTCAAAATTAGCTCTGATATGCCACAGTGGGGAGAGAGAAGAAGGTGCAACTGACATTTAGGGCCCTCAGAAGAGGCCCATGCCACCGGGTACAAATACCTGTCCCCAACCTCTCTCTCAATTCAGTGGGTTTTGGAACCCATGTCCCTCGCCTAGCGAGTGCTGCTTCATTGATGGCGAGTCCCTCCATCATAACAAAAGGTCACTGTCCTTGATTCACATAATCAGGGTAACACTTTATTCTTCCTGCCCCAATAACAGAGAAACTGGGGATCCCACAGCAGCCAAAGTGACCATTTGGGCAAGCGATCCATCATGCTTTGCAGGGTGGGTGTGTCCATGCAAACAAGATTAGCCCCTGACATCCCTTTCCACAACTCACCACCAGATGTCAGGGTAGAGTTCATCCTGACTCTGCTTACACATGTTTCAACCATCAGGTCTCCATGCATAGGCGCCGACTTCGTGGGTGCTCCGGTGCTGGAGCACCCATGGAGAAAAATTGGTGGGTGCTCTGCACCCACCGGCAACTCCCCGCCCGCCCCGGACCCGCGGCAAACTTACCAGCACCAGGAGACGTTGCGGGGCCCCGCCCCCGACGCTGGGCAACGTGGCGTCGGGGGCGGGGCCCCGCAACGTCACCCGGCATCGGGGGCGGGGCCCCGTGACGTCACCCGGCGTTGGGGGCGGGGCCCGGCGTCGGGCGGCGCCCCGCCCCCAACGCCGAGAGACGGCACCCACGGGCGGAACCGGAAGTCTGCGCCTGTGTCTCCATGTCTTTGCTTTCATTCTATTGATTCTTTAGCAAATATCTCTTGCAGACACTACAAAGAACCTTTGGAGCCAAATCAAAACAGAAAAAAATGCCATTGACTTCAGGGGACCTTGGTCCAGGCCTATTAAGCTTCAATATCCCTTTTCTTTATTTACAGGCTTATGGTGAAGTCCAGGGATTTGTTTCACAATTTCCCTTTAAGCCTTCACTGTCTCCAAGCAGTTGCCAATGTTTGCAACTCTTCTACGTGGGTAGTTAATTTTTGCAGGGGGTGGGGAAATTTGATTTCTTTCACCCTGGCATGTATAGCTCCAGACTGTGTCGGATTTCCCAAGAGTACACAGGCCAAACATAAATTCAGGCATCACAAGTGGCCACAACAGGAATTTTAACACCTATGGAGTAGATGTGGCATTTCCTTTTCCCCAGTGGTTCTGTGCATTAGTCACAGCAGCAGACTGAGTCTCTGTAGTAGAATGTTCTGTGATGCGTACATTGTGCATTCAAATATTCAGTGTTCTATATAGAGTGATTAAAAAGGGAATGTATTTTGCATGTGTGATATCTGTACACATCACCCAACACATTCTAGAAGTCATTTATGTACAGATACAGTATTTTATTAATATTCTTTTAATAATATGATTATTAAATATAATATCCCATAAACCTATGTACCTGCTTTGCCACAGCCATGAAAACTTTCTTTTAAAGTTAAAGAAGTCAGCTCTTAAGGACAGGGCCGGCTCTAACCTTTTGCCGCCCCAAGCAAAAAAAACAATCCCCCACGAGCGCCCTGCCGAAACAACCCCCCTGAGCGCCGCCGCCCCGCTGCAACAAGCCCCCCCCAGCGCTGCACCGCAACAACACCCCCCCCCCCGAGAGCCTCTACCGACTGGAGTGGTGGGGGGGAGTGCAGCATGCCCGCGCCGCCCTGCCGCAACAACCCTCCCTGAGCACCGTGCCACAACAACGCCCCCGCAGCGCCCAGCCAAAACAAACCCACCCCTCCCCCAAGCGCCGCCTCACCAAAGTTTAAAAAAAAAAAAAAAAAAAACCCTGAGCTCCGCCCCAAGATTGGCTGCCCCGAAGGTGCCACCCCAAGCACATGCTTGGTCGGCTGGTGCCTGGAGCCGACACTGCTTAAGGATTGAAGGACTAAATTAATAAAACTCTTATCACTTCCTAGTTGGTAAGAAATTGCTCATCAAGCCAACCCTGAACAGCAATGTATCCAGTATTTCAATAAAAGCCATTCAAAATCTATGTAAAAAGTTAGAACTTGGAGAAGATGCATTGCCAAGCTAAACTGCTCAGATTGCTTACATGACATGCTGCTGCATGAGAGGGAATAAACAATGGAATTCCCTCTAATCCTTTGGAAACTGCAGCTCTTACAGAATTATTTCTATATGAGCTCCTTAGCTGTCATTTGGAAAAGGCCAACATTCCAAAGATTAAAATTGATTAATAACATCCCTCTTACAAAAAATATCCCCTATATAGAAAGATATTGCTTTCAACCAGCTTCTATTAAACCCCTAAACTTTAGAATCAAAACAACAATATACCGAGGGCCATCCTGTCATGAATTGTATACGTCACACACACACACACCCCTTTGTTTTCATTTGGCTTTCCACATATTAGCAATGGCAAAATATAGGCCACACTTAGGAAACTGAAATATTGCTTCAATGTAACTTGGCAGTGACAGAGAGTAGAACTGAATAATGCACAGAATATCCTAAGCCACTGCAGGCCAGATCCTCAGAGCTATGTTATCTGGAGGATTTACATCAGCTGAGGAGTCATATATGCAAGTGTTCGGGTTTGTAATACCAGCACACCTACAGCTGAGCTTGATATTAACTCAGTAGCGGAAAGGATGACATCACTGTTTGAGCAATAGCTGTAGTAGCTGCTGTCCTGTATATTCACATCTGTGATCATCTTTCTGACCCAGGTATCTTTTTTATTGCTAATATATCCTATGACATTTGAAATGCAGTTTATCACACTGAAAACTAAATGCATAATCCTTCTGAGTGAGGACTGTGTAAAAACTGAGTGAGAGCTTCAGGACTTAGCCCTTGGAGCTAAGCAGTACTATCATCTGTGCCTCCGGTATAATCCAAACAGATTTCAATCAGACTTTAACAGTGCCATCTGCCAGTCACAGCCCCTGAGGCAGAGGGCAGGAAAGGAGCACGGTCAGAGTGTATCTAAATACCTCTGGTGCTAGAATGGCCGCTTGGGGTCGTATCCACTGGCCACGAGCTACTGGAGTGCTGAAGCTGAACTAATTTACACTATGAACCAAGTTGACCCTTAGCCTGCCCCAGAGCTGTGGAGCCACAAAAGTGATGGGGCCTTCTGCTTGGATTCTGTGCTAAATGCAGCTCAGTCAGACTCAAGAATCAGGCGCACTAGCTATTCTCTCTCTCCACACAAACATACCCCCCCAGAGAATACAGGGCTTAGGGGCAGGTGTAGGAGAGAAAAGTGTACACGGTGATTCTCAACCAGAGAAGCTGGGGCCTAACTGAAGGACTTTTCAGAGTGCTTGAGTGGGTGCCGGTGCGGGGAAACTTTCTTGAACCATACCATGCTAACATACCATGCTTTGCCTTTAAAGAAAAACGGAACCATTTTATTCAGCAGGTCATCCTAAATGGTTTTTGGCAGTCCCTGTGGTGAGAAGTACTTGTCAATATGCGGAAACTGTAGTGTGTAAAATTACAGCTTTTAATTAAAACTGGCACAGCTGCAAACATTTTTCTGAAAGGTGACATACGGTTTAATAGTTCAAGTGGCAGAGAGGGTGATGTAGCATTGCCAAATGCTGGAGATATGGAGGACTTAGAGGGTAAACAGTTCTGAGGTGGAAAACTGATCTGCACTGTTTTGGAAAGACAAGGTAAATATAGGTGAATTTTTCTTTGCAAGCCAAGCTATTGTCCCATTGGTCTCTCCTATAGCTTTAAGACACAGCCAGTGTTGAGAAGAGAACTGAACTTCTGGCTAACAGTGTTTAAACACAGTTCATCACTATTAAGACCATCACTGTACATTATGTGGGTGAGGTATCGGACTAGATTTGCATTGAGACCTGACTTGGTACTTCTGCCGAATCTGTGTTGGCTAAGCCTGTTCCACTCAAATGCTTTGTTCAGCATGAGCCCAGGGAGACTCAGGTAGAAGGTATACGCACATAAAACTAGGACCTCATAATATTTAGGGTTAATCTACACAGGGCCGGCTCCAGGCACCAGCCGACCAAGCATGTCGGCTTAGGGCAGTGGGGGGCGGCTATGCTGCGCTCCCAGCCGGTGCCCCAGCAGGGGGCGGCCATGCTGCGCTCCCCGTCAGCGCCCCGGCCGGGGCTGCGGGCAAGCCGCGCTCTGCATCGGTGCCCCAGCCGGAGGAGCAGGGCGGCCGGCGGCTTTTTTGCCTGGGGCGGCAAAAAAGCCAGAGTCGGCACTGAATCTACACACAGCTAGTGGCAGCAAGTTTCAGAATCCAGGTCTGCAGAGACTTGATTTTCCATTGCCCTGAACCTTGAATAAAATTCTGGCCCCACTGAAGTTGATGGGAGGTTTGCCACTGGCTTCACTGGGGCTAGGATTCAACCTTTCGTGTAGTAATTTACATCTGTGCAAAAAGAGTGTAAAACTACCATTCTGATTTGGTAGAATTTTGCACACACTTGTGCAGTCATTTACACCAGTGCAAACATATAGTGTAATGGAGAATCAGACCCTGCATCACTGCATTCACTCCTTGTTTGCAGCATTTGGTCTACTAAGTTCTTCTGGCAGTAAAAGTTCTAATTTTCATGCCAACTTCTGTTGCATGTGTTTTTATATTTTTCTAATTAAAACACCTAGCTGAGATCTATAGTTTTAGCGGTTGTGGCAGTATAAATATTACTAAAATGAATTGAGTGGCAGAGGACATTAACAAAATAAAAACTCATTAGACTGTGTAAAAGTGACGTAGAGGCCAAGGAGGACAGAACTAGTAAAATGAGTGGTGGGTGTTCATAGACCTATTTCCTATCCCTAGAAACCATGAGGTTCATATTGCTGCATACTGCAGAGATTCCTATAATTGAGAATTACTTTGACACCCTGAAGTGGAGATGTGTGGGTGGACACAGTCAGCATGTGTAATCTAAAACAAACCCAACCAATTATTCATAAATGTTAAGCTTTAAAAAGACAAGAAAGTACAGCCAGTTCATGTAGCTTTTCTCTCTTACAGCTGCAATGTTTTTTCTGAAGGAGGATACAGCCTCAATACTCTGCTGTGCTCATCCATTAAGAACAAATACTTCAGGTGTTCCAGGGACTAGAAGGCAAACTTTGGTACTCTAAAAGACTTTCTATTAAAGATATTTGATGCTGGAGAAAATGAAGTGGCTATTAATATATCTTTTAGTCTGCATTTCACCATAGATACAAAAAAGGCCATGTAATGCAAGACATCTGCACTGTAAACTCTGAGCAAAATACATCAATATGCTGAGTTGTGTTTGCGATGTCCTATTCAGGACACCCACAACCATGAGCCCGTGTTACCCCTCAGCCTCACCAAGTGAGAGCTTTGTTGCTGCTCAGCTGTGTGTCAGCTCCCTGACGCACCAGCCTGTCTGCCTTGTCAGCAAACTCTTCAAGACTCTGCCAGTCTAAGCTTTATCTTGCAGGTAACAATCAGTTAACCCTAGTTCTCGAGTTCCCCAGAGACATCTGTCTGCAGTGTCCCGTCCCTCGCACTGGACACTCACGGAAATTGTTTGTTGCCTCCAAAGAGAAGTGTATACACCTGCCTGGTAGATTAGCTGAAAACTTAAACTTCACTTTAATACCCAGCTGTGATGGGCTCCACTCACCATGCTAGCACTCCCAGACCCACGTCACTCCAAGAACCACAGCACCCTCTTCATGACACAGTCCTCCAGCCATGCCACGATCTGCATTCCCCCCTTCCAGGGGGCCAGTACTGCAGTCCAACTGTCCAGCCACTTCCTCAGTGATAAGTGGGACGAGAGGGGGACCCAGGCCCACCCACTACTCCGGGTGCCCGCCCAGGAACCCTGACAGCTAGATGCTGCATCCCTTCCAACCTCTCAGTACATTTTCTTGGGTCACTTCCCCACAGCCCCAGCACCTTTTTCACCCTTACCTCAGGGCCTCAGCATACCAGTCAACCAGGAGCTCTCTCTCACTCCCCTGATCCTGCCCAACACTGCTCTGTCCAAGGTGCTAGCTTTCTTCCACCTGCAAGGCAGCCAGTCTTCCCTCCTTGAGTTCCAGGGAGCAACTGACCATGCTCTGCCCTGCAGCTCTTCTTATATAGGCCTGCCATGCCTTGATTGGCTGCTCCTTGCAGCCCCCCTCTTATTGGCTGCTTTTTGCACAGCCTCCCAAGGGCTCCATTACCCCTTACAGGCCAGTCCTATTGGGTTCCAAGAAGTGGGCAGATGCAAGCCCGCCCACTGCTAAAGGACCCTCCCCCAGCCTTAGGGGAGGATCCACAAGGTCCAGGAACTCAAATAATTATGGGGGACAACCAAAAATGTAACAGGGGCAGGTGTGAAGGTCAAAGGGACAAACAAAGGGAACCTGAAGCAGACACCAAGCAGAGAACCCTGACAGCACCCACTGCTCCTCTAAGGTGTCAGGGGAGCCAGCAGACGCTGCTCAGAGGAATTCTGCCTGGATACATGAGTGAAGGCAGGATCGGAAATAGGCCCCACAGCCACAGGAAACCCCCTCATCCAACCTCCTCTCACTAGTCTTATAGATGGCCACTCTGGCCAGTGCTAGGAGGAGGCTGAAAAGGCGCTCCCACGACTTTGTGGGGCCACAGATAGGGTGTGAGTATATGAAAAGGTTAGGGGAAAAGTGCAGCCAGAAAAATAAAAGGATGGTCAGGAGGAGCCAGAACCGGGGGTGCAACCTGGCGCACTCCAGGTATATGTGCGCCAGGGTCTCCCTCACACCACAAAAGGGGCGGGCATCAGGGATAGGGGTGAACCGTGCCAAGTACACGCCCAGGCTCACGGCTCCGTGAAGGAACTGGCAACTAATATCCCCGGCGGGCCTTGGGACTAGGGTGGAATATAGGCTGGCCCACCGGGATTCCTCACCTTCAAAAGGTGGCAATAGGTCCTGCCACTTCGTATCGGGGCAGGACACGAGGGTGAGGAAACAAAGGATGTGGAGCACGAGCATGTACAGATGTTTCCTTGGCACAGTCCGGAAGCGAACCAGCTGCAAATTGCGCAGCTGGCTGGAGGTGTACGGGTGGGACAGCCAGGAGGACTCACAGGGCAGGGGCCCAATGAAAAGGTCCAGAGGGTCCAGGGTCAGGATGGGCAGGACCTGGTTGAGGTAAACCCTAGCAGTGGGCAGTCAGGCTGCCCTCACCTCCTGAAGTACGCACCGGGAGTACAAAGGGTGGAGAGCCCCATGCGCTGAACAAGCATCATTCTCCCCAGTCTAGTCCAGGAGGTCTCCAACTCTGGTGACTTCTGCTAGGACCAGCCTCTCTTGCACTGAGGGGGACTCCGCCACCTGCAAACGGAGTTGGGAATTGTGGTGCAGGAGCTCCATGAGGAGATCTACCCCCTCGGTAGCCACCATGGACCTGGTCGCCAAAACCAGCTTCCAGGTCTGGAGGAGGTCCTGGTAGAAGATGGGCAGCCCGGAGAGGTCTCGCAGACGACCTCTCGGCTGGAGATAAAGGAGCTGCTGGTCATATCGGAGCCCTCGGAAGCAGTGCAGGAAGGCGTGCGCCAACGTGCTCCAAGCCGGACTACCTGCACCATAAAGGAGTCTCTGCAGGGCCCGGAGGTGGAAGACATGGACCTGAGCGCGCAAGCATGTCAGGCCCTGTCTTCCCTCCTCCAGTGGGAGATGGAGATCCCTCGCAGAGACCCAGTGCAGTCCTGGCCAGAAGAACTTCAGAACCAGCTTTTGGATATTAACCAGGAAACCCGGGGCTGGGACCAGGGTGTTGAGTCGGTGACAGAGCATGGACAGGACTAGCTGGTTGAGCACCAGTGCTCTCCCCCACAGGGAGAGGCACCGGAATAGTCCCATCGACCTCGGCAGCCACTCAGACACCCTCCCTTACAGGCCAGTGTGGGGTAGGCACCCCATCACAACAGCCTTGAGCTGGTTTTGTAATAAAACAAGAATACATTTATTAATAAAGAACAGGGATTTAAGTGATACTAAGCAAGAGACAAAGAGCCAGGCATGGTTACAAACTAAACAAACTAAAACAAGCTTTCTAGTGCCTAAAACTTAATTCTAGCAAGTTATATCTTTGCCTAAAACAGTTTCTCACTTACATCAGGCCAGGATGACCCACCATTCACAGGATCAAAAGGTACTGTTCCCTATGTCCCCTATGTGATGGATAACGAGAATGTCTTTTTGCTCCCTTATATTATTTATGGCTTGTATACACTACCCGCCGGATCAGCGGGCAGTGATCGATCCAGTGGGGGGTCGATTTATCGTGTCTCATATAGACACGATAAATTGACCACTGAGTGCTCGACTCCAGTACTCCACCAGAACGAGGAGCACAAGCGGAGTCAACGGGAGAGCATCAGCTGTCGACTTATCACAGTGAAGACACCACGGTAGGTAGATCTAAGTACGTCGACTTCAGCTATGCTATTCACGTAGCTGAAGTTGCATATCTTAGATCAACCCTGCACGGTAGTGTAGACAAGCCCTTAAAATCCATAGTTTCTGCCTCAAGAGCCAGGAAGGCTTCCTGCGATGCAGACTCTGCTCTCCCCCCAACACACCAGTGAGCTCACTAAGCTCCTGCCTCAGTTACTTGTTAGCTTGATAGCTTTGTTTACCATATGTGTAAATGTGGTTCCATTGTCCTCTGCCAATAATCAAGCCAGTCCAACAGGGAAGTCCACATTCCTTTCTCTAGGGCAGGCTCGATATATGCACTGCCTACCAAATGCACTTTAAGAACATACTTCATGCACACATCTATACTTTATGTACACAACCTGTACATACCTCACGCAATGATATCTCCATTGTGACACCAGTTTACCAGTTTTTATACAACACTTTTTAGTGTGTCAGGTCTGATCTGAGTTATAGTATGGTGGGCCCTCTGGCAGTGGGCATTGAGGGGCTCCCAAGGTCACAGTGCTATTATTTCTGTCCGCAAGTACCATTTCTAAATCACAATCCAGTTTTCTTCTTTCATCCCTGACTACAAATGGGTGCATATATCTGCTGCCACAACACACGACAATAACTCAGAATGTTGGTTTATGAACCGAGACAATAAAAATGACCATTAACCTCACCCCATTTGGAACTGAATGCAAAACCATCGCTTTGTCTTACTTTCCCTCATTAAATTCTTTGAAACAGACACACAATACAACCTCTTGCGCACACACACACACCACAAATGCAGACAAATCGAGCTGTTTTTCCTACAGGCTGGGAAGGAATTAAAACAGAGAGAGAGATTATTACCATTGTTTGTCATTTGAAATGCCCAAGATAATACAGTGATGAGGACTCTATATATAGATAGACATCACACGACACAATGTAAACTGATATACCATATAAAACACACAATGATGTAAAAATTGTATTGTCACACCATATGTAAGGAAATATTGATTGTTTGACGGCATTTTAAAAGTCAAGCAACTAGGTAACATTTAAAACCTCTAAATATGTCATGGAGAAAAAGACTTCATAAAAAAAATTATATCAGGATTAAGTAACCTATAAACAGGACAGCTAATAGGATAGAAATCAGAGCTGTTGAAATTTTTATAATACAGTGTTTTATTCTAGTTGTCATGGTTTCCTAAGATGTGTTCACCAATTCCTATAAATTTTTGAAATATTTTTGCAGACTATAAATACCACAATATTACTGGAATAAACATAGAATGGGGGCACTTTGAGTCAGTGTCTTATCTGAAATAAACTTGGAGCAGCACAGCAGCTCGCTACCCCTATGTCCTTGGGACATAAGCTAACCCTACATACATTCCACACTATGTAAATACACAGGGCAAGATAAAAATTGCCCTCTCCAATCTGCATCACTGATTTCAACTCAAAAATTCAGTTCTCCCTGCACACATGAAAGTTCTTACAATGTTAGAGGAGCAGAATATCGGAGTCAAGTTCTGAAATGCAGAACTTTTGCTGTTTAATTTGTAGTTTTAAAAATTAATACAGAACTTCTATTTTAAAGAATATCTAGTCTTTTCTGAGTATGTCAATCCCAAGTTACCACCTAAATCCCTTTGAATACAAGCAGACGTTATTTCTAGTTCACAGCATTGCAATGGTAATCAACTGAAGGAGATTATTTCTCATAGTCTCTTTGAATGTCCAAATATAAATAAGTGCTAGAAACAAACTCTCAGAAATTTTCTAGTTAGACATCCCCTTAGTCAATATTTCTAGTACTTTTTACTTTACTTTATTTTGAAGGCCTTTTGCATATTGTGGTCTGAGCACATACAGCATGATAAAGAAGCTAGCTGGAAGGTATTCATTTCCCCTCTGCAGTTAGGCAGAGCAGGCTACAATGAGGAGAATAGTAATAAGGTGTATCAGTCACAGGCTAAAGAAAATCTGCCAGCCTTAGTTATGCTGGGTTCATATCTTATGTAACCCTTCTGCCAGTCAGAGTCGGCAGCAACAAGGGCCGGGTTCCGTATCTAGGGGTTCCATTCCAATAACACAATGCAAAAACCGGCTCGAGCCCCCACCCAGTGACCTGGGACAAATATATATCACCCCCCCTGGGCGCCTCTAAGAGGCAGTACTTCCCCTCTCGCAAGCACAGAGTCTGAGTGTAGAAAAACCTTTTAATGACAGAGAGAAACAATGCGGCCTTTTGCTGGGGAAACACCACATCTAGGATTTGTAAACCAAACTGTGAGCAATGACCCACCCCAGCAAATTGGCCATGTCCTTTCCCTTTGGTTCTTGAGTCCATCAACCCCAAAAATCACCCAAAGTCCCAAAAGTCCAACAACCCAAAAGTCCAGACCCAGAGTTCAAAAGTCCATCTGCAGAGTGTTACACCCCCTCCAGTCTGGGTAGAAATGGGGAGGGGAGAGGTAAGGGGCACCTTACGTGGCTCGAAGCTGACTGCCCCATCCCTTCATGGTGCTTTCGCTCGGCTCTGCTCTGCTCCGTTCAGCCGTCCCGCAAGCCGCTCCGCCAGCAGCTCCGCTCCGTCAGCCGTCCTGCAAGCCGCTCCGGCTGTCCCGCCAACTGCTCCGCTCCGCCAGCAGCTCCGCTCCGTCAGCCGTCCTGCAAGCCGCTCCGGCTGTCCCGCCAACTGCTCCGCTCCGCCAGCCGTCCTGCAAGCCGCTCCGGCTGTCCCACCAACTGTCCCGCTCCACCAGCAGCTCCGCTCCACCAGTCGCTCAGCAATAGATCTTCTGGCTCCCCCACTACTTAACACAGTGCTCAGTGATTTCAGCTCATAACAATTTCAGCTTGTAGTTAGGGGAGCCTTCGTGCTCATTTGCACACTTAGTCCAGAGTAATTCCAACTCAGCAGCCTGTGAATAGACTCCTAAGGAACTCAAAATTAGCTCTGATATTCCACAGTGGAGAGAGAGAAGGAGGTGCAATTGACATTTAGGACCCTCGGAAGAGGCCCATGCCACCAGATACAAATACCTGTCCCCAACCTCTCTCAATTCACTGGGTTTTGGAATCCATGTCCCTCGCCTAGCAAGTGCTGCTTAGCTAAGGGCGAGTCCCTTCCTCATAACAAAAGCCCACTGTCCTTGATTCACATAATCAGGGTAACAACACTTTAGTCTTCCTGCCCCAATAACAGAGAAACTGGGGCTCCCACAGCAGTCAAGGTGACCATTTGGGCAAGCGGTCCATCATGCTTTGCAGGGTGGGTGTGTCCATGCAAACAAGATTAGCCCCTGACATCCCTTTCCACAACTCACCACCAGATGTCAGGGTAGAGCTCATCCTGACTCTGCTTACACTTATATGCCAACTTCTATAGCAGTGGTTCCCAAACTCGGGTTCGTGAACCCCTGCGGGTTCGCGAAATGTTACAGGGGGTTTGCGGGGGGAAATTCCCTAATGGCAGACAGAGCTGTCCCTAGGGACCCCGGGCAGCATGGGGCCAGCAGCCCAGAGCCCCTGGACTTCCAAGAGCTAAGCAGATCAAAGCAAGCATATCTATCACATTGAGGAGATTTAAACTTGAAGACTCCTTATAAGAAATGGAAAGGGAGGTGGATATTTTTTGTTGTTTTTAAAATTAAATAGGCAGCTAGTATTGTTTTTAAAATTATTATGAAGAACAAGTTTAAGATTTGTTGTAACGAGCAATCTAGGCAAACAATGCACAAGACCTGAATGCTTATGTAGGAGGAACTCTGAGTTGGCTTCTTAAATATCTTCATGCTGTTTCACATTCGATACTCCTTGATGAAACATAGGAGCCTTGTCTTATAACAGGCTTATCAAGCTACAAAAGTGAGATCTTGGAAGAGCGTTGCCGTTTTCATAATGTAATAAAAATACTATAATGATGAATAATTAATAATAAATAGTGTGTAATAAGCATGTCATAAAAATATAAAAACAAATTTTATATTTCCAAGATCACTGCTTTTATAAACTATACTCAGGTAAAGGAGAAAATCCCTGGAAATATTCATTTTTAGGAGGGGGTTCGTGAGACTTGACATTTTATTGAAAGGGGTTCACAGGTTGTTAAAGTTTGCGAACCACTGTTCTATAGGGAACATGTGCACACACTTGGGCAGGTCTGACATGTCATTCAGTGGGACACATATTCTGGTCAGTATATTATAGTAAACTAGCCAAGATATTTCAGTACTTACACTAGCATATACCATGGGATGCAAGGCACAGTAGTGGATAGACAGTGATTGCTGTTATCCTTGCAAATAATTAATGTTATTCTGGTACTTCTTAAGACATCAAGAGCGACAACGCTGAATATCATTTTTAGATTCAGGTTTATCGTGTAGCTACAATATTTGTTGTTTAAAGTGAATTCCTCATCACCTACTGTAATTTGGAACATGCATGAAGATTATTTGTTATTGATCAGAAAAGTGATGGAAACAAGTGTGGGCTAGATCTTTGGCTTTGAGTCTGCCTGCCTAAAGGGGACATCCAGTGAGTCCCCTGACAAAGGGGAATGCTGGGGTGGTGTAGAGCCAGGGGCAGGAAAGGGAATGGGTGTGTCAAAGGGATGGGCAGAGCACCAGGGCACTGTCTAATCCCTAGCTGGCCCAGTGGGCCTTGGTGTTTTAAATTATGCCTGAGCCATTTTGGCTCCAAAAAGGTTACACAAGGTGTCATTTAGATTGAAAGAATGCCAGATAAGAGTAGCAGGAGTTAAGAGGCTGCAGGGTGCTCAACATCATTTATTTAGGTTTCTAAATATGGATTTAGGCACCTACCTTTAGGCTTCCCTTTTTGAAAAATCTTGGCCTAGGTTTTTGTTCAGTACCTCTGCATTTATGTCACCTCTCCTTACACAGTATCAGATGACTGTCCAGTTAAAAGTATGAAAATCTACAATGTAAACCAAAAAAACTTTTCAGTAATGTAATTTTGAATATAGTAATAGACAAACCCATCAAGGTTGCATTATACATAACATAGCAAACACGAAACCCTAAAAGCAAAAAAATGAGAAGGTAAGGCATCTAACAGTATATACCCTTACTCCACCCAGAGACACCATGCCCCACCTGAACCAGACTTAACTTCCCTTCTACTATCCTTTCTACACAAGACTGGGGAAAAAGTCACACTCGCTCATGTTTGGGGAACAGCTGACACCAGGAATACGTCAGTTATTCAAACAGCTCATTTGGCACAAATGTGTTTCACCTCACAACTTCCCTCTGGAACCCCATTTACTGCCTTCTCCGTTTAGCTCTAAGCACCTAAGAGCCAAGATTTCTGAGCTGAGCTTTAATACTCTCTTTTCATGCATAACTCTCCCCACCCCACAAAGCCTTGCAGGAGGGTTTCTTCCTTTATATTTCATACCTCTTTATAGTCCTACTCTTCGGGCTAGTGGACATTCTTCTTACAGAGATCTGAACGAACTGCAGCGGTGCTGCCCCCACATCTTTCGCATTAATGTTAACGCTGCTTTACCTCCTGCTTCAGGAGACAGTATTTAGAACGGTCTCCCTCTCCGTGATGAAAGTGGTTTATAGGTGTCCTCACATGTATACCCAGAAGTTAGGCAGCATCATTTACCACCCAAGACATTACTTGCATTTCTTTTCATCCTAAAACAGAAGCCCTGGGTACAATATAGTATAGACCATAATACAGCTATGTAACCGAGAGAGAGAGAGAGAGAGAGAGAGAGAGAGAGAGAGAGAGAGAGAGCATGCATGCCTGACCCATAGAAAAGGTTGGAATTTTCAAGTGAGCAGTCCTTCAGGTCCAGGCAGAGGAAAACACAGAGGGCTATTTTTCCCCTTTTGCGTGTAAAGATTCCGTGTAATAATTCACTTCATATCACACCACAAGTAAGGGCCTCATCTACACTGGGTTATTTGCACCGGTGCTTGAAGTGTGCCTGGTCAAAAGAGGTCACAGATCCAACAAATGAAATGTCTCTAGCTGGTTCTGGGCTGCTGTGGAGTGCACATTTCAGCCCTGCCTGGGGAACGCCCCTCTGATTGCCTGCTTTCCCCACTTACCCACCTCCTGGAAAAAGCAGCCAATCAGGGCTCTACCCCTCCCCTCAGGGGATTACACCATTCTCCAGGAGGGGAGGAAGGGAAGGGAGGGGAAAGATCCTAGCAGCACAGGGTGGCTCCACTTCTTCCACCCTTCCTGTGAGCAATGGGGATGGCTCCTCTGCTCATCCCCCACTGTCCTCTCCCTCCCTGCAATACCCAGCTTGAGAATGGGAGAGGGACCCCACTCCAGCCCTTCCAGGTCCAGGAGAGGTGGGATGAAGAACGCTTGGGCTGCAGAAGGATCAGAACAGCTGTGGGGGCAGAAGTGATGGAGAGCACGGGGAAGAACAGATATGGGACAGAAGTGATGTCACGTCCATTTCTGTGCAAAGTGAGACATCCCACACATACTCTTTTTGCAGAGCACTTTAAGCACTGACTTGCATCACTGTGTCTTCACATGTAACTATATAAAGGGTTGTGCTGTGGCAGATACATCTGTCGAAAATATTCCAGTTTAGAGACAAGGGCTCAGTCTTGACTCTGATTCCACTGCCTTATACAAGTTAGTTTAGCACCATAATAATCATACCTCAGTGATTTGGGAGCCAAATTAGCAATCAACATTACCCAAAAGAGATATAGTAATGTGAATTCATTGTTTAATTTACTATAGCACTGTATATTTAAGCAGTATGACAGGGGAACTCTAACAAGGAGCACTTGCTGATCGTCTATAGAAATCTGGCTGGTCACAGCCTGCTGGCTCTCCTTGACTCTAGCTGCCAAATTGTGTTAAGAGATAGGAAAGTACTTTAGACATGTTTAGTTAATACTTTTCTATGTAAAACAATTGCTGTAGTTGTTCACTTCAATGTTACGTGATCCACAGGTGGCAAAAGAGGACGTCCAAGTGATCACAAATGGGACGGGAGATAATCTCTTTATTAACATGTGGTCCGAACCAAGAAAAAGTTTGAGAACCACCTGTTTTATGGTCCTGGTAAAACAGCCACCTTTAGAGAAAAGTCTGATAGAATTTTAAAAAGAGTGAAACAAAAAGAATTCTATGGACATGCAGAAGTGTTGTTTAGAAATTGCTTTAAAAATATACGGAACTTAATAGAGAATTGTATCCTTCCTCTAACTTTTAAAAATCATCCTACAGAATTCAATAGCAGAGAGATAATTTTCTATGATGTTGCTTTCTAAAGGTTATAATTTTCTATTCAATTGTCTATGATTTTCTAAAGGGAATTTATATACATCAAAATTTCAAATATGTAAATAGTAAAGATATCTGTGCGTTAAACCCATGTATTAATATTCAAAAACTAATGCTATGCCAGATTCCCAAAACAATTTGGGCAAGAGAACCAAGCAGTGGTTTTCTCAACTAAATTTTTGGTCACCCCTTCAGGTAAATGGAA
The DNA here is from genome assembly GCA_037349315.1 of Chelydra serpentina. Classification (NCBI taxonomy): domain Eukaryota; kingdom Metazoa; phylum Chordata; order Testudines; family Chelydridae; genus Chelydra; species Chelydra serpentina. Next base: position 133,441,233 of record JBAIAC010000004.1, read on the forward strand.
TACATGAACTGTCAAGACATATAACTAATTCCAGTAAATACAGAATTTGAATTATTTTCTGCATTTTAAAGGTGTCATTTATACCATGAATATTTAATCACCAAAGCTTGTTAACACAAACACATTAATTTACAAAGAGCCAAGGGAAATGGATTTAGCTACAAATGTTGCTTTGTAATTGGTAAGCACAGCGCTGTGGATTTTCTTGGCTCAAGCCCCTGGACCACACGCCTCTACACTGGACTGATGGTTTTTTAATGAAGTGTCACAAAAGTTTGGGCTGAATTATTGCATATCAACTTTCTGAAGCAGCTCACTTAGTGAACAAATAACTGTTATCTATGATTTATATTTTCTCTGCTGAGTAATGAACTATTGATAGTCCTGAATTACTGTTTAAGATATTTTATGGTTAGTAATTTTTGGAGACACTGATTTTTCAACATCTTAAGATATTTATGTTGTTCCAGCTGTGAAGCTTATATACCAAGAAAGAGAACAAAAAAATATTCTCTTGGGTTATTGAACAGAAGTTGATATTTATTATTTTTGGTGAGTGAGCTGCACAGCCACATTTTGGAGGCTTTTTTCAACATTTTCTTTAACTTCACCTTTCTTTCCTCCGTATTTGTTTGGTCAACCTGTCAGCCACCCACATCTGGTGATAGGTTGGCTTTTGTCGGCTATCACTTATAAACTAGATGGGTTGGGGTTATAATGTTAGCACTATTACAGCAGCAAGTACTGTGTAATGGACTGTTTTCCCCAGGGACCGACCGATTTGCATACGAACACCAAACAAAACCAAAAAGTAGATGCTAACCACGTTACTACTCCTAAAGGCTGGGAAGAGAAAGAACGCGAACAATTATTATTATTTCTATTTTTAAAAACTTGGGACATACTCCGATACTATGGTGAGAGGGGCCATATAAATGAATAGACACAAAGGGATAAATACTCCATTCTCCCAACCTCCTTCCCCCCCCCTCCCACATTCTTTTCTATAAAGTCTCCCAGCTTTTCATTCTATAAAGGGGAGGATGGTGGGAGAGGAAAGAGAGCCTCTTTTCTTCCCGCTTCCCATGCACCTGCCACATCCCACATCCAAATCCTCCCCATAACACTCTCCATTTGAAAATCTGGTCAGTCTGCAGTGAAAGAGTAGAGTAGTGGCTGAGAGTGGGGATTGTGGCTGATGTCTAGCATCCCTACATCCTGTAAGCAGCCAGAAAGCCCTGACACTTTGTTCCTGTCTGTCAGCTCCCCAATGGGCCCCTTTACCCCAAAGGCTCTGGACAACCTGCCACAGGAATCCAGCTCTTCTCTGTGGACTCTGCCAGAACAAGCACCTCTGCTCCTGCTAAAGGTTGCTCAGAATGCAGAGCAACAATATCATGCACATCAGACAGCTGCTATGAACGTCACAGCTGTTGCTCTCATTTTGATTTATCCTCTCATTTATCTTCACTTACTCCATGTGTCAAGGCTGATTCCCCACTCTGTCTCTTTGAGTGCAGAAGGTGGGGGCCTGCAAGGATTCTAAAAATTAATACTGGCCACTCCAGGCTTGTATTACACTCCCAAGGTTACAGCTTCTCTCTGACCTTGGCTTGGTAAACGCTGCCACCACCCAAATGCAAAAAAAACCCTTTCAACCCAGGAAGGAGCCCTTGGGAATTCCTCCCTGTCGGGTACCCTCAAGTGCTTTCACCCCCACCCCTCACCCCCAAGAGCTCCAAAAGAAAGCTTTAGGAGGGATAGCTCAGTGGTTTGAGCATTGGCCTGCTAAACCCAGGGTTGTGAGTTCAATCCTTGAGGGGGCCATTTAGGGATCTGGGGAAAAATTGGGGATTTGGTCCTGCTTTGAGCAGGGGGTTGGACTACATAACCTCCTAAGGTCCCTTCCAACCCTGATATTCTATGAAAACAAAGGACATTAGCTGTGGCTACCAGCTAACCAAACAACATGCACAAACCTCTTACACCAAAATTCCAATCCTGTTCTTAAAAAGGGTAAATTTTATTAAAAACAAAAAGGGAAAAAATACATCTGGAACGGAGGCTTTTTGCTAGATCTTAAAAGAAACAATTACAAAAATTAAGCACCCAAAATAGCTTTCTTGGGGTTTCAGCTTAAAGGTTACAAGCAAACAAAAGCATCTGGGGTTAGCACAGAGGGGATTCGCAAGCCAAAATAATAATAAAAAAAAACCTAATCGCATCTATATAAACATGCCCTGTCCAATAATTTCTTCTAGGTATGGAAGATGAATGTGTATACCTGGTTCAAGCCTTACACAGCATTCCTGCTGCCCTCTGTTCCCCTCTTTCCCGGAGAGACACAACACACAAACAAAGGGAAGTTTTTTCTCCATTTTAAAAAGTTCTAGCCCTCCCATTAGCTCTTTTGGTCAGGTGCCCTCCTTTTTTTCTTTACCTGGGGGATTTTTAACCTTTTACAGGTAAAGCAAGTAAAAAACCACTACCAAGAGGGATTTTACAGCTAACTGGCTGGCTCGGTGTCCACCAAAGTCCCCACTTTATTTATCACACCATGTAACAGGGGGAGTAGAGGCATGTTCATCTTCAGCCTTCAGTCTGTGTGTGTTCAGCACACAGGTAAGACTCAATAATGCTTGTATTAAAGGCAGTGTTATCCTGCTTGGGGACTAAGCTGAAACAGCTACCGCTAGCCCCCAATTGCAGCTGCAGTAGTTATTTTGTATGTGACACTAACATATATATATACATTCTCATCTAAATCTACCTGCTCTATTGCTCCCGCTCCAGAGGGTGTTCACTGCAGAATACAGCTGGCTGGCTGCAGTCTGTCTCTGTGTCCTGCCCAGGGCCAGCTCCAGCTTTTCGGTCGCCCCAAGCAACAAAAAAAAATTGCCGCCGCCGAAGTGCCGAAGCAAAAAAAAAACCCCAGCCAAAGTGCCCGACGTGCCGGGGGGGGGAAACGGCCACCCAGAATTCCTGGACTGCCGCCCCTTACAGGGCACTGCCTCAGGCATGTGCTTTGCCGTCTGGTGCCTGGAGCCGGCCCTGGACCTGCCTGCCAACCAGGCCTAGAATTCCAGAATACTCCCCCTCCCTCTCCTGTTTCACTCCAAGATGACAAAATGATGAACACCATCAGTCTAGTGGCTGTTTTTGCGTGCCATCGTGGGGCGCTACAAGGGGAAAGACAGTTCATTTCAAAATCACAACAGATGTGTGGATCAGTTGTCAAAGCACCAATACTGTGTGTGGTGAGCATGCCAAACAAGGTCAATGCTGAAGGAGGGAGAAATGGAGATCAGGATTGCAGCAGCAGCATCCAGCCAGAAGTTACATCTGCACATGCAGGTTTTTCTAAAACCCACCTCATATATAACAGACATCTGTTCAGGGAGTGATGAGCGGTTGAGCAATCACACCCTTCCTCACATGATGGCCTCAAACAACAGGATCTCACAGACTTCATAGATTTAAGGCCAACAACGATGACCATTGGGATGATCTAATCTGATTCCCATTTAGCCCAGGCTGTACAATTACATCAAGTGATTTCTGCATCAAGCCCAACAATTTGTAGCTGGACATTGTTACATAATGTGTACCTGCTTTCTGCGTATCGCAAATTTGATTTTTTTAGCAATTCCTATTTAAACCAGCAAAAAAAAATGGACCATTTTTCCTCAAAACTGGGCACAAAGTGTTAAGTAGAATCTGATTTTCCATGCAAAAATAAAAACGCCAAATGAAGTAGGCTCCTGGCATTTCAGAGAAAGAGAAACATTTGGGAGTGCAAAAAATCCCTAAAAACAATGTCAAAAATAGTTCTAGTAGTTGCACAATCACATCAGGAATCTGCTGCACTTGTGCAAACTGTAGAATGACTTCCAATTCCTTACGTCCAAATCTTGTCCTCTCCCTATTCGTGTGTGTGCTGTTCATAGAGGGTCTCCATTTCTTGTATGCTGTGCTCCACAAAGACTTTCCACTAGAATATGGAAGGAGTTTTGGGGTGGGCCATTAGAGGTTCAATCATACCACTGCAGCTATGGGGGGAAGGGGTGGAGACTTTGGGGAAGGGGCTGGAATGCGGGGGGAAGGGGTGGAGTTGGGGTGGGGGACGCGAGCACCCACCAGCGCCAGGGAAAGTTGGCGCCTATGCTTCAGGGACTCTGGCAGATCTGAACAAAAGTGAGGCCATCAGAGGTGGATACTTTGCTACCTTAGGGTAGGATTGTGCCTTGTAGGCAAAGCCCTGTGTTGGGGGCACTGCAGAGCCGTGCACAGTGCTTCCTGGAGCTCCTAGATCTGCAGGGTCAGAGACATTGCTACATCTTTTAGGAATGTACTGCAAGTGGCTCTCTCCACAACCACTCAGTTCTGTTAGGGCCAGTGCAGACAAAAGACTGGACCATGGCTCCCCCTACTCCCAGACTTACCTGGTTTGTGGTGGCTAGTGTCACTTGCATCACTAGCCTCATCTAGGCCCTGTCTTAAACCCATTGAAGTTGAAGGGAGTTTTTATTCTGCTGGGATTTCAGGCCCATATTCCTTAAGCTCAGCTCATATCTATTGACGTCAGTTGGGTCTGGCCCCCTTCAAAGGGATGCAAGACTCTGGCACTCTGCCCACTGTGAACCCACACAGAAGGAGATGGCAATATAGCCTATTGTTGTCACTTGTCCTTTGACTGATGCATTTTTCTCTCTGCCTCTGGCAGAATTAGCATAGCTGGAAGCTACGGTGTTTGGCATTAACCTCAAAGGGTGGAGAACATGGATCACTTGGGACAGCACAGTAACTCCAGGCTCTCTAAAAAGAGGTTATTTTTTAAATGACTCCATAAATCAGAGCAATGAGAAATCTGACAGCTGCTGGTACCAAGATTTATTGTGAAAAGTTAAGTATACTTTAGATAAGAGACTCTTTACACCTGCAACTTCCTGCCCTCCCCCATCCCACTGCCTACCTACTTACCTCCGGAACTGACACTAAACCACACAGAGAATCCCTTGCCCTTTAGGGCTATAAGCAATTCTGCTCTGATTGCATCAGTACACAATGTACTATAGAGATTTACATGTAAGATGAGTAATTCAGATGTAATATAAAACCTAAAAAACCCAACTATTCTCCGCTAAGTGAGTACCGTGAGATTTTCTCCTGGGTGGCACATTTTCCCCACTCCCACCTTCTATGGTGCTAGATGTGCAATCCACTGTAAGTAGCTTTGTTCTAGAAATGAGGGTCTCTCATCTCCCCACAACAGCTGTGGTTGATTAACACAAAATGATAAAACTGAGCTTGCTAGATTGCATCCTGTTTCCTTCTGCGCTGCACTCCTGGGAACACCAGTAGAAAGCTGTTCTGTGACTTTAAACTAGTCTCCATTCACATCCAGCAGGGTGTCTGACCCCTGAAATATATTATGCATGCATACCAACACAAAGAGCCCCTCTTGTTGCTTCTAGCATGTGAGAATAATAAATTGAATGTGTGGGTTATATAAAAAGTAATAATTATGCATAAAACAGCCCATGTTCCCTTGGTGATGGCACCTCATTAATTTTGCCAAATCCTCTCCCTAAATTATAGCAAAGAATCCTGCTATCATTTTTTCTTTTATGAACAAATATTAATAAAGAATAATAAGACAGGAGCTCTGCTGCCTTTTTGGAATCGCTAAAGTGTTCATATGCAAAGCAGATGGGTACAGCGGAAGTACCTTGATTGACAGATTACACAGCAGTTGGATTTGCTACAGCTGTTATGGGAAAAATTGCCATTCAAAAACAATTCAATACTCCAAATTCACAATGTCATAAGCTTCCTGCCTCTTATCAGCACCTCGTAATGACATCATCAAATCAAAGGTCTCTATGTTTTCTTTACACTCTTACCCCATGTTTTTCAGCATGGCTGTCTTTGCTGTCCTAAGACCTTAGTACGTGACTACTCTTCTTTTAAAGAAACATCAGGGAAGGAAATTCCTGGACTCCAGTTTTGCCCAAGTTCTGCCATATCCAACTAATTGTACCCCACAGGATTAATCAGATACAGAATAATGTTCCACCTTTTTGAAACAGCATCTGCCTTACAGCTGCCTGTACAAGCAACTTTTGGAAGATATATTCACAACCATCAAGAAGAATAAAACTAAAATTGGTCCTTTTGCTGTTGGCATATGAAAGTCTGGAGAACGTTCCTTGATTCACCCCTCAGCGTGTACATGAGCAGAACAAGATCACAGGGACATTAAAGGGACAGCAACGTGGGAGTTGGCTATGGCAGCTGTTTTGAACAACTGTGGGAAGATAATCAGGTTTCATAACCTACGTGCTGGAAAAGTTAAAGCAAATGTCAGTCAATATATATGACTAGTTATTGTGCTCATAGTAAGCAGGCGCTCACAGGAGCTCAACTTCTTCACTTCCTCCTTAGTCTAGCTGAGGTAAATGGCTGTTGCTATGCAGGCATCATTAATGTGCCCAAAGACAAACAACACCTGACACCTTTCATTACGTATTTTTATCTGACATGATTCTTAATTCACATTCTTGGAAGATCATAACCAAAGTTCAGAGAAAGAAATGAAGTTAATATGATTTAACTTGCAAAATACTGGCTAATAAACTGCTAATAAGCTACCCTGAAACAATGAACATGCTTGCCTGGGACATTTCAGGGAGCGTGAAACTTTACTACGGGTGCAGTTGCAAAAGACTATGAGGAATTTGTATTGGTTTGACTTAAAAAGGGTAGGAGTTATCATTTTAAAGGCCACTACACAGACAGTAATCTACTATCTCAGTAAATGGTATTCAGTATATTTCATTCCATTCCTCATTGTAGTGTACTGCATGTACCTGAACAAGAAAAATCTAATGATGTCAGTTGACCAAGGTTGCCTTACTGTACTGTAGTTCCACTTGACAGTCTCCATCCTTGGGATGTGCCACACCAGCAAACAGATTCAGTTGTCACTTTCCAGTCTTTTTCCACTTTACAATATTCCATTAACTTTAACCCAATGAGCCTTAGCAAACATGTAGTTTTAAAAACAAAAAATCCCAAGCTATTTGACTTCCCAACACAGGTTTTTGTTCTCATTCTGATTCTTCAAGTACCTTCTCCCAGCTCTCTCCTTCTGAGACTTCATTGCCAGAAGAGTATCCACTTCAACATTTCAAGTAGGCTGCAAGTTCCCAACTGAATGCTATTTTACAAGCAGCAACTACAAAAATAAAACTGAGGTTTCATTCATGAATTGTGTGGGGTCAGGGTGAGAATCACATTTAGACTGAAGCACTCTCCCAAATGATGCTCTTAGTAAGTAAAACCAAATGTGTGCCTGATGGCAGAGAATAAGGCTGAAGGTCAATGGACCAATGCACATCTTCCAGCTGAATCTAGAAGGGTAATAGCAGCTGTAGGGCTCTCAGTAAATATGGCCACAAAGAACCCTGATACAGTAAACAGTTAAAATAAAGTTAATATAACCTTAAGTGTCTTTATTCTGTCAGAGGGCAAATTAATTGGCTGGTATATCACAAATGAGAAGGGACTGGTGGAGAGGAGATTGGAGCGACTCCTTAGTCTATTCCCCATCCTACATTAATCCCATAAGAGTAAAAAGTTAATTATGCTAAATATCACCATCTCCAGACAGTAGTGTAGCCGGGGGGGAGCAGGGGGAGCGGCCGCTCCCCCTGTGAGGAAAAGCGGCGCTAAGGCGCCGCCCGAGCCCAGCTGCGGGAGCCGGGCTCGGGGGCGCTTTAAAGGGCCAGCTGCTCCCTGCAGCGGCAGGAGCCGCTGGCCTTTTAAAGTGCCCCCCCCCCCCAGCCCAGCTCCGGAAGTGGGGCTGGGGGGGCGTTTTCAAAGGCCAGCAGCTCCTGCCGCAGCGGCAGGAGCCGCCGGCCTTTTAAAGAGCCCCCCCCCCAGCCCAGCCCAGCTCTGGACTGCCGGAGCAGGGCTGGGGGGGGGCGCTTTCAAAGGACCTGCGGCTCCTGCTGCTGCAGGGAGCTGCTGGCCCTTTAAAGCAACCCCCCCCCCAGCCCCGCTGCCGGAGCTGGGCTGGGGGAGGGGGGCACTTTAAAAGGCCGGTGGCTCCTGCCGCTGCGGGGAGCCACAGGCCCTTTAAAGCACCCCGCCCCACCGAGCCCCACTTCCGGAGCTGGGCTCGGGCGGGGATTTAAAAGGCCTGGGGGCTCCGCAGCGGCTGGAGCCCCGGGCCCTTTAAAGCGCCGCCGGGTGAGTACAGGGGCAGCGGGGAGGCGCCTTTTTATAGTGCCGCTCCCCCTGTGCTCTAAACCTGGCTACGCCACTGTCTCCAGAGCCATTTCAAAGGTGGGAGGTCTGATTTTCAGAGGTGCTAAGCACCCACAACTCTCACTAAAGTCAATGGGAGAAACAAGTGCTCAGCATTTCTGAAAATCCACTTTATCTAGGTGCCTAAATATTAAATTAGATACCTAAGTGGCAAAATGTTGACCAATGCCCCTAACTGACTTACTGTACCAAGTTTTTCTATTATCTAACTCAATCTTTCCCTAATATCTGATTTGAATTTTTACTTTTCTGTGTTTGTCTACTTTGTCCTTATCTGCTGCACTTTAATTAGTTCTTCCCACTCTTGGGTTTCCTTTAAACAGTTACCCATTCATCCCATTTTAAGAGGTACTTATTAAACTCTGTTAATCTTTCTTTGTAAATTGTGTCATCCAGTAATTTTATTTTTTGCTTATTCTCAGTCTATTTCTTAATGGACAGGTGAGCACTGCACAAAAATTACTAACAAAATTACTAACAAAAATTATATCCCTGGCAAACTGTAAGTTCTTCATGAAAATATACATTATCCTACTTTTCGTTGGTAACTTTTATGGGTTATTTTTAGTATAGAACATCTAGCTACTGTAAAAGAGCAAAGAATAACAAACTTTGAATCCTGAATGTGTCTTGAAGAGGAACTTTTACTTCACAGCAAATATGAAAAAAAGAATCTGTATTAAAAAGCAATTTTCTCTGCCACTGTTAAATTCATTGTTAAAGTCCCATTTCTATTTTTTTAAAGTTATCTATGTTTGATTAAGTGGTCTCCCTCATAGACCAGCTTCTGCTTTCTCCTGCAGTGAGGAGTGATACTCCTTTGCTTGTTATATTATAGTTTGTTTCTATGGGAATGACTGAGATGTGAAATTTAGTATTATGATTTTATTATTGCAGCAAATGTTATTTATGCAGTGCCATAGGTATGCATGGTGCTTTAGACAAATACAACAATATTCTCACCCTTTAAGAGCGTAAGTAATATGCAGCAAAGAGAATGTGATATGGGGCAATGAGAACATTTACACAGTATAAAGGTCAAGAATTATTTGAAAGTATAAAGTACCCATCTGTGGTCCGGTTTATTAAAATAACCACACCATGGGTTTTGAAGAACAGGAGGCTGCATTAGACACAGGATCAGAGAGTTCATTGTAGGCACAGTACATAGCATGGGAGATAGTGCAGAGGCCTCTGGGGGGATAAAGACAAGAAAAGAGCAGAGGGCAGAGAGCAAGCAGGGGAGTGATGAGAGTAGGGTGACCAGACAGCAAGTGTGAAAAATCGGGACGGGGGTGGGGGGTAATAGGAGCCTATACAAGAAAAAGCCCCAAATATCGAGACTGTCCCTATAAAATCGGGACATCTGGTCACCCTAGATGAGAGATGAGATGTACTCTCCTAGGAATTAAAATCTTTAAATTAGATGAGGAGTACAGGCTTGCCATGCTGAGCTTGAGAACTGGCAATGGGAATCCTGGAAAAGATGTTGGAAAGAATTTCAGATGTAAGACTAAACAGAACAGGAGGAGGAGGGGGAGAGGGAGGGGAAAGGAGTGATCACTAACAGAATCTAAGGCCTGGTCTACACTAGGACTTTATGTCGAATTTAGCAGCGTTAACTCGATTTTACCCTGCACCCGTCCACATTAGGAAGCTATTTGTTTCGACATAAATGGCTCTGTAATTCGATTTCTGTACTCCTCCCCGACGAGGGGAGTAGCACTAAATTCGACATGGCCATGTCAAATTCATGTTACTGTGGACAGAATTCGACGCTAATAGCTCCGGGAGCTATCCCACAGTGCACCACTCAGTGGACGCTCAGGACAGCAATCCGTACACGGATGCTCTGACCTGCCACTCAGGAAAAGCCCCGGGAAAATTTGAATTCCTTTTCCTGTCTGGCCAGTTTGAATCTCATTTCCTGTTTGGACATCGTGGCAAGCTCAGCAGCACTGGCACCGATGCAGAGCTGTCCAGCAGAGGTGACCATGCAATTGCAGAACAGAAAGAGGGCCCCAGCATGGACTGATTGGGAAGTTTTGGACCTGATCGCTGTGTGGGGCGATGAGTCCGTGCTTTCAGAGCTGCGATCGAAAAGACGCAATGCGAAGATCTACGAGAAGATCTCAAAAGCCATGACGGAGAGAGGATACAGCCGGATGCAACGCAGTGCCGCGTGAAAATCAAGGAGCTGCGACAGGCGTACCAGAAGACCAAAGAGTCCAACAGATGCTCCGGATCGCAGCCACACACGTGCCGTTTTTACGAGGCACTGCATGCTATGCTCGGTGGTGCTGCCACCACTACCCCACCAGTGTCCATGGACTCCGACGACGGGGTCTTATCTACGGCCACGTCGTCTGAAGTTTTTGCGGATGGTGAAGAAGAGGAAGGAGAGGAGAAGGACAAGGCAGTCGACAGCGCTTTCACCGCTGATTTCCCCGACAGCCAGGATCTGTTCATCACCCTCACTGAGATCCCCTACGAACCCTCCCAAGGCAGCATCCCGGACCAGGAACCAGGCGAAGGATCAGCAGGTCAGTGTTTTAAACATTTATTTGGAATACAATAGGCATGGTGTGTTAGCAATGTGTTTGTATTGCTTAATTGGCCATAGGCGCTTTAGTTTTGAGTCGTTTCCAGTGCAACTACTCGAAAAGTCTGTCAATATGTCTGGGGATATAGGAGAAATCCTGATCGGAGATCTCCGCGAAGCTCTCCTGGAGGTACAGTGAAAGCTTTTGCATCAGGTTCCCAGGGAGAGCGGCCTTATTGTCTCCTCCATGGTAGGATACTTTCCCGCGCCATGCAAGCTGCAGGTACTCTGGTATCATTGCCTTGCATAGCATGGCTGCATACGGCCCCGGGGTTTGCTGGCATTCACGTAGCATGCGGTCTTTCTCTGTCTCCGTAATCCTCATCAGAGTGATATCAGTCATGGTGCCCTGGTTTGAATGAGTGGTTTTTTTAGTATAGTGACTTCTTCATGTTTCCTTTAAAGAACAACACCTGGTGGTTTCCATCCACGTGGGGGGGGCGGGAGCTGGGAGGCTAACCATTGAAACTTAGCGGTGCGCAGGCAGAGAGAGTTCCCGGGACCGGCCACGCGGAGGGGGGGAAAGGGTAGGTGAGCCGTTCAAAGAGAGCGGTTCGCGGGCACGTACAGTTCCCGGGACCGGCCACGCGGAGTGGGGGAAAGGGTAGGCGAGCCGTTCAAACAGAGCAGTTTGCGGGCACGTACAGTTCCCGGGGCCGGCCACGCGGAGGGGGGGAAAGGGTAGGCGAGCCGTTCAAACAGAGCGGTTCGTGGGCACATACAATTCCCGGGCCCGGCCACGCGGAGGGGGGGAAAGGGTAGGCGAGCCGTTCAAACAGAGCTGTTCGCGGGCACGTACAGTTCCCGGGACCGGCCACGCGGAGGGGGGGAAAGGGTAGGCGAGCTGTTCAAACAGAGCGGTTCGCGGGCACATACAGTTCCCGACCCCGGCCACACAGAGCGGGGAAAAGGGTAGGCGAGCCGTTGTAGATGAGCGGTTTTGCCAGCAGCAGGAACTGGCCACCGCTAGGAACTGTGCTTGAAACATGGGAGTAGAGCACTGCTGTGAAGTAAGCTCTCAGCAGTCCAAAGGCAACGGCTTACCATGGTCTCCAGAGAGCCGATTTCCAGTGTCCAGCACCGCTTGTGGGATCTGTACACCAGGACCCCAGGCACTCAGTATAAAGACATAATATTCGACCTTGTAGTAAGTGCACATGTGATAGGTACTGTGCATGGTCTTATTCACAGGGAAAGAGTATAGGCATTGTTCGGGAAAAAGTATCTTTCTGAGGAATTCACTCCCTTTCTCCCAACCCACAGCTGCAAGTGTCTCCCGCCCTACCGGTGGATCACCCTCCCAGAGGCTTGCGCTGATCAGGCGGCGCAAAAAGAGAACCCGGGACAACATGTTTTCAGAATTGATGGTCTGTTCCCAAAAGGAGGCAGCACAGTGGAGAGAGGACGTCTCAAGGTCCGAGCGAGCAGTCAGCGAACGGAAGCAGAGGGCTGAAGCTCGCGAGGACAGGTGGCGGCAGGAAGACCAGCAGGCGACTCAAACGCTGCTGGAACTAATGAGGGAGCAAACTGAGACGTTCTCCAGGACAGGAGACAGGAGGAAAGAGCCCCTCTGTATGTTATTTCCAACTGCCCTCCCCCGCCACAAGGTCCAATCCCCCCCTCACCCAAAGTCACTAGAACGAGGGGAGGCAGGGGCCGTGGAAATAATCACTCCACCCCTGCGGACTGCTCCAGTAGCAGAAGGCTCTCATTCCCAAAACTTTAGATGGGTCCTTTCCTTCCCTCCAACCACACCCCAGAACAGTTCCTTGCCCAGGTTTCATCTCAAAACTATGCTCCCCTTAATAAAAATGTTTGTTCTGTACAGTGCTGTTTCCCTGACTTTCTTTCACAGGACGGTTTGGTTTTGGGGGAAGGGGTAAGGGGGTTTGTAATTTGAGATGACAGGCTCTTGAACCAGGGTACAGACAGGGGGAAAGGTTCAACAGAAAGTCACACTCACATTGCATTCACTAGGCACACTTGTCATTCTGGGAGGGGGTTTTCATGTTCTCTATGGGGGGGGTGGCTGCAGATCTTTTGCGGCCGGCGATAGCCTGCATGACAGATCCATGCAGCAGGGGATCTGTGGCCGCAATCCACGGCCAAAAAGTCACACAGGCCCCACCACACACAGTTGCGAATAGGAGGGGTTGCAGGCTCCCTTGAAACAAGCAGTCCAGCACTGCGGACTGCTCTGGGAGCAGGAGCCTGTCATTCCCCGAGTTTGGAAGTGTCCTTTCCAACACTCCACCCGCTCCCCAACCGCAGTATGCATCCCAGGTTAAACCCTTAACCGAGAAATCATTAATAAAGACGGTTTTAATAAACAATGTTTCCTTTATTATACTTTTAAAGCGTTGAATGAAGGGGGGGAAGGGGGTTGGTAATTGGAGAGGATAGGCAACAGAAACTGGGTAAAGAAATGGGGGCAGGTTCAGCTTCTGTTTAAACAAGCATAACAGTCACTGGTTACCCTGGTGAGTCTGGAAGCTAGCTTTCAAAGCTTCCCGGATGCGCAGCGCGTCCCGCTGGGATCTTCTAATCGCCCGGGTGTCCAGCTGTGCGTAATCAGCAGCCAGGCGATTTGCCTCAACCTCCCACCCCACCATAAACGTCTCCCCCTTGCTCTCACAGAGATTGTGGAGCACACAGCACGCTGCAATCACAATGGGGATATTTGTTTGGCTGAGATTGGAGCGAGTAAGTAAGCTTCTCCATCTCCCTTTCAGACGGCCAAAAGCACACTCCACCACCATTCTGCACTTGCTCAGCCGGTAGTTGAAGAGCTCCTTTTCAGTGTCCAGGGCTCCTGTGTATGGCTTCATGAGCCAGGGCATTAGCGGGTAGGCTGGGTCCCCGAGGATCACTATAGGCATCTCCACATCCCCAACAGTTATTTTGCGGTCCGGGAAGTAAACACCCTCCTGCAGCCGTCTAAACAGACCAGAGTTTTTGAAAATATGAGCATCATGAACCTTGCCCGGCCATCCGACGTTGATGTTGGTAAAACGTCCTTTATGGTCTACTAGTGCTTGCAGCACCATAGAAAAATAGCCCTTTCGGTTAATGTACTGGCTGCCCTGGTGGTCCGGTCCCAGGATAGGGATGTGTGTCCCATCAATAGCCCCGCCGCAGTTTGGAAATCCCATAGCAGAAAAGCCATCTATGATCACCTGCACGTCTCCAAGGGTCACTACCTTTGAGAGCAGCAGGTCAACGATTGCATGGGCTACCTGCATCACAGCAACCCCCACGGTAGACTTGCCCACTCCAAACTGATTTGCGACTGACCAGTAGCTGTCAGGAGTTGCAAGCTTCCACAGGGCTATGGCCACTCGCTTCTGGATAGTCAGGGCAGCTCTCATTCGGGTGTCTTGGCGCTTCAGGGCAGGGGACAGCAACTCACAAAATTCCAGGAAAGTGCCCTTACACATCCAAAAGTTTCTCAGCCACGGGGATTCATCCCAGACCTGCAGCACTATGCGGTCCCACCAGTCAGTGCTTGTTTCCCTTGCCCAGAATCGCCGTTCCACAGGATCAACGTGCCCCATTGCCACCATGACGTCTATGGGCTGGGGTCCCATGCTTTGCGAGAGGTCTGTGCCTCTCAGAGTTCATGTCCTCCCGGAGCTTCCGTTGCCTCCTCGCCCGATTTCTCTGCATCTGCCTCTGGAAAAGGTGAATGATAAGGCGCGAGGTGTTGACAATAGACAGAACAGCAGCGATAATCGTGGAGGGCTCCATGCTCACTGTCCTGTGGCGTCCGAGCTGTCAATCACCCGAAAAGGGCGCGAATTAATTGCCCGCCGGCGCTTTCACGGAGGGAGGGCGGGAGTGTGGGTCGAATGACGACATTTACCTATAACCACCCTCGACACATTTTTGGCCCGATAAGGCACTGGGGGCTACACCCAGAATTCCAGTGGGCAGCGGGGACTGCGGGAACTGTGGGATAGCTACCCACAGTGCACCGCTTGCAATGTCGACGCTTGCCCCGTTACTGTGGACTCACAAATTCGATTTAATGTCCTTGGTGTGGATTCGCACGATCGACTTTGCAATATCGGTTTCACAAGTTCGGTTTAATTAAAATCGAACTAGTCTCGTAGTGTAAACATACCCTAAGATAATGATCAGCTGGTAGACAAATGCTGTGTCCCTAACTACTGATATCTGATAATGACAATGGCAAGAAGCAAAAGTATCTGATAGAAGAACTATATCCCTATGATTGGTAGGATTTTTAAGGGTTCCCTATTGAATATCTAGCTTTAATAAAGTTAGATATCTTGTGTTAGATTATCAGCTGGTGTAAATCAGTTATTGAAGGCAATGGAGCTACACTGATTTGCACCAGCTGATGATCTGGCTCCTGGTTTCCATCTACTCTTGAACATTGTAGAACCTACACTGACCATTCCATTCTTGATGGAAACCCTTTGCTCTGGCTTTAAAGACCTACCCAGCAAGTACTAAAGTAGTGGGGCAGAAGTGTCCCTTCTAGGAAGGTGCCTTCCTAATGAATGACATTACAGCATAGTCAGGTCAGAAGATGGACCTGTAATTTGAAGATATTCGCAGACATCTTCCTTGAGGACAAGGCTATAACTTCCCATAGCATAACCACACAAGGGAGTAAGGGGATGTGAAGCGGACACCAAGTCCTTTTACAGCCTGCCAGATCCCCGCTCTGGATACAGGGTGGGAGAGAAGCAAGCTCCAAAGGGCTGCTACGGCCTGCCATGAGAGGAGTATGGGCAGAGGAGGTGGTTTGCTTGACAGTGAATGGAAGAGGTAGGTCCAAAAGACGATCTATTACATACGGTCCATGCAATGAAAATATTTCTAATCCCTGCTGTAAATAACTCATTTAATTTTAAATATCAGCTTTCAGGGACACTTTCTAGAGTGGACAACACCTTTCAAAATGTACACAACTAGATCTAAAATGGTTTATTTTACTATCTTTTGGTAAGATATATGCACCACAAAGACACAATTAGTTATCGAGTCCTTCAACCAACCCAGACCATTGCAATAAGATTCAAATAGAGATGCAATGGGTCTGATTCCTCTCTCACACCTGAGACACGCAGGAGTAGCTAGATTTAGCTCAGAAGAGTTAGAGTGGTGTAAAATTGGTGTAATCAAGGGGAGACTCATGCCTTTCAGCTTGGAATTAGACACAGCTTCTCTAAAAAAAATTGCTCATCTATCTCCTCACACATTACATTGAAAAGTCACCTCATCATGCTGATGTATATAAAAAGGGAACAAAATAAAAGATACAGAATAATGAGAAGACTGACACCACAATAGATGAGATGGGAGCTAGCTCAGGTTTTGGTTCCTGCCTGGGACACTACATTATATTTGCTGTTTGCCTTTTTCTCCCCCTCACTGAAAACAGTCACCTCAATACTTGCTCCCCTGGGTCAGTGGGAACTCTTCCTCGCTCTTGTTGACTTATGGGGACATCAGACCACATCCTACTCTTCAGAAGACCTTCAGAGACTGAAGGAGCAGAGGCCCATACTCATTGCTCCGCAACTCCCAGACAAAACCCAAAACCTTGAAAGAAGAGAGATAACACCCAGCACTACCTGAAGATTATTCAAGAGGGAGAAATTGGCACAAAATGAGCACGCACAATGTGTGACCCCCAGCAGGAGGGGAGACAGCTAACCTGGAAGGTCTACCCTCCAACAAGACAACTGTTAAGGTCAAGGGGATCCCAGAGTTTGTGGCTATTGTCCCAAGCACCGACCTTGACCTTGCTAATGCAAGGATTCATCTTTCCAATAAGATTCCATGTTGTGTCATGGAAGTTGCACTCCCTCAAGCCTCACTGAGTTTAAGTTAACCCTGTGAGATAAGTATCAGAGAAGCGTCAAGCTGTGATGTGATGTGCTACCTCCAAAGGGCTTCCCAAGAGGAGAGCTGATCATAGGCTCTGTTGAATGAAGACTGCATTGCCCAGCCTTTGTCTGAAGTTTTGTCTTCTCCTGCTTTTCCACTCAATGTATTTCTGTTCCAGCTGCCTCAGACCACTAAAGTCTTTTGGGATCTTCTTTTTATTGCATTGTCCTTCCATTTGTTTCTGTGAAAACTTTGCTCTAGAGAAGGTGCAGCCAATTTGGGTCTTTAAATCTATTTGATATTCACATATGTATCGTAAACATCATTTCAGATTCCAGTTAAGCCAATATTTACTTTCTTTCCATGAGTGAGTTTGGATCAACTGACGGAACAAGTCATTGTGCTGGAGAATATGTTTGAAGCAAAATGCCCACTGTTTTGTCTGACTGATTTGTGAACTTCTTTGGTTGGTTCATACATTTTTAATAGTGAGGGTAATATTACCAATGGTTCTGATGGATTCTCCACCACTGGCAATTTTTAAAACAAAATTGGGTGCTTTAAAAAAAGATATACAGTAGAACCTCAGTTATGAACACCTCTGGAGTGGAGGTTGTTTGTCACTCTGAAATGTTCATAACTCTCAACAAAATGTTACGGTTGTTCTTTCAAAAGTTTACAACTGAACATTGACTTAATATAGCTTTGAAACTTTACTGTGCAGAAGAAAAATGCTTTTAACCATCTTAATTTAAATGAAACAAGCACAAAAAACAGTTTCTTTACCCGGTCAAATTTTTTTTTTAAACTTTCCCTTTATTTTTTTAGAAGTAGTACTGTACAGTATTTGCTTTTTATTTATTTATTTATTTATTTGGGTCTCTGCTGCTGCCTGATTGTGTACTTCCGGTTCCAAATGAGGTGTGTGGTTGACTGGTCAGTTCGTAACCCTGATGCCCATTACTCTGAGGTTCTACTGTCCTTTAGTTCAAACAGGAATTAACTTGGTGATGTTCTAAGGCCTGTGTTATACACAGGGCCGGCTCCAGGCACCAGCCTACCAAGCACGTGCGTGGGGCGGCACCTGGAGGGGGGGGGCGGCACTTAAGGTTTTTAGTTTCTTTTATAAATTTAAAAAAAAAAAAAAAAAAAAAAAACACCTTCCTCTGACGCCCCTGCCAGGGCAGCGGAGTGGCGGCGTGCTGCACTCCCCGCCGGCATGCTCCGCTCCCGGCCGGGGCAGCGGGGCAGCCGGCGTGCTCTGCTCCCCGCCGGCGTCCTCCGCTCCCAGCCGGGGCAGCGGGGCCGCCGGCGTGCTCCGCTCCCGGCTGGGGCAGCGGGGCCGCCGTGCTCCGCTCCCCGCCGGAGCAGCGGGGCCACCGGCGTGCTACACTCCCCGCCGGCGTGCTGCGCTCCCAGCCGGGGGCAGCGGGGCCGCCGGCGTGCTCAGCTCCCAGCCGGGGCAGCGGGGCCGCCGGCGTGCTCAGCTCCCAGCCGGGGCAGCGGGGCCGCCGGCGTGCTCAGCTCCCAGCCGGGGCAGCGGGGCCGCCGGCGTGCTCCGCTCCCCACCGGCACCCCGGCCGGGGCAGCAGGGCCGCCGGCGTGCTCCGCTCCCGGCCGGGGCAGCAGGGCGGCCGGCGTGCTCCGCTCCCCGCCAGTGTGTTCCGCTCCCCGCCGGCATGCTCCGCTCCCGGCGGGGGCAGTGGGGCCGCCGTGCTCTGCTCCCCGCCGGAGCAGCGGGGCCACCGGCGTGCTGCGCTCCCCGCCGGCGTGCTCCGCTCCCAGCCGGGGCAGCGGGGCTGCCGGCGTGCTCCACTCCCGGCCGGGGCAGCGGGGCCGCCGGCGTGCTCCACACCCCGCCTGAGCAGGAGGGCGGCGGGCATGCCACCCTCCCCGTTGCCCCCCTCCCCGCATTTTGGCGGGGCGGCGTTTTTTTAGGGGGGTGTTTTGGCCGGCGTTGTGGGGGGGGCGGCGCTTGTGGGTTTTGTTTTTTTTTTGCTTGGGGTGGCCGAAAAGCTAGGGCCGTCCCTGGTTATACAGGAGCTCAGACTAGATGATGACAATAGTCCCTTCCACACTTGGAATCTATGAACTCTATCATGCAGAAGAAAAACTATTTAGATTAAGTCAGGTCTCTTTGTGAATGTAAAAAGTGCATATTCAAATAGGAAGGAACTGTAACCTGTCATATTATGAACTGAAATCAGAGCACTAACCTTATTTCTTGTATAAGGTGCTACAAAAATTGAGTATATTTTATTTTTCTTGAATTTAAAAATAATATGATACTTGATGAGAGCATTGTCTGTTGTGATCATTTCTTTTTGCACAAAGACACGCTAGAGGAACAGATTCTTTTGAATCCACATGCCGAGTCTTTGGAACTCATGCCACGAGTAACATTTTGAATTATCAGATACAGTCTGGTTGACGTTTTTCTGATTCAGACATGCATACTGTGACGGGGCAAAGCCAGATGGCTATAGGAAAGTGGTGAGGAACCAGAATGTTAGCCCCAAGCTAAACAAATCCCTGTTACCTTGTTAACCAAATGGCAGTTGCTCCAGGTTAATCAAGACACCTGGGGCCAATTAAGATCCTTCTAGAAAAAAGCAGTGGAGATGGCTAGATTGGGACACCTGAAGCCAATCAAGGAGTGGCTGGAACTAGTTAAAAGCCTCCCAGTTAGTCAGTGATGGGGGGATGTCAGGAGCTGTGGAAGGAGGTTGCGTGCGAGGAGCTGGGAGCAAGAGGCACTAGGAGCTGAGAGTAAGAGGGTGTACTGCTTGAATATCCTGTGGTGAGGATAAAGAAGCTGTTGGGAGGAGTCCATGGGGAAGTAGCCCAGGGAGTTGTAGCTGTCGTGCAGTTGTTCCAGGAGGCACTCTAAACAGCTGCAGTCCACAGGGCCCTGGGCTGGAACCCGGAGTAGAGGGTGGGTCCGGGTTCCCCCCAAAACTCCCAACTCCTGATCAGACACAGGAGGAGTTGATCTAGACTGTGGATTCTACCAGAGAGGAAGATCTCTGAGGCAAACAAAAATCCGCCATTAAGCGCAGGACCCACCGAGGTAGAGAAGGAACTTTGTCACAACTGGTGTCAGGTGTGGGATTTGGTGTGCACAGCATGGCAGAAGAAGAGAGGTGTTTTTAAAAAAAAAAGAAAAAAAAAAGAAGGGAGCGGGTTTTTTTTTTTTTCCCACCACAATGGAAGTACGGGCACTGATACAAGCCATGGCTGCCCAGCAGGAGGCTACCCGTATCCAGGCAGTTGCCCAACAGGAAGCAGTGCGGCTGCAGCAGGAGATCAATCACTTGTTGATGGACCAGGCCACTCAAGACCATACTATGTTGCGGGAACTGGTAAACCAAGTGAAGGCCCTTACGGAGATGAACCATGGCCATGATGGGACGCGGCACATACAGGCCAGCAATTGCCTGCATAAAATGACAGGGAACAATGACAGAGGCATATCTCCTGGCCTTTGAGAGGACAGCCCTACGGGAGGCCTGGCCTCGAGATCAGTGGTCTGGCATCCTCGCCCCATTCCTGTGTGGGGAGGCCCAGAAGGCCTACTATGATCTGCCTGAAGAGGCTGCAGCAGACTACCCCCAGCTGAAAGCAGAGATCCTGGCCAGATCTGGGGTAACAACCGCAGTGCGGGCCCAGCAGTATCATGAGTGGAAGTACCAGGAAGACAAAACCCCACGATCCCAATTGTATGACCTCATCCATCTCGCACGAAAGTGGTTGCAAGCTGAGTCCCGGAGTCCAGAAGAGATAAGAGGTTCTGGTCAATGACCGATACATGAGGGGACTACCACAAGATCTTCGCGCATGGGTAAGCCAGAATGAACCCTCCACCTATGACAAGATTGTGGCAATAGTAGAGAGGTGAAGGATGGCGAGGGAACTGACCCGACCAGTTAAGGAAGCGGAACCTAGGGTTAAACTAGCAGCACCAAGCCCTAGAGTTCGAGTGACTGGGCCACCAGGAGGGCCCAGGTGGAAAAAGAGGGGCTGAAGGCCCACCAGAGGCCATAAAGAGTTGGCGCACTGAGGGGGAAAGAAGATTGTGATGTTAGACTTCCCAAACCAAGAGGACTATGGGTTCCATATAGATGTTATGCGTGTGGTGAGTGGGGACACATAGCAGCACAGTGTCCCAGCACCGAGGAGCCTATGCAATGTAACTTGGTGGATTGGGAGGTCCCATGCTCCCTTATTCACCTTGCGGGCGTCGCATTAGCCCCGCATAACTACACTAGACCGGTGAAGATAAATGGAGTAGAGACTATAGCACTTGTGGACTCTGGGAGTGCAATCACCCTTATATCGGGTAAACTGGTAAAAAGTAGCCAGCTGCTACAAGCCAAACGTGTAGCAGTGATATGCGTGCATGGGGCCGAAGCCATTACCCCACCATCCAGGTGGAGATAGAGGTTCAGGGGAACCCCATTGAGGTGACAGTGGGTGTAGTTCCTAAACTCCTGTATCCTGTAGTCATTGGGAGGGACTATCCAGGGTTTGATAATTTACTCCCCCCAGAGAGGCTGGAGGGAGGTAGGGACCCTGAGGGCAGCGACTTGTCACCGGGGGAATGTCAACCCCCGATCTTTGCTGAGATTTCTCAGGATCTGTTCTCAGTCCCCCAAAAGACCCAGAAGGCAAAAAAGGAGAGGAAGGCTGCAAAAGCTTTGGGAACCCGGATCCTGACCCAGGGCCAGAAGATCGCCCTAGTAGGCAGACGGACACGAGCAGCCAGAGAAACTACCACCACGGAAGGTGAGCCGGAGGCTGGCCCCAGCCATGATGGAAGTGAGTCGTTGGAAGCAACAGAGGCTGGCCCCTGGGAGCTCAGGCGGGTTAGTCCCGGGAGAGAGACTTTCGGGCGGGACCAGGCAGAGGACCCTAGATATGATAACACCAGGAAAGAGGTGGCAGAGATAGATGGAGTACCTGTGGATGGGAAGGTCTGGGGTCCAGGACCTTACTTTATAGTGAAGAAAGATCTCCTGTACCGTGTGGTGCAAATGCAGGAGCAAGAGATACATCAACTTCTGGTGCCACGAAAACATCAAAAAGCCATATTGAGCCTCGCCCACAGTCACCTATTTGGAGGACACCTAGGAGTAGAGAAAACCCAGGCACGGATCCTGCGGAGGTTCTTCTGGCCAGGAGTACATGAAGATGTCCGATGATACTGCACCTCTTGTCCGGAGTGTCAGTTACATAGTCCGCACCCGCACTTCCGGGCTCCTTTGATACCTCTTCCAATAATAGAGGTTCCTTTTGAACGCATAGCCATGGATCTGATAGGGCCCCTTGAGAAGACAGCTCAGGGCCACCAACATGTGCTTGTTGTACTGGACTATGCAACCCGGTACCCGGAAGCCGTTCCCCTATGCAATACGGCTTCGAAAACCATAGCTAAGGAGTTAGTACAGATCTTTGCCCGAGTTGGGCTACCCAAGGAGATATTGACTGGTCAAGGGACACCTTTTGTGTCCAAGTTGATGAAAGATCTCTGTTCATTACTCCATGTACAAGTCCTACGGACCACTGTATACCACCCGCAAACAGATGGCCTTGTGGAAAGGTTCAATAGGACTCTCAAGGCCATGATCAGGAAAGTGGTGAGCAGGGATGGGAAAGATTGGGATACCCTATTACCTTACCTCATGTTCGCCATCCGGGAGGTTCCGCAAGCCTCCACAGGTTTCTCTCCGTTCGAACTATTATACGGGCGCCACCCCTGAGGCATATTGGATATAGCGAGAGAAGCATGGGAAGAGGAGCCAAATCCAGGAAGGAACATAGTCGAACATGAACTGCAGATGAAGGATCGGATAGCCCGAGTTACACCTATTGTACGAGAACACTTGGAGAAAGCACAGGAGACCCAACGAACCCATTATAACCACCAAGCAAAGCTTCGACGGTTCCAACCAGGGGATCGAGTGATGGTCCTGGTGCCCACAGCAGAAAGTAAGCTGTTGGCCCAGTGGCAGGGACCCTATGAAGTGATCGAAGCCATGGGAGAGGTGATCTATAAGGTGGGGCAGCCAGGCCGCAGGAAACCAGAGCAAATCTACCACATCAATCTTCTAAAACCTTGGCACGATCGAGAGGCATGCTTAGTCACCCAGGAGACCCTTCCCCAGGAGGATAACTTACACGAGCAAGTAAGGATATCACCTGACTTGACGCCGATCCAAAAGATCGAGGCAACTGACATGATTAATCGCAACTGAGATGTGTTCTCTACAAAACCAGGGCAGACGACTGAGACCTATCACCATATCTGCACGATCCCTGGGGCCAAGGTAACATTGAGACCCTACCGAATCCCAGCAGCCAAAAGAGAAGAAATCAAGGCCGAAGTGAAAAAAATGTTAGAATCAGGGGTGATTGAAGAATCTTACCGTCAGTGGTCCAGTCCAATCGTTCTAGTGCCTAAACCTGACGGTATCACGAGATTCTGTAATGACTTTCGCCGACTGAATGAAGTATCCCAGTTCGATGCATACCCCATACCACGCATCGAGGAACTGGTGGACCGACTGGGTAGTGCTCGATTCTTGACTACACTGGATCTGACAAAAGGGTACTGGCAGATTCCCCTGACCAAAGAAGCTAAAGAAAAGACCGCGTTCTCCACTGCGGATGGGCTATTCCAGTACACCGTCCTCTCTTTTGGGCTACATGGGGCCCCGGCCACATTCCAGCGCCTCATGGATAAGCTGCTGCGCCCCCATACTAGTTATGCAGCCGCATACCTAGATGATGTCGTCATCCATACGCCAAATTGGGGAACCCACTTGGAGAAAGTTGAGGCGGTACTGCACACCTTAAGGCGGGCTGGCCTCACTGCTAATCCCGCTAAATGTGCCATAGGGCTAGCAGAGGCTAGGTACCTGGGATATATTGTAGGAAGGGGCATAGTAAAGCCCCAAATGAATAAGCTAGAGGCAATTCAAAACTGGCCCCGGCCGACCCGAAAGAAGCAGGTCCGCGCATTCCTAGGTGTGGTAGGCTACAAACAAATGCTTCCGAGGTGGGGTTGGGGCAGTTCTGTCGCAAATGGTGGGAGAAGAGGAACACCCAATCCTCTATCTAAGCAGAAAGCTTCTCCCAAGAGAACAGAAATACGCAGTAGTTGAGAGAGAATGCCTTGCTGTCAAATGGGCTATGGAGACCCTACGTTATTACCTCTTGGGCCGGCGATTTACTCTTCTGACGGACCATGCACCCCTCCAGTGGATGCAGTGGAATAAGGAAAAGAATGCAAGGGTCACCAGGTGGTTCTTATCCCTCCAACCATTCCAGTTCCGCATACGGCACAGGGCTGGATGCCACCATGGCAACGCTGATGGTCTGTCAAGAGCACACTGCCTGGCGTCCCAAGTTGCCCAATTTTATGGTGTTGAGCAGAGCGGGGCGGGATATGTGACGGGGCAAGGCCAGATGGCTATAGGAAAGTGGTGAGGAACCAGTATGTTAGCCCCAGGCTAAACAAATCCCTGTTACCCTGTTAACCAAATGGCAGTTGCTCCAGGTTAATCAAGACACCTGGGGCCAATTAAGATCCTTTTAGAAAAAAGCAGTGGAGATGGCTAGATTGGCTTCAGGTGTCCCAATCAATCAAGGAGTGGCTGGAACTAGTTAAAAGCCTCCCAGTTAGTCAGTGAGGGGGGGGATGTCAGGAGCTGTGGAAGGAGGTTGCATGCGAGGAGCTGGGAGCAAGAGGCACTAGGAGCTGAGAGTAAGAGGGTGTACTGTTTGAAGATCCTGTGGTGAGGATAAAGAAGCTGTTGGGAGGAGTCCATGGGGAAGTAGCCCAGGGAGTTGTAGCTGTCATGCAGTTGTTCCAGGAGGCACTCTAAACAGCTGCAGTCCACAGGGCCCTGGGCTGGAACCCGGAGTAGAGGGCGGGCCCGGGTTCCCCCAAACCTCTCAACTCCTGATCAAACACAGGAGGAGTTGATCTAGACTGTGGATTCTACCAGAGAGGAAGATCTCTGAGGCAAACAAAAATCCGCCAATAAGCGCAGGACCCACCGAGGTAGAGGAGGAACTTTGTCACAATACATAGCTAAAAGGAGAGATAGAAATGCTTTCACACTTTAATGCTTGGTTTTAAATGGTTGAACTTTCTTAATCCATGTATTATTCACTATAATTCTACAGCCTGCTCTAGTTTCCTTGGGAACATTTTACCAAGATTAAGAAAAGTAACACATTCATTATCAAACAAAAATCTGATTTAGGATTTTTTTGTTCCAATACTACAAGAAGAGTAATTACCGGTACATATGATCATTCACATGGAACAATTCTGAGACAGCTCTGTTAATTATAGTTCCCTGAAGTATAATTAATTCCTTTGTTTTTCAATGTAGACTAATATCTATTCATAATGTCTTCTTGATATTCATGTGGCTATAATATAAAAATCTAGAGGAATGCAATTTAGCAATAATTGTCGACCGTAAGTGATGGTTGTTTGCCTTTTTGTGTTTATTTCCTGTCACTGTAACTACTAAGTAAGGTTTCCTTAATGCAGCTTTTGTTTGTGATTCCAAATCCATGGCAGAAATGACACAAAACATCTTGTTGAGTGCTAAGGACTGCAGCAACACCATGCACCTAATAGGAGCCAATGCCATCAATAACGCTTAATAAATAAAAAGTCCTTTCTTTTCCTTTCACTGTGCCAATATTTCATTTTGTAAACTATACAACTGTTCACAAGCGACCTTTCAAGAACAAGTGGCAGTTTCATAAACAAGCTGTTTTTCACGGAGCTTTTGTCAAGCACTGAGCAGTAATAGCGACGTTGCTTTTGCATCCTGCTGCTGTTTTGAAAAACCACCATAATTCGTTTCAGCAATTAAGCAACCCTTTTGTATGCTCACCACCATTTTGCTTATGAAGTGGGCCTCACTGGTCCATTCATGTTCTCCAACTGAATTGTTAAGATGTACTTCCTCTTATAGAGCTTCATCCATTTACAATCATTACTGTTGCAAATATGCATGCCAACAAAAAATGCATGTTTCACAAAAACAAACAGGTGTCGACTCTTCATCCCATTAGGCAACATACACAGCTCAAGATTTCCTAGAATGCATGATGGGTATTTAGACATGTTACAGAATATGTTTAGTTTTGCTAAATTAAAAGTCCTTTAAGATCCTTGCTATGTTATGTGAGTACAGTAATAAAGAACAAACATTACCCATAACTATTACTTTGTTGCTTGAAAATTACATTTCACACAAATCATATTCTGATTACATTCCAGTTTGAAAATATTTAAGAATAAATTACAATGCTTGTATGTAGGATTTTTTATACCTTTAACATTTGCAATATTTCCCCTTTTCTGAGGCAAGATAACATAAGAGATGACTGATTCTCCACTAATCTCCAGATTCTCCATCACTTGCAGTCTATACAACAAGACTAGATGTCTTTCTAAGATTGCTACTGCTTGAACAGAAGTTATGGACTTGAAGAGATATTACCGGTGAGATTCTATGGCCTGTGTTGTGCAGGAGGTCAGATTAGATTATCTGAATGGTCCTATCTAGCCTTTAAGCGTATGAAGCTATCTAATTCAGCACTTTACCTAGCTTGTTATTTTTCATACAGGATTTTTCCCCAGATTTTTGAGTGGTAGCTCATTTCAAATGTACTCTATGCAAGTAATGGGATCCACTTATCAAAAAGACAGCCTGCAAATTATTTTGGAGTAAATCTGCACTGCATTCATGCATATTTGCTTCTGTATATCTATTAAGGAAGAGTGACATCTTTTGCTACAGAATTCGTACCCTTTCTTAACAATATTTTCATGAGCTTTTCAACCCTTTGGGATTTAAAGGGGTCTTCTAGTGTTGCAAGGCAACTAGACAAATAAATTGGTAGATTTAAGACAGACCGAGTACTAACAAAGCAGGGGATAGTGGAGGTTGTTGAGGGCAGGTCATTTTCACAGTTGTGTGGAGAAGTTTAGAGTATACCTGCTTGCACCATGCCTGTATCATTCCAGTGCTGTCTCCCTTGCATAAGCACTGAAACTCACTTCATTCATAACATAGGATATGGAATTCTAATGACACTTCATCTCTTATCCGAATACACTATTTTAATAAATGGAAGGAGATGAACTTGGCTTCAATAGGTTAAACTGGTAAGATGGTACGGTACTGCTTGACTGCCATTTTTCAAGTCAGACCAAAAGAGTGCTGTCTGATCACTAATATTTCATAAGGTGCAGAATAGAGTGTGACTACTTTTCAGTGAGATCTTCTTTTAACTTTGTAATGATCAGAGTTATTATCCTGTTTCAGACAGATCAATACAGAGATATTTAGTGCAATGTACACAGTAAAATGGCTCAGGAGAAAATAGCATTCAGGATCATGCTTTGAACTGTGTAAACCAGGATTTGCAAAACCCTTTTTGTCTCAGCGCCAAATATTCTGAACCATACTCTGGGGGGTACATCTCTTTCACTGGCAAAGAAAGAGGGAGACAGGAAAAGAAGGGGCGGGGATTAAGAGCATGATGGAGCAATTTGCTACAGAAGATGAGATTCTCAGGGGACAGCAGCTAAATAGTTGACTCACAAGGATATCCTAATTATATTAAAACCTTAATTGAAAACGAAGCCCAAGCCCCATGGGAAAGAGGTGATGTCTGCCTGGATTCTCTCCTATAGCCAACCTCTGCTGATGCAGGAGAAAGAAGAAGGCATCAGGGAGCCAGTAACAGCTCCTCCATTATGCGGGTCAGTCTGTGTCACCTCTGGCATGAGTTAGAACAGCCTAAATTGAGGATTACTGTAATACCAAGGGTGCTGGAGGGTTCGGACCAACCTGTGCTGTATGTCCTCTCCTTCAGCACGCCCCCTATGCCAGGCAATGGCAGGAGTAGAGTTTATATGCTAGCAGAGAGTTCCTCTCTGCAAAGGGAATTCTCTACTGGACAGCTTGAGCCAAATTCCAGCCACCATTGTACGTGGGGATCTGGCTCACATCTGTGGAGTGCACATTTCTTGAGTGTTCTGGGTTTCCTCAGGACCCAGGAAAAGCCAGCCATATTTGCTGGCAGATGCCACCTTGGAATTGTTTGAGTGGTCCTTTGAGTGCTGACAACTTACAGCTTCCCACACAGTCCACGTGGTGTCAGAAATGTAGTATAGAGTCCAGTGCGAAAACAGTCAACTACTAGTTTGCCTGATCGAACAAACAAACAGACTATCTCTTGCTCTGTCATTTTGTCTTGTCGTGGGTGGCTGGTTTGCTAGACACTTACCTGTAGGCTGTGTACCTAAGATGACAGGTTATTTCTAGCCATTAAACCAAAAGATTTAAAAGACAGCATGGATGGGAGATGATGCTGTTTTAATGAAGCCAAAGCAGGTGGAGCCAAGGGTGTGTAACGGTGGTCTCTGAGGCCTAGACAATGAAGTTCAGGACAGAGCCTGACTTTGCTTCAAACAACAAATGGGCCCTGGTAGAGCGTAGTCATTGCCCGAACAGGTGTTACCTGAACTTTTGGAAAAAGATTTAATTCACTTTTTACAGGGCTTTAAATGTGAAGATCCCCTACTTCTATATACCATGGACTCTGGATTGACTTCTAGCCTTCCTTGCTAAACCCAGCAGAGAGTCTAAAACCCAGAGTTCCCACCCTGCAGCCACAGAGGGACAAAGTCAGCTTTGTGGCCCAGTGGAGAAGGCATGGTAATGGGAGGCAGAAAAATGGGTTCCATTGCAGGCTTTTCCAAAGATTCAGCTTGTTACCTCAGCCACACCATTTAGCCTCTCCGTTTCCTAGGCTGAAAACAATCCCTTCCTTTATCAAGTGTTCTATTCGTAAACAGAGGTTTCATTTAAAAAAAGAGGTAAGGATGAATGTATTTGAACAGAGTCCAGCTAATATCCCTCCCATCAAAAATTATAGCTTTAATAAACCAAAACTTTAAAAATGAACAGTTATAGGATCCACCCAGTTCCCCACTGCCATATAATCCACCTGATTTATATCACACCCCAAACTTAACTTTGCCCCAAATATATGAAAAGGTCAAAATAACAAATCAGTAGGAGATTATTACATAATATTTCATATTCAAAGGAGGCATTTATGGTCCACAGGACAACAGCTTTGCTTTGACATATCTTGTGAGGCCCACCAAAATAGACTTTCCTTCCATGATGCCCTGAGTTTCTGCATGCCTCACAGTGTCCTTCATCTCCCATGATGCTCTTAGTCCCCTGTAACCACACCAATCTCCTGCACCTACCCAACAGGGATTTGGAGCAATCAAATTTTTGAATTGCTCCGCTCTGACTCTGCTCCAGCTCTGGGCATAAAACTACTGCTCCACGCTCCAGCTCCGGGCTCCACTCCAAAGCTCTGCTACCCAATGTATCCTCTATTCCACTCTCCCCCAGGGTCCTTCATTCCAAGTCAAGGAACATGGCTCCATATCACCGCTCCATTTCAACCCCACATGGTGTGCCCAAGTACTTAAGTAAGTTAATAGGGAAGTGTCATTCACCTCTTCACAAAACACAAGAATCAGGGGTCACTCACTGAAATTAATAGACAGCAGGTTTAAAACATACATAAGGAAGTACTTTTTCACACAATGCACCATCAACTGGTGGAACTCATTGCCACAGGATATTGAGAAAGCCAAAATTATAACTGGGTTCAAAAAAGAATTAGAGAAGTTCATGGAGGATAAGTCCATCAATGGATATTAGCCAAGATGGTCAGGGACACAACCCCATGCTCTGGTTGTCCCTAAACCTCTGCCAGAAGCTGGGACTGAATGACAGGGGATGGATCACTTGGAAATTGCCCTGTTCTGTTCATTCCCTCTGATGCATCTGGTACTAGCCACTGTTGGAAGACAGGAGACGGGGCTAGACAGACTGGGGTATGACCCAGTATGGCTGTTCTTAGGCTCTTATTTGAACTTAAGCACATAATTAGTATTTTGACATACTCTATGTACTTGTACTAAAGTGCTTTAAATGCAAAATTGGGCACAGAATATTTAAGTACATTTTAAAGGTACTTAAAGCAAGAGTAATTTTTATCTGCAAGTACTTTTAAAAAAAATATTATCATGCGCCTCCCAACTTCTGGTTGGCCCCAGAACCCACTGTCCCAGCTTGGGAGCTTCAGGCCCTGATGTCCGGCCAAGAAGGCTTTTTTCTGTTGACCCTGCTGTTGCATCAGCCAGGTAGGGTAGTGGCCACGCCCCCTTCACTCCTGATTGGTCACTAGAAACCATCAGTGCATAAACTTGCTTCTCAGTCTCGCCAAAGGGTGTCACGTGGAGTGGTACAGAACAGGCAGACACATACCTCTGTGCAGGGCCGGCATGCCCACTAGGCGACCCTAGGCAGTTGGGGGCGGCTGGCCGCGGCTGCCTCCCGCTTCCCGGCTCTGCGGCTGAGCCGGGAGCGGTTCGCTGCGGGCGGGGGGCTGAGCTGCCGCCCGCGGTGGTGGGGAGCCGCCACGGGGGGTGGGGGGGTTAGCTGGGGGATGTGGGGAGGGTGCAGGGCTGATGCAAGGAAGTTTCGCTTAGGGCGCAAAACTTCCTTGCACCGGCCCTGCCTCTGTGTCTGCATTGAGCGAACAAGCCTGGTAACTGCATCTTTTTTCCATGCTTATATTATTTAGGTAATTGTCCATCTATTGAGCAGACAATTGAAAGGAGTATGGGAGTTGAAAGTACTTGTGTTTTTATTCTTGTTCTTTTAAATACATACGCACTATTTCCACAACATACTTATATTGTACTTATGAGTACTTCTGTCACAATGTACTTGGCACTTAAATGCTTTTTATCAGTACTTATGGCAACACCGACCCCCAGGCCCTATTGCTCCTGTTCCTCTGTATGCTTCCCCTCTACATCCCCGCTGACTCCTCTCAGAGAACAGTGTTTAATTGATAAAGTCTCTCCTAATCACTATTGACCTTTGTGAGCAACACGGGACGTTTCCAGTTCCTCCTTGATTCCAGGCCTGGGCAAAATATTCCTCATTGTGCTTCCTCAAGGGGGGAGAAAAGAGACCGACAGATACATACACACACACACAACTTCCTCTTATGTCTCATTCTATCTCTACCCTAAAGAGCCCCTCAGTGAACCATTTTCCTGCCTACCTCTGTGTGGGTGCAGCATTATACACTATACAAAAGAATGAATCTATTTCAGTGCCTCCAGAACTCAAAAATACAGCAGTCACGAGTGACAAAAAACCTGTTTGATAGTTGCAGCAAAATGATGTCTTATGCACTGTCAGTCTGAACTATTGTATTAGAGCTGAAGCTTGTTCAAATATTAAATTCCTATGCAATGTGAATATGTTATAAAATTTAAGCCCCATCCATCTAGTTTACTCTAGCATTTATCTTTGTATCCTTTGCCTCATTAAACTGATTTAAACATCCTTTGTGGTCTTTTGGGTTGTTAAAAAGAGTCCCTAGTATTGTCTGACCCCCCAGGCACTCTTAATACAATGTGCAAAATATCATAATAGGATCATGTTGGCGTGTGCCTGCAAAAGAATAAATATATCTTTGCAAGTAATTCCTACCAGAAATCTTGGAAATAGTACAGTACACTATTTAAAAATTGGCTTAGGCACAGAACAAAAATACTATCAAGCTATAAAAAGACAGGCCCAGTTTGTGGGAACTTTAATTCCATGGTTAAATGACATTTGGAGAAGCACAAGGCTGTGCATGGAAGTACTATTGTAGACATCTATTCAGAAGTCCTGACAGATGGCATATTCACATTGGCTAGTTGATTAACATTCATTCCCAGTAGGAAGCCAAGTTTCCTTTCTACACCCATCCAAGATAATCTTTGACACTGATTAACTTAAGTCACAACTACAAACAATTTATAAGTTATTATAGATGGTGCTGATAGACTGGGGCTCAGGAGCAGGGGAGACAAGAAATGGATTTGCTGGATAAGGAGATTGAGACTGGGAGCTGGTGAGGATGACTGGAAGCCAGTTGGCTGTGGAGGAGAGGGGGGCAGGGGAGATACACATTGATTTCAGACAAGGAGCTGGGAGAATGGGAGAAAACTTGGACTTGGAACCAGTAGGAAGCAGAAAACAGGGAGAGAAGGGAGGAGAGAGCTCTGACAAGGGGGAAGACTGGGACTGGCTAGCTAAAGAGATGGATACAAGGAACCAGGGAGAGGTGACACTGGGGTAAGGAGCTTTGGAGAGAGTAGGAAGATAACTGAGATTGGAAGAGGAGCCAAAGGAGGGAGACTAGGATGGGGAACCAGTTCAGGGGGAGATTGGGCAGAGACAGATTGGATGAGGAGCCTGGCAGGGGAGACTAGGACTGGCTGTGCAAGGAGACGGGGAGTGAGCTAAGACATCTGATAAGTATAGAGTGGGACCGAATAGGCAAGGAGAAAGGGACTGGGACAAGGAGCCAGGGTTATGGAAGAAGCAGAACCCAGACAGGTTAGAGGGGTGGGGCAGAAAGGTTCTCGTTTGGGAGGGGGCGGGAAGAGTCTGTGCCAACTAGAGCACATTCCCCTCCAGAACCTGGAGTGGAACCCAAGATTCTTGAGTCTCATCATTCCACAGCTGTCAGCAAGTATCTATGAAACCCACTGGCAACGTGTGTGTGTGTGTCTCTTCCCTCTTTAGTGCTGGCCCACATAGAGGATTATACCCTGCTACTGCTATCAGTTACTCAGGTACTATAACAATGAGCACTATAGAAAAGCCCATGATAAAATTAATAATCCCATCTTCAGAGCACGGTTTGAATCATATGCGGTACATAAGGCATAGGGCTGTACCTTGAACTCTGAGAAAACAAAATATTGAATTAAGTGAGCACTGTTCATCCTGCAGCTCATTAAGTGAGCACTGATGGAGATAGGAGTCCTGCGGAAGAAATACTATGTGACATATAGTTACATGTAGTTAAGGACTGTATCATAATGCATCTGCGCAAGGGTGAGAAATGAAGGTTGCACAAGCAACTTTAATAACTTCTGAGAGCTTGACTTTGCATCCTTAATAATGTTATTTGAATGTACCTGTGTGTGTTGTAATGAGCCTGAGTGGCCTCCCTCCAAGCGGGACAGCGAGGAACCATTACACTCCCCTTGGAAGGCGGAGCCTAGATCGCCTCACCCCCCTCATCTGAAGTACTGGGGCGTGGCCAGAAGTATAAAAGGCCGGCCCTGCAGCACAGTTCGGGGAGAGCCTGTGGAGGAGAAGGATGCTCTGCCACATCCCTGAGAGGAACCTGTGCCTAGATGCTGATGAGGACTGACTCGGAGTGCCTGCCACCATGTACCCCGAGGAACTGGAAGAGGCTTGGCGGCCACAGGTACCAAACCCTGGGGAGGCAGGAAGTAGCCCAGGGGCAGCCGGTTGCAGAGCCAGGGGTGGCTCAATCGGCGTGTTTCGGCTGGATCCCCGCCGACGCAGGGGCAGTCAATCCTGCCCCTGCCAAGGCCCTGGGCTGGGATGCAGTGGGGTAGGGTGGGCCTGCGTCCCCCTGCCACCCCACCCTGGGGTGGTGGACCCCCTACACTGTACAGGGAAGCTCTAGCCCTGAGGAAGGAGCCTCCTTTATCAGCTCATCCATGGACTGTTTGCTTGCTGGCGGCCTCAGCTCTGCCCAGAACCAAGCCAGCCCTGAAAGACTGTTTGTTTGCTGGTTGAGGCCAGCCGAGACAGTCTTGCTTGCAGGCTGCCTGAGCCTCTTCAAGCCCAGGCCCCAGCCCTGATAGACTGTTTTGTTTGACTGCCTGAGCTTTGCCCAGGCCCCAGCCAGCCCGGCTAGACTCTGTTTAAGGGGTGACTACTTGAGCTACCCCAAACCCAGGCTAAAGCCTGACAGGGACTATTAATTGCCCAGCCTTATTGTGGGCTCTTGGCTGTCTTGCAGACTCTGGTCCTGGCCAGACAGGGCCAGCCTGAGTGGCCTCCCTCCGAGCAGGACAGCAAGGGACCATTACATGTGTGTATAATTTTTTACACCCTGACACACACACACTTTCCTGGAACTGAAGCTAGGACCCTGATGACTGTAAGTTACCCATTCTGTAATAAAAGCAAGAGTCATGACTTTCACGCTCTTGAGAGAGTTCAATATAAGTGAAAAATAGAACAAACAAAAGCATCTGTTGGAATTAATCACCAGAAATTTTCCAACCACACTTCTGACAATACATAGCTCTTGTGGGTCTTCTCAAATCTAATTCCAAACATTGTTGTAAATCAACTAAGACAAAATCAGTCCTCTTATACAATTATGATGGAATATTCCTGAGAACAAAACAAATGTGCAGAAGTGCCTAGAAAAACATATTAAGTCATCATGAGAAAAGAGCTGTGGCTAATCTTTATTAATCTTAGTGCCCTTGCAATAGATTTGCTGGTTATCACTGGTCTCCCAGGCATGATATAATAGTATGTGGCCATTATTCTATTGCTAAATGATTCATTACTCACTCCCTCTGTGAACACTTAGGCGAATTCTTCACTAATCCGCATAACTCCCCAATGAGTTTGGGAAGACATATAGGAGTGCATTTGATTGTGTGTGCTATCATCCCTTTGGTCCAGTTGGGCAAAAGTAGAACTTACTGCATTCGGTTTACTATGAATTTTTCATCTAAGAATGTTAGTACCTTGAGTTTCCATTCTGTCCATTGTCTTCAACAGGCTTCGGGGCTGTACCTTGAACACTGAGAAAACAACATATTGAATCTGGCCTAATTTAGCCCACTTGTTGCCCACTACTTGTATACCTCAGTGCCATCTGAGTTTATACCGAGCGTTGATTTAGTCCAAGCTTCATGCCCCTAAGCTACAACCTACCAATTGCCATAATTCAATAATTCAGGCCAGGTAACTGTCGAAAGAAAGAGCAGGATTGGCCAGATGCTGAATTCTGGAATAATCTTACAAAGCATTGGGTTGTGAAGGCTGTAATCATTGCCAGAGCCATATACCTGGACCTGTAGATGAGTAGAGTAATCCAGGGTCTGATTCTACAACCCTTACCCAGAGGAGGATTCCCTGAGGCATATATTTGCATTGCTACTAATGGGGCCACATATCTGATCTGGGGCTACTCAGGTGAGTAGGGAGGCTGTTCTGGTTCCTATGTTCCTCCAACTATGAACCTGAAAGCTGAAAAACATCCAAACGTGCACAAAATTAAACAAAGCAAATTCAAATGTGTAATCAATCTAATATACATGTTCTTTAAAAAATATTGTGACTAAAAATGGCAGGACAAGAGATAAGAAATTAGGCCAACAGAAATTATTAAGGGATAACTCTTTCAGTTACACCCACAAAGAATTTGGCAACAAATTTACTAATAAATGAATTCCATTATGCAGCATTCTATCGCCAGGTGTGCAGAGGCTGTGACCAGTGAAAAGTTGGAAAGCAGAGAGCAATCCAGCCAGACATCTCTCCATAGAAGCTAACAAGCGTGTTGGTTAGTTCTCTATCAGCACACTTGTTGAGAGAAGCATTTGCAATGGTTACACATCATCCCTTTGGAGCTTGTCTTTCCATGTCGGTGTAAAAGGAGTTCTGAAACATTTAGACTCCCCCTTCACATGTAGAGCTTTAATTTCTTCCTCACAGAGGTGGTCAAAAAAAATGGGAAAGCTACGTCAATCTACTCTGGGCACTGGGTGTCCCCCTTTTGGTGGGCAGCCTCCTATTGGATCTGTATGTTGCAGGAGACACACAGTGTGCTGGTGGTAATGCAAGACCTGCCACCAACTCCCTGCCCTTCCAAAGCTGCCACTGTGGTGTCAGGTACAGTGAAGGAGCTAGTTCAGTTTCAGGCAGGTAGCATGACGGGGACAGAAGAGGGACCCATTCCTTCCCTACATCTCCCTTAGTCAACAACAATAGATAACAGGTTTTGCTCGTAACTCCCCACATGGGCAGCAGTTCCATCCAGAGAAAGGTGCAGGCAGATCAAATTCTGCATGTGCCTTCCATTGACAAAATTCAACTCACCCACATGTAGGTCTTGCCTCAGGAGGTGTATGGCCCTCAGGGGAAAAACCTTATAACAGTAGTTTTAAATTAGCCTGGAGCAAGGATAGCCAAAGTAGTGTGCTATGGAGTTGTTGCCAATCATGGATCTGACATACTACAGCCATTAGTGTTAAATAATGATCAAGCAGAACACGATCACTGAGAGTATTCAACAATTACTTTTTACGCCAACTACAAGAAACTGTTCAAACTGTCTAATAAGTTGGCAATTAGTACATTCCACTATGCATCCCACTGCCCAGACTGTCTCTGGTGCTGAAATCCTCTTCCTTGTTTTCATTGTCTCTTACCTGGATTACTTCAGCATACTTCTTTAGGGCTTCCTCTGGCTCCAGCTCACACAAACCCAGGCTGTGTATGTCAGCACTCAGCCCAAAGTTCCAAAAATGTTAAAGAAAATTACCTAAAAAAACTACAAAAAGATTCAGCATTTTCCAACCAGCCCTACTGCATGTTGCCATGGCCAACCTTCCCATGCGTCCACCCTCAAACAACGCCCATTCATGCCAGGATCCAGTTCAAAACACCACTCTTCTTGTTTTCAAAACACTGCTGTGATAGGGTGCTGAGCAGGAACTGCTGAGCTAGCCTTCTGTCGCTCCAGCTCCAATGAAGGGAGGTGAATTGGAGCTGGTTAGACCACCTGGCCCTAATTGGGGAAGCAGAGACAGCTGCTGCCTAATTAGGCTGGGGCTGTATAAAAGCCTCAGGGGAAGGAAGCCAGAAGGGGAGCAAGAAGAAAGGGAAAAGACAGGGAATGGAAGTAGGAAAGTAGCTCCCCTCCCGATGGTAAAGGGCTACCCGGTATGGTGAACAGGTGGTGGGAGCACAACTTGTAAATAAACTGCACCAGGGGTTACTGAACCCAGGGTCTCTATCAGTGAGTGACTTTATCAGCCCAACAGGGGCAGGAGCCAAGAGGGCCTTGCAGCATCCTGTTACAACTCCCCTGGTTTTGCTCCAGCTTTTTCTGTGTGTCATATACAGCACTGAACACACTAGCATCTCTTAAAACCATCCAAACAGATGATCATATCAACCAGATGAGTCTCATTTCTCTGTTCCTTCTAGTACCAGTCTCCTCTCTGTCATTTTAGACAATTTCACAACTGATGGTATTAGAGAGCCTTCTTCCTGCAATGCCTGTTGCTACCAATTCCCTCGAGGGCAGAGCTTGACAAGGTCCAATGAAAGATGGCAAGTGGTACTGGTGCTAGTAGTAAGATATTTAAGTAGCCACTAGCCCTTTAATCTTGAACTCTAGAAATACTAGGCGTTGCAACCCTAAAGCACTGGCTTCCTTATGCCTATGGTTTCAAACTACTCCAGCTTGAGACTATTTTACCAACCACGCTTATGCTTCCTCTTCTTTCACTGCCAACCCCAGCCTGCATTAAGAGCTGGATTTTCCAAAGAGCTCCGCACCCAGCATCTCCCCGGTGACACTTATAACCAGAGTTTCACAGTGTACTAAGCTCTTTTGAAAATCTGGACCCACATGCAAGCAGCATACTGTTGGCCTCTTAACAGACATATTATAATGAGAGAGAGAGAGAGAGCTTGATGAAATCCCATACTGAGAGCCTTCAGTATCTTCCAGACAATAAAGACCCTAGAACATCCATTCAATATTGTTTCCACTAAGGAAGGCAATTAATATGTATCATTTAGAATGATTATTCTACTGTCCCTCCCCACACAAGTCAGAATTGGTTGTAATAAGCAGCATCCTGAAGAAAGCCACATATGTTATTAACTTGTTTGCTTTCAGCAATAAAACACAACATTTTTGCAGTAAGAATAATCTTACAAGCAAATTACTAGTTTTTAGCAACATAAGACTATTTTAAGGCTCATTCTAAACTAAGGTAATAATGTAATTTGGCCTGCATGGAAGTGTTTTATAAATAGTAGATATAGCACTAATGGTCCAATTGTCAAATGTGCTCCACTTTCTCAAATAAAATGCCTGGATCTGCAATTATGCAATTAAAAGGGAACTTTCTCTGTGCTAACATGCCCAATGGAAATTGAAAATAAGGTTGTTTGTTATTTTGAAGCACCGTACTAGAAATTTTTTGCAGCATTACAGTCCATGGACAGAAACTGTTTGTCTATCTTGCCTAATTAGATTATAAACCGTTTGAGGCAGGGACTGAGTCATGTCTGTACAGTGCCTAATGCAGACGGTGTCAGGGCTGGGGTATGGGCAGTCTAGCCAGGGCCGGTGCAAGGAAGTTTTGCGTCCTAGGCGAAACTTCCTTGCACCAGACCTGTGCCCTGCCCCCCCACCGCAGCGGCAGCTCAGCGCCCCCACCCGCCGGCCATGGGAGCAGGAGGCTTGGCCGCCTGGTCGGCCCCCTGCCGCCGCCAACTCACCTCGCCGGCCGCAGCAGCAGCTCCTCAGCGGCGTTTCGGCAACTACTGAATCGCCGCCGGGAGTCTCCGCCCCCCAAATCCTGGCGCCCTAGGTGACTGCCTAGGGTCGCCTAGTGGGCACGCTGGCCCTGAGTCTAGCCTAGGGGTTAGTATTGGGTAGAGGCCAAGATTCCCAATTACCAGGAATCAGGCCAGGTTGGAATACCAGGAGAGCAGAATTGAAAGACAAACTGAGGGCCAGGATCAAGAATCAGGATCAGAAAGCAGGAACAGCTAAACACTAGACCAGCAGTCCAGAGCAGAGTGAAGCCCACTTGTACAGACGCTGTCCTGTGGCCCAGTCAGGAGCCTTGGATCTCTCCCAGTTGGAGTGTAGGGGCGGGGCTTGTGCTCTAGTTGGACATCCTGGACTATAGTCCTAGCTACTATCTGTGGGTGGCAGATGGGCAGCTGCTGCTGCCTAGGATTCCCCCATAGACCTAGGTTTGAGACCCGGGGGGGTCTGAGGATGACGTCCTGATTCTGAGTGGGGATCTTGGGTGCTATAAAATATTAATAATCAAAAAACAACCAGCATTGTTAAGTCTGATCCAGCGTAGCTTCAGACTTTTTGAGTTTCTCTAGCAAGAGATTTCCATATATCATCATGCTTCCAATTCAACTCTTATCCAACGCCAGAAGATGTTTTGTTTTAAAGCCACACATCTAAAATCCACTAAATTTAGCTGAAAATTATCAGCTTTCTGGGAAAAGTTCTTTGTTCAAGGTTCAATACAAAACATGCTGATCAGCTAATGGACTGTTGATATCCTTACAGGTAGTGAGGTTGTATTACTCACATCCATTCTTTTAAGTACATTGCAAGGAAGGATAAACGCAATCATCGTCTGAAGTACCCATTATTCATTTTTGTAGTTTTGAACAACAAGTCCCTATTAATTTAAAGATGTTGCTGGAAGAGATAATTATTTATGTTCCCTGGTGTTGCTTCTTCATCCAGCTATGCTTGTGAGCAAAATAAATCGATCACAAGCTGATCTCATGTTGTTGGGAGTTGAGAGTTCACAGTATTATTATTTATTCCTTGTTTAGCACTGAAATTTACAAGACGGGAAGATTAAAGTTAATGTTACACTAAAGCCAGATGCTTGGGGCTAACTCTGGGCTTCCACACCCACAGTGTCTAAAAGGAGGTAATGAAAATGCTTTCTTATAGATTCTTGTATCTACATTATGCTGCTCCCTTGAAAGCACACACATTTGATATTCATCCAGGACATATCACTTGGGACATACAGTACAATGGGATGTACAGTACAATGTTGTTTATTAGACATATTTCCCACTTAAACAGAAAAGAATGTGTTAATATAGTGTCCCCCGATCTTTACTTTCTCTATTCTCACTATGTTTTCACAAGACGTGGTATTAAATAAACGTATTCTTTGCCAGAAGTATCAGAATTATGTATCTGGTTGTGCTAATAAGCGACAGAGGGCCCTCCTGCCATCAGGATCTTTTTTGTCATTCTTTTTTTCAAGAATAAGTGTGTATATGAGAAGGAATTAGAAATTTCTCTAAACCAGCACATCCTAACCTGAGAAATGATCTTTCTAATCTGAGAAGGATGGCTCATTAGTCCCTATCTTTAAAACGGGGAAACCCACTCAAAATGGTAGAATTCAGACTGATGGGATTTTTAAAGGTGGCCAGTACAGATGTTTTACTTAACAGTGACTACAGCAGAGGAGGGTTAAGTTGACTATTGTCTGCTCTGGAATAGGTTTAAACTGGGGTTCAAATTCAAGGTCAAATCAGGGCTCTAGTTTGAGTTCAGTGGCAGAATTTTTGCAAGATCGGGGGTTTCCAGGAGATTTCTACTTCACCTGAACCAAAACTGGAAACTAGTTCCCTTTGTCTTGCATAGTAACCGGGAACCAAAATTGTAGGGACTGGTTTGGACCTGAAATCTGAATGGGCTCCTACCCTAGAAAGACAGAAAGCTTTGGATGTGAGGATCTTGTTCACCCATCTCTAGAGTATTCTAGAAAGTGGGATGAAACCGGAAGAGGTGCTGTGGATGTCTGGCCTTTACATTGGAGTCCCTTTCAAATCACATCACTGTGATAGCAAAGAGACTAAATAACAGCTGCTTGTAAACTTGATCAACTGGATGGAGGCAAGAATGTGCTAGGTTTGAGGTCTAGCCTATCTTGGAATTTTTCCACAAGTAATAGGACTATTGTATATAATATTAAAAGAGTTTGGTTCCAGAGGAGAGACCTATTAGTATTCTCAATAGAATAAATAATTAAGACTGCTCAGAAAAATAGTGAAATGCATATTTATTTAATAATTCAATGAAAATATATTTAGGGTATGGAATGTGGGTTTTTAAGTGAACTTATGCAGTGTCATTCTAACATATATTTTAAGTATGACATAAAAATTGTATGCATTTCAGTTCAGTGTCATGAAATATTTCAAAGAACTCGTAAGTCATTCTCTTTTATATTAGACTTTTGCTTTCAGTTTCACCATGGCATACTAATCTTTAATTACAGTTCAGTTAGTGGCACATCATTTGTGATAACAGACTGAAAGGCAATTAATGCCTTTAATGCCACCATGACAAATTTTCCTTACCCTTTTCTGCTTAACTAAAAACAAAGGGCCAAATGTTGCCCTCCGAGCACATTAATGCAAGTTACAGAGATAGAAGAGTGAACTTTGATATTTGAAGTCACAAATTCTTATCCAAATCCAAAAATGCCATATTTCATCCAAATCTGAATGTTAGCTGAAATGTAGATTAGCTCAGTTCATAACCTATAAAACTAAAATCCTTCTTGAAGAAGAGAATAATGATATGTAGATCCTTTACAGCACTTTTCATCAGTAGATCTAAAAGTGTTTTACTTACAAGGTCAGCCGCATTATCCCCATTTTACAGATGGGGAAACAGAGGCACAGGGAGGTGATCCAGCAGGGCAAAGCCAGCAATAGAACCTATGTCTCCCAGTCCAATGTCCTATCCACCAGGCAGCACAGCTCTGAAGAAACACTAGAGTATGCCTTGGGTGAAATCCTGCCCCCAGAAGAATCAATGGCAAAAGTTTCATTGACTTTAACAGGGCCAGGATTTCTCCCATTGACTTTAAAGGGAGATAAAAGGCTCAGCATCTGACAGGACTGGACAAAAATTCTGTAGCAAGGCAGATTTAGGTTAGATATTAGGAACAACTTTCTAACTATAAGGGTAGTTAAGCACTGGAATAGGCTTCCAAAGGAGATCATGGAATCCCCATCACTGAAGGTTTTAAAAACAGGTTCAACAAACATATGTCAGGGATGATCTAGGTTTACTTGGTCTTGCCTTAGCACAGCGGGCTGGACTAAATGCTTCAACCAGATATTAAAGTTCAATAAAAGGCTGGACTGAACCCCATGGAGCTGCCCTGCAGCTGTTTGAAAAGGGAATGCTTTGCAAAGAAGTTGCAGAAGCTGCCTGAGCCCTGGTGGAGTGTGTGCTAATTTTGAGCGGGGAGGGGGATCTAAACCAGCTAGCTCAATACATCTTGACACTCACTTGGGGAATCTCTGAGCTGATATCGCTTGATCCTCCATTCTCTCTCTCTAATGGCACAACTCTCATCTACTTCAGTGGAACTAGGATTTCACTCAAGGCTTTCTTATATCTAACAAAAACATTCTAATTCTTCTTTATCATTTCACAGCCATTCTGGGTTGGCCATTGCATACATTCCATTTGTGTTTGCTTAACCTGTCAGATTGGTAAACTAGCAACTTAACCCAGTTCCACTGTAATAGCATTCAAAACAATTACAGAAAAGAATGGGCCCCTCATATTGTTCAGATTTTGTCAGAGTTGTCTCCCTTATCCAAAAGCTCATTTTATTGCCCTTCACTGTGTATTCTTTCTTATGGCAGATGTACTGGATGCTACATCAAATTCTCTGGCTTGCTTTAACTTTATGAGACCAGCTGTGAAATCAGATATTTCCAAGAGAAATACATGCCCAGAGGATGACGGCACAAGGTGCTGATTATCCTCAAACTTCAACTGACTTCAGTGGGAGCTGAGGAGCTTAGCAACTCTCTGGAGGCACTTGGTGTGACGTTATGGAAATAATCTGGGACCATATAGATCATTGTTGCAACCAAGGTCCGGTAGGGGCGCCAAATCTTATACCCAGGGGGTCAAATGAAGTGTCTAAGACCAGGTTACGCTTGGCTGGTTATGATTATGTCATGTATATGTATGTATCAGTTTTGTAGTTGAAGTTATGAATATTGGCTTTATACTGTCTATTTCAAACTGGGGCTGGGCTTCTGGGACCCTGGACAAGCTATCAGCTCTGCCAGGCCGGCTTGATGGCCCATTAAGGCCCATCAGCGATACAATGGCCCCATTGAGAGATGGCAGACACGCCTGTGACTTAACAAGATATGCAGGGACTTGCCCATGTGACTCCAGACTCCATTTTGCTGTGATTTTCCACA
Source organism: Chelydra serpentina (assembly GCA_037349315.1). NCBI lineage: Eukaryota > Metazoa > Chordata > Testudines > Chelydridae > Chelydra > Chelydra serpentina. Next base: position 133,484,055 of record JBAIAC010000004.1, read on the forward strand.
GTGAGGACAAAGAGGTGTCTTTACACCTGGAAGAAACTATAAAAGGCAGCTGCCTCATCTCCATTTTGTCTTCATTCCTGCTTCTTACCTCTGGAGGAGCCTTTCTACAAATGGAAGCTCTTAACAAAGGACTGAACGACCCATCCCAGCTGTGGATGTATTCCAGAGACTTGATCTGAACCTGCAGTTTATTCCATCACTGCTGCAAGCCTGAACCATGAACTTTGCCATTACTGTATGTAATTGATTCCTTTTAACCAATTCTAGCTTTCACCTATACCTTTTTCCTTTTATGAAAAAACCTTTAGATTTTAGATTCTAAAGGACTGGCAACAGCGTGATTTGTGGGTAAGATCTGAGTTGTATATTGACCTGGCTCTGAGGTTTGGTCCGTTGGGATCAGGACCAAATCCTGGCCCTGTTAAAGTCCGTTGGGATCAGGACCTAAAGATATTTGTCACCTTTCAAGTTATTACGGTGTGTCTTTTACATGTGAAGTGTTTTAGATCATAAAGCTGGACAGGAAATAGTTCAGACCTGTTCTGTAAAGATACAATAGCTAGGCAACCAAGTAGCAAATGGCTAGTAAACGCTTACATGGCCAAGTTAAACAAGACACAGCTTAACTCATTAGCTTGCCTGCTCCCCACTTCAGAGCTGCCATATATATGAATCCAAAGAGAACACATTGGAAGGAGCAAGGCTTTAGAGTTTAGTAAATAATGAAAAAGATACAGAAAGGGGATTTTGTTAAGTTTTTGAATTTTAGAATTATGACAAATACATTAAACAAATTGTTTTGCTTCATAGTAACCCCATCCAAGAGCCCAAATTATCTTTTATTCTGACATACACACCAAAACTCAAATCAGATAAGTAACCATCTATAAGCTTGGTTGTTTCTTTCTTTGTAGACTCTGTCTTCTCCATCTTGCCACAGTGATAATTAAATGTTTCCCTGAAAGAAAGTGTTGAATTGAATATGAACATAAAAATGGAAATAAATAAAATACATCATCCTTCTCCCTCTTGGAATGGGATGGTCATGTCTGAAAATACAGCAATAAAGCATGTCATAAATGACTCACCTTTCCTCTCAAAGGGATAGGCTGAGCCATTAGGCCCAGCCATGTTTAAAGGCTGAAGAGGAGCAGAACAGTCAATTTCTTCTGACTCAACGCCTCTGTGTTTGTGGCAGTTCATGGATTAGTCTGGTGTACAATTTGGATTCTCACATGTAAGTTTCCCTTCTCTTTCCTTGGGGAAGCACAGACATATGCCTGTCATCTGGCAGTAGCAATTACATTTAGTTTGAAAGTACTGATGGGTCTGAGCTCATGACCTAAAAGAGATGGATGAGGTAGAGGTAACCTACAGCAATTTCAAATACTGGACACATTCAGAAATTGGATGGTTTTTTAAAATGACATATACTCTCTCTGACAATAGCAGGGAATAAGTGTTAAAGAAAGTGTCTTGTGGATATATCTTGATATGAGTTTGACCCAAGGGATTTAACCATTTGCATTAGTCCACACTGTAATATATTAATCTCTTCAAATATCACACTGGGTAGAAGAGAATAGCTGGAATAAGGTTAAACACAATTTAGTAGGGAGCACTTAATTCTTCTGTCTGCAATATGCACTTGCATAGCAATGAGATGATTATTTATAAAATGCCCAAACGTGTGGTAGGTGTTTCACTGAATACATAAAAGAAACGGTCCTTGCCTGAAGAACTTACTATCCACTTTCAGACATGATGTACAAGTGCTTATGAAGCATGAGGCATGGTGGGTTCTCCATCACTGACAAGTTTTAAATCAAGATTGGATGTTTTTCTAAAAGATAGGCTCTAGCAATTATTCTGGGGAAGTTCCCTGGCCTGTGTTACACAGGAGGTCAAACTAGATGATCACAGTGGCCCCTTCTGGCCTTACAATCTATAAGGTTAGGGAGGAAGGGAGGACAAGGGTTACAGTAAGTAGGTTATTAGCGCGTCCTCTTGGTTTAAAGGCTTCCATTAAATTTACAAGCGACTGTTGATTAAGTGGGTGAGGTGAGATGGAAGAAGGCAGAGAATGTGAGTGTAGGAGAACATCAAGGGAAGGACAGGAAGATGGTAAGGAATGGTGGCCTTGGGACGAGCAACGGGACGGAAGGGTAGAGATAAGGGCCGGGAATGTGAGCAGAGGTGGCATGGTGAGGCAAGGAAAAGGAAATGGAGGTAACAGACACGTTACATGAAGCGGATGGCAGTTATTTTAGTTAACCATGTTGGAACCTGGAATCCTGAAGTGAACGAGGAAGGACAGGGCCTCTGTGTAGGGGGTGTGCAGACATGCCTCAAACCTTGCAGTGTTGATGTGTGGAAAGCAGGTGAAGTGAGGCAGTGTGTGGGGTGAGGAGGCTTCTCAGTCCCGACTCCCTGGAGAAGCTCCTGAGGAGTGGATCCAGCACATGGGACCTCGGTTTCAGTGTGGTTCTGTGTGAAAGAGTGACATCAGCAGGCCAGTTAAATTGGAAGAGGATGCTGCCAGACACCATGAAGCACACCTCCCTGCTCTCTGGCCCTTTCCCAGGGAGTAGGGTCCTTTAAAAGCCACCCTTGGACATGTCCTCCTGCTGCTGCTCGTGACAAGGGAGGAGTTCCTCATGGATATGGTGGGGCAGGCCTCCAGGATCCAATGTCCTGGGGGCAGCTCCTCAACCTACAGTCTGGAGGGGGAGAGGACAGGGTAAGGGAGCTGAGTGATCATGCTGCTATTATCAGCTCTGTCACTAGCTTCCTCAACTTTAAAAAAAAAAAAACACAAATCACAACTTCTCTGTGCCTTAGGTATTCTCCCAATTTTGTGAGTGGGGAAACTAGCTCCCGGGGTACTGTCATAAGTCATTAATTTTTTTATGAATTAGGAATACATTTATAGATTAACAGGAGATGGCTGCATTGGTAGACAATATTGCCTATCTCAATGCTTTCATGGGACACAAAAAACATATGCTACATTCTGGACATAATACAACACACTGTATAAACATTTTCATATAACATAATTTAATGTATTTGAAAATACATTTTAAAGTTATAGACATTCTTAAAAGTCCAACATGTTCTAGATCACAGAGACATATAGTAATATCAACTCCGACATTACCTGTTATTTCCAAGGCACACATCTGCAAACCACCCCAAAACAATGAAGTATTAGGAGCTTATTTTATCATTAGGGTTTCTCTTAATGAACAGGTAGGTTGACTGCAGAAACTGGGGTTTTCTAAAGCAACTTTTAAAAATTTCATACTTAAATAACTTTGTAATATTTAATTTGTAAGAGGCAAATCACATTTTTTAGATGACTGTCCAGGCACAGGATGCTACTTGTCAGTGTGCCTGGGTAAAAAATAACCTTTTAATTTTATAAAATTAAAATGTGAAGCTTGAGGACCTAATTTCAGACCTTTGGGCTATGCTATCTTTTGGGTGCTGATCCACACTGTGGGCCAGATCCTTGGATGGTCACACAACTGGTGGAATCTGGTCCTAGAGACATCCTAACTGGCCCTTGGCGGACTCACTAGGGGATCATCTGTTGCCCTTGTGCTGCTCAGATAGTAGGCAAGGTAGAGTGTGGCCAAGACACCCCTAGGAGACACTGATTACTGGCTGCAGTTTCAGTAGCTCTGGGTGTTTGCATCTTTTATAAATTAGAATAGCCCATAGGCTGCTCTAACGGGGCACGAAGGGACCAGCTCTGTATAGAGTGGCCCCTGAATCAGAAGAGTGTGAAGATGAGTTTTAATCCATCTTTGTACCCATTTCTTGACATATGCTATGTGCAATTCAGCTGGACCCCAGGATCTGCCCCTCTTAAATTCTGTGCATTAATGTTTTGTTTACAGCTGACTAGATTAAATTTTATTGTGTATCCATGTGTTTAAATACTCTTAGGCACCTAATACATTCAAACCTTCTACTATCCCATTTGGAATTTAGCAGGCTAGCATTATGTTCAGTATTATCAGCTTTTCAAAAATATTACTGTTCAGGTGAGAACAAGAAGCAGACAACTTTTAGCAGCTATATGGTGACACTTCATTTGCAGAGGCAAAATGAAAAGGTATGCATATTCAGCATCAGTTATTAAACTCTGTGAAGACTACAATAGACCAGCATAATGCCTTGTTTATGTTAACAGCAAAGGATTAAACATTTATTCAATCATCTTAACACTGAAACGATTCTCCACTGCTCACATATAAGATCAACTTTGTTTTTTAGCTCATTCTCACCTTTGAGCACACAGACAGCACACACAAAAATACATTTTACTGTTCTAAAGCAAAAGCATTTTTTCCTGTGTTTCATTTTATTTAAAAAACAACCCCAAATCTTCGTGCAAGTCAAGATTGCTACAGATAAAGAACTACAGCAGATTCACCTGAGATCATTCAGAAATCATAGGACAAGACTAATTATTGTGACTGACAGGTGAGATTTGATGGTCCTTTGTCTCATTTTTAAACAAACAGCAATTATCTGGAGAACTACTTTCATACAGGGCAATGAAAATATCATCTGGAAAATGACAACTGAAAAACAACTCACATCCATAGCAGGGAAGGAAATGCTTTTGTGAGGAAGTTAAGTCTCTGTAATAGCTTTAAAATCTATATCATATGCTATTTATATCATATATGGAAAAATAAGACTGTACAAAAATGGTGCAACCAATTAATGTGAATTTCCTTCCATTTGATTTTGTTTTGTCTTTCTAAAAAAAAAAAAGAGGGAAGAGTTAGTGTGTGTACATGCCTTCTCTGCATATCCATTTAGCATTTTTATTGTTGGCATATCCCTTACCCAGTGAAACTGATGATAGACATAACAATAATTTTACAGTTGATACTGCAAGTTTACCTAGATTAAACAGAGTGCTAATGAACCGAAGCAAATATAGCCTACATGTGCATCCACCCTTGATTAGTGGAAATCATGCCCCTCTTAAAATCTTAATATTGTAATGAAGGTAACTGAGGCAATGATCACTTTTGTAATTTGATTATGCCTATAAGTAAAGCTGTGTGCTATTTGCTCATCTAGTGCATTCTACAGAATGTAATTAGTACCTGCTGGTGGGAAATCAAAATAAAAATGTAGATTCTTCAATCTGAAACTCTGCTGGCAAAGTAGCTTAAAGCACCACAGAAATACATGTATGCAAGCAATTTGCATCTGAAGAGTCACAATTCTCTAACTAGATTAATGGCATGTTAGGATTTGCCATCATGCACTCTGATGGGAAACCCATAGCCAAAGCTAAAGCGGATCTCATAAATTTGGTGTCAGTTACAGACACACAGAGTGTCACAGTGTCGCTCTTGCAGCCCAGGTAGCCAGCAGGGTGAGAAGTGTTCTATTTCTTTACTGACTTTCTTAAGCTGCTCATCACCATAGTATTTGAGATCCTCATATAGATTAATCCTCCCCAGCCATGTGAGGTAGGGAAGTATCATTATCCCTATTTTACAGATGGGGAACTGAGGTATAGCAAGATGAAGAGTGGGATTCACAAGGGGGCTTTGGCACCTGCTGCCTAGTGGAATTCACAGTCCTAGTTAGATGCCCAAGCTCCCTATACAATGCATGGTGGGTGCTGGCACCTAAGTATGGAATTAACAATAGCCATCAAACTGAGCAGGGAGTTGTTTAAGCTAGTCAACAAGGAATAGGTTTTATCCCACTGATTAGAGCACACGCTCAGCATAGGGGAAACCCACTTCAATCCCTTCTCCCCCACCTAATGTGGCAAAAGGATTTGAACATGGGTCTTCTACCTCCCAGGAGAGAGCCCTAGCTACTGAGCACTAGGACATTTTGGATCAGGACTCTCTCAATCTCTCCCAGTGATGCTGTTCCACTGTGTATAAATACTTAAATATGCACTGGGCCAAAGAAAGAGTAACAATGACCATAGCCCAGTGATTATATAGGCCCCCCACGTGGGAGGTGGGAGACCCAGGTTTCAGTCTGCCTACGCCAATGACTATTTAATTATTTAAACACAGTGGAACAGTTTCCACAGGAGAGATGGAGAAACAGTTACCCAGGCATATGCCAAAGTCCATTGGCTGGGAGGTAGATGACACAAGTTCAAATCCTTTCTCCACCTCAGGCAGAAGTGGGAATTGAACCTGTGTAAGTGCTTTAACTAGTGGACTAAACGTTGTAAGGGAGGGGGCACTCTACCACCTCCTCCTGTTTTGGATGCGTTTATTTGTGCTCCAAGCACACTACCCACTCACGCTCTGCAGGCAAGATAGAAGTTCATTAATCTTTCTGGGGCTTATGTGTGAGTTAGGTGCCAAGCAGTATCAGGACTTACACCACTATGGACATGTTCAGCTGCTGAAATGTAGGCACCTGGGGGACTTTCGCAGTTGGAAACTTAGGTACGAGGGACTTTAGGTACCTACAAGGTTACACAGCAGCTAAGCAAGAGCTTTGTGGATTGTCATGGTGTCTAAATTGGACATAGGCACCTAATTCTACCTTGTGAATCCCACCCAAACTGACTTGCTCAAGGTCATAGAAGAAATATGTGGTTGAGCTAAGAGCAGAACTCACATCTCCTGAGCCTCAGTCTACCTTATTTATATGCAGCCTTAATCACCAATGTGGCACAGCAGTCAGCAGTTATGCCATGCAAATGGAGAGGATTAAACTGGGGAAATGGAAACCTAAAATGAACTGCATACAACGGTATTCAAAAACACTGCATTGTGGTTCAGAATGAAGGGATGAATGAGATTATCACACTGGCCATGATCTTGAAGGCCTCGTGTAGGTTAAATCTCAATGGTTAAAGTAAGATTGCGGATCAGTTCATGACCTAGCCAAGGTCAGATGCCTCAAGGGAAATACACATTAGGATAGCTGTGGAGACCATTACTGTTATTGTTAATGAAGCAAACTTTAGCAAGAATATATTAGCAAACAAAGTTCCAATTTAAAAATATTAGTTTGCTAAATTCACATCCCTACACTTGGCTGAACCCCGAGATTTATCATGAAGTGTCTGCACTGTCCTAAGGCCGAGTGTCCATCTCTGGTAGAAATAGGACAACAGAATATAAAACACAAAGAAATGGTTCAAAGAGGGGCAAAAACAAAATCAAGTCAACACAATGGAATCAAACTCATTGGGAGTTGCATGCTAAAGTAACAAACAAGTAAAGAAAACAATTTTTGGAAAGATTACAAAAGTATAATGATAAAGAATAGCTTTTCAAACACTATCAGAACTTGATTTTGTCTAGCATCTTTCACACAAACTGCACTGAAAACACACTGCAGATTTAATAATACAATTACAAAATTAAAGAACAGAAGGGGAGAGAAATTAAATGCTGCAGGCAAGGGAGAAAAGATAAGCTTTCAGAGGGGATTTGGAGTGAGAGGGAGACCCAAGATAACTTTGTCTCTTGCAGTAAGTCAAGAAGAAATAAAGGTTTTAAAGAAGCATCAAAAGGACTCTGTTCACCTCAGTAGCATTCACCAATTCTCTGCTCTCATGCAGGGGATTCAGCTTGTTTCTGAATCAGGAGGTTCTTTTTCTGGAGAACTGTCATCACTGAGGTCACTGTAGCTATCACTAGTAAGAAAGAATAGATTGTGTGAGCGGTTTAGAAGAAACAATTGCTTCGTCTCAAGCCATCCAACCCCAGTGACCCACACTAAGGTCCTGCTTGAGGAAAGCCTCCCTACTCAGGAAAGCACGTAAGCACAGGCTTGACTGTAATGCCATTGTAATGTTTTCCTCAATAGGAATAGACATAAGCGTCTGCTTAAGTGCTTTTCTAAATTGAGTCCTAAGTAAGTGATGAGAACCAGTACTCCATACTGACAATATATTATTCTTTTGTTTGGTGACTGTCTTAACACTGAACAGCTTGATGCTGAAGAGTGCTGAGTGGCTGCAACTACCACTGATGTCACTGAGAGTAGAAAGTTCTCAGCACAAGATTAGAAAAGGAATGTTCTAATTTACAATAGAGAAGGCATTTGTTTTCACACTGAGAAAAAATTAAAGTAGAGCAGTTGGGAATTTTCCATCGAAGGATTTTCCAACAAAAAATGCCCTTTTCAAAAAAGCATATTCCATGAGGAAATTTCAATATAGCCAGAAAAATCTGATTTTCTGTCAGGCATATCAAAATGGTGGCTTCCCAGCTGCCTCCTAGAAGGCTCTTCTTCCTGTAGGCAGAAAATCAAATTGACAAAGCCTTCCAAAAGGACTGCCATGGCTGAGCACCATGAATTTGCCTGTCTGGATCTCAGGCCTCCCTGCCTTCACCCCAAGCACCAGAGAGGCAAAGAGCCCAGACACTCAGCCTTCCTGCCTTCTCCTAGTTCTGGGGCTGAAGGGACTGAGCACCTGGGGCTCTCTGCCTCCAAAAATAGGGGGAGGCTAAGGGTATGTCCACACAGCAAAAAAAGTCCAGGTCAGCGAGCCTCACAGCCCAGGTCAACTGACTCAGGCTTGCCGGGCTCATATTATGGGGCTAAAAATAGCAGAGTAGATTGCTTGGGGTGGAGCCAGGCTCTCAGACCCTCCCCTCTTGTGGGGGTCTCAGGGCACTGCAGTTTTATGGCCTTCCAGCCTAAGTCCAGCGAGTTTGAGTCAGCTGCCCCAGGCCAGCCATGATCATGTTGTGGGTCTTTTATCGCAGTGTGGACATATTTTTCCTGTGAAGGAATTTCTATTTTCTAGCAAGCTCTAATTAAAGGCCCACTTTTTAATTAATTTTTATTTAAATTAAAATTCTGCTATTTCAAAATCCCATCCTCAGAACAAGATCATTACCAGTGCACTACTAACATCCTAACAACTTCCCCCTTCATCTCCCGTTTCCTACAAAGATACATTGTTTTCTACAGGATAGAAACTAGTGTGCTAGTGATCATTTTATCAGTGAACAGAACAAGGAAACGGTGAAGCATGTAAAGCAGCACAGTGATCAGCTGAAGGAACTTCAAACAGGCCGCAGCAGTCTTGATCAGACAGACTGCACTTTCTTCAGAAGAGTTCAGCTGGATAGCTCCTTGCACAGCCTATGGGCAGAGGATGTGTATGTGGGTTGGCGAGCTCTTGGGCTCAATCACAGCTCTTCTGCACGCCCAAATTAAACCTGTTCAGAAGATAACAATCCAGATGGATCCCTGGCACTCTCCGCCAGTGTATCCCCCCAGCTGTTTTAGCTCCCTGCGATCACAGGGGTGCTGTGAAAACCAGGGAGTCGGTAGCCTCCTCTGACAGCTACTGAGCTGGTGAGCTGACTGACAGCTTAGTTGGAAGGGAGATGATATACTGCAGTTCAGGTAATTTAGAAAAGTCATTAAACTGAGCTGGGACTCAATGGAGTTTGCCTAGAGTGCTGGATTTGACCTTAATCTCGTCTTGTTCATGTTATATATATTACCTAATTAAAACACAAAAATTTCTACCAAGGTTAAGTTGTCTTATTTAATTTCAGACTTTCCCGGCTAGAGGAAATCTGCAATAATGTAACTCATTATGTCCCTGGAGGAGAGAGGAGCCTATGGCAGCATAGCCCCCTAGTGCAGACACAGAATATGCTGTCAGAATGAGTTTTTCTGCTGATGTAGGGACACTGCCTCCCTGAATGACATTAGCTATGCCGACAGAAGCATTCTTCTTTTAGCAGAGCCACATCTACATTGGGGGTTTTATCAGCATAGCTCTGTTGCTTGGGGTTGTGTTTTTTTCATATTCTTGAGGAAGATAGCTACGCCAGTATATGTTTTAAGTGTAGACCAAGCCTCCATTGCTTTCACATTTACTAAGGGCTTGTCTTCACTACCCGCCGGATCGGCGGGTAGCAATCGATCTATCGGGGATCGATTTTTCGCGTCTCATTAAGACGCGCTTAATCGATCCCCGATCGCGCTCCCCGTCGGCGCCGGAAAACCACGTCATCGACCGGCGCAAGCGGAGTCGACGGGGGAGCTGCAGCGATCGACGCGCCGCCGTCTTCATGGTCAGGTAAGCCGATTACGATACGCCGATTTCAGCTACGTTATTCACGTAGCTGAATCTGCGTATCGTAGATCGACCCCCCACTCTAGTATAGCCCAGGGCTAAGAGTATGTCTACACTTGCAGAGTTTTTGTGTTGTAAGTTTCACCAGTGATAGGGAATCGGTGAAAGTAAAGCACTGGTTTGTGTACTCGCTTAATTCTTCAGACGTCAGAGAGTGTTTACATTAGCAGCACTTCCATCGCCAATGAGAGCAGCGCTCTAGGGCAGCTATCCCACAGTGCAGCTCTCTCCATTTTGACGATGGGTCTTGTGGGAACAGGGGGGTGATCACGGTGCATCCTGGGTCTCTGCACAGCCTCCTGTCCTCAAACACTGATCAGCTCCAGTACCTCAGCATTGCTCCAAGCAGGGGATCGTTTGCTCCATAGAGCGGGCACTGTCACCTGGCCAGATGATAAGTGAGCACTTGCCAAGAAAACAGAAAGGGGGAGTTTAAAAGTTCCCGGGGCTTTACAGGGGGAGGGGTGGATGTCTGTTTACCTGGCATCAGAGCAGCAGAGCTGTTGGCCAGAGTGGTCACCTAGGCACTGTGGGATATACTCCGGAGGCTAAAAGCTCTGTAAACAGGAAGAACGTGCCATCACTTGCACATCACCGCAAAAGCATCACTGGTAAGAGCTGTACGCCTCTCGTGGAGGTGGTTTTCTTTTTGCAGTGAAACTTCTGAGCTTTACCACAAAAAGTCATTGGCAAGTGTAGACGCTCCCACGGTTTTTGCACAAAAAAGGGACTTTTTCCACTTTAAATGGCATGCCCTAAGTCTTAACCTATAACTTTCTGTATTTCCTTTGTGTTATATGTATGTGGTTGATTAACCTTGTTAAAAGACTGGGTCTTATAGGACTAACTAAATGATCAATCTAAGGATTTTAATATGTGGGAAACAATTACATTACCGACATGCACCAGCTATAGTGAAGAAAAGTGTTGCTAACAATATGATCAAGCATGCCAAATGCACACAGACACACAGTTTCATCAGAGCATCATTGCCATTGTACTTACTTCTTTCTGAATGTGCCCAAGGAAGCATGGAATAAAAACTTTGTATTATTAAAACAGTTATGCATTTAATACAGAACATTTTCAAGTACAGTAATTAATTGCAGTATTTTGCCATGTTATGATAACACCACTTAAACAATTAGCCTTTACGTTTTCTATTAGCACTTGCAAATATTGGAACTTTTATTAGTTTGAGGAAACATGCCCTATCTTTTATTTCTCCACCCAGCATATATACCGCTAATTTTGAAAAGCTAAGGATTTTTGTCTTGCTTCAAAAAAGATTTAAAACTTTCCAGGCAGTAGCTGCTTATGTTGCAAACCAATATCTGCATCAAGTTTATAAGACTTACTATAATATGAAATGTATTATACTGGAAAAAATCTGTACAGAGTCTCAGGGTTGTATTATCCACAAAGAATAATCTCCTCTCTTAGGAATAAACATATATTTCCTTTCAAATTGCATTGAAATGCTGCAGAGATATTACACATAAAGATTAAATAGCTATTTGTGCTTGGGGGTGGGGTGGTTAATATTAAATATATTATATAAATCTCATTGAAGCGTGCTGGCTAAGAAAGTGGTGGGAAAATCAAATAAGCATGGTTTTTCCTTTAAGAAACTTTTGTCCACTGAGAGTGATCCCTCACTGAAAAAAAAACTATGTCTTTATTTCCTTCCATGGGGTTTCTTTCAGTTTGTGTGTCTTGAGCTGAGCAAGATCCCAAACTCCTGCTTCACTTGGTTTGTGCTGCTTTGGCAACACCAGATTCCCACCACATGGGAGAATGATCAGGTGGCGTAGGGCCACTGTAGCAGCTTCTATGCCACCCCCCCTCTGCACATCCAGAGTGTGAGGGCATGGCCAAGAGAAAACAGGAGAGCAGGTGGTGTCTCTATATCTTGTCAAACTCCAGCTCTCAGAACAGACCCTTTGGGCCTTGGAAATAATAATGGTGAAGATTCTCTCGGTCACGTTGGCCTCAATTTAACTCCCACAGTAGTCAAAGGAAATATTTTAATGGACTCAGTGAGAGTTGGATCAGGCCTTTTATGGATTTAAGTAATTGTTACAAAAAGTAAAGACTTCTTGGAACAAAATTATGCCATTAGCTTTGCCCAAGAACATTTCCTCAGAGCCCTTTTGACACTAATGCCTGCTTGTTATGTTTAGCTACTCCATCTTATCCTGCCTGTTGGATGTGAACATTAAGGTTCAAATTACCTTTTGGGACTGATTGAACAGGAGGTAATTTAGGGCAAAATTTGACTTTAAAAAAATCAGTGAATTACAATAAAATGAAATACCACTTGGGGCAAGAGCTGGGGGACAGATATTCCCAAACGGTAACAAACAGAAACACTCTTATGTAGCAGCAGGTTTTTTATATAGACTTTTTCAGGATGGATCCAGCCTCATTCTCCTTCCCCAGCACTCAAGCAAGAGTTCTATTAGCACCAAATTCACCTACATTTAGAGCCCTGGGGTGTCCCCATCTGTTTATTCTAGTTACTGTACCTCTGTTTTCCCCTCACATACCATCATGTATCAGTCAATGTAGTGCCTAGGTGCAGCTAAGAGGAGAGGATTTCCTGTTCGTGTTCCTATGGAAATCATCTGAAGTGTTCATGTGGTGATGGGGCATGAATGTAAGCTGCAGCATGTCACCCCACTGATGTATCTCAGCCCCTACAGGGGCAGGGAGTTAAGATCATGTCTAAACAATATATAATCTGCTGCGGTGCAGATCAAATTTAAACCAGCTGGAGATTCCCCTGGAGAATTCCCTGTGTGTAGCAGGAATCTCCACTGGCAGAAGAGCTGGTGGGGGAGGCGCTGCTGAAATCTCCACTCTTGGCATAAGGGAAGGTAGGGGTGGGGAGGAGGTGTGGGAAAACAAGGTTCTACTGTGCCCCATCCTCCAATAAGGAGAGGTCTCTGAGGGACCTTGTGTGTCAGTGACAGAAATTAAAGCTGCCCCCTATAACTTACACCAGGGCTGCGCAGCTGAAAATCAAGGAGTCATGGGCTGTTCCTCTCTCCCCACTACACAGCAGGAAAAAAATCAATCCTTTTGTGTCTTACTTTACCCAGAACTCCTCAGACACTAGGAATTATACCAATGGTGTCACTGTTCCCACAGGGCTAGACATTGCCTTTGGGCACAGCCCTGAGCAAAGGAGACCACCCCAGGAGTAGCCCTGAGAGGCAATGTGACTCAGAGACACACCTTTGAGGCAAAATTCCTTCCCAGAGCAAGGAGGAAGCAGGGAAGGTTGTGATTTGCTTCTCGGTTTTCAGATGCCTTTGAGGCAAACTGCCTAGTAATACTACTACTGAAGCTAGGACTCAAAAAAGCATTAGCCTGTTATATGGGTAATGAAAACATCCAGTTACAGTAGATGGTTAAAACACATTTAGAAAGGATAGAACCCTCAGACTTCAGTCAACCACTAACTAACTAAGCACACTGCTAAGTCAATCCCTAAGGGTTCGATTCACAAATGGATTTACGTGCCTGACTACCAACATTTAAGTACCACTAACATTCACAAAACTGCTATCTAACCCTATAAGGCTCCATTTCCACCAGTCAGCACCTGCAAAGCTGCCTAACTCCTGATGCCATCTCACAGCTAACGAGCTGATCGGAGTTCTTGCTGACATCTAAGCCCCAGAAAGATTCTCAAACTAGGTGTTCCCCTGACTATATCACCTGCCAGGCCTGATCCATTAAGCATGCTCAGAGCACACCTAACCTCTACAAAGGGCAGCCGGGGGGCGGAGGGGAGCAAGCAGGTCAGGAATTTTTCAAACTGGCTCGGGTGTGCAGCTGTACGTCTAGAATACCCAATAGTGAGGGTGCTTATCTGGGATGTAGGAGACCCCCATTTGAATTCCCACTCTGTCTGATTTAGAGCAAGGACTTGAATCCAGCTCCCTGACATCCCAGGTGAGTGTCCTAACCATTGGGCTATGGGCTATTCTGGAGTATATTCATTCAATTGCTTCTGCTGAAGCTGTTCCAATTTGCATAAGTACTTACATATTCATTGGAACGAGGACTGGTACCTGGCTCTCCCACATCCTGCGTGAGTGTGCTGACTACTGACTATAATGAGGTGGAGTTTCTGTTTTTTGTAAGAAATGGCTGACTTGGTTTAGACACCTAGCTTCAGGAGAAAGTTCATGGCTGAGAATCTAAAGCAGAGACAAGTGCCTAAGGCACAGCTCAATAGAGTTAGGTACCAAAATCCTTTTACGCATATGGGCCCTAATCCCTACCCCTTTCCTCTACATCTCATTCCTGGCTATTTTAAGCAGCTCCCCAACTCAGCTTGCAGACTTCAGAGAATCCCTTTCTTAGACACCTAACACTCCCCATTCAATGCACAGGGAGCCTGGGTGCCTAAGTCAGGGTTGAGAATTCTAGCAGACTGCAGGACACCCAGGAGTTAGTGATGCAATGCTTATGTCCTCTTTGAGAATCTACCCCTAACTCATTAGGATTAGGAAGGAACTTCCCCTATAGGTTTTCCTGTAATTGTCCACTTCAGGGTCGCTTGCATCTTCCTTTGAAGCATCTGGTGCTGGCCACTGGTAGAGGCAGGGTACTAGACCAGACAGACCATTGGTCTGAACTGATATAGTAGTTTGTAATTGGTGCGGGGAAGCACCACCAAAGCATCCCCCGAAACCAGGACTTGGCATTGCAAGGGTAGTTCCCCTCTGGCACCCTCTAGTGTCTGCCATTCTGGTTCTCCAGTGGCCTGTGGCTTCCTTGGTCCAGCCCTCCAGCCAGTCCAGTCCCCTTCTGGTGTTACAAAATTCCAACTGAAAATTCAAATAAACATCCAAACAAATGGTTCTTCTGCCTCTCTTGGGTTACTCTGACATTCCCTGCTCTTCATCCCTACTCCCAGGCTCTGCAAAGTTCTTTGCACCTTAAACTGAGCTCTGCTCCCCACAGCTTTCTCCCTAGTGGCTTTTTTCCCTCCTAGCAGGTTCCCCACTGCTTTCCCTCTACAGTGACTCTGGCAGTTTCTCCCAGGGACCTCCCTGCTTCTTGCAGCCCTGACCTCAGGGTCTTTCACATGGCTTCCGCCTCCTAAATATTCTCTCTCAAGCCTTGTTATGAGGCCCACATATTCATCATACTAACACCTGGCCCCCATTAGCGCCACCCCCCCCCCTCCCGCTCAGGCTGGGATATAGTTAATTATGGCACAGCTGAGACCAGCCACTTTCCCCTTATAGAGGCCAGTCTCTCTGGGATGCAGTTCCTATTTTACTATTTTCCCTGCCAATGCTGGATTGTTTCCTACTTTACACTGTCTAGAGTATTGCCTACTACAGTGTGCAAAGTAAGGAGCTTCCACCACTTTTCTAGGGAGACTATTGCAGGGCCAGATACAACTTGTTATCAGAGTTCTTTCTGATATTCAGCCTCAATTCTCCCTTTCTTAATTTCATTCCATTACTCCTAGTGGTAGCCAGTGGTGTAGCCAGGTTTAGAGCACAGGGGGAGCGGCGCTATAAAAAGACGTCTCCCCACTCCCCCTGTACTCACCTGGAGGCGCATTAAAGGGCCCGGGGCTCCAGCCACTGCGGAGCCCCTGGGCCCTTTAAAATGCGGCTGGAGCTCCGGCAGCTGGGCTCCGGCGGCGCTTTTAAAGGCCCGCGGCTCCCCGCAGCAGCAGGAGCCGCGGGCCTTTTAAAGCGCTTCCCCCCAGTCCGGCTCCGACAGCGGGGGCTGGGGAGGCGCTTTAAAAGGCCTGCGGCTCCCCGCAGCGGCAGGAGCCGCGGGCCTTTTAAACCGCCCTCCCCCAGCCCGGCTTGGGCGGCGCTTTTTAAGGAGCTGCTTCTCCTCACAGGGGGAGCAGCCGCTCCCCGCTGCTCCCCCACTGGCTACGGTACTGGTGGTAGCCATTAAGCACTTCCTCCCCATTCACAAGGCTGCCCAGGGCAGGAGGGAGGCAAAAGGGGCAGTTTTCCCTGGGCCCCTCTGTTTGAGAGAGCCCCCAAACTGAACGGCGCTGTGACCCCACATGTCAAGTCACAATGCCTGGAGTGGGGGGCTGCGCCCAGCCCCATGGAACAGGAGCTCCTTCTGTGGGGCAGGCTCACTCTCCAACAACCCCCCACCAGGCCTCGCCTCAGTGGTCACTTTTTTGGAAGAGTGGAGGGGTCTTTGGCACATTCATATTTGCACCCTTCAGATATTTGGATAGTGTGTCCCTTCCTTAAGTGTCATTTAGCTAAACTACATATGGTTAGTTCTTTTACTCTTTTATCTCAATCCCTCTAACTTGTCAATATTCTTTTATTAATGCAGTGCTCAGAATTTAATGGAATACTTCAGAACCAGGTAGAGAAGGACGATTACTTCCCTGCTCTGCATTTTCCCAAGTGGAATCTCATTTCATTCTTTTCAACTCATGTTTCTAAACTGTCCAAGTCTTTTTGTATCATTCCTGTGCCCTGACTGGTGTTTCCGACTCCTCCTAAATTAGTATTGTTTGCAAATGTCATTCATTTATTGTTACACGCCCCCCTCCCCTTCACCCCCCCCCCCGCTCCAGACCCATTAATGAAGTTATTAGAAAAGACCAGGCCTAATGATTCCTGTGTTTTCCCAGTAGACACCTTCTTTCAACTTTACATAGTGCTGCTTTTTTTCCTAATTACTTTATTGTACTTCAGTGGCTTTACAACCAACATGACAGCTAATTTCTACTACTTTTTCAAGCAAGATTTCACAAGACCCAGTACCAAAATGTTACTTCTGAAGTTCTCTCTTCATCCACGAGCTTTATAATCAAATATTTTGTCTGGAAATATTTATTCTTTATAAACCCATTATGCTTCTTGCTCATGGTCCCTTTTGGATTTAGGGTTCAGAGCTGCTGTAAACTGGCACAGCTGCACTGAAGCCAATGGATATACACCAATTTATATCAGCTGAGGATCTGGCCCTAGATGTTTAGTGACTTCTTTTACTTAATCTTTGTTTCATTACTTTACTAAGGAGAGAAAATATATGGATAGGATGGCATTGTCAAGAATCACATTTGTTTTCTATTTTGTTTGTTTTTCTCTGGTATCTCCCTAATAATCTGTACTTTTTCAGAAACACCCATTCATTTAGTAGTATACTTAATACCCCCTAGGATGACCAATAGTTGGAATGGCTGATTAGTAGATTTTGAATTTTTTTAATGTTCTTTTACTATGCTAGAGCCATACACCACACTCCTTTACGCATTGAGAACAAAGGGGCACATAAAGAAATGAAAGGACATTTCATTTAGAACCAATAAAATTGTACTTCCCTTTCCAATTTATAGATAACCTGTATAATGCACTACTACAGGAGACCATCAAATGAAACTCTGGATTTTAAAATAGGATAATGTTATGACCACACCTCTAATAACATTTGTAGCAATGGTTAACAACAAGGTAATATTTGAATATTATGAATTATAAGAGATGGCCTGCAGAAGTCAGGAAGGCGTTTTTACCCATATGTACATCATTATACAATGGCCAGGATCATTAGAGTTGAGGTTCACTTGCATCTGAAAGATCTGTGGTAAACTATAAGAACCAGGATTCCAGCAGTTTGATTTGGCTTGGTAATTATTATGTTCCTATTGAGTCTTCAGAAAAATTCTTCCCCTTTGCTCTTAAGTAAGAGAATCCATTTCAGAAATATTTAAAAACAATGCTTGGAAAAAAAGTAAAACTGGTAAGTTCTGCACTTTGCTTTCAAGATAGCAGAGCACTTCAAAGTTGGATCTGAGTAGGTTATCTTATGATGGTCTATATTTTGAGAGCGTTGCCATTTTACCCTAGGTTCCCCCTGGCCTCACATGCTCTTTATAATTATTACTATTAACATGGCATCTTTGATTATTAATGCATTTTACAAATAAGAATTAATTAACACAGGCTGAAAAGTATTGCTATAAAAGAGAAATGTCCCAGGAACTTTATCTGAGTTACAGAGACAGGTCTGGGGCTGTTGGGATCAGAGATCTTGGTTTGTCTCAGCCACAAAATTCTGACCTAGGTTCAAATCCTCCCCAAACTTGGTTTTGCTTTGGGCCCTTTTCTACTTGCTCAATATTATTACCTTGCTGCAACAAAATAACTTTGACATTCACTGTTTCATTGTTATGATCATTCACATACAGATAGGTAAGAACTTCACTTAACTGCATGAGCTGCCAGCAGACCTTTTTCCTGGTAAAATAACCATTAACACAGGTGAAGTTAGAGGGTCGGACACCTCCTGTGAGGTGAGAAATAATTTTCCTGGAACTGATTGCAGCCAATCAGGATGTACTTATTTGCATTTCATTACAAGTAGTACTTTATTGTTTCTGATCCTACTATTGTTAGTCTCTGAGGAGGAAAAATACAGAGATATGGCTCTTCAAATGACTGTTTTCAGCCAATCATGAGCCAGGATTTTTCTCATAAATGTAATAAAAATCAATATAAAAAGTCCCTTTCCCTTCCTGATTTATTGTATCAGTAAAGGATAGTCCTGCTGAAACTGTAGGCAAACAAGCAAATAATAACGTTACCTTGCAGACAGTTTACATCCACGTTGCAAGTATCCACTGAGTGTCCCAGTTGCTGCAAGCAAGAGACCAAGGTATGGAGGTGAGGGCTTCATAGGTCTTGAGGAAAATTCTGGATGAAACTGGACACCAACAAAATATGGGTGATCTAAAATCAAAGGGCATAAAGAAAATGGTAGAAGCTAGGAAATAGAAGAGAGTTCTTAATAAATCTACTTTATAAGGAAAAAGTTTTGACACAGGGCACTAACGGTTTCATAAATAACTCTCAAAAACTTATAATTTCATATGAATTTAATGGGGGAAAGATTTTAATATTCTTTGATTAAATACGACAAAGGAAAACTGACTAAGGCTACACAGGCTATAATGTGCAAATCTGAGGGCCAATAATAGCACAAGCCACTCAGATTTCATTCCCATATTTACAATGAAATCACTAGAATGCACTGAAGTGTGCTTAGGCTTATCTCTCGTATTTACACTGTAGTTTAGTCTCTACATATTTTGTGTGCATGTACAGGTACACATAAATGTAAGCACAGTGTGCATAATAAACTGTCAGATCCTGCAAGCTGCTAAGTGCCTTCAACTCCCACTGAAATAAGTAAGCGTCAAGGTCACTTGGCACTTTACAAGAAAAGGCCCACCGGCTGGAAATAGGAAGAGAACAGTAATCCCATTTTGTGAAGGATTTTGATATTTGGTTTCATTCTGACTCGGAACACAACCCCAAAATACTGTAATTATCCACACAAGGGAATGGAGCTCTGACGTAGTCTGCATGGTAGGCTGCTGCAGAACCTAGAATTCCCTGCGGTCCCTGACTCCAACGCAGACTGCGCGATGGGCTGCCCCAAAACCATGGAGACCCTGGGAGCCTGGGCTACTGAGAAGCTGCAAACCTCGGAGCCAGGGTTCCCTGGCTTTTGGCTCCCCATCAGCCTGCTGTGGAGCCAGGTGGACAAGCTGGCAGGAAATCATCTCTGTGAAATAGTTTGATTTCAACAAAAGAGCAAATTCTGACAAAATGTTTTGTTGGAATTTTCCTGACCAGCTCCAGAGAACACATTTACTCAATCTTTTCAAGTAGGACAAAGGAGCTGATCAGAAGTCCCAGTTGTGTGTATTACTGACCTGAAACCTTTGGTATAAAATACTGTAGAATAGGAATATAAGGATTAATTGCAATAAGTATGGTCACTACTAAGGGAGAAGACTCCTTTTTTTTCCCCCTCTAAGGAGAACTCTGTTTTTTCCTGATGGGGAATTCTGACTGGTGAATGGGAATTGTGCGACCATAATTCATTCATCCCATGTGTATGCATTATGATACAGTTTTTAATTACATAACCAGATACTGTTTTTTCCACGGGACCCCTGCCTCATTCAATGAAGGGATGGACATGCTCTGGGAATGAATCATGGTTGTGTAGTGAAGGAGGCTGTTGTCTGTAGGATCCCTGCTTCATTGGTCTCATGGGTAGGACAGCTGAATGCTGCCCGTAAGAACTGGATTCTGTTGTGTATTTGGTTGTCGTGGTAATAGCACCTTGTTGTTGCTATGGCAACTGAGTGATTATTAGGGGATAGCCCAGCCAGTTTGGGCTGGCTTGATTAGTTCAGTGTGTGTGAAAATAAATGGCTGCGTTCATGGCTCACAGCTCTGAGTCTCACATGATTTCTTCCTAAACCTGCTGCCCCAAGGATACAACAAAGTGGCAATGAGGATGGGATCCCTGTGCTGCCCCAGCAACAGAAGGAAGTAGGAGTCAAGGTAACAACAACAAAAAACCTACCAAAATCTTTTAGCTGTTGGAAGGAGGTGAGAACCGGCTTGTTTGCATTGACTGTGCTGGCTTGTTTGCACTGACTGTGAAACCTAAAACTAAAACCATGGCTATACTTACAGGGCCACTGGAACCTTGGGGGGAATATAGTGCAATGGCATGTGTATACTGAGCGTTTTGAGCTCTTTGTTATTGCAAATGACATTACAGAAGAGAAGAAGGTGCCAATATTCTTAAGTGTTGTAGGGGCTAAGACCTACTCCCTGCTACGGAGCTTACTACACCCTGTTAAGCCTGAGACAAAATCTTACAGTGACACTGTGGAAATCCTGGGGTCCCATTTTTCCCCAAAACCACTGGTAATTGCTGAAAGATATAGGTTCCACAAAAGAGACCAAAAAGAAGATGAAACAGTTGTACAATTTGTAGCAATTTTAAAAAGGCTACCAGAACACTGTGAATTTAAGGAGATGTTAAATGGTGCTCTGCGTGACAGGTTAGTGTGTGACCTATACAGTGAAGCTATACGGCAGCGCCTATTGACAGAGGCTCAGCTTACCTTACAGAAGGCTGTTGATACTGCAGTCTCCATGGAACTGGCTACAAAGGAGGCGCAATACATCGGTGCATCCCCTAGGGTGCATAAGGTGTCACAAGAACCTACCCACAAAACTGTGCAGAGTCAGGAATGTTACCGCTGTGGTAAGCTGGGTCACCAGGCATCAGAATGCTGGTGTAAGGACCTGGTGTGTCGACACTGTGGCAACAAGGGAAACATTGAGTATGCCTGTAAACAAAAGAAAAAGAGGCCTGTGGTCTGGCCGACCAAAAAGGGAAACCTGCATATCCTAGAGCAGACCCAGGATGACCAAGGTGACACCTCATCACAAGAAGTGCCACTGCATGTTTTGTCTTTGGCAGTGCGCTCACATGGATACTGGGTAACCCCATTGTTGGATGGCAAACCTATACTCATGGAACTGGACACCGGCGCAGCCGTCTTGCTGGTCTCCGAGACTGTGTATAAAGAAAAGCTACAGCATCTTCCGCTTAAGGCAACAAAAACTGTTCTGAAGACGTATACGGGAGAAGCTGTGCCCATGTTGGGCACTATTGATGTTAAGGTGGAGCTCAATGGACCAGCTGCTAAATTGCCACTGTTTGTGGTGAGAGGTAATTACCCAGCCTTAATGGGTAGGACTTGGCTTAGGAAGATTCAGCTGAATTGGGCAGAAGTGCACCGAATGACTAAAGAAGAAACCGGTCTGGCCACTATACTAAGGAAACATGCTGCTGTTTTTGGAGAGGATCTGGGAAGTATGAAGGGAATCACTATGACATTGAACATTAAACCTGACAGTCAACCAAAATATCTGAAAGTCCGAACTGTGCCATATGCCATCAGGCCGAAAGTTGAAGCGGACCTGGAGCGCCTGGTCACCAATGGAGTCCTAATACCAGTTACCCATAGCCCATGGGCCACTCCTATCGTTCCTAGAGTGAAGAAAGATGGCTCCCTCCGGATTTGTGGTGATTTTAAAGTCACTGTCAACCCAGTGTTGTGTGCAGAGCAATACCCGCTTCCCCGCATCGATGACCTCTTCGCAGGCCTGGCTGGGGGACAAAAGTTCAGTAAGATTGATCTGTGTCAAGCGTATTTACAGATGCCAGGAGTTCAGTGCTATCTGGACGACATCCTGGTCACTGGAAGGAATGATGAGGATCACCTAAAGAATTTAGAGTCTACCCTACAAAGACTGGAAGAGTATGGCCTACGAGTTCGCAAAGACAAGTGTGAATTCTTCCAGCCCTCTGTTGAATATTAGGGACACAGCATTGATGCTGCGGGTCTTCATCAGGCCCCTGCAAAGTTAAGGCTATTGTGGAGGCTCCCCCGCCTCGAAATGTTAGCCAGCTGCACTCGTTTCTAGGACTATTGAACTATTATGAAAAATTCATCTCACAGTTAGCCACACTGCTAAAACCACTTCACGAACTCCTTCGGCAGAACAAGACCCGGAAGTGGACTGAAGCCTGTAATGTTGCATTTAACAAGGCTAAGGATGCACTGCTAAATTCTGAAGTTAACGCACTTTGATCCATCCTTACCCCTACAATTGGCCTGCGATGCCTCCCCTTATGGAGTGGGAGCAGTCGTGTCACACATTATGCCTTCGGGAGAAGAGAGACCTATTGCTTTTGCTCCACGCACTCTAAGCAAAGCAGAAACAAACTATGCCCAAATCGAACATGAGGCATTGGAGATCGTTTTTGGAATTCGGAAGTTTCATCAGTACCTGTTTGGGCGGAAGTTTACTCTTCTTACAGACCATCGACCTCTGACGTCAATTTTTGCACCCTACACAGGCATTCAATCCCCATTAGCTGCTAGCCATATGCAATGTTGGGCATTGTTACTTTCAGCGCACACATATGAAATCAAATATCGGAAATCCACTCTGCGTGGCAATGCAGATGGTCTCTCAAGGTTGCCTTTGCCAGTCAAACATCAAGATACTGCCCAAAAGGAAATCTTCTACTTTGAACACGTAGAGAATACACCCATCACTGCTACTCAGATAAAGAAGGCAACTCATGTTGACCCAGTATTGTCCCAAGGTATGGACCTGGTGATGCACGGAAAAACTCGACGAACCTCTTCGGTCTCACCCGACTTTGTTACCTACATGTCCAGGAGGATGGAGTTATCAATCCAATCTGGTTGTTTATTGTGGGGGAGACGTGTCATTATCCCACCATCACTGAGATCACAGATGATAGAACAGCTACATTCCGGTCACTGTGGAATAGTGCTCATGAAGGAAATTGCACGAAGCTATTTTTGGTGGCCTGGATTGGACAGTGCTATTGAAGAGAAGGCAAGAGCTTTTATGTCATGTCAGGGTGTCAGGAATGCACCCCAGTGGGCACCCCTACATCCATGGGACTGGCCTGAAAACCCATGGCAATGTATTCATGTTGACTTCGCTGGCCCCCTTGAAGGAAGCATGTTCTTGGTGGTGGTAGATGCCCATTATAAATGGCAAAAAGTCTCCATAATGCAGTCCACTACTGCAGAGAGTACGATCCAAAAACTATGGGGACTCTTTAGTCGTTTCGGTCTGCCAGAACAACTTGTGAGCGACAACGGACCGCAGTTCGTCTCTCAGGAATTTCAAAATGTTATGAAGGCAAATGGGATACACCACATCACTTCAGCACCATATCATCCATCCACCAACGGATTAGCTGAAAGATTTGTGCAGACAATGAAACAAGCTTTGAAATCAGCAAGAGGACAACACTCCATTCAAAGGCATCTGGACACCTTCTTACTGTCCTACAGAAACACACCTCATGCTACGACCAAGGCATCCCCGGCCTTTCTAATGATGGGACGACAGCTGCGCACTTGCTTTGATCTGCTGAAACCTTCTGAACCCAGACAAATTGTGCAACGTCAGCAGCAATATCAAGTCATCAGACGTGCACCCAGAGCAAAAGACAGAACCTTTAGCTCGGGACAGCCAGTTTTGGCTTGGAATAATACTTCTGGAACTAAATGGGTCCCTGCCGTGATCATTGCTCAAACAGGACCAGTTTCCTACACAGTCCGGACTGCAGAGAATCTCACCTGGCGGCGTCATGTAGATCAGCTGTTGCCAGGTCATGCCAGTCCTCAGAACACATCTTCAGTTGACAGAAGACCTCCTCAATGGCTGGATCTTTAGCTAGGGCGAACCCATGGTTATGGGGCAAAATAATCCCCGGGGTTTAGCTGGGAATGGAGGCAGTCTACCCTCCTTCTCTAGTGTAGGGTACCACGGAAGATTGTGTTATGGCATAGCAAGGGTGTTTTCGCTTTCTCACATTGTCTCAGCGGGCCGGTTATTGCAGGTCAAGGCCTGCCAGCTGCAGCTTGTTATGAATTAGTTAGAATTGCTTTATATGGCCTTGAGCCAGGAGGCGGCTGCGGCCTGTGAAAAGCCCCTGTTTACTTATGTATGAGATGCTTATATATAGTTGCATAAGCCTGGCCCCGCTTTGGGCTCCGTACCAGGCCGGGCTTCGGTGAGCTGGGTTCCCCGTCTCCGTGACAGCAACGCCAGGAGTCCCCGTTGCGGATGTGTCACTTTGCCTTCAATAAAGCCAATAACACACTGTGTGTGTGGGCCTCGTTCTTGCAGAGCACCCTGGGTAGGCCCGCAGCCTCCCACGAACGTAACATCTAGTTTAGTGTTTGTTTTATTTAGGGGATGTTCTTATTAAGAGGGGAGGAATATGTTGTGTATTTGGTTGTCGTGCTAATAGCACCTTGTTGTTGTTATGGCAACTGAGTGATTATTAGGGGATAGCCCAGCCAGTTTTGGCTGGTTTGGTTAGTTCCGTGTGTGTGAAAATAAATGGCTGCGTTCATGGCTCTCAGCTCTGTGTCTCACATGATTTCTTCCTAAACCTGCTGCCCCAAGGATACAACAGATTCTATCCCTGCCTCTGCCCCAGAGTTTCCATGGCTTGCCGAGCAACTCACTTAAACCAAACTTTTCACAGCTGGTCACTAAGTGTGTGTTCCTTTTTTCCTGGGTTCCTGACCTGAGACTGTGCAGTCTGATTTGCAGAAATGATGAGCACTCACAGCTGCAACTGAAGTCAATGGAGCTGTGCTTTGAGCAAGTACTATTTAATTCTCCAATACGTCTCTTAGTCTATAAGGTGCCACAGGACCCTTTGTCGCTTCTACAGATCCAGACTAACCCGGCTACCCCACTGATACTATTTAATGCTAAGTTACTCTGAAAAATCAAGTTCTAAATGTCTCAGGTTGGTTAGTGGATATATGCTTGATGAACCTTTTTGCCTTAGCTCCCCATTTGCAAAATGGAAATGCCACCCCTCACCTCACAGGAGTGTCATGAAGATACATTAATATTTGTGGATCACTCTGATATTACAGCGATGAGCACCACAGAAAAGTCCTTGAGGAAATTAAGTCTTCTGTCTTCAGAGAAGGGTTTGGATAGTGTGCAGTAAATAAGGCCTGATCCATGAACAATGAAGAGCAAACAAAATATGCCGATTCAGTAAGCACTGTCCATTCTGTTCACTGAATGAGGCAGGGGTCCTGTGGAAAAACTAGTATGTGATCATGTAATTAAAGAACAGGAAGTGGTCATGTTAGAAAAACATCTGGAGAGCTTAAGATCACCTGAGGACACCAGGTCTATTCGTTGGACTGTAGCAAGGAAAATGGTCAAAGGTACACACAGGGCCGGCTTTAGCGGGTGCGAGGCCCCCGCACCTTTCCAGCCGAGCAAAAAAAAAACCCACCTCCCGCGAAACCTCCCATGGCCGATTTGTTCGGCCAAGCAAAAAAAACAAACAAACCTTGATTCCGGGGAATCGGTGGAATTGGCTTAAAGCCGGCCCTGGGTACACAAGTGCACTGCTGATGCTAGCACTAATAGCCACATCTACTCTAAGGCTGGGTAGCTATTCACTATAATGACCCGTACTATAGCTTGTGTGCGAAAGAGAAAACAATGAACATATATTATAAATATGACAATGAAAACCAGGTGTACACTACTGTTACAGGTTTCAGAGCGGTAGCCGTGTTAGTCTGTCTCTGCAAAAAGAACGAGGAGTCCTTGTGGCACCTTAGAGACTAACAAATGTATTTGGGCATAAGCTTTCATGGGATAGAAATCTAAACTGAAATCTACTTCCCCATGCTAAGTTTCCCCCTACTGTTACTCACGCCTTCTTACTCTTTGAAATGGGCCATCCTGATTATCACTACAAAAGTTTTTTTTTCTCCTGCTGATAATAGCTCACCTTAATTGATCAGTCTCTTATGGCAACCTCCATCTTTTCATGTTTTCTGTGTGTGTGTGATATATATAGATAGATAAATAGATAATCTCCACAAGTACTCCTCATTCTTTTTACTACTGTTAAAATAATTAATATATCACTAATTGTACCACATTTACTGCAAAGTATGTCATGTAAGGTATCAATGGAAAAGTTGTAATCTGCTAAATATGATAATCCTGTTTATATGCCTGTATCATCTTTGTATCTGAAGTTATGAATATTTGCTATGTATTTGTATCTCAAACATGGGTTGTGTTCCTGACTGACACCCCACAGACAAATTTACATTCAGGCTAGCCATCACTGGTTGATGGGCCATTCATATGGTGATGGGCCACTGACGGGAATCAGCTCTTCAGTAAGCCTTTCCTGAAGATGCCACAGATAGTGTGCAGCCAATGGTTACCCATATGAATAAGCAAAGCATGTAAGGACATGTGAACTAAGACTCCATCTTTTACAAGTAACTTTCCATGCTCATGTGACCCGGGCCGGGACTCCATATTGGCTAGTAACTTTCCATGCACGAGTTGAGCTATAAATTGCAATCTGTGACATCACTGCTTTGTCTTAATTCCTGCTTCTCATCTCTGCATTGTGATTTTCTAAAGAAGCTTTGAACATAGGACTGAATGACCCCGACCTGCTTGGGGGAACCAGAGAGATTTTGTACAAGCTAGTAGATTTAACATCACTGCTATGATCCTGATCTACAGAGTCTGAAAATCACTTGTAATGTATTTGATTCTCTTAACCATTTATGAACTCTTTTCTTTTTATGTTATTAAACCTTTAGTTTTTGGTTACTAATGGACTGGCATCAGCTTGATGTTTGGGTAAGATCTGAGTTGTATATTGACCTGGGGAGGTGGCTGATCCTTTGGGATTGGAAGAACTTTATACATGATGAACATGGTTTTCAGTAACGTCTCATCATAAAGACCAGATATCTGGGTGGTGATAAGGGCTGGTTGCCAAAGGGGGCTGTGTTGTTAGCTTCTTGTTAACCAGTGTGATGCTACAGAACCTCGTTCTGTTACTGGTTTGGTGAATCTAATGTTAGAATAGCCACCAGTTTTGGGTGTGTCTGCCCTATTTTTATCAGTCTGTCCTGAATTTGGCATTCTCAGCTGAGACTTGCACCAGTCGACAAGGTAGCTACAGGAAAAGCATGTTTTCCTACAACAATGAAAATCTGGTATTTTTATATATTTTTAAAGGAATCTGGTTCCATTGCTTGTTTCTTTTTACCATATAGCATGGTTCCCTAAAGCAGCAAAACAAGATTGCAAGATATCAAAATAGTATCTGTAGGGATATTCTTCTGAAATGCTTTGCCTACCCTGTTTGGTAGAATATATTTCTGCCCCCAATCTCTAACTCCCCTGAGGGGATTGTTTTCCCCTTCAATGATCACAGTCCCCTTGCAAACCACTGTGAAATAATTCCAGGTTTTACTGCTGTTCTTATTCCTCTTGTAGTAACATATAATTTCTGCCTGCCCTATTTCATTATGCTCCCTACATAAATCATTTCATGCAAAGCAAATGAAATAGCCTTCTACTACCAATTATCAGCAGGTGTAGCAGGAACAAACTAAACAAAAATTACTATGAGAGTTATTTGATTATGAAATCTGATGTACTCCTTAGTGGTAATCTACACTGCAGATGTTTGACATGATAAAAATACATCTTCATTCAAACTCTGGTCAGAATTCAAGCTTTCTTTGACAGAAATTATAACAGAAATATAACCTTGTGTTTTAGCAGTTTATAATATTCCACTTGCAAGGTCTTTTGGAAGCCTGAATAACACATTATGGTGTGTAAAATTAATTGTGTCCAGAGAATCCTTTCAGAAACAGTATTCTGTCCAATAACAATTTGCCTTTAACTTTGATTTTGTATATAATGGCTGAAATTTTAGCTAACAGTTAGCATTTATTAGACACAGTGACTTAAAAGAGTGATGAATTAGCAAGGAGCTCCGAAGAAGAATAGAGCTATTATCCCTGCTGGCAGTACAATGTTAAAATTCAACAACGTAAAGGCAAGTCAATCTGCAGAATAATTTCTCCTTTATGTTTTGTGTCTTCTGGAGGTCCTTGGCCACTGGGGAGAAGGTAAATCTTATTTGGTGTAGTAATCCAAATCTACTATCTATATTGTGTGGCAAGGTACTTCCCTCTCCTCAGCGGTCTCTGTCCTTTTAAGCCCGGGAGACTCAGGCTTGGGCAAGGTAAAACCCCTACCAGTAGCAGAGGGGTTTGGCTTTACCTTCCCCCGGTCAGTCCCTTCATTTTTCCCTTTCCTTTTGGGAAGGAAATATAGCCCTTCTTCTGGGAAGGGCTCAGGGTCTCGGGGCACCCAGCCCCCCGGTACCTTTCCTCCTCCTCCTTCTCCCACACTCTCTCTCAGTCTCTCTCGCCTCTCTCTCCCCTGCCATGCACACCAGGGAGGGTTTAAAAAGGTCTCCAGCAATTGCCGCCAGCTGGACCTAATTAGTTCCCTGGTAACCCCTTTCCCAGCTGAATCTTATTACCCCACAGTCCTCTCTCCTTAGTGGATAGGGAGAGGCCTTTTTAGCCCCCTGGGAACACTTACTGCCCCCCCTTTTGTAGCTATCTGTCCTGGGTTTACCACAATTGCTAAAACCCACCTGTTTGAAGTAAAAATAGTTAACTACTTTGTGAAGGAACGGAGCTTGCTTTCTAGACAGTGGTTCTCCTTGGATTCAGGGAAGAGACACATAAAGGAGTTGTGTTTTGTTGTGGGTTAAAGGTAGAATGGTAGCAAGAATCCCATCTGGCACTCACTTTATTAAGTCTACTCAGAGTTATTTGGAGAATTAATAACCGCAAAAAGGCCATCTGCTCTTCAGTAAGGGCAATAATCCCTTCCAGACTACCTGTTTGAGGGGAAGAAGTTCTTTGGCTTTTCTGATGCCTCAGCCACTACCTTATCTATTGGTTTGGCAAACACCTTGCCACCTGAGTATTCTGATGTGGTCAGGACTTGTTGAGCTAGGATGTCAGCCTTTTGGAAGAGAGCCACATGACTCCTTGACACTGCATTGTAAATATTGTCCTGGAAGAGAAATGGAGGGCAGTGGTTCCTAACCTATTCTGGTTGGAGCCTCATTCCTTTGTACTAGAACAGTCAGCTAATGGGGACCTCATAGGATACAAGAGTCATTTTTGGCTTAGTTGGTAATGTTTTTATATACAGTTCACTCTGATAATGTTTTCACTTATCTAATATATGCAGAAGGTGTTACAAAAAAACTGAGCTACTTACTTTCCAGTTCAATGATCTCCATTCTACTCCCTTCTGTGTCATGGCCAACAAATTTCAAACCTTTCTCTTCAAAGCAACCAGTCAGTTCTGGATTTACCTGGAAAATTGAAAAATATGGGTAGTAATTATTGTAGTATTTACATAGCTAACAAAGATAGATACGTTTTTAACTTTTAAAATATATATGTAGTACGAAAGTGGGGGACGGGGAATTATTCCTTGTTTTAAAATTGTGCAGTGGAAATTTGTAAAATTGGTGGTTCTTACGTAATATGAAATTAAGCAATATCTTTTTAAAATGTGAAATACATCCAAAATACTAAAATGGCTCCTACGAGTATACTATATTTGTATCAAGCATGGTTAATATTTTAGAACATGTATGATGTAGCTAATAAGCAAGTATGTTTCTTTAATATAGTCAACCTTAAAAAAAGAAGCTGGTGAACACTTGAAGTCCTAAAGGAAAATAATACCTAAATAAAACCCACATGACTCATGAAACCTAGAATAAACAACTTCATGCAGCCCCTTCTCACACATACATACCCACAGATACTCACAAATATATGATATTCCTATCCCAAGCAAATTAATATTTATCAACCTCAGCCACCAAGCTGATACCCACCCAACCTTAACTCTGCCCTCTGTGGCTTGTCAGTGTTCCTGTAACTCATTACCTATACTTGATTTCAGCATTATTTGCCCTAAGGAGCTGTGCAATTTTAAGTGAGGTTTGGACGTGCAGGTTGTTGTTGTTTGGGGGTGGGTTTTTTTTGTATTTGTGAACTACATCATGTTTATTATTTTGCTATTAATAAAGAGTGTTACTACATTGCATGGTTGGTAGAATAATAGTTATTGATCATTAGGCAAGGAAGAGTGTACTAGGGGGCTCAGTGGGCTGGGCAGCCTCATAGCTAGTGTACCTAAATTCCAGCCCTTTGCCTCTCTGTCTGGGCAGCAGAAGTACCGTTTCCTGACCTTAAGCCAGGGATCTTTGGCTTCCCACCCATGTCAAGGTGTAGACCCTTAAGAGGATATCGTAGGGAGACCTGTGGGAAAGTGACACCGGCAGAGTCCTCCCTACAGTGAGTCTAAGTTGCTCCCCTGAGGCACTTCCTACCTATAGATCCCTTCAGTTTGGGGCATGCCCCTATAGTCCAAATGAACAGTCAATCCCCTTATACCAGAAGAATCCAAAGGAGCAGGGTTCTGCCAGCCTTGCTGGTTCTTAAAGAAGATGGTGGTTGGCAAAGGCTCTGCCTGTGGACCTTGCCCACTTTGTGGCCCCCTCTCAGGCTCACTCTTCTGTCTGGCTTCCCAGAGAAGGATTCCTCTCTCCTACAGTCTGTTCACCACCCTTTGGCTGAGCTCCTTTTAACCCGATCTTCCAGGGGAAGCATGCTCGGCAGGTCTGGAGGCACAGGGCAGCCAGGGCCCAGTATTGCTTTTTAACCCCTTTGGGCCCAGGGTGGGGTTTGTATATCGCATCAGAGAGAGGTACAATAAATGTGTAGTTTTTGCAGGGCATGCAGCATGAACTGCACATGGTTTGCAGAATAGGAGTGCTATCAGAGCAGTGCATCCAGGAGGAAATATTCTTCTTTTTATTTTGTCATTAGTACTTGCTACTCGGAGTCACACAAATGTGATTACCTCCCCTATTGTGCCTGTCTTGACTGATATAGATGAAGTCCTAACAGTCCCCTACACCTTTATTCAGGTAACCAATCACATCATTTCTCATAAGCCATCTTCCCTTGTGATGCTTCTCTTCTAGTCTGCACAGCATAAGTGTGGCTTCCCCTAATATCACTCTGGAAGTCTGCTGACAGGAGGGGCTCATACAATAAACTGCAGTTATCTCGTTACCTATGTGAATTATCTGAGCTCAACCAGCCTGAGAAGCAATACACCTAATCCTGCTCCCAGTGAAATCAATGGGAGTTTTACCATTATCTTCACTGGGAGAAGGATCAAGTCTAGTATCACTCAACATTGTCTGCAAACCACAGAACCCTTTGGATTACATCTAAATAGTACCTACTATTACACCAACCCCCTAAGGCCTTGCTTAACCCTTCTTCAGGAAAACTCCCATTGACTTCAGATTCAATAAGTTCTTCATGGTTTGCCAATTCTATAAATTCTCAACAAAATAAATTATATTAGCAATGCCTTACCTCATACCGATGCCTGTGTCGTTCCTCCACAAAATCTTCATCACCATAAAGTTTCCCTGAAAATAACACAAGGGAAATGATTAATAGTAAAGTGTTACTTCTATCAAACATTTCTAGAAAGCAGAAGATACAGCTCTTGCAATGTGCCATGGTGTTTCTAGTGTTATTCTTTTAGTTCATGATGTCCTGCACATGCACCATGAAATCTAAATTCCAATAAATTTCTTACACTCAAATAAACAACCCAATTGTATTCACTATGCCCCTAACACAATCTTTGCTTGTGCTCCCCTGTCTCACTACTTATCCAGTTGTTTGCAGTGTTGTTGTAGCCATGTTGGTCCCAGGATATTAGAGATGAGGTGGGTGAGGTAATATCTTTTATTGGACCAACTTCTGTTGGTGAGAGAGACAAGTTTTCGAGCTTACACAGAGCTCTTTCTCAGAAGAGCAGAACTTGGTTCAATAAAAGATACTACCTTACCCATCTTGTCTCTCTAACTTACTGGTGACTACCAACTTCTGCAAGTAAGATTATGAATAGCTTTTGTAGACTGTAGAGCTTTAACACCAACCCTGAATGGCTTTGCATGATTTCATAAAGCCCACACACAGGAAATGGGCTAGTGAGCCAACCTGTATGAAACCCTTATAGGGATACTCAGCACCTCTGATGCATTCACAACAGGCATCTGCAAGAGAGTGCAGACTTTAGCCCGCTGCCTAAACCTTTTACTAGGGTTCTGTTCCATTTTAAAGGACCCCTGCAGTTGACATAAAACCTGCAACAACAAAAAGACATTCTCTCTCTATTCTTTTTTCTTCTTCTTGTTCTGCTTCCCCAGCTTCTTCCATCTAATGACTCCTAAAGCCCATCAGCCTGAGCCCTGGGCTACACTAGAGGGGGGGGTCGATCTATGATACGCAACTTCAGCTACGTGAATAGTGTAGCTGAAGTTGGCGTATCGTAGATCGACTTACCTGGCGAGTCGATCGCGGCTGCTCCCCCGTCGACTCCGCTTCTGCCTTTCACTGAGGTGGATTTCTGGAGTCGACGGGGAGCGCGTTCGGGGATCGATTAATCGCATCTAAACGAGATGCAATAAATCGATCCCCGATAGATCGATTGCTACCCGCCGATCCAGCGGGTAGTGAAGACAAGCCCTAAGCTAAGAACATAAGAATGGTCTGACCCAGTATGGCCAATGGGCTATATAGCCCAGTATCCTGTCTTCAGATGCTTCAGAGGGAACAAACAGAATAGGGCAATTATTGAGTGATCCACCCGTTGTCATCCAATCCCAGCTTTTGGCAGTCAGAGGGTTAGGGAAACCCAGAGCATGGGGTTGCATTCCTGACCATTTTGGCTAACAACCATTGATGGACCTATCCTCCATTAACTTATCTAATTCTTTTTGAACTGTTATACTTTTGGGTTTCACAACATCCCCTGGCAATGAGTTCCACAGCTTACTGTGCATTATGTGAAGAAGTACTTTCTTTTGTTTGTTTTAAACCTGCTGCCTATTAATTTCATTTGGTGACCCCTAGTCCTTGTGTTATGAGAAGTAAATACCACTCCCTTATTTACTTTCTCTACACCAGTCATGATTTTATAGACCTTTATCATATCCCCCCTTGGTTATCTCTTTTCCAAGCTGAAAAGTCCCAGTCTTATTAATCTCCCTTCATATGTAAGCACTTCCATACCCATAAACATTTTTGTTGCCCTTTTCTGTATCTTTTCCAATTCCAAAATACAGTAAAAGCTGTGTTATCCAGCCCTGCACAAACCAGAAAGCTCTATAAACCGGCATTTCTAATCTTCATAGAAAGTCTGGTTTATAGTCTGGTTGGTGCGGGGCCGGCAGGCTCCCTACCTGGCTCTGCGTGGCTCCCTGGAAGCAGTGATCTGTCCCTTCTGCTCTTAGGGGGAGGAATGGCCACGAGGGATTCAGAGTGCGGGAGGGGGTGCGAGGCTGAGGGTTGGGGTGCAGGCTCTGAGAGGGAGTTTGGGGGCTTCCCGCACAAGGCGACCTGTCCTGGCTGTCCTAGGTGGAGGCACGGCAGGCGGTTCTGCACGCTGCCTCTGCCCACAGCTCCCACTGGCCGCAGTTCCCAGCCAATGAATACAGCAGGGGCAGCATGCAGAGCCTCCTAACCACGCCTCTGCCTACGAGGAGTAGGGAGAGGTCGCCACTTGCAGACAGTTGCCCAAGGTGAGCACGCCCCAGATCAGGCACCTCGAGCCCCTTCCCACACTCAAACTCCCTCCCAGAGCCCATGCCCCAACCCTGCACTCCTTCCTGCACCCAAACTCCCTCACTCTTAGTTAACTGGCATTTTTCATTTACCAGCACCCCCTGTGCCCCCAACATGCCGGATAAAACAGCTTTTACTGTATCTTTTTTGAGATGGGCAACCACATCTGCACACAGTATTCAAGACATGGCGTACCATGGATTTATATAGATGCAAAATGATATTTTCTAGTTATCTATCCCTTTCCTAATTATCTATCCCTTTCCTAATGATTCCCAACATTCTGTTTGCTTTTTTGACTGTCCGAAAACTATCTACGACACCAAGATCTCTTTTTAGAGTGGTAAAAGCTAATTTAGACCTCATCATTTTATATGTATGTTTTCCAATGTGCATTATTTTGCATTTATCAACATTGAATTTCATCTGCCATTCTGTTGCCTAATTACCCAGTTTTGTGAGGTCCCTTTGTAACTCTTTGCAGTCTGCTTTGGACTTAACTATCTTGAGTAGTTTTGTATCATCTGAAAATGTTGCCACCTCACTGTTTACCCCTTTTCCCAGCTAGAAAGTGATGAACTTCTAATCATAGTTCTAATTAAAGGTAATGGACCAAATTTTGCTCTCCGTTACACTGCTGCAACTAAGATTAGAATCTGGCCCAATGTATTATTGCAAGACTAAACTGCCAGAGGACATCTCCAAAAATTGCAATGTGGAAATACAGAGGTCTTACTGAGGGGGTTACAAAATGTAATCCTAGGGAAACCTTTAGAACCCCTCATATTCCCATTCTAGTTGTGATTTATGAGAAGTGGGAGCAGGATTTCCTTCTCCAATACAGATTAACAAAGCTTTATGCATTCCTCTGACACATATGGCCATCCAAGCTACTGAAAATGATGGCACAGATTTACAACATATTGCTGCACCTTAACATTAACCTTTCTATCAACAGATGATAAGGACCACATATTAACTGCAGTATAGCAACAGAAAAAGATTATACATGATGAAGTGTGTATCCATATCCTATCTAGTGTTACCCAGGCCACATAGCTGATTGCAAAAAAAGCCATTATTTCTAAAAGCACTTTTTCTTTTAAATGGGTATATATTCCGCACTATAATTTCCTGCCAAATTACATATGATCTTAAAAACTCAAAAAGCTACTGTCTACAAATCTGAGACGGCTAAACATTTTTTCATATCCGCGATGAATGCCGCAGGCAGAAAAGATGAACAGGATGATAATGTAGCAAGTACGTCCGAATCTGTTGATGGACAAAGAATTGTATCAATGTTTTATCATCACCTTATTTCCTTTGTAAGTGAGACCTGCTAATAGCTGACCTACATTAAGTATTATTGCGACTTTTGAAACATGTGGCTGAAATTGAATCCCTGATGCGGTATTTCTTTTTGCCTACCAGCTATAAGTAGTAACTTAATTTATACCACTTCTCCATTTTGACCCCACAAAAACAAACAAACAAAAACCACAACACTAATATATTAGTTTGGGGGGCTGGGTGGTACACCCATCACCCCCACTACCTGACAATCAGATTTTTCTTTCCCTGTGCTTTCCCTTGCTTAGCGGAGGTGTCACGCTGTGGGGATTGCTCTTGGTCCCTAGGGTGATCATCAAGGTTGTTCTTGTGGTGTCCACCCATTTTCCATCCACAGAACCCGCGCATGGCGGGGAGAGGATGTCTCACACCTCCATTTCAGCCCACAAGTTGTCACACAATGGGCATCCTGAGGGGTTGCTCTCCCTATTCTATGGCTTTATACCTGGCAGTCGATCGAGGGCACTTTTCTCATTCCCCTGATTAGTCAGGGCCTTGGGCTCTCCCAACCTTCTAAACTGTGCCTGGGCTGCTTCTCCTTGGGGTACACCATGGGGTATTCCCTGGGCCCCTCAACCTCTACTAAGGAGCTCTACTTGTCTTTCTCCACCATTTCTACTTCCTTAATTCCTATCCCCTCCTGCTCAGTCTCTTGCAGGTTTTCCTCCGCTTTCACCTGCGTTAGGCTCTGTTCCCTAGGGTTTTCTAAATTTGCTCCTGCTGGTTTGTTTTTTCCCTTGCTGTAGGGATCCATTTCCTCCCTCTCAGGTTTTCCGTTTCCGCATCTGCGGCCCCCAACACCACCTTGTTTTCCTAATAGGAAGGGGCTCTAGTTGGCACCCAACACAACAGGGTGGGGCAATCTGTCCACTACCCCAACTTCAAGTTACCTCCCCCAAATTTCCAGGGGTACTTCTGCCATAGGGCAGCACTTTTTATCTCCATGAATATACTCTCTTCTCACCCTTACCCCTAGAACCAGCCAGTGGGGTTGCACCAACACCTGCCAGACTGGGGAGGAAGCAGCGGCCATATCTATCAGAGGAACTGTGTCTAACAGTTGATATTTCCTTCTCACCATTACCGGAATGGTGAACAGTTTCTTTCCTTTCTTCCTTCCAGTCCCGTTCCAGATGCAAAACTTGGAAAACCCACATTCCATGTTCGGGTAGTCCTTTTTCAAGTGACCCTGACACCCAGCTCCTCTGCAATCTTCCTTTTTCCTCTCCACACTCCTGGCCGCTGTGACTTCCCCAAACTTCCTTCTGCGTTCTGATCCTCTATGGAGTTGGCCCTCTGTGCTGGGGAGGTCCGCCTCTGTGAACCCCTCTGTCAATTTTATCAATGCATCCAAAGTGCCAGATTGATGCCATCTAACCCACACCTGTATGTTCTTGGGGAGGCCCTGAAGGAACTGTTTCAACACCACAGCATCCATTATCTTCCCCACTGTTTGGATGTCTGGCCTCAGCCAACAGATGGCCCAATCCATCAACTTTTGGGCAAATGACTGGGGCCGCACCGCCTCATAATCCCTGTGCCTTGTAGCCATTTCTCAGTGTACCCTGACTATATCTAGGATGGCTGCCTTGACCCCCTCATAGTCTTTGGCCTGCTCATTATTCAGGGCAATATAGGCCGTTTGAGCTTCCCCAACCAAACAGGTTTGGGGTTATCAGTGAGCCCCAGGCTAGGTTGGCACTGGGGCTGCCAGGTAGCTCTGGGCTAAGGGTTATGCTTCAGGCTGGCAGATGGCCCCTGGGTAGGGGTAAGGATGGGGCTAGCAGGTGCCCTTGTGGTAAAGGTTGGGCTGGCAGTGCATGCTAGGCTTGGGTTACGGTTAGAGCTGGCTGAGGGTTCTGGACTAGGGCTAAGAGGGCTAGCAGAGGGCTCCAGGTTGGGGTTAGCTTTTGGGTCAGCAGAGGCCCCTGGACTTTAATTAGGGTTGAGGCTGGGCAAAGGCCTTCTGGCCAAGGTTAGGGTTAGCAGAGGCTTCAATACTAAGATTAGGGCTGTGGCCAACAGGCAATTGCAGGCTAGTATTAAACTTTGGGCCAGGACGTAGCCCTATGCTTTCAGGTTGGCAAAAAGTTCTAGGCTAAATTTATGTCTGGATTTGGCAGGTCGCCCAGGACTGTGGCTATGGTTGGGGCCAACAGGTGTCCTGCAACTCGGATTATGGTTCATACCAAGAGGGGGCCCCAGGTTGGGGCTAGGGTTAGGGTTGGGACTAGCAAGGGTTTCTGGGCTAAGATTTGGTTTATGTGTGGCAGGTTGCCCAGTGCTGGTGTTAAGGCTGAGGCCAGCACGTGGCCCCAGGCTAGGGTTAGCATTCAGGCCAGCCAGAAGCTCTCATGATAGTGCTGGCAGAGGTTCTGGGCTGGGGTTAAATTTGGAGTCAGGAGATTGACCAGGGCTAGGGTCATAGTTAGCACCTCACCTCTAACCCAAACCCAGGGTCCGTTGGCGTATGTCCACACTGCAGCGGGGAGAGGGCCTCCCAAGTAGACAGATTCACACTAGTGGGGCTCAAGCTAGTGCACTAAAAATAGCAGTGCAGACCATAGGCACCGACTCCGTGGGTGCTCCGGTGCTGGAGCACCCACGGAGAAAAATTGGTGGGTGCTCTGCACCCACTGGTAACTCCCCGCCCGCCCTGGACCCGCGGCAAACTTACCGGGCACTGGGAGACGTTGCGGGGCCCCGCCCCCGACGCTGGGCAACGTTGCGTCAGCGTCGGGGGCGGGGCCCCGCAACGTCACCCGGCGTCGGGGGCGGGGCCCCGCAACGTCACCCGGCGTCGGGGGCGGGGCCCCGCAACGTCACCCGGCGTCGGGGGCGGGGCCCCGCAACGTCACCCGGCGTCGGGGGCGGGGCCCCGCCCCCGACGCTGGGTGACAGCACCCACGGGCGGGGCCGGAAGTCAGCCCCTGTGGTGCAGACATTGCAGCTCAGATGTCTGCTTGGGCTCTTAAGATCACCTACCCCCTGGGTCTCATTCAGGTGGCTAGTCTGAGTCTTCCCTAGAGATTCAACATCCACACTGCTACGTTAGCATGCTAGCTCAAGTCCCAGTAATGTGAGTTTATCTACCCGAGCTGGTAGTTTCACTCCTAACTGCAGTATAGACACCCTTACTGGGCCCAACACCAATCCTAGCCCAGAACCCACTGCCCTTCCCAACCATACCAGTATCTTAGGTCTGCCTGGTAACCCCAACTCTATCCCTAGCCCAGATGCCTCTGCTGGGCAAAATCCTAACCCTGGACTCAGGGTATCTGCCAGCCCCAATCCTAGCCCAGGGCTGTCTGCCCGCCTACTATGAGGCTGCCTTCGAGCTGGCGGTCCGCCGCGAGGCGAGCTACCGCCTGTCCCAGCCCCTGCCTCTCGGCGCTCCCTTGATGCTCTTAACTGAGTGTCCTGGGGGTTCGCACTGGTTCCCTTGACGCCTTTGAGGAGCAGTGGGCGCAGTCCAGGGTTCTCTGCTCGGTGTCCCCATCTGGTTCACTTCGTTTGACCCTTTGACCGCACTCCCGTTCCTGTTTTTTTCATTTTTTGTCCCCCGGAATCACTTGGTATCCAGGTCCTGTGGATCCCTCCCCTTAGGCTGGAGGGGGGGGATCCTTTAGCAGTGGGTGGGCTTTGCCCGCCCACTTCCCGGATCCCAATAGGATGAGGCTGCCTTCCACCAACAGCCCTAAACCTGGCCTGAAGGCCTCCACTGATCTGAACCCCTAACTCTTACCTGAAGGCCTCTCTTAGTCTCAACCCAAACCCTAGCATGAGGCTGCCTGCAGCCCCAAATCCTGACCCTAGCCTAGGCTATCTACCAGACCCAACTCTAACCTGGGGCTGCATGGTGGCCCCAACCATAGCCCTAGCCTCTGTTGGCCACAGCCTCTGCAAATCCCAACTTTATCCTTAGCCCGTTGGCTTCTGCTGGCCCTGACCCTAGTCCTGGAACCTCCGCCAATGCCAACCCTAATCCTTCCCCAGGGTCTCCTGCTGGCTCCAACCCTAATCCTAAACTGAAGGTTTCTGCTGGCCCTGG
Source organism: Chelydra serpentina (assembly GCA_037349315.1). Classification (NCBI taxonomy): domain Eukaryota; kingdom Metazoa; phylum Chordata; order Testudines; family Chelydridae; genus Chelydra; species Chelydra serpentina. The sequence goes on from JBAIAC010000004.1 coordinate 133,523,604, forward strand.
CCCCGGCCCCAACCTCAACCCAGGGACCCCAATCCAGTCGGCCCAAACCCTAACCCTAGCTTTCTGCCAGCCCCAACCTTAGCCCAGAAACCTCCCACTGGCCACAGCCCTAACCATAGCCCAGCAGAGGCCACCAAGCTAAGGTTAGAGTCTGGCCGAGAGGTTCAATTTCTTTTTTGAGTTTTTGTCTTTATGGTTAAAGACTTTATAGAAAATAATGTTTTCATTTGAATGTCATATGAGTTCTTATATTAAGTTGCTTTCTAGAAATTTCATCAGCAGTATTTAAAACCGGTAAGTGAAGGAAAGCAATGCCGGATTGCTTAAATTCATATTAAAATCAGTCAAATAGTCTTTGTGAAGTAAAGTACTGTCTTTTAATTTAAGATGAAGGTATCTCCATTACTCTTATAAAGCTGGTAGCACATGTATCTCTTAGGAGAAATGCATTAATCCACTGAATAGTGAGTGATCACCTGGAGAAGATGGATTTCCAGGAGTTTACAAATGATATTCTGACCTCTTCAGCTGTACTGGAAGTTTATAGGGCAGGGCAAGGGAGGAAGGTGAATTCTCTCAAAATCTTAATTCAATTATATCTGGTTCTGTAATGGGATTGGCACCCACTTTTCAGGAGCACACCCCCTTGGTCGATGGTTTCTTCGGTGGGTCTTTAGTGACTCACTCTGCCCTCCGGTCAAGTCACACACACGGTCTGTAGGTGCAACAGACCAAAACCCTTCTGGAGTACACAGTCTTTACCTTCTCCTGGCCCTGGTATGGGGCCGTACCCCAGGGCTTCCCTCCTAGAGACATTGTCGTCCTGCAGCCCTCCCAGGTTCAGTCCTTACTCTGTCCCAGAAGCCAGACAGGTCCCTGCCCACACTGAGCTGTTCATAGTCCTGATGTTCATTCAGCCATCCAGGAACACAGTCTTCTCTCTTCCAGATCCAGGCAGCAGCTGAATGCCTCTGGCTCTGCAGCTCCTTTTTATATGGCTCTCCTGGCCCCTCCTGCAGCCCTTCGGATTGGCTGCTTCCCCTGCAGCCACTCTAGGATGCTTGGAGGACTTCTCATCTGCTCCTCTTTGGGACAGAGTGTGGTAGGACCCCAAGGCTTTCAACAGGGAGCCTCTGGGCCTAGTCCACCCCGTCACAGGTTCCCAGAAATAAAACCAGACACTCAGTTATATCTTAATTACAAGCCAGTGTCTTGCTCTGATTTATATTTTTAAATATTTTCTAAAATAGAGGAGAAAATGTTACACTTCAGTTAGCACATTCAGCTCAGGAAGGTTTCATTAAAGGGATGGCTTCAAGGGGCAGTATAAAATGACTCTTTGTAACATCTGCCTGGGCCAAAAATGCACCTCCAGAAATAATGGGTATCTGAACTACTCATCATAAATAAAATTTCTATTTTGTAGCATTCTTTTGTTCCTGACTAATCCCACTTTATCAACAAGTAATCTCGTGTATATTATTGGGGACTTTGTAACATATTTGGGTACAAAATTAGTTGGGGGAAAGAATGAAGTATTTGTCTGTATTGTCTGAATGGAATGTCACTCATCGCATAGAATATTTATCATTCTGAAAAAAATGGTCCATTAGTTACTTAATGGGTAATTTCTTTGTGTGACGGACACATTAAGAGATAGCTGAAGTTCCTCTCTACTAAATGGAATGAAGCACTTAGACAAAAATCTGAATTCCCAATGTAGTTTGGGCATTTATTCACTTCCTCTATTTTTTCACCTGATATGTAAAAGTAAGAAAGGAGGAGGCTTTGGCTGAGTTCTCTAGCAGTGGACTGTGGAAGTTCACACAGACAGGCATCCTTTAAGTTAATCAGAAGAAACATATCAGATGAAAGAGGGTAAGCAGTGTCTGTTTTTCCTAGAATTCTGGCTAGAATGAACATGACTGGATTAAATCCACACTCAGAGCATTGGGAATGGATGTGGAGCAGGCTGGCTATCATTCGTGTATCATATCATCCAAGTGTGCTTCAGCTTCCAAGGCAGTAAAAATAGTGGGTTTGGTATTTGCTGTGACATGCCAGACTGGACCAATAACATTTGCTAAGTATTACTGGAGCTCAAAGAACCCTAATGTCAGGGATCTTGATGGTGAAAAAATGAGAAAATTGATTGGAAAAAATTAGAAAATGGATTAGAATAAAAAAGGACTATTATTCCATGATGGGCAACAATGGATTACATTGAATTTAAGAATTACTAATGTTTATTTTATGGGAATAAGGACACAGATGTTCCCATGTGAGCTTTTTTCTGGCACACCCTCTGGGCAGGAGTATATCTGACAAATATTTCTGTTCAATATGGCTCAAGCTCTACCCTTAGAATTTCATTCACCACTCTCACTGGCTTCAGTGGGAGCTGCATGTGAGCATCTGAGGGTAGATTTGGGCTCAATATTTGTTTTCCTCTCTTTGTGCTCCTTGTAAACTGAACACAAAAATAGAGAGGGTTATTACCACAAGAGGCAAGGATGATCATCACAGTCCACAGTTTAAAATGTGGCTGGAACCACCGATGTCACATTCTGAAAAATGGAGGATCACACTGCCTAAATAACCAAACTTAATTTAAAAAATAAAACTGCAATATTTTATAAAGGGAGGCTTTATGTCCTTCTTGACTGACCCACCCACTTTTCTTGCTGGAAGTTCTGGCTCCTGCTGAGCGTACTGGTGTGTCATCAAAAAAGAGAGAGGCGGCAGCAACTGCAGCCTGTTCTGTTCAGTGAGGAATGCTTGTGCCCTTGTAAAGAACCTGGCAACGTGGGGGCATCTAAGGTAGCCCATCCCTCTGGAGAGAGGAGCACTGCTGGGGAGCTAACATGTTGAAGCCAGCCTGGAGTGCTGAGCTTCCTGTCCTCCCACTGCAGCCTGCAGAGCCACCAGTCTGTGCCGGCTCCTCTCACAGTAACCATTTTATCTAGTGCTTGGAGGAAAGAAGTGAAAGTGGGACAGAGAGAGAGAGAAGCTGTGTATTTCCCCCTCCAGTGCCTCTCTACTAGTGGGTGATTCATCTGCATGCACTTCAAACAGGGAGAGAGGGAAGAGAGGGCTGTTAATCTGTCTTTAGTAGATGTTGTTTATAGATACTAAAAAGATTCACCCCAGGAACTAATCAGATCGATAAAAAATGCTATTTGTGTAGTTGCTTTTCAGGGTAGGAAACATTTTAAATGTGCACTGCATGGTGTGTAAGGAGAGGCAATGAATGCAACCACAAGAACATGTTTGGCACAATTCATTTAGGCCTTTAAATATGAGACAGATGGTATTTTTATCATGAGAGAAAATGAAACAGGCAAGAAGTAACTTACTTAGGACAGAGTCTTCTGTTTTGAAAACAGTCCTCCTTTTCCCCAGTCTCATTGTTCCTCCCATATCTCCGGGATTGTGTTCAGGCATGTCAATGACCTTGCGAGAGAAAATATTGAAGTAGTGTTTCATGATTTCTTTATTTGAGAAAAAGATTATATAGAAGTCCGTGTGACATTAAAATATTAACTTTTGTGATAAATTCAGGACAGACAGCTGCAAGGGAGTGGGGGGTAGAAAACAGTCCCAGACTATCAACTGAGGAGGGGTAACTACAGGTCAATCAGGTTCAGCTGAGAAGGAGTTACCTGAGGTCAATTAGGATCAGCTGATTCCAACTAAGTGCTGCCAGAGACCTTTTTAAAAAACCCTTCCCTGTTGGGAGAAGAGGGGGGAAGAGAGAGAGAAGGAGTCAAGCTGCCAGTAGGCTAGGAGCAGCAAGACAGCGAGCCTCACCAGGAGGGGAGGCTGCATTCCCTCCCATAAGGGAAGAAAAACAAGACCAAAAGACTGGCTGAGAGAAGGAACGGACTGCCCTTGTGCATCCTAGAAGGACTGTTTTACCCAAGCCCGTCTCACCAAGGCTAAAAACAGCTGAGGCTGGTGAAACTAAGAAGTTACCTTGCCACACGTGGTGTCAGGGCTGGGCTGAGTGAGCGAGACTTCATGGCGAACCATCCCAGGGCAGGGTAAATCACCCTCAACAAGAAGAAGAAGGAGAAAAAAATGGAGGAGGTAGTGAAGGCATTGGTGCAGGCCACAGTGGCCCAACAAGAGGCTACCAGGGTTCAGATGGCTACCCAGCAGGAGTCAATGCGAATACAGCAGGAGAGGAATCAATTACTGATGGGCCCAGGATCGAGCCACCCTGCATGAAGTTGTGAACCAGTTAAAGGCCCTGACCACTCTGACGCATGGCCCCCACGGGACCCAGCCCCTGCGAGCAAGCAACTACTTACAGAAGATGACAATGGACGACGACGTAGAGGCATATCTCCTCGCGTTCGAGAGAATGGCCCTGCGGGAAGCCTGGCCCCAAGACCAGTGGGCAAGTATCCTTGCTCCTTTTCTGTGTGGGGAGGCCCAGAAGGCGTATTTTGACATGACAACAGAAGCAGCTACAGATTACCCCCAGCTGAACGCAGAGATCCTGGCGAGGTCTGGCGTGACGACAGCCATAAGGGCCCAGCGATTCCACGAGAGGAAATACCGGGACAGCAAAGCACCGAGGTCCTAGCAGTTTGACCTGATCCACCTAGCCCGGAAGTGGCTGCGCCCCAAGACCCACGGCCTGAAGAAAATTGTGGAAATCATAGTTTTGGACAGGTAACTGTGGAGAGGGCTACCACCAAACATACGAGGATGGGTCAGTCAAAATGATCCCTCCTCCTATGACGATCTAGTTGCCCTCATAGAGAGACACCTATCAGCCCAAGAACTTTCTCGGACCACCAGGGAAGGAAGGTGCCAGAATAGGATGCAAGTCTCTGCGCCGAGGGCCTGGATTGCCATAGCCCCGGGCACAACTATGGAGAGGAGGAAGGAGGCTGAAGAGCAGCCAGAGATCGTGGAGAGACTTGGAGACTGGGTCAGAAAGACTCGGAGGGTAAGGCCCAACAGCCCAAAAAATAGGGGGCTGCCCCGAGCAGGGTACAGATGTTATGCATGTGGGGAAATAGGGCATATAGCTGCCCAATGCCCGAACCTAGAAGAGCCCATGCAATGCGACCTGGGAGATATAGGAGGACCATGCGACCTAATAAATCTAGTAGGGGTTGCGATGGCCCCTCATAAATACACTAGACCAGTTAAAATGAATGGCATAGAGACCACCGCATCAGTGGACTCGGGAAGTGCGGTCACGCTGGTCTCGGGAAAGCTGGTCGGGCAAAACCAATTCTCTCGGGCCAAGCACACAGGAATATCCTGTGTACATGGGTATGTCCATTACCGACCATCACGGTAAAAATAAAAGTCCTGGGAAACCCCACTAAGGTGACGGTGGGAGTAGTCCTGAAATTCCCCTATCCAGTCCTGATAGGACGAGACTTCCCAGGGTTTGGCAGCCTACTCCCCGGGGACGAGTCAGAAGAAGATGATAACCCAGAGAGCAATGGGATGACCCCGATAGTTAGCACCCCCTCCCCCCAGGTCTTCCATGAATTTGCCCAGGATTTGTTCTCTCCTCCTGGGAAGCCCAGGAAGACTTGGTGAGAAAGGAGGGCAGATAAGAGGAGGGGAATGAGAATCTTGGCCCAGAACCAGAAGTTTACACTTGTAGGGGAAAGAGTTGGCCCAACTGACAAGGGGACTATGCAGGCCGTCAACAAACCTGCAGCCGGACCCAGTTCCCCGGGGACACCCCCCGAGAGGGAGATGGAAATAGATCCCCCTGAGTTTGGGCTAACTGGACCTTCACTGGAGAATTTTGGGCAGGATCAGGCCAATGATCTGATATATAACAATATTCGCAAAGAAGTAGTTTAGGTGAATGGGGTCCCTATGGAAGGGAGAGCCAAGGGGCCAGGGCCATATCATATGATAAAGAGGGATCTGTTATACAGAGTAGTCTGGGTCCAAGAGCAAGTCATGGAACAGCTCTTAGTACCGCAGAAGCATCAGAGGGGCGTGATGGATCTAGCCCACAGCCATCTGTTCGGGGGGCATCTAGGGGTAGATAAAACCCTCGATCAAATTCTGCAGAGGTTTTTTTGGCCTGGAATTTATGTGGCAGTCTGACGATATTGTGCCTCCTGTCCTGAATGCCAATTACATGGCCACCGACCACACTTAAGGGCCCCTTTGGTACCTCTACCAATTATGGAAGTCCCATTCGAGCAAAGAGCTATGGAAGTAGTAGGGCCACTGGAGAAATCAGCCCGGGGCCATCAGCACATACTGGTTGTGCTAGATTATGTCACCTAATACCCCTACGGAACACTATGGCCAAGACCATAGCTAAGGTATTAATCCAATTTTTTTCTAGAGTGGGGATACCCAAAGAGATCCTGACAGATCAAGGAACCCCCTTTGTGTCTAAATTAATGAAGGATTTATGTGCAATGCTCCACATACGGACCATAAGGACGTCAGTCTATCATCCGCAGACTGATGGCCTCATCAAACGCTTTAATAGAACATTAAAGAACATGATGCGAAAGGTGGTGAGCTGGGACGGGAAGAACTGGGACGCCCGGCTGCCATACCTAATGTTTGCTATAAGGGAGGTTCCTCAGACTTCAACTGGGTTTTCCCCATTCGAGCTGTTATATGGTCGTCATAGAGGGTTGGGAAGAACAGTCGAACCCAGGGTGAAACATCATCGAGAACGTGCTGCAGATGGAAGACAGGATAGCCCAAGTTGCCACCATAGTGCGGGAACACATGGAGAGGGCTCAAGGGCCCAACAGACATACTACAATCACCAAGCGACAATCTGAAAATTCCAGGTGGGAGATCGGGTAATGGTGCTTGTACCTACAGCGAAGAGCAAGTTCCTGGCTGGGTGGCAGGGGCCATACGAGATAACAGAAGCCATTGGAGAGGTCGACTATAAGGTCCGACAGCCTGGTTGCTGGAAGCTGGAACAGATCTATCATATAAACCTGTTGAAACCTTGGCAAGACAGAGAAGCTCATGTGGTGACTCTAGGGTCGCCGCCCCCCGAAAGCAACCGGCCCGGCCAAGTGGGAATATCCCCAGAATTGACCCCTGACCAATGAACTGAAGTGATCAACATGATCAAACGCAACCAGGATGTATTCTCGGAAAAGCTAGGCAGGACTACTGAGGTTCACCATCACATCCTCACAGAGCCTGGAGTGAAGGTGAATGTCAAGCCATACCGGATACTGGAGGCAAAAAAATAAGAGATCAAGACAGAAGTCAGGAAAATGCTGAAGTTAGGAGTCACTGAAGAGTCTCCTAGCCAATGATCAAAGTCAGTTGTCCTAGTACCTAAGCATGATGGCAGTATGAGGTTCTGCAACGACTTCCGAAAACTGAATGGAGTGTCCCAATTTGATGCATACCCTATACCCCGGATAGATGAGCTAATTGACCGATTGGGAAAAGCACGATTTTTGTCCACCCTTGACCTGACCAAGGGTTAGTGACAAATCCCCCTGGCCAAGGCCAACAAAGAGAAGACGGCCTTTTCAACACCAGAGGGACTGTATCAGTACACTGTCCTCCCTTTTGGTTTACATGGGGCTCCCACAACTTTCCAATGACTCATGGACAAACTGTTCCATCCACATGGCAAGTATGCAGCCGCCTATCTCAACGACATCATTATACATAACCCAGACTGGGAGACACACTTGGATAAGGTGGAAGCAGTCCTGGACACCCTGAGGAAGGCAGGGCAAACTGCAAATCCCTCCAAATGCGCGATTGGGCTAGCAGAAGCCAAATACCTCAGGTATATAGTGGGGAGGGGCATGGTGAAGCCCCAACTCAACAAGTAAGAGGCAATACAGAATTGTCCCCAACCAGTCCAGAAGAAACAGGTCAGAGCATTCCTGGGACTACTTGGATACTATAGGTGGTTCATCCCCCACTTTGCCCCCAGGGCATGCCCATTAGCAGATCTAATAAAAGTCCATGGCCCAGACATAGTAAGATGGACCAGTGCAGCCGAGGAGGCTTTTGCAGAACTGCAGACTGCCCTCGGCACCGACCCAGTGCTGGTAGCTCCAGACTGGGAGAAAGAGTTTATCTTGCAAACCAATGCTTCTGAGGTTGGGTTGGGAGCGGTTCTTCCATAAATGGTCAGAGAAGAATAACATCCAGTCCTGTTCCTCAGTAGGAAACTCCTGCCCAGGGAACGTAAATATGCCGTAGTAGAGAAGGAACGCCTGGTGGTAAAGTGGGCCGTAGAAAGCCTTCACTACTACCTACTCGGATGGAGGTTTACCCTCGTCACAGATCATGCCCCTCTGAAGTGGATGCACCAAAACAAAGAAAGAAATGCAAGAGTAAAAAGGTGGTTCCTGTTGCTACAACCCTTCCACTTCAGAGTACAACATAGGTCCGGAATCAAGCATGGCAACGTAGATGGCCTGTCAAGGGTGCACTGTTTGCTGACTCAAGTAGCCCAACCCCGTAGTGTTGAGCAGGGGGCGGGGATATGTGATAAACTCAGGACAGACAGCTGCAAGGGCTGGGGTAGAAAACAGTCCCAGATGGTTAAAAGGCCCTCCTCCCTATCAACTGAGGAGGGGTAACTACAGGTCAATCAGGTTCAGCTGAGAAGGAGTTACCTGAGGTCAATTAGGATCAGCTGATTCCAACTAAGCGTGGCCTGAGACCCTTTTAAAAAGCTCTTCCCTGTTGGGAGAAGAGGGGGGAAGAGAGAGAGAAGGAGTCAAGCTGCCTGTAGGCTAGGAACAGCAAGACAGCGAGCCTCACCAGGAGGGGAGGCTGCATTCCCTCCCATCAGGGAAGAAAAACAAGACCAAAAGACTGGCTGAGAGAAGGAACGGACTGCCCCTGTGCATCCTAGAAGGACTGTTTTACCCAAGCCCGTCTCACCAAGGCTAAAAACAGAAGGTACCTTGACACACTTTATTATATTTACAATATTTCATACATTCATACATATTAGGATGGAAGACCAATGAATTCCAAAGCATATTTACCAAAGAACGCTGCTACACAGTTGGCAATCACATGATTGCCAAAAGCTTTGGTCATGTAATCAGATTGCAATGATGGACAAACCGAATATCCAGCAAGACCACCTGAATGACCTAGATAAAGACTGATCCGGGCGGCACTCAATCCGCAAGGAGTCTACATCCTTTTGGGATTTCCCATGATGATGATGATTGATATATGCAACCCATATTAGAATACCATCAATAACAGCAAGATATTTTTGGGGCAAGAAAGGTGTCACAATATCACTTCAACTCTTCGATCTTATGTACCACACTTTAAATGTGTAATGCTTTGGAACCATAGTTTGATCACAGCTAGCTCACATGTTGCTGGATATGATTTGCCTTGGCCTACGCTGACCAGTCAGTCATATGTATTGTCATTTAAGTTAACTCAACTCTTCACAAAGATGATTGATTACAATAAGATTTTGAAATGTAGACATGCCCTTGATTTCAAAAAATACCTTTGGAATGTGAACTAGACATACCCTGAGGTAGCCCTGACTTCCTGAATCTGTAGGCATCCTGATACATTAGCTGCGAGAGGTGTGAACTGCCCTAGTCATATTAATGGGGTGGTGATTCTGAATCCTAAATAATATCAGCTTTGTTAACAGTTTTACTACAGATAACAGAAAAACATTACGAAGAAGTATGAAGTTCTGCACAATCTACTGTGAGTGGCATCTCGTATATCTATCATGAATGGATGGAGCTTGGTTTGTGGGCTGAGCTTGGGACAATATCATCACTTTCCCTGTTGCCGCACGACCCCTGAAAGAAGTACTTTAAGATAACTCTTAGCTTCCCATTAACATAATGAATTATGCTCTCTAATGCTGACTGTCACCTGAAGAACCAGACGCAGCTGAAACTGCATTTTGCCTATAGCAGGAACAGTATTCTGATGCTGCTGCACAAAACATGCCATTATTTCTGGTAGTCTTTGTAACCTGAACATGCTATTCAATTGAATATCTTTTTTGCTATGAGTGAGATTAGTTGCAAGGAATGATATAGGGATTACAGTTAAAATTTTACCCTGTTTGCCTGGTTCTGCTGGTACTAGCCATTATATCTATGGGAAATCCTTTTCACAGTGGTAAAACCTTTCAAAATGGTAGAGACACAAAATTTATGTATTCATATATGTAAAAACACACCAAAGAATGAGACTGGCCAAGAAGGGTTCCGAAAATAAAAAATAGTCACACCGAGTGGTAATCAGGAGCTGCATTTTATTAACTTTAGTTTGCCCTTCTGGAGCAATAAAAACATTCTATGAGAGCAATAATGCATTTCATAAAGTGAAGCTATACAATTCAGAAGGGATAGTGGAAAGTGCTTGAGGCACTGTGCCAATGTAATTCAGATGTGCAATTATCTCTGCATAACCTCATATCTTTCAAATGTTATTTATGATTTATATATACTTGTTGTAAAGTACCATGAATAAAAGCTGTGGTCAAATTGGTTGAAGATTACAAACCCTATAATTACTTCCCAAACAACATGAATGTGGGGATTATGCAGCTTCTTCAGCCAAAGTATCACTACTCCAATCCACATATTTTTAAATCAATTATACTTTTCTGAATTCTACTTCTCATTTTATTTGCAGTACACACTTGAAACACTGGGCACAGTTACATGATCAAAACATATAACACTGGAAACAGAATGTACAAAACACACAGGGTGAAATACTGACTGAAGTCAAAGGCAAAACTCCAATGGGGAGTTGCTTACTTGCCTCTAGAACATAGGAAGGGCAGTCTTTCAGTGGGTATACTGGTTCTCGTAGATGACATGGGGTGGTGGTGATGAACAGTCATTCATCCTCACTAGCGATTACCCCCAATAGGATTGTGCGGGTTCCATGTTTTTGCTGTGTATTGTTTTTGCATGTGTATTTCAGGTAACTGAAGAAGATCATGAGGGTCAAGATTGTTAAAATTGGAAGCTCCTAAATCCTGCTTGAATTTAAAATGCGCTGAGCACCGAAATAGCATTCTACAAAGTCAACTTTAGGCTTCTATTTTTAAAAATTAGGTCAGAGATGTTTTCATCTATTGTTACCTGAATGCTGATGATTATACTCATCTGTACTTTTTATTCCCCACTTCAAATCTAGACTTTATCATCTCTTTGCCTTCCACCCATTAGTCACCTCCACATGATATTACAGAATTTGAGGCTGGTCTTGAAGAAGAATCAAAAGCATCAGCTAGCACAGGCGTCGGCAACCTTTCAGAAGTGGTGTGCCAAGTTCACTGTAATTTAAGGTTTCACGTGCCAGTAATACATTTTAATATTTGTAGAAGGTCTGTCTCTGTAAGCCTATATTATATAAATAAACTATTGTCGTATTTAAAGTAAATAAGGTTTTTAAAATATTTAAGAAGCTTCATTTAAAATAAAATTAAAATGCAGATCTTATCAGTTTAGTGTGATCCTTGCCCTTGCTTTTCCTTGCTGAGTTTTCCAATGTGGGCCACAGCACGGGGTGGCTGAAGAGAGCTGGGCCGAGGCCAGGAGCAGAGCCCCGGGCTGGCTGCCGGTACCTCATGCCGGCAGTAGGCTGAGCGGGGCTAGAGGTCCGGACCCCGGCTGGCAAGGGGGCCGGCGGCCGGAACCCCAAACCAGCAGTGGGCTGAGTGGGGCCAGCGGCCGGAACCCCAGACTGGCAGCGGGCTGAGCCGCTTAGCCTGCCGCCGGCCCCGCTTAGTCTGCTGCTGGTCTGGGGTTCTGGCAGGGACAAAAGTAACTTAAATTTCTTACGGGTACTGTCGTATTGCAACCCGCCTCAGGGGCTGGGATGTGTGGGTGTGGGGGGGAGCACTCAGGGCAGGGGGTTGGGGTGCAGGAGGATCAGGGCAGGGGGTGTGGATGGTGCAGGAGTCAGGGCTGGGAGCATGGGGGGTGCAGGAGTCAGGGTTGGGTGGCATGAGGGGCTCAAGGCAGGGAGTTGGGGGGGGGTGTAGAGGGAAGTCCCGGGGAGCTGGGGGCTTGGGGCTGGCCTGGGACAGTTCCGGTTGCGTCTGGGTTACCTGGATAGTGAAGGTTCCCTGCCCCACACTGTTCCTGTTCCTGCCAAGGGAGCTGTGAGCCAGCTGTGTGGGGGCACTGCATCTGCAGGCAAATGGGGGGCGGCGGCAGAAGTCCCCCTGGCCTGCCGCTCCCTTCCCCTTCCCCCCAGGGGCCACAGCAGTGCACGCCACAGGGACGGCACATGCCTGCAGTGCCCTGGTGTCCAGCCACAGTGGCGAGAGAGGGGCAGCAGGACAGGCTGGGAGGCGGACACCTCTACCTACAATACGCCTCCCGCCGGCCCCTTTCACTTGCCTGACTGCCTACTGCTTAGTCCGGCGCACGGGGCCTCCAGCACCAGCCTGCAGGAGAGTTCTGGCAGCCAGCAGGCCCCCAGCTGGGAGCACCCCATGCGCCACGCCTCCACCCACAGCGGAGTGCCCCCGCATCAGCTGGCTCTGGGTTCCGGTTCTGGCTGCCGGCCCCTTGCCAGCTGGGGTCTCAGCCAACAGCCTGCTCACCCCACTGCCAGCCTGGGGTTCCATTCACCCAGGCCGGCAGTGGGCTGAGCGGGGCCAGCGGCCGGGACCTCGGCATGCCATTAAAAATTGGTTCGCGTGCCACCTTGCGTGCCACTTTCTCCGAACAGTTCAATTCCCCATGTTGGAAGCAGAGGGAAGCCACGCTTTGAGATGGAGTTTTGCTGGGTCTGGATGGAGCATCAGGCCTTTGTTCTGGAGCAAGAGGTCCATCCAGAAAGGCAGCGGTTGGGGGGCACAGACTGCTAGACATGAGAGGTACAGAAACCAAGTCTGTCTGGGCCATGTGGAGAACAATGAAAATGATGTATGCTCTGTCGAGTCGTATCTGGCGGATGACCCGTCGGATCAGTGGTATCGATGGGAAGGTGTACATGAGTGACGCGTTCCACAGGATGAAGAAGGCATCCCCTAACGATCCTGGTGCCAGGCCTGCCCTGGAGCAAAATAGTGGACTTTTGTGATTTGTCACTGAGGCGAAAAGGTCGATTACTGGGTGACCCCATTTTTGGAATATCATGCCGAGAACACTGTTGTGGATTTCCCACTTGTGTTCCTGTGAGAAGTGCCTGCTGAGGTTGTCGGCTGTAGTGTTTTGGCACCCTGGTAGGTATGATGCTGTGATGTTTATATTGTTGCGGATGCAGAAGTTCCATAAATTCATGGCTTCTATGCATAGCGAGTGAGACCTGGCTCCTCCTTGGTGACTAATGTAAAACATGCATGTCACGGAGTGTGGGGGAGTCAGCGCCTGCACCCCTCTTCCTGGGATTCATTGTGACTCTCAGCCAGCCGGTAGAACAGAAGGTTTATTAGGGACTCCAGGAACACAGTCCAAACAGAGCTTGTAAGTACAAACAGGACCCCTCAGTCGGGTCCTTCTGGGGGGCAGAGAGCTTAGACCCCAGGCTGGGGCTCCCTGCGTTTCACCACCCAGCTCCAAATGGGGGGCAGGGAGGCCAGACTCAGTCTCCGCCTCCCTCCATGTCTCCAGCCAGCTGCAAACTGAAACCTCTCTAGTCCCTCCTTTGCCTTTGTCTCCTTCCCGGGCCAAGAGGTCACCTGATCGCTTTGTTCTAACACCTTCAGCTCGCACCTTTGCAGAGAAGGGGCCTAGGCTATTAGTTGCCAGGAGACAGGGTGTCGGCCATTCTCCCATCACACCGGCCCTCTCCAGCTCTGCAACAATCATCCCTTATTCCCACCACCTAGAGACTTAACACATACATCGGAGCAACTGAGGCATAGAAACATTAAGAACAGTCCCATTCCGTCACAATGTACACCACATTGTCGGTGAGAATAGATATTGAGGTTTCTCATATGAGTGGGAGGAAGTGTTGGCATGCATTGTGTATTGCGCAGAGTTCCAGGAAATTGATATGTTGTCGGGTTTCCGACACAGACCACTTGCCTTGTACATTGTGGTGACCCAAGTGGGCACCTCAAACTATCAGGGAGGCATCTGTTGTAATAGCCACTTATGGGGGGGTCTTGTTGAAATGGTATCCCATAGCATACATTCCCTGGCTGTGTCTACCATTTTAGAGAGAGGATAACCCTTGGTGGTAGTGTCACACGTCTGTTGAGAGAGTGTTTGCTGGGCGCATAGACCATGCTGAACCAGTGCTGCAGACAGCGCATATGGAGTCTGGCATACTTTACTACGAAAGTCGTAGCTGCCATATGTCCCAGAATCTGAAGGCATGTCCTCACTGAAGTTTGTGGGCTGATGGTCACAGTGGAAATAAGATTGGTCAATATAGCGAATCTGTGGTTTGGCAATATTGCTTTGGCTTGTATGGAGTCTAGGTCGGTTCCGATATTCTCCAATTGCTGGGTTGGTTCCAGGGTGGATTTATTTTCGTTTATTTGTGGACCTAGCTGGTGAAACAGGTCTATTGTGGTCTTCAGCATGCCTGCTGTTTCTTGTCGATTGGCACCCTTGAGAAGGCAATCGTGCAAATAGGGGAAGATTATGACTCCTGTGCATCGTAAATGTGCTGCTACTATCGCAAGTGTTTTTGAGAATACGTGGGGAGCAGTGGACAGTCCGAAGGGGAAGACCCTGTATTGGTAGTGGTTGGGTCCTACTGTGAACCGCAGGAACCATCTGTGGGCAGGATGTATTGTAATATGAAAGCATGCATCTTGGAGGTCGAGGGCTGCAAACCAATCCCCCCCACCTAACGCTGGGATTATTGTGGCCAGAGTGACCATTTTGAACCTGTGGTTGCGTACAAACCTGCTGAGTTTTCAGAGACCTTAGATTGGTCGCCATCCCCATCCTTTCTTCTCTGTCAGGAAATATTTGGAATAAAAACCCCTCCCTCAGTATTGATGTAGTACTGGTTCTACAGTAGGAGGTGGTCTACTTCCTGTTGCAGAAGGTGCTCGTGAGAGGGGTTCCTGAAGAGGGATGGAGACGTGGGGAGAGTAGGGGGGATGGCTGTGAAAGGAATGGTGTAGCCAGATTGTATGATCTCCAAAACCCATTGATCTGTGGTTATTGCAGCCCAGGCATGGTAAAATGGGCGTAGGCGGTGACCAAAATTGTGGAATGGGGTATCTGTTGGCGCTAGAGGTATGGGGCGGTCATGCATACCCTCGACCAAGACTTCAAAATTATGGCTTAGATGTAGATGGACGGGTGGACGAGGCCTGGTTCTATGGAGCTCCTTGTCTCTGAGCCCAATGTTTGGGTCTGTTCTGAGTGAAGTATCGTGATTGTTGATGGTTAAACTAGGTGTCTCGTGACCTCTGGTATGGTGTAAAGCGAGGGCGTTTGTAAGGTGGTAGATGTATGCCTAGTGTATGCAGCATCGCTCGTGAGGCCTTCATGGTATGGAGGTCGTCCTCTATTTGAGACGAGAATAGTTTATCCCTATCGAAGGGGAGGTCCTCCACTTTTAGCTGTAGTTCTTTTGGAACTCCCGAAGCCTGCAACCATGATGTTCTCATAACCACAGCTGTTACGGTTGTTCGGACAGCTGTGGCCGCTACATCCATTGAGGCTTGCAGCGCTCTGCGGACTATTAACTGACCCTCGTTGATAATGGCGTTGACTTGAGGACGTTTATGCTCAGGGAAGTCCTCTACGAGCTCTTGTATTTTACTATAGTTAGAGTAGTCATAATTTGCTAGTAGAGCAGAATAGTTGGCAACTCTAAGCAGAAGGGTGGCTGACGAGTAAACTTTCCACCCAAAGAGGTCCAGTCTCGTGCAGTGTTGTTCTCTCACTCTTGTTCTTTATCTTGCAGTGAGAAGCGGAAATGAGGCCGTTTACTGTGCTGATTAGCAGCCTCTACTACCAGAGAGCAGGCTTGAGGGAGTGAAAACAAAAATTCCATGCCTTTGGCTGGAATTAAGTATTTTCTGTCAGCCCTTTTGTTGGTGGGTGGTGCCGATGCCGGTGTTTGCCATATTACCTCCACAGGCTCCATTATAGCCTCATCCATGGGGAGGGCAATCTTGGTCAATGATGTTGGTTGTAAGATTTTTAACAACTTATGTTGTTTCTCCTGCACCTCATATAAGGCAATTTCTTGGCTGTTTGCTACTCTTTTGAAGAGTTCTTGGAACTGTTTCAGATCATCTGGTGCCATAGGGGTAGATGGCATCACCGCTTCATCTGGGGCGGAAGATGAGTGTGGGGCAGGTGGTGAATCATCCAGGTGTGCCTATGATAGTATTTCTTCCTCTTCTATCTCTGTCTTGGGGGGGTCAGAGGTTTCTCTGTGTGGTAATGATGGGTGTACTCTGGAACCTCTTCTTGCTGGGGAAGGGGGACCAGAATAGGGGTTCTGGTATGTGGGCCAAGGACCCCATTGTGACCATTGCATGGGGTAAGGTGGTAATGGGTAAGGCCAGTGCTGTGCATACCAGGGCTGTGAATGCTCGGAGGGATGAGGCTTAGGCTTCACAGCGTTCCATGTAGGTCTCATCTGTGATGGGGATGAACATTGAGAGGAGAAGCGGTTTGTCCTGCACGTCTCTTTCCTCGCCACTATGGATGGAGAGTGGTGCAGAAGATGCAGGATGGTACTGTGCTATGTTCGGGAGTGTTCGGTGCCGAGCAGTGGTGACTGCGGTGCCGAAGAAACCACTATATCATCAGTATGCAGGAGTTGCGCTGGTCCCGCCTTGGGGTTGCGGTCGACCATTGGAGCACTGACCGGTGCCAGATTCAGCTTGTTAGCTGGCATTAAGTCTTGGGTTGGTGCCGGTGGCAGCAGCATTGATCGCGGCGCCGCTGACTGTGCCACGCTCTGAACTGAGGTAGTCAGTGCCGTGGAGAATTCTTGATGTCTCAACTCCGGTGCTGCGCGTTTGGGCTCAGCAGGGATCCGCTGAGGAGGGATCCGCTGAGGAGCCCGGTGCCTCGTAAGTGCTCACTCTGGATGAGTGGAGCACTGAGGATAAAGACCTCAGTGGGGAAGCTCTCTTGTTCTGAGAGACCCTTGCTGAAGAGGTCAAGGCTCACTTCCTCAGAGGTTTGGAAGTCAGAGGCTTATCAGAGCTCAGGGATCTCAGTTTATGAGACTCCCCGGAGGACGTCTCTTGCGGAGGCTGGAGGGATTTCTCCAGCAGAAGCATTTTCAAGTGGAGATCCCTGTCACATCTTGCCCTTGTTGTTAAATTGATGCAATGTATAGACTAAGACTAACTAAACAATGTAACTAAGTATAGACTAATAAGAAGTTCCTATGTAACTTGTAACTTTTTTCCCCCCAGAAAGTATCAAAGAGAGCACAGCCGCGGAGCTCCATTTGCAGCTGAGGATGGTTGAGAAGGAACTGAGGGGACAGTCGGGGGTGCGTGCTACAGGAGGTGCCAATGGCTGCACGAGACGACTCCAGTGTGTGCCCTTCCCCCGACCGAGTACTGCTGCAAGAAATCTCCGATCTCAGGTGCAGGGACACACTGACACCTAGAGTGGAGCACCCACAGGGACACCACTCGAAGAAGAAGGTGGGTGTACAACTGGTTGAAAGACCATACTCAAGGAGTAGTTATCAATGGTTCACTGTCAAACTGGCAGGGCATATCTAGTGGAGTACCACAAGGGTCAGTCCTGGAACTGGTATTGTTCAATATATTAATGACTTGAACAATAGAATGGTGAGTACGCTTATACAATTTGCAAAGGACACCAAGCTAGGAGGGGTTGCAAGCACTTTAGAGGGTAGGATTAGAATTCAACAGGCCCAAGACAAATTGGAGAATTGGTCTGAAGTCAACAAGATGAAATTCAATAGAGACAAGTACAAAGTACTTCACTTAGGAAAGAAAAATCAAATGCACAACTACAAAATGCGGAATAACTGGCTTTGCAGTAGTATTGCTGAAAAGGAGCTAGGGGTCATAGTAGATCACAAATGAAGGAGTCAACAATGTGATGCAGTTGCAAAAAAAGTTAATAACATTCTGGGGTGTATTAAGAGGAGTGGCATAGTAAATCATGGGAGGCGATTGTCCCATTCTACTCAGCACTGATGAGGCCTGACATGGAGTACTATGTCCAGTTCTGAGCGCCAAACTTTAGGAAAGATGTGAACAAACTGGAGAGAGTCCAGAAGAGAACAAGAATGATAAAAGGTTTAGAAAACCTGACCAATGACGAAAGGTTAAAAAAACTGGGAATGGTTAGTTTTGAGAAAAGAAAACTGAGGGGGGGGGGACCTGATAGCAGTCTTAATATGTTGGGGGCTGTTACAAAGAGGACAATGATCAATTATTTTCAGTGTTCACTTAAGGCAGGACAAGAAGTAATGGCTTAATTTACAACAAGGGAGATTTAGGTTAGTGTGACGGGGTCTGCTTACCCCACACTAGCCCAGACAGGGCTATGCCTATATTATTGACAGCAGAAGTCCCACATCTCCGGCGGGACTGGGCATGCTCCAAATGCTCTAGCAGTATAAAGAGAGGAAGCCCATCTCATTCTGTACTGGAGGCCGCAGGGGAAGGATCTGTCTGGGAAGCTCCTGCAGAGGGCCAGCCACAGGCTCTGACTACGCCAGGAATCGGAGCCTCCCCGGGCCCACTTGAACCCCAGCGACCAGAGGAGCTACAGGAGGCGACTGGCCCAGCTGACCACCGAGAATATGAAGTCTCATTAGAGACCCCAACGTAGACACTGGTAGGAAGTGACCCAGGGAGGGTGATGGAGTGGTAGCTCCCACCTGGGAAACCTCAGCGTGTTTCAGTAGGACCCCCACCGCTGAGTCAGGGCCCCGGGCCAGGGCCTGGTGGAGTCGGGTGGGCCCAGGCCCCCCTACGGGGCTGCCACACCCCTTGGTGGGCACCACAACCCCATAGACTCCGGCAGCTAGGCCACACTGCCCTGCACCTAAGGCAGGTGTGAGCAAACATTTTGGCCCAAGGACCACATCGGGGTTGCAAAATTGTATGGAGGGCCGGGTAGGGAAGGCTGTGCCTCCCCAAACAGCCTGGCCCCACCCCCTATCCAACCCCCCACCCACTTCCTGCCCCCCTCAGAACTGCTGACCCATCCAAGCCCCCCCACTCCTTGCACCCTGACCGCCCCCTTCCAAGACCCCCCACCCTAACTGCCCCCCCAGGACCTCACCCAACCACCCCTGCTCCCTGTCCCCTGACAGCCCTGACCCCTATACACACCCCCGCCCCGACAGACCCCTGGGACTCCCACACCCATCCAACCCCCCCATTCACCGTCCCATGACCGCCCCCCCAGAACCTCTTCCCCATCCAACCGCCCCCTGCTCCCTGTCCCTTGACTGCTCCCCGGGACTCCCTGCCACTTATCTAACCCCGCTGGCCCCCTTACCACAGCCACACGGCCCGCCAGAGCTAGACACAAGGCCCCTCAGGAGCACGCAACCCTGCCCCCTTACCATGCCGCTCAGAGCGGCAGGAGCTCACAGCTGTGCCGTTGCAGTGCTGCCCAGGAGCGGTGGCCCAGAGCGCTGGCAGCGCAGGACGCTGAGGCTGTGGGGGAGGAGGGACAGCGGGGGGAGGGGAGAGCTTCCCCGGCCGGGAGCTCAGGGGCTGGGCAGGACGGGCCCGTGGGCCGTAGTTTGCCCACCCCTGACCTAAGGGCTGCTCCATGGACTCTGGCCACTAGGCCATGCTGCCCTGCACCTAAGGGCTGCTCCATGGACTCTGGCCACTAGGCCATGCTGCCCTACACCTAAGGGCATAGACCATCACAGTTAGCTATTAGGAAAATAAATTCTAACTATAAGGGCAGTTAAGCACTGGAATAGGCTTCCAAGGGAGGCTGTGGAATCCCCATGATTGGGGGTTTTTAAGCACAGGTTGGACAAACACCTATCAGGGATGGTCTAAGTTTACTTGGTCCTGCCTCAGCACAGTGGGCAGGACTTGCTGACTTCTTGAGGTTCCTTCCAGCCCCACGCTTCTGTTATTCTATCTCAAATGTTCTTGCTCGCTGGTTCCGTAGTTAAATTTTCAGTATAGGCAGCAGCACATTCATAAATGGCCGAGTCCCTGGAACTCTCATCTACTTAAAGTCTACCTAAGTCTGAGTTAGGTGACCTTTAAGAAAAAATACATGATGCAGCTGTTTAATCTTGTTTCTAATTAGCAGGAGATTTTCTGTCAGGGGAGTGGTGCTCTAAAATGGGGAACAGTTTATTATGTGTGGCCACATTATTTTTATTTTTGTACTTAATTTGATAGGCACATTATAAACTAATCCTCTACTGCTTCCCCAGATTTTTAGAGCGTCTTGAACTCTAGGGTCCCAGGTGAACTGAAAAGGGCTCTATGAATCCTTTGTGTGGTTGGGTGAGGAAAAGAGGTATTTCTAAATTAATTCCTCACATTGGACCTCAACCTGCACTTTCCTTTCCACTTAGATAGTGGAGTATCAAAGGGCAAGTCATGCCTGACTAACCTAATTGCCTTCTATGATGAGATAACTGGCTCTGTGGATGAGGGGAAAGCAGTGGATGTGCTATTTCTTGACTTTAGCAAAGCTTTTGATACAGTCTCCCACAGTATTCTTGCCAGCAAGTTAAAGAAGTATGGGATGGATGAATGGACTGTAAGGTGGATAGAAAACTGGCTAGATGGTCAGGCTCAACGGGTAGTGATCAATGGCTCCATATCTAGTTGGCAGCCGGTATCAAGTGGAGCACAGGAGCCGACTTTCATCGGCGCCCAGGGGTGCTGTCGCCCGGCGTCGGGGGTGGGGCCCCGCCCTCCGGCCCCACCCCCGAAGCAGGGCGACGTTGCGGGGCCCCACCCCCGATGCCAGGCCCCACCCCCGATGCCGGGCCCCGCCCCTGACGCCGGGTGATGTTGCGGGGCCCCAACGCCGGGCCCCGCCCCCAACACCGGGCGACATTGCGGGGCCCCGCCCCCGACGCAACATCACCCGGGGGTGGGGCCCCGCAACATCGCCCGGTGGTGAGGTAAGCTGGGCGTGGGCCCCGGGGCTGGCGGGGAGCTGCCGGTGGGTGCTGAGCACCCACCAATTTTTCCCCATGGGTGCTCCAGCCCCAGAGCACCCACGGAGTCAGCGCCTATGAAGTGGAGTGCCCCAAGGGTTGGTGCTGGGGCCAGTTTTGTTCAATATCTTCATTAACGATCTGAAGGATGGTGTGGACTGCACCCTTAGCAAGTTTGCAGATGACACTAAACTGGGAGGAGTGGTTGATACGATGGAGGGTAGGGATAGGATACAGAGGGACCTAGACAAATTAGAGGATTGGGCCAAAAGAAATCTGATGAGGTTCAACAAGGACAAGTGCAGAGTCCTGCACTTAGGACGGAAGAATCCCATGCACTGCTACAGACTAGGGACTGAATGGCTGGGCAGCAGTTCTGCAGAAAAGGACCTAGGGGTTACAGTGGACAAAAAGCTGAATATGAGTCAACAGTGTGCTCTTGTTGCCAAGAAGGCTAACGGCATTTTGGGTTGTATAAGTAGGGGCATTTCCAGTAGATCGAGGGACGTGATCATTCCCCTATATTCGGCACTGGTGAGACCTCATCTGGAGTACTGTGTCCAGTTTTGGGCCCCACACTACAAGAAGGATGTGGATAAATTGGAAAGAGTCCAGCGGAGGGCAACAAAAACGATTAGGGGGCTGGAGCACATGACTTATGAGGAGAGGCTGAGGGAACTGGGATTGTTTAGCCTGCAGAAGAGAAGAATGAGGGGGGATTTGATAGCTGCTTTCAACTACCTGAAAGGGGGTTCCAAAGAGGATGGATCTAGACTGTTCTCAGTGGTAGAAGATGACAGAACAAGGAGTAATGGTCTCAAGTTGCAGAGGGGGAGGTTTAGGTTGGATCTTAGGAAAACCTTTTTCACTAGTAGGGTGGTGAAGAACTGGAATGGGTTACCTAGGGAGGTGGTAGAATCTCCTTCCTTAGAGGTTTTTAAGGTCAGGCTTGACAAAGCCCTGGCTGGGATGATTTAGTTGGGGTTGGTCCTGCTTTGAGCAGGGGGTTGGACTAGATGACCTCCTGAGGTCCCTTCCAACCCTGAGATTCTATGATTCTATGAATAGCAAGGAGTAGACCGCAGTAGAAGTTATTTGAGACAACCATCAATGCTTATTTGTTCCATTACTTTGGGAATGTCTATACTACAGTGCTGCAGCTACGCTACTGTGGTGCTGTAAACACTATAGCATTGAAAAGGTTTTTTCCATCACTGTAGTAAATCCTACTCCTTGGGGAATTCTGCACTACTACATGCACATAATTAATGAGCCACGCATACTTTTAATTTTTTGCGCAGAAAAGAACTTCTGCTGAAATGTTGCTGCAGTTCTACCTTTTGCCCACCAGAGGGCACTGTGGTGATAGCACACAGCAGCAGCTCCAGGCCAACTAGGGAAGATAAAGAGCCTGCCTTCTTCACAGCGCCTGTCAGGCTAGGAGACAAGGGCTATGGGGAGACAGACAGCATGGGGGGGTCAGAAAGGGGCTCATAAGGACTAGTGGGAGAGGACAGACTGGGGCAGGGGCCAAATGGGATTAGAGGCACAGGGCCACAGGAGGGAGGTAGGTGCAGGGCCACATAGTGAAGGGGGAGGGGGTACAGAGCCACATAGGGACAACAGGGGTGGCTGAGTGGGGGCACAGAGACACATGGGGACAGGGAGAGGGGGTACAGGGACACATGGGGATGTGGGTGTCTTAGTGGGGGTGGAGGGGTGCACCCCCTGTCGATATGTAAGGACATATGGGATGCAAGAAGACATGGGGACAGGGGCAGATGTGCCTGACTGAATGGGAGAGGCTAGGGGTCAGCCAGGGTCTGCATGGGGGAAGTTCCCTAACAATCTCTCCCCGCCCCCCCACCCCGCCCCCCCCCAAAAAACCCTCCTGTTCTATACTTTTCCCCATCCATACCCAACAACCCTCCAAGTTCACACCCAGGCTCCTTCCCAGCAATTTACTTCCCTCTCCCTCAGCTCCTCCACTAGCCCTACTCCCTCAAGCCTTTTCACTGCTTCTAAGGGATGTGGGAAATACGGTTCTGTATTGTAGTTTAAATGAATTATTACTCAGAGTTCTGTATTAATATGCCTAGTAAGGAATCTATTTGTCAAAAGACATTTCCTGAATCATTTTTGTTGTCTGTATTGATACAGACATACTTGCTGACAGGTATTTTGAAATAAATGACCAAAAATAATTGAAACCGGTGTGATTATACTGTGTTGTTTTAATAAAATATGCAAAATTTTAAAATATTGTGTGCAGAATTTTTAACATTTTGGTGCAGAATTCCCCCACGAGTAAAATCCACTCCTTTAAGAGGTAAAAGCTAGGTCAATGGAAGAAAAAATCAGCAGTCTGATGAGGATGTTGCAGAAATCATATGTATTTTGGGCTAGGCAGCCCAAATGAAACACTGATAATGGATGAACATGACCTAACACAAAGTATATGTGTAGGTAATAACAGTATGGTCTCATTGGTATTAAATCACAATGATGAATGATTAACTTTAAACACCCATAGAGCTCAATATTTGCAGTAATTTTCTGTTTGGAGTAGTTCATTGCTATTAGGAAATGTATAAATGCAAATGAGAAAACTGTCAGACTCAGATATTTAGTGCATAAGCCTCAACCTGTGGAAGCTGCACAACTTATGTTAAGTATCTGCCTTCTGGCACAAGTCTTTGCTGGTGGGGCAAATTATCAACTAGCCTAATTTTACCAGGACCATTGGGATTTGGAAGAGATTGTCTCACATCCTGCAATGCCAACTGGGAGAATGCAATAAATCTTAGTATTTGGAAGGAGATGAAAAAAATTTTAAACCCCCAAACCTTTCATTTTTGTTTCAGGCTGCCATCTGTAAATATGGCCGCTTTAGAGCTCTGTAACTGCAAACGGCTGATGTGGGGAGAATCTCATTTAACAACAAATCACAATGTTTCATTTACATCCAGAATTCTGTATTATACTCTAATATACAGAGAAAGTGGAAGTCCTCACAAAGCAGACCAAATAAACTAGCTATGCTACTTTAGCATTTGTACAGTTAGCTCCACATCCGCAATATGCTATGTCATATCCTTGAATTGATATAATTTGATTTTAAAGACTCTTTGGAAAATCAGTATGAACTTCAGTTTTGTCTGCCATTTTAATCCTCTCCTGTTTAGGGAACAAATGATTTGTCACTGCGGAAAGCACTCAATATTAATATAAGTGCTGATCAAATTGCCAGGAGAAGGAATGACTATGGAGATTAGCTAAACACTGAGAACTCGAAGGGTAATGCTAACAGTAACACAGGTGTGCAGAGGGGAAAGCAGATGGTAGCACGAAATGAAGCAGCAGGTACTGCTCTATTGGCATGGTTAAGAAAATCCCAGCAATAAAAACCAACAAAAACTCCCCTTAAAATGCCCCAGGCATCCTTTCATTTATTGCTGTGTAGGGGGGATCAATATTTGCTAGATTCAGATTGATCTGTTTCAATGAAGATAAGTATATTGCTCAGCAGGCCCAACCAATCAAAAAGCAGTAATGTTAAACTAATACACTGGAAATTTTGTAAAAATTACAAATGAAGAAAGTCCATTTTAAGTGAGAGTCAATCAGCTATAGTTGAAAAATTGGCACTGAAGACTTCCAAGTGTGAACATGAATACAGAAAACTTCTTCCTGTACTTTTTTTAAAAAGAGGACTTTTTGAATCTTAGTTATTGGCAGAAGATACACAGACTACAAAAATTCTATGGCCAGTACTAAGCATATGAAAACATTGGGACAAAAATATATTGTGTTGTGTTTAAAGAACACTGAATTCCAAGCAAACAAAATTATTATTACACACATCTAAAACACTCATCACCACAGGATCTGCCACTCAATCACTGGGTTCCTCTACTTTGTCTCAAATTACATCCATTTTCTGCAAAACGATGACTGCCATCTGTAAGCTTGGAAATTAAAATGATCAATGGCCCAGTCATGCATCCTTTACTCACATCAGTAATCACTTTGAAAGATGGGGCCCATTATTTGTTTTCACTGGATTGTACTATAGTACCCCAAAATCCCTCCATAGCCTAATCTAGCTAACTGACCCACATAACATCAGGCCTAAAACTGTTGGGTTCTTTCTGAGGTTTTTGACATTTTTTAAATCCTTGCAAATTCTTATCTACACTCCTGTGGTAAGATAACTTCAGCCATTTCCCATTTTCAACACTCCTCCTATCTGAGTTTTATCATTTCCATATTTTGAATTAAGTCATTGCCCTGGTGCATTTATTTAATCAAGGTCTAAGCCCTCTGAGAAGGACTCCACTTGAAAAAGCAGAAATTTTAGTACATATAATTTTACCTGAAAATAATCTTACAAAGTGCATAAAAATGATGTTCCTTTTTTAAACAATGATTTCTCATTCACAACTCACTGAAATTGTAAAGATAATGGGGATGCTGATGTGGAAAGCCCACAAGGCATTATTTACTACATTTTAGAGCTAGTGTAAATATATCCAAATTTTCCTCAATATTCATATTGCACCAAAATCTTCTTTATGTTTTTTGTTTGGATATTTAGCATTACTACCACTTGATATCAGAATATTTCTAGTATTTCATGTGTATGATATTTCTGGCATTGATATGAAGATCATGATATTTAGCATAGCTGCTGGCCATTTAACTAGATTAATAAAATCAAAAAAATATAACACAAATAAAATGCTCACATAAAGCAGAAAAAAAAATCACTAGTACAAATGAGATTAGGCACTTGAAAGCTCAAATTCTCCCTAAAACTAGAGTTAACAAACTCCCATCGACAAGATATGGCACGAGCTGACAGCCACTTGCAATTTGTTTTTAATTTTATAATTGTATTAAAAACTGGATACAGTTTACTTGTAGAATTACACAAAGGATCTTAATCAAAACTCTGCATCCAAATACCCGTGGACTTCCGAGGGGTTCAAAATCTGAACTTTTGCAGCTAGCCTCTGACTCACTAATGGGTTAAACCAAAACTCTGGATCCTAAGATACCAAAACTTTGGAGGAAGAATTTCAAACTAAGGCTACGTCTACACTACCCGCCCTATTCGGCGGGTAGCTATCGATGTTCTGGGATCGATTTATCGCGTCTCGTCTAGACGCGATAAATCGATCCCAGAGCCGCTCCCCGTCGACACTGGAACTCCAGCTCCGCAAGTGGAGGAAGCGCTGTCGACGGGGGAGCCTGCGTGCTGTGGTGTGGACCGGGGTAAGTACCTTTTGAAATCGATCTAAGATATTCGACTTCAGCTACGTTATTCACGTAGCTGAAGTTGCGTATCTTATATCAATCCTCTCCCCACCCCCGCCCCTAGTGTGGACCAGCCCTTACAGTCTAAATTTTATAGCTTGGGCTGATTTCTAGTTTAACATGACCTATGGCCCTGATTCTGGAAAACACTTAATCGTGTGATTAAGTTTATCCATAGATATGTGCTGTTCTGAGCAGGAGTGCTTTCCTGAATCAGGGCCAATATGAACACGTGTGTGAACCCAGTTAGCTAGTGGAGAAGGTTAGCATGGCTCTTGAGACTCTGACTCAATTACCCTTAGGCCTTGTTTATACTGAAGTTTTTTTCCTTAGAATGTAGCATTGGTGAGAGCAATATCAGAGTTTCACCATCATTTTGACTTCCTCGGAATAGAGTTGGATGACCTGGTGGCTAAAATGGCAGCCAGTAACCAGCCTGCTTTAGCACTTCCACTTATTGCTGGCCCTGGAGGAGTTGCACTTGTGCTAGTTGGAGCAACAGGGGGAGAATTTCACAAAAAGCTAAGAGTAGACAGAATTAACAATGAAGTTAACATGATACCACTTCTGATTCACATGGGGCCAGATCATCCTATTCTACAGAAAACTCTTGGAGGGTTAGAGGCGAGTCCCTCAGAGGAGTTTTTCTCAGATGATTCCATTTGGGTGCTGCCTTCTTAGATTTGGAAAACAAATTCTTGCAGGTGTACTTTTAGACAAAATCTTCTCTGTAAATGCTTTCTGTAGTATAACTGATTGCACACAGCAAGAGATCATAGAAAGTACAGCAAGGAACGGAACCTTGAGAAATTAAATAAGGTCACAGTCAGTCCATTTTGGTAGAAATGTCTGTCAAAAATCATTTGGAAGTGTGCCCCAAAAGAATCTGGAGCATGATCATCAACAAAATAAAATTATGATTATTAATATGGACTGGTAATGGAAAATCTTTCATAATCAAGTTGGTGTGGCAGCCTGGAAAAACTTCAAAGAGTTGTCCCAATCCACGTTCCCCGAGCTCGTATGAATCTTTTAGCAGTTCTGGTTTTGTTAACTCAGGTAAGAATGATTTTTATACAGTATCTAAAATTTCAATCTCTCATACTTAGCGTTTCCTTTTGGAACTGATTCAGACCCACCCGTGTGAACTCTGAAAAAGCTGCTGGAGGAGGAAGAGAAGGAGTCATCTTTCCCAACAGCATGACAGGCTAGAGGCTGGATACCTACTATCCCCTTCTTTGTATCCTCTCACACCATGCCCGAGTAAACTTGCTGCTCACCCTCCCTGTCTGGAATTACTGGGCTTGCAGAGCATGGAAGTTCCATGAACTGATAAAGACAGGCTCAGAACTCAGTCGTACAAAATACTCTTTGTGTCTGTTGTTTTTTCTTCTCCTTTTTATTTGCTCTTTTTTTATTTTGTGGCCTGCATCTCCCGTTTCTTTACTCACCAGAAGGCTCCATGCTGTTCAAGGAAGGAGTCTGGGAGCCAACTGGTGTTCCAGTAGCCTTTATGTGTTCTTGCAGCTCAGCTCTTGGTTACAGGAACAAAAAGAGAAGAGAACACTGTGCCAGAAGTTCCCCCATAGCTGGCTACATTAGGAGCCACTTCTGGAGCAGCACAGTAAGACAGTCAACTTTCAGGGACCCACTTGCTACTTTCTCCACAGTCACAGAAGCATGTTTGCAGTGCCGGGATAGGTGGAGTCATACTATTTTGTTCACCCCTTCTCTCATGAGTTCTGACCTGCCCCTCTCAACTTGTATCTAGTGAAAGAAGTGCTGGCCTAGGAACCAGGACGTGTTGAGTTCCCTCACTGTCCTTAACAATACTTTCCACTCACGGAGCTTTGCAAACTGAACGTATTGTCCCCATTTTAGTGGTGGGGAAACTTAGTGTAAAAGAGGTTACGTGATTTGGTTGAGGGGCACTGCCTAAAAGTCTGGAGGCTTTTCTAATCTTGGTTCTGACAAAAACTTGCTGAGACCTAAGGGCCCAGACCCAGGGTATGCAAGTTCACAGTGCTTCCATTTGTCGGAAGTATATCTACAGGCACTTTTTTTAGTTATGAAATAAAATGCAATATATTATCAAGGCCAGTGGCCAGAACGGAACTCAATCCCTTCAGGCCCCAAACCTGGTCTTTAATCCAGTTGGTCCCATAGCCGTTGGGGAAGACTTCTACCATACATTTTTGCATCATGCCTTGGCAAAATGTCAACTGAAAAATGCTTTGCAGGCTTTCACCTGCCTCACTGCAGATGTTCTTCAGTCTCCTGAAAATTCAACATTTTTGGAGTCCAAAATCCCATATAAACAAACTCATGAAAAATTCTAAACATGTTTTCTTGACAAACTGCTTCCATCAATTTTGCCCTGTGAGAGTATTACTGCTTTATGGATAAAATCCTTTATAACTATATCTGTATGCACAATCTCTACTAATGCCAACTATATGTTTTTTTCCAAATACATAATCATTGCACATAAAATGCAATCCATAAATAAATATTTTAAAACAGAATGTGTCAAACTGATTACTTTAATTTTTCAGGCAGATATCATAAGAACATTTCCTTTCAGGCTTTACCAGAAGCACAGAAAGATGTCAAACAAATCCCACAAAGAATTTAGAAGGATTTTGAACTGTTAGGGGGCAATCCTGGCCAGCTGTCCCAGAGTGAACTGAAACTGTAGACTTGCTGAAGCTAAGTGCAGGCGAAGTGGCTGAGCTCAGACAGTACTGTGCATGAAATGGATACGGAAACGTACAGGTGAGCTGGGGTGCTGTGTTGATGTGGGTAATCTTTGCTAAGGGCTTGAATTTAACTAGAAGTGAGTGGAACAAACTTCCAGCACTTTGGGCCTGATCCAATTCCCATTAGAATAAATGGCCAAACTTCAGTAGCACAAGACTGGACTACTTGTGACTTAACAAGAATCCAACCATAATCACTTCACATCCCTTCCTCACATCACATCTACTCACGCTGTTAACCTCTTCACAGTCCCCCAGGGAGACTTCTCCAACTCAAGCTGTTAGGGTGTTCCTTGCCCTTTATATCTTTGTTAGGATAAACTCCTGCTCCCTTTGAAGTGACCTAAATGCAGCTGAACTATATTAGAAATGGAAGGCTATTCAGGGGATTAAAAAGAAGAGGGGTTTCATGGAACTAGCCAAGCTTGGGGAGGGTAACCATGATTATATGTCTCCCCTGGCCAAAACCCCCACTAGAGGGGAGCTTTGCCCAGGCTGGAGTTCTCTGTGGGGGATGGGTTGATGACAGAAGTTTTCTCCTCCAGCCACAGATTTCCATCTGTGCTGCTGCATGGCCAGTCTCAGGGATGCAGCCATTACTCCTGTGCTCCCTGACATATAACTACACATTGCAAAGGGGTAAAAGATTTGATCTTCAAACCCCCAGGTGCTCCTGTCTCCAATCTGAGCTCTGTCTATTCCTTTATTCAGTATTTAGTTATTTCTCTTCCCAAAGTCTAGAATTAAGATGGGGGGGGGGGATCTTTATAAAGATCTAGTAGATGTAAATCTTGCAAAATAGGTAAGAAGGGTATTCACTTTATAAGCAATGATTAAAGATTTTAAGTATACCTTAACTTACTTTATGGAAAAATCAATGGAAAAATTGATCTTGGACAGTCTACCTGGTGCTTTCTTAATAAAATGCCAGGTACTTAGTCAGAACTGATTTAGCCTCAAGGAAGAGAAACACAAATTTGTCTTTGCACTGCCCACCAAATCCTACTAATGTTTTGATGCGTTGTTCTGATATAATCGGTGCTTTACATATTTCATGATATTTTCTATCACTTGCCATGTTTACAAACATGCACTGGCTTGCCATTGAAACAGGTGGATACAAAGCAGGACAGCATATATAATAAACATATTTGTCATACACACAGAACAATAAATCAACAGAAGAAAAGTGTAGGTCTGAGTGCTCAGAATCAACAGTATCTACCTTCATAATTGTAATCTAGATCACCCTATTGCATAAAAGATTTGACCTTGAATCACAGACAGAATAAGGTGGGTTTTTTTCTCATGCAGAGAAAAACTGCAGCTACAGGGTCTGATCCAGATCCCATTAAAATCAATGGAAACCCCCCCGATAACTTCAAGGGGCCCATAGTTCAGAGAGGTTAGCCATTCCCGCAGTGTCTTGAGAAAAACTGATACACAAACAATGTTAGTAGCAGGACTACTTCATGGCAACTGCAGGTTGGAAATTGGATATGTCATTGCCAGTCCTCTTATGAGGGGAATTTAACTGCAGAAATTAACATTACATATTTTTAACTTTTTGTTTATTAATCCCCACAGGATATATCTAACATATTTAAAGAGAAGGACAAAAATAATGATGGATAAGTCAGTCTGGAGGAATTTGAGACTGCGCTAGCCAAGCTGAAAAGGTCTGGCCAGTAAAATATTCCACAAAGGGGAGGAGCATCACAACTACAAGAAAGGAGAGAAAAAACATTGACTTTATAAAACAAATAAGTCTTTAAAGCCACAGATTTACTTGTTTTTTATTGTGAGAAAAGCGACCATGGGAAAATAAGGACCTTTCTTAACAAAGACAAAATAAGATGCACACTTTATTCTCAAAGGGCTGGTCTACCCTACCCCCCAAGTTCGAAGTAAGATACGCAACTTCAGCTACGTGAATAACATAGCTGAAGTCGAAGTATCTTATTTCGAACTTAAAAGTACTTACCGCTGGTCCACACGGCGGCGCGCAGGCTCCCCCGTCGACTCCGCCTGCTCCGTTCGCGGAGCAGGATTACCGGCGTCGACGGGGAGCACTTCCTGGTTCGATTTATTGCGTCTAGACAAGACGCGATAAATCGAACCCAGAAGATCGATTGGTCGCCTCCGACGCAGCGGGTAAGTGTAGACCTACCCAAAGATGCTCACCTTTTATTATATTTCCTCTACCCTGACTGTTATCATATTCCAGCAGATCCCGATTCGAGTTACTTCATAGTCACTAAACAGTCTTAGTAAAACAGTTCCATTAGAAGCCAGGAAAAAGAATCAATCACTCCAAATCCTCTTCCCCCACCAGACCATCACTGAGCAATCCCCATGACTAGGTTCTGGAGGTTTCCAAGAGTTGCTCATAAAGGTCTTTGGACCCCTGTAAACATTAACATCCCCAGCAGATCCTGTGGAGAGACCTAGCCATGCTACTTCCTCTCTTCTTCTCCCACCAAACCAACCTTCTGACCCATTAGCAAAAGAGACCGCATTGGATTCCGATGACTGAAGTTTTCCATTGTCAGGTATCACTTATCCCAACATTCTGTTATCCCCCTGCCTTGCTCTGGGATGAATTTAGTGAGTCTTAGACCCCATAATTGGGTAATCCCTTTTAGGAAAGAAATTGAGTGGGCATCAGACAAAAGATTAGTAGATTATCCTAATCTACGTTTTATTCCAGTCAGAATGCACCCTTGTTGTGGTAGTGCTTTTGGCTGAGGAAGTGCTATTGGTTGATAATTTTTGTGAACTGAGTGTGAATTCCTGGAAGCGCCTTTGAGACTCGCTGAAACACAATTTTTTAAAAAGATTCTCTCTTTTTAAGTCTAAAATAGAACAACAAACCAGTACAACAAATTTGTAATTAATGCTGAACTTGTTTTGTAACTTCTTCCTCCATGGCAGGTAAGGGCAGGGTGGTAGAAAGGGATACCGGTGCTAGAGGTTTGTTATTACCTTGCTTAAGTATGCCTTGAGGCACCTGGAAGTACTCATCTCATGGGAAAAAGTTAGAATTATGAACTTTTTTTCCCTTTCAAATAGTTAGTCTCTAAATGTCTTTCTTTTTCTTTCTCCCTCCCCAATTTATTTGAATAGAATGAAGGACAGGGAAATGGAACTATATTCAGATACTGAAACTGAGACAGATAAAGTTTATTGGGTTTCAAGCAAAATCTCTGGTATTAAGAGGCAATACAGAGTGTCTGGGCTTGCAGTCACTTTCCATTAAAAGGGCACATGCCAAAAATATTTACTTATCTTGGTTTGAATTCTGCGTGAGAAAAAACAAACAAACCTTATTCTGTCTGTGATTCAAGGTCAAATAACTCATTTTATCTTAATATAACAAAAAACGTTCAGCTGAGATGGGCAGATTTATTAATTTTAAAGTGAATTTGCTGATTATTGCTAGATATTGTTGCTTCTGAGATTCCAAACTGAAGAGAAAAACATATCACTTTACTGTTTAAGATGATCCCACGAGAATGTCTGATTTACAACTTGGAGCAAATAAACCAACATAGATGGAAGAGGAAGTTCTACTGCACAAGCTGAGCCAAGTGTCCAGGAAACTTTCTATGAGGCACATCCCCACCCCAACTCACCCACTCCATAAACAAGGCCAGCCTCAATGACCTGCCCAAGATGCACAAGTTTACAGAGGGCAAACAATGAGTGGGCAGTGCATAAAAACAACAACCCCACTTATTAGCTCATAGTCACTTTTCTCACAATAAAAAAACAACAAATAAATCTGTGGCTTTAGGGACTTATTTTTGATGAGGTCCATGTTGTTTCTCTCCTGTCTTGTAGTTGTGAAGCTGGACTTGAACCCTAGACCTTCAGATAGAACCACTAATATTGAGCTAAGAGACTGTCTTCGTTAGCTCGAAGCTG
The DNA here is from genome assembly GCA_037349315.1 of Chelydra serpentina. Classification (NCBI taxonomy): domain Eukaryota; kingdom Metazoa; phylum Chordata; order Testudines; family Chelydridae; genus Chelydra; species Chelydra serpentina. The sequence goes on from JBAIAC010000004.1 coordinate 133,556,657, forward strand.
TGGTAAAATCTTAGTCTCTTATGCAGATCAGCCATTATAGGAAGACAAAAACCCATTATCCTCGTGTGGCTTGAGTAACCCACAACATATACAAAACATCCATACAGTACAAACTCGATCGCCACCAATGTACCATGAGATGTGTGGCACAAATGTTCACCAAGACAGGGCGTGGGAAACGAAAAGCAGGTAAACATAGCACAAAGTAGTGCAAAGATACTACAAAGTGAACACACAAGTTAAAATTGTGGTGTAATTTGTGTTGACCTGACACTTTAAGGCCATGTATTATAATATCCCACAAAGACCTCAAAGTCCCAAAATACAGAGGACCATACAGGTAATCACAAAGGTAAACAGCACATTCAGTCCTGTTGCCAAGCCATACTGCACGCAATCCTATTTGTTTCACAAGCTGCTCAGCTGTGAGTCCATGCTGTGAGAACTACACAGAGTAACCAATTCAAACTAATTGTAACCGTTAAAATATTGATCACTGCAATTTATTCTAATGAATGAGCCTACTTCCCTGCCATTCCTCTTTAATATTTAATACTTGTTGCCAAAATACAACACAGTCTGACTTTCCAAAGATAGACTCATAGACTTTAAGGTCCAAAGGGACTAGTATGATCATCTAGTCTGACCTCCTGCACATTGCAGGCCACAGAACCTCACCAACCCACTCCTGGATGACCCAAAGGCTCAGCAAAGCTAGGGTAATTCTCATCCCTATTCATCCTAGACCACATTCCTTCCTTTCGTTAGATTTTTGCCTTCCAAAAGACCACAGTAACAACTTTCACCAGGAATGTTTTGGTAGGGCAGCAGGACCACTTCACTGGTTTCTTAACAGAGCATTGTTTAAATACCCACCATGCAGATATTTTTAGGGTATTCCTTATTTATTGTATTTATTTTCTTCCTTTCCTCACTCCTCCCAATTTTGGTATGGTTTGGTTTAGTTTCTTGCCTACTACATACTCTACCTTAATTTGCCAGTATTGGTACCTCACCCTCCATTTAAAAGCATACAAAGTTGAAATAAAACTGTATAATTGCAATTGGCCAGTTCCACCACTGGATGGCAATATTACTTAGCAAATTACCGGCATAAACAAATCTAACAAGGATCTCAAGGGCTGGTTGTAAAAAATTATGAGAATCTATAGACGGTTTGTCTGTAGTGCAGTCACTAGAGCCTGTAGTTACTTTTACTCTCTTGCAGGGACAGTCTCAAGCTCAAGAAGAGACACGTATGCTACTGAAAGCATCTGGCCTGTCTGCTAAATGGTCTTTGATGGCCTGTATTTTCCCCAAAGTACAGAGAGCCATTCCAGTGAGTGACATCTCATGAGCCATCAGGGATGGAAACTACACCACTGGAAAGCATTTCAGTAATGTGCACTAGGATTTTCTAGCCCTTGTGAAGTGAGATAGCAGACCTTACAATATCATTATTGAGATGATGCTCATGCCTTCCCCTCCTACTCCCTGAAAACTGTTAGAACCAGAGTTAACGCTCCATGCCATCCAAAAGCTTTTTTGAAATGACATAAAGCGCTGACCTCTAATTCTATGAGTTCCTGAGAATACTATATCCCATAATAGAACTGAACTTGGGGGGAAAGCAGGGAGGCTATTAGAATGATCTGATCTTCAAGAGTTATTATAATCTAATTCTTAAAAAGTTATTGAAAGTTATTGAAAGTTAACTACAGTAAAAGCTGTGTTATCCGGCACTTTAGCAACCAGAAAGCTCTATAAATCAGCATTTCTGATCTTTATAGAAAGTCCAGTTTATAGTCTGGTTGGCGTGAGGCCGGCAGGCTCCCTACCTGGCTCTGAGTGGCTCTCCGAAAGCGGTGACATGTCCCTGCTGCTCCTAGGCGGAGGAATGGCCATGAGGGGTTCGGTGTGTGGGGCTGAGGGTTGGGGCATGGGAAGGGGGTGCATAGCGCATGCTCTGGGAGGGAGTTTGGGTGCAGGAGGGGGCTTGGGCAGGGGGCTGGAGCACAGCAGGGGGGCGGGCTGCCGGATCTTGGTGGCGCTCACCTCGGGCGGCTCCCCACAAGCAGAGACATGTTCCTGCTGCTCCTAGGCGGAGGAGCGGTGTGGCTGCTCTGCACAATGCCTCTGTCCTGTCTTGAGCACTGGCTCCACAGCTCCCATTGGCTGGGAACTGTGGCCAGTGGGGGCAGCACCTGCAGGGAGACACCACACTTCCATAGTGCACTTTGATCTATTCCTGTTTCAAAGCACACTATGGAATTATTAGCATGGGTCAGCGGGATTCACACAGACACTAGTGTACAGCAAGCTAATGTGTAGTAGAGATTTACACGCGAGCTTGCCATGAACTAGCCTGGTTGACACTACAAAGTTAGGTCTCCCACCAACAGAAGCACCCCATTACAGCGATATAGCAAAACTACGTCCCTGAACAGCACTGAGCTACGGTCCCTGTACTATAGATTCATAGATTCTAGGGCTGGAAGGGACCTCGAGAGGTCATCGAGTCCAGCCACCTGCCCTCATGGCAGGACCAATTACTGTCTAGACCATCCCTGATAGACATTTATCTAACCTACTCTTAAATATCTCCAGAGATGGAGATTCCACAACCTCCCTGGGCAGTTTATTCCAGTGTTTAACCACCCTGACAGTTAGGAACTTTTTCCTAATGTCCAACCTAAACCTCCCTTGCTGCAGTTTAAGCCCATTGCTTCTTGTTCTGTCCTTAGAGACAAAGATGAACAAGTTCCCTCCCTCCTCCTTATGACACCCTTTTAGATACCTGAAGACCGCTATCATGTCCCTTCTCAGTCTTCTCTTTTCCAAACTAAACAAACCCAATTCCTTCAGCCTTCCTTCATAGGTCATGTTCTCTAGACCCTTAATCATTCTTGTTGCTCTTCTCTGGACCGTCTCCAATTTCTGCACATCTTTCTTGAAATGCGGTGCCCAGAACTGGACACAATACTCCAGTTGAGGCCTAACCAGCGCAGAGTAGAGCGGAAGAATGACTTCTCGTGTCTTGCTCACCACACACCTGTTAATGCAGCCCAGAATCAAGTTTGCTTTTTTTGCAACAGCATCACACTGTTGACTCATATTTAGCTTGTGGTCCACTATAACCCCTAGATCCCTTTCTGCCATACTCCTTCCTAGACAGTCTCCTCCCATTCTGTATGTGTGAAACTGATTGTTCCTACCTAAGTGGAGCACTTTGCATTTGTCCTTATTAAACTTCATCCTGTTTACCTCTGACCATTTCTCCAATTTGTCCAGATCATTTTGAATTATGACCCTATCCTCCAAAGCAGTTGCAATGCCTCCCAGTTTGGTATCATCTGCAAACTTAATAAGCGTACTTTTTATGCCAATATCCAAATTGTTGATGAAGATATTGAACAGAGCCGGTCCCAAAACAGACCCTTGCGGTACCCCACTCGTTATACCTTTTCAGCAGGATTGGGAACCATTAATAACTACTCTCTGAGTACAGTTATCCAGCCAGTTGTGCACCCACCTTATAGTAGCCCCATCTAAGTTGTATTTCCCTAGTTTATTGATAAGAATATCATGCGAGACCGTATCATGCGAGACCGTGTGAGTGTAGATGCTGCATGACCTATATCGACCCTAATAGTCCTCCAGAAGCTGTCCCACAATGCCCAACACTGATCACTCTGGTCACAATTGTGAACTCCACTGCCTAGGGGTCATGCCCCACTCCACTCCCTTAAAACACCTGGTGTATTTTTGAAATGCCTTTCCCTGAGCGCCCGGCTTGGGAGCACATCTCCCAGCTCTCCACTGTTGTGTGCAACTGCCCAACTGACCAGATCGGCTACATGATCCAGATGTACCTGGAGTAGACAGGAGGTACTGGATCTCCTGGGCCTGTGGGGAGGAGAGTCTATTCAGGCACACCTATGGACCAGTTGTAGACATGTGGACATCTACAAAAAAATTGCACAGGGGATTCAGGCGAAGGAGCATGACAGGGACCAGCAGCAGTGCCACATGAAAGCAAAGGAACTGCGGCATGCATATACCACAAGATCAGGGAGGCCAACAGTTGATCTGGTGCTGAGCTGCAGGCCTGCTGGTTTTATGATGAGTTGCATGTCATACTTGGCAGAGACCCCACCAGCACCCCACAGACTACAATGGATACCTCGGTGGAGCCCAAGACACAGCCCCCTCCGTAAGAAGTGAAGAGGAGGAGGAGAGGGACACATATTGGGGGGAAGGGTATCCGGCTATGCCACAAACCAGGACCAGTTTGAGACTCCGCTGCGGTCTGGCTAGTCCCGCCAGACAAACACGGACAAGCCCGATCCAGGGAACGCTCCTTGAGTAAGTGCTTTTTCCCTTACAGTGTTTAAAAACAATGGTGGCACCTGGCCCACTCCAAATTACCAAAGGCACACATATCAACATTTAACTGTCCTTCTCATACTGGAAGAGGTAGCAGTTCAACAAACAGAGCTAGAGTTATCTGCTTTTCATTCCCATGTAGGATTATGCAGTTGTGGGAGGAGGAAGGAGGAGATAAGGAACACCCTGTTAATTTATATAGGGATGTCCCTTGTATTCTCCTGAGAGATCTCAATGAACCTTTCACGGAGATACTCCGCAATCCTCTCCCAAAGGTTTCTAAGGGTATGTCTACACTACGAGACTAGTTCGATTTTTCTTAAACCGAACTTGTGAAACCGATATCACAAAGTCGAGCGTGCGAATCGACACCAAGGACATTAATTCGAGTTTGTGAGTCCACAGTAATGGGGCAAGCGTAGACATTGCAAGCGGTGCACTGTGGGTAGCTATCCCACAGTTCCCGCAGTCTCCGCTGCACATTGGAATTCTGGGTGTAGCCCCCAGTACCTTAGAAAATGTGTCGAGGGTGGTTATAAGTAAATGTCGTCATTGGACCCACACTTCCGCCCTCCCTCCGTGAAAGCGCCGGCGGGCAATTAATTCGCGCCCTTTTCTGGTGATTGACAGCGCGGATGCCAGAGGACAGCGAGCATGGAGCCCTCCGCGATTATCGCTGCTGTTCTGTCCATTGTCAACACCTCACGCCTTATCGTCCACCTTTTCCAGAGGCAGATGCGGATAAATCGGGCGAGGAGGCAACGGAAGCTCCGAGAGGACATGAACTCTGAGAGGGGCACAGACCTCTCGCAAAGCACGGGACCCCGGCCCGTAGACATCATGGTGGCAATGGGGCACGTTGATCCTGTGGAACGGCGATTCTGGGCAAGGGAAACAAGCACTGACTGGTGGGACTGCATAGTGCTGCAGGTCTGGGATGAATCCCAGTGGCTGAGAAACTTTCGGATGCGTAAGGGCACTTTCCTGGAACTTTGTGAGTTGCTGTCCCCTGCCCTGAAGCGCCAGGACACCCGAATGAGAGCAGCCCTGACTATCCAGAAGCGAGTGGCCATAGCCCTCTGGAAGCTTGCAACGCCTGACAGCTACCAGTCAGTCGCGAATCAATTTGGAGTGGGCAAGTCTACCGTGGGGGTTGCTGTGATGCAAGTTGCCCATGCAATCATTGACCTGCTGCTCTCAAAGGTAGTGACCCTTGGAGACGTGCAGGTGATCACAGATGGCTTTTTGGCTATGGGCTTCCCAAACTGCGGCGGGGCTATTGATGGGACACACATCCCTATCCAGAGACCGGACCACCAGGGCAGCCAGTACATTAACCGTAAGGGCTATTTTTCTATGGTGCTGCAAGCACTAGTAGACCATAAAGGACGTTTTACCAACATCAACGTCGGATGGCCGGGCAAGGTTCATGACGCTCGTGTTTTCAGGAACTCTGGTCTGTTTAGACGGCTGCAGGAAGGTATTTACTTCCCGGACCGCAAAATAACTGTTGGGGATGTGGAGATGCCTATAGTGATCCTCGGGGACCCAGCCTACCCGCTAATGCCCTGGCTCATGCAGCCGTACACAGGCGCCCTGGACACTGAAAAGGAGCTCTTCAACTACCGGCTGAGCAAGTGCAGAATGGTGGTGGAGTGTGCTTTTGGGCGTCTCAAAGGGAGATGGTGAAGCTTACTTACTTGCTCTGATCTCAGCCAAACCAATATCCCCATTGTGATTGCAGCGTGCTGTGTGCTCCACAATCTCTGTGAGAGCAAGGGGGAGACGTTTATGGCGGGGTGGGAGGTTGAGGCAAATCGCCTGGCTGCTGATTACACACAGCCGGACACCCGGGCGATTAGAAGATCCCAGCAGGACGCGCTGCGCACCGCCGGGTGTTGTTCTTTGAAGGAAAAATCAAGAAGATACTATACTAAAAAAAACCACTCATTCAAACCAGGGCACCATGACTGATATCACTCTGATGAGGATTTCGGAGACAGACAAAGACCGCATGCTGCGTGAATGCCAGCAAACCCCGGGGCCGTATGCCGCCACGCTGTGCAAGGCGATGATACCGGAGTACCTGCTGCTAGCATGGAGGAGACAATAAGGCCGCTCTCCCTGGGAACCTGATGCAAAAGCTTTCATTGTACCTACAGGAGAGTTTCGCGGAGATCTCCGATGGGGATTTCTCCTCTATCCCCATACATATTGACCGACTTTTCGAGTAGTTGCCTTGGAAATGACTCAAAAGTAAAGCGCCTATGGCAAATTAAGCAATAAAAACAGGTTGCTAACACACCATGCCTATTCTATTCCAAATAAATGTTTAAAACACTGACCTGATGATCCTTCGCCTGGTTCCTGGTCCAGGATGCTGCCCTGGGAGGGTTCGTAGGGGATCTTGGTGAGGGTGATGAACAGATCCTGGCTGTCGGGGAAATCAGCGGTGAAAGCGCTGTCGACGGCCTCGTCCTCCTCATCTCCTTCCTCTTCTTCACCGTCCGCAAAAACTTCAGACGACGTGGCCGTAGATAGGACCCCGTCGTCGGAGTCCACGGACACTGGCGGTGTAGTGGTGGCAGCACCACCGAGCATAGCATGCAGTGCCTCGTAAAAACGGCAAGTGTGTGGCTGCGATCCGGAGCGTCCGTTGGATTCTCTGGTCTTCTGGTACACCTGTCGCAGCTCCTTGATTTTCACGCGGCACTGCGTTGCATCCCGGCTGTATCCTCTCTCCGTCATAGCCTTGGATATTTTTTCATAAATTTTTGCATTCCGTCTTTTGGATTGGAGCTCGGCTAGGACAGATTCATCTCCCCACACAGCGATCAGATCCAAGACTTCCCGATCAGTCCATGCTAGGGCCCTCTTTCTATTCTGGGATTGCATGGTAACTACTGCTGGAGAGCTCTGCATCGTTGCCACTGCTGCTGAGCTCGCCACGATGTCCAAACAGGAAATGAGATTCAAACTGGCCAGACAGGAAAAGGAATTCAAATTTTCCCGGGGCTTTTCCTGAGTGACTGGTCAGAGCATCCGAGCTCGGATTGCTGTCCAGAGCATCCACTGAGTGGTGCACTGTGGGATAGCTTCCGGAGCTATTAGCGTCGAATTCCGTCCACAGTAACACGAATTCGACATGGCCATGTCGAATTTAGCGCTACTCCCCTCGTCGGGGAGGAGTACAGAAATCGAATTAAAGAGCCATTTATGTCGAAATAAATTGCTTCCTAATGTGGATGGGTGCAGGGTAAAATCGAGTTAACGCTGCTAAATTCGACATAAAGTCCTAGTGTAGACCAGGCCTAAGGATGGCCGCCTTATTTCTTCCTCTGCAGTAGGACACTTTCCCACACCACTCCACAATGAGTTCTGCTGGTACCACTGCAGTGAACAGGCTAGCAGCCTACAGGCCCAGGCGGCTTTGGGACGGCAGCAGCAGCTGTGTCACTGTGCCTTTGTGCCCCTCAGGTGTGAGATATCAGCTAGTATCACTGCCGCCTGTGGGAAATAATGCCAATGTTTAGTGCCATTGCCCTACATTCATACCCATTGAAATAGGAACCCAATTGTTTTATGCAGCCAGAAATATTATTGCCTTCCTCCTCCTTTCTCTCCCCGCCTCTTCCTGTCCTCTCATGGGCGATATTCTCTGTGGCTGGAAAGTGGTACTGTGCAGAAGCACTCCACAGCTGAAGTGTCAGTAAACATCTTACTAAAAATGTTGATGGAAATGAGGGAAGGGGGTTTGAGAGAGGCAAGGTGGATGAGGCAAGGTGGATGAGGCAATATCTTTTATTGGACCAACTTCTGCTGGGAAGAGAGACAAGCTTTCAACTGCATTGAGCACGCAACAGGAAGGGAGTTTTGAAACTTCTCTTTCGCTTTCTGTTGTGACTGTAAATACAATGATCTGTCTTTTTATCTATACCTGCTGCTGTTGTGGCCTAGTGGGTTTCCCCCTCCACACCCACAAAATGCCTGACCTTGATGCACAGTGAGCTCCTGCAAGCCAGTGCTGCATCAGACTGCAAACAAAGGGCCTGGTGAGCCAATATGGCAGATGTCTTGGAGAGGTACAGAGAGGACAGGAGAAAATGGAGAATAACCCAAGAATCCCATCAGGAAAAGGAGAGGGAGAGGGCGATTCCCCAGGACATAAATGGTGCAGCCTCTAGTTGACCTACAGGTCCAACAATCACAGACTCATCACCCTGTGCAGTCCCTGGAGAACTGCATGGTAACAGCTCCCTACACCCTGCAACAATCTACTTGGCGCCATAGATCAAATCCCTATCCCTATTACTCCACACAGGGGGACAGTTTCACATGCACTGCCCTTGGAGAGGCCCGGCTGGTGTCAGGGTAGCCAAAGCAGACTGCACTTCTGCACTCGAATGGACAGATCTGTGTGCTTTCTAGTTAAAATTCTGCTCAGTTAATTCATGTTTGTATTGTATTGTCCTTTTTTATTTGCACACAGTTTTTCCCCCACTGTTTTTGTCAGACAATAAAATTCTATTTTTTTAAAATAAATTCTTCTTTATTAGTTCACCAAGCACACTGCAGAATGTATGGCAGGACTCAAAGCACGCAGCACTTGTAAGTGTACAGCACCACAGAATTCATAGGTTCAGGAAAACACCAAGTAATATCTGTACACATACAACAAGCACTGCATAATTCAGTTTCAGTGAAAGACCATGTAACAGTTATAAATGCACAGGAAAACACAGTAATTCAAAGGTTCATTATAAGACATAGTGTTATATGTATAAATGTATAAATCAAGCACTGCATGCGTAACAGCCTGCAAACCTACAGGGCCAGGGCACAATCAAGGACAGCACATTAATATGGCTGACTATTACAGTGTTTTTTCAAAGCCTCCCACAATTGCTTAGCTCTATATTGGGCTCTTATAATGGCCCATGTTTCTGGCTGTTCAAACTCAGCAGACAGCCGCTCCACCGTGGGGGCAGCTTTTTCCCCTTTCTCTCACATATATTATGCAGGACACAACATATAGCTTTAATTATTGGGATATTTTTCTCACTGAGATCCAATCTAGCAAGTAGAGCTGTCAATTAATCACAGTTAACTCACACGATTAACTCAAAAATTAATTGTGATTAATCGCAGTTTTAATACAATACCAATTGACATTTATTAAATATTTTGGATGTTTTTCTACATATTTATATATATTGTATTTTGTGTTGTAATTGAAATCAAAGTGTATATTATTTTTATTACAAATATTTGCACTGTAAAAATGATAAACAAAAGGAATAGTATTTTTCAATTCACCTCGTACAAGTACTGTAGTGTAATCTCTTTGTCATGAAAGTCCAACTTACAAATTCAGATTTTTTTTTGTTATATAACCGCACTCAAAAACAAAACAATGTAAAACTTCAGAGCCTACAAGTCCACTCACTTCTACTTCTTGTTCAGCCAACTGCTGAGACAAACAAGTTTGTTTACATTTACAGGAGATAATGCTGCCCTCTTCTTATTTACAATGTCACCAGAAAGTGAGAACAGGCATTTATTTGCATGGCACTTTTGTAGCCTACTAGCCGACATTGCAAGGTATTTATGTGCCAGATATGCTGAACATTTGAATCCCCCTTTATGCTTCGGCCACCATTCCAGAGGACATTCTTCTATGCTGATGGCGCTCATTAAAAAATGTTTTAATTACATTTGTGACTGAACTCCTTGGAGGAGAATTGTATGTCTCCTGGTCTATTTTACCCACATTCTGCCATATATTTCATGTTATAGCAATCTCAGATGATGACCCAGCACATGTTCATTTTAAGAACACTTTCACTGCAGCTTTGACAAAATGCAAAGAAGGTACCAATGTGAGATTTCTAAAGATAGCTACAGCACTTGACCCAAGGTTTAAGAATCAGAAGTGCCTTCCAAAATCTGAAAGGGACGAGTTGTGGAGCCCACTTTCAGAAGTCTTAAAAGAGCAACACTCCGGTGCGGAAACTACAGAAACCAAACCACCAAAAAATAAAATCAACCTTTTGCTGGTAGCATCTGACTCAGATAATGAAAGTGAACATGCATCGATCTGCACTGCTTTGGATTGTTATCGAGCAGAACCCATCATCAGTATGGACGCATGTCCCCTGGAATGGCGGTTGAAGCATGAAGGGACATATGAATATTTAGAGCATCTGGAACATAAATATCTTGCGACGTTGGCTACACCAGTGCCATGCAAACACCTGTTCTCACTTTCAGGTGACATTGTAAACAAGAAGCGGGCAGTATTATCTCCTGCAAATGTAAACAAATGTGTTTGCTTGAGCGATTGGCTGAACAAAAAGTAGGACTGAGTGGACGTGCAAGCTCTAAAATTTTACATTGTTTCATTTTTGAATGCGTTTTTTTTGTACATGATTCTACATTTGTAAGTTCAACTTTCATGATAAAGAGATTGCACTACAGTACTTATATTAGGTGAATTGAAAGATACTATTTCTTTCTTTTTTTACAGTGCAAATGCTTGTAATCAAAAATAACTATAAAGTGAGCACTGTATACTTTGTATTCTGTGTTATAATTGAAATCAATATAGTTGAAAATGTAGGGAAAAAAAAAATATATATATACATATGTATATGAGAAAATATGTATTTGTAGATATGTGGTTGTTATTGTGTCGATGCATTGGCACAGCTAGTTCCATAGATGGGGCTTGTGCACATGAACACTTAGGCCACATCTATACTACAAACTTTAGCAACACAAGTTACGTTGGCATACAGCTGCCACAGTTAGTATATCACTCATGAGCACACACTTGGCTGCTTGCATTGGCTCTTCATGTACTCACTAGTAGAGTCTGTGTCAATGCAAAGTGCGGCACACAATGGGTAGGTATCCCACTCTGGCACAATGCCTTCTGGGAAGTTTATTTATATATAACAAAGTCTTGTGTCAAAGGCTGACTTTCAATAGATCGCAGCGAGGTAGCTGCTCTGCTACGCACGAAACCCTGACCCAGAATCAGGTCGTCTACGAATGATTTAGCACCAGGTTCCCCACGAACATGCGGTGCGCAAAGGGTGAGAGGCGGCTCCCTTCTGGCCGCGCGCCGGTCCCGACACGAACGGCTCTCCTTACCGAGCCCTACCCCTCCCGGACGGGGTGGGGGAGCCGGCTATCCGAAGCCAACCGAGGCTCCACGGCGCTGCTGTATCGTTACGTTTAGGGGGGATTCTGACTTAGAGGCGTTCAGTCATAATTCCACAGATAGTAGCTTCGCCCCATTGGCTCCTCAGCCAAGCACATACACCAAATGTCTGAACCTGCGGTTCCTCTCGTACTGAGAAGGATTACTATTGCAACAACACATCATCAGTAGGGTAAAACTAACCTGTCTCACAACGGTCTAACGGTTTATATAGATATATATATACACACACACAAATTTAACAGTAGTTAAGGTTGCTCTCATTATTAAACTAATCCATAATAAATTAGGAATACAAAATTAATGATTAAAAGGTTGCAAAATCAAGTACTTTCAAATCAGGAAATGCCAAAATGAATATTGCCCTTACAACCTTAATTTACCCGCCCCCCCCCGCCCCCCATGTATATATACTATGATACAGTCTTTAGTTACATGCAGAAGCGACTGTGAAAAACTTGGCATTCATGACTTGTCCAGCGTCACACAGAAACATGGTGGCAGAGGCTGGGCTAGAATTCAAGTCTCCAGAGTGGCATTCATCTGGTCTAATCATTAGACCATCCTGTCTCTTCGTGCAGTCCCCTGCCTCATTCACTACCCACCTTCCAGTTTCCTACAGACAACAGCCTCCTTCATTACACAATCCTTATTCATCCCCAGATCAGATCCATCCTGCGCACTCAATGAACCAGAGGTCCTGTATAAAAAGTAATATGGGATCATGGAATTAAAGGCTGTATTATAAATAATGCATACCCACAAGAGGAGTTAATTTAGGTCGCATGGGCAACATTTTATTCTGGCATTTCCTAACATGAGAGTGTTTGACTTTGCAATCTTTTTATCCTTTTCAATCTTTAACTTCGTATTTCCTAATTTTTTTATGGTTTAGTTTATTGATGAGAGCAACCTTACCTAACGTTTAACTACGTTTTTTGTTTATGAATTTCCTTACTTCTACAATGTGTGCTATTTAAATAATAAAGCATTTACAGATTTGTTTAAGATGTTAAGTTTTCACAGCATAGTGGGGGAAAATAGATACATTTTACTGCAACATCTACATAACTTTTTTTTAAAAACAGAAAAGAGGAGGCACTCGTGTCTTTAAGTTCTCACTTTTTATGAAAGGTAAATATTCAGAAAGCTATAGCCCTCCCCGCCCCCCGCCCCCCAATCTGCAAGCAGCATCTAAACAATATTTGTGAAAAAGAAATTGCAGTTCTGAATCTTATTTTCATGCAACCCTTGCTGAGGAAAGTAACAATTACTATTTGAATAGAAACAGTATAACTTACCCTAGTACAAACCCAAAGAAGCAGAGCAGGAGCTGATCCAAACCCAATCTGCTTTCATTACAGCTCTTCCTGGGATCTTATCATGTAATAATGTTATGGTTAGCTGACAGAAATCAGTTATCAAAGACAGCTGTTGCCATGACAACCAGGGCACTAATTCTCCCAAAGTATGCAAAAGGAACTGGAAGGAGTGAGTGATAAATGGCTGATATTCTCGGATGTCACAATATCCAATATCTCAGATGTCACAATACAAGGTCCCCTACAAAAGGTTCTTAAGCAAAGTAAGCTGCCATGGGATAAGAGGGAAGGTCCTCTCATGGACTGGTAACTGGTCAAAAGATAAGAAATAAAGGGTAGAAATAAATGGTCAGTTTTCAGAATGGAGAGAGGTAAATGGTGACCCCCAGGGGTTTCTACTGGGACCAGTCCTATTCAACATATTCAGAAATGAGCTGGAAAAAGGGGTAAACAGTGAGGTGGCAAAATTTGCAGATGATACAAAACTACTCAAGATAGTTAAGTCCCAAGCAGACTGCGAAGAGCTACAAAAGGATCTCACAAAACTGGGTGACTGGGCAACAAAATGGCAGATGAAATTCAATGTTGATAAATGCAAAGTAATGCATGTTGGAAAACATAATCCTAACTATATATATAAAATGATAGGGTCCAAATTAGCTGTTACCATTCAAGAAAGAGATCTTGGAGTCATTGTGGATAGTTCTCTGAAATCATCCACTCAATGTGCAGCGGCGGTCAAAAAAGCGAACAGAATGTTGGGAATCATTAAGAAAGGGATAGATAATAAGACAGAAAATATCATATTGTCTCTATTCACATCTTGAATACTGCATGCAGATGTGGTCGCCTCATCTCAAGAAAGATATATTGGAATTTGAAAAGGTTCAAAAAAGGGCAACAAAAATGATTAGGGGTATGAAAGGGCTTCCATATGAGAAAAGTTTAATAAGACTCAGACTTTTCTGCCTGGAAAAGAGAAGACTAAGGGGGGATATGATAGAGATCTATACAATCATGACTGGTGTGGAGAAAGTAAATAAGGAAATGTTATTTACTCCTTCTCATAACACACGAACTAGGGATCACCAAATGAAATTAATAGGCAGCAGGTTTAAAACAAGCAAAAGGAAGTATTTCTTCACACAACACACAGTCAATCTGTGGAACTTCTTGCCAGAGGATGTTGTGAAGTCCAAGACTATAACAGGATTCAAAAAAGAACTAGATAAGTTCATGGAGGATAGGTTCATCAATGGCTATTAGCCAAGATTGGCAGGGATGGTATCCCTAGCCTCTGTTTGCCAGAAGCTGGGAATGGGCGACAGGGAATGAATCACTTGATTATTACCTGTTCTGTTCATTCCCTCGGGGGCACCTGGCATTGACCACTGTTAGAAGACAGGATCCTGGGCTAGATGGACCTTTGGTCTGACCCAGTATGGACGTTCTTATGCTCTTAATATTACCGCTCAGGCAGCAGCAGCAGGCGACAAATTTGCACTGTGTGGACAAAATCAGGCTTTTCCGGTTTTCCTAAATTTCCTAAAAAGCTAACAATATACAAACACAAAATACATTCTGGAGATTGTTGCACACACATTAATTAGAAACTAAAATCTGGTTCAAATTCCCTATGACATGTTGACAAAAAAAATTCCCAATGAAAGATTAGATACTGAGGTACAGAAAATTCTGACCCAATCTTAACTATGGTCTCACTATTGTGAGACCATAATATAAAATATATCATGTCCTATCATATATGATAGCCTATTGGGAAAAAGTGTAGATGCAAGAGGCAGAGAAGTGAGAGAGTGTGAGCATGCCTGGGCAATATTAACAAACAGGATAGAGCAGAGAAGAAATATCTTCATATCATATCTCACGTCTCATTAAATGAAAGGAAATCTGCAGGAAATGATGGAAAAAATCTATCCAAAACCCCTATATTCCTTCAAAGCCTGTAACAGCTTCACAATCAAACCACCTTCAAATCACCTGACAAGTACTAAGTTACTCACTTCAAATGCACACACCCAGTATAATTTACTCTCTCTCTCTCTCTCTCTCTCTCTCTCTCTCTCTCTCTCTCTCTGTGAAATGAGTGGGCGACTGGATGCAGAAGATAAGCTAAAAGGATAGTGTGATGATGCACTCATCAGCATATGGAGAAATGTATGCTAGGCTACCAACATCAAAGACTGAGACTATCTCCACAATACAAATAAACACAGGTTACGTGTAAGCATTTAACAATGTCATCAATAACCTGTAGCTAACACAACAGTTGGTCCTTGAGTTCAGTAAAGCAGAGCTGTTATGGGTTGGCAAAGGCAAAATAACCTTTTCTTAATGTTGTCCATGCAAAATCCTTTTGGACATTACTTGTCTCTTTAATTCTCTTCTGAAATAGACCCTCATCACACCCACAATGTGAACCTGGGTGTTACATTGCCATAAAAACTGACACCATAATAAGATTCAGTTTGTGGGCGGTTGCCCTGCTTGAGCCACCACAACGAGGGATCCAGAAGTGGTGGTGAGCTATGTGGAAAGAACAGAGAACACAAGAGTGATGGTGAAGGAGGAGAGACATACAGGGAAAGCCCCAAGACCTCTAGTGTTGATCCTCTTCTGCTCTGAGCTTTTCCTGCTACTGACATTTGTTGGGAAATGCTTGGAGATTCTGCTCCATACAGATGGAATTATGTGTCCTACATATAACTTGGTAACAGACAGTATGGCCGTTCTTATGTAAGCAGTTTAGTCATATTATCAGTTTAAGATTTCACATTAAGGGACTGTTTACATCATTGACAACACTCACATTGCTTAAATGGGAGCCTGACGGAGCACTAAGTATTATTTAATTATTCTGTAGTAATGTGGCTACAAGAGGTTATACTATTTTGTATATAATCATTACACTGGAAGTGTTGGATTATATGTTGACATCTCAATGGGTCACACAATGGTTATATTTGTGATGTGTCACAAACCTGAGAAGATTGGGAATCAATGCACTAGGTCAGGGGTCGGCAACCTGCGGCACGCGTGCCAAAGGCAGCACTCGAGCAGATTTTTAGTGGCACTCGGCTGCCAACCGGGGTCCCAGCTGTCGGCCCCGCTCAGCCCGCTGCCTGCCTGGGCGAACAGAACCCCTCAATCCAGTGGGATTACATAGATGATCTGGATTTCCTGATGATCATCCTTTCTCTCCTATGTGCTATTAGGAACCTGTGCAGCCCATAATTCCTATTCTCTTTTACTTGAGGCTTACAAGGCTGTAATAATAAAATAATGATCAAACTTAATGAACAGACAGAGCCGCTCCTCTGCAGACATCAAAGCCCTTGGAACATAACCACTGTTGTAATTATCTCCTGTCTAGAGATGAGAAAATTAAGTCACAGACAGGTTAAGTGATTTGCCGAGGTTATATGACAGTCAGCGATACAGTTGGGAATAGAAACTAGGATGCTTAATCCCCAGTCCTGTGCCCTGTATTTACTAGGTTATGTTGCATCTACAATAGCCCTTTAAATATCCTCATTTAGCTGGCTTGAAGACATATTCCTAACCGAGTTGGATCAGCCCCTAGGATTAATGTCAAATTCCCAAATGTAGTGGAAAAATGGAACTGGAATTCCTGATTTCCAGTGTGAATTCATTAAGTTTTCCCCATACATTCCCCAGCGCAGCTAACACTCCAAACTCCATCACTCCTCCTTACTTGTTTTTAATGTTCTAGTTTTTGTATGCCACAACCATAATGTTACGCCAAATGCCTCCAATGTTTCTTTTGTATCATTCATTGGCATTTTCATTTTTGACTTGAGATCTGGAAATAGGGTTGCTGTGATAAACTGTAATCTACCATAGGAGTTTTGATTGGTCTCTGTGTAACGAAGTAGGGGACAGCGGTCAGTCACCATCTCAAACTTTCAGCCATACAGGAATGATTAGATCTTTTATAGAACCACACAATAGCAAGCCATGACTTCTCTACCAGGATTTAGGCTACCTTTTGAGGAAGTAATTTCCTGTAAATGTATGCCATGGGACATTCTTCCCCCTTGTCATACACCTGCCTGAATACCTGCTCCAAACCAAAATTTGGTGTCCTATGCACCACACACTTCCAAGTGCAATTTGGTTTACTGAATACTGATAACCTGCAGAGCTCTTGCTTAGACGTTTTGAAAGCTGTTCACTCTTGTTTCTCCACATCAGCTTCACAAGGTGGGTGAAGTTATTAGACCAGCTTCCGCTGGTGAGAGAGATGTGCTTTTGAGCTTACACAGAGCTCTTCTTTATGTCTGGCCTTGTCAGTTTGTCATAGTTTCCTCTTAGATCAGGCAGACACAGCCATAATTGTTTATGACAAAACCTACAGTCCCCAAGAAAGCCCTTTGTAATGGGTGTGGACCAATCTCAGAGCATCCACTTTGGCTGGCTTCAGTTTAAATTTGGCCACACCCCACTCTGTGTCCTAAATTCAACATCTAGGCCATGACAAGTGTGATAGTGTTCCGCCCTAGCAAGCAGGCCTGCTTGCAAAAGCCTTGCAAACGCTGTCTATGTGTTGTTGCAAGCGGCCCATCTGCATCTATGCTTTGTCAGCATTATATTTACTACCCTTTGGAATGTAGGTGTGTTCCTCATACTCAAAAGAAATATCAACAATTCAGCAAAAGCAGATGATGTTACAAAAGCAGATTTAGTAGTACTATACTTTGCCAAATACACCTACTAGTACCTATTTATTAGATCAGTAGCTGACATGCTTGGCTGGGCCCAACCTGTTCAGTAAACTGTTACAAGCACTGAATAAGAGTTAATCACCACTTGGTTTACAATTGTCCACACAAATTGTATGATCCTAATTTAGTAATTTACCCTACCAGGGAAGATCAAAGGCTTGCTGAAGGTTTAAAGTGCAGTTCTACTCTCAGAAGTGACATTGTAAAATGCACAGTTCAGCTCCAAGATTATGCCATGCCATAGTAAATATGCTCAGTTTACAAGAAACTGTGCTTCTTAAACTATCAATCCTGCAAGCTCATCTTGGGCTCACAGTCAAGCTAGGTTCTTTTCTTCTAACTCAACATCATCTGTAATAAAGGTACTACCAGCTAAATTAAAACTTGAGTGACACCCTACACTACTCCTGGGCCTTCAATGGGTTTGCGAGATGATGAGAATGTATTAAATGATTCTGTTGATGATGCACAAGGAATAAGGTTGCCGACTTTCTATTGGCACAAAACCGAACACACTAGCCCTGCCTGTTCTCTGAGGCCCTGCCCCTTCCACGAGGCCTGCCCCCCCCACTCACTACATTCCCCCTTCCTCAGTGGCTCACTCTCCTCCACCCTCACTCACTTTCACTAGGCTGGGGAAGGGGAGCAGAAGAGGGTGAGGGTCTAAATGGGGGTGCGGGCTCTGGGGTGGAGCCAGAAATGAGGGGTTCAGGACAGGGTTCCGGGGGGGCAGGGAGTTGGGGTGCAGGAGGGGGTGAGAGCTCCAGCTGGGGGTGCAGGCTCTGGGGTGGGGCTGGGGATGAGGGGTTTGGGGTGCACGAGGGAGCTCCAGGCTGGGGGGTGGGGCCAAGGGATTTGGAATGTGGGAGGGGGCTGCAGGTTGAGGCAGGGGCTTCGGGTGTGGGAGGGGTGAATGCTCCGGGCTGGGGGTGTGGGCTCTAAGGTGTAGGAGGGGGCTCCGGGTTTGGAGGGGCTCAGGGCTGGGAGTTAGGGTGCAGGAGGGGGCTCTAGGTTTGAGGGGGCTCAGGGCTGGGGCAACAGGTTGGGGCTCGGGTCTTACTCGGGCGGCTCCCGGTCAGTGGCACAGCGGGGGGACTAAGACAGGCTTCCTGCCTGTCCTGGGGCACCACGCTGTGCCCCAGAAGTGGCCAGCAGGTCCGGCTCCTAGGCGGAGGGGGGCAGGAGGCACCATGGTGCACGCTGCTCTCGCCTGCAGGCACCTCCCCCCACCCCAGCTCCCATTGGCCAGGGGCAACGTGCAGAGCCCCGTGGCCCCTCCGCCTAGGAGTCGGACCTGCTGGCCACTTCCGGGGCGCAGCACGGTGCCCCAGGACAGGTAGGGACTAGCCTGCCTTAACTCTGCAGCACCGCTGACCGGACCTTTAACAGCCCGGGTGGCGGTGCTGACCAGAGCCACCAGGGTCCCTTTTCAACCAGGTGTTCTGGTCCAAAACTGGACACCTGGTCACCCTAACAAGGAATGGGAACCATCTCATTCCCTCTTAAATGTGCTGGCTCTCCAGTACTACCAGGAGTTGTCACTGAAGTAATTGAGTTATTTCTCTGAATATACAGTGAAAGAAGATTTGTTGAGTAAGAAGATGCTATTTTTTGCATATTCACTTCTCCGAGTAGAAAAGTACTAACTACTCCTAGGTATGTTGTGTTATTTTAAAAATGGTCACCTGTTTCCTGTTTTAAGTTCCCTCCGCCCCTGTATGCTGTTTGAACAGACTTTGAATTCCCACGCTGAATGTTGGAGAAACAGCATATATGAGTTTATTACCTTGTATAAACTTTAATTATCTCTATTTCAAATGGGGTTTCCTGATGGAGCAGGAAGTTACTTTAAAGCTTAAGATCGAATGCTCCAAAGAGACAAGCTGAGTAACTGTTCAGTCAGTTGTGGAATATAACAGTTGCTCAATTGCCTTGTTTGCAAAAAGACATCTGTTATGTGATGTCCACACTTATTTTTAATAATACTGATGGATACATGTTGAGTGGTTGGTGTGTCTATCAGCATCTTTTAAAATTGCTGAGGCCCTTTTTCCCTAAGTTGAGGTTAATGTTATGGGTCCTGGGTTAGCTGAACCCCTCACTCAGTCTCACCATGGACACTCTTTCCAAATCACCAGTCCATGCCTGTAATTCTCTCAGGGCAGACTCCCACGATTCACTTAGGGTTCCTGGCCAATGGGAGCTACAGAGCAGGCGCTCAGGGCAGGGACAGTGCACGGAGCTTCCCTGATCGCACCTACGCCTAGGGGTCACAGGGACATGCTGGCCGCTTATGGGAGCTGCGCGGAGCCAGGGCAGGCAGGTGATATTTATGTATACTGAAAATATTTTCTTAAAATCTGTATCAAGATATTAGTCATCAGCAGAGGTAAAAAACAGGTCTTCTGTCAGACGAGAGATGTTTATCCATCTATACGTTTACATGTAAATTGAGTATGGTCTCACCTAGCACCAGTCTGAACTGAATACAAATGAAAAGATTGTCAAGAGAAAAAAATCTAACTGGAAGACAAAAACACAAGACTGCCTCACATGAAGGGCAGGTGGTGGTGAGGTGCCTCACAACCTGGGGTACCCCTGGGGAGCATCACAAGTTCCCACTTATCCCCGAAGCTCCTGAATCTGGGGACCATGTTACAGTCTGTTTCTCTGCAGACCCTCTCTCTCTGCCTCCCTACAACAGGCTGCTCTTTTTAACTGTTTTCAAGTCCTTTGTTTAAGATCTATCTGGTCTCCCCTGAAATTTCAAGCTGGGACCTTGTTGATTTGACCTAATTTGATTTTGATTTGATAACTATATTGCTTAATTCTTAATTGTCATGTTAAAAGTAGTTTCATTTTAGCGATCTGCCTGCTTGATTTTATTTGTTTCCTTATTAACTTTAATACAATTAATAAAAGCATACCAAGTCATATTTCTTTCAATAAGTAACATGGGCCAGAACCATTTAGAATCTAGGTGGGTACCAGCCATAGGCATTGACTCCCTGGTCTCTGGGGCTGGAGCACCCACAGAAAAAAAATAGTGGGTGCTCTGCACCCACTGGCAGCCCCACAGGTCAGTACCTTCCCCTCCGCGCCTCCCGCCCACCAGCGGACCCACTGATTGGCTCCTCCCTCCAGTGCCTCCCGCCTGCCGCAGATCAGCTGTTCCACAGCATGCAGGAGGCGCTGGGGGCAAGGGGTGGTAGCAGGGGTGGAAAGAGGCAAGGCAAGGGCGGGAAGAGGTGGGGTGGGGGCTTGGAGGAAGAGCTGGAGTGGGGGCAGGGCCTGGGGTGGAGCGGGGGTCAACACCCCCCCTGGGATCTGAGTAAGTCAGCGCCTGTCGTATCAGCTGGTCCATTTAGGAGCCTAATTAGCTTGGCTGAGGACATGGCAGAACGCAACTACAACCACCTCTTGCAACTTCTATTTGTTTTGCTTCCAGCAGACTGTAATGGTTAAAATTACTAATATCAAATTATTTACTGAACATGTTAAAACACCCCTCTGGAGACAGATCAATGGATATTTATAGATCAGCAGTCCCCAAACTTTTTGTCATACACCCCCCTTAACTGTAATGCAATCTGTCCGCAACCCCCCGGGAGCCAGGCACGAGGCTGGACCTGAGGGTGGGAGCAGAGAAGCAGAAGTCACAGCCGGGAGTGAGACCGAAAGCCGGGGTTAGGAGCCGTGGCCAGGCCCAGGCCATGGTCAGGGCCAGGAGCTGTAGCCAGGACCTTGACTGGGGCTACAGCGGAGCTGGGGGCATAGCGGGGCTGGGTGATTCTCCCTCCCCAGCTGCCATGGGGACCTGCCCAGGCCCCCCTGAACATTCCTCTGTGCCCCCTAGGGGAGCGTGCCCAATAGTTTGGGGACCACTGCTATAGATATAGATATTTAAAAATCAATATATATCTGCTAACAGAGATGGTTTTGGGTGTGAAAGGTGAGGCCGTGACTTCTGTGCTTATAATTTCTATTATTCTTTGTTTCACATGGGTAACGGAAATACTCAAAAGTGTTACATGAGAACCTTAACAATCTGCATTAATGTGGGGCAGCCCAGGCATGGACTAATGGGGACTAAGGATTAGCAAGTGTGACCACTGAGAATGATGGCATGCTTCCTATGAGCCAAAAGGGAGCCCCAGGTAACCCCTGCCTAGCTCTTGGAACTATCTAATCTCCAAGGAAGGGTCATTTATTTCTCCTTCTGCTTTTCTTTCTCCGTGACAGGGCTCTTCCTGCTGCTGAGTCTGAGATCAGGAAGGCCAGGCTAGGCTCTGGTTGGTGTCATAGCAGATGCAGTGAAGCTGCCAGGGATATGGAAAAGGAGCCAAGCAGGTGGCTCTAGAGGATGCTGATGGAGTCCTGCAGACCCTTAAAAAGAATATCATCATTTCTCCTTAATAGCAGCTCTCAAAGCTGCTGTCGCCTTCGTGCTTTCTACAGCTTGGAGCCCAGCTGCTGCTGAGGAGAGAGGAGGTGGTGCTTTATAATCTCCTCCGCACGAGCCCATTAATGTACATTGCGACATCATCTCCTGGATTCCTCCTTACCCCTGCAGCAATTACAGCACAGCTGCTCTGGGAGCACTGGAGCCCAGATTTTTGAATGGTACTTAATCGTTGCTCTGCTCAGTGTCGCAAGGCCTAAGTAACTCTGATGGCTAAGTCCCATGTTCAAAAGTGATTTAGGCACTTAGGAGAATAATTTTCATTGAAAGTCAATGGGCTTGAGAGCCTGACTCAGTCTCTCCCCATCAATCCCACTCTCACAAGCACCAGGAGGAGGAAATATGGCAGGCTCTGTGTTTACCCAGGGTCAGAGGCATAGCCACGGTGTAATGTGGCAACAACACCCTAACCTCCCATATGAAGCTTAACATTACCCACACGGGCATCATCCCAGCTGAGCAGCAAAACCTCACTGTTCTGTACCTTCTCTTGTAGATTTGTGAGTCTGTGTCTTACTGAAATGCAGATTAATGAGGGTCTGCAGTTCTTTAGACAGGTAATTCTTTGCAAGGGTTCTATAAAACAGGTTTGAGAACAAAGCGATTACATTTTTAGGCAGTTATAAATAGCAGCTGTGGGGTAGCAGCTTTATTGTCTTGCTGCAGGATCATGGTTTCAGGAAGCGCTATGAGATAACCACTTTTCGATACATTCTCCTCCCCAGGCCTGTGCCTCATGTAGTATGGGTGCATACTCAGTTTAGAGAGCTTTATTGTAGTAACAATCTGGCTGTCAAGTGTGTACACTTCATGGGCAACTGACTCAGATGCAGCACACTAGGCAGCACTTCACAGCATAAAGTCTGCCACTAATAATGCTTCTACTGAATTGTTCATCACTGTAGCAACCACACCCGATTCTGTGAGGGAGACACCTTGTACATACCATATGTAAACATCACAGCATAACGAGGGAGTGCCTAGAAGAAACTGAGTCTGTAGATTAGGATAGCCAACAAGGACATTATTCAGCAAATTGTGTTCTGCAAAATGAGACATAAAGAACCTTTGCACATCAGTAGAGATTTTGCAGACACCAGAAGTTGTAGCAACCAAAGCATATCGCCTACTTTATTTATGGACTAAATGCAACAAGCTGCTCTCATCTCCCCGCACTGCCACCATAACAGATCCACATCCAGGAGTGACACTACCTTCTCTTTAGTGGGTTTAAGTACAATTCTCTGAGTGAAGTCCCCACCCGTAGCAAGGGTTAGCTGATGATTTTCGGGCAATCTGTTCCTCTCTGGATGCTCCCTATTGCCCCATTTATACTTTGTGTCCTCCTGGTCTCATAAATAATTCAAGGACAGTGACACAGGTAGTTATTTTGTCCCACATCTTCCATTTGTGGTTGAGAGTTAATTTTCCACCTCCAGCAACACATGCCTTGAAAAAGGCCGTGTACCACCAGGCTGAATATCAATGCACTTTCACCTTTAATTCTTTTTCCATTTTGCAGCGCGCCACATCCTAAGGGCTGCTGGATTTGGAGACACCAAGCGCCATCTGTGCATCCCTTTGATCTGCACATCACACTGCAGTTTGTGTGCAACACACATCAGGCAGAGTTGTTCCACTCCAGAAAATGGCAGTGTACTTGGGATTTTGCCTAGTGCGGGTAATCAGAAACTGTACGTACACACATACACACACACACACATTTCAGGTTGTTTGCCTGCAACAAAACAGATTTGCCAATCAGACACATCTCTCCCTGTGACCAGAGGACCAATATGGTATTTTCATTAGTCAGGAGGACTGAGTGCTGACCCACAGCATGGTGACAGCGTACAATTGTTGCTGGCGGCACACTCATGCACAATAGTGAGGGAATGACTAATGCTGATTGCAACCCACAGGATATAGGTATTGCTGTACTTCATGAGCTGTGACTGATGCCCATGCAATTAGAGGAAAGACACTCCAGCCCAGCTTTCATTCTACCTTTTGCCACCTGTATCCCCACAACAGGCACTTAACTCATTTGCTGGTTACTATATCCTGGCTACTATATTCTACAACCTGATTCAAAGCCGTACTACACTCTTGCTGACCTGTAGCTATAATATGTCCCTTTATTTTACCCCAGATGCTGCATTAGGCATGTTCTGCATACAGCATAGCAAAGATTTCACAGGCTGTAGATTTTTCCAGTTCAGACTAAGAATTTACAGTTCCCTCCATTATGCTTATTCACTAAAACAACAGATCATTCCAGATATTTGTAATGTGTGTGCTGTATGTCACAGAAACACAGGGTCATAGTTTATGCCATCTATTCTGAGAAACCTGATCTGCTCTATAATTTTTCCCTCTGTGTCAGATCACGCAGAGTTAGAGATTTTACCAACTGACTAGATCCCTAACGCTCTGGAAGCTACTGATTATACACAAGTTGCATACAAATGAAAATAAGTGAATGCTGCAAAAAAACTTCAGGACCAGACTTCAAAGAGAAACTGCTGCTTATGCTGAAATAAATTTGTTAGTCTCTAAGGGTAGGTCTACACTTACCCATCGCGTCGGAGGCGTCGGATCGATGTTCTGGGTTCAATTTATCGCGTCTTGTCTAGACGCGATAAATCGAACCAGCAAGTGCTTCCCCGTCGACGCTGGTAATCCTGCTCCACGAACGGAGCAGGCAGAGTCAACGGGGGAGCCTGTGCGCCGCGGTGTGGACCAGGGGTAAGTACTTTGAAGTTCGAAATAAGATACTTCGACTTCAGCTACGTTATTTACGTAGCTGAAGTCGTGTATCTTACTTCGAATTTCGGGGTTAGTGTAGACCAGCCCTAAGGTGCCACAAGTATTTCTTTCTTATTTTCTTTTTGCTGAGCTTCAGTTCATTTGCAAATTTGACACCATCAGCTCAGGATTAAACAAAGACTATGAATGGCTAGCCAACTACAAAAGCAGTTTCTCCTCCCTTGGTGTTCACACCTCAACTGCTAAAAGAGGGCCTCATCTTCCCTGACTGAACTAACCTCGTTATCTCTAGCCTGACACTTCCCTGCATATTTATACCTGCCCCTGGACATTTCCACTGCATGCATCTGAAGAAGTGGGTATTCACCCACGAAAGCTTATGCTCCAATACGTCTGTTAGTCTATAAGGTGCCACAGAACTCTTTGTCGCTTCTACAGATCCAGACTAACACGGCTACCCCTCTGATGCAAAAAAAGAGGTTCACAAACATCTATTCAAATGTATATTTCAGTTCATTTTGATTGTTCTCCCCACCTTTTGTTTTCAAATATTTTACCAAACAAGTTTACACATAAAAGTCCCTTAAAATTGGCTGCTTGACTTTGTAAACATGATCATGGAAAGTGACACAGTCCTTGTAGCACTTACAGGGACATCTGTGTGAGGTTGGAATGAATCTCCAGACTATCAAGCACATTATTTGCCCAGCTCTAGTGTGTTTAATGCCCTATCTATGCTACCAAAAAAAGTCATTGTCAGAGGAATATTTAGACTCCCTGACTCTTGATAAAATGGTTTCTTTGCCACAGGGTAGACATGACTGACCCATGGTGAACTGCATCATAAATTACAGACACAAGACACATCCATTACCCCTCACACTCTGAGCATGGATTACAAGCACCAAACCTGGATCTCCAGGAAGTGAGCAGTTTAAAGTACGACCGTGAGAGCTAGACCATAATAACAAATAAAGACAAAAGTCATCAGCACCAATAAGGAGTTATCTGCCTCTGGACATTTCCACTGCTTGCATCCGATGAAGTGGGTATTCACCCACGAAAGCTTATGTTCCAATATCTCTGTTAGTCTATAAGGTGCCACAGGACCCTTTGTCGCCTCTACAGCACCAATAAGGAGTATACTAGACCTTCAGCACCTTAGAGTTCATTTTTATCTAACCAGCTTTTAGCTGAAATGCTTTTCGAGTTTTGTGTGTGTAACATTTTTTGACTGTGTACTTTGGAGAATTATAAATGAAAACTCAAAATAAACTATTAAAAATTAGGTCTGTATTTTAAATATAGGCAGGTTCTTGGACTGTACTGTAACTGTTAGCCATCCACTCCTAAACCTATATTACATTTTTTACATTCTTCTAGCTCAGGTGGTCAATGAGTATGTTTTATGATAAAATGCTGTATGCTAATTGTAGCCCATAGAAGTAGCTTAGCTTTTTATTATATTCAGCAGTAACACAAGGAACATACAGGCCTTTATCCTGTAAGACATTAGCTTAAGCAGGTTAGCATAAGTATAGCCAAGCACAGTAGACCTGTGACCCTTGGCATAGATAAATGATCTGACAGTTACCCTTAGGTTTTGGGAAACTAGGAATAGCTTGCTCAATAGCAGGAGTTGGAATATAACGATACCAGGCAACCGCAGGGATACTGAAGTGATACTGGGCTTGGATATTTTAGGATAGAATTGTTGGTAGATGTTTAACCACAAACTTGCTTGAGCCATAGGTGGCATATATGATAATGAATTAAATTGCATTAATAAGTTAACCTATAGGATAAATGCACTCCCATATTATGAGGGTGAGGAAGTTAGATTTGGACATGGAAAGATGGACATTAGAATGAATATTTGTGATAGTGTTCAGGCCTTGTAATAGGCCAAACCACAATGTGGAGGAGGTTAGCTTTCCATCATTTGACCCTTCAGCTCTATTGTTATCTGCCATCAATCCTGGGCATTGGGAAACTTGGACTATTGGACTCACTCAGAATGCCATAGGCAGGGCTGGTCCTTTGTCTCTTATCATTGGTCCTCAAGTAAGGGTGTAAGTATATAAGTCTAAGAGCGTATGCAAGGGAATGATGCCACAGATATCCCCAATACTGTATTATTCCTGTCTGTGTATGTGGCTTGGAGCTTTTCTGTCTCCAGCACTGGTTTTAATAACAATTACCAAGGCTTGGCTTTGCCTTCACTGTGAGTGTCCTTGCCATACACCCCGTGGCTCCCAACGAGATACTGAACGCGTTGGTTTTCGTTTTGTGTAGCCTAATTCTGGGACAAGAACCCTCTTACCCCCAGCTCATTAATCAGGATCAACCGGCAATCAATACAATTATTATTAACCATTAAAAAGGAGCAGGCAACATATTTTTTGGAAATAACGTTTTATGCATATACAAAAAAGCCTCTCTCTGTAGAAGCTTTCCCCAGGCTAACTCTGAAGTGGGTGTGGCAGAGGTTAAAAACTAAAAAACACAGTTTGTAGGGGGAAAATACCCACAGAAAGGCCTTTATGAAACCTAATCTAAATGCATGGGTAGGGGTTTATGGTGCCCCTCCAGTTGTAAAATTGTTTTCATTAAGTCTTTTTTCTAAAGTATGCAAAACCTTTGATCATTGGAGCTATAAGATTAAAATTAGTGTACTGTTTTTAATGACAAAAGAAAAATTTCATAATCAGGGTGGAGTGGAAGCATGCAGACTATAAAGCTTGTCCCAACCCCGCAATTCTCACTCCTGCTGGATTCTGTTAGTTGTTCTGGGATTTGTGAGTCAGGTAAGTACAATCTGAATTTATTACATATGTTTAAAATCTCTTATATTAATTTGGCATTTTCTTTTGGAAGTGGGTTGAACCCATTATATTGAAGAAAAAGCCCACTTTTCCCGTGGGTTAACAGTTAAGTATACCTTATTCATTGCTGAGATGTTAGTGGGAACAGAATTATCGCCCCAATAGGAAAAAAATCAAACAAACCTACATACTTAGTCGATAGTTTCAATATATTACAGGAGATTCACATTTTCACCTGTTGATAACTGCTTGGTTAACAATAATTTCTAATCCAAAAACTGCACTTATAATAAGCAATTGTTGTTTATACCAAACATCCAAAACAGACACATGCTACCTGGAATGAAATCCATCACTGATTTTTTTCCCTTCTCTTTAAACATTCAAATCTAGGGTTTTGTTTTTGTTTTCACAGTTATTCTTCAAGAATATAATCAGAAATATGGAACATTTACTTGATGATAACCTTTTAAAATATTTCACCCAATATGCGTTGATGGAGGGTAGTACAGGTGCACTGTCCATTGGTGGACTGAAAAACCTGCTTCATAATCAGTTTGCACAATATCTGAAGGTAAGTGTAGCCCAAGCAGCATCAATTGTTCTCTCTGTGGAATGGGTTGGAAAATGTAAATATAGGCCCTGATCCTGCAAGGCAGAACCTTATGCCCCCATTGACTTTAATTATCATTGTCAAAGGGTCAGTATGTGAATCTGCCACTCGCCTTAGTGAGCAGTTACTCACTATGGACAACTATGTGAGTAAGGAGTTCACAACTTGGCACTATGAAATAAATACTTTTAATGTATTTTATAAGGTGTTCTGAAGGCAAAGTTGCACCAACTGGATCATATAAAAGATTCCCTCCCAGTCAATATATTGTATCTTGATTCATCTCAGAGGTCTTTAGACTGAGTTCTAGGTAAATGTGGTGACTGGTAATTATTTGATTCTGAAAACAGAAGTATCAGAACTCAGGTGAGAAGTCTGAAGAAGCTGGTAAATAGGTGAAGTCCCTGCTGTACTGCAAATGGAGATAATAATTCTCTGTGGTTTCAAGAAAAGTGCAAAGGCAAAAAATCACCACCACCACCATCTGATCTGCAGAAATGTCCATATGACACCATGTGGAGGTTTCAAGATTGATCAGATTTTGGAAGATTAACTGGAGTTGGATTCTGACTTCAGTAGGACTCCAAACAGTTTTCTTTGCTGGACTGGACATTTAGATGTTAAATGTGGGTGTGTTGAATCAATGTTCGTACATTTTATCAAAGGTCTGAACAAAGTGGAAATTCCAGAATTTTGTGAACAACAAAAATCCACTTTATTCATTTTGCTACAATTTGTTTGGAGAAAAATTGTTTACATGATCCAGTGTATGCAATTAAGCCTATGGAAAAATCATAAAATATAAAAGTGTTTCCTTATCAAACAATTATCATAATTTATAGTCACAATTTATTTAATTGGAAAAGTTAATTAGAAACAAACTTGTAAGTCTGCGAAGGTGCTTTCTTACTAAAACTTTTTTATATCAGTCATAGCTGGTTCAGTTTGGGAGGAAAATAAATCCAGATTTGACTGAACATTCACATTTCACCTGTCTTATCAATGATTTCTATTTGCAATTTGGATAGTAGATTTTTCCAGCATTTTCCCTGTTTTCAGAAATGTGCAACTTCTTTGACATTGAAATAGTTGATATAAAGTATGACACAACATAAAAAAGCAGCTTAAATCACAATCAACATTAGGTTTGTCCCACTTTATAAATTTGACTAATTACCAAGAATGTTTTCAGAAAATTCACTGCACCAGAATGCCATGTGCACTTTCATAATACGGACTGGACTAAAAGGAGTTAATGCTTTTAGCTAGATTTACCACATTTGAACAATTTTGCTAACACAATACAGAGTATTCTAAATACAGGGGGGAACAGTCCTATCTCAGGGCCTGATCCAAAGTCCAGTGAAGTCAATGGGATTCTTTCAACTGATGTAAGTGGGTTCTGGGTTAGACCCTGAGATAGCACTGTGTAGTAGATGTTGACTTTTAATGGTGACCACTATAGCTCAGTGAGTCTATGCTACTGCTTTTTCACCTGTCTTTCTTTCCCCATCTTTGTGATATAGTCCAAACTCAATTTACCTACATCAGAATGAAAGCCTAGTCATAACGAAGCCTTGCAGTAGGGATTTGTTCAAGAACCTCTGGCGTGTTTGGTTGCACTGGGTCCACTGGATCTTGCACATGGGGATATTTTCATTTCTTGATAGTCTGGCTGTGAGAATTTTAACTATTTCTTAGGAATGCTCTTCTATAGTGAATGATGAAAGGCAGATGATTGCTCACACTGTTCAGAGAACTGGTACATCATTGATAACGTTAGCAGACTGTGGGCACTGCATTTCTTGGTTAGTCAATATAACAATCTCCCCCACCCACCCATGTACTTACTGGTAGATCCCATAGTAGTAGCAACTCCTCCATAGTAACATTAATAGTTAGCTTACTTTTTGGGCTATGTTTCTTATCAGGAAGTATCTGTGACCATTAATTTTTTTACTTAACTTTTTAAATTATTTTCCTATACAAACAGGGTGCATTCTCTCTCGATAACATAATTAAATCGTTGGACAAAAATAATGATGGGAAAGTCAGCTTTGAAGAATTTATTTCCATTATAAAACGTATAACTGGCACAGGCCAGTAAGACAAAAGGAGGAGGAGGACCACCACTGGCAAAGGAAGAGAGAAAAAACTTGGCATTCATAAAAAGTATATATATATGTATTTACAGATTTACTTATTGTGATAACATTATCAGCAGATAATAAAGATTTTCTTTAGTTTAAAAGGATTGGTCTCCTTGTACTGTATTTCCTATATACTGGTTATCAACACACTCTAAACAGGTCCACTTCCCAGTTATTTTAGAATTAACGTTTTTATTTCATGCTACAAAAACATGATGTAAGGAAATGGCCTTTATATAGCTCCTGCTTTATGTGGGGGTAGTACTTTGACACACGGGACACTTTAAATTCATGTTTTTGGAAGGAATATATGACCATATACATTAAGGTCGGTCTATCATTCCCAGCAAGGATTGTTCACTACGGTATACTAGTCAATTCAATTTAAGTCAGGACACACATCTCAATATAGTAAAATATCTGAATTAGATATATTTAAGATTTGTATGTGAAATACAAACTTACTAATATTCTATTTACTATTTTTTAAAAATATTTTCCTCAATAACATGCACAAAATATACCTAACAAATTGCTGTACTTAGGTGAATCAAATAAAAATCTATAAGGAATATCATAACTGTATACATACAAAATGAATTATATCAAATCTAAGATCAAATACGGCCCACATATTACAGTAGAACCTCAGAATTACAAACACCTCAGGAATGGAGGCTTTTTGTAACTCTGAAATGTTTATAACTCTGAACAAAGCATTATGGTTGTTCTTTCAAAAGTTCACAATTGAACATTAACTTAATACAGCTTTGAAACTTTACTGTGCAGAAGAAAAACGCTGGTTTTAATCATCTTAATTTAAATGAAACAAGCACAGAAACAGTTTCCTTACCTTGTCAAATGTTTTTACTTTTTAACTTTCCCTTTATTTTTTTAGTAGTTTACGTTTAACACAGTGCCATAAAGTACAGGAACTCCTCACTTAACGTTGTAGTTATGTTCCTGAAAAATGCGACTTTAAGCAAAATGATGTTAAGCGAATCCCATTTCCCCATAAGAATTAATGTATATGGGGGGGGGGGGGAGTTTAGGTTCCAGGGAAATTTTTTTTACCAGACAAAAAACCCTATATATATACACACACACACACACACACACACACACACACACACAGTATACATTTTAAACAAGCAATTTAATACTGGTACACAGTAATGATGATTGTGAAGCTTGGTTGAGGTGGAGGAGTCAGAGGGTGGGATATTTCCCAGGGAATGCCTTACTGCTAAATGAACTAGCAGTTGGCTGAGCCCCCAAGGGTTAACTCTCACACTGTACAAGCCAGCAGGAAAGGAGGGAGGGCAGACAGACACAGATGTGTTTCAGAGATAGAGATGCACATTTCTCCTTTCAGTATCAAGAATGGGGTCAGAAGGACACTGCCTTGTTAATTAGATCAGCAAGCCCGGCAGCTGTAGTCTCTGCCTAAGGGTACGTCTACACTACAGAATTAGGTCGAAATTATAGAAGTCGATATATTAAAACCCGAATTTATGGAATCGATTGTGTGTATCCCCACTAAAGAGTATTAAGACCATGAGGTCGATTGATTGTGTCCACAGTAGCGGGGCTAGCATCGACTTTCGGAGCATTGCATTGCGGGTAGCTATCCCACAGTTCCCGCAGTCTCCGCCGCCCATTGGAATTCCGGGTTGCGATCCCAAAGCCTGATGGGGCAGAAAACATTGTCGCTGGTGGTTCTGGGTACATGTCGTCAAGCCATCAAACGTCCCTCCCTCCCTCCCTCCGTGAAAGCAATCTTTTTCGCACCTTTTTTCCGGGGTTTCCGTGTTTGCTACAGAAGCCTGCTCAGCTCACAATTACCGTACATCTCCAGCGTACGCCTGGACATTAGGTCTAGTGGAGATTCAGTCACGCTATAATACGGGCAGAGGTATAGCTCAGCGGTCTGAGCGTTGGCCCACTAAACCCAGGGTTGCGAGTTCAATCCTTGAGGGGGCCAGAAGATGACGATGGCTATCAAGCATATTGTACCATCTGCTCCTAGAAGGAAATGAGCCTAACCCTTGCTCCCCGCTCCCTCTGTGAAAGCACCTGAGGGGGGAGCCAAAAATCCTTTTGTGCCTTTTTTCATGCGGGCGCCATATTGCTCACACCATTGTTATCCACCCGCCGCTTCTGCTCCCACTCTGCTGTCCTGCAAACAGCATACCAGGGAAAGCATGGAGCACGATCAGATCACCGCGGCTGTTCTCGCTGTTATGAACACCACGCGCATTCTCCAGGAGTATATGGAGAACGAGAACCAGGAGCTGCTAGAGCCACAGGAGGCGAGGAGGCGACAGCAGCACCCTGAGGACAGTGATGAGGACATGGACACAGACCTCTCTCAAAAAAGGCCCCCCCGCAAGGTGGACATCATGGTGGTAATGGGGCTTGTTGATACAGTGGAACGCCGATTCTGGGCAAGGGAAACAAGCACAGACTGGTGGGACCACATAGTGCTGCAGGTCTGGGATGAATCCCAGTGGCTGCGAAACTTCGCATGCATAAGGGCACTTTCATGGAACTTTGTGAGTTGCTTTCCCCTGCCCTGAAGTGCCAGAACACCAAGATGAGAGCAGCCCTCACAGTAGAGAAGCGACTGGCGATAGCCCTGTGGAAGCTTGCGACGCAAGACAGCTACCGGTCAGTCGCGAATCAATTCGGAGTGGGAAAATCTACAGTGGGGGCTGTTGTCATGCAAGTAGCCAGGGCGATCACCAAGCTGCTTGTACCAAGGGTTGTGAGTCTGGGAAATGTGCAGCTCATACTGGATGGCTTTGCAGCAATGGGGTTCCCGAACTGTGGAGGGGCGATAGACGGAACCCATATCCCTATCTTGGCACCGGACCACCAAGCCAGCGAGTACATAAACCGAAAGGGTTACTTTTCAATAGTGCTGCAAGCACTGGTGGATCATAAGGGACGTTTCACCAACATCAATGTGGGATGGCCGGGAAAGGTACATGACGCTCGCATCTTCAGGAACTCTGGTCAGTTTCAGCTGCTGCACCAAGGGACTTTCTTCCCAGACCAGAAAATAACCGTTGGGGATGTAGAGATGCCCATAGTTATCCTTGGGGACCCAGCCTACCCCTTAATGCCATGGCTCATGAAGCCATACACTGGTAGCCTGGACAGTAGTCAGGACCTTTTCAACTATAGGCTGAGCAAGTGCAGAATGGTGGTGGAATGTGCATTTGGGCGTTTAAAAGCTCGCTGGAGCAGTTTATTGACTAGGTTAGATCTCAGCGAAACCAATATTCCCATTATTATTACTGCTTGCTGTGCGCTCCACAATATCTGTGAGAGTAAGGGGGAGACGTTTATGGCAGGGTGGGAGGTTGAGGCAAATCGCCTGGACACTGGTTATGGGCAGCCAGACACCAGGGCTATTACAAGAGTACAGCAGGGTGCGTTGCGCATCAGGGAAGCTTTGAAAACCAGTTTCATGAATGGCCAGAATGCTGTGTGAAAGTTCTGTTTTTCCCCAGTAATGAAAAGCCCCGCCCCTTCATTCACTCTACTTCCCTTTACCCAAACCGCCCTGCCCTCCGCCCCTCGGTCACCGCTTGCAGAGGAAATAAAGTCATTGTTGCTTAAAAATCATGCATTCTTTATTAATTCGTAAAACACAGAGGGGGAAACTATGGGGGTAACTGCCACAGTCTCCCGGGATAGGTGGTGGAGGAAGGGAAGCACCAGGATGGGTGGTGGAGGAAGGGAAGCACCAGGATGGGTGGTGGAGGAGGGGATGAGGGAAGGACAAGGACACACAGCACTTTAAAACTTATTGAATGCCAGCCCTTTCTTGCTTGGACTGTTCTCTTGGCTTGAGTGGTTGGGTGCACGGAGGCCACCCAAACGCGTTCTTGGGCGTCTTGGGGATGAGGTTATGGGACTCGGGAAGGAGGGCTGTTGGCTACACAGGGGCTGTAGCGGCGGTCTGGGCTCAGGCGGCCTTTCCTGAACCCTACGCCTTTCCTCAGCCATAAGCCGGAGGATTTCCGTTTGATCCTCCAGTAGCCTCAGAATTGCATCCTGCCTTCTCTCTGCACGCTGATGCCACCTACTCTCTTCATCCCGCCGCTGTCTCTCTTCATCCCGCCAGTCATTGTCTTCAGCACGCCACCTGTCCGCGCGATCAAATTCTGCCTTCCTGGACTCCGACAGTGTCTGCCTCCACGCATTCTGCTGGGCAGCTTCAGTGTGGGAGGATTCCATGAGTTCTGAAAACATATCGTCTCGATTCCTTTTTTTTTTTACTTCTAATCTTCGCTAGCCTCTGGGACAGTGATGAAAGGGGTGGCGTTGAAACATTTGCAGCTGCGGGAGGAAACAAACGGGAGAGGAGTAGTTTAAAAGACACATATTAGAGGACAATGCTCCAAACATTTCATAGCACATGTGCATTTGGTCCAAGGTTGCACTTTGCCTGTTATATTGAGGGTCTGCCGGTTTGGTGTGAGAGATCACACAAGCAGGTCCGGCGGGCAACAGAATTCGGCTTGCAGGCAGCCATGGTAAGCCACAGTCTGTAGGCTTCTTTAACCTTCATAACATGTGGGATTGTTTTCAAACAGCAACCCCCTCATTACCCATAACAAACAGCCTTTGGGCTGGCAATTTAAAACTGGGTGGCAATTGAAAAGGGAGGGGCGGCGGTTTTCGGGTTAACATGCAGCGCGAACCTAATCGACACCCCCCCACACACACACAGACACACATCCAAGATGTTCGCTGTTCCCCATCCCCCCACCGCGTGGGTCACAGCGGGGAAGATTTCCGTTCAGCCACAGGCAAACAGCCCAGCAGGGACGGAGCCCCTCTGAATACCCCCTTAATAAAATTCCCCTATTTCAACCAGGTGACCATGAATGATATCACTCTTCTGAGGATAACACAGACAGATAAAGAACGGATGTTGCTTGAATGCCAGCAAACACCGGGACCATACGCCGCCATGCTTTGCAAAGCAATGATTCCAGACTACGTGCTACTGGCCTGGCGTGGTAGAGTGTGTTACCACGAAGCACAGGATAAGGCTGCCCTCCCCAGAAACCTTTTGCACAGGCTTTGGGAGTACATCCAGGAGATCTTTCTGGAGATGTCCCCGAAGGATTTCTGCTCCATCCCCGAACATGTTAACAGACTTTTCCAGTAGCTGTAGCTGTACTGGCCGCAAATTAATCATTAAACACGCTTGCTTATAAAACATGTATTAATTTAACAGAGGTACACTCACCAGAGGTCCCTTCTCCTGCATCGAGCACGCCTTGGGTGGGTTCGTAGAGTACTGGCTCCAGGGTGACAAAGAGTTCCTGGCTGTCGGGGAAAAGGGCTTCTCCGCTTCCTTGCTGTGTCTGTGCGCTATTTTCAGCATCATTATCATCATCATGCTCCTCTGTGGTTTCTGATGATCCACATACGGAGTCATACCACATGGGTGGGTCAGTGCTGGCTGCACCTCCTAGAATGGCATGCAGCTCATCATAGAAGCGGCATGTCTGGGGCTCTGACCCAGAGCGGTTCTTTGCATCTCTGGTTTTTTGGTAGGCTTGCCTGAGCTCCTTAATTTTCACGCGGCACTGTTGCGCGTCCCTGTTGTAGCCTCTGTCCTGCATGCCCTTGGAAACTTTGGCATATGTATTGGCGTTTCTTCTTTCTTCTGCTAGCACGGTTTTGTCTCCCCATACAGCGATCAGATCGCGTACCTCACGCTCGGTCCATGCTGGAGCTCGTCTTCGGTTCTGGGACTCCATCATGGTCACCTCTGCTGATGAGGTCTGCGCTCACCTGCAGCTCACCACGCTGGCCAAACAGGAAATGAAATTCAAAAGTTCGCGGGGCTTTTCCTGTCTACCTGGGTGGAGCATTCGAGCCCAGACTGCTGTCCAGAGCGGTCACATGTTGCACTGTGGGATAGATCCAGGAGGCTAATACCGTCGAATTGCATCCTCACTAAGCCTACATCGATTCGGCAATATCGCTTTAAGCGCTAATCCCCTCGTTGGGGGTGGAGTGGCGAGATCGATTTTAAGAGCCCCAGAAGTCGCTGTTAAGGGCTTCGTCATGTGGACGGGTGCACGGATCAATCGAAACAACACTAATAAATTCGACCTAAACTCGTAGTGTAGACCAGGGCTAAGGCAGCATCTCCCTCCCTTGTGTGTCCCCCCTGCTCTATGGAAGATGGGGTAAGCGAGGTGCAGGAGCAGGGGGACATTAGCCCCCCTCTTTTTCCCCTCCCCCCACACAGCAAGCAGGCAGGAGTCTTGGGGAGCAACACATGGCAGTGGGGGAAGGGACAGCTGAACTGCCGGCAATTGATAGCCTGCAAACGACGTTAGAAGGGAGCATTTCACAACTTTAAAGGAGAGTGTTCCCTAATTGATGAGCAACGAAACAACATTAACCTGGATGACTTTAAGTGAGGAGTTCCTGTATTTTCTTTTCTTTTTTTTTTTTTTTGGTCTCTGCTGCTGCCTGATTGCATACTTCCAGTTCCAAATGAGGTGTGTGGTTGATCGGTCAGTTCATAACTCTGGTGTTCGTAACTTTGAAGTTCTACTGTATCACAAATGTCTCTGTGACCTCTGCACTGATGTTCTAAGTTCTAACGGGATATATTCATTAAACCATTCTGACACTAAAGGTTTTGATTCCTTCATTATAAATCAGCTTTTGCATATTCTTGTTATTGACCATATAATAATAAAATATCTTTGATATCCGTTTAACAACTTTAAGTTACAGTTAATAACTAATTTTTAAAAACCATTATTAGGGTTAGAAAGTCACGCACTCAAAGTTAGGAAATGTCAGAATTAAAGTTGTTTATGCATCCTTCATTTGTCCTGCTTGTGCATATGCGTTATGGTACAGCATTTAATTCCATGATTACATTCTATTTATTTTCCACAGGACGCAGAAAAAAACATTTGATGATGAATTAGGTGGATGGTCAGTACCTTACAGTACATGGCTACAAGCAGAGCATCCATCATTCTCTCTGTTGGCATCATGTTCTGCCTTATGATAGGTAGTGCAAAGAAAAAACGTTCCAAAATGTTACTTCACTGTTTACATTTTTAGAGTAACATTTTGCTCCTTCCGGGAATCTTGTGGCAAGCAACATTCACCGCAACTACGAGAGACAGGCTTGGATTGCAGTTGGGTGGGATGATGATTGTATTATTGTGAAAATCCTTTCACACATACAGCAAGCTGTAACACTAGTTCCAATTCGAGAGATCTCTTTGCTAAAATGAAACTTCCAAACACCTTTTATTTAAGGGAGATCTGAACCTTTACCCGTTAAGGGTCCAATCCTGAAAGGTGCTAAGTGCCTTTAACTCCCACTGAAGAAAGGGGATGTTGAAAGTGCTCAACATTTCATAGGAAACACCAGACATGTTTCTGAATCAGGCCCTAAATTGGGAACAACTTATAGTACATGGCTACATAGCTGCAGAGGGCAGATGAGACATATTTCTATTGGTTCAGATCCTAATTTCTGTCAGCCTCAGAGAAGGGACATTTTATTTACATTTTTTTAATGGATTTGAGGCAGCCCTGAAAAATATTCAGAGTGGGAATACTCTAAAGGAAGGGAGATTTCACTCTTTCACAAAAGTGGTAAGACATTTTTCTGGTTTGGCTATACATGTACAACTTCTAAAGTTAGCTTTTTTGTATTTGTTATAGATACAAATTACAATTTATGCATAGAAATAACACGTAACCTCTTTCAATGAATCAATAGGAGCTTAGACACTGACTTCACGAGAGTGTAGGATTCAATCTCTTAATAAATATTTAGTCATATTCATTCCTCTTTTCAACACAAGCCCAATTAGCCTTGCAGCATCAGTCCTCTCTCTTGTCCCATACAGATTTAGTCATCTTTGGGAGGAGTATGATCAGGTCCACATCAGATGAAGTTACTTTTGCACATTAAAACATTTGCAATTTTTTTAGATTCTTTTTTTAATCCTTTCAGCACATAGCCTACATCAGAAAATTCCAGTGTCATAGTAATTGCTATTGGTATTATTACTTACCTTATTGAGAAGAAAGTAATGAAACACAAGGAAACAAAACTGAAAATAAGGCATCCCTGTAATAAGGATAGGCCACTAGCTTAGAACTTGGGAAACCTGGGTTCAAGTCCCTACTCTATCACAGATGTCCTTTGTAACCTTGGGCAAGTCACTTAGTCTCCCTGTACCTCAGTTCCCCATCTGTAAAATAGGGATAAGAACACTTTCCTACCTCACAGGAGTGTTGAGAGGATAAATTAAAGATTGTGAGATAAAATAAGGTACCTAAAATAGATTACTGCATAAACTTCAGTCCTTAAGTAGCTAGTGTTTCTTGGAGAAAAAATATTTTTCAAGCAGTCTATTTTTGGCCAAATATAAAGTATTTTCATACACCTTGTTTTTATTTCAATTCTGGCTATGGGCTCAACCCTGCAAATACTTCTGTACGTGAGAAACTTTACACATGCAAGTAATCACACTAAACTAAATGGGATTACTCATGTGTGTAAGCGTTTGCAAGACTGGGATCTATATTTCTTTTCTTTTTATCTCTGTTATACAATAGGAGAAATTTCTGACTTTGACTATGTTACTAACACCTCTTGTAAGTTATAGAAAAAGCAGGCAACGGGAAATAAACATTAAATAGTGTTATAAAAGTGTCACATCCTCACAAAGCTCACTTCTGACCCAATGCTCAGAGTTATGAAAAATGCTTACATTTTACTTATTCCAAAAGGTCAGGAGCACTTCATACCATAGGCAATGTCAGAAATATCATGGAACATAAAGTTTTAAAAATAAAATCAGCATTTTCAAGGCTAGTACTGAAGGAGCCATTTTTACAAAAGTTATATTAGAGGCATCAGCAGATAAAAGACTGAGACCACAACACAAGAGCTCATCAGAAAAGATTGCAACCTGATTTAATATTGTGGGGAAAGAGGGTGAATAAAAACAAAACACCTTTGACCATTTGGATCAAATTCTGCCCTAACACCCTGTGTAAACACATTTACTGCAAAGGGCTTCAAGGAATGTACAAAGAAACCAGTGCAGAATTTGCCCCTAAATGTATTATTTGCAGTATAAAATTCTTCCACAGAATAATAATACAACTTGGCGCATTACTTTTTCAAAGTGTTGCACAAACACTAACTACATTAATCCTCACAACAGCCAGGCAAGGTCAGTAGGTATTATCATTCCAATTTTACAGGTCAGAAAACAGAGGCCAAAAGATTAAAGGCCTTACCAAGGATCACATGCAGCAAGTTATCAACACAGCTGAAATTAGATAGCATGAGTTTCTGGGCCTGACCAGCCCTCATTCATCTAGCCCACATTCCCTTTGTGAAATCAAATCTATGTTAAGCAGAGCTGGGCCCAAGCTGTAAAATCTGGATATGGAATTCTAACATGTATGATATGGTGGAGATAGCACTGGGCTAGGAGTCAGGAGAGCTGGGTTCTATGCCTGGTTCTGCCACTGATGGGCTGGGTGACCTTAGGCAAGTCACTTCACCTCTCTGTGCTACTGCTTCCCCCATCTATAGCTGAAATTTATCCAGCTGTGCAAAGCGCTTGGAGTTCTACAGATTAAAAGAACTATTAATTATTATTTTGTGACATTCAGATAAAAGATTTTAGTTCAAGACTATTTCTAGTGCTAAAGCAAGGATGGATAAATGCATAAACTGTAACAGGAAACTCAGACATGTCCACTTTAATTTAAATCCCCTAGACACATTTTATAATGCTTTTCATCATGTGGGAAGGAAAAATGGTATGATTTTGTTTAAAATAAACTTTGTAGTTAAACTTTACAATGTGCAAGTCAGAAAAGAAACTCATAAACTAGTGTTTTGTATGCAGAAACTATCAAATGCTTTCTCAGCACTGACATATCAACTGCGCACACTGGTTCCAGTCCTGCAACACTTACAGAATAGCTTAACTCCTGCGTATAGCCCCTCTGACTACTCATGGAGCTCAGCAGGAGTACTCGTGCATAAAGTTACTCCTGGGTGTGTTGGCAGGATCAATGCCAAGTAATGCTTTTGTAATCACACTGAACCATGGAACAAGATGAAATAGATGAATAATTGTTGAACTGATATAGATCAAGAACATGGTAGGAAACTCCCTTACAGCTTAAGTATGCATTAGTTACTCTTCATATAAGTCAAGTCACAACATTTACCTCTTCAACTTTAGAATTAAAAGCAAAAATCTCAAAAAGAAAATCTTCCCAGTGCTAAAAACCTTTGATCAAAAGAGTTTCTGTGCATTCTATTACAGCAATATCACTTGGGCCATTATAGTTGCAAGGACACAGTCAATTAATAGTGTTGCCAATTCTTGCGATTTTATCATGATTCTTGTGATATTTTGCTGTTTTTCTTTGCTGCAGCTCCTTGAGTCAGGTGATTGTGTGAAAATCTTAGCTTTTATTTCTTTTTTTATTTAATAGTTTGCAGAGAAAAGCTGTAAAACAGACTCTTACAAGCTCAAATCCCAGAAGGCAAATAAAAAGAACCCAACATGTATGAATTATTTTTTTAAAATCTCATGAGTGTTAAGCCAATCTCATGATTTCTGGGGTTCAGCTCATGATTTTTGAACACTTGAGGTTGGCAATACTACATGTAGTAAATTTAAAAGAGTTACAAGAAATTCCAAGTTCTACATCTGTCCCTAAGACTCTTTGCCTACTTACATGGTTCAGCAATCACATGATCCTATTTTTTTATTTTAAAAAAACCAAACAAGCAAAACATAGCTGTTACTGGACCAGTGTTTCTCCACCCACATTCTCCAGGAGCAACTTCCAGAGGAGAAGTAGCCAACACAAGAAAGAGGAGTACAGTAAGTGCTCTACTTCTGTTTCAAGCCTTACTGAGTCGCTGAGGGTGCTACCATGGGAGTGACATGGTGTTCCCTCATCAGCTCTCATGGTGCATGAAATCATCTCTATAACCTCAATAATTCACAAACCTCACTAACCTGATCCCCCTTAAATTATTTCTGTCCATTACTATAAACAATATCCAAATATTTTAATACAATGCAGGCTCTGCTAAACTGAAGCCTTTACGGTTACAGGTATTAATATAGTAAAATGCCCAGTTGAAACAACTGAAGGTTCTCTTTGCCTCATTCAGAGTTCAGCTGTGAAATATCAGCATTCCCACTATACAGATTAAGATTCAGAAACATGCTTTGCAGAGTAGCTGTTATACACATCATACACAAACTGTTTAAATTCCATTCATTACATTAATCTTTCGTGACTTTCAGATTTTACATTCATTCCATTATTTTCTCCATATAAATTGTACTTGAATGTATGTCTTGCTTCTCCTTCAATGAAAATGCTGCAGATCACCCAATGATTCATGGTATTTCTGTACAACAGCAATATGTTGTCTTGGATATGAGCTTCAATTCACTTCTCAACACCTTTTCCCATTTGTATGAGGTCAGAGGTGTCCACAAGTATTCACCACTCATTCTGGTCCATGGCAGGGGTTCATAGGTCTTGGAGATCCAGTTCTTTTCTCTTCAATTTTCTCTCTAGTCTTTCCATTGTATCTTCTGTCTTCCACATCCTTTCTTGCTGTCCTCTTCCTCCCTTGCTTTCTTTGCAAATCATTCTTCTCCCATTCGTATCACTTGTCCACCCACTTCAAATGTGCACCCTCCAGCCTATTTATTACTGGGAGTCCCATGTTCATCTTCCCCGTAATGTCTTCCATTCACACTCTGTCTGCCCTCCACTTGCCTGCCATTCTCAATATATTACGTGCTACTACCTGTATCTTAGAATCATAGAAAATCTTTTTTCTTCCATGTGCGTAAGACTCCACCATTTCTAAACAAAGCAGGCAGGAAAAAACACATGCAGCGTATACTTTTCCTTTCAGTTTGTTATTTAACTGAGGTCCTACAGTACTCCTTCTATCTTTTTCACTGTCACCCATGCTGTGACGAACTAGGACTGTAGTTAAGGTTTCCCTGAGTACTGTGTGGGTGCCTCGGTTTCCCCTATACAGTGCTTGAGTATCTAGGTGGTGGGACAACGGTGCATGATTGTTACAAAGCCCTAGAAGGCAAAGGCCTGGACACAGAGAAGGGCCGACACTCGGTCTCCTGGCAACAGATGACCCGGCCCCTCCCCGGCAAAGGTGCGAGCTGAAGGTGTTGGAACAAAGGGATCAGGTGACCTCCTGGTCCGGGAAGCAGACAAAGGGGGAGGAGGGGCTGGTGAGTTTCAGTTTGGAGCTGGCCGGAGAAGAGGGGAGAGAGGCAGACAGGGTCTGGCCTCCCTGCCCCGTTTGGAGCTGTGGGATGAAATGCAGGGAGCCCCCAGGCTGGGGTCTAAGCTCCCTGCCCCCCGGAAGGACCCGACTGAGGGGTCCTGGATGTACTGACAAGCTCTGGTTGGACTGTGTTCCTGGCATCTCTAATAAACCTTCTGTTCTACTGGCTGACTGAGATTCCCAGTGAATCCGGGGAAGAGGGGTGCAGGGCCGGACTCCCCTATACTCCGTGACACATGCACACTGGGCTCTTCTTTTCAACTCTCCAGATCTCTCTCTGAGAGCACTAAGGGTATGTCTACACTCCAATAAGACACCTGCAGTCGGCCTGTGCCAGCTGACTCGGGCTAAGCAGCTGTTTAAATGTGGAATAGATGTTTGGGCTTGGGTTGCAGTCAGAGCTCTGGGATCCTCCCCCCTCGCAGGGTCCTAGAGCCTGGGCTCGGGCTCGTCTGCACCACAATTAAACTGCCCTATAGCTCAAGCCCCGTGAATCAGCTGGCACGGGCCAGGTGCATGTTTTTAATAGCAGTTTAGACATACCTTCAGTGTACTTCCCAAGTATACAGATTCTTTCTTCTGCTTGAGCTTCTCTTCTGAAGCTTCAATCAATAGCTCTTTTCCCACTCTCTCCACTTGCAAAATTTCAGGTTTCTTTGTGTTTCTCTTCAAACCATGGTCGTCAACACACATGCCCACTTGCTATTGTTCTAACATTTAATACTGCTATTGCACTAACACAGAAAATTTGCTGTTAGAGTTGAAGTATGGATTTGAACAGGCTAAAAAATATTGTAGTGAGGATGTAGCAAAACTGCCTCACGAAAAGCAACAATAAATACAGAGACTGATTGCTATTACACTGTAATAAACAGTAGTTCTCTGTAATCATTGATAAAAGAATACCACATGTAAAGTAAAAACTAGCAATGAGCCCATGCTGACAAGTTTAAATCCTGATTCAGATCCAGACCAAAATTAACTCAAAGCGTGGGACATTCAGATCTGGGTTATTGGTTCAGGTCCATCTTTAGTGCGGACTAAGGAATGTTCAAAGGATACAAATAATTCATAGCACTTCAATGGCATGTTACAAAGATCATCTACTTAAAAAGCAATATGGCAACATCAGGATAAATAAGATGAGATTACGGACAAGAACATTTTGAGGGGGCTAAATGTCGCCTGCAACAAGGTTTAGTAGGTGAGACCCGGAAAGGGAATAAACTTGTAATAGCATGATAGGAAGAAATTCTGCTGATGCCCCCTTCCCAAGGACAAGCATTCAATGCATCCTAAGATCACAGTCTTCCCTGTAGCCTGGCCCTTCTGCATCTAAACTTCCTGCCCACCAAACAGGCTTAAGATAACCTTGATAATATTCAGGGTTTCAA
This sequence comes from Chelydra serpentina, assembly GCA_037349315.1. Lineage (NCBI taxonomy): Eukaryota > Metazoa > Chordata > Testudines > Chelydridae > Chelydra > Chelydra serpentina. The sequence goes on from JBAIAC010000004.1 coordinate 133,600,960, forward strand.
GAGTACATTGACTTATGGAATTCATCAAGGGTCAATTTTTCTTAGATTCAAAAGAAGCATGCAAGTAAAATGTGACCTCTTGCAGTTTGCAAGGGGGGGAATGAAAGGGATCTTTCAAACTACATTACAGTTGGTGTAATGTCTGAATTTCCATTTGTTTACATATGAGTAAATTGTCAAAGCTCACATTGATTTTAATAGGAGGCATGCAGACATAATTCTGTACAGTGCTTTGACAATCTACCTTAAAATTCAGACTAACAGACTCTTGTCAATATACATATTTCAGGATCACTTAAAACAAAAACAAATAAAACATTGTCTTCATATTTTGAAGTCTAAGCAAAAAATTCATGTTTACATTTCAGATTACAACCCAACACTTCTGGAGCAAGCTGACACTGGAGCAGCAATTTAACATTTAGCAGTCTCTTAATTCAATATATCTAAAACATTTCTCTTGTCTTATCTTTTTCATATTCTAGAAATTCCCATCTTTCAGATCATCTGTGAGCTTTCCGGTTATGAGAATATTACATGCTCTCCTCAACTATGAGATATTATCAGGGGGCTCCCTTCCAAGATTTTGCCAGAGCACACATGGATGGTGTGAGTGCCAACTTTATATTATTGAGTCAAGAGGACTTTCTATCTGGAAGATCCAAAATCACTACTATTGGAACCATTTGTACTTTCACTTTTATTAAATCCACTATGATGTTTTTAAATCCTTGACCAATTTTCCTCTGCTTAGGGACAGTCCCATCAAACACACAGCATAGAAAACTGTCCTAAAGAAGGACTTTCTCTTTGTGACACTAGAACAAATTTGGAAAAAAAAAACCTCACATAAAAAAAATTATACCAGTATTCTTCTTTATTTACCCTGCAATTTTATTGCAAAAATTTGTGTTTTGATAAGAGAGCTTTCCTACCTTATAGCTTCTTGTTATGTTTCACTCTATAGTACCTACGTTATAATCCTTATCCTCTGCCTATATCAATCTGTGGCCATGCAAATTACTCTGATATAAAAATCAGCATAATATCTTCATTACTCTTACATCTTCATTATAGTACTGAGTTCCTATTTAAACAATAAATATGCTGAATATGGACAGCAGACATCTCTTCATGTCACAACACATGGAAAAGATGCATAGCTTTTCATCTAACAAAGGCAAAAAAGGGGTATTAAGAAAACACACAGAAGAGACAAATCAGTACTTACAACAGGGTATTTTGTGTTTGGGTCAAATTCTGTAGAATTTGCATCTGGAACACAAAAAATTCAGAATAACCACCATACATTTTAATCGTCCTAGATCATCAGCTTTCTTGGCTTGTAGGGCTCTATTGTGCCCGCACAGCCTTGTAAAGGTGTGTGTGTGTAAGGTACAACACCCGGGGAGCAGCCTCAGGAAGCACAATGCCTCAGGGTAAGTCGACACGTCAAGAAGGGGGTGTGATTCCCAACTCAAGGAAACATATCTGTGCTAGCTCTGATTGAGCTAGCACACTAAAACTAGTGTATCTGCGACAGCATGAGCAGTGGGACAGAGTAGTGTCTCAGGGTAGTGTCTGCCCCAGTGTCTCAGACAGGTATGTACTCAGTGCGGCTAGCCCCTCTTCCTGCTCATGCTGCTGCAACTACACTATTTTTAGTGTGCCAGCTAGATCAGAGCTAGTGTGGGTATGTCTTCGCGAGCTGGGAATTACACCCCAGCTTGAAGTGCAGACATACTCATAGGGACTCACCAGAGAGACACTTCCACCCCTGCTACCTACTTGTTCCTGAGGGTAGCAATTTACTGCTGGCCTAAATTACTACCCACTAAATTACTACCCACCCTGCACTAAATTACTACCCACCCTGCACTTATTTGGCTACTCTGCTCAATGAGTAGTGGGGTGGAGCCAACGCTCCTCCCATTCCCCACCACTACCTACCCACCTGCTTGAGGGACAGAGTATAGAGGTGAGTTGCCCAGTGTATTCCTATGCTCCTGAAACCAAGATCTGAGTAGCCTGCACAGGGGTAGAAAGGGAGTTCTTACTCCCTTACATAGGTATGTAGTCCAATTCACAATCTAGCTCTTATAATTTGTTCACATTGATCTAAACACATAATACTATGATCTGAATAATATGAAGTTCATATAAAGAATAAGCTTTCTTCTAAGTGAACCAAATCCATACTAGGATACTGAACTCACCTTTCCAGTTTAAACAGTTTCTTGCAAACTCCACCACTGCCAGCTGCATCCCCAAGCAAACTCCTGCAAAGAAGAGAAAAGGACAGAGTTTCACACAATAGAAAGAAGAATTTGCAAAGTAGCCTCAATTCGGCCTTCGGAATACCCAGAGTTTGGATTTCCGGCTACTCAGTTTGTACATACAAACCCACACATTCTGGGAAATCTGAAGACTGGTTGACTAATTGTGGGCAAGAAATGTAAAGGTCACTCTAGACTATTCAGAATAACAATGTCCTTTAGAGTCCTACTAAATAATCTTTTTTCATTTTAAATGTTATGTGCCTAGTAGGGATAGGATACAGCTGAAAGTTTGGGTATGTTCAGATCCAAGATTTTGGCTGGGCCCATCCCTAGTCAAAGAATTCACCATCCATCTTCGATTGTAAGCAACTCAAGGCAAGGACCACATCTTCTTATGTGTCTGCATAGTACCTGGTCGAGATCCTAATTGGACACTACGATAATAGAAATGTGTAATTAAAAGTAATAAGCAATACAGAAATGATCAGACATAACAAACATGTTAAAAGGGATATTTTCTTTGGAAATGTTGAGCTAAAATTATAATGTTGCTGATTTATTACTCTTAAAAAGATCGATACTCCAAATCATAGAATCATAGAATATCAGGGTTGGAAGGGACCTTAGGAGGTCATCTAGTCCAACCCCCTGCTCAAAGCAGGACCAATCCCCAATTTTTGCCCCAGATCCCCAAATGGCCCCCTCAAGGATTGAACTCACAACCCTGGGTTTAGCAGGCCAATGCTCAAACCACTGAGCTATCCCTCCTCCCCCCCCAACTAAAATGACTCAAAGGTCTTTGAGGCAGGGACTGTCTTTTTGTTCTGTGTTTTGTTCTGTGTTTATACAGCGCCTAGCACAATAGGGTCCCAGTCCATGACTGGGGCTCTTAGGTGATATCACAAAACAAACAACAAATAATAGAGTCAGCACCTCTAACGTAGAACTTGAATGCTGACTCAAGTCAGAAACCACTTACATTTTAATGAGGCCCACGCAACTTTGCCATGTAGATTTTAGATCCTATTTTAACAACTACTTTAGTTTTATAAAAATTAACCACCATTCTCTACATATCTTCAACAACCAGTAATAATATTTCCTTAGTTGAAAGATCTTACCAAGAAAAGGTTTTTTCTTTTTTCTTGCCCAAGAGATTGCTTGGAGTTTGCCTTCTGTTCCCCTAAATCCAAACCCACCTGGGACCAAAATGCCACTGTAATAAAATCCATACATAAAAATGATTGGGATGTAAAATAAGGACAAAAAAAAGAAAGTCTCCATGTGTCACTTAAAAGATAGACTTGTCAGGTTAAAATTAAATAAATGTGGTGTTAAGGGGCACCACATTTTGTATAATCCAAGGTGCCAATAATGGGTGATCTTTAATGAGACATGCACCTGATCAACATGAAAAATCCATTGGACTTATTTCAAGTTTTGGAACATCTGCGTCAGTGTTCTAGCCTAATTCAAATAAAGTAATTACATCCTCTCCAATGAAATTCCTATTTCTTTAATAAGCTACAGAATTTTTCCTTCATTTCTTGACCCTAAACTGTTGGGTGGTATTTCTGGTGTCTTGACAATAACTGCCGAGTAATACTAAATAGGTGCCTTTTGGTAGTGGATGAAGTAAAATGTTCTCTTTAATTATACAGGGTGAATTGCTGGTCCCAGTGACATCAATCGCAAAACTTCTATTGATTTCAATGGGGCCACTCACAGTTTAATAATTTTGCAAAGTGGATTGATGCTTATACAGAGAGCCTTACAAAAATGTCATGAACATTTAGTAGCCCAGGCACAACATTTACTTACTCACTTTTCACTATGTTTGAAGACAAAAATAAACTACTGATCCTTTAGTCACATCAGAAAGGCATTTTCAAAAATTCTATCCTAACTCTTCAAATGTACCTAAGCACTCAGGCACATTTAAAAATCCCACCCAAAGAGGCCAGAGCAGGGGTTGAAGTTCTTGCCCAATATTTGTTAACTTGCTATTTCCTTCAGTATAACTCATTCTTGTCACAAACCATCATGAAGCTATTTCTTCCTGTCAGCAACCAAACCAAATTCCGAAACAAGTCTACCTGGTATAGTGAATGGTTCAAGATCCTTTTAGCAATATATGATTTGCCATTTGAGATGCACTTTAGAATTAGAGTGATATTTTTACATAAAATCAAAAATCTTTCCATGATGGTTTTTACATTGCAAAATACTGAGTTAATGAGAAGAAAGATAAGATGGTATTGGATATTGAAATTATATGAGACACTGGAAAAATCTGTTAGGAAAAAATGTATATTAAACAAAACAACAAATCATTAAATTCTTCTACTTTGTATATAGAATATTTGATGGCACTTACTCTGCTTTGCATAATTTTTGCCACGCCTGGTGGTATTTCACTGGGTTCTCAACTTCTGTAGAATGCTCAAGCTCTATTGAATCTATATACTAATAAAGAAAAATATAGGACAAAACAGTATTTCGCTCCACAGAAAAAACAATATAATGCTATACTGTACAACAAACATTTATAACATAAAAAAAGCCTGCAGGACTTTTCAATGATTCTCACAATAAATCTGCACATAAAAAAAACTAGCTAAAGATCCAGTCCTGCAAGGACCTCTGCAGTAGTGCTGGAACTAGGGGTGCTACCGCACCCCCTGGCTTTACTAGTAACAACAAACACCAAGAACATGGTTTCCATCAGCAGCACCCCCATATAGTAATAGTTCCAGCACCCCTGGACCTCTGTTTAGGTGCAGAAGTGAGCCCATAAGGAATTCTTTGTAGGGTTGCATCTATCGTTATGGTGTGTGTAGCTTTCTAACTGTAAGTCTCTCTCTTCTATGTATTTCCTCCCTCTGAATTAGTTCAAGATGGCAACTATTCCAGATTGAGTCTCACACACAGTGTTCTCTTTCAGAGATTCTGGACCCTATCCTCAGCTGATTTAAATGAGTGTGGCTTCATTGAAGTCAAAAGAGAAAAGAAGGATAGTGGGGCAGTTATGACACTGGACTGGGACTCAAAAGACCTTGCTTCAATTCCTGGCTCTGAAAAAGACTTCTTCTGTGACCTTGGGCAAGTCACCTAATCCGTGTCTCAATTCCTACTCTATAAAAAATTCCATTTTAAATTCTTCAGGGCAAAGATTGTCCATTCTGTATGTATATATAGTGCCTAGCACCATGGGGGTCCCAATTTCAATTATTTATACAAATAATAATTAACAATACACCAATTTACACCATCTGAGGATCTGGTCCATAATGTTTGTTTGTTATTTGCCATTTTCTTTAATCTAAAATAAAAATCATCCACTCTGAAATTACATGTTTTCTCTTTATCTATGAAAAAACATACCACTGGTGAATGACAAGATTGTTTAAGGTTTGTTTGATTGGTTTTGAGGCGTGAGAATCATAGGCGCCAACTCCGTGGGTGCTCCGGGGCTGGAGCACCCAGGGGAAAAATTGGTGGGTGCTCCAGTGCACACCCCCCCCCCAGCTAACCTCCACTTCCGCGTTCCGCCTCCCGAGCTGTTCGGCGCACGGCAAGCATGGCGGGGGGGGAGGGGGAGCGCAGCACCCCTGGACCTCTGTTCGGCACGCGGCGCCTCGGGGGAGGGGTATAGGGAGAAGGCAGAGGAACGCGGAAGCGGAGGTTAGCTGGGCGCGGGGGGGCTGGCGGGGAGCTGCCAGTGGGTGCGCTGCATTTCCCCTCCCCGGCTTGCAAGCCTGGGGTGGGGGCGCGGTGGAGGGGAAATGCAGCGCGCCCGGGGGAGGAGATGGGAGCGGGGACGCGAGCACCTACCGGCGCCGACTAAAGTCAGCGCCTATGGACAATAGCAAATATAACTGCATATTTTTATTATGCATAAATAGTACGCTTTATTGTTTTACACGATTGAAAAGAGAAGCTAGCTAATGGTACATTTAAAATTAGTTCTGCTTTCACTGGCAAATACACCAAGTCAGCACATGTATAACTATCTGAACATTATAGGTTTCATCACTCAAATATGCAAATGATATATTATGAATTAGGTATCACTATGTTACATTAAAGGACTGCTTCAGAACACAGAATTAGACAGAGGAGCTGCTGGCAAAAAGGCTGGAACACAGGTGTTTCACAAGAGCTCTGAAAGTGAAATTGGCTCTAGAGAAGCTTTGTCACTGATTTTGGCCTACCTTGTGCAACCTACATGCATGCTTTGGCCTACCTACGTGCATGCTTAACTTTATACATACAAGTAGCTCCACTGAACCCCCATAAGCCTCCTTGTGCATGTAAAGTTAAACATGTTTGGAAGGATTGGGGCCTTGGTCATCTTTGTTCAAGGTGAACAGGGCTTGTTTAAATAATAGATAAATACAATTCACCCCTATGCAGGAAGCCAGTACAAGACTTGGAGCACTGTGGCAGGGCCGGACTCACCCCTGCGGCGCCTCCTGCTGGTTGTCCTGGGAATTAGCTCGTCCAGCCCTGGAGCGCCCTCTGCAGGCCAGTGATCCGCCTGTCCACTCTGGGCCCGCATCCCTCCCAGGACCCGGTGCCCTTTTAACTGGGGTGCTGCCCCCCTGGCAGTACCCTTAGATCTGGGTCTCCCCTCCCCCAGGGGAACCCCCAACCCACTATCCCCACCTCGCCTCAGTCGTAGGCTACTGCCAGTCACCAGCTAGCCCCCGCGCCCTGGGGCAAACTGCAGTATAAGCCACTCATCACAGGCAAAGGGGGTTTGGACCTGCTGCCTCAGCCTACCCGTGGGTTACCCCCTGCAACCCCAGTACCTGGTCTAGCCTTGCCAGGCCTGCAGCCTGGGGTTTTCCTAGGCCAGAGTTCCCCAGCTCCCTTGGCCTTTCCCCAGCCCTGCTCCACTCCAGGTACCCTGCTTAGGTCCTCCAGCCAGGCCCTTCTCTCCCTAAAGGCAGAGAGAGAGAGAGTCTGTTTCTCCCGGCCCACTGCCCTCTTATAAGGGCCAGCTGGGCCCTAATTAACTGGCCACACCTGTGGCTGCCTTGCTCATCAGCCCTCTCCTAGGGCTGTTTCCAGCCCCTCAGGGCAGGAGCAGGGTTCCACCCTGCTACAAGCACCAATTAAACCATCAAAATAGGAATTAAGTGGGACTTAAATGGTGTGTAGGCCGTGCACTGGCTCTGTACATGGGGGTGGGCGGAGATTTCTCTCAATGCAAATTAAATAGGATTCAAATCTCAGTGTCTCAGCTCGGAGAGAAATTATTTATACAGTCTCATATTTTACCTTTCAGCTGACAGTGCTTTCATAGTAAGAGGGCTCTAACATTATTTGCCCCACCATTTTCAGGGTCTTTTGGTGGAAGGAACAGTGCCCACAGCAAGTACACACAAAGAGTCTGAAGAACTTTCCAGAAAGAAAAACAACTTGGGCAGCAAAGCTGTATCTGGCATGACAATGACGGTGATAACACTTAAATAACGATAAATGAGTCTTGCATTGTTCCAGCAAAACTTTGGAACCAAAGTAGAGCAAGCTGTGCAGTCTGCTTCAGAGATGGAATTTCTTATCTCTATGGTGTCTATCAGAATATTATCTCTCACTAAGGCTGCTTGCTCAGCCTCTCCCAAATTAATTTGAAGAGCAGGGTAGCGGGGAGGTGTCTTAAGACAACTGCAGTCCGATAAGACCAAGTCATTGGAGCCTCCACGATTGGGGTAGTGCTCCACTCAATAAAATGAGAAAACAAAGGCAGAGCATATCAATTTATGTACCTCAATCCTAATGCCATATATCATTCCTTGTCAATTTACAGTTCTTCCCAGATGAAGGGTCTATATGGTGCAATTGCTCTGATGCACCCGACTGTATAATTCACATACGCATATTCCAGCAGGGGTTCCAAAGCAGCAGCAAGACTTAGACTGGCAGCCAAGGAACGGCACTGATGGGCAAATAACAAACAGATGTACATCTAAGGCAAATTACAGTGCCCTACTTATAACTTTGACTGAGAGTAGTTACTGGCTTCTTGTAGTAAAACAGCGGGTTTCATTATGCCTGGTATCCTTCGAAAACACTGTGTCGGCACTAGAGCAGTTAAAGTCAGGAGTTCAGGGATCTGTTCCTGGTTCTAACAGGTGGTAGATGGCCTGTATTTTGCCTGGCTGGGCACAGTTTAAATTTTTTTTCTTATTTCTGATAGATCTGCTGATCACCTTCTCTTTGAAGAGACTACATCATTATCCCTACTTTTATTGTACAAAAATAGGTGCGAGGAAATTGAATGTGTCGGCATAGCCTAGTGGACAAAGCACTGGACTAATGCTCAGAAGACACAGGTTCCATTCCTGGATCTACTATTAGTCTGTTGGGTGACCTAGGGTGATTTCACCTCTCTGTGCCTTGGTTTCCCTGTCTGTAAAATGGGGATGATGATACTGACCTTCTTTGTCAAGCACTTTGAGATCTACTGATGAAAAGAACTGGGCATTGTTATTATCAGTATTTAAGAGTGGTGTCCTGCCTGTTGTGAGGAGAAAGGTGGACAATGTTCTGGGAAGGAAGAGATGTGCCTTATAGTGATAGATTTAAGGAACTCAATTTATTTACCTTAAAAAGGAGAAGATTAAGAACATAAGAACAGCGATACTGAGTCAGACCAAAGGTCCACCTAGCCCAGTATCCTGTCTTCTGACAATGGCAGGTGCCCCAGCGGGAATGAACCAGATAATTATCAAGTGATCCATCCCGTCACCCATTCCCAGCTTCTGGCAATTACAGAGGGTAGGGACACCATCCCTGCCCATCCTGGCTAATAACCATTCTTTTTTGAACCCTGTTATACTTTTAGCCTTCACAACATCCTCTGACAAAGAGTTCCACTGACTGACTGTGTGTTGTGTGAAGAAACACTTCCTTTTGTTTGTTTTAAACCTGCTGCCGATTAATTTCTTTTGGTGACTCACTAGTTCTTGTGTTATGAGAAGGAGTAAATAACACTTCCTTACTTACTTTCTCTACACCAATCATGATTCAGACAAATTCAGACAGGAAATAAGGTGCACATTTTTAATAGGAAGGTAATTAACCATTGAAATAATTTGCCAAGGATTTGTGATTCTCCATCACAGGCAATTTTAAAATTAAGATTGTATGTTTTTCTAAGAGATGCTCTCGCTTAAACAGGAACTAATTCAGGGAAGTCCTAGGGCCTGTTTTATACAGGAGGTGAAACTAGATTATCACAGTGGCCCCTTCTGGGCTTAGAATCTATAGAACCTGGTGAGAGGGGGAATTCTTCCTGAAAACAGTGGCGGGATCTCCCGGAAATGGGGAACTGGATGTGGAATGCAGACTTATTTTAAGAGGTGGAGGTCGTTATATAGTGACATCTACTATTGTTATTTACTATTGGATTAATATCATGGTGATGATGTCACATCAGAAGACAGATGGATGAGATTAGATAAGATCTTCTAGCACCACTGTTATCAACCTGCTTTACCCCAAATGTTTAGCTCTGCTGTTCAATTTGCTCCTGACAGACATGTCACTTATCAGGCTTCCAACAAACTGCAAATTTCCAAGAAAATCAATTTGTCATTTAAATAGGGAGTGCAAAAAACGTTTACCTGTTTGGGATGATGTTTTGTAATTCTGAAGTCAAAAACAGCCGTGTTCTCAAATGAGCATTGGCATGTGGTCCATAACAAAGATAAGGCCCCTATAAATATGTTTTTTTTAATTAGAGGGGTGAATTTAATATCTGTAAATTGAGTACTGCAGATGCATAAGCCGTTTTCCCCCCAAAATTTGGTTTGTTGAAGAAAAAATTCACCGACATTTAAAAAAAAAAGGATTATACATCTGCATTATTCAATATATAGATATTAAATACTAAGAACAAATTGTCTAAGGACAATAACAATATAGGCAAGTTCTATCTATCCAGCTACGTATTTCTATTTACCGCATAACTGTAGTAGATGAGCACCTCTCTCAGACACAATAAAATACAAATAAAAATGTAAGCAGGGTCTGAGTGAGCTTTCCCCTGGCATCTAGTGATGAGCTGGGAGAAAAGACTGCAGAAACTGACCATGTTTTTATAGATACACCTACTCCGCCTCGGTGTGCCGCATGATGGGACTTCTTTGCCAAAACGATCACTTTTGGCTGGTGTTGGGTTACAAATCACTTTAGTATTGAGTGAAGGAGTAATGAAATGTTGCTGTCCTTATTGTATGAGTAAAGGGCAGCAGAACTGTGCTTAGCCTGCCCTGATTGAGGGATCACCCTAAACTGAACCTCCCTCACTAAGTAGGGGATAGGGCTGCCAAATCCCAGTGAAGGAGAGAAGGGATTTGGACTCTGCCTAAAGAGTTCTAGAAACCATTTGACCTTCCCTCCTCCAGTGCTTAAGGACAGAACTAATTAGATTCAATTGAGTCTCATTGTTTTGATTCAGTGATTACCACAGCAGACTCACTGTTAAGCAGGTCTAGGGGCTACACCTTAGACCTGATATAGGGACATTGCAGAGGCTAAAGAGCTGGGTTAAGAGGTGGAACCTCATAACATGGGATGGCAGAAGTAGGAGTGAGTGGCCAATAGTGGCAGCACGTGACCAGTGGCAACAAGAGAAAAGCAGCATAGGCAGCGGCAAACAGCCAGTTGCAGAGGTGCTCTGCGACCACAGAGACATTGCTTGATGGCCCACCTCCTTTCTGGAGTGGGAGGTGAACCCCTCTGAACTCTGGGTCTTCACTCGTCAAGGACAGCCAACTGTGACTGGGGTACTTATGCATGTGCTTAACTTTAAGAAGAACATTTGGCCTGCTCCAGGGCCCAATGAGGAGTGATGGAGACATGCCTGTACCTTATCCACTCTCCACCTCCTCTGGAAGAGCTTATGCTCCTGACAGCACTAGAGAGAGCAAAGGGACTGTGATTTAAGAGCGAGAGAAATGCTCTTTGCACCCTCCCAGCCACACAAGAATCAGGTACAATCTAGCCCAGGATTGCCTGTTATGACCAATCTATCTGAAGTCACTTAGAGACCACGTACTACAGCAGTGTGTCATTTCCGATACTTTATTTTTCTCTGCAAACTCAGATTCTTAGCGTTTTGCTAAATCACAGGCTGTTAAAATTTCATCTGTATTCATAAACTCATATTAACATACTCCTCCACGCACCACTTTCCCAAGCCAAAAGTTGTTATCTCCAGAGGTGAAACTTGGCAACAGAAGCAGAAAGTTTCACTATAAAAATAGTTGCTAACACACTTTTAAGATTACTGCAACTTTTCAGTTTAAAAAATAAGAACAAGTTAGTTTCTGAAATGTTCCTTAAATTGACCACTTCCTTTAAAGTATGCAAAAAAAAAAAGAAAAAAAAAAGGGCCAAATTCTGATAAACTCACACTGAGTAGCATCTTGCTCCATGTATAATCCTATTGATATAAATGGGGTTACTCCTGGAGTAAGGTATTACTCAATGTAAGGGTATCAGAATCTTGCCCTAAATGTTAAACGGACATTCAAGTTCTATTTATCACAGAATTACAGAAATGTAGGGCTGGGAGGGACCTCAAGAGGTCATTTAGTCCAGCCACCCACACTGGGATTTAAAGTCCTGACAAATTTGACACTGGTCTCTCACGTGAGATTCTCCCAAACACTTCAGATAACTGAAGTGTGGGTCGCTCATAGGCATAAGCTTGCCACAGGAGGTACACGTTTTGAAGCCCAGCCCTGTGGGTGAAGAGAGCCCCTCGATGATAAGGAGAGGGGGTTCTATCTCCCAAACACTATTTACAATATATACACTATAGCTATAGTTAAGACTAACGAACTATAAAACAGAGTCAGAACCACGGAGAAGAATGCCTTTCCGAAGCAAGAGGAGTTGTGGCAGCAACCATCACGGGTGGTAAGAAGGAACTGAGAGGGTGTGGGGCCGCAGGCACCCTTTATACTGGCACACAAATGCAATGCTCCAGGGGGCACTAGAGCCAGCCCAACGGATACCACTGAGGGAAACATCTCCAGCAACGGTGCACGCGGTGCGCACACACCTAACATGGAATGGATATGAGCAAACACTCAAAGAACAAGCCATCCTCTTCCTCTGTATAACAACTCTCAACATAGTTGAAGCCTGTTATTAGGTCACATCTCAGTCTTCTTGTCTCAAGACTAAATGTGCCAAGTTTTTTTAACCTTTCCTTATAGATCAGGTTTTCCAAAACCTTTAATCATTTTTGTTGCTCTCCTCTGGACTCTTTCCAATATGTCTACATCTTTCTTAAAGTGTGATGCCCAGAAATCGATGTACTACTCCAGCTGAGGCCTCACCAGCACAGCAGTACAATTACCTCCTATGTCTTACATATGAAATTCCTGTCAGTATTAGCCTTTTTTGCAGCTACATCACACTGTTGGCTCATATTCCATTTGTGATCCGCTATAACCCCGAGATCCTTTTCAGCGGAGTTATCCCCATTTTTTATTTGTGCATTTGATTTTTCCTTTCTAATATGTAGTACTTTGCATTTGTCTTTATTAAATTTCATATTGTTGGTTTCAGGCTAATTCTCCAATTTGCCAAGGTCATTTTGATTTTTTTTCAAAAGAGTGTAATGTTTTTCCACTTTTGAGCTCCATACTGCAAATGCTTACTACAAAGGGCAATGCTTGATGCTGCATGTAGTCTTATTAAAATCAGCAAGCACTTCCTTTGGTAGCAAGCACTTGCAGATGAATGTCCTTTGTTTGTAAAGCAAATCCAACTAGGGGCCATTATTGCAGTGTCCCTTTTAGATACATTTAGTCTAAAATAAAATAAAAATGAAATCTCTCATACTCCTTAAAAAACCATATCCAGTCATTTTGTGTACACCTGTATATGTAAGTCCTAATAAAGATACACTTTAATATAACATTTGCCTAAGTGATGGAAGCTAATCATTACATGTTAAAGCATTCCTGAAACTGAAAGAGATTGATCCTCACCATTAAATTCAGTTTGTGATTAATTGCCAAAGCGGAATGTTCCAAGGCCTTGAAAACAGATGCGTAGCAGTCACTTAGTTTCGTATACTTGCCAACCAGAGCTATGGAGCATATCTTCAGCAACCTTTCATATCTGACAAAAGCAAGGATTCTAATTATTATGCTCATATTATGCATTCTAACTAAGGCTGTTGATTAATCGCCGTTAACTCAGGCGATTAACTCAAAAATATTAATTGTGATTAAAAAATTAATTGCAATTTATCGCAGTTTCTAATCACACTGTGAAACAATAGAATAACCATTTAAATTTATTACATATTTTGAATGTTTTTCTATATTTTCATATTTTACTCCTGGGGGGAATTATGTGCCACTGCGCTTGCAGAGAATTTATGTCCCCAGCAGATTTCTTTGTTTCCCTGCAGAAAAATGACTGACTTTCTGGCGGGGAAGCAAAGGGAAGCCACAAAAGCGGTCATGTGATCCTTCTCAGCAGTATGTTTCAAATACCCAGTGCAGCCGGCAGAGAGGTAAATCACTGTGGGGTGAAGGCTGGACTGGGGAAGACGTGGCTGGTGGCTCCTGCCCTGTGCCGGGCTCAGCTACTAGTCCTGGCTGGGCTGGGGAGGACGGGACTTCCTCTTCCCCTGCATGGCATCCGGGGCTGGGTCAGACCCACTCCCAGATTTCTCCCTCAGCTATAGGAAGCTCTGCAAACTCTACACACACGCACTTCCTGCACCCATCGTTCCTCAGCTGCAGGGGGAGGGATTGTTATACAGGAAGCTTCTCCCCCATCCATACAACCCTGTGCATTCAGACCCCCTCATACCCAGATGCTCTTGCCAAGCCTCATCCCCCCTGTACCCAGAACCCCCCGACCAGCTCCACTCCCCCTGCACCATCGTGACGAGCAACCCGGATCCAGATCCCCATCTACCAAGCAGCAACCAGCTGCACCTGGAACCCAACCCCACTGAGCCCCCCACACCCAGACCCCCCAGCTGAGCCCCAACCACCTTCACCGGGACCCCCCTGAAGAGTCCCAGTACTGTTGCACCCAGAACCCCCCAACAAGCCATGTGCATCCAGATACCCCTGCACCCAGATCCCTCACTGAGCCACCCACACACAGATTGCCCCACACGAAACTCTCAACCCACACCTGGATTCCCCCCACACTAAACCCCTCCACACTTGGATCCTGCGTTGCTGAGCCTGCCTGCCCACACCTGGTGCACCTGGCACAGAGGGGCAGGGCCCTGGAGTGTCTCTGGGGCAGGCCCGGTCCTTGCACTGTGTCAGGGTTTGATGCAGCCTCACCATTGAATCCGTGTTCTGGGAGGGGGGAGCTGCACCGTGATCTCCCACACGGGAGATCTGTACAGCCAGTGTCCTGTGCTCCCCAATGCCATGCTGGAGCCTCCACATTTATTTGACAAATACAATTTGCAGAATATTGCAGAATTTTAAAATATTGTGCACAGAATTTTAAATGTTTTGGCACAGAATGCCCTCAGAAATAATATATATTGTATTCTGTGTTGTAATTGAAATCAAAGTGTACATTATTTTTTATTACAAATATCTGCACTGTAAAAATGATAAACAAAAGAAATAGTATTTTTCAGTTCACCTCATAAAGTAGTGCAATCTCTTTGTCATGAAAGTGCAAATTACAAACGCAGATTTTTTTTGTTACATAAATGCACTCAAAACCAAAACAATGTAAAACTTTAGAGCCTACAAGTCCACTCAGTCCTACTTCTTGTTCAGCCAACCGCTAAGACAAACAAGTTTGTTTACATTTATGAGAGATAATGCTGCCCTCTTCTTATTTACAACGTGACCAGAAAGTGAGAACAGGCATTTGCACAGCACTTTTGTAGCTAGCATTGCAAGGTATTTACCTGCCAGATATGCTAAACATTCGTATGCCCCTTCATGCTTCAGCCACCATTCCAGATAACATGCTTCCATGTTGATGACGCTCGTTTAAAAAAAAAAAAAAGGCATTAATTAAATTTGTGGCTGAACTCCTTGGCGGAGAATTGTATGTCTCTTGCGCTGTGTTTTATTCACATTCTGCCATATATTTTATGTTACAGCGGTCTCAGATGATGACCCAGCACATTTTTGTTTAAAGAACACTTTCACTGCAGATTTGACAAAACGCAAAGAAGGTACCAATGTGAGATTTCTAAAGATAGCTACAGCACTAGACCCAAGGTTTAAGAATCTGAAGTGCCTTCCAAAATCTGAGAGGGATGAGGTATGGAGCATGCTGTCAGAAGTCTTAAAAGAGTGACACTCTGATGCAGAAACTACAGAACCTGAACCACCCAAAAAGAAAATCAACCTTCTGCTGGTGGCATCTGATTCAGAAAATGAACATGCGTCGGTCTGCACTGCTTTGGATCATATCGAGCAGAACCCATCATCAGCATGGATGCATGTCCCTTGGAATGGTGGTTGAAGCATGAAGGGACATATGAATCTTTAGCACATCTGGCATATAAATATCTTGCAACGCCGGTTACAACAGTGCCATGAGAACGCCTTTTCTCACTTTCAGGTGACATTGTAAACAAGAAGTGGGCAGCATTATTTCCTGCAAATGTAAAAAAACTTGTTTGTCTGACTGATTGGCTGAACAAGAAGTAGGACTGAGTGGACTTGCAGGACATGCAAAGTGTTACATTGTTTTATTTTTTAATGCAGGTTTTTTTTACATGATTCTACATTTTTAAGTTCAACTTTCATGATAAAGAGATTGAACTACAGTACTTATACTAGGTGAATTGAAAAATACTATTTCTTTTGGTTTTTTACACTGCAAATACTTGTAATCAAAAATAACTATAAAGTGATCACTGTATACTTTGTATTCTGTGTTGTAATTGAAATCAATATATTTGAAAATATAGAAAGCATCCAAAATATTTAAATAAAGGGTATTCTATTCTTGTTTTACAGAGCAATTAATCACAATTAATTTTTTTAATCATGTGATTAATCGTGATTAATTTTTTAATTGCTTGACAACCCTAATTCTAACAAATGTTTCTTTTCTACAAATAAGATCATAAAACACCCCATTTTAAAAAAACATACACATTTTTAAACACAGAAGGCCATAGTCTCAGCAGGCATAAATCAGCGTTGCTAAACTGACTACAGTGGAACTATATCATTTTATGCCAATTGAGGACTTGACCCAGAGTCTTATACTTATAATAATTTAAAAACTTTGAGAAAACATAATAGGAGTTACAATACCTGTCTGCCATTTTCTTCCATTTGAAAAGAAGATCACTTGGTTGGTCATCAATAGGTAGGTTTAATCTCTGTTTAAAATATTTAATAATGCCTTGTTCTTCCAACAGGATTGGCACTCGGTAAGTGGAAGAAACATCATGGATAAATATCACCTAGTAAATACATTGTGATTATGAACAAAAATTGGTCTTCTAAATATTTGCATACAAAATGTAAAAACTAAGGAGATTCATACCTACAGAACAAATGTAATTCAATACATATACTTTGCCCATATACTAAAATTGGATAAAGCAACATAATCAATGTTTAATGTCCCTCTCAATCACTTATCTGTAAAGACAAGCTATTTAAAGTATAAAGATGAGGATTCCCTCAATGTTTCCCTTCTTTAGCCCATCAGAGTAGTGGACAAGCTATGGATTATTATTATTTATCATTTGTATTACCATAACACCTAGGCGGCCTAGTCATGGACCAGAACTGTGCTAGGCTCTGAAGAAAATGCTTCACTGTGACACAGGCCTCAGTCCTATGAACATAAATGTGAGTAGCGCCATTGAGGTCAATGTTGCTACTCATGTGTGTTTGCAGAATCTGGATGCATATTGTGCGTTCCGGATGTAAACATCTCTAGTGTGTTTTAAAATATTAATACTAAGATCTGTTTATATGTGAGGCTCCACAAAAAGTCACAGAGATCAAGTTTGTTTTCCTTTCTAACAAGCAAACAAACAAACACTGCAGTATATTTATTGCCTGAAGAAAGAACATGAATGGAGCCTGCTTCCTATTTGAAAAGAAAAGCTCTCTACTGGGAGCCTAAAGAGTTAATGGTATTTCCAATAATGGAGGGTTTTCTTAACCACACTATATTATGCAATCAAATGGTAGACGTTCCAATTCAAAAATATATATATAAATGTACTGTAACAAAGTTCCTCCTCGCCTTGGTGGGTCGTGCACTTATTGGCAGATTTGCTCGCCTCAGAGATTCACGGCAGCCCTCAGTTTGGCCACTTTTGCTAGTAGCTCAAACCTGCCATTCACTCAGCTAACCTCATCACTGGCCAGCATGGGGAAAGGGAGAACAATCCCCAAAGTCTCTGCTGACCCACCTAGTGGGTTGGGGGACAGGCCAGGGACCTTCCCCTCTGGTGGGCCCCACAGTCCAGATGAACTCCTTTTGTATTAAATAGGGAGTTCGGGGGGCGGGGGGAACCCAGGCCTGCCCTCTACTCCAGGTTCCAGCCCAGGGCCCTGTGGATCGCAGCTGTCTACAGTGTTTCCTGGAACAGCTCTGTGACAGCTACAACTCCCTGGGCTGCTTCCCCATGGCCTCCTCCCAACACCTTCTTTATCCTCACTGCAGTACCTTCCTCCCGATGACGTTTGTACTCCTCAGTCCTCCAGCAGTACGCCTTCTCACTCTTAGCTCCTTGTGTGCCTCTTGATCCCAGCTCCTCGCACACACCTCACTAACTGAAGTGAGGTCCTTTTTAAACCAGGTGCCCTGATTAGCCTGCCTGCCCTAACTGATTCTAGTAGCTTCTTAATTGGCTCCAGGAGTTCTAATTAGCCTGCCTGCCATAACTGGTTCCAGCAACGTCCTGATTGTTCTGGAACAGCCCCATTAGCTTACTCAGGGAAAAGGGACCTGCTTAATCTGGGGCTAATGTATCTACCTTCTATCACTCTCCTTTAGCCATCTGGCCTGACCCTGTCACAGTACCCTCAATATAAAGAGTGACCAAATTGTCAATAACTAAGCTCACTACATTTAGCTTGCAGGAAATTGTGGAATATAAAGTCCTGAGTATGAATCTATATGCCCTCTCTTGATGTCATGTATGGACATCTGCTTGATAAGGAATGGCTAGTTACCCCACAATAACTGCAGTTCTTCAAGATGTTGTAGTCAGTGTAGATCCCACTGTAGGTGGGCAGGTGTCTCATGCATGGGATAGCGGCATTTTTTGACTGTGTCCATCAGGGCTGCGCCTGCACTCTGTGCTTTCTTGTGCACCCACACAAGGACCCAAAGGTTGTGGTAACTGAAACCCTCCCTCAGTTCCCTCACAATTCAAAACTCGTGTTAGCCAAGGACTCCAAAAAGAAGGGATGGAGGGCAGGTCGTGGCATTCATATTGATTACATCTCAAAGAACCAGTGTTACTTCAGGGTAAATAGCCATTCTTTCTCCTGTGACTATGTGTCAGCGTGGATCCCACTGTAGGTGACCGGCAAGCAGTAACCTCTCTGGACGGTAGGAGTGAAAAGTTTCAGCTGCATCAGTCAAACAGCAATTGAAGCACTCCTCTCCCAAAGTTGGGATCTGGCTGCCACATCAAGGATATAATATTTAAACAAAAGTCAGTGGGTTGCTGCAGGCTGCAGCCTGGCAGATCTCAAAGACTGAAACATTCCTGAAACAGGCGCTGGACACTTGCTGCCTTTGCCCCAGTGAAGTGCGTCTTGAAATTCGGAGGGAGAGACTCATCAGCCATCTGACAGCAGGCAGAAATGCACTTTGTGATCCACTTAGAGAGAATCTGCGACAAGATGGCTTGGCCTTTTGATGGGCCGGAAATATTCACAAAGAAGTCTGGATTCAGCCTGAAAGGGTTGGTCCTGTTAAGATCATTGAGAAAAGCTCTGGATGCATCATAGTATACAGCTTCTTTTCTCCCAAAGTCAAATGTGGCTTTGAGAAGAAGACTGGTAGGGTGACTGACTGGTTTAGGTGAAATTCAAAGACTCCTTTAGCAATGAACTTGGGGTGTGATTTCAACACCACTTTATCACTATCGAAGGATGTGAAAGGCAGCCCAGCTATGAGGGCTTAGAACTCACTGACTCTCTGTGCTGAGGGATGGCCACCAAAGACACCATCTTGATGGTAGGTGGTGTAATTAGCAATCCAACAGTGGTTTAAAAGAAGGCTCCATGAGTTTTTAGGAGGATAATGCTGAGGTCCCACATAGTCGTTGGTGTCTAACCAGAGCTTAAGTATCAAGGAGGCCCTGGAGGAATTTCAATACCGTTAGATGAGAGAAGTTAGAGCATGACTGTACCAGATTATGGCACACCAATATTGCCGCAAGGTGAAACCTGAGAGTGTAAAATGCTTGACCTGCATGCTTCAGGAGCAACATATAGTTGAGGATCTTCAGTGCCAGGTCCTCTATTGGGTCCATATTGTTTTGGGCTTCCCACACAGAAAATCTTTTCCATTTCGGGACGGAAGTCTTCCTGGTGGAAAGTTTCTAGGTCTGTCTGAGAATTTCTTCAATCTGTAGGGAGCAGTCTCTGCCAGTAGTGCTCAACCAGCCAACCACCGAGCTATCAGTGTACTATGACTGTGAGTCTGGGTGCAGTATCTGACCTTGGTTCTAAGATATGTGTGGGCAGGTTAGGAGCTGGCTAAGAGGCCACCTCGGACATCTACAATAGATCTGACACCAGAAGTATCTCATCCAGTAAGAGGCTATCGGGATGATCACAGCCTTGTCGCATCTAATCTTGGATATTTCCCTGAGAATCAGAGGAATCGTCAGAAAGGCATATAGAGGTCCTCCAGGCCATCGAAGAATCAAGGCGTCTAGTAATGAGCCTAGGCGGACCCCCTTCTCTCTGGAGCAGAAGTCTGAGCCATGAGTGGTAAGAAGGAACTGAGAGAGGGTTGTAGCCACTCTGGCCCTTATGCTCTCATTCAGGAGCATGAGGTAGCACTGGGCGCACTCATGGCTCCGACTAACACTGCTATTCAAACAAACTCCAGTCTCATATGCATCAAGTGCATGCGCACCTACAATGGGAGCCACACTGACACACTCAGAGAAGAACAGTGGTGTCTACACGAGCCATGTATGAATCTATTATGCTTGTTAACATGTAAAAGCTTTAATACTCCAGAAATATTGGATAGTATTTGCATGTTCATTCTGGTGTATTGAAGAGCCTTTGACAATTTAGTCACTGTTAATGGTGCTGTTATAAAAAGTTTACAGAGGATTAATAACTGATGTAAATGTTATATGCACATTAGAGACATAAATAGGACGCTATACATGGTTATAGATGCATCAGTAAATGCTGTTATAGATTATTATAAACCATGGTTTCAAGCAACCTTCTGAAGTATTGTTCTAACAATTTATAACAACTAATTAAACATGTATTCAAAATCTATTAATTCTTAATCCTTTATAAACAATCCATAATTGGATCATTTGTAGTAAGTGTGATCAAATTATTAAAGGCTATTTGACGTACCAAAATTAACATGTAAACAATATCCAGTACTTTTGAGTAGTTTATATTTTATATTGACTATTTTATATTTCATCATATAATTGCTTTAAAAATCAGTGGATTATTGAAACAAGTATTTCTTGCAATTAAAAACAGAAATACATTCAGATATTTAAGGTGTATAAAACTAGAAAAATCACAATTGTATAGTTTGAGAAAAGGAGAGATGATGGCCAATGAAGACTGAAAGTACAAACCTGTTCAGGTTCCACATGGCAAAACATGGAAATCTTTTCCTTCACAGCCATTTCTATAGGTTTTGTACTTCTGCAGACTATCTGTCAAAACACATCATACATAAATCATAAATAAGAAGTGTGGAAAAATAAGATTGGAAAAAACTCTAAGTAAATGGAAGCTCCTCAACATTAATTATGGAAAAGATTGACCTCTCAAAAAACAACAACCTGGACAAATAATTTTTTCCTGGGAGTTCTACAATATATCATAACGCACATAAATACCATTTAACAAGAGATAGCTACATCAGATCTCCACCAACATATCCATACCTTTATTCACCTACTTTCCTGTTTTCTACTTTTTATATTTCCATTGATTCCTCTGCTTGCAATTCTACCTCTCTATCCTCCTCCTCAATTCCCCCCTTCTTCCTGACCCTACTCTTTATTCTTTCACGCTTTACTCTTTTACTCTTCAGGTACCATTTAAGTAACACACCAAATAGCAAAGAATAAGGAGAGTCAAACGTGTGATACATTATCAACAAGTTTGTTATGTTTTTGTCAGTTATCCTTTGTTTATTTACATGACTTTCTTTATCCTTCCAGTATCTTAACAGTACATTTTGGTTTGTTTGTAATTCACCTGACTGCTGCCCAGTGGACTTGGGAGCTGCTCTGTGTCCCTGAAAGAGACAATCGATAGACCAAAGAGAGGAGTTTCTTTTCTTTTCTAACTTTCCAATTCCCTTTTTCTGATGTATTTATATCTGTGAATCCTTTGTACTGAAAGCAGGACATTTGGGAATTTGTGGAAATATTTGCATTTTTTACCAACAAGGAATTTTTTTTCCAGGACAGATGGATGCTAAGTGATTAATTTCTCAATTATTATTTATGTTACCATTGCACTTAGGAGCCCTAGTCCCCATGATGTCAGGCACTGTACAAATACAAAATGCCTTTCCCCCGTTTCTGATTTGTGTGCAAGTGCTGATTATATTTTTTAAAGCCTTTTTGTTCAGTAAACTTGCTCTTACTCCTTGATCACTTTGCTAAGTAAAAGAATACATACCAACTGAATTTTATTTCCCCTACACTCAAAACTGGTACTCCAGTATAGAAAAATGTAATGCAAACCATAAAGAAAGAACTAGTGCAAATTCTAATCATTAAGGAAGAATTATGCAAGTAATTTTTAAAAATACCTAAACGTTGGTGAATATCCAGTTACACTTAAAAATTGACTACTGTCTTGGAGAAAGGATTTGTCAACCATGACAATGTGTGTTCAAGATATTACAGAGAAGTCTACAATTCGTAATACACAGTTTCCAAGTGGGTGACACCAGGAGGTGAGGGTTGTCTGCATGCTGCAGTAAAATTATTGCTAATGGAGTCATAAAAATTAAATGCATCAGCAATAGCAGGAA
Organism: Chelydra serpentina; assembly: GCA_037349315.1. Lineage (NCBI taxonomy): Eukaryota > Metazoa > Chordata > Testudines > Chelydridae > Chelydra > Chelydra serpentina. The sequence goes on from JBAIAC010000004.1 coordinate 133,623,468, forward strand.
ATAAAAAACTGCTGGTTTATATTTCCCAAAGTAATAAAATACAAGTGCACAGTAGGAATTATATAATTCAAGGAGGCAGCATTGGCAACCAGACAAGATATAATTTTTCAAGATGTCATGAAAGAGTCCCTTGGATGTATAGAGATTGTCCGTGCAAAAAGACATTTTTCAAAGCTCTTTAGCTTAGAAGAAGATTACTCCCCTCTGTGTTAGTGGTCAACAGCTACAGATAGTAGAAAAATTATTGTTCTTATGCCTGAACTCAGGATATGGCAAAGAGACTACATTAATCTGTTTTCCTTCCATTCCACACTCAAAAATTAATAGTTTTTAAAAGCCTAATTTCCAAAATAAGGCACAGGCAATTACTTTAACTGTCTCCAGAAATCAGATGTCCATTTTGAGTCTGACGTTAATTGCATGCAACAGAGTTTGAAATTTAGGCCCTAAATCTTGAAATATTGGGTATGAGTGAAAACTTTGCGTCAAAAAACAGTTAAGGTTACTAAGTCGCAACAGTGTGGTTACCTAGCATGTCCTTTACAAAACTGATGTTGCAGTTAGGATGAAGGGATTTTGATAACTGTATTCTAATGGATGTTAAGACAGCCTAGAGTGAAAATGTAGGCACTGTTTTTTTAAATAGTGAAAACTGAAATAAAGCACAGAAATGAGTAACTCTGATAATAAATCTTAACTAACCTACATATAAATAGAGACATTATCATTATCAGATGACGGAAAATGCATCACAATGAAACAACCTTAATGCCAATCTATAGATTGTTTGGCTTTACATATTTTTTATTAGCTTGATTTCAGTAGCTAAATATTTTCTTTGAATAAATATTTTTAAATGGGAAATATTGGTTAATATATTTATCCATTAACAGTAAAAAAAACTGGTACAGTGCCTATAATTGTTTTTTCTTGATAGTAATGTGTATGTAGTTTAATAGGAAAATTATGTAATGTTACTAATGTATGATAAAATTAAGTATTTAGCCTTGCATTACAGGCTTATTGATATGGATCATTAAAGTGTACGCACAGAATTGTTTCCTTTTCAAAACTGCATCGTACTGTTTATTTTTCGAGTTTCCTAATGACAGAATAGTATTTATAGTAAGCACTAGGGTTGTTGGGTGATAATTAAATAGTTATTTCTTTATTCTTGATAACACTAATGTGTTTGTTTATTATACGTAGAGATGAATTCACTGTCACTTAACAGTCTCAACTGTTGTTTTTAAATATTACTTTTAAGTTTTGGAATTTGCCAGTGTGTGTTTTCTTTGGGGCTGGTTTGTATTTGCTTGTTTGTTTTTGGTTTTTTGCATCTTACATTTCTTCCTTTGTTTCAGAAAATAAATGGACAGGATTTTATTTTTTTTTAACAAACAGTATTCAGTCTTACCGCATTTAAACCATTCAGGTGATTTATGAGATATAATTTTAAAATTTGTTATAGTTAGTATGGACAACTGATTACAGAACATTCCCCACACACATACAAATATTAACATTCTTATAATGAACCACCAAAACATATTTAGTTTAATGAGTTATAAAAAAAAATATTCATTTATTTTATGAGGCAGTCACTGCTGGATAGAAGGCTTCCAATTTGTAGACATTAAGGTAATCGGAAAGTCCATTTTTATTTATTGGATTTTAGAAAAGAAAATTGGCAAAGTTTAACAAGTCTGCCACAAGTACAATGTTGATAGCCGGAACACCCATGGGAGTTCTGTCTGGGGCCAGGCTTTGAAAGTGCTGGCAAATTAATTAATTTTGCAGTGTTCATTAGTGAGATTATTGATTTATTTGTGATAGGAACAAAATTCAATAGGTTTGTTCTACCAAATTACACTTAATTGGTATTCCAAACACGAGGATGTATTTTATGACTGAAACAGTAGCATTTAACCAGAATAACACATGGACTAACAAGTTAGATCTCTTGGAAAGGTTCAGAAAAGAGAAAATTTACACACACAAAAAGGCAGAACGCAATATTTACTTGTGTACATTGTCACTGTATAATAACATAATTATACCAAACAGCAGAGTTGTGTATCTTACTAGGGGCTTGATACTGCAAGATACTACACACTCCTGTAAAGTGCTAAGCAGCTTCAACTCCCAACAGAGTCAGTGGGAGTGGGAGGGAGCTCAGGACATTAACGGAATGCCCAGCACCTTGCAGAGCTGGGCCCTTAGAGCTTTATTATGGTTTTGCCCACAGCCCCAAGTAAAGGGCTGCTACTAGAGCAGACCACGAAGCAGATTCTGGCTCAGATCATCGCAATCTGTCTCCCCTCTGCTCCGAAGACGAAGTACCCCATAACAGGCTTCTATGCAGTGCAGCGTATTTTATTCAGAGAACAAGCATATCTTTGCTAGGTAGTGTGCTGGCCTCTCCTGCATGGGGAGGGACACAGTGGCTCTTTGGAGCTTGCTTTCTGCCCCCCGCTTCACCTGCAATACAGGCCAGGCTGAGGAAATAATGCAACACCTTTGCACATTCATTCACACATTTTACAGTTAAATCGTTGGTCTGACCATCAATATTTTAATTGGATACACATTTTCAAACGATGGATTTTTTTCTGAATTCATTAGTAAAACTGATGATACAGCCTCACATTCCAAGAATTCCTCTCAGAATATATCCAACCTTAACCCTAGATTTTTAAAGCCACGTATAGAGATTGTGCTAAAAGACTGTTTAATGGGAGGTGCACAGCTAGAAATCCATGATATTTTAGGGATTACAGTATATTGACATTCAATACATTTTTGTAGTTTAAAGTCTTTGGTTTTTAGTACACTGGTATGGTCCAAGTTGCGTCCTTCCCCTCCCTCATAAGGGCTTGTCTACACTTGAAATACTACAGCGGCACAGCTGCGCCACCGCAGCTGCGCTGCTGTAGCACTTCAATTTAGACACTACCCCTGACAACGGGAAGGATTCTCTCATTGGCACAGGTAATCCACCTCCCCGATAGGTGGTCGCTAGGTCAACAGAAGAATTCTTCCATTGACATCATAGCACTGTCTATACTAGGGGTAAGGTCAGCTTAACTACACCGCTCAGGGATGTGGGTTTTTTCATACCCCTGCGCGACACAGTTAAACCAACTTAATTTTCTAGTGCAGACCAGGCTTAAGACAGATTCCCTTTCCGAGTAGAAAGAACTGGAGCCTTATGCTTTGAATTATTTACATGCACCAATATATCTAGATGACCTATAAACACAGATTTTATCATAGCCCTATGAACTCACCAGATCTGGAGACAAACCTAGGCCTCTCAGCGCTCGAACACTGTTCTGTGTAGGTTTTGTTTTCTGTTCTCCAGTAGCATTAGGCTGGAAACATACATTTTAAAGGATGAAACAGTAACTCAGTTCTAGTATCAGGACAATTATAGTTAAAAACAAAAAATTGCCAGTGAAAGTAAGGATATTGACAAGGAGAAAAAAGTATACATCAAAGCAAAGCACAATATGTTAGCTAGGAGAATAGTAACACTTTATTTTTGCATGCATTAGAAACCCTTTGGAATTTCTAGCCAAAGAGCATCTAACTAAGGCCATCTGTCTCTTTTAGATCAATATATAGAGAGTATAGGGCTCAGAACGGAGGAGGAGAAATGTCCAAAGCTGGACCTTCTGTAATAGCTCGGAAACTCCACAAAACAGTGCCACGCCTTCAATGACTTTCCACAAGTGGAACTGATTGGAATTAAGTGCACAACTCTGTCCTCAAATATACACATTCAACTGCCATTGCAATTAATTGTAAATGGGTTAAAGTAAATCAAGACAGAATATGCTCCTTTTTATCTATAGAGATAATCAAAAAGAAATTCTGGAAAATATGGTGGTACTGTTAGTAACCCACGTCTACTTTCCAAAAACTTGCCTATAAATATTTTAAACGTAAAAAAAACTTTTAATCTATTTTTTGGTGTAAAAGTTATGGTTAGATAGAACACAAAATTTTCAGCATTATAAAGCAGATGTAACCTCACAGATGAGTTAGTATTATTAGTCTTCACTCACATTACCTGGAATACAAAAAGGGAGACTATTAAAGAATATTGGGTGAAATCCTGGATCCAGTAAAATCAATGGAAAAACTCCCATTGGCTTCAGAGGAGCAAGGATTTCACCCACTGTCTCTTTAAGTTTAAAAACACTGACTCCCTCCACTACAACCCCTGAAAAAATGATATAGAATGCAGTACATGGCAAAACTTAACTGAAAATTAAAATATATTATCTTACTAATTTACCTGTGGTACAAGGCTAACATGGATATTACAGAAGTTTTCTCGTTTTGCCTTAAACTGGAACTGTCTGAATGCCTCAACAAATGGCATCCCTTCAATGTCTCCAATAGTTCCACCAAGCTGAAAAAGAAGGCCCAGAATTTACTACTGCTCTGACAATTAAAAAGAATAAATGTCTATTCTCTCAGCCTTGAAAATTTCAACTGCTCATCTCAGTTGTGCATGTTGTAAGAGAGAGAATGAATGAAGTATGCTTCTGAAGGCACATCTTGTAAGGAGCCTCTGCATCATTACATGGGCCACTTCATGTGGAAAACTTTACTTATTTTCAATGCTGATTTTATTCACTTTCAATGCTGAGGGCACAGTTTTTCACAAGAATAAGTTCATTACCACCGAAAACTATATGTTTTATATACAATTTTCAGTATCTTGGAGACTCCTGTATTCCTGAATCAAGTAGTAGGGAACAAGTTATCAATACAGTAAACTGTAATTTGGTAAATGAGAATGAAAATGTTTTTAGTTTCCTGTTTGCTGAATTAATAATAACTGAGGTAAATGTGAAAAGGGCATCTAATGCTATTATCATAGCTCTACAATGGGATAAACTGCTCATCACCAGTTTGGCATCCTAGTAAAAGCTGAAATAATTAGAAACATGTTATGCCAGCACAAGATAGATGTAAGGAATAAATTAAATTTATAAAGAAACGTATTCAACAATAGCCATGATAGAAAGATTGGAGCTGCATAAACAGTCTTCCAACAAGATCCTTAAAAGCAAAATTATCTCAGAATGTGGTCTGATGTGCCCTCTTGTGGTCTCTGGAATCACTGCACATTTTTGTTCAACTAAAATTTAAAAAAAACACACAAAGACTTTACTGTATTTGACATATATATAATAAACCTACTTACTGCAACAATTTGCAATTGACAAATTATATTTGTAACCTGAAAGCCTTGAAACCATATTTGAGTATGCCTTGGTCTCTACAGAAAGTTTCCTGACTTGGAGAAAATAATCGCTGACAGCCTCATCCCATCTAATGTAAGGCAGTTCCTGTGCACTTTTTCTGTTTATTGCTCTTTCTAAGCTTAAAGGAAATGCTGGATCCATATTGTACACTTCATAAATATAGTGGAATCTTTCTGATCAAGCTGAAACGTGAGGCTAAAATCAAGGCTGGTCTGTCTTTCTAAAATATATGCTATAGTTCAAAAAGAAACTATGAACTTCATACAGAAATAAATAAATGTCTATGGCCTGCGTTATGCTGGAGTTCAGACTAGATGATAATAATAGTCCTTTCTGACCTTAAAATCCATTAAATACTCTTTCTTCAAATTCCCAGACATGTCTTCTTCAGAAAAGTCATTGAAACTTGAATGATAATAAATAGTACCATCTAGCACTTACGTAGTGCTTTTCGTCCATACATCTCCAAGTGCTTTATACAGGAGGGACTATACTGCTTTGCAAGACCTTAAAAATACAATAGCTAAAATGTGACCTCAATGCATAAGTACTTAGATACATTCTTGAAAGCATGATCATGAACAGCATGAAAAGATCCTTGGTTTGAAGATTGCAAGCTATGATTTGATGAGTTCTTCTACTGACTATGATGTCATGATTTCTGAGATCATCAAGTAAGTCCTTCTCCTTAATATTGTTAACCCAGTGTACGTAGCTGGAATCCATTGTATATGGCTTGTGAAAACCCAGAAAAGGTGAAAATATATAAACCAGAACTTATTTACACTGACTGACTGCTTTAAGAAAGAATCGGCTCCTAAGGAGCCACTCTTCAGCAAGTTTCAATGTTCTGCATGGGGATTTAATCACATTAATGGAAGTCACAGGGAGGAATCCATGCGTAACATACTCAGAATTAACGCCAAGGGCCATACAGTATTTGTGCGTCTTTGTTGTTGCTATCCATATCGACTCAGTCTGACATATATACACAGCACAAAACAAGGGAGGAAAAGAAGGCTCTATTTATTCATCACACATAACCAACCCCATGGATTACATCTGCAGATATGGGAAGTTTCATACTTGCCTCAATGACACATATTTGTGGCTCTTTCTTGTCACTGTCCACAGGCACCTTTGCCTGATTCATCACCCATTCTTGAACAACATCAGTAATGTGTGGAACAACTGCAAGGCAAAATGAGAAAAGGAAGCACTTCCTAATGTAGGACCACATATTGCTTCCCACTTAGAGAGAAGAGAAACCCCAGTGGGGTAATTGAGCTGGTGGGATGAAAGGGGGCAGCAGCAGCCCGATGGCATGTTCCTCCTGTCTTTGAGCCTGCAGAAGTCTCTCCAGAAGACTAAAATATGGCCAAATCTTATTGGCAAGGAAGAAGGGTTGAGTCAAGGCAGCAAAGAGCAGCTGCTCTATGCAGTATGCCCCCTCTGAAACCTGAATGGATGAACATGCTAGCACTTCCTGTGTGAATGACTGCATGCAAATTTTAAAGGATGTTCCTGAATATTTATAGATGCAACTGAAATTTGCTTTGTAAACATATATGCAAGTAAAACTTGATTATTGGAATGCACATGGGAAGCAAACTCCTCCTGGACCAGCTGGAGGACAGAATGATATGCTCAACTAGAAGAATAGGCAGCTTCAGCACACTTACCTACTGTACTCAAACTGTCCTTGACAATTTCAGTCGTCCAATTTATCAACAAAATTGTCATAAATCCAGGAAAGTATTTGAAGTGAGCACTTCATTCACATTAATCCAGTAATGCAAATATGTCAGTATCCCTCTGAGTGAATAAAAGTTACCCGTGTAACTGTTCTAAACAGTCTTTATTAGAAACACAAATAATCTGCATGAATTTAAACTACATGGAAAGTACCTTGAACTGTCTTTCCCAAGTAATCTCCATGTCTTTCTTTATTGATTACATGTTGATAGATCTTTCCAGTAGTGATGTTATTATCTTTATATAGGCTGATGTCCAAGAATCTCTCATAATTTCCCAAGTCTAAATCAACTTCTCCTCCATCATTTAGTACAAAAACTTCACCTGAAAAAGAAAATGAAAAGGTAAAAAATAAATTGCACTGGGTTTTCCTCCTACATTAACACATAGGAAAGCAATGATTACAAATTACTAAATAAATGGTGGGAATTCTGCAAACATAATAAATACATTTTAGTAAAGGTGCTGTATAAATAAGTGCAATGAAATGCAGTGCTTTATTTCAATTATGTTAATTATTTTAGGCTCAGATTTGGGGTAAAATTTGCATAAGTGACTTAGCAACTTTTGAAAATATTACCCCTAGTTTTGATTCTGGTTCATCATACCCACAGCTAGGGTCTTATCCAGAGACCACTGAAGTCAGTGGAATCTTTCCATTGACTTCAAAGAGCTTTGGATCAAGCCCAAAGACTTTTTTCGATCTCTAAAGATGCCTCTTTTAAACAAGAAGCGACAAAGGGTCCTGTGGCACCTTATAGACTAACAGAGGTATTGAAGCATAAGCTTTCGTGGGTCAATACCCACTTCTTTGGATGCATCCGAAGAAGTGGGTACTGACCCACGAAAGCTTATGCTTCAATACCTCTGTTAGTCTATAAGGTGCCACAGGACCCTTTGTCACTTCTACAGATCCAGACTAACACGGCTACCCCTCTGATACTCTTTTAAACAGTGACTTTCATCAGCCTGTGAGGGAACCACACTTGTTGCCTCCAACATGGCTCCATATGAAATCAGATGGGAAAGTGCTTTAGCAGAACAGAAAAGTACTTCAGCAAGAGCACTGCTCTTACGCATCAATGACTGGATAATTTGCTGGATTCATATTGTAGAAACAAAGATAAAATCTTTTGAAGGTAAGCTCTAGAATATGTAAATACACAGTTGCAATGTAATTACGTGTCCATCATGATATCACACTCTCTTTGAACAAATAATGAAAGAGAATGCACTGCACAAGAGGGTAGATGATTTACAATCTGATCCTGTGAGATGCTAAATTCCTCCAGTGTGCTATTAATTTCCCATTTAAGTCACGGAGGCTGAGTACGCCCACCACCTCTCAAGAGCAGGCTCTTTGAGAATAAAGAATGAGGAAACTTTGGCTAAATGGAAATCATGAAAAGATTAACCTGGGAACTCTGAACTGTGGGTTCAGCCAGCTAAAATTACATTGCTGGAAGCATTTTGATCAAAGGGACCAGTCATCCTGGTGTCTGCTAGGAGGTTACTGACAAGCAAAAGTGAGTGTTACTTACAGAGCTGTATTGATTACTTGTAAGACTATTGATACAGAAGGCTCCTTTGCAAACTTTGAGGGAGATTTAGAATCTGGTATTCTGTAATAATGGGGGAAAGCTGGCATATTTCCAGACTACACGGCCTACTCTTTTAGAGCATGACCCGATACCTATTCAGTCAGTGAGTTTTTCCATTGATTTCAATGGGCATTGGATCAGGCCCTTTAAAAAGAGCAAATGTTTTGGGATTGTAAAAGATAACTGATGATATGATCTAAAAGACTGAAATATGCCTTTCTGTCTCCCATTAGATGACATTGGGGCAAGGGAAGGGGACAGATTTATATATTTCAATCACCTGAAAAAGTCTAAACATTTATTGCAACCAAAATGCCATACTTACATTAACCTGGATGCAGACAAGATGGGAAACTGTTCTCTATTTACATATAGATATATTTAGACCTTGTTTTTTACATCCAGTTTTGATTTAATGCCCCATTTTCTTCACTAATGTGAGCTGCAGGAAGTCAAACCTGATGGACACTGTCCCAAGGTTTAGGAGAATGACACAGTGAGTGGAGATGGGCAACTCCATGGCATAGCCAGGCTAAAATATAGCCTACAAAGGCTTAGCCCTGGAGCAGGATTTTTTTCCTTTTTATTTCTTTTTCTTTTCTCCTTTTTTAATTAGGTCCTTTTATTTTCACAGTTTTTAAAAAAAAAACAGGAGTTCATTTTATGTGGATGCTTTCTGTCATCTGTTTAATTCAAATATTAATATGGTTTAAAATACATATGGAAAGAGATTGGTCCATAAAAATAATAATTGCTGGTATTCTTTGTAAATTATTAATGAATAAAAATCTAATATGTATATTTTCATAAAAATGAGGGCAAAATTCTTCCCTCAGTTAAACTGCACAGCCTCAGTGCAGAACACAAAACTACATGAACATAATCTAGTGCAAAATTTGTCTCTCTGATTTAAAAAGTCACCTACTGAAAATTTACATTAGCTCCCAGAAATACGTTTCAGTAATGCAAACAGGTTTAATTAATATTTGTAAAAGCTTTTTGAAGATTATGAGTGCTATTATATTATCAGCAACAAGTACATAAATAGACTTTTTAACTTTTACTTGATAGTACGAGCTATTATAACCTATTGTTAAAGGATTGGTATGTATTTAGGCACACAATGAAATCTTTATTTAAAATATACTAGTTCGCATACAGCAGTCAAAGGAACTTTGCTTTAACACCTTTGGTAAAAATTTCACTAAACTGCTTGTTCTAGATATAGCTTTTTATATCTGAAACAGGATTTTCTTTTCCTTTATAATAAATGCACTCTTATTTACTTACTTTTTCATTTAAATTAATATCTCTAGTGATAATTTCCAGTTACACAGGTAAAAAAATAGCACAACTTGACACTTATGAGAAATAGGGACTTAGGTCCAGATTAACTTGAGGTACCCATATTTGAAAAGTATGGCCTAAACAATTTACCTGTAGCGTATAGGTATTGGTAGATAACACACAGATATAAGCTAAGGCATAACACGCAGCCACCAGTGCATTTTTTTGCCGCCACAACTGCCTCCAAAGCATGGGTGGAGATTGGAGGAGACAAAGCAGTGGCCCCTCCCTGCAGCGCCCAGCTGTTTCTCCTGAATAGCAGTTACCAAGGGCAGTGAGATGCACCACCAGGATTTGGGCCTTGTACCACGCAGCTTCCTCCTCGTGGGTGCCAGGCAGCATCTCTGGAAACACATAGGGCTAGTGTACATGGCACTGGAGGTGGCTCTTGTCAGTAGAGGTGGCTGCAGTGTTTGATCGCTGGGGCACTCCCCTGAGCAGCTCCCCTGCTTCCGCCCAATCTGGGCACAGAGCCCAGGACTCCACAGGTGGCCAGTGAGTTCCTGACCCACCTTCCCTGGGGTGGGGTCTCACTGAAGGGCCATGGGAGGCAGGGACAGAGAGACTGGTCAGTGCTTCCCCTGCCTGAGGCCGCACTCACTGTTTACAGATGCTGTAGTTACTGCAGTAGCTCAATGGCTCAGGGCTGCTTCAGAGCTTGGCAGCTTCCTGACAGGGTGAGGGGCTCCCACTGCATGACACCCTCCGAGCACTAGAATAGGAACAAAGACTGGGTGCACTGAATGGGGAGCTCTACTTCCTACTGCCTTCCTACTACATAAATAAATTACAATGATTTGGACATGTATGTGTGCATATTTATTTGTTTTTTCCTAAAGTTAATTAAGTATTTTAGGAAAAATTGTCAGAGCAGCCACCAGCAAGAGACCACCAAAAATGTATTGTGAGAACCCCTGGCTTAGCTAAACAATCAAGGCCTAAGGCCCAAAAAGCTAACCAGGAGTAACCCTAGATCATAAGATATCACAAGACAGAATGCTTTAATAAATAGGTATGACTAAACTGCTGACAGGTAACCACAAGATGTCAGTTTATACCAGCTTTAGATATTTTAAATTAAGAACATCAGTAGATATCCAACCACCAGAATGCCATAGTCATTAATTGACAAATATGCTAATAAACTTGAGGTAAAAGGCCTAGTAACTTACGGGAGAAGAGCACCCCAACTTTAGTAGGGTGAGGAAATACAAAAAAGGAAAAGGGGCTGAGACCCTTACTGAATATGCATTAGGCACAGTGGGAACCAGCGGAACACATAAAACCTGCACTTCTGCCAGCGTGCCTTGAAAGAGGCCAGGACGATGACTGCTGGTAAGGATGACAATGAGGAAGACAACTAACATTTTGGGTTGTTCTACAAGAGATGGTGTGAGTATATGGATGCTCCGACACTCATTTCTACGTTCTTCCCGGAGTTGAAGTGTTTGTGATATTGCTAATAGTGCTAATCAAAATATTATAAAGACAGAAGGCCTTTCCTAAGTGTGAGTGTCTCTGCTGTGCGCACCAGGGTTCTCATCATTGTGATAACTCCAATACTTCTGGGTCTGATCAGGAGCCAGAACCCTCTGAACCCACAGAATGTTATTGGAATTTCTAATTCATCAATATAATTATTAATACACAATCAATAGATCAGGCAACATACCTAAGATCACCCAGTGAGGCAATGGCACAGCCAGGAACAGAATCCAGTTCTCCTTAAGTCCCAGTCCTGTGCCTATCTATTGGACTAGGCTGCTTCTGCATCGATATCTCAGCTATCTGCTTTCAAGTGCTGCTCTGCTACTCCATAAATCATATTTCCCTCTAACTTAAAAAGCAACAGTTCAGTTCTTCAAAGCACCTGCCTTCTGGACTTTGAAATTGACAGGACCCAGTTCTGAATTTGATTCCTGTGGTGAATAAGCCCCTTTTCATTTTAAATAGATACCAGAGTACACTTCAACTCCAAGCACAGCTGGAAATATTTTAGTAATCAAGGGGGTTTTTCTCCAGTTCTCCACTACATTAACCACCCACAGGACATTCACACCACAGGCTATAACTTCTGAAGCTGTCAAATTGACAAGAATGCAACTGCCAAAGATTTGCCTTATCATGGAACTGAGAACGTGATTTTATAGTTAAGACTGTAATGGGTTTTCAATTATAAACCCAATTTTGACCTTCACTTCTATCTTCCTCAGAAAGACTCCTTTCTGTCTGAAATTTATTACATATGGCCTCCTGCCAGAAAACTTTATAGGAAACTCTTTGAAAAATGAGCTCTTGGAAAGGTCTATCACCTTTTTAAAATGTTGTATCTCAAATATAGATTGGCCTAGTAACATTAAATGTATTCATAGTACTTCGAAGTTAGATATGAAAAAAGCCTATTAGATCACCCAGTCCATCTTCCAGACAATGAGATAGTGTGACTTTCAATATTTTCTGGAAGTCTGGTTATTTTATTCCAGAGTTTGTATGGCTCAACCAAGATACTCAAAACTAGATCGGATGCAAGACCTCCAGCCCTCTCTGTGTGAGACTTTGCAGACATTTAGCAAATATTTTTAAAGATTTCCAGCAGCTAATGGAGTCCTCAAAGGTTGATGTGTCTGAGAACTCCATTAGCTCTTGGCAGACTTTACAATTTTTACAAAAGGCTTGCATAGTCTGACTATGAGGGGGTTAGAGGTCTTGTAGGAGCTAGTGCAATCCTTGAGGAAGATTTTTCAAAGGCACAAATGAGAGTTAGGTGCCCAATTCCTACTGATTGTTAATGGGAGTTGGGCACCTAACTTCCCTTTGTCCCTTTGAAAATGTCTCCTCTTTGTACACTGGCTGATTCAGGGGATGGGTGATGAATCTGTCTCTGATGAATCTGACTCCTCACAGAAGCTCTGTTCCCTCTGCTGCCACAGAGAACCACCCTCCATCAGGACCATGGTCAACTGCACAAGCAATGCTGGAAGAGCGACAAAGAGTCCTGTAGCACCTTATAGACTAACAGATACATTGGAGCATAAGCTTTCGTGGGCGAAGACCCACTTCATCAGACACATGTGGGACCTTGACTTCCCTCCAAACGTACCCCACCCCAGCCCCCGTCCAAGTGTCATCCTAAAATTTTGCTCTCCTTAATAAAAAATTGTGTTCTGAACAGTCCTGATTCCTTGACTGTCTTTCAAAGGGCTGTTGTATTGTGGGGGAGGGGAGGGGTGGTTTGTGATTTGAGATGATAGTCGCAGATAACAGAGTGGGAACAGGGGAAAAGGTTCATCCGAAAGTCACACTCACATTGCATTCACTAGGCACAGTTGCCATTCTAGGAGGGGGTTTTCCTATTCTCTATGGGGGGGGGGGCTGTCACTTTCAAGTGGTGGAGGGTGGCTGCAGATCGTTGGTGGTAGGCAATAGCCTGCATGACAGATCCATGCAGCAGGGGATCAGTGGCCGCAATCCCCTGCAAAGAAGTCACACAGGCCCCCCCTCACAGACTTCCGAACAGGAGTGGTTGCAGGCTCTGTTGAAACAAGCAGTACACCATTGCGGACTGCTCAGGGAGCAGGAGCCTGTCATTCCCCGAGTTGGGAAGCGCCCTTTCCATCACTCCACCCGCTCCCCAACCGCGGTATTTGTCCCAGTCTCAGCACTTTACCGAGAAATCATTAATAAAGAAGACGGTTTTAATAAACAATGTTTCCTTTATTATACTTTTAAACCGGGGACTGAAGGGGGGGGAAAGGGTGCTGGTAATTGTAGAGGATAGACAACGGTCACCGGGTAAAGAAACGGGGGCTGGTTCATCTTCAGTTTTAACAAGCGAAACAGTCACTGGTTACCCTGCTCGCTCTGGAATCTAGCTTTCAGAACTTCCCGGATGCGCAGCGCGTCCCGCTGGGATCTTCTAATCGCCCTGGTGTCCGGCTGTGCGTAATCAGCAGCCAGGCGACTGGCCTCAGCCTCCCACCCTACCATAAACGTCTCCCCCTTGCTCTCGCAGAGATTGTGGAGCACACAGCAAGCTGCAATCACAATGGGGATATTTGTTTGGCTGAGATCGGAGCGAGTAAATAAGCTTCGCCATCTCCCTTTCAGACGGCCAAAGGCACACTCCACCACCATCCTGCACTTGCTCAGCCGGTAGTTGAAGAGCTCCTTTTCAGTGTCCAGGGCGCCCGTGTATGGCTTCATGAGCCAGGGCATTAGCGGGTAGGCTGGGTCCCCGAGGATCACTATAGGCATCTCCACATCCCCAACAGTTATTTTGCAGTCCGGGAAGAAAATACCTTCCTGCAGCCATCTGAACAGACCAGAGTTCCTGAACACACGAGCGTCATGAACCTTGCCCGGCCATCCAACGTTGATGTTTGTAAAACGTCCTTTATGGTCCACTAGTGCTTGCAGCACCATAGAAAAATAGCCCTTCCGGTTAATGTACTGGCTGCCCTGGTGGGCTGGTCCAAGGATGGGGATGTGTGTCCCATCAATAGCCCCACCGCAGTTTGGAAATCCCATAGCAGAAAAGCCATCTATGATCACCTGCACGTCTCCAAGGGTCACTACCTTTGAGAGCAGCAGGTCAACGATTGCATGGGCTACCTCCATCACAGCAACCCCCACGGTAGACTTGCCCACTCCAAATTGATTCGCGACTGACCGGTAGCTGTCAGGAGTTGCAAGCTTCCAGAGGGCTATAGCCACTCGCTTCTGGATAGTCAGGGCAGCTCGCATCCGGGTGTCCTGGCGCTTCAGGGCAGGGGACAGCAACTCACAAAGTTCCAGGAAAGTGCCCTTACGCATACGAAAGTTTCTCAGCCACTGGGATTCATCCCAGACCTGCAGCACTATGCGGTCCCACCAGTCAGTGCTTGTTTCCCTGGCCCAGAATCGCCGTTCCACAGGATCAACATGACCCATTGCCACCATGATGTCTAGGGGCCGGGGTCCCGTGCTTTGCGAGAGGTCTGTGCCCCTCTCAGAGTTCATGTCCTCACGGAGCTTCCGTTGCCTCCTCGCCTGATTTCTCTGCATCTGCCTCTGGAAAAGGTGGACAATAAGGCGCGAGGTGTTGACAACGGACAGAACAGCAGCGATAATCGCGGAGGGCTCCATGCTCGCTGTCCTGTGGCGTCCGCGCTGTCAATCACCAGAAAAGGGCGCAATGTAATTTCCCGCCAGCGCTTTCACGTAGGGAGGGCGGGAGTGTGGGTCGAATGACGACAGGTTCCCAAAACCACCCGCGACACATTTTTGGCCCCAGAAGGCACTGGGGGCTAGACCCAGAATTCCAATGGGCAGCGGGGACTGCGGGAACTGTGGGATAGCTACCCACAGTGCACCACTTGCATTGTCGACGCTTGCCCCGTTAGTGTGGACTCACAAACTCGAATTAATGTCCTTGGTGTGGATTCGCACGATCGACTTTGTAAATTCGATTTCACAAGTTCGGTTTAAGATAAATCGAACTATTCCTGTAGTGTAGACATACCCTTAGATACCACCAGTCCTTATTACCTCTATGATGCGATGCCTCTGGCAGAGCAGCCCAAAATTCCACCGGCTGCTTTTCGTCACTAAACTGCATTATAAGATCATATATAACAGCTTACGGCATCACTGCTTTCCAAGTGGTTCCTCCCCCCCCACCCCCACCCCAAGTATCTATGTTCAGATTTGTTACTCTCATTGTATCATAGTTTGTATTTCCAAGCTGATTCTCATATTGTTATTTCCAGGCTCTCTAGAACTCTATGGTGCTATTTCTCTGTCTTCACGAGTGTTCACACCACTTTTGAATTAGGTATAACCTGAACTGAACTAATTGTTGCTTAACCTTACCATGTATCATTCACTACTGATGGCATTAAATAAAATCACATTTAACACTAATATCTCCAGCAGTCCACATCTCTATATCCCCATATTATGTATCATTTCCTTTTGTTATCTAGTTTTCACTCTGGATGGTAGTATTCATAAGCAAGTGAATATGAATTACTTTTTCAAGTAAGATTTTTGGAGGGCACTATATCAAATGCTTTACCTATCAAGTTGAGACAAAGATCAGGCAAAGTGAACATCAGGGAAAAATTCCTAACAGTGTAGTCTATTAGACTGTGGAATAACTTGCCACCAGAAGTGGTAGAAGCCTTTTCACTTGAGTTATCATAAATTAAACTAGACAATGCACTTAAAAGTCTGCAGTAGGGAGCAATTCTGCGCTGTCACGTAGCTGGATAGGATGACCTGATAGTAAAGATCTATCTATAATTTATCAAAAAAAATTATATACTTAAATTCTGTTTATGAAAACAAAATTTCATTGAACTTATGCATGCAGAAAGAAACAGCATCACCCTTCATACCATGCTCATATGGTGAAAAAGTTCCAGCATCTATGTTAATATAAGGATCAATTTTGATTGCAGTGACTCGTAGACCACATGATTTCAGTATGGTGCCAATGCTGCTTGCAATGATTCCTTTGCCAATGCCTGAGATGACACCACCGGTTACCAGGATGTACTTCATTGGAAAATGAGTGGCTGCACATAGGTCTCGAGTTGGAAATCTAACAGTGACAAAAAGCACATTTGGTAAACACACATTTATCCTTAGAAATCACACTAAATTAGCATGCAGAAAAGGAAAGTCAAAATGAGCTTAAGAAACCAAAATATCAAAATTAAATATAATCAAAATTTTGGACTTTAAATCTTTTTACATTTAAAGTTTATTAATCACTTCATGGATATTCTGCTCTCTTTAATTCATGGATTTTTCATTTTGATAACATTAACCACAATAAATTTTATCTTTATCTGACAGTTCTATCTTTAGAGGATGAGACTGAATCTTTGCAGGACTGTCCAAACCAAAGGATACCCTCGCCCTATTTTCCAACTGTTTTTCATTCCCCCATCTGCTCCCAGAGCCTATCATGTAGCCACTATTCTTCCAGAGGGTTTGCTGTCCCCACTAAGCCCAGGAACCAACAGACTGGAAAAGGAAAATGGAACCAGATCGTCTACAAAACAATGTATGGCACTACTGATCACCAGCCCAGAACCTTTTTCTTACATGTTTACCCCATTAATAGATACTGCATGGGGGGAAACAGAAAAACAATAATTTGAAGACTTGCATTCTGCTGCAAAGTAAAAAGACAGTGTGGTGATGGAAAAGCAAAATCTCAGATTTAAAACGACATCATAAATATAATGGAAATGTAATGCTGGGCGACTGTACTTGCACCAGGGGGTTGCTTCAGTTTCCTGGAAGTTGATTCTATCCCAAGACTAGCCAAAAGATAGAAATACTGGCCCATGGGACTGTTGAATAGTGATGGCAGATTCTCAGAACACGAGTCTGGGGCATCTGGGGCCAGAGCTGCGTCCACACTGCAAAATGATGTATTGTGGACTCGAGTCTCAGTTGGACTTTGAGCTCAGACCCAACCACCTTGCTGCGTCTTTGGGCGTGGATCCTGAGGGCTTACTGGTCCAAGTCAGATAGATTGTGTGTAGATAGATGGGGAAGTTGGGCTCAAGCCCGAGTCCAGACTTTCACTGTAGTATAGACATACTCCTAGTGTCCTGACACCTATCTGTCTACGGGAGGTGAATTAACTACA
The DNA here is from genome assembly GCA_037349315.1 of Chelydra serpentina. Taxonomy (NCBI): domain Eukaryota; kingdom Metazoa; phylum Chordata; order Testudines; family Chelydridae; genus Chelydra; species Chelydra serpentina. Next base: position 133,641,098 of record JBAIAC010000004.1, read on the forward strand.
GTGTTGGGAGAACCCCTCCAGCAACTGTAGTGAATGTCTACACTGAAGTGCTTCAGCTGTGCTACTATAGCATTTTAAGTGTAGACATAGCCTAATTCCTATTTAACTTACCTCTTGAAAAAGACGGTTACTCACCGTAGTAACTGTTGTTCTTCGAGATGTGTTGCTCATATCTATTCCAATTAGGTGTGCGCGCGCGGCGTGCACGATCCTCGGAAGATTTTTACCCTAGCAACACTCGGTGGGCCGGCTGGCGCCCCCTGGAGTGGCGCCGTTACGGTGCCTAATATATACCCCAGCCGGCCCAGCGCCCTCTCAGTTCCTTCTTGCCGGTTATTCCGACAGTGGGGATGGAGGGCGGGTTTGGAATAGATATGAGCAACACATCTCGAAGAACAACAGTTACTACGGTGAGTAACCGTCTTTTCTTCTTCGAGTGCTTGCTCATATGTATTCCAATTAGGTGACTCCCAAGCCATTCCTAGGAGGTGGGGTCGGATTGTGAGACTGCGGAGTGTAGGACCGCCGAACCAAAAGCGGCGTCCTCCCTAGAATGTTGTACTATGGCATGATGAGAGGCGAAGGTGTGCACCGATGACCAAGTCGCTGCCCTACAAATCTCTTGAATTGGTATGTGTGCCAAGAAGGCGGAGGACGAGGCCTGAGCTCGGGTGGAGTGGGCAGTAGGGTGCATGGTGGGGACACCTGCCAAGTCATAACATGTCCGGATGCATGACGTGATCCATGACGAGATGCGTTGGGAAGAGACCGGGAGACCTTTCATCCGGTCCGCCACAGCGACGAACAGCTGAGTCGTTCTCCGAAAGGGCTTCGTTCGCTCGATGTAGAAGGCGAGGGCCCTACGGACGTCCAAGGAATGGAGTTGCTGCTCCTTCCTAGAGACATGGGGCTTTGGATAGAAGACCGGTAGAAAAATGTCTTGGTTAATATGGAAGGCCGACACTACCTTGGGCAGGAAGGCCGGGTGTGGTCGCAGCTGTACCTTGTCCTTGTGGAACACCGTGTAAGGGGGTTCCGAAGTAAGCGCTCTGAGCTCAGAGACGCGCCTCGCCGAGGTAATGGCTACGAGGAAGGCCGTTTTCCAGGAGAGGTACAGCAGCGAGCAAGTGGCCATAGGCTCGAATGGGGCCCCCATGAGCCTGGTAATGACGAGGTTGAGGTCCCAGGTGGGGACCGGGCGGCGCAACAGTGGGTGTAGCCGCTCCAACCCCGAGGAACCTGCTAACCATGGGGTTGGAAAAGATGGAAAGCCCCCCGTCACCAGGGTGAAAGGCCGAGATTGCCGCGAGGTGGACCTTTAGCGACGAGAGGGCCAGACCCTGCTCCTTTAGGGAGAGGAGGTAGTCTAGAATGGTGTGTATCGGCACCTGCAAGGGGTTAAGACCCCGAGGGCCGCACCAAAGGGAAAACCGTTTCCACTTAGCTGAGTAGGTGGACCTGGTGGAAGGCTTCCTACTGCTCAGCAGAACCTGTTGGACCGGGCTGGAACAACGTAGCTCAGACAGGTTCAGCCATGCAGCAGCCACGCTGTGAGGTGAAGAGAGTGCAGGTCGGGATGATGGACCCTGCCGTGCTGCTGCGTGATCAGGTCCGGCCACAATGGTAGAGTGATTGGGGCGGCCACGGAGAGCTCCAGGAGAGTGGTGTACCAGTGCTGCCTGGGCCACGCCGGAGCGATCAGGATTAATCGGGCCTTGTCCCTGCGCAACTTGAGCAGGACTCTGTGGACCAGTGGAACTGGTGGGAAGGCATAGGACAGGTGGTCCGTCCAAGGATGGAGAAAAGCGTCTGTCAGGGAGCCTGGGGAGCGACCCTGGAGTGAGCAGAACGCGTGGCATTTCCGGTTCTCGCGAGTCGCAAATAGATCTATGTGGGGAAATCCCCACGTCCGGAAGACAGAGTGGATGACGTCCGGTCGAATGGACCACTCGTGAGTGTGGAAGGACCTGCTCAGTCAGTCCGCCAAGGTGTTCTGGACCCCTGGGAGAAAAGAGGCTACCAGGTGAATGGAGCGGGCTATGCAAAAGTCCCAGAGATGAATCGCTTCTCGGCAGAGGGGGAGGGAGCGTGCCCCTCCCTGTCTGTTGATGTAATGCATGGCCGTCGTGTTGTCTGTAAGGATGGTGACGCAGCGGCCCTGTAAATGTTGAGCGAAGGCTTGGCAGGCAAGACGTACCGCTCGCAGTTCTCTGACATTGATGTGCAGTGTCAGCTCCTGCTCTGACCACAGGCCCTGCGTTTGGAGGTTCTGTAAATGAGCTCCCCAGCCGAGGGATGAAGCATCCGTGGTTAAGGCTAGGGATGGCTGAGGTGGATGAAATGGAACACCTGACATCACCTTCCTGGGGTCCAGCCACCAGTTGAGGGAGGCTAGGACCTGTGCTGGGACCGTCAGAATTAGGTCCATGCTGTCCCTGCGCGGCCGGTATGCTGAGGCGAGCCATGCCTGGAGGGGCCGGAGGCGCAGCCTGGCGTGAGCTGTCACGAAGGTGCAGGATGCCATATGGCCAAGGAGGCTGAGGCAACAGCGGGCCGTTGACGTTGGGAAGGCATGAAGGCTGCGTATGGTAGTTGTAAGAGTCAGAAAGCAAGCCTCTGGAAGAAACGCCCGAGCGAGAGTGGAGTCCAGTACTGCCCCTATAAAGTCTAACCTCTGTTTTGGCACCAAAGTGGACTTTTCTACGTTCAGGAGGAGGCCGAGCCGCCTGAACATGCCCATGGCCGTGCGAATGTGAGACTGGACTTGGCTGCTGGAATTGCCGCGGATAAGCCAGTCGTCGAGGTAGGGGAACACCTGAACTCTTTGACGCCGAAGGGCGGCTGCTACCACTGCCATACACTTCGTAAAAACCCTTGGTGCCGTCGAGAGGCCGAAGGGCAGGACCGTAAACTGGAAGTGTCTCTGGCCCACCACGAAGCGGAGGAAGCGCCTGTGAGGTGGGTAGATTGCAATATGGAAATACGCGTCCTTCATGTCGAGGGCGGCGTACCAGTCTCCCTGATCCATAGAGGGGATAATAGTGCCCAGGGAGAGCATATGGAACTTCAACTTTACCATAAATTTGTTGAGTCCCCGCAAGTCCAGAATAGGACGTAGCCCCCCCTTTGCCTTGGGGATTAGGAAATAACGGGAGTAGAAACCCTTGCCCCTGAGCTCCCTCGGAACCTCCTCTACCGCTCCTGCGGAGAGGAGCTCGTGTACCTCCTGAATGAGGAGTTGCTCGTGAGAAGGGTCCCTGAAGAGGGACAGGGACGGAGGATGGGATGGAGGTGGGGAGACAAACTGCAAATGGTATCCCTTTTGCACCGTGCGTATGACCCAGCGGTCCGTGGTGATTTCTGACCACGCAGGGAAGAAAAGGGAAAGGCGGTCCAGGAACAGGGGGACAGAACCTCCTCGATCTGCAGATCCATGTTAAGGGCCAATCTGCGAAGCAGGTCTTGATGGTCCCGGAGATCAATCGGAGGCGGGCCGGAAGATGATGCTCCTGCCACTGCCTCGTCAGGGGAGGAGGAGGATGACAGACCTTGAGCGAGCAGGTCCTCGGGGGGGGGGCCGCTGAGGGGTCCAGTGTTGGGGCCTCCAGGTCTGGGGCCGCGACCGATTCCGAGACTTCTGGGGGAGGCCGGGATACCGTAGCCTCCGGTGCTCTATGCTCGGATTGAGCCAAGAGGGAGGCTCTAGATGGGACCCCTTGGGCCTGATGTTACGCCATCGGGGTCCAGAAGGCCCATTGTCCCTGGCCGTGGGACGGCTCCTGTCCGGCATCTGGCCAGTGGCCCTGCTCACCCACCGTGCGATCCTCCACGTACAGGTCGCTACCGGCTCTAGAAGAGTGAGAGACGGAGCGAGAAGGCCAAGGTGGTGCAGAGTAGCCATGGAGGGTGGTCTGCGTGGCCATGGTATGCCGCGGTGCCGGAGATCGGTACCGGGAACTCGACCGGTACCGGGATCTGGAACGGTACTGGCGGTAACTGCGGTACCGGGAGCCAGACCTGGATCGGGAACGCCTCGGCGGACGATAATGATGCCGATCGTCCGGAGATCTGCGTGGTGACCGGCCACGGGACCGGGATCGGTACCGGGAGTCGACATTCCGCCGTCTAGAGGGGGACCTGGAGCGGTACTGCGAGTACAACCGGTGCCGGGATGGTGACCGGCGCCGGGACTGCGAGCGGTACCGAGGAGACGCCGACTGCTGCTGGCTGGTCTCAGCATGCGGCACCGGGTGTAACATGGCCGGTTTGCCGCGGGAAGCGACGATCCGCAATGGCGGTACCGAGGATGGGGTCGGTGCCGGATTGGTCATCGCAATCAGGTCCCGTGCCGCCGAGAAGGTGTCCGGAGTGGACGGCAGCGGAAGCTCTACCACGGTGCGGGCCGGGGAGCTGGCGGTTACCGAGCTCAACGTGCCTTGTGGGGCCGGAGTCGTCGGTACCGGAGCCTGAGAAGGCTGTTCTGTGCTCAACGGCCTCTGGGGTGCCGGAGTTGGCAGGGCCGGCGCCGGTATCGGTGGCGGCGCTGGACTCGACGGCCTCTGCGGGGCCGGAGTAGGTGGCACAGGGATCTGAGCCACGGGCACCGAGCTCAACGGTCCTTGCGGTACCGGAGTCAACGGTGCTGGCGCCATACCAGGCCTGGCGTGGTCTGGAACAGGCTGCGTGAGCAGCGGCGCCGTAGTCGGTGCTGGTGCGGTGCCCGACTTCTTCGCCCTCGGAGACAGAGAGCGACGCCTCTGCGAAGTCCCAGCCTGAGGCGTACGGTGCCTGGGCTCTTTCCCGGAGCTCGGGCGTCCCGGTGCCGTAGATGACGAGGCTGCCGGGGTCGGTACCGGGTTCCGGTGCGGGGCCGACATCGGACTAAGCGAGGCCTCCAGGAGGAGCTGCTTCAAACGAAAGTCCCGCTCCTTCTTGGTCCGCGGCTTAAACGCCTTACAAATACGGCACTTGTCCGGAAGGTGGGACTCCCCGAGGCACTTCAAACAGGAGGCGTGGGGATCTCCTGTGGGCATCGGCTTCTGGCAGGCCGAGCAAGGCTTGAATCCCGGAGAGCCAGGCATTGGCCCGGTACCGGGAGGGAGACAGGGGAGAAGCCCCTTATCTCCCGCTACTATTTATACTAACTACAACAACGAACTATGAATAACTATTAACAACTAATTAAGAAGTACTTAAACTATCTACAAGATAAGCGAGTGCTAAGTATGCTAGGGATGTGGAGGTCAGCGAGCTGCTCTCCACAGTTCCAACGACCGTCACGGGCGGTAAGAAGGAACTGAGAGGGCGCTGGGCCGGCTGGGGTATATATCAGGCACCGTAACGGCGCCACTCCAGGGGGCGCCAGCCGGCCCACCGAGTGTTGCTAGGGTAAAAATCTTCCGACGATCGTGCACGCCGCGCGCGCACACCTAATTGGAATACATATGAGCAAGCACTCGAAGAAGAAAGTAGGCTTTTTGATTAGTAGCTTCGTTAGCTACATTTTCAGAGAACTCCCTATCACCATCAACTAACAAATTCAAAAAATAAGACCTCTGTGGGGTTCAAAAGCTTGTCTTTGTCACCAACAGAAGCTGGTTCAATAAAAGATACTACCTCACTCGCCTTGTCCCTCTCTTATCTTGGGACTGACAGGGCTAAAACTACTGAACACTGAATGCTATATGACAGTAAGGTTTAGACATAAACAAACAAATTAAATACGAGTCAACAGTGTAATACTGTTGCAAAAAAAGCAAACATCATTCTGGGATGTATTAGCAGGAGTATTGTAAGGCAAGACACGAGAAGTAATTCTTCTGCTCTATTCCACACTGATTAGGCCTCAACTAGAGTATTGTGTCCAGTTCTGGGCACCACATTTCAGGAAAGATGTGGACAAATTGAAGAAAATCCAGAGAAGAGCAACAAAAATTATTAAAGATCTAGAAAACATGACCTATGAGGGAAGATTGAAAAAATTGGGTTTGTTTAGTCTGGAGAAGAGAAGCCTGAGAAGGGACATGATAACAGTTTTCAAGTACATAAAAGGTTGTTATAAGGAGGAGGGAGGAAAATTGTTTTCCTTAACCTCTCAGGATAGGACAAGAAGCAATGGGCTTAAATTGCAGAAAGGGCAGTTTAGGTTGGACATTAGGAAAAACTTCCTGTCAGTGTAGTTAACCACTGGAATGAATTGCCTAAGGAGGTGGCAGAATCTCCATCACTGGAGATTTTTTAAGAGAAGGTTAAACAAACACCTGTCAAGGATGGTCTAGATAATACTTAGTCCTGCCACGAGTGAAGGGGACTGGACTAGATGACCTCTCAAGTTCCCTTCCAGTCCTACGATTCTATTATTCTATTAAACAAAAGCAAAGAAATGCTTATATAGCACAATTAAGCCATCTTGCATGGCCTAGCTTTTATTTCATTTACTTAACTTAGACCATTACAGTTATTTATATCAATTCAGATTGTGTTTAATTTTAGTACTTTCATGAAGTTAAAGTGCTATATAAATGTTAAGTTTTTTTTGTTTTGTTATCATAACAATAAGCAGTACTGACATTTATCTGAAACTGAAATGAAATTATTTTCATTTTTTTCTTTATTTGAATTTAGATGTGATCAGCAAAAACTTTAGGCACATGATTCATACCTAAATTCACATATTACGCTGTAAAACTATTGTATCAAATTACATTTACTAAGTGTTATTTTTGTTTTTTAATGCAATGCTATTTTGTTTTATATAAGAATCCTAGAATTTCATGAGTGATAGGTGCCTAATAAAATAATTTATTTTTTAAATTTTCTCTCAAGTACTCTGCCTAGAAATCAGTATGCATACAGTAATCTTCTTATTTGTTAATACTATGCAAACAACACACACTTTGGACCACAGAGAAATTGCATTAAACTGATGAAAAGCACAAGTACAAAAAAACATTGACCCACAGAGCCCTTTGCTTTGAATGACAGTGTGACTATAGATTCAATATACAGACTTTGTGTTGCTAAGGAAAAATCCCAGCCAATTCAAAATTGGGTCTTAAAGGACATTCATCTTAAAAATCATGGGCCACACTCTCGGCTATGTTGGTTATTCCCCTATAGGGGCAAAGAAACTTTGTGAGTCTGAACTCATAATCTCCTCAACCTTCTTCCATCAAGCAGGGGCACATGCCCCTACAGACAGGGCAGATGACCCAAACTCAAAAACCTGTGTATGTCTGCATCTGCCAGAGGGATCGACCCATAACGGCTCTGTGTCTCTGCACTGTTTCCAGGACCTCGCTGCTTTCTCCCACGAGTTCTCCAACTTCATCTCTAATTTATATGATTTTATAATTAACATTTTACAATTTTGAAGTATCTTTTAAGATTACAAAATAAACATTATTTTCAGCATATTTTCTTTACTTCTCCTGTCTAAGAATCGAGTATCTGGTTTGATTACTCTGCCCAGTACCTCACCAGAGAATTGACATAGGAAGTGCAACAGGGCTAATATACTGGAGAGACAAAGGAAATGGATTCATCCTTTTATTAAGATGTCAGAGATGAGTTAACAAGTACCAGACTGTCATTCAGAACACATGTTACACAGCAGGTAGATGTGTCGTGTTCAGAAACCACCTATCTTCTAAGCTATAAAATAATACAGAGTTCAAGGAGGTATTACAGTGAAAAGATGAAGACTACTGTATTTGTAATATTTCCCAATTAAATATCAAATAAGTCCAAAGACATTGGAATATGAGATAGTGATCAAAAATATACAAGAAGCTAAAATATCTTCAGAACTCTACCTTCTTCCATGTACAGCTGTAAGCAGTGCGGACCTTCCCAACATTACAATGTCACAAATAAGCCTGCAAAACAGACAACAATAGGCACTAGTATTTATCCAAGTCCAAGGCACAAGCTGTTTAAAAAATAGTGAGATGCATTTTCAGATAGTTCCCAGGAAAGACAGAGGTGTACAGCGCTTGTTAACACAATTCAAAGTTTTGCATCTAATTATGCTCTTACAACTTAAACCAAGTCTCTACAAGAAGGGAGGGAGGGAGAGAGTGAGTGTGTGTGTGTGTGAGTGTTAAAGTTATACAGTCCGCAAGCATTCAGCAGATTAAGGAAATACTGCCCAGTAAATAAACACTCTATCAGAGAGAGCCTAACAACAAATAGTGCTTTAAAAAGTATATACTAATTAGAGCATGGTTTAAAATATTACCAGATACCTACTAGCCAGGGGTGGACACAAAAAATGAGGCGAGGAGTCCACCAGCAAAGTTTTCCACCCTGTAGTAGAACTAACCTGACAAGATACCGTGTGTAACTCCCACTCTCAGTAGCGGCGCCAGGGTTTTTGCCGCCCTAGGCAGCAGTGCTCGGCGCTTCGGCAGCAGCTCCTGTGAAGCTGCGTTCTCGGCGGCGTTTCGGCAGCTGCTTTTCTTGCCGCCGAATCGCCGCTCGGGAGTCACCGCCGAAATGCTACCCCACAAATCCTGCCGCCCTAAGCGACCACCTAGGGTCGCCTAGTGGAAGCGTCAGCCCTGCCCACTCTAAGATAGATACACACACACACTGCTGGAAAGAATCAGGGTGGTGGGAGCTCATCCTGCTGGATGTTCCATAGATATGTTAGTTGTGGATGTCTGATAAATTCAAAGCCCCCTCCCAGGATTCTCCTCTGACTGAGGAATAGGAAGAAGAACAGGTTGTCACTTTACCGCTTTCAACCCAGACTCACATGTGGGGCAAAAAAAGAAGTTCCCACCAGATCAACACAGGCCTGGTAATGATTTGGAACAGAGCAAACACTAGTGGGAAAGAAAAAAAAAAGAGTTCCTTTACATTCACATTTATTAGAAGCAAAAATGTTAACTACAGAGGCCCAGAAGGAGAAAAGACAAATACAGAAATGAAAAATTTAGAAGAGTGTACTACATGAAAATACACAATTCACAACACAAGCGAACTCAGAAAGTATTAAAAGCAAACTTCTACTATTATTGCTCTACATGGTTCTTGTATCAGTTCTGTTTTTCTGAGATAATTCCACAAAAGAACTGGCCTGAAAGACACACAAGAAACCAAATCTAATGCTTGTACCAGTAACAGTTCTGCTGATAGGCAGAACTATTTATTGGCACTGTGGTGAAAATACTTGCAAAAGATGTATAAAACTGGTATGAACCATAGAAGGGAAGTCATGATGTGATCATCATTCTCTGGTTCTTAACAATTTGCATTTTTTTAAATCCCACTTTTAGTGGCTTAGAGGCAATCTCACTTGCTGTGTACACAACTGCAGTACTGCATACACAAGAAACAACTTGAAAACTTGAAAATAGAGCTAATAACAAAGCCTCTAAGTCTGGAATGAGGTGCACAAAAGCTGACCTCTACTGTACTTCCATGCAGAGCCCTGCTGATATCAATGGTGTTCTGTACAGCTTCAGGGTCTATCTAAATCAGGGATCTCAAACTCAAATCACCACGAGGGCCACATGAGAACTAGTAAATTGGCCCGAGGGCCGCATCACTGAAACCTTTTCATACAATGATACAAAAGTATAGTCAAAAATGAAAAAAATGAAGAGTAATATAGTATTCTATTAAAAGTCAATGTATTAACTTTTTAAAAACTGTAATGCAAAGAGGGGTTTTAATAAAATATAAACACTCAGTAATGTTTGGAGCTTGGCTGCCAGTAGAGTCGGCGCCTATGGCGGGCCGCAGGAAATAACTCCGTGAGCCACATGGGAATATAGCCAATCATTGGACAGGGTGAGGCTCTAGTGTATGACTTAAAGATGTCTAAAATACAAAAAAAATAGTAGGAAGAGTGCAAGGAGGAATATAGGTCCCATCTACTCTAGGAAAATACATATTGCTGATAATAGCTTTGCCTGGCTTCAATTAGTGCTGAAAGGAGTTCACCTGTTCATGTAGATGGACTCAAATCGTTTTCAACCCTAGGACAGATAGCAGAACATTATCTCTATCATGCTTTTAATCATGAGGGTGAATCAGCTTCCTCCTCCTCCAGCCACACTATCAGTTAAACTGCTTCAGCAATGGGTCATTTTCCTAGTGTCTTAACATGCCCCGGGGGGGAAGGACTAGGAAATGGTGACGTGCTTGCCCCTGTGCTGTCACCCTGTCTCAGGCAGAGCTGGTGTGGCTCCCATGTGTTTACAGGAGAGGGGGGCAGTGACTGGCACGGCTCAATGTCGGCCCCTGACTACCCACATGTGCAAGCCTGGGTGACGGGGAGAGGAGCTAAACTCCCCCTTCCTGTAACCCCTGCGTAGTGCGGGGCTTCAGCCCGCCCAGGGCCACCTAGTGGGGAAGCCGAGCGGGGTTATGGGCCCCCACGGCCCCGGCAGCGGGGCGAGGAGCCCAAACCCGCTGCTGCTGCTCTGTCACCGGGCGCCTGAAAGCAGCGCCTCCCCCGGGGGAACGTGCCCGGCCCGGGGAGAGCGGGGAGCCTTTGCCGCGGCCGGTCCGCCTCGCCGCGGGCCGGAGGCCGCGCGGGCCGGCAGAGGCCTGGCAGGCGGCAGTTACCTGCGCGCGGGCGGCGTCTCAGCGGCGGTGGCAGGTTCCTCCTCCCCGGGCCCCGGTGCCGCAGGCGGGAGGCAGAGAGGGAGTCTCCGGGCGGCCGCCAGAGGGAGCCCGCGCTGCAGCCAGCGCCGAGCCCTGCCCCAGCTGGCCCGTGGGTGGGAGGGGAGCTCTCGAGGGGAAGAGAAGGGACCCGGGCCAGGCAGCCAGAGAGGCCTGAGGTCCGTGGGTGAATGCTCCGTGCAAACCGTGCCCTCCACACAAACGTACCTGCTCTGCCCCGCAGGCACTTTTGCTCATGCATTGTTACTTGATCTGCCTGCCCCAGCCTGGGACACTCTTTGGCATTTATCTCATCTCCCTGTACAGTCATGGAGCACTTTTTTACATGAGCATTTTCTGTGACCAGGCCACTAGCTGTATTTTTTTTTAATATTGACCTTGAAAATCTCCCCTGGGTGTAGCTCAGAATAGCCCACTGTTCTCACCATACTACTGCTACTGCTTTCAAGTCTCCATGATGTTTAAATTGCAAATAGATATTATTTTTTCTTGATTTTCCAATCGCTTGGGAATTTCTGCTAAAGAATGTGAGTGACGCAGACAATGGATGTAAATGATGTCAGCACACAAAGTCCATCTCCCTGCATTGGGATTTAGGTCCTGATCATGCAGTTAAATTCAAATAGTTGAACCCTTGCATCTGTGCAGAGTCCTATTGACTTAACTTATTGGAATCTCACTCTAAAAAGGAAAGAAATTTAAATATAAAGGTGCAACGTGATTAAGAAAAAGAGTTATTAGAGACATGGTGCAACTGTTCCTGGTTTGAGGGACTGGAAAATAGGAAATAAAATGTTTGGTCAAATGCTGCCCTCACATATTCTGGTGCAAGCTGTTGACTCAAGGTTTATAAGTAACTTCAGAATTATGGAGACTTACAACAGCAACATGGAGATCAGATAAGAAGATGCTGTATTTCACTACTGAAAGGAAAAGTAAACTTTTTCTAAAGGTCATCTTCTTTCAGGGTTGATTTTGCAGTCACGGTGAACACAGAACTCATACTGATTTAAATGGGCACTCCACACAATGCAAAATTGACCTTTAAAAGACAGAGCATGATACATTTCTCTCCAGCTTTGTTGATTATTCAGAAGTTAGTTTTATTTTTCTTAATGTAATTTTATAGATAACATAGATGCTTTTGGTTCATTTTAAACATTCTCCTGCATCATGCACTGATCTGATTGTCAGTGTCTCTGCCCTTTATGCTTACCTCTCAATTCTCAAAAGGGTCTCATCCTATTTCACCTTTCCTAACTCCACTTGATCAGGCCTTCTTACAGATTCAGGGCCACCTGGATCATCTCTGGCAATGTGCTTAAGGTGGTTTGACTGTATATTCACTTTATGGCCATCACCAGCAATCTTATTGCACTACTGAAGCTTTTGGCACCCACGTGATCACCAGTTGTGTAGCTGCACTCCTTGATACATACACTTTGGAATGTATTGGTTTCCCATTATAATATATCCATACGGAGAAAGCCACCAAAACTTGAAGACAATCTTTAAAAAGCATTGTCAGGTTTAACACTGTTATTCTTACAGAGCCATAGTGCTTTATGGACAAACACAAACCACAGCACCCTCCCCCCGCAGTGTGCAATGTATGGTCCAGAATATCCACATGCTGAATTTTACACACATGGGAAGTCCTATGACTTCACGTGACTACTCATTGGTACGTAAAATTAAGTACATGCGTGCATGATCAGGGCCTAAGTTTGCATGTATAAGATCAGTGGGTTGAAGTGACAAAAACACTGCATGGTGGGGAAATGTATTTATTTACAAAATAGCGTGTGTATGTAAAAAATTAAACAAAATCCCAAACAGTGTCTTCGGCAGTGGTCGGGTGGGAGAAAGTGGTGGATCCCCCACTCTCCCTCCTTGCCTTCCAGGAACAGCGAGGCTGCAATCTTTTTGCACATGCACTTGCCACTGACTACAATGAACAATCCCCACGTGGGAGAACTTACGGGAAAGCAGGAAGCTCCTGCACTCAAATCCCCCGCCTCTCTCGTACCCCACTGACTGCCCCCTCTCCTTTGCTTCCACATTGCTAGCTCCCCTCCCCATTGCCTCCCGTTCCCCCCGCCACCAGCTCTGCCCCTCACCTGCCGCTTCCTTCCCCCGCCCCGCGGGAGGAACAGAGAGCAGGAAATACAGAGCGTCTCTGCCCCGTGACCTACGGAAGTGACGTGTCTCGGAACGGAGGCGGGGAAACCCCGGTTTCCGGATACAGTGTTGTGTCGCTCTCGCTCCGCGGGCGCTTCGGGTAGAGCCGTTGGGAGCGGCTGCCAGTCACCGCCGGAGTCCGGCACTGCGAGCGGCCGAGGCCGCCTCCTGCGGGATGCTGCGGGGTCTGGGCAGCTGGTTCGGGCTGGAGCGGGCGGGCGAGGAGCAGAAGCCGCCGCCCGAGGAGAGCAGCAGCCCCGGGGAGCGGAGCGAAGCCGGGGGCGCCGAGGGGGAGGAGGCGGCGGCGGCGGGCGGGGACCCGGCCGTGCGGAGCCAGGAGCAGGTGGATCCGGATCCGCTCCTCAGCCAGGCCAAAGGACTCGGCAGTGAGTGTCCTGCCCGCGGCCGGCAGGGGGAGCCGACCCTTCCTCCGGTCGCGGGGCTGCTGCTCTGCGGGGACTCCGCGTACGGCCCGGCCCGGCCGACCCCAGCCAACAGACGTCTCGTCCCCATTTACTCTCCCCTCCCCCCGGCGCTCCCACACACACACCAACCCGTCCCTCCACACACTTCACGCTGCATCCCCGCCCCACTGACACCCCGGACTGCATCCCCCACGCGCTGACACAACCCCTTATCCCTGCCCCCTCCTCCTCTCCCCGCACATACTGACCAGCTCTGACAGCTGATCCCTTTCCCCCACGTTGATCTGCCCCAGCAACCGGAACATCTACCTCCTCTCCACTCACTCCCCCGGCACACAGTTTATCACTCATCCCCAAGGGACTTGCCCTCCTGCTTTCACGCCCCCCCTCCCTGAGTCTCACCCAGAGCTTCACAGCACAGGTTAAAGCTCTAAAAAGGTGCTTGGGGAAAACAATACAGATGGTCTTTATTTCATATTATAACATATTGGAGTTGGGAGAACTTCCTGCAGGGGTTGTAGAAATAGAAATATCTTAATAAGGTCAGCTGATGGGTGTCGTTTAGAGTTTATCTGCACACAAAAATTGTCTCACTTTAACTAAAGTGGCACAACCCCCTCTAAGTGTTGATGCAGTAATACGGATATAAAGGTCCCTTATACTTTGATAACTTATTACTATAAGGAAAGCAGAGTAAGCTGTAGCAGTAAGTCACCTGTTTACTAGTATAAGTAAAGGAGGGGTTTACTAATATGACTAATTCAGTTAAAAAAAACCCTCTGCCTTAACTGAAATAGTTATACCAGTACAATACCTGGGTGTAGGCCTGGCAAAAAGGTGCTTCTTAAAAACCATGTTATCCCTTAGGTTCCAGTTAGACTATAGGAAAAGGTGCCTTTTTAAAAATCCAGGTAATGTAGCTGTTGAAAACCACTCAACACCAAGTAGGCCCAGTTTAATACCTTTAACTTGATTTTAGCAGGTCAAGTTATAGCGTAAATGGGACCCATAACTTGACCTGCTAAAATCAGCCAAAGCTGTTAAACTGTGTTTACATTGGCATTTAGTAGGGTTTCAGTTGAGTTGAAGTGGCTTGTTTGAGTTAACTCCAGTGAAAAAACATCTTTTTCCTAGTCAAGACACTATAACATCTAGTGTAGACGCTGTATGATATTGTTTAAAGAAAGGAGCATGGTTTACAATATCACCAGCAAACAATTTTAAAGGTGTCACATTGTCTATGCTAGCTGCTAAGTGGTGTTTCAAGTCATGTTAGCTGACTTAATTTAAAACATCTACCCCTTCCCCACAAGTGAAGACCGGGCCTTAGGCTCTTCAATCCTCAGGATTTACTTCTCGAGAGACTCCAATCATCTTTCATTTGCCTAGGCTATGCAAATCATGTATGAATTACATTATGTGATATAATTGTGGCATAGGTTTATGATATGTACCCAGTTGACATGTATGCATTTTACAGATTTAGACCTCTCCTGTATCTTTCACCCTAACCAGGACTTTCAAAAGACATCCATGCAAATAAAGTTAGAAGCTGAAAATGAAGTGTCATTCTGTAGTCTCAACTCCAAGTTTCAATGTTTCTGATGTCTATAATTTAGTTATAAAAACAGTGACAATAGAATGTATGTGAGGGAGGTGTTTTTGACAATTCTGTAATGTCACTGCGCACTGTTCAAGGGACACCACCAAAATTGAAATCACGGCACAACTATTTTTTTTAAAAGTAGTTTTGGATACGAACCTTACCCCAAAGTTCCAGTGGCACATTTCCCTACTTTTTAAATGTGGTTATTTCCACTGTTGCTATGAGAGACTGATTATATAAACTTCTCTCTGAAGTAAAAATAAACTGATTTTTTTTTTAATAAATATTCTCTCTAATCTTTCAGTTACAGTGAGCTTTGTTACAAATAATAAGCTGTTCTCATCAGACAGAGAGAGGTGTGGCTAGATTGAGTGTTCCTTGAAACACCTGTTGTATTCGCCTCAGTTGGTGGGAGAAGTGATGTTTGCGTAGAAAATAATATAGTTTGTAAAGTGCAATACATTTTTTTGCATGAAAAGTTTTGTATAATACACCAAACTATGGCATTTTATGTTATTGACGTGTCCTCTGAATAAGTAAGGCTATAATCAGGTAACATTTGAGAGGTTTGCTTTCCTGTACCACTTTTAAAACACAGAAGGCTCTATTCCCCATTAACTTGGTTGTGGTGGGGAAGCATTGTCAAAGAGCAGGATTTACAGTGTCCTCTGAAACTTTGGAATTAGTCTGATCTCCTTTAGAACCCATTTCTACAGCCACCCCCTTTCCCCTCCCCTCCCCATTTAACGAGAATGATTTGTTCCTAGATATCATATGCTTTGCTGTGGGCTTTCTGAAATGCATTGTGCTAGAGTAGTGTAGCTGTCTTGATTGGTTGTTCTAATGTAGCTGGTCCTAAAGCATAGATGGCTTTGAATATCAAGACTAAGGCTTTGAATTTTCAATGGAAGAAAATTGGTAGCCAGTGGAAGGACAAATATGGGCTGATGTTCCTGTGATGGCCTGTCCTATTGCAGAAATGGATTATCACATTTTCTAAAAGAGCTGTAGCCTCTCTGCTGCCACCTTCAGACCCAGATTTAATGAATATAATAATTCAATGACCAGATCATTGGGAGCAAAGTTGTGTAGTCATCTGAAAGTGGATTAAAAGCTATTTTTCATAACTGATTCTGTGTGGCTGTCTCTGCTATTATCAAAAACCTGAGGCTTTGTACCACTTTGACAGTTGGAGGGGCAGGTGTTTTTGATGGAAAGGGGAGGACAGTAACCCAGCTAATTCTGGTGTATAAATTCTGACTAGCATTACTTCTGTCTTGGCCAAAATTAATTTTAGTTGATTATCACTAGGCGTTGACACCTGTTTGATGTTGGTTGTGTCTGTGGCAAAGGAGACTGCTAGAAGCTGGGACTGGATAGCAGGGTGTGGATCACTCGATAAATTGCCGTTCTGTTCACTCCCTGTGAAGCTACTGTTGGAAGACAGGATACTAGGCTAGATGGACCACTGGTCTGACCCAGTATGGTCATTCTTATGTCCTTATGAGATGTACTGCTGCTGTGTGTTGTCAGTATATTCTTACTAGTGAACTCTAGTATCTCATTACCTCTCTGAGCTGTCTAATGTAGATATTAAACAGAACAACAGAGATCCATTGAACAGGTGAAGTTTTTAGGGAAAAACATTTGCATATTAGCCCTCTCTGGGTTCTGTTGGAGGAATAAATGGAGTCATTGCAATGCTATGCTGTCTACTTATGTAAGTGGATCAGTAATACATTTTGATAGATTATATCATAACTTGTGGCGAGGTTGAGTAATGTTAAATAGATAGTAATTGCGTGTGTCCTAATTAGGCTCCTATATTGCATTGATAGCCATGGTATCTAAGCATCCTTCCTGGGATGCATAAATGACATGACTAACAACAGCCACATGAGTTTATTTTTGTATCCATTGTCATGAGGAAAGGCCCTTTTAGTTCCTATACACATCACAGTTTGAATCTTAATTGTAAAGCAACCAGGGTAACAGATACCATGTGCTAGAGTTTTGTTATCACTGCTTTCTCAGTGGCTTTTCTTAATAACGGAGGTTAGACATAGGAAAGTGTTTGGAGAGGTCATCTTCATTGAGTGTGTTTTTTTGAAAATTGGATGGACTATTGAATATTTCAGGAGCATTAGCAGTGTCATTTCTCAGAAGGAGTTGATGATGTCAGTTAGTAGCAGACATCTGTCTTTGGTGGTTTTCACCGGCAAAAAAGGGCAAGGATCAGTTTCACAGTATTCCTAAAAACTTTTAGCAATTTATGTATGGTGGAGCCAAACATCTGGGGTAGTCGATATCATCTGATTCAGATTCCAGCTCACTCTTCCGGTTCTTCTTAACTTTTTGTGTCCACTGTTTTGTATATGATAATGAGGATAAAAGTTTTATAGCTTTTTTAAAAAGTATTAACTTAATATTCATGAACTTCATATTGTCTTGAAGGCCTGAAGTTCTAGAAAGGAAAGAAAGCTTAGGTATTCTTTTTGGCAGAAAAAGTGGTAATACCCGAAGTGCCAGTTTTTTGAAAGTCAACAGTTTTTAAAGTTTCAGCTTGACCTTCCTGGAATGATTAAAATGTTTCACTCCTCTCTTCTGATGTCCCTTGGATTCTAAATCACATTCTCAATTATTCCTCTTTTGATATACACCACTTAACTTAGATTTAAAATTACGTCTGCATAAAATCCTAGTATTATCATAGTGTTAAATTGTACCAATTTATTGGCATCAGATATACTGAATCACAAGTAAGATTATAGAAACCCCTTTACACCTACTAATTCTATGTCTCTAGATATTTACATGGTGCCATAAGCATAGTATCTGAAAAAAGAAACTCATCCCATGTCATTTCAAGGTACCTTAATACTAAGTTGTTGTTTGTCACACATTTAAAGGCTAGTGGCTTCTTCATAGTTTGTCTGAATATTATTTAAATTTTGGTAGTGTCTAGAGGCTCAAAGAACATGATGAATGTCTCATTAAATGAAAAGAAGCTTCATATGTGTAATAGCTTATCAGTAGAAAAAAAAATTTGGGGGGAAAACATTCAGTTTCATCCCTAAGGGACAAGAATTTTTAAAAAAGGATAGAAATATATAGTTCACCTGCAAAGAGGCCTTCTAAAGTACTAAGAAGCAACTTTAAGCAATTCCATTTTAGAACTTTTGTTATAAACACAACTTTCAGATTAGGTGTCTAAAAATGTACAGAGAGAAAAGAAAATGTAACTAAAGATTGGATATAACAAAATATTTACAACTCTAATCTCTTTTCATTTGTGAAAGATTATCTCTTCAGTTTTGCGACTGCTGCTACAAAAAAGATATCTGAATCGGTTGCTGAAACAGCACAAAATATAAAGAAGTCTGTAGAAGAAGGGAAAATTGATACCATCATTGATAAGGTATTTTTTCTCCTTATACGTGAGCTGTAATGTACTCCTAATATCTGCTTTACTTCAAATGCTATTTGTCAGCATCTGTATAGAGTGTCTGGGCCTGCAAAATGGTCTTCCTTAAACACCCAAAACTGGTTTTTAAAATTGCAGATTTTTAGGGCTGATTTCACATATTTCCTGAATAACTAGGTAAACAACATTTGTTTTATCTCACTGAAGTGTTTATACAGAATGGGCATTTCAAGGAAAACTATTAATGAAAACCTCTCACACAAAAATTTAATCACTATAATAATCTTAACTGTAAGATAGTTAATACATAATAAAAAAATTAAAACAATCAAAGCATTACAATATAAACATGACCTGTTTAATTTATATAAGTATTACAAAAAACTGTTACATTATTGGGCGATGCTCACTTAATAAGCAGCTACTCAATCTTTTCTTTTCTCCTCATTGTTCAGTGTGTAGCCCTAGGCCTTATTTACTGCACACAAGCAACCTTAATTCTGACATTTCTTAACTCTTGAGTGCTGGACATTGCAACCTTAATATTCTTTTAATATAGCTAGTTTATTTTTATTTTAAAAAAGCAAACTGAAAAACAGATTCCATCATATTGCCATCTACATGGTTCACCAGCAGGGTTGGAACATCTAATGCCACCGCATAGACCTCTTCCATTTGAGCTAACAGAGTAACTGATAGCAATAGTAGGTGTTGTTCTCTGTGCATTACAGGGGGATGGGACACTTTTCTAGTGGATTTTATAGATATTTGCTGACTCCAGAGGGAATGGTGAGACTCAAATCTTGGGTTCCGTTCCAGATTCAGGAGGCACAGACTCTTCTGCACATTCCCCTAGCCCTGACCCCTACTGTCCCGTCACCTCCGTCCTCTCTGTGTTCCAGTCTTATCTTTTCTCTACCCTTGGCTTTTCATCCCTGGCCCACTCTCCTCATGTAGCCAATCCCAGTCTCCACTCCTCAGGCTTCTCATTCCAATCTTCTTGCCCAACAAGTCCTAGCCTCACACCCACATCCTCCTGGCTCCTTTTCTCCAGTATCGTAGCCCAACCAGTTCCCACCCCTTACCAGCTCATCATCCAATCTTTCTCCCCTAACCCGCCCTCTAGTTGACTCAGTTCCAATCTCCCTCCCCGGTCTTCTCATCCAGTCTGTGTCCCAGTGCCTTATACCTGTCTTTGTCCAGCCAATTCTAGTTCTCCGCTTGTATCCCAGCTTCGCATCAGAGCAGTCTTCCCTCATCCTTCCTTTCAACTGCCCCCAGTCTCAGTTTCTGTCTTCCCTCTGCTTCCCCAGACTCCTTGTCCCAATCTATTCCCTTTGCCTTCCCTTCATATCTGGCTCTTGTCCCCTCTGCATTTAAATTGGGCTGCTTCCTCCTCCACCCTACCTGGGAGGGGTCAGGGGTATCATTGGTAGCACACAACAGACTTCTTGCTTTCAGTTCAGGTGCCTGGCCCTGGCATGGTCCTTAGCAGCTTAGAGCTGCAATTTCAGGAAAAGTCCAGCTCAGTGCAGGTGGAATCTTTGGGAAACTAAGATGCTATAATCTAAATCTCTTTTGAGCATGTGCAAACTAAGATTTTTCAGAGGTTTATAAATTGGGCCAAATTTGAGCAGCTTTTCGCATGGATTGCAAAAGGTACTGTACATCTCTGACACAACGGCCACCAGATGAAAAGAAAAGGTTGTCAGAATTTTTTAACAAGGGTACAACAATGTATTTTTCCATAGCCTCATAAACCAATAGATTTTAAGGCCAGAAGGGTCCACTGTGATCCATCTATATAACACAGCCCATAGAATTTCTCCCATTGATATCTGCATCAAGCCCAAATATTGGTGAATGAGCAAGAACATATCTTTTAGAAAGGCATGATTTAAAAACTCCAAGTCATGGAAAATTTACCTCATCTTGGTAATATGTTCCATCAGTTAAGAACCTTAGTGTTAAAATTTGCATCTTATTAACAGTTCAGATTTTTCTGACTTCAGCTTCCTGCCATTGGAACGTTTTATGCCTTTGTCTGGTAGACTTAAACAGCCTGCTAGGGTTGGATATCTTCTCTCTGTGTTGGTACTTAGACTGTGATCAAGTTGCCTCTTAACCTTCTCTTGACTAAACTAAATAGATTGAAATCATTAAGTCTTTCATAGTAAGGTTCATTTCGCAGAGCATGAATCATGCTCCTAGCTCTAATATGAGACTTCTCAAATTTTTTTCAATTTTAACATTAATTTACAATAAAGTAAATTCTTGATTATCTAGATTTAATGCAGGACATTGAATAATTCCTTAATTACTGAAAACTATTAAATGTCAGAGAGTGAAAGCATGACTCTATATTAGGTAAACACAGTTGCTCTGCCAAATTCTAGGGGTTGCTTTGGGAACAGTACATTTTGAATTTGGTGACTTGTAAAGTCTTAACTGCAACATTGTGTTTGATGTTTTTTTTCCTGCATTTAATTTCCTCTCTCTTCTTTTAAAATATGATCTGGGTGTATTTGAATGGGTAATACTTTTTAAAGCAGGTACCTTTATTTAAATATGCAGATATTTAGGGAATCTATGCATTGTGTGTACTTAAGTGGATAAGAAAATAACATACTGCATGTGCACAGTACACTGTTGACACCTTCATGAAATGTATTTTTCAAAGTTGGTAAAGTATGCATATCACTTTGGAGGACCATACACACAATTTTCAGCTCTTAAAGAGAAAACTGAATTTTGGGTGCAGTTAAGGGGAAAGGGGCTGAACAATTAGTATGACCTCTTCTTGCTTAGCTAACTTGCAAAAGAGTAAGGTCTCAAGTATAACTGAAGTGTCATGTTAGGTTGAAATATATTTCAAATTATTTACTCTCTGAATGTTATTAGACAACTCTGTGACATATTCCATTTCCTTTCATTCTTTAAGTGAAATTACCTTTTCTTATAGACAATTATTGGAGATTTTCAGAAGGAACAAGAGAAATTTGTTCAAGAAAAGCACACAAAAAAGTCAGGTATTGAATATTTATTATTAAATGTGGGTCTTTTACTAAAGATAACTAACATATTTCACTAAATTTTGATGAAAGCTACGTAGTTCAGCTCAGTCTCAGTAGATATTAAACCTAATCCTTGTGACAAAAAAAGTTTGACCCATGGAAATTCAGTATAGAGCACAATAGTTGTATATCAGGATTTCAGTAAGTGCGTTTTGGGGAAGAGATAAGGGATCACTAGTTGAAATTTAGCTAAAACAAGTTAACTATACAGCTAATCCAGCATTTTCTACTAAATTCAGCAAACATATTTAACTATAATAATTGAAAATCAGTGGGACTGATCTCTTGTGACTTATTTTGAACCTCAGGTGGTTATATTTTGTGAGGAGGCAGGCATTCTGATTGCCTGTCACTTGGGCTCTCTACTAGCAGTGTAACATGTTACTAGATGAAATGAATAACATAAGGTGTGGGTGCCACTCTAGCATTTCATTAGTTTCTCTGTGGGATGTGCTCTACTTATAGTTCCAGGGAAAATTGCTTTCTCTAAGGTTTGTAAATTATCTGTGATCCAAATCCTTCTTGGGTTATGCATCTATGTACCATCAGATAAGAATGGCCAAATCAGGTTAGACTAATGGTCCATCCAGTCCAGTATCCTGTTTTCTGATAGTGGCCAGTACCAGATGCTTCAGAGGGAATAAAAAGAAGAGTGTTGTTATTGAGTGAGCCATCCCTTGCCGTCCAGTCACAGTTTCTGGCAGTCAGAGATTCAGGGACACCCAGAGCATGGGGTTGCATCTTTGACCATCTTGGCTAAGTCCTCCATGAACTTAAGTAATTCTTTTTTGAACATAGTTATACTTTTAGCCTTTACAACGTTGCATGGCAACAAGTTCCACAGGTTGATTGTGCATTGTGTGAATTACTTCCTTATGTTTGTTTTATTATTAAATAAATGCTGCCTATTAAAGAGCGAGATCACTGGGTTTGCTTATGTGAGTAAGGCAGGCAGAGTTTGTCCCCACATTGTTTAGGTCATTAAATACTGCTGGATAGAAAAGTTGATATAGATCTTTTTAACCTTGAATATGTTGATGGTTTCAAATGGATCATGCTGTAGTTTGTCATACTGTTTGCCGTTGTTAATATATATTATTAGATACTATGTTAAGTATGTGTTCATATTCACACCTAGAGATTTAATCTTTACTTTATGTATGAGTAGTACAGTGTATCCTCCCCAAACTTACACTTATCTACCTTTGAACTTCTCTGAACATTTTAAAGTAAATCTTTAAATTAGCATTAAGCATTATAAAATACACCCTCTTATTTTGCTGAATGTAATTTTTTTTGTATTCCCCCAGTGCCAAAAAAAAAAGTGAAGGTTGGGCATTTGGAAATTGATTCATTTATGTATTATTCCAAAAACAGAAATATGGGCTATTAAAGTTTATCAGCACAATTTGTATTTATGAACGCTAACTATTTCTATTTAAAGTATAATCTTTTAAATCTCTTCTAAAATATTTTTGTCATATTAATCTTATAACATGTATTATACAATGTATATTGTCATATTATTTTCAACAGAGAATAGGTTGGACAATATATTTTTTCAGGATAAATCTCCAATAGGAAACTGACAGAAAGCATTTTTTATCAAAAGGACTGTTGTACAGTTCAGCCAGTTATGCACCACAGTGCTATATTGATCGAGATATTTACAGTAGTCCTGGTCTAGAACATTTTGGAAGAAATAATAAAATGTTGATTGAAAAATGACCAATCATTCTTGCTGAATTGTTTTCTTTTTAATTTTTTTGACCAGCTCTAATAAGCAAAGACTCATTCCCATAACTCATCTGCTATACCTTGAGATCAGTTGTAAAAAAACAGAAATGAAACTAATATACTAAAGTGAGCACAGTTCTGAAACAATTTGTTTTAAAGATGTCCTGTTTCCATTTAATTTTTCAGCTGGGTGACTGTGACACAGGGACCCAAGGGGCTCAGCTGTCTTTCTGGCATTGTGTGTTGCTCTGTCTTAATATAAATATTTTTGTATTTAAATATAATAAAACTTGAATTATTTTATCCTCTTTAATGACAGAAGCAGCAGTGCCTCCTTGGGTAGATAGCAATGAAGAAGAAACAATTCAACAACAAATCCTAGCCTTATCAGCAGTAAGTTTCTTGTTTGTTATTAAAGCTGTCTTTTGTTTTGATTAAAACATATACCTTCAGTAATTTCATCACTTATCAAAAAATTAGACTACATTGTGTATATGGATACAAAATGTAGATATAGCATGGTGTTTGTCTGATAATTACCAGTCACATGCCTGAAGCAACTTCTGGGCCAAAACAGAGACAGAAAAATGTATCCTCCTATTTACACTTTTGTCTTTAGCAGAAAGTTACATAGCTGTGACGCTAAAGAAATATGTAGGGAGTGAGATGGTCTGGTAAGTCAAACGTGATATAGTTCCTCTGATGTCAGTTAATAACTGTAGTATGTTCTTCAAAGGACAGGCGAAACTTTCTGCGTGACCCACCAGCAGGTGTTCAGTTTAACTTTGACTTTGACCAGATGTACCCCGTCGCTATGGTAATGCTACAGGAAGATGAGCTCCTGAACAGGATGAGATTTGATCTCGTCCCTAAACAGTAAGCAATTTCTGATTATATTTGTGTACTGTTACACTCTTAATTTGTCTTTTAATTTATAATCTTAACTTCCCTAAATTATTCATCTTCCCTCTCCACCTCCCTCAGCTTTCCCTTTTGATTCCTTCTGCTGCACATGTTGTTTTTAAGAAATACAAGTTATACACAGCTTGTCTTGCATACATGGAATTTTGTGAGTGATATATAAGCATGCATTATAGTTTGGTCCATAAATAAGGAATACTAATATTAAAACTTTTTAAAGAAAATATCTAGTCAATACAATACAATATTCCTATTTTTCCCAAGGTATTTTTAACTGTAGCCATTTCTTTAATATAGTAGGTGTTTAAATTATCATAAACAAATAGTTAGAAGTTCTCTTTTGTGTAGTTCTTCTTTTCCTGATTTATTAGGTGCTTTAGGCTCTTGACTCTCAGTGTTTTGAGTTATTTCCACAGAGGTGAGATAACTTGGCATAGGCCCTTTAAAGTACAGGTGGTCAAGATTCCCTTGCTGTGTCAGAATAGCTCTTGGTATTCTCTCTCTCTCTCTCATTCCATGTGTTATCTTATTGTTTGTTTTTGTTTTTTAACAACCAGCTTTGTTTTACACTCTTTTTCTTTGCTTTGAACCATGCAGAATGTGAAATACTTATTTCTCTCAATTTAAGTACCAGTTTTTCCTGGTTACATCAGATTAAGGCTCTACAACAACTTCCAATCAATTTACTACTTTGAATGTGACTTTTCACTTTTCTATAAAATTAATAAAAATAGCAAAAGCCAAAGTTCATTTTATAGAAAAAATTGTTATTCCAGATGGCGGACACTTTTGTTGTTGTTCTTGTGCTTGTTTAGCTTGAATTGTTTATAATTACACACACACGAAGTACATTAAAATAACATTATTAAGATAGTAAAGTCAAGCACTCAAAAGTTAGGAAATGCCAGAATTAAGGTTGCCTGTACAACCTACATTTATAGAATCATAGAATCCTAGGACTGGAAGGGACCTCGAGAGGTCATCTAGTCCAGTCCCCTGCACTCATGGCAGGAGTAAGTATTATCTAGACCATCCCTGACAGGTGTTTGTCAAACCTGCTCTTAAAAATCTCCAATGATGGAGATTTCACCACCTCCCCAGGCAATTTATTCCAGTGCTTAACCACCCTGACAGTTAGGAAGTTTTTCCTAATGTCCAACCTAAACCTCCCTTGCTGCAATTTAAGCCCATTGCTTCTTGTCCTATCCTCAGCAGTTAAGAAGAACAGGTTTTTCCCCGCCTCCTGTAATAACCTTTTATATTCTTGAAAACTGTTATGTCCCCTTTCAGTCTTCTCTTTTCCAGACTAAACAAACCCAATTTTTTCAATCTTTGCTCATAGGTTATGTGTTCTAGA
This sequence comes from Chelydra serpentina, assembly GCA_037349315.1. Taxonomy (NCBI): domain Eukaryota; kingdom Metazoa; phylum Chordata; order Testudines; family Chelydridae; genus Chelydra; species Chelydra serpentina. Next base: position 133,666,458 of record JBAIAC010000004.1, read on the forward strand.
TCTTTAATCATTTTTGTTGTTCTTCTCTGGACTTTCTCCAATGTGTCCACATCTTTCCTGAATTGTGGCGCCCAGAACTGGACACAATAGTCCTTTTGAGGTCTAATCAGCGTGGAGAAGAGCCCCCTTGTACAAATACATTACAATAGTTTGTGATCATGTAATTAAAGACTACCTTTTCCCCCCACAGGAATCCCTGCATCATTCAGTGCACAGGATGAGCAATGCTCAATTAATGAGCAGCTAGCGAGTCATTATTTTGGTTTCTCCTCATTGTCTTCTCAATGGTGTGGTCTTATGCTTTATTTATTGCACACTATTCAAACCCTGCTCTGATGACAGAATTATTAATTTCCTGATGGACTTTTCTATGGTGCTCTTCACTATGGTATCAGAGTGCTTCACAAACATTAATTCATTTATTTTCACAACACCCCTATGTGCCTATTATCCCCATCTGTAAAATAGGGCAGAGGCATAGAGATAAACATCAAAAGTATCCACTAATTCAGGGTTCCCAATTTGAGACACCTATGATCTGATCTTTCAGAATACTTAGTATTACTTAGCACAGAATATGTTCAAAGCACAGCTCCCATTTACTTAAGTTGCAGCTGTGAGTGCTCAGCTCTTTGGTGGAGGCAGAGATAGAATCCAGTTCTTCAGGGCAGCATTCAACTTAAGTGTGAGACCATACTTTATCTTCCTGCAGTTCCCTGCCTCATTCACTACACACTTTCCAACTTCTGGTATACATGAGGCCAGGGGTCTTACAGACAACAGTTGTCTTTACTACACAAATCTGATTATCCACACAGGACCATCCATCCTGTCCACTGACTGAGGCAGGATTCCCTTGGGGGAAAGTAGTATATGATCATGTAATTAAAAAATGATCATACTTTATATGCACGGGGGGGCAAATTAAGATTTCACAGGCACTTTCATTCTGGCATTTCCTAATTTTTGAGGACTTGATTTAGTAACCTTTATGTTCTTTTAACATGGGGTGAAGGGCTTGTGTGTAATTTTAGTTTTCATAAAAGCAAACTGAAAAAATAGAAATGACACCATATTGACATCCAAATGGTTCATCAGCAGGTTGGAACCTTTAGATGTACCACACAGACCTCTGCCACTTGAGTTAACAAAGTAACTGATAGCAGTAGTAAGTTGTCGTCCTCTGTGTGGACCAGCACTACCTGGGATGAGACACTTTGCCAGTGGGTTTCACAGATATTTGCCGAGTGTGAAGAATAGCAAGACTCTAGAATCTTGGATTTCATTCCCGGAGGAATGAAGGAGGGAATGTCCTCTAGGGGTTACAGACCCTTTGGTCTGTTTCCCCTAAGCTCAACCCCTTCTGGCCCATCCCCTCCAACTTGTTCCAGTCCTGTCTCTTCTCCACCCCAGCTCCTTGTTCCAGTCTCCTCCTCATGCTTTTCATCCCAGTTCTGGTTGTCTTGCCCAGCAGGTCTCCCACTGGATACTCTTCATCTGAGTCCCAGTCTCTCCACCCATGTTCCCAGTCTTATTGCCAAGCCCAGCCCAGCTCCCACTCAGCTCTCAGGCTCCTGATCCAATTTCAGCCCCTCCCCCCCTTATCCCCTCAACCCACACATCCCCTAGCTGCTTGTCCAGGGCACCCTAGCTCCTCATCAGCTCTGTCCTCCATCTCCCTATTCTCCCACACCATATTGGTTCTCAGTCCTAATCTCCTTGCCCAACCAGTTCCAGTCTCTCCAGCTACCTCTTCCTCCAATCTCAGTACCCCATTTACCTCCCTGGCTCCAATTCCCAGTCTCCATGCCTAAAAAGTCCCAATTTTATCTCCACCCCACCCCACCGCACCCCACATTGTCTGGCTCTTGTCCTCTCTGCATTCAAGTCAGGCACCTTCCTCTTCAACGGTGGGGGTGAGACTTGTCCTTGAGACACAGGAGAGTGTCTCCCTGCTCTCCATTCCGGTGCATGACATGCAGAAGCCAGAGCTACAATTTCAAGGGAAGTCTTGCTGAACCGTTGCATCCCTGGGCTGGAGTATACGGAGTTGCTCTGTGGGGGAGAGCACATTTGCAGTCTGGTCACACACAGCTGGAGCATGGTCAGTGCAGATGGATTGGTTGAAGGTTTTAGCTCTGAAGCGCTAACAAGTCTCTCTAATTAGCATGTGCAAACTGACAGTTTTCAAAGGCTTGTAACTTGGCCAAATTTGGATGGATTTTCACAGGAACAGCAAAAGGCCCATCCCTGACACAGAGGCCATCCCCTACCATATTTCAAGGCCCTGCTGCAAAGCATGAGGGACTCTAGAGCTTCTCAGTGAAACAGTTGTGTTTTTTAACATTGCAAAAAGTACTTTTTCCCTAAGTTCATTCTAAGAAACAGCTGAACCATTTTGTCTGAAACTTTCCCAAAAAATTCAGCCTGAGCTGACACCCAGTATGGAAAATTTCAGTCAAAACAGTTAGTTTGGCAAAGTTATATGTAATTGAAACAGGGTCTTATAATGGGTAGTGTTGGACAATTTTATCAGTAGTGCAGCCAGCTCTGCCTATAATACACAAACATTCTCAGTTGTTTTGCCCACTCAAGTTCCCCCTCGTCCTCCTTTTTTTTTAAAGGAGCATCTCATGTGGAACACTTTGCCTACTACTGTGTTGCATCCTGTGTTCCCTCTAAGCTGCACGCCTGCGCAGCACTCCATCAAGTACCACGCAGGGGCGCACATCCTCAGCGACAGTGGGAGGGAGCAGGGCAGGATGAAGAAGAGTGGCAGGGGCTGCTGTGGAGTGTGGGGTGGCCAGGGCCAGACAGCTGGAGGGGAACCAGGCAGTGGGGAACGCCGGCCACCCCGGCTGATGGGAAGGGGGCATCAGTGGGGCACTTCTCCCTGCAGCAGTTAGGCTCAGCACCAGGGGGGCACCCATCCCTGCCCAGCGTTAGGACTGGCGGGGCTGCTGAACAGCACCCTGCCCTCCAATTTTTGCATAACACCCTCCTCATCCTGCTCCCCCGGGCAGTGCTGCATTGCCAGGATGGGGATGATCTTCTCTCCTGAGCTCCCCACTCCTCACTGGGAAGGAACTGAGAAGAGCCAAGGCTTGATGTTGTGAATGGCTGCAAAGTGGCCAGGAGTTCAGGGCAATAACCAAGGGACCGGGAGACAAGCAGCTGAGCTGCCCGAGCCGTGCTTAGTGCAGCTGCAACCCCAAGTGAGAAGCACCAGCAACTTCTGGTTCTGCTTCAACACACCGGGCAAGGTGCAATCTTGTAAGTGCTTGCTTTTCTATGAGACATTCCATTGACTTTAGTGATGTGTGTAGGATTGGACCATTAGTTAAGGACTGCTTTACACAGCTGATGCACACAGGGCACAGAAAATATTGCATGTTGCAGCTACTTTAGTTGCAACTAAAACATACCTTGAAAACAGTTTTAAACTTTGTAATATAAATTCAACAAGCAAGAAAAAAATGTAAGACACCATGTCTGTTGGTGCAACACCATGAAGGAGCAGTGGTGTACAGAGGGAGCAAATAGTCCTCCTTTTATCCTAGATCTGCTGCTCTCCACAAAGCTACTAGAGCTCTGGTCCCACTAGTAGCCCAGCCCAGCCCAAGTGGTTGTAGCTTATCAAAGGGGATGAGACTTTGGAGAGGGGAGCAAAGCCAAGACTAGAGGTGGGATTCGTGTGGTTTTGTTTTGCCTGGCTGAAAAGTAGGAATTGGTAGTATGGTCTTTTGAAGATGATAATGTACATTAGCTTATTTATTATGGTAATCTTTTTCCCCCTAAGAAAATGCACTGTTAAAATGGAGTTAAGTGGTAAATATGTAACAATAACTTAAGAGGCGGGAGACTATTGTAGTGGTTGGTTTTTTAAACTGTGTCCATATGTCAGGGAATTCAAAGATAAAGTTACACTTCAGAGTACTCCAGACACTTGAGAAGGTGGAAACAAAACTCTGCCCTCACTCTTGTAAGCCATGACTGTAGCTTTGACTACAGCAGCTTTAACTTTGTGTTTGTTTTTCTACCTTGCTTGCGACTAACTGTAAATTTTCCACAAATCAAATGTAGTCATTAAAGCTATGTAGTCATAAAAACCTATATTTGTGTTCTTCTTTAGTGTAAAGGAGGAGGTGTTTTGGAGAAATTATTTCTACCGGGTCTCCCTAATTAAACAGTCTGCACAGCTCACTGCACTGGCTGCTCAACAGCAAGTTGTAGGAAAGGAGGAGAACAATGGCAGGAAAGAGGATATACAGCTGACAGGTACAGAAAGTATTTGTTTTGAATAAGCAGCTCACTATGAACAATCCACTCTCTGTCACACTTCTTAGTATCTATATGCATCAGATGACCTATACGTTTTTTAGTTTGCAACTTACTTGTATCATATACAGGAGGCTTCTTGAAAAAGTGTTGTTTCAAAAACAGGTCCAAAACTCTCGAAGTTCATCTGATCTACTGATTCACTGTAAATATTGCCCTCTTTCATATGTATAATTAAAGAGAGGCTGTTTTCCTCAAAAGAGTGCAGAAGTTGATTCAGGTATAGATACATCATTAAAATGTACTTAGTTTTTTTAAAAAAAAAAGTTAGTTTAAGGTATTACTACACATTCCACCTAGTTCTTCTGTTAAATTTGTGGTTTTATAAACATAATAATCTTGGCTGTAACAATTAAAGTGGGTTTTTTTTTAAATCATACAAGTGAGTTTTGTTAAGTTAGCAGTATCCCTTTAACAGCTTTTTTCAGAAAATATTTTTGTCAGTTTTTGTTTTCAGATTATTTGATTAAAACGTTTAATTTCTCTTCAGTTTTGTTTTTGAGGAAAAAATCTGTTTTCAATGTTGCATTCAGTTATATAGCTAAACTTCTAATATAGGTGCTGATTTTTCTATATATGATAAGTATCCTTTAAAAAAAGATACCCTTGACACCACCTTCCTTTCCAACTACTGTCTCATCATCTCCCATTCACCTCTAAATTCGCTGAGTGCACTACCTACAACCATTGCCTGAAGTTCAACGCCGCCATCTCGAACCTTGAATCCCCTCTAATCTGTTTTTCACCCTCTTCACTTTGCTGAAATTGCTCTCACCAAGGTCTCTGACCACCTCTTTGCCAGTTCTCAGGATCCGCACACCATACTCATCCTCCTTAACCTGCTTTTTAAATTAATTTATGATTATTTCCTCGAAACGTCCTCTTTTGGTTTTCACGGCTCTGTTCTCTGTATGACCACTTCTTCAGTGTCTCTTTCAGTGGGTCCTTCTCTTCTCTTACACTTTTCGAGATGGTCCTCAGAGATCTGTCGTGACTTCCTCCTCTTGTCCATCAACACTCACCCTTGTGTGATCTCATCTTCTCAAATGGTTTCAACTGTCTTCTCTTTGCCAATGACTCATAAATCTACCTCTCCAATACAGACCAGTCTCCCTCCATCCAGTTCTGTATCTGTGCATGACACTGGATGTCTTGTCATCAACTTAAATTTAGCATGGCCAAAACTGTGCACCACATTCCTCCCTACTTCCTTGTTTCTCCATTACTGACATCATGATGATCTACCCAGTTAATAATGTTTGTAAACTGGGTGGTATTACTGACTCTCCCCTCCATCTAGCCTTATACATCCAGGCCATGACCAGATCTTAGAGCCTCTTCATCTCCCATCTTGACTCCCTTCAGGTCTATTCAAATGCAGTTACTAAGATCATCTTCCTGGTTGATCTCTTTGAACATGTCCCTCCATTAACTCCATCACCGCCACATCAAGTGATTTTTGTCTTTATCTTTTCACACCCTTTATGTGTAAGCACCCCCCTGCTTACCTGCTCTTACCTCTTCATATCATATCACTTCTCCATTTCACCAAGAAGACTAGCCTCAATTATCTGTTTCTCTCACAAAAACCTTTGAGAGATCTTCCACCCTACCTTTTATGTGTGGCATACGCCCTTGAACTACTCTGTGAAGCTACAGTATTCCTTTATATCCCTCTTCAAGTCTCCCTCCTACCATCATGCCTGAGAAAAACTGCCAACTGATAACAGTTGGAAAGAGAGTCTGGTAGACACTTCCAATATTATCTTTTTTTTTTCCCCCGGGTTATTTTATTTTTAAGAAGTCTCAAACATCTAGCTATGTACCTTGCTGGCCTCTATAAATGTGCATTCTTACTGCTGTTTCCGTTGTCCTGTTGCCTTTTCCTTCTGATTGTTCATTACATTCACCTGTTACATTTCGTCTTAAATTATATTATGAACCCTTAGGAAGCAGACGGAGTCTTCTGTTTTGTGTGTTTTTATATTGCCTACCACTGTAGATGCTATTATAATCTTGCTACTGACTTTTTAAACTTGTACAAAGCATAAAGTTTGGATTTTTAAAAAGTTCCCACAGTTCAGCAAAATGTAAGCTTTGCAGATAGTCTCTCTCAGTATTGCTCATACACAGAGTGCTTTGGTTATTGGATTCCACTTTTCTTGTTATTGCTAAAAGTCTAATTTAAGTTTTGTTGCTATATCCTGCTGCTTCATAAAGCTAGCTTCAGCAAATGAGGAGTCACTACTAATGTTATGGCTAATTGGGAATTGAAATGAAAGAAATAATTCTGACATTTAACAAATTTAACCAAAGTGTCTTAGATCATAAGCTCTTTGGTGGAGTGTCTGTCATCTTATTTGTTTGTAGAGTGCTTAACACACTTGACTGGAGGCTCAAAGTGTGTAATAAAAATAGTAATTGCTGATTTAAAATCTTGATCTTCTGTATCAGTGTAAAATTATGTTCTTTAAGTAACCCTCACCACTAAATTTGCACTGCAACTTTTCATTACATTGTTGCAGGAGTTCTGCCCACTTTCTAGATCTAGGCTTTTACACTTGCATTTGAAAGAGAATACTTAATTCGCAAGGCTGTAGGAGACCGGGTACTCTGCAACTTGCTGAAATCTAAAAAGACTTCTGCAAACAAAATAACACCACAAGTGGGAGGGGGAGTGGGGAATACTCCATTACCTATCAGCAGAGTGGAGAGAGCTATCTTCTGCTCTGTCTCCCATGTGCTGGAGTTCTTCTAGCTAAGGTTAAATAAAGGGGCTGCTCAATGGCCTTTCAGTGGTCAGGCATCACTCTGGAGAACATTAGGTATTGCACAGAGGGTTTTCTGGTTGGATCCCAATCCTAGTCACCAGGTTTCTCAGTGTGGCTAAGAATATTGCTGCCAGACCACACCTTGTTGGAATATAAATTTGAGTTTTCACAGAGTCTACTTTTCCCATTTTGATTTTCAATTAAGTTGACCTTTTCTGAGGCTACTTCCCCACTATGAGGCTGGAAGAACTAGTAGCACTTTCTTGTAAATAGCCCTTCCTGATATTTCACAGGTAAAAGTTTCTCCACAAAGTCAACTCTCATTTTTAGAGATCACTCCATCACCCCTCATTTTGTCCCCATCTGTCCTCTCTCTCCTTAGGACCTGCTATTGCTCAAAACTACTTAATATTTTATTTGTACAGAACCCAGGATTTTCTCAGATTAAATTTTGCTCATAACAAAGAAGCTGTTTACCTGAATTAATAGAGCCCTATGTAGCACAACGGTTGGGTATCCTTGTCCTCTGGGCATGAGGGCCCCCTATCTTAGAGACTAGGTCATTTCAGGGGCTGCAAGTGTCTCCCTCTGTGGTGGTGGCGTGCTAGGCAATAACTGGGTTGCAGGGGCAAGTCTACATCTTTACTTGATGTTACCAAACTGATATCAGTGGGTGCAACCTGGAATGCAAAATACTAAGGGCTATGATCCAAAACATTCTTCCCCTCCCAATCGTTCTGTTTCAGTAAGCCTGTCCAAGGTTGACCTGGAGTTCTGGCATAGCCTAGATTCCAGGCTGCTAAGATCCTCTCAGGCCTTGGCTACACTTGCAGATGTACAGCGCTGTGAGTTAAACCCGTCTTCGTACAGCTGAGTAGGGAAAGCGCTGCAGCCTGTCCACACTGGCAGCTGCCAGCGCAGTAAGGTGGCTACATTTGAGGCATTTGCAGCTGTATTGGGAGCGGTGCATTATGGGCATTCAAGTGGCTGCAACGTGCTTTTCAAATGGGGGGGGGGGGTGAGGGGAACTTTGACAGGGAGCGTTTTGGGGGAGAGAGTGGGTTTTTGGAATCTCCACAGAGTGTCAGCTCATTATTTCCACACCTCCACATCCCCTGCCTCTCTCTCAATCACTGAAAGCAAACAGCAGGGGCTTTGTTTTTAAAGAGCAGATAAAAGAGAACTTGGGGAAACGGAGCCCTTCCCCCCCCCCCCCCCCGCCGTTCTTCTGCCCCCCCCCCCCCCTTCTCTGTCCAAGGCAACTTTGCTGCCGGCATTCCTAACGGAGCCCCCTCCCGCCCCCCCTCCCCACCTGCCCCGCCTGCAAACAGTAGCTGTGTTTGTAGCAGTTCCAGACGGAGCTCTGAACTCCAACCCGGGTTTCAAAACAAAGGGAGCTTCCGGAGATCAGTAACTGCCGAGTTCCTGGGCTATACTGAAAGACCAGCGTTCCACTCACTTCGCAACAGTTGCTATTTCTCTCGGGGAGGTGGAGTACATGCAGCGCTGTATCTGAGGAGATACACCGTTGCATGTGCCTTGCAAGTGTAGCCAGTTAGTGAGTTACAGCACTGCAGGCAGTTTTATTGCACTGTAACTCGTAAGTGTAGCCAAGGCCTCAGAAAGGGAGATTTTGGATCTTACCTTCTAATTGACTTTGTGAGGAAGATCACAAGCCTGGAAGCCTCACCCAGATACTGATCTATTTAGTTGATTTATTTATTGGTAGAGGTTTATTCAGTTTGATTTAGCCAATGTTTCCTTAGCCTGAAATAATAAGGGTACAACTGCTTACAGAATTGTATCTTAAATTTCATTTTAAAAATAGAATCAATGTAGAAAAAAACATCCTCTGGTTAATTCATTCTTATTTTGTAAATATTTCACCCATAACTTAACTTAACCTTTAAATAGAATGTGTGCCCTGAAATACAAAATTTCCTTGCATAGTTAATACTTAACATAGTTTAAATTAGTTCTGGGGATATTTAAGTATAATAAAATTTCTGTTTTTTTTCTCTTCCTAGAAACAGTACGGCCCAAAACACCACCTGTTGCAATCAAATCTCAGCTAAAACCTCAAGAGGTAACAATGGTTGTATACTACATCTGAAGTTCAGTGTATGAAATTTACATTTAATGCATGATCACACAAACTGTGAGTTTGAGGTTTTTTGTTATATTTAGAGATAGCAGGTTTGCTTCATAATAAAATATTTATCTGTACAATATTGATACCTCTGGAGACTTATGCTAAGACTTAACAGTATAGGCATTGTCATTATGACACCATTTTATTATGACACTGAAAACAATTTTGCTTGCCACTGCAGAAGTCATAAATTTGGAGAGCTAAAGACTTCTTAATCTTGGATTGCAATTTTGGTGCCAGGGAACTCTTTCAGACAGCTGGAGCCATAGATTTACTAAGCAGTAATAACATTTAATACACCATTAGTAACACTTATTTTAAATATAGATTGGTTGTTTTGCTGATATTGTCATATATCTTCATACTGTAGAACTTACTTTACAAATGAATATCCAAAAAGTTCAGTGTTTAACATCTAATTCTGCAGTCCAGCTACAGCTTTTTCTTTATTGCAGTACAGAACATTAGAGAAATGAGACCAATGAATTCTATTCTGTTAAATAAAACCAGGGGAGAGGTTTCCAGAGATAAGTTCTACTGTAACTCTTATCCTCTTATGGATAGTCTTTAATTTTCTAACTGCCTCCACACTTAGTATGAACATTCTTATTACTACTACATTATTTTAATTTTTTTCACTATTGTTGGAGATTACTAAACTGAAATACAATTCTTAGTAGAAAAATAAAAAAACAACATGGAAATTAGTCACTTCTTCAAAATGTATATCAAATGGGTTTTTTCTGTTCAGAAAGATATGGTAATTGACAAAATAGATTTTATTTGTATTTGACTATATTAAGCTATAGAAGAGAAGTTCACATAGAGTAATGATTGTCAAGTGTGTTTTCCTTTTTGAATGATCAAAATCTATTTTATTCAAGGACGAGGAAGAGATTTCCACTAGTCCAGGTGTATCAGAATTTGTTAGTGATGCTTTTGATGCTTGTAACCTGAATCAGGAAGACCTAAGGAAGGAAATGGAACAATTGGTGCTTGACAAAAAGGAAAAGGAGACCTCCATAGTAGAAGGTAAAACAAAAATTAAAGCTAATAAAGTAAATAGCTTTTTATACATTTGACTACCTTCATTCTAGGCAATTAAAAAAAACTATAGATATTTACTGAATTTCAAAAGATGGTAGTAAGGATTTGCTAGACTTGGAATAACAAAATAATTTGACTGAGCCTTGTAAAATTCTACTCTTACTAAGCAAGTAACTTTTTGACAGGCAAGTAAAAAAATCATCATGGCACCATAGTAAATGGTAGAAAAGTACATGTTTTGTTTGACTATTTATGTCTGGAATGCCTTACTGCAGAAAGGACTAAGCACTATTAAGACATTTAAGCAGTCTCTTGCATGGATTACTAGTTACAAAAAAAATGTTCTGAAGAAACAACTTTACAAGAAGTTCTGCTATGAAAAAATGACTGAAAATGACAGGGGATTCTCATTTTCTCTTAATTCCCATCTCACATATTTGATTGTAAGTAAAAGGTTTTTTGTGTAACTGGAATCCTTGCAAGCTCAGTGTGGGATCTGAAAGTCGAGGTGCGTTTTCCTTATTGTGCATCATCATCAACAGTAAAGATTTAACAATCCAAATTATGGTTTCAGTGATACCTGTGCCTTAAATGGAGTTACATAAATTTAACTAATCAGAGCTTACTAAATAATTTTGAATATGACGAACAAGAAGAAATAGAATTCAATTGTCTTAACATGGCTCTGTCGAGTTAACAGGAGTAAAAGGCAGAAAAATAAATTTAGTGTTAGTAGATATGACTTTGAATATACTACAATAAAATAATCTGCCATTTTTTACATAATCACGTTTTAGAGTAGACTTGTAGTCGAAGTGTTCAGGTGCTGTGAATATTAGTCTGAAATCAGTTATTTGCAAGATGTTGCAACCCCAAATGTAATAGTTTGTAGGTTTAACCTTAAAATTACATTCATGCATTTTCCTGAATTGATTGAAATTCTTGCTGAGTGGTTTTAATAAAGCTGTCAATATATAGGGTATTTAGTAGAAATACTAACTCAAAATACTGGATGAGACTATGGAATTACCTCCTATGATATCCAAACTCCAGCACTGGCCAATACCTAATACTTCAAATGCCAGCCTGTACCCCAGCCCACCTTCTCATTACTGACCTCGTCAGTTTGAAGGAAGGGTGGCAACAGAGGAATGCCTTGACTCCACTTTTGCCCTGAAATATGAAAGTTCATTATTTTTATCTCTTATTATATTAGCTTGCCTAGCTACATATTTTAAAGGAAATAAAATTGTCCATCCCTCCTTCAATTACCCATAGTATTGGATTTTGATCTTTGAAACCAATGAATTCCACAAGCTGGTAACACTTGATAATGGATTATCATTAACTATAAGGTGTGTAGCATTTTTCATATAGCATAGCTCTTTCTTTCTTTTTCTGTAAGAAAAGGTGGGGAGGGGTTGACACCAGAGAGGAAGACTTGAAAAAAATCAGCTTGTCTTTGATTACAGGTAGACATTTTGGGTTACACTAAGGTGGAGAAAACATAAAATATAATAAATATTTGTCCATTGTTATTACATCAATACTTTATAATAACATATTCTGGGGGCACCCCTCTGTATATTAGTTTTTCATCCACAGTTGTTCCAAAGATGAAATTCATGAGCTTCCAGAACTCTGGAATGCAAGACAGGTAGCCTCAATGAAAATTAATCTAGTTATATATAAACAACATTCTGTACTGCCAAACTAGGTATTGCATATCATTTATCTTCTTTGTAGAAGAGACTGCTGATTGGGAGAAGGAATTACAGCAAGAGCTTCAAGAGTATGAAGTGGTGACAGAATCAGAAAAACGTGATGATAACTGGGACAAAGAAATAGAGAAAATGCTGCAGGAAGAAAATTAACCATTTTCCTGAAATCACTGCAACCCATAAACAGTTTCTGAAAACTGACATGAATATCTGCTTTCATACTTGCTTCCAAAATATCTTCAAGAGACATGAACTTAAAATCATTAAAATTCCATATAGGGATACAGCCAGCCTTGCTGTTCTTTGTATGAACAGTTTATGAATGTGATCACTCTTCTTAAAATATGATTGCAGGTGATATGTAATAATCAAAAGTGATAACATTGTCCTATGAAATTACTGGTATTTTATTTTAATATGTTTAGTTTGTACTTTTCTTTAGAGGGCCAAGAAGTGCTACTAGGACGTACTAGAATATTTGTAAATCTAAGAACATCTGAAGTTTTAGTCTACAGTCTTCTATGGTGAGGTAAAAATGGGATGTTGTGACTAACTTTATTCATGCAAGTAACTGCATTTCATCATGTTTGCTTTTTAATCTCTGTATGATATTTATCTGTGTGCCATTTATTAAGTTACTTGTAACCATTAGCTTGCCTTTATACTTTACTTCCTAAGAGCATATGGCGCCAAAGAATTTACAGGAAATCTTATGAGAATAACTTCCTGATACCAGTTTGTTTTTTAAAAACATTTACTAATCCAGACTCTAAAAGAAGCACCGATTTACACTGATGGGGTACAAGTCACTTAACATTTAAATGGTTAAATAAGAAGATAATTCTTACTTGCCTTGATCTAACATGTTGTTTCTTTAAACCATTCTGTTACTCTCCTTTCCCCACAGACAGAAATGGTTTGATAGTCTTTTGTCTTCAATGGATAACTAAATTTCATGTAACTGACAGAATTGCAAAGACTTTAAAGGAGAAGAACTTAATTCTGTTTTTTGGATTAGAGCAAATTAAATATTTGTACAGTACTTGCTCACTTTTTTATTTTAAGTGCTGAACTTAAATATGTAGACATGTGTTGTCTTGGTTTGGACATCTTTATTAAATACTGTAGATATTTATAAAATGTACTTTTTTTTTTAGCGTGAGTATTGGAATGTGACTGATCATGGTTGGATACTTCAAAACTTCTGCAGATTTCCAAAATGTACTTTTCTTTCAGGGGGTCCTAATTATTAAATGTAATCAGCAAGAAAGTAGTTTCTTTTTAAGAACTGAGGTTCCAGATTCTTTCCTATTGCTAGGCACTTGTGTCAATTATGGTTTTTATCTTAAACCCAGTATTCTGTGTACATAAATAAGAAAATAATATTCAGTTTGCCTCCTACTTTGAAAGTAACTTTTGTATAAGGTGTCTTGTCTTTTGAAATGTGGTATTATGCTGCCTTTTCTTAAACATTCATGCCACGAATAACTCCAAAATTCTCCAATAGCTTACATTTTGTCATTGAGTTGTAAATTTTTAAGTCTCCTTTTAATGCAAACCATAATACAGGTCTCTTATTTAACACAGCAGTTAATTTTTTTTTTCATGGGTGTAGATACATTACAAAATGTGCATGCTCATGAATAATAGCAACTGTTTCCTCGAGTGAGGTGTGGGATTTGATCCATGGAGCTCTTCCCACACTGAAGACTGAGACTAGAATATCAAACCACTAGTAATGGGGACCTGGCCTGGGCTCATCCTGTTAAGATTCTGCGGCTGCTATCAGAATGCTGGGCTCAGACTGCCATTATTTTTCGGTTGATGGCATCTCCTTAGCACTGTCTTTCCCAGGTGATCCCGCAGATTGTAGAGACCTGATGACCCATGTTTTCCTGTCCTGCCATTATGAAGATCTGACTCTTATATGCAGCTCCCCCGCAAGATATTTCTGTTAATGGGAGGTAAGCTGACAGTGGAAATCTAGATTTGCAGAATGAGAAATGGGGAGCTTTTTGTGGTCCAGATAGCGGGTGGAGTAGATCTGAACTTGGGTTTGCAAGATGGTAAATAGTAGATGCAGAGTGAAATCCAAGTTGAGGGAAATCAGAAAATGCAGGTGGCAGACTAGACTTAGAAGAAGAAGTAGAGGGACTTTGATGGAAGATGGCCAAAATTTCATGAGGCATGAACAGTACCTTTTTTAAAAATTGTTTTAATTCTACTGTCAGAGTTCTAATGTTTTATTTATATTTACATAATACAGTTAACATAATTTCATTACATTTAATATTCTTATCTCTGAAGGTAAAAACTGTCACATATAGCCTTTCAGAGCGGTACAAAAATAGGTGAACCATGCTGATATATGGGAATACAACAATGAAAATGCCATCAAAAAGCTTTCATTTTCATAGATTCCAACCAAAAAAGTTGCATAAAAGGAGAAATGTGATGGTGAAATGTAAACTTCAGACAAGTATGTGAGTTGAACTGGGTGAAATTTTTTCAGCAAACATTTTTCAGGGCTGGGTAGCTATTCATGAACTTCAGTTGAATTCAGAAAATCATTTTGGCCAGAAAAAAACTGAAAAAAAGTTTTGGGAATATGACCAAAATATTAATTTGCTCAGCTCTACATCTGAGTAAGTAGTCTGACTGATTTCAGTAGGGTTATGCACATAAGTGTTTTCAGCCTGGGGCCTAAATTTCTAAATTACTAACAACATAGATTAAAGTTAATTCAAAAAATAATGAAGACAGTGACCTTTTAAATACAAAGAACAGCATTAACATGACAAACTCGCTAGAGGAAAACACTTTTCTAGAAGGGTAAATTACAGATCTAACATGAAAACTGAGTTGAGCCCAGAAATACAGTATGTACTGAATGCACTCACTAACCAGGCTGTAACATGAACAGGGCCCAGTATATTCCAAAATCCTGGAATCCACTCCTTTCTCTGCAGAATTGTTCCAAAATCTAATCATTCATTTTTAAAGTGTTTCTAACCCTTGTGTGTTCACATTTTCAAGGGTGTTTTTTTTTTCAAAGCATAAAGTGGTATAGTCTTTTATCTTAATATTAGCTCAGAGGTGTGAACTGCCCATTCATCTCAATGAGATGTTAACTCTGAGTCCTAACAGTATCTTTCCCCCTTTTTTTATTTTTGTCCTTTATCATTAGTCAAGAGACTGACTGCCTTTTTATTCTGTAATTTTAGGGTGTGAAAACATGGTGCATATGAAAACCTGTAATGTCTACGCAGGGAAAGGTCTAGAAAGTAAGTTCCCCTGATGTAAACAGCCCTTAACATAGTCTCTCAAGTATACTCATTAAAGTGTACCATAAGTACTTAAAAGCACTAAGGAACTTTAAGTTATCAGCTGTAAACTGATAAAAGATGCAGAACTGCTGTTTATCAGTGTGTTTGCATGTTCATTAGCTCTCATAGGGTTCTGGACTCTTGTAGAGCAGGAGCTGGAACTACAAAGAGCCAGACCGTGATGTTCCACTGGCACAGTAGTTCTTGCTGCTGGGCCTCCTTCCAGTTCAGGGAGAGACTGGTCAAGGGTGGAATGGCCCTCGTTGTTGATGTTGTGACTTCCTTTTCCCGAGGTAATCAGTCTTAAGGACACTGGAATATTAGTCTTCCCTCAGGTAGTTTGTTGGCAAGAAAAACAAAGTTTCTCAGGCCTTACTCTTGAATTATTATGGTTTGCAAGCTTTGCTTACTCCACCTTGCAGTGCCTCCCTCCCCAAGGCCTTCACACAAATCAGGTGTAAGGCTTGTTTTGTAACCATGCAGCTTGGTCCAATCAGGTTTAAATTAGGTCATCATTAACTAGCGTCCACTCAGAAAGGTCCCACTTGAGCCAGAAATTTTAAAATATCTGGTGTTTGCATACCCCGGGACTAAGCTTGTGACCCTCCAAAAATACACAATGTAAGGCTACTTTTGAGGAAGCTTTAGATGGCTTTGTCTGGATGAAAAGATCTTCATGATATTGTTACCAATTTTGGGGAAGTTCAAACCAAAAATCTTACAAAAATAACATTGAAAAGATCCTAGCAACCAGCCACTCAACATTCATCCATCAGCAACATTAAAAATGAGCAGAACAAGCATTGTCATTCTTTTCACAAAAACGACAATTTACAGTAATCTTTATATTTAGCAACTGGGACATAAATCAAATAGCTTATCCCTTCTGGATGTTTCACTCAGAAATAAAGTTACTTTAAAACCTACTAAGTAGAGAACTTACTTTAAAACCTACTAAGGTGATACCTTTAAGAAATAAAAATAATTCATGTTTAGATAAGGTCTGTATTTCCATATGCACTGTTTCTCTCACAATTTTTCTTCCTTTTGCACAACTTCAATTTTAATGTTACAGGTTCACCTTTAAGATTCATTTAATCCATAATTCGTGCTTCCCCTCTATTTTACTGATATATCACAGGCCATGTAGTATGTAAGATATTCTTCTTCGAGTGATTGCTCATGTCTATTCCACCGTAGGTGTGCGTGCTCGCCACGTGCATCGGTGCCGGAAGTTTTTCCCTTAGCAGTATCCGTAGGGGGGAGCGCCGCTATAGCGTGCTATATAGGGGACTGCGTGCTCCCCCCACCCTCAGTTCCTTCTTGCCGCCAGTGTAGGTGCATCGGAACTTCTGCTCCAGCTTCACTGCTGCAGCCTCTTTTCCTAGAACTCTGTCCTTCCTCCTGTCATGGTCGGGCCAGCTCTTCTATGCGTTCCCTCCCTTTCCCCTCATAGACAAGGTCCTGGAAAAGGTAAAGAGGGACAAGGCCCGCATCCTGCTGATCGCCCCAGCTTGGCCCAGACAGCACTGGTACGGTACTCTCCTAGGGTTGCTGGCGGCCCCTCCGCGTCCGCTACCGCTTCGGCCGGACCTCCTGTCCCAGGACCGGGGCCGCCTCCTTCATCCCAACCTAGCCTCCCTCCACTTGACAGCGTGGCTGCTCAGTGGTTAGACGCAGAGGAGACTGTGTGTTCAGAAGGAGTCAGGAGCATCCTCCTGGAAAGTAGGAAACCCTCCACTTGCCGGGCATACCTGGCGAAGTGGGCCAGGTTCTCTAGGTGGGCGGGCGTGCGGGGTATCTCCCTGAGGGACGCCCCACTCCAGGTTATCCTCGATTACCTTCTCCACCTTAGAACGCAAGGTCTGGCTCCCTCCTCCGTCAGGGTGCACCTGGCGGCTATATCGGCATTCCACCCGCCAGTCCACGGCCGCTCGGTCTTCTCGCATGCCATGACCGGACGCTTCCTCAAGGGCTTGGACCGGTCCTTTCCGTATGCCAGGATCCCTGTACCACAGTGGGACCTGAATTTGGTGTTGTCTCGCCTCACGGGGCCCCCGTTCGAGCCCCTGGCCACATGCTCCTGGTCTCACCTTTCCTGGAAGGTAGCATTCCTCGTGGCCATTACGTCCGCCCAACGGGTGTAGGAGCTCAGGGCTTTGACCTCAGACCCGCCCTTTACGGTCTTCTACAAGGACAAGGTCCAGCTCCGACCACACCCAGCTTTCCTTCCCAAAGTGGTCTCCGCTTTTCACATGAACCAGGATATTTTCCTCCCTGTCCTCTGCCCCAAGCCCCATGCCTCGGGTGAGGAGCGCCGCCTCCATACGTTGGATGTGCGCAGGGCACTGGCTTTCTACTTGGAGCGGACTAAGCCGTTCCATAAGTCCCTGCAACTTTTTGTTGCCTCAGCCGAGCATATGAAGGGTCAGCCAATCTCTACCCAGAGGCTTTCCCAATGGATCACTTCGTGCATTCAGACATGCTACGAGTTAGCGAAAGTCCCCTCACCGCCTATCGTGAGGGCACACTCGACCAGGGCGCAAGCCTCGTCGGCCGCTTTTGTAGCCCATGTCCCTATCCAGGACGTCTGTAGGGCCGCTACCTGGTCCTCGGTTCACACGTTCACCTCGCATTATGCGATCGTCTCCCATGCTAGGGATGACGATGGCTTTGGTAGAGCTGTGCTCCAGCCAGACAAGTTGTGAACTCCTGCCCACCTCCATGACGTATTGCTTGGAATCACCTACGGTGGAATAGACATGAACAATCACTCGAAGAAGAAAGGACAGTTACCTGTTCCGTAACTGGCGTTCTTCGAGATGTGTTGCTCAGGTCTATTCCACATCCCGTCCTCCTTCCCCTCTGTCGGAGTTGGTCTGGCAAGAAGGAACCGAGGGTGGGGGGAGTGCGCAGTCCCCTATATAGCACACTATAGCGGCGCCACTCCAGGGGTCGCAGCAGCGCTCCCCCCTACGGATACTGCTAAGGGAAAAACTTCCGGCACCGATGCACGTGGCGAGCACGCACACCTACGGTGGAATAGACCTGAGCAACACATCTCGAAGAACGCCAATTACGGAACAGGTAACTGTCCTTTTAAAGGCCTTTTGTAGGCCTGGATGAATTAAAGGCAAAAAGGGAACTTTAAATCTGAGTTAATTGCTTTTGTGAATTTGTAAAGGCTTAATTTTTGTATTGATGTATATAAATTCTATTTGTTTGGCAAATATATAACTGCTTACAGATGAATAGTCTTACTGTCTAAAATGCACCAGCATACTTCCACTATTCAGTTTGTTCCAATGTGACTATAACAGTTGGGGAGATTTCCAAGGGCTCAAATGCCAATTGGGTGCCCAATTCTCATGGAAAGTTAGTGCTTCTCACTATAAAGTACTACAAGTGATTTTTATAATTAAAAAAACATATTTTCTGGGAGTATATAAACTAACAAAAAGATCTTTATCTGACTGAACTCTGATATATAAGGTTTCTGCCCACTGGCAAAAAAAAAATCTGGTAATGTAAAATCTGCTTAGTTGATTTTAAGATGGAAGATTGAAGCAAAAGTTGTTTCAGATGCTCCTCTATATTTTTATGGAACATCCAACGCCTTTCATTTAAAAGGATCAACGTGCCAAGTTGTTAGTGCATAGCATATCTAGCTGGTTACATTTGGTAGGAGGACAAGCACTAAGGCTCTGTTTTTGTAAACAAATGTATATAAGTAGACCCCTCCACCCATGCAGACCTTCATTGACTTCAGTGGAGCACTGTGTTGGCTCAGGAGTCTACCTCCATGCAACTCTTTGCAAGACTGAGGCCTTGGATATTAAACTTCAAAAATTACTACTTCCATTGAGCATTAACTCATTATATAGATGTAAAGTGTACTGCACTATATTTTATATGCACAAAAAAGTGTGTAGGCAGTAATTCTTAAATTACCTACAACTTCTTTGGTTTTTTAGACTGCTGGATTCAAACATCTGTAAGAAAACAACACAAATTTGGAAATGAATATAAATACAATAGACAGCAATCTGGAGACACAAGATGCCTAAAACCATCGAGAAAAAGAAACCAAAACAATTTAAATTGTTGCTCTATGAAGTTTTCTCAAAGAGAGTTAAAGTTGCTAAATTGGGCATTAACCTTTGAGAAATGTATGGATACAGTTACCTACATATAATTTATTTTAGTACGAGATGTCCAGTGAAACTAACTTTTTTCTGATTAAATTTTAATTTCCCTATGCGCCTTGTACATTCAAACACTATATTTTTGGGCTGTATAAGTAGGAGCTTTGCCAGCAGATCAAGGGACGTGATCATTCCCCTGTATTCGGCATTGGTGAGGCCTCATCTGGAGTACTGCGTCCAGTTTTGGGCTCCACACTACAAAAAGAGTCCAGTGGAGGGCAACAAAAATGATTAGGGGGCTGGAGCACATGATTTATGAGGAGAGGCTGAGGGAACTGGGACTATTTAGTCTGCAGAACAGAAGAATGAGGGGGGATTTGTTGCAGTGGGGGAGGTTTAGGTTGAATATTAGGAAAAACTTTTTCACTAGAAGGGTGGTGAAGCACTGGAATGGGTTACCTAGGAAGGTGGTGGAATCTCCTTCCTTTGAGGTTTTTACCGTCAGGCTTGACAAAGCCCTGGCTGGGATGATTTAGTTGGGGATCAGGTCCTGCTTTGAGCAGGGGGTTGGACTAGATGACCTCCTGAGGTCCCTTCCAACCCTGAGTGTCTATGATTCTATGATTTAACTAATAAAGCTTTTCTGTGCTCCTGATTTAGTTTTAAACCTGGTGGTGGAGGGGGGGGTGTTACAAATGCTTTAAATACAAAATAATTTTCCAAACAAAATATTCCCCTACATTTATCTTCAGAGGCACAGGAGATTTAAACACATACAGTTTAACTGTAAGAGAGTGGCTTGAACGGGCAACAGACTGAAAGCTAGCCTACCTCTTTTTATTTTTTCTTTGCTTTGTCACTTACATAAGATCATAAAGCTGCTTTTTTGTAGTAAAATACCACTGTATAACAACTTTAGCCCCATGCACTCACAGAATAATACTGCATAAATTGTACCAGCATCTATGGTCTGACTGTGGGCTGGATCCTTGAACTGTTGTGCCCTCAACTGTTGACTTCTCCCTCATGACAGTTGTTATGCACAAGTGAATGGACTTCAGTAGGAATCTGAGCATGCAAAAACTGCAGACCCTGATTTCATACAAGTATCTAGATTCCTGCTGTAGAATTACAACCTGGGAGAAAACACTGATAAGATGTAAGAGCTTCAAAAATTGGACCTGGGTTTAACTTCAACAGGAACATAAATGATGGGTATACTATCAGAACGGATATGTACAATATATAGCCTGGGGAGTGGCTGTCCAATAACTGTAGTACAATAGCTGTACTCCCAGTAAGTGACCAGTAATAGTGATTGCCCAGTAGTGGGTGATATTTTGGGCATGAAACATTTAGTTTTAAACACAAATGACTTTTCTGTTTAAGATATAAAACACGAGTTCAAATTTTTTAAACTTACTGGTAAAAATATATAAAACTATTTTGAAATAAGGCTATCATCATATGATGAGCTAATTGTTGCTACATTTTCTTGGAATTTTATTAAAAGATTGAGATACATGTAACTAACGTCTTTAAAAATTACACAGAAGGTAAGACTAATGCAATGTTTGTAAAATAATGGAAATTAAAACTTAGTGCTATGTAACTATGCTATGTAGTGCTATTTAGCGGTCTTTGCTTTTCATTCGTATATTCAAAAATCATCATACATGTTCATGGTTAGCTTTAACTGAACACAGTTGCAAATGGAGGAGCAACTAAGAAAAATATCCTCTAAATATATTAGTCATTTTTAATTCAGAGAGACTGTGTGTAGAAACTCTTTTGAAAAAGTAATCCTCTAAAGTTATAGTCCATTGCTATTGAACAGATTGTGACAACACTGAGGTAGGCAGAGGAAAATTAGAAACAGGTGAGCTGCTTTCTGTACATGCATTAATCAGCACTGATACAAACTAAACTTCCAAACAATTAAAGTACAGGCTGTAAATAAATATATTTAATTTAACAGAAAATTAGCACGAAAGATAAACCGTGAAAGTGAGGAAATTTAATTAAGGTTTAAAACAAACACTGGACAATCAGGCTTCCTTCAACTACTAAGTGCAAAAGAGTTTGCAAATAATTATGGTTACACCATTAACTCTGTCCTCTCTATGTTGCCTTCAGAGGCGGGAGAAATGTATTACTAGCCATGTGAAAGAATGTCTTCCTTGTTGTGATCATCACTATCTGAACAGCTGGCTGCATGATGCAATTTGGTAGATCTTTCAGTAGAGGGAAAAACAACTTTTTATCTATCCCAAAAATAACTCATTTTAAACACTCATATTTACTAATTTGGGGTTTCACGGAACCATGGAGTATCTCCCCAATGAGTCTATGCCCTTTTTTTGAGGGGCCCTGTTTAAGTCTTTCCCCTCAGTAGTATCGTATTTCTGTTTTAGATAAAGTATTCCTCACAAAGTAGGAGGAAGCAGAAAAAAGATACAATTTAATCAATGGGTTATATACAAAATTAAAGGAAATATCTTGATGTATGCTTAAAATAAGTTACTTTAAGAATCAACCTTGTGTGTGAGCATGTGGATGCATGTCCCAAACCAAAGCTCTGTAGTCATACATTGTCCCCAGCTGCACTCTTACTCCCAAACTCAGTTTTTACAGCTGGATAAGTTTTCTATCTTGACTTTTATTGGCTCCCTGAAAAGGGCAACTGAGCCTAATTTATTTAACATTCCATCCGTTAAACAAACCTGAGATATTCCTTTCTTTTAATGCAAATGATTGTCTTCACCTGAACTGATTCCTATCCACCCACACTTCTTTATCTTCTTACCCTTAGGAAATGTTTGGAAACTTGCATCTGATGAGTTTTCTTATGCTGGCCACATGTCAATTCATAACTGACACACCTACCATTTAAATTTCAAACAGCAATTTTGTCTTTTGTTGTAAAATCATAACCAGCATCCAGCCTATATGAGGTATAACAAGACTTTCAGGTCCATCAAATATAGTTGCGGATGTTAAGCATTATTTATTATTAGGAGTGGGGGAGAAGACCCTGTTATATATGCATTTGGAGTGGATGTGGAAAAAATTGATTTACGTCTGTAGCTGGAATGTGGAGTCTAAGTAATACCCAGCTCTCTCCCATTCACTTTTCTAGTATCAGTCATATAATGAGGTGAAGCACTGGTGCAAAGCCTTAATAATATTGGAACTGGATCAGATTCCTGGTCCATCTAGTCCAGCATCCTGTCCCCAACAGTGGCCAGCTCTTCGGAAGAAGATGCAATAAAAATCTTATATTAGACAGATGTGGGATAAATTGCTCCCCAGATTAAGTGTCTCCCTAATCACTAATAGTTAGAGATTGGTTTAAACCCTGAAGCATGAGGTTTAACAGTTCTTCCAAAATTTGTTAGCATTAACATATCACTCTGGATATTCTTGTCCATAAAAATGTCCAATCCCTTTTTGAATCTTGTTTGTGACCTCAACGACATCCTGTGACGACTTTCATAGTTTGTGCATTTTGCAAAAAAATATTTCCTTTTATTGGTTTTGTATTTACCATCTTTTAATTTAAATGAATACCCCTTGTTCTTATCAAACACAAGGAACCAGAAGCTCCCAATCTGTCTTCTCTGAATCATTTTATACACATGTATCATATCCCTCTAATTTATCGGCTTTTTAAGCTAAACGATCCAAGTCTTCTCACTCTTCATAGGAGAGTTTTCCTATGCCCCTAATCATTTTCATAACCCTTCTCTAAACTCTATCTAATTCTGCAATATCTTTTTTGATATGGGATGACCAATATTGCTGCCAGTACTCTAGAGGCCACACAATTGCTTTAGATAATCATATAGTATGTTCTGCATCCCATCCCTCCATTCCATTCCTTATGTATTCTAACATCATGTTTGCTTTTCTGACTGCAGCTTCCTGGTGTGTTCATTGAACTGTCCACAAAGACATCAGGTCACTTTCTTGAGTTGATACAGTTAATTTAGAACCCTGTAAAGTGTCTTGAGTAGTATACATTTTTCCCTTCTACATGCATTTACTTTGCATGTACTTGAGTGGTCAGTATGTGGAAGGTAATAGATGAGAAGTTATGATCTTTGTTCTGTGCCATGTGGACAATAGAGGGTCTGATCTTCAGCTACAGAAGGGGTCACACGTCATTTTCTTTGGAATGAAGGATGTCTGGCTTTTAGATGAAAGTGAGGTCAGAGATGGTGATCATAAAAGGACAAAACTAAGATTGCTGTTAAGCCAGACTGCCTTTCAATTAGGTTATATGTAAAAGAAATATCTAGCTTTCAAATGGTTGTTTTCTTGAATGTTTTCATACCTTGTTTTAATTACAACCGTAGCACTCTGAATGATGTGTGAAAACTTACTGAAGCAACTCCATTTACATCAAGTTGTGCAGGAATCCCAGCCCCAATACTCTCTCTGCTTTGTGGCTCTTAGAAGATGGACAGGGCTGTTTTTCTTGTAACAAGTAGTGATTTCCATGGGATTTGATGGGTATCCTGTGCTTTGAAAATCAGACCATTAATGTAGGAGCCTAAATATGGAATTAGAAAATCAAGCTTTAAATACTTTTTTAAAAATTGGCTATTGTTTCTACTAATTAAAACGTCACACTAGACATTTTAGCAGACTTAAAATGCACACCAGGAACAAGAGAGTGCACATTATATGATGCTATTTAAAACAAACCATCGCAAGAGAAAACATTCCTTTATTTTGAAGCAAGACTCCCGTTGATTTCTGCTCCATCTGGAATCACCCCCACTGTCTTCCTCCAGTATTCAATCTTTATCTATTCCTGTTGTAATTTTGCATTGCAGAACTTAGGCCTTGGCTACACTTACAAGTTACAGCGTAATAAAACTGCCGGCAGCGCTGTAACTCATTAACTGGCTACACTTGCAAGGCACGTGCAACGCTGTATCTCCTCAGATACAGCGCTGCATGTACTCCACCTCCCCGAGAGGAATAACAGCTGTTGCGAAGTGGGTGGAACGTTGGTCTTTCAGTGTAGCCCAGGAACAACGGAATTAGTGATCTCCCGAAGCTGCCTTTGTTTTGAAACGGCACTTCCGGGTTGGACAGCTGCTAAACACAGGCTCTGTTTCCTCTCTTTTATCTGCTCTTTAAAAACAAACAAAGCCCCTGCTGTTTGCTTTCAGTGATTGAGAGAGAGGCAGGGGATGTGGAGGTGTGGAAATAATGAGCTGACACTCTGTGGAGATTCCAAAAATCCACTCTTTTTCCAAAAACGCTCCCTGTCAAAGTCCCCCTCACCCCTCCCCCCCCGATTTGAAAAGCACGTTGCAGCTACCTGAATGCCCATAATGCACCGCTCCCAATACAGCTGCAAGTGCCGCAAATGTAGCCACGTCAGTGGTAGTTACTGCGCTGGCTGCTGCCAGTGTGGACAGGCTGCAGCGCTTTCCCTACTCAGCTGTACGAACACAGGTTTAACTAACAGCGCTGTACATCTGCAAGTGTAGCCAAGGCCTTAGCTTAGATCTGAGAGCTACACAACTCATGGGGTAGATAAGTTTTCAGAGAACACCTCTACCTAATGCTGCAGCCAAGAATATATAGTTTTAGATTTAGTTCATTTTTTATTCTTCACTGAAACAGTAACCTTTGAAAATCATTAGTCTTTAACTAACTTGGACAGTTCAGCATTTCTGTTAATCTGTGACAAACTTTGCTCTTTTTCCATGACACTTCTTACCAGTTGGAAAACAAAAGTGTCTGAGAAACTGGTGTAGGTTGGAAAAAATAAATAAGGCATGCCTCAAAACTTAAGAAATGCATAAGAAGTTATGGAGACTTTCCCCTTTAAATCAGTTATATGAATTGAACAGATAGTGACTGAAAGTTCTCGCATCATTCTTCCCTTCCTAACACCACCTTTTGGACCCAAGTTAAGTGAAATGGTGGTTTGTCTAGTGCCAAATTGACTAGTCCTAGTCTATTGTTACATAACCCATCATCCAATGCCACCTTACCAGAAATTTGTGACTGCACATTACTATTCAGGTATAATTTTCAAATGCAAATTTGCATTTATACTGTATATGCTCAGGCCTACTCACATAAATGGCGTTTCAGTTTCCAGTATTGTCAATAAGGCTCTTTTTTAAAGGAAAATAGCTTACAAAAAGAGAGTGGAATGGGAGGTAAAAGAACAGCTTTTCCTGCTGGAGATATGATTTCAAGTGAAATATTTATGGTAGTTTTCTCATCCTAGTTCAAATTTGTACACTTCAGAGAACTATGAAATGTGGCATGACAGGTAGGTGGCCTTTGCACACAAGGCCTATGACTGACAGTGGAAACTGATGGTACCTGTTCTCATTATGTGTGCCTCAACTTCCTCACAAGCACTAATCTTTTGCATGAGTTGTTACCAAGAAATGTTTTTTTCATAAAGTAATTATGCTGGTCCTTACCTTTTTGCATTAGCAAAAAGTAGAGTGCCAGAAGTGTAAAAATCATTGAGGTTGAAAATATATTTTTTAATCTGTTATTGTCTGAGGAAAATTCTGTTGCTGGAATGGCCGCATCAGACTCCTACTGCACGTGTAAGTACTAATCTGTTTCTGGCACCCTAACACAACACGGTCTTATGGTTAAGCTTTTACTTAATAAAAATAAAGGCAGGCTAGCCAGCATCAACTGTTGGGGAGAGGGTTTCCTCCCGCCAACCCCCTCCATAGTTCAGAGTTGAATTGGTTATTCTCTCCCCTTCAGAAAGAACCTGTTCATTTTTATTATGGTATGGGAGAGTGCAAGATCAATTCTTAATTCTTGTGTTTTTGTTAACATAGTGCCAGGGCCAAATTAATGGAATCTAGGGCCCTGGCACACCACAAAATGAGGGTTCCCCATGGCTCTGTCATAGAATATCAGGGTTGGAAGGGACCTTAGGAGATCATCTAGTCCAACCCCCTGCTCAGAGCAGGACCAATCCCCAATTTTTGCCCCAGATCCCTAAATGGCCCCCTCAAGGATTGAACTCACAACCCTGGGTTTAGCAGGCCAACGCCCAAACCACTGAGCTATCTCTCCCCCCACATTCCTGTCCCACACTTGAAGTGGTAGCAGAAAATTGAGGGAGGACTTCCTGTTCCAGAGAAGGGCCAGCAGCATGAGCCCACCTGGAGCATCGAAATTCAGAACCAACTGGGGAAGAGGCCTATTTTTCCATCAGTGTACAACAGTTACACTGCATACACTGGTAAAAGAACTAGACCCCTGTGTTTGAAAGTTGATATTAAGTCGAGTCACGATTATGATTTTTTATGAAGATCCAGAACACTTTTTTAAAGCCTTTAAATTAGCCATTAAGGCTAGCAAATAGCTTTCTTATGGACCCAAGCCTTACCATTACTAAAAGCAGTTCAAGGACTACTGACCTACTCTCAGTGTAAATCATCTTTACAAGTGTAAAGTAGCTGGGGAAGGAAAATCTGGTGGCCAGAGCACCTGACTGGATGTGGGATTTCTTTTCCTAGATCTGTTAGAAATGATTTACCCTCTCTGTACTTGAGTCTCCTCATCTGTTAAATAGGGATAATACTTTCCTATTCCATGGGTAAGAAGTGATGTTTAATATATTGCTGTAAGCACTGAGATGCTTTATAGAAGGGCATAGTAGCCATTGGTAAAAAAAATTAACATATAAACTGTTCCATTCGTGTGGCAGGGAAACTCTTGCTTGTCCTCTCCTCTTCAGATCTTTTGGATCCTTTCTGCCTCCTATAGGCCTTCTCACCCAGCCACAAGTGAGAGCTTGTTTTGTATCTTTACCTCTGCTGCTATCCTACCACAGAAGCCTTTGTCCCTTTATTGTCTCAGAGATCTGATCATGCTTTTTCCTCTCCCCTCCAAAACAGAGTCCCTATAACATGTTCAGATACCTTAGGATTTTATCCCATGCTTCTAAGTAGATGCTATCTTATACAAATAACTTCTACAAAGATAAGCAGCCACCCTGTATTAGATGTTATGGCCTTTAGTAACATAATATGATTTTGTGTAGTATGAATAGGGTAAGCATATTTCCCTGTGAAACAGCAATGTTTGTATTTTCATGGCCTGTGCAGGCATTTGTCAGTTAAAAAAAAAAAAAAGTAACCCCCTCCAGACTGGCCACCTGAGGTGGTGAAATTGATGACTGTTTCAAAGAATGCATGTTTGCCTCCTTCACCCAACATATTATCATCTGCTCAGTCTTCCTTCCCACTAATCCTTCATCTAGCCCTCTTGTAAGTAGAATTGAATCATAAGGGCACAAAGCAGCAGAGAAGGGGATTGTTTGACTGAGATGAGAGCAGCCTTTCAATCTTGCCATATACACTGAAGTGTCATTCCCAGAAAAATTGCCCTGCATAGCCTCATCCTTGTGATAGATGTCATAGTTTTTTCTCTCTGAAAATCAGGTCACCCTAACCACAAATATTGCAGTGGGATGTGGTGACTCTCAGAAGTGTTGCCACATATTTTTCATACATGTCGCAAACCAAACAGAAGAGCTAGCTTAGTCTTAGTTTTCAAGGTGATGCTCTAGAGCAAGAGCAAATAACTCTCATTTAAGTATTTTAATGCAAAACATATACAAACGGGGGGGGGGGGCATAATTTCCCACCAATAATCAAATGTTTATATGGAGCTGGCTCTTGAGAGCTTCTTGCTGAAGTATTGTCTACCTTACTTGAAACTCCTGCATCTATTAGGCCAGTGTACTCTATTGGTACTAGAATTCCCATTCTGCTGAGCAGGAATTGTAGCATCCTCAATTAGCCACAGCTCACCTAAACAAGTAGTAATGTCTGCTTGCAGACAGAAGGTAAGTCACACATTCATTCTTACCTGAGGCCCGTTACCTTCCCTTGTTTGTCCTACTTGTAAAGTTGTATTACCTTAACTAAAGGTGTGATGTTGCACTAATTTAAAGTGCTGCAACTTTAAGTGGACACTTAGTGACTTAAATTGGGTTCACAGCAGAGCGGACACAAGGACAAGCTAAACTGCTGTACACCGATTTTAAACTGATGCAAGTTTCCACAGACTTAGGCTATGTACACACTGCAGCTTAGGTGGATATAAGTTATGTTGCGGAGGGATGTAAATAAGCTACCCCCCAGAGTGACGTAAGTTACACTGACCTAAGTACCAGTAAGGACAGCACTATATCAGCAGGAGAGCTTCTGCTGACATAGCTACAGCTTGCAGGGGCTGGTGTAATTAAGTTGATGAGAGCGTTCTCTTACCATCTGCTTAAGAGCAGTGGTTCTCAACCAGGGGTATGTACCCCTTAAGGTACACAGGTCTTCCAGGGGGGTACATCAATTCAACTAGATATTTGCCTAGTTTTACAACAGGCTATATAAAAAGCACTAACAAAGTCCGTATAAGCTAAAATTTCATACCATGACTTGTTCATACTGCTCTGTTTCTAAGGTATCTGAACATGTTATAGGGACTCTGTTTTGGAGGGGAGAGGAAAAAGCATGATCAGATCTCTGAGAC
Source organism: Chelydra serpentina (assembly GCA_037349315.1). NCBI lineage: Eukaryota > Metazoa > Chordata > Testudines > Chelydridae > Chelydra > Chelydra serpentina. Next base: position 133,695,501 of record JBAIAC010000004.1, read on the forward strand.
AATAAAGGGACAAAGGCTTCTGTGGTAGGATAGCAGCAGAGGTAAACATGACTTGTTCATATATGCTGAAATGCACGTGCAATATTTATATTCCAATTGATATACTTTATAGTATGAAAAAATGAGAAAGTAAGCAGGTTTTCAGTTAGTGTGCTGTGACACTTGTATTTTTTTTCTGGTTTTGTAAGCAAACCGTCTTTAAGGTGAAACTTGGAGGTACCTAACACAAACCAGACTCCTGAAAAGGCTACATAGTCTGGAAAGGTTGAGGGCCCCTGCCTAAGAGCAGTTACATAATAGCGCTGCTGTGCTGTAAGCACTGTCGTTTAGCCAGACTCAAACGTTGCAGTGGTTCACAAATGATTCTGTCAACCTAGGTGCCATCATGCAGGGGGAGGTGGTGGTCCTCCACCGACAAACACGCTTCTGTTGTTGTCGGCTGTTTATACGATGGGTTTATGGCACCATAGCTATGCCCGCATCATCCACCACAGGCCTAAATCCCAGCATTGTAGTTTTAATTAAAGTTTTGCCACTTTGGCAGGAGGTCGGCCCCATTTCTCTGCTTCAGGACCAAATATCAGCTTTCACCTGCAACCGCGCCTCTTGGCTCCGCCCGTCAGGGCAGCTGCGCTCTTCCCCCTCCCTTCTAGCACGCAGCTCGCCCCAAGATAAGACGTGTGGCTGCTCGGGCCAGACGGCCACGTACCCTGGGCGCAGCTGCTGCTCTGGCCTCGGGCGCAAAGGCGGTCGCCGGCTTGGCGCAGCCATCACACGCCGCTGGACAAGGCCCCCAGCCGCAGGCCCACCCCCCTGGAGGGGGCCGGCCGACCCGCGCCTATAAGGTCCCCAGCGGCCCCTGCGCAGTCCCCTCCAGCGCTGCGGGTTCGCGGGCCGGTATCACGGCGCTGAGCCCTAGGGAGCCTCCGCGCCTGCCGCTCTCCCACCCCGCCGGTGCCCCGTGCGGGGCCGCATCTCGCGCTCCGGGAAGTTCTCCCGCCAGCGCCGCGCGGAGACTCCGCCGCCCACTGCCCCGCACGAGCGGAGTGCGAATTGCACGACAGCTCCCAGCATGCTCTGCTCCTGCGTGGTCCACAGGGAGGGAGCCTGATGGGACCCGCGAGCTGCGTCAGCCGCACAGCATGCTGGGAATAGCCAGCCCGCCCCCCCCGGGGGGCTGGCGGGAGCCGCGCTGAGAGCCCCCAGCCACCCAGGTCCCGGGTGGAAATGAGTGTGTATCACGTGGCTGGGAGAGCGGCGCGCTGATTGGCTGCGGGCGGGGCCGGCACAAGCGCTTCCGGTGTCTCTGGTTCGGACGGCGGCTGCTTGTTTGGATGCTGCCGTCACATCATGGCGACGCGCGGAGCCGAAGCAGCGCGCGGCGGAGGCACCACCAACAGCCCTGTAGGGTCCGGACGGAGCCGGCGCCATAGCCTGGGGCAGCGGGAGGAGGCGGCGGTGGCGGCAGCGCGGGGCAGCCCTGAGGTAACGGCCCCCGCGCGCGCGCCGTCGGGCTCTCCCCACCAGCTAGCGCGCGCGTCCACCCCCCATGCGGCGTCCGCGCGTCGGGAAAGCGGCTGGTGCGGGCGGCTCTGGTCCCAGCCTCGCGATGGGCTCCGCTCCCGACGGGGGGAGGCAACTGCCCCCAGCTACGGCTCGAGCCCGGCCGGTCCGAGTGGGGCCGGTGGCGCAGCAAAGCACAAGAGACGGGGGCCGGTCCCCCGGCACCAGCCTCCAGAGGTCCCGGCGCCCACGATGGGAAGGATCGAGCGCGGGAGCTGCGCGTGTGACCGGCGGGGGAGGTTGGCTACGGCGGGCTCTGCAGTGGCTCCCGGGGGGCTGCGGCACGACCAGATCGCGATACAGGCCTCCCGAGCCACCTACCCCCGAGAGCCCGTGGGCCTGTCGGCTCAGGCTGGTCACTCATCCGCGTGGCGGCCCCATTAGTTCGTGGCACTTGCCCCTGTGGGACGGAGGCACCCCCGGCCTGGGGAATAGCCGTGCAGGCTTTAATAGGAGCCAGTATTGTCCTCTAATGGGTCACGTGGTCGTTTCAGCGCGAGGTGGGGGGGCTGTATCTGTATTGTGGTTGTAGAATACTTGTGCATGTGAACGGTTACAGGGTAGGATGGCCTTTGCCCATTTCTCATTTTTGTACCATTTGTTTTAATTGTTTCTCAATATAGTAGTAGAATTGATCCAGTACAGAATGTTCCTAACTTGTGAGAGTCCCATTGAAGTGCATGAATAAAGGTTGTTTCTCCTGATCCTATTTCTGTTTGTCCAGGGAAAGTAGACTTTTATAGGAATATGAAACAAAGAATGCTACTAGCTTAATTTTCCACAACTTCTAAACCAAACAAGGCAACATTCTTAATAAAATCTTATTAAAAATGATATTGTAGCTCAATGAATTTACTTACAGTAGTCCATGTTTCTATTTCTGGCATGAAAACCATAATGCTTCTCTTGTGTGGACTTATAAAAACACAGTTGTTTGAGAACAGAGTATTCTAAGGCTAGAAAGCACGAAACTTATGCTGAAATAAATTTGTTAGTCTCTAAGGTGCCACAAGTATTCCTTTTCTTTTTGCTGACATAGACTAACACGGCTGCTACTCTGAAATAAGGCTGGAGTGCTGTCTTAAAATGTACTCTGATGCCATTTGTATATACACTATTGAGTGTAGTACAACTGTTGATCTAGGTATATTCTCACTTCTTCTTTTCTGCTCGGATATCTCATGTCATACTCATATAGGTTTTCTGGTGGCTGTCATGGCATGTTACCTGTACTAGGAAATGTAACTTTCCAAGGTGCAAAGTTTTTTCTGTTTTAGCCAGAGGAAAGTTCTCAAGAGGCAGTGAAACTATTCCTCCCCAGGATCACAAGCCATCTTTTCTGCAACGTGCTGGTTTTTAGTAACCCCAGTGAACACTGTCCTATGGTTAACTTTATTTTTATATAGTGCTCCTTACCAAAGCATTCAGAATGTTAACAACAGTTTTTAAAAGCAACTTGCATAATAATCAGAGGGGTAGCCATGTTAGTCTGGATCTGTAGAAATATTTCCACTGCATGCATCCAACGAAGTGGGTATTCACCCACGAAATCTTATGCTCCAGTACGTCTGTTAGTCTATAAGGTACCACAGCACTCTGTCGCTTTTGCATAATAATATTTCCTTCCTCTTAAAATAAGAGCATACAACCAAATGAAGAAATCAAATTTGATTAAATAACTGAAAGGTAGAGCAAGAGATATTGGGCAAACAGTAGTTTTAAACAACGGTTGGAATACAAAACTCCAAATGTGATGAGGAAATGGGGAAAAACTTGATATGATTTTTTGTGTGTGTAAAGAAGGCCTTAAGGGTTTTTTTCATAGTTTGTCACTTTTTTACAGTAGAAACTCAGGTCATGTCTACCCTGTCTTCGAGAGAGATTCTATGGATGACTGGAGAACTAGTAGGATTATGGTATTAAGGAAGTGAAACCTGATTGAGGGAAAGTGAGTCACAGTTTAAAATTGTTTCAGCGTTTTTGTTAACACCTGTCACCGGCATTTGAGTTAATCAGTTAGGAGATTGGTTTGTTAAACATTCAACACTTCGTCTTTAATTCAGTTAAGGTCTGAGAGAGTTCCAGTTGAAGTTCTCTGGGTCCTCCAAAGAAATCTTCTGCAAACACTTGATACTGCTGATATTTGTAATGTAAAAACCTGAGAACAATGAGGGGAGCATTGGAGGAATCACCTTTCAGGCTTCTTTATGCAACATAAAGAAGCAATTTAGCACACCCCCTTTTTGCAAATCACAGTTGAAGGTGTGTTTTTAAGAGAGTGACTACAGATTAGATGGATTTCAGTTTCAGCTGAGTTTTGTACCACAGGACACATCACAGGAAAAAAAAACATACTATTTATGAGGGAATAGTAGGATCCTTAAACACAAGAGGTGTGTGAGTGCACGTGAGTCTGAACAAGGCTCAAGAAGCAGGCCTTGAATGTGGTCAAGACCATCAGCATTAGTTTTTAAAAGAATAGTGTAAACTTAAATATGTCTCAAAACAAACTAATCAAAAGAAATGTCTAGTTTAAAAACAAAAACAAAAAACACCTCAGTTTAAAACTATTAACTTTCTCCTGCAGTGTTGGAAACCCAAACCTTGGAAAGAACCTGAAAGGGAAACTGTCATTGATATTCATTGTCAAACCTGAGAAATGCACAAAGTAAATAGTATAGAGAGCATTGAATGGAATTTTACAATTTCACATTTAATAATTTAAGAAAGTAATAGAAGGGGCCTATGTATGTTGTTGGTTTTTTTTTTAAGGTTCAGTGTTGAGTGCTGTCACAGTCAGTTGGTCACTTCATAGACAGTCTGTGGGTTTTTTTTGTTTGTTTGTTTTTTTAAAGTTGTGCATAACGGTCTGATCATGATAGCCTAATCTGATGAACCTTCATACTACTGAGCCTTGAACTGCTGCAAGCAGTAGAGCAGCCCTAATGAGAGTATTCTGAAAAGAGCTACAATAAACTAATGTGGTCACAAGGACATTAGTTGCTGTTGTAATATCACAGAGACACCTGTCATAAATGCCCAACTTAATTTTTTGATATCTGACCCAGACTTTTTATGAAAAAGTTATGGTCAAAATTACCAAAAAGATTGTGGATGTAGGTGACTCCTGCAGGAATATGTACCATGCAACTAGTATTTTTGGGTGTGTCTACAATAGGAAAAAAGTTTTTACCATATATTAAAATCCTAGTGTGGACAAGGCATAGTTTTCACATTTTATCTGGGTGAGGTAAACACGGGGGGAGAAAGGGATGCCAGGCGTTTACCCCAACCAACTAACATGTGAAAACTAAACTGTCTTGTCCACACTAGGATTTTAATGCATTGGCTGACATGATAAAAACAAATTTTTTTTCTTAGTGAAGACAAGGCTCTTGTGTGGTCATAAAGTAATGCATGTGTGGCAGGATTAAAGACAGGATTGTCAAGTCAGCAGTATCATTCAAATATTCCTTCAAAGGAGTGTCTGAACTAGTATGGTACACTTGTCTTTTGACTGGTGTATCACCATAAAAGTATCCAGAAATGAATCTGTATACATTGAACAATACAAGAGGTTCAGTCTTTGGTACATGCTTCTGTGATGATGAACTATAACCATCACAGCTCACTGACTCCTATTGTCTAAATATGACACTGCCTCATTTTTGGACATGGACATCTTGAGTAAGTTCCAGTATGGGTTCTGGCCTTTCCTCTGGGGTTGAGACTGCATTTGTCAGGTTTTGATAAATTAGTCTCCTGGGTTTTGAGAGCAGTTGCAGAGGAACTATCAATCGCTGTTGGTTATCAAAGCACCAGGTTGTCTGTGTGCTGTGCAACTTCTCAGTCTCCTTCCCCAAAAACCTTGGTTTGAGAGTGGGTTGGTAATTGACAAGCTCTTGACTGTGAAGAGAGATTTGTTGAGGTGTGTGGTGGTAGCTAGTGTCTCAGTATTTTGGGGCAGTCTTTGATGTTAAACTAAGTGCAAAGATACAGGTAGGTCCTGACTAAACTATAACTTTTAAGTATGTTATATTCTGGTCAGATGATAAGTAGTATCATAGCCATGTCCTGTGACTTATGTTACAGTTGTAGGGTAGATCAGATTTTAGTTTGACTATAAACAGTGTAGTTGGTGCAAACTGTATTCTGTCCAGCAATCAGTCCTAAGCTTTCAGACATCCTTTTGTTGTATAAAAAGAACAAGGAGTACTTGTCGCTTAGAGACTAACAAATTTATTTCATGGAGAGTCCTGTGGACTCTGGCACTGAACAAATAGCTGCTTAATTTCCTACGTTTTAGATTGCAATGCAGTTGTGTTTGAGAATCTAAGTTTTATTTAAAAAAAAAAGTTTCTGAACCTTCTCTTTTCTAAGAACCTTTAAAATGTGAATGAGTAGCAGTGATGCCAGCTTGAGCCTGTAGATAGCCTGAAATGATAACTGAGGAAAGTGGGGAAGTTTCGCTGAAGGCTAATTTTCATAATCTGATACATACCCTTTCCTTGGTCAGTTTAGAAGTTGGGAGCAGTGTGAAATACTCTGCCTGGGAGCTTTGGGGTGAGCAGAAGGGAAGTTGCTTTCTGACTCCAGCCAGTGATTATCATATGTCTTTAAGCACAGCATTTGGACTCTATAACTCTTTATCCTGGCCAATTAACCTGGAGATAAGTCTTATTTTAAAAAGTCCTTTTTTTTTAAACACTACGCTCTTTGTCTTGTCAGTAGTGAGTTTCACAGCTTAGTGTGTAAAGAGAGATTTTTCTCTTTTCTTAAACTTTTGCCTTTTAACTTAATCAATTCCCTTTTGCTCTTGTATTATGGGGCAGAGTAAAGTGTCTGACCTGCCTTCTCCATACTATTTATTTTATGTATCTCCTCTTACTGAAAACTTTCTTAATCCATGCAAATGTGCCACCTTGGACTGATCCTGTCAGATCTTAAGCCTAGAAGCATCAAATCTAGTTTGAAGCTGGTGATGAGACCTGGAATTTGATGATGATGATTTCAATAGATTTCAATAGATGCTACTTTTGCCTTAATACTGAATTAGCATTTATTAGATAACATGCTGTTGGAAGTGTTGCATATCTGGTATCTGAAATGATTGTGTTTAGAGAGCTTGCAAAGCACTTTAAGATGAAGGGATCTTTTACCATTTGTTTGTTGCTCATCAGCTTAGCACTCAAAGCAAACTAGCCAATTTCTCTCGTTTTTCTTTTTTAATTTTTTATTTTTAAATAAGTAGCTTTTCATTGCTCTAGAGAAACTACAACAAAACTTTTGCAGATCTTGCAGGTTAATCGTGAACTTCACCTGAGATTTTGCGAACAAATACCTTCTGCATCTCTTTCTTAATCTGTCACCTCCCAGAAGACTGGGCTAATAAAACTTGAAAGAAGTATGTCCTAAATGTATTTGGATTCTGGCTCTGTTGGACCAACAGTGGGGAAGACTTCCAGATCTGCGGGGCCATCCTCAGAAAGCCATTGCAAATAACTGGGTAATGTGTTTTCTGTGAGAAGCATTGCTAAACAACTGATGTGCCATATTCTGCACTTAGGGACGTTTCCAAATCACCTTTGGGGAATACCCATGTAGAAGACAGTTCAGTAATTCAGTCTCGAGTTGAGACAGGGATGGATTCCTGAAAGAAAAGGTCATCACCTTGTAGTCACATGCAGACTTCAGCAAAAGAGATTTCCTTTTTCACAAAAACTGCAGCACTTTGAGAGGTGAATAAAAGTGTAAATGCTTGGTTTATGTAGCTTGAACAAACGTAGAAAGTTGAAATTGTTTACTGTGTTGTTCATGATAAATCTATATGAGCAAATGCCAGTTTTAGAGCAATTTGAAATACTGGCTCTTAAAGCAGAAACTTTGCTGTCAAGGCAAAACTTCAAGAAGGATCCCCTGTAGAATGCACACAGAGAGCAATTAATGTGCACAACATATATTCAGAAAGAGCTGCTGAGGCCAGGACTTAGATTTATAGTGTATAGGTGCTGCTCAGGTCAACGATCCCAGCATTGCACCTTGAATGACCCTCTTACTCAGACATCAGGCTGCATGCAAATACTCTGGGTTGCAATAGAATTCCAGTCCTGCTGCACGTGTGCATGTGATTTAGTGGGGATCCAGGCCCATCCCTGCAGGATAAGAGTTGCCGCTATGGGATAAACCATGGACAAAAGGAAAATCACGTTATCCATGACTTTTCCCTCTGCCACAGCAAATTTGTAGCCTTACTTACAATTGCCCAAGTTGTGTGTCTGCCCTGCAGTTTGATAAGTGCACATTGTGATCATAGAATCATAGAATATCAGGGTTGGAAGGGACCTTAGGAGGTCATCTAGTCCAACCCCCTGCTCAAAGCAGGACCAATCCCCAATTTTTGCCCCAGATCCCTAAATGGCCCCCTCAAGGATTGAACTCACAACCCTGGGTTTAGCAGGCCAATGCCCAAACCACTGAGCTATCCCCCTCTCCCCCCCCCCCCCCCCCCCCCCGATCCATACTACTTTGATCATCTTGAAGAACACACTCAGTGAATATCTACAATTATGGGAGGGTAAAAGCATCACTAATTAAGACTGAGACTACATGACCATTTACAAGTTAATTTTTCTAAGTGCTCTGAAATCCAGAGTCTTACTCTGATTATCTTGATTTGTTACGCCTCCTAGGGGCCTGAGATAGGGTTAGTGGTCCAAAAATTTGAGGCCATTTGAACAAGGGATTCCCCAAGATGCAGTAGTCTCTTTATTTTAAAAAAAAAAAGCCATTTCATATCAAAATGTTGTTTTAATATTTTTGCACAAACCTGGGGCTCAAACTATGGCTCGGATCTTCCCCAAAATACATCATCTGTTCAGGGTTGATTTCAACTAGTGTCTGTCACCCACCATCTCTTTGGGCAAGAAATATTTTAAAAGCTGATATTCAAGATAAAAGTTGGGTTTACAGCCTGGCTCTAAGGTGACAAGACAGATGTGACCGGGTGTGCTGGATTGCAGCGGTACCCAGGTTTGGCCCAGCCACCCCTCTGTCATGGTCAGCGGTGTGGAGGGTCAAACTGGAGTGGCGCTGCGACCCTGAATCCCAGGTCACAATGCCCAGCGTGGGGAACTGGGCCCTGTGGGATGCAAAAGCTGCCACTGGCCCAGCCCTGGAGAACACAGGAGCTGTATAGTGCTCCAGACATGTATTAGACATTACAAAGTCAAAGGTCCCACTGACAAGGTATTTTGTAGATCTGACATTGTCAAAGAGTCTGTTTGCCCTGAGACGAGAAATGGATTAAATTGATTTGGTTTATGTCCATAGATGAGATAACTATGTTCTTAATTGTTAAAGGGTTTATATTACAGTATAGGGCATCCTGTTAATAAACATGCCTATATGCGGCCTATGAGACGTGTGGTTGAGGTTTAACTAGCTGATGGCTGGACCTGTGAGGGTTTTTTTTATTATAGGCATTTTCAGGGTGCTCTTTACCATAATATTACAGTGACAGATATTATATCATTAAAACCAAAGGTTATATTTTTTCTTAAGACATAGGCGGAAGCAGAGGTTGAATTATATGTGACTGTATACTGTTAATGATAGCTTATGTTTCTTTGAACAACTCTACTCATTTTTGTGAAAAAAGAAAATGGCCTTCTCTATGGAGAAATTTGCACCAGATTATTTAAACCAGTGCAAACCCATGTGTAGACACTTAGCTTAAAACTTGTTCCTTATCAAATTAGTCTGGAATAAGTCTGCTTTAAAACCAAAATGAGTAGCACACAACCCATTTTGCAACTTCTAAAGCTTTAAAAATCAGTTTAAAGTCACACCTTAAGTTTATACCAGTGCAACACTGCGTGTAGACATGCCCTTATAATAACTTGGAGAGACTTTTATACTTGCAAATGTCATGCTCGTTAGTCTGTATCGTATTGTACCCCATGGCTTATTTCTCACCCCTGTAATTGGTAGTCAAGTTAGGTTTGAGACATAGTTTGGGGAAACTTGTATTGCTACTACCCATGATGTACCTGTGTTGTGAAGAATCGACTTCATTACTGTCAAACTCTTGCTTTCCATCACTAAAATTCACTTAAATATTTTAAAGGGTTACTCATAGACTTTAAGGTCAGAAGGGACCATTATGATCATCTAGGGAAGAACATTGATTTTTACAATCATGATTCTCTTGAATAGCCAGGATGTTATACATGTTGTAATGGCATGATCATAAAAAGCAGGAATTTTGTGTCTCCACTATTCATTTGCCACGATAGTGGCCTGGCTCTTGATTAGAGCATACATGTTAGAATATTCAGGCTCTGATATTGAGAGACTGATTATGTCTGTTTTTGTCATGGATGAGAGGATTCACTGGTAATAGTAGTTCCATTTAGATTTACAATTGTTAAGGGCATGGCCACTGATTTTTTCAGTAATCTTTAGATTGTATCACATTTTGAGTATAGGGTGTAGGCTGGTTCATGATTTATTAAATGTCTTGAGGGTCCTATTTGAGTGTTGTTACTTGAAAATTAACTTAAATACTGTCAGACACAGGAAGCAGGAGTATTTTCATTTGATGCCATATACTTTGACCAATGGAACAGCTGTGTCCTTATTTTAATACTGTAGTCAAAGCTGCTATAACACTGTAGCTTTCTCACAAATAAAAAGTTAGCATGGAAATATAATTTTAGCATGAAACTCTTCTAATACTACACTTCTTGGAATGACAAGCCATTGAAGATAATTCTTAGCTTGATTAATCCTTAACAGAGTGATGTTTCAGTGACATACTCTGTGTGTGTTGGAGAGTGTCTCCAGGTAGTAACTACTTCACCTGCTCCATGAATTTATAATTTAAAAAAAAAAAAAAAGGCTGGCGTCCTGTGTACCTTAATTTTTCAGTTTACTTTCTTATGAGAGAGTTATTGTCAAATGTAGTGCCTGCATTACTCCTTAAATATTTGGGGGTAAGTTGGTCATCTTTACATATTGCTATCGGTGAAAAGCAAAATTGCTTTTTGTATATATACAATATTAGTTTTTCTAAAAGTATTGACTATAGTTTGCAGTTCAACTTAATGATACAGTAGCTTTTTGGATTCTTGTTTATGCATACTGAAAATAGAGTAGAGGTTTTTTACTTCAAGTAAATTTTTCTTGGTAACTGATCTGATTACTTCTTCCCCATTTCTAGTTTATGATTGGTACAACAGGTGAAGCTGGAATTTGTGAGATCGGAATGAATACCCAGGATCAGTTGGTGAACAGCAAATGCATTGAATCTGACACAACTTTGCAACATCTGCAGTCCAATTGTGATGGCATAGAAAGTACAAGTGCATTGGAAGATGAAGATTATATTGCAAAAAATAGAAGGCCAGTGGGTTCAACGTACTGTTCTCAAGAATCACGTGAGGAGACTCCTGGGAGAGAAGAAGCCCGTACTGAGCCACCTGATGGCCAACAAGATCCGGAGACTGAAAAAAACAAAGAGAAAACCTTAGGTATGCACTGTTTTAGGGTTTGTCTTCTAAATTACAGTAAGTTCTATGTTTTGAAAAAGATGGCAGTTTTAATGTTTCCTTAAAAATGGGCTTCACATTTTATCCTTGCAATCTCTAAGTTATTCTCCGGAGCTTTAGTTTTGTTGCCAAATGGCATTTTGTCGTCCTTATTATGATGTGTGTTGGGGGAAATGGGAAAATATGTTTTAAAAGGTCACTGGTCAAAATTAATATTAAAAAGTCCCTCACCTGTTAATATGTTAATGTTTTAAAAATCTAAACCATTTGTCACAAGTTGTTTTACTTCTTGCATTTCACTCAGTTTGATCAATGGAAATAGACTAATCGGTTTAACTTCTGGTTGTTAAAAACTATGATGCTGCATTATTTGGGTTATTATTCACCCTGAAGATGACTCTCTGTATATCAAACCACTTTTTACTTTTAGCTCATGAATATTTCTTTATTTCATAACCAAATCTGAATTTTAGATCTAGGGTTTCAAAAGTGTATCAGAGATGTTCCTTGGTTTGTATCTTCTGAAAGAAAAATTATGAAAGTCAAAGAATTCTTGTGGTCTAAGGCTCTGTGCATACTGCAGTTGGGTTAAATATACTACCACCCTACATGTTATACAACTCTGCAAACAGCAAGGTAATTATATGAATTCCTTGTTTTGTAGGGACTTGTGTTGCCATTCTCTAGTAAAACAATATACAGCTATTAAACTGACATGCCATTAAAACATTCTAGCTCATCATTAATACAGAACTCTTTTCAAAGGAAAAGCTTTCATAGGATTTTTTCAGTATTTAATTGTTTTTCATCCATAGGAAAAGAAGTACTGTTATTGATGCAAGCCTTGAACACACTTTCTACTCCAGAAGAAAAGTTGGCAGCTCTCTGCAAGAAATACGCTGATCTTGTAAGTATTATGTATAGCTAACAGATACCAAGAGTACATGTAATTTATATTTCTTGTAAAATGGTTTTGGAGAAATAGTTATTCATCTACTTAAGAGTATGAAAATCTATATTAACTATGGAAGAATAGCTCATTTCTTTTTTTTAATTCATAGATGGTTTAACTGATTCAGCTATTTCATTGCGTTAGCAGAATGTATTAGTTGCAACATCCAGTTTTCTGATGGAAATTGTTGCAGTCAAAATAAAAATTCTACACTTGTAGTCGTTTTCACTTTTATCTGTCTCCATAATTGCTCTATAAATCTAAAAAGGAATTTCATTATAATAGTATTCTAATAATGAAGTACTGCAACATACAATAATAAAACAGATTTCAGTGCTACTAGCAACAAAATCAACATCTGTAGTCCAGCGGTAATTAAAGTTTTTCTAGTGGAGTAAGACAAGGCTGTACCCCTATTCTGCAATATTTCTAGTTTTTTATAAGCTTGTCAATATCTACTTGTCTCATGCTCTAAGTTTATAACTTTCCATTGCTGAACACATCAGCTAGTTGTTGCGAGTATGATTAATTTCTTTTTCACAAAAATAATCCCACAAAAATAGTGTCTCGATTGGATGTGAGGCGGGTCAGTATGCTCTGATGTGCTCAATATACTATAAGTTTCCAAGACAGTACAATGTAGTTCAGCCATTAGTGATAGAAAATGGCGACCTAGTAATATTTTTGGAAATTGGGGAAAAACATAGGTAGACCTTCTGTTCTGCTCCAGTATGTCTTCTGAAGATTTTGTTTTTCTTGGTTTTAGAACATTGCCTCAAGTGAATGATTGTTTGTTTTTCTAATGCCTGTAAATAGCAATGGAAGCATATGGTTTTGGGTTTTTTTCAGAACCAGCCCAAAAAAAGGAAAACTTTGCCAGTTCACTCTCCTAGTTTATTTGGGGAGGATACTACGCTGGTGAATGGTAACAGGTGTTTATTATAGAACAATGTATTCTGACATAATTTGGATGAATTTCGACAGGAGCTGTCAAGCGATTAAAAAAATTAATCGCAATTAATCATGCGATTAATCACACTGATAATAATAGAGTACCATTTAAATAATTTTGGATGTTTTCTACCTTTTCAAATATATTGATTTCAATTACAACACAGAATACAAAGTGTACACTGCTCGCTTTATATTTATTTCTGATTACAAATATTTGCACTGTAAAAAACAAAAGAAATAGCATTTTTCAATTCACCTGATACAAGGACTGTAGTGTAATCTTTTTATCATGAAAGTTGAACTTACAAATGTAGAATTATGTACAAAATAAAACTGCATTCAAACGTAAAATTTTAGAGCCTACAAGTCCATTTAGTCCTATTTCTTGTTCAGCCAATCGCTCAAACAAGTTGCTTACATTTGCATGAGATAATGCTGCCTGCTTCTTGTTTACAATGTCACCAGAAAGTGAGAACAGGCGTTCGCATGGCACTGTTTTAGCTGGTGTCGCAAGATATTTACATGCCAGATGTGCTAAAGATTCATATGTCTATTCACGTTTCAACCCACAATTCCAGAGGACATATGTCCATATTTATGATAGGTTCTGCTCAATAACAATCCAAAGCAGTGCGGACCGCAGAAGGTTGATTTTCTTTTTTGGTTCCACATTGGAGTGTTACTCTTTTAAGACTTCTGAAAGCATGCTCCATACCTCGTCCCACTCAGATTTTGGAAGGCACTTTAGATTCTTAAACCTTGGGTCTAGTGCTATAGCTATCTTTAGAAATCTCACATTGGTACCTTCTTTGCGTTTTGTCAAATATGTAGCGAAAGTGTTCTTAAAACAAACTTGCTGAGTCATCATCCAAGACTACTGTAACATGAAATATATGGCAAAATGCAGGTAAAACAGAACTGGAGACATACAAATCTTCCCCAAGGAGTTCAGTCGCAAACTTACTTAACTTTTTTAATGAGCGTCAGTCGCATGGAAGCATGTCTTCTGGGATGGTGGCCGAAGCATGAAGGGCACACGAATGTTTAGCGTATCTGGCATATAAATACCTTGCAATGCCTGCTACAAAAGTCCAGTGCGAATGCCTGTTCTCACTTTCTGATGACATTGTAAATAAGACATGGACAGCATTATTTCCCATAAATGTAAACAAACTTGTTTGTCTTAGCGATTGGCTGAACAAGAAGTAGGACTTAGCGGACTTGTAGGCTCTAAAGTTTTGCAGTGTTTTGTTTTTGAGTGCAGTTATGTCACCAAAAAAAATCTACATTTGTAAGTTGCACTTTCACGACAAAGAGATTGCACTACAGTACTTGTATGAAGTGAATTGAAAAATACGGTTTCTTTTGTTTATCATTTTTACTGTGCTAATATTTGTAATAAAAAATAATATAAAGTGAGCAGTGTAAACTTTGTATTCTGTGTTGTAATTGAAATCAATATATTTGAAAATGTAGAAAAATATCCAAAATATTTAATACATTTCAATTGGTATTCTACTGATTAACAGTGCAATTAAAACTACGATTAATTTTTAAAATCGTGATTAATTTTTTTTTGCGTTAATCATGTGAGTTAACGGCAACAGGACAGAAATAGAGACATTAACTGAAAGTAGATTTGAAAATAATTGTATTTTTTTTTAAATCTACAAATACTTGAAGAAACAAAAGATACTAAGCTGTAATGAAAAGAAACATAGATGACATAAAAACCAATGTAAAGTCTGTCTTCTCTCGATTGTTACCTGTGCTATGAATGGAAGTGAAAACAGCATTATGTTGTATATATTGTCATACTTAGGCTTTGCAGAATTTAACTTTTATATATTTTAAATATTTGACTTATTATGTGGATGTTTTATTTTAAAGTATTTTAGATTGATAAAATCTACTTTTTCACGGTTCAGAGATTATTGGATTTTAAGCTCTTATTTTTATAAGTTACAATTTTCACAGTTGTGGGAAATTATGGGGAGGAGGTAAGACAATTATTTAATGAGACATTGAGATTCAAAAAGTTAAAGCTTTAAACCATTAAAACACAAATTGTCAATGTCAAAATATACAAAGGAAATATCCTTAAATCAACAAGTCATACTTTTTTTTAATTATTAATTTGCTATTCCATTTGTAACAAGCCTTATTCAAAAGTCTCTGTCCAGTCCTAGTCAAAACATTCTGTAACAACAACTTTGTTCCTGCACCAGGATCATTGACAGTACAGCTCTGGAAATGGCTTGTTAGCTGAGGCTGGAAAGTGAGCAGATAAAGTAAAACTGCTTTTAAAAAAACTGCAAAAATAATGACTTAAAGCTAAACTAATCTAGAAAGACGACCTCCCCCTACACCCCATTTTTTAGGTCAAATCTGGATCTTAAAACCTTTAGTCTGTACATGTGATCCATCTGGAGAGTCCAGTTTCTTAGACTAATAGTCTCTCTAAGATGGTGGCTCAGCACACATTGTTTCAAGAAGGGATTTTCTTACAGTTTCTAAACCAGATGCCGGCCTCTAGGGATAGGGAGCTCACACAGCGATTAATTAAATATGGGGAACTTGAATACTGCAGGAGAGGAAATGATAAAAATTGATTAGAACTTTGTGCAATTTGCTCTGGACTTGGCCTTCTCCCTATGAGTGAGCAACTCCCTCTAATCATGACCGAAATCACCAGTTCAGTGGCCTCTGTCAATAAGGAGGGTAGGAAGGGGTCATCATCCTTGCAAAGGGCAGTCCACATTCTGATGCTTCCTGAGTGAAGCAAAACCTCCAATCCAGCAGATTTCAACATATTCAAGGAAGAAACACATCACAGCCAACTGGCGAAGCAGGGAACATCTAGATCATGCAAAATGGTTTCTCCATCCAGAAATCTTTCAATTTCTAATGAGGAAATTTGGAGTACCAGAGAGAGGTCTATTTGCGTCATGAACAAGCTGATAGGTGTCTCCTTCTTTTCTCTGAAAAGTGATATCCAAGAGCAATAGGTGAAGATCAGGAGGGAATAAACATAGATAGTATTAGTGGCTCTGTATTGGGTGAGGTAGGCCCAACGTTTCTAATCCCAGTGGGGAGTCCATCCCCGTTGTCCACCCTTTAAGACGGGGATTTGTTTTCTCAGGGACTGATTTTGTAACCCAGAGCCAAAGTATCTAATAACTACCTGGCTTTTGAGCAGTCACACATGAAAGCGAGAGGCTACTTGGAAGGCATGGTCTCTACTTGGCTGGTATCTAGAAAAGCTTCCACTATTTTTTTCAATTCTGGAACCTGGCAGAAGTTCAGGCAGTGATGCAAGAAATATAATATCTCTCCGTCACCATCTATATCACAGACCTTCAGATTCTTCCAGTAGGGTCTAATAAAGAGCTTCACAGCTTCAGCGTTAAAATATCAAGTGGCTGCTATTTTCTAGCATATTTTCTTCTGCAGGCAGAAAGAGGATCTCTTTACAGTGGAATATGAAGCATTTCCTCAGAGAAAATCTTTATATCATCCTCTTAAGATTCATCGAGCACTGCTATGGGACCTCAGTTTGGTTCATCTGACTCAGCACTTCTCTGAATCCATCGGAAAGCTATCCTTGTATTTCCTGTCCATCAAGGTGGCCTTCGTGGCTACCATCACCTCCACCCCAGGGGTGTCAGAGCTGGGCTCCGATATTGAGAACAGTACAGCATATTCCACAATAAGGTTTTTTTCCCCAAACAAATTGACCCGTACCCCAAAAATTAACACAGTTTTTAAGAGCCCAAGAAATCATTCTCCTCTCTTGTCTAAAACTATCTCACCCAAGAGAGGAGCTCTGGTATATGTTAGATCTTCTTAGAGCCCTAAGGATCTGTCTCCATCACACATCAGTTCTAACGTTGTATTTATTTTCTGCCATCGGGCACCTACAAGAAAGAGGTCAAATCTCCTATTTCAAGATTGTTGATATGGTGCATCCATTAATCCTATAAGCAAGGTGGATACAAATCATATTTAATTTTCTTTTTAGTATAATCTATTAAAATCATTTAAATAGAAACATTCAAACGGTATATATTTGCTGTCCGGTTTTAAAGAAAGTTATGCCATTGAAATGGTGTTGGGCATTGGTTAAACACCTGAAATCAGAGTTTGTTGTAGTGGTAGACCAACTTTGACAATGCTAGCTTCTTCTGCAGCTGCAAAGAACATGTTTTCTTCATTTTCAGTTTCTTCATCTAGTTCAATTCAATGACTAGCTTATTCAAATTTGAGAATCCAATTGGCAATTGAGCAAAAAGAAGAGCTTGTTTTATTTTTTTTCCAATCTACAAATGGAAACAAAGTGAGAGGTATCCAACACCTCTAAGGTAGTTTTATTTTACTAATAAAAATTGAAATGTTGTACATTTTAAATGAATTGCAGTTTTCATCCAAATGCAGCTTTACACACATCAAGAGTAAAAAATTAATCCTTATCTGCTAAATAAGAAATGCATCATTCATTATTTCTAACTGTAAAAATTAAGAAACTGCATAAATCTGCTAAGATATATAATTGCTTAAATACATGTATATAGTAGGGCTGTCGATTAATCGCAGATAATTCATGTGATGTGATTTAAAAAACTTAATTCGATTTGATCACAGTTTTAATCACATTGTTAAACAATAGAATACCAATTGAAATTTATTAAATATTTTGGATGGTTTTTCTACATTTTTTTTGAAGTGTACACTGCTCTCTTTTATATTTTTGATTGCAAATATATGCACTGTAAAAATGATAAACAGAAGAAACAGTATTTTCAATTCACCTTATACAAGTACTACAGTTCAATCTCTTTATCATGAAAGTGCAACTTACAGATGTAGATTTTGTTTTGTTACATAACTGCGCTCAAAAACAAAACACTGCAAAACTTTAGAGCCTACAAATCCATTCAGTCCTATTTATCATTCAGCCAGTCACTAAAACAAACACGTTTGTTTACATTTACGGGAGATCATGGTGCCCGCTTCTTATTTACAATATCACCAGAAAGTGAGAACAGGCGTTCGCATGGAACTTTTGTAGCTGGCATAGCAAGATATTTACATGCCAGATGCGCTAAACGTTCAAATGCCCCCTCATGCTTCGGCCACCATTCCAGAAGACATGCTTCCATGCAGATGACGCTCGTTAAAAAATGTGTTAATTAAATTGGTCACTGAACTCTTTGGGGGAGAATTGTATGTTTCCGGCTCTGTTTTACCCGCATTCTGCCAATAATTCATGTTATAGTAGTCTCGGATGATGACTCAGCACATGTTCGTTTAAGAACACTTTTGCTGCATATTTGACAAAACACAGAGAAGGTACCAATGTGAGATTTCTAAAGATAGCTACAGCACTCAACCCAAGATTTAAGAATCTGAAGTGTCTTCCAAAATCTGAGAGGGATAAGGTGTGGAGTATGCTTTCAGAAGTCTTAAAAGAGCAACACTCCAATGTGGAAACTACACAACACGTACCACCAAAAAAGAAAATCAACCTTCTGCTGATGGCATCTGACTCCAATTATGAAAATGAACTTGCGTCGGGCCGCGCTGCTTTGGATTGTTGTCAAGCGAAACTGTCATCAGCATGGACTCTCAACCTCTGGAATGATGGTTGAAGTGTGAAGGGACATATGAATCTTTACATGCATCTGGCATGTAAATATCTTGCTATGCCGGCTATAACAGTGCCATGAGAATGCCTGTTCTGATTTTCTGGTGACATTGTAAACAAGAAGCGGGCAGCATTATCTCCCGTAAATGTAAACAAACTTGTTTGTTTTAGTGATTGGCCGAACAAGAAATAGGACTGAGTGGACTTGTATGCTCTAAAGTTTTGCATTGTTTTGTTTTTGACTGCAGTTATTTTTTTTGTACATAATTCTAGATTTGTAAGTCCAACTTCATGATAGAGATTGCACTACAGTACTTGTATTAAGTGAATTGAAAAATACTATTGGGGTTTTTTCAGTGTAAATATTTGTAATCAGAAATAAATATAAAGTGAACAGTGTACACATTTTATTCTGTATTATAATTGAAATCAATATATTTGAAAATGTAGAAAACAGCCAAAAATATTTAAATAAATGATATTAACAGTGCAATTAATAACTATTAATGTTTTTAATTGCACGATTAATTGTGATTAATTTTTTAATTGCTTGACAGCTGTAGTATATAGATATAATGTATCCTAGTGGTTAGCAAATAGTAGTACAAGATTTGGTTTTAAGGATATATTTAGCTGCAGATCAACATGGTTTAATGTTTACCAACCAATGAGAGTCTGCCTTTCTTTAGGAAACTAAAAAGTACAAATGCAAATCCAAGATGAAAATTTATTTAAATCAATCCACCCAGCCCTATAGGTCAGTCCCTTTCCCGTAACAAGCATAAAGAGCAGTAGCAGCCTCCTGGGCAGAGCGATTTTATACACTATATGAAAAGCTCTCTAGAATAGCTACCTCGTCAGATCTATTCATACCTTAAAATTTTACAAGCTGGATATTCAGGCATCCGCTGATGTTGCCTTCAATAGGAATGTGCGCCACATGATGGTCTCTTTGGGCTTCTCTACACTACCACTTCGGTATAAATTACGTAGCTCAGAAGTGTGAATAATCCCTACCCCTGAGCAATGTAAATTACACTGACCTAAGCACCGGTGTAGACAGCACTGTGTCGGTCAGAGAGCTTCTCCTGAATCTTCTTGTGGAGGTGGAGTAATTAAATCGACAGGAGAGCTCGCTTGTCGGCTTACAGCTTCTTCACCAGATCCGCTACAACGGCGCAGCTTCTGTAGCGCTTCTAGTGTAGACTTGTCTTCAGTAGTAGAGCGAGAGAGTTTAAAACCCTACGTGTATAGTTCTCTTTGAACCTGACTTGAAGGCAGGAAACCATCTTAGAGTTGGACATTTGACTACAGTAATAAATAGTCAAATGACAGTCAAACATTGGTCAAATACTGTCAGGTGTCAAAAAAGGTCATATTTTAAAGCACTAATTTTTTAGAACAGTGTAAGAAAGATAAGAAGTAGAACAGACCTTGATTAAGTAACTGATTACCTGTACCACCTCTTTTAGGATTGTTTTAGTTTCAGTTGCTTAACTATATAAAAGGGACGTGAAAGCTAAATTTAGTTTTATAAAGTTTTGTTAACTAGCCTTAACTGCAAATAATAAGAGAGGGTATGAGAAGACAAAAATAGTATTTGGACTATAATTGGTTATAACAAATTTTCTAGTTTTAGCCATTCAGGTTTTCAAAATTAAATTACATAACTTCAATAGAAAATAACCTTTATACTCAATTACTATCTTGAGACGATGACTCTTTTTAGATTTTTTAATAAGGCCATGTCTACAGTACAAACTGTGGTCAACGCAAGCTATGTTGGCATACAGCTGCATAAATCACTCAGGCGCATGCACACTTGGCTGCTTGCATTGGTGTAACACATACTCACCATGAGTGCTTTTGTTGTAAAGTGCAGTGCACTCAGAGTAAGTATACCACTGTGTCTCACACCACCATGTTATGCATTGTCTTTTGGGAAATTTTCATGTTTTGTGGGATAGAAAGACTAGCCCGGGTATCTCTGTGAGCTAGTGGTCAAGGTCCCAGCATGCAGCTTTCTCCATCCATAACCAATATTTTTTGTGCCTTTTAGAAAATATCTTACCAACCTGCTTGGCACTTTTTGGTGCCTGCTATCTTTGACAGAAGCATGGAGTCCGCAGAGTTCTGCATTCTCATGAATGAACGTTGCAAATACAGGACGCACAATTTTCCTGTATTTGCAGACCCAGAGGAGTATCTCAGCAAAGGGGGACATGATGATTTCTTCAACAACAGATTGCTGAGGGAAATTCAAGGTTGTTGGGTGGCATTCACAGAGCAGCTTCAGATGGAGCTCCGGTTCTGGGCACGAGAAATGAGCACTGATTGGCGAGATGGCATTGTAATGTAGGATTTGAACAACCAGCAGTAGCTGCAGAACTTTGGGATGAGAGAGGCCGCATTCCTGAATCTGTGTGCTGAGCTCACCGTAGCCCTCTAGTGCAGGGGCACCAGAATGAGAGATGCATTGACAGTGGAGAAATGAATGAGATTGCACTCTAGCCTTGCAATACCAGATTGCCATTAGGCTGTATAAAATAATTTTGGAGTTAGAAAATCCACAGTTGGGGGCCATTAATCATCTGCCATGCAGGACTGTGCCTCTCGGCAGCGTGCAGAAGGACATAATGGATGGATTTGCAGCAATGGGGTTCCCAAACCTCAATGGGACGATAAATGGCATGCATATCCCCATTTTCCCTTGCTACAGAGTACATCAACAGAAAGGGCTACTTTTCTATGGTTATGCAAGCCTTGGTGGATAACCCTTGATGGATAACCCAAATCAATGTGGTTTGGTCAGGGAAGCTGGATAACCCTCGCATCTTTAAGAACACAGGACTCTTCAGAAAGCTACAATCAGGAACATTCTTTCCCAACTGGCGGATTACCATTGAGAATATTGGAATGCCAGAAGTGATTCTGGGGGACCCAGCTTACCCCTTGTTCCCCTAGCTCATGAAGCCGTACACTGGCCACCTTGACAGCACCAATGGAAGATTCAGATATCAGCTCAGCACATGACCATTGAATGTGCTTTTGCTAGATTGAAGGAACGCTGGTGGAGTTTACTCACTAGATTGGATCTCAGTGAGAAAAATATTGCAGTGATTATAGCTGTCTGTTGCATCCTGCATAATATATATGAGGCAAAGGAGGAAAAGCTGCCACCTGGGTGGAACATGTGTCTCCTGACCTTGAACAGCTAGATGCCAGAGGTATTATAAGAGCCCAAAGTGGAACTATGCATTTGAGGGAGGCTTTGAAAGAGCACTTCAACAGTTAGTCACAGTAGTGTTCTGTGCTGGAGTGTTCACTGGGCCCGGAGCTTTGGGTGCTGCTAAGAATTGTCGTGTTTGATGTGCATTTATAAGTATGTAGGTTTTTCCTGAATCTATTAATTTTATGTGGTGCTTGGTGTGTATCTTTAATGTACTGTTTGTTTTGTCTGCTGCTATGCACTCTGAAATATTTGTTGTGAACCAATAGAAAATTTAATTCTCCAAAAATAGGACTTCATTGAGTGGGGGGGGGAAACAGTGCAGAAAATCAATATGGGGCCGGCAATGTTATACAAGCTGTTAACCTAAATTAAAAGGGTGAAAATTTAAAATTAGAAAGGGAGTAAACATTAGTCTATTTGAGTGCCCAAATGTAGCTGGTTGTGGCTAGACATAACCTGACCTGTGAGAACCACACAGCATGTGTATGTGAAGCTGTGGTTTTCCTTGCTGTCCCCTGGTGTAGAGTGGTGTAGGGGGTAAGGATTCTGCCTGTGACGGCATGTGGTATGTTGTGACGGGGGAGAGGTGTAGGGAGTGGCGTCCATGGAGTTTTCCAAGGACAGCAAAGGGTGGGGAGTCTTGGATCTTTGGACTTGTAGGTCAACCAGCGTCTGCAGCATTTGGTTTGCTGCTGGAGAAGACCCATTATGTGCAGGAGCGTTTCCATCTCCTTGTCTTGTTGGGACTCCTGGGCCTTTTTCCTATCCTCTTTCTCCATGCTGTCAGTCATGTTGGCCTTCCAAGCCCTTTGTTCACAGTCCACTGCAGCAGTAGCTCACATAGTTTTGCTGAACATGTCCTCTCTAGCCCTTTTCTTTCTCCTCATGAGTGTGAGGCGTTCTGTGGGCATGGAGGGGGCATAGCTCAAATTTGCCATGCCAGAAGCTGCTGATTTAAAAACAGACATATGTACCATGGGATTAACAATCACCATGGAAAGGGATAGATAAGTTTAAAATATCCCTTCCCTTATTCCCATAAACACTTTTAATAAGAAATGATTATTGACGCTTCAGCTTTGAACTGCCTCAGCACTGCAATGCTCTCCAGCCCCAGCAAGTATGGCAGAGCAAGGGTGAGGGGTAGGAAGGACTTTTTGTTGTATGACGCTATAAAACTTCAGGCCCTATTCCATGAGTATAGGGCAGTGACATTGATACTGCCACTGTTTTCCACAGGCATCGGTGATTTTAGTAGATATCTCAATCCTGAGGTTCGCAAAGGCACAGAACACAGCTGCTACTGGTGCCCTGAAGCTTCCTCTGCCTGTAGCCCATATGCTGCACTGGTGCCAGCCAAACTCATTGCCAAGTGGCATGGGAAAGTGTCCTACAGCAGAAGAAGAAATAATGTCACAATCCCCAGAAACCTTTGGGAGAGGATAGCAGAGAATCTCCATGAAAGTTTAATTGAGATCTCTCAGGAAGATAAAGGGGACATCCCTACTAACATAAGCAAAGTGCACTGCATGGCCCTCGGCTGCATAATCCAACAGCAGAATGAAAAGCAGATGCCAACTCTGCCTCTTTTTTTGTACCTTTTTACCTCTTCTTGTGCAAGTAAACGGTAAAAAGTCTATACCTTTGTCTTAACTTGGGGGTGGTCCAGGGGCCATTTTTAAATTTAAAAATTCTAAGGAAAAGTGTGTGCACACACTTAGCTGACCTTCCTACCCCTACATCAGGCTGATTTATGCTTACCAGACAGACGGGCTAGACTGTAGCAGAATCTTAAACAGCTTCTGGCTTGTGGTATGGCTAGAGTCCCTTGCCATGCATTAACCCCCACCACCTCCTCTTCTTCCTATTCGCTGTTCACATCAGGAGTGTCTGTCACAGGCTCCTCTGAGGTACCCACAGTGGTCTGCAGGGTGCTCATGGGAGTCTCTGCCAGTATCAGTTTGTTGTAAAAGCAGCAGGTCTGTGGGGCAGCACCCGATCTATTATTGCGCTCACTGGCCTTGTGGTATCCCTGGCAAAATTCCTTCTCTTTCACTTGGCACTGCTGTTGATCTCTGTCGTACCCTTCTGCATGCATCTCCTGTGTAATCTTCTCATAGATGTTCATATTTCTACATCTTGACTATAGCTGTGCTTGTACAACCTCCTCTCCCCATAAGTCCAGGAGATCCAATAATTCCTGTCTGCTCCTGATAGGAGTGCATCTAGTGTGTGGTTGGTTGGGCAGTTGCACACAACGACAGTGGTCTGATAGATGTTCTTGCCGAGGTGGGCAGTCAGTGAAAAGGCATTTCAGAAACACACAGGAGGCACTTGGAGGGAGAGAGAGGAGTTGATCAGCGGGGCCAACGGACCCAGACATAATTCCACCCCCTCCACCAAGCGTGCTATGTCCCCGCTCCTCCCCCACCCTCCCAGCACGCTGCTGAACAGCTGTTCCCCAGTGTGCAGGAGGCACTGAGAGGGAGGGGGAGGAGTTGATCAGTGAGGCCAGCGGACCCCCTGTTTGAGAAACACTGATCTACAGTATTCAGTCCACATTACCTGTTTTTCCAATTAATGAAACTAGCCCTAGGATCACTAACTATCTAACATAAACGCCTACATTTATGACCGACTCAGTGCAGTTCGAAAAGCTTGCACATTTGGTCTCTTTTTATGTCTGTATACAACTAGAACTTGAAAGGAAGTATGAAATATTAACTGTGAAAAACCTATGCAGTACTCTGTCATGTTAGTTAATAACAATAACTTGTTCAGTTTTAAAACTATTTTACAGCAATCTTTAAACATGTTACAAAACAAGGACAGACACTGTAACTCTCTGACACTCTTTTTAAAACATACACATAAGCATGTGCACTTCCTTTACTAATTACTCAGTTTCAGGAACTGGTCAATTGACTAACTTAGGTCATCACCAAGGAGAGAGTCTGTATGTTACTTATCACCAGATCTTTGCTCAGCTTTCAGCTCAGTTATCGTTCACAGCAGGAGTTGACACTCTTTTACTACTGTATATGGCACATATAATATCAGTGTTTGATATTACTTTAATATTTTAATTCATTTACTTATTCACAGACAGGGAAAAAGGGAAATCTCTTCACAGTCTTGTGAATGGCTGCAGCAACTCTAATTCCTTTAGATTATTAAAGAAATCTAGCTGTTAGACCTTGGGTTTTTATTCTGTTAGCTATCTGTTCTGTCTTTCTAAAAGGCTTTGATACCTGGGCAATTCTTAAATAGTACCAACTCCTTATTTTGGGACCTTAGTTAATACAGCAGTACTGACCAAGAGTAAGACTTTATAGTCTGCAGTAGGTTTAGTTTTAGGCCTGGTCTACACTAGTGGGAGGGATCGTTCTAAGTTACGCAACTTCAGCTACGTGAATAATGTAGCTAAAGTCAACGTACTTAGATCTACTTACCGCGGTGTCTTCACTGTGGTAAGTCGACTGCTGCCGCTCCCCCATCGACTCCGCCTGCGCCTCTCGCGGCGGTGGAGTACAGGAGTCAACAGGAATTCTAGACTAGATGTGATAAATCGACCCCCACTGGATCGATTGCCGCCCGCCGGTGGGTAGTGTAGACATACCCTTAGATATTTATGCCTATGTCCGAAAAACAATTACTTATTTTAATTCAGAGAAATGTGAAATGGTGAATTTCACACCAAAAAAAAAAAGTTAGTACCTTTTTTAGCAATGTTAGGTTAATGTTTAAATATGAACCTTATTCAAGATTGAACAATTGCAAAAGAAAAATGAAATAACAAACATGGCAACTATAAAAGAAAAAAGTCCATTTTAAATGCAATTATGCTAGGTTGGCAACAGGTCAGCTCTTCAGGCATCATGCTGTTCAATATCATTTCATCATTAAACATCAACTGTTTCATCTATATCTTTATTATCAAATTCATCAGTAACTCATTCTCCCTCAACTTTTCATCTGTCTTCTCTTTAATCATATTTTGTGATACATGATTACCAGCTTCCCAGCAGTGGAGGTCTTCAATCTATTTCTGTTTCTTGAATGATGATTCCCCCAAACCAACCAGTTTTGTTCCACACATGCAGTAGCGCACACAAGTGTGAAAAGAATATCTGCCACTGTAGCAAGAACATGAGGACACAACCCTATCCACCATGATGGAGCATGTTGTTTTTATATTCAGCTGCTGGGACTGCACTTTGCATTGTTTTACAACTGACTGGGCTTCTTTTTGTTTTATATTTTGCTGTCTCCATTATCATTGCTTGCTTGTTTGTATTGCCTTTAAAACTTGCAACAGTCACTCTGAGATCACAAGCAGAATCAGATTCATGGTCAGATTTTGGCACTGGAAGTATGGATCAAGAAGGTAGGCCATATTATGTGCAAGAGTGATCACTTGATTTTTTTTTTTTGGTGATATTATCTTCTCTTTCTCTTCTGTTTTTGTAAGTGGACTGTGTTCAGTATTCTTGCATCTTTCTTAACATTGAGAAACTTGTTATTGGCATCAGACAGTGTAAAACTACTATTTTTCATAGTCTGAATGACTTATCTACAGTATCAAGCTGTTAAATGAATTTCTCTTTTCACATCCAGAAGACATCATCATCAAGAATGTTAGTGCAAACTACTCAGGGAGTACACCCAGCCACCCATTCTTCAACAGCAGCTGAATGAAAAGTCTTTTTGCATATTTGAAGTTTGAGACATTTAATAGAAGATGCCCATCGAGTAAGAGTAGGCTTACTCAGTGTGAATGAAATTGAGTGCTATACTAACTGATGCTGAAAAATGTTTGCTTTTGAAAACCTTAACCGCGCTTTTCACTTGTAGCATGTGATGCAAATTGTCAGATCTTCAACATCGCAAGTGAAAAACTGCATAATATGGGCAGCATATCCATAACACAAGTTGTGGATACTCATCAGCAAAACCCAAGTAGTCTTCATATTAGCCATGTTGTTGTTCACAACCAAAATAACCTTCTGTCGACCCAATTCACTAATTACATTTTTTTAACTGGTCAGCAATATACTGGGCTGTGTGGTAATGCTAAATTACACATTGGAATAAATAAAACACAGGCTGTGGGGTTAACACCATGAAGTTGATGACACCTTCACTGCGAATATTGTTCCATCCCTCCAGACACTAGAAGTACATGAGGAGCTTGTGCAGTAAGAACATCAAATTCTGTTTCACGCCCTCTGCTTTGGTATTCAGAAGACTTCTGCAAGCCATTTCCTACTTGGTCCTTTGGGTGCAACTTACAAAAATAGTGTATAGAGATTTTCTATTGTATGAAATGGAGTATTGCTGGCATAATTACCTCTAGCAAATGTATGGGTAAGTTCATTTTTCTTGTAGTAGGACATTCTATCTAAAAACCTCTTGATACTGATTTGATGAACATCTGAAGACTTTCCAGGAGTAGGAGTTTTTGATGCTGAAGTAGATAAAGTAACAAAATTCTTATTTGAAGATGAAGAAATTAAATTAACATCATTTTTATTGCCACTTATATCACTGTATTCATCAAAAGACACCAGGCTTCATGATGTAGACCAATTTACTCTTCCTTGCTACTTGCCTGTAATAATCTTTTGACAGTAGCTGGACACATCACAAGAATTCCTCAAGTGAGGATTTTCCATTCTATCTATATTTTGTCTCGTACTCAAGAGAACATAACTTTCACTTAGCTTTAACAGTGTTTCCATGTTCATGTCTAGTGTAAAAAAAAAAAAAAAAAAAGCATACAAATTATTTTGGCTTTTCTCAATGCTGCATAATTTGTTACTATTGTTAATGTTTCACTACTTCAGGATTGCTGTCTCAGTTATGAAGTATCTCTTTAACTCTAATGAACCAATAGCTATTCAATCTTTCTATGTGCTGCTAATTGGAAGATTCCATCCAGTCAGCATGTTTTTGGGCATGTTGGGTCCCCTCCCTCCTAGGCAGGGCCGGCTCCAGGCACCAGCTTTCCAAGCTGGTGCTTGGGGCGGCATCGAGAATGGGGCGGCAGTTCGGCAGTGGGAAGAGCGGCGGACCTGCCGCCAAATTTCCGCCGCGACTGCTTGGAGCGGCAAAATTGTCAGAGCCGTCCCTGCTCCCAGGACCTTTAAGACTCCCAGATCACATGAAGGGAGAGGTGGGCAGGCGGCTCCTTCTTCCTACAGCAAACACACAGGCTCATAAGCAGCAGTAGGAAAAGGAACAGAGCAGGAAGGTCGGGGGTGAGACTCTACAGAGATGTGATGTCACAAACCTCCATTAACATAAACTTTCCATATTTATCAGCAAGGTTCGGTTGGGGATAAGTGTGGGAGGGGGGAGTTGATGGAGGGGGTATTTGAGGGCGAGAAATGGGGGGTTATTTACATAGGCCTATAACATGGGTTGTTTGTATTGAGAGTAGTGGGGTTAATAGCTGTGATATTTTTGTTTAGGGAGGAGGTTTGATGGCTGTGCATCTTTTGTCTTTGTGTTCGGGGAGGAGGTTTAATGACTGAACCCTCCTTTCCCTTCTCCATCCCCGTCTGAATTTATTTCTGTAGGTTTGTCTTGGCAGTTTAGATTGACCAGGGCCAGGGACCATGTCTTTTAACTCCTTTAATGCGCTTTGTAGACCACCATGAACAATGATGGCCTGGTATACAAATAGATATATGTATAATGTTTGTTCTAGAAGATTCCAGCCAATTAAGATGATCAGTTAGTTCACCTTTTCCCCAGCAGGTGGCATTAGCACGTAGTAAAATGAGTAATCAAGACATTTCAGTAAGTTTACAGATGTCACCATGTTACAATAAAAAAAGCTAGGCCACCACCTACATCTGCGCATTGTTGCTGAAATATCAGATATTTGACCATGATTAAATAGTAGGCTGTCAATTGACCGGTCAGTAGTTCAGTTTATTAAACCTAACATTGCTATTACAATCCCATTGGTTAATGTATCTGAGGACCTTGTAGATGAAAGAATAGGAAAACTTACTCTGAATTACCAAAATCTTCCCTTTTCTGAGTTAAAAGGTACACTGATCCAATCCTTCCATTTTTGGAGAATTTATTTGGTGTGTAGGATTAAAAAGCCTTGTTGGTCCATTTAGCTTGGTTCTTGAGAGAGACTTTGCAGAAGAAATTCACAGCTTATTATTATAGCATATATAAATTTACTAACAAGTTTCAGTCCACGGGGTGTTATCATTAGCTGTGAAAGCTGTTTAAATTGGCAGGTTTTTCAGAGTGCCTGGCCATACTCTCACATATCAGTGATTGATAGGTCTGGTTCTGCTTGCGTAGCTCCTTGCAGGCTGAGAGCCCATTGGTTAACAGTTCTATAGCCCTTGTAACTCGGAGGAAATTTTTGGTAAATCAGAATAGGTTTTCGTAGTCTTGTATTCCAAGACTGTCCATACACACATTTGGGATTAATTTGTCCCCAGGACAAAAAAAAATATCCCAGACAGTTGTTGTAGTCTACACTGGTCTTGGTGAAGGTCTATAGATTTTACTGTTCTCTTCTGAAGCTATTTAAAGTTCATTCAATCTTAGCCTTGGTCTACAATGGGGGCGGGGAGGGAAGGGAATCGATCTAAGATACGCAACTTCAGGTACGAGAATAGTGTAGCTGAAGTCGACGTACTTAGATCGACTTACTGCGGTGTCTTCACAGCGGTGAGTCGGCTGCTGCTGCTGCCCCGTCAACTCCGCCTGCGCCTCTTGCGGTGGTGGAGTACAGGAGTCGACGGGAGAGCACTCGGGGATCGATTTAGCATGTCTAGACTAGATGCGATAAATCGACCCCCGATAGATCGATCGCTACCCGCCGATCTGGTGGGTAGTGTAGACATACATACCCTCAGTTTAAGTTGTTTTGACTAGGTTGAAGAAGATGGCACTCTCATTTACATTTTCTTAAATATACTCTCTGACCTTAGTTGGAGGAGAGCCGGAATGTTCAAAAGCAGATGAAGATACTGCAGAAGAAACAAGCACAGGTTGTGAAAGAGAAAGTCCACTTGCAGAGTGAGCATAGCAAGGCCATTCTAGCACGCAGCAAACTGGAATCTCTGTGCCGAGAGCTTCAGCGTCATAACAAGACTTTAAAGGTTAGTTTATTTGTGTAAATTGTTTTAAGGTAAACCCTATTTCTGATTTCTATTTAAAATTCATACTTGCTGCTAGCTAGCTGATATTTAAGAACATAAGAATGGCGGTACTGGGTCAGACCAAGGTACATCCAGCCCAGTATCCTGTCTGCCGACAGTGGCCAATGCCAGGTTGCCCCGGAGTGAGTGAACCTAACGGGTAATGATCAAGTGATCTCTCTCCTGCCATCCATCACCCGCCTCTGACAAACAGAGGCTAGGGACACCATTCCTTACCCATCCTGGCTAATAGCCATAATGGACTTAACCTCCATGAATTTATCCAGGTTTCTTTTAAACCCTTTTACATTCCTACCCTTCACAACCTCAGGCAGGGAGTTCCACAGGTTGACTGTACGCTGTGTGAAGAAGAACTTTATATAAGGGCAATAAGATATTCTCCGTCTTACTCTCTCTCCCTTTTTTAATGATTCCTAATTTGCGCTGTTTCATCTCCAATACCCAGATCAATAGAGAATAACAACCCTTTTGAGTATCGGGATTGTGGGAATTGGTGTGTTTACTTTAGTTAGTTTCCTTACTTAAACTGGTCCATGTATCATACTATAGACTGCTGTAGTGTTTAGTCTTGCCATACTAGTTACTGAAAGTTGTGTTGTTGGCTGCTTGTAAAATGACATGAATGAAATCAAAACAGCGTAAAATGACAAGATATAAACAGTTTGAATTGGCAGGAGTAAGATGGAAAGGGGGTTGAGATTCCATTCATTTCCCTGTGTGGTTATTGTAGGCAATTGCTTCACCAAAAAAATGTTTTATTAATTTTAGGGTAGCTTTTAAATTGAAGTACAAAAACATTGGTGAGGAGATGAACACAAACCATTCAGCTTTCTATTTCAAATGTATCGATGCAGGATTTTTTTGCCTCCTGGGGCCTTACCAAACCATACTTATTCAGTTAAACTCTTTCTCAAGCCATAAAGACGAATGCTCTTCAAGCATACAATAAACCATATCAGTTTTAGATCAATTGAAAAGTAAAAACAAAACAAAACAAAAATGCAAGCGCTTCACTTGCCAATGCCAAAATATATAGAGCATGGTAATAGACTGCTGAATGTATATTAAAATACCTACGTTAAAACGCCCAGCTAAATCCAGAGTGGTTGCAAGACCAGGAACCATCTTCCCTAAAGAAGCATTCTGATAACACATTTGATCTCTTATCCGCACAAAGCGCACTGAATTGGTAAGGATTTAATTTTTTCAGTTTGGGCAAAACTTTGGTTTTGGTTTTTGAACATACCAATGTTGTGGATGTATTCAGACCTGAAGTATTTATTTTGACCCATCTCTATAAAGATTTATTATACGGGCATATTACGTCATTTTTGACTTGCACACCATTAACAAATCCTTTTGGATAAAAGGAAGAAAACATGCAGCAAGCACGTGAAGAGGAGGAGAGACGTAAAGAAGCAACTGCACATTTCCAGATTACACTGAATGAAATTCAGGCCCAGCTGGAACAGCATGATATCCACAATGCCAAGCTCCGCCAAGAAAATATTGAATTGGGAGAGAAGCTGAAGAAACTAATTGAACAGTATGCTTTACGGGAAGAGGTAATTTAAATTTATGCTTCCATAAGCAATCACATTCGTTTCCTTACTACATTTAAGTGGTGGCTTTCTAAAAACATTCTTCAGTAATTTAAGTGGTAAAATTGCATGGTATACTGTACATAAATAAAGGTAAATGCCTTTTTTAATTTCAAGCCTTCTTAACAAAAATTAGGTGCTATTTGGCCAAAAATCTCTTCTTTCCATCCCCATCCCATTTCCATAGGGTTCTCTGGATCCCTAACAGAGCTCAAAGGATCAATTTTTCCAGACATTTCCACTGACATTAATGGCCTTATTATAATTGCACTACAATGTGTGGTGCGTTAAGTCATTAGCAATTGCGCATTTTTCATTATATTCTAGATCTCCAATTTGAGTGGACAAAACAAGAGTAACTGCAGTGGAACATGTTTAGGAAGGTCTTTTGTAGATGTATTTTGTGTTGTTGGCTTAGTCATCTTATGCAAACATATGTTTAAATGAGTTCTTCTAAATTAGTTTATGAAAAAATTAGTTTCATTGTTTTGAAACAATGTGCTGTTGTTCTCATGAACTTTTAAGGAGCCTGCTTTGTTTCCCAAGTGTGTGCTGGACTCCTTTCTATTACCTTTGGTTTGTCCGCTTAACTCCTGTTTACTTGCATAATGTCTGCTGAAATAGCACCCTGTTTCTAAGACCTTTACAATTGAGACTTTAAAAAATGTATGTTTTTTCAATTTGTGTGTATATAATCAGTAGTAATTAATTTAGAAATTATATTTATTATAAACATTTCCTCACTTTGCCTAGTGGTGCTACAATTTAAAGTTCAGCTTTCCTCAAATTGCAGTGGTTATACATTAATTCCTCAAATGTAACTAGGTGTAGATATGTATTCAAGATATTTTAATTGAGCTCTATATTCGATTGATACTGAGGAAATCATATTCACTGATTAAGTACACAGTTGTCTGTTTGGAGTGTAGGAAAGTAAAATGAAAGTTATTTATTAAACTACTTTTGCATTTATGTTGTAAATAAAAGTTAGAAGTGAAATGATTAAAATCAGTTCACTTTCATAGTGAGTACTGCAGCTTTCTTTGGTTCCCAACGAGCAGCTAAGGCACACAGTTGTAGAATAAGTGTTCTCTGATTTTTTTCATAGTGTGGATTGCTTTCTAATACTACGGTTGTCATGAACCATTTCTCTCCTCTCTCATTCATGATCACATCCTGTGGCAACCAGAGCAATTGTTTGTGGGAAAATAATACTAGGAAGTTAATGTAATTTAGTGCTGTTTAACAGCTGGAAATGAGATATGACCAGTCAGCTGTTTGTAGGCCACAGTTTGCTTTTACTTTCTGGTTTTTAAGATGCACTTGGGTCATGTTTTCATGCTTTTCTCATCAACTGTGAGGGGCAGAAATTTTTTTAAATGAAAGTTCAAATTCTCCTGTAATCACTTGATTCTGAAGGCTGGGACTTAAAGAAAAGCACCATATATATTGTGATCCAATGGTCAGGCAACCCTGATCATTGGATCACCAGGCCTGAATACTAAAACTGTTTAAAACCTTTTTTTTCCCCATTAAAAAAAATATTTTATGTTGGTTTAACTGTGTACTGCTCATATTACACTGTCAGGTTTTACTTTTTCCTTAGCATATTGACAAAGTGTTCAAGCATAAAGAATTACAGCAACAACTGGTGGATGCCAAACTTCAGCAAACCACACAACTTATAAAAGAAGCCGAGGAAAAACATCAGAGAGAGAGGGAGTTTGTAAGTTGCTTCTAAGCTTATTTTAAAAAAACAAAAAACACAGCAACTGAAGGGGCATCATATTTAGGGTTAAAATACCTTTTCTACAAGATACTAAGATCCAAATGGTTTAAATAAATTAAAAGGAACCTTAATTGTACCTGCAATATTTATCAGTATACAGGTGCAAACAAATGTGCATGCAGCTGCAGCTTTTTTGCAAGAACCATTAGCTGTTTGAGATATAGATAGATAGATATAAAACGCATTTTCTGAACACAATGTAGATACTTGGAGATTATTCCACATAGTGCAACTTTTGCGGCACGCTTCCTTGTTCTTCTGATGCCTGAATTTGGTCAGCTATGCTATAAGAAATGTGAGGCGGAAAGAGGGTGAAAGCAGAAATAATGTAAGCACCTTTAAGAGCACTTGCTGTTACCAGGAAGTGTGTGCCTAGTGTTTTCTGAGCATATGAGAGAGTGTAAAATGAAGAATTTTTACTTGCATTCTTCCAAGCAGTAGCAGCTTGGTTGGAAACTACATAACACTGAAGTCTTCAGTTGAAGTCTTCAATTGAAATCGTGCCCTCCTGGTGATGAAATGGCTTTAGACATTATAGGCCTGATCCAAAGCCTTTTTAAAGTCAGGCCCTAAATCAGGCCTGCACAACATGCAGCCCGCGTGGGCTCACTGTGAGGCCTGCGGGGGGGTGGGACAAAAACTCTCCCACTTTTGACATCACTACACTTTCTCTCCTCAGCCTTACTGCTTTACGTACAGCAGTTGTTAATGTTACTGGCATAGTTTTGTTTCATATAAGACAAGTCATTGAAGCAGTCCAGTCCAGTCTTTGCAAGTAACTACTTTAACATAGGTGACAGGAGAAAATCACAAGTGTTAAACTAATTGTATTACATAACTTTTTTTCCATGCTTTGGCATTCATATATTTTTGAATAGCTTTTTATTGTGCTTCTGCATATCATTTAACATTTAAGGCATTCTGCCAGAATGCAAACATGAACTGAATTTTCCCAACTGTAGAGAGATTTTTCCTGTGTAATAAAATCAAATCCAGTATACCAGTAAATGGTTTTAAAATATCAGCTAAGAACTATTAGTTTGTAACAGAAAGGAGAACACAATGAGTTGTTTAGGTTTCTTAAGTAATTGGCATAATTTTTACCTGTTTTGTTCTTTAACAAATTAACTTTTTAGCCGTTTAATGCAAGAGTAGGCAAGAACGTGTTCAACTGTATGACATTTCATGGTAAATCGAACTTTCTCATTTATATTACATTGTATCAAGCCATTGTTTTCAAATGATTACATATGTCTATTACACTAGGTGCATGCACGCCTTGTACATAGATGCTGGAGAGTTTTCCCAACCAGTACCTACCCATAGGGGCAGCCATGCCAGTGCTATGGTGTCCCTCGTGCTCTGAGCCGAGGGCATAAAGGGCAGAGCTGCCCTGCCCATTCTTTGGTTCCTACTTACTGTTCATGGTTGAAGCATGCTGGCAGCTCAGTCCTCCTGGGAAAGTCCCTTTATAGCTAATAGTTTCCCAACTGTAGTTAACAGTGATACTTGTTTTGGTCCTTTGGAAACCCTCTTCTTTTTTCTCTTCCTTATTGTCAGTATTCAGCTCCAGGCTCCGCTTTGTACCAGGGTTGACTATGCCAAGGTCTCCTGGCTTCAAGCCTTGCTCTAGGTGTCACAAACCAGTTCTTGTGAGTGATCCTCACTCTCACTGTTTGAAGTGTTTAGGTGACAGGTGAATAGTCTTCCAAGGCTTCAAGACCAGAACAATGAAGCAAAGAGAAGATTCTCTCTCATACATCCTCATGGGGGCTGCTCTTTGCCTAGCATCAGAATCTGACCGAGGGAGTTCCTTGACCACTCTTTCCACATGTGCTCCCCCAGCCATACCTGTGGACCGAGACAAGAGAAAATCTCCCTCACCACGGCAGTCCTCAAAAGAAACATAAATGCTCAGAACAGCCTAAGAGAACTGTTTTGTCTTCATCAAAGTCCTCCATATAGAACTCCTTAGTTGCAGAGCTTAAGCCACTCTGGTACCGTAGGTAGAGCATGCCCTTCAGCCCACCGCTCCTCAGTACTGCAGTTTAGTGGCTCTAATAAAGTAGAGCTGTGGAACCACGTCCAGGACTGTCAGTACTAGCTACTTTATTGGCGCATATGGTGGAACCATTGCCCCGGCTTGCAGCGGGGCAAAGACCCCTTTTAGTATAGACCACTTCAGATGCATATGAAGCTTGCAAAAGATCTGCTGAACTTCAGTATCATCCTCGCCTATCATCCAGATTGACAGTGTCCTTCCAGAGCCAACAAACATGGTGCACACTTTGGAGTATGTTATGATGCCTGTGACCTCAGGTCCTGCGTTGTTTTTCTCAATATCTGGTCCAAGACCACTGGTAATGGCTCCGTGTCAGAACATGGTACCAGTTGTTAGGAAGCCCTTTCAGGTCTGTTTCCCAACTGTTTGTTTTCTATCAAGAACAAATGAGAGGGCATCCTGCAATAGTGCAATGACTTTCTAAGTGGATCACCAGCTGCTTTTCCCAGGACGCCCCCAGAGAGGCTGTATGTGCATTCAACCAGAGCACACTAAGCCTCCACTGCATTTCTGGGAAATTGCTGCTTTGCAGATGTCTACGATAAGGACAAAGTTGTCTTTAGTCCACACATTAGCTAAACATTAAACGGTTACAGTTGCATCAAGGAAATATGTGAATGGGAAGAAAAGAGCTCTGTAGTCCATCTTCCGATCAGACTCCTAGCCACACCTCCATTGAAAACAGCTTGGGAGTCATCTAGTGTGATGGACATATGTAGTCACTCAAAGAAGAAATGGTTACTCACCTTCTTGTAACTGTTCTTCGAGATGTGCTGCATATGTCCTTTATGCCCACCCTCCTTCCCCAACGCATTGGAGTCTATCATCTAAGATTCTGGTACAAAGAAACTGAAGGGTGGGTGGTGCCGTTCTTCCCTTTATATACTTTGTGCTTGCAGCTCAAGGGATGCCTGGATGCAGACATGGCCATCCCAGTGGGTGCCACTAGGGAAAACTTTCCAGCACTGATGCACGAGGCACACACCCCTAATTTAATAGACATATGCACCATATCTCGAAGAACAACAGCTACAAGAAGGTGAGTGACTGTTTGTTCCCATTTTCATTATCCTTAAAAGTTTGCCCTTTGATATAATATGCAATGATACGTTACTCACAGTCATTTTTCCACTTTTTAGCTATTAAAAGAAGCTACTGAGTCCAGACACAAATGTGAACAGATGAAGCAGCAGGAAGCCCAACTAAAACAGCAGGTAACTTAATAAAAATTGTAAATGTACTGTTCGATACAGATGCTCCACAGTGAAAGTATCAAGAGATGCTTATGGTTTTGACTCAAACCTGACATTTGAGGAAATACAAAAAATTGCAAATTAAACTTTCATTATTGGAAACATTGAATTTTTATGGAAACTTAAATTGGTAGCAATTGTCTGTTCAATGACCACTTCTCGCTATATGTACATTGGGGATACTAGTTTTTTAAAATTAAGGTTTTCTTGAAATTTCTATTTGAGGCTCCTAGTTCCCTCCACATTACTGGAAAGTGATAGATGCTGACCTGCTAAGATTGTTTCATTCATTTTAAAAGAATGCTGCATCCATTGTGCTAAGACTAGAATATCTGAAAGTCTAAGGACCTGTCCTATCTGTGGCCTCCGCCCCGCTAGTTATTTCACAGCACCTCTTTTTCCCTGGGGGTGATTCTCTTCCCCAGGATGTCACATCCTTTTTTTCCTGGTCATTCTGGACCCACACAGTGCCCTCTGACTTGAAAATGAGCTGGGTCCTTTCTCTTTCCATGATGACTTGTAGCCCAATTAGGGTGACCAGACAGCAAGTATGAAAAATCGGGACGGGGTGGGGGGCAATTGCAGCCTATATAAGAAAAAGCCCCAAATATTGGGACTGTCCCTATAAAATCGGGACACCTGGTCACCCTAAGCCCAATCCTTCTTAGTGCCATGTCATTCTGAAGGGGATGGAGGGTAGTCGGTAATGAATCAGCAAAGTTTACTATAGAACTTACTGATCCTTGCAGTCACTAAGGCCTTGTAACCCTGGGGTTCAGGTTGACTTTGCCCTCTCTTGCCTCATACGCACTTAGGCTGGGTCCAAATCCTGGTGGTTCTTCCTCCATAATCTATCTAAAATTGGATCTTCTCTCTAGCCATAATGCTAATCCTCCTGTCCAAGCTTTCTTCCTGCATGATTACTACAGCCACCACTTCTACCTCCTCTGGTCTCTCCAGAGCCCACATTGCCCCTTGCTTCTCCTGTTAAAAAATAAGCTGCTGAGACAGTCTTCCTGTGGTCTTTTGTTTATGCCCCTCTACACATCTACCTTATCCTGATGCTCCTTTCTC
Organism: Chelydra serpentina; assembly: GCA_037349315.1. Lineage (NCBI taxonomy): Eukaryota > Metazoa > Chordata > Testudines > Chelydridae > Chelydra > Chelydra serpentina. The sequence continues at coordinate 133,733,371 of JBAIAC010000004.1, forward strand.
AGATTTTCATACATACCCCTACACTTATCCCTACCTTTAATTCACAGAGATCTGACTCAGGTTTTCCCTACAGAATCCCCGATTCTTTCAAACTGGATTTGTTTAGCTCTAGGCCAGACCAGTGTTCCTCAACATTTCTCAGGTTGGCCACCCCTTACTATAAAAGTGAGAGTAAAAAAATGTGTCCTTGATAAACCTATATAATTTATTTCTGTGTGTATTTCAAGGGGTTGTAACCTTGAAGGATAAGGGTTTGTGGAGACTGGGGGATCAAGATAATGGGAGAGGATCACCTTATGGCCACCCGGGGGGGGGGGGGGTAGAAGGAGTTTACCTTTTGTGATTCTCTCCCTCTTCCCTCCCCCCCCCCCCCCCCCCCCCCCCCCCCCCCCCCCCCCCCCGGTGACCACCCACCAGTTAAGAAATGCTGATCTGGACAAATTCCTGATTGACCCTTCTGCCAAATTGGAGAGGGAATGTGTTTGTGTATTCAATCCCTGTGCTTGAAATTATATGTTCATGCCTCTACCTACCTAAAATTTGCAAAATATGCCCCAGCTGTGATAAGATTTGACTGCAAGAGAATTGAGAGGGAGTTCTGTTTGCTCCTTTGAAGTTTTTTCAGGTTAAGTGGGAAGCTGCTAATAATGGCTGTGGTACTCCTAATTTGCTTATTCCTATAACAGCAGTTTCAAAAATCTGTCCTCTGGATAGAATGTTGTATTTACTAGAAATTTCACAAATAAGGCTACTTCATTGTCCTTACCAAATAATAATAGTTAGTTCCCTTGCCCAGTTTGTCTTTTATAAGATGTGTTAACAAGGATATTAGAAGTCTTGTTTATTCCCTATCAGATCTCCACTTCCTTGGAGTTCCTACTCATGGTGAAAATTTGTTAGGATAACTTAAGCCCCAAACAAGTCCCTACTTTGATTCATGTTTGTAGGATCAGGACCTTAGTTGTTTCTTAACCAGGTCTTTAGTAGCAAGACCATGTGGTTGAGAGCCTCGGAGGCGGATGGCACTTCAAATCCAATCTCACTATTACGCATGTAGAATTTGCACTTTGTTATTAAATCCCACACCTATGACTACTTCAACTTTTATTATTCATTTTATCCTAATTTGCTTTGGTATTTTAATCCTTGTCTTGTTTAATATTTTGTGTCTTAATTAGTTTTTAAATTACATATTTACCCCTAAATTTGTGTTTAATTTTTCAAATTTTAGCTGTTACCTTTATTGGTGCATCTCTTTCAAACTTTCATTTAACTGAGATGATAACCCATGTCTTAATGCCTAATTTTTGTTAGAATATATTCTGTTGCTTTATAAAGATAGCCATAGCTCAGCATCCATGCACAATTTGAGTAACCATCTATTTTTATACAGTCATCTGTACATGCTCTAGGTGAAAATTTACCTGATAGAGGGGGAACCTAAACATTGTGCTCTTATCTTTGGTTGCATCACTATTAGCTGAAATTTCTGATGTACCTTAATAAACATTGCTTGTGTGGTAACATTGCTATCCAGTTTAAAGATTAAATATTTCCAAGTTTTTTTCCCCAAAGCTTTCTCTTTACATGGATAAGTTTGAAGAATTCCAGACCACCATGGCAAAGAGCAATGAACTTTTTACAACCTTCAGACAAGAAATGGAAAAGGTACGTTTATATAATTATGTTAAAATTTCATGAAAAATATTAGGGGGGAAAAAATCTGGCTCCTTATTGGGCCTTAAAATCCCTGAAGAGGATATATATGTGAATGCAATTTTAAAAATAGTTGTAGCTGAAAAAACTGTAAAATGGCACATTAGAACTAGTTATCTACCTCTGATTCCAATCTGATTACTGAGAGAGAAAAAATCAGCATAGTTGTGGAAGAACATGGTGCAACCCATTCTTCTGAAACACTTGTGTAACTGCATGCCAAGTTCTGATTCCAAAAGCAAATTTTAGGAGTAGAAAACAGGTTTTTTTAAAACATTGTCATGTGCAATACTTTGTTACAAACTACTTTTGTTTGTAAATGGAGAAGTTGACTGTAGAAGCTTTTGAGGGAGGATGGAAATCATCTTTTTAATCACCATAATCTTAAAAGTAATATTTTTTAATGTTAATTTAAGATTTTAATAATTTTTCATAAGTGTGACATGAAACCCTTTCCTGTAAATTCATTTTTTAAGATTACTTTGAAAACTACAGTTCGAGCAACTTACTAAAACATTTTATTATGTGGTTACCTCTATTTTGATCCTAGTCATAAAACTAGCTTTACTATATTTTTAGATGACCAAGAAGATAAAAAAACTGGAAAAAGAGACAATAGTGTGGCGTACAAAATGGGAAAACAACAACAAAGCTCTTCTGCAAATGGCTGAAGAGGTGGGTAACAATCTTCATAGTTTAAGGAACTGTGTAGTCACATTCAATCAGGGCTTGACTCTACATGGCCCTTCATTTCTAGATAGCTGGAGGTTAAGAAATGCTATGTAGCTACTCAAATTTGTAGCTATGTAGCATACAACTAATTTTTTTTAAAATTACTAACAGATTGTGCGTCTCCTTTAAATAACTTTTCCCAGGTAAATTTACCATCCTTCATCCCAAGACACAAAATGAATTCTGTTTTTTATAATTGCTATCCATGACATTTGATCTTCATATGTCTAGTCAGTCAAGAGCATAGCATAGGAATTGTCATCCCTAGCCTATTGCTTATTAGGTAGGATCTTATGGCAAAATTGTACAAACTATTTGCGTGAGCTCCTGGTGGACACTTGTTCACATTAGGAAACACTTGTTCACAGCTGGCAGTATGTAGTACCCTGTGTTGCATCTCAGCAGACTGGCCTGTCACCCCCCTACATGTGGTCCCCCTTTGGTTTAGAACGGGGGTGGGCAAACTACGGCCTGTGGGCCACATCTGGCCCGTGGGCCCGTCCTGTTCTGCCCCTGAGCTGCTGGCTGGGGAGGCTCCCCCTGGCCCCTCCCCTGCCTTTCCCCATCCCAGGAGCCTCAGCGCACCGGCCTGCCGCTCCTGCCGGGCAGCGTTGCAGCGGCATGGTTGGCTCCGGTGGGGCCTGAGCTCCTGCCACTTTGAGCAGCTTGGTAAGGGGGCGGGGCTGCGTGCTCTGGCGGGCTGCGCGGTTGCCAGACACGCTGCTCTGAGCAGCATGGGGTAAGGGGGCCGGGGGTCCTGGGGGGGCAGTCAGGGAGCAGGGGGGGTTGGGTGGAGGCCGGGGGGGGCAGTTAAGGGGGGTGTCTTGGGAGGCGGTGGTCAGGGGACAAGGAGGTGGGGGGGGGTTGGATGGGTTGGGGGCAGTCAGGGGGCGGGAAGTTGGTGGGAGTTGGATGGGGGTGGGGCCAGGCTGTTTGGGGAGGCACAGCCTTCCCTACCCGGCCCTCCATACAATTTTCCAACCCCGATGTGACCCTCGGGCCAAAAAGTTTGCCGACCCCTGGTTTAGAATATTGGAGGCAGCCTGAGAATTTGCACCAACACTATCTGTGCTCTGCCTTTTAGAGGGATTAAAGAGAAGACTTTAATCTCTAAGCCTGTCAAAGTAGTGCCTTTTTAAAAGAAAGAAATCTCCTCCCCCACCTCCCAAAATCACTTCATTGGATTAGTCTCTGTTTATTTTTATCCCTTACAGAAAACAGTTAGAGACAAAGAATACAAAGGCTTTCAAATAAAACTGGAGCGTTTGGAGAAGCTGTGCAGGGCTCTTCAGACGGAGAGGAATGAGCTGAATGAGAAGGTGGAAGTCCTTAAGGAACAAGTTTCTGTAAAAGAAGCAGATGTGGATCTTTCAGTGCAGGTGTTGCAGTCATGCACACTCAATTCCCATGAGGAGCTGGGAACTTCCACTGATACAGAACCAGGAATCCAATCAGATGCTGAATCAAGTGTAGCAAATGAAGGAAATGGCTCTGAAAAGACTGTCTCCACGAGTCCTGTTCCTGTTGACTAAAATGAAGTGTAAACACTGTATTGAGAGATATATTTTGTGTATAACTTTCTCTGTTGGTGGTAACTATTGGTTTTGTGGTGAAAATTTTCTTACTTTTTCTACCATATATGTATTTTCTTAGAACTACTGGACTTATGTGGTACAGGAAGCTGCATAGCAGCTTTGAATAGTGTAATCTATACATTTTCCACAACTGTGTTGCACATCTGCCTCATTTAAAAAAAATATTTTTCCATAAAGAATGCATGTGCATTTCCTCTCCCCTACACACAAATCTCACCATGTCAGTTAAGACTTGTGTACAGATTTAACATTTCATGGGGAAAAGTGACAGGAGTGTCACTTCATTGGTTTGAAAATAACATTTTGCTTCTGTTAACTGAACTAAGGTTTGGTATACTAATGTAATTACCAAACTCTTCAGTAAATTATCTACATCCATTCATCTAATGGCCAGTAGGAACTTCAACTATCTCATCTGATTATATATGAAAATAAGGGTCCAGAATATGATCAAGAATACTTTACAGGGTTTTAGTGTAGTTGTGGTATGACAAAAACCTTTTGTTTTTTCAAAACATATACATACTTTAATTTGCAGCTGGTAAAACAGGGTGTACAACTTTCTTGCAAACTTCTCAGGGTTGTGCTCTAAGGTTAATTCACAGACAGACTATATTTGCCCTCCCTGTGAATGTTTTAAATTTAACTTGCAAAGAGAGCATACAAGAACGAGTGTTTATGGAGTGAAGTTGTCTGTAATGAAATAAACACAACTGCAGAGGTGTTAGTCATATTATGTCCCTTAACATGAAACCTCAGCATTGCAGAGAATTCATAAAATGATTATTTCTGATTAGAGAAGTTGCATTAAATAATCTGGATATTTTTAAAACAAAGAGTTGTAGATTTGTTGATACTGTAGATGCTTACTGCATGCAGTGCTTAAGACACCAATCTTTGGTTTGGATGTTCTTTACTTAGCACTGTATGCAATATATTTAAGGATCTGTACAGAACACAGTTAATATTTGATCATGTGGATTCAAATATATTCCCAGATTAAAACATTTAACTTGTCACACAACTAACCTGAAAAGACACTGATCAGCAGACAGAGTGCCTTCCTGGTACCTACTGCTTGCCTGGTAAAATTGATTGAATTCAAAGGTTTCATGTTAAACTAATATGCCAAAAGTAAAAAAAAAATTAAAAATGTACATTTAAAAAATGTAATGGACTGCAGTTGTGAGCCTTACAGTGTTTCACTTTGAAAACTTGGGTATCAAATTTTTAGGAGAACTGTTCTCTGGGACAGGCTGGGACCAACATTTATTTTTAGCAAGGCAGGTAATGTAGGCAGGTCATGTGCTAAGTAACAAGCTACTGTTAACTTTAGCCCGTATATGTTCGCTTTCTAGTTTCAGTTGCTGTCACTTTTTTTTATTTTAAGAGATACAAACAGGTAGCTTTTTCTGGTACTTAATGTTCTTTGCACTTAACTTCAGTGGGGGATTTCTGAACCAAGCACATAACTTTCAATGAGCTTCCCTCCCCGCCCCCTTTGTTCTTTTTGGCAGTTTAGTGGCTAAATTACTTGAATGTTCAGGCTGCACTGAGCTCTTGATCCCCTTCCCTGATGTAATGATGTACATTAAAATAATGTAGATGTCTTATAAAGAGAATAAGGTTGTATAAAGCCTGATAAATGTGTGTTAGCTCATACCACTGAACAAAACTGTATCAAACTGACATTTTCTTAAAATTGTGTAGCAAATGAGTGACATAAATTGGGAACTGGCCAGTTTTTTCTCTTCAATTTGCACAGTCTGTTTTGTATTCGTGGTCCACACATGGTGAAGTAATCGGAAGGTAGAGGTGAGCAGTCAGAGAGGTTGGACTCAGCTTTGAAACACTAATCACGTTAACCACATGGCAACAAAAATACTGGAAAGAAGAAACATCCTTCCAAAGTTGCTTCATCAAATGATTTGTCTGACTTTGTGTGTTGTCATGAAATCAAAAAACTGTAATGGAAGTAAGTTTTTTAATTTCTGCCAATACTGGTCTTCAGCTAATAAATTAAGTGAGCGTGAAGTCATTTTCCTGAGGGCAAGTGAAGATCTTAATGTATCAATTACAGCACAACATACCCTTAGCAAAAGGTACAGCTTTTGCGAGTGAAGTGGAAAGTGCGGTTTTCTCTTTTTAAAATGTATTATTTGGTCTCCTGTATCTATAACTACATTTCTTTTTATAATGCTTGTTCTATGTGTAGTCAAGAGTGAACTTTGGACCCTGCCGCAAGGGCTGTAAAGATCTGTGAGAGGAATGGAAGAGCAGTACAGACATATGTAGTTACTAGCTTGCATGTGTAAATGAAGCAGAATACCACCAGTAAAGGGTTTTAGGGAATCTGGGATTTTCTTCCTATCTCTGTGTGACCCTGAAAAGGTCCCACATCACACCAACCTTCTCTCTAGCAAAGGTGGGCTGGACCTGGCTTCCTGGAAACAGTTAATGTCATGCCATGCACTGGCCGAAGGGGTGTTGCTATAAAGAATGCAAGGGGTAAGCCCAGGACTCACACTGATCTGCTAAACAGCAGGCTGTTGCACTGCCATTGGACAGCCAAATTGGTTCCAATAGGGTTTTTATGGAAACTTGTATTCTGTATCTTCCACTACCACAACTGTTTAATCTGGCCTGTACATTTATGTAGCCTTTGATGTGTACGCCTAATTGTTAGTCAGGCCCATGATTTGTACCATGATTAGGCTGCAAAAAAAAAGCTAAATTGTATGTGATGCAAGACCCAAATACGTGTAGTAGTGTACACAACTACATTCGGGCTGTATCTCTCCAATCTGTTTGTCCTTCCTTTATTCCACTTACACCTGGTTATATTACAGTTTAATTCTCAGGTGTTGCAGAAAATCTACCTCTTCAGACTGTAGATGGAAATAACTGTGAAAAAAGTGATGCAGAAATCTAGTTTGTGCTAAACACACTGCTTTATTTTTACAACCATGTCTGCTTTCATGAGAAAAAAATTGATAAATGAACAGGCAGTCTCGTTTTGCTTTTCAAAAACATTTTGTAGGGATTTTTCACTAATGTGAATCTGAAATTTTATCTACTCGATTCTGTATAGATAAGTAAATATGTATGCTTAATATATCGGACTCTGTGTTTTTCTTTTATTCTTGGAACATGAATGAGCCGTCTGCCATTCTTGCAACACTTGTTAGGAGCTTCAGGAGAGAAGTTAGAGGTGTGAAGTTTGAGATTACTAAATGTATGTCTATGCTACAGTGGCACAGGTACAGCACTGTAGCTGTGCTGCTGTAGTATAAATGCTTCCTACATTGACAGAACAGGTGTTTCCACTGATGCAGGTAATCCACTTCTCTGAGAGACAGTAGCTGCATCTACAGTTGAAGGCTAGGTTGATCTAATTCTGTCACATGAAGCTAACTTTTTCACAGCCCTGAGTGATGTACCTAGATCGACCTAAGTTTTAGGTGTAGACCAGTCCTAAAAATATTCAGGTTAAATGGCAGGTGCTAATTTAAAACAGCAGTCTTGAAGTTTGAGCGTTTTAAAGCACAGAATTGCTGTTTCTTTGATGGAAATCTTAGTTGAACACAAATGGGCTGAGTTCCTAATAAATTAGAGGCTTGGAATGTGAAGTGGGCAATTTGTTGGGTTTTGAATCTCTTCACTACAAACATCAGTTACCTTTTTTCATTACTTTGCTAAATTCCAATATTTTTAATTGTAAGAGTTATGTACTACTCTATTGCTTGTGGGAGTAGGTTGGCCTGATTGCGTCTCTTGTTACCTTGTGCCAGCTAGTAAAAAAGAAGAAAACAGGATTGTAGACCCCCCAGATTGGGTGGTGTTTTTAAGTTTGTTTTCATAACAGGCTATGCAAACTTAATCAACCACTACACAGAGGAATGTTCCTTCACAATAAGACAATTACATTGTAATAGCACCCAAAATGTCCACAATGCTTTCCAGACACCGTAGTATGCAATGTCCGACTGAATGGTGTAAAATGTGTAAGTCTTGGCTCAGTGATTTTCCTGGAGCAGGAAGCTGTTTGGACACTGTTCTAGTGCAAATAAGATTGACTCTTGAGGATCTAAGGAAGTGTACCTTCAAAATTCCCAACCTCTCTACACTCAGGAAGTCTGATGTTAGGCTACCGGGGTCTCTATGGAAAGGCTTGCAAAGGGACCAGGTAAACCTTTTCAGATATGTCTACATATGGGTGAAACTGTTGTAAAATGTACACTAATAACTTCAGATGTGTTAGTGAAGACCTGAAACAATGTGATTCAATCCTGTCACATGGTATCAAACTCGTAGGCACTCTCACACAACAACAGAATAGTGTGAATCAAGTCAATGCCTGTTTCCCCAGGATGCAAAATGTATTAAGGAATAAATACAGCTTTAAAATTCAGCTCTGCTATTTTATAAATTAACTGTTACCTTAAAATTCTGAAGATGCAGGGACCAATAAAACCAAAATATTTCAGTGTAAATCCAGACCTGTATGGGTGAGGTATAGTAATAGGATAGGTTTCAATGTAGTAGCCGTGTTAGTCTGTGTCAGCAAAACGAAAAGAAAGAAAAACTTGTAGCACCTTAGAGACTAACAAATTTATTTCAGCATAAGCTTTCGTGGGTTAGAACTCACTTCATCGGATGCATGGAATGAAACCTTTCATTCCATGCATCCGATGAAGTGAGTTCTAACCCACGAAAGCTTATGCTGAAATAAACTTGTTAGTCTCTAAGGTGCTACAAGTTTTTCTCTCTTATTTTAGTAATAGGATAGAAGCTCTTTCATGTTTAAGGTGTTAGTTCAAATGTAGTCCATGTTGGTGATCAAAGTTGCTACTCCTTTCTTGTAAAGGAGTTAAAAGCCAAACATTGATTGGATATGGAAAAAACCTAGCTTAGTCGTCATTACCGGTGAGGGCTGCAGCATGTTGACAAGGCAATTTGAAGGGAGGCTTATGCTACTGTTGCCCATCTGGCACCTATGCCATGTTTCAACTGAGGACTATATCAGGGATCAGTTTAGAGCACTGAATTCTTCAAGTTTGTAAAGTATTACATATATGTATTGGGTTTTTGCAAAGTTAAATTGCTAGATCTGGCATTTAAGGGAGGAAATTCTGTAAATGAAAGCTGCTTTCTCGAGTAGTGTCCCTATGGGTGCTCTACTCTAGGTGTGCTAGCACCCCCTATGCCTTTGATCAGAGATTTCTAATAGCATTGTCTGTTCGGCCCACACATGTGCTAGTTAGCCTCATGTCCCATTCTATTGCTATACAGCAGTGGTCCCCAACATGGTGCCTGCGGGTGCCGTGGCACCCGCCAGGGCATTTATCTGCACCCGCTGTCAGGGCCGGCGCCAAGGAAGGAAGAGGAGAGGAGCATCTGCCGGAGAAGCGTCGCCACTGAAATGCCGCCGCGCAGCGCTTCCAGCGGAGAAGCTTTTGCCGAAATGCCGCCGAGGAGCGCTTCCGGCGGAGAAGTGTCGCTGCCCGCCACACGCTGATGAAGGGATGAATGTGCTCTTGGCCACAGAAAGGTTGGGGACCACTGCAATACAGCATTTGGCAGGCAAACTGTCCTCAGTTCCTTCTCAACTGCCTCGGCCTGAGGCAGAGCTCTGGCAGTTGTCCCTGTTGAGATTACTTCAACCATGTCCTCATTTCTTATTGTAGTAGTTTAGTTTAAATAGTACGTAGTAGTAACTAGCTTCCTAGTTTTAAAATAAATAAATAAATGTCATATACTTAGATATTAGTACGTGGCGTTCACTGGGAGATTATGGCCAATTCATGATAGACAACGTTTATCATGCCAGGAGGAAATCCCAGGAAGCGACAGGCAGTCCTGGTGCATCCATCGCTTTGGGGAATTGCATATTGCCCAGAAGTGTAACTTCTGGCTGGCATTGAAATCTAGAGCTAGAAAAAACAGGGTGATCAAACTTCATCTCCTCATGAATGGAGATCTCCCTACACCTGGCATCTGACCCAGGCAAAGGGACCGTCTCTGTATGCTGGTCTCTGAGCAAATCTGCTGCCTCCACTATATCTGAGCTACATTTCTCCATCTAAGAGGAAGACTCAACGCCTCTCATCAGTTCTCCAAAAAACCATGCCTCGAGTTCACAAGATAGGAAATCTACCTCAAAAAAGGTCAAGGTTGTCAGTCTTTTCAGCCACCTCAGCAACATCCACTCTCCAATCAGGTACCCACTGAGGCTACTGCTAGACCGAAAGACGTCAAAGTCTAGGACTCGGAGAAATCATTGGTATCAACAGCAGACTGAGATGGCAAGAAGAGCTCGTCCTCTCCTTCCTCAGTACCAAAGCAGCCTGCTCGGGCTGCGACTGCACTTCCCTCAGAGCAGACAAGACTATGGTACCGTCAGTGCCCTCGGCCACTATTACCTTGGTGCAGACCATGGACTCAGTACCAGCAGCATGCTCAGTACCACAGGAGTTTTGTTTTCCCTGGGACCTGGCTGTATCTGTGATGTCTACGTCTCTGCTGCTCGACTCTGACATATTTTCAGTACCAAGGACATTGAGAGTGCCAGAAGTTCACCTGGTATCAAGAGTTTCACCTCACATTTCTCCAGCCCTCCACCATTCCATAGTGAGTTTGAGGAAAGGGAGTCTGGGAAACTGAAGCAAGGTCTTCATCAAATATCGATCCAGGGCTGCTCTCACCCCTATAGAGGCCCCTTTCCAGAAGTCTCTGAGTCTATGACCACTCATGACACAAGGCTGCAACCACCACCTTGCTGGTATGCGCACCCATGTGTGCCCCCTCCTATGCCTCATTCATCACCTCCTTGGCCATACTGGGACCCTTGGGTAGCCTATCATCAGCTATTTTCCAGGGCTTCGAGCACCACCCTTTGCGATGATGGTTGCCTATCTCTGCTTGCTCTCTCTGAGAGACTCATCCTCAAAAAGAAACCTTTGTGGAGCTGGAAGCTATAGCCAATGAAGCGGTCTCTCCTCTAGCCAACACCTCCTCTTTATCTTCAGATGAAGCTGTCATGCCGCCTCCTGCATCCTTGGTGGATGATTTTAAGCAGTTTCAGGATCTGGTCAAGAGAATTGCTGAGTCCTTGCAGATCTCTCTTGAGATTGAAGAACCTCATCATAAGCTGCTTGATATCCTTCATTCACCCTCAGCTGCCTGTATAGCTTTGCTGGTCAATGAGGCCCTTCTGGACCATGTGAAGATCATCTGCTACCCCAGCTACTATTCCACCTACATGCAAGAGAGTGGATAAGAAATATGATCTAGCAAAAGACTTTTTATTTTCTCATCGCTCATTATTCTTTGGTTGAAACAAAGAATGTGGAAGGCAGTACCCCGCTAAATCCACGCCCCATGAAAAAGATTGTAAGTGAAAATCTTGTTAGTCAGCCTCCTTACAATTTAGAATCACCAACTACCAGGCATTTATGGCAAAATATAATCATGTAAATTGCACAAAATTGAACTCTTTTGTTGACCATGTACCGATGGAGCACAGAGATCAATTCCAAGCAATTATTGTGGAGGGCCAGCTACTTGTCAGAACATTTCTACAAGCCTCCCTCAACGCTGCTGATACTGCTGCTTGTTCAATCTCTACAGCGGTAGTTATGAGGACTTTCTGGCTCTAACTCTTCAGATTTCCAACAGAGATCCAGAAAACAATGGAAGACCTTTCTTTTGATGGATCTAAACTGTTTGCTGACAGCATGGATGAATCTCTGTGAATGTTAAATGACTCTAGGGCTACTTTTTCATTCTCTTGGGATTTACATACAAGAGAATGTTTAGCAAGTCCCAGATGGACAGGATCTCTAAGCCAATTCCTGACCTCCCAGAGGCTATGTGAACCATATCAAAAGAGACAAATTCCAGAGGAGGAAACAGTCAACCTCGCACTCTTCCACCTCCAAGGAGCAATTTTGATGGGCTGGTCAACAGCCTGAATTATCATCCTCATCCTTACCAGCTGCACCAATTCACCTGCCTTCCTCCCTTCAGTGACCCCCTTTACCACTTCAGGCGGGTTTGGGAGTCTCTCTCTACAGACAAATGGGTTTTGGATATTATCTCCAAAGGGTACGCCATCCACTTTACTGCTCTTCTACCGTCCACCCCCCTTGTTCCGCCCTCTTCAGAGAGCTTGCTTCATCAAGAAATAGTCTCTCTCCTACATTTGGTGCTATAGAACCAGTTCCTATGCTGCACAGAGGAAAGGGAGTTTAGTCCAGATATTTCCTGGTACCAAAAACGAATGGCAGTGGGAGACCCATCCTAGATTTAAGGCTACTCAACATTTGTGAAGGCACAAAAATTCAAAATGGTGACACTTGCAGTGATAATTCAGAAATGAGATCACGGGCATTGGTTCTCAGCCTTCAACCTTCAGGATGCATATTTAAAAAGCCATGTCAGTGGTAACAGCCCAACTCCACAAGAAGTGTGGATGATTGGCTGCTGAAAGGTCACTCCCTGGAACTGACATCATGGGCAACTTCCAAAGCCATAGATTGCTTGGGTCTACAATTAAACATTCAAAAATCCACTTTGACCCCTGTGTGAAACTTAGAATTCATAGCTCATTTTGATTCAGTAACCGCAAAAGCTTACCTTCCTCTACACAGGTTTGTGGCCCTATCCAACATAGCCTGTACAATCCAGCTCAGCCCCCAAACTCCAGTTATTGGTGCACATGGCAGCCAGTACCTTTGGCCTAGACCAGACAAGACTCTGAATGCATAGCCTTCAAGGGTGGCTCAGGACTGTTTATTCACCAAACAGACTTACCAAACAGCTTAAATATGCTTCTTTCCATACCCACTGTGACGGGGCAAGGCCAGAGGGTTATAGGAAAGTAGTAAGGAACCAGTATATTAGCCCCAAGCTAAACAAATCCCTGATAGCTTATGGCAGTTGCTCCAGGTTAATCAAGACACCTGGGGCCAATTAAGAACTTTCCAGAAGGCAGGGAGGTTAATTGAGACACCTGCAGCCAATCAGGGGCTGGCTGAAACTAGTTAAAAGCCTCCCAGTGAGTCAGTGAGGGGCGCATGTCAGGAGCTGTGGAAGGAGGTTGTGTGTGAGGAGCTGGGAGCAAGAGGCACTAGGAGCTGAGAGTAAGAGGGTGTACTGCTGGAAGATCCTGTGGTGAGGATAAAGAAGGTGTTGGGAGGAGTCCATAGGGAAGTAGCCCAGGGAGTTGTAGCTGTCGTGCAGTTGTTCCAGGAGGCACTCTAAACAGCTGAAGTCCACAGGGCCCTGGGCTGGAACCGGGAGTAGAGGGTGGGCCCGGGTTCCCTCCCAAACTCCCAACTCCTGATCAGACACAGAAGGAGTTAACCTGGACTGTGGATTCTACTAGAGGGGAAGATCTCTGAGGCAAGCAAAATCCGCCAATAAGCGCAGGACCCACCAAGGTAGAGGAGGAACTTTGTCACACCACCTGCATAAAACAATCCCTCAGTAGGAGGAAAGACCATCACAACATGTGCCCAGGAGTTGCATTTGCACATCCTTCCCCAAGGAGTCGTCATAATGACAGATGCCTCCCTGGTAGGGTGGGCAGCACATCTGGAAGCTCACATGGCCAAGTGGACATCGCAAGAGACCATACTACACATTAACTTGCTGGAGCTCAGAGCAGTCAGATACTCGCGTCTCCAGTTTCTATCATTAATCAGGGGCAAGCACAGAAAGGTCATGATGGACAACATATCATACATGTTTTATATCAACCAGAAGGAGAAGCAAGATTCCGCCTCACCATGTGCTGAGACAGTCAAGCTTTGGAATTGGTGCATATGCAATCAGATTGTCATCACAACAGCCTGTCTTCCAGGGGTTCAGAATGTGACTGTGGATACACTCAGAAGGCACTTCTTCAAAGACCATGAGTGGGAAACAGATTCCAGTATATTACATCACATATTCCAGCAGTCAAGTACCCCCCCCCCCACCCCCCAGATACTTTTTTGTCACTGTGGTGAATAAGTCTATGCCTAGTTTTGCTCCAGAGGCGGACTGGGTCACTGATCCCTGGAGGATGCCTTTCACCTTCACTGGTTGTTGGATCTACTGGATGCAGGGCTGGCTCTAGGTTTTTTGCTGCCCCAAGCAAAAAAAATGTTGGCTGCCCCCCTGTTTTTTATAACTGACGTGACACAGAAGTTGGCGTGAATGGCACCGATAGGGCAGCACTGTACACACAAAGGATGGCTGGAATGCTGACTGCTGCCCCAAGCAGGTGCTTAGATCCGGTCCTGACTGGATGCATTCCCACTGAGCTCCATTACAGTCCACCTGGCTGCTATCATGGCTTTCCATTCTCCACTACAGGATTATTCTGTTTTTGCCCACCCAAAGATAGTGAAGTTTCTCAGGGCATTTGGAAATCTCTATCCAGTCAAGTGTTCTCCTGTTTGTGACCTTAATCTGGTTCCTAAATGCCTCACAAGACCACCCTTGGAACTGGTTGCTACCTGCTCACTGCTCCATTTATAAATATGAATAAAATTCCTGATAGCAGTCATGTTGGCAAGATGGGTTGGGGAGGTAGGAGGAGGAGGAACTGAATGATGGTTGGGCCCACCCCACCCTTACTGGCCCCAATGCCCATCGGCACTGCTTTAAAAAAACAAACCACACAGAGGAAGGGCACATTACATTCCCCTGATAAGAGGTGAAATAGTGGAACTATATAACTACAAATATTTCAGACTTTACTGTTTATTAAAATGTCTTCAAATGGAAAAATTAGTTTTTATATTACACGGTTTTAGATTTTTACTTGATGAATGTAAGATTTGCAGCTTTCCACCATTAGTGGGGGGAGGGGAGGGAATCTTTAATGTAAGAAAACATCATGGGGCATGAAATACTAAGCTCACATATTACAACTTCTCAGAGGATCAATTCCACAGCTACTGTTGCCTGTCCTTACCCCCAAGAGACAATGTGTAACAACTATCTTTATTAATAAACAGTAAAGAATAATATTTCATAGTAGTTAAGATTAGCATTGGGCTACAAGAGGAAGATGTGTGCATTATGGTGCATCAAACTGGGTTTAACATTTTTGAGATATGAAATACTTGGTGATTAGAGAGGCTATTAAAAACAGAAAACTCAATAGAAGGAGATTTCAACTATCCCCATAGTGACTGGGTACATGTCACCTCAGGACATGATGCAGAGATAAAATTTCTAGACACCATTAATGACTGCTTCTTGGAGCAGTTAGATCTAGAACCCACAAGCAGTAATTCTTGATTTAATTTTAAGTGGCACACAAGCTCTAGTCCAAGAAGTGAATGTGGCTGAACCACTTATTAACGGTGATCATGATATAGTTAATACCAAAGAAGCCCACCACAGGAGCATTTAACTTAAAAAAAAATAAGGAAACTAATTAAGTAAACATTAACAGGAACAGTTAAGAGTGAAATGCCTGCAATGAAACTTTTTAAAAACACTGTAATAGTCAAATAAAATGTATACCCCATGTTAAAAAACCCAGTAAAAGGATAAAAAAATGCCACCCTGGGTGACTGGACAAGAAAATGGCAGATGAAATTCAATATTGATAAATGCTAAATAATGCACCCTGGAAAACAGTCTGAAATAAAACACACACACAAAATGACACGTATATATACACACACAACGACGAGGTCTAAATTAGCTGTTTCCACTCAAGAAAGATCTTGGGAGTCATGGCAGTTTTCTGAAACCATCCACTCAGTGTACAGCAGCAGTTAAAAAATCTAACAATCTTGAATACTGCATGTGGTTCTGGTTGCCCTCTCAAAAAATACTTAGAATTGGAAAAGGTACAGAGAAGGGCAACAAAAATGATTAGGGGAATTGAATAAGTTCCCCAGGAGGAGAGATTAAAAAGAGTGGGACTGTTCAGCTTGGAAAAGAGGAGACTGATGCGCTGTATGAGAGAGGTTTATAAAATCATGAATAGTGTGGAGGAAGTGTTATTTACCCCTTCACAAACACAAAAAAGCAGGGGGTCATCTAATGAAATGAATAGGCAGCAGGTTTGAAACAAACAGAAGGAAGTACTTCTTCACATATTCCATAGGTTGACTGCACTTCATTTCCCAGGGATGTTGTGAAGGCCAAAAGCATAACTGGGTTCAAAAAAGAATAGGGTAAGTTCATGGAGGATAGTGCCATCAAGGCTACTGGGGATGATGGTCAGGGATGCAACTGACTGCCCGATACTGGGACTGGATGATAGGGGATGGATCGCTCAATTGCCCTACTCTGTTCATTCCCTCTGAAGCATCTGGCATCGGACACTATCAGAAGACAGGACACTGATCTAGATGGACCATTAGTCTGACCCAGTATGGTCATTCTTGTGTGTGATATGGGCCCACCAAAAGCAGAGATCCTTTCTCTTCACAGGAACTCATACATGTAATGAGGATAGGAATCTTTTCCCTATGAAAAGAGTGAAATTAAAGAGCTTGGAGACAGGACTAGATTATGTAACTCCTCTATAGCTGAGACACTTGCCTCAAAGACTGATGCATCCAAATTCAATAGAAGTGTCTAGATGTATGCTGTATCCAATTTAGTTAGCTAAAATACATTGTTTACTCCAACAGTTACATGCCATTTCAGATACATACTGAGTCAATCATTCACTCTCTTTTCCTATGTCTATTTTTGTATTTCACTCCACTGAGGATGCTACAAAAAGGTATTTAACTAGCCAGATAATATAGGATGCACTATGGACAAAGTATGTGAATGATTATTATAATAATGAGGCCTTCCTACATAGCAGTTTATAGTATTTATATGGGGCCTCTTCCACAATACCTAAACACCAATTGTTTTTAATATGAAGATTTTGGGTTTAAAGTAACCTCACAGACAGCATTGCTGAAGACTTACACAAGGATTTGAAAGTTGACCATCTAGCCACAGAGCAAGATGTGCCTTGTAAAGTTCAAGTACAAGAAAAGTGTCTTTCTTCAAGAAGATATCTATACATAACTTGTTTTGACTTTCATTAAAGTGCCTCTGAGATCAGAATCTGTCTCTCCATCCAGACCTCATTTATACTTTAGCCCTACAGCGAAATATCATTAGAAATACTAAGAGAGGGAACAATGGGGACAGCTGTTTAAGTACTAAGCTTTAACATCAAGCAGAAGATAACTCACATGTCCCTCCACACAACCTTCTACATCTATGCAGACAAACATGGAAAGGTACCCTCACTATTCTTTGGAGAGCACAGCCACTAGGCAGTAGTTAGATTTTCTTCTTCAAATTAATACACCAAACATTTTCTTCAAAAAAGTTTATTTATGCAAAGCCAATCGGGAAGTGTTCTGTAAAAGTGAAAAGCTCATTTTACATATGATAAAAACATTTATGCATTTAGTCTAGGAAAAGTGAGGATTTTGAGTTGTCTAATCATTTACAGGAATCTGCAAGCTTGTTTTAAAAATAGACATTGGTATTCGGTCACTTATTTTCCCCAATATCTAAATGCTGTACAGTTTGCTATAGCTCACTTCAAGGTGCCAAATAAAACAAGGATATCCCATTAAATTCAACTATACAAGCTTTGTGCTTGATAAAAATCAAGCATTGGTATAAGCATTACATTCAACTGAGAATATTTTGAATGTATATAGTAGTCAAAAAAAAAAACCAATAACATAATTTATATGAATGTCAGCCACTTCACAAACACCCAACATTCTTGTCTTCCTTTTCCTAAGGAGAAAGTTATGTTCCTTGACCCTCCAGTTCTGACGCTGCTATATCTGGTTCTTCATCATTGTAAATGTTTTCAGCCTAGAGATACAAGTTATTGCATTACAAGTATCAAAAAGTGGTAGGCATGTTTGATTAACAGTATTTTTTCTAATCTTAGAGGTCACATGATTGCAGAAGTGAGAAAATAATCCTGTTCTCAAAGAAGTATCCCTTTCCTTGACTTTAAAGAGGGAAGTCAGTTTTAAGATTATGTAAAATGGCTAGACTAATCAACACTAATATTAAAAATATGTATACGATATTTTATATTGATGCACTTTAGGCTAATCTTAATCCATTTAGCTCTTTATCCAAAACATTTTGTCTCTATCTCATATCCAGTTTCAGTCTTACTTAAAACTATTATCCCAGTAGTAATTGCTTCCAAAAAAACACATATCCTTCAACTTACAAGGAAAAAAAACTCACGTGGATAGAAGGGCAGATACATCTGTATATACATTTAGTTGATGTTCTTTAAGTAGCTGTGGTTTTCTGGCTAAAAACTCATGTGGTGTCAATTTCTATCAAATGCATGCTGTCAGACAATGGTCCTGTCTTTACAGGGACTCGGATAATGAAAGGCTTCTTCTTTTACTGCTAAGATCCTATAACTAGCTAGGATTAACAACTGCCAACATGACTCTCAGAAGTCTTAAAAATGCAGTTAACTTTGCAATTAACCGTTCTAGAAGCCATTTGTAAAACAAAAGCTTAGATTCTGGATAGCATGGCACACATAAACCTGCAATATCCAGAAGCTCACTTTGATCTATTTTTCCTTCTTCTGAAGATATTAAAATATCAATTTAGCTCCAGTTAAGTAATTTGTACAAATGGATATTTTTGGTATATATTAGAAATTAGCCATTTCTAGATCAATTTCTCCTTAATAAAATTCAAAATAATATACAAGTCATAACAGATAACATTTTTGTATGAATATTAGTCTTAATGTTCAGGTCATAAGTTAAATCCATTTAGTTAAGAGGAAAAAAGATTGCCTACATGAGCCATGGTCTGTCTTTTTTAAAGACTCAGAGAAGGATAACCTCCTTTTTCATTTATATCATGAAGCTGAAAGCAATACAGAAATTAAGTTCTGACACTCACCATTTGCCATATTTGCATTATGTTGTCCTCAGATACAGAGCAGATTACCCAGGGTTCGTTAGGGTTCCAACTAAAATCTGAAATCTTTGCAGTGTGTCCTCCATGAATAAACTGTTAATAAGATCAAATTTAATGACCCAAGACATCTCTAGACAATTATCAAAGTAGTGAAATATTTTAATTTACTATTCTCATTAGCAAACAAAGTAAAACTAAGGTATAAACTCTATACAGTAGAACCTCAGAGTTACGAACACCTAGGGAATGGAGGTTGTTCGTAACTCAGAAATGTTGGAAACTCTGAACAAAGCATTATGGTTGTTCTTTAAAAGTTTACAACCGAACATTGACTTAATACAGCTTTGAAACTTTACTGTGCAGTAGAAAAATACTGCTTTCCCCTTTATTTTGTAGTAGTTTACACTTAACACAGTTCTTCCTCCCACCCCACATCTCTGCTGCTGCTTGATTCCAAATGAGGTGTGTGGAGCTGACTAGTCAGTTCTTAACTCTGGTGTTCATAACTCTGAGGTTCTACCGTAAGTGGAGATCTGAGGTGTAGTTTTAAAGAAGCTGCCTTAACATGTACTCCACAAACAACATGTAAATGCCACCCACACACAAACATTTCAGATTAGAACCGTTGAGAAGAAGGCAGGAAACATCATTTAAAAAAGCATTCTTGCTACCCGTGTTACTTGGCACAGCAGCCTCCTGTCTTTTCATAAAGCTCTATATTAGGTTATTTTACCCAGAAGCAAGACGAAGAGAGTTATTACTGGATGTGGAAGTCAACCAATAGCCACTGTTTTCCCCACATAGTTGCACACAAAATATAGTGGTTGCTTGTAAATCATTTGATGGAGAGCCTAACAAACTAAAGAAGCTATTTCAGATTATTTCCTTTCCTCCTGTAAAGTTGCTATTAGCAACACAG
This sequence comes from Chelydra serpentina, assembly GCA_037349315.1. NCBI lineage: Eukaryota > Metazoa > Chordata > Testudines > Chelydridae > Chelydra > Chelydra serpentina. Next base: position 133,753,279 of record JBAIAC010000004.1, read on the forward strand.
CCATTTATAGCAGCATGAAGTTGCTAAAAACCCTAAATGACTATCTAACCTAGGAAACATTAAACACTATACTTTGTTTCAATGATAACCGAGGTAGTAGTTTAGTTTTGGTTTATATATGGTAAAAAGTATAACCTACAGCTGTTTTCTCTACACTTTACCTGACCTTGGATATAGGCAACATTGCAGACCTACTGCAGCAATGGCACTCTGCGCAGCACTTATACAAAGGAGCATTAAGAACCACTGCCTTAAAACTCACTTAGCAGTTGAGAGCCACAATCGAGTACCGAGAGATAGTGGGGCGTTGAAGAATTTGCCCGAAGTAAATTCCTGGATTAGACAGATTATTGGTCTGGTCTGCTATTGCAGTTCTTTAGTCTAAGAATAAAGATATAAGTTCTTATGAGGCATCAACAGGTCTCCAAGCTAAAGACAGCAAATACGTACCAAAAGTTCAGGAGGCCCATCTTCTGCATCCTCTGCAGATTGCTCTTCTCCAATTTTACTGTAAAGGAAACAATGCTGTTTAAAGGAAGTATATTTAAACTCTTAAAATCTTGAAGTAGTTAATACATCACTATAGTTTCTCTCATTTAAGTGGGCAAGAAGTCAATTTATGAATTAAGGTTTAAAAAAAGTAATAGCTAATGGAGGACTGTGCCCGTCTCCTATCAGGGGCACTCGCACTGAGAAAGTATCTTTGTTTTCAATTCCTACTCTTGTTGCTTATTCTTCACCAGAAGTTTTAATCCTTAAACATGGGTCATCACAACTGGTTGCTGAAAAAAATCAGATTCTGCAGATTAGATCAATAAAAGGACCCTTGGGGCAGAGATCACTTATTACTAAAAAGACTGGGGGGGGGGGGGGGGGCAGGGAAGAGAGGAAGGAGGGGAGGAACATGCAGAGTTGTTCAGAAGCTTTTTTTTTTAAAACTTAACTGGCAAAGGTCAGTAAAAAGACAGCACGGTATTCCTACACTGAAGGTTTGCTAGTTTTTAAACAGAAAAAAAGCGTATGCCTAAATTGTAGGCTTAATTATTTTTAAGTACAAATGCAAAGCCTACTGCATATATTGGATACTTGTCTGTCACCTACACAGGTTTTAAATAAAGGAACAGAATCACTCTTTACCTTAGATCCCATACATTTAGCCGACGATCAGTACCACTTGAAGCAAGAATGGTTTCATTATGAGGAGACCAGTGAACCTGAAAGAAGAGAACATCTCTCGAAAATAGGCGTATAATGTTACTGACTTTGTATTCTGAACTAGTAACTTTAGATGTGACCAACAGTGCCAGTTTTAACTATCAATGTTTGAACTGCTACAGCCATAACTGATCAACATTTTTAATAAAAAAGGACAAGTTTAGAGAAGATAGACTCAAAAAATACATAGACTACTTCTCACTTCACGTACCCCAACATCCAAGCTTTCCTCCAATTCAGAGGATCTTAAGTTTCCTCATGGAAGAAATCCAACCACAAGAAATATACCATAAAGTGTCAGTATTTAGTTCCATTTTCTACAATGGTCACGTGTGTCTGCAAGTCACTTTTAAACCTGCCTAACCATACATAAAATGAATAGTCATTGAATAAAGTCACACAGCTTTAAGGGAATATTTGGAATTAGAATTGCCTTTCGGGACACACTGAAGGATTTTGGGGAGGCACAGATACATAGACAAGAACTGTTTTAAAATATTCTGAGAAAAGCTGCTGGGCTTTTATACTTGCCCTATTAATTTTATTTTAACCATAGTGAGAGAGCATCTAAGCGTTTCCCATAAAATGCCAGTTTGTGTGCTACTGTTAAAGGAGCAAGTTAGAAAGCTTGCAGACTTGTGAATATACTTTTGCGGAGAAGAGAAAAAAAGTCTACTCACATTAACTATGTTGCTTAAACTAAGGCTTAATGGTGGCATTAGTTCAGCTTTTAGTTCTTTCAACAAATCTCAGTGATCAGATATATTTCAACTGATCACAATATCAGAATTCCAAACCAAACCATATTCCCACCTGATCCAGAGTTCTCAGCAATATGCACAACCTTATTCTAAAACCTTCAAGTTATTCATTTTTCTTCTGCCCACCTGAAAGATTTCATCCTTATGAGACTCAAAAGAATGAAGTTTTAATTTAAGGTTTCGTAGATCCCACAAAGCCACAGTCTGTGAGGGAAAGGGGAACAAAAAAAAAGGTAGTTTTACTCCAAAAGCCTCTGAAGTTACTCAATTTTAAATGAATACATTTTAGCTACCCTTTGCACTTGTTTTAGTGACATTTGTGACGAGTGTCTAAGCACACTTTTAGGAGTATATACATTCAATTTGTATAGTATGTTAAAAATATACATAAGTAAAACACCTTGTCAGCAGAACCAGTTGCTAGAATGAACTCGCTGTAGGGATTGAAGGACAGGCAGTTGACCTCAGCTGTATGGGCATCTACAGAATGACTTGGCTTGGATGTAGTATTGGACCTCGTGTCCCAACTTTATTGGATGAAGGGGTGGGAAAAAGGAAGAACACAAAAAAAATGCCAGTCAAAGGTGGTAGAAGGGAGAACCAATTCTCACACACTAAACCCTATTCAGCACTGACTTTTGCAGCAAGAGTTCTGTTCTTGAAACAGCCCAGTCTGAAGACTTGTCTAAATGAACAGTTTGCATCCAGCAAGCTAGGGTGTGTGGATCTACAGCACACTAGCATGTCGTGCACTAACTTTTCATCTAAACAGGCCATAAGTGGAATGAACATTGGTCACAAAGTTAGCACTCATTTCATACTACATAAAAACTGTACACACTAAATATCTGTACAAAGTTAACACACGTTACTTTGGGACTAAAACATTCCTTGCAGCTGGAAAAGCTGGATACACAAGTTCCAACATTTAAAAAGAAAAGGGGGGGGTGGGGTGGGAAGGGATTGAGAGCAATTTGTCATTCCACACTGGTACAATCCTATCTGTTTTAGAACATACTAATCAGTCAGAAGATTTATAGCAGACAGGTATTCCACCTTTTGGCAAAATCAAAGCATTCACTGTACAATCTCAAGAGTTTTCCCCTTTATCAAGGGGAATGATTAGTCTGTCAAGTAATTTGTTAGAGCAAACAGATATGATTGGATTCCTCACATCTTTGAAAAAGTTCAAAGCACTAGATTAATATTTAGTCAGTCCATCTGACCTGATGGTATTTACAGTTTGCTTTTAAATAGAATTATCAGGTCAATCAAGGGGAAGGATGATCCAGGGGTCAGGGCACCAGCATAAGACTTGGTGAGGCCTAGGTTCAATTTTCTGCTCCACTGCAGACTCCATGTGTGACCTTAATCAAGTCACTTAGCCTCTCTGTGCCCCTTCTACTGTAATTCCTGGGTGTTGTGAAGATAAATACATTAAGATTGAGGCACACAGCCTCAGCTAAACAAAAGGACTTGAGCGAGAGCAGCAGTGACAGCCTCCCTTATAACTTTTAGCTCCATTGGTTAGGGTACTCACCTGGAATATGGGAGACCCAGGTTAAATTCCTCCGTCCACATGATTTTGGAGAATGGAGTTGAGCAGGGTTTCCCAATTCTCAGGCAAGTGCCCTACCACTGGACTACAGAGTCATCCTCACTGTCTCTATATTACAAACATTCATTGGGCTAAAGTGGAACAGCTTCAACAGGCAAGACTGAGAAACACTCTCTTCCTTACCCCTCAGCATATGCCATAACCAAGTGCCCGTTTTGTGCTCAGATCACAGACCTGCCAGATGAGGCCCACAGGAGAGAGAGGGAGGGCAACACCTATCTTCACCTGGTTTGAGAATTGCACTGGGGCTTAGGTGTCCGGATGCCTACCTAAGGCAGCAATGCACATGTTTGGAGGTAGAAACTTCAGCGCGAAATAACTTTTTACAGCAGAAACTTAGGCATCTAGTGATTTTAGACACCCCACAAGATTAGGCGGCAGCTGAGCAGGGGTTCTGTGGATCACAGTAACGTGTCCTTGGATTTACAATGATGGGACCATAAAAGTACCCAAAATATGTAGGTCACTAGAGAAACTATAGAATCAGGATTACCATTCACTATTTGTTTAACCACAGATCTAGATTTACAATGTAATCTTAGTAAGAAAAGCAACATTGAACAGTAAAACAAATAGAAGGAAATGCACATTTAGGATTATTCCTATCCAGATTCCTAGAAATACAAGTAATGCCGTAAAATCTAGGTGATTTAGCTTCATGTTAATACAACAGAAGGCTAGAGTATTTTAGGATTGCAGGCCACCTCACAGCCTGCATAGATTTTTTTTTTTTTTTTTAAACTAGGCAGTGTGCAGTGCTTGTCTAAACTGTTGCATTGACGAGCAGGCAATTATAAATTCCAGAGAACTCCTCAGCTTCTCCCCACCCCCAACTCTCCTCCCAAACTTACATCATAAGCTTCTGATCATCAGCAACTGATCCAAATAAAGATTCATGAAGCAGATGCCATGCCACATCTTCTACCACTGCAGAATGTCCAGTAAAGATCGCTTTAGCATCAACAACTTTGCCTTCTTTTGGTCCTGCACTTATATCCCACAGACAAACAGTCTGCAGACAAAAATCACATTTTAATACAATGTAATTTATTGTTCAGACTTGCTTTCTTGGTGTGAATCTTTCAGTATATGGATAGTAATCTAGTTGTATTCCAATTACGTTGTCTGACATCAGAATACAAGTTCAATATTCAGAGGTTTTAGAACTGTTAACATAGTTATGCCACACTGCTGGCATTCATGTTTTCTGTAACTTGAGACCATCGTTCTTGTCTTTTAAAAAGCCTCATTTAATAAAGTTATGCCCTTACACATCACCATCATAACTGCCTATAAAAAGGCTTACTAAAGCCAAAGGGAGTCTATGATATTCCTACTGAGGTCTCTGCCCAGACTTTATTAGCCTCAGAGACACAAATCACTGCAGGGGATAGGGAGTTGGGCGTGCATGCCTGTGTTAGAGACTTTGCTCACTGTCAGGGGGCGGGGTGGGTGTGCATGCCAGCCAACAAGCCAGAGAGACAGGCATGGAGGAGTAGGGCTTTTTATTATGCACAAGGCAGGCTCTGTCCCTGAGGCAGAAATGTAGCAGCCTGCCTGCCTAGAAAAAGGCCAAGATTCTGTATGGGGATGATCCCAAAGTTTTAGAGCACCCAGTAGTAGTACAGAGGGCTGAATTTTCCAGTTCATGGTGTTCCCGTTAAATAAAACGGACTCGGCCTCTAGTGATGGTGTTAAAAACCTTATCTGGATTGATTCTGATCAGTATATGTATGACTACATCCAGTATCTTTCAGTAATCAGGAAGAGAGTTGTTAAGTTTCCTCCTGGAATATGAACAGGAGTACTTGTGGCACCTAAGGGTACGTCTATACTTGCATCCGGGTTCGGCGGTAAGCAATCGATCTTCTGGGATCGATTTATCGCGTCTTGTCTAGACGCGATAAATCGATCCCAGAGCCGCTCCCCGTCGACACCGGAACTCCTGCTCGCCGAGAGGAGTACACGGAGTCGACGGGGGAGCCTGCCTGCGCCGCGTGGACCCGAGGTAAGTGTTTTTCAGTTCGAACTAAGATACTTCGACTTCAGCTACGCTATTCACATAGCTGAAGTCGCGTATCTTAGTTCGAACTGCAGGGTTGGTGTGGACCAGCCCTTAGAGGCTAACAAATGTATTTCAGCATAAGCTTTTGTGGGCTACAGTCCACTTCATTGGATGCATAGAATGGAACATGCAGTAAGAGGATATTTATACATTCAGAGAAACATGAAAAGGTGGAAGTACCCATACCAACCATAAGAGGCTAATTAATTAAGAAGAACTATTATCAGCGGGGGGACGGACTTTTGAAGTGATAATCAAGATGGCCCATTTCGGACAGTTGACACACAGGTGTGAGGATACTTAACTAGGGGAAACATTCAAGACGTTTCTGTCACTGTATTTGCATGGAGCTGTGTAAGAGTCTACTCAAACCAAAATCCTTTGAGTTTACTTTCTGCTATTGTTCTTTCATCAGAAGATCATACAGCTAAGCAAGTGTGATAGTATACTGTTCTTAAATGGAGTAATTTAAGGGTTTAAAAACATAACAATTTTTGAAAATAAAGACTTTTCAGTTTAATTAATAATAATAATAATAATTTTAAAAAGCAACCATTGTTAATGTTGCTGTTGATGGTTAAATTGACCTCATTCTCTGAGGCAGAAATGTAGCAGCAGCCTGTCTAGTAACATTGGGAACAGTTAACTAACAATAAGAACATTAACATTCTCAGTCAATTCCCCCAGGAGCATAAAGCCTGTAAAAGTTTTAAGGCCCCTACATTGCCAGAATGATGTAAAGCCTTACAAATGACAGTAAGGGAATCAGCTAGGAAGGTGTGTGCTTTCTCACTTTTTTTTTCCTGTGAGAAAGTGGCACAATGAGGTTAGATTACAGCTCAGGATTTATTTTACTTACCCATTAAAATAAGACTTTGAGAGCAAATAAAACATTTAACAAGCAGTCAATAAAATGTCAGGACAATCAGAACCAAGCACTTCCCAAAATACCCAGCCAGGTCCAGGACAATGATTAGCAAAACTGTACGACTTTCATGTGTGAAAGTCTGAGCAATTTAAACTGACATTCTACTTTTTTTTTTTTTTTGGTCAGCTGTTTGGTGTTCTCTAATGTAATTTAACTGGAATGCAGGGTATTCGTTACAGTGTTTCCAACTTCCATGTATTTAGGAAATGCTGAATAGTTAGTGACTTTTTCTGTATTGTAGTTTAAATAAATTACCAAAACAATTGAAACTGGTGTGATTATATTGCATTATTTTGACAAATAAAATATGCAGAATTTTTAAGAGCAGAATCTTAATTTTTTATTATTTTTTTTTGGCGCAGAATCCCCCCAGGAGTAGCTATTATGGGATAGGCATTAACTAGCTATAGAGATGTCCCAACCTCCTTCTGTTGAGGATGATGTGTCATGGGAAGTGGGCTTTCAGGGTATAAAAGAAAGAAACATGAACATCTAAAATTTAAAATATGAAGGCATTTTGATGCACACTGGATGGAGAAGACAAGTGGAAAAGATTTTATGGGGAAAAATACTATTAAGCCATGTGAATCAGCAACTAACTTCCTCCTCTGTTAATACAAAACAAAAGGAAGAGTTTCTTACATGATCATCAGATGCACTGAGAAGGTGTCCACTCAAATTGGAATTCCATGATAAACCATAGCCTTCTTTTTGGTGTCCTCTTAGCCTAAGGTCAGGATTACATTCTCCACTTGGGTCTGAAAAAGAACCAAACCATTGTTTAGCTCTTAGAGCTCCTTTAAACAATAAGAATATGATGTATTGTGATTGGTGGAATTTTTATTTTTGTATTGCAAAATAAAATAAAATTGCAAAATTGTCTGCATATGCTTACTACAGGGAGAAGCAGGATTTGCTTTTCAATTTCGTGTTCAGAGTAGGTTACAAGACACTAGAGGATAGCTAAAGATAAAGTAGGACTCTCTATGGCTATCACCTCAAGTCTGAAATACCTAGGCAAACTTCCTGAGCTTAATTACCCCAAGCATATTCTAACTAATCCAAATTGTTTTTAACTAGCAGGAGAGTTAAGGCACCTTCAGACACTTAGTGCTTTAGCATCAAAATACAACAAACAGGACTACTGTCAGACTCGTGTTATTACACTTTGTTTCTAGACTACATTTATAATACTAGAGAAGATATTGTATACAAATTCAAGCAGTTTGACCCACCTGGTTTAGATGGATGTTTGGTGTAATCAAAAACCAGCACATCAGAGGAAGGTGTTTTTGTAGCGATGATGCAGGGGTTCTGGGGCATGTAGCGAGCACGATTTACTTCACCTTCATGGTTAATTTTAATTTCAGTTTCAATTTTACCAGTTACAGATCCAAAGCCACCAAATTCTAGATTTTTTTTTTAAAATACATATAAAAAATGTTTTTGGTTAAAATCGTGTCAACTACTTCAAGTGTGTTAAGCCAGTGTTCTCAGGCTATTCATAATCACAAGTTGTTTTATGTAGTAATACAAGTACATGGAAGATTAATTACATTACACCCCTTTAATAGTTATCTTTTTATCTTGAAAGCAGTGAAGTATTCTTAAACTGAACAGGTCATCACAATACGTAGTGACCAGCCGTAACACCTTCAGAGGGGTAAATCTCTTGCTCAAGCTAGTCTACCAGTTTGCTTTAGTGTCACAAATGAAAGACCTAATGAAGTTAGTATTTGTGTCAAATAGGAGACTTTTGCAGGAGGTTCAACAATAATGACGTAACATGAATTGTTACCAGCTTTCAGATTTTTTTTTAAAGGGTCAGAGTAAAATATATTAAGGTTCTAGAACTACACTATATACCAGTAGCACACGTACCCCTGGGGGTGTGCAGATGTCTTCCAGGGGGTACACCAACTCATCAAGATATTTGCCTAGTTTTATAACAAGCTACATAAAAAGCACTAGCGAAGTCAGTACAAACTAAAATTTCATACAGACAATGGCTTGCTTGTACTGATTTATATGCTATACACTGAAATGTAAGTACAATATTTATATTCCAATTAATTTATTTTATAAATTATATGGTAAAGATGAGAAAATAAGCAATTTTTCAGTAATAGTGTGCTTTTGTATTTTTAAGTGTAATTTTGTAAACAAGTAGTCTTTAAGTGAGGTACTTGGGGTATTCAAGACAAATCAGACTCCTGAGAGGGGTACAGTAGTTTGGAAAGGTTGAGAGCCACTGTTATATACTATAAACAAGTTTAGTATACAAATAGACTCTTAAGAAAAATATTTTTAAAGTTAAAACCTAAATTAGAACACAATTAAACAAGGTATGATGCACTGTTCAACACTGCTACTAGAAGAAAACAATCAAAAAATTCTTGCGATACTCACCTCCCTTCTCACTATCATAGTGAGAAGCATCAAACTGAGCATCATCATTAGGAATCTGGACCCTTGCAACAACCAAATGGTTCTGCTCATCAGAGGTATGTGTTCCCAACACTAGCCAATGAAGGGCATAATCCTTTCCTTCAGGCCTGTTCAATAAAACAGACGGTCTTACAAAAAGTTGAACAGTTATACTATAGTTGTAAATATTTTTAGAGGCAAAATTTTTCTGTATCATCCCAATTTCTATGGGAGACTACCGATTAATTGGGAAAAACACTTTCCCCTGCCATATTAGGCATATCAGCATAAATGTTTACAAGTTGAACTCCAGGTGTTCTTGACATCAGTAAATTTGACAAGCACATCTTTAATAAAACTGAAATCCCAGTCTTTTAGAGCGTTTATACTATTCAAGCGATAGTGACAAATAGGACTTCTGTGCGCACATACATTAAGTAGAGGCATTTTGACATCAGCCCCTGCTATGGTAAATACACATTAATGCAGTTAAAGGCATTTGACATAGAACAGATTTTCCTGTGTTGGTACTCCTAGCAGTCAGCTCTTTATTCTACAGGTTTCAGGGTAGCAGCCGTGTTAGTCTGTGTCAGCAAAAAGAAAAGGAGTACTTGTGGCACTTTAGAGACTAACAAATTTGTTTCAGCCCGGTGTGGTGGCGCGCGCCTGTAATCCCAGCTGCTTGGGAGGCTGCAGTTGGCAGATCGCTCAGGAGTTCTAGGCTGCTGTGCACTATGTCAATCGGGTGTCCAGTGCTGCTGACAGCCTGGCCAGCGGGTAGTTGGAGGACTGGGTAGAACAACCCATCTGATGTGTTGTGATCAGCGCTCTCTCTGTGAGGGCTGATGGACCGATCAGTGACAATCATAAGTTTAGGGGGGAGGGATAGCTCAGTGGTTTGAGCATTGGCCTGCTAAACCCAGGGTTGTGAGTTCAATCCTTGAGGGGGCCATTTAGGGATCTGGGGCAAAAATTGGGGATTGGTCCTGCTTTGAGCAGGGGGTTGGACTAGATGACCTCCTAAGGTCCCTTCCAACTCTGATGATCTATGATTCTACAATCCACTTCCTCGGATGCATAGAAAGGAACATACAGTAAGAAGATATTTATACATTCAGAGACACACGAAAAGGTATAAATATCTTCTTACTGTATGTTCCATTCTATGCATCCCAAGAAGCGGATTGTAGTCCAGAAAAGCTTATGCTGAAATAAATTTGTTAGTCTCTAAGGTGCCACAAGTACTCCTGTTCTTCATTCTACAGTGAAGCAAGAGTAGTTCAGATGTTGAAGATAGGCCTGACTGCTTAAATAGAGATTATGTCCCTCTTGCCAGCTTTTATTTACTAGCCTCCTAAAGGTTTACTCCAAACAGGGCGCATGAGGGTTTACGCAGGTAACCGGAGGGCAGCAGGTCGGAGTCTCACCTCGTTACATCAGGCAGCCACTGCACAGTGAGGCTGGGCCACTCGAGGGCGTGGGTCATCACCAGGTCATACAGGAAAGGGGTGTTCTTCTTCCAGATTTTGTACTCTTCATTGATGACACGCTCCTCCACGGTGTCCTCGAACACTGCAGGGACGGACGGACAGACAGAGGCGCGCTAGGCGGGCGGCTGAGCCGGCGGGCGGGCGGGGGGGAGGGGAAAGGAGGGGGGGGGACGGGACACCTGGGGGGGGGGGGACGGACACCCGCGGCCTCATGTTTGATTTTTCCCTAAGCCGAAGCCCGCTCGCGGCGAGACCGGCGCCCGCGAGGCCACGCGCTCCCCTTCCCCGCGCTGCGGGCCGCTCAGCCCCGCCATTGCCCCGCCCCCAGCGCCCGCCCGTCCTGAGAGCCCCGGCGGCGGGAGGCGCCCCCACCCCGCCGTGCCCGGGGAGAAGAAACCCGCCGACCCCCGACAGCCCGCACAGGCCCCGCCGTCTCTTACTCTCTTTATTCGCCATTTTGTGCGTGGGGCTCCCTCCCGCGCTGCGCTCCCCTCCCCCCGGCGGAGCTGGCGCCGCCGTCTCCGCCGCGGATGAAGCGGCCGCTCGCGCGCCGGCCCTTGGGGTTCGAGACGGCCTCGTTCTCCCTCCAAACCGTTGGCTCGGATTCCGAGAGACGCTCCAACCCGCGCCGCCGCCAGTGCGCGTGCGCAGCAACCCAGCTGCACTCCCGGGTCAGACCGCCACGACCCCGAGGCAGCGGCCAATGAACGAGGGCGGCGAGGATGAGGCGGGCCGCACCTCAACAAGCCCGCCCGCCAGCCACCGCCTCTTCCGGGGCTCGCTCCGGCAGCAGGGCAGATAAGCGCATGCGCAGCAGGAAAGCGCCCCAACAGCGAGGGCGGGGCAAAGTACGGGAGGGAGGGAAGGTGCCGCGAGGTCCAGCAGGCCCCTCCCCCCCGTCTGATGCTGCAAAACAAACTGCGCGGAGAGTTCGTGCCCCCACCCACTCCCATTAGCATTGACGTCAGCGCTCCTCGGGCCCCAGGGCGGGCAGCTGTGAGGCCAAGCGCCCGGAATGCCCAGGCGGCGGCTCCGCCGGCAGCGACCGTTCCCCCCCCCCCCCCCGGCACGCACGTGCTCATGGGCCAGCGCCCCGCCCCCAACAGCGGGAGATTGGCGTAAAACTCATCTGTTGCCTTAGAAACTAGAGGCGGCGGCGGCGGCGGCGGCGGTGGGGAGGTATTTCGATTGACTCCCCCGTTTCTGAAGCTTCAGGCCTATAAAGGTTTTTATCCCCGCCCTGAAAGGGAAACTTCTCTTTGAAAACAAACCATCCAACCCTGGCGACGGCGTAGAGACCGGCGTGACAGGTGTCAGCTGCCAATGCCAAAACTCAGGGCTGTGCAGACCGAGACCTGCAACAAGTGAAACCAGCGGGATTCATATTAGGGCGACACAAACTGAACACGCCGTGAGCTTCCTCAGGTGTTTAGCAGGAATTTTAAGTTTGGCCACAAAAAAACCCTCTTTTCTGCCACGGAGGCCAGTATAGCGCCAATCATTTTCTACAATATAAACAAACGCTAGGGTCCTGTTTTAATAATCAGCTACTCCAATTAGACAAAGCACCAACAGGAATGTATACACCTACAGGTCTCAGACACTACAAGGTCTACAAGTTCCAGGCACAGTTACAAAACAAATCCACTCACATATAACATTTCCCCCAGGTATTAATTATACTAATTTTCTATGATGGAATATATCCCTACATCCACACCAGACACACTATTGTAATAATCTTTGTACAAAGTATGTCTCATAAGGTATCATTTTGTTACCGAAATATCGGGTCCGCCTAGCTGAGAGCCAATAACAGCCAGACAGGGATAAGGAAAGAAAAGTACTTTATTCTGCAAAATAAGGGAAGTCTGTACCAAGTGACAGGACTTCCATTAACATAGAAATTACAGGTCTTTTATACACACTTAGACAAAGCCCTGGTGTGTTAACATTTGATTGGTGGTTACCAGATCTCAGATGTCTGTTATCTGGTCAGTAAAAACTGGTATAGAAATAACTATCTCAGCTGTGGAGACACTATTCTTGTGTAGGCGAAGGACAACTGTAAAAATGCAAGGTCTTGCGTAGGCGAGGTGTCTACTTCCACCTAGTGGTCTCTGATTACCATGGCTGCTGACTGATTATGACTTTCACAGTCCCCCCTCGGGCCTGACAAAAACCCAAATTGTCAGGCCCGTTCCGCAATTTACGATCAAGTTGAAGGGACAGATACTGGGTTTTCCCTCGGGTAACAGAGCTTTTGGTAACAGCGGTACACAGACATTTTGCACATTGTAACATTACCCAAATAACACATAGGAAGAAAAGAAAAAAAATGATCCACTTAACAATTGTTCGGAAAAGCCCTGTAAACCATGACCCAAGGTCTGGGAGCAGATCCTCAAAACTAAAGGTATGATCGAGGGATATAGCGTGAAAAACAACAGCAGCATTCTTAATAGCTCATAAATCCTTCTCAATTAAGCCAGAGTGATTAACATAAAAACAGCATTTTTCCCCAATGCGAGCACAAGCACCCCCCAATTCAGCATTCATAGCATCTAACACACGTCTATTTTGCAATGTAACTTCTGCTATTTTATCAACTTCTCCTTGTCCTTTTGAAAAACATCTATGGAGGCATTAGCTATTTTTTCTAATTCAGCAGAAATATTTACAACAGCTTTTTCTAGCTCTGCTACTCCCAACCCAGGAATGAGCGCTCGAACAAAGGAATGAAACCCCGTTTGCCTGACCACGAGGGGATTCTTAGCACGCTTTGTTCGAGTCCTTATGGGGGGTTTGAAGAGCCTATGAGAATAGCTTCCCAGGTTAAGGATCTGACTTGAGTCTAATGTTTTATTTATTTGGACATCTGGTATTACTCGGGCCACACCACATCGACCCCGCCAACCTGGGGGAAGGGCTTTGTAGGCACTGTGGCCACAGATGAAATACAAGCCGGGGGTCTCTAAGTAAAGGGTAAGGGTACTTCCTGCAATTCGATGGCGCCAGTCCACCCTAACATCCCGGTGCTTAGAGTTACCTAGTATTCGGTCTTGACACCTCCAATGGGACACATTTAAGTGGCCTAGGGCATGGGTATTATTCAGGATGTCCCCACAGTAGGTAACAGCAAATAAGGTAGATATGAAACCTGTAAGTGTTCCCAGGTGTTTTGGACAACCAGAAATCCTTTCGAGAGATGAGTGAGGCAACAGAATGCCAGAGTGAACATCCAGATAGTATGTATGTGTTTCATTTATGGGGCCTAATGGGCGGAATGACGGAAGCCATTGCCCCTGATAATGCATGCCTGTTGATTTTACAATTAAAGCCCTTTGCTGAAGGCAAGGTGAATTCTGGGCTTTTTTTTTTGAAATTTTAAGGGGTAAAGGGTCCCATTTCTAATATCAAACTGAAGGGTTTGGTTACAGGCCTCAGGGGGGAGATAACCCATTTCCCTCCCAGTTCCTTGATCATTCTCAAAACAAAGGGGCAATGTAAATCCAATCCCAAGAATATCAAAGAGAGGGACCCCCCTTGCCGCCCAGGAATAATGCCAAATCTCAGATGTTTTCCCATAGTTATTGTAATGGTGTTTCCCAACCCACACCCATTCAGTTTTCCGTACTACCTGTATGGAGAGTACTTCAGAGAGGTTTGCAGGTATACCCCATAGCCCTATTCCTTCTTCAGAACGGGTATGGTGACACAGCCAGCAATCAGATAAGTGTCCCAGTGTGGCCAGTCATTGCAGGGACCTGGCCGCTGGGTGGGGGTTGGCATGTAGAAAGGGAAAAATCAAAAAAAAAGTAGCCACTGTATCACTGGCTGCGAATTCATAATTATACAGTCTCAGGATTTAGTCCGTCTGAACAAGAGTTTCAGTCCTTCCAGAGGTTCAGCTTTCCAAGTATCGTCTGCTTCTGGCTCTTCCGGGTTGCGGTGGGAAGAGCTGGCGGGGCTCCCTCGAAGTCCGGAGTCGTCTGCTTCTGGCCCCAGCCTAGGGGCTCGCTTGACTCGGGTGTGGTGAATCCAAGTGTCTCGTTCCCTCACTCGAATGGCAGTATGGGAAGTAAGAAGGACTTGGAAAGGGCCCACCCACCGGGGTTGGAGAGGTTCGTGTTTCCACTCTTTTACATAGACCCAATCCCCTGGCTTGATCCGGTGAGCAGGCACATCAGCGGGTAGGGACTGAAATTGAGCTGCATACCTGTGGAGAGACATGAGAGTGGTTTGGAGGGAAATAACATATCTGGTCAGCTCCTCGTCATCCCATGTAGCCAAATCAGTCACAGGTCCTGGGTCGGCAAATCCGGTGTATGGCCTGCCAAATAAAAGTTCAAAAGGTGAAAGACAGAGTCTGCCCCTAGGGGCAGTGCGGACTGCCAAGAGGGCCAGAGGCAGGGCCTGAAGCCACTTCAACCCAGTCTGTGCACACAGTTTGGAGAGTTTTAGTTTTAAGGTTTGGTTCATTATTTCCACTTGTCCAGATGATGGTGGTCTCCAAGGGGTGTGTAGAAGCCAGGAAATACCTAGGGCCTTAGCAATGTATTGAATAACTTGGGCAGTAAAGTGTGTTCCTTGATCAGAGTCAATAGACCTAGGAGGCCCAAACCTAGGAATGACTTGGTTTAGTAAGGTCTTTCCTACTTCCAAGGCAGTTGCTCGTCTGGTTGGAAATGCTTCGGTCCAGCCGGTCAGTTGGCACACAATCACAAGAAGGTACTGGTAGCCTTGGCACTTAGGCATTTCTGAGTAGTCAATTTGGAGCCGTTCAAAGGGTGTGTATGCCCATAACCTTGCACCGGGGCGGCCTTTTGGTTCCCCCCTTGGATTGAATTTTGCACAAATGTCACAGGTAGCAAGAACTCGTTTAGCTTCCTGGAATACCCCAGGGGCATACCAAAGTCTATTTATAGTAGCAGCCATGGCCTCTACTCCACCATGTGTTTCTTGGTGTAATTTAAGTAGGGCAGGCCTCAAAGCAGCTCTGGGCAAGGCTCTTCTCCCATCAGGCTCTGCCCAAAGTTAGCCTGTGGCATGGCAAACGCCATAGGCATATTTCGAGTCAGTATAAATGTTTACAGACTGACCTGCTGCCAACTCACATGCTCGGGTGAGGGCTATCAATTCTGCCACCTGGGCTGAGGTGGAGGGTCCCAGAGGCGCAGACTGTAATACCTCAAACTGAGTAGTTACTGCAAATCCAGATATCCGTTGGCCCTCCACGACCCTCGCAGAGCCATCTGTGTACAGTTCCAGCTCAGCATTTGGAATGGGCATATCTGAAAGATCTGGTCGGGGTTTTTCTTGATGTTGCACTACTTGAAGACGAGTTCAGGTCAGCTGTTCTGATCTCCCAGTCTCTGGATCCGTCCATGTAAATGCAAAAATATCCCAGCTGTCTTGATCTAGAGGAATACTGAAAAAGGCATTACACAAATCTATCACAGAATAGCATACGGTACCTGCTGGAATGGCAGTCAGAATCGTATAAGGATTAGGTACCACATTGTGTTTTGCTTGTACAACCTTATTTACTGCACGTAAATCTTGGACAAATCGGTATACCGGTTTCCCCTCTGGATCCATGTCAGGTTTTCTTACTGGCAGGATGGGAGTATTGAAAGGAGATTTGGTGTGAACTAAAGCTCCCAACCATAGGAATGTGCTGATAAGTTCTTGAAGGCCAAACAAAGCTTCTCGGGAGATGGGATACTGACGAATCCGAGGAATTTCAATGCCTGCTCTCAGGGTTATTTTTACTGGATCTGTCTGTAGAATTCCCAAATCTGTTTTTGAAGTGCCCCATAGGGAGGCTTTCACCTCCTGTCTGAGTCGCTCGGGTATGTCCATCGGGCCCATAGGCAGGATCTGGTCCTCCGAAGCCTGGGTCAACGCAGCACATAGTTGGGGAAGTTGGCATTGAGGTAACTGGACAATAATTTTATCATCTGAAAAAAAATCTGAGCACGTAGTTTACATAACAGATCTCTGCCCAAGAGATTAACCGGAGAGTCTGGTGCTAGCAAAAATGCATGGGAGACAGAGATATCAGAAATTTCTACAGTAGCCTCCTGTAATACAGAACAGTCAAATGGCTTTCCGCCTATACCCATTACCGGAATGTTTTCGTTTGTGAGGCTTCACTTCTTTGGCTTGGTAGTAACAGTAGAAAGTGCAGCTCCAGAATCCAAAAGGCAAGAATAAACAGTTCCTCCCAAAGTTAGATGAACCTGGGGGTCGCTGGAGGAACAAACATAAGTAGTAAAATCATTTGAATAGGTGACAAGAGGACCCCCTGGTCGTTGTCATTCCTCACTATCAACGGCGTCTGTTCTTCCCACAGCCATTTGTTGTTGCGGCCAGTCTGTCCGGCGGGGCTGTCTCCCAGTTCGTCGGTCTGGACACTCCCTCCTCCAGTGACCAAGCTGCTTACAATAGTTACACATATCATTGGCGCGACTCAGGGCCCCCCCCTTTTCCGTTTTAGGTTGCCACTTGGGGGGTCCCCTCCACCCTCCTTGTTTCTCATTTCTATTTCCAGCATTTACAAGGGCTGCCAGCATTCTCACCTGCTTGGTCTCTTGGATATTTTGCCTTGTGTGATATACACAGGTAGCCACGCTTACCAGCTTACAGCCATTTGTTATACCAGCTCTTCCAGGGACTTTCCTTCTGATCCCTCGAGACGCTGCAATCGCTTCTTGATGTCCGGAGCTGACTGAGAAATAAAAATAAGCCGGACCGTGGACTGTGTGTCCGCGGCCTTGGGGTCTATGTTAGTATAAATACAAAATGCTTTACAAAGTCTCTCATAAAAGTCGGAAGGGTGCTCTTCTTTCCCCTGCACAGTATTATGGACCTTTGACCAGTCTAGAGTTTGTTCCCTTCCTTGTTTTATACCTGTTAGAATATAGTCAAAAAAAATTTTTTTTAGCTCCCTCACGTTGGTTGGATTGTTCGGATTCCATTGGGTCGGATTGACGAGAGTTATAAAGGCACGTCTCATTAATGCCTCGCAGTGATTTGTAGATTTTACAGCTTCTTGGGCACTCAAGCCCCCCTTCTACTTGGCCGCCAGCCAGGTCTTAGCTGCGGAGCAGTGTCTTATCTTTTTCTTCCTTTTTTTTTTTTTTTTTTGGACTGAGCTTCCTAGTTACAATTAACTCGTTCTGTTCCTTTTTTTCCTTCTCGGCTTCTTTTAACCTAGAAAGGAAATCTTCACTCTCCACTCATACCTTTGTCCAAAAAAATAATAATAAACACATATACATTACAGCATTATATAATACTTTAGTCTTATTATTTAATATACCAGGCGCAATGGAGTTTAGTAAGTTGGAATGTCAAAGGAGCCGTACTCGGCCAATCAGTTCCCAGGGCTGGCCAACCCTGAGTGCAAAGTTGTAAAAAGCGTTTCCTTGATATCCCTCTTTGAACACCTGGCAATGGCCATTTACTTAACATATAATTCAAAGGACTATCCTTACTCTGAGATCCACCCATCTTTCTCCTGACACTCAAACAGAGAATTAAACAGAAAAACAGAGGGAATTATGATCTAACCAAAAAACAGAGAGGGTTTACTCTGAGATCCACCCATCTTTTTCCTGACACTCAAACAGAGAATTAAACAGAAAAACAGAGGGAATTATGATCTAACCAAAAAAACAGAGAGGGTTTACTCTGAGATCCACCCATCTTTCTCCTGACACTCAAACAGAGAATTAAACAGAAAAACAGAGGGAATTATGATCTAACCAAAAAAAAAAACCAGAACTAGTACAGATTTTCCCTACTCACACTGACTGCTACAGGGGACGGGGCAGAAGGATCTCAATTCAACCTCAGCGCTTCATCGCACGCTATGGCTTCCACTCTGAGGAATTATGAACGAGAGGCTCAGTCCCGCCCACACACCCAACATCCAGATGAATGAGACAGAAAATATTAACCAGTTAACCAGAACCAGAACAGATAGTGTTTCCTTATCCTATTAGGACTCACCTTATCGGAGCACGAACCCCAGGGGCTGCGGTGAAGTCAGAAAGAGGGGCTAAGCACCCCGTTGGCGCCGTTCCTAGTTCGCCGCAGCCGTCCGGAGTCCAATGTCCGAGCTAGGAAAGTCCCTTCGTGGTCGCCAAAAACTGTTACCGAAATATCGGGTCCGCCTAGCTGAGAGCCAATAACAGCCAGACAGGGATAAGGAAAGAAAAGTACTTTATTCTGCAAAATAAGGGAAGTCTGTACCAAGTGACAGGACTTCCATTAACATAGAAATTACAGGTCTTTTATACACACTTAGACAAAGCCCTGGTGTGTTAACATTTGATTGGTGGTTACCAGATCTCAGATGTCTGTTATCTGGTCAGTAAAAACTGGTATAGAAATAACTATCTCAGCTGTGGAGACACTATTCTTGTGTAGGCGAAGGACAACTGTAAAAATGCAAGGTCTTGCGTAGGCGAGGTGTCTACTTCCACCTAGTGGTCTCTGATTACCATGGCTGCTGACTGATTATGACTTTCACAATTTGAAAACATAATTTGCTGGTTAGTATTTTCCTGGTAAAATATGTGTGGTAACATTGCATGTGAAGTTACAAGGTTCCTCTGTATGTATTATTAACACGTGTTCTGCCTACAGTTCTGCCTAGGCAGAAATCAGATCTGTTCTAAACAAAGGAAGAAATTTGTGCTTGCCTTAATTTGCATTTAAGCAGTAAACAGAGTCATCAAGTAGGAGAGAACAAAGGAAGTTCAAATGTGAGGAAAAACCCATCAGGGACTATCCTTCTACATAGACCAGGGGTGGCCAACCTGAGCCTGAGAAGGAGCCAGAATTTACCAATGTACATTGCCAAAGAGCCACAGTAATATGTCAGCAGCCCCCCATCAGCTCCCAGCACCTTCCACCCACTGGCAGCCCCGCCAATCAGCACCTCCCCACACCTCCCGATCAGCTGTTTCGTGGCATGCAGAAAGCTTTGGGTGGGAAGAGCGAGAGCATGACAGGGGAAGGGGTGGAGTGGGGGCAGGGCCCATGGCAGAGCCAGCGGTTGAGCAGTGAGCCCCCGCCCGGCACATTGGAAAGTTGGGGCCTATAGCTCCAGCCCTGGAGTTGGTGCCTATACAAGGAGCCGCATATTAACTTCTGAAGAGCCACATGTGGCTCCCGAGTCACAGGTTGGCCACCCCTGACATAGACTCTTTGTCTCCTGGTTTCAGTTGGAAATGTTTTTCAAGAGGGGGACTGAAATTGGAGGGGCAAACACCCCCAAAGGATCCCTCTCCCTGCCCACCTCAGTCTTTGCAGCTGAGAAGATAAAAAGAACAGCCATTGGACTCTAGGGGAGGGGTCCTGACCTGAGAGTTTGATCAGTAATCTGCTGGAGCATGTGGTGAGAAAGTTTGTTTTGCAACTAAGATAGGTTCTTAAATGTTAGTGTTTTATTTTTCTTGTAACCATTTCTGACTTTTATGCCTTATTACTTGTACACCCTTACAATTATCTGTTTGTAGTTAACAAATTTGTTTTAATGTTTTATTTAATCCAGTATGTTTAAATTGAAGTGTTTGGATAACTACTTAAGGTCATAAACTGGCAAATTATTCCCTTAAAGGAATAATGGCCTTAATATATTTGTTCTGCCTAGGAGAGGGCTGGGCAGTACAAGATACCCATCACAGGTCTTCCCCCAGAAATGTATGTGTGTGTTGGGGTCACCCTGCAGTATTACAAAGGCTGGTGAGAGCCAAGGTACTGTTGGCAGGCTGCAGTTACACACAGGTACTCAGAGTTTGGCTTGTATGCAGGAAGGCTGTTTGAGTGGCCCAGAGTGGGAGCTAATACAGCAAGGCATTGTAAGATACCCAAGGTTGCAGGGCAGGGGTGACACAGCCCCCCACTAGTCTGGATTGTGCCTCTGATATGTCAAATGTGCATACCACTGGAATAAACTATCACCCCAAAAACTGTTCAAGTCACTTAGAAGAACAGATGGGAAAAACAACAAATTACAGCATTATAGATTCCTCTGCAGAATTATCACATTAGTAAAATGCACAGATCTAACGCAAACTTGCCAAGTACAGAATCAGCAACCATAAACTCAAAGTGGGGGAAAAAACAAAAGTAATATAATAATATCTAACTTTTATATAGCCCTTTTCAGCTGTAGATCTCAGTGTAAACATTGATTATATAGTTCCTCCTCTCTATGACAGGATAAATTCAAACAAAAGGATACTTCCTACAGCAATGTCCAAAACACAAGGAAATGCAAGAAAAATATTCCCTCCAATTAGAAACAATACTAGATTTCCCATTTTAAAAGTCCCGAGGAAAAGCTTGGAGAGAGGAAAAAGATAGCAGAGCAACATGCTGTTTAGTAATCTCTCACTGAATGAGAAATGGATAGTAACACTTATAGCACGCTAATAAACGAAGTTAATTAAATTGAGAAACTGTAGCAGGACTAGCAACAAGAAGGGGAAGAGTTAGTAAAGGGGGATGGGAGATGTAGAGGGAAGGACTGCGCTCATGTGCAATTTAGGACTCTGGCCTGTAGGTGGTAGCACTCTGGCACTGACAAGACCGCCCAAGCAGCACAGAAGAGGCTCAAAGAAGAAAGGAACATTCTCCTCTCAATTACTTGTTAAAAATACACAATATGAAGGGGAATATCTTCTCTCTTTTTCATCCCACTATATCCAGTGCTAATGTGGGCTGTCTCCAATATAATGTTTGTAGAAAATGAAACATTTTGGCTTTGGGACTGAAGCAGGGTCCTGGGAGATCAAAATTCAGTTGGACAGTTCCTCTGCAGTTGAAACCACCCTTTGTTTGATAATAAGAAATAATGCTTTGCATGTATGCAGCAATCAGTAAGCTCAAAATTACTTTACAAAAATAGATATTAGACCCACTTTTCAAGTATGGAAACTGGTAAAAGAGTGGTTATTGTTAAAAAGTTAATATTTTCCAACAGAGGTATTGAAAATATCAGTGTTCCCGCATTGAAATAACTGTTGGAACTGTGTGTTAGAGTAATAAAGCTGTCACACAGGAATGTTAGTAAGAGTGAACTTTATTCCTTGGCCCCAGTTACATGATATGGGTCAGGTTTACAACAGTATAATATGCCCCTGTCAGATAGCAAAGTCAGTAGTATTCATTGACTCCTGTGATTATTGTTGTATCTTACTTTTAAAAAAATCTATGCCAATGAAACATAACACTAACCAAATAAGTTATAACCACCACAGGTTAATGTAGCCAAGTAGTTAGCTGATATTTGGGGCCATGCTGGGTTGTTTCCATTAGGAGGAGAAATGGATTAAAAGAGTCAGGATTTCTTTGGTGCTATCTTGTTTATTTACAAAAAATGTATAAAGTCCTGTTTTGCTAAACACTGATCAGCTTTAACTAGGTCAGTAATTGATGGCATTCGTTAACATAATAATGCAAAGACATCTAGGAAAGTGATGATAGACTAATAGAATCCTCCTGACAGATCAGAGGATTATTCTGCCTCTTATTGGCCATTTCTCAGTAACAGTCTCTGAATTTCATTGGTTTTCTGATCACATGACACTTATTTTCTCAGAACAGTTCTTGCTTCAGTGCCTCACTGAAACTTGCTAAGTTTGAGCAATAGTCACCAGCTTGCTACGATTCATCAAACTGGAGCCTCCCAGGAGGTTTGTGTGATGGCTAAATTAAGGCCAAGTCTGCACTATAAACTGTCTCTCGGGGGGATGAAAAATCCAGTGTAGAAAGTACTATGTTGATGGGAGGGCTTCTGTTGACATAGGTAGTGTCTTCACTGAAGCGCTACAGCAGCACTGCTGCAGCATTTTAAGTGTAGACCTGCCCTAAGTCTGTAGCATTGTTGCTTAATCCTTGCTAGAATAGGGGCTAGGACAAGGTTGGAGAGAATAGGGAGAGAGGGGGATGTGCAGCCAAATTGTCTGAGAACCAGAATTTGCTCTGGGACTAGATTCTCCATCTAGTGGACCTATGGTTCAACAGACTGGAGCCCATACTAGGAGAGGCAGGGGGTGAGGAGGGGGGAGGCACAGAGGCAACTAGAAGCTACCAAAAGTTGTAGTATGGGAACCAAGAAGCAGTACTGGGTTTTACAATGGTGCCAATGGTGCCACATTGCACCGGGCCCGTGCTCAAAAGGGGCCATTATGGTTGCCAGGCAGGAGTGCTGGAAGCTCCCTAGAAGTGGGAGGGCCACCGGCACCTGGACCATGCCCCCCCTACCCCCAGTTCCACCTTGAGGAATCTCTGTTCAGTCTTTGTCCCCCCCTCAACACTCTGCCCTTACTCCACCCCTTCCCATCCCCGCTCTGCCTCTTCCTGCGAGGCCTTGTCTTTCCCTCATTCCTCTCTGCCATCTTTCCCTCCCCCCTCCCCCATCAGTCACTCTTCAGGCAGGAAAAAAATGGGGCAATGGCCCACCTGCCCCTCTCCATCTCCCCCTCCCCCCCATTCCGGTGCCCCTGGTGCCAGGTGTCCGGTTTTTGACCAGAAACTCCAGGTGCCGGAAAGTCTGGTTGAAAAGTGGACCAGTGCTGATTGGACACTAATTACGGTTACTCCTGTAACCTGACTTTTAGTCTCCCCACCAGGAGGGTGGGAACAGCAGCTGCTGCTGCCTGGAGAAGCTGCAGCTCAGCTGGAGAGAGCGGGCGAGAACTGGCTCCCAAGGACCCAGCTCTGGCGGAGAGAAGTAGGTACTGGCTCTGTGCTGCCCGGGGCGGTGGGGGGGACGGGACGGGACGGGACTCCTGTCCATCACCCCCTGTTGTGTTTGACCCTGGCCCCTGCCTCACTCCGGGAACTGACCTCCCCATCTTTTATAATTGTTCCCCAAGGGGGCCATCCCACAAATATGTTTGGCACTGGGCCCCCAAAAGGTTAATCCGGCCCTGCCAAGGAGAAAGACAGGCCAGGAGGAGTAGGCAGCCAGCTTTTGAGAAAGGAACTCCTCTGTAGTGAACATTGCAATATTGGCTGTGGTGTTGAAAGATAAAATTGTTATGGTGAAGAAGCCAATAAGTATTTTTATTCTCCCCTATCCCTGCAGAAATTAGAAACTAAAATTATGCATTTCATACTTAATTCAATGAAGCCTTTCGTTTTTAATTTTTTAGAAGCTGTATACTATCTAGTCTGCTACGCTGGACTGCACTAAATGCCGGGGCCTTATCACAGGATTTAAGTAAAGCTTGCTATGACACACATGGGGCCTTGATCGTGATAAATTTTCCAACTCTATTTTGCAACTATGGCATTTATTAGTTGTGTAGATGCCTGCAGCTGTCAAATATAGGCCTGATCCTACCAAGTGCTGAGCACTTGCCAGAAGATTGTGAGCTCCCTCAACTCCCACTGAGTTGAGTCAAGGGCCCCTTGCAGGATCGAGTCATATGTGAACAGTTGTGTATGGGGGCAGGGTGTGGGGGTAAGGAGAGCTGGATGCAGCATTTCACTGTATGTAACAGTAGTTTTTTTTTCAATTTACAAATTAAAAGTTGGATTGTTCACCCTAACTGCTAGTCTTGCGAACTCAACTTCAGAGTCAAGCTGGGTTCTTAATGGCTCAGACATTATTAGTAAGAACACTTTTGAAGGCCAAATTCTTCCATTCCTTACAATTCTGGATCAAATTACACCCCAAGTGATACCTGTGCAATTCCATTCTCTTCCCTTCTGCACAGTTATACTTGTATTCACTTGCACAACTAAATTCTGCTGTCAAATACATTTAAGTACACCAGTGTAAATCACTGTTCCCTCTAATTTTTCCCATGTATCTGTGAAATGAATTTTGCTATGTGCACCAATATGGAGGTGGTGTGACACATGACCTCCATATTAGTGCCCATAAAATTCATGTGGTGGGGGGTGGGGATGAGGGGTTCAGGGCTGGGGCAGAAGGTTGGAGTGCAGGGGGGGTGAAGTCTCTGGCTGGGGGTGTGGGTTGGGGCAGAGGGTTGGGGGGTGAGGGCTCCGGTTGGGGGCGTGGGCTCTGGGGTGGGGGCTGGGGGGGAGGAGTTTGGGGTGCAGGTTGCCCCAGGGCTACGGTGGGGAGAGAGGACTCCCCGCAGCAGCACCTGAGCTGGGGAGAGGCACCTCTCCCCGCCGTGGCAACTCTGGGACTGCGGAAGAGGCGCCTTTCCCCTGGCCATGGCAGGTCTGGGCCGGAGCTGGGTTGGGGCTGTGGGAGGGGCACCTCTCCCCGCCATGGGAGGTCCAGAGCTCGGGGAGAAGCATCTCGCCCCGCCCAGGGCTGAATTAACGCTGGGGCTTTACGGGCTGCAGCCCAGGGCCTTGGGCTAAGCAGGGCCCCACAAAAATAAATCCATAATTATACAGAATTCAGTGGTCACCAACCCATCTATCGCGATTGACCAGTCGATCCTGGAGCCTCTGCCAGTCGATTGCGATCTCCAGGATGCTAAAAGTCCAGCAGGGCTCAGACAGGCCGCCTGCATGCTGTGGCCCCATGCTCCTCCCGGAAGCAGCCTGCTGCTGCCACGTCTCTGCGGCCGCTGGAGGGTGGGGGAGAGGGGAGGTGGCTTTGCGTGCTGCCTTCACCTCTAGCACTGTCCCTGCAGCTCCCATTGGCCAGGAACTGGCCAATGGGAACTGCGAGGGCAGCGGGTGCGGGTAGGGCACGGAGACACGCTGTCCCCTGAGCCCTGCTGCGCCACCGGCCGGGAACCGTCTGTGGTATGTGCCTCCAGGCTGGAGCCTGCACCTTGCACTCCCTTCTGCACCAGCTCAGAATCCCCTCCTGCCCCCACCCTCTCCTGAATCCCAACACTCTGCCCCAGCCTGGAGTCCCCTCCTGCACCCAAACTCCCTCCCAGAACGAAACTAATATAACAGCTGTTCTAAAGTGAGAATTAGGCTATTTTGAATTAACTTAACTATATTCTACATGTTTTAAGACTGCACTGTAACCACAGAATGTCTTTATGTTAATTAAAAGGCAAGTTTAGTATAGTGTTAATAGCCTCGATGCCATAATTGTGATCATTTTGTTTTAAATTAGGAAAAATACTTGTATACAGGAGCCCCACAAAATCTAATAGACCCAGGCCCACAGGAGAGTTAATCTGGCCCTGCCCCGCCTACATGGCTCTTAATAGGCTGCTGTGCGGCCACACAGTTTAGAAGGAATTTAGGTGTAAATCCAAAGTAACTCCACTGTCAAATATTTTTATTATATGAGGATTGCCACGGCAAGGACATCTTATTTTTGAACAGTACAGTTATTTAAGAATGCTCGGCATACTACAGTATGGCAGGCTATTTACTATTCATCAGTGTGGTTATATCTATGGCCACAAGTTAAACATATCCTTTGATTCCCAGATTTATGTAACAAAAATAATGATACAAAGCTATTGTTTATCATGTAGTATGTGAATCTGGCATCCGATTTCACTGTAGCAGATGAATTTAAAATTATTTGTGAAGCACAATCACTTGAATCATAAGTAATCTTAATATACTATACTTTCTTCAAACACAGACGAGAAAAACTCTATTCCCAATGTTTCAGTGGGGGGAAAAAAAATCTATCTTCTACATGTGCATGCGGCACATCTTGTATCACCATGCCAGATATACATGTAAAGAATTATTTGCAGTTACTGTATTAACTTTCAGCTTGAGTAGAAGTGTGCTGATTTGTTTTATCACTCTAAAAGAATAAGTTGGTTTAGTGGAAGCTGTGCCTATTATACATTATATTGTGCAAATGAATGTTCATAACATAACTCAGCAGCTAGGCTTAGATGTTACTGCGAATCACCATTGCAAACAGAAAGCTATTTTTAAAGTATGTTAAGGTTGCAAAAGTACTCAAGAGTCTGCAAATATGAAATCTAACATCACAAACACAGCCTTAACTATCACCTTCTATATCTGCATTTATTACATCGCTATATATGATTTTTCAGATGTAATATCATCCAAGTTTTCCTTAGATACCTGAAACTCACTTTCATTAAATATGCATACAAACAAAACTTGGCTCAAATGAATGCATGTAAAAATGTATTTAGAACTTGATGAAAGGTACCTGACTAATTTTGCTCAATATTTGCCCTGATTTTCTTTTCACTTATGTAGCTATTTTTATCTTTCAGGTGCAAACAGCTAATCAAGCATCACAACAGATAAGTACTGATACAGATGAAGAGAAAGAGAGTGAAGATGCCATGTATACTTCACTTTGCTGCCTTGTTATGAAATCTTTTAGATTACAATTGCAGCACTGGTGGGGTTGGGATATAACTAAGGTTCTGGTCCTGCGAACTGCTCCATGTGGGTGTACCTCTGAGCCTTATTGAAATCAATAAAAACGAGGAGTCTTTGTGGCACCTTGGAGACTAACAAATGTATTTGAGCATAAGCTTTCGTGGGATAAAACCCACTAGCACAGGAGTCTGCCTTCAAGGAGCAGGTTACAGGGTTGGGGTCTTAGTTAAAACTGTGTTTATAGGCTGCTTGGTTGTGAGGAGTTTGTTAAATCTGTTTAACAAAGTGCCTGCTTAGCCATAGCGGCAGCACAGCTGATTTTCAAAAGCGATTAGCGATGCGATACCTCAATTTTAGATTGTCCAACTCAAGAAGGTGGTTTCTTCGCACTTTCTGAAAGTCAGACCCCTTTAAGATGTCTGAGGTTGGGCAGCCAAAAATTGAGGCACTCAAAATCACTCGTCGCTAGATAATGTTGGCTTATGTATTTAAACTATTTCTCAGTATAGCTGAAAATGTAGCGTAAACAGAATCTAAGTGATTTGGCCAAGATAACTGAGGGAATGAGAGACTGCTGAGTTCTAATCCCATCTAGTTTTCTGCCCAGAGCACTAAAGGTTTTTTCTTCTTTAGGTACTGTTGTGAAGTGCATTGTGGGAGCAGCAGAGCAGTAAAGGCTGAACAGATGTCCCTCACCCCTTCTACCTATGCAGGGCATGCCCCTGGTTTAAGTTTGGAGAGGCAGGGGCACAATGGATGTTGGGGTATTTCTGTATGTGACATCATTTTTTGCTGTATGTGGCATCTTTTAAAAATTTGTATATGTAAGGTTGTTTTGGCTCCCCAAAAGATCAGTCTGCATGTTCCCCCTGCTGGGGATCAGAGACAGTATGTCAGATGGCTATATAAACAGGATCTCTGAAGTTCTGTATCATTCTTTGTTGGCATTGTTCAAATAGTCCTGAAATGTAAACTCCCTCATCTTGTGTTGCAAGGAGGCACACATATTTTGGAACAATGTTCTCAGAACGTTGAACTGCATACTAAATACAGCCTGTCCGCTCTGAGAGACATCAGGCAAGGTTCTGCAATCCAGTGGCCTAAAGGGGTCATAAACCTGTGTGGAGCCAGCCTCCAGGGAATACCCCTGGCATAAAGGGATTACATATTGCTGCTGGAAAGGGTCTATGATGATGTCCTGCAGCCCCTGGTGCAGGGTGTGTTTCAGGGAAGAATGATGCAAAACTAGAGCATTCTATGCTCTGGCTAGCCTCTTCCTATACAGGTTTCAGTGTAGTAGCCGTGTTAGTCTGTGTCAGCAAAAAGAAAATAAGAAAGAAATACTTGTGGCACCTTAGAGACTAACAAATTTATTTCAGCATAAGCTTTCGTGGACTGCCGTCCACTTCATCAGATGCATAGAATGGAACACACAGTGAGATGATATTTATACATTCAGAGAAACATGAAAAGGTGGAAGTAACCATATCAACTGTAAAAGGCTAATTAATTGAAAGGAACTGTTATCAGTAGGAAAGAAACTTTTGAAGTGATAATCAACATGGCCCATTACAGCTCCTGAGGCTGCTCTAATATGTCAGGGGCCAGGTAGGCTCCTAGATGAGACTAGAGTATATGGGGAAGTACAAATGTGTCAAAGTCATTCTTACCACCTTTTCCATGCTCGGTAGAGTTCAGGGGGACGAAAACTGCCTCTCTCTCTTTTTTTTTTATTGCTTCAGTAAGAAAATGAAACATGTTAACAATTCTATTTATTATGTTTCATGGCATACAACAGAGAAGTTAGATAAAAACATAAATACTATTGCAGGAAGGCGGCAACGTAAAACTATATTTCTTAGATAAAACACAAGAAGCCCAAAACAGAGAGAAGGAAACTGGCTCTTCCCTAAAAACAGAGGCACAACTCACCTCATCTTACTGTAGGCTGGCTCTCTGCAAACAGACTGCTGCGAGGCCCAGATCACACACTTCCCTAAAGAGCCCTTTGGCTTACAAGCCCAACCAGGAAAAGCCCCTGAGCATTTAGAGTGGCAGCTTACAATTTAAATATAGTTTTCAATACACCACATTTATCATTAATTAAAAAACATGGTAACAAAACTAGTATTTGGTAAGAACTGGAGAGTCCATTCTCTAGCCATGCATAAAGAATTGTTCACTGCCATATTGGATGCAGCTGCATCTCATTTTTAAAAAAAGAAGGTAATCATGTGGATGAAATTTGCAAAAATATACTGTGATGGCCTCCCCAGGGTGCAACCTGGAACTGAGGTACTGCAGTGCTGAGCCTTCTGGCATACCGATCAATCCTCTCCAGGTCTTGCATTTACACAGCCATACACAAGCAAGGACACACCCAGCTGCAGTTACATGAATGCTTTTGCTAGCCACTTATAAACCAACAATAGAGAGGCTTCAGCCAGTTGCTCCCAAGCCTAGGACCCCAGAGCTGTACAGTCTTGCCCTGGTCAAAAGCCTGACCAGTGTAAGTTTATTACCCAGTCCGTGCTGACTAGACTGGATGTAAACTACCTTATGGATGTCACCCAAGACCAAACACATTTGAAATACTGGTACATAATCAATATTGATCAGGTGTGTAGTCCCAAAAAAGTGGAGCTGATTTTCTAGATGTACAATCTCTATATAGCATGGTATTTGTGTGATAAACATGGAGTCAGGATTCTTTCCTTTATCTGCTACACAGTCAGCTCCAGGTGGCTGCAGAGCACGGATTTATTGTAATGACAGTACTTATTTTAATAGAGAGACTCTTCCATAGAATCTCACTTTAATCTAATTTTTGCTTAGGTTACCTGTCAACTTTTGTTGCTTTTATTTGTTGCTTTTATTTCATTATTATGTTTCTTGGTCCTATTTTTTTTTTTTTTTAAAGAAACGCGTTTTATTTATTTATGTATTTATTAGTGTTTAAAGTGTTTTTGTAGGTATGCTGACATTCTACCATCTGTGACTGCTTAATGATGTTGACTGAAGGTAGGTCTTACGATATGCGCTCTTAGGTTCTTTGTAATTGAAGCTTGTCTATTGCAGTAAAAAGTTTATGGGCTCACTGGAGGATTCACACCAGTTGGTTACACCAGAGTAAATACGTGTTCTGTAACTGAACATGGCCAGTGTTCTGAAGATAATGCATATGTATTTTCTGAGGAACTCCTTGATTGTTCATACACAAGAAACTTAACAAGAGTAAAGATTTGAAGTATGTAACACTGGAGTCTAATTATCATTCAAAATATTAGTATTTTTACAAATATTTTACATCTTAAACAAAAATTATTGGAAATGATTAATTAAGGGATCCAAGTATTTCCCCCTTGCATCTAGTTCTCCATCAGTCACTACTAGAGTTATGTGATTTTTTATTTTTATTATTATTATTATTATTATTATTATTTTATTTTAATTACTGGCAGTTTAAAAAATAAAATTCATTTTGGGTCAATCTGAAACTAATTTTTGTTTTTATTTTCAAAGAAATGAGCTAGAAAAAATTGTTCAACCCACTATATTTTGTTTTGATTTTGGGCATCTTGAACCATTTTTTTGAATAGATGCAAAGGAAATAAATGGCTACATTCATATGGGCTTAGGCACCATTCACAAAACTGAGAGAGAGGAAGTAGAGGTGCTTTCCCTTTATATCCAACAGCCCAGTAATAAGAGCACTCATGTGGCAGACCCAGGTTTGAATCCCCTCTGGAACTTTACATATGATCACTTAATTCTATGTTATTTTTGATCTTTGCTTGCCTCTTAAAAGTTGCAAAGATGTAATGTTAACATTGAATGGGGGTGATAGTGAGAGATGCAAGGTGACATGGCAGTGAGGAACTGGCTGCATCCCTTGGTTTCTCATTTGTAGACATTCTGGTTTGGGGGCTTTAACGGATGTAAAAAGTATTGGGATTTAGGGGTTGTGGGGTTTTTTATTTTTTTTTGTTTTTTTCCTGTTTGTTAGTATGTTTCTATTAAAACAGGATGAAGATGGAAAAGGAAAGGGAGGAAGGAAGTACAGAATTCTGTTTCCAGTCAGTAATAAATACATCTTTTGCAATTGTAAACTATTATAGAGAAAAGGGGTAACATTTCTCCTCCATGACCTCTACAAGCAATCAGTTTATTTGATTACCTTTATTGAAGTAGCTTGCAAACAGCTAGTGGTCAATAAAACTACATAGGCCTATTTAAAAAAAAATCTAGACACAGTATTTGCTTTAATCATCAGCAATATTTAATTCCCCATTTGCTCCCCTTGGTTTTGAAGAATTGTAGCTTAGACTCTAGTCTACAAAAATAAAATAGTGTCTCCCTTTTCAGTTGGCAACTCGGTCTGGTGTGGAGCTAGTCCTCCCCTTCTTCCCTTTTATGGGATGGTAATGGTTTCCTTGCCTAACTGGCTGTGTAGTGTGTGCCCCATCGCACCTGACAAATTGTTTGCTGTACTGTGTAAGGTACAGTACTGCAGATGCTTGCTCATGAATTGGGATGTCTCAAGGTCAAAGCTGGAATGTGTCTCAGAGTATAACCAGCAATCCTGGATTCTCTTTTCAGATTATTTTAGGTTGCTCTATTTATAAAGAAAAGACACAGCACCCACCATTCTTACTCTATACCAGATGGAGAAAGAACTGGAGACCTGTCACCTATTAATTCTGGTAAAACGTGTTTGCAGTGTCATGTCAATAAATATATTAACACTGAAATTAAATTTTCCCCAATGTGTGTTCCCAGGAAAAGAAATCCAGGGATCCAAGCAGATCCTAACATAGTGGCCCTAAGCCAGTTGGTCATGGCTGGTTATAAAATGGACTCCACCATTATCCACATACTGTACTGTGCACAGGAATTATTTTTCCAGAAATAATTAATGCACCATGACTGAATTTATGGCACATCAGCCTCACTCTTGCCATTGCATCAATATGAATAATGCAGATTAAAGGCAAATGTTCTCTGGGTATAGTTTCAGGCAGGGCCAGCTCTAGGCACCAGAAAAGCAAGCAGGTGCTTGGGGCGGCACATTTGCAGGGGCGGCATTTGGGCCATCCTTTTTTGTTGTTGTTGTTGCTTGGGGGCCGGCCATAGCACCCATAACACTCACTTGCTCCCTTCTCGCAATGCTGCAGAAGCGGAGCCACGGAGCAGTGGGGATTCAGCACGAGAAACCAATGGGGCCCTGGGAGCTGTAGTTCCTTGGCTAGCTCCCTGCTGATAGAGCCAGCCCTGGAGCAGGGAAAGAACTACACTTCCCAGAAATCCCTTGGCAGCTATCAACAGAAAGGGAGAGGGAGGGAGTGAGGTAGCTGAGACCTCATGCTGCAGCTTGCTGTGAATGGAGAGCTGGCTGCTAGAAGGGGTGGCCCTGTGAATGGGGGACAAGTATGCCGAAGGAGTAGAATTCTTTGGCCCAGATATCCTCTTCAGAAGACATCCCCAGACTGGATTAGGGATATTGGTGTGATCTCACCTTGCAGCCCCCAAAGAAGGAATTGGGTGGACTAAATGGACAGTGCACCACTCTATCTGAAGCCTAGCAAGGGAGGTACGTGGATCCCACTAGAATTTAAAATGAAAAGTAAGGGAGGGGAGGCTCTACTAGAGGACCTGGGCAGCTTTAGATACAGTACCAGGCACGTAGGAGGATTTCCTCTTTTGAGCCATGGAAGCAGAAATTGACTTTTCCTTTCCAGATTTAGCAAATATTCAGAAAGGGAATCTAGCACTTGCCTTCCAGATTTGAACACCATCAAAATTCAGGAGTGCTCAAGCTCGATTTGGGCAGCTGTTACTTCATTTATCCCAAATCAAATATACTGATCCACTGTAACTTGCTGTAGAAAAAGTACGATACAATTGAGCAAGAAATGCTTCCCAGTGGTTATTAGGACTGGAATTGCTATTTTCAACAGCTATTGCCAGGCTCTTTTTTTTTTTAGTTTTATTTGTTTAAAAGGAAGACCGTGATACTGCATTGGCAAATTCCCCATAGAAACAAAGAGTGGAACAAAAGAATAATAAAGGCACCTCAACTTTTCCTCATTTATGTAGGACAGTCTTATAATATGCATCCAGATATCCTCCAATCACACAAGCTGAAAATTGTTCGACTTTACTGCAGTTCTGTAACCATATGGGAATCAATCCTGTCTGTGTTCTGTGCACATCCCAAATTTCTGCTGAATGACCTGCCCTGGGAGCGAGTTACCAGTGACCCAGGGCTGGGGCGGCAGGGGTTGCAGATGGAGGCGGGAGATCCCAGGGCTGGGGCGGCAGTGTGTGTGGGTGGGGGAGAGGGGGAATCCAGAGCTGGGGTGGCAGGGGGTGTGAGTGGGGCTGGGGCAGAGCCCAGGGCTGGGGCAGCAGGGGGTGTGAGTGGGCTGGGGCAGAGCCCTGGGCTGGGGCAGAGTCCAGTGCTGGGGCAGCAGAGGGATGCAGAGGGAGCCCAGAGCTGGGGTGGGGGGCAGCCAAAAAACTTTTTGCTTGGGGCGGCAAAAAACCTAGAGCCAGCCCTGGTTATAGGCCCTTTGCAGCACATTGGAAGGAGCATCAAGGTGCGTTAATACCACCTAGTGGCAAAAATCACATTGATAAAGTTCTGGAAAATTGTGTGAGAATATGCAGATTGTTTGTGTGTTTTCCTATATAGATTAATCAGTTCATTTTAGCTGTCAAAACTGTTTTATAATCTGCACGGAGCACATCTGAGTTAGTATTTCTCTCCAATGTATTGAACCCAAATGCTCTTCATATTTTAAAATAACTAAAGGGTAATAATAAAAAGCTGCAAGATGACATTGTGTGTCATTAACTTCTTTCATGCCACTAACTGTCAGCTTCTAGAGCCATGGGCAGAAGTGATATTGTTTTCCTCCTTGAGGGTTCTCTTGGCCCCTGGCAGGAGGCAGTTGTATTTAATGAAGAAACCAGTACTTCAGTATGAAGTGCATAATTCATGAGCCCCTTTCTCTCTAAAGTGGTACCAGCTGCTTTTATCTCATTGAAAATGGTAAAAAGAAAATGTAACTCTTTTGTTAAAATGCAGCTGTTGCTTTGAAAAGCATCTGTTTGCCAAGTGATATTACAAGAGAGTAACATCCTCAATTACTGCCAGCAGTCACTAGCTGTAGCAACTGCAAAACAACATGCTGTGTAGTGATTAGATACTTCTCATTAGTGAGAAACAAGTAAGGCTGCTTTTCATATTACAGAGTCTAATCTACAATACTGTGTGAAAATCAATATGCCAATATTCCTAAGTGCCTACATTTGCTCTTGGTGTCTTGAATAATGTGAAAAACCAGAAAGTTTGAGCATGTTATTCTCTCAATTTCTTCTTTCATCCATGTATGACTCTCATTTCTAGTGACATGTCTGAGTTTATGCTTCAGTCCTGCAGTTGGATAGATAAGCATGGGAGGACCTTTGCCCATGTGGATCCCCAGTACAGTCAATATACCTCTGCATGGACACAAGGGTCCACATACATGAATCCAATTAGAGGACTGGACCTTTGTGATCAAATGCCCCCTGTATTCACACCCAGGGCTGGCGCGCCCACTAGGCGACCCTAGGGCGCCAAGATTTGGGGGGGCAGCAGGCGGCTGCCTGCTGCCTCCCCGCTCAATGTCTGATGAAGTGGGTTCTAACCCATGAAAGCTTATGCTGAAATAAATGTTCGTCTCTAAGGTGCCACAAGTATTTCTTATTTTCTTTTTATTGGTCAAGTAGCCATTCTTTCGCAGTAAAATGGGGCTGGAACAGATTGATTTGCATTTTAATCTCTATTGCCCCAAGAAGTGGGCAGGAACTTTATCTAGGGCGGGTAACCCTCAGGAAAATGCATATCAAAGGGTGGATTGGACTAGAAAAGTGAGAGGCAAAAACACCTCAAGTCTCTTTCTATCTTTCTCTCAATCACTTAATCTTTCTTCTAAGAAGACAAAGGAACTAGCCCTTTGGACTTTGAGATCAGATCCTGACTTGAGAATTTGGTTAGCAATATGTCTGGAACCTGTGGAAGGGGATTTTACTTTGAATCAAGTCTAGTTTGTTAAGTCTTGGCTAATAGGAAGCATTATATCTTTATTTCTCTTGTAACCATTTCTGACTTTAATGCATTGTGCTTGTACAATTGCTTAAAATCTACATCTCTGTAGTTAAAGAAACTAGTTTTATTCTCTCAAGTATCAGAGGGGTAGCTGTGTTAGTCTGGATCTGCAGAAGCGACAAAGGGTCCTGTGGCACCTTATAGACTAACAGAGGTATTGAAGCATAAGTGGGTATTGACCCACAAAAGCTTATGCTTCAATACCTCTGTTAGTCTATAAGGTGCCACGGGACCCTTTGTCGCTTGTTTTATTCTTTAATCAAAACTAATCCAGTGTTGTGGTCAGGGCCAGTGGAAGGAAGTTTCGCGCTCTAGGCAAAATTTCCTTGCACCAGCTCTGCACCCCCCTGCCCCAGCTAACGCCGCCCCCCACCCACGGTAGCTGGCTCCCCACCCCCCTGCAGCGGCTAACCCCCCCGCTCGCGGCAGCTCAGCCCCGCGGGCTGCGGCAGCCTCCCCCCTCGCCCACACCGAGCCGCCCACTGCCTCCCAGCTCCATGCTCAGCCGCTGAGCCGAGCGTGGAGCCGGGAGGCAGGAGGCAGCCGCCCGCCACGGAGGGTGGCAAAATGCTGCCCCCCAAATCCTGGTGCCCTAGGCAACCGCCTAGGGTCGCCTAGTGAAAGCACCGGCCTTGGTTGTGGTTAAACTGGGCTGTGTGGTAACTCCAATTAAAGTAGCAAACTGACTTAAAATATCCACGCTGTCCAGGAGAGGGCTGGATAGTGCACAACACTGGAAAATCTGGAAGGGATTGGGGTCACCCTGCAAGTAGTAACTAAGGCTGCTGGAAGCCATAGTGTGGCTGGTGTGTAGCTGGCAGGCTGCAGTTATACACAGATACTCAGTGTGTGACCTGCATGCTGTTTGACTGGTTGTGAGTGGCCCAGGTTGGGAGCTGCAGCAACAATGCATTGTGAATGGTGACACAACCCCCCTCTAATCTGGATTGCACTCTGGAATGTTATAACCTCAAACCCACATGGCCACAGAGGTATATCCACACAGATCCAGTTGCAGGATGGGGGCTTTAGGGTATCATTCTTCATGTCAGGGACAATGTATATGGTTCTGCACTGCCTTCTGCCTTGTACAGTCATTTATAAGCCTGAGCAAAGTGGTTGTAAAATACTACCATACCAGAACTGATTTATGATTATGATCATATTTGTTCTATTACCTATTTACATTTTTAAAAATTCAGTTACAAATAAACAAAAATCTATGCAGTTCAAAAATTCAACATTCATGAGAGGTTAGACTGCACTTTATCTACGCAATCTCACTGACTCTTCTGGACCACTCCACATGCAGGAGAGAGACAGAGAGACTGGCTGCTTTAGGAATATTCATAAAACAACAGTATTCATACAAACATTAATTTCAGTTACCAAACCTAAGTAATATTTTCAAATGGTTGTATCTTATGAAAGGGTCAAGAATGACGATAAGAAAATATGTAATGACAAAACCTAATATCTTCGAGCGTTACTCCTAATTATACTAATGCAGTCGAGACCAGTATCTGGCCCCAAATGTCTCTTGCAAACTGGAAGCTTGTTTTCTTTTTCCTGATCACAGTCAAGAAATTTGTTCCCCACTTTTAATGTGACTAATAATATGGGATTTGACTAACAGGTGCTATGCTGACTGATTCTAGTAAATGTGTGTTTTTCCAGTTACGTGTGGTTTTAAGTTTCAGTGGATATCAAATCGAGACATCAGTAGTAATGTTTCTTAAGTTGTGCAAAGTCTTTTTGCCTGTATTGTATAGCAGAACTTCTGGAGCAGAACTTCTGGGAAAAAAGAATTGATAATTACATTTTCAGTCAATGGACTTGATTCTCCATGGCACTGCTAGTGCCTTCGGTAATACACTGGGCAAAGTGAATGCAAAGTGATGCTTCTCCCAGAGTTAGTGGAGAATTCAGACCTGGTAGAGTCTTGCATCCACTTAGCACAGGAATAAATAACTGCATAAGGTACAAAGTAGTGATAAATCAGACCTGATGCCTTTGGTTGTGCAAGCAATAGTCTCTTTGATTAGGAATGTTGACACTTTTCACCTGTGTATTCATGTTGATAATTTAATAAGCAAGATAAATTAATAAATTCTTTCCATGTCTGTAGGATCCAGTGCCACATCAAGACTTACCATAGTTGATATTAAAAAGGTCTATAAAAGATATTATAACTTAATCTTCCCTAAGGAAACCATCACCACCATTTCTGCTATGGTCATGATTTTGTAAGTACTCCAACTAGTGGCTTACCTCCAAGTTACCTTTCACTATATGTCAGAAAGGAATTGTTTTTTGTTGCAGGTTTCAGTTGTCTAAACTTTGTTATCCAGCACTTTTACTTTTATTCTTTCTGGACCAAGATTTTTCCTGTATAGATAAATTAGAAGAAATACATATAGATCACATCCAAAAGATACAGTTTTTTTTTTTTAAATCTTGATGGATTTAGTAGTCCTCACAACTGAGCCTCCCCTTAACTGCTTTCTTTGTAGATTTCTCTTGTCTTTGTATTTTAACTCTTTTCCAAAGCACTCCTTGTACTTGGAAAAGCTGCCTTTTCCTAGGGCAGCAATTCACAACTCTTTGTTTATTCCCATCTCTACTCAACACGCACTTCTTCTACCAAGCTTTCTACGATTATCCATTAAATAAGGAGATTCTATTTTAAAAAAAAGGGAAGCTGCATAATTCCAGGAAAGGCCCTTATCTGGTGCAATGGAGTATTATAAATCTGAACTGTTATCTATTTTACATTGATTGTAAATTCTTAAACCCTAATCCTGCAAAATAGATGCACAAACTTAACTGTGAGTAGTCTCAATGAAATTAATGGCACTACTCATGGTAGTAAAATTTAAGCATGTGCATAAGTGTTTTTGCAGCAGCATTATTGAACAGCCTTTGGAAAGGATTTTTTTGCATACCTTGAATGCTCCAGAGTAAAAAAATCCCCAAAAAACAAAAACTCAGCCAAACCAAAAAAAGCTAATATATTCTTTCAAATCAATTTACTTTTATTAAAGGTCCATTAAACTATAACTGATAGACTAAATATCCTTGTTTGTAATCCATCTACAGCCTTCAGGAAAGGAAAACTTGCCAAATGTATAGAGTCTGTCTGTATTATTTAAACTATAGTGAAAGCACAACAACATTCTTTGTTCAAAAATACTTGTCAGCAAACTAAAAATACTACTATAACTATGAACCATGGAATGCCAATAATGACAGTCTCACTTCTGATTTAAAAAGAAAATAAGAAAGAAAGAAATACTTGTGGCACCTTAGAGACTAACAAATTTATTTCAGCATAAGCTTTCGTGGGTTAGAACCCACTTCATCGGATGCATGGAATGAAACATACAGTAGACAGATATTTATACAGTCAGAGAAACATGATAAGGTGGAAGTGCGTATACCAACCCTAAGAGGCTAATTAATTGAGAGGAACCATAACAGCAGGGGAAGAAAAACCTTTGAAGTGATAAACAAGATGGCCATAATGGACAGTTGACACACAGGTGTGAATGAGGATCGTTAACTTAAGGGAAATAGATTCAATTAACGTAATGGCCAAGCCATTCCAAGTCTCTATTTAATCCTGAGTTGATGGTATCTAGTTTGCATATCAATTCAAGTTCAACAGCTTCTCGTTGTAGTCTGTTTTTGGAGTTTATTTGTTGCAAAGTTACAACCCTCAAGTCTGTCACTGAGTGGTTAGGGAGGTTGAAATGTTCTCCTACTGGTTTTTGAATGTTATGATTCCTGATGTCAGATTTATGTCCGTTTATTCTTTTGCGTAGAGACTGTCCGGTTTGGCCAATGTACATGGCAGAGGGGCATTGCTGGCACATGATGGCATATATCACATTGTAGATGTGCAGGTGAATGATCCCCTGATGGCGTGGCTGATGTTATTAGGTCCTATGATGGTATCACTTGAATCGAAATGTGGACAGAGTTGGCATCGGGCTTTGTTGCAAGGATAGGTTCCTGGGTTAGTGTTTTTGTTGTATGGTGTGTGGTTGCTGGTGAGTATTTGCTTCAGGTTGGGGGGCTGTCTGTAAGCGAGGATTGGTCTGTCCCCCAAGATCTGTGAGAGTGAGGGATCATCTTTTAGGATAGGTTGTAGATCTTTGATGATGTGCTGGAGAGGTTTTAGTTGGGGGCTAAAGGTGACGGCTAGTGGCGTTCTGTTATTTTCTTTTTTGGGCCTGTCCTGTAGTAGGTGACTCCTGGGTACTCTTTTGGCTCTGTCAATCTGTTTTTTTACTTCAGCAGGTGGGTATTGTAGTTTTAAGAATGCTTGATAGAGATCTTGTAGGTGTTTGTCTCTGTCTGAGGGATTGGAGCAAATGCGGTTGTATCTTAGAGCTGGGCTGTAAACAATGGATTGTGTGGTGTGTCCTGGATGGAAGCTGGAAGCATGTAGCTAAGTATAGCGGTCAGTAGGTTTCTGGTATAGGGTGGTGTTTATGTGACCATCGCTTATTAACACAGTAGTGTCTAGGAAATGGACCGCTTGTGTGGACTGGTCTAGGCTGAGGTTGATGGTGGGATGGAAATTGTTGAAATCATGGTGGAATTCCTCAAGGGCTTCTTTTCCATAGGTCCAAATGATGAAGGTATCATCAATGTAGCGCAAGTAGAGTAGGGGTGTTAGAACAACGCTTCCTCAGCTCTCATCACCTAAGTCAGCCATAAAAATGTTGGCATACTGTGGGGCCATGTGGGTACCCATAGCAGTGCCACTGACTTGAAGGTATATATTGTCCCCAAATGTGAAATAGTTGTGAGTGAGGACAAAATCACAAAGTTCAGCCACCAGGTTAGGCGTGGTAGTATCGGGGATACTGTTCCTGACAGCTTGTAGTCCATCGTTGTGTGGAATGTTAGTGTAGAGGGCTTCTACATCCATAGTGGCCAGGATGGTGTTGTCTGGAAGATCACCGATGGATTGTAGTTTCCTCAGGAAGTCAGTGGTGTCGCGAAGATAGCTGGGAGTGCTGGTAGCATAGGGCCTGAGGAGAGAGTCCACATAGCCAGACAATCCTGCTGTTAGGGTGCCAATGCCTGAGATGATGGGGCGTCCAGGATTTCCAGGTTTATGGATCTTGGGTAGCAAATAGAAGACCCCTGGTCGGGGTTCTAGGCATGTGTCTGTACAAATTTGTTCTTGTGCTTTTCCAGGGAGTTTCTGGAGCAGATGGTGTAGTTTCTTTTGGTACTCCACAGTGGGGTCAGAGGATAATGGCCTGTAGAATGTGGAGTTACAGAGCTGCCTGGCAGCTTCTTGTTCATATTCCAACTTATTCATGATGACGACAGCTCCTGATTTAGTTCCACAAGATTTTCTTTTCTTTCCCATAAGATTATAAGGTATGGAGTTGAAGATTCCTAAAATAATCAATAGATATATGGAAGTAAAACTACACAACTTTCTAGGACTCTTAATTTGGGATAGCAATATTATGTAAACCAGTCCATGGCTAGACTCTGTGCAGAATGATAGTGAATTTTATTATAGTGCGCTTTCACCGGGAAAATTTGAGGTACAAAATTACTGATGACTAGAGCTGGGGCTCTGTTGTAGGAAATGTTTGTAAAGAAGTCTGTTGCACATGGAGTGGACTAACTGTTGTTGTTTTCCTAATATCTGGGGTGGGATGGTTGACTCAGCACACCTTGAAAGGCAAACAGAGTGTGGCATCTGCTGCTTTTGTTCTGTAGTAATGAGCGAGAGAGACAACTGCAGACTAAGGGTATGTCTACACTACGAGACTAGTTCGATTTTTGTGTAACCGAACTTTGTAACCCGATATTGCCAGGTCGATCGTTCGAATCCACATCAGGGATCTTAATTCGAATTTCTGAGTCCACAGTAAGGGGGCAAGCGTCGACATTGCAAGCGGTGCACTGTGGGTAGCTATCCCACAGTTCCCGCAGTCCCCGCTGCCCACTGGAATTCTGGGTGTAGCCCCCAGTGCCTTGTGGGACCGATATTGTGTCAAGGGTCGTTATACGTAAATTTCGTCACTCGACCCACACTTCCGCCTTCCGTACGTGAAAGCGCCGGCTGGTAATGAATTTGCGCCCTTTTCCTGTGGCTGATAGCTCGGACGCCACAGGACAGTGAGCATGGAGCCCTCCACGATTATCGCTGATGTTCTGTCCGTTGCCAACTCCTCGCGCCTTATAGCGCACCTTTCCCAGACTCAGATGCAGAGAAATCGGGAGAGGAGGCAACGGAAGCTCCGGGAGTACTTGAACTCTGAGAGGGGCATGGACCTCTCGCAAAGTGCTGGAACCCGGCCCCTAGACATCATGGTGGCAATGGGTCACGTTGATCCTGTGGAACGGCGATTCTGGGCAAGGGAAACAAGCACTGACTGGTGGGACCGCATAGTGCTGCAGGTCTGGGATGAGTCCCAGTGGCTGCGAAACTTTCGGATGCATAAGGGCACTTTCATTGAACTTTGTGAGTTGCTGTCCCCTGCCCTGAAGCGCCAGGACACCCGGATGCGAGCAGCCCTGACTATCCAGAAGCGAGTGGCCATAGCCCTGTGGAAGCTTGCAACCCCTGACAGCTACCGGTCAGTAGCGAACCAATTCGGAGTGGGCAAGTCTACCGTGGGGGTTGCTGTGATGCAGGTAGCCCATGCTATCATTGACCTGCTGCTCCCCAAAGTAGTGACCCTTGGAGACGTGCAGGCGATCATAGATGGCTTCGCTGCGAT
Source organism: Chelydra serpentina (assembly GCA_037349315.1). Taxonomy (NCBI): domain Eukaryota; kingdom Metazoa; phylum Chordata; order Testudines; family Chelydridae; genus Chelydra; species Chelydra serpentina. The sequence goes on from JBAIAC010000004.1 coordinate 133,794,995, forward strand.
GGGATTCCCAAACTGCGGTGGGGCCATAGATGGGACACACATCCCTATCCTGGGACCGGAGCACCAGGGCAGCCAGTACATTAACCGAAAGGGCTATTTTTCTATGGTACTGCAAGCATTAGTAGACCACAAAGGACGTTTTACGAACATCAATGTTGGGTGGCCAGGAAAGGTTCATGATGCTCGAGTTTTCAAAAACTCTGGTCTGTTTAGACGGCTGCAACAGGGGGTTTATTTCCCGGACCGCAAAATCACTGTTGGGGATGTGGAGATGCCAACAGTGATCCTAGGGGACCCTGCCTACCCGCTAATGCCGTGGCTCATGAAGCCATACACGGGAGCCCTGGACACTGAAAAGGAGCTCTTCAATTACCGCCTGAGCAAGTGCAGAATGGTGGTGGAGTGTGCCTTTGGCCGTCTCAAAGGCAGATGGCGAAGCTTACTGACTCGCTCCGACCTCAGCCCTACAAATATCCCCATTGTGATTGCAGCGTGCTGTGTGCTCCACAATCTCTGTGAGATCAAGGGGGAGACGTTTATGGTGGGCTGGGAGGTTGAGGCAAATCGCCTGGCAGCAGATTACGCTCAGCCAGACACCAAGGCGATTAGAAGATCGCAGCGGGACGCGCTGCGCATCCGGGAAGCTTTGAAAGCTCGCTTCCAGACAGAGCAGGGTAACCAGTGACTGTTACACTTCCGTAAACAGATACTGAACCTTCCCCTGTTTCTGTACACAGGTTCCGTTGCCCATCCTCTCCCATTACCAACCCCCTTCCCCCTCCTTCGATCAACGCTTTAAAGGCACAATAAAGGAAATTTTTTTTATTTTGACCGTCTCCTGTACTGGTTTGTCGGTTAAGGTTTTAACCGTGGACACATACCGCGGTTGGGGAGCGGGTGGAGTGTGGGAAAGTACCCTTCAAAGGGGAATGACATGATCCTGCCCACAGAGCAGTCCTAAGTGCTGGACTGCTTGTTTAACGGGACCATTAACCTCTCCTAATTGCATGTGTGTGTGGTGGGGTCTCTGTGACTTTTTCGTTGTGAATATCGGCTACGGATCCCCCCGTGCATTGATCTATCCAGCAGGCTATTGCCAGCCACTAAAGATCAGCGGCCACTCTCCCCCAGCAGACAGCGAACCACCCAACCACCAACCCCACGTAGAGAACCTGGAAACCTACACACAGAATGAAAGGTGCGCTTACTGCATGCTATTTTAAAGTGTGCCTGTCACTTCACTTGTTACCCTGTCTGCACCCTCGGTTGTGCTTCGGTCCTCTGCACTTACAAACCCCGTTAACCAACAACCAGAGAAACAAACGGTCCCCTTTAACACACTCTGGGAAACATCAGTGAACCAAAAAACCAGTTTTATTAAATAGAACATTAACTTTACATGGAACCTGGGAAGGGAGGTCTTGAGGGGTGCGGCTGGAGGGAAGGGAAGGAAAAATCTAAGGTTTTGGCAATGGCAGCCTTCTGCTACTGGAGCAGTCTGCAGGGGTGGAGTAAATATTTCCACGCACCCTGCCTCCCCTTGTCCTAGTGACTTTTGGAGAGTAAACCACTGGCTTTTGTGGCGGGGGAGGGCGGTTGGAAAGAACATATAGAGGTGCTCTTTCCTCCTGTCTCCTGTCCTGGAGAACATCCACCAGGCGCCGGAGCGTCTCGGTTTGCTCCCTCATTAGTCCCAGCATTGTTTGGGTCGCCTGCTGATCTTCCTGTCGCCACCTGTCCTCGCGCGCTTCAGCCCTCTGCTCCCGTTCCCTGGCTGCTCGCTCGTACCGTGCGAGGTCCTCTCTCCGCTGTGCCGCCTCCCTCTGTGACAACATCATTAATTCAGAGAACATGTCGTCCCGGGTTCTCTTTTTTCGCCGCCTTATCTGGAGTAGCCCATGGGAGGGAGAAGCACGGGTAGGGCGGGAGACACTCGAAGCTGAGGGATGAGGGAAAGGGAGTGAATTCCTCAGAAAGATACTTTTTCCAGAACAATGACCATACTCTTTCACCGTGAATAGGACCAAACACAGTGCCTATCACATGTAAACGTACTACAAGGTCAAATACTATGCCTTAAGGCTGAGTGTCTGGGGTCCCGGTATACGGATCCCAGAAGCCTTGCCGTACAGTGAAAATCACCTCTCTGAAGACCATGGTAAGGTGATGAGTTAGGACTGCTGAGAGATTGCTTCTCAGCAGTGCTCTACTCCCATGTCTCACTCACTGTTCCTGGCGGCGGGCAGGAACTGCTGCTGGCCAAACCGCTAATCTACAGCGGCTTTCCTAACCCCCCCCACTCCGCGTGGTCGCTCCCGGGACCGTTAAGTGCCCGCGAACCGCTCATCAGGAACGGCTCACCTACCCCTCCCCCCCCCCCGCGTGGCTGCTCCCGGTAACCTAAAGTGCCCGCAAACCGCTCATCAGGAACGGCTCGCCTACCCTCCCCCCCCCCCCCCCGTGTGGCCACTCCCGGGAACCAAAAATGCCCGCGAACCGCTCAGCATGAACGGCTCGCCTACCCTTTCCCACCTCCCTTCGCGTGGCAGCTCCCGGGAACCAAGATCGCCCGCGAAACGCTGTGTTTGAACGGCTGGCCTACCCCTTCCCCCCCCCGCCTTCCCGTGGGCGCTCCCGGGAACCAATATTGCCCGAGACCCGCTGTGTCTTAACGGCTCGCGTACCCTTTCCCCGGCCTTGCGTGGCCGGTCCCCGGCACTGTCCCTACCCGCGCACCGCTAAGTAGTAATGGTTTGGCTCCCGACTCCCTACCACCACGCGTTAACGGAAACAGCCGGGTGTCTTTCTTTAAAGGGAAAAGGAAGCATTCACTATACTAATTATACCACTCATTCAAACCAGGACCCCATGACTGATATCACTCTGATGAGGATTACAGAGACAGAGAAATACTGCATGCTGCGTCAATGCAAGCAAACCCCGGGGCCGTATGCTGCCATGCTATGCAAGGCAATGATACCAGAGTACCTGCAGCTTGCATGGCGCGGGAAAGTATCCTACCATGGAGGAGACAATAAGGCCGCTCTCTCAGTGAACGTGCTAAACAAGCTCTCACTGTACCTCCAGGAGAGCTTCGCGGAGCTCTCAGATGGTGATTACTCCTCTATCCCCATACATATTGACAGACTTTTCGAATAGTTGCACGGGAAAGCGACTCCAAGGTGAAGCGCATAAGGCCAATTAAGCCACAGTTACACAGTGCTAACACACCATAACTATTGTATTGCAAATAAATGTCTAACACACTGACCTGAGGATCCTTCGCCTGATTCCTGGTCAGGAATGCTGCCTTGGGAGTGTTCGTAGGGCAGCTCAGTCAGGGTGAGGAATAGTTCCTGGCTGTCGGGGACATCATGCGTGCGACCGCTGTGTAGTGCCTCTTCCTCCTCCCCTCCTTCGTCTTCTTCGCCGTCCGCGAAAACCTCCTCCGACGTGGCCGTAGATAAGACCCCGTCGTCGGAGTCCACGGACAGTGGTGGGGTAGTTGTTGCTGCACCACCGAGCATGGCATACAGTGCCTCGTAAAATCGGCAAGTGTGTGGCTGCGACCCGGAGCGTCCGTTGGACTCCTTGGTCTTTTGGTACGCCTGCCGCAGCTCCTTGATTTTCACGCGGCACTGCGTAGCATCCCGGCTGTATCCTCTCTCCGTCATAGCCTGGGAAATTTTTTCGTAAATCTTTGCATTCCGTCTTTTGGAACGGAGCTCGGCTAGTATTGATTCGTCGCCCCACACAGCGATCAGATCCAAAACTTCACGATCACTCCATGCTGGAGCCCTCTTTCTATTCTGCGATGGCATTGAAACCACTGCTGTAGAGCTCTGCATCATTGCCAGTGCTGCTGAGCTCGCCACGATGTCCAAAGAGGAAATGGGATTCAAAATGGCCAAACAGGAAAAGGGATTCAAATTTTCCCGGGGATTTCTCTGAGTGGCAGGTCAGAGCATCCGAGTACAGATTACTGCCCTGAGTGTCCACTGAGTGGTGCACTGTGGGATAGCTCCCGGAGCTATTAGCGTCGAATTCCGTCCACAGTACCTCGCTTTCGGCATGGCCATTTCGAATTTGGCGCTACTCCCCTCGTCAGGGTGGAGTACAGAAATCGATTCAAAGAGCCCTCAATGTCGAAATAAACTGCTTCCTAATGTGGACGGGTGAGGGATTAAATCGAGTTAACGCTGCTAAATTCGACATAAAGTCCTAGTGTAGACCTGGCCTGAGTCAGGTCCCCAGCTAACCTCCAGTGTTGGGAATCTAGTCACCTGCTGATGGTGAATGCAAAATATAGCTGAATTGAGCAAAGGTTCACTAAAAGAAGGTGATCTCTCATTCTAAAAAGTATAATGTAGTCCCTCCTAGAGCTCCTCTGCAGGGTGGAATGGCTCCACATTGCTCCTATAAGAGCAACAATGAGCAACCAAAGTACATCAAATTGGTATAATTCCGTAGAAAAAGGTTCACCAACACATTTCCTCTTAGTCATTATTAATCCTGTATTCAAGTTCACAGAGGAAATCAATGTCAAGAATAAAACCTACATCTCCTAACTCCACAGCCTGTACTGAATGTATTTATTTGAACCCCATCACCATAGGATCTGAGCACTGACAAATATTTGCTAAGTCTCACAAGTCTGTTAAGTCTGTGTCTTGTGTCTTGCTAAGTCTGTGAGGCAGGACAATATTATCTTCATTTTACTGACAGAGAACTGAAGCACAGATTAAGTGATTTATGTAAGGTCACACAGGGAGCATAGCAAAATTAGGAATTCAACCTACATTTCTTAGTCAGGTGCCTTAGCCACAAGACCATCTTTCTTCTTTCTCATATGTACTGTCAGAACCTTCCTTCCCTACCACAATGAGCTTTAATAGCTAAACTCTACTGGATATAATAATGCTGCTTTTCTGTCAGCTTCCACAAATTCTCACCTCAAACAGAAAAACTAGCAATATAAATAGTGACAAATGAGAGTTTGTAAACCTTTTTCATCTTTATTAATCTATGGTGATATTAGTAATACGTGTAAATAATTTTTAATATAAAAATTTCAATCTGATATTGATCCCTTAACCTAAAATGTATATACAAATACAAGCACTTATCCAAAATTTTGGCCTGATCATATTCCTGCTTTAAATGCTGATGTTATGTATCCTGAATGGAAATAAAAATATAAAGGAGGTTCCACATGTAAAGGAACAGAGGAAATAAAAGCTTTGGAAAGTTATATGAAATATAGGTGCTGATTCAGAGGCCAAAATAGGGAAAAAACAAGTTAAAAATTACTTAGACAAGTTAGAGGTCTTCAAATCCCCAGGGCCTGATGAAATACATCCTAGAATTCTCAAGGAGCTGACTGAGGAGATATCCAAGCAATTAGTCGTTATCTTTGAAAAGTCATGGAAGATGGGAGAGATTCCAGAAGACTGTAAAAGGGCAAATATAGTACCAATCTATAAAAAGGGAAATAAGAACAACCCGGGGAATTACAGACCAGTCACCTTAACTTCTGCACCCAGAAAAATTACGGAGCAAATAATTAAGCAATCAATTTGCAAACATCTAGAAGATAATAAGGTGATAGGTAACAGTCACCATGGATTTGTCGAGCACAAATCATGTCAAACCAACCTGATAGCTTTTTTTGACAGGGTAAGAAGCCTTGTGGATAGGGGGAAGTGGTAGATGTGGTATATCTTGACTTTAGTAAGGTTTTTGATACTGTCTCACATCGAATCATCATCATCGAATATCAGGGTTGGAAGGAACCTCAGGAGATCATCTAGTCCAACCCCCCTGCTCAAAGCAGGACCAATCCCCAATTTTTGCCCCAGATCCCTAAATGGTCCCCTCAAGGATTGAATTTACAAGCCCGGGTTTCGCAGGCCAACGCTCAAACCACTGAGCTATCCCGCAGGGATCAATTCTGCATCTGGTTCTGTTCAATATCTTCATCAATGATTTAGATAATGGCATAGATACTACACTTATAAAGTTTGTAGACGATACCAAGCTGGGAAGGGTTGCAAGTGCTTTGGAGGATAGGATTAAAATTCAAAATGATCTGGACAAACTGGAGAAATGGTCTGAAGTAAATAGGATGAAATTCAATAAGGAAAAATGCAAAGTACTCCACTTAGGAAGGAACAATCAGTTGCACACATACAAAATGGGAAATGACCACCTAGAAAGGAGTACTGCGGAAAGGGATCTGGGGGTCACAGTGGACTACAAGCTAAATATGAGTTAACAGTATAATACTGTTGCAAAAAACCCAAACATCATTCTGGGAGGTATTAGCAGGAGTTTTGTAAGTAAGACACTAGAAGTTATTCTTCCGCTCTACTCCGCACTGATTAGGCCTCAACTGGAGTAATGTGTCCAGTTCTGGGCACCACATTTCGGGAAAGATGTGGAGAAATTGGACAAAAAGTCCAGAGAAGAGCAAGAAAAATGATTAAAGGTCTAGAAAACATAACCTATGAGGGAAGATTGAAAAAAAATTGGGTTTGTTTAGTCTGGAGAAGAGAAGACTGAGCGGGGACATAACAGTTTTCAAGTACATAAAAGTTGTTACAAAGAGGACGGAGGAAGATTGTTCTTCTTAGCCCCTGAGGATAGGACAAGAAGCAATGGGCTTAAATTGCACCAAGGGTGGTTTAGGTTTGACATTAGGAAAAACTTCCTAACTGTCAGGGGTGGTTAACCACTGGAATAAATTGTCTAGGGAGGTTATGGAATCTCCATCATTGGAGATTTTTAAGAGCAGGTTAGACAAACACCTGTCAGGGATGGTCTAGATAATACTTAGTCCTGCCATGAGTGCAGGGGACTGGACTAGACCTCTCGAGGTCCCATCCAGTCCTATGATTGTATGATTCTCTTCCAACTTGCACTAGTGTAAACCAGGAGTAATTCCAGCAACTTAATGTTGTTTCACTGATGTATAAAGCTAGTATATTAGAGGTGAATTAGGCCCACACTACTTTTTAATGTGCTAGTTATATTCCTCTCTCTATTCTATTAGCAGGAGACAAGGGTCTTCTTAAGGCTCGAAGAGGGCCATTGGAAAGTCATCTTGATCACAAATGTAAGCGTAGCCTCCCTAGAATAATAGCTTCTATTGGCATGTACACACCAGTATTTTGTGCCCCGGTGCTACTCTGGCCCTGATCATGCTCTGTAGATACTTGCAGGAACCCTTTGTGTTTAGATCTCTCCAATTCTGTGTGGAATACTGGCCTCAGCAACCTCTATGGCATCATCTTCTCCCCATCACTGAACTCTGGAGAGGCCTCCCTGTGGACCCAAGGGTCAGTACAGGGGTCAGGAGGCACAGGCGCCGACTTCCTGTGGCGCCGGTGGGAGCTCACGCCCAGCGTCGGAGGCGGGGCCCCGCCCCTGACGCCGGGTGACGTTGCGAGGCCCCGCCCCCGACGCCGGGCCCCGCCCCCGACGCCGGGCCCCGCCCCCGACGCCGGGTGACGTTGCGGGGCCCCGCCCCCGCCCCGCAACATCACCCGGCGTCGGGGGTGGGGCCCCGCAACGTCTCCCGGTGCTCCGGTAAGATGGCGGCGGGCCCCGGGGTTGGCGGGGAGCTGGCCGCGGGTCCCGGTGCGGGCGGGGAGCTGCCGGGGGGTGCGGAGCACCCACCAATTTTCCCCCGTGGGTGCTCCAGCCCCGGAGCACCCACGAAGTCGGCGCCTATGTCAGGAGGTAAAGAACTGGGTGGATGGGGTGGGCTAAAGGTGGTGTTAGGTGAGATGCAACCTCTCCATCCTCATAGAGACTAAAATTCAATCTCAGGCTGTAATATTTTTTCTGCGGCACCTCCTCCCTGTGACGTAAAGTGCAGCCATGCTCAGGGCAAGGGTATTCCTGATAGTGTAGCTCCATTACAGAGAGAGGGGAAAAAGAAGCCCTTTGCCTACACTGCTCAGGGAAACAGTGCTAGAACCTTGCTAACAATAACCATGTCTGAACATAATCATTGCTAGTGTGGTTTCAATCGCAGTATGCACAGGATAGTCATAGCGGCTCTTGCATCAGTACACTACAAACTGACAATTTTCTCGAATACATCATTTAGTTCTTTAACTTCGTACATGGATAGTCCAATATCACAATGCACTCACTCTTAAGCTCGGACTATATTAGTGGATCTTGTTGCAAGCACCATTAGAAGGGTCTACCGTACTCGTAATACACTTCATGTTCACACACAAAAATGCAGCTGTACACAAGTGTTGCCAGCACTAATTCAACTGCTGATAAAATTCAGGCCTGTGATTCACCACTGGTGGTAGCAACAGTAGAAGTTATAGTATGGTGCAATTTGCTAAATTAGACACGCTGTAAATGAATCCAGAAATCAATGTGGGACAGAGTGAGGATTTTGCTCAGGTTAAAGAACACAAATCTAGAAATGGCATAGATGCACAGTATTTTCCTTAGAGGAACTCACTTGTTCCAAAACTGTGTGTGAAATGTGAGAACTATCCATGTTATTTTCTAGTGTAAAATTGAATGGTAAGGATTGCCAATCTCCTACGAAAAGTCATTTCTTATGTATGGAACCAGTGAATTTAATATTGACAAAATTAAGTAAAGCTACTAGAATTCATTGTCTTTCTAGATGACCCCCTTCTGATTTTTATATATCTCAGTGCTGAATAATACTACAGAATATTTTAAAGTCTGAAAGAAAAAATGTGAAGGGCAAGCCAGCTGCACAACATTTAGCAGAGTGAACATGCAGTGATTTGTGTTTGAGCTGTTATTGCTTTTAATGGAAAATATGTGTCCCACTTCGCCTTAATGCCTTCATTGTAATGATTAATGCATCTGAATTTTTGTGTGATTATTTTGTAATTAAATGTTTTGTTGTTACTAATTGCCCATTACAAGGAACAAGTTATAGAACATTAGTCTGTTCATCTCACTGAGAGATTTAACTCCATTATAATCAAATCATAAATGAGAGGGAGCTGCTGGCAAGGAGTTCTCTATAACGGCCCCTTTGGTCTGGAATTACTTCCCCCTTGGTCCACCAGAATGCAATTTATTAACTTTCCACACATGTTGCAAAGTTCATCTTTTCTCCCAGACTGCAGGCTAGGCGGGTTGGGAGAAAAGAATAGGGTACTGGACAGCTTCATGTGCTATAAGTAGTGGGACCACAAAAGCATCTGTTTGAGTTGCTTATCCTATTGAGCAATTGACTTTTTTGTCTTCATGGAAAAAGTAAGTATAAATAAATATTTCAGAATTTAAAACAAAACACTACACATGTTGTTCTTTGAATCTCCTATAAAACTATTGTAAAGGAGTAAACTCACAGGCCTTGGGGAAAATAATGACAGTACACAGCTGAGGACATACTTTCCTGGAAGTCTAACCCGGAGAAGGTTATCAAAATCATGACAATATCTCAGGCCTGATCCTGCAAAGAAGTATGCATGTGCTTAACTGTTTGTACTGTGAGTAGTCCTATTCACTGCCCACACAGTATGTCTACATTAATTATTTTATGTTGCTACATAATGGAGAGCGACAAATGAAAATGTTTACTCACAGGGAAACTGACATTAATCACATTTTCCATGGTCGCTTCAAAAGAGGGATTTTTTCATAATTTGTTACCTCATTTTTCAAGACAAGGAAAGTCAATGTTGGAAAATAACTTGTTTTTAGGCATTTTTCATGTTTTAGTTGTATTTAACAAGCAAGCCGGGAACCTAATTCTACAGCTCATTAAGCATTTTCCATGTTTTGTTTAAAACTGAAACATCTCAAAATACAAAACAAAGAAAAGAATAATAAAGGACCTGTTACACCTCCCCCCCTCCCCATGAAGTGTTGACTCACTGAATTAATATGTAAAGCAACAAGCTTGTCAATTACATTCCAAGCATGCCTGATATATAGGATATAAAGCCTGTTCATCTGCTTAATTCTCTCATGACTGTTTTCTTTTCTTCAGCATAAGAAAGCAGATAGAAGAGCTATCATTATGAACAATGGGCCAGATTCACTCAGATTGGTGCAAGATGTAAATTACATTTCCCCACTTAATTCCCTTGCCCTTAGAGGATACACTCAGGAGTAGAAAGGGTGGTGTTTTCATGACCACCTTCACTTGGGATTTTCTGCCATGGGGAAACAGTTTTCAGTACTCCTGCCTTAGCCTGCACTGCTTTAAATCTATGTTGGTCTTATACATTTTTAGTGCTAGAACAGCCATACAACAAAGCCCATATAAAAACACAGGTAGACTGTTTAAAAAATGGAAAAGTTTTATTGATTTAGATTATACTGTACAAAAGTAAAGGAATATTCTTTAGGAACCATTAAGTTCTGCTGCAAAGTGAATTATTTCTATACCGACAATTTTTATAACTAAAAAGTAAAAAGTATATAGATTTATTCAATCATGTTGTCATTGTTCCTGTTAACAAACCCTTGGAAACAGAATCTGTTTTTTACTGATGCTTTCCCCCTTAATCATGCATGGATTTGTAGGGCAGCTGTTAGCACTTTTTGTTTGGTTTTAGAAGAAGGCATTGAATTATTTATTTTTGGGAACGAGGGGGTAGACACACATAAAATGAGCTTGGATAGGTTACATTTTAGGCCTACTTACCTAATTAATATTATTTTAATCAGAAAGGGGACAATAGATAGAATACTAAACACCATTTTGACTTAGTTGTCTATACACACTTCTGTTTTGGGAATGCTCACAATAGAGGCTGAACTCAAAAGGGAGTTTACATGTACTGAGCAGGAGAGCAGTTATGTGGTGCAGGCTTCTGCCACCAGGCCCCACTGCCAAGCTGCCGCAGGGCCTTCAACTGCAGAGGACAGCAACGATGAACCCCAACAGAGAAAGGAAGACTCTCCGAAAGGATTCCGGGGGAACTCACAAGGAAACCAGAGGCATCAGCAGAGGAACTGAAGCCAGAGTAAGAAGTGGCCCAAGGAGCAGGCTTGGGGCGCCCACCCGCAGGCTCTATATTTTGAATTATTGTTTTATTGGGCCTTGGGTTGGAACCTATCGCTGGGCGATACACCCGCAGACTCCCGCCACCGGTGACACAGCCAGAGTATGGCTACTAGGTGGTACTGCCAGGCATGGACACCAACCCTCCCCCTGCCCCGCGACACCGTTCCTCTCCTTAGAAGTATGACTTACATTCTTTGTTCCTAGGTTTATGACCTGGTATTTGGCTGTGTTTAAACACACGTTGTTTACATGACCCCCAGGACCAGCTTTAGGAAGTGCAGGGCCCCATGTGAACAATGTTGATGGGGCCCCCTCCGCCAAAACGCCGCCGAATACAGTGGCAGTGGTCTAGCTGCCGCCGAAGAGACGGACGTTGTGGGGCCCTCTTAGGCGCGGGGCCTGATTCCCAGGAATCGGGCGAATCGGCCTAAAACCGGCCCTGATGATCCCACATTACCAAACAAGCCACGTTATTCTGTATAACTATGGCCCTTTGTTTTCAGTTTTTATTTTATTAAATTTTTCCCAGGATTGTATCAGTGTTTATTACTACAAGAACAAAAAGAGATGAAAATTGGTGGGAAAAATACTAATTTTTCTCGGTAAATATCGAGGTTTATTTTGGTGGACGGAAGGACAGGGGACAAAAGTATTCAGTAGATTAACACTTTGATGAATAGAAGCGACAAAGGGTCCTGTGGCACGTTATAGACTAACAGTGGTATTGAAGCATAAGCTTTCGTGGGTGAATACCCACTTCTTCGGATGCAAGCAGTGAAAATGTCCAGGGGCCGTTCACTGCTTGCATCCGAAGAAGTGGGTATTCACCCACGAAAGCTTATGCTTCAATACCTCTGTTAGTCTATAAGGTGCCACAGGACCCTTTGTCGCTTCTACAGATCCAGACTAACACGGCTACCCCTCTGATACTTTGATGAATGGAATTCAATGTAGTTTGTTGCAGAACTAAAACAGAACTCAAAACACAATGACACCTCTGAGTTTAAGAAAACAATATATCTCTAATCCCCAAATAAAACTTTTCATTTGAATAAACAGTTTACTGTTGCAGACTTAGAACTATTAGCCTATAAATATTTAATAATTGTGCTACACCATCTGAGTGCACAGATTCAACTTCATCCTTTTCTCCTGTTTTTTTAAAAAACTTTTGAATATTTCCATGTTCTGAATCATATTCTGATAGATTTTCATTTTCTTCCCATTTTAGTGTGTCAGATCTTATCTGTTATCTGCTAACAGCATAAAAAGTATACGCAGTGGGTGTGAGATTCATCAGTACGTTTAGAAGCACACACACATCAGAGCTTGCGTGAGTGCCTGTTTGTTTATTGTGTTATTTTCTAAACTAATACATAGCCTTACTTCATCAGGGAGCTTTGCTAATGTATTATCATAATACATATATCTCATGCAATCTATTGTATTTTCCTAATAAAACAATGTTTTAATATATTTGAATGATAGGGTGAAAATTGGGGAAAAAATAATACTTTTTGTAAAACTTGGGATTTTTTCTGTAAAAATTGGTTTAAACAGAAAATGAAAGGGCTTATGTATAACTGACCTGTCTCCATCATTATCTACCATTCCACAAAGTATCGCCTCCCTCTCTATACCCACACATGTATTGACTCAGACCCACCCAACAGCCCTATTTCACATCATGCTTCCCACCTTTTCCCTCCATACCCCTAGTTCACCCCACTTTCAGCTTTTAAATGTTAACCAGTGTTTAAAAGTTGAATTTGGTAGGGGAATATCGGGACACGGTGGGCATCAAACATGTGAGTGGAGGGAACGTAAAGGGAAACAGGACTGGGGGTGAGGGCAGAAGGAACATGGGAGCAATGTAAAAGGAATGTCGAAGTATAAGTCTACAACAGGTCTTTGAGATGATATTATATATCAGCTTTGATAGCTATCCAAGTCACAATCGCTATCAATGTTGATATAGACATCCTAAAAAAATGGGAAATTCCACTAAACAAAACAGATTTTTAATAATAACCTGTTAAGTTTGCTCAAGTGCATATTCCACCAACACAACCATATAAAAGCCAGGAAATCACTAGTTAACTCCTCACACAGCCCTTTCAACCTATAACTATGATTTCATCTTCTACAACATATTACCTCCACACCCACATTTCCCAGCCATACCACACAGGTGTCCTCCCTCTACCGCTGCGCAAAACATGCAACCTTCTATTCTATATAGGTTCTTATACTATGCTAATCAGCACTGTATCTGATCACCTTCCAGTAGTGCATTAAGTGATATGATTAATATATGTCATGTGTTTCTTCTCTTATCATCTCCCCAGGGCAGAGGTGTGGGCAGTGAAGTGTTTTGTTTTGAAAGTTTTTAAGTGTTATGCACATGCGCATTCACACACACAAACATTTCTAGATATTTGTGTGAGAGAAGGCAAGATCAAAGAAATATGCCTTGCACTTGGAGCAGAAGATGGCGAAGTTTGTGATAATCCATGGTTCCCATGGGAATTCATTCCACAGTCTTGGACCAGCCTCTGAGAAAGTTCTGTCTCCTGCCCAGGCGAGCTTTACTTACTGTAGAAAGTTCCATGTGGCAGAGAAGCAAAAATGTTGGCCATGGACTTCATTCCATAGCTTGAGTTGAGCTTTTAGATACCCTTAGCCCAAGGCCATTGAGTGCCTTGAAGATAAGGAACTTGGATTTGATATTCTATGGGTATGAAAAGCCAGTATAGAGTGTGAAGGACAAGTCTGGTGTGCTCATGATGGTAGCCAGTATTGCTGAGTAGATGCACTGAGAGTTCTGTACTAGAATCATAGAAATGTAGAGCTGGGAGGGACCCATACTCACCAACCAACTATTGAAATTCTAATTCAACATTTCAAACGTTTAGAAAACATCCACTTTTATTCACTGTATATTATCGGAGTTAAAGGTTGTTCGTTTTGTGCAGAGGTGGAGGGAGTAGTTATATATGATGTGGGGTCAGTAGGGTAGTTTGGAAATAAAATGATGGTTGTTGGTTGCAAGAGTTGGGTGAGTGCTTAACTAATAATTTTCTAGCTTTTTATGAGTTTTTTGGTGGCAGATGTACTTAAGCAACCTTAATATTTTTTTCAACAATATATTTTGTTTGATGGAAATGAATTAAATTTGCATTTTATGTTTTTTCCAGAATACCAAGAAAACTCCCATCCATCTGTTGCATGATTTTCTACCTAAACTACTTATACATTGGGAGGGGGGTGAGGGGTCAGAATGACTAGCACCATCCTCCTGCCTAGTATTTGTACTGTAAGTAAATGCAGGTAGATAACAGGTGTTCAGAATTGTCTTGGGCCAGACATTGTACCCTCACCAGAAGCTGCTGAGGACTCAGGTCATCAGCATTTACAGAGGTCACCTAAATTGATAGCTAAGTTAGTTTCATAGTTAATTGCCTCCTCCCTTGAATTACACCTAAAAAGAATGTGTTGCTGGCTGAAAAGAAAATACAATTTATGGTTGCTGACATAAAAAAGTCTAAGGTATAAAAATATCCTCTCTGCTGGGTTCAGTCCCATACTCCTAATTAAGGCCCCGGTTCTGCAAACATGCACATGCTTGCTTAACTTTATTACTACAAGTGTTACTGGGACTAATCATGATAGGAAAAAAAGTTAAGCACATGCATAAATATTTGTATGATCAGCCCCCTTAGGGAAGACCCCATATTGCCTACTCTAGATCCCTGTTGAAATAGTAGGAATTTTGTCTGAATGAAGAGTGCAGAATGAATGGGGCCTTTTACCTGTGTTACCTACACAAAACACCACACTGTGGACTGTTTTTCTACTAACCATTCAATGTTGGTTCATTAAGCCCCATTTTAGTTTATTGAATGATTGAATTATCTTATACAGAGCACTCAAGTGGCATTTTTGGCAATGGGTGGTACTATTTAAAAAGGATTTTGACTGTAACACATATTCAATAAAAGAAAGTGTCTTTAAAAACCCCAACTAAAATAGAAACATATGAATGCGTTCTCTAAACCAGAAATAGTATACACAGAATGCATATCAGCTTTTTTTGTCAGGACCTCTCCTTGGTTTGACTTCATAGGGAAGGTGGGCAGCTCTGGTAAAGGTGGCTGGCTGAAGCACTGCAGCCAAACGCACATACAAAACCACCGCCAGCGTTAGAGTGGCAGCAGTGACAGTGTGACAAGTAAAACTGTTAACTAAGTTAGCCTAGTCCGATTTTCAGCAGTGTTGAACATCCCCACCACCTTCCAGTGAAGCTGACAAGATGCATAGGTGTTCAGTACCTCAGAAAATGAGCAAGGATAGTCTTGTGGTTATGGTGTTACCTTGGGAGGTCTGTTTTCAGTTCCTTACTTTGCCACAAACTTTCTCTGTGCCTGAGTTCCCCAGCTGTACAGTGCGGATAATCGCACTTCCCCTACCTAACAGGAAAATGAATGAGAAGTGCTTGTGGCACCTTAAAGACTAACAAATTTATTTGGGCATAAGCTTTCGTGGGCTAAAGCCCACTTCATCAGATGCAATGCTTTAGCCCACGAAAGCTTATGCCCATATAAATTTGTTAGTCTCTAAGGTTCCACAAGGACTCCTCGTTCTTTTTGCGGATACAGACTAACACGGCTACCACTCTGAAACCTACCTAACAGGAGTGGTGTGAGGATAAACACGTTAAAGCCTGGCAGGCCTTCAGACACTCCATCAAAGGGGGCCATGTAAGCAGCCCACAGCTAGACAGTCAGGCCTATCCCATCGGTCACTAAAGCTATCCTAGCGACAAAGAGTCCTGTGGCACCTTATAGACTAACAGATGTATTGGAGCATAAGCTTTTGTGAGTAAAAACCCCACTTCTTCGGATGCATCTAACGAAATGGGTATTCACCCACGAAAGCTTATGCTCTGCCTCCAATACGTCTGTTAGTCTATAAGGTGCCACAGGACTCTTTGTCGTTTCTACAGATCCAGACTCACAGGGCTACCCCTCTGATACTTAAAGCTATCCTGAACATTTCAGACAATGCAATTGGAGTAGCTAAGAATATAGGGGGACTAGAGCGTAAGGTTTGGGGACTGATCTAGGATCAGGTGGTTACAGCCTGTATCACACACAAAAGGCTGCCTGCCCCTTTAGCTCTGACCCGGGAACCCTTCACTGACCCCAGTCTTTCCCGAGTGACCGGAAGGGCTTGTGGCAAGCTCCCCAAACCGGCAGAGCCTTTTCCCTCTGGGGGTCGCCTGCCCCCCTCCTTCCCCTTCCAGCGGGGGTGGCGGCAGTTCCTCCTCCCCTGCCGCCCCTGGGGCAGCTGCGCGCTTCCCCCCACCGCGGCGGCCGCTCTGCCCCGCTCAGGGGTGCTGCATCCGGCGCCCCCTCCCCTTCCCGCTGGCCAGCCCCGGCCGTGCCACTGCGGGCTCCGCGGCGGGCCGGCTGGGCACGTCCCGCTCCGCGCCTGCGGGGGCCGCTGTCTGGCTGCCGCCTGCGACAAGCGGGCGGGCGGGGAGGGAGGGAAAGGTGCTGACTGCGCGGCTCGCCGGCCGGCCGGCAGCCGGAGCACTGCAGAGCCGCACCGCGGAGGCGGGGGAACGGGGACGGCACCTTCCCCCTTCGCCGCGCCGCCTCCTCGCTCCCCGCAGCCCCGCGCTCCCGCCGCCCGTCTCCGCCGCCCCCGCCCCATGGAGCAGGGCCCCGGGGGGGCAGCCGCGGGGCCGGGGGGAGCGGGGCTCCTCCTGCCCCTCAGCGACGCGGAGCAGCAGCGCTACTCCGAGCTCTTCTCGCTCTGCTGCTCCCCCGCGCCCGAGGGGGGCTCGGCGCCGGCCCCAGCCGCCGGGGGGAGCAAAGTGGGCGACTTGTTCCGGGCATCGCAGCTCCCTGCGGACACGCTGCACCAGGTGGGTGAGCCGGAGGGCGGGGTGGCTTGCACCCCTTCTGCCCCACGGGGGGGTACTTGAGTTCCCCAGCCCTCGCGCCCCACGAAAGGGGAAGGGTTGTCGGGAGGAGGGAGGACATATTTCCCTCTCAGCTGATTCTCCTGCCCTGGCTCAGCCTGCTCGGGGCGGGAGGAATTGGGGGAGGGGGGTGTATCAGCTGCACCTTGGGGAGAAAGTTTCCTCTGCCTTTTGTTCTTGTTTATTTGTGTCACTCACACGCTCCTGTCTTCTCTCCCTCCACCCCCCGCGACCCCCTAATTATACTGCGTTTTAGTACGAAGCAGATAAGGCCGTCGGTTTAAAGCAGACAAGTGACACCTTTCGAGAAAGTTGGAAAAATGTGTGTAGAACTTCCCTGGGGCTATGCGTTAAAATCCGATCACAGGGTGAAACTGTCTGGAGTGCTGGATTTGGGATTTTAGTTGTGCGACGAAAAACCAAACTTTTTTTCTCGTGATCCAATGTCTTTTAAAAAAGAAAGAAAGAAAAGAGGGTTTAAGTTTTTGATGAGTATTGTTGGTAAGACTGTATGCTGTGTGTTATTGCTTTCAAAAAAATGTTTAGGTTGTTCTGTATTTAGCGATCCAGAAAAGTTAAACACTACTCAGAGTATTGTATGCCATTGAATCCATATGTGCTATTTAACCAGCTAATGTTTAATGCATTGTAAGTACTAAGTATTCTGAATATTTATTATTATTAGGATTCAGAGATTTTTAACTGGAATGGAGTATTTGCTAACTTTAGGTAGTTTAACCCCTCTTCCTTTACTCTTTCAATAGTCTAGAGAGTCTGAAACAAACGAGTATCCCACTAACTGTTGAAGGTATATATTCAGCTGAAGACTGTTTATTGTTTGCTGTATAATTCTCTGCTACCAGCTCTAAAAATATTGTAGCAGTAAACTTTGTATGGTCACAATTGTACATAGCATTTTTTGAGACAGCTTTGTATTTGAAATGTTTTTCTGGCAAACACAAATATGTAATCTTAACTTTTTTTTTAATCTGCCCTAAACTGTCTGGTAATATTGCAATAGTTGTTCAGTAGCTGCTGCTTCATGCTCTAGGTGTTTACATATTAGTTAGTAGTGGATGATATGAGCCCTTTGTATTGTTTACGTATCAGTGTACATGAACCGTCGGGATCCCTTGGGATGAATGCAAGATTATTTGTTATCCTTTGGGGGGGTATATATGCAATATTATTTATTTTTACTTAGACTATGACTTCAAACAAATTAAATATTATCCTAAATTTCATTAGACATATTCTTAAATCAGCTTTGATTACCAAAATAAATATAATAAAAATGTTGTGTATTCCCAGAATTATGAATTATACTGAGTATATTTTATTCTGGGATTGTCACACAAAATCTTAACAATACAACATTTGAAATGTATGTAAATACAAAGAGTAGACAATTATATTATGTATGCTTACAAATGATGAAATTACCTTATGTATACTAAGCAGGTCTTAATTCTTCTTTTCCACCTGTGGAATAGTAATTTGATTAACTCAGTCTAGTAGCACGCTCTGGTTAGTAGTAAACTAAACCTAGGAAGAAAAATTCCGAACTTGGTATTTTGTTGTCAGGAATTTAAGAAATGCAGTTATTCAGAAATCCTTGTTAAATCAAACAGAAACAAATAATGTCATGACTAAGTTGACAAACAGGTATAACTGGCCATGGCCTGCAGGGACTAAACTGTGTCGTTTCCCTGGAAACAGTCAGGCTTTCTCTTAATGAGCATTTAATTTGGATTTACATAATGTCCAGGAGATTCTGAAGTACAATAGGGGAAGTTACTTCCATGACCAGATGCCCTCCACTGTTCCAGGTGCTGCTTACTTAATAATATCCAGAGGAAAAAATGTTGCCAGTTACTGTACTACCAGCACTGTTGGGAGTCAAAGGGCATGTATACACTGCACACTTGGTGGTGTGTAGAGTACATACATTGCATGCCCACCCCGCATGGGTATAAACAGCAGTGTAGAGGGTGAGGCACTGCTTAGGTGAGGAAAGTACAGACATGTCAGAACCTTATATGTGCATACCCTATATGGCTCTCTATGCATTCAAGCAGTGCTGCCCCATCTACACTGATATTTTTTTGCAGCGCTGCCTTCCCACTGTTGGAACTTTCTCCACTGCCAGAGCCTTTTACTGCCATGTGTAGCTACACACCGCAGCATGGATGCAGCCTGCGTTTTGCTGCAGTGTGTAGCTACAAGAATCCTACACACTGCTACCAGTGTAGACAAGGACAAAGTGTGTTTGAATCTGCCATGATTCAGTGGGGCTCCTTATGAATGCTTGCAGGAATTCACCCACCTGGATCTAATTGCAGGGTTCAGGCCTTAAATTTACAAACATTTGGGAAAGAGGAAAAAGAATTTCAAACAAGAAAGAATGCGTAAGGAACTTATTTTTAAAAGGAAAACTGGATTGATAATCTTGAAGTTACTTATATAAATCAAATCTATTTGTGATTTTTCTTAATACGGTTTTATTCCATAGCTCTTATTTTAGCATAGTTTATTAGCACTGTATCATTTGAGTGTGATTTATTATAGTATTGCATGTATTTTCTTGCTCTGGGATGTGACTTCAGCTGGCAACGTTTTGTGATTTTTACTTGTTTATTTTAGAATTCCTTCCAGGTCCTTATGATGTACAGAGAGGTTTATTCATAAACTGGTTTATAATTGACTTCAATAGTACTACTTGTGTGAGTAAACTTGCATCCTGCAACTTGATCCGCACAAGCCAACCCCTGAACACTTGCCCTGCCCCAGTGACTTCAGTGGGGCGTCCATACAAGTGAACCCTTGTGCCTAAATGGGTCCAGTAGCAGGATCTGGCCCTTTGTGGTTGCAGAATGAGACCATAAATTAGCAAACTGTTATAACTACAGGCTTTGTAAAAGTTGTTCATGTGACCATATTTATAACAATTGAGGCAGGCTTTATCAGTGTCCCAAAGTTTTCCATAGAAATAGACTTTCTGGGGAGTTAATGAAGATGGATTAAAAAATAACAATAACCAAGAACTTCATAAAAAAGAGAATTGAAAAAGTAAAATTGTTTTCTGTCACATTCAGATAAAAAGAGTTAGTTATGTCAAATATTCTGTCTTTCTAGATCATATGTAGTAACACTGAATTTCTTAATTGGCTATGATTCAAAGCTTAACTATAGTTTATCATGTTTTAAAATCTAGTTTCTCAGAGATTTTGTCCTCAGGTTTTATTTACAGTGAATGAAAATAAAGAAATTCTCAAGTTCAGATTCTTAAACTTCTGTGCACAGAACACTACTTCAGTCCTCTAATTTTACTCTGAATTCTCTCTGGTCATGCTAGCAACTACCCCCATCAAAGGTATTAGCTAACATATTGAAGCTGCAGACAAAAATAATCTAACAAAAAATGTTTTTGGAAAGTTGTCGCAAGAAAAAATTTATAGTTGTTTTTCTGAATTATTTTTCACATTGTTTTTATCATTCTTAAAGCGTGCATTCTGATCAGCTTTTATCCACAGAGAATACAATGCTGGAAACATAAAATAAAACAGTGATGTATAATATGTGGTTGCCACTGATAAAGGTTGCACCCATTTTAGGAGGAGGTGGCTAGCTTGTGTTAATAGATAACTGATTTAGATAACTCGTTTTGAAATAGTTGTTTGACAACAGGACTTCTACTTTTTTTATTTAAAGGAAATTTTTGTGCTTAGCAAGCTTTTATGCTGCCTCACGGAGCTAGTAGTACAGGTTGTTGTTGCCATGTAGGAGACATAGATTGGAATCCTATGCTCCAGTTCTGGATTGCAGTTGAACTGAGCTCTGCACAGGCCAGAAGGGGAAGGTACTTTATGTAATGTTTGCGTTTCTCAGATTCTGTACACAGATCGGTAGAGCCCCGTGTTTTTCACAAATGTGAAATAACACAAAATTAAAATGAAAAGCAATTGATAAAATAAAATGGGGGGTGGGAGGAGGACAATGTACTCTGCAACAGTGTCTCCTGACCTGTGGTGCTGGGCCTGACTCCTTGCTCTGGTTTGGCCTGTCCAACCCTTTGTCATGACTGTGGGGGGCAGCCAGGCCAAATTTGAGTGAGTGGCATTGCATCCTAGATCATGGGTTTGCAGCACCACTCTCTCAAATTTGACACCCCTCCACCCCGCATCATGTTGCGTCACTTGAAGCATGGAGCTGGGCCCAGCCCTGTGGGACAGGAGCTTGGGATGGGCTCACTCTGCAACTGCTCCCCCACTCCAGGCCTCCTCCCCTCCCCCTGCCCCCAGGCCTCCTATGATAAAACAAAATTAACAATAAATTATAAAAAATATAATTTCTCAGGGTTCTACACATAGGGATTGAGCTAGAGTAGCCGTAGGGATTGCTCTAATTTATATTGTACTGCTGTGGTAACCTCAGGAAGCATCGGGTAGTTCATAATAGCTAGAAGGCAGTATGTTCTGGCCTGCTTCCTTCTCCCGCTTCTCAGGAGGCCACTCACTATGCTGTGTGGATTGTGGAGAGACTCAGAATTAGGGTTATTTTGATAATTCTATGTCATTTACAAATCTTCCTTATGCTGGAGGTATATATTCCATGGGGTTTGGTTTAAAATGGTTTTGTGCTTCTTTTCCCATAGAGCTGGAATACAGGGGCCACAGCAGAGGCTAGAACATGCCCTAATCTCTTGTCTCTAAATTGCTGATCTTCCGGGGTTTGTAGTTGTGGAAAAAGTGTGATAATCGTTTGAGGGGGAAGGGAGCCTTATACAGCCATTACTTTTCTGGTTGATCGCAGCATAACATTATGAGCTTGAAGGGAAGTCTCTTCCCTCCTTTCTTGCCTGTAGTGCTATGGCTTTTAGAACAGGAGAAAAAGAGGTAGGGATGTTGGCCACAGGAATCCATCAGGTAATGTAATGAGGTAAATTGATATTGTCAGATAGTGAAATGCTAAAAGAGGAAATGGTGGGGGAAAATGAATTGCCAACAAATATGCAGTCTCATTAAAATCAGCTCCAATGCTGGGGAAATTGTTGCATGCCTTTTTTTTTTTTTTTTAAACGGTGTTAGAGGCAGTTTTGGGAATTATACCAGTAAGCCTCACTTCAGTAGTAGAAAAATGGTTGAAATGAGGATTAAAAATAGAATGATAAATCACCTAGATGAACAGGATATAAAAGGGAGAAACCAGCATGGTAAAATATGTTCTCATGCCTCTCTCGTTTACTAGAAATCCTTGAATGTGCCCACAACATTTGCATAAAGGAGACTATTGACATTTAGAGTTTCAAAAAGCCTCACAGGAGGCTTTTAAGGTAACGTTGTAAAATGTCTGGTGCCCCTACGGTTTGTACTAGGACCAATATCTGTCTGTTTGTTTGTTAGTTATCTGGAAAAGGAAGAGAACAGTGAAGTGACAGAATTTATTTAGGTTAATCGGGAGTAGAGGAAACTGAATAGCCTCAGACAGATCTAACAAAGCGAAGTGAATGGGCAACACAATGACACATGGAAGAATTTCAATGTTTACAAATACAAAGTAATGTACACTGGAAGGAATAGTTAGTGCTACATATGCACATTACTGAGCTCTAATTTAATTGTAACTACTTGGGGAAATATTGTGTGCAACTCCCTGAAAACATTCGCTTTAATTGTAGGTCCAAAAAAGCAAATAGACTGTTAGGATTGAATGCAAACTAGATACCATTACCTTAGGCTTGAATATTGACCGTGGATGGCTCGGTCATTATGTTAATTGAATTTATTTCTCCTTAACACCTTTGGGTCAACTGTCTGGAATAGCCCCTGTTGATTATCACTTCAAAAGTTTCTACTGATAACAGTTCCTTTCAATTAATTAGCCTCTTAACACTGGTATAGACACCTCCACCTTCTCATGTATCTTTGAATGTATAAATATCTGTTCACTGCATGTTCCATTCCATGCATCCGATGAAGTGGGTTCTTAACCCACGAAAGCTTATGCTGAAATAAATTTGTTAGTCTCTAAGGTGCCACAGGTATTTTTCTTCTTTTCTTTTTGCTGACACAGACTAACACGGCTACGACACTGAAACGTGTTCATTTCTGGTCATCCTGTCTCAAAAAAAGAAATAGAAGGTCTACAGCTACTGGTGACAAATGATAAGAGGCAGAGAGACAGTCCTGTATGAGGAGAGATTGAAAAAACTGGAACTGCTTAACATAGAGAAGAGAGAGTGTTATACAAAATAATGAATGATAACTTATCTAGGCTCTCCTACTTGTCCTTTCTCATAATACTAAACCAAGGGGATTTAAATGAAACTGAACAGCAGTAAATTTAAACCTGATAAAATTAAATTTGTATGCAACCTTTAATTATTAATTGTGGAACTCATTGCCACAAGATATCAATAAGGCCAAGTGCTTAGTATAATTAAAAAAGGCTTGCCATTTATATGGATATTGAGAACATCTATGATCAGGAAACACTTTTTAAAGGGGGAAGGGTTGAAAGATAAATCCTCATGCTTCATAGAATCATAGAAGTGCAGGATGAGAAGGGACCTCGATACGTCTTCTAGTCCAGTCCTCTGCACTCAAGGCAGGACTAAGTATTATCTAGACCATCCCTGATAGTTGTTTGTCTAACCTGGCCTTAAAAATATCGAATGATGGAGATTCTACTACCTCCCTAGGCAATTTATTCCAGTGGTTAAACATCCTGACAGGAAGTTTTTCCTAATGTCCAACCTAAACTGCTCTTGCTGCAATTTAAGCCCATTGCTTCTTGCCCTATCCTCAGAGGTTAAGAAGAACAATTTTTCTCCCTTCTCCTTATAACAACCTTTAATGTACTTGAAAACTGTTATCGTGTCCCCCTCATAGTTTTCTCTTCTCCAGACTAAACAAACCCAGTTTTTTCAATCTTCATTCATAAGTCATTCTTTCTAGATTTCTAATCATTTTTGTTGCTCTGGACTTTCTGCAATTTGTCCACATCTTTCCTAAAATGTGGCGCCCAGAACTGGACACAATACTCCAGTTGAGGCCTAATCAGCATGGCGTAGAGTAGAAGAATTACTTCTTGTGTCTTTCATTCAAACGCAGGGCCGGCACCAGCGCAGCAAGCGCGTGCCTGGGATGGCAAGCTGCGGGGGGGAGCGGCTGGCCGCTAGCTCCGAGGGCGGCAGTCAGGCAGCTGTTGGCGGCGTTTCTGCGCGAGGTCAGCCGATCCCGCGGATTTGGCGGTGGGAACGCCGACAGCGCGGGACTGGCGGAGCGCCCGCAGGACCGCTGCCGAATCCCCAGGACCGGTGACCTCCCGCAGAAACGCCGCTGCCGGTTGCCTGACTGCCGTGCTTGGGGTGGCACAAAAGATAGAGCCGCCCCTGTACAAACGTCTGCTGCTAATTAGCTAATACATCCCAGAATGATGTTTTCTTTTTTTTGCAACAGTGTTACACTGTTGACTCATATTTAGCATATATTCCACTATGACCCCCAGATCCCTTTCATCAGTACTCCTTTCTAGGCAGTCATTTCCCATTTTGTATGTGTGCAACTGATGGTTACTTCCTAAGTGGAGTACTTTGAATTTTTCCTTATTGGATTTCATCCTATTTACTTCAGACCATTTTTCTCCAGTTTGAGGGAAAAAGCCAACCACTAATTGATAATGGTTTGGAAGATAGTTCCTTTCTGTGGAATATTCCATCGTTGTCCACTTTGGGGTTTCTTGCACCTTCCTTTGAAGGACCTGGTTCTGGGCACCGTTGGAAACAGAGACTAGATTAGATAGACTGCTGTTCTGATTTGGACGGACAGTTACCCTTTCCAGAAAAGTTGAATGGTGTATTTTTCTGAAGGTGTAGACATAAGCAGTGGATCTGCCAAAGTGTCAATAATATTTCATTAGGTTTATGCTCCCTGAGTGTATTGAAAGACTGATACTACATATATTAATTGCTGCATAACAGTTGGCTGTTATGACTGTTCTGCAGCATTTCTTTCTTTCTAGACAGTCAAGTGTGACCTGATTTTAAAAGCACTGCAAGCAAGCAGTGAGTACAGCATTTGCTGTATCATTGCATGATGAGAAATTCATTTAGTTAGACAAATAAAGTACTAACAGAATTTGTATTTGCATGGTGTATTTTATGCAGTATTACTCTGTGTGTCACAATGAGAAGGTGTGTTTTGGCTAGCTTTAATAATCATTATTAATCTGTTTTATTGATGTTGATTGAGCAGATAATCTGGGGGACAGGAAGATGGACATCAAATGTTTGCAAGATTTGCAATTTCTGTAATGTGTGACTCAGAATAGTTAGAGAGATAGGACTGACAGGGCTATAGCTACTCAGAATAGCTAGTAAGATGCACAATACTAGCTACATGATATGCTTTAGTTTTACACTGTACTGTAATTTTCACATTATATTTTATTTTTACTAAGTCGTTATGATGTACAGGAAACCTTATTTGTAAACTAAACCTTTGTAAATGTATGAGAGATTTTAGAGTTACAGACTTAAAAAAGTTTACAAGCACATAGCTAATATTTTATAAAGAAAAGTGAATTCTTTCAACTTTTGAATCAACAACCTGTATTATTTTGAGCTCCATAGATTACAAACACTGGTTGTATGATGGTACAGTAGCTGCACAAATACTGCATTTTTGAGCTGGAACTGTCCTTGCATTTCTGTGTAAACAAAGTATTCGGACAAATTATATTGCTTTTCTTCTACATGCCTAGTAGATTAATTTATCTTTATGACATGTTACTATGGTTACCATGAGTTGTTTGACCTCAGTGTTGTGTTAAAAACAGAAGTGTAACTAGACAAGGGAGAAGCGGTGGATGTGGTATACCTAGACTTTAGTAAGGCATTTGATACGGTCTCGCATGATATTCTTATCAATAAACTAGGGAAATACAACTTAGATGGGGCTACTATAAGGTGGGTGCGCAACTGGCTGGATAACCGTACTCAGAGAGTAGTTATTAATGGTTCCCAATCCTGCTGGAAAGGTATAACAAGTGGGGTTCCGCAAGGGTCTGTTTTGGGACCAGCTCTGTTCAATATCTTCATCAACGACTTGGATATTGGCATAGAAAGTACGCTTATTAAGTTTGCAGATGATACCGAACTGGGAGGGATTGCAACTGCTTTGGAGGATAGGGTCATAATTCAAAATGATCTGGACAAATTGGAGAAATGGTCAGAGGTAAACAGGATGAAGTTTAATAAGGACAAATGCAAAGTGCTCCACTTAGGTAGGAACAATCAGTTTCACACATACAGAATGGGAGGAGACTGTCTAGGAAGGAGTACGGCAGAAAGGGATTTAGGGGTTATAGTGGACCACAAGCTAAATATGAGTCAACAGTGTGATGCTGTTGCAAAAAAAGCAAACTTGATTCTGGGCTGCATTAACAGGTATGTTGTGTGCAAGACACGAGAAGTCATTCTTCCGCTCTACTCTGCGCTGGTTAGGCCTCAACTGGAGTATTGTGTCCAGTTCTGGGCACCGCATTTCAAGAAAGATGTGGAGAAATTGGAGAGGGTCCAGAGAAGAGCAACAAGAATGATTAAGGGTCTAGAGAACATGACCTATGAAGGAAGGCTGAAGGAATTGGGTTTGTTTAGTTTGGAAAAGAGAAGACTGAGAGGGGACATGATAGCGGTCTTCAGGTATCTAAAAGGGTGTCATAAGGAGGAGGGAGAAAACTTGTTCATCTTAGCCTCTGAGGATAGAACAAGAAGCAATGGGCTTAAACTGCGGCAAGGGAGGTTTAGGTTGGACATTAGGAAAAAGTTCCTAACTGTCAGGGTGGTTAAACACTGGAATAAACTGCCCAGGGAGGTTGTGGAATCTCCATCTCTGGAGATATTTAAGAGTAGGTTAGATAAATGTCTATCAGGGATGGTCTAGACAGTATTTGGTCCTGCCATGAGGGCAGGGGGCTGGACTCGATGACCTCTCGAGGTCCCTTCCAGCCCTAGAATCTATTAATCTAGATTTTAAAAAATCTCTAAATCTGACATTCCGGGTGAAAAATGGCAGTAATTTAGTTGGTTCTTAATTTTAAACTGCAGAACTGTTGGGTAGAGAGACATGGTGGGTGAGGTAATATCGTTTATTGGACCAACTTCTGTTTGTGAAAGAGACAAGCGTTCGAGCTCCACCGAACAACTGTTAGGTGGGAAAAGTGGAATGAATGTCAGTCTTAAGGCAATTTCCCAAGACAGAGAAGAATGAGAGTTGTGGCAGCAAGCAAGAATGTAAGGATTCTGAGATTTCTGACTGGGAAAGTCACTGCTTACCATTTCTTTTAAACGGATAAATGCATCTCTCCCTTAGGGCTAAGTTATGCCCGTTTACTTAAGCATGAGCTCAGTGTGTGCATCCACGAACAGAATTTGGCTCTAAAGTTTTCTTGGTCTTGAAAATATAACTTAGTTAACTGGCTTGGCGTAAGTGTTGGATTCTAACAATGTGCATGTTGTGATGCGGGGACCTGTCTGGCTCTGTCTGCAGGAAGCAGATGTCTATAATTTGGAGGAGGGATATTTGTCATGAGAAATCTGTTAGTTTTATGTGTCTCTGTAAAGTAAGCATCCTGTTTGACATGAAACAAATTATTGCTTGCAGTGTTGGTGTAGCTGTGTTGGTCCAGGATATAAGAGAGACAAGATAGGTGAGGTAATATCTTTTATTGAATCGCCTTCTATTGGTGAAAGAGACAACCTCTGTGTAAGCTTGGAGGCTTGTCTCTTTCACCAACAGAAGTTGGTCCAATAAAAGATGCTATCTCACCCGCGTTGTGTGTCTCATAAAAGAAGTGAGATATTTTGTGCATAGGAAGTAGAGGTCTAATAGCCATTTAATGTATGGATAGACCTAACTGATGTCATTCTGGCTTTTTAAATATCAGAAGGTCATAGGGTCCAAAGCGCAATTAAGGAAGGCAGACAATAGTATACTGAGAACTTTGAGGAAAAAATACATTATTATTGCTATTTGATCATCACCAGTGTGCTTTGCTTTGTACAAACAGAGGGAGATGCAAATCTAGATCCAAGGAAATTTAGTTTAAATTAAATTTTTAGAATTCAGATATGTAAGTAGAGCAAGTTTCATGATGTGTACTTATATAAATGGTTATTGAAAGGCCTCAATGCATCTTAAATTAACATAGACATAGGGCCTATGCTTTCAAAAGGGACTAGTGGTTTTGGGTACGTTGGTTTTTGGGTATCCAATATAAGATAACTTAAAGGGAACTGCTTTGCAGAAATTGGTAAGTATCCACTCTAAAAACTTCAGCTGCTTGATGTTTTCTCAAGTTGGGTAACCCAAAATTGGAGAATCCAAAACCACTAGTCACTTTAAAAATTAGGCCAATGTATTTTCATAAATGTCTCTGAGAATTGGCATAACCAGGCCAACCACTTCCCACTGGCTTTCCTTTCCTGGCTGGGGGAGTGTCAGGGATTTAAATAGCTACTTGAGCAAAAGGGAGGCACAGATCCATTGGGATGTGCATAAGGGAGCAACACAGATTCTTCGAGAGAGGTGGCTCTAGCATGATTTAGGAGAGCTAAGTATTTCTGTAACCTTTTTCATTATGAGTGTTCTTGTCCTAGTTAGATTTAGATAAATCTAGTGTATGCAGTATGTAATTGTGCAAACAACTCTGTGTTTGTGTACAATGCCATGCAAACACTCTTGTGTATAATTATTCTAAAACTATTCTCTGGTTTGATCAGTGGTCTTCATATTAAAGCTGTTCATAGCCTGTTTCCCAAGGGAGATGATGTGTGTAAAAGTTCAATCTGCTAGGTGCATTTAGTCCATAAACACCCATAAGAGGGAATGTATAAAATTTGATAATGTGAGCTGAGCACAAAGGATTAACTACACGCAAATAATTTATTTGCAAAAGATTGGACAAATTGGATTTGTGATAAAGAACAAAAGTAAAGACCTGTGCTTTATCCATGGATTTTTTTCATACTTTACTAAGTGAAATATTTGGCAAATAACAGGAAATATTTTACTGTGTTAGTATGGCAAAATGCTGTTGATGCATTATCTCATTTAGGTCCATGATTCCTCAGCATGCTTGCTCCAATTATTTTAACCTTAACTTCTTATTGTGAAGCATCTGCCATGCTCTTGGATGTAGTATGAGTGTTGTGTTCTAGAATGAAGTTAGAAAATGGTTTCATAAGATTTGCCTTGGCACTACTAGTCAGGTATTGGGTAATTAGAAAAAGACGATGGTGGTGTTTAGATTAGTTTGACCAGAGACTAAATGGCTCAGAGACAGGCAAAGGGAGACGAAACCTTTTAGCTTGGTGTTGCTGGTCTAGCTTGAGTCCAGTTGAGTACTGATTAACAGTTATTTCATGGCTGGTAAGTGGACAATGTGCAGCTGGTTGATGTACTCATTACTGTTCCTATTTTGTAGAAGCTATCAAACACAACTGCAGCAAGTTCAGTCCCAATTTAAAATAATACCCTAACTGCTGTCTTCAGTAAAATATTCATCTTGAGAGCTTTGCCATTGTAAATTATGTGGCTATCATAGCACATTATTCAGTCACCTACTTAAATCTCTTTATTCGCTATCTCCACAGCTTCCTCACTTACATGAGCGATCTCCTCTTTCTGAATAAGCCACAGAAACAAACTTATTCACTGAAAATATCCTTTCTTTACTATTTCTGTTTCCAGTAACTCTTGAGTTTTCATTTTATATCATCCTATGATCTGTGTGATTTAGGTGGTCCTCTTCTCCTTCAGGTAATAGTAAGGACCTAGTCTTGCAAACACTACCAGATGTAGGGCTTACTACTATGGCTAGTCATGATTCTAAGCTCTGCACTAGGTCAAAAATGTTTATAGGGACAGGCTGTAAATGATGAGTCACAAATCACTTGTGTTGTCATTAAACCCTCCAGATTCAGTTCTATGAAAATCTCTCTTTCTCTAATCTCATTCCAACATAGAAAACATTTAGGTAAGAAAACGTTTTTTTCTCTAATAATGAGCCCCAGCTATTGGTTTCATTTAACTTTTAATGCGTTACTTACTTATTTCCAAACATATTACTTGACTTAGTTGAAAGGTGCTAAATTGACGATCTTTGAGACTGAAATAATGTATCTATCCTCAGGAAATGTTCCATATAGGAAATGGCAATATAAGCTCTCCATACTACTCCTGTAATTTGCCTCAAAGCTGATGTAGAGTGAACACTTTTGGAGATATTAGTTTAGTTCTCATTGAATCCTTGGTTTTTCTGCTGAAGATGATTATATTCATGATGTAGGTTCCATAAAATCAAGTTTATACACAACCTAAGGCAGGAACGTGGATATAAAGTATGACATAGGTTAACAGAAACAATCACCAGTTCACCCCCAATTTAGAATAACATGTTTGGAGCTAGTAGAAATGTTTATAATTTTAAACTTGATAAATAAATGGAGGAAAAACTATGACAGAATTTCCCCTTTTTTGATCAGCTCTAAATACATTATCTCTTGCCTTTAGAAGAATATTTGTCATGGTCCTTGTAATTGATATTGCTATCAAAGCACAATATTCAGTCACCTTTACCTAATCACTTATAGATAGATGAAGACACATTCTAGGTGGGCTATTAGATATATTATAAAAGAATCATATTCCTTGAATGTAAATTGAGTCAAAGTATTATTCTTTCTTAGGTTTTTGCCTTAAGTCATGTTTTCATAAGAGGGGTTTAGGATGAATAAATGATTTCTTTAATCAATGGAACCACTGTTTGGATGTCAAAGGGATGCATTTTGACACAACAAGAGCAAATAGATTGGCTGATATGAAAATTACCTTTCTGATATGAAATGGCCTTGGTTGCATGGTCCAGGTTGCATGGTCCTGGTTACAGTTGTCAGGTCTATCGACGGAGGTTCAACAATCCATCCAGGACCTCCCACTCAATGACCTGGCACTGTTTTCTGAACAAACGGACAGTAAATTACATGGCCTGAAAGACTCTAGAGCTACCTTGCTCTCTCTGGGCCTTTACACACCAGGGCTGGTGAGGAAGCGGTATAAGCTGCAGCAGCCCCACAGCTTCGGGAGCCAACCTCGGTCGAAGCCCTTCTGTAAAAAGGACAAGGGTTATAAGTGTCGGCAATGCCCTCAGCTGGCACCCAATGCTCACTCGAGCTCTACCCATAACCAACCGGGTAACAAGCAGGTATTTTGAGGGTGTTCTTGAGGGCAACCTTCTAGCCTATGTCCTGGATCCTGCTCCCCTGTTGTTTTCCAACCATCTGTCCCCCTTCCTCCCTGCCTGGGCTGCTATAACATCTGTCCGGAGGGTCCTCAGCACAGTAGCAGCCCCTCAGCCCCCCTCCCTGTCCGTCTTCAGTGACCCTTCTCATGAGCATCTGCTCGTTCAGGAGGTGCAGGGCCTTCTGCGGGTGGGAGCCATGGAGGAAGCCCTGCTGCATTTGAGGGGGAAAGGGTTTTACTCCTGCTATTATTTGATCCCAAAAGCCAAGCGGGGTAGGGCTATGCCCCATCCTTGACCTGCGGAGCCTCAACAAGTATCTCAAGAAGTTAAATTTAAATTAAATTAATGGAGATATGCCAATCTCCTAGAACTGGAACGACCTTGAAACGTCATCGAGTCCAGTCCCCTGCCTTCACTAGCAGGACCAAGTACTGTCTCCTGGCAGATTTTTGCCCCAGATCCCTAAATGGCCCCCTCAAGGATTGAACTCACAACCCTGGGTTTAGCACGCCAATGCTCAAACCACTGAGCTATCCCTTCCCCCTAAGCTGAAGTTCCGCATGGTCTCCTTGGCCTCCATCATTCCTTCCCTGGATCAGTGAGACTGGTACGCTGCTCTCGATGTGCAAGATACGTACTTTCACATATCGATAACCACAGTCTCAGACGGTTCCTATGTTTCATAGTTGGGAACGCCTACTACCAATTTGCAGTGCTCCCTTTTGGCCTAGCAACGGCTCCAAGGGTGTTTACAAAATGCATGTTGGTGGTGGCAGCGGCCTACCTCAGACGTCAGGGTATCCAGATTTACCCCACATCGATGAATGACTCATCAAGGGCCACTCTAGGGTCCAAGTCCAGCGCAGCTTCGAGATGCTGCAAGCCACTTGTCAAGCTTTGGTCCTGCTGATAAACGAACATAAATCAACGTTAAATTCTATCCCTTAGATCGGGATTATCAGAGCAGTACTTGACTCTACCTGTGCCCCAGAGTATTTCTGCCAGAGGCCAGGTTCAGGGCAATGTCAGATCTGACTTCCAACATCACCGCACATCCGCTCACCATGGGCCGGGTCTGTCTCAGACGATTGGGTCACATGGTAGCATGCACATATGTTGTCTGCCATGCGAGATTCAGGCTGCGTCCCCTCCAGATGTGTCTGGCATTGGTCTACTCTCAGGCCAGACATCACCTAGACAAGGTCATCACAATCCCTCCGAGGGTACTTACCTCTCTGCAATGGTGGTCCGACCCAGTGTTGGTGTTGGAAGGAGTGCTGTTCATGAGCCTGCAACTAACGGCCTCCCTGATTTCAGATGTGTCCAACCCTGGTTGGGGAGCACATCTCGGTACGCTATGGACTCAAGTGTTATGGTCTTGAGAGGAGCTCACATTGCCTATAAATGTCAGGGAACTCAGGGCCATCCATCTGGCTCGCTATGTCTTCCTTCTCCAACTGTTGGGTCGGGTAGTGCAGATGTTGATGGACAACATGGCCTCCATGCTCTATGTCAACAGGCAGTGGGGGACCCCATTTGTCGGCTCTGTGCCAGGAGGCCCTCCGTCTGTGGGACTTCTGCATTCAGCATGCAATCCACCTGGAAGCTTTGTGCCTCCCCAGTGTGCGCTGGCGGATCGCCTCAGCAGGTCCTTCTTCTCTCACCATGAATGATCCCTCCATTCAGAGGTTGTCAGAGTGCTCTTCCAGAAGTGGGGAGCTCCCCAGGTGGACCTGCTTGCCACCAGGCAGTGACAGTGAGCAGTCTGGAGAGACTGCTTCCCTTAGAAGCCTATATACCTGCTTTGGGATCACCCAGGAGAGTCCTTGCCTATGGACTGGCTGAACCCTTTTTGGTTTGTTTTGGATTTTGAATACAAATTTTGGTTTGTTTCAGATTTTGAAAATTGAAATATTGGCACTTGGATTTTTATTTTGTTCTTCCTTTTTTTCCTTCCTCCTTGCCAGTAAATGAATAAATAATAAAATAATGGCCAGTTCCTGCACAACCACCATTATCTATCTATCTTTTTACTGCAGAGTGGAAAAATTAGTGTGCCATTTTCCCATTTGCTACCTTGTAAATTTTCCAAAGTTGGAAAAGTTTTGAAAAGTTATAGACGAAAAAAGGAAAACAGAAAAAGGGAAAAAGATACCTAGACATCATTCATTCTCTAGCATTCAGTGAGGAAAGGGAGGAAAAAACAAAATTTCAAAATATTTTGGCTGTTGACATCTGAAATGAAAATTTCATACAGAACAAAACAAATATTTTTGTTTTGAAATTTCCCTTACAAAAAAAAAAAAGACAGTTTTTCCTGCAGAGTTAACTCAGTTATTTATGCTCAGGTTAGCCTACCTGGGACTTAAGTTAGAGGCAATATTCAAGTTAACTCTGCAGTGAAGATATGCCCATAGTAATAAATGAAACCTACTAGCTCTTTTTGTAATCCTCTTCCTTCTCTGACCCATACTCCATCAGTGTTTGATATGTTAGTGCCTTGACTATTCATAGTGTTGAATAACTGATAAAGTTATGTCAGTTTATTTGGTGTGGCCAGATCTGCTTTATGAACAATGGAAGTTAAGCTATTGCTTGTGTCTACAATATGTAAGGATGTGGAAGATGTTCAAGTAGCACTGGAATCTTGAATGGCTTTTTTGCCTTATTTTCTGAATTGTGCAGTAATTAGATCAGAAAATTGAATAGAGATGACTAAGCCCCTTCCATCCCAAACTTCCCCTCCAATGTGGTTTCAATATTAAATAGTGAATAAACTGGTGCATATGTGCCATCACATTATTTGTTTACAACAAAGGTAGTAAGGTAGGCAAGGATTTTGTGGTGTGTCTGTGAATGTTTTTCAGTGGTACAGCTAAAGTTATTTTGAAGAAAAATGCTTTCCTATTTAGTGCAATCTGGAGTGTCTTTCAAGATAGACATTAATGTTAGTCTCTCATTTATGGAGCATTTGAAGCACATTATCTGCTTTTCACTGATGATAATATTGGGACCTGTCAGTTCATGTCCTACATTTTTGGTAATGTTGGCAATGAATCTTACTAAAGTAATTTAAAAGGGAATCTTGCTTACAAGAAACATGAAATTGCATTTGTGGGTAAGAAATTATCCTGGTTTCAGTTTATGAAACATCACTTTTACAAACTATGACCAGGATCTTGCAAAAGCTTATGCACGTGCATAGCTTTAAACATTGAGAGTAAAATTCTGGCACCATTGAAGTCAATGGGAGTTTTGCTGTTGACATCAACTAAGCCAGGATTTCACCCACAGTGTATAAAGATAAGCATGTGCATAAGTCTTTGCAAAATTGAGCCTGTGTCTTTGATCAAAAAGGGCTGATCTTGTGTTCATGAAAGCGTTTTGATTTCCACATATGCAGATTTTAACTTGTAGGTCACACAAATCTAGTAAAACAATGGAACATCTGGTAAATTTTGCCAGATTTTTTTTTTTAAACTGGAATAAAAAAAACCACAAAGGATTACGTCAGTTTCCAACAGTTTCTCTCATGTAGTCACATATGCTGTTTGCCCCTAAAACCAACCTTGGTTACAATCCAGGGCAAATATACTTGACTTTGTTATCACAGGCCAAATTTCAAAGGATTATGACTGAAAATGTTGACACTGTTTTGCAAAGCTAGCTTTTCTTTCATGGAGTGAAGTAATAATAAATTTTCATCCATTGTTAAACTGCAACCATTTCTTGGGCACTCTGAAAAATGAGCCATAGGCTAAAACTTATTGGGGAAAAAATAATTTAGACAATTGCTGTTTTTCATCCCTGTCAAGATTTATACTATGGAAGACAGACAATTAATGTGAAAATGGTTTTGTTATGCAATGTTTAATAGCCTTTTTTAAAAACGGAAACTTGTTGAAGTTTTAAATGTTTTGCTTTATTATCTTCCAGTCTGTGCCTTTGAAAACTTGATTTTACTTTGCCCTCCAGTTTTTTTAATAAGCTTTTGTATACTCTGTGCTCCCATCTGTGTGTCATATTATAGATTTGGATCCATATGGAATGTAAATCTCATTCTGGCCTAAATCTGAGTCTAATCCTTTTCATAGCTTTTGTAGAAAATGAACTTCCTCTGCACGGTTTCAAGATTTCTGAGGTCAGTACTATCTGGATATACTCCCTATTTTTTTAATTGGTTAAAAAGTCTTGTATTGTTATGCAATACACATTATTAATTGTTCTTATACTAGTGACCTATAATCATCATGATTGTGGTACCTCATTACTATTTTATTTTCTGTAAAAATGTGAGGGGGAAAAATGTATGGATTCCTTTATTTTAATTACTTTCTCTTGGCATTGTAACACTATCTGATGGAGCCAAAGATTGAGAGTGTTGCGAGATGTATTGTTATGAAAGCAATCATAAGCGATTTAAAAATAATTAGGAGCTAAGGTACAGTGCACAAATATTGGAGAGATTGTTATGACAGAGATTGTAAAGGGGGTGGAAAATACAAGTATCTTCCATTAAAAATTGTAGTTATTTATTTTGGATATCCTTCACTGGTTCATTTTAGACCTACGGTGTTTCTTCAGTTACTTAATTGAGCAATAATAAGACAATAAATAAACCAATGACTGTGAATTTGTAGAAAGTTATTTTGGATTCATGAAGCATTTTCTGACAAGTCATTTTTGGTATCAAGCTCTTCTGCATTATTTTGTGGCATTTTGCATGCTTTGCTCCTCAGTGTGGAATGTTTATAATTGTTGCAACTTTTCCCATGCCTATTTCCCTAGGAAGCTACAAGCAAATAATAATTTCCATATTCCTCAGAAGGCCTTGAACAGAAAATGGAAACAAACTTTACCTTGGTTTGGTAGAACTAAAACAATCCTGGTTTTGTATACACATCAGTGGGCAATCACTGTACATGTAGCTTTTTCTTTTTTATAATTATACCTTAATCAAGGATGTCACATAACTCTCTTCATGTTAATAAAATAATTACAGTGCAGAGACTCAAACAAAATATGATAGGCTATAATCAGGTAATGATATGGAAAAGCATCCTAACCACATGTATAGATTTTAAAAGTTTTTAGTAAGTCTGTTTGCTTTGTGTATCTGCATGTGTGTATCAAGGAGAAAATATACCCCAAACATGTGATGATGATGGGTGATCACTCGCTACTGAGAATGATCATCTTCCATGGGAGTTATGGGTTCTCAGGTGACCAATAAGGCCAATCCTTGAACCACAAGTTCTATTACAATGACGGTAGATGTTTTCAGGCTCAGCAGTAGACTGTTGACCATGACTGGAAGCCAGTCTCTCCTTCTTCCTGCGCTTCTTGTCCTCTTCAGCTTGTCGGTGAACAAGTTCAAATGCAGGGGACCATCACGTAAGACTTCTCTCCATTTTAAGCGATCCTGGGCAAGTGTCTCCCAAGTGTCAATGTCAATATTACACTTTTTTAGGTTGTCCTTCAGCAAGTCCTTATAACACTTCCATTGTCCACCCACGTTATGGTGCCCTTCTTTCAGCTGAGAGAACAGAACCTGTTTTGGGAGGCAATGGTCTGGCATCCGGACAACGTGACCAGTCCAGTGGAATTGCTGACAGATGATCATTGCCTCGATACTGGTGGTCTTTGCCTCTTCCAGAACACTAATATTGGTGCGCCTGTCTTCCCACTTGATCTTCAGAATCTTACGAAGGCAGCGTTGATGGTGCCTCTCAAGGACTTTCAAGAGTTGTCTATAGGTTGTCAAAGTTTCAGACCCATACAACAGTGTTGGGAGAATAATGGCTTAATAAACAAGAAGCTTGGTGTCTGTTCAAATGTCGTGCTCTTCAAAAACCCTGTGTTGTAAACGAGAAACAGCTACACTGGCACAGCTCAGGTGATGTTGAATTTCTGCATCAATATCTGCCTTGGATGAAAGATGACTTCCAAGGTAGAGGAAATGATTGTCATTCTCCAGTACCACTCCATTGATTTTGATGATGGGGCATGTAATACCACCTTTGGAGAGGGCTGATAGAGCACTTTAGTCTTCTTGATATTAAGAGTGAAATCAAGACATGCGTAAGCATCGGCAAACACATTTCATGATAGTTTGAAGATCTTTCTCAGATTGGGCAAAGATTGCGTTGTCATCAGCATACTGAAGTTCTACGATAGATGTTGTGGAGATCTTACTCTTGGCTTTCAACCTGCTAAGCCTGAACAGCTTTCTGTCCATTCTGTAAATGATTTCAACGCCAGCTGTAAACTTCCCAGCAATTAGGTAGAGAATGACGGCAATAAAAACCGCAAACATGGTTGGAGCGATGATACAGCCCTGTTTGACTTGTGTTTGTACTTTGAAAGGTTCACTCTGAGACCAGTGCTGCTCAGAACAGTTGCTTTCATGTTATCATGAAGCAATTTTAGGACATTGATGTATTTATTAGGACATTCAATCTTAGAATTCAGTGAATCGCCAGAGGGCACGGCGATTCACTGAATCAAAGGCTTTAGTTAGATCAATAAAAGCCATGTACAGTGGTCGGTTTTGCTCCCGACACTCTTCTTACAGCTGCCATGCTGTTAAGATCATATCCACAGTTCCACGACATGGTCGGAAACCACTCTGTGACTCCGGTAAAAGTTCTTCTGAGAGGGGCAGAAGGCGGGTTTCAAGGATCCGCGCCAGAACTTTGCCTGCAATGGCTAGGAGGGAGATACCACGGTAATTTCCATAATTCACTTTGTCACCCTCTTCAAGAAAGGGGATAATCAGGGCATCCCTCATTTCAATGGATATCTCCTCCTTTATCCAGATTTTAAGGATAAGCAGGTAAAGCTGCCGAATTAGCTCTGGTCCACCATCTTTAAAGATTTCAGCGGGGATCCAATCTACACCTGCTGCATTGTTGTTCTTCATCTACTTGGTGGTATTGTGTACCTCATATAAATTGGGAGAGTCTCCAAGCTCATCCCTAAATGGTTGTTGAGGGATTTGCTCAAGGACTTCATCTGCAACCATAGAATTACGGTTAAGGAGGTCTTCAAAATGTTCTTTCCAGCGATAATTGATGGTTTGTTGTCCTTCAGAAGTGTGGTTCCGTCCTTAGAGTGAAGAGGGTTCATACCATGGCAAATTGGCCCATAAATAGCCTTGGTGGCACTAAAGAAACCACATGTATTGTGAATATCTGCAAGATGTTGGAGTTCTTGCGCTTTCTCAGTCCACCATTTGTTCTTGCGTTCTCTGGTTTTATGTTGGACTTCCACCCTCGCCTTGGCATGGGCTTCTCTCTTTATATTACAATTTGTCATTCTGCCAAGCACGAAATGCCATTCCCTTCTCATTGATGAGTTGCTCAATTTCAGCATCATTCTCGTCAAACCAGTCCTAATGTTTTCTGGTTTGGTAGCCTATGGTTTCCTCACAGGCATTGATGATTACTGCTTTCAACTAACTCCAGTGTTCCTCAGTTTCTTCTGGAAATTGATAGAAGAAAAGCTCCCAAGACTGCTTGGAAATGGTCACGCTTAATAGGGTCCTTCAAATCCTGAACCTTCAACTTGCGCCTGACCTGCTTCTTTTGAAGCCTCCATTTGGGAGCGATCTTAATTTTTATTGTGGATCGAATAAAGCAACGATCAGTCCAACTGTCATCAGAACTTGTCATTGCCCTTGTGAGAAGTACGTCACTACGACCTCGGGCACGAGCTATGATGTAGTCGAGGAGATGCCAGTGCTTTGACCATGGGTGTCTCCAAGATGTTTTGAACTTTTCTTTTTGTCAGAAAAGAGTGTTCATAATAATAAGTTCATGTTCAGCACACTTGGTCAGGAGCAGAATTCCATTTGAATTGCTTTTGCCAACTCCTTCTTTCCTGATTGTTCCTTTCCACAGGTCTGAGTCTCGTCCAACACGTGCATTGAAATCCCCCAGAAGGATGATCTTGTCTTCTGTAGGGGTCTCAGATAAAATGATTTCCAACTGAGAATAAAAATCTTCCTTTACATTCTCATCAGCATCCAGTGTTGGTGCATAGGCACTCACAATAGTTGTCTGTTAATTTTTGGTGAGCTTCAATCAGAGTGTCATAAACCGCTCATTGATGCCAACTGTTACCTTAGAGACGCATCTTACGAGCTTGTTCTTTATAGCAAAGCCCACTCCGTGCAATCGGGGTTCATCTGTAGATTTTCCTTTCCAGAAGTAGGTGTATCATCCTTTCTCCTCCCTCACCTGTCCTTCATCAGCTCTTCTAGTTTCGGACAAAGCAGCAATATCGATGTTAAATCAACTCAATTCACGAGCAATAATGGCTGTATGTCACTCTGGTTGGTTGCTGTTTGAGTTGTCCATCAGGGTACGTATGTTCCAGGTTCCAAAGTTGAAAGATTTCTTACATTTTCGACCGCTCAGGTGGTGATCCTGCTGGATGCGGTTATCCAGCCAGGCAAAACAGAGGCAAGACTATTTTTAGGGTACCTTTTCTAACCCTCTCCCCATGTGGGGTGAGCAGAGTGGATCCTAAAAAGGACTGCTCAGTCGTGGGTGCAGCTGCCAAGATGCTCAACCCACCTCAATCCTCGAGCAAGACGGCTGTATCACACACCCACCGCCTGTGTGTCGGTCTGTAACTAGGAGCTTCCGGATTTCACTGTCGTGTTCCATTCGCCGATGGCCACCGCACTTTTGACTTGTGCAAATGTTATTTTCCCAAAAACTGGAAGATGCCTGTGCGGGACTTCTTTTAAAGTGGGGAGACTGGTGCACAACAGTCACCAGTCAGAAAAGAGTCTGACTGGTGCACAACAGTCACCGCACTATCCTTGACAGATAGAGGATTTGAAACCAATGGCATGGACAGCGTGACGATTGGAGATCCTCTGTCTGCTGCAGCCTTCATCCACCTTCCGTTTCACCTCCATTGTGCAGTTATCCTCTGTCTTCTCTGCCATTAGGGACTTCTTGGATCACACTTTGTCTGGACCCTCGCCCTTGACCGTTCTGCCATGGGTAGCCCTAAGGGAGTACATGACTCTAGGCAACATCACTCTCAGGGTCATTGAGACACGCAAGCCTCTCCACCAGTGCAAGGTGGTGATCCACGGAGAGGACCAAACATGTAAGAACTGAAACACTCTTCATGCTACTGTTAAACATCAGTAACAATAACACTGACCCACCATTCTACACCCCCCCCTCATGTTAGAACAATTCTTATGCTGTCCACCAACTCATCAGGAAATGAGGATTTTTGCATTTGCTTGTGTAAAACACCCAACTTGCTTTAATTGAGAGAGAAAATAAATGTAAATAAATAATTTAATAAGTGTAGTGTTTAATAATGTGATCACATATTGTTTGTGGTACAAGACCTCTGCCTCATTCAGTGTACAGGTAGGACTGAAGAGAAGTGCAAGAAGAGAAAAGGTGTTCTGCTGTTTAAGACACTGGACTGGGATCCAAGAGAACTGAGTTCTATTCCTAACTCTGCTGCAGAATTCCTACATGAAGATGGAAAGGCTATCATAATACGTACTCAAAATGGGGCTGAATTAAGGTTATACAAGCAACCTTAATTCTGACATTTGCCAGTTTCAGTGGGTTTTGGATCAGATCTGTATGGCAGTCCAAACATTCTGCAGATATAGGGTCTGGTTGCAGATTTTGAAGAATACAACAAAATCTCAATTTTTTTTTAAAGAACAATATCTAGCCCTTTTGGATGCAATACTAGCCTTCATACGGTAAATCAGTATAAATGATAAATACACTGCTGTTATCATTACAGCTTTTTGTCTGCTTAATAAAGAATCTGCTGCAGCACCAAGGTGGTAGAAGTGTGAACTCTCTTCTTACAACTCCAGTAACTGTTATGGAACGTTCACTTCCAAACATAATTTTGACGGTCCTAAACTATTACACTTCTTGACTGGTATTTTTACTGAATGTTTTTGAGAATATAGAACAATTTATGTAGTCAGGATAGTAGGTCTTTTTATATAAAATATATATCTATATAATGGGATTACTGATCTTAGTTTCATTCAGAAAATGTACCTATTAATTGTTTCCATGCTTAATATCCAGCATCCATTGTCTCTAGATTCTTAGTGACCTGTTATCCAAGTGACCTAATGATTTCTGTTTAAAAGTCAAAGTTCACTAAAGTTAAAGAATAAGAAAAAAATAGAGGGAAAAGAAAAATGGTTAATGAACTACTTAGCAATCATTCATCTGTTCAAGTATGTGAGTGTAATGTTAAAAATCAAATTCATTTTTTTTTGTTTCAATGCAAAATTCATTAGAGAATTGGAAAAGCTGCTAGTCTCTGTGTACCTTGTTTATTTATTTATATTTATATTTAAATGTCTCTTCTTGGGTTTTTAGCCCATCTGTTTTATTCCTGAAAGTTGTCTATTAAAAGGACTAACAAACTTCACATACAGTTTTAAAATACCCTAACTGCTTTTACATTTTGTCCTAATTAAGGTGATACAGTAATATACTCATTATAAACATTAGCTCCCTAAAGACCAACAGAACAATCAACACTGCATAACTTAGGGCTTGTCTACACTATAAAATTAAATCGACTTTGCCTAATTCGACCTCAAGTCTCTGAATTAAGTCGATTGTGCGTGGCCACACCATGCTCATTGTCTTGATGAAGTGCGTTCTCACTAGCAGTGCCTGCATTGATGCACAAACTAGTGCATCGTGGGTAGCTATCCCAAAGTGCAATTTGCCTCAGTGTGTTTTGGAAAGTTTGTGCGATGCCTCATGGGACCAAAACATTGTCACAGGGGAAAATGGGAACATTATGTCGGTATCCCATGATGCGCTGTGCTCAACGGCAAACAACCCAGTGGTTTTCGTGCCTTAAAACCGCCACGCTTACGCCATAACCCCAGAAGCATGGAGCCTGCTCAGTTGTGTACTCTTGGGGTAGGTCTACACTTACCGGCTGGATCGGAGGTGTCGGATCGATGTTCTGGGTTCGATTTATCGCGTCTTGTCTAGACGCGATAAATCGAACCAGGAAGTGCTCCCCCGTCGACGCTGGTAATCCAGGTCGACGAACGGAGTAGGCGGAGTCGACGGGGGAGCCTGCGCGCCGCATGTGGACCCTGGGTAAGTACGTTTTCATTCGAACTAAGATAGTTCGACTTCAGCTACGTTATTCACAAAGCTGAAGTTGCATATCTGAAGTCCTTATGCTGCTATGCTGTGTACCGCAATGATGCCAGCAGAATGAATTCAGGAGTTCGTGGGAAAGTGTCCTACCATGGTGGAAGAAATAAGACTGCCCTGCCCAGAAACCTTCTGCAAAGGATTGCAGAGTACCTCCATGAAAGTTTCCTAGAGATATCCATGGAGGATTCCCAGGCTATCCCAGTCCACATAAACAGTCTTTCCCGGAGGCCACTCTCTGTGTAGCTGGAGCAGCCTCTTGTAAGCAGAGAACCACAGCACCTTGCTTTTTCTTCACAGTAAACATACAATACCACCGAATGTGGGTGCACACTAAAGTTTAACTGGACTTTGATTGTAATCGTATACTCACCAGAGGTGCCTTCCCCAGCATCACGGTTCGCCACCATGATGTCTTGCGACCCCGAAGGCTCTAGGGTAAAAAATATTTCCTGGATCTCGGGGAGAATGGATCCACTGCTCACTGGTCCCCCGTTCTTCTCCTCCTTTTCCTCCTCCTCCTCCTCTTCATCCACCATATCGTCCTCCTTGTTGTCCCTAGACACTCTCACCTGTGAGGTGTCCACATTGTTTGTGGGGGTGCTGGTAGGCTCACCCCCGAGAATCGCATGCAGCTCGTTGTAGAACCGGCATGTGTGGGGTTCAGCACCAGAACAACTGTTTTCCTCCTTTGCCTTCTTGTACGCTTGGCGAAATTCTTTTATTTTCACACGGCATTGCTGTGTGTCCCTCGTGTAGCCCTTCTCCACCATTCCATGAGTGCTCTTTGCATAGATGTCAGCATTTCTTCTGCTGGATCGGAGCTCTGCCTGCACAGACTCCTCTCCTCACACAGCGATGAGATCCACCACCTCCTGTGCAGACCAGGCTTGAGCGCGTTTGGGGCATGTAGTCTTCACGATCAGTGGTGCTCAAGCTGGCATGCTCCCAATGTTGATCAAACAGGAAATGGGAAATCAAAAATTCCCAGGGCTTTAACAGAGGAGGGGCTGTTTCCTGTGTACCTGGCTGCAGTGCAGCAGAGTTGAGAATGATCCCCAGAGTGATCACAGATGAGCATTGTGGGACACCACCTGGAGGCCAATTAAGTTGAATTACACAATGCGGTGTCTGCACTACCTCGCAGTTGACCCATTAAAATTGAATTAAGTGCTACATCTCTCGCAGAGGTGGATTACAGAAGTTGATATTAGAGGTGACTTAGGTTGGCGTAAAGGACCCGGTAGTGTAAACACATACATTAACAGGTCGACTTAAGGCGACTTCCTTCGACCTAACTTTTTTTAGGTTAGACCAGGCCTTAAAAAATGTTTCCTGGGCTCCACCTGCACATACAAGTTTCAGCACTGACATATTTTTATATGATGGCTTGTTTTGGCCTGTTCTACAGGACCCTCTCTGACAGAAGTAGCAGTGAGTGGAACCTTTGTGTGACCTCTCTCTTCCTTTGTAGCCTTGCTGAGCTCTTTTCCTTGGTGATGGAACAGTGTGGAATGTTTGTTTTTATGTGGCTGTTGAAGCTGATAGTAAATATTATCCATGTTGTGGCAAGTTTCATAAAGAGTACTAGACAATAGTCCTCCTAAGACAAATACAACTTTATGGCCCTGAGTCAGCTAAGTATCTAAGCTTGTGTGACTTTAAACCCATGAGAGTTTCATTTATTTCAATGGGACTACCCAGGGGCTTAAAGTTAAGCATTTGCTTAGGTATTTTGCTGTGAAATGGAACGTATATCACAGAAGATTGCTGTAGTAATCTTAAATTATTTTGCTTATGGAAGCCTAAAGCGGAAACAGAATGGCTATCATTTGACCACGATAAAAAAGCAAAGTGATTCTGTATTTATTGATCTTGATAGGAAAAAGCACCTCCCCTGTGATTACAGCGGGATTTTTTAAAAAATAATTTGTTTGAAAATTTTTGAAAATTTTCCTTAAAATTTTTTTTTAAAAAAATCAGTGACGGTGTTCAAAAATAGAAAAATGTTGACCAGGTCTTCTTGTGACCTTTCCCCCCCTTGCTCTCAAACAGCACAACTCACCTACATTTCCCTCAATCCTCCCCACCATAGTGCACATACAGATCTAAAAAACACCCATCTCATATCAGCTATGGGACCCTCCTTTGTTTCACCAAGCCGTTCACAGTGAAATACAGAATCATCTTTCCCCAATCTGCTGTTCCATGCTTGAATCAGAAAACATTAGTCAAGATTTTCAAAGCTGATTGAGAACAGATACCTCTCTCATTTGAATGGGAGTTGTGAGGCTACCTGCTCTACTCTGCTTTGAAAATCTTAGCCATCAGTTTTACTCACCCTCTGTGTAATGACTAGAAACCCAAT
Organism: Chelydra serpentina; assembly: GCA_037349315.1. Taxonomy (NCBI): domain Eukaryota; kingdom Metazoa; phylum Chordata; order Testudines; family Chelydridae; genus Chelydra; species Chelydra serpentina. The sequence continues at coordinate 133,839,883 of JBAIAC010000004.1, forward strand.
AGTTTCTATTCCTTTTATCCTCCTCATAATGCTCAAAGACTCCACTGTCTAGATCGGGGTGGCCAACATGAGTCGGAGAAGGAGCCAGAATTTATCAATGTACATTGCCAAAGGGCCCGGTGTGGTGGCGCATGCCTGTAATCCCAGCTGCTTGGGAGGCTGCGGTTGGCGGATCGCTCAGGAGTTCCAGGCTGCTGTGCGCTATGTCAATCGGGTGTCTGGTGCTACTGACAGCCTGGCCAGCGGGTAGTTGGAGGACTGGCTAGAACAACACATCTGAGGTGTTGCGATCGGTGCTCTCTTTGTGAGGGCTGATAGACCGATCAGTGACATTGCCAAAGAGCCACAGTAATACGTCAGTAGCCCGCCCCCCCATCAGTTCTCCCACCCACTGGCAGCCCTGCCCCTCCCGATCAGCTGTGTGTGGGGAGTGAGGGCACTGGGCAGAGGTTGAGCAGCAAGCACCACCTGGCACATTGGAAAGTTGGGCCTGTAGCTCCAGCCCCGGAGTCGGTGCCTATACAAGGAGCCGCATATTAACTTCTGAAGAGCCACATGTGGCTCCGGAGCCACAGTTTGGCCACTCCTGGTCTAGATAGAGATGTTATAATAAACGTACTTCTATGATCATTTCAATCCAAGAATGTCAAAGCACTTTCCAAATATAAACTTAGCCCCAGAGGTGGGCAGCTATAACCACCCTCATTTTAAAGACAGGGAAGCCGAAGCTAAGAAAGGCCAAATGACATGTCCCAGGTGGAGGACATGGTCTTTGAAATAGCTGTGAACTCTAGAGAGTTTTTCCTTTCCAGGATGCACCTTAACCCCATCCACTCAACTCAAAACTGTCTGTAGAGCCACAGTAGCACAGTATGGACAAAGCGAGGGGATGCCCGGTCAAGTGAAACTTGTTTGTAGAACCTCAACTTAGAATTACTAGGCTTGCAAAGATCTTTAGCCATTTTAAATTAGCACAAAATTCTAATACAATTTAAAATTAATCAGTACCGGGGATCTTCAAGTCTTTCCCTCCTGGGAATTAGAATAAATTTATTCTATCATACTACTTGTTTCTTTTAATTTCCAGAATTGAGTTTGTCATGTAAGCAGCTGAGACTAATTTTGATAAATATTTTACAGTCTTTTTAAACTCAGGACACTAAAAGTTCATGCTTGGTTGATTGTGTATTTACATAGAGTTAAGGAGAGACTTTGGGAGACTTTGTCACAAGAGCCATGGTTCATATACATTTATTGTTTTTTATGCAGCAAACCCATTTTATTGTAGCCAGGATCCACATAATTTTACTACCTATTGTATATTTTATTACCGTGTAAAAAGTTAGGAGGGAAGGTTTAATGGAAGTAAGTGCAAATACATTGCTGAACTGTATTAAAATACTTATCTATATTGGGATAACCAACATTTAAAAACATTTTGTATAATAAAAGATTAATAACTTCTTGAATAACATACATTATAGTTGATGTGTTCCACCTTCAGTTTTGATTTTCAGAGTGTGCGTTGGCTCTGACAGAAAAAGATTCAGATACACTTGCAATTTCTGTTACAGGAAAACCTTACCGCTGTTGTGTACCATCAAGAGAGGCTATAGGTGAATTGGGGACATTTAATGTCATGTGCCTGGCCTGATTCACTGAGATTTAATGATAGTTAATGCATTTTTGTCCACACTTTTTAACAGTTCTGCTTCCTATCAATCTGCAGTTTTTGGTCTCCATGATACTAATATTGTAACCTACTGAACTAACGTAACAGTGCATGGCTGCATACATTAGAGATAGAGAGAACACTCCAACTTCTGCGCTGCTGCAAAACACATGGCTTTTGCACTTGAACTAAAGCAGAAATCTCAATTGACTGTCAGGACTAGAAATATTTATATCCTCTTTTCAGTTCAACCTCTAGAAAATTAGATTTTTACAAATAGATGAATACTTGAGTTGGTCTGACCTCATAGTCCTCACCAAATTCCAACTTGGATAATTATGTTCTGTCTACATAAAACTCTTTTAATTTCAATTGGATATTGGAAATGAAGGGTAGTGTAGTGGCTCAGATACAAAACTGAGAGTCAGGGCATCTGGGTTCTATTGACAGCTATGCCACAGACATTTTCTACAATTTTTCATAGATATGTTGAAAGTAGAAGATAATGGACAAATGAGCAGATATATTTAGATTCACATTTAATACATTTAAAGAAACATAACTTTTTAAAAAGAAATATATTTAAAAAAATCCTAATGTTCATGACATTGATTTTTATTACTGAGACACTGATTTGCACCAAACAAAAGACAGACTCTGTGAAAGCTTTCCTACATTTGTGTGGGAAGACTGACAGACACACATGACTGCCTTTGAGTGCTAGATGAACCTCCATTTTACTTGAGAAGTTGATATGTTTTCTCATTTGCTTGACTGTAGGGCCAGGTCTACACTACCACTTTGGTATGACTTACGTCGCTCAGGGGGTGAATAAGCCACTCTCTGGGGCTACATAAGTTGCAGAACCTAAGCCTGTGTGGACAGGGCTATGTCGGTGGGAGATCTGCTCCTGCCATCATAGCTGTCACCTCTCGTGGAGGTGGATTTATTATGCTAACGGGAGAGCTCTTTCCTGTTATCATAAAGTGTTTTCACCAGACGTGCTACAGTGGCACAGCTGCACCAATGTAGTGCTTCTTGTGTAGACTAGTCCTAAGAGGGAAAAGTGGAAAAAAATAAATAACATTGTGGACTAAATCCTGCTTGTCTCAATCAGGTACATAGTTCTATTGATTTCAGTCAGACTAGGTACCTGAATAATGAAATTAGGATGGCCCATGTACAGCTGTGTTTCAGAGGGTGACAAGTCTTAGCCCAGGTCTACACTAACCCCCCCTGTCGAACTAAGATACGCAACTTCAGCTACGTTAATAACGTAGCTGAAGTCGAAGTACCTTAGTTCGAACTTACCTGTGGTCCAGACGCGGCGCGCAGGCTCCCCCGTCGACTCCGCCTACTCCACTCGTCGAGCTGGATTACCAGCGTCGACGAGGGAGCACTTCCTGGTTTGATTTATCGCGTCTTGACAAGACGCGATAAATTGAACCCAGAACATCGATCCCGCGCCTCCGACGCGACGGGTAAGTATAGACCTACCGTTAGTATCCAAATGCAGGTGAGCTGATACTCTGGGAAAATAAATGAAACAGTTAAGCAGATAAGAAAATAATGGATTTATAAAGGATGTTAATTTTCAAATATAGCTTTTTAGGAAGCCTTTTAAATTAAGGGTAAAAATGTTGACATGCTTTTTATTGCTACATTCCCAGTCTAATGAGCTATACCTGTGTATTTAAAATCTTACTACCTAATGCTGTATTAGCTCACACAAGTTGAATTGATCATTTTTGTATAAATTTGATACAAACTAGTTCATGTGAGAGAGAAATACCTAGAATAATTCCAAATTGATGAACATTTTTTGCCAGATGCATCAGTCATTGGCCAAATAGGAAGAAAAAGAATGGAAGGAGGTTTCAAAATATATTACAGCTTCCCCTCTTTTATCTGCAAGGACTTATTACACTATCTTAAAAACATGTGTTCGTGAAGACACTTGGGTTTCCTTTTTAAGGAAAGAAAGATAGAATCAAACATCAGCAAATTGAATTGTTAGAAGCCATCAGAAATGCAATTTCCTGTTGCCTGTGTTTAGAGACTTTTTAGTATCTTTCAGGATGGAGGCCTTCTAAATTTTCAGACGTAGTTCGCATTGGATGATCCAGTTCTTTAGAAAAACATGCAGATAGGGAAAATAGGGATTTGTTTGTACAGTTCTCCTTTCTGAAACAGGAAGGCTAACCACAGAGGAACTAGATTCTTTTCACCACCATAGCTCTGTGAAAACCGTTTTAAATATAACAAGTATATCAGCAATCTTGCAAGTTCTTCTGTCACTAATTCATTAGTGTAAATCAATGTAATGTTCATAACCAGCCCTAGCTCAAAATATTTGAAATCCTTTGTCCAATCATGCTGGCCACACATCCTAACTTACCATTCTTTGTAACTTCTTATTATTATAATTTTGCACAATCGGTTTTCTATTACCCAGCTGTAAGAATCTTTCCATTGTCTGTTCATTGCTAACAGTTTTCTGCCTATGGTCAGAGATTGTATCTATAAAAGTACAGTATACACAATATTTCTTTTTCCTTTTAAATCTGTCTCTAAAATATTCTTTAAAAAAATCCTTGAAAACCTTTATAAATATGTGTGATCCTCTCTGGGGTATGTTAAATTGCAGATTTTGTAATAATAATCAGTATTGGCATCTTTTTACACTGTTCTGAACTCCTTGAGCTTTTTTTAAAATAAAGCAGCTATACTCATTTCACCATAAAAGGATAAAATAGGATTGTGGAGGAGCACTTTTCTTCCTGAGACATAGAGGTGATGTGAAGCAGCCTCATTTATACATGTTTCTCATTCTCAGGTCATGTCTACAGTAGAGAATATTATGAAAAAACTCTTACCAGTGCTGTGATCACTTTTAGCAGGAGATTGGTTTTGACTTAATAAAAGGACTAGTTTCTGGTGCCTTTTTACTGGTGGGTGTTCTACAGCTCAGTTCAGAAGGAATTATATAAACCAGTGGTTCTCAACCAGGGGTACACAAGGATCTTCTGGGGGTACATCAACTCATCTAGATGTTTGCCTAGTTTTACAACAAGCTATATAAAAGCACTAGGGAAGTCAGTACAAACTAAAATTTCATACAGACAATGACTTGTGTATACTGCTCTGAATATTATACACTGAAATGTTGGTATAGTATTTATATTCCAATCCATTTATTTTCTGATTATTATTCTGATAAAAATGAGAAAGTAAGCAATTTTTCAGTAATAGTGTTCTGTAACACTTTTTTATTTTTATGTCTGATTTTGTAAGCAAATAGTTTTTTAAGTGAGGTGAAACTTGGGATACACAAGACAAATCAGACTCCTGAAAGGAGTACAGTAGTCTGGCAAGGTTGAGAACTACTGATATAAACTATCATACTGGAGATGGCAGAAACTGTCTAACATGATCCTTAAACTCGAGAGTAATTGTTTGAACTGGAAGAAACTTTCACACTCCCTCTTTTGTAATGAAATACCTATGCTTGATAAAATTCAGTTATTCCTGAATTTTAGTCATTTTTAGATGACTTAGGCAATGAATACTTTTGTGCACCCAGTTCATTGATAGCAATGCACATAGTGATGTGATGCTGTATACCATACAGTTAACCTCAGTCAAAAATGGAACCAGAAAAACCAGACTTTCAAGATGGTTTACCTTCATCCTTCCACTGGGTCCCCTGGAGGCAGCTGAATAGCTAGCTAAAGTTTTAATAACATCTCTCTCACTCTCACTCTCACACCACCATTCCTCTTCCCCCCCTCCCCCATTTAGGGTGACCAGATGTCCCAATTTTATAGGGACAGTCCCGATTTTGGGGTCTTTTTCTTATATAAGCTCCTATTACCCCCCACCTCCATCCTGATTTTTCACACTTGCTGTCTGGTCACCCTACCCCCATTTCCATCCTTACAAATAAACCCCAAAGCTTTTTAGAAACCCATTTAAATGTTATGCAAAAGCTTTATTAAAATAATGATGTGGGCTGATTTGAAGATTTCTAAAGCAAGTGATTTGTTTTTCTTTCATCTAATGGCCTGCTGGGCAAGGGCAAGCCTGTACTAAAGTTAATCACCCCCACCAAGGTGTGTTCAGATGGATGGGGAAGATAGAAAATGTTAATTTGACCTGAGAATGAGTAGATGTTTGCTGTCTCTTAGCTTTTCTAAATGGGTTAGTCCACCTTCTAATGTGAAGACAAAATAGCTGTTGCCACTTAATTATGTGTATTACAGTAGCATCTAGGAATCCTAGTCTAGACTCCATTGTGGTAGGCAAAGAAGAGAAATCCTGTTTCAGTGATAGGTTTCAGTGAGTGTTTCAGTGAGTTTGAGGTAGGTGACAGACAGGACACAACAGGTGGGTAAAACAGACAAGCTGGATGTGGGAGTATGAGATAACAAAATGAAGAGAGTAGAGCAAAACAGGAGAAACCACAGCTTCCTACTTGCTTAACCAGTGAAAGTCCAAATGGTGATACTCTCATCAATTCTCTGCCCAGCCAGTCAACCCAGTGCCATTCAATAAACCTCTCTAATTCCACCTGCTGCTGTACTTTCACCTGCTGCTCTCCTTCTAGAAAACAAGCATAAGGGCATGTCTACACTGGCAGAGTTACAGCGCCGCTCAGAGAGCGCTGAAGGGGAACTGCTGTTCTGTGTTCACACTGTTAGCTGCCTGCGCAAGAGTGTGTTCACCCATGAGGTCCATGCAGCGGTATTCGGAGAGGTGCACTCTGGGCAGCTATCCCACAGAGCATCTGTTCCTCTTCTGCTGTTAAGAGTTGTGGGAATGCGGAGGGGGGTTGCAGTGCATCCTGGGTCCTGTCCCAGTGCCCCACGATGCGTTGCTTCTCATCCCAGCAATCCCCGTGCTTCCCTCCACATTTGGCGCCATTTTTCAATGGTTTGTGTACTGCGCGCTCTGCCTCTTCGGTCTGCAGGAATGGATCCCGCACTGTTGACCAGTGTGCTGCTCACTCTGACTAACACGTCACGAGTGGCAGTGGAGTTATTCCTTAAACTACAAAGGCAAGAGGAGTGTGACATTGACCTCGCCACGCGTAGTAGCTATGACACGAGATTGCTTGTGGCATTCACGGAGGTGCTGACCACAGTGGAACGCCGCTTTGGGGCTCGGGAAACAAGCACTAAGTGGTGTGATCACATCGTCATGCACATCTGGGATGATGAGCAGTGACTGCAGAACTTTTGGATGAGGAAAGCCACATTCATGGGACTGCGTGATGAGCTTGCCCCAGCCCTGCAGTACAAGGACACTAGAATGAGAGCTGCCCTGGAGAAGCACCATTGGAGAAGCGAGTGGTGATTGCACTGTGAAAGCCGGCTACTCCAGACTGCTACCGATCGGTTGCTAACCGGTTCGGAGTGGGAAAGTCGACCATTGGACGTGTGTAGACAGAAGTGTGCAGGGCCATTAATCGCATCGTGCTCCGTAAGACCGTGACTCTGGGCAATGTGCGTGACATTGTGGCTGGCTTTGCACAAATGGGCTTCCCTAACTGCAGAGGGGCGACAGATGGGACGCATATTCCAATTCTGGCACCAGACCACCTAGCCACCGAGTACATTAATCAGAAGGGGTATTTCTCTATGGTTCTCCAGGCGCTTGTGGCTCACCGGGGGCGTTTCACGCACATTAAAGCAGGCTGGTCTGGAAAGGTGCATGATGCAAGCATCTTTTGGAACTCTGGCCTGGTCAGGAAGCTGCAAGGAGGGACTTTCTTCCTGGACCACAAGATCTCCATAGGGGAAGTCTAAATGCCCATTGTGATCCTGGGAAGCCCTGCCTACCCCTTAATGCCATGGCTTATGAAGTCATACATGGGGCACCTTGACAGCAGCAAGGAGTGGTTCAACAACAGGCTGAGCAACTGCAGAATGACTGCTGAGTGTGCATTTGGCCATTTAAAGGCCCACTGGCGCTGCCTAAATGGGAGGCTGGACCTGGCCGATGACAATATTCCTATGCTCATAGCCACGTGCTGTACACTCCATAATATTTGTGAAGGGAGGCTGAATTTGAACAGCCAGAGACCAGGGCTATTAGAGGGACACAGAGCGGGCAGGGCTGGCTCTAGGCACCAGCGCAGCAAGCGCGTGCCTGGGGCGGCAAGCCGCAGGGGGGCAGCCAGCCGGTAGCTGCGAAGGCGGCAGTCAAGCAGCCTTCGGTGGCGTTTCTGCGGGAGGTCTGCCGGTCCCGCGAATTCGGCAGCAATTCGGCGGTGGGAACGCCAACAGGACCGGCGACCTCTCACAGAAACGCCGCCGAAGGCTGCCTGACTGCTGTGGTTGGGGCGGCACAAAACATAGAGCCACCTCTGAGCGCAGGGCCATAAGGATCAGAGATGCCTTGAGGCAGCAATTTGACGCTGAAAGCCACTAATATTTTTTGCTATGCTCGGGAGTGCTTGTAATGCTACGAGGTGATTGTGATTGGTGCAGATGATGCACTATGAAGGTTTAAAAAAATTGCTTGTTGCTTTGCAGGGCTCTGTTTGCTTTCGATTAATAGAATAAAGATTGCTTTCAAATCAAAGCAATTCTTTTATTAAAAAACAACAACCAGAGAAGAGAGAGAGAGAGAAAAAAACACATCAGCACTGTGGGGTTTGGGGGAAGGGAGGGTCCCAGGAGAAGGTGCGATCCCGGGACAGTTAAAGATTTGTATATGTCCAGGTTTCATAGATTCTAGGGGTGGAAGGGACCTCGAGAGGTCATCGAGTCCAGCCCCCTGCCCTCATGGCAGGACCAAATACTGTCTAGACCATCCCTGATAGACATTTATCTAACCTACTCTTAAATATCTCCAGAGATGGAGATTCCACAACCTCCCTGGGCAGTTTATTCCAGTGTTTAACCACCCTGACAGTTAGGAACTTTTTCCTAATGTCCAACCTAAACCTCCCTTGCTGCAGTTTAAGCCCATTGCTTCTTGTTTTATCCTCAGAGGCTAAGATGAACAAGTTTTCTCCCTCCTCCTTATGATACCCTTTTAGATACCTGAAGACCGCTATCATGTCCCCTCTCAGTCTTCTCTTTTCCAAACTAAACAAACCCAATTCCTTCAGCCTTCCTTCATAGGTCATGTTCTCTAGACCCTTAATCATTCTTGTTGCTCTTCTCTGGACCCTCTCCAATTTCTCCACATCTTTCTTGAAATGTGGTGCCCAGAACTGGACACAATACTCCAGTTGAGGCCTAACCAACGCAGAGTAGAGCGGAAGAATGACTTCTCGTGTCTTGCTCACAAGACACCTGTTAATGCAGCCCAGAATCAAGTTTGCTTTTTTTGCAACAGCATCACACTGTTGACTCATATTTAGCTTGTGGTCCACTATAACCCCTAGATCCCTTTCTGCCGTACTCCTTCCTAGACAGTCTCCTCCCATTCTGTATGCGTGAAACTGATTGTTCCTACCTAAGTGGAGCACTTTGCATTTGTCCTTATTAAACTTCATCTTGTTTACCTCTGACCATTTCTCCAATTTGTCCAGATCATTTTGAATTATGACCCTATCCTCCAAAGCAGTTGCAATCCCTCCCAGTTTGGTGGTATCTGCAAACTTAATAAGCGTATTTTCTATGCCAATATCCAAGTCGTTGATGAAGATATTGAACAGAGCCGGTCCCAAAACAGACCCTTGCGGAACCCCACTCGTTATACCTTTCCAGCAGGATTGGGAACCATTAATAACTACTCTCTGAATACGGTTATCCAACCAGTTGCGCACCCACCTTATAGTAGCCCCATCTAAGTTGTATTTCCCTAGTTTATTGATAAGAATATCATGCGAGACCGTATCAAATGCCTTACTAAAGTCTAGGTATACCACATCCACCGCTTCTCCCTTATCCACAAGACTTGTTATCCTATCAAAGAAAGCTATCAGATTGGTTTGACATGATTTGTTCTTTACAAATCCATGCTGGTTATTCTCTACCACCTTCCAAGTGTTTGCAGATGATTTCCTTAATTACTTGCTCCATTATTTTCCCTGGCACAGAAGTTAAACTAACTGGTCTGTAGTTTCCTGGGTTGTTTTTATTTCCCTTTTTATAGATGGGCACTATATTTGCCCTTTTCCAGTCTTCTGGAATCTCTCCTGTCTCTCATGATTTACCAAAGATAATAGCTAGCGGCTCAGATACCTCCTCTATTAGCTCCTTGAGTATTCTAGGATGCATTTCATCAGGTCCTGGTGACTTGCAGGCATCTAACTTATCTAAGGTTTAAGTGTAGTAGCCGTGTTAGTCTGTGTCAGCAAAATGAAAATAAGAAAGAAAAACTTGTAGCACCTTAGAGACTAACAAATTTATTTCAGCATAAGCTTTCGTGGGTTAGTACCCACTTCATCGGATGCGTGGAATGAAATATTCTTCAGACAGATATATATACAGTCAGAGAAACATGATGGTCCAGGTGTATAGACCAATCTTAAGAGGCTAATTAGTTGAGAGGAAACATGACAGCAGGGGAAGAAAAAGCTTTTGAAGTGATAAACAAGATGGTCACACAGGTGTGAATGAGGATCGTTAAGTTAAGGGAAATAGATTCAATTAACATAATGGCCGAGCCATTCCAAATCACGATTTAATCCGGAGGCAACGCAATCTAGTTTGCATATCAATTCGAGTTCGAGTATTGAACTCGAATTGATATGCAAACTAGATTGCGTTGCCTCCGGATTAAATCGTGATTTGGAATGGCTCGGCCATTATGTTAATTGAATCTATTTCCCTTAACTTAACGATCCTCATTCACACCTGTGTGACCATCTTGTTTATCACTTCAAAAGCTTTTTCTTCCCCTGCTGTCATGTTTCCTCTCAACTAATTAGCCTCTTAAGATTGGTCTATACACCTGGACCATCATGTTTCTCTGACTGTATATATATCTGTCTGAAGAATATTTCATTCCACGCATCCGATGAAGTGGGTACTAACCCACGAAAGCTTAAGCTGAAATAAATTTGTTAGTCTCTAAGGTGCTACAAGTTTTTCTTTCTTATTTTCATTTTGCTAACTTATCTAAGTGATTTTTAACTTGTTCTTTTTTTATTTTATCTTCTAAACCTTCCCCCTTCCCATTAGCATTCACTGTGTTAGGCATTCCCTCAGACTTCTCGGTGAAGACCGAAACAAAGAAGTCATTAAGCATCTCTGCCATTTCCAAGTTTCCTGTTACTGTTTCTCCCTCCTCACTGAGTAGTGGGCCTACCCTGTCCTTGATCTTCCTCTTGCTTCTAATGTATTGATAAAAAGTTTTCTTGTTTCCCTTTATTCCTGTAGCTAGTTTGAGCTCATTTTGTGCCATAGGTATCCTATGCAATCTTCTCCTTTGGAGTACAGTGCTGTGGGTACTGTACTTCAGCAGGGCCAAACTGCAGAGGGACAGGTGTTGAGTGCAGTGAGTACTGGGCGTCCGCAGGGCTGGACCGTGATGGGGAGGAGTGGAATGCAGTGAGTACAGACTGAAGCCAGGACGTTGATAAGAGTGTGTTGGCGGTGTCGGGGGTGGGGGGGCGCATGGGAAAGAGTTTTGCAACAGCAGCGGCAGGGCGGGCACGGAGCTGCTCAGTTTGCAGTGCTAGTAGTACCTGGAGCGTGTCCGCTTGGTGCTCCATAATGTTTAAGAACCGCTCTGTGGCTTTGTTCTAGCGTGCTGCATTCTCCTTTCGTTCCCTCTTCTCACTGTCCCACCACTCCTTCAGTTCTTGTTTTTGCTGTGGAGTGCATCATGACATCACGCAGAAAGTCCTCTCTTGTTCTTTGTGGCCGCTTTCTAATCCTGGGCAGCCGTTCAGCTGGCAATAACAAAGAGGGAGGCTGGGCTTCCAAGGTCATATCTGTGAAGCCAAAATGCAACATTTTACTGAAGATTTGTGTGTGTTTACAACACAGCGACCACTGATTCAGTGATTTAAAACACAGCCCATATTCACATACCTATCACTAACTGGCTGACCCCAGGCAAGCACACATGAGCCACAAGACCCCCAAAATGGTGAGTAGCCGCAGGGGCTGTGGAAATCAGTGTTCCAGGACCGTACTATAAACTTGGCATGTGGCTCTTGGGGAGAGCCAGCACTTGGGGGGGCGGGGGGGCTTATAATCATTCCTGTCCCCACATTTTCCACAGGCTGCGTTCATTATGGATGAGGAATCAAGGGAGGAGGGAATCTAGGGAGGGTCTTCTCCAAGACTGCGGCTTCCACTCTGGCCCTTACGCGGCTCGGCTGTGTGCAGCAATGTCCCCTTTCACCCCCTCCCCCCAAGTGATGACAGAGTGGCATGGGAAAGTTACCCGTAATGGGGCAAGAAACAAAGCAGCTCTGCCAAAGAACCTGAGGCAGCGGATTGCCCAGTATCTCCATGAGAGTTTCCTGGAGATCTCTGAGGCAGATTCCTGTGAAGTGAGGGAATCAATCAACATCCATTTGTTATATATTGTTTTTTTTTTTAAATGTATAGATGCCTTAACTTCCCCTCTAAACCAGGTCATTTTTTAAACCAATATAGCCTTCTTCCTCGATTGTGGCTTTTTGGGCATCTAGTAAAGTGTTCTTAAACAATTCCCAATTGTCATTCACATTTTTCTGATTAAATTCTTCCTCCCGCTTGATTTGGCTCATAATTGTTTTCAGCTTTTTGAAATTTAGTACTATAATATATATATAAACTTTATATTTGGACCTTATTCTGTTTTCACATTTGCAGGGCTACCCTCCCCTGGGGAGAAGAGTGAGCTGAGATGTGGGGGAGGATTGTGTAGGACCTGGGGATGTGGACAGCAGGACCTGGAGTGGGGAAACCAGGGATATGTATAGGAAACCTGGGGTGGGGTGATCCAAGTGTCTCTCTGTTGAGGCATCAGCATTTGAAGGGCTGCTGTTTCTTTGCACTGTGGAGAGCCAGCACTTCAAGCAGAGACCGCCTTGGCTCTGCAGCGCTAGGCAGCAGCACAGGGTTGGGGGTCAGACTCACTCTGTGATGACAGTGTGACTCATCAAGGACTCCCTACCATGTTGCTGCTTCAGTACCCTGGGGACCCAAAGCAGCGACAAATGGAAGATCATCAAGTGCTGATGCCTTGATGAAGAGATGCTGAATCTCCCCATTACTACTGATCGCCTGTTCAGCCCCAGTCCCCCTAACTAGGTTCCCCTAAGCCTCCAACCAAAACCTTCATCCTTCCTCTCAGTACCCCGGCACACTGTGCAGAGTGCAGCTCCTCTCTATAGAAATAGACAGGGGTGGAGAGAGGGCCATCATTAGAGCAGAGTTGCTCACCCACCCATTTCTCCCCACCCAGGATGCTCCCAGCTCAAGTCCGACTTCAATATCATCCCCCTCGTGTGCAGGCCGGAGGCCCCTGATTTCTGCTGAAAAAAATGTGAAAATAAGATGTGGTCAGTTATAAAAAGTAAACCAGAAAAGTAAATACCATTCAAATAAGGTAAAGGCAAACTTTCCTTGATTTAATTGCAAAAATACAGCTTCAAAGTATCCGCCTCCGTCTTCATCAGATAGCCAAAGGAAGGAAGCTTCTTAATTCCTTGATAACAAGATGGACTTGAGCCAGGCATCTCGGAAGCTAAGAAGAGGAGAAGAAAGTCAAGGCTTGTTCAGCCAGAGCAGCAGCCATGCAGGGTTAGTCTACATGGGTGATTAATTTCAGACTAACGGCCTTTTTTTTTTTTTTTATTTGAAAGGGGGTGTGTCCACATGATGCAATTCTTCTTTTGAACTAACTGGCTAGTTATTGTGAATTGGATACATCCACTTTGGAAAAAGTTTGTGTGAATTTAGTTCTATTTTGAGTTAACTTTTCAGTCCTCCCCCTGGTATAGCACACTGCATTGCTTAACATCAGGACTGACCTGTGTGTCCTGTCCTGATGACTGAGTGTTGCTGTGACCCAGGGAGTCCCTCAGTTCTGGTCACTTCATCTCAAAAAAGATATCATTAAAAAAATCATAGTGCCATTATATAAATCCATGGCGTGCCCACACCTTTAATACTGAGTGCAGTTCCAGTCACCCTTTTTCAAAACAGATATATTAGAATTGAAAAAAGTACAGAGAAGGGCAACAAAAATGATTAGGGGTATGGAACAGCTTCCATATGAGAGATTAAAAAGGACTAGGACTCTTTAGCTTGGAAAAGAGACGACTAAGGGGGGATATGATAGAGGTCTATAAAATCGTGAATGGTGTGGAGACAGTGAATGAGGAAGTGTTATTTACTGCTTCACATGACACAAGAACCAGGGGTCACCCAATGAAATTAATAGGCAGCAGGTTTAAAACAAACAAAAAGAAGTATTTCTTCACACAACTCAGTCAACCTGTGGAACCTGTTGCCAGAGGATGTGAAGGCCAAAACTATAACAGGGTTCAAAAAGGATTAGATAAGTTCATGGAGGACAGGTCCATCAACAGCTATTAGTCAAGATGGTCGGGGACGCAATCCCAGGCTCTGGATAGCCCTAGCTTTTGATTGCGAAAAGTTGAGAATGAGCGACGGATGGATCACTTGATGATTACCCTGTTCTGTTCATTCCCTCTGAAGCATCTGGCATTGGCCACTGTCAGAAGACAGGATACTGGGCTAGATGAACCATTTTGTTCTGATCCAGTATGGCCATTGTATGTTCTCAGTGCTAACCAGCAGAGGACACACCATACCATAACTCACATCAGGCCTGACATACTCATTTCTCCAACAGACTGTGTTGTCATATTCTGTATGTAAAGGTGTCATTTAAAATAGCATATGCAGACTGGTAAGACACTGGTCATTAACATTACTCCATGTTGTACGTATGGCAGTGTGTAAAGAATTATACTTATGTGCTGGAAATATGTTCTTAAAGGTGTTTTGCAGGCAGTGCATCTGCCCAACCTGTCCTAGATAAAGGAATATTGTTTTGCCTGTTTTCCTGTGTCTCCAATGTAAATTAAGCCAGGTAACAATCCAGAGGACAAAGAAAAATACATCTACATATAAAGTAAACAAAGCCATAAAGCTAAGTGAGCGGGGGGAAGATCACTTAATGATCATGACAGGGGATGGAGCCTGCACCCCCAGGAAGCATTCCTGGCTCTGGAAACAGGGTCAGTAGACTTTGGGGAATTATATGCAGAAGCAGAGAGCCATTTTGGCATCCATCACCTAGGGGATGAGGGGGGAACAATACCCTTTGAACCCATGAAAAGTGGGTCGTCTTGGCCTGAAAACTAAGAGTAGCTGAAACTGACTATTGGTGAGAAACCTGCATAGGCAAAGATTGTAACTTGCTGAAGTTAAGTTTTAGTAACTAGAAAGCATGTTTTGTTTTACTTGTAACCATATCAGTATCTTCTGGTCTTACTTATTATCACGTAAATATCTGTTCTTTGTTAATACGTTTATTCTTGTTTTATTTATAGGAGCATAAACTCTGGCTAGTCAAGTGTAAAAGTATAATTAGACAGGTCAAAAAATAATTTGAAGTACAACTAGGAAAAGACACAAACTAACAGCAAAACATTTTTAAAGTAAATCAGAAGCAGGAAGTCTGCCAAAAAAATCAGTGGGGCCACTTGACAGTTGAGATGCTAAAGGAGCACTCAAGGAAGACGAGGCCATTGCAGAGAAGCTAAATGAATTTTCTGCATTGATCTTCACTGCAGAGGATGTGAGGGAGATTCCCATACCTGAGCCGTTCTTTTTAGGTGTCAGATTCGAGGAACTGTCCCAGATTGAAGTGTCAGTAGAGGAGGTTTGGGAACAAATTGACAAATTAAACTAATAAGTCACTAGGACCAGATGGTATTCACCCAAGAGTTCTGAAGGAACTCAGATATGAAATGGAAGAACTACTAACTGTGGTATGTAACCTGCCAGTTACATTAGTCTCTCTACCAGATGATTGGAGGATAACTAGTGTAACACTGATTTTTTTCAGTCAGTCCTTGCAATTATAGGCCAGTAGGCCTAACTTCAGTACCAGGCAAATTGGTTGAGACTATAGTAAAGAACAGAATTATCAGACACATAGAGGAACATGATATGTTGGGGAAAAGTCAACGTGGCTTTTGTGAAGGGAAATAATGCCTCATCAGTGGATAGAGGATTCTTGGACTTTCAAAAAGCCTGTGACAGGATCCCTCACCAAAGGCTCTTGAGCAAAGTAAGCAATCATGGGATAAGAGGGAAGGTCCTCTGATGGATCAGTAACTGGTTAAAGATAGGAAACAAAGGGTAGGAATAAATGGTCAGTTTCACAATGGAAAGAGGTAAATAGCTGGGTCCCACAAAGATGTGTTTTGGGACCAGTGCTGTTCAACTTATTAATAAATGATCTGGAAAAAGGGGTAAACAGTGAAATGGCAAAGTTTGCAGATGATACAAAATTACTTGAGATAGTTAAGAATCCTGAGTGCTTACTCTGAAGAAAGTCAGTGCCTTGTGTATGCACTGATTCAGAGGTAAAAAGCCAGCCTTATGGATGAAATTAGGTTGGATTAGTTTTCCACAACGGTTAGTGTACACAAGCCTGGAAAAACCCCACCATGCAGAGACGCCTTTAGGAAGGAAAATGTTAATATACTGATAATTTTCCTTGATTATTCAGGTCTATTTTGATCCATCTTTAGAGGACCAGGGATTCACTCTTTAATTGCTGTTTCCCCTTATATCCCCTAATAATTAAAATAAATTCGGAAAACTAATTACTAATTTATTTCATTTGTTAGTACTAGTGAAATCTAACAACAAAATCTTCATTGTTGCTATTGCTTCGGGAATACTCCACTCTGGTGGTTTTCCCAGGAGGTAAGGCTTACCCATGGAGTGATGGGTCAGGTTCCGTTTCCTTTTTGCACTCGGATGGTAAAACCTCAGCAGGATTGGGAGACGTGAATCATCATTCAATTTATCAAATAAGTTGAGGCTTCCCTGTTCATCCCTGGGGAATGTGTCTTCATTCTAACCTGAAGATCTGACTGAAGTCTGTTTTGGGAGCTTTTCTGAATTTCAGGTTACGTCTACACAGCAAAAAAACCTCATGGCAGTGAGACTCAGAGCCTGGTCACCTGACTTGGGCTTGTGCTACGAGGCTAAACATGGCAATGTAGATGCTTGGGCTGGATCCTGGGCTCTAAAACCCTGCGAGGGTGGAGGGTCTCAGAGTCCAGGCTCCAGCCTGAACATCTACACTGCTATGTTTAGTCCCGCAACATGAGCCTGAGTCAATTGATCCAGGCTCTGAGACTCGCTGCTGTGGGTTGTTTTGTTTTGCTGGGTAGACATACGCTCAGTTTTGGTCTGTATTTCAAACTTTCCCATAGGGAATGTTTATTTAGCTGACGGCCAGGTGAACCGAATGAGGAAAAACTAAATTTGTCTTCTCCCTAGACAAGGATGTTGTGGTCTAATAAACAGAGTAGGTGAACTTTCACTAGTAGTTGCTGTCTTGTGTGTGTGTTTGAGAGAGTTTCATTTCAAGCCTGGATATCTTTTCACAAAAATATTTTCCTGCAATAGTTTTAGGGTATTTATGGTTTTTATTTTGTAGTTAGAATGATTATCAGAATTATTGTTGGATAATAATACCTCCTATTTATTAAGTAATACCTCCTATTTATAGCGAAGCTTTCAGCACTAATTGCTTTCATAGACTGTATGCTCACAGGGATCGTTTCACCTACTAATGAAATGCAGTCACCTCTTGGGTAGAAACATGTTAACTTTTATAGCAGTAATGCTACACTGCAGTGTTTTTTGAAGGCGTAATAAATAACTACTTATCTATTTTAAATTCAGGGGTATTCAGGTATCCAAAGTGACCTAAACTGGGTTGCTCACATGTAGTAAAGCACTGCAAACAGACTTGTGAGTTTTTAGTTCTAGAAGACTTCTCTGCTTCAATACTCAATGCAAGTTTCTTGAGAGGAAAGAGTGAGAAGTGTTTTACAAAGTGTGTATTTTTTCTCTTTCAGATCACAGAACTTTGTGGGGCAAAACGTGTGGGTTATTTTGGTCCGGCTCAGTTTTATGTTGCTTTGAAACTAATTGCTGCAGCGCAGTCTGGCCTTCCAATACGGATAGAGAGCATTAAGAGTGGTAAGTAGCTCACATTGCTTAGTATGCTATGAGCTTGTTCTTTAATTTCTTTAACATTCATTGTACATTATTTGCTTCAGTTTTTCTTCCAATCTGTTTGTAAAGCAAAATCCTATTTTTATTTATTTATTTATATATATTTTAGAGGGAGGAGGGGAAGAGGTGAAGGTAGTTTTGTAATCCATAAATTATGGGTAGAAACTTGCAATGAAATTCTTGGGTTCTATGTGCAAAGTTGTTACATGGATAAAAAGTACAAATTGCTTCTGCATCCATAAAAGCATTATAGAAATAACGGGACAGTTGACCCTCACTCATGCTGCGTGGTACTGTAGGCTTAAAAGTTCTGCTCAGGCTGATCTCTGCAACTACATGGAGCCCTACTGAAGTTGGGGCTCCTTGGGAAGTCAGGGGTCTGTCTGTGCAGAACACCTTGCCAGAGTGGGGCCTTTCTTTGCAAGTAGACTGTTGAAATAAATGGGTACAGGTAGCAAAATCACTCCCTGTGTCAGTAAATGTTACATCAGGGGTTCTCAAACTTCATAGCACCCCACCCCCCTTCTGACAACAAAAATTACTACAAAACCCCCCGGAGGAGGGACCAAAGCCTGAGCCCGCCTGAGGAGGGGTGGGGAGGGGAAGGAAAGCCAAAGCCCAAGAGCTTCAGCCCCAGTGAGGGGGCCCTGCTTCCCAGGGCTGAAGCCCTTGGGCTCTGGCTTTGGCCCTGGGTGGTGGGGCTCGGGCTTTAGCTTCGGCCCCAGACCCCAGCAAGTCTAATGCCAGCCCTGGCGACCCCATTAAAATAGGGTTGCAACCCACTTTGGGGTCCCGACTCGCAGTTTGAGAACTGCTGTATGAGAGTGTCCATTAGAGATTATTTCAAACACATTTGCGGTTCAGATTTCCATTGTAACTTGATGCTAAATACACCCATTCTGCAGAAAAAAATATTTTTTAAAATAAACTTCTTAAAAATCCCAAGTAGATGGGATGGAAGAACATTTTTACTGGTGAGATCCTAATAAACGGAAGTAATTCGATCCATGGTGCCACCTGCATTGCCAGCCCAGAAGCAAAGGATTTAAACTTCAAAGTGGGCGTCTCAAATTCTGATCCTCTTCTGGGCCTGTTATGTCAGTTTGACATAGAAACAATGTAGTGACAATCCCGTTTAGCACAGCTTTTGCTGAACTCCCACTAACCAGGGATCCATCCAAAGGCATCTGTTGTAATCAAGTGATTTTAGTGCTAAAATGTAAACTGCTTCAGGTAGAATAGGAATTCCAAGCTCTCACTTCCATAGCTATCTTGTGCCATTTTGTCGTTCTTGATCCTTCTATTTGACTGAAATATTATTCTTGAAATCCTTGAAAAGAACTCACTTGGGTGTCAATCAGAATCAAGGCATTATTAATTAGGATAGGTTTTCAGTTGAACTAGAGTAATCAAGGTCTTTATTTATACTGATCTTGCAGAAATAAGCCTGAGCCTGGGAAACGTACAACATGGTAGTGCCATGTTTGAAAACCTTACTGTATATGTGTTTGTAGCAGGATCACAGATTTGATGCTATTTTTACTTCCAAATTATGTGTGGGTGTGTGTTTTAATTTGCCAATATACCTTGAACTGTGTTTGAAAGAGATTCCAGTTTCTAGCCTTTGTGATCCTCCACCAGTAAATCCAGAGCACTGTGTTTGTTGAGACTGCTGTTGTGTGTATGCATGTTTGGACCCTATTCTTCCTGCTATCTTTGCTATTGCATCATTGTGAGCCAGCAGGGGAGTGAAAATTAAATTGTTAAGAATCTTATCTAAAGCACTTCTAAGACTAGGCTCCTAAATATGATGTTTGATCATCAAGCCCGAGATTTTCACATTGCTTCTGGCTTTGTTTTGAAAGATTACATATAAAAAAAAGAATAAACAAACAAACAAAAACCCAAATCATAAATCTGTCAAGGGGCCATTATTAGATAGAAATCTTTGGGGGACTTTCGGTCAGATTCCTGCTCTGTCTATCCTAAGCATCTTTTTAGAACAATAAGGTTAATTAGCGGAGAAATTGGCTACTTCAACAATTTGAATCAAGTGAGATTCAATGTGTATGTTTCACAAATACAGAAGCTGGAAATACTGCATAGATTTGAATGAACAATGGTCTTTGGATTGATATCCCATTTACTTGCTAAAATGTTTCCAGGTTTCAAAAGCACTAACTACATTGTCCTCAGAAACACAGTAGAGCTGTTGGAATGGATGAGTGATGTACAGCAAAAGTAGATTGATTTCATAGCAATAGCTGTATGTGTAAGGGTAGGTATACACTTATCGGCTGGATCGGAGGTGTCGGATCGATGTTCTGGGTTCGATTTATCGCGTCTTGTCTAGACGCGATAAATCGAACCAGGAAGTGCTCCCCTGTCGACGCTGGTAATCCAGCTCGACGAACGGAGTAGGCGGAGTCGACGGGGGAGCCTGTGCGCCGCGTGTGGACCCCGGGTAAGTACGTTTTCATTCGAACTAAGATAGTTCGACTTCAGCTACGTTATTCACATAGCTGAAGTTGCGTATCTTAGTTCAAATTGGGGGGTTAGTGTAGACCAGCCCTAAGTGATTATAAAGATGCTATCGTGTTTTACTTGATTCCAGGAGCTTTTATTCTCTTTGTTTTGTTGTATTGATCTTATAACTTACTATGTGGAGAAATGGAAGGTTGCAACAATAAGACAATAAATTTCCTTAGAACAGTACTGGATTTTTGGATGATGCATGAGGTTATAAGTATCACTCTTCAGTTCTTCTGAGCTATGGCAAATGGTAGCATTTCTGACACCACAGTCTTACTAGGCTTTGAATCGGTCTGTTTAACTCGTTGCTTTTTTTCTGGTCTAGTGACAGCATGGAGGATACAATGATCTTGCCCTAATAAATTGATTGCTTCCATAATTTCTTCTGGAAACTACTTGTAGACAACAATGAACAACATATGTAATGGTGCTGGCTAGGGTTAAGACCAGAAATGAGTTTGAGACTTGGCTTCATACTGTGAATGAGACACCTCTCTCTCTTTACAGTAATAAATATGTGCAAATCTAGTGAATACACCTTTGAATCACCAAAATATTTGCTATTAAGACCTAACCTATGGAACTTCTGAA
Source organism: Chelydra serpentina (assembly GCA_037349315.1). Taxonomy (NCBI): domain Eukaryota; kingdom Metazoa; phylum Chordata; order Testudines; family Chelydridae; genus Chelydra; species Chelydra serpentina. Next base: position 133,860,871 of record JBAIAC010000004.1, read on the forward strand.
ATTATTTTTATTTTTTTGTAATTCTTAGTGCTATTTCTTATTTTATAATTTAACTTTTCATTGGTTTTGCACTGTGATACTGCTTCAAAGAATTTTAATATACTGTAGTCTCATTTGAACGTCTTTCTTTCTGTTAATGAAGAATTGCCTCTTCCTCGGTTTATGGCACTGAAAAATGACAATGAAATGAGATATGGAAATGCAGCAGAAATACACGGAGTTAAATTTCAGATTCCACATGCAACCTTGGAAAAAAATTCCTTCAAAAGAGCAGATGAAGGGGATAAAAAGGTAACAAGGCTCTATTTAAGGCAAACATATTAGTGTATAGCACAACTTTAGGTTCCAATCCTGCAAACAGTTACACTCGCGCATGCTTATTCCATTGGTTAAATGGAACTCCATGCAAGGTTAACTCTATACATGTGAATAATTGTTGGCAGGATTTTGCTCTTATTTGATATTCTCTTGTACCGACTGTATCCCAAGAGGATTTTATTTATAAGAACCTTTGTAGAATTATGTATTTTGCCTGTTATCTATCTATAAGATACCAGGATTGTAACTCTGTCAGTCTGAAGCCTAGAATGTCTGTTAAATCAGTGGAATGGGATGGAAATTGCTACAAGTATGTTCGAGAGCTCGTTTTGTTTAGAACAGGGATTGGCTACCTTTCAGAAGTGGTATGCTGAGTCTTCCATTTATTCACTTTAATTTAAGGTTTCACGTGCCAGTAATACATGTTAACGTGTTTAGAAGGTCTCTTTCCATAAGTTTTTAATATATAACTAAACTATTGTTGTATATAAAGTAAATAAGGTTTTTAAGATGTTTTAAGAAGCTTCATTTAAAATTAAATTAAAATGCAGAGCCCCCCGGAACAGTGGCCAGGACCTGGGTAGTGTGAGTGCCACTGAAAATCAGCTTGTGTGCCGCCTTTGGCACGCATGCCATAGGTTGCCTACCCCTGGTTTAGAATATCACCAGGTTCAAAAATCACTGGGATTCATGGTCTGTTACCATCCAATTTTTAAATTCTCAGCCATTTTAACAAATTACATTAATTGTGACACAGATTTTCAGCTATAATAAGGCATGTGTCTATGCCATGCCAAGAATCCTAGACCATTGTGATATCAGAGGTAACTCAATCAATTACCACCCTTATTCTACAGCAAATTTGCATGCAACAGTTTCATTGGTTGTGTGAGGGAGACTGCACAGATGGTAGATCACTTGGTTCAAGTGCTGCAGTTCAGCCCACACACAAATCAACACAACTTGCCTAGTGTCACAGACTCAGAGGACTCATGCTCTCTCTCGGCTCTGTATGATCCCTGGGAGGAACCCCCTTCAGTATGACAGCCCTTCTCAGGGGTCCACTATCTCGGGGGGTAAGCCATAGGCCCCTCCGCATCCTGGAACCTCACTTCTCTGAGCCTTCAGCATGTCTGTCTCTCCCTGGGCCCCCTCAGAGAGTCCACTTGCTTTGGACCCCCAGGGCCTCCACTCTGAGGGAATAGCGCAACCCTGATCTCTAGACTGGAGTGACTCTCAGTCAGCGTAAAACAAGAGGGTTTATTCAGCATCTGAACCCAGCACAGGAAACTCTCTGGGTCCTCGGGCCTAGCAACCCTCAGTACAGTACATCTAGGTCTCTCCTGCATCCAGATGGGCTCTGGCTGCTCCCTCTTCCCAGCCCAGAAGCCCCCTCCTTCCAGCCGATTATCCTATATCATCTCCCCCAATAGCTCCTCCCCTGTCCTTTGTCTTTGGTCCCAGGTAAACAGGTCGCCTGGGCCCTCTCTCTTCCATCCTTTGTTCCCCACTGTCTGGAACCAGATGGTCAGGTCACCGGGGTCCTCTCTCCTCAGCCCTTTGTCCTCCCACTGGCCAGAACCAGCTGGCTGCCAAGCTGGGATGGGCCTCCTGGTCACTAGGTCACTGGTCGCTAGGGTCCCCCATCTCCAGGCAGTTGTCTGGAGTCCTGGCTTATAGGCGAGGTAACACCTGGTCCTCTGTAACAACAAATCCTCTCCCACCACCTTGTTAAACACACAGGGAAACTGAGACCCGCACAGTATTCATGCAAAACACTAAGAAAATCCCCCACTTCGTCACACCCAGCAAAATGCACACATTCTTTCTCCCTCCACCCATATTTACCATAAAGTCATCACTGTGGATCATCACTCGTTAGAGCTGTAATATTCTTTGCAAATGTTCATGCCCAAACGTTATTTTTCAGATACTTTGCTTATGTAGTTCAAGGTGGTTGTTTTTTAGGGAGGGGAAAAGTAGAAAACTGCCTTGGTTTAAAAAACAACAACAAAACTAAATTAGTCTCTGTCATAAGTACAATTCCTAGTGACGACATAATTAATGAAAAGAGTGATGCTGGAAGGCTAAGAGAACAGACAGTCCTGCGTGACTCCTGTCAAGTTGTCTGGAGTGGCTCAAGAGCGTGAGTACCAATATGAGGGCAGACTGTTAAGAAGCAGGATATAAACCCCAGATTGGTTGTGTTCTTAGTGTACGTGCAACGTGCTCCAGGGGCACATGACCAGGATTCATCCCCGAAATTGGTCCACTGGTTGGATCATTAGCTTCCCTGCCCTGGGATGTGTACTGATGGGGAGTGCAATGTGAACGCTGATCCATGGCCCCCAGATCGGTTGTGAGTTCTATACCTAGATTTCACCAACTAATTTTCAAGTGTGAGCTCCTTAGGCACTATAACAGCCTTAACATGGAGTTACAGACAGTCCCCTTGGGTACTCTGGTCAATTTGGCTTCCCAGATACTGATAGATAGTCCCTAACACCAAAGATCACAGCAATATTCAAGTTAGTCCCCTTTTCAAAGGACAGTCACTTACCCTAGGTCAATTGCACCTTAGATCTCACACCAGTGACAATGCTTGTAGCCAGTCCTATGATAAACTATCTAAAGAATCATTAACTAGGAAAAGGAAATAAGAGAATTATTTACAAGGTTAAAAGCAGATAAACATACAGTCTTAGACTAGGTCTACACTAACCCCCCCTGTCGAACTAAGATACGCAACTTCAGCTACGTTAATAACGTAGCTGAAGTCGAAGTATCTTAGTTCGAACTTACCTGTGGTCCAGACGCGGCGCGCAGGCTCCCCCGTCGACTCCGCCTGCTCCGTTCGCAAAGCAGGATTACCGGCGTCGACGGGGGAGCACTTCCTGGTTCGATTTATCGCGTCTAGACAAGACGCGATAAATCGAACCCAGAACATCGATCCCACGCCTCCGACGCGACGGGTAAGTATAGACGTACCCTTAGGTTCCAAAAGGTGATAGAAACTGCTGTAATGTGCAAACTCTGTATGTCCTTTAGGGCTAACCCAGGCTAAGCAGCTGGGGTTCCCTCACTTATGCTTGGGAATCTTGCCCTCCTAAAGTCCTAGCAACATAGAGATACAGTTTCTCCTTGTTAGGGCCTTTTATTCCTTGCCTTGTCAAGTTGCAAGTTCAGCTGCTGGGAGGAATTCAGTTGCATATCTACTATTCATCGGGGGAGAGGAGCAATCAACAAAATCTTTTGTTTTTTGATGTTCCTTATGGTTTGTTTGGTGTTTATGGGCCTTTTTTTGATGAGCAGGAGATACCACCTCCTGTAGTATTTTACACTTAGTAATGCTTTTCTCCTGACTGGTGATTTACAGTTACAGAGCAAACACTTAAATATTACCTTATGACATTAGATACAGATATAATAAGTGAGATTAATGCATACAGCAATTTACAAGTGTTCTGTAAAGTCTAAGCACATATTTATAACTCTAATACCTATTTTAACAATACTTACACAGAGAAGAGCCAGACCGGTTCCAGTTATGTATTTGTCAGTCTCCAGTTGAGGCCTAGGGCCTTGGCATGAGCTGGCAAGTGTTCTGCCATCATCACAACTCCTTGTTTTTGGGTTGAGGAAACCTACCATATTCTTTCCCCTCTAATCTCCTTTGAGGTGTTATACCAGGCTAGTGTTCTAGAAATCCACCCTCAGTGAAATATTCTTCCAGTAATGAATCCTGCTGCCACTCTGGCCTTCTGAATTTCTAATTAAAAATAGTTGTATCATAAAGAGATCCATATTGTCTGAATCTATAAAAACTGAGAATGAGTGTGATGCTTACATGCTTATAAAAACATGCAATCTCACAGCTCCTGTTATTTGCATGACCCTTTCCTTTGCCTGACATCATCTCATCTTGTATCATGGTTTGTGCAGTAAGCTCCTTGGGGCAGGCAATGTATATATCTGTAGAGCACATGCACACTTATGGCACTGTCAGTATTAGTAATAATAAACTTGGCCTGAGGCTAACCATTATTAATGAGCTAATAGGGCATGCACATATAGAATAATGAAATTGGAAATAAAGTTGCAAATACCTGTTTTCTGTGAATAATTTCATTCTAGTAGAGCGTGTTTCTCAACTGTGTGCCACCGCTTCTTCAGGGAAAGCCCCTGGCGCGCCAGGCCGGTTCGTTTACCTGCTGCGTCCGCAGGTTTGGCCGGTCATGGCTCCCACTGGCCGCAGTTCGCCACTCCAGGCCAATGGGGACTGCGGGACGGACCGAGGGATGTGCGTCCCGCAGCCCCCTTTGGCCTGGAGCGGCGAACTGTGGCCAGAGGGAGCCGCGACCGGCCGGACCTGCGGACGCGGCAGGTAAACGAACCGGCCCGGTGCGCCAGGGGATTTCCCTGAAGAAGCGGTAGACCACAGTTGAGAACCACCATAGTAGAGCATTGCCACCAAACCTACAACTCTTCCTAGGTGACTTTTATTGCCTTGGTGTTGCACTGTGAAGTAATATTTTTTCTGTTTTATATAGTAAATTATTTCAGGATTGTGTCCTCTACTAAAGCTCAGTCCTCAAGGAAAAAGGAAACAAACTCCAAGTTAGATCTGACAACATCTACAAATCTACTTCCCACAGAGGCAGTTCCCAGAATATTTAAAATAAATCTTTGAATTGGTGCTTTTAGTTATTTTTCATTTTTTGCCTTCTGAAATGAAAAGTATTTTCTTAAATGGAGAATGCATTCAAACACCTAAATACAATATGTAAATCCAAAGATACCCAGTAATAATAAGATTTAATAAAAATATTTCTCCAGACTCGTATGCAAGTAAAATGTCTTAGAGTTCATTCTAACCCCTTGGGATGACTACTGCTGTATTTTACCCCCAGAACAAGGCTCAACATCAAAGCATCACTTTGCCATCTTCCATTTTTAGTCATGTTTCTTTTGGAAATAGGGGCATGAGATTTGTCAGCTATTACTATGCCTTGCACATCATGCTGTAGGTGATTGACTGGTATGCAGAATGACTCCACCTATTTCTGTAGTTACCTCAGAATTCCATTTTGTTGTTTCTGAAGCAGGAAACCAAGTCTCCCCCCGTGTCACCGATGTGTTCACCTCCTGCTTCTCCATCTAATTACCAGAGAATACTCTTGAATTATGGCTATGGCAAGTCAAGGAGTGGGCTTGAACAGCCACATGGAGGTAGGATAAAATCTGGGATGCACAAGTCATACACTGTTTTTTTCCCTCCAGTGCCTTCAAATCTCAAATGCAATTAAGGAATCAGCCTAATAATGTCTGGACTTAATTACATCTGTCTTTTAGTAAATGATCCAACCATCTTTTTTTATTTTATGCAGAAGCTCTGCTTTCTGATTACATAGTCCTCTCTTCCTGTTTGCTTTCCAGTAAATTAATGATCATGTGTAGGTTTGTGTGCAACTGTTCACAAATTAATGCTAATTGCCACATTTTTGGCAAGCCTATGTGCAATATATGTTAGTGATTGAGTGCTGTGAATGTTTCAGTGCATAATCATGTTTTTTTAATATTAAGGGAAAATAACACTCCTGATTTAAATAACTGCTGTACTACTTTTCAGATTTACAGTGAGGCTTTGTTTGCAAGGAAGAACAATGGTCTTCCTGGTTACATAACAAAAATAACAGGTGTGAATGTAAAAACCCAATGTAATGGGAACCCAGAAGAAAACAAATGACCACAATTTAGACACTTTGGGCTTGATCATGCTGCCATTAAAGTCAGTAGCATAACTCTCATTGATCTGAGTACTTGGAGGATATAGGTTTTAACAGGTTACTTTGTAAGCTGTGTAGCGGAGTCTAGCTTTTGGGGCAGGAGCTGTCTTTACTATATCTTTGTATAGCACTCAACAGAATAAGGTGCCAGTCCTGACTGGGGCTTGTAACAATGGTTGTAATATAAAATGATAATTAAGAATGATAGTGAGTGACCAATAGATGCTCTGTCACAGATAAATCATAAAATCTATCATCATTTCATCAAAGGGAATGGACAGCTGATGTGGGTAGAGCTGGTTGGGAATCTTCTGCCCAAACTATTTTTTGTTGGAAAATTCCAATTTGTTGAAACTGAAACATGGGATGGGTATCCAGTTAGACTAAAAAGATTTATGAGGTCCAGGATAGAATTTCTGGACAAAAGCAAAGAGAATGCTACCCACCCCAGAAGAGCCAGTTGGTTGAGGCACTCACCTGCAATGTGAATGACCCAGGTTCAAGTTGCTGCTCTACCTGTTTCAGGGTAGGGACTTGAACCAGGGTCTGCCACATCCCAGATGAGTGCCCTAATCACCAGGCTATAGAGTCAGTCTCTGTCACTGGCCCAGTGGCTATTTAATAATAATCTCTTCAACAGGAGAGACTGAGAGAGACCTACCCCAAAATAGCCAATAGACCAGTGGCCAGGCCATTCTCCTGTGATGTGGCAGACCAACATTCAAGTCTCTGCTCCGAATCAGGCAGGATCTCTCACGTCCCAGGATAGTCCCCTAACCATTTGGCATTTCTTGGGTGGGTGGCTCCCTTTCTCACTCTTCTGTTTTCATTAAAAAAAAAAATAAAAATCTTTGTTTTGTCCTGATATGGAATGGGAGAATTTTTTAAATCTTGGAAATGTTTGGGGGACAGGAAAACCATTTGTCATCCAACTCTAAGTGTGGGTACCATGCTCCCTGTGAATGAAAAATGGGATGTATTGGTTCTTCAGCTGTTGTCCTCAGTTACAAGTGACTGACTAAACTGAGCTCTTATAATTTTTTTTAATTTAAAATTTGTGCTGGTGGTAAACATCAGCGGTCTAACGCAATCAAATGGACTTCTAGTTAAAGGTTCATTTTAGTACTGACTGATAGTCACTTGTTAGCAAGTTGACTGTCATCCACATTGATATGTTAGTTATCCACATGTAAGTCATAATAAAGCAGTGCTTTCTGATGTTCAAAATAAGCACTGCTGGTGGAATTCCCTTCCACTGTACCAACACATGCCCTGTCCAAATCAATCAGCCACAGGACAGGAAGGACACATCCTGGATTACAATTCTAATGCAGTGCACTAGAAATGAACGTTATCAGGAACTGTAAGATTACCAGAAATAGTGATTCGGTTTTCTATGGCACAATCCATTATATTCACGTACTTCCCCCCCGCCCCCCATCAGATCACAGGTTCTTGTAATGAGTGCTGAATGTCCCACGCTCTATTGGCTTACTTTACTTTGAACAGTCGTTTATACTCCAGTTTATTCTTCCAGCAAGGTACTATTCAAAGTGAGCAAGGGTTGTAGAATCAAGTCTAACATGAGTGTCAGATTCTTCTGAAATTTAATACAAGCAGCTAAACATTAAGATGATAAAATCCTGCGCGGGCGTGAGCCCCTTGAGCACTAAAACGTGTCCTCCAGAAAGGGATCAAGTCTGAATGAGAAGACTCTTAATGTCTTCAGATCAAGACTGGTTGTCTTTCTGGAAGGTATGCTTTAGTCAAACACAAATCATTGGTCTCAATATAGGGGTGACTGGGTAAAATTCTATGGCCCGTGTTATGCAGGATGTCAGACTAGATGATCTAATTGGTCCATTTTGACCTTAAAAAAATATAGGAATGTGCTAACATTCCAGTTTCACTGAAACCATTGCATTGAGGACACTGAATACCATTCTGGAGGGGCCTACAGAGTATTGGGTTTGTGTATACGTGTGTGGTAGTAACCTTTTTTGTACAGTTTATACTCAATGTGTTGTTCAGAAAGTAGAGATCCTGGCTCATTGAACATTCAATTTCCCCCCACTCCTCTAAAGTAGAACTTTAGCTGGGCATTCATGCATTTTATTTTCTTGCTAGTTTTTGAAAGTTCTGTTGCTGGTAACCACATAGCAACGGAGCCCCATACTCAGCCTCCAAGTACTGCAGTGTATTTCACAACTTCCTTCCTGTCTTCTTACTGACATTGAAACACATTTATAAGGGAAAAAACTAGATACCAGCACAGGATAAAAATAGATAACAATACTAGGGTTAGAAACATAACTTTAAAAAGCAAGTTGCTTTGTAACCTTAGTAAGATTTTGTTTCCTCGATTTTCTTTTTTCGGGAGACTCTAAAATTTTGTATAAATGACGCTGAATAGCATTAGGACAGTGCTACAGTTTGAACACTTCAGCAGAAGAAGTTGGATTTCAAAATAACAGATTTGAAGGAGAGCTCCAGCGTGCCATGCTTCTATGTCTAGTTATTTATCTTTATTAAAAATAGGATTGTTCTTAAATTATGCAGATGGAATGGAAGTCTTCTCATCTTAGGAAAATTGAAATTATTGTTGCTTTTCTTCGCTAACTCTAGTCCAGAATCTGAGAGGTGCTGAGCACCTGCAACACCATCAGGATCAAGCCTTCTCTGTTTTGAAATATAAATTTGGGTTTTAAAAATAAAAGATATATTCAAGATTAGTGGCCTATTGATGACCTGCAAAAAAAATCAGGTTTGGAATTTGCTTGTCAATCAAATGTCTCTCAAATCAAGAAGTGATGATTGTGTGTGAGTTTCTGAGGAAATTAACAGTTCTAATACCAGCCATTTCGGTTGTTTGTCGTACTATTCTGCTGCTGTATTTGGCATTGTAGTTACTCTTCTGCCTCTTAATGTGCACAAGACAAAGCTAAAGGGAGGAACAATTAAACATTGCCAAGTGCATAATTTTTTAGCTCAGTTTAACTATTATTTTCTTATCTATGTTTGTAGTACATACTTAGGACCCTGGAAATATCTTCTGTTAGAGCCCTTTTCTGTTTCCACTCAGCAAATGCTGTATTTACCTGAAATTTATGGGACTATTTTGTTTAAAAGTAACTTTGGTCTATAGTAACTTTTCTCTGCAAAGCATCTCCAGGAAAAAGGTGTAATTGCTGTATACAGAGTAGGAAGCAAAAAACTTTGGGTTTTAGGAGGCTCTAAAAGTAGGAAGCTTATTGTTTTTGTTTTCAATATTCTGACAATTGAATGATCAACAACCAAAAAACTGAGGTATTTCGGATCCAGAGAATTTTCCAGTCAAATTTCAACAGTTTTTTACAGATCAAATCAATGTCTAATGCTCTTTCTTGACAATGTCCTCTTTAAACAAATTAGATTTAAATAATAAAGTGAAAAACCTAAATCTCTTGAAAATGACAGTTGAGAATTCACTACATTTATTAGTTAGCTGATTTACTGTAATAGTTTATTTTAGGGCTGCTCTAGGTTGTCATGTAAATATGCATTTCAGCTACTGTTAAAGCAATTAATGCCAATCTGATAGGATGAAATGACAACTTCTATTGTTAATGCCTAAATATTAAAGAAGAGAAACTATGATATAGGAGGCAAGCACATAGTTAGAGCTTTGGGTAAGGGGACAGAATGGACTGTAGTACAATACTATTAAGCTTAATGAACCTCTGTGTTGTAATACTTAATTTCCACTTTGAGCTTGTGGAACCTTATTGATTCCTCTGATTTTTTTTTTAATTTTCATAGTTCCTTATGAAGCTAGACATTCTACAAACCTACAAGATGGACCAGCAACGGGAAATTATGGATCCAAATCTGCACTTGTACATTCCTCTCTTAGTCGGGTAATGAATTACATGGGGATTAAATACATACATAAATAAATAAAACAAACAAAAAAAGAAATACATGAAGTTCTAGTTCTTGTCAAAGTGACTTCTCATTTGGGACACTGCTTGTCACTGACACATAAAACTTAGGCTCTGACCCTCTAGTGGTGTTTTTTTAAATAAGTGGGGATGTTAGTCCCAGTAATCTAGATACATTCCATTTTGAATAAATCAGGACCAAAATCTCCCTGTAGTTTTAGTTTAATAAAGTATTCTTCATTATTTTCACTTTATATAATCTTCACTTTGTTTCTCTTCTGCAAAGGTTTCCTCCTTGTCTCTACTGCCAGGCAAATACAGTCTTTATTTTGCAAGTAAGAACAGAAAGGAAGACTGTGGCTTCCAAAGCCCAAATTTAGGTTTTGTAAAAACTACATTTTACAAAGCTTAAAACGAATACAAATGTTTTTTTCAGAAATTTAAATATAAAAATTCTTCCATTGATTTTTGTTTGTTTGTTTGTTTGTTTAAATAATAACACTCCCCTCTGGTATTTGCAGCACATTGATTGATGCATCCTTCTAGTGTAGGAGAAGTATAAAGCAAAACTGACTGGAAAGCAAATTGAAAATGACTAGTTCATTTTCATTGTTTAAGCTGAGTGAAATTCAAATGTAAGCAAACAACATAAAAATTGGATTGAGATTCTTAGATGATCAGACGTGAAAGAATTTTAAGGTATTAATAACACAAGAAAAACATCTTTAAAATATATGAATTTAATTGAGATTTTTTTTCTTGATCTAGTGTGTTATCCCTGACACACTCACACTGCCATGACCTGATATCCAGTTTCTGTGTAGGAAATCATTCAAATTTGTAGACCCAGTTTACTGTCTCAATCATCTTAATCCCACTAAAGAAGATTAGGTGGGATGTTTTGTTTGCTTTACTTGAACTGGTCCAGTGTTTCCCTGTTGGCTTCAAAACCATAACTCTGCAAACTTTCCAATTTGTCTATTGTAAATTTCCTATTATGGCAACAGATTTTTGGCCTAAGGTAAAATCTTGCCATGTTTACCAGCAGAACTGCTTTTATTTAAATGAAAGTAGTTGTTTTTTGGCTGTGCTCTCGCTCTGTCTACCCCATAACATAAGAACAACATGAGGCATGGATAGATGATTAGGGATGGAATGGGTTTTTCAAGCAGAGTCAGTTTCCCCCTCCCTCCTGCCCATGTCTACTTAGTACGCAATGGACTGCAGCTCCAACAAGAATTATTAATCTTTTATATCTTGCCATATTGATTAAGTTGTGTTCATATTTTTTACTGTACAGGCAAATATAGTGCACTGTAAAACCTATTTGTCAGTGTTCCATTTATGCATTTCAAAAATTCTGCACCAAAGGAATTCTACAAGGCTATCCGGAGCTCCATCAATAGTAGCCAGGGGATAATTTTGAATGCTTCCTTTTGTTTAAAGCTTGCCAACTATATCTATATTTTGTAGACCGAAGTTTTGAGAACAATGCACTCTAAACTGGAGCAGAGTAGGTTGACCTATAATGTTCTGTTTCTGCTTTGTACTGCTACTTGCATTCTATTTTAAACTGCCTTGAAGAATTGGGACTATGTTTGCTTGATCAGCTGGTTTGAATAAGGTCAATAGTTTTCATTGTTTCAGTACTGACACCATTTTTTTCTAGGATTATGTAGAAATTACACAAAATAACATAGCTTTTCAACTAAAGTAGTATGCATGAGAGAGAATTGTAGAATGTAGCATTATGGGGATGAAATATGCTAATGAAGACAGACGGGGTTGGCCTTTGACCTATCAGCTTCTCTTCCTCCTCTGCCTTCTTCGTTCAACTGTTGCTCTGCTTCAGTTTAAGGCAATTACCCTTTTTCCACAGCTCAGCTGCTGCAGAAAATAAAAAAGGAAGCAGCACTCCATAAGGAAATCCTGCCTGGTGCGTGTGGAGAAATCAGACCAACCGTGTAGGAGCAAAGTAAAATAACTTTGTGGCCTGTCGTTGGCCTTGATGATGATATTTTTCTAAAGCCTTTCCATGTTGGATCTTAAAGAGCTTTAGGAAGATTAATTACTAGATCTAGTCAAATGTTTTTAATCAAAACTCTTCAATGCAAAATGGCTTTTTGATAAAATGGTCATTTTTGAGAGAGGATTAGACGGTCAGTGTACTTGTTATTACTGGGGTGGTGAGCAGAAGGGTTTAACTAGCTAGAGTGGGGAGCAAGCAGGTATTTAAAATGAGGTGGTTGGGCTCTGAGGTTGTGGCAGGCCATTGATTGGAGGAGTCCTGTGTGTTGACAAAGTATGTGTGTGAGTGGGATATATGCAGGACTATTTGTGGCTAAATGTTTGGTACATGACTAGGGCCAACTGTGGAATTATACTAACAAGTATGATTTGATGGAGCATTAAGTTCTTCAGTGATTTTTCAGGTGACTCTGTCATCTTTCTTTAAGAGTTTTGTAAAGAGGAACTTCCAAAGAGATGGGGCAGATGGAAGTTCCATTTTCCCAAATGCGCCTTTGTTGCAGGGAGTATTAATGCTCTACAGACCACTATAAATGGGTAAAATATAACTAGTGTATCAGAGTAGACAAATATGTCAATACCAGCAAGTCCGGCAAGAAACAAACACATTCTGCAGCTGCATTAACAATAGGGAGAGACTGACAACTGAGTCTGTTCCACTGACTCCACAACCAAAGTCTAAAATAAATAGCAGTAACACATTTATACTCCTTTCCTGGTTTCCACCAAGGAGTCCACTGGTATTTGTTGGCTATAAACCCCTTAGTAAACATAACTATCTTTGCTCAACCTCAGAACCCAGCACATCTTGCTGCAAGAAATTAGCCTTTTGTTTCACAGAGAAGATCCCCAGCATCTGGTCCATCAAGAACATCAACCTGACACAGAACCAGAAACACAATGCCCCTTTTCTGAGAATTCATCCCAGTGACACAAGAACTAATGGAAGTACTGATGCCAGTAAGGACCAGCACTGGTGATTGGTGTAAAAGAGCAGGCCAGATCCTTCTTGAGCTGCCAATACAGTAGTGGTTCTATGTTGGCACTGGCAAACAATGTTGCTGTGAGGCTGCGGCATTGTATGATGCTAGGCTATGCAGATTCCTTGAGCTCTGGGGCATCAGACAGAAGTCTAAAATACTTCAAACTTCTCGAGAAACCAAATAGTGTACCGAATTTTGAGTCCAGCTTTGATGAAAATTTCATGACCACAAAAATGTTTCTGATAAGGTACTGTATACTTGAGTTACAAGCCCAGAGTCCTGGTTCTTCTGAGTATTTTTTAGTTGGATTTTGCACGCTCTGTTTGTTTATCTCGTTGGCTGCATAAGATATACATTAGATATATTTCTTCAGATTTCTCACTGGGGCAACCAATGGTGCAGCTTCACCAGTAGAACCAACTGTGGGGGAATTTATATAGACCAGATTGACCACTGGCATTTTTAGCCACCGAGTTGTCTAATCGTGCTAAGAGATGACATGGTTAAAATGCCAAATGTTACCAGTGGCCTGTCCATACTAGCACCTCACCAATGGCAGCAATGGTGGATAATAATTTTAAGAAAAAAAGCCTAGTGTAGACAAAGCCATTGTGAATTAACAGGCAGTAAGTTTGCCACTGGTTTCATGAATAAGACTATGGGCCTGATTCTCATTTACACTAGGCCCTGTTACACTGCTCTGGAGTGTAAAGGTGCCTCAAAGTGGGTATGTATTACATGTTTACACATCAGTACTTTGTCTGTAAAAGGGTGTTAGTACAAATGAGAAGAAAGCCCCATGGCTGTTGTTTTTTAATCACCAGTCATGTTTTTTGTTCCCCTTGTCTGTCTTCTACTGAGCAGAACTTCTCCATGAATTTTTACAAACTTTGCTCTATGGAAGAGTGACCTATGTTTTTAAGCTGTTCTAAACTATGGTTTCATTAATATTAAACCGTTTAAAAATATTTATTGAACTGTAGACTTTGCTTGAAATAGTATAACCTCAGTAATTAGATTTTTTTTTTTTAAATCGATGGTTAACTTTTTTTTTTTTTTTTTTTTTTTTGGACATGGAAAACCTCAGCTGAATCATGGGGAAACAATGTGTCTAAAACATCATGTAGTTTAAACCAATACATCTCACATAATTTCAAACTAGCACGAAGTACTATTTTGTGATGTTTTCTGTTTTGGGGATCTTTTAACACTTTTTAAAAAACAAAGTTACATATTTGAGTTTGAGCACGTTGACAACCTGGCCAGAGGACTGGTCTTAAACTTTTCTGGAGCATGTAGCTTATTCTTTCCTACATTCTGTCACTGAAATATTTTGTCACGCAGGGGTCAAAGCATTTTAAATGTTTGTTTCTTTCCACCGTAAGAGTGATGCTCACAACATTGACATCCCCTTCTCTGCAAACAAACAAACAAACAAATACAACCATATGCAAATCAACCTTAAAAAGTAAACAAACACAATTAAAAACAAAAAAGCTAATCCAATCAGCGTTCCACACCCCCCCCCCCGGGAGACATTCTAGAGACTCCATTGAGTTCACTCGGAACTTCACTGTTGCTATCCATTTTATGTGGAAGGCATTCAGATGCTTCGGTGATGGGTGACAATATGGACACCAATATGGGGAGATAGCTATTAGTGCATGACTAGTTGGAGTGATCTTTCTATCTTCAACAGTAGTTGGGTTTGTTTTTTATTTTAGCTCCATTCATGTGAAACTTCCTGTAGCTCTCTGAGCAAATGGGCATTTATAATAAGCCCTAACTGTAACAGATATTAATCAGCTTGAGCCTTTCTGCTCCCGTTTCTTTAAAAAATGGGCCTGATAGATGTGCAGACTGACCCTGACTTCTTAACATGTCTGTGTGTGCTGCTCCTCCCCGCACTTTTGCAAGTGACTTTTTGCCCTGTTTTTGAAGTCTCTTTCAGTAGAAAGGGAGCCACAGGACAGCAGTAATTACCCAGATGACCCCTGGAGGATAACTGAGGAACAGCGAGAATATTACATCAACCAGTTCAAATCCCTGCAGCCTGATCTGAACTCTTTCATTTCAGGTAACATTTACTAAATAATATGTACGTGCAGCAAACCAACCAGGATGAAAGGCCTGTAAATTAAAGCAAAGTACAGTAGATAAAGAGAAAGCTTCTTGAATTATCTTTAGATCAGGTTTGTGCCCCAGACAGGATTGATTTTTTTTTTAAAGTAACAACTTTTTAAAAAAGTTACCAACCTACCCACGCATTTTGTCTCTTTTTTTGCTATCCACCCAGGGTTCAAATTCATGGGGGCGTCCAAAAATATAGGCCAGCGTCCTCTTTCTCCTCTGCTGCCTCCTCCTTGCCCCACTGAGGGGGCAGCAACTACCTGCATCCAGCACACTCTCACCCTGCACCGCAACCCTAACCTTGGCGTGCCAGGTCACAACGCCACATACCCAAACGCCTCGCCCTCCAAATCCTCTTTCTCTCCCCTAGGGCCTACGCTCTGCACTAGCCCCCCAACCTATCTACAACCTTCTTGTGACCCACTGAATCACAGAATTAAAGCATTAAAATAATACAGTGGGTAATAAATAGTCTCTTTGAAGAATTTAAAAAAATTCTTTAAAGCGTGGTTCTACTGTTAAAGATTACTCTAAAATGGGTTACAGGTTAAATGTGTATTTTAACACCACATGCTCTCTGTTTACAGGTAAAATATTTTTTTCTTAACTGCCTGCCCTGCAAACTCACCCTGGGATTTGAGAGCCAAGCTGAGTTAATTCTTTCTTGTGTCATCATCAGAAATAAATGTTCTGCAGGCCAAATGCTGTCCTCACTTACAACTCTGAAACCCCCCACTGTCTTCAGAGGTTTATATAAGTGTCATTGATTGGAATTTAGCAACAACAACAAAAATCTTTTGATGATGCACAAGGAGGACTAGAGTCCAGCTAACTTTCTCTCAGCTGTGGTGGCTGCAGGGCTAAGAGGAATAAAAGAAATGTATATCTGCCACTAAAATGAATAGATATGATTCTAAACACACACTGGGAGTAGATCTTTTGAGGAAGAATGTGAGTTTTGCATGCTAATTTTTCAGAGTAGAAACACAAAATTCAGTGGGAACTTCAGGAAAGTATCTGCAGTTATAGGACAAAAAGTTAAAATAAATTGTTTGAAACTGAAGACAGCATTTGGGGCTCAGTCCTGCAAAGTGTCAAGCTCTGGCCTGATCCATAAAAACACAAGCATGTACTTAACTACTTTCCTATTAAAGTCAATGGGACTGTTTAGGTGCTTAAAGTTAAATATCTGTTTAACTGTTCTATTGGATCATATCAGGATGCTCAGCACTCTGTAGGATTGAGTTGTTGGCTCTTAAGCAGTTAAATGTAAACCATCTGCATAGCACACATATGGTAACAGTATTGTAACTGATCTTAAAAATCAGATTTTCACTCTGACCAGACTGCTTGTGAGAGGAATTATTATAGGTACTGAGAGTTAGTCTGGCAAGGAAAAGCCACAAATTTTAACTACGGCATTTTGACTATGTCCTCTGAGATTATATTATTGCAATCCAACACTCTGGGCTTCAGGAATTCTGACCCCAGACACAAATTTTTTAAAAATTGCTGCTCTTGGCAGAAATTAGCACTTCATCAGTTTTTTCCCCTTGGTTAAATCTTCTCCAACTGATCTTCCTAGTAGGAGGGAAAAGAAAATGGAAGTTCAACACATAGTGGATTTCCCACAAAGCAGCATATAGTAAACTTTGTTAATAACAGAATGCAGGCTTTAGAATATGCAAGATGTTTGCTCTATCTATTCCGAGAGAGAGCCTCATAGGACCAGACATTGCATTTCATGCACACCCAGAGTGACTATTAACTGCGGTGGGAGGCAGGATTATAGATCTGTGTATAATGGCTCTGATTGGGGTTGGCCTTACGTTTTGCAGGCCTATGTGAAGTAAAATGTGCAAGCATCTAAGGCAGATTTTTGCCACCCCTGTAGCCTATTTGCCTGAGACAGTGTACGGCAGCTGGATGTGTAGTGAGCTTATCACCGCAGAGGGCTCAGCAGGGGTTTGTTGGCTGGGAGGGAAATCCGATTGCTTATTATGGGAGGGCTATGGAGGATGTTCACAACTGGTAGTGAAGACTGTAGCAAGATGCTTAGTTGGTTCCTCTAGTTTTTCTTTCATGATGGTAGGGCCTCAGCAAGCCTGAAAGCAGAGAAAGTCACTGTGGGGAGTACCATAGACGGTACAGGGCCATTTGCTGCCACACACTTGGCATGTGATTAGAAGCATCCTTTTCTCTGGAAAGGAAGCTATTTATCTCTGTTTTCCTTTCCTTGTATTCATAATGGCATACTGATGATGATAATAGTAATATTGAGGCATGTTTTCATCCATTAATATTTTTCCCACATGGAGAGGAGAAGTGGAGAAATGAGGTCAACCGCTCTGCCTGGCCTGTCCCATGTCAGTTACTCACCAAGAGACAAATGGCCAAGCAACTATACTAGTACCCAACAATCAGAGTGTCTTTTGAATGTGAAATAACCGGCTGCTGATGCTGTTGCAGCTTTATAGAAACACAAGCAAAATCAGATTGGAAGATGAATATTAAATGCCTCTTTCACTGTTGTTGACAGGTTCTGTGGCTAAGAATTTCTTCACAAAATCCAAGCTTCCCATCCCAGAGCTTTCTCACATATGGTGAGTACTGTAGTGTAACCCAGAATATAGATGCTGGTTTTAAAAGACATTTTCGCTCAAGAGTTCTTGTTAGATTAAAAAAGTGTCTTTAGAGTAATTATAATTATTGCTCTTATCATCAAATCACTTTCAGGTCCAAGCAACGGGGTGCGTGTTGATCTTCCTGGCATGCTTATCTTTTTAGAGCTACTCTTTTACTCAGCAGGACTGCAGATATTTGAATAGCAATATAAATGATAGCCATTCTTAAGAATATTATAAGAAACATCATTAGCTCAATGAACAGGCATATTTCATGAAATGATTTAGAAGAAAAACACATTTGGAATATTTTAGATGTGTTCAATTAGCTTTATGTTTCTGGCTGTGATTTGTCAGATGAGGCCTAATTAATACCTAATTTTTAATAAGTACGTCTGCATAATTCATCAGTGCTTTATTAACGAGCCAGCACTCTTGCTTTTAATGAGTTTGTTTAGAGACCATTGCAGATGGCACTGTATACAATACAATTTATAAGGATCTTCTTATATTTCCATAAACATAATGGTTCTTGTATCGTCGTCCTATCTTGATATGAGGATCAAACTGTTCTAAACATTCACCAAAAATGCTGATAAAGAGAACTTTTATTTCACTATATCTATATACTTTTATGAAGATAGATTTTAAGAAAAGCTTACAAGAGTCCAAACATCTGTTGGGTTCAGAGAATTTGCCTGGAATAGTTTCAAAGCTAGTTTTGTGAATCGTGGAAAAAAAAAAAAAAAAGGCTAAAGAAACATTCTTTGGGGGAAAATGAGCACTGGAATTTAATTTAAAGGTTATTTAAGAATAATTGGTTAACCCCCTATGATAACCAAAGACATTTTAGTTATGTTACCAACATGAATTGTGCTCTGTATAGCATTACAAAAGAAAATGTTCCTTTCTAGGAGCAATTTGAAATATTGCATGATCTAATTTATCAGGCAAAAACTCCTTTGCTAAAATTCAGGAGCATTTCAATCTTATTCACTGTAACCTTGACTGTTTGAAACATTGTCCCTTCACTTTCAAACAGTGATGAAGTAACTGTTGCTCCATTTTAGCCATTATAGTTATACTAAATGAATTCTAATATTTTCCAGAAGGTGTAGTCTATGAAACTGTGTTCATGTGCTTCTGAAATCCTCTGCTGTTGTTTCACACTTAAACTAAAACTAAACAGACAGGAATGCGAACGGGCAGTTTAGTGCTAACGGGCAGTTTAACGCTAACATTCCAAACTGCTACCAGCATTAGTTAATCCAAACTGTGCAGCTCTTAAGGCCAGTCTACACTTGGTAATTAATCACTTTCTGAAAACTGTTCGCATTGATCGGTCTACCTGAAACAGTACTTAAGTGCTAGCATAGACCAACCGAACTGTTGTCAACACCATTTCGGAAAGAGAGATTGAATTGGGTACTCAAATGTAATTTCTTGACAAATTTCAGTTTTTGAAATACCAGATACAATATTTTCTATGATGTGGCATGATTTTTTCCCATATAAAATCTTCTTAGTATTGGAAAGTCAGGTTGTTCCACTTCTCAAAAGGAAATGTTTAAAAAAATAAACAGTATTTTAAAAAAAATCCCACTTGGGAATTGTTACCTTTTTACATACAGGATATACTGTGTGTATGTGTGTGTGTTTAGGTGTATATGTTTCATTCCTGCAATGGCTCAGGAAATGTGTGAATACCATGTTCACAGGGAGCTGAGCGATGTAGACTGTGATGGAGCACTGACGCTGCCAGAATTCTGTGCTGCATTTCACCTCATTGTTGCTAGGAAGAATGGTTATCCATTGCCAGATACCCTGCCTGAGACCTTACTGCCAGATTACCTTCAACCAGGTGAGGCTGTGATATTCCTGTACCATTTCAGAAACTCATCATTCACCCAGAACAGCCTTTTTTGAGAAAGAGACAAAGAGTTAGCTAGAAGCTGAGTAGTACCTCTCAATGTAGCTTGATAAAACATTGATTTTTAGTTATGCTTAAAGGGAAAATGCTAAAGAAGAAGCAACAAATCATTATTTAAAAAAAAAGAAGCATCAGCAGCATGTCTCTGAAGGAGCATACAAAGAGGGGACTAATAAGCTCCTCTGGGCTTGTTCAGCACCAATGAGGCACACCTGCAAGGCTTGTTCTCCCTGGAGCGGGGTGGGGGCGGGGATGTTCAAAAGGGAAAACCTGCCACAGGAAAGAGGGCGGGGGACATGAACAGGGAGAAGGTTGCCCCATCCCAGACAGTTGAGACAGGCCTGCTAAGAGGGAGACAGCAATAAGCCTCACCACTTCTGAAGCTGCATGGCCCAGCCTCAGAGCAGCACACCCCATGAGGAGGGGCTGGAAGTTGACCTTGTGTAGATTAAGCTCTAAGGCAGGGGTTGGCAACCTTTCAGAAGTGGTGTGCCAAGTCTTCATTTATTCACTGTAATTTAAGGTTTCGCGTGCCTGTAATACATTTTAACGTTTTTAGAAGGTCTCTCTCTATAAGTCTATATTATATTACTAAACTATTGTTGTATGTAAAGTAAGGTTTTTAAAATGTTTAAGAAGCTTCATTTAAAATTAAATTAAAATGCAGGTCTTTTCAGTTTAGTGTGATCCTTGCCCTTGCTTTTCCTTGCTGAGTTTTCCAATGTCCCCAGGCAGGCAGCGGGCTGGCGGCCGGGACCCCGGCTGGCAAGGGGCCGGCGGCCGGGACCCCAGACCGGCAGCGGGTTGAGCGG
Organism: Chelydra serpentina; assembly: GCA_037349315.1. Lineage (NCBI taxonomy): Eukaryota > Metazoa > Chordata > Testudines > Chelydridae > Chelydra > Chelydra serpentina. The sequence goes on from JBAIAC010000004.1 coordinate 133,881,402, forward strand.
GGCCTGCGGCCGGAACCCCAGACCAGCAGCAGAGTGCCACTGAAAATCAGCTCGCGTGCCACCTTTGGCATGCGTGCCATAGGTTGCTGACCCCTGCTCTAAGGGCTGACCCAGAAAGACTGCCTTAGTTCCAGGTCACCCTTGCTTTTCAATTTTCTATGGTCTCCTCTCCCCTATAAGGGAAGAAAGAGGGGAGAGGACTTTTCTTTTTTTGTTTGTTTGCTCCAAGAACCCCTTGGGCATCTTCCGGAGGAGAGAAAGACAGTACAAGACTCTGAAGTGGAGTCTGGAGGGAACTTGAGGGGACCCCTTCCCCCCCCACCCCAACGTCTGTTCCCTATAGGCTGTCTCTATGCTCTGTTGAAATACTAAGGTCTACTAGAATTCTACTATCTAGATTCTACTAACCTGAGGCATAGCTAGGAGTGACAGATGGTTATCTGTGGCAAATCTGGATGTCACAAGACTTTTTACATATGAAGTAGGTGACTTTTAGCTTATGTGTTGTCTTGCTCTAATGACTCTTGGAGGCATATTTGAAACTATGGAATATTACTGACCTGCTTTACAGGTTATCTTGAATGCTGCATATGATTACTGATTTTAGCAGAGCTCACATTTTTCTATAACTCATTTTCCTGATCTGCCATTCCTATTGTTAATATTTTACAATTAAGTGAGATTTCACCAGTTTGTGTGGGATGGGGATACATGAGTCTACAGTGTGTGAAATACCTCATTACTGAGGTACAGTTGAGAGATATTGACATATGTTGTCAATTTTCATTACACATTAACACTGAAGTGCATACCCTTCAATTAAAAAATGTGCACAGCTTTCTAGAGTGAGGAGGATTAATTGCTGATAATAGTTACAGTGTTAAGAGATAATATATAAGAGCTAATAAAATCTCCATTAAATTTGCTGGCACTATTACAGGAGAGGAAAAGAGCAAATCAAGTTGTAGTTAAAAAATTAAATGTCCTCCATGTATCAATTCACTGAAGTCATTTCTGTCAGATTCCTGTTCTCTACAATCCACCATCTTCATATCCAAGGGTATAAACTATTTATGAAACATCAACCTTCAAGAGGTTCACACTATTAGTCTGCATAATTGTGTGTCCTTATCACTATCACCTCCATCTTCCATCCCTCAGGATCTCCTGTTTGTTATGCTCGCTTCTAGTCTCATTTTAAATTAGACTGTAAGCTGTTCAAGACAGGGATCTTATCTTTCTATACAGTGCCTTTCACTGTAGAACCTTGAGCATGTCATGATTAGGGCCTCTGGGTGCTACTGTAATAGCAAGAATTAGTAGTAATAGGGCATTTCTCTGACCACACTATGAACCTCTCACTTGGCATGAATCAGGTTGTGTGTTTTCTAAGCTAGCCTTCCTCATCTCCATGTCTTCAGTTTTTCTCTTGGCCTCCTCCTATTGTCTTGAATTAAAACCAAATACTTGAATTGCATCCAGCTGTTCATAAATATCCACCAAGCTTTTATTAACTAAAGGCATTTCCACTGCAAATTTGAGAACAAAAAGCTAAATTGCAAACAGGTTTGTTTCTATCTATAGCAGAATGTTTGTCCTCCTATTAATAACTAATATTTAAAAAAAACTCCTCTATAGTATTTAATAGATAATAGCCTTTCTCTAGGCTTTTTAAATCATCTTATAGAATTTAATAGGCAATTACATATCCTTACAAGAGAACTTTTTATAGGATAGTTTAAAAAACCAAAATTCTCTAGAGTTAGTACAATTTTCTTTAAAATTATAGGGTTTTAGAATCATTTCAGTAGAAAATTTCAGTGGAGACTAATGGTTTTGTCCCTATTACATTGTTTGGGACTTTTCTAGAAGGGACAACTGGGAATGGATAGCTCAGGAAGACGATACTGGAATACAATGTCTGACACGTCTAGGTCACTAGTTAGAATCTAGTTTGTGCTGCTAGTGACCGAGGGTTTGTCTTCAGCTGCACCTTTCCACTGTAGCACTTTAATGAAGCTTTCCTGCTGACATAGCACTATCTATATGGGGGGTTAGGTTGGTATAACTATGTCGCTCAGGGGAGTGAATTTTTCACCCCAATGAGCAACGTAATTATACCGCTGTAGGTCTGTAGTGTAGACCTGGCCTGAGAATAGTCTGGTGACCTACATGAAGCGAGTTTGATTGTCTCTGTCTCATTCCTGCCTAGAAGACAGGTACCAATATTAAAAAGAAAAGGTATCACCACAGTTTGCACTAGTTAGCACCTTTTATTGGCAGTTTGAGCACAGAGCAAGGACTGAATGAGCACGGATAGTGAGTGTCTGCGTTCCTCCATCCTTTGAGGTGTTTCCTCCAGGTTAGAGTTGGGGCATGTTGGCAGGATGGAGGGGGGAAGCTTGCATTGTTGCTGTCCCTCTAATATCTAATCTGTTGATAAAGGACCTCAAATTTCATTATGTCAGTTTGGTACTTCTAATATCTACTTAATTTTAATGAAAAAAATACATGAGGAGAAACAAAGGCAGATGATAATGACTGCTTATTGTCCTGGCCGATGGTATCTCACTGTGTCCTTGTGTGTCCCGGATCTGCTTGTTGTAGCCACCTGTTGTCTATAGTCTTACATTTAGATCGTAAGCTCTTTGAGGCAGGGACTGTTCCATTATTACATATCTGTACAGTGCCTAGAACAAGGGGGTGCTGGCTTCCAGGCAGTACTATAATACATACAATTAATAATCACTAAAATAAGCATGCCTCTGTAGCCATCTGCCATGTAGGCCCACTCATGTAACTCCAAACATTACATTTTAAAAAGTAGGGCAGACAGTTGCCTGGGAGGTTTTTTCCATATATTTTTTCCCTCTTATTTGCACCTAGTTTTTGTTCTGAGCTCCCCTGTTTGCACTGTAGCCTTCTATCTTCCTAAATGAGCTCTGTTGTGTTTCTTTTAAGCAGCAAAGCTTTTCAAGGGCTAGCCATTAATTCTAGCAGTGATATTGGCGGAGTAGTTGAGGGATTTAACATTTGTCTAAGTAGAGCTGTAAGTATTGGCTAAGATTCACAAATAAAGATGGAGTTTCTGAAAGGAGAAGTGTGTATAGAAAAAAACCCAAAAAACCCTGGACAGTGAATCATATACAGTACAGGCTTCTGAACCAACAACTGTTGGAATATAAATATAAATAAATAAATAAAGCAGTAGGGTGTGCTTCCCCATATATGTTATGGACCCTTTTTATACCCACTTCCAAGTACAACACTAGAATTTATGACAACTTGGTATGAAACTTTTTTATGGGAGAAGTCCTGTACCATAGTTTAATGTCTATGAAATCAAGGTTTTGCTTGGCCATTTAGGAATGTAAGTCTATTTGATAGCTCTTCTCATTAGCCTGTTGTATTAAGTCCAGTATGAGGTAGACTGAGTCCTTTATTCATATGGCTCAAGCAGAATTTTTTGCATTTGATCAAAATGTTAACGTTTAAAATAAAAAATTGACTTGCAAAAGAAGCATTTAAGGATGAATTAATTTTGCAACTTATATTGCTTCTTTTATGAACTACAAGTTCAGGGCTAAATTCTGTGCTGGGGGTAACTCCATTAAGAACTTGACCCATTGTGTTTTGCTTTGAAAGCTTTTTTTGAATTAAAATAAAAAACCCTAAAGCTGATTGCCCTGTCTAGTAACCTAACTGTATTTTAAATTAATACAGATTTGTAAAAGCTTAGTTTGTTTGGAGGGACGAGATGCTACTCAGAAACTAGAAACTGGACTTGTGAATTGGTTATTCTGCTATTCAACATATTAATCTTAAAACAAATAGGTTTTCTAGCTACCAAGATGCTTAATGATTTAAAGGGACTAATCCCTGAGGAATATTAGCAGAAGGGTCTACATATATAGAACAAAAACATGGGTGTTGCAAAGATTACCTTAACAAATTGCAGGGTTGTTTCTCGTGCTCCCAGTATTTGCCTGATTGAAAACTATTAAAGATGATACAGACTGAAGCAAGTGTTGTGATTAGTCTTCATGCTTTTAACTGACATTTAGTTATATTGCATAGTGTGGGTTCTAATACATTTCCCATTTCTAGATAAGACAAACAGGAAGTTGCAGGCCTGTCAAATAGGTTTTATAGTTCTAGCACTCCAGTCTGTAATCTGTAACGCCTACTATATTGACTCTAGATCACACGAAGGAAAGGCACAAATAAAACATCAGCCAAAGTTGTTTTTGGGTGGCTGAATAATATCAAAATCTGTCCTCAATTCCACCCAGTTGTTTCTACAATATATTAGACTTGTACATCAGTACATGCTGTTACTTAAAAATAATACAAGAGAAAATGATTTTCTATACAGTACTTATCACCTTGTTATCCAGATCAATTGCAGTATGAAGGGGTGGGGAAGAAAAATAATAATCTAATACATGTAAAATATGTGTACTATTAAACAAAGACATGTATCTTTGCTTTCCCTCCAGCTTCCCTTAAGCCTAAACGTGACTGCGCATTATTAGATTCTTATTCTGAGTCATTGCCAGTTAGTCAACAGACCAGGGACTTCAATCGAACTGAGGTAAGAAAATTACCTGAGGACTATAGTTACATTAAGGAATTTACATTAGTAGACCACCTAGCAATTCATACATATCTGTGGAATTTTCTAGTGGGCTATCTGTTTTTAAGCTTGCCTTTTGTCCATCTTACTGTTTCTCTCAGCAATTCATTCAGTGACTGGAGAGGGTAGACCAGCCTCCTTTCAACAGGTGTGCATGAGCGACACGGTCTACATCCTCCTCCTGAGGACTCTGTGCTGTGACAAGTTGGGAGTCTGTGGGTCAAATGCAGGGAGAAAATTGCATATTCTTTTCCTCTCAAGCTCCTGCCTTGCTGAGGTTGGAGCAACAATGGGAAAGCAGGTCTGTGCTGCTGTGGAAGGCAATTGATCAGAGGACTCCAGATAGACTGGGGCATATTACTGCTATTGGGGATTGTATTGGCCAAAATGTTGGGCTTTGTCAGGGACAAACTTCATTCTAGTCAGGATCTCCTTACAGACCCTTCTGCCCTGTCACCTTGGCAGCACATTCCTCCTTAAAGATGCTTTCTTCCTTTTTCAGAGCCCCAAGTCCTATCTTGTCCCCAGAAATCCCATTGAAAGGGAATAAAATGTACCTTTCTCAGCTGTTCTGGTCTTTGCGCCCACCCCCCCATCTCTGGTGACTGCTTGTTACCCCAGATTTGGTGCAATATGTAGCAACAGTTTGGGTCTACAGGTCTAGGTAAGCATGTGCTGCCTGCTGCATCCTCATTCCTCCTTCCCCTGGTTAACTTTGGCCTCTGGCGTGACCTGGAACAGAGGGAATTGATGCTCTCCCCTTTTCCACTCCAGTGGACAGATTTTTAAAAACACTCAGCCCACATTCAGATATCTAAATGAAGCAGGCAGCAATTCAAAAGTTCTCTGCACCCAGCAGCTCCCATGGAGAACAAGAGAACAATGGGAGCTGCTGGGTACAGAGTGCTTCCAAAAATCTTGGTCCCACGTTCCTTCTGGCTTCCCTATGAAATATATTTCATCCATGGTCCCGCTAGTGCCACCAATGGAGATATCACCATCCATTGGCTGTGAGGTGTTGGGCCGCTGCACCACAGCCCATGCTACCTGCCCCCGCTGCCGGTCATAATGCCACAGTCTATCTAGGTACCAGTAGTGGATCAGCACATCTAACTTTTGAATGATCCTGGCATCTCCCTAGGTTCAGGACTCAGCCCTGGACTAATCCAGGCCTGATGGACCGCCTAAAAAGAGAGTGGTGTTTTATATCAATATAAGTACAGGACAAATAACTGAGTTAAGGGGACAATAGTTCAGTCAGAGGAACTTTAGAAAAGTAAGTGATCTCATGACATTTGTAAACTTGAGAGGTTTAAAGGCCTAAAACCTGGAATAACCTTACCCGCCTCATGGTTGTTGCCATTCCATTGCACCTGGATATGTCAATTCAGAGTTTGTAAGCTGTGGCATTTGAAGGTCTCAGCTTGTTAGGGTAGTGAATTAAGTGACAATTTGTGGACAGGGCTATGGCTCAGAATTGTTAGGCCTCTGAAAATTGGCATGCATTGCAGTTGTGAAAGTCCCTTCAAACTCTGCATCCAAAAGAATAATGGTACCGCTCAGCTCCAGCGCTGGTGTAAGGCTGTTCTCCAATCACTTCATTCTCCCCCTTGTTATTGGGGAAAACTCCATGGTCAAAACACAGCTCTTCTCTTGTCAATTGCAACTGTGCAATATCACCACCAGGCAATAGGCAATGTTTCATAATATTTCTGAGTTTTATTCTCACTTTGCATGGTGTGATCATCGTGTTTGTCTCGTGGGACTACTTATATATGATCTTACCAGTGCCCTTTCTGCTCACAAGGCAATGTTTTGGGTACATCAGCTTGATTCAGAATAGCATTACTACTGGTTTCTGAAAATGGTGCTTTTATTTTAGAAGTGCAGGCAGGTCTTTTACTGAAGCACAGATTTCTGGTCCTATTAATATGTTCACATGCTGCGAGGTTGATTAACAATGGGGTGCCAGATTCTGCCACAGGCCAACACTTCACTAGAACTTTTTCACTGTGTTCTAGTGTTGGAAAACTAATCAGTCCCTTGACAGTTTGACTTATTAGCATATATGTTTATTAATTTGCAGACTTAAGCAGAAGTCATGCTGAAAAAACATACTTGATCATATACATGCAGCTCCACTACCAGAGTTTAATAAAATATTAACTGCATATCAATATTGTATCAGCTCAGTACATTTAACATCTTCTTTGCCATAGAGTATTTTTTATCTTTGCTTTTATATACTAAAGTATTATGTATGATTTTTCCGCATTGATCTTTATAGATTTATCTAGACAATTATAATTTTTGTGACCAATTGTGTATGTCTGACTGTTCTTTGCTCCCACCATCTCCGGTTTCGCTTATATGAGAGATGAAACAGTATAGCCAAAAGGAATAAGCACAGCAGCTGGAGTTAGGAACTTCTGAGCTCTTTTCCTGGCCCTGCCACTTAATTCCTATGTGGCCTCAGGCAGTTCAACTTCTTGTACCGCTCAGTCCTGTCTTCACTGGCAAGTTTCTGCGCAGTAAAGCAGCTTTCTGTGCTATAACTCCCAAGGTGTACACGCTGCCAAGTCACTTAGTGCGCAGAAACTGCGCAGTTGCAGCACTTAAAAAAACCCCACACCCCGATGAGAGGCGTAGAGCTTTCGCACCAGGGGTATAGCGCTGCAGTGCCAGTGTAGACACCCTGGTGGATTACAGCGTTGCAATTGTCCTCCAGGACGTGTTCCACAATGCCTGTTCTCGCCTCTCTGGTCATCGGTTTGAACTCTGCTGCCCTGCCCCTTAAATTCCATGGGAATTTTGAAAGTTCTCTTCCTGTTTGCTCGGTGACGCGTGAAATGGTCTCAGCGCATCTTTCCAGGTGACCATGCCTGTTCCACGCACCAAGCGATCTCCCGCTTGGAACAATGCCGAGCTACTGGACCTCATCAGCATTTGGGGAGAGGAGGCTGTCCAGTCCCAGCTGTGCTTCAGCCATAGGAATTATGATACCTGCGGACAGATTTCATGATGCATGATGGAAAGGGGTCATGACCGGGGGACACTGCAGTGCAGGGTCAAAGTGTCAGGAGGAGGAAATCTTGGATGAGGATGTGGAGCGGGAGGGTGACCCAGAGGCAGAGGACGACTTGGAGGTCAGAGATGCATGCAGCTAGGAGCTCTTCTCTATCCCGAAGGAGGCTAGCCAGTCACAGCTGTCGGATGTTGGCGAAGTGCAAACAGGAGAGGAGGCCCCCTAGTAAGTGGCTTTGATTTTGGGAATCACTGAAGCAAGTTGTTGGAGGCAGGAGGGTTGCAGAAAGCAGGCTTGTGTCTGTATGATGCACATACCACCACATGCCTAGTCTGAGCAGCGGAAAAGGGTGTTGATTGACTCCCTCAGTTCATGGGAATCTGCCTCAGAGATCTCCAGGAAACTCTCATGGAGATACTGGGCAATCCGCTGCCGCAAGTTCTTTGGCAGAGCTGCTTTGTTTCTTGCCCCATTAAGGCTAACTTTCCCATGCCACTCTGTCATCACTGGGGAGACGGACCATTGCTGCACGCAGGCGAGCAGCATAAGGGCGAGGGTGGAAGCCTCAGTCTTGGAAAAGACCCTCCCTTGATTCCCTGCTCACCCTCAGCAGCGAGATCTTCCATAATGAACACAGCCTGTGGAAAATGTGGGGACAGGAATGATTATCAGGCCCCCCCCTACAGTGCTAGCTCTCCCCAAGAGCCATGTTTCCAGTGTACAGTATAGTCCTAGAACACTGATTTCCCCTGCCTCTGCAGTTACTCACCACTTCGGGGGTCTTGTGACTCATGTGTGCTTGCCTGGGGTCAGCCAGTTAGTGACAGGTATGTGAATAGCTGCGGTGTTTTAAATCACTGAATCAGTGGTCTGTCTGTTGCAAACACACACACACACATCTTCTGTAAAATGTTGCATTTTGGCTTCACAGATTTGACCTTGGGAGCCCAGCCTCTCTCTTTGTTATCGCAGGCTGAACGGCTGCGCAGAATCCCCCACCATGCTGATGTGGTTTTTTTTGTTTGTCTCTCTCCTCCGGTTGTTTTTTAATAAGAGAATTGTTTTTGTTTGAAAGCAATCTTTATTCCATTAATTGAAAGCAAACAGAGCCCTGCAAAGCAAAAGGCAATTTTTTTTAAACCTTCATAGTGCATTGTCTGCACCTATCACAATCACCTTATAGCATTACAAGCATTGCACTCCCGAGCATAGCAATAAATATTAGTGGCTTTCAGCTTCAGATTGCTGCCTCAAGGCATCCCTAATCCTCTAATAGCCCTGGTCATCCTTTTAACAGCCCTGGTCTCTGGCTGTTCAAATTCAGCCTCCAGGTGCTGAGCCTCAAGGGTACAGCCCCGAGTGAAGCTTTCACCCTTCCCTTCACAAATATTATGGAGTGTACAGCACGTGGCTATGAGCATAGGAATGTTGTCATCAGCCAGGTGCAGCCTCCCATATAGGCAGCACCAGCGGGCGCTTAAATGGCCAAATGCACACTCAGCAGTCATTCTGCAGTTGCTCAGCCTGTTGTTGAACCACTCCTTGCTGCTGTCAAGGTGCCCCATGTATGACTTCATAAGCCATGGCATTAAGGGGTAGGCAGGGTCTCCCAGGATCACAATGGGCATTTCGACTTCCCCTATGGAGATCTTCTGGTCCAGGAAGAAAGTCCCTCCTTGCAGCTTCCTGACCAGGCCAGAGTTCCGAAAGATGCTTGCATCATGCACCTTTCCAGACCAGCCTGCTTTAATGTCTGTGAAACGCCCCCGGTGAGCCACAAGCGCCTGGAGAACCATAGAGAAATAGCCCTTCTGATTAATGTACTCAGTGGCTAGGTGGTCTGGTGCCAGAATTGGAATATGCGTCCCATCTGTCGCCCCTCCGCAGTTAGGGACGCCCATTTGTGCAAAGCCAGCCACAATGTCACGCACGTTGCCCACAGTCACAGTCTTACGGAGCACGATGCGATTAATGGCCCTGCACACTTCTGTCTACACACGTCCAATGGTCGACTTTCCCACTCCGAACCGGTTAGCGACTGATAGGTAGCAGTCTGGAGTAGCCGGCTTCCACAGTGCAATCACCACGCGCTTCTCCAGTGACAGGGCAGCTCTCATTTTCATGTCCTTGCACCGCAGGGCTGGGGCGAGCTAATCACACAATCCCATTAAAATGTGGCTTTCCTCGTGCGAAAGTTCTGCAGCCACTGCTCATCATCCCAGATGTTCATGACGATGTGATCCCACCACTCAGTGCTTGTTTCCCAAGCCCAAAAGCAGCATTCCACTGTGGTCAGCACCTCATGAATGCCACAAGCAATCTCGTGTCGTAGCTACTATGCGTGGCGAGGTCAATGTCACATCATCTTGCCTTTGTAGTTTAAAGAATAACTCCACTACCACTCGTGACGTGTTGGTCAGAGCAAGCAGCGTATTGGTCAACAGTGCAGGATCCATTTCTGCAGACTGAAGAGGCAGAGCGCTCAGATGGCGCCAAATGCTGACAGAAGCACAGGAATTGCTGGGATGCGAAGCAATGCATCAAGGGGCATCGGGACAGGACCCAGGATGCCCCGTGACCCCCTCCGCCTTCCCACAACTCTTAGCGGCAGAAGAGGAAGAGATGCTCAGTGGGATAGCTGCCCAGAGTGTCGAAAACCGCTGCAATTGCCGCAAGTGTGAACACGCTATTGTGCAGTCAGCAGACAGTGTGAACACACAACACACAACAGCAGTTTCCCTTCAGCACTCTCTGAGCGGCGCTGTAACTGCTTCTGCTGTAACTCTGCCAGTGTAGACATACCCTTAATTTCCGTGTCTATAATCTGAGGATACTACTGCTTTCCTGCCACACAGGGTTGTTGAGGCTTAATCTTTGTATAGTGCTTTTTGAAGATACAAACTATCTTGCAAATATTTTTTTTCCAAAATGTATATAATGTGCGAGAGACAGTGTGTCACTTTCTAAGGCACTGCACAGGAATGCTGAATTATGCTAAATTCCCCCTAAACTCAGGTGCTAGACCCCTATATGAAGATGTAACTACTGCTGGCTTCTGCTAGCAGATGGATCTCTTTAACTCCAGACAGGATATAAGAGGGATCTGAGTGTCTTACTCTGAAGCAGAGGGAAGGTAGAGGCTGCTACAGGGGAGGTTATTCAGGGGAAAACCTTAGCAACAGCCAAACTTGAGGAAAAAGTTTAGGCAGAGACGTGTGCCTTTATGGTTAACTTACCCGCTTTTTGCAGTTTGTTTTACTGTAAGTTTGGACTGTATTTAATATGTACACACAGTATGGGGAGGAGGTGAGCAGTCCTCAGTGATGAAAGAACAGGTTAAGGACTATTTAGAAAAGCTGGACATGCACAAGTCCCTGGGTCCAGATCTAATGCAGCCAAGGGTACTGAGGGAGTTGACTGATGTGATTGCCATTGGCCATTATCTTTGAAAATTCGTGGCGACCAACGATTGGAAAAAGGCAAATATAGTGCCCATATTTTAAAAAGGGAAAAAAGAGAACCCAGGGAACTACAGACCGATCACTTCAGTCCCCAGCAAAATCAAGGAACAGGTCCTCAGGGAATCCATTTTGAAGCACTTGGAGGAGAGGAAGGTGATCAGGAACAGTCAATATAGATTCACCAAGGGCAAGTCATGCCTGGCCAACCTGATTGCCTTCTATGATGAGATAACTGGCTCTGTGGATATGGGGAAAGCGGTTGATGTGATATATCTTGACTTTAGCAAAGCTTTTGATATGGTCTCCCACAGAATTCTTGCCAGCAAGTTAAAGTAGTATGGATTGGATGAATGGACTATAAGGATAGACAGCTTGCTAGATTGTCGGGCTCAATGGGTAGTGATCAACGGCTCGATGTCTAGTTGGCAGCCGGTATCAAGCGGAGTGTCCCAGGGTTGGTCCTGGGACCGGTTTTATTCAACACCTTTATTAATGATCTGAATGATGGGATGAATTGCACCCTCAGCAAGTTGGCAGATGACACTAAATTGGAGGGAGAGGTAGATACGCTGGAGCGTAGGGATAGGGTCCAGAGTGACCTAGACAAATTGGAGGATTGGGCCAAAAGAAATCTGATGAGGTTCAATAAGGACAAGTGCAGAGTCCTGCACTTAGGAAGGAAGAATCCCATGCACTGCTACAGGCTAGGGACCAACTGGCTATGCAGCAGTTCTGCAGAAAAGGACCTGGGGATTACAGTGGATGAGAAGTAGGAGCATTGCCAGCAGATCAAGGGAAGTGATTATTCCCCTCTATTCGGCACTGGTGAGGCCACACCTGGAGTACTGTGTCCAGGTTTGGTCCCCCCACTACAGAAGGGATGTGGACAAATTGGAGAGAGTCCAGCGGAGGACAGTGAAAATGATTAGAGGGCTGGGACACATGATTTACGAGGAGAGGCTGAGGGAACTGGGATTATTTAGTCTGCAGAAGCGAAGAGTGAGGGGGGATTTGATAGCAGCCTTCAACTACCTGAAGGGGGGTTCCAAAGAGGATGGAGCTAGGCTGTTCTCAGTGATGACAGAACAAGAAGCAATGGTCTCAAGTTGCAGAGTGGGAGGTCTAGGTTGGATATTAGGAAACACTATTTCACTAGAAGGGTGGTGAAGCATTGGAATGGGTTACCTAGGGAGGTGGTGGAATCTCCATCCTTAGAGGTTTTTAAGGCCCAGCTTGACAAAGCCTTGGCTGGGATGATTTAGTTGGGGTTGGTCCTGCTTTGAGCAGGGGGTTGGACTAGATGACCTCCTCAGGTCTCTTCCAACCCTAATCTTCTATGATTCTATGATATTCTATTCAGCTCATGCTGGGAGCTTCTACTTACAGTAGGCCTATTATATTTCTAGGCGGGTGTAATGCTTCATCCAGTCCCACTGAAAGTCAATGGGAGTCTTTCCACTGACTTCAGTGAATTTTGGATGAGCCCTTACTCTACAGTACTTTTAGCATCCAGGATCATGTAGAGCTTGCTGCTGTATTGATTTACTGAGGCAAATAGCTTAGTAAGTGTCCACATAAAAAGAAAAGATTAGATTTCTATGAAGGGCAATACTGCAATTAAACTAGCTAGAATAACAAAGGAAGGTTATCAGCCCTTATGCTTCAGGGTATAAAGCTAATCAGCAGCTGGGGTGGGGAGAAGCTTCCTTTCACAACAGAGCATTGTACAATTATGCATATTATGTATAACTGTGATGCTGGTTGCTGTAGGAGGCAGGCTTCCAGACTAGACTGACGATTGGTCCGTTCTGATGCACCAGATTTGTCAGTGGGCAGGTCCCCTGTTTGTCCCTACATCTTCTAGCTGATACGTTTTAACTCTCACCAAAAAAAAAAAAAAAGCTCTAGCTCACATAACTCTTTGATTTCAGGATCCATCTTCATTTCTGTGAGAGATGATTATTATTTTTTAAGCTATTAGCTTCACAAATTATTACCCAGATGTCCAAAGCAACTTCTCCTATTTCTGCAGAGTGGTGATGAAATTTGCTCCCTGCTAGTGTAAATGCTGGGACATATACAGAAATTAATTGTATACTTCAGAAAGCTCAGGGTTTCTCCTTTCACATTCTTCTTAAATTACCTAATGTTAAAAATATTATCCTAATAACCTGACCCAATAAAATTCCATAAGCCAATTAAGCTGATGCACAGAAAGTGACATTTATGTTTGTGGATTTGAATGTTTACACAATAAAGGAGTAAACGTATACGTAGATTTGCTGTACAATGAAATTGCATGTTTTTAGTAATTCCTACTATAGTAGAAGCAGTAGAAGTTGTCACGCTGTCTGCAGTGGCTCACAACCCTAAGAGCCTACCTCAGGGCAGACTGTCAGAGAACAGGACAGACACCCCAAGTTTGGGGTATGTTCTATAACTAGATTTCACCAAGCCAGTAACAAATGTGAACTCCTTAATCACTGTACCACTCTACGATGTAGTCACAGACTGGACTTTGTGATAAAATGGTCACTTAAACCAAAAATCACACCACATCAGGTTGCTCCCAATCCCAAGTGATCAGCCACTTACCATAGATCAATTGGTACTCCAGACCTTACACCAAAGACCATGCTGACTGCCAATTCTATAGTAAACTAATTGTAGGTTTATTAGCTAAGAAAAGGAAATGAGAGTTATTGAGAGATAAAATACAACAGGTGAGTCACTGTTTGTAATTCTAAATGGTGGCAGTGATATAATAAACTGCCAGTCTCCCAAAAGTCTTTTCAGGGTAACCGGATTGTCTCTGGGATTTCTGCTTTGCATCTGGTACATTTCCCTGTAAAAGTCCAAACAGTCCAGAGATGAAGGATCTTTCCATGAGTACATATTTTTAGTTTCTTCACTCCGAAAGCAAGCTGACAGTGTCTCTACCCACATGGGCTTTTCTTTTGATGATGGGGAGTGAGGAACCATCATACGTAATGGCCACTTGCTTTGAAATTAACATTTTCTGTTTAAGTCAGTCATTAGCATTTTACAAGATTTCTTTGTTGGGCTATTTAGTTACAGGGGTATACACAATGTAAATGTTGGCTATTCCATTATAACAGGAACAAATGAATGAAAACAATACAAGTAACATTCCACTGATTTTCATGAAGTTCAAGCACCTGAATACATTCTTACATGTATACGCATTTTGATCCATACTAATACACAAGTCTATTGGCCTGTGGCCCTGATCTGACTGGGTCTGCCAGCATCACCGCAGTAATACTAGGAGTAGAATAGTAGTAATAAAATATCTGTTCTCTGGTGGTGAGATGAAATCTTCCACTGGGCAATTGTTAGTAGTGGGGGCACACAGCAGAAGACTTTCAAAAGGCCATATTGTAAATGAATTTTTAATGTAATTTTCAAGTTAAGCTTTTGAGCATTGCTGCCTGTAACTCCCCACGCTCTGTCTTGTCCTGTAAAACATCCTGCTCCCTATAACCACCAAATAACTCCACTCTCCCAACCTATGAGCTGGTAGCTAGGTCCCACATTCCCCGGGAGCTGGGCATTCTGCTCTTTCCTTCCTCACTCCTCTGGTGTCTGGTGTGAGGGTGTCCAGTGCTCCCTGGACACGTGCCAAGAAACACTTTTTCTCTATTAACTGGTTCATTTAAAAAAAATTGAATTGATGGAGGTCTAGCCATTGGGTGAGAGAGGATAGTGTCACCTGACCATATTGCAGTTGATTAGACCATTTGACAGTCAGCAGGCTCAGCTCTCTTCTTCTTGTCTCTATCTTCCCCTCCGGATCTGGGACCTACAGTATTTGTGCTGAGCTCTAGCAGACAGTGCTCTCTGGGCTTAGATGTGCCCAATTATCCATGATTTAATCAAGTGTAAATCCTTGCCTCAAAACGGACCCGAAATGATTTTGACTGAAGTGTTCGGATTTTTCCTAACTGATGTTTTTAATTTGAAAAATAATACACGGTGTAAATATGATTCAGAAAGGGAGTAATTCATCTTTGTCTCTGGGGAGTGCAGTGATTCACTTTTATAATTTAATTTGTGGTTCAGCTATTCAGGAAATAGAGTTCATACATGTGATCACAAGAGACTGAACATATTTTATTACAAATGATATCAATTATATGTTTTCTTCCTGTCTTCTTCCCTTTCCATCCATCATAAATTCAGGTAGTTTAAAAAGCATCCTTATTTGTAATTGCTGAAATACAGTACAACAGAAATGATTTCTTGGATTTATGTATGAAGAGGGTTATGATAGGAGATGATTCGTGTGGATAATAGGCTTTTTCAAAGGCAGAGGGTTTTAATAATCTTGAAATATCAATTAACAGTTTCGGTATGTTTTGTAAAGGAGCAATTAATTTTTGTTTTTAACATTAAGAAGTACTATCTGCCCATATTTCCTCTCTCTTTGGTATTCTGAGACCCTCGGCACTTTCATTCTGGTCTCCTATGTTTTTCTCTTGCATACTTTCTCCCTTTGTGCCCCCTCTCTGCCACACACATCAGTGCATACTTCCTTGCAGCAAATAGCTTGGGAGACAAGACAGAAGATTTCTCATGAGGTCGATGAAACTGCTAGCAGTTGCTTTAAGCTCCTCCTTGAAACAGCACCTGACCCAAAGTCCATTGAAATCAACGGAAGTGTTTCCATTCACTTCAGTGGGCATTGATTCAGGCCCTTATCCTCGTCCTCTGACCTTTATGATTCCTTGACTTTGAAGGTGGGGGGAAAGCCAGTCTGGAGTCTGGGCCTCTAGTACATTGCAGCTAGTACAGGCCACTATGGTTGATATTTAGGCTCTCGAAATGTTTGTCTCTAGCACCCCAACATCAATCTGAAATTCATTGTAGATTTTGATGATGGTGAAAACTGAAGCTATTGAACTGTTAATAAAAATAGATTTTTCTCTTTTCATCCCCAATGTTTTCGCCTTTGTAAAAAAAATCAGCTTGAAACTGTCCGTGAAGATCCAACCAACTCAGAGCCGTTGATTCTCTTTGATGTGGCTACCTCTGTTGTTGAGCCAGTCGGTGATCATTTTTTTTTATTCTACCATATTATTGTGACTATAATACTTTCTAGTGCACGTAGACAATCATGGTTAATATAGAGATTGACATTGTCCATATTTTTTCAAAGCACTTACACAATGGGTTTGAATGTTCCTTCCACCGAAATCTACAGGAACTGTGCTACGAAAAACCCACATGCTACTTCATGAAATAGATCTCTAATTTCTAACCGTGAATTCAGTCTACATTTCTGTACTCACCATTGTGGGCCTAATGGATTGAAGCCTGGTCTCATGGGCCTGGCTGTTAATAACAGCATCAGTAATCATGTGAAGAATTTTGGGTTGTACTAACCTGAACCCAGTTCTGGCATCGCTTTGCCCACTGAATCCCAGGTACTGTTCTTACTGAGACAAGTAGCAGAACAGCCCCCTTTTTGGTGAGGTAACTAGCAGAGATTCTAGGAGTCGCAAATGCCCACATTATGGGTTACTACTGTAATCAAAGAAGTTGACCTCATTTGTCAGAACTGGGTTGAAGTTCCCGGTCTCTGCCACTGAGGCCTGAATTGGGATCATGGAAGTTGTGCCCTCCGGACCCCAGCTTTCCCCACTTCAAAAGTATTCAGTGAGAGGAAAGAGTAGAGTAGAGGTCAATAACGCATCAGGAAGACTTCCTCACGCACAAGAGGCACAGGACACAGAGAAGTCTGGCCCCAACTTTGACTAAAGAGGCTATTCTGGTTGTTGTACTGTTTCTAGTGGAGGGGAATTTTCAACTAGTGTAAAGCTGATAGAGCTGGCTCTCCACTCCTAGCACAGGGGACCCATCAGAAAGAAGGGGACAGAGCAGAACTCTGCTCCAGTATGAGAATTCTCAGCTGGCTTACGGTCCCTTAGGCACTATAGCCAGCTGTTGCAAGTTATAGCTGCCCCAGGCTGCTCTTTCTAATGTCAGGACTGCAATTGAGGCAGCTTGAGAAGCAGGAAGCTATAATTGTCTTCATAATGGCCCTCCGCACTTCTGCAAGTGTATCTGGTGCAGGAGAGAATATGGGGCTGTATTTCTGTTAGTCCACGTGCTTAAACATTTGACTATGGATGTGTTTGTGCATATTTGATATAGCAATCTGTATAATAAATCAATCTTTTTTCTTCTGTGAGAAGACATCGGTTGAGGAGATGCCTGATAAATCTGCCCTGACACAAGATGCAAATAGTGATGACAATCAAGGTATGAAAGCAAAGTGTCTCATCTTTTTGCTTCATTCATTAGGTTTTAGATGTAAATAGGCACTTTATACAATTCCCTTTGCTAACAGAATCTGTGCAAATCTAGCTTCTGAGTCCGTTATGCATTAATGCAAATCTGAAAGAAAGGCTTGTAACAGTAACCAAAGAGAGGACTTACTGACGGCAGCAGAGCTGAAGGAAAACAAATTGATGGACAGTTATTTTAAAATGAACCCCTCATATTTGCATAACCTTTACAACCTAAATACACCTTCTAAACATATGTTTGTCCAATGGGCCTAATATACTTTTTGCCTAAGACTTCAACAAGGATTTTGCTTGAGTAAAGAGTGCAGGGTCTGGACTTTATTACCTTTAAGGTTTATTACCTTAAAGGTAATAAAACAACCAGTAATGATTTCTTTTAGGCCTGCCTCAGATCTGCCTCATTCTCTGTAGCTGACATACTTAGGTAACACAGAAAGCCTTTAGGTATGTAATGGTCCCATAAGAACGAAGTTTTGCTTTATCCATATTTACAAATTGTTTTATATATGACTATGGAAAGCTACCTATTTTTCTTAGCCAGAGCACAGTTGCAGGCATGGAAGGCACACTTGGTCTTATTCTTCAAGTTATTACTATAAATGGGATGTCAAAAGAAAAGGGAATACTCCATCAGGGTGCTGCCTGGAAGGAGAACTCCCAAATAGAACTGGGTGATTTTTTTGTCAAATAGTAAATTTGCCAAAAATGCATTTTTGAGGCACTGAAACTTTTTGCGAATTTGCCTAATGGTTTCAGGGGGGAAAATGAAAATGTTTTGTTTCTGCTTTTTGGTTTTGAAATGTTTCGATTTTTCATTTTGAAATGGCATTTCATTTTGAGATTTGGTTATTTTAAAACACCCCAAAGTTAATAGGAACAAAAAATTCATTTTGGGTCAAACTAAATATTTTGTTCAACCGGAAGAAAATGAAAAGCTGAAAAAAGTGGGTTTTTTTCTTCCAGTTTTGCATTTTGTTGAGGACTAACAAAATGTTTTTTTAAAAACTGAAACGGATTCCCCCTCCCTCCCCCCCCAGAAATTTTTTGGTTCGGTCTCTGAACAGAAAAATCAATTATTTGCTTAGGTTTACTCTTGAGGAGTCAGAATTCTGTAGCTCAGGATGGTGTAGGTGAAACAAATTCTCATTTATTTTCATCATCTCACAGGTAAATCAATTCTGCGTTGTCAGTTAATTATATATTTAAACGTATATACTAGTGGAAATAGCGATGGGACTGAGGAAGCAGACTAAGTCTGTGACGGGTTGGATCACAGAAACCCCCTGGGGCTGCCAACTGATGTGCCAAGACTACTACTCTCCCTGCTTTCCCTGCCAGCTTGGGACTCCAGAGTCCTGCCTGGTTGTGCCAGACACAGTTGCCGGCCACAAACACAGACCCAGGTCTGAACCACGTCCCACAAACTGCAAGCTTAACTGAACGCAGCTTAAGAAGTGTTCCTGTCTTTAACACTCAGATGCCCAACTCCCAATGGGGTCCAAACCCCAAATAAATCTGTTTTACCCGGTATAAAGCTTATGTAGGGTAAACTCATAAATTGTTCGCCCTCTATAACACTGATAGAGAGAGATGCACAGCTGTTTCCTCCCACCCATCCCCCGGTATTAATACATACTCTGGGTTAATTAATAAGTAAAAGTGATTTTATTAAATACAGAAAGTAGGATTTAAGTGGTTCCAAGTAGTAACAGACCGGACAAAGTGAATTACCAAGCAAAATAAAATAAAACACGCAAGTCTATGCCTAATACAGTAAGAAAACTGAATACAGATAAAACCTCACCCTCAGCAGTGTTCCAGTAAGCTTCCTTTTACAGACTAGTCTCCTTTTAGTCTCGGTCCAGCAATCACTCACATGCCCTGTGGTTACTGTCCTTTGTTCCAGTTTCTTTCAGGTATCCTTTGAGGTGGAGAGGCTATCTCTTGAGCCAACTGAAGACAAAATGGAGGGGTCTCCCACGTAGGGTGACCAGACAGCAAGTGTGAAAAATCGGGACAGGGGTGGGGGGTAATAGGAGCCTATATAAGAAAAAGATCCAAAAATCGGGACTGTCCCTATAAAATCGGGACATCTGGTCACCCTACTCCCACGGGCTTAAATAGAATTTCTCTTGTGAGTGGAGACCCCCTCCTCTCTCCTATGCAAAGTCCAGCCCCAAGATGGAGTTTTGGAGTCACATGGGCAAGTCACATGTCCATCCATGACTCAGTTTTTACAGGCAGCAGCCATTGCCCACATGCTATCTCAGTGGTCCCCAACCTTTTTGTGGCCAAGAGCACATTCATGTGTTCAGAAGAGTGTGGCGGGCGCCAACAATTTTTCAAGACTTATTTTGTATTTGTACATTAAATATGAAAACCATCATATTTAATCTTACATAATATATGAATCCATAAGATAAAAACGGTAATTTTACATGTAAAAGGTATTAATTAAATTATTCGGCAATTATTTCACCTTACCATGTGAATTTGCTCTTTTTTATTTACCTTTTTTGGGGGGGCAGGGGGGCGCAGTTCTGGGCAGCGGAGAGGGAAGCCGCAGCCCCGCGCCTGCCGGGGACAGAGAACACCGGCGCCTGCAGCCCCGGAGTTCTCTGTCTCCGGCAGGCGCGGGGCCGTGCGGCAGCGTGAAGAGAAACCATGGCCCCGCACCTGCCAGGGACAGAGAACACCGGCGCCCACAGCCTGCAGCCACGGAGTTCTCTGTCCCCGGCAGGCGCGGGGCTGTGGCTTCTCTCCGCACTGCCCCGGCCTGCCGGGGACAGAGATCACCAGCACCCGCAGCCCGGCCTGCCGGGATCAGAGAACTCTGGGGCTGCGGGCGCCGGTGTTCTCTGTCCCCGGCAGGTGCGGGGCTGCGGCTTCTCTCCCCTTCTGGGCACTAGTTGGTGGGCGGGCGCCCATAAATGCCCCGGCGGGTGCCATGGTGCCTGCGGGCACCGCGTTGGGGACCACTGTGCTATCTTGAATGTCTCCAGGAAGACTTCTTATGTGGTTTGGAGCCTTCCAAGATCCATTGTTCGTTAAGTGTTTCTTGATTGGGCACTTAATTTGCACATTTGTTTCTCAAGAAGCTGACCAAATGCTTTACCTAAGGCTACTTATAAATCAAGCAAGTACACAGCCAATATTCATAACTTCGAATACAAAAATGATACATGCATACAAATAGGATGAATAGATTCAGTAGATCATAACCTTTACAGAGATCTGTTACATGGCATATGTAGCATAAAACATATTCCAGTTATGTCATATATATATATATATATATATACATTCATAAGCATATTCCCATAAAGCCTTATGGGGTACAATGTCCACGTAAAGTCCTTTTACTCAGGATATATTGCAGTGAAGTGAGTTTCATTCATAGTGATCCCATATAATACAGTTCTCGGCAAAATGAGTACAGCTTTTTTGGTTGGTTTGTGTTTTGCTCACATCCTTGATCTGGGATGTTTTAGGTGTTGGTGGAAAAGAGATATTGTGATCTAAACCTTTGCTAGAGGAGTAAGCCCAGAGGACCGGGAGCTCCTGGGTTCTGATCCCGGCTCAGTTGCTGACTCACTGTGTGCCTTTGGGCAAGTCACTTAGACCCAAGTTATCAAAAGATTTTGAATGCCTCAGTTTTTGGGTTTCTAACATGAGACACATAGGTCCTAACGTTCAGCGTTATTGACCGCTGAACATGCCCAGTTCCCATTAACTGGAGTTGCAAATGCTCAGCACCTTTGAAAATTGTGTACAGTACTCAGTTTTTGGGTGTTTAACTTGAGAGACCGAGGCACCAAAAATTTGTGGTCAGTTGGCAACTTGGGCCTAGCGCTCTCTGTGCCTGACTTTTTTTTGATTATTAAATAAAGATGATAATGACTTCACATTGGTGGTGTGAGGAATAATTTACCTAACGTGTGTACATTTCTTTTCAGCATGTCAGAAGTATTATTAATAGGGCCTTAATCAAAGTTGAGAGCTATGGACTGTTTTGTTTTCAAGTACATAATTAATTTAAAATAACTTTCCATTTATTTTTAATTAAGCTCTGAACATAAGCACTACTGCCAAAACAATACCAAAGGATTTTAAACCATCTCAACACTTGTCTTTCAAAACAGGTAAGAGGAGAAAATTTTCATGTCTTTTAAAAAAATTATTTTTTTAAAGAACTTGTCAGCTAAACAATTTTCTTACCAAAATAAGCCTAAATTTGTTTTTTTATTTCATTTCACTGGTAACGTTCCTTTCACTCTAATGATAATTTTTAATAATAAAATTACTTTAAAAAAATGATCTATCCCATGGGTAAATGACCATTATTTGCAATGTTCATCTGAATTAGGATTTAAACTTGTGAAAAAGGTTCACCTACTGTACCTTTCTTCTGGTTTTATTTTTTAAGGGAATTAAAACATCTTTTATTAATTTCTTAAGCACAAAGGACATTTTGTAATATAGAATATTGTAAAGTTCAATTTTTCTCTGTACATTAGATTGGTAGAAGTATAACTGTTGATGGAAACCCTTCCCAAACACAGAGTAAACATTATATCTTTCCAGTAATGATTCTGAACAGTCTTCATTTTCACAAGAGCTGAGTACCCATAATTCTCATAGAAGTCAATGGGTGCTTAGCAATTTTGAAAATTAGACCTTGTGACAGGAATTATGATGCTATAGCACTGGCTCCACAGCTTTCCTTTCCTGTAACCGCCTTCCTTTCCCCACCCCTATCATCTTAGAAAGTTTTATTTCTAGAATGGCATATGTCAAAAATTGCTTGCTTGGTCCAGAAACTTCGTACTTGTTCTGTTCATTTAACCTCAGTGAGAAGTGGTGCCTTTAAAATAAACCACCCAGCCTTCTTAAAAATATTCCTTGCAAAGCTCTGAATATTTGAAAACTTTATCAGGTCTCAGTAGAGCTTATACATCTCAGTGGTTAACCACTTGGGTATTAGTGCAAATCTGGGTTTGCCCTTTACAAAAAAAAAATTGAAGTTTCTCGTCCTTTTAATCATGAAGATATCCTTGATTAAGCAAACTGACCCCAAGGGCCTGTCATAGCAGTTGTGCCTTAAAACTCAAGTTTATTAATGGCCCCTCAACAGCTGCGTGCCTCATTTCCAACTCTTTTTTCCTGGCTCCTTCCCAAACACTTGGTAACTGCCAGATTTCTTATCTTGAGCTCATGTTCTTGACTGATTGCTTGATCTCCTACATACATACTTCCCTCTAGGAGGGAGAGTTAGTGGTAGAATCTTCATCTTTCTCTCTTTGTACTCCCCTGGGATTTCTGAATTTCAGTTTAGTCGGACTCCTAGCAGTACAGCTCGGAAAAACTAATTGCTCAAAGTTGTCCCCAAGCCACTGCAAGTTCCAGCCCCTCCCTCACCTTTTCTCCATGGAGATGGAATGGATGCTGCTGTACTGTTCTTTTGTGGCACAATTTTGTACCCTTGAAAAGGTATGGGACAAAGTCTTAATTCCCACTCCGAACCCCACAGAGGGAAAGGCAGCAGTAAAAAAATCACAGTGGCTTTCCCTTTGTCTCCTTCTCCCGGGTAGATGATGCACCCCTTTTCCCTCTCTGTCTCCTAAGAAAAAAATGATGTTATGAAATCAGTTAGATGGTTGGATAGTCCACCAAGGAAGTAGTGGTAGTCCATTAGATTGTTATTTAAAACTGGACCAAAGTTTTAGTAGTAGAGAATATCCTATCGGTACAACCTTGTACTGACAAAGGGATTGGATTAGATGATGTGACAGCAGTTAAGAGGTGGAAAAGACCTGTTTTGTCAAGCCACAATAATTAGGCAGACAAAGAAGCGACAAAGGGTCCTGTGGCACCTTATAGACTAACAGAGGTATTGGAGCATAAGCTTTCGTGGGTGAATACCCACTTCATCGGATGCAAGCCGAATGCAAGTCGGATGCAAGCTTTCGTGGGTGAACACCCACTTCGTCGGCTTGCATCTGACGAAGTGAGTATTAACCCATGAAAGCTTATGCTCCAATACGTCTGTTAGTCTATAAGGTGCCACAGGACTCTTTGTCACTTCTACAGATCCAGACTAACACGGCTACCCCACAGTTTTCCAGTAGTGATAATCAGTGTTTAAATATCATCATTGTTATCTTTAGGCTTCAGGACTAAAACTCCACTGAGATTAGAGTCCTGCAAATCTGAAGATATCTGCTCTATATCCGCAGATATCTGCGGACCATGTTTGCGGATCACAGATCAGATGCAGATACACATTTTGAATCCATGTAGGACTCTAATTGAGATGAATTGGGGAAGTTCAGATCTCTTTTGGAGCTGTTGGTTTAGACTGCTGCCTGTGTTATAAACTCAGGAAAGACAGTATTTCATTGGTTCGCATTTGGACGGTTTTCTTCACGATCATAAAGATTAGTAATTTGAAGTCAATGCAAACTGTTTGATTCAGCACCTTTGAAAATCAGGCCACTTATTTAGGTGCCCCTATGAAGTTATATTGTTGAATTTAGGCACCCACGTTTAAAAATTTTGGTCCTTAATCATTTCCAAATGACAGCTTAAATTCTGCTCTTGCTCTCAGTGTGCTGCAGACTGTGTATGAGTGTTTTAGGATAGTCAAGAAATCCTTGTTTCTTCCTTTCTCTTTTCTACCACTTTAGCATCTTAGCACCATTTACTGTATGGCTTTCAGTTCAGTCTTCAGCCTCTAAAGCAGACCCACCACACACTTTCATTTTCCAAAGCTGAACAGACTCCAAGACATTAGATTACAGCCCAGAGGTCCAGAATCTGCATTCTAAGGTGCCAAAAAAAAAAGGAATTGGGAATTGCTAGTGTCCCTGACATTTCTTTTGTGTTTTTCATATGAGATGCAGGCTTATGTGCATTGAGGCAGTGGACTGAAGTATTGTTACATTTTCTGGAGGTATCTGTGCAACTAATGATTGCACATACAAATAAACTGTCTTTCTTCTTTAGGAGAAAAAACCCAAATAGTCCCGTCTACCCCCTCCTTCCGGCTGAGTTACGGGTTTCATGGAATCTTAATCTTGAAATTCCTGACTTTCACTTGCTTAAAAAAAGTGACCATAACACTGCATTGATATAGTTCTTTATTTAATACAATAATCAGTTCAAAATAGGATTCTGTCTTCCCGCTATGTCCCCGTGTTCACCTCAACAAAACATCATTTGAGGACTCTGATGTCAATCTTCCATATAGTTTTGTGGGGGTCATCTGAAGAAAACATAAATATTCTAAAAATATGGTTCACCTTGAAGGATATAAAATGAGAAGGCAAATCTTTCAAAAACTACACATATAATTTAATAGTTATTATTGTCAGTACTGTCAAAATTGGGTCATATGATTGTAGAAATCTATTGCTAAAATTGTATTCTGTGGGTGTTTCAAACCTAAAAAAGATATTAATTATTGCTCATTGTTAATGGTAATTCCCTCTCCTCTTCTTTTAGTTGCTAGTAAGAGTTGGTTACACTGGAATCTGGAATGACGCTGAGTCAGTTTGTTGATGACATTAATCTACTGAGAGGTTCATTCATAAGTGGTTTTCTTATTGAGCATTAATCACTACTAGTTGCATCTGTATATCCTCCACATAGAGCCTCAGTCAATAATGTACAACCCATGCAAACAATTTCTCTTATGAGGAAAAAGTGCATGTTTGTTGATCTACATTATGTTGCCTGCTATCTCATTTGTTCTGCATGTCTGTAAACCCCCTAGCTGGTATGTGCATACAAGAGAATAATACCAGCCTTTAAAAAGTCAGCATTTGCCAACTGCTACTATAGATAGATCCTGTGTAGGAAAATCTATGGTAAGATCAGATAGATATTGGAGTGTGGTAACTGTTGGCAAAATGCTGATTTTTTGAAGGTAACAAATAACACTGAAAGTCTCTCTCTAGTACCATCCCTCTGGGTTCTCTTTAGCGTTCTATCTAGTATAACAATTAAAAAAAAAAAAGGAACTCACCTATCTTAGACTTTTAAAATTGATTACACTGGTGTAATACCCCAAGAATCTGTCTTTCAGGGAAGTAGATTTGAAAGCAATCACAAAGTTACATTTCTCAAGATTACTTTTTGTTTAGAGAGGAGACGAATAGAAAGGGATGTACATATATAAGGAATGGTTCTGAGAAGGTAAATCATTCACTGCTGTTTTTCTTGTCTCATAAAACAAGAACAGTTAAACTTACCAAAGGCAACAAATTTAAAATCAATAAAGGAAATATGTTTTAAACAACTCTGAAACTGTGGAACTTATTGCTGCAAGTTATAACTGAAGCCAAGAGTTGGAATAGTTGGTCTCAGTGGGATAAAAAAAACCTAGAGATTTATGTGCATAATGAGAACATCCACTGTTACAGATGGGGAGTGAGGAATGAAAACAATTAAATCCTCATTATTATGCAGGGATAAGCATCACTCTGACATCCTCCAGTTGTTTGTAATTAATTCTAACTAGCTATCATTCTGCAGGTAAAGAAACCGCTTCTTTTTTAAAAAAAAAATGTTTTTAACAAGTAATCTGTTGGTTTCAGTTGTTCAGGAATCGAACACACTCAAGGCAAGACCAAGATCCAGGTACTTGTTTCTATTTCTGTCAAAGAAATATTCCCATCTGAAGAGCTCTTCAACCGTGTATTATTTAAACATCAAACTGTTTAGGAGTGAAGGTGTTGGTGTTGCATTTTATTAACTGTGGTGGAAATAGAAGCCAGCCTAATGTCATGTAGGGAAACCCGCCATCATCCCATTTCAGGAACAGTCTCGAGACTCATCTAATTGAAAGTCGCATGGTACATATGGAGAGCCACATTGGACAATCTAGAGAGCACCAATAATGGCAGCATCTGATGCAGCTGAGTATGTCCCAACTTTTCAGTTGTGTAGTATCCCATCTAACAGTCACCAGTTGGTGTGTGGAAGAACATGGTGTATGGTTCATATGGGAATGTAGATTAAAAATGAAAGTTGCTAAGGTTGATTACTTGCAGGGAATGAAAAAAGCAACTCATGTCTGAAAATATTGTGTAATCAAAAATACAGTAACTGGGTTAAGCATTGTTTTTGGCTGATCAGCATTCTGATATGCCCACATCTTGTATTATACTTTAGGCTGTCTATTTCAGCCAGTCAGATTAACTACTTTAGTGCTTCATGTCTTTCTCTCATGTAATGAATGTGTAATCATGAGTCTCTTCCTCATAAAGCTTATAATTAATTGAACAAAAGAAGAAGGAGAAAAAAAGAGCCTGTCAGAGAAAGAGGATAAACCAAAGAATGGGAGAAACTAAAAGAAATAAACACTTTGAAATTAAACTAAAGGCCATAGAGAACAAAATTGTATGCTTGCCTGTTTAGAGTTTGTTTCAGGGGTCGTAGATATATCCTCTAAAGCCAGGAGTTGTAAAAGTACTACGCAGACTTCTCTGCAGCAGATATATTTTTGCTCCTGAAGTGGCAGTAAATTGAGGGGAGGGAGGGAAAGGAATTTGACTGGCCTACTACAGCAAAGCAGTACACTGGTGCTGCAGACAGACAGTATTTGCAGGACAGAAGTTTGATATACTTCAGGGTTGGAAAAAAGTATTGAGAGGGGAAGAATATGAATTAATATCTAATAGGACAGTAAAGTGAGTAGTAGAAAATAAAACAAGGAAAAATGCATTTGAGACGGGTATGCAAAAACTGGAAATGAATTAGTCGGAGAAGAGGAATGCAAGGTTGATGTGATAAGGAAATTTTTACTTCTGGAGAGCTGAGTTTACTTTGCATAAGAAAATGTGATTTGTTGGTGTTCTCAGTCCCTACTAGCTGTTTAGCCACATGACAGAATCACTATATAACTAGACACAGGGAGATTTTGGGTCATGAGTTGTACATTGGAATAGAATGGCTGGGTAGGGTTGCGAGGCATGGCTGACAGAGTCTGTGTCCAGGAAGATTGCACAGCACCTGCATGCTTATTGCCTAACTCAAGCTGGAGCTTTTACTGTCTTAAAATTCACTTAATTGTGTTTTTAAATCATAAAATGGGGGGGGGGGGGGATCTTAAATTACTTTGAAAAGAAAATCACGTGACTAAGGGTCTTCAATGTAATACTTCAAAAGTATGGATTAAGTCCATTTTTAACCTCAGAACCCTGTCTAGCATGTATTGCATAACCCACAGGTCTGTATGTGTTTACGTGTTCCCCTCTGTGCCCGATCCACAGAGGATATGAGTAGAGCGGTGTAGAGGACAGAAGTTCCATTTTGCAAAGGATTTTGAGGTTTCAGAATTTGGCTTTGTTTCAATTAGGAACAAAACCTGAAAATTTTGAAATTTTCTGCAGAGGAAAATTCAAAAATGTCCCCCCCCCCGCCTTTTTGATTTTGTATTCTGTTACAACAAATGTAAAAAATTTGGAAACGAAAAATGGAAATGTTTCATTCAGATAATGTTGCAACCGGATATTGACTATTTTAAAACTAAAATTCCTGCAAAATAGACTGCATTTTGATTTTGATAGAACTGCATATTGTGACAGAATATGATTCCCTTGAAGTTTATCTGACCAACTCTAGATAGGAGTCTGTTAGCTTAGTTCAATCTGTAGAGATTCATGCTTTTCGTTCTGGAGGTCCCCGGTTCAATCCTTGGCATCAGTCAATATGGGGGCCTTCAAGTAGCATTGTATTAACTCTGTAAGGCCAGATGCATTTTTGCCTCCTAAGCACTACTTTACAGTTCCTTACAATGAATGATAAAGTATAAAGCTGCCTATTTTCCCCCCAGTATATCTCCCCTTACATTGTTTATTGTATATATTTGAAGTGCAATATTTTAAGGGCCTAATCCAAAGCCCTCTGACTTTAATGAGTTTTGGATCACGTTTTAAATGAGTCGGGTTGGAGGATTTTAAACCCCGGGGTGAAAAATGCAGTGGAAGCAAAGGCAGCATGTTGCATGTGAACTCTGAAACAAGTTTGGTTTTACCTCATATGTTTATTGGTTTAATCAAAAATATAAGATTGAAGTTGCCAGTGTCCAACCTGTTAACAAAGAGTCTACTAACTACTGCCAATTTGGCAAAAGCTGCTGATCCCTTTTCCCATTAGTTGGAGTTTTTGCCTGTTGTTGATTAATCTTTTTTGTCTTGCTTGTCATGCATAATGTGTTATATAGTGAGTATAACTCTTCATGTTGTCAATTCTGATTTGAGTAAAGTCTGCAGCCTTGCAGAAAAACTTGTGACTCCAACAGCAGAAAAATATTGGACTCCACTCAAGATAATGCAACTTGTTACAAGTGTTTAGAAAATACATTGCATAATGCACAGGCAGTATCATGAAAATGGATCATTGTACACGGTGAATTCAAGTGATACATAATGTGAGTTCAAGTAGTTTTGCCCTGTTGTCCTACCACTTAATTATTAGTTTAGGCCCACAAATTACCAACCAGCTAGCTCATTGGCTGAAGGAGAATCATGTGATCTGAACCAGACAGCTCAGATTGTCTCTGCTACAACACATTTAGGGCAAAAAAAACCTGGGCTAGTCTGGTCCACTTGCTCAAGGAGGTACAGATTTCTCCTCCCTGAGCCAGTGAGGGCAGGCAGTGTTTCTAATGCTGCCCTCCCCCAGGAATTCCATTAGAGAAGGGCAGCTTTTTAATTTCCCCAGTGGTCTGTATGACCCCGATAAGCAGGTGCTGTGAAAATGAACTGAATAAGACTGGGCTCCTTTTTGACCAGTCCCACTCAGCTGCAGACCCTGGAAAGGAGATGGGGTTGCAGGCATGTTGCACTGTTACAGATCCTCTCAGGAAGATTTTGCATTGCCAGCAGCCCTGTGCCCGGGGTATTCTGGCAGAATCCATCAATACCGCAGGCTAAAAGTAGTCTCCTGCCAAGACACCTTGTTATTTTAAGTACCACAACTTATGATACAGTTAATGCAACATTTTGGATTCATTTCTTTATTTTTGTGCTTTTCAGAATTCAGCCATATTGTAGGAAATAAATATCATAGTGAAAATGCTTCAGAAGCAAGTTAGCACTTTTAATATACTCCTAGCGGCAGCCAGAGCCCAACATGTTAAGAGTTCAAATTAAAGTTTATGGAGAAGGAGAGGAAGCAAGTCGGTAGAAAGGAAAGAAATTTTCACTCAGGTGTATTCAAGTTAGTTACTACAATTATTCTGCTGTTGGCTGAGGTCATTTGACCCTCTGAGTTAAAGGAGTGGAGCCTGAAACTATAAAACTAAAACAATGAGGCTAAAAGACATTTTTAACACTTGTACTCATTCTGTGGGTTGAAAAGGAACCCTCCCACTCGCTAGAGCAATAATACCCTCGTCTGTGCCATCTAATATTATATCCCACCACTGTCAGCTGCCCTTTCAATCTATGAGGCAGTGATTTTCCACTGTAAAGCTCAACTCCAGTCAATATTTACTGCATTTGTATGAATGAATAGTCTGAAAATATCAGTTGATTTTATTTTCCTTTGAGATTCTTTTATTTTCCTTTAGGTCCTATTCCAGCACATCTATTGAAGATGCCATGAAAAAGGGGGAAGAGCCCCCTACGCCCCCACCAAGGCCGCAGAAAGCACATTCCAGAGCCTCCTCCTTGGACTTAAATAAAATCTTCCAGCAAAACACACAAGGTAAACATTCTTACTGCTTATCACTCAGGTACTACTGTGATGAGAGCTTCAGAAATACATTTATTCTAAATAGCTAGCTATCCTTAATAGATATTTACATATACAACGGTTAATGTTATCCATATATTTCTGCATCAGATGTTGAGAAGGTTGTCTTTATATATATATATATATATATATATTTATATATATTTTTCTTTGTTGTTCTTTCATGGGTGTGTAAGCAAACAGTCAGTGGACTCGCTTCTTCCAAAATGACTATAGGATGTTGGTTTCAGCCACAGTAGTCAGTAACTCAGGGCCAGCATTTTTGTTGTTCTACCTCGGTCTGTGTAAATTAAATACCATGTTATCTTAGTAAGAATTGGTCAAGGTTTTTGAGCTTTTATTTTTATTTTATTAGTTTATCTTCGTTTATGTAGGTTTGAGGGCCGGATCACAACCTACTATTTATTTTATTATTGCTGGTCGAAAAGTGGGAAATTTTTTCATGAAAGTATTTGCAAAAAACTTTCCCCCTATTCCATGAAAATGTTCAAAGTTCAAAAATTCTTGACCAATTCTAATTACTCATAGACGTTAAGGCCAGAAGGGGACCATCATGATCATCTAGCTGATCCCCTGCACATCGCAGGCCACAGAACCTCTCCCACCCACTTCTGTAATAACCTCTGTCTGAGTGATTGATGTCCTCCATTACTATTTATTTCTATTGCAGTAGTATCTTGGGGCTCCATCTTGCTAGGCTCTAGGCACACACAATGAAATGTTGGTGTCTCCTCCAAACAGTGTACAATCTAAGTAAAATAATTCTTATGTGGAGGAGACCTATTAAGCATGGATCTTCCCTTCCCCACATGGAAAAGAGGGTCAGTTGCCTTCTGCAGAGACTTCTGAGGGTCTACCAATCCAGGGAAAGGAAGGGATGGGTAGTGGCTAGGGCTGGTGGAGTGTGATTGGGGCAAGAGCAGGGATGTACATGGGGTCGCTCATTGTTCCCCCGCACCAGCATGTCCTTAAGCTAGGGGTGGGCAAATTTTTTGGCCCAAGGGCCACATCTAGGTATGGAAATTGTATGGTGGGCCATGAATTCTCACACAATTGGGGGTTGGGGTTCAGGAGTGGGATGAGGGCTTTGGCTGGGGGATGTGGGTTCTGGGGTGGGGCTGAGGATAAGGGGTTGAGGGTGCAGGGGGGTGCTCTGGGCTGGGACCGAGGGGTGTAGGAGGGTGGGAGGGGGATCAGGGCTGGGGCAGGGGGTTGGGGCGCAGGAGGGGGTCAGGGATGCAGGCTCCAGATACCTCAAGCAGCTCCCAGAATCAGTAGCATGTCCACCCTCTGGCTTCTATGCAGCGGTACGGCCAGGTGGCTCTGCGCGCTGCCCCATCCACAGGCGCTGTCCCTGCAGCTCCCATTAGCTGTGGGTGCCAGCCATTGGGAGCTGTGGGGACAGTGTGTGGAGCCCCTTGGCTGCCCCTGCATGTAGGAAGCAGAAAGAGGACATGCCGCTGCCACCGGGAGCCGCACGGAGCCCCGGCATGCGCAGAGTGGGGCAAGCCCCTGACCCCGCTCCCCGGCTGGAACTCGAGGGCCGGATTAAAATGTCTGAAGGGCCGGATGCGGCCTTCGGGCCATAGTTTGCCCACCCCCGCCTTAAGCATTCCTCACGGAAAACTAACACAACCAGAAAATGTATTTGCCACATTTCTGTTGATTTGGGATTTGCCACCATCCTTACTGTGAAACTCTGAGTCACCACCAGCTGGGGAAGTTCTGATAGCGTGGGTCTGTCAGAGCCATGCTGCGTGGTGGAGGGAGTGTGCCTGCATGTGGGTGCATAAGGGATGAAGCTAAATATAAAACAGGCCAGGGC
Organism: Chelydra serpentina; assembly: GCA_037349315.1. Classification (NCBI taxonomy): domain Eukaryota; kingdom Metazoa; phylum Chordata; order Testudines; family Chelydridae; genus Chelydra; species Chelydra serpentina. The sequence goes on from JBAIAC010000004.1 coordinate 133,913,443, forward strand.
AATAATCACAGAATAATAGGACTGGAAGGGATCTTTAGAGGACATCTAGTCCAGTCCCCTGTACTCATGGCAGGACTAAGTATTATCTAGACCATCCCTGACGTGTTTGTTTATGTGCTCTTAAAAATCTCTAATGATGGAGATTCCACAACTTCCCCAGGCAATTTATTCCAGTGCTAAACTACCCTGACAGGAAGTTTTTCCTAATGCCCAACCTAAACCGCCCTTGCTGCAATTTAAGCCCATTGCTTCTTGTCCTAGCCTCAGAGGTTAAGGAGAACAATTTTTCTCCCGCCTCCTTTTATGTACTTGAAAACTGTTATCCTGGCCCCCTCCGTTTTCTCTTCTCTGGACAAAAGAAACCCAATTTTTTCAATCTTCCCTCATAGCTCATGTTCTAAACCTTTAATCATTTTTGTTGCTCTTCCCTAATTTATCCACATTTTTCCTGAAATGTAGTGCCCAGAACAGGACACAATACTCCAGTTGAGGCCTAATCAGCGTGGAATAGAGCGGAAGAATTGCTTCTTGTGTCTTGCTAACAACACCTCTACTAATACATCCCAGAATGATGTTTGCTTTTTTTTTTTTTTTTGCAACAGCATTACACTGTTGGCTCATAATAACCTTGTGATCCACTATGAGCCCCAGATCCCTTTCTGCAGTACTCCTTCCTAGGCAGTCATTTCTTATTTTGTATGTGTGCAACTGATTGTTCGTTCCTAGGTGGAGTACTTTGCAATTGTATGTATTGAATTTCATCCTGTTTACTTCAAACCATTTCTCCAGTTTCTCCAGATCGTTTTGAATTCTAATCCTGTCCTCCAAAGCACTTCCAACCCCTCCAACTTGGTATCATCTGCAAACTTTATAAGCCTTTTCTCTATGCCGTTATGTATCATTGATGAAGATATTGAACAGAACAGGACCCAGAGCTAACCCCTGTGGGACCCCACTCAACATGCCCTTTCATCTTGACTGTGAGCCATTGATAACTACTCTCTGGGAATGGCTTTCCAACCAGTTATACACCCATCTTATAGTAACTCCATTTAGGCTGCATTTCCCTAGTTTGTTTATGAGAAGGTCATGCAAGACAGTATCAAAAGTCTTACTACAGTCAAGGTATATCACATCTACCGCTTCCCCCAATCCACAAGGCTAGTTACCATGTCAAAGAAAGCTATTCAGTTGGTTTGACACAATTTGTTCTTGACAAATCCATGCTGACTGTTATTTATCACCTTATTATCTTCTAGGTGTCTGCAAATTGATTGCTTAATTATTTGCTCCATTATCTTTCCCGGTACAGAAGTTAAGATGACTGGTCTGTAATTCCCCGGGTTGTCCTTATTTCCCTTTTTATAGATGGGCACTCTGTTTGCCATTTTCCAGTCCCCTGGAATCTCTCCCATCTTCCATGACTTTTCAAAGATAGTAATGTCTCAGATATCTCCTTCATCAGCGCCTTGAATATTCTAGGATGTATTTCATCAGGCCGAGGAGACTTGAAGACATCTAACTTGTCTAATTAATTTTTAACTTGTTCTTTCCCTATTTTAGCCTCTGACCCTATCTCATTTTCACTAGCATTTATTAAGTTAGACGTCCAATTGCTACTAAACTTTTTGTGAAAACCAAAACAAAGAAGTCATTAAGCACTTCTGCCATTTCCACATTTTGTGTTATTTCCCCCCACCCTCATGGAGTAACAGCCCTACCGCATCCTTGGTCTTCCTCTTAATTCTAATGTCTTTGTAGAATGCTTTCATGTTACCCTTTATATCTCTAGTTAGTTCAATCTCGTTTTGTGCCTTGGCCTTTCTAATTTTGTCCCTACATACTTGTGTTATTTGTTTATATTCATCCTTTGTAATTTGACCTAGTTTCCACTTTTTGTAGGATTCTTTTTTGAGTTTCAGATCATTGAAGATCTCCTCTCCTGGTTAAGCCAGGGTGGTCTCTTACCATACTCCCTATCTTTCCTACACAATGGGATAGTTTGCTTTTGTGCCCTTAATAATATCTCTTTGAAAAACTGCCAGTTCTCTTAAACTGTTTTTCCCCTTAGACTTGCTTCCCAAGGAATCTTACCTTCCAACTCCCTGAGTTTGCTAAAGTCTGCCTTCTTGAAATCCATTTTCCTTATTATGCTGTTTTTCCCCCTACAATTCCTTAGAATCATGAACTCTATCATTTTAAGATCACTTTCACCTAAGATGCCTTCCACTTTCAAATTCTTAACCATTTCTTCCCAATTTGTCAAAATCAAATTTAGAACAGCCTCTACCCTAATAGCTTTCTCCACCTTCTGAAATAAAAAATTGTCTCTAATACATTCCAAGAACTTGTTGGCTAATCTGTGCTCTGCTGTGTTATTTTCCCAACAGACGTCCCCCATCACCACCAAGTCCTGTGCTTTGGATGATTTTGTTAGTTGTTTATAAAAAGCCTCTTCAACCTCCTCTTCCTGGTTAGGTGGTCTGTAGTAGACCCCTACCATGATGTCACCTTTGTTTTTTACCCCTTTTATGCTAGCCAGAGACTTTCAATAAGTCAGTCTCCAATTTCCATCTCAACCTCAGTCCAAGTATATACATTTTTAATATATAAGGCAACACTTCCTCCCTTTTTATCCTGCCTGTCCTTCCTGAGCAAGCTGTACCCTCCTATACCAATATTCCTGTCATGCGTATTAACCCACTATGTGATGCCAACTATCTCATAGTTGTGTTTATTAACAAACATTTCTAGTTCTTCATTCTTATTCCCCATACTTCTCGCATTAGTATACAGACATCTAAGATACTGATTTGATTCCTCCCCCCACCCCCCGCTCCCTTTTGTCTCTCCCTTATCCCTGCTATAACAGCCCATGCTCCTCCCCAGATACCAACCCTTCTCTCAGGTCTCCATATTTTTGATACCTGTGGGCTTTTATCTCCTTCCCCCATCCACCCTAGTTTAAAGCCCATCTCACTGGATTAACCAGTCTGTATCCAAACATACTTTTCCCCTTCCTTGAAAGGGTGATTTCTCTGTTTAGCAGTCCTTCCCGGAACAGCATCCCATGGTCAAGGAAGCCAAAGCCCTCCTGGTGACACCATCCTTGCAGCCAGGCATTCACCTCGAGGATGCATCTGTCTTTGCTAGGGCCCCTATCCTTGACCAGAAGGACTGAAGAGACCACCACCTTCTCTTCCAACTCCTTCCCCCATACTCCCAGAACCCTGGAGTTACTTCTGATCTGCTAAGGGTCATACCTCGCAGTATCATTAGTGCCCACATGGATGAGTAGCATGGGGTAGTAGTCAGAGGGCTGGATATTTCTCGACAGTCCCTCCATAACATTGCAGATAAAGGTTTCTGGCAGGCGGCATAACTCCCGGGATGCCATGTCAGGCTGACAGACGGGTGCCTTCATCCCCCTCTGATGAGAGTCACCAACCACCACTACCCTACGTTTTCTCCTGGGAGTGGTAGCTGCAATCCTCCCAGCCTTAGGGATACATGGCTTCTTCACTTCCACCTTTGGGGCTGATTCCTCATTTCTCGTTGCCAGGGCAGTGTATCGATTTTCCATCACCATGGTGGGTAAGGTGGCACACTGCCTGCTGACAGAAGTAACCAGCAGCCTCCCTGTGACAGGACACTAGACACATTTTAAAACAGTTTTACAAAATCTGAAACTAGGTAATGATTAAAAAACAGGAAAATAGATACGTTTAGAAAATAGAAAAAAACAATAATTAGAAAATGAGATGGATGAAAAACTGAAAAGGAAAAGACATCAATAAAAATGATAAATGGACATGAAAAAATATACTAAAATAGTATAAAATGTATTAAAATAAGTTTATGGGCAAGGGATTTAAAAATAAAGCCAGTCTAGCAGTTTACATCACTTCAAACATTTTCCTTGCTTGCTTGTTTTGTCTTTCCATTTTAGGGCCTGACCCAGCACATATGTAGGTGAGTAACTTTACTCTCGTGAGTGAGTTACTCCCTTTGTGTTTGTAAACTGAGCCCCCTGAAGTGTGAACACTTCATGACTGGCAATATTTTTTCTGTGTGCTTGGAAAGTGCTTAATTCATTTTTGGCTGCTACCGCAATGTATATTAACATGACATAACATTATGTATGGTTAACATGAAATGTGCATGTCTTTATCAAGAGCCTGTGTGTCTATAAAGGAGTGTGTTTGCATATCACACACTTGGACACAATATGAGGGGGTAAGGCCTCATTTTCAGAATCATGCATTATATTTTAGTTTAGGAGAGCCAGAATTTTTTTATTTTTTTTTACCCCAACAGCATTACGCATTTGCTAATGTGAATATCTGTTGTCATGAAAGACACATAAAAGTGAGAAGGAAGACAGCTGCCAAGGAATACAATAAACATTCTAAAGTTTCCAGTAATTTTAGTTTGATGTGCTACTCCTTTTCCATGTTAAAAACAATACTAAATGCTTTATTAATAAAACTGTTTATGGCACCTCGCAACTGAATGCATTATGGCAATTTTATTCAATAAAAATGTGTCACTGTCATTTCATTAGAAGGGAACAGTTTGCTGCTCTTGTATTTTGAGCTAAAGAATACTAAGCCCAGCATAGACTGAAGATAAAATCAGCAGCCGCACTCTTGCATGTTAATCATAAAATGCTGGAAAGTAGAAATGGAGAAGATCCATTAGACCATGTCGGGCTTGATCCTGCCAGGTATTGAGCACTTTCTGAGAGTGGTGGAGTGCCTCCTCAGCTCCTTCAGGATCACTGAGGGTTCAGGGCAAGATTGAGTCTCTGCTGTATGAATTTATATACTTGTGTTACAGTAGCATCTAACTGGCCCCAATCAGAGGTCAGGGGCCTGTTGTGCTAGGCAGTGCGCGCACACGCGCACACACACACACACACACACTCTCTCTCTCTCTCTCTCTCTCTCTCTCTCTCTCCCCTTGGTAATGCAGGTTTAACATATGAATGGCCATACTGGATCAGACCAATGGTCCATCTAGCCTAGTATCCTGTCTTCCAACAGTGGCCAATGCCAGGTGCTTCAGAGAGAATGAACAGAACAGGCAGTCATCGAGTGATCCATCCCCTGTCGTCCACACGCAGCTTCTGGCAATCAGAGGCTAGGGGTACCCAGAGCATGGGGCTGTGTCCCTGCCCATCCTGGCTAACAGCCATTTATGGATCTCTCCTCTGTGAACTTATCTGGTTCTTTTTTGAAACCTGTTATAGTTTTGGCCTTCACAACATCCCCTGGCAAGGAGTTCCACAGTTTGACTGTGCATTGTGTGAAGAAATACTTCTTTTTGTTTGTTTTAAAACTGCTGCCTATTAATTTAATTGGGTGGTTCCTGGTTCTTGTGTTACATGAAGGAGTAAATAACACTTCCTTATTCACTTTCTCCACACCATTCATGCTTTTATCGACCTCTATCATATCGCCACTTAGTCATCTCTTTTCCGAGCTGAAGAGTCCTAGTCTTTTTTTAATCTCTCATACAGAAGCTGTTCCATACCCCTAATCATTTTTGTTGCCCTTCTCTGTACCTTTTCCAATTCCAATATATCTGTTTTGAGAAGGGGTGACTGGAACTGCACTCAGTATTAAAGGTGTGGGCACGCCATGGATTTATATAATGGCATTATGATATTTTCTGTCGTATTATCTATTCCTTTCTTAATAGTTCCTACCATTCTGTTAGCATTTTTGAGCAGATTTTTTTCTGAGAACTATCCACGATGACGCCAAGATCTTTCTTGAGCGGTAACAGCTAACTTAATACCAATCATTTTGTATAGTTGGGATTATGTTTTCCGATGAGCATTACTTTGCATTTATCAACTTCCATTCTGATTTTAAATATCACAATGATTTTAAAAAGAAGACTCCTCGCACCTCCCCCCTACTTAGGCATTTCAACTCTTCACTATGAATGATATCTAGGATATCTTCTTGCTCTGTTCCATCCTTGTGAATGTAAAAGTTTATGCTTGCTTGATTCCTTGACACAGTACAAATAAAATTAAAGCAGACTTTATTGTAGAAATAATTTGGGATAATGATTATATTCACCCTTTTCCTTATGATTTTTGTCTTAAATAATTTTATTTAAATTTGAAAAGGGCATTGATGTTAATGAAAGCTTTTAAGTGATTTATTTTAAATTAGTTATTTCCTCATGTCTTCTGTGTAAAATTGCTATATCCCCATGTATCTGGGAATGAAGGAGTACTCTGTAACTGACCTTGTGCAGTACTACAAAATTATTTGAGAGTGTGTGTGTACACACATTTTTGGGAGTGGCATAGGGGTCCATCAAGATAAGTGATTTTTCTTTTATAGTTATAGTTGTTTAGAAGGATGTGACATAGGGTCTTTACCTCTACATTTTAAAAATAATTAGGTGGGGTTTTAGCATGCATCTCCTGCTTAGTTTACTGGAAGCTTCACAGTTAGTTTTTTTTGCCAGTTTGAAAATACAATGGTTAGTGCCATGCTTCTTTGTCTATATCTGTTAGCTTTGCAATATGAAGCTTTTGGGTATCATTCTTATATGAAATACTGGTAGGGATAATAATCTTTATAATGCCTAAAAAATAAACCTGGGCCACGATCTCTATTTTCCTCTAGTCTCCCAGGATCTGGTAAAACCAGCCCCATCTACACTACAGCTTCTGCTGTTGCTATGATAGGTAGAGAACTAAGAGCCCCAATTTTCCTGGGTTAGATGAAGCTACAGTGGTAGCCACCTCCTCCTCTGGACTCCTTGCCACTGCTCTTAGACCAGATAAGTCAAGTAAGAGAGCTGGGTCTGGGGCTGTCAGTTGTGATTGGCCTGGACCTTTGCATCTTATTCCCCTGTCATCCTACTGAATGACTTTGCGTCCATCCAGATAGGGGAGAATGCCTCTGGTGAGCCTGTAGGTTCACTACCATAGTTGTGAACATAGAAATGATGACATGGAAAACAATCTCTGAGTAGGAAATGTCAGAATGAGTGCCCTGATTATTTGTTGACAAGTGGAAAATAAAATAGGGAATGGGATTTGTGTGTTTTGGTTTTAGGGTGACCAGCCTGCAAATGTGAAAAATCGGGACAGGGGGTGGGGGATAATAGGAGCCTATATAAGAAAAATACCCCAAAATCGGGACTGTCCCTATAAAATCGGGACATCTGGTCACCCTAGTTGGTTTTGGCTGTGAGTAATGAAAGTGCTGTGGTTGCATAATTTCGGATTCCCTCAGTTCTGTGGTATAGTGTTTGTTATCCCTGGGAAGGCCAGAGAGATAAGAGCCCATACAGTACTTATGTAATGGCCAAGTCTCAGGATGTAGAATTAAATTCTGAAGTTTATTTTTAAGCCTTAATCTAGTTTTCAGGTTGCAGAACCTGTTTTATCTCACTTAGTGTCCTGTTGGGATTAATAGGCCTTTCTGATTGCCAGAGTAAGGCTGCGAAATGGCCCTGGAAGCCTGCCATGCTGATAGTTTACCATGAAGAACGATATGCTAAGTGCAAAGTGATGATTTTTGTAGTGAAAGCACTATCTCTCTCTGTGTGGGAGCAACCAATGCAAGAAAATGCTTTCACCCTGAATATAGTATTTTATATAGATGCTAATATAAACACATGGATACTTGATGCACTTAAGCTTCTTTCACTGGTGCACCCAAGCTACTTTGACCATGATATTTTTTAAGATTTAAAGTATGCTGCTCATTCTGATATCAATGTCACGAAGTCACTGAATAGTGAGGCAAACTCTATGCAAACTGTGGTAGAAATAGCTTTTTAGGATTTGGACACCAAGGCCCCAATCCTCCAGAATTTCCTCCTCCTTCCTCTGTGAAGAAAATCTGTGGACTCCAGCAGCTCTGTATGCAGCAGAACTAGTGTGCCTCTGCTCCTCAGGCATAATTCCAGGATCTCTCTGCCTCTCTCGCATACCTCATAATTGTGCTCCATATTAGCTCACTGTGCTTTAATGTGCAGAGGCTTTTCTGGAGTGAGGAGGAGGGCAGGCATGGGAGTGGGCTAGAAGATAGGAGGGTTAGGATAGGACTAATGGATCCAGTGGCCATTTCTACCTCACCGTCACCTGTGAAATGGGGAGAAGAGAGTGCAGCAGTCTTGGGGGCTGCTGCACCCTTAAGGTGGGATGGAGCTGCCTGAGGGAAGGATTACTGCTGCTTAGAGTGATGGCCCCTATTGCAGTCCACTGTGGGTTACGCATGCCCACCATGTGCCTGGAGTTGGAGAATTTGAAAGTAGTGTCCATTGAGCCACATATGCACCCTGACTTGCTGCATGCTTCCGTCCAAGGACAAAAAAGGATGGGGCGGACTGACCGCGTCTCCAGTTCCTTCTCACTGCCATGTGGTCCGGCTCGGAGCCTTCAATGTAATTGTCTCTGACGCAGTTTTAATAATTACAGTTAAGAATAGTTTTATCGGTTTTAGCTGTAGTTTTACTAGGTTTATTTCTTTCCTAGTTTTAGTAGTTACTAGTTTTAACAGTTAGACCAGAGCAGACTTGGGGGATTTTCCTGTCCCTTCCCCCCCTCCCCCCGCAGAACTCCAGGCTTCAAACTCTGTGCTTCTTGCCCACAATTCTTCTCCGTCACTGACAAACACCAAAGCTGTCTCTACTTCCTGGGAGAAGCTTAAACCGCGGCTAAGTGCAGTATTTGCCAGTCCTTTCCTAGCTGTACCCAAGGAGGCTAAGCACTTTGTCTCTGGAGGCATCTCATGGAGGCGGCCATGAGACCACATTCGGACCCAGGCCGGGGAACCCCCCACGTACATTAGCTTGATTCAGCAAGGAGTGTGCCTCCTGCTGCTACGTCTGACTCCGGGGCTGGCAGAACCACCCCCAAAGGCTCAATGGCAGAGCCTTGTCAGGAGATTAGGAAGCCCTCCAATAAGCATGGAACTAAGTCTTCCTCCAAGTCCAAGAAACTGGACATTCCCTAGACCCACCAGCTCAGCTCCAGGGGACATAGCATGTTCTAAGTCCCCAGAGTCTCTTCCTCCGTTGGGTCCTTCCACTTCCAGCGAACTCATGTCCCTGCCACCAGTAGAGTAGGCAGGTCCGGAGCACAGGGGGAGCAGCACTATCAAAAGGCGCCTCCCCAGGCTCCCCCTGTACTCACCCAGCAGCGCCTCCGGCGGCGCTCTGGGTCTTCGGCGGCACTTCGGCGGTGGGTCCTCACTCGCTCCAGGTCTTCGGTGGTACCCGCCGCCGAAATGCCGCCAAAGACCCGCAGCGCCGCCGGGTGAGTGCAAGAAGCGGCGCTTAAAGAGAAGAAAGGCGCCGCTTCCTTTTTACGGCGCCACTTTTGCTCGCAGGGTGAGCGGCTGCTCCCCCCCTGGCTACACTACTGCCTGCCACGGGATATGCCTAAGGTACGCGCTCCTCGTATGTGTTATGCACCGCTCTGTCGTCACCAATAGTGCTGCCATTGGAACTGGAGTCTGCCTTTTCCTCTTCGATGAATTGGAACTGGGGGAAGAACCATCTCTATCGTACCACTCCTGTGCACCATCACGTAGACTGACACCCATGGGAGAAACTACCTCCTCACCTTCCCCAGAGGCACTGGTGCCCCATGCCGTGGGGACTCCTGCAACCTCCTGTTGATCCTGCTTATTGGCCATGTTGGGGGCCCTGAGCACAGTATCCTCCTTCGGAGCCCACCCAGTCTGCAAGAGTTGTTACCTGTTTCTCTCCCACCCCCCACCCCACTCCCCTAAGGAATCCATCAGGCATGTCCATGGATCCGATAGCGCAGGAAGAATTTTATACCCCAATTCTGGCAGTACTGCTGGAGCCAGCTAGATTCCCATCCTCATCGCCGGACGAAGCTGTGAGTACATCATCCCTTTCCCTACTGGATGACTTCAGACAATTTCAAGATCTTTTATAGGGCGTTGTGGGGGGAACTCCACATTCCTCTGGAAGAGATCCAAGACACGTGGAAGATATCCAAGACACTCAGCATAAGTTTCTGGACGTTCTCCACACTTCGAGACTGACAAGATTAGCACTACCGATCAACGAAGCCAGCCAGGACAGTCTGACACACTCCTGCCACATGCACCACCACCCTTAAAGTACCACCACCCAGAGAGACGCTACTATGTCCTGGCCAAAGGCTCAGAATTCCTCTTCTCCCACCCAGCTCCAAACTCACTTGTAGTTCAGGCCAATGCAGAAATGGCTAAACAACAAACACCCTCAGTCCACACCTGCAGACAAGGAAGGGACGTGTCTGGATCTACTGGGGGGAAAAAAGTCATGTTTTCCTCCAGGTTAAAGTTCAGGACATCCAATTATCAAGCATTGTTGGCTCAATATGACTCCCTGAATTAAGCTAAATTAAAGGAATTTGCTAAGACCATGCCTGCTTTCAGGCCCTTGGCAAGTAAGGGAAACTCATAGCCAGAACTGCCTTACAATCCATAGTGGATGCGGCTGATGCTTCCTCCAGGGCCATGGCTACAGCCATTGTGATGTGGAGAGTCTTGGCTTCATGCTTCTGGTTTTTCTAGGGCGGTCCAGAACACAATAGAGAACCTCCCTTTTGATGAATCCCATCTCTTCAACCAGAAGACAGATGAGTCTTTGCATACACTAAAACACTCTAGGGCTACTCTTCGCTCGTTGGACATCTACACTTCTGCCTCGAAATGAAAGTCCCACTGCCCATCATCCACCCAGAGGTACAGGTCTCCACAGTTTTACCAACATAGACCCTATGAACCTCCACGCAAGTGACAAAATGTCCAAAGGTCTCGTTTCCCTAGGATCCCCTCAGGCTTCAGTCTCAAACCCAACCGAAACCAAGAGGTATTTTTGATGTGAGCTCTTGATGTGAGCTCGAGAGCTGACAATCACTGAGCCTAACACCTCACGATCCTTCAACTCCTTTCAGGGGTTATTTAGCACTCTTTTTTCACACTTGGCGTGCAATAACAAGGGACAAATGAGTGCTGAATATCATCTGCCCTGGCGATATGATTGAGTTTGTAATGCTCCAAGACCCTTTGCCCCATCCCCCTTCGGGGACCACTCTCATGACAGTTTTCCACCCAAGAGCTGAACTCCTTATTACAACAAGGATTGGGATTAACAACCTCCCCTTTTGAACCAATGGCATCTTGATCCATGTCCCTCCTCTCCATGAGGGTCGCCTTTTTTTGTTGCTATCACTTTAGTGAGGAGGGTTGGGGAACTCAGAGCTATGATGGTGGACCCGCCATTTACAGTATTCCACAAGGATAAGGTCTCCTTACGCGTACACCCCAAATTTTTACCAAAAGTGATCTCCCAGTTTCATATTAACCAATCCATTCACTTACCTGTTTTCTTCCAGAAACTGCATGCGTCTGCAGAAGAATGTAGACTTCATTCCCTCAATGTCCGATGAGGTCGGGTCTTTTACCTGCAGAGAACACAAACAATCAGGAAGTCCCCTTGACTGTTTGTTGTGGTAGCAGAGAGAATTGGGACAAGCCATATCCACCCAGAGAATCTCCAAATGGATTTCTGGCTGCATTAAACTCTGCTACCAGCTGTCGAACCTAGCTCCCACCACAAAGGTACAGCTTCACTCCACTAGAGCTGAAGCAATGACCACGGCATGTGCCTCTCATAGACATATGTAGAGCAGCCACATGGAGTTCTGTCCATACATCTGCAACACACTATGCCTTGGTACAGGACTCAGCAGTGCATGCCTCCTTTGGCACAGCGGTTCTCCGCATGACCTTCCATCCCCATCCTTGCACCCTCCTCCAACTTAGGTCCTGCTCGTCAGTCACCCACAGTGGAATATAATAGGGACCATCACTCAAAGAAGAAGAGGCGGTTACTTACATGTAACTGGAGGTTCTTTGAGATGTGTGGTCCCTATCTGTATTCCACTTCACGCCCTCTTTCCCCTCTGCTTTGGATCTGTTAGATTCACCATGGAAAAGGAACTGGAGACATGGTCAATTCGCCTCACCCTTTGTCGCCTCAGACGGAAGCACAAGGTGAGTCAGGGTGCAGGCATGGACCAATGGAACTACTTTCAAATTCTCCTTCTCTGGGTATACGTAACCCCAGTGGAATACAGATAGGGATCACATATCTCAAAGAACATCCAGTTATGGTAAGTAACCCCCTCTTTTCCAGTTACTTGCTGCCATTTTCTATGAAAGAAGCCTGATATTTGTGTTCACCTTGGAAAAAACTGTTTGCTGTGCTAGTTTATACTTCCAAAGTACACAAAACAATACCATCTTTAACAGACAGAACCCAACACTGACAAACCCTGTGTAGACTGGTTTCCAAGAAAGGCTGTCTTTCCGGAGTCATCTACAATTATGGGACAGCTGCTGAAATGTGAAAAAATGTATTTGTTTTATAGCATGCTCCTTTTTTAGGGGAATGACACTTGAGAAGGTCCAAGTCAGTATCACCTGTCATTAACACTCTTTTCATTGCCCCTTTGGGAAAAAACAGTGCAAGGTTTTTATAAGAAGTTATTACTTCTCCAAAGTCAGATGACTCCAAATCTTCTCTGGCAATTGTGCGAACATAAGCATGATTTCCTTCTAACAACAGGCCATAGATGTTCTGAAACAGCAGGGATTTTATGAATATTTCATGAATAGCTTAAATTAGAATTTGAAGGATTAAAAAAAGAGGAAACTGGGTCAAATTCGCATGGTTAAGTATCTCACTAGCTTAAAATACTAAACTCTCAATTGTGGCATATTTTAAAAACTGAAATAAGATGCTCTGTGCTCTACTTGACCCTTTCAGAGTAAAGTAATTTTAATAAGGAAGGTTGTGTGGACCATTCTGGCAGTGTTGTAGGGGTGCCAAGTACAAGTTCTGAGCTTGGGAGCAATATGCTTTCCCTGTTGGGCAAACTCATTTCCTCGGAACAGAATATTATAATTTATCTGGAGATTAAGCGTATCACTAGGATAGATAGAGTAGTGGATGTTTGGGATATAGAATATACACTAGATGCTGTATTCTCTGGAGCAATGTTGAGGTTAAAGACAGCACAGGTACTGGCTTCCTCCTTTCCCGGGGAGTGCTCAGCCCCAGGCCTTGCCCCCACTCCACCCTTTCCCCCAAAGCCCCACCCCTGCCTCGCCTCTTCCCATCCAGTTGCATCCCCTCCCCTAAGCTCGCCCCATCCTCACTCCTCCCTCTCCTCCCAGTGCCTCCTGCATGCTGCAGAACAGCTGATTGTGGTGGGCAGGAGGTGCTGAGAGGGAGGGAAAGGAGTTGATTGGCAGGGCTGCCAGCAGGCAGGAGACGCTGGGCAGAGGGAGGTGAGGTAGCTGACTGCTGGTGGGTACTAAGCCCTAGTGCTAATTTTTTTCTGGGGGTGCTCCAGCCCTGAAGCACCCACAGAGTCTCTGCCTATTAAAGACAGCTCTGGCATGAAGAGGAGGTGAGCAGCCTCTTTTGTACAAATGGCTATGAAGGCATGTCAGAGTTACAGAAAATTAGTAGGCACAAGAAGTGGGCCAAATGAGTCAGAAAGTTAAAGGAAAAGCCAAACACAGTATGCAGTACCAACGACCGTTGGCTATGAGTAGTGTACTCCATCACTGTCTATTCCCCTGAGTTTGGATTACCTCGCCAGTCCTGCCACTCATTACTGTAATGTTCTCCGTAGCTTTGAGTTCTGGCTCCCACAGCATAATTTTAAGATGCAATAGCAACTGGAAGAGATTGACCTACAGCGATTTTACTACCTTGTTATTGACTGGTGCATATCATGTTAGTCTAACTAAGAGTTTCCCTAGCTTCAGCAATTGCTCCTTTCTTGCTTTTGTGGTGTGAGTGATCTGATTTCCCAGCATTCAGTGCACAGTATGATCCAGTGAATAGGGCACAGCACTGGGAATCAGATAACCTGTGTTCTTTAGCTGGCTCTGCCACTGATCTGCTGGGTGACCTTGGGCAAGTCACCTCAGCTCAGTTTTTTCCATCTGTAAAATGGAGATAACACTTCCTTTCCTTTGCAAAGCATTTTGAAGTCTGTGGAAAACCACAGATGATGATATAATTATTATCATTCTCCTACATCAGTCAATGTAAAATGTATTCAGATTTTTCAGTTTAATTCTTAAGCATGACTCCTGCAAGATTTCCCCAAGATCAGTTCATCACTTTGAGCATATGCAATCATCTTGTACATAGAATGTGTGTGACTGACCTGGAGAGCTTTTGTGTCTGAACTAGATTCCGCTTGGAATAGGGACTATTAGTCTGTAATTGCCAGACACACTGTCAGCACTCAATAAACAGTAATAATCAGGAATCTGGGGTCGGGAAGGGAAGGTTTCTCACCCCTCCGCTCCCACCCAAAGACTAGTTGGGTGGATGAGGTGAGTGATGACAGATGAAAACATCACAGCTGTATAGTGGCTTTAAAAAAAATCTAACTAAACATGGGGTGAAGGGTTCTAGTAACTTAATCTCTGCCTGTTTGGATACTTTGTGAATATGGTTAGTCTTTTATACCATCAGTGTATAAGCGGCTTCCCTAGGTAACCTAAATTAGGATTCAGTAGTTCTGCATCCCCGTTTGGCACTTCTTTGTTTTTTCCATCTTGTGTGTTACACACCTCTTTGGAGCTGTAGTTAACCAATACAACTGTAGTCAATGTTTTACCCATGCATTTTTACACTAACATCTCTGTGTACTTGGGTCCAGATTTTAAAGCGATTAGACATCGCTGCACTCAGCATTGCAATACCTAACTGATTTAAGGACTTAATCTCATTTTCAAAAGGGATTTAGGCACATAGGAGTGTAGATCCCATTGTTGCGACACTGAGCGTAACAACACCTAAATAACTTTAAAAATCTGGGCCTTAGTGCTTTAATCTTTTTTTAAGGAAATGAACAGGTTTGCATTAGGCAATACATAGAAAATTTTAGGTGGAATGCATTTTAATAAGTTAAATGTCTATGCTGTAACAAAACTTGTAATGGTCTGTGGTCTTTTAGAATATGGATAAAGCCTAAAATAAATGTATATATAACCCCTTGTTTAGCACTATTATAGTAAAAGGGCTGTTTTATTTTAATTGTTGTTTTAGTGCAGGGATTGGCAACCTTTGCCACGCGGCCCGCCAGAGTTACCGCCCGGCCGGTTTGTTTACCTGACGAGTCACAGATTCAGCCGATCACGGCTCCACTGGCCATGGTTCGCCGCTCCAGGCCAATGGGGGCTGTGGGAAGTGGCGGCCAGCACATCCCTTGGCCCGCGCCACTTCCCGCGGCTCCCATTGGCCTGGAACGGTGAACCGCGGCCAGTGGGAGCTGCAATTGGCCGAACCTGCAGACACGGCAGGTAAACAAACCGGCCCACCAGGGGGCTTACCCTGGCGGGCCATGGGCCAAAGATTGCCAATCCCTGGTTGAGTGCTACATTTTAGGCTTTACAAATAAACACAAATCTGAGAGAGGCTGATTCGTATTTTTTCAAAGGCAAGTGGTGGGAAGGCTATGCAGCATAGGGGTTTTAGAAGGGAAAATCACTCGAGACTCCCATCAAACTCACTTGATATCTGTGTGTTAATTTGTCGTCCTCATCACAGCTGCCTTTACAAAGCCTCATCTTCCCTGCAGTTCTGCCCTCAGATGGGTTTTACGGATTTCACGAGAGCCAGATTGAGAATTATAATGGATGGCCCACATGGTTGTTACCAACTCAGGCCACTGGCTCAGAATGAAAGATCGCATGATGTTGCTTTGTTACATTACCAAAGGGGCCCAAAATTGACTGTTAAAATATTTTTTCCCTCAAAAAAACCTCAAAACAAATCAAAGCTAAAACTGATCTCTGTATGCTTCATTGAAGCATCCATTCTAATTCCATGGGCGATATTTTCTTCTCTGACTGGGCTTTGTGACTTGTCAGTGTATTTTATCTTGAGCAAACCCTAATGTCTACTTTAGTGCACTGCATTAGTTTTTTTAAAAAGGCAATAATGTTAATGACAAAGAACAGAGTCCTAAAAATAAGTAGACTTTCACCCCGGCTCTGTACTTTAGCTACAGTCAATTTGTTTTAGCTGCATACAGGTGACTATATATATCTTTGTGGCTGACTGAATATATCTTTTACCTTTTACTTTAACAGTAAGCTTTTTATAGCATTTAAATCTCTGCTCTTTTTCAGAGGGTGTGTGGTAGCAGGAAGAGGTTTCAAACAGTGTTTGCTAAGATTTGTTTTCAGTAAAGACCCAGTTTGATTTTCATAATTAAAAATGTTGAAAACCACCTGTTCACTGACAGTCATCAGAGAAAATAGTCTAGTTCCAGGGTTTTCAAACTGTGGGGCACGCCTCCCTGAGGGGATGGGGTTATGTTCGGGGTGGGGGGAGAGCGGCCATGCCAGGTGTCTTGTGCCAGCACTACCTGGCGGGGCCCGGGCCAGCTCTCACAGGGGCCCCTCCTGACTCACCTTAGCGGTCCACCCAGCCTATCGGTCAGTGTAAATATCTGCCGTGGCCATGCCGATTTCTGCACCCATCAGCCTCTGCACCCAGCCCTGTCTCTGCCCCACCTTCCCCCACCCTGAAAACCTGGGGGTGGGGAGGGGGAAGGGGCAGAGAGATCGGTATTGGCCCTGCCCTAGTGGTGCAGCCTGGCTGCAAGGTAGAAGCTGCCCGCTGCTGAGGAAGTGTCTGTGTGTTTGAAGCTTACAGGTGTAGGTAATTTAATTAAAGTTGTGTCAAGTTCTCTGTTAGGTTTATGAGTAGGCTATCAAGCATACTTTTGCATGTGTCTATTTTTGTCTGGGTTGGGGGGTGCATCCAAAAATTGTAACTCAAAGAGGGGGCTGAGCTCAAAAAGTTTGCAAACCACTGGTCTAGTTTTTAGTTTTATTGGTTCATTTTATTTGTTTCTCTCTCATTTCAGCTGTGAAGTCAGGTTGGTTACCACCACCACCTGCCCTGCCCCCTAGGCCTTTTGTATCACAGGTATGTACAGAATTTCAGTATGTGGATAATTGGTGTACAGTGGTGGTGGTGGTTGTTTTTATACTGTGGTAATAAATACATGCAGGCTTGGATATCTAACCATTCTCATTATAAAGCTAATACTCATCTGCAGAATGCTTTGCAATGTCAGGCTTTTTGTGTATGGATAATGTTACCTTTGTTTGGTCTGTCTATCCAGTATGCCATGATGTCGTACTATGGACTCCTTCCAGCTCATCGTTGTGGAGCTGCGTATGTCCAGTAGAAAACATTGTAATATACAAGCTGTGCCATAAGGCTACGGTAGTGTTTGCTATCTGGAAGGCACAGGTTTGATTCCCAGCCTATTTCTTGCTTCTCAAGCTGTAAATGCTGTCAAGGCGGCAATGCAGGGAGCAAATGCATATCACATTATGATATGTTACATATCTGTGTGAAAAGTCATGCTAAAAGGAAATAAGTCCCACATTAGCTACATTATTGAGTGGCATGCTGTGATTTACTGACTTTTGGTTCATCAGTGTCACACAACCATTGTGTAAAGCAAATGGATCTAATCATGAGCAGTCATCCCAAGGAATGCAATAGGTGTAGGTTCTTCAGTTCATAAGGAATGATGGATAAAGAAAGGCCATTTAGCTCAACAAGACTCATCATAGTGATTGAATCTTCACCTCTTTATTTGCCACCTCTCTTAATCCTCTTCTATAAAAATGTCTGTCTAGCTAGCTGTTTTACTCATTTATACCATTGGCTCCAGTTGGCCTTACATGGCAATTTATTTTATATGTTAATCTTTCAGATGAGACGTAGAACTGAGTCCCTGACCACTGTGGAGCTAACGTTCCTACTCCATGTAAAAAGTGCACTGGCACCTTTGAGTCGACCATCAGTGGTTAGGACTTCAGTTTTATGTCTAAAATAAAAGTCAGAACCTCCAGCAGCATAGTGCCCCCTAATGGTAGGCTGGGGCATTTGTTCTCTAAAGGGAAGGTTGCCATTTGCTGGTCACAAACAAAATTCTCTCTCCATCTCCTTCTCCCCTAAATTGTCTTTGGAGTTTGCTAAATTCTTCATTTGGATGATTATATAGATTGCTGCCTTAAGCCTTCTTTGATCCAACTACAACCTTAGCCGTGCACCTTAGTGCATCCATCAAAGCTTCGCTTTGCCTAATCTCCTGTAAGCAGTGTCTATTCATCGCACCCCCTTCTACTCTGAATTATTGCTTCCTGCCTCTCTTATATCCCTGCCATCATCAGCTGTACCCTTTCACTGCATCTCCATCTCCACTGTACCCATTCACACTCAAAAGTCTTACAGTCATCCCTGTCTGAAAAATAAACAAACGAGCAAAACAAAACCCTTTTCTTGAGGATCAAACCAGTGCTACAGGTAATACTTCTGCTAATTGCTTATTTTCTCAGCATGTGATAGATTTTATTCTCTCTGGCCATGCAACAGGAGAGACTCATATGTATTTCCATATCCAGCAGGGTCCTCACCATGTCACAAATACCGAGCCTGTTGCCCAGGCCAAATCCAGCTATGCAGAGTTCAGACTAAAAGAACAGGTATGCTCTAAAATTGTAAACAATGATTCCCATGTAAAGTTCCTGATGCTTTCTTCTCTCCCAGTACAATATGCTATTCCTTGCAAAATACGTAGTGTTGGAGAAACATATGACATTTTACTTATGAAAATTATCGGGGGTGGGAGGGCGCTACAGCAGGGTTTAAAAAAAAATATATTTCTACCTTTTCAGAATACTGTTGTTTTGATTTTGAATTAAAAAAGAATTTTAATAATATTTTAGACCATGTCAGCTGCATCCTTGCTCACATCTTCTGTGCCTAGTCATCAAAATGTGCCTTTAAATGGTCAAGATTGTATATAGAGGATGGGGTTCATAATTCAACGTATCTGATCCTTAATTATAGCAAGCACAGCTATAACAAACATATGGATTACATTACCCAAATGGGGCCCTTGACTTAAAGAGCATGAATAAATTCAAGCGAAGCCAATCTGTTTTCAAAATAGAGGCAGGATCAGGAAGAACTGAAGTAAACATTGAAACTGGCGTGACATACTCAGCTTTTACCTGTTTTAGGACTTATCTTACTCTTCTTACATTTCTGTTTCGACTAATTTTCTGTAGTGTTATTGGAAATCCTTTTTATTGCCTTAACATTTCAATATTCATATATAGCTAGGCACCCTGAATCACAGATGTAGCTTGGGAGTGAAATGTGTCCCAAGTATTTTAAGGCTGCCCTGCACGTCTTGTGCATGCTTATGGTGGGATTATTTTGGCGTTGTTTTAGAAATCAATCGATGGAGTGTAGGAAGAGGGAAACAATTTAATCTGAAAACTAAAGCTTTCCATGGATGAGTGGGAGGCAGCTAGGATTGGTTAGGTGTTTAGGGCATGTATTCCCTGCACTGTTAACCTGGGTGATGGGCACCCACCTTAGCCTTATCCAGAGTGAGTGTCCCCACAGGAAAGCCCCACCCATGTTCCTGCATCCTCGCTGTTTCTGCATTCACTCATGTGTGTCTGGGGGCATAGCCCATGGTTCTTTGTGTTGAGACTTTCTAGGATTCTTTCCCAACCAGTTGTGGGAGAACTTTGATCTTCAGGGGGTATTGTGGGAAAGGTTTGAGGACTATCAGTACTTGAGTGAGTTAGCTGACATTCTCACTGCAAAGTGAGAGGGTTCCAACCCAAGTGAAAGTGGAGCTCAGGTTCTAATCCACCCTACAGCTGTGTAAACTAGCCCGGGCTTAAAGACTTTCCAGACTGGGTCAGAGGTTTTCCTGTGTAGATGGGTAGGGGAGTGTGTGCTAAAGCCTAGTAAGAGCCCAGTTTAACTGTGCAGTTAAGACATACTCATAGAATGAAATTAAGGGGTTTACTGGACTCCAGGTACTGCTGCGTATCAGCGAGTTATGGTAGGATAGACGTTCAGTAATTCTATTTGAATTGGGCAGATGCTCCTGTGTGAGAGTAATCAATAACAATGTAGAAATGGAGCTTTAACTTTGGTCCTGTACTTTTGTACTTTTCAGAAATTGTTTCAGCTTTTTTGTTAGACTTCCCTCTTCCTGCCAGAACTTCCTAGGCAGTCAACCTCACTATATTATTGAATCAACACAGTAATTCATAGCACTAAACACTTCTAGTTGTGCCACAGATTCGTTACACTGTACCCACATCCAACCCACCCCATTATTTATCGATTTATAGTTCATCTTAGCTAAATGGTGGATAAGCAGGATTGGGCCATTGGGTGGTTATAGCACACTTAATAAAATGTGTGGCTGACACAGGTATCCTCAACCCTGGTCCTGCTTTCCAAGCAAAGTACCCTGTTTCCTATTAAATAAAACCCATCATGGCTGGATTAAGGCATAGGGTTGCCAGGTGCCTGGGTTTCGACCAAAAGGGAACCTGGCAGTGTCCAGTCAGCAGTGCTGACCGGACACTAAAAGTCCAGTTACTTGTAGTAACCGCCTCCGCCACTGTGGGGCGGGAGGAGCACTTGCTGCTTCTGGAGCCTGGAGGAGCACTCAGCAACCGCTCCCGCAGAGAGAGGTACTGGTGGCTCCCTGGTCCTGCCCCGAGCGTTGCTCTCCTTGCCCCACTCACTCCTCCACCCCCAGAGCACGCCTCTCCCTCCCCCACCCTGTCCCCTTCCCCCCCACCTCCAGAGCCTGGTTCTCCCTCACCTGTCTTGCCCCAGTTACTCATCCCCAGAGTTCATCTCTCTCTCCAATGTCCTGCCCCAGTCACACTTCCACCCCTAGACCCCTGCTCAGCTGGCAGGGGGAGGGTGATGGAGAGAGCAGCGAGCGACGGTGGGATGGAAAGAGGAGTCGGCGGCAGGGCCTTGGGGGAAGAGGCGGAGCAGGAGGCAGGGGATGTTCCGGCACTCAGTGGCCGGTTTTCACAAATTAGAAAGTTGGCCACCCTACATAAGCACCATAGGCCTATGCCAAGGGCCTCTGCTCCTGGAGTCTTGTGATTACATCTGAATCTCAGTTCTTATTTTTTTTTAAAAGGAAAGTTGCTAGATTTCATAGTTGTGAAGAAAATTTTGAAATTGTATGGGCTATGCCCCCCCAAATGTAACCGATGCAGAGATGTTTGCCTGAATCTGCAGACAGCTCGAAACAACAGCTCTGAGTGATGTGCACGGTCCCATGCATCAAAATGGGCTGTTGACTCCAAGGCTTGCGGCTCTGGGTGCCCCCGAGAAGGCCAATCCAGCAGAGGACTCTGCTTGTAGCAGAAGAAGAATGCAGCAGGCCTTACCCGCCAACCAAAGCAGATATACCCTGGTTATTGGTGTAAATATCAGTGGTGGCGTGCGGGGGCTGCTGCCACTCCTGCCTCTTAGGAGGCAGAGGGGGGGCCCATCTTGCTTCTCCTGTGGTATAGAAAGGATCGTCATACCGCTGTCACTGTCTGGGAGGGGAAGGAAGGTTCTGTTATCATCACTTCGGGGGCAGAGCTCTGGAGGTGTTTGCAGGAGCTGTCGTTTAGGGCACTGGATTGCCTTAAACCGGCCCTGTTCCTCAGCCCCTCTCTTGGGCCTAGAGGAGTTGGGAATGTTGTCTTCATGTAAGCCAGTAATGAAGGAAATGGCGGCTGGGTTTGTTCCTCAGGACTATGTCACTCGTAGCCCCATAGATAAATTTGTGGGTGTGCATGCATCCTTGTCATCTATCTACAGAACTTGAGGATTTGGTTGATTAACTATGCATTTACTTCTTCTTGACGTTCCCTGAGGAACTACTGTAACCCATATCCTCTGTGATCTTATCTGTTGTCAGAGTCTGCTCTGAGTCCTATCCTCATCTTTACCAGTTCACACAATGGACCCCTGTTTCAATATAGTTTTCACCAAAATTTTTCCTAATGCTATGAAATTAATCTCAGTGTTCCTGTGGTAACTGCAATAAAACATTTGCCTTTCATCGGTGCTTAGATACTGTAGCGTAGAAAGATATCTAAGCTTTTGTTTATGGTCTCTTTATCCATTTTACAATCCACATCTCCGTTTTCCTCTGTAAGCCAATTTGAATTAATTTCTCCTGTAAGATTTTGTGAAACACAGTATCAAATGCTTTACTAAAATCCAAATATAGTACATCAGCTGCATTACCTTCATTCATTAATATTGTGTTTCTGTATTTTTTTTAAAGGCAATCCAGGTTTGCCCAAGTCACTGTGAAAGTTTGCTGGAAAGACTTTTTAATAGAAGTAGATTTACACAAAGACTAGTCTTTTGTTTTGGCAAATAAATTATTTTGAAGTATTTTCCATCTATAGATCTAGTGTGTTTCCTTCTAATATTGGGTGTATGTAGTTCCACTGCTATCTTGTATAAAATCCAGTGATGGTTTTTGTACGTACTCCTCCTGCAGTATTTTCTTAGATATAGGAATAAACGTGTTTTGCAAATTTTCCTCCTTCTTGTGTCTACAGCTGATAACTCGAAGGATCAGTAATTAAGGAGGGATAGAATCAGTCTAACTAGACTGTCCAGTACCTGCTGCTCTATGCCCTTTGGGCCTGGGACTGTCTCTTTGTTCTGTGTTTGTACAGTTCCAAGTACAATGATGTCCAGGTCCAGGACTGGGACTCTTAGGCGCTAGAGTAATACAAACAGTTAATAACAGAAGGTTAGGGAGATAATCTGGCCAATGTATACAAACAAAACACATGTTATTTAGTGGCAGCAGGGATCCATGCTAATAATGATGGAGAGTAGTGGTGAAATTATTAATCAACTAAGCAAAATAGCTGGTTTGTAACAATATATATTTATAACTGGAATTGACTTTGAACACACATGAATGAGGTTCCGTTTGAACTGAACTGAGCACATGCAGCCAAAGATTAGAAAGGGCCCATATTCTTTTATGTTAAACAAAATAATACCTTATTACAGTTGGCTTTTGGGTCTACAGGCACTGGCTTCAACAACTGCATAGTCTGGGGGATTTATTAGCACATTAATGTTAATAGGAATTATCAAGGTACACTGAACAGAAAATAGGTTTTCAGGGTTTTATCCAGAGTCAGCTAAATATATGCAGCATATATCACACTTTAATTGCACTATACTGGTATCTTCCACTTCATAAATCACTATACATCTCAAGTCCTGCATGTACTACATGAGGGGAGACTTGGAAAATGAGGGGACTATATATTTTGGCTGAAAAACCAATTATTCCTAGCCTCCTCTCCCATAGTCTGGTTTACAAGATTGTTGGTTTTGTAAATTGATGCTGATTCTTCTGTAATTTATTTTTGGAAACTTGATTACTATTTTCACATCTGTACTGGTGATTTCGGCACACATCGATTAAAAAGTATACACTCATACAAGCAAATAAGAACGGCCATACTGGGTCAGACCAAAGGTCCATCTAGCCCAGTATCCTGTCTTCCGACAGTGGCCAATGCCAGGTGCTTGAGAGGGAATGAACAGAACAGGTAATCATCAAGTGATCCATCCCCTCTCGCCCATTCCCAACCTCTGGCAAATTCTTTAAAATAAATGGGATAGTTAAGAAGTCACTAACACCAGAGAACTGGTGAGCTGCAGAGCCTTAAAAGATTAAAATCTTGAGCTTCTAAGAGGGTATTCTGTAGACTAAAGGTTAGGTTGTGCAACTCTTATAAATGTTTGGTAGCCTTTCTTCACCTTAGGGAGCACTTACTCAATGAGGTTAATTTGATTATTATATCACTACATTATCACTAGTGTAAGTAAGGTTTACGCAATCTAGCTGTGAAAGTGTAAATTATTGTTATTTTCCAATAGCATCTAAGGGCCTGATTCAAGCAGCTGGAAGTCAATGAGAGTCTTTCTATTACTTTCAGTGGGTATTGAATCAGATCCTGAAGGTGCAGTCAGATTGGGGCCTCATTTCAGCAGGGTCTGTATAATATAGACCAGGGGTGGGCAAACTTTTTGTCCTGAGGGCCACATCTGGGTATGGAAATTGTATGGTGGGCCATGAATGCTCACAAAATAGGGAGTTGGAGTGCAGGGGGGGTGAGGGCTCCAGTGGGGGGGTGCGGGCTCTGGGGTGGGGCTAGGGATGAGGGGTTGAGGGTGCAGGAGGATGCTCCAGGCTGGGACTGAGGGGTTTGGAGGGCAGGAGGGGGATCAGGTCTGGGGCAGGGGATTGGGGCGCAGGATGGGTCAGAGGTGCAGGCTCTGGGGGGCACAGGAGGGGGTTGGGGGCTTGACCCGCTCTGCACGGCTTCCAGAAGCAGCGGCATGTCCCCCCTCTGGCTCCTACACGGAGGTGCAGCCAGGCGGCTCTGTGCGCTGCCCCGTCCGCAGGCGCCACCCCTGCAGCTCCCATTGGCTGTGGTTCCCGGGCAATGGGAGCTGCGGGGGCGGCGCTTGGGGTGGGGGCGAAGCCCCCTGGCTGCCCTTATGCGTAGGAGCCGGAGGGGGGACATGTCGCTGCTTCTGGGAGCCGCGCAGAGCGGGTCAAGCCCCCAACCCCGCTCTGCGGCTGGAGTGGGGTAAACCCCGGACCATGCTCCCCAGCGGGAGCTCGGGAGCCGGATTAAAACGTCATGGAGGGCCGGATTTGGCCCCCGGACCATAGTTTGCCCACCCCTGACATTTCTCTGGGTCTCTGGATTGAAAGAGAGCTCACAATCTTGTATCTGTAATTTTTAAAAGCAAAATGGTTGAATAAATATTTTTTCCTAATTTTACTGCTGAGATCAGGATGCCATGTATCTGTTGGAACTGCTCGTGACATCACGAACCCTAAATCAGTGCAGGTCTTTTCTCAGTAGCTGTGATAACATCAGCTGTTGTAGTGCAAAAATGGATCCTGAACACAAGGCTTGTCAGGAACAGTCAGTAAAGAAAAAAATGGTTTTCAATTATTTCATTTGAAATTAGTTACATTTGAGAACTGAGACATCATTATTTTTACAACTGTTAGCAACTGTTTAGATCTAAAAATGTAATCTGGTACTGGATAATTCCTTAAAGTTTTCACACTATTCCTTTTTAAACGTTAGCAATGATATCTACTATCTAACCCTATTCACAGACTTCAGTGCTTCCTTGAATCAGGGTCTAAATAATTATTAATCAACTATCCAACTACCATTGAAATCAGTAAGAGTCATTCTGCTGAGTGTAATGCTCTTTGGAACCAGTCCCCTTTATGTGTGATAAATAAGAAAAATTCATTCCATTTTAATGCTACCAGAATTAAAAACAGAGCAGTCAACAGGATAATCTCTGCAAGGGTCCCTTGAATGTGGAATTCTCACCTCTCACCCCTTTGGTTCCAAAACCTGTCTGTTTGCACAGGCATTCAGAGAAAGTAAAGGTATTGAGTGAATGGGACAGAATATGTTGATTTGTTTCTATTATTCTATTGTGGCTGTATTTCTGTTTAAACATTAGGCTAATGAGGGTGCTTTTTTATATTGAAGCTTGCTGACATTTGTGCATGTGATTGTAAGTGCTGGCAGGACATCTAGAGCTCTAGGATAGGTACATTTTTGTTTTAGAAATCAAAAGGAAATAATGTATTGAGGTTATGGCAACCTAGTACTTGCATACAGAGTGGTACAAGTAGAACCAATCTTTTCTTACATCATTAAGTCACGGTAAATCCTTTTTTAGCCTGTATATACAAACATATGAGAAAAAAATAATTGTTTTATAAAGGATTGATATAGTCCACCCTATGTGCTGTGGATTAACATATGGTGTATAATCAATGTGTTAGATGCTAAAGAAGACTGTGACTATAATAAAACTATAAATCCTCTGTAGTATGAAACATTCTGCCATCTGTCACTTTGAATACAATACAAGTGGATTATCCGCCTGTGTCAGGGAAAATTATATCTTAAATCCAGAATAGCCAGACCAAAAAAATAAAAAGGGTTTAAAATGATAGTGATCAGCACATTTAATAAGTTATTTTGGGGTTCAGTGACAGATGCAATGAAACCTTTTCTAAAGGGAGACAAATATCTTAAATCATAAAAAAAATTAATATTGTATTTTGCTGCAATTTTTTTAAAATAAGGATCATATGCCTGTGTCTCTAACAGAGCGCAAATGCCCCCTTCCAGCTTACATTAATATGGTTCTGTGAAAGTGGAGTATTAAAGCAGATTGTTAATGTTTCCAACTGGGTCCCATGCATTACTTGCAGTTGGGCTGAACATTGTGGCAACTTTGTGTATATTTACTGCCTTTTCCCCAAACCTTATCACCAGCTCTCAGATAGCTTTTTAAAAAAAAACGCTTATCAAAATTTCAGGATTGCACAGTGCTGAGAAAGCAGTCAGAACTCTAAGATCTTGGCAGCTTGTTGCATTTGCATCCCTATAGATTTTCTTTCTGCCTTATCACTTACAGTTTTTGTAACAAGCTGTAAAAAGAATTGACAGTTCAATGTGGTATATACCGGGGTCACAGAAACTGAAGGGAGAAGGCTTGGTTTTTTTGGAAATAGCCTTTACACAGAAAAAGTGGCTTGAAACACAAATATGTGAATATTTAGAAAGGAGAAAAAGCTGTCCCTCAAAATTAACCTTTTTATAGATGACAGAAGGGTATAATTAGTATCCTATAGAGTGTAAAGCATGTTTAATAGTCCACCTCACCTTACAGATAAGCTCTTCTGCACCACTCCCCTCTTTATAAATTAAAGAAGCGGCACTACAGGTGATAAGCATCTGGTGATTCTGTGAACACTTTTGCACATATGGGTAACTTTTTTCACTTGAATAGTCCTGTTGACTTCAGTTGGGCTGCTAACGTGCAAAGTTCTCTTGTGCATAAGTGTTCATAGGTGCTGGAACGAGGGGTGCTGCCACACCGTGTGGCTTGAAGTGGTTTCCATCAGATACAGGGTTTATAGTTTGGTTCAATAGCTATCAGCACACCCACTATACAAATTGTTCCAGAACTCCTATAAGTGTTGGCAAGATCAGGCCCGCCATATGTATTTCTCTCCAGCAGAAATATTTCAGTATAACTGAAATATGAAGTGTGTTATCTATTTTGCTTTGGAAGGTCAATCATGAACTTCCTTCTAGCAAAGCGAGGGTGGAATTTGTGTATAATCCTGCTTTGCTTGAGGAGTGAGGTCTGGAAACTAAAAACAAAATGAAATGTAAAATAATGTAATTTTTGCATTTAGCTAAACCTGTCATCTGAGGACTTCAAAGTACTAAACAATTAAGCAAGCCTCTCAACAACCCATCAGATAGATGTTGTTACTGATAACAGTAGAGAGGTTATGGCTGACTGGCCCAGGGTCACAGAATGAGGTAGTGAGTGTCTGAATAAAAACCAGAGGCCTTGACACTCTCCTCTTCTCTGTCCGTTAGGGAAAACTTAATATTGGCTGCTGAGCTACAAGTTTGATCGCTCAGTAGGAGGTTGAGATCTGAGCCTTGCTAGTACATTCCTCTAGAATGGAAGCTTCTTAGTCGGATTTAAACCCCTGCTTGGAGGGTAAGAGTATCCTCAGAAAATATGAATATGATGTGCAGCTGAGGGACATAGGAAGAATATCTCTTTGGAATATGAACTGCTGTACATTGGTCTGGGTGAGCAGTGAGGCTTTTGAAGAATTTTGAAATAGAAGAGTATGGTGCTGTTAGTCTTTTGTTTAGTCCTTTATTGCTTTCCCGAAATAGTATAGTCTTAGGCCTGGTATACACGCAGGTTTTGTACCACTATAAGTGTGTCAGTTAGGGATGTGATTTTTTTTTTTTTTAAACCAGAATAGTTATACTGGTACATCCTCTTGTGTGGACACAGTTATAACAGTATAAAGATGCCTTATACACGAATAGCTTATATATCCGTCTAACTGCATCCACACTCAGTAGGTTGCAGTGCTTTAATTACACCAGTGTAGTTAAAGTGGTGCTACTTTCATGTGTAAACAAGGCCTTGCATTTAAGTTGTAAAGTGGCGCGTACATGCTGACGACTTTCAGACTCCACAGTAGAAGACTGAAGTCTTTAGCACCAAGGAAGAATTCCTCATACCATAGAGTTGTAGAATCACGTGGGAAGCAAGCAACATGTTGCTTAGCTCCTGACTGAAGAAGGAGGGGTGCCCAGGGATTCACTGATGAGCACGGTAAAAGAGCTGGAATAGAATAGAGGGAGCACACCTCACATTGCTCGTCAGTGATCCCCTTCTCCCCTGCTCCATAGCCGCTGCTCAGAGTGGCATTGTGACATACTCTGGAGCAACTTGTGCTCAGCCCACAGCAAGAGAGATGGGTGGTGGTATGTAGGGCCCGAAGGTGAAGGCAGTGAAATGAATGGGGGGGAAATCCCCTGCCAAACGAAAAAAGCTGCCATTATAAATGCCACACTGTTTCTGAAATAACTTTAGACCAGATCATGCCTATGTAGAAATACCCATAGCTGCTTCTTGCGGAGTATCTTCTGCATTCTTTTACTGGGGAGAGAGAGATTGCTACCTCCATGAGGAAAGAGGTCTGGCTCCTAAATCCCATGAATCCCCTGAGGTGCACTGTGTCTCTGGTGTTGCCCAGGCCCTGCTGCCTGGTACCTCTTCTCTGATCTTCCTCAAAGGAGAAATCCTCAGCAGAGGCAGCTCATGAAAAAGTAACACACCCATTGGCTGTATGACTATTCCTTTAAAATCTGAGTGGGACCAGTGAGGGAGAATGCTTTTGCTGCTATAGCTTATACCAGTTCCCCGAACAAAATACGTGATACTGGTAAAAGGACTTTACTACTGGTATAACTTCTTCTACTCTAGGGCTTTTGCTGGCATAGTTATGTTGGTTAGGGGGCTGATGTTTTTTCATACACCCGACATAGCTATGTTAGGAAAACATTTAGGTATAGATCAGGCTTCCTTTTTATAAGAGGAAATGGAAAGTTCAGAAGAGTTCATATACGCTGTCTCCAGTGTAGCCTGTTGTCTGCCTCCCTTGTGAATGAATTCAGAACCACCAGATCAGTCCCAAGTCGATGAATATGCCTGCATCTCTTGTGCGTCCTGTGTTCTGAGAGAAACAGTAATGACCTGTTCTAAATGCCACTAGGTGGCACTTTAAGGACATGACAACCGATGGTTGTATTCACTTTACATCAGCTCCTGTACCAGCACTGATTCCTTTCTTTTATAAAATCTGTGTATGTATTTAACCATCTGACCTCTCTAGTTAGCTGTGCCCAGTTGTATTGTGAGATCCGCATTCCACACTGGGGTATGATCCTCATGATCACAAATGAATAGGCAGGGCGGTACCAACACCAATGGCTTTTGACAGCAGCGAATAGTACAATAGAAATGTAGCCCTGCAATCACTGAAGCTGTTGTTCTAATGGGTGTCCCATGCCCAAGGCACTCTAATAGCCAAAACACATTAAAAATGCTGTCTCATCAGATCGGCAGGGAATTCTGAAATCTTATCCTTTAGCATTGGCATCAACACTTGGTTCAATATCTGCATTTGATAGTGTCCAAAACTTGTACTTTTTTCTTTCCTTTTACAAATTTTATTTTAAGTAACTCTTCTGCTGTGAGATCTTTCTGTTTGGATCAGTTTAGTTGTAGGTTGGGATGTTCAAAGGAAGCCTAACTCTGCTCCCATTAACTTCAGTGAGAGTTTTACTATTGACTTCAATGGGAGCTGAGCACTTTTGCAAATCCCAACCTCTGTGTGTGTGTGTGTGTGTGTGTGTGTGGGTGGGGGTGTGTGGGTGTGTGTGCTTGTTCGTATTTGAAGGCAGTCAGTGCAGGGAGTTGAGGGGAGTGAAGCGCTGTAGCTTTGCAACTGAAGTATGAGCCTTTTTTCACCTGCCAAAATCTAATCAGTAGACAGAACCAAATGGTGCTTCTCTGGTTATCTCTTCCTTCCATCTCAAACGATCCTCCTAGAATCTTTTACTCTTTTTTTTCCTGCTTCCTTTCTCACTCAGTTACATGTGGTCCCCTTCTGTACATTTCTTCTGAGCAGGAGGACATACCACATGGCTCCCTCTGGGGCCATCATCATTGGTTTTTCTATCTGAATCAACCTTTTATCAAAGGAATGTGGGTGAGGGCAGAGATTTTCATTCCCCCCAGTGTCCAAATTCATTGCCTCCGTGATGCATTTGAGCTCTGCTGTCCCAAGATCATTCATTAGAATTTATATGCCTGGAGTGCCTGCCCGATATGCTGTTGCCAAGCCACTGAAGCCTGTGTTTTGGTCCTGCATTACTGTCAGTTACATAAGAAATGGTTCTGGAAAGTAGGGAATCTATTGTTTGTTTCACTGGATAACAGAGAGATGTGTTGTATTAAAAAAAAAAAAAATGAAGTCCTTGATTTCAGTGATTCAGCAAAGGGTGCCCTTTCCCCCTTTCATTCCTCTGTATGGCAGGAGTTATAATCTCAGCCTAGCAATACCTGGAAGGTTTTCTGAATCAAAATGTTCGTTCCAAATAGTAGCCCCCCGGCAAATTCTTTTTAGCATTGGTTTGCAGTTCAAATGTACCATACTTGAAGGAGGAAAAGGGAAATCTTGTCAGCCATGGCATTTTATTTTCCCTTCTGTCTTGAGGAATTACATATGCATTTAAAGGAAGATCACAAATCCCTCTCCTAGCATTAGTTCTACCCCTTACAGTTGTAGAGCACTAGCAAACCTGACAGAGCTTCCTCTCCCCACCAGCTTCCATCGTGCTTCTGATGTGAAGGGAGTGGAAGTAGTATGATAAAGTCCCTCTTTAAATACGTTATAATCTCTGTATAATTCTGACATTGTTTGATTTATGGGTTGTGCTGAACCAGAGGCATTGAAGTAACTTCGACTGCTCTAGATCGTGATAACGTAGGGACTGTCATTGCTTCCAAAGTCTCTCAGCAGGAGTCTGTCAGCAATAGCAGAATAGATTATTCCGTGCTTGATAAATTATTGGTAAGAAGCTTTAGGTGAAATCCTGGCCCCACTGACGTTAATGGGAGTTTTGCCATTGACGCCTGTGGAGCCGGGACATAACCCTTTAAATTTAACCTCACAGAAATGGACCATTTTGGAGAAGTGACCATGCTGTAGTGCAGTAACCCCCTGTTTTAATTTTCAGCCTAGCCTGAGACATTTAAGGACTTTTCCTCGGAAGTGCTTTGATTGTTGCAATTATTTTCTGTTTGGAGCCGGATTAGGGCAGGAAGGAGGTAGATTTGTCTCCTTCTATACCTTGTATATAAAGTGACATCATCACCGTTTTTGCAGTAGTTCCCCTTTTCTTGTTCTAGGCCTTAGCATCCATAGTCAGAGGCTCCCCTGTAAACCCCCTTCCCCCCCGAATATCATTTGATCTCAATCGATGTTCATGTTTCTATTTGTTTCATTTTTCAACTGGAGTCTTCAGGATCCAGTGACAGTTTGCACCCCTCACCTTCGTAGCGGTTGCTGTGGCTTTTCTTGTCTCATAATGGAAGGGCTCTATGTGCTATATTGTAGGAACCAAACCCTAGACACGATTCCTGGGCAGCAGGCCATTTATGTTCAGAGAAGTTGCTGTTTCTAGCTTTTCACAAAAAGTTATCTTTTGTTTTCTTATCACAGTAAAGTGGGGAAATGGTTTAATTAATAATATACACAAGACGTGTGTCATTCACTTAGCTGTCACCATAACTTTCCCCCTCAGAGTTAAATTGCTAAAGTAACTTTCCTTTTGTGTCTAGTGTTTGCTTTCATTGCCTTTATTGTACATGACTGCTAGTCATTTTCTGGGTATAGCGGTGACTGATTTGTTGTTACAGACAGAACAAGTATCTGAGATTGAATTACAGCCTCAGATGAATAGAGCCCCATCACAGACAGAAGGAAGCAGCCCAACGAGAAAGGTAAGGCCAATATGTCTAATGCCATTGTTGAATGATCTGCCTTTATCTTTTTGCCTTCATCAACTGACCTTAGTTGTTTTACGTTTTAAAGCAATTAAACTGAGGTTTAGGATTACATTTTTACATGTTTACTTTTTCTGGAGGTCAGGACACCGGGGGAATTGGACTCATGTGACATCCACCATCAGCTCAGATAAATCATTAAGAAAGCTTTCAATCCACACGTCAGTACATGTGCATTAAGAAAAACAACTTGCCATTTGTTTACAGTATAAACACACGGGCCCTTAAAGAAGTGGGAAGAAGAGATCAATGGTGTCGGTCCTCATTTCCTTTGAGATCTTCCAACATGAAACATTTTTAAAATCTGATATTAAGGATCCAACATAAGTACACCAGTTTATTAGAGCTCAGGATCTCTTATATAATATGCATAGAATTGCAGGACTTTGTTTAAAACATGAATTACAGGTTTTGTATGCTTGCAGGCATATAAAATAGATATGCTGTAACTACAGCCTTGCATTTTCCAGGGGTGAAACCTGGCTCCATTGACATCTTTGGGAGTTTTGCCATTGACTTCCGCGGGGCTATGATTTTACCATGCTCTTTAAGGTTTCCCTGTGTCCACATTGGCATATTTATTTCTTTAGATTTATGAAACAACAAGAGGCATCCCTCTGAATGCTCTAGGTGCTTCTGACAAATGCTGGGAATAGGAAACACCCCCCCTAATGTGTACGAAATAATCAGGCAGCACAAAAACAAACCAGCCCTCAACTTCCTCTTTCCCTAACAGTAGTTACTTCTTTGGTAGCCCTCCTGAAAAGATGGGCTTTGCAGCATGCTGGGAAGGTCAACACATTCTGGCTACTGCAGACCAAGAGAAGGAGTGACTCCAAAGGATTGGCTTATGTCATTTTCCTCCTAGTGCCTTTTGGGGTCACACCCCTTTGTGCTCTTGCTTTTGAGCCAGCACTGTGGCTGCAACCTCAGTCCTTTCCATCTAAGATCAGTAGCAGGGGCAGTTGTTAATTAGGGGTTAGAGGCCTAAGATCTCCAATAATACTCCACCAGGTACTAATGCGGCACAGACATTACGCAGTGTCTATGTAGTGCTGGTGTACAGCACAGTGTGGTACCAGGTGCTGCCACGGAGGGTGTACCTGAAAGGGACGGAGCTGCTCTCCCCCTGAGAAATGGATGTGATGATCCTGGGTGGAGGTGAGAGTCTGCATAGCTGGCCTGTAGGAGAGTCGGGAGAGTTTGGGTGATGTCTGGTGGGAGAGGGAACTGTTAAAACACCCCCACAGGTGGTAAAGTGGGCTTTCTTCCCATTTCTTTCTGTACTCCAGGCCTTTCCCTGCCCAGTGATGTTTCTTCCCCAAATGAGCACCATGACCTGTTTATTTGGCTGGTAGCTCCTGTGCCATATGCTGCAGCTGCTCCTGCTGTTCGGTCACCCGTATGACCTCTAGCCACCAGAAGCAGCTGAGAAGAGAAGAATCCAGAGCGAGCATAGCTACAGCCAACCCAGCCCACAAGTAGCTGGGCTCCTGAAACTGGCAGCCTTAAATAGCCACTAGCCCCACCCACCCCAACTTCCTGGAGTGTATCCCCAGGGCACAGGCCTGCAGGATATCTGCAGCAGTGGCCTGAAGATCCTCCTCCTCAGTACAATGAAAGAGGAGGCAGGAGTATCTATCAGAGTTGTTCTGCAGAACTTGAGGAAGGGACGAATGTACTGAGTGGAGGACTCTGACACCAACAAATTGCACTAGACACCAGTGACTACTGCTCAGAAGACAGCGTCCTTCCTCCTAGAACAACCAGCAGTGTTCACCTCTCTCCAAACCGGCACAACAGTTTCCCCAAACTACATACAGGTAGTTTTTAAGTGAAAGCAAATTTATTAGAAAAACACAATAGAGAGAACCAGCAGTTAGAGAGAGACCCCTGAGATTCTTCCCCCTAGTCAGTAGGAGGATGAGAAGCTGAATTACAATTATGGGATGTTGTCTAGGACATAGCTGAAAAGTCCATCTAACTCACCTCTTAAAAAGCTAGCTTTGTCATCAGTGTCTTACCCAGGTGTGTTTTTAACCAGATGCTCGCAACTTATCTGCCTGGCATCTTCTGGCAGGCTCAGTGTGTCTGTCTTTAACCAACAGACTTCTTATTGGCTAGTTTCCAAGTTCAGTTAGCACTGGTGGTATTGTCTCAGCCCAAAACAAACTACAGGATAGCAGAACTGCTTTCAGGTCAGTTTGTGCAACTCAAATTTCTTTTGTTCTCAAAAGGACGGACTTCCCTATCATCCTGCCAAGTAAGGTTCTCTGTGTTTTCTGTTTGTCTGGCTTTAGGAATGTACCAGCCCCTCAAATAGCACTCATGAAAATGGGGCTTTTTGACATCCAGGTTTGGCTGTTTTTTGCCATACTAAAATAAACAGAGATTGTGCATTTTGCATTTCCCCAGCTCTCACCCATTCAAGCGTGTAGAAATCACACACAGGTTCCCTAGTCGTCTCACATGACATTTTCAGAGAGAGCTATTCAACCCTGCCAAGCGTGAAGCCACAAAGAGCAATCTTACTCCAGATCTATAACCATACAATAGTTACACTCTTCTGCTCGCCTGTTCAATTAAATGGTAAACATAGATACTGTTCAATTATTTAAAAAAAACAAAGGGGAACCAGAGGACTGAGTTTTGGAAATGAGATTCTGAGCCTTTCTCCTAAAGGTTAGTGGTGGAAATCCAGCTCATGCCAGCAATAGTGACTGACAGGTATTACCATTTGATGGCTGGTCAGTGAGGTCCTGGAAATGAGCTCTTGGTCTCATTTCAGATTCTAGCTGGTGTCCACATTCATAAAACCAACATCACTATTGGCAGCCAGCCACATAGGAGGCCCAGGACTGAATAAGGACAGAGGCTGAACTATCCTCTGCCCCAAGTGGCGGTCCTACCCTTTCTAGATTTGGACATGCTGATGAGACAGGGTGGGGGAGCTTACATTGCAATGACTCTCACTGCAGCCATTCTCTCTGTAAGTGGGGGACTCAGCCACTAACACTATTCAACCAGCAACTTACACGAGGACCACATTCACTCACTTTAATTAACAAACACTTAAGGGACCCATCTCCATTGTGAAAACAAGCAGAACAGTGTATAGTCTGAAAATGTCTGCTGTTTTTAGCAACAAATATCTTGTGAAAATCTGGTATGTAGATGTAATCGCTCTCAGCCTGGGTATACATTTTTTTAAAAAGCAGTAAGCAAGTACATTAATTATACAATGCCATGTGATTATTTTGAGTGTGGTATTCCACATATTTAAGGCAAGTGGCTTTCCATGCTGGGTTGTATGCAACAGATCCTGTTTTTTGTTTGGTTGGTTCTTTTAAATAGTTTTAAAGTAGTCATGGAAACCTGTGGAATTTTGGAATGTTAAGAGACTCTACCCTCTCATAACGCTAACTCTATTCATGGCCTTAAATTACTTTTTATTGCAAAACAATAAAAAGCTGACTCAGATTACATTTTGCAGCCTTTTGGGCACTTCACTGGGTCATTTAAAGGTGTATTACTTTGTTTAATTTATTTGTATTGTATTCATTGGTTCCTAAGACATAGAAAGGAAGGTAGCCTGTTCCAGTGAATGCACCACTAGATTGTATAATGAGAGCTGGGTTCTAGTCCTGGCTCTGCCACTATTTCACTATGTAACCTTTGGCAAGTCACTTTACCATTTTGTGCCTCCGTTTCTTGCTTTGTGAAATGAGGATGATGATACTACTGGCATCTCTTTGTTAAAGCACTTTGAGATCTACAGATGAAATGTGCTATGAAAGCTAAGCTTTATTATAATAATACATTATTATTATAACGGCCTGATATTGCAGTGGTGATAAAGTTTTGGGCAAAATAAAGGATATTTTAATTAAAATAATGAAAGCACTTCTGGCATTGTTTATTAAAAATGAATGTATTTTGTCTTTTCTACCTGAACCTGCCCACATCTTTTCATGTACTTCTCCATGACCAATCATTAGCCTTACGTGCACTCATTCTGCAATGAGGGTTTACATGTACGTCTTTGTAATCCAGTTTCTGAGCTGCCCCTAAAAGGGAAAGTATTTCTGGGACCGACATCATAGAATAGAAGAAGCCTGTCTTGTGTTTGAGGCATTTGCCTGGGACACAGGAGATCTGGGTTCAATTCCTAACTCTGCCACATCTTTTCTGTGTGACCTTGGGCAAGTCAGTCTCTCTCAGATACTGTACCTCAGCTGTACTGTGAGGTTGGTAGCAGTTCTCTACCTCTCAGAGGTGTCATGAGGATAAATTCATATCTTTGCGAAGCACTCAGATTCTATGGGGATGAGACGAGGCCATATAATGGGTAGATACTTTATAATCCTTAGCTGGCGATCAATATTGGTCACTCCTGGGAAATTTAAGGTGTCCTGTGTTGATCACTGGGAGTGTATGCAGGCAAAATCCTCATATTACACAAAGCATAATTTTTTAATTATTATATTCTGGTAATGTCCAGAAGCCCCAGTATGCGTCATGTACACATACGCATGTACACACGCATGTATGGACAGTCCCTGCCCTGAACAGCAGACAGTCCAGATTAAGATAAAACAGAAGTAGTGCATGCAAGACAATTGAAGGGAGAGAGGGCAAGACACACCAACAAAAATAGCCAACCTGCAAATATAGAAAATTACTATTAAAATGACAGAATGCAGTTTTTAAAAAGCAAGTTATTACTGAATTTAGTTAAAATTGAAACAGCACAAAGCTTAGGCCATACTTCAGCAGTTTCTGTGTCAAAGGCATTCACTCATCGTAGCCTTTTCTTTCACCACGTCAACATTTAAGCATGTCTTTGGACGCTGACTTATTTAAGGACTAACTGAATCTTTGTTTGTTTGTTTTTCTCCAAAGGAGATTCTGCTTACTCAGCCACCATCCAAACCAATCCGTAGGAAATTCCGCTCCGAAAATCAGATGTTGGAAAACCAGGAGCTTACTCCCACTAGCAGTATGACCTCTTCCCTGCCTGCAGTCAAACCTCATCTTCCAGCCCAAAAGTAAAACACACACACCTAAAAACTACACTAAGCTGCATCTTGAGCTATGACTTGACTGTGTTTGTTTTTTGCCTCATTCTCATATTTAATGATTGAATGACTCAGGGCCTTGGTAATGAGATACAGACCTCAACTCTCGATTGCCAGTTCAAATGCAGGCCAGGTCAGTAGTGACCAAAAATTGTTAACATCTGATAGCTGAACAATGGCCTCTTTGAAATGCACTTGATGGTTTCAGTCAACAAATGTGTGTCCACATCACAAAAGCTACCACTCAACTACCGCCTGTAACACGGTGACAGGGATCTTGTGTTGACCCCGTTAGCAGGTGTTTGAAGCCTGCATAACGCTGCTGAAGTTATGCTCACTCATATTGGCAGTTGTGGCTTGTTAACCAACCAGGAGATGAGCATGGGGGGAATGACTCCAAATCCCTTCAATCTTGTCATCATAATAAGATGGCAGTTCTCCACAGCAAGGAACTAAACTTCAACACAGTCTCAGTTACACAGGCATTCACAACACTGAACAACCTCACTGGTCAGGTGTTTGCAAATGCTGTGGCTGAGGAGAACAACACTGGTTTCACCACCACTTCAGCCATAGTGTAGGAGTGCCAAAATTCTCTGACACAACTGGCCAAACTAAGCGCTTCTCTTCAGTCCCAAGCATTCTAAGATGCCGCCTTTGCTATGACTAACTTGAGGGTAGAAGGTGTCCAAGTGTCTTCACTGATGTTGAGCAATAGATAGTTGTAATCCATCAAAGAGAGGCCCAGACACTGAAAAGCAATATTTCCCCCATCTGTTCTGGAACCTCATTGGGTTCAACAGTTTCAGAGCATGAACTATATAAACAGGTCTACCAAGCTGACAGGAGTTAAGAAAGGCTTTGCCCTCAGCCTAGGGGAGATGTCGATCAGAAAATGATTACAATACGTGTTTAACACTCATTTCTAGACCTATCCCAAAGAAAAGAGTATAACCCCAGTATGAGTTGAGCCATAAATCACCTGGGATAGTCTTATGATTGCCATGATGGCTATGAGATCTAGAGTCAGCATGCTACAGCCAGTGTGCAAATTGAAAGCATAGATACTGAAATCACCAAGACCAAAGAGTCTTAGTGACTCCAATAACAAGTCCAACAGTAATGCAGGCACAAGTGGTGGGGTGGGAAAAGGGCTGTGTTCAGTCAAATTTATTTTATCCCTGGATTCATATGCGAGGTGAGTGCAGTTCAATCTTTCTTTGGGTTTGCACATCTCCTGCAGCTGAAGTTGTACGCAACAAACAAGCCTGTGCTTAACCCAAATCCTCCGTGTCTCATCAACAGATTGTCTAGGGATGTTGTGGAAGCTCCTTCACTGGAGGTTTTCAAAAGGAGGCTGGCTAGCCATCTGT
The DNA here is from genome assembly GCA_037349315.1 of Chelydra serpentina. Lineage (NCBI taxonomy): Eukaryota > Metazoa > Chordata > Testudines > Chelydridae > Chelydra > Chelydra serpentina. Next base: position 133,951,898 of record JBAIAC010000004.1, read on the forward strand.
CTTGATGGTTAGACACTGCAAATCCTGCATCTTGGCAGGGGAGTAGATTAGATGACCCTTGGTCCCTTCTAACCCTATGATGCTATGATTTGGTACCAGGTAATCTGAGCCAAAACCAGGCCAGCTGGGTCATCCAGTCAGTTCTTCACAATACGTATACAGTCAAGCTGTTGAGGACCTAAGTCTGTGCTACATAGGGATGTAAAAGGTTAATCGGTAAGCATTAGGTTTACCGTTAACCGACCTTAACCATTAACCAGAGGATCCCCAGCCCTGGTGGCCCTGCACCCGCCGGAGGGACCCCAGCCCCGGCTGCCTCAGTTAAACAATATAATTTTAATCATTTAACCGGTTAACTTTTTAAACAATATTTACGTCCCTAGTGCTACATAACTTGGAAGATTAAAATAGAAAATAGGGCTCCTGAGATGGCCTGAGAATGCTAGTACATGCTTTTGGAGCCCCGGTTATATAGGGGGCCCAAGGAAAATTGCAACACCTGCTAACATCCCTAATCAGCCCTATCTGATGCCGATGTTTGTATTTTCGCCAAAACATTGAAATGACCACATAGAGATACGTGTACACTTTGATTTATTTTATTTTATTTTTTTATTTTGTTCTAAAGATTGATCGGGGGCAAAATGTAGATAAACAGGTTGGTGGAAAGGTGAAAATCATAGCAAAAGGACCACGTAATATAAGGAACAGGCACAGGTTCTATTGCAAAGATCACAGCTGTCTACTCTGTTCAGAGAAAGAGCTAGCTTGGGCTTTTCCCAACTGCTTGCCACTATGCGCTCTGTTTAAATATGCATCTGTCTTAGATTACGTTGTCATTAAAGAGCTGCTGATGCCTCATGTACAACTTTAAAATGTCTATTTAGAAACAGTTCTGCTTATCTAACCTATATTTATCATATTTCCCTTTCCTTGTTGTTTTGTTATTACTAGCAACATTTGCATTTAAACAAATCTTTGTTTCTTTAAGAGTCATGGACAGATGAATAATGTCCATAAATGATCTATCTGAAGTCCCATTTCTGTGTGTGACATCACAATCAGCTGTGGTGGAAATGACTGGTATGAAAATGGAAGATTAGTATTTCAAGTGTAGAAAAAAGCAGCAGAAGCAGCTAAACTCTTGAAAAAGCAAACATTTTATTTTCACGCAGATGTCCTTAATAATAAATAATTAAGATACGAAAAAATAAGTAAAATTGTTTCTAAATAGAATGTTCTGTACATTTTCCATTGGGCATTAGTGAGATTTTAAACCCCATTAAGTGTTTGAAAACAATACTAGCAAGGATATTGCAGTAAATACAGTATATTGAAAATAAAATAGTTGAAGTGGGCCTAAAATAGGTCGATAGTTCAGATTAACAAATGAGACCATTTTGCTTGTGACTAACTCATCTGATTCGATCATCAACACTTGTATACTACAACATCTTGTAAATTTGTATCTTTTTCTTTTGATCTAGGTTCAGTACACATGTACATAAAGTGGATGTCTGGTCTACTGGGAACGGTCACTGTTGAGGCTTTTTTCATTGAAATGTTTTGTATTTATCTCCAGCAGACAGTCTTCCAAGCAGAAGAGGGCTATACAGACTGCTATTCGTAAAAACAAAGAAGCCAATGCGGTGCTAGCCAGGTTAAACAGCGAGCTCCAGCAGCAACTGAAGGTAAGAAATTCATTGAATATCACAATTACAAGGCTTGATGCAATCGGTTGTTTTTCACCACTGGCTAAGGATCTAGTTCCTCTTTATAGATGAAACCTACTGCTTTGTTTCCAGACTCTCTTTTGAAAGAGTGGCTACACTGTACCTTTAGGGATGAGTGGCCTATATAAGAAAATGTGTAACCTAAGTGCAAAGAGCTGTGTTGTCGATTGAACTGAGTTTAAATGATAATTCTTGTATTTTGAATGCTTCTAGAGCAGTTTCCCCCAAACTTGGGACGCCGCTTGTTCAGGGAAAGCCCCTGGCACGCCCTGCCGGTTTGTTTACCTGCCACGTCCGCGGGTTCGGCCAGTCGCGTCTCCCACTGGCCGCAGTTCGCTGTGCCACTGGGGGCTGTGGGAAGCGGTGTGGGCCGAGGGACATACTGGCCGCCTCTTCCCGCAGCCCGCATTGGCCGGGCACAGCAAACTGCGGCCAGTGGGAGCTGCAATTGGCCGAACCTGCGGATGCGGCAGGTAAACAAACCGGCCGGGCGCGCCAGGGGCTTTCCCTGAACAAGCGGTGTCCCAAGTTTGGGAAACACTGTTCTAGAGCATTGCTGTCTCCTCACGCATGAGAGGAACTCAGACATAGTTTTCTTTGTCCTGATCAGTTATTTAGCTTCTTATGTTCGGTCATTCAGTATACAAAGTATTGGCTGTACTGTTGCCTTAGATGAGCCTCTAAGAATGATTTTAAAACACTATCCATTGGCTTGTATTTGTGAACTTCTTGCAGCATTTAAATTGGTAAGTTCCTGATAAAAATTAATGTTATTCTTTTTAATTGTCCAATCATGAAGTCAATACATTCTGTTGAAGCTTCATGACACTTACATAGACTATCATACTTCTGCATAAGAAGGTCTGAACATACTGGGAATCCTTTCAGAGACCATCAACACTGTTTGCCAGTCAGTCAGAGGAGACTGCTGGTGCTTTTCCCTAGCGGGTTGAAAGTGCAACCTTCTGCAGCACCTCCAGCTCTATAATGGTCTGGAAATGTGAGACCAGGACCAGAAAATAAAAAAAATAAAATATATGGAGATATGCCTATCTCATAGAACTGTAAGGACCTTGAAATTTGAAAGGTCATCGAGTCCAGTCCCCTGTCTTCACTAGCAGGACCAAGTACTGTCCCCTGACAGATTTTTGCCCCAGATCCCTAAATGGCTCCCTCAAGGATTGAACTCACAACCCTGGGTTTAGCAGGCCAATGCTCAAAGCACTGAGCTATCCCTCCCACCACCGAACCCTGGTGTCCTACCTAATAGCGCAGTGGGCTGCCACTGAGTTGGCCTGCTTGACCTTCTTTCCTTCCTTTAGCATTCCTCTGCATCTCTGTCAGAGTCCTGAGAAATCCCCATGCTATATTTTTCCTAGCTTCAGATCCCACCCTGCTCACTCAACGTCCCATGTTACAACCACCTTCCTTGGATCAGGACTGACATATGATTCCACATAGGAGCTTATCATTACCACTATTCCTGAATTGTCTAGAAGGATCTCTCAGGAGCAGTGCAAGGCAGACTCTCCCTACCAGGGCTGAGCACGCGACCTTCAATAGCAAGGTAAAAAGAGGCAGTATGGCCCAGTGGACTGACCTTGGGGAAGGATGTCACACTCGTAAGTTTTAATAGCAAACACTCTACCACCATTACATTTTTTAAGTCTCTCTTTCTATGGTATTTATATGCCTCCCATTTTCACACCTGAGCGCCTTACAATCTTTAATGTACTGTATTGATCCTCACAGGACTCCAGTGAAGTCAGGCCATGCTTTTATCCCCAGTTTACAGGCAGGGAACTGAGAGAGACAGTGGCATGCCCGGGTCACACAGGAAGTCTGTTTTGGAGCAGGGAATTGAACCCAGATGTCTCAAGTCTGTGCACTTACCACTGGGCCATCCTTCCTCTCATCGGCCAGGTTGGGCAAGTCCCTGGCCTCTCTCTGCTCCTTTCCCATCTGTAAAAAGGGAATAATTCTACTTATCTCAGTAGGTTGTTGTGAGGGTTAATTGTCTAACGTTTGTACGGTGCCTTGAAACTATAAAGCATGATGTGTATGTGGTATGAACTTGAGATCTGTAGTAAATGCCAGCTGTTACTAGACTACTCTTTAATAATGCAACTTTGTATGTGTGGGTGCCACAAAAATATTAGCATTTCTTTTTTCTCTGTTCTCCAGGAAGTTCACAAAGAACGAATTGCATTGGAGACTCAGTTGGAACAGCTTCGTCCTGTAACTGTCTTGTGACCTTCAGTACATTATTTAATGGCGATAAATGGACATTTGTGCCAATAATCTTTTGACTAATAGCACAACAGTGTAAAGTCTATGTAAAGTTTTCACCGAGGCAATGGCACTGGGAAAAGTGGAATGTGAGTTGGGTTTGTTTGGTTGGGGTTTTTTTGCACACCACCTTGCACATTTGCCCTTGCAGATGAAGAGAGTAAATGAGTTAAATATCAAACCGTAGGTTATGTCTACGAAATGAAAGTTGTTTCTTTCTTGTCCTTCAGGATATTACAAAATGCAGTTAACCACCAAAATCAATCATCTATCTCTGAAATTATTAGTGGTTTATTTATTTAAAGAATTCCTGATTTATGTACTTTCTTGAAAACCAATTATTAAAAGTTACATGCATTCAAAATTCTTCTTTATATTTAAAGCTCCTATTCTAAGGTGGTTTCTGGGACGTTTCTGATTTCACATAGGTTTATACCAGGAGGTAGTGTCTGTGGTTTTAAAACACACAAGAGAATAAAAATAATTGTACAGATAGTCTATATTCACAATCACATGTCACTGAATTGTCTTTTTTGTGCCATTTATGATTATTGGTCATTTATGTCTTATAAATATTACATGGTTTGTGTTTTGTAAGTTAAAAATCATGTGCAAATGCAGTTCTGAGAACTAAAAAGTGTTGAAACTTGTTGATTTTAGAGACTTTTTTTTTAAGCTATACCCCACAGGGAAAGTTAGTAATGGGCATGTTTCTCTGTATGTAATTAATGTGTGCTTGTTAAAACAACAGCATTGTAATTTTACCAATGGAAGTTAAAATGAAGCATATATTGTGCTTGTCTTTAGAGACATGGGTTTTATTTCATGTTTGTTTGCATTGGTCTGCATTCCTGTTTTACTAGCTATTGCGTTTTTTAAAGGACCTGAACTAGATGTTTGATTCCAAATGAAAGAAATGTATGGATATGCTCTAGGTAGGATTTTTAATGACTATGATGCGAAGAAATGAATTCTCCAAGGGGCTGTCCATCGAGTGGCCTTAATACTGCACAGGAGATGCTCCTCACAGGATGAGGCTCCCAAGCCCTTTCCCTTGTAATGGAGAGTCAAAGGCTGTAGTACTCTATCTGGGTCTGATCCAGGGCCAGTTGAAGTCAATGGGCATCTTTCCATTGACTTTGGATTAAGTCCTTTATGAGAATGTCTGACAATGGGGGCTTTCTAGTGAACCTTTTCGGTTTTGGGGCAAATCCTCGTATAACAGGTCGTTTTAGAAGTAATTAAATCAGCCTGTCCCCTTTGACATATGCCGCATTGATGAAAACATAGCATGTACACTGTCCTCTTTCTTTCCTTCCCCCCTCGCAGCCCCACTTGAGATGCATTGTAAAGTCCATTGTTCAGTGGTGTAAACTAAGCGTCTGCATTAAGTTTGCAAAAGCTCTGCATACATTTTCTTCTATTATTTCTGATGTTTTATCCATCTCATTTTGGAATGCTCCCCAAGGGTGGATTAGAAATAACTAGCCAGTCTCCTGTCAGGATACAGTGCAAAATGGCTAAATGTGAAAAAGCTGCAGCGGAATAGCAGAGCAGCCAGAAGTTTTATCAAGACATAAAACAAGAATGACATCAATGTAAATGTTTAAAGTTGACATGGTGACTGAACAGACTCCCTTGGCTGAAGTTTATATGGATTCAGAGTTTAAAAAACCTTATTGCAGTGTTGGGAGGGCAGTCCTCACATTTGTAAAACTATGTTAACTGAAAGTTTGTTTGGTAATACGTCACTCCTTAGCTAGCTAACCACTGTTGGACAAAGAACTGAATTGGATTTCTGACTTCTTTTGTGGTAATGCTCTGCAGTTGGAATCAGAGAAATGACCATGGCTTGTGACTAAATGAAGTTAGAATCACAGCTTCTCCCAGTGAGCTGCAGAAGAAATCATCTTCCCTATTAGTGACAATGTTCAGAACTTACACCAGTCATTCTTACAGAGACAAGGTGGATGACGTAATATCCTTTATTGGACCTACTTCTGTTGGCAAGAGGACAAGTTTTGTAGCTCAAAAGCTTGTCTCTGTCACCAACGGAAGTTGTTCCAATAAAATATATGACCTCATCCACCTTGTCGCTAATATCCTGGGACCAGCACTGAATACATGAGTCATTCTTTTCATTTACAAAATTGAATTGTTAGATTTTAATGAGTTTAAATTTTTTTAAATTCTTGTTTTGTCATTTTATTAACAAAATGACAATGTTAAAAGACAGTGTTGTGTGGCACTTTCCATATTTGTGATCCAGAATGTTTGGAAGAAGCTTTTCAACTCTTAAGAAATGTGCAAATGTTTTATTAAGCTCTTTGGGTGAGATTCTGCAGACCTTACTCATGTTGAGTAGGACTTTACTTCACAAAAAGCCCCATTTATTTCAGTGGGACTATTCATGGAGTAAGATGCTACTTTTAAGTAAAGGTGGAGGAAAGTAGTCCATAGTGCTTTTTCGAAGATCTGTCATGCAAAGTACTATTATAATTATTTCTTATACTGTGAGTCAGGATACCTGGATGACCATCAATGGAACATGTTACTTAGGCTTAGTCTACACTAGCAACTTATGTCGGTATAACTGTCGCTCAGGGGTATGGAAAGTCCACAACCCTGAGCAAGGCAGTTATACTGGCCTAACTCCTGGTGTAGGCAGCTTTATGTTGATGGGAGGGCTTCTCCTGTCAACATAGTTACCACCTCTCGGGGAGGTGGAGTACCTACGCTGATGGGAGAAGGCCTCCTGTCAGGGTAGGTAGTGTCTTCACTGAAGTGCTACAGCGGCATCGGTGTAGCTGTGCCACTGCAGCCTTTTAAGTGTAGACAGGCCCTTAGTCATCCTGAATAATAGGGGTTAATACATAAAAGGGTTTATACCATTTCTGATGCTGAGCTTTTAGAGGTGCGTTCTAATGTTCTACTGAGCTCAGGGGGCCATCCTAATTCAGTCACTGTATGTGTAGTTTATTATATTATTGAGGATGGTGTACCACTTTACACAGTGTGGAAAGCAAAATAGCAAGGGAAGAGTTAAGACATGTTTTATCTCCGAAGCACAAAATCAGGAAGTAAGTTACCTGGAGTATCTTTCTAGTACTTTGACAGTTCTGATAGCCTACAGAAGATGTAAAATCCGCTCCTGCTGTTATTTTGGTTAAAAAAAATTGTAATGGGAGTTACAGGTGCTCAGCCCCTTTAACAATGAGGCCATTTATTTAGGCAGTGCCAGTGCAAGGAAGTTTCATGCCCTAGGCGAAACTTCCTTGCACCAGCCCTGTGCCCGCCCCCCACCCCAGCTAACACCGCCCCCTCTGCACCCCCCCTAGCTAACACTGCCCCCCCCCGTGGCAGCCAGTCCCCCCCCCTTCCGACCCCCTGCAGGCCGGCAGCTCAGCCCCCCGCCCGCGGCCAGCCACCCCACCGGCTAGCCGCCCCCCAGGCTCCTAGCTCAGCCCTGGAGCTGGGAGGGCGGGAGGCAGCCGCGCCCAGTCGCCCCCCGCTCCCAGCTGAGCCATGGAGCCGGAAGGTGGGCATCAGCCGCTCCCAGCTGAGCTGCAGAGTCAGGCGGCAGCCGCGGCTCAGCCCAGAGCACGGGGCAGCTGGCCACAGAGCTGGGAGGCATCTGCGGCCAGCCACCCCCCCGCTCCCGGCTCCGCCCCAGAGCCGGGAGGGCGGGAGGCAGCTGCAGCCAGCCACCTCCTGCCACCTTAGGCGACCGCCTAGGGTCGCCTAATGGGCGTGCCGGCCCTGTATTTAGGTGCATATGGCTAACATTTTCAAAAGTGGGTAAGTCCCATTAACTTTCAATGAGACATGAGGAAAAAATGTCAAAAGTGCTTAAGTGACTTAGGACTTTCAAAGAGACCTAGGCTTCCGAGCTCCTAAGTCACTTATGAAAATGTGACTTTGGCTCCTATGTCACATAGGCAATTTCAAAATTAGGCTAAACTTTTCAAACATGGGTGCCTAAAATTAAGCACTTGTGATGGCCTAATTTTCAGAAGTGCTGAACATCCATAAATCCCATTGAAGTCAACAGGAACAAAGTGCTAAGAACGGTTTGAAAATCAGGCCATTTTGTTTCCCTTCTAAATGTATATAATGGCTCAACATCAGACACAATGAATAAGTTGTGGGGACCTCTTTAAAGATAGAACAGTCTGACTATACAATCAGAACATTGTTTAAAGATACTAACTATTAATGTTCCGGTTATCAAACTAGTATTAGGACACCATGGAAATGTATATAATATCTTTTATTATGGCTCCCATACTGCTGGATTAAAAAATATCAATCATTAACAAGTTCAGCCCTGTTAGGTTTAGAAATGTCAGTTTTAACTTGAAACATTATTTCCAAGCACAGTTTTAGAGGCTGGGAGATGGTCACTTCAGCGAGAGGAACTTTTTCAGCTTTCTTCTAAACATTTCAAGCTTCATATTGTACTCAGGGTCTCAGAGCATATCTTGTCATTTCACATACTGCGCTTGCACAGGCAAGCAGGGTAGATAATTTTATTTAGGTGGTGGCCTGGCCTAAAATTAGAAATAACCTTGAGAGATGCAATGAGGGAGGTTAGCGATGGAGTTTTTCATACCTCAAACTCTCCTTCAAGACTTGGAGGACAATTGTTTGCATTACAGAGCTACCCTGTGGGGTGGTTGTGATTTGGAACTCTTCACAAGAAGCTGTAGGATAAGCTTCATATGGCATTTATCTCTCCCTGTTTTAGAAGCTGTTTCCACCAAGTTTAAATCCCATTTCATGACAAAGACAGTTTGTGAAAGCTTCCAGTCTGAAAGGGAGGAGCGTCATTTCTCCAGCACTGCCAGTCCTTTAGCCTTCAGCACTTATACACCTTAATTGACAAGAAGTAGTTGTTGTTATAAAAGTCAGGATGGGAAAGAGGGATAATGAACCCATATATTTTAGAGTGAAAACTTATTTTTTCAAGACATGACTATCCCAATTGATAAGAAATATATATTTTGAAGCTTGTCTTTATTCAATTATCTTCATGAAACTATGTATTACATCTTTGTCTGCTATTGATCATTTGATTAAAAAAAAACTGGTATTGGGAACCTTATTGTTAATCTAAAATTTAAAAAAAAGTTCTCAGGTTACTATATATTTGTATATTTACTTACACCGTGTAGTTGATAACCATATTCCAGAAGACTTGTTTTCACAGCTGCAGAAATGTTAATGTGGTAGATTGCAAGATATAACATTCTATACTATGCACATCCAATTTTGGAAAATGTATATGGTATGAAACTGGGTGCTATGTTAAAATAAAAAGCTACCACAGCTTCAGATTGTCTGTTTGTTTTGTTGAGGATGTCATTTGTACAGATGATATGAAAAGAGAAAAGTTTGCAAACACATATGCCAAGGTGGGTGTGTGTGTGAGAGAGAGACTATTAAAGTTTAGAGTGAAATCCTGGCCCTGTTGACCTCAGTGGAGTCAGGACTTCACCCTTACTTTGCAAAAGTTCACCTTTCTACAAAGTAAACTGCTAAATGGAACCAGTTTTAACTTTTAAGAATGTGAATAGTATAAACACCAGTGAGGAAGAATAATTGTATTAAGGTGGTCTGAGGGTGCATAAGCACAAGTAATGGGATGAAATGATACGCAAATAAGTAAATTAACCACCTAACGGTGAATTCTGTTTGACTAAGAAAGTGCTGGGTGCCCCATCACTTGCAACAATAAAAATCAGACTAGACAAATCACTGTACAATATGTATTTGGAGAACAGTCTTTCATTGGCAGAGAGATAGATTAGATGGACTAATGGATTATTTCCATCTCTCGGCTACTGTGATTTGTATTGCTTAACTTCACTGCTGTCCAAAGAATGGGGTTTTAAAAGAGGAAATAATTAGTGATAAGTTGTAAATAAATTCTTACAGCATTAAAGCGTGACAAGGGATGCTTTATTAGCCAAAAAAATATGTCTCTGGTGCATGTGAGGAACAAAGCCAAGGCACTAAGAACTTGTGAATATACTGTAGGGAGCAATTATGCATTAACAGGATGGATTTAGATGATTCTTCCATTCTTATGCTTCTATGATATTCTGGGGAGCCTTAATGTGATTTTAGTTTGGCTCCCCAAGTTTAAATTAATGTTTTTAACATACTTGTAAAACAAAAAGGGAAAAAAAACATATCCTTCCACTATGGAAAATATTTATTAGTGAAAGAATGAGGAGAAAGGGGGGGGGAGCTAAAGACCCTTTTTTCTTCAATTTATTACATTGAAAATAATTCTATTTTAAGTGCTCCCCTCTCTTTTTATAACAGTTTCCTTGCCTGTAAATCTCCATCCGTGTCCTCCCTTTCTTGTCTGTCCATTGTGTCCTCTTCAGATTTGACCAGTGTTTTCCTTCTGCGAGTTCTGCGCCTCCACTGGGTCCCTTAGTATGCAGGGGGAGATGAAGGAAATAGCTTAATTTCCCTGACCAGGAGAAAAAGTGAGTTAGCCCTATGCCTGCTCAAGGAACGGTCAGACCACAATAAGGGTGTAAGTCTGTACCCAGACAGCCACAGTCCCAATCCAAAATAAAATCCAGGGTCTGCCATGTAGACAGGTTGAGCCAGAAACAACATGGGATAATTTCATAGTTGTACTGGTGGCTATAGAATAGTATGGACTATGCATATTTAGCTTAAAAATGTGGAAGTCACCCAGTTGCTAACTTTTATTAAAGAATATGAGGTTAGTCTCAGGATGGCCCTGTGCTCCAGAGAGATGATATCTTAGACAATATCAATAGGATTCATTTTAAATGCCAGAAACTGCACCTGGTCTATTTGGGGGGGGAGGAGGGAGAGGTCTACCTAACCTCCCCATGCCCACTGCAAAGATAGTAGGACCCAGGCCTTCACCAACGATTTCCCCTTCTGGTACTCCATATCCTCAGTTCATAGCAACATTTCTCAACCCTCTAAACCAGCGGTGTCCAATAGAAATTCGATGCTAGCCACACTGCTAGCCACACTTGTGGTTTTGAATTTTTCTTATTAGCCACATTATAAAAAAGCCACATGCATTAGCCACTATTCAATAGCCTATTAGCCACATGTGGCTAGTGGCGAACATATTGGACACCGCTGCTCTAAACCATTATTCTGTGGCTATCATAGGGGGTGCAGCTGCTGTAGTTGGAAGTATACAAGCAGGAACCACCAGGGCAGGGTGCAAAAGCAATTTACTGTATACAGACCAGGCCCCCAAGACAGACAAAATTCTAAAATAAACTGGGAAGTCCACTTGCAAATGCAACCCAGACACTTGCTCCCAGTCCCAACCATACAAACAGGCATAACAAAATGGCAAACATGTGTCTGACCATTTGGTAGTGGAGTACAAGCTGGAGTGTGTGTTAATGTTCAGGGTCATGGAGGAAAAGAAGGGGCAATTTATCATGTCTGTCCACACTGACAGCACCCAGAGAGAAGGCAGTACTGATAAGATGCAGTACTCACACTTCTTAAGCAGCAGGGAATCTTTTTCTATCCTTGCCATCTTGTTTCACCCTCCCCCACAGAAAAGGGCTTTTTAAAAAGCTTTGCTGGTTACAGCTTTGTAAGAAGGTTTAGATGCAAGGCTGCCACTTGATATCCAAATCATTTTGTTCCCAGGTCAGTTAAACAATCAAGCAGTTCATTCTATTTGTCACAGATGTAGGGTGTGTTAAGCTAGTCATACCTGCATTCATCAGGCTGGTACAAAGCTTGCATTGTTTACTATAAATTCCACATTCTTATCTTAGAGGAAAAAAACAATACAAACTAATGGATGACCTCACCTGTGTCTTAGTTCACAAATCACCATTTTTCCTAAAGGATGCTAAATTCTGAACTTGAACCAGGGTCTTCCAGTAATATTAATGGATTTTGAGAGCAGAACTTCTTTCATTTGCATTGGGTCTCAAAGGCATAATTTTTCAAAAGTCATTAGTGATTGTAGGTGCCCAACGTGAGACACTGTTCACCCATCCTCTGAAATTCAGGCCCTTTTAAAGGTGTCTCAAACTGGGCACTAGAAACAGAGGCAGCCAAATTCACTAGTCATTCATGAACATTTAGGCCAAAATTATTTCATAATGTGTAGTGAAAATGACCCTTCTTGGCAGCATTCTATTTCTAGCATTTAGCGGCATACCGGCTGGCAAAAGGCTTGCCAACATGAGCTCTTGTGCTCATTACTCTCCAAACCAGTGGAAGTACTCATATATTTCAGAAAGGTGCTCCCTTAGAACTATGTTGTCAGTTAATTACACTATAAGGGGTACCAAACCATACCTAAATCAGGCTCCCACAGCTCTCGCCGGTTAACTGCTTGTCTGGTTTTAAGCTTTTCTTTCAGGACCAGTTTTGGAAAGCCAGGATAGGCTTTTGGAAAGTGATTTTTGCGGAGCAACTGTGAAGTGGTTAGATATGAAGGTGGTTATTTTTGCCCATGTATCAGTTTTAACTGGGCTGGGTTTGAATAGGCTGCTCATCTGTGTATTTTCTGGGCTTTTCTCCTTCGTGGTTGTATATGTCAAGTATTTGTGAAAGCATCTTGAGCCATTGTGGACAGGCTCTCAATACATAATTATAAACACATTAAATATGCTATAGGAAGAATTTAGAAACAAGCAAACATCTAGAAACCCCATAATAAATTGGCACGTAGGAATTGCCACACCAGACTGGTCCATCTCATCCAGTATATTGTCTCTGGATCCTACTAAACACTTGGATTAAATGAGATCCTGTGGCAATGAATTCCATGGGTTAATTACACAGTTTGTAAATAATTAATTTTTAACTATTTTATAATTGGTTGCTTTTCAATTTCATTGAATGCCTTCATTTTGTAGTACAAGAAATGGTAAATAGGAGGGTGATGGCCGCCATCTTGGCCAAAACACTGGGAATTGAACTGAGGATCTTGTGATGGGTTGTTCACCCCACACCAGCCCTGAAGGGATTAAGGTGGCCCAGAACAGGCCAATTAGCCTTCCTTTACAAACCCTGTTCATCACAAAGACGAATTGCAGATGAAGCAGAGCTGGGCTAGGTTTATAAAGGGAGGAAGTTTGGAATAGTAAAGGGCTGCAGAGGGAGAGTCTGCAGTCACTCTTTGGAAGCAGAGGGACAGGAGAAGAGGAGGAAACCCAGAGGGGAGAATAAATCCTGGGATCCTAGTCCTGGAAGAAGGGTCATCCCCAGAGGAGTTGTGGAGAAAGCAGGATAGACAGAAGTCCAGGGAAACTGCAGCAAGGAAGGGAACTCTGTGGACCTTGGCTGCTAGTTATAGGGTCAGTGGGCTGGAACCCAGTGCAGAGGGAGGGCCTGGGTTTCCCTACCAGCCACTGGAAAGTGGCACAGGATTACTGGACATGCCAACCAGCCATCTGGTCCAGTGAGACTTTGCTACACCAGAAATGAGGGGTCTGTATAGTGACCTAGCGGGAGGACTGAGTTGCAGAGAGAGCGAGAACTGCAGCGATGGGGTGAGCATCGACAGGGGGCACCATATGGGAAGAAAGCTGCTGTGCCATGCCTGGCCAGGAGGAGGTGCTCTTGTGGTGAGTGAACACCCATTACAGAAGTAAAAAGCACAAGCTACTACAGCTTGGACTGAAAAGCCAGTGCTCCTCAGTGTGTGGCTGTAATAACTCAGCCTTTGCAGATTGGCACAAATGGGGCTCAACACTGGGTTACAGGAACTCCAGCTTTAGCATCCCTGCATTATTCCTGATTTGGGATCGCTTTGTCATGTCACCTCGTCATGTCCCATCTGATTCATCTCTACACAAAAGATTCCCAATCTTTTCAATCTCTTCCCCATAGGGCAGCCTTTCCTTTCCTCGGATTGTTTTTGTTGCCTGTCTCTGGACCTCTATTATTTCTGTTGTCTCACTCTTTTTGGACTAGGGTGACCAACACTGAACACAGGTTGGCTGATTCATTCTTAAAGCGTGGATCTACTTTGAAAAGTGAGTCTGTGTTCCATGTTTAGCGAATCCCAACAATTTCTAATTTCTTTGTTTACAAGTAAAAAGATGTTTCTAACTTCCAGCCCAGCAAACACAAGATGGGAGCCTGAAAGTCAAGCTGTATCCTTTTTCCATTGTGCATCATTACCAATAGATTAGGTGGATGCAAGCCAAATTCTGCCTGCAATAATGCTTTTTCAATACCATCGGCCAAAGGGTTTTCACAAATGTAATTGATTGGAACTTAGTAAATCATTCTGTTAATGTTCAAGAGGGAATAGAATCCGGTTCACTCCCCATAGCTATGCTGGCTAACAACAGTTACAATTTACAAAATAGTTAAAGCTTTTTTGTCACCATCAGCAGAGAGACAGATGGAGCAGGCCTGCTGAGTAGAAAGGTGCCATTTTTATATAGTCACTTTTCAGAGAAGAATTGCATTGTAACATTTTTGCTTCCCTAGAAGAGGTTATCCCTATCCCCTGCTGATTGAGTGGCCTTATCGTACACATTGCAAAAATATTGCTAAAAACTATTTGTCCGCTTACATGAATAAAGACTTTCTTCTGACTCTGTGCTCTTCGATTTCTTCTACCTCAGATAACAATAAGACTGTGTATCTTTTGAGAATGCAAATTGCAACATCGGGAATTATTCTATAGCTTATGCTAATTGTAAAGCTGAACCAGAGATTTAAACATTCCTGGAATTAACAATATTTTTGTAAGTAATACTTTGTAAAATATCCCAGTGACAGTCCAATCTAGTCTGGAGGAGGAGGGACAAGATCAAAGGCATAATGGGAGCAAGATATCTGAAATATTGCTAGTCAAATTAATAAACAATCCAATTCTATATCCTCTTTTAAAATAGATAGTTTAGGTCCCAAATTTAGAAAAACCTCAAAGAATTTACAAAATGTATTTGTTGAATGCTCAATGAGAGGCAGAATAATCATCTAATATGTCCAGAGGATTCAGGTCATCTATCCCAGTCTCCATCCTAGATGTGTCTGATGTTTGTGTTATTTTTTGTTGATATAAAGTTGTTGAATAAAAAATGTAAAACAAACAGAAAGGTGGAGGCAGAGCCATAGATCGTGGGGAATGCTGACCCCTGCCATGGGAGTTTACTTTCTGTAACCTTGGCCTATGTCAGGTGATTGGATCCAGGAAACAAAAACTAATCTTATACCAGTACTCCCCTGGGTCACACTAGAAACAAAAGTGAAATTAACCAGCCTATTTTCATTGTCCCAGATGAGTGAAGTAACCACAGCACAAATGGTGAAAATGAAATTAAACTTTAACATTGTTTCCAGTTTTTGAGAATCCCATGGGGTGGTACGATAAGAGCTTTTATTTAAAAATGTTTGATTTTTCAATTTGATTGTGTCCCTTAAATTGGGGTATTGCCTACCCCAACTATTCGAAATTCATGAGTCAGCCCCCCAAAATCTTGATGTTGGCTCTTTATTTGCCTTCTGGTTTCTGAGCCCTTGAGTCACATCTTCAAGCTTTTCTCCACAACTATGATGGCTACAAACTTTTTATTAAGAAATCTAGGATTCTGATATAATCACTTGATTCCTGCATTGGGGGCTTTAAGAAACACACCAAATATCTTGTGACCATGAACTGACAACATTGAAGTTGAGTCATGATTTACGCTTAATACAACAATCTTAGAGCATTATGTAGGGCACATAAATAACTACATTATGAAAAAGAAATGTCTTCAGTATTTATAAAATAACAGCCTGCATTTAGTTAATCTGTGCAATACTTTCTGCTTTGCCACAATGAAAATAATTTAAATATCAAAATCACTGAGATTTCATTCAAGCCTGTTTTCTGTTTCGTTTCCTTATAAAGTTTAGAGCCTGGGAAATGTATCATCAGGATATGATCGGAAATGGAACTTCTGTAGTTATATACAGAGGAAATGTTTCTTCAGTAAACTTCCTTCCACTGGCCTACCATGGTGCCTTAACTGAGTTCAAAGTACCCTCTCGTAAGACTGAAAGGGTACAGTAGCTGAATTTCTGTACTGATCCATGGCTTTTCTATTAAAATTGCCAACAAGGTCGGGCAATCATTGCCAGTCACCGTAGTGGTTATTCATTCATAGATTCATAGATTCTAGGGCTGGAAGGGACCTCGAGAGGTCATCGAGTCCAGCCCCCTGCCCTTATGGCAGGACCAAATACTGTCTAGACCATCCCTGATAGACATTTATCTAACCTACTCTTAAATATCTCCAGAGATGGAGATTCCACAACCTCCCTGGGCAGTTTATTCCAGTGTTTAACCACCCTGACAGTTAGGAACTTTTTCCTAATGTCCGACCTAAACCTTCCTTGCTACAGTTTAAGCCCATTGCTTCTTGTTCTATCCTTAGAGGCTAAGATGAACAAGTTTTCTCCCTCCTCCTTATGACACCCTTTTAGATACCTGAAGACCGCTATCATGTCCCCTCTCAGTCTTCTCTTTTCCAAATTAAACAAACCCAATTCCTTCAGCCTTCCTTCATAGGTCATGTTCTCTAGACCCTTAATCATTCTTGTTGCTCTTCTCTGGACCCTCTCCAGTTTCTCCACATCTTTCTTGAAATGCGGTGCCCAGAACTGGACACAATACTCCAGTTGAGGCCTAACCAGCGCAGAGTAGAGCGGAAGAAGGACTTCTCGTGTCTTGCTCACAACACACCTGTTAATGCAGCCCAGAATCAAGTTTGCTTTTTTTGCAACAGCATCACACTGTTGACTCATATTTAGCTTGTCATCCACTATAACTCCTAGATCCCTTTCTGCCGTACTCCTTCCTAAACAGTCTCCTCCCATTCTGTATGTGTGAAACTGATTGTTCCTACCTAAGTGGAGCACTTTGCATTTGTCCTTATTAAACTTCATCCTGTTTACCTCTGACCATTTCTCCAATTTGTCCAGATCATTTTGAATTATGACCCTATCCTCCAAAGCAGTTGCAATCCCTCCCAATTTGGTATCATCTGCAAACTTAATAAGCATACTTTCTATGCCAATATCCAAGTCGTTGATGAAGATATTGAACAGAGCCGGTCCCAAAACAGACCCTTGCGGAACCCCACTCGTTATACCTTTCCAGCAGGATTGGGAACCATTAATAACTACTCTCTGAGTACGGTTATCCAGCCAGTTGCGCACCCACCTTATAGTAGCCCCATCTAAGTTGTATTTCCCTAGTTTATTGATAAGAATATCATGCGAGACCATATCAAATGCCTTACTAAAGTCTAGGTATACCACATCCACCGCTTCTCCCTTATCCACAAGGCTCGTTATCCTATCAAAGAAAGCTATCAGATTGGTTTGACATGATTTGTTCTTTACAAATCCATGCTGGTTATTCTCTATCACCTTCCTACCTTCCAAGTGTTTGCAGATGATTTCTTTAATTACTTGCTCCATTATTTTCCCTGGCACAGAAGTTAAACTAACTGGTCTGTAGTTTCCTGGGTTGTTTTTATTTCCCTTTTTATAGATGGGCACTATATTTGCCCTTTTCCAGTCTTCTGGAATCTCTCCTGTCTCCCATGATTTACCAAAGATAATAGCTAGAGGCTCAGATACCTCCTCTATTAGCTCCTTGAGTATTCTAGGATGCATTTCATCAGGTCCTGGTGACTTGCAGGCATCTAACTTATCTAAGTGATTTTTAACTTCTTTTTTTATTTTATCTTCTAAACCTTCCCCCTTCCCATTTGCATTCACTATATTAGGCATTCCCTCAGACTTCTTGGTGAAGACCGAAACAAAGAAGTCATTAAGCATCTCTGCCATTTCCAAGTTTCCTGTTACTGTTTCTCCCTCCTCACTGAGTAGTGGGCCTACCCTGTCCTTGGTCTTCCTCTTGCTTCTAATGTATTGATAAAAAGTTTTCTTGTTTCCCTTTATTCCTGTAGCTAGTTTGAGTTCATTTTGTGCCTTTGCCTTTCTAATCTTGCCCCTGCATTCCCGTGTTGTTTGCCTATATTCATCCTTTGTAATTTGTCCCAGTTTCCATTTTTTATATGACTCCTTTTCATTTTTTAGTTCTTGCAAGATCTCATGGTTAAGCCAATGTGGTCTTTTGCCACATTTTCTATCTTTCCTACCCAGCGGAATAGTTTGCTTTTGGGCCCTTAATAGTGTCCCTTTGAAATACTGCCAGCTCTCCTCAGTTGTTTTCCCCCTCAGTCTTGATTCCCATGGGACCTTATCTATCAGCTCTCTGAGCTTACAAAAATCTGCTTTCCTGAAATCCATTGTCTCTATTTTGCTGTACTCCCTTCTACCCTTCCTTAGAATTGTGAACTCTGATTTCATGATCACTTTCACCCAAGCTGCCTTCTACTTTCAAGTTCTCAACGAGTTCCTCCCTATTTGTTAAAATCAAATCTAGAACAGCTTCCCCCCTAGTAGCTTTCTCAACCTTCTGAAATAAAAAGTTGTCTGCAATGCAGTCCAAGAACTTATTGGATAGTCTGTGCCCCGCTGTGTTATTTTCCCAACATATATCTGGATAGTTGAAGTAGTGTTAATATTGTCCAGCTAGAAACCAGACTGAGAACACCACTTCCATATTCCTTACTATTTTTGTACACATTGTAAACTGGATATATTGGACAATTAATCATAATTTCTGCAAGGTACTGAAGCATGTGTATCACTTTAAATAGATGATTAGTCCCACTGGCATCAAAGTCTTAAAGTTATACACTTGCTTCAGTACCTTGCTGAACTGGGACCTTAGTTCTCAAACCAGTTTTTTGGGGGTAACTCTAGATTTCTTCTGCTAAATTACATTGTACAGAGGCAGCCTCCTTTTTCATAGATCTAAATCACACAGCATGTATTTCAGAAAAAGCCATCCAATTATTTCAGTTCTTTCTCTTGCCCCAAAAACCCTGACCCCCAACAATTTTTGCATGGCCGATACCATCATCCTTTATAGAGTCCAGTAATGACAGCTTGACCTCCGTCTCTAACTCAGTTTGTCAAAATGCTGCCACCCCAGAATAACTGAATTATTTAATCACGAGTGACCTAATAACATTTGTGTGGCAGGTGCAACAGGGCTCACAGAACTAATGAATCACGGGCTGAACCAGCTCAAGAGTCTGGGAGACAAATCATGAAACTAATACGGGGATGAACTAGCAAAAGGGATTATTCTCGGATGTGCTCAATGACAGAGCAACAAGCTGTCTCAGTTCCTGAGTTCCTGGAAATCAGCCCCTTCAACCCCGTGGCTCTTCTTGGAGATGGTAGATTTCATTGTTGTCATCTCTGTAACCAGTCAGGGAGGAAAGATGTTATGGACCTCATCCTGCTCCCATTGAAGACCATGGCAAAACTTTCATTGACTTTAACGGGCATGTGATCAGGCCCTTTGAAGGCTCAGGATAAGGTTTGTAAACCCTAAAAACCAAACTGACGCTGTTTCAATCAGTGTCAATAGTTGAGGTCTGTGACAGGGTTCCCACTGGTAAACAAAGCTATTAATGTAACAGCTTACAGCAGCATTGCTTTATGAACTGTAATCCTGAGGAAATCTGATTAATTCTGAGAACGAGAAGTGACCTGTGTTGCATTGATTATGATGTTGCATTATTTATTAAGCACTGACAGTGTGTATGGCACACTGCTAACATGGTGGAAGACAAGATTCGTGCCCCTAGAGTATTCCAGTAGAGGAAGGATGGTCCACTGGTTAGATGGTCCAGCCTAGGACTTGGGAGATCTGGATTCAGGTCCCTGCTCCAACACAGACTTGCTTCCTTGACTTTGGGCAAGTCACTTAGGGTCTCTGTGCCTCAGTTCCCAGTCTGCAAAATGGGGCTAACAGCACTGGCCTGTCTCACAGGAGTGCTGTGAGGACAAACCCATTAAAGATTGTGAGGCAGATACTGTGGTAAGGGGGCCATATAAGCACCTTAAATAGATGACCAACTAAGTCAAACAGTTCACATCCGAGACACAATACATAGCAGGGTTCCAGCCTGAGCCCGAACATCCACACTGCTGTTTTTAGCACCTAGTCAGTTGATCCAGGCCCAGACTTTTGCTGTGTAGATGTAACGCACGTCACTGGATTGAGAGGATACTTCCTTTACACCTCTGGTTCCCGAACTGTGGGACACGTCCCCCTAGAGGGGCACAGAGGAACACTCAGGGGGCATAGTGTGGCCCAGGCCAGCCCCCCCCCGGTGCAGGGAGGGAGCGCCACCCAGTCCCACTCCGCCCACAGCTTTGCTCTGGTCTCAGCTCCGCCCCCACCCCTAGCTTCAACCCTGGCTTCTGGCCCCAACCACACCTTGGCTGCAGCTCCACTCCTGGACCAGGCCCTGCCCCTAGTCCCAGACCTGCCTCCAGTTAGAGCCCAGCCTCAGCCCCTGGCTCCCAGTCCCAGCCTCAGCTCCCTTAGTTCTGTCCGCCCCCTCTCCCCTGCAAAGCTGCGGCCCCGCTCCCAGCCCGGTTCCTGACTGCAGCTCTGGGGGGTATGTGTGTGTGGACAGGGGTAAGGGGGTGGGGGGGAAGGTGATGTGACAAGTTTGGGGACCACTGCTTTACACTCACCAACAACTGAGTCCCTAAACAAAGCCCACTTCTTCAGGCTGTGTGTAGGGAGAGTGAGACAGCATTTGGCTTATAAGAAAGTAATCAGCGATACTTTTTAGATTCAGTGATGGTAAAGTTTCC
Organism: Chelydra serpentina; assembly: GCA_037349315.1. NCBI lineage: Eukaryota > Metazoa > Chordata > Testudines > Chelydridae > Chelydra > Chelydra serpentina. The sequence goes on from JBAIAC010000004.1 coordinate 133,972,660, forward strand.
TTGAAAAAGGAAATTGTAAGCATTCGGACTCACCCGGCGGCACCGCCTGCTGGTCTTCTCAGGGAATTAGCTCGTTCCAGCTCCGGAGCGCCCTCTGCAGGCCAGTGATCCGCCTCACTTGTGGCCCCGAGTCCCTCCTGGACCGTGGTGCCCCTTTTGCTGGGGTGCTGTAAACCCCCTCAACAATCCCTGTGAGTCTCCCCTCCCCAGGGAACCCCCATCCACTACCCCCACCTCACCTCAGTTTTAGCTACTGCCAGTCATTGCTTAGCCCCCGGCTCACTGGGCAGACTGCAGTGTATAAGCCACTTATCACAGGTGAAGGGGTTTGGACCTGCTGCCTCAGCCTACCCGTGGGCTGCCCCCTGCAACCCCGTACCCAGTTGGCCTAAGACTAGGCCACAGCCTGGGGTTTTCTCAACCTGGAGCTCCCCAGCTCCTCTGACCTTTCCCCAGCCCTGTTCCAATCTATGTAGTCTGCTCAGGTCCCTGCAGCCAGGCCCTTCTTTCTCTGCTTTCAGAGAGAGACTGTCTGCTCATGGCTCACTGCCCACTTATAAGGGCCAACTGAGCCTTAACTGAGGTGTGGCCCCAGCTGAGCCTGCCTTTCCACTCAGCCTGGGGCTGCATGTCCAGCCACAGCCCTCTCCTGGGCTGTTTTCAAGCCCCACAGGGCCAGCTCTCACATTTCTGCCACCCAAAGCAGCACGCCAAATTGCCGCCCCGGGCGGCTGAAGGTGGGACCTGCCGCTGAATTGCCGCCGCGGCCAGCAAAAGGGCAGACCAGCCACCGAATTGCCGCCACCCGAACTGAATATGGACTGCCGCCCCTTCAACATTGCCACCCCAAGCACCAGCTTGAAACGCTGGTGCCTAGAGCCGGCCCTGGGAGGGGTAACCACCCTGTTACAGTGATCTACCATCAATCATGTTAGTAAGAACCCATACACTGTCCATAAGTACTGGCAACAGCAGCCATCAGAGTGACACACCCTGCATCAGTACAGTGTGACCGAGAATCTGAGACTGAAGAAACAGATGTACAACCCTACAGGGGAACCTGGTTACAACACCGTTATCACCTGGCATACGTACAGGTCGGTCTGGTGGTATAAGCTGAGCTATAACCATGTCCCCAAACTATATTAACTCCTGGCACGTGGATTTAGCCATGTAGGACAAGTAGATGATGGTTAGGCTGCAGACACACATTTTAGTTCTTTTTCCCCACAATAGAGATATTGTAACTCTTACTTATGTGATTATACAGAGCTTAACAAATCTGCTTTTGTTTATCAGACCAGATAAACTTGTGTGCAGAGAGAAGCAGCCATCTTGTTAGAATTGCTGCAGGTTGTTCCAGAGGACAGATACTCACTGCTGTCACACGTCACTCTTATTCAGTCCTGGTTTTTCCTTCACCTAAAATAAGGCATTTTAAACTCTGAGTACATGGCTTACTCTTTATGTGTGGAAACAGAACACATTTTCTCTTGGATACATTGGGCTTCTGGTTCTTTAATCAGTACCCAGAGCTCAAATTTTTGTCTCTGGCTACTTGGCCAGAATGATTGATTTGGTGTTACAGTGTGGGGCTCTAACCATGGAACTGGCATCTAACCTCAGTTCCAAGGTGGCTCATTAGAGGGAAAAGATTCCAGGTTGATTCAAATGGGAATGACATGACCGATGGCTATTGTAAGCGATGTTCCTGCCGTGACTTTTACAAATGAGCTATACATCACATATCTAAGGGCCCCATTCTGCCATCCGTACCTCTGCTGAATAATGCCTGACTTTGCAAGTCATTTTATTGACTTCAGCTGGATTATTCATGGAGCAATTTCTCATCAGGCCCTCATTTTGCAATGAGCTAACTGCTTTTGACCAAAGGAGGGCAGACGCAAATCTTCACCCATTCCCAGAAATTGATTTAGTCCAGACTCACATTCCAAAAGGGCCCTTTCCCACAGCATTTGTGTCAGGGCGTTGTAATGTTGCATTGTGTCACAATATTGTGGCGGTGTGTTGTGACTCATCAGTATGAGGGCTGATGTGGTTCTCGTGGCTGCTTAATCCAGCCCAGCCCATCAATCGAGATCAAGTCACATTTAAAGTCTGAGAAAGTTTGCTTAACCTTTTTTTTCCCCTCTTGATTTTTGCACAGTTCTTTCCATCTGGGACTGGAAATGGAAGCGTGGAAATGTAAAAGCAGCTGTATTTGCAAGATTTCCAGCTTGGCTTATAATTAAATACGGGCTATCACACAGGAGAATCTGTTTTCTTGAGATTTCCAGCCCACGTCTGAAGACCAAAGATACTGAATTAAGGACCTTAACTTGCAGATTGTCACTGGGTGCAAGGGAAGGCACCTGTGACTTGATTGCCTGCTGCACAGTTGACTGAAAGGGAAGGCACTTGTGACCAACTGGCAGCTGCTGATGCATTGAAAGGGAAGGTACCTGGGTGATATAAGGCGGGGAAGGGTGGACCAGAAAGGAGGGAGGTTGGGAGCTTCCTATGAGCAACAGTGCAGAGCTGCTGGATACAGAGATGAGGTGCTGTGTGAGCTGGGGCTGAGCTCCTGATAGAATGCTGGAGGGAAGCAGTTGGGGGGAGCCTTCTGGAGACACAGTCAGAATCCAGGGAGCATCAACCCAAGAAGAGGGGCCTGGGTAACCCAGAGGCCTCTAAAGGGAAAAAGAGTAAGGAGTGGGCAGAGAGGGCTGAGATACTGTGTTAGCTGGAGAAACTGAAGCCAGACCCCAGAGAAGAGGGGCTGTGAAAGGGAATTAGATACCCCTCAGAAAATGAGGCTGGGGTTTTAGAACCATAGAAAACAGTCAGCTTCTTAAAAGAAGGATTTTATTAAAACAAAGAAGGTAAAATCATCTCTGTAAAATCAGGATGGTAACTATTTTACAGGGTACTCAATTTCCAAACTCAGAGGGATTCCCCCTCTGGACAAAACCTTGAAGTTACAGAAAAAACAGGAATAACCCCTCCCTCTAACACAGGGAAAGCTCACCAAGCAAATTTAACAGAAACCTACTCGCTATGCTGACTAAACTTACTTTAGAAAAGTGAGGTTTGGTGAGAAGATGACTGGTTGAGGAGATTGATTTTCTGCAGGTACTTCTTGTTTCCCAAGATCACTCTGACTCAGACAAAGAGCCACACACACCTTCCCCCCTCCCAAGATTTGAAAGTATCTTGTCCCCTTATTGGTCAGATGCCAGCCAGATCAGGTGTCAGTCTGGCTACCTGCATTTCTTAACCCTTTACTGGTAAGAAGATTTTATAGCACTGCATTCGACCCTCTCCCCTTTCCCTTTATATTTATGACAGCCCCGCAGGCTCGAGTCAGCTGACATGGGCCAACTGCGGGTGTCTTATTGCAGTGTAGGCATACCCAGAAGTGCCTAGAGTAGTGTAGCCTAAGGTGAAGATGTTGTTTGACTGTGGAGTCTTCAGTGTACAAATGACACCCAGCTCTAGAAGCATTACTGGTGCAGTTCAGTGACTTAGGCAGTATCTAGACTTCATTGCAAGCTAGCTGGCTGAGACTCAACCTGGATAAGACAGGTGGTAAGAACATAAGAACGGCCATACTGGGTCAGACCAAAGGTCGATCTAGCCCAGTATCCTGTCTTCCCACAGTGGCCAATGCCAGGTGCTTCAGAGGGAATGAACAGAACAGGGAATCATCTAGTGATCCATCCCCTGTCACCCATTCCCAGGTAATGCATGTGTCCTCTGAGTAGGGAAAGGTAATTTTGTCTGTCTTGACTAGGGAGTACACCCAGGATTTGCCACTCAAGTTTTCAAACTCTGGGGGTCTTGCTGGAGCCCAAGCTAATCTTGGTTGTCCAAGCAAGAAAGTCGTGACTTTTTCTTTTGGATGTGGACTTTGCCACAATGACCCATGCCTTTATCACTTTGAGCTTGTTATTGCAATATGCTCTGCCTGGAGCTACACCTGAGGACAATGTAGAAGTTTCAGCTGGAGTGGTACAGTATGTAGCAGCCAGTTTGCTTGGGAGTATTTCTCCCCAGCAAAATATTACACTGTCTGATCCACGATCCACCCCTGGCTTCCAGTTTCTTTTAGGTGCTCTTCAAGTTGTCAGTTTTAACCTATAAAATAATAAATCATATAAAAGGAAAATCATATAAAACAAAAATGAAATCATATAAATCTATAAAATAATAAATCCGAAAGACCACCTCACTCATATAAAATGACAATGAAATCACAAATTAATGATGAAAATGAAAATGATAAATCATAAATTATGAAAATAAACAATACTAATAATAAATATAAATAATATATTTATAATAATTTATAGTAATAAAATATATGTATAATACATACATATGATATATATAATATAAATATACTATGTATAATAATATAATATAATAATAATAATAAATAAATAATAAACAAATTATAAATAAATGATGAAAATGAAAGCATAAATCCAAAAGACCACCTCACTCATAGAAAATGAAATCATATAAACCTATAAAATCATAAATCCGAAAGACCACCTCACTCCCCCTGAGTGACAGCCCAGCAGGGCCGGCTCCAGGCACCAGCAAAACAAGCTGGTGCTTGGGGTGGCACATTTCTAGGGGCGGCATTCTGGCACCGGCCATGCCGCCCCTAGAAATGTGCCCGAGCCGGCTGCCCCAGCTCACCTCAGCTCTGCGCCGGCGTGGCCGCCGCCCGCTTCTCCCTGAGCGACGGCGCACAAAACAGCTGTTTCACATGCTGCTTCTCCCACTCCCTCCCAGGCTTAAGAGCCTGGGAGGGAGGGGGAGAAGAGAACTCGAGTGGCCGCGGCATGCGTATCCCCCTCCCTCCCAGGCATGCCCCGCTCACCCTGGCACTCCGGCCAGGGAGAGCAGGGCAGCCGGCATGCCGCGCTCGCTCCCCTCCAGCCGGGGAGAGTGGGGCCACGGGCATGCCCTGCTCGCTCCCTGCCAGCCGGGGAGAACGGGGGCCACAGGCATGCCGCCCGCGCTCCGAGTGGGAGAGGCGGGGGGGGGGGGGAGGTGTTGTTTCAGCGGGCATTGGGGGTGGTTTTTTTTTGTTTGGGGGGGGCAGAATTTGGGGTTTGTTTTGGGTTTTTTTGCTTTGGGCAGCAAAAACGTTAGAGCCGCCCCTGCAACCCAGTATTTGAGATCAGCAGAGATGTTCGAGCTAACAGCCTCTGGTTTAAATGGGGATGTTTTCAAGCATTATCCTTAACAAAGCCCAAGTCTGTTGACCTTCTGGCAACAGTACGAGTCCTGTGTAATATCTCAGACTTACAAGATGGGGATGGGTTGAAAAACGCATAAATGGGTTACATGGGAGTGTGTGTCAAATGTAATTTCTCAGGGTTTGAGGAGGAGTTTTCATAGGCACATTGCATATCAATGATATATTGTAAACTTTGTATCTAGTTTTATGTTGTACAAACATTTCAAGTCTAGATGGAGTGCATTCTATAAACTGGAAAGAGAACCTTCCAGATGGTCCTTTTAAAATATGAAACGTCAGATTTTTGCAGTTTGTAGTGCATAGTGGAGACTACGTACAGGTCCCAGTGCATTTCATGGCTGCAGAATTTGCTACAGAATCAACCTCTTGCAGAACTATACTCCAGCTCTGATGTTTCTAACGTGTCGTGTCATAATCATAACCTTGAAAATATGAACTGAGTGTAAATAAATGCAGTGTTCTCTTATTGCAGACTAAGTGAAGTGATAGCTCTGAGAGAAAGGTGAACTGCCACATTCATCGCAATGGGTTGTTGAAACCTAAAGATGGATGTTTTAAATGTCAACACTGTTAACAGTCTCACTAATCATTCCCAGCAGTTATAATCAGCAGACAGGCTTATCCCACAATCCCAAACTGTCTCCCACACTTTCCCAAGTGACAAATGCCCCCCTACCACAAGCTACTAAAATATCTAGCTCCTCCTGACGACAACTTCTATGATGAACATGTTTAGTGCAGAAACTGTAAAATATTGAAAACCGAAAATGTGGGGTTAGCATAAATCTAATATAAAAATAACACTGGATCTACTGTGCTGTTTTTTATTATTCATGTTCATATCTTATTCAGACCCATCATTATTTAATTTCAATTAGGCTGCTGAGGATTTTCCAGTCTGTCAACCAGAGTGCTGCACAATCTAGGGAATCTGCTACAGAACTTTGTTCCGGCTTGAGCCCAGCCATCTCAGGATAGAGGGCCAAATTCTGCTCTGTTCTAAAAATCAGTAATTCCAGTCCAGATTTACATGAGTGTAACTGACAGCTGAATCTGGCAAGAGTCTCACTGTTCTTTTATCAACTCCAGCAACTTCATCATCTGCATTGGAACTCGAAGAGGACAAGTATGGAGTACACTGTTCTAAGGTTGCTGGGTTGTTGGTTTTTTTAAGCTTCTTGCTGTTGGGAAAGCATACACAAATGAGCAGAGAACGTTAGCAGTATGGGCATGGTTTTGGAAAGAAAAAGAGTCCCTAGATAATAATTGTCCAGTATTTGAGCTGCCCTCTTTTGCAAAGTTTATTCAGAATGAATTTTCACTGCAGCTAGGGAATGTTGTTATTAACAAGCCCTGCGGGGTTTGGATATTGAGACTGTAGAATGATTGACATTTTTAAAGGAAAACATGGGCCTTTAATGGAGAAGTAGCTGTTGCGAAAAATGCTGGCCTAGCTTTTGACATGGGTAGCCATGATTGGTGCATAATGTCAGTTGAAAGGAGAGGCCACGTCCCAGTGAAAAAGGAATCCAAATGTACATGAGTCAGAAATACACTTAATATTCCTGCCATTGGGATGATTGACAGAGGGTATGTCTGCACTGCAGTTAGATACCTGAGGCTGGCCCATGCCAGCTGATTTGGACTCGGGCTTAGGGGCTGTTTAATTGCAATATAGACATGTGGGCTCAGGCAGGAGCCTGGGCTCTAGGACCCTGAGAGGTGGGAGGGTCCCGAGCTTGGGCTCCAGTCCGAACCCAGAATTCTACACTGCAATTAAACAGCCCCATGAGCCCAAGTCAGCTGGCACAGGCCTGCCATGGGTTTTAAATTGCAGTGTAGACGTACCCTAAAAGGCCAAGGATGTTATACATTCAGTTATTTTCCACACAGGAGGGGAGTGGGGGAAGGGCGGGGAGTGTTAACCCTGTCTTCTCCCAAAGATCTTCCCATGGGCTTTTAAAAGCACTTCTAAAATTCCCTGTAGAGGAAATGAAAAATAGGCACTCTGCAAATATTTTATAAAAATGCCTTCTCTACTGTTTTACCTGTAGCTCTCCGAGTGCTGTGCTGTCTTTTAGCACAGCTCTCCCTGTGAGGTGGTGCTCCCACTTCGCAGCACTTGATTGCTCAGCACTATGCAGGAAATCCACGGCAGAGTAGGAAATTGCACCAGAGCAGGGATCTCAAACTCAAATCACCACGAGGGCCACAGGAGAACTAGTAAATTGGCCCAAGGGCCGCAGCACTGAAACCGTGTCATACAATGATACAAAAGTATAGTCAAAAATGAAGAGTAATATAGTATTCTATTAAAAGTCAATGTATTAACTTTTTAAAAACTGTAATGCAAAGAGGGGTTTTAATAAAATATAAACACTCAGTAATGTTTGGAGGTTGGCTGCCAGTGGAGTCGGAGCCTATGGCGGGCCGCAGGAAATAACTCCGCGGGCCACATGCGGCCCGCGTGTTTGAGACCCCTGCACCAGAGCCTTCCACGTGCTAGGCTAATGCCCTAAGCCCTAGACCCTTCTTCCTCCCTTATGATGTACCTTTTTGGAAGTGATTAGCAACGTTTGATGTCTCTATTTATGGGTGCTTCATTTCACGCACCATAAAGGGGCTTGAGTTTTAGAAAATGCTGAGCATTTGCTCTTTGAAAATCAGGGTCTTTTTGACAGAGTCGAGTCAGATAACCAAGAGCACTCATCACTTTTGAAAATTTAGCCCATTGCCTTTATGTTTTTAGATGAGTCATCTAACCTATTAAGATTGAAAGAATATTAAAAATTGAACTTATTTCTCACTAAGTGATGTGGATTTATTTTGCATTCCACTCAGTTTATATGCTCTCCAGTGACACTTTTTTGACACTCATGCACAATGCTTTATCGACACTATTAATTATTTAGTTGTGTTAGTTTTACACACCCATGAGTTTGAGATCTTTATCTCAAAGAGCTTGGCAATTTAACCTCCCCAGAGGAAGGCCACTGTATGTTGGCTCATAACACTGTGAGGAAATTTTAATATCGGGGAGGAACCTGTTTTAACTAGCATTTTAGAAAATCATAACATTTCTATAAACATCACCTTCTGTAAAAATACTTTAAAAGACAACTACTGAAACTGGGACCTATTCTAAGCTAACAGTGCCCCTTTAGTTATGGGGGGAAATCAAGATTGGGAAGGGATAGCTATAACTATCTATCAATAATTAAAGATAGGTCTGAACAAGAGCCCCAGATCCAAAAACCCCTGTACTTTTGGGAGTATTTAAAATATCAACCTGGATCCAGATCCACATTTTTCAAGTGTCCTTTATGTTGATATTAAGCCAACACAAAGTCTAGGTCCATATTCCCCATTCCCCTCCTGAACTTTGAGTGTTCAAAGTCCAGATCTGGATCTAATTTTTGCATCTTGCACTTAATAATCGATGATATTCCATGACAGCTGAATGAGCTATTGCATGCACACTCACTGGGCTGAGCATAAGCTTAAATCCTACTGTGCTTAAAAAATGTGCGTATCACATAACCTACTCTAGTGTCTTATATGAATTACATAGATTAGATGGTGTATTTAGCTTGTTAAAAGGCTACTTTCAGCAATGCTATTCCTGTGTCAATCAGAGGGCTCACTCCAGCAAAACACATGGCAGGCCTTTCCCCCAGGTTCTGAGTGGGCTGCTATTTTAACAATCCCAAGCATTGAAAGCTGAGGAAAGTTGTCCTCGCAAACCTCTGAATCATTAATGATCAGCACCTGTTTCCTCAGGAGTCTCTTTGATTAGTACTAAGATCTAGTATTTGCTAGTATAATTTCTTCCTGCCCTCATTTCTTGGTTGCTTTGGATGGGATTAAAATCTCCTCAGTTTGGCAAGAATGCTGAGTTATTTTGTTTGTTTTTAGGAGAGAAAGGGCATGCTGCAGAACTGAGCACTTTTACACCAGTGAGTGCTCTATTGCTCGCTGCATCTCCCACAGCAGGAGTGCCATTGGAAGAAAGAAGATAAGCTCCCAGATGGGATTATGGGATCAGCAAAAAGAATAGCAATAACAACCCCCCGCCCCCTGTTGGTCTTGGAGTTCTGAACCAGCAGAATATCTGTTACCCACTCTTTGAGGACACCATTTGGGACACTTCCAGAAACACTGCTATGCAGCGCAAGAAGTCCCCTCTGTTCGGCGTTGTTAGTCCCCCTGGCCTTTACTAGTTCTGATTGTGGAGCGAGAAGCACCTGTATATTCCCATGGGAAATTGAAACCCCGTTCATCTCTGAGCTCAGTCTAAATTATTTATATGGCCCCCATTACCATAGTAACTGAGTACCTCACAGTCCTTGATGTATCTTTATTTAAGTTCTATGCTCCCCATTTCACAGAGGCAGAACTGAGGCACTCAGAGAGACTAAGTGACTTGCCTAAAGTCTCACACACAATCTGTGGTGGATCAAGGAACTGAACCCAGCTTTCCTGAGTCTGATTAGGGTTCAAACTACTGGACCCTCCTTCCACTCTGAAAAGAGCCTAAGGGGCTCTATATACAAAATAGAAATCACACTTGTTTGTCACGAAAAAGTATTTATCAACTGTTAATTGTCTTGGCATTGTACATTCTTGCAAGAGGTGGCTATCCAAGAAGGTCACACTGTTATGATTGATTAAGCAATATAATCTAGTCCCATTTTCTTTAAATACCCTGCCTACCAATACTCTTGCTCTCAGTATTGTTGAGACATAAAACAACAGAGAGGGGATCGAGCTGTAAAATGTGGCTTGGGATTCCAGGCTTAGGAGTGTTCAGATCCAGCATTTTAGGGTGGTCCATTAGATAGATAGGGGCCACTATTAAAAAAAAAATTGAAACTAGATTTGGGGTCAGATTTCAAAGTTGTGGAGATGGTTAAATTCAGGGTTTAGATTTGGGCCAGTCTTTAGAAATACATTTCAACCATTTCTGATGTTTGTCCTTCTCATAGCATGAAATCCACATCTGCAATCCAGTACAGCAGGTGAACATGAAATGTCCCTTAGTTTGCATTACAATGTCCTTAAATTAAACCAGCAGCTATAGCATCAGAAAACTGTGCTCAGTGCCATATCAGATAAACACCTCCATTCTTTTTCCAGAGCAGTCTCCTTCCTAAAAGTTCAAACCCACACAGTTCACATTAGAATTTGAAGCATAAACCAGCATGGAGTGACTGAAACGGGGTCTTCCCTTCTTCTCAGCTCTTTTACCAGAGAGGGAACCTGAGTTTGATCTGCATCTGCTGAACAGCTCAATACTGAGAGTATTCGTTGGGCAAAACCAGACAGATTTGTGAGTATCCAGAAAGATTCTCATATATGACTCCTCAGAATGAGATTTTCACACTTTCACAGACTCAGAGATTGGACAATCTATTAGATCATCCAACCCACCTCCCTGCCATTGCAAGTTTGTTCACTACATTTCCACCAGCAAGCTTAATGTGATTTGTCTCAGTTTTGATTCAAGGTGAAATCTGGCTATCTTCACTATTTTTTTTGCAGCAAAACCGCAATATAGTTTTGCACTGACAGTATAGATTTCATCAACAGATGATGGCAACAAAGCTGAGGTGATCCTACACGAGTTGCATTGTCTAGGAGCTCTCTTTTACAGACCTCTAGCCTGAACATGAACTAATTTCTAACTGAATTCTGAGGGCCTTGCTTAGGCTAGGTCTACACTACCCCCCCCTATCGAACTAAGGTACGCAACTTCAGCTACGTGAATAACGTAGCTGAAGTCGAAGTACCTTAGTTCGAATGAAAAAGCACTTACCCGGGATCCACACGCGGCGCGCAGGCTCCCCCGTCGACTCCGCCTACTCCGTTCGTCGAGCTGGATTACCAGCGTCGACGACGGAGCACTTCCTGGTTCGATTTATCGCGTCTTGACAAGACGCGATAAATCGAACCCAGAACATCGATCGCGCGCCTCCGACGGGACGCGTAAGTATAGAGATACCCTAAGTTTATAGTCAGTTTTTACATAGTCAAACTCTCTTTGAGTACATCTACACAGCAAAAAAAACCCTGTAGCTGGTCCGTGCCAGCTGACTCACGCTTGCAAGGCTCAAGCTGCGGGGTTGTTTCACTGCTGCATAGACATCTGGGCTCAGGCTGGAGCCCAAGCTCTGAGACCTTCCCACCCTGCAGGGTCCTAGATCCCAGGCTCCAGTCCAAGCCTGGAAGTATACACAACAATGAAACAGTCCTGCAACCCAAGACCCGCGAGCCTGAGTTGGCTGCCATGGGCCAGCAGCAGGGTGGTGGTTTGTTTTTTTTTGCTGTGTAGACATACCCTTTGACTGCAACAGGAGTTTCATCTGAGTAAGAACCTCAACAGTTAAAAGCACTGGTGGAAATGTACATAACATTATGCTTCAGAGTTAACACCTCATTGACACTATAAGTACACACAGTTGATACTACTTTTGCACCTGTTATTTCTGGCTGCTTCTCTGCAGACTCAGGAAGATAGCCCTACATTGGGTCACATACAGAATGTGTTCTCTGCAGCTCTAAAGGCTAGAATCTTCATTTTGCCCTCCCAAAATGAAAATTTTAATATCAGTATAAACTAGAAGACAGCCAGAGAAATGACAGAACAGAGTTCTGGCTTGTTCCAGCTCATTTCAAGCCCAGTATGTAACTATTAAGCCCTACTGCTTTACAGTCAAATATAAGCTTCATTTCATTACTTAAAAGGCCTTACACCAGTTAGCTCCAGGCTCTTTTTTGTACTTTTTCTCAATTCACATTTCCTCTCCCGTTCTATCTTTTGCCTTTTTATGACTTGAACTTTCATTATGTCTGAACTTTGGCCCTGATTCTGTGATGTGTAGCATGACAAGCATGCTGCTGCACCTCCACGGAGCCCCACTGAATAGGGGCATAGACGCAGCAATCTGTCCATATGCTACACATTGCAAAACAGGGGCCTTGGCTTGAAGACGTTTGGCGCAGGGACCACATCTTTACTTGTCTCTGTGAAGTGTCCAGTGCATTTTTAGACACTAATAATCATGTACGTCACAGGGCTCTTAGATTTAGTTAATATTTTAGTACAGTGCTTTAAAAATGTATATTGCTATATAAATGTAAGGGTTGTTATTTTCCTCCCACGTACATAGACACACACATTCATTCCATGAGATGGAAAGCAGGACCCTAGCCGAGTGAGCCATCATACAGACTGCATTTCCACACACACATGTGAATCCTTGGTTGGAATAAAGAGCCTGGAATTACATCGCACTGTATCTCACGGATAAACAGAATGCATTAGAGCTATTCTCTATCATACTTTGTACTTTACACATTGTCATTTAGAGTTTGTCATAGAATCATAGAATCTCAGGGTTGGAAGGGACCTCAGGAGGTCATCTAGTCCAACCCCCTGCTCAAAGCAGGACCAACCCCAACTAGATCATCCCAGGCAGGGCTCTGTCAAGCCTGACCTTAAAAACCTCTAAGGAAGGAGATTCCACCACCTCCCTAGGTAACCCATTCCAGTGCTTCACCACCCTACTAGTGAAAAAGTTTTTCCTAATATCCAACCTAAACCTCCCCCTCTGCAACTTGAGACCATTACTCCTTGTTCTGTCATCTTCTACCACTGAGAACAGTCTAGATCCATCCTCTTTGGAACCCCCTTTTAGGTAGTTGAAAGCAGCTATCAAATCCCCCCTCACTCTTCTCTTCTGCAGGCTAAACAATCTCAGTTCCCTCAGCCTCTCCTCATAAGTCATGTGCTCCAGCCCCCTAATCATTTTTGTTGCCCTCCGTTGGACTCTTTCCAATTTATCCACATCCTTTTTGTAGTGTGGGGCCCAAAACTGGACACAGTACTCCAAATGAGGCCTCACCAGTGCCGAATAGAGGGGAATAATCACGTCCCTCGATCTGCTGGAAATGCCCCTACTTATACAGCCCAAAATGCCGTTAGCCTTCTTGGCAACAAGGGCACACTGTTGACTCATATTCAGCTTTTCGTCCACTGTAACCCCTAGGTCCTTTTCTGCAGAACTGCTGCCCAGCCATTCGGTCCCTAGTCTGTAGCAGTGCATGGGATTCTTCCGTCCTAAGTGCAGGACTCTGCACTTGTCCTTGTTGAACCTCATCAGATTTCTTTTGGCCCAATCCTCTAATTTGTCTAGGTCCCTCTGTATCCTATCCCTACCCTCCAGCGTATCAACCACTCCTCCCAGTTTAGTGTCATCTGCAAGCTTGCTAAGGGTGCAGTCCACACCATCCTCCAGGTCGTTGATGAAGATATTGAACAAAACCGGCCCCAGCACCGACCCTTGGGGCACTCCACTTGATACCGGCTGCCAACTAGACATGGAGCCATTGATCACTACCCGTTGAGCACGACCATCCAGCCAGTTTTCTATCCACCGTACCGTCCATTCATCCAGCCCATACTTCTTTAACTTGCTGGCAAGAACGCTGTGCGAGACTGTATCAAAAGCTTTGCTAAAGTCAAGAAATAGCACATCCACTGCTTTCCCCTCATCCACAGAGCCAGTTATCTCATCATAGAAGGCAATTAGGTTAGTCAGGCATGACTTGCCCTTGGTGAATCCATGCTGACTGTTCCTGATCACTTTCCCCTCCTTTAAGTGGTTCAGAATTGATTCCTTGAGGACCTGTTCCATGATTTTTCCAGGGATCATCTAGTCACTTTATTAAAAACTAGATTAAAAATGCATTATGAGTCTTGATGAAACTTTTAAAAGAAAAGAAATTCACCAGTAAGACTCAGATCTCAAACATCTATTCTCACAAGGGCAGTAGTTTTTTCTTAGAGAAGACAACCCTTCCTGGGACTAGCTATTACATGTTATCAGCCTTACCTGTGAGTGTTTGTTCTTTGCAAGGTTAAAGTCATGACTTCAATGTCCTTTTATTTCATTTTTTTTAATGCAACTTGTTCATTCTTTGGTTTCTAAAGACTCTCTTCTGGACTGAAATAATCAATTTCAGAGAGTAATTTCTAACAGCTCTGAGTCTCCTTTCTGTTGATTTAAATAGGGCTTACCTCGAGGTGTGTTCGACATAATAGGAAGTATTTCCAGTGCATGTACAGCAGCCACATTTTCTATCATCAGTTTCTTTGTCAATTAAAAAAAATTATTGACACTCAGGCTGTGTCTATACTACGGACCGACAGCAGCAAAGCTGTACCATTGCAGCTGCATTGCCGTAAGCTCTCCTGGGTAGCCGCTGTATGCCAACAGGAGAGAACTCTCCTGCCGGCAAAATTAAACCACCCCAATGAGCAGCGGTAGCTACATCTGTGGTAGCTACGTCGGATACTCTCCTGCTGACATAACACTGTCCACACCGGAGCTTTTGTCGGTGAAACATTTGTCAGTCAGAGATGTCAGAACAAGAGAAATGGTTGCAAACAAATACCAGTGAAAAATGCTTTCTAGTGACTTTGACTTACCTTAAACCCAGACTGTAGTTTTGATAAGTGACTTACCATTCCTCCTTCCAGCAACATGGCTGACCACTCCCACGAAGTCCGAAGTCCTAAGACAGGTGGTGACAGGGAATCCTAGCAGGATTCCCTCATGGGGCTGTTCTGGCCTGGCGTGCCAGGGCCCAAGCGGTGCACCACAAATGAGGTCTACAAGCTGAGTGTTTTCTGGCCTGTGCATCTTGGCGCTGAACCCCCTGAATGAGGCAGGATCCCCTCATGACCAGAATCGGAGATGGATGCCTTGACCAAGATGGCTGCCGGAGGCTGGCACCAGCTGCCTCCCAGAAGCCATGTTGGTAAAGCTAAGAGGGAGGGGAAGCCAGGCTCCTTCCACCTTCCCTCCGTGGGGCAGGGAGGGGCCAGTAGCAGGTTCTGTGAGCTCCCTGAGCTGGGGAAGGGGAGTACAGAAGGGGAAGGGGAGTAGGAGATGGCTCCCGGCAGGAGGAGCAGGGACCCGCTGAGCAGGAACAGCTGCCACTGTGCTGCGGAGCCGGGCACTGCAGAGGTGCTGCCTGGAGCTCTTCTCTGCCCTTAACAGCTTGTTGGTCAGGTAGGAAGCAGCAGCAGTAGCTTCTTGCTGCCTGATGTCTGCTGCTGCTGGTGGGGTGGGGAAGGCAGCCATGGAACAGCAAGTAGGGAGGAGAAGGAAGACAAAACCCTTCAGCAGCAGCCCAAGAGATGACTCAGTGGCCAAACACTGGGACTTTTAATGTCTACGGAAGTTACAGGTTTCCTGGGACAGCTACCTCAAAAATGGGATGATCCTGGGAAAAACCTGGACAGGTGGCAACCTCCCTCTCAGCTCCTGGGAGAATGATGTCAGCTGCTCCCTCTCAGTAGCGCAGCCAGGTCCGGAGCGCAGGGGGAGCGGCGCTATAAAAGGTGCCTCCCCCTGTACTCACCTAGCAGCGCTCTGGGTCTTCGGCGGCACTTCGGCGGCTCACTCCGGGTCTTCGGTGGTACCCCCGCCAAAATGCCGCTGAAGACCCGGAGCGCCGCCGGGAGAGTGCAAGAAGCGGCGCTTAAAAAGAAGCGGCACCTTTTTTTAGTGCTGCTAAAAAAAGGCGCCGTTTCCGCCGCTTCTGCTCAAGGGGGAGCGGCCGCTCCCCCTGCTCTCCCCCCTGCTATGCTACTGCTCCCTCTCCCTCCTCACCTCAGGGGCTGAGAGGAGTCTGTGAGTAACCTGAGTGGGGAGAATCTGCCTGTCTGCTGCAGCAACTCTGGATGGCTGCTCTTTGCCAGGAGGAGAGCAAGCGAGGAAGGCAATCAAACAGAATGTGTTTTCCCATGGGCTGGACTGAATTGTGTGAGTGCTGGAACTAGGGTTGCCAACTGTCTAATCACACAAACCCGAACACCCTTGTCCTGCCCCCATCCTGAGGCCCCGCCCCTTCTTAGAGGCCCTGCTCCACTCACTCCATCTGTCGCTCGCTCTCCCCCACCCTCACTCACTTTCAGCAGGCCGGGGAAGGGGGTTGGGGTGCAGGAGGGGGCTCAGGGCTGGGGCAGAGGATTTGAGGTGTAGGAGGGGGTTAGGGTGTGGGCTCTGGAGGGAGTTTGGGTGCAGGAGGGGGTGCAGGCTGCGGGCAGAAGGCGCTTATCTCGGGTGGCTCCTGGTCAGCGGCACAGCGGGGCTAAGGCATCTGCACCACTCTGGCCGAAAGCGGCCGTCATAGCTCTGCGGCCCTGTGGGTGGGTGGTAGGGGGATCCGCATGCTGCCTCTGCCCACAGGCACCACCCCTGCAGCTCTCATTGGTCACAGGTCCTGGCCAATCGGAGCTGCTGAGTCGGCACTGGGGGCAGGGGCAGCGCATGGAGACCCCTCTGGCCTCCCCAGGGGCTGCAGGGACGTGCTTGCCTCTTCCGGGAGTGGAGCAGAGCCAGGGCAGGCAGGGAGGGAGCCTACCTTAGCCCCGCTGTACTGCTAGACTTTTAGTGGCCTAAAATCTCCCGAATTGGCTTCAGTAGCCTCCAGGAGAGAGCGCCCGATTCTGGGAGACTCCCAGCGAAACCGGTAGGGTTGGCGCCCCTACCTGGAGCGTCTTGTGTCACTGGGAAATTGTCTGCAGCAGGGGCTAAAAACGGTTACTCACAATTAAATTGGGAGCGTTGGCAACAAAACAAAGTCCCAAAGTGAAACCTCAGTGTAGACCACTTTTAAGTACCAGTGACTCCATGAGCTCCTAGCTGAATCCTTTCAGTCCTCATTTCAAATACTAATTTTTGTCTCGCTAATGAATGGCACCACAGCTGTAACTTTTCACACCTATTTGGAATCCTTTTTAAGCACCAGGAATGACAACCCTGCTAAATCTGATATCAAAAATCGGAACAGAGCAGGATAACAAGTCAAAATGGTGGAGCAATGCCATCTGCAAAACCCTGAAATTGCCCACCAAGATCATACAAGAACCCACTTAATTTTTTTCACAGGACTGGGGAGTGAGTTTTCAGAATACAAAAGGTCTCTATGCTTCTCACACCAGGTAACTGCGGCCCTGATTCAGGAAATTTCTTGACTTAAGATGAAATCCTGGCTTCACTGAGGTTAATAGCAGTTTTGTCACTGATGTCAAAGGCATCTAAATGTTTAGGCATCTAAATAAATGTGGCCTGGTTGGCCCAAGTGCTGAGCATTCACAAATCCCATGAAGTCAATGGGAGTTGCAGTGTGCCTCACATTTGAAAATCAAGGCTCTCCTCTTATCCATGTGTCTAAATTTGGATTTAGGAGCCTAACTTTAAGCATTTGGGGTTGGTCTAAGAGCTTTTGAAATGTCAGATTTTAAAAACTCAGTTGTTTCTTCTAGAGTTGTGAGCAATTATTGATCTGAAACCAAAAATAATTTGTTTTTTTCCCCCACTCACTTATTTCTAAAGTGGCTTGATTGATTTTTTTAAGCTTTTAATTTTAAAAGAATCTTTTTTGCACAGAGATTTTGTTTTATACCAAGTTTCAGTCAGAAGGAAATTTTCTTACAGAGTTACAACCATCTGGAAAAGGGGATTATAATGAAAATGCTGAAAGAGTCTTAGCTATAACACCTCTAGCTATTTTTGCAGTAGGACAGGTTAAATACCAGAGAAGTATCAGCCCCTCTAATGAAAATCAGCCAGAAAACAATTAGCATAAGAAGAAACAAACATTTTCTCAGTAAAAAAACACCCCTCTTTAACAAACCACTATTGCATAGAGAGATGGGCACCAACTCAGCCATGGTGCATCTCCTTTCATTTGTTACTCCAAGGGTGAACTTGATCCCATATAACTTTTCTTACAAGAAAAGCTTTCACTTTAATAATAAGATTTCTCTGTATAATGTGTGTGTGGGAATGAGACGTGGCCCATGATGCTGGCAGACCAGGTGCCAGCTCATGGCAGAGCCCTGGGCCTTACTGAATACTGACAAATGCATAGTTGGAAATCAGTCTGGCTCACCTGTGTGTTCGTATTATGGAAATAGATATTAGCGTTATGAGAATGTGTGTTGTGTTTAGACTTTATGGAATGCTTGTGGGATACTGCATGTTCTACTCCTGCTTATAATATCTGTATCCTCTGTTCTAGGGAAACGTTTAAATGTTTGCTCTGCAACTATAAAAATGTTTGCTAAGCCTGTAAACCCGGCACAGCCAGGGGAGAAGCATTACCAAGTGCAAGCGGTGTTATCTTCTCCCCAACAAAAGAAGGCCTACAGACATCAGTAGACAAAAGACTTTGTTGATTGCTTCTCCCACATCCCTGAAGAGGGTATGTGCACAAGCCCATGTCCCATCACAGCTTGAATGCTGGGGGAAGGGAATAAAAATGCCCGTTAAGGAGAACTTGCTATGTTTATGCTGTCTGGATTCTGATGGGCAAAGATTCCTAAACCTAAGCAAGAGATCCCTATACTCCTTGGCTTGGGTTTACCCCCCTAATGGATGTAAAAGCTTGCTTATTATAGAAATGGCTTACCTTTTGAACATAAGATTTTACCTCATTTGTGTGTGTATGTTTACCTGCTTTAACCTTATAACTAGGACCCTACCAAATTCACGGTCCATTTTGGTCAATTTCACGGTCATAGGATTTTTAAAATGGCAAATGTCATGATTTCAGCTACTTAAATCTGAAATGTCATGGTGTTGTAATTGTAGGGGTCCTGACCCAAAAAGGAGTTGTAGGGGGAGTCGCAAGGTTATTGTAGAGGGGGTTGTGGTACTGCTCCCCTTACTTCTGTGCTGCTGCTGGCAGCAGCGCTGCCTTCAGAGCTGGGCAGCTGGAGAGGGCGGCTGCTGGCTGGGAGTACTGCCACCCTTACTTCTGCACTGCTGCTGCCACGGTGCTGCCTTCAGAGTTGAGCACCCGACCAACAGCTGCTGCTCTCCAGCCGCCCAGCTCTGAAGGCAGCGCAGAAGTAAGGGTGGCAATACCGTGACCCCCTAAAATAACCTTGTGACCTCCCCCTGCAACACCCTTTTGGGTCAGGACCCCCAGTTTGAGAAATGCTGGTCTCCCTGTGAAATCTGTATAGTATAGGGTAATAGCACATAAGAGACCAGATTTCACGGTCTGTGACGCGTTTTTCATGGCCATGAACTTGGTAGGGCACTATTTATAAATAACTCTAATTTCTTTTTCCTAGTTAGTAAACCTTTCATTAGTTTGTTGCAGAATTGGCTACAAGCATGTCTTTCATTTGAGATCTGAAGATCTGAGTACAGTTGACCTGGGGTAAGTGACTGCTCTTTGGGACTAGAAGGAAGCTAAATATTATTGGTGGTTTTTTGTGTGTAAAGGACCATCTATCACAGAGGCAGGCTTGCCTGGGTGACAAGATAGATCGGAGTTCCCAAGTTGGGGACTGTCTGTGGTTCACTATTAAGGCTGTTATAGTGCCTGAGGAATTCACACTTGTTACTGGGTTGGTGAAATCTAATTATAGAACTCACAATCAGTTTGGGGTCAGTGTCCTGTTTCTTGACCATCTGCCCTGAGGTTGGCACACATGGTCGTGAGCCACACCAGAGTGACATGGCCTATTATGAGCCATCCTGGATACATGAATGAGTCAAAAGAAATCTGTGAGCAATTCCTTCCTTTTCCTCCCCTCCCTGTAAATAATCTTTGGAATTTCACAGGCACCTGTGTGCAATATTTAGTTTCTGCTGTACTTGTATTTCACATTATATTCTAATACAATTTATTAACTGATTCAATGGTTAATAAATTAACTCCATTGCTAACTCCATTGCTGCTGGACCTTTTTATTTTTGAGAATCCATGACATCCTCCAGCTCTCGTGGTGGGAGCTGATGGCAATAGAACCTCTGCTTTCACCCTCAAAGTTAGGCTTCTGAGTTAACACGTCTCTTGGTGTTGCTGTTTCAATCTGCCTGGAGACAGACTTAAGAGCTGAAACCACACTGAGCTCTTTTTTAAGAAAGCCCACGGTTGCTATAGTACCAGTGCTAGCAACGTGCGGGCCACTATTGGTTTTAACCATGTGTTATCTAACCCCGTTCAGGGGATACAAGACTAAAAATATATCAGCACCTTAAGGTTGCATGGCCCAGACTCATAATGAGAAGGGGAAAATAACGAGGAGTCCTTCTGGCACCTTAAAGACTAACACATTTATTTGGACATAAGCTTTCGTGGGCTAAAACCCACTTCATCAGATGCATGGAATGAAAAATACAGTAAGAAGAATATATGAAGAAGAGATGAAGTCCATTAATGGCTATTAGCCAGGATGGGTAAGGAATGGTGTCCTTAGCCTCTGTTTGTCAGAGGCGGGTGATGGATGGCAGAAGAGAGATCACTTGATCATTACCTGTTAGATCCACTCACTCCGGGTCACCTGGCATTGGCCATTGTCGGTGGACAGGATACTGGGCTGGATGGACTTTTGGTCTGACCCAGTACGGCCTTTCTTATGTTATGTTATGTTCTTATATATTATAGCACATGAAAAGATGGGAGTTGCCTTACCAAGTGGGGGGATCAGTGCTAACAAGCCAATTCAATTAAGGTGTAAATCACCTATTCTCAACAAAATGAAAATAAGAAAGAAAAACTTGTAGCACCTTAGAGACTAACAAATTTATTTCAGCATAAGCTTTCGTGGGTTAGTACCCACTTCATCGGATGCGTGGAATGAAATTATTCTTCAGACAGATATATATACAGTCAGAGAAACATGATGGTCCAGGTGTATAGACCAATCTTAAGAGGCTAATTAGTTGAGAGGAAACATGACAGCAGGGGAAGAAAAAGCTTTTGAAGTGATAAACAACTAATTAGCCTCTTAAGATTGGTCTATACACCTGGACCATCATGTTTCTCTGACTGTATATATATCTGTCTGAAGAATAATTTCATTCCACGCATCCGATGAAGTGGGTACTAACCCACGAAAGCTTATGCTGAAATAAATTTGTTAGTCTCTAAGGTGCTACAAGTTTTTCTTTCTTATTTTCATTTTGCTGACACAGACTAACACGGCTACTACACTTAAACCTATTCTCAACAGTTAACAAGAAGGGGTGAATACTAAGGGAGGGAAAATCACTTTTGTAGTGCTAACGAGGCCATTGCAATCAAGGTGGCCCATTTCCAGCAGCTGACAAGAAGGTGTGAGTATCAGCAGAGGGAAAATTACTTTTTGTAGTGACCCATCCACTCCCAGTCTTTATTCAGGCCTAATTTGATGGTGTCCAGTTTGCAAATTCATTCCAGTTTTGCAGTTTCTCGTTGGAGTCTGTTTTTGAAGTTTTATTGTTGAAGAATTGCCACTTTTAGATCTGTTATTGAGTGACCAGGGAGATTGAAGTGTTCTCTTACTGGTTTTTGAATGTTACAATTCTTGATGTCAGATTTGTGTCCATTTATTCTTATCCAGACGTTGAGACTGTCCAGTTTGGCCAATGTACATGGCAGAGGGGCATTGCTGGCACGTGAGGGCATATAGCACCATCATGATATATATCTACACTACAAAAGTAATTTTCCCTCCCTTGGTATTGGCCCCTTCTTGTCAACTGTTGAGAATAGGCCACTTCCACCTTAATTGAATTGGCTCATTAGCACTGACCCACCCACCCCACCACTAGGTAAGGCAACTCCCATCTTTTCATGTGCTATAATATATATTCTTCTTACTGTATTTTTCACTCCATGCATCTGATGAAGTGGGTTTTAGCCCACGAAAGCTTATGCCCAAATAAATGTGTTAGTCTCTAAGGTGCCACAAGGACTCCTCATTATTTTTGCTGATACAGACTAACACGGCTACCACTCTGAAATAAGAAGGGGTATGTGATGGGGCACTATGGGTAGCACCCTGGTCACTGATGTTGCTGCAGCATGAAGAAGGCTGCAAGCTCAGCTATGAGCAATTAAACACTTTCTGTTGGGGGATTGTGAGCACCTGGGTGGGAATCACTGGACTAACGATGTAATTAGGAAGGTAAGGAACAGGACACTCAGGAGGAAGCAAACAAGGAAATATCAGAAGATGAGATTGGGCTGAGGAGCAGATGTTGTGGCGAAACCACCTTTTGTTGTATGTACCCTGTTATACTTTTCAGGGAAGGAATTAATACACACATGGTGAACAAGGTAACAACCGGGTGTCTGTCTGTGACCATGAGAACTGGCTAGGCAGTGCGGTATATTGGGTAGTGATCGAGTGACATGTGTGGGCTTATCAGGGATCATTAACCTTCTCAGCTGAGAGAAGATTTGAGAGGTGCCTTGTGCAGAGGCAGGAGATCTAGGCACTATGCACGAGACACTGTGCTGGTTAGTAGAACAACAAAAGGAGATGTAGAGAGGCAAGCACTTCTGGGTGAGCAGATGCAGCAGCAGCAGCAGCAGCAGCTAACATTCTCAGAGTTCATCAAGGAGCAGGGTCCATGTACAGTAACAGCTCCTGCAGAGGCTGGTGAGTTCCAGTGAGGGGGCTGCAAATCAAACGGTGGGCCTAGGACTATGTAAAATGGTGGCCCTGGGGAATGACCCTGACATCTTTTGACTAACCTTTGAGCTGGTGGTTACTAGTGTCAAATGGGACAAAGGGGTGTGGGCCCCTTATCTAGCTGGTGAGGCTCAGTTGGCCTTTATGGCCCTGAGCAAGTAGCAGGCCAAAGTTGATGATCTGCTGAAAGCCTCTACTTTAGAGAGGGTGGGCCTGTCGGAGGAGAAATACCCTGCAGAAATTCAGGGCAGTCAGATGGAACGGCAGGCATGTGTCCCAGGGCCTTTGCCCAGCAATTGGCAGTCTGGGCTACTCGATGGGTTTGGCCAGATAGATGGGATATGGAGGCCCTACTGGACTCCATTTTTCTGGAACAGTTTACACAGAGTCCCCCCAAGACTACAAGGGCCTGTGTTGGTGGCATCAGCCAAAATCATTAGAGGTAGCACTGCAGTCAAATTAACAGAGGAGTATGTGGAGGTGGCTCTTCCATACCCCTACCACTAAGGATGCGGGAAAGAAAGTAGAAGAACCTCATGCAGCTAAGTCCTGCAAGGGGCAAACAGGGTGTTGCAATTACCCGTGCAGTAGCTTCCTGCCAGTGTGGGGGCAAAGGGCACATGAAGAGAGACTTCCCTATAGGGACCATGGGTTCGTGGAGTTCTGGGGATGGACAGGTGTAAAAGGGTCACCTGGGATAAGGACGATCCCTGTCAAAGTAGGCTGAAGAACGATAAGGGGCGTTGCAGATTCAGTAGCAGCATGTTCCCATGCATAGAGTACCCTGGCTAGGCTGCAGTGGCAACAGGAGGGGACAACGGTAATGATTTATTGTATACCTGGGGAAAAGAGCTCTTGGGAATAGATGGAAGGTTTAAAAGGCAGTGAGTAGGGATAGTAAAGTGCCTGATTCGGTAATGTTAGGAAGAAACTGGACCCCATTCCCCTTAGGTAAAAAGGGTAGACAATGGGAGGGAAGGGACCCCAACTGGTGAGTCTGCATCAAAAGCTCCTCAGTGTAGACTGTCCAGGGAGTCCTCCGGGTCCAGTCTGTGATAAGCCTAGACATATGGTAACAAGCTCAGAAAGAGAAAACACACTGAAGAACTTGGAGTGAGGGAGGAAAATATGAGAAGGGGGCAGTGGAGTGCTAGATCAGGGACACCTAAAGGGGGAGGGAGGAGGCTTGGCCGAGTCCTGGGCTGAGCAAGCCCCAGACAAGGCACAGGGTGAAGAACAAACTGACAAGAGGGAGGGGGTCCTGACAAGGAAGCCTTGGTGGGGAAATCAACCTGGATAGTCCCAAACCAGGGGTAAGATAAGTCAGGGAAAGAGAGCGATCCTGAGATTGTGGCTCTAGAGAGATCTGTGGGATGTGATTGGTGTGGTGGGCTGAGATTGAGCTGTGGGGGAAACCTTCAGCTGCAAAATATAATTTTTTGCAGGTGGAGGCAGGCGACCCTCACTGGTAGTCTATGCAAGGCCAGCCCCAAAGGGCCCAGGAACTCTTGTAGAATCTCAACCCTGTAAAGAGGGTGGCGCACGGGCAGTGAAGAAGACCTCTTCAGGAGGCAAGAAAAGGCCTCAGGTGAAATGTGTGTGGGGGGGGGGAGGGGGAAATGTGTGACAGGGCACTATTAGTGGCACCCTGGTCACAGATGTTGCTGCACCGTGAAGAAGGCTGCAAGCTCAGCTCTGAGCAATTAAACACTTTCTGTTGGGGGATTATGAGCACCTGGGTGGTAATCACTAGGCTACTGATGTAATTGGGCAGATATAAGTGGAAGGAACTGGCAGCAAGGAAAGCTCAGAGGATGAGGCTGGGCTGAGGCGTGGAAAGCTGCAGGGAACCATCCTCTTGATATAAGCCTGCAGGACATGTATACTTTGCAAGGAAAGAATTAATATACACATGGTAAATAGGGTAACAATTGAGTGTGTTTGTGACCATGAGGCCACACAAACTGGCCAGGCCATGCAGTATGTTGCATAGTGATAGAGGTATAAAAACATTCATTATGATGATTCTGGAGAATCTAGCAAAATCAGCAGTAGATCGTAATTATCTGAATTTGGGAGGCCAGCAGCGTTGTGTTCTGTGGGTTTCTCTTGTTGCCAGGGCTTATAATAATCTGTAAGGAAAAGCTTCTGTCATTCTTTGCAGATTAATAAAATTCCATCAAATGAGCAATTCCCAATGAGCAATTTTACAGTTTGGACAGCTAGTATAATGTTCCCTTAACCAGCAACTAAACTATCTTTTCTTTTGACTGGTTCTGAGACTGCAGACAGCTCAGCCAATTTAAGCCTTGATTGTCTCTGGTTGTGAAGCTAGACTGTTCCCTGCAACCTTCTATATACTGGGATACTCCTTACACTGTGTCCTAAGGCAAAGACTAGAGCATGCTTTATGTATCTGGATTTTGAGGTCTAGTTTTCATTTGCTTGCTTCTAGACAGCTGCCACAGAACAACCTTAATTCCCAGGAGAATGTGTCAACTTAGCTACTTTGTCATTAGATGTAGTGACTTTTTGGATTCCCTAGTGAGAAAATAAGTGACTTTCACTGCCAATTAATGATATTCAGAGAAAGAAGTCACCAATATGTATACTCCCAAAATCATTCACAAGCAGCTCAGTAGTGTTGATAAAATCCATTCCATGCTCTTCTTACTACAGTGACTTGGTGTGCAACGGAATGTCATTACATCTCAATGGAGCATGTCCTCGGAAGGAATCACATTCCAGGGCTTCTTGGGCTGAGATCACTATAATCTGCAGGTGCGGAAAAGAAGTCTATGAAGGCTAATTAAATACTTGGCTAAAGCCAGGCACACTTTGGAGAGAGCAGCACATTAGCCAGGGCTTGGTTTTTACCCAAATGTGTTTTCTTGCTGCTCCGTAGTAGGCAGCGCACCCTGTGATGCAGGGAAAGATGGCTAATGAAGCAGCCTGGGTGGGGGAGGCAGGTTAACCAGCGAGGCGAGCCGCACGGATGGAAAATGGGGTGGGATGAGACAGGCCCATGTGCCCCAATCGGGTGGGGAGCACTGTGCCTCCAGGGATGAAGCCCTTACTACAGGATCAACGGTGGAGCTAGCTTGATTTCGATTCCCCTTTACTCCTTCCCCTGACTGGGGATTAGCTGCCCAGCTGTTTTCAGAGATGAAACCCTGGAAGCGGGGAGCAGGGGAGAGAGGGGAAGGGATCAGGCTAGTGGATTTTTGTTTTTAAATCTTCTTTCTTGGCTCCCTGCAGCTCTGAGCTCAGGTCAGGCGACTGCTCTTCCCCCTGGCTCTGGACTCTCCCTTCCACTAACCTGCCTACTCAAACCCAGGCTGGCAAGAAAGGGAGGCTCAGCTGAAATTAACCAACCCCAGCTAACCTGGGCTGCAGTGTACAGAGCGCCCTTCCCAAGGAGCAGAGGGCTGCCGTTTCCTTCCCAATGAGCAGAGGGCACCCTTCTGATGCTGACAGTGTACTGGTGTAGTTGCTTCTGGTGTGCAACAGAATGTAGTAAGAAGAGCATGGAATGGCTTTTATTAACACTATTGAGCTGCTTGTGAATGATTTTTGTGACTATACTCGCCTCTGTGTGTGTATAATATAAAAATTCTCTGGACATTTTGTTCAGTGACATTTTGGACTCCTTCTGAGTGCTTAAACAGCTACGTCTAGTGACTTTTCAGGGTTTGTTTGGTGACTTCCTGCTATGTGGCATTGGCAACACTTTAAAATGGCCCAGTTCCTCAAAGGTACATAGATGCCTAACTCACATTGATTTCAGGATCTGGACCTTGGAAACTGAAAATGTCCTGAGGGCAAGTAGGTAGTAAGGTGGTTAGAATTAGCCTGACTAGTCGTCATGGCAAGAATACATAGAAAAAGGATTTGCCAGATAGAGGGACCAGTGTCTGTGTTGGAGAATAATTAGCTAATATTTGTAAAGTGCTTTGAAGATGAAAAGTGTTGCATTAAGTGCTTATTGTCATTATTACCAGAATTGTTTAGAAATAAGGTGACCAGAGTTCCCATTTTAAAGGGACAGTCCCGTATTTAAGCCTTCCTGCAGGTGTCCCGACTTTCTTAAAAACGGCCAAATTGTCCCATATTTTCTGCCTCCCTTCCCTGCCACCCACATCAGTACCCTTGGGTCCTGCAGCTGGCCAGATCCTTTCTCATCAGCTACCTGGCCACCAGCGGTGAGTGGGGGAGGGATCCAGTGGTGGGGTGGGTATGCAAGGCTGGTGGCGAGGCAAAGCTGCAGTGTACACGGCCAGGCCACTCCCCTTGATGGTCCGTCAGTGCAGCCCCCGCTGTGTGCTGGCTCTCAGCCAGCAGGGCCCCATCCCCCCGTTTCATTTCCAGCTGGTGCTGGCTGCGAGCTGTGGCAGCTGGTGAGTGTGGGCAGGCACCAGGCTGCGTCCAGTTACGTGTCACCTCTGCTGCTCACCCCATCAGCCCTTTACGTGCTCCCCCTCTCGCTGTCCTCTCCCTGCTTTGCCCCTTTGCCCCCGCCCAGCCTCACTGCTCCTCCATATCCCCCTCGGTGGAGCGTGTCCCACTCAGAGCGCTGTGTGGAGAACCAGCCCCTGGTCAGAGAGCTCAGCTCACCAACAGCCTGGCCGGCCGGCTCCTTCTTTCCTCCACTGCCTCTGGCCGGGCTGGTGCCCCGGGAAAGTGCAAGACCCTCTAGCCTGGGGTGTTGGCCAGGAGGAGCTGAGCCCTGCATGTGCCAAAGCCCTGCACAGCACTGGCACGGGGAAGCCTCTCTGCCCCTCAGCTAAATTGTGGAGTGGAGGTGAGGGTAGCGATTTTCAACCTGTTCCTGCCCCAAACCCACAGGTTCCACAGCAGCCCCCCAGGTCACGGGCTTAGCACCCTCTTCACCCCCCCCCCCCAGCCCCCTGGGTCCTACTCCCAGGGAACATGGGGCTACTCTGTCCCCTAGGCACCTCCTAGGCTGAGCCACTTTTCTGGTCCGGCTCTGGGACACTGAAGCCCCTGCAGTCAAGTTCCCTAGGCCCTGGTGCACAATGTGTTCTTAGGGCTTAACCCCTTCCTTCCCACCCTGTAGCTGGGGGTGGCGGCAGGGGACAGGAGGTGGCTGGGTTCTGTCAGTGGCCAGCAGCAGCCTGGAGGTGTTGGCTGCCTTTCAACACTATGTGGGCAGGAAGGGACAAGCTGCTTCTGGCCATGGGAGGGAGGGGAGGGAGGGAAGACATGAACTCTGCAAAGACATGGATCAGGTCACACACACACAAACCCCCCCGCCCCACACACACGGCTTGAAGCAGCTCTGGTCCCTTCCCTCCCACACAGTGCCAAAAGGCTGCTGCTGGCCACATTCTGCTGTGAACTTTGGCCGAAATTGGGGAGGGGGGGGGAAAGAAGGGCACATGACCCTGTGTGCCCCCCAAGCATTGCCTCGGAAAGATGCAGCACCAGGTACTGGGAGAGGCGGGTCCATGCCAGGGCCCCAGCCAAGCATGGAGGGCAGAGAGCGGCGGGCAGGGATGGTTGGGTCGGTTGGTCACCCCCCTGTGTGAGAAAGTGGTATGGGTGTGTATGTGTTACCTCTCCCTGTGTGCGGGGGGGGGGGGGGGAGGTAGGGGTGTGTGTGTGTCATCCCTCCCTGTGTGAACCTTAAAGCCTTAAAGAAGAATCCAGCTACGCAGTATTTCTTTTTAACGGGGACTCTGTCAACTTGATGTTAATTTGAACATTTGTACTGTGTAGTTCTGATTGCCATTGAACTTGCTTGAATATGAGTAACTTTACCAGGTGTCCCGTATTCAGCACAGGGAAATATGATCACTCTATTTAGAAGGGTTTATCTGCTATGTCTGCCTAGATCAGTAGTAGCTACATCGGCAGTAGCTCATTTAGTAGGTAAACCAGAGGAGTAAGTCTAGAGTGCTTCTGCCTAATTAGAGCTCAGTCCTGGGGAGCCAGAACTACTGCATTGTACTCCAGGCCTTACCACTGGCCTCCACTCTTGTGTTGGCCAAGTGAGTTTGCCTTTCTGTGTCTCAATTAAAATCGGAATAATAGTTAGCTACAGTACCTCAGAGGTATGAGACCTGATTTGTTAGTGTTTGCAAAGCTCTTGGAGATCCTGAAATGAAATATATATGTATATAAAGGCAAAGTATCATTTGGAGACTGCTTTGTAAGGAAGACGGTGATCAAAAAATGTCACAGAACAATGTAAGTTGTGATACAAGAGAATTCTTTATTTACCGCTGGAAGAATGTATAAAATGTCCAAGTGCAAATTAGGCAGTAACTCCAACAAAATTAAAAACAATGACTAAGACCCTAAAAACATTCATAGTAATTCAGCTGGAACACAAAGGAAAACCAGCCACAAGGTTTTGGCAAGTTTAGTTTGTGGCTTTTTTGCTCTGAAGCTCTTTCCCCTGTAATTGGAGAGGCTTTATTAAAAAAAAAAAAAAAAAAATTGCTCCACA
Organism: Chelydra serpentina; assembly: GCA_037349315.1. Classification (NCBI taxonomy): domain Eukaryota; kingdom Metazoa; phylum Chordata; order Testudines; family Chelydridae; genus Chelydra; species Chelydra serpentina. The sequence continues at coordinate 134,001,898 of JBAIAC010000004.1, forward strand.
TGGCTGGCTGACCTTTCACATTTCTTGTCATGTGATTTGAATAATAGGACTAATTTGTTTTAAAGAGAGCCAACCAATAAAGCAAGCTTTTCTTCATAATTCTAAACTTCTGAGGAAGGAGATTCTACATGTTAGGTGCGTGAGTGATTAAAAATAAACCAGTGGATATTATGGATGGGGCCCTGTGTGCATTCCTGCTTTGTCCTATCTCCCTACTCTGCTGACCGCTTTAACCATAAAAGGTTGCTAGGCCTACAGCCATCACTTAGTCTTCCTGCTTCCCAGCAATGTACTGTAGTCCCCATGCCATAGTTGCTCAGGTATGTTCTTGCATATGGTATTATGTACATGCTGACATGTCTTCTATATACCCTCTGGTTAGAGCATGATCACATTCCTGCAAGATTAAAGTAAGGAAACTTGACTATAAATTAAAAAGCACTTAAAGCTAGGTTAGATTTAACCAAAGAGGAACAAAGCAAAAATCTGTGGAGAACTGTGATTGGCCTGTGGAGTTCAGATTGGCCTGAGACTCAGTTTGATCTGGATTTAAATTTCCCCAAAGCTCAGGAATTTTGGAACTGGGGTTTTGGTTTCAGCCCATATCCACTGAAAACCTGTTCAGTTGTTCTCATATAACACCATACTTCAATATAACACAGTGAACATCATAATTTTTAGAACAACTTAAGAAATATTTAACCCAAGTGAGGCAAAAATCCACAGTAGAGTTCCAATATTGGTGGATGACTTGGCCACTCCATCACAGGGAGTCTTGTACTTTTGCACCAATTAGAGGGAAAAAGACGGGTGATAGTAGCTGTAAGTCATCTAGAAGAGGAGCTTTGAGTTGGCTGCATGTATTATTGAAAGGGAATTGCATGTGGGTTGGTGGGAAGAAGCTGTCCACCCTTACATGGGGGAAGCTGGATGGGTGGCTTAAGAATAGAACATTAAAGAATTTTTCAGGACAAGGAACAGCAAAAGTAGTGAGGTAAACCGAAGTTAGAGGGGTCAGGAAATGTAACTGAATTAGAGGGGCAACTGTAGAAAACTTGCTTTGATTAAATTCATAAGAAAAGAATTGAGGGTGGGGAAAGAGACCACCCACATAGTAAATGCAGAATAAATCTACTATAAGAATATTGATTTTTATTTTAATAAATGTAAGTGGGATTGAACCAAACTCTGGATCCAAACTCCCTCTGACCACTAGGAAAACTCTCATCAGGATCCAACCTTCATAGCTGGCCTCAACTCCTGAGAAGGCCAAACCAAATTCCTGGAACTAAACGCTGCTCAGATGTTGGGGAAAATTCAGATCCAGATACTAGATTCAGCTCTGTGGCTTGGGCCCATTTCTAAGCATAAGTAATAAGGAGGGGAGAATTCAGAACTGGGAAGACAGCAGAAAGTCTTCAGGATTCGACACCTCTGCTAGAAACAATAGAATAAGCAGGAGCAGCTTCCTGTTAATGCTTATGGGGGAGCATCGCAATAATGCTAAAAAACCAAGTCTGTCTATAAAGCAAAACACATCTATATATGTCTGAACTTATTGAAATAAAGGTATAATTACAACCAACCTTCTGTGTGGAGGAACCCTAGTGTAGGAGTGTGGAGCAGGATTTGGGAAGGCTGCAGGTTTCCATTCTTCCTAAGAAGCCCCACTCAGTAAGCATCCTATATGAGCAGAGGCAGCAAGGCTTGAGTGGTGAGAGAGGCGGACAGCTCGGGGAACAAAAGTGATAGGTGATTTACTACTATGCTGATCAACAGGCCACTGTCGTCTTGGAGTAGGAGCACAGGAGTGGCAGGAGCTATTGCAGCCTTAGTGTTGCACTAGCAGAAATAAAACTGCTCCAGTGTAACTCCACTGGGGAAGGACCCACCCTTTGTAAAACACCCGGATTATCTCTGGTTAAATGGGCTTTGCATTTGAGGATGGGTGGGTGAAAGATTTAGCCTAGAGTGAATAATCCTATTTACAAATACAGAATAAACCACTCCTAACTGTCCAGGGCATTTTAAGGTTTGGGGACAACCATTATTTCTGGGGCTTCTGCATGTTCACCTGCTTCTTTTGACAGAATTCTGCTAAAGTCAGAAGTAAATGGTCTGCTACCAATAAGGGAACAGCTAAAAATAAATACATCTAGTATTATATACATCCTCTTCCATGCCTTCCTGCCCTGCAAAATCACAGTTTAGTCAGCCCGCTCTGGAAAGATTTGAGAGCCCATATTGCCATAACCTAAGTTAACATAATTTAGATCCCTTATCTCAAACATTTTGGGATACTTCAAGTGTTTAGTATTTTATTGTTTGACATGAGAAAAGTCTAATATGGTATTTCTATGGCCATTAGCTCTGTAGTATCTCAGCATCTCACAGTTATTAATGGATTGTATCTTCACAACCCCACTGCAAAGTAGAAAGGTGGTATCCCCCTTTTGCAGATGAGGAATGGGCTAGATGAAGTGATGTTGTCAAGATCACACAGGAAGTCTGTAACTGAAGCAGGAATTAGTCTCAGGCCTTCTGAATCCTAGTCCACTGCCTGAGCCCATTCTTCTTGTAGGCCTACTTAAGCTAACTGTTGCCTCATGTTAGAAAAGATAACTGTGCTCTTTCACCTTCCCAAGCAGGGAGTGCTGGAACAATTTGTATAGTGGGGGTGCTGAGAGCTGTTGACCCAAACTGTAAATCCTGTATATAAGGGAAACCACTTCAAGCCAGGGGTTAGGCAGCACCAAGAGAAGAGTGGCCCTTCAAACCAGCTGTCTTTTTGATCAAATAAATAATCTACTTTGCAGGTGAGATTGAAAAGTGGTAAATTAACACCAGGAGCTTCAGATTATGTACAACTGAAATATATTCACTTAGGCAATACAAGAGGCAGGCTGAATAACTAGTTTGGTACTGGGCTGGTGTAGCTCTCATTCAAAATCTTTTAAATAAATACTCAGACTTTAAGGCCCCAAGGGACCATTATAATCATTTAGTTCAGGGATCTCAAACTCAAATCACCACGAGGGCCACATGAGAACTAGTAAATTGGCCCGAGGGCCGCATCACTGAAACCTTTTCATACAATGATACAAAAGTATAGTCAAAAATGAAAAAAATGAAGAGTAATATAGTATTCTATTAAGTCAATGTATTAACTTTTTAAAAACTGTAATGCAAAGAGGGGTTTTAATAAAATATAAACAGTCAGTAATGTTTGGCGCTTGGCTGCTAGTAGAGTTGGCGCATATGGCGGGCCTCAGGAAATAACTCCGCGGGCTGCATATGGCCCCCTGATCTAGTCCGACCTCCTGCTCATCGCAGGCCACAGAACCTCTCCCACCCATTCCTACAATAGGCCCATAAACTCTGACTCAGTTACTGAAATCCTCAAATCTTGATGTAAAGACTTTAGGTTACAGGTCTCTGAAGATCTGCTACTTCACAATCCTTGCCAGGGTGTCCTTTTTTGATGGAGTCTTTTGTTCATTTGACTGTTACAGCCAGGGCCGGTGCAAGGAAGTTTCGTGCCCTAGGCGAAACTTCCTTGCACCAGCCCTGTGCTGCTGCACCCCACCCCCCATCCAGCTCCCCCGCCCCTGGGAGCTGAGCCCTCTCCCCCCTGCCCGCGGGAGCTGAGCGTGGAGCCGGGAGGCAGGGGGGCGGCTCGCCGCAGCTGCATCCCGGCTCCCCACTCAGTCGCTGAGCGGGGAGGCGGCTTGCTGCAGCTGCCTCCTGGCTCTGGGAGGCAGGGGGGCGGCTCGCTGGCTGCCTCCCGGCTCCACGCTCCAGGAGGCAGCCGCCCACCGCCCCCCCAAATCCTGGCGCCCTAGGCGACCGCCTAGGGTCGCCTAGTTATAGCGCTGGCCCTGGTTACAGCAAGTTAAAAATGAAGTTGTTCCTCCACCGGGCTGCATTTCTTTTTGTCTTCTCCTTTATCATCCTGCCTCCTTTCATTGCGCTTAGCTGAAGATGGACAAATAAGTCAATTGTTTCTGCTTATTTCTTAGACATACCAACAAATAGATTCTATTAAAATGTATTGTTTTCACAGAGGTATTGTCTTTTATTGTTTTACAGTTAGCCATTTCTATTGTCTATCTTTAAAAAAAAAAAAAAAAAAAATCCCTCACATTGATGTTTTCTTCAGCTCCCAGCTTCCCTCTGTACCTAGGTGTTTGTATTGTAGTGTGTTGCATTATTTAGTAGTAGTATTTGTATTTCACAAGTGCCTAGAGGCTCCAGCCCCATAGAAGACCCTATACAAACATGTAACAAAGAAATGGTCCCTGCCCCAATAGGGTTGCCAACTTTCTAATAGCATGAAACCGAACATCCTAGTCCCCCGCCTTCCCTGAGGCCCTTCCCCCTGCTCACTACATTCCCCCTCCCTCAGGGGCTCACTCTCCTCCACCCTCACTCACTTTCAATGGGCTGGGGCAGTGGGTTGGGGTTCCAGAGGGGGTGAGAGCTCTAACTGGGGGTGTGGGCTCTGGGATGGGACCAGAAATGAGGGGTTCAGGGTGTGGGAGGGGGCTCTGGGCTGGGGTAGGGGGTTTGGGCGCAGGAAGGGGTGAGGGCTATGGCTGGGTGTGTGGGTTCTGGGGTGGGGCTGTGGATGAGAGATTTGGGGTGCAGGAGTGGGCTCTGGGTTTGAGGGCAAGCTCGGGGTTGGGGTGAGGGCTTACTTCCAGCAGCTCCCAGTCAGCAGAGCTGCAGGGGAGCTAAGGCAGGCTCCCTGCCTGTCCTGGCTCTGCACTGTGCCCCGGAAGCAACCAGCAGGTCCGGCTCCTAGGCTCTTGCCCATAGACACCGCCCCCACAGTGGAGCTGGTGCTCTGGGGCGGGGGCAACACGTGGAGCCCTGTGGGGGGCCCCCCCTGGCCTAGGAGCCGGACCTGCTGGCTGCTTCCGGGGCACAGCGTAGAGCCAGGACAGTTAGGGACTAACCTGCCTTAGCCCTGCAGCACTGCCGACCGGACTCTTAACGGCCTGGTCAGTGGTGCTGACCGGAGCCGCCAGGGTCCCTTTTCGACCAGGTGTTCCGGTTGAAAACTGGACACTTGGTCACCCTATGCCCCAAAGAGTTTACAATCTAAGTATAACACTAGGGACAGCGGGTGGTTCTAGCTCTTACCCTCTCGTTGTGCTTTGGGTTTCAGGGTCCTGATAGATAATCGATCTCTCTCATTCTCCCAATCTGCTATTCTTAATGCAGGTTTGCAGCCCTACTGTCTGAGGGACATTTGGGAAAAAAAGAGAAGTCCATGATCTTACAAGTTCATATGAAAGGGGAGACACCTTGGCCAGGGTGGGGACCTATTGACTTCAGTGAAGTTAAGTTGTTTATCAGTTGAGGATTTGTCTCATGATTAATGTTGTACTTCTTTTACACAGTAGCGTAGCCGGGGTGGGGGGGAGCAGGGGGAGCGGCCACTCCCCCTGTGAGCAGAAGCAGCACCTTAGAAAGGAAGCGGCGCCTTTCTTCTCTTTAAGCGCCGCTTCTTGCACTCACCCGGCGGCGCTCCGGGTCTTCGGCAGCATTTGGGCGGCGGGTACCACTGAAGACCCGGAGCGAGTGAGGACCCACCGCCGAAGTGCCGCCGGAGCACTGCTGGAGGCGCCGCCGGGTGAGTACCGGGGGAGCCTGGGGAGGTGCCTTTTTATAGCGCCGCTCCCCCTGTGCTCCGGACCTGCCTATGCTACTGCTTTTACACCCCCCCATCAATATAAGAATGTTTTCTTAGGAAGGAAGATATCATCTAAGAATCTATAAATAAAAGGATATTTCATCTTTCTAACGGAAATGCCTCTTGCAGATCCACCATTACAGTTACACCCCTCTTTGAGCCTGACTCTGCTAACACAAACCCATACACGCATAGGCCCATTGAATTTATCAGTGTCAGAAAGATTGGGACTTTGTATGGCTTGCTCAGAAATGCTACACTTTGGCAAATGCCATTTGCAACCTTCAGCTTTAAGTCTACCTTCTACAGCAGCCAAGGAGCTCAAAACCCTTTACAAACATTAATAGATGTGAGGTTGATAAATATTATTTCTCCGGTACAATATATACAGAGCTGGCACAGACAGGGTAGCCCCCTATTTTCTGAAGCACCAGAAATAGAACCCAGACATCCTGACTCCCAGTCCTGTGCTTTAACCACTGGAGAATACAGCTGCTCTGAGAAACTGTCAGCTTAAAATGCATTAGAGAAAGGATCTGAGAAATTTCAAATGAAAGCATGAAATTATAAATCTGTCAAGATCTGTAAAATAAAAATTCTCTCCAAAGGAAGATTCTGACAAGATCACATTTTCTCATGCAACTGGAGCTGGAAACGAGGTCAGTGTGAGAAAAATCACTTGGCATAAGCCACTCCTGTGAGATAATCGGAGGGGTTTTGACAAGGACTGTATCTAAGCCAAAAAAACCTACGGCTAGATCTCCTGCACAGATCAGAAAACGTAAAGAGACAATGTCAAAGTTGGTAGAGCAAACATATGAGCAACCTTAAAGCGATAGAAATAGGATTAATGTTTTTCTTTTTTCTTTTCTTTTTTTTAAAAAAAAGGGGAGCTGAAAGCTATTTTTGTGGGAAGTGGTGATATAAAAATTACACGCATGCTTTTTAAGTGAGGATAAGCAAATTCTTTTGCCTAATTCCAACCCCCCCCCCCTTTAACATTGTAGGGCTGAAAGTTTAACTTCAACTCAAAGTTATTAGATTGACACTCTGCTTTGCAGAGACTTTGAAAAAAGTGGCAGAGATGAGGGGGAAAACTCCAATGGAAAAATAAGTAGAAAAATGGGAGAGGGAGGAATGAAAAACAAATGCAGAAAATTGTTTAAAAATAATTGGTGGGTATATTCGGATAAAGTAAATACTGTTCAAGATGGTTTTCAAAGGTGCCAAGAATCCACAAACCCTTTGAATGCATGGGGAAATGAAAGTACTCAGCAGAACCTCTCGGAGATATGACCGCTTCTATTTAGATGTTTAAGGTGTGAGGCAAACCCACAGCCAAACCAGGGCTTCTTGCTCTCTTTTCCATCCAACAGAGCTGCAGTGAGTCACCACTGAGCCATGCAGCAACAACTCAGCTGCACTAACTTACTCTTCAGACACAGCCTGCAGGACTCAGTCTTCAGGGATGTGGCAGAAGATCATGGGTCAGATGACCCCCAGGCCCAGGTATTTCCCCAGCCCTGTTAGTGCTGCAGATCACTGTGCAGCACTAGTACCTGACCAAGAACCCTCCTGCTTCCTCACAGTATATCAGACTCTCAAGAATCCCAGCTTGCTCTTGTTCCTGTTCTTGTTCCAGTCTTGTTTTTGCCCTACTTTGACCTTGCTCCAGCCCTGTTATTAACCCACTCCAGTGTTGCCTCTGCTTCCTGACCTTCCCTGTACCTTTGGACTCTGACTTCGATCTTTGGCCTGTATCTGGACCCTGGCTATGATACTGACTTGGCTTGCCCCTAGACTCTGACCACCCAGCTTTGACCCCCTAGCTTGTTCCTGGAGTCTGGCTATGGTATGGATTCTGGCTTCACTCTGGACTCGATCTCCGATATGACCCCTGCCTATCCATGGATCTCTTTCCAGCACAACTCTTGACCTAGTCACGACCCTACATTGGGCTTTGACCTCCGCTCTAACCACTAGGCATGACTACTGAGAGGCAGCACCTGACATAAGGTCTTAATGCCCCAAATATTCACGTGTAACTTTACATTGCTGAGTAGTCCCGTTGAAGCTAATGGAACTATTGCCACCTGTAAAGTGAAGCGTATGTGTAAATGTTGGCAGGATATGGACTTAGGTGCTTAAATGCAGATACCTTTAAACTGGTTTAACCCTCACTTAAATCAGCTTGCCTTAACTTTGTTATTTACTGACGCAAGCTAAACTGCTATAAACGAGTTAAACCAATTTAAATGTCTGTGAATTAGGGATTTGTAGTGGATTAAAAGAGATTTAATTAAATCGGTGCAACTTTTATTAAAGACAAAGCTTCAGTGACAATGGGCTTGGAACACCTGCCTCATCCCTATTTGTCAAAGCTGGAGAATCCAATATTAGAAATTCTAAAAATTACTGACAAGTACATCTCCGTGATTCTAGCCATAATATTTAAACTTCTTTTCTCTTGAAAAGCAACATTAAAGAACAACATACAAGTTTGTCATCCATTTTATGGCCTCCGGTGCCCTAGAATGAATCAAGACTGTCCCTCCAGAGAAGGATCTTAGAGGGCAGCGATTCATTAGATGTTCCATGGTTTGGGTGTCCTCTCCACATTGGCACAGGGGACGGTCCTTCATTTTCCATTTCTGTAGTGGACGACTACAATGCCTGTGTGAGGTTCTGATGCAGCTTGCTGTGACCTATATCTTATGTGGCATGTTGAAGTCAGGTGGTGGGTCTGTGTGATCTGGTCTTGATTCTTGACCCTGCTGTTTTCCCACAGCCTCTGTCACTTGTCTTAAGAGCTGTGGCTTCTAACCAGAAGGGATTCCTAGACCTAAGGCAGCATCTGGAGGGGGCATTGGAGAGCTTTGTAGATGGACCGGTCTGGGTTCATTACCATGCAGTCATAGTTTCATATTACAAGAGGAGGAGGATGGAGGAAGATGGCAACTATCACATGGTCTTCCCTGTTAAGTGCTTCACCATGACCTATGCCAGCAACTGGTGACCAAGTGCCAATTGACAGCTTTGCAGTCTAAAAAGCAACTCAAGCAACGACCGTATTTAGTTTCCACCTATATATTTTTGTCTTCATTATTAAAAATCTGAAGACTTCTCTCAACGTTTCAGCCTTTGTAAAGGCTTAGAAGTGCTGGGCCTGATTCTCACTGCCTTGCACTTTGTATTGTCAATTATCCCTGGGCAAAGTGGATGTAAAAAGCTGCCCGATCAGACTGGTAACAATTGACACCCACTGTGCACAGATGTCAATGACTGTACAAGGAGCAAGGCAGTAGAGAATCAACCCTTAGATGGTTTTCTGCTGTTTTTGTCTCGCCCAGAGATGTAATCCAAGGCCCCAGAGCAGATCTGAGAAATATTACTCCTCTCTCAGAACTCTCTGGCTTAGCTACATACATACAGAGACTGGCTAGTTTCTGGCAGCTTCTCAGGTTATGGTAATCACCACTAGAAGGCTCACAAAATATTTGGAGGGATATTTTCCAATTCCTATACACTGCACTTATATTTCATGCTTTTTATTTTTATATTTATATTTATATAAATAGCCATGTGGTTCTCACAGTTCATAAGTTTATTCCTCCCCTATATAAATCATACCCTTTTCCCCACCTTGCCCTCCTCTTTCCGACCTCACACGTACTTATGGCTGCACCAAAATCTCCTCTTCTCCATCCCAGAGTCCCAGCCTCACAGAGGGGCTTCTGGATTATCTAGGAATCATTGACCCAAGGCACAGGGGACTCTGCTCTGTCTCTCCATCACCAGTTTTCCTTCTGTCTTGTCACAAATAGCAGCCTATGCAATTTATCTACACTATGCAACCTCTGGTCCTGGAGCACTAATGGAACAGCACTAATAATAAATTATAGATGCTGGCCTGAGACTTTCACCTTCAGAGAAGACCACTATTGTGGGCATTCTGCTGGTTGGTCAGCAATGGGCTTGGTGGTATTACAGGGACCGTGCCTTCTTGTACAGTGCCGAACACATTTTTGGGTGCCACTGTAATATAAATATTCATCTAAACAGCAAAAACATAGCTGGCTTCAGTTGTTACGAGAATGTACTGCATAGACCTGAAATCTATCCACTTCTGGACACCAGAAATTTCACTTTATAAAGGGTTAAAGGAATCATGGAAAACATTTTAATACTTGCAAAGTCAACCTTGTTTTTCTCTAAATCGGAAATAAAGTGGCAGCACATGAAGCTTATTGGGCTTCTGTAATCTGCTTTGTTTTATTACTGAAATTTGACTACAGGCAACTTGGGGGAGGGGGTTCATTTCAGGAGCAAATTCATTTCAAGTGACTAAAAATCCACTCTCAGATTTTCTGTTTGCCGTGGCAAGTATTAGCTAATAAGTCCTTCACAGATGTCAGACAAGTAAAGGACTCGTTTCAGTTTCTCAATTTAAATGGAAAAACAAATAAAATGGATTTTGGGGTCCATCTAGATTGGACTCTTCTATGCCCCCTCCTGTCAAGTTTCCTCTGGTTGGACACGCACCAGGCTGCTGTGGTTGGATCCACACACTGGATCCATGTGCTTTAAACTGCCCTTGGGTCTGGGTAGGCTGCAGGCACTATCTTTTGGCCTCTAAGCTCACTCCCTGGACAGAGACTCCTATGTGGTACCCCTTCTTGGCAGTGGGACCTCATGATCCAGCTGCCCTAATCCCAAGACCAGTGCTCAGCCCCTCCAAGACTCCCCAGTAGCTTATGTGCACCCTTACCAGATCTTCACCCTTGTGGGTACACTTGTTTATAGTTTAACCATTCAGGGATCTGTGATAGTTGAAGCAGATAAGACAGACGGATTTCTAAATCAATCACTGTTTAGACCCCACAAGAGATGCACAGATCCTTGCAAAACAAGAAACACATGTATGCCAATCCCTGCCTCAATTTCCTCACCACTCAAGTGTCTTTTGGAATTTGCTCAGTACCTTCAGGGATCCCTTCTCCCAGACCTCACTCCTTTAGCTCAGTCACCAGTGAGACCTGGTCCTAACCTATAACTTTAAGGAGCCCTTTGAATTCTAAGAACGCTATAAACAAAGATGACAGAGAACAGCCCGAGCCGCCTGATAGAATATTTTTCAAAAGTTTATGTAATTGAATAGGATTCTGCACCTATCTTTGTTTTCCTTCCCTCATTTATCACTGGGAACATTTTGTATAAAACTGGGATCTTTGTTACTTAAGAGTTCATTTGCTTATGATGGATATTCACAGAATCACAAGAGCTGCATTCTGCTGTAGTGCCATGAGTTTCCGATAGAACTCACTGAGAGTTTTGACTTAAGGCTGATGGGAAAACAGTCAGAAAAGGCAGAGTAGTTCATCTTGTTCAGCCTGTCGCAGTGTGCAGAAATGGTCTGTCTATGACAGTATAATTACTTTCACAGCTATTAACTACTATATCACAGACAGAGAGAGGGGCTTCAGGTACAGAATGAGCAGCAGATAAATTCCTTCAAGAAATATACTGTAAACCAAATTTTGCTCTTACACCCACTCTTGATTATTATTTAAATAAATAGGGTTACCTGGATGTATGGGAGAGCAAAATTTGGATCCTGTTTTTTTACACAAAATCTTTTTAATGGAAAAAAAAGCTTAAACAAGATGAGATACAGCAACAGAAAATACTGACGTGGTCTATTATCTCAAGTTTTACACACAGAATTTTTTTCTATTAAAAAAATGAAACAATGTGACAGTGTCTCTTTAAAAAGCCAGATATTTCATTGTTAAAATGGGAGTTGGATATAAGCCGCACTATGAGGATGTGGAAGTTTGTGGTTCAGACTCTCATCACAGATCATGATGGGAATGCTAACCTCACACAGCAGTCATTCAATAGAACTCTTCTTGTGAAACATTTGATCTGGACGGCTGTCCACCGGCAGATCTCCCCAGCTTCAGAGCGGGGCAGGCTGCAGAAGTTACATGGATGTTGGCTCAGAAACAGATGAACCTATTTGGGATATAGATCTGTCTGCTGTGGGGGGTGCTAAACTAAGGTTTAGAGGGATTCAGATGTTGTTTGTTCTTTGCCTTTTGAGTTCTGCAGACCTGACTCTTGCCCTTCACAAGAACAAAATAGGCTGCAGGAATAAGGTCCGTGTTCAGAATCAAGAAGAGGGACAAGGGCAGTCAGCCTATGGACCATTAACTACATTATCTTAGTGGGTGCCTCTTTCCCCTCCTTCCCAGTCACCTGGAGAAGTGCTGGGGATAGGCCCCCCCCATTATTGTCAAGCATCAGTGTGTGGGAGGACCTGTTTCAGGGGCTGTCATGGAGTGGGTTAGAGGAAAGCCCATAGCTGCAAGTCCTGAGTGCAGGAACCATCAGGGAACTTGTTTGTGGGAGAAGTATGGCTGGGCCTAGTTGGATTGAATGATTTCCCACCCGCCCTCCACTCAGGTTCCAATTTTGTCTGTATGTCATTTGACTGTAATACATTCATTTAGAAATTAGTCTGAAAGAAGTTTTCTTAGCACTTCTATTTTAAAGCTCTTTGTGTTCGTTTGGAGTGGGCTTCAGAAAGTTAAATATTTGTAGAATGAGGCTAAGGCTTCAAACAACACTGGTACCTGCTGGCTGACTCTTCCATCAAGGAAGAACTTGTCTCTAACACCACTAATGGCAGGCAGCCTGAAGATGGGTGGAATATTCCTATGACCCTGAGAGTCCTATTGCCGGTTCTGCCCTTCATTGGAAGTCCCCACCTCCACCTCTCATTATACCCCTCTGAATCGAGAGCACCCTCTGCAGCCCCACATAGAGTAAGGCTTGTGGTGGGTGTTGTAATTTGGAGAGAGCCCATAGATTGTTCACGAACAAGTATTTAGTTGTTTTGTCTTTTGAACAGTAATGATGTTCGTTATGGCAAACGCTTTGTGTGTTCCAAAATGTTAATGAATGCCAAGGACATAAACCGTCAAATGATCTTATCATTGGATCCCTAAGAAACAAGTGATAAAATATTTTCAATTTTTCATCTTAAATTGCAACAGATTAAGGTCACAATCCTGCAGCTCATTTTGTGTGGGCAGACTCCTGTTACCTGATGGAACTCCAGTGAAGCTAACATGGTTGATGCAGGAGAAGGGGCACACGCATTAGGAACACCTTGTAAAATCCGAGTTTAAAGCCCTAATCCTGCAAAAGATTTAGACCAGTGGTCTCCAAACTTTTTATGTCATGCCCCCCATGCACCTGTAATGTAATCTCTCCATGCTCCCCAGGTTACTGGAAGTGGGGCCGAGCCCAGAGGTGTGGCCGGGAGCAGAGCCGCACCCAGGAGCAGAGCCATGGCTGGGAGTGGGGTTGGGGGCTGAAGCTGGGGCCTCTGCTGGGGAGTGAGGCAGGGGCGGAGCAGAGCTGGGGGCAGAGCAGGGCTGGCTGGTGCTCCTTCCCAGCCCCCTGTGGGGTCTGGTCTAGTTACTGCCATGCCCCCGAACATTTCTCTATGCCCCTCTAGGGAGGCGCGACCCACAGTTTGGGGACCACCGATTTAGACACACACTTAACTTTGTGTACTGTGAGGAGTTCCATTAGACATAGTGGGATTATGCACAGTGTGAAAAGTAAAACACATTTGTAAAATTTTGCAGGATCAGGACATAAATTATTATCTGTGCAACAGTGGCTTGAGTTGAATTGCATACCATCCATTGTAACAAGCAACTGTAAAGAAAATGGTTTGCTAATTCAAGTATAGCTTTAGCCCAGATCAGTATATAAGAAAATGTAGAGCAATGTTCTGGATAAGAGATTCAGGATTTTCTTTTTGTTCTATTTCTCATTGTCCAAACAGTAAAAGGACACTGAATGCATTTTTCATAATTTCCCACAGTTGTTTAGAACAACCCGGTGGAAGCTTGACATTGAAATCTGGTTCCTTATGGGAACAAATCGCCTGCTCACGCACTTGTTTTGTTATGGAAAGTTTTTTTCATGAACTGAACCACTGCCATTAGCACTTTTTTTTTTTTTTTGGTCTGAAAAGCAAAAGCATATTTTGGGAAACCTGCATAGAGAGAATTACCTGAGCTTTGCAAAGGAGATACAAAGAAAAGGTAGGTCAGAGGCTAGGTTTATCAACCATGACAATTTCCCTTTACGTATATATATTGGGATAAATCCCGTATGACTAATTTTAAAACACATGCAGGATTTTTCCCCCTGCTCTAATGTGAGCGCCAAATACTAATTATTTGGGACTGTTTTACAGTCTGTAATGCAGCAATTTTGCTCCAGCAACAAAGTCTCTTTGTTATAGGAGCTGCGTAAAAATAGTAACAAACAACATCTGAATCCCTCTAAACCGTTGTTCAAGTTTAAAAGTATCGCCTGTAGTGTTTCCCTTTGACAGTGGTGATGACAGTGCAGATTCGATAGAGCTGGTGCTATGTAATGCATGTCACTCCTCATTATGTCAGGAGAACCCCTGCAAGACGCAGGTGTTGGGGCCTGGAAGATTAGTACCAGCAAATGTAATCAGACGGAATCCTTAACTACAAATGTAAGATGCTAAAAAATGTAAACGTTGTGCTTCCTTTTGCAAACCCATGACTTCTTTCACCATGCTCATGCGTCTTCAGGTTTAATTATCATAACTGTGGCTGAGAAACCACATGGCAAAGACTATCATTTCCATGACGTCGTTGGTTCTGGACAACATGCTTAGTCCTCAGAGACTAGAAATTGTCTGACATACATGCACAATCCCAATTACACAATCTTTAACCAACACAGAAATCTCTCTCCCTCCCGTCTCTGCAGAAGCTTTAGCTTTTTTCCCTGTTACGTTACAGTAAATCCTCTCTAATTCTCCCTCATGACTCTGAGCATGCCTGCAAATAAGTGAATGAATTTTGCAAGTGAGCAAACAAAGGGAATAAAAAAAAGTAAGGTATAATGCTTCACCTAAAATAGACTTTATCTTGACATTTGCTACTTAGTTTTAATACTTCCTAATGTACTAGTCCATGTACAATGGTATATTTGCTAAAAATGTAGTCTTGGTAATGAGATCTAGTAAGTCTTTGCTCAGAATGGAAAAGAGACAGCCATTTTTGGTACTAATTATAAATGGGAACTCTTTGTTTTTCTACAAACTTTTGGACGTGTTGCTCATATTTGAAATGCTCATAACCCTGGGAGCGGGTGGGGCATTGGGAGAGACTCAGGCCACACTGGTGGAAAAAATAGTCACCTGGCTATATGAAATGGTTTTGGCATGACAGCCAATGAAAAGGAATTATACGGCTAGCTTTATGGAGGAATCGGCTAGGACTGTTATATTTTTTTTGTGTCCAAGTTAAAAGCTGGCTCCTAGGTTTGTTAGGTGCTATAGTTACAAGCAAAATGCAGAGAATGTAACATTAGGGGTCCAGGGAATGGAATTCGGAACCATTGGATGTAATCAGCTGCTGCGGATGACCTCATTCAGTCCTAATGTTTTTTTCCATAAGTCACTTAAAACGTGACTGGACAAAGCACTGGAGGATAATACTGTAGGCAACAATCCTGCATCATCAGAAGATTAATTAGATGCTCTAAGTGATTTCTTCTATATCTAAATTATATAAAACCCCAGAAGACTGCTACTTGGATGTGTATAAACTCACCACCTTGGTACAGAAGTGTGACATCAAAATACAGTCATGGGCTGTACTGAGAGGCTTAAATGCCTGCATAAAGATGTTTGGATGTAGCTGCTGCTGAAGTCCAAAAGTTATTTTCTGCTTTGGAATTCAGACATACCCATACTCTCTCTCTATTAGTTGGAGACTGCAGCTTAACAGTAGCTCTGGTTTGTTTGTGCTCCTTGCATGATCTTAATAACATAAGGATTTGATTGATGAACACAAGACAATGTTCTTGTTCTCAAAGCACAACACATGGGCTGGCCTGGTGGGTAATGATCCACAATGGTAATTACCTGGTGGGTAATGATCCACAATGCCGTTTAGAAGATCTGGGTTTCAATTCAGGTCATGGTTTTCCCCTCCGCTCTCAGGGGCTGAGACTTTTGCAGAAGCGTTGGGCCTTATTCTCCAGCCCCTCACACCTTGCATAGTCCATTACACCTATGCAAATTGGGTGGAGAAACAGCATAAAACTGTACCAAATCAAAACGGTTGCATTTTCTACTCAGTAGGCACAGACACAGCCAATTACATGAAGAGAAGGGTAGTAGAGAGTCAGGCCAAGAGTATTGTGTTGCTAGGACGAGGATGTGTTTTTCATGCCTCATTGGCAAAACCCAAGACCAATTAAGTGGGTTCGGAAAAGCATCTACACCTCCCTCAGCAAGACGGAATGTTGGCCACAACACATGGGTTCTCTGGGAGCGAGGCTTAATTTGGAAATAATGAGGAATTCTCAGGACTCTGACAGTGATGCAAACACTTCCCAGCCCCTGTGGGACACATACAGTCAGAAAAATCCCCAGTAGGCTACTTCATACATAAAATGCCGTCCTGTGCAGCTGAAAAATTTAATTTAGGGGAAATGGCAGTATGACGAACTATGGAAAATATGGCTATGTGATTTTGATTTTATTTTTAATAATTTACATCACTGTAGGATGTAGCTTTACTGGACAGGTCTGACTCCCAACTCTACCATTTGCTGTTTCAGGTTATTGAATGTTTTTTGTGAACTAAATTTTCAATATAAAAGTCCGTCTGCCTATCTGCTAGGGGACACGGCTATGAGGGATTTGAACTCAAGGAATTTATGGAACGAGACACACTTTGCTTTCTCCCCGTGGAGATTTTATATATTGCTTTTCTTAAATTTCTTTAATTTAAAATGAGGCATCTTTACTGAAGTACGTTTGGCTCTTTGTGTATGAAAAATGTAACAGCAATATAACCTACAAATGTGTGTTTTTCCAATTTGTATCTGTTTTAAAAGTTTAACAAGATGTGTGTGTGCAGTTACACTAGCTGGTTCACTGCAAACTAGAACAATATTCTCAGGTTGTCACTTATTAGATGTCACTCAGGCCTCAGTCTTGCAATCTGACTGCATGATTGAGGGGGTTATATTGTAAGCTTGTCAGGACAAGGATCATTATTCTTTGCCAAGCACTGTTCACAGCAATGACACTATAGAAATAATAAACATAACCTTTGGGTACTATCTCTGGGCTAGACATGAGAAAACAGCAACGACGTATATTTAGGAAGGCTATATCCTTATTCCTTTACTCACCATCCTACCATGCTAAAACCTGATTTCTCAAAGTATTTCCCAAGAGGGATTATTATTTCACTCCTTGAAGTATCATGTGAGAGGAGGTGGGTACTTCTGATGCTGAAACTGGCATACAGTACTACAAGGAATAGTTCATCATTATAAGTAAGCTATGGGGCTGTTAGACACAAGGATGGCCAATGTACAAATCAGTAGGTAAAGTATCTTTCTTCATATTTAGGGTGATCTGAAACTGATGTCTCTGCTTGGTAGATAGACCCTGTATCCTATTTTGACATTATGCCATGACTCTCAAAGAGGCTGCTGCCAGAACTAACAATAGAAATGCCTTTTAAAAGAAAAGCAGAGCAGAGAAATGGTAAAGAGGTGTCTAACCATATGTAGCGACTAGACACATTCATCCCATGCATTTATTTGGCTGGTAGTCTGGGAAATGCCAGGATTCTAAGAGTTAAACAAGATGTAGTCTAGCACCTTAGCCAGATGTATAACACCATCACACAATCGGACATGCTTTTCTTTATTTAACTTTTAAATTCATATTGAAGTGTTCTGTCCGTAGGGTAGATACAGCTCAAAAAGCAGGAATACAGCTTTAACTATACTGTTCTTCCAATATGCCTCCACCTTGACTTCTACTGGAAGGGATCCCAGTTACAGTGCTAACAGTGATGGTGGGTCTATCTGCTCACTGCAACTGGGCTGACCTTGCTCGTTTCACATAGCCCAGCAGATGGTTATAATGTTCGGTCACCCTAGCCATTACTGGATTTTGCAACAGTGGCCCAGACGTGAAAAGATTACGTTACTCATATAGAACAATTACATTGAAACCTGAGAAATATCTGGATATTGCAGATACAATATGGTTATAATTTAGTTCAGAAGCCTCACCAGCCAATCAGATTGTTCGTTGCCCAATTATATAAAACCTGCTGTTGTCTATTGTTCTGGGAAGCCGAGAACAACATTAATAAACATAGGAAGAAATCACCACATGAAGGGTTTTTCTTTCAGACCTGCTCTCAGACCACTAAACAAGGCAGATGTCACTTCAGATATAAATTGTATTGTAACTCTAGTCCATTAGATTTCATTGCTAACAAGGGTTCTCACCTCTAACAGCTCACTGAGGAATTTGCATAGACATAATTTGTTTGTTTTTCTTGTTTTTTGTTGTTGTTGCTATGGTTATATTTTAAATTTGCATCCTCAAACTTACCTTGTTCTAACCCGTTCGCTGTCTAGACAGTCTGCTCTAGAGGACAGAAATTACAGATGCAGTATATATTGTAGCCTCAATTCCCAACTCTTTTTTTAGAATCAGGCAAACAAGGTACACAGCCCAGTTTCTAGTCAGCGAATTGCAATCCCACTTATTTAATTATATGATTTATAATTGACTACAGAGATAGTGTGAAGTGGTTCTCTATGCCCTTTATGGTTGTAATTGTAAACTATTACATGATGTGCCTCAAAGACAGACTGAGCCCTGAAGAGGAGTGGTGTGTGTGTCCCCTACTTTGTACAGAAGATTCAGTGTTGAAAATTTTCCAAGCAATTGACTATGAGGAGGCTGTTGGCTTGTTGTCATTCCTGTTTCCAGTGGATTATGAATGTATAAGAATATCAACAGTGTTCTTATCTATGTTACCCCTATGTTACCTTCTTGCAGTGGGAAACTTGGCCCACTAGTTACCTGCAAAAATCAGGATAGGGGAAACTGTTTAATTGGTGTGCATATGGTATTTGCTTAAGTGAAGTGCTGGAAAGGGGAACAGGCATTTCCTTCCACCTGTGGCAAAGTGTCTCACAGGACACATTATCCATCTGGCCCATGAGTCAGAAAGTACCAGGGCCTGGATCCACAAAGAGACTTAGGCACTGCAATGCTGAGCATTGCAACACCTAACTTTCAAGTGCCTAGAAAAATCACAGGAGCCACACTGCAACCCCACAAAGCTGCATTAGGTGCTTAGGCTCCTTATACAATGCAGGGGGAGAGAAAGGCACCTTTGAATGTGATCTACAAAAGCCCAGTGGTTAGAGCGCACTCCTGAGAAGTGGGAGCCCCCTGTTTAGATACTTTCTTCCCACCAGGTGGGAGGGGGAATTGAATCTGGATCTCTGACATGCCATGTGAATGAGAGAACCACTGGGTTAAAAGTTATAAGGTAGCCACTACTACCCTCCCATAGACTCTAAGGTCAGAAGGGGCCATCAAAGATCATCTAGTCTGACCTCCTGCACGTTGCAGGCCACAGAACCTCACCCGCTCACCCCTGTAATAGACCCCTAACCTCTGGCTGAGTTACTGAAGGTTTAAATCTTGTGGTGGCCAGACTTGGAGTGAGACCCAGTCCCGTAGGCAGCCTCTGAGCACACCTATTATATCAGGCCCCACGTATGAGTTAAGTGGATGAACACCTATCTTCCCCCAATTTGTGGATCGCACTGGGGCTTAAGCGGGAGATAGGCACCCGGAAGCCTAGACTGAGTCGAGTCCACATGCCCAGAGGCAGAAACTTAGGTGCTGAGGGAACTTTCACCATGAAAGTTTAGGCTCTGGGTGCGTTTAGGCACCTAAAGTGTTCATTGGAAGTTTTGTGGATCACAGTGGCGCCTAAGTGCCTTTGTGGGTCGAGGCCCAGATTTTCAGGCTAGGACTCTGAGCAAGAGTTAATGGACAAGGCCCAGAAGCAGCTGGAACCTATTTGCCTTCCAGAAAAACATCCTGGTGCATATAAATGGAAGAGGGGGTGGCAGGTGGGTGCTGACTGCTAGGACTGGCTGAGAGCCAAGCAGCTATGTTGATGAAACATGCATGATGAAGGGTCCCTTCTGAAATAATTGTGAGTTTTTACTTAAACTCTGAGGAAAGGGAGTTTGAGAGAAGAGCTTAACCCTGAGAGAGAAGAGTGTGGGGCTTTGTGTTTGGCTTGGCCCTGACGGGTGGAAAGGACCACGTGCCCATAATGACAAAATAGCATTAGAGAGAATCGGTGGGTAGAATAAATCTAACATACAGCTAAGTCAGCTGTGACAACTCTTTAAAGGGGTTAAACTATTAAGATATTGAATTTCTGTTTGCAAATGTCTAACAAAAAAGCAAAACTTGCTTTGCTATGCCTGATCTCACCTATTCACGTTGGAAAATTTAAATTAAGAGGCCTAGGCTGATTCAAAATAATTATTTTAATAATGCCTGTGTCTTCACCATGGCCATACATCCCAACTCTTCCCTATTTGATCAGTGTCCTTCCTTAGCAAGGTCTAGGCCTCACAAATCTGCATGCTGGAGCACTTAATTGGGGAGGGAAGAAGGCAAAACTTAACTTATTAAAATGCTAACTCCCTTTTCAATGTGTTTGTTTCTATCTACATAGCTAGATAGGGGTTGGCAGATAACACATCTCTTCTCTTACTCTGCTTTAACTGGGGAGATACGTTGGATAGCATCTACTCATCCACAATAGATACTTCCAAAATAGACGTAGAGGATATCTTTAAAATAGGCTTGCTGCCCCATAGGAATGGAAAGAGAAAAACAGCTTTGTGTTCTGGGTGTTCATTCTACTCCAGTTTCTGAAGTGTAGTTGCCTGTGGTGACATAAGCTATATAAAAACTTTAGACTTATCTGTGAAAGACAACAATTCCCTGCGATATCCTTGGAAAACCTTATTGTATTAAATGCAAAGTTTATGTATTATTGTGGTCTGGGATTGTATGCAAACTTTCTCGGGGGAGATGTGATATGAGGCCTGGGAGTTCAAAAGACTATATTGAAATTGTGCCAGTGAAGAAGTGAATTTCCAGGGAAATACCTAAAGAGGTCAATGCAAATTTCCCATCTCTGGTTATGCACAAAAAAACAACAACAAAAAAATCAGTATTTTGAAGCTATGTCCTAAAGGGTGGGTCATTGTCCGCTGATTACCTGTTCCTGAAGCCAAAATGAAAAGCCCCGAGCTGTATAGAGAAACAGCCTGTATTCTGAATAAGAAAAAGTTATGAACTTTAACCATGGGGGAAAACCCAGTGTGGGTTTTATGGGCTGACACTTACCAGAGCCCGAGGTTGGAGATGGGATGATTTCTGGCAAGCTTTTTAGCATGCATGTAGGTTTTTTAATTGTTTTTAATGTGTTTTTTCTGTAATGCTTTCACCTTAAAAATAAATGTGCTTGCTTACAAAGAGCTGTGTGGTAATGTGTAACTGCTAGCAAATACATGGGGCATTACTTTTGGCGAGAAAGCAAAGTGCAAATGCTGACCTGTTTGGGCAGTCTGGCTTGTTGGGAGTATGACCGTGTAAGGCATGGAAATGTGCAGTGCAGAAAAACCCCAGTCAGGAAAGAGACTGAGCGAGAGAGATGTAAGTCTCTGCTCAAGACAGGTGATTGCTGAGGAGCAGGGAACCTAAAGTGGGTGCCTTTGGTGGACCATGGATGGGGAATGGAGGTACAGTTGCCCTGAACAGTGATAATATCTCAGACCTGGAGGCATGCTTCTAATTGTAAACCTGTTTTGTAATTTGAGAAGATGGTTTGCCAGACAAACTTCTCAGCTGTCTGTAGGGTAATTATTGTATTCTTAGAGTTAGAGGCTGGGCATTAGGAAACAATGCAGGAATGGAAAACTAGAGAGAGTGAGGCTGACAGAATTGTGAATTGTATGAGCAAAGAGCGAGCCAATATGGTCTTCCTGTAACTGTACAAGATTAGGCCTTGTCTATGCTCAAAAGGTTTGCCGGTATAGCCATATTGCAAAACCTTCTTAGTGGAGACTAAGTTTATATCAGCAAAACAGTCCTTTTGCCAGTAATAGCTTACAGCGGTTCCCTCAGCAAAATAAGCCATACCAGCAAAGAGACAGGTTTTGCTGGTATAAACTGCATCTACATTAGTGTTAGTCTTTATTATTTCAGGATTTCAGGACCCTGCTGCCAGAAGACTGCGGGGAGCTAACAGAAATCTCCCAAGAGTCCCTCAGTATAGCTTATCTATCAGTGCTTATCCAAAACAATCACAGAGACCACAATTTAAACAATCGGTTCTTTATTAACTAGGGAATTAGGAATAGGATATGCAAGAAGGGAAGGGGGAGGGAGGATTAATAATACTGAACAGATTTTATAACCCTTCACTCTTTCACACAGGGATTACAAAAGGGTAAATCATGGCTGCTCCAAACAGTGTCCAGACGCTGCTGCTGAGACCAGGATTCAATGGAAACTCACTGGACCACGATCACTGCTGGAACAGGACAGGACTCCCGCACCAGAGAATGACAGTGAGGAACTAACTAACTTCCCACCCTAACCTCTTTTGCGACTAGCCACTCGAGGTAGAAACCCCGTGGATGAACGTATGCTTCCCTTAAAACAATAAACCAACTCTTTCCCCACACAATTAGAGTTGAGCTGTTCTCTAGGTAGATAACTGGTGTTGGGTCTCTTTCCAAGCCATAGCTCTGGAAAGAACCTCCTCCCTTCTCTGCAAGGTAAGAGCAGCGGAAGAACCCCTTCCCGCTCTTTCCCAGCCTATATGATTCTCCCGTTGCCTAGCAACAAGCCACTAGATTTCCCAACTTTTCTCTAAGGGAACAAGGCAGCTGTCTAACATGGTGGACTACTTGTCCTTTACAAACCAAAATGGCGGACAATAAACAAAACCATATTAGATACCATTACCAAGTTTCATGTCCTAATTTGATTGGGGTGGAACTCACCTTAGGGCCTCTGCTGACATAGCTGTGATGGCCAAAAAAACTAGCACACACCCCTAACCAATATGGCTGTACTGGCAAAATGTTAAGTGTAGACCAGGCCATCCTGTGTTCTGGTGAACTGTCTTTTTTTGGTCGTTACCATTTACTTGTATGACCATAACAGCCATAGTCATGGACCGGGACTCCATTTCATTAGGCGCTGTACAAACAGAACAAAGAGACCGTCCTTACTCCAAAAAGCTTACAGCTGAAGTGTAGGGAGTCTCTCTCCTACCTGCACCTAGCTTAGCTAAGAACTCTAACCCTGGAAACAGGAGTGCTGGAACAGGGGGGCCAAGGGACCATTCTCCCATCACTTGTTACTGGCAGTAAGGGTGAATGACGGGGATGGGGAAGGGAGCAGGTCCTCGGGGAGAAGGCGTAGTGCCGGGGAGAAAGGGTGGGGGCAGGGCCAAGGTTCAGAGTGTTGGCCCCCCCACTTTTAGGGAGGTTCCATCACTCCTGCCTGGAAAGTGTTGTATCTGGTGCAGAATATGGGCTAATATCTAGGGGGATTATGGGTCACCCCCAATCCAGGTTTTTTCTTTTTTTTTTTTTTAAGATTTCTGACAGATAGTGATCCAAATAGGATCTAAATAGTTTCTAAAAAGAAACCCTGTACATCTCTGTCCCATGTGTACAAGAGCAATTTCAAAGCCGTATTGATTTATTTAGGATCCTTTATTTTTATACAGCAAAATGTAACACCATAAACCCAGTGGTTAAGGGTACTTAGAAACACAAGAAGGTGGAGGCTGATAATTTTGGAATATAATGCAGCATGTGTACACACAAAATAAAATGTGTTCTAGATTATTTAAAAACTAGAGCTTTTAGAGAGGAATCAATAGGACAAATCTACCAACACAAGCAAATAACATTTCAAGACTAATACTTGGAAGTATAAATCTCCCTAAATTTTGGACCACATATAGTGTGTTTTCAATTACTTGAATGATGAAACATTTTGGAAGTGCACAGATCTGTCTCCACTTTTCAGCCATCTTTATCAGCTGCTGCTTTTCCATGGTTATCCTGTAGTGCAGTGTATTAATGTGTGTTCTAGGCTGCATAATCTGGGATCCACATGTAAATCATTGGGGGTGTGAGTTGTGGTCAACTGGTTCCACACAGATGATTTTAAAAGGAAAAATTAAACGCAGGGCCGGCTCTAGGATTTTTGCTGCCCCAGGCAAAAACAAATTTGGCCGCCCCCCGTTTTTTTCTTACCCCACCCCCGGCCCCGCCTCAACTCCGCCCCTTACCCAAATCCCCAGCCCTGCCTCCTCCCCCCTATGCTCTCAAGCCTAGGAAGGAAGGAGGGAGGGAGGGGAAGCAGCGGTGCGCAAATCAGCAGTTTCGCGTGCCGCGGTCGCTCGGGAGCTGCCCCTCCCTCCCAGGCTCTCAAGTCTAGGAAGGAGGGGGAGCAGCGGCGCGCAAATCAGCTGTTTCGCGCGCCGTGGCACGTGAGCGGCAGCGGAGGTGAGCTAGGGCGGCCGGGGCACATTTTTAGGGGCGGCATGGCTGGCGCCAGAATGCCGCCCCTAAAAATGTGCCGCCCCAAGCACCAGCTTGTTTTGCTGGTGCCTAGAGCCGGCCCTGATTAAACGAATTTATACGTTTTGATCCTATGGTGAAACTGAGTGAGGCTTCATTTAGTGGACTCAAAGCTGCATTCTAGTGTCTCGCCACCGCAAAAACTAAAGCTGCACCTCCAGAAGTTGACTCTGGAGAAGCAGTGTGGATCTCCCGAGCAGTACTTCTTCCCTGCAGCCCTCAGAGCAAATGATACTGGCAGATGGGCTTTGTAAAGCACAGTTACACTTGGAATGATCTATATAAATTATATAAACCTGTGTTTATTAATATCTGATTAAAATCCTAAGTAATTTATATGCAAATTTACTGCTGCCTTCAAGATCTTGGCATATTGCCAAATTGGCTCGGTGTGTCTAAAAATGATAAACTACAGTACTGTTCTTAGCAGTTACATTGCTCTTATGTTTTTCATATACACATTAAATGTTGTTAAAAACCCATCTGAATATTAAACATACCATAAAATATAAGATCAGCTATACAAGCAGCACACCAACAGCAGGAAAAAAAGGCATAATTGTCCAATATAGGCATGGCTGTGAAGGTGCCATTATATCGAAATGAGGTTTGACAGTCATACAGTGTCAGATCCTCAGCTGACAAAAACTGGCATAGGTCCATTTATACTAGCTGAGACTCTGTCCTTCTATACCTATGAAAGCCCACATACTATGTTCCTTTATATAAACTGATGATCTGGCTCTGAATATAGAAATAAATTCTGTGCAAGAAATGCTGTTTAATGCAAGGGGAGGAAGGAATGATCACATTCTATAAATTCTTGAAGAGGAATCATGTCGACAGTGTTCTTAGCCACTGGAATAGGCGGGTAGGTGGGAGGGACCCAGACTATATGAAATGATTAAGGCATAATGGCCAAAGGAAGGAACTGGCTAGGTTTTATATTTGTGGCCGGCTAGTTAAAGGTATGTAAAATGCTTTGAATATCTTTTGTAGCTGAAGATCTTCAAGTTAATAAAAATATTTTAAGGGAGAAAGAAGTGGTCTTTCAATGGGATCTCTAATTCCTTCCCCCTTTCAATGCCATTGACAATCAGACGGGAGGAAAGTGCTGCTGAAGCAGATCTAGGCATACTTGTGACAGACGCTGGGATTTTTCTATATTGTCCATAGTCTCATCTGTTACGTTAGGCAGTAACTTGAAAGCTGACGCTTCGGTATGTCCACAGTCGTGAAAAAAAGTTATATTTTTAAAATCTATTTGGGCCAATTCTAAAATTGGGGAAAGTTGTATCATAAATGTAGTAAATAAATGTAGTCTTACTTTCATCCTGTGGGTGTAACAGTACCTCTTGGGCACTGGGCAAGCCTAGGTTCAATGTGCCACTGGAAGAATACATGGTCATTATTAGAAATGCAATCAGTCACTGATGTTCAGCCAATGGGCACTAACAAACTTGTGCAGAAGGCCCGATAGCATATTGGAAGCTCTGGGCTACTGGTATTAAGAAAGTATGATGTACTCTGTATCAGATAGAATTCTGGGGTTCTGTATTATTGAGTTTCCAAGTCAAAAGTGCTCTGTTTGAGGGGTAGGAGGAGACCTCAACTCTAGACTCAACCTGGCATATGAAAGTCCATCTGGCTTCTCTCCATCTTGGACATCAGTTTTTACAGTGCACACTATATCCTCTGTCACATGTGGAACCCCCAGTGCTGCAATAGGCTTGAAACAAAAGGAAAATCATAAGTCAGGACTGAAACTTAGACAGTTGTGCAGGGAAGCTAGTGTGGTAGCACATCTAGCCAATTGTTTCATTTTATATCACTGAAGTGTGTTATGGTGAACTCCTATGTTGTCATGAATAGATAAGTAGAATAGGGCTATAGGAATACATAAGTATTTAGGAATGAGCAGTGTGTATTAAGTTTATTAGTAAAGCAAGGCTGGAATGCAAGGCCAACTGGCTAAGCTCTGTAAGATTTCAACTTAAAGAGACTTGACATGTCTGACAATCCTATCCCTGCTATCAGCTCCCCATTCCCCTAAGTTCCCTGTGCGGCAGGCGCCCAGCAGGCTATCAATTGCCAGCAGTTCAGCTGTCCCTCCCCCCACTGCCATGTGCTGCTCCTGCCCTCTGCTTTGGAGCTGCTCCCTGAGCCTCCTGCTTGCTGTGCGGAGAGGACGGGGGAGAAGAGGATGGTTAATGTTAGGGTGTCCATCTCCCCCCTGCTCCTGCACCCCACTTACCCCATTTCCATAGAGCAGTGGGGGGAGAGGGGAGGAGACACGACAGGGCTCAGGACAGAGGGAGCTTCCCGGCAGCAGCCTCTGTCTCAACTTGCTGATCTACTTATTAAGGCGGTGTACTTAGAGGGGCAATACGCATCTCTCTCTCTCTCACACACACACACACACACACACACACACACACACACACACACACACACACACACACACACAGAGTGTGTGTCTGTCTGCCATGCTGTCTTCCCTCCCTCCATTCGTGCTGCCTTGTAGAGTGTGAGGCTACATTAACAACAATAGGTTAACCCTTGAGGGCTCAGCTGATTGCTAGTTCATCATTTAGCAGTAAGGCATTCCCTGGGAAATATCCCACCCTCTGACTTCACCACCTCAACCAAGCTTCACAATCATCATCGCAAATTTCCCTGGAACCTAACCCCCCTATTTACATTAACCATAACGATGTTGAGTGAATCCAATTTCCCCATAAGAATTAAAGTCACATTTTTCAGGAATATAACTACAACGTTAAGTGAGGAGTTACTGTACATTATACCTATAAAAGCGGCAAAGAGTCCTGTGGCACCTTATAGACTAACAGACATATTGGAGCATAAGCTTTCATGGGTGAATACCCACTTCTTCAGACGCATGTACAATTGTACATGCAATTGTACATGCATCTGAAGAAGTAGGTATTCACCCATGAAAGCTTATGCTCCAGTATTCACCCACGAAAGCTTATGCTCCAGTACGTCTGTTAGTCTATAAGGTGCCACAGGACACTTTGCCACTTTTACAGATCCAGACTAACACGACTACCCCTCAGATATATTGTACTTATATTTAGCTAGAGCTTTGGGTTCCTCCTCTTCATGAACACAACTTTTGAGACCCAAGATAACAAGAAACAGTGTCTTTCTGGATGACAACTGTATTCCTTGGGTAGTGGAATGAGTTCCGGATTTGAAGGTTAAATAACTCTTGCATCAATGATAGCCAGTTGGAAAGCTCCATTTGTACTTGGAGTCCTGAGGTATATTCATAATATGGCATTCTAAGAAACAAAAATAACCCTTCTTTCAATTCTGTAGAGATCTTACTATTGTAAAATCTTCCACTACTCCTTAACTAACAAACAAACAAACAAAATATCCACACAACCCAGACTGGAAAGGCCTCTGTAAACAATTAACCTACCCAGAGCTTTAAGAGAAATTGAGACATTTTAATTCTCATGTTGGGCAATAGCTACTAAAAATCCTGTGTTCTATAATTAAGACCATAACATCTCAGATAGTTTTATGCTTGTTAGTGAAAACTTTCTCTTCTGGTCTGCTGCTGCTTCAACTTTAAGTCAATATGCATGGTAAGTCCCTTATAGATTATTATATTGTACCTGAACCTGCATGGTGCTGAGTGCTTCCAAGAGATACTGAGAGCCTGTGACCCCAGGCAAAGTCAATGGGAGTAGAGGGTGCTAACGGCTCTGCCCATTCTATAACAAAAGATAAACACTTGTCACTTAAAACAGAGGTTATCACTAGAGCTGGGCAAAGTTGCTCACAGAGCAGTGCAGAGTTGGATCTAATGAACCAATATCTTGGAGGGTTGTGGGGAGGGGAAGAGAACATTTTTAAAATGTATAAACAGTTCATTTTGGCACCTCAAAAAAGCTGAAGTGTTTTGTTTTTGGAAATATTTCCTTTAGGAATCTCCTTCATCAAAATGAAGTGTTTATCTTGGGTTGATCGAAAATGAATTTGATTTTTTGGGTTTTTTTTTGTTTTGCTGCTGAACAAAAAAAAAGTTTATTTCTCTTATTGTGTTGGCCTGTATTATGCAGAAGGTCAAACTAGATCATAATGATTTTTTGGTGTCTTAATCTGTTTGTGATTTATTGTAATAAAAAATAAGTTTTCTACAGCTTTCAATCCCGTACACTTGTTTTCCTGTTAAGCATAGCATAATGGTTTCTGGCTGTTGCTTTGTACCTAGGTTTCCACAAAACAGTGCTTAAAATAATCTTAAACCTTTGTAGTAAATGGACTTGACTGTTCATAAATTCTTTCATATACTGTAGCTCTTGCCAAAGAAAAAACCCACTGGGCACTTAAAGTAAATTTACAGAATTTGCCAGTGTTTGGACTTAATCCAAACTCTGCCATAAAGATGAACTGCTAAGACATTTTATGCTGTCCTGATAATGATCTAATCTGATTTTTGGCTTTCTAAAGTGAATTAGCCTGCCTGAAAGGGAGTTTAAAATAGATCACTGGAACCTATGAAAGCAGGTGCTTATTCAAAGGAAATAACCACAAACTCTGGGTGCTAACGCAGAGCCTGTGAAGCAAACAATGACACTTTCCGTGTAACAGTGTTGGAAAATTAAGTGTTCACATTGATCACTGAAGGAGTTTCTGGAGGCTCCTGGGATTCTGCCACCAAACTATGGAGCAGTTAATGATGACTTCCCAGTGTCTGGAGCGGACTCCTCTTCTGTGGTAACTGTCACGATTATCCCTGGTACTCTTGACAATACTTGTGAAGAGAGAACTTTAGAATGGATGAAATTGCCCCAAATGACAGGTTTAAAGAGCCTTACAAAGGAAGGAGCTGCCATTACTAATTAACGAGGCTTTGGTAATAGGAAAACAAATGTCCAGTGCCTAATTCCCTCCTTTGCAAATAAACACTCGGGTACTTGTGGCTTGTCAGACACTAAGGGAGAACACTTGAGGGTGCAGTTGTGATGGGGGAGCGGGGGCGGGAAGAACATGACAACACAGCATAATGGACTCATGCAGACTGGCACTGTTTCCACAATTCCTGACAAATTGATCAGTGATACATAGTAACATTCTGTGCTGTAGACTGTTCTCCTGTAAAAGTCTGCCCACAAACCAATGGTGTTACTTTGGGTTGATCCTCTTCAGATTCCTCCCGCCCCTGCACTGCTAGTGTATAGTTGGCGGATTGTCTGCAGCTCCAGTAGGTGGAACTCCCTGGGGCTCCTCTTCAGAGGAAAAGTGAAGATAGTCGTCCTGTGAGGAGGGATATCTAGCTTTTGTATACAGTACTTCAAAAGAAATATTTTAATGTGCTAAAATGCAGGGAATTGTAGGTTTCAACATTTTCAGTGAGGAAATCCTTGGATGCCACATGGTCCTCTTGGTTTTTATGTGAATACATTGAGGCTAAATGATAGCATCAAAGCATGGCTTTATACATTGCACGTGTACTCTTGCTTAGCTGGCTTTAGGCCTACACAGGGACAAGATCTCTCTGAAAATCTCCTGCTGCTGGCCTACATTGGTGCTTCCTCTGTTGCCATCATCAGTGGAGCTGCACAGGTGTCAGACCAGCAGTGGCAGCACTTCAGGAAGAAGTCACTGTTGACTAGGCCTGGTATCTTCCAGCAACAGAACTGGCATGTGTGATAAATGAAGGCGGCGGTCGGGGGGGGGGGGGGGGGGGAGCTTCCTTTTATGGACACCCAGCCAGCCAGTTAGCGATAAAGTCCCTCTTGGTGGCTGTTCTCTGCTTGCTTTACCTGGGGAACTTTGTTAACCCTTTACAGGTAAAGGAAAAGGAGTGGACACCTGACCAGAAGAGCCAATGGGAGGGCTAAAACTTTTTTTAATGGGGGTGGGGGGTGGGTGGGGAACCTTCCCTTTGTTTGGGTGGTGTCTCTCTCCGGGAAAGAGGGGAACAGAGGGCAGCAGGAATGCTGTGTAACGCCTGAACCAGGTATAAAAAGTCCTCTTCCGTACCTAGAAGAAATTATTGCACAGGGCATGTTTATAGAGATGTGATTAGGTTTTTTTTTTTTTTAATTTTGGCTTGTGGATCTCCTCTGTGCTTACCCCAGATGCTTTTGTTTGCTTGTAACCTTTAAGCTGAACCCCCAAGAAAGCTATTTTGGGTGCTTAATTTTTGTAATTGTTTCTTTTAAGATCTAGCAAAAAGCCTCCGTTCCAGATGTATTTTTTTTCCTTTTTGTTTTTAATAAACTTTTACCTTTTTTAAGAACAGGATTGGATTTTTGGTGTCCTAAGAGGTTTGTGCATGTTGTTTGATTAGCTGGTAGCCACAGCTAATTTCCTTTATTTTCTTTCGCAGCTCTTCCCATGAGAGTGAAAGGGCTTGAGGGTACCCGACAGGGAGGAATTCCCAAGTGCTCCTTCCTGGGTTGAAAGGGGTTTGGTTGGGGTTTTTTTGCATTTGGGTGGTGGCAGCATTTACCAAGCCAAGGTCAGGGAAAAGCTGTAATCTTGGGAGTTTAATACAAGCCTGGAGTGGCCAGTATTAATTTTTAGAATTCTTGCAGGCCCCCACCTTCTGCACTCGAAGTGACAGAGTGGGGATTCAACCTTGACAGCATGTAATAGGTTTGAGGTTTTATTGCCATGTTAATAGCACTCCTAACTATGGCAATGTAACCGATTTGGCTGGTCCACGTTTCTTCTAGCTCTGTGTGGTAGGATATTCCATACAGCAATGTTCCAAGTGCCCTAATGCTGTTCTGTGTTCACGTCCTCCAGATGCTCCAGCCCAGGTGGTCCGCCATCATGGGC
Source organism: Chelydra serpentina (assembly GCA_037349315.1). Classification (NCBI taxonomy): domain Eukaryota; kingdom Metazoa; phylum Chordata; order Testudines; family Chelydridae; genus Chelydra; species Chelydra serpentina. The sequence continues at coordinate 134,033,024 of JBAIAC010000004.1, forward strand.
GGAGTTTCAGGAGGAAGAGCAGCTGTGCGTCCAGGTCAGTTTCCCCACATGGGCTGGGTAACTGCCACCCCGCCTCAGGTAGATGTAATCTTTGATGCCCGTGAACCACTGGTTGCCAGTTGTCACAGTGACTGTGTAGGACAGCATGGCCTGGCCAGTTGGGCACACAGCCACAAGGGGCAGAGCAGCCCCCACTGTGCCAACTAGGGACTGAGTGTACAGCTGGGCCCTGCAGCAGCACCCCGCTTTGGACACAGCCTCTCCCTGAACCCTCCTTCCCCTCAGCACCCAGCCACTAGCTACCCCCGGCCTTCATCCTGAGATACCCCCCTGCCTGCACCCTGATCTACACAGGCCCTAGCTACACCCACCTGCATTCTGAGCTATATACCCCTGCCTGCACACAGTCCCTAGCTATCCCTCTCCCTGAACTGTCTGAAAGACTGAAAATTGAAGATGAGATCAGGCTGAGCCTCACTAACATATATCCCCAGCTGGAAAAACTGTGCAAGGAGAAGCAGGCACATCCATGCCATTCAGAAGACTCCTGGTCTGTAAGTTATTTTATATTTTTATTTACAATCTTTGATTTTTTTTTTCTAATTAGCAGAGAATAGGGTTGGGTCTTTACTTACACAGCACAGAATTTCAGATTTTACCCTAAAAATAAATTGAAATAAGAAAGTGTTCAAAGTTGGACAACTATTTCGTTTTAAAATCAAATAACACAATGTTGTTTTTTAAACAATTTTGTTAACACTGTTGCGTTGCTTATTGTTCAGTTATACAAAATAGTGTTTTCCCCATTTGAATACCACATTTTGCTCAAATTTTTTTTTAAAAGCATAGGTTTACTAAAACTTTCATTTAAAAGATCTTGAAGCATTTCTTTGAGTGCATACTGCTAGGGAATTCTATCGTGACAATTGTTTTAAATTAAAAATGAAAAGGAAACAAGTACATTGTTTATTTACAGTGTTATAGTTTAGATGTACGTAATTAAAATTAATAATTTTCCTCAAAAAGTGTTAATAGTTGGCCTCAGTGGCTACTGCAGTTGCACAGGTGGGTCTCAGGCAAAAAAGTCCAGGAACCCCTGCTCTAGGCCTTGTTGAGGCAGCATGGGGTAGCTGTCCAGATTTTTCCAGAAAGTACTCATGCAAACAGTGTTAGCTCCCATGTGGGGTGTAGAGGTGCAGACGTGGCTGTGATGGCAGAGTAGTTGCTGAGAGGACAAACTGAATAGTGTTACTTCCAATCTGTTAAGGTGACTGCCTCTAATCAGTTACACAATCACGGTTGTAGTTGTAGTGTGGATGGGCACCAAGAATGATGGAACAAGAGAAAACAAAAGTAGCCTCCATGACAACACACATCTCCTGACCGTGTACACTAAGTTGATTACTTTCTCAAGAGAGCTTAGTTTTAAGGTTCACTGATGCAGTGACTGTGGGAGGGGTGGGGGTGTGTGTGTGTGTGAGAGAGAGAGAGAAAGAGAGAGGCAAAAGGATTGTACAGCTGTATACATCACAAACCTTAGAAGGTTTAGGCTATGTCTAAACTGCACTTTTGTTGGTAAACTTTTGTCGCTCAGGGGTATGAAAAAACCCACATCCCTGACCAAAGCACCGGTGTGGACAGCGCTTTGTCGGTGGGAGATGCTCTCCCACTGACAACGCTACCACCCCTCGTTGGAGGTGGTTTTATTTTGCTGGCAAGAGAGCTCTCTCCTGCTGGCAAAGAGCAGCTACACTACATACCTTACAGCAGCACGACTGTAGCAGCACGACTGTGCCGCTGTAAGGTACGCAGTCTAGTGGGTTAGCAGTGGTTCCTCCCCTTCTGGGACAGTGGAAGGCCACTCCGCCTCACTACATCGCTGGGCGTCACCCACAGTTAGGGAATTAGCTGAGCAACACACAGCCTGTGGCTTTGGCTGACAGTCTGGGCAGAGCGATAGTCAGTGGGGGTCTCTAGCCTGCAATCAGAGCAGAGGAGGAGACAGTTATGGGTCCAGGACTGCAGTCAGGGTGGGGCAGTAAGGAGTCTGTGTCTCAGACCTGTATTCAGGGCCGAGCAGCAAGAGGATCGGGCATCCAGGCTCTAGCAGATGGCCGACAAACACAGGCTCCATGGCCTAAAGAGAGGGTACTGCCAATGCCAGGGGTGGGGTGGCAGGTGTAGGGGAATGCGGGCCCTCCCGACTCCACCACGTCCCAGCCCAGAGCCCTAACAGCACTGAAGTATTCCACACTGGGTCAGCAGGGATTCCAGCGGCAACACGCTGACTGGGTCTCTGGAAGCGATGCAGCCAGACTAGTGTTGGCTGCCCTGGGCCACTTCCTACCTTCCCCTCAGGTTGTACTTGGATCCTCGATGCCTTTGTCAGCAGGTGGCTTCAGCAGCTCTGGCCAGTCCTCAGCTCAGTGGGAGCCTGCTGCAGTCTCCCAGCTCAGGAGCAGGCGGGAGGCATCTGTCTCCTTCGGCAGCTGCAGCCCAACTGAGCTCCCGGCCCCACCCTTTATACTTTCTGTTCTACCCTGTGACTGCTCGTGGGAGGGGTGAGCACAGCCTGGTCCCTCCTCTCTGGCCACTCCGCCTCATTACATGCAGTGTAGACATAGCCTAAAATATAGATACCTGTGGACCCCAAACAAACTCTCAGTCTAACAGCAACAGAGCAGAAATACAAGTATGAAATGGCAGGACAGTGCAACTTAAACACTTGACCCTTTGCTAAAAAGAACCCCAGAGCCTAGGATTTGGTCCCCTGATCTAAATCCCTCCTGAAGTTTTTCCAAATGTGGTGAAGCTTCGCACCACCCCTCATGTCCAACTATCTGCAATTTACACAATCTATCCTAAAATTGCACCTCACACCAAATGTTGGCACTTAAATAACGATTGTATCCACCATTGTAGATCAAAATTGCTGTACACAGAATGTCTTTTAAAGCTTAATTTATATTTTTTAAAGTATTAAAAGTTGTTTCCAAATATCACTATCAGTGCTCACAACTAGTCTGTGTAACCACATGTTTCTGATTGATGGTACACTCATCCTTTCTCTGTATGCCATCCATTGCTTTGTTACAAGCACTGGTTGCGTCGTCTTGTGAATTAGACAGTAAGGAATCTGCAGCAGGGATGGCCTTTTGCGATGGTCTAAATTTTCAAAAGCGACTAGTGACTTTGTGCGCCCACCTTGAAACATCTTTAGAAGGCCTGATTTTTCAGAGGCTAAGGGTATGTCTATACTTACCCGTCGCGTCGGAGGCGCGGGATCGATGTTCTGGGTTCGATTTATCGCGTCTTGTCAAGACGCGATAAATCGAACCAGGAAGTGCTCCGCCGTCGACGCTGGTAATCCAGCTCGACGAGCGGAGTAGGCGGAGTCGACGGGGGAGCCTGCGCGCCGCGTCTGGACCACAGGTAAGTTCGAACTAAAGTACTTCGACTTCAGCTACGTTATTAACGTAGCTGAAGTTGCGTATCTTAGTTCGACAGGGGGGGTTAGTGTAGACCTAGCCTCAGTGCTTGACACTTTCTGAAAAAGAAGTGCCTTAAAGGATATGGAAGGCACTCAATCACTAGTTCCTTTTGGAAAATATATAATACTATATGTCTGCACAGTGGTAGGTTACACGAGCATAATGAGGTAAAGACTCCTTTGGCATTACTGTAATAGAAATAAATACAAATTGCCGTGATGCTCACAGGTAACTTGGGCAGCTGTGACAGTTGCTCATCATGCTGACCAGTCTTGTCTCATTTTCCTTGTACTCCCCTGTGTGTATCGACCTGATGTCTCTTGTATTACAGTTGGCATGTAAGCTGTTTGGGGCAAAGTCCATCTTTATTCTGTATTTGTACAGTGCCTAACATGATTGAAGCTTCAAATTATTGGAAAACTCAGAAAGAAACAGGTTTCTATGAATATATTAGACTTTCCGTGGTACCTTTTAAAAAATAAAATGAAAGGCCTTTACAACGGGAGAACTCTTGTTTTGTCACAAATTTCTTTTGCTGAGAGAAAACGGTACACTCCTCTGTGAAAGTGTCACATTTCCACCTAGGGCAAATTCATGGACATAAAAATTTTCCTTCTTTGAAATTTCCATGAATTTGCCCTAGGTGAAAATATATGACATTTTCACAATGAAGAATGTCTAAATTTTGCTGAGAGTAGCAAAATTAGCAGCTTTCTGCTTGTAAAAGTGTTTTTTTTTTTTTTTTTAACTGCAAAAAAGAGAATGAAATTCAGCCCTCACAGTTGTATTTCTCTCCCTTCTCCCAGTTTTGCCCCAATAGCTGTGCTCATGTGTTTCAAACAGCAGTAGGTCAAAGTGCACTACAGAACTTTTAGCTCGCAGTAGCGGGCTCCATACATCAACAATGTGCAGCACGCTAGAGTGCTATAAACTAACACCCCGGCTTGCCACATACTAACTCTCTATATTAGACAAGCCCAGAGAGACTTTCCCCTGGATGAAACTTATAAATGCTCACCAGAATACAAATGTACATAGGCAGTGAGAATTTCATGCAGCTCTACACTTGCACATCAGCATTGTTACAATAACTTTGAAACATGAAAAGCGGTAATGGTGGGCCAGATACTATAGTCCATATTCATTCATACAACCACACTCCCCCTCCCCCAAAGTCAGTGGGAAGATTTCCCTGCATCTGGACTGCAAGATGTAGCCTTACACAACCCTAATAAATCTTGATTTTTGGAAAAAGTAATTGAAAATTAAAATTTTCCATCTACTGTAAGTATATCCTATTAAGTCTCTGTGCTTCACTAGTCAATCCGGTCTGCATGGACACTGCAAAGTCAGCCAAAGTCTAATCTATGCTGCCACTGTCCAAAGCCCAGATCATATTTTCAATGCTACAGGGGTGGGGGAGAAAGAGAGAGAGAGAGAAACACCTCACAATCTTTCACTTCACTGGTTGCATCAAATGGCTGGCCTATGTAACTTAATGCACTCTCTGCTCTCTCTGTATTCCTCTATATTTGACTGTGCCTTAAGCCACAGTAGGGGGCGTAATGGAGGCATACCACCCATGGGAGCACCAGGAGGCATTGCGCCTCAGGTCTGCAGACCTTCAGGAGCATAGTTTCTGTGCACCCCTGAAGACAGTGTAGTGTTTATTCCCTCCACACACATACCTTGCTTCTCTATTTGTTGTGAAGAATGCAGGAGCTCTGTCTTGTCCTTTCCAGGGAATCTAGCACTGACATCAGTACTCAACCTGAGTAGTAGTCAGAGCCGTCCCTTGGGTACAGCGAATTGGGGCGACTGCTCCAGGCCCTGCACTTTGGGTGGACCTGGTGGGCCGGTGCAATTGGCTAGCGCGGTTGGTCCTGGAAGTGACGGGTCAGTCCTGGAAGTGACAGATTTGGGGACCTGGTAGTAGTGTAGGGTGTTCAAAGACTGTAACTGTGCCCAACCCCTCTGCTACTTCACTTGCTCATGCTGTTACCAGCATAAATTTTAAAACCTTAATCAGAAATTTCATATTGTTTATCTTACTCATTAGCATGAAGCTTTCCCCCTTTCTTTGCTTAGGGCTTTATTCTTATTTCTGTGCAGAGTCCGAGTGAAGTTAATGGGACTTGTCAAGGCAGGCAGATTCTTATGACGTAGTAGATTTCTTTGAAGAATTGTGGCCATCATGTCCAATCCTATCAGGTACTGAGTATCCTAGATTCCCATTGCCATCTTAGAGTGGCAATGGACATTGAGATACACAAGCCACTTTGTAGGGTGATGGCTTAAAATCTATCCCACCTCCTTTTATGTTATCACAATTCTCAGCCAAGCTACGAGTGTGAAACAACCTAGGGTTTAGCCTACTTGCTATAGAAATATACTAGGTTAGTAGTCCGTAAGCTAAATAACATTTCTAATAAAACATTTATAACTGATTAAATATGATTTTTATCAATATTTCTCAACTGCAATTTTTGGGGGGAATGACTTGCAATGCTCATGGAACAAAGAGTGTGAGGGGGTAGGAATAATGTAGGTGCGAACTGAAAGTTTTGTCCATGCACCTTCTAATGATTTGTGATCACATGTAGAGCTGGGCAAAAATACAGACCCATCGTTTATTTGCTGAAGAATGTAGTTCCAAGTTGACCAAAACTATTTGCAATTTCGGGTCAAATTCAGCAAGTATTTTCAGCTGTGAATTTTTTTTTAAAAGTCAAATTTTGTTTCCACGTATTTGAAATAAAACATTTTGACTTTGTCTTGAAATGATGTTTTGTTTTACATTTAGCTAGATTTATTTAAAAAACAAAAAGGATGAAAAACACCTGAAAATAAAACAAATTAGTTCAAGTCAAAGGAAATGTTTTATCTGCAACGATTTTCTCTTTCTGTTTTGTTCAGGTGAGAAACAAAAATTTCTGTTTTGAGTTGACCCAAAACTAATTTTTTTGAGGGGAGGCAGAATTTTTTAGTTCAGCTACTGATCCAAAATAATAATAATATATATATATATATATATATATATGAGTTATTTGCTCAGCTTTAATTACATGTACACCATGAAGAGTGGGGAACTGGACTTGTGACCTTCTGCTCCAAAACTCACAGGCCTCTACTCCCTGAACTGAAAGATCAGTCAGTAGAAGTAGGGCTTTTATTTAAATGGGAATAAAAGGGCCTGGGTTCATTACTACATCAGTCTAAGGGATCCTTTCAAAAATATGCAAAACATATGGCTCAAGCCCTCACCTGAAGCCTTATTCACTCCCAAGTTTCAGAAATCTAAAATGTAAATTCCCCATGTCTCCTTTACAAGTGTGTTCTTCCCCACTTGCAAACATCCCTGGGGAATCTGAAACCACAGCTACCTTTAGTTTGGCAAGGAACACAATAACTACGTAGTTATATTAAAGTAAAAACTAGCATCACCCCCAGCTCCTGGAACTCTCGGGTGAGCTTCTAGCACAGCGGTGTCCAATAGAAATTCGATGCTAGCCAGACTGCTAGCCACACTTGTGGTTTTGAATTGTTCTTATTAGCCACATTATAAAAAAGCCACATGCATTAGCCACAATTCAATAGCCTATTAAACACATGTGGCTAGTGGCGAATGTATTGGACACCGCTGCTCTAGCAGGTCCTATCCTATGGAGTACAGCAATGAGGGCTGCCAGAGCCCACTGGAAGCATTTCCCAGCCTGCCTGGAGTCAGGGGTGGAGACAGAATGACTAGAAACTCCTGCTGCTGCCAATAGGGAGGCCTCTGCAGGGCCAGCTCCAGGCACCAGCCTACCAAGCACCTGCTTGGGGTGGCACCTGGAGGGGGGACGGTGCTCAGGTTTTTTTTAAAAAAATATACTGCGCCCCATGGCGCTCTGGGAGATCGGGGCAGCGCCGGGACTTGCCGCCCTCTCCCCAGCGCTCCGGCCGGCCGGGAGAGCTGGGCCACGGCCAGGCTCGCCGCCCTCTCTGCGTCAGGCGCCAGGGCAGCGGCGCCTGCCGCAGTCCCGCCGCGCTCCCTGGCCAGCGCAGCGGGGCCTGCTGCGGTCCCCGCCCACGCCCCGGCCAGGGCAGTGGGATCCGCGGGTGCACCGTCCTCTTCGCTGGCGCTCCAGGTAGGAGCGGGAGGGGTTGTTTTGGCGGGTGTTGGGGGGGTTGTTTTGGCAGGCGTTGGGGCGGGGGGTTTGTTTGGGGGGGCGGAATTTGGGTTTTTTTTGTTTTGCTTGGGGTGGCAAAAACGTTAGAGCCACCCCTGGGCCCAGGGCCGGCCCTAGCTTTTTGGCCACCCCAAGCAAAAAAACAACAACCCACAAGTGCCGTCCCCCCCCACCGCCGGCCAAAACGCCCCCCCCCCCCAACAATGCCACCCCGCCAAAACGCCGGGGGGGGGGCAGCGAGGAGGGTGGCATGCCCGCCACCCCGCTCCCCCTGCCAGTGGGGAGCGCGGAACACCTGCCGCCCTGCTGCCCCGGCCGGAGCGCCGGCGGGGAGCGGAGCACGCCCGGAGCGCCGGCGGGGAGCGGAGCACGCCCGCTGCCCCGGCGGGGAGCGGAGCATGCCCGCTGCCCTGGCCGGGGCGCCGGTGGGGAGCGGAGCATGCCTGCTGCCCCGCTGCCCCGGCCGGGGCGCCGGCGGGGAGCGGAGCACACCTGCTGCCCCGCTCCCCTGGCAGGGGCGCCAGAGGAAGATTAGTTTTTTTTGTAAATTTTTAAAAAAAACAAAAACCTTGAGTGCCGCCTCCCTCCAGGTGCCGCCCCAAGCACATGCTTGGTAGGCTAGTGCCTGGAGCCGGCCCTGCCTGGGCCTCTGCATGGGATGATATAGACAGGAAGTTAGCTGGGTCAATGATGAGCCAGGGCTGCTCAGCCTCTCAGTGGGTGGGAACTGCCCCAGCCATGCATTAGATCCCAAAGCAGTTCAAAGACTCCCTTTGTGGGGACAGGAGTTGATCAGAGACTCCTTGAGCTGTCATGCCTCTCTCGGCTCCTGAGCTCAAAACCAAAGCTAAAACTAGCCACTGTCTCTGAGTCAGGCTGTCCCCTCTCTGTGGGGGGGTGGAGGGAGGCCGAGCAACCCTGGGTTATTTTGGACCCAGGCGAGATTTAGGAAGGGTTGCCTATCTGCTGGCAGCATAGCTCCAGCATGACCTTTACTGCCAGGATTAAGAGCAACCATAGAAGCAGCACAGAGTCCAGCCCGCCCTGTGATTAGGGATCCTTGGAGAGCCTCGCTCCTGGCCGCCTGCACCAGGGCACTCTGTAGCACTAAACTTCTGGAGTTTCTTGAGTCCCCCTGTATCCTTCTCCTATTTCTGCACAGAAGGGGACAAATTGGCCTTGAATTTGGCCTAAGCCTCTAGCAGGGTTGGAAAAGTGTGTTGAACTTCCAGTTATCACTGTGTTGTCTTTGGCAGTTGGATGATATTCCCTGCAAGGATTGATGGTCCTTGCTATTGATTTGGCACCACATCCCTTCTTTCAAGTGTTGTCATATTCATCCTTGCAGGGTAAATGGGCACTGAGCCAGCACTAAATATACCAAATGAAATGTGAAGGAATCTAACATAACTTTTTTATTTAAAATAATTTATTTACCTGGAAAGGCTTAGCTCATACTCGGCATCTGGTTTTCAGTCAGTTCCTGCTCTCTCTCTCTCTCCCCCTTCTAAACCCAGTTTTCCAGCTGAGTTGATAGAGGAACAAACTAAGATCAAATAACTTGCCAAAGATCATAGAGAGAATCTTTGGCTCAGACAGAGAGTATTGCCCTGACTTCACTTGTATCAACAACCTACACCCTTCCTTTTTAGGTCTACTCTTTCATTAGTCCGGAGATCTAACTCAGTGTTGCCCATTCTTATGATTTTATCGCATGTCTGGTGATTAGGGCTGTCGATTAATTGCAGTTAACTCAACAAAATTAATCGTGATTAACAGTGCGATTAAAACTCTGATTAAACAATAGAATACCAATTTAAACTTATTAAATATTTTGGATGTTTTTCTACATTTTCATATATATTGATTTCAATTACAACACAGAATACAAAGTGTATATTTTTTTATTACAAATATTTTCACTGTAAAAATGATAATAGTATTTTTCAGTTCACCTCATACAAGTACTGTAGTGCATTCTCTTTATCAAGAAAGTGCAACTTACAAATGTAGATTTTTTTTGTTACATAACTGCGCGCAAAAACAAAACAATGTAAAACTTGAGAGCCTACAAGTCCACTCAGTCCTACTTCTTGTTCAGCCAATCGTAAGACAAACAAGTTCGTTTACATTTACAGGAGATAATGCTGCCCTCTTCTTATTTACAATGTCACCAGAAAGTGAGAACAAGCATTTGCATGGCACTTTTGTAGCCAGCATTGCAAGGTATTTATGTGCCAGATATGCTAAACATTCGTATGCCCCTTCATGCTTTGGCCGCCATTCCAGATGGCATGCTTCCATGCTGATGCTGCTTGTTAAAAAATAATGCATTAATTAAATTTGTGACTGAACTCTTTGGGGAAGAATTGTATGTCCCCTGCTCTGTTTTACCTGCATTCTGCCATATATTTCATGTTATAGCAGTCTCGGATGATGACACAGGACATGTTTGTTTTAAGAACACTTTCACTGCAGATTTGACAAAACACAAAGAAGGTACCATTGTGAGATTTCTAAAGATAGCTACAGCACTCGACCCAAGGTTTAAGAATCTGAAGTGCCTTTCAAAATCTGAGAGGGATGAGGTGTGGAGCATGCTATTAGAAGTCTTAAAAGAGCAACACTCCAATGCGGAAACTACAGAACCCGAACCACCACCACCGCCAAAAATTTTTTTTTTAAAAATCAACCTTCTGCTGGTGGCATCTGACTCAGATAATGAAAATGAAAATGTGTTGGTCCACACTGCTTTGGATTATTATTAAGTAGAACCCGTCATCAGCATGGACACATGTCCTCTGGAATAGTGGTTGAAGCATGAGGGGACATATAAATCTTTAGCGCATCTGCCACGTAAATATCTTGCGATGCCGGCTATAACAGTGCTATGAGAACGCCTGGTCTCACTTTCCGGTGACATTGTAAACAAGAAGTGGGCAATGTTACCTCCTGCAAATGTAAACAAACTTGTTTGTCTGAGTGATTGGCTGAACAAGAAGTAGGACTGAGTGGATTTGTAGGCTCTAAAATGTTACATTGTTTTATTTTTGAATGCAGGTTTTTGTACATAGTCCTACTTTTGTAAGTTCACCTTTCATGATAAAGGGATTGCACTACAGTACTTCTATTAGGTGAATTGAAAAATACTATTTTTGTTTTTTACAGTGCAAATATTTGTAATCAAAAATAAATATCAAGTGAGCACTGTACCCCTTGTATTCTGTGTTGTAATTGAAATCAATATATTAAAAAATGTGGAAAACATCCAAAAATATTTAGATAAATGGTATTCTATTATTTAACAGTGCGATTAATCACGATTAATTTTTTTAGTTGCTTGACAGCCCTACTTGTGATATTTGGTGTCTTTACTAAAGCCCCATCTCTTGAAGTCAACTGCTTCTGTGAGAATCTCAACTTTCGTTTTTTAAAAAGTTTAGCCCTGTTGGTGGCAGAGAGAGAACTTGAAAATGTGACCTGAGTGCATGCTAAAGCCTCAGAGGCAAATCAAAAGGAACCAAAGTTTTAAAAGAATCTTGCAATTATCTTTAAAATCTCGTGCGTTTTGGGAGTCCTGCCTCATGACATTTGAACGCTTGGGGTTGCCAGTACTCTGAACTTTCTTGGACCTCTTACTCCCCATACTGTGAACTCCCTTTCTCCCTCATTCTGACTTCTCATTTAAGCAATAGGGGACCTTGTCTTAGGGTATGTCTACACTACGAGAGTAGTTCGATTTTACCTAAACCGAATTTGTGGAATCGATATTACAAAGTCGAATGTGTGTATCCACACTAAGGACAGTAATTTGACTTTGTGAGTCCACAGTAACGGGGCAAGCGTCGACATTGTAAGCAGTGCACTGTGGGTAGCTATCCCACAGTTCCTGCAGTCCCCGCTGCCCATTGGAATTCTGGTTCGAGCCCCCAATGCCTGCTGGGGCAAAAAATGTGTCGAGGGTTGTTTTGGGTAATTGTCATAATTCAACCCTCACTCCCGCCCTCCCTCCGTGAAAGCGCCGGCGGGCAATCAGTGCGCGCCCTTTTCTGGTGATTGACAGCACGGATGCCACAGCACCGTGAGCATGGAGCCCGCTGCAATCATCGCTGCAGTTATGGCCGTTGTCAACACCTCTCGCCTTATCATCCACCTTTTTCAGAGGCAGATGCTGAGAAATCAGGCGAGGAGGCTACAGCAGCGCGGTGAGGACATAAACTCTGAGAGGGGCACAGACCTCTCACAAAGCACGGGATCCCACGCCGTGTACATCATGGTGGCAATGGGTCATGTTGATGCTGTGGAACGGCGATTCTGGGCCCGGGAAACAAGCACGGACTGGTGGGACCGCATAGTGCTGCAGGTCTGGGATGAATTGCAGTGGCTACGAAACTTTTGGATGCGTAAGAGCACTTTCCTGGAACTTTGTGAGTTGCTGTCCCCTGCCCTAAAGTGCCAGGACACCCAGATGCGAGCAGCCCTGACTGTTCAGAAGCGAGTGGCCATAGCCCTCTGGAAGCTTGCAACGACAGACAGCTACTGGTCAGTCGCGAATCAATTTGGAGTGGGCAAATCTACCGTGGGGGTTGCTGTGATGCAAGTAGCCAACGCAATCATTGAGCTACTGCTCTCAAAGGTAGTGACCCTGGGAAACATGCAGGTGATCATAGATGGCTTCGCTGCGATGGGATTCCCAAACTGCGGTGGGGCTATTGATGGAACTCACATCCCTATCCTGGGACCGGACCACCAGGGCACCCAGTACATTAACCGAAAGGGCTACTTTTCTATGGTGCTGCAAGCACTGGTGGACCATAAGGGACGTTTTACCAACATTAACGTTGGATGGCCAGGCAAGGTTCATGACGCTCACGTTTTCAGGAACTCTGGTCTCTTTAGACAGCTGCAGGAAGGTATTTACTTCCCGGACCACAAAATAACTGTTGGGGATGTGGAGATCCCTATAGTGATCCTCAGGGACCCAGCCTACCCACTAATGCCCTGGCTCATGAAGCCATACACAGGTGCCCTGGACAGTGAAAAAGAGCTCTTCAACTACCGGCTGAGCAAGTGCAGAATGGTGGTGGAGTGTGCTTTTGGACGTCTGAAGGGGAGATGGAGAAGCTTACTGACTCGCTCTGATCTTCGTGAAACCAATATTCCCATTGTGATTGCAGCTTGCTGTGTGCTCCACAATCTCTGTGAGAGCAAGGGGGAGACGTTTATGGCAGGGTGGGAGGTTGAGGCAAATCGCCTGGCTGCTGATTACGCCCAGCCAGACACACGGGCAATTAGAAGAGCCCAGCGGGACGCGCTGCGCATCCGGGAAGCTTTGAAAGCTAGCTTCCAGAGCGAGCAGGGTAACATGTGACTGTTACGTTTGTTCAAACAGAAGCGGAACCTTCCCCCGTTTCTTTACCCAGTTAATGTTGACTATCCTCTCCAGTTACCAACCCTCTTCCCCCCCCCTTCCAACACACCTTTAAAAATAAATGACACTTTGTTCATTAAAACCGTCTTCTTTATTAAGGAGTTCTCGTTTAAAGGTTTGAAACTGGGACGCAGACTGTGGTGGGGAGCAGGTGGAGTAATGGGAAGGACGCTTCTAAACTCGTGGAATGACAGGCTCCTGCTCCGAGAGCAGTCCACAGTGGTGGACTGGTTGTTTCAAGAGAGCCTGCCACTCCTCCTTTTCGGGACTCTGTGTGTGGGGGCCTGTGTGACTTTGTGGCGGGGGAGGGCGGTTACAGATCCCATGCTGTGTGGCTCTGTCATCCAGGCTACGGACCGCTGCATAAGATCTATAACCGCCCTGCCCCGCTACAAACTCTCATAGCCCCCCCCCACACAGAACATGAAAACCACCTCCAAGATTGACCAGGGTGCCTACTGACTGTAATGTGTGTGTGACCTTCTGCTGGACCTGCCCCCGTGTCTGTACCCTGGTAAAGGTGACTGTCCTCTCCAATTACCAACCCCCTTCCTCTCCTTCAAAGACACTGTACTCTAAAAGAACATGACGGAAACAGTTATTAACAGAAACGTATTTTTTATTAAGAACTACACAGTTATGGGATGAAACTGGGTCTGGGGCTTGGGTGAGGTTCGGTTGGAGGAAAGGAAAGGACGTATCAAATCTTGGGGAATGAGAGCCTTCTGCTACTTGAGCAGTCTGCAGGGGTGGAGTGACTGTTTTCACGGCCCCTGCCACCCCTCCTTCTTGTGACTATGTGTGAGGGGGGGATGGGACTTTGGGGTGGGGGGTGGGGGAGGGCGGTTACAGATAGACTGCAGCGGTGCTCTGTCCTCCAGCCTCCGGTCCTGCAGAACATCTACAAGGCGCCGGAGCGTGTCCGTTTGCTCCCTCATTAGTCCAAGCAGCGTTTGAGTTGCCTGCTGGTCTTCCTGCTGCCACCTGTCCTCCTATTCGCTGTGTGATCGCTGGTATTGTGACATGGTCTCCCTCCACTGGGTCTGCTGTGCCGCCTCGGTTCGGGAACAGACCATAAGTTCTGAGAACATCTTGTCCCGTGTCCTTTTCTTTCGCCACCTAATCTGCGCCAGCATCTGGGAGGGAGATGGCGGGGTAGCTCGGGAGACACTCGCAGCTGTGGGATGGGAAAAGGGGAGTGAATTCCTCACAAGGATACAGTTTTGCGAACAATGAATATAGTCTTTCCCTGTGAACAAGACCATGCACAGTACCTATCACATGTGCACTCAGTACAAGGTCGAATTTTCTGTCTTTATATTGAGTGCCTGGGGTCTTGGTGTACAGATCACACAAGCGGGGCCGGACAACGGAATTCAGCTAGCAGGCGGCCATGGTAAGCCATAGACTTTTGACTGCTGAAAGCTTACTTTAGAGCAGTGCCCTCCTTTCACATTCCAAGCACTGCTCCTAGCGCTGGCCAGTTCCTGCTGCCGGCGATCCGGCCAGCATGAACTCTGCCCCTCTACCACCCCCAGCGCGGCTGTCCCCAGTAACGATCCCTGAATGCTGCCGGCGAACCACTCAGCATGAACGGTTTGCCTCCCCGCCCCCGCCGCGTGGCTGTGCTTGGGAAAGATCCCTGCATACTGCCAGTGAACCGCTCAGCATGAACTGTTCGCCTCCCCGCCCCCAACGCATGGCTGGGCTTGGGAGAGATCCCTGCATGCTGCCGGCGAACCGCTCAGCATGAACGGTTCGCCTCCCCGCCCCCACCGCATGTCTGGGCTCGGGAGAGATCCCTGCATGCTGCCGGCGAACCGCTCAGCATGAACGGTTTGCCTCCCCGCCCCCACCGTGTGGCTGTGCTCGGGAACGATCCCTGCATGCTGCCGGCGAACCGCTCAGCATGAACGGTTCGCCTCCCCGCCCCCACCGTGTGGCTGTGCTCGGGAACGATCCCTGCATGCTGCCGGCGAACTGCTCAGCCTGAACGGTTCGCCTCCCCGCCCCCACCGCGTGGCTGTGCTCGGGAAAGATCCCTGCATGCTGCCGGCGAACCGCTCAGCATGAACGGTTCGCCTCCCCGCCCCTACCGCGTGGCTGTGCTCGGGAAAGATCCCTGCATGCTGCCGGCGAACCGCTCAGCATGAACGGTTCGCCTCCGCGCCCCCACCGTGTGGCTGTGCTCGGGAAAGATCCTTGCATGCTGCCGGCGAACTGCTCAGCATGAACGGTTCGCCTCCCCGCCCCCACCGCGTGGCTGTAAACCGCTGGTTAGAGTTATGTAAAGGAACAGGCAATCAGTCCCCATACTAAAATTCGCCTAATTTCAACCAGGTCACAATGACTGATATCACTCTGATGAGGATTACGGAGACAGAGAAAGACCACATGCTGCGTGAATCAAACACCGGGGCCGTATGCCGCCATGCTTTGCCAGGCAATGATACCGGAGTACCTGCTGCTAGCCTGGCGCGGAAAAGTTTCCTACAATGGAGGAGGCAATAAGGCCGCTCTCCCCAGGAACCTTATGCAAAGGCTTTCACATTACCTCCAGGAGAGCTTCGTGGAGATGTCCCAGGAGGATTTCTGCTCTATCCCCAGACATGTTAACAGACTTTTCCAGTAGCTGCACTGGCAACGACTAAAAAGTAAAGCGCCTAGGGCAAGCTAATCATTAAAAACCCATTGCTAACATACCATGCCTATTCTATTCAAAATAAATGTTTAAAACACTTACCTACTGATCCGTCCCCTGATTCACGGTCCAGGTTACCGCCTTGGGAGGGTTCGTAGGGGATCTCCATGAGGGTGATGAAGAGATCCTGGCTGTTGGGGAAATCAGCGTTGAACGCGCTGTCGACTGCCTCGTCCTCCTCATCTCCTTCCTCATCTTCCCCGTCCGCGAACATCTCCGAGGAAGCGGCCGTCGATAATACCCCATCATCAGAGTCCACGGACACTGGTGGGGTAGTGGTGGCGGCACCACCTAGAATTGAATGCAGTGCCTCGTAGAAACGGCAAGTCTGGGGCTGGGATCCAGAGCGTCCGTTTGACTCTTTGGTCTTCTGGTATGCTTGTCTCAGCTCCTTGATTTTCACGCGGCACTGCGTTGCGTCCCGGCTGTATCCTCTCTCCGTCATGGCTTTTGAGATCTTCTCGTAGATCTTCGTCTTTTTGATCGCAGCTCTGAAAGCACGGACTCATCGCCCCACACAGCAATCAGATCCAAGACTTCCCGATTAGTCCATGCTGGGGCCCTTTTTCTAATCTGCGATTGCATGGCCACCTCTGCTGGAGAGCTCTGCATCGTTGCCAGTGCTGCTGAGCTCGCCACAATGTCCAAACAGGAAATGAGATTCAAACTGCCCAGACAGGAAAAGGAATTCAAATTTTCCCGGGGCTTTTCCTGTCTGGCTGTTCAGAGCATCTGAGCTCAGACTGCTGTCCAGAGTGTTCACGGAGTGGTGCACTCTGGGATAGCTCCTGGAGCTATTAGCGTCGAATTCAGTCCACACTAACCCTAATTCGACATGGGCATGTCGAATTTAGCGCTACTCCCCTCGTCAGGGAGGAGTACAGAAATCGATTTAAAGAGCCCTTTATGTCGAATTACATAGCTTCGTTGTGTGGACGAGTGCAGGGTTAATTCGAGTTAACGCTGCTAAATTCAACATAAACTCCTAGTGTAGACCAGGCCTTAGTTCTAATGCTCAACTCCTAAATGCCTCTCTGTGGCTTTGGCTACACTACAGAATTAGGTCGAAATTATAGAAGTCGATATTTTAAAACCCGATTTTATGGAATCGATTGTGTGTGTCCCCACTAAAGAGCATTAAGACCATGAGGTCGACGGACTGTGTTCACAGTATCGGGGCTAGCTCGACTTTCGGAGCATTGCATTGCGGGTAGCTATCCCACAGTTCCCGCAATCTCCGCCGCCCATTGAAATTCTGGGTTGCGATCCCAAAGTCTGATGGGGCAGAAAACATTGTCGCTGGTGGTTCTGGGTACATGTCATCAAGCCATCCCCCGTCCTTCCCTCCCTCCATGAAAGCAATCTTTTTCGCGCCTTTCTTCCAGGGTTTCCGGGTTTGCTACGGCAAGCATCGAGCCTGCTCAGCTCACAATTACCGTACATCTCCAGCATACGCCTGGACATTAGTGGGGATTCAGTCGCGCTATAATACGGGCAGAGGGATAGCTCAGCGGTCTGAGCGTTGGCTCGCTAAACCTGGGGTTGTGAGGTCAATCCTTGAGGGGGCCATTCTGCCTGAGGCTGGTAGTCGCGGGACTACACAGCAGACGGTCCTTCCCTTCTAGCTGCAGATTGTGCAATAGGCTTGAAATTCATGGTCCCCTGTGTGCTCCTGGCCGGCCTATGGTGTGGCTGGCCGTGGGCGCTTGAACATTTTCACGTTTTGTTTAAGGGAGATTCAGTACTGCCTGGAACACGGGAAGAGGGATAGCTCAGCGGTCTGAGCGTTGGCCCGCTAAACCCAGGGTTGCGAGTTCAATCCTTGAGGGGGCCAGATGAGGATGGATATCAAGCCTATTGAACCATCTGCAGCTAGAAGGGAAGGCACCTAACCCTTGCTTCCCAGCATATTGTTACCATCTGCTGTTAGAAGGAAAGGAGCCTAACCCTTGCTCCCCCCTCCCTCTGAGAAAGCAGCAGAGGGGGGAGCCCAAAATCCTTTCGCGCCTTTTTTCATGCGGGCGCCATATTGCTGACACCATTGTTATCCACCCGCCGCTTCTGCTCCCACTCTGCTGTCCTGCAGACACCATACCAGGGAAAGCATGGAGCACGATCAGATCACCGCGGCTGTTATCGCCGTTATGAACACCACGCGCATTGTCCAGGAGTATATGGAGAACGAGAACCAGGAGCTGCTAGAGCTACAGCAGGCGAGGAGGCGACAGCAGCGCCCTGAGAACAGTGATGAGGACATGGACACACACCTCTCTCAAAAAAGGCCCCCCCGCAAGGTGGACATCATGGTGGTAATGGGGCTTGTTGATACAGTGGAACCCTGATTCTGGGCCCGGGAAACAAGCACAGACTGGTGGGACCACATAGTGCTGCAGGTCTGGGATGAATCCCAGTGGCTGCGAAACTTTCGCATGCGTAAGGGCACTTTCATGGAACTTTGTGAGTTGCTTTCCCCTGCCCTGAAGCGCCAGAACACCAAGATGAGAGCAGCCCTCACAGTAGAGAAGCGACTGGCGATAGCCCTGTGGAAGCTTGTAACGCCAGACAGCTACCGGTCAGTCGCGAATCAATTCGGAGTGGGAAAATCTACAGTGGGAGCCGTTGTGATGCAAGTAGCCAAGGCGATCACCGAGCTGCTGGTACCAAGGGTTGTGAGTCTGGGAAATGTGCAGCTCATACTGGATGGCTTTGCAGCAATGGGGTTCCCGAACTGTGATGGGGCGATAGACGGAACCCATATCCCTATCTTGGCACCAGACCACCAAGCCAGCGAGTACATAAACCGAAAGGGTTACTTTTCAATAGTGCTGCAAGCACTGGTGGATCATAAGGGACGTTTCACCAACATCAACGTGGGATGGCTGGGAAAGGTACATGATGCTCGCATCTTCAGGAACTCTGGTCTGTTTCAGCTGCTTCAGCAAGGGACTTTCTTCCCAGACCAGAAAATAACCGTTGGGGATGTTGAGATGCCTATAGTTATCCTTGGGGACCCAGCCTACCCCTTAATGCCATGGCTCATGAAGCCATACACAGGTAGCCTGGACAGTAGTCAGGACCTTTTCAACTATAGGCTGAGCAAGTGCAGAATGGTGGTGGAATGTGCATTTGGGCGTTTAAAAGCTCGCTGGAGCAGTTTATTGACTAGGTTAGATCTCAGCGAAACCAATATTCCCATTATTATTACTGCTTGCTGTGCACTCCACAATATCTGTGAGAGTAAGGGGGAGACGTTTATGGCGGGGTGGGAGGTTGAGGCAAATCACCTGGCTGCTGGTTATGCACAGCCAGACACCAGGGCTATTACAAGAGTACAGCAGGGTGCATTGCGCATAAGGGAAGCTTTGAAAACCAGTTTCATGAATGGCCAGGATGCTGTGTGAAAGTTCTGTTTTTTCCCATTAATGAAAAGCCCCATCGCTTGAATCACTCTACTTCCCTTTAACCAAACCACCCTGCCCTCCCCCCCCCCCTCGGTCACCGCTTGCAGAGGCAATAAAGTCATTGTTGCTTAAAAATCATGCATTCTTTATTAATTCGTAAAACAAAGAGGGGGAACTATGGGGGTAACTGTCACGGTCGCCCGGGATGGGTGGTGGCGGAAGGGAAGCACCAGGATGGGTGGTAGAGGAGGGGATGAGGGAAGGACAAGGACAGTTCGCTTTGCGAACAGGGGCTGCAAACAGGGGAGTTTGAGAGGAATTGCTCCAGGTAAAGCAGGAGCAAATACAGGACCCTTGGGGTAAGTGGCTGTCTGTAGTGTGTGTTTGGGGGTACTTGCTGTGTGCTGAGCTTGTGTCTGTCTGTTTGTTCATTTGTTTGTTTGCAGGACCGTGTGCTGTGGCTGGCAGTTGGAAGCTGTGAGCTTCTACACCAGGGGGCGGGGCTAATCAATCAGGGAGGCCGGGGCTTTATAAAGCCGTGCACAAGCGACCAGGGCGCTTTGCGAACAGGGGCTGCAAACAGGGGAGTTTGAGAGGGAGTTTGTAAGGGGAGTGCGTAGGGGGAAAGCTATCCTTGCCATTCCTAATTCTTTTTACCCAAACAAAAGGGAGAGGCAGAGCAACCAGGTGGCTGCAGATGGGGGAGTGAGTATCTGTTGAGGGGACAGTTTGGCACTTTGACCGTGTGCTAGAGTGTTTGATTTCCTGTTTGAAAAGTGTGATTTGGGAGTGCTTCATTGCAGACTCTTCTAAAAAGACTGTCAGTCAGCTGCGCACCAGCGGAGCAGCGCATAGCAGAGAAGCGAACAGGTGGAGTTAGCCTGGGAGTTCGCCTGGAGAGAACCTACTGAGGCATCCCCCTTGCAGGTTTCCCTGAGTAGCTTCTGCCACAAGTGAGAAAACTCTTCGAAGGAAGGAACTATGGATGCTGAGCGATCCGCTGTCGTGACCTGCACAGGATGTGCCATGTTTGTCTTTCTTCCACAGGATAGAAGCGACTTTGTCTGTACAAAGTGCAAGCTGATCTCCATATTGGAGGAGAAGATTCAAGGTCTGGAGAAACGAGTATCAACCCTGCGCTCCATAAAAGAAAATGAGGAGTTCCTGGATAGACGTCAGGATAGGCTTCAGCGGGCGCAGTGTTGTGAGGATTCAGAGCAGGCTGCGCAGCGGGGACAGAAGACCAGCGAGGATAATTGGCGGCATGTGACCTCCAGAAGAGGAAAGAGTATGAGACAAGTCCATGTACAAGAAACGCATATTCAGATGAGCAACCGTTTTCATGTTCTCTCCACAGGCACTAGTGCAGAGAGTGGAGTGAATGATGCATCTGAGGGAACAGAGCAGAAGGAGACTCCACTGATTGGAAGGCATGAGATGCACAGTCCTAGGGATGGGGGTTCCACGACCACCACTCCCAAGAGGAGGAGGAGGGTGGTGGTGGTCGGGGACTCTCTCCTCAGGGGGACTGAGTCATCTATCTGCCGCCCTGACCGGGAAAACCGAGAGGTGTGCTGCTTGCCAGGGGCTAGGATTCGTGATGTGACGGAGAGACTGCCGAGACTCATCAAGCCCTCAGATCGCTACCCCTTCCTGCTTCTCCACGTGGGCACCAATGATACTGCCAAGAATGACCTTGAGCGTATTACTGCAGACTACGTGGCTCTGGGAAGAAGGATAAAGGCGTTTGAGGCGCAAGTGGTGTTCTCGTCCATTCTCCCTGTGGCAGGAAAAGGCCGGGGTAGAGACCGTCGAATCGTGGAAGTCAACGAATGGCTACGCAGATGGTGTCGGAGAGAAGGGTTTGGATTCTTTGACCATGGGATGGTGTTCCAAGAAGAAGGAGTGCTAGGCAGAGACGGGCTCCACCTGACGAAGAGAGGGAAGAGCATCTTTGGAAGCAGGCTGGCCAATCTAGTGAGGAGGGCTTTAAACTAGGTTCACCGGGGGAAGGAGACCAAAGCCCCGAGGTAAGTGGGGAAGTGGGATACCGGGAGGAAGCACAAGTAGGTGAGTGCAAGAGGGGAGGGCTCCTGCCCCATACTGGGACAGCAGGACAATCGGTGAGTTATCTTAAATGCCTATACACAAATGCAAGAAGCCTGGGGAACAAGCAGGGAGAACTGGAAGTCCTGGCACAGTCAAGGAATTACGACGTAATTGGAATAACAGAGACTTGGTGGGATAACTCACACGATTGGAGTACTGTCATGGATGGATATAAACTGTTCAGGAAGGATAGGCAGGGCAGAAAAGGTGGGGGAGTTGCGTTGTATGTAAGAGAGCAGTATGACTGCTCAGAGCTCCAGTATGAAACTGCAGAAAAACCTGAGTCTCTGGATTAAATTGAGAAGTGTGAGCAACAAGGGTAATGTCGTGGTGGGAGTCTGCTACAGACCACCAGACCAGGCGGATGAGGTGGACGAGGCTTTCTTCCAGCAACTAACAGAAGTTACTAGATCACAGGCCCTGGTTCTCATGGGTGACTTTAATCACCCCAACATCTGCTGGGAGAGCAATACAACGGTCCACAGACAATCCAGGAAGTTTTTGGAAAGTGTAGGGGACAATTTCCTGGTGCAAGTGCTGGAGGAACCAACTAGGGGAAAAGCTCTTCTTGACCTGCTGCTCACAAACAGGGAAGAAATAGTAGAGGAAGCAATAGTGGATGGGAACCTGGGAGGCAGTGACCATGAGATGGTCGAGTTCAGGATCCTGACACAAGGAAGAAAGGAGAGCAGTAGAATACAGAGCCTGGACTTCAGAAAAGCAGACTTTGACTCCCTCAGGGAACTGATGGGCAAGGTCCCCTGGGAGAATAACATGAGGGGGAAAGGAGTCGAGGAAAGCTGGCTGTATTTTAAAGAATCCTTATTGAGGTTGCAGGAACAAACCATCCCGATGTGTAGAAAGAAAAGTAAATATGGCAGGCGACCAGCTTGGCTTAACAGTGAAATCCTTGCTCGTCTTAAACACAAAAAAGCAGCTTACAAGAAGTGGAAGATTGGACAAATGACCAGGGAGGAGTATAAAAATATTGTTCAGGCATGCAGGAGTGAAATTAGGAAGGCCAAATCACACTTGGAGTTGCAGCTAGCTGGAGATGTTAGGAGTAACAAGAAGGGTTTCTTCAGGTATGTTAGCAACAAGAAGAAAGTCAAGGAACGTGTGGGCCCCTTGCTGAATGAGGGAGGGAACCTTGTGACAGAGGATGTGGAGAAAGCTAGTGTACTCAATGCTTTTTTTGCCTCTGTCTTCACAGACAAGGGCAGCTCCCAGATGGCTGCACTCCGCAGCACGGTATGGGGAGGAGGTGACCAGCCCTCTGTGGAGAAAGAAGTAGTTTGGGACTATTTAGAAAAGCTGGACGAATACAAGTCCATGGGGCCGGATGCGCTGCATCCGAGGGTGCTAAAGGAGTTGGCCGATGTGATTGCAGAGCCATTGGCCATTATCTTTGACAAATCATGGCAATCGGGGGAGGTCCCGGATGACTGGAAAAAAGCTAATGTAGTGCCCATCTTTAAAAAAGGGAAGAAGGAAGATCCGGGGAACTACAGGCCAGTCAGTCTCACCTCAATCCCTGGAAAAATCATGGAACAGGTCCTCAAGGAATCAATTCTGAACCACTTAAAGGAGGGGAAAGTGATCAGGAACAGTCAGCATGGATTCACCAAGGGCAAGTCATGCCTGACTAACCTAACTGCCTTCTATGATGAGATAACTGGCTCTGTGGATGAGGGGAAAGCAGTGGATGTGCTATTTCTTGACTTTAGCAAAGCTTTTGATACAGTCTCGCACAGCGTTCTTGCCAGCAAGTTAAAGAAGTATGGGCTGGATGAATGGACGGTAAGGTGGATAGAAAACTGGCTGGATGGTCGTGCTCAACGGGTAGTGATCAATGGCTCCATGTCTAGTTGGCAGCCGGTATCAAGTGGAGTGCCCCAAGGGTCGGTGCTGGGGCCGGTTTTGTTCAATATCTTCATCAACGACCTGGAGGATGGTGTGGACTGCACCCTTAGCAAGTTTGCAGATGACACTAAACTGGGAGGAGTGGTTGATACGCTGGAGGGTAGGGATAGGATACAGAGGGACCTAGACAAATTAGAGGATTGGGCCAAAAGAAATATGATGAGGTTCAACAAGGACAAGTGCAGAGTCCTGCACTTAGGACGGAAGAATCCCATGCACTGCTACAGACTAGGGACCGAATGGCTGGGCAGCAGTTCTGCAGAAAAGGACCTAGGGGTTACAGTGGACGAAAAGCTGAATATGAGTCAACAGTGTGCCCTTGTTGCCAAGAAGGCTAACGGCATTTTGGGCTGTATAAGTAGGGGCATTTCCAGCAGATCGAGGGACGTGATTATTCCCCTCTATTCGGCACTGGTGAGGCCTCATTTGGAGTACTGTGTCCAGTTTTGGGCCCCACACTACAAAAAGGATGTGGATAAATTGGAAAGAGTCCAACGGAGGGCAACAAAAATGATTAGGGGGCTGGAGCACATGACTTATGAGGAGAGGCTGAGGGAACTGAGATTGTTTAGCCTGCAGAAGAGAAGAGTGAGGTGGGATTTGATAGCTGCTTTCAACTACCTAAAAGGGGGTTCCAAAGAGGATGGATCTAGACTGTTCTCAGTGGTAGAAGATGACAGAACAAGGAGTAATGGTCTCAAGTTGCAGAGGGGGAGGTTTAGGTTGGATATTAGGAAAAACTTTTTCACTAGTAGGGTGGTGAAGCACTGGAATGGGTTACCTAGGGAGGTGGTGAAATCTCCTTCCTTAGAGGTTTTTAAGGTCAGGCTTGACAAAGCCCTGGCTGGGATGATCTAGTTGGGGTTGGTCCTGCTTTGAGCAGGGGGTTGGACTAGATGACCTCCTGAGGTCCCTTCCAACCCTGAGATTCTATGATTCTATGACACACAGCACTTTAAAACTTATTGAATGCCAGCCTTTTGTTGCTTGGACTGTTCTCTTGGCTTGAGTGGTTGGGTGCACGGAGGCCGCCCAAACGCCTTCTTGGGCGTCTCGGGGATGAGGTTATGGGACTCGGGAAGGAGGGCTGTTGGTTACACAGGGGCTGGAGCGGCGGTCTGGGCTCAGGCGGCCTTTCCTGAACCATACGCCTTTCCTCAGCCATAAGCTGGAGGATTTCCATTTGATCCTCCAGTATCCTCCGAATTGCATCCTGCCTTCTCTCTGCACGTTGATGCTACTCTCTTCATCCCGCCGCTGTCTCTCTTCATCCCGCCAGTCATTGTCTTCAGCACGCCACCTGTCCGTGCGATCAAATTCTGCCTTCTTGGTCTCCGACAGTGTCTGCCTCCACGCATTCTGCTGGGCAGCTTCAGTGTGGGAGGATTGCATGAGCTCTGAGAACATATCGTCTCGATTCCTTTTTTTTTTACTTCTAATCTTTGCTAGCCTCTGGGACGGTGATGAAAGGGGTGGCATTGAAACATTTGCAGCTGTGAGAGGAAACAAACGGGAGAGGAGTAGTTTAAAAGACACACATTAGAGAAGAATGCTCCAAACATTACATAGCACATGTGCATTTGGTCCAAGGTTGCACTTTGCCTGTTATATTGAGAGTCTGCCGGTTTGGTGTGAGAGATCACACAAGCAGGTCCGGCGGGCAACAGAATTTGGCTTGCAGGCAGCCATGGTAAGCCACAGTCTATAGGCTGTGGGAATGGTTTCAAACAGCAACCCCCTCATTTCCCATAACAAACAGCCTTTGGGCTGGCAATTTAAAAAGTGTTGGCAATTGAAAAGGGAGGGGCAGCGGTTTTCAGGTTAACGTGCAGTGCGAACCTAATCGACACCCTCCCCCACACAGACACACATCCAAGATGTTCGCTGTTTCCCCCTCCCCCCACCGCGTGGGTCACAGCGGGGAAGATTTCCGTTCAGCCACAGGCAAACAGCCCAGCAGGGACGGACCCCCTCTGAATACCTCCTTAATAAAATTCCCCTATTTCAAACAGGTGACCATGAATGATATCACTCTTGTGAGGATAACACAGACAGATAAAGAACGGATGTTGCTTGAATGCCAGCAAACACCAGGACCATACGCCGCCATGCTTTGCAATGCCATGATTCCAGACTATGTGCTACTGGCCTGGCGTGGTAGAGTGTGTTACCACGGAGCACAGGATAAGGCTGCCCTCCCCAGAAACCTTTTGCACAGGCTTTGGGAGTACATCCAGGAGAGCTTTCCAGAGATGTCCCCGGAGGATTTCCGCTCCATCACCGAACATGTTAACAGACTTTTCCAGTAGCTGTAGCTGTACTGGCCGCGAATTAATCATTAAACACGCTTGTTTATAAAATATGTATTACTTTCACAGAGGTACACTCACCAGAGGTCCCTTCTCCTGCATCGAGCACGCCTTGGGAGGGTTCGTAGGGTACTGGCTCCAGGGTGACAAAGAGTTCCTGGCTCTCGGGGAAAAGGGCTTCTCCGCTTCCTTGCTGTGTCTGTGCGCTATTTTGAGCATGATTATCATCATCTTCCTCTTCCCGAAAATGCTCCTCGGTGGTTTCTGATGATCCACATACGGAGTCATACCACATGGGAGGGTCAGTGCTGGCTGCACCCCCTAGAATGGCATGCAGCTCATCATAGAAGGAGCATGTCTGGGGCTCTGACCCAGAGCGGCTGTTTGCATCTCTGGTTTTTTGGTAGGCTTGCCTGAGCTCCTTAATTTTAACGCGGCACTGTTGCGCGTCCCTGTTGTAGCTTCTGTCCTGCATGCCCTTGGAGACTTTGGCATATGTACTGGCATTTCGCCTTTTGGACCGTAGTTCTGCTAGCATGGTTTCATCTCCCCATACAGCGATCAGATCGCGTACCTCATGCTCGGTCGATGCTGGAGCTCGTCTTCGGTTCTGGGACTCCATCATGGTCACCTCTGCTGATGAGATCTGCACTCACCTGCAGCTCACCACTCTGGCCAAACAGGAAATGAAATTCAAAAGTTCACGGGGCTTTTCCTGCGTACCTGGGCAGAGCATTCGAGCCCAGACTGCTGTCCAGAGCGGTCAAATGTTGCACTGTGGGATAGATCCAGGAGGCCAATACCGTCGAATTGCGTCCTCACTAAGCCTAGATCGATTCGGCAATATCGCTTTAAGCGCTAATCCCCTCGTTGGGGGTGGAGTGGCGAGACCGATGTTAAGAGCCCTAGAAGTCCATGTTAAGGGCTTCGTCGTGTGGACGGGTGCACGGATCAATCGATATAATGCTAATAAATTTGACCGAAACTCGTAGTGTAGACCAGGGCTGTGTTTCCTGGCAGCATTTGTCATGGCATATTTCCACAACAGGACAGGAAGACCTGTTTGAGACAGTACAATTTGATTCCCACCTGACCAGTTCTGCATGTCTCCCCTGTGCATCACTGACTTTAGGGGTGCCTCAGACTTGGGTAAAAAGGTCCCAATCTTCAGAGCTGCTGAGTAACTGCACTTCCCGTGACTTGAGTGGGATTTAGGGATGCTGATAATGAGCATCATAAATGAGTGCATATCAGAACAAGCTTCCTAATACCCTGGGTACTGGGGCAGCTGGCCCTGGCCTAACCACATGGTGATACCTGTGCAAAAGAAGAGTTCTGAAAAAGAGTTGTGGGAGAGTTTAAATTTAATCTTATATTTTCACTGTTGACAGCTGCCTGATGTCTTAATCAGCCTGACACCAGCCTAGATATGGGTTTCAGTTTGGAGGTTTATGTTCATGCAAAAAAATAATAGCGCTTCTGAAATTGCCTGCTCGCCCTGTAAACATTGCATAATAACCCTCACTTGCGATCCTCCTCCTACATACACACAAACCTTAACATCCCTGCAGTGTTAACTGCCTAGTACAGCATGTAATTATATAGAGAGAATTATCCCTATGCTATGATTAGCCAAATGCATTCATAGGCATGTGAATTAGTCCAAGTGCTGACACAGTGAAAAGGCTGGAGGCTACAATTTTCTCTAGGGGTGTGAGTGGAATGTGCTTGGGTGGTCCTCCAGAGGTACCACTACTAATGAAAAATGTACTTCTTGGATCCCAATCCTGTATCTCTTCTGCTGAATGCCTTCGACTGAGCTGACGCTGTGCCTCTGGATATGTGTCTGCAGCTTTTAGCTAAGCGTAGTCTGTTCTCAACGGTTCAGCGCTATAGAGGCTGCATGTTGCTTTCAGGGAAACACTGCTTTTTTATTTTTTATTTTTGCGCTGCTGGGTGCAGAAATGGCCCAGCTAGAGTTCATCAGCCTGTTAGACTAGTTATCGAGGGTATTGGGCTGGACCCAAACCTAAGACGTAGATGACAAATTGTGGCTCATAACTACCAAAATAACTGACACTGATGATACGGTATATTGTTTTTGAGTAGGGAGAGGAAAAGATCATCATATTGATCTGTGGATCCTGAAGAAATATAAATGTGTTAATTCCTGGAGCTGGCCTGACATCCAACCACTGAGTATATCTAACCTCTTACATCTGAGGAACAGCACTCCTCATATTGTCTCTGCACCGTGTGGTTCCTAATAATCCCTCCTGGCGCAGGAGCATCTGCTGCTCTCACACCTGCCAGGGGGCCCTCTTCTCTGCATTTCTGTTTAAGAAACAAATTTCCTTGCTAACACTCCCGGCCCAGCCCTTTAGCTGCTGAGGAGAGGGTGGCATGGATAACTGCAGGGTCCCCATATCCTGTGGGTTTTGTAGGCTGATTGTCCTTGCAGTCCTGTGGATCCGAGGAGAAGGGAGAACAGTTCTGCTTGGAGCCAGGAGCCTAGTTGTTTGCTGCTGCTGCCCACCTGACTCCCCTCCCCATGTCAGCATGGGTCATACTGGAGTCATGATGTTAATGGTTGGATCTGTTTCCAGATGTTCACCAGCAGCCACAGAGGGGACCCAAGGAGGTCTGAGTTGCACTATCTCCCACATGGGAATCCAGGAACATATGGCTTAGTCAGAGCCAGATAGACCGCCCCCACCCTCTCAGATTGACTTCTAGATCCTAGGGTGCATTTGTACGGTTGGTAGTTTATAACCAAAATATGTAGGTTTTTTTAAATGGCTTAACTGATAAGGGAACTAATGACCCAATAAATATGGAACCCTATGATGCCATCTTATACTCTCTATCTTGTAATATAAAGAGAGTACAAAATTACATTATTGTATGCAGGGCCGGAGCTCAAATGATACCCCCATACCCCCTCGCTTGGGCCAAAACTTTGAAAGGTCTCAGTTCTGCCTTCTTCCTGTTCTACTCCTCTCATGGTACTGCTCTGCTACCTACCCCAATAAAGGCGAACTAACAACTTAAAATGCCTTGTTCAAAAATTATAAGCAACACTTAACTTTCAAACGCCTGAACAGCAAATGTAACTTTTCTTGTCTACATAGTAAACACTGGCATTTTTATCTGTTTGAATAATCAAAGTGGTGCTTTCTTCGTTGCAAAGATTTGAACTACTTCCTGAAGGTCCACAGTCTGGGCCAGCTCATGCTCTATTGAGATGGTTGCAAGGCTGACCAGTTCTGGTTGTTGTGGAGCGTAGATGTGTTTTTATTAACTTCAGCTTGGAGAAGCTGCGTTCTCCACTGGAAGTGTTAGAAGAATGCGCAGAGCAACAAAAGCATTTGGAAAGAGTCATCTTATTTGTGCACATATATTCCAAAAGAGCCTTTGGAGTTGATCCTGCTGAAATGTATCTTGAAAGGGCTTTCAGTTCATCACCTAAATCACTCGCATCGATATCGCGCATGTCATCATGTGTCACTATCTCTAGTGCTCTGCATTACTGGTGTAGGTCTTCAGGTATAGCAAGGAGTTTTTGAATATCATGCAACATCCCAAATATACTGCTGTGTTCCTTGAGCCGCATGAAACGTTCTTCAACTGACTGTATTGCACAATCTAGCACCTGGTTAAAGAATTCAACTTTGAATTGTTGTTTGGGGTCTCTTATGGGATTATCCTGTGCCTCGTAATCAAAATGTCGTCTTCTTCGGTGACTCTTGTATTCTTGAATGGGTGGGAAAATAGCTTCGGTGTGAAGTTCCTCTGCCAACTTCTGTGCACTCTTCAGAACGTTTTGAAATCCCTCATCTGACTGGTAAGACTGTAGGTATGACTTTGCTTTGTCCAGTTGTTCCATTGCTACAGATATATCAAGGTCAACACCTTAGGGTAGGTCTATACTTACGCGTCCCGTCAGAGGCACGCGATCGATGTTCTGGGTTCGATTTATCGCGTCTTGTCAAGACGCGATAAATCGAACCAGGAAGTGCTCCGTCGTCGACGCTGGTAATCCAGCTCGACGAACGGAGTAGGCGGAGTCGACGGGGGAGCCTGCGCGCCGCGTCTGGACCCCGGGTAAGTGCTTTTTCATTCGAACTAAGGTACTTCGACTTCAGCTACGTTATTCACGTAGCTGAAGTTGCGTACCTTAGTTCGACAGGGGGGGGTAGTGTAGACCTAGCCTTAGAGTCTCTTGCTTACAACATTTATTTCAAATAGTCTGTCATGAAACCACACTAAGCCACACAGAAATGTGAAGTTATGTATGTTTCTGGTGATTTCATTTCCCTCTGCCACTGTTCTCCCATGAACCGTTCCTGTCATAGTATTATCCTCCATAATGGCAACTATGGCATCATCTATTTTCCCAATTTGATAGGCTTTATCGCCTTCACTTGACTTTCCCATCGTGTGGCACTCAGTGGTTTCAGTGTCAGAGAAAGGGTGTTCCCAGATGTTGCTTCAAAATTTGCCATCAATGAGTTGATGCAGAGAAAAAAAATACATAGATGCTTTGAATTAAAAAAATTCAGCAGCCTCACTAGAAGCTGATGCTGCATCACTGACCACCAAGTTCAATGAATGAGAACTGCATGGGACAAAAAAAGGTCGAGGGTTTAACTCTTGGATCTGTGTCAGTACTCCTCTGTTCTTTCCTCTCATGTTGGCACCATTATTGTAGCCCTGACCTCTCATGTGAACTATCGCAATACCCGTATCTTCCAGCTTTTTAAGAATCACATTTGTCATACCAGCTCCTGTAGTATCATCAATGTCAATAAATTCCAGAAAATGCTCTCTGACAGTCACCATTGCAGGGACACTTTCACTAGGTTCTGTTGTTGTTACAAAATGCACCATTAAAGTCATTTGTTCCGTATGGCTGATGTCAGGTGTGCAGTCCAGAATAACAGAGTAATGTCTTGCTAACTTCAGATCTGCCACAATCTTCTGTTTGACTTTTGTTGCCAGTAACTGTATGATCTCATTTTGAATAGTTTTTCCAAGGTAGTAGTGTGTGTACATTTCCTGGGTGGTGACTCTTAGATGCTCCTAGAGTACAGCATCAAACAATTTTAAGGAAGTTTCCATTGTTTGGCACATACAGATGATCTGAAGTGCCACACAGTGCTAGGTTTTGGGTAGCAAGCATTCTCACAATGGCAATGAGCCTTTTCAGAATATTTTGCCAGTAAAGAGACTCTGATGCAATCTTCTCTTAATGCTGATCATCTATGGTGGCCTTTAACCTTAGTCTCATCTCAAGCTCTTTCCACCTATGGAATGCTCTCTGGTGATTTGCTGCCTTCTCATGGCATGCCAGATTTCTAGCCAGATTTTTCCAGTTCTTTTTTCCTGTAGAACCCAATGTGGCTGGAATGTTAGACTGGAAGAGTTTGCAACAAAAACAGTATGCAGCATTCTGGGTGTTTGAGTACATAAGCCACAGCCTCTCCACTTTGTCACCGTTGGGGATTTCACGCCAATAATGTGTTGGATGGAAATTTCTATTTTCATTGTCTTTGGGGAACATGACATTTTTCACTTGCTATGGCCCATGCAGTATAAGGAAGTCCCTCGGCTACTGCTCAAGGGTCACAGACCTGGATCATCTAGACTTAAGGAACTAAACTCAGCAGCAGCTGTTTCTTGTGCCTCCAACACACTCTTCTCCGATCTACACTTTTCTTCAGGAATGTGCATGGTTACATCCATTTGAGGTGGATATATGGATGCTTCAGTAGCTGCCAGGTCACCTACACTCTGACTAACTGGAAGATCAGGCATCTCCTCGCCACTCACATCCTCACTGAGGCCGGAAGGCTCACTGTGAACATTTGTGTCTATGTATCACAGGAGAACTCCTTCCTGCTTAGATAGGAAAAACTTCCTTTGCTTTCTTTCTTTTTCTGAATGCTGCCCCAGAGGGTCGTTTTCTTCTTTCACTCATGACTGCTGTTCTGTGCCAGCTATAGTGGCTCTCACTCAGTTGAAGGGGACAAATAAGCAGGCTGGTAGCAGGGCCTGAGTGAGGGAAGATATCAGTGTCTTAAGGGCTTAACTGGCTCCTACTACTTCAGTTGACTGCCTGTTCTCCTCAAGGGGGTCCAGGGAAGAAGCAGGAAACAGGAAGCTCCCTGAGAAGCTGGTGTTAATCAGTCCAGGCTCCTGGGGGTGCTAGAGGTACATAAGAGGCTCCTCCTTGTCGCTCTCTCTCTGCAGCTCCTGCTGCCTTCTGTTATTCCCTCTCACCTTTTCTGCCTGTTATGTCTCTTGTGCCTCCTTCGTTTAGCACAACACTCCACCATCTCTGTGCATCTAGAGCCGAGAGAATACATAAGCAACAGCAGCAGACACAATTTTCTACACTCTGGGTCCTAGTGGTGCCTCCTCCCCCCCCCCCCCCCCCCCCCCGCAGTCTGGCACCTGAGGCAGCCGCCTCAGTTTGCCTCATGGTACGGCCAGCCCTGATTGTATGACGTGGGGTACGTCTACACGGCAAGCAGGATCCTGTGGCAGTGACTCTCAGAGCCTGAGTCTACAGACTCTGGTTCACGACCTTTGTGCTATGGAGCTAAAAACAACTGTCTCAACATTCAGCCTGAGGCTGGAGCTCAGGCTCTGAAGCCCACATTGGAGGCTGGGTTTTGGAGCCTGAGCCGCAAGGTCTACACTGGTGTTTTCAGCGCCCCGGCACAAGCCCAGCATGCTCGTGTCTGTAGACCTGGTCTATGAGACTTGCTGCTGGGGGCGGGTTTGCATTGTAGATATACCCTGTGCTCACTCTGAGTTCTCTAGCTTAATATATACATGCATGGACAAGCCGCCTGTGCCAAAAGCTGATCTCAGTTATGTGGGTGTAAATCTGTAGTTACTTCTTTGCAGTTATTCCTGATTTACACCGATTAATGTGTTTTTAACCTATTTACTCTTTGGATCCTTTTCATACTGTAGTGATGTTAGCAGCTCTAAGTTAACTGTTATACTTCATATTTTGCCAACTTTCTCAGCTATTTGGAAAGCATGTGACCCAGAAAAGACTTGGTGTAAAAGCTGAACATAGGTATTCCAGGCAGAGAGATTTCTCCATGGAGATGGTGATCTCTGAATAATGTGGCCTGGAGTTGTATTTTTGGGTTAAATGAAAGGATTTTTTTGGTGCACCCTTGCTAATTAGCAGAGCAATCCTTGGCAGCCAGGTATTACAGGTAGGAATAAAAGAGAGGAAATGTATAAGGTTTTGACACTTGATCTGTGTAAATCAGCCTTACATAATTTGGTTGTTCAGTTGCAAGCAAAGGTGCTCTGAATAACAATGCGGATCTGTATTTAGAATGAAGTGTATTGCGTTACAGACACACTAGACAGATACACAGGCAAAGCAAATGAATATTATGAGAATGAGAGCACACCTTGCTCCAGTTCAGTTATAGTACTGGCGTGCATTATGGCTGGAGATTTATCACATCACCACCCATACATAGTAACCGGTGTGTGTGTTTGCAAACCCTAGTAAAAATTTTTCCAACTAAATCCAGACATACTGAAAATAATTTCTTCCACTGAGCTCTCTGCTCATGCATCAAGTATACAGCCTAATAATTCACCTAACTGTTCACAGTATGGTTAGAAGAATTAGGAATGCAAGGAGGAAGGAGCAAATATTTTAGTGTCCACTAAAAACAGAGGTTAAGACTTACATTTGGCATTGGAAGGGTAGTACCGCTGAATAGGGCTTCAAATCAAAGATTTAATTTAATGTAAGATTTGTTTCGTTTTACAGAGCCAAAGCTATTCCTAAGGCAGAATTTTGTGCTGATTCGCAAACAGAGGTGATAAATATTGCAGACTTTAAGAGGCCCGGCGAGATCATAAGTTGGAGCACAAAATGTCTTTCTTAATTTGCAACATGGCAGAGGTTAGTTTAATGGTGCTTATCTAGTGACAGACATTGACCCAGAAAAACATTCATCATGGTGTAGCTCTCCTAATGTACAGCTGATGTTCTATAGGCTTCTCTGCTGGGGCATTTGGTGTCTAACACAGGGCATTAGATGGTTTCTAAGACCTGCGTGTTGTGGACCTGGCAGTTCTTGGTGGAAAAGATGTTTGCTGAGATCTTATGAACGATTGCCACACCTTTCAATTAACTGATAGGCCTAATCCTGCTCTTGTTGAAGTCCGTGGCAAACACCCACTTGTGTTGATGGGCACAGGAAGAATAAAGTGAACACAGACTAACAGGAATCAGGGTATTGGTGTTCAGGGACAATTTTAAGCTTGGCCTTCTGGTGGTTAGCTTCTAGGTGATGTAGTCTAGGTTAGGGAGCTCCTCCTTTCCAATGGCCTAATGCTGCCAAGTGGGAATCATATGGGAGGGTGGGTGTCCAGCATTTCTAGAGCAGCTCATGTGAGGAGCTGGATACAGTGGATACAGCCTTAATGCTTCTGGTGAATGCTTTTAGACACCCCACGGCTCAACATCTGCTTTGTTCTCAATAACCTCCCTTTCCATCTTGTTGCCCTATCTTCAGAGACCAGTGTCCTATTCTGACATCCGCATTGCTCCCCTGCTGAGCAATGGTAACGGTTGTCCAGGGCCTGGCATGTTGGCTTCCCAGTTGAGAAGAAATTGATGATATATGGGGTCTGGAATATTCTAAGTTGAACTTGAATACATGTGTAACTTATTTTCACATACACCATTCCTGGAATAGAGGTGGTCAAACAGCACGAAGGCAATGCTTCTCCCCCGCACCCGGTATCTCAGCTCAATGCCAATGCCCAGTTCCTAGGGAGCAACTCTGCTTCTAGAGTTGACTCTATCTGGAGACCAAATTCTCCTGCTGTTAGCACACTCCTTCTCCAAGCACCACTGACTTTACATGGAACCTTGCATAACAAAAAACTAACACAGTATGTCTTCCAAAGACAGAACATTTGCTCGCACAGTAAGAAAAAGAATATGGAGGACTATGTAATAGACGTAAGTCCAAATGTTTCCCTCCAATTCTGTGAGAAGACCAAGAAGCAAGCAATGGGAATGGAATGGGGAGTATTACCTCTGCAACATACTTCCATCCCAATCTTCTTAGAGGCCCCCCCATCTACTGCCAAATTCTCTCTTTATAAACCCAGCCCAGCTCCTCCCCCAGTTGGATTTCATAAACAAGTAGGCCATAGTACACCCTGGCTTTTCTCCAGGTGCAGCCTATGGGTTAATTGGCCAAACTTACCCCTGCAGGCCTTGTGTGGGGTGGACACCCCATATAAAGTGCTTTCTACTTCAACGTGTCCAAATAAGCAGGGCTTCATCAAGAGGCTTGCTCTTATAATACACACACCTTGTTTTGTAGAAGGTTCTAGCCAATACATCTACTAACTGGCCGCATGCCTAAAAGAATCCTCCTATGCCCAAAACAAGAAAAGAGACACAAACAAAATCACTAGCCAGCAAAAATAGAAAGAGACACGCATGCTTCTCCCCTCCAAATTTCATATGCTGAGCAAGCAGGTCCTTTTGCTAAGATGCTGTATCTTGATTCCTCTGAGTCTGTATGTTCTCAGACAATCTGAGGAGATGACAATGTTTTCCATACTATAACTGTCAGCTACTTGCTACTTGTCCTTCCCTGATGAACTGTTTGTTCATTTCCCACAGGGCTTGAAAATAATGGCTGGATCCTGTAGCAAAGGAGATGCAATGTGACTTATGGGAGGCTTCTGTCCTCTGAGGAGGACCTGGCAGCAGATGATCAAACCAATGCTTGTTAGCAGAGAAACCAGAGATGGGGAATAGAAATAGGCTTATAGCTACAGTCTCCAGTGAGATTTAGTGTCTCCTGAGGGGTCAGGATCCCAGGTAAAGAGCCGCTTAATAGTGCTATGTAAAATGGTGTTGCCCGCCTGCACAGGAACACTCAAGATTGAAGAAGAAAACTCCCCGTCCAATCTGCCATGCTATCACCTTGATCGAACGGTCCTTCAGCCCTTACAGAGAGAGCACCAATCACAACATGTCACTTGTGTTGTTCTAGCCAATGCTTCAGCCACCCCCTAGTCAGGCTGTCAGTGGCACCAGACACCAGTTCGGCATAAAGCACCCAACCCAGAACCCCTGAGTGATCCGCCAGCCTCAGCCTCCCAAGTAGCTGAGATTACAGGCATGCGCCACCGCACCCAACCCGCCATGATATAACTCAGTAAAAAGTATGACCAGAGAGTTCGCATTTTCCTACTCCTGCAATTTCTTGATTGTTCAAGAATAAACTAGAGGATAAAACAGAGGAGATTTAGTTCATTTAATCTAGCTGTTTGCCAGGGGATAGCAGCTATGGCTCCATCCTCTACATGCTTATAACTAGAGTACTGATTCTACATAGCCTCACAAAACATAAATTAAAAGCAGCTGTGGAATACAGCTCTGCTATAAACTAAATTGAAGAGGAAAACTCGTTTGAAACCTTAGCCTTAAAAAGCATTAAGAGATCAAGTTCTGCTTTATGTAAGACTATGGTAACTGTCAGCAAGGTAAGCTCTGTATAATCACGGGTCAAGGAGCTAGGACATCCAAGAAATCTCCAGATTGCCCAGTTCTTGGTAGGAGCAAATGCAGGGATGCCTACCAGCCGATCTGAAAACAAACTGCTCATTAATATTGGTAGATGAGCAGTTTTAAACACACTTCAGTTAACTTAGTTTTACAATTTTTTGTTTCATTCTGACGGAGGCGGATGGCCTCTTCGCTTACCTAGAGCATCAACAGACCCCTTTTTCAGTACTAAAGGACTGATCCACAGCTGATATAAGTTGCCTTCATTGGAGCTATGACAACACACATTAGGTGATGGTCTGCTCCAAAGTCTTTCCAGGATTGGAGAGCAATATACTGGTTCTAACGTGGGGCACAAATCTGCACCCATTGAAGTCACAGGTAAAACTTCCTTTGAATTCAGCAGTGCAGGGTCAGGGCTGTACACCTATGTGGGCTGACATCGGAAAAGCCTACTACCCATGGCGGGGAGTGTAAACCTCTCACACCACACAACGTGTTCTAGTGGCAGTGAGCAGGATTTGGCATCACTTCCCACCTGTGGAAGGCAGTGCTTCTGAGAAGGATATCTAGTTATCTGATGTTCGTTCAACCCTAGAGTGCAAGATTTTGTGAGCAGTGCTTCTATGAATAACTTGCAAGATGACAAGACCTGTTGGCTTGCAGAGCGGACAGTACAGTCACTAAAACAATTCTACATTAACTACTTTGACTATTTTCTTTTGTGAAGCAACTTAAGTTTTCCATCAGCACTGGTACCTTTACGTCTCCTAGTTTGCTTTGAAGGGCTTCATAGTCACAAAAGTGCTCCAAGCACCCACACAAAAAAGGATTCCTCACTACACAGTTGTCATTCCTCTTTGAAGAAGTGAAATGTGCAGTAAAAAATGATGGAAAGTTGAAACAAGGACATCCAGCACCTGAGTGGGACCAATGACATAGGACTCTATTTGCCAGCTTTCTTTTCCATACTGCAGCTTTTTTTCTAGGATTGATTTCAACAGGCAGTATTTCAGAATCTATTCAGTGTTACCAGATTAATCCTCAAACTTATCTAACGCTAACTGTCCTTTCCGCCTACAGTCCCCCTGTATTCTTACCTGTTCTGTTTTACACAGTTAAAGGATATCTCGTTGTGCAGTGTTTAGTTTTTGTATTACCATAGCACTAAGGAGCCCTAGTCATGGTCCAGGACCCCATTGTGTTAGGCGATGTACAAACCCAGAACAAAAGGATGGTCCCTGCACCTCCAGGCTCCTTACTATGAGATTAAGGAGCAAATAAACATACCTTAACTACTTGCTAAATTAAACCACTTTCACCTTCTTAAATTGTGTCTTGCCCTTTCCAACTGAAATCATGGTTCAGAGGCTTTGAGTTCTGCTGTTGTTCCACTTTCTATCTGTGAATTGCGCTCTCATGACAAGCTTCTTTTTTACTTCAGTTTTTAAATTCATTTTCATTGTATTAGAACAGTGGCTTTCAACCTTTTTTCATTTGTGGACCCCTAAAAAATTTCAAATGGTGGAGGTGCAGACCCATTTGGAAATCTTAGACATAGTCTGTGGACCCCCAGGGGTCTGCAGACCACAGGTTGAAAACCACTGTATCAGAATTATCATTTGATTTTATTGTAACGATTCAATACCTTTTGGTGTTTGGGCTGATGAATACATGTAATTATTTTGCAGCTGTATCAACATCAAAGGGAGGGGCTTTCCTGAGAATCTTTGAAAGGGGAATGCCAGATAAAAAAATAAAAATGCAATCAACTGTAGAGCAAATTCCAGTATGGTGCACTATGACCAAGCCTAACAGAGACTTCAACATAAGCCATAAAATATAATTTAACTAATTAGTCCTGTCCAGTTTGAAGAGCCCCTAATTACAGAGGCCCAAATAATTCTCCAAGTGTGTATCTTGAGCAGTTGGGCTGTGTGCTGGGGACTTTCTCCAGGGCCGGGGGTTGGGGAGGAAGAGGGCAGAATCCTCCAAAGGTCACAGATTGGACTGGGCCACTATGAAAAGTCCAGTGTCTCGAACTCCCTTTATAGCTACTAAAGATGGCTTGGGTCTGCCGTGTAACAAATCCTTGCAATAATCAAGGCTGAGGTTGAAACTCCTTAAGGAAGGGATCCATACCTTCACCTGATTCCGTACATGGCTGAGCATATTAGGGCTTGGCAAATAATTAACTATGCATCAAGATTGCTACATCTGCTAGTGAAGGTGTATAATTTAACCTCTTCCTTATTGTTTCACTTTGATACATGGCAGAAAATGAAACCTGAGAGAGCAGCAATATCCTGTGTAGCAGGAGATGATTAATGGCCCCACAGACTTACATGACAACGGCCCCACTGTGAATTTTCCAACTCCAACCCCACTGACTAGTAGCAATTCAGGGTTGCAAGTTTCCATAGTGTGATCACCACTTGCTTCTCAACTGTCAGTGCAGCGCCATTCTAGTGTTCATGCGCTGGAGGGCTGGTGTGAGCTCAGCACACAGATCCAGGGATGTGGCCTTTCCCATCTGAAAGTTCTGCAGCTACTGCTCAGCATCCCAAATCTGCATTACAATGTGATCCCACCAATCAGGGCTGGTTTCTTGGGCCCAGAAACTGCACTGCGCTGTCTGCAGCTGCTCCACGAATGCCACGAACAAATTTAAATTGTTTTTTGCTATAGTCCTCAGCAATTTGCCTTCCAATAAATCATCATGGCCCTTGTTGCTGTGGTTCTTCATGCGGCTCTACTAATACTGGATGATCATTCGTCTAGTGTTTGCAATGTTCATTCCAGCAGCATAGGCGCCGACTTCGTGGGTGCTCCGGGGCTGGAGCACCCACGGGGAAAAATTGGTGGGTGCTCTGCACCCACTGGCAACTCCCCGCCAGCCCCGGACCCGCGGCAAACTGGGCAATGTTGCGTCGGCATCAGGGGCGGGGCCCCGCAACGTCACCCGGCGTCGGGGGCGGGGCCTGGCGCGGGGGCAGGGCCCCGTAACGTCACCCGGCGTCGGGGGCGGGGCCCTGCCCCCGACGCCGGGCGTCAGCACCCACCGACGTAACAGGAAGTTGGCGGCTGTGGCCAGCAGTATGGAGCCGAGAGCTCTGCAGGCACCATGTTTCTGTCAGAAATGGCAATCAGCAAAAATTGCTGCACAGGTTTGTGGGATTTTTTTTTTAAATATGGGATATGGATGGCATTGGATGGAGAACATTGCATGATGGGAACATGCTACCTTGCTCCCAATGCAACTCATTTCTGCTACACCATGCATTGCCAAAATTTCTCAAAAGACAGTGCACTGGATGATAAGTGGTACACTGGGAAGCCTGCCCAGGGTGCACTGAACTGTGCATCGACACAAGCACTGGTCAGTATGTGTAGTACTGATGCAATGGCCAAGTGTGCATGCGCATGTGTAATTCATTAGCTGCGGTGGCTTTAGGTTGGCATAACTTGAGTTGACCAAAGTTTGTATTGTAGACATGGCCAACCTATCTACTTCTCTCTCTTTTTACACCCACGATTACTGCAAAGTATTGGTTGACATCACATTTACAAGGTTCTGTCATCCGTATGAACCAGTGTTCTCTGTTTGACACGATACGATAAGGTGGTGATAAGAGGATGCTACAGGTTAAAGATACACACACAAATGAAAGAGTTGGCATTTTTCAGTTGCAAAGATGTCTGGATTGTACCATATAGATAGAATCATCCTACTGATTCCCAATGGCATGCACCGCTGTAGGTGACCACCTTCTTTAAACTGAGGCTAGGTCTACACTAACCCCCCCTATTGAACTAAGATACGCAACTTCAGCTACGTTAATAACGTAGCTGAAGTCGAAGTACCTTAGTTCGAACTTACCTGTGGTCCAGACGCGGCGCGCAGGCTCCCCCGTCGACTCTGCCTACTCCACTCGTCGAGCTGGATTACCAGCGTCGACGACGGAGCACTTCCTGGTTCGATTTATCGCGTCTTGACAAGACGCGATAAATCGAACCCAGAACATCGATCCCGCGCCTCCGACGCGATGGGTAAGTATAGACATACCCTGAGATGCCCTTTCTAAAAGTGGCAGATTTGAATTCAATTCCTGATAGGATTTCTTCCTTCTTGATAACTGATGGTCACTTTTAGAGTTGTACCATTTGCTTTCTTAAAGAGATGCAGCTGGACTCCTAAAATTCTGATTTCTCTTGTAGTTTGTATTTCCAATAAGGGAATTCTCGATGCATACTGAACAGTAGCATGAATTGTGTGCAGGCATTTTTGAACTGAAGATATCTACTCTCATTATCTACTTCCAACTTTTCCAAGGGACTAGTGGAAGCCCAATCTCGGCTCAAGGAGAATTGGCCTTGCTAAGGAATGTGCTGTGTTCTTCATTTACTATGGAGTGGCTCACATTGATCAATAATGATGGATAAACATACACACTGCTTTTCTAGTAGATATAAAAAGTGCTGTTGCCTTTTGAATGTTTAGTTTAGGGCCAGATTCTGCCATCCTCACTCACATTGACTAAGTCAGTGGTGCGGCCCACCAGGCTAATCTGATTGCGAGCCGCGAGGCATTTTGCTGATGTTGACTGTCTGCAGGCACGGCCCCCTGCAGCTCCCACTCCCAGTGGCCGTGGTTCGCAGTTCCCAGCTAATGGGAGCTGAGGGAAGCAGCGGGGCACAGGCACGTGCTGGGGGAAGGGGTGGAGTGGGAGCGGGGTCTGGAGCAGAGCCGGGGTCGAGCATCCCCGGGCACAATGTAAAGTTGGTGTCTGTGGTACTATTCACAAAGTAAGGTGTTACTTGGTCTGAGTAAGGGTGGGCAGAATATACTCAGTATGTTTTTAATAATATCACTAGAAGAGAAGAATTATCTGTAGCTATAGTCTGAAAATCCTGAGCCAGCTCTTTGGCTGGTGTAAATGACATTGCTCCATTAACTTCACTGAAGCCAACCAATTGAGGATCTGGCCCACTATATATATAGTTTTTCCCTGCTAATTAAACCTTTGACATTATGAGTAGATTGCCAGCCACAAGATTAGGATGGAAAACTATACATCCCCGGTGGTTTAATGCATGAATTCTTTGATGAGCAGTAATAGCTTTTTAATCTGGCTATGTCCAAGTATAAAGATCATGCTGTCAAGGCACAGTGTATCACATAACAATGTCCCTACTCTAAAGGGATATTTCCTGTTGGATGGTGTCTATAGTCTAGAACAGAAGCATTAATGCTCATTCAAGAACTAATCTAATATCAACAAAAAATAGTAGTAAAATATTTTTAAAAGGTCAGCTTGGGGTCCCTTAGTGATACTCAGGCAGATACAGCCCACATTAAAGCTGCCAAACCAAAACTAATGAGCCAGACACTAAGCTGATGCAAAATCAACCTACCTCCATAAAATGGCAACATTCAATTATTGTTCATTATTAAACAATTCATCCATTAAATCTCCAGGGACATATAGCTTTCCATCCCAACCTTGTGACTGGTTAACAGCTCATAATGTCAAAGCTTTAATGAGGAAAAAGTAGTGGGTCAGATCCTCAGCTAGTGTAGCAAACGGGTGTGGTGTTGAAGTCAATGCAGAGATGCCAATTTACACCAGAATGAGGCTATGGGCCAGTGTATTCCTGAATTCAAGACAGCCTGAGAATGGGCACAGCTTCTCTGCAAACCATGTGTGGAAATTGCTCTTGCCGGAGAGTGTTAATCCCAGCAGGGATGGAGCATGAGGGGACAGGTGCATGTGTTGAAATGCACAGCCCATTTCCCCCCATCCACCCTGCCATACACCCACTATGGCCACAGCTGTGGAGGAATTTGCAGAGTGAGAACTCAAAAGATTGCAGCCCAGGATTCTTTGCTTTTCAGTTGTGCAAACCAAGGCCTACATTTGGCCCAGGGTGATTCCCAGCAGCTGGTGTGACATCATTGTTTCTAGTTTTCAACATGACTGACGGTCATGTTGGGGATCCTGGTGCTGTTTGGTAACTCTTTGTGTATTCCTAATAGCATGTTTTACCCATCTGAGAGTAGATTCAACTGTATTTCCCTTGCATTTGATGTCATCTCCTTCCTCTCATTTTGTTCTGCTTCCTTGTTATGCAGATAGAGTGTTAATTACCTGATAATTTACTTCCTATAGTCAACACTCTGTCTTTATAGCAGAGTCATTTTGACAGTTTCCATAAATGGCTTTAATCATCTCCTCGATATATTGACACCAG
Source organism: Chelydra serpentina (assembly GCA_037349315.1). NCBI lineage: Eukaryota > Metazoa > Chordata > Testudines > Chelydridae > Chelydra > Chelydra serpentina. Next base: position 134,075,395 of record JBAIAC010000004.1, read on the forward strand.
CTTAATGAGGGGGTTTTTTCTGCCATATTTCGAATGTTTGAACCTCCCCGGAAGAAAAATTAGAGGCTGTTTTTCAGCAATGGCCCCCACTGGAGAATTAGCCTTAACCTTTGCTCTCCTCACCTAAAATATTACATTAATTAGAGAGAGCAAGATAAGTGGCTCTCAGGAGCAATTTTCACTTTAGTCATTCGTTTCATGTAACCCTAAGATCTCACACTTGAACAGATGTGTTTCATTGAATGGATTGGGTCAGTCTGGATTGCCACTTCAGTTTGATTTTATTTTATCATGTCCTGCTTGTGCATGACAAGGAAGATTTACAGTAGCATTATTCCACACCTAGTAGTGATGCTGTTTCAATAAAGAGACTTTTGGCTGTGGTGAGATTTAAAGTATCATGACAAACAATTAAAATACTAAAGAATAAAGGTAAAATTGGATGTACAATGAAGATTGAAAGTAGCAATTTTCTTCCTACGCTCCTGTTGACTGATTATCCAAAGTAATTGTTTGAACTAGAGATTAGATAAAGCTGGAAAGATAAGATCTGCCATCTAGGTTTTGAACTTTCTGAAGTTTGCAGAGACTGGATCTGTAACATTGCTTAAGGCCCATTCTTAATCTGCACAGTAGGTGTCTTCCTCCTAACTCATCTGCTCCTGCTTGATCCTGTAACGAAGTCATAACACTGATTGTGACAGCACAATCTACCACCCTCCCCCATCACACGAGCTCACAGTTGCAATGATGACCTTCTTGTAATAAGAGAAACTGGATGGTGAAAAAGAACTCTCATTCAAATACAGCCAGTAAAATAATAATATAGACATTAACAAAGTAAATAGTATTCTTTGTAATAAATGTTCCTTCTTAGCAAATTTGATCAAATAAAACATTTCTCTTATGTGTTCTGTATGGTTGTTAGTGGTCCACAGAAAACTCCTTCTAGTTTTGTTACTGAAAATAGTTGTCACTGAAGTCCTTATATAATCTAATAGTCTTGACTTGTTACATTGGCTTTTTTTTAAAGCACTGTAGATTGACTGGGTCTGGTATTTTAACGTTTAGCACTGGATTAATACGCTTTCTAGAGTGTCTTTTGAGAGCTCAAGGCAGTTTAAAAGCATTGCTGGAATAAGTGTCAAAACAACCTTGTGAGGTGCATATTGTGTTTAACAGATGGGGAAACTGAGGCACATACATTAAAGGCTCAATCTTGCAAGCACTTAATAGGGTGTTGAGCAGCCACAAATGAAATTAGTGGGAGTTGGGGGCACTTGGCACCTGATTGAAGTGTTTAGTCCTGAGCTCTAGTGATTTGCCCAAGGGCACACAAGTCTTGTCCTTTAACCAGCAATCCAGGTTTCCGCTAATCGTACATGCAGCCATTGCTGTCTCTCTCCACCAGCCCTCTGTTCAGTAGTATGAGTAACATGAGAGGTGGCACAAATACTACCAAATAATAATAGTGCAAACTTCAGAGATTTCAGTGACACAAACAAAATAAAGTGGATTTTTTGTGTAATGAAAAATATTTAAAAATGCAGTGTTTGATGTTATGCTCGTAGTTTAAATTGAGCTCAAGTTGATGACATCACTAGGGAATAACATTGTCTAATGGGAGAACATCTAATAGGATTTAATCTCTCCTCTAATCAACATTCATTTACGAACTTTGGATTTTTTTTATGGCTTCTTATTTCTGCTATTTACAGGGCTCCTGTAGTTAAAAAAATAAAATTAAACTACAGATGCTCTTCTTGTTGACACAAATGTCTTACTAGTCTATTCTTATTTAGCTGTTCTTTGCTTAGTAAGGCATCATAAATAGGATTATTTGGATGGTCAGTAGTAATAAAATCACTTTGTACATGTGGACTTTTAGCTGAGGATCTCAAAACACTTTTTTAAATTGGAAACTGAGGTGCCGCCAGGCTAAGTGACTTGCCCAAGCTCATCCAGTCAGTTGATAGCTGACTGATACTGCAGAGAACAGCTGAACAGATGGTGGCAGAGGCAGTATGCCTTTTTAATTTGGGTTTGTCAATCAGCTAGAAGATACTGCAGTATTTATAGGTTTCAGTGTAGTAGCCCTGTTAGTCCGTGTCAGCAGAACGAAAATAAGAGAGAAAAACTTGTAGCACCTTAGAGACTAACAAATTTATTTCAGCATAAGCTTTCGTGGGTTAGAACTCACTTCATCGGATGCATGGAATGAAAGGTTTCATTCCATGCATCCGATGAAGTGGGTATTAACCCATGAAAGCTTATGCTGAAATAAATTTGTTAGTCTCTAAGGTGCTACAAGTTTTTCTCTCATTTTCGTTCTGCAGTATTTATGGCAATTGACTGTGGCTAATTTTGACTTTGTGATTCTGTGTGTGTGTGTGTGTGTGTGGCTATAACATGTTTGAGATAAAGCTTTGTTGCAGATATCAATCAGCCTAGAACAATGGGCAAAAGATCAGATTTAGACAGTGGCGTTGGAACAGTTTTAATAGTGAGGGTGCTGAAAGCCAGCCCCCTTACCCGTGTCCATGCTGCAGCAGCATCCCCCACACCCCTAGTTCCCGCACCTATGGATTTAGAACTCAAAGGGCCAGATTCTGCTCTGTTGCCTTGGTGTAACTCCATTGACATAAATGGACTTACTCTGCATTTGCATCAGTGTACCTGAGAGCAGCATTGGCTCAAAAGCGCAAAAAATAAAAAATAAAAATCAATTCCACAGCTTCTTGTTGTTGACATGCAGAGGTGATGCATGGTGTGTGTGTGTGTGTGTGTGTGTGTGTGTGTGTGGAGTCACATGCCCCGCCCATTTGCTGCTTAGCTTGTACTGAGCATGCTCATATGGACTGAGCATGCTCAGTAACACTGCTGAAGCCAGCTGCCCCCATCTCTGCTGATGTGGCTTTGGGGTGTGTGTATTAGGGACTGGTGACACTGCAGAACTCTCTTAAGCCAACAAATTAGCCACTACTTTTTGTAACAACTTCTAGAATTCCTGCAGCAATGAGTAAATGATGTATGAAAGAGAAAAGTCTCTCCACCTAAAGCACAAAAACAGTGCAGTTGGTGCCTTGCAATCACTGCTGTATTGTATTCTGAGCTGTACTATCCTTTATTGACACTTCCTTTAGAAAACAGAAAAAGTGTAAATAATGTAATTACAATGCATGCAAAACAATAGACACGTGGGTTCCTTTGTCCATACTTAAGCAGCCACAGTTTCTAAGGGCAGAATTAGTGTATACATGATATGTTATATTAATCTCCAGTTATAGTGTTCTTCACATTAAAGCAAAAAGCTTGTGCTGAACTAAATTATTTTTATGTAAAGATTACATAACTGAAACCAGATCTTCACACTCCATGTATGGCAAAGGCTCACTCTGCTCTTCACTGGTAACATATAGCTTGCTCTGCGTCTGCAGTCCAGCCCTCCCCCCCCCCCCCCCCCCCCGGCCCTTCCCCCTTTTCAGTATGGAGAGAGACTCGGTTGACTTCTGCAGACACACCCTACAGCCTTCCACAACAGTAATTACCGCTCAACACACAGACAGCAGTACCATGAGGAATGCCCTAAAGCCTGGCCTATACTTAACATTTAGGTTGGCATAGCTGCAGCACTCGGGTGTGAAAAAGCCACACTCCTCAGCACTATAGCTATGCCAATCTAATCCTGGTGTAGGTACAGCTAGATCAACAGAAGAATGCTTCCATCGAGCTAGCCACCATCATCCGAAGAAGTGGTGTTCCTACAGTGATGGAAAAACCTCTTCCACTGCTGTAGGCTGTGTCTAAACTATGGAGTTATGCCGGCATAGCTATAGTCCCCAGTGTGTAGACATGGCCTAAGACACAAACCAGAAACACTTTTTTAAAAAGAATGTTTAGGTAGCTGTGGGTCACTTTGTTATGTAAAAACAACTCTTTCCTTTCCAACAGCAAATATGTGAGCACCTTGCAAATGTCCTCCAGGCCCTGCTGATGAGCATGGATTAATTGGCTGGCTGGACAGACTCTCTGGAAACCAGGACAGACAGAAGGGAGAAGAAAATGAAGAAACACATTCTTTGTTTTTAAATCCCCCTCAGCCCTCTGCAAAAAATGTAAATCTATATAAACTCACTAACAGTGGGATTTTTCAAAACTGCTCAGCTTTGGCCTAACTCTGCCTATTGAAATCAATGTGGAGTTTTACCATTGACTTCGAAAGAACAGCTTGGCCAGTGCTGAGCACTTTTGAAAATTCCATCCTAAATATCGTCTCTTCACTTTTCACAAGGCTTCTGACAAGTTTTTGAGACTTTAGTGTCCTTTTTCTGTCTGTTACTGGATGAAAATTTGGCTGTCTCGGACTAAAATAGCATGTTCTGAATTTGTGACACAGGAGGCAAGTTCTGAACCAAATGAAAGGTTTTCTGCATTTTCTCCCTCTCTTTCCTAATAATAATACAAAGTACCCGACATCCAAAGGGTCTAGGCTGTAGCTGGGAATTGCTGGCTTCTGATCATAAGTACTTTACATGGGGGCGAAGGTCTTGCTGAGTTCTTGAGTAAAGTATGCCAGTCATGGCCTCAGCCTCCTCATCTTTACAAGCACAGGGCCTGATCAAGCTCCCATTCTAATGAATGGAAAGGGACTTGGCCCATTGACTTTGATGGATGGTGACTAGAAGTCATAGGCCCAAAGTTTCAGGTTCCACAAAAATTTCCTTCATAAACAGCTTCAATGCAGTAGAGTCCTAGAGTGATTCTGTACCAGCTTCCACTGACTGTGCTTATCCTGGAGGCTGATCCCATCTGGCTATATGCCCTGGAGTCTGCCAAAGTCTTTCTTATAACCAGAATGACAGTCACCACAACCATTGTGCTTTTCCTATGCTGCTTCTCCACCCCAAAAATATCCCCCACAATCTACCCCAAGCAGACCCTTTCTGTAACCCCAAAACTGAGATGTGTTTGAGAGTCCATGGAGTCCACCAGGGACTTGCCAGTCTAAACCAGAAGGTGCTGAGATGCTGTGGTGGTGAATGTTAGTACAAAACTCTACAATCAAAGAGAGAGGAGAGACTGTGTGCTCTCAGTTGGAGATGCTTTCCCCTATGTCTACTTCTTTTCTGCATTTAGGGACTTTGCCCAAGGGAAGGGCGCTGCCCTTTGATAAGGGTGATAGGTCCTGCAACTTTTCTATACTACAGTGTTTTACCATGATCCTCATAGAAATTAGGCTCTATGGAGAATATCAAAACTATACAGACTCTTTGCATACTGGCTATGTTTTAATTACATACAGATACTCCAAATACACAGTTACCCGTTCCTGTTCTGTTTTTAGTTAGGACAATAATGCATTCCATATCACTTATGTTGTTTTAATTTTTTTAAGTGAGCCTCTTGTTTTCCAATTCTTTTTATAACATTGTCTGTGTTAGTGTAAGAATAATTCCAAGTTAAACTTTACTACAGATGTTTTGACACTTCTGGGTGAATGTAAATAAAACTAGAGAGATGACATCAATAGGAGCTGTTGTTGAAAATCTAACCATTTATTTAGATGCCTATATATATGGATTTAGGAGCCTAGCATTTTGCACCCAGTTTTTTGCACCCTCTCTGCACTGGGCCTACTTCAAACAGCTTTTTTTATTTAATTTTTTTAAAATCTAGAATGGGCCCCATTGTACAGCACTTAGAGCAAACAGAGGAACACAGTCCCTACCAAAAATGCTTAAAGTCTAAATGTTACCTTCTTAGCCCATCCTAATTTATATTGATCTGAGATCTAGGACCAACAACCAGACTCGTTCTGAACCAGTGAAAGTCTTAAAGTTTGATAGCTTGTGACCCTTTCAAATGGGACTATTTATACAATCTGAAAGGGAACATTCTGAGGTTTCCAATAGAGAAAAATCAGGAAAGGGCTTCAGATATCAAACCTTAAAACTATATGCATATTGTTATGTATAGAGCGGGGGTGTGGAATTACCTTGGGTAAATTTCAGAGAATGGACTCATGGGCATTAAGGCAGATTAGATATTATGGGAAGAAATGAGTAAAATTGTTCCAATAAGCTGTCCTTAAGATCTCCAAAACACTGCTAAAATAGTTTCTTCAGTACAAGAGGGGGTCCTATAAAGAATACATAAATGAGTGGTATAGTGGAGTGGCATGGGTTAAAGATTTTTATTAGCCCTCTTTTGGAATGAGTTGCACAACTCGAGGTTTTGTCACTCCTGAGTAATAGGGCCATCCCAAATACATGATAATAAAACCCTTTTATACATACTCCACTTCTCATAAATCTAAATAAATAAAATCAGAAGTGCATTTTAATTAAAGATCAGAGGAGAACCAGAAACCCACAACATGTGTATGCATATTTTATAGTATATATAAAAATTGAAATGTTAGGCAATCTTAACTATAGACTTTGCACCCAGCCCTGCCTATAATATACGTGTACATAGACACACATGTCTATGTATTATAATCTTTATGTATAACATATTTCCAAAGCATGGCACTCTAATTCTGGGAATGGTACACTTTATGAACAAATGCTCCATATCCTCCTCTCTACAAGTGTTGCTTTTCAGTTGTGCCACGGTTTGAATTTCATGCAGTTGTTTGTTTCTGGATTGAATTAAAAGACCAAAATATTCCTGGCTTTTCTACAAGAGCTATGGTCTTGTAATCAATGTCAAAAGGAGAACTGCATATGGTAGCAAATGGTGATAAATTTCCATACAAACCTTGTCCTTCATTCTCTATCCAGATGTTCTTTCTACATTGCTAACCATCTGAGGCATCTCAGGTCCAGTTTGATTTCCTGCAATCGCTTGTCGAGGAAACAGCAGGATATAGCTTTGGGCATCTTTTGGGCAATGTTCTAGAAGAAAGCCTCAATGGGAAAATTGTCACTGTGAGACACTTGGGTTTTAGGACACTTTGTTGCTGAACTCAGCTTAATGGAACAATTAACGTGGAACATGGTTGTGGTCAGTTGTTTGCTAATCTCCACTCATCCACTAATCACAAACACCAGATTACCAATCTATAAATCCGGGGGGGCGGGGGGGGACACCAAAGAGGACATCACCTTGGAAAGAAGACCTTGAGAGAGAATGTAAACATTGAAGGAATGGTATAACTGAAGCATCTTTAAACTGGTGTAAGTGTGAAAGCAGTGGGAAGTGAAATTTGTTTGTATTTTTATCTATTAATAGTTTTGTCCATATATAGATGTTCATTTTTGGTATATATCTTGGGTTTTTGTTGTTCTTAGTGCTCTTGACTTTATTGTTATTGTATACATACATGTTCTCTGTTTTTTACTTTAGTGGACTTGCACATAAAGGAATAAATAACCACACTAAATGAATCCACACAGAAACCATTCTACATTTTAATGCATATATGGGGGATCAGGGACTCCACTCAGGCTGGTTTGAACGGATGAAACCATAAAGGTGTACTTATGGAGGTTTTTTGCACATTACCAAAATGCTCTTAAGACCCCTTTGTTGTAGACATGTTCTGCACCTGCAGGAAATATGTGTGTCATCTGCCAAAACCAAATTGTAAGGATTAGCTAATAACATTTTCTTGAAAAAGAGAGCTGACAGTCTTAACCAATATCATCGGTCTTTGAAGTCTCTGTAATCTGTTTTCACTAGTTGTCTTTTTTAGTGAGCCTTTGAGTTTTACTCTTTGCAGGGTTTTTTTTGTTTTTGTTTTTATGGTATGTGTTTGTTTTTCCCCTAAAGGGTAAAAGACCCATTATTGTAAATAACCTTCCTTAATTCCGGGGGACCAAGTTATCAATTATCCTGTGAGCATAGCCAGTTGCTCTGTCTCACAACTTCATCTGATGTTCCATCTCAGAGGATTATGAGACCTAAAAGAAATTCTCAGCTCAAGTCGTAAAGTCCTATATCTTTTGGGACAGAAGACATTGGGTCTGATTTCCCTCTTATTTAAATCAGTGTATTTTCATTTAATTCAATGGCATTTCTTGGGATTTACACTAGTGTAAGTGAGAAGAGAATCAAGTCCCCTGAGTTCTGTTCTTCATGCTACTCTGTACTCTTGAGCTGGTGACTATTATCTGTTTGGATCCTCTTCTTAATTACTTTGGTTTCACATCACTATGAGTAACTCAATTGATTTCAATAGACATACTTTGCATTCTCACCAGTGTGAGAGCAGAGCCAGGCCTTGTATGCATGCAACCAGAAATTCATTGGATTGGTGTACCTATTTTTGACAATGTTGCAGAGGGCTTTAAAACAAATACACTTGGGGTGGAGAAGGAAGGAAACAACCTATTGATCAGGGTACAAATCCTTCAGCTCAATCCTGCGACCTTATATAGGAATGTAGATTTGACTATTCTTTACACCCTTGGAATGAGTGAGCGATAAACTTTATTCTGCATGCTGTTTGGACTGGCAATCGAAGCCACTTTCAAATTCTGTGTGACCACAACCACAGACTCGCTGTCGACGCCTCCAGACAACAGAGAACAGGCCTCAGCCTGCGCAACTTCTTCATTAGTGCCGCTTGAAGCCATAATTATATAACATGAGAGTGTTCTTCTCCTGCCAGCAGACAGAGTTAATGCAAAAAAGTCGTAGGTAATAATTTGTAAATATATTGTAGCTCCACTGTAAACAGGATAGGATTGCATTTTTTTATACACAAGCAACAAATCCCATTAAACAGAAAAAAGTAAAATGTGGACATAAAAAAGGGTGATAATAGCTCTGTTTAGCCTTAAAAACAAACGTAGAGTCTAGTGACATTCCATTATTTAACATGTTTCTTTATCTTCTTAAAGCCCGAAGATATCCTTTCAATTTCCATGCTTCATTTATCTAGTTTAAGAGCAGATGACTAATTATGCTTCTATAAACCATGTTTCTCTTTGAAACTATAATCACTGTTACTTTATCAGACTTTTCCTTTTGTGATGTATTTTCAGAGCACTTAAAGTATTACTTGTTAGTTAAACAAAACGGGGAAGCTGATCTGACTGGTCATGAGGAGACCACAAGTTGGCTCAGGTTCAGAATGATTTATATCAGATGTGGTTGAAGATTCCACATAAAAATGAGTCCAGTGATCCTGGCTCAAATATCATTGTGGCTTATTACCCATGTCATAACTGTTTTCGCTTTTGGATGAATACAACTGGCATTCGTCGCTGTAAAGAAAGTGTTAAAGTACTGAGGTTTAGGGCACCTTTCCATGCTATTGGAGGGTAATCCTTCCAGGCCAGAACTGGAGTGCGTTGTCAAGGGACTGGGTGAAAGCCCACTCTTTTGGCTCTATCCTGGAGAAAAAGGTGGACAATGAAGGAATTAATCAAAGAGATAAAAATGACATCCTAGGATAGCTATTTTCTCTCTCTAAAAATCAGTGATTGTCTCATGGAATGTGAGGGCTTAATACTAGTGACATCTAGGTCATCAGCAGCATGACAAATCCCAAAGGGACATGGCCATCTTGCAAATCAAGCACCATCCAGATTAATCTCTGGCAAGGTGCTTAAGGTGGTTTGATTATATATTCGGTTTATGTCCATCACTGGCAAACTTGTTGTGCCACTGAAGCTTTTGACACCCGGTCGCAGAGCAGCATTCCTTGGTATGCATGCTTCAGAATTAGTTGATTTTCCATTTTTCACAATGAAGACTGAAAATTTTGAAACTTCCCACTGAAAGGAAATTCTGAAATTTTCATTTTGGGAAAAATCGAACAGTTCCCAGTTTGATTCCTGTCCCGCGCCCCTGAAATGAAACAGAGCAGCCAACTGCTTCTGTCCCCCTAGAGACTCCTTGGGCTACTCCTGCCGGCTGTGAGTAGTTGGAGGCCACCCACTGAGTCTCCCACCTAGGAATGGGGAGACTGGAAGTCCTGAGAGCCTTAACTAAAGCTGTTGCTGCCAGGCTCTCTGCTGCAGAGTCAGGAGCTAGGAGCTGTGAGCTGCAGTTAGAACTCGGGAGTCCCAGGCTTTCAGGCTCCCAGCAACATGGCAAGGAACCTGGAAGTCCTGGCCTGGTGGGTCTGCTGCAGACCCTGCAAGCCTGGAGTCTCCAGCTCATGGCGTGGGCTCCTCCAGACCCTGGAAGCCCAGGTTCCACAGAAGCTCCTCAGGAAACCCGGAGCAGTGTTCTGTCAGAACTCTGCCTGCAAGTCAGCAAAAGCTCATTGAATGAGGAATGTTCCTGCTACACTTTTTGGGTGTGACGGATTGGCATTTTCCAGTGAAACTCTGTTCTATATGCAGGCACAGTGATACAATCTTCCTTGTACGCTTGCACCAATGACCCTCAAACCTGATTTGACACATCCGTGCCATTACTGAACCCTGGTCTCCCTGGAGCAGAGACTTCCAATCATTCAAAGTTTGGCCCTATTGTGTTGTGGTTTTGGAATATGGATAAAAAGGAACTAGGATGAAACCACCAAACTCTTTTCCTCTTGCACTCTGGGCCAGGATTTGGAACATGGAGCTCTACAGAGTATGTGGGCTTGATTCACTGCCAGTCTTCTATTAAGTCTTCTACAATTGGAATCCAGTCGGCAGATCCCAATGGTAGAAAGCTTGCGTAGGAAGGTGTGTGAGGTTGCTTAAAGTGGCACAAGCAGCCCACATACCTCACTCTCAGGTACCCAGCACTGCCCTGCCTAGTGAGTATGACAGGAAGGGGCATGGCCAGGGCAAAAGTAGATACACTTATTCAACAACTTTCTGAGCAACTCTCTGAGGCTAATATGGGACTCTGGGCAAAATTAAAGCTCCTCCTCTCTGGCAGAACCTATGGGGAGGGTGGCAGTGGTTATACATTCTACCCTTTCCCAGGGGGGACTCTCTCCTATGGCTTAGCTACCCTCCAGGGGTGTAAATGGTGCAATTAGCATTCTGCTGATCCAATGAAAATGTAATTAACCCACGGAACTTGCTTTCACCAGATATTAATGAAGCAAACAACTTAGCAAAATAACAAACCATTACAGGATGCACCAGTCACTCTAATAATTACAAGGGCTAGGCTTCCCATCAAAAGCTGATGTACTGATGGCATCCAGGAAAAATCCACCATGTCCAATCTCTTTGCCCAGTGTGAAATATTATCGTAGAATTGGCTGGTTTAATTGTAATATCCAGGAGGTCAGACTAGATGATCGAATGGTCCACTCTGGCCTTAGAATCTACGAATTATTGTTGGGTGTCTGAAAAAACCATAGGCTACTGTTGGAAAGATTGTGCCTAACTAGGTGGACAATTGCTCTGTTCTGATTTGGAAGTTACCAAACTCCTTTGTCCCTTATGCACTGAGCATCCTCGCCCACAGGGACCTACAGCCTAAGTAAGTTATGCCCATATTTCCAAAAACTGTAATAATTTGAAGATGTTTTGCATGTAATAGTCTACATCCCAGGAGCTATTGCTCAGAGCAGTATCACATAAGGCATAGTCACATAATATATGGAGACAATGCAACTTGCAGCTCTAAATTAGCCAACCATTTGGTTATGACAAAGGATTGGCAGGGTTATAATGACCAAAGGTTAATTTGGGTTTTGGCTGATAATGGCAAGCGTCGCAGCTAGCAGTTGGTGACGTGTACTGCTGGCTGTTTGTGTTACAGTGAAGAGAATCCAAAACAAGGAAAAGAGGGACTAGCCACCAGAACGGGAACCATGAAACTACTTACAGGTTCAGATTGCACAGTAGATAGATGCAACACTTTCAGCATTCAATTAACTTACGCTACATTATTATGGGAAACCTATAAAAACACGTATTAGCACACAAGTACCAAACAAATGATCATCACTGCTATGGCTCTCACTTCACATTTCCAGTCAACACAGCACATCGCTGGACACCTGGCAAATTTTGCAGTCCTGATGCAGGTGAAACTTCCACTGACATCTGTAAGGTCCTGAATCAGGACTCCAGGATTTGCCGGATGTAAATAAACTACCCAATGCCAGTGCGCTAAGTGGAAATGCACTGTAAAGTCTCCCACAGTCTGGAGTTTAAAACTCCAGGTGGTATAATGTGAGGTGTAATTAAAAAGCCAGAAACTTTCTAATGGGTAGATCTCCCACTGGAAGTGAAAGAATCCCGATTTCCCCATCCCTCTGGATTATGACTCTTGGGAAAAAGTGCTGTTTCTTTTTGAGTGAACTTCCTCTGCTCTCATGGTACTTCAATAACTTTTTTTCTAAAATACTATGTTTTCATTCTTAATGTTCTTACTTGATATCATATAGATCCCCATATCCTCTTCCCCTGCACCTTCAGAGATCAGGCTTCATCGTGCTCCAACTGAAATCAGTGGTGGGCTTGCTATGGACTTTGCTATGACATTTGGCTGCAATGGACTTCCTCCCAGGTGAGGTCAGAATCAGTTCTATTGTCTGAGATGCCATTGCTTAAACATCTCCTGTGTTTATCAGAAATAAGAAGTTTTAGTAAAGAAAAAGACCACAAACAAGGCTTTTTAAAGATTAATTTACATCTAGCCAAAAAGTACCCTTGGTAAATCAAGAATTAGAATTTAGGAAAATGGAATGGGTACTTGATCATTTTATACTACTTCAACTGTGTTAAAATTATTTGAAAAACCTTAACTTTGCCAGAAGGCCTAGTATTTCCCCCAAATGCCGACAACTTCATTTTTCTTTGGTCTCTGATCTATTGCATATTCTTGGATGTACTCTTGCCCTTTAATTCTCTCTTTAAAGCTGATGATTAAAAACACTTAAGCAACTTCCTCCTCCCTCCCTTCTTTCCTTCTCCTCACCTCCCAGTGCTGGCATTCAATATCCTTTTCAGAAATGTTTGAATACAAAACTTCTTTTCTCACTAGATGATCTTACATTACTCATTGTTCAGATTACTGGTCCAAAGGTGTTTCTTTCTGACTTTCATCACTGATATTACTGATGAAAACATTTATTATGTGTGCAGCTAATATTAACTTACCAGAGCGGTAATGAAGTTTGTTAAACTTATTTCTTGGTAATAAAATCCAATTAGTATATGAAGGCTGCCTAAAGACGCATTTAAAGGAACACAGTCAATTTTAAAAATCACATTTCAATTTGAAAATGGTATCCTTAATATTGTTACAGGTAACTCTAAAACTCCTGTGATAGTGATCAGAGAAAACAAATGATCATCTTGTCTATTTTTTCAGTTTGTTTGCACTATGTTTTGACAGCACTTCACATGTGTAGTTAATTTCTCTGTTTTGCTGATGGTGCTGCACTCTTCCCAGACCATGCAAGAGGGTCATGTTGTTTTTGTGTGTGCAGCACCTAGTACAGGGGGGTTCTGGTCCATGACTAGGGCTCGTATGTGCTACAATGATCCAAATAATTAGTAGTAATACTGTACTAGGATCAGCAGCAGCAGAACTGAAACAGAAGGTAAATTGACAGAAAGCAGGGGTGGGTACAAAGAAAGCCAAAAGATTGAGATGGGGAAACACTTCCTAAATGTCCCCCAAACCAGGACATATGAGAGAGTTTCTCAGCCTATCAGGAATCCTAAAAGATTCCTCACAAAGTGATGAGGAAAAAGTGTGCCTGATCCTGGGAGAAAAAGGAGATGTCAGAAATGGCATTGCGCTGCATAGCAAAGGCACTAATGATAAATGGACACACAGAGTGTAACCCTGTGAGCAGAAGCAGGTCATGCCTGCTTCTGACAGATTACCTGAGGGGAGAGGCCTGTCTCTTTCTTTGGCAACACTGGAGAGCTTGTCATGCCAATAAAGTTTCATGGAATGGAAAGAGGGGTTTGGGTGAAGGCATGGGTCTTAACATATAGGGGGGTATTGCTCTTGGAGCCCAACCAAAAGTCCTTCTAGATATCAACTAGGAGCTGAAAAGCACTGGACCACACCACATAGTTCCCTAAAGCATTTTTGTAAAGTAGCACATGCTATTTAAAGGAGGCTCTGACAGAACATGGAATTTCAAAATCTTTGTCAATTTCCAGACAGTCAGCTTGACTGTGTCCCTTCAACTAGAGTCATTTTGAGTGCTTTACCCACTTCAGATCCTGTTTTGGACCCAGAATATAGTATTTTATCCTGCTCCTATAGAAACCAAAGGCAAAACTTTATCTGAGTTCTAACGGGACAGGATGAGGCTCACAGTGAGTTATACTGGCTTTATGACTTTTCTGGCTTGTGCTTTTTTCCATGGCCTTGATGTGATGAATGAATGTTATTTTCTGCTCTGACCCAGAGATTTGGACTATTGTCCATCTAAGCTGTGAAGTGAGCTTTCTAACAGTGATTACTTTCACTGAGCTAAAATGGATAATTCATGAGACTGGTCTGTCTGTGACGTGTCTCCGCCGTATTTTGCTGAGAATAAAAGAGTGGGCTGTTCATCAGAGCAGGGCTCAGTGAAGACACGCATCAAACTATGGTCAGGGGGCACAACTTCATTAAAATAATTTAGCAAAACTATGCCTACAGGCCTCATGTCTTGGCAGCAGCAGAAAGGGAAGGAAGTGACAGCAGCCCAGAGCTGTAATCAGCCTCTTCTCCCTCTTGGGCACTGGAATTCTGAGCAATCCAAATTTTAGCAGGTCTGAATAATCACCCAAATCAAGTGAGCCTACATCATCCTACAGCCTAGCTAGGGCCATGGTATCTTGCATGTTGCTGGATTGGGAAACCACTGAACTTTCCAAAGTGATCTTGAGGGGTCCTATGATTACAATCCCCATTGCTGTGGGAAGATGAGTTAATGTGCATTCAGCATGAATGGTGGGTGTCCCATCATTTCAGAGGATCCAACCACCTTTCCAGCAATTAATGTATTCTGGATTCTAACCTTGCTGACATCACCCACTGTCACAGAAAGCAGCCAATTTTCAACCCGCATTGTGATGTCCAGATTAAAGAGATTGAAGCCAGCAGCAGACGGTCCTGACTCTCTTATACAATGTAATACCCTCCCTGCCAAAATAAAATAAAAATGCACCAAATCACTTCTGCTCCTGACTGATGTCCTTTCTGGCACAGTCCGATCTTGAGGTCAGCTTGTGCCTGTCCACACCAACTAAAGAGACTTGGACCATATTGATACATTCACAAGGAAAACTGTTTCAATGTGTAACCCACCGGTGAGTGTGTGTTACAGCTCTCCCTCTGTGCTGAACCACAAAGGACACAAGTTATTGCTGCCCCCAGCTATAAAAACGTGGCTCTATAGCTCAAGTTATAGGAGTTGTGCTTTTAGCTCTGGAGGTCCTGGGGTCAGTCCACGGTGTGTCAGCCAAGAAGGCGGCTGCCGTCACAAATGCATTTAGCTGACATGAATACTTTAACTCATGTCCATGATCAAATCGTTACATTAAGATGAATGATGAGGGCAGCAGGGAGAGGAGGGAATATATCATTGCTGGAACTTGCTAATGTGGGGTGTTGGTGGATCCCAATGCACCAGCCATACCACAGGAGCTGGTGTCTGACCCAAGGGCAGCCAAGCTGTGATCGTTGTATGTCTAGCGATCCCATTGAAGCCCAACCTCCAAACTGTGGATGAGACTGCCGGCAATGTCCCTTTCAATTAAGGGATAGCTCAGTGGTTTGAGCATTGGCCTGCTAAACCCAGGGTTGTGAGTTCAATCCTTGAGGGGGCCATTTAGGGATCTGGGGCAAAAATTGGGGATTGGTCCTGCTTTGAGCAGGGGGTTGGACAAGATGACCTCCTAAGGTCCCTTCCAACCCTGATATTCTATGATTAAATACAGGTGAGAAACAGCAACACAGGGCCATGGTCATGGAATGAGGGACAGAGGAAGAAACCTGGGAGGTGAAGCTCAGCTGAGAGAGCAAGAAAGAATCCTTCAAGAGGCCCTAAAGCAGGAAGGCATGGGGGGTGGGAGGGAGAGGAAACTCCCCTGAGCATAGGTGCTGGAACTAGGGGTTCGGGTGGTGCTGCTGCACCCCCTGGCTTGAAGTGGTTTCCATTATATACAGGATTTACAGTTTGGTTCAGTGGCTCTCAGCACCTACACTATACAAATTGTTCCAGCACCCCTGCCCCTGAGAGCTCTAGCCCAGGGTGAGCCAAGGAATGGGTTTTGTGGGGTTCTTTTTGCTTCTGTCTGGAAAATAAAATTGTGCCTGGAAAGAGATTCTGAGTGTGGCAGTGGGTCCTTTGCAGGCTGGGCCAAGCCAGCACCTTACAATTGTGTGGTGTCACTGTGTAAAATATAGATTAGTAATATCTTTCCACTCTACTCGTATATGTTACATTTGGTGATTAGGACTTGGCTTTTAGACTATCACACTCCAAAATGTCAGAAACAATATTTCTTGTTTAACAGACTGAAAATTAGCTTTTTCAGGGGCTCTGCTTTTCTTGCTGCTGGAGTGAGTAGTCATATCTGAGTTTGGAGAAGGTTAGTTCGTATTCTGACACACACACCCATATCTTATCCCCTCTGCAATATCTCAGTCTCTTGCAAAGGAGCATAGATTTGCTAGGTAATTCTCTTGGGTAGAGGGGGGGAAAGACCCGACATTTGTTTTTCCTCATATGAATATTTTGCTAGCGCTCACACTGCAGCAGAAATGTGCTTGTCTAGGAGAAGGGAGTAAACTTGTCACTTTACCAGAGTATATTATTATTACTGTGGTAGCCCCCAAAGCCCCAGCCAGGATTAGAGTCCACGCGGGCTGGGCACTGTACAGACATCGAGGAAGATGCAGTCCCTACCCCTAAGGCTAAAGCCTGATGGTGCAGTGAGCTCTGCCCTAACCTAAGTTACACAACCTGCAGCAGCTGAAAGATACACAATTCACTGTACTTTCCTTCCTACACCCACTAGAAAACCCCACTCTAGTCCCTGTCAGGTCCATTTTTAAAGGGGCCCCAGAAGCAAAGGACGCGCCGGAGGGTTTGTTTTTCAGTTGTGCCTCCCTCACACACACTCCTGTCCTGCCTGGGGAGACTTCAGGAGCTTTCCTCCTCCGCCCCCACCCCCATCTTCAAACGGATGTTGTCCGACCTGCTGCCGAGCTGCAGCTCGGTCCCAGCCCGGCCTCCCGCCCCCACGCTGGTAAAAATCCCCTTGCCCTGCCTGCCCCCCAGCCTGGGGCGCCTGCAGTGACTCCCTGTGGTGGAGAGGGGCGATGTCAGCCTCCCCTCCACCTCGTCCCTCCCCGTGTCTCTCGCCTCCTCCCCCAGGCTGTCGGCCGATTCCGCTCGCCGGGTTTTCCGCCCGTCCTGTTGCAATCCGCCACCTCTCGGAGCGGCCAGCGCCGTGTGCGAGCCAGGCGGGGAGCTCACCGCCCGGGCAGCTGATGCTCAGAGGAGCGGGGAGCGGGGCTGGGCGCCGGTGACTTCCCCCAGCGGAGGGAGCCGCTCGCAGGCAGAGGGCGCCGCCCGGGGCGCGCACCATGGGGGACGCCTGGCCCGCCGATGCCGGCTGTTAGCAAGTGAAAGCGGGCTCGGGAGAGCGCAGCAGCCCGGCGTGCGGGGCTCGCGGGGCGGCGGGGGCTGGGGAGGGCAGAGCGCTGCCGCGATCCGCGCGCGAGTGTGTGGCGGGCGGGCGAGCCCCGGGAGCGGCGATGCCCTTCGCCAAGCGGATCGTGGAGCCCCAGTGGCTGTGCCGGCAGCAGCCGGCCGCCTCGCTGCTGGAGGAGAGTTTGGGCTGCCCCGAGCCCCGGGACCAGCCGCAGCCCGAGCCGGAGGAGGCGGCCGCCGTGGTGCCCGCGGCGGGGAAGGAGGCTGCGGCGGTGCTGACGATGCTGGATCTCTGCTCGGTCAGTCACGGGGCCCTGGCCCGGATCCTCCGGCAGCTGTCCGACGTGGCCCGGCACGCCTGCACCCTCTTCGCGGAGATCGAGACGGAGCTGCAGCTGGCCCAGCGCCGGGTGCGGGCGCTGCACGGCAAGATCGGCGGCGTGCAGGGGGTGCTGCGCAGCCTGGATCCCAAGCAGGAGGCAGTGCGTGAGTAGCCAGCCGCGCCTCGGACCCCGGGGGGCGATCGCCTGGGGGGGCAGCCGGAGGAGACGGGCTCTGTCCGGGGCGCATGGAAGGGGGAGAGAGGGGTTTC
The DNA here is from genome assembly GCA_037349315.1 of Chelydra serpentina. Taxonomy (NCBI): domain Eukaryota; kingdom Metazoa; phylum Chordata; order Testudines; family Chelydridae; genus Chelydra; species Chelydra serpentina. The sequence goes on from JBAIAC010000004.1 coordinate 134,093,511, forward strand.
CCGGGGCGAGAAAAGTTGGTGCTTTAACGAATGACACCAGGACGGGGACTTGCTGAGCTGTGAAGCTGAATGAATCGGTGGGGCGGGCGGGGCGCGCTTCTCCCAGACCCTCGTCCCAGTTTCGCCCTGCTCCTCCGGGAAAGAAACCAGCCGCTCTGCGAAATGGCCCGAAGTCCCTACCCCTGCCTGGGGGCAGAGGCGACTGGTGTTTGCAGGCTGGGTCTGCCGGGTAGGGTGACCAGATAGCAAGTGTAAAACATCGGGATGGGGGTGGGGGGTAATAGGTGCCAATATAAGAAAAAGCTCCAAATATCGGGACTGTCCCTATAAAATCGGGACATCTGGTCACCCTACTTCTGGGGGGACGGGAGGGGACAGGTGACCTGGGTGTAAAGTTTGGCGGTTCTGAACTGGAGCGCTGATTTCAAGGGCGAGAGCATCTGTTTGGCTCGGGAGCGCGGTTGCCTGTTCAGCCCGGTGGGTGGTATGGGATGATCCGCCAATCGCCTCCACACCCATCCCAGTCCCGGGCTCGCCATCCCCGCCTCGCTCAGGAGTAGCGGGCTAGAATAAATGAGACCCGGCCGCTTACGGTGCTGCCAGCCAGGCATTGACTGTGTGACTGCGGGCACCCGCTGGAGTTGGGTTACGCTTCTCTTGAATTGCTCATGATAAGTAAATACCTGCTCAAGGGGCTGGAAGGTGTGTGGCAAAAAGAGGGGTCTGGGGAAGGGAAAAGGACCTTGCTCTCGGCGCTGAAGGGATGAAAATGCGTGAATTCGGCAGGCTTGTACTTTCCCCACCGTTCAGGTCCGACGGACCCGCTTGATTTGCTGACATTGACCAGTGTCAAAGAGACAGCGCCCCAATCAGGTTGTTTGCGAGTGAATTGATACACAAACCAATGCGTATCAGTGTGTTCCTGGGCGCAGTGTGTGCAACCAGACCATTTCAGTAACAAGAAAGATGATGTCAGTGGTTTCTGGCTTACATAAGAAGCTTCCTGACTAGGATTTCTGGGACTGCATAGTCAACAGCGAAGGATTTGACAGGGGATGTTGCAAAGGCCAAAACTATAACTGGGTTCAGAACAGAATTAGATAAGTTAATGGAGGATAGATCCATCAATGGCTATTAGCCAAGATGGTCAGGGATGCAATCCTATACTCTGGGTGTCCCTGAACCTCTGACTGCTACATGCTGGGACTGGACCACAGGGCATGGATCACTTGATAATTGCCCTGTTCTGTTCATTCCCTCTGAAGCATCTGGCATTGGCCACTGTCAGAAGACAGGATACTGGGCTAGATGGACACTTGGTCTGACCCAGTATGGCCATTCTTATGACAGAGGAGATGCTGCAGGATTTATACAAAAGTGCCCATGGGATTCCCCCCGCCCCACGCAGGAATCTCTGATACTTCTCCAAACCCAACTTTCATTTACCCCCTCCCCCCGTCAGTGCAAATTTTCCTTATCCTTAAGAATATTCCTGACATCCTGCTTAAAATTCTAAGCTCTTAAGTAGAAATAATAAAAATGATAAATCTGTGGTCAGTTTTCAAGGCCATAAAGTCAGGAAGTTTGAGGAGTGACTTTTGTTTTGAAGAGCAACCCCGAGGAATCCTGGAAAAAATTAGATCTGTTGTGGTCAAGGTAATACTGGACTGTTGTTATTAGCAATGAGTGCGTTAATCCTGCTTCCTCTCCAGTCAAAAGCAGTGACAGGCTCTGTATTCTAACAGCTGTTAATATCTTCAGAATGTGGCTTACGTTAACGATTGAATATAACCATTTTCAGACTCTTAGTGATGCGTACATTTCCCAAATATTTGTGAATATATATTTTTCTTAGGCAAGATTTCTGTCTCAAACTCTGAAGTAATACAGTAAAATATATTGAGTCCTTTTCTTCTCTTGCTATCTGCATAAGAGCACTTATCAGAGAGATACACCGGGATAGATTTTGCTGTGTTATTCCAGTATGAATCCAGAGTAGCTGCACCAAGTTCAGTGAAATTACTCCAGTTTACATGGGCTAAATGAGGCTGAAATATGGGCAGTCTTTTGAAAAGACATTTGGAAGTGAACATAACGTTTTAAAATTCATTGTCTGATTTTTCCTCTCTCTCACTCCCGTGTAAAGTTGGAATTAACCCACTTTTGAGTCAATGAACTTTTTGCAGGGATGGTGAACAGAAGCACGCCCTAGGTGTTCAAAACAGATATTTAGGACGAGATGCTCAGCTACAGCTAGAGTAAATCAGTGTAGTGCCATACTGGCTTCAGTGGATTTATGCTGATATACACTGGCTGAGGATCTGGTCCATGATGATGAGAGAAGGTTTTCTGTTTCAGAGTGAGTGCTAATGTAGAACTGTCGTGGTTTTTTGCTTTGATTAGAACTGTGTGGTATGAAAGAAGATTGTGTGATGGGGACCAAGTGAGGAAACTAAACCTCTTTTCGCCACATTTCTGCTCTCATTTATACCAGTATAAATCCAGAGTAACTACACTGAGATCAGAGGAATTACTCTGGATTTATAGTAGTGTGAGAACCGAATCTAGCCCTGTCAGGGTTTTTTCCTCTCTCTCTTCCCTCCCCCATGGATTGCACTTACGCAGTTTGTATGCAAATTACAGTATATGACACTGATGTTACATTAGTGTAACTCCATGATCTTTATTAGAGTGTCTGGATTTACCTACGTGTTGATAAAAGCCGAATGTGGCTTTTTACCCACATTTTAATAGTGCCAGGAGCTAAATTTTCAGCTTTTTTGGAGGGGAAAGACTTTGCTGATTCTCTCCCCCCACTTCTCCATGCATACACATCCACACCTGGATAGTAAAGCTGTAGAGATCCCCCTGGATGACTAGATTATTTGAATGCCCTTCTGGTTGAGCCCAGGGACAATGTCCCTTCTTCTCACATGTATATACTGTGTCACCATTGATGCAGCTATTCACACCTACATACCACCTCTCCACATACGCGTACTACCACATATTTTCCCTCCACACCCCTGTGTATCTAGCATATGGTTCACAGTCTAATTAATGTTACACATTAAAGCGCACACCCCATCCTACAGTGCATGAAGATAGCACGTCCAGTTTTTCCATCCACAGACCCTTCCTCATTCTTTAGTACTATTGGCAAAACCATATGCGATTGTTTTTAAACATGGTGGACCAAACTCATCCTTGATATTATTTCACTGAACTCAGTGGATGAATTTGAATCAACTCCATTGAAATCAATGGAGTAATACCAAGGTTGAATTTGGCCCAGTACCTTTAGCATATCAGGGTATGTTGGTCATATTTGCTGAGATGCTGTGCAATATGGTGTTAGAATAGCAGATCAAGTACACTTTTAAAAGACGGTTATGTTTAAAAGTATTAGTCTGTCTTGCTACTGTACAAACACTTGGTGTAATAACACCGCTAATTGCAGCACAATGATTTGAGAATAATACCGTCCAATTATCAGGCTGCTGGCAGAGGTGCTCAAAACATTGAGCAGTGAAGTTTCAGGACCTTTTTCTCTCTTTCCTAATGAATCAGCCAGATTACAAGATTTCATTATGAAGAAATCTAGACAATGAGCCAAATCCATCTCTGGAGTATTCCTATTGAAGTCAATAACTATATCAGGTAGTCATTTGACCCAGTATATTGACAAGTCAGGTTATCACTGTTGAGGAATCAAAAAGATGAATGGTGCTGTAAAGAACAGGAAAAAATCTCTTAAAACTAGTGTATAATAGTGTATAATAGCAGTGTATATAAGTATTACAGAAAGTAACATATTTTACATTTTTAAACTTGAAGATTTATACATTAGTGTCATAAAACATTTGACTAGGGATCATAGGAAAGTCACAGCAGAAAATTTCAAGGACTATATTAGAAGTGACATTTTGTTGGCTTTTATAATGCATATCCCCAGTTCTGCAATCTTCTTTGGGCCTTAAATTCTTTGTCTCGGGGTCATTGTTATCTGACTAATAAAGACCTAAGGAATGTAATATTTTTTTTTAATTTAGCTTGAGCTTTTCTGCTGTCCTGGTGTAATTTTCCTCTCAATTCTGCTTAGAAATGGGGATTGGGAAATTTACCAGGCACCTGTTAGCGAGAGGAATAAACTAGAAATATTGGCAGAAGGGCATCATCTAGGTTCAAGGGAAAGATTGTCCCTTTCTCCCCACCCCATCCCCAAACACCCCCACTTCACCAGTAGGATTCCTATCCTAGTTTAGTTCCTGGATCCTGGTTAATTTTCCATCTTTCATGTATATCTCTGGTTAATAGAGGTCTAAGAAATTTGAATCCTATTCCACCCTACTGGTGGAAGACAGGAAAGAGCTTTCTCTTTTCCTTCCCTGCCACTCCAGAGTTAACTATTTTCTACCCTTCTCTTGCTCTCAATATTTTTTTGTCCTACTCCACCACAAATTGCTGCTGCTGCTGCTAGAGTTTTCCGAAACAAAAGCAAGGTGATAGTGTCACGATTCCTGACAGTCTCATTATTGCCTACAGCTTTCTGAATAATAGCAGTGAAACTGCCAAGAATCTTATTAGTTTTACTGTGTTGTTTATTGAGAAAGCTGGGAGCATCAGTAGAAGCACAGGATCTGTCTGCAGATTCAGGAAAACAGCAGGACATCTGTTCATCTTTGGAAAAATTACTTCATAACCACAAGGGCTACAAATGTATCACTTTTTTAAATGAAAGCTTCAATTTTGCAGAAATTGATGATGTAGGACACCCTACTGGCCAGGGAAGGTTTACTAGTAACCAGTGTTGAGTAGGCAGTGGCGTTTTAAAGTCCTGTAAAAAGAATGAGGAGTACTTGTGGCACCTTAGAGACTAACAAATTTATTTTAAGAATTCCATAAGTGCTGAGTTTTAATTTTTTTAAAAAGCATAAATATTTTATTAAAATGAACATCTTTTAAAAGTTTAATCCATGAGAGTAGTTCCTCGCTTTTTCCTTCCGCATTTTACTATATAGCCAGGTTCAGTGCTGTGGCTACCAAGGAACAAGGGAATGCCTTGTGTTACATGCTTTTCACAAGTGCCTAGGAGCAGCTCTAGAGTGCTATAAGGAGTTTCACTACTTTGGTATTTTTTCCTTTAAAGGGACAGTATCAAGATAAAAATAATATTTTAAATTCTTTACCTGCAGATTTACGCAGTCATTTATGACATATGCTTACGCAGCTTACTTATTACATTTAACTTTGCTTGGTCACTGGAAATTGACTGGTTAGTTTCACTTTTGCTTTTTGTCAGTTTCACTCTTTTCCCACCTGTTGGTAGAATGCTGCTGGGGATGGGTTTCCAGCACTTCAATGACATGTTTAAGCCATACTGATCTGCATGCTTCTTCCCCCACACCACCACCATTGTTCTTTTTACAAAACCTTTTATTTAGATCTGAAGTGAAGATGAGATCTCCTCATTTTGTTATGTTGAAGTCCCAATTACTACTGAAATGGAATCTGTAAAGAATCCCCTGAACGAAGTTGTCCTAGAGAGCTTCAGAACGGATATGATTTGCTTCATCAGAAACCCCAGCCTCTTTAAGGATGGGTGTTTCTTTAAAATAACTGTGGGTGCATCCTTTTAAACCATTAAAAAGCAACAAATAATAGCTATATTTTGTTTTTTTGTGAGGTTGAGACAAATGAATTCAGTTAGACTACAACTCCAGTCTGTGCTCTTCCTATTGTGCTGAGGCATGATAGGAGATAAGGAATGGATGACCGTCCTATGTCTTGTATTGCTTCCAATACCAGTAGCCACACTAAAGAATAGAGTTTGAGCTTTCCCTAATTCTGTACTCCAATGCTTTTCTGAGTTCAAGACAGACCTGAAACATCTGAATGTAGGGTATGATGTTTTGTTTTTTTGTGCTTTAGGAAAAGCACATTGTTGCAATCTAAGATATGTGAGGTAGTACAGAGCCTCAATGACTCTCTCTCTTTTTTTTTTTTTTTTTCCATTTTATTGAAATCATTTGAACTAGGAACTCAATCTGGGGCCCATAGACAAACCTGGAAAGAAAAATTGTGCATTGGATGCGATAAGCAATGCCTTCAATATAATGTCTTTCTCTCACACTCAAAAATAGTGAATAATAGAGCACAGTTCTTTGTCCTTCTGTAAATGGACAAGATTTCTGTCTCTTTATCAGTTACCTTATTTTTTTAGAAGACTTTTCTCTATGGCACTCTTGAGTATAGTTCTCAATTAATGCAACATGATCCAACATTATGTATTTCAGTTGATTTCTCTCATGATGTGGGAAAGCAGGAGAGTTCCCCTACTGCTTTTTATAGGATTGGAGGGCTGATGTCAAATGAGCAGGGACCGTGGGATTTGGAGAACTGAAATGTTGGTTTGCTTGTTTGTTTTTTGCTAGCGTTGGAACAATAAAAAATGGAAGAGGAAAACCACGGGGTAAGAGTTTCCGTGCCTTTCAGTAACATTAGACTGCACACAGTCATTCAAAAAAGAAAAGTAATTGTCTTTGTATACAAATTAATGACGCAACGTAGTTTTTGAAATAGAGAAAAATATGTAGAGTCAGGTGGAAGGCTTTAAAAATCTATTTTAAGCAATGGGTAGAAACTAATACCAAGGACTCTTACAAAAGCACGTCTGCAGTGATCTTATGCTTTGGAATCTTGGGTTGCCACCTTGACTCACATTGTGTCATACATAACAATCTGTCCTTCTTAAAATAAAACAAAGGAATAAAATTTAGGCCCCACTGAAGTCAATGGAAAAACTCCCATTGACTTCAATGGTGCTAGGATTTTACCCAAGCACTTTAACAGTGAAAATTCAATAACTCCTAAATAGCAGAGGGATATGGCTGTTTGGGGTCTTATTGCTAATTGAAGAGCCCTTCTGATGAGAGAGGCTGATATATATAAAAAATATTAGGAGTTGGATTCTCATCTCATGCCAGTCATACACCTGGGTAACTTTGTAGACTTTAGTGGAATTAATGGAGCTACCCCTGACTGTTGTGAAAGGAGAACAGGCCCTATATGTTAATTAGAGATATTGAATGAGGGTCTCAATTGGTATAAACAGGGTAACTTCATTAAGGTCAGTGAAGTTACACGCGTGTAAAACTGGTGTGAGAGGATTAGGTGTATTTGTGATTTATATCAAATGAGGATCTGGCTTGATAACATGAGTATATGTTTTCATACAGCCGGCATCTGGTGTCTATTTGAGAATCTTTATAGTTTAATAATCTGGGTAAAACTCCGTGGTCTTTGTGTGTCCTTTTACAATCTTGCTCTTGGTTCTACCTCTTTTCCCCCTTCTGGTGTGATTCATTTATAAAAGAGATTGTCTGGGGGCTGGGAAGTGAAGGTAAAAGAGACTGTGGTTACTTAAATTCTTTGTGACAGAGTTCACGTGGGAGAGTCAATTAGCTATCTGTTTCCACACATGAAAGATGGGAGTTTGACTTCTGGGGGAGGGAAGGGGAAGAGCCTGGAGTGTATCCAAAACCTACTGGCTAGTTCTGAAATGTCCTTGAATTGAGGGAAGGAATTATTGGAAGCAAACATTAATATCAAATATAACGGTGCCACTCAAATGCTGCTCTGGCTCAACAAAACCTGACATTTTTTTTCGACATTTTTTGCATAGATTGGCCTATTTTATTATTTTTATATTGTAAGGATCAGATTATGGCTGGTCTGGCGTAGATATACAAGGATGGAAGAGGACACAAGAAGCTATTCTTTACCATGCTCCCCCATGTATGAGCCAGCCAAAGCTGCTGCCCTGAGTGCAAGGACCAGGAAAGATTTTTTTTTCTGAGTGTTAGTGCTGCTAAAGCGGGGCTTTGCTCCTTCCCTCCAAGCTGGCCAGCAAAATAGAGTCAGTATAGGAGAGTGCAGCTTGTTTCAAAGGCACTGCAGGCTCTGCTCTGGCATAGCTTTCTCCAGCACCCCTGGAAATATTGTACCGGAGACAAGCAGAGATCCCCAGAATTCCCACTTATGCAGAGCTCCTCCAGCCCCACCCCCGCCCAGCCCGGCTTGTGGTTTAGCAGCCAAACAGCACCAACCTAGCCCTCGTTATTTACCTGCTAGAACAAAGATAGTGTGGACAAGTTCTCCAGGAGAGTTTCCTTTTAATTGCTTGCTCAGTGCAGGTCACAGCGCTCAACTGATAGACAACTTTGAATGGTGCAAATGCGGTGAAGTGGAGCGACTCAGTTGATGGGAATCTGTTAAAAGCAGAATGCTAGCGTTTTGTCAGTCGCCGTCTCGTATGCTGGGATACATAAGAGTAATTCACCTCATGGCTATGCTGTTATCCCCGTATTGCACATTAGGTAATGTTACTGCACAGTGCATTAGGGCTGGCTGAAGGGGTGAAGGAATCTCTAAGTGAAAGTTGCGGTGGGCGCATTGGTGGCCACTCGCTGCCCTCCATGCAAAATCATTGTGGAGTGAGAGTAACCAGCTGCTTTGTAGCTGGCGAGGGCTGCTCGACCATACTTCTGCCTCTTTTAAAGGTGAGACTGGACATGGGAGAAGCAGGTGAGAAGGGAAAAGATCTTTACGGAGATGAGGTAGATTAAGAAACCTGTGAATTAAATGCAAACGCTCCCCCAACTGAGGATGATTCTTCAACTGCGTTGGGGAATTCCTGCATTCCTCAAATATTTTTTACTACTTTGAGGGCTCCGATGGTGATAGATCCAGGGCGTGGTCCCCATCTGTTATCCCACCCCCTGCAGTCCTGGCGCCGACCCTGTCAAAGACTCTCTCTATCTTTTCCATAATTTGAAGGATTGCCACTTCATGGTGCCCATTGATCTTTAATGGCAATGTTTTGGTGTCTGAAGTGGAGGAAATACGATCAGCTTGCGAGAATATTTTTTACAGCAGAAGTGCACAGTTGTGAGGTCTTCCGAGTCAGAGGGGTGGGCTTTTCAAAAACCTGTGTTTCAGATCACTCGCAATCTCCATGTAATCGGAGTTTGACATCACCATCTCTATTGGAGCGACTTCAGCGATTAGCCTGGGAAGAGGGGAACTTTGTCTGTGTTACTGAGTGTGTTTTGGGGGCAGAGCGGGAATTTGCTTTCTTCTTTTGATGTATTAGCATCAAAAGAGTCTTAGCTTCATTCCTAATTGCTTCTAGATTTTTAATTTATATACCAGTATGCAAGTAACTGCAAGAAGAGAGAGCCATTCAAAAAGGCACGGTTTATAGCGTGATTAAAATAAAAGATAGCATCCAGTGTATACTGCTGTAGTTGAAATATCTCCCCCGGAGACTTTTAGTTTACGTTCTCATTATATCTAACCGCTTCTAATGCACTGCCTGTTTTAACAATCGGCATGTTTTTAGGATGGATGTTATGACAGATATACTCCCACCATATTTTAACTTGAGATTTTAAACTGTTGTATCTGTGTGTATTTGACAATTCTTTTTATACATCTCAGATTCTTCTCCCTTCCCTCGCTCTTTTCCCCCTAAACTTTCTTTTTTTAAAGAGGAGTAGAGGGAAGCAGGAGGGAATTGAAATCTCACGAAGAAGCTGGTATAATTACATTAGGAGTTGTGTACTTGGAACCCTGCTATATTCAATGAACTCTGCATGAATCTGCAATGTATTTCTCAGCACAGGGTGATTCTTTATTTTTAATATATATAGGATCACTGTAATTCTTACAAAGCCGCTTAGGTTTCCTTTTTGCTTTCAGTTGGAGGGATAGTTAGACTTTGAACTGTAGCCACTCAGAGTATGGCACTGAGAAAGTGCTGAGAAGCTGTCCTGTTAACATGTGCATGAGATTCAGACCAATGAGCATAGGGTTGTGTGTTGTTCTAAAAATAGTCATAACTTGTCAATTCTTTCCACCTTCCTCCCTAAAGTTTATTGTTTAGCTTGCGAATGTTTAGAAGTAGCTTTAAATTGGGAGCTCAATCCTGCAGCATATAGTCCCATAACTCTCAGTAATTTCAGGATCAGCCTATTGCTATACCAAGAAGGAAGTAGATGGACTATTTTAGCCAACTGCTTTGTACACTCAGAACTTGAGTAGCTTTGAATGGAAAAACATGGTCTTTCTGCATGGATCCCCATTTTATTTATTTGTATTTTGTGTCTTCTGGTGCTGTAGCGTACAATACATAATACGATTGCAGCCGCCATAAGAAGATTGCAGAGGGCTAAAGTTTGTTGATAATAAAAGTGAGGTAGTCAGCAATAAAAGTAAATCACTGTATTAAAAGTGAGCCTGAGTAGCAACATTTTTGTAACCTAATATTCATGTTTATCTATTCCCAGCGTTTGGTAAAATCAGAGAACTTGCTTTTTTATTTTAAGCAAAAATTGCTGTGGTGTGAATCATAGATGCTCTGCGTGGCTGGGATAGAGATGAAATAGGTAGAGCCCTGCAAATTTGCTGATATCTGTTTTATATCCGCAGACCGTGTTTGTGGATTGGATGTGGATACAATTTTGTATCCGCGCAGGGCTCTAGAAATAAGATTGAGTCCAAACAGAAGGCAATAATCAGCTTCCCACCTTTTCCTCCACCCCCACTCCTCCCATGGTTATTTATCTGGCCCAAAGGAAGGGGAAAGGCGGGTCTCAGCATAGATAGGTTCCCTTCCCTAGTGGACAGTGGTTTCTGGTGAAGTGCTAAGTGCAGCAGAGCAGCCAGGAGATGGACATTAAATCAGTTATTAGTCCGTGCACAAAGGTTCTGAGAAAAGAGTGCACCTCTCAGGTGAACCACTAGATTCCCAGGGGGAATTGGTACTCCACGTACATGGAGCTTGCCTTTGAACTCACAAAGCTGAGGATAATCTTGAGTTCTTGGTAAGTGGATTGTGCTTGAGGTTGCAGGAGATGGAATTCACATGCTCTTCCCCATCTGCCCCATACTACATTACTTGGCAGCTGCTGTCCCAGCCTCTGGCACAAATGCGGCTCCAATGGCTTGCTCTATATCACGGTGTTTGAAGCCATCAGAGATTCCCTCTCTTAGCATGTAGCGGGTGTGGGAGACCTCCTGCACGGTCCCTCCACTCGCATATAACCTGTGGAGTTGCTGTGGGAATTCAGGGGCATAGAGAGCTTTGCCCAGGCTCAGCAAGCCAAGGGTAAGTTTCACCCATAGGACAGATCATTCTGTCAACACTGTCTTTTTTCCATTCTGTCTCATCTCCCAGAATTACCAGGTTTGTTAACTAGTTTCAATCTAAAATCATTTTTTGTCTTCTATGCACTTCCTTTAGGGGCTAGCTTTCGCCCTTCCTACCACCTTAACTCCCTCCTTCCCTGCATCTTCAGTGCTGCATTTCTCAGGAGATGCAGTGCGGAAGTTATGCCTCTATCGCTGCCTTAATGGTAGAGGCAGCCCCACCTTACTGTGGACAGGAGTGGTGATACTAATTTTTATTAGTGTGGTTTATTCTCCATTGATTATCTTTAATGTGTTGCTGTCTTGTTCAGGTAATAAACTGCTGAACACTTCCTAAGGTTTAATTTAAACCAAACCAAACCAAGCCTGCTTCTAATGGATGTTGTAAATGGATTATTGTCCTTAGCACATTAAAAGCTTCTTGTGTTAAGTTCCTTCATTTTAAGGGTGCAGTATATCTTGTTGCAATGCTCTCCAGTACTCTCTCTCATTCCAGGCTTAAACCAAGGGGGGGAAATCAACTAAACTAACAACTTAAATTACAAATCAGTTATTTTTTGGGGCTTCAGCAGTATTCCTAATTTATATTATACTTTGGGCTTGATCCTTCCTTGATGTGTCCCTGTACAGACAAACAGTGGGATAATGGGATAATCTGGAGTTTGGATGTAATAAACTGCAGGCTGCTATTTGGATGAAGTGCTCTGCTATAAGCAATGGGCCATATCCTCAGCAGCTGTAAATCATTTATACCCACTGGGGATTGGGCCCGGTAAGTAGAAGAGATGCATAACTGTCATATGTGCTCAGATTTCCCCCAAATGTGATGTGAACCAGACTAGAAAGACGTATCATCATGCACCAGTTATCTGTACTCTGTCATCTGTACAGACATTAAACAAATATATATCTTCAACCAAACTTATTCCTGGTATAAATCCATTGAATTGAGTTACATTGGCAATGAATCTGACCCCTCATGTGTAGCTTATTTAGTACACAAGATGGAATAACCAATGCCTTTGAACCTCCTATAGCTGTGTACTCATTTAGGGAGCTATCTGTCTATATCCTAAATCAACAATCCAGACATAAAATCTAGGACGGGGCATCTTGGAATTGTGGAAATGCTCCTTGAGGAAGAATGTTGGGCCCATAAATTAATGAATGGATTACAGCTACCTCTGACACGTGTAATATGGATAATGTTCATTTATGTAATAATCCAGGTGTAATTTAATACAAATTATTAATGTACATTAGCAATAATCATTTATCTAACTGTTCCACAGCTCTGTCTTAGAACACAATCGAAAGGAAATTGGTTAAAATGAAATATGAGAGGGAGCTACAAAATGTTGCAACCCTTAGTGATTTTTCTTGGAGCCTAACCCCTGGGTGACAGTAAACATGAATTGATGGAGGGGTTAGCATAGCAGTTGCATTATTGTGATGTGAGACATCATGGTATATGTGGTCCTGTGGCTCCTTCATCATCTAATTATCTATTGAACCCTCTTTCCAATTGTTGTGATAGACTAGACTAATGCAGGGCCCCCAGCTCTGTACACACACATACATAATGGGAAAGTATATAAGAAAGAAATGAGTATGGGCAGAGGACATCATGTAAAGGCAAAAGGGTTCAGAACATTGATCATATTGAACTTAGATAGCGAGTATACAGGGAAGAAGAATTCTTTTCATAGCCACACCAGCAGCAACTGATGCAAACAAAAAGGCCAAGATACAGTCTAAGTTCCACAGTCCAAATAAAGCAAAGATTAATCTCTCTCCTTTTTTTAACTCCACATATTTCATCAAACGGTCAGAGTTTGGTACAATGTGGTGTCTCGGTCAGTCTTTTAAGATCGCTCATTTGCTGTACAATGTTTGTTTGTTTGTTTTTAAAAAACTAGAACAAGTCTTATAATGAAGCAAGTTGTGGACTGACAATGCCAAAGCTTTAGAGTAAATGTTATTCTGTGGATTGACGTGTGGATGCAAACCAACAGTACTTGTGTTGTACTGGAAAATTGTGGGGCATAGCCTACTATGTATAGCAGAATGGTGCTGGCTGATAGCAATATCGATACGGTGGAGACTACAATGGAAGAAGGTGGTGGTATGGGTCATTTCTGGCCCACAGCTCCTGTAGGCTGATCTGAGGACTAGCATGGTCATAAGTTTCTTTTTGATCTCAGAGCCACAGATAAATCTGTGTGCGTGTTTGAGGAGAAGTGAAGGAAAATATTATGAAATGTAAAGGGAGAAGAGTATTCACCCTTGAATATCCTCACTGATATGCTACAGTTGAGGCTGGCCTAAATATGCTGAGTAGATACTGATGTTGAGGAATCTCTCCTACTGGATATAATGGACAATCTCGGACAAAAAACAATCAGGCTTATTGCTTGGAGACTTATGGCTAGTGATTTTTGGTTGTGCTTGTAGTTTGGATGTGTTAATTTAGGCACCTCTCCATTGAATATATTGCCCAAATTGTATCGCAGCAACTGACTGAAAAATGAAATAAACAGCAAGATAACCTTGAACGTTTAACACCTCACCCAGTGAAATAACAGTACTAGCTACTTTGTGAAATTAAATCTCCAGAGAGAGGGAGAGAAGAATTGTTTGCACATTCATATAAATCAATGGCATAATTCTGAGATTCGCTGAAGGCGAGTTATATTTATTATTGCAAAAAATATGAGGCTGTGCCCTTTAGTTTATTCCTTAGTAAATAGAGTTGAGCCTTAGGCCAGGTCTACACTATAGACCTACAGCAGTATAACTATGTTGCTCAGGGGTGTGAGAAATCCACATCCGAGAGTGACGTAGTTATACCTGCCTAACCCTCCGTGTAGACAGCGCTACGTTGTTGGGAGAGCTTCTACCGCTGACATAGCTGCAGTCTCTCGGGGAGGTGGATTAACTACTCCCATTGACGTAGTACCGTCTTAACTAAAGCCCTACAACAGCGCAGCTGCAACAGTGCAACTGTGTTGCTGTAGCGCTGTGCGTGAAGACAAGCCCTTCGTCTTGTCATTTGTATATCGACAGATATAGCTACTTTTTGGCCTCTTTTGCTACACGCCTGTAGCATGTTCTTTTGTAGCTTCTTGATTTCAGTGGCATAAGCCAGATGGGCAAATGCCTAGGGCTGAACGATGGATCGCATATCACATAAATATCCCAGTATTGAAGGCTAGAACTCATGTGAATCAAGGTTTGGTCAGGATTTCAGGGCATAGACAGGATGATTCTGCTACCTCAGTCTTTTCTTCAGACCATATTTATTGGTTTTGAGGATTTAAACTCAAAAATACCAAAGAATATCTTCATCTGCAGGCATGAATATCTATCTACACGTGTGCTGCTCATTAACGTTAGCGGGCATTGCATAAAATCTTGTGCAGCAAGGGGAGCCCTCTCTCTCCTTTAACATACATAAAGCCATATCCCTTCTCTTTTCAATATCTTGACTGTAGATCCAGTTAAGATTCTAGGATCGGCCAGCCCCTGGCTTTATTTACTCAAGCCCTGATCCTGCAGCCATCCTGCCTGTTGGGTCCCCCGGAAGTGGAACACAGCACGGTGCTGACCATACGGCATGGTGCTGACCACGCAGCATACACTGCAAGATTGGAACCAAAGGTACCAAGTTCTGTCCTGGGAAGATACTTTAGTGCCATTTCTGTAGAAAGTACATCCCTGTGACGCTGCTGGTCCTAAGCAGATTGTGCTCGCTGTTATTAATGCAGTCGCTGAGATTTGCAGATCCTGACCTTTTTCTGTCTGCTGCATCCTTAAAACCCTGTTGCCTTTTTGAGAGGTGGCTGGTGCCGATGAGAATCATTTGTTGGCAGTGCATGATGCCTTCCTTCTGGGCTGTTGATTCTTTGAAAGGATTATTTCAGGGAGGGGCGAAGGAAGGTGTGTGGGGGAGGAATGGAGTGGGTGACGAAGAAGCTGTGTGGCTGTGAATGGCCTTTTGGTAAAGCATTGATTCGAGAAGCTATACTGCAGGGTGTTTAAGAGCACTCAGATGCTGCAGTCTTTTACCTTGTGCTTTCCAAAGGCCCGATTTGAGAGGTGGTGCTTATCTTTTAAGTAGCTGGATCACAAGGAGGTCATTGTTCTCTTGGGCGCTGTGTAATTTTGCTTTGAAAGAAAGTTTAGCTGTATGTACTGGGATAAGGCACAAAAGATTCAGTATAATGTTGGGCTGGGATGTATTGTGTTTGCATAGGATAGGAAAAAATTGCAAATGTTGGGCAAGTTTCATCCCTGGAGTAATTCCATTAACTTCAATAGATTATCCCAGGGAGAACTTTGGCCCAGTGCCTCTATTGCTAATGCCAGAGAAGTTCCGATCTGTGGAATCTCACTGTAAATGAGATTCTCTTTATATTGTACATGCTGGCTGTTAGCACTAGATATTTGTATAGCTAATTAAGGGTGAAAGTCAGCACTTGACTGCTGCATGGCCTTGTACTGGCCCAAGTCCTACTTAAGCTTTGAAATCAAAATTCAAGTGAGACATAAGTACATAGCCCTTATTGCAAGGAATGAATATCACCCTAACTGCATAAACGCTGAGTTTCCCAGTGTCAAACTCCCATACCAAACAAGCTTTAAAAAAGTAGCCACGTTTTCTGATCTGATATAAAATTAGATTGTTCATCTCATCCCATACACCCACTGAAGCCTACCTTATTCTGACACAGCTTCGACTACAGCTAGATTACATTTGGAAACACCATAGTGCTATTTACTAGAGCCTGTTTCATGCCAATGAGCTACGGTTATTTATGACAAGAAAATGTGGAAAGCTGCTACTTTTGTGGCGTAAACTGCCACCGGTAAGTGTGACCTTCAGGTGAAAACACGGGGCCCAAATCCTACAAGGCACTGGTTGCTTTCTGGGGAATGCTGAGCGTATTCAGCTCTAGAACAGGCTGGGGAGGAAGGATGGTCTAGTAGCTAGGACTTTGGAGACCTGCTAGAGACTTGCTGTGTGACCTTGGGCAAGGCTCAGGCTTGGGGCAGGGTCTATGCTCCCAGGTTATGCCGGTATAGCTGTGTTGGTTAGGGGTGTGGGTTTGTTTTAATCTGTCATAGCAATGGCAGCAAAAGCACTAGTGGAGATGTTGTTATACTTACCAGAAATTCACTTACCTGGTATAGCTTATTTTGCTCGGGGAACAAGTGTAAGCTGTACTGGGAAAAGGACTGTTTTTCTGGCATAAACTGCATCTGTGCTAGGAGGGTTTGCCAACATAGTTGTACCAAATGTGGACAAGGCCTTCATCTCCCTCTGTCTCATTTCCTCATCTATGACATGAGGATAACAGCACTTCCCTACCTCACTGGGGTGTTGTGAGGATAAATACAGGAGAGATTGTGAGACACTCTGCTATTAAGTTGATGGATGACACATGAATACCTAAGATACATTGTTAAGTATGCTCTGCACGTGACTAGCACTTTGCAGGATTGAGGTCTTACAGGGCAATGTTAAAATAATTCTCTCTTTAATGGACCAATGCTTTCAATACCATGAAGCGCTGATGGGCCAAGGAGTATCACCGGCACATACAGATGACATTTTCCATTCCTTCCCTAAACAAATAGGGGTTGTTATTATTGAGAACGTTGGGACATTGTCCCTCAAAGACAAAACTTTAGTTACAGTGACATCTGCGACTGCCACTCCTTCAGGAGCTGGATTGTGGTGGAAGAATGAGCTGCAGCACTTCATAGAATCATAGAATCTCAGGGTTGGAAGGGACCTCAGGAGGTCATCTAGTCCAACCCCCTGCTCAAAGCAGGACCAAACTCAACTAAATCATCCCAGCCAGGGCTTTGTCAAGCCTGACCTTAAAAACCTCTAAGGAAGGAGATTCCACCACCTCCCTAGGTAACCCATTCTAGTGCTTCACCACCCTACTAGTGAAAAAGTTTTTCCTAATATCCAACCTTACATTACAAGCTACATGTCATAATTAATTACAGTTGGGTAAAGATGAGATTATGCCACGGGACTTGGTTTAATTAAAAAATAGTGTTGAGAAGTTTAATAAATGTCGTATGTGTACTGTCTGGCTGCTGAGTGCTAATGTTGCATTTTTTAGCAACCTTTAGCTGCTCTCTTCTAACTTCAGTCAGAAAGAGCCCACAGATACCCAAAGGGAAAGGCTGTTCTTGAGTGGTGGTGGTGGAGGAAGCCTGGAAGTGCAGGATCTAAAGCTTGTCTGGTACTGTTGAGTGGAAAAATTACAGTCATGTGTGTGAAATGTGAACTCAAAGGAATTTTGTGTGTGTGGTCTTATTTTGTTTCTTCCCTGTTCCCCCACTCACCTGCATCCAACTCTTTCATCTATTTTAACTTTCTCTTATATTTTTGTAATAGTCACCGCTAATCTAAATCAACAACAATAATAAAGTGTCTGCATATAGTGTCTGTTTAAACTATAGAAGGTGCATGTTCTTCTGACATGCTTTTTTGTTAGTACAGGCTTGGGAGAGACCTAATGCTCCACAATAGCTCTATGTTAGCAGCATGTCCAAATGTTACCAATGTAAATGTTGCAAGAATTGCATGTAGTTCTTGCATCTTATCTACAATGGAGTCCTGCACACATTAAAAGCTTACTATTATAAATCTACAGTTATGGAAAGATTGTAGCTTTGCCTCTGCAACTGTTACCTTATGATTATTAATGTAATATTTACTGTTTACTCCCCCACTTTCACTGTACCTAGACATTAAGGAGGTGGGAAAGTGTAGACATTGTAGACATCCTTCACCTGGAGATTTTGTTTTAAAAAATGTCCATGGCATCCGTATGAGCTTTCTCAAGAAAGATAACCCCAGTTAACCTCCAACAAAGAAGGTTTCTGGGTCATATAAGTTTTGTCTGCGGCCCCTGGGGAGAACTAGTCAGAGCAGATTGCATCAAGAAATGAAGCTTTTGCCCACAGAGTTCTAGGAGAGATACTGAAATAGCAACCTGTCCCTTAGCACGATAGTGTTTTGCTTTGCCTAGGTGTAGATTAGAATTAAACCTACTTCACTTACCAACAATGATAGACTTGCATTATATTTAGTTCTGACCGCCATTCAATTAGAACTGTTGTTCTTAAAAATACATCGCTGGTAGAGTAAGCAGCATAGTGGCACAATTTGGACTGAACCACTAACCAGGTTGGCACTGCAGAAAAAAGAATAGGGAAAGATTTGGGGGAAATAAGATAGCTTTCTTCTTATAGCTGCTGGTGTTGCAAGAGATGAAAGAAAACATAAAAACGAGTCATTTACTTTAAAAACACCCTCAGAAGAATGATTCAGTTATAAACTAGTTTTTTCAGGACCTGCAGGTGGCTTGTACACTGTAGTTAGATCCCTGTTTTATCTTTTACATTCAGATCTGCAGCTTAGTTCATCTTAGGGGAAAAAACCTTAGTTTTACAGTATGAGATTTGTAGTTTTTCAAACCTCCCCTCTTGTAGTATGATTACACTTCTCATTTCCAGAAGGGAATGCGACTGTAATTTGATACTGACTGTTTCAAATCTATTTATTTAAAGATCTGAAATTCAGTAGGTAGGTCATACAGAACTACAGGACAAATGTGAGATCCTTCCTTCTGCCGACACTTCCCGTCCCAGCAGAACACATGAGTTCTACGCAACAGGGCAGCTGTAGGGTTGGCAACTCTCCGGGACTGGCCTGGAGTCTCCCGGAATCGTCATCGATCTCCCGGTGACTATTGAAAGCAATCCAGGAGATTTTAATAGGATTAAAAAAAAAAAAAAAGAAGACATTATCATGTTGGAAAAAAGAAATCTCCCAGAATAGCTTCAGTTAGAGTTGGCAACCCTAGGCAGCTGGTCAAGGTCCAATCACTACAGATATTCAGGCAGCATACTACAGTACTGGGAATAATCTGAAGGGCTAGTTCTAAATATACAGTCCTAGGGATCAGAGTAGACTATGTGGGATTTTCTGTTCTTATTGTGTACCCTTCTAGTCTTGTCTTTTGAAGCATTTAAGAGCTTGAGGAATCATGATTAAAAGCCTCAAGTGCCATGCTTTTCCATTTATCCTCTAAGACGATCGGCACCAGTTTCACTGCTCTGATCCATTATAAGAACTTGCAGAGAAGACAGACTCTCATTGACTTCAGTAGGCTTTTGGTCAGGCACTGAGTGCAGTAAAGGAGCATTTTCCCTTATAATGTAGCAAGCATAGTGTTAAATAGCTGAAGCCATTCTATTCTTTTCCACCTAGGTTCATATGCCACACCCATCACTGTCATAGCTGTGCATATCTCCTTCCCTATCTCCCTGTTGATTGGACACCTATATTAAGTACATTGTAATTGCAGACTTATGTATCAAATCCTTCAAATAGCAAGGGTAGGTGAGGCATACAGCATGCAATGGATTTGAAATCTACCTTTTTTCTCTCCTCCTGATCTTTGAAGTCAAAGATTGCTAGCTCCCACTTCATGAGAAATCCCAAAGGATAGAAGAGAATATTTCAAAAGCTTTGCAGAACCATTCAACATAGTTTAAACCCACTGTTTACTTGAACCCCTGGAGGTCAGCTCCATTTTTCAGCAGGATAATCTGGGCATTTCTTGGAGAAGAAGATGTTTATCCCTGATGCTGAGAGAATGTGGGGTGGGAGGAATCACTCACATGCTGAATGCCCCTCAGATAAAGCAGGTGGGGAATCTTTTTACTAAATGTTTTCCTGTTGAAGAATGCCTGTTCATTTAAACCAAAACTGCTAGTGGGAAAGGGTTGGCTTTGATGAGTTTCCCATGTAGAAATTTTTTTTGGGAAAAAAGTTTGGAAATTGTCGAAACATCTCACATTGACATGTTCTATTTGAAAAAAAAAATTGTTTGGTTCAAAGTGACTTTGTTTCAAAATGTAATTTAGAGAAAAATTAAAGATTAAGAAGGTCAAAATTGAATTGAAATGAAACGTTTTGAAATTATCAGAATAAAATGTTTAGATTGACCTGAACCAAATATTTTCTTTGGATTATTGGCTTGTGAAAATTGTCAATATTTTCTAGGGGTGGGAACATTTTGTTTGAAATATCAGATTTTCCCAGGATGGTAAAACAGTTCCCCAGCCTGCTTGCTCTTTGGTTACATTTACAGATTACCTTTTCAGTTGTTAGAATTTTGCAGGTAAGGGTCTCAGGTAAGGGTCTGAAGATTCTCAGGGTCTCAGGATTCTCAGGGTCTCAGGATTCTCTACCTCTCTTCTTGCTGCGCCAGTCTTGCTCACCTTACTCAAGTGTATTCCCTTTAGTCAATAAAAAAAAAGGGGGCAAAGTGAGCAGGATTTGGCCCATTAGCTAATGTTCGTGTGGCACCAGTACAAAAAAACATTGTGTGATCTCTGCTAGATCTGCCTCGAGTTAACTAATGAACATTATTCCTATATCTCTAACATCACTGATGATGCCTCAGCAAGGAAGCCAACAAAGGCAGCTGATTGTCAGCTATAAACTTTATTAGAAACCTAAACAAAAGGCCAACATTTGGTTGGAAATAGTCACTTTTATTTGGAAGGTCTTAAGAAGATACACATAGTAAGTTTCAAAAAGACAAAGGGAAATGCAAAACGAACTCTCCACCATAGCCTTTTAAACAGTTTATCATTTGAGTTTTTCTTTTATAGTGATGGTGAGGGCCTGATAGAGAAGTTTGCTTTGTGTTCACTTACTTAAGATGATCAGATTTATACTGTGTTCTCATTAGCGAATGCATCAGTTGTGTCAAAACTAAACAAAAAAGTAAAAAATAATACAAAATTAGCAATTTAAAATATTTTCAGGGGGACACATTGGAAAGAGTCCCGACTATGTCGCAGGTGAGAAGAATGCGACACTCTGTAGGAAGTTGCGTTGAGTGAGGATTATCCCACTCAGTTGTCTGGCCTCATAAAATGAGACAGCCCCCGTGTATCTCCGTGAACGTGATACTTGCCATTGATGTCAGCAACTGTATTGCTTTCTAATATTGTGATGGATGAACTTGCATGGATTATGTTTGAGCTGCAAGAGAAAAGACTGAATAGAAAAGGACACACTGATGAGATTGTAAAAAGATTCTGCGCTGTCAGCAGAGCTAATTGTTGGTTCATTATTCACAGAGATAAAGGTTTTGCTCCCCCTCCCCCCCAGTTACTGCACAAGAAGGGGAGAGGTTATGTCAGAGAGATAGTATAAAGCTGGGATATTTCCTTTCATATTCTTCTGTCCTCTGGATTCAAAGAATATCCTGAAATGTGTGGGCTGAGATGTATGTGTCACATATGCCCCCCTGATCCCCCTGCCCCGTGTTGAGTTTTTTTTATGTGATCTTGCAGGATAAAGTTGCTTCTTTAGGGGCTTGCCTTGTGAGAATTTGATTTCTTAAACTATAACATGAAAGCAAACAGCTGACCCCCAATGTCTGCCTGTCCAGACTTTGTTTTTAATTTTCTCCCACTAGCATGGAAAAGGGATAGAAACATTTTGAATGAGGCTCCATGTCTCTCTTGCTTGTGGTAAAAGTGCCATGTTAACTCCTCTATTTCATCAGCTGCTAATAAGGGCTATGGCCTGGAGGAAATTACATTAGCTATTGCGTGGCCCTCCACAAAAAAAGGCTAGGTACCTCTGATCCACACTATGTACGTGGCAAAGAGTGTGAGAGCCAGTGTTGGGCACTAATTATATCTTAGGACAGGCCACTTGCATATGGATGATGCTGTGATTGGCAGTCACAGTGCCTTTGCATGAAATGATGCCCCTGTGGCGTTCCATGGCAATGGAAGGGGCAAAAGTCATTGAAACGGTTGCTGTGAAGAAAGCCGTGGAGGTTGGGAGCTGAGGGGCCACACAAGGACTCCACAGACAGCTACACGTCGCAGAGTGGAGTTCTGTGGCCAGGCAGCCTGAGGGAGCAGTGGTGTGTTTGCGGAGTGTGTGTGGAGCTCTGGGTGTGTGAAATACACAAATCTACTGGCCACAGACCCTCATTGAGAGCATGGAGATAGCAGGAGCCATGAGCTGCTATAGCCTGTAGTTCTGAAGTATTAGCTCAGGCGAGTGGCTGAACCGGGCTCCGCGTATCCTGGTTCAGAGTTGGGAGGGAGCAGTCTGTCTCCCCGCAACCAGGAGCGGCTCTGACAATTTTGCCGCCACAAGCAGTCGCTGCGGCCCCACCCCCGATGCAGGGCAACGTTGCGGGGCCCCGCCCCCGACGCAAGCAGTCCGAGTCCCGCGGCGGCAAGGGAAGAGCAACGGACCTGCCGCCGAATTGCCGTGGCGGCGGGCGAGAACGGGGCGGCAGTCCGAGTCCTGCGGTGGCAATTCGGCGGCGGGAAGAGCGGATCTGCCACCGAATTGCTGCCGCGGGACTCGGACTGCCGCCCCATTCTCGATGCTGCCCCAAGTACCATCTTGGAAAGCTGGTGCCTGGAACCGGCCCTGCCCGCAACCCTTGTGTTGATCCTCTATATAAAACCCACTTACTCAGGAGAACATAGGACTTGCTACACTTGATCAGACCAATGGTTCATCTAGTCCAATATTCTGCCTCTGACAGCGGGTGCTTGCAGGTGCTTACGAGGAAGGTGGATAACTAAAGAATAACTTGTGCATTTGGGAAATGTCTTCCTAAAGCCCATAGTTAGTGGTTGGCTTGAGCCATGAAGCCCTTCTAATTTATTCTAGTCTATCATGTGCAACTCTGATGTTCTTATTATCCACATTCCTTTTAATCTAATCCTTCTTTGAATACCACTAAGCTTCTGGCCTCTGTGATAAATGTAGCAATGAGATCCACAGGCTAATTATATATGGTGTGTGGATGTTGTAATCAATTTTCAAATGTTTTTTTTTAATGTTATTCAGTATCTCCTTGTTCTTGTCTCAAAGATTGGGTAAGTAAAACATTCCAATGTACTTTCTCTATACCATTCGTTATTTGGTATGCCTCTTTCATGTCTCCACCTACCTAAGCTAAACACTCCTAATCTTTTCAAACTCCTCTCATTCATAAGTCTTTTCATGATCTTAATAATTTTTATTACCTGTCTCTTTTTATGTCTGCTCAATTTCGTACCATTTATATGAGACTGCCTCTAGCACTGTCAATATTCTTACATATCATTTCTATGCATTGATTTTTATCCAATCTTTTTTTTCTTTTTTCTCAAAGAAACTGCCTATGAAAACTGTGGGTCCAATTTTGTAGCCCTTCCTCATGTGAATAACTAATCCCATTGACTTTAGTCATTGTAAGTAAGGCCTGCAAAATCCTTTTGGCTATTATATATTAGCATGGCAAACTAACTAAGTTACAGACCTGGACAACTTGGTTAGCTGCCATGCTCATTTTCTAATTGCCTGAACAGTTGAAAGACTTTTCTTTAAAGATTGCACTTTCTTTTTTTTTTTTTTAATAAAGAAAATTGTTTTGCGAGAAGGGAAAGCTGTGTTTGTTTTGGAAGAAAGATTTATTGGGATGATATAATCCCAATTTGCATTATCTCCTCACCTGTTTTTCCTCAGGGAAACTATCAATCTTTATTAAATTTTCTAAGTCAAAAGATCAAAATGATAGACAAATTCCAAAATGGGATGAAAAGACTAATACGAGCTGAAAGAATAAGCCTCTTCATTATACCTGTTGAAACTGAATTCAAAGAGGAGCTAGTTCAGTAGAGATGTGTGATCTGGTAAGAGTTTTGTGGGATCAAAATCCTTTGTAACAGAGAATATATGCTATTAGAAGGCACAGTAGTACACTGGTCCCATCTGGAAGGAGCTATCTTCCGTGAACTCCCAAGGTGGAGCTTGCTTTCATGCCTTAAGCAATGTAGGCTCGTGAAACAAGAAAATACAACAAAATACCTGATAAACCACTTGAATTTTCTTATAGAAATTAGAGGTGAAGACCTATAAAGCCATCTAGTCCACATTCTAGCAAATGCAAGATTGCTCCCTGTAATATGTTCTTGAGTGCTGGGTGACTCTAAATGACGCAGGTGATGAGGCTTTCATGGGGAGGTTATTCCAGTGTCCAATAGAGATCACCACTAGGACCTTGTTGCTGATGAGTCCTATTCAGGTGAAAACAGTCTCTGTCATTGTTGGTCCTTTCGAAGCTGCATTGACCTGCTGGGTAACATAGATATAGTGCTTGCTCTTGATTTCAAGAGGAGTCCTTTAGTAGAGGTCACGTAATAGCAATATTGACATTATAGGGCTCCATATGATTGGTTCTTCTCTAGGGCAGTCTGTGATGCCTGCTCAGGGCAGGCCCTGACATATTAATACAGGAAACAGCAGAGGAAGATTTTTAAAGGGGCCATGCACTGGTGCACAGCTTCATGCCTTTCAGTTAGGGACCTGTGGCAAATCAGGTCGAAAAGTTAGTCTCCAATCCCTCCTTCCTCCCTGCCAAAACAAATTCACCCTGCACCCTGTTAGGACTCGGGTAGAGGCAGAGCTGTCAGCCAAATCCATGGAAACCCAAACCAAAACCCATCCCATAGATTTGCTGGTTCTCATCCATATTACTGCTTGGATGTTTTGTAGGGGAATTGATATGGACCATATGGCCCCATTAGGTGGAGATAGGTTCAATTAAGGGCTAAGGAGTTGGGGAGTTTGAGAGGTGGGCGATCATCTGACCATGGTCTTAAAGATATTACTGTAGTACTATACCTAAGTTATTGGTATGTTTACTTTGAAAATATATATAACTTAACCGCACCCCCTGCAATATTTACGGTTATTGAATTGGTACAAATAGTTTCTACTTGGATGGTCTGCATGCATGTGTATTTTATTGTACATGAAAGAAGAAATGTAGGATTTTTCTTTTATTTAAAAATATTATGGAGATCCTATGATTTCCTTGCCTGACCAATTCACCATGATTTAAGCCCATGGCTGTTTAGCATTAAACTACATTAGGTCAGAGGTAAAACAAGTGGACTCCTTATAGTTTTAATGTAGGAAAACATTTTTCTTTTGTTTTCTCATTTGTCCTCCCTACTTGACCAAATACAATATATTGCATATTTCATAACTAAATAGGGATGAATGTCATGACCTCTGCTGTTGTTTTTACACAAACAGGCTTTGATAAACAAGGTATATTCGCTAGCTGACATTTGATCGCTGAAAGTAGAGCTTTGTGATGCTATCATCATGCATTATACAAATTAATAATGTGCAGGGCTGGTTGCTTACTTTTAAATGCAAAAGGGAAAAATAAATAAAAAAATGTTAAGAAAATAGTGGGACATTGTAAGTGAGACCAAAAAGAAGCCCACCTGTAAACTAGGCCACCAGGAGACACACAGAACTTGTGCAGTCAATTATTGCTGTCTTCCCTTTGAGCTCGATTACCATATAGATACGGATATAGAGATATAGACATATATAAAGGCAGGCTTACACTGCTGCTTCTGCAGGGAAACTATCTCCATCCCCTGCCAGTGTAAATCAGGAGGCCTGTGGAAGAACCAAGACAAAGCAATATGCCATTTCCCCCCAGGATTAAGCCTTCTCGTTCTATTTAGTTGCATGGTGAGTATAGATATTTTCCATCTCCTGGATGTATATGATGAATTTGTACCTCACACATAGTGCTCAATCCACCTCCCGATTACAAATTTCAGGGCGTTTATATATTGTTCTTCACATTTGTACAATCGTGTGGAAAACAGATGGGTTATTTTTATCAATATATTTTTCTTCAAAGATGTTCCATCATTGATATTGCATTCTGGTTCAATATCAGGAGTTCAGTGTGTTAATTTCTGGGAGGCTATAAAATATTCCTTTCCTTTATATAGCTCCAAAGGTGTGCATCACACTCTAACAGATTAAGGCCTGGATGCTGCGCCAAGATCTGCTAGTGTGGACCTTGGTGCCCTTGCAGAGTCCCAGTGAAGTCAGAAGGGCTCTTGGATTTTGGAAGGATAATGTGAAAGAGAACGTGTTAACTCTAGCCAGAGCCATTGTGGATTAGTTTGTCCCCCGTCCCCCGGGCATTTGTATGCAGGCACGGCTATGGGCCCATATGGGTCAGTGAAAATATACTGAGTGTATTTTAAATGTTTCACAGGAAGAGAGCATCTTTAATAAATGGTAACATTTTCAAAGGGAGGGAAAGAGATATTGGACTGGAGATGAAAATTTGAAGTGGGGAAATCATGCTGTTGAAATTGTAATACAATCCAAAATATATGTCTAAGACGGTCTTAGGTATTTCTTTCTCTGGCCATTCTTAGCACAATGTTGATCTTTACCACAGCACTACTTAACATTTAATTAGATTTCTGTGTTAGTCCCTTGGTCTAAATGGGGGATATTTAATATCGCCAAAGAATAATGTTAGAAATCAGCCAAGTGTGGGGAGGGAATAAAACCCGCTTTCTATTCTTCCTGGAGTACAATGGCTGGTTGGGGAAATTTGCTTCTCTTGATTGAGTGACCTGATTTCTTCTTCCATCCGCACAACACAGCCTCTTATAAGAAAAAGGCTAGCCTTAAATTCATACATAATTGCACAGCAGGGAGACCCAGTTTAAAAACGTAAATTTCAGTGTATTAAGCAGTGGAAATCTCTTTTGAACCCTTGAACTTTCTTTGTTGTTTAAATGGCCACCTACAGAACCATTCTGCAGAGAACAGCAGGAACATAGGAGTCTTTTATTTTTTTTGCGGGGTGGGGTGGGGGCGCGGAACGTATCTGGGGTTAATTCTCCCACCCCCCACCAAGAATTCTGAAATGAAAGTATATTCTAAATGTATAAGAGTGGACACTAATTATAGAATTTGAAGATGTCTGGGCTACACAGTAGCAATAAGTGATGGTATATTGTAGTAATGAACATGGGAACAGTAGTTCTCTTTCTTTGCTAACAGCACCAAACTGGGTTATTGTTTCATCTCTCTGTGTTCGGTTGTTGAGTTTTATGAGCTCATTTAGGAAACTTGAGAGTCCTGCTAACTCTATCAGCGGAGCTAATAGTTATGACTTTACCCTCCATTATATAAAATCAGAGGCTGTCGCTGGAAATATTGCAATTCATCACATCAGAATGGATGTCTTACTATTCTCTTTTTGTGTATTCATTGTTCTGCTTCTCTTCTAGCCGTGTGTTCTATACAACACAGCAGGGTTGGATTGGGTCCTGGCTTTGGAAAGATGAGACTGAATTAATTGCTGAGGCCATGAGAGCCCCATTAATCTTTATGAAAGTAAAACCAATGCATATTTAAAAATGTGGTACTCACACTGTACACATGTAGCAGAAATATTTTATGGTGATATGGTTATGGTGCTACTGCCCTCAAATCTACTCAACGGTTATTTTATTAGCCCTTTATAATTGTGTTAGTGCTGCCTGTACATTTAAGGAATGCTGTGAGTAGACATTTGTAAGTAAGTTGATAAAAGAGGAACCTGTATGGTGGCAGAGGAACTATTGCCCACGGGTCATTGCTGGATGGATGGCTGAGTTAGTGTGGATTGTGTTGCCAACTCTCAGGATATTATCAAGAGTCTTGTGATATCTGGTGTTTTTCTTAAAGTCCCTACAGTTGGAGTCATATGATTATGTGAGATAATAACAAAATTATGAAGAGAGCTACGGAACTAATCTCAGTGGCTTAAAAAATCCAAATGTTTGTGTATATTGTGTGTGTGTCTGTAGGCATTTTCAATATGCTTTTCACTGTGATATCTAGGTGCTTTCCATGTAAACATGCTTTACAGGGAACTGTCCAGAAAAGAACAGTTCTCCTGACTATTTGCAGGATCTTCCCTGGTTTTTCCTCTTCTATTTTGTGAGGGAATGCTTTAGTGAAGAGGAAGGTCTTGCCATGTGATCTGAATGTGGCAATGCCAGGATTCTTCCATTTCTGCTGTGGGATCTGAAATATTAGTAAAGAACAATGATTATAAGTTGGCTAGTTTAGAGTATTTAACTACCCTATACCTGTGATCTTGTTTAGATCTTTCTCTCATGAATTAACTCATTTGTAAATAAGAGGGACCTGAAAAAACATTAAGCCATAATTTTGTTTTTTTTTTAAAGGGTTCCTTTTAGGTCTTGTGAACTCTTAAATTACTAAATGCACCACCTTAAAAATTCTGTCTGGACTGTCAGAGTCAGAGGCATAATTTTGATTATGATTAACATTTTTAATGCCTAACTAATCTAGATTTAGAAAATAAAATGATAATGAGAGGAAAGCTATAGATCCAAACTAGTTCTAGATAGACCGATATCATTTTTATCCTGATATAATACTAGAAAACACAAATCTCGATTTTTAGAGACTATCCATGTTTCTATTTGAATATGTATATTGGCACAATAATGTGAATGTCAGCGACCCTGCACAAACAATAGTATAATCAATATTCTAAGGATTAGCCTTGTATAAATATTTTTTTTAGTTTTATCTTTCTCTGTCTAGTTCTGTACTTATCCTTTCCTTTGATATAATGCATCTTAAAGCTTGTGCACTTGGCTTCAGGCTTTTAAAAACAAACGGCTTTTAGCACAGACATTGGTAATAACAAAACAATAACCACTTTTGGACTCAGTTGAAGCCTACTGTTTCTTAGTTGGCATTACTATGTTCATTTGATTCTGTTTTCTTAGTATACTCTTCTTGCATCATCCCCAGCAAAATTAACAATATTAAAACAAAACCTATTGCCACCCTCCCCCCCGACATTAGAATATTACTCTCACTGTCAAACTAAAGTTTCATAGATTCCCAGGGCAGAACAGATCACTGTGATCATCCCATCTGACCTCCTGTGTAACACAGATCACAAAACTTCCCCAAAAGAATTCCTAGGGCAGAGCTTTTAGACAAACATCCAATCATGATTTTAAAATTGCCAGTGATGAAGAATCCACCACAATTCTTGGTAAATTGTTCCAATGGTTAATTACCCTCCCTGTCAAAAATTCACGCCTGATTTCCAGTCGGAATTTGTCTAGTCTCAATTTCCAGCCATTGGATTGCGTTGTACCTTTCTCTGCTAGATTGAAGAGCTCATTATCAAATATTTGTTGGGCACTGGACCTCTTGAAGAGAATTCTGTGCCAGCAGGCTCTAGCACAGATTTAGAACCTACTAAAACAAATCCTTGTGATTTTGGGGTTTGTGTTGCCTGGGGTTACAGGTACTGAAAATACATAATTTTTTGCTGCAAAATTGTGTGCTGATTTTTGTTTTGTGTTTTGTTCTTAACTACTAACTGCAATTTGTTTACGTTTTAAAATAGTACTACCCGTTATGAGCTGCCTAAGGCAGCCACATCAAAGCACTGCAGAGTGCATGTGGTACCAGCTTGAATAATAGCAACAAACTATGGTCTCTCAAATCGTGGTTTGATTTCATTGTTTAAATAGGAAACGAGTTAGTGTGATCCCTCTGACTGGGATTCATAGACTCTGGAGCTCATTGTTCTGGCATTCATAGCTTTATTTTTAATTAGAAAAGAAGGAAATACTTTGAGCTCGTGCTTGGATAAAAGCTGTAAATGATATTTATCACTTCCTAAAGAGTTTTCTTTCCTTTTAATTTGAGACCTCACATTAGAATCCTGTTTCTGTTCTAGTTCTTCCATTCTTCTTTGTGTAATGCAGCTATAGGAATTCTTCTAAGGTCCCTGAAGTCAATGGGAGTTTGCTATTGACTTCCGTGGGGCCAAATTTCATCCCTTCTCTGCACTGACAGTTTTAGGGAGTGCAGCTCTGCAAGGTTAGAGCACTCATACAGATTGGCTGCTGGCATCTTTCATCACCTACTAGCCTAGACCTGTTCTGACGGCAGTTAAATGGCATGGTGGGTTAAACTCCAGCAGCTGCTACCATCTTGTCCACTCTAGGGCTTCCAGTGTTGTTGCTGGAGCTGCATCAGCGTTAGCAATGCTGAGAAATTTTAGGGGGAAAAGCCTTGTGTAGCCATAGCCTTAGCCTATCTAGCAGGTTTAAACGTTTAAATTAAAGAAGGCTTTTTTGTGTGTGTCCACACTGGCAAAAAGAGAAGGTCCAATATCTTGTTTGGGCCACAGCTATGTTTTGAACATGCCTATGTTGGAGTGTAAGTAGGGACTAAGCAATGTTCAGGTCATAGAATCACAGAATCGGAGGACTGGACCGCAAGAGGTCATCTAGTCCAGGCCCCTACACTCAAGGCAGGGCTATGTAATAACTACACCATTTCTCCTTGTTTAACCTGTTCTTAAAAATCACCAGTGACAGAGATTCCACAACCTCCCTAGGCAATTTGTTCCAGTGCTTAACTACCCCGACAGGAAGTTTTTCCTAGTGTTCAACCTAAACATCCATTGCTGCAATTTAAACCCATTGCTTCTTGTCCGATCCTCAGAGGTTAAAGAGAACAATTTTTCTCCCTCCTCCTTGTAACAGCCTTTTTACATACTTGAAAACTGTTATCACATCCCCCCCATGTCTTCTCCAGACTAAACAAACCCATTTTTTCAGTCTTCCCTCATAGACCTTTAATCATTTTTGTTGCTCTTCTCTGGACTTCGTCCAATTTGTCCACATCTTTTGTGAAATGTAGCGCCCAGAACTGGACACAGTACCCCAAATGAGGCTATATCAGCACAGAGTACAGTGGAAGAATTACTTCTCATGTCTTGCTTACAACACTCCTGCTGATACATCCCAGAATGATGATATGTGTTCTACTGATAGTTACTGAATATTGTTCCTGGTTTGGTCTGGACTGTACCACTTCCCAAACCATGTTAGAGAGCAGGGTTTGTAATTTGTTTACATTTCCTCTCCCAGTTACGTTTTTCCAGCTTTGTTCCAAAATTTGAAACTGAAGCCTGATATTTTCATTCTTGTTGCTTGGTGGTTGGCAGCTAACTTTAAAGGTTGTTTTTATTTTCTAGTGAAAGGGAATAGCATCTACAGCTCTCTAACCTGAACTAAAACCAACCTCACTTTCAGAGTTACATCCATTGCCTGTTCCAGATAGGAATCTGGCTCGCAGAAATATTTCTCCAGTCAAGAATGAGTAGTGGATGTGTTTAAGTTAGTTATTTCTCTAGTCTTTCTGTGTTAGAAACCTACGTTCAAATGTGGATGCCTTGCATGACAAGTGAAAATGTTCACAGTCCAGACCTTTGTGGATATTGTCTACATCACAAAACTAACATGCATTTCATGCCAACTGGCATTCTCTTGTTCCAAGGAGCTCAGGACAGGTATTTCAGTTTAAGATCATGGTGCATTTGCAGACTGATGAAGTAATTAGCGCACTTCCACAGAACCATCTTTCCTTGCTGATTCTCTCGTATTCTGGCAACTGTGCCATGTTGTATGAAGGTTATAGGTTCAAAATATTCAGTAAATGTAAGCTAAAAAAGTACTTCCCCTCTTATATTTTTTAAACTTGCTCTTATTGATTTTAGAATGTCTTCACAAACTACGCCATTAGAACCTATCAAGCAGCACAGCATGATGATTTGTAAACAAATTAAAGACAACCTAAGACAATCTAACCTGTTAGTGTGACTCCTTCTGGATGTGTTGATTGGTACTAGTGTTTTCCATTTGATAGTGCACTGTTCTTTAGCCTGGAATGATCTCTCTCTCTCTCTCTCTCTCTCTCTCTCTCTCTCTCTCACACACACACACACACACACACACACACACACACACACACACACACACACACACACACACACACACGACTTTGAGCCTACAGTGTAAAGGAAATTAGCTAAAGTGTGTAGTGGCTGATATTTCATTTACCACAGTGTAAACTGGAAGTAGTGCTGTTGTAGCCGTGTTAGCACTATGACATGAGAGAGACCAGGTGGGTGATGTAATATAAAAGATATTAAGATATTATCCAATAAAAGATATGACCTCACCCACCTTGGCTCTCTTAAATTAGGAGCAGTAATTCCCTGGAAGACCATGGAGACACACTGCTGTAAAGGGAAGGAGAATCAGGCAGTGACTGGAAATTTTTAAATTGAAAAGTTATGGAAACCTCGGGCATACCTGAGGACTAAGGAAAAATACCCCAAACATGATTTTAATAATTAAAAAGGATTAAAGTGTGAGTGTGACAAGTGATTCTGACAATTACTGGTTTCTTACATCCAACTTCATTTCCCTAGTAAACTAACGGAACAAATACGTATGGAGAAAAGACCACAGTCAGAGCAATGCATAAGACATGCAAGTTCCTTGCTGGTAAACAGGTGTAGAAGAATGTAATTTGGTGTAGCTTTCAGGAGGCTGGAACAGAGGGATAGAGCGGGAAGAACAATAAACAGAAGGACAGGAGAAGATTAAGTTGGGCAGCAAATGCACACCTAGCCATTTCAACTTCCATTATAGCTTTTCATTCTTCTAGCTCGTTGGAAGATAAGTGACACCAGCTTAGACCCTCTTATCAAAGTGTAATTTACACCAGCTTTACGTATCACCTCTGAATTTGGCCCAGAGTCTGTAAATCTTGAGAGGCTAATGGAACCATGAACAATGAGCAGCCTGTCTTTTCAGAAAGAATAAATCAGACCAGATAAACTTGATCACTTTTTTGGAATGAATAATAGCATTACTGGATTAAGGTGATTAAGCAAATGTATGATATAGAGCCAGACCATGGTCCCACTGAAATCGATAGCAAAATTGCATTGACTTCAGTGAGTCCTAAGCTTCAGAAAAGTGTCCCTCAAAAGCCACTTGAAAAATTAATTCATATTTGTTTGGATATGAGTACAGCCATGTAGATTAAAAAAATGTCTGCATCTTCTAATGATGAAGTCCTATTATGCTATGGAATGGTCTTTCAAAGGAAAGGTGGGAGCCTTTTAGCTTGAATTGCTCACATTTAGTCTGTGCAAAGTACATGAGTTTACTTTAAAGAGCATTCCTGTAGTGACAGGGGAATGGGCTGGGTGATCTAATAGCTCTTCTCCATCTCTTTGTGCGATGCTATGATTTCTTCACACTTCCCTTACTTGGAAACTAAAATAACAAATGACTGTCTGCTTCCTGGTTAAACATCCTTTGCACTCTTCTGTATATCTTCTCTCTGTGTCTCATTGAGCAACTCCAGAGTTCACCCACAGTGATGGCCTGGCGGTGTGATTAAACTGTGATTTACTAAAACCTGCCAAGCTGAGAGTAAAATACTTTTAACATATCCCAGCTGTTCATCATATATAATCCTTATGAGTTATTTTTATTTTTTTAAATGTCAAAGTGATGTACTGTAGAGCCATGACCCCGGAAGCTTCCCTGTTGCCTGCATATCTGAGGAACACTCTTTGCTCGCTTATATAGCATTTTCTTATGCTATCAGCGTCTGGTTAGAAACACCAGCAGGTAGTTTTCCTGTCAACAACCAGCACAAAGGACATCAGGATAACGTTATGAATTCAGTCATATGTAGTACTTTTCAGAGGCAATCTGCGCTTTAAAAAGCATGCACACACAAAATAATATAGTAATATTGCAGGGACTATGTGCAGCCATTCGGTCCAGGGGAGCAGCTAAAAGGAAAGTCTTCCAGGGCCCTCAGTGAGCATTGTGTCAGGCCTGTAACACTTGGGAAATTAGAGCCTGTCTTTCTTAAGGCAGAGCATTGATTTCTCTTCTGCCAACTTCAGTGGCCTACCTCTTCATCTTGAAAAGCCCCTTCATGAAGTCCACAGAGGTCAGGAAAACTTTCTGGCGCTGATGGAGTTATCCTTCCATGTAGTAGGGGGAGGCCTCAAAGCTTGCATGGAGGCATGGCTTATCTGTGCAATTGGCCCTTGTCAATAGTGGATCTTCCAAGATCTGTACAGGGTTTGGACGCGAGACCCTCTGCGTATTCAATGGGGGGCAAACCCTCATTATCTCATGGAGGAATTTGGAGGGAACTCCTCAAGGGGGATCTCCATGGAATTTTCCTCCCCATGAGTGCCTTCCTGGAGCTGTTTCCACAGAATCTGGGTGATCCAGCCAATATTTGTTATGAACTAACTGCCTCTTTTGGGACTTGAACCCATGATCTTCTGGCCCAGTGCCATCAACTGAGCCATATAAATCAGGTGTCAATCCCCAAATGGGATTGACTACAGCTAGTTCATCCAATCTCTTTTCCAGGATTTGTTTACAGGTGAGAGTTGGGACTATCTTCTGTTCAGCATTTGTTAGAAATCATGTTGATCTCTCTTAATTATAACCCTTGGCAGAGATTTCAAACCAAGTTAAACCAGCTGCATTTATGACTACCTCTTAAGACGCCTTGTTTAGTTGTTTGGGCTTGGTGTTTAACTAACGTAATTTCTTTTTAAATTGTATGCTACAGTTGGAAGTGGGTTCTACTTCACCTTAGTAAGATTTTTAATTAATCATAATATACTCCGAGTCCCAGACATAAAAAAGGCACCATCTGCCATTGGAGCTCATTTGCATAGACTTAAGTGCAGTAACTACCCAACTGCTGCATATATATTTCATTTTTTAAAAATTGCTCAGAGCTTGAATGATTAATTTGTGGGGAAAGCTCCACTGAGGTGGAATAAGGACCCACTTCTTATCAGAATGTGCAATTTTAATGGGAAGTGAAATTTGGACTCTAACTGACTTGACAGTAACTTAGGCCTTCTTTAACTATTAAAGAGAAAAGAAAACAAACCTGAGTTAAAGTTGCTAAACTATCACAGAGTGATTAAGCAATGATATAATATATATATATATATTATATTAAATATAATGATATTATAGATGAGATAACCTATATGCTATGATAGATTACAATGTAGGTTGTCGTGTCTGTTTAACATGTACCATCACTACCCTTTCTGGGGCTTCGTAACTAGAGAGATTTTCATTAGACTAATTAATCTCTGGTTAAAGTATCTGCTAGCTAGTTAATACAATGGCTGAGCATGCACAATACCAGTCAAGTACATGATAACTTTCTGGGGTCCCAATCATGACACCTTCACTCTCAGCCACAGTCGTTATAGTGCCATTTACTTTAATGAGTCCTGCAAGTAAATGGCCTCTCATTTGGTTTGCCTAGCACAGAGAGCATCGTTTATTGCTTTCCACCATTGGAGTATGAAAGGGTTGTTTCTTCCCACTTCTGCAGTACAACTGGGCTTTAATGTTCTTACTGATTACCACTGACCCAAAAAGTCTGCCTAGCATCCCTTTTATGGAGTATATGTCAGTGAAGCTTAAAGTCTCTCCTCTCCCCTAGGCTTCACTCTGCAGTCTCGTCTAGTCTGACAGCTGAAATGCCATATTTCATTCCCTGTCTTTTGTAGGGAAATGCTTGATCTAATAATGGCTGAATATTTTAAAAGGTTTCAGATCTCAGAAAGGTAGGAAAGTTTGAAAAGGTCAGCATCCTTGAAAAGCGGATGTTTATAATTTAAAACTCCCAATTTCATTTCAGATTGGTCTCTACAACATTTCCCCATCACTCTATGTAACCATATAAAACTAGGGCCTATCATAATGGTGGCTGTCACCTCTGTGCTGTCCATTATGGTTTTATTTGTATACGTTTAATATGTTTTATGGGATTTGAAAGCCAAGGCAGTGAAAGCTGAAAAACTTAAAATTAACAAAATATTCTACCATCTTGCAAACCATTCCCATTATATCACATAATCCCTAACACTAATGAGTGTGTTGTGTATGTGTCATGATCCTGTCCTTGCCAAGACTGACAATAACAAGCATTTGGGGTTTTCTCGAGAGAGTAATTTAAATTTGCTTATGCTGCTACCATCTGTCTATATTGTCTGTATGAATTACTCAGAGAGAGGTGTAGCTTCATCTGTATTTTCAGTGTGTTAATGAGTGTGGTTCACTATTAGGTTAGACTCTTCCCCCTGTTATAATTCGTTATAACTCTGCAGAATTGGTCAAAAGAGATATAAAGAGGCATTGTAATAAATAGAACACTCAAAACTATACAGTAAGTAAACACAAAAACAAATTTTATTTGAGATAAGTGGGGGCATTTTCTGTTCCTGGAGCTTTACCTCCATTTTCTGGTCATGCAGAATATTGATCAAGGGCAGTCACTTAAAAATAAAGTGTACCTGTTCATCTTTATAGCAGAATCAGGTCTTGGAAACAGCTAGTAACCAGTACCTCTCATTCAACTGTGTATGCTATAACTTGCAAGGAGCTTCACCTGTTCTAAATAAAGTCAGCTTTGAGCAACTCAAGTACAGTGCGGCAAGTTAGAATCCCTACAGCTGAATGAGAGAGGAGGAAAGGGCTGAGGAATCTACAGCACCAGCTCAAAACTACTTGTCCTAGAGCAGGTGAATGAACCAATGGTTGGGAACACATGCTGTACTTTGACCAAGACCTCAGTACTTCATGTGTGCAAGGAGCTGCCTCACTTCAAGGAGGGCCGAAACATTGAGAAGCCTTCTGAAAAGTTCATGAATTTTTAATACGCACCTGTCTCTGCTGAGAAGGGCAAGGATTAGTGGTGTGCAAAGAGGGGACCAATTATGTCAGCTTTCACTGTTTCTCTAGGAAAGCAGAGATTTCCTTTATAGAAAAATTTGTTGGATTCGAGATAAGAAATCTGCTGTTATTTCTTTTTGTTAATCCCTACATTAACTAAAGCATGTACAGGCTTTCCTTGGGGAAGGGAGGAAAACCAATAATTGGAAAAAAAACAAAGGTTTCTCTTGCTCTTATTAAAACCTAGTGGGGGTAAGAAAAGAAAGAGAGGGTTTAAGTGCAGTCATGTTTCTTCCACACTACATTTATGCAAGGAGAGTATTGTACAAATGAAGTGAATGTCTTGGTCTATAAAAAGAGAGACTTGAACAAACTCTTAGGTCTGTGTAGATGTGCTCTTTATCTAATAGACAGTGTATAGAAATAGCTATGTGGCATAGGCCAAGGATTCTCAAACAGTTTTTGTAGTGGGGAGCATGTTTTAATAAAACAACGGTTTGTTTGTGCACACACCTCTCCCAGTTGCATTCACTGAACATGCCTGTGGCAACTGCACCAACCACTTATATGAACAAGTAATGGTAGGAAAGTATTTAATGTATTTTTAAGTTTATGTGGCTGAATTGCTCTCCCAGGAGGAACCCTAGCAAGGGCTCTGTGGCTCATCAGTGGTTCATGGAAAATACATGAGAACACTTGATATAAGCTATTGCAGAAATGATGGCACTGAAGTAGACCAAACCAGAGTCATCCTACACTATAGACTTATATTGGTATAACTACTTTGCTCAGGGGGTTGCAAAATCCACACCCCATAGTGACGTAGTTATACCAGTCTAACCTCCTGTGTAGACAGCGCTACGTTGGCGAGAGAAGCTCTGATATAGCTACTGCCTCTCAGGGAAGTGGATTAACTATCCCAGAGAGTCTACAATAAAGTGCTACAGCTGTGGAGCTGTGCCGATGCAGTGTTTTGAGTGTAGACTTGCCCTCTGTTTTGAGTGGCAGTATGGTCCAGTGCATAGAGGTCTACACTGGGGCTTAGGACAGTGGTTTTCAAACTTTTTTTCTGGTGACCCAGTTGAAGAAAATTGTTGATGCCTGTGATCCGACGGAGCTGGGGATGAGCGGTTTGGTGTATGGGAGGGGCTCAAGGCTTGGGCAGAGGGTTGGAGTGTGGGTGTGTGTGCTGCAGGGCGGGGCAGGGAATGAGGTGTTCAGGGTGTGGGAGGGGGCTCTGGGCTGAGGCAGGAGGACAGGGCTCTGGGCTGGGGGTGCAGGAAAGGGCTCTGGGTTTGGTGGGGGCTCAGAGCTGGGGCAGGGGATTGGGTTGTGGACTTACCTCGGGTGGCTCCCGGTCAGCAGCACAGTGGAGATGCTAAGGCAGGCTTCCTGCCTGTCCTCGGACTGCACTGCGCCCCGGAAGTGGCTGGCAGCAAGTCTGGTGCCTAGGCAGAGGCATGCAAGCGGCTCTGCACGGCTTTCGCCCGCCAGCACTGCCCCCCCAAGCTCCCATTGGCCGGTTCCCAGCCCGTGGGAGTGTGGAGCCGGTGCTCGGGGCGGGAGCAGCGCACGGAGCCCCATGGCCCCCCCGCCTAGGAGCCGGATCTGCTGCTGGCCGCTTCCGGGGCGCAGTGCGGTGTCGGAACAGGTAGGGACTAGTCTGCCTTAGTGGGACAGCACCGCCGACAGGACTTTTAATGGCCCGGTCGGTGGTACTGACCAGAGCCCTCACAACCCAGTGCCTTACCCCCCCGTCCCTGTTTGAAAACCACTGCGGCTTAGGAACCTGTTATATTCTCAGCTCTGCCACTGACCTACTGTGCGACTTTGGGCAAGTCTTGGCGCCTCTACTTTTCCCCACTCATTCTTTGTGTAGATGGTAAACTCTTTAGGGCAGGGAGATGGTCTCGTACTATGTATTTGCACACTGCCTTGCACAGAGGGGCCTGATCACAGCTGGGCTTGTAGGCAACACTGTAAATAAAAATAAATAATTAATAAGTGAGTTAGTGCTCCCCTGACTGATGAGTAGCTTAACTTCAAACACTGCTGGACCTATTTATCTTGACTTCTGCACATGAACTTAACAGTCAGAAGCCAGTGCTGAAGAAGCCAGGGATTTTAATAACTACATAATGCTAAACATGTGCACGCCCTTCATTCTAAACTGCCTTCATTCTAAACCTAGAGTGAAGAGGGAGAAAAGTGCGCTCACCACAAAGAAGTAATGAAGAGCCTGCCAGTTTCTATGAAGCCACTGCACACTCCAACCTCCTGCCCCAGCCCGGAGCCCCACCCTGCACCCTGAACTTCTCTTTTCTGGCCCCACCCCACAGCCCGCACCCCCAGCTGGAGCCCTCTCCCCCTCCCACACCCCAACCCCCAATTTCGTGAGCATTCATGGCCTGCTGTACAATTTCCATACCCAGATGTGGCCTTTGGGCCAAAATGTTTGCCCACCCCTGCCTTAGTTACATGAACTTCCCCTGGGTTTCGTTTTGAACTGCAGATCTTCACTACATGGATGTGAGAAGCCACGCTATGGTCCCTTTCTGTCTGGTAGCCTTAAGAATTAGTTCTGTCTTAGCTAGATCTCCAGTGTGCTTCTCTGGCTTGCTCATTTTATGTCTTTCTTGTGCTCAGACTATTTTTGTTCATTTGTTCTCTTGGAATTCCTTAACACAGAAGCCAAACTTCTCTTCCCTATCCCTGAACCCTGAGTCTGTTTCCATCCATGCTTATGTGACAGCTACCTACGTCGCCTTTTGTCCACAGGTACTTGGCTTCTCTCCCATATTGTAATCTTGCAGGGCTGCCAAAGGGAAAGCAAGTGGTGAATGTATATGGACAAGGGAGAGGGGAAAGAGCAGAGGCAGAGAACAGAAAGCTGACTTTAGAAAACAGCTTGCCATCTCCTGTTCTTTTGCCAGCACCTATGCAAGTC
The DNA here is from genome assembly GCA_037349315.1 of Chelydra serpentina. NCBI lineage: Eukaryota > Metazoa > Chordata > Testudines > Chelydridae > Chelydra > Chelydra serpentina. Next base: position 134,133,217 of record JBAIAC010000004.1, read on the forward strand.
AGATAAGAGAGTCAGAGCCTGTGTGCTGTGCTCCAGGGTTTCACCTGCGCCTAAGACATCTCTTTGATGCTTTTTACACAGTGTGATTGAAGAAGAATTATGGTGATAGTTTTCAGGCAGTGGGTATTTATGTCCCTCTTCCCCTCTCATTGAAGGAAGAAAGGACTCCTCTTCTGAGGAATGCTTAGATCCCTCAGCTCATGGAAGTGATGTTTAATGAAGGACTATTTTGGAATACGGTACTTGTAAGAACAAGCTAGAACTCAGCAAAAAAGCCAAAATGTGTGTCCCTCCAAATCTCACATAGATATACATCAGTGTGTCATAGGTGCATATGAGTGTGTGCAATCCCACAGAGAGAGAGAGAGAATTTGAAGGAGCTGGTGCTAAACTTGTACAATTTTGAAGGAGTCAAGGAGAGGATCCCCTGTCTACATGCCAACATTTAAGAAGGGTGGGGAGGGGAAGATGGGGGCGGGGGCTGTCTAGTCCAGTCCACTGCCTCATAAGCTTCAGCACCATGTTCCCCGTTTTTATACACCAAGCGACTGCAGTCCTGCAACCTTATTGCAGCGCTTTAGGGTTTAATTCACTCGGATTTGGTCTACAGCAACATCCAAGTGTTTCTGCAGCAAATCCAAGGCGCCTTGCTGGGAATAAGACCCTAGAAAGAGCATCAGAGAAATTAGAGAAGGGGCATTTTATTGGGTTTTCCTGCAGTTCTGCAATTTCACCCTGTTTTTTCTCCATTCCCCCCCCCCCCTTTATTTAAATGTCCTCAGGGCAGATTTATTTTAATATCATGTCCTCATTTCCTCAGCCACTCTGTCCATGACCTGTGTGAGCTGTCTATGGCAAGATTAGCAAAATAAGCAAATGTTTAATTTTGTGATGGGGAGGGGAAAGGAATCAAAGGCCCTGCTGTTGCTGGAGAACATGAAGAGTCCAGTGCAAAAATAGGGATGTTAAAACCAGCTCCTTAGAAAATGTAAAGAGATCAACTCAGCTCTTCCATGGCTGAGATGTTCATTCTCTCAGGTCCTGAGTATTTCATAAGGAGTCAATACAGAAAATACTTGGTCAGATATGAAGGAAGTAGGGAGGAATCGTTCTCCCCAGGACATGGAGCCATTACAGGGTGGTTATGGAGCTGCTCTATGGAGCGTGTTGATAGAGCCATCCATGCATTCCCACCCCAGGGTGGAGAACTGCAGGATCTACCCTACCATAGCTGCACCTAACCCCTGTGTATTGTCACAGAGACCCAAGGAGCATGTGTCCCCTCTGCACCTTGCCCCGCCTCCAGCCTTCGTGCGGTAGAATAGAACCTCATTGGTTCTGCTGCCAGGGACCTGCTATGATCCAGAGGTAAGGGCCAAATTTGACCCTTCTCTTACAGACTTCCTAGTGGATTGAGTACGGGACTGAAGTCAGGCGGGCGTTTGAGTTCTAACCCTGACTCTGCCTCCATCTCCCTTTGTGGTCTCAGGGAAAATCACTTCTATCTCTCAGGTTGTAAAGCTGGGGAGGAGAATTCCTGCCTGCTGCAGAGGAGATGAGTTTTGATGATCTAGTTAATATTTGTCCTGGGCTTTGCACATGCAAATGACTTTCCTGATCTGCTCTGTTGCTGCCCCATATGCTTCCTGAAGGAGTACTTTTGTGCTGAAACTGCCACTCCTCCCCGCAGCAGCTGTCTGTTACTGGATGCACATTGTGCGGGTGACTCCTGAGGGGTACATACGGTCCACTGTATCTCTGCCTGGCACTCAGAACACAGAGGGCTGGGCAGATGAACATCAGGAAGAGAGAGACTGGAGAGAATTAAGCGATGGTTCATAAGTGATTTTATGAAGAAAGATTAGAAGCGCTAAACCTATATTGGTGAGACAAACACAAAGACGAACATAACTTTCAACAAGTGCTAGTGGTGTATTAATAATTTGCGTTTTTGTAGCTCTTTTGATTTAAGAACGTTAAGGGTCTCATTTTATTGTTTATTTGTACACTATAAAGAGTGTGCTACAAACCTGTGAACACTAGCCTCCCAACACTCCAGTGAGGGAGGTGATTATTATTGTATCTGTTATATACATGAGCAAATTCAACGGCAGAAAGCTTAAGCAACTTGGTCATGGTGACATAGTGAGTCTAAGGCAGAGCCATGAATGGAATGCAAGTATACTTACTCTCTGCCCTTTGACCTAACTACTACACCACACTTATTGCCTGATCTATATATAGCCCATTGGAATCAATCGGACTCTTTTCATAGATTTCAATGGACTTAGGATCAGTCCTCCACTGTTCTGAAGGGGATGGTTAACTGCTTATTTAGGCTGGTGCAAAGGATACAGATCTATAATCATCGGTGAAATCAAGTGAAAGAAGAAAGAAATGTAGATTATCAGGGGAAAAAAAACTTTGTAATGGTGAGCTCTCTTAGCCTATGGAAATCTCCAAGGGAATTGGTAGAAATCCCTTCCCTTGAGCTATGCAATACTAAATTGGACTTTAGGGCACTGGCAGCAGGATGGACTATTGTAGGTGACCAAATAGGTCTCCTTGATTGGTGTGTGTGTATAGATAGATAGATAAATATAAAATAAAGAAAATTCTCATGACATTTAGGATGGGCAACAAACAAAAGGATACACTGAGAAGGATTTTTTTCAAAACTGCCGCTTCAGATGTGAACACATTTTTTCATTGCCATTGTATGTCTGAGAGCCTTACCTTACATGCATGCTCAAACTCATTCAGATAATACCTAGATTTTGGGTCAAGGTGCTGTGAAACAATTGTAAACTGAAACAAAGTGTGATAGTCAGTGTTCGTATTTGTATATGGACACACACAATGCCCTTCCAACTCTCACTTACTTTGCTGCATTTTCTTTTAATTTCCTTTTATTTTCTTTATTCTACCATACGGGAGAATACAAAAGAAAAAGCAGAAAATCTCTGTTACATATTGCACAAAATCAGCAAATTATAGTACAGTACGTCAGAGGGGAAATAAAGAAGAGACGGGTCCATAGAATTACTATAATTCACGTATAGGTCTGATTTTTCAACAAGCTGCCTGCACAATTACCATGATTGTGCATGCAGATTGAATAACTGCATGTGCAAATAGCTAACTGGTAATTTTCAAGTGCAATTAGCATATTTTTGTGTGGGCAATCACAGTAATTGCAGGTGCCTAACTTGTATGTACTGCAGTGCTTTTCAACTTCAAAGTGCTTTATGAAGATTAATTAAACATTAATAGCAGTAACAGGAAAATTAAAAAAATACACTTGAGAGCATGATTATAGCTACTTACTTTCTTGCAAGTTGCATACATTTAAGACATAAAATACATATTCAACAAAAAGGGAGCTTATTGCTTTTTTTTTAACACAGCTGTTTCATTACAGTGCTGGTGTCATAGCTCTAGGAACTGACAGACAGATTTAGGTCTGCACATGTGAGGATTTAGGTTCTTTATAATGCAATCTCAAGAGAGCTTGCTACGGAGGTAGAATGTAATATGGGAAGTCACAGTGGGACGGTTATTACTTAAATAGCACCATAAATGCATGTGACACTTTACCAACCTGAGAGGAAACAAAGTCCTGCCCTGAGTAGCTTACAAATCTAAGAACAAAATGGGTGTGAAATGGTGCAGAATCACTATGCTAAATTCAGCATGTAAAAGGGTAGCTGGCCCATTAAATGAAACTGGGCTCAATGCTCCTGTTCCAGTCCAGGTGCTCTCGCTTGGACCAGTTTAAAGGCTGGGGCAGCACCTGGGGTAGGGGGCTATAAAAGGTAAGTCAGGAGTCGGGCAGGAGGTGAGAGCTACCAGAGATAGACGTGGTTCCTGGGAGAGGGCTGAATGTAGGAGAGCAGCAAGAAGGGTTTGCTGGCTGGTGTCCCCAAGCCAGGACTAGAGGGTTGGAGATGGCTGAAGGCAGCAGAATGGACCTGCAGCAGCAGCAGCAGAAGGAGATGCCTGCTGGCTCCAAGCCAGAGCCAAGGGAAGAGAGGACTGAAAGAAGGGGGATAGCTGCTGATATCTTGCTGGAGAGGTGAACCCGGCGGAACAGTGAAAAGGCCAGGAGGAGTGAGGGATGCTCCCCCGGCAAGGATGCTCCCAGCAGAGAGGCTGTGGAGTTCCTGCTGCGAAGATCAGGATTCCATCCCAGAAGGAAGAGCTGGAGAGTGGCTGTCCTGGCAGAGGGACAGAAGAGTATGGCTAAGGAGCCTAGCTATGATGGTGAGAAAAAGGATCATGTGCATTGCGGTAATAGGGAGTATGTTTTGGGACTTGTGTTATAGACTATTTGCACAAGGTTTTTGTAATAAACTGCCCCCCGGGGGGGTATTGTTTAAATAAGAGTCTGAAGTGGAGTCCTTTTGGGTTACCCAAGAGGGAAACTGAGGTGAGAAGCCACTTACAGGGCTGCCGCGAGGCCAGGAGGGGGTGCCCAGGATGAGGTGCTCATTTGCACAGTAGCTTGAAGGAAGAGGATTGGGGTTTGCAGAGATTTAGGGCACTAGGTACAAAGGAAAAAGAGGCTGTTCCACATGTAATGAGTGGCACGAATAAAGCACAAAGCCAAGTGAGGAAGACTAATAAAATTATACTAAATAGAAAGTTCTGTTGGTTTTTATTTCACCAGCACAGTAAATCCTCATCTTGCCATCTATCGTATTGTGGGCAAGCCTCGAAATCCTATTGCTTTCTCAGTATCTTGCATCTATGGAAAAGCCCTTGTTTGCTTCTGCCGCCCCTTACTATTACTACATCATTTCATAGTGGCAGTCAGCCACTGATAAATATAGTGCTGGCCAGAAACTACATCTTGTTTTCTTCCAGTGGGTGTAGGTGAAACTTGACTCCTTAATAGTGCTGGTGGTCTGTCAGACCCTTACATGAATCGAACACAAGCCAGCTGTTTATCCCAGTTAGCAGCCAGCTATTCTTAAACCACCAGCTTTAGTTTTCATCCAAGCACAGGCCACCTTTGCAGCCTCCAGGTTGCCTGTCCTCTTTAATTAGCTCTTTCTTTTCATAGTCTGTCATTTTCTCAGTGCCTGGAAAATGACTTGAAGTCAACACTGATCAGAACAAACCATGAACACACTTCACTTCAGAAAGACAATCGGGGATACAAGTGATCCATAAGGCCTTGTAATATTTTGAAAATGCAACATATTACTTTAAATAAGCCTACAATTAAAGTGAAACTCTTTCCTCCCTTTCCAGAGGAGTGGAAATAAGATTCCCTAATATCACAGTGCCAGGGCTGAAGAAACTGTTGTGACTTGATCACAGGGCTGAAATGGCTGCTTTATTGGTCACGAATCTCCAGTTATCCTCCATTATGCGATGGGATATGAAAAATGACACCTGGTTTCTCTTCATTGGTTTAGTTGGCCATTGAGATCAGGTACCTCTGACATGCCAGTATCCTAGGATTGTGCCCTGACTCAGACTCTTTAGAGCTGCTTCAAACAGTGGTCCAGATCTTATGGCTGAATGGTTCGGGGATGTGCTGGCTCTGGGGCAGGGAGGCACAGCAGGATGCAGATGGTGAGGCAAAGCACAGCATTATTACGAAAAAGATGGATTACTCATGAGTGTGTGAGAGAACTCTGCTTCTAAAGAAGGGCTCTTTCTATTATAGTCCTTACCTCTACTATACCTTAGCAGAGCCAAGCTGTGGAGCACAGGGAGAGAGACAGAACACTCTAATCTAATCCATATACTGACTGCAGTAGTAGGTAGAAGGGGAGGGTTTATTTCACAGACAGCAACTTTCAAAGCATTTCATAGTGCATGACTTTGCCTTGTCTTAGTTAATCCCTAGGGGCTTGCTCTCTTTTGGACACACACAAACAGAACCAAAGGAAAGAGCCTAATGACCAGAAACAAAGTTTTGTGCTTTTCCAAGGAAGTGGGAGGGAGAGGGAAGGGATTAAGCCTCATGGCTATTTGTAGGCAGACCAGCCTGATATCGCCTTGGTTTTGGATAGCTGGCTTGTTCCTGCCATTATAGGCATTTTGATGATGGCTTCATAGTTCTGTTAAAGTAATTGTTGGCTCTTGTTTAGCAAATGCTCCAGCTGAGCCGGCAATCAGATTGGTTGGTGGCTTTTAGGAGGCCTAAGGCAACAGAATCACAGTTGGCAAAATACCAGCTCTAGCGATGATGAAGTTGCTGATGAGCATGAGGGGGGTGGAGGGGATTCATTTTGGTTCCCAATGAGGATTGGACACACAACTCCATTTATTTACCCACAAAATAGAAAAAACAACTTTTGAGCATCTGAATTTCTTTGCCTTTTACTGGCTTATGTCAGAGTTACAGGCTGGTTTGCCAGGCCAAATTCATCTTGTGAAAGAGAACAATGTACAGGCCTCAGTTTGAGTGTTGGCCAACATTCTTTTGTAAATGTGAGGTGTTCCATTACATAAACGCGAGGCTCTTCAATCCTTAGTTCCTGTTAAGTTTTATATGTCTAATTGTTTGTATTAGGTTACAGTACTGCCTACCAGCCAGGGCACCATTATGCTAGGCATGGTACAAACATAATAGACTGTCCCTGCCCTGAAGAGCTTACATTCTAAGTGTAGACTATATGGATTACAGATGGCTCTAACACAGATTGGGGTGGGTGGGGAAATGGGTGGGGAAATAACAAATAAACATACGTAGGTGGAATATATTATGTATCCCCATCCCAATTACATGCTCACTTGACAGTTGGGGTGGCTCATAAGTTCATAAGTTGGGGTGGCTCAGGCCAGTTTTTCATGGGCAGATGTCCATTCCAGAACGGCTTGAGACTGGTCACTTGTGTCGAAGGTCTCCACAAAAAGGAATAGAGGCAGGTCTGGCCCCCATCACCAGAGTTCCTGAGGCCCTCCGAAGCTTTAATTTATTTACCCTCACAACACCCCTGTGGGGTAGGGCAGTGCTATTAGCCGCATGGTGCAGACAGGGAACTGAAGCACAGAGAGACTAAGCGACTTGCCCAGGATCACACAGGAAGTCTGCAGTGGAGTAGGGAATTGACCTTGGGTCCCCCAAGTCCCAGATTAGCACCCTACAACTCCAGGGTGGCAAAGTAGGGGAAGTTTGCACTGCCCTTGCCAGTGCTTTACCAGGCGTGTGGATAGAGAGCTTAAGGTGAAATCCTGGTCCCATGAAAAGAATACCCCCATTTCTTCAGCCAGGCCAGGATTTCACCCAACTCCTGCAATCAAACCAGCACTCCGTTTGTAAAAGAATTACTTGAATATGTCATAACCTATAACACCTGCTGGACAAAGAATAATTAAGAATTTTTTTTAAACGGCATCCTTAAATCAGGTACATAGTTAATCAGAGAGCTACTAAAATGTAAATTATAGGCATGAGACTTCCCTCCTGGCTCTCTTGAAGTTTTCAGAGTCAGCTGGGGCACAGCCTGCTGAGAAAAGTTTCAGTGCGTGCTTCAGTGACCAAAGAAAACCTAATGGCTTTTCTGAAAGCACTAGGTTTTATCTGGTCAGTGTGATGCGTTTGACACGATAGAGCTGTTATAAGTCTGCTGTTGGAAGCCTTCCTTAGGGGACTGTTTGTCTGAAATATACTTGACCTCCAAAAGACAGTTGCCACTTTACAGTTATCAAGTATGCACAATAGAACAGGAATTTAAATTTCTTATTTAATTGAAAAAATGGTTTGCTGTATCTATGCAGCGACAGTAGGTATTTGATGGCTTTCGTTGATTTTAATTCCCTTCACCATCGCACCTGAATGCTTACAGGCACTAGATTATATATGAACAAATCGCCCGTACAAATTGTTCAAATTAAAAAAAAATACTTTTAGTTAAGTACTGTACAACATAGCTTGTGTACTGTAGGAAATAATCATGCCTGATTGAGGGGGTGGCCAAGATGGCCTAAGATCTCTTTTACCTTACTTTTATAATCCTACACACGTATATTTTTGCACCCACTAAGAATTCTAGTTTATAGTGTCTGTTAGAGCCTAGTCTAAGATTATTGTAGCTAATGAGTGAACTTCTCAAGGTTCTGACACTTCACATTTTAGAATGTTGCCTGTATTCTTGGGAATGTGAAAGCCCCATCTTACTGCTCCAGGGCTTATTTTACTACTTATCCTGTACCCCTAAGCAACTCCTTTCTCAAAATGATAAGCAGATACTCCCTGATCCATCTCCCACTTCTCACCTAGTTGCCTTCTTCTTTACTATACTGCCCCCTGCCTGCCTAGCTTTTATGGAAATCTCAGTATCAGTGGCCGCTAGCAGTTAAGAGAAGAAGGGAATAGGTCTGAGTGAGAGCAAGTCATGATTTTTAGGAGTCCTACAAAAAAAACCAAAAAACCACCCCAAGACAGCAGGAGGTGGGTGCCTTCTTTAAGCTTGCTTTTCCTTTTGTGGTCCCTTGCCTGCAGACATTTGTAGTCCTGCGAGCTTGCACCAGAGATGAGCCTAGGGGAGAAGAATTGTTACTGCAGTTAAGTGACAATACAACCATGGTGTTTTCTAAAGCAGAAACCAGGTGGCTGCAAAGAAAACGTCTCTTACATAATAGCCTGTTGTCAGTGTCTGTGGTATTAAATGGTAGAGGTAAAACAGTGAAATTGTAAAGGGGAAGAGGGGAAGGAATTTCAGTCTAATAAACAGGTAATTGGCATCATTTGTTGGGGCTATGTATTTAAAGTCTGTGCAAGACTGAAGATGACACACTGGGAGGTGTCAGACAAAAGACCTAAAGGAGCAATGTACCCCTAGCCGTACATCTTCAAACATTCACTAGCAATGTCCCAAAGCAGCTCCTCAAAACAGGAGCTACACAGAGAGCTGAATAGGTGATGGTCAGAGCCCTGGAAACTGGCTTTTTTCTTTTTGCCTCCAGAGTGACTGCACACAGAACCCACAGATTGGCCCAAAGCAGTCTAACTGACACAGTTATTAGAATTGAACCAGTTTGGAAAACACATTGTACTTAAACAGATTTCTTTACGTGTACATACCTTTGACTATTTATGGTAGATAATATTGCCCAAATCCATGAGTTTGGTCCCAATGAGATTTTAAAAATAATACATTTGGGATTCTATTTCTTCATACCTTAGTTTTTCAGCCTTTAGGGTTTGTGTTATCAACTTTTTTCTCCACAATCATAAGGGCTAGAAACTTATTTTGTTTGTTTGGCTTTCATTTAATCACTTGACTCCAGCTTTAAGAAAAATACCAAATAGTGTGAGACTCACGATTAAAATCATGAGTTGGCAACAGTGGGTAGATGACCTGGCCGACTAGTAAAATGGCATCCAGAGCTGTAAAATTCTAATTAATTTTTTTTAAGGCTGCAGTTAAACTGAGAACCAAGTTTCAGAACAAAAATAGTTATGCTGAATGTTGCTGCATTATCTCCTTATTAATTGCTGTGATGGGTGTGGAGGCACTACATAATGCCCAGGATTTGATGGGTTAACTCCAGCTTCCCTTTGTCCTCTGCTCAGGATGGAGAAGGGATATAAGAAGAACTGTTGGAGAGACTGCCTGAGGAAAGGAACCCATGCTTAGAGAACTGGGTTACTCAGGAGGCTGGGGAATCTTGTGTGACATTTTTGCTTCCATTGCCTTGTTTTGTATGTTAAAGATCCTCTCCAGCTGCAAAGACCCTGCAGCCTATTGCTGTGTATTTCTGCTCAATCAATCATTCCTCCCCACTTCCAGTTTACAACAGCCTTATTTATTTATTTTTTCTCTTGCTGACCAGGTCAATGTTGCTGTCCCTAGTTATTTTTTGCCACCATGATATATTACAGTTCTAGGCTAAGGTCTGTGAGGGAATATTGGAAGAGAGACTCATCAAAGGAGTCTAAATTAAAGGCTATACTACTTCAAAACAAAATTGCTGGGGACTGGAGAGCTCAGGGCTTTGTTAATGGGATATGTACCCTTTCCCTTGGTCACTAGTGCTTGCCATTGAGTGTCCTGGATGAAATGAATGAATGGTCTCGGTCCAGGTCGTAAACAGAAAAGGATCTAACTCACAACACAATTGCAATAATAGGCACCTGTGTTGGCCGCCTCAGTATGGAGGCCAAGCATTGAAATGGCACTGAGGCTGGACCATTTCACACTTTGAGGTTCTCCCTTCAGAACAGGCGCCGTGCCCACTGGCATTTTTTTTGACAGAGGGTTTTATTCTCCAGGATCACAATATTAACCTCACATGTTTTCCCATGAGCACTAAATTCACTTAAAAAAATCAGAAAATAGAGGTTTGTGTGGGGGTGGGGAGAGGGAGAAGGTTGTGCCTTCTCCTCTTGCACCTTGCTGGGCGTGTCAGATGGCTTCTGTCCGGCTAGCCAATCTTATCAAGGTCGTTTTTATATAAAAGGCAAATAGATGATGTAAAAGACCAAAACAACTTAAAAGCTACCTAGGAAAGTTAGTCAGCTGCTGAATACCTATAATTTCATCATGGGATTTCCTGCTTACATCTTTAACTTTCAGATAGGGTTGTTGGTGTATGTTGTTTTGGGTTGTAGGTCTTCAGTGTTCCCTCTCTTTGCTTTGGGAAATATGATATTGAAGTCCTATATGATGGTAACAGGATCCTTTGTTTCCCTGAGAGGGAGTTTCCAGTGTTGGGATAGAATATTAATTTCAGTTTGGAGCCTGTCTCATCAAACATGGACACATGACCTGGATGCAGTAATCAATTTTTCCTTGATCTAACAAGCAGGTATCTGTATCCATAAATAAGTCACCTATTAAAGAGATACCGGCAGCTTGTAAGTAAGGGAAAAGTTTCCATGGCCCTGTGAAATGTTTCTGGAAGAGCATTTTGTTCTTTTCCAGCCCTCTTGCAGTACCTGGTTTTGTGCCAGAGAAGAAGAGGCATGCCGGCGCGGTGTGGGGAAAGCCGTGGAGTGCTGGATGGAAACCACCAGGGTCATGGCCCTAACATTTCTGTGGAGTGGGTGGAAGTTGTCAAAGAGATGGCTCACACCCTTTCCACTCATCATCATCTTCACTTTGCCAGCTGTGTGACAGCTGCAGCTGCTCAGGGGAGGCAAGGAGAGCATCTGAAGAAGCTGCTAGATTATTGTAGCCTCAGTGTAACTAGGGAAAATCTGTGAGCAAAAACCAGACAGAACTTGGGTCTTGTCAACAAACAATGTTTTTTTACTATTTGAACTATATTGGTTTAGTTGAAGTCATATAGTGCTCTCCCTCCGGAGTGTGGAGTTATACTGATGTAAGCACCTTTAGGTTGGCATAGCTGTTTTTGTAGTGAAGGGGAATAAGCCATACCAGTATAAGGCATCCTTATATCACTATAACTGCAGCCCACATTAGAGGTTATACCACTTTAATTATATCTGTATAAAATAACATCCCTAACTGAAAGTTAAATCGGTACAAAACCTGTGTCTAGACCAGGCCTTAGAGGGATTGTGAGAGGCATTCTTCTCCATCTGTCCTCTTACTAGTGTGATGACAGGAAAAGAGGAAAGTGTGTACTGTCTCTGAGGTAAACTGCTCCTGCACAGGCTACTTTATCCTGAAACTATGTTCTACTCCAGAAGTTTCCAAATTGTGACATGAATTTCTGGCTAGCCACCTGGTGCTGGCTCCTCTTCCTTATTTATAGACGCTAAGTCACGTTAAAATTAGGGCTGTCAAGCGATTACAAAAAAATAATCGCACGATTAATCGCACTGTTAATAATAGAACACCATTTATTTAAATATTTTTGGATATCTTCTACATTTTCATATATGTTGATTTCAGTTATAACAGAATACAAAGTATACAGTGCTCACTTTATATTTATTTTTGATTACAAGTATTTGCACTGTAAAAAACAAAAGAAATAGTATTTTTCAGTTCACCTAATACAAGTACGGTAGTGCAATCTCTTTATCATGAAAGTTGAACTTACAAATGTAGAATGATGTACAAAAAATAGCTGCATTGAAAAATAAAACAAAGTAAAACTTTAGAGTCTACAAGTCCACTCAGTACTATTTCTTGTTCAGCTTATCACTCAGGCAGACAAGTTTGTTTACATTTGCAGGAGATAATGCTTCCTGCTTCTTGTTCACAATGTTACCTGAAAGTGAGAATAGGCGTTCTCATGGCACTGTTGTAGCCGGTATTGCAAGATATTTACATGCCAGGTGTGCTCAAGATTCATGTGTCCTGTCATGCTTCAGCCACCATTCCAGGAGACATGCTTCCATGCTGATGACAGGTTCTGCTCAATAACAATCCAAAGCAGTGCAGACCGACGCATGTTCATTTTCATCATCCGAGTCAGATGTCACCAGCAGAAGGTTGATTTTCTTTTTTGGTGGTTTGGGTTCTGTAGTTTCCGCATTGGAGTGTTGCTCTTTTAAGACTTCTGAAAGCATGCTCCACACCTCATCCCTCTCAGATTTTGGAAGGCACTTCAGATTCTTACGCCTTGGGTCGAGTGCTGTAGCTATTTTTAGAAATCTCACATTGGTACTTTCTTTGCGTTTCGTCAAATCTGCAGCAAAAGTGTTCTTAAAATGAACAACATGGGCTACGTCATCCAAGACTACTATAATATGAAGTATATGGCAGAATGCAGGTAAAACAGAGCATGGGACATACAATTCTCCCTCAAGGAGTTAAGTCATAAATTTAATTAATGCATTATTTTTTTAATGAGCGTCATCAGCATGGAAGCATGTCCTCTAGAATGGTGGCTGAAGCATGAAGGGACAAACGAATGTTTAGCATATCTGGCAGGTAAATACCTTGCAATGCTGGCTACAAAAGTCCCATGCGAATGCCTGCTCTCACTTTCTGGTGATATTGTAAATAAGAAGTGGGCAGCATTATCTCCTGTAAATATAAACTAACTTGTTTGTCTTAGCAATTGGTTGAACGAGAAGAAGGACTGAGGGGACTTGTAGGCTCTAAAGTTTTGCATTGTTTTGTTTTTGAGTGGTGTTATGTAACAAAAAAAAATTGACATTTGTAAGTTGCACTTTCACTACAGTACTTGTATGAGGTGAACTGAAAAAGACTGTTTCTTTTGTTTATCATTTTTACACTGCAAATATTTGTAATAAAAAATAAGAATATAAAGTAAGCTGTGTACACTTTGTATTCTGTGTTGTAATTTAAATCAATATATTTGAAAATGTGAAAAAGCACCCAAAATATTTAATACATTTTAATTGGTATTCTATTGTTGAACAATGCGATTAAAACTGCGATTAATCGTGATTAATTTGTCTGAGTTAATCGCATGAGTTAATCGACAGCCCTAATTAAAATACATTTGAACATATATTAAATACTTTCACAAGAGTTCCTTTCCATGTGAGCTATTGATGTTGTCACCAAGGGGATGTTATGCAATGTCTACAATGCAATCTTTGTGTCAAGATGTGGTCCACGATACAAAAAGTTTGAGAACCTCTGTTCTGCCTATTACACAAATATTGATTGGTGTTGGGGTTGATAGAAACCTGTTTAATGGTAAATGAGAACGTTACTTGGAGTATAATATAAATGGATAGAATCAGGGAGTTAGATTCTACTGGAAGTTAGGTTTTCAATACAATGGGCACTAATTTGCAAATCTAAGTCCCAAGTCTGTTCAATAGCTGTTTAATTAAACTCCAGATATTTGGTAACATTCTCATTAGAAAAGAAGGCTAAAGGTGACTATGGATGCAGCTGAGGAATGCTCTTGAATTTTAAGTCTGCTTTTAACTAATGAGGGGGAAAAAAACTATCAGCGCTTCATCCATCCTTAATCCATTTATTCTCACTCTCTAATACACTTTCTCCATATTTTATGGTAAATACTGTATTACAAGGGTTAAAATTAGTGTCGCTTCATCGCTGGGTTATTCTAGGATCTCCAGGAACATGGCAGATGTCTGTTATTGAAGAGAGCAAAACCAACCCTGCAGTGTCCCCATCTGTCTGGGTGCCTGAGATTCTCAATCTGCTTCCAAGCAGCTCGTTGTGCAGGATCTGCCTTCTTGGACAGGTCACCATTCTTAAGAGAACTTTGGTCACTGAACGTTGCACTGGGATTTTTTTCAGTTCTGATTTTCTTTGGGTGGTGGTTTAACTTTTAAGCCTATTATTGACTCTCTTGAGATAAAGGAGGTGCTTTATTTAGTTAATTTGCCATAGTTAACAATGAAGACCCTGTTATCAAGAGAGGTCTGCTTTCCATCTCAATAATGCTAACAAGGGACATGTGAATGTGCAGCAATACCAATAAAATAAGAGGAATAATCGAACACAGCACACACGTCCAGAAAGAAAATGTTCGTGGGACCGTCTTTTGGTAGAGTAGAAGTGGCTAACTTGATACTTCTCCTGCAGGAAGGAATGAAGACCCTTCTAAAATACTGCCAGCATATGAACTGGTCTAATTGTTGGAGGGGCCTTGTTCTAAAGGTGTCGTAAAGCCTCCTAAGATTCCATATTTATGATGGGCACTTAGAAAAAGCCAGAGTACGATTGAATGTTTTACTCAGTGCTGTAGGAATGAATATTTATTTCAGGAGAAGCAAAGAAGCCCAACCAGATCTATCAGTCCCCCCTTAGCTGAATGGCAGGGAAAAACAACTGTGTGAACAGCAAATGCTGTGCTTCTACTGTATGATGTTCCCTCCCAAAGGGACGGGCTGAAGAGGCATAAGCACAGGAAATGGCATTTTATTGCTTTTTAAAGTTGTTTATATAGTTTTTACCAAATGCTTGTGGACAATGGTACCATGTTTCTTTGAGAATTGCAGAGGGCTTGTTTCCTCAAAGGTTGCAGGTGTCATCAGTGTCCTTCCATGCTGCTATAAGGGGAAAGGCAATAATCCAGAGGCCATCAAATGAGTGCCAACCTGTTAAAGAGATGTAGCAGCCTATTTCTTGAGGTGGTTGTGCTATATTGAACCATGAAACAGAGGTGCCTTTTGTTTTCTGTGTACTGCTGTCCCTTTACATTTTCTAAGGGCTCACCTGGTGTGCAGAGTTCAGAAGCCATCGTTGTTCTCAGCGCTCAGCACAGACTTTCAGAGGGTTTGTGTGTGCATGTGCACTTAGGGCTTGTCTACACACAACTTGCACCCCTCTAACTTGAATAGGTTTAAAAACTGCCTCTGCTCTTATATGGCATTAAAACTGGTTATATTAGTTTAATTTGCACCTGTAAATTGACTAACGCAAGCTAACCTGCTAGAAAACCAGATTTATACTGACCTTATACTTAAGTTGCATCAGTTTAACTAAATCAGTTTTAAAATCTCAGCTTTGAATTAAAGCGGCGCAACATTGTCTGTAGACCAGGCCAAGATGTAAACTCAAGGTGATTCTGTCCTCTGCCTATGGAAAACCGTAAGAGCTGGGGTCAGTGTGGGTCAGCTTGTAAAACGTGAAGTCAGATGATCTCAAGCGTCCTTCTGTTTTTATTAGTCGTGTGGTAGCACTGGGCTCTTTCTGAGAAGAGACTCTTGTTTGCTATTGTTTCGGTTTGTTTCTAACTTCTCCAGTGTTCCCTCTGTTATCAGTCAGCCAGGTCCCATGGCTCTGAACCAGAGCTGTTGTATTCTTACTCCATTAGCTGTTACTGTTTACTGAGATGTTAATGTAAATGAGGGCAGTATGGGGGAGGAGATGAAAGAGCAGGCACGGGGAATTCTACTGTTTCTCTTCCTCAAGGCTGTGCCTGACGCTGCATGTTTTATTACAGGTCCAGCACTGAGTGAGACAAATGATACAAGATGAAAGTCTGTGTGATCTCACTGATGGTAATAATGGCTGAGGGACTCCTTATTCCCTCCCCCTCTCTTAAACTTGGTTCCATTGTGTATTTCCTTCACTTCAGCACATTGTTTAGAGTCCACAGGTCTGGGATCCTTTAAAAGGCTTTTTTATGGTGCAATTTTGTGTGATTGAAACCACATTTTTATATGTGTCAAAACCAGTTCAGCAGTTAGAAAGAAATCATAATATAGATTGGATCATATTTCCTAAGTGGATGTCACCAGCTAATTCCTTTGTTATACCATTTAGCTACACAGGATTAACGGAGTGTTTACTATTAAGCGGTTACATATGGGTCACATTAATTCACACACACTGGCATTGCTTTTGACTAATATCTTGTCAAATAGGTTAACATTTCAAAATGTCTCTAAACCACTGAACTGCAGGGACCCATTATTTCCAAAGCTCAAGCCCGCCTGCTGGGGAGTTCATGTGGTAGAGCAGTACTGTACTGCCATGTTTACATTTGAGGAGCTCTTCATTTTACACATTGTGCAAAGCAAATGAAAGAAATCCCGCCAGTTTATTTCTTGTTTTCTTATGCTTAAAACCCAGAATGCATAAAAAGGAATTGTTTCGGCTGACTACAAAAGAAGTTCAAGGAAAAGAGAAATCTTGCACCATCCATTTATCCTTTACCACTTATTTCAAAAGAGAATCCTAGTCTTTCCCCTTTTTCTCCCCTTCTTCTTTCATCTGGAATGCACTCCTCCCCCCCCCCCCAGCATTTTAATTAGAAAGATCTGAAAACCCTGTGGTGCTTTTTCATCTCTACTGTACTGGTTTCTAAAGTGCATTTGGTCCTGTTGCCCTCGCACCTCAGGGTGGGTATGAAACCATTCTAATCCAGCCCTGCCCTGCCATCAGTTTAGCTGGGGTTGTTTTGTGTGTAGGAGAGATGAGATGAAGTTGTGCAATGGTAAAGCCTCAAGTCACACTTCCTGCCTACTTTGTTCCACCATAGTTACCACCTTGACGGCCTGTTGGGCGTCTTCTCTCACAGTTGCCTCTAGGCCTTTTCCCATGCAGTATGGTATGACTTACCTGAGCTCATCCACAAGATCCATACTCTGTCCATATTTAAGCTCCTTTTTTAAAGATCCACTTCTGCTATGCTGCTTACAGTGAATGTATTTGAATTGTGTATAGAATTCCTTATTTGTTCTCCTTCCCCTAACCTCTGTCTACTTGTCTGTGTCTCAGACTGTCTGCAGAGCAGGAGCTGAACTTTCTTAGGGCTAGTCTACACTGGCAACTACACTCCCAGCACTGGTGCATTGTCCACACTGACGCTTTACAGCGCTGAAACTTGCTGCGCTCAGGGGGGTGTTTTTTCACACCCCTGAGCAAGAAAGCTAAAGCAGCTCTGTAAAGTGCCAGTGTAGACAAGCCCTTAATGTCTGCAAAGCACTAGCACATGGTGGGTGTTACCCTCAACAAATAGTAATTTCCCCCTGCTCCAGAACTTCTATACTTTCTTTGTGTTTTTCCTTTTCTTTGCCACTTTGTTTGCGAGGCGTGTTGGGTTGGAGTACTGTGAGGATCCAGGACTTGGTTCCCTTTCTTCCCGTGGATGTCCTTTTGAATCAAAGCTCACACCAAACCGAAGCAGAGCTGCATTTTTTTTTCTCTTCTGGCCAGCTCCTCTGTAGAACAGAACCTTTCTTTTCTCTCTCTTTACTGATGGATTTTTGGTAAACATGCCATTTTGCAACAGAACAAGCCAATGAAAGTAAAAACTTCCTCTTTTCCGGTCTGTAAACATTTCCCAGAACAATGTGCTCTGCTTTGAAATCATTTCCAAAGAGATTCTTAATACCTCCCTTGCTCCGTGACTCACTTGATCAGAGAAACATCCCCTTCTCCTCTGTATAAGCCACTTCCAGGCAGGCTTGTCAGTCCAATAGGGATTTTGGGTAAGGAAAGCCACACCCAGGTTAGCCAGTCCCCCAGGATACACAGCTGGTTACAGGCTGCTGAAACTTCTTGGGAGTCTTTGGGCTTGGGTCCCACATTGCAATTTACTGGAGCAGGAAATTTTTCTTGGACACAGTCTCCTTTGCCTTAGTCAGAGGGATAAAGTTCACGGGCACAATACAGTAGACTGAACCTTTTTTATTACATGCTCCTTCTAAAACAAATAAGTGAGCTAATCGTTCCCTCTGCCCTGTCAGTAATGCATTACTTATTATATAACTACTTTATTGTAGAAGAAAAATGAATATATATATATTAAGCCTTAATAGCATGCAGACAATAACTTAAACACAATGTTTTAAGTTCTCTGAACTGTTTGTAAGTTAACATTTGTATGACTGTTTCAGAGTCCATCAGTTACTGACTGGCACATCGGGATGGAGGGATAGCTCAGTGGTTTGAGCATTGGCCTGCTAAACCCAGGGTTGTGAGTTCAATCCTTGAGGGGGCCATTTAGGGATCTGGGGCAAAAATTGGGAATTGGTCCTGCTTTGAGCAGGGGGTTGGACTAGATGACCTCCTAAGGTCCCTTCCAACCCTGATATTCTATGATTCTATGATGATGGGGTGCTGACCTTAGACAAGTAGCAGTAACTACACAGTAATGAAATGGTCTCAGCCAGTCAGAGCATGCTGGGCATTTACTGACTGAGAAACCATATAGTATGTAAATCCTTGCACTCTGTCTGCATTATGCCACCCTTGCCATGCAACACAGGCTAGCCTTAACGAGGCCACCGTTCTTTATGGGTATAGGAGTGGGTTGTTTGCTAATGCTGCCAATAGAGCTCAGTGCCTTGGACGGGCGCGGGGTGTAACAAGGTTTGCTCCTCCCAGCCGGGGCAACACCTCATGCCTCACCTGGGGAATAGCTCCTCTCGGCCTGACGCCCCTTCCCATCTCTCCGTCTTTGTGATTCAGTTGCTCCCTCTTCATGGCTTGGCGCTGGCTCCAGCCAGGTCACTTATGTGTTTTCCTCTTTTTTGGGGTATCAGAATCTCACTGGATTGTCTCAGGCAGTCTTCACTCCACTGCCCAGACTGTGCCACTTTCCCAGTGGCTGGTAGGGGAACCTGGGCCCACCCACTACTCCAGGTTCCAGCCCAGGGACTCTGTCTAGCAACTACGGTTTGCTTGCTCTCAGACCCTGTTGCTAGTTTCTTGGACTCCTTCCTACTTCCCTTCTCTATCTTCTGTGCCCCTCCTCTGGGTTTGCCAGCCCAAACTCCTTCCTCCGAGGAAGTAACTGTGGACCACTCCTTTCTTTGACTTCTTGCCAGGCTCCATAGCCCCATACACACCTCCCTTCGGGCAGGGAGTGACTGCAGTCTTCTTCCTGTGCAGTGCTCTTCTTTTCTCCGCTTGCTGGCTTTATACCAGCTCAACCTGCCCCTGCGCAGCCGGGCTTCATCTGGCTCTCCTGCAAGTGCAGCCTATCAGGTTAATTGTGCTAGCGACCTGCTCTGCCTTGTGTGAGGTACACGCGCACACCCTCCTCCAGAGTGGGAGGACGTGTTATGTGGGGAGGGTACGGCTGTGGCCAGGCAGTTGGAAGGCTGTACTGGGAGTGGCACGTGCTACTTTCTTTTTTCTCCCAAGTGTATTAACTGCCACTGGCTTACATGCTTAAGGACGCTTGGATACTTTATGCCTGCTCCAGGCCTTTACAGGCACAATGCCGCCAGACATGGCTGCTCAGGCAGTGCAGCCACTTCCCACCTACCCATGGTGGCCAGCTACATTCACAGTGTTAGGGTATGTCCGCACTGCAGCTGGGAGGTCTGACTCCCAGCACGGGTAGACAGACTTGCAGGAACTCAGCTCCAGAGCCAGCACATAGAAAATAGCAGTGTGAACGTTGCGGCACAGGCAGTGGCTCGGGCTAGTCTCCCGAGTCCAAGCCTGCCCGGGTGGCGAGCCACAGACTGTGCGGCAGCCTTCACCCTGCTATTTTCGGTGCTGGAACTAGGGGTGCAGGGGGTGCTGCTGCACCCCCTGGCTTGAAGTGATTTCCATCATATACAGGGTTTACAGTTTGGTTCAGTGGCTCTCAGCACCCTCCCTCCCCACTGTACAAATTGTTCCAGCACTTCTGTTTCAGTGTGCTCGCTTGAGGTGAGCTGGCGCACATCTGTCTGTCCTCACTGGGACTCACACCTCCCTGCTGCCGTGTGGGCAGACCCTTAGAGCTGTAACTCAGCATTTAGTCACGAGAGCTCTCAGTATAATAACTTGATGGCGCTTCCTGTTAACTCCGAACTGTATCTTTGCCCTTGGAGTTCATTTAGTTCAGGATATGGTTATTATTACCTTGTAAATGGGAAACACACTTACATTCTCAATTGAAGGGCCTGAGCCAACTCACTCCCATTGTAATCAATGGAAAGGCAGATATTTTACTGCTGTGGGAATTGGATTGGCCGTAACTTCCAGGACTCGTGGAGGAAGGGGGCAGGGAGGGGAAAACAATTGGAACAAAATGCTGAAACTGTGCTCTTCCTCCCCCACCCCCCGTCTCTCCAGTAGGGGTTTGTACATCGCGAAGTACAAGTTTACTAAGCAGCCCACTTCCCTTCACATCAGTTTCTCAGTGTGGCATTTCAGCCCAGGAATATTGTTGCATACCTCTGCGTTTTGTTGTTGTTGTTTGTTTTTTTGGCGGGGCTAATAGTTTCACCTGTAATATTGTAAAGAGTAGGTGGCTGCTAGGGTGTCCTGTGTTAGCGCTCCGTGACTCTGTAACGTGCTCCCCCAGCTTGGTCTGAAATAGCCTCAACACGGTGACTGTCTGGGAATACTGAAAAAGGACCTTCTGTTGAGAAAGTTTCTGGATAGAGCGGCAGGGCTATGCGTCCCAGAATGATGGAGGGATGGAAAGGAGTGGGATTTGTTTTGTAGCTGGTGGGCTGGCTAGGGTGGCCACCCATCCGGTTTTTACCTGGACAGTCCAGTTTTTGGCTTCTGTGTCTGGACCTGGCAGCCCTAAATGGCACCCGAAGCAAAAGTCTGGTTACTTTGAGGCTGCAGCAGGCACCTGCTCAGCCGGGGCTGCCTGAGATGATCCAGAAAATCATGGCGGGAGGCGCGCAGAGGAGCGAGCGATGGGGGTGGAGGTTTGGAGGAAGAGGTGGGGTGAAATCTTGGGGGAAGAGGTGGAGCAGGGGGCGGGGTCTTGGAGGAAGAGGTGGAGCAGGGGCAGGACCCCAGAGGTCCAGTTACCAACCATTAGAAGGTGGCAACACTATGGCTGGCGGAGTTCCTTTTTTGGATAGTTTAATGCTACTGGGGCTTTGTGCAAGTATTAATTATGTGTTCGGGCACCTAGAGTCTTTTGTAAGCATTATTTTATTATTTAAATAAAATATAGAATAACTAATTGGATCTCTAAGCAAGGAGAAAGATGGTGGTGCTAAGCTATTGTAGCTCCACAAGCAGCAATATATATATATATATATTGGTTTTCAGTCTCTTGTTCTTTGTATGTATCTTATTTTATCACTCCCTGTTTTTAACTTTAATAGTCTAAAGGGCATGTACGGATAGTTACTTTGGGAAGTACAGACATTTTGTTCTGGAAGACTATCCATCTCATGTGGACTTTGACATTTGAAAGTGTTGCTGAAGTCTGTTCCCAGCACTATACAGAGTTTGTGAAAGTTTGAAGGAAAAACAAATACTGAGAATAGGGGAGAAAGATGGTCCTTTTGTTGCAAATGGCTTTGCCTGCCAAAATGCTGGTAATAGTACTTTGGCCAGGGCTCTTGGCTTTCCTAACTGGAACTATAGCCTTTTAATTACAAACTTTAAGAATTACTGTTCCTCACACTCTCTTCTGATTAAAGCCCCTTTACTTTCGTAGTGAGATTTCTTGCTGAAGTGTTTGCCAACACTGTCTGTCTGTGTCTGTTTCTTCACCCATACAGCCATTCTTCTCTCCTACTTTAGATCACAGGTTCTCAACTGGGGGTCCGTGGCCCCCTGGGGGTCCACGAGCAGGTTTCAGGGGGTCCTCCAAGGACTGGGCTTCTGCCCTGTGTGCCCTGACTCACCTTAGTGCGCCACCCAGCCTGTCTGGGTCGGAGGGTGGGGTACAACCAAAAGTTGCAGCATCATGGGAGGAGATCTCCCTCTGCCATCAGAAGGGGTTGCCTCATGAGCAGCGGGAGCAGCTGGCCAAGGAGACACACCACTGTTCTGTCCTGCTATACCAGCACTTCAGGGAGCAGGGCCAAATGGAAGGCAAAAATCTGGTGGGGGGACCGGTGGGACGTGACCCTAGGTACCCCTCCCCCCGCAAGTTTAAAGACACCTGGCTAAAGAAAAGGTTGAGAACAACTGCTATAGGCCATTGTACTCTCCAATCTATTTTTGTATGATACCAAGGGGCTTGTGTTCTCCGTGGCAAGATGGACCTAAGCGCTGTGACACGATTCCTGGATTCTACAGCGGGGTTCTCAACCTTTTTCTTTCTGAGCCCCCTTATTCCCCAACATGCTATACAGACTCCATGGCACACTTGTGCCACAACAGCTGGTTTTCTGCATATAAAAGCCAGGGCTGGCGTTAGGGGGTAGCAAGCCAGGCAGTTGTCTGGGGCCCTGTGTCACAGGGGCCCCAGCAAAGCTAAATTGTTCAGGCTTCGGCTTCAACCCCGGGAGGTGGGGCTTCAGCCCGGTGCAGTGGGGTTTCGGCTTTCTGCCCTGGGTCCAAGCAAGTCTAATGCCAGCCCTGCTTGGCGGACCTCCTGAAACCTGCTTGCAGCCCCCCCAGTGGAGCCCGGAGCCCTGGTTGAGAATAGGGTTGGCAACTTTCAAACCGCACAAAACTGAACACCCTTGCCCCGCCCCCTGCCACGCCCCTTCTCCAAGGCCCAGCCCCCACTCCACCAATTCTCCAAGGCCCCACTCACGCCATCCCTCTCCCTCCATCACTCTCTCCCCCACCCTCACTCACTTTTACTGGGCTGGGATAGGCGTACGGGAGGGAGTGAGGGCTCGGGCTGGGGCTGCAGGCTCCAGAATGGGGCCAGAAAAGAGAGGTTCCGGGTGCAGGAGGGGGGCTCCGGGCTGGGGCAGGGGGTTGGGGTGCGGGATGGGGTTCTGACCTGGGGTTGGAGTTTGGGGTGCGGGCTCCAGCCACGCAGCACTTACCTCAGGTGGCTCCTGGTTGGCAGCACAGCGAGGCTAAGGGAGGCTCTCTGGCTGCCCTGGCTCAGCACGGCTTCTGGAAGCGACCAGCATGTCCGGCTCCTAGGCTCAGGGGTGGCCAGGCAGCTCTGTGCACTGCCCCTGCCTGCAGGCACCGCCCCTGCAGCTCCCATTGGCTGCGGTTCCTGGCCAGTGGGAGCTGTGGAGTTGGTGCTTGGGGCGGGGGCAGCACCTAGGGGCCACAAGGACTGACTGGAGCTGCCAGGGTCCCTTTTCGACTGGGCATTCCCGTCAAAAACCAGATATCTGGCAACCCTAGTTGAGAACCACCATTCTAAAGCACTCAGGTGCTATATACAGGTAATTCTGCAAAAGTGTAGTTTAAATTTAAAAATTGAAGGTTTTAATGAATGAAAAATGAGAATGATTGCTACAGTTAGTGCTGTTTGTCTTGATACTACCCTTTATTTTATGCTGTCCCCACTCTTTCAGTTTTTGATATGCTAAAAATGTCCCTACTGTGAACTCATAGATGCATGGTAGATATTGATGTGGAGTGAAGTTGGAGGTTTTGGAAGCTAGGGCTTTTGCCACCTGGCAAGGAGTGGGAAATCACAAGGGATTGTGGCATAAGCACACTTAGCTGGATGTTTTCGCTAAAACGAGTTGAGTGGAGCAGTTAAAAAGGTTGGCATTTTTAAAATTGCTCGTAGGTTTCAGACTTAGCAAACCGCTGAGATCAATGGTGTAGTTCAGTGGTTCTCAACCAGGGGTATGTGTACCCCTGGGGTACATCAGCTAATGTAGATATTTGCCTAGTTTTACAACAGACTACACAAAAAGCACTAGTGAAGTCAGTACAATCTAAAATTTCATACAATGACTTGTTTATACTGCTCCATCTACTATACACTGAAATGCAGGTACAATATTTATATTCCAGTTGATTTATTATATAATTATATGGTTGGTGAAAATGAGAAAGTAAGCCATTGTTCAGTGACAGTGTGCTGTGACACTTTTGTATTTTTTTGTCTGATTTTGTAAGCAAATAGTTTTTAAGCTACGTGAAACTTGGGGATATGCAAGACAAATCAGACTCCTGAAAGGGGTACAGTAGAGAGAGGTTGAGAGTCGCTGGTAAAGTTCAGGCTTCTCAGAGCCTTATTTCAGGCTGGCTACAGGCTCAGGAAAATATTGCATCAATTTATGTTCAGTAATGCGGGTCAGAAATTTTCTGATAAAACATTTTTCCCTCAGAAAATGCCAATTTGAACTCTAAACATACCTTGGGAATGTGTTAAATGGATATGAAATTCTGATGGAAACCAGGCAGATTTCCAATGGAGCCCTGCCTGCCAGCCAAACCTGCCTGGCTTCCTGCCAACTCGCCTTTGCAAATTCTGTAGCAGTGGAATACGTGGGGTTCTGTTTATGTTCCATCACTATGGTTTACCTTTACTCTTGTGGTAGATACAAACAGTAGCACCTACTCCTACTGGGTGCCATTTGGTGCCAGTGGCAATCTTCCAGTTCCCTCCTTGCTTGCGAGTACTTTGCACTGATGTGAGTAAATTATCTGTTGAGCATCATCCAGTGCCACAGCATAATTCCTAGATGTTTTGCCACTGCAGACTGCACATATGGCATTAACTCCATCCAAGATGGCTGTGCCCACCACTTCCATAGCAGGGGAAGTAGCTAAAATACTCCACCTTCCTGCAGATTCAGAGGTCTCAGCCTCTAACTGGCTTCCATCTTTTTCAAGCCACTTTCCAGGGCTGTGGTATTTTTTAGTACACAGAAGCAGGGCCGGCCCTATAACTAGGCGACCCTAGGCGGTCGCTTAGGGTGCCAGGATTTGGGGGGCGGTGGGAGGCAGCCGTGGCGAGCCGCCCCCCTGCCCCATGCTCAGCCGCTTAGCCAGGAGGCAGCCGTGGCGAGGCACCCCCTTGTCTCCCGGCTCCACGCTCAGCTCCCGCGGCCCACGGGCAGGAGTGCTGAGCTCCCGGGGGCGGGGGAGCTGGCTGGGAGGAGGGGGAGGGGGCACAGGGCTGGTGCAAGGAAGTTTATCAATGGAGCCAAAAAGAAACAGCTCCACTTTAACTAATCTGGGGGAAACCTCTGTTACACTCTCCTGAGACTCCCTTACCCCATGGAAGCCGCAGAGTTGTATCAATCAACAGTTTTGAAACACTGGCCGCAGCTGGGAGAGCCAGAATACCAATGTGGGGCCTGACACAGCCCCGGCATTTCTGCTGTCAGCGCTAAAAATCTCATTTTAAAATTTCAGAACAAATACTATGTTTAAATCACCATTAATCTGTAGCTGACACCTTCCCCTCTGTGCTTTTGAGAGCCTGTGTATTTCTTTTCAGAGCGTCATGCAGCTTCAGTTTAGAAGCTAATAGTTTAATTTTCATAGTTATTATACCTCTCACTACTGACTCTGAGGTTTCTAATAGATCAAAGCAGTGGCAGAATTTCTTATTTTAAAGTATGGCAAGAATTAGAAAAAAACAGCATTCATTGGACATTGTAATAATGGGGATGGTGAGGTAAGTGAGCAAAGAATGGCAGTAGGGGTTGAAGAAACTTTTATTTAAATATTAATTTAAAACCCCCTTTAATCAAAGCCAGGAAGCCTATAGGTCCTGTGAAATATTTGCAAAACCAGTTAATGAAGTGTAGTGTGTGTCACTTTATCTGGTTTGAATCAGAAGGGATGTTTCATATTATGGTACGTTATGAGCCCTTTATAGTAGCTACATAAATTCTCCTTCCAAAAAGTGGGGGAGGAGCATTCTTTTATGAGATTAATGAGCTACCATTATTTATTACAGTTGTCCTTTATTTGATGTATTAGTTTTTACTTAAAATTTGGGGCTAGTTCCAGCCTCAAGAACAGGGACACAAACAGTGCAAGATAAAAATAAGGTAAATACACTGAACCTAAATCTGCTTCTTACTTGTTGCAGTCCTATCAGATACATACTTATGCTGTTCTAGCTTGATAGTGATAAAACCCATGTGTCATGGCCAGGTCACAGGCAGCCAGACCTAGTAGTACTAGCCAGAGTCCACAGTCATGAGATAGGCATCAAGAGTCAGCTGGGTCACAATATTGGGAGGTCAGGAGCAGGCAAGAAACTGGAGATCAGAACCACGCCTTGGGAACTGGAGTCAGGCCGGGTCAGGATACCAGAAGGTCAGAGGAAGCAGCCAAACTGGAGGCCAGGAACCACAAGTCAGATGCCAGGAGTCAAGCTGGGTCAGGATGCCAGGAAATCAAGTTGCAGGAGCAGGAAGCACAAGGCACACAGTCCAAGGCAGGGCAGAGCCCAGTTATCTGGACAGCTTCCTGCCCAGTGGGCCCATCGGCCACTCTGGGACTCTGCCAATGGGACCTCAAAGTCGGAGCCTCACACTGGGGCTGAGCTTCATAGGTGCCAGGTAAGCACTTTTCAGCCCACTGCCAGGTGATGGGTTGGAGTGTGGCTGCTCCCATGAGCTCTGTGGATCTGGGTTCAAGACCCATGGTTTATGACATCATGCCCTTCACCAATCCTATCACTAGCATTGCATTCCCCCCCAAAAACTTACATTAAAAGGAGGTCAAAGTCAAGTTTTCAAAAATTAGCAATTTGACCCCCACGCACACTTTGTATGATGCAGTTTTTAATTACTGGAATGGCAGTAACAATAACACGGAAAACTTCAGCCTGAGTAGTTACAGTTTGTCCAAAAAAAAGTTTTTATAAGCAACTGAAAAGAGGTTTTTATAATGGGAAGTGTCAGACTACCAGCTCTGCCAATCATGATATCTATCAGCTCTCACCTTAACACACTTTTGGCTCCCTCTCCCACGGTTAATTAAAGTTCATTTTCGTACAGCAATCTAGCTCCTGTTCACTCTCTAGACTGGTTACTTTTGAGGGTGGTTGTGTTGTTGAACTGTGTGGATGTTTTTGTACATGTTCTAATAGGAGTACAGGCCTTTGTGAAATACAGATTATGGTTGATTAGGCTGTAGCTGATTACTGGTCCTTGCCTGGCAGTTGATAGCCAATTTTGCCACCTGTTACATCAATGGGGATGGCAGATGTGCTGTGTTTGGTAGCATCATTTTGAGTTCTCCTTTGAATAGCATGCAGATCATCGCAGCATGGGTAGACACAGCATGTGTTTCAACCTAACCGATTTATTTGCTGCAGTAACGATTTATGATTGATTCAGCACTAGCTTAAAAAAATGCAACCGGGTATTCCAAGTCTAAACTGTGAATCAAAATGATGTTTTCAGTGTTGTTGTTGCTGTGTTTGTCCCCGGATATTAGAGATAAGATGGGTAAGTTAATACCTTTTACTGGACCAACTTCTGTTGGTGAAAGAGACAAGCTAGAAGGAGAGTTCTTTGTAGCTTGAAAGTGTGCATCTTTCACCAACAGAAGTTGACCCAACAAAAGATATTACCTCGCACACCTTGTCTCTCTAATATCAAAATGATGTGAGACCACAGTGGGAGAGTTATCTTTGGATGTTCACATATAGCATTTGTAGTATAGAAAATACACTTGCCCAAGGTTGATTTACAAAGCTTTCCGTAACAATTGCCATCAATTTCTGCAGATTCTAAATTTCCATTTAAAAAGTTTCTAAGTCTCCTTCTGGGCTATGAAGAAAAGTTTTTTTTGTTTTTGTTTTTTCCCCCCAAATGTGAACCAGTGAAAACTGATCAGCGTATTGTTAATTTTCACTGCTGATATTTAGAATCCTGTGGGCAGCAGTAAGACTGGCAGGAATTAGGTCAGTTTAGCTTCTCTGCTGCTTCGGAAAGAGATGAACAGCTGCTGAGACAAGCACTAGCCCTACTCACTGTGGGGGAAGACTCAAAAATTTGAGGCAGGGGCATGGGTAGAATAACAAGATACCATCCGGTTGCTGCACACAGGAGGTTCTAAGATGAAAGGAGGAACAGAGAAGGAAGCTCCTTCCAGGCAGAGGTGGTTGGAAGGGGGCTGTGGCTTTAAATTGATCAGACACGTACAACCTGGAGACTGATCTAAATGAGGGAGGGTCTAGCCATGTACTCTTGCTAAAAATAGCAGCAGCATCCTCTATCCCAGGAGCTAGAGGTGTGTTTAGTTTATCCTCCTAGGCATTGCTCTTGACAGTTGTCCTCGTCCTCCCTGATCCTTGCCCTGTTTCCTATTTGATCTTTGGCTAGCAGTTATGGGGAGGAAAGAAACATTTGGTGCAAAAAAAAAGGAAACATTTCTCTGATACTTTGTGGTTGCAGGGTTGGTAGGTGTTTGAAATAGAAGTTCTAGTGGAGATGGATCAATGGGCAGATGACAGGTGAGGCAGACAATATGGATATTGCATATGTGTGGCTGGCATTTGGAGAAAGAATAGATGTTCTGAACAAATTCCTGGTGTTCTGGTCAACTTCCCCCTCAAGAAAAGTAATTATGTTCTGTTTTTTAATTTGATAAAGTATTCTTCACTTCTTGTCTGAAACTGCTGCATAGTATTTTTATATGTTGTTAAACAGTTGCTGTGTTCCGCCCCAAAGGTAGCTGCATTTCCATGGCAGTGGGGATTCCTATATATGTTGCTTTCAAAGATCGTAAGAATGAAAGTCCCAGTGTACAATAAAAGTAAGAACTCTTTGAAAACTTCTAAATGTAAGCACCTGAAAGAGATCTGGGTGGGGAGGGGGAGAAACTTGCTTGGAGATTTTAAAAAATCCTTATTTGACCAGAGTCTCCTTGGTATTTGGCAGTATCACAGGAAAGGAATCGTGTTTTGTTGTGGTTCTTATTGTGGGGTACACTATGCCCATAGACATGAATGCAAATTCTGTTTTGTGATCAGAGGACAAGGGAGAGAAATAAAATTTGATGTTTAGTTTTTAATACATCAGAGAGGGATAGCTCAGTGGTTTGAGCATTGGCCTACTAAACCCAGGGTTGTGAGTTCAATCCTTGAGGGGGCTATTTAGGGATCTGGGGCAAAAATCTGTCAGGGGATCTGTCAGTACTCTTGGTTCTGCTAGTGAAGGCAGGGGACTGGACTCAATGACCTTTCAAGGTCCTTCCAGTTCTATGAGATTGGTATATCTCCATTTATTTATTTAACGTAGCCAGTCTGAATAAATTGCTGAAACAAAACACGCACCAAAAGGCTGGCTACGGGAGGCAAAATCTGCCATTGAGAATGGTAATGTTGTTTTAATTATGCTCGGGCTTGAATGAGGGCTACATTAAGACCTTCTCCTCTGTGCTCTGCATGTCAGTGTGTGTCGTTATTGTTCCTTTTGTGTGGTTTGCCCAATCCCACCAGCTGCCAGCCCTCAATAAAGTTAAATCTGAGTCACTGGTTTCCAAAAGGATGACAAGTAGAGTTGTGTGTAGCTGAATAGGATGATGCTAGTCCTTCATTGTGCCCGCCAGCTTGGGTCTGGATTCAGGCCATAACTGCATGATAAATAAGTGCTAGTGCTGTCGTCTGTTTAAGTGAGTTGGTCGTTTCGAGGCGGGGATAGGGAAGAGGGAGGGGGGTGAGAAGGAGACATGCAGCCGCAAAAGTAGCGTATGCTGCCAACAGGAAGCCACCAGCTCATACTCCACTTTCAGCGTTGGGAGTGGGTAATTGGGAAGACACACTGGGCTGTATTTTGGTGGGGCTGGAGCAGAAAGCATGAGAGGAGTGTCTGTCACTAATGCCAGGGGCACTGTCACTAACTAACTAGCAGTTAGTTTCATGGGTCAGCAGTTTCTGTGTGTATTGTTTATATTGATGCTTTCTCATGTAGTCTCTGTAGCAACAAAGAGAGTACAAAAGCAACTGCATTAGTAAGTTCTATAGCGAGGGTGTGGAGTGGTGGGGGTTTCTTGGGGAGGGTTTGTTTGTTTAGGCCAGTTTGCGAGACCGATAGTGTTTATAGGAAAGGATCTGGATAAACTGGATAACTCCCAAGCCTTTTCAAGATTTCTCTGTTCAGTAAGATACTGCTGCTGCCCCCTACCTTCCCGGCTGTCCTGCTACCTTAGTGATATGGTCAGGGTTTGAAGATGAAATCTTTTTTTCTTTTGCTTGTCCCCTCCCTATTTGTTAACTGAGGTGACGGGTATGGTGGGTGCACCTGTAAACAATATTTGATAGCAGCAGCCCTGCTAGTATGCCTTGTTTTCCATGGCATAAGATTGGTTGCAAACAGAAGAATCAGGGATGACGACTGTGTGGCTGCTTTCAACTAGAATTGGTTTTAAAAAATTGAATAACTGTCTATGATAGGAAAATGCAGTTATTTGCTGGGAATATTATTTGGCAATACGGTTAGTCAAAGTCTGAAATAATAATTGAATAACTATTCAATGGGAAAAAAATGCCAAAATCTTCTTCAAATATTTTTAGCTACAGATGCTATTTGAAACAGGCTATTAGACCAATTCTGCTTTGAATTTGGCAAAATAAAAGTATTTGGGTTTTGCAGACAAAATCTATAGAGTGCAGCCATAGCCAATTAGATGTGATGGTTGGCATGGGTTATGAGAACTAGTTCATTTGCCAAGTGTGATAAAGGAGGTGAAAGATAAAAGTCACTCCATCTGTGGAATTACTTGGATGAATTAAAGGACACGTGGAAACTCAGCTTATTAGGATAGGAGGTATTAGTATCTTTCAGCTAGTATCCATCAATACTCTGATGTCCTGAAATGTGATTCAAGCACAAAGCACAGGAGAAGCAGCGGTTTAAAGATAGAACAGATATTGTGTTCTTGTACAGTGACTTTCCTCTAATTCCAGGGGTTGTCACTTGTAGACTATAAGCAATATCTTGTAAGATCTCATGGAGTTTCCCTGAAAGCAGAGTCCTTCATTCGTCGTTACTTGCCTGCAGTTATAAACTTTGTCAAGTGCAGCTCATTATGCATGAAATGTAAGGGTGAAACTGGAGTAAGCATCTGGGGCAAATTATATGGCACACAGCCAGGACGTCTTTTAAATCATGATTGAAAGACTTACCTGCTCAATTGTACTGGATTGCTACATGAATTCTGATAGGAGACAAGTGAGTGTAGAGAAGAGATGATCTCATTTGAAACTCAGTCAAACAGTTCTGGCATCTTCTGTGACGGTGGACGTGAAAGCCTACGGACAATCTCATGTGTAAGTTGAGACCTATGGAGTTACACAGACAGTGCAAATAAGAGGATATAACTGCCAAAAAATACAACATTATTTCTCGGGGGAGGAGTGAGGGAAGATGAGTAAGGGCCTGATCCAAAGCCCATGATGTCAACGGAAGCCTTTCCATTGACTTCAGTCATCTTTGGATTAAGCCCTAAGCAATATATAGGTTTTCACTGGTGTTCTATTTGCCACTTTAGCATTGGGTGCTCTGCCATTTCCATGAGTCCAATTAGGTTTTAATTATAGAATTTTTCAGGTGATGGGGAGTGGATTGCAGAGGAGGAGATGAAACACACAGGCCGCAAATTTTCAACACATTTTTAAGGCATGTGAGGAGAGCATGATTCATAATAGTTAACAAAAAAAAAGAAGGTAGGTGTGTGTGTGTGTGTGTGTGTGTGTGTGAGAGAGAGAGAGAGAGAGAGAGAGAGAGAGAGAGGGTAGTGGTGGAACCTTTGCACAGCTTGTACAAATCTTCAGAAAAGTCAAAAAGTGAAAACTAGCACGAGTTACGAAAACTCTTATTTGCAGCTTGTCTTTCCGGTTGTGCATGTCATTTAAGTGTTGCTGAAGAGGCAGCAATTCTCCTCTCCATCCTGCTGTTTGTACTCCGTCAAAGCAGTAGTATTGGTAGCTACCTCATAGACCGCTGCTCTTCTTGAGTAATCTGCCTGGACACCACCCTTCATTTCAACGAGTTGCCCCAAAACAGAGTGCAGAGGGAAACAAGAATGGTTTCATTCAGACTGTTAGCTTTTCTGGATGTGTTACCAGGACTGTATTTGGGTGATGTGCCCTAGAGAGGAAGAGGGTGTCGATGTCTGGGTATTAATTAGACAAGCTTTTTCTGGGGAAGAATACCAGTTATTTAAACTGTGTGCATGCAGAGGTGTAGAAAGCAGAGAAAGAGATCTCTGTACCTGCTCATACAAGTGTGTATGCATATTTATGTTTAGTTTTAAACAAAACAGGACTTGCTCTCCTGATCTGGCTGGCATCAGGCTCACCTCATTTACCACAAGATAACAATGGAGAGTTATACACCATATGGCAGCAGTTGGGAAACAGATGAGGGTAGTCTGGAAAATCCCATGCTGTCAGGTGTTTAAGGAATGTCTAGGTAATGGGAAATTAGAAGGGACTCCTATGCTCAAGACAGATTACCTTAAAGTGATACAAAGCAGGTTTGCAGGCCGGGTGGGTGAGCTGGACTAGTCCATACGTCTGTAGTAATGCAGTCTAGTTGGTAGCTGATTTATAATTAGAAAGTTAGTGCTTTGTGGTAAGCAGGGATTTGGTAGAGAGAGGGTGAATGGAGCTTGGTTTGAAACAGACTCTTGGCCAGATAAACAGAAGTAAAAAAGGAAAACTTGGCTTAATCATTCAAAATGAATGAAA
Organism: Chelydra serpentina; assembly: GCA_037349315.1. Lineage (NCBI taxonomy): Eukaryota > Metazoa > Chordata > Testudines > Chelydridae > Chelydra > Chelydra serpentina. The sequence goes on from JBAIAC010000004.1 coordinate 134,165,788, forward strand.
TGGCTTCCAGGGCATGTTATGCTGAGGAGTTGCAACACAGGCAGGATATGATGATCACAAAGGATTGTTGTTGTCCAAGAGCAAACTACTATAATTCCATCCAATCTTTCATTATGGAATATCTGAATGGAGTGTTTACATACAGTAAAATCACACATCCACCTATTGTAGAAACACTCCCACACATACAGACACTCCACAGCCTGTGATGATGTGAGAAATTAGCCCCTTAGGAGATTACATTCACCAAGACAGCACTCTGAAGGAGGGACAGATTTATTAAAAAGGCTGAGCCTGATTTAACCCAGTATTACTCCGGTTCTACACCAGTGTGACTCTATTGACTTCAAAGGAGTTACAGTGGCATACATAGGAGTAATGCAGTAGTGATTCAGGCCTTCTATTTTCCTTCTGTACCACGAATTACATCGCAAGCCTAGCAAACATAAATTTCAGAGCTTATGTGGCTTCACACTAATTTCTAGAGTGCAGCTACTGGGCCAAATTTTGGCTGAATTAGTTCCTTCGAGACAGGGTGGGTTTTTTTTGCTCACCCAGACTTCCTTGACTCTAAATTGGCAACTTCCATAAACAACCAGGAACTTCATTACATAGTTTAAACAGAACTTGGTATGTAAACATCCAAAATGGTGGCCAAGTGCCAGAGAACTCCTTCTCTTATTCTCTGTGTGCACACCTTCCTGAGGGCTGTGCAGTTTCACATTTTCTAGTTCTGTTTCTGGTAAACATCCTCTTGCAGAGCCTGGGGAGGAGCATGTGCTAAAAGTAAAGCAGTGAGCCATACTAGTTACAAAATGTTATCAAATGCATAATGAAAACAAACAGTGAGACAAATAATAAATTATCTAATCCCTCTCTGTTATAGTATGTTGGAGGTTATGTGGAACTATACTAAGTACAACCTTTTCAGAAGGAAATGTGATTTTAAGTTGGCATCTCTTTTAACTTCTAATGCCTCAGTTTTCTGATCTGTAAAAATGGGTGATAATACTTGGGGTACCTCACTGTGGGCCAGACTGTGTGCGAGGCTTGGGTGGCGAGGGCTTGAGGACACTCTTTTGGTGTGCCACCCATGAAGTGACCGGCTACAATTTCAGTCTTTTAGCTCACTTGAATACAAAGATTGCACAAGGCTAGCAGCCCCTTCTAAGGAAAGGGGAGGATGCGGCTCTTCATAATTGTTGGTACTGGGGACAGGTAAATTTTTGAATTTTCATGAGTCTTGCTAACTAAGTCACAAAATCTTGATTCAGAAATTTTGAAGCACTTTGTTTCTGGTCAGTTTGAAACAAAGCTGTTTCTGTCTGCCTGCACTGCTGTGGTGCCTCATGGGAATTGTAATTTGGGTGCCTCATGCTTTGGGTGGCCAACTGTCTAATCGCACAAAACTAAACACTCTGGCCCCTTCTCCAAGGCTCGCCCCCACTCACTCCATCCCCCTCCCTCTGTCACTTGCTCTCCCTTACCTTCACTCACTTTCACTAGGCTGGGGCAGGGGGTTGGGATGTGGGAGGGGGTGAGGGCTCTGGCTGGGGGTGCAGGCACCGGGGTGGGGCTGGGGATGAGGGGTTTGGGATTCAGGAGGGGGCTCTGGGCTGGGGACAAGGGGTTCGGAGTGCAAGAGGGGGCTCAGGGCTGGGGCAGGGGGTTGGGGTGCGGGCTCCAGATGGGGGTGTGGGCTCTGGGGTAGGGCCAGGGATGAGGGGTTGGGATGCAGGAGGGGGTGTAGGGTGCAGGATCTGGGAGGGAGTTTAGGTGCGGGAGGGGCTTCTGACCTGGGACAGAGTAAGAGGTGCGGGAGGGGTTTGGGTTGCGGGCTCCGGGCTGGGCAGCGCTAACCTCTGGTGGCTCCCGGAAGTGGCCGGCATGTCCGTCTCCTAGGCAGAGGGGTCAGCGGTCTCTGTGCACTGCTCGCAGGCACTGCTGCCCACAGCTCCCGTTGGCTGTTGTTCCCGGGCTCCGGGCGGGGGGAGCATGCGAAGCCCCCCCGGCTGCCCCTACACCTAGGAGCCACATGGACATGCCGCTGCTTGCAGGAGTCACGCGGAGCCAGGGCAGGCAAGGAGCCTGCTTTAGCCCTGCTGCATCATCGATCGGACTTTTAGCCATGGCTAATCAGTACACCAGGTACTGATTAGCCATCAGGTAATGCCTTTCAGCTACTACTGGTTGTGATTTGAATTGGTAACTTATAGGTGAAATATGCTATATTCCATTTCCAATCTTCTGGACCATCCATGAGTTAGCTCTATTTTGGGGATAGCTACCCAGTAATAACTATATGTTGGCTTACTAAAGGAAATTCTTATAATTTCATAGAATCCCGATAAATGTTACTGAGTAAAATTTCATTACTCTCACATGTAACACTGTCAGCATGGCTTTGGAGTTCAAGCCTTCCTAACACAAACCATAAATAAATTACAGTAATTTCCAAAAGCATCCAAAAACCACAACTGTGAGATTGTCTGAAACTGAACAGACCCTAATGAGATGCAATAGTAGCAGTAACAAGACCAGACAGAAAATCCATATAGATAATTAAGAATTTACCCATTTGGGAAAAGCTTAGCTATCTGCCACCTTTTCAACTATGAAAGCCAAAGCATGTAACTTGTTCCTCCTCCCCAAATCTTCACCACCTCCAATTACTTTAACAGCAGTATAGGAATTGTAGCAGCTTTGAAAGGGGGTCTGGGAATATAGCTAGGGAGCCCAAGGATTGGCTAACATAGTATCTGGTTGAGTATTTTATGGAAGAGCTAAACTTCTAATAGAAAATACTAGCCCCAGGGATAAACAAACTTAGAAAAGGTTTAAAGAAGAATTTTCAACATCCATGCTATTATACATACATAAGCAAGAAATGCACATTAAGAGCTAGTGGACTTATGGGTCTTGCCCTGGTTTGGTGTGCATTATGTTAGAATTGTTTCTTCCCACTATTTGTTTCCTCTCTTGATCTTATAAAACCCAACAATCACAGTATACAAGGTCTGCATAGATAATAGATAAAATGTAATGAAAGGAAGTCTCAGATAACCTATAAAACAGAGAGACGTTTTGCTGTATGGACAAAGAAGGGGAAGAGAGAACAGTGAAAGTTGAAATAGCACTAGAGATGTTTTTGGAGCGAGAATGTCCAGTCATATCATAGGTTTCAGAGTAGCAGCCGTGTTAGTCTGTATCTGCAAAAAGAACAGGAGTACTTGTGGCACCTTAGAGACTAACAGGTGCCACAAGTACTCCTGTTCTTTTTGCAGTCACATCATGGTATTCCAGTAAATAAGGTGGCAAATAAAATATCCAAATGAGAGAGAGAGAGAGAGAGAGAGAGAGAGAGAGAGAGAGACTTTTTTCTCACATAACACAAGTCACTGGGATATCTCAATGCACAAACGTCCATGAAAACTGAACTGCCCACTTAGAAGAGTTCTCTTTGGACAAGACTGAATCATAGTGGTGGGGCAATTGAGGCCCCTGGATGAACTGCTTGCACAGCTGCCACTTACGTTATATCCGTTCTGTGGCTGCAGAGAAGGAACTTTTGACTCCAAGTCTGCCACTCTGTCACCTTTTCAATGACACACAAGATTTATATTTTTAAAAATGCACAGAGCTGGGTGTAAAGTCATATGTGCCCTGAAAGGTAAACAGACAAGGAGGCGAGTGCCTCTCCGAGAGTCTTTTCCTGTCCTCCCAGTATATACTGCTCACTATGAATGAGCATGCAAATTAGGGATGAAAAAGATGTGCTAGGTCCTCTGCAGTCATCCATCTTGTTTCATATTTGACCATTAAAGTAAGAGGGACGGAAATCTGGCTGCCTGAAACACAGTCATACCCAGGACAAATTTTAATCAGCAAACTCTGCTGCTGCAGAAGTCCCACCAAAAGCCAAAGGCATATTTTCTTTCAGTGGAGCAAATTTTCCCAAAAAGCTAGAAACACAAAGTCAGTGGGACTTGACTGCACATGATCGTCCAGAGCAGAAATAGTCTATGGCAATGGAATTTAGCACCCTATGTTAAACTCCCTACTCTAAAACCCCCAACACCACAAGGAGGTCAAAAGTATACAATACAACAGGCATTGCCGAGATTGCAGAATGACTGTTGCAATTCTAATGCAAATTAAAAATATGTAATCGGTGTCATCACTGATTATTGTAAAACCAAGCCAGGAAGTATGGACATGCCAATAAAATAGTAGACAAATATTCTAAAAATAATAAAACTAATTAGAGACTGAGAAAATGACTATGAATTATTTTACCTGCATGCCTACAATCAGGGAGGACTGGTATAGGGATACAGGAGCATTTATTGTAACTGGCTTTTCTCTTTTTACCTAAGCTCCCCTTGTCAAGGTGTGTGTCTCTACTCTGCTGACCTCTGTGGGGCAATGTCTTGATACTCATTGATACCAAGACATAGTTCACTGATAGTCTTTGTAGGAAATGAGTAATAGAGAGGAAGGATGGTCTAGTATAGGACTTGGGATATATGGGTTCAAGTACCTACTCTGCTACAGACTTCCTGTGTGATCTTGGGCAAGTTACTTGGCTTCTCTCTGCCTCAGTTCGTTATCTGTACAATGGGGATACTAGCACTTCCCTATCTCACAGGGATGTTGTGAGGATAAATACATTGCAGAGTTTTATTGGTCCATATAAGTATAACCGCTTTTCCATCCCGTGAAAATTTTCAAGATTTCAAAAATCTTCCCCTTTTGCACTGGGATGAAACTGAGACCTTTTGAAAATGTTTGTGAAAAAACAGAGAGATTCAGAGAGGCCCCCTTCTCCCCCAAAATTGCGAATAGCTTGCTGGCTAAGGCACTCACCCAGGATGTAGAAGGTCTAGGCAGATACTCTGGGGTGGGTTTCTCTCACCACACATTCCATCCTGAACCTGAATAACTGGTTCCCAATTAAAGTGTCTTCGAAACTGACTCTTTCCCACTAAACATGTTAGTTTCAACCAATTGGCATTTTCTAACCAAAAAAAAAAGTTGTGTTAAAAAATTTCTGAGCAGCTTCCACATATAAAACCATAGAGAAATTGGTGAGCTAGTGGCTCACACGGGTTTTCCATAGCATCCCTGTCACATTTTTGGGATAGGCTGGGGGTAAATCTAGTCCTGCTTAGATCTTGTTTGTGGCCTCAAATATTCAGTTTTTCTCTAATTGACAATCACTGTACTTCCTTTGGAGAAAGTACAACTCCACAGTGTCAAGGGAACTGATCATGTCTAGTTAGTAAGGGTATATCTCTACTGTGGAGCCTATAACAACATAGCTATGTTGCTGTAGCTATGCCAACATAATCCCATAGTGTAGACATAGTTTACACCAGTGGAAGGGGTTTTTCCATCTGTATAGGAATACCATCTCCTCAAACAATGGTAGCTATGTAGATATAGCTACCTCTACACTGGGGGTTAGGTGGGCCTGGCTGTGTCAGTCAGGCATATGGTTTTTTCGTACCCCTGATCAACATCACTAAGGGTACGTCTATACTTACGCGTCGCGTCGGAGGAGTCCAATCGATCTTCTGGGTTCGATTTATCGCGTCTTGTCTAGACGCGATAAATCGAACCAGGAAGTGCTCCCCCGTCGACGCTTGTAATCCTACTCCGCGAACAGAGTAGGCGGAATCGACGGGGGAGCCTGCGCACCGCATGTGGACCCCGGTAAGTACCTTTTCATTCGAACTAAGATACTTCGACTTCAGCTACGTTATTCACGTAGCAGAAGTTGCGTATCTTAGTTCGAATTGGGGGGTTAGTGTAGACCAGCCCTATGTCAACCTATCTTTTAAGTGTAGACCAGGCCCAAATAATTCAGGATAGGAACTTTGCTCACCTGTCTGTAAAGCATTGTTTGTGCTTCAGAAATAATAAAGGTCTTTCTAGGCAATCTCTTTAAAGAGAATCTTTATGCTACCTTAGAGTGGTTAGATAGTTATTATGCTGTGTTCAGTTTTTGTTTACAATCTTGTTCAGCACCTCCCAGCCACGGAGATCATTTAATGGGCTTCCATTAGATTGCATTCTGTAGCATATAGGTTCTTAAAATCAGTTTTCCTTTTTTTGGGTAGAGACCCAAAAGAAGTGGGCTCAGGCTGCTGAGTAATAGAGTTGGGTTGGTTCAACTTTTACTTAATTTATAGCAACTGTTTTATGGCCTTTATTTCTGGGCAGGCTGTAAATGACTCACGGGCCCGAAAGGAAATGAATGAAATGTAGCGTTCACATGCAAGGGCCTGATCCAGAATTCAGTGGGATCTGGACTGTGCTCGGAACCACCCAGGATCAAGCCCTAAATAAATTATAATTTAATTTTTCTATGGGCGGGTCTACTGCATTCCTGGTGCTACCTTGCTAATCGCCTCTCATTAACTTCCCCTCCCTCAGGCCACTCATGATTATCCACCATGACAGATTATAAATGCCTCATTGTAATACGCAACAAAATCCTTCCTCAGACCTTTAAATTTAATGGGCTACAGGGGAGACTTCCTTCAGAGGAGTGAGACATGGCAAATCTAACTTAACCTGTTACAGCAGGTGCTTCTTCTGTCCCTTCCCCTAGCCACCTTAGCAACAAGCATATTGGACCTGATTTTCCTCTTGCTTGTGCTGGTTTTACACTGGTTTGGGCTCTGCCGTTGGAGTTTCCCTTGATGTGAAGGAGAGAAGAATCAGGCCCATTGTGCTCCCACAGCCCAAAGAATGAGTCTTCAAGATTGGGAATTGATTGCAGAGCCACTGCATAGACGTGTAAAACACTAAGGGATCTAGCACCCAGCTGGTGTGTTGGCAATTAGGAGCCCTGTGCAACATCTTGGAGCCTTCAGTGTGTTTAAGTTTGTTTTAAAGAAAAGCTTTTCGTGTCATCTATCTGAAAACCGCAACAACCCCAAAATTCGCCAGTTGGAAGAAACACAGGATTCCCACAGTGCAAGGGGGATGCTGTGTCAGAAATGAAGCATGGGTTGGTGGGAGAAAGGAAGATGGGACAAGTTAGCATGAGCTCAGAGCTGACACCTTGCCCTGATTATTTAGCAATAACTAAAGACGCTCAGCATAGATCAGCATTCCGCTGGTTCCCAGCCACGATAAGAATGACGAGGCGCAGTGTTAACCAGCCCCATTCATCACCAACAATGCACACAGCAATTACTGATGCTGTCTACAAACTGAAGCAGACTTTGTGCTAATTGATTTACTGGAGCCTTTTTATCCCCTTTCCTTTTGTTTCCTCCCTGCTCCCCTGCGTTCTTATTTGTAGCATCAGTTCGTTTGGCCACAGCACACAGCGGTGCCTGGTCACAGGGCACTTGTACTTGAGATACAGAGATAGCTGTCCTGGCTCGAGACACGGAGCTCTGTGACAGACCCAGTACTCCAAGTCTACATTTCCCAGTGTTTTGCCTGCGAGGCATTTTCTTTTTAAATACATGTAGTAAGCAAACTGGGTTAAAACGTCCTCTCCCTCCTCCCACTACCCTGTTTTCAGCAACGCTGCTGTTTTGCCTCTCATTTCATGCTGCATATGAGAGAGAAATCTCATTATTTCTGATTTCGGTATTCGTGTGCGCCTCCCTACAACATGTCACGCCAGTTGCCAGCTTGTTACGACATCACAAGAAGAATTCAAAGCACTGGTTTATCTGCCGTTTGAAATGATGCTTGTGTGAAAGGAGATATGGGAGGGGGAAGGGAGGAGGCGGCACAGAAGTACTGCAGCTATACAGACCACAAATCGAACCTTATTCTAGTTTATTTGCTTATTTGCCGCTTTTCTGCTGAATGGGCAGTAGCATGATAAATGTGATCGGTTGTATCCTAAGAGTGAAAGAAGGGAAGCCTTTTATTTCTATGAGGTGAATTGGGAGTAATGATCTTGCTAGGTCTTTCTGGGAGCTGTTGAATAAAAAATGTGCCGTTTTGATTTTTAATCCCCATTCTTCCCTTGTTTCCTGATGGATAGCGAACAGTGTCCATAAATGCAGTATATCAGTCCCCTCCTTCCACTATATGTTGAAATCAGATGTCTTGGGTTGTGCCTCTGTGTGTCTTTCATACATTTTGATGAATGTTGTTTGTTTCTGAATTGGAAGGCAGTTGACATATCCCCCACACCTCCTTAGGTCTGGAAGTCAAGTTTCTAGCTGTCCCTAGACAAAGGGAACAGGGCCACTGATGTGCCTGCAGCTTGCTTGTTTGTGTTGCAGTAGAGCCTAGGGCCCCAATAAGGGATCAGGGCCCCACTGCACAACACTGTGTACACACTTGATGAAAAGATAGGGGGGTCTCTGACTGAGAAAATGTCAGTCAAGTCCTGACTCTGAAACCGAATGCAATGGTTGTGTTTGAATTTGTTCACCAATGCCATGACTGGGCTTGATCTCTGCTGCAGCCTCATGTTGCTTCCATGGAAAGAAGGTGCAGTCAAAGTCGGATGCAAATAAGAGCAGTGGAGAATCCCCGTCCTCTTGGTTCTGTGGGAGCCTGGAATCCCAATGCTGGAACTCCCTCTGCAGTCTCAATCTCACAAATTATAAAATAGTCAGGCTAGAAATCCATTTTTTGAAAAACAAATGGTTTCATAGACTTTAAAAATGTTTTTACCTGTCAGTGTGGGTAGGTTAAAGTATGTTTAACATGTTTTTAAAAGTAACTCAAAAGTAACTACTGAACCCTACTGAAATGGGTATAACAACACTTATTTACTTACCTCATAGAAATGTTGTGAAAACTAGTTAATGTTTATGCAGTGGTTTGAAGATTTAAAGTGCTTATTATTTAGTATTAACTCCCAAAGAATGATTGATGGCTGCTGCTTTACTAGAGTTGACACAAAATCCTGGGAACAAAATATATTAGAAAAATGTGAAAATCCAAATGGGGTGGATGCTTTGTAATGATAAAGAAATATCACAATTAAGCTACAAAGCAACCTTTACAATACATTGCAGCTCTATAACTAGGAGTTCATATTAAATGTGCATTTTGTATTATCAACAGCCTCACACCCTGGCTGGTTAGGTCCAAAATGCTCCCAATTGAATATAGAGAGCATTTTTCATTGAAAAAGAAATTACATTCCTAAAGTAAACTTTATAAGTATATTTTAAATTAATAGGAGACTGCCAGTAACTCTGTGACATTTACTTAATAAGATGTTGAAGTGATTTAGTGATCAATGAGCACTGACATTTGAAAAAGGAAAGGCAAACTTTGTCACTTCTTATTACATTTTTCCTTCCCACCTCTTTCCTTTGCTCAGATATAAGATGGAAACTTTTGTATGTTGCAGGAGAGGGCAGTATTTTAATTTTCTTGCAGGGTGTGTGTTAATTGAGAAGTTAATTTAGGCCTTGATTTAGCAAGGTATTTAAGCTCATGCCTGAAGACTCGGATTACTCATGTGCTTTACATTAGGCACATATTTACGTATGTTGCTGAATAGACTTTAGTAGATTCTTTTTTGTAAATTAATCTATTTTCCCCTGTTTTTGTTCCCTTTTATTATATCACTTAAATAGTAGCACTAGTAGCACTTTAAGTGCTACTATTTAAGTGATGTAATAAAAGGGATATTAGGGTGTTGGGCTCTCTGCAGATGCCTAAGACAGTATGATCTTTCTATGTAAATCAATGGGAGGGAAGCATGCAGGATTGGGCCATGACTTGTGCGTTCAATCAATCCAGTTATAACCATTCTTAAGTATCTTAATTCTTTAAATCACTCCAAGACAAGTGACCTGCTGTATGTGGGGGGGAGGGGGCAGTGATGGTGCAGTTAAATCTCAGTAAATTGCACTTTGCTAAGCCACACACTTTTATTACTTAATTTCGTTTCTTAGGATTTATGCACACTAAAAAGGATGAATAGATGCATACCCATATGCTCCTTTAAGCATATCAAGGCACACAGGAAAAGAATCTCCATTATGATTTAATGGCAGCAAGTTCCATATCTTCGGTCCACCTCTCCACAAAGATTTAATAACAAGATGTGGGAAGAAATTCTCATATTTCAAAGATTTCATTGTGTTTACAAAATGTGCTACAGTAAATTACATAATGCACTCTGCAGTATTACCATAAATAATTGCAACTCAACTACAGTTGGAGAAATAAATGAGTAAAGTACATCTTGGTGATGGTGGTTGTTATGGTTTGTTTGTTTGTTTGCTGTGCTCATTCACCTGGGACCCAATCCAGTGCCCACTGAAATCAATGGAAAGACTCCCATTGATTTCAGTGGGCTTTGGTTCAGTGCCTTACTTTCTCATGAACCAATATCAGAGTCTGCACTGGGTCGCTCAGTAACTGATGAGGTTCTACTCTGTAGGGTGGATCAATTATCACAATGATGTATTTGCATGCAGATTGAATGTGTGTGTATGTAGAGCACCCTTGTGACTTTTAATTCTCTTTCCGTCTTGGGGCAATGTGGATCCATACTCCTCCAGAAGGAGTGTTAGAAAATATTTAGCCTCAAGCAGGCGCAATGCCTCCCAGAGTGTATGGATGAGGAGACAGTCCACTGCTACACTGTGCATTAGGGGTGAAATGCTGTTCTTGGATTCATACACAGTATCTTGAATTTGATGTTCTGCTGTTTGTGTGCATTTCTTCCGTTGACATGCACATGTAGGAAAGCAGGATACTGGAGCTGAGATCTGTTACGCAAACTTGAGAGCAGAATTTTGCCGATAGACTTTTCTCTCCCATCTGTTAGATTTGTGGGTGAAGGTAATGAGTAGAGACAATTCAGTAATTCTTCAGTTAGTTCTGGAGATGCCTCAATAGATGATTAAGGATTAATAGTCTCCATAGCAATTTATTTGTGGAAATGATAACCTACAAATTATGCTCAATTACCTCTTTGGCACATTTTGGTACCTGATCCCAACCAGTTCAATTGCACGCTTCCTGAAACATTTTTAAAATACTAAACATAGTGTTTGGCTTCTGACACTGAATTCTTAGTTAAGACAAATGGAATAAGGGATGCCTGGTAAATTGGTATTTGTAAATCGTTCAGAGCCATGCACACATTGCAGGGAGCCCATCAAAATGTTTAAAGCATGCAGGTGACCTGTGGGAGTTCAGGTGAGGCTTAAAATGGGTTCTGTAGTTAGCGTTCCTTGTCAGTTTTGATTGCAGGCGGTTAGGATGGGACGGAATGAGATTTGACTGGGATTTCCAGTCAGTGGAGAATGTTATTGGGCAGGTCACACTGAGCTTCCCTGTTCTGTTGGCCTCTCTTTCGGATGGCTGGAATGATGTGCTGCAAACTGACAGCTTGGGGACGTGCAGGCGAGATGCTCTCTGGAGTGCAGCTGCTCCATTGGACATCGCTAAGGTAATGTTGGAATCTGCTAAGATGCCACTGGCTCTCCGCGATGCAGTGAAGAGGAAATAATACTTGGATACCAATGCTTCAGTTCTTGAAAGGCATGCTGGCACAGCACATGCACTGTTAGCTTTTAGAGACCCGCCATTCATTTTTCCTTCCTTGGCTCCTTCTCCCCTTCATTCAAACTCTTTCAAGCAAAGAAGAGGCTTCTGTCATCTGTATCCTGTAAAATATTGTCTGTACTCCTTCACATACGGCCTTCCTGTGCGGGGGGGACGGGACCCAGAAGCATATTTGCATCTCTCCCTTCTCCCCTGTCTGAGTCTTCTCCGTGTTCACCATAGTCTTAAAACCTTTCATGCCTCTCCCACAAAGTGATCTTTCCTTTCAGGGCATAGAACATCTCTGCTTCGCTCTCATCTTTGGGTTAAAGTTACTTAATGTCAACATTTCATAGTCAGTTTCTTTCAAAAATCATCCCAAACACATGTATGCTTTTCAATTTCCAGTTCCCCCTTCTTGGGGATTTGGGTGAGTGTGCAGATGTTCATGGCAGATTCTTTTGAAAGGGGATCTTAGTTCCCCAATATCATGTTTGGGATAGTGCAAATGAACCCCAGGCAAAGTACGATATGCACTTTGTGCCTCTGTTAGGGTATGTCTACACTAAAAACTTAAGTCGACCTAATATAATTACTGCCACTGCAGTAATTACTGTGGTGGTGCATGTCCACACTACCCTCCTTGGGCCGGTGGTGCATGTCCTCACCAGGAGCGCTTCTACTGACCTAAGAGGGGTAGTGTTGCAGCTCCCTGCTGGGAGCCTGGCTGCCCCACAGACTCCCAGCTCCCTGCTGGCTTCCCACCCCCCATCTGTTCCCTGCTTCTCTCTGGGAGCCTCCTCCCCTTGCCCTCGCCTCCCTGCTGCCTGATGGGAGTGAGGCAGCTGCCCAGGCTCCCAGTGGGAAGCCGGGAGCCTAGGTGCAGCCAGGCTCCCAATGGGGAGCTGGGACCCCAGGAGCAGCCCTTCTCCAAGCAGGGTGTGGGGTGCCTGGGCAGCAGCCTGGCTGGGAGCTGGAACTCCGGCGGGGGTGGGAAGGAGCCCAGGCTGGAGCCATGAACTTGACAAGAATGACAGCCAGTGTGAGTAACACAGTGTCTACATGGATGCTAACTACGCCAACATAAGCCCTATGCCTCTTGTGGAGGTGGAGTTATGATGTCGGTGCAGTAGGGCACTTACATCTGCGGGAGCAAGGCTGTAGTGTGGACACTGACATAGGTCAACATAAGCTGCCTTACGTCGACCTAACTGTGTAGTGTAGACCAGGGCTAAGTCTGAAATCCCACGGATGGATGATGCATCAGCCCTGAAGCCAGCACTGAGCACTGCTTCTGTATCATGGCAATGGTAAAATGTAAGAATGGAAACTGAAATTTATCAATTAAAGAAGTGGGCAAAAACTTAACCACAAACAATTTCCTCAGATGGGGGGGAGAACGCTTTGTTTTTCACCTGCTATATCTCTACATTACTCCTTTATTTCACAGCAGTGTTTTCTATGCCTATCCCTTCCCCAGCAAACATAGAGGAGCAAAAAGTCAGTGCATGGGGTGTGTGTGGTGTGTGTGTGTGGGGGGGAGACCACTGTGACCCACAGGCTGGAGACACTGTCAGCACTGTGATTCCAATCACTTTCTTTCATGTGTCACAAGCAGCAAGTGTCCATTCAGTACTATGGCAAGGAGCCCTATAGATAGTCCTGTGAATGAAAATAAACACTGGCTGCAGCAAATGGCATCACGACTTTTCAAATAACTTTAAATAATGAGAAACTGCACCCGTTCCATCATCACCCATTAACACCTCCACAGTCACAGGACAAAAAGACGGGCCACTCTACCTGGAATAGCCCTTTACAATATGTGCTAGCTACTTATGCTAACCAATCCATTCCACCTTTCCCAGACGTGAAGAAGAGCTCTCTGGGGCTCAAAAATTCATCTCTCTCACCCAGGGCCGGCGCTTCCACTAGGCGACCCTAGGCGGTCGCCTAGGGCGGCAGGATTTGCGGGGTGGCATTTCGGCGGCGACTCATTTCCCAGCGGTGATTCGGCGGCAAGAAAAGCGGAGGAGCGCTGCCGCCTAGGGCAGCAAAAACCCTGGCACCACTACTGCTCTCACCAACAGAAGTTGGTCCAATAAAAGATATTGCCTCACCCACCTTGTCTCTCTAATATCCTGGGACCAATACTGCATACAACCTTAATAATATTATTTTAATGTAATTTTTTCTGCGCAATATAAACATAAGATCGTTATTTTCTCATCCTTCTTTCTCATCCCTGCCTAGAGTTACCTTGATGGTATTTTAAAATAAGGACCTGAAAGAACAGTGATGTCACAGTGTACTAAGAAAGCAGAACACTCTGATCTTGCAAGAGTGATACCTCTCTTCCTTGGCATGGTGGCATAGGTGGGGCTGAGTGATAGCTGCCTTGGTTCTCACAGCCTCATAATGTTCTGTTTCTCATGACATGTCTCATCTCGCTGGGTGTCCCCTTCTTCAGCCCACCCCTTTCTCCCCCACTTTGCTTAGTCCTCTATAAAGATTTGTGGCCGCTCAGTTTGACTGGTGTAGTGTTACAAGCCTAGGAGGAGGGTGAGCGCAGATGAAGGGCTGTAATTTCACTGCTTGTTGAAAGGCAGAGGGAAAGGACTGGCACATTCCAGGCAAAGTTAACAGGTGTGAGGCTTTACAGAAAAACAGAAGGCAGTGTTTATGAGTGGGAGGAAGCCTGGGTGAAGGGAGCCCAACCCTCTCTTCTGGGTACTGGTAAGATGGCTTTAAATCCAAAGTTTCTGTTCTTGGTGCAGTGCCGGGGTGTAATTGAAACTTCCATCCAGAAGTCTAACATCTTCCAAGCACAGCTCTGTCTTTAAACAAGGTCAAAACTCCTGACCAAATAAATAACACATTAATACATTGCTTCTCTGAACTGTGTGTGAGATTGCCCCAGCGTTAACTATGTTGTCTCTGCTTCAGTTAGCAAATGTGCAGGATTGGCTTCAGAGGACTGCTGTTAGAGAGGAGCTGGCTTGGAGTTTTGACTCCTTAAGAGGACTCTGTCTGGTAGGGCTGCCATTAGCAGAGAGAACCCTGCAAGGCATCAGTGTGTCTGCTGGTGCCAGCATGGGGATTCCTCAACATAGCTTTGTAAGAGCAGGCATAGCCAACCAAAGGGATGTCGCCTTGTTTGTACCAGAGGGAGTGCGCTGTCAGAAAGTGCCTTTGCCTTAGGTCTTCATCCCTCCTGCATCACCAACAATGGGCACAGTAATGGGGATTGGGAATCAGGCGATCCGGGTTCTAGTCGCAGCTCTGCTGCTGAGCTACTGTGTGACCTCGGGCTGTCACTTCACCTCTATCACCTTCCATTTCCCCTCGCCCGTGTCTGCCTTATCCTATAGATTGTAAGCTCCATGAGACTGCCTGTCATTCTCTCTTTGTACAGTGCTACCACAGGGAGCCTCTGTTCTCAGCTGAGGGCTCTACTATAACACAAATAATAATAATAGTGAGGAGAAAAACACCTGTCCTAACGGGAAGTGAGGGGGCCGCTGAACATGCTCCCGTCCTGTGTCGAAGTGCCTACGCTTTCTGGCTTGGCTTGTTTCTGGTTACATCTAGCCTGGGGTGAGCCTCAGTGGATTCAGAAGTTTGGTTCCGTCTGCATAAGCAACTGTTTGGCCTATAGAACAGGGCTCTCGTTCTCGGGAGACTGGCCTTTCTCGCAGTAATTTGGGATTACAGCTATTGGAGCCAGAGAAATAAAATGGAAGGGATGTACAAAAGACACAAATATGGAAGTGGTGTGGTGGTGAAAATTTGAATCACTTCTTTCTTTTACTGAACCAATTCCCTGATTTTAATAAAAGTAAGTGCACTCGGAGGAATTCAAACTGCTGCTTTGTCTTCATGAATAAATTGGCTTCCTAGGGAAATCTGGAATCCCTCTTCTGTCTCACTGGAGTGTAATGTGATCTGATGTGGTTATGGGAGAGCATAGCGACTACAGATGAAGAATCTAGTGATTAGAGTGGGTAAAAAAAAAGGGGAGGGGTGGTTTTCCACAGAAAAATCTGAGTTTTTGGTCGAAAACCTGAAAGTTTCCCCTCAGCAAATAGATATTTTGGTTTGCTGAATCAAATCAAAGTGTTTCATTCTGGGGCAGCTGGATGTCAGACTGTGTCTGTGCGTGCTGCTATGGTGCCTCATAGGAGTTGTAGTTCAGTTGCTTCGTTCCTCCATTCTCCACTAGGGGCCAGGCTCCCTGGCTGGTAAGTCTCTCCCATGACGAGTGGTCTCCCCTCTTGTTGACCTGTTGTGGGAACCACGGTGGCTCAGGAGGATGTGGTTTAATGTGAAACCAAGTGAAAGTTAAATAATTTGATTCGGGAATGTTGAAAGGTTTCATTTTCGTCAAAATGGAAAGTTTTGCTTTGGAAATATTGAAACAGTCGGTTTTCAGCTGAGAACCAAAACCACTCCAGTTTCTGTGAGTGCCCTTTTTTGATGAAAAGTGAAACATTTTTGCAGAAAGCAGACGCTTTGGGAGAAAAAAATCATTAAGCGGAAAACTCTATTTTCTGTTTTAAACCAACCCTACTAATGACATCATCAGCTCGTGTCCAGGCACTGCAGCATGTTTATCCTGTGCAATGCTGCTGCAACAACAGGGATATTGCCTTTGTAAAAGATGACTTCAGTGTATCCCCGGGGTGTCTGAGAGGGATGGGGAGAGGAGGAAATAATTGTTTTACAAAATATTAACCACAAGGAGCGGGAGAGAAGAATCACAGTTATTCTGTCATTGCCATCGGTGTTGCACTGTAATAGAATTAAATGTCATTAGAATGTATTTCATTGTTACTATCGTTAAGAGCAGGGACCTATATTTTTACGCACATTCTCATCCAAGGGTATTTATTTACTGTAGTTCTCTGTAACAGAACGTCTCCCTTCGGGGTGCCATTCTTCTTGTTAATATGTATTAATTACGCCCACAGTGCAGTAGGTGCTGTACAAACAAGATCCCTGCCCTGAAGAACTTACTAGCTAGTGGCTACATTGAGAATGTACTCCTAGTCTAAGTACCAGGTGACATGCTGATGAGCCACTCCTGGCACAGCTCCCAAAAGGAATTGTCACCTGGAGGTGCAGCTCTTTTGAGTTACCATTTCCCCTGACCTCCTGTGTTGAAAAAGACTGGGAGGGAGTATACTGCTTTGCCCTGTTGCCAGACATGGCATGCTCCCTACGTCATGCCTGGACAGCTTTGCAGGTAGCACATAGGGAAGGAAACGAACTATGGCTCCACCTCGTCTGCTCCCACACTGTTTTTCGCTGCCTGCATGCTTGCAGGGAGCAGTAGTGGCCCTGCAGAGCCTGCTTTCATCTTCCTCCATCCTTCCTCCAGCTCCCTCTTTTCCATGCTTCTCCCAGTCCAGGAGAGCATCTTTGGGGCTGGGCAAAGGAGTCGGTGGGGGGGACTTAATTCCTCTTACTTTCCTGGGCAGCCTTGGAATCAAGCCTGAAAGAAGCACTGAAGGAGGTGGGCAGGTCCAGAGGAGAAGTGGCTTATTGACAATGGTGGAGTTCAGCCCATGTCTCGGGAGTGCTGTGCTTTTTGTGTGACTTTATTTTAATAGGAGATTCACCCCTTGATGCTTTCCTCAATAGTCTCCATGGCTGTCACACTGCACATAGAGCATGAGAGCATTGAGAGCTTCTCATTCCCTTCTCTTCCCTTCCGCTTTTACTCCTCAGAAATCTGCCTGCCCTGTCCAAATGTTTTTCAGCTGATTCTGTAGGGAGCCAAAAATACATGTGGTGGAGACAGTTCAATATAACCATATCTCTTCTCACCATCTCAACCCCCTTCTTCAGGCTAGACTGATACTAATTCACCTCCTTTATTAATAAGGCTCTAGCAGCCGTGGAGGGGAATTTTTTTCTCATGTGAGCTGAGGCCAGGCTGTCCTACTCACACATGACCTGAGATGTGGAAGCTCGGGATGGACAACCATCCTAACGTTCCAGCATGAACTTGTCCCTCGGCAGGCACCTCTACTATTCCAATTTCTAACACAATCGTACATGTACATGTACATGTACTCCTGCCCAGGTGGAAAGATGATGTGTTTGCTCGCCAGTTGCTATGCCAATACGCAACAGTGAGTCTCCCTCCCTGCTTTTCCCAAAGTAGAGTCACAGTTTGGGGCCATATACAAGGAAACAGGCCTTTGTTGTTTTGAGTGAAACTAAAAATATGGTATCATATTATTTTCTGTTCCATAACTGGGCCTTTTTGCTGCATCAGTCAGTAATTGTTAAACTGCTTCTGGTGCTCAGAGGATCTAAAGCTTGGTAAAGGATTCTGGAGTAACAACTTTTGCTAGATCATCTCTCTATATATTTGGGGCCAAATCCTGCTGCTCTTATTAATGAGCTGTCCTGTTGAAGTCTATGGGAATGTTTATATGGATAGAGTGCACTGCTTTTGGCCCTTAATACTTGTTCACTGGTTTAAACTTGAGAACAGCTGCCCATTTCCCTTTCAAAATTACTTCTACGGGGGAGGAAGAAGCAGTTCTCAAATCAAAGCTTGAATCCAATCATCATGATTATAATTTCAGTTGATCACTAATAAAGGAAACTGTAATTATTGCCCAAACCTTGCGTTCAGTTTTGGAGAGGTGGAAAATGTACTGCAAATAACAGACCAATGCTGATTTTATTTTTAATTGAACATGCTTAATCAAACAAAGCAGCCAGAGAATTTAAGTGAAACAGTACACATGTAACAGAATATTATATTTTATTTATCCGAAGAAGTGGGTATTCACCCACGAAAGCTTATGCTTCAATACCTCTGTTAGTCTATAAGGTGCCACAGGACCCTTTGTCGCTTCTATATTTTATTTGTAATTATGTCCTGGTTTGAATGGTATTGGTTGTCTTCTGTAAGAAACTGGAGTTGTATGTGTTTAATTGGGTCATCCAGATGTGAACTTTCCAATGAAAAAACAGATGGTTCTGGAGGGTCGTGTCTTTAGTTCTAAATAGAGATACTCTCAAATCAAGTTTCCATAGTGAACAGTGGAGATGGCGTGCAGGAGGCTGGCAGGGTTGACTGTACATTACAGAGGCCAAATTCTCTGGTGCCATAAATGGGTAAAACTCTATTTACACCAGCAGAGAATTTGGTTCCTGGTCTCTACAAATAGTGTTAACTATTTTCACAGTGCATTTAATAATATTCATACCACCCAGAAGAAATCCCTATAGGTGATGTGATTGGAGGCTGTAAAAGGCCCTTTCGGGGTGGGGCGCAGGGGGAATGGTCCTTTGTTGGAGATCTGGAAAACAGAACTAGGTGGGCTTTTACAGGATACTAGATGTAAATGCTACAGCAGGTGTCCTGGGGAGAGAACAGCAGGTGGCACGTATCCCATGGAAAGCATTTTGGAAAATACGGCTCTAGCTTACGAAAGAAGGACGAAAACTAATTTAGCCTTTTTAGCAAATGACTCCGATAGTATGGTGCTATCGGACTTCTTACATGTTAATATCTGACAGTTCAGCTCTAAATTGTTGTATTGCAAATACAATTAGTAACATTAATTCTACTTATTAAGTGTGTTGTTCTGACCAACGGGCATTCATTTAGCACTATTAGAGAAGTTCAATAGTGCTGGTAATGCACTTAGTGCATCTCTAGTGGCTGCAGAATGTTCACACTAACACAAACAGGTGGATGTCTTAGATCTGTCTGAACATTTCTATGGCGCTCATCACTTCGAGGCATTCAGAAACTGCAAACATTAATGAATTTACCCTCTCAACACTTAGTTCTATGTGGGATGGAAAGTACAACTATCCCCATTTTCCTGTGGAGAATTGAGGCAAGGAATGATGAAGTGATTGGCCTAAGGTTACACAGGATGTGTGTGGCACAACTGAAAATTGAGTCCAGGTCTTCTGAGTCCCAGTGTCTTAACCACAAGACCATCAGAGGAAGCGCAGTAGTGGTTTGAGGTATGTTGAGGTGAGTGGTGTTGGCTAAACTGGGATATGCCCAAAGAACAGTGACCTGTTTAATAGCATATTTGCATTTTCCACTTTGTAATTTTTCAAATCCCATACCTGTATTTGCCCCAATGGCTAAAGCAGTATTGTCAGAGTTGACAGGACCAACATCTCACCTCCCTTGTTTTTCCCCCTTGTATTCATTTGCAATGTCCATATAAGTCTTTATTTTTCTAATCAGTTCTCCCATGTGGTTTTTTTCCTGAATAAATACAAATAACATACGTGCCAGCAGCCCATCATTTGTGATCGTCTGTTCAATAACAAATCAGAGTGTTGTGCAACAGAGGGAGGAAATATTTAGTAAACAAGCAGATTTCAGTTTCAAATTCATTTATGTTTGCAGTTTCTGAATGGCACTGTAAATAAGAATGAATACAACAATTACTTTTAAGTTGCACAAAATACTGTGCATTTCCTCTTAAAGGCTTTTTAGTATTTTCATGTCAATTACTTAATGTCAGGGGGTGTCCTATTTCATCTAGAAAAATTAGCTTGAGGCTGAAACGGGGCATTTAAATTTTAAACTTGGAAGCAATTTTTTAACAAAACATATATTTGGCTATTTTAAAAATGATAGAGGACAAACTAAATGTAGGTAGTTACAAATGCTTGCTAATCCATCTGTAACCTTTTTGTCTTATTGGAAAAGGCCTAAGTCTGGTCTCAGTTACACCAGAACAGCTTCATTGACTTTAGTGGAGTTACTCTGGAAATACATCCATACCAAGGTGATCAGAACCTGACCAGTGACATAAGGTGTTTGTGGATATTTTTATTTAGTGCACATGCTCAGTAACTTTTTCCACTACACTTAACAGAAATGCAGTGAAGAATAAAGGGATAATTGAGTATTAGTGTTCTTGCAATCTATTTGGCCAATGACCTTCAAATTAAATGGCCCATGAGTACTCCTCATTGATAAGCCTCAATTCCTGTATCACTCCATTATGCCAGGTTATTTCAGCTGGTATATCGAGTCCTCAGCAGCACACTGGGGAAACCTACAAGCCATGGTGGTACATGTTACTGGGAGATATTATGAGCATGCTGTGGGAGCCTGACATGAATCTACATTTGTATGACTGTTGGTTGGCACATGTCATGTAAATGTGCAGGTATGTCATGTCATGTCATGGTCCCCTTAGAGATGCATCATGTCACCCTGGTCCTATAAGGACTGCAGTATCTAGCCAGAGCACCCCATCCTCAAAAGAGCAAACCATATTGCATGCAGGAACTGCTGGGAAAGTGCGTGCTACACCTTTAAAAGAGTATAGTGGGGACATTTGGTTAGCATACTCCTCTGCCCCCTAGGCAAATTATGTGTGTGTCTGCTGTCTCCTGGCCCTAGTGCTTCCCTCCACCATGTCTGGGGTTCTGCGTCTACTAACCCTCCTCCCTTTGCTTGCTCATCAAGCTATCGTTTCAATCTTGAATGCTAATTTAGTGTGAGTTTTTTATGGCTGCTTCTAAGGCAGGAGGGTAAATTCCTCTGGTTTTAGGACCACCTTGGGTGTTTCTAAAATCACAGCCATGTGATCTTCAAGGAGGAGAAAGAAGTGCATGGATTCCAAATGGAGCTGCTAACATAACTGGAATGTGGTGGCTGCCTGTCACTCTTTGCCAAGCCGCTCATCAGTTCCCATTTGTCCCTAGGTCTGAAAAGGAAAGGCCAGGCTTCATAACCGGGCGGGTTCCTTTCGTTAACAGTGCCAAAGGAGGGAGTGAGGCACCTCAGGGATAGTGGGAAATCTGTCCTATGGCCTGTGATGATAATTCCAGGGTTTAAGAGTGAGAACCCTGGCGGTTCCTGTTGAAAGTACCAATGCAGTTGTCACTTGTCACTCCTTTTCTCCTGTAACTAACTTAGTGTTGGGTTTGGTGTGTGCCAAATGGCAACAACAGCAGGTTTAATGAATGCTGGAGGCAGTCACTGACAGTGGGATTAGGTGACATTTCCAAAACTAATTTATTTCTTCTTTTTAGCCCGAGGAGTGGGGTGGAAAGCATGTGGGTGAGGGATTTTTCTTTAGTGTAATTCAAAAGGCGTGGCCCAGAGTAGCAGGAGGGGAGCAGAGCCCTGTGTCGATATTCTTTCCCTAATCACCATGCCATGGTATCCCGGTGGCAGCAGCACAGAAAATTCTCCTTTACAGCACAGAAGAATGTGCACAATTTTAGTAACACAAAATTGGCCTAACATGCTTGCGTTTTTAAAATGTACCTTAATCCCAACTTTATGCTTTTCCACAATATCCCTAAATCCCCCTTTTCTCCTGAAACAAATCCAGGTGCCTTTTGAACTTGTCTATATTCTTTTGTTTCAGCCGCTTTCCCACTAATTTATTCCACATGTTTATTACACTGTGAGTGAAACAGTTCTGTCTGATGACTTCCCTATTTCCTCCCAATTGCTTTATTTTTAAGTTTTGCCCCTTATGTTTTTACATTCCCGCTCCTCCCCCAAAAAAACTGCTAATGGTTATGTCAATCACCCCCTTTCATGATTTTGAAAATCCTCTATTAGTTCACCTCAAAGTAATCTCTTTTCCAATGTGAATAAGCATAACACTCTTGGTTCACCCTCATAATTTAAGACCCTGAAATAGTCAAGAATCTGGTTTCACTTTTTGTTGCCCTATGCTACACCCTTCAAGGCAACAATATCCTTCCTGTGGTATAGTGACTAGCACAGAGGATTTGTTAGACCCCTGTCTCATGAACTAACAAAATCACCTCATTTTGTTGTATTCTAGATCTCTGCTAATTCAACTTTGTATCCTGTTTTTTCATACTGCTCTGCAATTTACTGATGGTTCTTGCGTTTAGCATCTATGCTTTGATTCCTTGCTTCAAAATTAGTTTATTTTGCATTTTTCTGGGTTGAACTGCAGTTTCCATAAGCTCGCGACCTTGCCATCTGAATGAGCCAAATCCTTTTGACCTGCTTGCAGTGTTTCTCATTGCTCTGCTCCCAGTTTTGGTATCAGACACAGAGTAGCATCAGTAGATGCAGAACTTATTTTCTGCGCTTTTGTGAGACTGTATATGCTGTGCTGTGAACAAAAGAGATCCTGAAATAGGGTGACCAGACAACAAGTGTGAAAAATCAGGACAGGGGGAATAGGAGCCTATAGATGAAAAAGACCCAAAAATCGGGACTGTCCCTATAAAATCGGGACATCTGGTCATCCTATCCCGAAATAAAGTTTGTAAGGGAGTTCAACTATTAGAAACCTTTACCAAATTGAAACATAGGTCCGGAGAAAATTCTTGTCAGCAAAATTTTTAAATAATAATCAACCTCTCTCCCCAAATAAAACTGACCTCTCCACTCATTAACCCTTTTTGAAATTTGAAAAATTTCCCTCTCTTACTGCACTTTCTCTTCTTGCTCATAAGCCATTGTTCTGCCCAGCACATTCTTTTACCCCGTATTCCATAATGATTTACCTTCATTATTAATCTCTGATATTGAATCTTGTCAAATGTTGTTTGGAAAATCTAATCTGAGTACACTATGTGTCATCCATCATATTTCCCTTATCTGCAGGGGCAGTATTATCTTCAAAGATATCCAGCGGGTTAGTTAAGCATGACCTCCTGTGTCTGAATCCATGCTGGCTAGCGATCCTTAATCAAACTGTCTTTCCAGGTGTTCTCATATCACATCCCTTAAAGGTTTCCCATGCCAGATGTTAACCCTGCTGCGCTATAATTTCCTGGCTTGTCTCTTGACCCTTTAAAAAAAAAAAGGAGTTGGGCTTGCCAATTTTAGCTTTCAGAAATCTCACTCGGGTCTTCAAGAAATAGTCCAGTTCGTCAGTGTTCTCACTCACTGCTGTTAACACCTGTGGGTGTTTGTGACCCTACCCAGGGTTATGAGCCGGGGTCCTAGAAATCCATTTCCCATGGAAAAATGTGGAATTTGCATTTTTACAGAGAATCTTTAGTTTTTTACATTTTATGAAAAAAAAACCCAGAACTAAATTTGACTGAAAGTACCAGTGTCACTTATTCAGTGCATGCAACCTCCCCCTCTTGTGGTTGATTTTTGAATGCGTTTTACATTTACAGTGGAACCCCGTTTATCTGAACTAATTGGGACCAGGGCCAGATTGGATCATCAAAAATTGAGATAATCCAGGAGAATTGGCAAAGAGCTTTCTATCCCTTATTTTCAGATGGGGTTGGGGCTCTCATGGTCAGCCCCATGCGGCAGGGGCTCGGGCGGTCAGCCCCATCTGGGGCTGATGCTGACAGCCATAGCCCCAGCCACCCAGGGCTGACAGCGGGAGCCCCAGCCGCTGTCAGCCCCGGGCAGCTGGTGGTTTGGTTAATATGGAGAGCTGGATAATGAAGGCTCGGATAAATGGGGATCTACTGTATCTCAGTAAAACATTGTGTTCAACTGATACTTTGTATATATGGCGGCTAGGGAAACTAAAGTTCATCATTTCATGTCAATTGCAGAAAAATGCAGATTTTTTTTAAATCAGAGAATTGTTTTTTTTAATCATGGAAAACTAGGATCCCTGGTTATGAGGCACCTCACAGTTATCGACCTTTAACATGAAGCAGTCTTGTCTGTGCCTGCAGATCCCTGAAACCACACAAGGCACAAGTGCTGCCTTCCAGGCCTCCCCAGGTCTTGCTCTCTCTGTACAGGTAGCAACAGACACACCAACCCCAAGTCATTGGAGTATTCTCTGCAGTGCTCAGCCCCTTATCTACTGAACACAGAATTACCAGGCCCACTGTTCCCAAAGTCACAATACATACCAATTTTCAAGATTTTGCACATGATCAGGGCCGGCTCCAGGCACCAGCTAAAGAAGCAGGTGCTTGGGATGGCCAATACCAAGGGGCGGCACATCCGGGTCTTCGGCGGCAATTCGGCAGTGGGTCCCTCAGTCCCTCTTGGAGTGAAGGACCTGCTGCCGAATTGCCGCCAAAGAGTGGAGCGGCGCGATCGCGCTGCCGCGGCTTTTTTTTTTTTTTCCTTTTTCCCCGCTTGGGGCGGCAGAAAACCTGGAGCTGGCCCTGCACATGATTACCCCTTTCCTTCACACCACTCTTAGATAATATATTTATAGTGAAAATAAGATAAGATAAGTTTATCAAATAATAGAATATTGGAAACAAATGGTTACATATAAAAAAATCATAACGTGCTTTCTAGAGACTAAACCTAACTAACAGGTTAACCTCCTGTCTAATGAAATTTCTCACCCAAAGTTCTCTCCAGTATTTTCAGCCAAGCCTGGCTGAAACCCCTTTTTTCATGAAGCAAATTCACTATCTGTTTATTCCTCATGGAAGGGTGACAGGGTGTCTTCATATAGTAGAGCAAACCTTTGATGTGTACCCCAGGAAAGGGCCTTCCTCCCCCCCCCCATATTTTCAGTATGTATACATAGCTCCTTATGTAGTGTCCTTGTATTTCACAAGGACACTACGTAAGGAGCTATGTATACATAGCTTTTATTAGAGACCTCATATGACATTCTATTGGTGAGCTAGAATGTACATATCAGACTCAGATTTTTGAACATAAGAACAGCCATTGAACAACCAAAGGTCCAATCTAGCCCAGTATCCTGACTTCCGACAGTGGCCAATGCCAGGTGCCCCAGAGGGAATGAACACAATAGGTAATCATCAAGTGATACATTCCCTGTCGCCCATTCCCAGCTTCTGGCAAACAGAGGCTAGGGATACCATCCCTGCCCATCCTGGCTAATAGCCATTGATGAACCTATCCTCCATGACTTTATCTAGTTCTTTTTTGAACCCTGTTATAGCTTGGCCTTCACAACATCCTCTGGCAAGGAGTTCCACAGGTTGACTGTGCATTGTGTGAATCCTGTAATCCCTATACATCTCCTCTGTGCCTCTTGCCAGCTGGCACTAACAGCTTTCTGGGTCACAGTTTAGTCCAAGTTCACCTTTTTAGAACCATTTTGGTATCTTTATATTCAGGGGCATGCAAACTTTATGTAACTGAGAGGACATGTTGGTACCTTGCCAGAAGCCCAAAGACTAAACTGAAGTGCTTAAAATGGAGCACACTGTAGCTATTCTTATCTCCAATACAGGGGAAGCTTACAGAATCTATAAGAGCCAGCATCTGATATTACATCATGAGCCAACTTTGCATGATAGAACTTGTTTCTCTGAGTTGTCCCTTAGTATTGAAGATCAGGGAAGCCACAGGTTGTACTGTAGAACTCTGTGGCCTGCACTTGTTCAGCTCTTTTATACTATCTTTTGTCCTTGGACAACTGAACTCTTAAGGCAGACTTCCATCCTTCCCCTTTATGAAGAAGGTAACATAGAGTCCTGGAATGTGCAGATTTTTTCTCTCCTGCATGCAGAATCACACTGAATAACACTGAGCTTCTGGTTTTTCCTGTTCCAGAATGACATGATTCCCTCCCTGCTCCCCTCTTGCTCTAGGGGATAGCAATCTGCTATTGGTCACTAACAGCATTCTTCCATACTGGTTCAGTTGAGCTGGCTGACACATGCAAGAACTGAACCACAGTCACCCCAATCCCCAGCCATCCTCACCCATCTGCTCAGGCAAGTACCAGATACACAATACCCATTTATGGCTATGGGTGTTGACCCAAGATCTAGGAAGGTCGCATAGGTGTATGTATAAGGGGGTATCTTACTCTTCCTTATGTCCTTAAAAAGACACATCCCGGGTTGCAATCTGGCCCCAAGAAATGAAATAATAAAATGACATATAGGCGTCCTATGTTGTAATACCTAGTTTTCATAACGTACATTGTAAAATATACAGTTAAAGAAATGTTCCATCCTCCACTCCACTGACACTCTCAAATTCACTACTCTTTTTAAAATACTGGATTAAAATAGTCCAATTTCATCTTAAATTGCCAGTCTGTTCTTTTCTCTTGCCTCCTCTTTCATAGAACTTGAGGATGTTCTCCCATGAAACTTAAGAAAGGAGCCAACATGGATGGCTTTTAAGTTCCTGAGTTTGCGTCATTCCCACAATATGCCACATACCACATAGCTAGTCAGTATGGACCTGTTCCAGCTCCCAGTTAGCTGTAGTCATTCCAGTGATTTTAAAGAGCAAGAGATCAGACCACGGAAAGTGGGAGACTGACTTCCAAACTCTTACTGTAGTATATTTCTCTGCTAGAAATAGTATTTTTACGAGCACTGTGTTTTTCCATTTGCTGCTTCTGGCATTTTCCATTCCTAAGACTATCTCCTGTGGGGAAAAGTTAATATTTTTCATGCCAGAAATATTTTTGTTAGTGTTCATATTTTTTTTGCCAAAAATGTTACATTTTAAGGCAATACCAAATTGTAAGCTCTAAATTTCTGTCCCCATTGCAATATCTCCAGCATTACTTGTGTTAGTGACATCATGGACCACAGCCTTGCAGAGGTATAATAGAAGTGGTGTAATAATTGTGTTTCCAACACATGTAAGAGAATGGCGCATTGCTCGTGGTGTATATTAGGATTTCATTCCCTTCCTCTTTCATTTGGAAGCCAAAATCTTTCCCCGCATTTATCTTTAGAGCTTATTTTGTTAATTGTATTCAAACTATATAAATACTTACATGCGCACTGTGATGAATGAGTGTCAATATGTATCTATCAGTTTGCAAACTCCATTCTCTTTTGTGAATGCCATTTTGATTGTAATCTGTACTGTGTCCCTTCACTTTTGCACTGCAGCCTCTGTCTTGAGCTGGGTCACCCAAGAAGTGTTAGCAGAAATCCCTACACCTAGGAGAGGGGCTAACAATGGCAAGCCATTGAGAATCATAAGCCCTGATGGTCCTAGAACAATAGGCTGGCAGCAGTCTGTGGGAACTAGTTTTCCCAGATTGGACCCAGGGGTAGGGGTGGCAGAAGCCAGAACTCTATTTAAAGAACAGATCTTCTTGAGTGAGGATAGGGGAGCTTCTCACTGGCCATCCATCAGCTGCCAACAGGAAGACTGAGCAGGAGGACTGGAATGTAGGAGCCTGAAAGGACTCCTAGGAGCCTGAAAGGACACTAAACAAAACTAAAAAGCTTCAGAGTGGTGAGGACACTGGAGAGAGGGGTTTTGCGTGTAGATGTTTTTTCTTAGATCTGTAACTCTTGAGCTTTGTCTGTGAGTAGGGTGTATGTGGTTAAGAAGTTCCTTTGTAA
The DNA here is from genome assembly GCA_037349315.1 of Chelydra serpentina. Taxonomy (NCBI): domain Eukaryota; kingdom Metazoa; phylum Chordata; order Testudines; family Chelydridae; genus Chelydra; species Chelydra serpentina. The sequence continues at coordinate 134,193,532 of JBAIAC010000004.1, forward strand.
ACTCTGTGTTACTAACTTTAGTTGTCTCATACTTCCAGAAGGGTTAAATTGTAAACCAGAGAAAATCACAAGGTTGGAGCTCTGGGGAGGGAGGATTTGGGGGGCTACCAATAGTCTTGGGGCCTAATGCAGCTGGACCATGGTGATACTAGACAGGGGGTCTTTGATCCTGGAAGTGAGCTAGAGAAGCTGGACTTACGGATAGTGCCTGGATGCTGTTCAGACCCAGTAGGCTTTGGAAACATATGGGAGCCAGAGGTTGGGTCCAATATAGTGGCCTGGGTCAAACTCACCCAGGGCTATAATGTACACTACTTTGAAATTCCTTTCCAATGAGAGTCCAGAAATAAGACAGCCTTTAAATTAGTTATTCCATGGGTTGTTTGGCTTCTTTATTTAGTGACAAAACTATATTACTGGAAATTAGAGCTGGTTGGAAAATAGGAAGATTTTTTGTAAAAATTTTCACACAGAATTTACCTTCTTTTATTAGTCAAAAATGTTTTAATCTTTTTGACCACCGCTACTGGAAATATAAACATACACAGTTTTCTGCTTCCTATATTAAATTGAGGGTGTGGTAATATTTCATGACACTTTTTACTAAATGCCGTTCCTGGTTACCTAAAACATCTGGAGCAAAAGTGTTACATTCAGTAACCAGGGTAATTAGATTTAATAAATCAAGGGAAACTGTTGAGTATGTCCAGTAGGATCTTGTCCTACACTTCAGTCCTCCTTTATAGAATATCAGGGTTGGAAGGGACCTTAGCAGGTCATGTAGTCCAACCCCCTGCTCAAAGCAGGACCAAGCCCCATTTTTTTGCCCCAGATCCCTAAATGACCCCCTCAAGGATTGAACTCACAACCCTGGGTTTAGCAGGCCAATGCTCAAATCACTGAGCTATCCCTCCCACCAAGGAATTGGAAAGGAATTTCAAAGTAGTGTACATTATAGCCCTGGGTGAGTTATGTAGTGTTCCCATTTTATTTTTTATTTAAGTTCATATGGCTGGTGCTGTCATAATTAAGGGATACTATCTAAGGCCTCTGTTCAGCAAAGCACATGCTATATTTAAGTACGTGCTTAAGGTTTTTACTGAATAAGCAAGGACTTTAGTGCTTTGCTGAATCAGGGCCCAAGTGCAAATTCAGTTAGCGGGCCAATAAATATCATCTAGGTCTTAATCCCACAAAGATTTATATGCATGCTTAACTTTATGCAGTGTGGTGAAATATTGGTCCAACTGAAGACAATGGGAGTTCTGCCATGGGCATCAATGGGACCAGGATTCCACTCTGTGACTAGTTACAGTGACTGCACTGAGACTAGCTCTTAGTGTAATAGACACATCTTTGAATGAGCAGGGCCGGAAACTGGACAGTCTTTTTCCCCACCCAAATTCAGTGACTATCATAATTTCTATTGTTCTGTGTTGCTTAAATTTGCAGCCCAGCAATATTTCTAAAAGTGTGGAAGCCCAATATCCGTGGGCCAGATTGTTAAAGGTATGTAGGTGCTCACAGAAAATCGCACCGGGGGGCTTATCTGCATCTCTAGACACCTAAATACCTATAACAATCTGTCCCTTTTTCTTCTGAGAATAACTGTAACATTTTCTCTGTTTCTGTCACAAATCCTTACAGGTCTTTGCCATTTTTCACAACTTTATACTTTATTTTAATATACTGATCCCTTGCACAGATTAGCCAATAATAATAACTAATAATGTGCAATGGAGAAAGCTCTTTCAGCAAGCAATGCTAACACAGACACTCATACCGCTATAGCTTTGTTTCTATAGCAGCAGCACTAGTGATGTTCTCTGGAAGCAAGATAATAAATCAAGGGAAACTGTTGAGTATGTCCAGTAGGATCTTGTCCTACACTTCAGTCCTCCTTTATAGGATCATAGAATATCAGGGTTGGAAGGGACCTTAGGAGCTCATCTAGTCTAACCCCCTGCTCAAAGCAGGACCAATCTCCAATTTTTGCCCCAGATCCCTAAATGGCCCCCTCAAGGATTGAACTCACAACGCTGGGTTTAGCAGGCCAATGCTCAAACCACTGAGCTATCCTTTGCATAGTTTTGATTTAGATAATGGAGCATCTGAAAATAAATTATAGTCCTATTATTCTGATACTCTCACTTGAGTCCTTTTCTCTCCAGCCATAAACTGTCGTTGGCCAAGCAGACATTCAGGAGTTTCTTTTTAAACAGAATGAGAGAATGGAATTGTGTTGAAATTCTTTTTAAAGAACACTAGAGTGTTTTGGGTAGCCAAATAATTGTTAGAAGAGGTGAAGGCATGTGCCTGCAGGAATGTTCAGTGTTCTGATGATTTCCTCAACCAGAGTTTCTCTGTGTCTTGCCTAAAGCTTAGTGAAGAAGGAAAAGGGGAAGAATCGCTAGTGCCTGGAATGCCCAGCCCTGAGGATGACCCCAGATACATTGCCTGCCTGCCAAGTTACTGGGCCAGCAAGGCACTCCTTTTTGTTACAGGAACAAATGTGCAGTTAAATGGCTGGTAGAGACAAATAATTGATTTGGCCAGCAGCCTGGCTTGGTTGGTCAGTCTGTCTGTCTTTGTTTCTTTCTCCAGCAAAAATAAATGAGCTTCCTTGTGCGGACTTTTCATTTTCATTTGAACAAGTTTGGCCAGTTAATTTTCTCCCTTGATTGAACAAAAGGTCCAGAAACAGAAACACAACCAACCCATATGTAGCATTTAAAGGGACACAGTCAACATGGTTTTTTTTTAAAGTGGCTAATTACAGGAAATTCCAGTTCCTGATGGACATGCTATGAGAAGGATGCTCTTAGAAACCTATTTCATTAAATTCCTTTACAAAATGTGTATGGGTCTTTCTACTCACATAATGATATTTATAAGTGTCTTTTTTTTTAAAGCAGAGGGAGGGGGCATAGGCCAGGTCTACACTAGAAACTTTTGCCAATTAGTAATGTCCTTAGAAGTGTGATGGGCATATGGCATTTTTATATCAGCAAAAGCCCTTTTGTAGAGGCATTTATACTGGGGGAAAAAATGCTTTTGCCGGTATAGCTTATTTTGTTGGGGGAACCGATATAAGCTATATCAGCAAAAGCACTCTGTTGTTAGTATAAGATGCGTCTGCTCTAGGAGAGTTTTATAGCTATACCAGTAAACCTTTTCTAGTATAGACTAGGCACGACTATTCCATGAAACTGACTATTCACAAAGTGCTGTCTAATAAATGTACAAAGCAAACAAACAGTACAAATGGATACAAATCTCCCTCTGCCTCATTCCCAAGCCTTCAGTTACAGTGACCTTAGGTAACTGTAGAAGGTACAAAAGACGTGATTTTCAAGCCGCATTGATTTTCAAGCTGTCTGCATCCCATTAAGCGATTAGAAAAAACAATGTCTAGTGAGTGGTTTGTTGTTTCAGTGAAGGATAGTACAGTCTGTACTCTGAATACAGAGCTGCACCAGATGGTTTGGCCAGTCAGCTGTGCACCTCTCCTCCCTCCCCACCACTTTTATTGTACTGTAAATTAACCCTGTTCTTAATGAGAGTCACTGATTGCTAGTTCCCCCGCCCTCTCCTGCAGCAGATACAAACAATCAGATATCACGTTAGAGCTGGTAGAAATTGGACAGTATAAGTTCACATTTTCATTAAAGAAAGTGAGATCAGTCTTACTATGCAAATGGTTCACCTGGTTTCTGTTTCCGAATAGCTAAAATTTTGAGTATGATCTCATTCATATTTTCCCCTGGGTAGATGATAGACGGTTTATCTTCCTTTTTGCATCATCTTTAATCCAAATACCTGTTTGCTTCCATTATGATGTATTATTGTTTTACACACCTAAGCTTAACGTACCCTCTGGTTTATTTTATCAAGATGATTGGCTTTATGTCCTGTATATTATATAACTTGTTCTAGGTATAAATCGACTTGTACATAAATACTCTTTGCTTTCGAGTGTAAACAAGTTCTTCATTTAAACATATCCATTTCAGTCCTTCCGTATGCATGTTGTTGTTTCCCTCTTCACTTGTATTCTGTGTTACCTTTCACATTTCATAAAGATGGTAGAGGCTTGTTTGTTTGTTTTTACTCCATATTTTACTATTCACTGATTTAATGCCTTTATATACAGTTCAAGATGTGGGGTGTGTGTGATATTTATACCACACGTGGTCATGATTACCATGGAATAAAATCCTACAATCTGTGCAGCAGCGGACTATTTTGCAACTCTGACCTTCTCTCCTGCACCCTGCCCACTGTAATCTAACTCTGCAAGAACTACTTTTAATATTTCAATTCCGTCATGCTGTTTTCAGGCAACACACCATTTTCTAATAAAATAACCCACTGCCAAAACACGTTTTTCTCTTCTGCAAGCCTCATCTGTGGCAGCCTGAATCAAGTCAGAGCAAGGAATGAAAATTACACTGGTCTGGAACTTAATATATGCGGTTCTGGACCAGTGACTTAAAACTGGATTATCTCATGAAACATCCAGGCTAGAATGGATGTTGTATCATTAAAGAGCTTGGATGCTCACTTTTATAATGGATATGAGTCACCCACTTCTAGTCCTGTTCACAAAATATCATCAAATCTTAAAAATATGACATTCTTTCGTACTAAGCCCATTTGTAGAAATTTAAGTTTTTCCTAGCAAGGCACATTCCTGGTCCAAAGAGTTTGTGATCTAAACAGACACATGTGGAAGTATAAATCCTTATTTTACAGACGGGAAACTGAGATAGAGAGTTTGGACACCTCAAATGTCACACAGGAAATCTGTGGTAAGGCAGGAATTGAACCCAAATTGCTCAATTGCCTTTCCTTTGCTTTAGCCACCAGACTGTCTTCCATTACCAGAAGCAGGTAACTAGAATAGTCACTTAGGGCCTATTAGGTAGGCTAACCCAGGTGTTGCTCACCCAGGCAAACTCAGCAGTGAAGATGTACCCCAAGTCTCAGTTAAATGAGTGGAAGGAAATGGGGTTGTTTTTTGGGGGGTGGAGGGGCGGTTTGTGGTTTTTTAATTTCACCTAGGCTGACAATGTACTATGTGGCTTGCTGTTAGGAGGGCCCATTGAAGAAAGGTGGCAGCTTCTCTTAGGTTAAGGTTTTCGTTGATGTCATATTTTCTGTTTCTGTCAAAATGTTAACATGTTTTCTTTGCTCTCCTTTTTCTTTTCTTTTTTTTAAAGCTATTTGACAGAAAAATCACGTGGGACTTAAGACAGACTCAGTAAAATACCAGCTTCTGTTTTGTTTTATTCTAGCCAAATGGAATCAGATGATTAATTTAGGGCTTTCCATTGCTAGGATGGTCCTCAGGCCCTACATACTCTGTCAGGTTCTGTGTCTACATCTCTCTTTGTCTAACTTAAGCTGACAGGAAAGAGTTTGTTTGCTCTCGGCACATCTTTGTATGGAATATAGATTTTTTTCTGTCCTCTGCCCTCTCCCCCTCTCCTCCCAAACAGTTGTCTTGTTTTCGGTATGGAAACCCCAGCAACGCTGCCATCTTGTGCATGGTTCCATGGTTCATGTTTGTCACGGGTGCCAGTGATGGATAAGGCTGTGAGCAGGAGGCCTATTGGGTCACTGCTTTTCTGACAGGGCTCTGTCAGGAGGGCAGCCAGGGGAGGACTTGTAGGTCTGGTGCCACATAACCCAGGGGACCTCTGGACTGTAAAGCTGCTGCAGGGGGAAGAAAATTAGCATTGAATGTTCCCCTGGGGGAAGGGGAAAGCTCTAGTGTTTTTACTAGCATTACAAGGACTACAACAATATTTAGAGAGAGTTAGCCGGCAGCGAACAGCATTGATCACATGTCCTTTTACAAACCAACACTGCCCAAATGTCAGAATTACAAACTGAAGTCCATACCAGGCTCGAGCAGAAGCCAAGGTCACTTACGACCCAATGTGGAAAGTAGCCATGTTTGTGGGACAGAAACTCCTCTCCTCTAAAAGGCACCTATTTTTTAAATTCACTTCAGTGTGTTCTCCTGTTTCCCCAATGTTCACTGTGCTCTCCCCCTCCCTCCCACAGTCAATACATGAGGCTTTATAGGGAATCTCAAAGAGAACTCCTGTCCCTGGATGGGGCATACCTCTGTGGCCTCAGTTTCCCATCCCTTCTCTAGACCTTCAGTTTTTCTTGACAAGTTGTTTTCTGATCCATGGATTTGTTGCTGCTTAACAGTGGGCTGTGCCAAGGCTGGGTTTGAACAAGCAGCCCAACTAATCTTCATTTTCTGTAGTTTGTTCCCCATCTTACTAGAATTTCTCTGCATTTATTGCCTATTTAATATGCTCTTAATTAAGTGATTATTGACTGCCTCACTGATTCACCGCCTACCTCATTTACTGTTATATATCTTATGGTTTCCCCTTACCTTATCCTTGTCTCTCGTCTCACTCCTTCTCTGGGTTATGTCTCCTCTCCTCCTCCTTACATCCCCATCTCCTTGTTTCCTCCTTCCACCAGCCCCATCTTATCCCTTCCCAATATCTGACTCTCATCTCCACTTCCTCTCTCTTCCTCTCCTTAGCTGTGGTGACATTTTACCCAACCCTGCCCCACTTTCTCCTCCCAAAACTTCCACCCCACAGGTTCCTCAGTTCCTGCTGCTCCCCGCTCTCTCTTTTTCTTGTTCCTTCTGGAATAATCACTCAGTCTCTATGAAATTATCACTGCCATCTACGTTTGCCTTATTTCCCTCCACTATCTGGCTCTTATAGAAGCCTGGATCCCTTTTTGCCCCTTCTCCCACTGTCCCTGCCCCCACTACCCATGCAGCCACATTGTCTTATGACAGCTGTACTCTTTACCTCATCCATGAAAGAATGTGGTAGAGTGATGGGCCTCTTCTCCACTGCTTCCGGCTTCCCCTCTCTTCTCTCACTATTGATCATATCAGCTGTCACTCATGCCCACAACTTGGGAGTCATCTTTGACTCCTTCCTCTTTCTTGTCCCACATGTCCTGACTGTGTCCAAATCTTGCATCTTCTTTTTCTTCAGACAGTCAGAGCTTCCATCAGGCCCTCAACTTCCATGTTGACGATTATAACCTTCTCCTCTTTGGCCTCTCTAACACCCATATCATCCCTACTCAATCTATACACACCATGTCTTCTTTACCCATTACTTTGTCCACATCACTTCATCTTTGAATATCCCCACTGGCTACCTCTGCTCCACCGTTTCCGATTCAAACTTCTTGTCCTCCCCTTCATGGCTCTACCCCTGCTGCTTATGTGCTCTTTTTTCTCATTGTGTTGTCCCCTGCTTTTCTGCTCTGTCAATGCTGGTAGCCTAGTCTGGCTGTTTTTCAGCTTCTCCCAATGTCTTTTGCTCCTTAAACATAGATCAGTCGAGGGAGCATGTTCTATCAGTACTCAGTCCTTTGCTGCTCCCAAGCTCTGCTCAAGACATACCATGGCCATAATGCCTATACATTTTTTTTGCCAATTTATGATGGCAATGTGGTGGCACCAATGTCAATTTGGCATTTTATTATAATATGGATATAGAAATGTAAGTCTTTGCTTGTATCCCTCTTCCAACACCTGTGTGTCACGGTGGCCAGTGCTGCATTTTTAGATTGTAAGCTCCTCTGGGCAGGGACCCCATCCTCCTGTGTGTGTGTTCAGCACCGCGCTGCTCATGGGGCCTGACCCTGATGAAAGTGACTAGTTTCTGCTGTACTATAAACAATGGATAATTAGAACTGGATGGGAAATACTTTTTTTCCCCCGTGGAAAGTTTTCAGATTTGTTTTGCAAAATATTTTGGCTGAAAAACAAAATATTTTGATTCTGAAATGCAGGCCGGGTACCACAAGGGAGCTGTAGTTCAGGGGCCTCAAGCCCTCATTGTCCTCTGTAGGCAGGGCCCTGGGTTGGATTATGTCTCCCATGAAGCACTGTGATCTCCATCATGGCAATCGCATAGTAGCAGTACATCAGGGGAAATGAAGTCCAGCTGAGGAGCCTGGCTCATAGAAGAGAGTGTGATCATGAGGCCCTCAAACTACATCTCCCAAGAGGTACCACAGCAGTACTCACAATTGCTTTATTTCAAGTTTTGGGCATTCAGTTTTTCAGCAAGCTTTCCCTGTGTGTCAGGTGAATAAAAGAGCATTGGTTCAGAATAACGGAGTCTGTTGGCACAAGCCAACTCTTGTTAGTGTCTTTGTGGAGGGAAGGAAGGTTGTTTCATTTGTGCAAAATTATATAAAGGGTGCTGGAAAAAACTGTGTGTGACTGCCAGGGGGCAAATTTAAAATAGCGGCTAGCTCTTCAGTATTAATCATGTTAATGTATGGCTAAATATGACTCATTTGATTACATAGGAAAATCAGAGCTGAGTGGTTTTCATTTCTGGGTGCAGAGGGAGGGGTGTGTATGTGTTTCACATTCCTTTACTGGCTTTTATCTTTCCAAACCCATAAAGCAAGAATGAATGCAATATAATTTTTGAGTTCTTTTCTTTAGACTGCCTGTCTGGAGTGTCTCCTTCCTCTTTCCTAGAGACTTCTCATCCCATGCTATGTGACAAAACTTCAGGAGGGTTCATATTTAGAATTAATGACAATTTCCAATTGTCCTTACTTATTTTAGGAAATTATCGTCAGAACTATTTTAGCTTGTTTGTACAGCTCCTAGCAAAATGTGGCCTCGTGCTGCATTAATAATAATGAACTATTTGTTAAAATGAAAAAGTAGATACAGTAAGTACCTTTGAGGAATATTTACTCATTTGCTGCAAAGAAAGCAATGATCTCAAAAGAGATCTTTTGACTTTGTCTTCTTTAGAGTATCTCAGATAAAAGTAGATTTGTTTAATCTGCCTCCCCAAGATTCTGGAACGGAAAATGGTTTTGGGGATAATACACTGGATTGGGAGCCAATGGGTCTGAGTACATTTCTTTGCTACCCACTTCTTGCGGGACTCTGGGCAAATCACTTACTCTTCTTGTACCTCAAATCCTCATCTGAATAATCTGGAGAATAATACTGCCCTGACTCACAAGGTTGCAGTGAGGATCATTTCATTAATGTTTGTCCCATGCTCAGCTATTCTGCTCATGGTGTCTATTGAAACACTCATGTAGATCTGAAAATGGGGGTACCTACCCCAGTATTGCCTACGCTAAGCATTCAAAAATCCTGAGTCAGGCCCCCCCAAAATACTTGAGATTGGGTTGAAAACCGTGAGATGTTGAAATAATATTTGACTTTTTTTATTTGCCTTCTGGTTTCTGAGGCTCATATTTTAAAGCTTTTTCTTAAAGGAAAAGAAGATTAGAAATGTACTGCTCTTTAAAACAGAGGTTCTTGTGTAATCACATGACTCCAGGAGGTGGTGCTTTAAGAAAAAACACCAAAAATATCTTGATTAAAATTACAAGAGTTGGCAACACTTGTACATAGATCTGAAAGTTTTGCTCACATTAGCAAATGAGTCTTGAGATGCAACAGGAACAGCAGTGGAGCTTGCATGTTGAGCTGTCACAGTAACTGTTTCTTGGGCTCCCAGCATGTGGAATGGAAGCTTCTGAGGAACATATTTGGGGTTTTAAAACTGTTGCCTACTAGCAGGATTAACATGCCTCCAAACTCTCTCCCTTAATATAAAGGATTTTAGTGGATGTAGCAAGAATGGAAAATTCCGACCACTGTATTTGTAGATGTGCAATGTTTTGCTTTCAGTGAATGACTCTTAAAGAAATACTCAAGAGCATGATCGTTGTAGTAGTATTTTCAGGTGAAAAAGAACTCTCTACAATGCTGTTATTGATTTTGAAGTTGTAATTTTTGTTTGTTTGAATACATTAAAGTTACATAGTTCATTCTGCTTAGTTCCCAATATAAATAAACTATTAAAAAATACTTTTAAAAAATGCCAGCTCCCTCAGCTGGTGAAAGCCAACATAGCATCAAGATTTGCCCCCAAATTTCCCTCATTTCGTGTTGAACAGCTGGCAGGGGTAAAACGTACAGGAGATGGTCTGAACTGTGTAACTAACATCTATTCTCACAGGAGTAGTTGATGAACATAATTAGGCCACACACAGGGCTACGTCCTTAGCTGGTGTAAAATTGTCATAACTCCATTGACTTCGCCACGTTGGGGATCTGGCACAAGCTTTTCTTAGCTATTTGCAGGGGTTCTCAGACTTCATTGCACCATGACCCCCTTCTGGCAACAAAATTATTACATGATCCGGGGAGGAGAGCTTGATCCCCAGCCCCGGTGCCCCGGGGTGGGATTGGAGCTCAGGCTTCAGCTTCAGCCCTAGTTCCCAGCAAGTCTAATGCTGGCCCTGGTGACCCCATTAAAATGGGGTCCCGACCCACAGTTTGAGAACTGCTGAGCTATTGTGAAAGGTGAAACATTCCGCCTTATCTATGTGCTCAGCACTCAGTCACAGATAGCAACTAGTCCAGTGATCGCACCCAGCTCCTATTTGGGGAATTCACAAACTGGAATTTTAAGAGCTGGATGCTGTAGCTTTTGTAAGTATCGAGTGATCTTTTCTCCATCTCCTCGAAATGTCGTAGAAATCCACAGAGAGACAAGGTGGGTGAGGTAACACCTTCTATTGGACCAACGTCTGTTGGTGAGAGAGACAGACAAGCTTTCCAGCAACACAGAGCTCTTCTTCGGGTCTCAGTTCAAGGTTTCTGGTCAGTTTTTCTCATGCCAAAGAGCATTTTGCTAGTAGGTAAATGATCACTGCTCTGGTCCCTCGGCTGCTCTCTGACACAAATCTGAGCTGCGTTACTCTGCATCAAGTCCTAGCATTTATCATTTTCCCCAGATGGGACAGAGACACATTTGCTCAGGTCCTAAGGGTTGAGATCAGATGAGACAGTGCAATTGTTGGGGTTTTTTGCCCCCCCCCCCCCCACGGAGTTGTTTTAGAACAACCTGCTGAATATCAGCACCAGTGGCAGCTCCTTCAAACTTTAGACTGCTGTCACCTGGAAAACCTGGATTGGATTGTAATGCCTGAGTGGAGCTAGAGCCTCAAGAGGAAGAGGCATCACTGTTTTCAGCAAAAGGCTTTTCTCTTCCTGTTTTCTTTTAGAGATTGGCCTTTTGTCAGTTTGCCTAAACTTCACAATTGTTTAAACATAGTGCATTGCACATTTCCTTGCCTTTTGCTGGGTTTTCTCACTAATATCTATTAATGAAATCACCCCTGGGGGACAATACAATACGTATGGGCCCATTTTGGAATGAGATGATATGTATGTTATTTGTGCCAGCTCTCACAGTTTTATTGCAAGTCTTGTGATACTTTTCTCAAAGCCTCAACTCCTGGTTATTTTTTGAGAATCTCGACTTTCATTTAAAACAAAAAAGTTCCTCTCCTCATGGCTGCAAAGAAAACCTTGAAAATATGAACTCCGAAGTTTCCAAATCCAAAAGACAAATAAAGAATCATTTTTCAAAATGTCATGATTTTTTAGGCCAATCTCATCATTATTTGGGGTCTGAGTCATTTTGTTGGCAATACTTGCTGTATGTACTGTATTTTGGAATGTCTATGCATTATTCTTACATACATACATTAACATATTGTTTAAATCGGCACTGCATAGCATAATATAGCATGGGGAGAGGGATAGCTCAGTGGTTTGAGCCTTGGCCTGCTAAACCCAGGGTTGTGAGCTCAGTCGTTGAGGGGGCCATTTAGGGATCTGGGGCAAAAAATTGGGGATTGGTCCTGCTTTGAGCGGGAGGTTGGACTAGATGACCTCCTAAGGTCGTTTCCAACCCTGATATTCTATGTATTTATATCATAGCATATTAATCAAATAAATATTCATTAATCCTCAAAACACCCTAGAAAAGTAGGGACATATTATTCCTCTTGGACAGCTAGAAAGACCAAGACAGATAATTCAAGTGAGTTGCCCAAAGCTAAACATAAACTCAGTGTTAGAGAGGAGATTAGAATTTGAGTCCCTCTGGCCCCCACCCCTCTCTCCTTCTCAAGATCTGATTTATTTTTTCTTCTGGTGGCTTATTCCATGCCCCAGAGTCCTGACACTCTAATCCTTCATTTGTTTTAAACCTTCATATACCTCCCCTCTTTAAACATTTCCCCCCCTGCAATGGAGTCATTATAATCTACTGAGTCTAAAATCTAATTTGCATAGGGTGCCTATAAGAATTTCCAAATGTATCTCAAACTTCTATTGATTTCATTTTACTATTATTTAAGTATTCTGCCTTAACTTCTGAATCAGTTGTTTTTACAGTTTGTTTCACTTTTGCTTTACCAAGCTGCCCTACATACGGGACACATGTATACAGGGATTTTACAAGATATATTTCTCATCTTAGAAATATAAATGGTCTTTGGCCAGCAACAGTGTGCCACAGTCTCACCACCCAATGAACAGTCAGAAGTAACAGTCTGTTTAATAAATGCCAGTTGCTAGTTAGGTTGGGAATTTTTTTGTGGGAGAAAACCATCGGTGGTTTTCATTCTGCAAACACATACAATTTTTATTTTGAATTGAATTAAGTATGTAATAAAATATGTTGTTTTTAGAGCTAGCTACCCATGTACAGAGTTCAACTGCAAAACATATTGATGGAATACAGTATTTGAAAGATGCGCTTTGAATGAGTTTGTGTGGCAGTGTGATACATCCAACTCTGTTTTGTGTAGTGACCTGTACTCTTACATGTATAAAACAGCTTATTTCCAGGTATAGAGCAGCAGTAGTGTTGGGCAGCTTTGATATTTAAGCCTGGGTTTTGGTAAATCCCCACAACAGCACTGAGAGAGAAGATTTCTGTATATTGTAATTGAAAGAAGGGATGTCAGGAGGAGATCTAAAAATGTATCCCACTTGTCTGAGAGAGAGAGGCTGTGTATTAGGGAACAAAATAGATCTATAACCTTCATCATAAAGGTCATTGACTGGCAAAAGATATTATATGGTCAAATTAATTTTGTGGTCAAATTTTGTTCTAACATACTCAGGGGAGGAATTAGTAGTAGTTTGGGATTCAGAAGATCCTGAATGCTAATCCTCCTCTGCCACTAACTTCCTCTGTGTTGCATTTAATTTCCCTTCCACAATTTCCCTGTCCATGAAATGGGGATATTAATAGTGGACCACTTACCTCACAGGCATCCTGTGAGGATTAATTGTGGTTTGAACAGTGCATTAGCGAGATAAAGGACCATATAATCGTTATTGTTGTTGTTTTCTCCAATCTTCACCCCTCACGTTTCTGAAACCCACCACTTTGTGACAGCAGAAGTTCACAGAATAACACAGCTGCTGTTCTCGTGCAGCCCACAGAATTGCGGCCAGCTCTGCGGCAAGAGCAGCAGCTCACCTGCCTCCAAGATTCCCAGAGCTCTGCTGTCTTGGCTCGTCCTGTTGGTTCACAGTGAAAGGTGTTGTAGGGGAATGAAGTGCTTCTCCCTACTGAGAGAGTTTGCTGGTGTTTAAAAGAGATCTGTCCTTTTAAATTTCAGCACCGTTCCCCCCCGATAAACGTAATATTATATGTTTCCATACACAAAGAGAAACCAAATCTTTTCAGTCAGAATGACCTTTGGTTTATATTTAAATAGCACAATAAAACAAAATAAAAGGGAGAGATGGTCTTCAGAGACCACTGTGTGTGTGTGTGTGTACCTCCTCTTTAGAATGCTGTACCTGAGTGTGTGTGTGTGTGTGTGTATAGCTCTTCTTTAGAACGCTGTACCTGAACATAAAATGGCTGCTGTTACTGCAGCAGGATTGAGAATTCCCATTTAAACGTGCGGTTCCTCGGAAAAGAAGTCCTAGTAGCTACACGCTATAAATCTCAACATCTGATAAATGGAAAAAGACAAAATTGGGTCATGGTGTTAGGGAATATATTTTGCCCTTCTATAGTACCTTTCATCCAATGATCTCGAGCCACTTTACAACTTTACCACAACTCCCCTGGAAACTAGCTAAGGGTCAGACAGGAATTTACTTCACCCTCCTGTGGTCTGGGATGGATGGGGCCACAGTATACTTGTACACAGCAACTCTTTCAGACAAGAAGTAAAGAAGATCACCCTGCATTGTTAAAACTGCAGGGGGAATTCACGGAAGCACAGGTAATTAACTGAACTGGAATTAACTCTTCCTTATACAAACAAACAAAAAGCCCTAGAATTTTGAATCAAGGCTATTAGCATTTGTGGCACTCGAAACTGATTACAAGCTCAGTAAGCCTTAATTTTTCTTTAAGTATTTTTTTTAAAATGCACCACAAAGTAGAAATATCTCGCTAGTTCACAGTACTTGCTTGCCATGCAGCAGAGGAATGCCAGCGCTGTCTTTCATGCAGAGCTCTGGGCCCTGCAGGAATGGTACTTTACCACTGTGCAGTTTAGGAGCCCTGGATGCCAGCTGCCTCCTTCTGCAAGCCTCACTCTGGTAAGACAGTAGTTCAGCCCCATTTGCCCCTGTCCCTTTAAAAGGAGACCTGATGGGGGCAGGATCAACAAAGAGCCTCTCCTTCATGGCCTTGCACTCTGCCCTGGTAAGGGCAGCAATGCAGGAGTGGGTGCAGGAAGTACACTGAACTTCCCGTTGTGGGTAAAACATGGAAAATGCTCAGCTGTGGAGAATAGGGTTGCCAGCCCTCCAGGATTGCCCTGAGGTCTCCAGGAATTAAAGATGAATCTGTAATTAAAGATGATGTCATGTGATAAAACCTCCGGGAATACACCCAACCACAATTGGCTGTAGTGGAAAAAGCATGTAAAATGGCGAGTGGGACCACATGGGAAGCCAGAAGGTAGTTGGGCAATGGCCCTTTTCCTGCTGATTTATGCAATGCAATTCCATTTTTATGTGTACAGTCATGTGATTCCGTTCTCCAACGAGTCCTGACCACAGAGCTGCTGCTGCTATCTCATCCAAAAGCTAGTGCTTCCAGAAGCACAGTGATTTGAGGTTGTGTTATCGTAGCGCCTAGGAGCCCTGGTCATGGGCTGGGTGCCATTGTGCTAGGTGCTTTAC
Organism: Chelydra serpentina; assembly: GCA_037349315.1. NCBI lineage: Eukaryota > Metazoa > Chordata > Testudines > Chelydridae > Chelydra > Chelydra serpentina. The sequence goes on from JBAIAC010000004.1 coordinate 134,208,599, forward strand.
AGACAGAGAACAAAAGGAGAGCCCCCGCCCCAAAGAACTTACAGTCTAAATATAGGACAAGAGATGAGACAGATAGACTGACAGGGGAGTACAATGAAAGTACAAGCACTTAGCAGAAAGAATGCCCCCTCCTAGTGAGAGCAGATTGCCACCGATTCCACTTTTATTTCAACCCCTAGATGTTCTTGGAGATTTTTAATCCAGGTATTGATGTGGCTTGACCCTGCGTATCTGGTCATATCTGATGACATTACAGCACTAGGTGCTATGGCAAAAGGAATATTTCACGTTTCTGAGACGAGAGATTACAAATGATTGATATGAAACTATCACAGATTAGAAACTATTTTAAAAAAAGATTCAAATGTACCTGAAACTTTGGTCAGAAATAAGAGGTTGGAAGTTTCTGGCTTCTTTTGATGGTATAAAACGTAATAGGTGTTTTTTTAGCATATAAAGAGCCATGAGTCTGTGTGTGTCAAACCCAATTTCCATTAGTGCTAATGTGAGTCATCAGCATAAATGTATCCTTCACTGTTATAGGGGGGCAAACCATGCTAATGTGGACCAGGAGGGGCATTTGCTTGCTGTGTTGTGTGAAGGTGAGTGACTAAGTCCAAATAGAGAGAGACCAGCTCTGGGGTTTGCTTTTCTGGGTTTGGATGCAGCAGATTCTGAGAGGTGCTTTGTGTCCCGTCAGCATTAAACAGTACTAATTCCCATTCAATGCCATTTTTTACATTCCTCTTGTATTAATTACCTCATTTGAGTGAATAGAGTATTGAATGTACAGTACACAACTGTTTCTGCTGGACCATATATCAGTATCCACCCTGAAAAATCAGTAAACTGATTCAAACCGGTTCGCATTAAAAGTTTTACAGGAAGTTTATTCTCATTTCTTTTGTCTCCGATCCCACTATTAATCTCTGCTTACAGTGTCCTCCTTCACCACTGCTACACCTAGACTTTGAAAACAAATATCCTTGCCTCCCTATAAACATAAAGAAACATGAAAGAGAAACTAGACTTGCTCTCTCAAGAGTAGCCCCCCCCCCCAGTCCCTTTTCTACCTTTGTTTTCCCCTCCTTCCATGAGGTTTGATGTTTTTACTCATCATTATAATTGTCAATATCAGGGGTGGCCAACCTGAGCCTGAGAAGGAGCCAGAATTTAGCAATGTACATTGCCAAAGAGCCACACTAATACGTCAGCAGCCCCCCATCAGCTACCCCCCATTTGTATGGATGTAAGCAGAATTCCTCCAGATGTACACAGCTGTATTGAGAGCAGAGTCCAGCTCCCACTCTTGTCTGTGTGTGAAATGCCATCCACACTAATGGCACCACATAAGTGACTCTTATTTTTATGTGAACTGGGAAAGCCTGTAACATTACAAGGCTGTTCTCTCTCTCTCTCTCTCTCTCTCTCTCTCTCTCTCTCCCTCCCTCCCTCCCTCCCTCCCTCCCTCCCACATTTACTCTGCACTGAATTTTGGATTTTATTTTTCACTATGATACAAATTAATGAAAAGGAAGGTTCAGAATTCCTATTTAAAATGATTAAAAAAAAATCAGACATTGAAACAGCCCCTTGCCCTGTTAACGTCACTTTGTACTGGCAGAGCAGCTCTGAGGGACCTTAAATCCTCCCTAAAGGGCAGCTGAGTATTCCCTCAGGAGATTCTCGGCTGGTGTAAAGTCAGACTAGCTTTATGCCAATCCCTCTTAGCCTTCCTTGGTGTAGGGGGGTATGTCAGGGCCAGCAAGAGGGCATTCAGAGGGTTCAGGTACACTGACCCTCAACAATGTAAAGGCTCCTAAGAAGCCATTTCAAGCCAGCACAGGTTATTCCAGCCCTTTTGACTGCTGTAATTCAGCCTCTGGCTGGACCACAGTAAGCTGGTTTAGAACTGTGTTGAGCATGATGACTGGGCCCACTGAACACAATGGAGGGAAGACTCAACTGTGCTTTAGTTACACAACAGAAATATGGACCAGACTCACCTTTGATGTAACTCTGTTGAAGCCAATGGAGTTACACAAGGAGCAAATTTGTCATTTCACCTTTTGGTTCCTTGCCAGGCTGTGGGAGCTCCAAAGATGAAGTTTGGAGGCTAATGCAGGGGAGGACTTGCCAGTGACTAATTTTCAGGAAGTGCATTCTTAAAAGAGCTGTTTGAAAAATGAAGAAAATAGCAAAAAGCGTGTTGAAACTTTCTGGGGAGTTTTGTAAATCAGATTTTCAGTTTGAATTCTAAGAAATTTGACCAGTTTTAATTCTTAGCCAAGCCTATACCTGCAATGCTTAACTCTGCTTATTTAATTTAGTAGAGGTCTGACATTATTGATTTGTTATCCTCATCCCCATTTAGGATGACTACTAGGACAAGTAGACAATGTTTTAATCCTTTCAATTCCAATTTCAGGGTAGTCAAACCAATAATAAAGTTAATCTTTATCCAGAGCACTTTAAGAAAAAAGTGTTTTTAAAGTCAGCACAGACCCTAAGGTTCTTGCCCACTCTTCTCCTTGGGACATGCTGCTAGATTTTTTTTTCATATTAATCATAGAACTGAATGGTACTGTATTCTGGGCCCTATCCAGTTATGTCTCAGATGAATTCCATCTGGTTCTAAACTTGTTTTCTGGAATAAATTGCAATAGATACTGCACTGGCCAGTCCCTGCACCATCTTGGCTGCATGAGTTGCTAGATTTCATTTCGCTGGGTTAATGAAACTCATTATGAAAAGGCTTGTGGTGCCTGGTATGTTGAGCAAAACACACCTCCAGTATTTCTTGATGTCCAGTGTGCCCTCTCTGAACTACCAATGTACAGATCAACGGAACAAGCAGTAGTGTAGCCAGGGGGGAGCAGGGGGAGCGGCCGCTCCCCCTTGAGCAGAAGCGGCGGAAGCGGCGCCTTTTTTTAGCAGCACTAAAAAAAGGTGCCGCTTCTTTTTAAGCGCCGCTTCTTGCACTCACCCGGCGGCGCTCTGGGTCTTCGGCGGCATTTCGGCGGCGGGTACCACCAAAGACCCGGAGTGAGCCGCCGAAGTGCCGCCGAAGACCCGGAGCGCCACCGGATGAGTACAGGGGGAGGCGTCTTTTATAGCGCCGCTCCCCCTGCGCTCCGGACCTGGCTGCGCTACTGGGAACAAGGGCACTCATGAGTACCATAGTGTCCTGCCACTCAGGGCCGGCTCTAGGCACCAGCGCAGCAAGCGCGTGCCTGAGGCGGCAAGCCGCAGGGGGGCAGCCGGCCGGTAGCTGCGAGGGCGGCAGTCAGGCAGCCTTCGGCAGCGTTTCTGCGGGAGGTCCGCGGATTCGGCGGCAATTTGGCGGCGGGAACGCTGACAGCGCGGGACCAGCGGAGCGCCCCCAGGAACACCGCCAAATCCGTGGGACCGGCGACCTCCCACAGAAACGCCGCTGACGGCTGCCTGACTGCCGTGCTTGGGGCGGCACAAAACATAGAGCCGCCCCTGCTGCCACTGTATAGACATTGCTGCTGACATCAGGGTTATATCTTGTTCTTTCTGCAAGGCTCCAGGTGACCTTGCCCCCAGTTTCCCTCAGCATCACCCCGGCCCTATCTGTACATATTAGCACACTTCCTTTTGATAGCCCATTCACAAGATGCCCTGTGTTTTAGGTACTATATCACAGGTTATGAACTGCTGTGTCCGGCAAATTTCAGAAAGAACACTTCGCTTCTCTCTCCCCCCGCCCCCACAACAGAACCCCACACAAGCTTAGGATGGGTTTATTTTTTTAAGCACATCAGAATTCTTCTAGCACAGCTTGATATTCTGCATACTGTCAACTACTTTGGGCTGCTTGTCAAAAGGAGTGCTATGTAAACTGAAATGCTGTTTTTGCATTATCATTCTAGTTGCAAATGTTGTTATTTAATTAGACTCTGCAGTATGTTCCCAACCAAACATTTTTAACTGAAGGCAGTGGCTTGATTCAAAATGATGCCTTTATTACAGCTTATCTAGCTGCAAACAACGTGCAATGAAAGAAGCAAAATAAGAGGCTTGGGTCCAGAGAACACGACAGACTCAATAACTTAAGCCTGGCTCCATATTTGGCAGTGGTGTGTTGTTCCCTTCCATACAGCTGTAACCATAAAAGGAGAGCTGACCAGTTGTTTTCCAAGGAAAAGTGCCACCACCTTTCATACAGTGTATGTACTGATCCCCGTATTGTCCTCATTAAAGTAGCACATTGCCTTTTAATTAATCGCTAGGCTTGCAACTTTGCACAAGCAGCTTCTTCTTTTGCTTTTTTACAGACTGGTCCTGGGAAGTTTAAAGAAACAGATTTATTTCTGCATTGCTTTTTAAAAATAATGCATGTTTGCATGTTTCTGATTTTTTTGAGGAAGGTCCCAGCCTCTTGCAAGCTCACTGTTGTGAGGTAGGAAGTAGTACCAGTTAAATCCCAGCATCTTCTCCCCTCTACCTGTTAATGAGCTAGTTGATTTTACTCTTGCATCTGTAAGTTATTTCTGCTCTTGCTTTATGGGCTGCAGAACTACTGCTGTCTCAGCTACAGGGTCACAGAGTGGAAAAGCCGCACAGTAAAGTTTTCTTTGATATCTTAAAAGATAACTTTAAGATTACTTTTTAAATACTAGAGGGGTAGCCATGTTAGCCTGGATCTGTAGAAGCGACAAAGAGTCCTGTGGCACCTTATAGACTAACAGACGTATTGGAGCATAAGCTTTCTATAAGGTGCCACAGGACTCTTTGTTGCTTTTTAAATACTAGTTTCTCTAACCATTGTCTGTTGCTTTTTATTGCCAGGCCATTTTAATCTGGGTTAAAGGGGCCTACATTCTGAGTAATAAGTTCCTGCTGTGCTTTAATCCAGGTAGCAGTTCTCTCAGAGAGAACTAGGCAGTTAGAATTGCTTGGATAGCTGGATTAAAATGGGTTGTTCTACATTTATTTGAGGGGTGTGGCTGAAGAGGAAAGGTTATAATAACCAAGGGCCTGATCCTGCAAAGTTATTCTCTGCCACCCGTGTTCCCACTGGGTAGTACCTTATGCCACGGGTAGTCCCCTTGCTTTCAGTGCGACTGCTCGGGGTTAAAATACTACCCAATGGGAATAAAGGTGGCCCACTAAGAATTACATTAATTTTACTGGGACTATAATTGCATGAGGAAGGCTTTGCAGAATTGGGCCCTGAGTGTACAACAAATGGGCTTGGAATGATTAGATTTGTATTGGTAAGTGTTGATTTTACCGTACACACACAGATGACAAAACAATTCCATTGATGATAAAAATGTACAGACAGGCAAAGTAAGAAAAATGCTGCTTGAGAATGTATTAGTTTGTTTTAAGGCTATTTACTTTGTATATTTTGACATGTGATGTTGACAGTTTGTGTTTTATCCGTTATAAAGCTTAAACTTTGTGAACCTCAAAGTCCGGCATTAAATAATTGTCTATCCCTCCCATCGGACAATTTCTCACAATTGTGAATATTTAAATACAGTCTACTCACATTTATCTAACCCAATTATCTGAACCTCTGCATTATCCGAATCCCTTCCTTGTCCACCAGTATTTATCTCACACTAGCGGACAAGGAAGGGATTTGGATAATGCAGAGGTTTGGATAATAAAGCAGAGCCTCCTGACCAGCATCGTGAGGAGAAGGAGGATGACCCCCCAGCTGCAGAGGAAGACCACCCCAGTGCTGAACGGCTGAATAGCTTTTGCCCTTTCAATTATCCAGACTCCCGATGATCCGAATAAAATGCGTTTCCCCCACACTATTCCGATAATTGGGAGAATACTATAGATAAACATTGAAAAAAATGCTTAAAATTAACTATCAATATTATCTGTTGAAATTGTAAAAACAATACAAATAAAAATTGAATTCTGGCAAGCCTACTGAGGTTGGCATGTCAAATTCCCACAAACAGAAAATCAGAAATTATTTTTGGATTGGGTGAATCAAAATGTTTCATTATAACTCTGAAATTGTTCATTTTGCCCATTTACATTTATTTTTGCATATTTTACTATAAATCAAATAAAATTTTGAAACAAAAGGTCAATTTGACACAAAACCCAACTTTTTTATTTTGAAAATACTGAAATGGGATAAGTCAACAATTTCAAACTTTTTTTTTCTAAAAGGGGGGAAATTTGTCAAAACCGACTCTTTCCCAATAATGGCTTCAGTTTCAACAAATTGGCATTTTCGGTGGGGGGTGGAGTTTAATAGAAACATTCTCAATCAGCTGTAATCCCAAACACAACGGGAACAGTCACCTGTACGTTTTGGAGCCAATGCTGTATAGTACTATTCTGTATAATATTGTAGTATGTTTTGTTTGGTTTTTTTACTAAGAATAATACTAAATCTAATCCTTTCTTGGTAGGGTTTTTTTTAAAGATGACTCCATCTTAGGTTTTTTATTTTAACATCCATTTTCCTGCTTGCCTCTTCCTAGAAAACAAAACTTTAAAAAATAGGCGTTTGTGAGTATTTATGTGTTTTTTTAATTTATTTTTGTTAGCCTGGATGCCGATATGTGTAAAGAGGCATTGGTGCAGTCGCTGGAGTTTTTCGATGACAATAGTAGGCAACCTCCAGGATATTTCTGCAGAAAATTTTCTTGAGCCCACTTAAGGGCAGCAGACGCAGCAGGCCTCAGTGGAATTAAGTTTTTTTTATTTTCTTCCCTGAATCGTGTTTTTCTTTTGTTTTAATTGCATATCCTAGTTAAGTTGAACAGTATATTAAAGTTTACACTGATCCTTTAGCTTTTCCCAAGGGAGAGGGCAACCTTTTAAAAGGTACAAAGATTTCAGATACTGAAGAGGTGGATCTGTATTCAGAGCAGTTCAAGCCACTGTCCAGAGAATTGCCTTGCGTTCTGTATGTAGTGCTATATGCTCCAGGCCCATAGCACTAAACAGTGGTTCACTTCAGCATCTACAGTTTGGAAAGTTACAGCATGCAAGCACTCAATAAAAGGGAAAGAAAAACACATCACCTAAAGCAGTGGTGGGCAACCTGTGGCCTACAGGCCACACGCAGCCCAACAGGGTAATCGACTGGTGGGCCGCGAGACAGTTTGTTTACATTGACCGTCCGCAGGCCTGGCTGCCCGCAGCTCCCAGTGACCATGGTTCACCGTTCCTGGCCAATGGGAGGTGCGGGAAGTGGCAGCCAGCACATACCTGAGGCCGCTGGCCACCGCTTCCCGCACCTCCCATTGGCCAGGAATGGAGGGTCAATGTAAACAAACTGTCTCGCGGCCTGCCAGTGGATTACCCTGATGGGCCACGGTTTGCCCACCACTGACCTAGAGAGGATGACAATAGACAACAGCTGTGACTCCAGCATGAGGGACAGACTATAGCCTAGTTAAGGATATGAAGAGACAGCCCCAGTGGAACATAAAGGGGTGTATTGGGGAGGGTGGGAAAGGAGTCAGTATGAAGCAGAGCAAAGTCAGGCATCAAAATGTGTGTGGAAAGATGGGGCATGGGAAGGGTATAGAGACATAGAACAACTGGAGAGTATCCCACAGACAGAGTGTCTCAGAGTATTGAAAACCTGGCAGTTGGCGCCTCATTAGAGCTGCATCACTGAGTCCTGCATTTTCCCTGCCCCCCCCCCCCAAAAGCTTATCAACTATCATTTTTAAGCTTCAGTGGTCTATTCAAGACTGCTTATAAGTTGAGATGTGAGAATCATTTATTTCCCACACACACATACGAGCAATAGAACAGTGAAAACCTTCTGCTTGAATATACAGTAACTGGAATGATTTCAGCAGCAAAAGTCCCCATCTCAATAAACACAGCCAGAAGGTCACAGGAAGGACAGCATTACAAGTTCTGGTTGTGAGTTTGTTTGTTTATTTTAAAGGATGCAAGATTTCTCCCTGCTCCCTCTTCTCCGTCAGCAGTTCCTCCTCTAACCCCCTGGTATTGCACTTAGCTCTGCACACCGATCCCTGACTACATCAGAGGATAGCGAGATTAATTTGTGATTTGTGTTGGATTGTTTTGGCAGCCAGTTTAGAATTCCACACTTGGAGGCAGGTACTTCAAAGGCAATGGATGTTTTATAATACCCTTCAATGCCTTGGCATATATAGTATCAAACAAACAAACAGGCCTTGCATGAATATTCCTCATGAATACCCTAACCGCCTGTTTATTCTAGGACTATGCTTGAAAATAATGCCCTGCCCTATAGTGTGCCCTAGCAGAAACAATCCTAGAATCAGTCATGCAGTGACCTGGGCCCTGGTAGTTGTCTGTCATAGAGCTGGAAGATGAATAGAACATAGGTTTGGGGGGCAGGGACTGTCTTTTTGTTCTGTGTCTGTACAATGCCTAGAGCAATGGGGACTCGCAGGTGCTGTAATAATACAAATAATAAATAAGGCTACGATTTAGTCACGGGTATTTTTAGTATAAAAATAAACAAAAATTCATGGCCCGTGACCTGTCCATGACTTATACTAAAAAAATACCTGTGATTCAATCTTGAGGGGGGCACAGGGGCACGTCCGGGGGGGCACTGTTGGGGACGGACCGAGGGAGAGCGATGTGCCCGAGGCCAGTGGCACCAGCTGCCGGGGGCCACAGACCGTGGCTGCTCCAGCCGGCCACCCGGGGTCTGCTTCCTGGGGCCGCAGACCGCGGCTGACCCAGGACCACTGCCGGGAGCTGCCAGAGCAGCGGCTCGTGTGGCTGTCCCTGGGGCCGCTCCAGCAGCAGCTGGTATGGCTGTCCTGGGGGCCACCTGAGCAGCTGCTTGGGCAGCCCTGGGGTCAGTCACACTAGCCCCTGCAGAAGTCCCGGAGATCCTGGAAAGTCACGGAATCCATGACCTCCGTGACAGATATGGAGCCCTAACAATAAATAAGAACCGTAAATGACATCCATTGGGTTTTTGCCTGGGGATCAGCTCAGGATTTGGCCCACAGCAGAAAGAAGGGGAATAAGATGTGACTGGAAATGAGGAGTGTTCTAAAGGACAGCTACTTGTGTTGTCTAAAAAACTAACTTGGGGTTTGAGGAAGCTGTGCACGGATACTGCATGTGTGGCAAGCTGAGTCGTTGGGTGGGGAATTGGGGTTATACATACATGCCGGATATAATTTGTTGCCGTAGTGAATGGAGATTTGGAGGAAGCACATATAAACTCTGAGAGTGGTTAGTTGGGAAAATAGGTGAGGATTTGAGAGAGGGATATATGTACCATACTAATTGCATCTACTGAAGATATCTTTTAAAAGAAATAGAGAAAAAAGCTTTTTCAGGAGAAAGATTGAAAAGCTCTCGTATTGTGACACCTGTAAAATATTAATCTCTCTTTATTCGAACTCTAGCTCAGAATTGTAACTTTAAATAAAGACTTAGGAATTATGGTTTCAATTTTTCCAAGCAGCCTCAATCCAAATGCCAAATATACCCTCACAGTTTTTAATCCACAGACGTTTATACCTTCTCACAGGACAGTCGGAACACATTGGCCAGACATTATCTGATGTGCGTGCAAATTTGGTTGCATGCACAAGTTGTCATTTTCAGGAGCAAATAATTCTGAATGCAAAATTGTGTGCGAATTTATGATTAATTATTATGGATACAATGCCTGTGAGTGCTAAGTGCTTTACAGATAAACAGGAGAACCTGGTCCTGGCCTTGAAGATCGTACAGTAAAAATGCAGAGGCCTTCTCTGAAAATTTAGCCCATAAGGTTATAGCATCAGAAGACTGCTCCTCTTTTTGAATGTATTTTGAACTTTGTATTTTTCAGTTTGTCAAAAAAAAGCGGAGGAAAATATTTATCACCATTAAATGATTATCCTTATCATGACTATAGATAGCTCAAAACATAAATCAGAAGGCTTTCTTATGCAAATAGGTCATTGTTAACATTTGTTGGACACGGAGAAATCTCTCAAAGTCCTCCATCATCTTCATGCAGGATGAAAATATATAAAGAGAATAAGTAATGCTGAAAGTACTATTTCTTGAAGCTTTTGAGCAGCATTAATAACCTGAAGGTGAACTATCTTTAAAAAAAAAAAAGATGCTTGTCATAATAATGGCATGAAGCCAGGATTTTGTACAAAGCATCAGATTCTGATGGCAGATTTAGCTCTGGAAAAATTATGTCAAACGTAACGGGAAGTGGAAGTCCTGTGATTTGGTATTTAAATGTAGGTGGGGGATACTCTGTGAAAAAAGGGAAAGTTCATTTGGCAGAGTCAGGAGGAGGTAAGAAAAGTTGAAGTTTTGTTAATTGGGGAAATGTTTCAAACTGTGCTCCACCCCCAGAGAGCTTTAAGTTTCCCTTTTTAAAGCTGTTGCACTGTAAATTTGAGTAATTTGGAATTCTTGGGCAGTTCTTGTAACCAGATTGGAAGAGCTTTTGTGACTGGAATATTTGTTGAACGGATGTTTGTGAGCCCGTGAGGGCTTTGTAATGTGTTTCACCCCCCTTAATTTGGAGACTCTTACCTCTCATAGACTCATAGACTCATAGACTCTCCCCAGCTTCTAGTCAAAGCCTCAGACGTTTGGCAAAATTTCCCAGCTAAAAACTCCTCCTACTCCTCCTAGGGCGAACCTTTGGTAAATACTTAACAATAAAACCAAAGCAAACTTTTGGTGACCACAGTAGATTGTGGTGGGGTCTTGTGCTAGAAATAGCCAAATGCTTTTCTTACAAACAGTCAGACCCCCAAGTCCTCTTGTAGACTTGAACCAAACCAATTCTGAATGTGATTGATTTTAATGAACCATGTCTCTTTCTGTCTCCTTTAAAAAAAAAAAATAAATCCAAGTCTGTGACTATACTTCTCACCCTAAAGCAGGCCCAGAATTTCCTACATTTTTTGATGAATTATGTGGCTAAGCAGATCTCCTATCTCTTCCAAACTTCAGTAATCTGTGGGCTTACCCATCAGACACACAATGCATGCTATGGCAGAATTTACAGGAAAGATCCAGAACTATATGTGGTTTGGAATGAGAAATAGGCCCACGTCCATAAGAGAACCTGGAGATCCACAATTCCTCCCTCGTAAGGTAGGGGTTTGTGGGCCTCAGCTGGGAGAGTGAGTGGATCTTGGCATGATTGGAAAATGGTTGTGAGTGATCCCTGTGACTGCAGAGAAAGGAAAAGAGGTAGCCGCAGCAGGTCACCTGGATCTGGATGTAAAGGTGGAAGGGGCAGGGATTGCATGGGCTTCTTGTATAAATGGAGGCAGGGAAGACTCCAGAGTCCTGCAAGCCTGGTGGGAAGTCTTCAGTAGGGTTAGTAGTTTGGTTAAGCTTCAGTTGGATGTTTCTTAGCTTTGTATCTTCAAATGGTTTGTGGTTCACCTGAGTGCGTTGGCTTACCATCTCTGAAAGCTGCGCACAGTTGGGCACAGTTTGGCATAATGAATAATTCTTGTGCAAGAATGGTCCTGGGTAAAATAGCTCAATGTGCCCTGCCTCTGGTCAAGTCTGATTGGCAGAGTTATCTGTAGACACTCATGTGTGTAATCAACACACTCGCTTTCTGAAGGAACTATTCATATGGTGCTTCTCATTGTAGCCTCTGAACGCCTCATAATCATGCGTGAATGTTTAATCTCTCAGAGTTTATGCAAGGCAGGGAAGTACGATCCCTCTTTACAACTGATGTACTGGGTAGATTAAGTGACTTGACCAGGTTTCACAGGAAACCTTGTAGCAGGGCAGGGAATTGAACCTAGTTTTCTAGCAGTCTAGTCCAGTGCCCTATTCACTAGACCATCCTTTTTTCCTTGTGTAATGGATCTGATTCTACCCTCTGTATATCAGGGTAGATCAATGTATATCAGCGTTGCTCTGCAAAGTCTTTCCCACCTCTGTTTTCACGGTTCATTACTTCTCAACTGACATGAGAATGAGACGCTTCTGGGGAGCCAAAACCTTTTGATTTGTGTTTTTGTTGTTGTTGTTTTGTTAACAATCTAAAAAAAAAGAAGAGAAATGTAGTTTACAGAACACGCTGGTGTCTTCCATCTGGTAATATCAGATTGGTTAAAAGACAAAAAAAATGAACATTCAGAAGAATAATCACTGTGCATGGAATCCATGACCATACTGGTTTAGTTATTGTTTAAAATAGTTACAGGAAAGCACTTTACGTCTTCAAAGTGCTAAGTGGCATTCAGTGGACTCCACTGATGAGTTACAGTAAGGTTCTAAGTTTATAGGCTAAGGTGAATCATAAATTTGTGGTAAATGCTCTTAACATTGTTCTGGAGAATAATTATATTCCAGTCACTCTAGTACTGTCCCTACAAGGAGAGGATACCATTCATTGCACATGGAGGCTAATTTCTGCGTGATGCTAAAACCATTTCTTTTTTTGTTATTTCAGAAAGCCAAAAGTGATATCCACGAACGCAATTTGGTCAGTCATTTGGTGAATTTCCTTGTGAATCTGAAGGACCATTCCAAGTTTACATTTGGGTGGGGCCAGATTTTTGTTTCCGTGGTTTTTTTATTAGAAGTCAGCAAAGCTGAACAATTCCCAAAGAGGAAAAGAAAATTCCAAATTCAGCTCTTTTCACTGTCGGGCTGATGTCAGAAGGATTTACCCAGCTTTGGGAGCTTTTGTTTTGGGGGACTGGAGGATTTATTACAGACAATGATTGGCCGGGTGCTGGGGTGCATAGCAGCAGGAGACAGGAACACGACTGCTGAATCGGTGCAGTCGCCGAGCAGATGGAGGGATCAGCCAGGGAAACAAAAGTAAAGCTGCTCCCAGCACATTATTGAAAAGAGAACGGAATGACACAAAGTGCAAGGCCAGTGGGAGAACTTCCTGAGCACATCGCTGGAGAGGGGGAGAGAGCTGTCCGCTCGTTGAGATGGCACAATTAGTAGGGCTTAAAAGGGGACTTAGATCTCCCAAGAGAATGGTTGTAGACCTGATTTAAAACAAAAAAAGGGGGACAGGTGCCTGTCTCTTAGCATCAAATCCAGACAGCCTGACGGTGCACCCTTACCTGTCAGACTGTTTCCATAGATTTAGTGATCAACTGTACAGACTTACGCAGAGTAAGAGCCTCAGAGAAATGGAGCAGATCTCTCTCATCAAGATTTAGTGTTAACGCTAATTTGCAGCTCCTTCAATGTGCTTTTTGGCAAGGAATTTTGGGTTTTGCTCCAAGGAAGAGAACCTGTTAGTGAGTGGCATTTGTAAGTTGGCGAAAAATTGAATGATGTTGCTTTAACAGGCTGTCAGCTTGGCTTCTGATGGTTCCAAGAAGGCCAGCTTCCGTGTTACAAAAACTCCCAGTGCAACAAGAATAGACTATGTCAGCAGAGAGAGGCCAAGGACCGAATGGGTGCAGGATGCCCTTGGAGGCAGTCCCCATAGATCAGGGTGGTGGCTTGCCAGTGGAGCAGTGTGGGGTTTCCTGCACCAAGGCTACCCGTGTTATACTTGTTCTGCAGCTAGTCCTTGGAAAGCTTCAGTCCTCAGAGCTGCCAATTGGGCACCTGTGACGAACACAAAGTTCACATGAAAAATTGAAAACCCCTCTGTTGGGTAGCAAATGTTTTGCTTGTGGCTATGGGAGAAGAAAAGAATGGAGGGGGAGAAGGAAGAGGGAATTGGCAGTTGTGTGTATAACTTTAGCGCGGGCTTTCACTTGCCTTTTTACGTATTCACCAGATGGCCCTTATGTGTGTAAAGCCAATTAGGTTCCTCAATGAAAACTGAAAAATGGTGAGGAACCCAGACATGACCAAAGAATTAAGTGGGTTGGCTTGTGGGGGCATGGCCACTGACGTATGTTCACAATTGCCCAGTCAACACAGGTGCCTAACTAGGTGGTGGTGGTTTATTATTTGTATTACCACCGTGCCTGCGAGCACCCCGTCATGGAGCAGGACCCCATTGTGCTAATTGCTGTACAAACACAGCAAAAAGATGGTCCCCGTTCCAAAGAGCTTACAGGTCAGGTATTTGCTCATGTCAATTGTTGAGTTTCTTTTAAAAAGCATTGTAATGGCAAGGCTTTAGTTTCCCATGACCGTGGGATAGATTTGATTTCAAAATTGGTTTGGTGTTTCTAGGGTGGGGAAAAGATTTTTATCTTTTTTGTATTAAAGTTTTACAGTGTTGGAGACCAGCTTAGACACACTGTGGCAAGAAACATTAAACAGAGAACTGCAGTAAATGTAAATGGGGAAAAACAGTATGAAACAGTATAAAAATAAACACAGATCTAATACAATCATGCTGGGTCAAATTCCAGCCTCTAAATTAGTCAGATGTGACTAATTTCCCTTGAAAAGTGATGTATTTTCAGGAGCAATCCTTTATCCAAACATTGGACAAGAAGAACCCGTCTCAGCCTGGATTCTACAGCTATCGACATTCATTTGGTCAGGAACTCTGAGCCTTTCTACCCATATGCATGAGTCACAGGGGACATTCTAAGCTGGAGTTGGAATGATACCATGCCATGCTTTGCACGCCGTTGAGTAATACATTAACTTTGCTTGTGGAGTTGCTGATTAGACCCAGCCAGGAGTTGATTTGTACGGAGCCTACCAGGCAAGACCAGAAGGCATTCTTGGGGCTCTCAGCCTACGGTGCTAACCAGGATGATTGAGAAAACTCACACTGCTACTGAGCTTTTCCATACCGGAAGGCCTGGTCCCTTTTAGCATTCTTGGAAAGATAGGAAGTGGATCTGCATGTATGTCAGTCGTTGCCCAGATATTTGAGTTCTGCAGATGCTTGGAAATCCACTGTGTACTGGCCTGCTGCATTTTTGCATAAGGTCTTGCTAGTATTCTCTTGGTCCATCTCATCCATTTTTGGCCCCTGCTCACATGGATGACAAGTAACTATCGTTTGAGAGAAGCCCAAATCCAAATGATACGTATTACAGTCCAATATAAACCAAACTGCCAAATGCAGCTGTGCAAATCCTACGGAACTCATGTTTTCCATCTCTTGTAGTAAAATACACGATGAAGTAATTTTAATCCTGCCAAAAGGAGATGCAGGCAAAGATTGTAAGGTTTTCAGGGAAGCCAGTATTTCAGAGATACAGAATTGACAAAACTATTATTTTTGAGGAGGCTAGAAGCTGATTTGGCAAGCAGTGGTACTTATTTTCAGGCAGTTATCATCTGTCTCACCATGGAAATAGGTCTTTGCCTAGTACTTATTTTCTTTTTGGTTGCAAAAGCCATTAGATGCTAGAATGAAGGGGAAATTGGGAAAATGAATTTTTAGAACAGTGAAAATGAGAGCAGAAATAGGAAGAGTAACTTGATCATAAGCCAGGGGGTGGTGATCCAGGTGCAAACACAAACATGAAAACCGTTTTTGGAATTAAAAGCAGCCCACCCCACCTCCACCCCCCAAAACCGTGTGTTGCGTGCATAATTGAGCATCTACAATAGCTGAGTTCCGATTTTGGCACACAAATTGCTTGTTTTCAGTTTCACCGGGCACTCGAAATATTTCTGCTTACTTACCTGTGCAGTTGTGTGCTGAACTGCACGTCACTGCACTCCTAAAATGCATTCTTTAAACAACTAGCCTTTGAGGGAGATATAATGTTGTTAAGTTTACAAGACTTCCCCATTTACTCTTCTGTCTTATATAACACAAACAGGTAACAAAGAACATTCCTGGCTTCTCAAAAAAGCAGCAGCATTATAAGTCCACATCCTCCATTCTGGCCAAGCTGTGCTCAGTGGAAGAAAGTAGGAGGCTGTGGGGGTAAAAATGGCTTCAAGTCACCGATTTTTCTCCAAGCACTGGTTCACTTTCTGAGTTAAAGCAGCCTCTGGACTGCTCTGGCTTGTGCTGGCTGCCCACAAACCCAAGGAGCTGTTCTGGCAATCAGATGAGGGATCAGCCAGGTGTAGGGGTGACCTGGCCAAGCTCAGTGTTCCCCAGACAGGTTTATGGCTGCTTGGCACTGCCAGAATGTACTTGTGAAACTGGCCCCAATCTGCTCCTCAATAAGATAGATATTTTGAAGTAATTAATCTCAGCAGTAAGTCGTGCCAGGACTGTCTTCGAAAGTTGTGAGTATGATATCCCAGCAGGAGGGCGGTTTAGTTACACTATTTAGAGGTGTAGGGTGAGGTTTCTTAATGCACTCATACAATCTTTACTTGGCCAGGGGGTTGAGCAGGCCCCATTAGCATTCTTCCAGCTTATCTGAGGTATGAGTGAGGGCCTCTTCTGCAAGCGTTTTAGTCTCTAACGTTGCCTGTCCTTTAACTCCTTCTGCATGGGCAGGGTAGAAGAATAAGCAATAATACTGTACCAGGCATTTACTAGGCTGGTTCAAGTTCAGTTAATAGCACTCAGTCACTGGAAGAAGGTACGGTATCAACTGACTAACAAGGCTTAGGAAGAGGCACCACTCCATGTACATCATCTTTCAGTTTCAAGTTGCAGGCTGATGTTGTTAATCAGCCCATTTATTTTACATTTTAGTTTTGCTGGCAAGAGTCCCTGCTCAGCTATTTTAAACTGGACAAGACCTTCCCCTTTTATTGTAAGGCAGTTAGGCTTTTTTCTGGTTTTTATTTTTTTCTCTCCTTGGCTGCCAACTGCCTGAGTATTACATTCCTTTCTCCCCCAACCGCTTCCCTTCCCATTGACGGGAATGAGGCGTGCATCTCCGCCAAGACCACTAAATGATGCTGGCCTAATAGATTCCTATTTCTGTCAGGTCAAGAATTGTGCTCTTCAGCGGCCTGTGCTGTAAGTGCATTGACATCCTCTACTGCTAGGATACACTTGGGGGGAGGGAGGGAGCTATTACTAAGTGAGCAGCCCATGGCATCAATCAGGTAAGACCTGCTATAGTGTGGGAGCGTTAGGGTTTAGCACCAGCCATATGGCAAGATGCCATGTGAAAAATGCTTTTATTATTTGACTTGACAGATGGCATTGACTACCTAAATATAGCCAGCTTTGTTTCTTTTATGGTGCATCGCTTGGGACTGCTTGCAGCCTGGAAGCATTTGCTATTTCTTAAGTAGAGTGGTTCTCCTCTGAAGACATTCATTGGGTTGCCCGGGGAGGGTTCTCTTCGTATTTTCTGCGGCTTCCCACATAAACCATTATGGTCAAGACTCTATGCAGGAAGAGGTATCCATGAAAAATATGTCCAGCTTGATCTATCCTCCTTTAGCCCGTATATTGTTCAGATAATCAGACTTGCAGTTTAGTTTGATAAAACCAAATTTGTCTCCCGGGAAGAAATCTGGAAGGATTTGAATGAAGATGGAAGAGAAAGGAGATTGTTTAGTTCATTGTAGCATACATTGTGTTACAGTGTTAGCTTGTTATAATCATTTGAATGATTTTTTTACCCCACTGTTTCCTAAATCAGTGCTACATTCAGGCAGGTACACAACATCCGTCATGGTTACTGCCACATAGTTTGACCTCACACACATTTTAAATTCCTCGAGGTTGAGAGCTGCTTTTAAATACCCTCTAGATTCCACTCTGTTCAGAAACAAGCTTCTAAATGGTAACACATGAATGAAACACAATTAAAGTAGTACACAGTATTTACTGTGATATAATATGTCAAAACAGGAACATATATTTATCTCTACACACGCGCGCCCTTTTGTTTCATAAACTTGTTGTAGATTCTTTGGACCAATAAAGGCCTCTAATATTGCACCCACAATTTGGGGCTTACATGTTTTTGCACTCACGTATTTCCACATGAAGGCTGTTGAACATGCCAAACCTGCAATCTGTGCCTGTACTTTCAGTTTGAATTTATTTGTCAGTATTTGCATGGGAGAAAAATGCACACATGTAGTGAAGTGTATACAGAAAGTTGTGTGCAAAATTGCATGTGCAGTCTTAGCAGCTCTATTGATAACGCTCTGAACATTGGAATGGGTAAT
Source organism: Chelydra serpentina (assembly GCA_037349315.1). NCBI lineage: Eukaryota > Metazoa > Chordata > Testudines > Chelydridae > Chelydra > Chelydra serpentina. Next base: position 134,226,560 of record JBAIAC010000004.1, read on the forward strand.
ATAGTGAAGTTCAAATTTATAACAGGCATCTTAATGGTGCCCCATTGTGCCATCTGTAAAGAGGTTTTAAGATTATGACATATTCTGGGCTAGATTTTCCTTCTGTAGTCTTTAGGTATAAGCAGTTGGGAGTCGGAGAGTGGGGCTTGTCTGAACTGATGCTTGGTTTTCTGAATGGGCTGAACATATTAACCAGGTCTGATTGCAGATAAATGAAGGAGGGAGACCTACATTTAGTGCCTGATCTAAACCTCATTTAAAATAAACCGAAAAATTCTCACTGATTTCAGTGGATTTTACTTCAGACCCTTAGGGAAAGTCTGTCTCGTCTCCTATCTGCCTGGTGAAGGTGACCCTCAAGGTAATTTCTGTTCAGGTTGGCTAATCAGCACTATGCTAAGGCTTCCTTTTTCAGGGGTGCTGAGCTCTTCTGAAAACCCAGCTCGTGGTTTCTCAGAGTGGGGGCCCAAACTTGAGGTACCCCAGATGGGTCGGCACTTTTGAAAATGTTGACCTTACACTTTTTTCCCGTCTGTAAAATGGGGATGGGGATACTTGGCCCAACTATGTAAAGCTCCTGGAAATCTGCGGAGGAAAAGGAGTTTGCAAGTACCGATTAATAGTAATTTTGAAACAATTATGCTGCATAAGTGGATGCAGTGCATTACCGTAATATTAACAAAAATATGCACCAGTGCAGACATTTCTGAGTAAACCTGGCAATGGTACGCAGCAAATATACATTTCAGTAAAGACAGCTGTGAACTTTGTAAGCAAGTGTGGGTTTTCTTTCAGTGAGACTCGTGAATCATTTGCTATTTTCGTCTTTTATTTTTAAACAAAAAAAGAGTCAGAGGTGGGGATAAATACCAGGCTGTGGCTAACTGGGGGCCTGTGTTTTGGTCTGAATATTTGATTTGCTGATCGCCAGCTTACAGTCATGTCTGATCCCTCAATTTCCTGCTTCTGTGCTCTTGTTCAATCGCAGAGATTTCTAGCACTGTCAGCCTCTGCCTTTAGCTGGTTCCTAAATGAAATCTTATAATTTGGCTTGTATGCTTGGCCCTTGGTGGTGGTTGTTAAAAAACAAGCTATGCTATCAGCTAGTGGTGATCTGCAGCAAACCTTTTATTCTTAAATAAGTTTCTTTTTCTTTTTCTGTAGAAAAGATGAAAACTTTTCTTCTCAATGGATGCTTATAACAATCCACAAAGCTGGTTCCCTTTTATACAGGTACCTTAAACAGCATCACTGCTAATATACTTGTGACTGAAAATTTCAGCTATGAACAAATCAGCTTCCTGCAGCTACTTAGGGTAGTGATACCATCCCTCCAGGGCTTTCCTGTGCAAGGAAACTTCCCCAGCCTTGTGTGTCCCACACAAAGGCAAGTCTCACTTGCACTCCTGTATGAGCAAGGACAGTTTCCCCTTTTCCCAGTTGCCCTGAAAGGGCAGCAGAGGAAGTACGGCCATGGCGCTGCCTTTCACCACATCACCCTGCACGCTGAAGGGAGCAATTTGTGCCATCCTAGTGGACAATTCAGCATGCCGTGCCCAGGCGCAGCGAGCAGTCTCCCAGATAGATTGCACCTCCTGAAGCACAAACTCATCTAGTGCCTCCCCAGGGGCAGTGGGGCTCTGCACCATGCTCTGCAAAGGGCTTGGTGCCTTTTGCACAGCCTAGTCCTACAATTTGACATCATACATGGTTTAAAAGACACAAGTATTCGCCACACAATCCTATGGAAATAGGATTGTGAGAGGGTGCGAGGATGATTTTAATCTTTACTCAAATTGTTATGGATAAAATGAATGACGTGGTGCACTTGTACATCTCTTTTACACAGGCACTATTTTTGTTAAGAGGATTCTGAGCCGCCAATAGTTGGATAGGAGAGCATACATTCCTAAAAGCAGGGAGATCAAGTGCCATAGATGATTCGAGAGTAGATAGATCTTTCTCCTGGGATGGTCCAATATATTCTTGTTTTCTGGATCTATCACAGATATCTAAGCATGAGGTGATCCACAAAGCAATGTGAAGAAAATAGTGGAATTCATCTGGTGCTGCAATGTAGGTCATCACGCATGTTGAAGCAGAGCAACAGAGCAAATGTGAGCACTGCAGAACAGATCTTTGCATGGGCACTCAGAGAAATGACCAACATTTTGCTTTATTTCTACCTTCCTATTCCTCTCTATTTTGTAAGTCTGACGAGGTCAAAACCCAAATGCTACTGCTGTCAAAAATGTGCTGGTGCTGGCTCTGTTTCCTATTAGTTCTTGCTCACTTCAGAGCCTATGGAATTTAAATACTTGCCGTATACACAAAACTCAGGTTTTTTAATGTGTTAGAAGCTAACTCTCTGAAACGACAAAATGCTTTGATGTCTGTCATTGCCTGTTTGTGTATGCACAACGATGGGCAAACTAGAGAGAGGAGAAATACTGAACTATCGTAGCTTCGCTTTGAGACATCAAACGCACTTTTAAACACTTGAATCTGGGTTGGACCAGACCTTCACTATGAACGTGTTTGTGTGGGTAAGGAAGTGCGGGGCCGGTACAAGGAAGCGTGGGGGGGAGAGAGAGGGAGAGTGTGAGGTGAACTTTGTTTCCTGAAAACTTGTTCCCAGCAGTTTTGCAGGATGGTCTAAGATTTTAAATGTAGTCAGTCTTGCCACATTGCACAACCATGCTGGTGACTTTAAGGAACGCACAAGCATACCTGTGTGAGCCTGGGAGGGTGGGGATAAATAGGATGATCTCATATCTGTTGGTGGAAATCTCAAGGGTATTTTTCCTGATGCCTCAGCCCTGGGGCCCTGCGGTGATGCTGCTGCAAGGGGTCTCTTTGGGCTAGTCTACACTTACCGGCTGGATCAGAGGCGTCGGATCGATCTTCTGGGTTCGATTTATTGCGTCTTGTCTAGACGCGATAAATCGAACCAGGAAGTGCTCCCCCGTCGACGCTGGTAATCCAGCTCACCGCGAGGAGTAAGCGCTGTCGACGGGGGAGCCTGCGCGCCGCGTGTGGACCACAGGTAAGTTCGAACTAAGAGACTTCGACTTCAGCTACGTTATTAACGTAGCTGAAGTTGCGTATCTTAGTTCGACAGGGGGGGGTTAGTGTAGACCAGCCCTTTGATATAAATGTGCCTCTGAATATTGTCTGGGGCTGATTTTACTGCTGCTGAGCATGTGGGATTCCCATTGAAGAACAGCTAAGAATTGGGCCTTTAGGCAATTTCTGGGGAAGATGTTTTAAAACCACACACAAAAAACAAAAACCGCTCCAAGCAATTCATGAAGAGAGGTTTCATGGGTGTGACTGAGTCAAGAATTCCTTCACCAAGCTCCTCCTCCTCCTGAGAATGTTTAGAGAAACTCACAGTGATGCAGTCTGTCCCTTAGCGATCAAGTGGCATTTGGAGTGCACTGGAATGTATGCCATAGGGCTACTCTGTCGTGTACATCTGTTTTCACAGTGCACGACTACTTCTTCCAGGGTGCATCAGAAACACAAGTTGACCCTCCTAGAATAATAATAACAATAACAATGATAAAAACGGCAGCAGCAAGCGTCCTTTTCATGTCACCTCCTTTCCAGGTTGCTGCACATTGAGTAGTCTGTTTCCTTTACTTGCCCCTGTGGCATTAGTTTCAGAACACGTTGTTATAAATTTGGGGTGCACGTTCTTGCTATGCTAACTGCAGGGTCAGAAATAACAGGGAATGAGAGAGGTACCACTGCACTGTGTGATCCCTAGCTTTGTTATTACGTTACACCTCTGCTGTGGGGTTTGACGATGCAGCTGATGAATGCGTAGAAGTAACAAAGGGAACAGGGGGAAGGACTGTGTGTTAATACAACCATATGTTCTTACCATAACACCAATTTTATAGAGAGTCTCTGTCATTCTAACAGACCTCAAAGGGCTTTATAGATTGTACGTACGAGGACCATTCATCACTGAAGTGCAGGACCATGGTCATACAACACTACACTATGGTCTTTAGGAAAGGAAGTGAAATAGTTGTGACCTTGGTTCTTAGAAATCTGAGAGGGATATTTTGTATGATAAATTCTTCTGGCACTTGGCTAATAGCAAGGGTGAAACATATCAACTACCTCACTTCAAGGCTGGGCTATCGTGGGACAACTTCCTGTAAAGAACAACACAATAATGTTCCCCAAACCCTTAGGAGCCGGTGCCTACATTTTATACAGTTACAGCAGCAATAGTAAAGCTTCGTTTCGCTGCGTCGTTAGGATAGTTCTGAGTTAGATTTTGTTAGCAGGTTCCTCGCTACCCAACTAATACTTAATTGTTCCCTTATTCAATATAGAAAGCCTATAGTGTAAAGGGAATGGCTTATAATGCCCCTGCCGAACAACATGCAGGATTCTTATGAATTCTATGCTAACTGCAAAAGATATAAAATTAGGAGACCCCTCAGTGCTTCCACATTCATTCACTTGCCCTCTTGTTTCCTCACACCCAAGTCACTCAACCCTCTGTCACCCTGGCCCCTAGTCACTAGGCCCCTAGTAGTTTTTTGTCTTCATAGGGGTTGTAGGTCTTCTTTCCTTCTCCACAAACCAGACCAGAGGGACCAGGAGTTGGGAGGAGGGGGCATCTCCTCCCCATTGCTCTCTGGGTGGTCCTCATGCATGAAGGAGGGGGTCTGCAGATTCACTGTATTTTGTACACACACACACACACTCACTCAGACCTTGGCTACACTTACGAGTTACAGCGCAATAAAACTGCCTGCAGCGCTGTAACTCACTAACTGGCTACACTTGCAAGGCACGTGCAACGGTGTATCTCCTCAGATGCATGTACTCCACCTCCCCGAGAGGAATAACAGCTGTTGCGAAGTGGGTGGAACGTTGGTCTTTCAGTGTAGCCGAGGAACTCCGCAGTTACTGATCTCCGGAAGCTGCCTTTGTTTTGAAACGGCACTTCCGGGTTGGAGTTCAGAGCTCCGTTGTTGAGGTGCTTTACAAAAAACCAAACACAGCTACTGTTTGCAGGCGGGGGGGGGGGGGGGGGGGGAGGGGAGGGCTCTGTTAGGAATGCCGGCAGCAAAGTTGCCTTGGACAGAGACGGCGGGGGGCGGGGGCGGGGAGAAGAACGGCGGGGGGGATGGGGAAGGCTCCGTTTCCTCTCTTTTATCTGCTCTTTAAAAACAAACAAAGCCCCTGCTGTTTGCTTTCAGTGATTGAGAGAGAGGCAGGGGATGTGGAGGTGTGGAAATAATGAGCTGACACTCTGTGGAGATTCCAAAAACCCACTCTCTCTCCCAAAACGCTCCCTGTCAAAGTCCCCCTCACCCCCCCCCATTTGAAAAGCACGTTGCAGCCACTTGAATGCCCATAATGCACCGCTCCCAATACAGCTGCAAATGCCTCAAATGTAGCCACCTTACTGCGCTGGCAGCTGCCAGTGTGGACAGGCTGCAGCGCTTTCCCTACTCAGCTGTACGAAGACGGGTTTAACTCACAGCGCTGTACATCTGCAAGTGTAGCCAAGGCCTCAGAGACTCTGGCCTCCTGCTAAGTATTCATCCAGGACAATGTTATTGCTGCTCTCTGTCCTGCTCCTCTCAGCTCACTGCTGTCTTGTGCCTCTAGGAGTAGAATTGCTTTCTCAACATTCTGTTATCTTATCTGGGAAATCCTTCATCTTGTTTCTCCAGTTCTGTTGGTTTGGTTTTTTTGGTTCCGCAGGCGCTTCCTAAGGAGGATGAAATATAGACTGGGGAAATGTCACTAACTGTAGAAGCGACAAAGGGTCCTGTGGCACCGTATAGACTAACCTCTGTTAGTCTATAAGGTGCCACAGGATCCTTTGTCGCTTCTCCAGATCCAGACTAACACGGCTACTCCTCTGATACTTGTCACTAACTGTATTTTTTAAAATTTTCTTCCTTTCACCATTTTACTCTTGTTTATGTTTAGTTGTTACAGTTAGCTTGAGTGACAGTTCTCAACTTAACACTCAGTGGCATTGCAGCCAGCTTTTCAGAGTGGTGTGAGAACACGTAAATCGTAAGAGCCGTCCCACGATTTAAAAAAATAAAAAATAAACAGCCATCAGCCAGGGCTGAAATGGCCTGCAAGAAGCATTTGACAGTTTGCGCATAGGTGGTGGGACCCTTTGAGTACCATCCAAAATAATCAACAGACCCTTCCCCCTCCCATCCTCCCAAATCTCAGTGATTGAGTAAAAGTCAGAAGGACTGTGTGCTTTCCTGCGGCTAACCCACATTTGGTTTAAATGGGGCCAAGTTTAGAGAGAAATCTGCACAGAAACATGCTCCCAGTTTTCCACTGTGACAAAAACAAATGTGTTAGGTCAGGCGGGTTTCTCTATATAAGGTAAACAAGTGTCTCAAGTGTCAAGAGACTGAGCTGACTGACAGATAATGGAAAACCAAAATGCATGACTGATGTGATGACATCACCAGCTGTAGGGGTTATGCCCAAAGAATATCCCATAAAAGTAAGAGCATGAGCCCCCATTCAGCAAATGCATAAGCAGATGCCTAACTTTAAATACATGAATAATTCTGTTGATTTCAGTCAGGGCCAGCTTGAGAACAAGAGCAGGGCGTTCCTCTTATTTTTGGCACAGTTGTCAGGAAAGAGAATTTCAACAGGCTTTCCAGGATTTCTGGCATTCAGGTAGAGAAGGTCCCCACCCCAAATAACTAAAATAAAATGAAATCCCTCTGGGGGGAAAACCTTAGCCAGACGCAAAGAGCCAGACAAATAACAGTGACCTCTGAGCATGAGTTATTTACTTGCCACTGTGGTCTAGTCTGTTAGGGAAACTTTTTGTGGTGTGGAGGTGATTATCAAGGTCCAGTGTAAATCATGGGCAAAGCTGACAATTTCATGGCTCTTGGTCTGGTGCTACAAATATCAGATTTCATGGTTTGTCACGGATTAGTGGGGAAAATGTTAGTGTGCAGAGTATTCCTGCCGCTTAAACAGTAATGAAAGATCAGATGTGTCATGAAAAATAAATAGTAGGGGCAAATTCTGCCCTCAACTACCTCCTTGCACCTTTGGGACCAATGCAGGGTATCTCTGGCTTCTAGTATGCAGGTGGTCAGACTAGATGATCTAATGGTCCCTTCTGGCATTAAAACCTATGGATCTGTGAAACCACCAAACATGACTTATTCCCTAAGAGGGAATATTACACTATGACCTGTGTTTCTGTATCCCGGTACTGTAAAGAATGCTGTGGAAACCATTCTTTTAAATCTCTTTGCTCCTTTCCCCTTGTTGTTTAATTTAATTTAATGATTCGTCTCAGGGTATTTTTGTGTGTCTATCCTACATTCTCACTCTGCCCTGACAAAACATTCAGTAACTTCCCAGCCTCTCCCTCTTTCTCTGTTTTCCCATTTGCAATATCAGGCACTATTTTTCTTCTGGCTGCAGTTTCATAACCTTTGTGTGTCATTTCCCTGCCCAACCCTTCTGCTCAGAAAAATTCACACATACATCATAGAGCTGCTATTAAATTTACTATAAAATCCTCAAATGTTGGCCTATTTCTAACAACTTTTTTGTTCAAATATGAAAAACTACCAATACATGTATCAGGGGTTGGAAACAACCCCAAGGAATTATTGTACTTTCATTTGCCTATTCTTTGTTTTTGGCCAAGGCAGGGCTACTTGGCTTTCTGAGCTGGCTCCTTTCTTGTACTGAGCAAACTAGAGAAGGTGTGTTTTTAAATAAAGGGAAGATCACTCAGGTTAGTTTTCTTCATCCACATGGTCTTCAAATTTAATCAGGATCACATCCGCATTTTGTATTGTCTTCATTGTACTCTCAACACTCCTTACAGTCATTAGAAAGGGAGGTGATCAATTTCCACCATTTCTGTAAAAATGCCGGGTTCCATAATGGGGTAGCTTACAGTGTGTCCAGTGTTAGTGAGTTACGACTGAAGATCTCCCGGATGCAGTAGTCTCCATTTACAAAGTGGCTGCTTCCATTCTTGTTAACACATGTCAGACACCTCATCATGAATGATAAAATGGTGCAGAGCCTCCTCCGATAGTGTCTCCTATTACAAACTGGAATATAGACATAGATGTCTGCATCAGCTACCCTGTTATGACACAGTGCAGCTGTGACCATAGGATTCCACTTTAACTGCTAATTCTTCAATCATTCAACTCAGCTAAAATGCTCCAATAGAAACTATTAATATGTCAAGTTGTTTTCTTCCTTTCTGGTCAGTTGTTCTTTTCTGTTCTTCCAACAAAAGACCTAAACACTTAAATAGTATAGTTTTGCCAGAATATTGGATGATGTTATTTATATAGTGCTATCATGTGTGTGAGGCACTTTTCAACAAGTACAAAGACCAGGTCCCTGCCTCAAGGAGCTTACAGTGTAGACTGACCGATGAGAGAGCTGGGAAAGGATACAGTAAAAAAAGCACAGTGGTTGAGAGGTAAAGTTAGTTAGTGTTAGGGTGACCAGATGTCCCGATTTTATAGGAACAGTACTGATTTTGGGGGCTTTTTCTTATATAGACACCTATTACCTCCCACCCGCTGTCCCGATTTTTTACACTTGCTCTCTAGTCACCCTAGTTAGTGTGCATCTTGTTTACATTGTGTTGGATCTTTTGAATTGGTTGTCTGTTTTGTTCAGTTTTCCTTGAATGGAAGAAGAGATTTTTAAAGGCCTTTGTCATAAAGGCCTTCTGTCATGATATCGCATGAAATCATGCGATATCATGACAGAAGTGAAGGAGGAAAGAATGGCTATGAAACACTGGGGCAGGGAAGGTAATTTAAGATAGAGTGTATCGTGGAAGGAGGTCTGGAAATATGAACAAGAGAAGGAGAGAGATGGTTAGTTGTGGTTAAGGCATCAGACTGAAGCTCAGTAGTTCTCTGTTCAGTTTCTGGTTTCTGCCACAAACTTTTTCTCTCACCTTAGTCAAGTCACTTAGGCCGGTGGTTCTTAACTGTGGGCCGAGGGATGTGCTGTCCGCCGCATCCTACAGCCCCCATTGGCCTGGAGTGGCGAACCGCGGCCAGTGGGAACCGCGACTGGCCAAACCTGCGGACGCGGCAGGTCAACATACTGGCCCGGCGCACCAGGGGCTTTCCCTGAAGAAGCGGTGGACCACAGTTGAGAACCAGCGACTTAGGCCCAGATTCTGAACTGCATCTGAGCTATGTTGACCACAGCTCCATGAGCCTCGAATAGTTAGATGACAGAATTTCTCATGTCACCCTCTCTTTGCCAGGAGGTGGAAAGATGGTAGAGCACCTATACCACATTGGCATTTCCTTTTATGAAGGCTGCCAGACTGGGATGGATGTCACAATCTGGCCCTTAGCTGATCATAAATCATTTTTGTTTCTCTCTTCTAGTAGAGGGGATTGGCTGAAATGTGCCAACGCTGCGTCTGATGGGAAGGGGTGTGTCTAGTGTGAAGTTGTCCTCATGGATGGAGCTAGAGTACACAAAGCCCCTGAAGAGTGAGTGTCTCTTGGGCAGGACGAGTGGGCGCATGGAGAGTAGGAGTGAACACCATAGAGAGATGAGCATGCATGGGGAAAGGGAAGAGTCATGCAGATGAGTGGGTATCTTTACTATGGGGCAGCACATGAAAGGTAGTGCATAGAAGGGCCCACCAATCTCTGAGGGAGAACAGACCACTGGCAGCCTTCCCACCATAAGTGTGCTGTTTTGAGAACAGGGGAAAGGGAAGCAAAGTACTATTTTCTATACCCCCTTGTCCTCCTTCATTCCCTCTCCAGCACACCTTCAAGCACAGGTTCCTGTCTATGGCATCTTGTTTATTATTTGTTGGGAACCCCCAATCACTGTCCTTGCTGAACCAGTATTTCTATTAAGAATCAGACATTAAGACCCGTTCCCCATTTTTTTCACATAATTAGCTCTTTCACGGGGTGGGGGGAGAACAGAATGATATTCTTTCACTTCCAGCAAACTGTGGTATGAGCTACCCTGCGGACTATTTATTCAGGTGGTGCTGGATTATCATTATCAGACCTCACATTATAACCACATTGAGCCTGATATGCTTTGAATTAAAAGTGCGGTGACTTGAAAGATTAACTCTTTCCTCATTCCCCGCAACCGCTTCTACTTCCCTCCCTCCCTCCATATAATCATCATCATCATCATCATCATCATCATCCCAAAGCCCACACAGGAAACACTTCTCACAAGTAGCATTTATGACTCAGTGTTATTTTTTATGTCCTGCTTGCCAAGAACAACAGGAATCAGCTTAAGTGATCTGAAAGCATCTCGAATTTATTAGTAACAAAAACGTTTCATGATTTCATGGCTCCTCCCTCAGGCTCCTTTCTCGTCCCCTACCATTGCCCTGGTCAGCTCTTAAGGCTTTACTACAAAGTCTGCCTTCAGTAAACTGTATTTTACAGTTTCAGTTTTGTGCACAAAGGCTGGGGGAGGGACGGAAGAAGTGGGGGTAGAATCTTAAAAGCAGCCGCAACAAAGCATTTGCCTATGGAGAAAGGTGTTCATTGGTGTGCACCACAAATGCACCAGATCTGTCTGGAGGTGATTCAGTCCTGGAGGGCTAAAAACAAAAAAGAAAGTCAACCAGACCTTGTGAAACTTCCTGGGTGGCTTCTCAAAGCCGAAATGGACATAGGGAAATACAAAGAATCTTGGTCCTGGGTGCTTCTCCTTCACGTTAAGTGACATGGAACTGAAATGATCCTGGTTAATGTTAAGATAAACATAGTCAAGGTGTGGAATAAGAGGAGGGTCTGGCATAAATTGACCGAAGCGCTGAGATTCAAAGTTGAGAGCTGTCTCCTTGATCTGCCCATTTGGGCTTGGGGATTGCAAGAATCTCTGACTAGTGGGTCGTTTTGCCTGCCATCCACAGCTGGACAGATACCCAAGGGCTTTCTCCCACAAAGCTTTGTTCATGGGAGCTGACTCGGCTGCCTCCCAAACCTCAGTGCATTTGCAAATTAAGGCACAAGGACCCTGATAGGCTAAAGCATTCCCACTGTAATGACAGTATTTTAAACTCCACAACAAAGCTTCCTAGACCTTGGAAGAGGCAAAGAGCAGAATCCTTTACATATTGCACAGTGGATACTGGCATGCAGATCTGATTATTGGCCTGGTCATTACTGAGATGCTGTGGTGAAGAGCCCTATATGAAAAAGATAAACTAGATTAGCTTGTGCAATGTATTATGGGAGTCAGCGTATTTAGCATGTTCATCATCAGCAGACTGGCTACATCAGTATTCTCAACTGTGAGTTTTCAAAAATCGTGGGATTGGCTTAGAAATCATGAGCTATTAAAAATAATGTTTGACTTTATTTGCCTTCTGGTTTCCAAGCTTTGATGATTCATGTGTTCAAGCTTTTCTCTGCAACAGGGAGGCTAGAAACTTTTTTTTTCCCTAAATGAAAGCTGAGATTCTCATGTAATCACCTGACTCCAAGAGCTGGGACTTTAATAAAAACATCAAATGTCATGAGACTTGCAATAAAATCACCAGAGTTGGCATGCACAGAATGTGTGCTGCATAACCAAGGCCCAATGTGTCAGACTTCAAGACACAGGTACAGACATACATTATGTTTTACACTAAAAAATGTAATCAAACTAAGTTGTTGTTTTTAATAAAATTTTTAACAGACAAATAAAGAAAAGTTCCAGTGGGTGCTTAGGTAGAGTTCTTATATTAAGTTTGGGCCCAGTACAGATTTTTAATGCGGTATTGCTAACTCTTGTGGTTTTTATCACGAGACTTGTAATATTTGGTGTTTTTTCTTAATCCCTCTTCCTAAAGTGTTGTGCTTACCTGAGAGTCTCAGCTTGCTTTTTTATTTTTTGTTTTGTTTTGTTTTTTAAATGAAATTTTCAACCCCTCATGGTTGCAGAGGAAAGTTTGAAAATGTTTCCCTCAAACACTAGAGGTAAAATAAAAAGAACCCCTGAATGTATTATTTAAAAAAAAAATCTCATGAATGTTTGGGGCTAGACATAAGGTTGTTGGGTTTTTTTGGTTGGTTTTTTTAAATGCTTGGGATTGTAAATACTGTGAATGACCAACCTATGAAAAAGGAGGTTTCAAAATACAGTAGCAGAGCCTATACAAAGAATGGGAATGTTCAATGAAACTAAGAAATTTATGAGTTCCAATAACTGAGTTTCTCCTTAAAAGAGAAGGAAATACTGAGTCTTGCACAATAAAACTTTTTTATACCTAAAAATTAGAGCAGCAAATTGTAAAAATGAAATTTTTTTCTTTACAGTTTATTTTTAAAATCACATCATTCTGACTAGTTTTGTTCTTTTCTCCCTTCCCCACCCCCTTCAATTCCAACATAAATTTTGTGGCTACTATTATGAGAATCACTAGAGCCAGAAACACATGCTGCAACTGTAGAATATATGCGAGAGCAGCTTGGGACCTAGCTTCCAAAAGCATTAATATTTGACTCTGGCAATCCATGTAATACAGGGGTGGCCAACCTGAGCCTGAGAAGGAGCCAGAATTTACCAATGTATATTGCCAAAGAGCCACAGCAGCCCCCATCAGCTACCCCCCGTGCCTCCCACTCATTGGCAGCTTCACCGATCAGCGCCTCCCCCTCCCTCTCTGCACCTCCCAATCAGCTGTTTCGTGGCGGGCAGGAGGCTGGGGGGTGGGTGAGAGAGGAGTGAGGGCACGGCAGGCTCAGGGGAGGAGGTGGGAAGGGGTGGAGTGGGGCAGAGTCAGGGATTGAGCAGTGAGCACCCCCTGGCACATTGGAAAGTTGGTGTCTGTAGCTCCAGCCCCAGAGTCGGTGCCTATACAAGGAGACGCATATTAACTTCTGAAGAGCCGCGTGTGGCTCCGGAGCCACAGGTTGGCCACCCCTGATGTAATAACAGCATCAAAATGCCGGTATAGCCACAACAATGATGTGATTTTTGAAGTACAATATCACATGATCTAACAAGTCTAAATGCTGGTAGATCAGTGCAGTTGATGTGAGACCTCTCCTAAGCACCAGTCCTGCACCACTGATCAGAAAGAAAACATTTATATTCCTGAATGAAAAATGGACTCCAAATTTAGGAGGAGACAAAGGGCAATTGTTTTATACTATCATTCAAAATGCTCTGGTAGGCGCCGACTCCGTGGGTGCTCCGGGGCTGGAGCACCCATGGGGAAAAATTGGTGGGTGCTGAGCACCCACCGGCAGCTCCCCGGCAGCCCCGCGCCCAACTCACCTTGCCTTCCCCAGGCGCCGCGGCAGCCAGAGCGGCTTTTTCTCTGCTCACGCAGCCGCAGGCTGCCGCGGCGCCTGGAGAAGGTGAGGTGAGCTGGGGGCGGGGCTGGCAGGGAGCTGCCAGGCCCCGTGGGTGCTCTGTTGCTTCCCCCCCCCCCCCTGCCCCACCCCACCACAGCTTGCAAGCCGTGCGGGAGGGCGGGGGGAGAATATAGCACGCCCGGGGCTGGGGCAGGAGGTGGGGGCGTGAGCACCCTCTGGCAGCTCCCCGCCAGCCCTCCCACCGCGCCCAGCTCACCTCTCTGCCTCTCGGAGGCTCAGGGGGAGCCAGAAGCAAAGCGGCAGCCTGCCGCTTTTCATGGCTCCCTCTAGCTGGTCGGGCGGGGGAGGGAGGGAGGAAGGGGTATGGAGAAGAGGCGGAGGGGGAGGCGGAGGGCCTGGCTCTGCCTCTTCTCCATACCCCTCCCCCGCCCGACCAGCTAGAGAGGGAGCCATGAAAAGCAGCAGGCTGCCACTTTCCTTCTGGCTCCCCCTGAGCCTCCGAGAGGCAGAGAGGTGAGCTGGGGCTGGCGGGAGCTGCCGGGGGTGCTCGTGCCCCCAGCCCCACCCCCGCCTACTCCCCCGGCCTCGCTGCATTCCCTCCCCGCTTGCAAGCCGAGGGGGGGGGATGCAGCGCGCCCGGGGGGAGGAGGCGGGGTGGGGATTTGGGGAAGGGGCGGGTCTGGGGGTGGATTTGGGGCGGGGGCGGGGCCGGGGCGCGAGCCCCCATCGGCGCTGACAAAAGTCAGCGCCTATGCTCTCGTTTACATATATATTGATTATATACATAATACTGAAGTCCTGACTTGTCTCATGTTGCTCCTTTCACAGAGTTGGGCAAACTCTTTGACAACTCTGTGACAATTACATTAAGTGGTGAAAAGATGATTTTTTGATCACTATCCAAATTAGGCTAGTTAGAACTAGAGAGAACTCTCAGAAGTCCATTTTGTTTTTGTTTTCTGGTGGGTTTTTTTCCTCCAGAGAGTACTGCAAGACTCACTTTCACAAACACCTTCTTGCAATAAGGGAACTAAAGGGAAGGAAATACCACAACTCAACAAGAACTTGAGCATAACCCTGAACTGAACACCCCAAAGTGTAAACAAAAACTGACAAACCTGTAAGATGTCTCCACTATCCAGTTTTCTACAGGCATCTTTATGTGACTCTTAAGTATAGCAAGTGGTATTCTTATACTGGTGACACCGGAGCCTTATAAATGTAGAAAAGAGAGAGAGAGATGGGCTTAGAGCACACAGATTTGAAGCACCGTGGACTTTGGGAAACTTTGAATCTGGATCTGAACTTTCTGGCTTGGTCCCATTACACCTGAGGTTCTAACCAGATAATCTTCATTTGATTCCAGATAAAGTTTTACAGTCTGTCTGAAGCACTTACTGTTGTAACTCTGTCTCAGGCAACCCACTTCTTTGGGGGATGTGGGCAGGAGGGGATACCGTGTGTTTTGATAAAATTTACATTTTCTTTTCTTAAAAAAGAAAATTCCTCACTTTGGTAAGTGAACTTAGCTGGCTCTTTTGCTTGCTCTCTGAACACCTATGAGGTAATGGGGACACGCAAAGCTCATCTTTGTTACAAGTTTCTGTGTTTAGTTGTCCACACACAGCATTGTAATGTGGACCAGGCGGAGGTTTATGTGTTTAAACAAAGATACATTCTGGAGAATCAGAAAGAAATGGAGTGCTAGTTCTGACATTAAACCTAACGTAACAGCAGCTCTTGCTCACTGACCTAGAGGAGATGGAGCACAGGGCTTTGAGTTATATTGGCCAAATGACTCCCCGTCATCCTTGCTTCCGTGCACATCTGTAACACACAGCCTCATTTTCACATTTTGTAAAAAACCTCCCTTTAAAGAGACACTGCCAAGGTTATTAAATTTTAATGTTAAACCACCCTGACAGCTGCCCTTGTCCTGTTATTTTACGTGTTCCTTTTGGGTTTCCAGGAAGAGTTTTGTTTTGTTTGTTTTTACTAATGGATCATCGCTGCAATGGTGTGTGTGTGTCTGTGTTTACAATCCCTGACTGTAAACAAAGGGGTGCTCTTGCTGCTGATGTGATGGAAGACAGCACTGCTTTGTTTACAGCTAGACGGTGTCTATGTCTCTGTCAATTAAATGGGGGAAAATATTTTACTGCACTATGGCAAGGTCAAGGGATCCAAAGCAATGATCACTTCATCAGCCATAGCATGGCCCTCTTCTGTATATTGAGCATTTTGTCTTACTATACATAGGAATATGTTTACTACTTAACATATGTTACTTAAATAAAAGCAAGATTAAGGATTCATGGTTAATACTCAAAAGCCAAGGAATAAGATTTAACCTTAACTCTGTCCCCTTATGCATTTGCATTATGAGACATTCTTCAGTTACTTGCTCATGTACTATTTCTCAAATAATATAATCTATGGACACTCATGTTAGTCAGCAATGGTATTGTATTATTTAAAAGGTCAATGGGAGTTGAGTGAGCTGTTCATTTTGTAGGATTAAGTTTTCTGTTTGAACATTTGAAAGGACACGGTTTTTGTGTTTCTCCACATGCACAAAAGCTGTCTAAAATGTTCATAAAACAAAAAAATCCGATCGTTCAATCTCCCCTAACTCAAAAATAGACAAACAGCATTAAGTAAAATTCCCCCTCCCCCGCAAATCCTCTTCAGACAGCCCAAATATTAGGTGTTTTGACCAAACAAAGGCTTGATTTTGCCTCTCTTTCTGGACAGCTGGAGGCACAGAAAGAAAGTCTTTTCTCCGCTGTAGCGGCAGTGCCACAATGTTCTGGTTTTTGTGTTCATCCCGGCCCTTTTCAGTATTTTTTCGGTTTGTTGTCAGAGGAGAGCTGAAAAGAATAAGCATCCTGGATGGCACACACATGAAGAGATTTTTAGTTGCTGTTTTGATTACATTAAGCAAAGAGGTCTCCATTTCCTCAAGGAAGGCAAGAAATAGTGCTGACTTCCTCCCTGTGAGTGGAGGGGAAAGGAGGCAAGTTCCTTCAGGGCATGTGAGCTCATGTGGGAGCTGCAGTAGCTGGGCAGTCTGCCTCTGCATTTTCACAACCTGACACTCTCGGGGAGAAAGAAGCATAGTGGGAGGGAGGGAAATATGGAGAAAACATTACTTAAAAACAAGTCCTCGTCACAGGAAATAAAAAAAATCCCATTTGGTCTAGGTCTTTAACAGAGTACTAGGAGGAGGATACATAAAGGCACTATAAATAGAGCTTGGTTACAATTAACATTGTTCTCCTGTATATTAAGGATGAGCAAACAAATGCAAATACCATTGTCACATTGCTAAGAGAACAATGTGCTTGCAACATTAAAGTTGAGCAAACAAGTTAGGATAATAAAATAAGGACTGATCTAAACCTGTATCCAAAACCAGTGGCCCTCAACTGAAACTGGTCAGAGCACTGAAAAATGTCTGTCCTTCCTCTCTCCCTCCCTCCCTTTATTCTTTCATTTTTGTGAAGCTCAAAGTTCCAGCCAGGACCAGAAGCAGAGATACTGAAATACAGTGAGAGAGGCAGTTCAGCTAGAAACAGGAAGTTCTAGAGTGAGGCCATGTTCCTTACAGTGGGATTGTCACCTCTCTCTTCATATCTGCTCCCTTCTTATTCTTTCCCCTGCCAAAGTGAACATCCCACCTCAATAGCTCTTCCTGTAGCTACCCATTAGCGGAAGGAACCCCTTCTTGAGTGGAGAGAGAGTCTCACCATGCCAACTCTGGTGATTTTTATCATGAGTCTCATAGTTATTTTGTTGAATTTCTTAAAGCCCCAGCTCCTGGATTCATGTGATTAGGTGAATATCTTAGCTTTTTTTTTTTTTTTTTTTAAGTCGTTTCTAGCCCCCATGGCTGTGGAGAAAAGCTTAAAAATGTGCCCAAATTGCTGCATCCAAAAAGCTCAGAAACAAGAAAGCAAACAAAGACACCCCCCCCATTTTTTATTTTTTAAAATCTCATGCTTTTTAAGCCAGTCTCATGATTTCTGGCGCCTGACTCATGATTTTCAAATGCTTAGAGTTGGCAGTACTGTCATCCCCACCTGCTTCAGACAGCTACTAGCACCTGCCTTCCCTTCATTGCTGCTGGCATAGCATAGCACCTGCCTTCCTTGTTGACTTTTGGTCATAATGACAATTTGGGAACGAGCCGGATTGGGAGGTTAGTCATGGCTGGCGCACAGGCCCAGGGATTCCCCTTAAGATGAAAGTGGGGTAGGTTAGGATTTAGGTCAGTCTGGAAGCCCAGCCCAGCTCTGCCTTTGAGACCAAAGACCCACACCCAATCCAGTGGCTCCACAAAAACCAATAGTGTAGTTGAGGGTAAACACCATTTACTCCTCGTTTAGGGAATATGGAGTTTAGTTCAGGTTAGTTTACCCACTACTCTTTTTTTTTACCACTAGAGCACTGACAAAACCCCTGACAAATTTAGCCAGTTTTTAGATGACATGTTGTAATGCCAATACACTCTCTCTTCGATGTTCTGTGTATGAAGTGAACTTCTCATTTGCACTCCTATCAGTTAATGATAGTGCCGACATATAACGGGACTGTTGCATTGAATCAAAAGGTACATGTGCCCTTTCTCTTGCATAGGGGTAACATCATGCTGTCTCACTTAAAATGACATGGTTTTGATTTTGTTCAAGGATGCAGGCATTTGTATCCTGATCAGTAGGAGTCTTGTTATAACATCTATCTCCCGTCCTTTATCTACCTGGGCAGTGGACGTAGCCTTAACTAGTAGCTTTTCAGACTGATACACATGAACATATTGTAGATCTGTGGAGTCTTTATTCTATTTATTTATTTAGATTTATACCTCATATTAAAAAATTCACCTGTTCCAGGCTTTGGTCACCTTTGGATATAATTACAAAGTACAATGACACAAGAAACAAAACCGGCAACTCCCCTCATCCACAGACCAGAAAATAACCAACCAGAGAGGAAATCAAACTCAGTACCCTGACTTACTCCCCTGAAGACTGGGAGAAGAGCCATGTGCCCAGAAATGGTTGATAATTCGGTGTGGTTTTGAGCCATATAAATCAGTGGGTTTTATAAGTTGCATTTTCAAACCAATTTCCTTAGCTTCAAGATCAGCAAAACTCTGCAGCCAAGACCTGAGCTGTAAATATGTCCAATGCCTTTGAAGACCTCATATTACCGTACGTCATTAGTTATGCAACAGTATGTGCTTTTCCTCACTGAAGGAGGCCTATTTAAAAAAAAAGTATTTCCAGGTTATGTAATAATTAATATCCTGTGAATGAGTTAACATAATAATAGGGTAGATTGAGTCCCCCATCACCTGTGAACTCTGCAATTAACATCAATATGTGCTATTTAACTCTATATAGATATATAAACAAACTTCGAACACCCTTCTGGTTAGAAAAACTATGACTCCTGTACGTGTGGCATAAAGCTTTCAGATTGCTGAGTGCACCATTGTTTTTGGTTTACAGATCATAGCTCCTGTGCTTCCACTGACAACACCTCCTTTAGCAGCCACATGTTTGTTCTTCAATAAAAAATTAATGTTTTGGAGTTTAGTGCAATCACAGATGTACCCCATAAAGTCAGCATTGAAGTATACAGCTCTTTACAAGTCCAGATGACAGTGTAGCTTTAAAGGATTTCAAGAGTAATATGAACTAATCATCCCACCCACGTGCAGTTCAAGCCTATCCAAGTTGCCTTAAATAAGAGAGTCCTTCATCAAGCTATAATGTGCAAAATGTTCCCGTACACGAATGGACAGCAAAATAAGTGGTTTCTAATCCATTTTCTTGAAAGTCCCTCATTGTCTTAGTACGATGCTAGGAGAGATGATACCGAATGAAGGATGACTTGTAGCCACCATCCATTTGATTCGCTGTTGAATGGTTCTACACCTAGAACGAAGAACTCCAGCAAAGATCTGAAATCCAGAAAGATCTTTTCATTGGAGTATTTCCTAGCTGCCTACTGGATCTGTGCAAAGCTCTTTACAGGGGTTGGTGAAAATATTTTTTTGTTTTGATTCATAGGCCAACATTTTTATTGACTCCTTAGCTTTGAACAAGCTCAAAAATTCAGAGAAACTTAGTCCGAACAGCTGAGTTCAGTTGAGTGGAACAGACTCAGCATGAGCGAATTAGAGTTTCCATACAAAACCTTATATCAGCCCAGGTTAATTCCAAGTTGGACTCCAGTTATCTCAAAAGATTCACAAACCTTACGGCCACTTGGTCTGAGTTTTGACTAGTTTGTAATGGAACCTTAAACCATGTGAATTTTGTGCAGTTTCAGGTTTTATTGCAAAAAATGTGTATAACACAACCACCTGCTCCCATCTTGTGGGAACTGTTTTGGCTTGGTGGGAAGTTCTGATGGATGCAGACCAATTCCAGCACATGTGCTCCTAAGTGAATGTAGCAGAAAATCTTTAGGTGTCAATTAGTATTAGTCATACAGAGTATCGTCTGTCCATCTTAACAATAGGAGTGACTGCAGATACCCACAGAATGCCATGGTGAGGTATGCAGTGTGTAGGAAATGGGTATGATGATGCACATGCAGTCTCTGGGGTACCAGAGAGCAGGAGCATTCTGGTTTCTTTCTATCTCCTCTCCTTTCCCCCGGGGTGGTTGTCTGTGCTTTACAGAACTGTCCTTCGTGCCAGGAGTGGCTGTATTTGTAGTACAATGAATGTCACCACAGCAGTGATGGGAGGGCTGGGTGACCGAATGCCTTTGATCTAGAAGACCTTGCTGGGGTTATCTTGCATCTGCTCCAGAGCCTGGGACTTTTGTTCACTTTGTTCCTAAAGCTTTGTTTCTTGCTCTGTCTCCATACTACATCTTTCATTACATATCTTTTCCTAGCTCAACCCACCTCTCTCCTTCTCCCAACTTGCCAAGGGTGCCAAAGTCACTTTCTCTAGACTTTGCGTCACATGGCAGGCTGGACTAGGAAGCCGAAATGTGGCTGCTGAGATCTTCCCAGTCCCCTCAGCTGTCAAGTTGATTCGGCTCAAGAGCTGGCCTGTGGGAAAGCGGCTCATAAGAGGCTGAGGCTGCATGTGCTGTTCTCCCCTTGATTTATAATTCCTGGCAGAATGGTTACAGTTGCTGTATTTGAGGAACAGATATTTTGATTAATAGAATAGGCAGGAAGCAAATGACAATTTTCCCCTCTTATCTTGCCAGCTTTTCATCTTCCAGAAGATTAGGAACAATTGTATCCTAGAGCTATTCTTCAGGCACTGTCTCTTCTCTATTGTCAGTACAGTGAGAGGATTCCCCCAAGGCAGAAATGCAGCATTGAAATGAAGCTACCCTTACCTGTAAGGGCTAGGAATTTACATCCTGAAGGGGTGGGAAGGGGGACAAAATAAAATAAAAAAAACTCAACCAAACAAAACACTGATTCCACTTGGCAGCTCTCAGCCTGATTCAACATGCCACTAAGCTGACCAAAATCAAACCATCTCATGTGAAGAATAAGGAAGAGGAAGGATTTCAAACCCGCAGCCTGGGACACTGGTTGGGGAGTGGGTGCACACATGGCAGGGGGCTAGTTTGTAAGGGTGAGTACGTTTGAAGACATGGTGGAGATTGTTTACTCTTTCCATCTTTCTCATCCAGGAAAACTCACTTCTTCAGCTGGCATTTCCCCATCTCTTCAACAGTGAACCTATGTTCTCTCTCTCAGGCATTCCCCTTCCGAGCAAGTAGCAGCACTCCATCTTCCTCCCCATCATCGTCCTGGTCTGGTTGTATCGTCTCTTCAGGGCAGCAGCAAGTCCAGGCTGGGACTAAGCATGCCCTCACTGTTTGAATCCTGGTCTTCTGCTGGTCATCAAGTGGTTCTAACTAGGCTCACATGAGCAGGCCCAGGTGAAGACAAGACCAGCCTGAACAAGTAACTACTGAACAGGCCCAAAAAAGGAATTGCTGAAACAACTAACTATTGTGAATATGTTTATAGTAAGTAAGGGAGGCAGAAACTAACTAAGCTAACTATTGTGGGTATTGATGGCTGAGGTAATATATTTTGCTGGACCAACTTCTGTTGGTGAGAGAGAGTTCTCTGTGTAAGCTCAAAAGCTTTTCTTTCTCACCGGCAGAAGTTGGTCCAATAAATCAGTGGTTCTCAAAGCCAGTCCACCGCTTGTTCAGGGTAAGCCCCCTGGCAGGCTGGGCTGGTTTGTGTACCTGCCGCGTCTGCAGGTTCGGCCGATCGCGGCTCCCACTGGCCGCAGTTCGCTGTTCCACGCCAATGGGGGCTGTGGGAAGCGGCACGGGCTGAGGGATGCAAGGGGTGTAAGTCAGCACAGAATCTGGCCGAAAAATCATTCATGAAGGATTAGTCCTTTTTTCTGTTTGGCAAGCATTAGTATGCTGCTTGGCACTACTGGTGCCAGATCTAATGGAGACAAGGTTAATGTAACTGTCTTTGACTGTGTTTCTGTACAGATATTTTGAGCACGTAACTGCCAGTGGTTACAGCTCAACTGGTGGTTGCACCACTGGAGGCTGAAGTGTAGACTCGGGCATTTTTACCGTCGTGATGTCTAACGTTGGTCAGAGCAGACTTAAGCTGACATGACAGTAAAAACTCTTGAGCCTTGATTTAATCTACAGCTTCCAGAGCTGCTGCTATCACTGGTGGAGACGCACTTATTGGGGATTGTGAATGCTGGGATTCATTTCTTTCTTTATTACCCATAAAGCCTTTGTTTACAAAAATCGATGTGCACCAGCATCACTGGTGATGTTGTTGTCACAGGTTTGGAACTGGGAAGCCAGTTGAGGGAGCTCACTCATTACTTTCCATCGGTGTCGCAGCGAGTCTGTTGCCTCATTGGTACATGCGTGTCTGGTTTTGTGCATGCATCATTTTTCGTGATCACGGTCATACATTTAAAGAACAAAACAGATGAATCAGACTGTGTGTACCTGTGTATTTTGGATAGACTGGTGGTGAAATAGTCTCATGTTGTTTGTGGCAGAGCCTTTGACAGAGGTTGTGGAAAAAACTGGACTTTGAGACAACTTTCCACATCCCAGGGCTTTTCTAATGACTTCTTGACTAATTGACTTGACTTTGGTGAGGAGACAGCCAGAGGCTGAAAAGGATTAAAATTGTTAAAAATTAGAAGCTTTGATGTGGGTGAAATCCTATTAAAATTTGGATAGAAGATTTCTTTAGAAATGTTACTTGTTAACCACCAAAGCCTCACACGGTGAGTGGCTCGTGTAAAACACTGCTCTACATTTTTGAAGGCAGCGGTGGAGAAGCAGGAACATGCAGGGGAACAGACTATTAGAACGGTTGTGGTTTTGTTTGTTGGTTAGAGTGGGGTGTCCTTTAGCCCCCGTATTCAGCAGGCCTGGAGAATTTTTTGGGGCTGGAATATTTTCCTCCTCTTGTGTAACCTGTGTCATGGCAGAATTCCATAATTTGTTTTTCCACGGCTAAATTAAGCTAAATTCTGGAAAGATTCTGATGCAGGAGTGCCTTCACTTGTGACCTTCTGCAGCAGGAACATGGTGACCTATTTACAGGGTTTCTGAAATGCTGGCGGTTCGAGTAGCCAATTTAATCATGGCAGATCACATAGTCATTTTATTTTAGTGCTTGATTCAGCAAGATGTTTAAGCATGTGCCTAACTATAAACTCATTAGTAGTTCAGTTGACCTCAGTGAGAATAGTCACATGTTTAAAGCTAGTCATCTGCTTAAGTGCCTTGCTGAATTGGGGTTCAGTGAGTAAAATGTATTGATCCCATATCAAGAACAATTTGATTTATTTGGTGCAATTGAGTTTTATAGCAGGCTTATTATGAGTGAACATTATATTTCTATGTTCTCTATAGTAATCTATACCCCCTCATAAGAGCATTGTCATATCTATACCATGTATTATACTTTTGTGTGCAATTTGCATTTGAATCTACTAATATGTTAGTATTCTGGTCTATACTGTGTAATATTCTAACGCTTCTGGGGGAGAGTATGCAGCTCTGGATCATAGCTATACAAAGCCTTTTCTTATTATAAGGCTGCTATTAAAATTGTTCCCACAAAATAAAATTGTTTTTGTCATTTTAATATCTTCCTTTATAACACTATAATACAGCCACTGGGAACCAACCCTGTTCCAACAGACTGCAATGCCACTACTGTTATGAGTCCATCAAGGCTTCCACTATCACCCCGCATTTATGAATATGTATAAAAATTGTCTGAGTGTGCACTGCTTTTTACTTTAGATGACATGTCGGGGTTTGTTTAAAAAAAAAAAAAGAGTAAGGCCAAGTAAAATTAAATGTAAGTAGTACTAAAGTTCTGACTGAAACCCTCACAATTGAAAAAAACAAGTCAAGCTAAAGCTACATCTCCCCACCCCGCCCTTCACTTCAGTGTGTCTGAATTCTGTAAACAGAGTCTACTCGGAGCACTTCCTGACAGGGATGCTGGAATGATTTCTACAGTGGGAGTGCTGAAAGCCATTGAACCAAACTGTAAACCCTGAATATAATGGACACCACTTCGAGCCAAGGGTGCAGCAGCACCCCCAGCACCCCTAGTCCCAGCATCTATGCTGCCTGAAAGTCTCCTGACCTTGCTAGCCACGCTGGGGGCGCCAGTGTGCATTGGTGGGTAACATTTTTAACATGTCAGCTAACTCTGTTCAGAGTATGTTACACAATATGAGAGTAAAAATGCCGCTGCCCTGTCTACACGAGCACCTCTATTGCTGCCTCTTGGTGGTGCCATGGCAGGAGATTTCCCCAAAAATACTAGTGTGGGCAAGAGTAGTTTGTAGAAAGGTTTTATAGAATGGTTAGGACACATCTAATTAGAGTGACCAGATAGCAAGTGTGAAAAATTGGAACGGGGTGGGGAGTAATAGGTGCCTGTATAAGACAAAGCCCCGAATATTGGGACTGTCCCTATAAAATCTGAACACCCTACATCTAATGAAGTACAGGAAGGGAAAACATTAGTACATTTCTAAGGGTAGCTCCATGAGGATATTTGTATGCGTAAGGGCTGTTGGCAAGAGTATAGCTTCACAGGATTGGATCTGCGTTGTGCAAGCTTATTGTAAATGTGGTCTTGCCTTTTGACTTTCAAAGCATTATGCAGGATTTTAGCCACATGACTCCCACTCATTTTAGAGTAAAACCACTTGAAAGCGATGTAAGGGCCTATGTTTTCCAAATTTAGAGGGGGTGGCATGTTTTTGTATGAATAATTGCATGTTTTTATTTTTTGACTTGCCAGCCACCAAGTGGCTTAACGCTATGTTGCCAAATGCATATAGTGAGAAAAAGCCTCCAACCAATATGGCCCAATTAGAATTTTAAAAGGAATAATCTTCAGTTAACAAAGAACAGTGGCACTATGCAACGTTTTGTTGTTGTTATATTAATTGTTTATTAGCTGTGTTCATCTGATCTCTTATTTGACACAAAATATTATTGTAAAATGGAGACATCGGGAAGTGAAGCATGGTTAACTAATTTTTAAATACAAAATAATTATAGAAGCCTATGATAAAAAGAAATTTAAAGAATTATGAAATCTGTGTTCCATAGCTACTTACTGACTGCTTTATGATAGAAAATGTACAAGGGAAATTAAAGATTGGGATAAAAGAACAAAACCAGATAGGATTTATTTTTACATTCAATCAAGTTGCCAGTAGGTTGTGGTGTGTTTCTGTGTGTGCCCGTGTCCTGGGTGTGTGTCTCATTCTTTTCTGTCTTGTGTGGTGACCTAAATGGGAGAGACAGTCACTTCCTGATCAAATAAGACAGCATTGCTGGCAGGCTGGAGTTATTGCAGTTGTAATCTCTTATAGGAGCATTTGTGCCATACATAAAAACAAATGAACTCTGCCTACAAGGAAAGGGAAGGGTTTTCCAAAAAACCCTTTCTCTACCTAGAAATACAGTTCATTGGCTGAAAGGAAAAAAATAAATAACTTACGGTAAAGAAGGATGATTTAAGGGTATTCAGAGCCTGGGATTGGTCATTCTTTTTCTCTATCCTAGACATCCATGTTAAATAAGGGGAGATTCAGTTGTTTACATTCCAGTATTTCCGAATCATTATATTCAGCCTAGTAGTTGCCTTCAAAAGGGATCCCAACGTACTAGTAACAGGACAGAATGCAAACCATTGCTCACGAAGGGCCTGATTCGAAGTCCATTGAAATCATTGGAGGCTTTGGATCAGTGCTTAAACACCCATGTGTGTAATTTTCTGGAGTTACCTGATAGTGCAGCAATATATGATGACTAAATTCTTTGTGGGGTGTATTCTCCTTTTAGTGAGTGTGCCTCTTAGGCACAAAGCCTAAGTCCTGTTTTGAGGGATGCAGGCACAGCTGGCCAGCTGTGTGTGTGAGGAGGACTGGGGGAGGGAGTGTGGGGGTAGCATGCTCTGTATACTCCCTTCCTCCTTATGGGTTGCATCCCTTGGGAGCCACTCTGTAGGAGCCCCTAGGTGGCCTTTGTGCATATTGCACATGGGCGAGGAGGTGAGGCTCCTTATCCCCCATCCCATGTGTACGCTACCTGGCCGTGTAAGGAGGGAGCGAGGTATAGCTATGCTATACTGTATTATAAGTCAAGATTACATTTGTATTTGGGAACATTATGGCATTGCTAGTTATTCTGTGCATTACATAGATTTACTAAAGATACTCCCTAGAGTAACTTCAATGACTTCAATGCAACTGCCTCTGGGATAAAGAGTAGCCCACTTTCTTATCGGTTTGGGGTTTGGTTTTGTAATCTGTTTCTCTGCCTTCTAGTGAATGTTATGACCATTCCACCCAGAACCATAAAGTGAGGCATTTACACTTGTAGAGGACTGGTAGAGAAAGGCGGTTGAGAATGACTTGAGTCTAATGGGAAAGTAACCTTTCTCCACCATGCTACTTGTGTGGTTTGTATGACTTCAAAAAGCAACAACTCAGGGAAAGATAATCCTCTTGAAAATAGCAGGAGTTTAATGAGGAGGGTTGCTCTGGGCAGTGGGAAAAGATGTGGGAAAACAAAGATCCAGACCTGAGCACGGATAAATAAACATGTCCAGAGTACCATTAAGAAAACACATCTGCACACTGTCAGTGGTCAGAACAGACACGGGATCGTTTTCCCTTTGCTAGTGCAGTGAGGGCTAGGCCGCATGAATCTGATGCAGGTCTAGTCAATTGACATTTCCTTCAGGTTTTGGGTTGAGCTGCATGGTAGTTTCACTTAATCACCCACCAGCCTGAAATCTTCAAAGATAATAAATGATGCATTAACTTGCCTCCTTAGGGAACTGCCATAAGACCAAACACAGTGATTGGGTGGAAACCACTCGGATTATTTTTCCTGTGTATTGCGTGGGTCCCTGCTTAGTGCAACTCCCTTTTGCGTACGTTCTTGGGAAGGCAGAGAATATACCATGCCCTATCCCACTTTTGCCCCAGCTGTCTACATCCTCAAGGTTGAGACCTTGTTCCAGCAGAGGAATTAGTCAGTCCACTCCTTATAAACTGGTCAGAAGATCAATTTGTTGAGGGATGCGAGGGCCCTTCTTTTCTCTTCCCTGCTTTTGCAGTGTTCCCAGCTTCCACAGGGCTGGAAAGAAACCCCCTTTCTTTTTTATTTATTTTTATTCTTTCCTGGAGCTCCATGAAAAGACAGATAAACAGTAATAAGCAAATGTGACACAGACTGTAATGCAGACTGCCAAAGAATGTCCCTACTTCTGCTAATGAGCGCTTCCTGAAAACATACATGGGTTTCTTTGCCCTCTCTCTTCTGTTTCTCTGCCTCCCCACGATTTAAAATAATACTTTGTCCTTTTTATTTTTTTAGATTCATTTTTTATTTTTCATAAAGAAGCAAACAACAAAAATGTAATAAGGTAAATGATTTACAGCTTATATATATTACCAAATGCTGCACATTTCACAGGATAGCCAATAAAATGATGCATTTATGCAACTTGACAACTTGCCAAAGCTGCAAGACCAGATATTTCAAAATCAGGCAATATTACACAGATATAACGTGTTAGGGTGGGAGTAACAATATATATGAAGACATACACAAATAGGCAAAAAAAGGGAAGAAAGAGATGGGGACAGGAAGAGGGAGGGAAAAAACAGAGAGGTTAGGGGCAATGGAAGTCTGGCATTATTTGAGCTATTTCAGCATTCTTTATCCAAGTGAATCAAGAAACAGGGTCCAAACTTCTTTGAATTTGTATAATTGCTCTCTACATTGATAAGCTAGCTCAGGGGTCGGCAACCTTTGGCACTCGGCCTGTCAGGGAAATCCACTGGCGGGCCGGGATGGTTTCTTTACCTGCAGCATCCACAGGTTTGGCCGACCGCAGCTCCCACTGGCCACAGTTCACCGTTCCAGGCCAATGGGGGCAGCGGGAAGCGGCATGGACCGAGGGATGTGCTGGCTGCCACTTCCCGCAGCCCCCATTGGCCTGGAACAGTGAACCACGGCCAGTGGGAGCTACGATTGGCCGAACCTGCGGACACTGCAGGTAAACAAACCGTCCCGGCCCACCAGCGGATTTCCCTGATGGGCCATGTGCCAAAGGTTGCTGTTCCCTGAGCTAGTGTTTCTTTTGATGCTGACTCAGACAGGTCCAAATGCCACTGTTCTATTCTAGGCATAAGCCTACTCCTCCGTTTTTGTAAAATTATGCCCTCGGTAATCATAGAGGCCCTCAATTACCAAAGTCTTTGCAAGTGACATTAAACCCAGTGTAGTAGGATATACTAGGATATAATTTTCAGCTGAGTTTTGGTTGCTGAAGCCAAGCACTGTTTTCATTCTTGTGTCCATCTCTTTCCCCAGCTGCCAGGCTGTTGGACAATCCCATAGTATAGGCATCAGGGTGCCTTTTTTGTTATTACAGTGCCAACAAACACGAGAGGACAAGGCCCCCATCTTGTACAACCTTTGTGGTGTCCAGTACACTTGGAATATAATCTATTGCTGTGTCAGGCATAGCCTGAGAGCCGCAGAAGCATTTTTAATGTTCTGTAATATTGCTCTGCCAGTGGAGTTCTTTTAAGAGCTGTGATAACTCCCCTTCCCATCCTTTCACAAGCAACTCCACACCAGTGGAGTTCCTCATCGTTAGTACAGCATACACAGGGCCTGTGAGCCTGGGGAGTGTGTGAAGTGTTTCCAAGGTTACCAGTAGCTCTGGGGCCTCTGGCATGTCCTAGGGCATCCGGACCAAATTGATATGTTAGCAAATGTTTTAGCTGTCGGTACTGACCCTCTGCTGAGGGTGGCAGGTCAGGGAGCTCAAATCCCCTTTGCTATAGGGAGTTGGAGATTTTTAGGTGATAGTTGTGAGAATTGAAAGGCTCAGACTTTCTACTTCAATCTTTTCAGCTGAGGATCTTATGTCATTAGCATTAATTATTTTACATACTATGGCAATGCCTAAAGGCCCTGACAGAGAATACTGTGCAAGCCCAGACACTGTGCAAGCCCATGGGTCCCTGTTTCGTAGTCTAAATAGACAGGACACCTAAGGGTGGGAGAAAGGAAGGATTGTTATCCCCGTTTTGCAAATGGGGAACTGAGACACAAGGAGATTAAATAACTTGCCCAAGTTCACACAGGACGGCTGAGTCAAGAATTGAGCCCAAATGTCCTGGATTCCAGTCCAGTGCTTTCATAGCATCCTTCCTCACATCATGTAGGCTCCAATGTAGCCAGGTACTGAAACTCAGTTAACTTTAAGCATGTGAGTAGACC
Organism: Chelydra serpentina; assembly: GCA_037349315.1. Taxonomy (NCBI): domain Eukaryota; kingdom Metazoa; phylum Chordata; order Testudines; family Chelydridae; genus Chelydra; species Chelydra serpentina. Next base: position 134,255,736 of record JBAIAC010000004.1, read on the forward strand.
CACTGATGTCAGTATATTCCCTTCTCAGTGCATTCATATTCATTGTAATGGGAGCTGGATGTGTACATAAGAGCAGAACTGGCAAAGGTAAAGGTAGAGGCTAAATGAAGCTCCATGATTCCACAGTGTGTGTTGTGGGTGTGTGATGTTGAATTCTTGGAACAACTTGGTCTCTTGACAGCCTTGTAATGAGGTTTATAGATCTGATTTACAAATTGTTTTAAAATGGGCCCAGGGATCCTATGTTGAGCTTTGGGACCTCGTACTATTCTCAGTGCAGTTTTGTTTTCTCTGTCTCCTCTAATAAGCCATAGCCCAGCAAAGTTAAAGTCGATTGTAGTGTTTATTTTCAAATTAATTTTGAAGTGAATATACTGTTAGTACAGAGTGCTGGCTTGACAGCCCTGGAAGCAAAAGTCTTCTGTTGTATCAGCATAACAGGTCTGGCATGGGTATCGGCGGTGTAAGCTCCCCCACACTGTCACGTCAATGTCCTTCAACCTGAACTGGAGGGACCACATTTAGGTTGTCATCTAGGCCAAATTGTAGCATCCTGGACCACAGGATCAACCTACACAGTGTCCCCCATGGCGCCACTTCCCTACCATGGTCCTACCCCCATGCCACATCCCTGCCTGTCCTTAGGATGGCAGCAGGTGCCAGAGTTAAGGTGAACATCTTGGAGTGATTGTTTTAGGTTCTCTGCAGACTCAGGCAGGCATCACTTACATTTGGGTCATGCTTTCAAGCTTTTATTTGCATCCACGAGGGCTAGAAATATAACTGTTCTTATACAATGAAAACTGGAAGTCTGAGCTCTGTGACTCTAGAAGCTGGGACCCTCGCGTGGGCCTAACATGCCTATGCCACAATGTGCCCCTGATCGTTGTGTTCTTCTTCCAGTCTGTCCAGGGACTTATTAGGCCAGAATCACTAAGCATGCACAGGTAGGTAAATTGGAAAGTCTATTTTTGTCTGGAAACCCAACTGGCATAAAGGAGAGGAGTCTGCTGGCACAGGTTGTAGTCTGTGAAGGTCCCTTCCCTTTGGAACTTTATCCCCCTCCCTTGCCTCAACATAGCTTGTATTCTTTAACATGTAGAGTATGCTACATATGAATTTGTCCCTCTGGCTTTTAGGCATGGGGAGAATTGTGAGGCTGGGTAGTGGTAGGACTCTGTCAGTTACATGCGTAGGGTCTGTTACATGTATACATCTGCCTCACATGTGTAAGATCTGTTTTGATTATTGTTTTTTGGGAGAGTGATGGAGCATTCTTTATATTATGGATATAGAAATCAAAATAAATACATGTATCAGTGAGCAGCTGTTAGGCAGTCATTGTGGGAGGAGGGCAGTGCCCCTTTAATTGCCATTGAATCCTTGGCTTCTCTGTTTGCACTGCTCCATTCATTAGACATTCTCTCTATATTATACCTCCTAGTTGTGGGTTTTGTGAGAGGAAGTGCTTTAACTGTACCTTTGAAACCCAGAGTATACGTCTTGTGGCTCCCAGACAGCAGTGGAAAAATGTCAAGGAATTCAATGAACTGTAATGTGGGCAGAAATGTTAAGAATGTGAATAAAAGGGCAACCCACTAAGTCACCTTGAACCCAAATTTGGCTTGTGTTTATTTTTCCCATCAGCAAAAACTGTTTCCCTCGATAAGATGCTTTGAGCTGTTACAAAGGCATCCATACAGCCTTAATCGGTAAGGCTGTGTTAAGAAACCAAACAAAACCATTGGGACACCTAACTTCCAGCTGGTCTCCTGTGTGTTAATTAAAAGGCTTCTCCTGTAGACAGACTGGATGTAATGAGCTTGAATAGGAGAGTGATGGAGTCAAACACTTTTAGGAACATAGGAATTGCCATACTCAATGGGACCAGTTGTGTCTCTAATCCAGTTACCTGTCTCAGACAGTAACCAACATCAGTTAGGAAGATGTAAAAAACTCTACAGTATACAGTTATGGGATATAGCGTAACTTCCCAATGTTATCTATCTCTTCACTATAGGGAGAACATCAAAGTCAGAGGTGGATTCTCAGTTTGACCTTACTGTGTCTTTTCTTTCTTATACTTGCAAATTTTAGGTAGTATTTTACAAAATGCTTTCCCTGTTTGCCCACCCCTATAAAAATACATGCTTGTAACCCAGCACTGATTGAAACCCTACAATAACAAAGCAAGGTACGTACTGTATGCGAATGAGGGAAATTAAAATTCACTAAGGAAAACAGTTTCATAAAGTCATATAATCATATTCAGTGGCACAATTAAAAAGTTTGTTTATCTTTAGATATGTAGGTAAGGGATTACCAGTTCTTTTAGTATTCCCTAGTATAAGCATAGGGAATACCTGTTCAAACCAGTAATATTATATACATTTTACCCACATGAAAAAGGTAAAAGAGAACCTTTTAACTATACAAACAGTAAGTTATGGAAAAGCCCTATTCATTCAGTTGCAAAATCATTTCAATCATAGGAAAATATGATTTATACATTTTAATATATTTTATAGTGTTCCATTTCCCCCTTATATCATTTCTACTTTCTGTCTGTAAGACTGTCTTAAAAGAAGGATATTCCTTCCTGTTGGTGATGTATTTTTTCATTTAGCCCACACTGATTGTTAATTTTTTTGTCTTCTGTTGCTAATGTAGTTTGTAATTGGATGAACTTTTTCTATTTTTTATAAATGTGTAATAATTGTTCAGACAAAGCAAAACTAAGTAAGTAATGTGATCTAAAGTACAGGTATATTCCAGATTATAGGGAAAGTTCATCTGGAGATGGGGAGTACAGAAAATGTCAATGTGAACTCTTAATATTTAGGGCTCAGAAGGCTTACATAGGTTTTGGTCTTAGAAAATTAGGTACCACATGGGGCCTGTGTCAAGGAATAGTCTCTCTAGGCGGTGGCTATAGTACAGAGTTGTGGGCCAGGAAATGTGGTTTCTAGTCCTGGCTCTGCGACTGACTGTGACAGGGAGCAAGACATTTGATCTCTGTGTTCCTTGTCCTCCTTTTACTGTCCCCATATTTTTACTTTTGATATTCCAACTCATAACTGCACTGGTGTCAAGGGTGAAGTTAGATAATTTGTAATCTGAGGAGGAGTTGGGAGACAGTTAGGGATTATGAGATAAACTCATTAGCTGGATGTTTCTGCTAAAATGATCAGTAGTGAAATAGTTAATAACTGCATTTTGTTTCAGACTAATATAACCTATTGACGGAAAAGCAGTGTTTGCAGGCTCCCTGCAGGCTCAGTAAGATCAGTTTACATTCCTGTTCAAGTTCTCAAGGTTTCTTTGCAACTGTAAGGGCTAGAAACACTTTTTAAAAGTGAAAAGTGAGGTTCGGAGGACAAGTCTGTGGCAAGGTGTGGATTCTGTAGCAAATTCTGTGATCATGGAATTTATAGTACCAATGGGCCCTGATAATAATATTACTTATCCACTGCAGGAAATTGATTTTAGATCTGCAGAGCAAAAGTGGGATATAAGTGCAAGATATAACTGTTTCCTGTTACTTTATAAAAAATTATAGGCGATCTGATGGTATTATACATTGTTTCCTTCAGAGACAGGCATGCGTCCTCTTTCAGTTGACAGCAGTCCCCATTAATGCATCCTCTTTCAGTTGACAGCAGTTTTTTGTCCCAATGCATCATTTACCATCTCCTGGCAATGTACAGAGTGACATTCATGAATTTCCCTTGAAGTCTGCACAAGCCTGTAGTGGACAGGTCATTGAGAAGGCAGGCCTGTAAACTATGCATGTAGGCTATAAATGCTGGGAATCTCCAGATTCCTCTGCACTGTACTAAGCCTGAAATGTTGCTCCTTAATTCATTCACCTTTCCTCTCCTCCCACCCCACTTTACCCCCAACACACAGATACAGTGTATGTCCCAAAAGTTGTCGTGTTTTGACACGTCTTATATTTCTAATTGTTCTCTTTATTGACTGCATGGAACCTTCCTCCTGGCTTCATGTATGTTCTGTTATTAAAATTATGCATTTTGTGTCTGTACTTTATGGAGGCTTTCACTGAATTATTCACACATAATTCTGTTTTCAAACCCTTGTCTTGTTTAGGGCTCAGTCCTGCAAAGTGCTGAGCACTCTGACCCCAGTCCACCAAAGCACTAAAGCATATGCTTAACTTTGAGCTCACTGACTTCAGACCTTATATATGTACTTGAGGTATGGGCTTTCACTACATACAGTGTCGTGCTCCCTGTCAATACTTGGCCCTGGCTATGGAAGCTAATGATCCAACCAGCGGACCATATTTGGTGATGAATCCTGGTCACGTGCCACCTGAGGCACGTTGCGCATACGCGAAGAAGAAATGTATATATGACCCACATCCACTCAGTGTGACACCGTGTCTCTGTCTAGTGGTGGCTGGGCCACAGATGGATGTTGAGGTGCCTGCTACAGCCTTGGCTAACAGACTGGGCTCTTTTAGCTTAGGGAGTAGAGGATCATGCATTAAGGGCCATAAATGCCAGGTTCAATCTCCACTGCTGACAACCCATCCAGGATTGGGGCGCTACATGCAAATATACTGCGGTGGTAGCCATCTGTGATGTACATAGATAAGTTGTTTATACTTTTTTGTATACTGCACCTGTGAGAAGTCTATGCTGTGCCTGTTGGAAGGTGCTGGAGGTGGGTTGAGGCAGTCCAAGATAGTTGCAGTTATGGAGTAAGTCTTACACACTGTGCTCTCCCATGGAGACCTTACAGCTGTTCTTTCTTTCTTTGTTGTTTCCTTTTATCTGAAGTAAGTCTTCCAGACAAAAAGGACATGCTTTCTCTGTGCCAAGGGGAAAATAACACACCAGCCACATGTACTCTAATACAGAAGTCAGTTAGGTCATCTGACCAAATATTTGTAATCTGCCCATTTAAAACAATAAACAAAATCCCTTTCTTCTATTTTTCTGCATTCCCTTGCCCCAGTATCAATGCTTGTCCATTTCTGTTTCTGTAAATAATGTAAGAGTTTAAAAATATTCCTTCTGGTTTTTAAAAAGCTCATTCAGCATGGCCAGGATTAATAAAAAATGATAAATCTAACATTAAATTCTGTGTTAATAGTCTCACATTAACTTTGTTGGACCATTTAGGTTTGGGAATTCATAGGAAAGTCTCAGAAGTTTGTAAATCCAGGTTAAAATCGGTATGTGTTCCATCCTCCAGATCCATTTTTTCCCCACTGTACTTTCTCTTACACTGACTTCTACTTATGTAGAAACACCATGTCACCCAAAGGGGAAGACAAAACTAAGTCTAGTCTCCACAGCAAACCCTTGGCTGGTTGAGATCAATCAATACATACCCTAGGGTCCTATTTTGAGCCTCTGTACTGGAGCTGTGTGTCATCTTGCCCTGCCTGCCTGAACCAATTCCTTCCCCGCTGAGAGGCACCATTTTGATTTAAGGTCCAAACAACATTTCTAAGAGGGCAAAGGGGCTTTTTCATTGTGAGATAATGGCAGGTGAGTGGCTTTGAGGGAGGCGCTGCAGTGATTTACGGCAGACACTAACCGCTATCAGGCAAACATTAGCTTTCTACTTCTCCAATAAAGGTGTCTGATTGGAAAATAAATGTGCACTATCCGTGTCAGCTTTATGGCCCAAGAAATGTATGCTTTTGAGAGGTGACTGCTTTCTCAATCCAAATCTGCTGGCTGCCCAACTTTCCCCTGATTCAGTTTCTTCTGTCTGATGACACTGCTGAGGCTTATTATTTTCTGCTCCATCAGAGTTCTGGTCCCCGTTTTAAAGTTTGCATTCAAACCACGAATTCATGGAAGACGGGAACTTCCTTTCCAATGCCGTGCAGCATCTCTTCTGTCTGTGGATGAATACTGGGGATATTCAGGGCTCCATTTTCCAAACTGTTTGTGTGCTATTGTGTGCTTAATTTGAGTGAGCAATTACCATGATTGCATGTGCAAATACCCACTCTGAACACCAGGCCCTTTGTGTCCAGCAGCATTGACTGTACAGATAGCCAAACTGGCAAGCTAATCCAAACTGTGCAGGCTAATCCAGTAGTATAGTCATGAAGGGGATGGGGAGTTTCTTCCTCAGTCGCTATCTCCTACCATACTCCAGCAGAGCCTGGGAATGTTGTAAAGGCCACATGCTCAGAATTTAGCTCCTGCCACACACTGTTTGTCTCACCAACAATATCTCTGGCTGATTAAAGACATGAGCGATGGTGACTTACTGAAGGGATCCTGTCCAGATTAAGCTGAAAGGATAGTGGGGCATGGCAGGGGGAGGGTATAAAGCGAAGGAAAATTTAAAGGGGGTCCCAGGGTTTTAACAAAGTCAAGAGGTGGGGAGGAGGGGACATTATGAAAGTTTGGCCCGTGAGAGGAAAGGCCATTTCAAATTGACCAAAATCAGCAGCCGCAAAAGCAGCTGTGATCAAAGTAAATGTGTGAGGAAGTTCAAATAGCAAAGGAAGGGGCAGTAAAACCCCCAGAAAAGTGGTTGAGATATGAAGGAGTCAATTATTCCTAAAGATGACATTTGTTAGTGTTTCCCAGAAGGGACCATCAAGGACCCTCCTTGTAAAGTCTCTTGGGCTGGTTTGGGTGGTTTCTGTATTTTTGGTGACCTTTTCTTTGCTGCTGAGTGACCGCCCTGAGCTCCACCCAACTGCCATCCAGATCTAGTACAATTCCTCAGGAACTAGGGTCTTTGCATGTGGTGAACCAAGTTCAGCATTGAAATCTGCAGCAGGGTTGGTAGCTCTGGGTTTGAACTGTGCTTTTTGTGAAGTCTTCTACCTTTTTCTAAAAAACAGCACCACTCCTCACAGTCTCCTACAGATGCTTTGCATGATTGAAACTGTTTGAGAAGGCCAGTGATTGGCTCCTGTATGCAAAGTGCCGAAGTGTGCATTGGACATGTCCTTTGCTCTCTGTACTGGCTTCTTGTAGAATAGTAAGTCGAGGTCAAGTTCTTGATCCTTATCTTCAAGGTGCTCAATGGCCTGGATATCTGAAAGGACAACTAAAGCTCTGTGATGAGGACCACAGTTGATAGCGCTGCTCTTCCAGCACAATGGAACTTTCTACCATAAGGGCACAGCTCCTATGGGTAGGAGCCAGGGCTTTCTCAGAGGCCAGTCCCAAACAGTGGAATGAACTCCCACAGGAACTAAGGACCATCACAAACTTCGCCACCTTCCGCTCCAAGTGCCTGGTGCATTTCTTCACTCTGCCTTCTCTAATATAAACACAAGGCAACGTGTACATTAAAAAAAAAATCTCCCCCTAAACCAGAACCCTACCAAAACAAAATGCTACTCTTCACACACAGTTCTTCTCCTGGAGAGAGGTGCTCAGATATTCCAGTGAAGAGGGCAATGAATTTATATTGGCTAAAACCACGATAATTTAGAGGAGAGGTAAGGTAGGTCAGTACTTTGATGATGGATATTTATCCTTCAAACGCATGTCATTGAGCTCTGATTTTAATCGCCTTTGGGGTCTTAGAGAGATCCAGGAAGAAATGTTTCCCTGGGGGACAAAAAGGCAGATGAATTTGACAGCTGCTTAAAGGGGAACATGCATTAATTTTTAAAATATGTATGTGTTTGATAATTTATTGTTTTTAATCTATCCTCAAAAATTCCACTGCACTGGAGCACAGTGAAGTAGTTATGTTGTTCGTACACTAAGGATTGCCAAACTTATCCCTGCCACAAAATCTCAGGTTCTCAGTTCCCGGAACTCTTGGGCTGATTCATTGACACCAGCATGATTTGGGGGGCTGGGAGAAGGGAAGAGGAAATGGAGGGGGAAATGATTCAATATTTTCCCCTTTTGCAACCTGTTAGTGAAATGAGATTTCCTGACGGGAAACATTCACAAGGGAGTGGGGGGGGGGGGGGGGGGGAGACAAGCTTCCTTTCTTAGGATTTCCTCATCTATTTAATGGACTGTGTTATCTCTGATTGTTGTCTGTGGTTAGCTGTGACTGCACCGGCCTGCCTTGTTCCCTCTGTCTCCCTACCTCCTCTTGCCTTGACACAGCCAACTGTAGTCCCTGTGTTCCCATACACACTCTGTTTTTCAGTAGCTTTAGTGGAGACAAAGTTTCCTGCTGGAAGAGAGCAGGAAATTCTCTGATGTGCCTGCTTGTGCATTAGTCATTCTGGCCTCAGCCTCTTCATTCAGTAAGTGTATGGCAAACAAATATTTGAATACCACAGCAAAGCCATTATTTGAAAATCTGGATCAGGATTTACAGCAGTGGTTCTCAACCTATTTACCATTGTGGGCCTCAACCACACAATTTATATACTACTTGTATGGCCCTGAGGATATCACATGGGCTGCAGCTGTGTGCTGATTGGGCCACAAGCAGCCCATGGGCTGCAGCTTGAGAACCTCTGATTTACAGTATTCTTTAAAAGCATTCACTACAACAGTCTGGCCTGATGACACAAACAACTTGTTTGCGTGAAGGAACTTGAGTTACATGAAGTCATATGAACTCTGAAGCAAAGACTCTGGTAGAAGCTGACTAAGAATTGAACAAAACTCAGAGAATCTCGTTCCCCATCACAAGTAGGCTTCTGGATTTAAACATACACTTTCTAGTACTGGAATGCCCTGCAGACACTCAGTATGCAGGAGTTAATGTGGGGTTTTATGGTTTAATATCAGTTTAGTTTTATATTGCAACAGAAAAGGGGGGGGGGGAAATCCCATCCTGAATGGGGATTATTGTCTTGGTTTTGTAAATATGTATTTAGCTATATTTATAATGTGTGTTATCAGCCTCTCTTTTGAGTTGTTGCATTCTCTCCTATAAATATGTATTTAGGGCATTTTTAAAATGCAGATTATTGCTCTGATTATGCAAATTCAGCTGTAGACTGAAAATACCAATTCCTTTCTTTTTTAAAAAAAAAGTGAGTGAATTTGATGCATAAGAAACTACTGAACTAACTGCAGAGTGGAGCATATTTAGGGGCTGTGTACACTTTCCCGAGCAGCTTTGCGAAGACACCTAATGCAGCAATCTTGCTATTCCAGTCCTTGCTTTTTCTTGGGCAAAGAGCCCTTTCCCCATTACTGTCATAGGTGATTAGTCTAGAAACTACCAGACTGGTATTTGGGGCATATTTGAAATGTTTTCTGCATATGATAATCTGGACCAGAAGGGTTTCTCTATACTTCTTCAATTTCATCCACTTTAATCATTTAAATATTAAATATTTAGGATGTCAATGGAGTTTCACCCAGTCAAACTAGCAGAGATTTTGATCCCTAATTTTTTTAAAATCTGATTAATCCCTTTCCCTCAATAATATCTTGAGGCAGTGAGTTCCACAGGTTAATTACACTGGTGGATTACAAGAATGGAAGGGAGCAGCTTTGTCATTTTATATGGCTTACTACAGTGCCCAGCTATTTCCTGATAGCTTATTAATACAAACTGACATGCTGGAAGCTACCAACACCCTCTTTTGGGTCTCAGTCACACTAACACCTATTTAACAAGCTTCTGGGTAACAACAGCTCCATGAAATATTCAAGCTCCCTGATCTCCAAGGAAGATATTATTCTGAGGGTGGGGAAAACACTAGTATCTGTAGGGATTCTGTATTTCCAGTAATAAAATAGTTGATGGTTCAAGTAGTTTCTTGGTTGATTCCTTGAAACCAGAAGGGCGTGAGGTAACTTGCAGTGGAATTGGGTTATCTACTAAAAGAAGAAGCTGCTTGTTAGGGACTGTGCAGCTAGAACCAGCTGCTGCCCTGCTCCTTGACTAACGTGGCTGCTAGGCAAGCAGTAAGCCCAGCCGCACTGCTTTGGAACTCACAGAGTAGCAGCAGCACCCAATGGCTGCTGGATCCACAATCTTGCTTATAAGCCTGGCACCCACCGCAGAGCAGTGGCTGCTCAAGATGTGCCATGCCTGTAGCTATGCTTGCCCTTCTCCTGCTTCCAGCCTGCTCCTTGTCCTTGCTCCTGCCCTGTTCCTTAACCTTCTGCTGCTCCAGCTCCCGTTCTTGTTCCCCTCCAGATTCTGACTTCCAGCTTTGATCCTCAGCTCCATCTCTGACCTAAGACTCTGATTTATCCTCTGGTATTTGGCTTCTGTCCCTCTACTGACTCTCAGTTTGTTCCTGGACTCAACCCGATAGGTTGAACTCTTGTTCCAACCGCTAGGCTTGACCGCTGACAGCCTGGTACCCTACAGTTTCAGCAGCAGCCATCGTTATTAAATGCAGTATTCAAACCGATCTACTGGTAGGTGCCAATTGCCCTTCTGTGCTACTTACGGGAGAATTATTTTTTGAATAATGCTACTGAATTAGAAGCAAGAATCAAAGGTGTGGCTAATGGCTGTCAACTGGTGTTTGTAAACACTAGGGATCGAGCCAGTTTGGATGAAGTTAAGGACCCAACCTAATTTTCACTCCAGACTGCAACAAAACAGTCTTGGGTTTGAATTGGGTTAATTAACTTTTATTTTTAAACATTATTTTTATTTTCATGCACCTTTACACTTGCTGGTTTTAAGCAGGAGTTAAGTGAGAAGTTGATCCCGTATGATTTGTAGCCTGGTTGGAAGCTGGAAGTACCAGAAATCTACTAAAAAGAAAATTCTCTGATCAAATTCCTAAGGGCGTTGTGTGTTTAAGGGTGGAGGGAAGGTGCCACAGGGAATACTGGAGTTGATTGGGAGGTCAGTGAAGAAAGAGTTTGTTTATGCCCAATCGGACAAGCTCAAAATTTTGATGCTTACCTGGATTGAACCTCTAACTTTTTGCAAGTTTTTCCATCATTGATTGATGGCCTATTTGACCTAAGAGTCTGTTATCACAGAGCTCGGTGCTGATAGAGTGATAGCTCTTTAGTGAGACAAATTATGAGGAAGGAGTTGGGAAGCTCTTGGAAACCTAGTTATCTCCAACTGTTATAATTGTAGTGCAGGGATTCAATATATTACACAAACACACCCACCAAAAAAAATCTGTCAATAGATTTTTGTATAAACTGCAGACACCTCACTGTCTCTGGGACCTCGAAAATGAATGAAGCTGTTTGGTGGCGGATATCTGACCAGGAATGACAAGTTTGCTTTCTCAAATTATAGGTGGTAGAATTATGTCATGTTACAAGGAGTCCTATAAATATGCTGGGTCACATTTTGTGGTTACCAAAATGTCAAAATAAAGATGCAACATGAAATACATTGCACTCCCTTAGAATAGGGAGAAAATAATTTTCATTCCCGAAATGAAGGCATGGTGCTTTGCCAATGTCCTTGAAATGATTACAGACACAATGCTGTTCAGTTTTGGCAAGTTCTTTTAAATCCCATTTGGAAATGATTTGATAATTATTTAATTTCATTTTTTTTCAAGACAAACCTGTTTTTGTGTTCTCATAGAAACCCTTTTGAAATTGCTAATTGCACAGCTGTGCAAATCACATAAAATGGGTCACACAACATGCTTAGCACATCCCTAATTAATACACAGTGATCTAATCTTCACATGTGCCCATTTGTATATTTAATACTGGCTAGTAAAGGAAGTGGTGGCACCCATTCTAATAATCTGATTTTTTTTAGTAAATAAAGTCCTTACAGCCAACAGCATGTTAAAATCCTGAATGGGTGATGAAAGTTCCAGAATATCCAGAGCCTTTAATGCAATTGCATAATGACATGGGCTGGAACTCTGCCTACTAGCATCCGTTTAATTAGTAAATAACACACTAGTGGGATTGCTTATCGTTAAACATACCCATAAAGAGGGTGGTTGAAGGCTTTTGAGTATGTTACAATACCCCTAAATAAAATGGTATGGTAGACTGGAAAAGTGATAGCCTAAAGCAGGGTGCAACGCTGAAGAGTAAAGTATAGCCGCATTTTCTCATTTATCCCATATGGTTTAGTTAGAATTCTGCTTCTTCCTATATTAGGACAGTGTACAGTAAACTTAACATTGGTCTATTGCTTTTGAACAGCTGGGAGAGATTCTCATCTTCCAGTGTCCTAGTAACAGTGTCTTCCCCATTAATGAAGACCCGCAGCATAGCCTGTCCAGTTCCCACCCAATACAGGATGGTACCAATACACCCAGAGCCACCAGCTAGCAGAGTTCACTCCACCACTCTGAACATGGAGCTACTGATGCTTTTCAGTGGCTGAATCATTTAAAAGCAAGGCGGGGTGGGGAGCAGCAGCAGCTCATAGGAACCATGTCTCTACAGAAACTGAGTTTCAGTGATTTGGAGAGAGAGCCCAGTAAAAAGCAAAATGTAAATGGAATAGTCACCTGAAAAGTAACTCTAGCATTATCCTAGACCAGTGGTTCCCAAACTGGGGTTTGTGAACCCCTGGGGGTTCACGAAATGTTACAGTGGGTTCTTGGGGAAAAAATTCCCTAATGGTGGACAGAGCTGTCCCTAGGGACGGGGACGGCAGCCCAGAGCCCCTGGACTTCCAAGAGCTAAGCAGATCAAAGCAAGCATATGTATCACTGAAGAGATTTAAACTTCAAGACTCCTTATAAGAAATGGAAAGGGAGGTGGATATTTTTTGCTGTTTTTAAAATTAAATAGGTAGCTAGTATTGTTTTTAAAATTATTATGAAGAACAAGTTCAAGCTTTGTTGTAACGTGCGTTGTTTGCCTGGACTGCTCAAGACCTGAATTCTCGTGTAGGAGGAACTCTGAGTCAGCTTCTTAAATACTTTCATGCTGTTTCACATCTGATACTCCTTCATGAAACCTAGGAGCCTTGTCTTATAACAGGCTTATTAAAAGTGACACAAGCTACAAAAGTGAGATCTTGGAAGAGTGTTGCCGTTTTCATAATGTAATAAAAATATTGTAAAGATAAATGATGATTAATAATAAATAGTGTGTAATAAGCATGTAATAAAACAAATTTTATATTTCCAAGATCATTGCTTTTATAATGTGTACTCACGTAAAGGAGAAAATCCCTGGAATTATTCATTTTTAGAAGGGGGTTCACGAGACTTTACATTTTAGTGAAAGGGGTTCACAGGTTATTAGTTTGGGAACCACTGTCCTAGACATAGTGCCATCCTCCCAAAACAGTTACTGGGTACTTTCACAGCATATGCACCAAGTACCCCTCAGTTGCCTGTCTCCAGCAAGCACCTTAGTACCAGCTCAGTGCTTTTCCATAAGGTTCTGTGTAACTGAAATAGAACTTTTTTGTTTTTATGGGGCTGTTGCAGAGAATCCTGATCTGGGATCCCTGACCAATTGATACTATAACTTTGAGGTTTCTATCCTACAATTCCCTCATAGGTCCTAATTTGGTTTCCATGGAGAAAATAAAGAATGTTCAAATGTCAGAAGCTGGTTTCAGAGAAGATCACATTTCCTTTATGAATGTTAACAATGGGGCATCTTAGGTTGCTGTCAAGACTAGGCCAAAGCTGTCCAGAAGCATGTTTGGGTGCCTGCAGATATTGCCAAAGCTTTGGTTTCTGCAGATGACTGTACTCTTTTGATTTTACTCATTTTTTGAGAGTTCATGAGAGTCAGAGTTCATGCTGGTTGCTTGGTAGCTATGTTTCGAGGAATTTGAGGACTGCAAGTCATAACTGTGTCACCATTGTAGAGCAGGGAATTCTCAAATGGGCTATAAGAATTGAAACAAATAAAATGAGTGTGAATTGAGTCTATGCTCTGTGTAGCATGATAGCTCAATTTCACCATTATAGAGCAGGGAACTTTAAGAATGTCTATGTCATATAACTGACGCATGCTGAATCTTCTATATAACTGGAGTGGAAGAGAAGGAGACAGGTGCATACTTTATAAATTTCATCTCTTTAAAAATATTTTCTCCACTCTTCTTTTATAATAGTAGATTAGAAGTTTGAAATTTGGATCTGCTTCTTCATTATGTTTCCTTTTCTCTTTTACTATCTGTGGGCAGTGGCTTATTATTATAGGTTTGCTGTGCTGTTTGCCATTATTATTTCTGAGAACATTTAAATTATATATACTTTATATATATATGCAGTCTTTTTTTGTAAGAGGTTATAAAAAGGAAAGCTGACAAATCTTAATTTGGCCTGCCAGCCTTGACTAATGGCCTGCACCAGGACCTATGCAGCACTGTAGAAAGAGTACTTTTAAATATACTTGTATATCTATCCGAGGTACTTTTCTGCCCCGTATTAGCACTGTATCTGAATGCCTAACAATCACTGGTATATTGCTCCTTCTGACACTGCTGTGAGGTAGGGCAATACTATTATCCCCATTTTACAGCTGGAGAACCAAGGCACAGAGTGCCTTGTTTAGGGTCACACAGGAAGACTTTGCTAGAGCAGGTAATTGAACCTGGGTCTCTCAAGTGCCAGGCTAGCACCCTGCCCCATGCTTGCTGTTCTTCTTACAGGCAGGGCTCTGTCATTAGGAGCTATCGATTTTGAAAGTGAGACAATGCGCACCCACTTAAATCATTGTTTTAAATAGAAGCTGTGCCACAAATCTGAACGCTGCAGCAGCAGGGCTGACAGTGAGTGAGAGACTCACATTGTTTCTCCATTGGAATTGGATCGTCAGCTCACAGCCAGGCAGAAGCAGTTTCCGCCGTCTCCTCTCTCCACCGTCTTGCTTTCCTCTTATCCATTTCTTTGACCCTTCCCAGGCAGATTCTCTGTGCTACTACTATTATTATATATGGCACCACTGGCATAAATAACACTTTCCTGATATATGAGAAGGCAGATCCCTGCTACAGAGAATATACAATGAAGGCAAGGGAGTAGGGGAATGGATGTAAAGTACAAAAAAGTGATTGAGCAATTAAGCTGGGACAAGACTTGTTAGTTCCAAACATTTTATTTATTTAATTTTTAATTTTGTAATGATTGCATTAGATTGTGAGCTAAATTAAAGGATGGGGATAAGTAAAGAGAACAAGCAAGGGTAAAATGATAGGCTAAAGTAGAAAGGAAGAAAGCCTGGCTCTACTGAAATCAGTCGGGAAAACCTCTTTTGACTTGAATAGGGCTAGGATTTCACCCAGACTTTTTAGGAGAGATTCAAAGGCAGAATCCAAGGTTGCATTGACTTTAGTAAAAGTTCTGGTCTTTTTGGAATGCAGTCCCCTACGCTTAACAAAATACATTTATAATAGGCATGGAAGTTTTGCCACTGCCGCATTTTGTTTCACATAGAATGTGCTTTCTTTTGGGCATTGTATCCCATTGGGTAGCAGTAGACATTTAAAAAAATAATATTCCACAGCCAAAATGGCAAGCATGCATTTAAAAGTGTTCAGAACAGCCATTCATCTTTGCTTGATTTATTTCTTTGAATTCTGAAGGCATATGCTTGTTTCGTCATGCTGAATTCCCTTAGTAGTGCATAAAATAGGCATTTTTGCACACAAAAAAGTTATAAATGCAGCACTGGGTACTTATGAGCATCATAAACTAGTACCATGATTTTATCATCCATTCAGAATATCATGGAACAAAAATAGTTGCAGATAAAACATAGACATGTGTTTACCTTTTTCGGTGAAAATATTTTTACCATAAAGCAAAACATTTTCACGGTATTTTCTGCATGGTTAAGGATGCAATTAGTTACATCTGTGACAGCATATTGTATACTTTTTATCATAAAATTAATCTCTCTCTCTCTCTCTCTCATCATCTGTTAATGCTTTACTAGAAAAACTAATTGTGGCTTTTTAGTATTGCCAGACATGCCATATATGGGCTTTGTCCTATGCAATGCAAACCAATGGGAGTTTTACCATTGACTTCAGAGGGTGCATGATTGAGCCTGGGACATGTCAGTGCAAATGGCCTCTGTTAAAACACTGACTTTGTTATCAGCTCAAATTATTTTTGTTTTTCTATCATAGTAACTGTTGCAATAGTGTGTTACTAATAGATATCGTGAATTATCATGTTAAATTATCTTAAACTACTCTCATTATCCTAGTAGTTAAAATAATGAGCAAATGGCTGCTATGAGTTACATAGAGAAAGCATGGAGTTTTCGGTTGTGGAGATACCTTAGCAAGCACAGAGTTTGAGTGGAATTATGGGTGCTGATTCTGCCCGCACCTATTCAGATGTACACCAGGACTAACTCCACTGAAGTCACTGGAATTAGGTCAGTGTAAACAGAAGCAGACCTGGGCCCTTTGTTGCTTCAGGGTGGGATATACCAATTTCCCATACAGTTTGCTTGTCAGTCTGAAATAGCAACCTGGGGGGAAAGCAGACTTTACTACCCAACATTCAGCCCTGACACCTCTAGGCTTGGCAGTTCATAGCCCCGGCATCTCTGGGCTTGCTGCATCAGTTATGAATGTAAAAAAAATTGCTTGCGCCCTGGCACCTAATTGCTTGAGCCCTGGCACCTCTCGGTATGTGGAAGGTAAAAAGTAAAGAACAGAAATGGAAATGTGCACAGGTATTTGATCGTGGAAATAATGAATTTTCTGTGGTGAATAGGTGAACTTCAGAACAAAGATTCTTGGCCTATGGTAATTTTCACTAAACGAGTCAATATAGAGAGAGTTCAGCCATGTTGGGTGGGGGTAGGGGTGGGGGCAGGAAAGAATGAGGGTGAGGAGAGATTTGGCATAAAGAAGACGAGACGATATGCTGGGAAAGTTCCTTTAATGTTTTTTCCTTAGCCTGTCTCTCTCGTTCTTTATTTATTCCCTTACACTACTAAAAATATCACTTACTTTAAAAGGCTAGGATAGTTTGACATATTTAGTTCATAGAGACTGCATATGGCCGTGGAATCTTGTAGATAACTCCAGGAGAATCACTTCATCACCCTCTAATATGGTCCTTGCAAGTATCTAGGTCGGGGTCTCAAACACGCGGCCCGTGGGCCACATGCGGCCCGCGGAGTTATTTCCTGTGGCCCGCCATAGGCGCCGACTCCACTGGCAGCCAACCTCCAAACATTACTGAGTGTTTATATTTTATTAAAGTCCCTCTTTGCATTACAGTTTTTAAAAAGTTAATACATTGACTTTTAATAGAATACTATATTACTCTTCATTTTTGACTATACTTTTGTATCCTTGTATGAAAAGGTTTCAGTGACGCGGCCCGTGGGCCAATTTACTAGTTCTCATGTGGCCCTCGTGGTAATTTGAGTTTGAGATCCCTGATCTAGGTCATTATATCAAGAAATGATCTTGCCAAGGGTTTTCTCATAAATATGGTGCAGAGTGAGATTAGTATACTGATGGTATACAACTGTATTTCTTGCTTGATGGACTCTGTAAGGGATTGTCCATAAAATATGTAAAACAGTAGGGGGTGGGTGGGTCCTTAATTGTGTTTGCTCGTTTCAGTATTACAAAGTGTTACAAGGGGATGAGGGAGTCTTGACAACTACCAAAAAGTGTGTTAAGTAATTTATGGGCAGCCCCTAACTTGTCTTTTCTCTGGAGAAATTCCTGGACAGTATTACCAGTGGGATGCAGAAGATTTACCTTGTCCTCAGCCTCAGGCAAATAAAGTCTTCCTGCTGGATAGAGGCTGTATCTGTGATTCTGTGAGGTGGTTGTTATGAACAGACTCGCTCTTGCTTTGTGTCCCCACTTGTTAAAATCAGTTCAGATGTAATGAGTCAGGTTACAAATCTTGGCATCACTTTTGACCCTCTCCTTGCCCTAGCAAGCCATTTGTGGTTAAAAAGTGAGTTGTCTCT
Organism: Chelydra serpentina; assembly: GCA_037349315.1. Taxonomy (NCBI): domain Eukaryota; kingdom Metazoa; phylum Chordata; order Testudines; family Chelydridae; genus Chelydra; species Chelydra serpentina. The sequence goes on from JBAIAC010000004.1 coordinate 134,273,495, forward strand.
ATCCCCCGTTGACCATTCTGTGCATGCTGCACCCTAATTTATTGACCTCACAAAAACAATGTGGGGATGTAATTTCCTGCTAGCAGGTCTTGCAGCAGCACTTCTCTATTTCTTGCAGCTTGTGCTAAATGCAGTCGCATGTTAGCTCACGGGCTTGAGCTACTGTGACTTTAAGATGCCACTTTAGTTGGTGGCTTTTAAAAAAAAGTCTTAATGATATAAATCCCTGTAATATTCAAAACCTCCTCTGAATATTGGCTAGATGGGAATCCATCAGACTGTACCTACTCTTTGGGAAAGCCACAACTACATCTTAAGTTGGTAGCCAGTCATGCTGTTACTGTGCTGGGCCCTGTGGTGGAGAACTTAATCACTCCCATTCTTAGTGCCTCTCCTCCAACACTGAGAAATACTTTAAACCCATTTTATTTCAAATGTGTTTTAGTTTGGCCATTGCTAGGCCTACTGGATGCCATGTTCGGCCTCAAGTTGAACTACAACCTCCACATGAGCACTTCACATGAGCAGCATGGCTGTATCTTAACCAGATTATTGATTCTCACAATATTTCTCCAGTGAGGTGAGTAAGCAAACCTGGCTGTTTATTAGATGATCAGCAATGTACTGTACCAAAAATACCAGTTTCTCTCAATATTTTGCTTATCTCAGCATTTCCTAGTAGGATTGGAGACCTAGAAGACACAATTCTATTGACTGTAGGAGGGCATGCTGTACCACTTGATATCATGAGTCCCAAAATTGAGGGGATGCAGAACTTTGCAGTATCGGGGCAAACATCCAAGTCAGGGGACACAGCATTGAAAATAGTTCTAAAAACTTTAATCAGTATGAGATTCCGCTTTTGGTACTGGCCAACAGATGTGGATGCCTAAATTTAGGCTCCTCAATCCATATCTAAGCACCAGTTCAGAAATGCTGAGAATCCCACTGATGAGAGTAAGAGCTAAAAGGTGCTCACCACTTTGAAAAGCAGGCCATTTCTATTTGGGCACCTCAGAATGGATTTAGGAGTCTACCTTACGGTACTTAATATTTCCAAACTTTGGCCGAAGCCCAGTTTCTTGCTTTAACATCTCTGACATAAATAACCGATAACATCCAGTGCTCCATTTTATGACGTGTGGAAGTAGCCATGGGTCTCATGATGAATGTCAGATAAGGCGCAGTTGAGAGGTAGATATGTATGTGTGTGCTTCTTCATCCTAAAGCTGATTAACAGTAGCATGCTCCCTTCCCTGCACATAATGCTGTAGCATTGTCACAAATGTCGTTGAGTCCTAAAATTCATGCAAAAGAACAGACCCATATAAATCCAAAAGGTACCTTGTGCAAACTGGCAAAATCCAAATGAATCTTTATTTCCATAGGCATGCTGTACATGCAAAAGAACTTCAGAGTTAATTTCTTCTCATGGTGTGCAAGAAACATACTTTGAATGGGACTTGTGTATTTTTTAAAAAGGCTGAGTGCAGTAATATTTTAAAGCTTTTTTTTCTTCTCTCTTCTAGGCAGTGTGAATAAAGTGAGAGACAAAAAGCTCTCTGTGCTGTAAACTGTGATCTAAAAACTGAGGGGGCTGATATGATGACTGTTGGCACATGTTGCAAATGTCAATTCCATATCAGAAGCATTCCAAAAGTGTGGGTTCAGTTTGTGTGGTCCCTTAATCAGCCAGCACCTCTGATTGTTATAGACTGAAAACCATGCAAGGGGCACAGGTGAGAAACAGGAAGTGAGTTCACATACTTGCAATAGTATGCAGTGCCATCACCTTTATTAGATATTTTTCTCAATTATGTCCCCCCTCTCCCCCATTTAACAAGTTGTATTTACATGGCAAAAGATGGAAGTGTTACCAATGTAAATACAACACAGGCCAGTATCTTCTCAAGGCAGGGCTTCAAAGTAGCAGTGGTGGTTCAGTGACACTGAAGCCAATAAAGCTACTAATTGAGGCTCTGGCTCTTATCCTCCATTTTGCCTAGGCCTAAGAATTAATTTACAAATGGGACGATAACATTTTAAATCTAGTTTGGTGTTAATCATGGTGGCAGGGGTGCTGGAACAATTTTTATAGCGGGCGTGTTGAGAGCTATTGAACCAAACTGTAAAACCTGTCTATAATGGAAACCACTTCAAGCCCAGGGGTGTGGCAGCACCCACAGCCCTCCTAGTTCCTATGCCTGGTGGAAGTGTGTGGCCTTTTGTTTGAGGTTAGAAGTTCAGTAGCTTTTAATATATTGTTTACCAGAGAGGATTCTGCTCTTACATCACCTTAATATGTTTTCAGGTATAGTAAGATGGAAGTCATTACAAGTTAAGCCATTTTACAGGAGTACACCTATGAAAACGTGAGAAACATACTATTGTTTCTTCTTGTTGGTGAAGGAGGAAAATTATTTTATTTAATTTTATTTGTTTATTTAATTATTTGCATTATTGTATATGACCTCATAGATTTCATGGTGGGAAAAGATGGTAGATATGATTCCTCTATTGTCTGTGCTCACCTTTACATTCTTGTGCTAAATTTTATCTAGGACTAGATCAGATTTATTCAAGTACTAAAAAGATGAACAATTAGAAAACTATGAGGACAGGATCCTAATATGTGTGGGGGGACATCTACTTTACAGTTAGACCTGGTCAGAAATTTTCCAGCGGAATGTTTTTCATTGGAAAATGGTGATCTGTTAAAAGCAAACATTTTGTAGAAACATATTGCTTTTGATGAACTTTTGTTTCAAAAGAGAAATTGGAAAAGTGCTGCAATAAGCTTGAAACATTCCATTTTGACCTTTTTGGAATGGAACACTTTTATTTTCCTTTTCAGAATAACTTTGTTTCAATTTTTCAAAATTTGTATATAATATTAAAGTCCAAATCAGATTGCTGGGTTCCAGTTTTGTCAAAAAGAAACCTTGTGATTGAGCTGAAATAAAATCGTGGGTTTTTTTCCAGAATTCTGATTTGGGATGAAAACAATTTTTACAGTGTCAGAAATTCTGCCTTTCACCCAGCTCTGCTTGTGTGATATCTTCTCCCGTTCCTGCGCTCTGAGGGTATTCATGTCATTGATGTTAGTGGCAGTTCCCTGTGATCTGAGGGAAGAACACCTTCACTGTTTATATGTTGGGGTTTTTATTAGAAGAGCACAAGTCTGACGATATTTTGCATAGTCACAGCATGTGGAGTGTGACATTCTTATTGGGCACAGGAGCAGGGAAAAGAGAACTAGGGAAAATCCCTAAGGTATGTTAGTGCTCTGAATCGGGCATCCCCATAGCCTACAAAATTAGGACCTCACTCCACCTCTGGCTTGGAGCTGATGTGCCCCATAATAGTGATTTAATCACATTTGGAGTTTAATTGCCAGTGGAACAGAAGCTTCCCTTTTGGAGGCTTTTCACTGGAGCTGAAAAATAAAAACAGCCCAACTTTATAAGGGTCTTCCATCCCTGCCTGTGTGCAGAGGACAGTGCCTGTGTGTACAGTGCAATATAATGAAGGCCTAGGGGAGAGTATTAGCACTTCTGAAAAGAGCTCAGGGAATTCTAGTTTTTGCTCTGACAACTGAAGGCAGAGGAGAGTTTTTCCTTTCATGTTTGTTTTCAGTACATAAATTGAGTGAAAGCGGTTTCCCAAAGGGGATGGAGCGAGTACCATCAATTTTTAGCATCTCTAATCTGCTGCCTTAATTTCAGACTGTTACATTCTCACGTGGATTCTGCTAATGATACTGTAGGGCAAATTTCCTCCTTAAAGAGAGAAGCGTATGTCTTGTAGGTAGAAGGGGAAGCTTCCACATCGGGTGGGCTGGAAAAATAAACAACTTTACCGTGTTGAGCCCTAGCATTCGGGGATCTCTGTCTCTTTTCCCCTCCATCCCCAGCCTCCTTTGTAGAAGTGTGAGTGCAGCCTACTGCCGTGCGATGCTGCTCGTGCTGAGAAAGAGACCACCAGGGAGAGTGAGGGGACAGGCCAGAAATCCATCTGTTCTGCACTCTTTCACATCTGAAGGAGGAGAGTAGGCTGGGAAAAACTCTATCCCAGTGGTTCTCAAACTTTTTTTCACAGACCACTTGAAAATTGCCGAGGGTCTCGGTGGACCACTTAATGATCTTTCCAAATGTCGTTTGTACCGTTAGCTAACTATTGTAAAGCGCTTTGGATAAAAGCGCAATATATAAAAAACCCCTCAGTAATAATTAATGTTTTTTGTTCTACAAATAAAACCACACGACTCATATTTTAATATAAGTAGTCTTACCTTTCTTATGCGATGGATGTGCCCTCTCTCCCCCACCACGGCAGCCCCCGAGCTGGGGCTGGGAAGAAGGGGGGGTCTCTCCCTCTCTCCCCCACCACGGCAGCCCCCGAGCTGGGGCTGGGAAGAAGGGGGGGTCTCTCCCTCTCTCCCCCACCACAGCAGCCTCCGAGCTGGGGCTGGGAAGGAGGGGGGGTCTCTCCCCAGCAGCCGCAGCCCTGGAGCTGGGGAAAGTCACCTCTTTCTCCCTGCACGTCCCAAATTCCCCCCACCCCTTCTTCTCACCCCATTGCCCCCTCCCACTTACCCCCTATTCCCCCCAAGGCCACCACTTCACCTTACATGTGCATCTTCTCCAGGGTCCAGGCACCTAATTAGTGGAGCCACGCCTGCACTGCTCCACTAATTAGGTGGGTGGCCCTTCATTCTCTCGTTTGTCGCCACCCAGGCGTGCACCTTAGAGGGAACTATCTGCGGACCACCTGATTGGAGCCTGCAGACCACAGTTTGAGAACCTCTGATCTGTCCAGTGTTGGTGTCGGTTGGTCCAGGAGGATGGTCCCAGTTGCTCTGCAGAACCTACCTCCCCTCACCCACTGCTGGGTGCTTGTCTGAGCTGCAGCCTTCCAGCTCCCAGCGCTGCCCCTGCAAGTGTCTCTCAGCTGTGCTGCTCCCGCGGACGCTGAGAGGTGGGCATGTTGGAACTAGAACAGCACCAAAGGTCCATCCCATAGGAGGAGGGGCACACAGGGAAAGCACTGGGGTGGAGCAGTATAGGCAGTGGTGAAAAAATGGTGTCATTGGGGTGGGGCTGGGGATGAGGGGTTTGGGGTGCAGGAGGGTGCTCCAGGCTGGACTGAGGAGTTTGGAGGGTTGGAGGGGGCTCAGGGCTGGAGCTGGGGCAGGGGGTTGGGGCCTGAGAGGGGGTCAGGGGTGCAGGCTCCAGGCGGCGCTTACCTCAAGTACCTCCTGGAAGCAGCAGCATGGCCCCCTTCCAGCTCCTATGTGGAGGGCGCGGCCAGGTGACTCTGCGCACTTCCCGTGGTTCTCGACCAGTGGGAGCTGTGGGGGCGGCACTTGGGGCAGGAGCAGCATGTGGAGCCCCCCCCTGGCTGCTCCTACATGTAGGAGCCAGCGTGGGGACATGCAGGCTGCTTCCCAGGAGCCGCGCAGCATGGGGCTAGCAGGGAGCCTGCCGGCCCTGGACTGTCAACAGTGTCACCCCAGTCAGCCATGCTGATTGCAGCCATCAGGATCTCTTTTCGACCGGGTGTTCCGGTCAGAAACTAGACACCTGGTCACCCTAAGGGTCACCTGAGGTGTTTTATGTGAATTCTGATGGATTTAAAGTTATTTTTATCTGCCTTTTTCTGTCTCCCATCTCAGAAGGAAATAACTAAAATTCACCATAGTGCACATAGAACTGTCCAGCAGCTAAGGCTGAGTGGGGTCTAGACCCCCTGCAGCTTTGATGAATTGCCTCTGATGAAAATGTTCACCAGTTAGCACCTAGGTAGTTGATCATGATACACATGGCATATGTATGTATTTAACCTCTGTGGGAGGATTTGAAGTGGGAAAAGGAAAGCAGGATTGCCATTCTGCCAAAGCCAATTCTTCATTTTACTCCCACATACAATAAGGCAGCACAAGGGACAACAGAAAGAGGAAATGGAATGATGGTTCCCTCACTGGTGGTGGGGGTGGTGGTATGTGTTTTGGTTTCATTTGCAGCAGTGTTGTTGGAAAGATTATGTCTGAGGGAAAAGTGTCACCTCTGTTGTCAGAAAGCTAGAAATTGAAAGCTAACTCAGTCACTAAGAAGGAGGCAGGCATAATCGGATGGAATGGGATTAGCTGCTGTATCTATGATGGCACAATAAAGTTAGGATCTCCAGAGGAATAATAGCAGGGGCCAAATGATTAAGTACTATTTACAATGGCTGAAAACCAAAGTCACTCTTCACCTTGTTACTTAAGTGATAATGCTACAGTATTGTACAGCCTATGAAGAAATACTCATGAACTGCACTCATAAACACCAAGGCAAGCCAAGTTTACCCAGCACTGCTATTGAGATGATTATCGAAAGGCAATATAGAAGAAAAGAAGAAGAAACATTGGAGCTCTTGAACTCCTGCCCAGATGTCCCTTCTTGGCTGTATGATTTATCAAGTGAACTAGCACCACCCTATGGGTGGTTCAGTATTGTAGTGGGTTGTGTTTGTTTTTTGTTTTTGTTTATTTACAAGATGGATAATTTTATGACCAACAAAGAGCATGTTACAATAAGGTTAATCAAATCTTGTGCTTTGGGTTAAGCTGATTGGTCCAGGGGGTCAGAAAGGATTTATCACCTCCCACGTACTCTGCATTATGGAGATTTTCACCTCCTGAAGGATCATTTATCGACCACTGTCAGGATACAGGCTGCCCAGTGGTCACTTCTAATATGGCAAATCCTGTGTCCAAATGATCCCACCGGCTCAGCTGTGAAGCACGTTGGGAAGTTGTGCCACTAGAGCCTGATCCAAATGCAACCGAAGTCAATGGAAATATTTCTATTGACTTCAGCTGGCTTTGGATCAAGCTGCTACTCTCCAGTGTCAATACAGGATTTACGTTTCCAGGCCTGTCCATTTGGCACCTTCCTCGAGCACGAAATTAATTAAAACAATATTTAAGAAGTACTGACGCTGTGTGTGGCTGATCACTTTGAGCCCAGAACTGTTTAGGGTTTATCAGAATTTCTAGCCCGGTAACAGACTCACTCATAGTATTGAAAATCTCTTCTCCAAGTAGGCAACAATTTTTTTCTCTCTCTCTCTCTCTCCTCCCCGCACCTTTCTCTCAAATTGGTTTCTTGCCAAGAATGCGTATATGCTAGTTATACATATTCTCTCACATACACTTATACGCACATGCACACAATGTGTGTCTGCATCTAACAGTCTAAATGAGGTTTTTGGTATGTGATATAGGTATTTCATTTGGAAATTTATAGTTGTGTCTATATTTGATATGCGAGAGATGACAGTAAAGATACTACAGTGATTAGTACCTTGGAGTTGCATATCATAATATATAGTAGATCTAAGTTAACTTCACATTTAGCATCAGGTTACTTGTTTAATAGTATTTCAGAGGCAAGGCGAGAGCTTAGCATAACTGAAATGCCTCGCTGCTTTTAGTTTTTAATGTGCTTGTAATTGTTCTTAATTAAGAATGAAGAATTATCCTGTGGGTTGACAGACACCTATGGCACACAAAGGTTTTAAGTGGCCATTCTATAATCTTTGTATTCCAAATGGCTGTCTCTCAAATTAAAAACTCAAAACCTCCCTCCCAGACACACAGACCAGCTTGTGCGCATGTGCACCCCCAGTTTAGCATGAGGAACCCCTAGGATTTAGTAGGATTATAACTGCTCTTTCTAATCCTTTTGCTTTAAACAAGCAAGCTTTGATCAGCAGCTGGGAACTTGAAACATGACCCCAGATCAAATGTTAAAAGGGCACCACCCTTGACTGTGGAACTAATAGCCTGGGTGTGACTGAAAGTTGTAGTTAGAAAGTTTCCCCCTCTTACCCTGGTCACAAGAAGGGCACCTTGCTAGATCAAAGACATTTTCAGCACAATCCTCACTATAGCCAATAGTTTTGTGAGTCTTCTGAGGTAATAGAGAAGGCAAACAGAATCTGAGGCTCGGTCTACACTACAGACTTATGTCGGTTTAGCTACGTCGCTCGGGTGGAAAAGCCACATCCCTGTGCAATGCAGTTGTACTGACCTAACCCTTGGTGTAGACAGCCTTATGTTGATGGGAAAGCTTCTCCTGTCGACCTCTTGAGGAGGTAGTGTACATATGCCAACGGGAGAAGCTCTCCCATCAGCATAGGTAGCGTCTTCACTAAGCGCTACATTGGCGCAGCTGTAGCACTGTTTGTGTAGAGAAGCCCTAAGGGCCTGAGGCACTGTTCCCTCTAAGCTGTGCGCGCGTACGCAGATCCTAAACCCCGTGCACATGGCGAAACACCGCGCGCACAAAAATTTGCACAGACGCACAACAATTTGTATAGAAGCAATTTTTTGCACACACGGCCTGTCAAAAATTAGAGGGAACTGAGGTCTTCAAATCCATGCTCTTGAGGAATGGGCAGTAGGGGAGAGGGTGAGTAGGAAAGAGAGGACAGGAAACTAATAAGAATTCTACTCTTCTGGGATAATTTCCATGTTAGGGTCAATTAGTTTACATGGGTAATGTAGGTTAATATGGTTCTTGTTTTGTTTTTCCTTTGATGGAAGGTAGAAACAGAGTATCAACTATTTAAAACTAACCAGCCGATGAGATAAAAAACCGGTTTAACTCTGTGGTCTTGGAAGTGCTACCAGCAGGTTGAGGAAGAAATGTTGGAAGGGACAGCATGCTAACTCATATGGGTACAATGAAATATACATGAAAAATATTGTTGACATGAAAAAGGTTATATGATAACCCTGTTTTTCATAGTTAGCCTGCTCAAAGCTAGGCCAGAGAATTCAAGGAGGGAAGGATGCAGGTATCAGAAACAGCCCCCTCTGCTGTCCTCATGAGTGTCTTTTGTCTTGTGGGATGCCATGTGGCATAGTGGATACAGCACTGGACTGGGACTTAGAAGACCTGGATTCTGTTCCTGGGTGACGGGGGCAAGTCACTTCACCCCTTTGTGCTTCACTTTCCCCATATGTAAAATGAGATAAGGGTACTGGCTTCTTTTGTACAGCAATTTGAGATCTGGGGATCTAAATAGCTGTAAAATAAATAGCAAGGTATTATTATTATTGTGATCATTCAAATATGCACCCCACACTGCTTCAAGTACCAGAACTCTTCAACAATAAGCATAGCTGACCCTTTATCGTTGAGGTGTTTGGGGATTTGCTCCAGAGATCATACATCCTCCCTCAAGAGTCTGTGCCAAACATTAGCACATGGGCTATCCTTACAAAATGCAGGATTTACTGCCTGAATTAGTTGGAAGACACTACATCAGTAGTTGAGGGAAACAGATCCAGCAAATTGCTTATTTTAATGAAGGAAGTGATTAGTGACATTGGCATCAGGTTGTGTCAGTTGCTGCGCCACCAAACTCTGAGGTATTCCAGCACTGCCTGCCCTGGCCTGAAAGACAGGGCTGAAAAGTGGCAGAGCGATGGAATAAATGTTAGGCACGCATAATCACATTCAGAGTACGTGAACGGCACAGTAGAGTGAGCCTGGGAAAGTAATATTAACGTTACAACTCTTTTCTAAGCTGTGGATGTTTCACTAGACTGTACTGCTCAGCACTTTCTAGTTTCAAAACACTCTACAGGCAAACTAATTACAATTTTCACATGATTCATCAAACTGGAAAAAAGGTTGAAATTGTCATCACTTTTGCTTCTATCTTAAGTACAATCATTTAAAACAACCCAGTCAGTGCCCTGTACAAAGAGCAGGTAGGAGTGATTTGAGCCTGAGGTTTGTGAAGAGAAGAACAGAACAGGAAGGCAGGATTTGAAGCACTTCCTTAGCTGATGCTTTATAGAAGTGTTGGTGGTGGCCTGCTCCCTCCCTCTCTGGAGGGGGTGGTGGTGGTTGTCCAGTAAATCCAAGTACTCCAGAGCTGGGGGCACAACCCCGTGGCTCCCACAGCCTGCCCACTAATGCCACCCCCATCCTGCTTGAGAGGGAGATGCCACAGAGCTCTGTATGCAGACAGCTGCAGAGTTCCCCCTGGGCAGCCTCTCCAGGGCGTTAATACTTCTATTTGTTCACTTCTGCTACAGATTGAGCCACCTGGGGAAGCAGGCTTTTGCCCACTGTGAGCAACGAGGCAGCAGATTGCCGTGTATACATAGACTTGAGTTCATGTTCCCAGGCCCTTGAACGATGAAGGCTGAAATGGAAAATGGAAGTGATCCATACTAGTCTCCAAGGGCAGGAGAGAGGAGGAAGGGGAGGGGATGCTGGCCACTTTGCTGATCTACTAAGCATTTTTTTTGAAGGGGAGGGCGGGAGACAGGAAGGCATATAAGATGTTTCAATAGCAAATCCCACTAATAGCAGCAACCAGACTAAAATGGGACCCAAACCCATCAAATTACTGATCATACTAGTGGAAATTGTGACATATTATGAAACATTGCTTTACACTGACAAAATATTCAGTTTAGTGGTATGTTTATAGAGCTCATGTTAGGCACTCTAAAAATAGCCCCGCCAAAACAAGCCTCTGAATCCCTGCAGGAAACCCTACAAATTCCTGGAAGAGAACAGCAGCCTTTATACTGAATTTTCCCAATAAAGGACAATTCTTTTTAGTATTTTTAAATAGACCTCAGCTGTCCAGTGCCTTGCTATCAAATCCTGCTAGGGGAGAAGTGGATATTTTTTTCTTCGTAATGTTATTTTGCTGGAAACTGACACAAATGGTAGTATCCTACATGACCAGAGATTATAGCGATGATAGATCTGTTAGAGGAGTCGTGATAAAGCATTAGAGAAGGCTTGTAGGGAAAGAATAAGGCAAATAGGGGGGGAAATGCAGAATGAGCTGATGCTAGCTATAGAGAATAAGATGGACCAGAGAGAAATATTAGTGAAAAATACTGGGTCCCATTGGATATAAGGGGGAAAATGACCATTTGTAGTGGCTGAGACTCTGAATTATCTTTAACAAGAAAAAAAGGTGTAAGGACAATAGGAAGTAATGATTATAACAGGCTCATACTTTCCCGCTTTACAGATATTGGACATGCTGAGTTAAATCCTGGCCCCTCAGACATCAAAGGCAAAACTCCCATTGATTTCAATAGGGCCAGGATTTTACCTTCTGGATTCTGGCTGACAGCAAGCATCTGTAGGAAGACATTGGGCTCAAACAAGAGCAAGGCACCCAGCTCTCGTTGCAAGCCACTAGAAATTGGGCACCTCACTGCCTTTGAAAGTGTCTTTTTGGATTCATTAGGCCTTGAACAGAACGGAACACACAGACCTTTCGCAAGTGTCCCATGAACCTTTTTCAAGGCCCAACCTTATCAGCTCCTCTTCCTAGATGTCCCAGTGTAAAGGGAGGGCAGACAATGTCCTCGCTTTCAGCCTTAATTGTTTAGCAACATGGCTTTTCTTCAGTGGTAAAGCCTTCCATGGGGCTGTTTGGGGGGAAAAAAAGTATAAAAAATGGTTAGCTTCCTTCACCGAACAATATTAAAGCTACCCCAGAATTTCCCCTTGATTACTGTTAAATCCCTTAAAGATACAATGACAGTTTCCCTGGAAATAAACACCACCCACAACCCTCAAAATATCAACATTTCAGTGCTAACAAGGCCTGGGGCAAAACAAAGCACAGGCTCCCTGTCTGTTATCTATTACAGGGCACTTGTTCTCACAGCTGCAGGTATCCAGGGACCCCAGGCTGACACAGCAAGTCTGTGTGTTCGCCAAGCAGCTGGACAGGTCTTTCGGGGCGGATGGACAAGTTCCCTGCATATCTCTGGTTCGAGTGCACTGCATTTTGCAATGCCACCCTCTGCCCACTCCACAGACCCCAGTCCTTTGGTCCTGCACCCTAGGTTGGAGGAAGAATGATCAGAGACATAGCACCACACGTGTATCTTTGTAGTAAATTATTATTATTTGTATGACCGTAGCACCTAGGACCCATAGTCATAGACCATGTGACAAACTACAGTACCTAATTCTTTGTTAAATCAACCTGCCAGATGAACATTTTTCTTTCCTCCAAATATGGACTTTCTCCCCCACATTTATACTGGCTCAAGATGGGCAATCTTCAGTCCTAGAGCTGTGAGAGGTTTAAAGTCAGTTAGATCATAACCCTGCAGAGCTAGAAACTGGAGCTTTATACCACTGGAAGAACTGGGATTTCGGTAATACACAGAGCATTTGCTCCTTTCCTTGGACTCTCCCTGGAGAAATTTGAATGGTCTGACATTTTTACATATAAAAAAGTTATTTTAGATCATTTTTAGCAGCATTTTAAATTTTACACTTAATTTCTCTCTCTCTTGTAATTGAACTACAGTGTAATTAAGGGCCCTGTCATGCAAACACACATGGTTAGGCATAGGGTTTATTCCTATAAGTAGCCCCATTTGAGAACTACAGTATTGGTGGGTTCACACACTAGGGCACCTGACCTTATATAGAGAGGGATACAAGAAACAATTGCAGTAAAAGTGTTTAAAGCGCTGTAAAATAGTTTTTCTATAACAAACATGCAATACATAATGGTGGGATATGATATAAAATTTGTATTGACATTTGTTTGGCATGACCTGAATAATTTACTTGTGGGTTAGGTCTTCATGAGTAATGTACCACACCTCACCATCATATATTCCCTATATATGAGTGTGCACTTGAAAGACTTGTCCTAGACAGATTTGCCTTAAAAGTGATGGAGTTATACATCTGTCAAACAAAGCTCAAGAGATGTTATATTTAGACAAAAAACAAACCACTGGATCTGTTATTGTGATTGTTAATTTGCAAGCACAACAGACTTTTTTCTTTAAAAATACATGTGACATTTCCATTAGATTTGTGTTTAAAATAAACTGTACCTAACCTAAAATGAATAGGTGAAGCTATCAAGTATTATCTTCTATTATCTGATGAAGTGAGTTCTAACCCACGAAAGCTTATGCTGAAATAAATGTGTTAGTCTCTAAGGTGCCACAAGTATTTCTTTCTTTCTTATTTTCTTTTTGCTGACAGAGACTAACACTGTAACCTATCTTTCTTTCCTTCTTTTTCAGTGGTTCTATAAATGTTTACTTTGCATTCACTTGTGGGTTTTCTAGTTTTACCTACAAACATTTGCAGTCACAGCCTTCAAACTAGTTTGGGTACTTAATTAAAATGGGTTTCGAAGGCAGGCATATCTTGGTATGAAAAGTGTTTTGTTTTTTAAATGGAGTGTGTGGTAGATATAGAAATACACAGTTGATTAATAAAACATGACTCCCTCCTCACTAGTATGGCTAAACAGGACTTCTCTTCTACTGGGGGGAAGGAACAGTTGAGGAACCAAATCAGCAAATTCTAAAATTTTGTATTTGTTTGCTCTATTAATTCTTCCATACATGGCTTTCACTAGTTGTAAGTACTGAATTGAATTAAGTATGGATTTCAGCATCCCTTAGTGGATATTAGTGCCAAACACTAACACTTCTTGATACTTTTACCATCCTGTAACTTCTTCATACCCTTCCAAGAAGGAACTTTGGACTAAAGGTGGTTCCAGTTACTCTTAGTAAAATGCACATGGTTATACACAATGGGTTCTATTTGTGGGTCTCCTCCCTCCTTTATCACCTAATGAACTGAGATCCCAAAACCTACACCTCAAAAGTGATAATCCTCAATCCAAGGTGCCAACCAGAATCACTGTCAGTGTTGCTTCAGCTAATGGGTTGTACTCAATGGATCCTGGGTGCCAAGTCCCACATAAAGACTGGGATTTGGTTCCTTGCATGATAGTGGGGTTACTGCATTGTAGGAGGTATTGTCCTTTGAATAAGGCCTGCTTAAAGTTTAAACCAAGGTTGGAAGTTAACCAGTTGGAAGTTAAAGAGCCCACTGCATTTCTTAAGGAGAGTTGGGGTAACTCCTTGTCCTGAAAAACATTCTCTCTCATTAATAAAACAGATTCTTAATTTGTTAGGCTGTATATGAACTGTATATGAGGCTGTAGATTGCAAACAAACAAACAAACCCACGTTTGCTTACATGGTCGCTGCATTACCATTTAATGCATTAGGGCACAATCCTGTGAAGTACTGAGCCCCTTCTCATCTCACTGAGTTCACTGGGATTTATAAGTGCTCGACCCCTTGAAGAATTAGAACCTTCACTTTGTAACGCATGTTAGGGTATCTTGAGTATGAAAGGTGTTTTAAAACAAAATTCAGTTCTGTTCCATCTTTTAAAAGCATAGAGTTATCCCATAGTTATCCCCTAAACAGTTCAAATGCTTTTGAAGCTAGATAAATATTAGTCATTTGTAAAACCAAATCAAGTACAAGGTAAAGGAAGGGGGACAGGAGGAACGTCCAGTGGCATCCTAACAAGCTTCATTTTCAAATCATTTTAGCTTTGAAAGAGAACATTAAAGTATCATTTACTCCATGAACCTGGCTTCCCATAGAGAGTGCAGCTAATGAAAGACCCCTTTGTGTGTTCGTACAGTAACTACAGAGACTACTAAAAGATTTTATGGACATAACCATTAAAAAGGGCCTGTGAGCCAGAATTGGTCTTACAATTAACTTCTGTTTGTATGAGTGAAAACACCTGCTCAGCTGCAGTGTCTTTTTAAAATTATTCATTTTTTAATCCCCTATCTGTTCCCAAGGCAACTCCTGTGTCTTTAATGATTTATCAGTGTTCCATGCATGTGGACATACATGTGCACACGTAGCAAGCTCAGTGGAAAACATTCAGAAGAATTTGCAACAAGAAACAGTAAAGATATCCATGGTAGCTTGCAAGTCATCAGATATGCAAATACTCTTCCACTTGAAGACAGTAATAGAAATATTTGTAGGAGTGGACATGCAGACAATTGGTGACATCATAGATTTCTTATCCCGCAGTTTGGATGAAGGACTTTGTGCTTTTAAAATCCTTTGATGTCTCCTCTTCCACTTTTTTGCTTCTGTATTGGTTGTATTATTTTAAACTCTGTTCTGCTTTGTGACTCGCTTTATTGTGGTAACAGTGCTCAGTAACTGAAGCAATAGCAGTTGAAAATGCCAAGGGCAGTTCATCCCAATGCATCAGTGCTATAGCAATCTTCATTGCATGGTTCAGTCCCCTCATTTCGGAGCCACATGTCCCTCTGGATCCCACACAAAGTACCTGCTGATGTTCTGTGCATTTTCAGAGACATCTTAGCAGTAAGAATGGTGAATTCTCAAACGGAATGCCACCCAGCCACTGCTGATTCCCATCACATGCATTATACAAAGGGCTACGTGAATTTTACAGACATTTCTATTTTGGGTGTGTCTGTATATGTATATAATGCACACAAAAATACTGTAAAAATAAAAGTAGGGTAAATTTCTATACATGGTTTTTGGTCTTTCAACCATGGCAGTGTACTTTATGTAAGTCTATTCTTGCACCAAATAAATCAGTTCCACATCACGGTGCTTTCCTGTTCTTCTGAATTTGTTTTGACAGTTTTGCCAACATTTAATGGCTAGATCTAGCTTTCTAAATCTTCAGTAATTCTTAATAAGTAACATACTATAAATAAAATAAAATGGGAAGGGTATGAGGATTGCAGTTCAGCTAAAGACAAACCTTACCAGATAAACTCATCTTCCAAAATCCAGAATTTATTCTGGTCACCGCATTACTGAATTATTTTGCCTTAAACTTCCAGGAGAATTAAACTGTCTGATTAGAAGCAAAATTCACTCTTTGATTTTAAAAAATGCATCAATTGATTCCTGTATTGATCTCTTGGCATTGGCATGCATGTTACACCTCCAGACATAATACAGTAGACATGGGCATAATAAAGTATGGATCAGGACAGAACTTCCATGGAGTTTGGGAGATTGTCAAACCCAGAGTTTTAGTTCAGGCCCATCTCTCTCTCTCTCTCCCCTTCCAACAGGGATTGTAGAACTGATTAACTCATCAGTTGATATAACGGAAGCACTTGGATGGTTATAAGATTTTATCATGTACTAAATCTCAGTCTTTCAAAGATTTTAACCTCCCTGTTTTCTCTTTGGAAAGAAACAAACTGACATTTTCAGAAAGCCACTGAGTTAAAAATGTGCTTTGTGGAGTCCTCTTTTCTCATATCTGTTTTAAATTCTACTCTCCCTTTTGTTTTCAGTGCATATGATTGCATGAGTTTCCTCATGCACAAAGATTCTCTATAACCAGCAGAGGGCTCCTCCTTTGGTTTGTGATAAATCTTTGGAAAAGGTGTACTTTAACACAGAAAAATCAGGGTTTTGTGATTAAGGTAAGGGTAAATACGTTTATCACCAACCAAACTTGGGTTTCCAATATTATTTTTTTACTTGACAATCATAGCAAAATTCTTGTTGATGCCATGAAAATATTGGAAAATAAAACAGACTATTTTTGACACATAAAATGTTACTTCAGAGTAAACTAGAATAAACCTCTTTGCTTCATGGGAAAGATTCTTTTGTTGACCATATAACAAGCCTGAGCTTTGCACAAGATGCAGTAGAATGAAAATAAAGGCTTTGTATTCTTACACAGCTATAGAAGATCTTTGACTTATTTGTTTAAATTGATCTAAAAAGAATGTGTACCATGATCAATGTGCCTTCACAGTGGTTAGATCAACATTGCAAAATAAACAAAATAACTCTAATGAAGTGTTCTTCTACCTCGGATTACTAGTTGACAGGAGTAATTAGACAGAGGAGAAAGAAGGTATTTACTGCAGCAATTGCCTAATTCAGTTGTTTATTCAGATCCTGCAGTGCACAGTGAATTAGGCTGTGAATTATAGGCTTAGCTGCTGATTGTTATCAATAAGAAGAGTGGGAAGAAAGATAGCCATCACAGTTGGTAGCCTTTCACCTCTAGGAACAGGAGTTAAGATCTGGCATAGATCACTTGTCCATATTCCACAACCAGCATATAGATTGGCATCAGCTTTCACACTGGCAGCCTTTGCTCAAGAGGGGCCCACAAGTATTTACTGGGGTCAGTCAGGACTGAGGCTCTGACAGAGCTCTATAGGGAACTGGCTTTGCATGGCTTCCGTGTAGCCAGTTTTCTTGAGTACTGAAAATTGCGCTCTCTCTCTCTCTCTCTCTCACACACACACACGAAAATGACAAAATATAAAAAAGTTCATGTCTAGATGGAATTTTAAAAAGTCTCCTGGAGTTCATGCTTACTATAATCAGCTTTACAAAAAGTAAATAAATCTGCGTGCTTTTAAAATATGCAACACTGTAACTCTCTTCACAATGAGCCGGATTGGGCTGTTAGCTCCAGGAGGACATTTTTAATTTATTTGCTCTTTTGGGGGAAGGGTGAAAAGCGGCGTGATTGTCTCACCTGAATTCACTCCCCTCTTTCACCAATCTATTTTTATGACCTTGGGGTTATTCTTCCTTTGCTAGTAAATGTTCTATCTTTTGTCTGGGTCTGCCCTCAGGAAAGTGCATAAACACATTGGCTTTAGTCTGTCCTTGCTGGGGAGAGAGGAAATAAACAACCTTGGTATTTACTGGGGTGGAAAGGTTGAATTGAAAAGACCTGTTCATTTTCTTCATGAGAAAGTCTCATTGTCAGGAGATGCTCTAAGGATATTTTAAGCCGCCTGTGCCCCTCACCTTTCAGAAGCACTGAATTGTTGACAGAACTAATGGTTATGCCTGAAAGGATTAAAAAGAAAGAGATTGAGCTAATTTTCATTTTAAAGGAGTGAATAACAAGAGGAATTTTTTGATTTCTTGTAGCTAGACAATTGACAGGTTTCTTGACCACCCCAGGTGAAATTTCAAAGAGAGACACTCCTGACTTTGATTGAGCAGAAGTGTTAGATTTTGTATGCAGAATTTTGAAATGTACCGGAGCCATCTTGCCATTGTGTTGGGTGTGTGAACACCCTCTTTATAAAAAGTGGTAAAAGCTCACAAAGTGAATGACACTTTGGACTATGAATTTCTTCAGATTCAAAGGGAGAGCAATAATGTTAAATCTGACCCGATAGCTGGTATTTCTAAGACATTTTTTCAAGGAGTTTGTAGAACCCTTGTATCATTACCTCCAAGTAGTAGCTAACTTTGTTAGCGCTAAATGGTCTTTGGAGACTGTTGTTTTATTTATTTTTCTTTTCTTCTCTGTAGTGTCTCTTCCAAGCTATGTTTGATTATTTCAACAACTTTTCAACCCCAACTTGTCGTTCTGTTGGATGGAAGTGGAAAACATTTCCGAAATGGAGCATGTCATCTGCTACTGTTTGGTGAAAAAGCATCTCCCCGCTCTAGAGGGGATTACAGCTTCCATCTGCTCCATAATGTGAAAAATATGTGCAGGTCCTCTTGCTCCAGAGTCACTACGCTACCAAACTGCATTAACTTTGGACATTTGGGCCTGTTGACATTTGACTGGAGGCAATCAAGCTGTCACTCTGCAATTATTTCATTAGGTCCACAAATAAGCATTTGAAGGGTGGTCTGAAAGCCATGTTATTGGGACTCTGAAAAATATCCAGTTCTTCATATTCTGTATTAGATTTGTTTAGATTAAATATGGCATGGGTTTGAAGCTATGAAATATAGGATTCCGGGGGGATATGTTTCTAGTGTGCACACAAATAGTACATGTTATCTACATAGGCAGTTATACCATGCTCTTCAGCTTGTGTGTATGCACATCTGTCTAAAGTGTAAGTATCCATTTGTACAGATCAAGTCAGGTGTTTAATAAGGAACGTTCCATATCCCCATGAGCCTGGAGTCAGGCTTGCTTTAATAAGTGAGGGGAATGGAATTCCTGTGCTTTGCTTTTCTGTATCACCATTACATGGCTGTTAGCCACCTTCAAGGAACAGCTTCCTCCAGAACTCCAAATCTTGCCCTAGTAATATAATCCTGTGCTGTGCAGTCACCGGTGTGAGAGTAATCAGATTAACACACAGGTGTACGCATGCTCTCTCTCTGTTTGATTATGGCAGGATAGACTGAAGGGGAGTAAGGTGAAGAATTAGAGGCACTGCTTTCTGAAAGTGTGTGTGAGGAGGTCAGAAACAATATAAAAGTGGAGGCTAGAAGTGGAGAAAGCAATTCCACTGACCATTTTTGTCAAACCTGCAATGGAAAAGTCACAACAGATGTGAAAATGTTGTGCTGCTCCTCGAGCAGCTCCTAGTTGCCCAGCCTTGAGCAGCTTCACAGGTGACACTTCTCAATGGTGAGAAGCAGTCACTGATTTTTATGTTTGAGCCCCCGCTGGACCAATAGCTGCAAATGCAAGAGACTGTTCCCTGCTCACCTCAGAAACGGGGGAGGTGGGGTGTGGGGAAAGTTATTAGGGTACATGGTACTAAGGGGAGAAGGAAGGAGGGTAGGTTTGCTGAGGGGAGCCGGTATGGAAGAGGGATTAGTGGGTCAGAAGTAATAATTGCTTTCTCCACTTCTAGCTTCCACTGAATGGGGGGTTATTTTCCTATATATTATTTCTGACCCACTAATCCCTCTTCCATAGTTCTTGCTTTGCAAACCTACAGACAGACAACAACTCAGCATGCACCCCGAAACTTTTTGGTTTGCCTACTGAGTCCATAGCAGCACTGCTGTGAAATAGCGGAAAGGTTGAAAAGCCTTCTGTGTACTGACAGGGAAATGGAATTGCTTAAGTGTCCCCCTTCTTTTGGAGCTGCTATTCTCATCTCCAGTTCTGCTAACAGAAGAAGCTCTTTAAAATGGAGCATGCCTGCCACAAACCAGGTGTGCCCGCCACAAACATTTTCATCCCGTACTGCTCAGCAGCGTGGGAAAAAGCAACCTGTGGGGAATGCAACAGAGAAGCGGCATCTCTGGGAATGGTGTGCAGGATGTGTGTCATTTTTAGAGCTCCCATCCACTTTTGGCAGCTCATATCCATATTTCTAGCTGGCTGGGCTGCCAGCGGCCAAACGTTCCCGCATCCCAGCCGGAGCTTCATGCATTCAGCTGAGTCGCAGGCAGGAGTGTAGTTCCTCCTGCCAGCTTCTTGGTTCTCTCTGCTCCCACTGCTGGCACCCCTGGAGAAGGCCGCTGCGGCTGGTAGGGAGGGACAGGCCAGGTGAGGGGATCCTATGAGGGAATGGAAGGGAGACAGAATAGGCATGGCAAAGATAAGAGGGCTGTGTGTAAAATGGGGGGAGGCTGATGGGGAGAGGGGAGAAATGAGCCCCACAAACCTTAACAACTCCAGCCCCCCCACTGTCTTTCCGTAATCCCTCCATTGACTACAAACCTCTCAGGCTGTGCTCCAATCCCCCTCTGCACGCTCTCCTCCCCTCCACTAATCCCCTCAG
This sequence comes from Chelydra serpentina, assembly GCA_037349315.1. NCBI lineage: Eukaryota > Metazoa > Chordata > Testudines > Chelydridae > Chelydra > Chelydra serpentina. The sequence goes on from JBAIAC010000004.1 coordinate 134,293,871, forward strand.
CAAATCTACCCTACTTCCTCCTCCCCTCAATACCCTGTAACCTAATGACTTCCCCCACACCCCAGCTACCCCCGGTGCCAGCACCCCACCTCCCCCATTTCTGAGGTGAGCGGGGAACAGTCTCTTGCATTTGCAGCTATTGGTCCAGCGGGGGCTCAAACAAAAAAATCAGTGACTGCTTCTCACCATTGAGAAGTGTCACATGTGAAGATGCTCAAGGCTGGGCAACTAGGAGCTGTCGAGGAGCAGCACAACATTTTCACATCTGTTGTAGGATGACCAGATCAGTAGCGTAGCCAGGGGGGGAGCAGGGAGAGCGGCCACTCCCCCTGTGAGCGAAGCAGCGCCGCCCGAGCCCCACTGCTGGAGCCGGGCTCGGGCAGGGATTTAAAAGGCCCGCTGCTCCCCACGGCCTTTTAAATCCCCGCCCGAGCCCGGCTCCAGCAGCGGGGCTCGGGTGGTGCTTAAAAAGGCCCAGGGCTCCTGCCACTGCGGGGAGCCGCGGCCTTTTAATGCACCCCCCAAGCCCCGGCAGCGCTTTAAAGGGCCCGGGGCTCCCCGCAGCAGCTGGAGCCCCGGGCCCTTTAAATCACCGCCGGTACGGTCCGGCACGGCGCTGGCTCTTGCCGGTATGCCGTACCGGACCCCCGGAGGCGCCGCCAGGTGAGTACAGGGGGAGCGGGGAGGCGCCTTTTTATAGTGCCGCTCCCCCTGTGCTCCGGACCTGCCTACGCTACTGGACCAGATGTCCCGATTTTATAGGGACAGTCCCGATATTTGGGGCTGTGTCTTATATAGGCGCCTATTACCCCCCACCCCCTGTCCTGATTTTCCACACTTCTGTCTGGTCACCCTAATCTGTTGTGATTTCTTCGTTGCAAGTTTGACAAAAAAAAGTCGGCGGAATTGTGAATTTCAAGAACTTCAGCCATCAGCGGTGACCTAGGAAGCTGCCGAGCTATGGGAGCGGCTCTAAATCAGTAACCCCAGCTCAGCGGGTTCAAGTCACTTACAATGAGACGGCTTAAATAACATGATGATGATAATAAGTATTATTCATAAAAAGCCTGCACTGTGGGAGAACTGAGCATCAAAACTGCTTCCAACACCATGCTCAGGGCAAGGCATTTTTAAAGGTTTATCTGGAAGGCTGTGAGGGAGGAGATGAAAGGGAATAGCTGTGTCACCCTTGCCCACAAGCCCTTCCCACTCCTCATTCTCATCACACCTTCACCCCATCAAGTTATCTATGGTAATCACCATAACTAACTTTTCAGGTGCCCCTTGGGTTGTGTGTTCATTAGCCCCTGTCTCATGACTAAAGGAATCAGTGTAATGAGAAACGGTGGATGTTTTGTGTGTAGGGCTTTACAGTTTGTAATACTGAAAAATGGAAAAGGAAAGACTCCTTGTCTGCTTGTGATTTTTTTGGCATATAGTGTTTTAATTACTGGGTGTTACACCATCAGATATATTAATCATCTCCTATTGTTGACTCTCGTTGACCATTTTTATTCAAAGATAACCGGGATTGGGGTTTGGTTTGGTTTTCTTGTTTTCATTTTTTTGTAAACTGGTTGCATTATTTTGGAATTAACTGTACCAACTACAGCAAACTCCACTTAAACCAGGCCCCGCGAGTGGGACCTAAACTACTGCACTCACGCCCACAAGCGATAAGAATGACCTCACCGCTTTCAGAATTAAATTCAAACCTCCTTTCTTCTGTTTCGCTTTGCCTTAAGTTCTTAACACTTAAACACAACACCCCTCACTCACGCCCAGAACTTGTGCTTCCACTGAAGCAAAAATAAGCCCTTTCAGCAGTCCTCCATGCCCACAGCATTCCAGCCTTCCTCTTAGCCATTTTCCTACTCGTTCCCTGTATCCTGAGTTGCTGTCTTCTATGGCCATTCCCAGTTTCTGAAAGACCCCTGTGCCCTTACTCTTCCTGCTGATTCCCTTGCCTCTTTGCTAACAGGGAGAGGGAAGTTTGTCAGAGAGGCTCAGCCCGTGAATGGCACTAATTACAAGTTGTGTTTGGAAGTAGCTAAAGCTGCCCCAGCAGGCTCCAGGGACCTCTCAATTAACCTCAGCGTACTGTGGACTGGCACGTTTTGTTTCACAGCAATGTACAATACGTTGGAACCAGTGGCTAGAATAATATGACTTTTTATGTCGGCTTTGTTTTTACAGAACAAAAGTTAAAACTCATCTGTGTGGAAAACTTTCCTTTGTGACCTTGGGGGAGACTCTTACACACTCTGTGCCTCAGTTTCTCTGTCTGCAGAAAGGGGGTAAAGCCTGCCTCATGGGGCTGTTGTAAAGATTAGAGTTAATCAGTATGTGTAAAATGTTTTGAGGCCCTTGGCTGTAAACTGCTAAAGACTATAATGAAAATTAATGTTTCTTTCTTTTTACATTATTTTGTATCTCTAACAAAATCTAACACTTGGGCTGGATCCTCAGCAAGCTATGCTGGCTTACACCAGTTGCAGATGTGGCTCTTTTGATTTGATGTAGTTGCTGAAAATCTCCCCTTTGCCTCCATAGACATCCAAAGGCAGGATTGGGCCCATTTTCTCTGCTCTTTGTTGTGAAATGGCCTTGTAATAGGCTGGGCTTACCATCATAGCGCCCCCTCCTGCCTGGAGGCACTGTTGCAAGGGCTACTTGTCTCTGCACCTCCTGCCTCTTACTGGATCTTCCAGGGCTCAGCCCTCTGGCCAAGTCACATAAAGTCCTAACTCCTTTCCGGGTACTCAAAGTCCCCAAATAAATGCAATTCTGAGCAATAGACTCAAATTAATGTAAACAAAAGGTCCTTCATCCCACTTGGCCTCAACTTTAAACAAAAGGTGTTTTGCCCCTCCTGGGCCTGATTCACATCTCTTCTTACTTTTACCAGAGCGCTGACTCTCTAGGCTTTTCCCCTCTGTGAGTCCAAATGCAATATAAGTGACACTGACCTTCCACCCCTCCTGGGCATCTCTTCAGTTCCCTTATCCCTGGGCTCTCGCTCTCTGCCTCCTAGAGCCTACCCTGTTCCCTGTGGGTCTTTTCTATTCCTTGTTGCCTGTTATGCTTATATTCTGGTAGCTGCATTTTGGGTAGTTAGATTGAATTAGTTTATTTTTACTTACATTTTTCTTCTTTGAGTGAATTTTGAGTTTTTGACAGGAGCCAGATGTGCAGCCCCAGCAAATGAAGTCCTTTCTTCATCCACTGGACTGGCACAACACTGGCATGTCTACAGTGCAAGCTTCCCCATGCCCACCTTGCCAGTGTGCCTTTCCCTTAGGATGCAACACTGTTTTCTATGCCTGTTCAGCCCTGGGCTTCTCAGTTGACACTGCCAACTAGTGCTAATTTTGGAAATGTATTTTGTGATGTGGATGTGTGTTCTCTAGGAATTGGACTGAAACCATCCAATCATTTCACATAGGCCACAAAGCAACCTGATCAGGTCATAATGACTGTTGGTCATTGCTGACTCAGTCTGTATTTGAACTGATTACCTAGAAGTGATAGCTTGATTGCCCATTAAGCCCTGAGCCATCCAGTCCCTCTTGATTCTCTTTACTTTAAAAGCAAAAACTGGTTTAATATGACACCATTCACTTGACCAAAATGAACATTATAAATACTCCAGATTGTCATTTACTTGTTTATGTATCTCTCAAGTTTCCACTACACAAATATGAGACATAATGCTGGGGAAAGACCTCGGATGAGGGGAGAAAGAAAACCAGATGTGCAAACATCTACAGACAACGTGGGACCAATTGTTGTAGTGGAAAGAATGCTGTCTAGAACCTTAGTTTCTTGTTTCCGCCTTCGTAGTGTACACAGTTCATTACAATGTATGTGAGATAGCAGCAGTAACTTTGAGGAGAAATAAATTTGGATGTAAACGAGGCAAACCTCAAAGGGCAGCTGCTCAGTTGCTAAATCTTGCTTGTTTGTCTTTGTAACAAAGACATGTGAATGGCCTTCCTGCGAGCACTTATAACAGACGGTCCATCATTCTTTTTGAAAATAGTAATGTCTTCGATAAAAGGGAGGAGCAAACGTCTCTCCACGAAAGGAGCAGATCCCATGATTGCTGTCAGTCTCTATGCAGAGTAAGTACCTTTGGCTTTCTGGAAGCTGTGCTGGCAGCTTCTTTTGGAATTGGATTATGTTTATAGTGCTCAAGCGTGCCATAGCTGATGAAATATAAATGACTGAGTCGATTCTAAAGGCTGTAAAATAAGTCTGGTGTTAAAAGTGTAAAGCTGGAGTGTATGTTTGCTTGGTGAAATATTTGTTGTTTTTTCAAAAGGGGTCATTACTTCAGTTTTCATCTGAATTTTCATTGCATAATGCAACATATTTTGCACATTTTCACAGCTTTTGAGTTAAGTGCTGGAACAGAATACTAAAACTGTGCTGTTGGTTAATCCTTCACAGCTCCGCATAATGAAAAGCATTGCTGATTTTACTCTCTCATAAGGGCATATAAGGCAGAGGTCAGATACCACTGACTAGGTTGCACCTTCATCTAGCGGAAATCCAGGATTTGCACAAATGAGGGCCTCACAGCTGCAGAAAGTGCCAGTTGCTTTACTGGACCTCACACACACACTTGCTCCCTCAGTGGGTCTCTTCAACCCTATATACATGCAGCCTTGCCCCTAGTTTGGCTTATTGGCTCTGAATATCAGCCACGGTGCCTGTTTCCTTCACAAGTTTGAAGGGCGAAACTTCCCAAACATAGTTCCCTGAGTATTACTTGTTGATGGCTAAACAGTCAACATCTGCCCTTGCCATACAATAAAGGCCACTGTAGGTTTAGAGTTTGGCGTTCTCAAGGCACAATACCATTATTGCAAGAAAATCATGGTCACCAGGTGGACCTTTTCCTTTTGCATTGCATTCAGTTTTGATGCTTCCAGAATGACAGTCCTTGCACTAATCAACGTCTCCGCCAAATTAATCCTTCGTGACTTTTTAAAAAAAACAACAAACAAACCTGACTTGGACTTTAATTTCAGGGTGGAAAGGTTCTAATCATACTGGAAGGCTTTAGTAGCTTATGCCAAATCCAACGTGGGTTAAGTCACTTTGCTGCTGATTGGAAAACAAAGTCAATCTTTTCCTGAGACACATGCCGTATTTAGTCAGGAAGTGATAAATAATTCAATTTGAAGCACATTTATCCTAAAAACCAAAAGAAACTATAGAATATAAATAATTTGTAATCCTAATCTGAAGATTTCTTGTCATTTTAGGCTTGTTTACATTCTCTCTCTCCAAAAAACTCACTGTGAAAAGTGGGTTGTACGTTACTTTATTTCTTTATACAAATAATAAAAACTACATAAGGAGATTTGTAGTTCATTTGCATGTGCTTTATTCTCTGTCCTCTGATTCCTGATCCAGTACCCTCATAATGTGACCTTTTCACCTCACAGGGGAGTTCACTCATTTCTATTTGAAACGCTGGTGGTGATGCAGCTGTGAAACATTTCTTCCACCAGTGGAGCCTGCAGTAGGTGCTGCTCTGAACATGCGTATCAGCAACCTAAATGGAACAAATCTTGCAGTGGCTTTTGTGGCAAATTGCCGGCACTACTATGATGGGTCCCGCACTTTCTCTTCTTGTGGGGGCGTTTCAGGGTGCCATTTCTTGCCCGTGAACTGGGGTAACAGCTATCCTACTAGTATCCTAGGGAAGGGGAGTGGAGAGGGAGGGACCCGGGCCCGCCCTCTACTCCGGGTCCCAGCCCAGGGGCCCTATGATAGCAGGTAAACCACTTGTACTAGTGATTCTTTCCCCTGGGCTACTTCCCTCTCCTGACCTTCAGCTTGTGGGGCTTCCTGCCTTCCCTCTGCACAAGCCAGGTGTCCCTTTACCTAGGATCTTGGTCTTCTTAGCCCACCGCAGCACTTCTCAAAACTCTCCTCCGCTTTCCTCCAAACTGCTCTTTGTTCCACCACCAAACCACTCTGCTTCACTCCTCCAAACTGCTCTCTGCTCCACCACCAAACCACTCTGAGTCAACTCCTCCAAACTGCTCTCTGCTCCACCACCAAACCACTCTGATTCAACTCCTCCAAACTGCTCCCTGCTCCACCACCAAATCACTCTCCTTTAGCTCCTCCAAACTGCTCCAACTCCTCCTCACTCTGCTCCAACTCCTCCTCTGGCTGATTGAAACAGTGGGATTTTATCAGGTGACTGGCTTCAGGTGCTCTAATTGGTTTCAGGTGCTTTTAATTAATCTACAGGGAATAAGGCTTCTCCTCATCCTAGATCACTCTCCTGCTGCCTTCTGGCCATGCTGTATCACACTTTGCAGCCATTCAGTTTTCTGACTTTCTTGGATCAAATTAACCTAGATAGATTTCTTTATGGTAGAAAGTGTTGTTACCTCCTTTTTACACATAGAGAAATTGAGTAAGGCTGGCTGGAAAATGGTAGGTATGTTCCATAGAAAATTATGAACAAAACAAACATTTTTAGTTTGGTGTGAAATTTTTCACAGAGTTTGTTTGTTTGTTTTGTTTGAAGAAACTAATCAAATCAACCTTTTTCTGTTAGTTCAGATTCAGAGTGGTTGTTTTGTTTTGAAATTAAATGAAAATTTCTGTTTCCTTTTGAAAAGCCTTTTTTTTTAAATTGGAAACCCTTTTTTTGACCCATCCTCCGAGCTGAGAATGAATGTCTTGTTCAGCATGACTCAGGAAATCTGTGTAAGAACAGAACCCAGATCTCTGACCACCTAACAGGCATTCTGTGCCAGGGCTTCGGATGGGAGCCATCACAGAGGTGTTCTGGGAGCTTATGCTGCTGTTGCACTGAGGATGTTTCCCAGGTACAGTACCATATTCTCTCATTGTATAGCCCTTTTATGTCACCAGAGCAGCATAAAGGGGTTGTAAATCAAGTGAGAATCGGGACCCATATTAGCAACAGTTTTTGATCCCTTCATTGTAATTCTACATTCAAGGAACCCAGGGCTGAAATACATAATTTTTGGTGTTCTCTCTTGCAGTGCCCTGTACATCATCCTCATTTCTCCTTGGGCTCCAGTCCCTGCCTTGTATCCAACATCTCAGTCTCTGTTCTGCAGAGACTGGCTTCCTTTCAGGGTAGGTAGAATGTAATTCCACACATTGGAATTTGGTCAGAATACGAGGCTGATACCTGTAGTTTTGTGAAAAGTACCATGAGATCTTTAATGAGGCAAGTAGTCAGGCCATTGGTCTTACATTTGCAGTAGTATGAAAACCTGCATACCCATCATAGTACAGTGCCCCTTAGCACTACCCAGAGTACTGGTTTAGTACTGAGTCAGAGGCAGTAGTGCCACTTCCTGTAACACACAGCTTTACTTAGGAGGTTTCCACGCTCAATTTTGCTTATGAATCACAGTCCAAGGTAGTATGGCTACACGCTAAATGGAATTCCCCAGTCATACTAACATAAATTAAGATTTTGCTTGGCCAAGCATATTCCATCCATGTTTCTGTGAATGTCCCTGATAATTTATGTTCAAAAGCAGGCACACACCGAGGATCAGGGCCAACACTAGTTTATCCGCAGAGCACCTGCAGTTTGGAGCAGCTTGTGCACAGCTGACTGACCCTACCAGCTGTGTTTGACTTCTTGGTTCAGCTATATGGTGGCCTTAAAGGGACATTCCATCATGAGGGCACCATTGGTTTACTTTGGGAAGATTTTCTTCACAAGTAGACATTGAGAATTACCTTTTTCTTAAATAAAAGCCTAGATTCTGGAGAGTGCAGGAAAATCTTCATGTACAGTAGGTCCTAATTCCATGATTCTGTGTACATGGTAGAGTAGTGTCCTTTCTTATGGCAAGAAGGAAGATTTGGTCTAATGATTGACCTTTGCAATCACACTTAATGCTAACAATGAATCCTTCAACGTTCTTTGCTGGTTAATTATAAAAGTGATATGATTTAATTAGAGTCCTGTCACAAGAACTCCCAATGGATCACTGCACCGCAAGTAGAAATAATTTGTGGCCATGGTAACACACAGCTTTGCATGTTGTTACAGGAGGGTTACTGCACAACAATACCTGTGATGAGATGGTAGCTGATGCACGTCAATACTGTAGCAATTGAATCAGACTGGTGATGGAGTCCTTCAATCTGTAGAGGGAGTAGTGTTTACTTGGGATAGCTGCGGTTTCAAAAAGTCAGAGCACTTACATCATTCAGGAATCAAGTTCAGCTCCTTTTCCAGTAAGAACATTCCAGTTCCAATATGAGGAATTGACAGAACCGGGATATTTTTATTTCAGTTTTAAAAATTCTGAGACAGATCCTCAGTGAGTGTAAATTGGCTCACATCTGTTGAAGTCAATGGGGCTACACTAATTTACACCAGCTGAGGATCTGGCACTTTATTACATGGGATGAATTTTAATGCTTATCAATGTTAACACCACTGTATAGAGTCAGGCATAGTGAAAGAAAGAATTAGACACACATTGCTATCTCTGTTAACACACCTTATCCTGTATAACCTCTGTAGTTGTGACTATTATTCTTATGGATAGAACATCATAGCGTGCGAGACCCTTTATAGACAAATGCAGGGCCGGGCCACAACATTTTGGCACCTGAGGCGGGGCGCTCAAATGACGCCCTTATGCCCCCTCGCTTGGGCCAAAACTTTGAAAGGTCTCAATTCTGCCTTCTTCCTGTTCTACTCCTCTCATGGCACTGCTCTGCCACCTACCCCAATAAAGGAGAACTAACAACTTAAAGTGCCTTGTTCAAAACTTTTAAGTAACACTTAACTTTCAAACGCCTGAACAGCAAATGTAACTTTTCTTGTCTGCATAGTAAACGCTGGCATTTTTATCTGTTTAAATAATCAAAGTGGTGCTTTCCGTGCCTTCTTGGTTGCAAAGATTTGAGATGGTGGCAAGGCCGACCAGCCTCTCCTGTGTCATTGTGGAGTGTAGATGTGTTTTTATTAACTTCAGCTTGGAGAAGCTGCGTTCTCCACTGGCAACTATTACAGGAAGTGTTAGAAGTATGCACAGAGCAACAAAAGCATTTGGAAAGAGGGTGATCATCTTATTTGTGCACATATATTCCAGAACAGCCTTTGGAGTTGATCCTGCTGAAATGTATCCTGAAAGCACTTTCAGTTGATCACCTAAATCACTTGCATCAATATCGCACATGTCATCATGTGTCAACACTGTCTCTAGTGCCCTGCTTTGCTGGTGTAGGTCTTTTTCAGGTATAGTGAGGAGTTTTGAAATATCATACAACATCTCAAATATACTGCTGTGTTCCTTGAGCTGCATGAAACATTCTTCAACTGACTGTATAGCACAATCTAGCACCTGGTTAAATAATTCAACTTTGAATTGTTGTTTGGGGTCTCCTATGGGATTATCCCATGCCTTGTAATCAAAATGTCGTCTTCTTCGGTGATTCTTGTATTCTTGAATGGGTGGGAAAATCGCTCAGTGTGAAGTTCCTCTGCCAACGTTTTGAAATCCCTCATCTGACTGGTAAGACTGTAGGTATGACTTTGCTTTGTCCAGTTGTTCCATTGTTCCATATATATCAAGGTCAGCACCTTGGAGTCTCTTGCTTACAACATTTATTTCAAACAGTACGTCATGCCACAACACTAAGCCACACGGAAATTTGAAGTTATGTATGTTTCTGGTAATTCCATTTCCCTCTGCCACTGTTCTCCCATGAACAGTTCCTGTCATAGCATTATCCTCCATAATGGCAACTATGGCATCATCTATCTTCCCAATTTGGTATTTGATATGCTTTATCACCTCCACTCGACTTTCCCATCGCGTGGCACTCAGTGGTTTCAGAGTCAGAGAGGATGTTCCCAGATGTTGCTTCAAACTTTGCCATCGATGAGTTGATGCAGAGAAAAATACATAGATGCTTTGAATTACATTAAAAAATTCAGCAGCCTCACTAGAAGCTGATGCTGCATCACTGATCACCAAGTTCAATGAATGAGAACTGCATGAGACAAAAAAAAGCTTGAGGGTTTAACTCTCGGATCCATGTTTGCAATTCTCTGTTCTTTCCTCTCATGTTGGCACCATTATCGTAGCCCTGACCTCTCATGTGAGCTATCGCAATTCCCGTATCTTCCAGCTTTTTAAGAAGCACATTTGTCATACCAGCTCCTGTAGTATCATCAATGTCAATAAATTCTAGAATTGCAGGGACATTTTCACTAGGTTCTGCTGTTGTTACAAAACGCACCATTAAAGTCATTTGTTCCGTATGGCTGATGTCAGGTGTGCAGTCCAGAATAACAGAGTAATATCTTGCTGACTTCAGATCTGCCACAATCTTCTGTTTGACTTTTGTTGCCAGTAACTGTATGATCTCATTTTGAATTGTTTTTCCAAGGTAGTGGTGTGTGTACATTTCTTGGGTGGTGACTCTTAGATGCCCCTGGAGTACGCATCAAACTCAGCCATCAGCTCCACAATTTTAAGGAAGTTTCCATTGTTTGGCACATACAGCTGATCTGAAGTGCCACGCAGAGCTAGGTTTTGGGTAGCAAGCACTCTCACAATGGCAATGAACCTTTTCAGAACATTTTGCCAGTAAAGAGACTCTGATGCAATCTTCTCTTGATGTTGATAATCTATGGTAGCTTTTAACCTTAGTCTCATCTCAAGCTCTTTCCACCTGTGGAATCTCTGGTGATTTGCTGCCTTCTCATGGCATGCCAGATTTCTAGCCAGATTTTTCCAGTCCTTTGTTCCTGTAGAACCCAATGTGGTTGGAACATTAGACTAGAAGAGTTTGCAACAAAAACAGTATGCAGCATTCTGGGTTTTTGAGTACATAAGCCATGGCCTCTCCACTTTGTCACCATTGGGGATTTCATGCCAGTAACGTGTTGGATGGAAACGTCTATTTTCATCGTCTTTGGGGAACATGAAGTTTTTCACTTGCTGTGGCCCAAGCAGTACAAGGAAGTCCCTCAGGCTACTGCTCAAGTGGGTCCACAGTCCTGGATCATCTAGACTTAAGGAACTAAACTCAGCAGCAGCTGTTTCTTGTGCCTCCAACACACTCTTCTCTGATCTACACTTTTCTTCAGGAATGTGCATGGTTACATCCATTTGAGATGGAGATATGGATGCTTCAGTAGCTGCCAGGTCACCTGCATTCTGACTAACTGGAAGATCAGGCATCTCCTCACCACTCACATCCTCACTGAGGCCGGAAGGCTCACTGTGAACATTTGTGTCTATGTATCACAGGCGAGCTCCTTCCTGCTTAGATAGAAAAGCTTCCTTTGCTTTCTTTCTTTTTCTGAATGCTGCCCCAGAGGGGCATTTTCTTCTTTCACTCATGACTGCTGTTCTGTGCCAGCTATAGTGGCTCTCAACACTCAATTGAAGGGGACAAATAAGCAGGCTGGTGGCAGGGCCTGAGTGAGGGAAGATATCAGCATCTTAAGGGCCTAACTGGCTCCTACTACTTCAGTTGACTGCCTGTTCTCCTCAAGTGGGCTCAGGGAAGCAGCAGGAAACAGGAAGCTCCCTGAGAAGCTGGTGTTAATCAGTCCAGGCTCCTGGGGGTGCTAGAGAGGTACATAAGAGGCTCCTCCTCTTCTCTCTCCCTGCAGCGCCTGCTGCCTTCTGTTATTCCCTCTCACCTTTTCTCCTGCCTGCCTGTTATGTCTCTTGTGCCCTCCTTCCTCCAGCACAGCACTCCACCATCTCTGTGCATCTAGAGTAGAGAGAATACATATGCAACAGCAGCAGACACAAATTGTCTACACTCTGGGTCCTAGTGGCGCCCCCCCCCCCCCCCCCCCAGTCTGGCACCTGAGGCGGCCGCCTCAGTTCGCCTCATGGTAAGGCCGGCCCTGGACAAATGCCCTGGAGAATTTACAATTTTGCTATCCAGCATGAGAGATTTCTCTGAACTATCCTGCCCATGACAGCACCACATCATTTTAAAGTAATTTATTTATTTATTTATTTGTGGTGGTGGTGGTGGTGGTAATTAAATTCCAGTCCCTTCTTGATTGGATGGAAGACAAAAATATATCTTTATTGTACACAGTTTATAATTCTTAAGATGCCATGGTGATGAGCATCCTATGGCAACCTAGTTAGCTATAGAGCAGGCTACTGGTTATGCTAACTTGTGCCAGATTTTGGGTTGGTTTTAAAATGACGTGTAGATCAATGTCTTCTCTGAATTATCCTAGTGTAGATGAGAACTTTTAAACATGTTGGGGACCCCTGATTAAACTTAGCTGAAAATGCTTTTAAACAACATGTCTTCTAATCCACTGAGACCAACATTGGCACAGGGATGTGCTCACACAATTCTCAATGCATGATCAGGGGCATAGTTTGGCTGGCCAGTACGAATGGGGCCAATCAATGTTAGAACTGTTTTGAGAAACCATTTTAGCTGGAATCTGTCTAACCCAAATTTAAGCATAGTCACTGATATCACAAGCCCAAAATAAACAAAGTTTTATACCAAGGCCACCAAATCTAATTCACTAAACTACTGCAGATTTGAACCTAGCCTTCAGCGATGGAAAGACAGGTCAAATTCTTCTCTCCGATTCTTGAGTGGGGATCCTACTGAAATCAATAGGCCAAATTAACTGCTGACTTAAGTGGGTGTAACTCTATTGCTTAAAACAGAGTGAATTTGGCCTAATTTCTGAGCCCATCACTGTTTCAAGGACAGAATTTACCCTGAATCATTAACCCTGCACAACACCTTGCTAGACCATTGAGGACTGCATTTTAAACAATGCTGAAGATTCACATGGATTGAACAGGACACAAATGATTCATGATTATTAGCTTTAAATAGTATTAGTTAAGAATGCTTATATTTTCAGCTATAGGGCCAAATCCAAGAGGCTGAGCACTCTAATCCCATTGTAGAAAATGGGCGCTGAGGTATTGAGCAAGGTACATTAATATACACTGTACATATGTAGCACATTCTGAAATCAGTGGGATATTCTGGATTTACATCCATGCAACCGAGAGAAGAGTATGGCCCATTTTAAGTGTGTAGATATGTATACATGAATATATTGCATTAACAGTACACATTACTGTGTGTGCGCGCATATTACGTATGGGTCTGTATGTGTAATGGGGGTACATATAGTAGAAGACATACCACTTTTAAAGTTCTAATTTAATCAATACCATAGCTGTCCAATAGCTACTATACAGGCAACTGTGCAGGGCCAGCTCTGGCTTTTTTGCCGCCCCAGGCAAAAAAGCCACCCGCCGCCGCCCTGCCCCTCGTCCCCCCCCCCGCCAGAAGGGAGCCCGCTCCCCCGGCCGGGGCGGGGAGCGCGGCAGGCTCCACTGCCCCGGCTGGGGCACGGAGCGCGGCAAGGGAGGGCACGGAGCGCGGCAAGGGACGGCACGGCCGCGGCCCCGCTCTCCCCGGCGACGGCCGGAGCGCGGCAGGGGAGGGCGCCGAGCCTGGCTGCGGCCCCGCTCTCCCCAGCGGCCGGAGCGCCGCGGGGCGGGCGGTGAGCCAGGCCACAGCACTGCTCTCCCTGGTGGCCGGAGGGCCGGGGGGAGGGTGCCGAGCCCGGCCGCGGCGCTGCTCTCCGGCCAGGCGGCGAGCCCAGCCGCGGCGCTGCTCTCTCCGGCGGCCGGGGGGAGGGCACCGAGCCCGGCCGCGGCGCCTCTCTCTCCGGCGGCCGGGGGGAGGGCGCCGAGCCCGGCCGCGGCGCCGCTCTCCAGGCAGGCGGCGAGCCTGGCCGTGGTCACGTTCTCTCAGCCGGGCGAGGGCGGTGAGCCCGGCCGGGGCCCTGCTCTCAGGCCGGAATGCCGCGGGTGCCCGAACAGCCGGCCAATATGTTAAAAAAACAAAAAACCCTGAGCGCCGCCCCCCTCCAGGTGCCTCCCCAAGCACATGCTTGGTAGGCTGGTGCCTGGAGCCGGCCCTGCAACTGTGACAAGCATGTGTTTTGCAGAGGCTGAGTGAAAAAGCCTATAGCACATCAGATCTGCCAGCTTTTGCTCATTTGAAGTAAGACTTGTTCATTGTGCTTCATCTTGAATTTTGATATGCTATTAGAGAAAAAAAATCTCTTTTGCTCCTCCAACTCCTTCCCCATTACCCTCTTCTAGTTCCAATAGCCGGAATAGCATCTTTGTACTTTAAATAAGTAGCTGTGGTAGCATTAGGCACTGCTGATTGGACAGTTGCATAACCTACTCTTGGCTAATGAGCATAGTGATATGCAATCAGCTTGAGGAAAGCTAGCAGTTTGGGGGGTTGGGGGCTTTTGCTTCTGGCTCTGTTTTGTAAATAGGTGGATGAAGAAGGGGTTTAAAATAAAAAGCAGGCAGGGTACCCTTGATTTTTTTGGTGATGTTAACATATGCTGATGAATATTATTACCTGAGTAGTAGCTAGCAAGTTGCTGCAGTAATGTGCTGATGGAACAAGAAAGTAGCAGTAGTTCTGAATAAATCATTTATGTGTGCACTGTAGACTGTGCTTCAGGGGATGGCATTAACAGTGGCGCACTTTCAGACAAACAGAGGAAAAGGCTTTCACCCAACTTTTTACTTAAACCTAGGAGGAATAAAACAGGTCAGTGGTGAATATTAAATTAACTTCTGGCCATCTTCCAAAGTGATTTGGCCTACTTAGGAATCATCAAGAATGAAGAAAGCTTTGCTTCTTCACATCCTGATTTCTCCAGGGAGGGGACAGAGGAGCTCTGTGCATGGATTACAAAGGCAACCTGATTTCATAAATCAACAGTTCTCTCTCTCTCTCTCACACTCACACACACACGCACGTCTTTCAGTGTCGTAGCAATATTTATTCCATATTATTTTCATAATTCTATGTGCATACAAACAAAACAACATACATAGATGGGGTGGATCAGGCTGGTATTCAGCCTTGCAAAATCATTGTGGAAATTTACCAGACCGGAGACAAATTATACTCTCCCTCCATTCTGGTGGATGATGATGATTAAAAGAATATTACTCAACCATAACAAAATATGCTTGTCCTAGGCTAGTGGACAAGTAGAATTTTGCAAGGCTGACCTTTCTGAGAGCCACAGATACATTGAATGAAGGATATTTTAGTGTCCTTTGTAGTGTGCCAGGTCATTCTTTTTTCCATTTTTGGTATTTATCTAAAATACAGTATTTGTTTGCTGAAAATAAAATTGTGTTTTAGGGTAAATCTGGATTCAGAACAGCAGATAATCCAAGGATTGGGAACAATGGGGCTAAACCAGATATAGTGGTTTGAAGTCCCTTAGGAAAAAATATTGTGCCATATCATCCCCTCGTAGAGAAAAATCCCTGAGAGGGAGTTGTGTGGACAGGAGAGCTCTGTAAGTTTCCCTTGCTGAGTTTTCACCCAAAGCCTCTTATTCCACAGGTGTGAAGGGAAAGAGAATGACTCACCGTCCCCCAGAATGAGAAGGAGGGGTAGCCACTAAAACCTGCAGATCTCTATGGCCTCTATATGTATAGCACCATTTTCCATGTGGGAAATGGGAGGAGCGGCATCTGGATGCAATCTTAGGGCCTTTATCTTAGTAATCATGAAAACCATCATGATTAAAAGGGAGGCCCAGAGCAAGGGAAAATGTCCCCCATTAGGGAGGTAGGGCATAGTCACTAGAGGTGTATGAAGCAATGTTAGATAAGTTTACAGAATGAGTGTGTAAGAGTCACTTTGCTTCATTCAAGGACTGAATTCAGTATGAATAGTGGTAATGTTTATTGACCAATTTGGATACTGTGCATTAAAGAGGCCATTGAAATACAAGGTTAGAGCATCCATCCATCCTTTCCCCCTACTTATGTATTTTGTTTTTCAATGATACTCCACCCACACTTTCCCTTTATTTGAAATAACAACAGATCTGGTCAAATATTTTTATGAAACTTTTTGGATGATAAATGGCTTTTTGTTGAAAAACCAGAAAAAAAAACACCTATAATTTTCTAAAAATCTGTAGATTTTGGTAAAGATTTTTGGTTTTGGTGTTTGAAAAATGATTTCCCCCCCAAAAATGGCTTAACATTGGTTTTGGTTTTAGTTTTTCATTGAAAACCTGAAAAATTTTCACAGGGAATTTTGGGGGAGTGGCGGGGAAAGGAATTTTTTTTCAAATTTTCCATGTGAAAACTAATTAGGATTTTCCAACCAGCTCGAAATAATAATACTTGATGTGCTGTCTACGTGATACGGTAGCACCTTCACTTTATAGCCCTCGGGCATAAATGGGAGGGAGCTAGTGGCTGGACTTTTTTGGTGAAGGGTCCTTAACTCTGGAGTTAAGTCCTCCCACCCAGGTGAGAGGATATCTGGTTCTGCAGGTCATTCTGCAAGCCCTCTCATTTCTTGAAGACTCTTTTGTGAGGGGGTGGATTCAATGGAATGTGAAGGGAGGATGTGCTTATCTCTTTTGTTTGTTTCCTGGGTGATTCACTCTTTAAATATGAATGTTTGAAATAGTGTATCTTTATGAAAATTGTAAGGAACCAAGAGCAGATGGGCTCTTTGATTAATTTTTTATATATATATATAGTCAAAGATCTTTACAAACACTAATGAATCTTTCCTTAACCTCCCACCCACCATTGTTATCCCCATTTTAGAGAGGAGGAAGCTGTCACACAAAGAGCCTGCTCCTGCTACCACTGAAGTCAGTAAAGGTTTGCTATAGTTGACTGGGAGCTTGCTAGGGCCCCAAATGACTTGCCTCAGGTCAGACAGTATCTGTATGTCACAGCCAGGAAGAGGAGTGTGTCTGCTGACTCTTTCCTCTGGGCTTTAATCACCAGATCATCCTTTTCCCTTGGAAGCATACTCCTCAAGCCTCAGTTTCGAGGGCACGTGTTTTGGACTAATCTGGACCACACTTAGCCTTAAGCCTTTGTTGCTTATACACAAAGATGTGAAGGGCCACTTCAGTCCTATCATCTCTGGAGGAAAAGAGATAAGCACAAAGTGCCAAAGAAGAAGAAAAAAATCACATTATTATTATTATTTTATTTTATTTATTTGTTTGTTTGTTTATTTTGGTAATGCCTAGGGTCCTATTGTGCTGTGTGCTCTACAGACATGTAGGCCATGTCTCTGCAACAAAATTATGTCGACCTAACTTACGTTGGCATACAGCCACTGCAGTTATTAAATCACTTGTGCATGTGCACACTTGGCTCCTCGAGTCAGCGGTGTGCGTCCTCACCGGGAGCGCTTGTATCGATTGTATTGTCAATGTGGGGCATGGTGGGTTGGCTCCTGAAAGTAACAGTCGATGTAAGCAACACAGTGTCTACGCTGACACTGTTTACCTAATTACATCAACCTTGAACCTACGCCGTTTGGGAAGGTGGCGTTACTAAATCGGTGTAGAGAGGCATTTACGTTTGTGGGAGCCAAAGTTAAGTGAAGACACTTCCACAGCTAGGTTGATGCTAGGCAGCTTACGTTGACCTAACCCTATAGTGTAGACCAGACCTAGTAAGAGACAGACTCTTCCCTGAAGAGCTTACAGTCTAAACAGACAAGAAAGACAAAGGGTGGGAGGAGAAACAGAGAAGTGAAGTGACTCACCTAATGTCACAACCTGGAATAGAAGTGGGTCTCCTGAGTTCCAGTTCAGGGCCCTATCTACTAGACCACACAGTCTGTCAGTAATTCCTGCTGAATTTATTAAGATTGAAGGGTAATCATCTAAGGGCATTATTATGTATCATTTACTTTTTGACTAGTTTAAATCAAAATCACAATTGTCTTATGAACTAGCTTCTAGCTGAACTAGCCAAATTGTCTGCTGATGTCAATCCCATCGAAATCAGCTGAACTACACCCTTCCACACCAGCAGAGAATTAGGCTCAGCATCTTTATTTAAACAATCCAGTAAGGTTCGAGCACCTTTCAGTTTTGATTGGAAATTTCAGCCTAAAAGATCATTAGGAAGAAATAATAAATGTAAAAGATGAGGATTCAAATGAATTTGGCCTCAACTAAAGTCCAAAATCTGTGTTTGTCCAATAAGAGCTGACAGTGTGCTCTAGTGCCCACACATGCTGTAAGGAGTTTTCTCTAACTCCTGAACAGAGCCCAATTCTGACATGACAGTGAATCCTTAGTAAAGTGACTGGGGTGGCATGGGTGTGACTGGAGGGTGAATTTGTTTCATGTGGTATAGTGGTAAGAATAGCCATCAATGAGTGGTTCATTATCTATCTTGTATGGTTACAACAGAGTTACTGTTAACCAAGCTTTAGGAACTGGTGCCTAAACAACCAGGAACGTGGGTCTGGTTGCAGACTTGAAAGGGAAAACAAGCTGTAGGAAAGTAAGAGGCTCGCTATTTTCCCAGCACCTACTATGTCATTGCCAGAAACCACAGTCTTCCCTGACTGCCTCTGCAAATATGCGTGCTTGTAGCCCATTCAGAGCACAGCATATCTGTTGACAAACTCCACTTGACATATAGAGTGCAGGTTTATCTCTCCGGCTCCTCTCTGTTTCTCTTCAAAGACTTTATTGGGACTGCCATAGCTGATACTGTAAATATTTGTTAGAACAGGCGGACAGACACATTAAAAATAGAATAACCTTCAAGGAATGCCGCGTTCATTTTCTTGGTTTAAAAAATAGTAAGAGAGATTTTGTAGAGCTGGTCAGAAGATGGATTTTCTTTTTCCCTGTGGAAAATGTTGATGTAAATGAAAACAAAAATCATGAACTCAAAAAATTGTAAACCAAAAATTTTGGTTGCAAATTTTCAGCTAACTACGGAAAAGCTTCAGTTCAGAAATGCCACTGTAGTGCCCTTGTGGGACTTGTACTTTGGGTTCCTCCTGCCCCCATTCTCCTCTATGAGTCCCGGGTTACTGTGCAGCATGGGAGATGTAGTCTGGCTGGGTAGCCTGGCCCATAGAGGAGAATGGGGACATGAGACATCAAACTACAGATCCTATGGGGAACTTCCAAACTCATTCCAGTTTTGGCTCATTCCAGTGGCTCATTCCAGTTTTGGGATGTTCTGTTTTTTGATGGAAAGCAGACATTTTTGTAACAGATTTTTAGCTGAAAATCCAATTTTCTCTCAGACAACAGTTTTGATAGAAAATTTTCCATCATCAGCCCTAGATTTTAGTGCTCCTGAAATGAGGCACTAATATCACTGTCTTTAAAGCACAATAGAGTATGTGAAAGCTCTGCCAGCGCATATCAGTTCTGACCTGCAACGCTCTGGTCTCCTAGTTCTGAACTCCTCGTTAAGCAAGCCTGTCCAAATGGGTGGTTAGTTTGCTGATGTGTACAAACCGTGCTCAATCTGAGACTGTCAAACGTCTCTTCATTTGTGACCCCAGCCAGGCTTTGCAGCAGGTCTTTTTTCCAAAAGTTGAAGGGCTAGCTCACTGAGCCACCAAACCCTCAATTATGTTTCAACATCTGGTTTGATTCTCTGCAGATAAATAGCAGCTTTGCCACTAACAACAAAACCTTAATTCATTGTGGTTTGCTCAAGCACCGAGAGCAAATATTTTCCCTTTGCCGTTTGGGGTCATTTTGAGGGAAAAACAGGGTTGGAGATATTTCAACCCTTTTAAAATTATTATTACTTCCTAGAGAAAATAAAATGTCAAGCACCTTTTCCTTCCATTTGTGAGATTATTTTTATGGGGAAATTGCTAGCCCTGGAAGGAAACATTGTTGACTAAGGATCAGGAAAGATGATATGAGTCCATTTTGTTTTAAAGAAAACAATCATTTTTAATTCAGGCCTTAATAAAGCCTCATAAAAAGGTACAGTCTACTTCTCTCTCTCTGTCTCTTTTCCTCTTTCATTCCCCACCCCCCCAAAAGCATTGCCAGGGCTTACACATGAAGGGAGGCGGGAGAACAGTCTGTGAGTATTGTAATTATAAGTATTTTAGGAAATGTCCATAGCTGTATAAGCCGCTGATTCCCACTTATTGACGTTTGGAAGGCTGAAGTTTCTATCTAGGTCATGTTCTCCAAGGCTGCTGTTTCTGTTACAGCCAGACCTTCTGTTGACTGGGGCTGTCTTAATGCATCAAAGAGCCTCTGCTATGCTTCAGTTCCTGTTCTGGACTCAAGTTGCACCTTTCAGTTTTTGCTTATAATCACTGAGGTGGGTAGCCTAGCAATGGGAACTCAAGCATTAAACAGTTACTTTCTAATTCCCCAAGAAGAAGGAGAGGAAGGAAAATTCTTGTCATGTTATTATTATACATTTTAAAATCTCTTCTTAAATCCCTTTCCCCACCCTTTTTTCTTTTTAGGATTATGCACATCATAATCCAGTTATTGGCATAAAAGGTAATGAGAGTTGAATCCTAAAGAACAGTTAAGATTCTTTTATTACAACATAATTTTAGTAGAGGGGAACAAGCCAGCACAAAAATAAAAATATTAAAGCTGTGTGGGAATGTTTCCACGTCTCTGTACAGCACAATAATAATAATAATAATAAAACAATAGGTACCATTTTGTGATGGGATAGTTCACTAGTTCAGCTAGTGGATTACGTGTCTGAATTGTCTTACCTGTTAATTTAGGTCACTCTTCCTTCTCGCTGTGGTGTAGTACAGCATCACAGATATGGATGGTGATAAAAAATACAGTGTTTTAGAATGCTCAGTTGATTACTGTCCCAAGCCACCTATTGTGGAAAGCATTGCATTGGGAGGGCATTTGAAATTTGTTCTCTTTTATTGCAATTTTTAGAGCTGGAAATTGCAATACAAGTTTGTTTCATAATGTAGGGTCAGGTTCTGCTCACTGTTACATCAGTGTAAATCCAATGTCATTCCAGTGACTGGAAGTAGAATCTGGTAAATGTTCTATAATTGCCCCCTTACCAGATATTTCTCAGACAGCTGTGCTCAGGATAGAATGTGTGTGACAGTGTATAGCCGGGGCTGATTATAGCAATATCTTTTTTCTTCATTAGGGATGCAACAGTTTGGTTTGTCCTTCTGGTCGCTCTACTGCCTCAGTTAATTTTTATACATTCCCACATCTCTCGACTGTTAAAGTCGGGAGATGTGTTCAGATTGTGTTCAGATCTCTTTGCTGTTAGACCACAGCACTAACCAAATGAGCAGAGTCCCAAGATTCTTTAAGGGCAGGAAAGTGTTAAATCCCTCATGTGATGGAGAGTAAGAGCAGTGGGATTACTGTTCACTACTCTGATTTGCCATTCTGCTGGACCGTGAAGAGATTAGAAGGACCAAGTACTTGGGCTAAACCATCTGCATGTCTAGAAGGGGAGTCTGGAGGAAGTACAGATGTTCACTCAAAGTCTATGCCAACCGTGTTCCCAGAAGATTATTCTCCCTGACCCTCTGCTCCCCTCTTACTTAAGCAGGTCAGCTTTCACATAGCACTGGGACTCAGTAAATACTATGGATATAAGCAAAGAAGCCTGTTGGGCATTGGGATACTTTCTTGAAAAACACAACAGAGTGTTCAACCATGGCTCTGGGCTGCTGTGTGCTGAAGAATGCAGGTATTTTGGTTTTTAATTTGTAGAGAGGCTTTCCTACTGTAGCTTTTTGGTGGGGGAAGGGTCCCCCCCCCCCCCCCCCCCCCGTCTCCTGTGTAGAAAAGTTTGGTTTCCCAAATAAAAGAATACCTCACTGTAAAGTTGCTCCCGTTTTCCGTTTTAAGAGCCAAGGAATGCAGTAAAGTTTCAGCAACAGGTAGTTCCTGTCAAACTTGGTTTAAAGTGCCAGAACTTTTCAACTTTTGTGCTTGCTCTGTGAATGCTGGCAAGTGTGCTTTTGGAATTTCATTTTATGCTTTTATTGTTGTTTGCACGTAGCACAAGAGATTTGTCTGAACAGTGCATTCACTAAGCACTAACCGCCCTTCACTGTCAGCTACTAGGCAGGATTAAAGAATACAAAGGAGCTGTCTGAAAACTTGCAGCACAATCAGTCTGGAATAATTTTGGTGGTTCTCTGCTTCTCTGTTGGCCATTCCCAATGTGTGACTATTAATATTGAGTGATGTGTTAATGGATGAATGTTAGTAATTTGGCACACAGTTCATGCTTTTATTTTTTATCTCCTTCCTTGTAAATCATCAGACAAGTATTTTATTATTAGCACTATTTATGACAACACTGGTATCATCTAATCACTGCAGTGATATAATCTGTGGAATCGGGTTGTATTGGTTTTTTTGATTTGTTAAGCTTCTGCTGCCATGGAGAAACAACTCTATTTGTTCATCACCACAAAAGTGCAGACTGGGCAGGATTATTTGTTGTCAAATGAAATAAAAAATTAAAAGACCCCAGGCAAAACACCGATTCAGTCACACATTTTTGCATCAGATGCATGATCAGTTTAATAAGGGAGATCCATCTACTGCTTGTAGAGAGGGGAGCTGGAGGGAGGGATAGAAAAAGAGGAAGAGAAGGGCTTGATTTGTTATGCTTGACAATTGGCTCTTTCAGCATTGTTTCTCCACAACTAGAGGGATCTGTGGGGTTGGGTTTTGTTTTGTTGTTAAAACTCATTAGTGTCAAATCTACTGATGTCTGATAAAGATTACACTGATGTGTAAACCCGTGGGGGGTGTGTGTGTGAGAGAGAGAGAGAGAGAGGGAGACTGTTACTAGTATGCAGGTGCTAAAAGGATTAAAGGGAGGGTCAATAACATATCACTTAACACAGTGGCAGAGGTTGACAACCTTAAACTATTGCAAGTGAAAGCCGTGAGTGCCAATTGACATGCCAAGCATCCAAGTGTTACTGCCTTAATTCCCTCTTCTTATACTGTCCTATGTGTGTCTTCTGACACATTCAACACAACTCCCCCACCCTCTAGCTTCTCCCCTAGCATGACACTGAGCAGTGACTGTTGCTACAGAGTGACACCAATCAGTGGAAGCAGCACTGCAAGCTATCTCACTGCAGTCCCTACAGAACTGCCCTGGGACTGTTTTATGAAATTGATACTTAGCTGACATAGCTGAAAGCCCATGAAGAATAATCTTCCAGGCATAATATACATGAGGAGAGTTGTTTATAAACATTTTTCAGATATTTTCAGAGCTTCCGAGACAGGTAAACCAGTCCCCTAATAATTAAAAAAAAGTTTCTACAAAGATCTCTGCAGACTTCGTTTTATAAAGCTACTGAAGTGTGATCACTTGGTTTTCTGCCTCAAGTAAGTGATGTGTTTTGTTCAGATGTTGTTAACTGATTCATCATGTGAGAATAGTTCATATGCTCAGTTGCTGTTTCTAGAAGTGTAAACAGCATTAGTATATTTCATACACTATATATATAAAAAAGAGGGAGACAGATTCTACCACCCTTAGGCCTTGTCTTTACAAGAAAGATAAACCAGTTTAAGTTAAATCAGTTTTAAAACAATTTACTTAGAACTAGTACAAACCTCTGTGAGGACACTTTATTCTGGTTTAAGAGTGACTTATTTTGGTCTAGCCTAAAGCAATTCCGAGACCTTGCCTACATGGGAAATTGGCACTGGTTAAACTGATTAAAGGTGCAATTTTAAACCAATTTAATTAAACTGATGCAAACTCTGGATATGCTTATTTCTGATTAAGCAAGTCTTATTTTGATTTAGTTTAATTTATTTAGGAATCGGTTTAAGCTAAACTGAAAGAAAACACTGTCAAACTGAAGTAGACATGCGCACACAGGGGTTTGTATCAGTTTTATCAGTTAAATCAGTGCAGCTTTGGGTGTGGACAAGCCCTTATTCCTCAAGTAGTCCCACTGAAATCACCTTAGTGTTGAAATCAGTGGGACTACCCAGAGTATAGTACTAATCAATGTAAGTAAGGGTATCAGAATCTGGACCTATGAAATTAGCAAACAAAACTAATATTACCACATCCCTCCATCTGGCCCAAACGAGCCTCTGCAAGGAAATTCCGAATTTACTGGTTAACTACTGCTCCATCCTCCTGACCCCTTGACATTCTGACTAGGTAATGAAGCAAATATGTTACTCACCGTCTCATGCTCTGGTGAGACCTCTTGCAATACTTAATCAAGGGTAAACGCCAAGCTCTGAATTTCATTGCTTTACTTGGCTTAGTACACTAGTTGCATTAGCACTGTCTTGCTATTACCAAGCTATTTTGGTTGTTGGTTAGGGTGACCAGATGTCCCGATTTTATAGGGACAGTACCGATCTTTGGGGCTTTATCTTATATAGGTGCCAATTACCCCCCACCCCTGTCCCAATTTTTCACCCTTGCTATCTAGTCACCCTATTGTTGGTGGATATCAATAGGGGCAAGACCTTGGTGTTGTACTAGTTCAGTAGAGATACTATTGACTCAGTTATGATACCACTGGGTCCAGTGGCAGGACACTGTTAATAAGAAAAAAGGACCAGATCGCACCCTATTGCTCCATTGGTGTGCAAGGAGGGGAAGCAGAATGCAAGAAGCCGTCTATCACTTACACCCCTGTTCAGCAGCAGGGCACAATTGCAGCCCCTGAAGTGCTGAGATGGCCTCCCTGCTCCAAACACATTGGCCAGTGGAGCTAGCTGCATGTGCAGCGCAGAGTACACAGCAACCTCTGGCGGCGTAGCAGCAGGTATGCTCTTCCTCCTATTGGTGGATCAGGAAGGAAGTCAGCCTTCCAGGTGTAAAATCCCATCGGCAGTCCCCCTGGGATGGTGCCGCTCTGTACTACCCCCACCGCACGGTTGTGTCTTAATGGCACAAGTGAGCCCATGTTGTTATCTGATTTATTTGTATTACTATAAGGTCCACTATGTCCATTGCACTTCCAAACATGTAAGACGGCACATTCCCTCTACCAAAGAATTTACAGTCTAGGGAAGTGAGCGCTAAGGGCCAAATCTTGACTCGAACATAGCCCCAAGAGAACTCTTACCATGAAGAGTGCAAATCAAAGGGCCATTCCAGACAGGATCCTACGGCCCCCACTTTTCTTTATTCTGAGGTCACAGTTTTATCCCCATGCGCATCTTAACCCCACTCTCTTTCTGAGGGGCTTATCCAACTCAACTATTTCAATGCAAACCTTTCCATTCGCTTCACTGGGACTTGGATCAGGCCCTTGTCATTAGCATGGGACACAATGCTGCAAGGTGCACAGCACTTTGACCCTGGTCCACCAAAGCCCTGAAACACATGGTTCACTCTAAGTATGTGGTAAGTCCCACTGACTGCAATGTAGTACAGAATAAAATGGTTTTCCAAATATACTTTTAATTAAAAGAAGACTGGGGCCACTCCACGTATGTGTTGGGTAATGATCTATCGTAATGTGGGGGGATCTTTTGTCTTGTCTGAACCTTGATGTAGGTTGGGTATTTTGTCTTCCTCAAGGCATATCACTGAAAGCATAGATCCGAGACCTCTTGGAGCTGCTGGCAGTCAATTGCAAATGAAAGGCTATTAAAATTAAATTGGTTTATTATTAGAATTGATGTATCTGATCGACCTGAATAATATCCTCCAACTTGCTGACAAGTGGCAGAATTTGTGATGCTGGTTCTGTGGTGTGTGGGAGCCCGAACTGCAAAGCTGTACCTGTTTCTGTTCTGGTTAAGCAATTAGCAAATGAACCTTATCCAGTGAGCACTAAACATTTTGTTTAAATATTAAACAGCAGCATTGTTGATGGTTAAACCAGTATTTAAAGCAGGCCAGCAACTGATTAACAGTCCCTGTCACTGATTTCAGTACTCTCCATAAACAAGTGGCTGAATAATTACCTCCCTAAGCAGATGGGCTGAAAAATTTGGTTCTGGGTTTAGGTCTGAAGTTAGAATGCCATTTCACCCCAAAGTGAGAGTGCTCAGCTTTGGGTCCTTTATTGAGATAGGTCTTAGTGGCAAGGTTTGGGCTGGGATTTTCCTACTCCCCAATTTAAGGTGCTTAGAATCAAGATGCTGGCCCAGCTCTAAGGTTGTTGGTTCTTGTTCTTGTTGTGTTTTTGTTTTGTTTCTTTTCTAGAATCGTAGGGTTAGAAGGGACAACAAGGGTCATCTAGTGTTTAATCCCTTGCCAAGATACTTGTTTTTTATTTTGTTTGTGGCAATTCAGTAAGAAATGCTGAGATTCTTTGGGGTTCAGTTGACCTGTGTGTATGGGACAGCACCCTGAGTAGACTAGGAAGCAGAGTGTGATTCAATGAGCCAAAGGCTCTACCTATTCCTGGCCATGTGCACAGGATGGAGAGGATATAATGGCATCTGTGCAGGCTGCTTCACTACTGTGCAGCTAACCATGGTGGTGCAGGGAAGTAAGGGAACATGCAGCATGGGTCACAATCTTGACCCTTTGTGATCTTCATGGCAAGCAGTTAGTGGTCACATAGTTGCAGCTCTTTAGCGATCCTGGGGTCTGCACTGTGTCTGGGACTGCAGTATGTAAGTAGCGGTAACCATTGCTCTAGTTTCAGGTCTGAAATGTTTTCAGTCTCCAAGGGCTGGTCTACACTAACCCCCCCTGTCGAACTAAGATACGCAACTTCAGCTACGTTAATAACGTAGCTGAAGTCGAAGTCTCTTAGTTCGAACTTACCTGTGGTCCACACGCGGCGTGCAGGCTCCCCCGCGACTCCGCCTGCTCTGTTCGTGGAGCAGGATTACCAGCGTCGACGGGGGAGCACTTCCTGGTTCGATTTATCGTGTCTAGACAAGACGCGATAAATCAAACCCAGAAGATCGATTGGACTCCTCCAACGCGACGGGTGAGTATAGACGTACCCCAAGAAACGTACAAACTGAGGCTTAGGGCACTGAAATCAGGTTTTGATTCAGATTTAAAAACTATCATTCCAGTTCACAAGAGGAAGTTAAAAGTAATGCATTTACTAGATTCATTCATAGATTTTAAGGCCACCAGGGACCATCATGGTTAGCTAGTCTGACCTCTTCACTACTAGTGATGGGAAAAACTGTTGTATTTGGGCCTTGGTTTGGATTCTTATGTAAAGTGTAGCCCTACTACAGTACACGAACCTCTTGATTCTACATAACTGAAATAGAAATTCCCAAGAAAGCCCATTCTCATGAAATTGCTGGCACTTCAGATTCTGGGTAGCAGATTTGTGACAACTGTCAGTTTCATGGTATTTTGTCACTTTGGGTTCTGGTCAGAACTATGAAATGCAAAAGTATCCAATATCAGCACCTCAGATGGTTTTGGTTCAGTTTTAAAAACAGAAAAAAAGGGTGGAGCTGTTTCCTACTTCATGTGAATCCATCCTTAGATGGGTGCCCAACCTGAGATCATCCTGGCAAATCCCAAAGGTACTTGTCTTCCTTGCAAATTGAGTGCCACGTGGATCAATTTCTGGCAAGGTGTTTAAGGTGGTCTGGTTGTATGTCCATCATTGGCAATTTTGTGCCATCGAAGCTTTTGACATCCACGTGATCACCAGCCATCTAGTGGCATTCGTTGATACACATGCTTCGGAATTCGTTGATCTTCCATTCTAATAAGACCATACTGAGAAAGTTGCTGAAACCAAACCAGTGCTGATGGAGATGGATACTAGGTTTGGCTTTGAATATCCTCATTTCTGATCTTGTCTGACGAAGATGAGAATAAAAAAAGTCACTGCAGTGTTCTTTAGTCTTCCTCAGAACCCACATTTCACTTCTGTACAATAGAGTTGGTATAACTGTGGTTCTATAGAACCACAACTTCATATCAAACTTGATGTACTGACATCCTTACAGAGGCCTCTGCAGGGCCCAAAATGTGTGCTGGATAATTCAGGTGTTTTGTTGTTTTTTTTACTATAGTTTCAACCAATTTGCCTGATACTGAAGTTAGGCTTACCAGCCTGTAATTGCTCGAATCGCTTCTGGAGCTTTTTAAAAAAATCAGCGTCATATTAGCTATTCACCAATTATCTGGTACAGTTGCTGATTTAAGCGATAGTTTACATACCACAGTCAGTAGTTCTGCAATTTCATATTTGAGTCCCTTTAGAACTCCATACCATGAATACCATCTGGTCCTGGTGACTTATTACTGTTTAAATTATCAATTTGTTCTAAAACCTCCTCTACTGACACCTCCACCTGGGACAGTTTCTCAGATTTGTCACCTAAAAAGAATGGCTCAGGTGTGGGAATCTCCTTTACATCTTCTGAAGTAAAGACCGATGCAGAGAATTCATTTAGCTTCTCTGCAGTTGCCCTGTCTTCCTTGAATTAATGACACAAGCTGAAGATCTGGCCTACTGAGTGTACATTTTGGAGAAAACTTTTCTTCTCTTTGCTTTACTTTATAGAGTGACAACTAGAGGATCTTGCTTAGTTTATGAATAATACCCAGATTAGATTTTTAGTTGATGACTTTCCTTCATGATTATTTGCTGGATTCCCTCTAAATCAGATGTGCCACATGCTTTCACCTTTAAAAAACCTAGAATTACTTCTGAACACCATTGACCTTGTTTTAAATTTGAAACGCAGAAGCAATTTCTCAATGGTATATGAATTCCAAATGTCAAACACTGATAAGAGGAAGGAAATTAATGTCTCACAAATTGGAAGAAAAGAGGGCCTCATGGAAATGCTCCACTTCCTTTCTTACTTGATTGCATCCACAACTAGTCAAGAGGAAATTGTGATTTAGTTTTTCAGTGCACAGTAAATTACTCTTCCAATCAACACTCTGTCTGTGTTTTATACTTACCATGGATGGCCTCTGGCTGTTAACCATAGCCACCAAAATTTTTATTCTTTGAAAGTCTCACTGGTAATTTAGAACTGGGCAATTCATTTTGAAATAAAAATGCGCTTTAGAGCAAGCTTGGAGCATGTGCAGTCTAATGTTGAGCCCATGGCTGAATGGGCTATAAATAACATATAAAAAAAGAAATGAGTTCAGGACTCATACAAAAGTGAGTCCTTTGTAGTGTTACCAATTAATGCGATTATATGTGTACTAGTGGGATTTGCCCTCCTGCCCAGGAAAGCAGTTAATAGTTAAAGGAACTGAATATAGGGAAGGATTTTATTTTCTTGAGTTCATGTTCCCAACTGTGTGGAAGCACATTTTAATGTAACCCCACATAGTGACAAAAAAACCCAACGATTTCACGTTAGCTGTCATGTCCTGTGGTCCATGGCTCTGCCACATGGGAAGGAGTAACTGAACTGGACTAATTAAAACAGACCATTGACTTCCCCCAGAAGCTCTTTGCCTATTATTTGGAAGGGGTTGGGGGAGATGTGCCAGTTGCTAATACGACAAGCCATTTTGATCAAAATATCATAGCATGAAATCGATCTGTCAGTGCTGCTGTGGAGTATGAAAAGGCATTGAAGATGGAAGGGTGAGGTAAAAGCAGTGAATAGTGGCAAGAGGATGGCTTATGTTGAGTGTAAATAGTTCTGTTGTTACTGCTCACATGTATATGCTTTGTTGATAGGTCACTCACTTGTCATGTCACTAATGCTGTGCTTTACTGCATTCGGAGCCTGATTCACTGCCATCTTGTGGCTGTTAGGTAAAGGTTGAACAAGGGATGAAAACGATCACAATTGCTTGTTTTCTGTCACAGCTTTCTTAGAGAAATGTTTACTATTAATTATTATATGTAGCACCCCTGTCAAAGCATTCAGTGTCTGTACAGTACATACACAAATACAACACAGTAAAGATATGATCAATTATCCTTTAAAATCCAATAACAAATCAGGGGATCCAGTTTAAAAAAGAGGAGAGAGAAAGCCGGGAGTGGAAGACTATGGTCCAGATGTAAACAGCAGCTTGGGGAGGGTAGAGTGATCTTGCATTAAAGTCTGAAACCCAGAAGCAGTTTCTCAGTGGAATAATGGCTTCAATGGAGCTATGTCGATTTACGTCAGCTGAGGATCTGGCCCAAGAAATCTAGGGCAAACAGTTCTAAAAACCACCGTTTGGGGAGTAATCGTTTTAAAGATGTTCGCTAAAGGTGGGAGAGATGCGATGAGACAGATTTAAGGGTGGGGGAGCGGGTTTTATATTATGGGGTTTATCACCACAAAAGTGCAATTATTTGCCAATAGCAGATGCAAAGGTGAACTCTAAACAAACGGAGTAAGTCTCCAATAACGCCAGGGTAGAACTGGCTGAAATTTTTTGGCCGAAACTTTTTTTCACCAAAAAAAATGCCGTTTCAGGTTGACTGAAACATTTTACAAGTTAGCTGAATTGTTTCGGTTGGAACAACACCAAACCAAACAATTCAGGAAAAATAACTGAAACATCATTTTGACATGAAACATTTTGATTTTTCAGTTTAAAATGGTGTTTTGTTTTGATTTTTACTTCTATTTTATTTGTTAAGAAACAGTTAAACTCAGACTAAATGAAACGTTTTATTTTGGGTTGAACAAAACATTTTGTTTCATCTGAAACCATTTTTCTCCTGTTTTTTTTTTTTTTGGTGAGTTTTTTTTTTTTTTTTTTGGTTTGGTTTGGCCAGTGAACTGAAATGTCAGCTCTTTACACAGCTCTAAGCCAGGGCCAACACTATTAAGGGCAAAAAAAACCCCAGTGCAAGTATAAAATCAATCCATTCCTCTATAGGTATAATTACTGCAGTAGCAAGTGGACCACAATAATAAAGAATGTGCAGTCATTAGTCATCACCCACCCCCAAAATCATGGGTCAGTCTAATCTTTAAAGGTATGTTCAGCAACCTGGAGGCCTCCTCTGCAAGACAGTTAAACAGTCCTCATGTTTATTTCAGGCCTCACAATGCGCTGACCCTCCATTTTCATATAAAGACATGTCGGTACATATGGACATTGCATTATGCTGTGCGGCTGCAACATCGTAGTTGATATAATGACATTCAAATATCACAATGAAGCAGCATTATCTGGGGTTTTTTTATGGTCTGTGGTACAAAAAGTGGCAGTCATGGTGCAGTCTGATGTGTTATAATATGGACTTCTGTGACAAATGAACTGTGGTTCTCCAGAACATCATAACCAACACACAGTTCATGGTTCTGAGGTTAAAAAGCAAATTAAAAATGTGATTAAATACATAAATTAGAGCCTGCCAGCTCCAGAACTGCTGACGCAGGTTCAGGCTCAAAACAGTAATCTGAAAAGTGATTATTATAACAGTGGCTGGGGCCTGCAACCGAGATGGGGGCCCCGTTGTGCTCGGTGCTGAGCTTACATATGGTAAGAGACGGTTCCGAGGAGCTCACCCCTCAGCAGATAATACTAAGGGAGGGGAAATGAAAGAATGCATTTTACAGACGGGGAACTAAGGCACAGGGCGACCCAAGGTTACGCAGGAAGTCTGTGCCAGAGCTGGGAACTGAACTCAGATCTCCTAAATTGCTGTCCAGTGTCTCAATCACAAGAACATCCTCTCCAAAATGATCCGTTTTACTGGTATAACCTTTCTGTGTGTTACTTCTAGTTGGGTTTGTTTTGCCTTTTTAAAAATTCAGTGACCTATTTTGGAGTAACTTAACTAGACAAGGGCCTTTAAAGGACACTGCTATAGAGGACAAAATACTTTCCATGATGTCCTTATCACTGGCAAGGGGGCTAAGTCATTTCAAATCATCTTTGAAAGATACAGATATTGACGTGGTACCTTATTATACCTTTGGTGTTTTTCCTTCAACCTTCAGTGTTGTTATGTCTTTTGTACTTGTTTTTGGAGGGAAATGCACATGCATTTTTAACAGTCCTCTCTTATATCTTACCCACTTCCTGCATGGCCGCCAGCCTCAGGTTATTCTGCTGATTAAGGAAATGTCTGTGTGATCCTGTGGAATGGAAGTCATGTGACACAGAAAAAGAGGGAGAAAAATCCCCCAACAGAAATAAAATGTACAGCACCCAGGACTGCAGGAAATGGAGACTGGCGCTTAGCAGAAAGGTCAAGTGAAGGTGTTAGTGAGAGAGTCCAAAGGAATATCCAGCATGCTCTGTGTGCTACGGTTATCAAGCAATCCTGGTAACGCTATGCCTTTCGGGAGGAAAAGATTAATGTGCTGAATTTTTGGTGTAATGGGTAAGTGTAGGGAAGGTCAAATGTCAGGGCCTGCAGTTTGAAGGTCTGCTGGCCTGCTCAGAGAGTTGAGAAAAGTAGGGAACTGGGCATGGAGAAGAAGGGAAATAAAAAGCTGACGTTGTCTTTTTACTGCTAATTCCAAGTATTGGTGTATTAGAGTCCAGTTGGTGTAGGGAAGTACTGAGTGCCCTCAACTCTAGCTAAAGTCAGTGTGAATTGAGGGTACACAGTACCTCACAGAATTAGGCCCTTATTTAGGAAAGTGTGCAGGCATTTCAGGGGCAGAAGACAATAGCACGTAGCAGGGGTACCCAAAATGTTAGCAAAGGGTAGGATTGCCAGACGTCTGGTTTTCGACCAGAACACCCGGTCGAAAAGGGACACTGGCAGCTCCGGTCAGCACAGCTGACTGGGCTGCTAAAAGTTCAGTTGGCTGCAGCACCCAGCTCCGTGTGGATCCTGGAAGCGGCGCGCATGTCCCTCCAGCTCCTAGGCACAGGTACTGCCAGGGGGGCTCCGGGCGCTGTCTCTGCCCTGAGTGCCGGCTCCGTAGCTCCCATTGGCCAGGAAGCATGACCTGGAGCCCACACCCCGAACTGCCTCCCATACCACAACCCCCTGCCACAGCCCTGAGCCCCCTCCCACACTCTAAACCCCTTGGCCCCAACCCCCATCCCAGAGCCCCCTCCTTCACCGCAAACCCCCTCATCCCCGGCTCCACACCGGAGCCCGGGCTCCCAGCCAGAGCCCTCACCCCCACCCGCATCCCAATCCTCTGCCTCAGCCCGGAGCCCCGTCCCACACTATGAACCCCTCGGCCCCACCTCCCAGCCCAGATCCCCCTTGTGCACCCCAAACCCTTCAATTCCAGCCCCACCCCAGAGCCCACACCCCCAGTTGGATCCCTCATCTACTCCCGCACCCAACCCACTGCCCCAGCCCGGTAAAAAGAAGCGAGCGAGGGAGGGTGGGGGAGAGCAAGTGATGGAGGGAGGGGGGATGGAGTGAGCAGGGGCGGGGCAAAGGCAGGGCCCCAGGGAAGGAGGCGGAGCAAGGGTGTTAAGTTTTCTGCAATCAGAAAGTTGGCAACCCTAGGAGAGCGAGGGGAAAGAAGGTTATATCCAATTGAAATTACAATGGGAACTGAGAGGCAAGGCATTGGAATAACTGTTAATCTTAGAGAAAGTGCCACGGAGTTTTCAATAATGATAAGCAATTGAGACCTTGGTTTTATGACTCATTTGAATGAATCCAAATATTATCAAGATGGTAAGGAAGGATGATGAAAGAGAGAAAAAGTTCTTAAATGGCAGAAAATAGAGGAGGAGGAAAGGTGGGTTTTGAATAACAGAATAGGAGGACAATCTAAGCAACAGGAGAGAGAAGGTCCTGACAGGCAGTAGTACAAAAAGAGCCAGCAGACAAAATAAGGCTCAGGAGCAGCGAAACAAAAGACAGTGTTCAAAATGGACTACACAAATGCTTACATGTAAATCCATTTGATATGGCAGTATTGTGTACATAGTACACTGTATTCTGATTGTGTGTGTGAGAGAGAGAGAGAGAAAAGAAGAATAAACCTGAATTTATAAGCATGACATCAATAGCTTGTAATATTGTTTATTCTGGGGTCTTATATTGAACAACCTGCTGAAACAATTATACAAAAAATAAAACCACTCAGATTCCTGCTTAAGCGTAGTAAGTCTCTGTTGCTTTAATAATTGTCACCATCCATTCTGTTATTAGTATGTATGTTCACAACTCTGATTAGTCCCCTTTATCAAATTTTGCTTAGCCCAGTACTTTGAAAGTTTCCAAGCTAAGAAGCACTTTTCAGCACAAATGGATTCTGAGTTGTTCTTGAAAATATTTTTTGTATGAAGTGCTGGCCAGCTAGATAAGTAAATAAGGAGAAATAAATCCATGTGTGACATTGGCAGCTTGGGGGTCCACTGTAAGAAAGAAACCATTTCCAACCTATTTTAAAACAGGTTTACCAATCAGAAGACACACATAGGGCCAACTTTTCAAAAGAGCTTCCCTTAGCGAGTTACAGGAGGGTTCAGTGATTATTTTCCAGTCTATGCATGCAGTCCCATTTCTGTTTTACCTAGTGTGGCTTTGAAACAGGAGCCAAATAGTGATAAAAATGATCTTCCCTTTCCATACATACCAAAGCTCTGATGCTAACTGCATACTTTGTGCTTCCACAATGATTTTCATCCACAGATTGCCTAGCACTTTATAAACATCTAGCCTGGGATTTTCAAAGGAGCCTCAAGCACTAAAGTACCATGGACTACAGCGGAACTATACTGATTTACACCAGCTGAAAATCTGTCCGTTGTGTTTTAGATCGTTACTGTATAACACTCCAATACTATTTTTTTCTAAGGTAAAGTGGCTGCGTAGGCCACCATTCAGTGTCTTATGTTTTCCTTAATTTCCGTGCCATGTTACATTCCAGCAATTTAAGAACCCAACATTAAGCAGTCAAACAGGAGTACAACTAAATTGGGCAATTTTGTTCCCAGTCTTCTCCTGAGTAGCACCCCCTCCCTTACCCCATTCCCTTTGATCCCTAAAGAGCCAGCTATGGTTTTAAATACACTATAAGTGGGGGCCTGCCGCTGCTTGATGTCTGGCCTGAGATGGAAGTAAAGTGTCACTTCCAATTTTATCTGGATGTAGAACAAAGAAATCTGTGACCAATCTACTGCACAATGCACAGTGATTGTTGGAACAGGGAGATTTGGTGGAAAGCATATTTCAAAGCACAAATGGAAGCAATTTTTAAATGCTGGTGAGGAGAGATTATTTTACCTGTTTTAATTTCCATTTATGGCATCCATTGTTTTTAATCTCGGGTACTATAGCAATGGGTGCCATATAAGAACCATGATTAGATAAGGCAAATGTTTTTGGGGTGTGAAGGCTATTCAGGCCTAATCCTACTATTGGATCTGTTCAGTGTAGGGTGACCAGATGTCCTGATTTTATAGGGACAGTCCTGACTTTTGGATCTTTTTCTTATATATAGGCTCCTATTACCTCCCACCCCCATCCCGATTTTTCATACTTGCTGTCTGGTCACCCTAGTTCAGTGGAGCCCCACTGAAGTCATTGGGGCCCCGCATGAGGGCAGGAAGTCTGTCCTTGCAGATTCAAGTGCGACGTCACAGCTTTGGCATGTTCGAAAGGTAACTTTTATTATTATTTGGATTTAGCATATTTCATTTTTCTGTTTCAAAACCATGCTAGGGAAAGCAGAAACAGGACAGCTATTAGATTCTGTGTGGCACTGCTCATTTGTAAAGGAAGAAAATCTAACTAACTAAATTGAATCACTGTTGTAAATACCAAATTAAAAAGCCTTAGCAATGTATGTGCCAGTACTCTCTGTGTAACTAGCATCACAGTGTGCGACTGTAAGAGAGAGGTTTTTACTAAAAATTAAAGTACTATGAAAAAGATATAGCCAGGGTTCTGAGCTGTTTTCCCATCAAATAGGAATGTAGCAGACTTCTATGACAAATAAGGAATTTGAATAAATTGTTGGGAATGCCTTCAGCATTAAACTGTGATGAACAAATGTAGTGGACAGAGGAGAATATGACCCGTCAGGCAGGGTTTCGGTTTCAAATCAGGCAGAAGGTACTTATGTCCCAGAATGGTAGAAAGGAAAGGATTTCATTTCTCTGTTTGTCAGTTCTGTGATAACAACCCTTCTGTTTTTCCTTCCTTTCCTACCCCTATTAGTTTATTGGCGTCTTTTTCTCTCTTTCCTTTGTATGTATTTGTACGAGTCTCCCTTTTTCACTGGTTCCTTTTGTTTGGTATGTATCTTTCTGTCTCTCCCCTGGGGTTACCACCTTTGGGACTCAGTCCTATGGGACAAAAATGTGACACAGCACAACACCTAACTGTCATTCTGCATGTAAGACGTTTTTCCTTCTATGTGAACTAAATTGTATTTTTGTTGTTGGGATTTGTTGGGTGTATTGCCAACACTTAGTTACACAGTAGAGCCACACAATTCAGAACTGCCCTACGAAATTTTGGGTGGGTGGCTACCCTTTGATCTTTCCCTACATGATGTCATGTACTTGCTTTGTGTGTATGTTCTTTCTCCTCTAGAGACTGATCCACAAAGAGGATGAGATCTGTTATTACTGTCAGATACATATATTTACCTAAATTTCTAATATACCAGAAAAGGCCCCTATCTTCCATTTTAAGCATCTTACAATAAATTTAAAAAACAATTAGTTAATTAACATATTAACCCAGCAGCTGAAATAGTGGCACACCCAGTAGTGCAGCCAGGTCCGGAGCGCAGGGGGAGCGGCGCTATAAAAGGCGCCTCCCCCTGTACTCACCCGGCGGCGCTCCGGGTCTTCGGCGGCACTTCGGCGGCTCACTCCGGGTCTTTGGTGGTACCCCGCCAAAATGCCGCCGAAGACCTGGAGCGCCGCCGGGAGAGTGCAAGAAGCGGCGCTTAAAAAGAAGCGGCACCTTTTTTTAGTGCTGCTAAAAAAAGGCGCCGCTTCCGCCGCTTCTGCTCAAGGGGGAGCGGCTGCTCCCCCCCTGGCTATGCTACTGGGCACACCCCAACAAAATCCTCTTCCCCCACGATAATTAGCCCCCCTCAAGACTCACCATCCTTAGAAGTGTGAGTGAATAGAGAAGTCATTCATAGGGCATGCCTTGAAAATCACCAAATCTGGGGTGTTATCCTGCCCTACTGGAGTCATTGGGAGTTTTGTCATTGACTTCAGTGAGGACGGAATTTGATACCTGGACTACTTCAGACTGGGGGGTGAAGTAGGGCCTCATATGAAAACTGCTATACCACCAACCACTTCTCTTTTTTATTGTGGGGCTCCAGCTCACATTATCCTTTCTAGAGGCCTGTGTTGAGGCCTTGAAGACTCAAGGTTCTAGTCTTGTTTCCCTGGGTGTGTGACTTCTGTGTTCATTGTGTCTGTTGTCTGTAGCATATGGCTTTATTTCAATGCATTTCTCTCTCCCCTTTAGTTATGTATGTTCCTTTCTTCCTCTCAGACAGAACAGATTGAAATAAGGCAGAAATGCAACTCTTCTCCCACTGCATCCTCAGCGGTAAAGGGAGATTATCATTTCGCTCTGTCAAGCTTGTGCGTTTGGCCATGTTACAGGCTTCAGACTGATACTGAGGCTCCATAGCAATTGTTTGGCAGTAGAAGAAGAAAAAGACAATCTCTCTCTTTCTCTCTGTCAGGCTGGATGGAAACTTTCTATAGATTTCAGTTTCTAATTTTTTGCATTCAGCTGGTTTTCCACTGTACATCATTTCACCAGACAAATATCTCATTTTATTATTTAACAATAGTACCGAATGTTGAAAGTAAGCTGAAGGGTGCAGTGTTCCCTGCATTATAGAGGTTTACGTTACTCTGGCGTGGTGGTGAGTTTGGATCACAGGAGGATTCCTCGTGCTGTCCTGTGAGACCACACACAATGCTGTGGAAATACGCCTGCTACTGCAACACCTCTTATGCTTCTTGCTTATAACCACCTCACCACAAATACGTGTCTGTCTATTAAAGCCACAAGCCGACATCTCCCATCGCTAACTGCCTGCACTGTATTAAGGTAGAATAGCCCATAACAGCCACACTAGAATGAAAGAGACAGTCCTGCACACATACATACTTCTTCCTCTTCAGTGTATCCCCACCTGGTGCTGTGACCCTGGGTAACTGTCCACTTCTACTGCCACCTGCTGTAGCTGTTGTAGCATTACAGGTTCCTCTCCATAAGCACAGTAACATACTGTACTGCAAGTGGATGAACTTAACCCTTCTGTTGCAGACAGATATTTCTGGCTTTCAGACATAACATCACTTGAGCACAGATGCAGTCAGGCCAAACAAAATTCAACTCCTACTTGGCTGACTAGGAAAAAAGATGTGGGAGGACTTAGTGAAAGAAAAACGGGATTCCCATGATTATTTTAAATTCCTTGCTTGCTGAAAAGAGTTGGGGTGACTCTCTTGAGGCAACATATGCCAGGTTCCCCGTGGGATAATTCCATATTTATTCTTGGGTTTGTGGTCATTATTTTTGGACGTCATTATCCGTATAGCCTGTTTTTTCCCTAGCGTCAATAAATACACAATGTGAATTTTGGGAATCATACTGTGTCTGTGTAAGAGTGCTATGTCCTGAATACTTAACAGGAAAAAAATGTATAGTGCTCCCTGTGTATTACAACATCTCGAGACACTATTCTGACAAGACAGGCTGGTAGACAATTGATGTAATTTCTCACCAAAATTCAGCTGAAATATCTACGTTTAATTTGATAACAAAGTAGGAGGCAGTTTTAGAAGAATATTGCTGAAAATCAAACTACTGTGGTATGTTTCCATAGGACACTGTTGAATATTGGCTAAGTAATAATAATTCCTACCAGGGCAGTCAGTACAGAATGATAATGCCTTTATTTCTTATTTTATATTTGTGGACAGTACAGTGCTTTAAAGCATACAGTAAATTGTAGGAGATTATCACAGCTGTTCCTTGTTTTAACAGGTCAGAATATGGTAGTTTATGCCAGATGGCTGGCAGGATTTTGAGATAAAAATTGTATTAGGACAATAATATGGATGCTACTTTGGATAGAAGGTTACTTGAATTTAGTTTATATTCTCATTTTAAAAATAAACATTTACTCTCTTCACAAGCCATTGAGCTGTACTACAAGAGCTGTGTCTTTGCCCATTTGAAAAGATCTGGTTTCGCAAACAGAAATACATTGCTGCCAGTCTGGAAACAAAAAATAAAGATCAAACATCATATTTGTGGTTCGGGGATTCATTAGGTCCCATGAAGTAAAAAAGAAAAAAAATCTTGTAAAGGGGGAAAAATTCTATGAAAACACAATAAACACAACACAAAAACCACACAGTACAAGACCCACCTTTCTACATAAGCTTACTCTTGATAAATGGGGTTAAATAATGACCCAGCATCCCAATATATTTACCCATGGATTGAGGAAAGTTACAAAACCCAAAAAGAGTGACTCCGTATGCGCTGTTGAACCAAAGAATGGTGAACGGTAGAATCCTTTATGCAATTGTTAACTTGGTTATTGGCACCCAAATATCCCGGTGATTGATGCATTAGTGATACTGATGGATCACACAGCAGTTAACTGATCCACATGTCCAAATCCCTTTCCTGTTAAAGATAGCTATGAATGCCAATGGAGGGTATGTTATGATCCCATATATTTATAGTAGCATAATTCCCATTTTAAAACATTTTTATTATGTTACAGTAGCACAGAGACCAAGCAAATATATAAATCCTACTTAATATATTGCAAAAATCCATTATATTTGTAAAAACTCTATGGGCTGGATTATGGTTTAACAGTCTACCCAGAGCATGGGCCAGCATGCAGCTGTAACCCAGGAATAGCTCAGGAAAATAATAATCTACTGTGGGGGGGGGGGGGTAGTAATCGGCTATTTGCTCCAGTGATGACTCCGCTGAGGTGGTTTGAACATTTGGGGGGAAAGACAGAAGCTAAAGCTCCATCCGTGCCTTGTCCTTCTCTGCCCACTTGCAGGGAGTAACAGGCTTCTGGTATATGCTTAGCATTGCATTCCCAGATGCAAAATCTAGGGAGGACATATAAGCATCAGGGGAAGTCTTGCTCTCCCTTAGAGCCCTGCATGGACGGACCACCTGGGCTGCAATCTGATGCTATAACCATATCAGCAACATACACAGCATCACCAAAGTGTAATTTAGAAAGAACTGAAAAGAGAATAAAGCAAGGATACAAAATTCGACAGGTGACTGAAGTACCATTGTCTCTTACAAATATGTATCTTTTGCTAGGCAAGGACATGGGGTTTATTTAAAAAAAATTAAAACATTTCATTTAAAATGACATCCTAGACAGGTTTTTGTGATCTATCATAAAGAAAATAAATCTTTACCCAGTGAAAAAAATTACCTTAAAGCAATGTAGAGTGGAATTGACCTATAGAGAACTTCACTATAAACAGATCATTACATAAACAGAACTGAAATTAGTACAGTGTATATTTTAATGGGTAAGGCCTAAAATAAACCATCAGCTAGTTTGAAAAAAAGAGAGAGGGAGAGAGCAAGTAAGTTGCAGAAGCTATTTTTCACAGCTGTGGTGTCATAATTAAATCCAGCATAAACTTCAATTGTAGCTGTGGCTTTTGGGTCTGGGAACCTCTGTGGAAGGCTCCCCAAACCTCTAAAGTGATCAGCAAATTAAAAACGAGTGGGGGGGTGTGTGTGTAAAAACATGAATTATATACTCCAAGCTGTGTGTGAACATGAATTATATTCCCTAAGCAGAGCATCCTACAATCAGAGCATTCTATAATCAAAGACAGAAGAGAGCAGAAGACTATGCGAACTCCACTAGGAAGATCTAATTTACCCAGGTAGTGCTTACATATTATGGAGATGTGTTCTGTAGAAAATCTTATTAGGAACTGGGCCTTTAAAAATATGTGCTGCATAGAAATTAGGCTCATAACCCTACATAGCACTCTGTAGGTGCATGATCATGCCCCACTGAAGTCAGTGGGAGCTTTACCATTCCGTGGGTGCAGGATCCAACCTACATGCAGAAATCAGGGAGAGTGAGCTGAGAGCCTGAACTCTACTGCCCTCTAAAGAGTCATGTTAATTATGCAGCTCAAAGATCTTTGTAGCAGCTTGCTTAGCCTGGTGTAGGTGATGTTAAGGGGGTTCGCTTGGAGGGCATAATGGGATGAGCATGGGAGGATCCACTTTTACGTAGTCTCTGGAGAGAAAAAGGAAGAGATTACCCTCGCCCCAAGACCTGGGTTCCTGCTCAGATTACCAAGATGATGAGGGTTTCTTGAGAGCTGAAGAGGAGAGGAGGGGGGTGGTTTGGTTTGGTTTTCCAGTTCCAGGCTCCTGCACCAAATGTATTTGGGAGGCTTTGGGACAGTTTGGGTGTACTCCTAAAAGAAGAGCAGAGCCCTCCTCCCCAAGGTGAAGGCAGTTCAGATCAATCACAGAAAGCCTGGATACAGCTTGGCCTATGCCAAAAACAAGGGAGCTAATTTTCTTGAAGGCAACACCCCTCCCAAATCTCTTCCTTACCAAGTTTCATGCTGCTATGGCAACAGTTGCCATAGCCTACTATTTATTCTTCCCAGGTTGAGTCCTTTCCTCTCTGACATCAGAGTTGGGAAATATTAAATATTTAAATAATACTGATATACCTTTTTCTAACCGGTGACATTTAGAGTGTGGTACCTTTAAGTATCTGGTCAAATTCCAGTTACCCATAGACCACACAACAGCCAACTTCAGTGTGGGACTAGGAAAAAAAATTCCCTCCGCTCTTTTATTAGCTTTAACTACTTTGATCATTATCTCTGTACAAAGCCTATAAAAATAGAAATAAAACTTGGGTTTTTTTTCACTGTATGTTAGAAATTATCTGTTTTGGAAACAAATCTAACTGACAGTAGACAGGAAAGAAAGTTTTAAAATCTTCCAAAGCAGCTGTGGAAGCTGCCTCCTTGTAAGGTCCCTTACAAGATGGCTGTCACGGCCAGGAAAAGCTGCAGAAATGCAGTACAAAGAATGTACAAAAATGGCTAGATATTGGACTAGATGGTCCATTGGTCTAATAATCCAGTTTAGCAATTTCTGTGTCCCCATATGAAGCTTCCATTTCTAGCTCTTTATTTTCACCAGGAATAGGACTAAATATGCTTGTTGTGGTCATTGGGCCACTATAATTTTTTGTGGGGGTGGATGATATTTGAGGATGAAGAGGAACCATTTCTCTAGTGGGTGACTTATTTGAAATGTGATAAGAAGCCCAGAGGGAGATAATTCAGAGCTTGATCCTGTTCCCATCAAGTCAGTGAAAAAACTCCCATTGACCTAGTGGGGCAGGATCAAGTCCTTAGTGAGCCCCAGGTGAGGTGACCAAGAGTGCCTATTAAATGAGACATGCCAGTCATATAGCTCTGTTGGTTTATTACATGGCTGAAATTTATCACATGGATATATATCACCGAACTGGCCTGTGCCTTGTTCAAGGAGTGTGTGTGCAATCACTGACTATCGTATTCTATCCTATAGCTCTCTACATCCTTAATCTGTCTCTCACTTTCCTCTTATACCAAGTCTATTTACCCTTCCTTTTGTCTCTCTCTCTTCTCATTCAAGCTGAAGCTGTAGCCTGTTGCTTTTCTTTCTTTCTTTCTTTCTTTCTTTCTTTCTTTCTTTCTTTCTTTCTTTCTTTCTTTCTTTCTTTCTTTCTTTCTTTCTCATCCCTTCAGTACTGGTCATGTCCCTACCCCACATAGTTCTTGCTCTTGTAGCTTCTTTGTAACTCCAACTCTGGCTTTGTGACCTCTTGGCCATCTTCTTCTGTCCTCTTTACCTTTTTTCACTGTGTCCATCCTCTGTTTTTGCCCTATGTACAGTTCAACATCAAAGACAATGCAGCCAGTCACTTGCCACCTCTGATTAATTTGCATACTTCATTCCTTTTACCTGAAGTGAAGTAAGTCTGGAGGAGGGGAGATAGGCAGACATAGAAATAGTCAGACATAAAGACATTTTCAAGGTCAAGAGTGCTCTACGGAATCACTTAATCAAAAAGCCAACACCTTACTGCACAGCTGCAATACTCTTCAGTGACACCATCCATGTCAAAACTGGTGAGGAAACAGCAGTGTCTTTCACTGGGAATCCATTCATTAATTCAGACAGATTCCAGAAATTACAGTGTATGTATAACATATAATTGAATATAACAAAAGCCCAACTTGCAGCTAGCAGAAGAGTTCTATTTCATGAGTTCGATGACATGAGAGGGCTATTATAGTTCAGTGACATTGTAGCCTTGAAAGATGAATATTTTTTTTAAGTGATTAAAAACACAAGGCATTTTATACAACATTTTAACCAACAACTGCAATATTAGAGTAGCTGTGAAACATTGTATTGTTTGGTAGCTAGGAAAGAAAGGGGGTTTTAAACATATATAGTATGTGTGAGAGTATCTGTGGACACATGTGTGTATCCTTGCATATGCATGCACAGAATAAGGCTTACAGATAAACATATGAGACCAAGATATATTTCCATCAAGTAGTTTTGGTGATATTCACTCTTGTGACTTGTCCCCAAAAGCCTCAAGATGTATCATTGTTGTGCTACATTGCTACCTAGTTCTTATTTATTTTAATAATGCATAAGTTCTCTTTCTCTTGGCATACCATCTGTTTACATTCCGTATTCCAAAATAGCTCTCTGTATCCTAGCATGGTAAGATAGGAGGTGAGATATTTAGAGCTGCCTATGGGATTCCATCTTTAATGGAAGATATGTGTCTAAGTCTCTTCGAAACTGCTTGGAAAAATCTCAGTCATAGCTACTAATGGGATCTTTGGTATTGGAGATTTTCTAGATTTCCATGCAATATTTTCTCCTTTTCAACACAGACTTACGATATGTTTTATGTTACTTGCAACAAAGCAATGCCCGTTGTATGTGGATGTAGCTCAAAGGTTGCCCTAGGATGTACAAACAGGAAGTACTTTTGAGATATCATTATTATATTGAAATATACTTTCTTGTCTGTCGCCTTTCCTCTTTAGCCCTTCTGACTCGGATACTCCCACTCATCCATGCTCAAGAATGCTCACCCCTGTCATTCCACAATTACCCATATTTCTCTGCATGACAGTATATTTATTTTTAAAACCCCTCCCCCACATTTGCCCCTCTTTCGCTCATTTCAGTAACAGTGACTTGAGTTTACAAAACTCCCCTTGTGGCTTCAGTATGTGCAATAAAACCTGGATCACTGTATACAAAACCAAATATAAAAGACAGTGATTAAGAACAACTGAGAGGCGTGAGAGACATATTTCTCTAACCCGCTTCTCAGTTCCCTTGTTGATTGACATTTGGGGATAACAATTGGAGGTGAGAGGTGCCCATGTGCCCAACATGTCAAGGTTGAAATTAGGGCAAGTCAAAGATGAGCCCAATCACTTTAGAATGTGAGGAAGGAATACAGCAATAAACAAGCAGTAGGTATGTTTGGGCTATTCCCCTCAGAGTCTTAAAAGCTAAAAGAATGTTTAAATCAATGAAGATCTTTACAAGGAACCAGTATAAAGATTTCGAGATTGGAATAATGTGTTTAACTATCACTGTGGCTGCTGCAGTCTGGATGACTTCCATCCTGTGCATTGGTGACTTGTATAGATTCATAGATTCCAATGCCAGAAGGGACCGTTTTGATCATCTAGTCTGACCTTAGGTATCTCATGGGCCTTTGAACTTCCCCAAAATAATTCCTAGAGAATATCTTTTAGACAAACACCCAGTCTTGATTTAAAAATGGCAAGTGATGGAGAATCCACCACAGCCCTTGGTAAATTGTTCCAATGGTAATTATCCTAAATGTATGCCTTATTTCCAGTCTGAATTTGTCTAGATTCACCTTCCAACCATTGGATCATTTCTCTGCTAGACTGAAGAGCCCATTATAAAATATTTGGTTCCCATGTAAGTACTTGAAAGATCTTCCCTTAACCTTCTCTTTGTTAAGCTAAATAGATTGCACACCTGGAGTCAATCACTATAAGGCATGTTTTCTAATCCTTAATCATTTTCATGGCTCTTCTCATAACCCTCTC
The DNA here is from genome assembly GCA_037349315.1 of Chelydra serpentina. Classification (NCBI taxonomy): domain Eukaryota; kingdom Metazoa; phylum Chordata; order Testudines; family Chelydridae; genus Chelydra; species Chelydra serpentina. The sequence goes on from JBAIAC010000004.1 coordinate 134,338,705, forward strand.
TAATTTATCAACATTCTTGAATTGTGGATCCCAGAACTGGGCACAGTATTCCAGCAGCAGTCGCTCCAGTGCTAAGGACAGAGGTAAAATAACCTCCTTACTCCTACTCGAGATACCCCTGTTTAAGTATCCAAGGATTGCATTAGCCCTTTTGGCCACAGTGTTGCACTGGGAACTCATGTTCAGCTGATTATCCACCATCACTCCCAAATCTTTTTCAGAGTAAGATGATAAAATATAAGCTAAATAATATGTGCCTTGCATGCATAACTTGTGAACTGCATAACATGTACATGGAAATGGGAAATTACAATACTCTCAGCTCCTTTTCATTTCCTTCCCCGCCTTCCCTTTCCTCCCCACTTCTTTTACACCAATTCCACCTTCCCCAGGGGTCAAATACTGAGCTCCTGTTAGGCACTGAGGGCGTGACTGAGTAAGTTATAAGTAAAGTCTGAGTCAGCCCAATAGCTCTAATTTCTTTTGCAATTAGAGAGTGTTTAAATAGTGAATGTTGGGGCAGTCTTGGATGTTGCATGAGCTACACAGCCGTGGGAATAGGAGGCATGGGTAGCCTGCGTGTGAAGCGCCATTCAGCCAAGTGGATCAAAGGGGAAAACAGGCAATTAAAAAACTGCAGCCCGGATGGATTCCTTAGAGCTACCTTTGAGCACTTGATACATGGCCCTTCCCCATCTCACTGTCCTGCTTCAGATCAGGAGAGCTGATAGGGGGGTCCCATTTTAATCACTATCTAAATCAGTAAGACACGACTGACTGACTGAATAACGACCTTGGGATTTGACCCACTGAGAGGGTTGTGTTGGGGAGAGAGAATCCCCTGCTGCTGTTAAGGGAGAGGAGGGCCAGTGGAGGGAAGGAAAGATATTAAAAGAAATAATTGACTGTAGAAGCTACTTTTAGTGTGTGTGTGGGGGGTTACAGATTTAGCTTTCCTTAGGAGCAAGGAGAGGCGCAAGAAATTAGGAAATTAAGTGGACCTAACGCACCTGACTTTGCATGGGTATAACTGAGCAGAATTTGGCCTGGGATGAATGTACTGTACAATGTGGGTGAGTTACAGTTACTGTGGGAACCTGAACTTATCAGTAAATGGCTTTTGTGCATTGAAGGCCAGATTTTCAAAAGTGCTCAGCACCCGACAGCTGCTGTTGAGAGACTAATGGTCAGATCTCCAGTGCAGCTCAGCACCTAGCGTGCTGAATGTACTCTCTTTCAAATCTGATCTCAATTGTATATTCTGGTACTAAAAAAATCTGTGAAAAAAATCTTGTGACTATCTGGTCCTAAAATTTCCAATCTTTAATGTTTCTTTTCTTTCAAAAAGGTGGAGAGGAGGCAGGAGAGAGAAACTGAACTGGCTCTGTTTAATGGCTAGCTTTTAAATAATCCGGCCAGCTTTGAAATTCAAACCTCCTTGAGGTGAACACAGTAGGGCAGGATGAGTTCCTCTTTGGATTGCTACTGTTTTTGACTGAAGTCAGTTTTTTACAAGGCCAATTTAAAAGAGCAGCAGGCTGCTACACATCGGCTTACCTTGTGATAGTTCTGTCTTTGAATTGGCAGGACGGTGAATCTTAAATTTTCCAAAAATTGCAGAATCCAAGGAAGATTGCAGAGAGATCTGAAAAGAGGGGGGAATCCTAATTTTTTTCACATACTACTTTCTTCTGTCTCTAATTTCCAGGACATAAATACAGTGAACGATGTTTATGTGTAGGGTTCAGTGAGACAGCTACAGTTTTCTTCATGTTAATTGTCCATGCTGATTACCTTTGAAGGTCTTGGTTCAAGAATAAAAATAGTTCAATGACCTGAACCCAGATCTAGTCCTGAAGGACTTTAGAAACCAAATGCACCGCTTAATATGGTACACCTGTCAGGCTTTGCTCATGGGAGGCTTAGCACTGAGCCAAAAGGGATGTTGCAAGTCCTGATTTAGGTGCATTTGCCAGTAGTGTGGGAAGTTTATACAGTATGGAACAATTTCTACCCTCATTTAAACCTGGGAAACTCCAGTGTAGCCCCAAGTGTCCACATTATACTTAACTCATAAGTACTGCTATCTTTAGCACATTTTCTTGAGCACTAATCTTTGTCTAAGGTTTTGTCTACACTAGCACTTTTGTTGGTAGCACTTTTGTTGATCAGGGGTATGAAAAAACACTGCCAACCGACATACGTTTCCAGAGCTGGCTCCAGCTTTTTTGCCGCCCCAAGCACCAAGTTGCCGAAGCAAAAAAAAAAAAGCCATCCGGACCTGCCAAAGCAAAAAACCCCCAGCCCTTGAAATGTGCCACCACAAGAATAGCCGGAATGCTGCCCCTTCAGATGTGCCGCCCCAAGCACCTGCTTCCTGTGCTGGTGGGTGGAGCCGGCCCTGTAAGTTTCACCGTCAAAAGTGCCGGTGTGGACAGTGCTATGTCAGCAGTAGACTGTTTCCTGCCAGCATGGCTACTGTTGCTTGTTGGGGGTGGTTCAATTTTGCCAGCAGCAGAGCTCTCTCCCACAGGCGTAGAGCAGCTACTCAGGAGACCTTGCAGTGGTGCAGCTGCAGCGGTTCAACTGTGCCGCTGTAAGGTCCATAGTGTAGACGTATCCCCAATAGACGTATTCACCCAAATATTTGAGCCAAATGATCTGCATTGTCCAATTGAAAATATCAATTAAAGAAGAAAATAGGGGGGAAATCCCTCTGGTTCATTCTATTCAGAGGGATTTCTTCACTCTTTGAGCTGGAATTTTGAAACTCCGTGTGGTATTTTATCAATTAATTACCTATATGTTGGGGGGTTTTCCCCCTCCACAAACCCTGACTTTCCTTTGTCTGTTTTTCTTCTGAGAATGGTCTTGTTTGTTCCCTATAAAGAAGGTTCACAATTGGGGAAGAAGGTAACTTTTGTCATATCACAGTCATTAGATCAGATGGCACTTTTTCAACACTCCTGACTTCAGTTTAAATTCTTGTTGTCAGTGTCACGTAGAGGAACCAAAATAAAATGAGGAAAGAGTCTTCAAAGGTTTTTTCAAGGGATTAAATATGCGTTGCTAAGAAGAAACGTACCTTTTTAAATGTTGCTGTTTGGGGAGGGCTCTAGTTCTTAAAATGCATTGACAGCTCTTGTATACAGGGTGTTGGGGCATGGCCCCTCCAAACTATGCAAGTACGTGCAAGTGCACTTACCTCTCTGTGTGTCACTATATACAAATCCCAACGCAGCAAGTCTATAGCAGGGTGTTCTTCTCCACTGCTCCTGTGGCACGTGTGCAGTTATGATGTCCACGGTCTGACAGGAGACGAAACCGCAGTGATTTTCACTGGGATTTAGGGAGCTGGATTCACCGTCCAAGCCATAGGCTGTGGTGGTGGCTGTAGGTCGCTCTAACGTATTGTTCTCTAACTGCCCCATGTAGACTGTCCCGGCACAGTCTATAATGTACCTAGTTCACATTGGGTTAGTCCGCTTTCAAACAGGATTATGTTAACGGGCTCTCGGTGCCTTTTCGAGTGCATCAGCAGGATCTGCATGGGGCAGATATTATTGTAGTGCCTAGGAGCCCCAGTCCTGGACCAGGACCCCATTGTGCTAAGCGCTGCACAAACACAACCATGTGTATGTGTGTAGAGATTCATTTATAAGCATGTACTGCACAAAGAAATCTTTGTACACATACATATATAGGATGTGCGTGATGTTTGCTACTGGTGTAATATTCTAGACCTATATAATGGTGTTAGTAATCTGCAATACTGAGGTCCAGAATATATAGCTGTATAGCGTGTATATACACAGACTTGTAATACACACGCACATGTACACAGACTCCTCTCTTCTGCCAGTGCTGTAGCTGCTGCTGCTGCTGCTGCTTCAGACTCTGCTGCTGTTAGCCTGACAGTGAATGAGCGAGGATGCAGAACCAAGTAGCTGTCGTCCATTAGACCAGTGGGGCTTACCAAGGATGTTGTGTGGTGTCTCCTGGCCACATCAGGGATGGGCAACTCCCAGTACAAGCTCCAACGCTACCCAAGAAGAAAATACAAAGGTATGGGAAATAGGGATGCCTGTGCCCTTAGTAACAAACAGCCAGGCTGAGCAGCAGGCCCTGCTTTGTGGCTGGCCTTCTGCTTTGCTGCTGAGTTTGTGGCTGTAGTCAAGGAGCTGCAGCTATGAGTCAGAGGTGAAATTATTTTTAGAAGGTTCCCTTTTAGTAATGTTTAGAGTGAAGATCTTCAGAGTGTTTGGAGTGTTTATGCTGTGTGCCAGCAAGCTGGCTCCTTGCACCAGGCTTGTCTGCTGGCCGAGGGATTTTGCTGCAGCATTCTCTTCAGCAGTTAGGTAAGGGATATAAATGGAGTTACAAGGTGAATTATGTATGCCGGGGAATGTTATGGATGTATCTATGCACTGTCCATCCCAGGTGATTACAGAATATAGAGCCTATTGTGATGGAAATAAACCTGATTTCAGAATGGCCGTTTTGTGGCCTGATCTCCAGCAAATACAGGGTTAATACATTCAGATGACAGTGTTTTGTAAGAAGCTACACGGGCTTCAGCATCACTTTGGTCCTCTAGATGACCTCATCCCAGGTAGTTCCTATTCAGAATTATTTTTTCTACAGTAGTAGAGTTGGAGTCAGGTTCTGATGATGTCACATTTGGGGGAGGAGGGGGAGATAGATTGCAGTCCTAATGCAACATGGATACAGAAAACCACCAGAGAGGGCCCTCTGCTTTATGAAAGAAGAGGAGACAGGCAGAACCCAAAAGAGATTGTTTCTCTCACTATTGCTTCAAACATGAAGACTGTTTGCCTGCTTGAAATCTGCCTTTAAATGGAGCTGGTTCTGTAATGTATTATGCATAATGAGGTTAGAATTATTATGATTTCTTAAGGGACAGAATATTGTATCTTTAAAGTAGATTCTGTTGGGGTTACTGTACAAGACTTCAAAGAAATGCATCTGCTGTCCTGCATTGACACAAATTGGCATGGGCAGATGCAGAACCCAGAACTCGGATGGGACTGGTTCAGTAGCCAATGCAGGGGTGAGAGGAGCAGCTTGAGCTGTTTTAGCAAGTGAATGTGAATGGGGATAGGTGGGGGAAAGAATGAGCAGTGATGTCATTTTTAACTAATTCCTCACACAGCTGGTGAATGAAGTTAGAGGAAAAACCTGCAGTCCCAGAATGATTCTCAGCATTGACTGGAGATTCTAAATGACTGAGAGTCCTCACAATGGTAATTTATTTTCACTCCTATGCAGACCAGTTCTTGTAGTCCTTTAGCAAAGGCCATATTTTTTTTTTCTCTGTGCTGTGAGGTTTTGATTTCAGTGTTTGTCTGGTTTTGGAAATGCCTTTTTAGTTTATTTGAAGTTTTGCCTTGCTAGTAGTGGATTTTTATCTGTTGTGTGAATCCTTGTCATTGCATGCAAGAGTTTAGAATGCAGCATCTATGCTACTAGCCAGAAATGGAGATGCAGAGGTTGCCAGGCACAGAGCTCCCTGCAAAGGAAATTGTGTATAGTTTTCAAATCACTGGTAGAAGGAAAAGGGCTCAGATATTTTGTCGCATTTAATGCTGATGTAAAAGGAAGGAAGACTCATTTATCTATGCAGACAACATTTGAATCTTTCTTTGGAGACTTCTATTTTTTTCTTTTGAAAGCCAGTTTTTATTGGGAGGGATTTTATTGTAATGGAACGGGATGCAAAATGTAAGCATAAAATAGGCTTTTCTAATTGTCTGAGAGAAGAATTTTTAATACCAGGCATTAACCCTTTCATTGCCGGTCCCTCCACCATGCCGGCCCTGTTGCTGTCTTTCATAGAAATCAGTGGAGTGCTAGGCTGTTCCTCGGACATGCAGCAGCACAGCCGGCTTTTTCTGCTTGCTTGTACCTGGAATCTTCGGCAGCAATCAGGCTGTGATTGGTGGTGGTTGTTTTAATACAAGCTATTAAGGAAATTCCATAAAGGGTAAAATAATCCGGCCAAGATGGTGGACAATTATTAAGTGATGCTGCTATTTCCAAATATTTTGCTACTTGTGTAATTTTTGCAGTTTATCTTGGGTCAGTGCTTTGTTTTCATATTATCTAGTCTGAAGGCAGAGATAGCCAAGTTGACTTTTAAGCATGGCTATGGTAATCACACAGCGTTCCTCTCCCATACTTCCACTCGCCAATGGATAAGACTTGCCTGCCTTTTACTAGACAGAAGCACTGAGATTACTAATCAAACAAGGCCTGTTTCTTGCTTACTAGGAACTTGTGGCATATCTGTGATAGGTTTTAGTGCCAGTCAGGTTATGATGGCAACAGTGAGTAAGAAGTTCGGAGGTTTTGGTTCAAGAATGCAGAAGACAGTGAGAAAAATTGAGAGCACAGTGAGCAATAATGCTGATTGACAAATATGATGCTTTACTGACAGATAATATTAATGGTTGTAATGGATTAGGAAATGTGTTGCGACCTATGAACAAACTTGGAATGAGGAATGTCAGAGAGGCATAAGGTTCTTTTTACAGTCTATTATCACTGGAGGTCATTTTGAACTCCTACTCCTGAAACATGTCATGGTGCACTTGGAAAGCAAATCCACTATTCTCTCCCTTCTCCCATCCCAACTGCACCTTCAGTATGGTTCCTATGGAATGGGCAAGTCTTGGAAGCAAAAGCAACGTTTTAAAAGTGTCACTTAAATCTCGGTCTAGTCTTCAGATTACAAGAACTCTGTTTTCTCTAGGTACATGCCTCTTTGTCACTGGTATCAGAAAGTGCTTATGGGAATTATTTTTAGGGGGTGAGGAAAGTCTGCACGGGATTGGTGATGAAATGGGAGACTTGCAGTGCTGAGATAATGGGCATGGCATATGGAGACGTCCACCTCTGTGTTGCTAGACTGAATTTGCTGCCTATGCTGGCTTGTGGATAGAGAACTTCAGTGATTTCAGTGTGACACCCTTCACTAGCAGCAAATTATTTCATGTAGAATAGAGAGAGAAAACTATGGGTCTGGGGTGAGCATTGCTTCATCCTGCCTAGCCGAGGGCTCCTCTGAAGACCAAATGTTGCTCTCCCACTACTTTCGTGTTCTGGGATTTTTTGACGTTGATTCATTTTAGGTGAAAGATTCGCAACTGACGTTATCTGAAGACTAGAGTTGTCTGTCCAAAAATCAGGGACCTGTGTGTGACTTGCAGCAACAGGGCCCAAGTCCTCATACTGCCCCCCCCAACATGCCTCACCCCTGTTCAGAGGGTTCCACCCCCAAGATGAGACTGGTTCAGCTCCCATGTGCATTCAGCCCAAGACCTTCCTACTGAAACCGTCCACAGAGGCATCAGGTAACGTCAGTGATGGTGGGTGGTTTCCATGAAGTGGAGACTCTCCATGTAGCTGACTGAAAAGCAGTTAGGGCCTGATTCAACCTCCATTGAAGTTTAGTAGCAGTATCTCCATGGACTTTGGACTTGGAGTCAATGGGCTTTGGATCTGGCCCATAATTGATTACCTTGTTTCTTTACTCCGGACCTTGGCTACAAACTGTTTATTGGCTCTGAAGAAGGCAGATGGCTAAATAGGACTGTGATACATGGGAACTCTTACCTTTCTCATTGTTAACTTTGACATGCTCTTTCTTCCTAAAATGTAACTCTTATTATGCCTGTTTAATTGACAACGTTTACTTGCTGTTGTAGATAGTCCCAATTTGCATGATCCCTCCTGGAGATGGAAACCAAAAGGGAGGGTTTGCTGTGTGTGTTGTTCATGTATGATCCAAATGGTATAGGGATACAGTGAAGGGGGAAGGAAAGATAAAATGTGAGTTAAAGAGGATGTTTTATGGCACACCTATGAAGTGGCAGAACCATAGAAACAGATGTGAGGGAAGACTGAGGTTCAGCCCAAGGCCTCCACAGGAAATGCAATTTCAAGGGATATGCCCACTGGTTCCAAGAAGATGAACCTAGCTCAGTGCTGCAGAGGGCACTAAAAATAATTCAAGGTCCCTGTGAATATATCCTTGGGGAAAATTCCTGAGCTCAAGCCTATGCATGTGACCAAAAACCACTAAGGTCAAGCATCTAATTGCATTATACTTTGAGATACCATTGCTGTCCAAGTAATTACCTTTTTTCCCCCTCGGACTTCAGTAGGGTGGAACTGAAGTGTTTTTGGAAGGAGAATCAGACCCTTGCCAATTTAGAAACTAAGTAATTAATGTGACTTACAGCTCACCACCTCCTTGTTCTTAACCCTTCTACCTTCTATTTTAGGCTATTTGTTTGAGTTTTGGAGAAATCCTTTTAACCCTCATGACTATTTCAGTTCTTGGAAATACCTGAAGTAACTCTCCTCTCCCAGAAGTATGGCCTTGATGGCTTCTTTTTTTTTTTTTTGTGGACTAGAGGGACAGGATTTCCGACACCAGTTCCATACTACTGCACATATGATGTGATCTTGCACCATGTGAATGGGAGCAGGATCAGATCCAGCTTATCTTCATAATGGCACATGGTCTAGCCAAACAGATGATTTTGGTATACTGCATAACTTATATGGCTTCATGTGTCTTCAGACAGCTTGTGAAAAAGATCTTAGCCCCCTTAAGTGGGTTAACAGCTGTTCTACATCCTATAAGACACCAGGCAATTGGATGGTTATGTGTCTTTATACATAGGACTCCATCATCATTAAAGGAAAAGTGCCCTAATTTAGCTCATCCCCATAACAGCAAGGTTCTTAGGTCAGAAGACCTTATTTAAAGGAAGAAATTGTGAAAGGGATTTTGGAAGTGTTTTACTTAGTATTAGCATTTGGTCATCTTGCCGAATATGCAGCCCATTGTGGCACTAACATTTTGGAAGTGACTATAAAACAACTGCTGATTTTACTCAACCTTGCAGGGGGAAAGCAACAGTGGACAGAATTGACAAGTTCTCTACAATCTCCACTTTCCTCAGGAAGTATTGGACTTAAAAAATACCACACTATGACCCTAGGAGCATCCCAGTGCCAAAGGGCAAGGGGCTCATAAGTATCAGTTAACGAGTTTCAGCTGGTCCGAACAATTTAGTGTATATCAACTCACTATGGTCTTAATCTGTATCTAATAGGAGTAATCTAATATGTCATCAGAAAACTAACAACTTACTGATCACTAATATTCTTGTGTAGTACACAGTATTAAGAGTTATTGATGTATGCTGGAATTATGACTAATGTGTGTTTAAACCAGGCATGTCAGTGGGAGTTGGTAAACAGGTCTGCCCTAAACAAAGGAATGCGTATTTGCATCTCTGACCAGCCCAGTCATCAGGCAGAGACAATAAAGCTCCATTTATGTATTGGGTAAACATGGCTATCGAGCTAAGAAACAGGGAAAAGGAGACACTTGTTGTCTGTGCCCCAGCAGGGAAGAGAAACTTTATCTGGGCTATAGAGATGGGGGCAGGGAGTCTGAACCCCAAAGGATAAGCAATTGAATCAACTGATTGATTGTATACAATAGTACTGTATTTATAAAAGCATAACAATTGTGGTGTTCTATGAAAACCTATGACTCACTGGTGATTAATATCATTGTGAATTATATGTATTAACACTATATAAGGAATTATGGATACTCATTAAGATGCTTTATAGTCTGTGACCAAACAAAGGGAGAAACAGGTTTCTCCCAGATAGCAGGGAATATCACAGCTATTTATTTGTCTCCAATGAAATAAAGCAAGGTGTGACCAAAAACAATGGAAGCCCCATTTACAGCCAACTCAGCAGCGGGGCGAGAAGCCCACAGGAAGGGGAAAACGGCAGGAGGTCATCTTGCCTCTTGAAACAAGTTCATTGAACTTTGAGAGATATAAGCAGAGACAGAAAGCCATTTTGGCATCCATCACTAGATAGACACAGGGGGTCAAAGCTCTCGCAAGCTGACAAAGACAGGGCCTTCACCCAAGGAGGGGTTGAAGTCTCTGGGAACTGAATATAGGTGAAAATCCTGCTTAGGCAAAGATCTTTCATTGTAGGAAGATAAGGGAAGCCAGCACCTTGTAGTTCTGTGGAAGGTCCTGACTGAGGGAAAGTCAACCATGGCTGGGAAGAAGAAGAATGACTGATGAGAGAAACCATCTTGAACAAAGCCTGTACCTTGCTAGATTGAGTTTTAGACTTTTAGATGCATATTTTCACTTTCATTTGATTGTAACCATCTCTACTTTTATTTCTTTTACATGACATCACTTAACCTATGTCCTATTGTTAATAAATGTTTTATTTTTACTATAAACCAGCTCAGTCCTGAGCTTGAAGGAAGGGGTGTTTTCACCCCAGGGGAATCAATAAGCTGAAATGCATTTTTGTCTCTTCGAAGAAGACCTTATTATTCCTCTGAATATTGCAGGAGAGAGCTGGTCATTGCAGAGCACATGTGCTTGGGAAAGTTCAGGACTGAGGGTGTCTTGGGGTCACCTGCTAACATTAACCAAGTCTGATAAGACCAGAATGTGACTGTGATAACTGCTGGCAGGCTGTTGGATTCAAAGTGGTTGAATCAGAGCTGTACAGTATATAGAACATGAAGTGCATGCTGGAAGCCTGACTGTGTGTATGTCCCAGGCAGGGAGCCACCATAGCAGAAGCATTTTGGGGCACTTAGGGTTAAAATACAAGTGCTGACACATCTCTCACTGGTCTGAATTGCACCCTTGACACTGTCACATTTCTATATTATAGCTTCAGAATAGCATGCCTATACTCCATACGCAACTGCAGACTTCTATCTTCGAAAAACTTCACTGCTGTTTTGATTGCAAACTTAATTTGATGTCTTACTGGAATTTTCTTGCACTCCCTCCCTCTTCCACCCATAATTTTCCAACATTCTGTCCTAGCTCACCTTTCCCAATCACAGGGAGAAGGGAACTGCAGCAGTATCTGAATATGTAGATATACATTTAAGAATTTGTACCTTAGCTGTGTCATACCTAATTTTTTTTCTTTTGGCACGGCACAGGCAATCAAAATTTATCTTCCAAATTAAGACTGTAATTATATTTTGATAAAGATCTGGCAATTCAGTGAGAATGAAATTTTAAGGGTTGCTGGGATACAGATGACTCTGGGTTATGGGAAAGTGTTTGCATGTGGAATACTAATAGGCTAAGGTCGTTCAGCAGCCTTATCTAGACTTTTCCAATAGTGTCTGATAACACAGGCAATCAAGTGCTTGTTTCTCTGCTATTATTGTGGCAAAGTGATTAAAGATACAAGCTGTCTTTTATGAATGAAAAGGTGACACGCTCAACAGGAACAGCACAGCTATGTCCCTTCATTTGATGCACAGGGAAAGTTGAGGGATATTGTATTAATCGCGCCCACATTATTGAGCCTGAAAAATAAGCGTACCCTTATTTCTTTGATGTCGGTCTTTGTGTAAGTGAAAGTCAGGGGCCCCGAGGATTCTGCATGGCTTCCATTTCTGGAAAACAGAGGAGACGGCCCATTCCCCATCCCAGAGGGACCCAAACCTAGTCTGACTGAAGTCGATGGGAGGAGAACTGGGTGTCAGTTTAAATTTTTCTTTCTTCCACCCTTCTTCTTTGTATGTACTAACATTGTAGACTAACAGCGTACTTCCCAGTGCATATTGCGTATCGGTACTGATGGGACCCTCGCTATAAAAGTTGGGATCTTGGATGGATGAAGTGGGCTGGAACAAGTTAATTAGCAGTTTGAAATAAGCAAATGCACGGGGAAATATTGGTGGCCTTGTGGTCACAGGAAAAGGGATCTAGGATTGTAGTGAATGGCAAATAGTGTGATTCAGCATTGTGACAACACTACAAAAAGGGAACATGCGATCTAACATGTTAGATCTGAGCAAGGCAGCCACAATTTGGCCTTGATTTATTGGTCCTGTTTAGGAAAAAGAGGATGGTCCTGGCATCTAACAATTCCATAGCAAGGAACTGTATCTGGTAGTAAATGCTAGAGCCAAGAATAGTACTTTTCAGCTTTAGATCATTGGTCTGAATGTGACCCAGTTGTTACCGGCCAGTTCTTACCATCTGATAACTTTTCAGTGGCCTATTTGAAATTTATTATGATTTAATATTTATAATGTGGCAGCACCTAAAGACCTCAGCAAGGTTGGGCTCCAGTATGCGAGTTACTATACAAATAATACATAGTGAATGACAATCCCTGCCTCAAAAATGTTGGCAGTCTGAGGCCAGGTCTACACAATCACTTACTTTGGTATAACTTACGGCGCTCAGGGGTATGCATAAACCAACCCCTGGGCAACATCAGTGACACCGACCTAAGCGCCTGTGTGGACAGTGCTGTGACGGTGGGAGATCTGCTCCCGCCAGCATAGCTCCCGCCTCGTGTGGAGGTGGATTTATTATGCCAACAAGAGAACTCTCTCCCATCAGCACAGTGTCTTCACCAGACGTGTTACAGCGGCGCAGCTGCATTGGTACAGCTGCGCCAACGTCGCGATTCTAGTATAGACCAACCCTACGTTCACTTCCTAGGGCTTCACTGTCCACAAGACGAACAGGAATGCCAGTTGTGTGGGTTGTCTTGTCATCTCACTAGAGAGGCCAGGAACCAAATGGGCCTGCGGAATGAGCTACCCTCTAGCTCAGAAAGGCAGTCCCTCTGAATCAGGGCTGATACAGCCTACTGCATGGGCTAGGGCTATTCTGTGGATAAACAGACAACTTCATCCTTCAGCACTGTCAGTCTAGAATCTTCCACAAGCATTACATTTACTAAACAGAATACAGCAGATGTCAGTGAGAATGCCGATGAAGGGACAGAATTCCTATAGAGCACAGTTTGTCCTGCTGACGATGGCTCTCTCCGTGCATAATGTAATCCATAGCTGGGACCAGAGCGTCAGAAGAACAGAGTGTCTTAAGTAGAGCAGTGGCTCTCAGCCTTTCCAGATTACTGTAGCCCTTTCAGGAGTCTGATTTGTCTCGCGTACCTCCACATTCTACCTCACTTTGTACTGACTTCGCTAGTGCTTTTTATGTAGCCTGTTTGTAAAACTAGGCAAATATCTAGATGAGTTGAGGTACCTCCTGGAAGATCTCTGCATGCCCCTGGTTGAGAACCACTGTACTAGGGTATTTAAATAACATTACAACAGAAACATTACAAGGCTGAAGTTGGTTCACTGGGAATCATGAATAAGGAACTGGGAATAAGGAACCAACTTCAATCTTGTATGAAGGATATGATTTATCATTTTGTCCTCTGAGGACCACCCTAAAACTTTTTAATGTGTAGAGGAAGAACTTTGCTCACTTTGCTTTAGGAAGTTATTGAGTGTAAGGGCTGAGGGCTAGGGTGAGCAGGAATTCCCAGATCCTGAAGCTTATTTTCACAGTTGTTAGAATAGGCACCTTTTAATCCTGATTATCAGAAGGTCTTTTTTTTTATTGGCTTAGCATTGGCGCAAAGAAAAACGAAGCAACAGAATAATTGAAAATTGTAAAAATAAAAATAGAGGTGAGAAGAGTTATCTAGAAATGTATTTCTATATTGATGGGAAACCTGATTTCCAATTTTGGTTCAATTTTTTATGCATCACTTGAGTGCTACAGGAACGTGGTTATTATTTGGGGAAATATGGTAACCATATACAAGTTCATGTCAATACAAACATTGAACCATAGCATACGAAAAAGGAAGGAGTTGGGAGTATGAAAGAAAAAATGGAATTAGTAGTGTGCCATTTTTTCATAGCATCAAGATAGCAATGCTGAATTTGCACTTGCGAAGGCACATCCACTGTAAGACTCCATCACCAGCACCTTAGTTTATCTCGGTTTCTGGTGCTCAACACTTCATAGCACACCTATGTATCTAGAAATGCTGACTAACACCAAGCACTTGAGCAGCAAGTGACCAGGAAGATTGTCCTGGAGACTACAACCTGTGCTGGTGATCAGCAAAGATCTTCTTCCTCTCCCCATCCCAGCTCTGATCATCACCAGTCCAAACTGGTTTTGAGGCTGCCTCCTAAAAAGCCTTGGTAGACCTCACATGGCATTGGTGATATCAGTGGGTGTGGGCAAGTTAGCATCACATTCAGTAGAAGAGGCGCTTTACCTGGTCCCATAAATTGACAGCATGTGGAGGGTGTAGAGAGAAGCATGGGACCCAGTGGCAAGGGAGCATAAGCAGCAATCTCCCCACTGTGACTACTTTAGGAGGACGTATTAAAGTTAGATTAAAAATAATCAGTGGGATTACTTGCCAAGTAAGTGCTAGCCAAACTGAAGAAGAGTTGTGCGCTGAGCCCTAACTGAGTTTAATCTGGATAAGGACTGAATGAAAACAGAAGAAAGTCTTACTGGAGTATATCAGTCATCATGGGAAGGCCAAAACAAAGAGGAAGGAAGGATGGGAGAGGGGAAACTGGGCAAAGGAAAGGTGGGAGGGAGAGGGGAAAGGGAGAATGGTGAAAGAGGCAACAGGGAGAGGGGAGGAGGAGAGGCAGTGGACAAACACTGACAAAAGCAAAGGGGGAAAAGAGAAGAGGAGTCGGAGAGTATGCCTAGATTGCAGTGGCGAATATGCTTCCAAGCATGGGTAGACAGACACACACTAGCGCTGCTCGAGCTAACGTGCTGAAAATAACAATGAACCACAATGGCATGGACAGCAGCTCGGGCTAGCCACCCGAGTCCGTACCTAGGGGGTTGGGTGGGTTTGTGCCCAGGTGGCTAGCCCAAGCAGCCACCACCGGCATGATACCACTAGCTTACTAGTTCAAGCAGAGCAAGCATGTGTTTGTCTACCTGCACTAGGAAGCACCCTCCCAGCTGCAGTGTGAACATGACCATTGAGAGAGGGAGGAGCAAAAAGAGGAGGGACTCCACGAAAAATCTTATCTTTCTGTAAGCAACAGCTCTTGTCAGCCACTGCCCAGAAGAGAGCTTTCAGCTGGGAACTCAACTCCGTAAAAATTAGAGGTTTTACCTTTCCGTTGGTTTGAAGTTCCCACATGAATCATAGAATCATAGAATCTCAGGGTTGGAAGGGACCTCAGGAGGTCATCTAGTCCAACCCCCTGCTCAAAGCAGGACCAACCCCAAATGAATCATCCCAGCCAGGGCTTTGTCAAGCCTGACCTTAAAAACCTCTAAGGAAGGAGATTTCACCACCTCCCTAGGTAACCCATTCCAGTGCTTCACCACCCTACTAGTGAAAAAGTTTTTCCTAATATCCAACCTAAACCTCCCCCTCTGCAACTTGAGACCATTACTCCTTGTTCTGTCATCTTCTACCACTGAGAACAGTCTAGATCCATCCTCTTTGGAACCCCCTTTCAGGTAGTTGAAAGCAGCTATCAAATCCCCCCTCATTCTTCTCTTCTGCAGGCTAAACAATCCCAGTTCCCTCAGCCTCTCCTCATGAGTCATGTGCTCCAGCCCCCTAATCATTTTTGTTGCCCTCCGCTGGACTCTTTCCAATTTATCCACATCCTCCTTGTAATGTGGGGCCCAAAACTGGAGTGCAGTTACCATCAGGGGGCTGTTTGATGGCCTATATGAAATGAATGTGTGTCCTCCATTGGCTTCCTAGTGTAGACAGATGTCCAAATCACCAAAACAAACCCACAGTTGGCACCCTTGCTGATACTCTCAACAGAAAGGCCAATGATTTAAAGGAGACTGAATGATCCTCTCACCTCTGCTGATGATCCCTGCTTGTCAGTGTTGAGACATCTAAGTGCAGGATCACTGTAAACAAGCTAATGTTACTGCTTCTTAAACTGTACCTATTCTGTGATAACCAGAGAGTTTATCAGGGGATGGCTGCTCAGCACTTTAAAACCAGGGCCCTTTAAGGTCTCAAATCAGGCATACAGAATCACTAGCCACTTTTGAAATGCAGTCTTGGTCTCCAATTTTGAGTATGATACAGTTTTTTGCCCCTTTTTGACCCAAGCAGCTAGTCAAATGTCAGGGCCCTGGGGATGTTCCAGTTGGAAGTAGATATTGATGGAATCTGGTATTTTTATTGATGCCCTCTTGTTTTACAAGGAATGTACAAATTCCTCCTTCTCCAAATGCAGGAGGAACCAAAACCAAAAGGAACAGTCCCTGGTTCACAGCCCCCAACCCTGTTTAGCCAACACCACACTCAACATTTCTCTCTACCTTTGCCCAGGGTTACACTGTACTGACTGACTCCTGCTTGGCTTTCTTACTCTTTGCCTCTGCCTCGCTCTCTGTCCTTGTGTATTCTTAGGGCTTGTCTACACTGGCTCTTTACAGCGTTGCAACTTTCTCGCTCAAGGGTGTGAAAAAACACCCACCTGAGCGCAGCAAGTTTCAGCGCTGTAAAGCACCAGTTTAGACAGTGCACTAGGGCTGGTAGCTGTGCTCCCAGCGCTGATGGCTACGCCCCTCGTGGGGATGGGTTTTTTAGAGTGCTGGGAGAGCTCTCGTCCCGCTGCCAGTGTAGACTAGCCCTTAGTTTCTGTGTGTTGTGCCCCCACCACACCTACCCAAAACAATATTCAGTCACAGGCTCCTGGGTGGATTCACACACCGTTTTTGTCGAGGCAGGGGCTTATGCTTACAGTTATGTCCACTGAAGAGTGAGTTCACACCTATCAATCTGTATGGGGTTTTAACTCAATCCATAAAAAGGCTGTACCCAGCTCATAACAATAGCATGAATACTAGGTAATCTTAAAAAAATGAATTAGGTGTATATTGACTGAGTGGAAGAATGGTGTAGTGGGTAGAGCACTGGACTGGGACTCAGGAGAAGTGGGTCCAATTTTGGGGTCAGCTGCACACTTTCTGTGTTACTTTTGGCAGGTCACTTAGTCTACAGGTCTTCTTCTGTAAAATGGGGATACTAGTACCTCCCTATCTCACAGGGGAGTTGCGAAGATAAAATTCATTAGTGATTGTGAGGTGTTTAGATGCTACAGTGAAGAGGGCCATATAAGCAGACAGACAAGTTGACCCAGTCTAAAATATGGTGAAATGCCTTTGGTTCACAGTGCTGTAATTTGTATAGACAGCAGTCCCTGTGAATGCAACCTCCTACCTCCTTGCTCTCTCTTTCTGTATTAATTCAATGGATATGAAAGTACAAAATGAAAAAAGGTATTTTGTTGACACAGACGTCCTCATCTGATGGCTGATAGATGTGTTTGTTTGCTTTTAAGTAACTCCAGCTTTGTTCTTTGGACTGCCAGTAGGTGATGCAGTTCACCACTTGGGCCTTTTGTTTTCCCACAAGACTGCATTAAATTGTGTGACTCATCATTTATTTTTCTTTTGTGTCTCTGTTGTGTCCCCTTTACAGCTACTAAATCTGGCGACTGCTTTTCACTGAGGTGTATATGTATATAAACTACCCCATTCCTTTCCAATCTTTGTTCTTTTTCCAAAGTATTCTGCATGGGAGCTGGAAAAAGCTCCAGATTATAACTCTCCAAAGAGGAAAATAAATCTGGAGATACGTGGTACAGTAGTTTGATTGCGAGATCCAGCTTCCAGGCAGCTCATCATGTCAGCATTGGGATAGCTCTCCAAGTAAGGAAGTGACAAAAAGGCAGCATTTGTTCTTCTCCTTTCAGTAGTGCATAATGTCTTTGCTGCTACCTGCTTGAAGCACTTGCCATAGAAAATCAAGTTGGGAGATGACGGGGAGAGACAGGAGGATCAGGTTGTTTGTAACAACCTTGGCAGAGGTAGTTTAATGAGAAAGAAAAGCGATTGATATATGGAATAGTGTTGTAGCCTTGATATATTATCTAATATGGTTCAATTTACATAACCAGATTACTAGAGACTGGAGCACAATAACTATTTTGTTCTCTTCGCAGATTTATTTCTGCTGTGTGTAGCTAAGTGATATCCTCTTTACTGAAACTTTGGAGGACGAGAACGTAGTTTAGTCATTGGCCTGGCCTACTAAGTTTTTAGATCCCAGATCAGTTCTAGTTCCAGCCACAGTGACACAATCTCCTCTGATTCTAAGGAATAACTTTGATTTGAAAGTGAAAGAGTCCAAATACAGGGTTCATCTTCTGACAACCACAGTTTAGGAACAGACACTGTTCAGTTAGTTATACTCTCAATGGACACAGTAAAATATTGTCATTTATATTGTGCGTCATGGCCCAAAGGCCACAGGCAGAATTGGCGTCAATTGGGGTAAGTGCTGTATAAACACAGAGGTAGTCATGTTCCTTGCCCAGAAGAGTTTATAACCTTAGAACAGGAAAAGATTTTCTACTGCATTGAATGGAAATTTGTAATTCTGGCCCTACATAAGATGGGCCTTTGTCTTTATGCAGTTGGTAAATAATTTATGTATTTCCATAGACCACTATGTGACCAAGAAATATCCGTCTTTCCCATTGTTATGGAGGACCTCAGGAAAGAAAATGGCTAGTACAGTGTTCGGAGTGAAACTCTCATTTAACCTTTAATATGTGACTATCAAGTATTATATCAAAACCAGTATTACCTAGACACGTTGCTGTAACTGTTAGCGATAGCCAAGAAATGGATCCTGATGGACAGTTAGATTTATGTTTAACTGGATGTCCTGGTTTAATCATGTTAGAGAGAACAAATTGCCATGCACCACTTGCAAGACCTAGGACTGATAGTGAGCAGCAGCAAGTGACTCTGTTCTAAAGCAAAGAACAGACTTTCATCTCCCATCTATTTATATACCAGTGACTGATGAGAAGTCACACTGCAGCTACTAATCCAGCAATCTCTTCTCTTGTTGTTGAAGATGTATTGATTATTATATTATTGTCCATCTGCACTGGCCTGTCCTTATTAAATATGTGTCAACAATTCCTTCTTTAGCTATATAAGACAGTTAATGAAATAGGATATAGAATGTACAGTTCTGGCTTAAGATGGACTAATTGGACAAAGCCCGTCTTATCCAATGGCAGCTGTAAGAGGATGAACATGTAGGAGCCTTGTATAGCATAAGGGGAGGGGAAGCAGAGGGTGAATGTTGAATTTAATGGGAGAGCAGAGAGCAGAACTTACAAGGAAGGAGGAGGCTGAATGAATTGGTATGAGGAACAACTGGGGAAGGAGAGAGAGAGAGTGTTGCAGTGCCAGACCTGAAGGGAGCAAAGAAATAGAAAGTGCAGGAGAATCTAGAACACGTGTGTTTTGGAGGGAGTGGGGAAGAACGCATGACTGGATGCTCCAGTCTGTCAAGTTCACTTTGGCTCTTATGCAGCCCAAAGTGAACTTAAACTGACACTGAGAGAGTGATCCCAGAGAATTCCCCTGGCTAGTAAGACTCTCTTCACAGGGGTAAAGCTGGCAGAGGTGGCATACCCACTTTCTATGTCAGTTGTCCATCCCACCCTGGAGCAAGGAGGAGGAGGGGCATGTCAGGGCAGAGCTTATGCCAGCAGTGGAATTTAGAGTCCCCCCCCCCTGCTCCACCCCCCCCCCCCCCCCGGATCTCCAGTGCTGGATGGCTGGGGATCAGGACCCAAAACTGGTTCCCTGTAGCTGCCACTATCCACTGTGTGAGAGCACAGCTGAGACCTAATGGAGAACCAGGGCCCCTGTTTTCTGTGTGGCATAAGCGTATGCCTAATCTGTATAGGAATTCAGTTTGATTAGTGGAAGTGGTATAATGCAATATACTTCAGTAGTACCCTATAATGCACTTCTAGAGAAGAGGACCTATACCTTCAGGTTAAGTAGGAGGGGGCAGGCAGTGGGAGTGTTCTCAGTGAAGGGTCTTTAACTCTGGAACTCCCTCCCTGTGACACCAATCTCTTAGTCCAACACAGTAGGGAATTGTTTACTTTCTTGCGCTTTTCAAGGCCTCTCTGGGTATGTCTACACTGCACACTAAGCCCAGGCTCTGACTCAGGTTTGAGCCAAGCCCCCCTTCCATCCATAGACAAATCAGTCTGACTTGGATCAGCAAGCACTCGCGACCTTGGTCTTAGGACCTTGCTAGGAGGAGGGGTTAGAGTCCAAGTCCCGATATGACTTGGGTCTAAGCCCTGTCATTTTGCAGTGTGGACACAGGTCAAGCCACAGACCTGAGTCAGAAGGTCTGCATAGTGCAGTTTGGGTGCGTTAGCATGGCTGTGAGATTCAGGTCCAGCAACTGTAAATCCAGGTTTACAATGCAATGTGGACATGGAAACACCGAGTCCATTAGCTCGGATCCCACAGACCTAGCTTTACAGTGAATTGTAGACATACACTCTCAGGCTTTCCCAGGGTGAGTGGGCTGAACTGGGTAATTTGGTTGAAGGAGGAGATGCATTTTATTTATATAAGGTTGGAGGAATCATTGGGATGTTACTGTTGTATGGTGTAAAAATGTATATTCGCCTAGAAGCTTCAATTGGTTCTAATTAGTTAAGTTTAAAAATATACCCCAAAATGTCTGCCGCATCATGAGTTAATGGGGGAGGAAGGGGGCGGGAGGGTTGAGCAGGTTCAGTCCTGTGCACACATCCAACTTCAGTAACTTGTGGATACGCTGAATAGATTTCCTATCTGAGCTTCCTACCCTGGAGCCATCATGTTGATATCATTCCAATCAACATTGTGCAGTGCTTTGGACATCATTACTTGAAGTACTTTTTTTAGAGGCATTGTTTCTGGGAATGAACTGTTCCTTTGCTCGTTGAGAGTCCCCTGGAAGCCAGGCACTGTGGAGGGAGAGCCACAGACACACGTTTGAGTATCCCTCAGTCATCCCATGTTTAGCTAAGGCTGAAATTTCTCCCAATCCTGTGCCAAATTTAAGTCAGTGGGAATGGTGCCATGGGCTTCAGTTAGTGGAAGCAGGATCAAGACCTTAGAGACTAGAGGCTTGAAAGCTGTTCTATTGTTCTGTGAGAGTTTCTAGGAATATGTTTCTCTCCGTGCTACTGGTGGGATCTCTAAGCAGAGAGATTTTCCTGAAGGCTGACATTTGGTAGTATTTTTCCATCCCAATGGTGGGTATGAAGGTGTTTACAGAGAAGGCAGACTTATGCTCACTATTGACAAGATAGCTGATGTGTAAGACATTTCCCTTCATCCCCAGTAGAAATTGTACCTCCTTCTCTTAAGGAAACGTTTCAAAGACAAAAGGAATTAGACGAGTGATGATGGGGAGAAAAAAGGGGTAAATTAATCCCAAATTTCAGATTCAGGTGATGTTACTGTCTGCACTAAAATAATTTTCTCAAAAAAATCTATTTTATTCTGTTATTGCAATTGTGTAATCTTAAAAAAATCCCCACAAAAATCTAATTTCTGGATAAAATAAGTGTGTGTTAAATTTGCAAATGACAAAAACTTCAGCGTTAGTTTTGTCTAACCAGATCCCCACCAACAATGACCTCATCCCCACTGGTGTAAGAAGATATGCTGCCATCCACAAAAAAATCTGTACTTTCTCCTTCAAACATACGTGAAGATAAAGTTATCAGCCAAGGAAGTCAAGGAAACAACTTTTTTTTTTTCAGAATTAGCTGAGGTTTAAATTGAGCACCAGAAACTTGATTACACATAAGGCCATTAGTCATTAGACACCTGTTAATTGTGGATAGGATATTTTGTTTTTTATTAAAATCATCTGAAAGTTGTCTTCTTTGTTTAATGAGCATGGCAGATCTCTTTTGTGAATGATACTCTATCCATTATTTATCCAGTCCATTGACTTCAAAGAGTTTGTAATTGGCAGAGATGCTTTAGTTCATTATGCTGCTTGGAAATGCCACCTTCACATAGATGACTCAGGGAATATGAACCAGAACTTCTCCATAAGGTTTCAAATCCAGTCAAGTTTGGGAGTAACCAAACTTCACTATGACCTGATAGAAAACATTTTCAAAAACTAAACTACTACTATTTGTATTGGAGTGGCACCTAGACACCTCGCCTGAGATTGGGAGCCCCATTGTACCCGGCACTATATAACACAGAGCCAGAGCCTGTCTCTGGCTCTGCCCCAGGGAATTTAGGATTTAAATGGAAAAGAGAGACAAAAGGTGAGCGGAGAAACTGGAGCATGGACAGGTGATGTGATAGGCCCAAAGTCACAGAGTGGGTCAGTAGCAGAGCTAGGAATAGCACCTCAGTCTGTTGAGTCCGAGTCCAGTGCCCTATTTGCTGGACCTGCTGCCACTCTTGAGTCATGCTGCCTCTTGTACAAAACGTACCTAATAAAAATGATAGAACAAACAGCATGTGTTAAACATCATCCTCTCGACCCCTTTGCTGTTGCTGTTTGCATCCCAACTCCTATGCTTCTGATTCTTTTTAGATTTTAAGATCTGCTGTAGGAACTTATTTCTATATTCTCTGTAACTCTCCTAGCATGTTTTTGGCACGACATAGATAAGCAGATGCTTGAGAATTGAGCTGTTTGTATGAAATTACTTGGGGGGGTCTCCATCTTAACAATGTCCTTATTATAAAAATCTCTTGACATTAGTTGCCCCCTGAGGTGGCAGGATGCAATAAAATAGACATGGAGATTGACTGCCACACACCCTAGAGGGGTTGGGGCATATTGGTGGGGGTTGTCTGTGCGTTAGCTGTTCGGCAGACAAAGGATTTGAGTTTCTAGAGCAGTCTGACACTTCTTACAGCACTTTTTTTTTTTTTTCAAATGCTACTTTTAAAATATACATGAAGTAAACAGCGACAGAGCAGGGAATGCAGTAAAGTGGCGGGGATCAAATTAGAGCCAAACCTGAAGTCTGTCCTTGGGCAAAGTTTTCACTGAAGTCAATCAGAGCTGTGCCTAAGCAAGGACAGAACAAGGACAGCAAAGATTTGCTCCCTTGTCTTGTTTCTTTTCTTTTCTTTTTTTTTGACATGTCTGAGCTTGTTTGTACAGTATCTAAGACCATGCTTCATCTTTCAAGTTAGATGTCACCTTTTCCAGGCTGTCTTGCTTAGCCATGGTCTTTGTACTATAATAACAATATAAAGTTCTCTGTGAAGACTGTTGCCTTATTATCCATTGGTAGTCCACTAAAGCTGAAGCGTTCTCGCACAGCAATGACCTTGCCGAGTTTCTTTCACAGCCTCTGGTTCAAGAAAGATTATTTTGTTCCCGTTCCTTGTTTATGCCAACATTTGTATTTGATCTCTCAGTGGTTGTCACTAGTAAGCTAGGACCTGAAAAGTTATTTTCAGTACTTTGAGAGATCAAAGACTCTCCACAGAGTTATGTGGGGTTCTTGGCTCCGTCATGTAACAAATCAAATTCATTCACTTAAAGTGTCAGCTGCAGATACCTTAAGGAAAGAATGAGGAAGGGGGGTCACTCCAATTTACTGACCGTTGTAGCACTTGGAAGTTCTGGGGTGAGGGGATGGAAGAGTTGAGTAGAGCTGTTCTGTTGATTTTCTTGTGTGTGTGTTTTAAAAAAACACACACTTCTGTGGTAAACTAAGACTGGGAGAATCAGGGAAGAAGTGAGAGAAACAGGGCCTGGAACCATCCGAAGAGCAGAGACCCAAGTACATTTGCTTATTTCCTATCAGATACATGCAAAAAATAAATGCAAACAGCCAGCAACAACTTGGCAAAAACAATAGTTTCAAAGCATTTTGATTTCACTTCACCTGCCATTGCAGGTGATCTCCTTCATGCAAAGAGACATTGGTCTTCTATGCTTCCTGATAACACTGCTTGTTCACCCAAGAAACCCTTCTTCTCCTGTGGTACACTATTTCTCTTGACATAGTCTGAAGTATAAAAGTCAGACATTGGTTTCTATTTGATGGCAGCATTTTAGAATCATACTTCCTATTAAGTAATTTAAATTACTATGTGTCCTTTGTTTTTGTTCTTCTTTCCTTTTCCTTTCCTGAGTATCTTTTTAAAAACTCTGTATAGATCTTTTCCTGTGCATTTTACAGTGCATGTTTTCCTGCAGCTTATTTGTATTAATTTTCACTAATAATTAGAATGTTGTTTGGGAGAGAGGGGTTACATTCAGTGTTCCAGATCAGAACCATCTCAGATGGCACCTTTGATGATAGTCAAGCACAAATCTTCCACCTGTAGGCTGTGACTTTACAGCCACAATTTAGCCCCTGCTATAGAAAATAAAGACAACTGTTTCAATTGTCCTAATATTTAAAATGTCTGAAAGGACTATATATAGTTACTGAGACATACTGGACCATATTTTAAGCCATCAAGGGTACAGAGAAGCTCTGGACCAGTGCTAGGTCCCAGAGGTGTCAAGAATGACCCAGGTAAAATGGTTCTGGGTACAGCAGGTGGGCACATATCTAACTGGGATCTGTGATACCTTTTGATGTTATGCAGCGCATGCTCCCCATGTCAGCACAGCTCATGCAAATGCAGAAGGGGGAGGGGCCATGATCTTGCCTTTACCCTGCTGCCTTTGAGGCATCTAACGCTGCTTCTCTTGGTCCTTGTGCATTGGAAGTACCAGAACTGTGTGGTAGGTTCTTGCACAGAGGAGGGGGCAAATAGTAGAGGGGGGAAGGCTTCTTGTGCTGTCTCTCCCCACGGTTGCACAACCTCTCTGGGCCGACCAGAATCTGTCCTTAATATATTTCATGTATAAAATATATGTGTGTTAGAAAACGTATAGAAAGGAAAAAAAATTTTTCAGAGTGATATCTCTTCACTTACAAAAACAAAGACAGTGAAATGAAAGCAAACTCCCCTGCCTAGTGTTTGATATGGTTTCAACAAGTGCAACCTCACAAGTTAATGGCAATAGCATTGCATTCCTTCTTGCTAAGCGCTACCCTCAGAATGACTCTGTGAGCTTTTCTGGCCCAATTCTAGCTAACCTTCTATGAAAGGGAAGGTTGTCTCCTCTTAAGGAGTATTGGGATAGGCTATTACACTATCCTACCAAGTGTGCACCAAAATTATATTCAGCCATAATAAAGGGGAGATTTCCTAAAGGTAAATAAGGATCACAAGATACTGTACCTTTAGTTGGACCTATACATTGTTATTGTTATTTATTTGTATTGTGGTAGCACCTGGAAGCCTAAATCATGGACCAGGACTCCATTGTGCTAGTTGCTGCACAAACATATAACAAAAAGATGGTCCCTGCACCAAGGAGCTTAAAATCTAAGCAAATAACTTATAATATGCAAGTTGTTGGGTCAGAAAGGACACCTGAAAAGGGAGCTTTGAAGCCAAAAATGGATGCATTTATAACTTTTTTGTTGGGTCACTAAAATGTATCAGTTGCCTGCTACCTGGGAGAGGTTTAACAAGTATGGTAGAGATGGCACATACTGACCCAAAGTTTACTCTCTGTTACACCCAGGCAAACCCATTAAAGTCAGTGGGGTTGACCATTATAACAAAGGAGAATTTGAATTTTTGAATTTTTTTTAAAGAAAAAAAGAGATGATTGACTTTCTTATCTACCCTTGCTGTACTTGGGAGAAGTTAAAATATGCACAATAATATTTACTAAATACAACTGAAAGAAAACGTTGCCAGCTACCTAAACTAACAATTAAACAGAGTTCAGTGCAGCCAGCCAAGAGCAGTGAAAGGACAGATGGTGGAAAAAAAGTAAAAGCAAAAATAAGGCCTCATATTTTAACACTTGGGTGGATATCGTCGTTCTACAGAAATACTTATTTTTTTCCCTGGCTCCTTGTTTTTCCTAGTGCTTCAGCTTGGGAAAACTTAGGGGTTTGTTTTTTTCATAAGCATATTCTATATAGCTAGTGTTTGATTCACTCCAGGATCCTTATGAGCTTCTACCAGTGCAGAGTTGCAGAGGGGAAAGATAGTATAATGGTTATGGCTGTAGCCTAGGACTTGGGAGAGAGTAGAGCTGGGTGACATTTTGGAGGCAAATAGGCCAAAAATGCAGTTTCAAAACTATTGAAACTATTCATGAATTCACGTGAGACTAGATTGAAAAGGTCAAAACATTTTGGTAATGTCTAAATGAAACATTTTTGTCTTCACCAAAACATTTTTTTAAAGCTTTTGGTGCAGCTTGAAAGCAAAGGGTTTTTATTTTTTTGGAATTGCCAACAAACCAAAAAAATGATTATTTGCTTAGTTCTACGTGGGAGACCTGGGTTCAAGTCCCCGCTCTGCCACAGGCTTCTTATGTGAGCTTGGGCAAGTCATTTGGCCCATAGCCTCAACAGTATTCAGACACCCATCTCCCATTGAAATCAGTGAGAGTGGGGAACCTAAAATACCGTTGAGGATCTGGGCTTTAGCCTTTCTGTGCTGTTGTTCCCCCTCTATAAAAGGGAAATAAAAGCACTGCCTTACCTCAGTTGTGAGGACCAGTATGCATTAAAGTTTGCAAAGTGCTCAGATTCTGTGGTGACAGGGACCATGTACGTACCAATAGATCCAAATGGAAAATCCATCTGGAAGGAAAGCTGGTTAGTTGTGTTGTTGGAAAGCAGCTAGTGGGGATGGGGCCTGGCAGGCAGTCATGTAAGCCCTAATTGTTGTTAGCACTTGCTGGGCATGTTTATGTGGCCATGTCTTCCATTGAAATCAATGGAATGGCTCTGAAAATATCTGGTGTAAATGGAATCAGAATCTGGCCCCTCTCCTTTTTAGAATTTCCTGACTTTTGTGTGCTTGATTTCTCAACCTTACTGCTGCTTTAATGCAAGTGAAGCGAGGCATGTTAGTGCATTCCTGTACAAGTGTTAGAGTATTGTTTTCTTTTTTGAGGCCAATGTCTGCCCTCACTTACTGGTTCATCCATGCATGCTCATCAAAGGCAATTTGGGGTTACACTAGTGCAAATAAGGAAAGAATTTGGGTTTTATATAATTTTCTTTTTATAGCAGGGGTCCTTCTAATCTTTCTGTCCCTCCTCTCCCCACCACCGCATTCCCCCACATTTGTTCCTCTTTCTCTACCCTCAGGTTTCATGCCAAGTAAACCTCCCTGACTGTGGAGGCTTGGACAAAGTCCTCTTCTGGAGCCTCTCAGTGCCACTCTGAATGCCAGCCAGAGGGGCCTTGCTTAAAAAAACGGCAAAGCTCCCTCATTTTCCTCCAAGGGAATGTTCATGCTGCTTCCAGCCCAGGGACTGAGGGACCAAATTCTTTTTTTCAAGTCCCTAACTGCTCTTGAAGTTTTGCCCATATTGTGAAGATTCTTCCTCATAAAATTAAGGGCAGTTGTTTTCCTTGAGGTCAGACAACAAATGTTCTTTCTCTGTAATGGAGCTCACGTAGGATAAATGAGACGTCAGGAGTAATTAATGTTTTCTCCCTCACTATCTTTATGAAAGATGCATTGCTGATGCCATTCTGCTAGGGAAATGTGTGGCCTACACACTTTGTTCTTTATTTTTATTATTGATATTTATTTAACATTTCTCCTGCTGTATGTCTTTCCTTGCCAGATTTGTGGCACCATCATTACTTGTAGCAAGTGCGATGCTTTGGGGATCACCCGAACTTGTAAGGGGTTCTGTCACCACTCGTCCTGTAACTTTGGCGTGTCTTAATGCTGTGCTGTTATGGTATGAACCCTGACACCAGCAGCCAGCCCACAAGCATAAAGGTCTCACCCGAGCTTCCACCACCTTAATTATTCCTTGTAGGGTGACAGCAACAGCCCTTCCAGGCCGGAGTCTCTCCAAATCCGCCCTTCCCAAATTCTTAACTACCAGACACTCAGAATTTTCCTCTCTGCTTTGTCACCCCCAAAGGTGTGAAAACAGCTCCCAGTTATCAGTTCACTTTGGCACACCCACTTCAAGCAGAGACCTGCTGGGGGTAAAAGTAAACCAAAAATGGATTTAATAGAAAAATCACAGATTCAAAGATGAAATAGTATGGAAAGGCAAATGCATACAAGTTACACAGAAAATACACGTAAAGACACAACTGCAGGCTTTATACTTCTACATTAGCTAAATTCCCTTCTCTAATACAAGTTAACTGTTGCCTTTGAACAGTTTCCCAGAGTGCCCCCTAGCATCCAGCATTCACAGACAGCCCTCCGCCTTTGAGACTGTTCCTCTGCACAAAAGCGTCTGTTTCAAGCCTCCTTATAAAGGGCTTTTTCCTCCCTTTTTCCTCTTCACTCCTGGTATGGTGACTCTTGGTTATTTAGGGTGAGGAAATTCTAGCTGGGGTGTCTCAAAGTGTTCCCATTATTTCTTATTTGTCTCTTCCTGGGCTGTACAGCGCTAGGTACTTGGAGCTAGTCTCATCTGGCTGGGGAGGCGCAGACCCTCCCTGTCCACTGCCCCGCTGTGAAGTGGAGCTGAATGTTGCAGTATGAATGATGAGCACAATGTTATATATACACAAATGCATCAATTCATAACCACAGTCTGCACACATCTTTCATAGTGACCATCAAGTTCAAAACATTACCAGCTGTCATAAAAGACCTTACTCAATGTACTTTTATAGCACAATAATATTGTATGTAATCAGTAGATTCAACTGCTTAGTCTGTGGGGTTCAAATCTCCCCCCCCCCCCCGATTTCCCCTTGGGGTGTCTGGACTGTGATGTTCACAACAAGCACATTTGGGGACTGGTTGGCTAACAAGATTTGTAATGGGATATAGGAACTTTCTTCTCTAGGACACCAGTTTTAATCCAGCCCAGATCAGTAGTGAACAAAAACTGTGACCATCTGATGGCTCTCCATTGTCCTGATGTGAAATGAGTTGGTGGTCTCAGTCTTGTTTCTAATGTCCAGATGTCCACCCCACAGTACAATCAGCACAAGTAGTATTAAGTTGACTCTTTCAATGGTGATGTCAGCAGAGAAGCCCAGGACTGAATGAACATGGCGATTCAGCTATCCCTTTGCTCCTAGATAGTGATATCAGGAAGTTGTGAAGACTTCAGACAGAATGAGAATGTATTTGCTATACAAATTACGTTCAGCAGGTTTTTATCTCCACGTGTGCCAAGGCAGCAGAGTTCTATGTCAGGTGGTATCTTCCAAGTGTGTATTGGCAAGGCTCAGAAGGTCCCCAGTTCTGATCTCTGTGTTGACATATGTGGAGAGGTTGCTTGTGTCATGGGTATGGATGTTGATGCATGAGCTTGTGTTTGTTCCTGAAAAGGGGGTGCTTGGGTCAGGCTCAGAAGAGAATTACTGAAAAGTGCCCTTCAGAAGGCAAATAAATATGCAAGAGAGATTAATGTCTTGGGTAAGAGAATTGGCAGGAGGCAGCGACTGAAGCTTCTGTAGAAATATTATTAGACCTATCATAAAAATGTGCATGAAATAGTCTGGTGGGAAATATAGATGGTTTTGTCATGAGATCCTGAAACTGAGTATTAACCAAGGCAAGCAGAAAAATCCCATGGATGATAGAACGTAAAATCAATGTTGTGAGAGCAACATCACAGTCAACCACACCCTACTTTGTGATAAAAGGAGGAGCACTACAGTCAGGGCCGGCTCCAGACACCAGCTTGCCAAGCTGGTGCTTGGGGCGGCAGGTGAGAAGGGGGCGGCAGTCCGAGTCCCGCGGCGGCAATTCGGCGGCAGGTCCGCTCTTCCCACCGCCGAATTGCCGCCGCGGGACTTGGACTGCCGCCCCAGTCTCGCCTGCCGCGGCGGCAAAGGGGCGGCAGGTCCGCCGCTGTCCCCTTGCCGCTCCGGAATGGGACTGCCTGCGTCGGGGGCGGGGCGCCGCCACCCCTGCTTGGGGCGGCAGAATTGTAAGAGCCGCCCCTGACTACAGTGACCTGTTGAAGCAGCTAAGGCAAACTCTACAACTACGGTGGTATGCACTGATTCAGTATATGAGAGAAGTATCAGTGTGGGGAGAGAGAAGTACCAAGGAGACTTAAAAGAATGCTTACTGAGTGTGTTACAGAGGTTACAAACTCAGCCACTGGTGCCACAATGCTTTTGGTACTCTGGAGAGTACAGAGATGCTTTCTTTTTTGGTAGGGTTACCGTATTTTAGGTTCCCAAAAAGAGGACACTTCCGGGGTCGGGGAGAGCGGGCGGGAGGGAGGAAGGGGGAGCTGGAATGGGGATACAGTAAGGAGTATTGGAGGGGGTACATGTAGTGCGGGTATTCACTGGAGGTGCGGGGGGGGGCAGCAGTGTCACTCTTTGTCACAGTGAAAAGGCGGCTGGCGCAAGCCCAGGAGGGAGCAACAGCCATCAGTCCGTGCCTCCCTTTGGTACCCTCTCCCCAGGGATGGAAACTGGGGCCTGAATGGGCGGGATCTGGCAGCTGTGGCTGCAGGAGAATGGACCAATCGGATGCAGGGGAGAGACCAATCCGGAAGCGGACCAATTGGGGCTCTTTCTGAGCTGCAGCTTATCTATGCTGCAAAACCCCTAGACATTGCCTATTATTTGAAAAATCCGCCCGGACAGAGAAAGGAGGTTCAAAAGAGAGGCAATGTCTGGGAAAACCCAGATATATTGTAACCCTATTTGTTGGGAGTGTAGTCGCAAATTGGAATGTATAGTGGCTCAGCATGAAAGAAAACTGAGCAAACAGCAGCCTTAAATTGCCTGGCAGAAACTCTTCAGTTTTCTGCCTTTTTGCCCTCGTCCTGATGACATACTCTCCAGACCTCCACTGCATTGCTGCTGCATGTTGAATCAGCCCTCCCCCTGTTACAAACATGAGGAAGCTCAGCTGGGGCAGAATAATCTTTCGGTAGGACAGTGGGAGCCGCAGAAGGGGAGGATGAAATGTTAGTTTTATGCACACACCACTGAGAAAACTTTGTCTAGTCACATGCCTTCAGAAGCCCTGGGAATAAAGCCGGAGCACCTCTGTAGTTTTCCATTTTGCTTACTAAGCTGCTTGCCCTGTTGGATTTGCTTCTGCCTATAACAGAACAAGGCTCACAGAAACAGTATGGCTGCACACACATTATTGAATATTTCAGACATTTATTAATAAGCATGTTGCAGTTCTCTTCAGTACTTTCTGTCACAGTGCATTAGAATAGATGGGTTGCAGAGGGATTTGTTCTTTGCAGAACTCTGTGTGTTTGTAAAATGGGGAATGCGCATTAGGGTGTATGTATGTACATAGATATGTATAATATATGTATACACATGCACATACGGTCTAAATGCTGTTTTTATTCCCCACCTTGCTCAAGGGTTAGAAGGGCAAATCTGTTAGGGAAACACTCAAACATAAGCCTTCTGTCTTTAGATACACTCTTTGCTACCCCTCATCAGTGCTTCATTGCTGTTCCAGCTGCATCAGTCTCCTGTTTGAAATAGTCTAGGGCACTGACAAAGAATAAAAATAGAGAGAGAAAAAGATACCATTGAGCAGGGGAGCTTTCCAGGAATGAAGGCCTAAAAATAAACAATGGTGTGTACTTCTGGGAGGTTATCATCCATCCCTCAATGAAGTCTTTGAAATGCTCAGGCTTATGGCAAACCATGATATAAGTTATTTGATGCTGTGAGAGAAAATCATTTAAAACTGCATTAATATTTGGTCAGCAGTGACTAAATGTGGCAGAGTCAGGGAATGTGATTGCAGAGCGGTATTCTCCACGTAAGTGCGCATTGCTTAACGGCTCAATCTTCTTCAGGGCCGGCTCCAGGCACCAGCAAAGGAAGCACGTGCTTGTGTCGGCACATCTGAAGGGGCGGCATTTCAGCCATTCCTGGGGCGGCACATTTCAAGGGCTTTTTTTTT
Source organism: Chelydra serpentina (assembly GCA_037349315.1). NCBI lineage: Eukaryota > Metazoa > Chordata > Testudines > Chelydridae > Chelydra > Chelydra serpentina. The sequence continues at coordinate 134,370,402 of JBAIAC010000004.1, forward strand.
TTTTTTTTTTTTTGCTTTGGCAGCTTTGGACGTGGCTTTTGTGCTTTTTTTTTTTTTGCCACTTAGGGCAGCAAAAAAGCTAGAGCTGGCCCTGATCTTCTTACCTGCATAAGAATCACGCGCTTCTGATCCAGCCCTCTTGAATTGCATGTGATGTTATTCCAGTTAAGTCAATATCAGGTAAATGCATAACTCAGGTATCTGCACACCTTTAGATATCCAAATAATGCTTTCCAATGTTTTAATCTGTCCAGATAACTGAACACTAAATGCTGATGAGTTTTTGGCTGCCCATTAGTTTTTTCTCCCCTAAACAGCTGTTATTACCATCATGAGGTACACTGTAAGACAGGAAAATGTCAGGGGTCACTTAGAAAATGTCGTTGCAACATAAAAAGTGTCCCTGTATTGGCAAGAAGCAAGTACAATATATGAATAGCCTGATCGTGGTCTTGTGGATGAGTAAGGCTAAGATTTTGTCATGGATATTTTTAGCAAAAGTCATGGCCACGTCATGGGCAATAAAGAAAAATTAGCAGAAGCCCATGATCTGGCGGTGACTTTTACTAAAAATATCCATGACGAAATGGGAAGCTGCAGGGTCCCTACACCGCCGGCAGTGGCTGGGCAGCTGCGGAGGCCCCGGCGTGGAGCTCTTGGGGCTCCACCACCCATTGGGGCTCGGAGCTCCAGGTCCCCTGCCGCCTGCAGCTTTGGCTGTGGGGCCCCCTGCCACTTGCAGCCGCTGGGAGCTCCGGAGTACCCTCCACTGCCTGTGGTGACCTGGAGCTGCGCTGCCTCAGGTAGTGGGGGTTCCCCGCAGCTGAAATCATGGAGGTCTCTGGAAGTCATGGATTCCATGACTAAATCGCAGCCTTATGGATGAGGCACTGGATTTGGACTCAGGAGATTTGGGGGCTGTTCTCAGTTCTGTTACAGTCTTCCTCTCTGGGCCTCTGTTTCCCATCTATTGAATGGAAGTCATACGACTTCCCTATCTCACCAGGAGGTTTTGAAGATAAAGTCATTAATAATTGTGAGACATTCAGTTACTATGGTGATGAGGCCATATACAAGTACCTAGGTAGAAAGTATGGCTCCCTTTACACAGGTATGTTATAGAGGGGAGAGAGAACATAAGAAAGGCCGTATTGGGTCAGACCAAAGGTCCATCCAGCCCAGTATCCTGTCCACCGACAGTGGCCAATGCCAGGTGACCCGGAGTGAGTGGACCTAACAGGTAATGATCAAGTTTATCTCTCTCCTGCCATCCATCACCCCCCTCTGACAAACAGAGGCTAAGGACACCATTCCTTACCCATCCTGGTTAATAGCCATTAATGGACTTAACCTCCATGAATTTATCCAGTTCTCTTTTAAACCCTGTTATAGTCCTAGCCTTCACAGCCTCTTCAGGCAAGGAGTTCCACGGGTTGACTGTGCGCTGTGTGAAGAAGAACTTCCTTTTATTTGTTTTAAACCTGCTGCCCACTAATTTCATTGGGTGGCCCCTAGTTCTTTTATTATGAGAACAAGTAAATAACTTTTCCTTATTCACTTCCTCCACACCACTCATAATTTTATATACCTCTATCATATCCCCTCTTAGTCTCCTCTTTCCAAGCTAAAAAGTCCTAGCCTCTTTAATCTCTCCTCATATGGGACCCGTTCCAGACCCCTAATCATTTTAGTTGCCCTTCTCTGAACCTTTTCTAATGCCAGTATATCCTTTTTGAGATGAGGAGACCACAGTTGTACGCAGTATTCAAGATGTGGGCGCACTATGGATTTGTATAGGGGCAGTAAGATATTCTCCGTCTTATTCTCTATCCCTTTTTTAATGATCCCTAACATCCCGTTTGCTTTTTTGACTGCCACTGCACACTGCATGGACATCTTTAGAGAACTATCCACGATGACTCCAAGATCTTTTTCCTGATTAGTTGTAGCTAAATTAGCCCCCATCATATTGTATGTATCGTTGGGGTTATTTTTTCCAATGTGCATTACTTTACATTTATCCACATTAAATTTCATTTGCCATTTTATTGCCCAATCATTTAGTTTTGTGAGATCTTTTTGTAGTTCTTCACAGTCTGTTTTGGTCTTAACTATCTTGAGCAGCTTAGTATCATCTGCAAACTTTGCCACCTCACTGTTTACCCCTTCTTCCAAATCATTTATGAATAAGTTGAATAGGATTGGTCCTAGGACTGACCCTTGGGGAACACCACTAGTTACCCCTCTCCATTGTGAAAATTTACCATTTATTCCTACCCTTTGTTCCCTGTTTTTTAACCAGGTCTCAATCCATGAAAGGATCTTCCCTCTTATCCCATGGCAACTTAATTTACGCAAGAGCCTTTGGTGAGGGACTTTGTCAAAGGCTTTCTGGAAATCACTTGGACTCCTCTCCGTCCTGCCATGGACAGGCATAAGCTGCCTGCGCACCTGGCAGCTGTGTTAAGGCATGTTGTGGAATGTGCAGCAAGGCATGGCTTTTGCTGCTCAGCCTTTACCCTCCCCTGAACTGGGAGCCTTTAGTATTTCCATCCCCAAAGCATTAAAAGAAATCGTGATTCAGGCCCCCAAAAATCATGAGATTGGCTTAAAAATCTCACTCTCTTAAAATTAATAAATTGTAGGTTCTTTTGCCTTCCCTTTTCTGAGCCTTTAGGGTTCACATTTTCAAGCTTTCTTTGCCACAATGAGGATTACAAACGTACTTTCTTTTTATGTGAAAGCTGATTTCTCCCATAATCACATGACTCAAGGAGCTGGGGCTTTAAGACCCATATTAAAATCATGAAATTGATGACCTTGAGCCTTTCAAGAGCCTCCTGACACCTGCGTAGTCTACTGCTCCTCAGCAGAGTGCAGCCTTACAAAAATTATAATTGAGATCTAGGATTATCGGAGGAAATATTTCCCCTGAAAAATGTCACCAAAATCCCCTCCCCCAATTGTTCATCAGAAATTCAAAAGATTTTCTGATCAGCTCTATTCCGTACTTTAAAACTGGTCTCTCTCTGATTTGTGAGGCATGTGATCAGTACATACTAGTGAATATTTCTACCAGACCTAGGAAAGTGTTCATAAGTTATGACTAGAGCTGGTTGTGAATAAATTGTTGACATGTAACCCTTGTTTCCTTTTTGGGAATTGATTCTGTATGAACCAATTCGGATTTCTGCACATGGTTTTGTTTATTTGCAAGTATCTGCTCTATAGGTTTGGTCAGTTTTCAGCCTAAAGGGTGTTCATGAACTGTTGACTTCAACTATTTAGTTTATTATTCACTGTTGGTTATTTTTGGAATGTGAGTAGTCATTTAAATCACATGGTATATCATTTGTGCTTCTCAGTTGGATGACTGAACCATCTCAGTAACAGTGCTGAAGAGTGAATAACCTTGTTTGCCAAGAACAGCCATTCCTCAAATGTTCATGCAAATTTAAAAAGCCCTTTACACAAATATTTGTGAATCACGAATAAAAAGGACTCAGAAACATGGTCAATCCAAATAGCTCTTTGCAGTTCCAATGAACTGTTTTTGCAGTATTAGACCAGCCCTGCTGAGGACTCATGTCTTGGGAAATCTTCAGATGTATTATGCATAAGGAAGAACTAGCAACCTCGAGAAGGCCACTGAAAGATATCATCATCATCATGGCAAATCCCAAAAGAACATAAATTCCTTCCAGATTGTGTGCCACCCGGATCAATCTTTGGACAGATCTTTAAGACTGTCTGGATGTTCAGTCTGTGTCCGTCATTGGTGATCTTATTGCACCACCAAAGCTTTTGGCATCCCCATGATTGCCAGCCATGTAGCAGCATTCCTTATTTCACAGCTCCCAGCAGCTCTTCTGTCTCATGGCTGCTTCTTTCTCTGAGTTGCTGTCATGTATTGGGGAAGGCTGGGCAGACGTCCTTGTGCCAGGAGGAAAGAGAGCAGCAGCTGCAGAAAAGGTTGCCATGAAAGATCAGAAATTGCTGATACCTTACACACAATGTGAGGCATGCACAGCAGACAAGAGATTGTACATTTTGCAGCATTGTAGGCTTCACCTCCCCCCGCCCCCCAGATGTAACAGCAAAGACTCAAGTACTTAAGGGAAAAATCATTTGAGACATTCAGAGCTATAAATAAAATTCACGTCAGACTGAGCGCTTGCCTCAATGAAACATTTCTGCACTAATATGCATGATGAAGTTGAATGTGTTCCCAGATTATCTTGTATTTGAGAGGGACTGGTCCTTCTCAGAATTAATTTTCTGCCTTTCTTACAATACTCTGCATGTAAACTTTACAGACAGTAACTTACCATTGACTCATGCAGCAGGCGTGGAATAGTTTGATCAAACGGAAGCTGCTGCTAATGATCCTCACTAGCTGCAGACAGATGTATGCTAAACTGAGTCAATATATAGCCTTGTTACATTGAACTGAACTGGAAATATGCTGCCTTTATTAACTGAAAAGGACTTGAAAAAATACACTTGCTAAAATGAAAGGGCAGCTTCTCTTGAATACAGAGCAGCAGCAATGGAGAAAAAGGACTTCTCAACCACAACCCCACGCATCTGATTATTGTGGACTTCCAGAGCACCTGGCCACCATACACATTACTATAGTGAAAAGTAGTTTTTGGCCTGGGATTTTTTTGTGCAGCCCCTACACACACACACACACTCTCTCTCTCTCTCTCTCTCTCTCTCTCTCTCTCTCTCTCTCTCTCTCTCTCCATTCTTTCTGGCTTCTTAAAAATGACTGGCAGATTTGAGAGTCATTATCATTAGAGCCACTCAGAAGAGGAGCTCTGCTCCAGACTCTAGAACAGGCTTACTCATTAGTCTGATCCTTTTCTACTTTTCCTTTTGGAATGTATATACTTTAAGAAGGATTCAGCAGCCTCCTTGGTTTTGTTTCTGTTGTGCAGCGATTCATTGCATTACAGCTCTGAGCTTTCTAATCCTTAGCATATAGGCTCCCCCATTCACTCTGCAACAATCCCCTCCCGGGTCTGCCCTTTTTCACATCTTGCAACAAATACAGTAATGCCTTCTCTCGGAACCAGAAAGCATGTGACATTATTTTCCTGACACCCAATGATAATTATAATCCCCACCACCACCACCAAACCAAAAAAAAAACCCTAGAAAGTTAAGAAACTGAAGGAGCTGAGGGGAGGGGGATGACAAGTGAGAGAGTCAGGGGAACCCCCTGGATCTATCAAAATAAATAGAGCAGAAATCTTTCTTGCTTGGCCTTTCTGTCGTTATTATTAGAACAAACATGCTTGAGTGCACAAGGCTGTACTACCTTCAAGCATCCATACGCAGCTCAGCCACATTATGATTTTGAAAACCAAAAGGAGGAGGGATGATGGAAGTGAGTGGAGAGGGGAGGAGAAGGGCCTGTGAATGCTAAATGTGATCAACTCTGGTTACACCTCCATTTAGAAAACTGCAAAATCTGCTCAGGAGAATAGTCATTAGTGTGTGTCTGCTTGACTCAGATTGACATGAAACCAACCAGTGTTACATAACCCTTATCTAATGGGGACTATATTAAACAGGGGTCTTGGTTTTTTCCTCCCACAAGAGATAAAACAATTGAGTGATTCATGGGTGAAATAAATGTGATAGTTTGTATGATCCTCTTTTGTCAAGGCAAAAAAAAATTGGTGTGTGGTGACTGAAATTTTGTATTTCATACATCTATACTGGATTTTTTTAGCCTACTTTGATGGTCAGAAGTTAATAATTAAAGGGTTATGGTTTTACAGCTGATGTATTACTTTTATTTATTTATTATCTATAATACAGTAGTGCCTAAAGGCTAGTGCTAGGCGTTGTACAAACACAGTTCCTGCCCTGAACAGCTCACACTCTAAAGAGATAAGACAAAAGAAGAGGCAGGAGAAAAATATTATCTCCATTTTACAGCTGGACAACTGAGGCACAGGGAGCATGGATGACTAACCCAAGCTTCTACATCCAGTGTGGGGCAGAGATGAGAATGGAACCAAGGTTTTTTGAGTCCCAGCCCAGTGATCTTTAACCACAAAATCGTTCTCCCCCTGTTTATTTAGTTGTTTATTTTAGTGCAGACAATAGGTTCAGCTCTGGGCACAAAATGAAACCGTCGCTGCCTCAAAGAGCTTACAGCAAAAGGGCCCAGTTCTGCAGTTGCACCCACTAGCTTGGACTTGCAGCCTTTGTACACAGCTCCCATTCAATGTGTCAGCCAATGGACATAAGGGTCTGTGCTAACAGCTCTGATTGCAGGACCAGAGCCTAAAAGACCAAAAAAATAAATTTTTTAAAAAAAGTCTAAAAGAGGAGAGCAGATGTACTGGGAAACCCAGGAACTTTTTAATGATATTAAATCATTTCTGTGGGCATTGTGCAAAAAGCTATGACTTATTTGTCCTACTGGGCTAGATCCTCAGCTAGATTAAGTCAAAATGGCTTCAGTGGAACTAGTGAAGATACATTGATTTACACTAGCTGAGGATGTGGTCCAGAATGTTTTAAGCTTCTTAGCATCATATCCTTTGAGAATGAACCATGTGTTTATTCTTTAATGTAGTACTATATTTAGCTCGCATAGGTTTACCTGATAGAGAATAATTATTGTGGAAGAGGTAGCAGGGTAGGGAGAGAATGCAGGCAGTTTACATGTAAAATACAATGAATGCCTATAGCTCTGCATAGTTAATACATAACACAATTGTACTAAACATTTTTTATTTTAAAACCTTCATGGAACACATTCAACCAAACCCTGCTCATCTTACTGCTATACAATTGCCACTGAAGCCTAGGGGAGTTCTGCATGAGTGAAGATTTGCAGGATCTGTTGCATTGTAATGAAATATACATGAACATTTTATTAGTAGGTAAAACTCTCCATTTCTTTAGGGGCACCACACAAAGTTGCGTGAACTGGAGTCCAGGCAATTCTTCTGGGGATGGGAAGGGGCGGCTTGTGCCTGCCATTTTATTCATGTCTGCAGTCATGCATTCTGTGGTAATGAACATCCCCCATCCCCAGTGCTATAAAGAATGTTTACCACAATTACAATGATTGCCAACATGTATATATTTTTTCCCATGGATAATTCTGCAAATAAGCCTGGAGTGGTGGATAGGGTGATGGACTGGGTTTCAAGAGACCTGGCTCCAATTCCCAGCTCAGTGACAGACTTTCTACGTGATCTTGAGGAAGTCATTTCATCCACCCCATGTCTCAGTTCCCTGTCTGTAAAATGGGGGTAAGGCTTCCCTACCTCAAAGGGGTAAAATTCATTAGTCATTGTGAGCAGTTCAGTTTCTTCAGTGATGAGAGCCATACAAGTAGATAGATAGACCAGCCACCAAGGGTTGCATTCTGGTGATATTTGTTATTTATAATATTCATAATGGAATAAGTATGGCTTCAAAACTAATATTTAAAGGCAACTCGCTTGTGAGGATACAGCATATTACAGCGAGATAGCATAGTCTAGTAATTAGAGTGGGTGAGTGAGAGCTAACTGGTGGATTCTGTTCTCCACTCTCCCACTGGTTCAATAGGTGACCTTGAGCACATTACTTGACCTCATTATGCTTCGGTTTTGCCATTTGAAAGTGGAGATGATAATAATTAAAGCCACATTTTAGTCACGGGTATTTTTAGTAAAAGTCAACAAAGATTCAATGTAATCTGTCCATGACTTGTACTATATACCCCTGACTAAATCTTGGGGAGGAGGGCAGCCCAGGGGGGCGCCGTGGGTGCTCTGGGGGCGCGACCTGGGGCGGGCATCAGCGCGCGGCCCGGGACCCCTGCTGGTGCTGGGGGGTGGTGGCACGTGGCCCAGGACTTGCGCTGGTGCTGGGGGGAGGGAGTTAGTGGGGACGGCAGGTGCTCCTCCTGGCTTGGCACCTCCCCAGAAGTGGCAACATTCCTCAGCTCCTAGGTGGAGGTGCAGCCATGCAGCTCTGTACGCTGTCTTTCCCCAAGCACTGGCTCTGCAGCTCCCATTGGCTGGGAACTACGGCTAATGGAAGCTGCGGAGGCAGTGCCTGCAGGCAGAGGCAGCACGCAGAGCCTGCTGGCCGCGCCTCCCCCTAGAAGCCGAGGGATATTGCCACTTCTGGGGAGCCCCCCAAGGTAAGCACCACCCAGAACCCTCACCCCCTTCCACGCCCGAACCCTGAGCCCTTAGCCCCCCACCCAAACTCCTGCTGCTGTGGCTAGGGAGTGGGGGCAGTGGCCGAGACTGCCCCAGCGGCAGCTGCTGCGGCTGGCTGCTGCAGAAGTCGCGGAGGTCACGGAAAGTCCTGAAGTCCGTGACCTCCGTGACAAACTCGCAGCCTTAATAATGATACTTGCCTCTTGAATATCTAACATAGATCTAACATATATATACACACATCTAGCATATATAACACAGAGATATAAAGTATAGATAATTATACTTAGTTTTTTCTATAAAGCCTTGTGTGATCTACAGAGGAAAGGTGCTATATGCATGCTAAGTGGTGGTGTTATGTAGAAGAACAGTGGTCTCTATCACCGGATAGGAGAAAACATGGTGTGACTCCTTCATCACCCACCCTTTAACTTACCTTCCAAGTCTGGTGCCTAGCTTGCTATTTCAGATAAGCTGCATGTAACAGCGGGTAAATGTCTTATTCTCTTGTTTTTGATTCTATAGCTGTCTCTAACCTGGATGCAGAGAGTAAACTGAGTGTGTACTACCGAGCACCTTGGCATCAGCAAAGAAATATTTTCCACCCCTCAACCAGACCGCCCTGTGTGGAGGAGCTGCACCGCCACGCCAAACAGAACTTGCGAGCCTTGCGTAGAGGTAACCACTTCCATAATCCTCGCTTATTTTACCCACCCTAGTGAATAAAGATAAAAAGGCAGGAAGCCATGCTAAGCAGGGTCTGTCCCTTGCTTTGCTTCTTTATTCTGTACAAAAGATCCAAAACATTTTTAAAAAATTAAGTTTTCTTTCTGCTTTTTTTTAACCTTAGAAATATTAGGATTGTCACATTTGTCTTCCATGTTTTTTTCTGGAGGATTTATTGGGCATGTCAGAGCAGTCTACTGTGAGCTCTCACTCTTAAGCTGAATGGATGGAAGTGTTGAATTTTAACAAAGACATCTTTTCTCCCAAGTGTTAAATGGTCACAAAATTGACCCCAAAAAATTTAAGGTTTTTATAAACAGCCAGACTAAAATTTCCTTTTCTTCCCAATTGTTCAGCATTAAGTGTCTTGGTTTTTATTATGTCATTTCGCTGGTTACTGCAAAGTCTTCCTGGGCTGATAATACTTGAAGGCCATTACAGAGATGTGAAATGTGTGGTTTGCATCAGTCTTCACGGCTGAGGATGTGAGGGAGATTCCCAAACCTGAGCCATTCTTTTTAGGTGACAAATCTGAGGTACTGTCCCAGACTGAAGTGTCAGTAGAGAAGGTTTTGGAACAAATTGATAAATTAAACAGTAATAAATCACCAGGACCAGATGGTATTCACCCAAGAGTTTTGAAGGAACTCAAATGTGAAATTGCAGAACTACCTACTGTGGTGTGTAACATATCACTTAAATCATCGTTTGTACCAGATGACTGGCAAATAGCTAATGTGAGGCTGATTTTATAAAAGGCTCCAGAGGCGAGCCTGGCAATTCCAGGTCAGTAAACCTAACTTAAGTACCAAGCAAATTGGTTGAAACTATAATAAACAATAAAATTATCAGACACATAAATGGACATGAAATGTTGGTGAAGAATCAGCACAGCTTTTGTAAAGGGAAATCACGCTGCATGAATCTATTCGAATTCTTTGTGGGTGTTAATAAACATGTGGACAAGAGTGATCCAATTGATATTGTTACTTAGACTTTCAGAAAGCCTTTGACAAGGTCCCACACCAAGGGCTCTTAAGCAAAGTAAGCTGTCATGGGATAAGAGAGAATGTCGTTGTTCAGTAACTGGTTAAAAGACAGGAAACAAAGGGTAGGAATAAATGGTCAGTTTCCACAATGAAAGAGGTATAGCAGGGTCCCGCAAAGATCTGTACTGGGCCCAGTGCTGTTCAACATATTCGTAAATGATCTGGAAAAGGGGGTAAACAGTAAGTTGGCAAAGTCTGCAGATAATACTAAGTTATTCAAATAGTTAAGTCCAAAGCTGACTGAAGAATTACACATGGATCTCACAAAACTGGATGACTAGGCAACAAAATGGGAGATGAAATTCAGTGTTTATAAATGCAAAGTAGTGAACATTGGAAAACATAATCCCAGCTATACATATAAAGTGATTGGTTCTAATTTAGTTGTTACCACTCAAGAAAGAGACCTTGGAGTCATCATGGATAGTTCTCTGAAAACATCTGCTCAGTTTGCAGCAGCAGTCAAGATAGCTAACAGAATGTTAGGAACTATTGGGAAAGGGACAGATAATAAGACAGAAAATATTATAATGCCACTATATAAATCCAGGGTACACCCACATCTTAAATACTGAGTGCAGTTCTGATTACCCCATCTTAAAAAAATATATTAGAATTGGTACAGAGACTGGCAACAAAATGATTGGGGGTATGGAACAGCTTTCAGGCAAAGAGAGATTAAAAAGACTGCTTAGAAAAGAGACAACTAAGGGGGAATGTGATAGAAGTCCATAAAATCATGAATGGTGTGGAGAAAGTGAATAGGGAAATGTTTACCCCTTCACATAACACAAGAACCAGAGGTCACCCAGTGAAATTAATAGGCAACAGGTTTAAAACAAACATAAAGAAGTACATCTTCACACAATGCAGAGTCCATCTGTGGAACTCGTTCCCAGAGGACGTTGTGAAGGCCAAAATATGAGTGGGTTCAAAAAAGAATTAGATAAGTTCATGGAGGATAGGTCCATAATGGCTATTAGCCAAGATCGTCCAGGACACAACCCCATGCTCTGAGTGTTCCTAAACTTCTGACTGCCGGAAGCTGGGACTGGATGACAGGGGATGGGACACTTAATAAATTGCCGTGTTTTGTTCCTTCCCTCTGAAGCATCTGGCATTGGCCACTGTAAGAGGACAGGATACTGGGCTAGATGGACCATTGGTCTGACCTAGTATGGCTGTTCTTATGTAATATCTAATATAAAAAACAAGCAGAAGAAACAATCACCTTTTTTGTGCAGGTCACCTTTAAAGTGTTCAGCAGCAGCCTTCCTTAAGTGAAGTAGATTTACATCAATATCAATAATCCCCTTAGTCATTTGTTGTTGTTGTTAATGAAAAGAATTGATTGATCAAATTTGTTAACCTCATATTAACTGGATAAAATGTTACAATTAATTACCACATTTTGACCTCTCTGCAGGTTTTAACTCAGCAGCTAACTGTGGGTGCAGTATGTCTTAATAGCACTGCAAAGAGCCAGAAAAAGGAACTGCAATCATAGTAGCACTAAAATTAGAATGGAACTTTGGGTGGGTGGGTTCCTTAGCCAATCAGCATAGCAAGTGTCCTAGCATCAGGATAATCTGTTTTTGCCATCTTGTGGACAGGAGAAATTCTTATAACCAAAGCATAAAGGCAGTGGAGAGAAATGGGTAAGGGTGTTAAATAACAAATTGTGCTTTGACAATGTACTGTCCTCAGTATTTAATATTAACTCTGCAGCATTAGCAGACAGTTTGTCAAATATTGTCATATCTTATTTTCTATGTATTTTTATATTGTAAAATGCAATTATATTCTGAAAAGCGCATCTAAAAGCGGCATCGTACTTCCTATATCAAATTCGCATTATTTACAAGTAAAAAGATATTTTTAACTGCCAGTGCTTCAAACTCAATGTTAGATCAGAAAAACAAGTTACATTCTCCTTGCCTCACTCATCAAATGACAGTAACAAAGACTGTGCTGTTGGTACTTAGCTGACACTATTGTTGAGAATGCATTCGATGAAAAAGAATCCAGCTTGCGCTTCCATTTGTTCTGCATGCTAACTAATGGAACTACTTCTACCTCGGCATCAAGAACTGAGGGAGAGAAAAGACACAACCATTCCCCTGTCTCACACGGACTCCCAGAAGATTTTGAAGAAGCTTGAGTTTGGGCATGGATTGATGCTGGAGAGACTTCAATACTAGAGCTTTCTAGGCAATGAAAGACTCCACAGAGCTTGAAATTTTCTTGGAACTGAGAGACTAGTATAGCTGGTGCCTTGAAGACAGACACCTCAGTTCTGGGACATGTCTTTGCCTCAGCATCCGTCTCCCTGGTGCCAATCAAACAGTCAGACCTGATGCAGCTGTGGAACCAGGGAATAAAATCCTAGTCTGGAATGTTCTTTCTTATTTCTCCTCACTGCACCTGTTGATAGACTCAATACTCTATTATACCTCTTAACGTTTCTAAGCAAAAGAAGCTTCCAGTTCCCATTGGAAGTTCAGCCTTGGGTCCAAAGCATCTCAGTGTTGGCCTCACTACCATTTGGGATGTAATTTAAGTCCCGTTCTGGGAGACCTCAGGCTAATTAGTCTCTAATATAGTGTCTTTTAGGAGAGTGAACCTTACAATGGCCTGTGGCCCCAGTGGATACTCTTTCGTCTTGGACATTTGCGCCATGGCAAAGTATAATTGCAGAGTATAATTGCATGAATCCACCTTATCCTTACAGTGCATGTAATACTTAGCGTACAGAAGCCGTTCAAAATTGCATTCAGTCTTCAAAGGGGACGATAGCTGCACTTTATCTTCCATGGAATTGCCTACTGATTGTTTTCTCTTTTGATTTTGGTTGTATTTAAGACAAAAAAAATTACAGGTAGGGAATTTTCAGATTTTTGGGCGATGACAATAAATCGTGTTTTTTCCAGTTATTTAAAATTCTTGACCTTTGAGCCTCCGGCTCTCAATTTTCCTCTGTTCTTCTTAACTTTGTGTAAGATGGGGCGATCATCTTCAACAACCATTATCTGGATTTTAATTATGTTTCTAGGGGAGCAGTCTCCTGCTGTGATCTGCATTATGGGAGCTGGATGTGTGGGAGTGACCCAAAAGGGTTTCTATAATTGAATCATAAAAATCATAGAAATATAGGACTGGAAGAGACCTCGATAGGTCATCTAGTCAAGTCGTCTGCACTAAAACAAAACTTAAATCTAGACTATACCTGACAGGTGATTATCTAACCTGTTCTTAACCTCCCATGAGGGAGATTCCACAACCTCCCTAAGTAATTAGTTCCAGTGCTTCACTACCCTTACAGTTTGGAAGTTTTCCCTAATGTCTAACCTAAATCTCCCTTGCTGCAATTTAAGCCCATTACTTCTTGTCCTGTGCTCAGTGGTTAAGGAGAACTATTTATCACCTTCTTTATAACAACCTTCTACATACTTGAACACTATCATATCCCCACTCAGTTGTCTCTTCTTCAGACTAAACAAACCCAATTTTTTTCAATCTTCCCTCATAGGTCATGTTTTCTAGACCTTTAATCATTTTTGGTGTTCACCACTGGACTTTCTCTAAATTTGTCCACATCTTTCCCAAACTGTGGTGCCCAGAACTGGACACAATACTCCAATTAAGGCCTTATCAGTGCTGAATAGAGTGGAAGAATTACTTCTCATGTCTTGTTTACAACACCCCTGCTTTTTGTGAAACAGTATTACTTTGTTAGCTCATATTTAGTTTAGCCCCCATATTCTTTACTGCAGTACTCCTTCCTAGTCAGTCATTTCGCATTATGTATTTGTGCAATTGATTATTCCTCCCTAAGTGGAAGGAATTTTGCATTTGTTCTTATTGAATTTCATCCTGTTTATTTCAAACCATTTCTCCAGTTTGTCAAGATCATTTTGAATTCTGATCATGTCCTCCAAAGTGCTTGCAAGCCCTCCCAGCTTGGTATCTTCTGCAACTTTATAAATGTACCCCCTTGCCATTATCTAAACCATTTATGAAGATATTGAATAGAACCAGACCCAGGTCAGATCTTTTAGTTGGGATTTGAGTTGCTAATGTTCCAAAGAGCATATGATCTATTTTGTTTAAAGATGAGATGAGCCAATTTTAGGTTTTAGTTTTGTAAAATCTCATCAGTCAAAAAGGTTTGGGTACTTTGCCTTGGAAGGGGATTTTAATGGGGTATGTGGGAAACTTTGTACACATTTAGTAACAATTACACATATAGCATAAAAAACAAAGTTACCCTGTGTCCTTACTTTCTGACTCTTTCTCTACCAACTCTTCTGTTTCCTCCGCTATTGTAGCTCTCGCTTACTGTACCATTAGAATGCAAGCTCCTTGGGGCAAACACTGTATCTTCCTCTGGTTTTTGGAAAGCACCATTCATGGTTTGGGTGCCACTGCGGAAATAATAATAAGACCAGCCTGAATCTTTGCTAAAAGATTAAACGTCATTATTTATATCTGTTTAAATCTCAATAAAGAGATTTTTGTTTAATGCATCAATCAGAAAAACTGACTTCTAGTTTCTCCATTTTCAAAACAGAACAACGAAACCGGGGTGATAACAGAGAGCAGAAAGTCCCAGGGCCCATCTCCGTGGTGGTTCCCCCATTTCCCCCCTTCCCTGCAATCTACAGTCAGAAGAGGAAAGAGATAAAGGACCGGCACTTGCTAACAGTAAGCTTTTCATGCACACTAAAGTTATAACTTACATATTATTATTGGACCTAATAACGATGCTGTTCATTGTGACCTTTATCATCATGCTTAATAATTACCCTATGGATTTGTGTGGTTACAATACAGTTGACATTGGTCTCTGGCTGGTCAGTAAGAAAACACAGGCTGGTTTCCAGTAAAGATATTGTGGGTTACATTTTGAAGATTCCATTAGGAGACAGATGGGCACTTGAGATTTTATTCCCCTATACAGGTGCCACAGTACCTTCAGGTGTCATTCTTAACTAATGCCTGAGCAAGGTGTAATACTTCCAAGAGGGAACTTAGTGTTGTAATTGGAGTCCTGGAAGTACCATTGCCAAGAACCAGGAATTCTAGAATTTTAAATAATGATGGGAGGTAATGGTACCGCTTTACTACCCAGGGTACCTTCAGTTACACACATGCCTACAGAGTATTCATCCTTCTCTAGTCACAACTTGCTTTTATTGTTAATGCTCTGCCATTGTACAGTACTGTACATTCAGATACTTTATTGTACCATTGACTTCTGTGAGTATTGTGACTAGCTCAAGAGCCAACAAGTGAAAATGGTAGTGCAATCAATGAAGTTGCATTGATTTACACCACCTGAAGATCTGGCCCAGTGTGTGTGTACTGACTAGCCCTGGGCACAAATTTGAAATTAAATTACTGATCTCACAGATCTACCATTGTAAAAGGAATTAGTCTCACCAATATTTTGAGAACTTCACTGTGAGTGAAATTCTCCCCTGTGCTATGGACCAGTGCAAGTCCCAAATCCCACTTAAGGTGTATGCATTATTTAAGTCCCAATAAGCCTGATTTTGGGTGCCTATGTTGGCATCAGCACAGGGATGAATTTCACCCTGTTTGTATATGTACACAGTATGCAACTGGGCACCTAGACATATGGCTGTGCCTGAATAAGTGGGTAGCTAGGTATTGTATAGTCACATACTTAATTTAGCAATAAAATATATACAAGTGTAGTACAAAAGTGTAGTAATGGGAAAGGGATCTGAGGGTAATGCACACTTCCAGCTAGTGGTGAGCTCCTAGTGCAGTGTTCAAATCTGCAGCCAGTTCCAATGAAGCGTTTTGTTTCTTTTCGGAAAACCAAAATTGCATTATAAGGTATGGATTAGTTCTGTTTATTTTATTTTTTAACTACATGGATGTTTTAGATAGCTAATTTCAAGGAGGCCCCCATGGCGGAGGTGAGTCTTAAGGAGGCACTTGAACAAGGATGGGGACCTTGTGAATCAGCTAAGAAAAGACATTCTGGGATTAGGGGCAGCGTAGACGAAAAGGGGGAAGACATTTGCAGGAGAAATAGGTGAAAAGTGGTATCATAGGCAGAGCAGAGAAGACAAAAGGGTCAATGAGAGGCAAGGAAGAAAGGTGTCCAAGATGATGCCAGGTTATGGGTCCGAATTGGTTCAATGTAATGATTTGGAAGTATATTGGATGTAAAGTTTCCTTAACTAGCTTCAGATGAGGAAAAAAACTTGCCTTTGAAAGTGTAAGCTCTGTGGTGAAAGGATTGAATCATAGCTGTGTTTGGAAAGTGACTAGTAGATTTAGACCAGGGGTGGGCAAACTACGGCTCGCGGGCCACATCTGGCGCATGGGCCCTTCCTGCCCGGCCCCTGAGCTCCTGGCCCAGGAGGCTAGTCCCCGGCCCCTCCCCTGCTGTTCCCCCTCCCCTGCAGCCTGCCGGCACAATGCTCTGGGCGGCAGACTGTGAGCTTCCAGGGCAGCGCGGCTGCAGAGCCGCAGCCTGACCCAGTGCTCTGTGCTGCGTAGGGTGACCAGATGTCCCGATTTTATAGGGACAGACACAATTTGTAGGTCTTTTTCTTATATAGGCTCCTTACCCCCATCCCCTGTCCCGATTTTTCACATTTGCTGTCTGGTTACCCTAGCGCTGCGCAGCGCGCGGCTGCCTGTCCTGGTGCAGCCACACCACCAGCCACCCATGCTCCAGGCCGCGCGGTAAGGGAGTGGGGGAGGGGGGCATGGATAGAGGGCAGGGAAGTTGGGGGGTAGTCAGGGGGTGGGGGTTGGATAGGGGTCGGGGAGGTCAGAGGGCAGGGAACAGGGGGGTTGCATGGGGGCAGGGATCCCCGGGGGGCGGTCAGGAATGAGAGGAGGGGTTGGATGGGGCGGCAGGAGGCAGTCAGGGGCAGGGGTTCCGGGGGCGGTCATGGGACAGGAGAAGGGGTGGTTGGATGGGGCAGGGGTCCCGGGGGACCATCAGGAAGGAGAGGAGTTAGATGGGGTGGCGGGGACTAGTTTGGGGCGGGGGGGTAGTTAGGGGCAGTCAGGGGACAGAGAGTAGGGGTGTGTGTGGATGGGGCAGAGGTCCCAGCGGGGTGCCGTCAGGAAGGAGAGGGGGATTTGGATGGGGCAGGAGTCCTGGGGGCGGGCTGTCAGGGGGGCAAGAAGCAGGGGGGTCGGATAGGGGGCGGGGGTCTTGCCACGCCTGGCTGTTTGGGGAAGCACAGCCTTCCCTAACCGGCCCTCCGTACAATTTTGGAAACCCAATGCGGCCCTCAGGCCAAAATGTTTGCCCACCCCTGATTTAGACACTACTTTCTTATATGTAATACAAAATAATAATTAACAATGAGCAACAATCTGAGCTCTGCACTTGCAGAAATTAAGCCATGTTAACTGCAGATGTCTGACACCGTTTTCCCTGTAAGAAAGAGTCAAGCCTTGTGTGCATCTTGATTGGGGTTTTTTGGAAACTGCCCAGGCTCAGTGTTCCCCCAAGCATGAGCAAGCAAAAGTTACTGGAACACTTGATCCTAGATAGAACAACCAATAATAAATTAAGGATTACATTTGATAAGGAAAAAAACTAGAAACCACAGTTTCACAGTTTTGTGTTGAAGGCATGTGAAACCTCAAGGAAATACTAATGGGCTGAAGGATTTTAATTAATCACGCTATGCACTTCCTATGCATAAATGGCATCTACCATTCTTCACAAAAAAGCTATCTGTACTATTGAATCTACAGATTGAATATGTAAAGCAGTATATAAACACTAAGGGCTGGTCCACACTAACCCCGCAGTTCGAACTAAGATACGCGACTTCAGCTACGTGAATAGCATAGCTGAAGTCGAAGTATCTTTGTTTGAACTGAAACACACTTACCTCGGGTCCACGCAGTGCAGGCAGGCTCCCCCGTCGACTCCGCGTACTCCTCTCGGCGAGCAGGAGTTCCGGTGTCAACGGGGAGCGGCTCTGGGATCGATTTATCGCGTCTAGACAAGACGCGATAAATCAATCCCAGAAGATCGTTTGCTTACCGCCGAACCCGGAGGTAAGTATAGACGTACCCTAAGTGTAGTACATACAGGCCGATGTTATAGGATTATTATTATGTGCCTTCCTCTGTTAGAACACCGTGTGTGGTATGACTTCTGTCAGAAAACAAATCTTATTTTTGTATTTACCTTGTCAAAACACTGAAGCATTACATTAATCATTAAAGGATTGTCAATATTTTAACAGATCACACTTGCAATGTTCCAAACTAAAATAAACACCCACAAGCAGATAACACAAAAACTTGTGGAAAGTAAAACATATGGAGATGTAAATTCTGAGAGTAGGCAGGTGAGAAAGATTGTGTCTTACAGCAATAAAATGGGGGGAAATAGCATGGTAAGAACTATTTTTTTTATTTTTTCTACCAGTATTGCCTGACTACATGAAAAAGATACTGTGCAGTTACAGAATATTAATATCTAAATATAGGACACAACCCTTTGTTCAAACCATTGGAAATACACTGATCTTTTACTAGCACTTCTTTTCCTCTTCCCAACAATGTTAATTATTCTATCAATTAAATCAGTAGTTTTGCTTTGGCTACATAAGCCAAACAAATGATTTGTTCTGGTCTCTTAAAATTCTGTTATGGGGGAGAATAACATTATTTAGCATTTACACAGTGCTTTACAATTCCAAAGCACTCTACAAAAGTTGTTTAATTCATCCTTGCCACTTGCCTGTGAAGTAGAGAAGTAGTAGTCTCTCCATTTTACAAATGGGGAAGCTGAGACAAGGAGGTTGTGATTCACCCAGTGCCACTTGAAAAAGTCAGTGTTAGAGACAGAATTAGCACTCAAGCGTTCTTGGTTTCAGCACTGGTTTCAAACCACTAGTTCCATTTCTCCTACAGCTTATTTTCCCAATATATAGATTTTTGTTTTCATATTTAAAAGTTATGGAGTCTTATTATTGAAGAGTTATATATTCATTTTGGGTGAAGTAGGCCAAGACAAGTCCTATACACCACTTAAATGGGATTTAAGTGGTGTTTGGGCTACATGCTGACCCTCTGCACTGGCGTGAATTTCAGCTTTTTACATTTTATTCATAAGGTCTTCCAGAAAGGAAGTTTCCAGCATGGCCTCTCTTTTTGACCTGTCCAGTGGTACAGAAATCAGGGCTATAAACAATGCTTAATCCCCTTGCTTGCCTGTTTGTTAGTTCTTGCTCTTGGGGGGGGGGGGGTGGTCAACAATAATGTTTTTGGAATTATAAACTGTGGTATTGGTCACATTACTGTTAAAGCTTTGTCAGCACTTCCTCTCGTTGGAGGGGTTTGGGAATCAGCCATCAAGATTTCCTGCAGGGTAACATTTAGCATATACAATTGAAGTGAATTGTTGAACTAATTTTGAGAAAAAAATCAGTTTAGCCTTTTCTAGATTAAACAAACATACAGGGAATAAAAACTTTCTGCTCTTGAAAACTTTTCTGCACTCACTAAACAGCTTTGAACAGAGGAACACAAATGAGTTGTTTGCTCTTGGTTTTATATTTCTCCTTTAACCTTTTTGCTATGGGTTCCATATCCTCTATGCAGTCACTAACTTTGAAATACGGACATTCCCTGGAATACTGTCACTTCAAATGAGGCATGCTAGGTGCATAATGCAACATGGACATTGATTTTTCACAAGCCTTGCCTTACTATTTGCAAACCATAAACGACACTGGAACCCAAAACTTTTGGGAGGAAAAAAGGGAATCAAGTAGTGATTTGCCACTTCGTATGGACCAGCTGCATTTCCTCCTTCTCATCCCATTGCTGGAGCAGGAAATTGAGATGGTCTATGAATTGCCAAGCTGACAAGTGCTTGACTGCAGGTGGCCTTCATAGTCACTTGCATTGATTAGTCTTAAGGTTTGCATCACCTGCTATGTTATACTGTACAGAAGTGGCTAACGTCAAAGAGATGCTGAAAATAGGAGATGTATCTGTGCAATTAAGATTTTTACATGGATAGCCTGATATTTCAAAGACTTGGCACATTAACAATTACACCCATGAAAAAAGTTGCATTGAAGATGATGGGCTCTCTCATAAAAGTAACGGTATTCACATGTGTCAGTGTTTGCAGCAGAAGTCCCTAAGTAATTAATTACATACTAGACTGGAATGGCTTCAGAAGAATCTTTCTCGTCTTGTGCAGAAAAATGCCTTTAAGAATACTGAATTTGTATTTAACAGATCGACTGTTGCCATCGCTGTTTGTCAACAACACACAAAAAATGCACTATGAAAAATTGCCTACATGCAAAATTATCTGACAGACCAGAATGGCCCTGGGTGTTTAATATGATTTCATGACTAATTCCATATTTCCCAAGCCAGTTAGAGCTGGTCTTTTGAGTTTGTGAGAGATTTTTTAAAAAACAACCCAACCCCCACCCCTCCAGATATGACCTATTTAAATAATAACATTTTGTTCTCTGATTGACTTCAAATGGATTTATAGGTGCCTAGCACATCTGAATATCAGGTGTAAGGGGTCTTAAATTGGGCAGCCCAAAATGACCGCTCCCTAAATCAGAGATCACACCTTAAAATTTTATCATGAGGGTCCATCTTGCAAAGTGCTCAGAACCTGGCAGGATTGGGCCTGTAATCTGTCATAGGAAGTAGCATCTGAAAAAGACAGTGTCTGATCTGATTCAGTCTGTGGAAAGGAGAGGGAAGTTAATGATGTAAAAGATGCCAGCTTGACAGCCTTGTCTGAAAATCTGTATTTAGCCACAGTACAGATAAAAGACCGACAGCAACAGTGCAAAACTTCCTCAGGTTGCTCCACCAAAGGGCCTCACTCTTAATCTGTATGAACTACCTAGAATTGAATGAATAATGTAGCTTCCTGCCAGCTCAGTTCTTGGCCTCTATGCTGAAACTGCCACCACTTGTGGTTTGGTTTTTGTGATGGAGTCTATTGGGAACTGAAATGAGATCACTGACCAGTCATCAGGTGGCAAATATTTTCAATCACTACCAAGCTTGGCTGGATTTGAACTGGTCATCCAGGCAGTGCCTTGACTAAGAAAAAAGATGCGTTCTTAACTGGAGTAACTCGCTAACTTGAGGTAAAAGCCTAGTGAAGACAAGGCAGTCTGTAGTTTTCACATGAGTTGGCAAGTGGATTTAAGACTAGGCTTTTCCATATCTTTGACACAACCCGCTGACTTGTGTGCAAACTACAGACTGCCTTATCTTCACTCAGATTTAACTCGAGTTAGCTACTTGCATTAAGAACACACCTTTTTTTCCTTGAAGCCAAGGCTTAAGAATGGAAAAGCTGATGTTTAAGTAATACTGTCTTTTAACTAGATTTTTCTTCGGCCATTTTATTCCTTCTTTCATCTCTATTATTTTTTAAATACCCAGTATTGCGGTGTAGTCATACCAAAGTCTTTCTTTAGAGTTGTATTTCAATGAAGATCTTTTCTATTTTCTCATCATTAGACAATCCTAATATTTTTGCCAATAGGATTCTGCCTGCACAAAGCACTTCTAATGTAGATTATGGCCTCTTCCCTATTAAGTCATTCAGAAATCCCGTAACATCTCTGTGTGCATTGAATGCCTTTATCAGTGCTGATAATTTTTAGGCCATTAATATGAATACACTGTTATGCTTTGTTGGCATTTTATGGCTGCTTTTAGCATTGGAGCAGAGATTCTTAATTTTTTAATCCACTTAAGGATTAAAAAAAAAAGTCATTCTTGGAAAGTAATTCAGGCATTATGCAGTCTGCATTGAGCAACAAAGAATTATTAATGATTATTTAAAAAAACCAACCTCCCTATCAGTCATGTGATTTTAGCCTCTTTCCCACTGTCCCATGCAGTCTAGGCTTCAGTTGCACATTGCCTTCTGAGAATGCCTGTATTATAGCAGTAGTTGGGTAGCAAAACCTACGATTAGAATAAACCAGTTTTTGTTACTGTGGTACCTGGAAAATCATCATTACCGTTTCCAACTTCTCGAGGGGGGCTGTATTTTGAAAGGGTTTCCCTCTCCATGCCTTAGCAAGTAAAAACTACTGTAGATACTGGTAGAGAGTTCAGTAGAACATAAATGGTCCATTTGGGGATATTGTGGCCTTTGAGAGGAGATAGGGAGCAGGAAGACTGTACTAGTAGCAGCTCCCTAGGACAGACACAGTAATTCTGGGAACACTGGGCTAGTGCAGACACCACTCACTCTTTTATAGGATACAACATGTGCTCCCCTCTAATTGAGACCATCTTCTCTGCCTAATTTTGTGGCCAGACCCCCAACCTTGCTATTGCTTGTTCCTTTTGGGGAGGCAGATGCTGTTTTGGGTGCAAACATGGGGCAGTCCTTGCACTCATTTTCAGCCTTGGAGCAGAGGCACAAAGTTGGAGAGAAGGAATCCCCATGCTCTCTCCTCTCCCTTGGGCACCACTGTGCTGACAGGCCCCAGGTGGCCCTTTGTTTAACAGCACAAGGATTTCCACATTTAAGAATCTGTCACTCCCGAGAGGTCTGTCTCGACTCAGCACTCTTCTTAGGAATCCTTTGAAAGCTTCAACAGCAAAGTTGAATTGCAGGGATAATCTCTGCTGCTGTGATTCTGCTCTGGGTCGATTACTGGTGACTAGGATGGGTGATGAAAGGATAATATCATCCTTGCATATCTGAAGAGCAAGTGGAAACTTAAATTATTCATATATTATTCTTTCGATTCCCTTCATAAACCATGAAAGCATTTGTCTGCAGTCATATCAGACACTGGTCTGTGCTAAAGTCCCATTTCCTAGCCCCTTTCCCATTTTAAGAGAATTGGTTTTGGACCTAATCTAAATGGCTTGCTAGCTATTTTTAATGAATCGGAAGTGGTCTCTGATTTGATTTGCTAGTCTTTTTTTTCATCAGATGTGTGGGCAGCTAATTTTGGAAGTTGCAGTCAGTTTTAGTCCTGCAGAAGGAAGCAAGATAATACTAGAGGGGGTCTTTGCTGTATAGGTATGGGGTAGGTATAGAGGGGGTGATGTTATTTCCAGGGAAAGCTGTCTTGGTTCAGTACCAAGAATTAAGACCTGGGAGCCGCAGCACATCTGTCTGCTTGCTGTGGAAAAAGAGTACTCACTCCAGTGGTTCTCACACTGGGTATATTTCAGTGTTGATCGGGAGGGAAGATGGCCCATAGCAGCATTTCTCTTCTGTGAGTGGCCTACAAAATGAGACCAGTTGAGAGACACTGTTAACCAAATTGAGAAACACTTGGTAATCAAAGCTTTTTAACGTTATCAAGGACTACATTTTCTTTTTCTTTTTTTCTTTTATATGTATCATTTCAAAAGACGTCATCGTTCAGTCATAGGTGTTAAAACAAGACACTAATCATAAACAAACCAGGGTCTTGGAGATAAAAAGACATCAAAACATCCTGAAATTCACCCAGAACATGTAATGTTCTGGACATCTCTCTTTACCCTTTAAAGCATTATGCAAATGCATATAAAGCCAATTGTCCTTTGTCATTCTGCCATAATGATTACAATTTAGGCTGTTTTAATGGTAACATCAAAAAATTGAAATTGATCTACGGAAGATTTAGATATATCATCTTTAGAATCAGCCTTATTTACATCCATTATTTTCAGATGAGCAGATAAATCTTTAACTTAATTATGAAATAAATAATTGACATGTAATTTGGATGAGTACCTTACAAAGTTTTGGCTTAAATCTGTAAGAAACTGACGTAAGCTAAAGGCATATAAGGCACTGTGAAGATGATTTTTAACAATGGCCACACCAGAAGGCTGCCCCAATTTTACTATGTTAGTTGCGAAACCAATTTAGCTAAATCAGTACAGTTTGGGGGTGTAGATATGTCTTTATGCGCCAGGTGATGAGATGGGGGTTTATTCAAAGAAAAGGAACCTTTTCGGGAAGGTGAATTTTTCAGCTGGAAACTTAGGTTGCAGTTATAGCTCAATTTAAATCTTATAGCAGTTTCTCTAGACAGAATTGATGTGCTTTAATCAACAACATTTTGTGTATGTTTTTAATTTTATATTTTTTCTCCCCCCCCCCCCCCCCCCCCCCCCCCCCCCCACATTTCATGTTTATAGTTTAACAGCACCCGCTCGCCTTCCCCCACTGAGTGTTGCCACATGACCCCATGGAGTAGAAAGGTATTGGAAAAACAAGCATTCTTAAACTAACAGCCCTGTCTCATTCATTTTCTCCCTTTCAAACTTCTAGCCCTTTCTTTTGCTTGCTTTTCGCTTCTCCCTTTGTTGCACTATCTCAAAGAAAACTTTTATATGTTACTCTCTTATCAATAAGGAACAACAACCACGTTTTTTCCCCATTTTGGGTAACTGTAATAGGATTAGTGGACCGCAGGATCGTTTCCTCCTATTGACTAGCTTTGAAGGTCTGGATCGAGATGGACTCTCTAATGTGGGTGATTGTATTTTATTTTCTTGCAATGTTCAGAATAGACCAATATTTTTCAAAACCATCAAAATGATGCCAAAGCAAAAGCATACATGTATTCTCTGGACAGTTGTCATTCCCATTGTTTGCAAACAGTAGCTTTGGCAGACAGTCAGAGCCTGCAGTCAGGTCACTACGCTTTCTTTGTCCAGCGATCCATTGTTATTCAGGGAAGGAATCAGCAACAAAATGATGTGTGTGTTTCCCCAATGCCCCAAACTTTTTTGGGGGGAGAGAAGGGAGGGGGGAAGTTACCTAGGAAACAAAGTCTTTTGTGCTTGACGTTTATATGAGCTACTCACGTCTGCTGGTGATCAGCACAAAAGCTGAGGAGAGAAAGAAGGCTGCAAAGTTTTACTAAAACCGTATATGGAAAAAAACGCTTTTCTCAAGGGGGGGAAGATACCTTGTCTCCTGGGTTTGTGGGTGTTTTTGCAGATAACATTTATAAGGTAAGTGTCCTGGAATAGTTTAAATAAGTGGCTGCTAAATATGATCTTAAACACTTTTGGAACTGGTTTGGAAATGTTGTTTGCCAAGCTTTAGACCTTCAACTCCCACAGGATTTGTGGGAACTCTATGAAAAGGAATGGCACAAAGATAATAATTTGGGTGTGATCGTGTAATATTAGGTAACTACATGCTAAATGCTAGGCCAAAGAAAGGGAGACAAATTGTTTGTCTTAACCACATAGGTGCGCAAAACTAAAACTCTGGAAATATACTGTAAACAACAGCCATAGGCAAGAGCCCCAATGGTTAGCCAGCTGGGAATCTAACACTAAAAAGAACCAGGCTCAAAAATATTCCACAGTATTTAGAAAAAGACATAAGCAAATGTCCTGAACTAGTCAAGGACTGATCAGTCACTACAGAGAAGTATATTAACTTAAAAAAGGGGGGAAAGTAGGGCAGACGTAGAGTAAGGCATGTGGTCTCCCTCCCCCACCCCATTTCCAAACAAAATGGAAACAGAGAAAGTTTGTAAAAGTGTCTTTAACTGTAAAGTTAGGAGAAAATGTTTTTTGCTTATTACTTTATCGTTAGGTGAAACTACAACAGCATAGAGTTCTGGACCTTTATTCTATTTAAAAACACCTGTTTTTCTTCCATGTAACTGACTTTTCTCTTGCTTATTTGGCTTTCTGTACTTCCATGTCTAGTGGTATGGGTAGCATGTTCTGAAATATTTGCATGGTTTCTAAATAATACTTCGAACTTCTTAATAGGGCTGTCAATCGCAGTTAGCTCATGCGATTAACTAAAAATATTAATCATGATTAATCGCAGCTTTAATTGCACTGTTAAACAATAGAATACCAATTGAAATTTATTAAATATTTTTGGATGTTTTTCTACATTTTCAAATATATTGATTTCAGTTACAACACAGAATACAAAATGTACAGTGCTCGCTTTATATTATTATTTTTATTACACATATTTGCACTGTAAAAATGATAAAAGAAATAGTATTTTTCAATTCACCTTATACAAGTAGTATAGTGCATTCTCTGTATCATGAAAGTGCAACTTACAAATGTAGATTTTTTTTTGTCACATAACTACACTCAAAAACAAAACAATGTAAAACTTTAGAGCAGGGATCGGCAACCTTTGGCACGTGGCCTGCCAGGGTAAGCCCCCTGGAGAGCCGGACCAGTTTGTTTACCTGCCGTGTTCGCAGTTTCGGCCGATCACGGCTCCCACTGGCCGCGGTTCGCTGCTCCAGGCCAATGGGGGCTGCGGGAAGCGGCAGCCAGCACATCCCTCACCCTGCGCCGCTTCCCGCAGCCCCCTTTGGCCTGGAGCGGCGAACCGCGGCCAGTGGGAGCTGTGATCAGCCGAATCTGCGGACGCGGCAGGTAAACAAACCAGCCTGGCCTGCCAGGGGGCTTATCCTGGCAGGCTGCATTCCAAAGGTTGCCAATTCCTGGTTTAGGCCCTACAAGTCCACTCAGCCCTATTTCTTGTTCAGCCAATCACTAAGACAAGTTTGTTTCCAGTTATGGGAGATAATGCTGCCCACTTTTATTTACAATGTCACCTGAAAGTGAGAACAGGCGTTCACATGGCACTTTTGTAGCCGGCATTGCGAGGTATTTACGTGCCAGATATTCTAAACATTTGCATGCCCCTTCATGCTTCGGCCACCATTCCAGAGGACATGCCTCCATGCTGATGACGCTTGTTAAAAAAATAATGCAACTGAATTCCTTGGGAGGAGACTTGTATGTCTCCCACTCTGTTGTACCCACATTCTGCCATATATTTCATGTTATAGCAATCTCAGATGATAACCCAGCACGCTGTTGGTTTTAAGAACACTTTCACTGCAGATTTGACAAAACACAGAGAAGGTACCATTGTGAGATTTCTAAAGATAGCTACAGCACTCAACTCAAGGTTTAAGAATCTGAAGTGCCTTCCAAAATCTGAGAGGGACGAGGTATGGAGCATGCTTTCAGAAGTCTTCAAAGAGCAACACTCCAATGCGGAAACTATAGAACCCGAACCACCAAAAAAGAAAATCAACCTTCTGCTGGTGGCATCTGACTCAGATGATGAAAATGAACATACGTCGGTCCACACTGCTTTGGATCGTTATTGAGCAGAACCAGTCATCAGCATGGACGCATGTCCCTTGGAATAGTGGTTGAAGCATGAAGGGACATATGAATCTTTAGCGCATCTGGCACGTAAATATCTTGTGACGTAGGCTACAAAAGTGCCATGAGAATGCCTGTTCTCACTTTCAGGTGACATTGTAAACAAGAAGTGGGGAGCATTATCTCCTGCAAATGTAAATAACTTGTTTGTCTGAGCGATTGACTGAACAAGAAATAGGACTGAGTGAACTTGTAGGCTCTAACGTTTTACACTGTTTTATTTTGAATGCAGTTATTTTTTGTACATAATTCTACATTTGTAAGTTCAACTTTCATGATAAAGAGATTGCAGTACAGTACTTTTAATGGGGGAATTGAAAAATACTACAGTGAAACCCCCCTATAGCGCGCCCCGCCATAACGCGAATTCGGCTATAACGCGATCATAAGGTGGCTCCCGCTGCCCCAAGCAAAAAAAAAAAAAAAAAAAGCATCCGGAGCGTGCTTCCTCGCCTGGAGCCAACCCTGGCTCCATCTCCTCCCCATCTCCCCTGTTCCTTCCCCCCCCCCCCCGCCCCTTCCCCCCTGCCTCCGCTTCCCCTTTTGGCAAGAAGGGAAGAGACGGCTTGAAACTCAAGCTAGTCAGTTTCAAGCCCTCTCTTCTCTTCTCCCCAAAGCAGAGAAGTTTGATCAGCTTGAAACTGACCAGCTTGAAACTTCTGCTTTGGGGAGAAGAGAAGAGAGAAGAGACGGCTTGAAACTGACCAGCTTGAAAGTGACTGGCTTGAGTTTCAAGCCAGTCTCTTCTCTCTTCTCCCCAAAGCGGAGAAGTTTCAAGCTGGTCAGTTTCAAACTGGTCTTTTCTCCCCAAAGCGGAGAAGTTTCAAGCTGGTCAGTTTCAAGCAGGTCTCTTCTCCTCTCGCGGAAGCGGAGAAGTTTCAAGCCAGTCAGTTTCAAGCCCTCTCTTCTCTTCTCCCCAAAGCGGAGAAGTTTGACCAGCTTGAAACTGACCAGCTTGAAAGTTACTGGCTTGAGTTTCAAGCCAGTCTCTTCTCCGCTTCCGCGAGAGGAGAAGAGACCGGCTTGAAACTGACCAGCTTGAAACTTCTCCGCTTTGGGGAGAAGAGAAGAGAGGGCTTGAAACTGACCGGCTTGAAACTTCTCCCCTTGGGGGAGAGAAGAGAGGGCTTGAAACTGACCAGCTTGAAAGTGACTGGCTTGAGTTTCAAGCCAGTCTCTTCTCTCTTCTCCCCAAAGCGGAGAAGTTTCAAGCTGGTCAGTTTCAAGCCGGTCTCTTCTCCTCTCCCGGAAGCGGAGAAGTTTCAAGCCGGTCAGTTTCAAGCCCTCTCTTCTCTTCTCCCCAAAGCGGAGAAGTTTGACCAGCTTGAAACTGACCAGCTTGAAACTTCTCCGCTTTGGCGAGAGGAGAAGAGACCGGCTTGAAACAGTAATTTTTTTGTAACCCCCCTATAACGCGACCCCGCATTTATCGCGATGGGATTTTTTGGACCCCAATTATCGCGTTATAGCGGGGTTTCACTGTATTTCTTTTATCATTTTTACAGTGCAAGTATTTGTAATCAAAAATAAATATTAAGTGAGCACTGTACACTTCATATTCTGTGTTGTAATTGAAATCAATATATTTGAAAATGTAGAAAACATCCAAAAATATTTAAATAAATGGTATTCTATTATTAACAGTGCAATTAATCACACAATTAATCAAAATTATTTTTTAAATCGCTGGATAGCCCTAATTCCTAAGTGAGTTCTTAAGCAGCTAATCCTCTCTTTGGTTAATATTCGTCTTGACACCAGAATCATCAACACCAGTTACAGCCAAATTTATAGCTGTAGTTTTTCTGTATCCTTAAATCTGATTGCATTCCTGGCTGATTAGTAAAAGTGAAATTTGTATCTTTTTTTTTTTTCTGAACTAAGGATTGATACTTTGAAAGCTTTGGGCCTCTTAATGCATATCCTCAAATTAATGCTTACATGGCGCCAGTTTTCAGTGGTAGTCAGTCAATGTACTTGTGTGTACAAAAACATACTAGAGTGGCATGCACAAATGGATATTTAAATGCCTAAAATTGGTCAATAGTTGTGTGCACACTAGCAGCAAATGCACACAAATAAAGTGCATGCCTCTTTGCATTAAAAGTGTGTCCTATACACATTTAATCTACACTAAAACATTTCCAGTATGTTGAGGTATTTTTGTCTTCGTACTGTACATCATGTATCTGTGGGAACAATAGTCATACCATTGTGTGGAATATCTATAATTCTTCATTGCTCCCCTGTAATCTACCTCTAATCTCTTTCTACTGCTTTGTTTAAAAATTAGTCTTGTCTGACTAAACAGTGAACACTGATTTTGAATGTATTCATTTGCAGTCCCATCCACCAGAGGAGGAAGATACAGATGTCATGCTAGGGCAGAGGCCGAAAAATCCAATACATAATATCCCTTCTACACTGGATAAGCAAACTAATTGGAGCAAAGCACTACCTCTCCCAACTCCAGAGGAGAAAATGAAACAAGATGCCCAAGTGATTTCCTCTTGCATTATCCCCATCAATGTCACTGGTACAAATCTCTTCTATTTCTTTTGCTTGATTCAAGGGTGGTCAGGTCAGAACATTTCATTATATTAACTGTGTTTCGAAACACAGGATTTTACAACCTACAAGTAAAGACTTTGACTCAAGAATTTAATTTTGTACAAGACACTGGGCTAAATTCCTCCCTCATGTAGACCCACTGAAGTCAATGGCATTACATCCAGTGTTAATTTGGCCCAGTGTATTTGTGTCACATTACAACTGTTATCTAACACTAAATTACACGGTATGATGTGTAATTTTGTTATATATATGACTGGCAACTGGTATTTAAAAGGACATAAAACAGCTCTTTGAATTTAGCTAACTGAAGTAATGCAGAAAGCCATAGTGATTAATCATATGATAATCATGTGTAACCAAGCAAACAAGGGCAGAGAAAATATAGCACTTGCAGTACTTTAAATATGCAAGTAATGGTCATGTAGCATGTAAGCCATTGCTTTGAGATCTCTTTTCATGCTGCTAAGCTGAAGGTATAGTAATGGCATCTTCATTTATTTATAACTCTTTTAGTTGATGCTTTTATGCTTTATTTATTTTAAGAATTTGTTTACATATTAGTATGCAGCAGGTATATACATTATTAAATATGAGGGATAATTTATTTCCAGAAGCCAAAAATAAGCTTCCGTTTTCTGTCTGTCTTCCATTTTCTGTCTCTTTCTCATGTATGATTCAGTGATTAGAGTACTAAAGTCATCTGAGTTTTCCATAAAACTACCTTGCACCAATTTTTGATTAATTTCAGAGTGTAAACTAGGCAGCCTCTATGACTGAAGTGTAATGATCAGCTAGAAAAGCTGCGTACTTACAGTTAAACTTATAACTAGAGTTGGGTGAAATTGTTCAGCTAAAGCTTTTTTCCTATGAAAAATGCAGATTCAGCCGCACCAGATTCATGAATTTATGTCAGTTTTGCCAAATTGTTTTAGGGGGGGAAATCTGAAAAAAAATTGAAACATTTCATTTCAACATTTTCTAAGTGAAGCATTTTGATTTTTTTTCAGTTTGAAAAGATTTTTCATTTCAAAATTTCCTTTAATTTTATTTTAAAAAATTGAAAATGTAAAAAAAAGAATCAACATTGAATTGAAACATTTTGATTTTCTCAAACCAATATGTTTTCTTAGATTCAGGATTTTATTTATTTGTTTCGATATGCCAAAAATTTGGAAAATTTTCATTTTCAGTCCAACCCAAAACATTTTTATTTTACTTTTCAAAATTGCCAATGAATCAAACATTATTTTATTTGCACAGCTCTACTTAAAACATAAAAGTAAGTATTATTTATTCCTTTGTGCTTTTCTGGTACTGCTCTAATCAGTGAAGGGTGTGAGGGTCAGATATCCTTATGGGACATCAGAGCAGAAAGTAATATTATGATAACTAACAGGATTAATTATAAGTACAGTGTGAGGCCTTAAAGAGTATATTCTCCTCAGCATGCATGCACCTATTTCCTACTGTCACTAAAGTTACACATACATATTTAGAGGAGAGTATACTCTTACATTTGGGATAAATGTCAGCTTTTCCAGTAATAGAGTTTTTATCTGGACTCGACCTGCCATAAATTGGAAGCAAATTTCCACTGACCAGTTTACAGCCCAAGAATGGTACATAATCTTCTGGATGTTTAATGTGTATCATTCTCATTAAGACTAATGTGAATAATTTATACACATAAAGGGGCGAGAATACCCTCCTTCACCTGCCACTGGGAGATGACCTGGTACATTGGCCACAGAGGTCACATGCAACTAACTGATAATTGCTGGAATATCAGCAATTTAAAGCAATTTGATTTTGTTAAAAAAAACAACCCTGATAAACATTAAAAAATTACAGGTAATGGAGTTTAGAGCACTTTTGTTCATTATTAAAGAAAGTTCTTCCTCTGCTTATTACAGGGGCATTGGTGGTTACGGGACATCTGTCTGAAGCCTCTATTACACTGTAGTAGATTTCAAGAAGAACTTTTACAAGAAAGTTACTTTTTAATGTTTTACATTGTTATGTAATGTAATATGTATGTGTGTGTGTGTATAATTATGTTTAATATAATTATACGCTATTTAACATAGAGCTTTTATTTTTTTATTTTTTTAGTCAGGATTGGATTGCTTTGTTTTGTTTTTTCTAAAGATTGCAAACCAGAGAAAGAGTAGCCCCAACTTCACTGTTTATAGCCCTGGCCCACTCATTCAAACATGAGTCTTGCCAACTTTAGAGAGCATGACTTTGCATTTGCTAGAGAAGCCAGCCACAGCTAAGTGCCATAGGTACTGGTGCTGGGGGTGCTGCCGAACTCCCTGGCTTGAAGTAGTTTCCATCATATACAGGGTTTACAGTTTGGTTCAGTGGCTCTCAGCACTCCCACTATACAAATTGTTCCAGCAATCCTGCTAAGTGCTCTATTTTTTGGCTGTCTTCCATTTAACTTTTTATTGATCATGGAGAAAAACAAGCCTTCCTTTAGTAACACCATGCAAATGTAAACAAAATGAGACGTTCTTATCCATTCTGTATAGCCAAAGTTTTAAAAAATGAGCGTCTAAAGTTCAGTTCTTAAATTCACATTTAGACACCTAAGTATGTGGCCTAGTTTTCAAAAGTGCTGGTCACCCAGCAGCCACCATTGACTTCTCTGGGAGGCTGCGAGATAATCATGCCAGTTCTGGAGGTGGCTAAATGTGGATTTAGAAACTGAAACACATTTATTTAAATGTTGACCCTATATAACAATAAGAAAAATGTTCTCTAAACTTGTATGTGGATATAAAATATTTTATTCACCTGTTCCTTAGCACCTTGGTCTCCTCAGAATTACCAAACTATGGCAAAATGGTTTTATGAACCAGTTATTTTAATTAGTTAATTAGTTTGTTTAAATGAGTCAGAATATAGCTGACTAGATTAAGGTTATCATCTTGGTTGCTACCATTCTTTGCAGAGGTGTTGACGTCATTGTCTCCATGGCAAACAAATAAGTAGCTGTGATAAAGATGCCTGCCATGGAGAATTCCTAACTGTTTTCCTTTTCTTATTTGTTTACTTCATTTTTTCTCCTTCTGTTTCTTTTGGCAGTGCAGGCTGCTGAGAGGGAGCCGGAGTTAGAAGTAACACTGTGATATACCGTAATATAATTTACATAAGAGCTGCATAAGGGCTCCATTATATTTATTCACAGGCTTAATCCAAGCTCACATACCTCCGCTGTGTTCCAGCCATGACATTTGTTTACCATTTCTAAAGGCTAATGAGACCTATTTATGGGTTGCAGGAGTTGGTTTTGACAGAGAGGCTAGTATACGCTGCTCTCTTGTTCATTCACAATCTGTACTACAGCGAAGACGAAAGTTGAGAAGGAGGAAAACCATCTCTGGCATCCCCAGAAGAGTGCAACAAGAAATAGGTGTAGTATAAATAAAAATCTTCAATAGATAGCATTCTAACTGAATTAAATCGCAGGGATCTGAGGTGGTAGCCTGCCTTCCAAACAGCTTTCCAAGGAAACATTTATGCTTTTATGGTTGTGGAGTTTGGAAATGATGTGTTTGGTTTTTTTTCTTTAATACAGTAAGCAAAGCTATATTATTCAATATGGCCTTGACATACCACAGGCCTTACCGAGTGATATAGATATACATGTTCAACCCTTATTGTTTAAATGTAATCAGTTACTTAATTTTTTTTCAGTTTATTTTTGTTCTATAACCATAGTTATGTGCATAAAAAGTAACTAGATTCAGTGAAAGTTTTTTCTTGTGCAAGAGATCTTAAGGTAAAGAAGTGACAGATGTTATCCTGCAAGATGATGAGCTGTCACAGCACCCAGAACAACTTACATATATAACCAATTGAATATTTGCATTAGACATCTGCAAGTGCTTTTTTGGAAACTTTGTCAAACATTATTCTTAGCTATTTTTCCTATTTCAATTCCCACTCATTCTTTATTACTGAGGATGAAATCAGGAGGCCTAACTCTGATCTCATATCAGTGTAAATCAGAAGTAACTCTTTGGAAGTCAGACCTAGTGTAAAATGGGTGTGAGATCAACATTAGATCCAGGATCTTTATTTCGTACGCATACATCTATTCCTGAAGCCAGCCAAGAATGTGTTTTTATTAGGGAATAAGCAACTAGAGGCTATGAAACAAAGATCCCATTATTATGCAAATGCCCTTGGTAATAAAGAATCAGATAAAGGAAATTCATACATATACAATCAAAATAGATTTGTTTTAAATAAAAATATTTACAAAGTTTTCTATAAGGCAACAGCACATTAAAACAGCCTTTATTAGTTGAAATACAGTGGCACAAACTAAAAAGTGAATATTTATCTTGTCACAGCAAGATCAGCTCAGCGCGAGATCACATTGCAGGAATAGGAGAACCAAGATCACATTGCAGGAATAGGAGAATTTCCCATCTTACCGGGATAAGGTCTGCCTTATATGCTTTTTATAGTAAAGTTACATTTGGTACAGTACTCAGCAAGAAAAAAGTCTACAACAAATATGTTTCTTCGGTTACTCTGCGGGTCATCGTTAGTCAGCAAATGTAAAAATGAATCTCACACAATTTTACATGTATCCTAGATTCTGATGAATCACCAGTAGCGAGAGAACGGAATGTGATTGTGCATGCAAATCCAGACTTCTCCAGTACAATCAACAGGAGATCAGGTACCAGAGACTCTGAGTGCCAGACTGAAGAAATTCTCATTGCTGCTCCATCCAGAAGAAGAATCCGAGCTCAGAGAGGTCAAAGTGTTGTAGCCTCCTTGTCACATTCAGCCGGCAACATTTTGGTGTTGACAGACAACGGTGACGCCATGTTCACTACAGCAGTGAGCAACCGTATCCGATCACGGAGTCTTCCTCGTGAAGGTGCTAGAGCCAGTGAAGTTGATCAAGATGCTGATGCCAAAGCTTCAGCGTATGAAGCAGAAGACTTTTTGGCAAGCCAAGAAAGAATCCCGAAAAAGGGTAACAATGCCATCAATAACCAGGGTTCACAAGAACACCAGGCCATAGGTTTAACTTGTTCTCAGCACCTTCACAGCCCAGAACATAATGTAAATGAGAGAGGGAGGTCGAGGTTGTCAAGGATGGCAGATTCTGGAAGCTGTGAGATTTCATCAAACTCTGACACCTTTGGGAGCCCCATTCACTCTATCTCCACAGCAGGAGTCCTTCTCAGCAGTCACATGGATCAGAAAGATGACCATCAATCCTCCAGTGGGAACTGGAGTGGAAGTAGCTCAACATGTCCCTCACAGACATCAGAAACCATTCCTCCTGCTGCTTCTCCTCCGCTGACTGGCTCTTCACATTGTGACTCAGAATTGTCACTGAACACTGCTCCTAATGCCAATGAAGATTCTAGTGTCTTTATAACAGAGCAGTACAGTGATCACATAGATAAGGTTCGAGGTCACAGGGCAAGCTCCTTCACCTCCACTGTAGCGGATTTACTTGATGACCCCAATAACAGCAACACAAGCGATAGTGAATGGAATTACTTGCATCATCATCACGATGCATCCTGTCGTCAAGATTTCAGCCCTGAACGCCCAAAGGATGACAGCCTCGGATGCCCAAGTTTTACGAGTATGGCCACTTACGATAGCTTTCTAGAAAAGACCCCATCTGACAAAGCAGACACTAGCTCACACTTTTCTGTGGACACTGAAGGATATTATACCTCCATGCACTTTGACTGTGGTCTCAAAGGTAATAAAAGTTATATTTGTAACTATGCAGCCACAGGCTCTGAGAGTGGCCGGAATGCAGATGTTGCTTCCAGTCTCACTGATTGTGCCTGGCAGGATTATGTAAACCACAGGAGGCAGGGAAGACCGAGCATCTCTCTTAAGAAACCAAAGGCAAAGCCAGCCCCACCAAAACGCAGTTCATCTTTGAGGAAATCTGATGGCAGCACAGATCTTCCTGAGAAGAAAGAACCAAAGATAAACAGTGGGCAGCATGTGCCTCACACTTCCAGGGAAATGAAGCTGCCACTTGAGTTTTCAAATACACCTTCTAGAGTGGAAAACTCTAATCTGCCAAGCAAACAGGAACTCTCTTGGATTAATCAGAATGATAGTGAATTAAAGAACATTCAGTTTGACACCACAGATATTCCATCATTTAAAGATGAAGGTGCTGAACAATCTCACTATGCAGATCTCTGGCTTCTAAATGACTTGAAATCTAATGATCCTTATAGGTCTTTATCCAATTCAAGCACTGCTACGGGTACTACAGTCATAGAATGCATAAAGTCGCCAGAAAGTTCTGAATCACAAACATCGCAATCCGGATCGAGAGCCACCACCCCATCCCTCCCTTCTGTTGATAATGAGTTTAAGCTGGCTTCCCCGGAAAAGTTGGCTGGTTTAGCATCACCCTCTAGCGGTTACTCCAGTCAGTCTGAAACACCAACATCCTCTTTCCCGACAGCTTTCTTCTCTGGGCCCTTATCTCCAGGAGGTAGTAAAAGAAAGCCAAAAGTACCAGAAAGGAAGTCCTCATTGCAACAACCTTCTTCTAAAGATGGCATTGTATCTCTAAACAAAGATCTAGAACTTCCAATTATACCTCCTACTCATCTTGACCTAAGTGCTCTTCATAATGTCTTGAATAAACCATTTGCTCACAGAAACCAGTTGCATGCTTTTAATCACAATAAACAGAACGTGGTAGGAGAAGCACTAAACCCTAATCCTCCACCAGCCCTTGCTATTACACCTTCAGTTCTAAAATCTGTTCACCTTAAATCAATTAATAAGCCTGAAGAAGTGAAACAAAAAGACGATAATACAGACCATCTCTGCATACAAGAAACCACATTAATGGTGACTGCCATTTCTCCAGGCAAAATGAGGCCACTTGTAGCTAAGAAATCAATATCACGTCAGTTCTCTACTGAGGATGCCATAATGTCCTATATTGACTCTTCTCCAGTGGAGACAGGCCCCGATAAACTGCATTCAGAAAAAGATTCATCTATCAGTGTAC
Organism: Chelydra serpentina; assembly: GCA_037349315.1. Lineage (NCBI taxonomy): Eukaryota > Metazoa > Chordata > Testudines > Chelydridae > Chelydra > Chelydra serpentina. The sequence goes on from JBAIAC010000004.1 coordinate 134,407,187, forward strand.
AGAATAATTGTGATCAAGAAACTGTAACCTCAGCAAATTTGGGTATTTTAGAAGCAAACACCATGAAAGACCAAATGCACCCAGTTGGTGAGCCTTTACCAGAGAACACACAAATCTGTAATAGTTCTACAGAAGGGTTTCAAAAAGGTTTAGCTGTCCTTACAAGTGATTGTGAAGTTAAGGTAACTTATCATGAAACAGAACAGGAAGGGAGCCTTGATCTTGTGCAGATTAAACAAGAATTACCTGCAGTCTGTGAACAAAAGTTGGAATCTAAACTTGTGGATGAAACCACATTCCAGTCTGATCCACCAGCTGGGGGAGCAGACATTAGTAATCAGCCTAAGCATCAGTTTGATATAAGCCACCGTGATGACAAAGTGCCTGGGAATATCAGCTATGAATCAGAGATATCAACTGTAAATTCACTTAATGAAAAAGGTTCTGAGCAGGAAAACGATGTTGCATCAGGTATTCCAACCAAAAGTGCCTCTGATGACAGCATGGCAGAGGAGACACAGGGAAGTGCAGATGATGCTTCACTGAAAGGTCAGTTTTATAATTAACTAACTAATTCCATCATTTAAAAAAGTGATTATATAGAGATGATTTTTAGTGATCACTAACAATATTGATTCTCAGGTTGAGGGACTCTTCATAACTCCATTGATTTTAATGGAGCTGTCCTGATTTATGTCAGCTGAGTATCTGGCTGACTTTATTTTAAACATTCTTACAAGAATATATATTTTGCATTCTCCTGTTACTTAATTTCAGTTAAGAAAAGAGCACTAAACCATTTATACAAGAAACAGTACTTTGACAGATGAGTACAATATTTAGACTAGATTTAAAGTGTATATTATTGCATAGACAATTCCATTATTAATTGAGCTTGTGAATTGCATTAGCATCCTATTGTAAAATGTGGCAAGCATCTGACATTGCTTCTTTTCTTATTTAAGAATCTTCTCCAAGTGATGATTCCATAATTTCACCATTGAGTGAAGATTCTCAGACTGAAGCAGAAGATGTTTTTGTCTCTCCAAACAAACCTCGCACTACAGAGGATCTATTTGCAGTCATTCACAGGTGATCTAGCATTACTGTTACTGGAATCCATATGAATACAGAATACAATCTTCTCCTAAAATCTGCAGCTAAGCATCAACTAACAATGTCCAAGAAGGGAATACACACTGGCTAAGTGACTCATGTTCCCATTTACTAGCTGGACCACATTGAGAATAAGAACCTACTACTCTTATTAGCTAATGGAGATACTCCTTTGGTTCAAGTGGTAGAGAGTTTTGGTGCTGAGGATTCTGAGTTCTATTTCCACTGACAGTAAGAGTATTATGGAAGTTCCATTATGCTACCAGAGTTAAGATTGTGCTGTTTTACACTTACAGCAGGATTCAAGCTCTTTATTTTATATGAAAACCCCAGTGTATTTGCTCCAAATTTTTAGCACATAATCACTGAATAAAAATTGAACTTTCTGAGCAGTTTCAAGAAAATCAGCTTCTTGGATTCTGATCTAATCTATTAGAAATCAATCTGTCCAGAATTCACATTCTGAATCTCATGAGGCTTTGGGTCACTCTAACTTAAAAACTGTGAAGTGTAGAAAGTAAAACATGTGTTTCGTGAAGCCTCTGAGGTTATATAATTATTTTGTTAATTAACAAAAAAATCGTTAGGGCTTCTTGTCATAACTGTTGGTTTAAGTTGTGGTGAGCTGAAGACCATTATTTATGGCAACCAGGATCTTCTATGAAGTAGTAGCTACTGGTTTGTCATAGAAAAAGAGTTCTGTGAAACTGTTCAGCCAGTTCAGGAATAAAACTATAGTCTTCATTAGCAAAGCTCCTGACCTAACTAAACAATGTCACAAAGAACAGTGCTTTTGACAAAGCAACAGCTACTGTATCGAGGGCCTTGCTCTTTGTGAAATTGTTCAGTGTGCTCAGGGGTTCCTTGTCTTCGTGAAAGCAACAGCTACCAGTGTTGAAGATCCTGTTCTTTGTCAAACTGTTCAGCCAATTAAGGAGCAGAAGTAACTCCTGCGCCAGATGGGCATTGTAGCCATTGCTGGGTTGGAGATCCTTTCTTAATCTAAAAAACTGGGAATCTAAAAACCACAAAGTTGCGTGTGAGTTAAGATAACTTTCTCTATACATACCTTACACAAAATGACAAAGCCAGGACATGAAAAGTTAAGGCATCTAACATGACATACCTTTTTCTCCTCCACCGAGGTGCATACCTCCCCACTAGAACCAGCATGCAACACATACAACAAACCACAAACCTCTGCCCCTGTAGGGATGCCAGTCTACCAACACCCATCAAATGCTGTGCTGACTAAGGATGGACTTAATCATGTGTTTACATGTTTTGCTTTATTGGTATCATTATGTGCAGTGGGAGAATGGCTGCATCCCCTTAATTGTGCATTACCAGACTTTCAGACAGTTGGATTTTTAAAGTGGCATTGGAGTTTTGTAAAGGAAGTACAATCTCATTATTGGGTGCTAGCTGGGTTCCATTCAGTCTTAACAGTTTTTAACAGTTGTTTGGTTATAAATTTCCCCTGTTTATTTAATGAAAGCCAAGATCTTTAATTGGGTTGGTATATAAGGGCTACAGGAGAGTAGCTCTACTTCAATAGAGTTTATAATATCCACCAAAGCAGGGTTCCCCTCCTCCAGATGTTAAGACGTCCATAGGAGGTGTATGTGATATCGGGAGTTACATCAGCTTGGGATATGGGGTAATGAACAGTGGAGGGAATGGAGCATATGATGTGGCTTTTATGCCATAAAAAACTTTAAGCACTCTGCTTTTCTCTGTCCCTGTCCTTATGTACCCTGTGTGCACATCATATATGCCTTCCCTGGTTCCCTGCACCACCATCCTTGCCCTTTCTCTTCTTTCCCATGTCATGCCCTTCAACCCTATTTCATTCCCCCTTCCATCCCATCAGTGTTCTGCCTGACTCCTCCTCTACAGCACACCAACTCTGAAACATAGCTTCATGCTACCCATCTGTATGCCCCCCCAGAGTCCTAACACCCAGTCCATGTCCCTCCTAGTCCTTCTTCCCTTTCTTGTAGGTCCTCCTGAACTCCTTGTCACATTTCCCCAGGTCTCTTACCCCCCATAGCTAACTCAGCCTAGTAGCTTGTCAAAAGAACATCAATTTATATTTATAAATATTGCTCTTCATATGATGAGCCAAAAAGACATGGAATTATTTTCAAAGTAAACTATAGCTTTTTCAAAACACCATAATCTTAAACCTCTGATTTTTACCAAACTTCCCAGAAAAACTCTATGCTGGGATGACAATTGTTGGCCTTTTACTTGGAATCTTTCATCTGCTCCTTTCTCTCTGTGTTGTAGCCACCTTATTTCTTTTGTTAAATTTTTAAAAGGGACTTTTAAAGGTTGCTTTATTATAATATTGTATTGTATTGCTGGTCAACAGCTTGAATATCTTTATAGAATGAGTAGAACAATTTACAAATACAATTGGTGCCATTCATTGTTGTTGTTAACATGCATATCTCCTGAGCAAAATACCCACAATCGTCTCTTCATTCTGCCTACTGGCTCTGTTCTTATGAGCTGGCGATGATATTGAAACCCAAGAGAAGCCAGCCAGCACTCCAGAATTAGATTTTTTTTGTATTTAATTAAAATTTTCCATCACGACTAAAGTATAACTGAAGTTTTCTAATATCAACTACAATGGATTAAAACAGGTTACAATTTATAATAATTAAACCTAAGAAGACATATATATCAGTATTCAAATATAGGGCCAAATTGCTGCCACCTCTTCTGTAAGTAGAGGGGATTCTGACCTGGTGGCTCTTGCTGGAGAATGGGAGCCCAAAGTAGAAAGAATGTCACCTTTTGTTGCATTATTCCATCCTTTCCCCAAGCCTGTGTAAGTCCTACCATGGAAGAATTGTATAGACTGGGCCAAGCAGAGTTGAGTGGGACAGGAGCTACTCTCTGTAACTAGTGCCTAATGTACATGCAATTCTTACATGCCGTTTAAAGTTTTCCAGTGATTATTAACCTATATTACTTAGTGGGGGTATTGTGAGGATTCATTAATTAATAGGTGCCTAGTTTTGTGGAGCTGTTAAGTGCTGTAGCAATGCTATGTATTATTTCATGTGAATAACATACAAACACGTGTGCCTTTGTTTTTTAACAGATCAAAAAGGAAAGTACTTGGGAGAAAAGATTCTGGAGATCATTCTGTAAGAAACAGATTGAGAGCTTCATCTGGGGCTAGCAGCACGGCACCTGCCAGCAGCACGGCACCTGCTAGCAGCACGGCACCTGCCAGCAGCACGGCACCTGCCAGCAGCGTGCCACCTGCCAGCAATGTGGGAGCCCCAACAAGCAGTCAGAGGTCTCCTGGTCTTATTTACAGGAATGCCAAAAAGTCCAACACATCTAACGAGGAATTTAAGCTACTGCTCCTTAAAAAGGGCAGTCGATCCGATTCTAGCTATAGGATGTCAGCGACTGAGATACTAAAGAGCCCTATTTTGCCCAAATCTCCCAGTGAGCTAATTGTGGATTCCCCTCAAAACACTGATGAAACTCCCCAGGTGTCATCAACTCCTGAAGCATTATCCCCCCTGTCTCCTTGCTCCCCTAGAGTTAATGCAGAAGGCTTCTCCTCCAAGAGCTTTTCTATGTCTGCATCTTCAAGAGTAGGGCGCTCGCGGGCACCTCCTGCAGCCAGCAGCAGCCGTTACAGTGTACGCTGTAGGCTGTACAATACACCAATGCAAGCTATCTCAGAAGGAGAAACTGAGAATTCAGATGGCAGCCCTCATGACGACCGATCTTCTCAGAGTTCAACATAGGTTGCCCAAGCTCCAGAGAGCCACACGGTTGACTGTGAAACTTGTAAACTCTGAAATTACTGGGGTTATAAAAGGATGTGAATATAACAGGCCAACTCTGTAGCAGTCAAAACAATTGCAGGGCAACATCAATGCTTAAAAGTGTTTGTGTTTATAAGATGCTGGGAAAACAGAAATTTAGAGCTGTAGCTACTGATTACTTTACATTTTCTAAAAAGGAGAAATATATGCTATGTCTCTTCTGTTTACCTTTAGCTTCATTTATCCTACTCTCATTCCCGTTGTCACTGTAGATTTCAAAATCATCCAATTTTCATAGAATTAAAAATAACTTTTTTTTAAGTTGCCCATTTAGGAACAAAACCTCTCACTGTAGTGCTTTCCTAGGGAAAAAAATGAAATTGTGCTTACGGATTGGTATTTTTCTACACTAAAATGAACTGAAACAAAATTTAGAAAAAATTAACAAACATATGTAAATACCATATTTTTGATAAAAATCTGTAAATAGAATTATCAGAAAAAAGTGGACACGTGGCAAATAGTTTACTGCATAACAACTTTGTTTATAGAAGACAAAAGTAGTAAAATGTACTAACTGTATTCTGTGAATACCATTTTCATATCAAACATCATATTTACATGTCCACCAATACCACTTTCAGTGTGATCAAAAAGCCTCAAATCTGAATTCTAACTGTATGAAAGAAAATCTCAATGTTAATTAATGAAATTCTAAGGCTAATTAAGAGCCGATTAATTTTAAAGTAACCATTTGTCTTTCAAAATTTAGCTCAAAACAAGCTAATTGCAAAGTGCAGCTGTGAGTTTCAATGTGGTAATTGGTAGGGATGGAAAGCATGCTTTTAACAGACCAAAATCATTTCTAATGCAAAGCCCCAAGCAGTCATATTTGACAGTGTCCCTTAGCCCTTTATTCTGACATGGATTGCATTAGAGAGAATAGATATGAGGAAATAGTACTTATTTTCATATTCTTATTAGGCTATTGGGATACATAACACAGTCATAACCTGAGAACTGTAATCTTTAAACATGATTAGTTTCTGGTTCTTAAAGGAAACAAATAAATTATAAGCATGCAACAAGCACCGTTTTATCAGTAAATATTTGCAATGAGTTTTCAGTGAAGCTTTCTCTTTGTGCTGATAAGATTCATGCTACCTAAATATTTACAGAAATGACACTGTGAAAAAAATGTAGCTGGGAAATAGGTATGTGTACGCATTATTTATAATCATTATTAAATGAGGAATGCTCTGGTTCATTATGCCAGCCACATACAGCTTAGTTTTGTCTGGGTTTACCAGAAATGCTTAACAGGGTGGGGGAATGAAATGGGGGAGGGAAAGGAGATGAGTCAGAGCAAATGCTTTGATAAACTGAAGGCAGGGAAACAAAAGCTGAATTACTTGAAGTTACTTGACTTTTCCTGTCCTAAAACTGAAAGAAAATGTAGCTGTGAGCTCAAACCACAAGTTGTTTTATACCTTTAATTTTTAAACAAAATAAAACCAATGTTTAAAATGATAGGCCTGATTCCCTTTTGTTACACCAGTTTTCCAACGGTGTAGCACCGCTTAAGCCAAGTGAAGAACCAGGCCCTATTTGTTCAAAATTTAAGCAGTTGGTATTGCTTGCAGTAGAATATACTTTTGAACATGGGATGCTTTAATGCAGAGGATAGCTTTTAAGAAAGAATGTGGCATGCAGTAGGACAGAGTGAGTAGGATGACAGAAAGGTACTTTGGTACTAAAGAAATCAAATACATTTGGCTTCAAGCATAAGTAACCGATGATAGGTAAGTGGGATGTGTGAAAGGGGTTTTATTGGTTTAGGTTTTACTTATACAATGCATAGGGCAGAAAGTTTTAAAAGAAGGCAAATAATGTTTTGGAGAGGAAGGTTCTATTTAAAATTGAAATAATTTTGGAATGATTGAATAAACTAGAATGACTTAACAAAAATTTGAATGTTATTTCCCATTAGAATATGTCCTATTTCATCTAGTGTACACCACAAAAAATATAATTCTGGGTTTCCTACCGTCCTTCGGTGCAGTGTGATAGCATACAGTACGTGGGTTATGGTCAGTGTGTGCATGTGAGTATGTGTGTTGGGGGTGGGAATTAAATCGGCAAAACGGTTTAAAACATCAGGAAAACCTGGAGGTGTTTAAAGAAGGATAAGTGGGTCAAGGTTTTGGAAATAAGTCTAATTGCTTATGTTAACAGGCCAGTTAAGAAAACCTGAGTCTAAGTGCAGGTGAAATAAATGAATTAGTATGTTTTTTACTAGGACATGTTTAGCATATCTCAAAATACTTTTTTTGGAGAACATGAGTAAATGAAGTTGATGAGTCAGACAGAATAGTCTTATTCGGCCATCTTGGGTCATTTACCTTAAAATGTATATCAGCAGCCCTTTTATAATATCCTTAAAGATGTTCTATGTGCTTTGAAAATCATTCTAAAGTTTAAGTAGAAAACAGCTGAGTTCATTTTGATAAATTGATATCACCTTTTATTAACAAACGAGGCATTTAATTTCATACTGGTACCATATATATATATACCAGTATGAAATTAAATGTGTATGAAATTAAATATATATGAAGATAAACATTTTGATTTGAATTATGAGGCAGTAATATACCCTCCGTATGTAATGCTCACAGAACTATCACATCAAATATAGTTTTACTTATTTTGTGTAATCTAAAATCTATGACAAAGTTTTTCTATTTTCTATTTAACAGATTTAAACCCAAATAAAGATGGATTGTTAATCCACTAAGAAAAAAAAAGAATTCACAATCATAACAAGTGTGGGAGCCAGAATTTTTTTTAAAGGAAATCCCTTTAATGAGGTATATATCTTTAAGGCACTCAAGACAAGCTTTAGAAAATAACAACACATATCTTGAAACAGGGTACAATGCTACACTAGGTAACTTGTGAACCATCATTCCAATCTATTGTTCCGTTTGCACTGATGTTATGGAAATGGTTTTTGGAAATTATGCAGCTGTTTTTGTGTCTGAAAAATAACTTTTTTTTCTTTTCTTTTTTTTTGTGTGGCAGCATAGAGGACATGGAATAGTTGTAGCAAATAAAGCAAATGTTTGCTTTTGCCAAAGGTCAGTGATTGAGTGCATTTGCTGCAATGGTGGCAGATTTAGAGAAATACTGTAGGTTATGACTTAAAGATTAAAACAAATTAAGAAGGTTACAGTGTAACTATTTTGGTACTAGCACCAGTTCATGCTGGCAGAAAAGACAATGGTTTATGGACTTGCATCCATTTTGTATTTTTGTAATATTTGTAAATATGAACTTTTTAAATTGTTGCAAAGATGGTTTCTTTTGTAAAATGTTTTCAAAGTTTACATTAAATCCAAGCCTTTGTATATTTTAGAGCTGTGCAACACTTTAAGTCTTGTATTTATTTTTAGTAAAAACAGTGACAGTTTCATTGTGAACCCCTCTCAAAAAATGTGTCAGAAAAGTTTGATTACCTAGAAAGTGTGTATAGAAACTGCAAATAAACGTGACTGCAATTAAACCACACATTCTCTTTATTGTCCTCCAATGAAATGTTATTTCTAATCAATAGTCTGCAAATGTGGCAGTTTGCAAAGGTAAGTTTCTACGTACATTACACATTTCATACAGTCTATTCTTGTTCTTTCTCCTTGAATTCTAATTTTTAGTTCACAGACAGAGAAAAAAATCCAATTGCCATTGACTTTAATAGGATTGTTAATGGGAGTTTTGCCTAAGCAAAAGACTTCTGGATTTGCCCTTAGTTTATTGCGTGGGGACGGGGGAGGGAGACAAAATAATGATAGCAAGATTGCTTGCTTATCTATGGTTGGAAGACCTAAAACAAACTGCAACAATGAAAATCCAAGGTGTAACCAAGCCCCAGGACTGAATGTCACTTGGAAATGCAGGTGGTGGTCAAAAGGCAGAAGAACATAACGTTTAAAAATAAAATTAAAAATGTCTATTTTTCTGCCATTTTAAGTATAGTGATTATGGTGGGGGAAGCTGTGATCAGACCTTATATGGATTTATAAGTTGGGGTGGACATAAGGTCCCTCCCCCTCTGTTTAATGCAGGGCTGCTCACAATGACAGCCCTTGCACTTAAAATAACATATTGTGGAAGAAGAGGTGGAAATGATTAACCTTTCTCAAATGTGTCAAGAGAAGAATTTTTGGTCTAAGCATTTGTGGATGGCTTTGTAATACTCTGCATGGGTACTTACAAGAAAAAAGATGTGTATGGCAGAAGAATTGAAATCTGCAGTTATGATGCCTAGAGCATGTAGAGAAAATTAGCATTAGGGAATGCAGCAAGTTTATTTAAAATTCCAGTCAAGTGAATGAAGATTTCCCTCATGGGTGTGGTCTTGAAAGAGTCTCCACCTGGGATTTAGCTTACATAACATTTGTTTTATTCAGATGGTGAACCAATTAATGATTATGTAGATCATTTGCTGCTGTTAGTGTTATGTGCTCCTCTCAACCAAGAAATATAAATGAGTAAGAGTTGTGGAAAGAGCTCAGTCTCCAAAAGCAGATACATAATCTGCTTTTCATCTGTTCCCATAACATCCAGTTAGGCTGTCCTGGGAACAGATCAAAATCATACCTGTACTTTTCCAAAGGATGCCGCCTTCTTTTTTCCCAAAGTAACTTGCCTTGTACTGTTCTGGCTAGACCCTTTTTGACTTTGAGTTGTTTTAATAGACACGTTGACAAGTCAGATGGCTACATATGTTACTCCTGGGGGAATTCTGTGTCACTGTGCAATGCAGAATTTTGCAGAAATTGAGAATTTCCTTACTCCACAGAAATGGGCTGCAGTGCTGCTGGCCGCCACTAGGGGCCGCTGGACCCAGCAGAGCCCAGCTCACCCATAGAAGATACTGCCAGGGGTGAGAGAGGGCACTAGAGGGTTCCTGGCAGCTGCAGTTCCCCCCATGCCCTGAAGGAAGGAGAGAGTGGTGCACAGGAAACTTTGCAAGCCTGGGACTGAGCATCAGGCTACTTCTGCTGGATCCCTGGGCTCAGGGGGTGTGCATCTGGGCTGGGGGGAAGGGTTGCCGCTGGGCTCTTGGGGTGAGAGGGTGGGTTTCTGGGTTAGGGGGGCCCTGTGGCTGGGCTCTGAGGTAGGGGGCAGAGAAGCAGGAACTCGGTTGTTGTAGGAGTTTCTTTAACTCTCTATTCGTAGGGGAATTTTTTTTGTGTTTCTGTATTGTTACAGACATACTTGCTGACAGGTACGTTTTAAATTACCAAAATAATTGAAACTGGTGTGATTATGTAGTGTTATTTTGACAAATAAAATTTGCAGAAATAAATTATTATGCCAGAATTTTTAATTTTTTGGTGCAGAATTCCCCAAGGAGTAATATGCAGGAACACCAGTGCACCACATTTGCCTGCCATTGTGCTGCGCTCTAATCATGGCACATAGAATAAACCTACCCACAATTCAACTTACAGATGTTTGATGATTTGGTTTCTGCCAAGAAAGGTGAGGTCATAATGTCTCTGTTGGACGTGTATAGTAAACAGGATGCCCCAAATTAAATCAGTTAGTAAAAAGGTCATTATAATGTCTCTGTGGCATGGAAACTTTTTAGTCACACAGGCAAGTGACCCCTGGGTTTTGAACAACTGTGGTGGAAAATTTGGGCTGCAGATCCAGATCAGAATTGGACTCTTCAAATAAAAAGTAGAGAGAGATGTTTAAAGGGACTGGTAAAGCTAGAAAAGCACAGCAGCACATAGCTAAAACTATAACACATCTCTAGGTGGAATGCAGTGGTTAAAGTAACTCAAAATAGGAAGGGAAAAAAGTCACCTATTTGCATTACACATTGTTGTGTGGTAACAGAATGCCGCACAATGGAAGAGAATGGGGTCATGAAGAAATGTATCTGAAATGAATTCATATTCCTGGGCAGGCCCATAGCTATCCCCACAACATGTGTGTGTAGCTGTATAGGGACACATCCATGCTCTCCAATCCATTCCTCTAAATGCTGTGATTTAGACTTCTTCAGAATGTGTATCAGTATTAAAATCAAAACAAAATAAAAAGAGAGGGTCCAGGAATTTCTCCTATGGAACATTTTGAAATACTCAAGTTTCATGATTTTTAAATGTTAAGACATAAAGTGACAGCTGTTGTGGAGACAGATCTTTTATAGAAGAAGAACTAAATAAGTGATGACCAACTAAGACACCACCACTACTACTACTAGTGCTGCTAGTCCATTTTCTAATGGCAAGGATGTAAACCCAGAAACTATCCTCACCAGCTCTTACTGTTGCTCCCATTTTAGACTCCACTGACTTCCTGAGCAGGAATAAATAGGTTCTGGGATGATAACTCAAGTTTAGGAAAGGGAAAAGAAAGGTGGGGGAAGGGTTTTCTCCTTTTATAACAGAGAAGAGCTGCATTAACGTCACACCCTGAATGACTGGTAAGTTATTCAGACTATTTTGTGCATCTGGTACAAAAAATTTCTCTGTCTGGCTGGAAGGTGCTAAACCAAAGTACAAAATACACTTTTTTAACATTTGTAATTAAAATAATTACTTCTGTGCAAACAAGCCTTGTTTTCTATTAATGTTCTTGCAATACTTTGATTTTATTCTGACCAGGGGAACATTAGCCTTCTTACCTATATTATCAGCCTATAGAATAAACAGCAAGCATGGGAGTTATGGAAATCAAAACTGAAGTTTTATTGAGAAAGAGAATTATGCAGATAGTGTGTGGTAGAAATTGTGGTTTGGCCAGCTTATTAACTTGTCAAACTGAATATATTTCAAGTGGCTCAACTTTTAAATTCTATTACAAACTTCTGATGCTGAAAAACAGACAAGCCAGTTGCACCGGAAAAAAAAATGCCCATAACCAGAGAGCATTTGAGGAATTGTAGGGGTGATACTATGTACAGCAATAACTTGAGTAGCTTAGTTTATTAGGGTATAAAACAAAAAGTTGGTACAGCACTATTAGAGTTATTTGTCACTATTTGAAGCGTTTATATTTAATTAACATTGAGTGGCACTGGGGTTTCTTTATAGTTTCCTTATTTTTGTTTAAATAACTTCAAAGACATACCCTGGCTAGATCATCAGAAGTGAGCTTCTTAGATGGTCTCTCGATTAAGGGCTACAAAAAAATTATTGGCCCTATGACCATTTGGTAATCTTGGACCCTCAAATGGAACCCAATTTTATCCCTTTCCTTTATCTGTCCCTCTTCCCCTCTCTTTAAATTAAAAAAAAAAAAATTGAGATAACTTAAGTGTGCTCTCTCAGGACCTGAGCCAAAGCCCACCAAAATCGATGAGAGATGGATTAGGCCCTATATGTTAATCTAGTGTAGATGCTTATCAATTTCAAAGACAGGAAAGGCTTTAGAGGCTATTCATGATCAGGAATGGATAATGGAAACGAAGGCTATGTCTACACTAGCACTTTTGTTGGTATAATTTATGTTGCTCGGGGTGTGAAAAAAACACGCTTCTGAGCTACATAAATTATACTGACAAAAATGCCAGTGTGGACAGTGATATGTTCATATAATTTAGGTCCTTCATAGGCTTCTCGTTTACTGTTTTCATGGTCTGTTTTTATCTAACAGCTTTAATCAATTCCCTTTTTCACCAATTATATTTCCTTTAGGGGTTTTTTCCTCTTGATACTCTCTCTCTGGCATGTCTGCAGATTTTATTTCCCTATATTTCCCTTCTGTAATAGTGCCTGCTCACATACCCTATTTTTTTCTGCTTTTCCTGACCTGAAACCTTTCCTATTTACCTTCTTTCCCCCTTCTCACTTCTAAGTCCCCTACTTTTATTCTGCTGCTCTTCTTTTATCTCCTCACCTCCTATCCCAGCTCCAATTCATCCGCTAGCTCAGCATCTAGCGTCTCTCTTCCTTCTTCTCTAGCAGCTTTTTCCCACTGCCCCCTTCCAGTAGATTCTGAAGCCCTGTCCCCCCGCCCTGGCCCAATCTGCCCTCTGATTGGCTGCCTCTCTCCCCAGAGCAACATTCTATGCTGCTGCATCACAGCTGCAGCAGGTGCCAGTGCCGGGTTACCCACTTCAGCCTCTTCCATAGTGATGATGAAGAAAAGGTGGCAGCATTGCTTACTGTGAGCATTATAGAAAAAAAAATTAAGTATTTTATATCATTCTTATCCTCAGTCACAAATAGATAATGAGTTTGATGCTACAGCAAGGCCAGTTGGTTTTCCCAACTGGCTCTTCCTATCGTCTGGTAACAGATAGAAATAGATGTCTAAAAGATAGAGAGAAGGCTGCTTTTATACTCTTCAAGTTGCTCAGGAGCAGGCTACTGCAATGTTGTGCCTCTCTGATCCTGTTACACCTGGATGATATCTTCCTGGCGCATGCTAAATATTTAGGTGAGAAAGTGATCCACTTACAAAAGGTCTGTGATAAGCTTAAGAATGTCTATCTGAAAATGAACCAAAACTATGAACCAATTAAAAAAAACAACAGGTAATCCACACTGTTTATTTGAGAAGTGAGGGAGACATTTCCCTAAACAAAAACAAAACAAAAAAACAACCATCAAAAAGCCACACATCACACCTCAAGAATTGCAACAGGTTTTCAGAGGTTCTCGTTATGGCAATTTCACTATTTACCAACATAACAAAATAACTGAATAAGTGAGAAAAGACCTTATCCATAATCAGAGTATAATTAGGCATTTCAAGAGTCCCATAAAGCTCTTACAACTAGTTCTTGCCTGTCTCGGAATTCCTTTCATATTTGACAAGTGTAAGAATGTAATGTTTGGCCCACAAATGAGGACTTGGAGGTGATGGCATATTACAGTGTAAGTCTAAATTTGACAGACAGAAATTATGCCACCAAAAAGGAAGTGGTGAGTTACTAAAATCTACTTAGTGACCCTTTTCCATCTTTATATTAGAAAATCTGAGGTTATAAAAGATCATGCTTTATAAATGGTTCTTAAACTCAAGAATCCTGATGGATAGTTAGCTAGGTGGTGAAAAAATTATAAAAATAATATCTCAGTGTTACACAAAGATGCGGGCAACAACATGGTAATGCTTTGTTCTGTTGACCATGGTGGGAAAGAGAGGAGAGAGTGAAAACTCTGGGACTGTTTAGTTTAATGATATAAATAAGAGGGATGTGATAGTTACATAAAATAATGAATAACACAGAGAAGACAATTAGGCACACCTATTTACTTTCATAACACAGAACAAAGGAATATTCAATGAAACTGAAAGGCAATACAGTACATTTCAAACTAAGTAGAGTCTGGGATACAAACAGTCATTCTTCATGGCATAAAATGAAGTATTGGGAGAAAAATGTCCCTATTTACAAGTTTATATGTGGTTTCTTCTTCTGAACTATCTGGTACTGAGCACTGTCATAGACTGAATACTAGACTATTATTACTTATATTACAGTAGTGTTTAAGACTAAGGCTGCTCACAATAAATTTGCTTTTGTTTTCCTGGTTTAAAGTTTGACATGTCATTCATACTCCCTTTGTGTCTCCTCTATTTTTAACTTCAGCATGTTCCAGTTTCTTCCTCCTCTCCACCTTTGTCTCGCCAGTCTCACCTCACTCATTTCTACTTTCCTTGAGTCTCTCATCCATTCCTTCACACTGGTCCCATCTCTTTGCCACACCCCTCTTGTCAGGGAGCTTCCAAGGGAAGGGCCTGCTCACACATGAAATGCAGAGACTGGAAGCAAGGCTGAGGGCTGAACAGGGTGAGTTTGTGGGTGTCAGTCTCCTAAGGGTTATATGCAGAGGTGGTGTAGCCCTGTTGGTCACAGGATATTAGAGACAAAGTGGGCGAGGGACAATATTTTTTATTGGACCAACTTCTGTCGGTGAGTGAGACAAGCTTTTGAGCTCTTCTTCGGGCCTGGGAAATGCACTGTGTCACAGCTAGGGTGACCAGATGAGAAGACCCGAAAATCGGGACTTCCCACCAAAAAAAACCAAAAACCGGAAGAGGCTCAAAGTTGTTGAGCAAAAAACAAAACAAAACTGAAAATTGGGACACATGCTCAAAATTCGTGACGGTCCCGATTTTATCGGGACGTCTGGTCACCCTAGTCACAGCTCTGTCTCTGCTCGCCTCTCTCACCGACAGAAGTTGGTCCAATTAGAGATATTCTCCCTAGCCCACCTAGTCTCTCCAACACCCTAAGGGTGGCAGCTTGGTGCCTATCCCTCCCTCCTTCTCCCCCGGCCAAAAGTGGGCACCAGACTCCCATGGGAACTGTGAGCACACTAAAGTTGCCAGGCATCAGGTTTTCGACCAGATCGCCCGATCGAAAAGGGACCCTGGCAGCGCCTTAAAAGTCTGGTTGATGGGGCCAGCAGGCTCTCTACTGCCTCTGTGTGGCTCCCCGGAAGCGGTGCCAAGTCCCTCAGCTTCTAGGCGTGGGGGGGAGGGGGCGTGCCGCGCACTGCCCCCGCAGCTCCCATTGGCCAGGAACCACAGCCAATGGGAGCGGTGCCTGCAGATGGAGGCCGTGCGCAGAGCCCCCTGGCCACTCCTCCACCTAGGGACTTGTTGCTGCTTCCAGGAGACCCACAGCCCACAACCCCTTCTTGCACCCAAACTTCCTCCCAGAGCCCACACCCCCTTCTGCACCCCAACCCCGTCCCAGCCTAAAGCCCCTACCAGCACCCCAAACCCATCATCCCCAGTCCCACCTCAGACCCCCCACCCCCACTTGAACCCTCTCCCTCTCCACTCCAAACCCCTCATCCCCAGACCAGAGCCCCCTCCTGTACCCAAAACCTCTCTTCCCCAGCCCCATCTCAGAGCCCTTACCCCACCTCACCCCATGTCCCCTCCTGCACCCTGACCCCCTCATTTCTGGCCCCACCCCAGAGCCCACCCCCCCAGCCTAGAATCTGTACCCTCTCCTGTACCGCAACCCCCTGCCCCAGACGGGTGAAAATGAGCGAGTAAGGGTGGGGGAGAGCAAGCAACAGAGTGGGGGGTGGAGTGAGCAGGGGCAGGGCCTCAGTAAAGGGGTGGGGCAAGGGTGTTTGGTTTTGTGGGGGTTAGAAAGATGGCAACCCCTATAATCTCACCAGGGCTCCGGGGCCCACTTGGGTCCACGAGAAGGTTTCAGAGGGTCCGCCAAGCAGGGCTGGCATTAGACCTGCTGGGGCCCTGGGCAGAAAGCCAAAGCCCCACTGCATGGTGCTGAAGCCCCACCTCCCGAAGCTGAAACCAAAGCCTGAGCAACTTAGCTTTGTGGAGTTCCCTGGGGCGCAGGGTCCTGGGCAATTGCCTGGCTTGCTACCCCCTACTGCCAGCCCTGGCTTTTATATGCAGAAAAACAGTTGTTGTGGCACACGTGTGCTATGGAGTCTGTATAGGATGTTGCGGGGCGGGAGTTCAGAAAGAAAAAGGTTGAGAACCCCGCTGTAGAATCCAGGAATCGTGTCACAGCGCTTCGGTCCAGCTTGCCACGGAGAACACAAGCCCCTTGTACCAGAGGGGTAGCCGTGTTAGTCTGGATCTGTAGAAGCGACAGCGAGTCCTGTGGCACCTTATAGACTAACAGACGTATTGGAGCTACGCTTTCGGGGGTGAATACCCACTTCTTCAGATTTCCACTGCATGCATCTGAAGAAGTCAGTATTCACCCACGAAAGCTTATGCTCCAATACGTCTGTTAGTCTATAAGGTGCCACAGGGCTCTTTGTACTCGCAAATCTATCTTTGTATGATAGCAAGGGGCTTGTAGAGGCGACAAGGGCCTATAGCAGTTGTTCTCAACCTTCTCTTTAGCCAGGTATCCCTAAGCTTGCAGGGGGGCGCAGGGGGTCACGCGCACTCCCCGCTCCCCCACTGCTCTGGCTCCAGGCGCACACCGGGATAAGGCCGGAGACGCTGCACCCTGGGGCAGACTGTGCCTGACTGGACTCCCCCACCCACCCCTAGGGGAACAGCCACCGCCCCTCCCCCTCGCCTGTGTGCGGCGGATGGGGAACGCCAGGGCCGGTCTCCCCACAAGCGTGCTACCCGCGGGTGGGGCTAATCAGGCCGGGAGATGCTGCCCCTCCCCAACTGCGGGGCTCCGGGGAGCGCACGGGCCGCTCCCGGGCGGGACGCCGTTTGCCGGACGCGCCCCCGTCCCCACTGCGCAGCCGCGCGGATTCAAAACAGTTTGTTGCTCACGTCGGCGAAGCCGCTTCCGTTTCCAACGCCACATTCCGGCCACACCTGCCTGCGCGGAGCCCGGCTCGGCTCCCGCCCGTCCGCCCGGGACACCCCCCGCAGCGCCCGCCGGCGCCATGTCCGCGGAGGGTAAGTGCCTGGCTGCCCCCCCGCCGCCCGCGCGCGGAACCGCCCGCGCGCAGGAACGTTCCCCCATCGTTCGCAACGGCCCGACCCAAACGTTCTTTGCGGTGCCGGCCAAGCCACGCCCACGACACCCCACCTTATTGGCCGGCTCCGACCAACCTTGCTGTTGCTATTGGTCCTCCCGACTGCTCGTCGCTAGTGGCGTCATTGGGCCGAGCGGCGGAGGGGGCTTCGGGGGGGGCGCTTGGTGGTGGCCTCCTGCCTTGAGGGATTGGGAGCGGCGCGTCCTCGAGCTTTGCGGCGCGGGGCGGCTCCGAGCCGTGGGGGGTGTAGAAACGGGACGGGAGGTGCCGCCCCCCACGAGTGTGGGATTTGGGGGCGGTGAGTTAAACAGGGCCAAAATGCCGCCCCCCCCCCCCCAGCAGCCGGGAGTAAACGGCCGGGAGGTGCCGCTTCCCTTCCCCCCCAGTGCGTGGGCTGCAGAGGGGGGGCAATTTAATTAGGACGGGGGGCGGGGCGGTGTTGCCCCCTCCAGTGGGGGGAAGCAGACAGGAGTCGCTGCCCTCTCTGCCCGTAGGCTGCCTTGATGCCGGGTTTGCTTCGCTTGTGAGGCGTAACTTGGTTTGCCGCCTTAACCTTCTTTCAACGTAATTTTTTTAACGCAATCCCCAAGTGGTTGCGGATCTGACTTACCCCGTTATCCCCGCCTGCTCGTTCTGCCTCCCCCCCTTTTCTTCCCCCACAACTTTCCCTTGGCACCCTCTGCGTTCTAGTCAGGTGGCTTCTTCCTTCTGGGTGGCAACATGGGGAGCCCTGAGAGCACAGACGGGACAGTCACCCTGCTCGCTGTTTTTGTGCCCAGTGACTCCTGATCAGCTTGGAGGAACAATCAGAGAAAAAATGAAGTCCTGTTCAATTCCAGGCTGGAGTATGGCCAGTACTGATGGGATCTTTGGAGAGTTTAGTTGCTAAACTCTCAAGTCTATACTGAGCATGTACATGCTATGATTTTTCAAGGGCCTGTAACTTGGCCAAATTTGTGCACATTTTCTCAGGGGCAGTAAAAAGGCAAATTCCTGTTGTAAGGGCAGCCCCCTTCCAAATGTCAAGACCCCTTTTCAAAGCATGTTGGGGCTACACCTTCTTAAAACTTTCTTGCAACTGTTTTAACAAGTGTGAAACCTATTTTTTTTCCATAAACTCATTTTAAGAAATGACTGAACTGTTTTTACGGAAATGTTCTCAAAGAATTAAGCAAGAGGCAGACACTCACCATGGAAAATTTCCATGCAAATGTTTGAAGTTAGCAAAATTATAAGCAACAGGGTCTTATAATGGGAAGTGATAGGAAATGGAAAGTTTCAGTTTGTAGAGTCTTTCTATAGCAATTCTCACAGGGGGTCTCCAGGCAGCTTTGGAGTAGGCTGTGTTGGGAGTTCCTCATATTGTTCTGTTTTACTGTGGAAAAATTCCTCGTAAGTGATCTTCAAACCCCTTATTTTTGTATGTATTTTGCAGTGTATTTCTTGCAATGGTTCTCCTGTGTTCCTCTTTCATCTATCTCACTTTTCTCCACTCAGTTTAAACTATTTTATTGTCTCTCCTTTTCATTGCTACAATTTGGTTGGGGGTGGGGTAATCTTTACAAACAAAAAAACATAATTGTCTGTTGGGCTGTGGGAGACCCAAAGCTAAATGACAAACTTTCAGACAAGACTATTGGAGCCTTCAAGTGACATTTAAAAAACAAATTTTGCTCTATAGGTTATTGGAAGTACACCATGCTGGTAAACAGAACCAGAAAATAGATCCTGAGTCTGTAAGCAATGCAGAAGGCATCATCCTGCAGTCATGACTAAGAAAGGTAGCATGCCTTCTGACAGTAGCCCTAAAGGCAGTGAGGAATGACTCCCTGGCATATGACTGTAATCATGTGACTAGGACCAGGAAATAGATGTCTTGCCAGCACTCTTGTATGTCAGAATGTTAGTATACCATGCATCTTTTGAATCAATAAATATCTTGATTGGTATTGTTTGCTTCCAGATAGTTCGATATCCATCTGTCCTCAGCCAAAAGGACAAGTTGGGCTGATACAAAACCTATGAGTATAGGGAAAAGTTGAAGGAAATCAAGGAAGAGCTGCACATTAAAAATTGTTTCCTAACGAAGGATTGATGCCAGTCTCTGTGTGTGTGTGTCAGAGAGAGAAACCCACCCGTATCAAATAATGGTTTTGCTTTTATGAATGAAACCACAATTCTGTTTCTCATGAAAACATGCATTCCCCAATAATTTCAGAGCAAGCCATATGTCAAACAGGTTCCAACACCTTTATATACTGATTTTTCAGAACACAGGCATTCTGTATTCTAAAATATAACTACATGCATATGCTGTGCACTTTGTAATTCAAACTGGCATGTCATCAGAAAGTGAAAGTGAGTGGAAAAATGTTATTTAACCAGTGCCAACTGATGGTGCAAGCAGAGCAAAGTGCTTTGGGAAGCACTCCTAGCGGGTGAAAATGAACTAGGAAAGTGACAATAGTCAGCAAGCCATCTGCTCAGTTGAAACCAGCCTCTGTAAGAGTTTGTGTTCAAATGTCATTACTGACAGTAGTAATTTTGACAGCAGTAATTTTGAGCTTGCTAGATATAGGCTATAGCTTAAGATATTAACATTTTTGATGCATCTTACTGATGCAGTCAGACGTTGAACAGTTTTATCTCTATATAAGTCGTCATGAATCAGCCGCCCTGCATTTTTAAATGCTTGTAACTTTCATGCAGAGATTCTGATGGTTCTGTACAAAGGCAAACTAGAGTTCCTCATAAATAGTGTACTGAAAATGCTGAAATAACTATGAATAATGATCATAAAATGTTAAATTAAACAAAACTGACAAAAACTTGGCACAGAATGTCCTAATCAGTGTGCAGCTCTGCTCTGTCTATAATAATCTTCCTGTGTGCTGAATGTACAAAGTATGAGGTGCGCTTGTATGACTCTATGAGATATACAGCATATAGTATCCTGCTGCTTTACTGAAAATAACTGGCCATCTTCTAAACAGCATAACCCAGGGTATGTATTGATTCTAAGCAAGAAAAGAGTTAAATGACTGAAGCTTTCTTTGGACATACATTTACTCCTTATTACATTTCCAGGCAGAACTTTGTTAGCCTATTGATTCATTGGAATGACTGGTTAAATGGTTTAAAGAAGTAGCATTAAATATATTTACTTTACTACTGTAATACTTAATTTATGACTCACCAAAGCACCAGTATGGTTTCTTTTTCATTTTACGGTGAAAGTAATTTTTCTCTTGAAAAGGTGCAACTTAAAACCTGAAGAATATTTGACACTATTTTTCTTAATTATGATTTTTTTGTTTCCATGAGAGAGTTACTGGAAACTTACAAATATCTCTGTTAATTTTTTTATTTCTATCACTTGATGCTTATCTGTTCTGTTCGTTCTCTCTGAAGCACCTGGCATTGGCCACTGGGCTAGATGGACCATTGTTCTGACCCAGTATGACCATTCTTATGTTGATTGTGGAGTTAGGTAACATAGTTAGTTAATGCTCTAGTCATTGCTCCCAGGAACTTGGATTAAAATCTTGGTTTGCATCACAAATTAAAAAGATTTTGGTGGCTTAATTCTAGTTTCTGTGTGGGCATGTTACATGGCATTTGTCTGCTGTGTGCTATTAATTTCGCATTTTTAAGAGCACCAAAAAGAGCACAAACATTTATAGAGAAGTTGTTTTTATAGATACTACTGTGAGTAAATATTTATCTGAAATGTTCTTTTGTACTAACAGACAAGCAAGAAAACAACTTCTTGTTTGTTTTGTAATTATACAAGTTTTAAAATAAACCGTAGTTTATGTCTATATCAGTTAGATTAGACTTACCTGTCTAAGCTGCAGACAATTCATTATTTTATATATCAGGGTGGCGAAACTTACCGGCCTGCCGAGCTGCATACGACAATATTCAGAACTTTGAGAGCCAGGGTACACTTGCCAGGAGTTGGGACTGCCAGGGCTCAGGGTTTCAGCCCTGCTCCTGCTGAAGCCCCAGCAGATGCACCCTGTGGGTTTGAAGCCCTGAGACCCCCCCTCCCCTCTGGGCAGAAGCCCCTATCTCACCACCCCACTGCAAAGCAGAGGTCCTAAGATCCCTCTTGCCCCTCCCCCAAGTCTGATAGGTGGAGAATGGGGGTGTATGGAGGAGGCTTTGAGAGCTGCATTTTAACTGTTAAAGAGCTGCATGTGGCTTGGGAGCCACAGTTTGGCCACCCGTTTGTTTATATATATATATATTCATCATAACACACACATATTATATATATACAATGCCCCAATTCAGCTAGCCTCTTAAGCAAGTGCCTAACTTTAAGCATAACTGTAATCCCATTGATTCTTGTGTTATTACTCATGTGCTTAAGTACCTCTCTGAAAGGACCTTTAACGTGCTGAGTCAATGTGTCATAACGTGATAGTGCCCAAACACTGCTATAATATGATCTGGTCTTGCCTGAGTGAATAGGCTGAAACGGTGCTACTGAAGAGCTTTTTAAAGACCTGATGGGAAAAGGCTCTATATCCCATTTTTGGTCTGATCAGAAAACTGAGTGTGGGAGAATAATTGGATAGGAGCAAAGAGGAAAGGCAGCAGATTCATAACCAGAGCACAGTCCATCCATATTATGCACTGAATCGGGTAGGGGCCATGTGGAAAAACAGCATACAGCTAAAGATAGTATCATAATACATATGCACCAGGAGGCTAAGTTATATTTGCACAGACAGCCTGAATTCTGACTCTTCCTAACTTTTCAGTGCTTGACCTTATAGTCTTATTGTTCCTTTCACATAGTTCTATTGCATGTAATTTTTTTTTAAAAGTGTTTTCTCAAAATAAAGGAATTGCCGGACTTAACTGCAGTGCAAACATTCTGAACCTAGAGCATTTACTGTGGTTGTGTCAACATTTGACGTGTTACAGTTAGACTGTAAGCATTTCAGGACAGGGCCTTTGTCTTTCGGTATGTTTGCAGTCTCTCTCATATTGGGACCTCATTCCTGTTTGGGCTCAGATGCTACCATATAACAACTAAGTATAGAATTGTGAACTGATTTACTTTGATAGTATTGAGCATAGCTCTTTGTAATTATATTTTCTCAATGGTTCTCCAATTTCAGTGCCATTGAGTATTTAAACATAAAGGGTGAGATTTTTACAAGTGCTCATGGGCCCAACAGTTCCTAGTCTGTAGAAATAGGCCAATGCCAAGTGCTTTTTAAAATCTCACCCAAAGTGCTTTGTAACTTTCTCCCTTGTTAATATCACTTAAAATCACAATGCATGTCTTGGAAGATTACTTAAATCTTAAACACTCGAATTTCAGTTTAATTGCAGCTAAGATATTGTACAGTTCAAATGAGTGAATAATACTAGGTGTGGTAAATGTGCTACTGCCATTAGAATGGTATACAAAATGGTGTCCAGACTTCTCTTTCTTTCTGTACATGTTTTTAGATTATGTTTCTGTGAGAGTTGAGGATGATGTTGAAGCTGTGATAATTGAAAATTCTGAAATAGAAGATGCAGAAAATGGACTGTCCACTCAAGGCTGCGTGTCAGTGGAACAAAATGCTCAAGTAAACAGTGATGATCACTACATGACTCAACTTGCATATGGTAAATACACTTAATTTCTTCTGAGAGTTAATGCCCATGGCCCATCCTTCTGGCAGAGTGCTCAATATCTTTAACACTATATTCCCCATTACCTTTTCTCTTCTGTGTGTGACTCTAAAACCTTAACAAAGCTACTTATACTATCAAAACTATTAGCTATTAATAGTTTAAAACAAGTAACTTTAGAATCTGTTTCCCTTTAAGGATCTTCCCTGTTCGTGTTGATCTCAATAATAAGGTTTAAGAATTGTTTTTCTCACATATACATAGGAATTCATTATTTAAAATAGAATCTGTTGTAAGAAGATTAGTGTGTAATTTGGAGGTGAGGCATTTAGCTAAATTAATTGGGATACAAGGACAATTCTTTTATGTACTATTCTAGTAAAGTGGTCATTTAAGTTGGGGTGTTGCCAACTGTAGGTACCCTTTACTGTTTTGAACTCTAGCTGGGGGAGAATTGGGTTGTAGTCTTGAGATACTTTACTTGCTTACTATTGGATACAAGATGCCCATGAAGGTAGTATGTGTGTTTAGGCAGTTGAATTTGTTGAGTGTGTTCAGCAAAACATTTAAAAAAAAGCAAAATTAGCAACCATGCCTGGGAAATGGATGAAACAAGCATTGTATAAAAGGGTACTAAACACAAGCAACTATTTACAGTGATTATTGTCAGGATGTCTCTTCAGTGGATCCAAGCCAGCTCCCATGTTTCATAATACTGACACTGTTGTTTTCTAGTGTTTTCTGCTTGACAGTAAAGTTTACTCTTGGTTTCTGTAGATTTCCACTTGAAAACACATTGATATCCCCTCTCTCCCTTCTTTTCCTCATCTCTCCCCAGCTATAGTGAGGGGTATTTTGTTTGTTTTTGTTTTCTAATACAGCAGAACAAACATGCCAGGTCATCTGTTTGTGAACCAGCAGCCACAGATGGATGTCAGCCCAAGTCTCGGAGGATAATTTAACTATTGTTTCAGAATCCGCAGACGGAGCATGATGATCATTTTGTGAGGCCTTCCCCCCTCCCCCAAATGGTGGGTGGGTGTTGTTATTTTTAAATAGCAGGCAAGTAAGGAATTTTTAAAGACTGCTGTCATAGTAAGTAAGAATTGGCAGCTATTACATTTTGAGGGTGTCCAGCACTTACCATTAAAAGCCTCTGTTTTCAGCTGATAACTGTCATGTTGTCTTGAGTGGCTCACAATTGAGAGTGCCAGCCTCAGGGCAGACTGTCAAAAAGAAGGGCAGAGTCCCCAAACTGGTTGTATTTTCTATAATTATATTTCACCAACCCAGTAACAAGTATGAACTCCTAAGAGTCTTAGCATCGAGTCACAGGAAGTCCCCTTGGGCATTCCAGTTTAAGGGGGGAGGGATAGCTCAGTGGTTTGAGCATTGGCCTGCTAAACCCAGGGTTGTGAGTTCAATCCTTGAGGGGGCCATTTAGGGATCTGGGGCAAAAATCTGTCAGGGGACAGTACTTGGTCCTGCTAGTGAAGGCAGGGGACTGGACTCAATGACCTTTCAAGGTCGTTCCAGTTCTAGGAGATTGGCATATCTCCATTTTTTTAAAATTATTTTTTAAAGTATATCTTGCCATCCAGGCAAGCTGGACTATATGACAGATGGTCACTTTACACCAAAAATCACAGATATATTCAGGTTACTCCAGTCCCAAAGGACCAGTCCCTTACCTCAGGTCAATTGTACTCAGATCTCAAACCAAAGACAATGCCTGTAGCCAATCCTGTAATAAACTAACCAAAGATTTATTAATTAAGAAAAGAAATAGTTATTTACAAAGTTAAAACAGGAAGCATACACACACAAATGAGTTACAGTCTTAGATTTTAAAAGGTAATATAAGCTTCTATAATAAGCAGCTCTATACGTCCTTTAGGGCTGACCCAAGCTAAGTAGCATGGGGATCTCTTCCTTATGTTTAGGAATCTTTGCCTCTTAGAGTCCAGTTTCTCCTTGTCAGGCACTTTTATCCCCTTCACTCCAGAATCCAAGCTGATGGGATGAGTTCATGCACATGCCTTCCCTTCCTGGAGGGAGTGAGGAATGCAGTCAAGAAGGTCTCTGTCCTTTGATGCTACACAATGTCATTTGCCTTCATTGGGCCATCTTGTGTGCAGGTCGAGCACTTTACCTTCATTAATGCTGCTTTTCCTGTTTGGTGAGTTACACAATTACAGAGGTTTACAACGCAAACACTCAATATAACTTTTTACCATGAGATACAGATAGTATAAGTAGGATTAATACATGTAGCATCCTACAAGCATTCCATAAAGTCTAAACATATTCTTATAATACCAGTGTCTATTTCTGGTCTGTCTATTTAAGTCGGACTGGTTTCCAGCTATGCGTTTGTCAGTGTTCACTGAAGCCCTGGGCCTTTGGCATGAGTTGGCACCTGGTCTGTCAGCATCAAAATAACTTTTCCAGGCTTAACCATTTGGACTGAAATTGTCTGTTTGTTCTCTGCATTAAGCTGATATATTTTTAATAAAGTTTCAGCAAAAGTGGTTCAGCCATTTTCAAGAATGAAGTTATTTTCTGGGAGTCCACAGGGCTGGGTCCTTGGTCCCCTTCTCTTCTTGTACTATGCCTTATCTCTGAGTAATCTCATCCGCAAATTCAACTACCATCTCCACCCTGACGACTCACCTCTCCACTCCAGACCTGTTTTCTGTCCAAACTAAGTGTCCGTCTGTCTGTCTCTGAACCTCCTTGAGGATATCTAGCTATCAGCTCAAGTTCAACATGGCTAAACCACTGTTCTTAATCTTTCTCCCCGCCCCTTTCCCACCACCTCCTTTCTTGATCATTGTGGACAATACCACCATCCTGCCTGTCATTCAGGCCCGTAACCTAGCAGTTATCTTCAGCTTAGCCTGGATGTGAGGACTTATAGAAAGGTCCATCTCTAGATATTGTTGATTTTTTTTCTGCATGACATCTTTACAATATGACCTTTGCTATCCCTTCACAACACTAAAACTCTCATCATCTCACTTGTCAATTATTGCAATGTCCTTCTCTTTGGCTTTGACAAATGCAGTTTTGCCCCTCTGATATCCATTCAGACTGCTGCTACAAAGAGAACTCTCCTAGTCCATCACTTTGACCACGTCACTCCTATCGTCGTATCCCTCCACTGGCTCCCCTTTCTTTATTGCGTCAAGCATAAACTGTTGCTTGTAAATCAATAGAAGCTAGAGATCGCAATGGGAGATCAGGGCTGCCCCATTGCACTAGGCCCTGTTTGCACTTACAAAGCCCTTCATGTCCTATCCTGTCTCTACCTATCATCTCTCATTCACTATCAAGATGTTGACTTCTGCCTCAGATTGGTCAATGCTGCCAGTGTCTATTGTCCACTTGTAAAATTTTCCAAGAAGTATGTTTCTTCTTTCTCCCATGCTGCTCCTCATGCTTGGGAGCAGCTCCCTATAAATATCTGCAAAGCCACTTCATTGTTCACCATCAAATCCCTTTTTAAAACTCTTTTTTGCCATGATGCCTGCAAAAAGATTGGCAATGGTTAGGCCGCTGGTGTGCTGAGACCACTGTCTATCATGCTAACCTATATTGTCTCATTGTTTCCTTGTACTCCCCCATAAGTTTGTCTGTCTGTCACTCATGTCTTATACTTGGATTGTAAGATCTTTGTGGCAGAGACTCTTTTTTTTAACAGCACCTAGCACAATGGGGTCGTGGTCCAGACTGGTTCCTCGGTGCTACAGTAATACAAATAATAAAATTAGGCAGAAATAAGTAATTCTGCTAATGTTTTTGCCTCCAGCTGTTTCTTTTAAGAGCTTTTTCTTTGAAGAGTTCTTCTACTTTCAGGGTTTGAGGCAGGAACTGGAAATTTGGTAGGAGAATAGGCTTGGAGGCTGAGATGCGCCTTTTGCTTTCCCTTTGAAAATCCATGAAGATTTGCCAGAGTTCCAAGCCATTGGAAATTGCCATTTGCAGATGCTCAGTAGAATTTGCTAAAGGGTTGCCGCAAAGTTTCCAAAAATTCCATCTGTATGGGCAGTCTTAATCTGGCATGTCATATCTTTTCAGTGCTTGACTTTGCATCCTTAGCATAGAATTTGTATGTAATTGTAGTGGCATTGTTTTTGATGATGTAGTTAGAGACATGACAGAACTTCCACCATATAGGAATTTCTTATGATTTGTGGGACTCAGGCTGCTAGAGGGGAAAGTAGTAAGGTCAGAATGAAGAGGTGAGAGACATTCCCACTGCCTGAGAAGTGAAATTGGTTAGGCCTATGATTTGCTGAGTCAGTGCAGAGCAGGAGGGGAGAGTGTGTGTGTGTGTGTGTGTGTGTGTGTGGCAGTCTTTTGCATTGTTTGTGTTGCAAGCCACCAATACTAGTTTAAACTGTTTCTGGACTTTATGGGCTAGATCTCCAAGTGCTCTCAAGCAGCATTTGGTGCATCTGTGAGGTGTGGACATACATGACTTTACACTCTTTTCTCCATTTCACCCCCAGTCCTGTGGCAAGTTGAAAGAGCCTCGTGTATATTAATAATTATTTGTTTGTAAATCAATAGAAGCTAGGGATCGCAATGGGAGATCAGGGCCGCCCCATTGTGCTACGCCCTGTACAAATGCATAACAAAAAGAGAGTCCTTGTTCCAAACAGCTTACAACCTAAGTATTGGTCAACACTGTTTCTCCACTTGTAAGATAACTCCCTTCTTTTCATGTACCAGTATATTTATGCCTGTATCTGTAATTTTCACTCCATGCACCTGAAGAAGTGGGTTTTTTACCCACGAAAGCTTATGCCCAAATAAATCTGTTGAGTCTTTAAGGTGCCACCGGACTCCTCGTTGTTCTTATGGATACAGACTAACATGGCTACCGCTCTGATAAGTATAAGATGAGAGCCAGTAGGTGAAATACAAAAAAACCAACGAGGAAGTACAAGATAACAAGGGGACTTGCATTGGCAGATAGCAGCTCTCAAGGAGCAGCCAGGATCACAACACCTGCCAGTCCTTCCTTTCCTGTCCCTATTTTTAATTCCCTTTGTGCCAATTCAAAGGAGACTTGAGATGGGCTGAAGATGTGGCCCTCTAACTTAGTTGTAAAGTTTAGGATAAAATTTGACCCGATTGTCGTTCAAGAAGCAGTAACTCTTTTTTTTTTTCTGTCAATCGCAGGCAAACTTAATTTAGTCATGTAAAAGTTACAAAAGTATTAAAAAAAAAAAAAGTTGGCCAATGTCCAGCATTTGTTTGCAGATGTACAGTTTTGCTGTTACATGTTTATCAAACAACATCAGTTAATTTGATCTAGCTCGTCAACTTTTTGGGGCAGGGATTAGGACCAGGTCTTTTTCTTTGCATGGCTCTTCACAGAGATAAACACACTCAAAAATTAAAGGTGATAAAAGGAGTGAATACTTAGGGAAGGGAGAGATGAGGGTAAAGCAAATACAGATAATGGTGAGTTTTATATCGCATTGTGAACAATGTGTTTAAATTCTGATTCATAGATTTTTGTTGTGTGGGGTTTTTTAAATGAAGAATGAGATAAGGCAAGAAGAGGCGTGGGTAACTCAGGAGTGAAAGTCAGCAATGGAAAGTATGGCAAATGAAATGCATTTTGAGGAGGAATAAAGTTTAATAAAATTGAATTTGAAGATAAAATGAGCAAATAATTTAGTGCTTGATAGTTAGATAGTAATTAATCTTAAATGGCCAGGATGCTGAAGTTTTAAAAATAAGCTGTTGTTCTTGCTTTCATGGCAGATGTCTAATTCATAGATTCAAAGGCCAAAAGGGACCATTGTGATCATCTAGTCTGACCTCCTGTATAATACAGGTCATAGAATTTCCCCGAAACAATTCCTGTCAATTCAGTGAGAGGAGTTTTCCAACATGCTTTCTTTTAACTTTGGCTTTTATAGGAAGGGAAGGTTTGTCAGTACTGAGTGAGCCAGTGGTGTCACAGATGAGCCATTCTACAAGTGTGCAGAGAGATGAACAGAACCCAGAAGAAATGGAGTATGTTTTTTTGCATAAAAGACGACGACTTACCCCCTCTCTGGTGAGAAATAGCATGGTATGTGTATCTTAACAAACACTTGCTCTGCTTTTTCAGGGAAATTGCACTGCTATTAGCAATTCCAGTTCTCATGTGAGAGAATTGTTTTATATACTTCCCCCTTTTGGGGATTATTATTATTTGTATTACAGTAGTGTCAAGAGGCTCTTATAAAGGTAGGAGCTCCATTTTGCTAGGCATTGTACATGCACAGAGGAAGACACAGCTCCTTTCCTGAAAAGCTGACCATCTAAGGGTTGGTCCTGCAAGCAAATCTTTGACATGCAACCTCATATTCTTCTAAAAAGCAGGATGTATTAGGGACACTTCCTTCCTTTCCCACAGGTTTCGAGATGAAATGATACCAATCATCCTTCCTTACCTTTTGACCAATGGGCAAATCACTGGGCAAACTATGTCCAAAAATAGATCATGCAGCTCTCACATCGATGCATGTCTATGGGCAGAATTTGGCTCATAGCATGGAGCTATGCTTTAATGGCCAGCTGAAGAACATAAAAGAAAAAAAGTTTACATTTTAAATATCAACAAAGTGGTCTCATCAGTACTAAAACGGCACCAGATTATATTTGAACTCTCCAGTATTACACATTGTATCATTTTTCATTTGAGTAATGTGACAGAAATTTGGTGTAATTTAAAAAAAAAAATCAAATGCAAAATAGTTTACGCTGGGCAAGAAGGGCTTCTCACAGCTTACAAGTAAAATGAACATCTTTAATTTTTTTTAAGTCTCTTTCTCCACAGGGTGGCACTGTTGATTCCTGTCTACAGGAAATTTTCATATAACAAGGGACACTATAGGCATGTGTACACTGCAAGTAAACACCAGCAGCAGGCCTGGTCTGTGCCAGCTGACTTGCGCTCAAAGGGCTTGGGCTGCAGGGCTGTTTAATTGCAGGGTAGATATAGCCTAAGCCCTGGGACCCTTCCACCTCACAGGATCCTAGAGCCCAAGTCAGTTAGTACAGGCAGCCCAACCACAGGTTTTTAATAACAGTGTACACATACCTTTTTCTCCTAGCTTCTGAAGAGGCACTCCCATGGGCTCTTTTAATGTTACCTGCATGTTTTGTTGTGTCTGCTGTTTTACTTAAAATGGTCTTTCCTGAAGAAGAGACCAGGCCCTAGCTGTTTTGTTCTTCACATTAAAGAACATCTGTGTTAAACAAAAGATCTTTATTTTTAACTTTTTACATCCACTTTAGCATCACATAACCTAGAACCTAGCTATAGTAAGTAGCGTTCCGTTCTGAAAACATTCATGGAGCCTGTGATGGGGTCCACTTACCCCGCACTAGCCCAGGCAGGGTTGAACCCATGGGATTGACAGCAGAAGTCCCGCCCCCCTGGCAAGACTGGGCATGCTCCAAGTGTTCTAGCTGTATAAAGGGAGGGAGCCCAGCTCATTCCGAGGAGGAGACCGCAGGGGAAGGACCTGCCTGGGGAGCTCCTGCAGAGGGCCACTCACAGCCACTGACGGAACCAGGAACCGAAGCCTTGCATGGCCTGCCTGGATCCCCTCGAGTGGAGAAGCCCATGACGACGACTGGACCGGCTGACCACAGAGGACCCGACCCCTCGTGGGGTACCCCAACACGGACTGTGGTAGGGGGTGACCCAGGGAGGGCGGCCGAATGGTACCTCCCACTCCGATGAAACTCAGCGTGTTTCGGTCAGACCCTCCCCGCTGAGTCAGTGGCGAGTTACCACACTACTGTTCTGGCCGCTAGGCCACACTGCTCTGCATCAAAGGGAGGTGCTAGAGACTCTGGCCATTAGGCCACGCTACCCTGCATGAAGGGTGGTGTTATAGACTCCGGCCGCTAGGCCGTGCTGCCCTGCACCTAAGGGTGGTGCTAGAGACTTTGGCCACTAGGCCACGCCACCCTGCACAAAGGGTGGTGTTGCAGACTCTGGCCGCTAGGCCGCGCTACCTTGTACGAAGGGTGGTACTAAAGACTCTGGCCACTAGGCCACGCTACCCTGCAACAAAGGGTGGTGTTTCAAACTCCGGACGCTAGGCCACGCTGCCCGACACGGAGGGGTAGCATCGGAGACTGTGACTGGTAGGCCACGCTGCCCTGACCCTAGGGGCGTGGACCATCACACGTGGTGGAGAACGTGGGCATCGCCCAGGACCTGCTGAAAGGTCCAGAGGAGGGAAGTTAGACGATGGGAACCCCACCGCCGTCCAAGATGGATATTGAGAAGTTTCTAAAATAGATGCTGGAGAATCAAAGAACAGGCAGCTCAACAGCGACAGCTACAGGCTCACATGATGCAGCAGATGGCCAACCAGCAGCAGTCGCAGAGGACCCAGGATCAGAAGCAACAGTAGAAGCTCCTTCGTGAGTTGGCTGCCCAGCAACAATTACAACAGGAACAACTAGTCCAACAAATGGCAACTCTATTGCGCCCGCCGGGAGCCCCAACCCCCGCACCTACAGGAGCAGGATCTGGAGAGGCTTCGGTGGGGTTACCAATTCACCTTACTAAGATGGGACCAGACGACGACCCTTAGGCATTCCTGGTCACATTCGAGCGGGTCGCCACCGCTGCTCGATGGCCCCCAGAACACTGGGCCACTATGCTGGCTCCTTATTTGACGGGGCAGGCACAGACTGCCTACCGCAACCTTGATCCCTGAGAGGCCTTGGAGTACCCCCGGGTGAAAGTGGCCGTATTAGATCAGACTGGTATTAGCCCTGAGACATACCGCCAGCGCCTCCGTAAAGAACAGTACCCCCCTGGAGCTCGGCCTCAGGCTGTGGCCCAACGGGTCCGGGATCTCTGTTGGAGATGGTTGGACACAGAAGGCTTGACTGGACCCCGGGTGGCGGAGATGGTGGCACTTGAACGGTTCACCCAGATCCTCCCGGCAGGAGGGAGAGCATGGGTGCACGCCACCAACCGACGACCTTGTCAGCAGCCGTGGGCCTGATGGAGTATTACCTGGCGGCCGAGGAAGCCGAGGCACCTCCATGGGGATCCAGACACCCAAGCAGGCGAGACGGTCCAGACAGGGGAAGCTCGCAGGGGGCGGAGGCTCGGGTCCCCCCGTCCAACCCCCACCCCAGACCTAAGAAGCCTCCCAGTCCCGAATCCAGGCACGGACCCACTCGGACTCTGATTCGAAGGGACCGGCCCCCGCAAGGGGGGCAAAGCCCACCAAAGGAAGGCCCTGGATTCTCAGAAGACCGAAATAGCTGTTGGGAGTGCGGAGAAGAGGGACATTTCTGGCGGGAATGCCCGTTTATGGATTGCAACTATGGGCAAGTCTGGGTTGTGGGCCAAAGAGCCCGGAAGAGGGGGCCGGGAAAATTAGTAATTGCAGTACGGGTCGAAGGGACCCCCACGAAGGCCCTTGTGGACTCGGGATGCAGTCAGACCCTCTTGAGGGAAGGGCTGGTCCCTGACCTTAAACTCGCGGCAGAACAGATACACCTACAGTGTGTCCATGGGGATATCCGCCCATACCCCACAGCCTGGGTGAGGATTAAGATTGGCCATTGGGAGGAAGTCCTCCATGTGGACGTGGCCCCCAGATTGGCCTACCCCGTAGTGTTGAGGCGAGATTGGCCTGAGTTTGAGCATGTCCTCCAGCTATATCAACCCGCCACTCCACAAGGGGAAGGGATCTCGTTTCCAGGGAGGGGACTGCTCGGCCACTCACCAGAGGCAGACCCCGGGGAAGGGACATCTACGGCGGGGGAGGTGCCCGCCAATCCCCAACACGTATCTGTGAGAGATGCGCAGGTAGAGCTGGAGTGGGATATTGATTTCCTGCAGGAACAGAGAGAGGACCCAACCCTAAGTAGGGCCTGGGATCAGGCCACTGGCCCTGACCCTGGAGCAGACACACCTCCGAGGCTTCCGCAAGGACCCCGGTTTGAGATCCGGCGGGATCGCCTCTATCGGGTGGTGCAGGAACCACAGACACCCGAGCCGCTCTATCAGCTGCTGGTTCCCCGAAGGCTGCGACGAGGTCTCCTACAGTTAGCGCATGCAAATCCCTGGGCAGGACACCTGGACGGGAAAAGACCCTTCACAGGGTGGCCCGCCGATTCTTTTGGCTCGGCATTCACAGAGAGGTCCGAGACTATTGCGCATCGTGCCCGGAATGCTAGCGGACCGGACCAAAGGGTATACCCCGAGCACCATTAGTACCCCTGCCCGTGGTCGGTGTACCCTTTGAACGCATCGGAATGGACTTGGTTGGACCCTTGGAAAGAAGTAAGACAGGGAATCGGTTTATTTTGGTGATTGTGGACTACGCAACACGTTATCCCGAGGCTGTTCCCCTCCGAGCTACCACGGTGCCGGTGATTGCCGCCAAACTCCTGAAGGTCTTCGCTAGGGTCGGGATACCCGCGGAGATCCTGACGGACCAAGGTACTAACGTATCCTCTAAAGTAATAGCTGAGCTGTGTCACCTCTTGAATATACGGACACTCCGAACATCGGTTTACCATCCGCAAACAGATGGTCTAGTGGAACGTTTTAATGGTACCCTGAAATCCATGTTACGGAAGTTCGTGGAGGAGGACCCCAGCCATTGTGATACACTATTGCCGGCCCTACTGTTCACCATAAGGGAAGTGCCCCAAGCGTCAACCGGGTTCTCGCCCTTTGAACTCTTGTACGGCCGGCAGCCCCGAGGGATCCTGGACCTCCTGAGAGAAGACTGGGAGTCGCAGGAGACAAGAGTCCTCGGGACTACCCAGTATGTGCTACACCTCCAAGAACGGCTCCGAACCTTGGGGGCGTTCGCCAAGGAGAACCTTCTGCAGGCCCAAGAGACGCAAGAACAGATCTATAACAGAGGGACTAAAGTACAGAGTTTCAACCCGGGGGATCAGGTGTTGCTCTTGTTACCCTCGGCCGAGTCGAAGCTCCTGGCCAAGTGGCAGGGGCCTTATGAGGTGATCCGA
Organism: Chelydra serpentina; assembly: GCA_037349315.1. Taxonomy (NCBI): domain Eukaryota; kingdom Metazoa; phylum Chordata; order Testudines; family Chelydridae; genus Chelydra; species Chelydra serpentina. The sequence continues at coordinate 134,441,247 of JBAIAC010000004.1, forward strand.
CGAGTCGGGCCAGTAGATTATGAGGTCCGGTTGCCCGGAAGGTGGAGGGACATTCGGACCTACCATGTGAATCTTTTAAAGGCCTGGAAGGCAAGGGAGGCCTTGTTCATCCCCCCATTGCCCCCAGACCCAGAACTTGGACCCCTAGCGGGAGAACCCCTAGACCCTAGGCCGGCCGCGCTCGGGACCAGCCTCACCCCAGCGCAGCAGGAGCAAATACAGCGGCTCATGAAAGAATTCCCCGATGTTCCATCAACCCGCCCAGGGCGAACCAACTGTATGAGCCATCATATCGCGACAACACAGGGTCAGAGAGTGAGGGATAACCACCGACCGCTGCCCCGGAAGATGTGGGCTACGGTACGACAAGAACTGGATATGATGCTTGAGATGGGGGTGGTCGAGGAGTCGAAAAGTGAATGGCGCAGCCCAATTATTCTGGTACCAAAACCCGACGGGACCACTCGATTCTGTATCGATTTTCGGAAGGTCAATGCTATTTCGCATTTTGACGCATACCCAATGCCCCAGGTGGAAGAACTCCTGGAACGACTCGGGGGAGCGAGGTATTTATCAACTCTAGATTTAACCAAGGGGTATTGGAAAATCCCCCTTACACCAAACTCCTGGGAGAAAACCGCCTTCCCGACACCGTTTGGCCTCTTCTACTTCGTAACCATGCCGTTCGGGCTACACGGAGCAGCAGCGATGTTTCAACGGCTGATGAATAAGGTCTTGCTAACTCACGATCGATATGCAGCGGCATATATAGATGACATTGTAGTCTATAGTAACACCTGGAAGGACCGCCTCCAGCATCTTGCTGAGGTATTACAGGCCCTTAGAACCGCTGGCCTCACGGCCAACCCGGCAAAATGCCATCTCGGACAGGAAGAGGTGACCTACCTCGGATACGTGGTGGGAGGGGGGGAAATTACATCCCCTAATCAATAAAGTACAAGCCCTCACGGATACACCCATACCCAAGACGAAGAAACAGGTACACCAGTTTTTGGGACTGGCCGGGTACTATCGCCGTTTCGTACCGGACTTCGCGTCCATAGCTGTCCCCTTGTCAGACCTGACAAAGAAATCTCAGCCGCAACAGGTGCGGTGGTCTGACCCCTGCGACAAGGCCTTCAGAACTCTGAAAGAACGACTCACACAGGAGCCAGTCCTGCAACACCCCAACTTTTCAAAGGAGTTTATACTTCAGACAGATGCCTCTGAGGTAGGCTTAGGGGCTGTGCTCTCCCAAGAACTGGAGGGGAAGGAACACCCCATACTCTACCTGAGTCGCAAATTATTTCCTCAAGAACAACACTACTCAAAGATAGAGAGAGAAGCCCTGGCCGCGCGTGAAATGGACTATTGACACCCTGCACTATTATTTACTGGGGAACACCTTCAAATTGATCACCGACCATGCCCCTCTCCGGTGGAGGCACAGCATGAAGGATGCGAACCCGGATCATGCGCTGGTACCTGTCGCTCCTACCTTATGACTTCCGCGTGTTTCACCGTCCGGGTAGGACTCACACTAATGCAGATTTCTTTTCTAGACAGGGACAGGAGGAAGGGGAGACGGACCGCCTCTGGAGGTCCTTCTTAAGGGGGAGGGTGTGTGACGGGGTCCGCTTACCCCGCACTAGCCCAGGCAGGGTTGAACCCATGGGATTGACAGCAGAAGTCCCTCCCCCCTGGCAAGACTGGGCATGCTCCAAGTGTTCTAGCTGTATAAAGGGAGGGAGCCCAGCTCATTCCGAGGAGGAGACCGCAGGGGAAGGACCTGCCTGGGGAGCTCCTGCAGAGGGCCACTCACAGCCACTGACGGAACCAGGAACCGAAGCCTTGCACGGCCTGCCTGGATCCCCTCAAGTGGAGAAGCCCGTGACGACGACCAGACCAGCTGACCACGGAGGACCCAACCCCTCATGGGGTACCCCAACACGGACTGTGGTAGGGGGTGACCCAGGGAGGACGGCCGAATGGTACCTCCCACTCCGATGAAACTCAGCGTGTTTCGGTCGGACCCTCCCCGCTGAGTCAGTGGCGAGTTACCACACTACTGTTCTGGCCGCTAGGCCGCACTGCCTAGCACCAAAGGGAGGTGCTATTGACTCTGACCACTAGGCCACGCTACCCTGCACCCAAGGGTGGAGTTATAGACTCCGGCCACTAGGCCACGCTACCCTGCACGAAGGGTGGTATTAGAGACTCTGGCCGCTAGGCCGCGCTGCCCTGCACCTAAGGGTGGTGCTAGAGACTTTGGCCACTAGGCCACACTACCCTGCACAAAGGGTGGTGTTTCAGACTCCGGACACTAGGCCACGCTGCCCGACACGGAGGGGTAGCATCGGAGACTGTGACTGGTAGGCCACGCTGCCCTGACCCTAGGGGCGTGGACCATCACAGAGCCCTACATTCCTATGGGAAAGGCCACCCTTTAACTCTCCTGCCACATCCTTGCATAGCAATAGTAACTGCTCCAAGAACCATGACAAAGAACGTTAGTGCTTCAGGACACAAGGACACCCAGTGTCAGATCAGGTTTCCCCAACATAAGGGCTTGTCTGCAAGCAAAGTTGCACTGATTTACACAAATGTGACTTTTAAATTGACTCCTTTAAACCATCACAAAAAGCTTTGCAGACATTCTTAAATTGATATTAAATCTGACATGTTTGTACAGTGTCTAGCAGAACGGGGCCCTGGCTTCTAGGGTTTACCAAAATACAAATAATACACTAAATTGATCAGAACTATTTACATTGATATAAGAACAGTTTTAAGATGTACCAAAATAAGAACATCTAACATGGTTTTGCACTGGTTCTAACTAAATCTATTTAAAAACTGATATAAGTTTAAACCTGTTTACTTATTGGCAAGGCCCTAGTTATAAAAAAATAAGTTTTTGTGAAACAATCAGTGGGAAGATTTCAGTTTTTTAAAATTGCAGTGAATTTTGTTAATAACCGTTCCCGCAGCCTAAACACTTCTCCATTGTTTTAGTACATGAGTAATTGAATGTGATATTGACTAGTAACTGACTAGAAACAAAGATGAAATTGAGTAGCTTTGTCTTGGCTGAGAGACATGCAGCAAGTAAACCTTACAAGATGTGAAAAATAATGTGGATTTTGTTTCTTTACTTTTTAATAAACTCAAGTATTAATAAAATGTACATGGATGTGTATGTATATTTTTATTTTAAACTATTTGTAATCCTTATAAAGGAAAACTGACTTGAAAACTTGTATGTCACAGTTATGATGTGACTAATACTAGAACAAATATATATTAATCTGCTGTGTTTGAAAACATCCTCATTAGTTGCTACCCCTAACATATTAAGCCAGTGCCTTGGGTTCCGGAAAAATATATAGGTTATCTAGACCAGTGGTTCTCAAGCAGGAGTCCGGGGGTTCCTGGGGGGGCTGCGAGCAGGTTTCAGGGAGTCTGCTAAGCAGGGCCAGCATTAGACTTGCTGGGCCCCAGGGCAGAAAGCCAAAGCCCCACTGCATGGTGCTGACGCCTGGGGCTAAAGTTGAATCCTGAGCAAATTAGCTTTACAGGGCCCCCTGTGGCATGGGGCACTGGGCTATTGCCCTTCTTGCTACCCCCTAACATTGGCCCGACTTTTGTATGCAGAAAAGCATATAGCTGTGGCACAGCTGGGCCGTGGAGTTTTTATAGAATATTCGGGGGCCTCAGAAAGAAAAAGATTGAGAATCCCTGGTCTAGACTGTTTTATGCCTTGTACTCTGAGATTTATTCCTAATTTTACATGTTTCTTAATATTTTTTTCTAGATAAGATCCAGGGAAACAGAATATGAAGAGGGTGGAAGTGTCATTTATGAATATGAACCAGATTATGAATGTGTAAGTCTCTTTTTTTAATTATTATTACTTTTTTGTTGGTAATGACTTGCTTTGGTGGTTCATTACAAAAAACAGTTTTGTGTTTGTTTTTTTAACATGATATGAGATCCTAAAGCTGGGTGTTTCTCTGTATATGTTGCTGTCTGCAAAGCATCATGATTTTAAGTTTCAGCTTAGCTTCTTTATTTTGGAATGAAACAGGGAAGTGTTGTGTCTGAAGCATCCTACACAGGAGATCAGCAGAAAACCCTTATGGAAGTCCTCAACTATTGTCAGGTACCACATTTTTCTCTTTGAAATAATTTTGCCTTGTTTTTTGAAGAGTTTATAAACTATGTCACACTTCTATCCCTGATATATATGCCACTGTAACATCAATTTGCAACTCTATTGCACCCAGTTGTTCATGCCTATAAACTTCGCTTGACTTGACTGCAAATGCATTTTGCTTATTTTTGATTGATGATTTTATATGCAGCCACTGAGCCTTTTACAGTGTAATCAACCTGAGAGTGTCTCCAAAGGTCAGTATTAATACAGCATATGTAATACAGAGTCCATTGATTTACTTCAAGGAATTGCAAGATAATGGGAAGCGTTTGGCATATAGATTTTGAAGGCATCTGATGTTTGCTTTTAGAATATTACCTTATTCAGAATCTTGTTGTTCAGGCTGAATTAGGAGAATTTATTGCTTATGTTATCTGAAGTAGTAACTGGCAAGATGAATAACTGCACCAGTGAAGATAAAACTAAATTAATATCTTACTCATACAGGTGAACAGTTATAGTAGGGCTACTCCTGAAAGTAATGGGTTGGCCCTCTGTCCCTTAGGGAGCATCTCCTTCTGGAGTGACTAACGGCTAAATGTTAATTAATGTCATGTATGCCTTACTGCTTGCACCAGGGCTGCGTGATGAGGTCATTGTACATTGCTTTTAATATACAACAATTAAAGTTTTATTGCACCTTTATTATGCTGAGGCATTTCATGGTGCTTTGGAGTCTGTCTATATGCAGGGCAATTGTTACTAAAGTGATACCATCAACTTGAAATCTAGTTACTTTCAAATTTAAAAAATAAAATTAATTTCAGATTTTTCACCTGCCCTGTCAATTTTTTTGGTTTTATAGCCACATTTTCTATTCTTTTTAAAAATTTCTTTCTCTCCCGAGTTGTTGTGACAGACCCACAAAAAAGCAGCAGCAACTGACTGTGCTTTGGAAACAGTGATACTGACCATACACTCTGAAAACACAAAATTGTTCAGGCGTGTGATTTCCCGAGTTGTATATATGGACAACTGTTAGCCTTTGAACTCCAGTTTGATTTACATGGCTCTTATGTCTATGAAATGTTGGGGTATTTACAGTTACTTTAAAATCTTCATATCTGTTTCTTGAAGTAAGGCAAAGTCAATTTTTAAATCTCTGGGAGACTCAAATTGCTGAGCTTGAAAAAAGACTGAAAACCAGCCAAAATGTTCTGGGTACTTTCAACCAAATAAGTGTTTTTCAAATTCTGTTTTTGTTTTTGTTTTCCCCTTGAGTGTAATCACTGGGTGTGCAATTGACTTCAACATTATAATCATTTTGAGGCTTGGAGCTGAAACTGTTGCTCTCTAGATCACCTGCACTTATCATTTTACTTTGGAATACATATTCCTCCAAGGTATATTTCCCATCAGTGATGTAGAAATCAATGCCTCGTGACGTTATTTATCAGTATCTTAGCCACGTATTTGGAAATATATAATTCTATTTTTAAAGGTCTCTAACTACTTGTAAAGTAGTGTTTAAGGCTGTGATTTAAAATGTATTTGACACTTCAGATAACACATAATAATTCTTCTTGTGCCACTAATCTACTTCTGAGTTTGCTTGATATCTCTTCAATGTGAAATAAAATGCACCATTATATTAGATAAAAATCAACTGTATATTGGATTCCTTTCAATTCCAGTCATGTGCAGGAGGATGTTAAAACAGCAAGAGTAAGTCTTTCCCTGAAATTAGATCTTCCAAAAGAAGCATGCTTTTTCAAGCTTGAAATTTACCATGTGGTTATCTTTCCTTGTGGTGCATAAGTAAATCAGCCTATAATTCTCTTTACGAAGTGTATTTATTATCCACTGAACTGTTGCAAAGTTTAGACATAAGTTAAGGAAGGAACTTCAACCTTAATGAGACTTCCTTGCTTTTGTCAAATTTAAATGTAGTGCTTTTTATTTACTTTTCCTCTAAAAATCCATTAACTTTCACATTTATTGCCAGGCCATGTATGATGCCATTCAGAAGTTGGATAAGAAATTTGATCTGCTTCATCGAAAGGTTTCAGAAATGCAACACACCCGGATGAAGCCATTGCTCCTCAAACCTGTGAGTATTAAAGATCTGAAATGTTCAGAGTCCCTTTACAAGCATGAGTAGAAATTAGAGCGTTAAACTCTCTCCTCACCTTCTACTGTAGTAAAAAATGGATTTAGCATCCATTAGAGGCAGGTTATTATATACTACGTGGCATTCATGAGCTCAGTCCTCTATCGGTGTAGTAGCGGCCAGAGTCAATGTGGTAGCGCTTATTCCATAACTGTTGTTGTTTAATAGTCTCACAAAGGCATTCGTTTGCCAAAATGTTAATAACTGAAATTAAAGAATTTTTAGTAACACCTATTTCTCCTTTCAATTGCTCCAGCTTTATTCTCTTAATGCAGTGGTGGGCAACCTGCGGCCTGTCAGTGGCGGGCTGCGAGACCAGTTTGTTACATTGGCATGGCCGCCCGCAGCTCCCAGTCGCCACAGTTCACTGTTCCCGGCCACTGGGAGCTCCAGGAAGCGGTGGCCAGCATGTCCCTGTGGCCCGCGCTGCTTCCCGCAGCTCCAATTGGCTGGGAATGGCGAATTGTAGCCACTGGGAGCTGCGGGCAGCCATGCCTGTGGACAGTCAATGTAAACAGACTGTCTCGTGGCCTGCCAGCGGATTACCCCGACGGGCCGCAGGTTGCCCACCGCTGCCTTAATGTCATCACTTCACAAATCATTTCCAGTCATCATGGAGTCTTCCAGGTGAAATAGGACCTGCACTTCTAATGCATCAAAGATAAAAGGGTGTCAGGCTGAGACAAAACAAAACTTTTCTGGCCTACTTCATTGTAAAGAAGCCAACCAAAATAAAAGGTGTAAAACCAAATGTTTTTCCTTTAATGCAGCAGCAGCTTATAGCTCAGCGGGTTGGTGACACCAACTGATGAATTTTTCAGCAAATATTGAACACAAATATGCCCATTATCAACTACTAATATATGTACAGTTTGTTCCTCAGCTATTTATTTAGTTCTTGACGGAATGTTATGCTAGCAGGTGATTGGGAAGAACTTTAGAATCAGGATGTAAACACAAGAGAAGAATGCTATGTTGGTGTCTGGACTGTGGAAACCAATGAAGGTAGAGACATGCAATAGTTAGATTCATGGTCAAGAGATCAGAGCTATCTTTATGAAAAGACTATAGTTAATGCCAAATGCTTAGGCTGAGATCTAATCTCTCTCGTTCATGAAGGAAAAAACAAAACAGATTTGTGTAGTTTTACCTTAATTATTGTTTTCCTATCACATTTGCAGAGGCCCATTGGATTTACATACAGAAGTTCCAATCATTTACCCCATGGAAAAATTAGAGTACAGAAACCAATGGAAAGAGAGTCAAGTCTTCATCTCTCTCCCCCGGGACAAGGAGGGCATAGCCCATCAATGAGAGTTAGGCTACAAAAGAGCCATCTCCAGGCCAACTCTGCAATAAAATCTGTTCAGCAAACTCTTCAACTTGAATCACAACAACCTGTGCTTAGGCAAAGCCCACCCCTACCCACTATAGTCTCCACTCACTCACTGCATCCACCATACACAGTGACTAAGAGGGTCCCTGACCTTCCTCCACAACCAAATCTTGTAACCACAGTCATGGAAAGCACCGCCAATGTAGCATCTTCAGCGGTGGGTTCCCCAATGGTGTCGTCGGTGATGCCAACCCCATCTGAAACTAGTTTGGGGAGAAACACCATGATGATGAATTACAGGGCCTCACCGGGAAGTGCAAATATTAGTAAAGAGCTGCCATCTTCTTCTGTCTCTATCAATCCTAGTTTTGGTGAGTTACAAGTCACATATGCTCAACGTAGTAGAGTGGAAAATTACAGTGAATGAAATGCATGCATAAGGCGCTCCATATTTTTTTTCTTTAACAAAAATAAATGAGCAGAGCTGACTTTCTCCTTTTGCATTTAAAAGTGGATTAATATTTAAAGCTTTCTGAATAAAGCTATTGGGTGTGCATGATATACTGGAAGTCACTTTAATACTTGAAGTCAAATATTCAAACAGTTAGTATGTACACTGTACTAACACAAATACTCAGTTGATTCTTATATGTTACTGATTATTCTGATGTGCAGAATAACTTGGGCACTTTAACAAATCTTAGTTTTACAGCAGATATAATGCTTCAGGATTGCATTAAGAATGAGCTCTCCTCTTCTTTCATGGTCCTACTGATACAAGCTTTTTTCATGCTGCCAATGGTACAGAATAGCTAGGACTCCCTGCAAGTACAGTGAGCCAATATGCGACAGTAAAATATCAGCAGCCATTACAATGGAAGTGCAGCGTATTAGAGTTTCTCTAAATCTAAGGATTTCGTTGGTAATGCTTTCATGTGAAAACTAAATATTCTCGTATATAATAAATACTTACCATAATTATATAAAGAATATGTCGTCCATAAAGCGAGGTGTGGAACATAACTTACAGTATGTTCTGCATTTGAGAAAGCAACTTAATTGTTTTGTGTGTAAGGAATGCTAATTCTTGAATGGGATAAGGTAGAGGTTCTCTAATGTTTTCATTCTGTGGACTGTTTTGTAAGAGAGACCCCAAAATGCTCCGGTACTTATTTTTCCAAAACGTTTAATTCTGTGGATCATCAAAAAGAGCTCCATGAACCATTTCACTATAAGAGGCTGGGAATGAGCGACAGGGGATGGATCACTTGATGATTACCTGTTCTGTTCATTCCCTCTGGGCACCTGGCACTGGCCACTGTTGGAAGACAGGATACTGGGCTAGATGAACCTTTGGTCTGACCCAGTAGGGCTGTTCTGATGTTCTAAGTAAGCACACATGATGCAGGCAGATGTTAAGTTCCTTCATGATGTACATATACCCTGAGTCATGCGGAAGGCGGAATTTTTTTGGAGTTTAAAAAATAAGTGAATCTGAATGTGACTGAAGAGTAATATAAACAATGGGTAAAATGTTCAAAGGTGCCTCAACTTCTGTTTGTCCACACCTAATAAAATGGACACCTTCGTGAGATGTTTTCTTGAAAATGTGTATGCAAGTATCTGCACATAGTAGGTCATTCTGAAAATTTTGTCTCTTACGCATTTAAATGCTTTTTTAAAATGCTATTACTATTATTTAATCAGTTTTGGGTGCTTGATATGAGTGAGCTAAGAATGCTAATTCAGTCAGAAGATAATGATGGAAGCTATTTCTGCGTCTCTTGTAAGTGCAAAGATAGATAATATATAGTAGATCTAGTTTTGGTAATGAAAGGTTAGGAAATATGAGTTTACTACGTCATAAAGGGAAAGAGAGAAATTGGTTTGGGGAAGAGCTCCTTCTTTTAACAGATTTGTGCTAATCGTTTAAAAAATGTTTTTGCTTTACAAAGAATATGTTGGTGACCCAAAGAGAAATGTAAAGGTTCTTGGAAACTATTTGATGAAAGCTCGACAAAAGACCAAACCGAAGTATGCAGCACGTTACCTAGTCCGTGTCTTGTTCCCCAAGGAAACGTTGCTGTGTAGCATTATGGGTGTCAGTGCACGGGGGCGCAGAACGTTGGATCCTAACAAGGTTGCTGCGGTTAGAGGTATGCTACCTTAGCAATTTCTTAGATTCTTAAATTATGAACCTTACATTGTATCCTTCAGTCTACCTTTTTGGGACTCATTATCCAGCAACTATTCCATTACCTAGTAGTGAATATTGCTCAATTCCGCACCTTTGGGTTCTGTGGGGAACTTTTATCTAGTTATACTCAAATGCTCATTGTAAACTTTCAATATTTATGGTAGTTCCTCTGATTACTCTAATTTCATATTTTTCTCATTAATCAATCAGAGCTGATCATATTCATTTATATTATGAGGCCAGAACACACATAGCATGCAAGTTAATGGACATGTCAGCATTTTTCTCCTAACCTTCCATTTCTTCCTTGTTTGAAAAGTGATGAGGGTGGCAACATTTTGAGACAGCCCTTCCCAGCCCTAAACCCACATGCGCCCACCTACGCACACACTAGCTACTCCTTTTTGTAAGACTCACAAATCAGGCATTCATTTATTGTGTCTTGGCAGAAAGCTAACCACAGTTCATATGAATAATAGAATGATGTATGTTAGCCCATTTGCTAGTCCTGTCATCTCTATTGATAGGTAATTTGTTTGTTTGACAATTTCCATGTATCTACTAAGAAATATTGAATAATGAAAATGCTCCTTATCAAGTACAGGGAAACTTTTCTGATGCATCTCAGTTTTGTAATGAGATGCAGAAATGTACTGCACCTATCTTGAAAGTACCAGTTTACCATACATTTCCTTAATACAAGCTAAAATCTAAAACTCATTCACAACCTTGGTAAGCACTTGAAATTGATCTCACTGTGTTCTCTTATTTGACTAAAGCTCTTTTAGTGCTTCTTTATTATCACATAGTTTAAAAGACTTCCTACATTTTGTGTGCAGAATTTCTTGCAACTCATTTCCCAAATTATGACCTGAGTGAATATGGAAGAGACTGGAAAACCTGTATCACAAACGTCAATGCCATGATCCGCTGCTTACGCTGTGAAACCAAAATAAACCCAGTAAGTCATCTCCAGGTGTAATAGTTATTAATGAGAGAGTAAATGTTTTCTTACCGAATTAGATATACAAGTAAGTACCTCACCACCTGAGCCCCATAATTTAAGACTCTCTGGGACTTATTTTGTCCCAAACACAACACAGCTCCACTGACTCCAGTCACAATGGTATGTGTGGTACAGTGTCAGCATTTTTATATTTTATAATATTAAAAAAAGACACTCGCATACAAAATCCTAAAATGAAAATACAGTAATATTTACCTATAGATAGTAAAATGTGTTGCAATTTGTAGTACTTTTATAGAATAATTACCAATCTTACCAAAGATAAGTAGCTAGTTATTACAAGACCCGTGTGATCTGAATTATTCCCAATCATCCAACCATTTAAGAACATGCATAAATCTTTTTGCAGAATTGGGGCCCTGTATAACTAGCTACCCCACTCCCCCTGACTTCTATCAATGATGCAGATTATTCCTTGTTTGGATTTATCTTTAAGAGCTCTTCATTAAGGATCAACTCAAACACATTTGTAATGGTCATGCATGAATATTTACTTAAAACAAATAAAGTTAAAAACAAAAAACAAAAAACCTTTAGCAAAAATTACTGTTTAAGAACTGTTACTAATAAGTATTTTATTTCTTACATTTTTCAGTATTAAACTATTTAAATAAAACCATTTGCAAGTGCCCTTGTTTGGTTAAACTAATGGAAAGTGTTTACCCTTTTGTTTATCATACTACTACTATTAGGGACACAAAAATTTATCTTAACCTATTGATGGACAGTCACTGGAATTTATTTACCAATTAATGTATTTATAGTCTATTAACATTATTGCAAATTGAATGAAAACTCCCTTGTTATCCCCGTCTGCCAAACCCCTTTAGTCAGGGTCCTTCCAAAACAATCTGCATTGACTTCAGCAATGTCTTCAGTTGTTCTAAAAAACTGTACAGCAGGATCCTTTCCCAGAAGCCTTAACAATTATTTCGCTCCCATAGCCTGTACTATATTGCAATAGCTAGGAGCTCAAAAGTGTTGGAAAGGTGGCTAACAAATTAAAACATTATTTTGATGTGCAGAATTCAATGCTGCAGTTGTTCAGCTAGCTATAAAGGTTTCCCTGGCAAGTAGTGTCTCTGAGATTTGTGTTGGGTGCAATAAAAGGATCAGAACTACTCTATCTACACTATAGATCTTCTGGCCTCTTTAATTCAAACCAGGGATGTCATCTGTCTTCCTGTTGTTCACGGATAATAGTCACAGTTCCTCCCAAAGTGTCTCTGGCATGACCTCCAGCATTTCTCACTTCTTCCCACATTTGGTCACATATTTCTAGCCTTTGCATTACACTGGTATTTCACCCCAAGGATTCCTGGAAATCCATTCAACTCAGCTTCCAAAGTGCCTCATTACACAAGGGCCTCAACAAGTGTCTGACATGTGGCTCTTGTGATTGAAATGTATGGTTAACAATTTCTCAAATTTGTGGAATCTAATTCCTAATAATGTGGAAATCATTTGACACACTTAACTGGAAAACTGGTAGACTTCTCCCAAAGCATGTGTTAACCCTATTTGTGTGTTTCAGGATACTTCTGAAGGGAAGGAGAAACCTGCTGACACTCCAGACACATCCATTTGTGTGGATTTAAACTATAATGGGGAAGATAGTGAAGTCAATTCTCAATCCTCTCAGAAAATGACCAGCTCAACAACAAACAGGCTTCAGAATACCACATGGGATAAAGTCCCTGAGATGTTCCATGCACCTTCATCCAATAAACTACAGTCTTTGGAACCAATGGGTAAGTTAGGGGAACCTTCATCTTCTGGATTAACACAAATTGCATTGTATATATTTGATTGAGAAGTAGCAGATGTTAAGATTCCAAAACTACTGTGCTAGTTTAAGTATAGGTAAGTGAAATCATTTGTGATATACAGCGCCTGTAATCCTACACAGTGGTAAATGGGGTTTACTGACCTACCGGACTGCTTTCCATTTTTCCCAACACAATCCCTCAGTATAGGTAGTATGTCCCCTCATGGCAAACAGACTCTGGTAACACATCTCCACCCATGTCCTTATCACAAACACATTTGCGCTTTTTCTGAATAATTAGATTGGCGAGCTCATCTGTGAAATAGTCCATCTAGCATTTCAGGAGTTCATGCGTTACCCCCCTATTTTCTCACTTTATATGAGAAATAATAGATGTTCCAAGGCAGCTTGGCATATTAAAGAGGCAGAGAAATTTTCTATATCCTAATCTGACAGGCAGATCTGTCACTGTGCTAAACTTTATAACAATTTCCAAATAATTCCAAAAGCAGCCTTAAAACTTGTTTTATTTTCTTCCATTAATAAAAGTGCACAGTTTATAAATACAGCAGTAAAACAAGATACCACATGTGGCATATAATGGCTATAGAGATCTCGGGGAAATTCTCTGTGGCTAGTTCCCCGGGAGACAATTGGTTGGGTGGGACTTGTATAGGGCTTGAGCAGCCCACGAAAGAGGTGGCAGGACCCTCTTACTCAACAGGCATCGTAATTGACTATTCTTTTGCTACATATAATGTACCTTTTATTCAGTGTGTGGCTCACTTCTTCATTGAAATGAAGTAGTTTCAGAGTAATATAGAAGAATGTTCATTCTGTTTTCATTCTCCACCCACAAGGTTTGAATACTATCAGAAAGCAGCACTGCTTTTATTTCTTGGAAGGACTATTTATTTTTTTAGATGAAATAACACAGTACAGGAAGCAGTCCTTAAGCAAGTCAAGTTGCATAACTAGCATTTCTGAAAGCATAACAAAGGCTCTGTTATGCTACTATGCAGCAGAGCAAATATATATTTGAAATAATCTTTTTGGCTGCTTGGGGTGGCTTGCAAAATAAGCCATTGTGTTTAAAATACCTAGTGTTCCCGAATCCCAGGTTCTACCTGCATTCTTGCAACCATTTAGATACATGGACTTTTAGTTCTAACTACAGTGATTCATTTCATGAGAGTGCACATATTTTGTATAGTTTGTCAAGTGGTTTGAGATCTTTCAGGATGAAAGATGCTATGTGTATATATACATATATGTTAAGTTATTTCTTCTGGCCTTTCCAAGTAAGTAGTGTACTGGGGAAACAAATGTCTTCTACCTTTCTAGTATAATGTGGTCCCTTGAAAGCATGGTAAACAGTGAATGAAAATAAAATATTTATCTCTCCAACTTCCTCTCTAGAACATCTTGGGAGTCCATGGCGCAATGTTCAGTTGCCCTTCTCAGTTATTTATGTAGCCAAGGGGAAGTCTCGGCCAGAGTTGTCAGCTCGCTATCTGATTCGCCATCTCTTCACAGAAGATGTATTGGTGAAGAGCAATGTGTATGGTAATCTGGAACGTGGCATGTGTCCACTGGACTGCAACAGGATCAATGCTCTCAGAGGTATGCACAGCTAAACTCTCCTCAAAAGATTGGCTGGAGATAAATAAAAATTACTAACCTTGTATCCATATTAAATCATGCAGCTTCCGAAACATTACGTGAAACTGCCATGAGATTAGAGGCACAACCAGTGGAAGGAATGGAGGGGGGATTTATTTTTACCCCAACTCCTGATCTCTGCAAGATTAAAAAACAAACAAGCCCTGTCCACATACTATCTCCCTAGGCCATCTAGTCACTTTTATATATTTCAACTTTTCCAATAACTTTTTAAAAATAGACTTCATCATCACTCTAGCTTTGACCCTTGTAATTTAATGGTGAGCTTGACTGCATTCTATACTGGGCGAATGCACTTCTGAATACTTGTTTTGGCCCAGTTGTGTCCAAATAAAACATGGAAGCAAAACAAAGCTTGCATAAATAATTGATAATAATGCCCTACTTATCTGGTTGTTTAGACTTTCTTCAAGAGAACTACCCATCCTTTGATCTAAAGGAAACTGGATATGATTGGAAAGCATGTGTGGCTGCCATAAACAGTACAATCCGCAGTCTTAGACATGACCATAAGAAGGCTGCAATTGGAGTCCGAAAGAAAGTCTTGGCCACACCGCCATCAAGTGAAAAGAGTCCTCCGCAAAGCCCTACTTCAGTAAAGCCGTATGAAAATGACACTATCAACCTTACAGACTAAAATGCTAAATGCCTTACGGCCATCTGACGTCTAGCTGCAGTCATGCTGTAGGTTGTTCAAAATACTATACAGAAGCCAATTTTGTTGGGTTGTCCCCAGCACTATATAATATACTCCACACGGCCAAAATGGCCGAAGACCTGGTGTCCCTCCCTTCTTGAGCCACTGGCACTCATGCCCATCATAGAGATGCCTTACTCCATTTATGGTAGGTTGCATGATGGGCATTTGTCTGAGAAGCACCTACTTTCAGTGAAGTACTGGCCCCAGAAGAGATTATTTTGCCTTGAGGAAGTACACTGCACAGAACAGGAAAGAGAAAATGGTTGTCCCCCTGAACAAAAGAATAAGGATTCAAAAGCTTATCTGGGTCAAGCTTGTTATGTTTGGGGAGGGAAAGTTGTTCTAACAACTGGATAATATTATCAAAAAAACATATAGAAAGGAGAATGTGATTGGTAGTGCACCACTTTGAGTTGTCAGACGTTTCGTTTTTTTCTCCCATCCTACAGCAGAGATTTTGTTGTAGGATAAGGGAAGATGAGGGCAACTACAACAAATACAATTGCTGGTAAGTAATATTTTTCCTCTTCCCGATGCTTGGCTCTTTTCTGGAATGAATATTAAGAAAAGATAGATAGATATATCTATCTATATATATCTATATAGATAGATAGATAGATATAGATATACTTTACATTGAGTAAAAGAGAACCAGAATATCATATATATATATACTTTACATTGAGTAAAAGAGAACCAGAATATCATATATATATATATATATATATATATATATATATATATATATATATATATATATATATATATATATATATATATATATATATATATATACACACACACACACACACACACACACACACACACACACACACACACACACACACACACACACGATATTCTGGTTCTCTTTTACTCAATGTAAAGTACAAAATATATCCTTTTGAAGGGATAATCAAGGACTAGCATACCAACATAACCCACTGTTCCATGTTTGTTACATATCCCCCTCTGTCTCTAATCCACCGAGGATAGGAGTCTGTTTGAGCTCCCAGCTAGAGAACTTGGGTCCTGATCGACCAATGAAGTCAATGGAAGGCTTTGCATTGGCTTCATTGGGCATGGCATCAAACCATCCGTCTTTTAGCTCAAGCTAAAGAGACTCATGCTTTAGCTCTGTATGTCCTGGGTCATGATTAAGATGATAATTGTTACACCTATCCAGACTCACCTATAATAGTCACAGCTTTTAGGTTTCTGGGCAGTTTGTGTGAACTATCAAGCATATTTGCTCCATGTTTTGTAGGTTGTTAGTAGTTAGAAGCATTTGACATTCTAACCTTACAAAGTCAAACCCTGAAAGGTGAAAATGCAGACTCTCTGTTCAGACATTGTTTGTCTCCAAGATAGTCAGGATTGCTGGAGCTTTGTCCCTCAGAAATAGTTGCATATGTTCCTTTTTTCCTCCCTCCCCCATAAGATTTTATACATAATATATGTTAATAAAGCGTCTTATTTTGGAAATTACTTGACTGTAATTCATAATATATTAATAGAAAATAACTTTCCTTCCATTTTTTACATGACTGTATATACCTTTAGGCTTAAATGAATCATTTAAATTGATTTATTTTCACTATAGATTTTATGCCATTATTGTTTAGTCCTCAAATTAACATTTGAAATAGAGTTGTTCTTGTTTATGACCGACAAACTATCATTCTTCTTCTTTAGGATCCTCCTTTCAAAATACCAACAGTTTTAGAATCTAGTCTGTAGGTATTTCCAGTTACAAAACTCAGAAAAATACCAAAAATGCTTTGATTTTTTTTTTCAGTATTTGTAGAGATTTTTTTCCACTGTCATCCACAGATGTAAATGTCAGAATGGCATATTTATAGACTTCGCTAACTAGCACTGAATTCTATCTATGTGATGTGTACCTCTATCTTCCGTTTTGAAGAGACCCAAATAACTGAACAAAAAAATAGTAATAGTTTCCTCATAATTGTACCAATTTTTGCTAACTTTTGTAAAATGTATTTTGCCCTTAGGAAAGAATATTTTACAAATAAAACTAGAATATATTTGCTCCTTTACTGACTGAATATGTATTAAATACTGGTGTTGCTTGTTTGGGGACTATGGTTGAAGGGTAGCTTTACCTAGAAAGGGTTTTTTTGGTTTCCTGTCAGGGACATGGGCTTTGGGAAGAGTTTTTGCTGGCTGCTTCTGCGCACATTTTAAAAAACGGATTATTTTGGCCATCAAATTCATAGGTAACCTGATAACATGTCATCTACATGAGGAAGTTGCAATGGGTTGAGTAGAGGGATAACTTTAAACTGATTTAGTTAAACCAGAGCAAATCCTTGTGTGGATATGCTTGTTTGGGTTTAGTTTAGGTCGATTAGGAATCTGTTTTATGATAACCTAAAACAAGCCATCATAAACTGAAATAAGCATGTCTGCAAATGCGCTTGCACGAATCTAACTAAATCAGTTCAGGAATTAAGTTAAACTGGTGTGACTTTCTTGTGTAGACAAGATCTTATTCTGACATGATTCCAGAATCTAGTTTTGAAACTAGATTCAAGGTGCTCGTTTCAACATTTTTATACATCAGACTCAATGGGCAACTGACCCAATTTAAGTACAGAGGCCGCTGCATGTCTACTGAGTAACTAACATTTAGAAAACTAAAACTGTTGTTGATGTATCCACTGCAAACCTGCGTGAATGATGGGGAATATCGTTTTTTCATATTTTAATGCAGTCCAGTTTTTAAAATATAACATGGATATGAAAAAAGAAAATGCAAGTTTGAAGACCATCCAAGTTTAGCCATGAAACCTGAGTTTTGCTCATACTTTACACTGGAGATGAAAAGAGCTATTTATCTGAAACATTCTAGAATGAATTTACAGTTTAAGATTGATTCTACAAAAATACAATGATGTAAATACAAGTAAGTATTGCAACAAATTTGGGGCCTGACCCTGCAGTCCCAGCTCAAACTATGGACCTTAATGGAAGTTTTGTATAGGGCCTGTAGAACGGAACCCTTCAGCATGAATTTCCAGATCACCACTCGCGGAAAAACCTGGGACAGGAGCAAGAACATCTCCACAAATATTCTCTCAGTTTCCAATATATTGTTCCTGTGGGATTCACAGAAAGAGTGTGGGGAGGGTCTTCCTCTGAATTCTTAGATCTTGGGGGTTCTGCTGGAGGTCACAGCCATTCACATGGAGGCGGTCTGTCTCCAGAACAGAATGTTGGGTGCCTTCCTCCAGCTCCCAGACAGCACAGCTTCATTGCACTCCTACTCATCACAGCCTCTAGAATCTCCCACCACGCTGCCAAGGATGCATGGGTGGGTGCAAGAGAGGGAGGAAGAGAAAACAATGAGCATAACACATCCACCTCCCCATGCACAGCAACCCCACTAAGGTCTCTCAGAGGGATATTGGGGAGGATTGTGCTATGGAAGAAGGGCGAGATCTGTGTGCTAATAGGCTCCATAGAATGATCTAATTCTAACTCTTCCTGTTCTCCATTGCAGGGATGTATGTGTGTTTCGGAGAGCAATTGGGGGCTGGAATTCCATGGCAGTTGGTCATATTCAGTTATGCAAGTTTCAAGGCATGTGTTGAAAATATCCAGCTTGTGGGCAGCCTCAGCTGTAGCAGGCATAACTCGTTCCTTAGAACAAGAATATCAATGTGTCAAAAGAGAAATCTAAAATAAGTTACTGAAATGAATATGATACAATTTATTTCAATACATACAGATTCTAGAAAACCAATATTATATGCTAACAACTTTTTAGTTACTGAATGAATTAAATGCAAATGAAACAGTGGATCATAAGTTATTTTCTTACAGATGCAGTAAAAGATGGTGTCCATGTATAGAAGATAAGGGAATATAGCAAAATCAAGGAACTAGGTTTAATGCTGGAGGAATCTGGGCTTGGAGTATATTAGGAGGTGTTAGTACCATTATACAAGGCACTGGTGAGACCTCATCTAGAATACTGTGTGCAGTTCTGGACTCCCATGTTCAAGAAAGATGAATTCAAACTGGAACAGGTACAGAGAAGGGCTACTAGGGTGATCCGAGGAATGGAAAACCTGTGTTATGAAAGGAGACTCAAGGAGCTTGGCTTGTTTAGCCTAACCGAAAGAAGGCTGAGGGGAGATATGATTGCTCTCTTTAAATATATCCGAGGGATAAATTACCAGGGAGGGAGAGGAATTATTTAAGCTCAGTACCAATGTGGACACAAGAACAAATGGATATAAACTGGCCATCAGGAAGTTTAGACTTGAAATTAGACGAAGGTTTCTAACCATCAGAGGAGTGAAGTTCTGGAACAGCCTTCCAAGGGAAGCAGGGGGGCAAAAGACTAAGCTTGATAAGTTTATGGAGGAGATGGTATGATGTAGGGTGACCAAATGTCCTGATTTTATAGGGACAGTCCTGATTTTTGGGTCTTTTTCTTATATAGGCTCCTATTGCTCCCCACCCCCGTCCCGATTTTTAACATTTGCTGTCTGGTCACCCTAGTATGATAGGCAATTGATCTTCGACTATCAGCGGTAAATATGCCCAGTGGCCTGTGATGGGATGTTAGATGGGGTGGGATCTGAGTTACTACAGAGAATTCTTTTCTGGGTGTCTGGCTGGTGAGTCTTGCCCACATGCTCAGGGTTTAGCTGATCGCCATATTTGGGGTCGGGAAGGAATTTTCCTCCAGGGCAGATTGGCAGAGGTCCTGCGGTTTTTTGCCTTCCTCTGCAGCATGGGGCACGGGTCACTTGCTGGAGGATTCTCTGCACCTTGAAGTCTTTAAACCATGATTTGAGGTCTTCAATAGCTCAGACATAGGTTAGAGGTTTATTACAGGAATGGGTGGGTGAGATTCTGTGGCCTGCGTTGTGCAGGAGGTCAGACTAGATTAGCATAATGGTTCCTTCTGACCTTAGTCTATGAGTCTATAATTCTCTATACCTATTCTATCCTTGGCACTTCCGGGACCACCGACCAGTCTGCTAATTGTGATGGTGGATTTTGTGATCTTTGTAACAAAAAAGCATCATTACAGTTACATCTCTGTTAAGGACTGGATTGATTATCAAAAAGGGGAGTGGAGTCAAAATTCTGAGTGGATCTAGCAAGAATGCAGTAATATGTCATGTTATATTTTAAAGCAAGATGAGACTTCAATGGTGAATTTAATTTCAAAATTTAAAACAACACGGTCAAATTTTCATTGGCCAAAGATCCTTTACCACGCAGTACTATTCACTTTGGTGTGCAGCTGTTTTTACCAATTGCGTAGATAACCTTCAAAAGCTGTTCCAATTGTACTTTGCAGTGGCAACTGTTAAGGTCACTGAGTCTTCAAAGGTAAGTAAGTTGCTTGTGTCTCATACAGATTTGGATTTTCTTTGTTTTGGGGCTAGTGCATGTTCTCCCTTAGCATTTGTTTGGTCAGAGGAGGAGTTCAGAATGTGATATAATATCGATACAGTATTTTGCACAGTTTTATTGCTGGCATGTGTTTATAAGAGTTCTCTGATGTAACAATCACTTTGTACTTCCCTAGTGTAATCACTGACTCAGTTTCAACAGTGTGTGACATTTGGGCATGAAGCCAGACAAGAACTGCTGACTTCAAATGCTCTTTTTGTTGTGAATTTGATTAGGTGCTTAAGCATTTAATTTATTTAAAACTTCATGTTAAAATTCTTCTGGTCATTTAAATGCAAGGTTTAGTATGATCATATTTGTAATTTTTTTTGTATTCCCTTTCACACTGTACGATTTTCTAGAAAGACATGAGACCATCAGGTTAGAAGTGCTTACAGCATCATCTAGCCAGGGCCTAAATAAATTCCATGTTTTAAGGATAATAAGCATTTTCACAATAAACATGCAGTATTGTGAGTTTCATTTTTATCTGAAATACAGATTTCAAATGCTCCGTTTGACACCCCTTGGATACAACTGGTCCAAAATGTTCCTTTTTTTTTTAACTGAAAAATGACCTAATTCCCAAAATGATTTTGTTGACGACATTTTGCAATTGAAAACATTACCAAAATGTTTGTGTCTCTTTTTTTTTAATGGAATCTGGGGTTTTGATAACATTGTTCATTAAAATAATTAATTTAAATATAAATCTGGAAATATATGCTGAAAAAAAAAAAGGGCATTGGATCAGGCCCTGGAAAAGTCAATGAGAGGCTTTTAGCTGACATCCAGTGAGCATTCAATCAGACCTTCAGTCAGCTGTATGGAGCAAGTGGTCATTTTGAACATTTTTGTAATTAGTTGGGATGTTTTCTCATAAACCATTTCTGGTAAGAAAATCTAAGAGTTTTGCCACAGTAAGGACTTCAGAATTGTGCCCACAATGAGAATGTATTGGGCCAGTGCCGAAAGACAGGTTTGTTTTTTTAACAAGGCATGAAATTCTCTAAGCTCCTGTCTTTGGACACAGAAGTTGCCAACTACAGATGAAAAGGTACAGTACTAATGAAATAGTATCCTTTTTATTCTTGTTACTGAATTCAGTGCGATAGTGTATTTAATTGAGGCATTGTGCGGACTACAATGGAACAGTGTGGTTTTAATACATGGTAACTAACGGTCTGAAAAGTCTAGTGCAGACTTTTTTTCTTTTTCTTTTAGTGTAGTTGGTCCAATAAAAGATACTACCTCACCCACCTTGTCTCTCTAGTGCAAACAAGGCAGTGTATATGTCTAATATGTGCTAAGCTGGTTAAAAGTTAAAGCCTAGGCTACAGGCAGTATGCCTTGTCTAGACTAGATGTTTTTTAAATACATTAACATATGCTAACATCCTACCTTTAAACCCTAGTCTAGACAAAGCCTTTCAGGTGGTTGACACCGGAAACTTACTTCAACATAGCTACATCACTCAGGGGTGTGAAAATTCACACCCCCTGAGCGATGGGGGTTAAGCCAAACTACAGTATAAACAGCACTAGGTCGATGGAAGAATAGTTTCTGTCTCTTGGGGAGATGGATAGTATCTTTACTGAAGCACTACAATGGCACCACTGTAACATTTCAAGGTGGAGAAGCCCTTATTGTTTGCAGGAATCCAGACTGTTGCTTTAAGTTGTTTCCTCATAAGGTTTAGCCCTGCAGGCTACTGAGGTTGGACGAAAGAAGTGCAGAGGAGAGGGCTAGCACTGAGTAGGCCTGACCCTATGGCCTTTCCCACACAAGTAGTCCATTTTAACAGTTTTCACTTTTCAGAGAGGACCTGCATTTTAAATGCAATTCTCCATTTGCAGATGGCGACCCCTATGTTGCATAGTGCTTCCTGTGAGATGCTGGCCACTCTCAACTCCTCTTGAAGTCAGTGGAAATTGGATTGGGAATTGCAGTTATTTCAAGATCTTCACACCACCTGCAGTATGTATTGCCGCAAAAGTGTGCCAAAGAGCAGACGCCAGGAGAGATAGATAATAGAGGGCAGCCATAAGGGCCTGCCACAGAAATGTTTCTAGAAGTTGTCATAAAAGTGTACTTCAGAACCAGTTCCATATCTCATGATGTATTCTGGGCACAATGTTGTTACTGGCCCATTAGCTAGAAGTCGCCTGCTTCCCTCAACAACCTTCACTTGGAGAGACCATTACAAAAGCACCATACTCTACAGGTGCCCCTGTAATACTGACTCACAACCCTGGCCTATAACCTGCAGGATGGGGCTCTTAATCAGGACAGCCATTTCACCCAGATGTTTCCGTGTTCATCAATCAGGATTTCTCAATTAAGAGGATTCTATGAGGTAGCAAAAAGACAGATCTGTTTTGTCTATTTCGGTATTTACTATTCCTGGTCTGATACTGTGGGCTTTGAAAACCCGCTGATCATTAATTTTCTAGTAGCAACTGTGGCCCAAGAGGTTAACACTATGTTTGTTTGTCTGTAATGTTTGCTTAGTTACTTGACCCCTGTCCCTTTCTCCCAAGCTGAGGAACAGAGCACAGTTACCAGGAGGACTGTTGGGTCACGCATCACACAGAGTATGCTAAGCGCACCACTTCTTCAGCCTGTAATTTAGGGACAGGCTACTGGCTGCAGCTCATACAAACTTCATACTAACACTCTCATCGGTAGACCTCAATGTACTTTACAAAGGAGGTTGGTATTATTGCCATTTTACAGATGGAGAAACTGAGAAACAGGGAGGAAAGTGCACAAGGTCACTTAGTAGATCAGTAACAGAGCTTGGAATGGAGTCCAGATCTCCTGAGTTTAGTCCAGTGCCATACCTACTATGCCACACTGCCTCCCATGAAATATTTCACTGTTGGCTTGTTCTCTCCACTTCCTCTCTGTTTTTCTTCGCTTTATGTATTTTATTTTATTAGTGTGGCAGGGACCCTCACCCAGGTTTGCTATGCACCGTACAAACATATAGAGATAGTCCCTGGCCCATGCAGCTCACAATGTAAGTTAAATGTCTACAATCAGAGAGGCAAATTTGAGCAAGTTTGTTTGTTTATCTGGCCCAACGCAGTGGAACAGTAAAGACCATCTGTGCTATGTTGCCTTACGGGAAAAGTTCAACAACAAATATAACTACATAGAAAGAGATGGCTTGGTTACTTGCTGATGGTTCAGTGATCTGGATTCATGGTAGTATCCTTGATCTTCCTCCTACCCTGGCTTATTGGTGTCGGGAGTCTTCACTGGGATTTGGCAACAGATGTCTAGAGAGGGATTGTCTGTGTTATCTGATCTGCAGGAAAATTCCCTTCCCTTTAAGCAGTTATGCTGGCAGGAAATTTGGAAAGAAAAGGACTGCAGAAGCCATTTAGGTTGAGTTGATAACCTGTTTGTATTTTAAATGCAGAGGCTCTGTATCCTATAATCTTGGTTAAGGGGGTAGAAGAGAAGAAAGCAGAGATGCAATGCCCTGAAGTCTGTGGCATGAAAGTGCAGAATATAGACACAAGTTAAAATAAAATGTCAAAGGTAGAGAAAACTAGAGAGCATTTCAGTGGTATAATCCCCTCTGACTTTACTGACCCTTACTTTATATTTTTCATGCAGTTATCTGTAAAACCATTTAAATTAAGAGCTAAATACATTATTTAATATGTTAAGAGGTCAAAAGATAACTTTCTATTGTAACTATTTTCCATTTTCCTTGTCACAACTCTGAAGGAAGATTTAGTTTCCCTTTTAAAGCATGTGACCTTTTGGAAAACAAATGGATCTGTAAAGGCTGCTCATTGTATTCTAGAAAACAAATTAAAGAGATTTTAAAAAAATATATTAAAATTGGTCTTCATGCATTTCAGAGGTTTCCGTTTCAGCTCCCGATAAGACATTTTCAATAAAATGTCGCTCTCCCTTTGCATGCATTAGGATTATAAATGGGGATTATTTTTCTTGCTGATTTCTCTGTGATGGAAGATACAAGTACAATTGCAATAATTACCTCCTTTTAAAAAAATATACAAAAAGCAGCCTTTACCAATCCCTTTTGATGTATGAAGTCCTGTATAGAATGGCTATTCTGCAACAGCAGGTAGCAGGCTCTTCTCTTTTAAACACTTTTTGACTTTCATTTTAATAAATACATTTTTAGTGATCATGGGAGGAGGAGGGGACGGACGTTCCTCACTATCCTCCAGGTAGCAGCAGAGAAATAGTTTCACATACCAGTCATATTTTCAGTGTGTAATTTTCTTTTTTTAAAACCTTGTGGCAGTAATACATACGTGTGTTTCTTTTTAGCCAACCAGAGGGCAAAGACAACACACGTTCATCCTACAAAGAAGCCAATGTTATGACTTACCTTATTTTTGTGGCTATTCTGTATTTCATTTTGAATATACAGTGTGTCACCTGGGGCCTTTCTCTCAGAAGCCAAGAGAGAAATGCTACTCTTGCTTGAGTACATGTCTGGAAGCCAATCTGTAAAGGCTTTTGTTTGGGTTTCATATTTATTAATGTAGTGGTTTGACTGTTGCATACTATGGACTGATCTGCGAACACCCGCCCACGTGCTTAACTTTGCTATCTCAGATGGGGCTACTCACGATAGTAAAATTAAGCATATTGGTAAGTATTTGTAGGATCATGCTTAAAGCCGAGTGAAGCCATCAAACATGAGCCAAAAAAATAAAACCCCTCCTAAAAAGATCACGGTGAACAAATTTATGGGCCAGATACCGTCCGCCTGTTTTGCACAGTTCTGAGAACACTGTCAGCTCTTAAATAATAGTAGTAGTAATAACAAATGACTATGACGGACCTTACAAAAATGCTGAAAATCTGATCTCCAAAACATTGAAATGGGGAGATGTTTCCTGTTTTTTGTCTTAACTTCTCAGCAGAAGGCCCATTTTAATTAAGTATTGGCCAAATTCCAGCAGTTGCAAAGAAAGATACAGTGGGGGCCATTCACAGCCAGAGAGATATTGAAGTGGTGGCAGGTAAGCTCTTTTGGACAGGGGCCATCACTTTGTGCTGTGTTTGTACAGCACCTAGCACACTGAGGTCCTGGTTCATGACTAGGGTTGCTAGGCACTACCATAATACAAATAATAAATATAAGAAGTTGTGTTTTAGGGCCTTATCCAAAGCTCATTTAAGTCAATGAGAGTCTTTCCATAGATTTCAGTGGGCTTTAGATCAGGCCCTTAATACATAGCTAAATATTTACAGGTGATATGTAGGCTGACCATATTTCCTTGAGACAAAAACGGGACATTGGGATAGCAAAAACGGGACGGGGAGACAAGGGGCAGCCGCAACAAGCTGCCCCTCGTCTCCCCACTCAGCAGCTCGGCGGGGAGATGAGGGGCAGCCGCAACAAGCTGCCCCTCGTCTCCCCGCTCAGCAGCTCGGCGGGGAGACGAGGGGCAGCCGCGGCAAGCCGCCGCCCCTCGTCTCCCCGCTCAGCAGCTCGGCGGGGAGACGAGGGGCAGCCGCGGCAAGCCGCCGCCCCTCGTCTCCCCGCTCAGCTGCTCGGCGGGGAGACGAGGGGCAGCCGCAACAAGCCAGCGTTCAGTTTTTTACAAAAAAATAAAAACTATATATAGTTTATTAAAAACGGGACAAAATTGACATTTATATTAAAACGACGGGACGGTCGGAAAATATGAAAAAAACGGTACTGTCCCGTTTAAAACGGTACGTATGGTCAGCCTAGTGATATGTGTGTATTTTGTATCTAGCATATTATCATCAGTCTGCACTTCTATGGGGCAATCCCTTATAGCAGAAATACTGTGCATTCAGGGACGCGAACACTTGCAGATGTATTGTTCTTTGCCCGTAATGCAAACCTTATATCCACCCTGGACATGGTGTAATCCGGAATCTTCAACCATAGCACCAGGCGTTTGTTTTGACCAATTTCCCTACCACCGAAAACCTTTTTTCCCCCTTTTTTCTTCTGGATTTAGGCCATGCTCATTCCATGTTTCTGAGCTACCTCAGTCTTCCCTCCCCTTCAAGGGATTTGAGCCCACACTCTTCCCCCTTTCTCCCCACCCCATCTCTCCACTACTGGATCCCTACTCCTAAGCCATTCCGCTCAACAGACCAACTTTGTTACCTGTCCCAGCTGCTGCAATTCTCTGCCCTCCAAAAAACCTAACCTGTCTCCCAAGAATTCAAGGGTAATAGGATGACTCAATTATATTTGTGTTGGGATATAAGCATGTTTGTTTCCTTTGCTCTTCACAGAACCCACTCTCTCACGTATACTGCATTTCTCTTCTCTTGGCCCATCTCTAACACCCTGTTGCTTTCAAGTGCTCCTTTTTTGAGCCTCCCAAAAACCAGCACATACAAATCAGCTCTAACTCAAGCCCTTCCTATTGGGATTTCAGTGAGACTTACTGCTCCAGGGCATTTTATTCCGCTTGCCTACCCAGCAATGCTTAATAATTTCTGAATACCCTTTGGTTTTATATGATTTGACCTGCAGCTGGAAAAGGGCAGCTGAGAAATACTGTTTAAACAAATATAGCTCAATGAATTGTGCCTTACTAATTCTGATTCTCTGAAATCTCCAGATGTGTATTGGGAATGAAAGAATCATAATAGCAAAGGTGCTCTAGCAAACCTAGAGACCTTGTTTTTTATAAACTCGAAGAGCATTTGTCTGAGATCTGGAGGCCATAGGATATTACAGTAAGATTGTTTTCCAAGAAGTGTATAATTTAGCTTAGTTTCAATAGGACTTTTAGCTGAAAAAATGCAAAGAATGGGTTGTTCTCTACATGAGAAAATAATGAGTAAAATTTCTATATATGGGCATGACTGTATAGGAATTAATTGTATATAGAAGCTAGTAGTCCATCGTGGAAGGGGCTGAAAATATATTGCAAAGGATTTTGTAAAAGGAAATAACCACAGTGCTGAAATAAGCAATGTAAGAAAATGCCCTTGAAGAGATGAAGTTATGAAATGAAAAGAAAAATGGAGTGGGCGGGGGGGAAAGACTAATACTAGCATAGCTGTGAAAGTACAGACTCCATGTTATATCTGGACATAAAGACCATCCCTTCCAATAGAAAGAAAAAATGGACTGAACCTTTTCTGCACTGAAATATACAAAGCTTTAACAGTTCAAAACAGATGCCTTCCTTACTCCAGTCTCTCTATTGTATCTCATCTCCAAAGCCCACCCACTGATAGGCTGCAGAAGTGTATTCGTTGTCTGACTTCCTTTCCTTTCCCTTCTCAGATCCATGTAGCATTTCCTGGGGATCCTCTGTAAGACCATGAATTCTACTATTCTCATGCACTGTCAAATAAATACGAGAATAGTAGGTCACTTTTAAAAAAAATTGTCTCCTAAAGAAAGAACTTTAAATAATATTTCTTTGCAAAGGAACCTATGAAATCCTTTATATGAGAGCATAGGTCCTAGCTTGTATGTAAAGAATGCCAGTGATGCCCAGTAAACTATGAACACTTATATTAGTTTAATATTCCCAAGTGTACTAAATCTAATCTACGTGATTGTGAGGTACTTCTACTGTCATACAAATTATTATTAAGAAATGTCTAGTGGCTCAAACTGCAAACAGAGACCCATTGTGCTAAGTGCTCTACATGCACATAAGAGACATCCATGCCACAGTCTAAGTAGACCAGGTTGGAGGCAGGAAGCATTATCATCATCATCCTGTTTACAGACGGGGACTTGAGACAAACAGATTGTGACTTTCCAAGGTCACGCAGGAAATCTGCTGTAGAAGTGGGACCTGAACCCAAACCTCCTGAGTCCCAGTCCAGGTACCTAACTACATGACTGACCTAGTATCTTGGTTTTGATATTGCTCTTGTGACTGTCCTCGAGTAGTCACTATAACAAATACAAGCAAAAAAACCCTACAATGTAAAACAAGTATATTTATGCATCCCTACAGTATGAAACAAGCATCTTCCTCCTTTCCTAACTTGCCTCTTTGTTATTATATCGTTTAGCCAGAAGAGGGCGCTACAATGATAAGTCTGTCTTTTAGGCTGTTTATTTTTTTACATGGAGTGCTACGGAGAGCTGGTTGCCTTGTCAAAGGTATTACCTTTAATCCTCGCAAAGTCAGAGGGAGGTAGAATTCATGGTATTACCTTTAATCCTGGCAAAGTCATGCCGCTGAGCCCCATGCAGGATAAGGCCCTATATACATGCACCATGTCCTGCAAACAATATGGAGAATAATATTGTGTGTGATGCTTCTTGAAACAAAAGATTTTTCAGGTACTTGGGGATGAGAGAGATGAAGTGATGAAAATGTGATTTCCATTTGAAAACGAGAGGAAGAATTTCTAATAACCTCCCCCCTGGGGATTTGAATTCACTGTCCTGGCAAAATAACCCAGATACTTTAACCATTAGGCTAGACAATCTTGGTTTCAATCCAGCAGACTATACAGGTGTAAAATTAACACCGGAGGGCTCTCCTATTGTTCCCTGACTGCAATGCAAACATCTGGAGTATTACTGGGAAAAAATCATTTTAAAAGCCAATAGTATGGGACACTGAGTACAAGCAAAGCCTGTTCCTTCGTTCATACCAAGATGTACCTGTATGTACAATCTCCTGTCAATCAGACTTGCTTTTGGTTCTTGTAAAAAATAAAAAGGATGATGAGAAGAATTTCCCTATCTTCACAAGAAGGGGATCTCACTGAGGCAGTTTGCAAGTGTTGGGGGTGCATAATGGTGTGTGAAAATGCCAAAAAGAATTGTTTTATTGCTTGGCACGAGCAGGAGAATAGCTTGGCTTGATCCTGTGAAAATAGTAACAAGAGTCTGGTAGTGCTCTCTGTCTATCTTGACCCAGATCACTAACATGATTCTCAATAAAAACACCCCTTAAAACATAAATCTGGATTTAACCAATCCTAAAAGGTCGTTGCTTATTGGCTACAGAAAAATGTTTTTTAAAACTGCCCCAATACACACCTGTCCAGTAAACTAGAGAGGCTCCATATGAGATTTCCTTCTAGTCTATCTGGTACTAAGCATAGATTTTAAAATTTGCCTAGATACACATTTATCCAATAGACTGGAGTGATTCCAAATTGGTTATTCAAGTGTTTTTTAATTAAAAAAAATCCTATCTAATTATATGCATTTGCCCAAGAGACAGGAACAGCTGCAAAGGAGCCAGTCTGATTTCTCTGATAAATAGTCTGCATTTTATTTATTTATTAAGTGCTCATAAAAGGTGCCAGACTGAGAGCCCTAGAGAATCAAATCCTCTATTTATGGACAGAACAGGTACAGAGCAGGCAGCTGCACTGGCTTCCCAACACTGGCTTCTTGCTTCCCCACACTGCCCTTCAAAATGCCTCGCATCAGACAAGAGAGACTCCACCTAGCCTAAGGCTAAAGGGGCATCTCCCCAAGAAATGGGGAGGATTGCAGCTTGACAATGGACTGTACATGGGAGCAAAGAGAGCAGAAAAAGAGGAATAAGGGAGAAGAACCAGCATAGCTTGGAGGAGGGAAAGAGGGCAGATAAGAGAGGATGAGGGAGACAATAAAGAATGAATGAGAGGGAAGGAGATGCTCATCAATCTGAGCAGCAAAGTGGTCTGTTGCCTAGAGCACTAGACTGGGACTCAGGAGACCAGGCCTCTAGCTTTGCCCCTGACCTCATGTCTGATTTTGGACAAATTTCGGTGCCTCTGTTTCCCCTTTTACTCTTTTTCTAGTCTGTTGAAAAATGAATCCCACATACTTTTCTTGTTTTCATTGGCTTGCTTAGAATTCCAGGTTACTCGTAGAAAATTATTAATTTTACCATCTGTCATTATCTTTTTCAAAAGAACAAAAAATAAAGGGACTGTAAAGTACAAACCACTGCCTAATTACAAATATGAAATTCATTGCATGAAGTGAAAAAAGAAGGAACATTTGGGCCATATTTTCAGACATCATCTCTGCTTTACTTGCTTGTGCAGGCAAGCTTGTCCATGCACTTACAACATCTGTGCACATAGCATCTTATCTGCATGTGGCGATGCAGTAATTGGATTAGCAGGCATTTTATTAGCACATGCAAATGTATGTGGATTTACAACCAGGCATGTGCAAAACTGCATGTAGAAAATTAGAGGGGTTTTTAAAATTTAATGTAGAGTCATAGATAGGATTTTCAAAGTGCTCAATGTTAACTGAACTCTGGTCCCATTGTATTCACCACTAACTTCAGTACAATGGAAGTGGAGTTAGTCTAGCGCTGAGCACTCTTGCCCATAAAGAGTGACAATCAAAGTGAGAAGTCAATGAGAGTTTCTACATTAACGTCAATAGAGGCAGGATTTCCCTCCTGGTCCGTCTGTCACACCATTATGCTTGTGTTTCCTTTCTCTGTTTTGGTGCCAGTTTAGTATGGAATGTTTTCTTCAACTCTGAATCACTTAGATTCCACTAATATCACTGGGGGAAGGCGGCGGGTTCACTCAAAATAGAACAGGAACATTGGTGTTAAAGCTGGTTTCAAAATTTCACATTTTGAAATTTTTCATTGGGGGGGGGGGCAATTTTTCCACAGAAATGTCTGTTTTGCCCATCAGTCAATGTAAAGAAGGAGGATCAGCAGGCAGTCCTAGGAGGAGGACTGAACGTAACAGTTCAGTTCCATCCTAGGAGCTGTGGCAAAGCATCTAGTCAAGATCTAGTAACTACCGGGGGGGGAAGTAAGGGGAGGAATGTTGCAGCTGTGAGAGAGATGGCAATTTCCTACAATATCCTGGACAAACCTCACTAGATTAAGTTAAATTGTATTTAATTAAGTTTAAGTATTAGGAGCTTGTTGTGTATTAAAAATGCAAAGTTTATGTATTATTGTGGTGTTGTATGTAACTTTTCTAGAAGAGAGACATGGCCAGTGTCAGCCTTTGGAAAGGTTATGAGCGTCAAAGGACAATTTTAAACAATGTGCCAGACAAACAAAGTTAAGTGGGGTTCCTAAGAAATACCTGGGGCGGGAGGTGAATACAAATTACTACCTCCAGTTATGCAAAGACCCAACCTTAGGAAGCATCGCCCTGAGGAGGGGACTTGTGTCTGGCTGGTTGCCTGTTTATGTCTCTGCAGATCAAAGACCCCAACTGTATAAAGGAGTGACTGTGGGCCAAACCATTTATGAACTGGTACCACAGAACAACCCCTGTATAAGGTTTGAAGGACTGACCACCTCTCAGAGCCCTTGTTGGACTTGTAGGGGTGACTTCTGGTTAGCTTATTAGCCTGTGTTTAGGTCCTTTTATTGTTTTAATATGTTTTCTCTCTAATGCTTTTACCTTAAGAGTGAATGTGCTTGCTTAGGAAAAGCTGTGTGGTATCTTATAACTCTAGGCAATTATGCTGTTTGTAGCCTCTGAGGAGAAAAGCAAAGCAGGCCTGCTGAGTCAGTCTGTCTTGGTGGGGATTTCACAGAGTAGGTAGGGAACTGTGCAGCCTGGAAAACCCTCAGTCAGGCAGGAGAGAGACACAGGGTCTCTGCCTAAGAGACATGACAGGTGAAGAGCCCTTGCTGGACCATGAGAGGGAATTTATACAGGTGCCACTGCCCTGAACTGTAACAGCAGCATTATGCCATACAGATCCCAAATGGATTGAGTCACCATATGAGGTATAAAGGAGAAGTGGAAAGGTTAAGGGCGCTACACAATGAAACAACTGGACAATACCTACAGGCAGTTTACATTAATTGTTAATAGATTATTTTAGAAACCGACTGGGTGCCAGCCTTACTGCTTCTGAGGATGTAAATGTTTAAGACAAATTAGTCAGTGTTTGCTTGCAAGAAAAATGCAGTGTGTGGATTTTTTAAACGTAGAAGATGAATTTGGTACTCATAAAAATGAGGATAGTAACATTTGCTTCCCAATGAAGCGTTGTACAAACCAGGCAGAAAATGTGCATAATTCTTTGCGCAGCTTTGCCAATGCACCTCGATGCTGGCTTGCAAACGCCTTTGTTAGTTCAGCCTCAGGTCTGTGAAATGGAGATTTTAAATCATGCCAAATTGTGTAGAACTTTACCATTCAACCCATCTCCCCAGTATGTAAATGGTACATCTGTTATTGAACCCGGCCGTGGCCACAGTGCTTCAGGTTAAGGTCTACTGTAGTTAAGGTTTGCCTTGTGTTCGCTTCAGGCTATAACCTGACAGACAAAACTCCATCTGTTAATTATTTTTCACCAAATGCAGAACTGTTCATTTTGGCAAACGAGAGCCCCCCCAATGTGAACTCTCCTCTTTCAACATTATCATGAGTAAACAATAACAATTAGCATTCTGAAGGGCTTCTGATTTGATGCAACGTTAGTTCAAATATCCAAGAGCGCTTTGGTACCAAACACGTCTCTCCAGTGTCACCTGCTGACTGAAAAATGGCTGTAGGGCTAGCACTTGGCCTGCAGCAATCCATCACTGGACATAGCATGAAAGGCTGAGGGGGATGGCCACAGTCCAGAAGCCCAGCCCCTAGGACAGAAGAACAGCTGGTAAAGATCCCTCCAGTTGAGTCCACTTTGCCTCAGGAGCCCATTCACTGGCCAAAAAAAAGTAGAGTCCATCTGGCCATTTTGAGAGGGAATGACCCAGATGGTGAAGATTAGCTATTCAGGACCGGATTGAAGAGCAGCATCAACATCAGAGGAGCCTGAAGAGCTCCCATCCTCAAGGTCAGTAGAGGGAGGGTGGAGAAGTAAATGCCAGCCACAGGGTTCCCCCACCCAAAGGAATTTGATGTTGTGGTGTTTTGATGGAAGAGGGAATCTGGGGCGGGAGGGAAGGATACAGAATGCAGAAAATAAGAGTGGGACAGAGGCAAATGTCTATAAATCATGCTTGCCCTGAGTGAAAACCTGAAGGAAAAATGGTGATTTGGGCTTTCACAGCACAGGCAAGAAACAAGCAGGTAATAAAAAGCATTTCCATCTGAAGGGGCTGGGCGGGGTGGAGGGTGAAGGGTGAGTGGATGGGATGGGAACACCAGGATATATGTGAAAGCCATTGAGGGGTGAGCAGGGAGGGAACATAATGGCTGTTATTAGAGAGAGAGGGGATTAGATTAGATTTTACCTTGGTCTTTCAAAAACAAAGCAAGTACATTCTCCCCATTTTGGAGTAACAGATCAATATGGCTCTTCCTATGTATCTGTTTAATACTATTAGTGTGCAAATTATTTCTATACTTCATATTATTTATTTTAATAGTATTACAGTAGCACCTTAACTAGGACTGGGGTCCATTGTGCTAGGCGCTGTACATACACAGAGTATGGGGGCAGCGATTCTCTCTAAGAGTTTACAATTTAAATCAGTAGTCCCCAAACTGTGGGGCACGCTCCCTGGGGGGCACAGAAGGGCCTGAGCCAGCCCCCGGGGGGGTGGGGAGGGAGCAACCGTCAGCCCTGCTCTGGCCCCAGCTCAGCTCTGGCCCCACTCCTGGCCCCACATCCGCCCCCAGCTGTGGCCCCAGCCTCAGCCCCCTTATCTCTGTCCATACACTTCCCCCCCCCCCCCAAACCGTAGCCCCACTCCCAGCCCCAGCTCCCGGGGGGGTGGGGAGGGAGCAACCGTCAGCCTTGCTCTGGCCCCAGCTCAGCTCTGGCCCCACATCCGCCCCCAGCTGTGGCCCCAGCCTCAGCCCCCTTATCTCTGTCCATACACTCCCCCCCCCCCCCAAACCGTGGCCCCACTCCCAGCCCCAGCTCCCGGGGGGGGGGGGGGGCGCAGTCAGGGTCCTGGAGGGTGCGATGTGAAAATTTTGAGGCCACTGATCTAAATAGACAAGACGGACAAAGGGCTGGATGGGAGGGATGTGACACACAGAGTGAACAATGGGATGATCAGCAAATGTCATGTTGGTGCTGCCATTTTTTAAATGTTTTAGGTGGAAGTATTGTTTATTGAATCCATATTTGAAGAAAAAAATATTTGGCAAACAGTATGTCTCATGGCCCACTGTAATGACAGGGTACGTCTATACTTACGCGTCCGGTCGGAGGCGCGGGATTAATGTTCTGGGTTCGATTTATCGCGTCTTGTCTAGACGCGATAAATCGAACCAGGAAGTGCTCCGCCGTCGACGCTGGTAATCCAGCTCGACTAACGGAGTAGGCGGAGTCGACGGGGGAGCCTGCGCGCCGCGTGTGGACCCCGGGTAAGTGCTTTTTCATTCGAACTAAGATAGTTCGACTTCAGCTACGTTATTCACTCTAGAATGCATATGTGAGAGGGCAGACTTTAGATTGCCCTGGGATCCTTAACTTTGAATTTCCAGACTTTCCTGAGTATTAAGTCAGAACAATAACATTCCAGTCATGTAGATTTCTGCACTGTACATACTTAACTGGTGCACAGCTCCATACAATCCAGTCTGGAAAAACAGCTGCTGTCTAGTTCTAGTGTTTAAATCTATGTGCATTACATTTGTGATTAGGAAAAAAGCAATGGCAGCAGATAGCACTTTCCATCAGAGGATCTCAAAGAATGCTACAACATTATTGAATTAAGCTTCACAATATGCATGTGAGGCAGGGAAGCATTATTATCCTGGGTAGGGAAACTGAGGCACAAAAAGGATAAGTGACTTACTCAAGGTCAGCAGAGCTAGGAACAGAACTCATTTCTTGCCTGCCATTCTTGTGGTTTAACCACAGTGAAATAACAAAACGTTGCTCTGTAGGTTTTCAGTGATGTGACTGATAGAGTACTTTTTTTTCTCGTTTTTGTTTTTATCCCCCTTTAGAAGAGATTGGTTCCCATGCATTCCTGGTACCCGCTGTGCCAATATAATTACACAGCACTGCATCTTTTATAATGACCCCTCCCTTCTCACACACTGTTTTTACAGGTGCCTTCCTTTTTCCTAATCAACATGAACATACACTGCATAGACTATGACCTTCCTCCATGTCATCCTAGTACTGTTCTGGGGGTGGAAGCTGTTTGCTGCTTATCTCTTCTGAACTCACTCAAGTTCTTTTTTATGACTTAGTTCATCTTCATTCTTTTCACTGTAGCATAGGTTTCTTTTTTTTGGTTAGCATTTCATTCTTTTGTTAAGGAACGAATCCCAGAAAACAAGCCCGCTAAAGCATTCTCTCATCTGTTTTGCCTCTCTTCGACAATGCCATTTGGACTGAAAATACCTCCTATTAAAATGAAAGGAGACACTGGGAAAGAATGCAGGCTGTTAAATACAATGTGTCTTTGGGAAGTCTGAGAGACTTCCCATACTTAGGAGAGCTATAGCAGCCCTGGAATGCCTGCAGTAATACTTTCTGAAACATGTCTTCTCCTGTGGGCTGGCCAGAGAATTTAAACCCCTTCTCCCCCATTATAAGAGGCAGTTTTCCCAAGTCGCCGGCATGTGGGAATGTTGCAGTGTGAGAAATTAACCTCCCAGCGCTGAGTGTGTTCATTGCTTCCCACCAGATAAGTTGGAGTGATTAATCAGAATATGTTTCATTGTTTTTCTTTTTATCACAGAGCACTGTTAATGTAATTGCCAAAGAGCAACTGCTAGCCTGCACTATTCATTCAGTCTGCTGAGGAGCTAAATGGATTTTTCTCATGTCAGCATGAGGCGTTCAGGAGTGCTGCCTCTGCCCCGCTCTCACAGAAGAGGTGGTGGCACCAAGTAGGGGTTGCAAATGTAATAATATGAGCCGGAACCGATGTGCTGGAGACATGTCTTCTGCATTGCTGTGATACCAACCTGTTCACTGGGGCCAGAGCTTTCAGAACGGCTCAGCACCCACTAATGGGGGCAGATTTTGCAGGCATTCAGCTCCCAGTTAGGGACCTCAATAAGGACCTGATCCAAAGCCCACTGAAGTCAATAGGAGTCTTTCCATAGCCTTCAACTACCATCAGGGGCCAGCCTTTCTAAAAGGCTCAGCAGCACCCAACATCATGAGCTCCTATGATAATCTGACACTGTCACCATGGGAGCTCCTGGGTGCTGAATACTTGGGAAAATCTGGCCCATATGTAGATCCCTGTGTAAGAGCTGAGCTCTTTGAAAATATTGTCTCAGTTATGGGTGTTGGGCAGTTGAAAATCTGGTCCTGAGCTCTTTTGAAAATGTGGTTCTACGTTCTGATTAAATCCGCTTTGATGTCCTTGAACAAGACGCAAAGTATGCAGCGAACTATTATGGTCAGAGATAGAGTTTACCTAAAGCCCCTTCATAAAATCCACACTTACAGGCATAGTTGAGCCACTAAACTAAGCCTAGCAAACTACTGGTATGTGTGATAGCCTGGCCACCTACCATTAGACTGGAAGGGGTTAAGATGGCCAGGCAGGCCAATTAACTCCACAGCTGTACCGGGAGGGGGATCCAGTGAGCAGAGAATTGATTGAAAGCAGGTTCAGCTAGGCAGGGACAAGCGGAGCCTATAGAGCCATGAAGCTGGCAACAGATGGGCTACTGGCAAAGGCTGCAGCCACTCCCTGGGAAGAGGGAGAAGGGTTTGGAGCTGGTACACCTAGAGAAAGGAGGGAAACCTGGAGATGTAGGAAGGAGTCCAGAGAAGAAGCAACAAGGGCTGTGGGAAAGCAGGTCAGAGTTCCTGGGCTGGAACCCGGAGTAGTGGGCAGTGCCAGAGAAGACTGCCTGAGGCGGTTTGCATGGAAGGACTTTGAGTAATCCCTGGAAGGGGAAATCACATAATGACCCGGCCGGAGGGCCGAGTCACAAAGAGGAGGCTGTGGTTTCTGGGGCGAGATGGGATGGGTGAAGACACTGCCAGAAGAGGCGCAATGCCTGGCAGAGCTAATCCCCAGGACGGCCAGGAGGAGGTACCACCTGTGGTGAGTGGACCCTCTTTCACAGTATAGGCGTACTGAGCTGGGAGGTGTAAATTCCAGCTCAAGGAGACTTACCCGCGATGCTAGTGCTGATCAAGATAGCACACTAAAAACAGAGATTGTAATCCAGTCCAAGACTATAGATACATACTCGGGGCGCTTGCCTCTGATGCCGCTCACACTGCTGCAGCTACGCATCTGTTTTTAGTGCGCTCAATCCATGCTAGTGTCATGGGTACGTCTCCTCAAACTGGAATTTATACCTTCCAGCTCTAGGTCAGACATATTCTAATAGGGGTTAATATCTACAAGCGCTACCCACCCCATGCACTCAATTACTTAGGGAAGATGAGCCAAAATAAGTCAACTACCGATGAACAGTGTCCAACACTTTTAGCAGTTCAACAGAACACACAAGTATACATCTCTTCAAAATGCGACAGTTCATTAAAGAAATTTTGTGAGCAGAAAACAAAAATGAAAGTGATATTTCAAATTGGAACTCTGTGCAAATAAGTCGTGCAAGTCTAGGTCATTCTCCTCTGTTTCTATTTGTTCCATCCCTCATGACTTAAACTTGAGGCCAAATTATTTCCTCAACATTACCCAAGAAGTCAGTGGGTTGTACTATGTAACTTGGGCAAGAATTTGGCTCCTGGTCTCTAAGCTTGTTTTCCTGTTTTCAGCGTGTGTTTTATGATGTCCTTTCCCCATTTGCACCTGTCCAACACAGCTTGTATTTCCAGATCTGCTTCCTACAGTTCAACCTTTTTTTATGCTATTGCTGCTGCTTCATTGATACAATGCTGATCACTAACACAAAACACCGCTGTTTTCAGCTCTAGAAAAAACACTACCAGATGGTGGCTTTTCAAAATGAAAAGACAAGAGTCTGATTAATTGTAAAAGCATCTGCAGTGACAGCATCTTTCTGAAACCCAACCAGGTATGGAGAACTATGTATAAACTAATGTGGTTCTCCCCATACCTTGACACTTGTGGAGCCTCTTAATGCTATAAAATTACTCCTCAAGTCACTGAGGTTAGTGATACTGTGATGGTAACAGATGTATTTTATAATGGTAATTGTATTGATCTTGGCACGTGTAGGCCAAAAGAACAGCACTTTTCTGTCAGTTGACGGAGAGTTGGCATGCCTTATGTTCCATATTAACACAAGGTAATAGAGTCACAGAACATGCAAAATCATTAGTTCTCATTGTAGGAGATATTGTTTCCAGTGGAATGAGTGGTTTGTTGTCTGATATAGATTAACGTGCCAGGTCTCTCTGACCTGGAACTTAAGTGTCTTTTACAGTCCCAGTGCTGCTTAACTAATTACACATCCTTGCTTTACTCAAAGCACGTAACAAGTCAGAGAAGGGAATGGAGGTTTTTCAGAGCTCTGGAAATGTCAA
This sequence comes from Chelydra serpentina, assembly GCA_037349315.1. Taxonomy (NCBI): domain Eukaryota; kingdom Metazoa; phylum Chordata; order Testudines; family Chelydridae; genus Chelydra; species Chelydra serpentina. The sequence goes on from JBAIAC010000004.1 coordinate 134,480,030, forward strand.
AGATGCCAAACAAAAGAATGTACTACTTGTGAAAGGTGATAGATTGTATTCTCTAGAAACTAATGATGGGCCCAAGCCAAAAACTAGACTCCATAGCCAAAGTGTCTCAAGGTTCAGGAGTATGAATTTTGTCCCATCTCTATTAGAAATTGAAGTTCTCCATTTATTCACAGACGGGCTTTAAGGGCTGCAGCCCAGGGCCTTGGGCTAAGTGGGGGCCCCACAAAAATAAATCCATAATTATATACAATTCAGTGGTCACCAACCCGTCGATCACAATCGACTGGTCTATCCTGGAGCCTCTGCCAGTCAATTACTATCTTCGGGCCACTAAAAGTCCAGTGGCACAGCAGGGCTCAGGCAGGCTGCCTGTATGCAGGGGCCCCACACCACTCCCGGAAGTGGGTGGCTGCTGGCACGTCTCTGCGGCTCCTGGAGGTGGGAAGGAAGAGGCTCCGTGCTCTGCCCATGCCCTCAGCACCATCTCCACAGCTCCCATTGGCTGGAAACTGGCCAATGGGAGCTGCAGAGGTGGCACTTGTGGACACAGGCAGTGCACGGAGACACACTGTCTCCCTCCCCCCAGGGGCGCGCAGAGACATGCCACCAGCCAGCCGCTTCTGGGAGCGGCGTGGGGCTATGAGCCCTGTTGCACTGCCAGCTGGGAGCCGCCTGTGGTAAGTGCCTCCCGGCCAGAGCCTCGACCTCGCACCACCTCCTGCACCCCAGCTCCAGGTCAGAATCCCCTCCTGAACCCAAACTCCCTCCCAGACCCCTCACCCTCTCCTTAACCCCAACACTCTGCCCCAGCCTGGAGCCCCTTCCTGCACCCAAACTCCCTCCCAGAACGAAATTAATATAACAGCTGTTCTAAGGTGAGAAGTAGGCTATTTTGAATTAACTTAACTATATTCTACATGTTTTAAGACTGAAATGTAACCACAGAATGTCTTTGTTAATTAAAAGGCAAGTTTAATATAGCGTTAAGAGCCTCGATGCCATAATTGTGATCATTTTGTTTTAAATTAGGAAAAAGACTTGATAGAGGGGCCCCACAAAATCTAATAGCCTCAGGCCCACAGGAGAGTTAATCCGGCCCTGTCCACAGAGCAGGTAAAGCACAGTCACCAGTAGCATCAATAATGCAAGCTTCCCCACCTTACCCTGTCACTGTGCTTTTTTCACTCTGCTCTGGTGAAATCCAGCTGTATTGGAATGAGCAGGTAGTTCATTCCTGAATGCCCATTCACTTACTGAAATCTTGTGCTGAAATGGTCAAGGAAGATGCAAATTGTGTTGGTTTTGTGATGTAGACACCTGCCCACTGGAAACTGGATTTATTTCATATCAGACACTGAACCGCAATCAGACACAATGACTTTTACACCCTACAACCTAGGCTGAACTTGAAAACATGCTCCAAAACCACCGAGAAGTGATCAGAAAAAATGCTTACTCTGCAAACCAAGACCTATATGATTTCATGACTTACATGGTGTTTAAAGAAGGTAAAGCTGTTAGCTGACTCAAAAGAAACCCTGAAGTTTTCTATTGCATTTTAAGATTATTCTTTTAACAAATTACTTAGGCTTCAAGTCAGCAAAGAATGTAAGCAGATGCTTAACTTTGAGAACATGAGTAAACCATCCCTAGTTATGCCTGTATTCATCATAGCCCTTAAAATTAAATACATGCCTAAATGCTTTGCTGAATAGGGATGGGATTATTCATGTGCTTGAAATTAAATATCTACTTGACTGTTTTGCTGAACTGGGGCCAAGTGTGGTATTCCTTTAAAAGAAATTCATTATATATTTTTGCATAGTATATGGTTTTATTACTCTGAGAGGGTTTTTTTGAAGTGAGATTTATTGGACATTGCGGATCATGTGGGTCACAGAGCTATTTGATTATTCTGAAAAGAAAAAATATTTTAAGATAGGAATGGTTCATTTCTTGATTAACTATTCCAAGCAGAAGACGGGTAACAGCATGTAGAAGAGTTTTGGGTGTATCTATATCAGTATGTTCTGGGACTATGTACAATATGTTATTTCAGGTTTTTCCATTGGTTTGTCCTTGGGATATAAATTAAACTTTTGTAAAGACTGTAAGAAAAGCAACAGGAGCTTTAAATTTAAGCTAATACAAAGCATTACACTTAGAATTATACAGTGTGGTTCGCTCACTCATAAAATACCATTTTCAATCCATGAAAACCTAGAACTGTACAAAAGGTTCAAGACACAACCCAAACAATGGTGTTGACATTGGATGTTGCCACCAGGTATCGCTGGTTTCATTTTGTTTTGCCTGAGGGGGTTATTTAGTCAGGAAAGCTTCATTCAGCAGCAGTGTGTGGTACGTACTGAGTACTGGAACATACTGAGGTCCATTCTGTTTTCATCCAGATTAACAACTGGATTGACTGAGGCAAAAAGAAGTTGCAGGACTAGCTCAAGGCAACACACTGCATCAGTGGCCCAGCTGTTTTCGGAAACCAAAATGTTCCTGTCTCTCAGTCTCAACCCTTTTCTTTAACCAGAGATGACTGGTCACTACTGATAGTGGGAGAGTACAATTTAAAGGTTCTGTTGGTATGCATTGGGGTTCAGGGCAGGAGTTTTGATTTCTAGAGCTACTTTCGATGTTGTTTTACAATACTATGTAATTGTTCTAAAAGAGAGCTACACACGAAGAAGCTCTGTGCCAGCCGACTTGGACTTGCAGGGTTCGGGCTAAGGGGCTGTTTCGTTGTAGGGTAAACGTTGGGACTCGGGCTGCAGCCTGAGCTCTGGGACCCTCCCACCTTGTAGGGTCCAGCCCAAGACTGGACGTGGTCACTCACTGCAATTAAACAGCCCCTTAGCTCGAGCCCTATGAGCCCAAGTCAGCTGACACAGGCCAGCTGCGGGTTGGGTTTGTTTTTTTTGCTGTGTAGACCTACCCAGAGTGGCTGATAAAACCATATGGTGTGCCTGTGCTTTTTCAGCAGTGAGATTGCAAGTGAAAATCAACATCTGAGACAGGAGCTGCTTTTTCTCTCTCTGCTGTTCTTTTCTCTTCCCTTTTGTGTGGTTTGTCTTGTTTTGTCTTCCAGGACTTCAGCAGCAGCAGCAATAACAAGAGCTCTAGCTCTTCCCAATTCATTTCCTCTCTTCTCCCCAAGAAAGGACCGTTATCGCTATCTTTGATACCATCAAAGGCTATGTCTGCACTCTGAGCTAGGGGGGTGATTCCTCTGCTCCTGTACACGTACTTGCGCTAGCTCTCTGCGAGCTAATGGGGGTATAAATAGCAGTGTAGCCGTGGTAGCACAGGGAGCTACGGTGGCGGCACGGCTGAGCCGGGCCAAGTACAGACTCGCCAGTTTGCATAGGTGCTGAAACCTGAGGTGCCCGCGGGGGTGCTGCCGCACCCCCTGGCTGAAAGTTGTTTCCATCAGATACAGGGTTTACAGTTTGGTTCCATGGTGCTCAGCACCCCCACTGCGCTGGAACAATTTGTACTCTCCAGGCTGGTTTGTACTTGCCATGGCTCAGCCGTGCCTCCGTCGCTGCTGCCAGCATTACTGTGGCTACGCTGCTATTTATACTTGCACTCAGGGCCGGTACAAGGAGGTTTCGCGCCCTAGGCGAATCTTCCTTGCACCGGTCCTGCGTGCCCCCCCCCAAGCTAACGCTGCCCTCCCAGTGGCAAACCACCCCCCCCCCCGGCCCTGGGCCCGTTCCTCCGCGGCCCCCCATGGGCTGGGGTCCGCGGCGGGCTCGGCTCCCCGCACCACCCGCCGGGCTCAGGTGGGGCTGGGCTGGGCTCCCCGCTGGCCTGGCTCCCCTCCCCCACCCCCCCCCCGCGGCGGGCTCTGCTGGTCTCCCGGCAGTGGGGGCAGTGAGCTTGGCTCCCCGCGTCCCCCCGCGGGCTGTGGTGGACTGGGCTCCCCTCCAGCCGGCAGCCCCCCACCAGCGCCCTCCGCGGCGGCCAGCTTCCCACCCCAGGCAACTCACCTCAGCCTGGGGCAGGGGCAGCAGGCTCAGGGGAAGCTGTCGTCTCAGTGGCGTTTTGAAACGCCGCCGGAAGTCTCCACCCCCCAGATGCTGGCGCCCTAGTGGGCGCGCCGGCCCTGCTTGCACTGGCTTGCTGAGGGCTAGCTAGTATGTGTACAAGAGCAGGGCATTCGCACCCCTAGCTCGTCGGGTAGAAACCGGCTACGGGACTGTCAAAGAAGGAAAGGGGTGGGAGGGTTCCTTCTAGAACCTCTCCCCAAGGAAAGAGAACAAGGGATGTTAAAATGAAAGCCTTACTTAAAGCATTCGGCCTGTAAAGTATTAACTGTTTTTCCTTCTGTTCTGAGTCTTTAATAAAAGGCTAAAAGGGTTTTTGATGATGTGTTTGCCATGGTACTAAGCAGGCTGAGGTGCGTGTATACCAAACCCCAAACCATATTTCACAGTGTTTAATGCTGGACAGCGACTGGGTCATGTTAACAGTTTTGACTCTTTGGGCCCATATATTTCATCTAAATTAATGCAACAGGTTACCCAGGTACAAATGCCCCAGCAGTTGGCCCTTAGCTAATCATTCTGTTGATGATTCCTAAGCCAGTTCCCTCACTGATAGTTGTGTTTTCTCTGCATGGCTGACAGGAGTTAGCACAACCGAACTTTACGAATGCAGTGGCTGAGATCATATACATTTTCATTAATCAATGTGAGCCCTGAATAAAAGAAGAGCTGCTGGCAGCTCTGATTAAGAGCTCGCTATAGCTCATAGGAGCCAAAAACTAAAATGAATTGGTTAATGTTAGAGGCCTGGGATAACAGTCAAATAGTTTGATTTATCAACAAACCACACAGTCAGTAGAATGTAAAAAAAAAAAAATCTTAAGAACATTTCCATCTTAGGAACAGTGCTGGAGCTGGATCTGTGCAGGCACAGAAAACTGCCAGAACAGATCCATCTGAAGAATTGGACTTTTAGAATTGTGTGTGTTTTTATCTATCTATTGCATCACCAGGCTCCCACAATGGGATTACCTTGTATTTCCTATTTTTTATATATATTGTGGCAAATTGCCGGCACTACTATGATGGGTCCCGCACTTTCTCTTCTTGTGGGGGCGTTTCAGGGTGCCATTTCTTGCCCCTGAACTGGGGTAACAGCTATCCTACTAGTATCCCAGGGAAGGAGAATGGAGAGGGAGGGACCCAGGCCCGCCCTCTACTCCGGGTCCCAGCCCAGGGGCCCTATGATGGGCCCCACACTACAAAAAGGATGTGGATAAATTGGAAAGAGTCCAACGGAGGGCAACAAAAATGATTAGGGGGCTGGAGCACATGACTTATGAGGAGAGGCTGAGGGAACTGGGATTGTTTAGCCTGCAGAAGAGAAGAGTGAGGGGGGATTTGATAGCTGCTTTCAACTACCTAAAAGGGGGTTCCAAAGAGGATGGATCTAGACTGTTCTCAGTGGTAGAAGATGACAGAACAAGGAGTAATGGTCTCAAGTTGCAGAGGGGGAGGTTTAGGTTGGATATTAGGAAAAACTTTTTCACTAGTAGGGTGGTGAAGCACTGGAATGGGTTACCTAGGGAGGTGGTGGAATCTCCTTCCTTAGAGGTTTTTAAGGTCAGGCTTGACAAAGCCCTGGCTGGACTGATTTAGTTGGGGTTGGTCCTGCTTTGAGCAGGGGGTTGGACTAGATGACCTCCTGAGCTCCCTTCCAACCCTGCGATTCTATGATTCTATGATAGCAGGTGAACCACTTGTACCAGTGATTCTTCCCCCTGGGCTACTTCCCTCTCCTGACCTTCAGCTTGTGGGGCTTCCTGCCTTCCCTCTGCACAAGCCAGGTGTCCCTTTACCTAGGATCTTGGTCTTCTTAGCCCACCGCAGCACTTCTCAAAACTCCCCTCCGCTTTCCTCCAAACTGCTCTTTGTTCCACCACCAATCCACTGTGCTTCACTCCTCCAAACCACTCTGATTCAACTTCTCCAAACTGCTCCAGCTCCTCCTCCTCACTCTGCTCTAACTCCTCCCCTGGCTGATTGAAGCAGGGGGATTTTATCAGGTGACTGGCTTCTGGTGCTCTAATTGGTTTCAGGTGCTTTTAATTAATCTACAGGGAATAAGGCTTCTCCTCATCCTAGATCACTCTCCTGCTGCCTTCTGGCCATGCTGTATCACAATATATATATATACACACACCTGTACAAATTCATATATATAAATACATCGTGGGTTCTTGATGAGTCCACAGCACCCACAGATAGGGATGTAACCTATCATCTTGAGTGTGTACTGAAGCTTTGCAAAGTTTATCAGCCCAGGTACAAAACGTACTTGCTTGCCTTTTACAATGATGGGTTTTGATAACAAAATAATTAAGGGTCTGCTCCTCATCCCCACGCTGGCTGCTTTGTGCTGCTCAGAAAGCTTGTGGATCCAGCCCCTTCAGGAGTCTTCCAACATGGCTGTGTGTCCCCCTGGCAGGGGTTTAGCCAGTTTAGCAGCTCCCCCCCTCTCCCTCCCCGCCCCCCCGTGACTGGAGATATGCTTGGGAGAAATGGGACTAGCCTGGACAGTGCTATGCTTAGGCAGCTGGAGATTACCACAGCAACAATTTGAATCTGTTAGTAACCAGCACAAAGCTGAGCACCCTGAGGCTGCTTTGTTTTAAGTCAGGATCAGCTGAGTGGCCAGCCAGCCAACCACAGGATTGGGGCAGGTGAGGGCATTAAGGTGGCTTAATGACAGCTTTGCCCACTACCCTTCTAACCACTGAAAGGCGCTTGGACGGAGCAAGAACTGGCCTGATATTTTACTCACCCATCAAAAAACCCCATCCTTCCCTGGAGAGGGTAGGCTTTTGCAAAGTTGGTATAATTTAGAAATGCAGACCAAATACTGGGATTTACCTGTTCAGGATGTGGCAGTGGCACCTGGGTGATTCCAATGCAGTAGACAGATTCTTCTTTGGAATTGTTGCATATATATGTGTAATACTGTCTTTACATACATTATTACCTTACGAGTAAGTCGTGTGTGTGTGTGTGTAAGAGAAAGTATGTACCATATAGTCATTACATAAACTACAGCTAAGCAGAACACATGTTGCTCAAACAAAATCAACAACCTAAGGTATTTCTCCCCGGGGACTGCTAATTCAGGTCTGTGTACATCTAACAATACCCACTGGTGAGATTTCTTTACAAGGACATTGTACTTACAGGTTTCATTTTCCTCATACTCTACATTGTTGGTACTAGTGTCTTAGAAGTCTTGAAAATCTTTTCCCTTGCCAGTTGCGTAGTTTTTCATTGGCAAAGAGTCTGCAAATGTTGTTTTTCGACCTTTTTTCGTCTCCCATTGCTAGCCCAGGCCCATTCCCCAGTGTATTGAATGGAGCTGATATTAGTCTGGTTGTTTATGCTTAATGGCAAGAAACCTCTTGAATTTACCTACTGGAGCTCCTTGCCGTGGCTTGCTGTCTCTCTTCGCGCCAGGGTCACTGATTAGGCCAGCACGTTGAGGGAAGCAGTGACATTTCTTGCTTTCCAGCACCAGTGACCAGCAGAGAGACTTTGACTCCAGGTCAAGTCATTCTAACCCCCTTAACATACGGGGGAACCAGATACCGCTCCAAAAAGTCCAGTTTGAAATGCACAGAGTTTGTGGCTTTTCTGTCTCAGGGTGAGGGGTTTGCGAATGTACTGAAAATGCTGGGCCAAGGATGCTAAAATCCTCATGGAGCCAAGCAATCCACAAACAAATTCTAGGGCTCCTGTGTGTGTTTTTTGGGGGGTCAGCCTCCTTCCTCTGTGCTCCCAACCTGCCCAACACACCTGGTTTATTCCGGAGCTGTCTTGCCAGTGGTTCCCATTCCTATGGTAGCATGCTACTCACCTCTCTCTCTCTCTCTCTCTCTCTCTCTGTAGAAGGCAGACAGCAGCAATAATTCCCACACAAATCTCCTCCTGGAAATATTCCACGGAAGAAAGCTGCATTCAGTTGCTCCACCCCTACAATGTTACAATGTAACAAAACTTTATTTAGATTGTGGGCTACATCCTCAGCTAGCGTAAATCGACAGGGCTCCCTTTCTCCTTTGTATCTCCGGGGGCCATCTTGGTTGTAAAATCTGCTGTTCCCTTGTGATATACTGGTCAGTAGGGTGACCAGATGTCCTGATTTTATAGGGACAGTCCCGATTTTTGGGTCTTTTTCTTATATAGGTTCCTATTACCCCCGTCCCGATTTTTCACACTTGCTGTCTGGTCACCCTACTGGTCAGCCAAGTTGTACCTGTTGAGGATCTGGCCCTAGGTCTCTTCCCTCCAGTTTACAACTTGAAAATAAAGTTAAACTATTTTAATTTCCACCTGCATATTGACACCCAGCAGATACTTGCTCATACAACAAAACCATTTTGTGGGTTTATTTCTGTTTATGGCTCTTTCAATTTTTGTGGGGGCTTAACCATGGTTAAATGACTATCTCGGAAGAGGAAAATCCTGTTGGTGTTCAGAGCCCCTGGTTTGTATTCCGTGCTTGCAGGCTGAATTGCCATTGATGGAGTTGTATTTCTCAAGTTGTTAATAAAATATGTGCATATTTAAAATACCAGGGAGATTTCGTACCCTACTGTTGTTTTCAGTTGATTTCTTTGTTTGTTTTAAAGTATGTTCTGAATACTAACATAATATGCCCAAGGGAATAGGAGCATTTCAAGCAATTTCTACTTTGTGATCCTGATAAACAGATGATGCTACTAATGGAGGCCCTAGCACATTCTTGGAAGGGGAATATAGATGGCATATGGCGGAGAAGAATAATTTCATTGTAATAAGGAAAGGTAGATTATTAGTGAGACAAATCTTTGTAGCTAGTGGCATTTTGGATAATGAGGGTGGTGAGGTGGAATCTGTTCTTAGAGCTTGGAGGTATCAAAGTGACAAACTCAGCAGATACTAGACTATTCTTGGCAAGCTACCGATCCTTCGATGAATTTGTGGCAAGTCATCACAGTCCTAAAACCTGAGCTACAGACTCTGTTTTAATTGGCTGGAGAACTGACTGGCAATGTTGTTGCAGAGCGCTGTCAACCCGAGTGGCACTTGAGGACAAACTGCAGGATGGCACAGCAGTACAATTATTGTTGACAGAGTACAATACTGTTCTGGCTAAATCCCCACATGTTCATTAAACAGGAACTGCTCGGAATGCTTGGGGTTTCTATGCAGAGTAACCGTATCTTAATGTAAATATAAAAAGATGAATTTTTGTGCTCACTAAAAGGAGGGACTTGAAGGACTTTGTAGCATCATCTAAAAAAAGTCAGCTATGAGACACATGTTCATGATCTACCATTCCACCCATGCAGCTTTATCAGAGCATCACAGTTCTGATCTGCCAGTAGTTATTCCCGTTCTAGACATCTCCTTTGAAAAAGCCGGCTTGTTTTGCCAATAAATGCGGTGGCTTTAGGATGTAGACAGTCTAGAGGAGGCTGAGAAAGCTACTCGTTGTGCTCCAACCTTCAGGTGTGAGGATGCAAGCTCAGGGACATGCCTGTAAGGATTTATCACTGGGGGGTGCTACAGCCAAGGTTTTAAACTGAGTAGTGAGTTTTGAATGCCTTCATTTAAGACACCTTAAATGAACCGGAGTTTCAGAGGGCAGATGCTGAGCACTCAGGTCCCATTTAGATGTCTCAGGCAGTAGTGTAGACATAGCCTATGTCAGCAAAGCTTATGTTGCTCAGGGATGTGAATTTTCCACTCCCCTCAGCGACATAAGTTAAACCGGCATAAGTGCGCGTGTGCACAGTGCTATGTCGGCATGAGAGCTTCTCCCGCTGGCAAAGCTTACGCCACTTACGGGGGAGGTTTTTTTTAATGCCGTCGGCATAGAGCAGCTTCACCAGATGCCATGCAGTGGTACAGCTGCACCGATATATGTATAGACATGGCCTCAGTTGGGCACCCAAAATCATTAGTCACTTTTGAAACTCTTGGTTTACAACTATGCTTAGAGTGGGCTGATTTGATTAGCTGCCATAGGCATATCCAATAGACAGCTATTGGACTGTACCTCCATTTTTGGTGATACTCAGGTGATTTCAAATCCTGATACGGTATTTGAATTTTTATTTTTTCCCTGAATGGCATTTAACACCTTTCAGCTTCACATCCATCCTCATAGACTGAAACCAGTGAGTTGCACCCACTTATATCAGGTCTGTGTTTGTCCTGGTGTCTTCAGTCCTGTGACACTAAGGGATCGATCCAAAGTCCAATGAAGTAGATTGAAAGACTCTCGCTTTACTAGAATGGGCTTTGAATCAGGCCCTAAAGGCACCAGCACCCATTCCCAAGGACCCGGTGGGCAATGCCCAGGATTGTGCAATGTAAAGGATGGTGCTAAAGAAAGAATTCTTGCAGTGCCAAGGTCGTAGATTGTCTGGGGAGAGCAAGAAGAGTTGTGGTTCCTTGTCTCTAACAATGTGTAGGCCACCATGCAAAGAAAAGATTAAACTGGAATTAGGAAGCAAAACAACAGCACGATTATAGCAGCTTTTCTTCTGTCACGTCCTCCGGCGCAGGCTGAGGGAGGAGGATGGTCCTGTGGTTAGGGTGGTACTTAGGGCTTGGGCCACTTGAGTTCAAGCCCCTGTTTTGTCACAGACTTCCTCTGTGCCCAAAGTGAGTCACTGAGCCTGTCTGTGCCTCAGTTTCCTATCTGTAAAAGGGGGGAAATAACAATGCCCATCTTCACAGGGGTGTTGTACAGATAAATACATTAAAGATTGTGAAGTGCTTTGAGGTCTATTGATGAAAAGGTGCCATATTATTATTACAAGGGAACTGGCTCCCAAAAAAAGAAGATGAAACAGGACCAAGGGAATGGTAGGAGAAAGCTGGGCATAAAATGCTTTTAGTGATATTTGACGCAAGACTCAATCTGTTACACAATTAACAAACCATATCACTGCTACGCCATATACATCTCAGCACTTTGACGTATTATAAAGAATTTGAATCCTATAAAGTACTTGAATAAAGTATTAAGTACCTAAAAGAAATGTCTCATCCTCATTGTAGAGGAGGAGAAAATATCTAAAATTTGTGTGGAATAGCATTTTTCTTTGAACCAAGTCATTTTCCACAGAAGCTGCTGGTCCCCCAGGCTCCTAAAGTGCTGGTTTTGAATCTAAATATTTTTTTGCGTTATAACTAGAACTGGGTGAATTTTTTCATGTGAATAGTTTTATTTTCACTGGAAAATGCAGATTTGAGTCAATCATAACTTTGCAAATTTGGGTTGATTTTTGGCAAATGGTTTCTGTTTTAAAAAAATTCAGAAATACTGATACGGTTCATTTTGGCATTTCCTAAACAAACTATTTTTGACTTTTCATCTCAAAGAGACATTTCATTTCAGAATTCCCCTAGATTTTATTTTAAAAAATAATGCTTAGAAACAGAACACCTTTCTTCCCCCTGCTCTCTGCCCCTAAAAATTAAATGAAACGTTTTAGGTCAAACAAAACATTTCATTTGACCCCAAATTATTTTTTAAACTCATTTTGCAGAGAAATTAAAAAGGATTTTAATTCAATCCAAAACAAATATGTTTTTTGTTTGGTCACTGAATCAAAAAGACAGAAATGTGCCCAGCTCTAATTAGAACAGCGGAATATGTCTCTGTCATAATATCTAGCACTTCTACATCTTTGCTAGATCTAAAAACACTAGGCAAAGGCATGGCGAAATATCAAAGTAATATAGTACTTTGTATAAATAATTACAAAGGTCTAAAGGGAATTTTAGCTCCTTATAAAACTACTTATGAGTAATAATGGCATAATTGGTCTGACCATAATTGTACCAACCTCCTCAGCGTGCGCACTATCTCCCTTCTCTCTCTCACATATCCCCTTCGTTTGACAGATCCTCCCCTTTTTGTAGCAGAAGTCATGTTAAATCGCTGGAATTGCTATACATGCTGGGCAGTCTTCACAGTGGATTTTTTCCAAAGATCTCTCTGCTTCTGCCCCTGTACACGCCCACTCTCCCCATCTATGGGCAGGTGGGGAATTTTGAGGGCAAACAAATTCTACTGTCTCTGGGAGACATTAGAAAGGTGAAAGAAGGAAGGAGGGTATGAACTGTCAGAAAATATACTGAATCCGTTTTTTTTAAAGTTACTAAAAACAATAACAACAATTTGCATTTGCTGTATATAGCACCTTTCATCAGAAATGATCCTAGAGCACATTCTATACCTGAGCTACAAATAGACATAATTTCCCCTACCCGTGAAATGCAGTCACCTCTGGAGCATCTGTTTCACAGCAAATAGCAATGCTACCCAAAAGTTTAGGGAAGGAAGTGAAGAAGTATACAGAATCTATTTACAACTGCCATGGGAATATAGGTAGCCAGAACTGGAATTTGCTATGGGTGCTGGCTTTTAAACCTCCCCTCTTGCGAAAAGTGCCATATGGAATTAACATCTACAGGGAATCAAGATGTAGGTATTATGGACTTTACTTTGCACCTTCTGTAGTCATTTACATCAAGATGTACAAAGTGAATTCAAAACGGGCATACAACAGTCTCATTTGGATGAGGTTCTATTTTACAGCCACCTAGCACTGTGTAAATGACTATTCCTAGTGCAGGGAAGGGGAAAATCATGTGCGCTGTCGCCATTTTTAATGCAGTGTTCAGACTGTCAGATAAGGAAGGAAAGTGTGGTCCAACTTGTGGAAACGAGTAAATAACATCCTAAGCATAACCTTCGAGACATTTTCATTTTTCTCATGTAAAACAAATGTTTACGTAGCCGAAAGATGAGCAGGTGGAGCCATGAATATATAGCACAAATTTCTTCAAAAATGGATCATTTGCTTTTATTTTCTGACTCGTTTTCCTGGCATTTGGACTCTCTGTCTTTGGTCCATTAAGACATGTTCACAGCTCAAGCTGTGATTTATAACTGGTTGGGTGGGTTGAAAGTTTACAAATTTTCTTAAAGGAAGCAAATCAATGAGAAACCAAAGCTGAATAGTTCCAATAAATTCTGTTCCTTTCCTAGACTGATGTCAGGATGCCTTTTCTGCCAAATTAGAATACAAAACAATTGTGAATTTGTGGGTGTGGTTTAGAAAATCATTAAGGAGAAGTTTTAACTTTGGTTTCATTGACCTTGAAATGATTTCCTGATAGCCAGCTGGAACATGATAGGGAAGTTGGACTGACGTTTACAGTTCAGGCAGATGGAAAGTTTATATTGTAAAAATCACCAATCTTCCACTTATTACTTTAGGGTCAGGGCCTGCAAACCCTTACTCATGGGATTAGTCACTGTGGACCATATTCTGATTTCATTTACTCCAGTATAAATCTGTGGAACTCCAGGAATGGAAAAGGGAATGGCAATAAGGCAAAGCCTTGTGAATCCTTAGAAGTATATAAGCCTCTCTGGAAAGGTTTGGAATGGCCTTGAAGAACAATCGATAATTACCATCTTGAAGAGACCATAGGTCGGAGCTAGAGGAGCTAGAATGCCATGAAAAGCATGTGTACAAAATGCAAGAGGCTCATCTCCTGAGCAGAACCAGCCACCATGCATACGTCACACCAGTGAGCCATCCCCTCCACAAGCTCCTTGTTCTAGTCTGGGTTCAGTGCAAGCTCCTGGTCCGAATCATCAAAGCCATTAGTGGTTTAGGTCCCAGCACCATAGAGACTGTTTCTCCATCCATGACCCAGCAACACAGCTGTGGTCATGGGGAACAACACTGAGTATGAAACAGGAAGTGGCGGAGGCAGGGCTGGCTCGTCCTTTTTTGCCACTCCAAGGGGGGGAAGCAAAAAAAAAAAAAACTGCCGCAGCAGTGCCACCGAAGAAGAAGAAGAAAAAAAGCCAGAGTGCCACCCCAAGAACAGCCGGAGTTCCGCCTCTTCAGATTTACCGCCCCAGACACCTGCTTCCTTAGCTGGTGCCTAGAGCCAGCCCTGGGCAGAAGGAGCCGGAGTGAACCAGAGGAAGGACATTCTTGATGCCAGGTGGGCAGGGCCGGCTCTAGGCACCAGCCGACCAAGCATGTACTTGGGGCGGCACCTGGAGGGGGGGCGGCACTGAGGGTTGTTTTTTTTTTAATTAAAAACAAAAACAAAACCCACTCTTCCCGGCGCCCCTGCCGGGGGAGCGGGGGACGGCCGTGCCGTGCACCTCGCCGGCACCCCGGCCAGAGCAGCGGGGGGTGGCTGTGCTGGGCTCCCAGCTGGCGCCCCAGCCGGGGCAGCGGGCGAGCCGTGCTCCCCACCGGTGCTCCGGCCGGGGCAGCAGGGGGTGGCTGTGCCGGCTGGGGCAGTGGTGCCGCAGGTGAGCCGCGCTCCCCGCTGGCGCCCCGGCCGGGAGAGCGGGAGGCAGCCGTGCTGTGTTCCCAGCCAGGGCAGCGGGGCCGTGGGTGAGCCGCGCTCCCCGCCGGCGCCCCGGCCGGGGGAGCGGGGCGGCCGGTCGCTTTTTTGCTTGGGGCAGCAAAAAAGCCAGAGCCGGCCCTGCAGGTGGGGTCCAGTCTATGGAATATTCTACCAAAGAACAAAATGAGACATAGTCTGATTTCAGAACCTGGTGCAAAATGCACCTTTTCACAATAGCCTGTCTGCAATAACAGATGTAGGATGAATAGGCGGGAAAGAGAAAGAAAGCAGGAGGTAGAAGATGGAGGAGGAAGGAAGTGGCCACGGTCTAGGATGACACATCCATATAGAGTCTTGAAAACAAAAATCACTTCCTGATTTTTCTCTGTTTTTAGTTCCTGCATACTCCAGTGATTGCTGCTGTATAAATATCTTAGAAAGATTAGACAGAGAGGATTCTGGTTGAAGAGACCAGCCTCAGCATGCAGGACCAGGGCAGGTAGCTGGCAGCAGATTGGTGTACTTATCTATGGACCTGAGGCTATGGGAACCACAACAATTCACCAGTAGAAATAATGTTTTGCGAATCTCCCAGTTATGCCTCTCAGCACCTGTGAATGTAGGTTTAACAAAGCAGCATTCTATTGTTTTGTGGAAATGCACAATATATCCCAGCAGGCCAATTAAAGAGCGACACCTCCTTAAAACCAATGGCAGCACAGAGTGTGCACACTACATCACTGCACAAAAAAGGCGAAATTACCAGGTCAGATTCCAATAGGGAAATAAAAATTTCCAGCAACAGGAATCTGCTCTATGTCTGATGCGATAGCTAAGCTCACGCTGCAGAGCAGCTCTTGGTCGGTCTCCCACACACCCAGAGCAGCTCCACAGTCCACTGCCCCCATAGAGCCTCTGTCCACTTTTATAGGCTTAATGGCAATGAGGTCTGTCAACTTACTGGCACAGCGTCCCAGGCCTGGCTTAATTGACAACCAGTGTACACGGAACACCATGTGCCACAGAAAAGTTATGTTTGTAGCCCTGGACAGCTTCATACAAGTTCTATAAAATGCAGGCAAAGTATGTTCAACACGGTATTGCTGAACGTACTTGTCTGATGCACCTGGGCACCTCTGGGCCTTGTTACCATTACCCAGGATGGGATAAAAAGTACCTTTTTTTTAAAAAGCTACATTTTTGAAAGCTGAGATGACTGCTCAGGGATTTCTGAACCTGGAGTTTATTAACAGTTAATGAGGTGTGTCTTGAAGAAAAAGCAACATTAAATATTGTGTTGCTTTTGGAGCAGGGCATTTTAAGATTGAAACTCACAGCTTATTTTGTTGTATTTATTAAATTGTTTGTCTGCTGAATCCTCAACTGCAACCCCAAAATACTTTGAATGTTGATTTTACCTACATATGCCATAAAAAACATCAAGGAAAAATAAGGCACAAATGGTGTTTTGAATGTATGTGGCCTAAAGGAAAAGAAACAAAACCTAGGAAAATTGGAGTCACTTCTATGCAAGCTACAGAATCACCCTCAAATAATAAAATAACAATTGCAACACTGATGGGTCAAATTGTAATGTTGTGTCATCCCTAAAGCCCACAGTGTCCCCTCCAGACCATACAAAATACTGCAGCGAAAGTCAACTTCCTTGCCCATTATTTTGATCACGTCCCTCTTTGAATGTCATCTGCTATCATCATATTCAAGCTCCTAGTTACCACCTTCCAAACCCTGTACATATCTGCCCCTTCTTAATTATCCAAGCTTGTCTCATTCACCACACTCTGCACTATGCCAACATTCCCATCCTCAGCTGCTCATTTGTCAGCATCTCTTTCAGTCATCTTTGTATTTTCTATGTGCCCCCCTCCCCAAATGTGTGGTATGACCTTCCTGAGCTTACCCATTGCACACTCAAGTCCCTCTTGAAAACCCACTTCTACCATGCTGCCAGAGTGCATCTAATGGATCTATATACTGTATACAGGAAGTGAAAAGCAAGAAAAAGGGACATGTTGTTTCCCATGCCTTAGTTCCTTGGGGCAGGAATCATTCTGCCTTCTCTCTAGGAAGCACCTAACTCACCATGGGTGCTAAACAAATAATGATAGATAGTAACTTGCTTTGTTACTGTTGAGAGGTGACCAATTCGATTCATTATCTAAAATGCATCATTGCAACAGTGCATAAAACGAGGTCTTAAGTTATTTCATTTTTTTTCCCCTTGACCATCAGAGGAGTTGCATCATGTGTGCTAAGTAGCAATTATTTGCTGACTTTTGAAATGTAACCAAACAGGCTATGGTACATACATTCTTCTAGGTCCCAAAGGGCTATTAGAGTTTGCTTATGAATTAACCAGCTGAGTGGTTCAAAACACAGTGTTCATATTTGGATGGGCAGGCCTTCAAAAGCAAGCCTATTACAGAATTATTTATAGTGTAGTCCCGTGGGCCATGTACTGTACAATAAGTGCCTCTTTATTGGATGTCAACTGTATATCACAGTACACTCAGATAAACGGGTTCTGGAGAGAACTGGGTGAAATACGTGTAGCAAAATCTTTATTCCTCAATTTCTGAACCTGGATGTGGCAAAACTCTTTATTCCTCAACATATGTTAATTGGATAAACTCATGTTTCTGTTCTCAAGTTCACAAACCTTTTGACAATCTGGAGTTGTTTTATGAAATGCTGATATTTTTGTGATAAAATTTCACATAGATTTTGTTGTTGTTTGGATGACTGTGAAAATCTTATGGTCCCCTCTCCCTTCTCCACATTTTTTGAGATAGGTTTGTTGGTTTCAATGGGTTATATAACTCATGTGAGATTGGTTCTGGTTCCCTGACTGACAGAGCATACCGTGTCTGGCCAGGAGGCTCAGCTCATTTTTCAGAGTAAAGAATCATAGAATCTCAGGGTTAGAAGGGACCTTAGGAAGTCATCTAGTCCAACTCCCTGCTCAAAGCAGAACCAATCCCCAAATGGCCCCCTCAAGGATTGAACTCACAACCCTGGGTGTAGCAGGCCAGTGCTCAAACCACTGAGCTATCCCTTACAAAGAGTTGCATTATATGTGAGCTCTCTGAGACAGCGGAGTAGGGGACCAACAACTCTGGTAATACCATGGTTTATTTGTGGTGTGGCTCATCTATCAGGCATGCTCCAGCCAAAAACCTAAGGGGCTACATCTCTGTCCCTTCAACTGATATCCATGCTTCAAAAGGATATTCCTTTTCTGTTTTCATAGACCCATAGGTCTGGAAAGGACTTGCAGTGGTTATCTGGTCCAGTCCCCTGTGCTGAGGCAGGACCAAATAAACCTAGACTATCCCTGCAGATGTTTTTCTAACCTGTTCTAAATAACCTCCAGTGACTAGAGATTCCACAATCTCCCTTGGAAGCCTATTCCAGTGCTTAACTCTTCTTATAGCTAGAAAGCTTTCCTAATATCTAACCTAAATCTCCCTTGCGGCCAATCGAACCAATTACTTCTTGTCGTACCCTCAGTGGTCATTGAGAACAATTGATCACCATCCCTTTTAGACAGTAGCGTAGTCAGGTCTTGAGCACAGGGGGAGCGGCGACGCTATAAAAAGGCGCCTCCCCCTTCCCCTGTACTCACCCTGCGACGCTTTAAAGGTCCGCTGCGGAGCCCCGGCCCTTTGCCGGAGCCGCTGGCAGGGCCCGCGGTCGCCTAGTGCGCCAAGATTTGCGGGGGGCGGCAGGCAGCTGCCCGCTGCCTCCCCGCTCAGCGGCTGAGCGGGGAGACAAGGGGCGGCTTGCTGCGGCTGCCTGCTGCCTCCCCGCTGAACTGGGAGACAAGGGGTGGCTTCCCGCGGCTGCTTTTTGTCTCCCCGCTCAGCGGCTGAGCGCCTGAGCGGGGAGCCACCTCTCTGCCCCCCTGAGCCGCCTCGCTGCCCCCCTGAGCCGCTGCCCGCTCAGGCTCCTGCAGCGGGGGGGCGGGGGCGCTTTAAAAGACCCGTGGCTCCCCGCAGCGGCAGGAGCCGCAAGCCTTTTAAAGCGCCGCCCTAGCGAGGCTCCAGCGGCGCCTTAGCGCCGCTTTTCCTTATAGGGGGAGCGGCCGCTCCCCCTGCTCCCCCCCGGCTACGCTACTGCTTTTAGAACAGCCCTTAACATATTTGCAGACTGTTATCTGGGCCCCCTCAGTTGTCTTTTCTCAAGATTAAACAGGCCCAGTTTTTTTTAACCTGTCCCCATCGTTCAGGTTTTCTAAACCTTTTCTCATTTTTGTAGCTCTCCTTTGGATGCTCTCCAATTTGTCCACATCTTTCCTGAAGTGTGGTGCCCAGAACTGGACACAGTGCTTCAGCTGGGGCCTCACCAGTGCCAAGTACAGCAGGATCTTTACCTCCCATGTCTTACATAGATATGCCACTCCTGTTAATAAACCCCAGAATTATATTAGCCTTTTTCATAACTGTATCACCTTGTTGACACATATTCAATTTGTGATCCACTATAACCCCCAGATCCTTTTCAGCAGTGCCACTACCTAGCTAGTTATTTCCCATTTTGTGTTTGTGCATTTAATTGTCCTTATTAAGTGTGATACTTTGCGCTTGTCTTTACTGAATTTCATCTTGTTGATTTTAGATCAGTTGTCCAATTTGTCAAAGGTCTTTTTGAATTCTGATCTTGCCCTTCAAAGTGCTTGCAACCCCTCCCAGCTTGGTGTCATCTGCAGATTTCATAAGCATACTCTCGATTTCATTATCCAAGTTATTAATAAAAATATTAAATAGTATTGGACCCAGGATGGACCCCTTTGAAGCCCCACTAGATAGTCCTCCCAGTATGACAATAAATCATTGATAACTACTCTGAGTATGATCTTTCAACCAGTTTTGCACCCACCCTATAGTAATTTAATCTAGACCACATTTGAGAATGTCATGTGGGACTGAGTCAAAATCCTTATTAAAAGCAAGATATGTCACATTCACAGCTTCCACCCAATCCACTAGGCCAGTAACCCTGTTAAAAAGGAAATTAGGTTGGTTTGGTATAACTTGTTCTTGTCACATGTTGGCTATTACTTATTACTCTATTATCTTCTAGGTGCTTATGAATTCATTGTTTAATAATTTCTTCCAGAATCTTTCCAGGTATCAAAGTTAAGCTGACTGATCTGTAATCCCTTGGGTCCTCTTTTTTCCCACTTTTAAAGATAGGTACTATGTTTGCTCTTCGCCAGTCATCAGGAACCTCACCCATCTTCCACGTGTGCTTGATGATAATTTCTAACAGTTTTGATATGTCTTCAGCTAGTTCCTTAAGTACCCAAGGATGAATTTCATGAAGCCCTTACTGACCTGAATACATCTAATTTATCTAAATATTCTTTAACTTGTTCTTTACCTAGTCTGGCTTGTGTTCCTTCCCCTTGTTGTTAATACAATTGTGGTAAATATCTGGTTACAATTATCATTTTTAGTGAAGACTGAAGGAAAATAAGCAATAAACACTGGGACATTGAAAGTCCAGATGCCAGCTCTTGCCAAGGCAACAGGTATTAGCTAATAACTGACAAACTCATAGCTGGAGACCAGAGCAGTTCACTTGTGTGTTAGTGTTGCTCAAAATAGGTATAATCTTATAAGAATGTAGTGTTTCGATTGTATAAAAGGTTTGTAAATTGCAGTAATACATGCATTAATTTTACTTATAATGTCTGTATTCCATGCTATAAGAAAATATGTAAGTTTTGCTTTATAACCTTGAAAATGTTTGCTCTGAATTTGTGAACCCAGGCATGGGAATCATATACTCCCCCCTTCCACGAGGACTATCAAAATGTAAGTGGACCATTATAAGACAAAGCTTTATTAATTGCCCCATCCACCCATGGAAAAGTAAGTGCAGAAGGCCTCGCCCCATCACTTTGAATGCTGAAGAGGGAAATAAAAATAGCTGACGTGAAGATTTTTCATCTCTTTGCTTTTTGAACTCTCACAGAGAAACGAAACTGAAGCCAGAGATCCCCAGGGATTATCTCCTGGGTCTTCCCTGAAATACACTTTGAATTGACAGAATCTAAGGGAACTGTCTATGACTCCATGGTAAGACAGTTATAGTGATCCAGGAGTTCACATTTGTTACTGGGTTGGTGAGATCTAGAGCATACCATCCAGGGCCGGCTTTAAGCCGATTCACCCGATTCCCCTGCCCCCAAGGGGGCCCCGCTCCGTCCGTGTCAGGAGGGTTTTTTTTGTTGTTGTTTCTTTGCTCGGACAAGTCCTGCGGAAGGGTGCAGGGCCCCACCGTCTTTCTTTGCATGGGGCCCGCACCTGCTAAAGCCGGCCCTGATACCACCAGTTCAAGGTGTCTGTCCTGTTTTCGACAGTTTGCCCTGAAGTAGGGACTCACAATCGTGAGCCACTCCAAACAGCGTGACAAATAATATTTGATCATTTTTTTCAGGGGACACTCTAGGTTTATCAACAGAACTGCCTTTAGATTATGTGCTTTGATCCTTTTCTTTCATAATTGTTCTTGGGATAATGTTCCCATTTACTGTAGAAATATAGCTAGTGCGCATTCAGGTTCAGAAATAACAGAGGAATAATAATGCCTTCTTAGGCAGCTGCAATAAAGCACTTCAAACAAAATCATGTGTTTGAACCTACCTCCAGACACAGGTCTCACCATCACAGGTATGGAAACTTCCCCTAGAGCCAGAATCACAAGCAAGACCCATGTTTTAAAAATAAATACATAAATAAATTAAATAAATAAACCGGAATAATTTTTACTTCCTTGCTCAGCCACAGAGATCTACAGCTATTCAGAAGAGCCACTTATGGATCTTCACAACAACAGAGTTTAACTCCAAGATAATAAATCCACATAATTCATTGAATTCTTCTTCTACTGCAGTTTCATCAGCACAGTGAAGGGCCCTAACGCCATCACCTAATCAGTTATCAAGGACCTATGGTCCTTGATAACGTGAACCATAGACTGACGGAGGCCACAGTGACAAAGTGGATCGTTGCATGTGTAGAGGTTGGCTGCACATATTCCTTGGCCAGTTTGGAACCTGTTCAGCAGAGTCCAAAGGTGATGTGGCAGGTCAAATCCAGGCAATTGAATGGTTGGATCAGCGACAAGGAAACCATTCCAAACGTTTTTAGTCGACCACTCATCACGCCACTGGGCTGATGCTGACAGATTCCGATCTG
This sequence comes from Chelydra serpentina, assembly GCA_037349315.1. Classification (NCBI taxonomy): domain Eukaryota; kingdom Metazoa; phylum Chordata; order Testudines; family Chelydridae; genus Chelydra; species Chelydra serpentina. The sequence goes on from JBAIAC010000004.1 coordinate 134,501,685, forward strand.
GCAGTTGAGACCACAATGGACGACTCGACGTAAGCCATGCTGTGGGGTGACTGAAAATGTCTGTATACAGTGGGAGATCTGGATTGACATGTAGCTTTTCCACCAGTCTGGCTGTAGACTCTCTGGGATGAATGTATGGAGGGGCGATGCTGCTCAGAACTGGTAGCCATGGAATAGGAGTGGAGCGCAGGGTGCCTGTGATACACATGGTCAAATTCAATTTGATGTCAACCAACTTTATGTGTGGTGAATGACACCACACAGGGGCACAGTATTCCACTGAGGAATAGCATAGCACCAGAGCCGATGTGCAAAGTGTTTATGCGCCTGAACCCCATGTCGAACTGGCTAATTTGCTGATTAGATTATTCCTGATCCTGACTTTGGCAGCAGTCTTTTTCCGATGGTCATGGAAAGTCAAAGAGCAGTCCAGTGTGACAACAAGGTAGACCAGTTTTGCCTCATGTTTCAGTAGTTTTCCATTGAGTAAAACGTCTAACTCCCGTTTAGCGCTTGCATTGTGGAGGTGGAAGATGCTCAAAACTGTCTTAGTCACATTTTGTTGGAGGCGCCTACTGCTACAGCAGGCTGTCATCTTGGCCAGGTGGGCATTCAAGATGTTCTCCAGTGTGGTGAAAGAGCACAGCTGGATACCGCAGCAGATATCATCTGCATTCATTGAATTGGGCCCCCCTGAATCAGCCATTCTAATACTGAGCTGGATGGCTGGAGGCAGAGGAACTGGTGATTGTCTGCTTCCACAAACTGCCAGCTGTTGCATGCTTCTGAATTTGAAAAATGTGTTGAAAGATAGAGCTGATCAAATTATTCATTACAAATTATCTTCATCACAAATTTAACTCCATTTTTGGTTCATGAACCACTCCTGATTTTCTATGACTATATGTATAGTTCATAAATATTTGTTAAATGGTTTGGATGTAACATTCAGACTATGGGTTCTTCTAACTATTTGTTTCAGCTATTCTCTATTTGTATAGTGTTGGTTACCTAAGTCACGGCAATGTTTTTGCTCTCTGATTGGATGACTGAAACCACTTGAACAAGAGAATAGCAAATAGTGAATGAGGTACTTCCAGTCAGGGACGGCTCCAGGCACCAGCGCAGCAAGCGCGTGCCTGGGGCGGCAAGCCACGGGGGGCGGCGTGATGGTTGCTGTGAGGGCAGCAGTCAGGCAGCCCTCGGCGGCGTTTCAGTGAGAGGTCCACCGGTCCCCCCGGCTTCGGGGGTAATTCAGCGGCGGGCACGCTGACAGTGCAGGACCGGTGGACCTCCCGCAGAAATGCCGCCAAAGCCGCGTGACCAGCGGACTGCTTGCAGGCGTGCCGCCAAAGGCCGCCTGACTGCTGTGCTTGGGATGGCAAAAATCGTAGAGCCGCCCTTGCTTCCAGTGCAAATGTTTAGAAGAATACTCATTCATTCTTAAAATTCATGTCACTTTCAGGAGTAGCAAACATTGTCATATACATGGCTGTTGTCCAGATCCTTATACATAACAAATAACATGACCCACACACCCCTGTCCCATGAATAAAAGCAACTGAACTTGGCTCTTTAAGTCAAAAATATTTGTGAATCAGATTTTTTACAAATATTTCCAGCCCTCTTTGTTAATATGTTTGCTGTAACATAAATAAATGTCCTAGACTTAATAGCACAGATGTCAGTGAGTGATAGTCTTCCCAGAATTGTTTAGCCTTAACTCTAAATTTTCCCTGCTTTTGTGTTTTTGTAGAGTTGTGTGTGTTCTAATTAAACAATAAAGCACAGGCCCTGTCCCAGGGATTAAGACTGACTGGGGGTGTGGAGGCAAAGCCAACAGCCATTAACGGCAGCTGGTCATTAATTCCCCAGGCGATGCTAGTGCTAAGCTCATCATTGCTGTTATAACAATCTCTCCCCACTTCTTTTTTTAAATTAAGAAAAATACCTTTGGCTTCTTTAGTGCAGACAAGGCTGCTGCTGCCCCCTTTCTAGGAAATATCTATAGCCAGTCAGAATATGGACTGTCAGGATATTGTCTAAAGTTTAAAAAAAAAAAAGTATAATAAACTAGAGATTCCATTTTTGAACCATAGTCTGAGAAGGCAGCAGGCAGGCACTTTCTGGGTACAACCTCCAAATAATCCATATTTCATTAAAAGAAAAAAAGCAATGACCTCTTAAACAAATAACTGTGAACAGAACAGCCCTGTCTATCTAAATTCTTAAACTGCACCCATCACTGCAGTATGGTGCTAATATAAAATGTTAATGTACCAAGCTTATCCAGTGAATATATTTCTGCTTTACTTTGCTAAAAGAGGACAGTGGATATATCCATCTAACTACTTTTGTATTCCTGCTGGAAATCTATTAACAGTCCCACTTCCCCCCACTCTTTGTTATTACAGCACCTTTATTCTGAGACAGACCTGCATTGCTTTTCGGAGAGCTCCTTCACTGAATTCTAGAGGTTAATAATGGACATTCGTGTATAATATTGCCATATGAATGTTTCTATGCCCTAGATAAATGTGCATAATTTCCTTTGTATGTAATGGGCATGAGTGTTTAATTATGCTAAGTTGTGAGTTTTGCAGTTTATCTCAGCCCCTCGGGGAATCCTTGAAAATGAAATTTCCTATGTCACTGATACATTGGGAATGCAGTTTTACAATACCTTTGTAGTAGGATATTGTAATCCATGTGGGTCCCCCTCACCTCCCCGCTCCCACATAGGAGAGAATAGACACAGAACTAGAACTTTGTTTGAGAATATGGGTCTATATAGCACAGCAGGAGGGTTAGGAAATGTTAGGAAAAGATTTAATGACAAGTGGGTTGCAAAATTGCAATCAGTGATTTTATATAGATAGATACAAACAATATAAATGTCTGTATTTACATTAATTCTCAGGTTAATTGCACTAGTTTAATAAATCACTATTAATCCATGCTGCTATTAATCAAGTTATTAAGAATATAGAATACATTGGGTACTGACATTATTTCTTGGGCTACTAAGGAGGTAAAATGGATCAGGTTTGCCTGATGAGTCAATTAATGTACATTTTGTGTACAAACAATTTCTATATTTGAAATTAATTCCCCAGGAGATGCTAGTGCTAAGCTCATCATTGCTGTTATAACAATCTCTCCCCACTTCTTTTTTTAAATTAAGAAAAATACCTTAAATCTTCACTTTTCCAGGCCTCTCCGCCTTTGTCTTCTCTTGCAAACGTACCCTTGGCCTTTCTCTCTCTCTCTCTCACATGTATGTATTTGTGCATGCACAGGCACACACAAAAGCTGAGTGAAGGTATCATTTACTTTACAATTAGCTTGCTCTGTGATGCATGATTTCCTGCTGTAGTGTGTACTTTCAGTAGATAACAAAAACTGTTACTAAAACCTCTCAAGAGGAAAACAAAACACAGATGCCATCTTGAATGCAAAGCATCTGGGGATGATAATCAACTGTGGCCTCAAAAGATATTTTGTTCCATCCCATTTTCTAAGGGTTCTTGAGAAGAAGAAAAGAAGTGGGGGAGGGGCAAAGCGGGCGGAGAGTGGTGGTGGTGAATGCTGTGTGAGTTTCTGGAGTGAACTTGACAATTTCCATAAATTGAATCTATACTTAAAATGAATCAATGTTTAGTGTTATTGACTTTTAGAAAATTTTAGGTCACACTGGTACCCTATCCTGGTATCTTGTTGTGCTTTAGCCTGGGTAGCCATCTAAATGGTTTTCATGATTTAGATTGATAGCCAACTATTTTAGAACCTGCAGAAAACCTTCAAAAAAGAAAACGTGTTTATTATTTGTTCTGTAAATTCAGAAAATGGAAGAATAGCCAAGGGTTGGAGAACAGATGATGCCGTATGGAAAACATTCCATTTAGAAATATTTATGTCCTGTATCACATATTAAGTATTTCTCTTCCTTTGTTTCTCCCTAATACAGAAAATGGACCCAATTTTTATATCAGTTGCATAGTGTACATCCAGAGTAACTCCATTGACCTCATTTGAGTTACTCTGAATTTACACCAGAGAAACCAAGAGCAGAATCTGTCTGTTTTAATATAAAAGTCTCTAATAGCAAAGAGTTAATCTCCTCTTGTTGTTCCAATCTACAGTGCTATCCTTCTCTTTGTGATATCACATGGAGTCCAGCTGCAATATCACAAACCCAAATATAGATACAGATAAAAATAACAAAGCATCAGTGTTCTGATCCTCCTCTACACCTGAGGAGCATGCAGCACATCTCAGGAGAAGTGTGTGCATCATTTCGGTATGCTAGAGCAGGCTCCTGGCTGCTCTAATTGGTGCCTGCTGCCAGAAGCTCCAAGTGGTAGGTACAGCAGCTGGGAAGCACCAGAGTGTAGGGAAGATTCACACAGTGTTATGCCCCTGGAGTCTTTCATGGATGGCTATGGTGGTTGAAGGGCCATTTTATACTGGGAAACAAGAAATTTAATAAGCTGGAGTTAAAGTGGAAAGTCCATATCAGTAAGTATAAAGGTCTTGCAAGAATGTTGAAGTTCTCAAAAAACAAAACAAAACAAAACCCCCAAACCAACAACAACAAAAACTTTCATTAGAAAACTAGGAAATCCACGGTGAAGGTTACAAGAAGCTTGCAAATTTATTTTGCTGATATATTAAAAAACAGAACAAGAGAGGAAATAAGTTACTTTTCAAACCCAAATATGTGAGCACAAGGAATTCACAGTTAAGGGTGCCCAATCTCCTTAACGCTGATGCTTTAGTAATGTCAGCCTTTCATATTCCCTTCTTTGTAGCTTTTTTGCAGTGTTTCATGCCTAGCGCTTATGATGCCTCTGCTCCATAGTATGCATTGGGTTCCATGTAGCTTGTAAATACAATTCAAGAGGCTGGTTTGGGGCCCTAGTAGGATTTTTCCTCATATGCCACCCCAGGTTATCTATCCTGCTTTCAGGCTCCTAAAGATGTTTTTAGCTCAGCTGCACTGGATATTTCATTGGAGAATACAATTTACAGGATCTTGCAGAAAAGAAAAATGACATGGGGGTGAGTGGTTTAAATCAACACGTTGAAAAAAACATGTACAAGTGAAACCATAATAGCCACCAGTCTAAATGCCACATTTAACACTCAAGCTGCAAAGCACCAGCAGTCATCACATTGGAAGTAGATCAGCATGTCAGTGTAACATGTCAGTCATGTAAGGTTCTTTTTTGTTTGATTTACTTATAAAGAATTTTAAGCAGATTGTGGTTTGAAGCTGCTCCTTCTTCCCTGAATGGCTGTGCACATATAGGAGAGTTCTAAAAAGAAACAGGTGGCATGGTGTGGATGTACTTTTATCACTCCCAGTGGATTACTGGGCTAGTAATGGAGTTTTTACTATCGAACTAAGTATTGGTGTGCCTAATTTAGATGGGACTAGCAAGAACTGAAAAGCAGAGATGGAGGAGCTGTACAGCAGCAGGATTTTGAACCCCTCCCCCCACTTTTTTTTCCCCAGCTGTGAGTTCTTTTTCTTAACTGCAGTGCTTCTAGCCTCTCAAAACTTGTGAGTCAAGAGGGGGGGAAATGGCAAAAATCCCAGTTTGGAAACTAAATAAATGTCTCTTTAACATCCCAAGAATGTGAAGCAGCCAGCGACCCATTTGTAGTCTGAGAAAACTTATTTCCTTCAGATTCCTTTGAAGGTGGTAAGAGGGAGAAAATATGCTGACATACTTTAATATACTGTAAATCATACATACTTCTAGTAAACTGTGTCCAAAGTCTGAAATAAATGAGCCGAACAGCAGAACAGTAAAAGAATACTGGGCAGAACTTTATCTGTGCTCAATCCATTGGTTTCCGAGATGATAATGCAGTTCGGAATAAGGGGCTCCTTAAGGAGCTGTGTGTAGGCACGAGTTACCCTTAAGTAATTGCTACACATTGTATGTGTGCATTTGAGATGCTGGATTAGGGAAGACCATTTTGACCATGTGCAATGTGGATCTACAATGAAGCTGAATTAGTGTTGTGATGGAAGTCTTAACTTTTGAACGATCCGATTGCTGCTACGTGTGTAAATTTCCAAACTCAGTGTTGCATTAAGATAGGTGGGGGGATTTTGTTCATTTTTTACGTGTCCCTTATTTTGCTGAAAGAAAAAAAAGACACATTTTGATTAATCTTTTCATGTCTTCTTTGATTAGTCTTGATCATATTGTTCAGATCAATGTGATTCTTTGTTAATCAAGATCGTTTCATAGGAACCAGTCTTTTCCGAGTGTGTTTCAACAAGAAAGACTGCCCTGTAATTTGGACAATATTGTTGCTTCATGGGGACATTACTTTGGAGTGAACATTTTGCTTTCTCTATTGTGCACATTCTGGTTCCTGTAGAGTTTACAACCTCACTTTTGACCATTGGGTAAAGTATAATCTCTGCAGGGACTCCTCAGTTCTAATTGTTGTGGATTTTACAGTCTCTACTGCAATCGATCTAGAGGAATAACCTCCACAGGAATGGAGATTGCAAGGGCCCTTGCAGGAACTATTGGGAGAGAGGATCAGGGGATCCTGTAGGACAATCCACAGAAACTGAGATGGAGCTTAGAAGCTGTGCAATTGCCTCAGTTCCCACAGAATTGACGACCTTTGCACTGAATGCTATGGAGGTTCCTAACTCTGCAGGGGCAGCTATAGAGCTCTGTCTTTTAGTTTAGGGGCTTCTTCGTGGACCCTGTGAGGTTAGAAGTGGCTCCCTCTCTGGCTCTAACACATGTGCTGATGGGACTCATCAATGGGATTGGACCTGGGAGAAGGCTGCTTAACTGGGATGAGAAGCCATACTGGCTCATTAAGCAGCTTCTACCGTATTATTACCTTTCATTTTGAACCATGAATCTACTGCTTCTGTAGTTTTGCCAGAGCTTTTGGTTTTAGATCTCAATGACTTTCCTTTACTGTACAAATGCAGTCATGGCCCTCTATTATTCTCTCCAGGATGTGGTGAAACTCCTACGGACAGGGACACTCCTGCTGTAAACTGTCTGTCCCTCAAGGCCATAAACTAATATTTTTTTAAGTGTAGTAGCCGTGTTAGTCTGTGTCAGCAAAACGAAAATAAGAAAGAAAAACTTGTAGCACCTTAGAGACTAACAAATTTATTTCAGCATAAGCTTTCGTGGGTTAATACTCACTTCATCGGATGCATGGAATGAAACACACTTCAGACAGACATTTATACAGTCAGAGAAACATGATGGTCCAGGTGTATAGACTTTTTCTTTTTGTAAAGCTTTTTCTTCCCCTGCTGTCATGTTTCCTCTCAACTAATTAGCCTCTTAAGATTGGTCTATACACCTGGACCATCATGTTTCTCTGACTGTATAAATATCTGTCTGAAGTGTGTTTCATTCCATGCATCCGATGAAGTGAGTATTAACCCACGAAAGCTTATGCTGAAATAAATTTGTTAGTCTCTAAGGTGCTACAAGTTTTTCTTTAATATTTTTTTCTTTCACTCAGTGTATCCTGAAACAGCTGCCAGGCACTAGATGGTGCTAGGGAGTCTCCATCCAGTGCTCCAGACCCAAGTGAAGTTGGTGTTACTATAGTAACTGTGACACTGTACTGGGTGGGTGCTGTGTTATAATTACTATTTATTATTTCTACTTTAGATGTATTGTTTGGCAGAATTTTCCCCCTTGTAGGTGACTGCAGATGTCTGTTTGGTGGTTGGTTGTTTTTTAGTTTTCACACACGCTTTAAGAATTCAGCAGTGGAAACATAACTGAAATGGCTAATCTGACTCCAAACCAGGGAATACAATTGCCATCTGGTGAATCTGTTCATTTCTTGCTTTTCTGTTTTCAAGACGTCTTGTGGTGCAGCCAAGTCATGGTTTCTGTGCAGCATGTTCTTACTTGTGTTCTTCTCCAGGGGCTGAACATCCAAAAGCTCCCAGTTAGGCACCTAAGTTAAATGCCCAGATTTTTCACAGTGCTCAGCCCCAGCAGCTCCCCTTGTTCTCATCCTTCAGATTGTTCTCAATGGGAGCTTGTGGGTGCCAAGCACCTTTGAAAATCTGACCTGAAAATCTCACGATTGTGGATAGGAAAATGGAATGTTTCTGTAGCCGGCTGTTGGCCTGAGGAGTTTAAAAGAGATGTGCCATATCACCCTGAATTTCAACGCCGTGTTAAACATTCTCAATATGAATCACCTACGGACAGACTGTTATGTCTCCATATCCAGTCGTGCCTTTTGGATTAACTACCCTGACTTTAATTGGATGGGCGCGGCAACAAGAAGTAAACCTGATAACAAAAGTGAGTCGAACCATCACAGCAAGAGAGTCCCCCTCATAAGTTTCAGCCTAGCCACTCCATTCCCAGCTTCAGTCTCCGGCTTCAACTCCAGCGGCAACTAACTTCCAACTGATCAGTCTTGTGTACGCCACCAGCACGGAATGCTCCAGCTCTTTCGCAACGCTCTCTCTTTGCAGTGCTGTAAGGGAAAGGAGTTGGCAGACTTTCTATAGGGGGAACATGCTCACTGGATCGGGGGACATGCTTTCAGGACAGTTGCAAGGAGAGCCCACAGGGCGGTTGGGTGATTTTACTTGCCCTGCTGCTCTTGCTGTTTGAGATGACATACAGTTTGCCAGCCTGCCATGGGTAATTTGGAAGGCTTGGAAGCTCCGTCTTCCTATAAACAATCCCCAAGATTGAGGACCAGTAGGGGATACATTTGACGACCGTGTATTTTTGTTTCATTTTGTTTCCCTTTTAAGTTCCGTGAAGTGATTGTTGAAATATATGATCCCCTTTTGTTTCCTTTCATTTGATGTTGTATAATTGTATCAATAGAGAAGTTATTTATCATTTTCATTGATCACAGAGGATTTAATGAAGGCACAGAGTCCTCGTGTTGTAGGAATCCAGAGCGTTGGGTGCAACCGCATGCACCTCCACCATATTTATAGTTGCAGTAACCACACATTCAACACAGTTCTTAAAATGCCATACATAATGCCGGCTGGAAAGCATGAGTAATTCATAATAAGATGCGAGTTGATTATTATTTGTAGTACCTAGAGGCACTTCACAAAGAAGTGAAATGACTTGCCCAAGGCAGAGTAGGGAGTAGAGCCCAGGTCGCTGTAAATGTGAGCTATCCGTTAGCCACGCTGCCTTCCAAATTAACTTTTCCAAAGCAAAAAGAGACAGTCCAAGCAGCTTTGAAATCAATTTCTCAGCTGCTCTCAGCTCTGGCTGAGAAAATTCAAGCAATGCTTTTCACCTTTGGGATAGGAAAGACATAAGGCATATTTGGAATTCACTAATAAATAAAGTTATCATTTCTCAATAAAGTCTATTTTATCTATAAAGGTTTTCTTTTTATACTATCTGTAAGGCCCGGTGCGGTGGCGCGTGCCTGTAATCCCAGCTGCTTAGGAGGCTGCGGTTGGCGGATCGCTCAGGAGTTCTAGGCTGCTCTGCGCTATGTCAATTGGGTGTCCGGTGCTACTGACAACCTGGCCAGCGGGTAGTTGGAGGACTGGCTAGAACAACACGTCTGACGTATTGTGATCGGTGCTTTCTCTGTGAAGGCTGATAGACCGATCGATGACAGTGACTATCTGTAAGCAGAGTCAGGATGAGCTCTACCCTGACATCTGGTGGTGAGTTGTGGAAAGGGATGTCAGGGGCTAATCTTGTTTGCATGGACACACACACCCTGCAAAGCATGATGGACCGCTTGCCCAAATGGTCACTTTGGCTGATGTGGGATCCCCAGTTTCTCTGTTATTGGGGCAGGAAGAATAAAGTGTTGTTACCCTGATTATGTGAATCAAGGACAGTGGGCTTTTGTTATGATGGAGGGACTCGCCATCAACTAAGCAGTACTCGCTAGGCGAGGGACATGGGTTCCAAAACCCAGTGAACTGAGAGAGGCTGGGGACAGGTTTCTTGATTGGGACTTTTGGTGATAGATCAAGCATAGTACCTGGTGGTCTGGGCCCCTGGTGAGGGTCTGAGACACCAATTGCACCTCTTCCTCTCTCCACTGTGGAATATCAGAGCTAATGTTGAGTTCAGACTGCTGAGTTGAAATCACTCTGGGCTAAAGGTGCAAATGAGCACTAAGGCTCCCCTAACTACAAGCTGGAATCACTAAAGAGCTAAGAGTCTTATGAGCTGAAACCACTGAGCAATGTGTTAAGTAGTGGGGGAGCCTGAAGATCTATTGCTGAGTAGCTAGCGGAGCTGCCGGCAGAACGGCGCAGTTAGTGGGGACAGCTGTAGTGGCTTGCGGGACAGCTGGTGGAGCAGAGCGAAGCCCCACGGAGGGGTGAGGCAATCATCTTCAAGCCACATAAGGTGCCCCTTACCTCTCCTCTCCCCATTTCTGCCCAGACTGATGAACTTTTGAACTTTGGGACTGGACTTTTGGGTTCTTGGACTTTTTGGGGACTTTGGGTGATTTCTGGGTTGCTGGACTCAAGAACCAAAGGGCCAGGACATGGCCCAATTGGCTGGGGTGGGTCTTGCTCACAGTTTGGTTTATAAATCCTAGTTGCAGTGTTTTCCCAATTTAATGCTGGTGTCGTTTACCTGCTGTTATTAAAGATTTTCCGTTACACTGAGGCCCTATGCCTGTGAGAGGGGAAGTATTGCCTCATTGAGGCACCCGGGGGGGGGGGTGGTGTGTGTGTAAAGATTTTCCCAGGTTACTGGGTGGGGGCTCGAGCTGGTTTTACATTGTGTTGTTGAGAAGGGAACCCCTATGTACTGAACCCAGCCCTTGCTGCTGTCAACTCCTCCTGGCAGAAGGGTTACATTTCAAACAGTAATGGCAGCCAGAGCTTCTGTGATGCTGGCAGACCAGGTGCCAGCTCATGCCAAGGCCTCACTGAACACTGACAATTGCATAGCTGGAAACCAGTCTGGCTTACTTGTGGGTTAATCTAAAACAGATATTAGTGTTATAAGAATGTGTTTAGACTTGATAGATTACTTGTAGAATGCTTGTAGGTATATTAATCCTATCCATAATATCTGTATCCCATGCTATAAGGCAATACTTAAGTGTTTGCTCTAGAACTGTAAAATGTTTGTTCTGAAACTCAGTAGCTCACCAAACAGGGGAAAAAAACTTCACCTAATGCAACATGCTGGATTCCTACAGAAGGTATTATCACCTACCCATCAGGAAGGACTACTGAATCCAAATGCGTCATTGTGGAACAAAGACTTTGTGGATTGCTTCCCTGTCCCCCTGCCCCGCCTCACCACACCCCAGGATGAGGTTAGGTGAAGAAGTGCTCATCCCACCCGCTTGGACTCTAGGGAAGTGGTAATAAAAATCCCCGATCAGAAGGAACTGGGGTCTCTTTATGCTGTCTGGACTCTGAGGGGCAAAGATTCCTAAACATAAGCAAGAGATTCTCATGCTGCTTGGCATGGGTCAGCCCTAAAGGACATAGAGAGCTGCTTATTATAGAAGCTTATATTACCTTTTTAAATCTCAGACTGTAACTCATTTGTGTGTGTATGCTTCCTGTTTTAACTTTGTAAATAACTCCTTTATTTCCTTTTTTCCTAGTTAATAAACCTTTAGTTAATTTATTACAGGACTGGCTACAAACATTGTCTTTGATGTGAGATCTAAAGCTGCAAATTGACCTGAGGTAAGTGACTTGTCCTTTGTGACTGGGAGTACCTTAAAATTTTGTGATTTTTTTGGTATAACATGATGATCTATCACAGAGTCAAGATTTCCTGGCTGGCAAGATAGATTAGAATGCCCAAGGGGATTGTCTGTGACTCTGTGTTAAGGCTGTTATAGTGCCTGAGGAGTTTACACTTGTTACTGGGTTGGTGAAATCTAGAACTCACAACCAGTTTGGGGGTTTTGCACTGCTTCTTAACAGTCTGCCCAGAGGCTGGCATTTTAGCTTGTGAACCACTCCAGACAGAGTGACAACTTCCATCCTTCTGACTGACTCCTACATTTTTTAAAATTAATTAATTAGAACACAGCCTTAATTTAGAAGACTGATGCTATCAGGTAAAGTACTGAACTAAGAGAGAGAACTTTCCAGGATTCACAGCTCCTGAAATAAAAATAATTAGTTTTGAGGAATGTAAAGTGCTAAGGAAGAAACCAGCTACTAATATTCATCTAGGAGCAGTTTAAGGCGCAGCTCTACATCTCTGGGCATTTGCAAGATATATAATTTATATTTTAAAAAGGACACCATTCATTAGAAGACAAGGACATTAACATTTAGATTACAGTCACTGGAAGGAAAATCTGAAGTCCATAGGTCTCTTGCTTTGGCAAGAAAGGCATGATCATGCCTTGCCACCCCCACCCCACCTGCCCAAGTTTGAAGTGCACAAAATGTGATTTCACATGTAACTTAACTGCGTCCGCAATCCAAGCCATTCACACGTCTTCCCAGGTAAAATAATTAACAGGTTAGTCAAAATTTGTAAGTCCAAATGATAGCAGAGATGTAGGAATCTGCCAGTCTCTAAAAATCTTTCAGGGTTACCCAGGATAACTCTGGGGATCTCTATCGACTTGTTCAATTTACACCCTTTTGGAATCCAAACAGTCCAGAGATGAAGGATCTTTCCTTAAGTCCATCTTTTCTATCTTCACACAGAAACCTAGCTGACGGTTTCTGTACCCACGTGGGCCTTCTCTTGTTGGCTACGGGTAAGGGCTACAGATTGAGTCTATGAATTCCCATTGTGAATGCAATCACTCTTGCTTTGATGTTAGCACTCTTCCTTGATGAGTAATTTAGTTACAGAGATGTACGTAATTCAGATGCCTGCCATTACGTAGGAATAAATAAGTGAGACCAGTACAAGTAACATTCCATTAGTTTTCATGACGTTCTAACACCTGACTATACTCTTACATTAGCACACGTTTGATCTAGGGTTATTTAATTACAGGATGTACATAATGTAGAAGTAATGTAATAGCAAACTACAGGATATAGACAGACAGAAACAATACAATCAGCATCTCCTTTGATCTCTATTAGCATACAAGTGAAATAGTTAGTATGCATTCAAACATTTAACACTTCTTTGATATTCATATACAAGTGAATTGACCTAGGGCTTTGGCTTTAGCTGGTCTGTCAGCATCACAGTGACATAGTTCCACCCAAAGATTGTTTTTTAAAGCATTAAGCAGCCACTATTAGCAATAGCCACACCATGGTGGGCATTAATAGGATATTGGTGCACTTCTCAAGTAGTTGCAAGCTCTTGGCTTTTCAGCCTAGTGCTTCACAATCACAACACCCCCGAGGAATGCCCCAAAAGCTTGCTAAAGCACAAACTGTTGTGCTATATTGTCCAGTCCTAATTTATCAGTTCTTATTCTGTATGATCCCGATCCATTTCCCATTAAACTCAATGGAATGACATTAGTTGACTTTAATGGGAGTCAGATTTGAGCCCTACACGATTGCTATACAAAACCGTAGTTCTCTGCAGGGCTGTTTAACATTTCTGAAAGCTATGTGAATGTTGTGAATCTCGAGGACTGCTTTTTTAATCCATGACAACATCAATCCAGTCAAAATTAAATGGGTCAAATGGAACACTTCAGGGAATGCACAGGACCCCCCCTCCCCCCATGAAAGAAGATAAAGAAATAATAGCTCTTCTGAGTGCTCATCTCACACAGAATTCCCTCTTAGTCTCCCCTGATTTCCCCAACAGATTTAATCCTCCTTTCCTGTGTCAAAGGTAGTCACAATCTCTCCCAGCGGGGCAGCAAATCCATGCTAGCTCAGCTTTTAGTATTCTGATAATCTCTAGAATTCCCTAACTCAGCAGCAAATGACTTTACTAACCCAGCTGACCAGCCCCCGGAATCACTTCATAAAACTATCTCTTAAAATCACTGGCCTGAGTTGAAAACACAGTTGGGAATTATGGTAGGTAAAGTATATACAAATAATAATCCTGTCTACTACCTTTCCTTTCCCTTCTATGCTCATGTGATTCCTCACCCAGGGAACACTGTGCTCCCCCTCTCTCTAGATTTGATTCTAGTATGCCAGGTTCTCATGTTCCTTTCTCTTTTAAATCTTACTGTCTTCATTATTTTTCAAGTAAACAAAATATTTCAAAAGTCTGCCACATCCATAACTTTCAAAATATCTATTTCCATGACAGAAAATACTTCATCAGAGTAAATGGAAATGAAATGGTCAAACATCTAAGATTGTTTCGTCCACTTGCTGTGGATGGACTAGAATCAACAAACTAGAAGGTAGGTACAGGAACTGGCATTTATTATTGGTGTACAGTGCCCCAACCTGCAATATGAATGATACATTTAAAAAATGAGTATAAAGAGACAGCTCGTTAGCTTTCCCCACCTCTGCATACTCACATAAGGCTCTGTCACAATCTGGCCCAATTATTTTTCCCTCCAAATTCTTGAGATGTCATCAAAGCCACCAAATATCACTTCTAATCCTTCTAAAGCAGTGGGTCTCAACCAGGGGTATGAGTAGCCCTGGGGGTATGCTGAGGTCTTCCAGGGGGTACATCAGCTCATCTAGATATTTGGCTAGTTTTACACCAGGCTACGTAAAAAGCACTAGTGAAGTCAGTACAAACTAAAATTTCATACAGACAATGACTTGTTTATACTGCTCTATATACTGTACACTAAAATGTAAGTACAATATTTATATTCCAGTTGATTTATTTTATAATTGTATGGTAGTAATGAGAAAGTCAGCATTTGTTCATTAATAGTGTGTTGTGACATTTCCGTATTTTTATGTTTGATTTTGTAAGCAAGTAGTTGTTTAGTGAGATGAAGCTTGGGGGTATGCAAGACAAATCAGACTCCTGAAAGGGGCACAGTAGTCTGGAAAGGTTGAGAGCCCCTCTTCTAAAACAGTCCCTGGGCCTGAATCTCTGGATCTGGTCTCATTCACGTTAGTGTAAATCAGGTGTAACTCCAGTGAAGTTGATGAAGTTGTGCCAGCATGGGTGAGATCTGAATCAGGTCGTCTGTCACCTTATTATTATTATTATTCCACCATCTGAATGTAAAATGGTGTACCAGTTTCAGAAAGAGCTACATATGTTTGGCCACCAACAGGTGCCTTGCAGGAAAGAGATAATAAGATCTCTAGCCTTATATCTTTCCTTAAAAACAGACCGAGGGATCATGAATTAAAACTAGGGTGGTTAATTAATCGCAGTTAACTCACGCAATTAGCTACAAAAATTAATCACGATTAAAATATTAATCATGATTAATTGCAGTTTTCATTGCACTGTTAAACAATAGAATACTAATTGAAATTTATTAAATATTTTGGATGTTTTTCCACATTTTTAATATATTGATTTCAATTACAACACAGAATAAAAAGTGTACAGTACTCATTTTATATTATTTATATTACAAATAATATTTGCACTGTAAAAATGATAAACAAAAGAAGCAGTATTTTAAATTCACCTCATACAAGTACCATACTGCAATCTCTTTATTGTGAAAGCACAACCTACAAATGTAGATTTTGTTTGTTTGTTATATAACTGCACTCAAAACAAAACAAGTCCACTCAGTCCTACTTCTTGTTCAGCCAATCGCTAAGAGAAATAACTTTGTTTATATTTCCGGGAAATAATGCAGCCCGCTTCTTATTTACAATGTCACCTGAAAGTGAGAACAGACATTTGCATGGCACTTTTGTAGCCAGCATTGCAAGGTATTTACATGCCAGATATGCCCCTTCATGCTTTGGCCACCATTCCAGAGGACATGCTTCCATACTGATGACACTCGTTAAAAAATAATGCGTTAATTAAATTTGGAACTGAACTCTTTGGGGGAGAATTGTATGTCTCCTGCTCTGTGTGTTACCCGCATTCTGCCATATATTTCATGTTATAGCAGTCTTGGATGATGAACCAGCACATATTGTTCGTTTTAAGAACACTTTCACTGCAGACTTGACAAAAAGAAGGTACCAATGTCAGATTTCTAAAGATAGCTACAGCACTCAACCCAAGATTTAAGAATCTGAAGTGCCTTCCAAAATCTGATCAGGGCGGGGTGTGGAGCATGCTTTCAGAAGTCTTAAAAGAGCAATACTCCAATGCAGAAACTACAAAACTCGAACCACCAAAAAAGAAAATCAACCTTCTGCTGGTGGCATCTCACTCAGATTATGAAAATGAACATGCATTGATCTGCACTGCTTTGGATCAAGCAGAACCCATTATCAGCATGGACGCGTGTCCCCTGGAATGGTGGTTGAAGTATGAAGGGACATATGAATCTTTAGTGCATGTGGCATGTAAATATCTTGCAACGCCGGCTACAACAGTGCCATGAAAACGCCTGTTCTCACTTTCAGGTGATATTGTAAACAAGAAGTGGGCAGCATTATCTCCTGCAAATGTAAACAAACGTGTTTGTCTGACCGTTATGGCTGAACACGAAGTAGGACCGAGTGGACTTGTAGGCTCTATAGTTTTACATTGTTTTATTTTGGAATGCAGTTGTTTTTGTACATAATTGTATATTTGTAAGTTAAACTTTCATGATAAAGAGATTGCACTACAGTACTTGTATTAAGTGAATTGAAAAATACTATTTCTTTTGTTTTTACAGTGCAAATATTTATAATATAAAATAAATATAAAGTGAGCACTGTACACTTTGTATTCTGTGTTGTAATTCAAATCAATATATTTGAAATAGTGGAAAACATCCAAAAATATTGATATAAATAGTATTCGATTATTGTTTAACAGCGAGATTAATCACGATTAATTTTTTTAATTGCGTGATTAATGATGGTGAGTTCCAGGCTCTTTAAACAGCCATTTTGTCAGAAAATTCTTGCAGTCCGTTTTAGAGTTTGGTTATCAGTCCTTCCACCATCCTTATATTTATCCCTGGTCATTTTAATTCAATAATATTTAAGTTAGCCTGTGATGAGAGTCATTTTCTTTAGCCAGGTTGTACCAGCTACTTCTGCAACTGTCACTTTGGTAGTAGTCATAGAAACTCTCCACCGTATACACTTTTTGGTCTACATCTGAAATTGTCAAATGCACGGTATCACCTAGATTATATCATTTAAATTACTTTTCATTATCATAGCTGCAAGATTCTTAAAACGGAGACCCCCATTTCTAATTTGAACAAGAAAAATGTCTGAAGGGGAGCTGGTCAGAAAATAGTGCTTTATGCGGGGGGGGGGGGGGGGGGGCGGGAATCAAAAGAGGATAAAATTCCAAATCTGTGAAAATTGTGTTTGGAGGGGGGCGGGGTTAAAAATGATCAAAAACATCTGAAAACTGACAATATTTCATTGAAAAACTGTGGAAAAAATCAACTATTTCCTTTTTAGGAACAGCCATTTTCTTGAAGTAGAGCTCAGTGCAGCTCGAAGGCTTGTCTCTCTCACCAACAGAAGCTGGTCCAATAAAAGATCTTACCTCACCCCCCTTGTCTCTAAAATGTCAATGTGCATGTCTACAAAATAAAGAAATTTCTGTAGTTTTGGCTTTCATTTGAAATAATACTTCATTCTTATTGTGTTCAAATATGTTATCTGCTACAGAAGGAAGAGGAGAGGCAGAGATTAGACGTCAAATGGATTGATTGGTTAACATGAAAAGACTGCACTGACATAATCCCTATTATATGCTGTTTAGTAAGTCTGTCTAGCTGAGGTAAATAGTTGTAGGTGCAATTTATTAACCTAAAATCTTAGCCATCCATATCAAGAGTAAAATGGGAAACCTTTTCTTAAGAGACACTTGTTTGTGAGCAGGAGATTTTTTATTTACAGTGACTGTTTTTGATCAAACTGTATGAAACTTCTTTTAGTTAACCAACAACACATTTTCTGTCTTTATCTTTTAAAAAAGCAGTATTCTGCAAATGACTCAGAGATGATTAATAAAAGGAAGACCTCCGGATGAAAATTAAATCCAAGATAGTCACAAAGCTCATGGCATTTTTCACAAGAGGAGGCATTCTAGCTCAATATCCAGCAGTGTGCCTTCCTAAATCCTCCAGCTCTTAATTGCTTATGTTGTTTTCACTTCTAAACTGATGCACTGTGTTTTTGCACAGTGTTAAACAGTAACCTCATTCCCAGAGGTGGCTGCACTGCAGTGCTGAATGAAATGGTCCCTGGCTATAGTCTGTGTATCGGTTTGTAAAGTGCTTTGGGGAAACTTTCCACTGAACAGTGTTATTTTAAATGTAAGATTAGGATGCTTGTGGA